>CM036588.1:86457353-92337353 GCA_020745705.1 Hemiprocne comata
ATGGCAGATTATGCCTGGAGATAACCACCAAAATAACATTTTTCCTTGGATACTGGCTTTTCAAACAGTTTTCTTGTGTGGCATTAAGACTAAGCAAGGAGCGGAGGAGCCTGGAGAAGATGAGGAGGAGCCTGGAGACCACAGCACTGCATGGGCCAGTGAGACAAAACACAGGTGCCTTGGCAGTTGTCCCCAAAAACAATTTTACTGGAGCTTCTGGGACCCTCTGACATGCTGGAGTTACTACCATTTGTAACAGATGTGTGGGGTATGATCATGTTTGTACTACATGGTACCTGCCTAAAGAGATCTCTTACAACAGCTTTGGAGCTCCTGCCATTTCGGGCAGGGACTGTTTCTGTTAGCAATAAACTGTTTGCTAGAAATGGGTGTTTCAGACACTCTGTTGCTGTTAATATGAGTTTGCTAAACAGTTTTATCAATGAAGTACTTTTAGTATCCAGGTTCATTGTTCTGATGGTTGGAGAGGTGGTGATTTTTAGGGCAGTTTCCCTTAGCTATGGAGAGGTCCACTACCTCCTGCTTATACATTCATGGAGGTTGGGTGGGAGATGTTGGTTCCCATTTCCTCAGGGAAGGGCAGAAATTGAGCCAAGAAGCCCACAGTGAGTGCCCTCAAGACAAGAGCTCCCACGTTTTTCCCTTAGCACCCAATTTCTGAAGGCTTCCAACTCCATCTATAAGTTTTCCTAAAAAACTCTAGTTTGAAAGCTGCTGCCTTCATCTCTATCCTATTGAATATTTGTAAGGTGCCAAAATATTGACCTGTATTTCCATTTCTTGTTTCTGTTCAAAAGGTCTGAACTGGAAGGGAAATACTTTGGGTTTTTCAGTCTAGCAAGAACTTCCCGAAAATTAATGTCACTTGGAGCACAATATTGCCCTTTCTCACTCTTTTCCCCTTTTCAGCAGTGTTTCATTTAGGTCTATAGACAAACAAAAATTCAGTTATTCACTCAGTTCTGTTCAATACCAGGAGACCTCTTCTACCAAGCGGCACAGCTTTCTGTCATTCCTTTGGCTGGTTATCTATGGTAAGTGCCACTGTGTTACCAGTATTTCAAGTTCAGTGCTGATGTTACATATTTTATTCCAAAAGATTTTCCTTTCCAAAGTAAATGACCAGTTTTTAGTTATATTGAAAATCTTTAGTTATACTAAAAATCAGTGCATCACCATAGAGCTCAAGCTGGCTCTGAGGTGGAGCCTGTCAGCCCCCTAAGGATCAAGACCAGCACGGCAGTTTAGGAGGGAAGACAAAGAGGGCCAGCAGGAGGGACTGAACTGAAAGCACCCTAGAGGAGTTCAATGCCTCATGGGGTCACGCCTTCAGTTTCATGTATTGTACTGTCTTATTTCCGTGGGGGAATGATGGATTCAAGAGACGACTTAATTAAAATTCTGATTTGACTGTATGTACTTGGAGTTAGTTCTGTGATAGACTCACCTGCCCTAGGTGATCCTGCTCTGGCAGGATTTGGTGATCTCCAGCGATGCCTTCCAACACCTACCATTCTATGATTCTATGATTCTACTTCTCCTGCTGTAAGAAACTTTTATCAATACGTCACCTCTCTTGTGCATGATAGTAGGAGCTTTAATCAAGCCCTGCATTTCCAGCACTCTCTGCACTAGGTGCTACTTGTCAGAGGGTCTGTGGCTGCTGCTTGCCAGGAGAGGCACCTTGCCACTGCCTGGTAATTTCTGCTTTAGGCTTGGCAGGGGTTTCTACTGGCCTCCTGGCAGCCCTGAGCACCCATTTCTGTTTAGCAACCCCAGCTGGCCGACTGGCTTCTTCCTTCCCAAGGGACCAAGGGAGATGGGGGCTGAGCGTGCATGCATGTGGGGTTGTGCAGGTGTGTGGTTGTGCAGGAGTGTGTGTGTGTGTGTGTGTGTGTGTGTGTGTGTGTGTGTGTGTGTCTGATGAGCTAATGCCAACTTTGTCCCTACCAGATTGTGATTGTTTTTGACAGTGATGATCCCCTTTAGGCACTCCAATTTTTCAGACAGCTTATGGAGTTGGGAAGATCTTAGTCACTTCTTTCCTGCTACTGTTATTAACAGTGGAACAACATAAAACATCTGCTTTCATACGTAAAGAGGAGTGATCCAGCCTTGTTTGCTAAGGAGTTTATTTGCAGGGGACTGGGCCATTTCTTTCTCTCCTCCTGCCTGAGAGTGTTTCACTTATTTATTGTGTTCTTTATAGCATGTTCCTGGCTTCTGTCTTCCTTCTGTTGAAAGCCCCTTTAAACACTGCACTAAAACCTTGCGCATCATACATCTTAGCAAGTCATAATCACATCTGTTTCAGTGTCATGGCTGAAATCAATTATTCTTACTGACTTTAGAAGCTCTGCATTGATCAGGGCTTAAGACACTGAAATAGAGCTCAGATTGAACAACATCTCTGTAGCCCTTGGTAATTTCAAGGTACCCTTGTGGCACAGGTGCAATAGGGGCTGGAACACAACAGCGTCTTGGCTGCTTTACGCTGAGATGGCTCAACAAGGAGTCATTGCATATCTTTGCAGTGTAAAGTAGGGGACATTTAAGGACACGACTTTGTGCAGACCAATTCCACCTTCTCAAAGGTAGAAAAATCACTGGTAATAAGTACAGCTAGAAATAAAGAACCAAATTTCTGTTTTTCAGGAGAGTAATGGATTAATCCAACAGTATAAGAATGTACACGTCCCTTGTAAATGAAAACAATGTTGAGATGCTCACTGATTCATAATTTATAGGAATAACTCTTGTGTCAAAGTCTAATTATAAAATTATTTTTGACTCTTAAAGTGTATTTTGCTGTAATGGATAAGAGAAAAAGATTTGTGCAAAATTACTTAGCACTCCATTTTCTGTGGGAAAAGCCTAAGTCACAAAGCCTTGATCCATATTCAAACTTCTCAGTGGATGTTGTTCAATGACTTTGACTCAGTCAAGGGAATGGCTTCTAAGTTCAGACCTTAGTTTTCCTAATAATCAAGGAAATGGAAATAGGTCAGGTCTTGAGTCCAGCCCCATTTCTAGTATTAATCTACAGACAACAAATGTTAATGAGGTGGAAGGTTCAAATGCATCTTCTCTGGCACTGAAGCCAATTTGGAGATTATAATTTGGAAACTATTATCAGAGCTTATGATAGACCTCAGCAGATCAGTCCTACCTTGGTCTGCTAATGCAACTTTTGTAGAGCCTGGAGTGCAGATTATTTCTGTGAGCTGGTTTAGAACAATACAAAACAATGAATAAAAACAAGAGAGGTAGTTGCTTGTTATTGTTGTTGTCCCAAGTTTTTCCATGGCTGATGGCATCACTTTACCTCTGCAGCACGGTAAGAGCTCACAGAGAATCAGTTGGTATCTTCAGCTGTGTTTGCTGCTACCTTGGACTCTAAGCCCTCTCTACAACTTCAGTCATAGCAGGTTAAGATACTACTGGAAGTCTGGTTTTACTGTAGGCAAATCCTAGGTCTGCTGCATGTACAAAAAAAAAACCAACAAAACAAAAGCAAAACCAGTCACCATCGAGGAGGAAAATTCATTTGATTTTGTTAGGATAAATTAATATGACATATTTCTCTTTCATTTATCTGCAATTTGTGTTAGTCTCTTCTGAAAAAAAAAACAGTTTGATCCTTCCAGGCAGAGAACTTTTGCACTAGAGAGTTCCTTCCTCTATTCTAATGGTTGCATCAGATAAAAACTAAGTGAAACATGACATACTGACAGTGAGACCAGCAGGCAGAAATTTGGCTGGGTCTTCAGTTACACTTGAATTTCTGCTAAGCATATCATGAATTGTGGAAGCTGGGGGAGGTTAGTAAAATAAAAATAAAAATAAAACAAATAAAAACATCAGAGAATTAAAGCTTCTCATTTCTGATTTCATCAGGAAAGCGGAACTGGTAACAGTGACTTATTTTTATCAGTATGTCAAATACGTTTGACTTTCTCTAATGAATAAAAGGCCACAAAAGTGGTATTTAAATGTTCTTGCTGTGAATATTGTATTATTGATATTTATTCTACCTTGTTTTACATAAGATACCTTAAATCATAATGATCAGTCTTGTTACTATGGAACTGGTTACCGTGACTCCAATCTTACACACATTTATGATAGAAAATAATTGAGTTCAGTGGGCTTACTTGCATGGGCCTAGTTCCTTGCAAGGAAGTGGTTTTGCAGCATTGGCTCTTGTGGGCAAAGTTTTCAAAAGCAGTGCTGAAATCTGCCTTTTCCCACCTGTTGAGCCCTCTCCAATCCTCCCTTTCTCTGTCATCTCCTCTGCTTAGTTCCTGGTCCTGAGGGCTGCTCTAGAAGACAGAGAGAGGAAACATATGAACTCTAATCTATACAAGTATGCTGCACTATAGATGCCTGTAGCAGTGTGGCATATCAGCTCTGCAGAGTTGTGCCCCAGTTGAAGGCTGCCAGCTATTTTCCCTGCGAACCACCCTGTTTGGATGTGGCTGTGCCACTGAGAGCTGAAAGAATGCATTTGAAAGGCGTGTGGTTACGTTTTGTTTGACATTATGACAAATCCCAGCTGCACAGCTGGCTGTAGGATTGCACTGAATGTAGAGGTTTTCCTGGTTTCTGGTGTTGTAAGACTATTGAGGAGGGCTATAGTAACATAATTCTACTTTGCTCCAGACTTTTCCCATATATAAAAAAAAATATTAAAAAGTGCCCTTCCCACATGTAGGAGGACTTCTGAACTCCTGCTGTGCTCAGGATAATTGTTCTCAACTTGTATTTAATTTTAAAGCTGGTTACTTCTATTTCAGACCAAAGAGGGCCTTGTCAGCCATTTCCAATTACAGTAGTTTGCTTAAGAAAACAGATGCTTCTACTAAGAACCCTTCCCTTGCCTGTGTGTCTGTGCCCATCCACGCACTCGCAGGGCTGAGAACAAGGGGACAGTGACATTGTTAAGATATTTATTTTTTAAGGTTATACAAAACGCATTTCACTACATTTCACTGAGGTAAGTCACCACATGAACTTGCAAGCTGTTTTCCAAGCCATATGCCTTGAGAAGCTTGCACTGTCCAGGCAAATGTCACAGGAACAGGAGCATGGCTGGCAGGGGCATGGGTCAACTTGCTACCTGTATGCTGCACCAGCTCTGCCTGGGCCCTTCCAGGCCCTCAGACATCACTGACTGCCTGCAGGCACATGGGGCTGAGCCTTGAGCTCTGGAGAATCTTGATGGGGAGAGGCTGCTGCCAAACGAATCCAATGGAGAAACAAAAGGGGGTTTTCAGGGGAGGTGGAAATAGACCACTGAAGCAAGCTATTGAGAGAAAGAAGAGTTTGCTATCTCACCAATTTCAGATTAGGCCTGCATTTCTTTCTGGGAGATGTTTAATAGTCATACTCAGGTTATTGAGTTCAAGCTAGAGGCAGGCAGTAAAAATTTGAGGCTGTCTTTAGGCAAGAAGTCAAGTAGACACTACCTAATAACCCTTTTTAGTCTTAAAACTTAAGGGATCTATGAAGAAACATCAAAATGTTTGAAGTGAATTTGCAGAAGCTTCAGTGCATGTGGGAGGACGTGAGAAATGCTAAGGAGAGAGTCCTGATCCTACAGTCCAGTTTGCAAGTATGGGTGTCCATCTCTGTAGTGGATGTCGATCTCCGGAGTAGATGTCCATTTCTGGAGTGGACTTACTACCTCTGCTTAATTCAGGGAGTCACCACAAGAAATAACCAGAGGATCGGGGATGTTGGTTGGTGTGCTTTATTTTAAGGAATTGGTTTTCAGTAAAGCCCTGATTTGTTTCATGGGGCTTTGAAACCCTGACAATATGCTCCCATGCATAAGACTCCTGAAATATTATAAACTCGGTGGTCTCTCCCAGGCCATTGTTTTTCTCTAAGTGTGCTTGTTTTCCTTTTGCTGCTCGCTCATGATTCTCCAATGTGGTGGGGAATGGGAGGGAGGGACTACTAGTAGGAAGTTTAAAATAATTTTCATTTATAAAGCAAATACCCTGAGGAGTCACTTTGGGCTAGAGCCAACTCTGTTCACCTGCACAGCCATACGGTGACCAGGCTGCACACAGCTCCTTGCCACCTCTGTTTGCCCTCCAGCCCGGGCTGCTTTGGAGGTCCTGCCATAGCTGAAAGTGCCAAGAGTCCTTGCTGGGCTGTGAAATCACAGAATGTAAGGGGTTGGAAGGGATGTCTAGTCATCATGGAGTCCAACCCCCCTGCCAGAGTAGGATCATCTAAGGCAGGTCACACAGAAACACATCCAGATGGGTCTTGAAAGTCTCCAGAGAAGAAGACTTCACAACCTCCCTGGGCAGCCTGTCCCAGTGCTCCGTCACCCTTACAGTAAAGGTTTTCCTCATGTTGAGGTAGAACTTCCTGTATTCCAGTTGTTGTCTCTTGCCCATCGTCCTATTACAGGGCACCACTGAAAAGAGACTGGCCCACTCTCCTTGACACCCACGTTCAGATATTTGTAGACATTAATAAGATCCCCTCTTAGTCTTCTCTTCTCCAGACTAAACAGCCCCAGGTCTCTCAGCCTTTCCCCATAAGCCCGATGTTCCAGTCTCTTAATCATCCTCTTAGCCCTCCACTAGACTCTCTCAAGTAAATTCCTCTCCTTCTTGAACTGGGGAGCCCAGAACTGGACACAATACTCCAGATGCGGTCTCACTGGGGCAGCATAGAGGGGGGAATGACCTGCAGCACTGCCCCGAACCCCTGCCTTGCTGTGAGACCTCCTTCAAGTGCCTGACCCCCCTCACACTTCCATGGGCACACGCTGGGCTGCGCCAGCTGGGCTGCAGGAGAGGCCCAGGCAGTGCTGTGGCACACACTGGCACCACAGGGCAGCAGGTCTGGCGATGCTGCATGTTACACTTGGGACATACTGCATCACAAGCCAGGCTAGGTTTTGTTTTAAAAAACAATGGCTCTAAATACTGACAAGTGGTTGATGATTTTCCAGGTCTGCCCATGGATGTCTGGATGGAGAGTGCTGCTATACAGGAGATGGGGAAACCTGCCCTACAATAAAAACTTTTGTTCAAGCACTGCTTTTACTGGTAGATTACATCTCAGTGGAGCCATGAGGACTGATTCTGGCTGCATGAAGGACTCCCTTGTAGCAATATATCTATTCTGAGCATACACAAGTCTCATTAACATTAATAAATTGGCACTGAGGGGATTTTATAACATCTCTATGGCTGTCTGTTCCCTGAGGCTGGTTCAGCTTCAGACAGGGCTCTGCAAGTAGTTTTTAAAGGGGCAGACTGTGAAAAAAGTCAGGATGAGGCAAAGGAGGAGCAGGGCTTAATGTAGACATGACAGGGAAAGGCGGGGTGTCTTTTTGCTGTCTCAGCCCCATTTTCTGCTTGTTAGAGAAATGAGTGACTCTTTCCAAGTACCCTACCTCTCTCTAGCTACCCCTACCTACATCCCCAGCTATCTCTAGCTACTTGTAAATGTGTGAGGGGTAGGAAGGGGAAGGATGTGTTGGTGCGGCCCATTGCCCTGCTTGTATCCCCTCTGTTTTCATCTAACCCAGTTACCCTCTGCCCAGAGCACATGTCTGTTGACAGACTATGTAATTCTCTGCTCCCAGTGCTCTTTGCTCTCCAGGCTCCCCTCCCAAGGACTCACATGCTCTTTCCAGCTCCCCTAGAGTTTCTTTTGTTTTCCCAACAGCAGCACAGAACTACATGTTTCACGTCTCCCCATTGTGGCTGTGATTGTCTCACATTGTCCATCCTTTTCTCTTTTTCTCTTTTTCTCCACCATGAAAACACCCCTTGCCCTCAACCACGAAAGCCCAAGCTCCTAAAGCCCTGCAAGTCCCTCTTCTCACTGCACAACAGGGTAAGCCCTCCCACACTCTGGTTTAGGGACTTGAAAAGAATGCCTGTATTATGCAAAACCAAGACAGCCTTATGCTTTGAGGCAAGCTAATATAGATTGACATCATTCTGACAAACATTTCTTAACACAGAGCGAGCTGTGAAAATCAGATGGGTGGTGCACCCTTTTCCACGTTGGAAAAGAAGAGATGCATTAGTTGTGTCTGTATGAGCACTTCTTAACCAGACTGTTTGGAGTGGTGTCTTACCCCAAAGGGGGGTCATCCTGGATAAGATAAGGGGAAAAAAATACCCCTGCAATTTCTCAAGTTTTATCTAGCTAGTCATATTATAATACCTTATACTGTTTCTAGCAGTTGAGCAATTTTCAGACTCACCGAGCTGCAGGACAGTATTCTGGCAAGTTCCTGTTGTCCTTTACAGCAGCATTCAAGCACTTTGGCAACAGCCAGTCTAACGAAGTCCACTTTGAGGCTTAGCCCAGAGACTAGCACAGAGGCAGAATAAAGCAGTAAAGAATAAACCTCACCAAGACCTGAATTTGGAGCAGAAAACCACTTAAACTAAGAAGAAGGAAGTGTCAAGCAGAGGCTCTTGGGAACCTCTGAGTGCATTTCTCCACTCAGTTTGCATAGCAAGGAACCTTCTTGTGTAATTAACACCAAAACACTTCCTTTCTTACAGAAAGTGTAGACATACAGGAGATGGGCAACCCTTTGACAAGAGAACATCATGGTGAAGGTAAATGGGATCTTGGCTTCTGAAGACTGGATTTGAATCTGGGTCATCCATATGCCAGGAGAGCAGTCCAGCCATCAGCCATGGCACATGTGCCAGTGGGTGTACCTCCTCACAGTTTGTATAAGCCATTGTATGAGCCAATTGGGCTACAGAGAACATCAAGATGACATTGGGCCCTAGGGATCAATGGCAGAGCATGTGTCTGCCAGTACCACGTGCAGCCACCAAAGAGCTTAAAATTTGATTCTCATCCTTCCAGCTTGAGGAGGCAGCTGAATGTGACTTTGAGGCACTCTATCATGAACTTAATTAGTTACATATTTAATGGAGATTGTGCAACTCTTTAACATAAGATAAATAGTTTTGAAGGATTCAAAGAAGAAATTAGCTTTTGAGAGTTAATGGGAACATCCAGTTAAGATAGAAAATCTCAAAGAAAAGCTTTATTTTGAAGTTTCATCTATGCTGTCAAGTTTCAGGAACAAGGAAATTTTTCCATTAGGTGGGCCACTCCACAGATACCCACCCAACGTTGTACTGGTCAGTACTATGAGAGATACAGGAGACAGGGTTTCCTGATCTAATCCAGTCTGGATGAATTGCTTTGTAGCAATTTGAAAAACACCAAAAAGGTAATAAATTTTCTGCCAATTCTTTTCTCCATCCAAAGCAGAAAACAACTAGTAAAATATGTTTTCACATTCGAGGCGCTTTTTCTCTGCATATAAAGAAATCCAGAAGATGAGTGTTTCATTATAAAAATATTTCATACTTAAGAGATACTGTCTGCATGTCCTTGGTTGGGTAGCAGAATAAACAGTTGCATAAAAGTGAAAAGATTTAAGATGTGTTAAAAGGGAGTTCATTTTAGCTTCACTGTAGCTACAATAAAATACCTGTTTTTTTCTTAGCCATGTCAGTCTTGTATGAACACTCCCTTCCTGTTACTTTCACATTGCCTGGATAGGAAATCAAACACAATGGAGATGGGTGAGACTAGAAATGTTTCCTATTTTATTGAATTTTAAGGAATTTTGGAGGTAGTGGCTTGCAGAGGTATCACTCTGTGGAGGATTTCATCTGTAGCTAGCTGATTAGCAATTGAAGGATGGATAGCGTGAATGGACATGAATAAAGAAGAATAACTACATTTGGTCCCAGTCTTGTCTGTTGTAATGTAGGAATAATTTAAAGCTTGAACCTTGTTTGTTTGACTTGTGTGTAGAGAACACAGCCTTTTTTGAAAGAAACACAGCTTTGCTGACTCCTGTGTTTGGAAATTACCTTTTTGGTTATTCAAACAGGAAAGGATAAACACTGGAAATGTTATTAATAAAGCATTAAAACCCCCCAAAACCCCAGCTCCCAATTCAGCAGAGGTCAGACAATAAAGTTTACAATCATGCACTTGGCGCTGCTCGGTGCTCAGAGCCAGCACACTGGTGACTGGCCAGATTAGTTAATCTTCCTCAGCTTCATCTTGGGCCCTATAACTACTGTGGCAGGTCGTTAACCAGCTGGTGAAGCCCCGGCACATCGTACATTTATTCCCCAACCTTAGCAGCCGTTGTTGAGTCCAGGAGCCTTAAGGAGGTATTTCTGATGTTAGCTGACAGAATGATAATTTATGCTCACTGTAATTCAAAGGGATTCCAAGGCAACTGTAAACTAATGAAACCTGAATAACTTTCCTGGAGAAGGTTCCTTATTTAATCAGTTGAACGAAAATGGAAATATGTAAAATGGGCAGTTGTCTCTCTTTTAAAATACATGGCTTTTTTTTTTTTTTTTTGTGAAAAGGGAGATAAATGAGATCATGTTGTACTAAAGGGAAGAAATGTAGAAAAATGTTTGATTAATAAAAAATGTTTATTCTCCCCATGTTTCTTGATTTTTTTTTAACTTGCTGTTCATCACTGCCAAAAGTAAAAAGCAAAGAACGCAATGTCTAGTACGTTGGGTAACCTAGTAGAGATATTGATTTCAGCTAGGATTTTCTTTTTCGTTCCTTTTTCTTTTTTTTCTTTTTTCTTTTTTTTTTTTTTTTAATCTCAAATGAAAGGCTCTCTTTAATCAGATAATTGACCGGCTGGTAATTTTAGCCTTTTGTGCCAACACCAGTTGGCAGGTACAGTGGTACATAACCATGAGCCTTTTCCTCCAGTCTTCCCTCCCCCTGGGACACTCACAGACGTGTCTCTGTCTTATCAGTCCCAGGGGAGTGTTCCTGAACATTTTGCAATGAAAATACAAAGGAGGGGCCTTTTCCCTCCTGCAAAGGAGGGCCAGCTGTCAGGGGTAATGACTGCTGGTGGGCACACAGATGGCACCTGGAGGTGCTCCCTCAGCTCACCATGCACCTGAAGAAAAGGGGTGTCAGTTGTACAGCTGTCCCCACAGGGGCCATGCTCTGCCCCCCGTCTTGGGGCTCAGGGTCCTTGCCAGGCTAGAGGGGGACTCGGTGGCAGTGGACACGCATGTCCCCAGAGCATGCCGTGAAGAAGGCACAGGAAGGAGATTATTCTTTGCAGTTACTGTCTGCTCCTTGCTCTTTCCCCTCCTCTGCTCATCGCTTTTGGTGGCATCCAGGAGTGAAATGTAACTTTCCCCATGACTGACAGCCTTTCGAGCTCCTCAGCAAACCTTGGGCCTTATTTTGAAAGGCCCCTGAAAGGATTGTGTGCTCTCTGAATGTGAGGCTGCTGAACCGCTGCCAAGCCCAGGCTGCTCCATTCAAAGGGCTGAGTGAATAAATGAGAATAACATCCTTGGGGACCTCAGGGATCGGTTTACTCTGAAAATCCTCAGCCTTACAAAGGGTCAGAGTCACAAGGTAAATGAAAATGGCTGGGGGGGACTTTGATGGCCGAAACACTGTAACTGTAGAGGACTTGAAAGAAAACTGTATTTTTAAAAAAGTGAGAGAAGGGAGGGAGCAAACAGGGGGAGGAGGTGATGGGGATGGGGATGGGGACTTCAGCCTGCCGTCTTACCAGTAGGGAGAGGGGATAATGGGAAGAGGAGAAGAGAAAGAAATCTCTCCACTCTGATAATCTGCAGCTATTTTTAAAATACTGCTATATAGAGGGTATAGGCAGTGCCTGTAGCAAGAGCAAGCCTCCTCTCTCCCTGCTGCTTCATTGCAGCTGGGGTATTTCCTCTGGGCAGCCAGCAGCTCTCAGGGAGCAGCGGACTCTCAGGGCTGGGGCTGAGCCAGCTACTGCACTGTGCCCTGAGAAGCTGAAAAGCACAGCACCCAAATATTAAGATAGTTTGGGGAAATAAGTCAAAAAATGCCCACAGAAGTTCATGAGGAAACATTCGAGAAGGGCATTTGGAAATAGCCTTGCACTGGTGTGGAAGGCAAGTGATAGGAACATGTGCACTTTGGGTCTGTTTAAAATTTGTTGTGTAAATGTCAGTATGTTGTGTAAGGCCAGATCTGAGTTAACATCTTGAGACCAGTGGGAATTAGACACCTAAACACTTCAGTCTCAAAATCTCTGGCTTTCGTTGGTCTCATCTCTTTACCTTTAGTTCTCTGAGCAGCTCCATTAATACTGACAGTAGTAAAGTTAAACACATTCCTGAACATTTGCAGGATCAGGATGTAAGTGACTCAGAGCAGCCGCAGTTTCTTATTAGGTGTTTGCATAGTGCCTGGCATCTGGGCCCCATCTCAGTTGGAATTACTGTAATTCAAGACCTAGTAATTACAAAAATAGGTTAAATACTGAATTATAACAGTTTTCTGTCAGATTCTCTTCTGCTGGTTAAATATTTTTTAAGTCCTTTAATCACAATGCCCAGCTGACAAATGTGTAGTTCTGCTCAGAGAGTGTTGTTTTTTCAATGATGGACATTAACTAAGGGAGAAGCTGCATATGCAGCTGAACTCATCTTTACTGACACATGGTAAAGATGATATTCATAGGCCAGTGGGAGAATCAGAGGCATTTCTCCCCACTCTGCTGTTAGTAGAGACTCTACCATCTCCAGACAGTTTCCCTTTACAAATAGATTTTCTTCTCTCTAAAGGAGGATGGGAAAAAATATTCTACTGAAAACTAAGAGAAATTTAAACTTTTTGCATTTAGGCATTCAGATTAAGATCCATACTACATGACAAAGAGCCTTGCCTTTAACTTCCACTAGGCTTCGCGTCATCATGTAGACTCCATGCCTTGTAACTGAGTCAAATTCTGTTATTTATGACACACTTTTGGGGCTAGCAATGTTAGTACCCCATACTGGTGCACAAAATAACGGTGGGCACAGAACATGCAAGACCCTGATTAATTTTTCCTACACTCCAGCTGCGATAGTTTTGTTCTGAACAAGTCTCCTCTGCCTTGGGGTCCAGGTGAGGAAGGACTTGTCAGAGAGCATCACAGGCTCCTGTTCACCTCTGCTGGTGTTTTTTAGGGTGAAAACAAGAGGGGTTACCTCACCAGTAGTATAGACCACTGAGTAGCTAGATGCTTCATCTGAAAGTAGAGATAAAACCTATTTCAATCAGTCTGGTTTTGTGTAGCATGGGTTGCTAATAGAGTTGATGGGACTGCAGAGGAAGTAAAATGGCATCCACAAGAGCAAATGCTAATAGCAGATTTTTGCAAATCAGAAACTTTGGAGGTTTTCTTAGGCGGTTTGTGGTTTTTTGTTGGTTTTTTCCCTCATCGGGTTCAGAAAACAGCATTTATAAATAAATCCTTATACTAGGCAGAATAGAGACATCGCTGGCTCGTGACCCAGTTCCTGTGTCAACCACTACAAACCTCAGGAGGTCTCACACTTAACCTCTCTGCACCTCAGTTTCATCTTGACAGAACAGAAACAAAAACACTAGTTTAATCCTACTAACTGTGCAAAAGAGGTACAAGTGAACTGTAGAAACATTGTTTTGGCAGATAAATTAATGGAGGAAGAAATTACTTTGTTACAGAGCATACGAGTGAAGAGGGTTTTTGATAATTTGTTTTTGAACAAAAACAGGTAGATGACAAAGCAGTCAACTTTTCTAATAGGGCTGGGTCCCTAACCCAGCTTTTGGGCTCCCTCATGGATTCTCTGCAGTCTAATAAGAAGCAAGGTCATGCTATGCCTTACCCAGGCTGTGGACATTAATGGGATTTCCTTTTGGCCTGCCACCTGTTTTCCCACACCAGTGGGAGCTTTGCTAGCTTTGAGATCTCTGCCATCTTTGAAAAATTTAGCTGAAATAGGCCAAAGGATCCAGAAGTTACTGGATATCTCGTATTGGTAGAAGACTGATTTCCATAGGAAATCAGGCTGAGAAAACAGTTTGGTTCAGAGTACACTCACAGTCATAAAATGCCATAATTCACTTTAGCTGTGAGCATAATTTTATAAATGAATACACATGCACACGCATTTCCTAATGCCTAAAGGAAGCCATAAGCAGAACCAATCATGTATATGCAATTGTGTTCGTTTTTCACAAATACATTTTTAGAAAGGATTCTCCTAAACCAAGCATTTGAGAAATGGCCCAGATTGGGATTTATCTTAATTATGTGTGTGGAGAATTATACGATAGAAATTTTTTTCCGGGAGAAAAAAAGTGAAAGGGCACATGGAGTTCATTAAAATTGAGCTAATGGTTTCAATCACATTTCTAATGATGTAGAATAGCTAGCCAGCAATGTGGGCTAGGAATAAATCTGTAGGATATCTACTGAAATATAAGTGCTTTTGTTTTCCCTCACCACGATGGGCCAACTGTCTGTTCCTGAAATGCTTTTTTTTTACAAAGGTGAATGAAGAGAAATGTGAATGAGGAGAAATGTGAATGAGCACAATGAATAAACATAATCTGTACAAAATCTTTATATATGGGTTCAGACAGATAGGGACAAAGAAGCCTGTACCTGCTGTAGGGTGAACAGTTAATGGCTCTCTACAATGCAGTCGTATGTAAGGACAGTGTTAGGGCAACACAGTATTAGGGCTGGTCGACAGCGAGCTGAATATGAGCCAGCAGTGTGCCCAGATGGCCAAGAAGGCCAATGGCATCCTGGCTTGCATCAGAAATGGTGTGGCCAGCAGAATTAGGGAGGTGATTATCCCCCTGTACTCGGCACCAGTGAGGCCTCACCTCAAGTATTATGTTCAGTTCTGGGCCCCTCATATCAAGAAGGACACTGAGGTGCTGGAGGGTGTCCAAAGAAAGGCAACCAAGCTAGTGAAGGGTCTGAAGAACAAGTCTTAGGAGTAGAGGCTGAGGGAACTGGGATTGTTTAGTCTAGAGAAGAGAAGACTGAGGAGAGTCCTCATTGCTCTTTACAACACCCTGAAATGAGGTTGTAGTGAGGTGGAGGTTGGTCTCTTCTCCCAAGTAACAAGCGATAGAACAAGAGGAAATGGCCTCAAATTGTGCCAGGATAGTTTATATTGGATATTAGGAAGAATTTCTTTACTGAAAGGGTTGCCTGGCACTGGAACAGGCTGCCCAGGGAAGTGGTGGAGTCACTATCCCTGGACGTATTTAAAAGATATGTAGATGTGGTGCTTAGGGGCATGGTTTAGTGGTGGAGTTGACAGAGTGCTAGGTTAACGATTGGACTTGATGATCTTGAAGGTCTTTTACTACCAAAACGATTCTGTGATTCTAGGTCATATTTCTTTTAAAAAGCACCAACTCGTTCTTCGCCTCAAGCAGCGGAGCCGGAGAAGCGCTTTTCATCCAAAAGCTGTGGATTTAATTTCAGCCTTCAGAGGGCAGCCCAGGGCAGCAGACAGACCCCGGTCGGGCAGCGGGTCTGGAGCCCGCGCTCCTCGGCTGTCGCTGAGCCCGCCGAGAGTCGAAGCTGCCATGTGCAACCAGCACTGAAACCTCCTCTTGGGTGAGGTTTGCAGCCTCTTTTGTCCCATTTTATTTTAAGCTCTTAGCCAGACGGCATTGCTGATTCCTGGCATTACTCTCCACATGGTGTGCATCTGCGAGATGATACCTGAGCTCTCTGTGGGCAAAAAGGCACGGTGATGGCTGTGGAGCTGCTAGACAGCCTGTTGTGGGAGATGTGTAGGAGAGAAAACAAAATGCTTTCACTGCGTTGTGTTTCTGTGCAACAGAATCTTATCTGTAGATGTGGGCACCACAGTTTTATTTTTAGAAGAGAAAACTGCAAACAATTTCTTCAAGAATTAATATGATTAATAATTAATAAGGCCCTCTCCTGTGTTTAAGGTTTAATTGTGGTTAGTTCTGCTGGTATAAAAAGGGGAAGATGAGTTCGGTGTGCCTTCCCTGCAGAAAAATGTGACTTTTATAATGTCATTCTAAAACTCCAATAGAAGTAGACTAGTTGCATGTTGAAACACCCATTGGCTTCCACTGGGCACACTACCTAAGCAGTTGGCATCCTATCTGCTTCCCTCATCTTGCTTTAAATTCTCTCTTTTCCCACATTTTCTAATAACTTTCACATAACTCTGTATTGCCACAGGCCCACATGATCAAATCACTTTTAATAAGAAAAAGTGAGTTGTTTTATAAGGGAAACATTTACTTGATTGACAATGGGGGGGGGAAGTCCAAAGAATTTTCTTGATGATCCATTTTATTTCCTAGTTATTGTGCTTACAAGACAACCGTCCCCAAAATTACTTGAGAAAATGCCCCTGTAACGTAACTGAGGGATTTCAGTTCCAGTTGAAATGATGCATTTCCCCCCACTCAATCCCTCTTGCTGCAGTTTAGTCATCTCAGAACTTGCTTCTGCTGGAAAAACTCAGCATTTGGGGTTCTGAGCTGACTGGCCATGGCGCGCAGTGCACAGAAAATGCTGGCATGAAAAGATGCTTTTATATCACTGTTTTCCTTCTGTATTATGAAGGTACTGCAGTGCCAGGAGGGAATAGGAAGGTTTTACAAACGGAAGAGTGCAGTCTGGGGAAGAAAACTAAGTGTCCTTGAAAACATCTTCTGGGTTGTATCACATGTGCTCAGGGATGCCAGCAACTGGGAATGGAACAGCACCAGGGAAACAGGGCGGATTTCAAAAGATAAAAATGCAAAAGTGCTGTAATATCATGCCAAGGAAACATGATAAAAATGCCTGACTGCACACCTAGCTGTAGCAGAGAAGAATGTGGACAAACCCATAAAGTCTGGACAATTCTCTGAGGAACAGAGAATTCTTCCTGGAACAGGCTTGCTCTGCTCTCCAGGCATCTGGCTCCAGGGCTGACCTCCTCCAGATGCTCCAGAAGAAGGCAAAAATCCCTCTGAAAACAAAAGCCTCAAGGAAGACATTAAGTGAGTAGTTTGCCAATAAAGGAGAATTCTTCGTAATTGCCTTCAGTTAGTTACTGTCTTACGCTCAAAGCAGGAAAGCTTAGTTAATTTCCAAAACAATATACAAGACACATGAGGATACATGGATACTCTAAGTTAACTACGCATGCATGCATATAGAGAGCATATGTTGCATATAAAAGCATGCATATGCAGTAACAACTTACATACCTTTAAAAACTGCTACAGCTCTAGGTATAAAATAGATAAAAAGCTAAATAAAATGAATAAGTGTGCATTGCCCTCATGTTTTACACTGCTTCCCATTCCCATCTTGCTCCATTATGCTCCATTTGATACCCTTTGCCACTTTATAACCTGGAGACGTGTGGGTGTCGGGGTCAGACTTCCCTGCTGTAGGACAATTATCAGTGGACTAAGATTATAGTGTTAAAATTGCTGACAATCTGCAGAAAAGTCCAACTCTTGCCCTTGGGGTGTGATGCCGATCCGGCAGGGCTTGCCTGCTCCCGGAGCCTGCTGCAGCCAGCCTGCCAGGCGGCTCCGGGAGCCGGCGCCCACACGCTCCAGAGAGGCGACCCGCAGCAAAATAAAAGCACATGAGAAAACTCTTTGGCTGCATACATGTCTGCAATACATTTTGTCTACTTTGCTGGCAGGGAGGCCAAATGATACCTTTGTTTTTAGGATAGCAAAATGAATCATACTTTCTGCCTTAGGAGTAACGTTTGTGTGTCTCTGGGAACGTGATCCTTATTCTCTGTTACAGACACGAGCCAGATGCTTTCCTGCAGCTCAGATGTATGCAAAATGCCTTAATTTCTCTTTTTATTTCCCTTCCTTCCTTCCTTCCTTCCTTCCTTCCTTCCTTCCTTCCTTCCTTCCTTCCTTCCTTCCTTCCTTCCTTCCTTCCTTCCTTCCTTCCTTCCTTCCTTCCTTCCTTCCTTCCTTCCTTCCTTCCTTCCTTCCTTCCTTCCTTCCTTCCTTCCTTCCTTCCTTCCTTCCTTCCTTCCTTCCTTCCTTCCTTCCTTCCTTCCTTCCTTCCTTCCTTCCTTCCTTCCTTCCTTCCTTCCTTCCTTCCTTCCTTCCTTCCTTCCTTCCTTCCTTCCTTCCTTCCTTCCTTCCTTCCTTCCTTCCTTCCTTCCTTCCTTCCTTCCTTCCTTCCTTCCTTCCTTCCTTCCTTCCTTTTTTCATTCCTCCTCTCACTTTTTCTTTTATTCTCTTGGGGTGTGTGTATATGCAGTCCTTCCCAAACAAAGGAGTTTGCTCTTTTCCTAGGAGGAAGGGGAAAGTTGTTGCATGAGTGGCAAAGGTCTTCATTTTACAGTTTTGAGTACCGATTGCTGTCATGTTAGTGTCTCAAAATGTTCTTTAAATGCCATTACAGTCTCAAGAGATTGCCTTATGTTTTGAGAACTACAAACAGGGCTGCCTGAAAGAGGTCTGGATTGTAGGGAGTGATAGGCACCTACCACCTGGGACGCTACTGGAAGTTGGATCCCGTAAATCATTTGACTAATCTTAAGCTCATTCCTGCCTAAGTCTGGGGAGAAGCAGAAACACCCTTGGTTTGCTTTGCCACCAAGGCAAGTCTTTGGAAGCAAAACTTTGGCATCAAGTCTAAGAACAGAGTGAGGGACCACAGGAGAAAGAGGGAGTACAATCAGAGGCAGGGTCTGTCAGCCAGTCTAGCAGAAATCTCAGCCCTTCAGAAGTCTTAAGGGTTTATTTCTGAACATAAGGGCAAAGCAGTCTTAAGAAAAGCTCTGAAAAACAGCTGACTTTGTGGATGTTTACAGCAAATTCTTCTCAACGCATGGAGTTGCACAGATGTGGTTGCTTACAAATGTAAAAATTCAACACAGATGGATTAAGGGGGGAGTCAAGCTCTTGGTGATGACTCCAAGACAAGAGTGGGCTGCAAAATGAAGCCTGCTAGTTTATTTTTGACGAGGCAAAGAGAGAGAGCTGTAACATGATCAAAACAGTAAGGCTGGGAAACGATCTTTGGAGCGGCATTCTCAATCACCGTGAGCAGGGAAAACTGTGTTTGTCAGGAAGAGAGGAAAGGCTGTGGCTTCTGTGGTCTACTGTGCTTTGTCCAGACCAGGACTGAACAAGCCTTTTAATCTATGCGGTACTCACTTTAGTAGACAGATTTATGTATTGTATATGTGTTAGAGAAAGGTTCCCAAGCCAGCATTTGTTCTAAATCCTTCCCTTTTCATTTAATTTTTACTCTGCTCAGTAAGCCCCATTAAAATCGGGGTGTCATAGATCTAGTGGATACCCAAATATTACTGCCACCTTGCTACAGCTACAGAGGATGTGAGGAAACTGATTCCTCATTCAGCTGAGTTCCCATTAGCTTGTTCCCCTCACTGCTCAGCACTAACAACACACTGGCAGGGAAAGGTATCATCATGCCCGGTTTCTTTATCTACCTGTGCTTGGTGTTTCCCTTGTGCTGTCTCCAGAGACTGAGTGGTCTTTGGGTGAGCCAGCGTAGACTGCTGGTCCACCTGAACCATTTGCAAGCAATTGTTCCTGGTGTGGTTACATGGGCACATGAGCTGAGGTGGGGAGAGATGATGGGAGGATGGACTTATCCCTTTTTCAAGCAGCCTGATCTGTGTTGGGTGGCCTTTCTTCACCTTCAGATGTTTAGCTACTTCTGCTTTAAACACTTCTGGTAGCTGTAAAGGATAACACTGAAATCCCAGCAGGGTTTTTGTGGTGAATCACTGTGGCATTCAAAGTGAGTTGCAATCTGAAGTGACAAAAGGGATTTTAAAATCTCACTTATGGTGCTAGAAGAGCCCTTGATGGGGTAAAAAATACAGAGCAGTCAAATCAAATTATTTGCAGAATCATGTCCCATTTCCCATATATCAGTTGGGTCCTCTGTTTGCATCCATCTTGTAGCCATTCCCACATCACTGATATTAGATCAACACAACACTCCTCTATTCTTCAGCTGCACTTCTAGCTTGGTCTTACCTGTTTTTACTTGTTTTTCAAATCCTTTGTAACCTGTTGGCATTTTTGTGGTATTAAAATACTAAAAAATGAAGTTTCCTGAGTTAAACCTTATAGTAACTGTATTTGAGACATTTTGTCTCTGTGTTTTTTTAATTATGTGGATTATGGGTTCTTATTTTTTTAAAATTTGCACCATATTTCACCACAAGCTGTTATCTAATTTGCCCTCCACCAACACTGCATAAGCATCATTATTTTTCAAGGCTGCTTTCACCTGTTGTTAAATAGGAATGACTCTAATACTCCTACTTTCGCAAATGGGTTAGAAATCTTTACAGAAACACATTATTTCTATAATATCAATGAGTCTGCTAGTGAATTAGTATACCATTCAACCTAAGAAAGATATTCATGCCCTTAGTGAAAGACAAACAGGTACAGACATCGACATTGTACCAGATGAAATATTTTTATTGATTTTATAAAATTAGTTATACATAAGAGGGGCTGATAGTACTGAGTAACTATCTCTCAGGTGAAAGAAATAGCATAAAAGACTTAGGAAGGTTATAAAAAAATACTGAACGGCAATGATTTATTATGCAAGACAGAAAAAATTGTTTTTACATAATCTGATATTTAATCGGATATTTAACAACATAGATGGAGGTGAAAAAGTGTAACAATCAGGTAGAAAAATTAGATATATATCTGTAAATTATTTTAGTAAAGGTTTTATGATATAGGTGATTATACTGATTTAGGATGATCAGCAGCTTGGCTCAGAACCCCAGTTCTTCAAAGGAAGAGACAGTGAGTGTTCACAGGGGAGTAATTTCATTCTTGCCTTCTGTATCTGTCTGAACAAGATATGAGTTGTTGGAGGCTTCACTTCAGTCCTCAGGTTGAGCTTCACTAGGTCTTCCTTTCAAGTCTGGGAGAGCCTGTCTGGTCCCTACTGTGTGTGACTCATAGCAAAAATAAGATAGTTAAACAAGTATGCAGGATAAAGGAATGAAAAGAATGCATTTCTTCTGTGGCATTATGTACATTTTTGAGAAATAGTTGCTCAATTGTTATATTTTTTATGAGATAAAGAAGTGCATTTAATATTTTATGTGCATAAAGATAGAGGTGGTAAACACACACGTGTGGAGTGTCCCTGTTGTCTGGAGCTCACCGGCCTCTTATTACAGTCATTTGTTCTGCATGGCGAGGGCCGAGTTCCACAGTTTGCTGTTGGCAGCTGAGAGCTATTATTGGGCTGCAACATCTGTTTCAACAACAGTGGGTCCCTGGTCAGCAAAACTAATTAAAAAAGAAGTCCAGAGTCAAATACCGTGACCTATCTGGTGTGTCTATGCATAAACATGGTAACTACTGGAATAATGAAAACTTTAAAATGCGTAGGATAATTTACAAAAATATGACAAGTGATGAAAAGTCTCAGAATTGTTCTTCATATCACACACTTAAAAACAGCACAGGCGAAGATTAGGATTCCTGCAAATGCTTAAGTGAGCAGGGAAGTTTTTATCCACATGGGCATTGGTAGTAAACTCACTGAGGCCCCTCAGCTGTGCAGCCCTTTTCACGTGGGAGAGTATTTACGGAATCGGATCACACATTTCCTCACTACTCTGCCAGGGTCTTGTTAATTGGTAATAGTAGCTATGAGGGTGCTTGGGTGTACATTTAATGGCTCCAAACATTCATGGCATTCCTCCATTTCTCTCTTTTGTCAAAACTTCAGTTGTCAAGACAAAAGTAACTGGTGCTGGTGAGTTCTGGTGTGTGAAATACTTCTCTCTGACCTAGCAAGAAGGACAGGAGCTGTGTTTATATTGGGCTGATGAAAGGAGATGACTTGCTTGAGGAAAAGGCAGTAGACAAAATATTCAGGACAGGAGGAGTAGGAAGCTGCCAGAGCAGGGACTACTTGGTTGTTGAAGTGGTGACTGACTTAACTCTGAAGCACCCTAATTTTGTTTTTTTCCATGTTTGTTGATTAATCCAAGCTTTTTACAACTGTACTGAGGCTGACAAGTGACCAAAACCTCTCTACTGCATACACATGGATAAAGAAAGTGATCTGTTTTCTTTTCTAAGTATGGGTAGATTTTGTGCTAAAAGTTTTGCTTAAAGGAAGCTCCTTCATAGTTTGTATGAGCAAAATGGGAGGTGAGTCCAGATGAGTGAGTACAGACAGGAGTACAGTAGATAGTGCATTGGGAAGCTGCTGCCTTCCAACACAGCAAATGGGCAGGAGATGACAGAGCTTCCTTCCCCATCCCATCTTCAAAATATGGACCATAAGGAAGTAACTATGAGCTCCTTTATTCAGCAAATAGCAAACACACACAGAGGGAACCATAGCTCTCAAGTTCACAATTTCTCATCCACACAGCTCCTAACTCTGCACACTATATCCCCTCTTCATGTATATGGTGCAGCTGCAGTCAAGCCCATCCTGACTATTAAATGAAGATATCAAAGATTAATAGTACCTCAGAGAAAGCCTGTCTATTCACAGTTCTTTTCTTTTTCAAATGTGTTTTGAACATTTCCAGCCAACAGGAAAATTGCTAATGGATTCTTGTGTCTGGTTTTAAAACACACAAAAAATGTTTCTATTTAGCTCTTTCCTGACCAAACCTATGCTTGTTATGATTTCTCTTATTGTAGAATAACAAAATCCTTTATTTTCAGGGGCAACAGAGAGATTGAAATGGTGTACTGAGGACGGTACACCTGTGTAGCCAGTTGTTGTCTGCAATCCATTCTTTCTTTAGAAATAATGGGAAATCAATGTTTCCCTAGAGATTTTTATTGCCAGTCTGTTTATCTGCCAGAACCTCTTTGATATCCATCTTAGATGGCTGAGAATTATCTTTACAGCGTGTTGAGATGAATGATTTGTCAGACCTTCTGCCTGATGATTTTTGCATCCTTTTCTAATATTTCCATTGAATAGTAGGTTAGCAAAAAGTAAAATACATAAAATATGCCATTTCAGAATGTCAAACTTGCTGCAAATACTAATTCAGTTATGAGACTATGCCCTTAAGAGTAGTGGAAAAGATGCCATTAATTTAATGTGTCCAAAAGAATGACTATATTATGTCTTTGTCACATTCAGATTATTTGTCAAGAAGTATGTCTTCCCCACAGGCTGACACTATTTTTTTATAAGAACAATTCACTTGATGATTTTCTTGATGTTGTTGGCAAAATTTGGATTATCCACTGCTAATTCTGTTTGTTTAAACTACTAATCCTGATCTGTCCTTTCTGAGTAATTTAACTTGCCATTGTACCATGTAGTGGATCAGATGGCAAGGTTCCACTTTTCTTGGGCTTTTCTAGATTTTTCTCCTTTGATTCAAGCAATCTCTTGTTAACGTTTCTTGGTTATGCTTTACATACAGCACCATTCTATGAGAAAGGAGTAATTACGTTATTTATCTTTTTACCATTCTGCCAGAAAACACATCCATCAGAAACAAATATTAGGAGTTTGCATTTCTTAGAATAATTGAAAGAGCTGAGGGAAAACAAAAGAAAAAGGAATAGAGAAACTGTCAGCTTTTATTTTGCTAGAAAAATGTCAGGATATTGAGACTCTGCAAGTAACATCGAGAGCCTGTTTTGCTGTTGTGCCTCAGTTCTAAAACAAAAGCCCCGAAAAAACAATATGTATCATGCTGAACTTTTAAATTTTAAACTTCAGACCTTCCCTCTCTTCTAGCAGATATAGACCTGGATCTTTGCCCATCCCTAATGTAGACGCTGCTACTGAATGAAAGAAGAGGTGCTTTCAAGTCAGGTAATGCTGTATGGCAACCATATGTTCCCCATTTCTGCTCCATGCTGTGCTGTTTTCACTGCATGCCACTAAGTTTTTGAGGCATGATGGTGGTAATTGTCCTCTGCACAAAGACTGTGGTGAGGGCACTGGTGCCAGCAGGCACTCTGCTGAGCTGGCAAGAGGGTGTGTGTAGTGGTGGTAGGGTGAGGGAAGCAGAGCTTCCTGGGACAGACATGGAGGCTTCTTTGGCAGGGAAGGATACTAGTGTTTCCCAACAGCAGGCAGGTTCATGTCACACCTGGTATGCAGTGGGATAAAAGCACCTGTAGGCATGATGCCAACGACTTCATGGTGTGCTGTTGGGGCTGGTGTTGGGCTGGGCCTGGAGGGTCTGCTTGGCTCACCCATCCCTCCCCCGGGACCTGCCTGTCTGAGGCTGGCATGAGGCAAGGGTGGGGGGCAGCTACCACCGGCCATCAGCACAGGACTGTTGCTTCCAAAACAGCCCTGCCCCTTCCCCTTAATTCCCCTGATTGCTGCAGGGGCAGCAGGAAGCCCAGCTCCCAACATTTCTCCGTCTTCAACACGACTTTCTCTTCCCACTTCCTTTGGCAGAGGGAGCCTGCCCCTGGAGTCTCATCCGCTGGAGAGTGACATCCAATTTCTCCTACGCTGCTGAAAATCTTGGAGCCAGTCATGACTATGTTGATCTACTTAGTTTTACTGGATGAAAGCTGCAAAAATAATAGGGCCGGTGTAGTGAAAGCAAGACTTTCAGCTGTTGCAATCATCACAGTTCTGCCAGCTTTGAAGGAAACAATCTATTCATGCTAGTCCAGAACTGGGCCTTTTTCTAATGAAATCAAGTAATGCTTAAAGCACCAAGGTCTCTCTTGAACAACACTGTATTAACATACTGCTTCTTGCAAGGATACCTTGCACCACTTATTCCAGATCTGAATCAAATTCTAACTTCAAATGTATTTCTGGGTTTCCTTGCCTTGCAATCAATTGTTTAAAGAAATGTAATTGTCTTTCCACTGTTCTGTTTCCATTGCTTGGGTTATGCTATTAAAAGTTCTGAGAAGCTGATGAGTTCAAATTCTTTCACGCGCTGATTGCACAGCTAATCAGCTACTTGAAATGGGACCAATAGAAAGCTATTTGCCCTGATTTCTAGGAATATAAATAGCGACCACAGCTTTAGTGTTTGAGCTGAACTATTCTCAGGACTCCTGCTTACATTCACCTGAGAGCCAGTGGAGATCTGGCTACAAGGACTCACTTCTAAAAATTAGAAACAAAGCAGAGAGGACAAGAACAGCACAGCCCTATAGGATCTCTCCTAAATTAGAGCTTTCACCATGGGAGACTGAGCAGCTCAGGGGAATAGGTAAAGCGAAATTGGAGCCATGCACCTCCAGGCTGCCAATCTGTATCTGATCCAGGTTAGTACTGGCTGGAAGCCTCTAGCATCCAACAGCTCTTCTTTTGTCTTTGTGAAGCTGTTAGTGGGCCTCAGCCCAGTTCCTGGTGGATGTATCTCCACAGCACAAGGCTACCTTCACAGCTGGCACAAAGCTGCAGCTGGCTCACAGTCACAGCAGAAAGGTGAGGTGAGGGCTGAGGTGGAGGCAGAGCTCCTTCCTGCCCTTAGGAGAATCCCCCACAGTCAGGAAGGAGGTGTGGAGACAAAAGGGTGTGGGAAAGGCTTCATTGTTAGTTAATATACACTGAGGAGAGGAGTTTGACTCAGAGGGACCCTGGGCTAGAGGGGTGCATGGGGAGAGGTGGCAAATGATTGCTCAGAAACCACTGGATGGGGCAAGGGAGAGCAAGTAGTGTGAAAACATCACCCTAGCAAGGAAGATATCTGCACTCAGTGTATGTCACCCTCTGTCCCTGTACATGGTCTCTTGTGAGGATTGAATGCAGGAGGATTGCGTTTCTGATGCACAACTGCCTAATTGCTGTGAAAATCAGTGGGAAGGCAGAGGATGCTCACTGTGTGTACCTTTGCAAATCCTATCCTCCACCTGAAAAGTGCACGCCTGGTTTCTCAGGGTGCAGAATTGCTTAGCTCTCACAATATACATATTGCTCTTCCCCAGCTCTCCAAATAAATGAAAAAAAAAAGGGGAAAAAAAAAAAAAAAAGCAGTATCAGAATTAACAGCAGCTCCAAGGTCATCAGAGCATAGACTTTTCTTGGGCTAGAAGTCTGAAGAAGTAGAACAACAAAAGGGAGATCACATACAGCAGCAGATGGAGAAAAAACTCATTGAAGCAGACCCAGATTTCCTAGAAGAATCTGACACATTCAATTAAGCCCTCACCCACTACCTGGGGACAAGTTTTAACTGAACCTTGGGGGTGGCCATCCAAACTCAGGCAGGTAATCAGGTAACATGAGCCACCTGATACCTACCTGGAAAAAAAGTATGGGTTGGGTGTGCAGTGCCTAAACTAATTACTCCAAAATGATTGCCTGGATTTGGGCCAAGTATTATCTCACTTGTCCTCAGCGCTACTGCAATGGCATGAGGGGAACAGAAAATGCAGTAACCTGAGAGGGAGATAAGAACAAGAGAGAGGAAGAATTGAGAATGTTATTTAGCTGTGAAGGAGATGTTCTGTATCTGCACTGCTCTTTTGTCCAACCTCAGCCTTCATAAACCAAGCCTTTATATCTTGTCTCCTCCTTTTAAAATGGATTGGCAGCCAGAAGCATTACTAACACATAGACAGTCCAAACATTGTGAATTAACCTGTTGTTTTGTTTTGTGTTTTCTTCTTGCTCTCCATAGAGATGGGCTCATCCTACTGAAGAAGAAAATGTCAAAATTTGAGAGCAATTTTTACAAAGGAAACCACAAATACCTGATTATAAAAGAACCGTCATCTTCATTTTCTAAGCAGATCATTGGTTATATAGTGAATATAATACTGACACACACTGAGTCAGAGAAGTTCTGATCCAATGAATTATTTGGCTTAATGAAAGAAGTTCCCATTCCTTTGGTAGGTTTAAAACAGAGCTGCAGAGAATGGTTATTTTCTTGCAGCTGCAGAAAATCAGCAATTTAATTTCTGATATGGTAGACTAGTATACAGAATTTGCCTAGGAATTTAGGACAAACAAAACAGATAAAAGTCAAAACCAGAGAAAAACAAAAAAAACCCCAACCCAGCAGCACATCTTTTATCTTTCATATATTGTTATGTGGAGAAAATCATACTTTTCATGTAGGAGCTGGCAACTCCTACATCGTGTTTAAAATGTGCCTGGAAATTGTGGGTTTGTGAACTACCCTGGGTGTATTTATGGGGAAGGAAGGCACATGAGACTTACCTTACGAAGGGCTGTGCTACAAGTTGTTCACCTGATGTGGAACTCACTGTGTGAAACCCATGACAGGCAGCCAGTAGGAGGTGAAACAATATCAAAAAGCCGGAGCTTTTCCTTCTGTTTGCTGTTCTGTTTTCAGTGACACTTACTTCATATATATGATTATAATAAAGGAGTATCTAAGTAATAAATAAAGAAAATAATAGGCAATACTGAAATCAATAAGCTTAGTCTTTGCAAGAAATGATTAGGCTCTCATTATGTTAATGAAATAATCCACTCCTAATTCACTTAGTCAATAGTTAGAAAGTCATTAAATGCTCTTTTTCAGCTCTTGCTCCACAGCTATGTACTTATTCAACTCAATGCAGATTTGTTTAAACTTGCAGAAGAGTACAGATCTGGGGAACAGTGCTTCATTGCTGTGTTAGAACCTGCAAGCTACATCTATCCAAAGAACAGGTAGATGACCATTGATGTGCAGCTGCCTGGCCTTCTGCATTGTGTTGGGTGTGAGATGGGCACAGGAATGTTTGCATGAATGTTGTTCCCTGTCCAGGATGAGAGGGGAAGTTCAGCTTTAGTCAGGAGAGTACAGCTGAGTGTTAGAGGACAGGGCAGTTTCTGACTTTGAACTTCAGTTTGGCACTACCTGGGAGCTGTAGCTGAGGTTAATGCTAACATAGATGATCATGTTGTTGCTTGATCAGTTTCTTTGCTTCCTCCTCTCCTCTCTCCTCTCCTCTCCTCTCCTCTCCTCTCCTCTCCTCTCCTCTCCTCTCCTCTCCTCTCCTCTCCTCTCCTCTCCTCTCCTCTCCTCTCCTCTCCTCTCCTCTCCTCTCCTCTCCTCTCCTCTCCTCTCCTCTCCTCTCCTCTCCTCTCCTCTCCTCTCCTCTCCTCTCCTCTCCTCTCCTCTCCTCTCCTCTCCTCTCCTCTCCTCTCCTCTCCTCTCCTCTCCTCTCCTCTCCTCTCCTCTCTTCTTCTTCTCTGTCATCTTTGGTGGTCATCTGTATTTACAGACAAAAGACCCCAGTGTGCTGTACATGCCTACTTCTTTCAAGGGAACCTGCAACCAAAATTACCTGTGACCTTTCCCAGGAGCACAGGTAGAAACCTCTTCTTCAGTCAGATAAAGAAATTAGAACTTCATTCTTTGGTGGTTTACTCCTTGGAATGTATTTTGGCAAGATGCTAAGAATAAACCAGTTATTGAAAGGGGGATCTGGGAAGTTGACAAGCATGGCTAAGCCCAGAAGGGAAATTTGATGAGGAAATAAGATGCTTTGTAGATCAGTGCATAGTGATTAGTCTTTTTGAATGCTGGGATTATTATACAAGCAAAAAAGGAGGGGGGCATTTATTGTATCTGACAGCTACCACTTATACAGGTATTCCTCAAACTGATGAGAAACATAATGGTGTATTTTTTTATGAATCTTGAGTGAGATCCTTGCATTTTCCACAGGCCAATTAAATGTGATGGAAAAGTAAAGACAACTTTTCTTTTTCTTCTCTCCCAAATTAGAATCACTACATAAACAAAAGATAAAAACATCCAGAGAATATCCTGCCCTATCACTGACATCCTGTCTTAAATCTTGGAGTCTATGTTAATTTGAAACAAAACATGTATTGTATATTTGAAATGTAGGCACCACGTTTTGTACACTGTAAACATGTGCTGAGACCAAGGATCCAGAAATCACTGCACACTGGTATGACAGATACCACTTGCCATCATGCTATACAAAAGCAGACAGATTAGGAAAAGCAAGTAGTAGAAAAATCAGTTAAATGATCTTCTGAAACCGTAGGAAAGAAATGAAAAATTCCAAAATGACCAATAAAACCAACAGAGAAGCTGAGACTTAAGTAAGGGTTCTGTTCATTTTATTTTCCTCTTTATAAACAACTGAGTCTTGGTTTGAAAATGATGATCTCTTTATGTTTTAAAAATGGAATGATCACCTATAAATATTATTTCCCCCTTTCCATTTTCCTCTCCCATTATCACATGCACATAAAAAAGCAACTTCTTAAACATACTTAGACTTTTGCACATGGAATCTACTATTAAGTATTACAACTCCATGTGTGAGTGTGTGAAAAGAGAGAAAAAGTGAGGCAACACTTTCAACTTCAGATAAAGCTTTGGAATATTTTACAGAAGTTCTTCACACATGACACATAATCCATGACATCATTCACACAAAAAATGCTAAGGGAAACAGAGTAATTTACAAACTTCTCTGAACGGTCTGCAGGCTTGATTCAAAATAACCTATTTGCAACCTTATTTGATTATGCTGGACATTATTATGCATTTTTCTTTAGTTTTGTGCACTGCAGCCAAGAAGTCGGCTAAGACCACCTGGAGCTAGCTGGAGATCAGAGTGTTTCCAGTCCTGTGTGGAGAGCCTTTTCCCTTACAGATGGACTAATTGGTGTGCAAGCAAGATTTATCATCAGCCTACGCCTCTCTCTCTCACGGGGACATTATCTTAGGAAGTATTATTCTAAGTAGCAATTCCCCAGTTCAAGTGAAAACACTTAGGGAGTCAGCTTAATGAAGGGAAAGTTGAAGTATATTTCTGAATGTTTACATATAACATATGCACATACTTCTACATGCTATGGGATATAATACTAATTGGACTGAGGCCAGATCTCACTGTTTATATGCACAGAATGTATGGCCTCATTTCGTTCAGCTTTTTCTGAATTGCAGGGGTAATCTCAGTGTAAATGAGTCCCTGCCTGAGTTATAGCTTTATTGAATGGGTTGCAGGAGCAAGTGCTTAGTTATGATTGTATTTCGTAGGTGGAACTTCGAACCTGAAAAAAAGGAGACATTTTT
The DNA here is from genome assembly GCA_020745705.1 of Hemiprocne comata. NCBI lineage: Eukaryota > Metazoa > Chordata > Aves > Apodiformes > Apodidae > Hemiprocne > Hemiprocne comata. The sequence continues at coordinate 86,487,260 of CM036588.1, forward strand.
CAAAAAATTCGCTGTTGCATTCATATATTAAGTACACTGTGTGGTTCTAATAAACCCCATTTTGAAGAATATCTTCAGTGTTAACTGCCACTAGTGACCCTGCTATTGCTCCTTAAGCTGCAGCTGGCTGAGTACTGCTAAGGAAGTCTGTGAGTTTTGGAGTCTCATGTGAATTTTTATCATAAGGTTACCTTAGTCCAGGCAGTAGCACTTTACATAATTTTAGTCTGCATGGCAATAAATGATTCTACATATGTTTTAAGAGCATGGAGACCCTGTTGCCCACATATTGGAGTCAGCATGGATGCACTGTCATCCCATTCTTCTTCAATTTCCCCTAATCTTCAGTCTACTGTACGTTTATCAGAAACAGTTTTGTATAACTTTTCAAGTATATTGTGTTTTTCTCAAGCAAATACCCCTACCTTGTTAGAGGATTGTTGGAAACTTTTGCAGAGTTTGCCACAACCCATTTATGGGCTGGGTGATTTTAGGAAAAGAAAAATCCAGTTCCAGTGGTATTGTACAAATTATTGTCATCTTGAATACCTGAATTGCTGTCCCCATCTGCATGCAATTTTTTGTATCCTTTTGATTCTAGCTGAGAAATCAGTGTCTATAGAGGACTTGAAATGACATCCACAATTTATAGCCAGTATTTTGGCTTTGTGATTCCTGGTGCAGTGTGTAAAGCCTGTTTTTGAATTGTTTTCTATAATTTTAAAGCTGTTGTTTTTCTTGTCTTACTGCTGAAAAACCTGGAGGCTGTCCAGGCCCAAGACTTTCATAAACATCTTGGATATGAATCTTTTATGACTCTTCTCCACTTGTGGCTGTTATACTGAATAGTGAATGCAAAGAGAGTCTCCTCAGATAGTGACTCACAGGAATGCAACATGCAGTCCACACAAAGGAAATTTAATACCCTAGCAGCTAATTAAAAAAGCATTACCTTCCACCAGTGTTGACCTCCAGCCATGCAGAGGATAAGGATGGGTGTCTGTCAATCAAGTTTGCCTAACAAACCCTGGCACAATATTATGATGAATGGACAGATCCAAAAAAAGGTGATGTTGCTCAGAACTCCAAGGTGCTCTTAATACCACATTTAAAGAAGCAGAAAGCCTCATCAGTAATTTGAAACCTCAGCCTGCATACTAGCAATACACCAGCACTAAATTTGCTGAATACTACAGATACTAGATGTGTAGAAGGACCATTATAGGCATCCATGGGGATTTTTATATACCCATCACCAGGTTGTTCGAGCTGCAATAGTACCTACAGACATCCTAAAGTCCATGTGCTCATATTTCACAGACTTTCATCATTCAAACAGCAGAATAAATACTGAATTTTAAGTGTTTTTTGTTCCGGAGAACTTTTATTGTATGTTTGGAACTTTGTAACTACTGATGTTAGGTCGATCTCCGTTTCTTTTTTACCATTAATTAAGACAAATACACCTGCCATGTTTGATGTAGAAATAGTATTCATCCACACTGTTCCTGTAATGCATTTAATCCCTCTATCCTCTTGCCCATATATTTTTTCATCTAGATTTGTATCATGCAGTCCATTATCCCAGAGTTCCGTCAGCCACAGGACCCTTTGATACAGAGAAAAAATGGCTTGAACCAGGTAAGAGGTGAGAGAGCGAGTTCCTAGTCCTCTTTATCAGTTCTGTAGTACTTATCTGAATAGCCATAAAAGAGTCTGGGTTAAAATGTGATTTAACAATGCTTTAAGTGAAAATACATGAGCAATCACCTGAGTTCTGTTCCCACGTGACCTCTTTTCTCTGCACAAGTGCATTAACTCTATACGCAGAATGGAGTAAAGGGATCCTACTGTAAGTGAAAGAAGGATGGTCAGGCATTTCAGGATGGGTCATCCCCTTGTTTCCAGATTTCTTTCCCTGACTTCCCTATTACATTGCTCCGTTCACACTGGAAGAGGAAAACCTCACAAAGCACAATTGTCTGTTTGCTATTAGGACAACAAAATATTTGAGTCACACAGGTCTAGGAGTGTGTGTTGAGACAAGAACAATAGTAGGGAGAGAGAGAGGAGCTGGGGAGCCAGATCTCTCTTCCTGCCCCTGTCTTACCAGTGCTCCTTGTTCAGCCATGGCAATGTCTTTTGAACTTCTGCTGGAAAAGTGTCACTGTGCCACTTTGTCCTTCTTTTCCTCCCACTAAGCAGGGACACCACTTCAGTGTGGTCATACTCAAAGGGAGGTCTTCATAGTTAATTTGCCTGTCTTAGACTGTGCGATGGATACCTGGCATATAAAATGAATAGCTGTAGCTGATGCTCAGTCAAATGCAGTGTATTAATGAGATAGAGGCTCAATGGGAAAGTAATCATACCCAGAAGGAGAGGAAGGCAACAAGATCCATATTACTGTTTCAGTGAAGATGAGTAAACCTTTCCTGCTCTATACATCTCTGTGGGGCTTTTTATTTCCTTTAATTAAGATCATTGTAACTGTGTGAAAAGGCAATACTTGGTTCTATCACTACTGATATACATGGTCAAGATCAAATTATATTAGGCCAGTGCTTGAAAGGATGATTAATGGAGAAGCATGGCATGATGAACTGAGAAGCATGAGGAAAAATGGAATTGCCACAAATTCAAAGCCTGGCAAAAAGTTGGCTTGCTGTGAGACTTGGCTCATCACCTGAAAGCAGGGGGGCATTACTTTACAGGGTACCATACTGTTGCCCTTGATTTTCTTGGCTTCCAGGATGTGGCAGAAACAACCATGTCTAGTGGCTGATGGTCAACAGCTGCTCCAGAAGGAGGGTGCAGAGCCAGCAATAAGCAGAAACTGCAGCAGACAGAGCGGGTGGCATCTGAAACCTGAAAGCAAACAGATGGGCCACTGCTGAAAGAGCTGGCGGGGGGTGCTCACCAAGCCACTTTCCATCATTTATCAGCAGTCCTGGCTGACTGGGGAGGTACCAGCAGATTGGAAATCAGGCAATGTAACCCCTATATATAGGAAGGGACAGAAGGATGATCCAGGATATTACAGGCCTGTTAGTTTGACTTCAGTACCAGGGAAGCTGATGGAACAGATCATCCTGAGTACTGTTATGTGTTACATGCAGAACAACCAGGTGGTCAGGCCCAATCAGCATGGATTAATGGAGGGCAAGTCCTGCTTGACTAACCTCATCTCCTTCTATGACAGGGTGACCTGCTTATTGGATGAGGGAAGGCCTGTGGATGTTGTCTACCTTGACTTTAGCAATGTCTTTGACAAGGTTTCCCACAGCATTCTCCTAGAGAACTTGGCTGCTCATGGCTTGGCTGCGCATCTACTTTGCTGGATAAAAAATTGGTTGGTTGACTGGGTCCAGAGAGCTGTGTTCAATGGACTTAAATCCAGTTGGTGGCCAGTCACAAGTGGTGTTCCCCAGGGTTCAGTGTTGGGGCTGCTCCTGTTTAACATCTTTATTGATGATTTGGATGAGGGGATAGGGTGCAGCCTCAGTAAGTTTGCAGATGAGACTAAGTTGGGTGGAAGTGTCAATCTGCTTGAGAGTAGGGAGGATCTGCAGAGGGATCTGAACAGGCTTGATTGATGGGCTGAGGCCAACTGTATGAGTTTCAATAAGGCCAAATGTCAGGTCCTGCACTTCAGCCACAACAACCCCCCAGCAGCACTACAGGTTTGGGGAGGAGTGGCTGGAGAGTTGCCCAGGAGAGAGGACCTGGGGCTGCTTATTGACAGCTGCTGAACATGACCTGGCAGTGAGCCCAGGTGGCCAAGAAGGCCAACAGCATCCTGACCTGCATCAGGAATAGTGTAACCAGCAGGACCAAGGAGGTGATCCTGCCCCTCTACTCGGCCTTGGTGAGGCCACACCTTGAGCACTGTGTGCAGTTTTGGGCACCACAGTACAGTAAGGACATTGAGGTACTGGAGAGGGTGCAGAGAAGGGCAACTAGGCTGATTAGGGTCTGGAGAACAGGTCTTATGAGGACAGGCTGAGGGAGCTGGGGCTGTTCAGCCTGGAAAAGAGGAGGCTGAGGTGAGACCTCATTGAGACCTCTACAACTACCTGAAAGGAGGTTGTAGTGAGGTGGCTGTTGGCCTCTTCTCCCTAGTGAGTAGCAATAGGACAAGAGAAAATGGCGCCATGTTGCGACAGGGGAGGTTCAGATCGGATATTAGGAAAAATTTCTTCACAGAAAGAGTGGTGAGGCCTTGGAACAGGCTGCCCAGGGAGGTGGTGGAGGCACCGTCCCGGGAAGTGTTAAAAAAACAGGTAGACGTGGTGTTTCATGAGATGGTTTAATAGTTAGGGGTTGTAGGGTGGACAGTTGGACTTGATGATCTTGAAGGTCTTTTCCAACCTTGGTGATTCTATGATTCTATCATTCTATGATTCTATCATTCTCTCTCCAGTCACACAACTTTCTATTGCCTAAATTGAATTGTTCCAGACAAAATTTTCCATGTAAGAGCTGACGTCAGGATGAGTGTTCCTAGGAAGAGGCAGTAAAAATTAGCTTTTCTTCAGCTATTCTTCAGGCAGAATATACACTCGTGTATTTTCATGGCCTCATCTTTGGCCAATATATTGTCAGTTTGAAACTTGGTAGAAATGAGTTTTTTTTGTCCCAGCAGCTTGCTGCCTTTTGGCATCCTCATGAAAATCTCCCCAAGTGATGCCAACTTGCAGACCTTTGACTCAGTGTACTTTGCACATGCTCAGCTGTGGACGCCTGAATTTTCCCAGTTGCATTTCCAGAATATTCCAGTTGCTCCACGCATGCTCCAGGACTCCTGCAATTACAGCTGTGAGTTCCTGTCTAAGGATACAGTTTCATGATCAGCATAATTTGATCTAACTGTGGGCTGCTGCCCAAAAAGGATGGCCCCATTTTCTCTGGGATCCCCAGCTGCATTTTCTGAACTCCCCCTTTGCATCAGATCTAGCAACTGTACAGTTATGGAACAGCTCATGGGGATGACAAAAATTCTTCCAGTTTTGTTCTTTCCCCTGTTTTTCAAGGTCAGTGCCAGTTCCAAGTATGCACACCAAGGGCAATACTCCTGACTCTGGTTTCCTCTCATTGACTGCCCTGCTGGGGCATGCCCTGCATGGGAGGAGGGAGCTGCTGACTGGGATGCAGAGAGGGCATGGGCCAGAGCTGTGGAACAGGAAGTTGTATAATATACATTTATGTATCTTATACATGCAAAAACTTGTGCTAAGTAAATAAGACCAATGAATAATACCCAGGATATTGGATCTGCAGGTGCTGTTCTAGTACGTAAGCCACCTAGGTACACGGTATCATGCCTGTTTATATGCAAGCATCTTGATGGCCAGCAGTAAAAAGAAGGAATTAAAAATGGCTGTTATTAGTTCACCAGCATGTACTTGAACAACACAAGGTACTTACAGATATCTCAGAGAAACAGACCCTCCATGAAGAACCTGCATATTCAGTGTAACATGTATGGGCAACACAACTGCTGTTGTGCATGGCTCATGGTGCTGAAGGACCTGCTCTTTCCCTGGCATAGTGGTTTTGAGGTTAGTTAGGTTTATTGCCTCTAATGTTCATCATCCAGGAAAGCCAAATAAAATAGGATGCCTTTATTTGAAACTGAAGCAAGGTGAAGCAGTGGCCTCCTGTGTACTTGGAGATATGTTGTGCTTCCCATGCTGCCCTCTCCTCAGCTACTTGGAGCAGTGAGGGAGCTGTCAGCTGTCACTAGTGCCCTTTCCAGTAGGAAAGGAGAGATATCCCAAAGCTTTAATCTAACATGGAGCTCTCAGCAGGGAAAGCATTGCACTGCTTCCCAACTGCTTACCCAGTGCTGTCTGTTGCATTGAAATAAAAGGATTGCTTTAACCCTTCCATAATACTCTTGGATTTTTACATGTAAACTCATCTATTCATAACAAGCATTTACAGCAAATGACTCCCAGGGGATAAGCTTGATTTCTAACAACATGACTGGGAGAAGTAGCTTTTAATTGTTTTCTGCATATACAAAAAAAAATGTAAGTCATCGGGAACTAACACACATGCACAAAACCCAAAGGCAATGCAAGAAATATGCCTTTCAATATATTACCTAATCCAATTCAGAGGATACTCTCTGAGTACAAAGGCTGAGCTGGTGTGGTATGATTTGAGCATATGGATATAAAGAAATTCTAAAAGAAATAGAATTAGGTAGTTTTTTTATGTTCTCCTCTACCCAGTGCACAGCATCGTTATCATTTTATCGGCATCCCCTGACATTCCTGATGAAGTGTGAGCAGATAGACTCACCAAAACCACAGCCCAAATGAGCCTCCACTCTCTGATGTTCACAGACAGCTTTTGAAACTTTCCAGTTGATGTTGAGATGTCCTTTGGGAATACTACAAGGAGTTCAGGCAAACCTTTTTTTTTCGTTTCTTCCTTTTCCTCTTTCTTTACCATGATGTCTTATTTTATAGCAGGACTAAATCTCACTATGGGAAAGATGACCTTATAAAAAAAGTAAGGATTTAAAACAAAAAAAAACAACTTTCAGAGTTGTTCCAAATCTGATCTGTCAGTAAGAGCTGTGAATTCAGATCATTCAAATTCCATACTCATTTTTGGGAAAGGGGGGGTGAGACACTTCAAAGGGTTAAATCTTTTGTCACACCACAGCTTGCCTCAGATCCACATGCTGATATGAATGAGACCTACTCCAGTGCTATTTGATGGCTCAACAAGATATTTGTCAGTATTATCAGATGATTGTATCCTTTGTAACATTTTTAAAGATTTGCTAATCAGAAGCTATTTATTGAATTTCAGCAGTAATGAGGAAAAAAAAACATCAAGTTTTGAAAAAGTTGGACGTTTTTAGCTTTACCTTCAGGATGTGAGCTCAGTGTCTCATATCTCTCCTTTGTGGTGCATCAAAAAATCACTCCTACCAAAACCAACTGCAAATATATACCACCAGCATCAAATCTTGTCAGAGCTAAAAGGGATATTCATGCTGCAAGCTTATGTCACCAAAAAATTGCACAGCATCTGGCACATGAATCAAACCTGTTTGGTCTTTAAGCAAGGACACCCATACATGTTAAGGTGGCTGTTATCTCCATGGTATGAATCAAATGTAAGTTCAGCATTGTACTGTAGCAAAGAGCTCTAGCCATAGCCTCAAAGCTACAATCAGTTTAGTTCTCTATGCTTCAATATGGACCCATTTTTAAACAATTACAAAAGTATATTGCAATTGTATAATACAATATTATTGGGTTTTCTGTCATTCTTTTTTTTCACTGCAGATGGGTCCCAAAGGATAAATGTAGTTGACGAAGATGACACCGAGGTCAGTATATAACAGTAGAGAGGAAAGCCAGTCTCTCTCTTAAGAAATGTAGACAGAAATGTAATTTTTTTTTTCCCCCCTAAGTACCAGAGTGACTTAATTTGCCAGCTGTTCATGTCCATCAGTAATTCGTGGGCAAAAGCAAAGAAAGCACTTTTCAGGACCACTTCTCTGCCCAGATAATAAGCCATTATTTTAACTCAGAAGGCTCTCAGGAATGACAGGAGGAAATAAGGCTCTAAGTCTGTAAAATGTTGCACAACATTCAAACAATGAACTTTGCTTCTCAAGTCTAAGATGTGCTGAGGTTGTGATGGAAGACTGGTGAGAGGTTTTTAGTCTTCTGAAGCCCACAACCTTTTTTCTGGATTTCTTCTGCAGTTATGGATATTATTCCTAGCTAGAACAGTTTTCCTTCTTTTTCTGTTTCTGGTGCAAGAGAATTTTAAGGGGAAACCTAAACGAACAAACTTTCACCACCGTCTCAGCTTTCCAAACAAAATCCTTATTTTTAGGTCTCTGTCAAAAAAGCAAATGACAAAATAGTTGCCAGTAATTTGTGGATGTATGTTTTTTAAAGTCACATAACTCCAGCAACTAACAGAAGGTGAAGACCAGATAAACCATTTATTAAACCAACCACAGGACCTACTGGGGAGCGCTATTATCTGTCCTTTGGAGACTTACATCCTTGTCCCTTCTACTTCAACTTTTTAAACAGCTGAGCTGTGAAACATTTCCGTGTACCGTTTACTGAAGCCTGCCCTCCACAGTCCAACTTGCCTTGGTTTCACTCAAGAGACCAGGAGGATGAGGGTCAGGAACTGTGGGGGAGGAGAGGGGTGACAGTGCTGCAGGCTGGTATGGGCTCCCTCCCACCCACCCAAGACCAGAGCCTGCGGCACAACTCCCACCACCCAGACCGACCTGCCTCTGCATCCTCCCATGGGAGATGTGATTTGAGCTGGAGCTAATCCTCCCCTGCTGTTTTATTCAGTCAGGTCACGGCAGGGTTTGGGGGCATATAAACCAGTCCAGAGCTGCTGCAGATTTCCAGTCCTAGCGGTAGCATTTTGCCTTGCAATTCAGGGTGGTTCTCAGCCCAGAGAATGCCATGGTGTTCATGTGCCAGGACAGAGCTGCTGGTAAGTGCAAGCCTTTCATGTTCCCAGTCCCATGGCAACAGTAAATCAGAGCACTCAGTATTTCCTTCTGCAGAAGAGCAGATCCCTGCTGCTCATTCACAAAAATGCTTCAAATCCGGCTAGTATGAGCAAAGCCACCTTCCTCCTCCATCTGGCATCCCACACTGGTGGCAGTTTGGTCTCGTACTTGCAAGGAAGGCTGTAAGAGAAGTTCATCTGCTGCACCTGTTAGAAAAAAGTCTGAAGGCAAGCAAAGATGTTGGAACCATCCCTCATCTCACAGGCAGTGGCACTTCAGGAATGATTTCAGATGCCAGCCAGACTCCAGCTTCCCTGATTCCTTAGAGTCTTGTCATGGCTTGCATACACCATGTGGCACTGAACATGAAAAACTGGAGACACTGATCAGCCTGCTCGAGAGAGCGAATTTAGGGCATTGCACATTAGCTTGTTTTTTCTTTGGCAGGCGTCTTGGCTTGCTTGTTTATTTAGGGCTTGTTCTATTCCATTCCTTGTCCTTCACAACTGCACTATGTTTTTGAGCAACTTGACAGAATTTGAGACATATTGAAAATACTAATTGATTTATCGTTAGACTGCCTCCTCGATTCTATGGGGGGAAAGGGCAGCACACAGCTTTCCTATATAATGAAAAAACTAAAAGACCAAGTGACTCCAGGGCCTCCTTAAGCTACAGGGGAGGCTGGACACACATAAGCATGTGCAGCAGATTATTTCCCACTCTGCTGTTGTGAATCCCTGCCTCTGTCCCCGCTAAAGAAAAGCAGAGTAGCGTGCCAAGGTTGATAGTGATTCATATGGTTATTTAGGTAGCTTGTCCAGGCAAGGAAGGGAGCTCTGGAGTTCCTTATTCCATTCCAGGCATTCTCAATAAATTGTCTTTTCCATAGTTACCTTCAGTAAAGAACTACCGAACAACCTAACTTTCATGCATACATTTTACCCAACGAAATCCAGCTCTCATTTCTTTATTTAATATCTTTTTGTACTGTGTTAGATGATAGCCCTAACATGTATATTGGCATAAAGCACATAATTTAATCTTGGGGCAAATCCTTCCCTCCATGTCCCTTTCCTGGAGCAATTGCAGTGCCCTGCACAGACCTTTATGGCTCACTTTCATGGGGAAGGCCTCCACATTTATAGCCACTTACCACTTCAGTGCCTGGAAGTAAACCATCTGGAAAATACACAAGTAAGACGTGGGGTAAGGAAACTAAGGGCTTCTCATAATGGGTTATGCTACATTACTGAGTGCTTAAAAAAATTCAGCACTGAGGGCAGTTTGATCACAAACCACTTTTCCTGAGTTGGCATAAAACCATAATAATACAGTGCCCAACCAAAGTAAGTAGCACAAAGAGCAGGAGAGATTGGCCTGAAGAGCAAAATGTGTGATGATCCTGAGACTAACAGGCCACTATAGGACAGCAGTAAAAACTTGTCCCAGTAAAGAACTATGGCCTAATAACCTCTCTGCCCCTCAAATCAGGATATGCTGGCTCAGAAGACAAATCAACAGTGAAAAGTGGTAACATTGAAGATGTAGGAACTTGCATGAAATTTTGAAGGGCATGAACTACCAGAAGGAAGAGTCTGAAGGGGATAGGAAGAAGACAGTTGCAACATGCACGGCCAAAGTGCCAGCAGCACACACGCGCTGAATCTGCAAATAATTATCCTAATAAGAAAAGAGTTTAGTTTTAGAAACTAGGAGCCTTCTTATTTTGTTATCCAGAATTTAGTTACTGAAAAGAGGATCGTATAATGTATATGCAAAGTTTATTTTGACACACCCTTGTTATTTGATTTGCAACATGTGTGTTATCTGTCACAATAAGTTAACATTTCATAATTAAAGTATATCCCCTCCAGGCATCATTTGTGTCATCTGCTCTCATGACAGCTGCAGAGGATTTTCAGTGCAGTGATAGTCATAAAGCAAGGATGTGCAACAGGGTTTAACACAACTACATACATTTCTAAGCATGTTGGCTGCTTGCTGATTTAGGAATAATGTAAATGTTTTGCTTCGTGGGCTGAACTCAACAAGAAAAAAACTGAGTTTCTTAGTGGACATGTAATATTTGGCTTTTAATTCTGATGCTGCATCTCATCCGTAGCACAGAGTTTTGTAGTTTAGACAAAAGTATTTCTGGGTCAGGGAGAAAGCAGACTCTGTGTTTGTAATGGAAATTATACCTAGAGGGCACGAATTGATTTTTCTGCCTAGATAAAAGTAGGTATAGGTTTAGAAAAATGCAGATAATATCTTTACTCGCAATCGCAGTAAAAACACAGTACCATCATATTAATGGCAAAGTATCAACATACTATCACATCTAGTACTCAGACCCTCTGCAAAACTGAAATATTGCACATATGAAAATGTACACGGAAGAACTGGCGTCATTAATTAGCTACTTTGTGGAAATTCTTGTATTTTGTTCCTTTACCATTTCTTTACTGCCTGATCTTTTAGTTAGAGGCAATGCGTCCAGAGTAACTGCAAACATGAAATGAGAAACAAGTTAGACCATAAACAACAAAATAACTGTTAGTATTCAGGAGAGGATGCAGACCTAGTGTGACAGGAATAGACTGTGTGACCATGATCCATCACATGTTATGGAAGCACCCAGAGTGTTAGCCCATGCTGTTGGCATAGGGGAGGAAATGCTAAAGGAGTCAATCCACATTTAGCATCAGTGCCAGATTGCCATGTTGCATCAGAAAGCTGGAGAATGTGATGCATGGACAGAAAAAATTGCACACTAACCATCTTTGTCTGCCCTAAAGCCACGGGCACCCACCTACTGGACAGAAAGTCACAGCAAACGTGATGTCCACTTCTGCCTGGAAATCACCTCTTCCTTGAGTCACCCCATTCTCAGTGGCAGGAGACAAACTTAACAAGACTTCATGGAAGAAAAGGTAGTGAGGGGTTCTGCGTTTTGACCCTGTCCCATGAAGAGACAGACTCTGGCTAGGAACTGGTTAAAATTCCATTCCAAGCAAGCACCACACCTGCTACTACCTTCAAGGGGGACCTAGAACCAGTTGCTCTGGAAATGCCAGCATGTTGTCTGAGTTTTGCTTTCTGCAGCTGGTGATCCAGAACATGGCTGCTGAAGCTCTGTCTTTTTGTTCCTCGAATGTCTCAAGTGTTATAGTGTAATTCAGGCTTCAATATTGAGGCTCTGGGCTCAGCAATGCAGAGCTTACCTCCCAGTCCCTCATCACTGCTGTCCTTAGCACATGTCCCATGCACTAACAAACAGGGTCTAAGGAGCATCCACAGGATTTAGGAGTGTGGAGAATTGAAAATCCTTCCTTGAACCACTGAGTACAGAACCTCTGGTTTTCAGAAGGAATGAATTTCCCTTCCATCAACAATTAAAGAGAGACAGAAACATGCAAATGCCCTCTTTGAGAAGGTAACCAGAGCAGACTGAGGGTGGGAATCGAAGACTGAGTCCTGAGATCCCTGATAAAGAAATCCATGACACCTTCTGACTCATTTTGCCTCTTGCTAGGCCTGTCTTTCCCCTGGTTTTGGAGGATTGCATTGATGATTGCCAAGTACTTTACAGGATGCATTAAGTGTTAATCATTAAGGATATCTGAATGGGCTGTGTGAGGCTAATCATAGGGGGTGCCTTACTCAAAATATAGCAATTTTCGTATTTTAGAGACAATCCTAAAAAGCACACTGTCAGTTGCATAGCTATTAACATGGTTATCAGCGTTGGTTAAAGATTCTTCTCCTACACATCTTCCAGAAGGTGAAAGTTCCCTGCTTAATAAACAAAATACTAATGGAACATTTGGATACTGGATGGTGGGTTTTCATTCCCACTGAGTCCCATCCTGGGCCAAATTTATCTATTTCTGTTAGAGAGAAAAGAACACAATGATTCGTATATTCCCTCTTACTCTTTTCATCTGAAATTCACTCAGAATTTCTCCCTCACATTTTAACTTCTGTTCTAAAGTGGACTTGAATGGGCCACAAAATCATGTTGTGTAAGAAAAGCAGAATCCCCTGGGGTGGTGAAGTGACAGGTGTGGGGGATGAGGAGGTATATGGATCAAGCCTTCCTCCATTGTTCTGCTCTTCCTCACAGGCTTTCTTGAGAGGCATCTTTTCATGCCCTGCCCCCAGGTAGCTTTTCAGCACATCAGCTCTCCTGTGCTGGGAGTGCTTCCTAACATCTGTTTCAGATTTGTTGCTCCTTTGTTTCCATTTATGTCCCTTCTCAACCATCATTGTTTTTAGGCCAAAAATATTAAATTGTATTGAAAATGTCCAGATAGGCTATGACTGCTGTACGCATGAGGTAAATTTTAATTGTTGTTTTCTATCATATTAAGCACAGGAGGTCCAGCTGTTTTGTTGACAGGAAAGAGAAGATTTTTATTTGTCTTCATTTAACAAAGTAAAGCCTGTAGAGAGGCTCCAATTTTATAGATCAGCTGTTGCAGCCAGAAAAACATGACAAGGTTTTGAGTTTGGAGCCCTCATCACATCACACTTCTACCATCAAATCTGCACTACAGCCAAATGAACTGATTTAGAAATGAAGAGATTTCCTACTGTAATGAGTTTCTCGATTACTACAGTCCTCTCAGGATGACCATGTTGTGGGAACTGCACCTTAAGGAGGTCCTGGTAGACATCTTTGAGTCTGGTTTTTGGATTATACTGTGTCTCCCATTAGTGAAGGGCTGATCAGTGAGTACCCAGATGCTGAATGAAAATGCTGGAAAGTTTTTTTAATCCTCATGATCACCAAGCAACAGAACTATTTTGCATGGTGTTGAAAAAAATAAGATGGGCATGGAAGTGTTTAGTTGTTTCAGTTTATGAAAGCAATTCAGTCAATGCAAAATGGGAGCTTAATAAACATGATACAAAATAACCTATATAATGCAAAGCAAGACGACAAAATGTACACCTAATAGATCTCTTAATTTCTGTTCATGTTCACCTTTTATTACTGATGACAATTTCTTTTTTCTTTTCCCATTCTCTAATCTTCATGTATCCGTTTCTAGCTCAGTCACCTATACCTGCTGAGATGAGAGGTTGGTGGCAGAAGTTAAAAGTGGAACGGCTCTCTTGCCATTTCCCAAGGCTTTAATGTACCCTGAGAGGGTGCATGAAAGTTTTAGTGTGTGCCTTAAGCTTTGGGGAGAAGTCATCTGGCAACCAAGGGGAGCAAGCACCTCACTGTTTGCAAGATTGTACTGTTTTTTTTCCAGTGTAGCGTGTCTAGTATTTAAGCTTTGCCCTGATTCCATACATTGTTCCAAGCCACATCCCGTTCAATGGAGCTAGCAGAGCCCCTGTGTAACTTCTCTGTGGGGCCATATTTATGTTCCACACTGGTTGACATCAGTAGTTCTGTACCACAGACGTGGTTTTGGCTGGGATGTGGAGTTTGGAGACAGCCTCCAAAGAAACTTGCTGCATTCTTTGGCAGTCAAACTACAGAAGCATATGGTAGTGAGTTACTTACTGGATAATATTAAAAATAGTATAAGGCTGTACATTTTAACTGAGCAACTATATTGCTGCTCATTAAACACTTCAGAAATGTCCATCTTCATAAATATAAAATATAGAATTACATATGCCAAAGAAAGGCATTATTACAGTTCCTTAAAATGAAATCTTCCAGGTTTTAAAATGCTTAGTAATACTGGCCCACTGACATCCTCCTTGTGACCTTAAAACAATTTTTTGTTGTTTCCTCTAAATAATTTAGTGAGTGATTGCTCAGTGATGATGTTTAAATAAAAACACAATGTGATAGTTAATCTGCAAGACAGATGCTATTAATATTGGATGGCTGTAGTTTCAGAAGTATTCTGCCTGAATCTGAGTATTAAGCTGGATATAAATAGTGGTGGATTTCCCTTATGTGGAAAATATAATAGCCCCATTAAGCATGTCTTCACTGTACAGTGAGGCAGTATATTGGACCTGGGCTCTGAGTACCAGATTTAGCCAAGACAAAGTGTGAGGAGCCAGGCTTCCAAATGATGCCAGGCTAATGAATCCTCATTAGCTTGGTGCTGCCCTAGATACTTCTGTTGGCTTTTGCAGGGCATCTCCCCTAATCCTTTCTCACTACAACAAGTGGAGTTGTTCCAAACCTAACTCTTTTTGGGCACAAGGAGGGAAGTGGGAGGTAGGGGGTGATGGGAGGACCCTGTGCATCTTTTCATTTTTATAGAGTCATAGAGCCGTCAGGGTTGGAAAGGACCGCTGAAGATAATTTAGTCCAACCTCCCTTCAACAGCCGAGTTATGTAGCCCAACTGTCATCACTTCAGATGAAGTAATCTGGACCTGTCGTAACAAACAGTGGGTAGTGATGTCCATGGCTTGGCTTTGGAGAAGGGTTCTCTAGCTTAAGGTCACTAACCAACCACCAAGGAACAAACATGATGCCTTCACGAGCTCTGTTCCCAAAAATCCTCTATGCCCGTGAGCTTGGTCTTCACCAGTAAACTGGGAAAACTGGAAAGCTGAATGAAGGTGAAAAGCTGCCTCTAACCTCTCTTTTCAACCTCATCATCGTTCAGAGACTGACTGCATCAGAGTGTGTGTGTGGGCACTATGAATGGAGTAAAACGCAGAGCTAGAACAAGAGTAAAAAAATAACTTCACTCTAAAGATGTACTGTTACAGGAGGCTGTTATATGGTCAGGTCACTGTTCCCAAATGCCCACAATTTCAGCATAAGCTAGAAAAGAAGAGATGCTTCTGTGTATAAATACATGCCAACAAAATGTGGGCAGGCATATACTGCCTTCTCACCAGCCCACCCTTCTTTCTGCTCTAGAGAGAAGAAATGTTCTAACTGCTGCTAGTTTACTCTGTAGGCTATACCTGCAGCTACACATTCAATTATTTTTAAACAGTTCCTGTTATAATTCCCATAACAGGTTCTGTTTTTTTCCCG
Source organism: Hemiprocne comata (assembly GCA_020745705.1). Classification (NCBI taxonomy): domain Eukaryota; kingdom Metazoa; phylum Chordata; class Aves; order Apodiformes; family Apodidae; genus Hemiprocne; species Hemiprocne comata. Next base: position 86,502,753 of record CM036588.1, read on the forward strand.
TCCTTTGTTTTTTTGACTTTTACTAACAAAATTAAACACACCTAAGGATCTTTGTTTAAATATTATTGGCATACAGTAAATTTAGTAATATTAGAGTTAGTCCTGGAATTTTTAAGATCACTCATACTACCTATGCACTAACAAATCGTTGGTGGCTACTACTGGGTGCTCTGTAGCTCTCAAAACTTACACTTTGAAGTCAGGGAGGTTCCCAGCTCAGTACTGAGGGGAAGGTTGATCCAGTCATTAGTTACAAATTCAAGTTTGGGAGATGCTGCTGCAGTTCTCTTGCTTTACCAAAGACATCTTTGCACAAACAGATGGGCTAAAGTATCACACGGGCTTTAGCACAGGTTTTCTGTGCTAAGGAGGTCCAGAGCTGCCACCAAAAGCAGCAGTGCAGTCAGCAGAGGGGCCACACTGGGATACAAGGCAAGAGCACACGTGCTGGAACTGCCCCAGCCATCTCCTCTTCTACAAAAAAATAAAATATTTCATTTTTGACACAGGAAGGCATTTATTTTAGGATTTTATTAGTGGTGGCACAAATGCTTCTACTAGCACACAGAGAAGGGCAATGCTGGGGTGGTATAACAGGGAGAAAGGACTGCTGCAGTGGCAACATTTGTGAACCAGGGGCCACTGTCCCTCTTTACCCTACCATTTCATCTGTAAAATGGGGTACTAATACTCCTTTTCCCCACAGAACATTTGAGGAATGACACATTCCTGCTGCTGCATTTCAGTACTTTAAAATATTCTGGTTTTCCCAGTATTTTGGCCAAAAACAGTCTCATAATTTGATAATAATCTTCTCACCACACAAGAATTCTGACATATTTAACTTCAAAATATTCTCTAGGTCATTTATGATGAAGACCAGTCTGAAAATCCTTGTTTAAAGACTTCAATTTTTTATCATTATAATAATGATGGTGGTATTTATGCTAGGTATTGGCAGTACTGGGACAAGGCAAGTGTTTTGGGAAACCAAGTCCAGAGTTAACACATGAAGCATTTTTCATGATGAAAGAAGTTGGGAGTATTCCTAGAGTGAGAAACTTTGGACTCTCCTACAAGACCTACCAGTGTGTAGCATGTCTAGGTGATCATTAACCAGGGGACACAATAAAACATTGCAAAAGCTGGAAAAGTCATAACAGTAAAGACAGTGGGGATACTGGAATGAGGCAAGAGGGAACAAACAGGAAGAAGATAAAAATAATAAAAGTATAATTAAGTTTGTAAATCAAGTATCTTTGAGGTATATTACTTAAAGAAAAGTTGCCAGAGTTCTATGGTGGAACTATGCACCTTGAGTTTCTAAAATTAATCTTGTATTTTCATGATAAACAGTACTATGATTTGGATAAATTTTCTGTCTTGCTGATAGTAATAATGTTTTTTGTACTGAGATTTTTCCTCAGAATCATATAGTACAGAACTTCTGAACAGCGAAATTAATTCTTTTGTTATTGTATTTGCTTTTCTTAGTCACCTTTTACAGTGTCATAAATCCTGGTCTGAAAAATCATCGCTTTACAGAAACAAGCTGCAGAAACCTACACATTTCTACTGGAAGAGCTGGAGCTTAAAATGGGTGAAACACATTTAATAATTTGAAAAAGGAAACTGAATTACAAATGTGTTCTAAAACTTCATTTTCCCCAGAGTACATCTTAATGCTATATGTAAACATTAGTGATGTATATTAATATTGAATAAGTACATGGTACTGCTGGTTAAGTGACCCTTTGCAAAAAATACCTACAAATGTAACCCTTCTTTCTGCCAGTAAGTCACCCTATTTTCTACAAATACTTTTCTTGTTTCTAATATTTACCAAAGAGTTTCCAACAATTGATTCTACATGGTATTTACAAACTATTCAGTATGACTAATGCCTTACATTTTATTATCACTTATTCATTGCTGCTCAAATGGAGGACTTGAAATTTCTAGAAAGTTAATGTAGGTAAAGTACTCGGCATTTATCTTCCTACTGTAGCTTTTGTAGCTAAAAATCATTGATGTGGCAACAAAGATCATTTATAGCTTTACACGGTTTCTAAATGGAATACTCTGACAAGATGCACATTTTTCTGTTAAAAAGTTTTAGTTCTTAATGAACACACAATCTTCCAGTTCCATTTTGTAGCAGAAATATTTTTTAAGGATTACATACTTTTTACAGAGGTTTGTATTTGTGTCACTCATACAACAAAAATTCAAAGATTTGTTTTTGTTCTTTTTCATAACTTGTTTGCCAAAAAGTACCAGACTAAAGTAAGCAACAAGCCAGTCTCTTGAAATGCTTTTTTCCACTCTTATGATACATTTCAAAGCCATTAGAGGCTAATCTGACAACATTTTTATGTGACATGGTTGTCATTAGGAAAAAAGAAAGGCATGGGAAAGCAGTGGGAAAAACCTGAAAATAAGATACTTCAATATATTTGGGAACAGCTGGTAGTGAGATACGTATGTGTACAGGAAATACACTGCTCTAAAGGATCAGGATTTCTGTAAAGGATACCATTTTAAGGTATACTGTACTGTGTCTTTACTTTTACTGTATTTACAAAGAGAAACACAGAAGACCTTGGTTTGATGAAGCAGATTGCAAACAAAAGGAAAACAACAGCATTGGGGAGGCTTGCACAGAGCTCTGAAAAGTGGTCCTGGAAGTTTCAGTTTCTCTAGGCAAAAGCTGGTGACTGACATCACGTGATGGGGCAGTGACAATGTTAAACACCAGATCACAAAAGTGTTTCCAGTTTTGGCCTAATTAACATGTTAACTTTCCCCTCTCCTCTCCTCTCCTCTCCTCTCCTCTCCTCTCCTCTCCTCTCCTCTCCTCTCCTCTCCTCTCCTCTCCTCTCCTCTCCTCTCCTCTCCTCTCCTCTCCTCTCCTCTCCTCTCCTCTCCTCTCCTCTCCTCTCCTCTCCTCTCCTCTCCTCTCCTCTCCTCTCCTCTCCTCTCCTCTCCTCTCCTCTCCTCTCCTCTCCTCTCCTCTCCTCTCCTCTCCTCTCCTCTCCTCTCCTCTCCTCTCCTCTCCTCTCCTCTCCTCTCCTCTCCTCTCTTTTCTTTCTAATTTTCACTGAACTCTCCACTCAAGTATAATTATTATTACTACACTAAAGTACTTAGCACTACAGAGGAATTTTCTTAGTTTAGTTACATGGTCTTTATGCAATTGATCAAAACAGTGTGCAAATGCATCAAAAGTGCCACAAGTTTTCGGTGAACCAGCAGTGAGATGTTGGCTGTTTCGTAGTTTTAGAGGTGCAGAAGTACTGCAGACTTCTGAACAGCTTAAATATAGTGCTTAACATGACATGAAAAGCACCAAGAGCTTGGGTACCAGGACTCAGATACCTACAAAGATGAATCTGTCAGTAACTTCCTACAAAAATTGTATTTTTAAAACAAAAAGGCCTAATTAAGAAGGTTGCTTGTACCTTAGTGCTACAAGGTGTATTTTGAAAATCTACTGAAGGAATTTAGTTGCTCCGCTTTTCGACGTTGCTGACAGCACACACCTCTTTGAAAAATCACTCTCTGTGCTTTGCATATGTTAGAGTCCAGCTCCATAATCTCCCAGACTGTATTGTTATTGCATTTTTGACAGCTGGTTCACATACCAATAGTGATGTAACCCAGCTGACTTTATACCCTTTGCAGGTCATGCATGATTCTTGTATGCACAGTTTAATAAAGCCAGAAAACAAGACTTTCAGAGAAACACATCCCTCCTCAGGCAAAGCATGTTGCAGCAGCTCTAAATTGATTTAATGATATCATGGAAACAGAAAAGTATCTATCTGTGTCAAATTGTATTTTGCCTTATGATGGTAAACCACGATGTGGATTTTAATGCCTTCTTAGATGAGAATAGCTATGGAATCACAATGGACATGGCACGTAGAAAGTGAGTTTCATTTCAACACTGGCTCATTCATTTTTGTATAATTTAAAGTACATGATTTTGTCATTTCTATTGCTTCCCTTTTCCCATAACACAGTAACTCTCCAAGTCTAAAAGTTACTGAACAGAATTGGTTTTGCTGCTGTTAAATTACTCCAGGGTGACCAAAGATTCCTTTAGGAAGTCCTCATCATCATCTTTTTTTGTTGTGGGTTTTTTTTTTGTTTGTTTTTTAAATTTTGTGCTCTGTTTCCTATTGTCTGTTTCTCAAGGTTTCATCTGTTAATATTAATTAGGTTTATAGACTGTATGCACAGAGGATTATGTGAAGTCATACAGAAATATGTTGCTTTACTTTGGTCTAAATAAAAAAGAGAAATTTAAGATCATGTTGATAATGATAGTTTCAGATGTGCCTTTGTGCATTGCAAAATATCAGATGAGGCTACACCTGCCCTAGACCAAGTTTTGAATAAATGAGAAACATGGACTGTATGCAAGTGAGATATTCTTTTACTTCTTTCTGCTGTATGATCATATTTTTATTCATCCACTTCAAAGCCTGGGATCAGTTTGAGCAACTGACGTCATCTACCTGGATTTGTGCAAAGCATTTGACACTGTCCCACATGACATCCTGGTCTCCAAACTGACAAGACAAGGATTAGACAGATGAACCACTCAGTGGGTAAGTAATTGGCTGGATGGCTGCACCCAGAGGGTTGTGGTCAATGGTTCAGTGTCCAAGTGGAGGCAAGTGACAAGTGGTGCTCCCCAGGGTTCAGTACTGGGATGAGTGCTGTTTAATATCTTTGTTAGAGACACTGACAGTGAGATTCAGCGTATCCTCAGTAAGTTTGCTGACAACACCAAACTGTGTGGTGTGGTTGACACCCTAGGTGGAAGGAACACCATACAGATGAACCTTGACAAGCTGGAGAGGTGGGCCAATGCCAACCTCATGAAGTTCAACAGGGCCACATGCAAGGTCCTGCACCTGGATCGGCACAACCCCAGGCACAAATACAGGCTGGGGGGGACAATGGCTAGAGAGCAGTCCTGAGGAAAAGGACTTAGGGGTGGTAGTAAATGGGAAGCTTGACATGAGCCGCCAGTGTGTGCTCACAGCCCAGAGGGCCAACCACACCCTGGGCTGCATCAAAAGAAGTGTGGCCAGCAGGGCCAGGGAGGTGATTCTGCCCCTCTACTCTGGTCTGGTGAGACCCCACATGGAGTACTGTGTACAGCTCTGGAGCCCTCAGCACAGGAAAGCCATGGACCTGTTGGAGAGGGTCCAGAGAAGGGCCATGAAGATGATCACAGGACTGGAGCACCTTTTCTATGAAGACAGGTTGAGAGAGTTGGGGCTGTTCAGCCTGGTGAAAAGAAGGCTCCGAGGAGACCTCATAGCAGTCTTCCAGTATCTGAAGGGGGCCTATCGGAAAGATGGGGAGGGACTTTTCACCAGACAGGGTAGTGATAGGTAATGGTTTTAAACAGAAGGAGGGGACATTTAGGTTAGACATCGGGAAGAAATTCTTCACCATGTGGGTAGTAAGGTGCAGGATATAGTTGCCTAAGGAGATAATGGATACCCCCTCCCTGGAGGTGTTTAAGGCCAGGTTGGATAAGGCTTTGTGCAACCTGGTCTAGTGGGAGGTGTCCCTGCTCATAGCTGGGAGGTTGGAACCTGACAATCTTTAAGGTCCCTTTCAACCTTAACCATTCTATGATTCTATGACAGAAGATGTTAAACATCCCAGTGACATGGCCAGAGTCTGGGAAACAGCCTTTACCTTGAGTTGCCCTGACTGTTGGAGTGGAAGTTGGAAGACACAAAAGAACAGTGACAAAAACAGAGAGGAACAAGAGCCACCAGGCAACTTCTGACAGCTCAGTGTATTGCACTGACAGGAGATGCTGATGACTTCATACTGACTAACTTTCATCTAAGTGGAACTGATATGCCTGTACTCTCCATGCAGGAAAATAGTTTAAATGCCAGAATAACTCAGCAGGCTCTGCCCACTTTATTTTTCCTCAGCTATCTAGTTGTGAAGGTGTAAATATTGTAACCCCAAAGGAATTTTAGGGGTCATTAGTTGCATAGAAGGCTGAAGACATGAGTGATGCTTGGCTGAGATCCCGCAACTGATTGGTGGCCACAAATGTGGTTTTGAACTACAGAAGAGGAGTGAGATCATCATCACTAGGAAGGAAAAGAAAGATGGAAAGAAGATTACTTTTTTTCACAGGGAATTCAAAGATTTGTAGCTTTGCCTTCAGCTTGTGTTGCTGAAAGTTTTAACAGATAAGGGAAAGAAAATGGCCGTATCCACAGTTAAACCAAAAAAAAAACAAACCCAAAGACTAAAAAGATTGACAAGGCCATGTGTAACACAGTGGAACTTCACTAACTTTCAGTTAATTTGTTTGGTGTTTCTACTAGTGAAGCCAAAAATATGTTTTTTCAGCAGTATTTATTTCACTAAACTTATAAAGTACAAATGAGAGTAGGAGGTAGAAAGTAGTTAGTAGTGACTTCTAGAAATAATTTCCGGTCACTTTATGAAATGGTTAAAAAATATAACCTCCCACCAAAATCACAGTATATAAGATACTTGCCTATGTGCTGAAAAAATCCTCACTTCACATCTCATTCTACAGGGTAAACTGCTTAAGTCCAACTTTAACCTTCAGAGCATGACAAACAGCTGTCCTGTAAAAAAAGACAAACTAAAAGCACTCTGAATTGAAGTAGAAGCAAAGAAGTAAGAAGAGACTTGTTTTATTTGATGAAGCAAGAAAAAGAGAGGGAGTAGGGGAGCAAATAAAGTTTCTTTGAGGCCATGTAAGGGTTTTCTTTATTAGTTTGCTCTATCTACATCTTCATTCCCTCTGCTTTCATGCATTTCACTGGTGAATCTTTGCAGAACGAACAAAAATGCAACTGCTTCTCCCCAGAATAATACTATAAGAAAAAGAATCACTAGAGAAGGAAACAGGTTATTACATCATTAAGAAGGGTCTTACCTGAAGTCAAAGAAAAGTTGCACTGAATGATAGACCCTTGGCTACACTACGCACTGGACCAAGCACTTTACTGTATTCTGTTGAGCTAAAAAATGAATTTTCATCATAAATCTGAAGCTTAACTTGGCCTTGACAGTAGTTTGAAAGTATTTAACAGACTGATCTGTGTTTGGGGAAGTCATCACTGAAAGCCTAGGTTTTCTCTTTCTCTTTTCTCTTCTTTTCCATTCCAACCTCTAACAAAATTAAAAGGACAGAAAACAATGCAGATGAAGCCTGTAGGTCACTCGTCACACCCCCCAAAGCCAAGCTGCTGCATTTTGCCCTGCCCTGTTTAGCTGACCCCAGCACTAGGAGGGTAGTGAAACCAGCCACAGAGTAGGCAGTGAAAGGATTACAGGGACACAGGGAGGAATGTTTTCTGCACCTAAGACCTTAGTTTTTGAAGAGGAAAGTACAGAATCTTTTGATGTGCAAGTGGAAGCTGAGATGACATTTTTTGATGAGAAAATGACTTCAATTTTTGACTTTGGATATTTTCCAGAACTTCAAAATGAAAGTGCAAAATCATTAACCATTCTAGAATTTACTAACAAAATTAATAAGTGTTCTGAATTAGAGTAGGATGGTGTCTGCCCCTTTTATGCATTTTTTTGGTAAATTAATTGAATTGGCTTTCTTTGGAAGTACTCATTAGGGTATGGCATAAGTTATTCAGTGGGTCCGTTCCACGTAGCACATGAAGAAAACAACACAACTTCAGAGACTCAGGAGAATAAAGGAAGCCATAATACTGGCTGACTTTTCTAATTTTTTTCTTTCCCTGTTTGAATCATTGAACTCATTGGGAATCACCAGTACAAGCCCAGGAGCTTCCTCCTCTTCAATGGAGCAAAGAAACACCATGAACGTGTGGTTGCATCTTGGGGTGTATAAGTAGGGAAGAGAAAAACCAGCTTCAAAGCATGTTTTTGTTGTTTTTTTTTTTTTTTTTCTCCAGCCACACCAAACTATCTCTGAGCTACCCCAAAGAGTCTGGCAAGCCAAGGGGGTGAGAGCATCTCCTCCCACCTTCTCAGATTAGAGGTTGACATACTTAAGACATTCTGCCTGTTTTGTTGCCTTGAAGTCAGCTAGTGACTCTGTAAACTCTCCGGCCAGTAATAAAAAAAGGACTAAATGACTTTTGAACCCAACTGCAAATTTGCCTTATAGAAGAAGCCAAATTAATTAAATGCAAAGCAGCAGGTAATTAGTACTGAGTAAGGGGTAAAGGAAAAGGCTGTATTACAAGGGGAAGGCCACACTAAGCAAGAAGTTACCATCTTTGGAAGTCGTCTTTGGTCAAAAACCCCAAACACATATATAATGAATGAATCCTGCAGGTGGGACTGTTGATGCTCTGGTATCATAAAGTTTTATCATGTCCAGAACTGCCACTGTCAGCACCTACAGTGAAAAGATTGATTTACATCCAGTGAATGCACCAGTAACCTAATAATAACAGTGTGTTTTCCAAATAGGTCACTCTGGAAAATCTGGCTTTATTATAATTATATATGTTTGTTGGACCTACTGGCATCTTAAATCATGGGATTATAGGCTATATTGTCATAAATCACATTGCATTGCTGATTTTATACATATATTGTGGTTGTAATTTATGGGTCAGTTTGTATTTATTCTTCAGTTAAAGAATTATTTATATTTTTTCCTGGTGTTATTTTGACCTTAATAAAGATTGTCATACTACAAAGTGCATTATTAGTATATGAACCTCTTAGGCAAAGGTTGTTGCTCAGAGGAATATGATCCACATTTTTCAGGTGCTCCCACCTTTTGGGTTCTTTGTTTTCTGAGTTCACCAGGGAAGCTAAACCATACAGCTCAGGTTTCATGGCCAAAGTGGTGGCAGGAAAGATGCCTTTGAGGAAGTTTAATCTTTGGGAAATTGCCTCTCCCAGAGGTGCAGGGCACAGCCCTTTTTGGGTTTGCTCTCTAGACCAAAGTGGTGCCCACCCCAGCCTCACTGCCACAAACCTCTCTCTCCACCTGCCATTCTCTTTGTTTCTGATGGGCTTCTCAGCAAGCAGCTTTACAGCTCCTTACAGAAATCCTTCACTCTCTTTTGCTTTGGGATTTCAGGACCTCTTTTACTGCTGATGGTACTGAAAGGAATTGAGAAACTCAGTCACTGAGTGGGAAAGGAAGCACAGTCTAAGATTTATACTGCTCTTACATTCTACTCATGTTGAGCTACATTCAGTCCAGCAGGTAGAAAAAGACTAGGATGATCTGGTGTTATTTGTAATTTTGTTTATTTATTTATTATATATTTAATAAACTTTCACCAAATGGAAAGGCAGGGACACTACAGGGAACATAGAACTGTGCTAACTTACATTCGAGATGGTATAAATGGAAGCTGAAGACCTTGCACAAAAATAATGCAAAAGGTGAGAACCTTGGGAAAAAGGACTCTGGGAAAAAAAAATAGAGGGGAAAAAAATAAGAAAGAATAAATGCTGATTTGCAACCGTGAAAATCTCAAAGTGGAGCCAGGCTAATCTGAAACATTAGCCTGTGAGCTAGGTGGACTTTGGCTTCTAGAAAGAATCCACTGCAGCCACAAGCAAGACTTAGAGAACTACCACAAGATGAGAAAAGCAGCAGTTTCACATCAGGAAATGACAGCTCCTCAGTACAAGCCTAATGGCTGTTCTGATCAGTTCGCGTTGCCTTCTTAGTCATGATCTGACAAGCATGGGTCACTCTTTTGAGGCAGTGCCACAGACAGTTCAACTTCAGACTGGGAAAGTGGTACCAAAGAAATAAGCCTGAGTAGTCAATACATTGAAAACTTTTCCTGATTAAGGGTCTACAATCTTACCATTTGCATAAGTTACCAATATTTATGCATTTGATGGATATTTATCATGTTGACTTTGATAGCTGCAACAATGTTGATTCATTTCTAAATTGTAGCAGTTGTAACAATCCAATTACAACTAAAAAGGGAGGGTTTTCCTGGCTTCAGAAGAAGGAAGTTTCCACAGCTTTAATAGATACAAATATAAGTTTAAGTCTTTCAAGGAAATAGGCAAGTACCTTCCATGCTCCTGGTCCTAGGCTTTGCATTTGGACCTGGATCTCTGGACTAAGTCAAGGAAAAGTATAAGAAAATATATATTTTTTTTTTAATTTTTTAAAAAATATATACTGCAGAAGTACTTGTGGGAACTGCAACCATTTCCTGGAGTAAATTGAGTGTCAAAAGTGTCCGTAGATCTTTAGGAAGATGTAGACATTGCTTCTTCATGGAAATTCCAGCATTATTACTCATTAAGCCCTCTAAGGTAAGTCAGATACACAGAGACAGGGGAGACTGGGCAGAGATGCAAAGCATGGGAAAGGAACTGCTAAAAAATGTTTAATCTGTAAGCAGAGGTTTTATTCAGACTTGACTGATCTTTTCAGCTTTAGGAATAGCTGTGTGTTGTGGCATTGCCATTTGCCATGTCATGTGGGAAAATACACCAGGAAGATAGCTCAGACTTGTTTTATTGGTTGGTGTTCTTCAAACCTGTCTGCTTTAGAGCATCCTTCCCTGACCCTAAGTGTGAGCTCTTCCAGCCTGTGCTCACCCAAGCTGTGATGGATGCACATTCTGTAGCAGGACGCTCCATCTCAGTGTGCCTGCCTCAGTTTCCCTTTGTGATTCAATTGCTGTTTGTCTCTTCGTTTTACAGCCTTATGCCTGGAGTGGAGAGGTTCCCATGGGAAGAAAAGGACACATTAAGCTCTGAACTGGTAACAACCTTGAAAGTACAAACAGAAAACCAAGTTGATGTCTGTAACACCAGCTGCTCTCCTGTGTTGAAGAACACAGAGCTCAGCTTAGTCACAACTAGGCCAAAATGGAGACAAACCAAGAATGAACAGATTAAAAAAAAAAAAAAAAAAAAAAAGAGTTTGCTTGGTGAGAAAAGGGCCTTCTTGGCTTTTTCCACTATTTTCCTTTTCTTCTCCAATAAGAGATTTTGGAGGTATGGCTAAGTTGTTAAATGACAGCAGCCAATAATTTTATTCTATAAAAGCCATCTTTGATCAGGAAGATTCCTGCACACTTTCCCTAGGAGGCCGCAAGACCCTCTCCTCTCCAGCAGGGACACCTGCTCAAGTGGCTACTCCTCAGAGGTTGAGAGACAAGACAAGAGACATCTGGCTGTAGCCAAATAAAGGGTAAGAGATACCAGCCCGCTATATATGTCTTCATCAGCCAGCTTTAAATATTAAAAGAGCTTTTGTCTTTAAGTTCTAGATCTTCAAGACCTTATTACCACCTTGCCTAGCTACTATTTTAATAATTGTTTTAGATCTAGTAAGTTGCTAGCATTCAAATGGTTAACCTTTGTCAACTATCTAGTTGTGTATTTTATTGTTAAGATACATTCCTGTGCTATTACTTTAACATCCTGTTTTGCTACCCCAATATCCCAACACTCATATAATCCAATTTATGATTTTTTAGTTCAATCATTAAGACCCTGGTGCTATTTGCAATAAATCTTGTTTTGAGCATATACATCTTGTCTGCTGTCTTGCCCTGTTTGGGACACATTAACAGACTTGGGTCTTGTAAGTCCATATTAGAGTCGGAGGACCCTTGTGCAAGGCATCATCTCTCTGGGTTCCTAAAATAGTATCTTTTACATGTGAAATCTGACTGTAAACACTTAGTCAAATGAGGTAAGCATGGAAGTGGCCTACTTTAATCTACTCAGGGCCCAATCTACCAATAAAGTCTTCAATCAGGAGTTGCATCTTACTTTGTGGTCAGTATTCAGTGCTTATCCTAAAATGTTAGACCTGACAGCCAACCTCAGGGCTCACCAGAGGTTCCGTCTTTGAGAGTGTAACCTACTCCATGTGAATAGGAACACCACAGCTCAAGGAAGCAGGGGAGGTCAGTGCTTTCTTTCATCCACGGTAAGCTGCAATCTTAGAAATGTGTTGTGAATGTACAATTAACCAGATGAGAAAAGGCACACTCAATATAGTTAAATAACTGGACCAGGGTGGATACTAAGCTTTTGCAGCTGAAGGAAATAGGAGACTCATTTGGCGATAAGGTTTTCCTTGGCTATATTAGTTATTATGTACATTTCTCATTTGAGGTTTTGCACTAATATCCCATTGGCTTCCACACATACTAGGATGCACAGGGCTGAGAATGGTACAGCAAAGATCTGGGGAATTTTTTATGTTTTCTGGGGAGGAGGGGGAGGGAGAGGACCTGTTCACCCACTGGCTGCAACCAATCAAGTTTTGCATGATGCCAAAAAATTAAACACAGTGAAGCCAGACCCTGTCAGCAATGAGTTGATTGCTTTAAATAAGGGAGATTTCCTGAATGTTTAAATTGAAACTTCTACTATGATTAAAGCAAAAAGAAGTACCAGGATGCTTCCTAACTATTTAGTTCCTAAAATTCCTGTGAGGTCTTGAGATGACAAATTCAATTCTGATGGGCTGTGTTTTACACTCTGCAGGCTGTTGTTAAAGGTAAAACTAATCAAGCTTGGGTTTCCCATGGGCTGTAGTTTAAGATGTTTTCTTATTTAAAGTCATGGAAATATGTTAAAAACCACATAGACTGGGTGAAGTTTACACAAGCCAAAATGTATTCAACCATGGCTTTGCACAGTATGTATATTTTGACTTTTCATAATTTTTTTGTTTGTTTAATCCTTCATCCTGCTTAAAACTGTATTTCAACCACATTTGCAGACTGAAGATGAGGAAGGACAGTTTATAAATCTCTCAAAATGTTGCTTAAGACTGTTTAGAGCAGAGAATACTTTGGTAGTGAACTGAATTTCTTCTGTAAGTTGTTAAATGCAGCAGGAGAGAGAATAGGAACATACTCAACAGTAAGCTTTTGATTACAGAGGGTGAAATAGTCATGCTACCAATACTTTTTTTTTTTTTTTTTTTTTTAAGGAAAACCAGAACTTTATCCCCAAGACTGTATTATATGGGCAAGTTTAAGTCCACCTACAACAATCCTTCCTGACTGTTTCAGGCTCCACAAAACGAGCAGTTAGATGAAATGTGCCTAATTAATCATCAGTCAACATTTTATGTAGCAGGGAAAATGATGGAAATTGGCCTTTTCAGAAATCTGTCTCCATCAGAAATTACTATGAATGTATTCCTCAAACACATATCTTTCAAATTGCAATTTTAAAATGTCCAGAATTAAAGTGATGTTTCCCATTGTGAATAAATGAAGCACTATTTCTATGCAACCACATACTTCACCATATATAATTATCTCATCAAGATTTCTGTATCCCACCAAAAGAAATACTCATCTTGAAGTCTTCTGCATCTCAGAAGTTTTAAAGCCAGTTTCCATTGTTATATTGTTTACATATCCAAAGTTTAGCACTGTTCATTATGGTTATTCATTGTGGAGATATACTTTTCAGTTCATAATTAAAATCTCCACATGCAACTTCTCTGATATGATTTTCAATTTCAATCTGGAGAGAAAGAAAGGGGGAATATGCCTTGAAGATTTATTATATGTAAGTTTTGTAGTGGTCCTTTACCAAATAAAGGATATTTGGATGATAAGTATTATTTAACTGCCTGTTTCATCATTTTGTATTCTGCTTGAAAGCCTAAAGTATGCTAATAATAAATAAAAAATACAGGTAGATAGTCTTTTTGACTCTATTTCATTACAGTCCCAGAGGAACTCCTGCTTCTATTAGCAGATACCTATGTGAAAACTAAAGGAGCATTTTTGAGGCAAAAAATGCTGTCTTCTCTAAATGCAATGATTTGAACAAATTACAGATGTGATTTTCTCATGCTGGCCAGTTTTCACCAAGTGATGTTGCAATTGCTGAGAAACTGTGTCACTTTATTACTTCAACCTACATGTGGAATTTAAATAACATTTTCCATAAACAGGATTGTTTTGATTAGTATACCCTAAAGACCACCTGTTGACAAGTGGGCTTTGGAATCCTTTTAAATTCCACTCCAATTAGTCCATATGGTAATTGACAGTGGGGTGCTGCTGTGAGCTCCTCCGTCCCAGGTCTGCCCATACAGCCAAGTGCGGGAGCTGAGATCACTCTCTCACTTGACAGTCTTTATGTATTGCTGCATTTAGGATTAGGGTGGTTTGCAGGCTTAATCCTACATAATCAGATTGTGCCCCTGTGGAAGCAAATGATGAAATCCCCTTCTCTCCAAAACAAACAGAAACATGTGGTTAATGATTGCGCAAGCAGGTTTAACCCTCCTTCATGTGAGCTCCTCTTGGCCACATGGAAGTTTAATTTGTCATAACCTGTTAAAGACAGCCACCAGTATCTGTGGTGAAACACAAACTGGTGTTGAAGGAACAGCAGGCAGAGGAAGGGTTAAAGCATGTCATGCTCCCTGGCCTGGACACAATGGTGAGAAGACACAAGGAATGTGCCTTCCTAGAAATCCCTGTGCATCTCTGCTTGTTATCAAGGCACTTAAAGGTAAGAGCCCAGCAGACCAGTTTGCCCAACAATATCAAGGATGCCATTAAGGGTCTGTATGGTGAAGGGCCCTCTGATGTGGCCACGCACACCCAAGCTACCTGTGTTGCCAGCAGCTGCAAGCTGGGCTTGCCAAGGGTGGCCCCAGCCACCCAGGCTTGCTGCCCACTGCCAGACCATACTGAAACACGGGTGAGCATCAGCACGCTAGGAAACCCTGGGATGCCTCCCGTGGGGCCAGTACATTGCAGCTCCACCTTCCCAGCTTGCCAAAGCAGCAGGAGCCACAGCTGCAGACAATTACCGCCTCTGTCCAGACTAAATAAAGGGAAAGCACCACAGCCCCCCCCAGTCCCAGAATCAGACAGCCCTGGCCATCAGGATGAGGAGGAGACTTGCCCCTTCAGCTCTCACCGCTCACCCAGGCCAGTGCTTTGCAAGGCCAAGAGCATGAGGCCAGCGAGTCTCAGGTAATTATGAGTGACAGGGAAAGGCAAGGAAAGGGGGAAGAGCAAGTTTAGCTTTGTAAAGGCATAAAAGCATCCTTCCCTTGTGCCATGTTGTCTTATTCACCCATCAGAGGCAGGTCTGACTGTACCTGCCTGGATTTCAGGCATTCCTTTTGGGGAGAAGAAAGGGGTTTCTGTGCTCTTTGAAGCCCGTTTTTGCTGGTCAGACAGGAAGCCAGAGCTACTGTCAGTCAACAGCACATGCAAAATTTATCAAGTATATTACTTGACAGAGGTTACTCTGTCATTACTAACTAACAGGGCTCTGCCAGAGCAATTTTTTTTTTTGGAAGCATGTGCTGTCAAAGGCAAAGTGTCCATTGATTGATTGCCACAGCTGACCTAAACATACAGGGATCACTGTGTAAAAACCCCTTTATCATATATAAACCACCAAATGCTAAGCTCAGTAACATTAATGGTCTCACTTAAAGCCCCAAAGTCAGACAAATTCAAAGGAAGAGGGAAAAAGGCCATCCTTTCTGTAACTACCACAACGTGCAGCAGGGCTGCTTCCCCAGGATGGAGATGTGGGACTGTGTAATGGGAGCATCGAGCCTTGCAGCAGGCTGAAGGGAAAATGCTGTCCAACTCATGGGCTGAGCTTTCCAGGGCAAAAAAATATACATATGTACTGCTCAGTTCTGTATTCTCTGCTAAACAGCACGCTATGGTCATTACAAAAATGCTGTGCAACAGTCATGTCCAGTTTTTCCTAAGCCTGAAAACTGCTTGAACTTCTCAGAAAATGGTAGGCCTGCTCTTTAAGGACTTTACCCGGTGGTTGAAGTTCATTTGAAAAAAAAGCAAAATTGAGGTGACATTTACAAAAGCGGGAGGAGAAAGCTTTCCTAAGCTATGGGCCAAGCTTTAAGATTTCTATCAGCCACTGAAAAGTATCATTATCATTTCCTTTGGAGATAGAAATATGAGTAGAGAAAACAAGGCATGAATGTCATCTGTGTTGCAGTTTTCATATGGAAGACAAAAAGGCCTGAATGAGGGAGGGGAAGAGGACTGAATATGATGTTTGCATTGTGAGGTGTTACAATACTAAAAGTTTGAGAAATACAAGGTTTGAGGGGAAGGAAGTACCATTATTTGAAACTTGGAAAAACCTGAAAACAACTCAGATACCATTATGATAAAAGTGAGCAAAGGCTGAATTTTAATCTTCTACTGTTCTCATTAAATAAATAAATAAAATTACAATTTTTCTTTAAATGTTACTATGAATTCTCCCTTCAATTGTTCTGTGGCTGTTAAAATCTTCTGCCTAGCTCTAAATGCAGCAGCTATTTAGACAGAGTTCAGTGGCAATTTCAATAGCCAGGAACCAAGCCCTTGTCCCCCTGAGGTCAATGACATAGCTTACTATAATAAACACACAGCATCAGGCTTGGAGTAATTTCTGGTGGGGAGGTCTAAGGTCTTGTGGGTCCTTCTGTCACGGTGTTTCCTGGAAGACTATGATAGGACTGCAGCTGGGGATGCAGAGAAAGATTCTATGTGAGGAAGGAGCCCTGCAAACAATTTTCAACAGAAACTACTTGGCTTTGGGGTTAGGCTTACCTAGGCTTATGCATGGAATAGCTTGATAGCTTGCTTTATTATTTTTACACACACACACACACCCCTTTTTTTTATTTTTGGTTCAGCAGCCAAGTCAAAACATTGCTTTGGTTCTGGTCAAACAGAGTGTTCCTGTAACCCGAAACAAATAATTCCAGCCCATCTCAGTATGTGCACAGAGCTAGATCACCCTCACCATATTACAAATCACCTTTTTGAAATGAAGCGTAAAAACCAACAACAGCCCTATGTTATTAATAAGTAATTTATAATAACTGAAAAACTCGGCAGAAAAAAGAGCCTGGGCCAGATGCCCTCCTGCTGCTGCACCTGTTGTTCTCTTGCCTGTTTAAGGGAAGCGCAGAGTAAGCGCTGCTGTGACCAAAGCCACGGATGGGGAGCAGAGTGCTCTCCAGGGATACTCCAGCTCAGAGGCCGAAATGAGCAGGGTGCTTTTCTTCAGTGACAACGTGCCCTTCTAACTCTAGTAGGGAACAGCTTGGCTCTGCAGTAGAGCCCGTGGGAGAACACTCTGCTTCTGTGGGAGCTGCAAAGCATGAACAGAGTGTCCAGAAACTTTCCAACAGGGACAAACGTGCAGAAATGTCACAGCTGTAAATCTGGGTTAACATCACCTGGGCAAAACCTCCAGTGAACTGGAAAGAATTTCCTGCTTCTGGTGGAAACTGAATACAAATAGAATTCTATGAAAGTGGTTTCCTAGAGTTTCAACTTGAACCCAAAATTTAGTCAGCAATTTCAGGTAAGACTTTTTTTGGACTAGGAGGTTCATTTGAAGCTGAAGTGAAATGCAGCACATTCGGACAACCAAGTATAGTTTTCCTGAACTCTCCCTAATCAGCCCATACCCCCTCAAGCCCCCAGCTTGTTCTGCTACTTAGTACCAAGAGAAGACATTGCCCACCTTACCCTGCTCTGAGGGTAACTTCCCTGCCAGTTGTTGCTGGCAGTCACAAAAGATGGATTCAAACATCTAGGGTTTCTTCTAAAAGCCTTCACTATCTAGATCCCTTCACCTGTGGAAAAAAAGAATCTTACCTAATCTCTTGCTGTTACAAGGTAATTCCTCGTCTCTCACCCAAAGATTCAAAATATAAAACAACAAAATACTTTTTTAGGGAACACAGTGACAATCAGTAATTCAGTGGCATGCAGATGCTTATAGTTCCAAGTAATAAGTCAATCACTCATAGCACAGTGATATCAGCTACAATGAACCATAATCATTAATACAATAACATGAACTTGCAATATTCATATGTGGAAATGCTTCAGTGGGACCTGGATAAAAGGCAATGGGACAATATTGAAACACTGGAGGACATTCATTCTGTCTTATGATAGCAAGGAAGTTAAGGTCCTCTTGGTCAGGTCTGTGGGATTTTTCATGCTTCACATCTCCCATATCCAGTTTTCAGCTGAAGTAGTTAACATACTGCACAACATATGCTTGTCCATTTTCATTCACCAATTCCTTACAGGATGTTTTCTATTACAGCTTTAAAAGATGAGCTCAAGTTGAAATCAGCTCCAGAGTCCTCCTTCTCAAAACAGTCAACCATTTCATTCCTGGTGCAAGTGCCTTATGGTACCTGGAAGGGAGGACAGCAGAGTGGCCCATGAGAACCAGCTCACACCTTTCACCTTTCTTAAAAATAGCTATAGACTCAGCCTTTCTCATGGTTTCCCACTGGTGCTCAGTGACATTTTGAAATAAATGGTGAGGGATTCTGGTGACACCCTGCAAATTCCTGCAATGTCCATGGAGAATCCCATCCATCCGGTAGAAGTGATGGATGCTCTCCTGTTCCAGTTTATTGCGTGCCATCTCAATTTTTACATTCAAGTAACAAACTGTTAGAAGGGTCTAGTCCTACATGCACATGTGGTCCTAGTTTCTTCATAGTGGTGGAATACAGATAGCATGCATAAGAGACTCCTGACATGGGTATTTGCCCAGAACTTCATTGGGGAGCACATGACTGTATTGTACAGCATGACTTCGAGATGTAATGAGATACAGAGATGTATTAAGTCACTCAACCTGTAATTTCCTTCTTCTCTCCTGCCCCTCTTTGTGAGAGGGTACTTCTCAAGAGCTTCAAGAGTCTCTTGTGGTCAGCCTCTTACCAGTAGAAGAAGATGCAATGACGATCTTTCCATGTGGCTTTTGCCACTGGTTCCTTCATTACATGCAGGAACACCCCAAGCCCAGTGGTGTCAAACTCTGACTGGAGGAGTTAGAAACTAGGCATAAGCATTCTTCCAGGTGTGGGAAGAGGGGAGAAGAGCCCAAGTGGGAAAGGATGCATAACACACACTTGGAGACAAGTCAACCAGTCTGAGTCAGTGAGCAGCTGAGGGAAACAAAATGATGAAGGAGGCCTACATTTGGAAGCAGCATGGTGTTTCAGGATCCAATGTGCTGTGCACCAACATCATCACTGTAAAGCAAAAGGTGGAAGGGAAGCCATGGAGAGCTAATAAACAGATGAAAATCTGGCTCACAAAGGTACCTGGCTCCACTGCAGGTATTATAGTCAATTTGCACATCTTCTCTCTGAAGAGACCTTTCTAAAAACATCTCTTTGAGAGATGAGCTTGCCAAAAATAACATTTTAGCAGCAGCACAGCATGTCAAAACCAGCATTTTAGCTAGGGCAAGCACTCAGTGTGCAAATAATGTTTTTCCAGGAGCAAAGCTTCCCATTTGGAAGGTAGAAGCTGTTAGCACACTACGTTCACTAAGTCCATCCCTCCTCCCTCCTTTTTGATAAAATGTTATTTTCATCTATCTCCTCCCCCTAATAAAACATTATTTTTGGAAAGTTCCTGCCCTTCATGAGACACTATTTTCCTCAAGCAAAACTCCTGATAGAACTTCACTTTCAGCAAGTCTTTCTCCTTAAATTGCCATGGTCTTCACTCCTGATAAAAAGGCATTTTCTGTTAAGTCTCCACTTCTGACAAAATGTTACTTTTTCCAAACTTCTGCTCCTGATAAAACATTCATTTTTCCAAGATTGGCTCCTGAGAAAATGTTATGCTTGGCAAGGGCTGTTCCTGATAAAACATTTATTTTTGCCAAACCTCTACTTCTATTAATTTTTTTTCCCCCTGAAATTATTATTATTTCCCCTAAAGCCTACTTAATGTAAGATATTAGATATGACACAACAGTGGGTGACGGGGTATCACTTACCAACCAGTCTTTTATCCACAGCCATGATCGTTAATGGTGAGTCCCCAAAATGCTGACACTGAATGTCTCTTGCACAGTGTGGTTCTTCTGGAAGCCTTGGAAGGAACAATGAAAAAGATATTTGCACCCTTGTGCTGAAAATGGGCTTAGTTATCATATTAGCTCCTCATATAAGGCAAACCTGTTCTTATTTAAAAGTGAATAAAATCAGATCCACTAACAGGTTGGAGTTGAAACACTTATGGAGACATTCAGGATTTTTCAGTTCTTTAATATTTAGTGTTCCAGTGAGGTTAGACGAGGATATAGAGAGGAGATCCCTTCTTTGTTCACAGCAAAACATTAGACTGCCAGCAGCTCTGTGTCTATTCTCTCATCGTGCCCAGATTCACTATGGCAACTGCCATACCATACCACACCACATGTTTCTCAAAAAAGGCTTCTTCCTTAAACATGTGCAAAAATCTGTTCCTGCAGTTGTGAGGTCCTATAGGAAGGGATGACATTGCAGAGGGCTCAGGTGTTGTGTTGGCACAAAACAAGAGAACTTGGGTAACATGTTCTGGAGCACTCTCCCGCTTTTCATTATCACATGTCCCTCTGTCTGGCAATGTTCACCCTGAATCCAAGGCTTTCTACCTATGTCTGTGTTAAGTCTCCTACAAGAGCTTGTAATGCACCACCTGATGTTTTTCACATGTTTGCACCAAGTGCAGCTGATAACTTACATGTATGGTTAGGGAGCTGTGGCACACAATGTGTGAGGAACGGTTGAGGACCTGAGTCAGGCTAGCTTGGAAAAGCCTCGGGACTCTGCATGCTGCCTGTAGCCACCTGAAGGGCCCTATACAGACGATGGATCTGGACTTTTCGCAGAAGAACACCTCTGCAAGGTCAAGAGGCAATGGGGACAAGTTGCAGCAAGGATTATTCCACTTAGATGAAAGGAAGAATAAATATCACCATGAGAGTGGTCAGGCACTGGGACAGCTGCCCAGAGAGGCTGTGGAGTCTCTGTTCTTGGAAATATTCAGAGCAGAGCTGGACACAGCCCTGAGCAGTCAACTTTGAAGACAGGCCTGTTTTTAGAAGAAGGTTAGACCAGATATAAACAGAGGTCCCTTCCAACCTGAATATTCAATTTTCAGTGTATAGCAATTTAAATACTGAAGCTGGATCCCAGAAAACAGAGCATTTTGTTCACAGTGAATAAAAAATTTACCTTGAGGTGAGTTGAATAGTGGACTGTAGCTGGTATGTTTTGTTGAGTCTTATTAGCTAATGTCTCTTTCAAGTTACACCTGCAATATAATTGCTTTCAGAAGGTTCGATGGAGGAAAGTATTTAATTCATGGAAAGATGCATTAATATTTGTCATGTTGATTAAATATCTAATTTATGAAGCTTCATAGACAGGAATGGGAGTTAGAGATGTCAAATCTGAATGTAACCTCAGACAAAACATGGTAACCCGAAGACAGCCTTGCATAGAGAATGTGGAAGTATGTGAGCAGAGGCAAGAAAGATGGCAGTAGCACCCTTTCTGGCAGCAAAACACACTTTGATCAGTTGAAGCCAGTTGAGAATTTGCATTTTTAGGAAATGCCCACTGGATCTGATCTGAAATTTCAGTAGCAATATGGGGTTTTGTCCCTTACCTCTGTACCTCTGTTTCTAAGCACAATAACTGTTCTGGGGTTCGGGTTTGTTTCTTTTTGGCTTGCAATGTATTTCGATCACCTTAGTGGTTGTGGTGTGAGACCTGATTTGGGGTGAAGCTGGCAAGTCACAAGCATAGCATTCCCTTTCTGGTCCATCTTTGCAGTTCCCATTCTCAGGTTTAGGGGCACCCAAAAACTCAAGCCAGTGCTGTGTGACTGTGTGACAGTATTCCCCTTCACACAGCTTAATTTAGGTACTAATAATGCAAGACTCCAGTTGGGAGTGTTGTCTGCAATGCTGAGCACCGGGCAGAGCATCTTTCACACACAGCAAAGCAGTGGGGAGTGTGCCGGGTTCCAAGAGTGCCTTTGCATTGCAGCCCTGTGCATCAGAAATGCCCAGAGTATGTTTTGAACAACAATCAAAAGCTGAAGAGTAGCATAGGAGCAAGCACCCATGGGCTGGCCTTGAACTCATCTCAGTTTACCAGTCACTGGGCTCAGTAACCAGCTATCCCCACTAGTAATATGTAATGTAGCAAAGAGAGCACTGGCTTGAAGTATTTCACTACCCCCTTGCTCACCAGAGTGAGAAGGAGTCCTTTGTCCTTACAGTCTAGCAAAATTTAGCAACTTTGCTTTATATTTTTAAATAAAAAGTTAAAATCAAAGGCATGCGTTACTACCAAGAAGCTGAAGTAATTAATGTGCCTTCTTTTGCTTTCTTGTACTCTGATCTTAACAAAGTGACAGTGGATAAGATGTAGTGACCTGCAAATCCTTAAGTCGTTAAGCTGCAAAACATGACAGCACTACCTTTATTCCATAAAAGAGACTGGAAAATCAGTGTCAGTCCTTTCCTTCTCTCCACACCTCAGCAGATGCAGGTGTTTTTCTGAAAACAGAGTAAAACCCTGCATTTTTTTAGAACTAGTCCAGAGTACAACATTAATCTCTCACTTCAGATTAGCAAATGCAATGATCCTTGTCTGGTTTCATTTCTGTTATCTTTTCATCCCAGAATGGGAGACTTTACTTGCCAAGAGAAGGAAAAAAACCCTAAAATGTTTTCCAGGCTATGTCATAATAAACCTTA
Source organism: Hemiprocne comata (assembly GCA_020745705.1). Lineage (NCBI taxonomy): Eukaryota > Metazoa > Chordata > Aves > Apodiformes > Apodidae > Hemiprocne > Hemiprocne comata. The sequence goes on from CM036588.1 coordinate 86,525,325, forward strand.
GATCGACTACAGCAGAAGTTGCATGAGAGAAATGTTAACAAGTCAGTAATAATGACGAACAGAACTGTGATCCAACAGCCCCTACACAGCAATGAATTTTCTGAAAGAGTAATAAGAACAAGATTCAAATGCACCTTCTGGTTTGGGATGCCACATACTGTGATGTTGAGTTTTGACTGCCAAGATAATGTTCAGAAGATACCCCAAACCAGTGACACCTTCTGAAAATGTTGGGCAGAGATTTTACTACACTGACATTTAAGTTAGTCATGCTGATCTCAGAGCAAGTTGTCCCTGGCATCTTATTCATATTAGGCTATTAGGGGAGTAATCTTATTCATATTAGTCTTTTGTAAATATTTTTTGCTTTTCTTCTTTGGGATCTGGCCTCTGGACAGGCAGGTCCCTGCTACATTCTTGTATTATTTCCAAAAGGTAAACATGTGTTTAAGGGAATTTAGCAGACTCCTCAAATTTGCATCTTTTTTCAGTGTCCACACTTCCACACAAACCAAAACTGTTCAAATACAGCATAGTTGCTTTGCTCTTCAGAATTTGTTCTCCCAAACATAAGGCATATAAATCAATACAATGTTTTACCTGCATCTCCACAAAGTATTTTCATATACTCTAATAAAGCACAGTAATGTAAAAAGTGCCAAGCCATTGACAGTCTATTCCACTGACTTTTTTCCAATACTTACAACCTTGTCATTTTCTAGATTCAGCCTTAGGACCCTAGAGAGGTTTCTACCTTACTGTCTAACTGTAGGCATTAGAGTTTCCCTGAAATCTCTTTATGACTCATGTTGTTGATCTATTTTAAGCAAGCCATCCCATTTCCAAAATTCAGTCACTTCTGACATCCCCTGCCATGTTCACCTGCCACTCCTGGCTGCTCTTCAGCAGCTAATTTGCACACCACATAAGCATTTAAAAATTTGCTGTTAAACTTGGAACAAAATATCAGCAGAAGCCATAGTTCATGACCTTTCTGTTAATGACATAAGCAGATTAAGAAGTACTCTTTTAATGAGAGAGGGAAAAAACCCCAAACACCAAAGGACAATCTATTGCATTTGCTTGTAGGAGTTATGCATCAGGCCCCGAATCATCTGCTATTATAAATGGCTGAAGTCACAATTATGTTATGCTTAAAATATTAGCACCATAAATAAAGCCATTAATGCTTATGTGGTTTTCTAGGAAAGCTTTACTAAGATATTTCATTTTTCTATCAATCCCTGTAGTAGACACAAGTCTAGAGGCACCCAATCTCTGTCTAGAGACTGTCCCCTTGATATCATACACATAAAGTTCATATTGCATTTCTCTAGAATAATATAACTAGTCCCTAAACAACATTGCACTAGTAAGAAGGTATGAAATGTCTAGCTCTACACCCCAGCTCAAATATTTTCAATTTGGCAGAAAGATAAATAGAAGGAGGTTAATGTTAAAAACAACTAGCTTGGTTTAAGAAAGTAAGAGAAAATGAGAACATAGTGATTTTCTCTGTAGTAAATAACCATAGAAGAGAAGTAATGTTGGAAGTGTTTTCAAATTGTTAGGGCACAATCTGAGTGCGATGTGTAGGCTGTCAGTTCTCCACCAAATTAAACCAGTTGCTGAGTCACTTCTCATGCAGAGAGGAAACGAAACATTGACACAGAGAAGTAACATTCTGCCACCTCTCCTACCCTTTTAATTAAGGGACCAGGTAACAATAATTTAACCGATATGGATTTACTGATGTTATTTAAGAAATGAGATTTGTTCAATTTGCCAGAGAGAAGTATTTCATTCCTTCCTTTGGCAAGTGAGGGAAAAAGACTTTGTCCCTGGACATGCAAGTGATGAGCAGAAGGCAACTGAGGAATGGATTAACCGTGAAGCATGAACATCAGTGCGGACGCTTGAGGGGCTGTAGGCTTGGCCATAGCCCCTTACTCAGATCACTTTGTTTGCAGCACAGCTGGTTGCCTCCATGCCCTCAGGTCAGCTTGGCTCCAAGCTTCCTAGAGCATGAATTTCCATGACTTACAAGCTGTGGTTTTAGGAAAAACTTATGATTGTATGAGTCGACAGCACTGTATTTTGAATGTTCCCTGCAACTGTTAATTGCTATGAATTGTGAAGCACTGGAAAAGGCTCCCAGAACACAGGACAGCTTCTTGCAGCAAGTACATTTTAACAAAGTCAAAAATACACCCCCAAACCAAAGTGAGTATTAAGTTGCTTTAGGAAATTCTGAGTTTCATTTCTTAACACTTCTTATGTTTTGTGGTGTCCCATATGGAGGTTGTAACCATTTTGGTTTTAGTCAGTGGTAACTATCAGACAAGTTTTAGATTCCGGAAAGAAGGCAAGGCATACTGTCAGAGAGGGAAAGTGTCCTAGGGCTGGAAGAGAGCACAGATACCAATAATAACGTGTATTGGTATCTTTTCATTGCAACAGAACTACGACTGGAAAAGGATAGCCATATTAGCTATCCTTGTAAGATCACAGCTTATTCCTTGCTGAAGCTTGAACCCACTTACTTATCCCATAGGAAAAGCTGCAGAGACTGGTCTGTAGGTTAGCAGAGGTGACAGTGACACATGCTCTGAAGAGTGCCCCTGTGGTAAAACAAAGCAGGGAAGTCCACTGATGTGAAGCTGTAGCTTGTGTTCAGTAGACATGCTGTCAAATAATTAATTTGAAAACTAGCTCACACCAGTGAGTTATAGCAACAATACACATGTCTAGCTGAAGACTCCCATTATCCCAAAGAAATAGAAATAATGGACACCTTGCTCCTACTAGAAGTGATGAGGTAAATTCAGTCATAGCAGGGAGCCTCTCGGATGGGTTTGACTGGAATCTCTCTTGGTAAACATCAGTAAAACCTTGCACTAACTGGTGTCAGCACTGAGACACACAAACAGAGCACAGAAGAGCTGTGAGCAGATCCAGAAAAAGGATGGGAAAAGAGAGAAAAGAGTCTCTTCCAAGTAGCACGGTGCTGGCACGTTGGCCAGTGTAGTCAGGGAGAAGTGATTCCCTTTCTTAACATTCTCTCTCATTATGCTAAGGATTTCTCTCAGACTAAATCTGGAGATGCTGAAAAAAAACCACTTACTTCTTTCTTTCTCTTTCTTTCTTTCTTTCTTTCTTTCTTTCTTTCTTTCTTTCTTTCTTTCTTTCTTTCTTTCTTTCTTTCTTTCTTTCTTTCTTTCTTTCTTTCTTTCTTTCTTTCTTTCTTTCTTTCTTTCTTTCTTTCTTTCTTTTTCTTTCTCTCTCTCCTTCTCTCTTCTCTTTCTCTTTCCTTCTAAGTCCTTTCACCTGTACTAATTTTTGTTAAGATTACTGTTACATGTATTATTCACGGTGGCTTGTCTGCACCTTCTCTTGCTGCCATTCATCTGAACATTTTACACCAACCTTGTTTACCACCACAACTCCCCAGGCAATGTTTGCAACCTTCAAAACTTAGTCCTTTATTCGTGTTGCACCTGCAACCATCACAAAGGAAAATAATGAGCAATTTGTTCACATGATTTTCTACAAAAATGTAGTCCATCAGCATGCTTCTAAGAGAGCAGACTTTTCAAACAGCTTTAATTGCACAGCATAAAGAATTTACTGCAAAGAAAAAGGGACTCTCAGAAGGCTGTTTTTTCGCCACCAAGTATTCAAGTTCTTCAGAAGACCACATATAACTTACTAAAAAGCTTAGCGATATTTTATTATTTTTTTTTCAGAAGTGTAAAAAAATACTTTAAAGTACATATATGGACTGACCACAGATTTACTGCCACTGGCTTTTTGTAAGTCAGCCGGAATGAGGCTGCTCATGTACCTAAACGAGTCCAGCTGGTACATTTACTGGCAGCTTTATAAGAACACCTCCAGAACTGCTGAACGCTTGTGAAAGGTAAGGTATCAAACAAACTGGACTGGACATGTGGGCCAGTTGATGGGCAAGGCACTATAAACCTATCCATAACTAGTGCAGCTGTGACTATAAAACTTTTCAGAACCCCCCCCAAAAATCAGACACACAAACATTTAATGAATTTCAAATGAAAAAACCTGGAATGCTTAGAGGGACCATGTAATGATTTGGGGTAGTCTATTACAGGTCACACTTAAAACAATAAGTGAGGTTTAGTAGTCAATATATTTTGTTGCTTCCTTTAATCAGCCTCAATTAAAATTTCCCAGCAACAATTAACTTCCTTCTATTTTTAAAATCACAGTACAGACTGCAGCCTGGTATTAATATCCATAAAAACAAGGGGTCCTCTTTAATATTGCTGCCAAGAGAGAGGTAGCATTGTGGTACAAAGGCAAGCTTTGCCTATTTGTGTTAAACAGGGAAAGTGAAGCCATTTGCCTCATGTGTAATAAAAGCCTATCTAAAATTTATTCTTTCTCTAGCAGTGAAGTGCCTACATCTGGCCACTATAGTGCCTCTCAATGAAAGTTTATGTCCTCAGAATCAACTGTTTCATTCATTTAATTATTTTTTTTAGCAAGTATCAGCACTTGGTAGTCATATCCTGAAACCTGATGGCAATATCTTATTATCCCAGAATTTCCTTTACATAAACAAGTAAATGGGAACTCCTTAATTTATAGACCTAGGAAGGCATTTGTAGATGCATGTAATTAGTGTATAGTAATTGTATCTGACCACAGCTCTCAAGTTGGCCCAAAGATGATAAGCAAAATGGGAAATATCTCCCCCCAAATGGTCAAGAGAAGATATTTCAGTACAGCAGCAGTGATCAAAGTTGGATTTTGTAGCAAGCTGTGCTCCCAAGGTTTGTTTCCAGCACAGTTCTTGGGCAACAGCTCTGCATCACGTCAAAGTGATTACAACCTGCATGAACACCCTGGGTTATCTTTACACACCTTCTTTAGGATGGAGTGTGTTCCCACCTACTTTGGGTCCATGGGGTACTAAACACCCCATCCAAGCCACCGCTGCCCCACACAGGGACAGCTCAGGGCTATCATGTCCTTCATGATGAGATCCAGTCCACTGTACACAGCCTATCTGAGCCCTGAAAATCACTGATTGTGCAGCCAGAGATGTGTTATGTTTCTAGTTCTTTGGAGAACTGCCAGAACCTGTGTTTCTGCGGGACTCATGGCCTAAGTCTCCACAAAATTTGGAAGTTCCTTTCACAGTTCTTGAGGCAATGCTGCTGAGACAGCTGAAGTTACTCTGGGGACTGTAATTAAGATAAAAAAGCTCTGCAAATGGAATGTGGCTAAAGCAGCCAGGCCAAGTTTCTATAAAAAAGGGAGAAAAAACACTTTTGGAGGATCTTTCTGTGTTATATTATGGGAAATGGCTGTATTCCATCCTTATCTGAACTGCTCTCTTAAAACAGCCTCAGGCACATCTGTGCTTGGAGGACAGAGAAAGAGCATCTCCATCAGCTGTGCGCTGGTGTCCAGGCACCACGCAGAGCATCTTCTCCATGTGCAGTTCAGCTGACCACACCTATTATAGGGCAGACCATTTTCACATCATAAAATTGTCCAGAAATAAAAATGTTGAGACTATCAAATCATACTAAGAATAGCTTCTTCAGCAAGAAAAGAGTGCTCACTTTGGATTACACTGACACATTACAGTCATCAGCTTCCTAACCAGGGTAGTGAAACCAGGGGATTGAAAGAAACAGAGACAGCTGCAGGATCTCTATTCCATACAGGTTCAGTGGAGCGAGTGTAATACCAAGTAGCTGTCAGGCTGTTTTGTAAAGAAACTCATTGACAAACTAGTCCCCAAAATACAGTACTAGACTAATTGATCCCATGCTGCAGCATCTCAACTACTCAAACTGAACCTACAGGGCTTGTACTGTAACAAGTAAATACTAAGAAAATACACAAACTTAATAAGCAATGGTTTTTATTTACCCACCCTTTCTTACTCTATCTTTCTTCTATTCTGGCAATCAGGAATCTCCATTTTGATTCTTCTCCTGTTCTTGTTGGACTAGATCATCAGCAGAGCAAAGCAATGCAGCTCCGAGAAAAATATGTTATGCTGGCTGTGAGGCTGGCCTCAAATTGTACAAATACAAAAAGAAAATGACTCAGTAATAAATATTACTGGTAAAATCCTTCCCCTTCCTCAGGATCCTGTGCTCTGGCAAAATGCAAAATAAAGGGAGGAATCTGCGTTGTCTACCTCAAACTGCAGGCCAATGTCAAACAAACATTTCCTGCTGCTGAAGCATAAATTGTGAAGAAAGAACAGTTTAGTATAGGCTTGAAAAGGTTATCTCCATCAGAACCCCTGCTCAGACACTGTCAAAGTCAGGCCATGATAGTTACCTCCTTTTAGCATTTTGAATTTGGATGAAATTTTCTTCTGCTTCATGTTCCAATAGTCCATCTCAAAGTCCCATGTTATGTTAGTAGTGATAATACTTCCTTCTTTGGCTGAAGTCCACAGCAGTGGAAACAGAGCCAATTTCTTACCTCACATAGTCCCTGTCTAACTCACCCTCAACACAGACAACCATTTATTTGCTCTCAAAACCAAGAGTCAAAAGCTGTGACTGATCTTAAACACAGTAGATGCTTATTGGGAACTGTAAGTGTTCTGGACAGTTTTAAAGCCTATATATAAACTAGATGATATGGCCTCAGATGGGTTGGCATCGTGAGCTGCTTATTCACCCAGGTAAATTACCAACTTCCAAATATCCACTTGTGCTTTTTCCTCTGATAATTTCTTCCAACAACGGTTTTGTCTCCTCCTGTAAAACTCTGATTCACAGAGCTGACACTGAAAGTAGCAACCCCGTGATACACTAGCCTTCTCACTATTGGATATTTGGTGACTAGGTCAGGATAAGCTCTCTGATTTATTATTATCAACTTGTGCCTTAAAATGTTCTAATCTAATTACAAAGCACTCTGAAATCAGCAACAATGCTTCTTCCTCCTGCTGTCTTCTCACAGCTTTAAGATTGCTGATATGAAACGTTTCTTTTTGGGTTGACATAAAACATAATAGAAGTAGTACTATTATTTTGGAAGACATCTACTCTTTCCATCAGTATCTTCTTTAATGGTTGCTCTCTAGGTATGATGGCCTCAAGGACAATTTACCCCCCTCAGTTTGCCATCACTGTATTTAATTGTGGGACAGAAAGGCCTTCAGTCTGCACTCCCACTGGTTGCTCACTTCTGTAGAGATGCAGGGATACAGTGAAGATACTGTGCTGTGGGCAATGGGAGCTGCAGCGTGAAGGGGAACTAACAGTAACTGCACAGAAATGCTTCCCTGATTAATAATGTCTCAATTGCTGAGGTGACCATGTGGTGATGAGGACCATGGACAAACTTTAAAGTGGTCTGGTTACACACGGTGAAGCCTGCTAGAACTTTCACCAGGCTCTGCATCTTACACCATTTCTGCCAATCTACATGATTGAAATAGATCGTTTTCCTTATCCCTTCACACACTGGACAAGGAATACCAGCAAACACAATGTGAGTACTCCATAAAAGCCAGACTTCTCCCTCATAGATACTATTTTCAAAAAAAAGAACACCTCTGTCCATTACTGGCACCACACCTATGGCTCATTGATAAAAGTTTTTTCTCCAAGTGCAATTTTAGAGCTCACTGGGCTGGCTGTCCTCAGACACCAGTCCTAAATCTGTCCCCAGACATCTTTCCAAGTTGTAACCTGGTTTCATTTGTTCTGCACACACTAAAAATTTAGATGCATGGTCTATTCAGAGCACTCTGTAACAGCAGCAACTTGCTTAAGACTGTCATTGATTTTGTTGATATTGTAAATATCTCAGCGAAATGACATTGCAAGCCACTTTATTATAATGTGGTTTACTAATCCAGCAGTGTATTTTTCTAACTGTGATTTATGTCGAGGCTGTATCAATCAGGGATTGTAAATACATAAATCTAATTGTTTTTGTGATTTGCTTTTGTAGAGTGCACTGTGTCCTAGCTGCAATAACACACTCCAGGCTTCCAGGCTATGTATTTCCAGAGGATTACTGAACTTATTACTCTTCTTGGGTGGTTAAAGTCAGTCAGTCAGCCAAATGCCTTCATAACACTACACATGGAGGGCCATATTTTTATGATATAGTATATGAAAGAGATAATTTCAATGGATAACGGCCTCCCACCACTTCATAAATGCTGAGGCAAGGCCAAGACATTATTGTAAAAGGAAATTGATCTCAAGACCATGTTCTATTGCAGTTGCTGAAGATTACAGCTATTTCATTACAATAGCTGCAGTCTACTATACTGCAGATGAAGAGCAGTTAGCTGTTGTGGACTTGAACCTGCAGAAAGAAGCCTGGAGGACCACATGTGCAAGTGAAACAAAAATGCTCAGTGTGCACAGGGAAACAAAGGACACTGGGTCTGTGCTATTGAATGGTCTGCAGTGGGGCTACTGCACTACTCCTGTGTGTATCTATCCTGGTTTGAGCCAGGATGAAGATAATTTTCCTTTTACTGATTTTTTTTCCTTCAGCAAGCTCTCTTTTAACTAGCAGCAAGTGTTCCAGCTGGTGGACTGATAACACTGGAATGTTTATGTTTCTGCTGAGACACGAAGGTCAGTTTGTTCTACTCAGTGAATCTGCCACTACAGATGCTACTGAAAGCAGTGGAGTTGTAGATATAACTGTAGGAGGCTGGACTAGACAGACAGCAGAACTGACCAAAGGTATTCCATTCCATATATCTACGTAAGCTCCAAGGAAGGTCAGAGATCACAGAAGACAACTTCCTTCCTGCTTCTTCTTCCCTTCTCTTCCATCCGTGGCCGGCATCCGGGGAGGACTCCATCCATCCATCCATCACCATCAACTCCTAGGCTTGTACATCTCTGACCTCATAACCCTCATAACCCAGCCCCTGTCTGCTCTGCCTTATCTCCTGCCTGTGGGCTGAGACATTTTGGGACTGCTCACAGCTAAGAAGAGTGCCGGGGCAGTTGCTGGGGTTGGGGGGAGGCAAGAGGATTTTGCACATTCCTGAACATACTTGTATATAATTGTACATATAATTAAAGCTGTCTAGTTTAGTTTTCAATCCAGAAAAGTCTCTCTCCTTGTTATCTCTCTCCTTTCCCTACCTGGGGAAGGGGGGAGGGGATTGAGAGCATTGCTGTCTCTGGTTTAATTGCCAATCCTGAGTCAAACCGTGACAATATCTGAAGGAGGAAGGGCTAACAGACTGCTCGTTTGAGTGGGTTAGGCAGTATGGAGGTAAGGGGTAAAGTCTGGGATCTGGTGAAACAGTGAGAGCTTTCCCCGTGCATCTCAACCTAGATCCTTTACTAGTTCCTATTCCTGCAGACGCCTTTTCATGAAATTTCTCAAGAGATAATGAAGGTACATCAGGCAAATGCAAAAGGCTGTTTATGATCCATGCACACACCCCTGCCCAGGCACACACGTTTGGGTGGTAGAGCTTGGACCAAGGCCTTGTGCCTCGGGCAGCAACAGTCCTGCACGTGAGCTGCCGTTGGGCACAGTTATGCTCCCTAACATACTGCCTTCAGCTGGGGCTGCCGCGCATGCTGTCCAATTAGGGGCCAATCTGTCTGAGAAATACATATTTGATGACATCCTGCCACTTGAGTAAGAGAAGGGAATATAGGAATTGCTGTACTAGATGTGCAGGGTGGATCTAACCATGACCCCAGCCAGGTGCTTGGCAGATGCCGGCGTACCACAGTTGGCAGATGTGGGATAATCTCCACTCCACACGCATTAGGGCCTCATCCTGATCTCAGGCTTAAACCCTGAATCAAGAGGGTTAATGGCTGGATGGCTTCCAGTGGGCCAGCATTATTTGTGTAACTGAATCAGGGTTTGTCTGAACAACTCAATGGAGGGGGAAGGGAAGAATGTTTTTGCAGTGCAGCCAGGTCCAGAGAGTGGCCTTCTTACACCAAAGGGGTTGGATGGCCAAGTTGGGCCCTGATCCTGCAAAATGATATGTTTAAAGTAACCCCACAGACTTTCCTTGAAGAACTAGAGGGTGCCCATGACATTTCCAGTGTTTTTTAGCACTCCAGGTAGCTCAGACCATGACGCACACAAATGAGAGGACAAGCCTTTCCAGTGCCAGGCACCATTCTGGCCCCCTCCCCTGCCTCCCTGATGCTGCAGAGGGCATGGTGGCAGCTGTGGCCCCAAAATCTCATGTCCTCCCCAGTGGGATTCCCTCTCAATCCAACTTTCAGGGAGGGATGGGAACTCCCAGCCCTCCTTGATGCAAAAGCCCACGTCTGGAGTTTGCAGGGTCTCTAGCATGGATTTTGGAGCAGGTTCAGACTGACCTTGCAATGCATACAGTGATGGGGCTTAGGAGATTGTTTTGCCAGGTTTAAGGGATTAATTGTCTTGCTGGGAGAAGTCCAGCAGGTACAGTAATACCAGACAGGTGTTTATTAATATTACAACCATATTTCCTCGTAGCCTTTGATCTTTCCAGCTCCCGATGTGCCCTCCTTAGCAGTGACTATTGTCGGCTGTCACTCGATCCATCCTTTGTTTGGCACATGAATATCTTGTATTTCTCCTGCCCCCTCACAGGTGCTAAAATAAAAACAGAAAGGGAGAAGTAGGGTTTTCAAGGGTGTGTGTGCTAGGTGATGGGAAAACTCAGCAAAGCTACCCTGATTTTCCATGGCAAACACACAGGGACATGGTCAAGGCAGGTAGCTGGCAGATGCTAATGGGGATGCAGGTGAGGGGACCCCTGACTTCAAGTTGCCAGAGGAGGATTAAAGCCCTTGGAAGCTCCTTTTCAACTGCTTGTTGGAATTAATGAAAGTGTCTTTTTAAGGTAATGTCTGCAAAAGCCCATAGAAAGAGACTAAAGCTATTAGGTATGGGGTGGAGCTGGAAGTGGAGCTATTTACAAGCTGACCTGGTAAATATTTATCCATGTGTTTGATTTTACACATGTGATCCAGAGGCTGGGGAGAGATTGATTTTAGAGGACTTTAGATCAGATGCATGAATGTTTCAATAATCCAAATGTGACAGGTGTGGAGTTACAAATATATGTCTTCATTAATTGTTTAATTTTTGCAAAACTGGGTACAAGGAAATTAAATTCTCAGTCCTGAATCTATTTTACCCGCATACACCTTTATGGATTTTTTTTTGGTAGTAGCTTTTCTCTAGCAATAGAACTGACCTGCTATCAATGTCTATTCAAACACAACTCTTTTCAGACTACTGAAATAATTTTTCATTTTTGAAACATACCACAGTGTTAAGATCTAATTCTTAACATACATGCTATGTAGTAAATATATGAATCAAGGAATAATTTGGCCGTATGTCTTCCTTACTGTCTACTTGAGGTATTGATCAATGCTTACAGCCCATGTTTGTTGCTGTAATTATCTGGAATTTGAGGTAAGCCCTCATGCTGATTAATGGCAGAGGTAGATGTTTTGGCAGTGCAAGGGAAAGTATTTGAATAGTAGGTTTTTTTCATTGCAATCTTCAGTTTTGCAAAGTTTAAAAGTTGTTTACAGAGGGATGGAATGGAGGGAGAAGCAGAAGTATGCTTGTGCCTTTAGGGGAAAAAAAATGATTTTATATATAATGCAATAGCTTAATGAAACTCCGTCATGGCTGAAAGTTTGAGGAGAGGTCAGAATCCTCTGAAAGGATAAACAAAACCCCGGCAGTGTTGGGCATTGCTGAAGTCTTCTCAGTCCTTTCAGCACTTCATTGCCAATGTGAAGCCCACCTAAGCTGGATGAAGCCAGAGATTTCACTATGGGTGGGTTACTTGGTGTGGGGCATTAAATAAACTTCAGCAATGCTGGTTCATTGCAGTAGCTGTCTGAGTCACCAAATCCATGCCTGTTATGAGGATGTTTGATAAAGGACTGAATCCCACAGGCTCCAGGTTAGACCCTAATGGATGGATCAAGTGAACCCCTCTTCTTCCAGACAGTAGGCAGTGTGTGAGTTATAAGTGGTGTAAGACAGGTGGGAAATGAAATAAAAAAACCCACTGTAAATTAATTAGTCCATTCATTGAGTCACTTTCTTCCATGAGACTGATCCTGAGAGCACAGCCATTTACCTGCAGGAGGTTGTACAACACAAAAGTCCTTCTTTTCAAATGCCTATTCCACAGCCTTCAAGAGGAGGCTAACTCTGCAACCTAGAAGTCTGTAGCCATTAACCTATTCTGCAAAGCTTAGGAGAAGAATGAGAATATCTTCCCCCTTCACTGCCTGCAAATAGAGAATACATTTGTATTTCTGTGTAAAAACTCTTTTGGAACTATTTATCTATGTAATGCAAAACAAAAGTGTTCACCACTGTCTGCATCTTACACTGTATATTTTTCCAGGAATGGCACATGTTTGGAAAAGCACTATTTTGGATATCATCACAAAGTCATCGTCTTACTCTAATTTTTCTTTATGAGTATTAATGGTCTACAAACTATCAAAGAACTAAATATGTATTTCTTCTAATACAAACTTAACAGTTGTGGGATGCTACACAGTCATTACCCCAATTCAGTAAGATACTGTTTTAGTGAGAGCTATAACTCTCTCCCTTAGAGAGTAACACTGCTATTAAATATACTTTGATAAAGTGACTTTTTTCAGCTTCTAGAGCCTCAACAATTGAAGGAAATCATGCACAGGAGTGTTAAGAACAAGAATGGCTGGGAATGTAGTTTACAAGAGAATTCAGTCTGTACAGACTTTTTGATTTGTGACTAAAATATGGCCAAGAAGAGACATGAAAATTATAACTATAATCACCTGTTCCTTGTGTTGTTAGTGTTTGTATTTCTTTTAGATCTCATCTCAGAAATGGTATCTGTTTCACCTACTTAATCAATCTGCTTTCTCTGCTACCATATTTGATGTGCTGACTACTGGCTGATATTTTTTCCTTGTAAACTTCATAAAAATTTACTCCATTCCAGTATGAGAAAAATGTCTGAAACACTTTTCGTAACACAGGAAACTTCCACAAGACCTTTTATAAACAGGGAGAGAAATTAGCTGTAATTTTTAAGCATAAGCCTTGTGTGGGATCACTTTTTTTCTGACTTCTTTCTGACATTGCTTCTAAAGTTGCTCATTTATCACTAACCAGGTAGAAGTATTCTTTTTGTGTGTGTGTGATTTTAAAATGATATATGTACAGGCATAAATAATTTCAGGAGCCAAAAAAATGCCAGGGAAATTATTACTTCCAGTGCTAGTGTTGAAAGAGTGCCAAGCCCAAAGTTTTGTAAATTGGGCTGTAAGTGTGAAATCCCTCCAGCTGTTAAAAGTATTCCATATCTAATTATATTCACAGTTTTTCAGACTACTCTCTCCATTTGGAGAATCATGAAACTACATACTGTGTGCCTGGAAGTGAGGACCACATGCGTTCTGTGAAAACCTCCAAAACATAAAGAAAGCAAATGGTCAAAATAGATAAGCCACATATTTTTATGGTTTTGTCAGTGTTTTCCTATGTGGCTTTCTTTGTTTTCACAACATTTCTTTCTAAACACCATTTACTGTAACGTGCCCACCCTGTCATTCCAGATGCCGTGAACAGTTATATGTAAGGAAGTGCTTATTTTTTAAATCTGCTTCTACAAGAGGCTAAAACAACAGCTGCATGAGAGCTATGAAACCCCAAAGGAAGGAAAAGCTTGTTTGTAGTCACTGCTCCAGCCTTCAGAAACCAACTGCAAAAGCTCTTTGTGAGCACCAAATAGTACTGTCAGAAAGTGAGGAGGGGGGGCTGCCCATTTTGGGGAATAACTGAAAGCCAGACTGATGGGAAATGCATTTAAAAAAATCTGCTACTAAACTTCCTGACTGCATCTGATCTTCTGCATGTTCATATTGCAACAAAACTGAGTAGTTACCATCATTATCACTCGTTAGTAAAGATACTTTTAGACATCGTCCTGAATGGGACCCTAGTGTTGTAAGCATTAAATAAAAACTGAGTAAGTCCTATGCCTTAAGTGCAGCAAATCCTTGGCAAGAGTGGGAAGATGTGAAAACTATTTGCCATCAAAAACATTTGCCACCATACTTTCCTTCTTCCCCTCTGGCTGAATTACAATTCTAAATATTCCCTATGTAGGAACTTATATGGTGATACGTATATGTATGAATGTATGTATCCAAAACTTTATGAAACCAACAAATGTTCTCTAAGATAAAGGTTCCTTTTAAAGCCTGTTCGTTTGTCAATTTTGGTTTGAACACTCTCGTATTCAGTAAATATTCTATTCATTGAAACTCAAAAGGTAAGTATTTTACCTTACCTATTGTGTCCCCCCCCCCCCAAATATCACAAGTAATGTTTCCCACTCAGAGGTCCTTTGAATGATGGCATGTGGTACTTAAGGACACATACAGCCGGCAGCCTGGACAGTCTTACTCATTTTGCAATTTCAATGGCTCAGGAGTTAAATGCATTCAAACCAAAATCCTGAAGAAAGACTGATTAGGTCACCCAAGTAAAATTGTGCTGTCTTGCAAGAGTAGCAGAGGTGGCACCCCCTCCACCAAACACATGGAAAATCCCATTATGTATTACAAGCATGAATAACTTTTTTCTCCTTTTTCTAGCTCCTTTTTCTCCAGGAGAGAGTGACCGCCCATCCCTGACAAGAACATTTTTTCCACTGCCATTTCCTCAGCCTTTCTGTGCCCCCTCTGGATCACTCAAGGATTTGGAGCTGGGGGACCTCAGTGGGATCAAGCGGCTGATGGGTCCCAGCTTTGTGATTTCCCAAGCTGGCCAAACCCTCTGCTGCTTTTAGTTTTGCCTAGTGGGGGAAAGTGAGTAAGAGAACAGAGGCAGATGTTGGCAAGGAAAAAACAATGTATAGGGAAAGAGCACACATGAGAGACAGCCCATGGTGTTATAGTAATAGAATCATAGAATGGTTTGTGTTGGAAGGGACCTTAAAGATCATTTAGTTCCAATTCCCCTGCCGTGGGCAGGGACACCTCCCTCTGCACCAGGTAGCTCAAAGCCCCATCCAGCCTGGCCTTGAACACTTCCAGGAATGAGGCATCCACAGCTTCCCTGGGCAACCTGTTCATGGACACTCAAGAGGCACAAAGGCAGAAGAACATATGCTTTGGGGAAGGAACCTGAGAACACAGGAGTGCTGCGTTTTTTTATTTTATGAAAGATACGTATTTACATTTAGTTTGAAAATACTTTGAAAATCAGTGCAGATAGTAAGAAGAAATGATGAGATTTTCAAGTTGCTAATGGAAAGTGCTCTGCACAACAGAGAGCACATCTTCTTTCCATGCCATGGTCTGGTATGGAGTTGCTGTGGTGTTCCCACAGGCTGCTGCTCTCCCCCTCGCTGGCGTCTGCACTGCCCGTCATTATGCCAGACAAACCCAAGGATATTCTGAAGCTCAGTGCAAAACATGGTGACTATCCACACTCCTGACATGTGTTAAGCAGAGCTGGAAACTGCTTAATAACATATTTTGAGTTTTCCAGAACTTTCTGCCCCTGGCGAGGCCCAGAAATGTCGTGACTAATATTTGGAAATCTCTGATCTCCAAAGGCAGGGCCCATCACAACCAGAAAGCAGAGCAGTGTTAAGAGCCACAGGAGTAGAAAATAGTTTTATGACTTTCCATGACACATTTAAGGGTTTGCACATAGCCAAAGATGTAGCTAAATCAAAATTATTGATCTGCCTAAAGTTGAGCACAAGTGGAAAATTAAAATGCTCTGGAGTAAATAGTTCGACACATTGACCTGACTGTCCATTTATTATTTAGCTGCTTTTATTTTACTGAATGTGATATTTAGTTGAAAATAAAATTCTGGAATATGTGTTCCATCCTGATTTTGGTGTTGTTTCATGCCGGACCATAGAAACTTTTGAACAATCCTGTTGATCAATCATTTTGAAAGTTGAAATTAGCAGAACTGACTGAATTATTTTCTCAACAAGTTTTCATGGTAATTGGCACATTTTTTGAAGGTTCTCATTGCTGATAAAACATTTTCAGTTAGAAAATATTCAGACAGTCATTTAAGAGATTTGGAAGCAGCAAGTTGTTCTTATTTTAATGCTCTTACTCTAGTTCAGAATCTCTCAGCCGTGTTTTTACATGCGAATTCACAATATTTATTTCTGCTTTCCATGAGCCCCATTCATTTAAACAAACAAACAAACAACACCCCCCAAAACAAACAAACAAACAAACAAACAAAGCCCCAACCTAAACCACCCCCAACATGTGCATCTGGACTGGAAAACCACAGCATTCCAGGCAGTGCATCCAGGCAGACTGGCAGCCCATTCCTGCCCAAGGGCCATAGAGGTGTGCACACACACTGCACAGTCCACATAAAATCACTTCAAAGTTCATGCAAATGAAATCTGTTTGATTGTTGATGATCAGCTCAATCTAACACATGGTCTAATTAGTAGTTTCGGTTACTAGCCTATGAAAAAGATAATTGGAATTATTTTTATTTTCTTTTCAATTCTAATACATGCAAACCGCTTTGCTTTGCTGCTGCTGTGGGTAATTATTGTCAGATTGTAGGATTGCCTTGATTAGTTTATATGTATTACATTTCAGTTTTGCAATTCTAAAAGGCTGTTTTATTTATTTGCTTGCTACAAACTATAAACACCCATTAAAAGCATAGATAAAGAGAACTGCTATAAAACAGCAATGAAATAAAAGTACATAGAGATTCTGTGCCTAGTAAACTATGCTGATGCCCTAAGGTTTCAAGCACAGGAGCTGGGCAGTTAGGTAAATGAATTCTTTAATCTGCTCAAGCTCCTGTCCAAAAGCTGTGTGTTCAGACCCTGGCCAAGATGAGTCAGGGTATTTTCCCCAGGCATCAGGTCATCAGCATTGAAATGGGTCTGCCACTTATAGCATCCTGTGCCAATGAAAGTTGTCCAAGAGATCTAAAAAACAGGGATGGCTGCAGGAGCAGGAGGCATATGAAGACTCTAGCTAGTCTAAGCAGCAGGGATGTTTGAAATTATCTCTCTCTTAACCCATTAACTGCCATGAATGGAAATTAAAAGTTATTACTTGGAATTTCCTCGGATTAATTTAAATATCTCTTTCTTTTGAACATTGGAAAGGCATGGGTATTTAGACAAGCATGAATAACAAAATGTAAAAATATAAGCATTTCATGTCAGTCTGTCTCTGATGAAGGCCACAGTTTCTCTTTCTGATTTCACATGTTATCTAGATTCAGCTTGTTGTCCAACCTTGTGTGTTGAGCTTTGCAGAAGCTAGAATCCATGTTAGGAGCTAAAGAGGCAAGTTTGCATTTCCAAAAGGGAAAATGAGATCCAGGATCCTGAAGTCAGTGATGTCTGGCTCCCAAACCACCTAGGCCAGATATGACTGTGTATTTCAGCTGCCTCCAGTGAAAACCTGATGATCTCAGGGAGGCAATCTGCAAGCTGGTTCTTGCCACAGGAGCACAGGGAGGACATTCCCACACTCTAAATCCAGTCCTATGCCAGTGCAATCTCCTTGCTGCTGACGCCATGTCCTATAAGACACCTTCATAGCCTGACCAGCCTCCCTGTCTCAGGTGCTGCTGCTTCTTTGACTTCAGACATTATTGATCACTAACAGCTCTGCTTGATGGAATGCAGACAAGCTGAAACAACAACATGAAAACACCCTAAATACAAATAGCTTGTCAGGAACTTCCTTTCTTTTTCCCTCACAATAAAAATATATTATTTGTTATCTTTGCAGTCAATATCAGGGAGAGGTTTATTGTCAAAGGCAGATACTGTAAATATACTCGTAGATCCCTGTATCGAAAAAGAAACATTTTCACAAATGAACAACTGAAAATACTGATCACTCGTTCAGACTGTGTTATTGAACAGGACATCAATATGGATCTTGGTTCTTGAGTATTTTAATTAATTTCATTTATTTTTAATTTGTTCCTCCTCCAGCCAGAAAGGGTAATGTGAAGGATCATGACAACTGTGCCATTAGCCCAAGAGGTTAAGCTACTTTATCTCACCATGATCCTCCTTCTGCATGGACAAATGACACTTTGTGTCAGCCACGCCAATACGCTCCTTGCTAGGGCAAGAGTAATTAACTTTTCTGCCTGCTTTTCACCTTGAGTGTCCAAAGATGCAAGGATCATGGACTTCTCAGTGCTCAGCACCCTAGGTTAAATAAGGTGGAGTCCAAAGTATGATAGAAAGCATTTCAACAGCAAAGTATTAAAAACTGCAAAAGACCAAGTGACAATATGAACTGCAAGCGTTTAGTTTTCAAGCATGTGAATATTGTCCTCAGTACACTGCATGATTTAATGATTAGACCACTTCATAACTTGTTATTATTACATATAATATATATATAAAATATACATAATAAATATATAGAATAAATATATCATCATGTATGTGAGCTAAAACAGTACCACATACAGTTTAAAAGTTCATGTCATAGGCCATATGCTCCCATAACAGAGAAGAAAGTATAATTGTCATGTATGCTGTGTATTGCAGTCAGACACAAAATACTATCACCTAGGCCAATGCTTTCTTATTTTGCTTGCTGGCCACAAACCACCTGGGGATGAGGAAAATACACTAGTAAAATAGACATACTTAAATGCTTGGGTAATTGAACTTGTCAGCATTAAAATCTTTTGCAAAATTTGAATATAGTGAAATGAATATTTATTCAAGTCAGAATGAGAATGAATTTATATTCTGTAAACCAAGCTGTTAAAAATGTCTTTAGGTCAAGGCAACTGTAGATTTCAATTCCTTTTGTTTCAGATATTAATCTTTATATTCCAAGATATAAAGTGTAAAATCAGAGATATATTTTTGTGATAAAACTCAAAAGCACATGTCATTCACTTTGGAAACAAAATGTTTTTAAAATCAGCACGTTCCTCAGAAACTTCTGAACTTGACAGTGCAACATATCTATTAAAAAATGTATAGCCAGAACCAGCATGTAGCTATGCAAAGCCAGAATACATATTTAGTTGACTTTGCCTTTTGCCATCCATATAGATTTTTCTGCTTTCTTTAATATATGTTAATGCCACTGTCTTTAAATTCACAAATGTTATGTCCCAGTCCTGCCACTGTTTCTGTATGAGCAGATTATTGCACCTATGTATCCTTTGAAGTCATGCCTGTTTAATAAATTAGTCAAGCATATGTGACACACAGATTTTCTTTGTGAAATATGTTATCTAATAAATCTTTGATAGATGACAAAATCACTGGTGTATTTCTGATTGGCTTCAGTCTTCCTCTGAGGCCAGAAAAGGAATGTTATGATAAAATAATCAATTAAATATATAATAATTTTTCTATTCAACTTTAATGTTTAGATGGTATATTAACCCCTACTACAATAAGGGATAACAAAAAATCTTTTCCCAGATTTAAAAAAAAATACTTTCAGCTCCAAAGAACTGCATCAACCAAAAAACCTTGTGAGGCCATTTTTCGTGGTCAATGAAGGTGTAATTGCTGCAAAATTTATATATTTGGCAACTGCTACAATGAGTTCTTGGAGCTCCAGAAAATGGACAATTTAGAAGTTCTCAAACAGAACACAACTAGTCACAGGATAAATTAAACTATAAAACTACTTCTCTCAACTTGAAACATAGCAGTTCACTTTAAAGGAAGAAGAAAAAAGGAATTTTATTCTGCATTTTATGATGGTATTCATACAGATAAGGTTCTACATAGCATCTATGAAACAGGTTCTATCAATGCTGTTAGATTTTTCATGTCCTTAATTAGATAAAATGTTTGTTTCTTTGAGGGTTATATTTTTTCCTTTCTTTTTGTGAGTAAAATGTGGAGAACTGTAAGGAACTTGGAGAGAGAAGTGCAGGATTCCCTCTGAGGTCTGCAAGGGTCAAGTTTGCAGGAGGCATCAGGAATGGGCAGATCCTCTACAGTGCTAAAAACTGGGAAGTCCTTTTTTCCCCCAGGTGTATTCAGCTCCACAAGTCCTGCCCCAAGCTTGTAACACAGTTGTGCACAGGGTCTCAGGATGAGATCCTGAGCATAGGTTCCCCTGAGTGTCTCATCACCTCCTGCCATGGAGGGCTGCAGCAGTGTTCCTTCTGTGCACTATGTGAGAGTGGTCTGCAACTGGTTCCTCATTTACTGCTGAGTATATCCAAAATCGGGCATGCGGGATGAGGGTTGAGTGTCATCACTCAGGACACCGTATTTCACTGTGTACTTCTAAGCTAGTTACCCTTTCCAGTTGTCTTGTGCTGGGATAGCTGCCTCAAATAAGGAAGATGATTTGGCTCCACTTGTTTATTTCCACTGCCCATGAAAGACGTTTGAGGCAGCCAGTTGAGATCTGGGTCGTGTCAGCATTAGCAGGCAAGTCAGTGCAACAGGAACAGACCAGGAGACCAAAGCAGCTTCATTGGTCAGGCCCCAGCATCGACACTGTATGCCAGTCAGCAGGGGGTTGCTTGAACTCAGGCTTGTGGTTCAAATCTGTCCAAAAGACCAGTCCAAGGTTAGCAATATTATGTCCCCATCGGGGCTGGAAAGCATTTGGTCTTGGAAGCAGGGCTTCTCGTCTCATTACCCTCTCAGGGAATACAGCTTCAACCCACTGAAACTGCTCTGCAAACCAAACCAATGTGTAGTAAGGGGCTATGATCAGAAGATTCAAGGTGATGATGATGACAGCAACCAAAACACTGATGTAGGCACAGGCTTAGCCAATCAACTGTCACATGTCCAAAGTTATGTGAAGCAAATCCTGACCAATGAATATAATTTTGAACCTTAGCTAAACACCTGCCTTCTCACGGATGCATTTTGAGAGAACCAAAACTGGAGTGAAAGAGCACCATCCTTTTCTAGGTTTAGGTTCATGGGTTACTGTGGCCTGTTGTTGTCATAATCAGCTGAGGCTATCTAGAATACAGATACATTTTGGGGGAATTTCAGGACCAGCAATATTCCTGAAGGTGAAAGAAAAGCAACCAGGAATTTAATAGATCATGGAAAGTTAGGGATCTATTAAAAATGCCCCATTATACTTCAAAGTACCTGGTCTTACAAACCATCTGAAGGCAGAGGGAAATTTACATTTTATAAATATACATGGAACATAGGCACTTCATTTAAGTCACAGAGGACTCTGAACAAAACATGGATTTGAACTGAAGTTACACAAACCCATAAGTGGCAGTTTTAATTTCTCCTCTGTCCTCCACCAAACAAAACATCTTAAAGTAATTGCGGTGAAGCTGTGAAAATAGTTTGTTGGAAAAGACAGACAGTTAAGGTAGTGATCTGTAGCCTTTGTCTAGCCAAACTGTATTTTCTAAGCCTGTACTAGGCTTAGAGACACATTCTTGGAAACTGCATACATTTGTGTGGATGCATGCATAGCTGTGTGTAACAGAGCCCTGGATATTAGATTACAGCTGCATATTCTTATCTATCTGCTATGGTCTCGTCATCTTTAGAGTAAAAAGATGCACTCTTTTGGTTCCATTTGGATAACAATTTTTTTAATTAGAAATCTCTGAGCATGAGTACATCTTCTCTAGCAGGCAGATCAACTATTTATACACGCACACATACAATTTCCTTTATCTAACCAGTGTACCATGTTGTGGTCTCTGGCCACATGGCCCAGCCCAAGATTTCTGAAGCCAAGAAAAAGAAATTCTTTCATTTGGGAGCAGCATGATCAGGCTAAGACATAAAATGTAGTGAATAAAGGCCTTTCCTGTAGAATTTCTGGTCTCGCCTAAAGAAAGTAGTGCTAAATATTTCACAAGAAAGCCTGATTCTGCAATCTAATTTTAGGCATGGTATAATAAGAGTGTGTACTAAACAACAGGAGAGAAGGGGAGTTGGGGGGAGTTAAGGACAGGGGTAAAAGTAATAAGAGTATGCATTTCTCCAGCCTTCTTGTTTGTGCATATTGGCAGATCTGTGAAGATGTAGTTATTAGTTTGTTTATTTATTGCTTATTTTGTCATATGTACTAATAATGCATAGAGGCTGTGCCTGCTGTTGTGGAACTTACTTTCTCCTATCCTAAAGGACAGTTTCTTTACAGGTATAGTGAAACAGAGAGGTACAATACATAAGGTCTGCTGGACTTTAGTGCTGACTTCCTCTGCCAGGTCCCACCCAGTGTCCACCATCCAACATCTGCTACATGCACATGGCACATGGGAAGAAGGAGACAAAGCAGGGCCAAACTTTTAGGAGAGCCTATTTCTCCTCTCATTTGCTAGATTACAAAACACAGCCTTTAGCTTAGTCCTGGAGACGGGTACTGGGAGCAGTGGTCGCTGAGGACAGGGGGTGCAGGCAGCTGGCATTTGGGGTGCAACAGCACAGAAGCACTAGCAGCCTTAGCAGCCAGTAAGAGCACGATTTTCATGGCAGCTCCAAAGCTCTGTTTCCACTCCCTGGGGTGAATGACACCAGTTTCCATTTGCAAAACAAACCAGTTTATTCTTCAAATGAGCCTGTGTTCCCTTGCCTGCACCTACAGTGTGTGCCCTGGCTTAAGGGCTCAGCATGGCTCTTGCAATGTGGGAGATGCTGCTGTGTGCAGAAATCCATGGAATGGCATTCTTCCTTCAAGTGGATTTTGCAGGTCTCTTAAAGCCAAATCAAACATTAATAACATTCAATCAACATTTCCATATGTAGATATTTTTACCGAACCACACTCTCTTTCATTGTTATTTTTCAGTGCTGCTTTGGTCTCTCAGACATACACGTATTGAGCAAAGTAAATAGTAGTGTAGCTTTATTAAATGTTACTTAACATTTATTAGCGTTTTTTTAAAGTTTCTGATTTTGTTACTCTTGCCAGTACCAGTAAATGTGTTTGAAGTCCTTCACATGCTGCTTTGTTTACAGTAGAAACACCAGATTTTGCTGAAGAGTACCTCTCCCTATTAACAAAAAAGGAGCTGAACTTTTATTATATGAGAACCTTCAGAATAGTCAGTTGCTCCATAACAGTTGTGTGCAAGAAAAAAAAAAAAATCATGTCCATTTTCGTTAATGACCTCATGAGTTTTGCTAGTTAAAACTGAAAGCAAAGAAACCAGGACTGATGCTTAACTGGCAAGAAGCCAGTACAATGAAATTAATAACATATGTTGAAGAACCCATTTGTAACAATTTTTCCATTTAAAAAAAAAAAAAAAGTGGCAGCTTAAAACCACTGACAGGACTGTCTTTTCTTTTTTTCCTTTATTTCTCTTCTTCCCTCCCTCCTTTCCCTTTACTACATGGGACACTTTGGCTGATGTCCAGCTGTGTGGTACCAAACTTGTCTCGGAGTTCAGATTAATGCTTTATGCAATTTTAAATGATCATCTTGTAGCTGCTGCTCAGGGCATTATTGTAGTGTACATGTTTGTTCTGAGGAGCTGGTGGCAAAACCACAGATGCAACAGCCTCCCGTTGGCACAGAACAGATGTGGCATTTGCTGCATTCAGCCTGTCCTCAGCACTTACCTTACTGCTGAGCAATGTGTGGGGCGCTGCCCCAGCTCAGAATCACCGAATCACAGAATTGTCACGGTTGGAAAAGACCTCTAAGATCACTGCATCAAACTGTCAACTCCCCCAGACCCTCTCCCTCCCCCCCCCCCCAAAACAAGCCCACTAGAGCATGTCCAGAAGTGCCTCATCTACACGGTATTTAAATACCTCCAGGTATGATGACTCCACCACCTCCCTGAGCAGCCTGTGCCAGTGCCTGGCTACTCATTAAGAAATTCTTCCTATTATCTAGACTAAACCTCCCCTCGCACAACTTCAGGCCATTTCCTCTGGTCCTATCACTATTCACTTGGGAGAAGAGGCTAACACCCACCTCCCTACAACCTCCTTTCAGGTAGTTGTAGAGAGCAATGAGGTCTCTCCTCAGCTTCCTCTTCTCCAAACTAAACAAACTAAACAATCTCAGTTCCCCCAGCCTCACTTCACAGGACTTGTTCTCTAGACCCTTCACCAGCTTGGTTGCTCTCCTCTGGACACACGTCAGTACCAAAGTGTCCCTCTTACTGTGCAGGGCCCAGAACTGAACACGGTACTCGAGGTGCAGCCTCACCAGTGCCAAGTACAGGGGCAAGCTTGCTTCCAGCCAAACACCAATTCAGCTGTAAAGCACTTGGCTTTGGAGTTTTTTGTGGCTTAATGGTTATACCAATTTCTCCCTTAATGGTTATACCAATTTCTCCTGCCACATGCAAGTGAATTTTGTTCATTGATACTTGCAGTTTGGGTGGAAAAAAATGAGGACCCTGGCCCCAAGAAAGTTGCCTCCATCATTGCCATCTGGGATATGTCACCCCTCTGTATTTTGATCTCAAGCCATTGTCCTTTTTTTGTTGTCTTTGGGTTTGTTGTGGTTTTTTCCCCTCTATACTGTATGTCCTTTGGTGCAGAGCACTGTCTTGCAAAGGGGAAGGGGAAGGGGAAGGGGAAGGGGAAGGGGAAGGGAAGGGAAGGGAAGGGAAGGGAAGGGAAGGGAAGGGAAGGGAAGGGAAGGGAAGGGAAGGGAAGGGAAGGGAAGGGAAGGGAAGGGAAGGGAAGGGAAGGGAAGGGAAGGGAAGGGAAGGGAAGGGAAGGGAAGGGAAGGGAAGGGAAGGGAAGGGAAGGGAAGGGAAGGGAAGGGAAGGGAAGGGAAGGGAAGGGAAGGGAAGGGAAGGGAAGGGAAGGGAAGGGAAGGGAAGGGAAGGGAAGGGAAGGGAAGGGAAGGGAAGGGAAGGTGTCCAACAGGTTACAGGTATTGAACGAAGCTAAAGATGATTCAGAAAGGGAAGCAGCACTGTGCAGGGGGAGGAGAAACCAAATAGGCAAAATAAAGAAAAAAAGAGTTAAAGATGCCAGGTACTACAAATGCAAAGTTTTCTAGGCAATTAATGCTTATAGTTAGCTTGAAAAAAAGTTAAAGCCTTTGTAACAGTGGACTGAATTCTCCTTTGTGTAATCTCACTGAGTTCAGTGGATTGTGTAGGGTGGTACTGTGCTAAATTTGGCTCAAAAATCAAAATACAGTTGAGCATAGCTATTGTGCTGTGCCCTGACTTGGAAAGAAATTGCAAGGATTGTGGATAGGAAAATCTTCAGTCATCAGTTCATTGTATGACTTCAGTAGAAAAGGAAAACAGGTGGAGCAGAGTGGGGGGAGAAGACTGAGTGTATGAATGAGGAGAGAAATCCAAATTAGTTCCAGTGTTTGGAGACTGTATGAGGTGCTAGCACCATTTCCTCCACAAAACTGGACACTTTGGGTCACCTCAGAGAAAGTATACCATTGCTCTGGAGATGGGACAATGCTCAGGAAACATTTGAGAGACTAAAGCTGTTTTCCACAAGAGAAGGAAAAACAAGATAACAATGTGCAGTATTTTTATAACTGGTGGCCTTCACGGACTTGGTTGACACCTACAAATATAATTTCTGATAGAAGGTAATAGGCACAGCAGGTGTTTAAAATAGACTTAGCACCCAGAAGAATGGAAACTTTTAAAAATGTTCGGACAGTGAGAAAGTGTCTAGATCACAGGGGAATCTCAGCAATGCCTAACCCAGCCATCTAATATTGTTTAATATTTGTGTTGCACCCTGGCCAAGATGCCAGTCAGTTACAGGACTGCTGCTGTGCTGAGCCCTGCATGCAGAGTCACAGTCTGCTATAGGCTGTATGCTGCACTTTATTAAAAAGTGGCTGAAAATTAGGTGCAAAAATTACAATACAGGAAAAAAATGGTGCTCATACAAATGTGTGGAGAACAAGGTGGAGGTTGGGTTTAGATATTTTGAAAAGGTGTCCCTTTTCAAAGGGATAGGTAAGCCCACTCTGGGATTTTAGGTATGATGTTGTATTTCCAAGGGCACATGCTGCAGTACCTAGGCATAAAATATCACCATCTCTTGGCTGTGACTTACTATGTATATTCAGACTTAAGATAGTTACCTATTAATTTTGAACCTGCTTCTTATTGTTATTTCATGGTTTTATTACTGAATATCTCTTGTCTGTCCTAATAGAATATCTGACCTCAGGGATTAGATTTTGCAGCTTTCAACAATAAGTTGAAGAAATGTATTTCCAGCTGCATATGCATTATCATATGTGAGTTATATGAATTCTGTGAAAAATGGGCTTCTCGTTCTTCCCATCAAAAAGAAAAGGAGCTTACCAATTTGTGTGAAATCGAAACAGATATTTTTTGGGGAAATGACTCACAAGGAAATGAAACAAATTATCATTTGCATAAACAAAAATATTTCACACATCAAAGTGAATTATTTAATCTTCAGATTGGCAAACCCATTATATGATTTCAGTTTAACCTTCATTCATTCTGAGCAGGAAAATTTGGGTTTTGAAGCAAAGACAATGCTTTAAAAATTTTTACCAAACCCTATTTTTCAGCCAAAACTATTCATGGCATTAAACCTTGCTTTGCAAATCAACTCAGAACCTCCAAAGTTTAATTTATTTTTTTTCTGACAATTGCTTAGATCCCTTTTCTTACAAATTTGATTTAGAGTTTTTTAAGATAAAGATGGTGGAAATCCTGACTGCATAAGAGTCAATAGGCAAAACCCCATTGACTACAACAGAGTCAAAATATTGTGTATGTGGTGAATTACTCATGAAAGCTCTGCTCCATCACTGTTTTTGTTCTCATCTCCTTCAGCTGGTCATGGAAAGTGCAGGCGTAGCACTTGACTCCTAGCAATTGACTTCCAAAGTTAAATTAATCCAACTTTTAAACTTCCAAATTTTGTTCTCCTCTGTAGAACAACCTTTTTATTTTCAATGTAGTTAACTGGATGACAGCAAAACTGAGACTCCATTATTCTGCATTTTACATTGGCAATTTTTAGCCCCTTTACTTGAAAAATGCATAATGTTAACTTACATTCACAGATTTGCAAATCTGTCTTTTATATGACTATTAAAACAGTTTTTCTTAGACTTCTACACATTACATAAAACTGTTTTTATAACAGCAATTTATTGGGTTAAATTGGAGAGCTTTTGCTGCTCTTTATATAACAAGACTGGGCTGATTTTGGATCTCTTTAATGTGGCCTTTTAGCTGTAGTAGCTCTGACATTCAAGCTTACTTGGAATGTATGCCCAGGACCTTGGTGACATGCAAAATATGCCACAGAAGCACCACTCCCTTCAGAAAAAGTGCATTGTGCACTCCTGTGTTCTTTCACTATGCAGAGTCCAAGGAGTAAAAATGCCAGGACATTTTTCCAACGTCCATGGAAAGAGTGTCTGATACCCCAAAAGACATGTTTGGTGGCCTTCTGTGCTGAGATAGGTCTGCAGGTCACAGTAAAAAGGCTGGGTGAAACAGGGAAATGATCTGCTAACAAGAAAGGCTGAATTACGTTATACGCTTTAAAAGGCTAAGATACAAAGATGTAATCAGCTGTTAGAGATGTAGTAGCTGAAGGAAAGCTTATGTAAATGTATTTTGTTGCCATCTCATAGGAATCCACTATGTAAGCTTACGTCCTTTCTGCTTCACCTATTGGATATCCTGCAAGAGACAGCTCTATGTCACCATATAATTGGTCTCATTAGACCTGTAAGAAATTACAAACTAACCAGGTTAGGCAAGTAATTTAGGTCTGACAAGCAACAGATAAGCACTCTGTGAAATGATCCAATCTTCCTTCCTATGCATGTATCATTTTAAGGACAGAGTCCTCTCTTTGACTCGGATAATTTAGCCTGGTTCCATAATGACACAAAATCCAGAATAAGGAGACATTTCCAAATCTTACTTTATTGTTAATTGAATAAAAGCAACAATGAAATACGGAATTTTCTGGCCAAGTCTCAGATGAAACTCTGAGGTGAAAAAAACGTAGTATATGCAATTATCCAAGACAGCAAAAGTCATGCTTTGTGTCTCCAGGAAGGTGGCTTGGTATATTAAGTTATTCTTTCCTTTCTTCATTTCCTGTACTTCAGAATGGGAGAGCTCTGAGGAGACTGTCACCCATTCAGCATCTCTGTGGTGAAGCCCAAGACCATGACAGGATTTAGATGCCATCCTGGTGCTGAATGAAAATCCTAATACTATTAGAGCTGACTACATTCCCTTTAATGGTGAAGCTGGCATAAGACTTCTCAGGAATTTATGCAGTTTTCCTGTTTCCAATTTCATTGTCCTCTTACAGTTGTTCGTGCATGCTTTAAAGTTGGATCAGTGAGGTGATATTAGTAAAAAGAAGTCCTTAATTTTAATGTTTAATGAACAGTACTTGACTCTAGTCATGCCCTGCTCTTACTTTTTTTCAGGATCTGTTTGACCTGGATATCAAAGACCTAATGTGCCATCATTTCCTGTGGTGGAAAACCCTTTCAGAGACAAAATTGTGCAGGGAGCTGGAAAATGCAAGCGTGTAGCGTTAGTTTCAGCTTTTGATATTCTATTGAATATTTTAATGGATGTTTGTGGATTACTTTAACTGGGGCTAAATTCTGGCTTGCACTTCTTGTGCTGTAAATATGGAACCAAGCTCTTCAGAAGTGACGGTGCTGTACAGCACGCATAACCTAACTTTGGGCTTAAGTAATTTTAACTTTTGCTGAACTCTCTTAACTAACCATTTTAGGGCAAAACTGCTATAAATAAGACAATTTGCAAGATGTAAATCAAAGTTTCAAATGCTCTCTTTAACCATTCCACCTAACAAGGGATCAACACTGCATGCTGTAGCTGAGATGAATATCTAAATTAATAGGAATGCCCCTACAGTTCAGCCTTATAGATGAAGTTGCCTGGCAGAAACAGTAAAACAAAGTGAAAGACTGAGATAAAATGTAAGTATATTAATTCTCTTTGGTTTTTGAGATTGCTGAAAATATGAAAAGTGATAATGAACTTTATAAGCACTTCTGGCTGTATTTCTCAGACTATATTTCATTTTTGTGCTATAGTAAGTCTTTTCAGTACCAAATACTTGATTGTGCTTCACTGATGATTTATTTGGTTTTTAAATGAAATTCAGGACTTGACTAATACACTTCACCACATTTTTTTTAAAGTGAGCTATCCTTTAAAGAAACACGACAAGATCTCTATAGAAGTTGGGAGTTTCACTGCCTTTAAAAACAAAGACATGGGGCAAGGGTTTTTTTTTTTTTTACTAGGCTGAAATTAAATTAAAGTTTTGTAAAACTATGGCTACTAAAGCGGAAAAAACACCACACACACTGAAAAGGAAGGCCTGAGTATTTTTATCATTTTGTTTTAGGTCAGGAAGTCCTTACATTGACTAACATTTTGCATCCTCTGAATTCCTTTGGAACTGCTACAATGAGAACCCAATGTGTATGAATGAGGATATTCTAACACTATCACCTTAGTGTTTGAAATGTTAACTTCTGCTTCTGATGGAAAAATCCTCTACAATCACAGCATGTAGCATGAATTTTATTTGATTCAGTCTCTTACAGTTTATATTAATAAAAGCTGTAGCTTTGTTAGTACTTTGTTCAACTAGGTAGGCAGAGCTAATCATGGCTGCTGAAGCAGTGTCTTGCCCCCCAGAAGGTGAATCTCTGTCATAGAAATGGCCTGTCTACATTACCCTCTAATGTACAAGGAATGACTTCTCCTGATTCATGTAGGATTCAGGCTTATCCTTAAATACTAGAGCAGGAATTTAGGCCAGGAAGAGGCAGTGTCATCTGGCAGCTCTGTTGCACAGTACATGACAATTTACATGGGGAAAAAAAATTTGTAAGCAAAAGAGTAGCTTCTGAACTCAAAACTATGAAAAAAACCAAATGTGAGGGATTTTTTTATTTGCACCTTTGATGACTTACAAAGACCTGTGGCACCATTTCAACAAAGCACTTTGGTATTTGGTCAGTTATAAGATGGGAAGTGCCCCTCAGCAGAACACCTGAGACCATGTTTAACTGTAACTATGTTAAATGGCTCCACTGAAGTCAAAGTAATGTAAAAATGATTTAGGACAAGACTTAAAGTCAAATCCATGCTTCATAGATTGATAGCACTTAAGGCCAGGAAGAATGATAATAATCATGTAGCCTGACCTCCCTCATAGCACAGGACCAAAGAATTTTGCCAAGTGTTCCCAGTGAAATCCATTGCTGCTGCCTGAACTGTAACTGTGCTTTCAGAAAGACAGACAGCTTTGATTTAAAGACTTCACAGGAGAGAGAACCCATTATATTCCTCCATAAGTTTCTTGTTTTGTTTTTTTATTTCAGCAGTCAAAATCCTTCACTGAAGAGAGCTGTGCACTTGAGTGCTCTCTGAATTTGCTGAGATTCAGCTACCATCCATAATAACTTCTTCTGTTAAGTTTAAAAGTCATGTTCATCTGTTTTCTTTCTATAGAAGCATCCTCAGGCCATCTTTATAGCATTTCCTAATCTGCAATTGTTAGTGACTAAATTAAGATGCTTATTTTCTTCTCACTTCTGCTACTGAAGTTGTGTTTTTAGCTCTTTCCTCAACATTTTCCAAACTGCCAACATCCTGCTTAAACATGGACAGAGACATTCCAATAATGATCTTCCTAGGTGTCAGTAATCCGTAGTAGTAATCCGTAGTCAGTAATCCTTTGCTTCTACCTGATAATCTTCTCCTATTCGTACGTCCAGGACAACATTTGCTGACTCAGCTTCTGTGTTGTTCTGGGAGCTCTTGCTTGTCTGTTTGCACGGCCCAACTGCTAGCTCTTTTTCTGAGTCACTTTGTGCCTAAAGGCAGTTGTCCATTCTGTAAACCTAATCCTTATTTTTTCAGTCTTAATGAAAGGTCTTAATGAACCTTCTCATGTAGCATTTAGCAGTAGTACAGGTGAGGCCAACTTACCAATCAGCCCAGATTTCTGTTCAGTACTTGGACAATTGCATATACCTATTTTTTTTCACCTCAACGTTTCATTTCAGACTTGGCCATGGCAGAAAATTCCACATTGCATTGCTGCTTTTCTTCAATTAACAATAAAATAAAATTTGGAAATGTGTCCTCCTTCTGGATTTTATATTATAAAATACATCAACTACTTCATCATTACTCTTAACTACCAATTTTGGTGTCATTTGCAAATATTTTTTGTCTTCTTCTATACCCTTTTAAAGAACTCAATCCTACTCAGCAATGCTATCCTAGAAATATGCCTATTTAATAAGTATTTATTACATATATTTACTTTTTTGAGATGCAGTGCCTACCAGAGAGGAGGAAGAGATAGCAACATAGGCTATGCTGTTTTGCATAGAAATAAAATTGACTAGTGTCCAGTGTAAAAGAACGATCCAACAAAATGCACAGTGAAAAGTAAAATAGATTATAAAATCATTTTCTCATTAATTAATAGTGTTGGTGGCAAGTTTTTCATCTTGAAGTTAGTTATTCATGAAAACTGCTTTAACAGTAACTATTTCCTACAGCTTTCATCACATTGTTTTCCATGAGAAAAGGAATGGTGTGATTGTGGGTGAGTTTTCCAGGTTTAGGGACTTTAGTTAATATAATGGAGAAAGGCTTTTAAAAATATGTGAAGATTCGAGAATCACTTGATTTCACTGCAGATCTCTGATTGAAAAGAGACAATGTGACAATGTAACAGTGAGAAATTAATTTTAGCTTAAGGAATAACAATGTCATAAGTGGTTAGTTTTTATTTGCCTTCTTAAATGTGATTATTTCCCAGCTGGCTGCTTTCCCCTTTCACTTTCTTTCTAAATTAGATTTATCAGCATGAGAAATGAAATGGGCTTTTACATCATATGTGAAAAACAGGCTCAAGCCTGACTGACTCAAGCCTATTTATGCAATCTTTCTTTAACTGCTGGATCTCAACGACTTGGATATATGAACAGTAAAAGCTCATTACTGGGTGAGATATTAAGTAGAGTGCCTTCTAAATACAATCCCGACACTTGAGAGAAAGGAGTTTTATAGCCCCTCAAATCACTTGCCTCCTTGCACAATTTGCTTTTCCTCCTTGTGTCTGAGTTTTCAATTTATAAAACAAGAATAATACTCTTACCTTCTTTTATAAAGTGCTTTGAGCTCTGTCATGGAAAAGTGCTTTGTCAGAAGCAGAGCTATTAGTAGCTTTAGTCTTCTCAGAAGGTGGGTTTACTTTGGATAGGGTCACCTACGTGGAGACAGGTCACTCCAGCCTCTCTGTTGGGCAACTGCTGGATGTGCATGTACCTCAGCCACACAGAGGAAGGCTAGAGTAGGAGACTGGCATACCAGTCTGTAATGTAAAAGAAGAATTAAAACAGAGAAACAGCCATTTATTTCCCTTTACAGGAAGTCCAAAGGTGAGAGCAGGGGACTATGACACGCTTGGGTTAGTTTTTGTACAAAGCCCCTTCCAGCTCTTAGCAGTTCTGTTTTCAAATAGCAGTGATTATCTACTGTGGGGGAAGGAAAGGGTATGAAGCAGATGAACACTGGAAACTCACACTATGTCTAGATAACTTTTATTGCTGGAGGACTGCAGGGTGGAAAGTCATAAAGATCAAAATCCTCAACTCTTACACAAACTGTAACTTCCCAAGCAGTAACTTCATCGTAACCACATGACCCCAAACTCTTTCCCCGCTTCTTGCTGTTCCTATAGCCCCCAGAGCTTCTGTGTGCTTTGGGCTTTCTTCTTTTTTTCTTGTTTTTCAGAAATATGTCTCATAATGTGTTTTCTTTCTTTTTTAATAAAAATATCAAAGGAATACTTATCAATGACTGAGGAGAGAGAGCTGTGGTGCAGCCTATTTTTTAACTGGAACATGCACCATGCTGTGACACACTCATCCAGGAGCAGGAGAAGATTGATAGCTAGACATGTGGAGAGAACTGCCACTGATTGAAATCAGACAACTGCAAGCTGTGAGGGAGATCCAGGGGAAACCATTTCAAGCACAGTAGTCCAGTCTTGCACACTTGGACAGAGTCTTTCCTCTATTTGAAGCCTGCACTGTGGGACACAAAGAAACTAGGCAGTACAGTGAGGCCAAAGGCAAAATATGAAACTATGCCAACCTGGAAGATATATGTGTACGTCTCTATCTATCTCACCTCTGTAAATTATTTCCTTCAGTAACAGATAATAGATCAGAAATTTCATTCCTCAAGTACCAGTCATCTTCTTACACCCTTCAGATTCTTCAGTAAAGACCAGAAGAAACAAGAAAAAAAGAAAAAAAGGAAAAGAAAAGAAAAAAAATAAAGAAAAAAGAAAAAGAAGGAAAAAAAAAAAGCTTTTAAGTAGAAAAAAAAAAGAAGTGTAACAGTACTAGAAACCTGATTTTCAGAAGTGCTGAGCACCTGGAGTGTCAACTACAGTTACTGGGAGCTGGAGCTGTTCACCACCTCTAAAGACATCAGACTTCTGCAGCACAAAATCATGAAACATTTACTTAATTCCACTTTGGAAACATATCTCCTATTTGCTGCAAAACAGGGAGAAGTGAAAAAAAGTGATGTGGCAAGGAGTGTTTCCCAGCACCCATCACTGGGGCTGTCGGGGTGGGTGTTGGTAGCAATTGCACAGCCATGCACTTGCACTGAGACATTTTTATTTCATGAGGGGTGTCAGCTTACAGCCATTAGCTAAGCAGATTGGCCAGGACAAAAATGCCCCCTTTTTTGTGTGTGTGCTTGGGTCTTATCACTAGATCTTGCTTCCATTATTCAAGTCTTTAAAAAAAAAGAAAAAAAAAAAAAGGAAGGAAGAGGAAAGAAAGGGAAGAAAAGAGGAGAAAAGAGAGGCTTTAAGCACATTAGGTTTTGTGGCTTGTCTCTGTCCTCTAGCCAGAACAGTCTGAAATAGGTTTTATTGGAAATCATTACTTAAATTCCAGCGCTGAGAAGAATATTGATCTCTTGTGCGTAATAGTTACCAGACTGTGGAAAGTAGCAGAGAGGGCTCCAAGTGGGCCGACATCATGTCAGTGACAATTCATTTTTTTTACCAGTTAAGATGCTGGTTTAATATCCTGCAAGAGGCACTTACAGCCAGCCCGTTCCTAGCATCTGTCCAGCCCTGGCTGCGGCAGGGGGCTGCTCTTGGGGTGGTGGGGATGGCAGGCATGTTGGAGACCTGCTTGGCCAGAGGCTGCTGGCGGAGCCCTGGCATTCCCCTGGCGCCCCGCACGCGCTCACCAGCTGTCCCAGCTTCCCAAGGCACTCCTCAATTTTCTAAATGTGTGCCATATAAAAATAAAATTTCAGACAGCAATGCATGGAGAAGCCCCATGCCTGCAGTGCATAATTCATTCATAGTGTCCGTAGCCCATTATTCCCACATTCCTCCTGCAGAGCTATCAATTTCACCTCTGGCCAAACTGGAATCTGAATCTTGGGAGGTCAGCAAAGTGGTGGTGGTGTGGGTATGCCACTTCCCCTTTTTTCTCCCCCTATTGTTTCTTGACCTTATTTTTATCCCACTCACCCTGCAAGAAATGTTGCACTCATTTTGCAGGCAGGAGCTGCTTGAAAAGAGCCACATGAGTATCTCCAGATTCCCAGATTTGGTAGATTCCAGGGGAATAAAAATTGCAACTGTCCCTTAGATGCTGAACTACACAGAGAAATTATGACCTTATTCCCAAAGTAACACTGCCAGCTGCTCGATGCACCTTTCACCCACCAAGTCGCCCGAGAAAACATGGGAAATCCATGTTTTGCTAATGAGGTTTCTGCTTATGTCATAAAATGCGTGATGATTTCT
Organism: Hemiprocne comata; assembly: GCA_020745705.1. NCBI lineage: Eukaryota > Metazoa > Chordata > Aves > Apodiformes > Apodidae > Hemiprocne > Hemiprocne comata. The sequence goes on from CM036588.1 coordinate 86,560,159, forward strand.
GAAAGTTTCCCTGTGTTTGTCATTTCAGTAACCAGAGGCACAAAACTTTCCACAGGTATCAGTGGCATTTAATTAACATAGTGACTTGGACACCTGCCCCAATGCTGCAATAGGCGGTGGAGCATGGTTTGTACTACATTTAATCAAGCCGGCAGCCAGTGCTCTGGATGCCAACTAACTCCAGTCTTTTTGGCTGTTGTTTCCTAGCTCTTTTATCCCATCTGAGCCATTTTTTTGATTCTTCCTTCAAAAAACTGTCTGAGAAAGGCTAATTCATTGCATCATAACAACAAAAGAACAACAAAAGGCTGCTTATATGGAGGAAATTGTGACAGATAAAAAGAGCTTTTAAGGACTAATGAAGGAGCTGACAAAGCAATGTCATCATCGACTTAAAGACTGTTATCTACATCCAGATCTACTATCTGCTTGCTATATTTAGCAAATAAAATCTTTTTCTACCCCAAAAAAGCATATTCTCATGTGCAGTTTTTGTATCTTTAAATAATAATTAAAAAAAAGTCTTAGTAACTTAAAATAAATATTAAGTACACAACTGTGCTTAACCAGTAGTAGGAGAATCAATAGCAGTGGATTTCAAATATTCAAAACCCATCTGGGCACAGTGCTGGGCAACCAGCTTGTAGGTGGCCCTGCTTGAGCAGGGGAGTTGGACCTGATGACCTTCAGAGGCACCTTCCAACCTCAGCTACCCTGTGATTGTGTGATTCAGATGAAAGATATGTAAAATTTTATTTAATTGGTATTAATGTGGTTGCACAGCACTGCACATTTCAAACGTGGAAGCACTTAAAGGTCAGAGTGAAATGCTAATAATTTGAGACAGACAAAAACTTATTGTTATTCCTGTTTTACAATGTGAGAAGCATGTAGAGACTCAGCATCAGAATTCATCACATCTAATATTATCTATCTTGAGGTTAGGCATTTAGTTTAAGACAGAGGTCTAGGCTTTTCTGTAATCATGTCTACAAAAATAGCAGAGGTTGCTGGTGTGGCCCATACCTCGTGTGGAGTAGACCCTGAGGCAAAGGGTCTTCACTATGTCTTGACTATCAGAGACACAGATCTAGAGGATATTTAGTCCATGCTGAAGCTAGAAAGGGGAGTGAAATGTCTTGTAGCTGTAGCATGATGAAGGACAAAGCCTAAGCAAATAGCTTAGAGCAGAAATTCCCCTTCTTGATGGTACAGCTAGATGAGATGGATCTGGGTCCTGATGACTTGCTTAAGAAAGTCAATCACATAGAAGGTCCAGGGCAGAAATAGAAGTTGAACTATGTTTTCTAAATTCCAGTCTGGCAAGGCAGAATTTTGTTACTGATGATGCTTCACTAGGAATACCTGTAGGTTCTTGCTTATGATTTACCAAAGCAGAAATTCAGCAATTTAACACAGTCTTTCCTGTGTTAATCCTTTTGCCCTGGATTTTCTTAATTTTCTTTCTGAAATTGAGAAGCGTATGGAAAATGTAAATGATACAGTAATCTTGTGAGAATTCATATGCAGTTTCCAGGAACAGACATGTTACAGAATCACTACAGTATGTATCTATCGGTAGCCCTCTAAAAATCATTACAGCTTTTAAAGAATTCTAATTAGGCATGTCTGAAGCGCCAAATCCAGGTGGATTTTCACCCACTTCCAATAATATGGCTGCTCTGAGCCCTCGTTGAAAAAGATCATATCTCTGGAATCTAGCTGTAATGGAGATCAGGTTCTGACTTATCCCATAACCTCCCAAAATAACGTGAAGTTGCTCTGTGCAGCCTCTTCTAAAGCTCTGTGGGGCTTACAGCTGTGTGCCTATTAACATACCCTCCTGTCGATTTCATTCAGCATTTAAGAAACACAATATTAAAGCATAAAGGAGAATGATGAGGTGGATGATTCTTCTCCTCCCTTTCCCACGTAACTATTTTGTAAGACTTCCTGGGTTTGTTTTGTACTGTTATGGTGCTTTCCTGCACATACCCATGGAATAACACTCAGCATCTCCTTCTCACCTGATGCAGTATGGAACCTTAAGTGTGAAAAAAACCCCAACATTTTTAAACAAAATTTTGTAGACACACAGAGACATTTTTTTCTTAACAACTGTTCCAAGATGTGTATTTTAAGGTGAGCAAAGTGCCACTTTTGTAAAAAGGCCCTGTCGACCATTTATACAGTACCTGAATCTGAACTAAACTAAATTAATCCATACAAATCACTTCAGCATGGCCTGGGACAAACTAATTTATGAAACAAGCTCAGTGGTTTTCTTTTTTGTGCATCTCACATCTCTGCACTCAATATAAAGAAGAAAAGATTCGGTGGAAATACATAATATACCTGCACCAACTTTAAACTTTCAAATTTATACCCCTCTTCCCCAGTTTAAGACTGGACTATATGTTTATAGTAGCCTTAAATGACTTAACTGGAAGAATACATGGGGTTTGTTTCACAGGCAGCTGATATAAGGACTCACTATATTGTGTATATCCCTGTTAATGTATATCACCTACATAATAAAAACACTCGGACTCTTATTTAGAATGGAGTAGATAAAAATGCAGGAAGACATCAAAGTCAATGATGTTACTCTCTGGGGCTGGGATTTCACACAATATATTTGTGATCCTCTGAGTTCAATAGATTTCATCAAAGACAGTAAGACTCCTTCCTTTTTTTTTTTTTTCTTTTTAGGCTTTGATAGTTTCAAAATCAAAATTGCTGCTTATGGGCTTAAAGCTAGGCAAATGCTAAATACCCTGCTGGTCACTCTCAGTCTGGAATGTTGAGCATGTGCTCAAGCTTTTAAATCTCCCAGTACAAACTGAGTTAGTCAAGACTCATTTTGAAAGATTATTACTATTATTACTATAATAATAATTATTATTGTTAAGGCAAAATAATCTGAAATTGGAGAAGTTTTGGGTTCTGCAATCAAGTATATGTTTACCTAGAAGCCCTCTCAGGCAGACAACATGAAATAGGGGATTTTTTTTAGAAGATCATTGTCTGATCTGACTCTGCTGTTCTTTGCCACAAGAGGAACTGGATGTGGGGAGAAACAGCTTCGGATTCTCAGTTCCCTGAGGATTTTGCAGTTTAAAGAAGTCACAGTGGTTCTTCCAGACCTCCTTCGAGATCCTCTTCCTAGATTCAAAGGACACATTTTTAAAGCCCACATGTATTAAGACTGATGATAAATCTGCAAAATTATTCTCATAGAGGCAAGGAAACTCCATGGTATATTCATAGATACACTATGAACACACTCATCATTGTTTAATAAACGTAAGTCAAAGCTAGCAAAAAAAAATATATTAGTTCCAAATAGTTTTGGTCAGGCCATATAACCACAAATGTTCTCATACCTCTCTTGATATATGACACTCACTGGAGGTGAATCTTAAAAATGCATTCTTCAATTATTAAACCATTGAAAGGAATGAGAGCTTATAAACATTTTCTTGTAGCAGAACTGCCTAAAAAGTGGCAAAGGCTGCATGACTGTTCACATGTGCTATTCACAGTGCTTTAATGAGGAACTACAAGTGTTTGGAAGTTACCAAAACACCTTTTGTGGTTCAGGAAGACTGGCTAATCTGGAGACATACAAGCCATTCCCAAAGAAGGCTGGCAGGACAAAAGACAGCAGAGGGAAATATGCCTGTTCTAACACTTACTGAGATAATAAACTCTAGGGTAAAAAACACACCATGGAACTCATACCCACCTGTATGCACTTAAATTGGCTCTGTAATACCCACAGCTTCACCAGGGATACATACTGAAGGCTCCAGGGAGGTCTCATAGCAGCCTTCCAGTACCTGAAGAGGCTACAGAAAAGCTGGGGAAGGACATTTTACAAGGGCATGTAGCAATACTACAAGGGGTAATGGTTTAAAACTGGAAGAGGGGAAATTTAGGTTAGACATTAGGAAGAAATTCTTCACTATGAGAGTGGTGAGACACCAGAACAAGTTGTCCAGGGAATCTGTGGATGTCCCCTCCCTGGAGGTGTTCAAGGGGTCTGAGTAACCTATTCTAGTGGGAGGCGTGCCTGCCCATGCAGGGGGGGGTGGATCTAGGTTATCTTTAAGGTCCCTTCCAACCCAAACCGTTCTATGATTCTATGATTCGATGACTTTGGAAAAATGTAGCTATGATTAAAAGAAATGACAATTATTATGATGATCACTAGATCATCATATGCCAATGTTCTTGTTTCTGTATTCTACAGGAGGTACATATTGAGTTAAGCCCTGGTGCAGATAGAATGAATGCTCTTCTTTAGATCTGTGTGGCCAGAAGGGAAAATGATCTTGCAGTACTGTAGGAATAGCTTGTTTCACAGAGGAGCTGAAATATATTCCATGCATTGTTGTGCAAATTAATACTGGAAATAATTTCAAGGCTACACATTGAGCTGGTGTCCATGCTACAACCATTCTATCAGGATAAACTGCACAGCCTGCAGGACGTCACAGTATACGGGTTACAGTTTTGTTTTCGGGTCTGTGACAAAGCTACTAAAATCTGGAAACCAGTAGGAATGACAGTAATTGCAACAGGAGAAACAGTTCCCCAGTGATTCTACTAAAAGGAAAGTCTGTGTAAAGGCAAGTTAATTAGCATTTCCTGAAGATAAGGCTCAGGGAGTGAGAAAAAAGACAGTCTGTAAAGATTAAGTATTTGAATAGATAGAAACAAGCACGGTGACATATGACGTGTTTCCAAGTGAAATCAGTAATGACTGTTATGACTGCAATGTCATCACTCTCCATTACTCCATAAACTATTAACCATTTGATGCAAAAAGGTCGAAGCAGCTAAGAAAATACAATTTTTAGCATCTCCAAAAATCCATCTTTACAGTTGCTTTTTTATTACCACGTGACGACCATTAACTGAACCTGCAGCATTGCATGTATGAAACTTACGAGCAGAGCACTTCTGATTCCCTTTGCTGGGTATAAAAGCAGCTAAGCAATTTTTAGAAGATCCATTGGACAGGATCAGACTGTTGGATTTCGCTAATGAATAGTATCAGGACGCAATAACCTACTGGATTTGTTGTGGTTTAAGTGTTAGCCAGTGAACTGTGCTGACATGGCAGCTGAGCATGGGAATTCTGCAACATGTTTCTAATGATTTTGCAAACTAATGAAAAAGGGCATTGATGAAGGTTATGTTGATTGCCATTTGCACCTGTCCACGTCCTGGTTTCTCCTTTATTCTTCAGTTCTATTCTGAATCAACAGCTCCTTTTAATCCAAGAGGAAAAGAGAAATAGTGACAAGAGATTAAAAATTATACAGTTATAAAATTAATTTATTAAGGAGATGTTACGTCTTTTTTGCTTTCTAGACACTGTTCCCTCAGTGTGAAGCACCTCAGTGCTTATTTTGACTTGCATATTTCCAGTGGCTTTTGAAAAACATATAATCCCTCTTAAAGTGCAGTGACAGTTCAACAGCACAAAAGGAATGTTAATGCTATAATTCTATTAAGTAAGTTGTGTGAGTAGTGTTCATATTCTTACCACTAATATAATTTCAAGGATTATATATAAGTAATTAACATTGTTGAGGGCCTTATTTTCAAAAATAGCTTCTAAATTTGAACCAGTATAGCATGTACATGCAATCAGTTTCTTGACTCTGAAACAGTAAATTCTGAATCCTGGAAAGCCATGCCATCCACCTGACCTTCTCTTAGAGGGCACATCTCCAACTGACTCCTGCATCTTCCCATGTGTGCAAGCTTCCACTCATACAAATCCCATTGCAATTCAGGCTTTCTCCTGGCAGAACAGCAGAGGATGCTGTGCAGAATGATTTGGTTTTTGGAGCCCTTTTTCGTGGAGAAAAAAGAGGACAGAGAAAAAGCCCCTGTTGGTCAGAGATCTCAGTACAGAGAACTGCAGAAGATTACAGAGATTAGTCCAGCCTAAGATGACCATCTAAGGTGGAACTCAGTATTTGCCAGCTGTAAGAGTCTGGATGTATTAATCCGCTCCCCATATAGAAAGAATGAGGGCCATCCTGGCAAAGACGATCAGCTATCTCAATGCAACTCACCATTCTCTCATCACCTTGACACACAGGAGAGACAATGTGACAGAACAGTGCCATGAGAGGAACTTCCTTTGCTACTGCTTTCAAAACATTATTCTTGTGTTTGATTTCCTTCATAGTCCCAGGTAGGTAATTAAAAAGTAGTCCTGAATGAAATATCTGTTCTACCTCCCTGTCTCAGTCTTTCTCTGCAAATAGATATAAAGACATGGATATTGACATATCAGTATACTTGTATGCATTTATGTATTTAGCAAGAGATAGAGATACCTGGAGAGAGCTGTGTTATAAGTACAGATACTAGGTGAGCACCAACTATGTGTTCTGAAATCAAGCAAATCCTTGTAAATTCCTCCCACAAACAGATAAACGAAAGAGTGCCAAAGGCTACACATAGACACCTAGAAGAGAAAGGGGTCATGTCATCCTACTTGTAAAACATCTACAGGTTGATGTAAATTTTAAGATTAGCCTTTTTTCCTTTCCAGATTTCCAGTGCCTTGAACTTGAGCTCGCAATGGGACCTTCTGCTTACATGGACAGAGTTTTAGTGCCATTCAGCACAGTTCTTATCTCTGCCTTGCCATCTCTTTGTAAGAAATTGTTAATGGGCTACTCCTTACAGGCTCAACCAGAAACCCTGGCAGCTTCAAGCAAGGTCCCGTGTTCTCCAAGCTCATGTCACTGTCTCTGCATTGTTAACTCTTTTAAATTATTTAATGGGGAGACATAAGCCAAGATCTATATTTAAAAGTCTTGTAAATGGTAGAACTGCATTTTATTCCAGAGCGGTTCTAACCCAAAATCTTCCTCTTTAAAGGGTTTAATCTATTTGCCAAATGGTCATTTGACAACCATTATTTTTTCTTCCCCAAAATGGTTTCTTCTGCAAGGAATGACAAGCAAATAAGTTGGAAATTATTTTATCAATTACACAACCTTGAAGCTACTACAATAAATCCATACTTGTTTGAGTGCTTGATACAGATTCAAAAAAGCAACATCAATTAGTACAATAAAGCTTAAAAACCATGTTCTGAGGTACTTAAACAGATGCCAAAGTGACAAAAAAGAAAGAGGTTCTGTCCCAAATTGATTTTTGATGCAAAGTTGCCTAAGGATTTGTACAAGTGATGCATTTTCTCCACCTTGTCTACCAGTGGACCGGATGGGAAAATATGAGCTGTCCCCAGAGCTAGAGGTGTCCAAAGGAACAAACATAGGCATGTCATCCAGCACCATGAAATTAAGTAGTCAAGATCCTGATCAACCATAAAAACATGCATGTATGAAAGGTCCCTTTCTGTCCACTGATCAGGCTGATCCAAAGCCTGTGGAAATCCACCTGGCTTCAACAGGCTTGAGATCAAGTTCTCATGAGCTTCCTAAGATATTGCCTTATAAACCCTGTCTCTTGAGACTCTTAAGGGAAAGATACTAGGAGATTTGATTAGCAACAGCTTTCATCAGGTTTCCTAGCTGCCAAAACATTCTCATGTGTGAAGTAGAATATCAAGGATTACAGGTTTGAACAGCTCCCAGTGATATTGTTGTCTGCTTCACCATGCATTATATACTCCCCATCATGTGAGCTCTCAGAAGAGCAAATCACTGTCCTTGGGAACAGCATCATAGAGAGACCCTCCTATATAAAGTGAATTGAACACAACCAGCCAGTGAGTTGAGGAGTAAGATGGCACATGGCAAATACTTCTCATTTCCTTGCTCTTACGTAAGTCAGAATAGCTTACTATAGTTTGCCTCTAAGGTGTATTTTGTCTTCAAGTCAGAAAAAAACACATCAGTTTCTAGCACTGTCCTTCTAATATTTTTTAATCATGTGGATTTAAAATAACTTTTTTGATGTTTTCCAATTGAGTTATTTAGGTTTAAGAGCACTACATTTGGAAGAGATTTTTTTTAGACACGCAAGTCAAAAACAGCTCTGTCTGTTTTTAAATAGACTCCAGGTTGGAGTACTTGAAAGTACTTCATTGCCCACCTATGAATGGAGCAGTGAAAGAATAAAAATAAAGTACTTTGTGGTTCAGCTTTATAAGCCAAATCTTGGGTGTCTCTCCATTTCACACAGCACTGCAGTGGAAGGAATAATGCACCTCTGTGTATTAGAAAGCATTTTTAATCTCATCCGTCACTGTAATTTTGCTGCTGTGATTCCAGAAAGTCAACTAATCTTTTATATTCATATCAACAAAAATAATTTAAAATAATAATTTGAGGTGTTGGGTTTTTATATAATTTCTGTCCCCCACATCTCCTTCTCCCTCTCCTTCCCTCTGCAGTAGATGGATAAAGCAGATGTGTCAGTAGTGAGCATTTTTAATCAAATACCTTTTTGAGTTCAGCCCAGGTGTCTGCCTAACAACAAACAGAGCATTCCTTGTAGTGGCCTTGGTGTCTTAGATAAGGATTTACTGTCACTGTTTTCCAAGTTGTATGACAAATCCTTACAAAATATTACAGCTAATAATAAAGGAATTGTCTTGTACACACCTTATCGCAAAAGCAGCCATAAAGAAGGAAGGACAATGGCTGAAAAAGGAAGAGATGCTTCAGAGAATAGCACTGTCTGAGATCTTTTTTAAAACATCAACCAATGCTCGCTTGTCACTAGTCATACACAAACTGCTTCTTGTAGAGGATGCTGGAAGAGGAAGGTTAAAATGAGAGCCGTTGGCAAGAATAGTAGAGAAACAACTGGTGGCTATAAAAATCTGCTTAGGCCTCTGAAAACAAAAGGCTAGCATCAATTAGATTCATGTAGTCAGACAGCAAAGAGGAAAGGATGGTTCTATGTGCACAGGGAATGAAGGACTGCAGAGCTGGCAGCTGGGGAGAGAAGAGTGTCCCTGGGTAGTTTATAGCTGAGAGATTATATAGCTTAGAGGTATGAGAGGCACCAGGTTTGGCAGGCAGGCAAATACAAACGTGGATGCTTGTAAGCAGAAATCTAACAGAAGAGATCTGTAGCAGGTGATTCAATGATCTCAACTGGAGAGGTTCAGGCAGTGAAGAGCTGGAGGAGGTGACACAGGGATTCAGCAGTTCTGACAGTGGCAAGTTTTTATCTGTGGGAAGGTAAAAAATGGGGTCTCAGATCTGACACTAAGTGGAATCATAGGAAGAAGGGAAAAATTACGTGAGTGGACTCCATTTAAATAGAGTCCTCTGGGCTATTTGATGCCTAAACATATAGAATCTGACTTCCAGAACCCTGGAGTGTTTTGCTTTGAAAACTCCATGCATTTCTAAATGGCACAAGTTAAAAATGAATGCTGAAACTTGTAAAGGAGCAGCTAATTTGATCCTTTCAGGTGAGGAGGACAAAACAAATAGAGAGGCAGGGCCTCACCCTTGGAGATGCTGAGGCTCCATCACTGCTGCCCTAAAAGGCACAGTGTCTTTCAGGGTTAGCTTTGTGCCTCTGCTGCTGCAACACAGCATGGCTCGTTTGTACCTCAGAGCATGGCGAGACTCCAGTGTGTCTCTAACACGGGGACACCTCGATCAGCCTGTGGCTGTGTGACCTGGACTGACACTGTGGTGACTGGTGAGGTTCATAATACTGAACTCCTCAAGTGCATGCTGTGGGTCTGCAGGGGGTAGGGAGCATTAGGACGGCACACATCTGTCTATGTGATCAGAATGACCCATCTACTTTTATGAGATTACTTTAAAACAAACAGTGATCTTTGTTAGGCCCTGGGGGGCCCTTACCAGCAGCGTGAAGAGTACTTATGAACCATAAAACCACATTTAAACTGATAATATTCAATACTCCTGCAGGGGAATGGAAATCACCAGGCTTGCTTGGGTAAAGGTAACTCTGTGATACACAACCAACAGACAGACGCTCACCAGAGACTGTGGCCCCAGACTTTCCAGACATGAACACTACTCCTGTTTTGCTAGACTGGCTGCATCAGGAACCCTCCCCATGCAATTCAGGCTAAATTTGGCTTCTGAACATTCAGTCAGTTAATTCCCTGGCTTCATGCCTGCAGATCTTCACTAGAGAGATACCTCATTTCAAAATAACTTCCATATTTCTATGCAGCCTCCACACAGATAATTACAGTTGTGTTGTGTTACTATGGCTGGCCACCTTACATTGGCTCCCCTGCAAAAGAAGGGAGGAGGTTTGGTCCTCTTGAACAAATATATATATATATTTATCCTTAGCTTTCAATGGTATCAGCATTGAAACAAAGGACTGAGACATTTTTGAAAAGTTACACAAAAAATTCAGGCTTTCCTTCACCGATTTGGGACACCATACTCGTTTTTAGCTTAGAAAGGACTCATCTTCCAGAGGAGGGTGGGACATTGGGGAAACTGTGGAGAAGAAGAAATGCTGCATTAGGAGCAAAATCCAAGCGTGATCAAAGGAAGCTAGAAAGCAAATAGGGATATGGAAGTCAGATGGAACTATGTCTAAAACCTTTCTAAATTTGTATGGCTTTATGTAATGCCAGTGTGTTGACACTGCCACCAGCATTGTCTCTCTGGGACTCAGCATTTCACAAGGTGCTTATGCTAAAAATGCCATAGAGGAGGCACTCGCATCTGTCTCACGGTGTGTTTAATTTGGAGAGTGATATGAAGGTATAAACTTGGGCTCGGTTTAGAGGGAAAGTGAAACAAAGTGCAAAAAATTATTTCACCCATCCCACCTCATTTCTGATTATCAAGCCTCTTATACTTCAAGTTCTCTGGAGGAAGTCTCATTTTAAACCTCTCAATACAAGTAGTCCCTGGAAGGGATTAAGGACCAGACTCCACAAAGAGCACATGATTTATCTGTATAAATAGGAACTGGAGAGTAGCCTCAGTGACCCTCCTCCACAAATCTGCATGCAAAATTATAGAACTCTTCTTTTTCATAAGCTCAGGGTCAGAAGCATCATGATACCATTTTGCAGCATCTGGGAAATTTTTGTTATAGACAGATATGTGTAAAATGGTTCCATGTAATCCATACCAAACTTCACTGGTGGGTTGGCAGTCTTTTCTAGGAGTTTGAGCTGATTCTGACATTTTGAATTTTCTTTCTTCACTGAGTTCACATGAAGGTAGCCAGGAGATAACATCTACAAACTCCCAGCTTGGGAAGGGAAATAATGGCAAAACTTCCCCCGTTGTATAAAGCTAGTACTGAAGAAGTACAAATGCATGGGTATCTGTGAGTCTTCCCTGACAATAAAGAATTTAATCTTATCACAGTAACTAGCAGCTTGTTTTTCTGTGAGATCACAATACATGTCACAGTCAGAGCTGGAGGTTGCGCATACAGGTTTCATAGCTGATCTGCATAGTTTAAAGGGCTATTGAAGATACCTAAAAGCCTACAGTACATTCTAAAATATTACAGAAAACTGAACAGAGGTACGGAATAAAATTAAGTTGTTAATACTTAAGGGACATGTTTGTATACAGGGAATAGTGTCTACACAGTCTGATTATTAAAAAAACTGCAGTGACTATCAAATATAAAAGTAACTATCATCACAAAACCTAAGGTCAGTTATTGAAAGGAAGCCACAACGGAGGTCAGGAGTGAGTGCCTGAATCTTAAACAGCTAAGTCATTGATAGCTACAAAAAATGACTTAAATAACCCTAGGATATCTCATTTAGCTGCCTTTGTCCAACCAAGAGATATCTATTTCAATCTCTGAAATACTGGCTACTCTTATAGCCACTTTCTGCATCGGACCTTCTTCAAAATGTGGACAATGGCTGCTATTGTGCCCTGACGACACAAAGCACACAGGAGGGCGAAGGTGCACTTTTTATTTGTGTAATTGCCAAAGCAAGCCAGTGGCACTGAAGCAGCATAAATCAAAGCTATGAAACCCCACAAGTGGCAAATACAGGAACTGGGACTGCAAGAGAAATAGTTCAATTGTAATCACCATAATTAAAAAGATTTGTGTTGTATATTCCTCAGGGGAAGTGCCATGGTTAAAAAAAATAAAAATCCTTTCATGCCTAGCTATGAATGGAGTTCAGTTTGACAACAACTGAGCACTGTCATGGCTTCAGCTCTTCAGAATCGTAAGGGGCTCCATCACACAAATCACAACCAGGATAAATATTAACTAGCTCCTTCATTCAGGTGCTGAAAATAATTTCAGTCTGAAAGCTCTATATTTTTTCCTTGAGCTGCTGGAACTGGAAACTGAAATACATGATGCCACCCCTGTGGCATCCACTATACTCCTCCAGAAAAGACAAGAAGGTTCTGTAAAGATTTGTGGGATTTATTTCAAAGAGTTTAGGGAAACCCTCAACATCTCAATGCATAGCAAAGCTGGCAGAAGCTGCACCCAGCAAGTGTTAGCTTCAGTTGGAGCTTCACTTTCTTCAGCTGGAGACTTGATTTTGGCTGGGGTCACGTCCCTGTGGTGCCCCTTCTAGGGCACAAGCAGCAAGGTGGATAGCGTTGCTCTAGGAAGGTGCTGAGCCAGTGCCTGGCACCATGGGGAGCTCAAGCCCCCACAGCATGACCCTGTGCTGGAGCATGGGTAGCCTTAGCATAACATCACTCCTTATGGCTGTCATTTAGGGGAGAGAAAGGGAACCAGGGGAACTGTAACCCATCTGCCTTGAAGCACTCCTCAGAAATAATGGAGAAGTCAAATGCATCTTCACTGCTGGGTTTCTTTTGCATTTCATTTCACTGCAATGAGACAGAATTCAGGCGAGTCCTCATCATACCTGGATGCTTCTAAAATCCTTTCCACAGACAACCCCTTTTTCTCCAGAGCTACTCCCACCTTGCTTGTGTCCACAGGACATAGAAGTCCACCAGCAGCATTTTCAGACACCCAGTAGGCACTTTTCTGCGTAAATGCCTGCCTTTGCATTAAAAATAATGAGGATTAATAGTTTTATTCCTAAAGCACTCCCCCTGCTGATAGACTCTGAGAGAACTATCCTACATACTTAGATGAGAAAATGTAGGAAAATGTAAGAATGGTGACTGAGCAAAACTTCATGATCTGTAAGAGGAATAAAAGCAAGACCAAGAAAAGGGGCTGAATCCCAAGACAAAAGCATTAAGAACACAATAGGAAGCCATCAATACAGAGCAATCATGTTAAGAATTTGCAAGGACATAAGGGAAGCTTCTCGCAGTCCTCAGGACAAAAAAGGGACCTCTGACTTAGCGCAGAGAAACTTCTGCATCTTAGGTCCACTGCAGCACGGGGATAGGCATTGCCCAATGGCAGTGCTTGGCAGAGCCTGCTGTATGTGAAGGGCTCAGTGTGTGCTGGGCTAATTCAAAAGCTATGAGCCTCAGAGAGGATACATTGGTTGCTGCCTGGGCTCGGACTACCTTCCGCTCCTAAAACCCTTCCCTGCCTACTCAAATCAAGCTGCTGCTTCTTAGGCAGGCCATGTAAAACAATCTGTAAGGCACTAATAGCCAGAAATGGAGGCTTGGACAAGCACGGATGTTGACAGTTCTGAAAAGTAGGGAAAGGAATGGAGAGCATGGGAGAGGTGCAGAAGGGGTCTTACTGACAATCATGATAAATGTTTGTGGCTTTTCCTTCACACTTGGAAGTGTAACAAACACCAGACTAAGCATTCACAGGTAGGAATTTGGGCAATCTTTATTTAAGGTTAAACTCCATGTGTAATACTATTGTGTGGCTTTATTATTACAATCTGTTCCTACCTCTCCCCTTTCTTGCCCCTACTCCCCCCAACTCCCAGTGCAGTAAGACATTGAAACCATGGATGCACTGTTTCTACTGAAACCCTTCTCCCAAATCTTTAGAAACAGTTGTGCATTCTTAAAGGGTTGTAAAAATAGTCCTGGTAATGTTGCTGAAAAATCTATCCAGTCTTTATTTTCATATTAACTATTTTTCATTATATCCAACAGTCCTTCTTCTTGGTAGTCTTTCCAAAAGATAAACTAGTGTCATGATGTTAACTCATAGTGAAAAAACAAACAAACAAGCAAAATCAGAAAGCTTTTCCAGGGCATTAACCAGATAATCCAGACTACACATAGCTCTGGACATTAGCAAGCAGTCCCATGGATTGGAGCACATGTGTAAATTGAGGCAGAATTGTTGTGTTTGCAAGATGTGAGCTCTGCTTCAGTTCTGAAACAGAGCAAGATTCACATGGTTGTGATTCACACTGAATTTGAGCCTCGAATTTGAACATGCCAACTTGTCATCAAGCTAGCTGCCTTTTCTTTATTTCATTTTTGGCTTCTCTTTTGTCAGTGCAAGCTTCTAGTGTTTCAGACATATAGATATTTTGCAAGGCAGCTCAGACTGCTGAGCCAGGATCTTTCATCAAGGAAAGAAAAGTGCATTGCTTGGTTCTCAGAGAAAGAAGAAAACATTGCGTGCTTTTTGGATTACATCCAAGCTCTCTGTGACACCTTTAAATACCATACAAGTAGTGCAATTGTTCATAAATTAAACTATAAATGGGCTTTAAAACACACATAGTCTGATTAGCACATGACCAAGTATAGCAGTCAATAATATAGTCTTACTTGATTCTACAGCTCTAGCTGTCTCTAAAGAATCTGTTCCTGAATCTTCTGGTTCTTATGAAGTAACAGATTCATTATGTTTTACAGAATAATTCACATTTTGTGTGAAATATCCTTTCAAATTCTGTCCTCAAAAATCCTTGAAGCCATGGCTTAATGCTTTTTTGGCTTTGTTCCTCAGATCTTTGGAGGCAAAAACCCCATAACCACAAAAAATTTCCAACTCAAAATGTTGACTCTGTCATTTAGATATTTTAAAAAAACCCCAAACAGAGAAGACCAAAAAACAATAAATTCATATTTTTTCATAAGAATGCTGAAACAGTTCAGGTATTTCCACAGTGGGGGGGAGTACAAAGAAAGGCAGTTGCCCTTTCCAATTCTACACTGATTCTGTATTTTTTTCCTCTCACTATGGGCCATATGCTGTGGCAGAGCTTATTGATCAAGGTGTCGTGCCACACTGTCATGACTGCATGGCCTGAGGACAAGAGTTGGATCCCATCTGGACAACTGGGATTCAAAGCTGAGAAACTTGCTACCATCTGTAATGGCTGTGAAGACATGACCAGTAAAGGAAGCCATATTTCTACTTCTCTCCTGACACAAATGACAGCCTTGTGGAACTAAATTTCAATTAAAGCATGTGAACATAATGTATGGCCTTGCTATATTCCAGAGCTTCAACCTCTGCTAGGAGACCTGTCTCAGTTTCCTCCAGGTGGGTTTCCTCCCCCCACATCCATACTGATCACGCAGGATTTGCCCTGGGGAGCATCTCAGTGAATAAAAGTCATATAATAGGATTCAAACGCACATTTTTCTTTTTAAAGTCACTTAAAACTTGAGTGAGGAAAACTGAAAATTCCATCATGAAGTTGCAAACTGCTTTTCTGTACAACTGCTTCTATTAAATTTGTCCACTTCTCATAATTACGGTAGAAATAAAGAAAAGATCATGACCATTATGCTTTCTTTTATTTTACTTGAAATTTCATGAACTTTTTTCATTATCATTAGTACACAGAGAACTAAGATCTTCTTCAGGATTCACTAACACATTGATGAGCATGGAAAAACTGAACAGTCAACAGCAGAATTTTACCTCTGTGTCTTCTTGTCAACAAAAATAATATAGGTACACATTAAAATGATGGCACTTTGCTATTTTAATGATATCTATGTGAAATGTCATATCTGGTCAGCATACTCTGAACAATAAAGTATTTTTATATGCTTAAATGATAGAACTGTACAAGGTAGTTCATGTAGCATTTTATAGCATACCAATATATCTTTTAATACATGTGCCAGAGAATCCAAGGAGTCTCTTGACTTCATACTATGCAATCTTTTAATTAGATACTTTGATAATGTGGCAGTGATATCAGAACTTATCTCACTATAGTATAGTCCATTGCCTGGCTCTTTTACTGAACAGTTTCCTTATGGCTAGGTGATGGTTTGAAGACTTGAGATTGCTTCCAAAAAACATGAAAATGAGAGAGTTGTTCTAACTGAAAACAGTTTTGCTAAATAAAAAAAGAATGTTTCTATAAATACCTACTAACTGTTGACTTCCATAATTTATTTGTGTGTAGATTTGTTCTGTTTGTGTGTACTAGATACTGTAGTAAACTGGATGAAATTCAGCTCCTTCACGTGACTGTATTGAAATCAACTCAATTGGGTAATTGAGAAGAGTTTTCAGCAAACAAAATCAGCTTAAAGTTACTAAGAATAACACTAGGAAAAATCCAGTCCCCAATTAGATAATGCAAACTTTTTTTGTTGTTGTTTTTCTTACTTTTTTTCCTTTGCCTTGCCTTGCCTCCCTTCCTTTCCCTTTTTCCTGCTACTCTATAGTAAATGCCACACCAGCTCTCCAATCCCAGAAACCATGACTTTTGTTCTGTCTGATGACACAGAGCTCCACGATGAAACCTAAACAGTACTTGAGCCCTGTGCAGACAGAGGCACTATCAGATATGGCTGAGTTATTTGACTATGTCCAATTTAAAAACAATAATGTAAACAAGAATAAGACTGGAACAGAGGAAGAGTCAGCAAAAACACAAATGTCTCACAAATTCTAACCACAGCCACCAGAGAGAACACAAACAGCAAGTCTGTTCTTGGTTTTCTCTTTGTTTTGCTTCAGGAGCTTCACAAACACCAGACTTCCACTTTTGCAAATGGGAGTATGTATACACTTTTTTTTTTTTTTTTTTAAGTATATATGTAGGATATTTATGGATACCACTTCCATATAAACACAGATCTTTCTCTGGTATGAAATGCTTGTTTCAGTGAAGAAATGTCAAGTAAAAACTTACAGTCAGATTTGGGAACCCTGCAACAGGCCAACCAGCTTTCCCATTTATTGGTACTCCAAATTAACAGACAAGTACACATTTGCACATCAGTTTAAAGCACCAAACCAATTATTTTGGCTTTTTTTTACTTGCAGACCAAGGCTCAAGATGAAGTTAAGGCTCTGCATTTGAACTGTGTCCAAACCTATAAGGGTTAGAAGTGTATCTGAGAGTAAACAGAGGAAAGATTTATAGAGATGAAAAAATGGGACATCAGTTCAGTCAAGCTGGTGCTTCAGGAAGCAGAACTCTACAGTATACAGCCTGGCAGTTACAGGGTTTGCAGTTTTGACATCTCTGTCTTTCACTGCTCCTTATGAGTTCATAAAGTATAGAATCATAGACTCATAGAATGGTTTGGGTTGGAAGGGACCTTAAAGATCATCTAGATACAAACCTCCTGCATGGGCAGGGACACCTCCCACTAGAACAGGTTGCTCAGAGCACCATCCAACCTGGCCTTGAATGCTTCCAGGGAGGCGGCATCCACAGCTTCCCTGGGCAACCTGTTCCAGTGTCTCACCACCCTCACAGGAAAGAATTTCTTCCTAAGGTCTAACCTAAATCTCCAGTCTTCCAGTTTTAATCCATTGCTCCTTATCCTCTCACTACAAGCCCTTGTGAAAAGGTTACAACCTTTCCTGGTAGGCTCTGGAAGCCCTTTGCTCTAAGAAAATCATCCATCATTGCATTTCTGGGCATCTTGGGGTCTCCCATTTTGGTCCTAGAGTAGCCCTTTGAGCAAAACAGAGCACACACTGTTAACTATTTAACTGTTATCTAAATGAAACTCATATATTAAAGTCTTATGGTAAAAATAAGACAGAACAACACAGTTTTAATTGCTATTTCTACAATAAAATTGTGGCTTATTTATAAGTTGGGATTTTATTACCTACTGCAATTTATACCCACTTTATCTGGAAGCTCATGGTGGGCAACAAATAAGCGCTAACAACTTTTTGGATGATTTTTCCATTAAAACATAACTGCAACTTAAAATACGGAAAAGCAATTTATAAGTGAAATGGAAAAAGCTTACATGGAAGATTACATAAAATACATCTGTCTTTTCAAACCACTGAGATACATAAACAACTCGTTAAAAACTGAAAAAGCCAAAGAAAAGAACAAAAGACCTTTTAATGAGGGGACGTTTTGAACAGATATTTTTCTGCTTTCAAAAAGACAGGATGTTACTTCATTCCTAGGAAGACAATCTCAAATGAACAGGGAAAACACCAGAAATTTCAGTGAGCACTGCCCCTGAGAGGGCTTATGTTAAAGCTTAAAAAAAAAAATATATTGCAAGTGGAGATATAATTTTAAATAGAATCCAGGCTCTTGTTTTTCCATTGCAGAGAGTTTTCTTTTATGTCAAATGAAATTTTAAGATCACTTATGAATTTGCAACTGAACCCTTTACTGCCAAATCTGATTCCAATCCTTAAAAAATCTGTTTCTGTAATATAGCCAGCAATGCACTAACTTCTAAAAGGTAGCCAGACAACATTGGCAAAAAATACATGTGGTTGATCAACTAAAACTGTGTAGTAGATTGGGAACAATCAATCAACTTCCAAAACCTTTAAGGCATGAAGTTGCTGTGAGAGTATCCATAATGGTGGTAATACTAATGGCTCATGCACACAGATGTTTTTTGAGATGGTCTTGTGTTTATTTTTTATTTTGAAAATTGTTCTACACAAGTATAGGCTTTACTGTTAAACAAATATAAACCCACCACAAATAAATTCCATATAATAATACAAATATAGAGGGACAGTAGGTGTCACTTTGCACTAAGTTAAAGTAAGCACTGTCAAAAATAAGGCTTGTGTTCAATCAGCCATGTTGTCTTGATCTGTGCTCATCCACACAAGGGCTTTGAGACTTAAAGAGGGACTTCAGCAAAAATGTAGATAACTGCACGCAGTACTGAGATTCTGAAAATACCCCCTTGAAGCATCATAGCTGGTAACTTAAAAGATGCCTAAGCATTTGAAAACATTTATTTTGTCTATATGCAGAAAATGCCTCATTTGTAATAAGCACAGCTGAGCTGCTCACTTCCACCTTCACACGTAAGCCTGCCTGGCATCCAGGAACCCTCTGCTAAATTCCTTGAGGGGTTCATTAAAGTACATTGCAGAAAGTCACCCCTAAAGTACAGCAGTAGGGAACAGTCACCAGTGAAATGTAGTAGCACTTTCTGTACTTCTTCGGAGTAGTTGGAGCAAGACTCCCACCATTCTCATATTCCCTTTATACGGTAATGCTGTGGTCTGAGGGCTGACCAAAGAAACCTGTGACCAAGGTTCAGTTCCTGGCTTTATCTCCCATGATTTTAACACCTATGTCCCACTTCCTAATTTGACTTTTTATCCATCAAGTTGCTGGCTTCCACCCTGAGAGAGGTTTATGTATGTACATTACATTAAACTCTTCTTGGGTAAATTAGCAGTCTGAGCACAGGAACCAAGAGAAACACAACAGCAGCATCCATGCAGGGACAGTACCTAATTCACTGTGTATTCTACTGAAAATTATGGAATTGCCTTTAATCTCCTTAAAAAAACCTTCAGAAATCTGTGATCAAAGCAGACATAATAGCCCTGTCATATGAAATCGAAGCCTATGTTTTTGTACTTAATCTACTGTAGTCCTGTTTAGGTCATCTGAGAATGAAAAAGAGATTGGATTTTACAGTCTCATAGAATCATAACGTAGAATGGTTTGGGTTGGAAGGGACCTAGTTCCAACCCCCACCCTAGTTCCAACCCCTCCCACTAGACCAGGTTGCTCAAAGCCCCATCCAAGCTGGCCCTGAATGCTTTCAGGGAGGGGGCTGCCAAAGCTTCTCTGGGCAATCTGTTCCAGTGTCCTTGTTTTGCTGCCCCAGATGAAAATAGCTGCTTTTCAAATCCAGAATTCTGATTCTGATGGGCGCTACTTGCTCCATTGGTGATAAGTGCCTCAGAGGTCATCTTGTCTTGAACTGGCATCATCTAGGTATTTTGTGTTTTTTTTTTTTAAATTGAGATCAATGAGTACTAGATTGTGCTTTTCAGGTAGCTGAACTGAGGATGCACTAAGTATTTTTGTAAAAAATCTGTAAAGTGTGCCAAAGAAATAGCTCTGATTTAGTCCATAAATTTGGCAAGTTAGCACTGTTGCTAATATGATGATTTTTAAAAATCAGTTTAGGATTTTTCCAAAGCTATTTTGGTCACTTAGACCAAGGTGAGAGGTTGGGTTAGGCTTAAGCTGAGTACAGTTTGGAAACATAACTTTCAGGAGATAAAAAACAATTGTCCTTTTTGTGCATTTTGTTTTGCCATAGCTCCACTTGTTTCAGAGGTCACAGTTATAAATTTTAAAGATATTTAGATTATTTAGGTTGATATTTCCTTGATAAACCTGAATAAAACAAATTGTATTAGTCTGTCCTATGAGGGAGGGAGTTAGAATTTTCTACAACCACCTACACTTCTATTGCCTTAAAGAGCAGTTCTTGTTTTCAGTATGTAAAAGTATTTTATAACCTTGGATATTTTTTTCTTTTCTCTTAAAGGTTAACAGCAATTCTCCTTTACACAGAATATTTGTGATCCCAAATCATGAACAGAATCTGTGTCTAGACTAAATACTATGTTTTAAAGCAAATTTTTTCAAAAAACAGCTACTCCTCAATTTACATACCCTGGCTTAATTTTTAGGGGTTTGTTTCCACTGCAGCAGATGGTGATGTCATTGACACCTAAACCAGGACAGAAAAATGCCCTTCTTTAGGTGTCAGTGACACCATAACTAATTGAGGGAGCACATTGCACCCAGAACTCCTAAGCCTGTCAAGAGAAAAAACTGATGTCAGAACATACTTGTGTAAAATGCAGTCACATGAAGGATAAAAAGTACCCAAAATCTCACCATGGAGATCTTAAACACTAAAAAAAAAAAAGGAAGGAAGGAAGGAAGGAAGGAAGGAAGGAAGGAAGGAAGGAAGGAAGGAAGGAAGGAAGGAAGGAAGGAAGGAAGGAAGGAAGGAAGGAAGGAAGGAAGGAAGGAAGGAAGGAAGGAAGGAAGGAAGGAAGGAAGGAAGGAAGGAAGGAAGGAAGGAAGGAAGGAAGGAAGGAAGGAAGGAAGGAAGGAAGGAAGGAAGGAAGGAAGGAAGGAAGGAAGGAAGGAAGGAAGGAAGGAAGGAAGGAAGGAAGGAAGGAAGGAAGGAAGGAAGGAAGGAAGGAAGGAAGGAAGGAAGGAAGGAAGGAAGGAAGGCAAAAGAAGACTGCTGTTCACACAAAAGGGAGTAGAAAAAATGTATAAAATTTATATTTTGGTATTTTGAAGTGGTTTACTTCTAACAATAGAACTGCACACTCATCACTGGCCATGGGATCAGTGTGGTTTGGTGATCTGTGTTATGCCAAGACTGAAAGCACTAAATAAGAGCTTTGTTTTGGACGAATGGCAACAGAAAAGAGAGCTGACGTGCAGACGGTGGTGACTTTAGGCTTCTGAAAGTTACATGATCACTTAGTATCTGGCACTTCCAAAAGTCCTGCGTGACACAAAAGCATCTGACCTACTAACCAGCTGCAAGACCTTCCTGGATTCTGATCAGTAGATGTACCTTCACAAGCTCTGGTAGAGCCCAGCAGATAGTAAACCTTCCTACATGAGACTTCCGCAACTCTCTCCAGGCTGTGCTTCACCTCTTTGTATACTGGCTGACTGGTTTATGTCCATTACTGGCTGTGTACAGCGTCTCCTTGGATGAAAAAACTCAAGGGCTGCTGCTGCATACAATGGTTAGCTGGGATAGTGTGCCAAGAGACAACCAGCAGGAACATAAAGCAAAGACGCTGGCTTTTTATTGCTTTTCCATTAATGCATTGGCAGGTCTCATCTTTCTTACTATATTACATATTTCTTACTATATCCTACTATACATATATAGGGCCAGAAAGATGATCAGAGGGCTGGAGCACCTCTCCTATGAAGACAGGCTGAGAAAGTTGGGGTTGTTCAGCCTGGAGAAGAGAAGGCTCCGGGGGGACCTCATAGTGGCATTCCAGTACCTGAAGGGGCTACAGAAAACCTGAGGAGGGACTTTTTACAAGAGCTTGTAGTGAGAGGACACAGGGTAATGGATTAAAACTGGTAGAAGGGAGATTTAAGTTAGATATTAGGAGGAAATTCTTCACTATGTGGGTGGTGAGACACAGGAACAGGTTGTCCAGGGAAGTTGGGGATATCCCCCTCCCTGGAAGTATTCAAGGTGAGATGGGGCTCTGAGCAACCTGGCCTAGTGGGAGGTGTCCCTGCCCATTCAGGGGGGCTGAATCTAGATGATCTTTAAGGTCCCTTCCAACCCAACCCATTCTGTGACTCTATGATTCTATTATATTGCTATTTAAGGTTCTTCCTGATTTGGAATACAAATTCCTCACGTCTTAAGGCTCTGTATGGATTTAGGCATTCACTATGGATGGTCCTTGCAGCTCACCATGGCAAGGTCATATCTTCCCAGCTGGGATATAGCATAAGGGTTAAAAACTAAGGATAGTAGGCAATTACTTTCCAAATGCAATATAGATTTTACACAGACTTAAATATTACATAGTGATGGATAGAAATCAAACATTTAAGGATGTATATTATACATTATTGATAATATATATTCTCTGGTTTGTGTGCACTTGCATACATTCACACACTTGCAAAGCACATATATGTTATGTGCACAAGGACAGCTGCTGCTTTCCCTGTTCAGTTTTATCCTGTCAGGCCCCGCATCCTATTTGCAATGGGAGATGATCTACACAGGCATAGAGCCCTCTAGAGGGCTTGACCCCTCTTAACACAGCCACATCTTTTCCTCTTTAAGACTCCCTGCCCCTCACCCTTCCGCCTCACAATACTGGAAAATCCTACAGTTGCAGCTACAAAAGCCAGAATAGACAAAGGAGAAGAAATTTAGGGTCATCAGAGAAAATGAAATTAAGAGGTCCAAGAGGCTTGGAGTGTCTGTAATTCTACTGTCTTGTGTCACCCCTTGAATGTAAGGAAAGGAGACAATGCTATCTGTTTTGCATGAGACTCATACTTTGCCTCACACAAATTCAGGTGGGAATGGTAGGACTGACAAGACCAGCCTAAGCAGATCATCAGCACAGTATCAATTTGCTTGCCTTACTCAGACAAGTAGACACCATGATGTTAAAGCAAATTAAAAACACATATTTCCAATACAAAAAGCATTTGCAGGATTGGGTCTTCCAATGAAGACCAAAGTGCTTCACAACAAGTAGTGAGAAGAGAAAGGGAAGGAAAGGAGAAGTTCAAATGAAGCATGACTGGAAAAAGAGTGGCAATAACATCAATTGTTGAAATACCAGCTATATTCATGATACAAGGTCTCATCCATCTGTCATTTCATTTAATGGCAGAAGGTGGGGGCAGCCCCTCCATGTCCAGTTCTCTAGTCTGCATATTTCTGTAACCTTTAAAACCACTTCCACAAGTTCTCATAAACATGGATTACCAAACTGGCAACAAACTATAAAAGTAAATGCTTTTACAATATGCCCTCTAGATAGCTTTACTGCCACGGAAATAGTTTTGCTGTGACCGTGGGCTGTAGGACTGTAAGGCTGGGAAAACTACACACTTTGTAATGATAAAATCCAGCAGATTTTAGCAGAACACTTTGCTTTTAACCTACAGCCATCTCACCTGTGAAGTGTGCTTATTAAGTTCCTTTCATGACCACAGGACCTGAAATTTATAAATGCTGCAGGTGTGAAGGCATTTTGTGGCACTTTTAGGTTAGTGAAAGAACATTGTTATTCATGGGTGAAATATTCCATTTATTCAGTGGAAGAGGAGTGATGTGTGTGGGGGTGGAGTGTGCGAAGCTGATGATAGAAAGACATAAATAGAAACAGACATCTCTGGAGCACCTCAGCCATTCCATTGTATTGCTCCTTCAAGAGATTAAATCTCCCAGTAATGGCCAGGCATTGGGATTTTTCCTTTAATTATGCAGGCTTGCTATATCTCCTGCCACTAAATTATTTTTAAAGTTTACCTAATATTATTTAATTTTAATGGAGTAATGGTGATGGTGCCAGAGCATGCTAAACCAGTGGCTGCTTTTAGTTAGAGACCCAAGTTTCTGTGGCTGCAGATCAGTCCCTGCATCACCCACCCTTTTGCTGTGCCTATACGCAGCGCTTTGGCTCTGGTCATCATAGATGTCTATCCCAGAAAAAAATGTCCTTCAAAAGTGAGACAATGGGTTTTCTTGAAGTTAAAAGCAGGTTTTAAACTACTGAGCAACTCCTTTTTTTTTTTTTTTTTCTTTTTTTAGGATTTAGAACAGTTGCTGTACATTATTGTTACTGGAGGATATTATGACTTTGTGTTCATTCTCTGGACTGTTTTCCATTTTAGTTTTAAAGGGCTGACACGGAACAATTTGAACACAATGATATTTCAATGCAATTAGCAAACTTGAGAATTTTGTCATAGTTAAAGATATTTTTAAAGGATACTCTTTGCTAATGATTTTCACTTTGAAGAAAGTTGGATAAACAGTTGAATCTAAGCTAATGCATTAGTGTGACCGTAACAATTTATAGCTAAACCCACTATGATCAGAGAACACAGAAGTTAAGGTAACTATCTGGCAGGAACTTCGATTTCATCCTGTGTTCTTTAGCAACATCTGCAACATCATCAGTGGCTGTAGAACTGATGCACCTTCCTGAAAAATAAAACAAAACAAAAGGCATGCCAAAGTAGATATAGGCAAACATCTAACATTATTTGAGTCCTAAGACAAATTTCAATTCTTCTTTTTCTTTAAAGAGTAGTTAATAAAAGTTATGCCTTAAAACTGGAACTGCTTACAAACTGAGTAACTGTAACAGAAGATTCCCTTGCTTGCATCTCTTGTACATTACTGTCAGCTGCTGATTAGACAGTAATATTGCTTTCTCATTAAGAACATTTAATGAAGAGTATTTTACCCTTGTGAAACTAAGAGAAACTTGAGCAAGATCTGAATTCACCTAGAGCCAAAACTAAAGCGGGTCTTGGTTTGGCCAGTGCAATAATACATTTTCTTCTATATCATGAAATCTTTAAAATTGTCAGAGCCTCCACACCTCATTCACCAGACACAGACATGATTAAGTACCAACTCAGGGAGACTAATACCTCCATCCAGTACCAGCACACCCCCCTGTAGCATTTGCAAGATCTTTAGCATTGGTGGGAGCAAACACTGATCAGCTTGCAAGATTTTAGCAAATCATCTGCAATAGCATTAAAGTTGGAAGCTAAAAGTTATAACAACAGCAACAACAATGGCAAATACATCTGTTCTTTAACAAAGTTCTTCTGAGCATTTCAATATATTACAGGACATTGCAAGCCTGAATCAAAAGACAAGTGGAAGAGAATTCTGAACCCGTGTTTCTTTCAGACACACATTACTTCAGGCATCTGAAGAAAGTGTCAAACAACTTCTCCACCCACTTTCTCAAAGTGGAGGAGAAATTGCTCTCAAATGTTGGTTATAAACGTGTAATCTGAACTCCAGCCACTCGGCAGGGCTGCAGAAGAATTTACGATGTGCTAAATATTTCCTTTGTTCTTCCCAGTGGTAGCCTGCTGTAGCAATTAGAAAGCAACTGGCTGCAGATGTAAACTGTGGCTGTTTTCTAAAGAATTGTTGATAACTGTTAAAAGCCTTCCTAAGCAGGACTTGCTCTGCTAATACTGCAATATTTTATTTTAAAATGTATGTCTATATAAATTCTCTGTTGTTTGTTTGTTTTTTTCTCAGCTTCTAATCTTAGTAATGTCCTCTAGATACCTTCCTACTGGGATAGAAGGCAGACACAACTGTCGACCATTGCTGTAACTTAGTCATTACTAACCTCAAAATAAAGCCTCCCAAATAACTCTCTCTTTATTGGGCAGCTATGTAGCTTCCACAGGAAGGACCTGTTCATATAAATGGTCTGAGCCGCTACAACATTTATTTCCATTTCTGCATGAAAATGATAACAGATAAAATAAAATCCAGTGTCAGTCTAGTTCTTCTTTCTTTCAACAAAGCAAGCAGTGTCCCAAGTCACTGAAGCACACTGAGAGCACAAGGCATCAAACCCCAGGTGGCAGATTTGAAGCAAGCCTGCTATGAAGGAAATTGCAAAGAAATGTGTCTCGCTGGTGTCGGTTATTAAATTGATGCTGTTTATTATTTGAAATAAGTAAAATTTTTGGGAAAAATCCCATAAAAGAGAACAAAGAGACATACAGAATAACAATACAGCTTAATACCCAAACAGGAAGAATTCGACAAAAAACCCAAACATCCCTAGTGTTCAACAACCCATCCTTGAGAAACAGGCCAGCAAGACAAATTAAAGGGATGGAAGGGGGTGCTCCCCACAACTTGTCTTGGTTATAGCCTTGAGTGCTAGGTAGGAAACACTGACTACTTGGACTCACCCTATTAACATCTCATCAGTATATTAATGTACTATTAGCATACTAAAGTACACACCCATAGGCTAGAGGGACCCCTACTAACAAAAACCCCCTACTCTTTGAGCATTTAAAGAGACATTTTTAAGCACTGTCACTTTAAATGGAAAAGAAGAGCTAGTTAACCCGTCATGTATACAATAGAGTATATGATAGAATATAATTAGAGATAAAGTAATTTTATATGTTTCTGTGTATAACAGTTGCCCTTGTGTTTCAGGAAGCTGACCTGGCTTTGTGGAGTATTACCTAGATCCCTTTTCTGTGCAACTGGAAATTAAAGCAAATATCTCCACTCTGTGTGTGGATTGGCTTAAGACACCCTGGGTGACGGACCCTTCTTTGGGAACAACTTAGAGAAGACTGCAGGTTTTGCAAATATAACCACAGAATCATAGAATGGTTAAGGTTTGAAGAGACCTTAAAGATCATCAGGTTCCAACCTCCCTGCTATGAGCAGGGGCACCCCCACTAAACCAGGTTGCACAAGGCCTCATCCAACCTGGCGTCAAACACCTTCAAAGAGGAGGCATCCACAGCCTCCCTGGGCAACCTGTTCCAGTGTCTTACCATCCTCACACTAAATAATTTCTTCCTAATGTCTAACCTAAATCTAAACTCTTCCAATTTAAAACCATTCCCCTCCTCATCCTGTCACTACAAGCCCTTGTAAAAAGTCCCCCCCCCAGCTTTCCTGTAGCCCCTTCAGATACTAGAAGGCCGCTATGAGGTCTCCCCAGAGCCTTCTCTTCTCCAGGATGAATAGCCCCAACTCTCTCAGCCTGTTTTTGTAGCAGAGGTACTCCAGCCCTCTGATCATCTTTGTGGCCCTTCTCTGGACCCTCTCCAACAGCTCCATGTCTTTCCTGTGCTGAGGGCTCCAGAGCTCTATGCAGTATTCTAGGTGCGGCCTCACCAGAGTAGAGTAGAATGCTATGGGTAGATGAAATGGGAAGGATGTATTTAGGAGATGGTCCCCCACCAACACCCATTGCCTTAGCCAAGGCTACAGAGAAGGCAACTAGCAGGACAGAGTGGAAAAAACTGATACAGCTGCCATCTGCAGGAGCCTGGGCCATGCTGAAGGTGGAGCTCGCTAGCAAGAAGAGGCATCGATAAACAAATGCACTGAACAGTGAGACCACTGCTCTTATAGGAAGGAAAGTTCATAGAGAAGAAAATACTAGTTATGCTGGCAGCAACATTTTGTGGTCCGTCACCTCCAGCCCGGGGCTTAGAGTGCAGGTGCTGACCAGGAGCCATGGGCAGGTGGTCTTCAAGGTAAACCACTGAACATACAAGTTGCAAGCAAGCTTTTGGACATAGTCTTTAAGAGGAGCCCACTCTCCTCTGTGGTGGCTTTCACCCTGTTGCACCACCTGCCAATGTCTGGAATGAAGTTATTTATAGTCTATACAATGAGACATCAAGTGAGTTGGATGGTTCAGGGTTTTAGTAATGAGATAGAGATTTCTGCTTTGGGCTTGCTGGGTCAGCCTTAGGCAAGGCTGGTGCTAATAAGTGTAAGTCATTGTCATCCAGTTGCTTCTCAGGGATATGCATTAAACGGGCTTGTTTTGGAGACCCTTCCTTTGAAGGCTCTGCAGACAAACCAAGAAGGACAGGCCAAAATGTGTCTTTCTGTCCTAGTTTTGAGTTTCACCAGGCAGAGTGGAGATACTCTACAGCCAATGCTTTAATGCCTCTCTAAGTCTTTGCTGAGATTTAGGTCTGTTTTCCAGAGCAGACCCAAACTGTACTGAAATTGGTGGAATTAATCCCAATTTGTGCTGTTGCCTCCTATACCACTACATCATATAAGCATGAATTAAGAGACTCTCCAGACTGATACTTGCACTCAAAGCTATATCCGTCACAGGAACATGTAATGTTTTTACTCTGTGCTATTTCAAACACAGCCCTACCATCTATTCTTTCATCTAGGACAACCACCAGTTTTCTTCTTCAGCTGGCCAGCTTCTCATTGCTGCTATGAACTTGCATTTCTTTGGATTTTTAGGCCAAACAAATAATAACCTCTGAGATCAAATCAACACCTGTGCCTGTATGAATGCTGAATACTTTTGTGGTTAGTCCCTTAGAGGACTAAACGATTAATCATCCTGAGACTCCAATCTCATAAGATGCCTTGAAACACAACCCTTCCAGCTGCCATGTTACATGGACAATCCTGATGATCCCATTTTTTTGCAGGTTTAGATGTGAAATGAACAAGAACTCCCTATTTTCCGCCTTTTGTGTCATCAGCCAAATATTGGTATATGTGTCCTGGATCGATTTAAATATTGAGCAATGTTACTTGCTCTTATATATCTTTCTTTTAGAAAGATAGAGCAAGTAAAATGATAGGAAGAAATGGGAACAGGGAACAAAATTCCATGGAAGTTGAAGAGGAAGGTAGCACTTAGTGGTTATGCTCACAAAGAGTGCAATCAACACAGGGATCCAATCTACTTTGATGTTCTCTGTGTTCATTTATTACTTGTTTCTTGGAGATGCATCCTTCTGTCTCAGCTTTATATTGCAGCAGCACTGACATCACACACATTCCCTCACTTCTTTTTTCTCGCTTTGACCTACTGAGAGGAACAATTTTCTGCAAGCTCTGCCAGCGTAAGGGGATATCACTTGTCTCCCAGACTGTAAGGTTCCATCAGACTGTAGCTGTAAATCTAAACACTAAATTGACTAATTTTTAGCACTATGTGTTATGGCAGAGCCAACAGGGCCAAAATAAGACTGATTCCTTCAGTACTACAGGCACCTTACAACAGTACTTGCTGCAAAGAGCTTCCAATACATATAGATAAGATAGACCACAGATACCAGGGAAAACAGAAGCAAAGTGAACAAAGGTAATGTATCTAAATTCTAAAAGGAGCTCAGAAGAATGTAATAACTTCTGAGGATACATATTTATAACCAAAAATCTAAATAAGATCCTACATTTGGGCAGGACTGCATGAAAAGGTTTGAAAGACATAGCGAATTAAAAAAAAAATCACTATATTTCATGTTATTTATTCCCTCTTATAAATGGATTGTTTATGTCTTAGCATTTATCCAAGCACATTCTTATCCAAGCATTTGAAACAACCAGCATTTAGTGAAGCCTCCTTGTTCTCCAATGCTACTGTTCACAATTTTCAGACTGAAGCCCACAAAGTCAGGGGACTGACTTTTCTCCTAACGAACCCAAGCTGAGGCAAGACTCCAGGAGCAAAGACGTGCACTCTTGACTATTAGCTTGGTGACATTTGCCTTGCATTCTACTGACCTATTTTGCAGTTAGGCAAGTTTGGTGTCATCACACTCCAGACTTAAAGCACGTTGCTGTGGGCTCAGAGGAGCAGAAAGAGTGGGTGGAGACAGAGGAGTAAGTCATTGCCCCTCAGATAAAAGAGCAGCTTGGAGATGGCAGAGACAGCACAAGTTAACAGGACAGCAGTGATTTTAGTTGTGTCACAAAAGAAAAATCCTCCCAGTTAGAATTTTGAGGTAGCTCTGGTCAAACACAGCCATTTTGCATATTTTTACCTCACTGATCACTGCATTTAAAACATTAGCAAGAAGCACTGCAACAATAAAATTAAAGTTATCAAAGTGCTGTTAAATTTCACCCACTTGTACACCAGCTAGAGTGTCAGTAACTTGTGCCATCAGTCTCTGATTATTTTTATACTTTGTTTGACAGACGCTTCTGGAAATGTCTTCTTGTTTTACGTCGTCAGCAGAGCTCCCAGGCTAAGTTCCTTACGTATCTTTCAATGCTGCTAAGCTGATTGGCATTTACTTTTACCCCCCTCACTGTAAGAATCATGGGGTCTGACTTGGCAAAGATAACCTCTTATTTTTCTTTTTTTGTTGTTGTTGTTTTTTGTTTGTTTGTGTTTTATTTTGTTTGGTTTGGGTTTTTTTGTTTGTTTGGGAATTTTTTGTTTGTTTGTTTGTTTGTTTTTGGTTTTGGACAGAACAGCTGCCCTCCGAACTTAAGCCTGTCTGGTCGTATTTGAAAAATGAAGGGGGAAAAATTAAAATCAGCTCTCACTAATTAGAGGAAAATTGCTTGTAAACAATTGAAAGGTCTTTTCATACTTCTGGCCTGACATTTCCACAAAGAGCTTAATTGCTTGCATGGGCCTAAAGGGTTATGTTCTTTTTTTAAGTTGCATATGCTCTCTGCCAAATACTAGCTTGGACATGCTGTGAGTGATTTTTGGATCACCAGCAGCTCTTGCTATTTTAGGCTCTGTCACAGCTTGAAGTTGTAATTAATTTTGAGGATCCTGACAATCATAATTATGAGAGTCCTGGTTTCTGATAAGGCTCACTCAGGGCTCTTTTTAGGGAAAACTTTGATTTTAGTATTAGGAAAAGCATGTTGTACTGCAGACTATCACACTGCAATAAATTCCCAGTTTAAAGAACAAAAAAAACACCGTAGCGTCGGGCACGAAACAGACTTCTTTTCCATGCAACCTGTCAGGTTTTCATAAATGTTCTTACCATGAAATCATGATTCCTTGAAGCTCTATTTATAAAATCAGGTATAGGAAAAGCCAGTCAAAACTGACCCATCATAGCAGTATACTCTTTTGGATGCTCAAGATGCATATGAAAGACAACATCCTTTTATGCCATCTTCTTTATCTGAAAGTGAACAGCTCTAAAGAACAGGCCACAGCTTATTCAATAAGAGGCCTCTCCTACTGGAACTAACTAGGTTTATGTAATAAGTAAATACTAAGTGTAGCAGAACTTACAGTTGGCCAAGTCAGTGTCTGATTAAGTTGTTATTTGCTATTCTGAGGTTTCTATAACTTTCTCTTCCCATCACTTCCTTCAGTTTCTCTCTAGTTTCAGTTAAGAAAGAAATCAAATTTGGACTACAGATACTCCCAAAATATTGTACTGAATTGGTGGGTTCCTATGGAAAATTTCCATTCCTCTGAATATTTTTCTGTGGCATAAAAAACCCAAAGTTTTGAAAATTTGTCATTTGTTCCCTGAAACCTAGAACCCATTGACTTCTTTTAGTACAGGTGAAAAATCATGATGCTTACAACATCTAGTATGGCTTACCTTCCACCTTCACACCACTGGTAATTTGTAAAGGCAATAATGGCAACAGTATTTTGCCTTTTTGGTTTTTAGGGACATTGAACTAAAGATTCACTGGAGGTGGTAGTGAGGCAAGTATACAGTGAAAAGACTGGACATTTGGATTAACTTCTGTTGTTCCTGAGAAATAATAATGTCTCCCTAAACTGTTTTATGGCCCTTGAAAAGAGAAAAAGCACACTGCATTTGCCCCACACCCCAAGCTAAGTAAACACGTCATGCTGTAGTCACTGTTTTCTGAGATTTATCCTCCCTCTTTAGCAGCTCCCATTAATAGCAGAAGGAATTAGAAGGTTACAGAAAGCAGGATGTCCCTCCTGAAGGATTATTGTTGTGTGTTATTTGTAATACAACACTCAAGGCCAGCACGCACCTTACAGGTTTTGGCTGATTTAGGGCAGTGCAGGGCCTCAAGATAAGTAAGGAAGCAGCTCAAGCAGTTTCCTAGGGCATGTATTCCTAACCCAAGGAGCAACTCAGTTAAGTAAGAGAAGTGCCATCCCCTGCCCTGGGAATCACACTGTCTCTGTGCACAGACATCTCAGCTGGCCCACTGTCCAAGAAAGGAAGAAAAGTGATGCCTGTCTTCTCACCTGCTCCAGGGCGATTTCTTCTGTCACTGGGATCAGGAGAAAGCCTTCTCTGTGTTTACCCAGCACAGAAATGTCAATTTTACCTACATCCACATAATCTTTTTGGTTTCCCTTGAGAAAGAAATGCCAGCCTTAACCATTAGCAGATAAAATACAGATATGCATAAGCATTTGTACCACATTCAGAGAGTTCTTCCAGAGACCCTAAACCCTAAAATCATGCAAGTTTG
This sequence comes from Hemiprocne comata, assembly GCA_020745705.1. NCBI lineage: Eukaryota > Metazoa > Chordata > Aves > Apodiformes > Apodidae > Hemiprocne > Hemiprocne comata. The sequence continues at coordinate 86,592,699 of CM036588.1, forward strand.
AAAGAATCTCTTTTTTTAAATCACTAATGTAAATTTCTAGCTCTGTTTTCTTTGCCAAGAAGAGTCTGACAGTGTAAACTAAGTAGGTACTAAATGCTGGGAAAAAAAACCCTCAAAAGCAAAAAGGCAATTAAAAGATCCCATTACACTTTATAATTTTTCCTAAGTAAGGATTTCTAAAGGAACTTTGTGATTTTGTTTGTTTGAATCCAGATTTTTCAATGCCTAGAACTGGTAATCCAGGCTAAATATTTACTAAATCAGAATTAAACACATTAAAAGCTATCTACATTTTATTTGGAATGGGTAGGGGAGAGCTTGGAACTTATTCAGTGAAAAACTCAGATCTAAACATGTCCAGCTTTCAGATCTAAGCATGGATGTGAAGAATTCACAGGTAGTGCCACAGAGGCACTTCAGATATACAGCCGCATCCATGGAGAAAGAGATGGCTAATGCACCCTCCAGGATCTCAGTTTGTCACAGAGATTCTCAACTGCTTTCTTACTTTTTGTCTAATCCCATTTAAATGTTTGTCACGGTTTGACTCAGGATTGGCAATTAAACCAATGACAACAACGATCTCGATCCCCTCCCATCCAGGTAGGGAAAGGAGAGAATGAGGAAAGAGATTTTCCAGATTGAAAACTAAACTAGACAGCTTTAATTAAATACTAATGATAAAATAAAATATGTACAAATATATACAAGTATCTGCAGGAATGTGCAACACCCCTGTTCACCTCTCCCCACCCTCAGCTACGAGGGTCAGGAAAACACAGGCTATCAATGGTAACGGATAGATGGAGTCCTCCCTGGATGCTGGTCATGAATGGAAGAGAAGGAAGAAGAAGGAAGAAGGAAGTTGACTTTCATGATCCCTGAATTTATACCAGGTTCTATGTAGAAATATGGAATGAAATACTTTAGTTGGTCAGTTTTGCCACCTGTATAGTCCGCTCTTCCCTATGGGAGGGTTGTAGCTACGCCTCTTATGCTCCTTTAGTGTCCAAAGTAGCAAATCCGACAAGCAGAGCAAAGTGTCCCTGGTCTCTTGGCACCAACTATAAACATCTAGGCTTTATCAGTCCACTGGCTGGTAAACTTGCGACTTAAAAGAGAGTTTACTGAAGGAAAAAATCAGTAGAAAGAAAATTAGCTTAATCTTGGCTCAAACCAGGACAATCTTTTACTTTAAAATTTCTAAACATCCAAAAGTCTGCTGTTGGATATGCCCAGAAACCTTCTTTTGCAGGACTAAGCAATTTGGTAATTTACTCATCCTTAAAGCTCAATGGGACTTGCAAATTAATCGTTGCCTCATTGAGCTCTCAAATGAGCTTTGCTTTGGTTGCCAGTTTTTGAATACTCTTAAATATTCAAGCTCAGAACAACTATGGCCACCACAGAGGTTAGCAGTGGTTACAATATTTGTGCAACTTCAGTTCTATCCTTTATCTCCCTGTCTCAGATGACAAGGCTATTGGCTGTCCTGGGATATCTAATTCACTCCCATTGACACAGCTCTGGTCTTTCAAATGAAGTCATCATTAGCAGTAAGACTGGAATCCAGGGCTTCCTTCCTTACCTCAGGTGGCCTGCCATCATGTCTGATTGTACTCACACTTTCTCTTTCCAGTAAATTAAAATGTCTATTTTTTCTCTCCCAGTATGGCCTCTGGTCTGGCTGTTGTAACATTTCCCTGAGAATGCAAAGGAAGATACTGAACCCAGAGTGGGGAGTGCTCAAAACACTGAGTGACCAATAACAAAGAAGGAATGAGACGCTTGATATTTATCAACTCTAAGCCTGTACTTCCTGAAATGCCTTTTTAGTTATTCCAGTTTACTTAACCTCTAATTTTTACAGTGTGTGCTTGGGTAAGGAGCAAGATAACGACATTTCATAGAGGTGCTTCTGGACCAAGTTCTAGTTTATCATTCTCTTCTCTCCCTCCCCACAGCTGCCTGTGTCCACTCAGTGTAAATGTGGTATCAGCAACTCTCACTTCACTCTGTTGTATTTTGATTTCAGCCTCAAACTGCCCTGCTTGAGAAAGCCTAATGCACATTCTTGAATCTCTGAGAAGGTTTCTACTGCACTAAATGTCACACACTATGGATCTTCCTTGCATATGTGTTTTGTCAAGTCTGCAGATCCTGCCGCAGGCAGCCTCTGAACGTGACTGTGCAAAGGCTTTGGGAGCACCCCACCAGTAACAGTGATAGATGCAAGAAAGAAGCTCCTACACAGACTCATGTCTCAAACTTCTTGCTTTTCCCAGTATATTGTCAATTTTGGAATTCCTGAAACACAGGGAGTAGCACCAGCTCCTTTTGTGAAGTCTTGAGGAAGGACGAAACAACAAATCCTTGGCTGTCAAAAAAAGAAAAAAAGTAACATAAGCGCCCAGCTCCAGGAGCTGGCTACAGAGCTCCAGACTACAAATCCTGCTGCCCTGCAGCTAGTGTAAGGCATCTGTGCCCTAGAAAATACTGACACCTGAGACACACCATGTCCTCAAGGCTTGCCCGGTTGCTGTGAATTCCTCCAGGCACAGGGGCAGGCGGGCACATTGCACTGCTGGAGCAAGGTGCCTGCCTTAGAGGCACTGACGTGGAAAGAATTACAAGGCCAAAGGTTCTTTTTTGGCTTTGGCCCTAGGATGCTTGAGATTAGGCAGAGCACTGCCCGATGCTGCCAAAGAGCCCTTTGGAGGCTTAGCCTTTAGAGAACAATTTCCCTCCAGATGTGAATGCAGAACAGGCGACTAAGGAGGTAACGGCTTAATTGTTCTTTAGTTTGTAACCCTCTGTCCTGGTCATTAAAACATTTTATGTACTGCTCAGGGTTTGTACATTGTAATAGCAATTATACTGACACAGATAAAAAAACCCAGACTGATAAACTTGATCGTTTGTTTTCCCTTATTTTTCTTTCCAGACCTGCAATAATTGTTTGCAATAACAGAGAGAGTGCTAGTTAATACGTTTTTTGTTAAAACATTGAGTGGGTTCTGCTCATAGTTCACTACTGAATTCCCAATTGCCATGAGGCAAGGCTCCTGGTACTTCTGCTTCCCTTTTGTAAAGGAAGAACACCACTCCATTTTCTAGCTATTTTATTCATGTCTTTTCCTTTAAGAGGTACTGTGTTACGGATTAATCTTAAGGTCTGCCGTGAAAATCTTCCTTAGGACATTATCTGACCATTGCAAGGTCTGTTTGAGTTCAGAACTTCATTTTACACTGAAAACCCCACCAGCACTTCACTGTGGTTGCATTGCATGTCCAAAACCCAGGTGGTACAGACCCAGGCATAAAGCCTTTCCTCCTCTTTAGAAAGATTCTGCTAGGTACATTCTACACCCAGTCATTGGTTACAATTTCTGTCTAAATTATGTTCAGGCTGCTTGCAAAGTTGTGGAGAGGTGCTAGCCAAGTAAATAACAGAAAAGCATCAAAACCAATAGCTGTTTATGTTATTTAAATAAATTCAAGAAGAATAAGTTGTGCCTCCAATAAAACAAAACAAAACAAAATGAAACAAAACGAAACAACTCAGTTGTTTTAAAATTTTCCTTCTCACGGGGATCTAACCAGTCAGCAAACCACCAAATTATTACCCACATGATCACAGATGTACAAGGTTTATAGACTTTAAATTTAAAGGGGACAGTAAGCGATGATGACCCCAAAGGGACATAAATTATATAATTCCATGTAGTTAAAATTCACAATCAATATAAAGTTTTTGATTACAGTATCCAGACTTGTTTAGAAAGATACAGAGATGCTGCAGATATTATTTCTTGTGGGGCTTTGTTTCAGTGATAAACATCCCTTGCATTTGAAAATATGTGGGTTTCAACTTGAACGTCTTTAAATTTTCCCATCAGTTCTTCCTACTTTTTTCCTAGTAGATTCAGTACAAATCTAGTACTTCTTATTTCTCCAAGTAAAAGTTCCCAGGCACTAAACATAGGCAATCACACCATTAGTGGTCTCCAATACAGCTAAAAACCAGTTGGATTTTCTGCTTTGTACCTGAAAGGAGATCTGTTTTCAACTGGGTTCAGACTGTGCCAAAGTCCAAGGCTCTTGCAGAAAATGCCTTACATGCACTTAAGGGTAACAAAAAGGTTCTAGGATTTGAAAAGCCAGCAATTAGGAGGGCCAAAGTGTCACAACTGAATAGGAATTAAGATCTTGAATTTTATGAATAAGAAAAAATAAAGAGTAGAAAAATATTGGAAAAGAACCTGTGAAATCATTATTAAGATCTAAATCCATTCTTCATTTATTCCTAAATAAATAAATTATGTTGCCCTAATTAATTATAATTGGTCAAGTACCCTTGAATATTTGGGAAGAAAATGAAAACCATGTTCCTAACATAAAGCTGACACCAGAAGGCATCCAGTTTGTTCTGCAAAGAGGGATCAGTTACATGTTTATTTATAGCTTGTGAACTGGTATTACAAACTGTGGTCCCATGCCATGGTCTCCCAAGGCTTGTAGCTGGAGCATTGCATAGGGCATGTGGTTGCTTCCAGGTAAGCCTGCAACACCTTCTCTGTGGCTGCCTCAAACACCGAAGGTGTCCAAGAAAGCCTGGTACTTCAACTTCTTTCATCTTCTAAGAGACAAAGGTCTAATTCAGCAGTTATTTTAGCTATTTATTCAATTAGCTTTTTTAACGGATCACTTTTTTGTCATCTCCTGCCAATATACATTTATCTTTTTTTGGGCCATATAACAGCTTCTGCTTTCTGAATCACGTGTATGTCACGTAGTCACAGCAGCATGGGAGAACACTTCGATGTCCAGTTCTGGAGCCCTCAACATAGGAGGGACATAGAGCACCTGGAGCGAGTCCAGAGGAGGGCCTTGACAATGATCAGAGGGCTGGAGCACCTCTCCTATGAAGGCAGGCTGAGAGAGCTGGGGTTGTTTGGCCTCGAGAAGAGAAGGCTACGGGGAGACCTCATAGTGGTCTTCCAGTACCTGAAGGGGCTACAGAAAAGATGGGGAGGGTCTTTTTACAAGGCTGTGTAGTGACAGGGTGAGGGGTACTGGTTTTAAGCTGGAAGAGGGGAGATTTAGGTTAGATCTTAAGAAGAAATTCTTTAGTGTGAGGGTGGTGAGACACTGGAACATGTTGCTCAGAGAAGCTGTGCATGCCCCCTCACTGTAAGTGTTCAAGGCCAGGTTAGATGGGGCTTTGAGCAGCCTGACCTAGTGGGAGATGTTGCAACCCCCCATGCAGGGGAGTTGGATATAGATGATCTTTAAGGTCCCTTCCAACCCAACCCATTCTATGATTCTTGAATTCTGGATCCAAGACCCATTTTCCTGACACTCCTGGATGGCTTTTAGCTATGATTTGCTTCCTATTTGCATTTGGGAAATAGGGTTATGGAGAAGATGAAAGGCTGTGCTGTAGTAGGGATGCACTGCCTACATGACACCCTGTATTAAAAAGGGTCCTGATAAAAGCAAATTCCCAAATAGCATCATGGGCCCTCCCTTTCATGTAACTTGATGTGGCAATGCATACCTGAAGACACCCCAAGTGGAGCTTATTTCTCATGTCAACTGATGCTACCTTACTTGTTGCCCAGGATTTTGTAATCTCTGTGTTCTTGGGAACCAAGTCAGGGCTCTGACAGCTAACATTAAGCACTGGCCCTACTAAACCTGATGTTTTCCAGGAAGAAAAGGTTTGAGGTATCACTGTGTGTTTACAGGAACACTGTTTTGCTGATCCATGGTTTATCTAATTGAATGAGGACCTAAATTAACTACACATTTAGTAGTCCTCGCATCAGCAAAACCCACACATAATTACCAAAATAGAAACATCTACATAGCAGCAACTAAATATATAATAAAAATGCAACTGTTAAATATCACAGAAAGGACATCTTCTTAAAAACAAAAAAATAATTTGGAGTATGAACTTCGATTGGGCTTATGCTGTTTTCTAACCCAGGAATGAAAAAAAAAACACCAAACATATAGTAATGAATGATCTTTGCATTCAGCCGTGAAATCCTACACCATCATAGATGTTTTTTTAACTCCTTTAGTCAGCTCAGACAATCCTTCTAGAAGGAAAAATGTGAAGGTCATAAAAAAGTGCATACCAGAATATTTCATGTAGGTATTTAGAGCTGAATGAACTAAAAGCTTTCCCACTGGATTAATTTACTCTCCAACAAAGCCCCTCCTAAAAGATGGGTCTGTATATTTAAAATATCGCCAGCATTCCATAATAAGTCTTTACTACTTTACAGTAGCTAGCTCTAGGGCATATTTCAACTCCCATTCAAATGAGTCTTTCTATCGACTTAGGGGGAGATGGATTGAGCCTTTCAACAGCAGTCTTCTAGCCCCATGTACCCTTTGGTAAATCTACACTTACTGGATTAGATGACTTAATGGAGTCTCTTCAAGCACCATTTTTAATTTTCTTCGGTATTAAAATGAGATAGTTTGATTCTCATGGAAATATTTGATTTCTCAAATCTGAAATTTCTGTTACATTGAGCAAAATTTAATTTGGAAAGTGTTGTGTTTTTTTTTTTATTGGGACAATTTATACAATTTTAGTTCTTTATTGAAAAAGTACTGCATGAAACAGAATTTTTGTTTCCTATTTGACTATAGTGTATAGCAATTGAATAGTCTGAGGGCATGTAAGAACAGTAGATTATCTTTGATGCCCATAAATACTATCAGTAATGCAGAATATTCAGCCTGAAAGTTGAATCAAATTCAAGCAAGAAAGGCGAATGCAGCCTTCTGCTTTCTCAAATCTCATATTGAAATGAACAGTTTGAGATAGTGCATTTTAGAGAAGCATCTTTTAAAAATAATTTAGAAAGAAATTCAAATAATTTTTTAATCTACAATGTTATGAATTTTTAATCTGCTTTACATGTAATAAATAATCCCACTTTATTTCTTTCAAATGTCAAATTATATTAAGCAGAACAAGTGTTATACATCACAGACAACATATCAAGAAAGAGATGATTGCACCTCACATGTTTTACACCTGGGACCTGACTGTGTGATATTTAGTGCCCCAGGTATAATCTGCCATCTAAGATAGTCATATATTGTCAGAAGTGGATTTTGACTATACAACCAATTTAGGCAGTGCTAAAGACAGTTTAACTATCAGTATAAATCAGTATAAACAAGACTGATCCATTTTCAATAATATATCAAATTCCAGTGTGGAGGTGTTTCTTTCCATGAAACCTCTTCTCACAACATACTAGCCAGAGAGAGTCTGGGTGCCCTGCAGAAGTCAGCAAAGCCAACCCCTTGGAACCCAGTCCTGCGTGCTCTGCAGCAGAGATTATTGTTTCAAGGGCTGTCTCCTAACACACTGAGCTGGAGCTCAACAGCTACATCTGCAAGATGCAGAGGCCAAGGCATTGCCCAGCCATTGCCCAGTACTAGCAGGCTACTTGGCATGGGTTTGACCCATTGTAGCTCATCCTTGGATTATGTCTGGGGACGTTTAAGGAGAACATCATGGTATCCCCAGGACAGCTGCTTTCCCAGTATCTTCATGAAAACATGTATTTTCAAAACCATTTGGTTGTGCTGAAGTGTTCAGAAGATGCAGATTAACCCAGGAAAGGAATGTCCAAGGGATTTTAGTCTTATACTGTTAGACCCAGCTACCTCTGCTCTACTTCCTCTAATGCATTTGCACAATCCTTCAGTCAGACTGGACAATTGTGGTTCCTGTTCAGTATTATTTTCCTAAGCAGGACCACAAAGATATCAGAAGGCTGGAACACCTCTCCTATGAGGTCACTCTTAGACAGTTGGGGTTGTTCAGCCTGGAGAAGAGAAGGCTCTGGGGAGACCTTCATAGCAGCCTTCCAGTACCTGAAGGGGCTACAGGAAAGCTGGGGAAGGACTTTTCACCAGAGACTGTAGTGATAGGACAAGGGCTAATGGATTAAACCTTTAAAAGTGGAGATTTAGATTAGACATTAGGAGGAAATTCTTCACTGTGACGGTGGTGAGACACAGGAATAAGTTTCCAGAGAAGTTGTGGATGCCCCTTCCCTGGAAATCATAGAATTATACAAAGATTACGGTTGGAAGAGACCTTAAAGATCATCTAGATCCAACCTTCCTGCACAGGCAGGGACATCTACTGCTAGATCAGGTGGTTAGAGCCCCATCCAACCTGGCCTTGAATACTGCCAGGGATGGGGTTTCCATGACCTCTGTGGATAACCTGTTCCAGTGCCTTACCACCCTCACAATAAAGAATTTCCTCCTAATATCTAATCTAAATCTCCTCTCTTCAATTTTTAAACCATTACCCCTTGTCCTCTTGCTACATGCCCGTGCAAATGTTTAAGGCCAGATTGGACTGGACTTTGAGCAACCTGGTCTACAGGGAGGTGTCCCTGCCCATGGCAGGGGGGGGTTGGAACTAGGTGATCTTTAAGGTCCCTTCCAACCCAAATCATTCTATGATCCTATCATTTCCACTCCTATAAAAGTTGAAGAAATTTCCTGACAGGCTCTGTTTTCGGTGGTAGAAGGAAAGTATTCAGAACTGATTATAATACTTCATTTTTAAAGAAAGAAGGAAGAAAAGAGCACACAGATATTTCTTCTTAAATAAGAAGCTGGGAGAAAATGTGATGGGTCCCAGCCAGGTGCTTAATAAAACGAATGATGTCTGTGTTCCCCAGAGGGCTCATGACGCCACTTTGGAGTTTGCAGTCAGCAAGAAGCAGCTCATATTGCACACCGCATGACACTGGAATATGACTAATAAACATCAGGAAGTCCCCAACGGCTGCAAATTTGGCAGCACTGTCTGAATTGGCCCGTCATGATGTTCATGAACCTTGTGCACATACTTGGGCCCAGTTTCAAGCGGATAGTAGATCCCTGGTTTTTGGTTTAACGCACCTCGCAACTGAAATAATAGAGGTGTTGCCTGTGAAGCCTGAGGTGCACCAGCTAAGCAGGGAGCAGAAACTTGTGCAATGCCTGTCTGGCTTAAATAAGTCTATTAGCATTCCTCACTAGCATTCATATACACACATTCGTATTAAAAAAAACTACTAAAAATATTCAAACCCCATCTGGGAACTAGTATTCTAGGTTGGCACAGCTATTGCAAATTTTCACCAAGTGCATTAAGAAATGTGTGTCCAGCAGGTAGAGCAGAAGTTATCCTCCCCCTCTCCTCTACCTTGGTGAGGCCTCACCTGGAGTTCTGGACTCCCCAGTTCAAGAAGTACAAGGAACTACTGGAGAGAGTCTAGCACAGGGCCATTAAGATGATTAAGGAACTGGAGCATCTACCATATCAGGAAAGGCAGAGAGAGCCGGGGCTGTTCAGCTTGGGGAGAAAAGGAGGCTGTGGGGGGATCTCATTAATGCTTATAAGTATCTAAAGGACAGGTGTCAGGAGGATGGGGCCAGACTGTGTTCAGTGACAGAACAAGGATCAATGGTCACAAACTAGTACACAGGATGTTTAACCTAAATATAAGAAAACAATTTTTTACTCTGAGGGCAACAGAGCACTGGAACAAGCTGCCCAGGGATGTTGTGGAGTCTTCATTCCTGAAGACATATAAAGCCCTCCTGGATGCACTCCTGTGTAATATGCTCTAGGGTATCCTTCTCTAGCAGAAGGGTTGGATGATCTCCAGAGTTTCCTTCCAACCCCGACTATTCTGTGATTCTGTGAAGTCACTGACTTCTCAAAAAGAGTTTCCAATGGAAATGTTAATAGGCCATTAGATAAGCACAGTGGTGAGAATGGCACTGCTACAGTAAGAATGACCACAAGTCAGTTTAAGGAATAATAAAACAGTACTTAACAGATGAGGCTTTAAGCCTATTCATTAGGCTCACTTTCTGATGGGTTAAAACAAGCTGCTTATTTCTTGTCCATAAACACTCCCAGGCAGTGGAAATCTGTCACGGATAAGGCTGGTGTAACAAAGTTTGTTTAGTTCTAGAACACAGTAGTCAGAAAAATGCAACAAATCGCATGTGGTGACATAGTGCCCTTAAGTCTGTAAAGTCAGAGGGAAGTTTTCTGGTTAAAAATTCTGATATGTCATAATAATGTGTGTTATCCTACTAAAAATTAGATATCTGTGGGACCAGTTTAGAACAATGGGACTGCTAAGAATATCATTGCTAAAAAAGTGAAACCATTGTCTGAAATGGCCTCCGGCTGGAGGGTTGTGTGGTGGGAAAATATTTTAATGGGGTTTCCTATTAGTGTGGTTGCTTTTGAGATGTAACACTGGTATTGAAATACAGTGGAATGTTCACCATGTGTGTCTCTCTAATAGATGGTTAAGTACTTCATGGTGATTTTATTTTTAAAACCCTCTCTTTCCAATTTTTGGTCCGTATCACGATTAATAAATTCATGGGCAAGTAGAGTGCACACTTACACTACGCTTTTATGCTATAGATAGTGGTTTTCTGTGCAGCATAACAAGTGTGTGCCATGATTTAGTGGTTTGGGTGTTAACGAATGTTTAGATATTTGCATGTTACAATACTTTAATAGTTCACTACAATAAGATACCTACAATTTTATAGCTAGTGCTTTTTTCTACTCTTGTATTTTCTATCCCCATGTTAAATAGCTTTTCCTTGAATGGGAATGGCAAAACTCACCATTCCCTCAGGGATGATCCTAGGTTAAGCTGTTGTTCACTTTTACCATTTATTCCTCTTACAAAACCAGTTGTTATGGTGGGCTATCTTAAATACACTTCCATGTCAGGCAAAGTGGATGTCTTTTTTGAGAAGGAGGTCTTCAAAGTGGAGGTCTTCTTTGAGAGGATGAAACTGAGGTGTTTTATCATTTTATCTGAGTGCAGTCTTTGTAAGTGGTCCTCTTCCACTTCACCTGATACGGAATTGTACTGAAGATAGCTCACAATAATGATGGGCTTTGAGTTGTCTCTCATCCTTTAGATCACAAAAGTCCCTCAGATGAGAGGATGAAACTCCTGAGCTCAGCATTATGCCAACGCCGCATGTATATTGCAGTTCTGCACTTCTTTGGAGAGCACAGACTTTATGGGAGTGTAGTCTGCCTCTGTCCTACAGAAACAAACATAGACTGCAGGAATTATTAATGCAGATGTTTTGCTACAGCTCTAGCTTTAGTTACATTTGCCTTTGACTTCACTATTCATATAATTCATGGAAGGATCTACATCTATTTTATCTAAAATACATACCAAATTTGCATTATACATATGCTGATGCATCAGTGTCATGGCACTTTCACACGTGTTAATTACAATGTCTTGGCCTAGCTAGCATATAGGTAATTTAGTTTTGCTTACTCAAAGTTCCTGCTGAGTGAAATTCTGATCCAACAGAAGTCAACAGCATTTCTGCCTTCAATTTTTATGTGGCCCATGACTTCCTATCTTGTGTTTCTAAATGTGTATGGTGGTAGGGTTTAAATTCCTTTTTTCAGAGCTGCTGTTACACTACTTTCTTTTCTCAGACAATTGCCAAGAAGTGGCTCTGCCTTTTATTGTTTAATTTCTAGGTATTATGGATCATATGTAGTGGGGGGGGGGGGGGGGGAAATCACTGTTTAAGGTATTGTTGTCTTCCATAAACTCAGGTTTCACCAACATTAGGGAAATCTAAGAAATAAATGTTCCCTGGAATGTATCTCAGATTCCCCTTCTGTGCTGGGACATCCTATTCTCCCTCTGCAAGCTCATATGAAGTAATTGCCAAAAGTTGTCTCTAGCCCTTGTCTTTCTGGTTTCAGTGTTGTTTTCAAATGTGGAATCTATCTCCCTTCAACACTCATAACGGTTTTAGACTTGCTTACTAGGAAGAGAGAAGAGCAATCCCTCAGTGGTAAACCTTTGCAATGCTAAGGATACACCTTTGAAGTTCGTTTCCACAGTTCCATCATGGCATCAAACTTCACTTAATATAGATGTAGTCCTATGGTGTTAACATTCTCCAAGAAGAAAATAATTTAGCAATAAAGCAAAGATTTAAAAGAGATTCTCTCCTGTTCCAGATTCTGTTATGCCTCTGTAAGATAGCCTAAGGAGACCCACTGAAATCTAGAGGACTGTTTACAGAAAAAGAGCTAATCTAGCTAAAGCTATTGAACCATCTGGTCTGGCTTTTTCTGGAAGATCAGGCTGTCATACTGATCAGCATCTGTCCATCATCCAAACGCACATTCCACTGTTGCTTGCTAGGTCCTGAGTACTCTCTTCTCCAAATAGCTGGAAAAAGATGGCTGGCCATCTTGATACGGTTATCGGGGAAGTAGCTCTGTCCCTCATCCCAGAAAAGGTACCAGACCTTTTCAGACCTCCTGATCTTGCTGGACCTCCTGCCAGAAATACTCTTCTTGCAACCTGGGACCTTGTGAAGGTGGCTGCTGGGGACAAAAAGTGTAATGCTGGGCCCCAGTGCAAGGACCACTGTGATTTGAGATAAAAGTGGACTAACTTCAGGGAAGCTGAACACTGGGAGGGCACTGCTTATGCAGCATTTTACCAGATCACTTAGTGGGCGAGAAAAGATATCTAAGAAAAAATTCTTAGTGCAGTCATGCCTTTAATCCCATGTATTTTTTGTCGATACTCATACTCAAGCTAATAAAAGGACCACTCTTCTACATGGCAGAAGTGTTTGAGAAACAGTTTAATATCAAAGCACTCCAAGAGCCACAGTATAAGGTAGAATATGCATTCAAGTCTTATTTTAAAGAACCTGTCTTCATCTTTTTCCCTTGTCAAACAAACCCTTTGTCTTTGGTTTCATCTTTTTTTTTCCTGAGAAATAATGGCAAAACAGGCAGTTAACAGTGAGTTTATAGATACAAAAGCAACACCACCTAGTTAAACGGGAGACTTATGCTCTGTAGGTTTCCACTGCTCTTTCCTGACTGAAAACTTGTACACATTTACAGCTATTCCCAGTATTGACACTGAGCAAGTAATGCTTTCAAGTTCTCAGTTGCTTAAAGATGGCATACACTTTTTACATAAAAGTGAAATGTGAGTGAGCAAAGTGGGTTTTATTCATATTTAAACAATTCATGGTGGCTTTAATTTTTATTTTTTTTTTTTAATTCTCTGACTTTAAAGAAGAAAAAAGGAGAAGCACAGTAATGTATACAAATATTTTCTGGTTTGATTTTTTGGTGCATGGATGGAAATTAAGCAACTATTTGTGTTGAAGGAAAAAAAAAAAAAGACGTTGCAGAGAGACAGAAAAAGAAAGAAAACAAAAGGTTGAACAGCCCTAGTAGTAAATAATCTTTGCTACATTGCATAAAACCAAAATCAAGACTTTTATGGAGGCTGAAAAACACCTTGGACCTTTGGTGTTCATAAAATTACAAATGACTAATCCCTCACATGAAAAATTAGATTAAATCAACAATTAGGACTGTGTGCTTTCAGGATTTTTTTCCACATTAAAAATTATGTGTTGCTGACTTTAAAAGGATTTTAAATTAAATTATTTAAGGTAACTTTGAGGGTAGAAAGTCCAGCTTCAATAAGAAGGTGTACCAAAATATTAAATATTGTATAGATAGGAATCAGATACAGCCTTTCTCATTGTATTCTAGATTTTAAGAGTGAGGATGATGGGGATACAAAATTCATTTTTAATCAGAATCAACATCAGTGTTAGAGAAAACCAAACAATCTGGTGCCAGCAATAATGAGAAGATAGGGACAACATAACTGAAGACTTCAGCCAAGATTTTCAGTAGAAGTGGCTGGTCTTCACTGTGATTCAAGAAAGGGAGGCACCTAGGAGGAGGAATGAGTGAGAAGAATAAGGAAGAGGTCTTTTATCATTGCAGTGGTTTTTTTAGTTACATGCTTTCAGCAGAGATGGAGATCTACCATAGGAGCCATCTACCTCTCTTAACACTGAAGTTTACTGCAGCGTGTGGCTCAAGCCCTGCAGTGCTGGTTAGTTCATCTATGCAATTTTTTAGCTTTGTGATTTGTTAAATCAGTTAATACATTTACTTGTAGTAAAAAGGTACATGACTGTGTCCATTCTGCTTGTTAACAAGATGATAGTTTATTTTAACAGAGCTGTACTGCTTATACCACAAATGGTGCTTGTTTTCTTCTAAGTGCAGCCTCATCCAAATATATTTATGCTAGTAGTAACTAATAGCAATTGTAACAGCAAGGAAGCCTGGAGGGCCATGGCACTTCAAGAGGGAATAGAGAACAGAAGAGAACAGAAGATAATTTTGCATTTGGGAAAAGGGGGGATCCAGCTTAATCTGTAACTCTGAAAATTAGAAAATAAGACCTAACATTTTGGAAAAGAAAATTCCTAATTAGTACATTTCTTATCCTTAAAGTGCAGGATGTACCACAGGGCCAATATGGTGTGACAGGAGGCATGGGTTCTGTTCCAGCTACTGGTACTGAGGAATTGTTTCACCCTTGGGAAGTCCTTTAACTAGTCTATGTTTATTTTCCTACACCTTTAAACTTGAAGCTCTGCAGGTTCTTTCTGTTTTATTAGATAGTCATGTAACACCCAATATAACACAGCCCCGCCCTGGACTGATAGGCATTTTGTTTCCCAAAGCAAGAATAAATCTGGAAGTCCCTCTTGTTTTCCCACAGCAGAGTTAATCTGAGTCATATAAATCTCTGTGATACATAAGCAGCTTTGATATGGAAGCTAGAGAAAGACAGCATCATGTTTAGCATCACTTTAGCTGCCTCTGCAGGATCATCCCATCACCCTTGTGGGCATATAATTTGCCCAACTTTAATTTTTCTTTCTGTAAAAACCTTTCCTCAGGACTCATATAATATGTCAGATTGTTCTAATTGATGTTCTAATTGTTCTAATTAATCCACTTTAATTAGGCAGAAAGACTGTTGCTGAGGGACAGCAGTGTATCCTTCCCACAGGTTCCCCAAACTCAGCTACTACAGGGCATGGTGAGAAGGCACCTGAGGGTAGCAATCAGTTTCTCATTTCCAGAATAATATTGTCAGATAATAACCACCATGAGGTCATGAAGCCAGTACTACAGTTGATAGAGGTTTTTTTAAACTAGAGATCTCCAATGCTGCAGACTTATCCTCCTCTTACAGTAATTTTAGCGTAACTATAGTCAATATTTAGAATGAAACACCTGTAGATGTTTGAAGGATCCTTTTCTTTAGCATATCTCTGGCTTTCTTCTTCCTCTTTTCTTGACTTTTGGCATGTGTGCTTTCTCATATATTTAGTATATATTTATATATTCATATATTTATATATTCTTTATATATTATGATATGTTATTTTATATATTTGTATATTCATGTATTTATTGGGTCATCAGAAATAGGGTAATAGGGTTAGGATAAGGATGGACTCCATAATCTTAAGGGTCTTTTCCAACCTGAACAATTCTATGATTCTAGTATTTACAACTTGCCCAAGCACTAGGGCAAATACAAGCTTAGGATTCCTGTGGTGATGGAAGAAGTCTCGCTGACAACATTCACCACCTCCTTCTTCTGTAGCCAGAGTATTTGTTTAGAGCCTCACAATACGAGGTACCTGGGTAACAAAAGCTCTGTACCTCTGCAAGGTCTGTCAAACTCAGACTTCGTACAGTTCCCTGAAAAGAAACATTCATGCCTTATTTTCTTGTCTTCTGTAAAACAGTGTTAGAAATATTTATGCATGTTACAAAGAGTAAACTTTTCATCACTGATGTATGAAAAAATGCCAGGGAAATCTCCCAAAACTTTACAGTATTCTTTTAATGAAATGTAGCTTCTACATTATGGCAATATTAATGGAATTATTTTACAATGTGAGTGGAATATGCCAGGATTAAAAGAAAAAAAAATCAACAGAAAATAAACTGGCAGCTCTCAAGAGATTAAAATGAGGCATAAAGAAAGGTGCTTTAATCTTAAATGAAATTCTACTTAATGTGAAGTATTATTAAGGTATCTATTAATCTTACTAAACTGCCTCAAAATTCTTATTTAATTGTAAATCTATGTATGTTGAATTTAGATAATTAAATATAACATCTATCTCAAACATTTGTGTACAAACCACAGATGTGGTATTTGCTATACAAATACGATACATAGTGAGCGACTTCAAACAGAACATGATCACATGGGGAAAAAATAAGGGCCAACGTCAACACCTTGTTATCTCAGCATTATGTTACCATACTCACCTGTTACAAGAGTGTAATTCCTCCTTCCATGGGTATTTCTTGCAGATAATGATACAGGCTGCAACTACTACAGAACCTCGGAAGAATTCAGACCAAGAACTCACTCCTATTGAAGATCTTATATAAGTCTGTTCTTCAGGCCTGCTTCTCCATCATTCATATCTGTAAGAGTTTTAATTGTCAAGTACTTTCCAGAATTAAAATTGCAGAGATTATTTTTCCTTACTCTAATTTTCATCAATTAGTGATATTAGGGTTACAAAAAACAACCCACATTTCTAACTAGATAGGCTAAGAAACCTCTTTTTCTGATTCTTTCTTCTGATGGAGGAAATCTCCCTCCTCTATTGGGAACTAGCTGCACTCATCGTTCCTGGCTGTCACTTGGCTGTATGTTAGGGCAATACTGCTCTGCTTTTTGAGATAGTTCTGCTTGTGAAGAACTGCTGAAACACACCTTATGCTTCCTCAAACTCACATATTTCTGTTTTTTAAGAAAGTGTTAATTACTTCAGCAGTACCTCTCCTTTCCAGAAATCCTATTTGTTGTTACTGTTTATTTATAGCACTATGCCTGACACCAAACTGGGCAAGTAAGAAGGGTCCTGGATACCTGAGTAAACTACTTCACTTGCCCTCTGTAAATCTTTTCCTCCTGAAATCTTTTCACCATGACAAAACACTTTTTTTTCAAACGTTCAAATAGGCACCAAAAATGTCATACAAGAATATTCCTGTTTTTCTACTGGCACTATGATATAAATGCCATAATCATTCATCTTCAGAAGTGAGGGTACTGGAAGGAATGTGGGAAAACATCTCTGCCACATCACATAGAAGGTACACTGGATCCTTTTTTTACCAGTCAATTCATCTCTAACTTTGCATAACTAAGTGTATATTTACAGAACTAATGTAGCATCTCCTCTTGCTGCCAACTGCGGTAAGATCAAGCTTCAACTACTACACTGTTAGAACAAAGTCATGATACCACATATTTGAGCATCATAACTGTGATTTATGTTACTGAAGATATGGAACTATTAGTTTATTAATTCCTCTTCCCTTTCTCCTTCTCCCCCCCCTACCCCCCAAATAGGTAACATCAAACTACATGCATAATAGAGTGAAGTTATTTTCAAAGTTCTTGCCTGTTTGCAAAAACTAAACCCAAGGCAAATTGATTTAAAAAAACCCAAACAAGAAAAAAAACACTGTTAACAGGATACAAGAGGATGAGGATTAGTATAAGGATTTTACTGTTTGTTTGCAAAGGTTGAGTAAATTGCCTGTAAATTATGCGCTCTTCACAAGCTCTGAGCAGTAAAACTGTTATTACACTTTGTGCACTATGTCCCTGTAATACCCAGTCTGAAGTACATTTATCAACAACCACTCTTGTATAAACAATCCACAGAGAAACCTGACTTGTTTTCACTTATTATTGATGATCTTTCAAAAACTCAGAAATTGCCTCCTCTTCAGTTTCCTACCATTGAATTCTTGGGTAATCACCTCATCAATAGCCCTCAACAAAAATAATTGTTTCCAGAGCAAAACTCTCCCCAGATTTTAGGCTCTTTAAATTGGTCCCTCTCCGTGCTTCAAAAGTGTGAATAATAATAATAATAATAAAAACGTAAAAAAAGCTCAGAGTGTGTATATGCTTTTATTAAGTCACAAGTGGAGAAAAGTTTTCCCAGAGCAGGATTTGGAGCAGGGAAAATGAAACACAGGCTGCCACCTTTTAGGATATTTATTTATTTATTTATTTTTCTTTTGAGGTGAAGTTCAATCTTCAGTTTTATTTACATAGCAGTACAGGTCATTCAAGTGCTAATAAGGTACTCACACTCACAGCCAATCCCAGATGTAGTCAACGAATGCAGAAGGTGAAGAAGAGCCCTTTGTATCTCTTAACTAGGAGATGTAGCATAAGGCAAGGAATGGAGAGTTACGTTAACTGCTTTGCTCTCATCTGTTGTCCACATCCCTTGTGTCCCTTTCTTGCACCCTCTCTTTTTCTCTGTAACAGCAAAGATGCTCTGAAACCAGAGCTGAAGTAACCACTTGTAGGTTTCAAAACAGAGGAGCAAAACCTACACCATTTGGTTTAAGTTCTTAAAAAAAAAAAAATTGTTACTGGGGAAAAATTATATAATAGGAGAGGGGTGTGAATAGATAGAGGTTCAGGAGAACACATTTATCCCAATGACCTTCTGTGCCTCCAGGTTTAAAGTACTCAGGACTGCTCTGAAGATCATTGTCAAAAATGTCCTTTTCTTGCCCCAGAACTGCTGATGCCCAACTGCAAACGAATTGAAAGATGTTTGTGTACCATTTCAACAATCCTTAGTCACACATAGCAAGCTTTATGACGAGCTCTTCCCCCCAAAAAACAGAACCGAGGAGGCACATAATCTCTATTTGTCTGGTTTGGGAAAATCAGCTGACTGCTGCCCAGGCAACTCTTACAGCTCTGGATGTATCAACATTGTTCAGTTAGTTGAAACAAGTCTATATGGCCTTCAATACTTTCACCATAGCATCTTCTTATGTTGCTTATAATTTGGAGCTGGCGGTTTCAAAAAGTGCATCAAACAGTGAGCCACTTCTCCACTGAAAGTCTGTTCCATCATATATGCAGTCCCGTGTATGCCAGGACTGTGGCATAGATGATTATGCCTGAAGAAATTCTATTATTAATTCCTTTTACATGGTTTACATGGGGATAGCTGGTAAGATCCCTGTGGCAGGAACTGTGCCTGCCTGTGTTTACAGAGTGCAGTAAGACCTCCAGGCAGAATGTATACATTATGAGTAAATGTTAATAAGTACCCAAATGTAAATATAACAACTACATAAATAATTAATAATATATTACATAAACAGCCTGGACCCATTGGAAGAAGCAGAGGCCATGAACATTAATGATTCTTTCAGGGTACATTTATTACTTCACAGCCAGAACGGAGCAAACTTGCCTCTTGCTGGATGTCTTAAGAATTCAGTGCAAAAAGAACGATTTAATAAGGAGTTTGCCCTCAGGATTAACTCACCGCCATGTACAAAACAGGCCTTTAAAACTGCTGTTTAAATGTCCTTAAAGTAAGCTAAACAGTTTATTTCTAATTGATAACTCTGAGGTTCAGGATGATGTCCTCACAGAAAACACCTGAAGAGTCTGGTCAGGAATATCCCAACACAAGACAGCATTGCCATACTTTCTGAAAACAAAGGATAATGGTCTCTAAATGCTGTGCCCGGCTTTCTTCCCATTACCATTCCAGTGCTGCTACTAAACTAGTAGCTTAAATCTATATATACTTTTGGGGCTGTAATTTACAGGTTCAGAAATATCTAAAGCCTTTGAGTAGAACATTTTTTATGAGACAAAGGAATTTGTATTTTGAAATAAAACAGGTTTTCTGAAAACATCCTTTAACATAATTTTTTTGGATCTCTGTTTTTCATTTTAGAGTTTCTTCTCTGTTGCCTTCCTCTGTTGCAAACCACCTGCAAATAAACACATGAAATTGCCTGAGCTTCATTTAGTCTTGTACAACTAGGACAAGTGAATTCAATCATGCTCCTGAAAGAAATAAAGTTATTTTTAGTATAGTAATATATAATGTAATTTGTAGCATCATTTGGCAATGACATTTTTACTTCTATGAAATATGTGAAAAAGCTCACGGCCAATCATTTTTGCTGAATATAAGTTATATTATAATGCAATACAGCAACAATATGATGTTACAGTGTAGTAAAAATGTGTTGGCATGAATTTGTACTTGAGTTTATTGCATAACAAGCTCAATCCTGGTGACAACCACATTGATGAATGCTTTGCCATTGGTTTCACTGAAAACCTCAACATGCCTGATAGCTGACTAATACACATGAATACTCTCTGATAT
Organism: Hemiprocne comata; assembly: GCA_020745705.1. NCBI lineage: Eukaryota > Metazoa > Chordata > Aves > Apodiformes > Apodidae > Hemiprocne > Hemiprocne comata. Next base: position 86,612,880 of record CM036588.1, read on the forward strand.
AGACCATTTCTGATCAGTTACAGTGAAATTACTATATCATGTCTTTGGTTTATTCTATCTATATATGTAATCAAAAACTACTTTCAAAATGCTGGGTTTTATGTCTCACAGAATTTGAGGATGCTTTAAATAGATTTATAGAAATAATATTATGGCCATCTCAAAGTTATTCTGTTGAAGAATGTTGTAAATGGATATAAATAAGCAGAGAGAAGTCTTAAAAGATGGCTGAAATTCCTAGAAGAAATCAGAAAGTGAGGAAACAATTTCATGTGAAACTGATTAAAAAGCAAATACAAGAGAGTTACACTAAGCAGCAGAACTAATGTTTAATGAAACAGATTAAAATGTTCATGTTTTTATAAATCATCCAAGGATTGCTCTTATTTTATTTGTGATGAAATGAAAACTGAAACAAGGTTCTACAGCCAGAATAAACACAGATGGATGTGGGGCACACCCTCAGCCCTCCCCAAGTGCCAGAGTCTCTGGAGATGAGGTAACCCCAACCCTTACATCTCCCACCTCCCCAACAACCTGACACAGTGTTGTCTCTGGACCAAGTCTAAGACTTTCAAGTTACATCTGCACTAGGAAATGGCCTGGGGATTGCTCCTCTGCCCTGAGGCCATCTGCCAGAGCAGTGTTTCTGTAAGGCTAAAACTCTCATTATAATTCTCTTATTCTCCAGCATACAACGGCTGGACCAGACAAAGCACCACGAATGGTCCTTGGCCCATACCACACTCTGAACTGCACCAGGGCATTTTTTTAGGAGAACACTAACTGATGTGAGCAAAACCATGCCAAGAAGTGAGCTAACAGGTCTGTGTGCTACCCCTGCTCTGAGCAGACACTGCTTTTGTATCCCACAGTGACAGAGAGCACATGGTTCACCAAAAAACCACAAATGTATGGCCCAGCATTTTGTCTGTGTAGGCTACATACATTACTTTAATGAAACTCCATGAAACTTCCATGACACATGAAGGAATGGCATTTGGCTGGAAGCAGAGTGGGTCTCTCTCAAGAAGGAAAGAAAGATCCTGGTACAATTGAAGGATGCAAACTAAAATTATCAAGCACACCTCATTCTGCCTACACAGCCAGCTGAAAAATGCAGGTTTTCCTTTGCACTTAGCCAGCTTTGCTACAAGCAAGCTTTAAAGACAAAACTCGCACTAATTTCAGGGGAACTTTTGCCTGTGTACGGGATGCCGGAGAGAGCCCTCTCCTGGTGAGCACTGAAGGTAGTTGAGGACACCCCTGGCACCGTATTTGGCACTGCCCGCAGCACATATCTGTGTGATGAAGTACTGAGCAGAGGCACTCAAAATAAAATATTAGAAAAGCTCAGCTATTTGGAGCCGCGGAACCTTATGATTGAGGTCAGATTTTCTGGGATTAAAAAAAAAAAAAAGAAATCTAAATAACGCTGAAATGATGGCATACTTGAAAACTGAAACCAAAAAATAGGTTATATAATGTCCTTAAAGGCACAGTTGGCCCTTCAAGTTCACAATGACTCGCCAGTTATAACCTGGTTTTGAACCCACAGTGGAACCCTGCACGTCAAATTACTGAGAAGGGTGGGTCACCTTCTTTTTAAACCTGAAATCTGATAACCAGGGCAAAAGAACCCCCATTCATTCTTTCTTTTTAGGACTATAAAGCCATGATGCAGCGATAATAACCTTAAGTATACAGATCAACAAACTTTGCCTAATTAACACACTTTTGGATTTCAGACTTGAACCTGAAAATAAGAAACTATATTTCAAAGCCCTGCTTTTGCAAACCAAAATCTACAACATGTACCTAAACTGGATGTGGCATATGGTAGGCACTTCAATAAATCATCATAATGGTACGTTGCCAAAATAGTGGCTGTCCGTTGTTAGATTTTCTCAAAATAACTAAGCATAATCCCTTTGCTTAAACAACAACAACAAATCCTTTTTTTGTTGCTGAGATGCAATGTAAAAATATATGGGTTTCATTTCAAAATTATTTCTAAAGATTCTAAAGACCACATTGTTTGTAGTAACATATGCAAATACGTTTATCTGGAACCATACCACCTACAGCCATAACCTCATTAGATTTCATAAGTTAAGTAGAGTTGGGTCTATAGTATTTGCATGGAAGACCTCTAAGCAAATTCCAAGTTGCTGTACAAACTGGTATTTGTGCAGGGCAACGTTCTTCTGCTGACTCAGTATTGAACCAGCAGAAAGCATATGATCACAAGGGCTGTCTTTATCTAAGAGGATACCAAGCGCTTGTGGTCATTAAACACCCTATGGTAGTTTTTGTAAGTGTAGGAGTGCTTGGCCAAATACCAATCTAGATAAGTACACCCTGCCCACTTACATTCTCCTGTTGCTTTAAATGGATAAGGTATTATTCTTCTCTTCTTGCATAAAAGTGGATCCTACAGCCCTTCAATGGGCTTTGTTAGTACTATTTCTAGTGTGACCTTCTCCTTGCAGGTCTCTATATGGTCACACAGAGACATTTATATGACTCAGTACATTGTACTAGATTTTGGATTTGCTGGCTTCTGAAATCACCTCCACTGAGCTTGCTGGAATTTGCATCAGCCCAAATACACCAATTTAACTAAAACCATCAGTTAATTCCTACCTGTGAAAGCCATATTTACAAGAAGCCACTCTGAAAAATTAGTGTTTGATTATGAGGTCAGTTTCTGCAGGACTTCCTTTGGGACAGCTGACCCAGGCCAAACGCTCATTAGTTTTGTGCATGATCCTGCCCACTCTCCCTGAACTCAGTAGCAAATTAGCAATGTGGTTCAATGACCCCAAGGCCAGGCCGTTCAATGGCAGACTTGCCTTGGGTCTATACCATACATCAGCAGAGCAATTCTTGCATCACTGCTCCATCTGAAACATGTTACATCAAACAAAGATCATACATAATCTTTTCAAGTCAGCTGTATCTTACATTTTAAGAGAGGGTGCAACAGATGGCTAAAAGCTTGCTTTAAAGTGATATGTCTATTAAAACAACCCGTGTTACTAGGGGGACTGTTCCTCATAACAGGAATTTGCTTCATTGAAGTAAAGTAGAAGGAAACCAGACTTCAGAAAACCCTCATTACTGTGTTCGAGAAACTCACATTAGACTGCTGCTGTACACCAAAGTCCTCTCCAAAGAAGCAAGCTGTTAGCACGTTTCCCTGCAGAAGGAGCCTGTTAGCAAGATGGGTGCCGGCATTAGTTACGACTGTTACTCTGTGGCAGGGTTGTCAATCGCAATTATTTCCTGCAAATCTGAGTTTTCCCCCCCTTCCCAGTTATTCTCTAAACCCTCAGTTTCAAAATTCACTTCATATTTCTGGCTTATCCTACACTATGTCAATTTGAAGGCTGGCTTTGGGGGGCTTTTTTAGTTTAGATGTGAAGAGTTTTTCAAGTCTGTTCTCTCTCTGAGTGGTGATTCTCCCAAGACAGCAAATACAGGGTTTTTATAGACCTGTTTTCATGAAGATTTAGTCATCTTAAGTCTGAAATTATTTAGGAGAAAGATGACCATGTTAGTATAATCTATTGAATGCAAATTATGAAATTCAAAGGCAGACAACTTGAGTAAAGTTATGCTTTAAATAATATTATTGGATGCAAAGTAAGCACACAGAAGGCAGGTAGGAAAGAATCTTCACAAATCTGTACTTTTTTTGCTAATTTAATGTGACTTGCTGACCTTGAAAGCTTCTGACATTCAGTACTTCTAAAAACCAAGACTTGTCTCTTACATCTCTCTCCAGCTATAGGGGCTAACTTTTGCTTCCTCTTTTGAATTTTTGACTTACACCCTTTGGAGAATGAAGTTACTTGAGAGGAGGGCGATGCTGCTCATTGAACAAGATCCACGCAATTGGCTCAGTGAAGCCAATACAGGGTGAAGAATAAGCTTACAAAATATGGCTAGGTCGTTAGGGATTTTCTTCTGCTTCCCCACACTAAGCTGCAAAGAGGACTAAACGCAGCCCCTAAATTTCCAGCAGAAAAGAGTGCTCAGTTTCAAAGCTTGAAAGGACTTGTCTCCATCAACACTGACCAGCTTGAGAGGAAGGAGACAAATGCACCCTCTAAAAGAGTACAGCAACAGGTCCTGTTGTGTAGCCCTTCATCATACTTGATTATTCATATACTCCCAAACATCCCAAAACGTCAGGATTACTTTATAGTGTTGATTTATTGTAGAAGAAACAAAATGGGACAGTGAGGTGCTGACTTCAGTACCTGTGGATTAATGTTATTCAACCGTGGGCTGACTTGCGACCTATGCCCTTCGGGGCCCTCTCCTTTGCTCCCATCAGTACTGGCTGTAGCTGCCAGGGACTAGTGAAGGCGAAGGGCCCAGTCCTTGGCCTGAGAGGTCGGATACACCGTAATGGGTGGCGGGTAGCAGGGATACTTCAGACACACGTATCGGCCTGGCCAGCCGGCGGGCGCTGAAGACCCGGCCTGCGGCCGGGACAGCGGCAGCGCAGGCGTGCTGAGCGGGGCGGCCCGGGGCGGGCAGCGGGGCAGCTCGGGGCGGGCAGCAGGGCGGGCAGCGGGGCAGCGCGGCTCCCGCGCCGAGCAGGGGCCAGCGCAGGGCGCAGGCCCGGCGGCTCCTCCCGGCACAAGTGCAAAGCAGCGCCCCGGGGCCGCGCTGGCTCCTGCACTCGTCGCCCCTTACCTCCCCGCTCCCGGGACGACCTTTGTGGGAGGGAGGGAGAGAGGGAGGGGGTTACCTTTTATTAGCGAAGTCCCGTCCCTTGCCAGAGAAACTTTCTACGTGCCTGCGTGTGAGAGGCAACTGGTTACACTCGCTGAAGTGCGAGGAGTGTTTGGCTTCTCCCGTACCAGCCTCCTCCTCCATCTACCCCCCCCGCCCCGAGTCTCCCCTCCCGTTTTACTCCGAATTGCGCTTTATTTGTGTGTGGAGAAAGGGGGGGACTTGTAGAGGGGATGTCCTGCTTTTGCCAGAGGAACAGTGCAAAAGGGGAACCTCGGCTGGGAGAAAGAACAAGAATAAATAAATAAGGAGCAGCCCTAAAATAAAGGTAGTGGCATATCCCGGCAACGAGAAGGTGAGTGTCTCTCTGACTTCCCTGTCCCCGAGTCTCCCTCCCACCCCGTTGCTAAGAGGTGGATGCAGGAAACCGGTTCCCTGTCGCATGTGCATGTGTCCGTGGAGATGGGTGTGTGCCTGTGCTTGTGTTTAGGGTTTATTTAGCATTGGTTTTGTGTTGGTCCAATGACAAAAAAAAAAAAGTTGCTGTAAAACCAACGTAATTGGAAGGAGCAGCGGAGCAGAGACGGGCTTTCGCCCCCCGGCCCCACGCGAGTTTATTTCCAAAAAAACCCTGGTCTCCCGTGCGGACGGGGTGACTTACTGCCTGTCCAGCCGGACTTTCTGCCTTTCCCCAGGTGACCGTACCTGCCGTTTTGCCTTCACCCCTAGTCGACTGGATGTTACCGTGGCCGCTGGGGTGAGCCCGGTGCAGGCTGCTATCGCATTGTTCCTAGCCTGAGCCTCCCGCCCCCCCTCGTAGCAGCGGAAATAGGGGGCCCGGGCTGCGCCCCGCGACCAGCCGGGGGGATGCCGGCCCACCCGGGCGAGGCGGAAGGGCTCTACCGGCCGCCGGGCCGCCTTGCCCACCCGCGACTGTGAGGGCCGGGGCTGGAACCGGGGCCAGGGCTGGGGCCGGCGGCGTCTCTGCCGGAGGCTGGAAGGAAAGAAGTTTTATGGCGGCGGGGAGCCCCTCCGGCATGAAAACACGCAGTGATGGTAGCGATCCCCTTCCCGAAACACCCGTTTCTGCCAGCGAGGTTAGGGCTTGGGAGCGCGGGAGGAGAGGCAGCTCGGCTGGGACCGCAGGCACAGGCGGCAGGGGCAGTGGGTGCCGCCGGCCGCCCCGGGCCCCGCTCCCCGCTCTGCACCCACCGCCGGCAGCGCCCGGGGGTCTTCCCTGCCCTCCTTCCTGCGGGTGGAGCGCCGCGGGGGAGCAGCCTTTGTGGGGTCGGCGGATGGGGCCGGCTGCCTTCGGCCGGCAGCCGCCTCTGGCACTCCTGCAGCAGTTTTTCCCGGTGTCCGAGAGGAGCGGGGACAGATCTGTCCGTTGTTTTTGTTCCTCTCCCTGAGGGAGCCCTCCTACCCTTCCGCTCCCCCGCCCCTGCTTGTTTTTCATCTGGTTTAAGGACAAACCGGTGCGTTTTCGGGTTCTCCCACCCTCGCCCCCGCCCTCTCCGCTGGTCCCCGCTGCGCAGAGGGAAAGAGGCACAGGAAAGCCCCGGCTCGGGGGTCCCGCCACCCTTTCCGCCGGCGATGCGGGTTCTTGTGTTTTCGTTCGAGAGTGTTTCCACGTGGGGAAGCCTCTGGGTGTGTGTACTTGATCCGTGAGGAGGTAACAGGATTCTCCGTGTTCAAACCGAGTGGGCTGTTGGCCATTAATTTGCTTCTCCGGCTGTCATTACAGACTCTTCCAAAATCAGATATCCCTCCGGCTGTGTTGCTTTCACAAGCAACTTCGCAAGCGGCCGCTTCTCCCCGGAGGCGCGAGGGCTCCTCCGGTCTGTGCCCGGGCGGCGGGGGTTGCCCCGGTACCCTCCCGGTACCCCCCCGGTACCCTCCCGCTGGGGAGCAGCACCGCGGCGCCTTCCACCGAGGGGCGAGAGCGGCATCCATCCCAGAGCAGCGCCGCTGCCAGCCGGTAATTGGCATCTAAAGTTTCATTTTACGTTTATGAAACTGCCACGGGAGAGCCAAGTAGGTACTGTGCTGCCTTCCCGTTATCCCGCGGGCAAGATTTAAAGCGGAGCACGCGGAGGTGCACGTTTCTCTGGCGAGGGGCTATGTGAATAGCCGGTGTTTACAAAAATCCTGGGAGGCACGCTGGACCAGACAAGGGAGCGCCTTAGCCGGTTCGAGTTTAAGCATGAAGTCATGCTAGAACAGTAAGAAACCAGTATTTTCAGTTTTCTGAGTTTTGTTTTACGTGTTTCGCTTGCTGAGAGCAGAAAGTGTATCTCAGATAAACTAATTGACAGCTTAGATTTAGAATGCAGTATACAAAGCAAGCATCTTCTCTCTATGGTAATTTTTTTTTTTTTTTTTTTTTTTTTGGTCTGACCTCAGTGTCTATTTGTTAGTTGTAGAGTGTACTTTGCATTAAAGCTCAGGCTATATCATTGCTTCATTTCCTTAACATTCAGAAGAGCAATTTTATAAAATTGCTGTGGGTTTGACTTTTTCTTCTAGCATTTCTGGAAATGCCGCCGAACAACAAATGTTTGCATACCTAAAATACATGGTATTGTGAGTAAAGTGGAAATACAGACTTGTATTTCTCTCTTTTGCCCGTGATTCTTCATGTATATTTGACATATTAAAATTATCTGGGCTATGTCTGAAACAGCTTTTCTTGCTTTCTTTTGAAAATTCTGGTATTTATGTCACCAAATTTTTTTCATTGAAATTTAATAAAAATGAAGGAGTAGTATGTTTACTAATATTTTCTATCTATTTTCAGATAATTTATATGCAGTTATAAATTATGTGTATATGGTTGTAATGCTAATAAATGTAAGTGAAGGTTACTCTTGCTGGATTTCCATTTATTAAGGGCTTCACAACACTTTGCAATATAAATTTATTCTGCTGTATGGATAATGCCAGTGGGATAGATAATTTAATGAGTAGAAAACCGGTGGGTTTCCAAGTCATTGCAGTTTCCAGTTAAAATGTTTCAAACAAGGCAACTAGAAATACAGCTATACATAGTATCCTGTTGCATATTTTTAGCCTGTGATGTGAGCTGTGAGAGCGACTCTAAACTTTACACAACTTTTACCTTTAGTCCTAGAATTAATCCATGTTAAGCACTGGCATTTGGCATGCAAAAGGTACCTGTCTTTTTCCCTGACAACCTGGTGGTATTGCACGATGTTCAATGAAGTTTTCCACTGTTAAAATTTAAACTACTTTTCCCTCTATTAAATATGAAAGTTAATTGAGAAAGAAAGAATTTCCTGGAATTTCTGTCAAGTGCTCTATGATGCAACTACTCAAATTTTTTCTGTGCTATCTTTTGCTTTCTTGAAAGTAAGGTTTTTATGAACTCAGGGTAAGACAGGTCTCCCTTTTTAAAAGGAGAGTTTATTCAGCATACTTCTATATTGCAGCTGCTGATCATATTTCCTAGAGCTGTTAAAGCACTTAAAACCTAAAATTAGGTACTGTCTGGTAGTAAATATTTCAAATCACCCCTTGAAGAAATAAATAGAGAAGTGAACTTTAAAAAAAGGAGACGTTTTGAAATATATTGTTGAACAAAACTAATCTTGCTTTGCTTTTACTCAGAATAATGCGAGTATAATCTAAACCACTGATTTCAACAGTGTGCTTTTTCCTTAAGTTTTCTTAATCTCCTGCAATTTTACTGTGATTTTATACTGATTTTATTTGATATAATAACATGATACTTTGTTCAAGCTATGTTTACTGCGGCAGCACTTATATTAACAGGTATTTAATTAATTTCTAACATACCTGTACTTCCAGTGATTATTCTTCTGATTCCAATAACTGAAACATAAGTTCCCTTGCTTCCTGGTATGCATGTTTCTGTATGGCTTTTGATTGCAGAAGGTGTACACTTGTTTTTTTCAGATTTAAGATGAGTTAATTCACAGAGTAGTTTTTTTTGGTCATACAGCAGTTTTCAATTTGTTTTTTAGTGGAGCATGGCAATAGGTTTATTTGCTCACTATCATTCATTTTTAGTATTGTCAGGGTTTACAAGAAGAACAGAAACAGAGGCATCAGACTAACAGACATCTGTCAAGTTTATCAGGTCTTTTTAAAGCTTTTTGAAAGTTCAGCACTAAGCCAAGTCTGGTAGCAGAAACACTTGGGACTCTCGTTTTTATTCTGTACTTGGGAATCCAGTGTTATTTCTGCTATCTAACTTATCTATGATTTTCTTGCCATTTTGTGTTAGAAAAGCAGTATTTATGTTGCGCAAGTGGAAGAAGAGTTTTGATACTTGGTCATCGACTGAGAGGTTTATAAGTAGACTTTTAATTTGTGGTATTAACTCGATATGTGCTATTTTTATTTTTCTTGGACTTAAACATTGTGTAAATGTGTGTCCAACTTAACCTTTTCTGTCATTGAAAAGCGCTAATTGATCTTGCTGGCCCTGACATAATAGTATAGTTTGATATTTGAAACCTTTCAGCTTTGGCATGGCCCTTTAATCACCCCTGAGATTTCAGGGCATGGTTCTACTGAAGGCATAAACTGCTACTCTTTTAAAAATGAAATAAAAATGGTTATTAAAAATAAATTATCTTTATGGTCTTCTAAAGTCAGAGGATGTTTTACCTATCAAAGCTCCAGGCTTTGCAATATACATTAAAGACTTTCTGCTTTATTTGTGTGTACCAGGTGGCATTTTAGATGTTGCCATACAGAAATAATAATGTGTTTGGCCAAATGCACACCTCCATGTTGCAATGTTATTAAATCTGTCATTAAATCAGAAGTGCTTAAAGGAACTTGGATGCACTTTGCAGTGCAAAAGCTGAGATGTGAAGAGTGCTTATCTGTCAAGTAAAGAATAAAATTTATTTGAAAAGGCAATAAAACATGAATTTTTAGTCCACATTGTAGGTTGTAATACTGCCAGAAGGATTCCTTTTGGGATGCCTGTAATACAGGACCCTGGTGGAAAGTGTTTTAAGGCATTCTCTTCTTTTTGTCTCTAAGCCTGAGAAATGTGTTGAATAGCCTTTTACTTTAATGTTAAACAGTAAAATTACTTAGATGATTTATTATCCTATACCAAAATGCATCACTGGGCAGTCTCACTCACAGGATTGTATATAGGCTAGTTGTCAGACTTTTGAGCACAATGTCAAATGCTAATGGCTGTCCGAGGAATACTAAAGTTTAACCATTTTATTTTCAATTTGTTTAAAACTTCTACACATAAAGAAATATTAGAATGTAGAGTGATTATCCTCAGATATTTTGGAGATCCATATACCAGTGAGACTCAGATATATTTGGTCTTAAGCTATTAGACTCAAATACTAGACGCTAAACTCTGATTTAAACTGCAGTTTCCATGTATTTTAAAAGCAGGATTTTGAAGGTTTTCTGTGCTAAATTCTTTGGGGGTCTGCATCCCTTTCCTAGAATCAAAAATAATAATAAACAAAATTATGGCAGTTTTCATTAAGCAGCTGTCCAGTGTGGCGAGTAATGTGGCAGGACTATGTGTAGGGCTGTTTAATTGCATGTAATTTAAGTGCTGTCTCTGAAGAATTGAGTTTTGGCTGAGTGAATAATGTGTCTTTACTCCAGGATTGCCTCCTTTTGTGGCTGGACTACACAACTTGACTCATCTGGAGCAGCAAATTGCAAAAAGACCTCCCAAAGCAGCCTGCAAAATATTAACATGTAGAAGACTAAGTTTCATATAGGTGATAACTTTTTACTTATGTATTTAAGTTAATACGCAATAGATTTTTTGGCAGCATTAAAATTTATTACTATGGTGACATGACCCAGTATGAATTGACATTGTCAGCCGTATAAAAAATTACTGCTGCCTTTTTTTTTAATTGGGTAGATGCAGCAAGTAAGTATTTTGCTCTTGACACAAATATAATTAAACCACAAAAACCTACATTAAAATACCATGGTGGGTCTGATATAGACTACAATTGTAAAATAAATACAGAGCTGAGTTTGCAACTTTTCAAATAATTCTTCTCTATGACTATGTGAATATGACTATTGAAATCAATGCTGGTGCATGAGGTAATTGGAAACTTAGCTTGATGTTTTGTGCCAGATCCTGAGCTGTTGCAAATTGGAGTAGGAATGTTGAAATTACTGGAGTGGTCTCACATTATGCCAGATGAATATCTAGTCCTCTATTCTTAGTGCAGTCTTTTTTTTGGAGGGAAGGTATTGTAGAATACTTTATATGTATGAGATCATATGCACAGAGGAAAGATCCTGCAGTACTTCGAAAAAACAAAGGAAAGTTATGTATAAATGTCCAAATCATATATTGTTTTCTTCCATTTTAAGACATTTTCATATTCCTGTGTTAGAATATGTCTTTTTATTTTGTACAGCACTTTATAAATGACCACAGAAATGCCTTTTATAATAATTGTATTCCTGAAATTATGCAATTAGAAATATTGTTAATTGGCTATGTTTGTTAATTCCCTTCAGGCAGCTGTGTTGTTCATAGAAGTAAATAGTCTGGTTGCATTTACTCATTCATTTAATTAATGCCAAGCTTATTCAATGAAAGGTGCAAAGTCCATTTACCATGTTAAATCCCACCTGGATGTTTCTTTTTATTTACTGTAGTATATTCCCAGAGAATCATAGAAAATTAAGGTCACCTTACCCCCAAATGGGTGCAGCTAAACCAGCCTCTGTACACTCCAGCTTATGCATCCTGACATTATGCTATATGTGAGGTCCCTCTTCCAGCTCTCCTGGGTGTCCCAGTGTAGACATGGTTTCAGAAAACCAGGCACAGCTCAGGCAGCTTATGCACGTTTCCTCTGCCACGTTCTAGCAATGCAATTCAGCCTCAGCCTCATGTTTCTGTTCCTGTTCTAGTCTTCTTAACATGGAGAACTAGGGAGCTGGAAAATAATAGGGCCGAATGGCACAGAGGTTTTACAAATGGATTATATTCTGGGAAAGGGTCTTCAAAATAAAATGTTTAGGTTATACGAGACAAGGTTTGGAACTGTTGTAGGTTTTCCAAGTACTTTTATACTGAGCCACCTAGTTTTATGTTTGTTCTAATCTGATGTGATAGAAGGAGCTGGTGTAATGTTCATGTTAATTTGATTAAATTGATTCTCCTTCAGAGAAGCAATTTTTGTGTTCAAAGCAGGGTTCAGCTTTTTTTTTTCTAATTAAACTATAGTCTAATTTCTTCAAGGGCTAGCTGAGTATTCAGATTTTTGGCTTAAGACAAATTCAATGGAAGGAGTTCCTCCTTGGTAGTTGTGAAACTCTCCATCTTTTTGGGGTCTTGCCTATATCTGCATTGAAAGAAGTCCAGGACTAGAACTGCAGCTCGAGAGATGCTGTCAGATCAAGGCTAAGCCTGCAGCAGTTTGATTGGAAGGTCTGTAGGAAGAGGTCCATCATTTTGCTCAGTTTTTATGTATTGTGCTAGGTGTATTGGTTCATAGAAGCAGTAATAGCAGTAATCTGGATGTGACTCATTGCTGTGTGTGACCAACCATATCTAAAGTTCCTACATCCATCTGTGGCGGAGAATGGAAGAGCGTGAAACTCTGGTTTCACCTTTGGTGGCAGTGCTTCTTAAGCAGCCAGTTACCCCTCTGCTGGCCACTCGTTTAAGCTGTATCTGCTCCTTGCTCTGGTTCACAACCAGCTGTGCTGGCAAAGAAGCGAAGGTGGGAATGAGTGGCAACGCCCACGCTGCCGAGCCTGGCACCAGCACGGCAGAAAGAGCTGCAGAACCACAGTCTCTGTTACCTAAGCTGTTACCTCTAATAACCGAAGTGCAGGGTCAAGTCTGTGGGATCAGTGGAATTTTTCAGCATGAAAACATTGTCTAAAAAAATGGTCCCTTGATATTTAACCAAAAGGTTTTGCTGATGTGGGGTTTTATAACTAGAACTGAAGTCACTGCAAATAGTTTGCAGATACATATCCAGGTTAAAACAGCAGGGGAAGTTTTTGTAGCTTTGGAGGCGACAGCTATGACGTTCTCAAAGGCAGGCAGGATGTGATAAAAGATGATGAAACTTTTCCAGGACTCTGCACCACTGCCCAAAGCTGGGCTCACAAGAGCAGATGTGACAAAAGCAGAGTGTCACTGCACTAGAAGGACTTCATCGCCGAGGGCTGCAGCTCTCACGACAGGCTGCATTCTCTTATCACTGTTGCTGTGGAAAGGAGCAAAATAATATCTCAAAAGTAGCCATTACTTAGCTGACACAGTAGACAAAGTGCTTAATTTATGGCAACTATTTTTTATGAGTCTCCACTGTCACAAAGTATTAACTTACATGCTTTCATGTTCCAAATGCTTTTTTGTATGTTGTTCCTGTATAACATTGAAATATGCATGCTGTACCACATCACAGATTTATGAACACTCAAGTATGCCAAACTAGTGATATTGATTTTGATGTGAGTACAAGTTTGATTCCTAGAGATAAGAGTAGTGATGTAACAAAGTTCTGTAAGTGTTTTGAGTTGACAGAACTTTTTGATTATATAAACTTTAAGGACACAAAATCAACTTGGCACAAATGAAATGGATTAAACAGCAAACTCAAGCATAGATTTCAAAAATACTTCCTTGTTAATGAATCTTTAAAGAAGACACTGTTACACGGAGTCTTTCTGGGGTTAGTCATCAAATCAAAACCTGTTTATTATTTTACCTGTGACACAAACATTAGTAAGTTCTACCAGAAATAATACCTTTGATTAGATCAATTGCTGATCTCACAAACTTTCTTGTACATCTATCATTAAACTGTAATGCCTACAGTACTGCTACTACAAAGACTGAGGGAAGAGTAAATAATGAAGTGAGCAGATTGTTAAGAGTAGTCTGGCTGGTTCAGTAAACTGAGAGCAAACAAACAGTATGTGCTTCACTACAAGCCAGTGGTTTATTTAAAATAACAACTGGAGGCCATAGCAAATGGTACTATAGACAAAAAAGGAGTAGTAATTATTTTTAAAAAGTACTAGGCAGAGTAAGAGAGGTGAGGTTACATGTGTAGATAGTATGGGTGCAGCTGCTACTGGAAAGCAGTGCCCTCTTTTAGCTTTAGAAAGGAAGCTGGAAAAACAGGATAAGCTGCAGGTATAAGACCAGAGGAGTAATTAAACAATTGGAAAATGTCTTCCATGGAATGAGCAGATTTCAGTTTACCAAAGGAGAAGGTACCATTGTTTGATCACAGCTAATAAATATCTAAGTGGGGGGAAGGAAATCTGGCAAAGGATCCATTATCAAAACTAAAATCAGATAATACCTGTTTTTCACAATACTCTCTGTTGCATACTTAGTGCTGCCTTGCCCGTAGAATGGTGAGCTGTTCCAAGGACTTCATGGCATTTTAGGTGTGAATGGGGACTGCTGATGGGCCCAGAACTGAAATGCATGCAGATAGCTCTTGTGAGGAGCAGCAGTACAATCAATGTGGACTATACAGCAGTTCTAACATTGGGTTTAGCATTTTCTTTGTGCTGACCAAGGTGGCACATAGGAATTTTGCTAGTTTTCATTCATTGTGTTCTGATGGTTTAGCTTGGCAGCTGTGTGCAGCAGTATTAAGTTTGATGAGCAATTACTGTCCTTACCTTCTGTCAGGAACCACTTGAGTCATGTGCTGGCACCAGCAGGAGTTCCTTATTCTGGGACAGTTTTGCATTAACATTTTTTGTTTCCTGTTTCTCAGTAATTCCTTGAGAATGGAACAGTTTCCCAAATGCAATATTCAGGGATTACTGTCAACTTCAATTAGGAAAAAGGTTTCATTTCTTCTACCACACCAGAACCGAAGTACTCAAGTTTGTTTTCAGCATCTTTACTTTTATATTTCTTTCTGGCATTTCAAAATGTTCCTTTGAAGAGCTGCATGTGAAACACTTGCAGTCACAGGAATGGACAAGAATGGCAGCTGCCGGTGAGGGACAGATAGTGATGCTGACAGATGAAAAGGAAGGGCAAGCTGCTAGCTTCCTCCTTCATCAGGATGTTTCTAGGAATCTTGGCTATTACTTGGAACTTCTTCAGTAACTCTAATTGTGTACTCATTGCTGAACATGCTCTGGAAACTGAGGCATGGCTTTTAAAAACAAATAGGATGTCTGGATACTGTGCTGTCACAGCTTTCATTTTAACACGTGGTTGGATTCTGTGGATTCATTTATCCACCTAGGTAAAACTGCTGTTGGCTTTTACCTGGAGGATGTACTCATTTGTAGGTTCTCCTAAATTAGAAAATTATAAGTAGGACTTCTGTTTTAGGAATCATCTCTATTGTGACCTTATGCTATTTTTGTGTCACAAAGTGATTTTTTTCATATATGAAAGGTAAATTTAACATGTCCTTCGGGGAGATGAAATAAGAAATAATTAATATATTTAAGTTGACAGTGTCTCTTTAAATATTCAGTCCAGCCAAGCATAGTCTTATTCTTTCTGTTTTCAGTGGCTTGTTTATAAAGAACTGAAATGTTTCATTTGGTTAGTTTTCAGCTATTTTCTAAAAAAAAAAAAAAAAAAAAAAAATAAAAAGAGGGAAAATGTCTCAGAAATTAACCAAAATATGCTGTGTAGTAAAAACCAAAATCCTTCCCCCTAGAAAAACCTAGTTGTTCAAAACATTGAAATGGCCTGCTAGTAGGAAAATAAAACTAGAATTTTTATTGAAATTAGAAAAAAATATGCATCTATCTATGGTATCTTTAAATTACTTTTTTTGTTGGGTTTTTTTCCCCCCCTGGGAAGGGAAGAAATCCCTGGGTAGAGATTGTGTAGGTTTGATCACTCATGAGTTTGAAAACACTGAGAAATTTTTTTGCAAATCAATTTTCCTTTATTTTTAGTGGTACACAGTGGGATTCTAGATTAGATTTGTTTACAAATGCAGACCAGAAACAGTCTCAGCATTTCTTTTCTTTATTTCTGACTGGAATAATCTGTAATTGATTAATCTGGAATGAGGTCTGTGTTGCTGCCTGCCTGATGGAAGCATGAGTGAAGACGTCTCTCGCAGTTGGGAAGCCCCAAACATCAGTGGATTCACAGCTCTGGTTTCAATCTTGGCATTTCCACAGCATATTGTGCAATGTTAGGATAAGGCAGGAATTGCTGAGTTTATAATTTTGTACTCTGAAATTCTTAAAGCTACTTTCTTATTTGTTGGACAGGTATGGGATGGGAGTGGTAGGCAGAGAAGTGGTCAGTTTTAGCCATATTTGAGTACTTGTAAAATCGGTAACCAGTTTTGCAAGAGAGATAAATGCTGCACTGAAGTATTATTTTACCTAAAGTAAATGAGATGTGGTGCTTGCTGTTGTTTACCATGTGCCAAGAAGTCTTCCTGTTTCTCTGTTTTCCCACTTGCTTTGTTGTATTACGAAAATGGGACAGCAGGCAGAGCTCTTGTCATAGACCCTTTCCATTCCTTACCTGTTTTATGTACCAAACTGATGCAGAGACCTCATGGTCTGTGTTGTTGCTTTTTTTTTGTCTTGGTGCCTGCTTTCGACTGGTATCAAATGGTTTTATCGTGGTGAGACTTGTTTCTAAGTTAGAAGTAACAGATGCAGAGTGGAAATATAATTTTAATTTTTCTGGAATAAAATGTTGAGAAATACCACGCAAGGAAACTGAATTCAAAAAACCCAGACTGCTCTAAACTGACAAATATAAAAGTGTTCACCAAAGACCATGCAGAATTTGCAAGACTGTGTATAACAAATGTCTCATGACTGGCATGAAAGTCAATTATTTGACTTGAATTTTGACAGGTTTTTAGTGTATTACAGTGGGGTGGCATGAATCATGTCTGTTCTAATTGCTGTCTTTGACATCTGGCATTAATTCACATGCTCAGAAAGGAAGATGAAAATAACAAATTATGTCCCACTTATAGATGTGTAATTTTTCGGAAGAGAGAGAAGGTAAAAAGGAAACTAGATGAGCAGAGAACTATAAATGCCTGCTGGGTGTTGAAGACTCCTTCCCTGTTGTTAACATACTTGATATCCCAGTATGGATAATTTTATTGTCTCAAGATGTGGAAAAGCCTGAGTTGTGTTACCAGAACCAAGCACTCCTTCATCTCCAGCAGCGATAACAGACAGACCCTCAATCTTCTGTGAATCTGAGCTTTGGCATTATCAGTGTCATGATGATGGAACACCAGGATTTTATTTTCAGTTCCTTTTTTTTCTTTCTTTTTTGTGCTAATAACACCTGGCGTTGCAGCTTGTAACATACTCATTTCATAAGCATGGTTTTTGTGTATGTTAGAATATATATTGATAGCCAGTATGTATATTAGAATATATACTGTATACCTAGTTTAGATATATGCATGTTCTTATGCATATCCACGCTGGACACTGTGCTGGGATGAGAGTGCTGAGCAGCTCCTGGAGGGTGTCCTGCACAGCCCCCTCCATCTAGCTGTCCCCCGTGTATTTTGCTGTCAGAGCAAGGGCTCTTGTTTACAGAAGGGTCCATCTCCTTTTCAGCATATCCTGGAAATTCCTCCTGTATTGCTTCCCTGTAAATGATTAGCATGACTGTCTGTGTGGTTGCAGACAGCAGGAAATTCACCTGTTCCCAGAAGCCTACAGAAGTTGCGTGAGTTGTTGGATGAACTCCTGGAGTAATGCTGCTATTTCAAACTAAGGAATAATAGATCTTCTCTACTTAAGCAATCCATCTGTAGAACATAAATCCAGTGAAGATGGTTTCCCTCCCACCAGGGGCCGCTGGGAGTGCTGGGAGCTGAAATAAGCTGTGCCGCAGGGCTGGCAGGGCATGCTGGCCCACAGCTGCATGCCAAGGGCTCTGGATCAGGAAGGAGCTCAGTGTTCTGGAGGTCACTGGTAGATGGAGGAGTGGGTACTGAATGTGCTACGAAGGATTCCAGAAAGCTCTAAAACTTCTCTAAGGGTAAAATGCTCATCTGCAACAAGCAGACTGAAACCAGAGTGATTTGAAGAGCTAACCCTCTAGATATGTGGGCCGGAGGAAAAAAGCCAGTATTAGAAGATGAGAAAGGGAAAGACAAACATTCCATATTCCCCTTAATTCTCTGTGGACCAATATTTGTTTCGATGATGCAATATGACTTTTTTGGGAGGCTCATTTCACTTGTCTTAATACCAGGAGATAGATACCAGTCACCTCAGCTAAGCTCTAGTACACATGCAAGATTCCCAAGCCACTTCTGCTTCCTGCAAGAGTAAGGAATGTTAAAAGAAAAAATTGAGAGCTAAAAAGAAATTCAGAAATTCCATATAATTCTCTCCACCTTCCCATGATCCTAGATCATACTGTCAGGATGGCTTTGCTTGCCTTTTTAACTGTTTATTATGTTTATAGTGATTAAAATTTGTTAGTAATTTGCTCTCCTGTGAAGATAGATAGAGGTCATAATGTTTCTGGTTTTTTCCACTAAACAAGAATTGTTTTTATTAGGGCTGACACTTCTTTCAAGAAAATGCAGAACTTTTGTCTAAGAGAAAAAACAAAAGCCAACAAAGCTAAAAATTAATGTAAATATCACATATATAAATATAAATGAGTTCTAAAATTAATTAGAATTATATCAAGCAATAGCTTTTCTGAGATTGTATTGAGAGCTGAGTTTTAATTTTGTCTTACAACACAAGAAATACCTTCTTTGTCTAGCAAAACATAGATGGGCAGTGATGTCCAGTTTCTAGAAAGCCCTAGATTATAATTTTGTTTATTTTAAAAATTTGTTTTTCTTATTGACTTGCCTGCTAGTAGTTTCACTCGCATTTTGAAGAAACGTAGGTTATAAAGCACATCAGTCTCATTCCTCATCTGAGGCATGGATTTTCTTCTTTTCCAAATGTAATACTATTAGTTACTGTCCAAAATACTGTTTTGGACTGTAGATACAGGATAAGTTGAAATTCTAATAAATCAGCATGTGGTTTCCTTTTAATTTAGTTTATATTGTATCTTTTTCAGATGACACTTCATGTGATATGCATGCAACTAGAAGAATGTTTTCCTAATAAATTATTTAATGTTAGGTCGTGACTATTTGTTACTGCCTGTACCCTCTCTGCTGTTCTATCAATGGAATGAATTTCATGGGAAACAAACAACATGAAATAATCTAATTTAATGAGATTGTAGTACATATCAGTTCCTTGCACTGATTCTAGAGCAATTCTTTTTCTTATTACCTGTCTTGTATAACCTTTCACAGTGCCTCAAATGCCCTTCACTTTCCTCAGATGTTCCCTAGGAATGGTGCAAACCCAGACAGGAGGCTCTCCTGAGGCTTGGGGGAGGTCAGACCTTGGAGCCTGCCTTCATTTGTTGGCACCTTACTGCTGCACGGCCTGCCTATGTTCAGTTGCAGTTATAAGCACTAAGTACTTCTACTACCACGGGTTTCTGAAGCAGAGCACTAGAAAATGAGAAATTGGTCTATTTGTGACCACTTCTCACTTTAAATTTTGCCTCTCAACCTGTGGCTGTGATAGAAATGAGTTCTTCTTTGTGGCTATGAGTTGTGTTAACCACAGTAGCATCCTTCCGGTTTAGGCTTCTTATCGACACATTTCAAAATGTAAAATGTAAAAACCAATACAGTAAATTTGACTAGGATCCTGCAGCTCCTGTACTAGACTGCCAGAACATCACCTTGATATAATCTCAGAAGATATTCTTCAGGTGAAACAGAATAGAAGAACCTGACAGTGTGCCCAAGGGGATTATCATGTGAAGAAAATTGTTGTGGTGAAACTGAGGACCTTCTCCCCTCTGATTTCATTTAAGAAGACCAACTCCAAATGGACCAAGAGAGGACCTTCCTCTTTAGTTTTTGGGTTGAAGTGAAAGAGAGGAATATTTTTGTCTGATGGCTGAACTCCTCTTCCAGGTGATGGATTCTTCTCATAGCTCCATCTCTCTGTCTGGCTGACTGGAGGACATGAAGCAGCATCTGAAATACTCTTAGGAAACATTAAGTGTTTTTAGGCTGGTTTTAATCCCCAAGCTTCACATTCTGTCTTCAGCTTGTGAAAGTTGCAGCACAACTTAAAAGTTAGACATCCCTTAGAAAATGAAACTGCCTCAGTCAGTTGTTTATCTGTTTCAGTCCTAATTTTATGAAGAAATCATTGCGAAGGGAGAGATCACATCCTTGCTGTCTTACATTTTCAGTCATTTACAAAGCAGGATGCAGTAGATCCTCAAGTAGTTTGGGGTTTTTTCTGTGTTTTGTTTTGTTGTTGTGTTTTGGTTTTTGTGTGTGGGTTTTATTATTATTTTTGGGTTTGTTTGGTTTGGTTTTTTGGGGTTTTTTGTTTGTTTTTTTTTTTACTTACAAATGTATCTCTGTGAGGAAACACATGTTTTTTCTCATGGTCGAGTCCTGGAAGTTGCAGTTTAAATTTGATGAAGTGTTTTATTCCCCCAGATAAAAATAAATAAATAAACTAGATTTAAATGCATTTGTTGATGAGGGAAGTCAGGAATCCTCCTAATTAAGACATTTCTTAGAAAGGTAAAATTTTTATCTGGGAGCATAAAACACTTCATCAGTTTTAAAGCCACATCTGCAAGGACTGGATCAAGAGCAGAAACAGGCATTTTTCTTCATTCTGGCTTGTCTATGAGTTTAAGACTTTTAACAACAGTTTTAAAAATACTTAAACCCAGTTAGAAACACTTGCAATATAATAGGGATAAGAGTGCCCTCCCTCCCTCTGTTTTTAATCTGCTTCTCTTGATGGGATAAACTACAAGGTTGAATTGGTGACTGGATTATTGCCTCATAAAACAGCACGAGGTTACTATTATCCTTTAATTTTATATCTTTATTAGTGAGTAATGTTGGTCTTATTTAAATCACTGACTTCTCTAATGGTTTTTCTCCTCTTTTACAAATTTATAAAACTAAACCCTAAAGGATTTGGTCTAAGTGCAATTGGCATAACTGCCATTATAAAAATCAGTGTGTTAGTATTTGGTTATAATCAGCTGCTTTAAATGGGCTCAAAATGTAGCAGCATTTAGCTCTTGATAGGTATACTACTAATAAAATATTAATTCTGAATTTTATTTTAAAAAGCTCCATTTCCAGTAAGCATATTTGAATTTTGAGGCGGTGTGAAGATTAACAACAGAGCCTTGGAACTATTATAATTTGGCGCGTTCGTGCAAAGGACAAAACACATTGTGTATTTCTGCAAAGATTAAAACAAACTTCTGTTTGTCTTGCAATTCAGTAAAATAAGTTTAAACATTTGTGAAGGTCAGTCTTTCTTAGAAGGCAACTAATTCAAGTGGCATATTTAGTGACGTATTCCAGTGGATGCATGAATTCTGGGACACAACACATGTTGTGGGCGAGTCACAGGCAGTTCTTAATTGTAAAACTACTGTTGGACTGACATGGTCAGGATGTATTTAAAGTATTTATACACTTTAATTTTTAAGGAAAGTGTTATATCCATTTGTTGATTTCAGTGTGCTTTGGTTAAGATCATGATCCATACGGAAAGAAACATGAATATGGGTCTGTCTGTAATGGTATGGCTCTGTAGTTGAGTTTCACACTGAAAGTGAGGGATCTGTTCCCTTCAGTGACCAACAGACAGAGCATTTAATGGTTGAATGCAAAGCAAGTACTGACTTTTAGTCAGTATGTTTAGAAACTAGTTAATTAGTTCTGAATCTTGTATTTTACTATTGAGTGCTTGACTCTTTCTGCAGGCAATCTTGCTAATGCAAGAGTATGCACACACTTCAAAAGCTTAATTAAATTAATGGAATATTTTAGGATTGATTGTGAAAATCTATCTTTGTGTTTGGAATTGCCTCCTTTGTCAGATGCTACCACAGAAAATACCATATGTAGCTGCTTTCTCTCAAAATACCTGTTGTTCTAGGTAGGCTTGTCTCTGAAATTTGCCTTTAGTTGGTGTTAAATTCCCCTTTTGTCTCCATTGGAAAAAACTGCAGAAGATTTTTACAAATACAAGGGTGTGGTCTCCACATTGACTGAAAAACCATGGGAAGTGGTTACTGTTTTGGTGAAGGCATTGTGGGTGAAGAAATCAATGTTTTGATCTCTTGGCAATGGAGAGGACACTGAAGCCATTTTGAAAAATAGGAATTATTTCCAGCTTTCTGATATGGTGAAATACACGCAACACGATTTGCTTGAAAGTTGTCTTTTCCTTATGTAACAGCATGGCAAAAATTAATGAAATGTGAATGAAAATCTTTTTGAAACTTAGAGAAGAGCGAAGAAAAGCAAGAGCGTGTAATCTGGTAGTAGGAAAAAGAGGAAATAAAGGTAGACTGGAAAGAGGGTAGACTGGTGCTTTAAATGTGCATGTGTGTATGTTCTAGGAAATAACTAATGCAAAACACAAGGAAACTTTGGGAATTACCTCTTGGGGAGTAAATGGAGGTATGGCAAGGAAGTGGCACTTGACACCAAGGGAGGAGGTATTGACAAGACAAGGTGGGTGGGAATGTGTTACTCCGATTCCTTTCAAAAGTTCTGTGTGTGTCAACAGAGTTATACAGTGTTTAACCTCAGGTAAATAAAGGTTATGTTTATGCAGGGTGGAGGTAGCATGAGGTATAAGTGCTTGCTGGTCAGAATTTAAACCAAAGATCCATAATGTGTTTATGTCATAGGGCATACTCCCAGGTAGTGTTTTGGGGGGTTGATAAACAAATCCAGGTAATGTTTAATCCAGGTTAAATCCAGGTTGTTTGGGTTCCTTAATCTATATGTTTACACAATACTATATGTTTTGTTTTCTTTTACAAGTAACAACTAGGTTTGATGAATTTATTGCATATATGAACTATGCCTGGCACTTGTTCTGTTCTCAAGCATGCACATTTGCATAACTCCAAAGTGGATCTTTTCTGAGAATGGAGATTGTAATGGAATTGTGTGGCTTTCTAGTTAAGTTTACCGTAATCATTCATATGCAGAAGTCTTAGAAAATAGAATTTTCGTATTGAAGATCTCAATATTTGATGAGAGTGGTTCACCCTATGACAGAAGACCTAGACATAGCAAATAATTAGGGTAATGTCTGTCATTTAGCACTTTGTAGGGAGCTGCTTGTTATAAACCACTTTGTGTACTTTATTTAATCCTAAAGGAATTTAATGGACCTTGGAGAGGGAACTTCATGCTGATAATTGCATAATAACCTTTTTCTGCCAGACACTTAATGACTAAGAGGTTATCATTAAATGTGTATTAAGCAGTTTTGTTCAGCGTTCCATAATTGTCTTTCTAATACGTACTCCCAGGGGTTATCTTTTCTGTCTACTTAACCAGTTGCCTGTATTAAACATTTTAGCTCTTTTATTCATTTGTTTTTCGTAACTCTCTTACAGGAGTTGAAGAACTGTTACTGAACTGTGTTTCTGTTTCTGTTGGTGTATTTTAAATAGCTTCCTGAAATAATACTGGAGATGTTGAAACATTTTATATGAAATTAGGCTTCATAGATTTGATGCTGGATTTAGTGAAACCACAGCCTCAGTTAGGCTGTTTGTTTATTGCAGATTTTGCCTGAGAAGTGAGTACCACAGACTAACATGTTATTTTTTTCCTCTTCTTTTTAATTTAGACTACTGAGCTTTAAGTTGAAGGGAAGATTATTTCTGCTTGTGGGAGAAAAGAAAGGTGAATAACCTCCATGGAAGACTCTCAGGATCTAGGTGAACAGTCAGTAAGTACAAATGTTGCTAAACTGAATGGAATACATTGAACTCTGTTCAAGTTTTGTTTGGAGGGATTTTACTTCAGATTTGAGAATTATAGTAAGATCTGGGGAAAGCTTCTGAGCTTTCAGGTTCAAACCTTTTCTTAGCTCATACATGAAATTAGTGGTTTTAAACTTATTTTTTATCTTTTGAAGGTAAAATATCATAGTCATGTAGGATTTTGCAGAATTAGAATTGTTGGAAGCCTGATGGATGTAATTAAGGTATGCTGGAAGAATAAAATGTTAAAAACTTGCACAGTGATATGCCTTGTTCAAATAATTGTATCAAACTGTAAATCCATAGTGTTCTGCTGGTTTTGTTAAAGCAAGAGTTACCAAAAAATGCAAACAAGACATTTCAGATGACATACATGAATCGTTTCAGGACTCTTGGATTTCAAGGGGACTGTGAGAATTGGCAGTATGTCTTCCCATCCTGTCATTGATGAAATAGCTGGGAAAAACAGGGTGGACATTTCTTCTCCTTTTTCCTTTATAATTTTTCCTTTCCTTGAACGATGTGTTCTTCACATTTCCTTACCACCAGGTTGCAGTTCTGAGAAGGCAGCATGCTCCGATCAAATTTAAAGTTGGCTGGACATGCTATCTAAAGTGTTTGCTTTGGTTTTAACATCTTAATTTCTAGTGGTCACAGTACTGGCAGATTTTGTGAGTGCTGTGATCCCCACGAGTCTCAGCTAAGGGCTCAGTGTACTAAAGATCAGTAAAGGGATTTCATATTTTTATTTCTGACATGCTGAAAGAGCTTATCCATGTAATAAACTAGTTTAAATATATTTTTTTTATAGCAGAGACTTTTATAGGTAACAAGTGCAAGGAACTGAGAAGAGTTGCACGTGTTTTTAAAATGTCAGTAATTTTCTTTAATAGGGAGTACTTTGCTCCTGACTGGATAGCTCCTATCTGAGACTTTATCTTGGACCAGAGTTTTATTGCTGATTTAAAATGGTACAGAACTGGAAAATCTTAACAGTGTCTCAAGTCACCATGGTCGCACTACTTGGGCCAGCTGCAGGTATTTATCTATTTAAACTGTTCCCAACCAAAACGTTAGAAGACGTAAAGGCTACATGGCTTCATAATTAATAAAGTTTTATAAAGGTCATAAAATATTAAGCAGAAGTTCTTCTGTCATAGTCTGTGAAACAATTATTCTGTGCACTACACGTATTATGGTTATTAATAGGAAGTAGATGAGCCAGTTTAGCTTAGTGCTAAATGTGCTTTCATAGTAGTTAAAATGTTTTTGCACCACTGGATGCCTGATAAATGCATATTTTAGTAGCCATTTTACTACCATATCATAGTCTAGTTTCTGTAGTATTTTTCATAGCTGCTACATAGCTTTATGCTAATATGTCAGAACAGTCTTGCAGATTACAATTTGAGGTGGAATCTGTGCTATGTTGCGTATGGAGGTACAATTTGCTGTCCTTACACTATTGTTAGTGTCACAGAACATTGTGATTCAAGACAAGAGTTTATTGTTCTTATTCTGTGGTGAACAGTGGCAGAACTTCAGTGTAATGGGTGGGAACAGTCCCCTTTTATCACTCCCGTAGTCCAGGTGTGCACACAAACTAAGATCTCATGAAGGCATTAGGAATTGTGGTGTGAGGCCCCTCTGCCTGAAGCAGATACTGAACCTACATTTCCCGACTTCAAATGCTTTTTCACTATTATGTGATGATTAAACTCCTCTCACTACCAAGTTTTAAAGAAGAAAATAGTGTTTCTGGCTTAGTTCTTTAAAAGCCACAGGGCAGGACTGTAAGCAAGAGATCCCAGGCAGAAGAAGTTCTTCTCTAGATGAGGATTTGGTGGTTTTTGTTTGTATGCCCTGGTGTTTTGCAGTGGTTAATGTGTTTGGTACTGGTTAGCTGTAGGCAGTTTCTGCTCATCATGTGGGATTTCTGGTTCTTGACATGTTCAAGGAGCTGAGAGGTACTTCATTCTGGCTTCATGATTCCTCTCTGGGAGCTGGGCATATAAAATTTAGATCATGGAAATTCAAGGAGCCTCAGGATCTAGCCACTGCTGCTAGATTGTGTGAATAAGCATGAATGCAAGACCTGTGTTCAAACTTGTGCTGGCACCTTGCCTCGAATATTCTAATCCTTGGTTACTTGAAAGACTGCCTGTCCCTTCAACTGAGATGGGTCAGAAGGTGCTTGCTGTTGGATGGTTTGTTTGATGGATAGTTGAGTTTTCTGAATAGAAGGATTCCTTTATTGAATTAATTTCCCTGGGTCAGTGAACAAAGGTAATTTTCAAGTTTTATTTTAAAGAAAATAAATTATGCTAATTTCTGTAGGTAGGTTGTCCTCCTGAAGTTTGATGGGCTGTAGTGTAGCTTTTATTCTGACAGCCTTCTCCATAATTCCGAGATCACTATTGCTGCTCTAACTCAAGATTTTGTTGTTTTCTCTGTCTTCTTTTAAAATACACTAGTGAGAAAACATTGGTTCTCTGATTCCTATCCTTAAACTAGATCATAGTCAGGTGAAGCTCATGTGATCATAGTAGCTATGAGCAATTCCACAGCATCCCTCTTGCCATACAAGAAATAAACTTGTCCACTTTTGTCTCAGAGCAGTGACTGTATTACCACATGCTGCTTCAGAAATCTAAGTGCACCCCTGTTCTCTGAGCCTATGAAGAACTGGATTTGACTGAATTGAGCAGCTGCTGTGTTTTCTGAGATGCCAGCTTGATTAGATGTAATATATACACCATTTATTGCATTATGTCAGTAATTTATTTATTTTTCCTATTTTTAATTCTAGTAAACACCTTGCCCCTGCTACATTTTAAATTGTTATGCACTGACTGACAAGAAGTCAGTCTCCTTGCCTGCTTGTCATTCCACAGAGCCTCTGTACTGAGAAATCTGTTGTGCTCCCTTTCCTTTGCCTTCTCACTCCCAGTTTTGTGTGGGAGAGCCTTAATCGGCATCATACAGTGATAAAAAGAGTTAGAAGCAGAGTAAAGTTTATTATACTTTGGTTTTCCTGCCATCATACACAACTGCATAGGTAAATAGCTCTATTTTGAAGATAAGCAGGAAAATGATGCAAGTTACTACCTGACACAGAGGAGAGCAGGGATCCATCAGGTGCAGCTGAGATCCAGCAGTCTCCTGCAGCTGGCATGGAGCAGGCTGGGGTACGTCGTAGTACTGTACCCTCGATGGCAGGAGTTTGTGTGCAAAAGAGCTCCCAACTCTCTTTTTCTTTCCTATTCAGATGCAGAAGATGCTTGTACATCCATGCATAGGAAGGACATTTTCTGTTAATTGATAGAAATGTTCAGTTTATAGTATTCTGAAAGAAAAAGTAGAAAATAGTAAGACGTGTTTCACAGACAGAAGAAAATAACCAAATGGTCCTTTTTATTTTCTGATGTGATGTCTGTCACCATGTGCAGGCTGCTACTTATCAAGTAAAATAATACTTAAAGCCACATAAATTGCTTTTACACGGTCAGATGTGGCTAGGTAAAAATGGAGTTTTAATAGCTGTGACTTTATACACCCTAAATAAAAAGAAATGTACAAGATATAATAAAACATATTAGATTTTATGTTACCATTATTGCTATCCTTCAAAATAAATATGCTAATTTTTTACTAAATTCTTACTAGACACATCAAAAGATGTGTGTTAAAAATTCTTCTGTTTCGTTTTTAAATGGGAGAGAAGGAAAACTTACTGATCTTGTATTTATTCAGAAACTAGCAGTTGGGAGACAAAAGTTTTTTAAGACTGATCTTGGAGGTGGTTTATAAAATGACAAATGTTTAGCACCTAAATAGTCCCCTGTTGTGCATTGGTATAGCTAACACACATAGGATTTTGAGAGCTATAGTTTTACGCTCCTTATTTTATCTTCTTCTAGTTATTTGCTGTTCAATATGTATTAGTAGAAGAAAAATAATTTGGCCGCTAACTTGGTAGTTTAGGGTTTCAAAGGGCCTTATTAGGAACTGGTGTAATTTCATCCCCTGGTCCCTTTATATAACAGTGTGCACATTCAGATTACTCTATTTTATCCTAGAATTAAACAATAGATTGCAGCACTGTAGGACAGGACAGTAGAAGAAGTGAAGCTAAACCTGAATGAGCAGGTTTTCATGTTTGTGACGTTTGGACAATCATCTCCGTTGCGCCCTGGGTAAGTTGTTTGCTTTTCATCAGATTATACGGACCATCAGATCTATTACTTGCATTTCTGCCCTGCTTGCAGCTGGACAATCCCTGGCAACCATTTGGGACAGTGTTGTTTCCCCTTTTTTGTTTTGTTTTAATGTGTGAAGGTGTCAGATATGACCCACTCGCAGGTCAGTATTCAGCTGTAGCTACTTCTCTGTCACATGAGCACTTGTGCTTGCAGCATTTAGTCTTCCCCCCTCTGGGGTGGGCTGCCTCACTTGGGAAATTCGGCTGAAGCTCATTTCAATGAAATGAAAAATACTGTCTTAAATGTCAGTCATACTTTAGAAGACTGTTCTGTTCTGTATCACAGCATAGCATATTGTGGTTCTGATCTCTGTGATAGCAATATTTGTAGGACTTAGAATATTAGAGGCAATTCGTCTTGTCAAATTAGCGATGTTGGTGGAGAGAGACCTCTGGAAGTTATCTAGCCTAGGTTGTGGTCATGAAATGCAGGCAGTATGCACAAATATATCACTGTTCTGAAAGCAAATAACTCGACTAAGTATCAGTAAACGAGTACCTTCTGAAGAAATAAAGGGTTCAGCAAGCAAATAACAGTTGCCTTAATGAGTGGTTATTTGCTTTCAACTAAAAGCAATCACTGAAGAAAAATGCCATAACTTGAAGTCAGTTGAAGTAAAAGAAAGCCAGCGTGTCTTTTCCAAGGTATATTTCGGAGCATTTTTGAGAGTTGCTTAGCTGTTTTATTACCCCTTTCTAGAGTCACAGAATTTGGCACAGAGAGATGGCTTGCCGTGGATGATACACAATTACCTACTTTGAATTACAGTGATTCAAGAATTAAGTGTAACACCATCATTCCTTGTCCATAATCTAATAGGAATTTGAGGAAGAAACAACTTTGTTGTTCTCTCCCTACTTCAAGACCTTTACAAATGTCATGACAACCTCTGCAAACAGCTAAATAGTTTTTCTAATTACCTTGCCTTCTACCACTTCAGCATTCTGTCATATCTATACCATAATCCACCAGTGTTAAATTTGAAGGTGTTTTTTTCCAAACTACATTAGTAGTTCTATATGTTTTTTATTTTTCCCCTTTACCAAATAGGACAGACCGAAAGAGACAAGACTCAGGAGCAGACAATGTGTTTTGGCACGTGGAATAAATTGGGCTGATCAGAGTTTCCGATGAATTGCGTATTGTTGGAGAAATAGAGTTTGACATTTGTCAAAGATACAAATGTTCCCTGTTGACATACACGTAATAGAAATGTGCATTTCTTTCCAAGTTAATTAGAATTATGATTTGAAACAGTTTTCTTGAAAACCTAAATCGACGATCTCTTCAAAAAATACCCAAGAGAATGCAATGGAATAATGTCCATGGCTTGTAACCTTGCAGGATAGGCTGAGAAGAGGGGTTGGCAAACAGAAATGTTCCTGTAATTGGCACAGTCACGTCTCCTGTGGTTCAGCTCTCCACCTGTCTCCTGGGAGATGTCACTTAGTCAGTATCAAAGGTTTAAATGGAAAGGCATTGTATGGGCCACGTTTTATAATAGGGGAAACCAATAAAAGAAATATGTTCTGTTGTCACATACTGTCCTTGGAGCGCTGACAAGGACTGACACATAAATACTATATAGCTTGCTATGATGGGTATTCCTGGCTCCAGAGAGGCCCTAGACTGGAATTTTAGGGATGACAGAATGGCTAGGGTTGGAAAGAACCTTAGAGATCATCTAGTTCCAACCCACCTGCATGAGCAGGGACACCTTCCACTAGACCAGGTTGCTCAAAGGCCTGTCCAACCTGTAGTTGAACCCTTCCAGGGAGTGGGCATCCACAGCCTCCCTGGGCAACCTGTTCCAGTGTCTCGCTGGAATTTTCAGTGAGAAAATTTCATTCTTTATTCCAGACTGGAATTTTAGGGATGAAAATACTTGGAGAAATTGCTACTTCCATAAGCTACATGGACTTACCTCAAAGATACTGTCTTCCACACAGAGAGCTCTAGGGTTCCTGTAGTATGGAAATCTGTATTAACAGTGATTTTATAGCTCTGACCCTGTAGTGATATCAGAGGCAACTTCTACTGTATTAGAACAGATAATATCACTAGAAAAAAAAATAAGGAAAAAAACTTGCAGGTACAAAAACTCATTTTCAAGGCCTGAAAACTGGCCCAACTTAGACCTTCTTTGGAGCTTCAACAAGGGCTTATTCACCTAAGAAAAGATTTGTATATAATCTTATATACATGAGCCCAACAAATAAAAGGTATTGCCTCTCCCTACAAATTATGATTCTATATATTAAATAATCAGAATCTGACAGACATGTTTCAAGCTCTGCAGATGGTTTTTGCTTGTAAGATAATATGCTTTTTCAAGCATTTAAATTGCTAAATTTATAAATGCTCTACTGTTAATTCGTAATATTAATATTGTATTTTAACTTAGAATTACTTAGGAAATTTCCAAGGATGTCCATGTCAATCCTTTCTGTGAATGCAAAATGATAATAAAATATTTTCCTTAGGACAGTGGTTGTAAATCGGCTTAGGCTTCTGATTTTGGCAGTGTTCAGGTGATGTTAACATGTCCAGAAATACTTTCTTCTTCAGTAAAAAGGGGTCAGCGTTCTGTAATGCACATAAAATATTTGACAATATGACAGTGAATCAATCTTATCTTGCCTTTTCATTTTGTAAGGCTAAAAGCCTAGTGCTTTCATCTCTGTTAAAATGACTATGTCTTTATTTTCACTTGAAAAGTATGGATTACACTAAACATATATTTGATTTATTCCCATTTGACTATTGTAAAATATCCAGATGCAGCAGTGTGCTGAAGAATGTGTGGGACTTAAAGAATGTGATTAAGCCCACTGAAATAAATGGTGTTTCTCATGTGCTTTAAGTTAGGCATGTTCTTAACTACTTTTCTGGAAAAGACTTGGAAATCTGGTACAAAATAAAACCAATAATTTCAGAAATATTTTATTAGCAAATCCTTCTGAATGATTTGTGGCTATAGCTAATATTTGTTCAGAATCATATAACACTCATGGTTTCTGTCTTGTCCCTTTAGTAACTTTTCTCTGAGCTCTACCTCAGTATCTGAGTGTTTGACTTGCAAGTCAACTCCTATTAGAAAATAGAAGAATGACAGGGAAAAAGTGTTACATTTTCAAATAATAAAATGACACCAGATGAAGAGTCTAATTTCATGTTTTATAAAGTATGTCTAAAAAACACTGGGCACATGCAAACCCATTAAACCATAGTCACATCTTTGACTTCTTTTACATTAGGTTAAATGTCTAGCAATTTAAAGGAAGAAAAGTTAGAAGTTTTGAAAAGTTATGGCTATAGTGAATGGAAATAATTTTGCCAAAATGTAACTTAAGGCAGAACTTGTCTCAAAGGATCTCATTGAAGAAACAATGCAAAAATTTTGTTGCTTTTATTATTTATTAATTAGTAATATTATTTATTTTAAGATTAGTTCATCCTCCATACTCCTGAAAGCAACACCTGGTAACAGATGAGAACATCATTTTTGCAGTGGGCCAGCACTTGGACTTCAGCAGTGGTCAATCATGCTTTAGTCCAAGAGGTCCACCAACTCAAATACAAAGCAGCATTGCAGCTGAGAGCCAAGACTTTTGTGTTGGAGTGTTTCTCCTATAAAGGCAACTTCTAGGTGAGAAACTAAATTTATTTCAGCCAAGACCAGAGCTGACTGAACAAGCCTTTTCTTAAATGTGGCAACAAACCTAGTTTATCATATCTCTCTCTTTCTTTGTGTATATATTTTAACTGCATCCTGACACTGGCTGCATGGTAGTTAAAGCAAAACGAGACCAGAATGTTGCTGAACAGAGGCACTGCTAAGCTGTGTGCTTGTCATTTGTCAACTAACACCAGGGCTGAGAAATACTCTGAAGAGATCTATAGTCCTGTAGTGCTTAAAAACCTGCATCTGAAATTGAAGGGTTTTTTACAGAAAATTTCCTTACCCTAGGAAACCTAGGCCACCTATAGTAAAACGTTTGTGTGTCAGTAGAGTCAAGAGGTTTTCCCATTTTCCAGGTATGTTGCCTAAAGCAAAATAAAAGAGGAAAAAGAAAAAAGGGGGAAAAAGTTAAGGTGGTTTGTACAGGTGCCTTTGGATAAGCCTCAGTCTCAAATGCAATAGGACTCACTGGTTGACACAAGTGTGTTCTTTTGCTGGTAGATGATAGAGCTGTGTCTGGGCAATAGACAGAGAAGATATTTCTGTGTTTGAGGCTGGTAAAAGTTCTAATCTGAAAGGTTTAATGTGCTTTCCTGTAGTGAAAGAAAAAGCTGTATACAGAGATCTGAACAATCTTGTGGTCATAGAATGTCTTGGGACAGAAGGGACCTCTAAAGGTCATCTAGTCCAACTCCCCTACAATAAGCAGGGATATCTCCAACTAGATCAGATTGCTCAGAGCCCCATCAAGCCTGGCCTTGAATGTTTTCAGAGGTGGGGCCTCCGTCACCTCTCTAGGCAACCCATTCCGGTGATCCACCACCCTCATAATAAAGAACCTTTTCCTAATGTCTAACCTAAATCTACCGTTTTCTAGCTTAAAACCATTACCCCTTGTCCTATTGTTACATACCCTTGTGAACAGGTCTTCACCAGTGTTCTTACAGGCTCCTTTCAGGTATTGGAAGGTAGTAAATCACAATTTAAATCATACTCTTCAGGGCATCAGAAGTGAAAATCATAGGCTTCCAAAGAGTTGATGACTTACGAAGTTTCATGCATGACTTGCTTTGAAGTCAAGGAATCCAGAGTTTAATTAATTGAAGGAAATTTTTATGTCTTTCTTGCAAGGTGCTACATTTAATCTGGAAATAACTGCACGATTAAAATAGCAGTAGAGGAAATAATCTTTGTAGGACCAGGGGCAGCTATGTGATGCATCATTGGTTGATCAGTGATAAAATCTTCTGTTCTTTCTTGTCGGTATTAGAGTTCAGTAGTCCTTAATTTTAACAGAAGTAAACACATACTAGTAAGATTTCATTGGCAAGTCAACATTGGCCTGAACTTGTCAAGTTGAAATAATATCTTAATTTTAATTTAAACAGGATAGAATTAGCTAACATTTTGAGACCCTTATCCTGAGCTGTTTACTGAAAATCTCTAAGTTAATGTAATTTAAACTGTATTTTAGAATATGCCCATGGTAGCAGATCTATTACAGTAATAATGGTACTCTTCAGCTGTTTTTCCAGTGCTGTTGGATGTCTTCTGTTTTGGACATTACCCTTATAAAGAGTTTTGTTGACAGTCCTGGTGTTGAGCTGTGATAAGTAAGACTTCGAATAATTGCCTAACAGGACAACCTGCCAGACATAATCAGGTTTGAAGAAGTCACTTATTTGTCTGCAGTTGATAGATTCAGAAAGTCTACAGACCTGCTTTATATTTTTATCTAAATGCCTGTGTATTGATAAAAGAAGACTTAGAATTATTTAGAATTGTTTAGAACATTGGTGTTTTGCACATTCAGTAGCCACACAGATATAGTTAACCTGTTGATATTTCTTTTTTATGTCTATAAAAATAGACTACATATATAGAGTCTGATGCCAACATAATTATTTCTGCATCATGCAGCTGTAGAATTCACCATTTGTGGAAACACTATCAGTAGGGTGTCAAGCAGACCTACTGTGCAAAGAGGTATGTGAGCACTTTAAAAAGATAGGAGAAAAAGAGGTAAATTTAGATTGTACTAATTGCTACTTTGGTCTTCTGTGGTGTATGGGAAATTGTATATTTTGTCAGACAAGGAAATCTTGGTTTGGTCTACATGCTAAACTACATAATGATAAAAAGCAGATTTTAATGGTCAGTGAGCTTATATTTCTTATTCTTTCATGGATTAATTAATTTCTCATTTTAATGAAGAGCCTGTTCTCAGTCAGTGCTGCAGATGTGTCACGCAGCAAATCATACTGTGAAATTCACCCAGTTAACCTGTAAGAGCGTGGAGCTAACAAATAGCTGTAATTATTCCAAGGGCAGTGCTGTATTCTTTGCTGTCTGGGTTCACTTAATGTGCCATGCATTGAAGAGGAAGGATGCCAGCTGGTTATGAAAGGGCTGAAGCATGGCTTCTTTAAAATCACCAGTTACAGAAACCCATTTGGCATATCCTAAGAGCAGGGGCTGACCTACTAGCTGTCCTCCTCCAATTTCCAGCAGTCTCAAGGGACGCTCTTGAGGCCTTTAGTGAATATGGGAAGCAGTGTCTAACCAGGAATGATGCAGTATTTTGAAACATCTGAAATTTTCAGCTGAGCGTTTTGCAGTATTCAAAAATTATACTCGCTGCTAGCAGAGTTTTAGAGAAAGATGAGAGAAAATATAAACATTTACAATCCAGTCTGATCAAGAGAGTGTTTTTGAAAACATCTGTAATGAGTGCACCACAACTTAGGAAAAAAACCAAACCAAAACAAAAAAACAACACAGTTGATAAACCCCAATGGAAATCTCCCCTTTATGATTCTATGGAATTGACATTTACCTTTTTGGAGTTTGAAACTTTATCACTATTATTAGTAGCCTGTATCCTTTCAGCAGACTGTCTTTGTCTTATTCCAGTTGAGCCATTCCCTGGGTAGTGAGAGGAAGAAAATACAGTAAAATTTATTTTTCTTCATGAGTAGTATTTTTAAGCTATTGTTCAAATTAAGAGACTCAGTTTGGGAGTTTTGACCATGCAGCACTACTCCTCTTGGACTTGGAATGCTTAAGCAGTGATGGCTCCAGTTAAATTCCTCCAGTCTAAGGGAATTCTTCCAGTCTAATTCTTTCTAGGCAAAGCTGCCTTGTAACTCTTAGCTAAGATGGAAAACATCGAGTTAGTTTATTTTATTGAAATAGGATGACAGCTTGGAATTGCTGTAACTTCTCACCTCTTTAGGGGCAAGGCTCTGGTTGCAATGGCACATGTTAATTTCTCTAAAGAGAGGATTGCAGCGGATAGAGCAGAAACAGTGTCTGAAGTCCAGAATGACACTGGCATTGGCAGTTTTATGTAGAGTACTTTTCTCAACATCCAGGAGGTGTGGAAAGTGTCCATACTTCCATTTGTGTATGACAAATACTCTGTACACTGTACTGTTGAGAAACAATGTTGTTCTTCATGAATTATACTCAGACACAGAACATGGTTAAGTTACATAGGTGAAAGGTGAAACCCTTCCTCATTTTCTTTAAATATATAATATTCCTACCATTTGTAATACCTAGCTCAGTTCTTTTTGAAATATTTACATTTTCACAGAGGAAATTTTCAATTGAAAGCATAAATAGAGGTATTTATTTTATGGGTGATTTTTTTTTTTTTTTTGCAAATTTTTAATGCGGAAAGATAGCAAAAGGTGGAAAATAGCATTCATGGAGGAAAAAGAGAGTAACCAAATGTGTAAATGATGGCTGTGAGGATACTTTGCCCAAGTATATAGTGATGCAGAAATATGAAATGCAGCGTGGCTGCCTGCCGGGGGGAATAATGCAGTAGAAATGTTCAGACAGGGGTCTTTGGCTGCTGGCTTCATTCATTCTCTCAGGGGAGTATAAATAGTTTCACTTGAACTTTGGGTTTTGAAGATCTTCTTTAGCAGATGCCTCAGTACAAAGCAGGCAGCACAGGTTTTTATGTAAACGTGTCCGTAAGAACAAGATTTTTATGATTGTGATGAAGATCTAAGGAGGAATCTTGTCTCTGTTATGATTTCTGCTACAGAGGTGGGATCTTTGCATTTGGCTACATAAAGAGGTTACTGTTACGTGAAGACGAAAAACATATTTTTGCCACTGTCTTCCATTTTTTGTTCTACAGTAAGCTCAGTTCAGCTGGAGGAAAAGACTAAGCTGTCTTCTTATCTATAAATATTAGTAATATCACTTGGTAAGTTTGCATGTGCAACTTTTCTGCTTTCCCAGATGAAAATGCCTCCATTCAAATTTGAGAAACCCAATGAGCGAATTATCCAAGGCCAAACCCACCTATTCTTGCCAGTTTGACATCCATAAGCTTCACTGGAACTTGGCATAATTCCCCTGGCTTTCTGTTTGGCATCATATTGTACATACTGTGAGGTTATAATGCCCTGTAAATTGTAAACTTAATGATGTCAGATTAAAAGGGGGGAGTGGAGATAAGATTCATCTCAGAAATAAAGAGAAACTGTAGCTGCTTTCCAAATGGAAAGAAAATTCTGAAATAAAGAATTCTCTCATTTCTGGGGCTGACAAAACTATTCTGCATTACTAAGAAGGGAATAGTAAAACTGCAATAAAGGTGTCGTGCAGTGTGTAGTATTTGGTCGTGTCTTCCACTGAAAAGATGCGTATCTGCATATATGCTGTGTGGGCTTGCAACCATCCTTCAGCTTTTTTGTGTTTATTGCACTTTTCTTAGTTGCTTGAAGGAAGCTATTAATTACACATTATTTTAATGGCAGAATCTGCTAGAATATAGGAGGTGACTGCTGTGCTTGCTCTACCCAGTCACGTACACAAGTCACATGTAACAAAAGAGAATTGCCATTTTGGTGCAGAGAAACATAAATCACCATGGTAAAACTAGCATTAAAGGGTTCTGTTTGTGTCCCTCACTACAAGAAGGACATTGGGGTGCTGGAGCATGTCCAAAGAAGGGCAGAAAAGTTGGTGAAGGTTCTAGAGCACAAATCTTAGTAGGAGTGGCTGAGGGAATTGGAGTTGTTAAGCCTGGAGAACAGGAGGCTGAGGGGAGACCTTCTCTCTCTCTCCAACTACCTGAAAGGAGGTTGGAGCGAGGCAGGAGGTGGCAGGGTCAGCCTCATCTCCCAAGTAACAAGCAATAGGACAGGAGGAAATGGCCTCAACTTGTGCTGGGGAGGTTTAGATTGGATATTTGAAAAATTTTATTAGCTGAAGGGCTTGTCAGGCACTGGAACAGGCTGCCCACGGAAGTGGTGCAGTCACTGACCCTGGAGGTATTTAAAAGACTTGTCAATGTGATGCTTAGGGACATGATTTGGCAGTGTTAGGTTTATGCTTTGACTCAATGATCATGAGGGTATTTTCCAACTTCTATTCTATTCTATTCTATTCTATTCTATTCTATTCTATTCTATTCTATTCTATTCTATTCTATTCTATTCTATTCTATTCTATTCTATTCTATAGCTGTTGTAGGTGTTACAGTAAGAAAGCATGAGAAATAGCATCTACTCCAACCAACCATCTTTCTGTCCGCCTCTACCTTAAGAGAATAAAGTAATCTACATAGAAGAAGAAAAAAAAAATAAATAATGTATTTAGCAATGCATTTAGGGGCTAGTGGGGATGGTGTTTTAAAATGGTCTATTTTTTCTCTTTTTTTCAGTACAAGCTCACTTTGCTTGAAGTATATTTGAGTAAACTTTTTGGGAGAAGGCAAAATTTTTTCCAGAATGTAGTTTATGATGAATAGCAGTCTAAGGTTCATTAGTAGTCTCATTGTATGTCTGCATATCCTGGATCCTGTCTCCAGTCAGTACATTTTGAAAAACATCCAACATCTGTCTTACTACTGAAAGATTTATAGTATAATTCCGGTAGGTGATGGCATCCATTTTCTGCCCTCATAAAGAATCAAGTCCTTGAATTTTTACAAGATTTAGATACTCTAAAGACTTACATTTAAGTGCACAGTCCCCTGTTTTTATAATTATGGATAAATTACTAATTTTTACATGTATTGATAATGAGCAAAGCAAACATTTATAGTTAGCAGAAAATAAGTATTAAGTGGGAAGCTTAATGGTTATTATTCCAGCAAAGTCCTCTAATTGTGACAACAGTGACTGTCATTACTTATATAAATGACCATATATTTTGAACTATTTTACACTGATAATATGGTATTGCACATTTAAAATAATAAACTTCTAGAATTTAAAACTACCCAACAACCCAATGCATACAATCTGAAATTATTGTGTAGTTTTAAAAAGAAATGTTATAGACAATTCTATGCCATCAGTTAAACCTTCCCCCATTCATTTAACATTTGGCTCTTTTGAATAGTTGTAATCATCTTTATTAAAATGTTATTACTGTATGTATATTAAAATGTTATTACTGTATGTATTTAATAGTAGACTAAGTGCCTAAGACCAGTGTTACTTTTTGGCTTAAGAGTTATTGCTTCCATGGGACTTTAGTATTTTGCAAACTCTCTTTAAATGAAAGAAATCATAGATTAAAATTAGGGCCACCATAGTTTTACAGCAGACTCTGCCCTTTCTTGGAGCAGTGTGCTCCACTTACATGTAACTTAACATGGTTTGCTTGCATGCAAGGGAAGAGGTGGTTTGAGGATTAGAAGCTCCCCATATTGTATGAAGAAATACACTTTTCACACTTGCTGATAGTGTAAATATTTTAATGTATAAAATTTAGTGGAAGTGGTTTGAAAGTATTTTTTTATCAATCATTTTAAACACTTGTTACATCTCCAGCAAAAGTCACTGTTTAAATACTGAAATTTGTTAATGTTTTAAATACTGAATTTTGATCAGCCAGTAAACATCTGCTAATGCAGGAGAAAACTCTTGGCTCCTGAAGCAGAAGAAAACAAAGAAACAGAATACATGGTCATGATTGCATGGGTTTGGGATTTGATACACCATGCCTTAGAGATCCTTCAATGATTGTTGCATGGTGAAAAGTAAAGCCTTCAAAAACTCCAAGTCAGTCTCCGGTAGCAATGCATTAATTGGTGTACAGAATTTGCAGCCCTCTGCTTTTTCTATCCTACTTATTTGTCATGTTGCTGCGAGTTGAAGAGAACCTTGCTTCCCTCCCTGAAATAGCTCTGCAGCCCTGTGAGGAAGCCCAGGTGATGTACACCTCTCCATTACATAGGGTTGGGTTGATCAGCAGGTTCTCAGTTTATGAATGCTGCCCACTTGAAAACTGTTCCTTTGGTTTAATTGCATGAGGTTATGTTTTAGCAAGTGTAAGTAGAAAATAATCTCTCATTAGCCTGGCTATTTTAGCTTTCAAGATTATTTCACAGAACTACATTTAATAACTCCGTAAATGATCTATAAAAAAACCTGCATTTGGACAGATTGGCTGTTGCAAAATATGTTACTAATGTTGTGACAGCTTGTGTAGCTTCTGGTTTGTTAAGTCCAAAGTTTAGAGTGACCAGTACTTACTAAAGTTTCTGCTGATTTCCAGTGTTAATAAAAATTGTTAAGGAATAGAACTGCAGCTTTTAATATAATTTTTGTATATTAAAATTATAGTTATCTTGCAGTGAGAGATATTCTAAATAATATTTTTAAACTTTATGGTTCCCAGTGTTATGTTCTGAATTATTCTGCTATTAGATACTTTTAGTTAGCTTAGTATTTTGACGTGACAGAAAATCAGTGTGAGCTAGATGAGAAAAGTAACCTTTTTTAGCAAAACAGTTACTTGAAACTAAATAAGGGGTCTGGCATTCCCACACATACTCATCATTACCACTTAGTTTTCTCCAGTGCAGACCGCAGGGTTTTCCTGCTGGCTGATAATCACATGCAGATATAACAGCATATCAAAACTTGGCATTTTTCAGACTTTGCCAGTGGCTCTTAAGCCATCTGGCCCACGTGTGCCCTCAGTCAGCTTCCTGTCTTGCTCCAAGCAGCTGCTGGTCAGCCTTGCTTGCTGGTGGGCTTCTTTTTCAGCTTCAGATTTCTCATAGAGAGCACTGTTGAACGTAAGGGAAAATACAAAATTTTTGCTCTTCCATGCAAGTAGTGAAAGAAAGAGAACGGCCTTCTTGAAGTTATCTTTCATATGCATGATTAACAAACAGATACACAGTTCTTCCCTTCTCTGCTTCCTGTTTTTGCTGACTCTTAACTAGGTGTGAATCAGTAGCTCCAAGCCACTGTGAGGAGCAGCTCTTTGGTCACTTGCCATTTATCCCCATTACACTAATAGGCCCAAAGCTTCCCATCTGCTAGAAAATAAAATAATGCAAAAGAAAAAGACTCCACACCTTTTGCAGCACTTTTTGCTGTGGACGAGACACGTGAGATACCAACTGGGTCCTGGGGTATGGTTATATCTAGGTCTTCTTTTGGCCATGCTGTGTTTTACAGCTGAGTGTGCTTAGCTGTGCTATGTTTGAAGCATTGCATCTTATCTTAAAAATACAAGAGTACATAAATGAAAGCTTATGGTATGGGGCTAAGTTGTCAGCTACTTTTACTCATGCATTTTATGTCTGTTATACCCATTTCCTATGGTACCATGGACCTGATTCAGAAAAGCATGTAAGCATGTGCTTAATTAAGTGCTTTCCTGAATAGGTATGCTTTTCTGAATTGGGGCCCGTAAGAGTAACTGGCATGTGGGCTGTAATCTCCCACCTGGGACATTCTGGGGGTGGATATCAGAAGACAAACTAGGTTTTTTTTCTGCTATTCCTGATTTCTGGAAGTCTTCTACTGCTCTACATTATTTCATTATTTGATAAGATGCATTCATCTGTGAGCTGAATCAGGCTTTATATTAATGATATTTCATCACTTAAATCCCTTTGTTTTGAATAAATACAGGTTGTAATTGATAGAAACTATATTTGCATTTCATGTTAGAAGGCTAGGTATCATGGCAGATGTTTAAAAAATTAAAGAAAGCCTTCTCAATCTGGAAATCACTTTTGTACCCTTTGGTTTTGGTATTTAGTGGGGTTTAGTTTTTATTTTTTCAACAAAATTAATTTAGTTATTTCGAATCGTGATCAGTTGCCTGAAGTGTGTTCTTTGGCACAGATCCAGATTCCTGTTCTCTTTTGGAAGTGTTACAGCTGCAATAAATTTGATTTCACCCTTGATAATTTCTATAATGTGTAGTAATAATGTATTGCTGATTTAGTGTCGTTGTCTTTCTACTAAGGAAAAACAAAAAGTAAAAAATCACAAAATCACAAATTGTATTATGTTTATCACATTTAAGTAGTTGTATTTATATAACATTCGTATGTGGTTCAAGATTTGTTTCGTGTCTAATTTTGGGTGGTTATTTAGAGAACATAAACTCTGCAGTTTGCATGTTATTTGGCAATTCTGAGAATTCTGGTAGGTTCCAGTGTTTCCTTTGAGGTCTCTGTTGAGTATTTAACAGAAAAAAAATGCACAGGAATCAAGAAGCTTTGTCTCTACATTCATGAAACACAAAATATTATTTATACTTGGCAATGTAATAAATTATTGCAAAATAGATATATCAAAAAAGAACTTTGGATGAGTGGAAAAAAAAAAGGCTTTTTATTTTGGTAAATAATGTAACTTTTTTTTGTTTTAAAACCTGTTCTGTGGTCTTTTGTGGTTATGCTAATTTCATAGTTGTACCATGTCTTCCAAACTGTCTCTTGGTTGCATAGTTAACAGCCTTTTTAACTATTGCATTGCTTAGTCAGGCACAGCTTGGCATTGTAAGCTTTTTTTTTTTCATTTTTCTTGAAAAATGCTTAATATTTCGTAAACCTTGTTGTAGCAATTACCTTAGGAGTGAAACTTAGCCTACGAGCAGAAGGAATTAATATAAAAAAAGGAGAGGGACCAAAACGCCACCTTCAGACCCCTGCGCTCTGTGTGATGACATGGGATGTTCTCTGTGAAGGCTGATAGTACTTGCTGGTTGAATGTTATCATCTCGGTGCTTTGTCTCTTTAAAGAACGTTTTTAGCAGGTAAGGTGGAGTATATCCTTCCACTAGTCATCAGCTGTTAAATGTATGTCTTCAGACAGCACTTTCCAGCCGGGTGGAAAACATTGTTGATAGGGTTGACACAATTGCACTTCCATGCCCACATAACCACGCCTGTGTGGTCACTGACCCTTTCTGCTCCTATTTACATTTATCATAGAATCATAGAGTGGTTTGGGTTGGAAGGGATCTTAGAAATCATCTAGATCCAACCATCCTGCCAGGGGCAGGGACACCTCTCCCTAGACCAGGTTGCTCAGACCCCCATTTATCCCTTGCTAGTTCCCACTGTTTGTAGCTCGTACACCTGGTACCAAAGAACAGGCTTTGGATTCTTTCCTTTTCTGGATATTTCTACCTGCTGCCTGTTTTAAAGCTTTTTATGAGGAGATAATTGTAGAGAAGATGCAGATTCTCTGTACAGCCTTTAGAGTATCTGGTACTGTAATGCTTTTGTAACCTACATCTTGAGGTGCAAGAAGTACTGAAAATGAAGGTGATCATGAGACATCGAAAAATGAACAGAACAAGGAAAAATAACTATTTCCTGTTGGGAAGAGATTTATAAGAAGAAGGCAACTCTGCTGCTGCTGATTCACCCTTTTTTATTTCCCTCTTCTGTAAGCAGAAAAATAAGGCAAAAGGCATAACCCAAAACTTTCAAGGGCATCTTTCCTCAGCTGCCCATTAAACCCTTCAGGTTTTGCGAAACCAGAACTTTCCTTTGCTTCATTAGCTGCAAAGGAAGATCCTTCTTTTATTTGTTCTTCAGAGCACATTTTAAATAATTTAGTAAGCACAAGTGATTAAAGCATTAAGAATTAAAGCAGCTTTAGAATCAGACTGTGGTAATGGAGAAGCCTTGCCTAAGTTCCCAGCTGAGCAAAAAATGTGAAGCCTTATCTATTCACCTAACGCCTGTAGAATTGGCAAGGGTTTGTTGGAAAGAACCTGACGGAAAACCACATTTTTTAGGAAAAAGCTTCCCAAAATATTGTAGTGGTTGTTAAATTAACTTTTCAGGCTTACTCTACTTACTGTAAGTTCACCCTTACAAAATGGCACATACTTTTGGCATCATATATTTTACTAAAAGCTTCTGAAAGAAAAATATTCATCCTTAATTTTTAAGTCTTTGGCTTATCAGTGACACCCTAACATACTTCCAGCTCTTCATTAATTATTTAGTGTTTAGATCCTTCGTAGAACATTGCTAACTAAGTAGCAGAAAGACTGTTGACAAAGCTGCTATTTTTATTATTCAATAGATGCAAGAAAAAGTATATGTTGGGGGAAAAATACTTACCTCAAAATGTAAATGTATTATTGTTTCATTTTGTATCCAATGAATGCTGGGCTGTGTTTTGCCTGTAAGATGAAACATCAAAATAAGCAAATATTTATTAACTTCTTGGTCTGCTGGTGAATTGAGGTAATTTGTATAATTCTAATAATATAAAATTTTCTCTGAAATAGTTTTGCATATTTGCTGAATTGATAAACTTCAGGAAAGTAATTTAAAGCTAGATTGGTAAGAGGCCAGTCCATTTTTGGGGTGGTGTTCCCATAACAGGATAAAATGTAATTAGTTCCAGGAAGCCAATCAAAAGCAATTATAATTAATGTCCTTAG
Source organism: Hemiprocne comata (assembly GCA_020745705.1). Taxonomy (NCBI): domain Eukaryota; kingdom Metazoa; phylum Chordata; class Aves; order Apodiformes; family Apodidae; genus Hemiprocne; species Hemiprocne comata. The sequence goes on from CM036588.1 coordinate 86,656,102, forward strand.
TAGATGGAAACCTCCTAACATAGGTGAAATAAATAATTCTTTTTTAAGTAGACATATGTTTGAAAGCACGGGGCAAAATTACAGAGGAAAATGTTTCCCCTTCCTGCTTCAGTGTTTCTGCTCTTCCCCTTCCACCTCTGTCCTTTCAAGTTCATGGATCTGGCAGTAAACTAGTGGAAAACAGCTGTAAATCTCATTTCTGTTTGCTCTCCTGCCTCAAATGACTAAGGGCAGGGAAGAAGCAATAAAGTAAATTTATTCATGTATAGCAACCTGAAGTACTAGGCATCCTTATGTGTCTGGGCTGGGAAACCACTTGTGTGTGGCACCTAAGGTGGGGCATCTAACCACCAAGACGTGGCATCTCTCTTCCTTTGTATTTTTCTATTATTAGTACAAAATGGTTTCTGTGCCAGTAATTGCAATTATCTATTCTAAGGCAGGGTGGCTGTGGGCTCTCTAGATCCTCTCCTTGTGTCTTTGCATATTTTCTGCATATCTTCAGTTGCATTTACTTCTTGGTGGAGAAAAGGCTTTCCTGCCAGAAAAACACAGGCACAGATGGAATCAAGACTGCAGGAGGTACCTGTGGGAGAAAGCAACTTCAGCCCTTCTCCACCATAGTTTAGTGACCAGAGCATAATTTCAGATACACAGTTACAATAATGTTGTACATCTATTTTGATACAGAATAATACTAGTATTGACTAAATTAGTAGTCGCTGCTTTTTTAAACTACCAGTGCCCATTTCTAGGTAGGCAAGATCCACTATCGATGTATGCAGGCTCAATCAATGGGATTAATGTATTTTCCCCTACCTGTATGGCAGTTAAGTTGGAGTGTAAGCATCATTGTGTTTAAAACTCCATGATAATGCCTCAGAATGTCTTCTCAGCTTAGTGCAAAGTGATGATGTTAAATCACCAGAGGGAACACTCCGTAATTCTTCAAGAAAATAAAAAGATGTAGCACTGAGCATCCAACTATACATCACTTTTTAATTTATTTTTCCTACTATGCCTGAGAAAAGCCAGCAGGTGTGTAGCCTGGTGTGTGCAAAAGAACTTTGCTAAAGGCTTCTTTAACAAAGAGAAGGAATAATAACATTTAATCTGTTCATTGGTATATTATGTTAAAGGCAACAAAAAGATGTAGAAAACCACTTATCTATGCGTTTCTTATATATATCTCTTTATTTGCCACTGCTCTGTAATGGATTTTTTTTTCTGTCTGGGTTTGCTGTCTAGGAACCTAGAATATCAGTTTTGTTTTGCCCTTTTTTTTCCCCCTTTCAGATTGTATTTTGTTGGGAAAGATTACCTCATTGAAGAACTAGCCCTGCCTGCACCATGCATAAGACATTTCAGGGATTTTGAGGACTTCAGTTTTAGATTTTGACATGTACTACTCCAACCTCACTCTAGTTACTCACCTCCTTTCTGCATAATGTCCTTGGTGCTAAGTCTCTAACACTAAAGTCTTGTACGGCTTCACAGGACTTAGGGACTTAAGACATTTGGGGGTTATGTCTGCAAGTGTGTCCATCTGTGGGGTTTTTTCATTCCTCTGGGACGTGGGAATTGAGCACCCTTTCTGTTAAGTTTCTTGCTGCATATCAGACAGGCTGAGAACTTAAATATGTATGTATCTATTGCAGGCCATCCCTTTACTCTTTTAAAGGAGAACACCCTCCCAGTCGTAAAAAAAAAAAAGTTGGTCTTGCTTAAGCACCTAACAGGGTGAGAAGGCTCACAGTTGAAAAGCCAAGCCATAGAGTGGTGGATCACTGATTTAACTGGTACACAGCAGATTAACAAGCAAGCCCATTTCATTTGCTCAGCATTTCCCACCAGGCAGATGATTACAGCATGCTGACTTCTTTGGCACTGCCTTTCTCCCTCCATGTATTCTATGTGGAATCCAAAAATAAATTAGGGCTCAAGATTCCAGTTAGTTCTAAATACATAAATCTGTCCTTCTAGATATAGCTCTTGGTTCCTGGTTGGTTACGTTTTTGATAACAATACTAGCTGTTCCATAAGATTATCTGGTGATCAAAATGGCCAACACACCTTGTGAGATCCCACCTGGAGTAATGTGTCTAGTTCAGGAGCCCTCAACATACAAAGGACATGGAGCTCCTGTAGCGAGTCCACAGGAGGGCCACAAAGATGATCAGAGGGCTGGAGCACCTCTCCTATGAGGACAGGGTGAGAGAGTTGGGGTTGTTCAGCCTGGAGAAGTGAAGGCTCCGGGATAACATCATAGTGGCCTTCCAGTACCTGAAGGGCCTACAGAAAAGCTGGGGAGGGACTTTTTACAAGGGCTTGTAGTGAGAGGACAAGGGGTAATGGATTAAAACTGGAAGAGGGGAGATTTAGTTTAGACATCAGGAGGAAATTCTTCATTATGAGGGTGGTGAGACCCTGGAACGGGTTGCCCAGGGAAGTTGTGGATGTCCCCTCTCTGGAAGCATTCAAGGCCAGGTTAGATGGGGCTTTGAGCAGCCTGATCTAGTGGAAGATGTTGCAACCCCCGATGCAGGGAGGTCGAATCTCAATGATCTTTAAGGTTCCTTCCAACCCAAATCATTCTATGATTCCATGATTTATCACCCATAAGGGAGGGCCACGTTGCTTGTTACCGAACAGAAACAGGAGCAATGATATTCCTTCCACTGAGAAGTTTGTTAACAGCAGTCCTGATGCATAGTTTGGATGGTTTGAATGGGTCAGGGACACACTGACTCTCTTCTCCCAAGTAACAAGCAATAGGACAATAGGAAGCAGTGTCAAGTTGTGCCAGGGAGGTTTAGATTGCATATTAAGAAAAATTTGTTCACCAAAAGTCTTGTCAAGCACTGGAAAAGGATGCCCAGGGAAGTGGTGGAGTCCTCATCCCTGGAGGGATGTTCAAGACATGTAAGTGTGGTGCTGAAGGGCACAGTTTACTGGGGGACTTAGCAGTGCTAGGTTAACAGTTGGACTTAATGATCTTAAAAGTCTTTTCCAACCAAAATAATTCTATGATTCTAAGGGTGGTGCAGCTTCAATATTCAAAGTATTCTGGGTGGTTTTGTATTATTTTAATCAAAAGTATGAGTACTAAAGCTTTTCCATACTGACTGAGAACTTGCATCTTTATTTGGAGCAATCTCTGGAGGGAACAGAGTAGTGCTTGAAGTGGGAACTTTGGCTATGCCTTCTTCTCTCTGTCTGATACAATCAAGGGCTATTTGGCAATCATGACCTTTAACATAGGTGGTGTCTTTTGTACACAAAGCTACATTTTGGGAAAGCAGTAATATGCAGCAGATGGAGAGCAGGCTGCTGGTCATGTCTTAGGCAAGTGTAGCTGCCTAAAAATAGCACCATTAGCCTAGAAATGTAGATATTGGCATGGTGCACTCTTAGAATTCAGCTTCATACTTTTTTCATTTTTTCTTACACTGAAGTATTTTAAAAAGGTCTGTGAGTTTTTTCTGGAATGTAACCTGTCACTGTGAGATATGGAACATTGGAGAAATATTAGAGAAAATGCCTTTCCACTATTTTGAACCTTTTTGTCACAGTATTTTATGTCACTACTTGGCATCCTCTCTGCTCTTTGTTTTGTTTGCTCTATGGCTTATGAAACACCCTCATTAGGTCTTTCTTTCTGGGCTGTTCTGATTGTGCTGATTCACTAGCAGTTGATATTCCCCTGTTGTGTTTTTTGGTGGTTATTTTAGTTAACTAGGAAGAGAAAACTGGCATAGCATTATAAAAGGGTAGTGGGAAGTGTGGTACAGCCAGCTTAATCTCCTACCAGTGACATGTCTTCTTTTCATTCATCTGTCTCCTTTGGTTCTTCTAAGTCTTGAGACACTAAATTTGGAAATTCAAAATAAATTTCTGTAAAACTATCTGAATTTTATTTTGTTTTTGCAGCTGTCTCAGCTGCTTTGTGCCACAAAGAAGAAGTTGCTTAAACTGCTGATATGAAGGATCCTCACAAGTGCTGAAGTTAGAGTTCTTTTTAACAAATTCAAAGCTTGTTTCTTCCTCATGCCATACCAAAACACACATATACCTCTGTTTATACTTGGAAGTACTTGTCTCACCTTATTATCTGAACTATATTTCAAGTTATGTGTCTGTTAAATAACATAGTTTTTCAAGGTAGGACTAAAATCTTTTAAATCTGTGTCATCAGCAGCATCTTCTAAAAGGTGGCACAAATGGTGACATCTGGGAGCCAATTCATCATTTAATTAAATTATCCTGTAATGAAATCTGCCTTAATGAGATTAATTTTAATTATTAATCAGGAGCTGACATGGGCACAAGGCACCATAAATAATAAATGGAAGCTATGTCTGCTCTGTTTCTAAGAAAGGACCTACTTTAGAAGAACAGTGCTTTTCATGAGCCCATGTTGGGTTTTTTGTGCTGTCACAATCTCTATTTTGTTGAGTTTGGTTTCTGTTTTAAACTTTAAGGCAGAATATTAGTTCTGTTTCTCTTATTGAGTAACTGCTGATGTTTTAATATTTCATATGTTTCAGTCATTTTATAACCAGTCACCTTCATGATTCCCGAAATAAATTCTGATTTTGTTTTCATCTCTAGTAGTTAGTTATCATTGGTGTATTTTAGTGGTCAGTACTGTAGGTATAATTTATTGAGGCTGTGCCCAAAGTACACAAGGCTTTTTACTAGTCTGTGCCAGCACACCTGTCTATATGCATACATGTGCTCACACTCATGCAGCTTCTCCCATGTTCTGGGGGAGAATGTCCATCTTCATGTGGATTATAGTAGTGTTTGTATTATGAAAGCTGTTTATAAGGACTTTTGTTTCTTGGCCATAACAGAAGTTTATCTGGAAAGTATGGCTGGCGTAGGTGAAATGATCCCTATGGGTACCAGTCACAAATGCTCTGGAGCCTTGAGTGAACCCTTTTGCCTTTACCTCCATGAACAAGAAGGACACCACTGGGCCTCTTTAGGTGAGGGAATGAGTAAGTACCTGAACAGACTCCTGTCTCAAGCTGAGGGAATTCCTTCTTCTGCAGCCAACATGGCTTGGACTTAAGGTTCTTTTGTTGATGCATTTCTTTTCTATTTATTTGTTTACTTTTAAAAACTAAAATCAGAAGGTTGATATTTAATGTATTATAAGCTTACCAATTTCTCAGCATATGTGACTATAGTATCTGCTTGGTATATATAATGTAAAAGGAACTTTTTATTATGTGGGGATTTTAGCCCTCCCAAATGCCTTTTTTATACAATAGTAAGCAAGACAGTTAAGGGTTAGCATGCTTCGCTGTTATTTTGGAATTCTCTCAAGAGACAGAGATCTGGCTGTTCAGCTCTTCGCACATTTCCAAAGCCATGCTGTAGTATTCTGCATGGAACACTTTTGAGGACATTGAGCAGGCTTGGGAGGAGAGGGTAACTCCTCACATACATAAACATAAGATTGGAAACAAGGAATGAAATGGTCAAAATGGACTGAATGACATCAAGGAAAAAAAAACCCACACTTTTTTTTTTTATATAATAGCTTTAAAAGGTAACCTTTAAATATCCCACTAATAGCTGATGAAGTCTGCTCCTTACTGTCCCTCAGCTAATGTCCCTCAGTTGCTGCAGGGTTGGAGCGTAGTTTGGTCAAGTATAACTATGTCATTCCCCTGTTCTCACACATTTTCAGTCTCTGCTGAAGATGGGATATTAGGCTCAGTGCATTTTTTTTGTTATCTTGAACAGATCTTATGTTCTTAAGCAAAGACTTGCAAAAGGCCAAGCATCCATTTGCTGTGGTATGGTCATTATTAGCTCTAATACCAAAACAAAAGGTGTTGGCTCTTCCTCTTCTGTCTTTCACAGAAATGAATATCCTGATTTCCACATCACCATAGTAACTTCTTGCTACTGGAAGTCTGGTTAGAAAATCAAGATGATTTGTTGACTGTAAAAAAGTTTCTTTTAACCTGGATCACATCTGAAAAGCTTGTTGAGCAATAGCAACCTGCAGGGGGATCAGACAAGCTAGCAATGCGGTGTAACTCCCTCTGCTAGCACAGGGGGCATGTGTTTGCGATCAGCATATGCCTCCAAACACAGTAACTTGTGCCTTACTAGAGGAGCACATTGCACTTGGTTTTGAGCCACTGAACTCCGTGCTGTAATCTCTCCAGTGCTGGCCAGTCAGCCCTTGTGTCACTGTGTTCTGTTGAAATGCAGCATGTTCCACTGTGTGTTAGCAGCCAGGTTTATTACCATTCATTTGGTGGGTTCCTACAGACATCTCTGCATTGCAATCAACTTCAAGTTGGCTTTGTTCTCCAGGAGCTGATCCAAAGCATGCTGATGCTTAGAGGAGTCTTCCAAGTAACTGCTGTAGGCTTTGGAACAATCAAGTATTAATAATGCAGGCTGGAAACATTCACAGAAGAGTCACTATTTCACACACGCACATACACACACTTAGTTGTGTTCAAAGGATTTATTAACCAAGGGCTATGGAGAATATTTTGTTCAACAGCTGCACATAAAAATAAAACTATCCAGTCAGGAAAGAGAGAACTCACTTCTGGCATGGTGGCCTGGCAGATGTTAGGAAGTCTGTTTTTGAGGGTGGGTGTGCACCCATGCCCCAGTGTGTATGTGTTTGCAAAGTTGTCTGTTGATCCAATTAATTTCTAGCTTTCAGGGAGGGTTATTACAAGATTTCAGTGATCTGTGGATTCATTTTAAAGGTTTTACTTTTCTGTCCAGCTTCTCCCAGATGCATTCAATAGATGACAGACTCGATGGTAATACTGAATGGTCTTTATATATTTAACACTCCATCCCATTCTTTCTTAAAGCACATACTGAGACCTGGGCAAGTGTTTAATATCATTGTTAAGTTGCAAAATTAAACCTTGGCCAGTTGGATATGATCTACTTGGAAGAGCACAGCTCTGTAGAACTTTCTGGTAGTCCTCTTGGGCAGGATAGCCATAATACTGTGCAGTTCACTAATTGCCATGGCTCAAAGTCAAATCAACCCCCAGGCCATTAACTTAGCCTTTTCTTAACTGCTGAGAAGTGTCTGCTCCCCACAGTTTCTAGGTGAACATACGCCCTGTGCATTTGGACTTGTCCTTGTATACTTTTTTCCATGTTCCAAAGTCCTGGTTGGCTCCCAGTGAGTTTAAAATATGCCATTTGAAACCATGTTTTCATTAGGCTTATCACCCTTGCATACTGATCTGCTTTTGATCTCATTGGATCTTTGTCTGTTCCATAATCAGCTTGTCCACATTTCCTAATGTATAAATGGATAAGGAGATTTTAGGTGAGATATCTAACTTGCCAAGAAATTGGAATTTGTAAGTTCAGCCAATCTAGATTTCCACCCACTTTCTGATGTATACATGTGAATGTAAATTGGTTTCGGTCACTTCAATTTACATACCAAAGAGCCAAAAGGTGTAAGTTACTATAGGAGTAGATAACTAACTTATTAATGTGCGCTCCTTTTAGTTGCATCATCTGTTTAACTTGTCTCCTGACCATCCACTGTATCAGCAACACCTTTATAAGCTAAAACATATTTAAAAAATTGAATTCCAAGATAATACATAGAAAGATGTAATCTACAATTTGTGAATGAATGGGGATATATATTTGCCTATTTTATGATTCTAGATTCACTTGTTTCAGGCCTGTTCTACCATACCAAGAGTCAGGAGACTAAAAATCAAACTAACAAGGAGAAATGTGCAGTCTGGGTGTCACCTATGAGATCTGTGGTAGACCTGCTCATGATTTCGGTGGTGAAAGATCAGGCCTTCAGAATAATAGTTGTCTTGCTCTTGTTTAAGATTTCATATAATTGAGTCAAGCCATTCTACTTCTCAGGGTTGTTTATGTCAAAGTGATTTAAACCAGCAATTATAACCATGATTTGAGCCACTCATCTGAAAAAAAATAGTATTTATTTTGCTTTTTATGAGTGTTTTAAAATTACTTTTTCTTTAGAAACCTTGTCATTGACAGTATAACCATGAAATGTGGATTTGTCTTGGGTGATACCTGAAAAACAAGCATTTAGGAAAACAAGCGATTTTTATAGTAATTTTATAGGCATACTTAGTTTCTGAATCTCTGTTTATATTTTGTTAAAATAATGATACCACATATGTTACTTTTCAGAAATTTAAATTTGGATCAACCTGCAATTTGGATGCAAATCAGAATTCCACCCAAATGCAGAAAAACAACACTTAAGCTCTTCTATTGCAATAAATCAGCCTTATATAGTTTGAATACATAGCAAAAATATTTTCATGCAAGTCCAAACGATTTGTTATACAAGAGAATTCTTGATCACAGTTACTAAGTGAACAAGTCATCACATTGGGAGTGATTTTCAAAGCTGTCTGGATACATAAAGGTGTTGAAAGATATACAGGAAGGTTTTTAGATGTTACAAATGAAATCAATTGCCAACCTCTGAAAAAATGAGTTTGAATTGAGAATTTGGTTTCTTCTTGTTTGGACACCTTTGAAGTTCTATGTACCAGAAACTTTCAAAAGTTAGTGTAACTAGCAAAGCTCAGATTATATTGTGTTATTTGTTATGTGGATTGGAAAAGAGAAAATTTCCTAATTTTGCATATCTTAATTGAGTTCCTTTACATTAGAGGTGGAAAAACCATGATAAGAAGACTGAAACTTAAAGTGTCTGGGAAAACTCGTTTCTGTGCAGATGAAAACAAAATATTTATATGAAAAACATATAATTGCGGACAGTTTATCCATTATATGTTATAAAACAATGACATATTTGGTGTATTATAATTCTGTAGTTTACATTTTAATCTTGAGTTGTAAGTTTTTCTTTCTATATATGTCTGAGATTAAAACAGAAGTTCTTGTGATACATTTCATAATGACTTAATAAGGCTATTTAAAAAAAATCCTGTTAACTCAATAACTCTAGAAAGTTTTTGTGTCAGTATAGAATAGTAGAATTACAAATTACCATTTAAAATGCTTTATAATGAGTAAAGTTTTAAACACACAGTGAATAAAAACTATTTAAATAGTAGAAAATACATATCCTTTAAAATGTGGTATCTCTGACAGTTTTCTGTATGATAGACGCAATTCTTTTGGAATGTTTAATTATTAGTGCTACTCTTTATAGATACTACAATAGCACTTTAAACAAACTGGCTGTCTCTGTAGCAAATAGCTGTATTCACCCCACCTTTGGATAGTTTACATGGGTAATATCAGGCTTCCTTACCTCCTCAGTAGAATTTTCAGTCTTACATGGATGGACTTTCAGACCACCTTCTTGACGTTGAAGGGACACTGAATCACATGAATCAGCTCATGAATCAGCTCTTTGTAACTTGGTAACTTTCAAAGCTTGTACAACTTAAACATTGAGACAAAATCTGAAAGATGCTTCTGGGTAACGGGTTGTATGTCACAATGATTAGTGAATTTTATTGTACGCTATCAATATATTTGATCTTTGATTTGTTTAGTAACGGTTTTTATTATCGTAGAATCACAGAATGGTTTCGGTTGGAAGGGACCTTGAAGATCATCAAGATCCAACCTCCCTGCATGAGCAGGGACACCTCCCACTAGACCAGGTTGCACAAAGCCTCATCCAACCCAGCCTTGAACAGTTCCAGGGAGGGGGCATCCACAACTTCCCTGGGCAACCTGTTTCATTGTCTCACCACCCTCATACTAAATAATTTCTTCCTAATGTCTATTGCCAATTCTTTCATGTGGATGAAATTAATTTTATGTCCTTCTATTTAACCTAACTAGTGTAATCAGGCACTACAAAAACTCTCTTTGAAACTGAATTTTCAAAAATCTGCTCCTGTTTATGTTTATTCTCATTTTTAATTCCCTTTGAGTTGAATTAGCTATCTGACCTTCAGAAAATGGCTTCTGTTCATTTTGCAGAACATTTCCTCAGTGGATTTCTTGAACCCCAGAAATATAAGAATCTCTGTAGTATTTTATCATAAAAATAGAGACATTACGAAAAAAATCCATCTCCTCTCCTCAGTTTTAAGGCTTCCTGAAATCATCTTCTTCTTCAAGTTTATGTGATGAAGATTCAGTAAAAGCAAGATAGAGTTCATGCAGTAGGAAGCTGTATGATTTTTTCACAGTGTCAAATGGAAGACATCAGTCTATGCTTTCTAAATGGGCAAGGTTAATTCTTCATTCACACGTTATTCTGAAACATTCTGTCAGCTCTTTTTTATGTATTTGATTTCCTACATTTTGTTGAGATAGTAGCTGTTTCAAGCTACTTGTCCACCCAGATTTTCTCTTTGAGCTGCTTATTTTACATTTAAACTTGGTGCACCTCCAGGTCCTATTTGTGTTCCCTTCTCAATAACCAACTCTGAGACAATGTGTGCCTCTGAGGTTAAAAGCTAACCTAGTAATCTGTGGTTGTCCCTCCCTTCTTGTCTATAGGGTAAATCTTACTATAGAAACCAGAAGTTTAGATTTTGTTTAAATAAAAACTAAACTATCAGCCTCAAGGTTCCCCATGTTGCGTTTCTTTTTCACTAAAGCAAAATCTTTGGTTGCACTACAAAATTCTTTGTCTGCTTAATTATGAAGGAAGGAAAACTCACACCAATGCTTCAGGCATCTAAATTTATGTAGGTATTTAGTGAACCACAGTTCAGGTTCATCCCACCTGATTGCAACTCCCATTGAGGAGCCCAAGTCTCACACCAAGCTAGAAGGCAGCTGATGAACGTACGTAACTTCTGCAGCAGTGAATTGGGTCTTGGTTTGAGGAGTTGTGTGCTGGAAGAGTCTCAAGGACAGAACTGCTCTCTGAAGTGGGCTGTTAATCTTTACTCCACCATTCTTTCTGAATAGTTTATAATACACTTGTATTGTAGTTCCCTAAAATGTGGGTGGACCCCTCTGCCCTGCCCCCCTCCTTCCCTGATACTGCTTAGGTAGGTAAGGAGCTTTGGTACACTACAGGACAGCAAAAATAGCCTCACATAAAAATATATGCTAAGGTTACCCAGTGGTCAGTTTTGAGTCCATCCCAATCTTTCTGTGCTGCCCCAGGAAAGCACAGAGGAAGGCAGGGAATCCATGCTCTGTGTTCAGTTCTGTTTGCTTGATCTGCTATGGATTTGGAAAAACTGCAGAATTCAGATATGGGAAATGGAAATTAATAAAGATATTAAAAAATTCAAGCCTTCTTTATGGACTGCAACAAATATAGTTGACAGATGAGTGCAGTAATGCATATGCAATAATGACTAGGATAGAGACTGTAAGTCAAGTGCTGCAATTTAGGGAGTTTTAAGAGAAACTGAAATCTATTTCAAGCTAATAAAAGGAGTACTTTTCTACCAACACATAATAAAGATTTGGAATTCATTGCCAGTAGAGAACATGGGGCTAAAAGCCTAGGTTTTCTATGACTGGAATTATTTAATGAAAAATAAGATGATCCACAAATATTAAGTAGTTTTGCTTTGGTCAGATATAAATATGAGTATAGGGGTAAGACTGAACTCCCTGTCCTGGCAGGTTATTCCATACTTCACTGGACAGTTTGGGGACGCTGGCGTCTACTTTTAAAACCATCAGTAATGTCTGCTTTCATAAATATGTCATTGTAACCCATATAAACCAAAAATCTAATCTGGTAATCTGATTCAAAATAGAAATTGAAGGGAGAGGTACTGTGGTTGATGTCTCCTAAACTGAGCTCTCAGCTCGCTCTGAAGTGCAGCACTCACTGGGGAAAAAAACCCAGTACTGTTCCATCTTCCACTGCCAATTGCCCCTGCTCCCTTCTCAAACAGGAGCTCTTGCAGGAAGGACTTCAGTTGTGACTCCCTTTCTTTCTATCCTGCCCGTCAGCACAGGCACAGGCGCTGGCAGGAATTCCTTTTTTTTTTTTTTATTAAATCCCCTAGGGCGGTTTTTTGAAACTTCCTTTTATCTCTCAGCGCCGTGAACACAGCGCTTGGGTGCTCATGGCAGGGAGAGAAGGCAGAACTGCATTTACATATAGTAACAGGGTACAAGTTGGTTAGGCCCTGCCTCTGTCCAGATGTGATTGTTTTGGGGCCAAATCAGCAGAAACCTTGCATACATGGCTTTGCTGTTCAGTAACGCCACGCACTCTAAATATGTGATACCATTTTTCTTGCAGTGAAATAGTTGTGCTTTATTTTAGCTAGATATTTTAGTTACCAACTTGCATATTTCCTCTCTCTGCCGTGCAACTCAAGGTATTTAAAATATTCCTTAGTATTTTCTGACATTCCCTTGAACTCTTGCTAAAACTGAAATACACATAGTGGATTCAATTTGAATATGTGTGCTTGAATTTTTAAAAATCTCTGAAGCAATATTTTCATGAACTATAGAACTTCTATAGTAATGCCTCAAAGTGTTTGTAGATCTCTAGAAATACATGCGAGGCATATGTCTCATTTCTATTTGCACAAATTACAGGGTGATGTCTTTTTCATAGGAAACAGCAAGTGTTACCAATCTGGAAAAGAGAAAGGACCTGAAATACCTGGCAGAAACTTTACCAAAGTATTTTGACTCAGGTTCCATTCATGAGGGGATTTGCACATGTGCCTAACTGCACACTGTGAATAATCTTGATATAGCCAGTGAAAGAATTCACTTGTGCATATGCTTTTTAATATATTGTGTTGAATACTCATATTGGCATAGAAACCAGCATTTTGAAAGACGTATCTTGCTTAAATGTGTGTCTCCGAAACACTTTCTTGTGTTCTAAAAATTACCAAAATACAGTCGTGTCTCTCTGAGAGTCAACAAAAAGGTTTATCTCTACTTCTTTTGTGGATCCCATGACCAGAATTGCTACATTACCTTCAAAGCTGAGAAAAATCACTTTAGCTTACTACAAGGAAATACCATTAATGTTTTTGTCTGTGTTCTATTAGGGTTTGGCGCTTGGTTCCCAGTTCAGACAGAAAATTTGTTCACCTGCAAAAGTTACCAGGTTTTCTTCAAATTCTTTCATTTTATGTGTATTTCAGTTAATTTCTTTCTCCACGGCAAAAACATTGAAGCTTCTACATTTTATTCTCAGTCTTTAAAAGGTAATGTTTGATTACTGGAAATTATAAAAACCCCAGTTGGAGAAGCAGAATACAAAGTTCCCTACTTAGGTCATAATGTAAATTTTTAGACATCTGTGTCAGGAATATAAATTTATAGGTATGCAAGGCAAAAAACACCTCACTGTAGGCTTTTAAAATTACTTTTTTGTTATCCATTTTGCATCATTTTATAACTAATGTGTCACGAGAGACAGAAATCTGTTTTATTAAAGCTTCTGAATCATGTTATGAAATACTATGTTTTGTGATACTTTGTTCTTCATTTATACATGCAAATCTAAATAGAATGTAAAAGCAACTTACCTGCATTTCTGTACTTGTGTCCGGAAACAGAGATCATGATTTAACTCAAGAAATTTTTCCAAAAAGCTTGTGCTAATGGTGAGAAATTGGTTATGATGATGGAGAATGTTTGCTCTCCAGCACTACTCACTCGGTAAGATGATCCACCTTTGAAGTTGCGGAAAAACCTCTGAAACACTATATTTTTGAGTACAGTGGTGTTGAAATCTGTATCCTGATCCAAATTTTGCTCTCCCTTACAACAGTGCAACCCTATTGACTGCATTGGAATGGCAAGGGTGATGAGAAGAAAACTGGGTGCAGTGAATTAACATTTTCTTTATATGTAGAAATACTAGGTAAAAAATACAGTGAGGGCCAAATTTTGCTGCTGTGTCATGGGTAGTTGTAGATTGACAATGCAGTAAAGGAGAGCACTTTCCTAAGTTGACATCAATACCATTGTATTTCCAATTGTAAATGTGCATGTTGAAAAACACCAAAGGATTCTTGCATTTGAAGCAATGTAGAATTTTAAGGTGTTCTACAAATTTAAAAAGCTTGTGGAATTTGGTAACTGATCAGTTTAATACAATGATATTTTGGCAAAACCATCTGCAGAAGGCAAAACCCCACATTCTGCTTTTGATTATTGCACTGCATTCCACACAAAATCAATGAACGCTTCTAGAGAGCAGAATACCCTACATTTTTCTGTCTTGCAGAGGACTAAAAACTTAACTTTGGCTTCAGGATGCAATAGCTTCATGCAAAGGTTGGAGTTAATAAAATTGCAAAGACGGAGGATTGTATTTTAGTTAAGCAGTAAGCTGTCACTGGAGAAAAAAAAAGGAATAAAAGCCTATAGTGTAGCACAGCAGAAAAAGGAGCAAGCTGCTGAAAGCTGGATAATTTGGGGATATAGAGATGTCACTTCCTCCCTTTGCCAGGCTGTGAAATTCTTTGTAATTCCCACTGGTAAAGCTGCCAACACAAACAAAGGAAAAAAAAAGGAAATCTCTGTGCAAGTCCTCCTTTGATGAGTAGAAGAACATACACATTCAAAGGAACAAATGTATCAGCACCATGTTTGGTACAAACTTTTTGTAAGCATTATGGAAAAAGAGGAGAGAACTCACCCAAATCAAGAAAACATATAAAAAATTTAATAATAAATTAGGTTTCCAAGGCATGGTTTTAGGAACAGATACATGCCTAAAAAATTCATAATACTGACTTCCTAACAGTTACAGTGTTATCTGTAACTTTGGGGGGAAAAGTTAGCTAAAATATGTTCATTTTGGTGTGATATCTGAGCTTTTTTGTCAACTGGCTGTTATTCTCTTTAGATGGGAAGATTAAGATGAATAGTTAGAATGGCTCAGCGACACTTTCAGAGTATGGGGTCTTTAATAACATATTGGTGACTTTAAGCTTAAATATGATTGTACAGAAAGAGCTATACAAACAAAAAAGCTATAGAAGCTATACCAGAAAAAAAGTAATATATAAATTTATATTTTATCCAAATATGTAAAGAACATTTTTAAGTGAGTGTCTCATAGCTGTTTCCAATAAAGACCAAGTTAACTGGCTTGGGTAAGCTAGGTATCTCCCTGCGATGTCCATAACCAGACCTGAAGGAGCCCAAGAATTTTTACCGTAACCATATCCTATGTAACTCATGTATGCCAATAATTTTTACTTAAGGCTCTCTTTCAGTGTTTTCATACACTGAAAACCACTTCTGTATGAAGTAGCTGGCTCCCTAAAGTTATGAAAGATAAGCTTCATTCACGCACAACCAGCTTTTCGTTTAGTTTTGTTAAGGGAACTGCCATACGGGCAATTACAAAATTACAGATTTTGTAATTTCTTTTTTCTTTTGTAATTTCTTATTTGTGCCAGTTTATTTTTAATGCATTTGTAAAAAAATGTATAATGTTGCATTGGAAGTTTATGTTTTTAAAAAAGGACAAGGGAATTTTTCTTACATACTCACATACCAGTCTGAGTAAGGGAGGTGACCTCAGTTAAACTGCTGCTTTTGTTAATCCTTTAAAGTGATAGCCAAAAAGAGGTTATTTACTAGAAAAGAGTTATATATGGATCATCTTTTCCAGGGTGAGTCAGCCATTCCTTAATTCCCATGTCTCCCAAGTCAGAACCCAAACACCCTCTTTTCCTTCATGCAGAAAGCACTTCCCCTGCCCCGACAGGCATTGCTCCAGGCACAAATAAACAGTGGGAGTCCTAGCACTGTGCCCACAAAGGTCAGGATCTGTTGCTGTTGCTCCCGCTTTTGCCTGCCCCAGCACAAAAGTATCCCCTTGAAGTGGTTTGCATACCACAGCTCTGGAATCCCTGCTTTGCTTGTCTCTGGCTTGATATTGCTCTAGCTTTCTGGTGACGAGGTCTGTGGTAATTATGGAGGTGCCAGTCAGCTTTCAGGATAAACAGTAGGTTAAAGCAAGGATAGAGCCCATGTTTCATATCAACAAATCTATCATGCCATTCTTTAAATCATCATTTCTGAGTGTGTACAATGAAGTTTCCATGTGTGTAGTTAGGGAGGGTGGAAGAGGGAGGAGAGCTGGTCCTGTTGCCCAAGCAGAGCAAAAGCCAAAAAAAGTGCTCAATGCAAGCAGTGAGGAGTGTCATTACCCATCTGAGAAAATGAGAGAGATAAATGGACAGTGTTTTGTTTACTCAGCCTGGATGTTACTGAGAACAGGGGGCTTGGCTAAGAGCAGACAGATCCTCAGCTGCTCTTACTGAGTGTCTTTGAATGCATAATGGTTAAAATGATTGAAAATGTGGCCTGCTGATCAGAAGTTCAAGTCAAAAACTCCCAGCATTTCAAGCTCTTATTTCCCTTGCAGCTTTCAAAGTCTGTTTCAAAAATTTAAACTCCTTCCCAACTTTCACATAACTGTAATTCTCTCCTGTACTTTCTTAAATAAACCTTTTTTTTGGTTGTAAAATAAACTTGGAAGATTATACTAGAGTTGGCTCCCTAGAGCCATAAGAAAAACTAGATTTTAAGCTTTCAGTGTTGAGATCATATTTGTGCCCATATTTGATCACTGACACATGGCTCATCTTGATTAGAGCCCTAGAAAATGGGGTAATAAAAACACATAATAATTAGCAGGGTCTTCAATCAATACTGTTGTAAATTATTTTTTTTTACTTTGAATGTCTTTGAAAGATAAGGTGCTACATGAGAACGTCCCCTTAGGAGAAATTATATGAAAACTCATTTCAGAAAGTTTGTACCTTGAACTTGACATGCATTTTGAAAAATTCAGGATTGTATTTAATTTTTTTATTTAAATCAGAATTAACATCAGAGACACTCAAAATGGCAGGTAGAAATGAGTGCTTTTTGGAAAAAAAATAATTGAAACTGGTGGAAGAAGTTGAGGCAGAAAATACTTTGTTGTTACAATTGTGCTTATGGCATTAATATTTCAAGTTAAAGGCACGAAGATGTATACTTGCACTTTACAGAGTTACATGTAAGACTGCAGAAATAAACTGGAAAATGCAAGTGCTGAGAAAACAGAAGTCAAATTAAGACCTCAACACTTTTTCTAAAAAGTGATGTTTTAAATCTCTTTCAGGAGTGTGATTTGTAAATATGTGCAGTTTGTAGCTGTTATTGATTTATGTTTCCATGTAGAATTCTTACTTATGTTTATAAACTTTTTCCATTATCACTGTTTGAAAATCTGATATACTCAGATGTCTTTTTTTTCTTGGAACTCAGAATTTAGCTAGCTTCCATCTTCTTTTATTTTTTTTTTTCATTTTTGGTAGCAGTTTCACTAACAAAAAAAGTGCATGTCCTGGAATCCAACTGTCATCCGCTGTTTTGTTGTTGCTGATTTCTGTATCTGAGAAGCAGCTCTGTGCAAGGCTAAGGGGAATGAGGAGAGGGAAGGAGATGGGGACTGTGGTGGCATTGCAGACTTTGCTCTGTGGAGCTGCAGGCTGGTGAGTGCCCAGGCAGAACATTAGTGGGGGCTGAAGAGTCTTTAATAAATATGGTATTGTGTCTCAATAGATGTATATAGTAGTAATGATTTTATTTGTCTCACTCTCTTGATTTTGCAGACAAGCCATGGAGCAGGCAGGAGGCACTCATGACATGACATTCAAAGGATAGTTTGTCTCCCCACAATATCTAGTAGATTGCCACAGGTACAGCTCAGAGGAAACAAACAAAAGCTACTAGACAACAAAGCCATCTTAGAGGGAGTCATAAATTTAAATTTAATTTAAATTTCTTGACAAGGCATAGCAGTTCAGATCTGGGAATTTATTCTTTCTGACAGTTTTGTAGCTAAAAATGCAAGCTAAGAAAAAAAGGTAAAAGCAGTGGAGCGACTTGGATTTTTGGCAAAGCTGGGTTGGCTGGAGGCACAACTATACCATTATCCATTATATGGATAAAGGTTGACACCCCCAGGGCCAGCCACGACCTGCCAGAGCCAGTTGGCCAGCCAGAGAAACGCCAAGAGGCCCCAGGGCAGGGAAGTCAGGGGCTGGCACGGTCCTGTTTATCAAAGCACATTCAAACCCTCTTTGACTGCGAGATCAGAGTCCACTAAAATGTTTATTTGGCATTGAATTTGATCTCCAGTTATGAAACTCTGGACCAACTCTAAATCTCTCAGCTTTTTCTCAGAAAGTGTTTCTACTTCTTAAATTCAATTTTTTCGTCATTTTTGTCACTGTATTGCTTGAAAAACATATTGACTCAAAATGTGGAGTGGTTGTGGTGGCTCTCGCAATGTATTAGACAAGGTTTCTTGACAGCAACAAAATATGCTGCTACTGTGTGTTCTTCCCTCTAATGTACTTTGAGAAGTACCTATATGATAAAATGTGAAAGAATAGTAAAAAAATAGCAACCATGAAAATGCATTCAAGGGAAGCATATGCTCCCATTAATATCTTAAAAAGACATTACTGTTTGTATGAGTAGAGCATTTTCCTTTTCTCCAATTTCTCCACATAGTAGAAAAAGGAAAAAAAAGGTAGAGAAATCTTTCATAACTCCGCTGCTATTTTTATTAGTCTGCAAAGCTGTGGATATAACAGCAGCTGGAGCTTATGTGGTCCTGCATAGTTTGTTAGTTTGTGGCATTACTTAAAATGTAAAGGCGTGCTGGTAAGGTTATTTTTTTGGTTTGCTATTCTCTGTATTGCAGGCAAACAGTGAAAAACTATATATAAAGCAAAGTGTAGAACAGGGAAAATACCATGTGAAGTAATTTTCACTGTTGTGGCCCTGAACCATACACTTTTGGCTGCAGAGATAATTGCAACCAAAGCTTAACATTTCATGTTTTCATATTTTCTCAGATGAGTACAATTGTTATTAGCTAATGCCGCCTACTTTCCTTTCTGTCCCATTTGTGTCCTTAGAATGGTGGTGTAAAACAAGGACATGAAGAAACTTCTGAGTTATGTGTACATAGAAAACATCCCCTCCTCAGTAATAATCTCAATCTGCAGACAGAGCCATTCATCGGTGACAGTGGAGCTGTGACAGTGGTTTCCCCTGTCAGCCTAAGAAAGGAGCTTGTGCTGTAAATGTAATAATTTTCTCTGATCATATCTTGATGCTACTACTGGGTGCACAGAATTATACCATTGAATTTTTTTTATCAGCACTATTTTAAAAGTGTATGGGACTGTACTTTGACTCCAGGTATCCAGGCCTGAGAGTATATAAAACCATCTTGCTTTACTGGGAAAAGGAGGAAGGTTATTTCTTTGGTGCTTGCATTCTTGAGAGCAGAGACTTGTTAGTCCATGGCAGAAGATGAGTGGACAGAGGTGAAGTGGTGGCAAGAGGTAGCAAACAAGTCTTCTCTGGTTCTACTCAGTGAAGACCTCCTACAGATGGAGTTGGGCAAAGGGGGTGATGGTGTGCTCCTTAACTGCTTGTGGAGTCTAAAACCAGACTTTTTTTCCTCTGCCTGATGCCTAGGTAGAAGAAGAGACAATTTTTGTCCCCCATCTGCTACTGCAAAAACTCGCTGCAGCTCATTGAGCAGTATCTAAGGATTTGAGCCTTAGAGATCACTGTTCATGTATGTCCTTGGCAGCATTTTCCATGATAGCTTTTTCCTTTGTTTCCCTTTTTTTTGGTGGTGAAAAATCAATTGCTTGCAAGCAATCTTGTGTTAGCAAGCTTCCACATCTGATGTATTAATTGTTTCAGCAGTTAAGATAAGGATATGCCCAATGGTAATGTCAAAAACAACATCTGAAGGCTGATTATGCTCTCCCTGGTACTTTATATCTGCTCCAGTGGGTTTTCATTGTCAAAGAGGTGGGCCTTTATTATGCCATATAATGCAGTAATATGAGGATTACTTGGATTTCAGTGCATGAGATAATAGCAGCTGACAGGCACCTGTTTAAGGAAGTATCTTGTATTCCTAAGCACAAGTATATTATAAAATTGAAGCAGGATTTCATATTAAAAAGAAAACAACCACCTTTTGTACTTAAACTCCCTAAATAGGTTCAAGTACAAAAAAAGGCATTGGGGAATCCGGGTGGATGTATTTATTAGTGGCCCTTAGAGTCCTGACAGTCCATTCTAATAATAAAGTGTGGGACCTGTCAAATGATGGCACAAATATCCTAATCTGAACTGACATGGCTTTCTAGCCCAGTTCATCAATCATGTTTTATTAGCTTTAAGAGAGCCAAGTTGCTATCTGTCATTTCAATGCTGTAGTGGTGACAAAAACTGGTGCCGAAAATGTGGTGCAGGTGTAACTTTCACTCAAAGAGCGTTTCTGAGCAGCAGTATTGGTGTTTGTGTGGGGAGAGAGTGCCATCTTCAGTTGCCTGTCTCCACGTGAAACAAGTCCAGACTTTCTTGAGCTGCCCAATGGATAAGAAGTGGGGAAAAAAGTATCGGTAGAAATTTAGAAACGATTCGTGATTCTTATTTTTATGAGACTTTCGACTTGGGAAGAAAAAGGCTAGAGACCATGTTCTTGTTCTCATTTTAAGGTATGGTTAATTTAGAGATGTCTTGTGATGAGTGATTTCCAGTAGAGTAAGGAAAAGTAAGGTTGGGCTTTGTCCTTTTGTTCTGCAATGCTGTGTGAAGAAAAGAATTGCCAGTTGGTTCACAAACCCCTTGTAACCAGCAGCATGTTGTATGCATTAAAAAAAAAGGAGAACTAGGAGTCTTAAAGCTGCTGTGTATTTACTGGGTTTTGTAAGAGCCATCAATTCCATGTATTCTTGCAGCCCAGAATTGACTTGGTGTTCGTATTGGGGTCCTGGCACTTGACCCTTGTTTTTCTTGGCTCTGTGTCATTTTGCAGCAGAGCTCAAGGACACTCCTCATCTCTGTTTCCAGCATGTTAACATATTCAAGTAAATATTATCTGGCACAGGCACATGCATTATCCTTTGGGGGAATATTTGTAAAAGTTTTAAAGTCCAGATCAAACAATGGCATCTATCTTCCTTCCTTCTGAATTTCTTTTATTCCCAAGATGAACATTGCTAGCAAAATTCTTTCTTTGATCTTTTAAAAAGGCTTTTTTTGTCAATATTCACAGACAAGGTTCACGTCCATAAAAATCCTTATTACTTGCACAATGTATGCCCAGGTACATCTTTTCTGTATATTTTAACACTTAATAGGACTTTGCACAATAAGGAGCAGATGTGTCACAGCGACAGCAGGCGAGCAGGGACCAGAAAGGTGGTTTCATTAAAAGAGCCTTGGGATAAATGCAGCGCATTAGATACCCACTGAAAGACAGGAGCTGTTGATGGGGTGACCTCTGAATGCAAGTCATCTTACTATAAACAGAAGGGTGTGGAAAGCCATTGGGCAGAGCCAAGCTTGTTTACTATCCAGATCTCCCTTTAGTTAACTTAAGTCACAAGGCTGTGCTAGGCTCGGTGTGACACTTCAAGGAAGAACAAAGTGTCTTCAGTATTTCCGAGTTTAAAAAAATCCTAGCCGACTGGTGCTAAAGATTTTTTTTTTGGTCCTGAAAATCCATCTGCACACCTCAGCTACTGTACAGTGGAAGTTTATTAGTGTGAAGCATAACAGATTTCTTTTTTTTTTTTTTTTGTCCTGGAAACTGACTTTGCACATTTGTGGAATTCGTTTCTGTTCTTCAGAGAAAACTGAGGTAAGGTTATGATGGATTTTAGTTTGTGATATTGATGCAAATGTTTTTTAGTGATAAACCAGAAAATGTGCTAATTGCACAGTCAGATTCTATTCCGACAAAGAGGTTTGGTTTTTATTTCTGTCGTGGCAGTCTTAAACTTGTTCTTGGAAGAGTGTATATGTTCACAGTGGCCCTATAGTACAGGATATTAGGTAGGTTACAGGACTGAATCCGTCAAACTATTTCAAGAGAAGCTGTTTATTACCACAAGAGGTTACTTGTTAAGTGCTGTAAAAAATAGAGTGTGTCACTCTGTAATATGCTGCGAATGTCACTTTTTGTCAAATCTGTGAGCAGTTCACTGGTATGTTATTCGCTACCATTATTGTAAGAGACACTTACAGGCCAGTATGCTGAGACAGGTGTCTAGACATAAATTGAATTCAAATTAATTAGCCCTAAAATGCAAAAGCTGTGGGTAAAAATAAAGTTAATTTAATTTACTAATACTTCATTCGAGTCCATTTAGTTAATTTCTAAGTTGATTAGATGTTAATTTGGAACAGATAATGCTAAAATGTAATTGCGCTAAAGCATTAGTCCTACCCCCTCAGAGTTCACTTTAATTTGCTTTGTAAGGCTTTCAGTTGGCACTAGGAGTTTGTACTGGAGCCTTTCTTACTTCGTTGTTTATTCGTTTCACGCTCTTTTTTTGAGAAGGCTGTTTTTTGAGAATAAATCCTGATTAAACCCGTGCTTCCTCAGGGAGTTGGAGCACACGTGGTGCTGTCGTGCTTGGATGCTTTTCTCTACCTTGGGTCCACGCAGCAGGGCCGCTGCCGGACTGCCTTCAGAGGGCCACGCTGGGAGCTGGCATCACCAGTACTGTTTCTAATGTCTGTTTCATTCAGGGAAACTCGGGAGGGGTTCACTCAGGGAGGACTGTTTTGTTATCTGCGTGCAGCAAGCAAAGTCCCAGGGAAGAAAGAGCAATCCAGTTTGGTCCTGCTGTAAACAGCCATTTACTGCTGTAGGGAACTGTAATGTGTAGGGAACCTGTTTGGAAGAAAGGTATGATCAATTATTACAGCCGATAAGTTCTTCGATTTTGTGCCTGGGGTCTGGTGAGCAGCAAGCAGCAGGATCCAGTTACATGTTTCTTTTCTTGGACTGTTCACTATATTCTGAAATAGTTTTCAGCTAAGCAGCTTTTAACCGTCTCACTGCCTTTTGTGCCATTATAACTTCTTCTAAAGTTAAAAAAAAAAAAAGTAAATTTGAAAAAGGTGTATGAAGCCCGTAATATTTTAAAATCCTGAATTAAAAATACAGTTATTGCCAAAGCATTTTTCCAAGATAATTTTAGATTTATTAAAGTGCTGAGCATAGCTTGTTAAATGGTACAGAGAATCATGTAGCATCAGCCTTGTATGAATGTGGATAATATCAAGCAAAAGAACTTGAATCTGGCTTTGGGGCAGTATCTGTATGTTTGTGGGAACACGCAAGCATGTATTCGCATGTTGGTGTGTGGATACAGGGAAGCTAATTCATCTGTTACAGAAATCAGAAGTTGAGGTTACTTTCTAAACTTAAACGGATCATGGTTAGATAAAATGTCTGAGTATACTGTAAAATAGAGGAGTCAAGTGAAAAACCAGACTGCATGCTGTCTGTCTCATTTGCATGCTTACCTTTCTTTTTAATCTTTTGTTCTCTGTTGTTTTCTGTGCAAGTAGCTATACTTAAATTTTATCAATGTTACATTTACTTTGAGATACTATAGGAAACAAGTGGCACTTTATTCAGTTTTTAACTTTGAATTATAAAATTTATTTAGTAAATGTTACTTTCACGGGATTAAAATTTTAATGTGATATTTCAGTATTTTTGAATAAAAGGAGAGCATGGCTGTATTACTTTTATGTGTAAAAGGCATGTAAGCAGTTTGTAGAATTTAATGCTCTAGCTAATATGCTACTAATTTACATTTTATATTTTATTTTATGAACTCTGTTTTCAATTATACCTGGAAAAAATAAAAAATACCCATTTCTATAATAGCTGAATAGGATATATAGTGTCTGTGTGGTTAATTTCTCTACTCTATGCAATATTTAATCAGTGCCCTGAATTAACTCCTGATTAAACAGTATTTGATTATAAGTAAAGATCTGAAGAAGATGTGAAGATTGTCTTTTAAGCTCCTTTTAAAATTAATCCCATTTAAGCCCCAAAGAGATGCATTTAAAAATACATATTGAAGAACCTGGGTTGAAGTAAAAAGCATAATTCTTGTATTGTTTGCATTGGATTGCACAGAAAATGGTAGGCAGGATCCCAGAATGGTAGAATTTTCATATTGTTTTAGCTAGAGTTGATTGAAGGTTTTCTTCCTAGATATTGAAGCAAAATTCTCTGTGTGTTCTTGTAGTACATCTGTAATTGTTCTTCAAAATTCATTTCAGGAATGTTTAAAAGTCATTAGCTGAGCTTTACAATTATGTAATTGTGGCTGATCATCTGGTAAAACTGGTAATAGAACCTTTGGAGGGTAAAATAATCTGAAGCGATTTCACCGAAACAGAGATTCTGGATGTATTACATTTATTTATTTACACACATGCACGAAAACATATTCTCATGTGTCTGCATGAATGTTGGAACAGCTCTTTTTATCAAGGGTTTACTCCTAGATAAAAAAGTTGCCTCATTATTAGATTTTTGCTGTACTTAAAGTATTTGTAGGGCTATTGCAGGTGAGTTCTGCATTCAATTAGAGTCACAGCTAAGAACCAAATGTATATGTTGCTCTGGACGTTCAAAATGTTAGCTCCTCTGAAGCAGAGTTTAAATTGATTGATACTTGGATTTTAAAGCAAATAAGGACTAATTTTTGCCTGTGGCAAAAAATCTTTGAAGTTTCATGCCTGTGCCAGGGCTGGATTAGTTAAGGAGTAGGACTGGGGCTGGGACTGTGACCCTGTTCTGCTTGGCAGGTTGTGATAAATGGGGGAATCTTTCTTAACCTCCTGGCCAAAACATTCCAGGATCAGGTTGGGGAGACAGGAGAGAAGGAAGGGGGGCAAAAGATACAGGAGACTTGGCACGTTAAATCCGGAGACAAAGAACACTTGCTTGTTTGCTGAAACTGAGGCAAACGCACAGACTTTTGTGGGAGAAAGTACTGCAGATGCATTGCAATATGCTTGATTGTGATTTCTGCCCATTGACCTGAGTAGATGAAATTAATACTTCACTGTGAAGCTGTCTCTTTATTTTTGTTTTGAACGTTTTCTGAGTTTAGAGAAACTTGGCTGCTATGTTTTCCAAAACTAAAAAAGTTTTTGATGTAATGCTTGAGAAGTGTGTATAAAACCATCCAAAATAAATTGGAAGAACTCCTTATTCCAGGGAATTGCCTGTTGGATAAGAATTTACTGTAGGACTGCAAATATAAGAAAAATTATATGAATTTGAAAAAAACAACAACAACCCAATGAGTTAATTAGTTTATTCTGGAAAGCTAGTTCAACTATTTTGTTTGTAGAAATTTTTTTAAAGTAAAAAATACTTTTAAACAATCAAAAATTATGTATTTCAATATAGCAGTGTTAAAAAAAATCTGAAAAATTATTTTTATGTGCTAAAGTAGAATACTTGGATAAACCAGTCAAATTTTCAAACCTGAAAAAAGAGGCAAAAAGTGACTTATATGTGAGCTGAAATATGATCTGTCAAGTGGTTCTTTCATGTGGCATTTTAAGAGCTATACTACCTCGTTGTTGTCCCCATTGATTAATAATGAAAAATATATTATCAGATGGTGGCTTGAGAATTATTTACATGCTGTAAATACAGCTATTCTGTCCAGTATTAAGAACTATAGCATAAAACAATTGAAAAAAATAATGGCAAATGTATGTTGTATTCCTGTGTATAGATAAAATTAATAATTTATGATTTTTGTGATTAATTTCCCCAAATGACATTTTAACGCCATGATATTAATTGGATTTTTAATGAATGTTGTGTTGTAAATGCTCCTGGAGTTTAGTTGATCATTAGTATTTGAATGATGTAAATCATATATATGAAAAGTAGCCTCACTAAATAGGATTTTGCTTCTGTGCTGCTTACTAGCATATAGTAACTATGTGTACATTACGTGTGTTACATTCTCCTATGCATTTAGTAGAAAGTATTTTATCTGTGATTTATTTTTTTCTACCTTGTAAAAAGATTACTTATTTCTTAGCAGAATTTTCTTTGCTTTTATTGTCATGTTCTAGAGGCATTGAAAACTAACCAGAAAGGAACTAAATTTGATTGCATGATGGTACAAATGCATGTCAATAGGTCTTTAGATGATGTCCGCTTGTTTATGATATTTTATACTTCAACATTGCGTGTAATTTTATCTTTAACAAATTATTTTTTTCACGAGTTAGACAACATGTGGGCCATGAAGAACTGGTTATTTTATTTTGATCAGCAAGTAGTTTGAGCTAGGATTTTTTGCATCCTCACTCTAATTGAAGTAGGTTGCTGGAGTTGTTGGTTATCTGATGTAGTTTATTAATGTTACAACAGCTGCTAGAAAGTATTGCTACAATGCTAAACAAATTAACTTCAGTAATTTGGAAGAACAGAACTGTATGAAACTGAGGAAAAAGGACAGCTGTTAACTGTAAATGTAGAGGCGATTCACTTAGTAATTTTCAAGGTGGAATGGGATGTGCAAATGCTTGTCACCTCTTCTACTTCCACTTTTTTCGCAGTTTTGACTTAGTCAATGATACACATTTTAAGTTGGTGGTTTTACTTTAAATACCCTCAGTCTGTTGTACAAAAGAATACTAGTATTGTACAGATAGCTGATGACTTCAGCTTGGGCTGTTTTCATTGACCAAATTAATTGATCATGTTCAGATTCATAGATATTATCTGTTAAAAGTCAGATATTTATGGCTGAATATCTTTGATTTACTACCAGAAGAAAAACTATCACAAAATATAAGAACAGGGTTTTTTGTTGTTTTGGTTGTTGTTTTTTGATGTTTTGTATTTGTTTGGGTTTTTTGTAATTCTATTTTATTTTAATACTGTTTTAATATGGTCTCCATCTACTTCCCATCTTCCACAATGCCTACAGGACTCTGCTTGCTGATAATGGGTAGGCAGGTGCTGAGCTACAATCCTGTTCATATTACCTGCTCATGTTACCTTGTTCATCCTCCCTCCAACCTGTCTTCTTGCTCCGTCCACCTGTTGCTTTCTGGCATTAATTGAGCCCTCTGTCCTACAAAGGCATATTCACATACTTGCCTTCTTTATTCTGAATCATTTCAATGAAGATAATGGCCCTAACCACCACGTTCCTGTTTAGACTTAAGCTTAAATCTTTGTAGGCCTGTCCCAAGCGTGACAGCTCTTTAGCTCAGGGAATGGCTTTTGCTAACGGGCTTAATACAACATAGCCTCAGTTAGCTGTTGCTGTGACCCTCACTGCTGTTCAGGTGAGGTAGAGGCATCAGTGTGAGCCCATGCAGACCTTGGCATGACTGGGTCATTTTCTGCAGTTATTGCAGTTAGTCACCAATGGCCTGCTTGTGTTCCCAGATCTCAGTACATGTACTCAACGTGGAAGTACTCCTGCCTTTCAGGGCTGTGAAGGACAGCAATGAACAACTGGTATCCTTTCTGACAAAAACAATCAACATTTAGATCTGTAATTTTCCATTTTTTTCTGTCAAACGTGCTGGAGTGCAACTGGCGATGAAGTCTGGAGTGATGCTCACCTGCAGCTACAATCAAGCTTCCCCTTTTCCTGGGCCTGATCACAGCAAAACTACCCAGAGGCCAGTTGCAAGATCATTTAATTGAAATGGACGTTTGAGATCGTGTACAGTGTGAATTAAGGTCAGGATGTGGAGCTGAATTGCCTTAGTAAAGAAGTCAGATGATCTTTTTTGATTTGTGAGTAAGTGTCAGTTACATTTTCTCGTCTTTCTGGAACTCTCTGTCACATATGACACTGTCCACTGAATACAGTGGTCTCTCCTGAGAGATGGAGAGGGATCCAGAAGACACAATGTGACTTGAATCCTTTTTAATAGATAAATGATAAATATTGTGCTGAAAAGCTGCAGCATATCACTATTGTTTCTCCTTTTCTGGAGTACATCTGCAAGGATCAACATTTCTTCTGATTCTGTGTGACATGTACATGCTGGACTGGTCACGCAGCATGGATTGTGTTGTCAGACACTGCAGGTAATACACTGATCTCCTACCATTATATCAGGCTGATATACCTATAGCTATATAAGTTTGGGATAAGACCAACTACAGTGAAGAAAAGCTGGGCAAATTGTATCCAAGCAAGATTAAAAGTGGTACTGGTGAACAAGTGGCAACACTTGGAAGAGCTTGTGTCTACCATGTTGTCTTGAATAATTCAAGCCTAAACCTAGGAACTTTCTTTGAATCGTTGATGAACCAAAGTTGTCGTGTAGCTGAACCCACCGACAATGCTTTCAATGCACCCAAACTATTTCATCTCATTCTATCAGACCATGATATGAGTCAGGTATTCATTAATTCTTAATGGGACAGACTTTTATGAAGACTTCGGTGCTTGAAAACTAGTTAGTACAAAGGTCACATCAAGTCAGGGTGTTGTGAACATATTAGATCTGTCTTTCTTTTCCACTAAACAACAGTTCCTGAACTTTTTATGTGTAGGTCAAAACCACAATTCTAATCTTTAAAGTTCCTTTAGCTCTGGGATGAAGAGTGCAGCTGATTACTACATTCCTCTGAGACACAGAGGACTGTGAAGCTGGTGATGTTCAAGAAATTTCTTACTCAACGCTGACACAGCATCAGTGAATGAACTCTCAGAGAAGCAAATAAATGCCAGGTTGTTGACCATGAGTAAAGCACATTTTTGGGGCTGATCTCCTTTAACCTTAGCGTATAGCAATACAGACATTAAAAATACAGAAGGCAAAGTAAAGGGTATAGAGAGGAAAAAAGAGCTTCTCTACTAAAACAAACCCAGAGTATTTTACATAGATGTATTTCATCATCTGTGGTGAGGATGAATATTTGACGGGTGTGTGATTGTGTTGTTCACTGCACTTGGATATCAGGATGCTCCTACGTAGAAACCAAGATAGTGAAGAATAGAAAGGAGGAGATGATCGACAGGGCCATTTGTTTCAATTTCCTCTGAGTGAGGAATGGAAGAGCTGTGGCAAGTGTTCTTTGATCTTGAGGGGGAAGGACGGATTATTCTCTGGTGAGGTAAATGAGAGAAGCTGGCCTTTGTTACTGGGGAGGTCAGTATGTAAGCTCTTGGGTGAGCTACAGGAAAGCTACATCCCAGTGAGGCTCCAGCATCTTGAGAACAGAGAAGTGCCTTGTGGCAGATATACTTGACTCGTGGTAGAGAAATCAGCATTAGCAGTAGAAATACGCTGTGCTGTTGCTCATGCGAGATGGTTTCCACATGAAAAGAAAACAGCATGTTTTATTATGCTTTGTGGCACAGTACTATATGCCTTTAACAAAATAGCTTGAAGTGTTTGCATGATGTATTTG
Organism: Hemiprocne comata; assembly: GCA_020745705.1. Classification (NCBI taxonomy): domain Eukaryota; kingdom Metazoa; phylum Chordata; class Aves; order Apodiformes; family Apodidae; genus Hemiprocne; species Hemiprocne comata. The sequence continues at coordinate 86,685,338 of CM036588.1, forward strand.
TGACATGGCCAAGTTAACACAGCCATAGGAACATTAACTTTTGAACTTCCTGACTTTCATTGCTTTAAATTTCAGCTTCAAAGTTTACTTTTTTTTTCTTTGCATTTGTTGGCCCTGGTTAGTTTTGAGAAGTGGGAGGAAAGAAAATAAGTTCAGGTTTTCTGAGAGGGCACTGAACTTTATACATATAAAGGGGGATAACTTGCTGTTCCTTTGAATATTAAATGGTAACTCCAAAGCAGTTTTGATACACCTAGTTTGCTTATGATATTTCTGTGGAATTGAGAAATCACAAGCTTAAATCTAGAAAGCATGGCACAGCATGGCTCTTTTCCTGCATCTCAGTATGTTTTGCTCCTGGAAAGAGTTTAATGGGATCTGGGAATACTGAGATTTAAAAAGCAAACACAGCTAAAAAAAATGCATGATTACAACAAATCTGGGGGAGATCATGGGACCATAACTGGAGTGAAAAAAGGAAGAATTTTTCCATATCTAGATTAACAATGGTGTCTTCTAGTTAACTTCCAGTTTGGAGATACCAGGGAGGCATGAGGGGGTATACCTGTAGATTCAGTTGCACTGGGACATAATGCTGACTTGAAAAGGCAAAAAAAGGCTATAGGCTTGTCTTTAGTGTTTTTTTTAAAAAGAAAGTGAAAGGGAGGGAGGGAGGGAGGGAGGTTGGGAAGGAGGGGGAGAAAGAGAGAGAGAGAGAGAAAAGGAATGTGAGAGAGGAAAAAAGGTTAGTGCTATAGTGTTTCTTCCTTAATCTGACTTGGGCAAAAAATAAGCTCCAGGCTGGTGGAGCTTTCCTGCCTTTGCAACTGCTGAATGGGGAGCTAGCTTCTTTTCTTTCTTTCTTTTTTTCTTTCTGGGAAGGGAGCCAGCCTGATGGCCCATCCTCCCAGCAGGGCAGGGGAAAGTGTTCTGTGAGCTCCGAGCTATTAGGTAACCCAGGCTGAAACAAAAAGTGCTATTGTGGTATGGCATTTGCCCTGCCTGCCCCACCAGTTAAGGGAAGGCATATTTCCTTCTTTCATCTTATACAAACAAACAAAAGGAAAAAAAAATGCCAGTTTTTCCCACAGTGCATGTATAAATGCATGTCAAAATGTAGAAGACGGTACTTCACAGGTTCCAATCGCTTAGATTATGACTTGGCCATCACACCCTCTGATATTTTTTTAAGTGCACTTGTGCCAAAGGCAATTTAAAACGTGTTTTTAATATGTTTGCAGGTATAAAAGACTTGAAAGAAGCTTAGAGCTCTGAACTGAGAGATCCCATTAATCAGGTTGCAAAAATAAACATGTGGGAAACCCTTCCACTAGCAAGAAAGTACCAAGAAAGGAAAAGTTTTGACCCCGAAGAGCATATGAATGAGAAAATTGAGAAGTTAAATTTGTCACAGATTTTGTCAATTTATGTCATAAATACACCTTAATGACACCTTCTGAATTTTTTAAAATAGAAATAGTTTTATATTGAGTACATCTTTCTGATTTAAGTATCACAAAGGCTTATGTCAATGATAAGACAGTGTGGTGTTCCTGACAGAAACAATCATCGTGGTCTCCTGGTAAGTATGAAAAAGGCATTTACCAGGATTGATTAAATCCCTGTTTACTTCACTATGTACTGTGCATGGCAGCAAGGACTCTAGCCTGTCGCTGCTCATCATCCCAGCCAAAGGAAATCAGATCCAGGGGAAACAGTATTGCTTTGCAGCCTCTTGGCCTGTCTGCAGGCTGGTTCCTGTCAAAGTTGCATCCTCACTATTCTATGCAGAGGTTTACGCAGAAAATCTAAAACATTGTGGGAGTGATAAAGCCTGTCATCTCAAAAAGTGGAAGCATTTAGCAGATTAGTATATGCTTTCTCAGTGATAGGTCCTTCTTAAAATGCTTGGAGTCAATGACTGGTTCAACGAAGCTGTGGGTCTAAAGCATGAAACTTTAGCAGGAGCTCTTTCTCTTCATTGCTGTAGTCAGTGTTGCAGAGAAAGAGGATTTCATAGAAGTGTTGAGACACACAGGCTGTGTGGGACAGTGTGCACTCCCACACTCTGGCAGCACCTTTCCATTTCCTCAGTGTTTTCCCCTCTACCTGTCCTCTTCAGCAGCCATTATTCACAATTCATCCTGGTACAATTCCTCTCTCTCTGAATTAGATGACTACACTAGCTCAGGTAAAATACATCTGTATCTTTGTGGTAGATTTAAAGGAAGCCTGGGGTGCCAAGCCTAGATAGATTTAGATGCTTCAACTGTAGGTATTTGATACTAGATGTATCTCCTCTGGATTATTTTTTGTTACAGGTTAGATGCACACCACGTAGTGTTGCAGACCAGAGTTACTGCTATATTAAGTCTGGGGAGAAGTAGGGGAGACAAGAAGGTATCAATGACTCATTTCATCATGAATATGTCTATCTTAAGAAAGATATGCATGGAAAATATCATTTTCCCATGATTTCCCATCATTTCCTCCCACCCCTGCGCTTTGCTACATGTTTGAAGCTCCCATGCATTATCCACAGTGTTCTTATTTCTTTAATCTCTAAAAGCATGGAAATGTGTCTGGTGTCTTTAATATGAAGACTCATCTACTGTGCTACATAAAATATGAAGGTCAACTTCAGCAGTTTGCTTCCGTGCTCAAAACTTCTAAATAATTTTTACTTCGCTTTCATTTTTCACAAAAAAAAGAAAAAAAGAAAAAAGGAGGGGAGCACATTCAAAACTCAAACTCTTATCATAAGAGTTGTTAATTTGAGTTGACAGCATAAGAATTCCATTACTAAGAAAATGGAGGATACCACTGAATAGCTAAACCTTTATAGTTTTTGTAAAAAAAATACTTTATCAGTAAATAAATTCAATCCAGTGAGTTCCTGTTGATTTCTCCCTGAAATGAAGTTGATTCATATAGGATGCTTTTCCTTATTCTTCCATTGAGATATTAGAACTGCTTTCAGGGCTGCTGAGATATGATGTGATTCAGTTAAAATACAGCTATGTACAGTGCCTGCACTGTGAAAAATTGGGGAAAAAAAATCAGTTTTCTTTTGCTTCAAGGTCTTTCACTCAACAGAAGCAGCAGTGTTTGAGTTTTTAACTGTCAGAAAACTACTTAAAATGTGATGGGGAGTAGCTATATAGTATTACATTTTTTATATACTTTTTCATTTAATTCAATATTACCTTTTCATACAAACTGCTTATACATATTATGTAATCTTTTTATTATTATTAGGCTTAAGTAACTGAAACCCTTATGAGACCCAGGGAAGTCTAGCATAACAGTGATTTACTGTGAAAAAATCAGCGAAGAATTTGGGATTATTCAGAATTCTTTTCAGATTTTTCTCTAGGCATCTTCAACATTTGTCTTTGCAGAAGTTTCTCTGAGATATTGTCTTCACAAGACATACATAGTTATAGCATTATTCAAATTTAGCCATCAAAAAGCCGCTTCATTCTCAATAATATTTGTATGCTTCTTTAAAAATCACTTTGAAAGCATATATATTTTCAGAATGGCTGCAAGGTATTAGTAGTTCCCAGCAATGTATCTTTAAGCTAGTCCTGGCCCTGTTTCTGTAAGTCAAGATAACGTCATTATTTGTTTTAGGGTAGCAATGAAGGGTGTCATGGTAGCAAAGGAGACTTTAGTTATGCTAGGCATAGTACAAACAGTCTCTGTGCTGAGAATTTTGTTGTCAAGGTGGTTATAAGGCTATATGTAACCAGTGTCAAAGTCAGCATCTAAAAATATTTGAAGGAGGAGCTGTTTTTCTTTGCTATTCCTTCTCATAGCAGTGTTACAGACATCCTGAGTCGTATTCTTCTCGTATATTTTCATCAAACTTTTCCCTTGAATGCCCCATCCTCTCCAGGGGCCATTCCACAGGTGTGGTCCCTCTCCCTGAACAGAGAGTAGCAGCTAGTGAGATTTCCCCAGGGTCATTTGCTGTCATTTGAAGGCCAGACCAATCAGAAATGGCATTAGCACAGGCTGAGCAAGCAAGCAGATGTGCTTGGAGATGTCTTTGGGTCTGCAAAGAGTATTTTTCCCTCTTCATTCTTTTCTCCTTGACATTAGAGCTTTCATAGCTTCACCAAGCAGAGTTGCTTCCTCCAGACCCAAAACATTGCAGGCTCTGCTCAGCCCCATTGCAATCCTAGCCATTTGGGAGGGATACTCAAGAACATATTTGATGCAGTAGATGGGGGAGCTCAGCAGATTCGTTGCCAGAGTAATTTACTGCTGATGTTTCAAGACTTTTCAGCTGTGCTTATTTTAAGTGTAAGGAGGGATTTCTTACCTGTGTTGCGTTATGAGTTTAATACTATGAGTGTGTATGCAAGAACATCTCATAGAGAAGGACCAGTTCATGGTTTAACATCTAGTGTAATGAGGTCCAATAAAATCATGTTAAAAGGATGTTCATGTTGCAAAGGAAAACATCAGAAGCAAGGAAATGCCAGAATTAATGTGGCCTGTGGAAATCCAGTCTCTTATCCATTATGGTGCAGCTCTTATTACATGACATACTAGGCTTTCTAGCAGATGTCTCCTTTTTTCAGAGAATGTCTAGTCAGATTTTTCTTTTTATGTTCTTCAATCTATATTTGTTAAACAGGAACCATCCAAAGTTCGTACTTATTATAAAATAGTCATGTAAATATTTCTCACATAGCTTAATCAAAGTTCTTCAGTTTTTAATAAATGCACCTCTTTCACAGTGCCCTTGTAGTATCAGATGTTTAAAACATTGTTCATATTTGAACCAAGGCAGAGATGAAGTCATAAATTGTATAAAATGTTGACTATTTTTTCCCTAATTTGATTCCAATTAGACCTTCATTTTTCTGAAAACATAACATTTGTACACCTTCTTCTAAGAATGAGGTCTGCAGCATAGCTGGTGAAGCAGAACTAGCCTATTACCCTGGGCAGACTGGTAACTGAATAGTTTACTAGTGATTTTCACAGATATTTGATGAATGCTCAGGCTTATGCTTGTGGTCTTAGTCCAAAATCTAATTAGAGGAGAGGAGAGCAAACTGTGATGTGCTGTCCCATCCCAGCGAGTCCCAGCACTCTTACACTGTCCATACTCCACTCCTCCATCTGCCACATTTTTGTCACGTGGCTTCTGCTCTCCTCTAATTTTGCCCCCTGCAACTCCTGTTCTTCTTTTGTTCCCCCAATTTCTATTACCCCTCTCCGTTCCTATTTTTCCTCTGATGCTCCCTGTAGTTGAGTCTACAGGGATTTTCTGTTTCAGGGCATTGCCTGGTGGTATCTGCACAGTGGGAGATGGGACTGACAAAGCAAAGAGGAGCAGTTGATGTCAGTCCCTTTCCTGAGGTCAGTGGGGCTCCTGGCTCTTGGAAGACATAATCCTAAGTCTTAGTTGGTGCCAGCCTCTTTGGGATGGAGAGTATTCACTGCACATAGAGTCTACAAAAATTCAGGAGCTGGAATGCAACAGGAGTCCACTAAAAGTGTGAAAACAGTACTTTTAGAAGCTTAGAAACTAAAACAAATTTGGGCACCGTTTCACAGAGGTGATGATCCCTGAGTACCAGTACACGTGGGATTGCTCCCCATTCCAGTTTTGGGATTCTGCCTCCAAACTTGCACAGTTTTTTCACAGTGATTTTCTGGTCACCTTCAAGGGTGACATAATTTTATGAGTAACAAAATGTGTTTTGCTGCTTGAGTAGCCTTAAAGAGAAATGGTGTTCATTCAGTATGGCCACTTGAAAGAAAATCACATGCCTGTTCCTAGTTCTAGAAATAATATTTTTATTTATTAGACCTTTTCTCTCAAAGAGGGACCCTGAAGATACACAATGAAGTTTACATTTAGTCTCAGAGGAAAAGATGAGTCTATACCAAGTACTTATGCTGCATGTTTCTTCAGAGAATGATCATAGAGAAACATCATAATTTATATCCCAAGCTGAAAAGCTGAAATATTCTTCTTGAAAAAAACCACTTTGTTTTGATTGCAATATTATTGAATGCAAAGTAATAACTTTTTTTTTTCTCCTGAGTTTCTTCCATCTCACAGGAGATGAGTATTTTTGGTACAATTGGTCCATTGCTTTTCTGCTACTCCCTCTTAAGCTATACTAAAATTTGTCAGGTTGTTTGTTTGTTTGTTTGTTTTATGTTCACCACAGAGCATAATCTTTCAGTTATTTAAATTACTTGCTAATTATGGTCAAAGCAAGACGCAGTAGCAGTGTGAGCAGGGGTAAGACAACTCCTCTGTGAGTACCCAGCTATTGCTTAGCTGGGAGAAGAAGCACTTGTCATCCCTGCCTAGGAACACCAGAGCTCTTAGTATATTGTGTATGTTAAAAGTGCTCAGATAACATTAATGTATGTTTGAATTATCTTTGGGCTTCTGTTGCAATTGCTCACCAAAGGACCTGCCATCACTTTGCAAAATCAGGGCGTTGGGATGTGCTGGGTGACTGTCAGACTCTCAAGCAACTGGTTCAGGTCAGCGGTTGAACATTCCTGACCTGGGGAGTGAGATCTGAGCCCCAGTGCAAATGTGACAGACAGTGCTACTGGTGGCAACCATGCTAATGGCAAGGGAATTGGAAAGTAAAATGTATAAATGCCAGTAATTTAACAGCAAGGAGATAGCAAAGATAGCTTGGAAGGGGGTATATGCTAAAGAGACAAAGAAAAAGGAGCTCTACTAGGTTTTACATAAATCAGATGCATTTATATTTTTAATTAATTTAAATTATGTTGTATTGTATTTTATGTTTCTATGTTTTATAATTGTATTTTATAATTTAAAATTTATTTTTAATTATATTTTATATGTAAACCAAAAATGTTATTTTTCTGGCCAAGTCCCTCTGTAGCTCAGTCGAGACAATCTGCTTCTGAAAGTCCGCACTTCATCTCAAGGAAGGGCTGATAAAATTTTAGTGTCTTTGAATGATTTTTAGTTTGGCTTTTGTACAGTTGCCTGTGATGTTGACACTCAGTACACTGAATTAATATTTCTCCTGTTTGTGTGTTAATGCACATTGTGAGGATATCCTTGGTACTCAATCATGTGCTTGTATCTCAAGTATCTGACTGTGTTTCAGATCTTTCACAGAATCATAGAATGGTTTGGGTTGGAAAGAACCTTAAAGATCATCTAGATCCAACCTCCCTGCATGGCAGGGACATCTCCCACTAGATCAGGTTGCTCAGAGCCTCATTCCACCTGGCCTTGAACACTTCCAGGGATGGGGCATCCACAACTTTCCTGGGCAATCTGTTCCAGGGTCTCACCACCCTCATAGTGAAGAATTTCTTCCTAATATCTAACCTAAATCTCCCCTCTTCCAGTTTTAATCCATTACCCCTTGTCCTATCACCACCTGCTCTTGTAAACCATCCGTCCCCAGCTTTCCTGTAGCCGCTTCAGGTACTGGAAGGCCACTATGAGGTCTCCCTGGAGCCTTCTCTTCTCCAGGCTGAACAACCCCAACTCTCTCACCCTGTCTTCATGGGAGAGGTGCTCCAGCCCTCTCGTCATCTTCATGGCCCTTCTCTGGACCTTCTCCAACAGGTCCATGGGTCTGAATGTTTATGAGGTGGTGCCTGTGAGTCTGGGTTTGTGTGAGCCTTCCCAGTCTCTCCCAGAGGCACAGCTCTATTGCATCTCTCCATGATACACTGCAACTAACAAGTCCATAGAGTAGCACAGCAGGAACAGTGAAGAAACAATCCAAGAGGAGGTAACTTAGTGATGAGGAAACTAATAACTGGATAGGCTGAAAAAAGTTTTGTAGTAAAAAGCAAGCAAAAAATAATTAGAAGATCCTTTGTGTTTGCTAATTTTGAAGTGTTTTGGATTACACCTGTTACAATAATACAGTTATTTCAGTTTCATGGGGAGATTTGCATTGTTGCTACTGTGATTTCTATGAATAACCATGTTTGCAACTACATTATTTTTTCAGTATCTAGAATGCAAATGAAGAAGAAAAATGACCATCTATAGAACTATGCATGTACTCAGACATGACTGAGTGAGGTTGCATGGCATTCAGTTGAGGTATTTGGGGAAAATCCTTAGCGTTAGCCTAAATCCTGTTTCTGTTGGAGTTGATGAGTATTTTGCCAATCACTTCAAAAGTAGTGAGTCACAGTCACAATTTTTTGTGCTAAAATGCTTTTAAAGTAGCAAAAAACTATAGAAGAATCTCTTGATGCACATTATTCCCAAATACTGTCATTGAACAGTTGCTGGTTGTAATGGGAATGTTCTTTGTATGGTGTCCATCAGATCAAGTGAGTCTGAGTGGCTGTGATGTTTCTGGGTGGCTTTAAAAATGGAGGCTTGAAACCTCCCACACAGCCCTGGATTCTGCATTAGCACACAAGTGAGCAAAATGTTGGTGTTTTTTTTTCTCTGCTGAAAGTACAAAAACTTTAGGTTACCAGAAGGTACAATTAAATTTTTGCTGAAAATCCTGAACATCCCAAGGAGACACCTAGTCTGCAAGAGAAAAGTTTTTTTTTTATTTTTATTTGAAAGTGTAGCATTTTTTCACCTTTGATTAGCTAACTGCAATGTATTGCAAAGATTAATATGGAGGTTGAAATACCTTTCATGTAGTTACATATTGCAAATATGTGTGGAAACAGTATACGTGTTCTTTGATGCATTAGGAAAATACAGTTAGCATACAGTTAGCAGATTTACAAAATTAAAACTGACTTCAGAATTATTTAGCTAACGCTGTGCTTTGCCCCAGAATCTGGTGTTTATTATTGTGAGCATTAGCAGGAAACAGAAGCAGTATCAATTGGGAAAACATTTCTTTACTGAGAACAGTATGGCTTTCTCGTTTCCAAGTGGGGAACCTGGCTCTTTGGTTTCTTTGTTTCTAGTCAGACTACTCCCAAGCTATTTTAGCCGAGCATTTTACATACTAATGGAGCCTGGGGAAGTGCAGTTGGCAGCTGTTCATGAGATAATAATGAAACACACTGTTTAGAGCTGCATACTGCTGCTGTAAAATGCGGGAAGTATTTTATAGAGATGATGGTGAGCAGAGCTGGATCCACTTTAAGCGCTGTAAAGTGCGTGAACCGTGAACGAGGAAGTTGTGTTTCAAGTGAGAGTAACTGGCACTCATTTGCTTTTGCAGGTAAAGAAACCGTGCACAGAGCCAGATGGTTCAGAGCAGCAGAATCCCAGGTACGGTACCAGAGGGCACACACCAGCTGACCACAGGGTCAGACCTGTTTTGCAGAGAATGAATGACTGGATTAATTTTAATGGTTTTCAATTTGGAAAGGTGGTGTGGTGTTTTTTTCCCTTTTCCCAGTTAAAGATGCATCTAGGTTGAAAGTATCAAATACTGTAGGGATACTGTGGTATCAAATCTCACTTTATTTGTTTGGATTTTTTCTGCATATGTGAGTCTTGAAGTTTACTGATCATATAGCATGTTTGGGAAAAATCACCTGTTAAAACTTTATCAAAACTGTTTTCACTTACAAAAAACATGCCACTGTTGGGATGAGGACATTCATTCTTTATAGAGAAGTTTTTCCAGTTAGTCTTTGCTAATTTCATGCACATGGAAAAATGGATTAAATTTCCATGTTTTGATCATGTATGTACGTATATGTATAATTCTGAGCAGGTGAAGTAATATTTGTTTTAAATGTGCCATCAAGTGTGCATTTTCCTGCTGATAAGTAAGCTATTGAGCAACAGTGGATTATTTTCTTTCAAGTTTTGTGGCTTGAAGTGCTTTTGTCTTTGTCTTGCTTCTGTTCAGAAGACTTAATTCAGTTTCACAAAAACTCAGACACTTTTGTTGGGAGAGGAGAGCCACAAAACAAACTGGACATCAAACTAATACTGTGATTAAAACTCAGAAAAGCCAAGTAATTAAAGGTTTGCCTCCAACTCCCATCCTTAACTATGTCTTTGCGCTACTGTTGCAGGAGGATCCTCTGGGGGTCACCTGCAATATCCAAGGCCAATATAATACCTGTGGCTTGAGTTGTGCCATGCACCATCTGAACTGCTTTGATTAGCTTTTCATGTCAGTTATTAACGCATCCTTTCATTTAGTCTGTTAAGAACTGAACGTATTTAAGGGAATATGAAATTCAGTGTCCAAATATGTAGCAATTTTGCCCTGGACTTCAGTGGAGACATGTTTTGCCCTTCAGTCATAATTTAATAACTTCTAAATGAAAAATATCTGCTATGCTGCTGCTTTGGATTAAAATTGATTATAAAGGTCAAGTTCTTTCTAAGTATTTAACAGGATGGAGAATACCAGCATAGCAAAAAACTTGCGCATGTGCATAGTTTTGAGTGTCTAGCTTGTCCAAATGAGACTGTTATATCTCAAGACTTGAAAAATTATAAAGAAATCAATGGTCTGGTGTAGTTTCATCAGACAATGATATTGCAAAACCCTGAGGACCTAGAATGTGCTGTCATTACCTCTGCACATCAGAAAATGTCTTATGAGCTGTAGTTAAGTTCTTCATACCAAGTCTGAGCAATCAGAGAATCATAGAATGGTAGGGGTTGGAAGGGACCTCTGGAGATCACTGAGTCCAACCCCTCTGCCAGAGCAGTATCACCTAGGGCAGGTCACACAGAAATGCATCCAGATGCGTCTTGAAAGTGTCCAGAGAAGGAGGCTCCACAAGCTCTCTGGGCAGCCTGTTCCAGTGCTCCATCACCCTTACAATAAAGAAGTTTTTCCTCACGTTGAGGTGGAACTTCCTGTGCTCCATTTGTGTTCATTGCCCCTTCTTGTATCACAGGGCACCACTGAAAAGAGACTGGCCCCTCCTTCAGATATTTGTAGACATTAATAAGATCCCCTCTCAGTCTTCTCCTATAGAAGAAGGGAAGAATGGGATGCTTTTTTCCTCCCATGTCAAAAATAGTCATTCTGGAGGCGAAATCTGGTAGTTTCATTTTTTGAACAAAAATGCATTTAATTTTGAGATCCACAGCCTCAGTTTGAGAATATATCAGAGCTGGGATTAATGTTACTGGCCTGAGTTGGTGCCGTGCTGTGGATACAGCCTAAGGCAGGATTTTTTGGTCAGATCTGGATTGGTGATGCGACTTTGGTCTTGCAGAGGAATTTCTGGCAGCCCTTTGGCTGGAGCAGCACTAGAGGGCACCACGTGGCACGCAGAACTTTAGAGCCTGGAGCAAGGTAATTCTTCTCTAAACAAGGCTTAAGTGAAAACATTGCACATAAAATGAAACATCAGCATAAAAATGAATGCTGGAGACACACAGCCTTACAGAATAGCTCCTGGCTTGGGACCGAAGGCCAATATCATTCATTTATTTAGCTAGCTTTATAGTCTGTTGGTTTTGGATTTGAAACTATTACAATAAATGCAGATGGAAAGTGTTTTTACAGTAGGGAAGTAATTAAATTGGGTGTGGGAACTTTGTCAGGAGAATTCTTGGAGTGACATGTGTGTATCAGCAGATTCTTTGTCTTGCTTGGCCTTGGTTTGTCTTTTAGAAAGAAACATTCAAACTGCAGATGTGACTAGTAAATTATTTTTTTTAGGGAATTTACTAACCTATGCAGCATATACAAAAATGGTCTCCAGAAGTGTCCAGCTATACATGCAGTAAAAGTCAATCTTGCCAGCATTTGTTTATAGGAAAAGGTTGTTATCTCAACAGACAGGTAAACTGCACAAATGGAGGGGGGACAGTATTTAAGAACTGAGGTTGTGGTGGACAGGCAAGTTACAAACACAAGAGGAAACATGCATGACTCTTCAATATCTCTTTCACAAATTTCAGTTCACAAACAACTTGGTCTTACAAATTCTGTCAAAGTTTCTTGCAAGTTATTTTGCCAAATCCATATGAACTGTTTGTAAGTAATTCTTCTTATCCCCAAATGTTTAGATATTATACCTAAATAGTGGTATTATACCTAATCATGGTGGTATTGTGGCGGTATCAATATTATGGCATTCTTTCTCCATTATTTCGTAATAAAAATCAAGGTCACCCTGCAAGTCTGGATAGCCATCCAGTCATACAAAATGCTTACAGCTTTCTGGAGCCCAACCAGTAAATGGTTGGGACTTGCCAAACATTGTATGACAGGTCTGGATGAGGCAGGAGTAACATGCATGGGTGACAACTCTGGCACGCTGGCCCTGTATCAAATTCACTAGTGAGGTTAGGAAGAGAAATTTAATGTCCTACAAGAATCACTGAAGTCTAGTGCAGTGCATGAAAGTTAACTTGTTTGCAGATATTAACAAGCTCCCTTTTTACATAGACAATAAAATAAGCCATTTTAATTCTAACAAGGGAGCATTTTGTTGCCTTAAAACTTGTAAGCTACACTTATACCCCAAGAAACTGCTGCAGAAATGAGTTAAACACTAGAATATGTGTGATTTGAGGTCTGGTAGAATAAATCTTGAGTCCCAAGCTCACACTCAGCTACAGCACGTTCCATTTGGCCGCACATCCCAGGGCAACATCTTTCTTCGAGGTGACAGACTGATGAACACATCTCTTCTAACCCCAAATCCAACTTCCCCTCCCACCAGGCTTGCCAGAAATTCCACTGTGAGATCAGAGTCACAGCAGGAGTCGAGATCTGACAACAAATCTTTGGGTTTGATGGGCTATAAGATGAAATAAGGAGGAGAGAAAGGAGAGGAGAGAGAGGAGGTCTTCTGTTGCGTCCTCAAAGTCCATTAGCTATAGGAAATATAAAAAAAATCCTGCTTTTTTACTCTCTGGAGAGGATAGAAGAGTCTGTGGGGGAATGAGGAGATTTTTCTGACAGCTGAAACAATTTCTTTTTTTTCTGGAAGTGTAAAGGAAAATGGCCAGATATGTCCTCTCCCTCTTTAAACCATGATCTTTATGTTGTGAAAAAGAGATCTATGGTGAAAAAAGGAAAACTTGAAGATTTTGACAAGTAGTTTTGTAAGCTTGGGATGAAAGCTGACAAATTGACTCATGAAGATACATAATGATGTCAAAAAGACATTACTTCTGTGCATTCACAGAAGGACAATGGATCTTTAAAGCTAAACCTTCCATTCTTGTTGCATAGTTGTCACTACAAACTTTTGGATCTGGTATCTCAAGCTATAGTCATTCTTCCTGACTTGTCTTTTCCTTTATGTGTGTTTTGGGTTGTTTTTTTTGGTTTTTTTTATTTATAAAAGCAAAAGAAAGAGTAAAGAAGCCATTCTTAAGCAAATCCTCTGTTTTAAAACTTTATCAGATGCTGTAAGATTAGCATAATCAGAGGCATTATAGTTATGTTAGTACCAGCTAGACAAAGCTCATTCCTATGTATTACTGAATCCACTGATGATGATCACTGGTAAATATTGAATCATATGCACAGACACAATTGCCAGATAAACCAACTGTCCAAAAAAAGCACAGAGGGGTCTTTTATGTGTTTTAAAAGGTCTCCATTATTTCAATTTAATACAGATTTCAGTGAGGCTTTTAGCATAGATTGCAGCTGTTCTTTAGATGATGGCTGTTCTGTTCTTCCACACCCACACTGCCTAAAAGTGCACCACATAGTAAGATTTAAAAGATAGGAATTCCTGTTTCTGTTTTTTCATCTTAGAAGTCTCTCTCAAAACTTCTGAATGAGAAATATTTTCTCACTGGTCCCATCTTGATACCTACACGTTTTTTTCATTTGTCAGGGTACAGAGGATATATGCACATACAGGGAGCCTGCAAGAAACCTGGGGAGGGACTTTTTACAAGGGCTTGTAGCAAGACAAGGGGTAATGGCTTATGATTCTATGTCCAGAGACAATTACTGTCATTAATGCATTGGCAAGTAAATAGATGGTATTGAATGCCAGTGAGAGCTACCAGAGTTTTCATGTTCAGCTCACTGGACCAAGGTTTGTTTCCTCTGCAATCGGGGGCACTGTTGTGAATATGATGTTCATAATACTTGCTGTACCTGAGCTATGCTAATAGTGTATGGGTGCCTTAATGAGCAGTGTTTCCTTGGGCATCCGTATATTTAACAAAAATTAAAAGGAAAATACCGTGTGTCTTCTGCATCTGGTTCTGGACAATCAGATCATTAAAAATGTTTTGTTCTCAACAGTTCGGACTGTGTAAAATGCACCTGAAATTTCTTTTTCATTGACTAATTCCCTCAACAAAACCTTCCCCGTCTCATCTCAGGATGATGATGATGGTTGATTCTTTCAGTCAGATATTGGCTTCATTGAAATGCCATATAATTGGATGCATTTGTCAGATCTAACATTGTAACTCCTCAACACAAATCTGAGCTTCAGAGGCGTCTGACAGGTTCTGTGATGAGACTGTTGTGCCTTTCCCATGACTGTTTGAACACAGTTGACTCTCTGCATTGCCATGCCTAGAAAAGTGAGCCCAGCAGAACCTTCTTGTTCATTTCCAGTTTAAGAGAAGAACAAAAAATGTGTATTGTTATGTGGTGAAGATGAGCTTTATGATTGACCTGCTAAGCAAGAAAAGCCAGCAACAGCTATGGAAACTGTAATTAAATATTGAGCAATTATAATAGAAAAAATGAATATTGGTTTTGCTGTAAAAATGAGCAAGCTTGGACTACCAAGCTTTCCTATGTGTCGTTTAGCCACATTACACTCCCTCATTTTCTTCACATCTGTGACTTAAAAGTTTTTTTAGAGGGCAAGGGTTTGTTTTCTGTGCACCATATGTAGCTTATCTTGGCTAGAGGGTAATTCAAATGCTTTTCTGAGTCAGGAGTAGGGTAGTTCCACTGTATCTAACACCAAATAATGTATAGATTGTAATGACATGATAAATGGGCTTCATTTGAGGAAATGAGATATTGAGAGGACTCTGATTTAGACTCTAAAAGGGAGATTTGTCTCACCCTGAAGTAGATGTTTAAGGTAGATCCTTCCAAGATGCCATTTATCTGATCTTCTATTATCTGTGAAGACAGTTTACTGTATCTCCCTTCTCCTGAGCAACTGTGCAAACTCCAGCAGCAATCACCTGTTTCACTGCTGATCTATTACAAGAACATCAGCTAGGTACACTGTACGAGTGAAGGCAATGAAAGCATTTATTTTTATTTTACAAATTCTGCTTTTCTGCAAAACTACTCCGTTCTAGAAGGGAACACATGAAATAATAAAATTATTCTTTAGCCAGAAGGAAACATTTTGTGACTAGCTGCTAGCATTCCTTGTGTTTGGGGCAAACTGGAGGGAGGAACATTTACAGCAGCACAAATTTGCTATGAAAAGACAGAATAAATAAAGTTGAAATTAAAATATTGCCACAAGTAATTTTAGGAGCTGGAAGAAAAAATCCAGTCAACAGGAGGGAGAGTATATGTCTACCAGAATATAGCATTCATGTCAGTGAGGCCACTGTAGTTCTAAACACTTCACCTTAGATAAATGTTTGGCAAAGTCAAGCCCAGACTTCTCAGTCAAGACAGTGGCTGGCAAAAAAAAAAACATATCACAATTTTCCAATTTTAAAATAACTGCATTGTGCAATAAGATTTGTCAAAAAGGCTATACTCTGGACACGCAGGCTTAGCTTGCAGTCAAGAGAATGTTTTATACAAATCTGTTACTTATTAAATGTTTAGTGCACTTAGGTGGTTTGAGTCAATCAAACTAATCTAGTTACTGAGATGACTGTGCAGATGCATGGAACTGAATGTCATACAGCACTCACGACAATTGCATGACAGTTGCTACATGTTGTTGCCTTGCTATGCACATTGTCTTTCCAGGCATGTAGTTTTCAGGCAGAGCCAGTCTTCCCTATTTTTAGAGCAGTCTGTGTGGTATCTCTCTGCCTGCTGCACACTAATGTTCTCATTTGCTAACGTTAGAAATTTGGTCCTCTGGTTACCTGAGACCTATTGAAGCTGGTCACTGTCTGCCCCTTGGTTTTTGTTGGCTCTGGATCAAGCCCCCAAAGAGTTCTAAAAATATATTATATATGTTTACAGAAATTGCAATAATCTATTTAGAGTGCAAACACATGGTAACTGATGACATCACAGGGAAGTTTTTGAATGGTTTATATTAACAATCCCTGTGGCTTTACCAATAAAATTAATGTATTTTCCATATTTCAGGTTTGTTACAAATTCCTATATTTTTTGTTAAAATCAGGCATTAAATATTTGCTGTTTTATTAGTAATAATTTCTCTGGGTGATCCCATGCCAGATCACGTCAGATTTCTGTTAACTTGAATCAGCGGTGGGTCAGACTTTGGAAAACACAAAAGCAACAAACTCAAGAAGTTTTGAACACCTTTTGGAAATGAATATCAACACATTGGAGGGGGGGGAAAAAAAAAAAAAGGATAAACAAGATTTTCACGGAAGTCTTAGTAAAAGTAATTTGGAGATTTCTGGATTTACCCTTAAGTGCAAGTACATAGTCTTTTTGTCTAATATCACATACCATGAAAGAGAAGAGCTTTCTAGTCTGGATTTGTGCTGCTGGAATGCAAGAACCAACCACTGCTAAGTTTTTAAAACCTATTTTAAAAACAGAAACATTCCGATACATCTAGAAATGAGAGAAAGGTCTCTGAGAAAGAGAGAAACATGCTATTCTAACAAGTTTGAGTTTATTGGTAACTGTTGGTAGAAATACATCCTATTTATGAGATAGAGACAATACAAAGTCCTGTGCTAGTGTATGCTGCAATGTACTAATTTAAAGGATTTATTTTATTTCATGTCACCTTAAAAATGTGCTATAATTCCTGCTTCTTTAGGTGTATTTTTAAAATGTTTAAAATGCTATTGAATAATGGCTCGAACCACCTACTCTTAAAATGTTTGATGACTGCTTATTTTTCCCAGTTTTCACTCAACATAACCACAATATATGCATTAAAATTATTTGGTCTTTTATATGTATTTATTCACTGGATATGACCTTATGTCTCACATATCTTAAGTAAATGTCCTAAACATTAGGCTCTTATGAAAGCCATTCCATTTGGTACAAGTATTAAATATATCTTAGATTGAGGATTTGAACCAGAGTATCCTGTAACCAGCACACATAAATCTAGTCCCTTTTTCTGTCCCAGGCTGATCTGTGAGAAAATTTTCCATCATCATGAGTAATTATTAGCTTACAGACTGCTATTATACGAACAATGGTGGTGACTCCCAGGATATTGCTGTGTCTACATCTGTTTTAAACTCTTCTCATCCTTCTTTCTTCCATATACCCTTCTTCAGAGAAAGGAAGGTTTTTTTGTTTTGTTTTGTGGGGGTTTTTTGTGAATGCTTGTGGTTGATTGTGAGGGGGATTGGAACCACCTCATATATTTGTATAATTAATAGTTTTGACATAATTGTGACTGCCATCACAGGCAATGGGATGATGAGTGCCCTTCAACTTAACTGCATGTTAGTGCTCTTTATAGGGTCTGGGAAAAGGTGGCAAAAATGAAGCTCTGGAGCTGTGTCAATATCTAAGGCATCCTGACATCCAATAGCCT
Organism: Hemiprocne comata; assembly: GCA_020745705.1. NCBI lineage: Eukaryota > Metazoa > Chordata > Aves > Apodiformes > Apodidae > Hemiprocne > Hemiprocne comata. The sequence goes on from CM036588.1 coordinate 86,702,912, forward strand.
TTGATATCGGTCCGCGACAGCATTAAAGGCAGTTAAGAAACAAGAAAACCCTCAACAACTAAAACCAGAAAAGGGACTAGTGAAGAACTGAAAAGAAGGCAACTAAAATTTCCAAAATTTCATATATAAGAAACACACTAAAACCGGCCTGCTCATAGTAATAACTTTCAACCAGAAATGGCAACCTATAAACAAAAACATACACAGGCAATTTAACATGAATACTGTAATCAGAAACTCTTGAAAGCACATTAAAATCATAGAATTGTAGAATGGCTAGGGTTGGAAGGGACCTCAGAGATCATTTAAATCCAACCCCCCTGTTTGGAGCAGGGACACCCTCCACTAGATCAGGTTGCTCACAGCCCCATCCAACCTGGCCTTGAACATCGCCAGGGATGGGGTATCCACCACTTCTCTGGGCAACCTCTTCCAGTGTCTCACCACCCTCACACTAAAGAATTTCTTCCTAACGTCTAATCTAAATCTTCCCTCTTCCAGTTTAAACCAGTTACTCCATGTCCTGTCACTATATACCCTTGTAAAAAGTCCCTCCCCAGCTTTCTTGTAGGCCCCCTTCAGATACTGGAAGGCTGCAATGAGGTCTCCCCGAAGCCTTCTCTTCTCTAGGCTGAACAACCCCACCTTAGCCAGCCACTCTTCATAGGAAAGGTGCTCCAGCCCTTTAATCCTAATTAATTTAGCCCTAATTAATTTAAGCCTGTAGTCATCATTTCAGAACAGGTTTTTATGGCAGTGTGGGGTGCAGTTCTTCCATTGGTATCTCCCGTTCTCTTTATTATCCCTTTCATAAATGGGTGCTGTTGCACAGCATAACTTGGGCAGCTATGGCAGCTGTTTTTACACCAGGCAGGTAAGATAATAGTATATGTTCAGCTGCCTTTTCTACTGGATAAACAGGTGGTGCAATGTAACATATATGCTGATGGATGCCTCAAAAGAAGTACAGCCAGCAGGTCGAGGGAGGTGATTCTGCCACTCTGCTCTGCTCTTGTGAGACCACACCTGGAGTACTGCGTTCAGCTCTGGAGCCCTCAACACAGGAAAGACATGAAGCTGTTGGAGAGGGTCCAGAGAAGGGCCACAAAGATGATCAAAGGGCTGGAGCACCTCTGCTACAAAAACTGGCTGAGACAGTTAGGGCTGTTCAGCCTGGAGAAGAGAAGGCTCCAGGGAGATGTCATAGCAGCCTTCCAGTACCTGAAAGGGGCGACAGGAAAGATGGGAAAAGGCTTTTCACCAGAGAGGGCAGTGATAGGACAAGGGGTAATGGTTTTAAATTGGAAGAGGGTAGATTTAGGTTAGATATTAGGAAGAAATTAATTGCATTGCGAGCAGTGACAAGATATCAGGCTGTCAGTCACTGGCCTGGCTGAAATAAATTTCTGTGTAAATTAATTTCTGTGAGCAGGATGAGAGAATTGGGATTGTTCAGCCTGGAGAACAGAAGGCTCCAAGGAGACCTCATAGGAGCCTTCCAGTACCTGAGGGGGGCCTACAGGAAAGCTGAGGAGGGACTTCTTATTAGGGCTGGTAGTGATAGGATGAGGGGTAATGGTTTTAAGCTGGAAGAGGTTAGATTTAAGTTAGACAGTAGGAAGAAATTCCTTCGTGTAAGGATGGTGAGATATTGGAACAGGTTGCCCAGGGAGGTTGTAGATGCCCCATCCTTGGAAGTGGTCAAGACCAGATTGGATGGGGCTTTGAGCAACCTGGTCTAGTGGGAGATGTCCCTGCCATGCAGAGGGCTTGGAACTAGATGATGTTTAAGGTCCCTTCCAACCCAAACCATTCTATGATTCTATGTAAAGTGAGTGTCTTGTTGCTCTGCAAATCGATTGGTCAAAATCCAAGTGATTGGCCTTTAAAAGATGAGCGTTGACTCTCAGAGTGAGCATTTGTTATACTTCCCTCTCCCTCTCTGTTCTTCCTCCCTACCCACTCTCACATTTTGACTAGTTTGTACTGAATCTCTTTATCTGCTAACTTGTTGTAGTTTTAGGTATGCCTATTCTTCTTGGATTTTGATTCTATGAAAATGAGTGCATGTATTTATGATATTTAATTAAATATATAAGCAATAATATTTCTATTGTTTAATATATCATAAAATAGTATAGTTTTATAAAATATTAATAATACTTTAATAATAAATCTAACATTTTTGAACCTTTAGCAATGTCTTGGGATAGGGTAAATACTATTTTTGAGTTAAAGAAGGTAACCTAAGATTATACCTGCAAATATATTCGCTTAATCGAATTCAACTGGATTTTGAGCCATAAATTGAACATGTTGATTGTTCATGTGCAGCACATACAGTCACAGTGAGAAGGAGCTCTGTTTCTTTCTTTCTCCCTGGATCTATTTTTTCCTCTGTTATATCACACTACAGCAGTACACAGGAGAACTAATTCTAACTCTGTTCCAGCTGCTTTGACCTCTTGGATACTTCAAATATATTTTATCATTGGTGAGTTTGAATAGTAAAAGTATTTGGTTCCCCCTACTTAGCACTTCAGATCCAGTTGAAGCGAGTCCTAGAAGAATGCAGACATTGAAAATATGGCTATTTATATTCAAATCCTCTAATCTGAGACTGGTACATCTAAAATTAATTGCTTGTTTCCTCAGATATTTTAAAGTGTAAGTTCATGGCTAGATATTTCACAACCTGTGGAGACACACTTTAAATACCATCAGTCAGTCTGTGTACTCAGTAAGCATTTAACAAACACTATGTAGTTAGGATACTGTGCTACTACTTAACATGCCAAAAATCACCTCTTTGCCATTCTACTAGATTCTGATCAGTCACTAGAAAAAAAATAATGTAGGAAACAAAACTAGAATTTTGGGGTTTTTTATGTACAAGAAAACATAAAACCAAAACAAAACCAAAGAAATCCATATAAAAAGAGACCACACACGACAAGTTTGCTTTCTATTTTCTAACATCTGCATTTTCCACACAATATACACATGCATGTTAAAACTGTTTCACTTAATATTTCAGACTTGGTCTCCTCTCTTCTTGTTAATGTACCCTTATCAGGGAGTGATTCTGTGCTTCAACTCCCTTCACACACAGCACTGGTCACCACCATCATCCTCTGGGAACAGAAGTCAGAGGATCCAGATGACAAGTAGGGAAAGAGACTCCTCCATAAGCAGCATCTGGCTCTTTGGCAGATTTGTCAAGCACTTCTGTTAATGGGTTTGGATTTGCCCAGGGGTCTTTTATGTGGTTACATTGCAGATGGTCTGTCTGTTCTATCTTCTCCTTATGAATGCTTTTATTTAAAAAAAAAAAAAAAAGAAAAAGAAAAAAGAAAAAAGAAAAAAACTTTCATCTGATCCTCAGAATTTACACACTCCTTTCCAGCTGATAAGGTTCTTTATGGGTCTCATAAGATGCCTGTGCAGGCTCCTTTTTGTTAGAAATCACAAAGCTTTCCATATATTCAAATGTGTGTCTTGAGTTTTGTTGGCAATTTTAGACTTAGTTCTCCAGTTCAGCTGCCAAGTGATATAATTTACTGTGATCTGAGTCTGTATTATTGTCAGATTTCTTTGGGAATTACTTTATGTCATTTGTAGAGCAGAGGTAACTTTACCTCCCCTTGAAGCATGAAATATACTTACCTTCCACTAGTTGTCCACCTTTGAAAACTGAAGTTCAAATCTGGATTTGTTTAAATGTGAAAACAAGTATGATGGTCTCAATCTAATTCATAGGGGAATCTTGTCTGCCAATTAAGAGAGGCCCAGGACAGAAGCAGCATGTCTGTGGGAAGGTATGTTTGGCAGATCTATGAAGAAAGGCATATGCAGTGCCCAAATAAATAAAACAATTCCATGGATTGACTTTTTAGCAGAATTATTTATTGTGTGATGTGATTGCAGAATAGGGCAGAGAGAGAGAGTATCCTGTTTGGTGAATTTCATTTTAGTTCTATTTCAATTTACAACTGAATCTCTGGTACTTGAATTTTTAAGAGTTTGGGGGATTTTATTTGCTTTTCAATATAGAAGTAATTGGCAGGTGACTAGACATAAGATCATGTTTTATTCCTGTGTTATTTCAGGCTTATGTCTTATTTTTCTTCTAATTATGTATATTAAATTAAACAGAACTCCCCCCCCGTGCTCTCGAAGATGCTATGCTTTCCATGGTTTTCTCAAAATGGTACTAAAGAAGGATATTCATTCTCCTCAGTGTTTCATTACTATGCCATGTTTCACAACAGTGATATTTTTAAATTTGCTGAGGAGCAAAAATAATTGAATTATAAAGAGTAGTCATGTTATTATTAACATCTCCTACCTTAGTTCCCTGTCTCACAAACCAGCTTCTTAAGTGCCGGGGGACCTATGCTAAATGCAGTAAAGTTACAGTCTGAAGTCTGCAATGTAGATGTGTGTGAACTTACAAACCAACAACACTTCAGGGTCTGTTTCGTCCTGCCCTGCTTTTTCCTCAGGACTATGACACAAGTGATACTTAATGAGTTTTAGAGGCTAGGTGATCTGTCCAAAGCCACAGCGAGGTCAAACCCCTCTATGCTGTAAGCCAGGCTTTTAGCAGAGGGAGCTGTAAAGGACAGGTTACAGCAGACAGGCTGGTTTCCAGTGCTGCTGTGTGTGGCTCTGCCTGTGCCCCACTCCTGTGGCTCTCTGCCTGGGCAGGCAGGTACCCCCACCTCCCACCCCGGGGCTGCTGGCATGCAGGCTGGGCTGGGACTGGAGGGGTTACAGATTTGCAGCTGGTACCTGCCCCTTCTTGTGGCTCAAGGGGAGAATTTGGGGGAGATTGTGCCCTAGAGTCCTCAGCGACACCTGTTTATTGGCTCTTAGAAAAATCACCTACTTCCCCTCAGTACTGTGTGTATGTAAGTCTCAAATTATAAAATTACTTGGGGAAATCAAACAGCAAAGCGAAATGAAATTTAATCATTTGGTGTCAATTGTAAAGGTCAGCCAACGTGAGTATGTTTGTCAGAGCATCTCTCTGTCTTACTCAGAATAATAGGAATTATTTTTAATGTAATTAGTTATTAAAAGTGAATGCAGTAATCTCACTGTCCTTTCAGGTGTACGGGTAATAAGGTCTCCTGAACAAAACAAAAAGGGATGTGTGCAACACATCTAATGTAGCTTGTCATTCAGAAGGGCTGTGCCCAGCTAAACCTTATTGTTTAACTGGTATGATCAGATGCTGTAGCAGTTAGAGCATCAGGCAGCCAGAAAATTGCATTTACTTCTTTTGTATTCTAAACCTAGCTCATTGTTGTGACTTCAATTAGAGAACAGAAATAATTGCTTTTGACACACACTGTTTTGAAGCCAAACATAATGTGCTCCACATGAGGTAAACTACAGAATATTTGTCTTGGGAGCCAAGGTTCAGATCAGGTTTAGCTTTTAAGAGGAACTTCACTGTTAAAAGTGAGATGCGTTAATGTTTCCCATGTTAAGAATGCGTGCCAGTAACTATATTTTACATTTACTAAAAAAAAAAAATCCAAACCACTCAAAAAAACAGAGAAGATTCAGAATGTTTGTGTTCTAATGTGAAGCTTGGATGGAGCATGAAAACTACAAGTTTTTGGCAACTCCTGTATGCGTCCCAGTCTGTCGTCATAACTCATCCTCTGGTGATGGATTAAGTTCTTGCAAGGCCCCTGTACTGGTGACTAAAGAAATTACATTGAAATGAGGTATGATCACTCTAATACAGCATACCTGAAAGAGCTTCTTTTCCCTTGGGCAATCCCTTACAAAGAAGAACCACATTTCAATAACTAATTTGAAATATAACAGACATTTAAATTCGGGGAATGTCAGACACAACCCACCCTCTGCTCTTTTGTTATGAAAATGTGAGTCCATACTTACATCATGCAGTCCAGGCTCCATTGAAGCCAACAACAAAATTCCCAGCCTTTCATTCCTGATTTCCAAATTTTAGATTTGATTAAATATTGTCTTACATGAATAAGTTGACAATATTATATTGCAAATAGTATTTTTATTACTATATTGCAATTAATAATGTAGATATGGATCATGCATTAGTATCTGGACCCAGGCATTCCAGCTGTCCCATCTTCATTGATGGTGGTATTTATCACGGGGAGCAATTATTTTCCCCCTTGCTGAAAGCATACCTCCACCTACTGCACAGACAAGCCCAGAATGAAGGGTACGTGGAAAGTAAATATGATCTAAACAGAAGAGCTCTCCCGACACAAAATCAAGTTTATCATAGTCTCCAGCACCCAGGAAAAGGTTTGAGGAGTTATACTCCTTTCCATCTGAAAAAGGTAGTGGGAAGATAAGATAGTGATGAAGTTATCCCTAGAAATTCCTCTTTCTCATGTGTGGGTGAGTACTAGGGATTTGGAGGACCTTCTGTGCTTTGATGCTGCTTTCCATCTCAGTCTGCCATTTACGTGTTGTTTGGAAGAGGGCATTTTCCTCCCATACGAGAGCAAAGGTGTTCATTGTCCCTAGGAAATCAGGGCTTCAAACAACCCTTTCAAAAGTCCTCTCTTCTTTTGACCTAAAATAAGGCTGTCTAGCCATGAGGAACAGCACTTTGTATTTTCCCTGAGTTGTTTTGTAGTCACAAAGAATAGGTTGGTAGCAGGCTAGTAGTAATTGGAAGAGCTGATCATCTCCATGTTCCCTTGTATATATGAGAAATAGTCTTTTTTGCTCAAATTAGACTTAAAAACACCAAAGAAAGACTTAGTGAGATTCTATAGTCATTGGGTTTGTTACCTGTTCCTCACCTCCAGCCAGGTCACCCGTCAGAGATGCAGAAAGGACTTCGGAGGTCTTGGCAGATTGTTCAGATGGGACTCAGAGCAGTTGTTCAGCACGAGTTGTGGTGTAGGAAGGAAGGCCTCAGGCTTGCTGTTTGCATTTCAGCCATCTCTACAGAAGTGTTTGTTATTTGTTTATGACACAGATCATCATGTTGTAAGAACCACAGAATCTGCAAGTACCGATCACATCTGGAAGTGATCAGAAGTGGAAATGGGAGCTGTTGGGTGAACTACTCTTTGAAAATGTGCCCCTGTGATCCAAAGACCTGCATTTAGATCTTATATATCTGTGAATCGGTAGTTTGTATTTCATGTAAGTTGGATACTTGACAGCTCCCTGTGGAACTGCAGTGTCATTATCGCTTCTGATTTATTTAAACGTTCACATAATGACTTCAAAACCTACTTTTGTCACCTTTTATTTAAGTAGTAGGTTAAACATGATTTTAACCTCCTGTGTACCTTTACAGCTTTTCTGTTCACACGGGGCTTAGGAGCCATGGGATGCAGCCTGTGAGCCACATGGCTGAGCTTGTGGCAGCGTGTGGAACATGGCCCTTCCTGAGCCCCAGCTGGGCCATGGGGTCATTGCTGCTCAGGGGCAGTGACAGCTGTGGGTTTGGTGTATGCCAGCTGGTGCCAAGCCATGTTCATAGAATCATAGAATGGTGAAGGTTGGAAGGGACCTTAAAGATCATAAGGATCCAACCTCCCTGCTATGAGTAGGGACACCTCCTACTAGACCAGGCTTCACAAAGCCTGATCCAACCTGGCCTTGAACACCTCCAGGGAGGGGATGTCCACAACCTCCCTGAGCAACCTATTCCAGTGCCTTAGTACCCTCATGGTGAAGAATTTCTTCCTAATATCTAACCTAAATGTATCCTTTTTCCATTTAAAGCCATTACCCATTGTCCTATCACTATAGTCTCTGGTGAAAAGCCTTTTCCCATCTTTCCTGTAGCCCCTTCAGGTACTGGAAGGCTGCTGTGAGGTCTCGCTGGAGCCTCCTCTTCTCCAGGCTGAATAGCCCCAAGTCCCTCAGCCAGTTTTTGTAGCAGAGGCGCTTCAGCCCTTTGATCATCTTTGCGGCCCTTCTCTGGATCCTCTCCAAGAGGTCCACATCTTTTCTGTGCTTAGGGCTCCAGAGCTGAACGCAGTATTACAGTTGTGGTCTCACAAGAGCAGAGTAGAAGAAGAGAATCACCTCCCTGGCCCTGCTGGCTATGTTTCTTTTGATGCAGCCCAGGATGCAGTTGGCCTTCTGGGCTTCCAGCGCACACTGGTAGCTCATGTCGAGCTTCTCATCTGCTGCCACCACCAAGCCCTTCTCAGAGCTGCAATGTACAGCCAAGTTTTAGGATGAGCCAGCCTGTATGTGCAGTAAGAGAAATGAGCTCCCTGCCATTCTCTCTGCTATTCCATCAGTCCCTGGTCCTCCTCACTTGTTAGTTTAGATGTTCTCAGTCTGGCTCCTGGAGTGGTTTGCTCCAACCAGCTGCCTTTTTCTTTGAGAAGACAGGAAATATATGTTCAGACACCACATTACTTCTTGCCAGATACTTCCTCCAGTGCCTGGAGCATAGATCCTGAGATAAAATCATATAATATCATATCAAATCTGTGGCTGTCACATTCAGATAGCCCAGAAAAGAGATCTCAAAGGCTGGGATCCAGCTGGCCAGGAGTTAGCACTCTGCATAGCTTTGCTTTTTGTGTGTGCATCAATTTATTACATCAGAATATAGTAGTTTCCCATATAAAACTAACATTTGCCTTCATCAAATCAAACCAATCCCAAACTGCAAGGGGGGAAGTTGAGGTGGAAAGGGAGCCATATGGGAAAAAAAGGCTTCCTGTTATCTACCTTTTCAGTAACAGCCTGCCCATTTTGCTAGTGTATACCTGAGTTTTGTAACTGATGAAATCTCCTGAGCAGAGACAGGGTGAGCTGAAAGTTTATGCTGAGGTAAATAATTTAGTAAGTTCCCCCTTTCCCCCTGACTTGTCATGATTTTTATCTATTCATTTTAATACTTGTTGGCTTTGGACACACAGACTGCATCTTCCACAGCAGAATCCAGAAATGGTTGCTAGACATTATTCTATGTGTTATCCAGAAGTGTGGAAATCCAAATTAATTTTACATTGTATTTTAATTATGTCAAGGAAATAACAATCATCCCCAATAAAACTCAGAAAGCAGTGAGAAAATAATTTAATGTGTAATTGTGGCCAGCTGAACTGCACTGGAATAGACGGTTTTCTGTGGTTTTCTGGAAACCACATTGAATGACATTAAACTAAAATAAAATGTCTCAGTCAATCAGAAACCAGGGAAACCATACAGTTACTGACTTTTAAGCAAATAATAGTTTTCAGTAATTAAAGAGCATGACAATCCAAGCCCTCTAAATTCATTGCTGTGTTTAGTTGTCACCATAATAAACCAAAACTTTTCACCTTCTTTTTATTCCTCAGACAGGAAAAGAAAACGTCAGTTATTCTTTTCCAGCAAAAATAAACTTGAATTTGTAAGCAATTAGTTTTCACAGTAGTTAGTCATATTTTCTCACCAGACCCCTAAAGAAGATATCCATATATCCCTTTCAGTAAAACAATATTTGGTTATTACTATAGCAATAGCCAAATGCTAGTTTAACAAAACCTGTGGCACCATACAGAGAAAAGAGCAAAGCGTAGCTTATGATGACAAAAAATATCTGGCGCTTGTCAGGAAGCACAGAGAATCTCAAGGCAGCACAGGGTCAAAATGGGAGGTGATAGGAAAAGTTTAAGTGGGGAAATGGGAAGGGGGGGCTGGCAAAGAAGCTGCAGTGCTGTTAAAAGAAACATCCTTTTTCTCTAGCTGTGACTGGCATCAGGAGGCACACTACAATGCTGGCCTTTGTCACCGAACACGGGCACTGGCTGCCGGTCAGACAGCTCCTGTAAAGTAATACTGTCTGCAGGAGGGTTTTTTTCTCCTGGAATTAGAGCTCTAATAGCCAAGAGAAAGACAATAGGCATGAAAGCAAAACTGAGATAGAATCACAAGCAATGCCACTTTATGTCCCAAAGGATTGCCTAAGGAGTCCTGTCCTCTGCAAGATAAGCAGTATTGTTGAAATCTAAAAAGCTATTAAGCAAAATCAGGCAGTTTTGAGTTTTCCTTTAATTATTGTTGCTTTGTACTGGAAGGATCCTCTCCCCAGTGCAGTTATTTCAATCCCTTGGTAGGGGCTTGAACTCATGCACAGGGAAGCTGCATTATGATATTCAGGCTTCTAATTAATCATCCATATTCATAAGGACTTTACCACAATCCTTACTCTACAGTTGTACAAAGGTCAACTTCATGATATTTTTATTATTTATCAACTCTGGTATTTATAAACATGACAGAAATCTCTAATGTTGCAATTCTTTTTTTCACTAAGGTTTCCTCCCTGTGATAATCCTCTCTCTGACCTTGGTTGTAGATTGACAGAGGAGAAATATTTTTTTAATATCAATGTGGCATTAGTTTTGCTTTCTTTCTTTTGCTTTTTTAATATGAAAGTTGACACCCTAGTTACAAAACCATGAGAAACAGAAATTATTCAGCTAGAATCCACCTTCTCATAAATGGTTTCAAAAAGTTTAGCAGTTGTTTTCTAGATTGTTTAAAAAAAAAAGTAATAAAAGTCTGAAGAGCATTTGCTGGTTTTACCCCTATAACATGACATTTTTTACTGCTTCTTAGCACAGTATCAAATCACTTTACAAGTTAAGAAATGAGGCCTCAAGGAGAGTGGAAGGGAGATCTTGCTAGTGTCCAGCAGTATTATTTGTTTTTTAACTCTCTGGCAGGCTCCCAGAATTCTCATGATGGAGGGGCAGCCTTTGCGAGATTGTGCCTATAATAGCAAAAGATTTGCTATTTTGGCCATCTATTAAGCTTGAGATGATACACAGCAGTGGTTGGTGAGCATTGGAAAACAAGAGGCTGTCATCTCCATGGAGCAAATTTATCTCATTGGTTTCATTATTTCTTCATTACCTTCAACAGTGGCAAAAAATAATGAAGGCTGCCGTGCACAGTAAAAGCACCTGGAAAAGAGAACATTACTTACCTGTATTTAAGGGTTAGTGTGAGGATTGGAAATGTTGAGGAGGGTTCTTAGGCTGTGTTGTGTTACACTATTTGAGGAAGTCTTTAGTGGACGGATGTTGGAAAGATTTTTATTGGGTATTTATACACTTACACGTGTGTGTGTGCGGATATCTAGCACCAAAGTATTATTAAAAGATTGCATGTAGCTGTGTGTTAGTCTACACAAATTGGTATGCATGTGTGTATTCCCTTGAAACCTGTCCATCATTCAGAATCCCTCTCTCTCCATCTTCTATCTTACTGCCCATTGTCGTCTTTGAGAACTGTTAAAGTTTTGTTGTAACTTCTTTTTAATTGCATTATTTACAGTTTGTTTAAGTGCAAGTAAACATGAAAAATCCCTGGGCTAATTTTGAACGTAATGTGTAAAAAAAGCCAACCAACGAACCAACAAAACCCACAAACACCTCCCCCTCCAAAAAACCCAAAACCAAAACAGAAAAAACCCGTATAAATATGATGTATCTATTATTACTGATCACTTTAAACTTTATTGCAGATTTTATTGGACTAATGACATTTGTGTATGTGCATCTATTCTAATTTTTTGTCAGAGGGAAAGGCTTGTCCGAGCTAGTTCAGACTGCATATGGAAGAGAGGTGGGCTCAATAGTCATGTCCAGGACATGGCTGAAAAATCTGGCTAACAATTTTTCTGTGAGAAACAGTAAGAAAACCACCCCACTTTTTTTCAAAGCTGAGTAGTTGATCAGAGAACTGAGCTGACAGCAGTAGAAAACAGATTTAGCTGAGTCTGAACAGATCTGTTACCCATACTGCTCTGAAAGTTAGCTTTAAATAAAGGGAAATTCCCTGTTTGTTTCATTTCAGAAGCTCCAAGGTAGCTGAGATACTCATTAGACAAGGCTCCAAGTTTCTGTGAGAAACTTTGGGATAAATAATAACTGGGGTTACAACAGGAGAAATGTGAGAAAAGAGAAGAAAAACTAACCAAAGTCCCCCCTGCAAATAATGCGGATTTTTTTCCACAGTGAAGTTCATTAAAGATTCTGCTAACAAAAAAAGTTATGTAGAAAATTTCCTTTTAAAGAATTTTTAAAAGAAAAATCATTTTAAATACTTGTACAGAATTTTGTTCTGATTCACTTATAAACTCAATGAAATTTTACAATTTTTAATGGTCCTTTAAATTTCCTTTTGGTTTAGACTTGCTGAAAAAGCTTCACAATGAGGATTTAATATTTGTAAAATGTTCTGTTTAGACTAGGATTTAAAGTACTCTGTTTTCACATTAGAATATTTTTTATTTTATAAGTATCTGATAAATTACTTCATACTTGCAAACTTGTTGGTAAAAAAGGTTGAAATATAGTAAAAGTAGATTATGTAGGAAAAGTTTACAATTTAAAACGTGATCTCTTTAAAGAAGAAAATTATCTAAATATGATCTACTTGTAGGATTCATTAATAATCAGAGGAGTTTTGAGTTGTGGAAGGACCCAGCTCATAGACCACGTTTATAGTCTTTTAATTGGAAAAATGGATAACAAAGTTATACCAACTCAGATTTTCTGGAAATAAATTTTAATCTTGCCAAAGAAAATCAGCACACCAATGGATACGTGATTCCAATGAGAGAAAAAAACAAACAACAAACAAACAAACAAAAAAACCCAAACCAAAAGAAAACAAAAAAACCCAACCAAAACCAACCAAAAAGGAATTTTAAAAACACAACCCTAGAAACAAGGCTTGAACTTTTTAGGTTTAAAAATAATACAAATGAAAGCTCTACAGAGATACAGTGATGCAGTTGTCAACTGCAGCCCTGTTTAGCCGTACTTGAACCTTCCTTCTCCACGCTGTGTTAGGATGCTGGACTGTGCACTTCAGTGGTCTGGGGTGCACCACAAGTGCTGCTGGCTGCTGTTGTAAAGACAAGGGGGGGAAATGCTCTCTTTGGATGCAGTTGCTTAACCCATTTCTGAACGGAGGTTAACCCTTGAAAAGATGTCACTTCAAGCCAGGGAACAAAATGTGGGAGGCACAGGATTGGTGCACACCCATCTTTTTGATACCAGCCCTCTTCAATTTGTTGGGGTTGTCCACATCCAGGTTGGAGTTGAAGTCTACAGGGATCTTAGAGGCTGTTCTGTGCAAAGTGGATGTTTTAGAGACTTTTCCAGTAGGCCTCTAAAGTGATCCACTAAGCACGTGCAAATACCAGTTTTCAAGACAGAAAGTGTAGCCAAAGCAGAATAAAAGGCAAATCCATCTTGCCAGTTTTCAAGATTTTCACACAGGAGCTTGGAATCATGCTAACATTCTTCAAACAAACAGTCAAGAGAAAATTAAAACATATTCTTACCAAGTAATCTGTTTCCTCTCAAAATTTGTCTTCTGAAACAATTTAGCATTTTCCTTAATTTCTCTGAAAAGTAGCCTTGAGACAATGCAAGAGGGGGAAAAGTAAAGCTCAGACAGTTATGTGCCTGGCAGAGAAACAAAAAATGGAAAAAAAAGTTGTACAATGTAGGCTTTTTAAACAGATTTTATTCTGTCTAAATTGAAACTCACTGCATTTAGTAGAAAACAGTCTTTAGTAAATAAGCGCATAAACTTAGAAGTATTAATGGGTCCTTCAGTGACCAGTTTTTTACTTTCTTAGTCCAGAAAAACACATATGAATCCAAACCTGCTTCTGATTAAGTCAGTGAAAGCAGGACTCTGATAAACATTTAGTTTGACAAAATGAATTCAAGATGTTGGAAATATTTCATCCATTTTTTAAAGCATTTTTCCTGAATCCTCCATTCATTGAAACGGTAAGATTTTAGTAGGTCTATTACATCTTCCCCAGATTTTTTTAGGCTAAAGGTAAGCTAAATGTGTCCAGAAAGGTGAATTGAATTACATCTGTTACACAGACGGTAACATGTGCACTTGAATAAATAAATTACATAGGGATATATTAAAATAATCCCCTTACTTGTTCACACAGGTTAGAGCACCCAGGATAAGTATAATGTGTACACATGGTTTGGTGAAACCTTTTATTGGTTTGGATATCCTTTTGTATCCTTAATAAACTACCAATAACTGCAAGATGTCTTTTACTTTCACAGAGAAAATGTCTATTTGTAAATGCACTGCCTTTAAAACAGTATCAGTTAATTTACTCAGTGTGTCTGTGGACTGGGATGCGATTTGCTACAAAAAACCCCAACAAATAAACAAACAAAAAAACCCAACCAATCAAACAAAAAAACCTAAACAAATATAAGGTGAATAAAATACTTTTCTACAGAAAAGGTTTCATGCGGAACAAAACCTATTCCTTTTCCAAAGCCTGGTTGTTTATATTCTTTGCCAAGCAAGTGAAAATCAGTGGACTTAGATTTCTGATTAAGAAAATCTGATTCATTTGAGTGTGAAAAGTGCTTTAAGATGGATACTTCTTAAATACATTAGAGGGGTGAATCAATGATTTTGCCTACGGAAAATTGCTGAAGGATTTGCATCTGCGGCCATGACACATGCCTGTCTGAAAAAAAATTATTCTGATTTTCATGTTAAACAAGAAAAAAAGCATGTGTGAACTTTGTAAGCTAGAACTGTCTATTAGGTAACTCTGGTCTGATCATATTTGGACAGGAAATCATGACACTTAAACTGCTAAGTGAACACGTGGGGAGTATTACACTGTATATGCCATGAAGCACACATTGTTTATTTTGTGTAGCATTCTTCTGCTCCCTTAAACACATACAAGATGGAAAGTCACAGACTTTTTTTAACCTTTAGCTGCTATTCTTGTACAGACACTACTAAACAAGAACCAACAGACTAGTAACCACTTGAGTTCATTTTATTTCACCCACCACTGATCACATTTCCAGTAGACAATAAATATAATGCAGTGCTGACAGATGTGTAGAAATGTATATACAATTAGATGAAGAAATGCGGGTCAGGGCAGTTCAAATCTCAGTTTATGCCTTTCCATTTCTTTGAATATGGCTATAAAATTCTTACCTGCCAGTGCGTGGCCTCCTCCAGTATCAGTTTTCCCCTGCTCATCCAGACTGCTGCTGGGGAGGCTGCCCTGCCAGTGGGGTATCAGTGCATCTCTGGCTTGATTCAGGCATTTACTGGAGTAAATGAGATTCTTTGCCTGGGCTTCATGTGCCTTTGGGTAAGGCCTTGGTGCATTTTCCCAGCTGAATTGACGTATTTCGTACATTTCCTAGAAGATACTTGAGACAGGAGAGCTCTAAATCTGTGTCTTGGGTTAAGTGAATGCAATGAGAGGCAAATAAAGCATCTAGGAGGTCAGCAGAATTAGAAGCACAAAATGGGAGACACTTTTATTCTGTTGTGTTTTTTTTTTTCCTTTCCTTATTTTGGAGAAAAATAAAATAGATTTAGACAGTAGACCTGTATTTGATGCAAAGATGGCGGGGGTTTTTTTGTTTGGGTTTTTTTCCCCAGAGGAGGCTGTGTGGAGCACAGAATATAGACAATTTCAAAGTGAAATTTGCAATAAATAGCTAAGGTGCTGGGTTTTGCCTTAAGAATTTGCCACCACTCTTCCTGCCCAGAATATCAATATACAGGACCAGCTATTCTTCCTGAACTATCCCAACTGTTCATCTCCTTCCTAGCCATTTCGGTCTTCTACAATGCAATTGGGCTTTTACAGTTCTGTAAGACAATCTTTCTGTTGGCCTTTGTAGTATACATATGGTAAATAGTTCTCTGGTCACAGATGGGCCAGCAATTTTGCCTATGCATAGCAAAAATGTTTCTTTGGGGAAAAAATCTGTGTAGTTAATTTATAAATGAAGCAAGGAAAAGGTGAGCACATACTGTAAATTGGATTGCAATTACCAATCTAACAAACGTTCCTTGTCTGCTTTGTCTGAGAAAGGCAGATCTGCTGTCACGGAATGAAAGCCGTCCACAGTCCCCCAGTATAATTGTGATGCTGAAATCCATTGCAGTCTAAATCCATTTGAAATTTCGTAAGTTTTCTAGGAACAACTCAGAAAAAAAAAAAAAAAAGACAAAAAAAAAACCCCAAAAAATCAAGATAATCAAGTGAGCTAGTAAGAATATGTGTATTAGTAAGAGTGAAGAATCTTCCAGATGTCCCTGGAAGTTCTGTTCATTCATCTGTATGGTCTGTTCTATGATTTAGTGTGGATGCAGTGACTGTTCGTGGCTGGTATTTAGATAATGAGAAGCAGAAGTTCCTGTTCTTATTTTTTGTGTAATGACTGACTTCTCACTTAATTTCTCTGTTGTCTTCTAAGAAATACCTATATATGTGCATTTATTTGTTTATCCCTCCATCTGTCCATCCATATCTATGCACCCCCTCATGCACATTTTTTACAACTGCTTTGAGCAGTTTCATAATCCTTCGTCCTTTACTTCATAATACCTAAAGGAAAAGTGAAAAATACTGGCCTTGTTGCTGTTCACATTAAATTATTAGCTACTTTCTTAGGTTTGGTAAAATCAAAGATGACTTTATAGTAACCTGCTTTACACACCCTTCACGTGAAAAAGTTGTTATATAAAAAACAGATTATTACAGATACTATGATGATGCATTTAAATACTGTCACCTTCTTCTTTAACAGGTCTATGGAAATGCAAGATCTAGCCAGTCCTCATAATCTTGTTGGAAGTAGTGATGCTCCGGGTAGTTCCAAACTGGATAAACCTAATCTCAGTAGCACATCAGTTACAACAAATGGAACAGGAGGTAAGTATAAGACACTGCTGGCACACAGAAAGTTTTGGCTAGATTTTAGTCATATGCATTTTTTAACATAATTTCAAGGATAAGCATAAACCCATTTATAAACCCAGCAAGAATTACGAAGAAATGTCAGTCATAACAGTGTAAATCTACTAATTCAAATAGCACTCTGATTTGCACTGAGTGAAGTCAGAGACAAAACTGGGCAAAGGTGAAACAAGGAAAGTCTTTTAATGGTTGATTTAAACAAAGTGTTGAAGATTTGGTTATGCCTATTGGTAACTTGAAATAGATTGCATTTTCTGTGTCACACTCCATTGCTGCATAATAATTTACTCTTATACCCCACACTACACACATTTAGTTTAATTTAAAATCTCTGTCAAAAGAAGTGCATCAAAATCAGGCTTAGGTAAACTTTTTTACATGGTTATTACTGCTATATCTATTACTGTAGGGACAACACTGCCATGCAGCTACAACACAGATGTTCCGATGCTTTCAGATAATAGATTCTGCCATAGCTGAATTGGAGCAGTGGGAGGCAGGGCACCCCATTCTGAGATGTAATCCTGTTCCCATTAGTGTCCATGACAGTGACACCATGGATGCAAGTTGAGCTACAGTTTCAGCCCTTTTTATGGAGTTTATACATTGCTGTCTATTTTAACAGTTGGCACCAATAAGTCTTTTTTTAGATTTTTCCTTCTGGCCACAATATAAAGCATTTTACTCACTTATCCCTATGTAAAAAAAAAAATGAAAAAATCTGTTATTTTCAATAAAAAGTGTATGTGCATGTGAGTGTAACAGAGCTCTTCAGAGAAGGGCTCGCCTGTTAAGGTTCAACCTATTTATATTTTTAAATAGAATCCCTATTCTGGCATAAAGAGAAGGGAAAACCTGAAGCGTACCATTAAAGAACACTAATAACTATATGCCTCTATATTATACTTGCATAAATTAACCAGTTAAAATAATACTCATAAAAACAATACGGTGCAGTTAAAAGACTTGGCTCAAAGTGCAAAAGCACTTAATTGCCTTGAAGAGTGTTCACATACTCTGAACAGACATTGGAACAATGAACTGTTATACCATTCCTGTTCTCAGGAGACAACATGACTGTGTTAAATACTGCCGACTGGTTGCTGAGTTGCAGTACTCCCTCTTCTGCAACAAGTATGGGAGACCCTGGTACAGTGCATGCGTGTGGTGGGTGGTGTGTCTCTGTGTCTGCTGTGTCACATCTTTCTTGGTTTGCTCTGTTCTTTGGTTATGAGTTTTGAACCTTTTCATGGGGTTCCCCCTCCCCTTCTTTATATCCACCCTTTCTTAGATGCCTTTCCCACAACCAGAAAACTGGTAGGAAGTCGCAATTAATAGTTATCTCACCGTACTTTGAAAGTCATTTGATGGGCAAGGAGAATTTAACCTGCATAAAATTAGCTTAGCTGTCTACATGCTCTGAGAGCCTGGGAGAGCCCCATGGTGATCAACATTGCTGGGAACTGCCAGTAGTCAGCATTGCTGGAAGGCAGGCTGATGGATTTTCCACAGACTGCCCATTTGTTTTTCTTTTATTTTTAGGTACAACATTACATGATTACCTGAGCACAAATCAAGGTTGACATTATTGTTACTACTTCTACTCCTACTTTCATTATTAATTAAAGCATCTGTCTGGTGTGCTACTGCATGTAATTTGCCATTTTACAAACATTTGGCCGATTTTTCCAAGCTGATGTTTTAATTTATGAGTTTTCTCTCATGTATTATTAAATGTTATGAGTTATAATAATTAATAATAATTATATATGTGACACTGTTATGGTACATATGGGATTAATCATAAGTGTAAATGTGCATCACCACAACTCTTTACAAACCATTACACAGGTGCTTAAGCTGTGCAATTTTGGACTAACATTAGGAAGATCTCAAAAAGTTTCCTTTTAAAAAAACCCTCAGAATTAGCTTGCCATTTGTAAGCCACATTTCCAGAGAGAACTTACCCACAAAAAAATTCAGATTTGAACACAGAAGATTGTTTGCACCCCAATAACTGATTCCATGTGAATGCTCCCGCTCAGTTACAAGAATTTAACTTCAAGGAAAGGCTGATCTAACTTAGTCTGTCACTTCAGTTAACTGTTCAGCATGCTCAGATAAAAGTGGAAGGTAATAATGAAAGTATTAATTATCAGTAGTGAAGAAATTTAATGAGAAAGCCCTTGCATTACTTGCATAAAATCTGATTTTCTATAGGCAGTAGAATGTTTAGATCTGTGTTCTTAGTTGAATGTATTCCCAGGAAAAACTTTGAGGCTTGCTAAATGAAAGAGGAAAAGCTGTGTGGTTTATTGTTTTACGTGAACTTTTAGTCCAACCTGTTTGCTCTAAAAGCCATTGCACTTGCTTGACCCACTCAATGCGTAATAGTAGCATCTCTTGCCTCTAAAACTTTGTGTTCATTTTCAGTTCTTTAGGAAAAAAAAAAAAAAAGAGCTTGGCAGAGTAGTAGTCACGTTGGTCTGCTGAGTGCTTTCATCAAGTGAAGAACTTATGTTGTAGAAGCTGTTGCTTGTTGGGAGCTGTATTCTGAGTTAATCTTAGAATAATTAAGTCTGGAAGGGATCCCTGGAGGTCAGCTGGGCCAACCCCTGCTAAGAGCAGGGCCAACTTTGCTGTTAGATCATGTTGCTCAAGGCAGCATCCCGATGAGTGTTGAATATCTCCAAGGTGGGAGGTGCCACAGCGTCTCTGGGCACCTGTCCCAGGGCCTGACTCCTCTCACAGCAAAGAATTTTCCTCTTACATCTAATTGGGTTTTTCCTTTGCTGCAACTTTTGTCTGTTTCCTCTTGTGGTTTCACAGGGCACTTTTTTAAGAGTGGGTCTTTGTTCTGTGTCATCTTTGCACCTTCCCATTGGATAGCTGCAGGCAGCAATTATCTCTCCTCTCAGCCTTTTCCTAGCATAGAATAAGCCCAGCTTCTTCTCTCTGTCCTGATACATCATATGTCCCAGCTTCTGACCATTGTGGAAGCTCTACTCTGTTAGCACGTGAAGTCTTCATTGTTAGAAACACTAAAATGTACTTCCGGCTTGAAGCTGATTTTCATTTTTTGTTTACTCTTCCAATATGTAAAAAAAACCAACAAACTAATCCACCCTTTAAAAAATAGAATATGAAATGTGTAGTCTTTAAAGTATTAATCCAAAATGCTCTTAGTCTTTGCATTATGTCTAGAGTAGTTGCCATAGTAGAATCAGATTCACGCTTTATCTCACATATGGAAAACATAGGGATTATAATGTGGTTTTAATTGCTGTCAGCTTTTGTTTTCTTTTCAGCTTTAAATTTTCTTGGGTTTTTATCTGATGTTCGAATTTTTTAAATTTTTTATTTTATAAATATTTATTTAGTTAGTTCATTAGTTAGCTTTCTGCTTTTTCCCTCTTGATTTAATGACATGTAATATAAAAGAGAAAGGTAACAGTCCTAATATCTAGCTACACTGAGGAAAGATCTTGATTAATTCCTTACTATGATAAAATTTTTAAAAATAGAACTGTTTAAAATCAAGCACATAAAAAAATACTTTCTACATGTATTTTTTAAACAAAACAGAGTGCCAATATGATATTTTTCCTCAAGTTAAGTCCATGAGGGAGTTTCTTTTGGTTTAGATCCTTCTCTGCTTGACAGGGAGAGGAAAAGATGGTGACAATTGGTGCTGATGGAAGGACACTGCAGCTGGCATTAAGCAGAAGTGGACACAACTTTAAAATGAACATTTCCATTCAGTACTGAAGTTTTTGTTAAATAAAAGTTAGACATACACTGAAGTGTCTTTCTGGATGCAATACTGAACACAGGTTTGTAGTTCAGTATGGGTTACAGTGGAAAATTTTCTTGAATGGAAACAGATAAAGGTACTAAAAAGTAGGATTTTTTCATGTAGCTTAATGTCCAAACCCTGCAGAGAAGAGACATGAATCTTAGAAAGTAAAATATGGCTAAAGATCTTCAGAGGGGAAAATACAAGTATTTCCAACTTAGTATGTTTTTTCATTCTCCTACAGAAGTACATGCAGACACCTGTATAAAGTAATCAGAAAACAAATTAATTTAGTTACTTTTCATGCTTCAGGCAACAATACATGTTCCACATGACTGAGAAGCCTGAGGTTCAGTGGAGGCAATTGGTTTGTGACAAATTACCCTGAATTTTTTCTTGATGTATATTTTCTTGATCTGATGAAAATAAAATCACATCTAAAATCACACTAATCTAAATAGATAAATGGGAATGGTTGATTACTCTTATTAATTACTTTGTTCATTTTGTGTAATTCTTGTCACAGCTATTTTTTAATATTTTTTTAAAATCAGATGATAATAGCCTGCAAAATGACAAGAAGTGCACAGGAGCTTGGAAAAATGTGGCTAAAATTTTCCCTGATGATTTCATATTGAATTAATATCCTGCTGCTTGCAGGAAGAATATATTAATGTGGCAGTTTTATGAAAGAGAAACAGTAATGAGAACAAGTCTACATTCAAGAGACACACATTCAAGTATTTTTACATCTTGCACAGTAAATGGAAAAATACAACTGTGTAACTTGTGCAAGATGGTGCTACTTGGTTTCTGTAGCGCCGGGGCACCAGTGACGCAGTAGGGCGCTCTCCCTGTCACAGAGACAAATAAATCCCAATTTCTCAAGTGTTCCCTACTTGATAGGTGTCCTTTAAATTCAGTGTAGGTCACTTACGCAGTTGTAGACATCTGCAGCATCCTGCATGTCATACTGAAGTAGCATCCCTTGAGCAGGGTGACTGGAAATGGGGTGAGATCTCATAGGAGAGGTAACTGAAGTGGGGCCTGTCACCGGCGGCTCTATTGATAGCTGTTAAGTTCCCAGTTTACACCTGGTGGAGCTGACAGACACAGGGAGGAGTCACAGTATGGTTCTGTAGGAGCTGTTTTCCCATGAGAAAACCAAAGGCTTTATTTTGCTCATCCACTACCTTTTTATCTACAGACTGTAAGAGGCATGATGAGCTCAAGGGCAGCTCAGGCTATTATTTGGACTGAATCTCCCTCTGGAAGTGCCTCTCTTCTCAACTGGATGTAAAGGGAGATTAGTATGTACCTAATTTATATGCTCAAGTTAGATGACTTGAATCTGAGCCATAGTTTGTAAATACATTGCCAGCCCAGAACACAAAACTCTCCCCCCACCTCCCCTTGCTATTGACGGTGAAGTCAAACGTGGATGCACTGATGTTGACAGACAAGAGCTTTGGTCAGCTTAGCTGATGTTCCTCAGAGGCGTCAGGTAACTGGCTGGCAGAAAATGCCTTTGCTTGGCATATGTTAGACCCACTGGGGGCCTCTGCCAGCCCGACTGTCGCAGCAAAGGCTTCTCCACAAATCCTGGAATGTGTCCTTGGAACTTTCATACCCTGGTGTACAACTACAGCAGTGGCTCATGTAGGTCCTCATTGCCACTTTTCTTTGCAACCCTGGGCAGCAGCTAGTGCTGTGCAAGTTGCTGACATAGATGTGATAAATGCTCCCACACATACACCTAACTGACCTTCTCCAAGCAATTGTGTTAATATGTTGATGGTTTCCACATCTGCTAGTCAAATACCTAATACAACTGCAGCATACTCTGTACTCCTCTTTCTTACCACATCAATTAAAAGGTTGATTTGCAAACGCCATTACAAAAGTCCATGCCAGATGGTCTGTTCAGGTAATGTATTAAACTACAAAATTTAGATTGCCTCTGTGGTGCTTTCAGTTATAGCTTGAATGGTAAGACTGCATGATGGTCTGTAAGAAGTAATTTGAGTTCAGAGTGGACTCAAATATTTTGTAACCTCTGAGTTAGAAACTGACTTTTCAAGTCTGTAATTTGTGTCCTATTCTAGTTCCTTTGCTTTTTTTTCCTTTAGATTTCTGTCTTTGTTTATGGAAAATTGCTTGCTGGTGACCTAGCTCAAAAAGCCCCCCACAGACTCTGTAAAAGGGGAAGGAGAAAGGCAGAATGCTAGCACTGTGAAAGCAATTTGCTTCTATATGAGCATGAAACCATATAATTATTATTGTTTCACTTGCCAGGCAAAACTATTTTTGTTATGTGCTATGTCCCTCGACAGCTAATGTTTCCTTCCTCTCTGCTGCTCTTATGGAATTGTTAGAATCAATAATTAGAGAATTACAGAATCATTCTGGTTGGAAAAGACCTTTAAGATCATTGAGTCCAACCATAACCTAACTCTACCAACCATTAACCTAACTCTACCAAGTCTAATGCTTAAACCATGCTTCTAAGCACCACATCTATATGTCTCTTAAATACCTCTGGGGATGGAGACTCAGCCACCTCCCTGGGCAGCCCGTTCTAGTGCTTAAGTACCATTTCAATGAATAAATGATTTCTAATATCTAATCTAAACCTCCTCTGGTGCAACTTGAGCCCATTTCCTCCTAAGGAATCTTCCTCAGTAAGATGGAGGTTAAAACCTCCCCAGAAGATATTCCAGTTGCAAAGACCAATAGATAGAGGAATGCACAGAAAAAAACAACAACTGTGTAGATGCATGGGCCCTTCCAGATGGAGAAAGTGTAGGGTGTCTCAGTACAGTGGTAGAGTGAAGGTGGAAGCTGTTGCACGGCATGCTTGTTCTAGGTGGACTGCTGCTAGTGAGGCTGGCATGAAGACTCCAGTGGAAATTTAGAAATAAAATCTCATATCTACTTATTCTTCTACGTAGTGTCTCTTCTTGCAGTCAAAACAGAACCCATGAACAGCAGTGAAACAACAACAACAACTGGAGATGGATCACTTGACACTTTTACTGGGTCAGGTAAAGCCATAATAAGATCATGTATTGTTAGATGCACATTAATATAGCATTCAGTAACCTTCTCTAATGAACATTTCACTGCATGGAATCAATATTTAAAAAAAACTACAATAAAGTAACATTTAAATACACTATAATAATAACAACAGACTTTTCTTTTTTTGTAAATTCTAATCTACAATTTTCATGACTTATGATACTAAAGAAGCTTTAATGATGCCTAAGGTGATTACTGTATGTAAAATCTTACAGTCATAATGTTATTATTGTACTGTAGATTTTTCTCATCATTAGTCTTGTACGATCTTAGGAAATAAAAACCAGATTGTACTTGTAACAGCTATTCTAATTCGTAGAATTTAAAATCTTGAGGGTTATCTTTCAGTGCAAATCCTTTATTCCTATGAGCAGTGTGTTAATTTAAACGTTGACCAGATTCTCATAAGCTATTTTCTTTCCATGAAAATAAAGCCTGTATTTTACTTTAAATAATCATAAGCTTCAGTTACTTCTTCTTAGAAGATTCAAACAAACAGCAATTTTTAAGTAGAATTCTATAAATTATTAAAAGGTGATGAACTGTGGAAAAACACAGATAATCTGCCTTCTAATCAGTAAGATTAATCCTGCTAATAATAATATTAACAAGTAGAGAGTGGAGAATAAATTTAGCGTCTGAAAATACCAGTTCAGGGATGGCCTGACTGAAATGTGACTGAAGTCAGGCATTGCCACTCCACACAGATACTACTGTTACTTTTGTAGATCTAGGTAGTCAAGCCCTATTTAAAATATTTTGGAAATCACAATGTGTCTGTGTAATAAAAATGTTTTGAACATTGAATTTATGTTTCTGGAATTGTTTTTTAGGCATCAGTAAATGCAGATATACTCTGAAGTTGGTTATCCAGAAAAGTATTTATAACAAATATAGTGGCTGAAGAAAAGGTCTTCTGTGAGATGTCAAGCCAACCTATACTATTTCTGGTTAGAAAAAATGAAAATATTGTCCTCATTATTATTATACTGAAAGGAATGTCATCAACTAAAAGTCTAACAAACTCCATAAAAAAATTTAACAGTCCTGGCTTAATTTAGCTTTTCATTCTGTTACTACTCTATCCTAAAATTGTATTAGTAATGATTACAGATTACAAACTGTATATAAAGTACTTTCGATGCTGGTGAAATTTTATCAGGTTCTGCCATGTTTTTAAGATATCTGAGTTGGATTCCATGTGTAAAACATGGCTAAGGCAACACCTTCGCGAAGGGGTGCCAAAAATTGCAGTTAGATAGCAAAGTAACAGCTTGCTTTTGCCAGGTGCCACTCACCCATTAGCTTCCACTGCCTGCAGAAAAAGTGTTGACATCTCTGCACTTCAGAGATTTGGAAATAATCGGTGGCTCCAAAAAGAGGCAGGAATTTGAGCCTTTACACAATAATTTGTGTTTGTTAGCCACCTGGATGCTCAAAAGGAATATGACCCTGATTCTCAGTTTAGGTCACAAACTCAAGTATTAAATGAGTATGGCCATTAACTGTGGGAAATAGTCTGCCTGTCTGGGTGATGTGCAGTCTTCATCATCAGCGTGAGACAGAGCTACCTTGGTAACACACTGAGCCTTTCATAAAGAGTAAATCCATTGCTTTCACACTCACCTTTTGCTGATACTTAAAAATTGGACAATTTGCTAGGCTCAGTTTTGGGGAAGAAGTGCTGAAGAACACTGAGTTCTTAACCTAGCTAGCTATTTGGGAAGTTTAATGGGTTGTCAAAGACAAGAAATACTGACTAGTAGAAAGATGCTATTTCAGGCAAAGCATCTGCAATTGGAAATAATGCATAACAAAGCCCAACACTGAACAGTTTGTTTTTTTCCTAGTAATCAGCTACATATGTGTATTATTCACAACTGTGACAAGGAGGTAATGATGGTACTTCCCTTCAGCTTTCAGAGCATCTATGAGCTCATCTTGTGAGGGTGCCTAGACATCTAGTCCACTAGCAGGGATATCACCTACTATAGGTCAGAAGGACTCAAGCATCCTATGGGAAGGATTTAAGTATGTTATTAAATGTTTTATTAAATGAGGCATGGGTGAAAAGGGGAAGCCTTATGCTGACACCCATTTGAGAGTCTGCCATGCAGAAATCCTCTTCTTCAAATACGCTACCCATTAAAATCGATTTCCGTGCTCCAAGGGCAATCAAAACTTGTGACATGTCCTGGAGCTGGGCAGAAGGCTGGACAAGCCCTGAGGGGTGTGAAGTACCCAGCTCTGTCCCTAATGACCAGCTGCAACACAGAAAGTGGTGCTCACACAAACTCTGCGAGGTACAGGACAGGACGGACAGGTTAGGCTTCACAGGTAACTCTGATGAACCCCAAATTTTGATTGAAAAGTTGCAAAATAAAGCACATAGATCTCTTGAATGGGGAGTGACAGTTGCCACAGTGGCCTTGCCCAGGCCATGGGCTAGCTCTTGCTCAGGGCTCCAGTTCCTTCATTCTGCAGAACTGCTCTGGGGAAGAAACTGTGCCTCATGGCTGGGGTTAGCCAGGTGGAAAGCCACATTGTGCACTCCTCTTCCTCCTCCTTTTTCTTCAAAGAATGACAGCTGGTAATTAATACCGGTATACTCAATTTGAAGCTTTGTGGTGCTGCAGCAGGCTCCTGGGGGCGTGGGTATTCACAGGACGAAGAGAGCTGAAAATCCTTGAACTGAGCATCTTCATACTCTGAATTTGCTGCAGCTGCTGCACTGCAAGTGCATGCATTCCTGTGTTTATATTTCTAACAATACTGGATTAATTTGAGAACTATTTATCATTTTAATAGAGTGGAGAGAGACACATTTGACATTTTCATCATCCTCTTTACTTAGTATTTATTACACACAAAAAGGTTGCAGAAAACAATTTCTGAAGGCTAAAAAGGAGAAGTTAGGAAACACCACTGCTCTATAACCTACATTTGGTCTTACTCTGTGTAGATGTTGTGATTTGTTACTTAAATAAGATCCTTTTAACCTAACCTCTTTGTGCAGAATTTTCCAAATGCATAATGAAAAAATATTCCAGCCTGTGTTAATATACTCAACCCAGCACATGCCATGAGAACTGTTTGCAGAAATCTAAATTCTCCACAGGCATGTTGGCCAGTTGAGCTAACAGGGTAACTGGTAAGATTCATTGCCTCTGTCAATCAACATTAGTGGGGAGTGGAATATACCCTCCATGCCATAGTGAGACTTGAGAAGTCAAGGGTCTTATACCCACCCTGAAGGGCACTCCATTGGTAAATTCAAGTAGTGAAGTCTTAGAAATATTTGAGTTTTCCACAGAAGAAACAGTTTTGATTTTGTTTTTAATATAAGCAGCATAAAACAGTGTTTAGCCCAATTCATATAAATGGCTATATAAAGTGGTGCAGTTCTAAAAACTGTAACAGCCTGCCTTCTCCTCCATTGCCAACAGCGTAGCAGGGTATCCAGCAGTGAAAGTTGTTTAAGTTTCATAACCCTTAAAATTACCAATCTGATCTATGAGATACAGACATAGTCTACAGGCTCTACTCTTTTGTGATGCTCTCTTATGGTAGGTCTTAGCAACCCATGTTTCTCAAACACATCTCAGTCTAAAACGCAGTGCAAAAATCAGTGGGACAAGCTACCAGAGAAAGAGTGAAAGGAACAGATTTTTTAGTTTGAAAGGTACAAAATTTCTTTTGCAGGCACTTATCTCTTTTTCTCTCTGTTCCCTGGAACTGGTAGTATCATCAGGGAAGCTGGAGGGAAAGAAAAAAAAAAAAAAAAAAAGAGGAAATGTCAAACCACATTCTCAAAGTATTTGATTTTCTCCTCCAAATTTATAAAATAAGGTATATGCAGAAAGAATTAAAAAGCAGTCAGGACAGTTTTTTGCTGAAAAACATCAGGTTTTGATAGCTCAAGTGATTTAAATGAACAGTCATTCATTTTTTGTAGTTTCCATCGGGTGTGGTGGAATGCTAAATGTGCTGTACCTAAAGTCATTAATCAAGTGAGCTGTCGTCCAGCAAATGATCAGACAAAAAGTGAAGTAGTACAAGCAAAAAGGATCCGATAAGCCCATAATGGATCACAAAAGTTCCTTGCCCTGAGTATCACCAAGGTCACTGTGTTACCTATTGCTTATCTTTAGAGAGATCATTGGGATGCAACAGGGAAGACTAATTACTCTTCAAGCCTTAAATAACTGGGAGCAGCCTTTAGAGTTCTACGTACTGATTATATTGATATATGCAGCTACAGGTTCATCTAATTGTGAGTAGCTGTATGCACACCTAGTGGATCACTCTGTAGATTGAACTTAAACCCCAAAAAAAGGCATTCTCAAAAAAAAAAAAAATATCCACACAAAATTAAATTCAGCAGACTTCCATCACAGGCAAACCCTCAGTATCTTTTCAATCAGCAACTCTTTTATGAAATCTCGTGGCACATGTTCAAAAAATTATTATCCAATTCTTCTTTGTTTTCAAGCCATACTCAACTGCACATTTAAGAAAGCTAATTGTTTTACTTCTACGTTATTTTCCTTTTATGTCCTACATGTTCTAAATGCTTTTAAACTAGCTTTAAAAATACGAAGTTCTGCTTATGTTCAAAGCAATAGATCTCAAAGACATTCATTAGGCCTGGATGTAAAAATACATCATGTTTCATAAAATAGTTAGGAACCTAAACCTATTTTTCACTTACATAATTCTGAAAGTTCATTTCTACTTCCATTACGAACAGCTCAGGAAGAGGGTACACTTTGAAGTACAACTATGATTGATTAGACTAAAGAAATTCCAGTGCTTCGTTGTGTACCACTTTAATCTTTTGAAAAGTGAATGAACAGCAGATGGCCTAATAAAGACACTCTGTATGTTTCCCCAGTATGGATTGGCTCTGAAGGGATCGGTTCAACACTTTTGAGTACATATATTTGGAATACATCTGTCTTAGTCAAGACAGATGGCTAAAGGAAAAAGAAACTTCCAAACACTTGGAATTAATCCAGTGTGAGCACCACTTCTGAATTAAATTTTAATGGGATATGACTATTGTTCTGTTAGCTTTCTTGGAAGAACGCAGCTATGACTAATATAGACATATACCATTTTGATGGCTACTGGACAGGATTGTTTATGCCTACTTTTGAAATAAAAATATTGTTGTTACGGCCTATATTCCAGTCCACTTGATGATAAGGACTGGTATTCATTCTCTAGTAGCCAATCTGTTATCTTCCATCACTGACTAAAACTAACCACACCTATATAAAATGTGTTTTTCCTACCCAGTATTAACGTTGAGCTTGTTAATGAGAGACTATCCAAGTATGTGTATGTTATTTCAATCCCTTGCAATACTATATGTCAAATCACAAGATTCTTTTTAACGACCAATTTTAATACAACTTGCAAATTTGAAAGATCTGTGCATGGATCAGAATATGTATGAAATTGCCTCTGCAGTATATTCGAAAATGTGTCAGTCAAGCTGAAAAAGCATTACATACCCATAGCAACTGGACAGTTCTTTACAATGAATGATTAGGGAGTTTTTAAATCTTTTTATTAAGACGTTGCAGTTGAGGTGACATCTACTTTGTTGAAAAGCTGTGCATTTCAATAAGCTTCTCTGCAAATGTTGTTGCATTAGCATTCAGGCTGGCTGGATTGGTCTCATGACGTGTCTAACTGTTGTACTCCTGTTTTCTGTTTTGCAGTAATAACGAGCAGTGGCTACAGCCCAAGATCTGCACACCAGTACTCTCCACAGATATATCCCTCCAAGTTAGTTCTGCATCTCTTCTAGTCTTTTACAGAGAATTGGCCTTGACTGTTAGGCAGTTCTGTGGTTCGTTGCAAACAAGTGTTCATCAGCAGAAGAAACAGAGAAAGGAATATACTTAAGCCTCAGTACTGACTCCATGATAGCTTGCTCTCAAAACTATTTTTTCCTCACATGTCTGCAGAGTAAGATCCTGCTCTGTGCAGTATGGTATTGCTGCACAAGTAATATGCTTGAATATCTGCACACAACAGAAGGGAAAGATCGGACTATTACATTCTCAGATATCAGCATCTTAACAGTGCTGGCAATGTATACAGACATATTTTGAAGAAGAGAGTTTATATTTAGAAATAACAATTGCATGTGCAAGATGTGTGCTGAGGGGTAACGCTGTCACAGATCCTCCCAGTGCCGGCATTGCCAAACGCTTCCAAGCATTCCACAGTCATGAACCACCCTTTCCTCCTCCTTCTCTGGGATTATAAGATGTAAAAACCAAATAAACTGCATCAGCTTTTTATCTCTCTTTTTTTTTTTTCCTTCTTATTAAGCCAATTGTTAAGAATAGAAAATTTCTTTCACTTCTTTTTGGAGGAAAACAGGCTCTCAGGCAATCACATGAAGCCAGGAGTGTGAACTTCAGGAAAAAAGCACCAAAGATGATATATGAAACTGCTGCAGTTGGCAAGCTATTAGTTTGCATGTAGTAAAATCAGTGTTGTGCACAAGGGTGCTTGATTCCAGTATGCCATCTGTTTGTTTCTGCATATTTGATGCACCTACCTATGTCACTTTGTTACAGAGAAACCATTGAAACTGTAGCTGATTAGGCTTTTTTCAAGTTTCTTTAACAAATTTGCATTCAAATCATGATAGCCAATATTTATTGATACAGAAAATAGGTGCCTGAACTAAGAACAGTCTGCCTTATTCCACTTTAAAAAGGTTTTGGCAAACTATACCTGATACTTTTGGCCAAATACATTACAAGGTTTAATAGAATTTTTAATCTACTGTAATAGTTTATTGGCATCTAAATTAATGAGTAACCCTTTTCTGATAGTAACTGCTGCCAACTGTACTCAACTAATTAGAAATAAAAAATAATAGAAAAATAAGAATCTGAAACATAGTCATGGCTTTTAATGGTCAGGTTTCAGTTAGTGTAATTCTGCAGAGTGTGTTTATTCAACTCTTGGTCCATAAAGTCTTATTTGACTTAGAAAACAATCCAAGACAAATGTTCTCTGTATGTTTTTGCAACTCTGGAGGGCAAAAAACTTTAAACTTGATTTTATTCAATCTCTCTATAAAACCCCAGTATTTATAAATAAAAGACCATTTTTATTTCCATTCTGTTTTCCTAGCCCATATTTTCCAAATGTTTAAAGCCCATCTGGTTACCAAAGTGCAGCAGTCAATATTTTTCATTCTGCTCTTAATGGGCGCAATCCATCTCCCATTGAAGCCAGAGGCTAGATGTCTGTTGAAGCAGAACCATACACAGAGGACATAATGTAGTAGTTTTAATGTTCTATGTTTAATACCTCTGTATTTCCTTTTTTGTTCTGGTCCAAGTTTCCCTCCACTGGATCAAAAAAGCATGAGGGCATTTCTGATTTAAGCAGGCCGATCTTGACTCAAAGGGGTCAAATCCATATCAAGCCATGGAGCAGTGGCACAGTCCACCTAGAGCTGGACACGGTAGCTTGAGAATTAAATTGTAGTGATGGGACAGCACATAATATTCCCCGTGCCCTGGGGAATGTGAGCCGGGATGGTTTTCAGCTTACTTCAGTGGGGAATGGAATAAATCCCAGAAGAGGAACAGTTGGCAGAATAATGAACTGCCTTTGGACATCTTTAAAACTTTTTCTTTACTTTATTGCTTGAATCAACATACAAAGTATTTGTTGCCACAGTAATGCTATTTTTCCTGATATTTAGGCCCTATCCACACATTCTTTCTACACCAGCAGCTCAAACAATGTCTGCCTATGCCGGACAAACCCAGTATTCGGGAATGCAGCAGCCAGCAGTCTACACAGCCTACTCACAGACAGGACAGCCCTACAGCCTGCCCACTTACGGTATTTCATCTCTTGTTACTTCACTTTATGTAGAAGTAAGAGCAATGCCGACGTGAATGGTTTTTTGCTTTCTTTTTTATTTCCCAACTGTAAGAAAATATTTTAAAGAATCAGTTGAAAATTAATTTCTCACACAGATTTGGGTGTAATGTTGCCAGGCATCAAGACGGAAAGTGGGCTCTCGCAGACCCAATCACCACTGCAGAGCGGGTGCCTCAGTTACAGCCCAGGGTTTTCCACCCCACAGCCAGGCCAAACACCCTACTCTTACCAGATGCCAGGTGAGTAGCCACCACCATCAGGGCTCATTCCATTCCGCTGCTGCCAACAGCCCTCTCTTCCCTCATATTTATGCTAAATTTTCCATTCCTTTTTGTGAACCCCATCAAGAACGCTTATCTTTGGCAGCTACTTTTACCTCTAAAATTTAAAGCCAAGTATTTTTTTTACCAGAGCTGATGTGCCTATATGTATTCATTTTGGTCATCTGTTAACTGAGATCTGGTCATGCAACGCAGTCTTTATTTTTTTATGGGGTGAAATCACATGGCAAGACTGGAAGCATTTGTTGTATTTATTGATGTACACAAGTTACTTTTTCTTGTTTCTGTGTTTCTGAGTATAACATAATTTGATACTGGTTTCTTCTTGGGTTAACATATTTTCTTATAATTTCTCCTTAATTCATATTTATTATTTCATTTAGTATTTATTTATTAATTCACATATTACCCTTTGACCATTGATAACCTATTCTATTTGGATAATTTTTAATTTTTAAATATTGCATATTACAACATGAATCATCTGACCCGTTGAAAAGAAGGACATGCCTCATTAGAGATTAAATAGATCATTAAAATATTTTTTGAAAAGTTTTTTGTTTCATAAGTAAACATACACTAAAGTGTTAAAAATTAAGGCAAAGAGAAAAACAGTATTTGTGGAGAGGTGGGACACTGCAATAAATGGAAAAATGCTTTCTTGATTGGTGTAAGGAGTTCAGTATCTTGCGTGTTGTGAAGAAGAATGTGTGACTGTATGCATGGAAGTAGCATTTCATTTCTTTTAGAGTTTCATTACAATGGTTTATTGTTTAAACAGAAAATAAAAGTTGTTTCTCCTTTTGATTGATCTATAATCTTAACACAGAATATTGTAGTTAGAATTTTATTTTGGTTCACACGCAAGTTCACACAGTTAATTGTATTTTTTTATTTTAGGTTCTAGTTTTACACCATCGTCGACTATTTATGCAAACAATTCTGTTTCAAATTCAACAAACTTCAGTGGTTCACAACAGGTATGAATATTAACATTTTTGTTTGTCAGTTACCAAAGGATTTCTTTAACTCTAATGATATCATGTTATTTTAATTAACATCTATTACGATGAATTAGAGTCACTGTAGTTCAATGCTATTTTCTGTGGAAAGTGATCAAAATCTCAGTGGAAACCTAGTTGCATCTTTTGGCACTTCTGCAACCTCCCTATAGTCTTTTAGTGATTGAAAAAGTTTAAATACCCTTAAACTAAAAAAAAATAAAATAAAATCTAAACTAAACCCCCAAAACTCTTGCAAAAGTCATGTGATTGCACACTTAGAAATACTTACTGGAAAAATCACTCGTTACTCTACTTAATTAAGTACTCTGCTGCATTTGCTGTTTTAGGATTATCCATCATACACAGCTTTTGGCCAAAATCAATATGCACAGTATTACTCAGCATCAACATATGGTGCATACATGACCTCAAACAACACAGCTGATGGCACTTCATCATCATCAACCTATCAGTTACAGGACTCTCTCCCGGGCCTGACTAGTCAACCAGGTACAGATCTACATTCAGGTGAAAACAATTTTTGTATTTTATTCCGTACTTGTGTAAATACAAAATTTCCATATCCACTTTGTTTGAATATTGACATTTTCAGCTCTTGCCTTTCAGAAAACTTTATCATCCAAACCAGCCAAAATAAGCTCTTTTTTTTAAATTTAGTTAGGAAACCTGTCTGGTTTGTTTGTTCGTTAAATACAGCTCTTTGCAGACTGAGATGGTTGGTTGTGGAAGGAGAAGGCCTGAAAAAAGTTAAAACAATCTGATAGGGGTCTGTTAGGAACAAAACCGACCATATGGTAAAAAGCCTTTAGTAAATTTTGAAATAAAATTTCAGTGAAAATTTCAGTTTTCCTGTTACTGACAGTGGAACATTCCTGTATCCACCTATATGTTCTGAAGTATTGGTGTAAAGAATTGAAAATACAAATACTGTTGTTTGTTTAATCATGTCAAATCATGCTATCAAGGGTTCATGGCCTTATTCAAACGTATACAAGCCGTGTTTGTTAATTCACAGATTTAGGTAACTAAGCTATCGGTTATTAGCACAAGTCACTTTAAAAAAATAGCATTGAAGTTGTTGAAGTTGCAAAAAAGAACTTTGACGGGAGTTGTTGGGAGATCCAATTTGCCTGCCCAGTTCTGCCACCTTGTGCACATCCACTAAACCACAGTGGTTTGTTACAGTTTTGTTATAACCCAGTTCACAGTCAAATATTTACCTGCTCCATTCGATGTGTTGTGAAAACACAAATTTTAATATGGTTTTCTTTCTTTTTTCCTTTTTCATGCTAGATTTTGAAGTTCCTGAATATCTCACCAATTTATTTTTCCCCCATTTAATATAAATGGGACTAAAATTATGTATTTGAAATTATGCATAGCATAGTGCAGAGCTGTGAAGATCTTGGTGGGCTAGTTTAGGAACTCACAGCCACCATCAGATGAGTGTGGTATCCTTACTGGGGAAACAGAGTCTGTTTTCCATGCTCACCTTCCTGTATTTTTTCAATTACATAAGAAGTTCTTAAAGACCTAGCTCAGTATTATGTCATATATTAATAACCTAAGGAGCCTACTAAGGCTATGGGAGAGCCACCTGGCTCAGCCCTCTTAGAGAAGTCTCTTCCAGGGTCACTGGATTTGCTTGTGCAGCATGAATAGTGTCTGCCTCACCCACAGACTGTGAGCAGTTATGAAAAGACTAACAAACTGGGTTTTGGATTAGGCTCTGAATAGGGTGGAAATGTGCTTTAATCACAAAATCAACTCTTTGCATAAATTCTCCTAATTTGCATGCTGACAACTGCAACGTTTCACTGAACAGTATAGTAGAAATAATAGCGTACAAAGGAAGGGTAATACTGTATAGAAAAGTATAAGCAAGGCCTCATACTTCATGTAAGCTCCTTAAATTTACTAAACTGTAAAAATGTCAGAATTTTGGGTGCATAAGTTGAAATTTGTCCTTGCCAGCTGTCTTCCTCAGGCTGATTTTTAAAGTGCATGTGTGTGTGTGCATGCATGTGTCTGTGGTGTAGTATGGTATGGAATGGATATGGGGACATACACATTCCCTTGGTTTTTGGTGCAAGTCTAATATGTTATTCAGTAGTCTCAGAATGCAAATTTAGGAAGACAAAAACTGAAAGATAACTTGAAATCAAGTGAAATGTCAACAGTGGCAAGACATCCATAGCAGACACAAATAACAGATAAAAGATTTTTTTAAAGAGTACTCACAAGTGATGTTTTGATAATTGTCTATGTCTATGCACTTTTCCTTGTTCCTTTGTTATTTCCCCATCTTCTTATTTGAGAAAAATCAGTATTTCCCATGTTGTCTCTCCCTTGTGTATCTGTGTTTCCTAGAAGTCCTGTATCAATTTATCACGTATTACAAACTCCCTTAGTATTGAATAGCATTGACAAAGAAAAATAATCTTACATAGGTTGAGCAGGTTGAAAAAATATACACCTATGAAACAGTAAGGGTATTTCTTGTTTGTGGATTGTTTAAGCAAATGAACTTGTTCTTCTGTTAAGCAGGTTGTGCATCTGAACTTATGAATCTGCCCACATACCCCTTATTTCTGTGAAGTCTTGCACTGATCATGCGACTCTCTGCTGAGAGTGCAACACCCACTTTGAGAATACATGACATGCCTGTGCCCTTCTGTGTCACTGTAAAAATAAATGCCCATCAGTGAAGTGTGGTGTCTTGGAGATCACTTCAGCAGATTGTACGCCAGAGCTTTAGCACTCACCATGTTCACCTGCTGTCTAACAGGACTTTATTGCTCGATCCTGAAGACTTGAGCTAAAACCTAAGATTAAACACAGCAAGGCACTTCACTCTTCTGCCACGTCTGCTAGCTATTGATTCAAATAACTAATCAAAGTCTCTAGTAGTCTCCACACATACAGAATTTCTTATTTTAATAATAAAGCCCCATCAGATCAAGAGTTACTATCAGTTACAATTTTATTTATTGACCAAGTAAAGAAAAGGAGATGAAAATTGAAATACACTTTACTCTTTCTGCTACTCATAAAAAGCAATAACACTTTATAAGCCAGGAGAAAAGGTCTGTAATGTTGCAGCCATCTTCTGACTGCTCTTTCTGGTAAGAATATGTAACAAAAGTCAATTCACAAAGAGAGTATGAAGGAGCTCAGTAGTTCGTCCATCCCACATCTGTGTAAGGCCCAGCTCCTTTCCCTTTCCATGAACTTCTCTTCTATGTTTGTAATGTGCCTGCCCTATATTCAGATTTTTAAAAATGCACTCATTACCACAGAGTGTCTGTCAGTGAGAGAAATAGGTATCTCCAAGGGCACTTCATCTTAAATTGGGATAAGTCAGATGAATCCTGAGGTGTCAGGAGATGAGCACATTTTAGTACAGTTGATAAGTACATGAGTACATTTCATCCAAGGTAGATAAAATTCTAGCAGAGAAAATAGGCCTGGATAAAAGCTTAATGTTTAAGCACCTCACTTTCATATGTCTAGAGCTACATGAGGTGAATCACTCATAGGATATTAACTCCAGTTCCATTAATGAGATGCAATAGAGCTTGGTCTCTCTTAATTTGTTACCCACAGTGAAGTCACCCTTTGCATCTTCTCCAGGAGACAGCATTAGGTCAATGTGTGCCCACATGGCTTTTCTCCTGCTTAAGTGGTACAACTGTGTTTTACCATAGAGGAGATGTTCACATCAGACTACAGGTGGGAAACAGTGTTCTGGATATGAAAGACCACCTCCATTTGTAATGGTGGTGCTGTAACTCCCTGTCCTCTAACTGGAACCACTGCAAGGTTTCCACAGCATGGAAGGCATCATTCTGGACATAAACCAGTCTACAAGTATGTGTAGAGGCATCTGTGATAAAGAGGTTATTCCATGTTCTGGTTTTAACATCTTCCTCTTGCTTTATTGGATCTCTGATGCTCCTCATAATTCCAGTAGGAGGAAGCTATGAAATATATTTATTAGACATGTGTTGACTATTGGAAAAGCTAAAAAATTTCAAACATTGCAATAAAAATTTCTGTCTCATATGAGCTGCAGCAGGAATTCTTTCTGTGGATAATGTTTTCAGTACTCTTTGGTACTACAATTTCTCACACTCTTCTATGTTACATGGTTGAATTGTTAATAAATTTCCTTTTATCAGCATTGACCTCATTTCTAAAACAAATGGAGGATAAGGAAATGTGGTTGCTCCTTTACCCTGCTGTTGGTAAAAAGCAAATCAAGCAATTAAGCCTACAGTTGTTGAAAAAACCATGCACTACTGACTTGTGCAGTTCTAAAATAGATGCATACCTTGCGTTCAAGTAAGAGACAGCTGCTCATTCTGATTTAGAGATTAGCGTAATGAAATAAAGTTGGCTTTAAATATCTAGAACTTGCAAGGTACAGTGATTAGTTACAGTTCTGATTAATGGATAATTATGCAATCATGTACAGCGTTGACCCAAGCAGAAGCCTGGGGCAAGTGGTAATCACTAATGCTAAAAGAAAATTGAAGTTATTTACTTCAGTTGTTGGATACTTTCAGAGAAGATTTAGAACAGGGCCTTTTTTATATTTTATTTTTGGTAGATTAAACACAATCATTGAGAACAGATGTTTTAATACATTACTGTAGAAATGAGTCTTGATTTTCTTGTAAAATGCTGAAATGTTATAAATATGAAAACTTTTGTAGTAGGAATGTAAACATTCATCTTCACTTACTTAACTTTTGCCTTTTCATTTCTGAGGTTTTGTTTTGGGATTTTTTTTCACTCTGTCAGAAAAACCTAGGAAATTTAATTTTCATACAGAACTCTTGCACTCTCAAACTTCTGCAGTCAGTGTAGGTTTTTGCTTCATGAGCATTCTGGTTATGAAGCTTCTCTTTGTACATTTGTACACTTAGCAAAGTATATTTTGCTGTTCCTCTTATGGGGAAAGAACTAAGATAATGTGACCTTATTGATCGCCCTACTGCCTGCAGTGTCCTTACTGACATCAACACCATGCTGGGAATAGAAATGATTACTCAACAAGAACTCTTTCTCCGTTCTGTAGGGACAAAGTAAAAACAGCATGGGAACATTATTCACTAGATATTATTATTGCTGCTCAATTTTCCTGTCATTTCTTGGCAAATAAGAGTTTTAGCTGAAAGAGAAAATACTATATAATGTATACTGTATGCATATATATCCAAATTAGGACAGACCTACCTAAAATGGTATCTGGAATAAATTCTCAAATTGCAGTTCTGGAAATCTCTTGTTTGCTGCTGCATGGAAGTTTGGCCATGTCCAGGGCAAGCAGAGAAGCACATCCATTTTGGGACATTGAACTAGTCATCACCTAGTCTGAGAAAAGTCATATTGTCTTCTTCCAAGCAATAGCAGAATCATTCAGTACTTTCCAGGAACTGACAGACAGATTTTATTTCTTTCTGTTTTGTGAAGGATTCATCACCTTCCACTTGGGAGTACAGGGATGTGGATTCTTGGTCTTGAAAATATGTCTTTATACTTCATATGAATCAATCATTCAGTCACATGAACTAGTGTGTCCTGGAGAAGGGCACCTAGTGGAACCTAGGTATGTCCTTCTCCAGGTAAATGTTCTAATCAATAGGATCGGGAACTAAGTTTTCTTCTTGTTCTCCCTTTTCCTTGAATCTTGAATTATTTCCTCACAATATCTAGAGCTCCCATTCAGGAATGTGATATTATGGGCTGAAGTCTTATTCTTCCAAGAAATACAACAGTATTTTTCCAGTCAAGATACATAAATATATCTTCCCAGCGTATTTATTTTAATAATCTTCTGTATGTAGTTCACTGTAAGGGATAAATAAATGATGGAAGAGATTAAGAATTTAACTATTGTGTTACATTACACACAGACTCTAAATGGGACTGCAGTCTATCTTTTCTTCTTAGAGCCTGCTAAACTAGAATTGTTTTCTTCTTTGTTCTGTAGGGAGAATGAGGTGAATTACTCAGAGGTGATCACTGTCCTGGTTTGAGCCAGGATTAAGCTAATTTTCCTTTTACTGATTTTTTTTTCCCTCAGTAAGCTCTCTTTAACTAGTAACAAGTGTTCCAGCTAGTGGGCTGTCACAGAAACATTTGATCATTCATGCTGGAAGGGGACCTCTGTGGGTCTTTTTGGTCCAACATGCTCGTGGATGAGCCAGCTTAAATCATGTCGCTCAGGGCTGTGTCTCCAAGGATAAGGAATGCACAGCCTCTCTGGGCGCCTGTCCCAGGGCCTGACCACTCTCACAGTGAAGGATTTTTATTTTGCTTCTGACAGGAGTATCCCTTGCTGTGATTTCTGTTTGTTGCTTCTTGTCTTTTCTCTGTATACCTCTGTAAAGAGTCACTCCAACTTTCCTCCTATGCACTCATCCCTTAACTGTCTTGGTGGTTCTGACCTGGACTAACTCCAGTTTATCAGTCTCACTGTTGTATTTGGGGACCCAAAACTAGGCATTTTTCAAGACTGGTCTTGCAAGTTCAGAATGGAGCAGAAAAATCACTCTCCTTGATCTGCTGGCCACTTTCTCTGTTGCCTGGTGGACTTTGGTGAAATCATATGCATCACAGATGATTCTTGGAAAATGTTTGTACCAAGTGTTAATTTATTCTGCAGATGTGCCATCGTGAGCCCTTTTAAGAAGTATTACCAAAGTGGCCCAGAAATGCCCAATTACATGCAACACAAAGACTCTAAGCTGTACCCTCTCCATCTTTAACGGAGAAAAATAAAATCATTAATAGGATAGACGATGAAGGAGGATTTATGTCTTTTAGCACTCAGGAACCTAGCCAAGCTGCATTTATTGCTAGGAGTTTTGCAAGGGCACTGGAAGGTACTGTGTTATGAAGAAAAGGATATTTTCCATTTACTGAGTTGTGCGGTCTGTCTGTCTGACATAGCTACTGGTTTGTGATCACCTCTGAAGTCCTTTGTTACCAGCAAAGTAAGTTACATGGGTAAGTCAGGGAGGGGCCTGAGTGTGAAGAGCAACTATGCCATGCCAGATCAAAGGTCCTTCTAGCACATCTCTCTGACAGCAGAAAATAGCTGATGCTTAGAGAAGATGATCAGAATATCACAAATAGGACTTCACCCTCTTTCTGGTAGTAACTGGAATATTGCATTTAATATTATGACTTTCCTCTGCCAATTTAGGGGCAGAGTTAAGGTGAAACAAAAAAGTGAACTCTACTAAAAAGTAGGTGACATCGGAGGAGATGAAGCAGGAAGCTGACTGGCTCTTCTGGTCTGTGGACATGTGTCAAACAGTCTTCTGGTAAAAGTAAGACAGGACTTGGAAATTAGTCTAGCTGAACTGCAAACATGGGAAATGAACTACTTTAACTAAAAGGCACTTCATGTTTTGAGAAGTCATTAGTGTGACTATTAAAATACTTCTTCCTTGTATCTAGCAAAATTTTTATGTCCTCGTGTGTATTGTATATATGTCTGCACATGCACGTGTCATTTTAATCTTTCTCTTATTCTGCTAAGTTTTACAACATATCCTTGAGAAAGTCAACAGTGTATGTGGCATCTGCAGATATTATCACTCATTTTATACTAGTTTTTTAGGTGCATCTTGTGGTTGAGTTTGCATACAGATGTGCCTTGCTATGAAGGGGAAAAAATAGTTTATTATTTTAAAATCCAGCACTAATTTTGCCCTGAATGGTTGACTTTACAGGGGAGTTTGACACAGTGCAGAGCCCCTCCACGCCAATCAAAGATCTTGATGAGAGAACATGTAGGAGTTCTGGGTCAAAGTCTCGGGGTAGAGGGCGGAAGAATAATCCATCACCCCCACCGGACAGTGACTTGGAGGTATGCCTGTGGTAATTGATGGATGGCAATGTGGAGGTTTCTTCTGATTAAAAGTAAATTCTGAAAACTACAGCTGTGGAAATAGCTTAAGGCGTTTCAGAAAACGTCATGTACTCTGTCTCACTAACTGAATGTAACAGATATTAGTTGCTCTTTTAACATTACTGTTCTTTATGGCAAAGTGAGGCAGAAAACTAAATGATTCAGCCTTGCACTTTTTAGCTCTAAGATCGTGTCTGTCAGTTTCTCATGCAGTAGAACCACAAAATGGTGAGGCTTCTGCATTCAGAATTGCCACGTTTTCTTTTAGCTTGTTGAACAGGAAATCTCAGCTTAATTACTAGTATTTTTGAATGCAGTGTAAATATGCAGGATCATCTGGCCACAGCCTTTCCAGTCCTTTTGTGCAAGTTTGTCCCTATGCTCATATGTCAGTCGCTTTGAATGAGGCAGCTTACATCAGTTATGGCTGTACTTAGGCATGTGCAAGATCAGTGCCTTAGTGAAGAAATATATCTGCCTAATATATGGGGTGACGATTTAAAACACAGGTGACCTCTTAGCAACGGAGTAATTATAGTCTTATTACTCCAGTGTTAGCAGTGTGCTGCCCTGCAGGGACAGGAGGAGGAGGAGGAAGTGGAGTGTGCCTGCAGGTGTGTGAAACTCTCCAGCTCTGGCATCAGGGGAATGTGGTGGTGGATTATATCCCCTGCAGCCACCACGCGGGCACTGGGACCAAGCAGTCTGGGCCCACCCCACTGAACAGCAGAAGACAAGAGTGTTGCTGGGACTTGGCTAGGGTGGCAGGGTGGCCTGCAGCACTAGGCACTGAATGTAAATGCCATTGCTTTTGTAAAGAACCTTACGATTTATTTTTTTTTCAAGGGAGATTTAACTTTTCCAGTGAAAAGACTCTAACTCTTTAGTTTAGCAGTGAAAATGAACCCCTTATTTGATATAAGCAGGTTGGGGTTTTTTCTGAGTTAGAATAATCTGTGTTATCCTACAATATTGTTTAAATTGTGTATGACACTGTATGTGGCATATAATACTTTTACCCAAGACTTAGTTTTAGCTGTGCAGGAAAAATAAGGAAGAACCTTGAATCAATAAGACTTGAAGAGAAGTATCAGAGAATACTGTTTATCCTTAAGTTATGTTTGCCCCCATCACGTTTCTGAAATCTGTGTTATGTAGCTTTTTTAAAAGCTTTTCAGAGGACAAATAAGCAGTTGAAAAGTTCAAAAGTTACTCTTCTGACTTTTTACTGTGCATGATACACTGTTCTTGCTGATTTTTGGAGAAAACCTGCTTGGTTAAGTGATTAGTTAAACTTTAGGACTGAGTTATTTTTTCACACACCCCCCCCCCAGGTGGGATGGTGGTGGGACTTTGATGTTATTTGCTTACTGATACTGTTCCCACTTCTTTTTTTCAGCGTGTATTTGTTTGGGATTTGGATGAAACAATCATAGTTTTTCATTCATTGCTCACAGGATCCTACGCACAGAAGTATGGCAAGGTATGTGAGCTGTGAGTTCTGCGTCCATTCACGGTGTCAGAGCTATCTGGCCTGCACGTGTACGTGTTTTTCACCTTCTGTGTTCATCATGGCTTGGGTGAAGGTAGAGGGAAAGTGTACAGTAAACCCTGTTTTCAGAGAGGTAATGTGAAAAAGTCAAGGAGAGAAATGAGGTACAGACCCTAAGCACAATGTATGAGGCAGGGCAGAAGCAGATGCTTCGTGTGAGTGAAAAGTTTATAGAGGAACAAGGATGAGATCCTGAGGTATGTTGGAAGAGATGTTGCAGGGAAGATGTAATAGAGGCAATGGGAAAATGGAAATTAATATTTCGATGCATAGAGGAAGAAATAAGAAATAAACTGGAGTGATGGATGAGCTGATGAATGAGAATGAGCAAGTAAGAGACAGATCTGCTTCAACACCAGCTGCAAATGAATTCTTTGACTCCCCAGCTTTTCTGTTGAATCTTTGGTTCCGTTTGCTGGCTCTGGGATGAGTAATGCCGGGGAGTGAATCTGTCTCCCAGGCAGTCAGTCATACGCATCCTCTGCCCTCTGATGAGATCCAAAAGGAGTTCAGGTCATGGAGCAGTGAGCAGGAGAACAGGAGGAAGAGTGAGGGAGGCAGAGAGAGGAAGCTGCAGCCTTCAGGAGCAGGAGCTTCTCTGCTCAGCCAGCTGCAAGCCCCGCTGGGCTGGTGGTGGGAGCCCAGGTTGTGGTGCTCAGGCAAGGGGAGAAGGGACTGGAGGGAGCACAAGTGCGTCTCAGCAGGAGTGAACTGCTGGAGGGGTAGAGCTAAAGGCCTGGATAAAACAAAAAATTAGGGCAAATGTATGAAAGGGAAGAAAATGGACAGGGAAAACGATGGCATGTACATACGTGGATGTAGGTTTTCTAGGTGTTGTGCCATTGAAGTGTAATTAACATAAAGGTATTTCTTTTTTAGGACATAGCCACACCAATATTGTCAGAGAAAGGGCTGGTTTAGCTACCTTTCCCGCCTCTTTATTCCAGCCAGAATCAGATGCACAAGAAAACGATATGAGAAACAGCACATTAGAGAAATGCTTTCCCCACACACTTCCCCAGCCATTAGAAATGTCCAATGCCAGACTTGTGGATTATAACCACAGATGCACTAGTCTTCCATGTTTTGAGACAGCTTTGTCTGGTTATTAAAAGAGAATGCTAATAGGAAAATTCATAGACCCAGACAAAAATCTGAATTTTTGGAATGTTAAGATAACGGTAGTTATTCGTGTCTTGCTAAAAACAGCCTTGCATGTTTTGCAGCTTCACAGTGCCAAATCAATACACTATCAAATCAGTACTCTGTCAAAAACTCCTCTTCTGCTGTTTTTCAAACACTGTAACAACAGTGACTTTGTCAGAAACATTTCTAACTTACAGTTATCAAAACAAGAGAGAAATGTAGCTGAACATGAACATTTATATCACTTTTGAGTGTAGCCCATAGACTGCCACAGAACTTGTTGAATTGCCCCAGCAATGTAGTCATTCCTTTAATCTATTTTTTATTGTGCCCTTAGGATGTTTACATCTCGTGTGCCGTCTCACATAATATATGATTAAGTCCAAGTCAACTGTTATAAAAAGTTTTAAAAATCTGAGCACATTTTGTAGCTCACAAACATCTGTGAATAACTTCGAAAACTGTCTTAGAGACAGCAACAGAAATGTAATTCCTCTTAGTCTCTCACTTTGTTATGAAT
This sequence comes from Hemiprocne comata, assembly GCA_020745705.1. NCBI lineage: Eukaryota > Metazoa > Chordata > Aves > Apodiformes > Apodidae > Hemiprocne > Hemiprocne comata. The sequence continues at coordinate 86,746,958 of CM036588.1, forward strand.
ACGGACGTTTGAAAAAATCCCAGTACCACTGTTCTTTAAGAGCACATCTGCTGCTATAATTGACTTTCCATACAGAGTCCTTAGGAACAGTAATGGCATATTAACAGCCAGTAGTACTGACAGCAGATAAAGTTGACTTGTACAAACCAAGAGTATCTCAAGGGCAAGTGAAATTAATGTAGTTATACTGATGAGATCAGAATCAGTAAACGAATGTCATGAACAACCATGAAGCAAAACAAACAGAATTCTTCAGTAAAATCCTTTTTTCTTTTGTACTGATAGGTGGCATCCATACTAGAAATGTGGTCCTTTCCAGAGACTGTAAAATAAAAATAGTAGATTTTTTCCTTCCTACAGTGACTAGCATATTTATAGGGAACTCATTGGGAAGGTAATGAGTAATTGCCAATTAAACTCAAATGTATATATTGTTGACTGCAAGGAGGATAGAGCAGTAGGAACGGGAATATAAGGAGAATTTATCAGGAGTAGGCTTTAGCTTTAGCTTTAGCAAAAGCTTTATCTTTTGCATGTCATTGAAGTGTTGCCTAAATTTAAGATTGGACGTGTCTAAGGCCAAGTGCCTAAGAGGTTGGACATGGGAGAAGGGAAAGACAGCACAGCTGGACCTCAGTCAGCCTCTGGTGCATGGCCTCTTTAGTAGGTGTGGTCCTTACCTTTTCTGCATATGATTTCCATCTGTGGACAAGGTCTTAATCCAGACTGAAGTCTGAATTGTTAGGAATTTGTGTGAATATACAGACAGGCAAGGATATTCTCCTTCAGTCCTTTCCCATTTATTCCATGACATGTAAACTCTCATTCCCCTTTTCCTTTATTCTGTTATGCTCTTTATTCTATTTCTCACAGTAACTGGGTGAAAACAAAACATTTGGAAACGAGTCTTTTAATCTCTCTGCTCTGCTGCAATCCAGGCTTCCCAGGGAATGTAGTGAGGGGAGATGCAGCATGTGGAGATGGCCATCACACTGTTTTGGCCAGGCGAAGGGACCAATGTACCAGTGCAGGAGCACTTGAGAGCTGCAGTGGTACCAGGAGATAACCAGTTTCTCTTTCAAAAGATTTATTCAGTTTAACAAGTGGTTGGAGTAAAAGCAAAAAAGGAACAGCAAACCAGCATCCCCATAGACAAAAGGGGCATTCGTTGGCAGAGATTGTGGGAAGGCCTGGATCCAGTAGGCAAGTTTGAGGTCATATATTTGCCAAGAGAACAACAGATTTCTGACTTAGGCCTGGAAGTTGAGAATGGACAGTCTCCTTCGTGTATACTTGTCCATGGTTTGCATGGTTTGATAATTATTTAATTTCAGAATTATATAGGGCTGTTAAAATACCATGTTAAAAACAAAGCTATTGCTTTGCTGAAAGATTTAACTTGTTGGATGCATCTTTAAGCATCTCATTTAAAATACAGGGCAAATTGCTGTTTCTCATCTAGGCACCAGTAGAGCATAGCTTTAAACTCCACTAAAGTGGGAGAGATTTGACCAGAGGTTGGTCAATGAATCACTCTGATATTTAAACTATAAAACTTACCTAGAGAAATATTCTGTGGCTTGCTGTTTTCTACCTGGTTTCTGTCTGAGTTTTGGTGTAGTGATTATTTTATTGGGCTGGTCAGAGATAACATAAAAAGAGGATAAAATCCACACTACAGCTCTGTTAGGTGTCAGGGAAACCATGCTGCCTCTCAGCAGTAAGAGTTCCTCTGGTTGTTCAGCTTATTTGCTGATCTGCTTTGTAAAACTAGCACATTTCTATTTTTAATTATTTACTGCAGTAGCAAATTATGAACATTGGCATTTGAGCTGTTACATTATGACTTGTGTGGCTGATGATGGTTTTTGCAGCTGAGCACCAGTTGGCAGATACAGTTTTCTACAATGCTGAGCTCTTAAGTGAGGATTTGTTGATGTGACAGGACTTATGTTAGGAGATGTCATCATCTGTTAGAAGTTTATGAGATACATTCTTATTCCCTGTGAACAGTGTATGTTCTTTGTGCCATTGCATTCCAATTATTCTTGCTGATTTAAGGTTGATTATGCTGGAGTTTTGTCTACCTCTGCACTTTTATATTTAAGTCATTTCTCCCAGGTCAATCTCGAGGGCAAGAATGCCCAGACAAATGCTGTGACTCAAGGTGCAACTGGTTAAAAAACAATTTAAAAAGTCCCTTGTGACCTTAGAAGGGGGGAACATGATTTCCAAGTGCAAAAATCAAAACAAATCCACAGTTGATGGTCACATTTGGACACTTTTTATAGCATTGCCAATGACAGAAGGTTTTTGGGGAGGCCACATTAACCTTGTACAATTCTCTGGAATGGTTCAGAAGGTTTTTATTGCTCACTTTCTGCTTGTCCAGTCATTAAAAATAAAAACTTTGTCACCATTAGCACCCATGATGACATTCCCAAATTCACTCATAAATTTGCTTTTGTCTGGCTGTAGTAAAAGTTTATCTCTCATGACCTCTATTGGTACTTAACTTAAATGTTTTCCACTTTCCACTTTTTCCACAGTTCAATTTTGTTGTAAGACTGTTTAGGACAGTTACCCATTGAAAATCTATTCTTACAGTATTATTCATATATTTTGCTTGTTTTCTTGCTTATTTTTAAGGCTTCATGCCTACAAATTCCTGCCACAATTAATCTACCTGAGCATCTCTTTATCCATTTGTTTTCTGAGACAAAAAAAAAAGAGTTCGGTGTATTGATATTATTTTTCCATTAAATTAAATTATTTTTAACATCTTGTTCTGAAACCTGACCTTTCAAGACAATATTAAATAGTTATCTTCCACTAATGGACACTGAGCTTTAGGGCTTTTATTCCAGTCACTTTCCTCTTGGCCAAAACATTTAACTATTGGTACTCCCAGGATATTTTAACCTAGTCTCTCAGGAGGCATTCCAGTGGATGGACCAGTCTAGTACAGAAGTCCACAGACAGACAGTCTGGCTCCAGTTTAGTGCCTTCCTACAAACGTAACTGAAGTAATTTGCATTTTGGTACTACAGAAGTGCTGTAGCTGGTCTTCACTCTTTTGCACACTGATGATATCTGGGTAAAATCGTGCCTCTGAGGGCCAGAGTTGTGCTTCTTTATTCTGTAAATTATCTGGGGAAAAATTCCATAGTTTTTTTTCTTTATTGTTGTTTCCTCTTTTGTGTATGCTTGTGCAGAGTAGCACAAAATACCATTTTGGCAGAAGTTCAGTCTGCCTTTTATTCAGCTTCTCAATTTGCTTTGCTCAAATCTGTATCAGCTGTACATGTTTCTTGCTTTCTTTTCAACACTCAGTTCTTTGTGCCACTTGAGTCAGTCTGCAACTTCTGCTTCAAGTTGAAAGACAGTAAAATGATGGTTGGGATGTTCCTCCATATTGTGCAAACATTATAAAACCACAAGACTCTGGCAAATCCACTTTCTCTGTCTATTTTTGAATGTGAAGGAATGAACTTAACATGGCAAGAGCTGGAACGTGATGTTTACTTCTTGTTAAACAGTTGTAGTGCAAGTTTTGGCCAATTTATTAAAGGAAGAATTGTTCATGTCTTGAGACCTTAATTCCAATGACTCTTCTTAGCAGAAATTGTTATAGAGAGATCCCAGTCTGATTTCATGCTAAGCTGAAATTAATTATTTGCTTTATTTTATTTTATTTTATTCATAGTAGCTAGTAATATCCTGCATGCACCTTTGTCAAAACAGAAACATAGGAAATCGCATTTTGACAGTAGTGAAGTCAGGCACAGCTAGTTACAAAAATGCTACTAATGAGAAAATCATAAAAGCTTTGTCACATTTATGTCTTTCAACTATATACTTGGCACGGCAGGAAATTGTGATACACAGTTGGTAGTTTCTGTAAAAATACATTGGATTATAATGGAGTATATTATATATAGCAAATTTCTTCATTTAAGTCTGCTTCTACCCAGGAAGGGGAAAAAAGAGGCTGAGAATCAAAAGTCTGAGATTCCAGTCTTGGAAGCACTCCAGTGAATAACTTAAGTCACATAAATAATAATGAGTTACTACCTGTGCATAAAGTTATGCACATGCCTTAGTGTTTGTGGGATTGATGTTAGGAAGTGTAGTGCAAATACTCTTTATTATATTGTATCTAGGAAGAAAAAATCTTAATTTTCTGTGCACAGAAAAAAAATGCTAGAGAAACGAGAGAGAAACACATGTTTATATGTGATGACATTTTGATAAAAACGTTATGGCTTCATGAGGAATCGCCTAAGTCCAGAGTATTTTGGTGATTTGTGTTCTAAATTCTTACATGAGTTTTTTGCAAATATGTTAATGTGTGTTCCTTAATCGTCCCCTTGGAAAACTGACCTTTGCACTTGCTGCTGCCTTCAGTCACGTGACTTTCAGATCTAGTGACCATGACTACAGAAGACATAGGGGATGAAGTTATGTTGCTAAGCACTGCATTTCCTTTTGTCTTCTGAAAGGTAGTCTAGACCAGGCCAAGGGTCAACATAAAAATACTTCCTTTCACTGCCAAAGAATAGAGTCTAACTTTGGATCATTACAATTTCTTGCACACTCTTCTTCCCTTTAAGTCTGACTTTTTCATAAGCAAGGGTCAAAATATGTCTCTGTTTCAAATTTTGCCATTATCTTTTAAGTGCTTGAGGGCAGAAGCCATCTTTTATTCTGTTGTTGTGAAGCCCTGGAGTAGCAAATGTCTGATCCTGATTGGGAAGCCTTTGATCCTAATACTAACAAATGATCATTTGAGGTTTTGTGTGATTTTGTTGCCAGATGCTGGTAAACTTTTAGACTTTTAATCTCAAGGTATTTAAGGAAGGATTTCTGAAAACTTGCTAGTGTCAATCAGAGTTTAAATGTTGAAATACAGATTTTTTTTCTTAATGAGAAGAAGAGTGCATCTATTTTAAAAGTCCATTGCAGTACATTAAGCATAAAAAAATTAGCTGAACCCAAGTACAGTTGGTGCTCAGGCAGATGATTAAGACAATGATAAAACTAGTTACCAGGTGTCAGCTAAGTGTCAGGAACTGTCCATGTACATTCTTACTCTAAAACAAAAGTAAGGTAATGCAAATTGCCTTAACCTCTTTCCTAGCAAGCCCAGCAAAATTAAATTAATTCTCTCTCATTTGCTGTACATTAAATACTCTCAGACAAAGTGTCACTCCAGATCAGTAGATTTGTGGTATCTTGCTGAGGCAGAGTTGATTTAATAGTGTGAAAGCTGACCTGTGAACAGATGCAACATTCTGAATGAACCTCATTCAGGGACAGGAATCCTGTATTTCATCAGAAATGAAGGAATGATCTGTAGCAAACAAACCAACTTACATATGCTTTCCCATTCCTGCGGACCACCTGAAGAGTTGTGCCATAGTTTGTAGACATGCTGAAGAGCGCTGAGAAGAACACTTACAGGCACTTTGTTGAATGAATACCTGCAATAAAATCATAAAGGAGAGCCTGAAAATTAATCAATGAGTGCCTGCGTGGAAGAAGGGAAAATATTAAGATGGATAAGGACCAAGCACAGGGTTTGAGGATACATACTGGAGCAGCAGAAAGTGTCGGAAAAAAGTTATACAGGCCTAAGCATAGGCAAAGCAGTCATGATTTATTCAAGGTTTGGAAAAGTGGGCATAGGTTCAGACTACCTCTTGTATTTTTATAAAGCAGAGACATTAGGAATTGAAAAGGCCTCTTATATCACACCTTGCTATCACAGTGTAGGGTAATTGCTTACAAAGTAATAATTTTGTAGAGATGGCTTCCTTTCCTAGTCCAGTTTAACATGACCTTGATGAGGACTTTGTGTGCCCAAAAGTTGAGAAAAAAAGCCAAGAGATCATAGGAATGGTGCAGTGGACCAGGTGTCCCATGCAGTAATTCCCTTCCTACCTCTGCTGCTGACTTAGTGCATTAGGTCAGAAAAATAAGTTACTGCTCCATAACTCAGCTTCTTTCTGCCTACAGATTGACAGACAAGATACTTATGTATTTCTATAAAAGGCTCGGGGATGAAAAATGTTGTGTATTCTTATTATAATAAATACTGGTTTTCTTATATGTATCTTTTGCGAGAAGTTCCTTCCCTGTTTAGAGCCTTCTTTATGCAGGTTTACATAGGGCCACCAAGTTTTCCTCTGTCAGTTTAGCCAGGTAACAAATGCCTTGACTTTCAAAAGCTTGATGTTTCAAAACCCCCAGCTCCCCAGATGTTCTCACACAGGTTCAGCAATCTCTTTTTGCAGTGATATATTAAAATAGCTTAATAGTGAAAAGATTTTAGAGAAATTTCTGGCTGTGTTAATTTTTCAAAACACTTCGTATACAACAGTTTTTAAAGTAATTCTGATATAACTTAAAGGTATTTGAGTAGTTAACCTTTCTTTCTGTTTTTTAAGGATCCACCAATGGCAGTGACTCTTGGACTGCGAATGGAAGAAATGATTTTTAATCTTGCTGACACACATTTATTTTTTAATGATTTGGAGGTAAGAATCAAAGGAACAGAAACACCATTACTTCTGGGTTTTTCACACAGTGGTTTTGCTGTGCATTATTGTTTGTTGTGTGTGACATTTTATGCCTATCTAGACATGGGGTTTGTCATACTCTAATCAGAGAGAGGTTAGTCAAGTGGCAGTGACTTCCCATGGCACCAGAGTCCTTCTGTGAAGCTGGGTGAAAGAGGAAAGGGGGAATCTGCAAACTACCCTTTCTTCTCTTTGTCCTATGGCCATCTTTTCCGTTGCCATGGATTTGGAGCTGTCTCCTGTAATTTCCAGGAGGAAGACATATATGCCTCCCATTCTTTCTCTTAACTTCTCTACACTCACTTTCAGTGGGTGCCATCATCTGACCACATGAGACTGTGTTCTGCTCTTCACATACCTGAGTAGCCTTTTGGCAACCAGACCCTCTTTCTTGCTCAAAGGTAGAATATTCTTCACTTACCCCAAAGACTGCAGCATCAGAGAACTGTGACTATGATTGTACCCAGGGCATGCAATTTGGCATCCTGTCAGAAAAGGGAGAGAACTCTTCCTAGGGAATGACCACTGTGGACCACTCACCTGTCAGAAGCACCCAGATGGACTGATACAGGAAATGGGAAGCAGGCTGGTCACCTGGGTTCCACAGACTTTTCATTTCACTCTGGGAGTCCAGATCTGTTAACATGGAAAGTGACAGTCTTACAACTATGTGTGTCAAGAGACAGGGAGTAGAAAAGAATTAATTGAATTTTCATACCTTCCCCTGGTCTAAATCAGTTGTTTTCTATCTCAGACTGGATCCCGGAATTCCCTCCTAGGACAGATATTTTGCCACTAACGGCAGCTGGAAGACTTTGAGGTTTCATTTAAAATGCCAGAGAAAGGTCTCTGATAAGTGAATAGAAAAAAATTAGGATGAGATTTTTCGGTTCAATGGGACATTTATTTTTCTAGTGTGTACTTACTTTGTTCCTCTATCAACTGCAGGCAATAAGAAAAGCAGAAAGTGCCAGGCTGGGGTTGTCTTTGTTGTCCCTTGTAGACCTCATTTATTTTTGGCTTTTAAGTCAAGAAACTGGGATCTACTTCACCCTGCACCTGAGCTGCACGTCCTCCTTCCAGCAGCAGAAATGTAAATTAAAGCCCTGGACATGTCTTTGCCAGTCAGTGTTTCATTGCAGTCCAAGGGAGTCATCACTTGACAACACAGGTGCAGTTGGTGAATGTTCTCTTTCTGGTGCCCCATACGGGGGATAGATTCCAAATCAATTTTTGAAAGCTTTGCTTAAATTTCTTTTTAGCAGACCTGTGCCCCTGCTTGTTCAGATTTCATGTGACACCCAATGAATTTTAAGCTAATTCCGTAGCACATACACAGAGTTCTTCAAGCTTGTGCTGAGTTCAAGTGGCAGAGTTCAGTGAAATGGAGCTTTGCTCTCTTGCCATGCCATTTCGTTCTTGCTTATGGCCATCGAAGCTTCATTCCTTTCTCTTGTTATTTATTTTCTTTGTAGATCTCAGGTTCAGCTGTCATAGGTGGATGATCACATTTTGTATATTCTTCTTAGGGTGGTTTTAATATCCTGTCCAAAAATTTGTACTCCACCTCATTCCAACCTTGAATAGTATCCAAACAGTTTTCAGTTTTAGAGAAATCAAAAAATACTGCTTGGGGACTCTTTTCAAGAATCTTAGAACTCAATCAATTTGATTAGCTTAAAACCAGTTTCTATATGCAATTAAGTATTTTCTAGCCCAGAATCGTCTTTTTTTCAAAATCAAAATTCCAAACTTCTTATTCTGAAATGAGCTGTATGTACACATTCTGGCATATGCAAGAAAATGAACAATTTTCTGTCTTAGCAAATAAGATATAATTGCGTGGCATCTTGTGCCAAAGTACATAGACCCATGCTTTAATATGCAGATTAATAAATCTGTCTGTTTAAATATATTTGCAGAGTGCATGGCCATTACTGAATATTACCTCATAGTGCATCTGCATGATGACTTTGTAATGAATTCTGAGACTTCTCCAGTTCTGACTTGTGGTCTCTCATGTTTCCCCCTCTCTCCATCTCTCTTTCTTTCCCTTCCTCTTTCCATTCTCCCCTAGGAGAGGGGAGGTGAGTGCTGAGCTGCTGATGGCCTTGGCTATCAACACACAAGACCTTCAGTTCTTACTGGAGGAAGTGAGATAGGCCTTTATTCACCAGACAGATCACTTTTTCTTTCATCATCTCACCTTTTCAATGCTGAGCCATCAGGTCCCATGCCTTCTGTCTTGTTTTCATCTTCATCCCACTATAAACCTTGTGGCTCTGGACATGACAACTACAACGTACTAAAGAATCTCTATTCCTGTAACACTGACTCCAGTCACTACCTTCTCTAAGCTCTCTTTTTTCCCTGTCTTTCTTGGTTGCAAACACTGCATACCAAGGTCTAATAATAACAACCAAGTTATTGAAAGCTATCACATACAAAAATAAAGTTTTCCTTCCTCTATGCAAATCTCTCTCACTACAATGACTGCTGATGCAGAAATTCCGATCTGCTGAGACATTCCCTGCTGACCCAGTAACCCATGTTCTAATCAGCCAAGCTGCACTTTCATTCCAGCCTAGGCTGTTCTCCAGCTATTTCATTCTCAGTGTATAAATTTTACTCAGCTTGAAAAGTATTGCTTGGGAGGGCAGTTGGTGTTTTGCCATGAAAACAGGAGTCTGGTGCTCTTGAAAGTTCATGTGCCTAAACAATCTTTAGAGATGGGACTCCGTTCTATAATAATATCAAGACTAGTGCATTCTATTCTCAACCAGGTGAGTAATAAATTGAAGTTTTTCTCCCTATCTCAGTATTAATTTAAAGTCAGCTTTTAGAACTGTTGGTAGGGCATGCTATATATGCAAAAAAAACCCCTCATTTTCTACAAGTTGCAAGCAGAAATTTGGACATGAATCTTCCAACTCCATTATCCTCCTCCATTCCCCAGACGTTGAAGAAAAAAAGAGTATTTCTTTCAAACAAACTTAATTATGTTTCCATTTTTATGATAATCCTACCATATTTTAAATAAGATTTTGTCATAATTTTTGTCTCATTAGAAATGGAAATGGGAAATAAAAAATAGGATTTAGTTAAGTCTCAGAATTTGGGAGACAGGTCAAACTAGTTTTAACAGAGACTAAAGGAAATACATGAAAAAGGGTGTTCTGTGTAGCCTGAGAAAGCATAGTGCTGAATATCCCCTCTGTAATAACATTTTTGTGTTCAGTGTGTTGAGCCAGTGTTTTTACTGGATAATGAAATTACTGTCAATTCCAGGAGGATAATTTTTATGAATGATTTGTTGATTCTGTACTCTCAAATTTTCAGGCTTTAAAAAGTGCTGCCGATAATTGACTGCACTTAGATATAATTTAAATTAGTATTGCTTCAAGCAAAAAAGCCAGTTACTGTACCTAGATTCGATTCCTGTACTCTCAGTACTAGGAAATCTATTATCTCTTTCTTAGTTTTGACTTTGAACTGACTGTGCCACTGTGACTTGAGTGTAGCAAATACTGTAGCTGATGTGAAAAGTATTTTACCTTAATATTCCAAGTGTCAGAAAGCTTGCTTGCTTGCTTTCTTCTCTGAGATGGTTTGGTCTCTTTAACAAGCAAACTCAGATCTAGTCTTGTGCCACCAGTTCCCTGTTTCTTTGGGGAAAAACATTTGATCAAACCATCTGCTTTTTCTTTTGTCACACCATATAAGTGAATTTGTAAAATTTATACATTTTAGTTGAAGTAGATGAGTAAATGAAAAAAGAAAGTAAAATGAAGCAAGCTTTGGTGGGCGTATGAGTTTGTTGTTTGTCAGCAAATGTGTATGGCCAGTATGGTGAGGAGGTGAGCCAGAGATCAGAGAGGAGAAGAGGAGGGGGAAAAGGAGGAGGCTGGAGAGTGTTGGTGGGTTTGATCTTCTTCTGAGACTGGAAACTTAACCACCTTCTTGCAGAGACAAGGAACATGTCATCAGAAAACTCCATGTTCCCCTCAGCTCCTGTTCCTGGAGTCAATGAACAAACTGTGAGATTAATAAAAGTAAACAGCTGAGCCTTTGCCACCCACTCATATTTAACTAAATAATGAAATTACCAGCAGAACAGTTACCTGGAATTTTCAAGGCTGTAACAGTGTAGCTGAAAGGCTTAACAAAACCCAAACAGCAGCAGACACTGCTTATCCATCAGGGCTTTTATGTGCCCTGTATTTAATTAGTACACCTTCAAATCCACAGGACTGATTTTAAAAATTATCTTACACCTTGACTAGTCCCTAGGAAATCTGTGAAGGTGATTAGGAAGCCAGATATTGCTCAGATATTGCAAAATGTAGAGTTAGAATTTGTCCCACTGGGGCTTTTTGTCTGATTTTTTTTAGTTCCTGTTCTGCACTGGGTCAACTATAGTTGTTTTGTTTTGTTTTGTTTTTTCTGGAGTGTAAATAATAAATAAAGATAAAGAAATGAATTTTTTTTTCAGCTGCCACTTCCACTTTTCTCTCTCTTTTCATCGGCTTTTTATCCTGAAAGCATCTTCTTTAAAATATTATACAGCTCAAGATAATCTCCTTAGACAGAGCCAAAAAAATTGTATTTCTCCAGTGGGGAGAAGAATGTTTCATTTCTGTTCTTTGAATGCAGCTCTTTCATGGCTGTCTTAATGGATTAAGCCAGATGAGCAGAGTTTGGCCACTTGTTCTTTTAGCCTTGACACAAAATTCAAAATTATGATTCCTTATATGATGCCATGAAATTAAATATTTGAAAATGAAATTATATGTATTTTTTAATACAAAAATGCTGATGTATTTTTTAACAACTACGTGGGGGTAAAATTCTGTTAAGTTTTTGTTCAGTGCAAAGCAAGGAAAACAGAAAGGAGAAATAGTAATTCCCCGACTTCCCACTCTAGGAACTTGTGGCATATATATTTGGAAATCATTCCTCAGTTCAGATTCATCCTTTATCTGGACAGCTTAGCACTGGTACATGACTGAGATTGGAAACTTAGAACTGTGTACTCCTGCATGTCACAGAGAGTCTGAATTAAGTGCTGCTTGTCAGCAGCTTTATTTGAAGTAGATTACTCAGATGACTCTTTATTTGAGGCACAGAACTGTGCATTTTGAAAGCTCAGCCTCATTTTGTCTTACTGATGAGATTATATTATCTGAAAACATTACTTAGGGAGTAATTTTTAAATATATCCTTGAATTTTTCGTAAATTATATTAGGATTATGTTAACAACAGCTATTTTAAATACTAAAAAATTACTTACATTCAGGAAAGTAAACTCTCTAGACACTGAATTTGTGTGTCTGGGTTAAGATGTTAATTCTAGCAACCACAGAAGACAGTAATATGGTGCCTGGTCATAATTACTGTTACACGGTGGCTTGAGTTACAGATTTAATTGTGCTTCTCCTACATTTTCCTATCCTTTTGCCGTAACCTCTGTGCTGAAAAGGGTATTTGATCATTATCCAATTATAAAACCAGCTTGGAGAGGAGTTCAGTTTTCCAGTATACCTCAGTTCCCTGCAGTTACTTCCATCCCTTCTGAAACTAGAAAATAATGACGTTCTCCAGGGCTGCTTATCTGATCTTCCAGCCAAAGGCATTTGGATAAATCCAAAAAAGAATATGATGAGCATCCAAACTTCTAGACACTTTAAAGAGATTACATGCCTGTGGAGGTTCATCATCATCATCTTCTAGGAAGTGGGGAAATTAGGCTTAGGTGATTTTGGAACATAGGTATGACAGAGAGACTAAAGATGAGACTTGTTAGACTTGGGTTTTTTCAATTAAAATATTTTTAATCTAAGATCACACGAAAATTACATATTACTTTTCTAAAGGCCTATTTTGATTAATAATTTTTACAGCGTAGAAGAAGTTTGTATTATTTTAAAGAAATTGGTGGTAATAGGAAGCTGTAAGTGTACATACGCTGCCATCTTCTGGTGCACTTAGTGGTCTGCACCGATCATTTCTTCAACTTCTGTACTAAGCATATGGAGAGCACAATCTTTTATAAGATAATGTATAATTTTATTTCTTTTTTTTTTTTCAACAGGAGTGTGATCAAGTTCATATAGATGATGTGTCTTCTGATGATAATGGACAAGATCTAAGGTAAGATAGAGCATTTCTTGCTTTTTTTTTTTCTTCAAAGATTAAATAAATTGAGCATTTACAGGAATACATTGTATTTATTTTTACTGTATTTTGGGTGTTTGCAGTACCTACAGTTTTGCAACTGATGGCTTCCATGCAGCTGCAAGTAGTGCAAACCTTTGTCTGCCAACAGGTGTAAGAGGAGGGGTTGACTGGATGAGGAAGCTGGCTTTCCGTTACAGAAGAGTAAAAGAGTTGTATAATACTTACAAGAACAACATAGGAGGTGAGTTTAATTGTCAAAACCAATTTAGAATGCTGATCAGGTTAAACTGCATGGCAATGAACTCCCGCTGAGGGCATGTGCCTTGGAAGGCACAGAGTGAATGGAAAGTGATGTGACTGGACCTTGGGCTACTGAAAGCTGCCAACTGACATGGCAGAGCCAGCATTGTGCTGTTGTGCAGGAGAAGCAGAGGCATGGAAACAGATCAGCCATCAATTTGGCTTCCCCAGAGCATGTTTTTCTCCTTCAGACCCAGCTTTGCTACACCTACCTTGCTGATTTTTTGAACCACTTATTCTACCTCAAATATGCTGTTATACCAGGAAAGAGGTTGTGTAGTTTCCAAAGCACAGATTGGTTGTGGCTGGCCTATTTCATCTTACATTTTCATTATCTAGTTGGTAACAACACACTGTCTGCTAAATTCCCTGCTGGTTACCTGCTAGCCTATTTTCACCAATGGATGCAAGGAAACCCCAGTACTGCCATACCACTAGGCCCTTTTGTTGACTCTGACATGGTTAATTGTGTTAGCAATAAATTCATATCTCATTTGGGCTGAGAGCTTTCCTGTTCCTGTTTTCAGTTATGGACTTGCTCATGTCCATGCCAGCAGGCTTGTAGGAAATCCAGTAGCAGAACTGAAAGGATCTGTTCTGGAGAGGCCTGCGTGACTTGCAGAGGCAGCCAGCCCTCTTCTGAGGTTGGGAATATGTCAACTGACTCCCTCAAGAAGAGCCTGTGAGAACAGGCAATACTTACAAGTCTTCAAGTATTGCTACAGCCACAGTTGAGGATAAGATGAGGCTAACCCAACCAGGAAGGATTCCAAGTGAACATTCCCCCATTCTATAGCATGGGCGTTTTCAGCTCTTCTGAAGTTTATTTTAAAGGAACCTGAAACTCAAAGTAAAGATGACCTTCAGCAGAACCAGACAGTTTGGTGTTGTTTTAGCACTTCCTGCAGTCTCTCAGAAATGGGAAACAATACAACTAATACAGAGAGTTAATTAGTCGTTACCTTAATAGTTTTCTAAATTATTTAAGTCTGGAATATATATTTTCACTTTTAGTATTTGAGAGTCTTCACTTGCCACAGGAAGAAGCAACAGGACCAAAGGGATAGTAGATGGTTGGCTTTCACTTGACCTGCCTTGCCCTTCATTGATGTAATTAGTGGATTTTTTATATATCAATAATACTTGAAACAGTATTATCCAAAAGTTTACTGGGTTTTCTTATATCTCCTAATACATCTGAGATTCTAAAGCTGCTGCATTTCATAAAACCTTTAATATTAACAAGAGCTTAAGTCCAAGAGCACAGCATAGGGAAATAAACTAAGATGAACCATCATTGCAGATTGCAGATGTATGGTGCATTATGGTTTTTATTCTTTCCAAAAAATTCTGCTTATGAAATACATTCCATCCTAGTGGGTATCCGTCCCCTACTTCTTAGCTTTTTTAGTAAACTTTTTATCACAAATGTATCTGTTTATTTTAAAATTGCTGTTAAAAGGCAATAGAAGGCTAGAACAAACTACGTCTTTTTAGGTTGCTTCATTTCAGATTTTTGAAGACAGTCATCACCAGTTCTTGGGAACATGGGATTTGAATGAGAAGAGGGATGCTAAAAGTCATGAAGCCTGCTTTCCTCCTCTCCCAGGACCAAATCTAAATTTAAATTAGCTTGGTTCCAAAGATCTTATGTCTCCACACTTAATAGGCTGGATAATTTTAAAAATCTGACCATTCATAACCTCTTCTTTTGTGAGTGTCTCTGCCTATGATCCCAATGGCATGGATCTCCTTGATAATGCCTCTGATAATGAGAGAGTAAGATGTATGTGAGGAGTTGGTTTAAAAAAAACGTATTTCTGAAAGGTAGTAAAGTAGCCTGAATAAACAAAAAAAGATAAGATTATTTATTATTATTATCTTCAATATACTCTGACATTGCTTCATATAATGGAGTGCAAATTAAAAGAGAACAATTTACTGAGACTTGGAGACAATAGATTTTGTCTTTGATGTTTTTTCAAGTTCTCATGGAATTTAAAATAGGATGACCATAAGATCTATACATTCCAGTTAATACAGAATTTAATTTGGTTTTTTTTTTTCTCTTTTCTTGCTTTTTTACATAAAAGGGCTCCTGGGTCCCGCTAAAAGGGATGCATGGTTGCAATTAAGAGCAGAGATTGAAGCTCTGACAGACTCCTGGCTAACAAATGCACTTAAATCATTATCAATTATCAGCACAAGGTAAGTATTTGAATCTACTGTAAAAAAGTTTCTAATTTTGGACTTGTAATGGCTATAACTGGTAGTATGAAGTGTCTTCTAAAATGTGATAAATGTCCCCGTGTACATTGAAAGTGTGTTGTAGAATTCTGACCCAGACTTCAATTTATTATCTTCTGGGCAGCATCCTCTGAACGCCTCATCTCTCTGTTCTGTCCTTCAGTGTTTGTGCCTATTGACAGTGCTACCTAAATACTGTATAGATACCAGAACACAAAACCATTTTCCTTCTGTCCTTCTAGACAAATCAGTATGCTTAAGCATATGTGTAAGTTTTGAGAAGAGCAAAAATCTGTTTTAACTGAATTAAAAGTCTGGATTCCCAGTAATAAGACATAAAACGTATTGTTCCTTTGAAATAATACAACTGTAAACACTGCTGCTGCTTAGTCACACATGTAATGTGTATCTCATTAGAAATCCTTAAAAATTCTGGTTTTAAACCATAAAAAAGAACCATGCTAACCCTTCTTGCCTTCTGAACGTGTCTGACAAAAGACTCAGAATCAAGTGGAAAGAACAAACTTGGGAAGATGTGAAAAACTTATTTTAAATGTAAAAACTTTTGCAATATGTTTATATCTTAATTGTTTGTTTAACAGTGTCTTAAGCACCTCAAAAGAAAAAAAAAAGTAAAAGAATTGTGCATGCCATTGGGTTTAGCTCTGCATTTCTTTCCAAATTGCTAGTCTTCAAAAAGACATTTGGTAGTAAAGACCAGTTGAGCATTGGTGGATGAGTCTATAAAACTCTTGCCAGTTACTCAGGACTGTTAAACAACAGTCTTTTGTCTTGTCTTCGAAGAACTGTGCAGCTATAAATCCCCTGAAGCTACCCATGAGGCAGCTAAACGTTGCCTGTATGTTACTGATGGGAAATTGAGATACATTAAGGCAGAAATAGTAGCCTAAGGTCTTGCTTGGAATTTATGGAAGAATCAGGAGGAAAAAATCACAACTATTTGCTCTCAGCTCCATGTTGACACCATGGTCATGCCCATGTTCATCCTGTGAGTGCCTAAAGCAGCTTGGCATTGAGTTTTCTGTTGTGTAACTGCTGGCACAACTTCTCCATGCAGTTGTCATCCTCACCATTCGTTGCTAGTTTATTAACATTATTGTTCTTATCTGTCTTAGAAATATTCTTACTCCTGAAACAGGAAGGAAGTGATGTTATTGTGCAGAAATTTGTGTTGGCTGTTTATTTCCCCTCAAGACAGCAGTAATACATTTTTTGCATTCTTCTACCTCTTTAATTTGGCAGGTAGCTACGGCTGATTAATTGCCAGCATGAAAATGATGCTTTCAAAGCATTTGAATGCCTGTTTTTGAAGGTGGTTGGTGACCTGTTAAATGCCTGTATTTTAGTGGACCCATCTTCAAGGACCTGTTTATTTATACACCAGTGTGCAATATTTCCTACAAATCTGGCCTCCATACTTTTTTAAAGGATTCTGCCAAACGTTTTATGTACCTTTTTCTGGAAGTGATGGTGCTGAGCGGCACTGCTGTGTGTGTGAAAGGAAATGTTGAGGAATCCTGAATATGTTCTCCACAGCTGGTTCACCTCATCAGCATTTCTGTAATGGTTTTAAACTATTTCTCTCATTTTAGGAGTAACTGTGTAAACGTGTTGGTAACAACAACCCAGCTTATCCCAGCACTTGCAAAAGTTCTACTATACAGCTTAGGAGGAGCTTTTCCTATTGAAAACATTTACAGTGCAACCAAAATTGGTAAGAAAATTATTCTTTCATCCATTCTGACTACACTGCATTACCAATATTTTTTTGCCAGTAATAGATGGATTCCAAGCCACTTCTCTGACAATTACAGTGACCATTATAAGACTTAGGCATCACATGTGTTCAGATGTGTTTAACATTGATAAATTTCAAATTCATCTTCTTTTCAATGATTCCTGAAGGAATTAAGGTCCCCAATTAAAAGCCTCAGAAACTCCTAACTATGGTGCAGAAAACAAAAAATGTGCAGAAAAGAATGAAGAAAAATGCTTTATGAATTCAAATCTAGGCAGAACTTCCGTTAAAATAGACTCGGCTCTGCTCCTCAGCTCTGTGTAAGGTAGGCCACCACTTCACCACCTTTTTCTAGAATTGCAGCACATCAGTGATGGTGATGACAAGCTGTGTTGATGAACAAAGGCGCTTCCCTATTCTGTTACCTGTGTTACTTTTGTGTACTACAGTTTGGAAATCTATGGTGTTTGGAAATGGCATCCAAAATTTTCTTGCAACCCAAGAAAAGTTATCATACGTGTGAAATGTGACACAGCCTACAATGACAGATAATTTTGGCAGATTTCATGATTTACCAATTATTATTTCAGGGATGCTTTATTTCTTTACCTATGACAACTTGTATAACATGGAGCATGACACTTCATTGACAGAAAGCATTGCAATACATTTCCTAAATTATTTTCACAGGCGAAAAGAAAAATGGATATTCTAACAATGTCAGGAAAAACT
The DNA here is from genome assembly GCA_020745705.1 of Hemiprocne comata. Classification (NCBI taxonomy): domain Eukaryota; kingdom Metazoa; phylum Chordata; class Aves; order Apodiformes; family Apodidae; genus Hemiprocne; species Hemiprocne comata. The sequence goes on from CM036588.1 coordinate 86,764,755, forward strand.
ACTATACCAGCCATCCTTTAATTAGCTGTAGCTGTTCTCTAGACAGAAATACCTAAAATACTTTAAAAACTTAAGTCAAGGCACAAAGTATCCCAAATGCTTCCAAGTATTTGGTACTGAGCAGCTTCTGGAATGAATGTCATCTGTCATACAGCCTGTACATGTTGGATTCAGTCGCTGAGATTGCACTTGGACCAAAGGAAGGAGAATTAAGAGATAGTGCTGACAGCACAGAAGAGGGGTGGTGAAGTGAAGCACAGTTGAATGGAGGCACTGTTGAATTAGTTCTGCACCAGGAATTCCTTCTGGGAACAGTGTGGCTGCTCTTACACCCCCATTGGGAGCACAGCAAACTCTAGGGTACAAGATCTCTCTCTACTTTTCATCTCCATGATCTCTGCACTGTGCTGAGCACAGGACTATCATTGCAGCTGTTGCTTGCACACACCAAAATCTGATCCACACTGAATAAATACACACAATGCTTTTCTTAATCATAAACCCTTTTTTTGTGGACCAGCTGAAAAAAAAGCAAGACGAGAGCAGTAAGAGTGGGATATCTAGAAATCGTGAGCTTGTGAGAAAAGACTAAAAACCTGGGGTAGAGATAGACCTATATCACAAACGATGTAAAATCTTGCAGAGAGGAAAGAAATAATCTCTCTCTACACTCATGGCAGGTATGATATTAGGTGATGATTTCTTTGCAATAGGGCACGTGTCAGTCACATGTCAAAGAGAAACATAATGTAGAGGATTGATTAAATATGGAAATCACCTGAAATTGTCATATTAGGACAGTTTAGGGTTGTTAGCACAAGCATTTCATGATAAAACTGAACCTGCAGTACAATGAAGATCAAGTACATGACTTTGCTTGGTCTCTTTCAGTCCTGTTTATTGTTGTTACTGGCTTAGATTGCTTGCTTCCACATTTCTCCAAAAGAGCCAAATCCTTCATGGAAGTTGTCCCAGGAACCTGCTGTCTAATTTTATTTTGCTTGTCTGTTGTTCTTTGAACACTTCTTCCACTGCCACATCATTCATTGCAGATGAATTGAACACTAGAATTGAAATTTCTGCTTTCCTTGAAAAAATATTACTACAACAACAGGGAAATATTTCAATTATGTTATACATTCACTGACCTATTCCTTTTTGCAGCACTGCTAATTCCTTTGTCTTAGTGGCTTTCTTGTAACACTTAAGACAGTTAGTTAATTTTACCTGGAACAGCTTAGTGTCACTAAGGGAATTCATTGCTTCTTATCAGTTTTGGCTTTAAATCCCAAGGCTGGGAACTTTTTAAAAGTAGTAGTAAAAATGTCTTACCACTGAAACAAACCTTTTTAGGGCTTCACCATCCCTCACGTGATAGCTTGAATAAGTAGTGCATTGTTTTTCAGGCAAAGAGAGCTGTTTTGAGCGTATAGTGTCCAGATTTGGCACTAACATAACTTATGTTGTGATTGGAGATGGCCGAGATGAGGAACATGCAGCTAATCAGGTAACTTCACTCTGAACTCTTATCTCATTTATCTTCCAGGAAAAGAAAGTTGCTTTGAACGAATAATGCAAAGGTTTGGCAGAAAAGTAGTATATGTTGTAATTGGGGATGGTGTAGAAGAAGAACAGGCAGCAAAAAAGGTAACCTGTCTCCTGAAATGTTGGTGTGATACATAGCTACTAATGCAAGCCTTTCTGTTTGCATTTCTGTCAGCGTGGTGCAGTGAAAGAATGACAATTTCAGTACACAGATGCAAGGCAAAAAGAGCATGATGAGACCAAAACTTAGAGTACAATGAACCATTTGGATTCTAGCATTTGGTTCACTCCCACGTGAAACGGAAAAAAAAAATAAAATAATTAACAATAAAAGGAAAAATTGTTGCAGCAAGAATGTCTGACTAGCTTCAACAAATTAAAGATAAACAGAAGAGATAGAAACATGATAGTTGGGTGGGGGTTTTATTTGAATAAGGACATCAGGGAGGTTTCAAGAGATGTGTTACAAAGAATGAGGAAAAACATCTACAGGATTGTGCCAAGATTTTGCTAACATAGATGAAGATCTGTAGCTCACTGGAGCAAATACGATGAACATATAATTTGCTTTGAGAAAGACATATCTGCACAAGGAAAAAGAACATAACATAGAGATTGTGCACCAAATCTGTGTTTCTAAAAAAGAAATGTTTCTTTAGAAATATTCGATTTTCTCATTATAATAATTGAAGTCTAAATTCCACCAGGTAAGTTTTCAATGTTCAGAAATAGAACAAATTAGTAATTTGCACCATACTTGCCAGTACAACCTTGGGAATGTGCAGAAACAGACAATTTTTGCCTCACAATGTCTGCACAGGACAATTGATGTCACTATCATTGTGCTAGGAGTAGCAAAATGAAGTGCCCTTTTATTGTTGTACCTAGGATGGAAACAAAATGAAAATAACCAAAATGCTCATTCCAAATGGTTCCTTAATATAGGTTCAGTACTGGTGATGGGTCTTCTATAGTTTGTGCTAAGCAAAGGTGGTTGGATTGTGTCTTTTCCAGTTTGGCATGCTTTTTTCTTAACATTGGCTATATTGCATGGATAAAGAATTCAGAGAGATGGATGAATACAGCACATTATAAATAGATCTGAACACAACAAGAAAGTATGGGGGTTTTTTTCTATCCTGATGAATTGCTGAAGGAGAATAGTGCATATACCTGCATGTCTCACAGACACTGATGCTTTCTGCAATGCAAATTATTTTTTTAAACCAGAAATGCACAATTTTCTTATCCACAGAGATAAAAGAGAAAAATGTCATACTACTCTGTTCCAAAGTTTTCTGTGTGAAGTCTTTTTAAATACAAGTCTTACAGCCCTTTAAATGACCAATCAGTGTTTTGCAGAGTCTAACAAGGAGACCAGAAAAGGATTTCCTATTGATGCTCCTTCATGCAGATTTGCATGCTAACAATAAGGAAATAGGCCTTACTAAATAACAAGCTCTTTCCAAAGAAACTGTTAAGAAAGACTAATTATTTTAACTGAAGTTGAACTCTGAAGCTCAGATCTATTTTGGTCTGATTTTTGTCAGTACTTTACTAGCAAAAATCAATCCAGAAATGCAGTTGTGTAAAGGACGTGATGGAAATCTGACTAGCCTCTTGTGTCACCATGTTCATCTTTCCTGACCTTTTCCCCCCTCTAACAAACACAGCACAACATGCCTTTCTGGAGGATATCCAGTCATTCGGACCTCTTGGCTCTCCATCAAGCACTGGAACTAGAGTATTTGTAACTGTGTTCTAAAGTTGCCGATCCTTTTTTTTATTTTATTTTATATATATATATATATATTTCAAGTACACTGAATTTTTATGTGTGATTCAATGCCTCTGGCTTTACACATATGAATTGTCTTAAGAAGGGAAGAAATATTTGGAATTAAAAATTCCAAATGGAAGAATTCAGATTGCTGAATGGAGTTAAAACGTTAGTGCTACGTAAGGAAGCTCTATGGTCTTATATATGCAACGTTTTTAAATGAATTAAAACTGTGGAGGTTGCTGTTACACACCAAGTGAGCCCTGACAGGAGTGAACAAAGGACTCAAACTGGCAAAAGCACCAACACGCGTTTTCCAGCCGACAAGGTGGTGTTCAACAACATTCCTCAAAATGGGATATATTCTCAGCACTGAGGTTTGAACCCGACTTTAGCCTACCTAACCCAGAAAATCTGAATTGGAATGCACTCAGACTGTATAATGACAATCCTGTCTAGACCTGTAATTTGTGTAAATTATTGATGAAAATAATTTACTGTGACTTTATTAGCAGCTGATTTTGGAAGTGGATGCAATTTTTCTTTCTTTTTTGGGGGCAGGGGAGGGAGAGGGTTATATAATATTGTCTCTTTTATAAGTTTGGCAAACAGAATGTGCATAATGATGTGTTGTGCCTTAAAGAGAAGACTGTGTTTGTGTGTTATAATGTAATTTTGGTTAAAAACTATGTAGATAAAAAAACCAAAAACCTTTGTGATAATTTTTGACATGACCAAATTTGAAAGTCAAAGAAATCTAAGAGAAGGGCTGCACCAAAGCATTTAAGTATTTGTTGCAGTAAGAAAAAAATAATAAAGGAAAGTTTGTGTTTTTATCTGGATTCTGAATAATTCCACTGATGGTCTGAGGAAAATTAAGAGTATGTTGGGAGGCTGATACTGGGGACCGCTACTTGGAAGCTAAAAAAAAAAAGGCATTTAACACCTTGAGCATCATTTCTTGATTCTCCAATGAGAGAACTAAGAATTCATTAATTACTTAGTGCACTGAAAGCCATGCAGTGAGTGCATCTGCTGTGTATAAAAGAACAAATTCCCACCCAGCAGACAAAGTGAACAAGTGGTGTTACTGGAAGGTGAAACTGTGGAGTTAGCCCCAGGTGGGGAATAAAGGTCGTTAGGAAGGAAAAATTACTGAAGAATCTCTCACCCGTCAGATGCACAAACGATGCTACATTTAGCAAATTCAGGATCAACACAAGCTGCTGAAATTGCTGGCATGATGACATTGCCCATTTCAGGAGCACAGTCCACTCTAACAAACAGAACAGTGTTTTGGTAGCTCTTCCATTCTGTTCCACATTTATGTGTCTTCTGGTTTGGGTCAACATGATTTTCCTCACCCATTTTTTATTTTGGAGCAATGTTGCACAGGAGCAACCCTAATCAGAATTTTCAATGGCATGTCAGGCGTCTGAGGAGAGGATAAGGAGGGATTTTTATGAAGAAATATTAATAAATATATTAATTTTCATCATTTCTATTCGAAATTACGGTCCATACAATTATAATTACCTTGCAAGTTTTGAACACGCTACCCGTCAGCTTTGGAAAAAGAACAAGGTCCATATTGCACACAGGGTCTCTTGTGCTCCATGTGCAGCTCGAGTACTTTGAAACAACAGCAAGTGGTTCATATCTCATGGCAGAAGATGCTTTTTGATTTTTAACTCTGTACATGGAAACACCTGAGGTTGCCAGTGCTCTGACTGCATGAAGAGGTGTGTGCAAGAGAAATTGTTAAATGTAAATTCCAGGATGCCTACACAAGCACTGAGAAGATCTTCCCTCTCTGTGCTGTGGAGTCACCATATGTCTAGTTACCATGTAGTAACTTCGTTGATTTAAACTTTGGAGGTTATATGACAGCTAGTTGCTATGTGAAAGCCTGGAGTCACTAAAAGTCCAAGGCAGAATTCCTCTATAAAATCATTAAAATGGGATTTCTTTGCTGTGTTGGAATTGGATATTCAAGTCACCACACAACAAACTAATGATAACTTGTTACCACAGAGCAGTTTAAAGCCACCACACAAAACTTGCCTCATACAAAATCATTATACACTAGCTATTTGGGTGATAGATTTGCATGTCCAAAAAGTAAAAAATATGCTTATCTTCTTTTTATTTACAGTACCTGTCTAGTCAAATTTGGCCTGCAAGTACATTTTTCACTACAAGCTGTAGTACCAGCTTTTTTGTAGTTTTTCAGGTGGGAAAAGTGTGTTTGTACTGAAATAGGAAAAAAGCTCAAACAAAGCCCTTCTCAAGTTCCAGCATCATAACACTGCATGAGAATCTCAACATAAAAACCTTTATAAAACAAAAAATGTTATAATGAACTAGCTTTTTTTTTTTTTAAGTCATAATGTTATTTAAATGCATGAAGCAATATTATTTCTCAAGTTATTTGTTCAGCTTTTCAGTGTTCTTTTCCTAATCAGATGTAAGAATAAGCTATAGCCCAGCAACAACTGGGCTTATAAAAGGTTTGCAGTGCCTTCATTGGAGTTGTGCTTAGCTCTCTGTTGCAGGTATGGCTCAATTAATATACTGGACCTCTACAGAGGAGAGAAAGGCAAAAGGAGGGAAGTTTTACAGAGCATGACAAAGCTCTGATTTTAACTTGGATTCTTTATGCTACCATAGCAGAAGTTAATTATCAAAACAAATAATCCAGAAAAATATACATCCAAAGAAATTCAAGGATTTAGCTCAAAAACCTTCTCAATTCTAAAATTCTAAAAGAAATGTGCAGAGCACAAATAGCCTCTTGCTAAGCACAAATTATTATGTATCTTTAAATAAAAGTGTGTAGTACCTGCCTGCCTTGTAGAGAGAAATTACTCTGCATGAATCATACAAAGGAGAAAATAACCAAGGCAAAGACATAGTCATGCCAGACTGTTCCAGATGGGCTTAAGCAGCTTAAACTGAAGGCTGGTCATTTTGACACTGAGTGCATTTTAATTCAACTGCACATTAATCAAAAACTGCCTTCCCTTCTGCCTCTCCTCAGCACCCAAGATTGAGCACAATGTCACGTTTGCGAGAATTTTAGGCAAACGACATATAGAATAGAATGCCTTTTGCTGGCACTCTAGCAGTTTTCAGTCAGTAGAGAACTTGAACATTCATTAGGTATTTGAATAGTCAGCTTGCAGAATACAAATACAGTGTGATAGCAGCCACAAGGTAGCATCTTAAATAGATAGAACTCTGTGCAGTTCAGTGCATCAAGAAAAAGTTAAAATGATGCTTCTTTTTAGATGCCTATGGAGATTGTGCACAAAGACACAGGTGGCAGCCAGCTGCCACAGCTGATTTAGTAGGATCCAGTGTGAGCAGCAGTGTTTGCATCTAAAGCAGCTGCAGAGTGTGTTCCAGTGTAAGCACTGACAAGGGAGATGAGGCAAATCGAAATCCTGTATGCAAGAACACTTCATCTTGGGACAGATTAAATCCTGCAGCCAATTGGAATTGCAGAGTTTATGGAGAACATGGAATTGCCCACAACAGGAAGACTAGACTTTAGCTGTGAGGTTGTACCCAGATCAAGGGTTTTGGTTCAAAAGTGATCTCCACTTTACAGGTTTGATGCCAGGCATGTGGTCTATAACAAATATGGTATTTAGCATCTCTGAAGAAGAGCTGAAGTGACATGAACCAAAATCCCAGCAATAGCAGCATTTTGGAGATATAATTGAAGCCAAGGGTGTCTGTCATGTATCAGCAGATTATAGTTTATTAGGGCCTACATAATTTAAGAAAATGTAAATTAAAATTGAAAGCTCATAAAATTATGTACATCTTTACTATTTCTCAATAAATACACTTGGAAATGTCATTTTCTGCACTATACCATGTTGTAAGATGTTTGGTTTGTGGTTGAAACGCTCCGCACATAGTATCTCTTATGGGAACTGAGAGCAACCTTGGACTCCATTTATGTCCATGCGGCCTTGTGTTCCATGCCTGGAGTAACCCTGTGCCCATGGGGTTTGGTAGAGGCTGGCTCATTGCCCACCATCTGCCAGGTGGAACCACTAGCAGAACCTCCCTCTGTTCCTCACCAAGGTTGCTTGCCCCAGATGCCACCTAAACGGCAACTAACACCTTTGTTCTGGTGTCCTTGGGACAAAATACAGAATAAACCAATGTGATGGTCTAGACACATAACGTATTCATTTAAATTTCCCTACCAATTCACTGACTGATGTTATGTTAATATCCTTCCTATGGACTTGGGTTGTTGAGGTGACAGACTGGGCTACTGAAGGGAGGCAGCCATTCCAGTCAAAACTCAGCTTCATTGAACTTTGTTTTTGGAAGCAGAGATTCATGTCTTAGTGAGGTGCTGACCTTGGTTTGTGGGAAGCATTACCCCTACAATCTGCTTCAACAGGGTTTAAGACCAAAATGGGACCACAGGACCATCAGCACACTTGGACATTATGACTTACAACATTATCATCTTGGGAACAACACAGCAAGTATCAGAGCCTTGGTAACCACAGCACTTCAACCACAAGAGAGAGTTTGTAAACAGCAGATTTTCTTTTTTTTTTTCCTCAGGAGTTAGATTAAAGCATGTCTGTAACAAAGATAACTGTTCTGTATGTACATTTGCCTTCTATTCCAATTTTAGGAATGAAAAGGAAGATACACCAAAAATAGGGGGACAAAATATCAAGGTGGCCCATCTAGTGAGTAGACAGATCCATAGTAAACGGTAATTTTAACATTGTGCCTCCCAGGGGGGTTTACATGTGACTCTACAGAAGAGAAACCATTCAGTACCATTTCAGGAGACTGAGAGAAAAGGTAGTCAGAAAATTGTTTTCCTTCCCATTAAAACTTTGGGAAATTTCAGAACTTTTCCCTTTTCACACCATTTCACAAATGAGATATTGGGGTTTTTTTTACTGAAAAGCTTTTGCCTGGGTTATAGCACAGCAGTAGCTTCATTTCTCGTTGCTGAGAAGACCAGTGCTCTGAATGTCTTTCAATATGTCCCACACAGGACAACTCACAGCGCAGAACTAAAATTAAAACATTATACTGAGAGCATTTGTGGGTGGAGAAATAACTCTTCTGCATTTGGGTGCAAAATACCTCTTCCTCATTATCCATTATGTATAGAGAATATCCAAGAAAAATGAAGCAGAATTTCAGAATGGAGTTACTCGTTACGTGTCTTTTCCATTGTTTGCCAATGTGTTATTATCTCTAGGGGATGCACATTTAGGATCGACCTGTCTGATCCATTTTCTTTTTCCCAAACAAATAATGGATTCAGAAACAACTTGCAAATGTTTATAAATTTGGGGGAATTGTTTCAGTTTCCAAAAGCCCAGGCAGTAGGAGGAATGCTGAGAAAGTCAAAAGATCTCAATAGTGTGTTTTTGCATGTTAGTTTCTCTACCGATTTCAAGGCTTGTTTTTCCAAGAACTGAATCTCTGACTTGAAACCACTCACAAAAAATGAAGAAGCTTTTTATTTTGGTTTGCTTGTTTTTTTTTCTAGTTGGGAAGAAAAGGAATAAAGGGAGAAAGTTTCACAAATTGATTTTTAAGTGGACAATCAAAGAAAATCCTTCGTTGCACAAAGCACCGTTTCTCAAATTTGCTGGATCAATTAGTCATCAAACATCCATCTAAATATGGATTATTAGAAATTCACATATGCATTTCAATAAACATGAAGCAAGAGAGCAGAGAAGCATGAAGGACAGAATTTAAATTGACTATATCATATTAAGCAGTTAGGCTGAGAATGGAGGTTAATTGGACTTGTATTTTCTGCTGTACTTTCAGTGTCTAGGAGAATGAAGTGCTGCAGAGAAGCAGCAAATGGAAAGTGATTCATGTTTCCTAGGCTACTATACAACCTGCTGTGGCCTTCACCAGGAAACACTTTTTCAACATGAAAAAAACAACTGGAGCTATTCGGAAAATATTATAAATTGTTGACTCATTGAAACCAAAATTTGTTTTGGGACCGCACACACCAACGTCAATGAATGGAACATTTCTAGTCATGTTTAGAGAAAGAGTGAATCAGGAACCCACCAGATCAGCCAGAAAAGAAGTGTGAGCCATTGTAGGAGTCTGATGACTATGGCTGTCAGCTGGCATATTAGGCCCCTGGTCTTGACGTTCAGTCTGTCTGGGTTAGGATCTTGGTTTCTAGCTTTCTGACTCAAATAGGTCTCGATTTGGTCTGTATAGTGAAAAGGAATGTTTCTGAAATCAGAATAAATTAAAAAAAAAAAAAGTAGACTGAAAGATAAGGGAAGAAGAAGTGAAAATAAATAATCTCCCTCCTTTCCCAGCACTATGTCCATAGTGAAGGATTCTGGAAAAAGAAATCTTCCCAGAAAGGATTTAGCAGCTGAGAAACTGTGGTTAATTGGTTGATTGCCTGCAGGGTGAAGGGGGGCAGACAAGACATGGGAAAAGCCCAGGAACCAGAAAGGGAATTCTCCCTGAGCAGTGTGTGGGAATCAATCTTGTTTTACAGCACAGCCTCATTTGTGATGTTTGTGCTCTGAAATCCTACTCCATAAAGCTACCATCTCCAACTGTCCCACCAACTCTGGTCTGTGTATTTTTGCAGGCTGATCTTTTTGCTTCCTGGTTTTACACTTTTCTGCTAGTGCAGCTGCAGCCCTTTGCTGTCTGTGGATTTAACAGGATCCCAAATAGCCTTTAAAATGTAGCAGCTCCTTACAGCTTTTGCAGAAAAGAGGGTTAGTGTAAGGAGATTGTGTCTAGTGTCCCACCCAGCTGCTCTCTCACTCCTCCCCTCAGTGGGACAGCAGCAATAAGAGAACAGTAAGGAGAAAGATTGCAAGTGGAGAGGAAGACAGGGAGATTGTTTAGCATTTACAGTCATGGGGAAAATAGACTGCCCTTGAATAAAATTGATTTAGTGCTGATTAAAATAAATATTTAATCACTGCATTGGGTAATGGGATACAAAAAGGCAAACATTAAACCAATACCTTTTCTCCCCCCACTCCCACACCCAGCTTCACTCCCAAACTCCTCTACGTCCTCTGAGCAGCGCAGGTAGGATGGGGAAGTATGGCAGCTACAATCAGTAAGTACACAGCAGTCCTCTCTGCTGCTTGTTCCTCCTCACGTTACTCCTCTGCTCCAGTGTGGGCTCCTCTCCACGAGTCACAGTTCCTTCAGGGAATATCCATCTACTCTACATGGGATCCTCCATGGGCTGCCATGTGGTATCTGCTTCAGTATGGAGCTCCTCCTCCTCATCTGGCCCTCTCACTCTTTTTGTTCCCTTCTCTGCCTGGGTGGTGTCTTCTGCCCTTCCTTAAGCAGGCTTTCCCTGAGGTGCTGCCATTTTGTCTGCGGGGCTTAGCTGTGCACTGCAGTGGGTAGGTTGGAGCTGGCTGGAATTGGCTGTGCCCAGCACAGGGCAGCCCCAGCCGCTCCTCACAGAGGCCCTTGCAGTCCCCCCACTGCCAGCTTCTGGACACCTGCACCCAAAACAGGTCAGAGAAGGAGGTGTATCTGAATAAACCCCAACACAATATCAAATCTCTAGTTCTGCATAGTTTTCATTAATGGTAGAAACCTGCTGGAAGATGGTAAGTCTTAGCAGGAAGACACACACAGACCTAACCACAAACAGAAGAGCAGAGGGTGACACAAGGTTTTCTTCTGTCCAAATTACCTGGAACCTACGAAAAGGTCACAGCACATTTTAAACCTGCTGCTGAAGAACTGCCAAATTAGGTGTCAGCAGATCTAACTCCTGATCTCTGGCTGTGACAGGCCATACTTTTTTCACCTCCTGCCCATCACACATGCTTCTTCCCCCATCCCATGTCCATCCTCCACCCCAGCCCAGTCCCTTCATAGCTAGCTTGCAGAAGAGCACTTTGTCTACCCCAAGACACCAGGTGGGCCTGAGGTCCAATCAAAATGTCCACATGCCCAAGAGAGTCCTCATACCGGGCACTGCCTCCAGGGCACCAGGATCTGAGTGTGTAGCAGAGAAGCCAGCAGCCAATTTTGAAAAGTGCCATCAGAGTGGATAAGAGCCATCCCAGCTATTTGGCAACTAAGCTGTTAGCTTTTAGCATCCCATGAGGGCATGGCAATTCACAGCCTCATGCAGACAGTCAAATAAATTAATTCTTCAGGAAATAGCTGTTATGGTGAAACTTTAGTAACGATCAGCTGCAGTTGATTTAATCCATTGCCATTGCAACACCCTAATAGGCTAAAAAGATAGTTTTCTTTTATTTATTCCTCTCTGTGTATATAATATATTATTTTTCTCTTGAAATAAACAGTTTATTTGGTGGGAATGAACAGCAGTGAACAGACACTGAAATGGCTATCTTCTGAGTGTGGTTTTTAACAATGTGAGTATTCTCTTTCACCCATGCAGAGTGCTGTCCTAGTGATGACAAATGTATGCATATTGCTCTGTGAAACTTGCTTCATCATAAAAACTGTTGCTACTTGTGGCAGAATTGCTCCTGGTCCTGCATGGTTTTCTCTGTGTCACCTCTGTCAGACAATCCTGACCTGTCGTCCTGGGACTTTGCTTTGCATAGAAAAGATTTCAGACATTACTGGAGGTGCTGGTCAAGCTGCCAGCTCAGTCCCTCCATACACAACTTATGCCTGTTGGCAATATTGTTTTATGAAATACAGTCCTTTTCTTAGCAATCACCACAGACTACTGACACATGGCAGCTGATAGAGGTAAGGTAATTAGCAACCCTGACTTCTCCTGTTACTCACTGGGAGCTAAAATGAAGGTTTTTATCACAAGCCCTGAATAGTCTTGTTGAAGAACGTTTGTATTCAACATTGAACTGCCTGGTGACAAAAACAGAGCCTGTGTAGCCACCCTCCATGGCCAGTTGAGAGGGGAAAGAGACAAACCTGACCAGGTCCCTTCTAAAAGTGGGTGCCCACCCCACTCACCTGGCCCCTTGCCTTGCCTCCCCAACCTCACTTGCCACCGTCCCGGTGGGAAGAGGGCAATGGCCTGAACAGCATCACCCCTAATGTCAGCCCCCAGGGAGGAAGGAGTGCAGCTCCCAGTGCTTTATTAATTATCTCTGAGGTTTTTTTACACCCTATTTAGACTAAGCTGGTTCGCAGTGGAACAGGGGTCCTAGCTGGAAAGAATCTATTCACAGAGAAAAAACACAAAACCTGGGCGCTCAAGAAGTCAAGAACTGCTCAGCCCAAAGGGTATCCAAGCACTTGTTAGTGTTTGTATTTTTTCACTTCACCTAAATGCTCACAGGGATTTTTCTTCTCTGGTTAAACTGCAGTTCCTTTAAAGTAGATTATTTATAATGGAAAGGCTGACTCAACCTTCACTCTAATAACCAGGAAAACACAACAGTAAAATGAAACAACAAATCATTGCTCTGACAGTAATGAGGCACTTGCTTAGACATTTATCTGTCCTTTTACAGGGCAGTAATTTTATGGTTGAAAAGCCTTGTTTTTTAAACTTCATGTCCGGGAAGAAATTGCCAAGCCCTGGCCAAAATTGCCTCATTTAGCAGATGGTAACATTGCACATAATTAATGCATTCATTTTCATTCTTAAAAAGTAGTAAATGCAGCTTATTTGAATTTCCTCCTGAAAGCTAAATTTATTAGCTACAAAACATAGAGACTGTGCCAACTTTTTCAAGGACATTATATCCTGTATTTCCCCCCATTTTCTAACTGTTTTCCACCAATATCACCTGGGTGGCTCTTCCTCTCTAGGAAACTTCAGAGAGAGTGACAGCTTTCTCTTGTCCCTTTTATTCCTCCATATGTTTTCATGAATAAAGATTTCTTTCCTTCACCTCCAGTTAAAAAAGCAGAAAGGCTGCCACTTGTTTTCTGAAAATGACTTTAAATTCATCAGCTCTCCCAGACCTAATAAAGTGACATGTTTACAATGTTAAAGGAAATCAGGTGTTTTAATGTTAAATGAAAAAAAACATATTTATGTAGTGTTATAATAATACTGTTTGCCTGGCCTTTCTCACTCTATTCATCACACAGCAAACTCCCCACAAGATGCTGGGGAGTCTGCGTGCTGGAATACCATGCAATACTAATCTCAAATTCACCATAAATAATGTATTGCAGCAGCCTCCCCCCATGGCTGCTGGCAGCTGTGGCAGTGGGGCACATGTAGGGAAAGAGTTGGGCCCCAGGCGCGTGGCAGCGTGGGTGGAACAAAGGAAACCCATCAGCAGGTGGGTACCACTGCTACAGGCCCGTTGTGCTGCTCAAGAAAATCCCATTCATGCTACTGGTCCCACCACACAAGTGCTGCTGGTCCCTTTTGTGTTGCTGGTCTCACTGCTAAGAGTTGGAAGCAGAAAGGCAGGATTCTTGCTGGGCTCCTGGGTCACAGCTACTGATGTCCTCTCCCCTCTGAAGGCCAGCCTGCAGTGCTGTCACTGGAGCAGGAGCAGTCACATTTTTTCTGGCACAGTCTTCTGGAGAAGAGAAGACTCCAGGGAGACATCATAGCAGCCTTCCAGTACCTGAAGGGCCTACAGGAAAGCTGGGGAGGGACTTTTTACAAAGGCTTGTAGTGAGAGGACAAGGGGAAATGGTTTAAAACTGGAGGCAGGGAGATTTAGATTAGACATTAGGAAGAAATTCTTTAGTGTGAGGGTGGTGAGATACTGGAACAGGTTGCCCAGGGAAGTTGTGGATGCCGCATCCCTGGAAATGTTCAAGGGCAGGTTAGATGGAGCCCTGAGCAATCTGATCTAGTGAGAGGTGTCCCTGCGACGCAGGGGGGTTGGAACTAGTTGACCTTCAAGATCCTTTCCAACCCAAACCATTATATGATTCTGTGAGTCATGCTGTTCCCAGCTCCACGTGCCCTGCTAGCCATTTTGTTACCTTGTCCACAGTGCTAAATAGCATTACAGTTCCAAGTGAGATCCTTCCTTTAAAGGATAGAAACCTGTTCCATCATGGGCAGAAATTGAGGTGATGGGAACCTGAAGCTTTATGATGGTTTCTTCTTGAGACAGCAGTGTCTCAGAAGAGAAGAGGTGAAGCAAACCAGCCAAGTTTGAAAATACTGCTCCACTGTATTCTAAAGCAACATGGAGGCCTGAGCCCTTCCTGCAATTGGTCTCACGTGTGCTCCAGAAGAGGAAATCAGGTGGCTTTTCAACTGCTAACCAGCAGCTGAGTTTGAGTTTGCAAGAGCCCCACATTTGGTTTCAAACTTTCTGTTTTGGGGACCTATGTGAGGACTACTTCTCCCTGAAGGCAGCACTGACCCCACACCTGCACCACAATGCAATCCAATCCCAATTGGAAGTCGACAATCAGTCTCTGTGATGCTTTTTTATTTGGAGGTGCAACTCTTTCAGAATTTCTATCATTGTGGATTTCAGGATAATGTGATGAAGAGAAGAAGCCAGAACTCTTGTCACACTGTTGGGATTTGTTAGAACACTCAGGAGCAAAATAAATATGTTGACATTTCCTTCATTAAAATCAGCAAACTGAATAACACAACATGCAGACTCTGTAATGTGATGCTGGTTGATATGATTCTTTTCTGTTTCTCCACCTTTGTACTTAACCCAGATTTCCTCAGTGGTTTCCAGTGGGTAGATCACTTCCCAGTGCAGAGCTTTCCTCATGGTCCAGCTTAGCTTTCCATGGCTAATTACATACCTCACCTTTCACACCAGTTTACTGCAGTGTAACAGCACTGCTTGGTTTGGAAAAGCCACAGTCATGTGTTTGGCTTCTTCAGCGTAATAAGGCTGACCAGAGAAAATAAGTTTGCCTTGTTTCCTGCAGATGCTTAGGGCACTGTCAACAGTCCCAAACCTGTAGCTGTGGGAACTGCTGCACTTGCTTCCTTGCAGCCATTTCTTCGGATAGACTGCCAAAGACTCCTTCTGTTACTGCACTTAAAAACACAGAAATCATTCCATCAATTGTCCACTGAGAAAACCATCTCAAATGAGGGTCAAAAACTAGCAGTGAGATGAGTGAAGGCCAATTCAGTAGCTTAAAACCAAAGGACAGCAATACCGATAGCTGCAGTCCCTTGCCAGCTCCTTGTAGACTGTTGTGGCCTGAGTGTTCAAAGCTTTTCCCACTTTGGGGCTTTTCCTACTTCAAGGCTCTCTGGATGCTTTCACAAGTTGCTATCATCTCAGTCTTTCTTCCCAAGTTATTCAGGAGAATGTAGGTAGGTTCCATGTGTTTTATGAAAAGCCATATCAGATCTGATTAGACCAACTGTCCATCAGGTCTAGCCTGTCTCTGACAGGGACTAGCACCATATATCTCAAGGAAAAAAAGAAAAAACTTTCAGGGAAGATAAAGAGGCTGCACCCCATCTTGAACAAGTTTCTTGAAGTCTTTCAGCAGCTACTGGTTTAAGAAAGCAGGCTGGCAACTTGTATAACTAACTACCTGCACTGATGGAATTGATAGTATATTATTCATCATCTAAAATGCTAGTCTTTTCTGAAACTTTTCATGATCTTTGCAGTCAAAATTACAGGTCAGCTATAGCTGCTTTGAAAACATATTTCTTTCTGTTATGACTTTGTTCTTTCAATTTTATTTGGTATTGTCTGTACAATATTATGGGGAAGGAAGAACTGTGGAATATAGAGAAAATAAAATAGCGACTATGAGTCTACTTCTGTCAAGTGGACATGGCATTACAGAAAAGGGTAGTAGTATTTGGCAATGACACTGTATTTTGTCTGGACTCTTCTTCCTACTCCCACCTTTCATGAGGTTAATTATCTTGTATATTCTATAGTTCATAGCCATGCATCCAGCAAAGATGCCTGTGATAGCTGAAACAACATAGATGTTTCACTGTTTCTCTCCCCTTACTGATGAAGCATCTCTGTTCATACTGTATTTTTTTTCAACTTATTTTGTTGCTAATCCCTTAACACACTTTCTAGTCCATTTTGTAACTATTGTGCATTAAAAATTCTCTTTCTCCTACTTAATTATCATCAAGCACTTGCGTTATTTTAGGATTATTGTTTTCCTTTTAAACACAGGGCTAGCCACTTCTTTCTATTGATGTGCACGATAGCTGCTTCCAGTCACTAGAGAATATGTCCATATATGTTTGAGTCCAGTCTGGGGTTGGACTTGATGATATCCAGAGGTCCCTTCCAGCCCCTAACATTCTATGATTCTATGAATATTGGATCCAGGGATTTAAACAGAATTCCAGCTGTATGACGATGGCCCTTACAGTCTAAGCTTGAGGGACACCAAGAGATAACCTTTTCACAATGGTTGAGCAAGTTTGGGGGTTGAGTGATTACAAACCCCTTTTTGCTTCGGAATTAATCCACTTTTGGGACTAGTCGGACATCTCCCTAGGATGTGGGAATAATGTTTTGGAGGCCATTTGAAGAGAAGCTTACACTGCATGGCCCATTTACTGAGAGGTAGTGAGTGTCTGAGAGAGTCACTTGAGAAAATCTCCTGGAATCGCTTTCTCTAAAGCTGATGGTCATCCAATAAACCGAGAACACACATGTGTAACATTTACAGAAGTGTCAATAGCATAGCATAGCATGCTATCTGCAGTGAAGTTTTCTCAGACTTGTGTAAGCAGTCTTGTGATTTGCCTGAGAGATGAGGGGAGACATGTGCATCATAACATTTGGCCTTGGCCGGAAGATAATGACTTCAGTGATGGTAGACAATCCAATAAGTACATTTGTTGTTACAGTACGCCTCTTGGCCAGGAAAATGCTTCTGCTGTAAGCCAAATTTATGTCTCGGACAAATGGCGTAATTTATCAGCAAAACAGACTAGACCTATTGTTGCCTACAGAAGTAACAGAAAGAGCCTTCAGAGATGACAGGATTGGGGTCCAAAGAGTTTGCACTGCAGCCTGTGGGGCTTTTCCAGCTCTCAACGTGTTAGAACAGGCAGAGATAAATGGCCAGATTGGGATCTCTGTAACTTTATCACCCCATGTTTAACAAGGCAATGACTTGGCCATAGAGATGTTCCCAAGAGGCATTCCATAAGATCTTTGGAGCCAGGACTGGATTTTCAAAGAAGCCAGGAGAAAAACACAGTATTTTCACTGAATTAGTTTCCTTCCTACTGAGGTCATAGTGTATTGAGAGGGGGTAAATCAGCTATCTGCAAAATGTTCCTGCACTCTCTGTGGCTTAAAAAAAGAAACAGCATTCCCATGCTCTTCCTCATAGAGAAGCTTTGTGCAAAAAAAATTGCCAGCAACCTTAAGCAAGCTGTGGCCCTGTCTTCTTTTAGACCCCTGTTTGAGGTCACAAATTTTCTCTGTATTCTAAGACAAGCAAGTGAAATGGAGCTGGTGGATCACTCTTGTAGGTATCTGATACCCTCAAATTCCTTAGACCTTAGCCATTTAAATAGTAGGCTTAGTCATAGCATTATTCACAGTAGTTGATGGCCTTTAAAAGGCTTTGCCAGTGCTATTACACCTTTCATCATACTTTAGTTCAATTGATCGAGAGCATCTGTTGGGCTGAGGAGAGATGTGAGGCTAGATACATTTGTTTCCTGAAAAATAGGGTACTGCTGAATCCCTTTCTTCTCCAAAGGTCTCTCACTACCTCTAGTGACTTCTTGAAGTCTTTTCTACTACTTAGCATTTTGGTAAAAATGGTGGAAAGAACAGCAAACCAGTGTGGGCTGCAGTGCTGCAATGGCAATCCTTCCAGTGTTCCTTTAAAAAATCCATGGTTGTTGCCATTTTTTCCATTGCTCATTTTATTCTAGGAGCTGCCTGAAGTGTAAATGTTCTAAAACATAGGATAGAATTTGTATTTGTAGAATATAACAAACTTTTCAACAACTGCCTGAATGGAAGACATCCATACAAGTTTGGGATTAGTATTTTAGGGGCCTTAAAACCTTTGGCCTCACTGCTGAGCCTTCAGCTCCTGACACAAACAGGTTGACACAAAAGGCAAGCAGATTACAGCTTTTCATTTTGGCATTAGAACAGATATTAGTAACATAATGTTCTGGCACAGGATTTTGTGAAATTCTTCACCATCTTAGACACCAAAATAACGCTTTTTTCTTTTTTCAAAGGAAGCACTAACGAATGCACCATTTACTTGTTGGGCAGACTAGTAGTCTCTAACAGACACATGTTACTAATGTTGGTCAGAAAATGCCAGTTCTCCTTCTTAAAGGTGATTTGGACTATCTGTGGAAGAGTCCTGAAAAGTCTGAAGAGAGAAAAGGGACTGATGAAAAGACAAATCCAGATATAGATTTCCTGCTTTTGAAAAATAATTCCAGGAGGCAAGGAAAGATCTTTGCAGAAACTTTTTTCTTTTTTTTTTTTTAATTAAAGAAAAGAGAAACTAGATGGTCCCAGGGACCTCCACCCTGGGAGTCCCTGGGGCCTGAGAGTGTGCAGGGGAGCAGACATGACATGGGACTGGCTGAGGGAGGAGACACAATAAGGGGGAAGAAGATGTTTAGAAGCATGGCCCCTTTGCACTGAGAAATTGAATCAGGTGCACAAAGAGCTCTGCGGATGAAACTGGGATGGAAGAAACACAGAGCAGAGTTGGGTCAGGGTTGGGAGCTGGTACAGATCAGGGCATGAGATCCTTAAAGTGGTTATTGCACCAGCACTTGGGGTATGAGGTGTTCCTGAACTGCTGTGCTACTGGAAAGCAGTTGTCTTCTCCAGCCGTGGACTGGTGTTGAGGCGGAGAATGCCACCCTCCCTTTCTGCCTCCAAAAAACATGAGTTATTTCTCTTATCATTCAGCCCCTGGTAGCAGAGATAAACCAACCATTACAGGTGACAGGTGAACAGCTATGCAATTGTTCTTGCCTAGAATATTGAAGCCCATTAATATTTGCAGTAAGCTATTTGTCCACATTTCCTCTTTTTTCATTTAGGCTGATCCCAAGCAGATACTGCCTTGATTGTTGAAATTGTGATTCTCAGAACCTGAACTATGGAAAGGTTTGGATGGGAATGTGAAACTCCTGCTGCTCAAGCATCTATGGGGTTGCATGTAGTATTTATAACCAGCTGCATTTTGCTGGCTGCAAAAGACAAGAGGTACTGCCCGTGTGCCCACCTACCCTGTGCCAGCTTCTCGTTTCTCTGTGCTCTGTGCAGCAGCAGCTGCTGTCTTCAGCTCACCAGCTGTAGGGAATTTCCAAAGCTCCCTGCATTGGTTTGATGATCGATACCTCAGGATGACCAGTATTGCTGCCACAGAGCTCAGGAGTTATTTCAGCCTGTTTTGAGGCCTGCATAGGTCCTAACCTAGCCGGATGGTAAGAGTAAGGGGCTGAGGGTCCCTGTTATCCAGCCACCTGACCTTGTCCCCATACCACGGGTGGTGGCAACATGGTGGGCAGGCAGCCTGAAGAAGAGAGAGCAATGCTCTGTTATGTGGCAAAGCACAGACTGATGGCTCTAGCTAAGCGGGTGCCACAGGCTAGTTCTGCTGCTGCTCCCCAGCCTCCAGCCACCAATTTTCTCCTCTAGTTGATCAAGCACGGGTTGTACAAATGCATAACTGAGCATATTTCAGGGGAGAAGAAGGCAAACGCCCACTGAGGGCGATGGTTGGTGCTGCCATGGCCGTGCTGGCTCCGGCTGCTGGCTGAGAGTCCGCACAGCTGCAGGGGGTGGGATCATGGGCGGGGAGACACTGCCATCTCCCGACACCGGGCTCCTGGTGGATGCAACGCTCTATACCCACATCTGGAATTGCTGCCCATGGCAGGGGAGTTGGAACTAGGTGATCTTTAAAGTCCCTTCCAACCCACACTATTCTGTGTTCCTGTGCTGGGGCCCCAAGGCCAGCTCCTGCTCACAGTTTGGTTGCCGGGGAGGTTTGGAGACTTGGTGGCACGCAGCTCAGCAGCCAGCAGTGGGAGGTCACACTCCGGGCTGCCCAGGTAGTCACAGGCTGATGTAAAAGTTGGCACAGTGAGCCTGAGGAGATGCAGGGAGATAAGCTCTAATGCAGCAGGGAGCTTGGAAGGCACGCAAAATAAAAAGCCTTATAGCTGAGAACTGAGCAGGCTGTCAGAGGCCGTGCCAGGCACCACCATTAACAGCAGAATAAACAGGAATCAGTAAATTCCCTGCATCTCTTTCTCTCGGCACCCTCTAACCACATACCTGGATCATTTTCCTGAAGGAGGAAAGCATTTAAAGGAGGCAATGGCATCATTGTCTCCTCTAAAACAATCCTAATATGTGCTGGAAATCAGCAGAAATTTATGCACCTTTACATTTAGCTCTTAAAAATACTAAACCAAATCAAGCAAACCAAAGCTTTTAAATATTCTCACTTTTTTTCTGGTGAATTTGAGAGAAAGCGATGCGAAAACACGTCTGCTTTGCGTGTGCAAGCAGCCTCTGTGCCTGTCGCTGCTTCAACACAACAGCCTGTCTGTGGGACGCTGGTGGAAGTGCAGTTTGGTGCTAAACTGAAGGCCAGTAATTCCCAGCCAAAGCACCAGGGGTCATTCCACCCTTTATCTCCACTTTAGCCCAGCTTCCCAGCACAACAGTACTAGCAACACCTCTCCCCTTCTCTCCCTTCCGACTGCATACGATAAACCTGAACTGCAAATAAGGTTGTGTTTAGACAGGAAAGTGGTGGGAATTTTGTCTGAGTAAAGACAGGAGGATCTGTCCCGGTGGAAAGGCTTTTGAGTGGTTTACAGTATTTGCCTGTAATTGTACACATTCCTTGAACAAATCATGTTCACTCATTTATTATCCATGCTAAACAATGCAGTAGGTCTAGTACACAGGTGTGTCACTCACAGTGCTTCAGGCTAGAGTCATCGGCAGTGGAATGTAATTTTTCCACCCAGAGATTAGTTATGTTAATGCAACATCAGAGGTGACCTGTTTGGGGAGATGGGGAGAGAAGGGAATATGGGAGGAAGAATAAGCTGAACAAAATGTTCACACAAACTTGGAACAAAATTACTGGGAACAGGTGTTTGCTTTCTCCCCTGACATGTACAAAACAGTGATGGATTTTTGGTTTTAATAATAATTCCTATTTAAAATGTAAGCAATTATTTAGCTGCTGGTGGTTTGATCTAAAAGGCATGGAAATCATAGAATCATAGAATCATAGAATGGTTTGGGTTGGAAGGGGCCTTAAATCAATGGGAACTTTCCCTGGCCTTCGGATCATGCCACATGTGTCAGCTGGATTTATTTGTCATAGGAGTAGTAATGAGGAATAGATTGTTTGAGGCTAAAACGCCTAGGGCTTTGCTTCTTGTTAAAGCAGGTTACACATCTGATAAATGTGCAGCTCCTGTCAACTACCACAGGTGTTTTCCACATTAAATGCAAGGTGTTTGAGGACCAGAATCCTAGAGGAACAGAAATGCAAATTTAGAGGAAGGAGGAGGAGGAGTTTGCTTTGGTAGATGAGGATTGGGTTAGGGATCAGTTAAGCAATCTGGACATCCATAAATTGATGGATCTGGATGGAATGCACCCACGGGTGATGAGGGAACTGGCAGAGGTCATTGCTAGGCCACCCTCATCATCTTTGGTAGGTCGTGGGCAACAGGAGAGGTGCCTAAGGACTGGAGGATAGCAAATGTCACGCCAGTCTACAAAAAGGGCAAGAAGGAGGACCCAGGTAACTATAGGCCGGTCAGCCTCACCTCCATCCCTGGAAAGGTGATGGAACAATTTATTCTTGGCACTATCTCTAGTCATATCAAGGTTGAGGGGGTCATTAAGAGCAGTCAACATGGAAGTAACTAGGCGGATAGATGATGGTAGAGCTGTAGATGTGGTTTATCTTGATTTCAGTAGAGCATTTGACACTGTCTCCCACAGCATCCTCATAGATAAACTGAGGAAGTGTGGTCTTGATGATCAGGTAGTGACGTGGATCATGAACTGGTTGAAAGGAAGAAGTCAGAGAGTTGTGGTCAATGGGACAGAATCTAGTTGGAGGTCTGTGACTAGTGGAGTCCCTCAGAGGTTGGTACTGGGACCGGTACTGTTCAATATTTTCATCAACGACCTGGATGAGGGAACAGAGTGTGCCCTCAGCAAGTTTGCTGATGATGCTAAACTGGGAGGAGTGGCTGACACACCAGAAGGCTGTGCTGCCATTCAGCAACACCTGGACAGGCTGGAGAGTTGGGCAGGGAGAAACTTGATGAAATTCAACAAGGGCAAGTGTAGATTCTTGCATCTGGGGAAGAACAACCCCATGTGCCCCATGGTTGGGGGCTGACCTGTTGGAGAGCAGTGCAGGAGAAAGGGACCTGGGGGTCCTGGTAGACAGAAGGCTGACCATGAGCCAGCAATGTGCCCTTGTGGCCAAGAAGGCCAATGGCATCCTCGGATGTATTAGAAGGGGTGTGGTTAGTAGGTCAAGAGAGGTTCTCCTCCCCCTCTACTCTGCCCTGGTGAGGCCACATCTGGAATATTGTGTCCAGTTCTGGGCCCCTCAGTTCAAGAAGGACAGGGAACTACTGGAAAGAGTCTAGTGCAGAGCCACAAAGATGATTAAAGGAGTGGAACATCTCCCTTATGAGGAAAGGCTGAGGGAGCTGGATCTCTTTAGCTTGGAGGAGACTGAGGGGCAACCTCATCAATGTTTACAAATATGTAAAGGGTCAGTGTCAGGAGGCCAGAGCCAGGCTTTTTTCAGTGATGTCCAGTGATAGGACAAGGGGCAATGGGTGCAAACTTGAATATAGGAGGTTCCATGTAAACATCAGAAAAACTTTTTCACTGTGAGAGTGACAGAGCACTGGAACAGGCTGCCCAGAGAGGTTGTGGAGTCTCCTTTGCTGGAGACATTCAAAACCTGCCTGGACAAGTTCCTGTGTGATGTACTCTAGGTGACCCTGCTCTGGCAGGGGGGTTGGACTAAATGATCTTTTGGCATCCCTCCCAACCCCTAAGATTCTGTGATTCTGTGATTCTGTGAAAAGCTGCACATGCACACCCCCACATGCAAACGCACACGTTGTGTGCCACTTTCCTACAGCTGTGGATTTCATCTCATATATGAACAATGCAGTACACAGGACTGATGTTCTTTGGGCAAAGAACTGAGCCTTAAAACCCACCCAAACACACCAGAGAGTTAACTCCTTCCTTCCTGACCTTCTTCTATACTTCACCAGAAAAGAGTAGGTCACTCTTCTCATGCTTTTGTGTGTTTTTTTCCAGGGAGAATAGCTAGAAAGAGACGGAAATCCTCAGTTCCCAATGTATATCAACACATGAGTTTTGCTGTTCTCACAGCCTTAATATTTATTTGTTATAACAGGCTCTGGTGCCTCAGTCCGTGTCTGTCCAGCACTAACACAGACAATGTAGCCTGAAACCTTTAATGGATGCCTAAGATTACACCATGTCGGCACTCATTCCCTGGCTTGCCTGAAAGTTTTTCATCATCTTGGCCAAGAGTTTCCATTCTCTAGCTCCAGAAACATCAGGCAACCCCAGTGCAATTTATTGCAGTTTATAGTTTCTCCACATGGATGTCACTTCCAAAATATTCATTAAAAAAATTAGCCATTTACAATAAATGTTACATTTTTACAAGAAAATACAGACACTATTTATTAAGCATCTGGGTTTTTTCAGCACCACTTCATAAAGGGGATGAGCCTGAACTGGAACACCTGATCTAAACCCTCTTTTGATTTTTGGAGAATTTCAGATCCAAGTTCGTGAGGGCTGGGATTGTCTTTATTTCGAGTCTTCTACCACTCTGAGAACATTGTTGGCACTTAACAAATAAACAATAGTAATCCAAATCTGGACCACAAATTAACAGTTAGGGTGTATCTGTACTTCATTTTTACAAATATATACATCTTTGAAGTTACCATGCTACCTTAATTGCAACAGCTTCCTTCTTTTGGACACATAAGTGATCACAATGAGAAAATACAATCTCCAGCCCACAGCTCACAGGGTTGCTAAGGGAAAGCACTATCCTTCATGGTAGGTCCAGCCATAATCCAGAGGTGTGAACTGGATTAATCAAGTAGCTTTTAGACAAGTGCTGCAGGGCAATGAAAACTTGAACTGTGGCAGCACCTGCTGCAATGGCCACCTGGGGTTGGGGCCCAGCAGGCACACCTCGCAGGGAAGGAGCAAGCTTCACCTGATGGCACAAAGGAAACAGGAACTAGTGACCGTGTTTCATCACAGAAACTGAATCAATTGTCTCATTTATTCTCAGATCTCAGACAGGACAGAGAAGGTGGCTTACGTGGGCTGGATTTACAGGGATATTGCTTCACATCAGCACTCTTGAGACAAGGAGCACTTCATATAAGGAAAAGGATCTTGGGGAGCTTCCCCTCACAAAGTTGCCACCTGCCAAAGCTCTCTTTCTAACACCACTTCTGCTTTACATGAAGACTGGACCTGGGTTTTAGGCCACTGCTTGGAATTGTTCAGATTTGTAAACTAAAACAAGAACGACTGAAAAGCATCTCATATGCCCTCCCTCATGGAACAGAAGTGCCTATATTTAACAGGGACAGGCCCAAACACAGTAGTACAGTAGCACTTATTATAATCTGTATTGCTTTGGTCCAAAAGCTATACTATATTTTCCTTAGCATCTGCTTTTGGATATTTGGCCTTCTATGTGTCTCAGAGTGAAAACGGAGAAATGGTGAAAACTCCTGGCAGTTTGCATAGAACAGAAGGAGAGAACATAGATGGAAAGGCACTCCAGCAGAGGTGGAGTAATGGCAACTGATATGCAAGGGGAAGTCATAGGAAACAATGCAATCTAACTTGTTCCAGCTGCCTGAGCAATCACAGGGACAGAGCCAGATGTAATATAGCTCTGGTTAGCATGAGCTGAAATGTGGGATAGCCTCCAAAAACAAGAGAAAAGAGAAGCACCAGCTTGTTTGTGAACAAAAGACGATTTGGTTGCTAAAATACACGCAAATGAGATATTCCTTCCTTTTACCCCACATGCAAATCACATCTAATCTAGTGAAAAGACAAAAGGAAAAAAATAGTCCAGTTTGTGGCTGAGCTGAATTCATATAATAAACACTGGAGGCCATGCTGAATGGGGAGGAGAGCTTGGGGAGTGTTATTTTGGTTGTGCAGCAATTGAGTCCAATGTTTTAACAAACTACTGCTGCTCTTTTAGAGAAACTGCATTTTTAATATATGAATCAACTGGGACGATTCACAAAAAAAGAGCAGCTCCGAGAGCTCCTCCACTAAGTGTAGGCTACATCAACAGTGAGTTCGCCCCATGATTATGTTGCAGGATGGAGGGCCTGAGTTACCTCGGTACAAGTTACCTAAGGCATAAATGGCCAAGGACTATGAAAACTGTGAGCCCAGCCTCTCTGGCTGACAAACAGAACATATATGCTTATTCTCAACACCCTTCTACCTAAACCTAAATCTATCTCAAATCACTTTATACTATGTTCAGTCATGTCTATGATTGTTGAGTTTACCTTTCCACCAGGCCACTTAGACAATGAAGGAAACACAGAAGGATCACATAGATCAGATTGACTCATCCTGCTCATTACCCCCTTCCAACTGTTCCCCAACCTGAGAGAGAATGGGACAAGCACACCATGGCCAGGACAGGCAGCCATTTCAGCGCGCCTCTAAACGTGTTTCACAAAAGGAAGGATCATTCTGCCTTGGTTTCCAGGGCACATTAAAAAAATGCCTTCAAGATATCTTTTCATTTTTAAGTTGCTTGTTGTCCCCGTGAGGGGAGGATCCAGCTGTCCAATTTGCTTGAAGTAGCAAGTCAATCTGTGTAATGTGGTTTGAAGGAAAGGATGCTGTTTTGGCTCCACCGAATTTCAAAGCAACTTGACGATTGCCATTATTGTCCTGTATTGAAGTGACAAAATGGCAGGAGATAAGAAGCATTATTATCCCCATTTTACAGAAAGAAGGGAAGACTTGGGGAACTCCATCAATTTACTTGCACCAGGGTCTTGGTCCTGCTCTGTTCTTCCTCTGACACAGACATCTCAGCTCTGAGGAGGGTGAAAGGCACTGCACTAGGATGGGTTTGCCTCTCACCACCACTCTTACCTAAGAAAACAGGGCAGGACCAAATCATTTAGCTCTGCAAGACGGTGAAAAAAAACCAAAAAACACCTGAAAAGCAGAGTTAATCCTTCAATTTAACAACAGAGTGGACTTCAACAGCAAAATCTCTACTCTGCTCACAGTTCCTGAGCTCTCCTGTGGTTATCCTTCCTGCAAATATGATCCATTATCATCTAATTGTTAACGTTTATAGATGTTGCCACATAATGTAGATATGGCTGTTCCTTCCCCCACAGCCACAGTCTATTTGAGGGATAAAAGCTGTTGCATTCTTACAGTCAAAATGCCATCAGTCGTACAAGTATCAGATCTGCATTGAGTTCTTGTCACAGAAATGCTTTACGTTTATCACCTGGCATGTGCCACCTCGGTTCCCTTTTTCCTAGGGACATGACTTCTGTGGAAATACTAATAAATGACAAATGGCATTTGTATAATCTTGTGAAATGTTTTGACTACCAAAGTTGTTCCATAACAGTTCATTAAAGGACACATAAAGTATTTAAGTTTACATTTTATAAAAAAGATCAGGAATGCTCTGGCTGATCACTTTCTATTGAGCATCTGTTTCCTATTTTTTTAACGGCTTATAGCAGTGGTTGGCCAATTCTGTACTAATAGTTGATCTTAACTGGATCAAAACATTGTAATTTCTTAACAAAGGTTAGAGAGTGTCCTTCTACACAGCTTCCTATGGCTGCAACCAGCACTGTCTGTGCATCAACATCTGGTTTCAAAATATTAAAAATGACAAACACTTCCAGATACAATCCATCTGGCCTCTCAAAGTTCTACATCTGCATAATTTTGCTTCCCTTTTAAAAACCAAACACAGATTTAGTTTGGCCCTGCTACACTACTGAAGAATCTCCCTCCTTCTAAATGTGGGGCAAAGCCCATGGTCGAGTGTTGTTGGAAGCAGCCATCTGTATCTGGCTGACTGTTGTGTCTAACGTTGGCTGTATTAATAAGTGATAAGCGGAAATTCTTTGCTCTGGTTAGCATACAGTATCTGATTGAATCAGAAAGGAGGCTGTAATGCAGAAACCATGGTAAACTGAACAAGCAGTGAAGTTTGCAGTGCTGGCTGCGATGGAAGTTTTGAAAGCTGTTTGCTGGCTGCCCATCTGCATCGTGTCAGTCCTTTCAAAGTCAGCACCGAGCCCGCAGTATTGCTGCCAGTGCAGATGTGATCATGGTGTGTGATTCACTGCTTCGCTCCAATGTCTCGGGCTTTCTTGAGCAGCGTATTTCTTGGCTCTAACACCCTTCAGACAGGTCTGCAACACTGTGAGGGTCAGAGCAGTGGAAGAGGGACCACCCCTCTCCCTTCTGGCCAGAGATACTTCCTGTGGGATGGCTGTTGCTGCTGTGACTAAACAACACCAAACTACTTCCTCTGGCCTCTCTCCCCTTCCTTTTCATTTTCCATGCCAATTCAAGGAGCTCCGTGCTGTTGAGTCCCAGCCTGCTTTACCCAGATGGAAAGATGATCTGTATTTCATATGCACAGAGAAATAACAAGTCATTCTTACACAGATAACTATGTGCAGAGTATGAAACGTCATCAGTTTCATTAGCTTTTAACTGATTACGCTACTTAGGATTCAACATTATGTATATAAAGGAATGGTGAAATTAATAATAACATATGGTAATTAAAAGAGGTGTGGGAGATAAATATTTCAAGTTCAGCCAAAGTCAGAAGTTCATAATATCATTTTTTGTGTCCTTCAATGGTCTAATTTGCAATCAAACAGTATTTTTCCCTGAGCTTTTCAAAAACTGAACCAGTTCCAATAAGATCTGAAGGCAGGACACTGAACAGGCCTTTCACCCCAGCTGGAGTGCTCTAGCTTAAAGCTGAAGAGGTAATCAAGATGGGAATTAACACTTCTTTCACTCTTCCAAGATTTTACTGGCTCTAATGAGAGCCTCTCTATGTTAAAAACAGGAACAGACAGGAACTTTCAGACCAGAAGAATGTCCCAGAGTAGTCACTGCAAGGATCCACACTTTGACTCAGGTTCATAGCTACCTGGTACCTCGCCATCTATTGCACAATAGCCCAACCAAAAACATACGGAGGATCATGGGCCATACTGTGGTTGGTAACAGCAGCCATGAAAATTTGAACCACATAGATAACAAAATGAATTGCAATTCATCTCACTATGGAAAAAATTCCAGTCACGCCAGCCCGTCTAAATGTTTAATTCCATTGTCATGCTCATTAGTTGCATATACTTCTAATTTCAGTTTGAGACCAACTTCCCTGCATAAACCAGAGGCAGCAAACACCACCATAATACCGTATCTAATCTCTCATGATTGATGTGGCTGTTGCTAACATTTGCTGTAGTGATGATGTCTTGCCAGGTGCTGAGGAACAAAAGCACAGTCAGACCATATACTTAGTTGAGTAAAAAAAAGGTCTACAGCTGAACTAGTTGTATGTGCTGCTGTTGTTGTTTCTTAAATGTAACTGCATCTACAAATATGTGCAAAGTGCACTAGATACCCTAAAAGCATTGGGAATTACAAATGAATGAGAAAACCCCATAGCAAACTACAAGCAGTGTCAAACGACCCCCATTTGCCTGCAGTAGACACTGGAAAGCCAAGGTGCAGAAGGCAACTTGTTCCTTTCTTGACTGAGATCTGAGTCAGCTCATTTTTTCACTGTTCACAGCTAGAGATTCCTTTCCTTTCTGTCCAAATTTTGAAAGAAATTCAAGCAAAGCTTGCTTTCTTTATGAGAGATGGGATAATTTAATCTGGATGATTATTCCTTTCTTTTCAGCCTAAGCAGACAAAACAGAGTTTGCTCATCAGTGAAAGAACTTCTCAGGAAAAAGTAGGTGGTGTCTTGGGTGTCTTAATGACCCTAAGCTGCCACAGTCACAAAAACCAACATTGCCAGAAGTATTTCTGTGCCACTCTGGACTTTAATTAATTTAATCATTTGATAACCAAACAGTTTGATCATTTGAGAACCATTCATCATTCTTAGGGTGGCAAGTAACATCATCATCATATGCATCATCCCTGGTTTTCATCTTCTACAATGAAGTTTTTTTTTAATTAGTCTTCAAAGACTGTGCTTCCTTCTTTCATCCTCTTCTTTACTTTAATCTCCCCAAAGTTCTTCTGTCTTCCCTTTTCTCAAAAAGAACATTTTCCTCGATTGCAAAACCAATGCTGTGATAAGGACAAGTGGTTAGATAGAGATGGTCACAATTCATATGTTTCCCATATCAGTTGAGGAAAAAGACCTCTGAAGATGTCTAGGTTAATTTGGTTAAAATTGTCTGTAAAGGAAATCCAAACTAAATTATGTTATCTGTTTTTTTTAGGAAGAGAGAGTAGATATCCAGTATGCTCTTAGGTAGTGACTGCTGCTTCTGAACACTTGCTATCCTGCCTCATTCCCACTGCTCAGGAGTGCACAGGGCTCAACTCTTTCTGGCTTGGCTGGGCAGCCATTTCAAAGTGAGGGAAATGTCTTTTCTTGAGCAAAAGTCCTCTGGGGATGAGACACTAGCAAGGAGTGCAATGGCTGTTATCAGCCCTGTCAGGGAAGGATGCTTAGCATCCCTAAGAGGCAGATACTGAGGGCTGAAACTGGGGATGAGGATGTGACGTGAGTCAGGGTACAGAATTCAGAACAGTACAGAATTTTAAGCAGTTATTTCAATTATTGCTGGGAGGCTGCTGAGCCTGTCCTGCCAGAAAGAAAGCAAATGTTTCACCCTGTGATTCGTTAGAAATAACATTGCAGTGGTGAAGCAGTTCTTGCTTGTACTTTAAGACACTATCACTCATTGGAAAAAAAAGATTTGGAGAAGGCATTTTGGGAATCCTAATACTTCTATCTGTTTTAAAATATAGGTAAAACTATTAAAAATAAAAGAAATAAAAGGTGAAATTGAATAATGTAGTTTTACTCCTAAGGTCTTCCTCAGAGATACCTTTATCTATATTTGGCATGACTTCAGCAAAACATGATTGACCTGCCTAGAGGTATATGCTTTGTGTTGAGTCAGAGGGTGTACTGCCAGAGCTACAGACTCACTACCAATTACCTTGCTTGTGTAGACACTTAGGTAAAGCTAAATTAATTTGCGATTAAGTTTGGCCAACTTTATGGTCATGATTTTTTCTGCTGAGTAAGTTTGCTAGCATCCATGTTCACTGAGAAAAAGATGTAAAGGAAATATGACAAATTCTTTTGGATATCAGAGAATGATCAACTACACTACGTATTTTACTTTGTCAGCCTTGGAAACAGAAGTCTGAAACATATTAATTGAATCAAGACAGTGAAACTTTGGCATGATCTCTGTAAGAATAAATGTTATCAACACAGCTTAAACACTTCAAAGAAACTCTATATGAGACAAAAGTGATTGCATAATTCAATGTAGAACACAAGCTAAGAAAATAAAATAGACTCAGCATTTAATTGGCTTTTCCTTGGTAGCTCATAAAACGGAAAAGAACCAAACCAGATAATTTGCTGTTACTTATTCTCTAGATCTTACAAGTTTTTTTCCCTTTATTGAATAGAAATAGTTGAGTCAGAATCTGGTTTTGTTTCTGTTGAGACTAATAGCAATAGCATGTTTTCCATAGGAAGGAAGCAAATCCATTTTGCCAGAGCAATGCCGTAAGAACATATCCAGACTCTCTGAGTTGTAGATAACATTAGCATTTACTTTTCCTATCTGATAGCATTGTTTTAGTAGGAACCTCTTATTGCTTTGGAAGGTTTTTTGGTCTGACCTCAAGATCCCTGAAGAGTGATGGCCTAAAACTATTTCAAATAAGGCTGTTTGAAAATTTACGTCAAATCAATTTTAAATTACGCAGAAGCATTTAAAAAATAAATAAATTGCCTCTTTAGTTGTAATTTCCACAGTCTGTTTTCATTCACATTTTAGTTGATAACTAAAGGCTAGGAGGCAGAATAATATTAATATATAACAGAAAAAAAGTACTTCCAAGCTATAACTCAGAGGAACGGGTTATATATGCAGTTGTTGGGAGACTTTATGGAGGCTTATAACTACGAACAGTCAAACCAAAATTAAGAACTAAAGGTCATAGTTGTTCAGTGGTACACTTAATTAAGCTCTTCAGTTCCTATTTAACAGTAGATTTCTGTCCATTCCATTTGTATTATATGTTCCTTCAAGTGTACAAGTTCAGTCTTCAGGAATGCATTTCCTCCTCTGGGTAAATATGTAACCTCTTAGGGATCATTTACACTTGAAAATTAGCTTGGCAAAAATGGAGGAGGGAAACTAAACACAGTAACTATTTCTGTGTAATTCCACATATAGATGTTGTTATTGCACATTAAAATTTTCCACCCATGGGATTATTCAGCAATGTTGATCCAGAATTGCTGCTCTGGAAAAACTGTTTAGGTGCAATACCACATTTGGAAAAGTCCTTCTGATTTATATTCAAGTCACAGAAAGCAGAAGAGGAGTTAAGACAGACAGAAGAAATTGTGATGCCTACATTTGCTAAGCTGGCAAAAAATCATTACAGATATGGCCAATGCCCCGGCAGGCCTTGATGCTTTAGTTACAAAGGTTTTAACTCATATTTGCAAATTTACTGCAGCGAGCATTTACCAGTGATGAGATTAGAACTATGACTCCTTGAAACTAAGTCTGCTCTTACCTACTCACATATTACCTCTCCTCAGCATAGCTAACAGAGGCAGATGAGAAGGTAACATGTTTGTACCTCACACATGGGAATTATATTAACCAGTATATTAAAGTAATCAAGGGCTGCCATTTAATCTCAGGTTTAGAGACAGTTGCTTAGAGAAATGAGGAGGGAATCCTCTTGCAACACTCAGCTGGTCCCACTTGCCCATGATCTTGTCCAGACTGAGGGTTTCCTATTCCTTCCTCCCAAATATTGGAGACTGATCTTGTCTGAGGACAGGACAGCTGAATTAGATCAGCTCTCTGTGGTGTGAAAAGTGTTGCTGACATTTCATTTTGATGAATCTTGATCATGTGCTTGTGGTCAGCCCCTAGACCAGATGAATTAATGATCCCTTCTGACCTTAACCACTGGGAAACTTGCAGTTCTCAAAATGCTCCTTTATTACAGGGACACCAGAGAATGGTGTGTTGCACAGTGTCTTCCTCAGCTCGTGGCTATTCCAAAATATTAACACTGTCTTTGGGCCCATCCTGGTGACTGGAGACATCTAGTTAACTACCAAGAAGTACTGCAGAGTGGCATGACTGTGACAATTGTGGATAAACAAGCATTGAATTGAATGTGTTACAACACAGTGAAGTAACTTCAGGTAGATAAGGATTTAGAGAGTATTGCTGGTCACCTGTACCCTTCTTCTGGCCATTTCAGGCAGGAAGAGAAACAGGAACATGTGTGTTCTCTAGCCTAAAGACAAAAAACTCTTTGTAAAAAATATAAAATCTGGAAACAAGCTGACTGGTGAGGTCTTAAAATACTGGCTGCAATTCAAACACAAAAATGGTATTGGTGAGGCCGTGTCACACACAAAGAAGAATGCAGTGATATTCAGCTCTGGAACCTTTCTCGGGCTATGGAAACAAATCAAGCTTCATTTAGTCAAAATATCTTCACAACTAGACATTGTTCTGCTTTGGTTGTAAAAGGGCACGAAACAGCGCTTCAATGACTAAATGAAATTGTACATTTGCTTTTTGTACAAATAGACTGCATTTTTCTAAAACCTATCCCAACCACATCACTCAGCAACACCCTTTAAAATAGAGTCTCCTCTTAAAAATAAAAAAGAATCCAATAATATTCATATGGTCACTTCTACTTAAGATGTGCTTGCCCGTACAAATCCATAGACTTATAAAACTAAGAGTTGTACAATAAATTGACCTTGACCTCTAAAGGTTGAATTAATCATGAGCTTAACTTCTTCAAAGAACATGCTCACACCAGCTCTTGTTTTTGTTGCTGAGTGCTTGCCTAGCCTGAGACTGTGGCAAATCTTTAAATCTCAATAAGGTGATTCTAGGATTATCACGTAGGTAAATATATGCCTGAGTTGTCATTTTTACTTTCCATTAAGAAAGAGTTAAACACAACGTTTGAATGGAAAGTTTAATAACAAAAGACATTTATGATGTTTACTTAAATTTTCTGGACCATTAAGTCTAAATGACATGAGTTATTGGATGCTATATCTGGCCAAAAAATCTTTTGACCAGTCTAAGTTTTACTACATGCTGAGCTGCCAGCATCATTCCTGGAGGAAAAAAAAAAAAAAATCTGTGGTCAAATCCTAGTTTTCTCAGTGAAATCTGGATTCAGAATAGCCATTCATGCCAGAAAGTACCTTTTGAAGTTTACATTAACATCGATATTTATTTATTTTCCCTCTGTAACAATGACAGTGGTTGAGATAAACTGTTTAATTCTAAATAGAAAACACATCTGCTGTTTCTGCATTGTTTGTGGTTGCTGGAGGGGTGACAATTTAAACCAAGTAGCACAGATGACATTTTAAGTGAGATGTTGTATGAGGATTTGCAGCTGTTGCACTTTCCTATTTTCCCCTTGCCTGACGGCACTGCTCCATTGCAGGGCCTGTAAACCTTTCCATTCCCAATATGCTCTCAAAGGGAAATTCTATACATATCCTTACATACATGCATACATGTGATATTTTAGACATGCTTTCATTTCTATTGAGCAGAAGAGCATTTTCTATGCTGAATGATATTTCAGTGGCCAGCACAGCCCCTAGAAGATCAAATTAGGCCAGACTTTTCTGATGGCTAGATGACAAACAGGCAGAGCTCTGAAAGTAGCCTGCAGTTGGGTCCTGATTCACCAGTGTTAGACATCATGGACCACTTGGGGACGCAGCGTGTTTGAAGTACCCCTGGGCTGTGATTCACTTGACTCTGGAAAGCTGGAGAGCCAGCCTCAAGCTAGCCCTGTTCTCTCCGGCAACATCCCCATTATCTCAAGGCTGCTGGACAGCGTTAAACAAACAAAAAGTGCTGTTGGATTGGGCTGAGCAAGGTAAGCAGAGGTTAGAGAGGCTGGCCACGCTCCAGCCTCCCCAGCTGCCCTCTACCATCCCCTCCTGCCTGTGGAGCCTATGGCGTTATCTGTCCCCCTGCCCCAGGTAAACACTGGCTGAGACACAGACTTCGTTCACGGCCAGGCAATTCAGAAGTGTAAGTAAACCCTGTTTGCAGAGGTAGGCCCTGCTGAACAGCATGCTGCAGTACTGACACCTAAACTACGGTTAAATTAGCTTTTTTCAGATCCCTACAGTGGTTTAGTCAAAAGGACACACTGATCCCTTCAGGTTAATCGACGTAGCCCTAAAATAAATGGGTGTCACATTTTTAAATAATTTTGATAGTTTGAAATTATTGCCTGCTTACTACACTGAGACAGTAAAACCTCCTGCTTCCTTCACTCTGGTGTTTCTACAGTGCTTTAAGCTGTAAACAACCATGGGATTTGACAGTGCAGTAGTGCAATCCACTAACCATAAAAACAGTGTGGGTGGATGTTATTATGGCTACATTATGGTTGGAGAGACTAAAAAAGTTCCTGAGCAGTGTGAAAAGCTTGGGTGAGTGTCTGAAGGAGGGAAAGGGTCTATGAACTCCTGGTATGCAGCTTCCCCTGCATTTGTGCTGATTTTTCTCTTCAATTCAAAGAAGAGTGTTAACATTTTATTTTGCCATAGCTCGATAGAGAAGAGCTTTCCTCTTTCCCTTCTTGAAAAATTCTTCCTTGGATATGAAGGGAAATTTATGACATTTTCTTTGCTATTGTGGGATGTTGTGGTTCCTCCTCTCTGTCATCCCAGCAAATCAAGAGCTTCTCTTTGGAGCTTATAAAATGTAGTAGAGGAGAGGAGTAGAGGAGATTATTTCCCTTGAGAGGGACCAGATTACAACAAACCGCTAATACTAAAAAGAAAAGAACTACCAGGGAGGAGCCTGAGTTTTGACCTCCAGGTCATCTTCCCCCACAGCCCCTCTATGCATCGTATGAACTGAACTTTGTCCCGTGCCACTAATGCACCCAGTGCAGTTTTCTGAAACAAAGCCTAAACACACACAGCCAATTTAAA
Source organism: Hemiprocne comata (assembly GCA_020745705.1). Classification (NCBI taxonomy): domain Eukaryota; kingdom Metazoa; phylum Chordata; class Aves; order Apodiformes; family Apodidae; genus Hemiprocne; species Hemiprocne comata. The sequence goes on from CM036588.1 coordinate 86,800,378, forward strand.
GCTTAATATAAATGTGCTGCCTCTTATTTTGGTTACAGATTTGAGAATTTAAGAGGGAGGATGGGGAAACCCGGTCCCAGGTTTGGCCTTGCTGCAAGGTGCAGGCAGGGAGGAGCAAGGCCAGCTCGGGCGCAGGGCGGGCCCACACGCTAGCCTGCAGGCCCTGTTAGTGAGTTGCAGGCCCATGGGGACGCACAGGCCCGCCTGCTTTTGCAGGGTCATGGCATGTTTGGGTTTTTTTGTAAGGCTGGTCCCTGCGCAGCAGCCATGGAGAGCAGGGCCATGGTTTTCTGTCAGTTCAGAGAATCACTGAGCTGCCAAAGAAACCACACAAGAGCTATTCAGCAGATGAACTCAAATAATGCCACAGCACTTGGGTGGCCATATTTATACTGGGCTAGCCAGGAATGTCAGTATTTCAGCATTCACAAAAAATGCACTTCTGGCACAAACTATCTCTGTCATTTCAGCTCCGCTCCTCAGTTTCAAATGATCCATATTGTTGGGAGAGCCTCAGTGTTTGGACTAGCATGTGTTTCCCCAGTCCATAGGTTTGGGGAGTGAAGAAATGAGCCTTGCCCAGCCATCCTCCTCAGCAGTTCTGCTTCCCTCTAAGTAAGCAATGGCAAACATGAGATGGGAGAGAGATACATCTGAACTCATGCAATCTGTCACAGCACAGCATCTCCACAGCACAGGCTTTTTACCCTTGGATCTATCCCATCTCTGTCTGCACAGCCATATTTCAAGGATTTGTCATGGGTCACATCTGCCAGCAATCATGTGGAAGAAACATTGAAAAAGAGCAATGTGCATTAGCTCCTCTCCTCCTCCTGCAGCCCTCCTCTGCTCTTGCCAAGCAGACAAACTCCCATGCTGAAGACAACCAGCCGAATCCCCACCCCAGCGAAGCAACTGGGAAGCTACCACAACCTTCAATGGACTTAGTTCCACAGGATTAGAAACCTACAAACCCCATTCACATGGGAGGAGGCACCGAGCTGAGGCACAGCACCGCGGCTCCCTGAAAACTTCAACCCAACAAGGGGCCTCTGAGCACTGCAGCAGGCAAGATCACCAGGAAAACTGTTTCATCACTCAAAAGTGTTGTCTAAGAAGATTAGTAGGGGATTTTAGACTTGTTAAGGATTCTTGGGCATCTGACAGGCCAAAGGAAGCAGATCTACACTCCCTCCTACCTAACTGCTTCATACTTCAGAGCCCAGGGCCTCCTTGGCAGTGCAAGAACAGATCAGCTGCATCAGTCCTCTGTGTGACTCCAACAGCTCCCAGCAGTATTAAGTCAATTGCACTTGAGCTATACAGCTCGTTTACACTTAAACACAAAGTCTGGTATACTTCGAAAGCCTCAGATTTAATGCACATGTGCAATCTACCTGCAGATCTAACATCTCCTGGGAGAAGTATGTTCTTCTGTCCATGGTTTCTAGGCCACGAAATCACAGGTAGGAATACAGGAGGCCTGATTATAGTTAAAATGGGAAAGTAAATATACCCGTGTAAACTGAAGTAGGATTAGCATCAGCCTTTTAGAAGCAAAAGTAGATGACAATATTCTTGTGAATCTTCCAATCTCAATTCCCTGTCCAGCTGGACTAAAGTCCCAGGAGTGCATTTTCAGAATTATTCTACTTCTCTATGCTGTCCATACACTAGCACTATGGGACAAAATAACCAAGGATGATTTTTAATTTAAAAACTATAATATTCTAAAATCCTGCTTTAAAAGAACTAAAAACTTAAATATTGGAGTACCGAAATCAAGCACTTCTAAGTTAGGTTTAATTTAGTCTTTTTAAGTGAAGTTCTACTATCATATAATACCAGTTGCATAAAATGGTGCTGATGTTCCTTTCAATCATGAAAGAAATTAATTTCTTCACCTGAAGAAATCTCTCAAAGCAAAGTTTTCTGAAGTATTAGATGACTGGGTAGTAGGGTCTTTTCCTATGTGTGATTGATGAACCATCAAAAACAGCTGGTGCTGACACAAACGTATTTTGAAACCTGGAGGCCTGACACACAAAAACATCTCTCTTCAGCCAAGGCTGTGGGCCAGGAATTTAAGATACCAAATTTTCCAGAGTGCTTGGAGCTGAAATGGGAGCAAGACCAATGAAACACTCAATCTGTCTGAAGTACTTCAATGTCTTTTTTACAGATTTTCTGTTTTCTTGCTCTTTGATTTGGTAAATTCAGTGTAGAGGATATGCTTGCACAATTTCCATCGAACATCTTCCTCAAGACAAGGAGCGATATCTTGAATGAATCACCAAAGCTTATTGAAAAGTACATACCAAGGCATTATTTTCTATTAAGATGTTCATAAATACACTATGAATGGGAAATGTTGACCACAAATAATGTACAAAAAAAATCCAATACACAAACCCCCTCAAAATCCCAGCCATGGAAAACTGATCCCAGCTTTATTCAAGTTCTTGTAAAGTTTGCCAGATGTTTCCAGGGAAATTCAGATCTCATCTGTCTCATGAGAGGTCAGTCCTGAGCTACAAAACGTAATTCACTAAACACTGTGGATATGAGGAATGACAAGTGAAAGTCAGGAAAACCCATACACTGTTTGGTGTCATGTTTACAGGTGTTATTCTGGAAATAGGGCAAGGATGGCTCATTGATTGATTCAAGTCAACTATATTCACTAAAAGCCAGTGTAGGTGTTCTCAGCGGTAACAGTCACAAGCCAGCCAGCCACCTGCTAACTGATGACACAATTTGTAATTTTTGTTGTTTGACCCTTTGAGGCAGCTTCTTCCAGTCAGTAATAGTGTATTCCAAGAGCTGGTGGGCAGATGTTACAAATAGGGACAGAAGCACATAGCACATGTCAGCAAGTCCCTTAAAAATCAATCCCCAAGGGCATTCAGCAGCTGTACATGCTACTCAGTCCCATAGGCTCCTTCACCTGCGCAATTCAAGTTGCTCTAAACAGAGCTGCACCACTAGTAATGCATGTGGTATGCAAAGCTAGAAGATTTTGAAACATTTGAACTGCTATTAAATCTCTGATAATATTTAGATTAAAACCCTTTTGAGGTATGGACAATCTCCTGCTGTATTTATGTAGTGCCTAGGAAAACTTGGGAGGGAGTGAAGACTGCTGCTATGATGACTTCCCTGCATCTATTTCAGTGAGAATTTCTATTTCTGTTGCTCCTACATCTAATGAGGGTGACTCAGACTGTGCTGAAAAAAGCCTAGGAATAAAATGGGTTATCCATGGTCCTTTTCCATATATAGGTAGGATACTAATATGGCCTAAACTTTACAAACTCCTCTGAGAAATAGGTATCAGAGTGGCTGCATGGCAACAGAGTTAGCCACAGGAGCTGCCTCCACATGCTACTTTTCTTTTCCCAGGGTCCTGTAAGTCTGGGGCTAAGCCAGAAGTAACTATTGCCTTTTTGCACTGGATCCTAAGTGCTGGTGAGAGCAGAGAAAGCCTTGGACTTTCTTTGTGCTGCTGCTCTTATGTTAGCAGATTTCATATGGGACTGCAGTCTTTGTCCCAGGTAGCTTGTCCAAGATCCAAAAAACCTTCAGCTTTCACACTTGGCCTCCCTGGTTTGGTACTATCAAAGTGTGTTGCTGCTCCATGGTACAGATGGTGGCCAGAGTGGGTGCAATCCAGCCTTGTAAACTCTCTGTGCCTGCTGCTTACGTAGCATAAAGACACCCTTGCTGAAGGGGTACAGCAGTCATATGCAGCCCCATATAAATGGGAGCTCAGGGGATAGAATCATAGAATCACTAAGGTTGGAAAAGACCTCTAAGATCATAAAGTCCAACTGTTAAACCAACACCACCATGTCCTGAAGTGCTACATCCACACATTTTTTGATCACCTCCAGGGACGGAGACTCCACCACCTCTCCAGAGGTGCAACTTGAGGCCAATTCCTCTTGTCTTATCACCGGTTATGTCAGAGAAGAGACCAACCCCTACCTCAATACAACCTCTTTTCAGGCATGCTATGGAGCAGGCTGGGCTCCTTAGCCCTCAGCCTTTCAGGTTAATAAAGAGGGCTCCAAGAATTAGTATAATAAATCCAAATGCTTGTAATCTCTTCTCACCCTAGTACTTCCTCCTCTAGAGTATGTCTTCATTTGTGCCAGCAGAGTGACAATACACTCTTTGAAGTCACATCAGTTGTTCTAGTGAGAATTGTCGCAGAAGTGGTAATCCCCTCTCTTACAGATAGTGAAATGTCTAAGTGGTACTATATGATTGGGAGGCTTACAGCACTCAAGAGTTCATGAGCCTCAGATTTTCTAAAGCCTCTTCGGTTTTGCCTCTCTCTGTTTCAGGTAATAGGGTGTTTTTAGGCTTGGCTGGGTGAGTTACTGAGGTGGGATTCATGGAGAGTCATGGTATTGTTTGATCAGCCCTGTCTACTTGTTCCTTGCTCTGAGTTTTTACGTGGCACGTTACACTATAGAGACTGTAGAGCCAGTGAGACTTAAATGTTGTATGCAATTGTTTGGCCATTATTTGCATGGACGTGTGTATGCAATTGGTTAGATACATGCTCCGAGATCTAGGCACTGTCATGATGATTAAAGGGGAGACCTACCAATGGTGGAGTTAGCTACTCATCCTTTTTCTGTCTGATCAGAATGATGTCATGGCAAAACCACAACAATTCCTTTGCACCAAGGTATTTTCTCTGGTACCTGCAGCAATGTTATTCTAGAATATACATTTCCAGTCAATGAAAGACATTTGCTCCTGGATAGACGAAGCTGCCAGAAAAAAACAAAGATACATGAAGGTCTAGGAGAAGACTTTAAACACCAACAGAACATGCCCAGCAAATACCAATCAACTCACATAATAACTGATCATCTTTACCCTTAAAAAATCAAGCTAGCAGCTGTGTGCTGTCTCTTCCTCCAGAAATAAGTCCAGATCACTTTTGACCTGGTGTACACTATTCATTTCTATTGTAGATTTTGGCAGTTTGCTTCATAGTTTTAATTATACCCTCTGCGCAATGAAAGTCATCCTGAATAGTTTACAGTCTGTGCCTCATCTGCAAGCTGTAACCTCTTTCTCTGGAATTAGCAACAAGTCACACAACTTTTTATTTGAAACAACCCATTCCTTTTCTGGTGTATACTATACTGTATTTCCTGCAAATTCCTATCCCTTCCAGCTGCAGTAGAACTCCTGTCTCCATAGACTTGAACCCCATGCAGTCATTTATTCCACAGTTTCTAGATTTTTAAGGCCTGAAGAAGCACTTACATTGTGTAGCCAAACTTCCTGTAACATTAAAGCAAGGAAATTTCATTTACCTACTGCAATGTGAAGCCTAATACACTGCACTGACTAGAATATATATTCTTCTATTTTTACTAAAAGTTAATATTAAATACAGCAGTCATAATTGCATTCCTTAGTTTCATATTCCCTATACGTGCCCGTAAATGACTCCAAGAGGTATTAGGCAAAGAAAAATCAGATCAAAATGGTCAAATAGCTGCAATCTTTCCTGATCAGTTTTCATATACCCCTATGCATAATGATTTAATTATCTCTTGTTTCAGATTTCAGTAACGTTTTACTGCAATCTGTATGTACTTTCTGGAATCAAAAATTAAGTGGTTACATGGTAAACAGTATCTTACTGTCTATGGAGCTTGAAAGGGATCTCGCTAAGCATCATTTTCAATTAAAAAATATTTTAGATGGAGATTATTCTTCTGATTCTTTGGTTAAAAAAATGCTGTTTATTGATTAAAATATTCAACTTCAGATGGCAGAAAGCATATTAAAAGATTAATTTATTTGGGATGAAAAAGAAAAAATAGTTCCAAAATGGGAAAAAGATATATTGGAGTTGCTTTTGAGGAGGAGTTTCATGTCTCTCATCTGAGACCTTGCACTGTGAAGTGCATCTACAAGGTTGACAGCTTCAGATTCTTGGGCTGACATTACAGACTTCGTGAGAAATATCAGAATAGGTTTTGAAAAGCTATCTCAGTGTAAGGTATCTTTTCTTAAAACTGTGAGACAGTTTATGATGAAGACAGAACTTAAACAGATGAATGATCTCTCCCTGTCCCATATTTAGATCACCGTTCTGACATATCCAGCTTGAGTTACAGAAACAAGTTTTCTGAAGAAAACAGTCAAAATCAAGTTCTTGTGGAACTTGGTCTTTTTACAATATTTGCTTTTGAATTAGAGCATAACATATTCTTCATCCTCCCCTACCTCCCACTCCCAAGTTATATGTCCTACTTTATCCTAAAAAATGAATGCTTAGATATCTGATGAAGTTTGAGTTTGATTTTAAAAGCTGCCACCATTTTAAATCATTTTTTATGCTTGAGAAAGTTGCCCCAACAAGTTGGAACTTTGGCTGTTATTTCAAGCACAATTTAATGAGCAGAATGACAGCCCAAAAAAGAGCTTAAATCTGCAAGAAGTAAATACACCATTCCAGCTGAGGGACCCATAAGGTTCATTGGGTATGATCAAGTGAGTGTATTGCACAATCTCTTTCTGTATCTGAAAGACACACTTGTTCTCATTTATTTCGGAACTTGGAGTGAGTAGGCAGCGTTTTGGTATTGATTGAGGAATAAAACTCTTCAGAATTCTCTAGTCAAAGCCATAGAAATGTGACGCAGGACTAGGTCTAGACATGCAGTAATAGAACATTCTCTTCCACAGAGGAAAGAGCAAACGCAACATAATGCCATATAAAGATTCTGTAGAATGACCATTTGAAATCCTGTTATTTTTCTTCTTCCTTTCTGGTACTGATATGAACCGGTCCCCCCAAAATTATCATGTGATTAAAAGAGAAATGTAAAGAATTACACAGTATTAAGTTGTTATAGACTGACTCTTGCCCTCTATCCTACTTGTTGTAAGCTCTGTTATGCAACCGAGTGTAGTGACATAAATAGGATATAGGCCCCCTTTATCTTTTTGGAAGTTATAGTGTATTCAAAAGATTTTTGGTATGTGTGTTACTTTATCTTCATTATAAAAACAACTTGGATGTGGGGTCTGCAGGAAATTTATAGTCTCTTCCTGACACAATTAAATCACAAATGTCTCATTAGAGACTGCCAGTGTACTTCAGATAATGACTCTAAAGCATTCATCTCCAAGCTCATTTCCAGACTGTTTTTCTTTTGAACTTGTTGTACTTGAGGATTGTACTAACTTTTATGAATATGTTTTCAAGGGGCACTGTCCTTTAGGGCACACCATAAATACTGGTGTGCTTGAAGTAAAAGTTGTTAAGAGTCCAGAGAGGAGAACAAGGAGAGAGGCTGCAGAAGGGAAGCCTGAAACCAAACAAATTAGTTAAGGACTGTTATGAAAACTCTTATCAAGCAGATGATCAAGAGTAAGAAGTCTTGAATACACAGATATTTTATCCATTGCGAACTACAATTAAACCACAATTTCAGATTATGAAACAAGTACAGCAAGATAATCTGTTTACTGTGATTCACTTCACAAAGGAAGTTTGACACCAGTTGTTTCTGAAACTGACCAAGCTTTACAAAGTATCCCCTTTGGTGAAGGCTTTCTTATATTTTGGCTTTTTACCTTTGACACCAATAACAGACTTGATTGCCGAAGAAGTAAATATTAATGAATTGGAAGTTAACTCTTTTCTCCCAACTCTGATATTATCTAATGAGTCTAAATATCTAACTAGATGGGTTTAGATTACTTGTTGGTCTTTCTTTCTGGTTCTTACAAAATACCACAAAGCTGTATTTTTCTGAATATGTCATGAATTCCGGGAAATGGATACATCAAATCAATGTATCGTTTGTATGAAATCTCAAGAAAGAATTTCTGGTCCTCTTCATGTAAAACATCCTTTTTTACAAAAAATGATGCCTTGTTTGTAAAGAATGAGCTACTGTTTAGCTTTAAATAGAGGTTCTCTTTAATGACTGCACTGGTGAGGAGGAAAGATACCAGTCATCCTGAGCTGCTTTCTCTTAATGTATCTATCCATAGGGAACATAATGTATAATTTGTATAGAAATTAAGGAAGTGGTTCTAGCTTCTGTAGTTCACCCGGCAAGTGGAAGAGACTCTTTATGTCCTAATGCCTCTGCTCCCTTCCCCCGACATCAAAGACTTAAGTCCAGTAGCAGTCAACTAAAGCTGCAAACACAGAGGTGAACATGTATTTCTATTAACTCCCAGAAAAAAAATAAATCTAGCAGTCAACAAGCATGTAAAAGAGCTTCTCCCTCAGTCTTATAAACAAGTGATCCCCTTTATTTTTGTCATGGTCTCATGAGGTACAAACCGAAGAGTGTCTGGCTCTTCTCCTTTCTCTCTTAAACTGGCTGAATACCATGCACACTTCCCACTTTGGAAGCACCAGCTCTAACACAATCTATGCTATAATTCACTCCTTGGAACAGTGAGAAAGGAAAGTGAGGAACACTATGAGTTAAAAAACGCTGCCAGTACACATACAGCCATTAAGGTTTTGATGTCTTAATTTTGTCTGAAATTTTCCCTGAGTTCATACATTCTTTAAAGCTCATGGGCTGGAAATTTTAGCCAAATTTCCTACTGTTAACTCCAGGTATCAGTAGTTTTATGAAGAAGGATTAACTGTAACTGTGAAAGAGCAGGCACTGATTTTTGCAGTGGCTTATGACATTTTTTATCCATCGTTTCTATTTTCAGGAACACAACAGGACATAAATGTTAAATCAATGTGCCAGGAGAGAGTGTCAGCACTGCTTAAACTTATCCAAAGTGCATAGATATGAAAACAGAAACTCAGAATGCAGATGCATGCAAGTGGGGAAATGATTCATGAATAGCTAACATGCAGCATTCCGCTATCCAGTGACTGTTCATTTCTAGTGCACTCAAGCCCACATGGCTGTGGAGAAGAGCTGACACATACAAGCATTAAAATCTCAGAAATCAGCAGGCAAACAGAAGGGAATAAAGGTACTCCAGTCTCATAGTCACCTGTGAGCCTGATGCATGAATGCTAAAAGTTAGCAATACTGTATCATTATCTATCAACAAGAAGATAGCTTTTTCTCCCCTCCCCTACATTCAGTAATTCCAAGGGAGGCTGCATGTGCTATTTCAGATTGTGGGTAGTAGTGACAAGTCTGATAGAGCAGTAGGCTTTATTAAGGAAGTTAGGAATGTTTAAAAGTGGTAAGTAGGCCAAAAAGGTATTTAAAAGATCCTAAACGCAAGCTAAGAGAAATGGGCTTTTGGACACTTTGGAGCAGAGACTCCAAACAGCTCAGTATGTAACAGCTTCTTAGGCACTTAACACCAAGGCTGGGCTTTCAAGAGTTTTAAGCTCCACAGTCTGATCACTGTGGTTAGGAGCCCAGCCCAGGTGGAAACAGGACTTTAATTTTTCAGCTCTGGATTTTTTTGCAAGTCCAATCTTGAAATATCAGGGAAATATTTACCTAATTTGTTTTATTAAAAAAATTCCCACTGTGTTTCCTGGAAGCCTGGCAGATCTCACACTTTAATAGTAGAAATCTAAAGTCCCTGCAGATCAGGTCTTTCACTGTAAAGTAAAACTAAATGAGGTGAGAGTTACCTGTGCGACCCATGGCAGTCTGAGTACCTGAAAATTGTATTTAAACATTAAGATACAAGCAAAAAGTCATCATTTAAGTAAAGGAAAGATTTATATGGCTATAAGTGAAACCATTCTTCTGGAATGAATATGATCCTAAAGTTTAGAAATCCTCAGGCTATTCTCTAAACAAAGATGTGGGAAACTATTACTGTTTATATTAAATATTCCCATGTGGATCTTTTGGTCCTTGTGGAATATGAATGGCAATCTCTTGTAAAATCCCTACTGGAGCTGTCAACACTTTTTATATGAGGCATCCCAGATACAGAGAGGAGTGGAGCATGCATGTGGGTGGGACATAACCTGTTTCCTTAGGAATTGCTCACCCCTCTGACGGCAGACAGGTTTTCTGAGGCTACGCAGATATCAGAGCAAAGTCACTGAAGTGATTTTTCATAGGGGAAGAGATTATATACTCTTCCTTATTACCAGCTTTGTGAAACAGGGTCTTCTGGAGAACTACTGATTTAGAGCAAAGGAATTTGAGACTAAAAGGATGGTCCCGTGCCACAGAGTGACTCCCTATTCTCACAAGCCCCATCTCCCACAGTCAGAGCACATACTTACCAGGCTCCACCCTGAACCTTCCAATTTGTATCTGCTGCCTTCATGGAAACCTGACCCAAACACCACCTTCTGCTTTGAAGCCTAAATGAATTCCTGGACTTACTTAATTTATAGCCATTTCTTCTTGTGACAACATTTTCAATCTGTTTAAACTTCTCCTCGTCCTAGTATTTCTTCCCCCTTTCCTCCTTAGCATACTCTTGGAAAATAACCTGCTCTCCCTCCGGTTTTATTTTATTGCTGAACCATGCCAAGCTCTTCTTCTAAGAAAGGATCCCCACCAGGCCTGTTGGTAAGTCTGTTCACAGAATCGTACAGAATCACAGAATATTAGGGGTTGGAAGGGACATTGAAAGATCATCTAGTCCAATCACCCTGCCAGGGCAGGATCCCCTGGAGTAGGTTACAGAGGAACGCGTCCAGGCGGGTTTTGAATGTCTCCAGGGGAGGAGACTCCACAACCTCTCTGGGCAGCCTGTTCCAGTGTTCTGCCACCCTCACAGTGAAAAAGGTTTTCCTCATGTTTACATGGAACCTCCTATGCTACAGTTTGCACCTGTTGCCCCTTGTCCTATCATTGGACATCACTGAGAAGAGCCTGGCTCTGTCCTCCTGAGACTGCCCCTTTACATATTTGTAAACATTAATGAGGTCACCCCCCAGTCTCCTCCAAGATAAAGAGACCCAGCTCCCTCAGCCTTTCCTCATAAGGGAGATGTTCCACTCCCTTAATCATCTTTGTGGCTCTGTGCTGGACTCTTTCAAGCAGTTCCCTGTCCTTCTTCAACTGAGGGGCCCAGAACTGGACACAATATTCCAGATGTGGCCTCACCAGGGCAGAGTAGAGGGGGAGGAGAACCTCTCTTGACCTACTAACCACACCCCTTCTAATACATCCGAGGATGCCATTGGCCTTCTTGGCCACAAGGGCACATTGCTGGCTCATGGTCAGCCTTCTGTCTACCAGGACCCCCAGGTCCCTTTCTCCTACACTGCCCTCCAACAGGTCAGTCCCCAACCTATACTGGTACATGAGGTTGATCTTCCCCAGATGCAAGACCTACACTTGCCCTTGTTGTATTTCATTAAGTTTCTCCCCACCCAACTCTCCAGCCTGTCCAGGTCTCACTGAATGCCAGCACAGCCTTCTGGTGTGTCAGCCACTCCTCCCAGTTTAGCATCATCGGCAAACTTGCTGACAGTGCACTCTGTTCCCTCATCCAGGTTGTTGATTAATATCTTGAATAGTACTGGTCCATGAGCTCTTAATCCCTCCATGAGCTCTCCTCTGCTCTTATGCCCTGCGTGTGAGTCTGGCAGCCACAGACAGTCAAAGAAAGATGGGTTCAAAGTACACCAGAGAATCTCCTGCCACTACCTTGAGGTAGGCCAGTCCCTATCAGAAACGCTTTGACCGATAAACTGCAAGCTTGCATTCTCACGGTCAAGACCCCATTACAATTTCCACAGTATTTTTTCATTCTTCTATTATTTCCAGATGATGTGATCTGACTTTATCGCTTATAGCACTTATACAATTAAGTGAGAGGTGAATCTGGGCCAGGTTGTTTGCCAAAAAACAAGTAAAACCCAAACATTTCACGTCACTGTTTATTTTCACTCTCATCTTGAAGAAATATCTAGGTCAGCTACACCAAATTTTTGACTCCGGGATGCCTTGGATAAGGCTCATGCTCAAGCTACCTGATTTATACCTTATTGAATTATTTTGCTGGGAGTATTTGTAGCCCTCAGTGTACTTACCAGTGAGAATGAAAACAAAAATCAAGATTAGAAGTTTTCTGTTGGTTCTGTATATGGAGAAATGAAGCAGTAATTATACTGTGCATATCTAGTCATTATAACTGAGATTTTAACTTACTCCTACACAAAGAAAAATATTTCATAGAGCTACAGTGGGAATTGTTGCTCCCTTGAAAGCAATGGCAAAATTCCTACTGAGTTCAATGGACTAGACTTTCTTCCACAGAGTCTGATTTACTATTTCACAGTGTCAGTTGTATGCTGGGGTAACTTTACTGAAATCACTGGAATTCCCTTGGCATGAAAGCAGTGAAATCAGAAAAAAATCTGTACAAAGAATCATAATATTTTTTACTGGAATAAAAGGATTACACTTGAGGGATAACTGTTATGGCAAACATCAATTAACCAAGATGTTCTCGACTGACATGTTAGACAGTTGCACACTGCTATAAAGGCCAAATATAAATACATTCCATGTATTCATACCATTTTATAAAACTGGAATCTTGCATAGACAAAACAGGGGTACTACAAAGACTTATATCACTGCTAAATGAGTTTATTTTTCAAAAAGTGCTCACCGTGTTTTAGACCAAGAGCCAAATTCTGCCCCTTGATATACACATGCAAATTCCATTAATATAGCTGGAACTGCATATTCATACTTGTGGGAATGATTTGGCTGTTTAAAGGAAATTCTTGGAGCATTAACTGCTAGAGCTGCTCAAGAATTTGCCAGTGAACATTTTTTTTTTATTATTTTGTTGTCAAAAACTGTTGATTTGTCAAAACTAAACACTTCTGCACAAATATATATAGATATTTGACAATGATTGCATTTCTGGTCAAGGAAAAAGAGAAAGCTAATGTCCACAGCACAGCCAACAAGCACTTATGCCAAACTGAGTGCTAGTGTTCATATCTATTTTTTTCCAGACCTATCTCTTTCTCTCCCAGTCCCTTGACTGGAATAAGTTATCATCAGTCTCCCTCCCTGGAATTATTTCACACTGTTCTATAAATCCAAAATTAATTGAGCAAAGAGTCTTCTTAATCATTACTTCCCCATCTGGTAGGTTTTTTTTCCTGTCAGGAAAAGCAATCACTTGAACCCCTTCTCCCTTCCAGGGGATTGTCCTCTTAACAGACACCATTGTTTCTGGTTGAACACTACGTTGGTTTATCCAATGCCTGCTGTGAAAGGAATAGTGGGAAAACTTTTGACTCATTAGAAATGGTAATGAGACAGGATATTTGTTTTCCTGTAAATTCCACCCACCCCTATAAAAAATAATGAAATAGTACTTGGTTTTGGTTTTACTTCAAAAATGCATAGTTTTGTCTGTATCAATAACTTTTAATATATTTGCTTCCCACCTCTAGTATTTTAGAAATCAAATTAATACCTAATTAGAGCACTCAGCTTTCAAAGTACTTGGGAGTACAAACTAAGCAACAATGCGTACATGTAAGACCAACAGCAGGAGAAACACCATGCTTCTGCTGTGCTGTTTGCCAAAGCAGCTACAACATAGGCGGGGGGGGGATGAGTTGGGAAGAGGGGCATTTCACACTAATAGTGCATATTATGGAGGGCTTATCTTCTGGCCTTTGGAAGGCCGCATGATAGAGTAAAACACTCTGTCAGAAGTGCAGCCAGCGGCTTGAGATCTATCTCCATCTCCATGTCAGGGCTGAGGCTAAAACAATACCTACATGCCAGTCCTAATCCTTTCTGTGGGATCTTCCCAGTACATGAGCTCCAGGGTGGTGAATTTGTGCCCCCACAGGTGAGATCCCCCTCAAGAGAAGGACAGCAGAGGTAGTTATGAGACATGAGTATCACTGCACATTGCAATACAACATTGGCATAAGAAATGGTGGTGCAATTAAGCTTGCCTCCCATTTCCCAGTTCTGGCAGCTCGGAAAGGAAGTCTCAGGAGCCGTGACCAGTATTTGCTGGCTGGCAAGCACAGGGGACAGGGCTTATGAGATAAACAAGCTTAGTGCTAGCTCTTTGCACAGGCTGAATTTTACTCTATGTCATTAAAGGTAGTACTAATGACTTTTGACCACCATTAACCCCTTTAGAAGTCACGCCTTAACTGTTTTTTGACAAAGCTTTACTGCTTGTAAGTGAAGTTCAAATTAAACACTGTTTCCTTTGTAGTTTTTTTTCAAAAATGTTCTCTTGCGCTGCAGTGATGGAGCTGCTTTTTTGTACTTTGAAGATTTTGAAGTTCATTCATTCTTCTTCTTCCCTTCCCTTCCCTTCCCTTCCCTTCCCTTCCCTTCCCTTCCCTTCCCTTCCCTTCCCTTCCCTTCCCTTCCCTTCCCTTCCCTTCCCTTCCCTTCCCTTCCCTTCCCTTCCCTTCCCTTCCCTTCCCTTCCCTTCCCTTCCCTTCCCTTCCCTTCCCTTCCCTTCCCTTCCCTTCCCTTCCCTTCCCTTCCCTTCCCTTCCCTTCCCTTCCCTTCCCTTCCCTTCCCTTCCCTTCCCTTCCCTTCCCTTCCCTTCCCTTCTTTCATCCTTTCTTTTTAGTTTTATCAGTTTCACTTCTAAGCAAAGTTCAGAGCCTGTAGAGAAAGGCTTTCCCTTCAACTGGGCCTCTTCCTATCTTATCAAATAATATTAACTTGCACTGCATTTACACCACATAGAGTCTGAGAAACCCTCACAGCTTTTAACCTGTCATGTAGATTAAAACCTCATTAAATTTCATACTACCTTCAGCATGATCATGTTACCTAATGCTAAAGATTTTGGGACAACATAATCAGTACTGATACAGAATGAAAGCAGAGGGATCTTTCATTATATGACTGTGGCTTCATTTGCTAGAAAGAGAATTTGCTGTCTGGTAAATTCAGTTCAGTCTGGTCTGTGCTTCTGCGTGTGCCCTGTCTGGACAAAGCATGGCTTGCACATCTTTTCACCCACAAATTGCATGACCTGTGCTTCTGAATTTGAATGGAAGTGCCCATGCTCGTAGATTAAATATAAATATCTGAGAATCAGTAAGATGTGCATGTTGTCAACATACACAGACACGCATGCGTACATGCGTACATATTTATCTCATAAATGGGTATGGGGTGAATGAGCAGGAGTAGATACAGGGATAATGTTCACCTACATTTTTTCTGGCAATTCTCACGTTTGCAGAAAAAAAGCTGTTCATAGAGGAAAAACCGGAACGAGAAGTGGGAACACACTCTTGTGCTTCAGTGTTTGCAGCATGATAGCAGCCATAGGTGACTGTTTCCAGAGAATGGAAATTTTTGGTGTAAGTACTGTATGCACAGTGTAAAAGACCAGCCCTACTGCAGGAACTCACAGTTGAAACAGGTTCAACAAGATGAAATGCCGTTACTCCAGTTTTATTGGTAACAAACAGGAAGACTAAATAACACATTCTCAGTCATGTAGGAGATCAGTGACAAACTCCTATCACAGCTAATACCTCTGCTACTAGTCATGTCTTTGAGGTCTACTGTCCTGGCAACATTTCTACTCCCCCTTCACAGATAGAGAAAATTCTAAGAAAAAGCATCTTACCCATCACACATCTCTCAAGAATGTGAGCATCTCACAACAGTTTTGTGTTTGCCCTAATAACAAGCACCTAACTGAGATGTAACCCACTGCTGATGTAGATATGAAGAGCCGAGGCAGAGATTGAAGGCAGGATCTGCCCAGGGCAGCTGAGGGAGTGCAGAACTTGAATGCAGATTTTCCTGGCCTTGAACACTTCCAGGGAGGAGGCATCCACAATTTTCCTGGGCAACCGGTTCTAGTGTCTCACCACCCTCATAGTAAAGAATTTCCTCCTAATGTTTAACCCAAAAGTCCTTCCCCAGCTTTCCTGTAGCCCCTTCAGGTACTGGAAGGCAGCTATAAGGTCTCCCTGAAGCCTTCTCTTCTCCAGGCTGAATAGTCCAAACTCTCTCAGCCTTTGTAGCAGAGGTGCTCCAGCCCTTTGATCATCTTCGTGGCCCTTCTCTGGACCCTCTCCAACAGGTCCATGTCTTCCCTGTGCTGGAGGCTCCAGAGCTGTATGTAGTACTCCAGTTGTGCTCTCAGAAGAGCAAAGTAGAGGGGTAGAATCACCTCCCTCGACACGATGTTTATCAGGGCGTTATAAGACCTCCCTACAGGAGAACACTGATTCGCAATCCCTTGGATTAATTTCTCCACTCATTTTATTTCTCTTTTAAAAATACTTTCTGTTGCAAAGGATTAGCCATATAATGACATGATATAATTTTCCTCCAGAAGTTACACGTCATTGGGTTGGAGGACTGTTTAGGGAGAAGGAAGGATGGGAGAGGAATAGGAGCAACGCCAGACCTCTCCCAATGCTCGAGGCGATCCCTTTGCTGGTGGAGGCAGGAGGGACAGCCCCACTAGGCCTGCCCCCTCCAAGCCTCATCTCCTTCCCCACTGCCTGCCTGCCCAACACCAGGAGCCCTTGGAGTGGGTGTGCTGAGGCCCTCCCTCTGCTGAGCTCTGATAGCCACTCGAACTACTTCCCCGTGTCACCCCTGCTGTAAACTCCACCATGCTTTTCCTGTGTCTGCACAACATCTCAGCTCATTAGGAAGACATGAGATAGCAGAAGGCCCGATACGGCGTGTTTCGGATCCCCTGAGCCCGGGAGATCCTCCTTCCCGTACCAAGCATGGGACCCTTAACTTTAACCCAGCCGTGCCTTTTGTCTGAAGGGGAGAGACTATTTATGAGGAGTCATACAAAATAAACACAAAGAGTTCACCATAAAATATGACAACCACTTTAAATAATGTTGACTTAATTAAACTTTAAACTTTATTTATATATTTTATGGCCGTAGTGTGAGCTCTTCTCGGATGTTTACTTCAGTGAAAAATCCATCATGTGAGGGCCTTGAAAGGAATTAATCCCCTTACCCCTGGCACAGAACTCAGCTCCAACAATTCAGATCTAAATATTTAGTGATGGATGATACATGTTTATAGAACAGAGGGCAGCATGACATTTAAATGGGATCCGGGGTTGCTATAGTGAGCGGACATTGTTGAAAAGAAACTGGAAGCTGAAGCCGTGCCAGTTATCGGAAGCCAATAAGTCAGCCCCTTTTTGTCTGATTTTTCCCTTCCGTCTATCCCTTCTGGGTTTTCAGAGGCTTCTTCACAGAGGGTTATGAGCAATTTTCAGAAGGAAAAGTTCTGCTGACTCTTGTACATTTGGTAGTGCATCCCATGGTTAAACTAATAGCCTCATTGGGTGTCAGCCAAAGGTTACAGGCCTCTCAAAATATTCTTGGAAAAAAAAAAGAGTTTATCACTGAACTGAAGTTTCTCATTAGTAACCCTGTGTTGTCTAATCTGTGAAATTATATGATTAACTCTTTTGCAGAGACAGCCTCAGCCAGAGTTTGCAATCCCACAGGAAGTTATTAAAAGTATCACCGAGATAATTTCCCTGCTTTGTACTTGGCCCTTAGGGTAAAGGAAATACATCATTAGATGAGTACTTTATAATAAAGCTATAGATCACTAACAATTATTAAATGGCTGTCAAGAATGATTATTATTTTAAAAGTTGAGCACTGTGCAATTTGCAAAACAAATAAAAAACCTTGAAAGAAATTACTTCCTTTGTTTTTGTATAGAAATTAGAAACATGCCTTCCTCCCCATTCTCTTTGAAGTGATTATTGGAATATAATCTTCCTCTGTATACAGCTATCCTTACCTTCAACATTTCTTTCTGCAACTCTAAAAATACTCTAAAGGAAAGCAGCCACTCGCTATTGAGTGAATATTCCACAGTGACCTAGAGAATAGCAGAGTCCTTTTGTATGCACTGAGAATGACACCTTAATGCATGAGCCCTGAAACCCTGATGCTTCAAGGCTCTGAAGCAGAAGTGGTGGTCTTTGCCCAGGAGCAATCTTTTCTTCTGGTGAAAGTTGAACTCAGGGCTGTCAGGGACACAGACAACCCTCCCATCATGTGT
Source organism: Hemiprocne comata (assembly GCA_020745705.1). Taxonomy (NCBI): domain Eukaryota; kingdom Metazoa; phylum Chordata; class Aves; order Apodiformes; family Apodidae; genus Hemiprocne; species Hemiprocne comata. The sequence goes on from CM036588.1 coordinate 86,818,374, forward strand.
TTTAGCTGAAGTGACTTGCAGATGTTTTCCATGAGTTGTTGCGCTTGGTTTTGGCTTCCTAATGAGTCCCTCCCAGATCAATGGGTGGTTTAGTTTGCATCTTTTGGGAGGAGAGGTAACAGTTCAGATCTTTATTATCTTCCCCAGCTAGTTACCGAGGCTTTTTTTTTCCCCTTTATTTTTAGCCATTAGTGAAAATGAGTAGTGGTGAGAAGAAGGAGATGGACATTCCTGTGCAGCCAGACTGTGAGCCTCAAGCGATGACACAATTACCCTGCAGGGATGGCAGTGGAGCATCTGTCTGGATTGTGTAAAAGACAAACAGTCATGAGAGATCTGACAAAGGTGAAGTCCCTGGAAGCACAAGCCAACAAGCACCCTGTTGGTCCTCAAATCATATCCAGCTAAACAATTTAGCATTATGGGGTTCAGCTATAAGCCAGAAGAAAACTGAACTGGAATTTTTAAAATATCATCAGGTTGTTCTGCTGTTCATCCAGAAAACAAAGAGTATTGCCAGACACCTGTAAGAAAGCTTATTGGTGTTCCTGTGAGAAACCCATATATTTCAAGAAAGTTGGTTTTAGGAATTCACCATGCAGCTCCAAAGACCCAGCCCTAAAGTGCACTCTAGGTCCATCCTCACAGCACAGCTTTTGTGATTTCATGTCATTGCAGAGCCTCAATACGACTAATGCCCCCATTTGGTATAATCTAGGAGTTAGGTATGATCAGGAAGGCTGAAATCTAGTCTCAGCTGCATAAATGTGCTACCAGGTCAAGAGATTTGCTCTCACTAGGATGCTTTTTTCCTTTCCCTAATAACTTCTTCCTGACCTTAAATAAGCCATGATCTCCTAGGAGAGAAGTCCTTTGACTGTATAAACACGATATATGTTTGTATGTTTTCAATATAAGTGCAGTTTCTGAAGGAAGAACGTAGAGCTACCTTGCTGCTCACTGACCTATTTCATTCTGTATCACTTGCGCTCATTACAACTGGTATCCTCTTTAAGTGTTTAGAATGAAAGTCACCTCAATTTGCTCATTCTTATTTTTGAAAAGTGATCTGCAAATGGCCTGGATTAATCCCTAATCCCTTTAATGCTGAACCTAAAATCTGAATGTCTAACTCTTCTGAAATATTTAAAAGGGGAAGAGAGTTGGTGTGTATACATATATATGATAATATTTTGCTTATTCTAGTTCTAGTTTCTAAAAATAACTGGAATCCATTCTGAAGTGCAAGACAGGATAACTCATTCCATGATCTGCAAGTGACAGACAAATACTCTTTATTCTGTTTTGTAGTTTAAAGAAGACAAGTGATAGCTTTTTTCCTAGTATTTGTTAACCAATTGAAAAGTGAAGACCTATTCTTCCCTCTAAAACTTCAGACAAAGAAGGTTCTGAAATATATTCAGATTCATGGTGCTTAAATAAATGCAACCTAAAACTTTTGAGGGTTGCCTATTACCAGTGTGAGACCTGAGTTTCAACATGAGGTCAGAAAACTCTTGAAAACCCATGGGTTTATTGTGGGATCTGCAAAAAGTAGCTATGAAAAACAAACCTATAGCCAAATAGGAATAGCTTTAACTATCTATGAAGGTATCCATATTTCCATGGGAAAACTTTCAAGGGTCCACAAACTGGAAAACATTGAAAATATCAAGGTACATGCCACATGCATAACTTCAGAATGGAAAAGCATTACAAAACAAAAGCTACAAGTGTTAATAGAAAATCTTTCACTTGTGTATCTTGCTTGGAACTGGGATTTTATAATGGAAATCTCTGAATTTGGAGAAGATAGCCAGGCATGTGCTCCAAAGCTGATCAGGGAAACAATAGCAACACAACTCTGACTTGGGAGATGAATGCAGATTGCAATTTTGCTTCTGTAATTTCTCATTCTCAGGAGATGTATACTGACTGATGTTAGTGCTAAAACACTGGTTTATACAGCTGGAGAGATCTGCAGCTGTATATGACAGAATCAGTGCGATTGGTGACCAATAAAAAACAGTTCTTGTAGTGACAGGTTTGCCATCATCACATGGAATGGCAAGTATCTAATTTTGCCATTAATTTCTGCTGTGCCTGGGGTATTTCCAGGAGATACATGAATGTTCTTTTGGTTTTCCTGTGAATTATGCTTTTACATCTCTGGAAGCAGCTGTCACTTGGTTTTAATTTGAAAACCAGCTTGCCATAGATGAGAACTGAGCAATATGCACTTTCTGCAGTATCAACTCGTTTTCCTTCTTTGCTCTACTGATTTTTCTTATTTCTGTCATCCAAGAAAGAGATTACTCTTTACACACAGCAAATATAACTCCAATATCTGCAAAGTTGTATCTTAAATCATTACTGTTCCTTTTTCAGAAGTCTTGTATAACCATCCATTCATTAAATTAATTATATGGTCTCTATTCTGTCTTATTTGAGAGATGCTGGCCCTGGCAACTCTTGCCTTAAATGCAACTTTATCAGCCAGTGAAGAACCATGCTTTGTATATATGCACAGCATTTGCAAAAAAAGTGATACTACCTGTCTGCTTCTTCGTCTGGAAAAGGAGGAAAGCTCTCCTCTGACAAGGATGGATGTTTCCAATGGCACCTCCTTTCCCTGTCACCAAGAGGCTGTTCTACATTGCTGGAGGCAGCAGGAATGCAGCAGATCTCAGCTTGGGGCAAATCTCCGATCTTCTAATTCCGTCACTTTGGGTAAAGGTGGAAATGTTGTAATCACACCAAAGACTCATCCCCTAAAGTGTTAACATCCTCAGTCCCAGAGAGGTAGGAATGGAGGGCCTTTCTTCTTTGCTAGCGGGCACTCTGCACTTTCTAACGTCATAATTTGAGTGAGAAGTTGGAATTGAAGGGCAGTGAAGGAGAAAGATTCAAAGAAGTAACAGCTAGAACATATGTGCAAAAAATCTCCCTTCACTGAGTACTTGTTTACACTTTCTGGCTTTACAGGCTACCCATTTTATAAAGCAAAAGTATCAATTTATTTCTACACTTCACTGCCAAATCAGAAAATAGAGTCATGCAAAGAATTATCATTGCTTGTATTCATATTTCTAATTATTCTTACACTTCAGATGTGGGGAAAATCCATTATTCATAATACTATGTTTTAGTTGGTAGAGCACCAGACTCACAGATGATTAGTGATAGCTGATGAAATGAACTTTCTCTAAAGTTCAGGGGTCTTGCGTTATATAAAATTCAATTTCTAAAATCAGTGCCTTTGATGTCTTCCCAGTACAAATATTTTACTCACAATTAAGTACTTGGGACAAAAGTCTGGGAGAAGGGGAAGAGAGAAAGGGGAGGGGAGATGTGGTTAAAGGCAATCCTCAGCAGGACAACTTTAAAAAGTGACTATGATTTCTCAATAGCTGCTACTGACTTTCCGGTTTATAAGAATTTGCCAAATGTATTTTCTTTGGGTCAGATCTTACTTGTCCTGCTCACACAAGTATTCTTGTTGACTCCCCTTGAGAATAAAGCAACCCAGATTTTGCTTACTCTTTCTGTTTTGCTAATTAGGATCAGGTCAAATAAACTAGGGTCCTGTGTTACTGAATCAGTGAACAGGCTATGAAACTACACTAATGTCCATGTTAGCTAAAATTTTTCGGGGGAAATACTTGTGTTATTTTCATTGGTTGTCTCAGAACAAAAACAAGAAAAGAGAAGTTTGTCTGTGTTTACAGTGGAAGCCTTGCTACCCACAGGCCAGGCTAATCCCCACGCTGTGATCAGCCCAGCTCTGAACAGATGCTGCCTCTGCAATTCCTGCCACTTTTGCTGCTGTAAATTTTTTTGGAGTTTAATAGGTTAATTTTTTCTCTTTTGTTCAGTCTTTGGACAATTTTTTTGTTTTCAGTGCAAAAGCCAGCAGTGGTCTATCTGAAGGCTAACTCTTTGTGCTGGCAACCACAAAGCTACAATGATCCAAGCTTTTGCAAGTTGCAGCACTGATACAGCCTCACAGTGCACCAAAGGGCTATCACTTGTGTCTATACTTGGATCTGTATGTGTACCCGCATGTCTACCTGTACCTCTATTATCAAAGCTCTTTTCTACCTCTGTATGCCATATTTCACATGTAACACCAGTCTCAGATAATTCAGGCTATGCTACTGAATCTATTGGGGGTAAAAAAAAAGAATTTGCTAGGACATAACATATAGCATTCTTTGCAAAGTAAACTAGGAGCAAGCAAGCATGACAGATGAGTTAGAGTGTAAGGCTGCAGAAAGCTGTGAGCTCAGTCATGAGGGAGCTGGGGTGAGATTCCTGACACCTGGGTGCTATTTCTAGTGTTCCTGGCAGCCTCCTTGGGGAGGCTGGGGAAGTGGCTTCCCACATTGTTTTAAGTCTTACTTTGCATGGAGCTTGGACTATCTCTCACTCTAGAAGACTAAAGTGGTGTCATGAACACCCAGGTTCCAGTGCATGTCTTAAGTGACACTATGATGTGTTTTTTTCTCCTCAATATAATTTTCTTTCCAATGCACTGTACAGTATTTTCAGCCCTTGATGATTCTTCACTAGAAACTTTTGATTTTTTTTCTAATATTTCATTGTTTTCTATGGGTTATAAAAATTCATTAGCAGGAACTTTTCCTCCTTAGATAGATACAGCTCTGTATTAGTTAAGACATCAATTTATATTCAAGAATATTCATCATTACCTGAAATTAGATCAGACCAAGGACTTTGACCTTTACTTGGATGTGCTGCTTTGCCCTTGCCTCCCTTGGATAGTGAGTAGGCCTGCTGCAGACAAGTGCACATCTGGAAGAAGGCTTCTTTTCCTTGGGTGGTAGGAAGTTTCTCCCTGATGTCACGCGAGCAGCCACATGGACATTGTCAAAATGCCACAAACTTGTCCAGCAGAAGAAATTAGTTCAGCTCCCAATCTTTCTCCTGGGGAACTGTTACTGAGCTGAGGGCAAAATAGTTTTCAGTCTATAAACAGAAAGTTTGACCTGCTCATCTTAGCCGGCTTGTGTAAACAGATCAGTTCCTCAGAAAAGTGATGCAGGTTTCACTAAGAAATGGAGCATTGTCTGCACATCTGGGACAGATCCTACCACTCTGGCCTGCTCCCCACTGAGCTGGTGACAAAGCCCTTGAGGTGCATCCTCCTTTAGGTCACCCAGTGCACAGTAAGAGGGGAGAAAAGGCACCCTATGTGTGTCTTTGTATCAGTAGGCACTAAATGACTAATGGCAGGGTGGGAGAATAACCTCACGGTACTTGGCTTTCAGCAGACTCAGAGGGAAATGGTCACAGAAGATGGAAGATGGGGAGTACCTGTTGCCAAATGGCTGTGATTACAGAGGTGGCAAACTTCCAGGGAAACAGAGCCTCAGTTCTGCTTTATCAGGATCCTTTGTAAATTGCTATTAAGAAGTATTTTTCAACAATCTCGTTTTTATTAGCCGTTTGTGCCCATTATAGTTTTCTAGTTGCTGGTTTGTTATGGCTGTAACATAAATAAAGTTCTAAAAATGTCTCATTTGAGGAATTGCAGAGCTGGGCATGCCATTTAGGCACAGATAAAAGTAGATGTAAAGGGCTTTCTTTGTAATGGGTCTATTTTATATTTAATAGAACTGTCATATAAACCTATACTAGCATTTAAAATGCAGTTTCTAGGCTATAAAATAAACACCATTTCTAATATTGCCATTGGCTTTCACCTATGGGATACAGTTCATTAAAAGCTCTGTAAGGCATTTACATGGGCTTACCATATAATTTACAATCTATGAGCCACCCTAGGCAACAAATGTGTTTCCCTTTTTATCTTAGGAACCAGTCCAAAAATATTAATGATGGCTGCAGCATCACCCAGCCAGGCAGAACTGTGGTGTAGTGCTGGTGGAGACTAGCACACACCTTCTGTGGCAGGAGTTCTGCTAGGTAAAAATGTCTCCTTCAGGAAACATAAGCCTGAGAAATACTTTTGCATTCTGTTCTTTTTACTGAAGATTCAAAGACAAGTGTTGCCACAGAAAGAAATGTTCCTGGATCTGATCTCTGTGGGATGTGAGATAGGACTGCCTGTCCTGGGCTGAGGGGCTAGCCCAAGCTGGACTGAGTGACTCTCTGGAGGCATCCATTTCTCTTCTTTGGCTATAGAAACAGGCATCCAGGTGAGACAGCTAAAATAAGGTGGAAGCACTGAGAGACAGCACCCCTGAGACAGTAGCTTCATACACCTTTTGTGGTAGTATGTGGTAGTATGCCCTAGTCTCTAGCACAGGGAGCCACTGCAAGATGGATGAGCAATTTCAGTCAGAGAGAACTCTGCTATAACAGAAAAAAAAAAAAAAAAAAAAAATCAGAACAAGTAGTACTCAGGTATTTCATACTAGGTCCTGAAGGTGACTGAAAACTTCATGAGTTTCCACTTTCATGAGAGACTCCTGGAGCCTCAGTTGCCTGTTGGTATATTAGGTCCTATCACTGAACAGGAGTGTTGCAAGAATAATTTAATATTTGTGGGACAATAAACATTTAAGTTAATTCACAAAGGAAGTCATAGGGTGAAATTTATCATTATCTTTCTGTAAGAGTATTCAGTGTATTCAGACGTGGAGATAAATAGTTCAAAAGCCCCAATCACTTAACCTCAGGCACTTCACAGCAGCCCATATGTTAGGATCCAAGTTGTTTTCAGCCCCTTTTAAAGTAGGTGATGAACTCAAGTGGCCAGACTCACTATCTGGAGATACGTTTCTCCTCCAACTATGGAATGAGCCCATGATGACCAGGCACCTCTCTGGAGTGCCTAAGTGGGTGGGATGAGCTCAGAATGCAGTGGCTGCTCTCCAGGTTCTCCTAATGTCCCACAGCTGTATGGGAAAAGCCTGGACAGTGGTGCTGGCTACCAAGCGAGAGGGAGACAAAAAGGGTTTCCAGCAGTGGTATCCATCCTGTAATAACTTCTAACGTTTTATCTTGGGAAGGATCTTCCAATGCTGTTTCTTTACAAGTGATATTTATATTAGAGAAGTTCCGGAAAGCCTCCAGCTCAGTTGTGCCAAGCACGGAACAAACAGAATTCTGAATTATTTTCCGTCACAGACAACTGCGTGTAATTCTGAATTGGTATTTGGATTAATCATCTTCATCAAAAATTCCCTAGATTTTACTATATCATGCACTGGGAAGGCTCAGAAAACTTAACTGTCAGGATCTTACAAAATCGGGTCACATTCAGTAAAGATTGTATATGCCAGGAAAAGCAGCATGTGCCAGGGTTTTCACATATCCTGAAGTCCCATTGAAGTTAATGCACCATTAAGAGCCTTGCTCAAGGTCTAATGTACGGCTGCCTGGCAACCAGGAGAAATCCTGCAGAGGCCAGGAGCTCACAAAACTGGGGAGAACTCTAATGACTTCCTTATGACCCATCTCCAACTGCACTGAGTGGAGCTCTGGCACAGGAGAGAGTCTGGCCTATGGCATGTAAATAAATAACAAATGAGCAAGTCAAAGCAAAGGCAGAGATGAATCAAGTGGTTCACACAGCACAGCTATAGTTTTACGCTGTCTCCAGGCTATGGAAGGCGAGCCATCATACTTTGGTTCAGCTTCTCAAAATCATTTTTAGTGCCATAAAGAGTGACTTTTTCTCTTTTAAATGAAAGTCCATATTCTGGAGCTGTCTTCTGAAAATAAATAGAGCCAACGGGGATAGTACTTTTCAACCAAAACATTAATCAGTGACTGTCACTACATGGATAAATGTCATTTTGGACTGAAAGCAAAGTATATTTAATTTTAAATTAATAGGTCAATTTCTAAACTGATTAATAAACTTAAAGAACAGTCTGCACATTGTTTTTATCTTAAACCTATCTAAAAAGATCAGGAATACAAATTACCAGCAGGACCAAAGCAACATTTACAAAAGGGTAGGTTTTAAAGCAATTACAAATTGGCAATTTGTTCTCATGAATTGTGTGAATTGCATGCTGTCTTCAAAAATTCAGACTAATGGAGCTTGGACATTTACCTTTTACCAGCCAACAATGGAGGCACTATGTCCAAACACCTGCTGTAATCTCACTGGCACGTCCAGGAAGGGATGAGATCAAGGAATATGCTTCAAAATATTATGAGCAGGCTGAAAAAGATGGCTGACAAATCAGCTGGCAGATGCCTGGTATCCCTCAGTGTGGAAAGAGGGAATATGTCAAAGAGTGTAGGAAGGTGGGTTGTGGGTTCCTCTGCATGAGAAAAAAGTGGATTTAAGTCTGTGTTACCTTAGTAAAAAACCACTGAGAGAATCACAGAATCATAGAATTGTTGTGGTTGGAAAAGACCTTTAAGATCATCGAGTCCAACCATAACCAACTCTACCAAGTCCAGTGGTTAAACCACGCTCCTGAAATGCCAGCAAGTTATCCCATTTTTCTGCCTGGTGGCTGAATGAGGAAATAGCTTAAGGAGAGAAAACTACAATAGACCAGGTGACAACCACCCATATCCTGTGCTACAGCAAAAGAAGCATGAACAGCAGGTAAAGAGAGGTGATTCTCCCCCTCTTCTCCACTATTGTGAGACCTCACCTGGAGTACTGTTTCCGGCTCTGAAGGCCCCAGCACAGGAAAGACATGGACCTGTTGGAGAGGGTCCAGAGGAGGGCCACAAATATGACCAGAGGAGTGGAACACCTCTCCTATGAAGACAGGCTGAGAGAGCTGGGGTTGTTCATCCTGGAAAAGACAATGCTCCAGGGAGACCTTATTGCAGCCTTTCAATATATAAAGGGGGCTTATATGAAAGAGGGAGAGAGACTTCACCAAGGGTATGTAGTGATAGGACAAGGGGTAACAGTTTTAAACTGAAAGAAGGTAGATTTAAATTGGATATTAGGAAGAAATTCTTCTGTGTGAGGGTGGTGAGACACTGGTACAGGTTGCCCAGAGAAGTTGTGGGTGCCCCATTGTGGAAAGTGTTCAAGGCCAGACTGGATGAGGCTTTGAGAAACCTGGCACCTGGAAGGTATCCCTGCCCATGCACGGAGGTTGGAACTAGGTGATCTTTAAGGTCCCTTCCAACCCAAACCGTTCTGTGATTCTATGAGTCTATGATTTTCACATGGGTTTGTTTTTTTGGTTTTGTTTTGTTGTTGTTTTTTTTTGAGGAAAACTAAGGGAAATTAGGAAGAAACCCAAAAAGACCCTCCTCTGTGAGCTAAGGAGTGAGGATGACTGAAAGGCTGGGCTGGGAAGCAATGTCTGCTTAACAGAAATAATGAGAATAATTAAATAGTACTCTGACTTGTCTGTACAGATAACTTTCCAGCATAACGGAACAATGAAATAGCACGTCCCCTGAAGGGAAGCTCCTGAGCAGTGAAGCATAATTCTTGCCTGAGAGTTAGATCTCAGTCTGGCTCTTTGCTGTGAAATTACTGCACTGCTGAAAATACACAGACGTGCATGCACGCTGACACTGGAAGAAAAGCTGTGTTGGCATTTGTAAGACTGTAAGGTCAAAGTTAATTTTGTCAGATTTACTAATTGTTTTCAAACTGTGTCTTTTGTTTAAGCTGATTTAAAAGTAAACTGACTTACTGTGATTTGGTTTTAAATACCTTTTAGTAACAGTAATTCTGAATTATAAATAGCTTCATCCTTCTTCCTTCTTATCAAACTTTGACATATGCAAGATAATAAGAGGGATTTTAGAAATATTGAGGCAAACCAGCCTCCTCTGAATCATGTTAAGTCAATAGTCCCTGAGAGCTAATGTTCAGATCACAGAGGGAGTATGTAGTAAGGGCCTGGGGAAGGGAGGGAGACTTCCATGGCTTTTGAGCCAGAACTGATTCATTATTCGCTCTATTGAAAATTGTCAGAGACAATTTTTGTAAGCATGTATCCGTTTCCCCTCTGTTTAGAGGCAGTATGACTGCAAGTGAGCACAGTTAAAAGCAGATAGTCGTGGCTTAGAGCTTGCTGTTAGTAGATTGCTGTAATCACTAAAGCTAAACTACGACACGGGGAAAGATGAGATTTCATACTAGCATTTGTCTACACTTGTGTTCCTGCAGGTATTTCTGTGCTCTGCTTTGTTCCTTCAGATAATAATGTTTTCATTCTCTAAATAAAGATTTGTGAAATTTGCTTTCCTGGAAGAAGCGTTCCAGGGACTGATTCAGGGCCTCCCTCTCAGCTCATGTACCTGTCCTCAGAAATGCTACTCTAGATTACCAGGAAAGGGGTGGCACAAGAGGCAGGAGAATTCCAGACTCCCACTTGGATTTTTTCACTGTGTTTTCTCTGACATAGCCTGGCCCAAATCCCCCAATAATTAGTTACACAACCAAATTTTGTACACGTGACAATGATTGCTGATTTCAGTGGCAATGCTCCCATTAGTAAAATACTTCATATAACTTTGGAGGGACTCAATCCTATGTAAAACGGTTGTGTTTCCTGCAACTTCTCTGTCCTCTGTGTGCTTTCAGTTCATGGCCAGTCATTTTAATGGCATGGCAGTCTTTTCCTTGGAGAACCAATGGGGCTAGGAGACAGCAAGTTGGTCCTTTTCTATTGCAAAAAAGATGTGATGCATCTGCAGAATTGTAGTCTGCGAGACATGTAAAATAATCCTTCTGTCCTACCTCAGCACTGATGCAGCCTCAACTGGAGTGCTGTGTCCAAACACAGTAGAAGAAGGCTACAAATCAAATACATGGAGAGTCCAGAGGTGAGCAAGTAGAATAATCAGAAGTCTAGAAAACATCACTATGGATGCAGAAGATATGGAGATAGCACAGAAGAATTTTGTTTAATCTAGGGAAGACAGAGGGAAACATGACAACAGTCTGCAAGTATGCAAGGTGCTATCACAAAGAGGAAAGGATTAATCTGTTCTCCATGTGCATATGACAAAAAGAGATGAGTGTCCCTTGCAAAATGGAAGATTCATGTTCCTTAATACTCAAATAATTTTCTAGTTTTAAAAATAAGAGAGCAGTCAGCACTTTTGCCTGGAGAAGAAGGATGAAGGTGGTGGAATCTCCTTCACTGAAGGCCTTCAGATAAATATCTCCAACTATGAACAGCTGATCCTGTGTACTGAGAAGGGGGTGGTTAGAAGACCTCACAAAATCCTATCCAGCCCTATCTTCTGCTAATGTAATCAACAAATTTGCAGCTATGTTCTAAGGGAAGGAGTCTTATTACTGGGAGTAGAGAAAAGGCAGAATGGACCAACACTGATTGTTTTCAGACCTTGAATGGAGAAACAACTTGAAGACAATAAGCGCAAAACTGTAATATGACTTTTTTGGGGAAGGATTTTCTTCCTGCTCTGGTGTCCCTTTGTCACTTTTGTTCCTAGTCTTTGGATTTTATCATGAGGTGGAAAAATGGAAATGACATCATCAAGATGACATTAAAGCAGCTTCTTACTTCAAATCCATTTTGCCAAAATAATTTAAATACTATTATTTGTAACAGTTGTATTTATAATGATGAAATTTATATTTTTTTGCCATGTCATAAAAACAAGTAGCAGTCCTGAGAATAAGCAATACCCACTTTTACTAATTCGACAGGAATAAAACCTTGCAAATTCTGGTGGCGTTCTTTTCAAAAGTGAATGGAAATATGATCTAATGACATTCAAGTAATCTACTCAGGATGCTAAGGCCCTGTGGGAGATACTTTTGACAGAAAGCTGAAACTGAGTGGGTATACAAAAACAGATGAAAAAAAAAGAAATTTTCCTTTGTTTTAGCACATGAAACAGCAGCTCCGTTTTGTGTATGGAGGAAGAAGGTTGCAAAAAACTAGGGAGATAAATTAATGAAAAAGACTATAGAGAGATGGAGCCGTCTTGCTCCCTAAAAAAAAAACAGTTCAGCGTGGATCCATATGGTGTGAGATTTCTCTTCTGTGACATTTTTATTAAGGTTATGTATATGACCGTTCATCTTCATTCTGCTGGTGCTAATTGCTGTCTATTGGACCCTTCGCTACTGTGTACAGAGAACACATGCTTCCCCTCCACACTGCCATCGCTGCGGGTGCACTGGATTGTTCTGCTGTCCTCAGACAGGAACCTGCTGCTGCTGCCTGGCTGCAACAGCTGGGAATATTCTGCTTTTAAAAGCTTATCTTGTTGATACTTGAGTTGAGCTATTACACAGTGGAACAAGCAAACAGAATGAATGGACCCTCTGCGGGCAACTTATGGTAACAAAAAAGGCTTCCATGTGCTTTTGAATGTGTCTCTTGTCTTGGAATTGACAGTGATGTTTAGCATAGATGTTTCCTGCGAAGAAAATATGATGGTACAGAGCCAGAAAAGGCTAAAGAGAAACATGCACAGAAGACATGTTCAGCACTTAAGCTTCTTTTCAACTCTAAGCAACATTTAGAGTTGAATTTTGCAAAGGTTTACTCATGCTCCGCTGAAATGCAAGGGGCTGTTTTTGGGGTTTTTTTGTTTAGAATAGCTGATTTAATTAAGAATTACTTTTATGCACAAAATGAGTATGTAAAGCATATCCCTTCGATCTTCTATGGAGCTTTTAAGAAACCACTCTGAGAATAAGGTTATTTATTTATCAGCATTAGGTCTGTGCACACATGTATATTGCATGTACAAGAAGATCAGAGCACAGAAACACAAATATTCCCATGTTATGGATGGACCACCCTGAGAAATACAGAGATCTATTAATTTTGCTTATCACTTAGACTCCAATTTATCAAAACATCTAATAGTGTCATGAATTTTTCTGTCATGAAGAAAGTGTTAAAATCATCTAATCTTCTTACATAATGCAGACTGTAGGATTTCCCCGAGCAATTCTGACTTGCATATCCATGCATTTTAGTTCAAGCTGTAAAAGTTAGTAGCAGCAGTAAGAATAATTAGACTTATGTTCCTGCAATTAGTGAATCTTAAACTGTTATCTTCTCAACACATTGTGTTTTGTGAATGGTGTTGTGCTTAGCCATGCCCCCAACTACACACCAGCCTGACTACAGACTCCACATGACCTCTAGGCAGGAAAATCTCTCTTCTGAAGATTTAATGGAGGTGTTGTCTGAGCAAGCACAGACGCTGAGTGACATGTGCATTATTCTGTGTATGGATGAACATCTGAAAATTTGCCTCTCAGACCACACTGGGCAATCTGTGAGAGCTGAACTTGACACTTAACAGCTAGACTTACTTGTACCTTTGGTCTCCCAGTGATGGTGATTCTTGCTGTACCACCGCTGTTTTAACACATTAACCTCAGTGAAGTGGCCAGTTCCAGTTGGCGTAGATGACCCGTGGATACACGGTTCCTTTTGCCACATTTCTGGTGGCAATTTTTGGCTGAAAGAAAAACTTTTATCTTCCCCTTCTCCACCACTTCTGCCTAGTGCCACTTTCTCATTTGTGCTTAATCGACTGTTTGCAGGGTTATGAAGTAAACTGGAAGAAGCTTAGGAGTAAATCCATCTGTTTTCCTGTTCAAATAAAAGAGTGAGTGACCTTCTTCAAGGGGTATTGATACATTCAGAAAAAGAATGATAACTTAGGGTAAATGAGAGAATCATAGAATCACAGAATGATTTGGATTGGAAGGGACCTTAAAGATCATCCAACTCCTCTGCATTGGCAGAGACACCTCCCACTAGACCAGGTTGCTCAGAGCCCCATACAACCTGCCCTTGACCACTTCCAGGGAGGGGGCATCCACAACTGTCCTGGGCAACCTGTTGCAGTGTCTCACCACCCTCACACTAAAGAATTTCTTCCTGATGTCTAAACTAAATCTCTCCTCTTCCAGTTTTATCATAGAATCATAGAATCATAGAATCATAGTGGTTGGAAGTGAATACTGAAGATCATCGAGTCCAACCCGCCTGCTGCAGCAGGAACACCTAGGACCGATCACACAGGAATGTGTCAGATGGGTCTTGAAGGTCTCCAGAGAAGGAGACTCCACAACTTCTCTGGGCAGCCTATTCCAGTGATCCATCACCCTCACAGTAAAGAAGTTTTTCCTCATGTTGAGGTGGAACTTCCTGTGTTTTAATCCATTGCCCCTTGTCCTGTCACTACAAGCCCTTGTAAAAAGTCCTTCCCCAGCTTTCCTGTAGGCCCTTCAGGTACTGGAAGACTGAATTGATAAATACGAAACGAATTCCTATTTTCAACTTTTATCACTGTAATGAAAAATGAAAAATTGAAAATTATTTGCATCTGAAAAGAATAATGTCAGTAAGTGTGCAGGCTAATTTCACTCCCTGGTACTATTTAATCACTTTCTAATCACTATATTCCGTTCATGTTCAAGATGAAATTGTTTCTAAACAAAGCACTGAGAACACATAATTTTGAAAATGGAACATCCTAATTATGCTACAGTTTCTTTTCTTAGCTAAAAAAATCACTTTAATTCAATGAAAACATGTTTTTTACACCTTTTCTGAAAATAACCCATTTACACAATTTATATGATAATTATTATTACTATTATTTGCCTCATTAAGGGTACATAGCATCTGAAGAGGCTAGCCAGCAGTAACAAACAGATATATTTGTATATGTGCATTTGTATAGTTAGGCTGAAGATAGCTTAACAGGTTGTCTTAGGAGGACCTCTTACTTACTGGTCAGAGAGATAAATTTGCAAAGGATACAAAGGTTACTAACAACTCCAGAAATCATTACCAAAAAAACCCCAAACCAAACCCAACAAAAAGCCAACAACAAAAAATAACATACTTTACATTTTAACTAAATATAAACCTGGCTCTGGTCAAAAGACTTCCCTGACATTTTCTGTGCATTGCTCTAAGGTCCTGGACAAATACCTTGTGGCATTTTTTTGATTTTGGGTATGTGATGGTGCCTGGATGGGGCTAGATGTAGCATCCCACATGCTTTTGCCAAAACCCTTTATTCTGTGTGCTGTCAATCTTCAGATTTGCCCCAGAGTTTGCTGCTCAAGGAAAAGTGATTCTTTTGTTCACATTTTTATTTAACTGGACAAAATTATTTGCTGTTTCTCTACGGCAATGCTGTATGACCTTTACATTTTTCTGGCTAAAAATGCACTTAATCTTGAGTAATATTTTGCTGTACTTTTCTTCATATTCTCCTTTTCTTTCTTGTCCCTACCATAATTCTGTCTTTTGTTCTTATTTGAACACTTCTTGCCCCACAGGCCTCTGGCACGACAAGTCAAATTATTACCCGTCTTTGTTCCCACGTACAAGAAAAAAGGGATGCTGTCCTTACTTGGGGAAGGGAGGACCAGACAATACATTTGGATAAACACCTTGCCAGCTTTGAAATGTCTTGCAAAATTCTGTTAATGTTTCTCTGCCATGCATGAGGCTTGCATCAAGTGCCTTTTTCAACAGCATCACTGTAGACAACCATTTATCAGGTGTATATTGTATGGCAGCGCGGTGTTTGGAAATTCCATTTGCCATATGTTATTCATGATCCTTGCTCACAGCCTTCATTTGTCAGGGGATTTAGATCTCAGCTGTGTTTAGTTTTTGGGGCTTGAGAACAAGTTGACCCACAGGCAGACACCTAATGATATAATTTGTTCAGTGCAAAAGGTTTGACTGCCCTCTATCAACCTTTATGCAGACAACTCCTTTGAATACTGTAATGGATGACAATATCAAAAGCATAAATCTCGGCAAACTTCAAGGTTTCCTGGAAAACATGACTCTTAAACTTTAGGCACATAGACATTTGGCACAATGTCAGAAACTTTCGGGACTATTCATTTATCCAACTCTGGCCAAAAATAACCAAAGACTCTATGTGTCTGTTGATTTGTTTTGAAATCCATTCAAAGCGGCAAAGAAGTTAAAAAGTAAGAGACTGGCAATTGAGAAACAAGACTTCTGAAGTATGAAAGATCCTTTTCTGTATCTTACAACATGTGGTGCTAACAAGCCAGGTCATGTCCCTCATACAAAATGCTTTCTGTGAACTAAGTGTGGTTAAATTAGCAAGTAGAATTTACATAGTTCAGGTTCCTTATGGTTTTAGAAAGTAGTAAATAAAGGCCTTGCTGGAGGAGCTGCTTCAGAGGAGAAGAACATGGTGATGACTGTAGGATCACCTCCCCAGGGAGAACAGAGCAGTCAGGGTAATGGTGTTCTTCTTAAGCCCTGTTGACTTCAAGGGTCCCAGTTTCCCTTTTTTAAAACCTGTCCCTCTTAAATTTTATTCTTCCTGTTCTACAGAAGCTACTTCTGCTTTCCCCTGCACTACTCCTACTAGTGGGAGGAGACACCCACCCTCCTGTTTTCTACTCAGCCTCCCTTTGTTTTTCCCCTTGGCATGCATCTTCCTCTTCTAAGGAGAGGGGGTGGTCAGGAGACATCACAGTGGTGTACTTTTTTCTCCTGTTTTGTCTTGTTCAGGCCTTTTGTTGCCCTTCCTGGCAGGACTTCCACACTGGAGCTGTGCCCTTGATAGCACAAGACGTGTTATCATTGTTTGGTTGGACCTCAACTCTTCCATCACTATTTTAAATTATAAGGAAATGGGAGAAAATTCAGCTTCCTTCTTTTTTTGGTCAACAGTCTCTTTGGGCAGCTTTAGTAACACCACAGACACATGAAGATGGCTCTACTGTTCCTCATCTTTCCTGCTACATACCCAGCATCTCTTTTAACAGCTTGAGATTTTATTCATTAAAACCTTCTTTGCTCTCATTCATGCCAGATTATTCACACATCCCAACAGAATTGATTAGAAAAGAAGGACAGTTGTTATACTTTATGAAAAAGTAATTTGCTTTGTTACTACTTCATGCTATTCTTGTTATTGAGTAGATGGAGCAGTTACAATATTTTACATCAGCAACCACCTTTTTGATTTCTATCTAAGCAAAGTCTACTGAAAAAAAAAAAAAAAAGCCACTATTTCTGTTTGTAGCCCTTGGTTGTACAGTGTAATCCCTGTAATAGTGCCAAGAGCAGTAATAATACAACAAAACATGGAGAAGTTTTCTAAAAACCACAGTGCACATGCTGCACAACTCCTTGCAAGTGATTGGTGACAAGCTGGCTGGCAAAAGGAATGGTACCTTCTGACTTCAAGCTGCTTCTACAGATGCAGACCTGAAGATGCAACAAGGTCCCTTTCTGAAAGCCAAGCTGCCTATGAAAGAGGCAGGAAGAGAAAAAATGCTCTACTCTTGGACAGAACATGTTCTGTATACTGCAAACGTTGGAATATGGCTTTTAGGTACCCTAAGGGAAATCACACATTTTTCAGTGCAGCTGCTCTACGTACTTGAAACAAAAGTGGACAAGGAAGGCCAACTGCCTGTGAAGAATAGGTAGTGGAGAAGTAAAGACAGGAGCAGAATAGATTGGGGGACATGGAGTGAAGAGGGAAAGCAGGCAGCAGGTTTTAACTTTCAGAAGACAGGACAAGTAACTCCCAGCCTCTACGTACCTTGGAGACTGCTGTGCCTGTCTTAGAAACACACCATCAGCACTGCTGGAGATCATCTGTGTTCAAGAGCTTGTCTTTTTTCTCCAGCTACAGGAGCTCCTTTACTAACAATATAATGGAAAATCCTTATTACTTCTTCCAACAAAGGGTGCTTAATTTTTTAAATGAGCAACAAAGATTATTTCAATAAACACACAATGGCTATACACATGCATGAGAGATAGTTACTCTCACTTCTCCACATCAGATGCCTACTGCAGCTGCTACAGCTGTGTTAATAATTCATGGACATAACTGGACATATGCATGAGAGTGACATTTTCACTGAAGAAATGGTCTGGTACATTGGGCCCAGAAAAAGCAGCATCCTGTTGGCAAAAAAGGATATCCATCTTGCTGTGTGGTCCTATCAGGTAATTCACTCATTTACCAAAACGTCAGGTTTTAAGGTGGGAAGATAACGAACTCCTCAGCCATCGTGAAGATAAATCAGTTGTCAAATGCTTTCAACATGTAAGTGGCTAATTAAGAAAAAGCATTGTTGCTGAATGTTGACATTTGCAAATGGGAGAAGCAGAGCTCCAGAGTTTGGCACATCTGAAACTGCAGAACATGTGTGTAGTTTGGCTCTGCTCAGAACACAACTAATCCCAATCTTCTTCTGTGAGTTATTTGGCAGGCCTTCTTCCCCTGCCCCCACAAAACTGTCAATTTTCAATAGTAAATCTCAGCTCTAAACACTCCATCCTGGTTCTGCATCCAGGCCTGATATAAATCAACTTGTTTCCTCCAGTGGACCTGTGCTGGTTTCTGGCAGCTCAGCATCCGGCTCTGAGTATTTCCTCATACACATTGTTCCTTTTGGTTTGAGCAGCCCTTGCTTCCCTCTCTAACCAGGCAGAGTGATAAGTTGAAGTAGACATGCCTTGATTTCCTTATCGCAAAGGAAACTCCTTCTTTTCCTTTCAGATTCCCCATACAGTCTGGCAGGACCCCTGTGCCCTCATTCATCTGTCTCACCTCAAAACCCCCATTAAGACACAGTATTGCCAGGCAGTTTTGTATGTTATGGGGAAACCCTATCCCAGAAAACAGATGGCTCTCTAATAATTGGTTTTGGGTAAAACATTTCTCCCCCTGGCTGATTTACCTGGCCTAGTGGATGGTGTCCCTGCCCATGCAGGGGCGGTGGAACTAGATGATCGTCTAGGTCCCTTCCAATCCAAACCATTCTATGATTCTGTGATTCTATGATAATCCATGTCAAGGCAAAACCAAGGTACACTGAGGCAGTCCATTGGAGAGCAGTGGCTGCCTGCCCATTCTCCTAGAAGGCTCTGTTCCTTCCAAAGAAAAGGGGAAAAGTCACTGAGAAAAAAGAAAAAAAAGCAAATGTGAACTAGAAAGATTTAAAGTAAATCAAGATGAAAGCTGAAAGGCTCTCGGAGTGTCTGGTTCATGAAAGGTATTAGAAGGTCATATTCTTTCAAGATATCAAACAGTGAAAGCTGGTGGAGTGACAGTTGGCAACAGAAGGGGTTGTGTCTACTGATGTTTATGGAGGTCAGGCCAGATCCTAGTCCTGGCAGTGCTTTCTTTGGCTCTGCGTTCAGAGTGAAATGATGGAAGTTGCCACCTGCAACCTATAAGAACTATAAGAACTCAGAAGAGAATCTTCTCAAACAACCTCTGAGGAACCCCAAAGCAAAGGGAGTGAACACAGTGGAAGTGGAGGCATGAGAGATAAGAAGTATGGTCCCACTCCACATTTTTGCTCTGGACGTAGTCTGGCTAATAGGCCTAAAAAATCTTGGCTTGGGTCCTATTTGCAATTCTAAGCAAATATTTACTCAGTCTTGTCAGGTTCATTAACTCTTCATGTATGTATCCTTACACATTGTACAGCCAAACCATGAGAAGCTGTTGACTGAAGACTGATAACATGAAGAAAGATCTTATTTTTAACATATATTTATATATGTCAGGAAAGTGTAAATTTCTAATTTCACCCAGCTTTCATTTAACAGACTTGGCATCTTTGGACTATGGTCTGTAAGCTGGCACATCAGCACTGCAATCAATGGACCTAAGCCAAGAAGTTCTACTCAGTAATGCAGGCCTTGGCTAATCACATGATGCCTCCTGTGGAACTGCACAGTAAACCCCATCAAACTTCCCCTTATTCTTCAAACCATGAAGACTGTTACTTTAGCTAAGGATCATAAGTCATGACAAACAGAAATACAGTAAATTCTAAAGCAATTATAAAGTAATCTATAGAAAATAAAAAGAAAATATTTTAAATGAGTCAGAAACATGCAATTTTAGCACCTATACATTGGATGAGAGTGCCCAGGAACAGACTGTTACATTGGTGCCTAACAAGAATAATCATCCACAGGAAAGATTTCATAAATTGTGCCCTACCTTAATCACGTAAATCTGGGAAGAATTGAGCTTTGGGAAGCCTTGCTTCAGTTGCTAGCCATGAAAGGAACTCAGCACCTCACCCTGTGGAAGGATTCTGTAACTGAAGAGTATTTATTTTTCTATCTACTTACATACATACGAATTCAGTCAGATGCTAAGTGAGTGTGCTGTGGAGGGGTGAATGCACTATGCAGTTAGTATCTATTGACCACAAGTATCTTCTGCCTTTCCAAGAATCCTTCCATTTTCTCCTGGTTCTTACAAAACCAAGTAATTCTTCCCTTCAGAGGTTTGCTGCAGGAGAGGAGCATGGTGAGGCAAGTCCTCAGGGCACTGACACACAGTAGTTGACAACCACTTTTACTCAAGCAATGAGCTATGGACAACTTACATTTCATATTCTTCCAAGGAAAGTTTAGAGGATATTCCGTGAGTTTGAGTGATGTTTTTTCTGTCTCTGTTTTTGACACAGAAATCTGAGCTAGATTTTTTTTTTTTTTTTAATTGCTCTTCATCTTGTTTGAATTGGCTAATTCTGCTGGAAATTGCAAGGATAAAACATACATTTGCTATGGAAGATGTGCTGTCTCCCACTGTCTCTGAAGCCAGACAAGTAGCAGGATATGCACACAGGTGGCCAACGGTTTTGGAGCAATGGCTGTAGCCACACTAAGAAATTTAGTGTGGGTTCCCTCACAAAGATGACTTTCAGTGGGACATATAATAAACAACAGAGCTTCTGTGTTCAAGCTTGCTCCTCTGACGGAGTCCTTGTCTCTGTCTTCAGCTGGTACACCCTGCTCCTCCTTCCCTCACTTTTTAGAGGACAGTAAATGCACTTTGGAGCACAGCTCAGAAGAATGGAGGCCATCTTGCCATGCAACTTAGTGGGTACCCGTCACATCAAACGTATCAGTGGCAGGTAAAAAAAAAATTGGGGGCCGGTGATTATAATTTATTTACCCTCCTATTAAATCTGGGGCTAAGGTATACATATGTGTATAGGTATTACATGATCAAAAACCCTCTGGAAGATTCCTGTGGCATTTGTAGCACCTAGTCAAGCCCATAAGAGGAGATCTGTGGGGAAATGGAGAGGGTGTGTGGGTGATGGGACAACAGGCTGTGATTCTTGAAATGGACTGCTCCTTGTCCCATCGCTGGAAGTGTGTAAGGCCAGGTTGGATGGTGCTTGGAGCAACCTGGTCTTGTGGTAGGTGTCCCTGCTTATGCAGTGGGGTCAGAACTAGTTGATTTTTAAGGTCCCTTCCAACCCAAACATTATATGATTTCCAAAGGGAGAGAGCATATAACGAGCGCAAAGGTGAGTAACCATAACTGTGTCCATTTAATACCTTGGGCATGGCTTTCCATGAGCCTCTGACTGCCCCCTGTATTCTCACAATCACCCCACAAAACGGGCAGCCACCCTGCCCTGCCAGGCAATGCAAGAACCAAGGGCTTTGTCTCCTACAGCCAGACTGAAGGGGCGGGAGCTGGCAAGATGACATGCTGATACAGGAGAAGCAAAGGAAAACAGAGGAGCAGAGATGTGAAACCTGATCCATCTAATAACATCGAGACTGATAGTGATTTTCCACTCTATCTTGTAGGTCAAATGATCTTACAATGCAATGTTAGAGAGAAAGATGATGGAAATATTTTCATTTTCTCTCAGAGTCAATATTTCCCTAGCTGGAAATTAATCACTGTAAAAGAAGCTTAAGGGGAGTCTGTCAAGGTTTATTTAGGCTTCAAAATAACTTTTTAAAACACTAGCTTTTGTTGTTGTTGCAGGTTTAGAGGTCAGAGTTTCCCTCCACAGCATTCTTCTCTTGACAAATGACCTTTCCAGCAGCCAGCCAGGTATTTTTTTATTTTAAAGTGACTTCTTGTGTGTCCTGCCATAAGCAAAACTGTGCAGATACAGTGGAAAAAAGGTAGAGCATCCACAGTCAGCTCTATTAATGTCTTATCAATCAAACAAGATGTCTTACTATTTTTTTTTCTTTTTTTAAATACCATTGGAGTGAACCTTCATCTGCCAACCTGCCATCTGATTCTGAAGCAACTAAATTTTGAAACTAGGTAACACCTTATGAAGTTTCTTTTATTAACTCATGGAAACCTCCAGTAGAATGCCTGTATTAATGGTAGCTGGCCATTACCTGTGGATGTGCAGGTTATTGAAGTTTGTCATCTGGAAACTAGCAAACTGCAATCTGAGCCTGAATGAATGTATCTGAAGAAAGGGTAAGAACTTCTTTACCTACAAAATGGTGTTAATCAGCCTTTCACCAGACTCTTTGTCCCTTTTGGACTCAGAAATTCAGATAAAAAAGATATAAATAAAAAAATAATTAGTCTGTCCCCATCAGCAACATCTAAACTGGAGTACTCAGGCAAAGTTTGGACTCCATTATATGGCTGCTTTGACAAGCAGCCTGGATCAGGAAATGATGGGAGTGCCTCAAGGAAGCTTCAAATAGCACAGCTTCCCCTGTGTCACTTAATTCATGAAGCTGAATCAGATTCTGCCCCACACACCAGAAACAGCCCTCAAAAATCTGAACAATTCACCAGGAGGGCTGCTGAGAACAGCAGGAGCAAAGCTGGTTGTGCCTCCTGTGACTCAGCCACCGTGGAAGGCAGGAACCTCACTGAGGGCTTGTGACTCCTAATTGTTATTTCTTCTTATCATACATCAGAACACATCTGTAGAAGCTTTCTGGCAGAGATGCCAGATGTTTTGGTTCCCTTTATCATCACTCATTGATTATTTCTTGTTTGTTCAAGGCTCGTTTATGGGTTTACATTTTGTTTCTTCAATGATGAGCTTAAGTATTCAGTGATAGGCACTTGTTATTTTGCTAGACACTTTTAATGTTCTGCTGTTGTACTCCAAGGGAGCTTTGCAAGTTAGTAATAATAAAAATATTAATGAGTAAATAATGTTTTAACTCTAGCTATAGTTGCTGCAATTTTTTGGCACTTCTTATTTAAGGAATAGCTGCCCTTAAGAATTTACCTAACAACTATTACAAATTTGGTTCACTGTAAGCATAATGATTGCTCTTTATCCTATATACACTGGAAGACAGTAGATCTTTCCCTGGGAGGCAACTGAAGCAAATCCCTATGACATTTCTTTTCTGGAGGCTCAGAATCAAACTGGGACACAAAGTGCCTCTCAGACTGCCAGAGCCTCCCTTGACCACAGCACTGCACAACTGATATAAAATTGAGATAAAATCTGTTTTCTACAACTGACAGCCACTGTTTTACACTGAAGGCTTAAAGTCTAATCTACTGACATCCAGCTACACAAAAAATCATTGCACGTGCTTCTGTGTGTGTCTTGTTTATTTTGTAAATATGCATCTCTCAGTGGATTCCTGACAGCAGGCAAGGAGGTCTCTCTGTCTCATAGAGGTCAGCAGAGTATTGCTCGTGTTTGCTGAAGATGCGCAGTGGGTCTGCACGATGCAGGGTGGGCTGTTTGCCACAAAGCACCCTTACTCTGTAAGGAACATGGTTTCACCTCTCTGCAGTTGGGTGTGGGCCCAGAAGGGTAAAATGGGGAGCAGGGGAAGGGTTGAAATGGAGGACCAGACTTCTGTGTTCTCTGGAAACCAGGGATCACAAGCCATGAATCATGCACTAGATACAGAGCCAAACGTTTGGATGAACAGAGCCCTTAACAATTAATTAATTGTTGACTTTAAATGCCTGTGCTGCAGATGTGCTGTCATTTCTACAGAGCAGTCCCTCACCAATCTCTTTGACTTGTTTACAAAGTAATCGGTAAATGCAAAAAAGAAGAAAAATGTTCTAGTATGAAAGTTGCTTCCACAAATGCACGGATGCGTAGGCGTTCACACGATGAAAATAGGAGAAGGGTTGAAGTCTGTATGATCTTTGATTTTATGAGGGTTTATGAATGTCCCCTGGAAAAGATTTCATGTCGTATTCTCCCATGCTTCCTGGATTTTGATGTTTCCCATAAAAAAAAAAAAAAGCAGAATATCCCTTCATTTACAAAATGATTTGGATTTAACTCTATAATTTGTAAATATTTATACATATTTCCAAAGAATACATGGGCTGAACTGCATTTTTTCCTGATTACTTATATGCCTCAATACATCATCTTAGCTCCCACATCTTGTACTTGCAAAACTGAACTTTCAGTTGAAAAGTCTATACAAGATGACAACAAATTGGCAGACCACTGCAAGAGGAACAATCCAAGTGGCATGCAATTCAGACCTGAACAAATGAGATATGAACTTATTTTCCATTGCAGTTTTTCAGGTTTGTGGCTGCAGAAGAGCTTTCTGATATTAGACCCAAGTCCTACAAACACTTACGCAGATACTTAACATTTTACACTGGATTCAGAGATAAAGCTGTCCCACTGCCTTCAGCAAAATCACTCTTGTGCAAAGTGCCTTCAGGATTGCAGCTCGGGTGATTTGAAGCTTATACACAACACAGACTACAAAATAATAATTTAATTTTTAGAATACATTTCTTCCATTGATATTTCCTTATTGATACAAGCCACTACAGTACTGAGGCAAACTTATGCAAGTGATAAACGTTACAAACAATGGCAAGATGAAGTTGAAACACCCAAAACTCTTTGAAAGAAAGCTGAGGCAGGTGTACAGAATTAAAGATACCAAGTATGCTTGATCCAGTATTTGCACAGTCTGTCACTGGAGATGGTGTCTGCTTACACTACTGGGTAACCTCTGTTTAAGATATTAAGGTACTTAATTCCCTTTTTACTGAGTCACTCTGCAAATCCTTCTGAATAGGATAGGACATGGTAATCAAATCATTTACTGAAATGCAAAATAATTTTTCTTTGATTTTTACATCGTCAACCTATGACCCTCTTTCACTCCAGGTTTTCTGTTTCACAGTATTTGTGTTTTCCCTCACTCCTAATTATTAAAAGGGTATCAGTGTATGTGTTCATAAATGTGTGTTTCTGCTAGATGACTAAGAAATGGGTAGCAATTTGAGGAATCTTGATTATTCGACTTGAGAGGTATTCAAGAGCTTGACTCCATGGAGGCAAGATTTAAAAAACTCTCATGACATTTGCAAAGTCAGATCAAATTTGCCAGGCAGTTTGGAGACATTTAAAACCAGAATAGGAACCTACATTTCTAACCACTTCAGAGAGCACCCATAATTATCTCCCTCCTTCCCCACCCTGGTAGTTGTGTGCAGAGGAGGAGACATCTCCTGACTCACCACACTCACTTCTGCAGCTCTGGACTGCAAAAAAGTTCACGGGTGTTTATAGGATGTTTGTGGTGACCCCCGGGAAACACTCTTGTAATGAATTTCAGACTGTCTACCCAAGCCTTTTAACTATCTGTCCAATCTCCCTGAATTCTTAACCTCACACTTCCTCCAACTGCACGTCCTTCTGGGAGACACTGGATACTCGGGATGAAACATTTTAAAGCCAGTGCCCACAGCCTTGTCGGTACGTCCAACACAAGACCCTACTTTGTTGTTTATTTTAGTGTAAATCTCCACCCCCTTCACTTGCTCACAGGAAGAGCTTTTTCTTACAGATTGTAGCCCTACACTTGAGATAAATCTTCCTTTCTTTCTGGGTCTTCTTTTTTTTTCCTCAACAAGAGACAGAGCATACTGTGCAAGAACAGTTTCAGATCCTGTTACACTGTAATATGAAGAAAAACACTTTTTCTGCTACTATATTCATCTCCCAGTCAAATATTATAATTTTAAAAAGAAATAAACCCTGCATCCTTACTTCTTCAGCAAGTAAGCTGACCTAATAGAAACTGGAAGCCCTAGCTAACCCCTTAGCTTATTCATGATTTATCTATGCCAGGGTGAAGTGTTCCACATATTAGCCAGAGGAAATATGGTTCTAGTTTGTAATCTTGATGAATAGCAACTGAATGTATTTATTT
This sequence comes from Hemiprocne comata, assembly GCA_020745705.1. Classification (NCBI taxonomy): domain Eukaryota; kingdom Metazoa; phylum Chordata; class Aves; order Apodiformes; family Apodidae; genus Hemiprocne; species Hemiprocne comata. The sequence continues at coordinate 86,844,260 of CM036588.1, forward strand.
TTTAATGCTCATTTTAGTCATTCATCATTATTTTGAAGACCTTTTATAAATATTGCCTTGAAACTTCCGATGAGTGATGTATTTGTAAAAGGAAAGCTGCACAAATGGGCAACTTTGGATGGAAATTCCCTCAAAGAAAAGAGCTAATGCCATCCCACCAGACAAATGGACACTAGTGCTGGACAAAACAGACTGCACATAAAATGCTTTAACATTACAGGTGGTTTGCTCTGGTCACACTTCATATTCCAGGCTTATTCTACAAATGTCTCATTAAGGTTTAATGGTCCACTGCAACACTAAGCCAGTATAACTCACCCCCAAACCGAAAGCCAGTGGGCAGGAGGGGAGGGTATGAGAAGGGAGGGTAGATTAGTCTGGCCATATGAAGAAGCAGTTGTCTGGAAATTATTACATGATTTCTATACCAAAGACTATTTATTTTTCCTGAATAGCTTGTTAATAAGCATTCTTACAGCATGGACCAGTGTCACCTGATTTCAGCAGAGTACTACAAGCATCAGTTATCTGTGTGATCACATAGGAGGTTTTCTGAACATTTAAAAATATGTTGTCTCACAAAGCATTGTTAGTTTTTCTGTAAAGAGCACAGATTTGAATTGGCTCTGCTACTCTTTTGCTTTTTAAGCACATGCTTTAATGAGGAAGATGAAAATTATGAATGATCCAGCATGATATTAGGTCTGCATCAAAAAATCAAGTTTAACTTATTTCTGGATATGAAAGACAGAGTTTCTAAGCACAGAGTGGTGGAAGGGCTCTCAAGCCATTAATTTCAGGGAACATTTTGCTACCTGATATTTAAAAGATGGTGGTAAATCATTCTAAATCATTCTCTTTTAATCAACTCTGCAATAACAGAGAGAGGAGCTTAGACATTAAGAAGGACTTTTTTCTCCTCCACCAAGAATAATGAATTGGTAAAATGACCTCAGGGGCAAAGTTGTTGGGACAAGGCAGAAGGTCAGTCAAGGAGCAATTAAATGCTGTCCTGTGGGAAAAGGGTAAGTGCAGTCCCGAAGAGTGAGTTAAAAAAGGGTTAAGAGTAACAGAGGTAGAGGAGAACACCCCCCTGCCAGCACCATGATATAGTCTCATGATCTTTCTGGAAGAAGCCACAGAACAGAAGGTCTATTAGAACTGTAATAAATACTGAGTTATCGGAGTAAGAGGGAATTTGGGTATGAACTCCAGATGGACTTGTAGCACAGGCTCATTATTCTCACCTCTCAGAAACTGTGTACTAAGCCAGTGCACATGAACCCAGGCCATCAGTCAGCTGTAACTGTTCATGCTAGCACACCATGAACAGGTAGCTGCCTGCAGATGTTTGGTCTGTGTCAGTCCCTTCAATCTCGGTCATCTTGCCAAAGACAGCATCCATAAACCCAGAATTAAAAAGCATAATGTAATGGCAGACACTGCTTCTGCTGTGCAAGAGAGGCTTAAGCCAGTCAGCCTCATTTACACTTGATTTGCTTGCCCCAAGACTCACACCTGTGCAAGGGGCATAAGGATTACAGAGCTGGACAAACCAAGTGCATGAGGACTTGGCAGTCTGTGCCCTCGATTACGTGGTCGGATCTTTATTAGTAGATCAATGCCAAGGACTGCTCTTGCAGACATGAGTCCAGTCAGCCAAGCTGTTGTTAGAGTGGGTCCAGGCCATTTGCAGGGGCTTGATCCAGCTAAAGTTACCCCTTTCTTCTTGTCTTGGACATTACCTAGAGATCAGCATGTCAGAGAGCACTCCCAAATACCCTGTGTGGGATGTGAGGGAGTCCAGCCATCTCTGTGCTCCCTGTAGACCCCATTGCCAAGGCATGGGTTTGCACACTATAATCTACCTGCACAGACATAGACAGAGACTCCAGGATATAAGGCATTATGAGTTCTGGTCTAATGGTGAGATTAGCCTCATCAGAAGTTGAGAGATTGCTCTTTCTCACTGTGATGAGAGACATAGGGCAAGAGCAAAAACACCACCTGGTCTGGAGTTTGGGTTTTTGGCAGTCAAATAAATAGCTGTGATGGCAGAAAACTTGATGTGATCTACAAAGCCCACCTGAGAAGAAACACACACACAAAGAAACTGTGATTAGTCCACTTGGGAGCAATCAGCAGTGCCTGAACTAACCTGTATCAAACTCGGTCAAGATCACCTCCATTACACTGCAGTACTAGTGTATCTCAAAAGCTGGGTTTCATCAAGCTAGTTAATACTCAGGAGAATAAGTATAGCTACAATTTGGATGAGCAGAATCCTGACAATACATTTACTTATCTAAATATTAACTTTCTCTCCATTCCTCCCCCCCAACCCAAAACTAAACAAACAAAAACACATTGCAGTGTTCCCAGCACTCTTCTCTCTTCCCATGGAAAAGGAGAAGTTGACCCAGGGATTCTTTAATTCAACTGCTCACTAATTTTCCCCCTAATTTTTCAGAGGTAAGTAGGCATCTGAAGAAGTAGATGGTTATCTACATGCTATTGAAAACCCTACCAGGTTCTCTGCAGAGTAAGAAAGCACACAGAAAAGAGAGTACAACTCTAGAAACAGGGCCTCATTTTCTTCCATTTTCTTTTCCCACCTTTTTTCTGGTGAAGGACATGTCATCCCTATATTACTACAATCCTTCTATATCAGACTAGCCCACTAACACTCCCACCTATGACCCAAAAAAACCCTACCTATAAAGATTTACATATCATTCCTACACACCTAAGCATAAATTTGCCAATGCACCTTCCCAAGTCTAGCTCTTACAGAGTTCTGAAATTTAAAAAAAAAAAATTCAAAAAGCAAAGAGCAGCCAAAAAACAAATATAAACTCCCTCTACTATCTGATGTCCCTCCAAAAGCCTAAACAAGAATCCCCTAAACAAAAACCCAGTCTCTCCCTACCACCACTCAAGCCAGTTTCATCTATTTCCTTTTTCTAATCCTCTTTTATGCCCATCAGCTGGTCCTTTTAGTGTAACATGGCCCAGCTGCGTCTGCACCACTACTATTTAACCCCTCATTTTCTGATTCCACACTTCGGAATATACAGCAAAGAGGATAGAAGCAAAGATCTACCTATGGGCAGTCTTATCTGAAGTGATTTTGTTATTTTTTTTTAATACTAAGAAATTTTAGGCTATTTTCTATCTTTTTTTTTAGTATTTATAGAAAGAAAAAACAGCCAATATATTTGGGTGTGATAAAAATCACACCCAGATCTAATAAAAATTAGATCTGAACCACAAGTGTAAGAACTAGGGGCCAAACTAGCCAGTGTTTACTTACAGGCTAGTGATGCCCTCAAAAACAGGAGAACTTAAACACAGATTTTGCTGCTTGAGCTTATTGTTAATTCAGTTTGTTAGTCTCAATGTTATTTACTTGCCTACAAATTTCTTCCCTTCTTTGTCTATGTTACAGTTTTGACAAGTAGAAAACGATCATAACCAGTCATTAGAATATACTTGGACAACAGATTTTAGAATTTTTCTTCTCTTCTGAGAATTTACTAGGAAATTTAGGTCCAGTTAGGTTCTTCTCTGGGAGGAATAATTTGAATGGTTATTTGAAGCAATGCTGGATTTAACTGTTAATTGTACTGTAATCTGTTCAAGCTATCAGGGAAGTAAACATCCCACATATTTCTATAAAAGACTGACCTTTTCTCGAATCATTCTTTCTTTATTGTCAGGATTTATTAGTAATTATCAACAGATATTATAGCAAACACATTAGATACCTGTATTTGATTAATGTAACAATTGAGTAGTTAGATGAGGTGAGATGTGAAGATTCCTGGGATATGAGTATAAAACTAATAGCAGATTCTTAAGTGAAGCCTTAGGTAGTTATGTAATTTGGAAATCTTAACTGCCAAGTCACTCCACTCCTGAAAGTGATTCATTTTTGGGTGCAGAGTTCATGTAATCCCAATTTGGGGTACAAATTTTCTAGGTTTATTATCTCAGATTGTACCTCTGTTTCTGTATTTTGAAAATGCTAGGATTCCATAGTACAGTTTAAGGAACATTGAACGAATTCAGAAATACAGTCCTGTCCCTGGGGCTGTTAGTTTTTGCTCCTCTTTTTGTAAAGATCCATTCATTTGCTTAACATGGGTTATGAAAGGTCATTTTTGCCCACCACCACACTTCTCCTAACTTGCAGAGTAAATCCAGATAAGAATATGAACAGAACTCTAAGAAGATAGCCAGAGCCACTGGCAAGACTGAGCTGTAACCCAAGATTGCTCTTTGAGGATTGACACATTTTTAACCATCAGGGCACCTGAAGCCAGGTATTATTTTCATAAGGCCCCAGCATTGTTCTCAGCAATTTAAGATGAACACTCTCGAATAATTCTGAATACTAGTCAATGCAAAAATGTGTTTCTCATGCATAGGTCTTGACTTGCTGATTTTTAGCCATGTGGGAGTGATTTTTTTCTTTTACATTATTTTCCCCTCTCTGCACTGCACAAAACCTATATAAACAACAAGGGAGAGCTGATCATCTTAACATGTATAACTGAACTTTCTGTGCACAAAATGCTCTTAAACATGTAATACAAAGAATTTAAGAAAGATATTTAACTATCTAGATTATACTTCTCAGCATTTTTAGTTGTAAGATAAATGTTATGTTTGTTATGTTTATCTTGTGTTCTAGATAACTAAGGAGTTATACTAAAACCTTCAAATAAACTGAATTTAATCCCAATCAAAAAGTCACGCTTTGAGTCAGCTGTGATGTCAACTTTGAAATAACAGTGTTTCATTATGAGCTATTGTTTATGTTTTGTAGAGTTCATAGGATCTTTGTGAAAGCAAAAAATCATGAAAGGTCCTTACTGAAAGCATTTATGTGTATTATATTTATTCAGAGCTAAGCTTTTAGTTGCTTTTTACTGCTCTTTTCATCAAAAAGAATTGCACCCTCCAATTTGAACAGCAAGCATATCATGTTGCCTGAAAGGCAGGCTCCAGTTTTCTATTCAGAATGAGTGGGACAAAGTCTGTTTCACATGTACTGGTGCCGAAATTTCATCAGCTCTTTCTTAGTAAATTATGAAAAAAGATATTCTCAGCAAAGCTGAGCCAATGTTAGAGTATGATCCACCCTCTCACAGCTGTCTTTTAAACCATATTTCCTGCCTAGAAGCTACTGTTCCACTGAGTTAGCATGACTTAATGCGAACTACCTTTTGTTATTTGCCTTTTGTGATTTGTCCTATGCTAGAAAGTAAGTGGAGAGAGCTGGAGCCCGTGGACACCATCCTGAAGGAACTCAAGACCACAACACTACTACTGCCCGCATGTTAACAACTCAGTATAAGGCAGGACTGTTCCAGAACTTACATTTGCCTGAGTTTCTGAAACAATCATTTATTTAGACAAACCTGAGTGTTAGTCTGTAGCGGCACAGAGTGCCAATATAGTTGTTAGAATAATTTAGAGCAATTTCTGACAAATAAACCTTGAAGAGAAGGGGTCCTGGAGGTTCCTGTGAGCAGAAAGGTATTACATGCAATGCTGCACAGTGTACCAGGCTTCAGTAGAAAAATCGCCCAAGATCAACGTATTTTGAATATTTTTTTTCTTGCTCCTTTTTTCTTTTTTCTTCTAGGTGCAGTAAGCCAACCATCAAGCACTGGGATTTTCACTTCTCTGCTGAGAAATCCCTGTGATGAGGAGCATAGGAACAGAAGACAGCTCTGAAGATCTAAAAATCAGGTGAATTCACTTTAGATATTTAATGAAGGTTGTGTTTGACTGAGACCTCATTCCCCAGCCTAAATCATCCTCCTCAAGAAAAACAATGTATTTGTTATGTTCCCCCTAACTACCACTTCCAAGAAAGTGAAAAGAAAATAAGGCCACAGCGTCCTCAAAGGGAGGACTATTACATATTTTTGGCACTAATCTGCTTCCAGATTGCATCTATTTTTTAAGTATTTTCAAGGTCTAAGAGTAGGTGGACTCCCAGATACCACATTAGTTCAAAGAGTTAAAACATTCAACAAGCTAAACTCCTTGCTTTGGCATGTCTATCAAAGTCTTGGAGCCTTTAATGTAATTGAAAACAATTGTCCCAGTGGGGAGGTCTAACACTCTGACCAGTTGCAGTTAAATGCTTGAACTGCCTGAGAAAACTAGAGGGGTTATAAGAATTCAAGGGTAAACACGGTTCTGGCGATAATAATGTCCCAGAATTTATATTTATTAATATTGCCTTCTTTTGGTCAGACTCCCACAGGAAATCCTGAGGAGTACATGTCTCTGGCATGTTTTATCTGAGATAGTTCCATCCTTGCGGTATTGTGTGCTGATAGCAGGACAGAATAGTACCTTTGAAAATCTCTGGTCTTTATAGAAGCTGCGGATGACAACAAACAGGACCTTCAACACTCTGGGAAGACAATCCATCTACTTTCCTTAGTTATCATTAAAATGTCTTTTAGACATAGGTCATAACTGGAAACCTATAAAGGATGTCTGTGTATTAGGCACTTCCCACAAAGCCCGGTCCCTTGCGATTAAAATTTATCACATTGTTCTTCTGTTACAAATACTGCTGATATGTGTCATTACTGCAGAGCACTGCTCATAACATTTTGACTTTACTCCAAACACTTTTTTTAAATTCTGAGTTTCCCATAAAGAACCCACTCCTGAAGTTTTTAAAAACACCCATTTCTTTAAAGTTTTTAAGCCTAGTTTAAAACTTGTTAACTTTTTTTTTTCCCTGCTAAATGTTCACTTACACTGACAAATATCTTGATAGGAAGCATCGCATTCCTCTTTCTGGTCCCTGAGATGTAGCAAAGAGCAATTATGGTGCACAAAACCATACAGCCTTATCAGTTTATAGGGCAGTTCTTAAATACTCCATCTTCTTAAAAGCCCTGCCTTGACTAAGACTACTGTCACTAATGTTGTATCTTAGTGGTGTCCTCTCTGAAAGATTTTGCTTGCTGATTTTGCTTTGTTAAAAATTTTGAACAATTTTTTAATTTGCAGGGTTACTCGAAAGGAAACACAGCATAAATATTGTTTTACTCTAGCGTCCTTGCTAGAGTGAACTTACTTGCTGGAAGCTATGCTATATCTCTAGCTGTGGGCAGCAAATGCCATTTTTTGCCAGTCTTTCTAAGAAGAAAATGTTTACAACATTGCACGACATATAGCTTTTGTGTGTATGTGTGTATGCTTGTGAGTGTGTCTCTGCCCAGGCCCTTAGCTGTTGAACCCCTTGATCAATTGCAACAAAAATTGACTGAGAAGCAGCAGCCTCACAGACATTTAAAAAAAAAAAATCATTCAAGTTTCATGGAAACAGCTGATTAGGCAGAGAAAGGAAATTCTATAATGGTGTTCCTGAGGAGAAGGCTAATTCTTGACCTTGTCTCTCATGGGACATTGAAGAATCCACTTCACAGCACAAACCTTTCTCTCAGCTGCTCCTTGAGCTTCTCTATCTGCACAGCTGGAGGACATAAAGATGCGGCACAAGTGTTCCTTTCTCCTGGTGTGTCCTGCTGAAGGCAGAGGGGTGTATTTCAATATGGTGTACTCCATCAGTACCAATTTACTTAGCAGCACAAGTGGGTCACAGATTTCCAGGCCCGTGCTGTGGCATTAGAACAGGTAAGGCTGAGATGCCATTAGCATCCAGACTACTCTTACAGAATCATAGGATGTGTGGTGTTGGAAGGGACCTTTACAGCTCATCTAGTCCAGCCCCCCCTGCAGTACACAGGGATCTTTTTAACTAGATCAGATTGCTCAGAGCCTCGTCAAGCCTGACCTTAACTGTTTCCAGGGATGCCACATCTCTGGGCAACCTGTTCCAGTGCTTCACCACCCTCATAGTAAAGAACTTCTCCCTAATATCCAATCTAAATCCACACTGCTCTAGTTTAAGACTGTTGCCCCTAGTCCTATCGCTACATGCCCCTGTAAACAGTCCCTCCCCAGCTTTTCTGTAGTCCCTTCAGGTACTGGAAGGCCTCTATAAGGTCTTCCCGGAGCTGTCTTCCTCTCCAGGCTGAATAACCCCAACTCTCTCTAGCCTGCCTTCCTAGGAGAGGTGCTTCAGCCCTCTGATAATTTTTGTGGCCCTTCTCTGGACTTGTTCCAACACGTCCATGTCTCTCTTGTGTTGAGGACTCCAGAACTGGACCCAGTACTCCAGGTTCTGCGCTGTGCAAAGCACAGGCCTCCACCGAGTCACTAACCCCTGTCCTGAGCTCATTAATGAGGCATAGGATACTGAGCATATGCTCTGGATTATATGTCTGGATCAGCTGGCTTTAGGGACTCTGTGCCCATGTGTGTCGGGGGGGGACGTGGACAACTGACACCTTGCTTCCTTGGGACCTTATCCCTGGAGTCACTCTGTAAGGAGTAGCTGAGTCTGGCAATGAACAGAGAGAGGAAAAAACAAGGACTGACACTGGAAGGTAACATTGCTTTCAAGAAGTGTCAGTTTGCAGGCAATAACAAGGGGAAATCTGATGTAGAAACCAAGTTTAAAAAAGCCCATATTTTGCATTCAGCACTCGCCATTCTGAGAAGCACTATAGTAGATTTATTTCTTAGCAAGCTAACTTCTTTACTTGTCAATCACCTTTTCATATCAGCTACTTGCTGTCTCATCCATCTTTTATGCTTCTCCTTGCTTTTCTTCCTTTGACCAAAAGAAGTCACAGTTCCCATCATGAAGACATCTTTTCTTCTGCAAGCTAGGGGGTACATCATGACAAAAAACCAAACCAAACCAAACCAAAAAAACGAGCTGAAATGACAGAGATGTCTGCCCCACCTGCCTGATTCTTCTCACTAAATAATATATTTGAGAAATAAAGGAAAAAATTAAAAACAAAACAAAAAATTTAAAAACTGAAATAAGCTATGCTTTCAGATATCTAAGAGAGAGAACTGGCTTTTCTTGCATCTTTGCATTCTAACACAAATGAGAAAAAAAACACCCTTCACCTATGTTCAGGAAATGGAGACATTCCCTCTCCTTGTTCCCAGATGGCACCACAGCAGTTTCTGCAAAACTAGTGAGAGAAAAAAAAATCATTTTGCTGATGTGTGAATAGGCTGAAGCCTGATCCAAAGAACATTACAGCCCCTCTGGCAGGACTGCCAATGCCTTCAGTGGGCTTTGGATCATACTCCATGGGATACTCAAAAGCACTCAAAAGGAAATTCTTTTCCCTTGTCATGCCCTCCTCACAGCAATTCCCACCAAGAGCACAGCTTGCTGCCTATTTTGACAGAAGCCCTGGAAACAGCATGTATTGTGTTAGAAAGCCAGATGATAGAAGGTGCTGGATTTTGCCCTTTGATACATTTCCAGTAGAAAAGTGTTGGTTCCCTTCCCCTAAATATTTTTGGATCAATTTCATGTAGAATTGGGGGCCTTTTCAGGGACAAGCAGCCCCTCTCCCTTTACACCGAAGGCACTACAGTGTGATAGCCATGCTGAGCTCTGCTGAGGAACACAGTGGACCATGCCTTGGAGACAAAGGCTTCATGATGGTATGGCCAGGGGGCCCAACCTTCAGCTCCACCCAGAAACTCCGGGGACTCCCAGTGGCTCAGACTGGAACAGGACTGCCTCGGAGAGAGAGGAAAATGAGGTGGAGGTAAAGAAAAGAGGGAGCTCAGATCCAGGCTGGGTTGCATGGGGGCCCCCAGCACATGAATACAAGAATTCCACTGGCCTTGTGATGTTTTGAAAAGTAAACTATGGACGAAAGACCAGAAACTTCAAAGAAATTCCTGATTTGAAAATTGTCTGATGTAAAAGGTGTTAGTGTAGAGGAGGGTAGAGAAATAGCCTGTTCTCAAAGGCACTCTACAAGAGGTCAAATGTTGGTCTGGCTCATATGGCCATTTTTTCCAGTTGTACAGTATATTGTGTAAACTAAATATAATGTAAAGATGCAAAAGCTTCCAGAAATGTCATCGTACAGACATTTGCTTGGATGCAATCCATGATTATGTGAAAACATTTACTTTGAGATCTAAAAGCCACGGGTTACGTGGGTGTTCTGTACATTTTGCATTGGAACTTACACTATAGAGCCAGAAAAGACTGAGAGTCTTAATTTGAAATTACTTGTGTTGGTATAATGGCCTGTGCTGTACCCAAACATAAATGAGTATATGTGACAGAAGGAGAGGATGGTTCATGACCTATTGGAAAGAACTTCCAGATACCTTGACATGTGGCTGGGACCTCAGTCAGATCTCTGCTGCCAGTCTCATGCTAGCAATTGACCCAAAGAATGGGCTAGTAGAAACTCTCTAGACTAAGATACAGGTAGATTTTTCAAAAACGATGATACTTTTTATCTGACTTTGAGCTGGCTTTACCAGTAAGTTCTTACCTAAGAGGATTCTCACATGATATTAGGATCAGGTCAGAGTGTGCCCTTCAAGGGACAGAGACTAGGAAATGCCTTTTCAGAGACCACAAATGAATAGCAGAGTTATTCTATTAAATCATTACCTTGCAACTCTGGCAACAAGCAGCAAAACAATCTGCAATCCAGACTTTGCTGTTTCTCAGCCTTAAGCATATACTTGTGACAGGCTGGACCAAGCAGACATGCTGCAGGTTGCAGGGAGTGATGTTCGTATGGATCAGGATTTGGTGACTCATCCAGCTCTACTCTTGGGACTATTGAATTTCTCACTTATAAAAGTCTCTCAATATCCCTTGACTCTTTATAATTTGCTTTATATTTAATAAAAGAAAAAAGTTAAGGACCTATCCTCTCCATGCAGTGAATACAGAGATGCCCTAGAGCTGACTGTACTGGTTCCAGAACTCCAAGCCATACAACCACATCTTTTAAAGCTCAGCGAAGTAGATCCTGGTATCATGGTTAAACATACTCTCCGAGCACTTCATCTAATGTGACTAAACAGAGTTGTACTGCTCTAGGCAATGTAACAGTTCTCTTGTAGCCAGCTGGAGGATCTGCAGCACCTGGTGGAAAGGTGCCCTGAAAAGTACTCAGTAATCTTCAACAACGGCCAAAAGCATGTCCTTGGTTCTCCCAGTGGTTTTGGTCCTCAAATATTCTTAACATAATTATACCTACAGATCATCAGTGCAAATCCTGAGAAGACTGCTCCAAGAAGTGGGAATAAAATGGGTTTGAAGCTGGTTTGTATCTCTCTGTCATCTTGAATGAATACCTGAGGTAATGGGGAAAGAGAGGTTATCTTCTAGAAAAATGTATTTCGTTATGACACTCTCAGACTGGAAACAGGCTGGAATGTTATGCAGCCACTGTACCCAGCTGTGGCATGGGTCAAGTAAGAGTTTAGTGTTCAGTCAGTTTTTTGAAAGACTTCAAATACAAAGAGAATTCCCAGAACACAGTTTTTGGGAGTGAAATGACCACAATAGTAACCACTGAAAATTGAAAACAATGAAAGAAATGGGAAAATTGAATTAATTAATGCCCATAAAATATCCAAAACTCTCATTTGGATGAGGTTTTGCAATGCTCAGTGCTGGTGTCAGTGCAGCTGCATGTGGAATAAGCTGCTGCACAAACTGAACCCAAGGGCTGGGATCCTTTGATATCTGTACGCACGGGGACATGAAGTTTTAGCAGGATTCAGACTCTTCCAGGCATTCAGACACAAAGCAGATTCAAAACCTGCATTTTCAATATCCTGATAATTAAAACACAGAAAAGGTCACATTTAATCTATTTATAGCAATAATAATCTAAAAACATCAGGAATACATTTTTGGCTTGCTTCTAGTCAAAAGATTCTTACCATTTGTGTTAGTAGATACGGATTCACACAGGGAATTTATTTCAACTTAAGAAAATCAGTCACATGGCTTGGCCAGTGTGTACTCTTTTTCTTAGTATTGTTTATGCCAAAACAAGAATCAGTCAGTTAGGAACTGAAACTTATCCATATTGATTCTTTCAACATCAGAAAACGTATTTTCCAAACCAAGACCTAAGCAGCCTGAGGAATATAAAATCAATGAGCCAATATCTTTACTGACGTCATAGCTAGAATTTATGTTAGACATATGAACTTAGCCAAATAGCTTTTCTCAAGCTGATTAAATAAATGAAATAGCATGTGACATAGTAGAGAACTTTACTGCATAAAAACTGATCACCTCTTCAAATGCTGCTTGTTAGGAATTCCTATTCACATCTTACTATTCCCTTAAAAAAATGTCACTGCATCACAGATCTCACCAAAGGCACCCCTGCATGTACTGGCAGTGTCTGTACTGTATTACAGTATCTGTTTGTGGAGACGAAGGTCAGAATTCATTCCAAACCCAAAGTCATTGCTTTAATGCATTATCTCTGCAACACACTGTGGCAAACATTGTTACTTCACGTCCTCAGAGCAGGGTCCTGCACTTCTGCTGGAGACTGTGTGCAGATTTAATCATAACTGTGAAAACTGGCAGTGCAAGTGTGTCCTTTCCTTTAGTGAATGTGACAGGGAAGGGGAAAAAAAAGGGCACAACTGGCACAAGTGAATGCTTTGAACTCCCGTTATACTCAGACATATGGATTTGGTTTCTAATAGAGCAGGCTAAAACCTATACTGAGGCCTTTGTTTTATGTTCATGCTAACATTTTGAGCCAATATTAGCTGAGGTTGTAACTGGAAATAAAACATTCCTCTTCTGCTTCTTCATGTCCAATGAACACCTTTGCATTTTGTACCAAAGATGCAAAATAAAACTAATAAAAATTTAAACTATTTATATATATATATCAAGCAGCAGGAGAGCACAGGACTTCTGGCTTCTGTAGTAGTTCTGGCTAATTTTAGTTCAGTATGTGTGCAGCTAGAACCTCTGTGACACCAATTTGAAATATCTTCATGTCCCAGTGCCTGCAGGGTATGCTTATTTGCTGAGTATTTTGGAAACCACCCCTCCTATTTCAGGAGCAGATGGCTGCTTCTCAAAATGGATATTTTCTGGGGAAAAGGTTCTACTTAGAGAAAAATTACCTCTAGAAATTAGAACATTAGCAACACTGCTGATGGACATGAATCTCTGAGGGAAGTCACTACACCTCTAAATCTAGTCAGTGCCACTGGTAGAAACACAGGAAACAGAGGGGACAACTGGGCGTAATTCAAACCTTGATTAGTTGAGGATATGTTCAGTTTCAGTTTTCCAAAATTACAACCCACACTTTGCTTTGGAATTGAATCTGGGTCTCAGTTCTGTGCAATTTCATCACTTCTTAATGGTGCCAACCTTGTGTTTTCAGTACCTGTGCAGTGAAGTTTGGCACTGCTATCAAAAACCCAATTCTAGAGATAACTTACAATGAAAATAGCTTACATTAACACTAACCAAAATAATTCTTACAGTGGCAAAGAGTAATTTGTAGGCCAAGTGGATCTTTGAAACTTAGAGACCTCAAAGCACATAAGGCAATGCCATCTACTTATCACAGATGATGTTTCCCTACAAAGTACAGCAACTCAAATAACAACTAATGACTTCACGCTGGATTTCCCTACTTATTTAGGAGTGGATTAGAAAGACTACTCTTCAAATTGCAGTTTATCCTCTTAGATCCTATTAATTAGGCATTTTTTATGTTTATTTCACAGTTACATATAACCACTGCTACTTTGTGCTCTTAATGATCTCTTTGCAGTTTCTACATTTTCATGCATTTTACAATTATAAGCTTTCATCCCCAGTACTTCTGTCTGCTTCCAGACGTACACTTCTATTTACCAGTGCTAATAACTTTTTCCTCTTCCATTGACACCATGGACAGGTAGTGAATTTCTTTAAAGAGGGCCAGCCCAAGACCCACGAAACACCTCTGTTCCCTTATTTTAAGAAAGCTGTATAGTTTATGTGGTCTCACCCTCTGCCTTAGGTTTAGATCCACACCTAATATTCAGTGCAAAAAAGGCTGCATCCATATGAGCCAGCACAGTCCCACTCGTGACCACCCTGGCTTCTGAATGTACATGTTTCCTTTCTACAGTGGCATCTTTATGTTACCAAAAAAAAATAAATCCTTGAGGCTTCTTTCTTGCTTAGTTACAGATCTAGACATAGTTTATTGCAGGCCAGTCAGCTATGAGTGGTCTCTAAAAGAATGACTAGGCTATGAAGTAACCAAGAGCCAGGAGATGAGGTGAGGGTGGGCCCCTTATCTTTCACACTGCACAATTGTTTGCTCAATCCCTAGGGTTTTTTTCAGGCTGCACCAGTGAGTTTTCTGCAGGGCTGTGCCCTGATACAGTTGTGTTAGTTCTTCACTCAGGACCACTCCTGAATACCTCAGGATGTACCACCCTCACTTTTGTGCCCTGAAGGGAAACAGCCAGGTGGCCATCACAACATTTTGTATGCCTGAAATTAAAAAGCATATACAAAAGGACATTTTTATTTTAGGGCAATAGGGAACCCACAGAATTGCTGTGTTGTGTGGATGTGGTCAGTCTACTCCAGAGCAAGTGAGTGTTGAACAGGGTAGACAAAACTTTGTACATACCACTGGGATTCCTGACCATCTTCTACCTAGCAGCATAGATACAACCTATGGACGATACAGTTCAGTGCTGAAGGTCTCACCTTGGATATCTGTACCATTAAGAAATCTAAGACTTTTTCTGTACCCTGTGAGAAAAGCTGATTTTTTTCCTTTCACTATTTTTTTTCCAAATAGAAACACTCCTTGTCTACATACTTAGTACTCTTCTACTCCAAACCCTTGATTTCCATTACTCTGATGGATCATGTTTTTCTCAACTCTTTTCTGAGCTTCTGTCTTATCAGGCTTCAGTATAGGTCATTAGTCTCTAATGAATTTTATAGGTATTCTGGAGAATGTTTCTAATATGTTACAAAGATTCTGATAAGCTCCTTATTCATTATCCATCCCAAAGCATGACTCTCCGGGGGTGAAACCACTTCTTAAGGTTGTTAGGTTGTTTAATGCCCATGTATTTATTTCTTAAAGGTCAATAAGAGCAAGCTGGCTAGCTTGTAAAGAAGTAACATAATTGCACCCATTGTTTAAAACCTGATGCAATACTGATTGCAGTCAACAGAAAGATGGAAAGCTCCAGTCCCCTTTCGGTGAAGATATTCTGAGAGCAATTATGAGTGCATGGAGCTTCACATAAAAGAGTAAAAGCTTTTTTTCTCTTTTCAGAGAGATTTTCACTTCCTTGTGTTACATCATGTACAAAATGAATGGACTGAAGCAGTCAAATGATGCAAATGACAGTAGGTGATTTTTTCCCTATTTATTTTATTTTAGAATAATCTACATTGAAGTGGGGCAGTACCAGTTATTTTTTACCCTATCCAAAAAGCTCTCTCTGTGACTTTTTTTCTTTTTTTTTTCTTTTTTTTTTTTTAATGTTCTGAAGCTTGAATCTGTGAATTGGGAGAAAATATAGTCAGTAACAAAGTGTGTCTAACTGATCTTAGTTGGGAAAGGGAAAGTTTTTCAGAGTTTGTTCTAGTGAGACATCTAGCTGCTCTTGCGTGCTAGTATCAGCATGAAGCAGAAAGAAAATGGTTACACCCAAAGCTGAAAGTTTCAGAGGAAATTAGGAATAATTATATTTTTATTTACCAATAAGAGTAAACCAAACAATCATGTCCCTGTGCTTTAAGGCCCTTTAAGACTAATACATGCCTAAATTCAAATATTCAGGTTCCAGCAAAAATAATCAGATTATTCTTGTCCTTAAGAGTTAAGTGCTTTTCTGGAGTAGGATCTGTGTAAGAGAAAAAGGGCCAAGTCTACCCAGCTGCAAGCCTAGTGAGCTTACGCCAGGTTTGAATCTGCTCCAGGAAAGATAAATGGCTACATATCCATAATTTACAGGACTATAAATATCAAGAACACTGCTGATGTCATACTGGAGTGTGCAGTCCTCCATCAGGTAACATTTCCGTTGGCTACGAGATTAGTGCCTTTCAGAAAAGGACTACGGGACCGAGCTGTCACAGCTTATTTTAAAATGTTCTCATTAAACCCCCATATGTCCTAGTTACTGTCAGTTTTCCCATTGACGGGTTTTAATTTATTTTAACAGAGCTTTTTTATTACACGGTGGGACTGTACCAACTTTATGATTCATAAGATTAAATGCTGTCTATCATGTTTTCCACATGGTCTGTGCATTGGACCCTTTACTGAGATTGCTAAGGGCTAAATTTTGGCCTGACCCACTCAGCTGTTGGGCACACCACGGAAGTGTGTCACCTGGAGGGGAAGACAGACACAAGAGGGGCAAAAGGGCAAGTCATATTTTGAGTTCACTCATGGTGTGAAGTTACTAAATCTTAATTAGCTAATGACTGCTTTGGTTCCGGTTCTTGATGCACTCAAACTGTGTCTCCAAAGGAGATTGTAAGAGGTCAAAAACCTTAGACATTACTTCTTCATTATTAGGATGAAGTTTTAAAAAGTCCAGAGCTTTTATTCTGAAATTTATTGTGCATTCCTTATTTTGGCAGGTCTGAGATAAACCAGCAAACATACTAATGAAGACAAGAACTGTCCTGAGGAAATACCTCCTATTAGTTAATAAGCAGACATAGTGGCCTGGATTAGGAAGGAACATGACAGTATTGTTGAAAATGAAGATGTGTATCCTCAGTGAAGCCAATGGGTTCACAGAAGCCAGGGCTGTGTAACCTGCTGCTGCACATCAGGATTCCAGGAGAGGAAATGAACATTACACATGGTGAGACCAATAATACACCAGGGTGAGATAAATTTGCTTCTTAAATGTATTTCATCTTAGAAATTTTAAAGTAGCATTTCTGGTACTGAGAGAGACTCCAAGAGATGGGCTGTCTGATGCAACACTGCCTTCCAACTGGAAAGATGATTGTCAGCTCTCTGGTTTCCTAACTTTCATCTTCGCTGATAAATGAATGTTAAGTGGTCAGTTGTTGACAAAAGCCCTCTTTTTAATTGGATATGCAAACTGGACCTTACATAACCTGGCAACATGCTATCATCCCTGGACCTTGTCACTCAGATAAAACCATCTTGGCTCCTTCAGGAATGCGGGTGTTCAGTGTCTATATTTTTAATATTTGGAGGGAAAGATCACAGACACATATGCTTTGATATAAAGAGAGAAAATCTTCCAAAGTTTTATTTCAGTAGGAATTTGCCCAAAATAGGCAATAACCAAGGAAACCACATTTGAACCCAACTCGGTAAAGTTGCACAGCCCCCACATTGTCCCATTGGAACTGATTTGTCTGTAGGTCTGGAGGGAGATCTGACCAAGTACACTGAGAGTTGTTTGTAAGAGACTGGGACAATGTTAAGAAACCCCTTCACTGAGGAACGCTGCTGTCACTCAATCTCTTCATGGGCTCACTGGGGAAAAGAAGTTCAGGATGTCACTGATGAGACAGTGCCAAGAGCTGCCTAGTCTCTCTCTCCTCATGGTGGGTCCACTACTAGAAGGAACTTGCCGGCATTGTCACTTTTTTGAACAGAGCTCCAAGATACGTTCTAAGAAAATCTCATCTGCTGTGAAAGCTAGGGTTCATGAACTGCATATTTTTCCTTCCTTTTGTTTTGTCTTCTGGATTATATTTTTTTAGCTGTTGATTTATCTCTAGCTGGGAAATCTCCCAGTCTTTTAAAAAACTTACATTTTTGTTGTGGAATTGTTGCAGGTCTGTATGAAGGTCAGTTAAAGTTCCCCTCACAACAGATAATACTGCTGACACTCCTCCTTCAGCCTCAGAACAGCTACAGCTGTTCCCTCCAGAGATGATATTTCTAACCTAGTCCCAAGGCCTTGCCATCACTCAACTGCTACCAGTGCTCCATCCTACACAGGAGGTGGCAGGCTGTCCAGTGAACTCTTTCAATGCAGAATTACTTCGGACAGCCAAAATATAACTGATAGTTTCACCTATTTGCTAACTTAGCCCATTTCATGGGAAGTGCTCACACAAGATGGGCCACCAGGAGACCTGAAAGAAGCATACCTTCTAGCAGAAGAATGGTGATGAGCAGCTGGGAGACAGCAAGGGCAGATCCCATCTCCCTTAACATAGCTGAAACTGGAAAGGACCTATGTGGTCCACCAAGTGGTCCCTCTTTTTGAAACAATCCTAAGCATTCTCTAAAGACAGGTCAGCTTTCCCCTTACTCACAACATGCCGTTGCCTTCTTATGCTTCATCACAATGCTTTTGAGCACCTTGGCCCTCTGTGTGTAAGATACAGTCCACAAGTTAAAGAAAGACTGAAAAAGGACCTTTTTTATGGCTTGTGGTAATAGTACATGGAGTTCTGAAAAGACAGCTTCTGGGAAAGAAAGGTTACCAAATTCTGCTCATCAAGAGTGCTCTCTTGGTGTCTATTGTGTAATACCACTGCTTGATGCAGGGCCAGAAGGCAAAATCGTCATAACCAGAACAGAGTTCAAAGAAGGGAGACTGATAATTGGCCTGGTCTTGATTTAATAACTGCATTGCTTAAGTCCTAGTTTATTTTGATGTTAGTTTTAACGGCCCAGACTGAATGATAGTCTGGGGCTTCTTTGCTGGGTGTTGATGGATTTAAGTTGTTGGGGTTTTCTTTTTGTTATTTTTATCTATTTTTTTATGTTTCAGTTTGTTTAACTAACGTAATATAGTTATTAATAAAGTTAAATCATTTCTGTCACTGAACAAAATGGTCCAGAACCTTTAAAGAACTGAGTAGATATCACCCTGCCAACTTAAAAGCCTCTATTTAAATGTTACTTTGTAAACTCATTTAAATCACGTGTTATTACATGTTCGGTTGCTTGAAAGTTATTTCCTTTGAAACTTTCCTTTTTATGCGTCCATGCAGGAAATAAGATAAACTTGTTTATTTCATTTGTCAGTTTCATGTTTCTGAATTTCTTCATCAAATCTGTTATCTTCCTTAAGTATCCAATCCTTGCCCAAGTTATGTGCAGAGAGAGGAATGGTTTTACTATTATACTTGCAGTGCTAGAAAGCAAGACAAGAAAAGAGCAGCAAAGGTGCTGGCTTCTGAGAACTACAGGAAAAAGAAGACATTAAATGGGCATTTTATTTTAGAGACAATCCTGAGGGATGGGAAAGCAAAATATTTTTAGAATCATGGGATAATTCAGGTTTAAACAGACCTCCAGAGGTCAACTGGTTGAACTTTTCCAGTCCAGTGATGCATCACAGTCAAATACTTGCTTATCACTTGCTCTTTTTCCCGACCTTTTATTTTACTTAGTGAACTCTATCTTCTATCACTTTTTAATCTGAACTGTCCTGAGCAAGTCATTAACATTTGCATAACG
This sequence comes from Hemiprocne comata, assembly GCA_020745705.1. NCBI lineage: Eukaryota > Metazoa > Chordata > Aves > Apodiformes > Apodidae > Hemiprocne > Hemiprocne comata. Next base: position 86,863,642 of record CM036588.1, read on the forward strand.
TGAGTTCATTTTACTTAATGCAATTGGAAGCAGCTAATTGGAAACAATCTGTAGGCTGGAGGTCTGCTGAAACCAGCAATAAAGCTAATTACTAAATGTGCTTCCACAACACACGTGGAAGCCTCTCTTTTCTTGAACAGTGGGTAGTTCTTCAGATTCTCCAGGATTCACAAAGGGGAAGAGGGTGGTAGAACTCAGAGAGTAACAAGCCTGGATGAAGAAGAGCAATAACAGCTTTTCACAGTCCCAGTTGGAAGGGGACGGAATGCTGGAAATCCTCAGTCTGTCTTCAAGCAGAAAGAGTTCGGTTAAGAATGAGCAGATGATAACTGGTTGAGAAATGTGCAATTTCAGGATGTTTTTATCATGCCATCATTCTCTAGCAATGACTCTCTCCGCTTATTTCCCCGAAGAAAGGAAATATTTTCTACTATGGAAGTGCTGGAAAAGACAAGATCTTTCGAAAAGACAAGAAACGCTACGTATAGATTAAAAAGAGTCAGCCTTATTTGCTAATGCCTGGCTTTCACCAAGTTTAGATGTCTTTTCTTTTCCAAGGTTTACATTACTGGTATAATTTCTTCTACTGTAATGCCTTGGGTGAGTTTTCAGAGATGAATCCCAAAGTTGTCTCCACTTTCATGAAAGCAGCAGAGAGCGGGCACAAGTATGGTATAAATGAAGTTACCAAGCTCACTACTGACCAAAGCTAGGAAAAAACCTCCCAGCAAGTCTGTTCTTGAACAGTCCACAAGCAGATGAAAGGTATCAGAAGTGTTCAACAACATGCACTGAGCCATAGTTAGTTAATGAAGCAAGACTGTCAAGCAAAACTGGGCAAAGTGCACCCCCATGATTTTATTTGGTATTGTGTAGGTCTGCCTTGGTGTTTCTGCTCACGTGGCTGCCAGCCAAAAGTGTTTAAAAGGCCTTTTCAGACTGTAGCAAGGAAAAATATTCCCTTCCCTGCTTGAACTTGGGGGTATAACAGAATCACCCTTTCTGTCTAGATGGCAGAAATTTGGGATTAGGACTAGCCATTTCCTTAGTGCTTGCACAGTCTGTATCACAAATACATACGGATTCATTAATCAAAGCTTAGGACTCCACACACAGAACCAGTCCAAATTTAATAATGACTGCAACAGGATTTTAACAGTCATTAACTGTGAATATTTATTTCTACTACAACTTTTCTTTCCCATGCAAAACACACATACATGTGGATGCATTTTTAAGGAGTTGGGAACTATTCAAAACAAGAGTTATTTTGAGGGTTAGGAAATAGCTTGTCTTGTGGTTGCCAAGTGGTTTTTGGAATAACTCTTTGCATGATGGAGTTGAGGGAAAAATGGAGATAAAAACATTAGTCCTTCAGTTCAAGGAGACTAGATGTTTAAAGAGAAAAAAAAAAAAAAAAGAAGAAAGCATTTCACCTTCTTATGCTTCTGCATCCATGCACCCAGATCCCTCTTTATTTTCCATTACAAAGCTGGTCAATGCAGCTCCAGCCACATTCTCCTGACTGTGCCCCTTGGCAGGCTAGACAAAAAGGACAAGCAGCCCTTGTCCTGTATTTTTCTCTCCTCTGCCTTGAGCAGGTTTGAAAAGAGAAGGAACATGTTCAATGATGGGCATGTGGAAATGCCGTTAGTCAAACTTAGATAAGTTCATAAATGTACAAAGTAGCTCTCAGGGCCAGACATAGGATTGAGGTGAAACATATGAGCCTCATCCAAAACTAGGAACCTTCAGCTGGTGTAAATCAGGTATTGTGAGACATCCCAGCTGAGGCTCCAGTGCCAGGACTCATCTCTACAGTCTGTAAAGTTTATCATTAGGTTATTATAAAATATTCATAAATAGCTGCACAGTGTGATCACTGAATAACACTTAAATGCAACCCTCCCTTTGACTTATTTTCTGCTTGCTTTGTTCTTCAAAACAGGAAAAAAGATCATCTTTTCCTTTACCTTCAGCACACTTTGTTCTTTCTCCATAGGGTGAGAAGTTAGCAAATTGCTCCACACAGGGGCAACTGAGAGATGGAAACTCCCAGGATGGACAGAGCCATCCATGCTGAACACATGCTGTCTCCAGCCTTGAACAAAATGAATGTTGCATACAGATACCTAAGTTTTTATAAGCCTTGATGATGCTTTAACTTATTATCTTGGACTAAATTAGAGGGCAAAACAACCCCTTCACCCTTCCTTTCCTTTCTTCTTCCTCTTGAAAGCCAACATTTGAGAGAAAAGGTAGGATAAAACTTGAGCTTTAGTGGTGCTTACTTGAGGGCAGGACAAAATGTTGGCACTTCCCTAGAATAATATTTTTATCTTAAAGCACCTAAAAATATAAAAGATTGTACATTAACAGTTATAAATGTTAGAATATAAGATCGTTAGAAGTCAAAGTCATGCCACCGGTGAGTCTTTTGCTTTCCAGATCTTATTATGCAATCTGAACCAAATCTTGGTGGCTTCTTATCTCGTCTGCCAAAATTATCATTTTCCCCCTAACATTAAAGTATACTTTGAGAAGGTGAATGATATGTTTAGGACTGTTAAACCAAGCATTCCTGTGGACAGGTTAATTCTGAAATATTTATTTAGGGAGTCAGAGTTTCAGAGAAATTTGTTTTTAAAATACTCTCTTCCTCCCCCACCAAAGTTATCTGGAAAATTAAGCTGAGGGATAAAGTTTATCAGCATAAAGTTTCCAGAGGAAAAAAGGAAGAGAAGGAAGGAGAAAGAGTATCAGGTTGAAAGAACAACCAAGCAAGCCTTTTAAAATTGTTCTTGGGTGTAAAATGAATGGCCACTGCTTGGTCAAACAAACCAGTCATCTCTACTCCTTCATATCAGGGCACATCGTTTAGGGTGAGATTAACTCCTCTGCTTTTCCATTAACAGGAAACACCTTACTTGGGATTTTGCTGTAGAGCCAAAAGCCAGGGAGAAGAGACATATTCAAATTCTGCAAGCACGTCAGAACAGGCATGTAAGGCCACAAAATAAATCTCACCGAGTCCTTTCACCTGGCATTGCCAGGCCAGGGGAGATGCTATGCAGTGGGGAGCTCGCTGCATGGCGTTTCATGTTATCAAAACCAGCCCCCAGGTGTGAAATCTGACCTGTGGTACACAGAGCCCTGTCAGAAATTGTGGGGACAGCCAGTGTGGGGTCTCGCTCAACCCCAGCATGCTGCTTACACAGGGAAGCACTCCTCAGCCTTAGCAGCCGCAGCCTATTTTCACAAATATCTGACAAGTTTCTTTGGCTCCCTGCCAGCATGAGCTGTACCCAACACTTCTTCTGTCCTTCCCCTAGCTCCACAATCCTTTGTACCTGCTGCTCAAAACTTAGACATGTACCAAATGAAGCTCCCTTCCTCCTCTCAGTGTGCAGACATCCCACCCCAATTAATTAACCCAACAGTGGCTTCAGCTCTACAAATCTGTGACTTCCCACACTTTATCCCCCTCATTCAGCCTAAAGACATCAGCACATTCCTGACTTCATCACTTGTTAACTCCCTTTTGCTAATGGCCAGTGTGTCCTCTCTCACTGGCCTGCTCTGATTTGATATGACTCGAACTCTCGTGCAAAAGCCTTGAAAGCTGTTTACATGCTTGATTGCTATTATAGCACTTAAAAATCACTGAAGTTGTGTTTTAGCACTGCTTCCAAACCCAGAACTGAGAGGCTTTCAGACCTTCTCAGGCCATGTTACCATGCTGCCCATCTTGCAAGCACCTGATAAAGAGCAGCGAAGCCTGAGTGAGAGCAAGACCTCTGCTGTTTTCTCTTTTATTACCAAAGGTTAATCCTTTGGCAAAGTGCCAGAGGATTTAATGACGGTGGCAACAGCATCATTATGTGAAAACATCAAGTGAAAAGTTTGCTCTAGTAGCTATTCCAAAAAAAGAACAAAACAGGCAATGTAGCAGAATGATGGGTCTCCAAAGAGATTTTTAGCTATGCTATCAAACTCTAGACATGATGATACTTAAAAATATATATTTATGGAATTTAGCTCTTTATTTATATTTTAGAATGACAGAAAGTATTTTGAGAATCAAAGGGTTCTCCATAGATCATCTCCAACACTCCCCTGCCTAAGTGCAGTTCACTTACATCTGTTTCATTCCAGACAATTGCTTGTTCAACAGGTCCTTAAAAACCATCACCGATGAGGATCCCTCAGCCTTCTTTTGACAGAAGTCTCCCCTTTTATTGAAAGGGGATTGCAAAGTGTTGAGCATTGCATTCAGCAGAGACAATTTAAGCTGTTTTGTTGTTTCCTCAAAGAAGTTAGTGTGGAGGTAGGCAGAGAGCAGCAAGAGCCACTTAGAAAACAAGTCTGGAGGACAAGAAGCCAGCATATTATGAAACCATTAAACATTGAAAAAAATCAAAGTAATAATATGCCTCAAAATCTCAGACGTATCCAGATTGGAAACTCAGAGGAAGCACCCAAATACCTAGCTGTTAATTTGATTCCAAACCTCTTTTATTAAAAGTACTTAGAAGATCAGACAACTGCAAGTATTCCCATAATATTTCTTTTAGCAATCTTCACATTCAACTACTAAAATTATAGTTCACCGGAAGTAATCAAAACTAAAGTTCCTGGATTCAAGAATGTTTTAAGATCTTAAAAAATGAGTTCTTGGTCCTTTTCACACTATGCAAAAATATTCCAATCATTTCTTCAACTGGTATAACCAAATATATTGTGCTTTGACTTAATGTATACATGACATTATTCTAGCTGATTTTTTCATCCGTTCACAGGAAGATCTAAAGTCAGTATTTGTTTCTAAACCAATAACCTTGAGTTAGCACAGCAATCCTGCCCCATAGTCATCAAGGGCTGTATTTAAGCAAAATGTTTCCTTACCTCATTTTCTGTTCTTACAGAACTAGTTATGTTCACACTTGAAAGTCACTTCAAAATCAATTGCATAGATGGCATTTTAAAGCTGTTGCTAGAGCTTCTGTTTAATAGATATTTTAGTACATGATCTGTTCCTCTCCAAACCGAATGGTTCACACTACTCCAGTGTTTTAAATCTTTTCTTATGGCCAAAGGACTCTTCATTTCATACAACATCACTCACTGTATTTCTCAGCTCTCAAAATTTAGTGCAACTTTGCAGGTATTTTTAACATCAATGTCACCAGACCAAGTCGGTACTGTTATTAGCCTTTCTTTCTGCTGTGGGCTCTCTAGGCTGCTTGAGGGGGAACAAACTGACTCTGAATAAGATCACCTCAAGCCATTCCCTGTCTTTCCCTTAAGCCTTAGTTTCTGCCAAGGGATGGATTGGAAGGAGGAAGAAACATATGGGAAAGCTAGCAGTCCTGCCTGCTGGTTGCTAAGAAGCCTGCAGACATCTGTAAATTACAGCAGCCCGTCTGTTATATTTTACAGCAATGTTCCCTTGAGCAAGCCAAAACCCGACAACGAGAAGGTGCCGCTCACTTCAGGTTGTGAAGAGAGGAACATCACAGAGCTTTAACCCAAGGATCCTAACCAAGGTTTTTTTCTCCCTTCTTTCTAGACAAAAGATTGCCAGGACAAAGCCGTGAGAGCCAAGTGGTTGAACATTTACACCCTTCACCCCAAAAACTCCCTCCGTTTCTTGCATCTGCTGTGACATTTCTCAGAAATGATTGCACTTGTGGTGCCACAGTTGTGACAGGAACTCAGACTGCAGGGATAGATCAGCAGCTGCCATGCAGTTTGGTGATGGCTTCTGAAATGGAAAAGGTATGTCCAGACTGATGTCCACATCTCAGCTCCTAAACACTAGTTGTCAGGTGTCAAAAATGGCCTAACTTCATTTTACACTCCAGGCAGCCAAGGCATTTTACCCACCAGCCATCTCCCTTCTGAACTGCTGGAACATTCAATTTTGTAAGTAGTTGCTAAAATCATATTTTTCATGTGATACTGTAGAGAGCACCAGTCAGAGAGCTTTTACTACGGGCCATTTCACATCTATAGAGTGAAAATCAAGTCCATCCTCCCAGAATGCTCACTTGCAGCCTAGGCAGATTTTGCCGTACAAATACTCCTTCACGTTTGTACTTCACTCAGCTTCCTTTGCAACCAACAGCAAAGCTTCAAACTAAACAAGAGTTGCATACTGTTCGTAACTTATGTGCTTTCTGTCAGAAACAACTGGGCTCAACAGTAAGAAAAGCTTTCAACATACCTGTAACTTACACAATTGCTAGGAAGCAAAAGCTGAGTTTGACTTCTGATAGTCAGTGTGTTGCCTCTTCATTGTAAAATGTAAGTAACAATAACATAAACCAGCCCTGTTTAAACTCTTGTTTATAAATTCAAGTAGTATTACATTATTTTTAATAGATGGCCTAAAATAAGCAGTAGAGTAGCTTTCATACAACTCATGATGCCAAAAAATAAATGCAATTCTGCACATTCTTTCCTGAGAGCATCCACAAATGACGTGCAAGGCATACACATTGGCCAGAGGCCACGAGCAAAAGCATTGTGTTAAAACTTTGCATGACATGAAGCCAAAAAACTACTTAGCTTTTGTATCTCAGATCTCGACTGAATTATGAATTAAATGACCAAATCAAAACGAAAAGCATAAAGCACACTGCATCATGCAGCTTTGGTTATACGTACACACACACACACATGGAAGTGCTGTGGATCTGTGAGTGTGGTGTGTGTAGAAAGGGAAAATATTTGGAGGACATATTCAGAATAAAGCACCCTCCCTTTGCCAACAAGTGGATGAAATCCCAGATGGGCTCCCTCTGGTGTTGAGAAGATAATACATTTACCCATTCAACTTACTTCTTTGTGTCCATCAATCAAGGTGTTTAAAAGTGCCAAATGTAATCCTGGTATTATTATGGCAGAAACCCGGATTTCACATACACCTTTATGGATAGGATAGTGTAGCTTTGCTATTATCTCTGATGCAGTGTTCATGACATATGATGCTATATATGACATAAGCTTAAATATATACACACACATATATATAAAAAATTGTGCACTTTGTGACACTCAAACATCTTTCCATGTATTACAGATAATTTCTTCTGACAGTGAACCATCATACTGTGAAACTTGTCACCCATAAGTCAGCAATGTAACTATTCACCATTAAAGATGAGGAACCCAATGCCCAGAGAGTGGCAGGCCTTGCTACAGCTAGATTCTCATTCTCCAATGTGTAGAGCATTTTTATAATTACTCTTAAGCTCAAATCATGCCAAGAACTCTTGCTGAGACCTGAGCACTTCTGCAAGTCCAGCATAGGAACCATGTGTGGCACCCTGGCAAATGAGGGAAATACACAATTATATATTTAACTGCTAGATGCTTGATTGTGAAAAGATAGGACCCAACATTAGTTAGGAGCATTGTGGCCCAGGCAATGGGTGGAATCTTTTTTGCCATGAACATTAACTAGGCACTTTAATTCTAATCTTCCACCTTATTTATCACCCATTTGCCACCTTCTGCTACCCCAGAAGGTAGTCTTGGGGACTACCCTGTGCTGCACTGCACAGCTCTCGTTCAATGTGAGATTGCAAGTGCCATCCTTCACGGTGTTTCCTGGATGGTAAATGCTTAACTTTGTCACCTGGGTGCCCTTTTGACATAAGTCTGCTTGTTTTTTTATGCAGTCCCTTCCTTGGAAAAACATCACCTTCCTTTCTGTCCTGAAATGCCAGGAAGGGGAAGCAGGGTGACCCCAGTTTGGCTTGCTGGAAGAGCATAACCCCCTGGCAGCCACAGCACATCTCTCCCTGGCTGAAGTTCGCAGCAGAGCCAGGACACTTTCTGCAGCATGAAACAGAAGGGAGATGGAGACAAGAAATATACATTTCCAGTGGGTGTTCACGATGTTTACTGACAACAGAGGAGCAAGGAGACCAGCCTCCTCTCCCAGCCCAAAAGAGAGCATGTCCTCATGGTCCTAGACCTCTGCTCCCACTCCCAGCTTGCCTAAATTCCCCTCTCCTCCTCCCCAGTTCCCACAAGCCCTCTCTCTCTGTTTTGTTCCTCCCTCCAGCCTGTGGCTCCTTCATTGCCACCCACACCCTGGCTCCTGGCTCCTCCATCCTCACACCCTGCACTGATACGTGTCAGCAATACAACACTTGGGCCAGATCCCAGACCTGGTAAATGCAGGAGAAAAACTCATGTTCACTCTAGTGTCCTTCTTGGACTGGGTCCTGAATGCACAAAAGCAAAGCTGGTGTTAATTTTCCTTTCCCTCGGACAGTGCTGTTAGAGTTGGCACATTCTCCTTCAACCAGTGAAAGGAGAAGCAGGGGGTGGGAGATGGGGGAGCAGGAGCAAGGGAAGAACAGAGAGCATACGTAAAAGGAGGAATGATTGCACACATGTGCTCTGAATTCTTCAGCTCAGATTAATGTTTTCCTGTGAATTTAATTGGCTGCCTTCTGGATTCGGCCAGATGACCAGTTACATTTCAGGACAGCTACAAAGTTGAATCTAAATGAAATATTTGGACAACGGGAGCCAATGTCTGTGAACTATTCCAGAAAATTATTAAACAAACAAAAAACACTGGAACTTTTAACTGCAGAGCATAATAATCATTATTGTTCATTCACATGTAGTATTAATTCCTACTGCATCAACTTGACTGACAAAAAAAACCCCAAACCATCCCATTGTAAGTTTAAAAAGTGAGTTGTCCTTGCATTTGGTCACATGGATGGCAACACTGCATTTCTCAATGAATGATCTACCCTTATTAGCTGCAACATCTACAGGGTTTCATTGCAAATTAACTAAATGTATATTTGCTTTTTATTTCAATGTTGTCCATCTCCAGCACCAAGCTGTTGTCAAAGATCACTGAAAGAAAAAAATGTGCTCGTGGTTAGAGTGGTAGGACTATATTAGAGTCCCAAAGGTGACAAGAGGCTTTTTCCTGCTGTCTTCACTTGGGTATGGATTTAGTCCTTTACACCAAGCTGTCTGCTCAGGTATGCTGGTGGATTGACTCTGGTGTAGCCAGTTTATCTTCATGGAAGGGTCAGCATGAACCACCTATGGGCCAGGTTCTCTCCTTCCCACCCACCACCTGGGCTGATCTTAAATAACTACTGAGAATTCATCATCCGCAAAGGAAAACTCCCAGTTGGCATCAACCCAGGACAGTTCCCTCCTAGGCCAGCTATGATTCTTGCTCTGCATGGGAGACAACACATGGCACAGGGCATTTTCTCATTCCTTGCCAATTCTTCACTGGCTTGTAGCATAATCCATTGGGGAAAACATCCTGGATATGACTCACAGACTGGTCTGGCCTCATGAGCTAGGAGGACTAAGCAAGACAAGAGAGCAATGTGGAAAGCAGCTCTTCCTGCCTGGGGACAGCTATGCATGGCAGTAAAGAGGTCTAAATGCCTACTGCTGCATCTGCTACTAAACATCCTATCTGCCCCTGCACCAGGGCTCTGGTGACCAGGGCAAGACACCTGATCTCCAACAGCTCACTTGTCCCCACTCTGGCTCTCACAAGACTGCAGTTTCTGAATGAGGAAAATAGACCAGGAGAAGAAGTAGTGCCATAAAGGGTTATGGAGTTACGTTTCACTGTTTAAATAATCTCACTACTGTTTCTCTTCCACAAAGTATTTTGAAAACTTGTCTTAACTTTCCAGACCTGCCTTTCCCAGTGGAAAGTGAACCAGTGCCTATAGCATAAAACAGTTCAGGGATCAAGCATGCATGCTTTGTTCTTTCTCTTGAAAGAGCTGACCGAAAGGCTGACTATCTCTAAGCAATATATATATGCCTAATTACTGCCCTGTTCTCTGAGCTGACTCTTGATGGAAATCTAGGGTTACAAAGATGCAGCATGGACAAGAGTCAACAGCTGGGAATTGAAGCTTAGCAAACCTAAACTGAAGCACGATGGAAATTTTCTAACAGATGAGGTAACTGACCATAAGAACAGTTCACGGAGAGTTGTGATGAATTCTCTCCACCACTCACAATTCTTAAATCAGAACTGGATGTTTTTCCAGTAGATAGACCAAACAAGAATTAAGTCAGAGAAAGCTAATGGCCTGGGTTGTAGCAGAGGTCAGACAAGAGGATACCAAAGGACTCTCTTGGCCCTAAAGTCTTTGAGTGTCCTAAATAAAAAGCTCAGGATTCGCAGATCATAGCATAAATCCTATTCTATTTCAGGTTGCTTTCAAACTTGGGCAATGAAAGAAGAGGGAAAATAAACAGAGGCTGCAAGACAAAATCATCTGAGTGATGAATAAAAAGCCTTATCCATGCATCAAGTGTGGCAGAACATGTTCCCAGGGGTCTGTCTTATCAGTGATCTGGTTTACTTTGGCCTATTTGTCAGTGGCAGAAAAAGAAAACAGCCCCAAATCCTGATAACTATATAGAACTGATTGTATCATGCAGTGATAATGAATTTGAATAGCTCTATTAGAATAGCAGTGTGGCCTGAAATATCCCTCCCCCCTTTCATGGATGGTGGCTTTTCTGGGTTGCTCTTATCTAAGAGGAGGGTGTTTTTCCAGGGCATGAATTATTTAAAAGTAGAGAAGTGTTAAGGGATTTCTTCTTTGCTTGACAGAGGTTACCTCCCGTCGGTCATGCCAGTTTGATGGCTGGAGTGGATGAACTGCAAACCAGGCTTGGTGAATGGTCTGATTTTTTTTTAAAAGCAAGAAAAGAGACCCCGTTCTCTGTTGTTTTGAAAGCAGGCACTATGACAAATCTGGCTGAGAGCACAGCCACCCAAACAGTTAACTCGTCACAGCAGAGCAGACCATGAACTCCAGCACCGCAGGAAGAAGGATGAGAAGGAGCTGCGAAGGCAATCAGAGTGGTGAGGATCTCTTTAAGTGGGTCCACGACCACAGGGTTGGGCATGTGGAATAACCATGTCCAGGGTTCCAAAATGCACTGCTTTATAAGGGTTGCCTCAGAGGAAGGCTCATTTTGGACTTCTGTGGAGCCTCAAAAGCTGATGGCTCATGGTCCATTTAATTTGTTGATGTCTTCCTGTCATGCATTTTCTGAATGACAAGGTCTTGCTCAGAAGTTTTAAAAAGGCCCGGAGAAGACAATGATATTTTACCCAGCTCCCTGACAACCCCTGTTATTCTGCCCCTTGTGTCCCCATCTCCACACCAGCAGCATGCACCGTGAGGAACTGTGACATTTATGGGGGTGTTTGGGAGAGGAACTCTTGGAAGAAAGCTTTCTGAATGTCCTTTAAGTACCTGATATAAAAAAAGAAGGAGGAAGAAAGAGATGGAATTTTACACTACTTGGAACTGCATTTCCAGGATCCTTTTCACTATTTCGGTCCCCAAATATAGTGTATTCTTTGAGCAGTTTAGCAGATTAGTGCCACAAACAGGCTGGGCATACCTCTGAAAGTCTTGTAAAGAACAAAGTTAAATCCATTGATTTCAATGGAGAGTTTTGCATGAGTAAACCCCAAAGAAATTCAGGATGCAACATGCGTCTTTGTGTCTGATATCATATAAAATTACTATAACAGTCCTCCTATAGACAAGCTAAGATGAAATGGGTGGGACAGAAAGACACTGGATGAAAGGAAACCTTTTCTTACACTCATTTTGAAAGGGAAAGCTAATATGTAATGCATGTAGGCATGATTTACTCATGACCAAATTACAGATGTCCGGGCGTTAAGATGTGAACCTGTATTTCTTAAATGCCAACTCAGTGCCAGAACAACAGCACTCACATTCAGAATATTTTCCAGGAATGGTAGATTGACCTCATTACATTTTCATTGCAAAAATTTCAAACTACAACCCACCATTGGCACCGAACCTTCAGACATGTCTACATGAAGTTCGAGTTCACATCAAACACTTGAAATATTGCCCTGGTCTTCGATGGGAGTAGATACAAGCAAATAATCTGGTACCCTGTGTCTAATGGTGTCTTGTCTCTTGGGTGTCAGAGAAGGATTAAGACCACCTATCAGGTAACTATTCAATTATCCAGGTGGGTTTTTTTGTGTCTTAAAAGGGGTTTATTCTGTGCTGTAAAATATGAGGTTGGGTTACTACTATCACAATATACATTTGCATAGTTACAGATGTTGCTGATAAAATTATCTGGCTCTTTTAAGGGTCCAGCCACAATATATTATTTTGATGACCACTTAGAGCAGTGAACTCCAGATTAGCTAAATGTTGGGAAAAGTGGGGATTTCCTTTTATAGGGACAAAATTTACTATGTTTTAATTTTGTTCAGCAGGGGTATACCTTTCACAGCTTAGATTACATGAAAAGGCATGTCTCATTTCTCTGCTGGATTAAAAATAGTTTTAGAAACCATAAATGCAGTTTGATACTTTTCAGACAAAAAACTGCACTCATTTGCCAAAGTACAAACCTGAATGAGACTTAGACCTCCTCACATGCTGGTGGCCTCCTGGAATGGATTTTCATCTCCAAAACCACAGCCTCCCTGCCCTCTCCCCCTCACCACCATCCCCCCTGCCTCCAACCTTTTGCTTGTCAGCACTAAGCTCTGTCCAATTATTCGCCTTTTCAAAAGCGATTTATTTTCAGGATAACCTAATAATGTCAAAACCAACACTGTTATGCTCTGTCACCCACCAGGATGGGCCAGAGAGGGAAAGAGGAAACCATATTGATTCCCTTTTCCTTGCACTTTTTACCTGACAGGCTGATGAATTGTGCAGCCAACAACTAAGGAATCATTTGGTCAGATTATCATAAACAACTCCCTTCTACTCCTTCACACTTCCTAATAACATTGCTCTAGAGCAGTTGCAGCACTGTTGCCTACCTCCTGTTTCAGAGGTAATTATTTTTTTTATGCAGCTCTGTCTCTGCTGGTGAGGCACTGTACCAGCTGACTAACCTTTTGTACCACTGTAGCAATTAGGTGGAGTTCATCAGATTTTTTGTTTGTCTTCCAAGGTTTTGTAAACAAAAATGACAGCCCTCTTGGCAAAGTCTTTTTTTTTCATCTTACGAGAATGAAAAAATTGGTTGAGTCTCAACTCTATGATGAGCAAACTGTGAGTTTTACCTCTCCAAGAGGTGTTCCGGGAAAATCAAGGACTTTCGGAGACAGAGCGCTTCCTCTGTCTCTCTTTTCTTCCTTGGGAGGAATAATTTCCACCACTGGTGAAATCTCTGTTCATCTCTATCAGATTTGTTACCTGGCTGGTGCTGGCAGAACCTGACTCGAGGCTGTTTACTTCTCCTCTCTTGTTATTTTTTTTTCCTTTTTGGCCATTGCTCACCCAGTTGTTGAGGGGTGAGCTGCAGCACAAATGATGCAGCTCGTGCCTGCTCTGCTCATTTCCCAGTTCACATGGGGCCTATGGAGGAAAACCCCACTCTCCTGCTGCTCATGGCCATTCTAAAACCAGGCAAGGCTCTGCACAAAGATATGCGTTGCCTTTTAAAAGAAATGTAACTGCAGTTGAAAGAGGGCTGGGAGAACTTACTGATGTTACTTTTATTTATAGATTCAAGCAAAATCTCATGAACTCTTGTTCCATTACTGTATTAATTCCTTCTTTAATGCAACAGCCAATTCACACAGTGGCAAGAGTATCCTTAAGGATGCATGGATATAAGGGCTTGCAGCTCCTGGAGAACATGGAGAGAACCCTGTGCTCTGTTTTAAGTAGGAGTCAGCAGATGACTTGGGGTAATCTAATTTGTGGAAGGAATATATTTCATTTACATTTTGCTCTCAGAAAAAGCGAGAGCACAGTAAACAACATCTTATCTATACCCATATATTCAGCTCAATTCCATGGAGTTTTGCCATTTACTCAACTGGAACAAGACCAGTCCTTAATCATTAAAAAAAACACATTTTTACTCTTGTTCTCCTGCAGTTTATGCAATATATTATGTCAGAATGGAAGAGACTTTTTTTACGAAGTGAACAAGCAGTCTGGCATTTTGTGCAGGATTTTGGCTGAAGAATTTCTAGAGCAACAAATTGCCCCCTCTATAGAAAAGTCTTATATGGAGCCATGTTTTAAAAATTTATATTAAAGGTTCTTTTTTTTCAGTCATGGAAAATGAATATTTATTTCCTGACATTATTGGTATATTATTTTGTATTTAAAATATTGAAAGGAGAAAAAAGTCAGCTCTTCTATTTGTTGTCTTCATGAAGAAAATTTAAAAAGACAATGTTTCTTACATAAAATTCGGTCGCAGTTGAATCACAGGGACCCGAAATGAGTCCTTGTTATTTTAGCCTCACACTTAGCTTCATTAAGCTTACATAGGAGGTAGGATTATCTATTTTATATAAGTAAATTGTTCTCTTCAATAATAATTCTGGAGGTATCACCCATATTATTTATTACAAAGCTAAATGAGGAAATGAGCACCTCAAATATCACTTTAAAAGAGTGCTTACTTTTGGTACTTTCTGAAGAACTCCTTCTCATGTATCCCATATGACAATTAACAAAGCTCATTAAATTGCAATACATTAATATAAAGCAATTTGCTGATTATCATGTAAAGTGGATGAAAAGCCAGAGAGCACAAATAAAAACCAGAAGTAGAACAGGATAAAGTGTGAAACCCAGAATTTCCTGACCAAATTCTAAGCACTGATACACTTCTTATTGCTAACGTGATTCCCTGAACAAGCGATGAGGAACCATCACAAATTAAATGTTTCTGCCTTTCTTTTTTGCTCATTAATTACATCAAACACAGCTTTTTAATTGTTTTACCTGGGAATGGCTGCTGGCACATTCACTTTTGCCCTGCCATTGTTACATGCTTCTTAACTTTATTAGGCCTTTTTGTATTAGGTATTAGCCTATCTGAAAAGGTTCCACCAGTCTGATCATTATGAAGGCTTTGGACTGGGTTAGATTACTGTTTCCCCTCTCTGCTGAACTGTGAGCAGAGGTATCTGCCCAGCAGCCTGTTAACCTGACATAAATTATTGGACAAGGCTACCACAATGGGAGGAGGAAGCTGAGGAAATGTGTGGGTTAGCAATCACCAAGCCTATTAAACTGCTCCGCAATCCCACCCTTCAGATTCACAATTTCTCATGTTTTGCCTTGTCCAAGACGCAGGTTGGTGAAGCAAGAGGAGCTGTGGGGGTGTGAAAGGGATGACCCTGGAAACAAAATATTGGTTTTACATCGCAGGGTATCCGTTACAGGAGAATTTCCTCTGGCGCCAGCAGGTATTTGAGTAGGCATCTGGATGGATCCCAAAGGGGGGAAGGAAATGGAGAAGGAAGTTTTTTAGAGGGGATCAGAATGTTAAGCCTTAAAACTGTTTGAATGACCCATGATTACTAACCTGCGAGGTTTTATCTGTGATTAAATTTGGTGATGGTGGGGTTTAGGGTTGATTTTTCTTCTTTTTTTTTTTCTTTTTTTTTCTTTTTTTTTGTTGGTGGAGAGTTCCAGCCAAAAGTGCAGAAGGGCACTAGTAAAGGAATGCAAAGTCCATCCCCAATCACTGATGAGGAAAATCATCTGATCCATAGCAGCCTCCTTTTCTCTGCACTGAGTACACTGATCATACAGATCCTGAGAGCTCTTTGCTGCATTCCCAGTGCTCTTTAAAACACTGGTAGCGGTTTCGGTAACTGCAATCACACAATATCACAGGCTGGATTGATAGTTTTACCCTGGAAGCAGATTTTGGTACTTATTTGTCCCCCTTGGGCTTGGGAAAGAAAATCTTCCTTGGGGGTCTGAAGGCTGATTCATTAAAACTGAGCTGTCTCCTGAAGTGCTCAGTAAAAGTGTCTCTGATTTATTTGGATTTGTCACTATAAAGGTCTCTGGAGACAGCTATTTATCCTACGGGATTCTTGACAAATTGGCCGAGTGGTCTGGGCAGTCCAGAGGGTGGATGGTCTTCTCTGACCCCTCACATGGCCAGAGAACAGGTAATCACTCCCCCACTCTCAAACATGCACAGAAATCACATCGTTGCCAAGGCTGCTCTACCCACCCAGGAGTTGGTCATCTGTGGCTTAGACAAGGACTTGATGCCCAATCTCACCAAAAAGCCAGTCTGAGATCAAAGTATTGTCTAAAGCTATAGGAATAGGCAGCTATGGAAGAGTTTGTGGGATGCATTTGTGCTGATGAGGGTATGTCCTGCTGAACTAGAGCCTGGCAAAGGTGTATGTCTTGCTGTGGTCAGAATTTATAAAATATTTGACTGTAACACAGTAGGATCAATTTGGATTCCAACTTTATCTGTATACTTTAGCTCCCTCCCAGTAATGCGGACTAGTCAGGCACCCATCTAACTGCAAAAGAGAAGAGATGGAGCATGGCAAAAAGCAGAGGGGGGAATCTGCTGTTTCCTTACGATCCTCCTTGTGTGTCTTCCCCTGTGCCATAGTGTATAAGGGTGGTGTAGTGTCTAGTGTCAGCTCTTTCCTTTAATTACCCACTAGCCTGCCTGAGAGCTGTATAAACACATTACGGTCACTTGCAAGTAATAGATACTACAACTGCATCTATCTTTCCCTTTTAACTCTTTCTGTCTGTCCTGCCTTTTGTGCTCCTCTGAATTTTATCAAACAGTTCAATAGTGTGCACTTTGGCCCAGTTTCTTTGGAGCTGGCTTAAGCTACTGACCCATTTATAGTTGTCACAGGGAAATAAGGACCTTCAGGGCATGATTAAGGCCACTTAAGGTCTATGTTGCCTCTGAGATGTAGCTGGAATCAATTCAGGGAGCCACATCCAGAAGTATAGTTCCAAATGAATATAATAGAGACAACAAGAAAAATATAACTAAAGGTAAGTGCAGAAAGAACTGGGAGAGTGTTAGCCCACCTTGGAGTAAGCTTCCCATTCCTTAGAGATTTAATCCTCTTGGCACACAGTTCTCTCCATTCACACCCGGGTGGTGAAAGAGATGTTTGGCTGGTGCCAGTATAGTAGTGCAGGCCTGAAATGTTCAAACTAGAGGAAACCAAGTTTGGTGAGAGCTGGAAGGAAGCACAGGGGGGATTAAATCCAGCAGGAGTGGGAATTCTGCGGCAGTGACTGTCATTTGCAAGGGATGCACAGGGATGAGATGGTCTCAGCCTGTTGAACACCAGAGGATTTGGGCCCAGAATTAATCATTCCAGACTGTGTCCAGTGTAAAAATGGTGTGAAAGAAGCTAAAGTTCATGTTACAACCTCAGAAAGAAGCACCATCGACTTTTAAAAGGCACTGGGGGTAGGGGTGAGTCCTGGAAGGGTAACAGCAATGGTCTCTTTACTTGGTGGTTGGATGACTTCAACCCGGGGGTTTTGCCTGGCAATCTGTCTTGCTAAAAGTCAGGGTAAGATAAACTGTACTCTGTCTCTGATTTCTGCAAGAAAGAAAACAATTGAACGACTGGTCATTCATCACTGAGCCACCCTCCCCCTCCTCTCTGACACCTTGTATAGGGTTGTATATCCTGGAGCAGTTTAGCTTTCCTCATCCATTTTTTAAAAGGAAAACAGTGAATTTCAAGTAGCAAGATATGTATTTTACAACTTTCCTGTAACAAAGATAGATCAGAATTGGAAGGGACAGATCAATAAGGTAATTACTTGGCTGTTGCTACAGTTGATATATTCAATACATGCTACATGTTAAAGGAAGTTTAGTACCCAAGGTCCTCCTGTTTTAGCCTTGCCTCTGTAAGCTCAGATGCAGTTTATGGACCTACAAATGTGTGCTTTGACCATTCAGTTGTGGAAAGTGGAGACTATTATTTGAGAAGTTCCTTTACCAGCTTGAGTTAAATCAGCTATTGAAATCACTGAGAAACAAACCCACGTGGAACAAACTGCAAAAATTACAAAGTTTATGTGAGACACACAGACTGAAAAGGGGAAAGGCAGCATAAAAAGATGGGAAACAAAAGTACTTGGGATATATGGCTATAGGAAAAATAACTTGGGTGACAAGAAACAGGTATGCTCTGCTCTCAGAGAAGCAAAGGAAGCTGTACTCTTCTTTCTAACAAATCCAGCTATGTGCTGCTTGTGGTACAAAGCACTCTGCTTTGGGTGCTGAGCCTGTCTGGTTGCTTTCCACACCTATACAAAGAGATGCCTCAGAGTATGTTATCCTGCACACGGCTACCACACAGGTAAGTACTGGGGGAGTCTTAGAAACCAGTGAGGTGGAGCAGGGGAACTCAAAAAATGGACACCGAAAGGAGATGGGCTTAAAAGCTGACTTCTCCACAGCCCCACTGCACCCTGCAAATCTGCACTGGCTCTTGATTCAAGGAAGTAAAACCTTTCAGGGAAGAGACAATTAGTTACAAAAAGGCATAAAGAAGCCTAGTAATGGATTTTAACTCTCCTAAGGGAATCCTGTGTTTTTCCTAAGGAAGGATTACAGGAAACCAAAGTAACACTTTATTTTTCTTCACAGAGAGCTTGGGGACTCCTGAGTAATTTAGTCAATGGTGATTTGCTACTTGTGCTATAGTGGATGGTACTTGTGGTGTGTTTATTAAACTTTCAGCTTGTCACTCATCACTAACACGATCAAAACTCATTGTTTTTCTTCCTATGAAAGCAACTTTTCTGTCTTTCAGAATTACTATGAGGTCGAGGGACGAGTGCTTTCATCTAAAATCAAAGTCAGGCAAGTATCCATTTTGTAAGACATGTGAGCGTAAAAATGCAGCAATGTAAACATCAGGTATCTGAGTGAAAAATGTTAATTGGCATTTCAAGAAATGGGGAGACATCACAAAGATATTTCAGGCTTTCAACATATTTGTAGTATTCTAACATCAATCATTTTCTTGCAACTAACTATCAGGTTATTTATTTTAGCTACCCTGAGTATCCATTACCATAGTGCCTAAGCCCCTCATAATGTTTCTGTAGGGCAGGGAAGTGTTCTCATCCCTTTTTCACCACTGAGGAGCCAGAATAGAAAGGATTCCCCTTTGTGGTCACCTAGAAAACCCATAACATAGCAGAGAATCAACCCACATACCCTGGGTCTCTGACTAGCACCTTAATCAAAGAAGAGTCTGTCTCTTTTAAATTAGCTCAGTTTGCACTTCATTAATTTGCACCATGAAGTGTAGAAGCAAGGCTGTGTTACACAGATCACTGAGCCATTAGCTATAAGACTAATTCCACTGACACTTAGAAACACAGGAACAACCATGGGCTTGCATCCCAAAAGGGGATCTGGTGACAAGGAGAGGTGAAAGACTACAGTGAGCCAGGTAATGGGGAGAGGAGAAAAAGAAAGATGATGTGGTATATCCTATGGGTTCTGCACTGAGCAGTTCACAGAGGCTTTACCTGGAATGGCTTGTTCTTCAGGATAGAACATGACAAAACGTGGCTCTCATCCTGGGAAACTCAAGCACAGAGATCACATGTACCTCCTTGTTCAGTCCTTACAGAGTACAGATCAAGATATTTCTGCCACCAAATTTTGGTATATGGCATAGGATGTCTGGTAAATTTGCTGTGCAATCCAAATAAATGGCCTGCATGACAAAGAAAGTTTTACCTTATTTTGGTGCAAAATTCAGCTCATAGAGATCTGTTGTGCAGGGTAGAACAAGCTGAAATGTAATGGATATTGAAATAAGGCATCAAAATGAAAATCCTTCAGCTAGCCACAAAATCCTTTGTTGCTGCTTTAAATCAGGAGGTTCTGGATAACACATCCCTCTTCATACGGCCCTCAGCCACCATCCCATCAGATCTCAAAACATCAACAGATACATATCTGAGTCCCATACCACTCTTTCTTTAAAAAAAAAAAAATTAAAAAATGGCTGATCCCTTGAAACAGAGGCCCTCTCTTGCCAAGAGTTTTTAAAAACTTGGCTTTCTGCTTTGGATGGAGCAGCTATTAGATATTGCTTTCTGTTTCCCCTCATCAAATTGCACAAGCATGCATGGCCTGCTAGTCCTGGCTAGCAGCTCTGATGGCTCATCTGATTTCCTCCTTTAACCATCTTTCCTTCTGGGTTAGCCACACCCCTGGGTAAGAACTGAATACTGGACATTCTAAGCAGATCATCTCAGATCTGTACATGCAGAGGAAAAGAGAGGAGCAGAGAGGGAAAAAAAGAGCAAGACCACCTTCACAGTCCATACATGGGGCATCTTCTCCTCTCACTTCTGTAGTTTCAGGTCTTTGGTACTTTCTCAGTCTCATGGGACTTCACTGTAACCCATGTTTATGGGCTTCTTTTTGTGCTATCCCCTGGTTCATTTTAAAAGTTATTTATTTTCTCCAAATTACTTAAATAGACTTTTATTAAGTGCTTTAGCAATACCACTTTCTAAAACAACACCATTTTCTATATGTATTATGAACTAGGATATGCACCATAAAACTAGAGGACTGCACTGTGGCAAAGTGCCATGACCCCACTTTGGGGATGGATGTTCCAGGGGCTCTGAGAGTCACAGTTTGTGAGGCATGTATAAGGTCTGTCAGAGTCAAAAGAAATGCACAGTGATTTTGGTCTTTCTGTGTCACTAGACTAGGATGTGTAATCTGCCTTCTCCTTTGCTTTGCCAGCTAATGTTCCCATTTAAGACTCATCCACAACACATACTGTCCTCAGCTAACTACTGTGCCATCACACGTGTGGATAGCTGAATATTACCAGTTTGCTGCTCTATTATACCACTATTTTTGGCCCTAATATTTTTTCCGGCTAGGTATGGTCACTCCTTCTGATGTCACTGCAGTTAGGCATATGTATTTAATGGTTTAATGTGGTCACCTATCAGAGCTGCTAAAATGCACAGCCTCCATGACAAGCAGAGTATGGGGAATCCAACAGCACAAACTGTGGCCAACTCAATCTGTAATAGTGTAAAGCGCCCAAAGAGTCTGGGCCCCATAATGTAAAGCTTCATTTGGATGGAAATGAAGGACATAGGCTGGCCTACTGCATTTAGTGACAGATGCTGTGGGAACCCAACTTTCAGAAGCTGTGAGCACTTTAAGTGAACAAGAATTTCAGAAAATCTGTGTCTACATGCATGCATATCATGCTATAAACCATACAAATAATAAATGCTCACCAGAATAGTTGACATTTTTCCTGCCACTCCCCTACAAAGTGTTCTTCTTTTCCAAATTTCCCTCTGAAGTAAAAATCTTTTATTTTCCAAAACTTTATCCAATGTGCTAATTATTGGAAGGCAAAAGAGAACTTATTGCTTATCAACAAATTTAATCATGTCTTAAAACCACAAAAATGCAAAGGATTAGCCAACAAAGAAACATAACGGAAAGAGATATTCAAAATAAAACAGTTATGTCTGCACTTTAATCGTTTGGTGATAATTTTGCATAAGATATATTGGCTTTTTTGCATATTTCTCTTTTGAGCTCCCTGCAGTTACAATGTCAACTATCTCATAATATTTCAGAGATGCATCCTGCAAGCAGCAGATAGTAATAGTCCCAGAAGGAGAGATGGAAGAGGACACCTCTCCTCAGTGTCAGTGAGTCTCCTCTTCTACAGGAATAAATGTACGTTATAAGCCAAACATGACTCAGCCACTTAGGTTTGCTTCCTACAGGCATCCAGTAAAAGGAGATTCACTCTGTGAAAAGTTAATTGAAAGTTTGAGCTCAGTTCTCATGTTGAGGATTAGTTGTCTCGCTTCTGCTTTGATAACTTCTACAGCTTACATGCCTTTTGCTTCTGGTGTACTTACAGTTCCTTTGCAGGACATTGCTTAACACAGCAGCAGCACCAGAAACCCTCACCAGAGTCCTGGCATAGGAGGGTGAAGAGAGTCACACTGGGATTTCACGCATCCTTCTCGAATAGGACACCGCCCTTGCTGTCAGCATCTCTCTTAGGCATTAGGATATTTAATCATTACTTTGTTTCCACAGAAGTGGCTTTTGCATTCTTGTTCATACAGCCTGTTTCACTCTTGGAGCAGCCCTGCTGATTTTTATGAAGCTACTCAAACGAAAAGGTACCAGAGAGCACAAGTCAGGGTGGAGAAATCACTTGTTTATTACATGCACAGGCACTCCTTGCAGTAGACAAGAGCATTACTTGTACGTGGCATCAATGTGTCAAAGAGGATTAGAATATACAATTTGGGATTAAACATTGTTACTTTCACAAAATATTTTTTCAATATCCACTAAAGAATTTTTTTTGAAGTTTGCTTCACAGATTTTCAATGTTTTGGGGTTTGTGACATTTCAAAGTTTAAAAAGTCGCATGAAATTATGGCTGCTGTATAATTTTCTGCATACATTTCCTTGAAACTGCAGTTTATTTCTCTGATCAGTAAGACTGAAATTTTTCCATTCTAGGCATAAGCAAAACTTCCAGTTAAGAATGGAAGGAAATATTCTTGGTGTTTTTCCCAACAATAAACTATTCCACAAAACAGTTACTCAAAAAGCTCTGATTTCTCAGGGCTTTGAAGCAAGATGTTGTGATTTCTTGGGGAGGGGTAGTGATGCTGGTGTCTTATATAAATATCTGCCTCTCCAGGACAGGCTTTTTACTGTCTTGCCAGTGACATTATTTTTTTCTCTTTGTCTATTGCTTTATGTTATTTATCACAAGGTGGTTTACCTTTCAAACCAAAACTGTGACCAGAAATACATACACACCACTGGAAAGGAGTCACAATGGGAGGGTTTCAGTGCTCTGGCCCTCCCAAAAAGCTACCCCACTGTTATAAACAACTTTGATCTGTTTACCCAGCACTGTCCATCCTCTACAATGAACAAGACAGAATCATATCCTATCCTATCACCAAAATATCGTAAGATTGTGATTGTGTTATTCGTATTATTAATATACAATAGTATATTATTGGTGGTGTTATTACTATTATTGTTGGTGTTGTTGTTGTTATTATTATTTAGCAAAAGTACCACTCTGAAGTCTCTCCACCAAAATACTTAGTTTCCAGGTGAGACCAAGAGTGAGCAAGAGAAATCACAATGAAAACAGATTTATTTTTTTTTTAATTGCAACTAGAAAACACGAATCTGGTTGTACTTCTATTCCTGATTATTCTCAAGCATGACTGAACGTGTATTATCAGCTGGCTACCTGTGGGTGACTTCCTTGGTTATTCTCCAAATATAGGAATACAACTGTATTAGACTTGGGTGAAGAGTGTTAAAATCAGCTACTGATTATGTTTTCCTCAGCTCTGTGTGATCTGAAGTTTTTCTTGGGTGACTGTTCAATGCACAGTGAAAATATGGTGCCTTGATAAATGACATAAAAACAAACAAACAAACAAACAAAAACAAAACACACAAAACATACAGAAACAAAAACAAACAAACAAACAAAAAACCAAAAACCAAAAACCAAAAAACAAGCCATGTGACATTTGCAGAAATTTTGGGCTCAAGTTCCAAAACTGTTCTCAAATTATTATGGGTTATTCCAACTCAGGGAATGAATGTTGGAGGCATAAAAAGTGAGGCTTTTTTTTCCAGGGGCACATCTGTAACCTAACACAGACCAGCATATGCCTCTGTGTGGCATGTTCCCCATCTGACACCCTTCAGACCAGGCATCCCAAATCTCTGCCCCCAGCAACCCTGGCACGTCCTAAAGTGCCTTATGGCTTAGTGGTCTCAATTGGAAGTAAAAGACGGATGCACTTTCCTGTGAAGCCAGAGCAATGCAGAGAAAGTCCTCCACAGGGGAAATCCACAGATTTCTACTCATGTTCCCCATGCCAGTATTTCAACTTCCTTTTTTAAAACATGAATGAAGAAGTAAATGTACTGGAAAGGCCAAAAGGACTTTAGCTCCATCTGTCTTTCCCAGCCAGCTATTAACCCAGTGGCTGGTCTGTGGTCCACGAACCGGAGAGGCAAAAGTGGCCACACTATCCCCACAGTGGTTGCAGTCATCCCAGCTTTACCTTTCCCACAGGATTCGGCTGGTCTCCACCCAATTGCTCGCTGCCCCAAACTGAGATCACAATTCAGAAGGAGAGTCAGGAGAACGGGACAAGGCAGTTTGGATGAGGGAAGAGGGATCGAAACTAGGAGCCAGATTAGGGATACAAGACCTGGTTTGTCCAAGAGGGATATTTAAGGAACAGGGAGGTTGGAAAAGGAGAGGTTCAATTAATGTTACAAACAAATGAGGAACCAGGAGTTATCCAAAGATGAGACATGTTGGGTTTTGAGGTCTGCTCACGTGACGCCTTTGGAGAAGGGGAAAAACGGATGATTATGTTTTTAAAAGAGTGTGTAATAGTCTGAATTCATACAGTAATCAAAGTACAATATTCTATATGTATGTGCATGTATATCACACACACGTGACAATCTCACAAATAGGAAAATGTGTCCTGTGTCTCCACAATAGTGTGTGGTCAGTATTAGATCAATTTTACTGGCTCTGAAGACTCAAAAATATGTGCAAGTCAGTAAAAACTACAAATGTGTGGTAATTCTAAAGGCTCATAACACACATGTATGCATACCTTATTTTCAGAACACACATGTAGCAGCCTACTAAAGGCATTTTTAAGAAGCCAGATCATTCCTTCTGCTTTTTACAAGACATTTATAGAAATTACTAAAGTAAAGTTTAAAATAATTGATAGAAAGGATATAGTGAGTGTATACCTTTCTGTTGTTCTGTTCTTCTGGGAGCTTTGGATGCTAAAATTTTGATGGGATTTTGTGCTCTCTAGTCATTTGTGCTTAGAGACACACGCAACTTCAACTTGGTTTTCTGTCATCCTTGCTCCAGTAACAATCTTGTAGCTCATTTCTAACATCAATCACTTGGACTATAAATCTCTGCAATGGATATGGCCATTTAAATCTCCACCTGCACAAACAACAATCAGGCCTAGAAAATAAGAAGGCTCATAAATCTCCGCACTGGGGATTAGTAATATTTTGGATCTGCAAAAAGGATGTTATAAAGTAGAAAGGAAAAAGCTAATTCATTAATTAGGACTGATATGCTGACAATCTGTTTAGTTTGTACACAGAGAAAACACAAATGGGGCACAGTTAACATAACATGATGTTAGACATTGGTGAATTCCCAAGAGCCCAGGGCTTGGAGATATGATATCTTAATGCACTTATCCTGTTGTGAGTGGGAAGGTGTTATCTTCCAGCCAAACAATAAAGACCTGGTTTAGAGTTTAGATCTGCCCTTTTTCTTCTGGCTTATGTGAGACAAAAAACCAAGATGGATCAAGAGATAGGAAATATTTTCTTGCTAGTTATCAAAAATGACACTCTGCCTCCCACTGAAACTTCAATCTGCAGACAGTACATAGCGCTTGGCACACATATCAGTTTGGCCCTCCACAATTTTTGTTTGTTTATTTGATTTTGTTTAGTGCACGCAGAAAACCAGATGTGATGATCACACAGATCAATAAGAGACTTTCCTGTAGCTCCAGTGACCTTGGATTAACTCTGAAGCCACTGCATGTCATGGTGACATCTCAGGCTGTACATTTTTGGCCAGAGCTATGTGAATCCTCAGGTAAGCATCTGAACAAGTGGAGTTGCTCCTGCAATCCCATCAGTTACTGTGTCAAGAAAGGTCCCATGTGCAGATCGTGCACAGTTCTTCAGCCCCCTGTGTTCAAAACCCAGGCTGCTGGGGGACCTGTGAGGTTGCAGGAAGTGTGTGAGGAGGGAAGGAGCTAGAGAAGCAAGTTAATGCTTCAGTTGCATCTTTGGGCTCCACATGTGGGTTTAGGAGAAGATTTTACACAGAGAGGAAGAAGATGTAGGCCAAGGTTAACTGCTTTTAAAAGCCTGCTCTGCAGAGACTGAATACACTCTGCATAAAGATCGTAACTGCAGCGTACATCTGCTCATTCCAACTATGCAGCAACCCGCTCCTTCACACGAGTGGTGAAACAACTGGGGATGTTTGGCTTCAGTGATGCCCTCACCTTCACCGTTCCCACAGGAGGGCCCTTATCTCGCCTCTCTATTCAGGCAAAACTCCCTGACTTTTGAGCACGCACAAATCAGCAGCCAGAGCACTGCACAGCAGAAAGAAACACTGACATCTGCTCTGCAACCACACGCCAGGAAGGAGGGGGGGTGTTTCTGTGTGATTCTGTACCATCCAATAACCCCCCTCCCTTTTCCTTCTTATCCATCCACAGCCATGTTGACCCTCCCCGGTGGCATGGTGCTCTGCCCAGAGGAGCGGTGCTCAGCTCGGTGGGGCTTCATGGGCTGCTGGGATCTCAGCCACCCAGCACACTGCAGACTAGGCAGCCTCTGGGAGACTTACAACTGCTGGGACTCAAAGAGCTAGGTTGGATCAGGACTTGTTGAAGGTCACCCAGGAAGGCTAGAAGAAGTCAGATTTTCCTGCATCCAGCCCCTGGGCTGTGGACGGCGAGGTCCACACTGCCGGCTGGGCGGTGGAGTGTTCTCTTCCTGGAATACACTAGTAGCTGGACAGGATGCGTTCACAAATATAATCATCTACAAATCTCCCTCAGATTAGGTTACGGGACAGTGTTACAATGACACACATTACAGAGTTCCTTGGAAGGCTTGGTGGTGGATCTGCTGCTCTCTCTCTGCTCATGACCCATTTTGGCTTTCATCAAGAATCATGACACAAGCTGCCTGGGTCATCTAGGAGGCAGGGAGGGGGAGAGCAACCCTGGGCTGGAAAGGGAAGTGAGGAAGGAGAAGAGGAGGAGGAGGAAGGGGGAGGATAGAAAGAGTGGGGGGAGAGAGAGAGAGAGAGAGAGTTACTTTGCTCAAGTTGTGAAGATTTGAATCCCAGTTCCGAGCTCTCAGCAAAGGCTTGCCGGGATACCTCATTCCCAGTCCTGTACAAAGGTCTGTGATTGGGGATGTGGTGTGCTCAGCGGGCAGGGCCCCTCCCCTGGGTTGGATCCGCCTCTCTTATCCCCCAGATAAATTACTAGTGTCCTCACTAAATTCCTCGGCTTTCTCTTTCTCTCTCCCTCTCTCTCCCCCTCTCTCACACACGCTCACTCCCTCCCTCCAACACAGGCAAAGCAGGATTGGGGGGCGGGAAGACGGGGATCCTCTCTGGACTGGTATCGCGCCTTAGTGCTGTGGGGGGGGAGGGAAG
Organism: Hemiprocne comata; assembly: GCA_020745705.1. Lineage (NCBI taxonomy): Eukaryota > Metazoa > Chordata > Aves > Apodiformes > Apodidae > Hemiprocne > Hemiprocne comata. The sequence goes on from CM036588.1 coordinate 86,890,793, forward strand.
GGGAGGAAAATACTGGCACCCCTTCTCTCCTCCGCCGCCTTGAAGTAGATTTGAGGAGCTGCCCTTCCTCCCACCCCCCACCCCCCCATTCCCGCTGGTCCTTTGGCATCTTCCAGACCATGTCCACTGGGTCCCTCAGTGATGTGGAAGATCTGCAGGAGGTGGAGATGCTGGAGTGCGATGGCCTGAAAATGGATACTAACAAAGAGTTTGGGGCGTCCAACGAGAGCAACGAGGAGGGATCCAATGGCGAGAATGGCTCCCCTCAGAAGGGGAGAGGGGCCTCGGGAAAGAGGAAAAAAGCTCCCCCCCAAGAAGAGCCCTTTAAATGGAGTGAGCCAGGAGGGAAAGCAGGTCCAGAGAAACGCTGCCAACGCCAGGGAGAGGGCGAGGATGAGGGTACTTAGCAAAGCCTTCTCCAGGCTTAAGACCACCCTGCCATGGGTGCCCCCAGACACCAAGCTTTCCAAACTGGACACCTTGAGGTTGGCCTCCAGCTACATTGCTCACCTGAGGCAGATCCTGGCCAATGACAAGTATGAAAATGGCTACATCCACCCAGTCAACCTGGTAAGTTACAGCCTGCCGGGGCCAGTTGCTCTGGGTATGTGTGCATGGGGAGAGGTGGGCGAGGAGCTGGGATGGGGCATATGCGGGGAGAAACCTTCGCTGTGCTTCTCATAGAGTCTCTGGTGCCAGTGGGGTGGCAAGGGGTACCGTGCAACAGGACAGGCTCCCAGCTACCCTCCCACCCTGTGCCCCAAGAACTGAGCCTCCCAGGTCCCATCCGCTGCTCCTGGCAATCCCCTCCAAGGGACAAGCAGAGGTCACACTGGCCACAGATAGGCAGGGACTGTCCCAGAACTGCCTAAGAAACCTTAACAGGTTGATGGCAACTTTCTACCTGCAAGCGGGTGGGTATAGGAATTTATGTGGAGAAAGGTTTGTTTTAGGAAGGACCCAAGCCTAGGACTCAGAATTCATTCTTATCCCTCCTCTCTATCCTTACATTTCCTGCCATAATAATCCTCAAGCCCTAGCTTTTTGAAAACAGAGCTCTTAGGGTTCTGTGCTTCTCCGTCCAGATTTGCTGGGTCCAAGATATTTCTCTTAACCATCTAAACTGGCAAAGGATAAATAAATACCAGCGTGGACTTCCCCAAGGGAGGTGTCTGCCCCGGGCACACTCTGCAAAGCCTCCCTGGCCTGCACGATGTCCCTCCTGTTGCTCCCACCACCCACAGAAAGTTTTCTCCAACAGCCTGGTGGTCTCCCTGCCACCCATGGCCACCAGAAACATCCAGTTTTCGTGTCTAAAAATATATGCAACTGATGCAAACCGGGGCTGGCGGGGGGGCGGCAAAATCCGCCTGGGCTCTTTTTCAACATCCAGCCTTTACATGGCCCATACATACAGACTCGGCCAGATAAAGGGTTGTAGAAAGGATCTGGGGACGTTTCACTGGGGTCTGGCTCTGCCTTTTAAGCTCTGGACCCAGGGGAAAAGTACATTACACGCTGTCAGCTGATAAGGGCCTGGGACACTTTTTTTTTGCTAAACCCAAAATCCTCAGCACAACAACATGGGGGAAAAAATAAATTAAAACAAAACCAACACCCAATCCAGATGTAAAGCACCACCCCCCACCCGGCACCGAAGCACACCAAAACTTGTCCCCCGAGTCACGGGAGGCCAGGCAGGGCGACCGAAGGCTGCCGGAGCAGCGCGGCGGGGCACAGCCCCACGTCGGTCGGTCACCAGCAACGGCGGGGGACGGCCCGGCTGCGGCGGGGGACCGCGGCGGCTGTGCCGGGGAGACGCGGGTTTGCCGGGGCCGCCGCGGCTCCCTGCCTCCCACCCTCCCGCCGAGGAGCCGACGGGCTCCGCCGTCCCGCGGACGCCCGGGGGGAGCCCGCCACGGCTGGGAGGCGAAGCGGCATCAGCCGCCGGTGTAAGGCAAAAAGGTCCTCGCCAAAGCCAGCGGCGACTGCCCCGGCCCGAGAGCCCCGCTGGGCGCTGTCAGAAGCCGGCTCAGGCGGTAGTTGCGGGCTCGATCCCCCTGGGGTCCCCCGAGCTGGACCCGCTAGCGAATTAAGCGTTGCAATGTGCATTTATCCGTATGTAACCCCCTTCCCACCCGTGTCTTTTCCTGGCTACAGACTTGGCCTTTTATGGTAGCCGGCAAACCCGAGAGTGACCTGAAAGAAGTGGTGAACACAAACCGCTTGTGCGGCCCGACGGCATCCTGAGCCCCGGCGGCCGGGCCAGCAGCGTCCCGGCGCGGCCGGGGTGCGGGCGGCGGGGCGGGCAGGGACAAGCCGCGGCCCCGCTGCTTCCCGAGGCCCGGGCAGAGCGATGGGGAGAGCGGCTCTCCCGGCGCAGAGGAGACCAAATGTGCCGTAGCAAAGACTCCACCCCGAGAGATCCCGACTCTATTTAACTTTATTAAATGCGTGTACAGTCGAATGTCCTGCAACAACAGCCTTGCTGGTTCAAGCGCTACTAGAGAAAAGACAGAGATCAAACAAAACCTACCACGCGTGTATCTTTTGTCTGAGACCTGTGAAATATGTAGATGCCTAGAAAAAACTGACTTTGACAGTCATCTCTATGAAGTAATTCACCCAAAAGATATATAGATATATTTTCTTCAAGCAGGTTTTGCTCTATTTCTGTGAATAAACCTTCCTTTCCACTGAGCACGGAGCGGTGTAATGTTCGTTTCCGACCCTCGGGCTCGACGGGGAAAGGACTGCGACTCCGCCGGGCCCCGGCCTCCCGCACATCCACAGCGCTCGGCCGGCGGGCTGCGGGGAGCCCGCCTCTCTGGCCGGGGCCACGGGAAGGCTGCTTCCCCGGAGCGAAAGATTTGGATCAAATCCCTGGGGGAGGGGGAAGCTGGGCCCGCAGCCCATCATCGCCGCGGGAGCCCGGCCCCGCAGCCTCGCAGCCCCGCAGCCCGGCGGGGACCGCAGCTATCAATATCTCTATTGATAAAGTACAGTGTGACGGAGGATCTCCCTCTGAACCCCGGTCCTCGGTGCTGGGAGTTTTTTAACTTAAACATCTCCCCTCTATCGATCAGCGCTCCCGTGGGAGATGAGGCTGAGATAAACAGGAGTGCGGGGCGCTCCTCCGGTACCGGCAGCGGCTGCCGGCAGCTGATGCGCCAGATCCCACCGCGCTGTTTAATGTTTCAGGGTTATGACCGCACTGTTTACAAGACGTCTTCGGTTATTTATACTGTTATTATTAGCAGAGGGGCTTTAAATTTCCGCTTCACTTGCTCTTTCAATACCGTCCCCTCGGTTCTGTCTGATACCTGGGTACTTTCTGGAGAATGGAGGAGAGGGGTAGCGCCCTGCCCGGGGGCAGCAGCGGGGGCTGCAGGGACTCCCCGGAATCGGGGAGGCATCGCGACCGGCCCCCGGCCAAGTCCTCAGTCCCGGCCAGGCTATGGGGGACTGCGGGAGGGGCCGGGGCACGGTCAGAGGCAGCGCGGGGGCCATGGGCCCTGACGAGCGCTGCCTCCCCCCGGGTACCCCCGGAGGCGGGCGCTGAGCCACCCCGGATAGCCGTGCGGGCTGGGTTGTGTTTCTTCTCATGCCCCACTTCCCTTCGAGATAACCGGGGGAGGTAGCACGTCCTCCAGGCGACCCAGATCCACCACTCGGGTTCATGCGTGGGCTACGTTTAATTAAAGCGGCTCACCCTCAGCCGCGGGCTGTGCAAATAGCTCAGCCCTCATTGTGCGGAGGGCCAGGGCCTGCTGGATCATCCTCGTGGTTTAGAAGGGGAGGGCTGTTTCATTTCACTTTTTCACAGCTTTATCTCCATCCTGTGCAATTAAGAGCAGACCTTCTCACCTGGCCTAACCGTGCGCAATGTGGCTGTGGCGAGTGGGGGCTGCACCAACTGACACACGCAGTCACACGAAGTCACACACAGTCACACGCATGGCTTGACTGGCTTTGGTGCCAAACACACCACCCTGAACAGCCAGAGCTCTCACTGATGAGTTGAACCACTCTGGTAAGCACAGAACACTGAAAGGGCTGATCTTTTCACCATAGGCGTTGGGAAGTTCAGTGGGAATTGCTGTTCTCTTAAAGGGAGACAGAATAGAGCTCTCTGACCTTACACAAAGTGCAAATAAATGCACAAAACCTATTTTAACCACTGAATTTACCCACTGAAGTGCAAGTAACTCTTGGATTTAACCACTCAGAATCTTCACTTGAATCCATACTAACCGATGCCTGCTTGAGCCTCTCAGCAAGGTGCCATTTTCCTTCTAGAAAGCAGAAATTGATAGGCATCTGGGATGTGCATAGAATTCTCAGTTAAAACCTGAATTGTCTCACACAATATTTCTTTGCCGCCCTGCTTTGCAATGCTTATTAACTGCTCTCGGCATCCTTCCCACCCTTCTGAGCTAGCCATGCTCACTCTTTATCCACCACCTGAAAGGCAGTATGGAGAAAGAGCGGGAGAAATGTAATAGTCCCCCAGGAAATGTGAGGAGCACAGCCGTAACCATGTGCCAAAACCTGCAATGTAAGCATAAGGGTAAGAGGAAGCTGTAGGCACCGTTATTTCTCATGCTGCTATTCCCTTTACCTAGCAGCCTAGATTGCAAGCCTGCAAGTCCTTGGGGACTAAAATATTCCTGAAGCATCCTCCACCTTCCTCAGTCCATGCCTCTGAGCAACAGTTCGGCAACAAACAAAAAGATAAAAAGCAACAAGCAATAAACCAGCAATATACGGAAAGGTAAATCACAGTTTTACTCTGACTGTATGACTGTATTAGTGGCTTTATCTCCACTTTGAAGACCAGGAACCTATTTTCCAGGGGCACTTATTTGGCTGGGAACCCTTGGCCCACTGACAGGCTTGTGTAAGGGCACAGCCCGGACAGTATTGGCATTTACGTCAACAGCCCAAGTTTCTTAGATGCATTAAGAAGTCCTACTGTGTACCTCAGGAGAACAATGAGTGAAATGATTCTTCCCCGCCGCCAAGTGCAATTTTACAGAAAAGTATTTGCAAACAGAAAATGTATGTTTAGTCTGACTGAAGCAATTGACTACCTTTGACAGGAACTTGCAAATGTGCCGAAGGAAAACGGGGAATGGGTTTAAATATTGATGTCAGTGATTTTAAAGGAAATGTTTTCTTTGCTTTCTTGCTTTTCTGTACCAAGTGATGCGGTTTATTATTTACCAAAATATACTTACACCCCTTCTCCATGTGGAAACAAAGCTGACTTGATTTATCTCCCTGTATCTACATAGATGTAGATGCAGCTGCATGAGTGTCTGTATACATTCCCTCCTAATAATGCTTGAACTCATTGCCTGATTTCAGCTGAATTTGACAGAGGTCTCAAAGATAACTAAAGCACTACTTTTTTTTTTTTTTTCCTATTTTTTTTTGTCGGTGAAAACAGGCAGCTGAGTAGGGAAATTTTTATTTTTTTTTTATATTCTGCAAGTAACGGAAAGGTTTCAACATGAACTCAGCCCTTATCAGAGACCAGAGCATACAGAGCAGCGTGCCAGCTGTAGATGAGGCTTCAAATGCTGATACAAGTTCATAGAAAACCTCCATGTGGACCTATGTTTTTTGAGATGACAGCTCTCTAAAAATAATTTTGTCCCATCTGATTTTAGTACTATCCTTTTTTTTTCTTTTTTCTTTTTTTTTTTTTTTTTTTTTTTTTGGATAGAAACCCGGTTCCACCCAACTACTTCTCGACTGTTTTTCAGTTCAGCTAGAGACTAGAAAAATCCTTTATTTGCAGAGCTGCACTCAGTGCTTAGGCTTCTGGGCTTGGTGCTCACGTTGTGCTGCTTAGCAGCAGTTTTCACAGTCTGTGAGGTCTTCAGGAGTAAGGACTTTTCCATCCCTTACAGAAAATACATTTTTGGTTTATCTTATCCTCTAGCTGGGATGGAAATCTGCCAGCCCGAAACATCAGCATAGCAAGAAAGTCACTTTGCAGGCACCTGCACAATGCCTTGCTGTCCTCCTGGGCACTGACTGGGGCAGCGAGCCCATGGTGATGGTCGTGTCGCCAAGCTGCAAGGTGCTCAAGGAGAACATATTCTAGGTAGCTTACTATGTAAAGTGCCTCCAAGTGTGAAATTCCCAGCTCACCTTGGAAACCAAAAGACATAGAAAACCTATGTGGTTTCTTCTGTCGGGAAGCTGGTTTGAATCCCAGATATAATGAAAGGATCAGAAGCACAGGTTTGTTTGAAGCATTTGTACTGGTTGCCCCACAGTTGTTTCTGCCTGGAAAAGCATGCTACCCTGTAAAGGAATCGCATATATTTTTCAAAAGGTAATCTTTCCTGAAGCCCCATTGTCATTGCCATTCATTATTATTCGTAGTAAATATATAAATAAATAAATAAATAAATAAATAAATGCAAAACCCATTAGCTAACTGTGGGTAATAAGCTGTCTAAAAAAGAACAAAACTCCCATATAACTGGTGTACGAGTGGAGGGTATAATCTAATAATAGTGCAGGGCATTTCTGATTTCTCTCTGGATGTCTGAATGTAGATTATCACTCACAGTCTCCCAAAAGGGACAGGTTTTCAAAACAAATTTCAATGACGTTGAAATGAAATTCGATTTCAATGAAATTGAAATTTGTGGTGGCAAACAACAGAGCATTCACATTTCCATGTAAATACAGACATGGAAATACCTCCATGCAGGATTTCTCACAACAGCCAGTGACTGGGATTGTCCCTATTCATTGCTAGCCACGTAGCACTGACTACTCCCATATTAAGGCTGTGCTGCCAAATGCGGATCCACAGGGTAAATACAAGTTTGTGCTCACTATTCAGCCACAGACTGCTTCATGCTTTTCAGCCCAGCGTGCTTTATAGATGGGAAGTGGCACAACCAGTAGTAATGGCTTTTTTTTTTCTCTAGTGCTGCAAAGCTACTGTGGTATTACAGCTTGGTGAGTTTCAGCAACCCAGAGAAGATGTCATAGGTCTGACCTAAAACTTACGTTTTAGGACCGATGGGAAAAACCCCCTCTTGTTACCATTGTGAAAACTGCTGTTGGCAGGCTTCAAACCCACTGAAGTTCTGCAAGTAACTGATTGGTTTTTTTTTCTTCAGTTCATTTCAGACACTGGGGTATCTGGGCTAGCTGTATAAAACTGATTTTGAGTGGCCTAGGCATGCGGTCATCACATTTCCCAACTGCGCCGTGGACATACCCCAGGGTCACAACAACAGTCCTGAGATGACGCATTTTCTTGCCTTAGGGGTTTGCCCTTAAACTGAAACTAGTAAACAGATGAAATGTGTTTTCAAGCCGATGTGCATGCATGCACACAGCTACACCATCCTCGCATGGGGAGTGGAGAGATCCAAACCTCCCTGCGAGGAAAAAAAAAATTGCAACAAAAGCAGGGGGACAGAAACCAATGCAAACCTTCCTTCACTTTTAATTCTACAAGGCATTTTCATTAAGCAAGCAGAAAAAAACAAAAAAAAACAACCAACCAACCCTTATTTACATCCCAGGCTGCTATGTAAACTGTAAGACCATATCCAACTGTAAATATGGACTATCTACACACTCGAGTTTTTTCTCAGTTGTTTACATGCTGTTTAAGAAATGAGGATCAGAAAATCGAGAGGGGAAAAAAAAAAGGGAAGGGTACAGCTACACAGCCAGGAGACAAGAGGAAGGGGGGAAAAAAACATAAAATAATCCCTCCTCCTCTGCCTACTACTGCTCAGTCTTTGTGAAAGGACGGGCTGGGAAAAGGAGGAACTATCAGCAGCTCCATCACAGCCGGGCAGAGGCAGACCACCAGGGAGATGGAAAACAGGAGGCTGAGAGCTGCAGCTGCCTGCTCTGGGAGCAACATCTGTGAAATCCTGGGCGGCAGCAGCAGTGGAGGAGGAGCGGGCACAGGCAGCGAGCATTCCCAGGGATGTGCTTACACAGATAACTGTCCCACTGGATGGCTTCCCAGGCCGCTGCAGGGACACTTCCCTCCCCCGGCAGGGATGGGGCAAAGACCATCGTGTGTGACAAGCAATCCAAGTGTCAGCGGGGCCTCTTGCCTCAGCATCCTGTTTCTTGTGATGCTTTTTGATGGCCAAGCTGACCAGAACGGGAACAGTTCTTCCTCACCAGTAACTTGTCATTTTGTTCTTGCATAGGAACTTGTACACCACTGGCACTTCAGAGTCAATTCACAGAAGTCAGAAGTTACCTTGGAGCATTTGCTGTCACCTCATGACCAAATGTTTTTTTCTACAGGAGGTTGCTATCATTATACAGATGGGAAGGAAAGGAGAAGCAAAGCTGGCAGCTGACTGGCTGAAAGTTCACATGTAAACTTGGTACAGGCTTAGGACACCAGCTCTTCTGTTGCACAAACTTAGGAGCCATTCTCCTAGGCAGACTGAAATCACAAGGGATCTTTGAATTCAGTATAAAGATAGGAATGAGAAGAGCACTGAGAAGGATCCTGTCTCTCGTGCTGTTTTTCTACATCTATATCTAGATGTGTATCTGTATGTACACTTGCTGGTATAGATGAAACAGGCTATGGACCATTCTCTGTCTTCGACAGCCAGTGTGTGGCTGGTGTCACATCCACACATACCTGCATTTTATTCCACTCTCAACAATGGGTGAGAACAGTCCCAAGCACACGTTATTCTCAAACTGCACTTGGATGCTTTCTGGGAGGGAGTTAGACAGGCCAAAGGCATGGCAAGGACCCTGCTAACAACTGCACACTATGAAAAATAAGCTGTGGCCCCATTTTATTTATCAGTGTTGCTGCAGCCTTAGAAGCTAGAACAATAAAGGTACTTGATGCCTTTGTCTCACCCCAGCCTTGTGCTCTTCTCACTTTTTCTTCTAGATCAACCTGCTATCTTCTTTTATAAGATAAATAAGGGTCAGAAACTCTTAGCAGGGACCCTCTTTGCTAATTGTATCTCATAACTAAAATATTCAGACTGGAGGTCACTAGAAGCAAGTGGCCAAGCTCAAGAGAAAACATAACATGAACTCTAAATATTGTATCCTAAATTATGACATTTAAAACCCATGTTCATTTGTTGCCCAACTCCAAGCTCCACAGTACCTTTTTCACCTGAGTTACGAGTTCCCTGACATCAAAATTTGACATATGCCCTCAGAGTAGCTCTTTCTCACAATTTTCAAGCAGCCCCATGTTAATGGTATCTATATTTTTTATATAAATACATATATATTTGTAATTATGCAAATAATACATATTATAAAATTAAGCAAAACATTTCAATATTGTGGAGCCGGTTAAAGTACCAGCTTAACAGTGCTGGCATGAGTTATCATACTGTACATCACCAGAGAAATGCAAGAAGGCACATTTGAGTTCACAGTTTCACCTGATAAACTAAGCCCTGGAGCAAAGGATTCCCTCCCTGACTGATCTCCTGCCACAGGGTTAAGCTCGTTCCCTGCTGGCTGCCAGCTTGGGAGGTGTCTCACATTTAACCTACAGGACCATATGCTGATAACCATTCCACAAAATGTCATTTCTGTGGAATGTGGAAGATACAGGTTGCTGCCAGGGACCTCCTCTTTGAACACCAATACTTCAATGTAGTCTTCTGCACAGAGCCCACAGTACTTAGGGATGCAGCTGTATAAAACTCTTCATCTGGCCTGCACTGTGGGCTGCCTCAAGGGGATGGCCATCTTTCTTCTCTCCCTCCTACACTTTCCTACAGTCTTCTTGCACTGGATCTTATCTGACTGAAAATTAACCCTGCAAAAATCCAGACAACTAAGCATTTGGTTTGGTTTGATGAGGGTTTGTGCGTTTTTTTCAGACAGAAACCTGCAGTTTGATCTGAATAACAACATAATGAAATTGCATCTTTGTTTATTCTCACTGATGTAATTACAGCAAAAAAATATGTGCAGTGTCCTAAAGTTCAGTTATCCTTATTTTTACTGTGCTGGTCCTGAAGGTCCCAAGAAACCCATGATTCTACTCTGCAGAATGTCCAAGCACAGGAAACAGCCTCCCTGCATCTCCATCTCCTCTTCACTGCTCAAACAAGGGATTGAGAAACAAAGGCACAGGAAAATGAAATCACATAGTAAGGAAGCAACGGTGTCAGAACTGGCCTCTGTGCCTCCCCTGTCTGATGTCAGTACAGCATCCGTGTAGTGAGAACACTGCAATAGGAAGAGGTAGATGAGGACATGGCTCCTGCGGGGGGGAAAGCCTTAGCATCCCAGTCATACTAGTGGAGGAAGCCACAGAGCCAAGTTAAAGTCGCACAGAGGGATGGAGACCAGGAGGGGGAGAACGCAGGGACGGAATAACCAGTTTTGTAACTATATAGGTGTGGAATAAAATTGCAGGCATGACTGATAAACTTACATGTCAAATTTAGGTAGGTGCCCAATCACCTGATTGCATTCCATGTTAATGTGATCGTAACTGCTTGCATGCATTGGCACATTTTGCAAATATATATTTCAAGATGCAATCTTCAGAACATGTCCTAGTATAAACAGGACAAGCTCAGGCTGACAAAGCAGTGAAAATTTTGAAATGGTAAGGGTTCATCTCTTCACAAGTAAAAAAAAAAATTTCTTAATGTCCAGTGATGACTGCACATTTCTGTGGAACACCTGATAGGAAAGTTTATGTCTTGAAAAGAGCAATAATATGGAGATAGACAATGGATGTGTATTTGCTAGAAGACATTTTGCATCGAATTTATGTGTATGACCTTTATGAGTATGCTAAAAACACAGCTCAGTTAGAACTTAAGCAAAATCAGGGCTTATAAAGCTTTTCTTCATAACTTGCCTATGCCATCAGCCATTCAGAAAACAAAAAATCAGCATCTGTTGTGATACAATATAGAACCCCTGAAGGACTGTCAGGGAGAAGACATCCGTAACAACCTACCCCACATTAGAAGTGTTAATTGTAATGACTCAGAGCCTTTGGGCTGCAGCCCATAAATAATTAAAGCAGCCTTAAGGCACTCTATAAAAACACTGACGCTCCCATGAAGAGTTCCTGCACTGTGTTAACAAAATCTCTGCTTCCAAAAGCTCCGACCATCCTCATCCTACTGCGGCGGATCCCTCCTCTCGCTGAGCTGCCACCGGGGGGCAGCGCGGCCCCGCTTTGCTGTGCGGGCAGCGGGCGAACGGGGAAACAAATCCGGCATTAACAACCAATACATCCTGTCACTAGTGCACACGCAGCTGATCTGAAGAGAATCTGGAATAATTATTCTTGACAAGTGAATCTAGTAACGTATTTCAAGGATTAAATTGAATCTAGTACAGGAAAACATCCCAACTTCGAATACTTCAAAATTTAAATTTCATACCGTTCCCTCTCCTAATTAAAACTATTCTGCTATCTCTTCAGACATGGAAAGTACATAATTATAGAACCTCAATTGCAAAAAAATTGTCATCCCAGTGAATACTTTGCACTACACACATACAAATTTAATACAAAGACTGATACATCTTGATAAAACTAAAAGCAACCTGACCCCACCTGGAGTACTGTGTTCAATTCTGGAGCCCCCAACTCAGGAAGGACATGGAGCTCTTGGAGTGAATCCAGAGAAGGGCCACAAAGATGATCAGAGGGCTGGAGCCCCTCTCCTATGAAGACAGACCGAGAGAGTTGGAATTGTTCAGCCTGGAGAAGAGAAGGCTCCAGGGAGACCTCAGAGTGGCCTTCCAGTACCTGAAGGGGCTACAGGAAAGATGGGGAGGGACTTTTTACAAGGGCTTGCCTGAGAGGACAAGGGGTAATGGCTTAAAACTGGAAGAGGGGAGATTTAGGTTAGACATTAGGAGGAAATGCTTTAGTGTGAGGGTGGTGAGGCAGTGCCACAGGTTGCCCAGGGAAGTTGTGGCAGCCACATCCCTGGAAGTGTTCAAGGCCAGGTTGGATGGGGCTCTGAGCTACCTGATCTAGTGGGAGGTGTTCCCCTCTATGGCAGGAGGGTTTGAAGTAGGTGATCTTTAAGGTCCCTTCCAACCCAAACCATTCTGTTTCTATTTCATTCTTCAGTCTGGGTGCTGGGACCTTAATTGGCCACACTCATTTGCTCCTGGGTTCCCAAGTGAAGCACAACAAATAGGTCTTCCAAGAGAAAAGGTAAGTATAGCTGAAAGGTTTTTTATCTTGGAAGAGCTGTTTGCAAGGATTAAACAAGCTGCCTATTAGACGAGTGCAAAGCAGCAGTCTAATCATTTTAACATTAAAACCACAAAAAAATACAGAAGGCCACACAGTCCTCAGGGGACTCTGAGAGTAGCTGAGGCTCTTCAGTCACCTGCTCCTATCTTTGTTTCACTTCGGATCAGTAGCTTGGTCACACACCAAGGTACCTCAGTTCACTGCTGTGGACTATCCCTTCAGTACCAAACAGCATTGCTTTGAATTGAAAAAAAATAAATCTTTAAAGCCTATGTAAGACAAGAGGCAGTGGCCAGAATCCTGCTGCAGTGCAACAAGTATGTATGTAGCAGCAATAGTGGCACCATGTTGTTGCTCAGAGTCCTAATGCTGCTGGGTTGTGTCAAGAGCACTGCTGACCATTTGGTTCAAGCAGAGTGCACACGGAGCAGCCACGACAGCAAGCAAGGTGTGTGCAGCAAGCTGGAGAGGTCTGACGGCAAGGAGCCCCAGAGAAAGGCAAAGTACACGCCCTGAGGGCTCACACCCTGGACCAGATCTCCGGCCGGTTTGCTGCTACCTCAGATGATGCAGTTGGGATCAAGCCTCCATTGGCTGGCCGTGTACGACGGCCCCACCGTACCACCAGGCCCGCAAGCAGGGGCTTCCAGGCCGGCCCACGGGCAGCCCCCCCGCTGCGCAACCGGAGAAGATTCACCGGAAAACTTCCCCGCCTGCTGCGCGGCCTCGGCAGCTCCCGAGGGACCTCTGAGGCAACGCGGCTGCTCAGGGGCATTTCACGACAGGCACCGTGGCGCGGCCGAGCGTAAAGCCTCGCCGCACACAGCCTGGGGCGCTGAGCCAGCGCCAGCACTATCAGAGGCGGTGGGTCACAGCGCCGGCGAGCTAAGGCTGGTGCGATGACTGCCCGACAAGGCCACATCGGGGCGTCCCGGAGCCGCCTTCCCGCCCCAGGCGCTGCCTGCTGCCCTCAGCCCGCCGCGCCTCAGGGGGCGGCAGACGAAAGCGGAAGTGCACTGCTAGCGCGGCCCCCGCCTTCCTCCCCTCCCGCCGCCGTGACTTCCGGCGGCCGCTCTAGCCGGGGTCGCGTCTATGCCCGCGGCGCTGGGGGATGTTTATTGTCGCGGGGAGTCGGCCCAGGACCCGGAACGCCGCCAGGCGCGAGCGGCGGGGCGCCTAGCAACCGGCACTGCGCGCCGCGCCGCCCCACCCGCCGCCAGCCGCCCCACCGCCCGCACGGTAACGGCTGCCTCCCCCCGACGGGCCGCGCGCCTCCCCCTCTTCCCCCACCCCCTCCTCCTCCTCATCGCCGCCTCGGCGGCCTGGGCCCGGCCCGGCGGGACCTGCAGCCCCTGCAGCCCCTGCCCGGAGGCAAGCGGCTCCACCGCCCGCGTGCCTGTGTGGCCGCCAGGACCCCGCGTGGCCCCGCTCCCCCCGTCCTTTCCCGGCTGAAGTGAGGAAGGGGGCGGGGGAGCCTTCCCCCCTCTCCTCACCACGGCCCGTTTCCCCCTGGGCTGGGCGGGCGGTGCACAGCAGGGGCCGCCGTGTCGGGGAGGGGAAGGGGGCAGAGCATCTTCACGGGAAACGGCCCGTTCCGCGGCAACCGGCTAGGCTTCCCAGGGAAGGGCACCGGTCGCCGTGGCCCCTGAAATAGCGTGTCCGGCTCCGGGGGGCTTTGTAACAGCCCCGTCCCCTTAGCGGCGGCCGGCGCCGTTCCGAGTGAGGAGGCGCAGGCACCAGGCAGCGCTGCCGAGCGGCGGAGACCGGCGTGGCCAGGCCGCCGCCTGCCTGCGCTTTGTCTGCAGGGCTGACCGGAGAACTTTTCGGATGGGGCTGCAGGGGCAAAAAAACCCCCACTATTTCTTAACCTGGGTGTTGTGACGCTGCTACGGGTAGGGCTTTGAGTGAGGTTCCTAGCTGTGTGCTCCTGTGGCCTCAACCGAGATGTGCAAATGGTGAATGTTTGACTGGGAAGGGGAGGAGAGGCTTACCTGTTGTGTTAAAATGTTTTGAAACAGCAAAGCAGATCGTTATTTTTCTTACAATGTTTTATTAAGTTGGAACGGCCACCTAACCTGGCGGTTCACTTTTGTTATACCTGGGGCAGTTTTTCACATATGAAGACCTAAAGGGTTGTTCTTAATGCTTGGCATTCGAGTATGTTACAAGACGATAAGAGAAAGATGGCACAAAATTGGATGCAAGTGAATTTTGAGTTGAATATTAATGGACCTCTTTGATGAGAAAAATTTGAGGAAAATGGCCTTTTAAATGGATTTTAAAATACACTTTCTGGTCTTGTTCTATAAACTGTTTGGCTTTATTCCAGCCAGAGGGTTTGTGTTGGAAGACCCCAGGTCCATGGGTATGCAGCCATGTAGGTGTATCCAAGAGATTTGACAGCAGGATTGGGCAGTTGTCCTACTAGCTTATGGTATAGCTGTTATCATAATTCAATGCATTGGTGTAATTGGACAAGACATTAGGAAGAAATTCTTTAGTGTGAGGGTGGTGAGACACTGGCACAGGTTGCCCAGGGAAGTTGTGGAAGCCCCATTTCTGGAAGTGGTCAAGAATAGGTTGGATGGGGCCCTGAGCAACCTGATCTAGTGGGAGGTGTCCCTGCCAATGCAGGAGGTTTGGACCTATATGATCTTTAAGGTTCCTTCCAGCTCAAAGTATTCTATGATTCTGTGAATTTCCTACTTTCACCCTCGTTTTATGCACGTTCGGAAATTTTCTCCTTCTCTAAAATATATTTGTTTAATTCTGCAGGAAATAGTCATGACTGTTCAGATCTTGAAAGGTGAGAATATTAGCTTCAAGATGGCCTTTTGCTTTAGGGACAATTCAACTTGCTACTAGAGGCAACAAAAGTAAAAGCATGCCCTGCTAGCTCAGGGGCTGTAACTAAGGAAGTTGTTTGGAGGATTTTATGTACTGACAGTAGTAGCTTTGTTGCTCTTGGTTCTGGGGAGTCATTCCCTGCCACCATGGCTGTGAATTCAAGCAGATTTCAGAAGTCTGTCACCTCCAGCTTTCCCTAAGGACCTGTTTCCTGAGAGGCTGAACACAAATCTTAATATATACACCTTCAGTGGAAGGATGTAATCAACTGTTCTTGTTCCCGATGGGCTTTATTTGGTGCTTTCTCTTTTCTCATATGGAATCTTCATATGGAGGTTCCTGTTAACTTCTTCAGAATTTCTTTTCAAGCACTAGTTTGACAAATGCCTCTGGGTGCAGTAGTGACAGACGTCCCTTCAGCTGGGTTGTTGGAACTGTTTGTGGGATTGCTCAGTTGGTGAACTGCTTTTGAGCAAGGTTAAAAATAACCAGTAGAAGTTGCTTATACTTAAGACTGCTGGAGAAAAAGATGTTTATTAAACTGTTCTGACATTAGTGTAACCATTGTTAGATACCTCTCATGTACCTTTATAGCTCTTGAGTTTTTTGGATCAAAGGTGGCCAAAAGCTTAAAATACTACTTTGTTTATATGCCCCATCCCAAGTGCTTTTCCTCTCTCTTTGATGATGACGGTGTGGTTGGTCTAGTTTGGAATTTTTTTAAGACTAAGAGCACTGGCTTTTTTTAGATTGTAAGATTTCAGTGCAGGGTGTTTGTTTTCATGTGTGTTTATATAGTATCTAAAATAGTATGACCATGGTCCTAACTGGGGATGTATGGGTAATGCTTTGTTTAAGAATTTGAGTGTTCATTCCTTCCTCTAAAGTATTTCTTGTTCTGGGAAGTTTCTCTAGTTTCAGTGCAGAATACATTTCTTTACAGTGCCAAATACCTTTGAGTTAGCTTTTGTTGTCTTTATTTTTTTTATACTTATTATAATCCTTTACCTATTTCCTTTTTTTTTTCCCCTCCTCTTTCTTTATTCTTAGGGTAATATTCCAGATGTGTACCTGAAATCTATGTTGAAAAGAAAGAACAAACTTTTTAAAATTTCCTTTTTGCAAGAAAATAATACAAACTTCTGCACAGATGTATTTAAGCTTCTTCCTCTCTGTCAGGGTAGATTGTGTTACACTGCTACAAGAGAACTTGAAATCAAAGTTGTCTAGTTTCTTGTGCTGGAGAAAGCTGAATTAAGTACATCATTTAAAATAAATGCTGCACATATAGACAAAATATTTTCAAATTTAGCCTATTATTAAATCAGCATTAACTGGCAAAATACAATTTTAGAAATGAGATTTGAGCTACCAAAATTCCAAGGTTCAGATGAAAGAACCTTTAAGCAAAATTAACCAACAAAACCTAAGCTGAGCTCAACAAAATCATTTTAGGCATTTGTAAATCCAAGACTGGATATAAGCAGATGTTTGGTTTCTACTCAGTCCCTCTGTTCTGCAAGTGTAACTGCATGAATATGGAATAGTGACAGGCTTGTGTGTAAGGCTGTTGCTTGATCTCAAAATTCGTTTGTAAAAGCATGGGAGGGCTATTTTCCCCGTTATGCAGATAGCAGATAGAAATGCAGAAATTCAGGTTTTGGGAAGTAACATAATGGGTCAGGGCTATGCAGCAAGGGTACAGTAGTGTGTGTATCCAAGAGAAGCATGGGAAAGAGGAGGATAAGATAGTTATTTAGGACTCCATCTAGTTCCAGCTAGTCATGCTACTGGAGATACGTGTAAACAGGAACAAAATCCATCCCTCTGTCTTCCTCCCTTTCCCTCTCCCAAGAACATTGTTACACCGTTTTAATAAACATGTTTTTCATATATAGTGCATGTATTATTATTTTTAAAAAACGTTTAGCTTGCTTCTGTTCACACGGTTGATACGAATTTGGATTTCTTTGAGACTTCCCAAAGAAAGGAAGCAGGATGTCTTTTCTCTAGATTTTTTCTTTGTTTTCAGTACAGTGTGATACATGAAAATAAATCCTTAAGGCAGAGGTTCTAATAGATTATGCTCACTCACAGAAACATTTTGGTTTATCCAATATTTCTAAACCATGCCTTGGAAGAGTTTAACCTATACTAAATGGGAATTGGTTTATTCAAAATTGTTGACACTTAGATTCAGGTTCTCAAAGAACCCAGGCAGTATTCAGCAGCAGCAAATAGAGTTTTCTTGATACAAATTAGAAAAATGTTGTAATTAATATTTGAAATATTCAATATTTGAGTGAAAAGTTTAACAAGTAAATGCTGAATAAATATATATGTAGAGTGAATATATGTAGAATAAAGGCAGCTTTCAGTATTTTTACACTGTATTCAGATACTGCTTCTGTAACAGATTATGCTCCTTATTAGCTACAGTTCAAACTAAATTTCAAATTAAAAAGCTCCTCCTTAAATATCTTTTTTCTTGAACTTTTAGAATATGGGTAATGAAAATAGGAGCACACTACTGTAACGATGAGTAATTTTTCTCCCATTAAAAATCTATGCAAGTAGATTGTACTCCTAACCAAGATAGACCGTAATTGCTGAAAACATCCCTACTGACAGCTCCACAGCATATTAACATTCTTTTTTCCTGTAGAACACCCTTTAAGGATAGATCTTTTCCTTTTAAATTCTAATTTTCCTCTCTTTCAACCACTTTTTCCTTTGTTCGAATTAGCGTGTGTCTTTTCTCCCCGGATCTGTTTAAGACAAGCCATCAGAGTTTTATGGGGACATTATTGTACAGTATTATGGTTTGCTTAGAGGTTAGCAACCTTTCAAGGCTGTTGAGCCTGATGATGTTATTCTTTCAAAATGCAGAGAGCGAGGGTGCCAGCAGAAACTCGCTGATAATTGGGAGACACTGCTGATTGGAGGTATCTTGTTTTCTTATACAGCAGTCATTCTTGGATTCCAGTAAGTGAACTCAGCGAGAGCCAGGAGTTGGAGCCAGGGTAGAAAACAAATGCCTCTCTGAAGATGCCATGGGTTCCAGCTCCTTGCTCTCTGCAGGCCCTGCCTCCATGCCAGTCAAAATCTGCACATGTACTGTCTTTGGATATGGTGCCATAAATTGCTAACCCAATCTGTAGTAGTCCATCAAAAGCAGATGGGATAAGTAATTTCTAACTTTGAAGATTCATATAATTTTTGTTTAAACAAAAAAAGGATCAGGGAATGCTAATTAGTTACTGTTTGTTCTCAGCTTTGCCTCTCACCCCCACACATAGCCTTTGATTTTTCTAATTTTCTTTTGCTGTTTCTTCATCTTTTTTCTGTGTTAACACCCATCTTGCCTTTCCTTATATTGGACAAGCCAGCAATTACAGAATAATTCTTTCAGCCAGGAACAAGGTGCACTGTAGAAGCAGCAACCATCCCAGCAGTTGACCCAGTACATGATGCACATCTGCCTTGTAGTTTATTACTGCTGCAGTGTCAGTGAGTTGTAGTCAAGCACCTTGAGTGAGTTCTCGATTAGAGACTATGGCATGATGTTTAGGAAGTGACAGTCAGATGAAAATACTGATAATAACTTTGTATCTTGAAGATTTCTGATACAGAATGTAAGGCAAAAACATTTAGTGATACAAATGCATTACAGTCTGGTTTGTATATTGATGTAAGTCCTTTTCACTGTATACCAATGTTCTTGCTCTTTTCCCCTCTGCTTTCCCCAAATACTTCATCCGAGATGTATTTGAGCTGTCTGCTGTCTTGGCTTTGGTGTTCTTACAGAAGAGATGTGGGGTAGCCCATGCTGGGCTGAGCCATAGCCCAACTCCCTATCTTGTCACCCTCTTCCCACAGATGAGGTGTGTTAGGAGTGTTGCCCTTGGTGTGTATGGGCAGACTGGATGCTCTCTGGCTTCCTTAGGCTTGCTGTGTGTGCTCTGGGCAGCCATGCTGTGCCTTCACAGTCCCTCATGCATTTCCTCAGAGGCACTCGCTGCCATTTGTACGTACAATGCGCTCATTCTGTGCGGTTCCCGTGGGCGGTGCCAAAGGGGTGAGAGGCCACTGCAGCTCAGCCCAGCCTGCTGCTGCCACCAGGACCTTTTGTATAGTTCCCATTATGCTATTAGATTGGGAGAGGTAGGCCAAGAGTGCTGGATGAAGATGGGAAAGCTGTGGTAGCAGGCTGTCTACAGACTGCAGTCTTTGTGACCCTTGTTTGTTTGGAGTTATTCAGGAGGCTCATCCATTCCAACACAAATGTCAAGCTGTTCAGAATTATCAACTTCACCAGTCAGAGAAGTGCATTTTCCTGAGGTGTCTAATGACATCCTCAAATGAGCTGAGGAAAGATTATCCACTGGAGCTATGGAAAAAGTTTCAGTAATCTTTACTCTGTCCTAATATAGGTGGTAAGAGTTGTAACATACTTAACTGGCAAGTTTAGCTATTTTATTTTTATACATATATATATGTATACACACTTTATTTCTGTTAAGTCTGGCAACATGGCTTCAAACAAGTAACCTCCCATTTCCTAGCATACAGGATGCAGACTCTCCATCCACACACATTTAGTTAACTTAGATGAGTCAGATTGTAGTCACTTCTGCTTCTTGTCTCATTTAAGGGACAGATGTATACAATTGTGTTAATAGGCAATTTTCTACTGGTATGTTTAATTTTATCATTTTCATTTCTCAGGATGTGATCTTCACGGTGACCTGTTGGGAAGACTGAGTTGTAAATCACCCCAATGGATGCAGACAGTGATGTTGCATTGGACATTTTAATCACAAATGTAGTGTGTGTTTTTAAAACAAGATGTCATTTAAACTTGAGGAAGATCGCATTAGAGGGAGCAAATGTGATATACAAGCGTGATGTTGGGGTAAGAGATTCAACATACCTTAATTACCTGTTTTTACCAATGTTCCTTAAGCTAAACAGTCTTATGACTGGTATCTGGTGGATAGAAAAAAGCATAGTTTTATTTCTGTATTTCTGTCTTGATAGGCATGTAGTTTGTCATACACTAAAAATGCAGTCAGGGGCGTGGGTAAATGTTGTCTCAGAAGACTGCAACTAGTGAGGTAAATATTGGGTATAAGGTGTGTGATGAGACCTCTTACATCTCAGGGTCCATTTTGCCTCCTAGAATTTGGTGGTTTGTCAGGAAAATATATCCTGATAAGGAGTCAGTAATGTGGGTGTCACTGTAATAAGAAAAAAAAATAGTACAATGTTCATGGCATTCAGCATTTTATTTGGAGGAAGATACCTTCATTTAATGTTCTGTGAACTCTGAATCACTGGCTGAGATGTTCCATGCTTATTTTGCTCTTCTCATGAGCTGTTGGGGTTTTTTTGGAGTTTTTTGTTTGTTTGTTTAATTACTGAAAGACATGAAGGAACAGTTCAAGGCTATCAAGAATAAAGGAAGTATTATTAGTTGCTTTATCTAGCAGTTGGTTACTTTTGCTTCCAGGAGGAAATTGAACTACCGCTGATTCCCAATTCTTCCATTTTTCTTTTTCTTTTTAGAAAGTGTTAATGAAGCTTAGGAAACCTAGGATTACGGCCACCATTTGGTCCTCAGGAAAAGTTATTTGCACAGGAGCCACAAGGTGAGTTCATGAAGATTCTTTCTCTAGCTGTAAATTTTTGTGCATTTCAAAATATGTTGTAAGTTAAGAAGATTGCAGGAGGCAGTACTTGCCACTGTTCACATTCACTCACGCTGTATCACACGTAGGTCCTTGCCAAGATACTTATTTGGGAGCAAGTTTTCTGTGTGAAGTGTCTGCCTCAGACTGAGTTCGGCCTTTTGGGAGAGCAGCAGCAGGGAAAACGATTTTATGAAGAAAATCCTAGAGCTTTCATTTGAGAACTCTGTTTTTAGCCAGAACTTGAAACTTGGAAGGGGATAACTTTTTCTGAGCGATATCTCTTATTCTTTCATGAAAACCCACCTGCATTAAAACAAGTTATACATTGTTGAGAAACTAGAAAGACTCTCAGGTCAGCTACATCTGAGACTTGCTAAACTCTTAACTCCTGATTTCCTTTAAGATATGTCTGCATTGTGGAGTAAGGTACAATAGTAAGTTTG
Source organism: Hemiprocne comata (assembly GCA_020745705.1). Lineage (NCBI taxonomy): Eukaryota > Metazoa > Chordata > Aves > Apodiformes > Apodidae > Hemiprocne > Hemiprocne comata. The sequence goes on from CM036588.1 coordinate 86,912,017, forward strand.
CATACTTTCTGTATGTGATCTCTGTCTCAAATGGAAGATGATTGTTTAGGATGTGAACTCCAGACTACCCATGATCATACTTGTATCTTAAGAGTATTAGTGCCATGTATGACCAAAATATATCTCCCACTCCAGCCAAGTGCCAAAATATTCTTAAAACAGGGCATAAAAGACTCTGTATATCTAGGTAGTTAAAATGTAATACATACAGTAGGATAAAATAAAGGCTGTCCATGTGATTATAGTTCATGCACTACATGATGTAACGGTTCATTTTGTGTCTGAGTGGCTGTTGTGGTATGTGTGCACACAAATATGTACTCTGTTTCTGTTAATGCTAGATTCCTCTTTCTCCCTTACAGTGAAGAAGAAGCTAAATTTGGTGCCAGACGATTAGCTCGTAGTCTTCAGAAACTAGGTTTTCAGGTAATTCTAATGAAAAAGGAGTTGTATGACTCAAGCAATGCTGGTAGTCCATTTTTTAGAAGGAAACAAAAATAAAGGAGCATAACCATTTAGTAGTGAGCATGTTTTCACTCATACGCCCCTTTTGTGTTGGCATACATTTTCCAGGTGCTGGTTAAAGAGAAACTGGTTTATTTTCTAGATTTGAGTTTGGCAGCTCAGAGTAGTGCTTCTTCACTGGCTAATGAACAACAAAATTTGTTTAATAAATGAACCACCCACAGATGTTTCTTGGATAGCATCTACAGTATCTTGAAAGATTTATTTGGAAGGAGTGCTGAAAAATATAAATCTGTCATTTGAACATTGTTTTCCCTTGTTTCTGATGGAATAGCAGGCATATGTCCATTTGTTAAGGGTAAGTTTCAGCCTCTTTAATTAAGGAGAGGGGGAAAAAGTGTTTCTGTGCTGTCAGATTGCACAGCAGGAAGTAAGCTAAGTAAAATACTTAGGACATGAAACTCCTCTTTTTTTTCTGGGTTTGAGTTAACATTACCAGTCAAAACGCCACTTGGGTTTCATAGTAAAAGTTGAAAAACAGCAACATATGTGACTTAAAATGGCACGTTTTAGTACTCTAAAACTTTCTGGTAGCCAGTTGGGCTGTTTCCCCATAGTTTCAGTTTGCAGACAGGCAATTAAATAGACACTGGCTGTCCTTTGGCAAGGAGAGGCTACCTGTGGTGGCAGTATATAAAGGCAGTGATGACAGGCTGTCCTGGTAATGCTGCATCAGACCCAAGCAGAAGTTAGAGGCTCTTTACTGTTATGTCTGCATACATTAAACCCAGACACAGCCTCTTAAAGTTGGAATGGAACATTACATTGGTGAGGTAAACAATGCTTACAGGGTGGACACGCCAAATTTTATTATCAGGTGAGCAGTTTAGGTGGAATATATTTTGAAGAATAAACTGGTAAGCCAACTTTTATAAGGATAAGTTGCTTCTACTGGTAGGATCCTTCTAAAAAGTTTTGACTGAGGAATGGTCATTTTAAGTTTAGGCAAACTCAGAAAATGAACATAAGTTTCTTCAGTGATGTTGCCAACACTGAATTCTCAGCAGTGCATGTGTTTGTTTAAGAATTTTCTGTGGGCTATTTTGTTGTCATGTAAAATGGCTGTGGTAAAGATAACTGAGAGCCAGTAATTTGGCCTGGGTTTCAGAAAGTAATGGAGTAGCAAAACAGCTTGCTATACAGGCCACTGGAGATTTGAAACAAACAAACAAAAAAGTCACCTTTTTTCTGATTTCTTACTATTCTTATTTCTTAGCTTCAAAAAAAATGGTGTATAGCAACAAGGCATTAAAGACGTTTTCAAATTGCATAAAATTCTTGTAGCAATGAAATGTAAGCTTTTTCTCTGCTTATTTTGATATTTTGTGAGCTATTTAGTTTATTTTCAATTTGGAAGTGCTTAGTACAGCAATATGAGTTGTTTCTGTGTCTCATTCTTAAACTGTACTGTAACCATATAATATAACTGTGAAGTATCTAGTTCAACAGTTACTGTACCATAGAAGGATAAAGTAAGTGATTTGAGTCAAGCACTGTTTAGATTCCTATTAGCCATCACTCACAAGGTGTTCATTTTGAAATCTCATCAAAATATTCTAATTAGTGTTCTTCTTATGTTTTTTTTTTTGCAACCCATACACCTGCCTCACTGTAAACTGAATTTCTAATGTATTTTTTCCCTCTCTTTTGAAAAGGTAATTTTCACAGATTTTAAAGTTGTGAATGTTTTAGCAGTGTGCAACATGCCCTTTGAGATCAGATTGCCAGAATTCACAAAGAATAACAGACCTCATGCGAGGTATGGTAGGATTTTAAATAATTATAATCTTAATATACTTCTTAAGATTTTATTTTTTCTGTTCTAGATCTATCTTTTTTACCTTTTATTTTGTTTTCTAGTTATGAACCAGAACTTCATCCTGCCGTGTGTTACAGAATAAAAACTCTCAGAGCTACCTTACAGATTTTTTCCACAGGCAGTATCACAGTTACAGGTATTTTGATGTCAAAAATAAATATTTAACTTGTTCGGAATATGTAACTTTAGAGTGAGTAGGTTTAGGAAAAGAAGATGTTTAAAACAGTCAAAAGAGATGTTGAAGGGATTTTGTTTCCCAGTGCCAGCACCTAATTTGTTTCTCAGTGAAAGTGCCAGAAGAGTTGTAAAGTGTTATTATTGGTAGGCTCAAAAAATACTTTGACTGAATGTACATAGTCTGTTTTTTATAAAAACTAAAGTGCGAAAGGACTTGAGGGTGCAGGGATTATTTGTGTATTTAAATATTTGCATTTTCCTCCTTTTTTTTTTTTTGTCTTCATAATGCTGTAAATTGCTTTCTGTGTGGCCTTAAGATAACTTTCATAAATACTTGTTTCCAAACTGGAGATTTATGGAAATGGATAGGAGAGCATAGCATTTTGTCGTAACTGAAGGTGACCAGTGCTTGCAGTTCTTCAGACTTGTGCCATTTTCTGTTAAAGCTCAACTGAGAGAGAACCACCACCTGAATCACAGGCATCAGTTTGTTTTCCCATGTAGTCAGACACATGATTGTCCTGGGTCCTGGATATGCCATGGCAAGGTTTTTCCTCTCTTGACCTAATTTTCATTTTCCATTCTTTGTTATGTTTGCTTGTGAGGTGTCCACCACAGGTTTCCAGATAGAAAAAGTCAGTTTTTTTAGAGAATACGTGTTAAAATGGTACAGAACCAAAAAACCACTATCACTTCAGTAGGAATTCTGTCTTGTGATTGAGCCAGAGCTCAGGTACTGCTTCAGAAGCTGGGTAGCATTTTTTATTTTCACATCTTAATTCCTTAACAAATACCTAGGCTTTATGGGGAACGTTTCTCCCAAGATACCAGGAGAAGTGTTTTTCAAAGATGACAAACTCCATCAGGTTTGGTAACCTGAAAATATAGGGCTTAAAAAGTATTCAAAGACTGCAGTATATGTTCGGAGCAGAGCAACTGGACTAGCCAAAACTAGAAACTAAATTTAAAATAAGAAGTTTGAGTATCACTGCAGTAATAGAAGGCTCTCAGTGTGTCTTGTCAGCCTCCTAATGAGATTTAGCCTTTCTGTAAGGTTCTTATTACTCCATATTTGGGACAAATCACTTTCATATTTCCAGAATTGTCTTTCCTAATATGAAGGTGAATGTGGTAAGCATTGAAGTTTTACTTTCTTATGGTTTGTTTGTTACAGTGAGTTTTAAGTATCTCAGGCATCAGTTTTGAAGGCTTCTGTTTTGCCTAGGCCTTTCTTCTAGGGGAAAAGTAATGTCCACGATCTTACACTTCTTGTTCTAAAAATGTTTTAGATTACTTTTCATCCTTACTGTACTCCTTTCAAGTGCCTTCAAATGTGGTTCCTTTTGACGATTCACATTTCTGTAGTACTAGTACTTGTCATGCCACAAACTCAAAAGAATTTTGAGATACAACATTAGAAATGCTATTCAAAAAATAGGAGAGTGTTTTTAATGGGTTGAGTTTAAAAATATTTAGACTCACATTGAGAAAAAAAAAAAATTAATTGATATATAATACAAGGAAGCATTAATTCTTCTTCCTCTGAAATGAGCAATGAGGGCATTGGTTTTGGGTTTTGTTTTGTTTGTTTCCTTCTCTCACAATCCCTGCAGTGATAGTCCAGTTTGTACATCTCTTCAACCCTGCAGGGAGTAGCTTTTTTTTTTTTTTTACAATAATTTTTTGCCTACTCATGTTCTCACTTTCTGAAGGCTTTCTCTGGAACTTGAATTTCTGTGATAGCAGACAAATTTAAGGAAGGTGCAGTATCTGCCCAGAGGGCAGGTGTCTTTCATCAGACTTGTTTTGGGTGAATGCTTAACTTAACTTGCTAAAAATCTAAAGTGAGATTAAAAAAAGTCATTAAAGCACATGAGAAATTGATGTTTTTGTTTATGTGCCTTGCCAGATTTCCATCCAGGATTAATTTCTTCTGGTTTACTGCTCACTTATTTGCAATCTTAATTGTTCATTGCATAAAATGGTCTAGTACCATTAGAAGCATCACTAGTTCATTCTTCATTTTCTTTCCCCAAATGCTCATAGATGATGATTGATAACCTTCATATGCTTCATCCTGACACAACAGCCATTCTCTGGCTTGCAGGTTTTGTCGTGACATCAACAGTGGAGCTATTTGCAAAATCCAGACTAGAAAGTAGTAGCCTATAATTTTCAAACATAAAATAACCTTTCCTGAAACACATTTGGGTTAAATTCAGCATTATTTAGCAGTAGTTTTTATTGGTAGGTTTTTAAAAGAAGATAGGAAAGTAGCTAGGCTTTGAGTAATAACCAACTCCTAGAAGATTAGCATAAGTAGAAGTATTTCTTTTACCCCTGCCACTCAGCCTTGGCCTTCCTCTCTGGGCTGTTTAAGCCAGTAAATCAAAAAGCACCCTAATTGTTACGAAATGAAATTAAATGAAATGGCAGTAGTATTTATTTGGAATCTAGCCATTGACTAGTGTAAAACATCTTACAGGTTTCATGCTAGAGTCTTTTCTTGTCAGTAAAAATTGTGAAAGGAACATCACCTTAAGTTGGGAGCAGTGAGTGAGAAATTATTTTTGTCTACATTTTAAAGTTGTGGTAGCTAAAAATATTGTTATTTTAAACATACTATTGTTGTTTTAATTCCCAATTCTCTGATACTTCTCTTCCAACTGTTTTTTTCTTTTTTTTCTTTTTTTCTTTTTTTTTTTTAATATGTCTCAGGGCCAAACGTAAAGGCTGTTGCCAGTGCTGTGGAACAGATTTATCCATTCGTGTTTGAAAGCAGGAAATAGATTTTATAATTCACCACTGATGGTTAGGTTCCCTAACCAAGCACCTTTAAAGACTGCTGCACATTGGACTAAAAGCAAAAAAGAAAACTGGACCAACCATAGCAGAGAAATAAAGACACTTTTACTTGCTCATGGCCACAGTATAAACTCCAGTTCTTTTGGATTTTACTCTTAACAGTGCTGTATTGTAAAAACAGAAGTTTACAAGAGATGAAATTGCTGCTTTTAAAAAGACATTCTATTTATTTTTGCAGTAATTTCTGTGTATTCATAAGCAAAGCTGTCACGATGTGCACTACCATTAAAACTTTTTTTTTTTTAGTTTGAGCTTGTGTTTTATTTGTGAATAGTCTTTTACATTTTTGTATGCTGAATATTGGGCACCAAAGAAGCTGTAAAAGTTATCTTTTTCACCTGATGAATGTGCACAAATAAAAGTTTGGAAAATATTTCTCTTCATACCTGTTCTGTTATATTCCTTTCCCTTTTTCTATGACAGTTAAAATTGTATAGTTGCAAATTAGTTTGAAACAATGTAAGAATAGTCTTTTGCTGATAGCTTCTGTTTCTATTTGTAGTATGTGTAAAACTTTGTGTGTGGGTTAGATTGAAATCTATAGTAGTTAACTGTTTATCTGAGGGTGAAATTTGGTTTGTTCCCAGTTCTCTTAACTACATGCCAGACTTTAAGTATTTCCTTGCTGTTACATGAAGAGAAGACATTTCTAAATACAAAGGTCTACAGCAAGTGTTTTCCTATAGATTATAAGGAAATCTTATCAACTAAAGAAGCTGCTGTACAAAAAACAACTGCCTTGTCCACCTGCTGGATGCAAAAGGAGAAAAGTCACTATGTGAGCTTCGGTTTTCAGGAAAGTGGTGTTGGGCTTCAACTCAGGAAGATGGTATAGTCATGCAAATCCAGCCCCAGCTGATTGCTGAATGATTAACACAGACCTTTTCCACACTCTTATTACTGTATACTATTTTCATGACAGGAGCTAGTACTGATGTAAAGTCTTGCACCTGGGGAAACATAATGCAGGAGTGCAGCACAGGCTGGGATCTACCTGGCTGGAGAGCAGCTCTGGAAAGGGACCTGGGGGTCGTGGTGGACACCAGGCTCAACATGAGTTAACAGTGTGCTGCAGCAGCGAAGCAAGCCAACAGGATGCTGGGCTGCATCAACAAGGGTATCATGTGCAGAGACAAAGAAGTCATCTTTCAGACCACACCTGGAGTATTGTCTTCAGTTTTGGTCCCCGCTATGCAAAAGAGATGTGGACATGCTGGAATAGGGTCCAGAGAAGGGCCACGAGGATGATCCAAGGACTTGGCAACCGGCCGTATGAGGAAAGGCTGAGATAACTGGGTTCATTCAGCCTGGAGAAGAGAAGGTTTAGGGCAGACTTCATCACCATGTTCCACTACTTGAAGAGCAGCTACAAAGAAGATGGAGACTCCCTTTTTACAAGGAGTCACATGAAAAAGATGAGGAGTAATGGATGCAAGTTACTCCTGGGGAGATTCCAATTGGACACAAAAGGAAAATTTTTCACAATGAGAACAATCAGCCATTGGAATAATATCCCCATGGAAGTGGTGGATTCCCCAGCATTGGACACTTTTGGGATTGAGGTGGACCGGGTGCTGGGCCATCTTGTTTAGACCGTGCTTTCACCAAGGAAAGTTGGACCAAATGATCATTGAGGTCCCTTTCAACCTGGTATTCTATGATTGAATAAGCAATGAAGCTTGATTCTGGCATGTATTATTATTGGTATTAATCTTGGACTTGGAAGCCAGTAGATGTTTCTCTCAATAAGTGCACATTGGAAGCAGAAGAGAGGTGAATGCTTAAAAGTAACTGCAAATGCTACTTTTACAAAGATACAATAAATATGTATAAATGTATGTATGTCTTTTTCCCTATCTCACTGAAGTGCAATGTAATGCTGCTTTTGTGTGCTGCAGGTAATGCACAATCTTGAGTGCTAAAAATAGTAAACCATGAGCTGTTACTGTACCGTAAGTCAGAGCTGGGAAAGAAAGGTGGGAGAACATCCTGAAGAAGCAAATGGCCAGCATAATGTATTTAATCTGCCTGAGGGGATGGTTTAGAAGTTGGGGCTGTCTGTAGTGACCTCATAGGTATTAGGGAAAAGAAGGAATAGTACGGGAAATTGTCATTATTTTAATCCAGCAGACCACTAAATAACACACAGCTGTCTGCTTACTTTCCACGCCCTCCCCCTGGAATGGGAGAGAGAATTGGAAAGATAAAGAGGGTGCCCTCCCTCCCAGCTTTTTGTGCACCTGCACACTATCAAAGCATGGGAAGTTGAAAAGTCCTTCATTTCTTAACAACAGCTAAAACCATCAGTGTATTATCAACATTCGTCTCATAACAAATCCAAAACATAGCGCTATTCTAACAAGTAAGAAGAAAATTAACTCTATACCAGCCAAAACCAGGACAGAAAAGTTTAACTGAACCTCTTGGAACAAAAAGAAGGAAGCAACAATTTGTCATAAGCCTTAAGTGATGTGTTCATAAAAGCCCTTATAAGCTCAGAGTAGGCAGGAAAAACTTAAAACCGTGAAATTTCTAAGCTGAATTCAGCAGTCATGGAAGTAATGCTGAAGAGCAGGGGAAGGGATGCTTGCTATATACAAGCTTTCCACTTTATATATAAAGATAACATGGACCTCGGCAATCCTAACACTAATGAGGATTTTGTGAAAAGTCCTAGAAAGTGATGGACAAACCACCATTAGGGAACACCAGTGTACTATTATTGTAATTTAAAAAAGAAAAAGTAGGAGGTACTTCAACAATGAACAAATTGTAATGGGTTTTCCAGGAACATAGTGTAGTCCTAAACTGTGGAATGAGGATTTGGCCATTTTAACTGCAATAGCTGTCTTAGATTAGGCTTGCTCTTTTGCATCAAATTACAAAGCACTTCAGCGCTACCACTGAAATTCTGGAGCTGTTACGAAGCACACGTGTCTCCTAAATCTATCTACAGAGAAAGAGGAGCATTTTGCCTTTTGTTAGCACTGTCACGTAGTATGAAATCTCCCTGTTAGAAGAAAAATGAAAGGTAATAATAAGCTGCAATGTATGAAAATGGGAACAGTTTCTTTTGAAGTGCTGCTTAGATCTATGCTAGCGGCTAGAGGCCTTAGTAACAATCCATATGGAAGCTGACAAGCACACTACTACACTTGCAGGATAGTATTGAAGAAGCGAATAATAGCAAATAAAAGATTCCTTGAAATGTGCTCTGCCTATCTTTCTAGCTCCAAGGGAATCATAGAATCATAGAATCCTAGAATCCTAGGGGTTGGAAGGGACCTCGAAAGATCATCTAGTCCAACCCCCCCTGCCAGAGCAGGGTCACCTAGAGCACATCACATAGGAACGCATCCAGGCGGGTTTTGAATGTCTCCAGTGAAGGAGACTCCACAACCTCGCTGGGCAGCCTGTTCCAGTGCTCTGTCACTCTCACAGTAAAGAAGTTTTTTCTGATATTCACCTTGAACCTCCTATGCTCCAATTTACACCCATTACCCCTTGTCCTATCACTGGTCATCACTGAGAAGAGCCTAACTCCATCTCCCTGACACTCACCCCTTACATATTTGTAAACATTGATGAGGTCACCCCTCAGCCTCCTTTTTTCCAAGCTAAAGAGACCCAGCTCCCTCAGCCTTTCCTCATAAGGGAGATGTTCCACTCCCTTAATCATCTTTGTGTTTGTGACAAATACATTTTAAAGCCTCTGGTGATGAAGGGCATTTAGCAGTGTATGCTTATACTCGGGGATACCACTATTTCCCATCACTGCTCTAAATCAGTAGGTCCCTGCCTCAGTCTGGAATAAGCCTGCTGCTGATGATGATGATTTCAACATGCATGCATGTACATCATCCCCCATCCCTTCCCTTCCCTTTGCCGTGTTGTGCTGCCTCCAGCTCAGCTCTCGCTGTCCACTCCTGCAGTCAGGATACGGACCCCCGGCCAGGCAGCGTGCCCCAGCCTGCCAGCTCTTGCCTCCAGTGTGAGGAGCGGTGCTTTGGACTAAACTTACCTGTCAATCATCAGCTCTCCCTCAATGGCTGAGTTTTCTAGAGCAGCGTTCATCTGTTCCTGGAGTCTCTAGGTGGGGTCTCATGCAGAATTCTGCACAGTGCTCAGCTGTGCTACTAGCTGTGCCATAGAAAGTTTATTTCACGTTCCCTGGAGGGAAGGGCTGGTTCTATTTATACAACCTACTAAGGGCTCCCTTTTGCAGTAGAATGATGACTGACTCATTGCTAGCTTGTGAGTTGTCATAGCCACTGATCTTTTCCTGCAGTTTCTAGCTCCATTTTATCATTCTCTGACTTGCAATTAGCACTACCAGAGAAATTTGTACTTATATTTTTGGAATCATATCCTCCTCTTTCAGACCCTTCTTGCGGATTTGCAAAGCTCTGAATTCCAACCCAGTTTAGTATTGCCTGCAAATTGAATAAGCATATGCTGTTCTGTAATCCAGTCCATTAAAGAAGATACCAAATAATTCTAGATCTGGGGCAATTTTTTTTTGTGGAGTGTTTTAGAGATCCAGGGATGCAGTTTGTAAGACATCCCTTTTTTCCTTTGTGTTTTCATAGTTGATGAGGTTGTGACTGCCTGTTCTGTGTAATCAGATGTACAGGCCTTGTTAAAAAAGGCCCATACAATCTGGACTACATTTATAGGGCTAATTCTGTAGGACTATAATTAAGACTATAGCTGTAATGATTTAAAAAGCCCTTTACTACAGCATCATCACCTTTTGGAGGTATCTGAAGGGTCTCTGCAGTTAAACCACTGTTGGAACTATGCCTTCTTCAGAAAGATGGTATTTTTATGTACTTTTTCTGCACTAAATAGGTACGCATGGGGAGAATTCAGAAGAGCTCACAATGAACCCAAAACCTGTAAGGTGGGGAGAAAATGTTCATGGTATTTTCTTAGCTAAATTTATTTGTGTAAGAACACTCACAAAATTTCTCACAGCAGAGGTTTGTTTGGGAAGCTGCAATGCTGAGAAAGATTTTGCAGAAGCCACTTCGCTAAATGTGTTGTAATAGAAACTGTAAGCTGGTATATGGGTTTGGATTGCATGTGCAAAGGTCTGCTATCTAGAGGCAACTATCAGAAGACAGTACCAACCAGAGCAAGTGGGAAATGTGGATAACCCACAGCCTGGTAAAGTGCCCGATCAGGAAATGGATTCATTTCCAGCAATACACTAATACTAAAAATACATTCTATTGCTTGATTTAATCTCAGGGACTTGTTAGTATAAGAATTATGTTGATAAACTAACAGCATATTTGGAAGACTACCCAGAGTCACCTTAGTATTTCTTGTTCTGCAAGAACGTACGACACCGTCATCCAGCCTCAACATGAAGCAGGTGGAAAGATTTCAGTAGACACCAATGCTGAAAAACTGAGGAAGTTATTAACATGAAGAAACCCAGAAAACGGTGGGTTCAGACTGTTTTTTTGACAAGATCATTTTACAAGCCTTCAGAACTGACAGTGGAATTTGCAGGTTCTATAAAAAGAACATATTGTTGGTTTAAGAAAAAAGCTTTACAGTATTAGCAGGTCCAGTCTGTAGCCCTTTGCTGGGGCTTGAGAAGTTCTAGATCTTTTGCTTTTCTTCAACAAATGCTTGCCAGGCTTCCAGGGTTGACACATACTCATAAGGCAACACATGGCACTGACCATGTATCCCGTATTTTATTAGTATTTCTGTTTCAGTAATAGAATGTGGTGTTTTCTTTAGCAAGAAGATATTTTCAAAACTATTATTTACTCTAGCATAATACGGTTAAAAAAAATAAAAATTCAGGCTGGGTATCACAATGTGAGCTAATCCCAAAGTGTGAAAATCAGGATTCTGAACTGAGCTTTTCACATAAAAAAAAAAAAAAAAAAAAAGGTAAAAAAAACCTAACAAACCAAAAAACCCAGCAAAATCTTGTAGGTTTTGGCCACGTTCTGGTTCTTGAATTCCTTACACCTCCAAGTTAAGTGTGAAAATTTAAGGTAAAAAATTCAACCTTCTGTGCATGAAACATGCTTAAAAATTCAGCTGCCCCTATCCCCTCACCACCAGAGTCAATCTCTGACTTCACCTCCCCTTGCATTTTGTGTGTCCTCCTCATCCATGGCTTCTCTCCCACTACTCCAAACCCAGCTCTCCAGCTCTCCCAGTTTCACACTGATATGAAACTTTCATGTAGCTGAGCTCTAACGCATTTTGCATCCTTTTTCTGACTCTTTGTAGAAGTCCCAGGAATACTCTTACCTTTGCCAATTCCTGCTGCTGCAGCATGGAGTAAGCTCTTACTGCTGAGGTGAGGGAAGCACAGGGAGACTCTTTGCTATGGGCTCTCTCCCATGCAGGGGCAAAGGGACCTCTGCCAGCCCCTTGTAGTCAATATTGGAACTGTGGATCTCAAAATTCTAAGCAAGTCTTCAATTTTTATTGGAAAATTCAAAATAATAGAAACAAAGTTTTCCATGTCTGTGGAAAAGGTGGAAGCACCTGAGATCGAGGGTGGAATTTTAGCTTGGGATGGGAACCTGCCAATTCCCCATAGGGAATGAGAGCAAAAGGGTTTCCAGCTTCCTGCCTCTAATGAGGCCTTCCGAGTCACCTGCATCTCAGGTGCACAGCCCCACTGTCTGTCAATGTGTCCTGGGTGTGCTTGGTCTCACGTTGCTCATTGACTATGTCAGAAAGGCTCACATGGACACGTAGGAGAAGCTTTTGCTTAGTCTTTTGTTTAGTTATGTACACAGACAACTGCATCCTGCTGAGCCTTACACATACTATCATAAGCATCCCTGAAAGCAGCTGGGTCTCATGACACCCATGAGGTTATTGTGAGGACTGCTGGCTCTAGGATAAGGACAGAAAAAATAAGGCAGCCATAAGATGACCAGCTGGCCAGAGGCCTGGCAATTCAGAGTTCTGCTTGGTTTAGGTGACATGGGATCTGGATAGTTAAAAATCCTGCACTGTGATAACTACTTACCTGACCTTTGTACCAGAAGTCCAAGGGGGGTTTTGCCAGTATCTAGAAGTGCAATTGTGAGAAGCTGATCAGAACTGATCCGCTCTCCTCAGAACTTCACCTAGATCGGGAAGTTACCCTTCCTTCAGTGCAGGACACGGTCAGGTGGTTTCAATGCTATGAGACAGCAAATAAAGCAGGATCATGTGCTTAGTTCAAAGTAGTATCTGCACTCCAGCTGACAGCGTCAGTCTTGCTTCTTCAATTAAATGCTAGAAGAAATGCCGCTGTGTGGCTGCTAAGACAGCCAGCATGCTTTTAAAGCATGTTTTTTTCCTTAAACAAAGAACAATTTATTTATCTGCTAATAAATATTTATCTACTGATCATTCTAACAAAATCTATTAACTTCCTAAGAAAAAGGACCTGTGTTCTTTCATGGGAGCCATTCAGATAACCCTTTGCAGGGGCTTGGTGAGTACTTCAGGATACACTTGCTAAGCAATAACCAAGTATTTAAGGTAATTTATGACTGGCAGTGATTACAGTTGCTGAACTCCCTTTGTGCTACCCTGTGCCACACAATTCTCACTTTCTGAATCCAAAAGTCAAAGTCTAGTGTGCCTTGTGTTGAGAAATAAAATTATTTTGGCGTCAACTCTGGTGCCTTCAGCTTCCAACTTTCCTGGGACTGGGAAGCCAAAGAAATCCTATCTCCCCTTCTGTAAAGCCATACTCAATCTACAGTAATTGATTATGCAAATGTACCCCCATTAAACAATTTTACTATGTTTTCTAAGGAGTATTTCCTTGGACAAGCAATCCTGGCCTTCCTGGGACACTGTATGTATAAAGTTCCTCTTACAAGCTGAGCATGCTCTGTATTATATATAATTGACTCGTATGAACAAGATCCTTTTTCAAGTCTTTTTAAGCTGAAGCCTCAATTAATTGAACAGTTCATACCCAGTTGTTCTGCACTAACATCATCCTTCACACTCCTTAGTTGTGCAATTTCACTCCATAGTGTTTTCTTCCCTGAAGTACTGACAGAGAGTTGTGAATCCCTTTTTTTTTGCAAGGCTGAAGAGACCTGTCTTTGGTGGGCTCCTCCTGTGAGACTCTTCCTTCTCTTGTTCTTCGCACCCGTTCCAGGCTGAACTCTTGTTGAATATGGATTACTAGAATTGTGCCCAATATTCCAATTTCCATTCACCTCCTGTATGTAAGAGGTGAGTAACCTGAGGGGAGGTGGTTTGAAACAGATGGAGCCTACATTTCCAGGAAGTTGTCAACTACAACAATCTTTAATGTTGGCTGAAAACTGCCACTGAAAGAAGCTCTACTTAGAAATGAGAGTATCTTCTCTACAATAAAGATACCGTGTGCCCCAGCAGAGCCTGAGCATCACTGAACGTGGGTTTTTTTCCTGTTGTTTTTTTTTTTTCTTTTTCTTTTATCAGTCTTTTGGTGAAGGCTGCTTTGAGTGTCCCGAGTCTAGTAGAGCTGCTCTTTCTCTCTCTTGGCAAGCTCCACCGGCACCAGTTTCTCTCTGCGCTGGCTCACCCAGCACAAGGGCGTCTTCACGTATTTCCTGGAGAAGCAAAAGAGAAGCCCCGCCAAGGTTGGCCATGGAACACTGCTGTCCCAGCGCTCTCCCTCCTACACACACCTGCCACGCAGGGCACGGCTGGCCCGCAGGACGGACGGACGGACGGACGGGCAGGCTGAGCGCTTCGCGCCAAACCCCCACAGCCCCCACAGCCCCCACAGCCCCAGCCCTGATCCCGGCCGCTCCCGCCACTTCCCGGCCTGCCCGCGCGGGGGCGGCCCCGCCCCGCGCTCACACCGCGCGCCCGCCCACGGCTGACCCCGCCTCCCCCCAGCTGCCTTCGGCTCCGGCTCCCCCTTCCGGCTCTCCCGTTTCTGGCTCCGGCTACCTCCCTCGCTCCCGCCTTCTCCCTCCTGCTCCCCGCATCCGGCTCCCCAGCCGGTTTATGTCTTTCTGTAAAGCTGAGGGAGGAGCGGGCCCACGGCGCGAGGCAGAGCAGGATAGTCCGGAAACGGCAATTTCATAGAACCGTATCACAGAATCATAGAGTGGTTTGGGCTGGAAGGGACCTTAAGGATCACCTAGTTCCAACCCCCCTGCCATGGGCAAGGGACACCTCCCACGAGACCAGGTTGCTCCAAGACCCAACCAACCTGGCCTTGAACACTTCCAGGGAGGGGGCTTCCACAACTTCTCTGGGCAACCTGTTCCAGTGTCTCACCACCCTCACACTAAAGAATTTCTTCCTAACATCTAACCTAAAACTCTCTTCTTCCAGTTTTTATCCATTACCCCTTGTCCTCTCACTACATGCCCTTGTAAACAGTCCCTCCCCAGCTTTCATGTAGCCCCTTCAGATAATGAGGTCTCCCCAGAGCCTTCTCTTCTCCAGGCGAAACAACCCAAACTCTCACAGCCTGTCTTCATAGCAGAGGTGCTACAGCCCTCTCCTCATCTTCATGGCCCTCCTCTGGACTCGCTCCAACAGCTCCATGTCCTTCCCGTGTTGGGGGCTCCAGAACTGGACTCAGTGCTCCAGTATTTCTCAATCCCTGAAGCAGTGGCCGCTGCGAGAGGCAGTCCAGAGTGCAATTAGCTCTAGGCTTTCTGCACTGGGATAATTTCTCTAAGCCCTTCCTTCCAGCCTGGCTGACTTACCACATGCCCCTTAAAAAATATACTCTCTGGTAATCTAAAAAAACCCACATACAGGATGACCCATCACACTAGGCTGTTCACATGTTAATTATTTCCACTGTCAAAAAGTGTATGTCTTATTTGCAGTCTAAATATTTCTCTCTGTGCCTTCAAGCCCCTTTCTCTGGGTGTCATTAGACTTGCCGACGGGCAGGGGGAGAGTGAAGGAGCCTGCGCTGTCCCCTCAAGCCTGAGTGTGCAGATAAACCGGGGGCTGCTGCCTTGCCTGTAGCAGTGTGCCACCAGCTGTGGTGCAGCCTGACGCTCACCCCAAGCCAGCAGCCCTGCAAAAATTTTGCCCACTAAATTTCTTTATCTTTGCCCCTATAATTTCTTTATCCTTTTATTCATTATGCTGATCACTTCTGAGATGAGTCCAAAGCAGCAAGTAGCTGCTGCAGAGCAGCTCTTTGAACAGATCAGGAGGGTGCTGCATTTTAACAAACAGGGCTGCTTAGTTTTTTTCTACAATTTTTATGGCCAAAAAACTTAAAAGTGTGGGGGCAGTAGCAAATTGACAGTAAAAAAAAGCCAGTTAATTTAATTTCAGTGACACCTTCATTTGGAGACTTTAAGTAAAGAGCATGTGTATCAGCAGACCGTTTTATTCTGTTCTCGAAACTGATGTGCTACTTTTGTTCAATTTATGTAATTCCGAAGATCACTCTGCTTCTGAGGGTTGGTTGAGAAAAGAGTGGTAGAGTCAAAAGACACAAAAACATACAGAATGGGTCATATTAAAGGAGCAGGCACATGGCATTCAGGTCACCAAATCTCTCTCCCCCTCTCATTGTGTTTCTACCCTTTTTATGTGGTCAGGTGAGGACACAAAACTCAAGCTGGATGAATCTTTTTTGGGTATGAGCTCATAGAATCTACAGAAGCACAGTACTCAGTAAAGGCACCAAAAAATGCCATCTAGAAGAGCTATCAAAACTCACATGGAGCCTTTAAGTCCCTGAAATAGGGCCTCTCTTCTTCCCTTTTTCTGCACGCAAGCCAGGACACACAGCTCAAAATGTAAGACCACAGATGCCCTCCTCTCTGTTAACCCCAGTCAGCAAAAGTGCTGGGGAGCCAGGTCTGGCTGCAGGTGGTCCTCACAGGGGTGCTGGAAACCACTATCTATTTAGGGCCAGTCCTTCAGCACCAACAAAATCTTTGCTTGGCCACTGAGATCGACATGTAGAAGCTCAAGCCTTGAGAGAACCTGATTTTTCCAGAAGAAAAGAACACAATTTTCTTGTTTCCTTTTCTTTAGCATGAGGCATTGAAAGGCTTTGTCCCTCTGGCACCCAGAGGATGTGGTCCCACCCTAGGTACTCACTGTTTATCTAGTTCCATGGATATTTGCTCCAAAGAGCATCCTTTCGTCTCTGGTATAAACACAATAACAAAAGCCAGGGATGCTAGGCTCATTATTGTATAAATGAAGCACACCCAGGACAAGCCAATGAGCTCTACAAAAGAAGAAAACATTTCTTTTTTACTTTTCAAATTTTACAAAATTTATTTCTGGTGCTGTATTTTTATAGCATACAGCCTCTGCTGCACAGGAGAAGTTAGAAAGAAGCTAGGCTGTTATTCTTAGCTCACTTATTTGTGGCTGGCCAGAATTTGAAACAAGACTTGTTTTACTTTTTCTAATACTCCTTATGAAAGAAAATTGATGAGCCCATATTGACTCATTTAGCATGAACCTATTGATTTATTTTGTGTGTGGTCACTGGATGAAAAACCATGAGCAACCATTGTTACTGGTGTGCGTGAAGGCACAGTGGGTCACAAGCACCTCAAATTTCCACCTGTGTCTGGTTTTGTTGCACCTTCTTTCATGGAGCAAAACCAAGCATTTTTCACACTGCTGCAGTTAATCTCCAGCTATCTCCCCTGCTTCTCAGTTCCCAACGTTTCCACTGCACGTCATTGGTCCTGCACCGGAAGAGGATCCAAAAGTAAACTCCTAATGGGGACACCCAAGAACTAGTGGTCTTCTGAGCCTACAGTGTGGGGGGCAGGTAGGTCCTCAGGCTGAAGGATGCACTCTGCAGCCCCTGGAAAGTAATGCATATACAAACCCAACAGGCCACTGCAGTCCCCTCAGCCTTCTCCCCTGCTAAAACTAAGCCAGACAGTTGGCACATTTGTCAGTTGTGTCCTAGCCTAAAAATTACATCTGAAGCTGCTAATCTAGCCAGAATTTCCTACATCAGATACTTTAATGCAGGTGCTGCTGGCCACTGTGACCTCCACATTTATTAATTTGAAGAAAGAATTTCCAATTCTGCCTTTCTGCCATAGATTAGGAACACATATTTGCTTGTTACACTTTCACAAATCCAGATTAGACCCAGCTAAGCCAATAAAGTTACTGTGGCTTTGCATTCATTGACACTGAGACCAGAATAGTGGCTGGGTGTGCATTAACAAGTAATGCTGCACGATAGGAAGGAATCTTCAGGTCAGACAGTTGATGCTGAGGACCTCAGGTCTACACTACCTGGTTTTGGGGATGTTTCCTTAGGAATAGCTCTAGTCTGGTCCAAGGACAGAGCAAATGTTGGCAGCTGGAGTGCATTGACTGTGTATTTACTGGTTTGGTTTTGTCCAAAAGCTTGTGCAGTTCAGGAGTGCAGTTCTGTGATGGAAACCTAGGTGCAGTGAGTGGGGACAACTGGGTGATTTGCTTCTGAAAGGACCCTTGATCTAAATAAAGTGCTACTGGGAACACCATGAGTTTGGCATGGCATATTTCTCCTAGTTTTAATCAAGATAGTGCTCAGGGTTTTTCCTCACTGTTTGGTTTTTTTTTTTGGTTGGTTGGTTGTTGTTGTTTTTTTCAGAGAAGAAAACACAAAAATTTTAGTCACAGATCACACTAATTTTCAAATCCATCTCACAATGCATCTAAACAGGATGAAAACCACCTTAACTTTTTGTGGGTTGATTGCCTGCATCTGTAGGAAACTAATGTGGAGTTAAAGGAAGCCTGGATTTTCTGTTCCCTTAAATAATTCAGGTTTCAGCACATACTTTCCTCAAAAAAAGACTGAAAAATAAATTTGCAAAACAACTTATGAAATAAAAGTATAAAAAATATTTGCCAACTTAACTGTTTTTTTTGCATTTAACCTCTTCCCTTGTTTCTCATGATATTATAAGTTACTATGCAGTAGTCTTCTGTCTTGCATTAAAACAGGAAGCGTTTTTACTTTACAAAGACAGTTTTTTCTAAAAGAAATTTTCTCAGAGACAGGACATGCCTGTGCAAATGAATTATTTCAATGGGATTGTCTATACACATTTTTTATCAGAAAAGCTGTAGTCTGATCTAGAGCAGAACTTCCATTGACTTCAGAAGATGCAGGACTGAATCCTAAATATTAAGTCTTTTCAATCTACTAAGGCAATGGTGTTTTTAAGAGGAGGGGTTCACAGCCTATGGAGTTGATGCACAAGGTGCTCTGATAGCCAGCATGGTGAGGCTGTAATTACTAACACAAACTTAGAAAGATGTGGTGGAAATGGTGAAGTTAGTTACACTAGCAAAGAGCACCTACACGGAGATCTGAATTTGCCTCCTCGGGTATCACAGGTGCTATTTTAGCAATGCTGTTTATATACACAAGACTTATTTTGCGCACTAGGAGAACATCAGCCTGGAAATACACAGAGAAATCTTACCAGTTACAGTCAAAAATGTCAAGGAGATGAGGAGATTGATACCCCAGTTCATGCTGGATGTCAAAGCCATGGCCCGCCCTCTGATCCCACCAGGGAAAATTTCACTCAGGACCAGCCAGGACACTGAAATAGAAGAAAAGACAAAAAAAGATACTGTCTTTTAAAGAACGGCTTTACTTGCTGTAAATTTAGGTAGTCTGTTAAGTCAGATGAGGCTACCTGAAAGAAAAAGGTGCTTTTCAGGGATGTTAGGTTTGTGTGGGCCCAAGCCCTGGAGGACCACCCATGCTCTGCAGGGACCGTGTGTGGCAGTCAGCATCACCCTAGGGCAGCATCCCTGCCCTGTGACATGCGAGCGAGCAACCAGCAGTGCCACCACACACGGAACCAGAGAGGTGAGCTCTGCCTGCACATCTGTGTGTGAGAGGGAGCTCTGACTAAATAACTCTCCAGTGACGTAATGCTAATGGAACTGGGGCAGCAAACCAAAGAAATCTTTAGCCTTGGAGCAGTGCTGTGTATTTATGCCACCTTATAAATCAACTTGCCACACTGAAGAAGGTTTGCTGTTCCAGCTGTCTGCTCTGTATAAATGAGATTGCTGAGATATAAATTACGAGTGAGGGCCTGATTTTTGGCTCCTTCATATCACACCACACTACAGGTGATCTAAATGCTGGTGTTGCTTGCCCACAAAAACAAATTCATGCATAAACAGTCGGCTGTGTAACTGCCTTGATAGCAAGAACAAAAAAAAAAAATTAAGGAAAAAAAAAAAGACACAACTTCTCTGCACCATTCCTGGTCATTAGAAAACAAAACAAAACAAAAACCTCCCCCCTCCTTTTTTTTTTCATAATCAAGATGCATTAGCAAGAGGTTGCTGTGTGGAGAAGCTGTGGGTTAGCAATGACCAGAACAAGAGTAGAGAGCTACACATGAATAAACTACATCTTCAGACCCTTGGCCACGGCCATTATAAATTCCTCCTCTGTGATGTTGTTTCTGCAAAACGAGTGATCAGAGTTTCCTCAGGACACTTGGACAGGCCAGGCTTAACGTTACATTTTTAAAATAGTCTCCTGTATGTGCGAGTGTGTGTGATGCTGCAATATCCCTTCGGATGCTTGTAGGATTCCTGTGGGACGGTACTTTACAAGTAGAAAAGAAAAAAGTGCTGTGGAAGGAGACTAGAAAGAACCAAATGAACAGGGGAAAAACACCCCTGAGCCTTAAGTCAACAGAACAGATTTGAGCAAACTCTAGATTTCTTCGTACCACAGATTTGAATTCAATGTTATCTGGAGCTGGCCCAGGTTTTTTTGTTTTGTTTTGTTTTTTTTGTTTTGTTTGTTTGTTTTTGTTTTTATTTTTGTGGGGTTTTTTGGTGTTTGGTTTTTTTTTTTGTTAAGAAAAAATTAATAAAGAGCTTCACTCCAACAGAAAGATTGACCTGGCAGAGAGGTGATTTTATTCTGGAGAATCAAGACCACGCTGCAGAGTGGTCTAACACACAGAGTCAGGTGGCACAGAGCCCTAGAGAAGATTTTTTTCCTTTTTTTTTTTTTTCTTACTTGGACCACAACAAAGTTTAATGCATTCTCTGCTGACAAGACAAACATTTTTCTAAAGAAATGCCCTGGGCATGTTTTGTGGGGTCTCTGCAAACAAGGGGGAGCAAAGAAGCAGAGAACTGGCTTCTCACACAGGTGTTTTTCCCTTGTCAGACGAGCTCACCCTGTGCCTGAGCAAAGCCAGGTCCTGGCAATGCATGGGCATCTCATGATTGTAGTTGGCCCCTCCTCATTATCAGGGCTGTTGAGACCAGTATTGTTAGGCACAGCTGATACAACATGCCATGACAGGGAGTGCTAGCTGAAATGCAAAGCAGCAATTAAGCGAAGGAGTCCTTTGGAGCAGTGCATACACAGTCCCTGGAGTTCATCTCCGTAGCAGAGCTTGGCAGCCAGCCACCTAGCTCAGCTGGAAAAATAGCTATGTACCAAGACTGACAAAGGAGACATTCATAGTCACGTTAAACAGGATTAAAATAAAATCTGAAAGAATTAAACGTGCTTTCTGGAAGGCAGAAACCATCCTTCAGGAATAAACATTTTCTGTGGGTATTTTGGTCTTTATTTGCTTCTTCTAGGATTTTCTTGAGCTCAAGCAGCTGGCAGTGGCTTCTCAGAGAGGCAGCAGGCAAGGAGGATCAAGCCCTGTGCACTGGCATGGCTGCCCCACCAGTCTGGGCGAGCACTGAGCTAGGTGAGCTCCAGAAGCTTTATGGGCACCAGGGGATGGCTCTTGCCACCGCTGAAATGTGCAGCACCACTGCACCTCCAGCACCATGTATTTTTCCAAGGACAGACTGGCCCTTTCAGGCTAAGTACAATTTGCCTGGAGGTTTGAAAGGTATTGTTTTCCTGTTAAGAAACCAAAGTACTTGAGGATCTGCATCAGCTGCAGTAGTGGTTAGCTGCTTTTATTTCAACCAGTTACTTAGTTCAGACAGATCCCACCAACACACCAGATCTGTCCTTCATGTCTGCTAATGGTAGCTACTTCCTCTGGCATGGCCCTGACCTCAGCTCAGCTGGTGAGGAGTGGATAGGGTTATTCCCCACAGAGAAAGAGCAGTTGTAGAAATCTGACACTTATTACAGCCTGTTTATCCCTTTCCCCAAGCTGAGGCAGTGATAACGATCGATTCCTTGCTTTTAGCACCTCTCTGGGATTGTTTTTACTATTTGTCCCTCTGCCAAAAAGCAGCAGCTGCTGTAGGTATGGCGGGGATGTGGCTTTCTCCTGGGGAGCCAGTAACTAGGTTGGGGCTCCCATTCAGGATGGCTGCTGCTACCTTGTGTGTGCTGTGTGCACGCAGCGCTGCAGAAATTTAACCTACACACTCCCGAAGTCACTGCAAAGTCAACTATGTGCTCTGCCTTCACCAGCCAGTGGTATTTTACAAGGGAAATCAGCCTGTCCTTGAAAAGAGAATCCAAATAATCCCCTCACCACATCTCCATCTGCTGTGTAACATGATGTCAAAAGGATGCTGTGATAGTAACCTCATTGCACACACGATTGTTTTCAGTGTCTACGCTGGCCACCTTTGGCTGGTGTTCATGGAATGGATGAGAAAAGAGTTGGTGCCCTCCAGGTCAGATGTGGGTAAGATATGAGGCTGAGGGCTCAGGATGGGTCTTCATGCCAGATTCAACAACTGTGGGATTTGTTCATATAGTGGCAGCAGGTAATAACTCACCTCTGCTGACCTGCAGTGCCTTGTATGTTGACTTCTTCCCTGAGAGGATTATAGAACACTGGAACAGCCTGCCCAGGGAGGTGGCTAAATCACCATTCCTGGAGGTGTTTAAAGACATGTAGATGGGGTGCTTAGGGACATGGTTTAGCACCAGACTCAGTAGAGTTAGATTAATGGTTGGACTCAATCATCTTAAAGGTGTTCTGCAACCAAAACAATTCTATGATTCTAAGAAAAATGCTACAGTTGAATGGTCTTTTATTATGGTACAATCTTGAGAAAAGAACACCCAGCACAAAGGCAGAAGAAGATACTGCACTGGATCAGAAAGTTTAACTGTTTGACTAAGTATCTGAGAAACTCGATGCCCTGACAGTCCTTTTTCAAGTAGAAAGAGCAGAGGATTCAGGTATACAAACAAGCCCTTGACCAGGATGGTGACATTCACCCCTAAATAGTCATAGGGGTATTAAAGGCAGAAAGCAGAATAATAATGGAAGATTACAGCTGCTTCTCTTAAGGCTGAATACATTGCGTAACAGTTCTGAGACTGCATTTTAGATAGCATAGGTGATGGTTTATTTTAGCACTTTGCCAGATACTTAATGAAAGAAGAAAAAAAAAGTAAATCTTGCTTCAGTGCTGAGCAGGGGTAGTTCAAGATGTCACTGTCACAAAGATGCTCTGTTGTATTGGTTATAGCATATCAATTTCAATATTCTTGTAGAAATGGAAGACCCAAGAGCCGACCACATTCTGTTTCAAAAGAAGAACAATATTAGAACAAGCCTGCTTTCTATAAGTAAATTAAAAGGACAACCAGAGTAAATACCTTAGTGTGGTTAGGGAGAATGTTTAAATTATCTGATTAGAGGCTTAAAATGCACATACAACCAAATAAAATACAAAGAAACAACTCAGCACAGTTAAACAGCTGAATGAAGAAAACTGTTAGAAATAGAAATACGCCTTCTGTAAAGGTGTAACAAAGAAAACACTGCATAATTGCTGAGAAGTTACTTGCAATACCATCATGAGGCAGCCAAGTATTTTGCAAGTCTGCTGGCTGAGAGGATGGCAAGCCAGGGACAGAGTAGGTGACACATGCCAGCACTGAAGAATTCATTCCCTGGGGATGCAGGAAGGGATCAAACTGGTAGACTTCTGTAGAAAGCTGCTGGCTGGAGCTAGGATAAAGCTAAATTATCTCAGCTGGAAGAAGGAAAGAGGGATAAATACAGTGTCTTGAGCAAGAGTTGTCTAGGTTTTGCTGAGCAAAGACATGTCTCTTTGAAAGAGTTCAGAAATATGGGGATCAAAATGAATGAGCCACTGTGCTTTTCAGTTTCAAACAGCTTTGGTGAAGTGTCATGGGATAGAAGAGAAGGTATTCATATACATCAACAACTGTTTATAACAGGAAACAAAGGACAAGGCCAGTTATCACAGTGGAAGGAGATTACTAGATCTGCTCAGTGTGTTTCCAGATCTCTCAGGGAAGGGAAGCAAATGGATGTGCAAAATGTACCAGTGGTACAAAATTATTTGGGGTAAAAAAACCAAAGAAGGATCATAAAGAATTGCAAAAGGACCTCAAAAAATGGCCTGTGAAATTCTTTACCAACAATGCAAAGTAACACATATGTAGAAAGCTAGCCACCAGTATCCACACCAGTAGGCCAGAAGTGCTGAGCCTCCTTGGGCAGTTCAGGGACAGCATCAGCTTCTGCGAGGCAGAGGTCATGGATGCAAAGAGAGGCTTGGCAACTACTAGGAAGGGAAGACTGAATGTGTCACTGAGGGTGCCTGTTGTGCCCCTGTATTTGAGATGTTTCATGCAGATTGGGTCAACTCAGAACTAGATGATAAGCCACAGAGAAAGGTGTGTAATGGGCTCTGCAATTAACAATTAAACAGATGAGGACTCTTCAGCTTAGATAATGTGCAGTGTTAGGGAAACAGAATTGAAGTTTATAATATTGTGGAGATGAATAGAGGAGACGTTGCCTTACATTTTTAAAGACACAAACCAAGAGAATCCAAGTGAAGTTACCAGGGACAGCAATTAGGTGAGGCGTGAGGATGTGCTTTTTCAGACAATCCGTATTTCGACTCTGAAACTCGCTTCCACAGGATCCTTCAGATGTGGAAAATATTTGCGGATTAAAATAATTAAATGCTGGATGCTAATACATTATTTTTCTCTGTATGTTTAGGAAAAGATCTGTCAAGAACTATTGTTCACTATAGTAAAAATAAATCCCCAACATTTTTCTTGAAGTTCCCTAAGCTACAGATAGGCAGAGGGACACGCTGTGCATGCTGCATGTGTCCTTTCTGAGGTATTTTCCCTCAGCATCTGCTGCTGGTTATTGTTGGAGGCAGATTGATTGAGTGGCTCTTTTG
Source organism: Hemiprocne comata (assembly GCA_020745705.1). Taxonomy (NCBI): domain Eukaryota; kingdom Metazoa; phylum Chordata; class Aves; order Apodiformes; family Apodidae; genus Hemiprocne; species Hemiprocne comata. The sequence goes on from CM036588.1 coordinate 86,936,504, forward strand.
TTTGAGCCAACATGGCCAGCTTAATGAGCTTTATATTTGGGCCATAAGTAAAGACACGTCTCAAACCCTTGTGTGGTTTCTTCCTTATTTTACAGCTATGCAGTAAATAAAAAAAATAAATTTTAAAACTTAACAGATTAGAGCATAAAAGCTTGAACATCTGAGAAAATCTGAGAAATACTGCGAGCTTGACGGTATTCGACATTCAAGTGAGGTACATAAATGAAAAATGTCCTTGTTCTGACCTTATTCCTACCAGGAGGCAGAAGCAAATTGGAAGCTTCTCAGCAGCTCTCATTAATGAAATATTAGATTCCCTTGGTGTTCATTTGCTGCTTAGCTTTTTTTTTTTCTTTCCTATACCTGTATTGTGTGAGATCAAATTATTTATGGTGAGATTTAGAAAGCAGCCATTGCAATACTTGAAAGAATTCAAGTTTCTGAGTTATAAACTCTGGAAAGAGATTAAGTGGATTTACAGCTTAGGAGAGAAGAAGGCAGAAGTATGTAAGACTTTGAAAAGGAGGACTGGGTTGTTAGAAACAAGAGGTCCAAGGGGAGATAAGGAAGGGATTATACCACCAGCAATGCAGACAAGACTATCTAAGAACATGTAACAAATTATGAGTGCAAGCAAGCCACGAGAGAAAGTCAAAGGGCATGGCTAATGACTGGCTTTGCCAAAACCCAGTTTTTTTCCAGGTTTATGAAACCCCACAGGTTTTTCATTTACTGCTGAGTGCTAACACCAATAGCCAGCTGGCCAACTGCTTCTCACAAAAGGACAGCTTCAGCACTGGCTTGCCTTGATTTCAAAGGCTACGTTGGCAGGGGATGGCACAAGCCTGTGTTTAGTGATGAGGTGTGTACCCATGAGGGCGCACAGCATGGGGGCAGAGCTGGGATTTGGGGCTAGGGGACCTGCTGTTGTAAGGCACCAGCACTGGGCCAGCACTGCTCCCAGCTCCCACCCACACAACACAGCCCCTGCAAAGGCTTCCACAGCAGCTCCGGTGAAGGACATTTGGGGGGGGCTGGCAAAAGTAAGGGATATTTAGATTGGAAAGAAGAGAGGGTGAGAGAGAGTTTGTTCTTTTCCAAAGCAGGTAAAAGAGATACAACCCAAGAGAAGCAGACTGAAACTCTGCCCGTGGTTTTGTGCAAGAGGCCAAAGCAGACGATCGTGACTGGCATTAAAAATCAGTGACTCTGCTTATTGAGAGCTATTTGCCTCTCTGGCTCTGCCCCAGAATATGAGGCTAAAGTGGCTGCTCAAAATTAGTAACTGGCCGATATGTAGCAAATGAGTGGCTATATGGCTTTGGAGAGTGTGTAAACTGCCAGCAGAGTGCCACCCTGCCAAGGGTCAAGTGAAACCCTGTGTGTGCCCATTAAAAGGAGTGGAATTGCTCTGCTGCTGAGATAGGGGAGGCAGGAGAAGCCTCAGCTAATCCCACATCACCTGCCACACCCTGCTCTCTGCAGGCAAAGGCAGTATGTATCTCACTCTACAGTAAGATACCTAATACCATCCATGATCCAAAAGGAGATGATGTGGTATAGCAAATCTTAAATTCTTTTTCTTTTCTTATGGCACGCTATGTTTCTGCTTTGGATTGTTAATCCTTCAGGCTGACTTCTTGAAGTAACAGGTAAGGACTAGTGGGATTTAATCCTTTTACCTCTGAGGCTATATCAGAGTGCATTAAAATTGTTGTCCAGTGTTTGTAGTATTTGCATGACTATCAAATACACAGCTGAACACTTGCATGTGCTTTTTTAAGGAACCTTGCAGTGGGCCACAGAAATCACCCTTCACTCGCCTGTATGTTAGAGCAGCAAGAGGGTTTTGGGGGAAGAGACCATGTGACCAACACATTAGCTTCTTCCCCTGTTTTCTGGGACACTTGACAAGGAGGGCAGTGAGATGTATTTTGGAAAAAAAAAATGTAATGCCTGGTATGGGCTTTCCTGTTTCATGCAAGCCATTCAATACGTTCTTAAACCCATTTTCAGTGATCTTCAATTACCGTCCATTTTCAGTTTGAAATAATAGTCACAAACAAGAAGAGCTTTCTCATAGACAGTGATTCCCAGCTGAAGGATTGATGGACAAGAAGTCATAGATGTGTAGGGATCTAGCAGTGGTAGAATTGTCTTAGTTAATGTGATTTGTGGCCCATCTGGCCCAATAATAGTACTCAGCAGCAAATGTATCAGTAAGATGCATCATAGCTTTACTGTAAGCAGGCATGTAGTAGTCTGCACCTCTTTTCAGGTCCCCTAATAGAAGTTGATTTGAACTGATGTGTGAGATAACAATTATTTGCAACTGGATTTCACAGCCACTGTCACTCTCTCATCCTTTTTTGTACAGCCATGTACACTACCCCATCAAGACAAAACAAGTTGCAGGACAAACAGAAAGGAAAAAAAAAAATTAAAAAAAAGAGTAAGAAAATGAAAACAAGCTTTCCAGGGAGAATGTGCTTATTATAATAAATCACATACTGTCATTAAAAAAAAAGACCTTTTAATTAAAACCTGAAATGTGTATTTCTGTTTGTAAGTGTTTATTTGTTCAGAATATTGAATCCAGGATAATCCTCTGAGGCATTTGCAGAGGAATGACTGCAATGACTGCCAGAGGCTTTAATTCAGTAGGAAGTTGTGCATTAATTAGTTCAGATTATCACATGATATTTCACTTCTAAAAGGTATGGAGAGGAGAAATTATCCATCTGGGTGGTGTAAATGAACCTGTTTTTCCACTATCCAAGGGCTACTGTTGGTCCTTAAGGGGATGCACAAGAGGAAAGAGCTGTTGGGATACAGCAGTTTGAGGCAATTTAAGCCTGTGCTCTTGCAGAATAGAGATTTGTGTGTATGCCTTAGAAAACTCCCAGTGGAAAGGATAAGCAACCTTTAACAACAATGACTTCTCTGGTGAGATTCCTTCAACGACCCATTTTTTTAAGTCCCTCATAAGCCACTGCTGCTTATTCTTTTGTTGCTGCTGGAAGGAGGTAGCAAGGAGGAAGATGTGAACATTCTGGGTCCACCCACCACAAAGTGTCTCTTAGATCTTAACTGAGAACAGTTTTCTGCACTTAGGGTTGATTTTTAAAGGCAACAGAAGCTGTGTGCCCTCCTGTGTCCCCTTTCCCTTTGACAAAATCTGCCTGGCTTTCCTCCCAGAGCTCAAGGTGACACAAACTCAGATGCCATGGGGACAAACAGCTTCCTGACTGCATATGCTCACTTACCATCAGGCCATCCCCTCTGGACTTTGGCTGCCAGTCTCCACCTTCCTCAGTGGTACCAGTAAGTTACATGATTGCACATTTTTGCCTTTCTGGCATGTTTTTTTCATACATTATAATACAGGGTTTAGTTTGATGATCTTTACAAGTGAAATAAAATACTCTTTGCACTTGAAGTCCTACTGACAGTTCTAGTTTTTGCACAAAGCTGGCCCATGATCAGATTGCTTCTAAAAAATGCCTCCCAGCCCTCTCTCCCAAAGGAAACTGGATTTTATGAAGCTTGACATATGGCCTATAAACTTTGTCACAGATTTCAGTGTCACAGTGATCTTCCTTTTGAGAACAGTCAAGGAAAAACTAACGTAAAATCTTTCCTTGTCTTTGATATGATTATCAAAGGCCACTGTTAGTTACTGAATGCTTAAATGCAACTCTTGACCTACAAAGTAGGAAGGGCATTTATGGCTAATGACAGGCAGCCTTGATTATCATATGAAAGCCTGTAGGAGACGGTATGCTAGACTCATTTGACAGTGCACCCCTTTACAGAAGATCATGTCCCTGTGGAACAAAAGGGAACAGTTAGGCCCAATCGCTAGTAAGAATCATAATATCATTTCCCTAGATTTTTTTAATAAAGTGAGTCTAGAGGAAAAATGCTTTATTTTGGCCACCAGCTACTAATTAACCGCAGCTAAACCCTAAAACTGTGCCTAATTTCAAGAACAGGGAGTAATTCCTCTTAAGCCAAGCAGTGCCTTTGTGTCAATAGTTGTATTAACATGCAACCATTAATAGAGAGATATTTATATAATCCAGAGAACCAAGATCAGAATATTTATTGCTATTTAAGTGCGCAGTACATCAAAAGGCAGGAAATCACCTACCTTTTCTAGGCAATTCTTGGAGGACCAGATTTTACGCTCAGCAACAGCAGATTGAGCCACTGATCTTGCAGAAAGATGGGAATATTGGCTGGGGTCTCGTCACTCCCTATTTTCACAGTACCAAGGACTCTGCCTTTCAGAAGGCAAAGCCCTTGGCCTGGTCTGCCAAGACTATCCCTCATTCATATACATAAAAGTAAATTATGAAGAGGAATACAGATGTCAGTGAAAATGACATCCCAGATTCCAGGTGTGCACCTCAGTATATCGTTTAAATTCAGTCTCAGGGTTGAACAACTCTACTCTGTACTTTGTAAAATGGAGTCCTAAAATAATTAAGAAGCTCCCACTGACACTGCCATGGCTCATTACTACAAATGCATTTTTTTCCTTATTATGACCTTTTTCACACCTAAAAAAGCTTCCCAAACTTGTAGGCTCTATCAAGTTAGAGAAGATTAACCTATGTGGCTGGTATTTTAAAGAATACCTCCTCTAGCTTGAAATCCTGCAATTCAGCATCCAACTATCAAAAAATATCTTAAATTGACTTGCACTTCACAACAACCAATCAGCCTGTGAAAAGGCAAACGGGTTACTGAGTTGGCTGATGTATTAAGAATCCTTGTCTGGGGCAAAGCAATAGGAAAAGGGGGCAATTCATAATGCTTGCTTTATTTTTCATTTTGGCACACCATGTCTTTCTACTGCAGCTTGGTAGTCCAGACACAGTGTGAAATAAAGGCCACATGAGGCACCGTTTGAATAGCACAGGCATAGTGAACTAGATAAATACTAGGAGTGTCACATTCAAACCACATGGATGCATGTATTGAAAGAGGATTCGGTACAAATGGACAGTGCTGGGAGTCTTGTTATAAAATGAAGAATGCAAGATAATTTTTTAATTAACTAAAATAGGACTTTCTGTACTGATCCTCAGTGAAACAGGCACATTTCCAAGGTTTGTTATTCTGGTTCAGATCCAACAAAGCATTTAAGCACTTGCTTATTTTTGAGCACTTGATTTAATCCCTGCCACTATCTCGTTTTCCAGAGCAAACCACAAAAAAATGTAAAATGAATGCTGCTCATTTCTGTGAAATTTAAAGCCAGGCTACAGCCGCTCTGCAAAGCATAGAAGCTCAAAAATAAAACATTGCAAACAAATGTCATGCAAGGCAGTGTTGAGCATGAATGCCTGTTAACATCAAATTTATGAGTGCCATAAATTAATAAAATAACCACATTTTGTAAAAGCCTGAAATATTGCTCTAATGTCAAAGATACTGATGTGAATTCTAGATGGCCCTATCTTTTACCAGTGTTTTCCAAGCTAGTGCAAGGCTATGCAGCTTACAATATTTCAAAACGCAGGAACAACCAACTGAATTCACAGAGAGTCGGAACTTCCACACTGACAGTTCTCTTTCCCACAAAAGTTTCCAGTTTCTGGTAGAGCATTTGACAGCCAGTATTAAATCCAAGAGCATTTTGTGGCAGAGAAAAAGCAATCTGGATTGTGAGGTTGGTGAGAGATGTGACCTCTGTGATCAGGTCACTGGGCTGTTCAGTGTCACCTGTGAAATCAGCTGTGCTGGGTTTTGCCACAGATGCAGCTAGTGACTGAGGTGAAAGACACAGAAAAGGTTCTGCATTTAACCATGCCATGAATCATGCTTTAACTCAGGTTGCCAGTTAATCTAAGGATCACAGGAGCAAAGTTAAGGCGACTACATTTGTCTTCAGTGTAATTCTCTGGGTTTTAGGAGAATGTTCCAGATCTGAGTTCTAGCTTACTTAATCCAATAAAATACATAAAGATTGCCACAGACCATATAAGACTGCACAAGAAGGACACTGATGGACTGAAAGAAGGATTTATTTCCTTGCCCACCTCCTGGGATTTCACTTTATTGTGAACCCTTGAGCTTTCTTCCATTCTCCTTGATCCTTCTTGCCTGATCCTTTTTCTGTCTTCCCCAGTGTCCCTGACATGGGTTTAAAACTGCATTTAAATGGCTTCAACAACTCACAATAAATTGTAGACAAAACAAGTGGGGTTTTACATTAGCATAGAACAGAACAGAGCAGTTGGAAGGGACCTATAACTATCATCTAGTCCAACTGCCTGATGACTTCAGGGCATATTATATGTGAAAAGCTATCATACAGTTTAATTTAGCTTCCTGATCACCCTAACCTCCCTCAATAGCCAGTGAGGAAAGGAGGGGTGTGCCAAGGAGAGGTCAGAGAGCAGGCATCTCAAAGGCCCTCTTAGGTGGGAAGAATATTTCCCTTTGTTGATTATCTGAGGAATCTGGCTCCCACACCAGTTATATTTCCAAACATGTTGAAACATCTGTTCCATTTTAGGTAAAATTAGCTCACTCTTAAAGCACCCATTCAAGGTCATATAAATTTAACTCCAATATACTCAATATGGCAAATTAACCTATGTTTAAACTAGAAATGGGCATCTCTCATCCCCAGTTATTTTTATCAGTAAAAATTTGCTCCTAAGATTTGCCCTCACCAGGGGCTTGCCTTCACTGACTTCCCTGGGTGGGTTAGGTCCTCATGGGACTGACAGCCCCACACAGAGAACTCCTGTGGCAGTGAGATGGTGCATCCATCACAGCAGGGCTTAGTAGAGAGCATAGTCACTGTCCCTTCTTGAGGGGACTGAGGCTGGGGGACACAAAGCTGCAATCCTGGGTCCATCATGTGGGGGAAATTTCATCAATGTAAAATTAGTAACTCAAGAGTGGCTTTAGTTGGATGTCCTGCAACCCTTCACTGCCCTGGGATCATATGGGTACTCAAACCTGGGGCCCAAGCACCCAGGTTAAAACTGAGTGGAAAACGGATACCTTGTAGGAGAAAAAAAACCAAACTTTAGGAACAGGTAATTCATGAGGGAAGTAATTTCACTTCTGAGCCTTGGCTGTGAGACTGGTTTACCTGGTGAAGGAAGTGACTGTAGTGACTACAAGTTGATGGTTTGTTAACCTGCATGGATGAAAGTGGGGATTTGTCCATTCATCTCCCCAAAAGCTTTGGGTCTGCCTGCTAATTTCAGCAAGGCAGGTCCATGTGCCTCTGCACCCACGCACAGAGAGTGGGGAGATGTTGGGGTTCCTCAAATGCAGAAGGACCTCCTACTCGAGATGGCTGTGAGTCAGTGGCTGAGATTCTAGCAGGGAGACACTGGGCAAACCACTGTCCCCAAAACTGCCACTTGTTTTGTAGGCCTTGACATGCTCCGTATCTGCTGCGGATCTGGAGTTCACAACCCCTGGCACTGGTGGGGTGTTGTCACAGCCAGCTGGTCCCCTCTTTTGAGGGCAATGTTCTCGCTTCAGAAGTTCAAAGGAAACACTGCTGTGGATGGAGTCTTGAGCATGCAATTTTTGTCCAGTTTTCCAATCCAAAATATTCACCTAATGGCTGAGGATAACAGATGGCAACAGAGGGCATAATATCCCAGTTTGAAAAGGCTTCCCATGGCTATTTAATTCCACCATTTAACAGGTTTAATCAATACCAAAGTTCTGCCAGTCCTACAAGGACCCACTCAAGGGATCCAATGTGGCTGTAACAGACAGGTGGCAAAGCAGGGTCTGCAGTGAGTTCTAAAATCCTCCCCCATGACCCTGTTAGGCACTTAATTGTCTACCCCAAAAATGTAAAAAAAAATTTTTTTAGTCTTTATACCTATCTGGATGGTTCCATGTGATATTTTTCGTGCAAAACCCTGAGGCCCGGAACATATTTATTCAGCTGCCTCAGGTGTGTTGTGGCTACAGCTCTGTGTATGCCAAGTGGGCTCCAAGCACTCCAGGCCAGGGGATCCCTGCAGCTCCAAGAAGCCCCCTGGAAGAGGAACCTGTGATGGCCTCCAAGAGGAGAGCTTTAAGAGTCTGGCCCTTGGCTCTGGCGAGCCGCAAAAACTGGCAGCTGCTCTGGGACATGCAGTAATAGAACACCTTCAGTGCCAGGTTGGCAGACACATAAATCCCTTCATGCATCTAAATGATTTTGAGGATTATTTACCTCATTAAACTGCCCCTCAGTGCCATTGGTAGGTGCTTTTCTTGATTTGCATCGACACCCTCAACATGAACTGACATGTTGTCAGTGGAGCTGATGTAATTTGTACCAGCAGATTATCCTGAAGTTCACTGGTCACCTGCCTAAACACCTTTGCAGTTGTACAGAAGCCTGCTTTAAGGACTGACAGAGGAGGAAATGCTCTTCTGTGCAAGGCATCAATGCCCTACGTGCACTCCAAATGCATGCATTCAACACCCACCTCTCAACAAAAGTGTTCCCCACTCCACATCAAAAAAATTCTCATGTGCATGGATCACCTTGAACTGCATCCCCACAATATGTGTAAAAAGGCACTGCCCCAGTCCTCTTTTGCTCCCTTGCTTTTTAGTTGCTAGAACAAATTCAGACTGGGAAAACAGGTGCTTTCTTGGGTCCAGACTGAGTTTGCATTACTTGCTTCTCAGCCTGGGACTTGTTACAGACCCTTTGATTTTTGTTCAATAAAGAAGATTACCTTCAGACCACACTGCATCCCTGTATTAATGTGTGTGGTGCTACTGTCTCTCTTTCATCCACTTAGTGAGACCACCCAGTGAGACCTCCTCACTCAGGGGATATGTATAGGAAAATATGGAGGCAAGACCTTGGAGTTCTGTTGGACAAAGTTATCCATGGGTCAGCAATGTGCCCTTGTGACCAAGCAGGCCAATGCCATCCTGGGGTGCATTAGTAAGAGTGTGTCCAGCAGGTAGAGGGAGGTTCACCTCCCCCTGTACTCTGCCCTAGTGAGACCCCACCTGGAGTATTGTGTGCAGTTCTGGGCTCCCCAGTTCAAGAGGGACAGGGATTTACTTGAGAGAGTCCAACAAAGGGCTACAAGGATGATTAAGGGACTGGAACACCTGTCTTATGAGGAAAGGCTGAGAGACCTGGGGCTGTTTAGTCTGGAGAAGAGAAGACTGAGAGGGGATCTTATTAATGTTTACAAATATCTGAAGGGTTGGTGTCAAGAAGAAGGGGCCAGTCTCTTTTCAGTTGTGCCTGGTGATACAACAAGGGGCAATGGATGCAAGCTAGAACACAGGAGGAAATTCAGCCTCAACATGAGGAAAAACTTTTTTGCTGTAAGGGTTATGGAGCACTGGAACAGGCTGCCCAAAGAGGTTGTGGAGTCTCCTTCTCTGGAGACCTTCAAGACCCCTCTGGGTGCGTTTCTGTGTGACCTGCCCTAGATTCTGTGGTGTTCCTGCTCAGGCAGGGGGGTTGGACTCAATGATCTCCAGAGGTCCCTTCCAACCATTCTGTGATTTTGTGATTCTTTGAAGTTGTCCCTATTTAGTCTTTGATCCTAAATGGTGCAGAAGGAGATGATCAGGGCAGAGAAGCAGATCTTTGGTAACAGGTGCCGTCTGACACCTGAATCTGTATTTTGTTTGTCAGGTTTGTGAGGAAAGCAGCAGGGCTCTGAGCACCCACTTTGTTTCAGAAAGGCTAGGGCTGCCCTACATTTGTTAACCAAAAGAACTGGCACATGCACCATCCAACACCAAGAGTCCCACATTTACAGCCTCCATTTGGAAAATAAGTCTGATATTCCAGGAGTTTGGCTTTCCTGGTTCCTGCATCTCAGTATGTTGCACTGTACAATAGTGATGAGTGAAGGAAGAGACACCTCCTTATAGGAAAGGACCACTATGTCTTGCCCCTCAAGTAGTTTGAACAGAACATCGGGCAAACGAGATGCTCTGCAACTGTTTCAGTTACCCCCATGTCATTTAGTAAATGGTCATGTGCGGTTGTGGCCCTGACTAGAACTTATCTCTGTGTCCTTTGTGTTAAATTAATTTCCAGGGTCACCTTGAACTTTTTAGGGGATGAATTGGTGATCAACCTCCGCACTGCCCTCATCTCAGTAGCCTGCTCTCACTGGTCCCTGTGCAAGGGAGAGTAGCATTTCTGTAAGGCTCAGATTTCTTGTGTTTCCCCCTCTGCATTCAGAAGGTTTGGTCGCCTCTCCTTGCAAACATGGGCTAAAAACAATTAAGAGCCCCTCTTGCACTCCTCACCCTTTATGTGGCAGCCAGAGAGAGGTTCTTCACAGGTTCTGCAGCCATCTTTTCCTGATGAAAATGGTTCATCCTCGTTTGACCTTTCTGATAGACAGACAAAGGTAACCCAAGACAAAGATGGGTGTCAGGTTAGTCCCCTTAGTAAATAACTATCTTGAAATGCCTCTGCAAGCACCCCTGGAGAGACAGCATGTGCTGTTCTATGATGTGATCCAACACTGTTGCACCTACAAGAAATCTTCATAATTGTGTGAAGTTGACTGTGAGCGAGCAGTTGAATTGCAGTTTGTCAAACATAATTAATCAAAAACAGAGCAGCAGAAATACTCCTTTTATCTTGCCTAAGTGTTGATGATATAAATACAGAGCACCCCAGAATCAAAAAAGTGACTAAGCAGATGTTTGCTAGTCTGTGAATTCTTTTATAATGCAAAAATGGCTTTTATCTCTCACTGTCTATTTTTGAGTGCTCATCACTGTGCTTTGATAAATGGCAACAAATACATTTAGCATATGTTTTGTTCATTTAAAAAATCCATCTACATCATGTAATTTGGAGACAAAAGAGAAATCATGGAAAAATACAACATTTATAAATGTCTGCTGTGCAAATCTGGACTGTAACTAGTTCTTCAACCAGAATCCTAAAAAAGGAAGGGGGCAAAAAAAAGGACAAAGTAATTAATAAAAAGATGATAGAGCTCTTTTTCCTTGATCTGCCCTATGAAGTGTGCATTTTTCTAATAGCACTACAGAGACTCTCCTTTATCCCCACAATATAAAGCAGCACAGATTCAAAATAAAGCAGGTGAATTTGTTCCAGAAATGGCCTCAAGGGGTGGAGGGAAAAGAGTAAAATCCTCTCTGCTCTTTCTCCAAAAGAGGCTTCATTTGATCTATAGGTCACAAACAGACACACCCCCAGCACCACCTTCAGCTTAGCCAGCAGGACAGGCTGAGATTGTGCTGACTTTGAGATTTTTGCATTGCAAACCCAGTGGTGTGGTGGATTAACAGTGCTTCTGCCCCCAGGCACTGCTCCAGATCACAGACCAGATGCAGAGATGAAGAACATAAACCTATTACAACTATGTACTTTATATAAACTCAGTGTTTTTCATTACACTAAGAAAAGCACACTGAGGATAAGAAAGCTAGGCTTTTAAAATAAATCCACTCCAAGCAGCAGGTATTGAAGGCTGTGTATGAGACAAATCGTGACCTGGAGTCCCAACCCCAACTTTGTAATCACAATAAATCCTTTGCAGGTTCCAACTACCTCTTGATTCTCTGACCCTTGCATTTTCTATACATTGTAAGTTTTAACTGAACACTGTATTTTTAAAGGCATGGAAGTGTCTTGAAAGTACTTATCTGCATTTTTAAATACCTGTATCTCTCCTGGACCTGGCCTTCCCTTGCCTCACAAAGGCCTCAGTCAGTTTCAGTTGCCTCAGCATGGCTTTTAAATACATGATTTCAACATGTTGGAGCTGAGACCATGTCTGTTATCTCCCATTTGCTATCTAAGAATATTTGTACTCTTAGTCAAGAAAGAGGTCAGAAAACAAGCATGGGCCTCAAAGACTGCTCAGTTTAGCCTGGGAAACACACCTCAGCCCTCAAGGAAGTAGATGCTGTTATTATTGATGTCACATCAGGCCAACCCACTTGCAACCTGGAGCCCATTTGCTGCCAGGTCAACAGGAAAGCATTTTTCAACAGGAGGCCAAGTCTGAACACGTGCTCCTGCCTTAAGGGTCATTAAATACGTGTTTGAAACATCCAAGTAAAAGCTCAAGTAATGTTTCCTTCTCAGGGCTACAGCCCTGCTTTTGAACCTATGTCACCGAAAGCAGAATCCAGCCCCAAGCTGGCCTGCAAGGGAGGGAATAATGCTGCAATAACACAGTCAAGCTTGCTGCCCTGGCAATGAATGCTCATCTCACACTGTTCTCGCAGTGAGTAATGTTTAAAATAAATAAATCCTGCAGGGGAGTTGCTGTTAGTGCAATTGTTGAGTTGTATTTTTGTGGCAAGCTTTTTATCATCATAGTGCAGCAGGAGTACAGTGTGTTTGCAAGGCAAGTTTCAGCCAGGGCACATACAGTCTGTTAATAAATAATGGACTCTATACATGTGGCTTTTGCAGCCTGGCTTAAAAAATCAACCCCTTCAAATAACAATAACATGCAAGTGCTATTGAAACAAAACAAAACGAAGAGATTTAATTGCCAGCACTTGGGCATGGCAGACATGTTCTCCTCTGGAGAGAGTGGGAGCCCTTCAAGTGGGATGGCAGCTGCAGCTGTACCTCAGTTATACAGCGACCTGCCCTTGTGCTCTTCCACTTGTGCTAGTCAGCACAGGTGGTGGTGATGAGACTACAATTTGCTCATGGACTATGATACCTTGAATGTCTTTCCTGTAACTGAAGACTGTTACATAGACCAAGGGCCAGATCCTCAGTGGGACTCAGGCATACTTGCGTTTAGGATTTGATGGTATTATATCATGCAGAGGTCTAGAGATTATAATTATCTGGGGTTATTATGAGTTAACAGCAGCAAATGCCTCCATCTTAACATTCCCAATGTAAGGATATGATAGATTGGGAAGAGGGAAGATAGCTGGGACCCCCATAATTTTGCTGTACAAAGCTCACAGCAGTTCTTAACCTCACGGAAAAGGTGTCGTTAATTTCACTGAACTGAAGGGAGATTAGGTCATTGAACTTAATGAACAGGACCTCATCTTAGAAAGTACACCCCAGGCCCATCGGGACAGTCTGTGACAATACCAGCTCATATTAGCAGAAGACACTGCTTTGCCCATCTTGAGGACTGCCTGATGCCAAGCTGGACATGCCATCCCAGCAGTTAATGCACTTGTAAGTAAATCATTACAAAGAGTTAGAAAAAAGAAACACTTACTTGGTCCAAGACCTATGGAAAATGCAGCAACGTAAATGAGCAGGCTGGCCAGCGAGAGCCATTTCAGGACAACAGGAACCTCTTCACTTTCCATGTGAGACCCTGTTGTGCTTTTGCCTCCTGCCAGGGCAGTTCTGTTCAGTTCTTCTGTCCTGGCAACATCTGGGCTTCTCTGTGTGTCAGATGACAATCTTTCTAATGAAGCCATGCTAGCAGAGAGGTCCTTGAGACTCCCATTCGTGACACCAGTGAGGTTTCCCGGTCTCTGGAGAAATAAATCCTCTGGAGGTTGGCTTCTACAGACACTGGTGAAATTCACGTGTATGTTATGGTTCACCAAGCCCATAGTGACTAACGATACTGCCATAACAGAAGAGCCAATACACAGAAAAGTTTTGCTTCCAACTTGATCCACAAAAACTGTGGCTGGGACTGTGCTGACCACTTTAACCACTCCAACTCCAGTAGAAGCCAAGCTAGCAGCTTCGTTGCTCTGGAATCCAACTGACTTCAACACAGTCGATGCGTAAAACAAAATGTTGGGTTGTCCAGTTGTTTGCACAAAGAAGACTAGTGTGAGTCCTACTAACATTCGGGCCCTCATGTTGTTTTTTGAACGAAACAGGTCCAAGAAACTATACTGATGTTCATCTTTCAGAGAAGACTTGATCACAGTAAGTTCTTTAGTAGCATCTGATGTTTCCCTTAGCCTCTCCAGTATTTTTCTGGCAGCTTCATCATTATTTTTCATGACAAGAAACCGAGGACTTGGAGGAAGGAAATACATGGCAACAGCCTGCAAAGCACCTAATGGAATCACAAGGCCAAACATGTATTTCCAGCCATGAGATACACTGGAAAATGTGTAATTTGAAATATAGGCAAAGAGAATGCCTATCACAATCATGAGTTCATTTAATGATACAAGGAGTCCTCTTCTGTGCTGTGGGGCGATCTCGGCAATATACACACACGTTGCAATTGATGACAGTGATATGGAAATACCTATGGCAATCCGTCCCACAATAAGTATCCCATAAGATTCATAGGGCAGTAAAATCAGACTCCCCAACACAAGTAAAGAAGATGCAATAATAATAGCAAGTCTCCTTCCAAATCGGTCTATCAGGAAGCCACCAGTAAGGGATGCAAGTAAGGCCCCAAAAAGCAGGGAACTTACAACGATTTCCTGCTCTTTGCAAGAGAGCGCTAATATGCTGCCCATCTGAAGAAGGGCTCCAGAGATAAGGCCCAATTCATAACCCATCAGAAGTCCACTTACAGCAGCAATGGCAGAAGATAGAAAAGTAAATGTTCCGCAGCCTGAAATAAGAGAAAAAACACAAAAACTTGAAAGTGTGACTTCTGCAACATTCTGACAACTGATAATAAGTTTATTTGACATACCAGTCCCAAAAATACCTTTTTAGGCAAAGCAGTCAGGTGCATACAAACCAAGCAGCAGTGGTGACATAAAAATCTATTTTTGAAAAGGAAAAACACACACAAAAAAATCATATAATTTTAATGCTTTTAGGTTCCTTACCATTCTGATCAGAAGTCAATAAGGTTTTGATGAGGCCCTAAATAATAAAACCTTCTTCCTCAGAATATCATTGCAAAAGGCAACATTGACGATACAAACTTTTGGCAAGACAGCAATTTTTTCCTTCAGACACTTGCAGTGTTTTTCCTGTACTGGATTGAGGAAGTCTTGTCCACTCAACTAGTGCACCATGAGCAAGGAAATAAGTAATTTCCCAGCCAAACTACTTCAACCTTGACTTGAATAAGTATCAAGTTAAGCTTTCCCTCACCACTTATTAATGCCTCTGCTCCACATGAGGATTCCATGAAGGCTGCTGGTATCAGTGGGTTGTTTTTTCTGCTAAATGGAAACTTATCCACTGAGCACCAGGCTGATCTAGATAGCTGGAATATTCCAGGGAAACCAATCTTTAAGGTACAAGTTCATGAACTTCCTGGACTGTGCTCATCACTAATCTCAGATTCTTTGGAATATCAGGATCAAATATTTTGCATAGTTTATGACAGCCACAATGTCAGGAATACAAAACAGATGGTGAAAACATAAGCCAAAGGGAGATTATATGCCTTTGAACATCCACTTTAAAACAAACTCCTTTTATAAACTGCGATTCATTGTTTATTGTTACAAGATAGATTTGACTGATCGTGTTCTCCATACTGTGAAGCCTTTTGCACCCTAAACCTTAATGAATATATTGGTTTGTTGTTGTTGGTCCTGTTCTTTCTCACAGTATGATTTTCCTCTCATGATGATGTTGGCTTCCACAAAACTAGGAAGAGAGTGGATTGACTTCTGATTTTCCGGTTAGTTGGAGAGATAGGACATGTCTGAGGAGAGGTAGCTTTTGCAGCGTAACAGAGTCTATATTTCAGTTAATTCTCTTGGAACAAGTACTTTCCAGCCTGGCTGGAAAGTGGTATATGGTCTAATTGAAAATGATACATTGACTTTGTTTATTTTTAGCTTATTTTTCTAAGGCATTAAGGCTCTTTGATCACACTGACTGCCTGGAGGTCCTCACCAGTAACTTTTGAGCATGTTGGCAAGGATCAGTCCCATTTGACAGAGGATATTACATTTCTAAAGCAAATTGTGAAGAGAGAGGAGGAGGGCAGACTTAGCTGTACATCTGCACTACTAAAATAAGCAGTGCCAGAGCTCAGGCCAGGACCCTGGCATGTGGCCATGTATTCTACTACATTGTTGCCATAGTCCCTGGGATGGTTGTGCCCCCAAGCCCCCTTGCACTTTCCTAATGATTCCTGGAGGTAGTTTGGCTCACAGTGTGAGCCCACCATCATGCCCTGTGGCTGATCCATAGGAGGCCAGGTTGTCTCTGAGGGTAGCAGAGTATAACTGTGTGAGGATAAGCTGTGCCTCCAGGGTCAGGAGAAAGGTGTAAGCCCCATTAAGGCATGTATCGCCTATCAGCTCTCCTACCTGGCTCTCTGTTTGCTCCCTTTGAGCCAAGCAGAAGCCAAGGGGCAGCAGCCCTGAGCTATTGAGACCACCCATCACGCCTCAGCCCACTCTACCTCTGGGCTCAGATGGCTGGCAAACCAGACACAGACAAGAGAAAGGTAAAAAACATGGTTTTGTTGTGAGGGACTGTAACGACATGGGTGAAATGGGGAACATTGTGAGAAGTCTTTCAGAAGGTGCGGGTGGAAAGCCAAAAGTGACCTTTCAACCTGACACTCATTAACATAACCCTTCAGACATGTATAAATGACATTTTATTTGAACTAGGCCATTTAAAATATTCAGCTTTGATTTAAAAATGCTGGTGATTGAAAGGCAGTGTCTAGTGTTTAGTTATTTCTAGACTTAATTTCTGCAACTTCAGTTTCCAACTGACAGATCCCATTCTCCATTTGCCTGCACTTAGCTGTGTTCACTAAGTACAGAAGTATAACCTGACATCAAGTCATCCCACAGACCTCTCCTTGATAAGCTACTTAGGCTGTGAGGCTTTACAACTTTACCAGTCCCTTAAGTATTCAAAGCCCTGCTCTCTGAACTCTATCCAAGTTATCAACTTCTTCCATTAATTGTAAGCTAGACGAGCACTCCTGCTCTGGTTGCACAGTGCCAGATAGGAACTTGACATAATTGTCCCACTCTTGCTGGACATATTTCCCTCTACTTGCCTCAGGATTGTCACAACCATGTATAGGAACTCATCTTCTGCTAGTTATCCTCCAGGACACCCAACTTCTTTTCTGACTGGTCTCCTTCCAAGGCACTTGCCTTTCCTTTAAATATGGCCTGGCTTCTTCCATCCTAGCTAGGAATGCAAATGACTTTATGTCTGTCTGTATTAAAACACAAAGGATGGGTTCAACTTACCTAACTGTGGGAAATTTACAGCATCTCTAGCTTCCTTCTGTAATGACTTTTAAAAAATAGGCACTTCTAGATGTCTGAAGTAGGTCAGATGCCTATGTCTCTCCATTGCCTATAAAAGGAGTCTGTGTGACTTGCTCAGATGCAGATGTCTAAAGTTAGCAGAGAGGAAACCCAGACAGTACATTCACTTGCCGTCAACAGGCCAAGACATCTGAATTGCATTCAGCCAGTGACATATCCCATTTATCAATCACCCATCACCTTTATCACCTGCAAATAATAATTTATTATCTTCTTCCAGGCAATTGAGGAAGAATGTTAAGTAACAGAGGGACAAAAACTGCTCTCCAGCAGAAATACAGCATTGTGGTCAGTGTCTCGTATTGTTACTTCGCGGTCTGTGTCCTGCACTGCTTTTAATTCTTTAAATGTGTGACTGTCAGTTTTGTATGGTTCCAGTTTCTCATTCAAAATTACAGTGCCAAGTCAAATATCTTGACAGAGTTAACCGAGATGATTATTTATTTTTAATCTGAAAGGCGGTAGAAGCTAGGTGTGGAGTTTGGACACCTGGGAAGTTGCTAGGGAAGCACTCAAGCCTGTATATTTCTTGCTTCACCAAGTACAGCAGCTTGACCAATGTCTTAATGTTTCTTTGTTTTTTTTTCACTGGGTCATCTGGTATTCTTTTTCCTACGTCCAGTGACACATGCCAATAGTCATACAGAAGTAGTGGAGGGCTGTAACTAAGGCAGACCCCTGAATGAAAAGCAGATTCTGATGTGATACAGAGGGAGACACAGTCTTTTTCTGCATTAGCAGCAGCAAACTCAGCAGTTAACTCAGTGTTTCTTGTCCCCCACAGGCACTGTTCTGGTAAAAAACATCCTTATGTGAGATTTTGTTGTAACTGGCATACCTAAGACTTGCCTGCTCAGAACTGCCTGCTGAGTTAAACCCTGAAATCTTTGCTCGGTTTTCCTTCATGGTCTTCCTCCAGACAAAATTCCCTCTGACTTCAGCATATGTTTTGCTTTAACATTTTCAGATAAAGCATGTTGCACTAGATGTACTCACAATCCTTTTAAGTGTCACTTTTAATGATGTTGCTGGCAGTTCTTAGGCATTCCTTTTTTTAAAAAAGGCCTTCTTAAAATGCATATTCCTCTTATTTTATGAGATGTCTGAAAAATACATGGCAGTGTGTATCCCAGACAAATAAAATATTTTAATGATGGCTTCCAGAGAAATTGCTCCTTCTGCCTGCAACAAACACCATGTCTAATGAGTGTGTGGCTGGTATGTGACAAGTGATTGGAAAGTCTATTCTTTAGTTTCCTGATGTAAACAAAATGGTTTCTCACAACTGTTACTCAGGTCAAAAGCAGCACTACTTGGCAAACAAAGTTATCGTTAGGAACATTTGCTGGAAATGTTTATGCTTGGTTCCTGAAAAGGAGACCAAGCACCATTGTAGTATAGCAGAGTGTACTGCTGGTGAGGCTGGATGGATGGCGCCAAGCAGTGAGGATGTGCCCTTTTACTTATTTTCAAGCACATATTTGGGAATATATAGTCCCTCAAAGGCAAAATATTTGGTCTGTGCATGTACTTTATGGGCATTATGGGTAAATGATCTGTGCCAGGGAAGATATGTAAGCAGGCTGAGCTGGGAAACACCTCACTTCCCCCGCCTCATGTGCAGGAGAGCTATGGGAAAGGTGCCTGAGAGCCCTTTCCAGCTCACCTTGGCAGTACCAGACACTGTGATTTTTGTGATGTAGTTTTTCTTTCCTTTCTCCCAAGAGAACATGCAGTGTCGTACAGAAAATAGTGGGATGGGGTCTTGGGGGAGATTACTTCTTTATGTGACCTCTGCAAATACATCTGTTTTGATAGGTGGGGACTTGACAGTCTCTGCCAACGTGGTGCTTTCTTCTGTTGGCTTTGATTTAATCTGAGGTGAGAAATGCCTCAATTTGCGAGGGAAGGAAAGTATTTTCCTGGAAGGTCAAATATATGTTCTTTAAATCCTTGGGGATTCTTTCATCTATTGAGATGTTTGGAAGGTGAAATCAAGCTCTTTCAAACCCTTGGTTAATAACCACAGTTTAGAAAATCATGATGAGTTGAGAGCATTGCAGAGATATGAATCCACAGCACAGAATCTCTGTTTTTTAAGGCATTTACTTCTATCCATGATAAATCTTAAAAACTGCAGCATCTGTATCTGAAAATTGTAAATCATCTTTAACAACTTATTTCTTGTCCATCTGAGTGCTGTCTGACATACAAAAAGTTTGCCTTTACAGAGGAATAGTATTTAAAATTCCCTAAATTGTGTATAGGGGAGCATTTTGCTAAAGTGTATAGCATGGAGATCACATGGTTTTGTAAGACAGATATTTCATGGCATGTGTTGAGAATTGCTGCATAATCCAATAATGATTTTCCTTCTCATAAAAGGTGATTATCCCATTTTTATGCCATCATGATATTTGCTGCACTGTCTCAGTCATCTTCTCATGCAGTTGTCTGGTGTGAAGAGATATATGTTTCCCTGTTGATCTATTCTAATGCCTGAGGTTTCTTTAGATCCAGTAGCTGCTCAGTATGTGCATTTCTCCTATTAGCAAGGAAACATCTGATCTAACTGTCCATGTAGAAGTCTGGCATGGGATCTAAAACAGTTACCCAACTAGACCCTACGGGAAAAAACAAATTATGACTTTGGGACAAAGTTAAGTTGCAAGCAGAGCTGGAAAATCTCAGAAAATATTAAATTTATCAAAAGATAGTAGCAGGGCCATGTGGGATCGTGACCATTTGACAAATGTGACTTCTCCCATCCAAGTGTGAAAGGCAAAACCAAACCAAATATTTTGTAAATTGAACTAAAAAGGAAGGCAGCAGGAAGTTAATATAGGACACATTTTCACACATCTAAATTTCTGTGATGGCAGGAAGCATTGTATACTTTGTACAGTGTAAGCCCAAATAATGTATTATGAGAGTAATATTGCAATTTCATGAACAAAACATCTCCTGGCACTGAAGGAAAGACAGGGAGTGCAGATCCTGGGCAGACCCATCTTGGCCATCTTGCCATCTCTCTTTTTCTGCCACTTATTTTCATTATGTCAGCAGGCAGCCTGGCCCTTCGTTACATTAAATGGACTTTGGGGTTAGTTTGTTCTTTTCCAGGAAAAAATCAAAAAGTTCTTATAATTCCTAGCTAAGTAATTATAAATTCCTCAAGTTACTACTTTGATTTCTGAGGGGAAGGCCCAGTGTGCAATTTGCACATACTCCTCTAACCATAGTCTTGTGCTGCAGTAACTTTGCTGTCTGTTTATTGTAACTGCTGTGCTTCCCTTTGATAACACTGTCCTATAACCATCTGTGTTGCTCCCCCCATACCCTAAGGTAATGTTAAATATGTCTGCACACCAACTGGCTTTCTGTTCTTGATTAACCTCTGCTTCCAGGTATCAGTAGAGGTTGCTAGACTGATTGCTATTCCACTCCAACAAAGCATTTGTGCCTGTAGTATCTGAACATACACAGCTTAGTTCATTCATCTTTAAGTGAACAAAACCTGCTCAGGACGTAGTAATTACTGGCTCACAATTGTGCTTTCTTGTTTGGGTAGAGTTGTCTTGTGGGTAAGAAATATCACAATTGTGGGTAATTTTCTCACAATCATCAGTAAAGGAGGCTCAAGATGCAAAACCATGCTTAACTTACAGAAACTGGCTGGGTAGGACAGCAACGGTGAGGAGCTATGAAATTCAGCTTCAGCATTCAAATAACTTTGCATAAGAAATGATGCAGTTGACTTTTCAGGGTGTTTTTCAGGACAGAAAGCTTGTTTCTTCATGAAATACTAGGGGAGAAAAGACCCGGGCAGACCCTGTCCCCCGACCCTGTGCTTTCTCCCTGTGTGAGCAGGTGCAGTGCTTGCCTGGTCTCCCTTCACTGAATTGCTCCCAAGCATGCAGGAGCGGAGCACCGCTGTTATCTTAAATGGCAGTGGGCCCTCCGATTTTTCAGGTGACTTATCTTCATAAAGGAAAGGGATTTACACAACTGAAAGCACATGCACAAACAGTAGGACTGAGGCCTTTTGGGAAAAGTATCACATAAACCTTCCTTCAAATTACAAGCCAGCATTTCCCTCCCTTCCTCACATTTTCCCCTCTCACACTCTTAGGAAGGGAGGCAGCGTGCCCCGGGAGGCCCTTGGCTTGGCAGGGCTGTTGTCCTCCAGCCCCAGGCAGGAGCCCCATGGGCACGCTGCTGCTGGCCAAGGGCTGGCATCCAGCTCCTGCCCCTTACCTGCTGCAGCCGGCAGCTGGCGGAGGTGGCAGCGGCTGCTGCGGCTGCTCTCCTCATCCTCCCCTGCTCTCATCGTCTGGCTCTGCTGGCCGAGGTCCTCTGTGCTCTGCCCAGGTGCCATTGCCACTCGGCCCCTTGGAGCAGGAACACTTCACAGGGCAGTGCTCCTTCCCTGGCTCCCCAGGAAAGCGCAGGTTGTTTTCCTCATGGCAACAAGTTGCTGGAGCTGGCTGAAACCAAATGCAAACCACGAAGTGGTTTGTGAATAACTTTGTTGCTATTTCAGAAGGCTTTGCCCTTTGCAGTGACACAGGCTGTTGCTATTCTTGGGAGCCTATTGCAGGCGAGGGGAGGGCCGTCTGTCGGAAGTATTGCTTTTGCCTTTTAACAAATAGTTGGAGGCATCAGACGTCCACGCACAGCTCGATGCACATTCCTTACCCATTAGCTTAAAGGGTCTCTCTCTGGCACTTTCTCTTCTCTCTAGTGTTCGTACACACAGGTTTTTAACAGAGAAGGCGCACAGAAGGGGAGGATTTGTAGTGTTTGTTGTGTCAGCCAAAGTTATGGCACCAAGCACGCGCACACACACACACACACACACAGAGCATTGCTTCATTCTTGTAAGTTAAGAGCAAGTTACGGTGAGAAACAGCAAAGAGGAAAAAGAGCCATGTCAGAGCCCTTTGCAGTCTGCAACTGTAGGAGCCAGGATTTTTCACGGCATAGATGCACCTGCGATTTTACAAGGAAATGAGATGGAAGCCACCCCTTCTTTTGCGACAACTATTTGTAGGGAAGTTGAGACTGTCTCAGTCATATTGAGTCAGAGGCTTGTTTTTGAGAACTGCTACGAGTCACTCCATCTCTACTAGCTTCGATGGAAGCAGTGGCCAGAGGCTGGACCGCAGTGGCAGGGAAGGCTACAGTGAGTGCAGGAGAGCTGCCTACAGGGGCAGCTTGTCCCATCCTGGTCCCAGTCCTGGTCCCAGTCCTGGTCCTTCTGGTCATGGTGTGGGAGCCTCTGGGTGCTCTCAGCATACCCACTGGCCTTAGTGAGACAAGTTGTCTAAGCTATCCAGTGGGAATGGCTGTTGTATAATTTGGCAATCCTGCAGACTTCTTGTTTGTGCTCTTTCTTTCTTTCCTTACTTGCTGTTTTGTCTTGCTTGTCTTTGTTTTAATACACTAACACCTGCAGATAGCGTGGGAGAGAAGGCAGAGGTGGAAAGTTGGTAGCTTTTGTAGTATTTCCAGGAAGGAGATTTCCAAAACAATTTCTCCTTAAGTACAGCAGGTATGATACACCCTTTATTCATGTTTGCTTAACAAGAAAATTAGACAAAAGACACGGTAACTGCCCTCTCTGACAGCTGCATCACTGTCAGCTTCAGAAGGTGGAGCACCAGGGATGCCACAGGGGCACAAGAGGGAGTTTGGTTTTGGCAGTGCCTTTGGTGTGAAGTTAAATGAGTCAGCCTAGCTCTGCTCCCATGTGTAACATGTTTTCCATGTAAAATGTCCACCTGTCAGGCGATATGGGATGCTATCAGAGCCTTTAGCAATTTCTTGCCACATCCAGAGAGGTGGTGTTTCCTCATGGGCTATGTGAAAAATGTAATGTTAACATTTAAAGAAATTATTCTGATGTTCTGGGAAAAAAATGAGAGGCTGTTTAAGCTGGTGAAGGAGAAGAAATCCTATCAATATTAAACTCAGCTGTGAAAAGATTCCTCTGTTACAATGTGGTGTGTGACTGACCTTCGTTAACAGCCCACACCTCCCATAGCCCACAGCTCTGCCCAAGTGCCCACTCTCTGGAAACTCAGCTAACTCCAGAGCTACATGTGTTCCCACCTCGCAAATGCCTTTATATATGATAGTTCTGGGGAAGTCAGAGAACTGCCGAGACCCCTGCAGGAGCTCTCCAGAGGGTAAAGCCATGCTACCACATGTGTGGAGGATGCTCTGGGGTTGACCCCTCCTGCCTAGAGCTGCTGCCAAGGGTGACCTGGCCCTGAGGCAGTGATCCTCCACTGCCTGCTCAGGAACCAAGAGAAAAAGAGAGTTCTGTTCAGTTGAAGGGCAGGTTCAGCTTCACAGAGAACTGATGAGAGGTTCTCCGGGCTCCTGGCAAGGTCTGGCAGAGAAAGGGGAATGTTTTTAAAGGGGAATGCCCAATGGAAAGTGAGGTGTCCTGAACAGGTGATGGACTTGGCCCATCCCATGCTCTCTTTGCACCAGGGTTAGTAAGACATTCTCAAATTTTAAGTTTGTACCTGTGGAGCTACAGGTTTCATGTAGAAAATCTGTCCCACCCGTAGGTAGTCAGGTATGCCAGAACTGACTACTTAATTTTATTGGCTTTTGCCATCCAGCTGACAGGAGACTGCTTTGCTGAAATAAGGACTGCTGCATGAAATTATCAAGACAAGCTCATAGCACAGTATTGGTGGGGCTGGAAGTATCCACCGCTCCTTCTTTCACTTGTGGAGAACTTCTGCAGTTTGTCTTTGTCCCCTCATTCTCCCCGTTCCACCCAAGACTGATTCTGCAAATCTCTATGAAGTCAGTCTGGACAGACATCTCCACTGCCTTCACACTTGTGCAGTGTCCTTCCTCAGCTGTGAGCTGAATCGGACTCATCAGCTACAGGGTATTACTAATTTTGACAGAAGTGGGAGGTGTAATGCAACTGTAGACTTTTCTGTTCAAAACCTCCCCTCTAAATGTAGTCCTTCAATTAAATATACTGCTTATGTATAGCTGCTGGCAGCTGTATACTTTGGGAGAACTTAAAAGCCTGTCAGGAACTGCACCCTTCCCTTGAACAAGCAGCACACTACCCCTGGAGTAAGTAATAAAAAGAAAAGGCTGCCTTTCATCAGGTTCCCAGATCTTGTGATGAACAGATTTTAAGTGATGAATGTTAAGCAAGTACACCAGTGAATTTGAGTGTGTTTTTCTTTTTAATAGAACTTAAAAAAAAAAAAGCTATTTTATATGAACTGTGGGATTTCTTGTAACTGTGCTTAAACCTGGAGTTCAGTCAGGCTACCCACAATCCCACCAGAAACTGTAGCCTAGACTGATTTTTAAATGTTTACCTACTTGTTTACTCAGAAATCCAACAGACTAATCTTCTCCTGAAAATAAAGGCCAAATAACCCAGTTTTCCTCCATCGTTCTGCCTTTATTTCATGGTCTCTAAGCTAGCTGCAACACAGCCGTGGCCTAACTTTGCCCCCTGTGGTAACCTCAGGAGGTACCTAGCTTTCATGGTTGGTGAAAGCAGCCAGTACACAGCACAAAATGTAATGGCCAGACAAAAAATGAAAGAAGACATCATTATTCTGGGGATTTGCATGTGGGCTGCCTAGAGGGCAGTGCACCCTTGCCATGCTGAACTGTGTGGTTGCCACAGAGGTACCAGGAAGCTTCCTGGGCTTCAAACTTCTCTCTAAGTTACACTTCTGCCAAAAACACTGTATCAGGGTAATAAATATTTATTTACATAATGTCTTGGGGTAAAATTTCCCCATAAGTGGAAATATGAAATATTTTATCCTGAGACCTGCTGCTTGGCATGGCATTGGTATGAGGGATGTTTTGCAGTGGCATCAGTAGCCAGCTGATAGTGAAAAACCATAGCTCAGCAGGTGTGAGATTCTGTTTTCACAATCACGGCATAAAAGCTGAGGCATCAAAGTTACTAGGGTTAACTGGTGTTAACTGGCATCCCAGAAAAAGAAGGAACTGGAAAAGGTCTGGTTCTAAGCAATGAAAGCAAACAGAGGGAGGGAAAGCAAACAGCCTGGGCTGGTTCTGCAGGCCAGGTGATCACAAAGAGATCTTGAGAAACACAGTGACTATGAAACCCTTGCTGGTGACCACAGGATCCTGGCCCCACAACCTTATACCTGTTTCTCAGCAGAAATAAACAATCAAAACTCCACTACAGCTGACATGAATGGGATAAGGAGGGAACAAAAGGGAATGTGCTTGGCTACTTGTCAGTTCTCTATTCTTTTCCTGTTACTGCCTTGCCTGTATGTGCTGTTAAAACAACTGCTTGGCTGGTGCTGCGTGCTGAGAGGGAGAGGGGTCTGCCAGAGCAGGGGCAGGGGGCTACCTGAGGGCTGGCAAGGTGGGGAGGGATTGCACCCACTCTGCCCCTCTCACTGCTGCCTGGGAAGGGAGTCCTGCTGAAACCAGAGCAGGTAGGGAGAGACGTTCCGGAAAGTAAAAAAAAAACAAGTGCCCAGATAAACAAACAACTTACCTATGCTCTAAAGAGAAGGAGCCCCAGCTCCACAGCGGTGCTGTTGAGGCTGGGCAGAGGGTCATACACCTTGGCAGAAAGAAGAATGAAAAAGATAAAAAAGCCAAAAGCAGAAGGTCAGGAGACAAGCAGGGGTATGAGTAACACCATCATGAGATTCCCCCGTCGGCTTTGTCCAAGTGCAGTTGGCAAAAAATAACCTTTCCTGCTATTTTCTCAACTTCTTTCTTGCAAAACTGACCAAACAGTTTGCAATTAGATGCATGAAAAAGCTGGAAAAGAAGATAAAGTCAGATAAGATATTAACATTAAATTACTGGGTAATCTGCCTGAAAAATCTGAGACTGAGGTGGGCATTTATTCTAAAATCTCTGGTCATGATTTGTGTTTGTCTGCTTTTCCAGCAATCTAATAACTCAAATTTGGGACTGTGAAGAGACAGGGAAATTGGCATTAAGCCAACAGGAATGAATCAAGAGATTAAGGTCTTTCTGAATCCGTTTTCTTAGGCCACTTTTATCAGAGTTGGAGTAAAGAAGGTCACCTTATTTCCCTGTAGATTTTATGACTCTTAGAAAGAAGAGAGTGGAACTCTCCCAATTAGTTTATGCTAAAATATGAAGATAAAGCTTTGCAGCAAAACTATGGAGAGGATTTTCTTGGCATACCGGCTGAAGTCTAGTTGCCTGCATCTGTGATCAGAGCTTTGCTCTCAGAACAAATACTGCACCATTTGCAGAAGACAGCCAGCACAGGACAGCATGAGGGAGGGTGCGAGGATGAGAGAAGGGGAAACACATGGAGAGAAAAGAAAGAAACAGAGCAAAAAGCCCAAGAAAAATGTACTGTTTATTCCAGGAAAAAAGTACAGATCTAAAAAAGCACAAGTAGCCTTTCCCATTAGTGTTGACGCACTGACACCCACACACAAGGGGGAAAATGTGCCAAAATTCCAGTCACAGAGCAGTGAAAATTAGATTAAAAAGGCAGAGAGAACAGTCTCAAGAAAGTGGAATGATCCATTCTTGAGAAAGTGTGGATATCTGGAAGATAATTGTTATTACTTTGTGCAGCAAATGAGTTGTACTTTAGGAGTCAGCTTTGCAAAGATGTTTTTTATAAATGTAAGCTAAGTTTCATAAATGCAATACTTGGGCTATGCTATTTGTGTCATTTTGGAAATTAATAAGCTCTAAATACAGCGTTAAATGGATAACACTACTTAAATAAATAAATAATATAGCTTATTGTCATGTAGCAAATCCATGACAAAACTGAGAACACGGGTTTCTTCATCGAGTCCTGTGGTTTACTTACTAAATAATTATCTTTGCCTTTTGTTCTTACTCTTTGAGAGGCACTGATTTATACCAATGTAATTTTACCTGACTTTAAAAAAGTTTTTTAGAAAAGTTCTTGACCTCTTTTGATAGAACAAACAATAGATACAGTCCAGAGCACATGGCATGTCACAACTCCCTCCAGGTTTTAAAAACACCTGCTGACTTACTGCACAACCATTTATTCCTGCTCCCTTTCTTTTAGCACCTTCTTTAAAAGTGCTCTTTAAAAGTACAATGTGGCCAAGGTCAGCAACTTTAAGACTTATATTTTAGCAAAAAAATTAAAATCAAACTGAACGTAAGCAATGGAGGTTGGAAAGTACAATACAAAAATAATTGAATAATCTTAGAAAACAAAAAAACCCCCTCAATTTCACTTCAAGTTTCAACTTTCATGGCAGTGTAGACTTCCCATTAAATAAAAGGAAAGGTCTTCTCACTTCTGGGTAATGTGAAGGGCCACTTGTAATAGATACTGAATAATATATTTGTGGCTTGCCGTCACACACTGTTCTTTCCTGTTTGCTTCAGATATTTCACACGTACCTTCTTTTAAAAAACCCTAGAAACAGCAGCCCCATACATTTGAAAGCAAGTTATCCATCTGAAATAAAATTAGGAGGCAGTGATAAATGAAAAACAGAAAGTTTAGTAAAAATGCCTGTACAAATTTAAGCCAGTTCATTATATTGTGGGACATGGCAAACCAGTTTCTCTACACAAACTGAAATTTTTATGGGCTTGATTTCTTTCCTGCCTGCTTTTGATATAACTTTCTGGAATCAGTGGAGAAAACCCAGCATGAAACAGTAAGAGGTGTACCAGAGCTACATGTCAAATGTCTTTATTAGTATCCAGGACACTGCTTTGTGTGACCAGAGTCATTTCAACCAGCTGCTTCACTGGCAGGAGCTGAACTTGAGCTTGAACTCAGAGGAAGCATCCCAGAAAGACAGAGAGGGAGAACAGGGAGCATGTGGCCTTGACTTCTCGCTTTGCCAGTGCACAGTCCTATGGCAAGGGCTGGGCCTGGAGCAGCCCATTAGGAATGTCACCCACTGCCTGCAATCAGGCAGTTTTTAGGAATTTCCAAGCAAGGTGCCAAAAATGGAAGCCCTTTAGATCACTGCGCAGTGGAAAAAGGGTTTTGCTCTTTCCTCAAGTGATGAATTGTTAAAAATGTGTAAGCTGAAATCCCTTTCCCTGTTCCAATTAAGGAAAGGGATGTACATGTCTGAGAAAAATGTATTCTTTTTCGTTGTTGCTGAGAAACATTTTCTCCAGCATGGAATATGTCAGTCACACAGGAAATGCAGTAATTTTCATGGTTTTAATTATTTCCACTGAAAAAGTGTTTTGTTTTCTCCTGAAAATCTTGTTTTTGCAAAAATCAACAACTAAATGTCATTAATGCTGTGCTTCAACTTCTTGCTTCAACTTTTTGACCACAGCTGGCAACGTGAAAGCAAATTTACATGCACTCATTAATACCAAATGTCTGAGTAAAGCTTTCCAAAGCCCATCAAAATTTTCAGATAGTTGCAGGCAAGCAGGAAAGGAAATGCACAGCCCCCAGTGCACAGGTCGTTGCATGTTCACCCAGTTGGGGCAAAGAAAGAAGCAACATATGGTCCTGCAATGGGTTGAAAGCTTTAAGTCACTTGTTCCCCAGAACAACTCTTATCTGGGTTCATCACAGGCCAGGTGGGCACTTCACTAGCAGAGAGGCTGAGGAGGAAACTGTTTGCTTCCCATTAACAAAAAAAAAAAAAAAAGGTTTATCCCAGTTGCTACAGGGAGGGAGTGAAAGACATTCGGCCACCAGCTCTCCAGCTCCTTGCACCATCTGATGTAGCTCCCAAAGGATGGTTGTGACTGTGTGGGTAGTAGCCACTTTGTTAGCCAACATGGGTCAGTTGGGTGTGTGCCTGCAGGACCCCATGGACCTTCTTAGGGAAGAAACCTTTGTGGGGCCATGGCATTAGAGCGGATCCTCACCTGTTACCCTCTAAAAGCACTTGGTGCTGGCCACAGGCAGCTGCAGTTCAGGAGCTGGCATTTGTTCTTCAATTGTTTGAGGTTTTATTTGCTTTTTGAAAAGCCCAATGTACATATTGCCTCTGGCAAAGCTGAATTGGTGATCTCTACCATAGAAACAAACTCACTCCTGTGATTTTCTGTTTAGTTTACCAGCATGATTTTTACACAGGACTTGCCACACTGCTGAGGACAGCAGCCTGGAGGCTGCCATCTCCCCTCCCTGCCCTTGGACACTGGCAGACACAACCTTGAGAGATGGCAGCTGCTACTCCTCACCAAGATCCCTGCCATCCCAGCATGGCTGCTTGCCTGAGTTACATCTGTGAAACAAGAGACATCAGCATCAGGAGCTGGGCCTGTCTGAAGATTATGTAAGTCCTGGTGCACTCATTTGGCTTCTCTGTGGCATGGGCTGCCAGCCTGTGACCAGCTCCATTCAGCAGACACCCTCCTCCCCCACTTCTTATTCAGATTCAGACTCCATGCTGCTCAGTTTGGCTTAAACCTCCCTGCTTCAGACCAGTCATTGAAGCATTAATTGTTTATATTCGTGCTGATGAAAATGGCATTGGCAAAGGCCAAGGAGCTGTCAGTGGAACAGTGTGTGCTGAGCAGGAGATGCACAGTGCCCTGAAGAGCCACCATGCTCCTCCAAGCAGGACTGTCCCCAAGGAAGGGATGTCTGAGATTGGCTTCACAGCAGACAGGGTGCACACAACACTTCAGCCTTCCAATATGTCTTCTAACTTTAGCAAGTCTTGTCAAAGAAGAGTGGGCAAAGCATGGTGTTTGGTTAGCTGTCATAAAGTTTATCTCTTGGTAAGGACTTTCTTACTGCAAACACAGGACACGAGAAAGCTTTTTGCACATGTTACTGCCTCGTTTGAAGGTTATTTTCACACCACAAATAATAATTAGAAATTTAGAGCAGCACTAGGGTGGCTGCTAGATGCAGCTATTTTTATGAGAGCAAAGGAACTTGCTAGTCTCTTCCTGGTTTCTCTGGGAAAGTGAAAGACCTGTTTTCCTCTTCCATCCTCATCACAGAGAGATCAAGCCAATCTTGCTGACTTTCAGGGAAGCTGGTGAGGAGTTTTGGCACTGCCTTCAACTTCTCCCTCTCCAGACAGCGAACTCTGTGCATTTTCCTCATGCTCCTACCCTTTCTCACTCTCTCTCTCACACACACACACATACTACACACACATTTTCTTACTCCCAGCTCTCTGACCACGTAGTCTCCTCTCCCTCAGTCCACCCAAGAGGCCAGAGCAGCTACAGAAGCAAGGAGGGAAACTCAAACTTTCCATTCCCTTCTGAAGAGAAGTCCCAGTTCACTGCAAGACATCTGACTTTTAAACAACTCTGCCTGTGGTTTAGGGGTTTTAGTGACTAACAACATATTAGACATGTATATACATGTTTGTAATTGTAGGGTTTGGCTCCCTTGCAAAGTCTAGAAGTTAATACACTGGAACCAGCTCTCAAACTCTTGGACACCTGCCACTGAAATTAGAGGCAACACTTTAAAGCCCCTAATTCCTGGAGTCTTGTGATTAGCACATCTACACGACCCACCCCCTCAGTTGTAAAAGCTTGAAAGCCTGAGTTACTTGAACGTCATTCATAGAAACTCAAGAGCGAAGATATGAATGTAGATAGCTCAGCATTTTTTATTTTTAAAAGCCATGTTTTCCAAGCCAGTCTTTTAATTTTGATTTTTGGAAAAGCATATGAAGTTTAACATTTTGTCTTCAGCTGGACCATACTTGATGTTAAAATTGAGGATAAGAAGCCATTTTATGGATAGAAGAGATTTAATCCTTCAGGATTAGAACCAGAGGGTAGTTGGAGCAGTCCAGCCCTTGTGCTATTGACGCAGAGGGGGCAGCAGTGGGCACATACCCC
The DNA here is from genome assembly GCA_020745705.1 of Hemiprocne comata. Classification (NCBI taxonomy): domain Eukaryota; kingdom Metazoa; phylum Chordata; class Aves; order Apodiformes; family Apodidae; genus Hemiprocne; species Hemiprocne comata. The sequence goes on from CM036588.1 coordinate 86,967,527, forward strand.
AAGGACAGCGCTCAGATGTGCAGCACCTTTGCAACACTCCTCTGACTGTCTGATTTTCGATTTGCCTGTGAGAAGGGAGGAACTGCGCAGCTTTCAATTCAGAGAGGAGGGGCCCAGAAGTCTCTCAGGGGCCACCCTAGCCCAGCGGCCACCCGGACATGATTCTGCCTGGGCTGCACTGCCCTGGGAACGAGGAAGGTGGGGAGTAAATCACAGCTATGTCAGCAACAATTTGGCTTGTGCTCCCCCCTTCAGCCCCCTTAATTGAGTAGGGGAAGGAAGCAAACAGCCTCTCCTGTTTAGGCTGAGTACCCTGATGACAAGACAGGTTTGTCTCAATGAATTGTACATGTGTTCTTCACATCTGAGTACCCCACAGCTTCATTTCATGCACAAGGGCACCTAGAAACACTGCTACAAAAGGCATTTATGTAGAAGTTGGGAAACCCCAGAAACAGAGTATTCATACCTCTGTAACTCAGCTCTTTTGTGCATAAGCAAAATACAATAACTTTACTGCATATAGTTTCTTTCACACGCCCTCACCTCATTCAGTACACAAAGCAGATAATGTTTAGTTAATAATTTGAAGGTCTGTGTTACGTCACTGCCATTGCTGCTGCCTCCATCACCTACAGTGCTAGTCAGGATTTTGATTTTGTTTGGTTTGTTCTAGCCTGTGGTCCTAACTATGGAAATGGAGATAATCCATTAAGAAGAAATGTTTAACAGTTTCCCTACAAAATGCTAGATGGTGCTATAATATGTAAAAATTTCATAAGCCTGAATTAATCCTTCTTCATAACATGCCAATAAGATGAGTGGATAGCATTATCTCTGCATTGGGGTTGGGGAACTGGGATGTATCATTTTAAGTCCAAATATATCCCTTAAATTTGGATGCCCAGGCTGAGAAACCAAGGATCTGTCCTTGTAATTTAGTATTAAGTCTTAATACATATAAAAGGAGCCACCACTGGCTTTTTTTGCACTTGGGAGTCTTGAACACAGCTGAAAATAAAGCTCCGGCATCTCAGATCATGCAAAGACAAAGTCTGATGGTGTCCTATGTAGGCCATCTAATCCATCTTCCTGCCCTATAGAAGGTCAGCTATATCAGTTTTTCCTCGGTATCCCTATTGCAAAATTGTTCCAGTCTAACCTGTTCTTAAAAATCCCTAAAAACAGAGATTCCACTGTCTTCTGAGCTCTCTTCTGGTGCTTAATTATACTTGTTGTTAGACCGGTGTTTAGACTAAACCCTTTGTACACAACTAGTCCATTTTTCCTTGCTTTGTCCATGGGGGACATGAAGAACTGTATATTCCTCTGCCCTCTGAAAAGGTTTATTACCCTCTGATGTTCTTGGGGAATGCTGCCCAGAATGGGACACAAAATGCCAGGGGAGGCCTCAGGGGTGTTGGTAAAGCAGAAAATTCTGTGCCTTTTATGTGTTCATTTTCTGCTTGATCCTCACATCTTGTCACGTGTCAGCATTATTGCTCATTAATAACTCGGGATATGTTACAACCCCAGTTCCCTTTCTGCAGAACTATTATTGGTCCTGCCAGGTCCCATTTAGTAATTTTGTAATCAGTTGCTCTTATTTGAATGTAGACCTTTGCGGTCTTACTTACTGAATTATTTCCCCTATTTTTTTCAACTCACTGTACTAACTTGTTAATCTTTGCCTCTGTGTGTGCCTACAGCTCCTTTCCCAGATGGGTGTTGTTTGTGGTCTCCCACACAAATTGAATATGCACATCCGCTAATGACATTATATTTACAGCTTGCCCAGAGAAGCTGTGGAAGCCCCATCCCTGGAAGGGTTCAAGGCCAGGTTGGATGGGGCTCTGAGCAACCTGATCTAGTGGGAGGTGTCCCTGCCCATGCAGCGGGGTCGGATCTAGATGATATTTAAGGTCGCTTCCAACCCAAACCATTCTGTGATTCTGAGTGATGGAGCGGAAAGCACAACAAAGAAGCAGGCGTAGGGAAGACCACTTTGGAGATAACAGTGGATTTTCTTCCATTTTAAGTGATTTGTAAATAATTATTTAAGTAGAGTTCTCACCATAAATATTTTCCAAGCATTTAAGAAACAAGGTATCTGCAAATGAACAAACTACTGTGGAAATTCCGGTGGAAGTGACTTCCCCAGCATCAGGTAGAAACCCTGTGTCACAGGCTGGGGTTGGAGCCCAATTTCCACTCGTCTCCAGAATGGGTCATTTCTTGGTCCCCTGTTCAGTTCAGAGCTGCCAGAGGGGTTCTCTCCTCCTAAAGGGAGAGAAGGGCAAGGTGCAGTCTCTTGGGCACCAGGAGCTGAGGAGAAAGGACACACTTACTGAGGATGGCACCTTTATAGAGACTTCAGCTCTTAAGCTCTAGCATGCCTATATGAGTCCTAGCTCCTGATTTAAACAAAACTAGACAGGTTTTTGCAGGAAGAGGAAAGCATACATTATTGGCACAAAGGTTACCCTTGCTGAATTTCAAGCGATTAGTATGAGGCAGAATGGGGAAATAATTATGACAGCAATGTTTTGGAAAGTAAATATATTTTTGAGCACTGGCAAAAGCATATTTTCCTCCTAGCACTGTTTGTGGAAAGAACACTGTTTGCACTGAGTTTTGCTGCAAGAAGATCTTAAATGCAGTGGACCTGCTGATCACAATGGCTGTGGCTGGAGTGAGGTTTTAAGAGCCAGGGCAAAGGGAAGCCAGGGACTGAAACAGTCGAGTGTTGTGCTAAGCTGCTGTTCTGACCAGAAAGCATGAAAAGGGCCTGGGCAGGCAACCAGAGAGCCCAGGACAGGATGCTCAGATGAAGGGAAAGATGGCAGGAACTAGGGCTCTAAGTGCCTCAAAAAAGCAAGGCGCCAAAGTTGTACAGTTTCAGCCAAGTAGCATTTTTTACAGCCATACACAGTGACTGAGATTGCATCATACATTTATTAACAGAGGGAAAAAAGCAATCCCTAACTCTTCAGTTAAGTATAGCAACTGGGTTGGTACATATTCAGTCATCAGGAGCCCTGTCCATGGCCAACTACAGCCTGGGTACTTGCAGCAGCTATTGACGTTCACCTCAGGACAGGTCTTCTTTTACTTCTTTCCTCCTTAATTTCAAGCAAAGCTGTTGAAGTTAGTAGGACGGCAAGCACCTCGAAACAAGGTGCCTAGCACAAGGCAGTGGGCAGCTTTACGAACACCTAGTGCCACTCACTGGGCGTCTAGCTTTGAGAGACCAACTGCCCTCACGTTCTCCACCCTCTGGTGACAGGGATGAACAGCAGCAAACCCGGGGTGGGTTTCAGGGGAGGTGTGAAGGGAATTACCCATCACAGGCTCTGCCGCTTTGCTCGGACTAACACGCTTCAATGCTCTACAGCGATGTCACATATCTCCTTTATGTTAATGGCGAACTGTGTGAACTGTAAGCTCACAAAAGCAAGGTTTCATATCCTTCATTTGGGTTTCTTGAGAACAGACAGGCAAATAAACTCCTTTTTTATTTGCTTCAGATTAATACAGTTCAGGGGGGTAATCCACTGCTTTTAATGGGGATTTTTTGGACCTATCTTAAAAGAATAAAAGATGTGTATTTTTATTCCACTAGAGGTCACCAGCACAATATTTTTACAAAGAAGACTACAGGAATGAACAGGATAATTTCATTTCAAGAAGTTTGCTTGGGATTTAGCTGTTTGATGAATGTGGCCAGGTAGTAATTCTGGGATAGCTGTTTATACCACACTGCTTTGGAGAAACTTCTCTCTCAGATTTCTGCCCTGGGAGCTGAGCATTTTTCTGGAAAAAAAAAAAACAAAACACTTTAATTCTAGACTAGAGTGTTCACACAAAAAAGGATAGCTTAGAAAAGTTAGATCATACCAAAATAAATACACTGAGCCGTTATTTTTAAGTGGTTAGGGCACAATTAAGAAGTGGAACGTTCACTAATAAGAGAGCAAATTTAAATAGGATTTTAAATTAGATTATTTGCTCCTTCTTTCCTGCGGCCATCTTAGCGAATGAAGATCTGAGAGGATGTTCTGAGGCAAGATACATTAACCCAGATTTGGGACTAGCCCTGTGGCTACTCTGAAGTCTGTAACACTTTGCAGTATGCTGGCAGATAACCCTGCCTGTGGCATTTCTGCTGGGATCTAGTCTGTGGTCAAGCAACAATTTAACTCATTAGGTACACCCTAAGTCAAACATTGCCTTTGCTGCAGTGCTGTGCCCTCAGTTACCCTGGCTCTTCCATGGGGCTTGGAGGCTGTGCTCACCAGGTGGTTGTCATGTTTCGATTGCCAGTTGTATCACAGCTGGCTAATATGACATTTATTGTGATATGCCACGCAACTAATAAACAATCAGAGCCAGGAGTGGCAGCAGCAGTTGTTAAAAAAACACCCCATATCTCTCACATTTCTAGAGTATCCCAAAGGGAGCTCCAAAACTGCCTTTCCACTTGCAGCAACCTGAAGCGCCTCGCAGCTCCCCTCTTGTTTCCCCATGGCAATGTTGCAGCCCACTTTTCTTCTCCCAGAGCTGTATTGTGCAGTTATCTCTCTGTGTCACTGCAGCAGTGTCAGGTTGAAGCCTTACTTAACCCATTATCCCAAGGTCTTAACACAGCCTTGCCTTGACACCTCATCCTATGAAAGGATCAGGTCATATAGCAGAGCCACGGGCTATGTACATTGGTTTAATTGCTGGAAGGTTGTATTTTTCCATGAATACTGCAATTGCAGGCCTCAGCATGCTTTCCCAGAGGGGAGTAGGGCCATCAAACATCCTGCTGCTCTGGGAGATAAGGGCACACAATATCCCCGAGCTGTGGTGCACAGCCCCGAGCACACCACTGAGAACTTCACCTTTGCTGACAGACTGGGTCAGGGGCCTGGAAACAGGAAGCACAAAGAGACTCTTCCCAGAAAGTCATATATTGCTCATGAATCACCTGATATCCATGGCAAATGCAGCTGCCAAACATTGTGCAGCTCCATGAGCAGTGACTTACATAAACCATTTAATGAGTTCATATGCGTCTTCACAGGTATTTTCCTATTCCATGTTCTACCCCCAACTCTTTGCAAATCCTTACCCCAGTCATCACCTTGCACTTCAGTCCACTTTTGGATCTCCCACCTTCCTAAACTCATGCCCTCTATGGGCATCACTTTGGCTGTGCTCCACCAAAGGAGGTCAGGAGACAAGGGGCCATCCACCTGCATGAAACATGGAGCCACAGCAGTCCCCATCAGCTAGGGAGTGGTTCAGCTGCTGCCTGTGAGAGAGCAGGAGGTGTCAGGCAGCAAGCAATTCCTGATAGGGCACCAAACATGCTGGCCATATTGTCACTGGGCAATCTGAGTGTCTGCCAAAATGCAACACAGGTCACTCCTCACAGTGCTCAGCAGTGTGGGAGGGATGGCTGAGAGCTAGGGAAGGTGGCTGCAAAACTTCAAAACGTGTCTGGCACCAAGTAGTGGTTTAGAGGTATCTGAGACAGCAAAATCCCTATCTGCTTAGCTGGGCCATTCACATTTGGGATGGCTGGAGGAGAAAATTGAGCAGATTCTTTCCAGTGCTCCAGTATGCATCACTATTTTGGAAGGAATAGCTAAGCTACTTTGTAAGGGAACAATTTTATTCCTCACAGAAGCTGACAAGCATCTGTTGCCTTTAACCCACGGCAGCTAGCACCTCTTAGCAGCATTATCACTGCAACCAAGTCTATGTAGTTTAGGAAGAGCACGATGCTCCTCCAGGTCTCCTCTAGGTCCTTGCCAACATCACTTTTGCCCTTTCTTGTTCAGGGTCAAAAAGCAATGTGTATAGATTAAGACTCTGAGGTGGAAAAAAATTGGCCTTTCACTGAATCATGGGTGTTCACCCCCTTGGTAATTGCTTTTGCTCTCCTCTATCTCACTGAGGCATGTAGAGGGTGAACAAGGATTGATCACTCACCACCCCCTTAATACTATAATTCTAGATCATCAAGAAGAGAGAGAAAAGAGAGATCACGGTGAGTCTGTGTCCATAGTCAAGCACCACTGCTGTCCTCCCACAGCAGAATCTGGAAGGCAAGACACCATGTGTAGCGCATGACCTGACACTTTTCTCTTGCCTATCAGGAAAGGAGGGAAGTTCTATGGGGCTCTGAGCAATCTAATCTAGTGGGAGGTGTTCCTGCCAATGCAGGGGGGTTGGAGCTAGATGATCTTTAAGGTCCCTTCCACCCAAACCATTCTATGAAGTCTGTTGTCACCAGAAGGTGTGGGGATGGGACAGGGAAACCCACTTGGTTGAAACTTCACCCGGTGGGCTTGAACACAAGTGGTAGTGAAGAACATTGCACACATGGTATGTCCCCTGTGGATCTGCTGAGTCTAGACTGAAAGCCTGGTTGTCATGCCTTGATGTTGCTGTAAGAGTTGACTAGAATAAGCATCCATCAAGCTAACCATGTTCCTGCGGCAGAATTGAGTGCAGACTCTCAAACCCAGCTAAAAGCTCCATATGTATGTAAGCAGTCCAGCTCCCTGCTAGCAGCCCCCCACTAGCAGCCCCCCACATGGAGCTGGGGATGTTCCCATTGGCTCCCTCGGGACAGCAGCCTACAGGTACCTTAGATCTGGTTGAAGGATGCCTGTGCATTCATGCAGGCACACTTGGCTGCAGAGTGTGCATCCTGCTAGGGCAGTTTCGAGCTACAGTTTAGGAAACAGGGTTTCTTACTTCTGAGATGCCTCATGCCTCCTCCTAAATTGGTAAGCATGGAAAACTGGTACTTTTGGCATGTGTTTTTGTATTAATTCAAATGGGAAAAGCTTCTTATATCATTTACCTGGAAGGTAGAAAACCTATCCTATTGTGCTCTCGATGCTGTTGAGGTAAAAAGGCTGAAGATAAGAAGCAGTATACCTAGAGAGAAAAAATATCAGGGTATACCTCTGCTAGTTTCAAGACACACCTGCTATCAGTGTTTCAGTGTGTGTGTCTACAAATTCTTATTTGTTATATTCGAAGTGTAAATTAGCTTGTCATTCAAGTCATTAAGGAGATGCCTTTAATTAGCTTGTTTAGGGAAAATCAGTACAGAGTATTTAAACCTAATGGAATTAAAATGCTTTTCTGATGAAGAATTTGTAGCATGAAAGATCTATAATCCTAGCTCTGGAATATGTTGGCAAGCTGCTACTGGATTCAGAAGAGGAAAGGGGAGTAGGTTTTGTATTTGATGTAATCAGCTCACTTCTGAAGGGACTCTTCATTTTAGTAAAGGTGCTTTTCCAGCTGCCTTTTCACAGTGTGGATTTCAATAGTATATAAATAAATAAAGGTGCATTTATAGACAGCTAAGCTTCCTGGAAATACCACATTTAAACTCACAAGCTTCTTAACATCCTTTTTATATCCTGATAGTGTAATCAGTGTATTTTCGTCCTTAGCCACCAAGTATTTTGGCATTAGTGCCTCACCTAATTTAGGGCTGTTGCAAAAGTCTCCCGATTTATGGTGAACGTAAGAGGAGAATCTAAACCTGTAAAGACAGACAGTCTAAATTTAGGAAGGGTAAAGGGAAGCATGGTACTTAGAGCTAAAAAGAAAACCAGATAGCATCATGGGAAGAGATTACTGTCAGACTATTCTGTTCTTTAGCAGGACTCACCTATTAATAGTATTAACCACAATGACTTTAAGTTTTAACTATGAAAACCCAAAGGGTTCTTTGGCCCTACTGTAATTTATGTTGACATAAATAACAGCAGATTTTTCCCCAATTTTTTTTATTATTATTTTAAATTTTGCCCTTTTTGAAAACTGGCCAGTTCAAAAGGGTCTGAAACAGAATTTGCAGTCTTTCGACAGAAATAAATTCCTGTTTGGATTTAGAGCCTCCAGGGCTAATATGGAACCTAATTATTCTACAACATGTATCTTGTGAGTACATGAATTAAAAATCTTGGGTAGGATAAAAGCTTTCCTGGAAATAAAAAGTGGACAATAGAAGCAGGAAAAGCCGAGATGTGTGAGTACTTACTTTTTAGATCTTTTAACATATTGTTAGAGATGTCTACAATTAAAAAAATATGTATCAGAGTGTTGGGACTTGCTATGCCATGATCAGGGCAGAACCTGAATCAAAAAAACCCAGAAACGCTATCAAAAGTGCACTTCAATGCCTTATACAGGAAACTAAGTTACTGTCTATGGTGTGAAAAGAGAAGATGTGAGATTTCCTGGTCCCAGAGAAAAAAACCCCTGTCTGAGTCTGACAGGAACAGAGACAGGAGTGTGACAAAGGGCAGACAAATAGAGAGGGTCACAGGCAATTGGAGTGATGGGTTTTCAGTTGTCATCTTTGTGAAACCAAATTGCAATTACAATTTGCTACTCAGCGATGGATAGAAAAGTATAATAAGACCTCTTTTTAATTTGTGGTTACATAGATAGATGCTGCATTTTAAACTCTCAACAATGTGTATTTTATCTCCATGTGAGATGGGTTTGGGTACTGCATGTGCCTGTGTGACTAATACAGTATACCCAAGTGTCATCCATCAGCCATGAGTGCTATGCCAGGAGTACAAGAGCACTGAAAATTGAGTTCTTCAGTTTTCATCTAGGGAAGGGTATTAATCTCTATTTTTAAATGGTCTCTTCAAAAAGGCAATTCTGCAACCCATGCAATGTTTTTATTTTTTTACTCAAAGAGGACTTAAAGGATGACATGATAATATAAGGGTGTATTTGCTGCAATAGATGAAAGAGTTTAGCTGCAATAGATGAGAGAGTTTAGCTGAAATGGAAGCACTGGGTAGCAAACATATACTTGGCTACACGTGGGAAAAATAACCACTGCTCGGTACATACGTGCCAAAAAAATGCCAGAGGATAGATGCAAATAGCCTGTTTGCAATTCCTCACAGTTCATAGATTTGTCTCATTTAGAACTGTCATATAAAACTGTCCCCAGCAGTAAAAGGTAAGGATGTATTTCCAACAGTTATTAGCGTTATACAAACATGCTTGTAATTTTAAAATAGTTGCAAGACTAATTTTTCTTCCACTGCACAGCAGAAGCTCAGACTAATTTCAGTAGTTAACCTTGTTGTGCCAAAATCAAACTGACAGAAAGAGAGGTGAGAATCAAGCTCACTCTGTTTTTTTCTTGCTTCACAATCAGTGATCTTTCAAAAAGAATTGTAGCAAATTATATTTATCAAATTTACCAAGTTAAAATACATGAACTGCATTCAGACACTTAAGTTCAGCATTCCTAGATTTCCAAAGTGACTGGAGACCTGACTATGTAATAGGAAGAAGGAAAACCCAGGTGTGTGAACATACTTAAGATTATCTGAATTCAATTTATGCTTATCTGGAAGATGACACTGCTTCTCTCAGAGCATTCATGTGAACATTGTAGTCCAAACATAGCAACCTTTAAAAAATGTTGTACAGTTCATGAACATCACAAGTGAGTGCTGGAACATTGCTGAGGCAATGGCTCACTCAGGCAAGGGCAGAACTGGAGTGAGCTCACTGTGCTCTGTGTTGGAAGGCTCTATAATCTGGCTCAGAGTGACTAACCACAGTATTTTAGCATGAGCAGTTGGTGAATTATTTTGGACTCAGATGGTAACAGGCCTCCCCATAAAATGTTTGGTTTGATTCATGCTAGCTGAATGGCTCTGCTAACGATGCTGTCATATTGTATGAAAAAAAATGCTTTACAGGTTTAGGCGATTTAGTATAACTCTAGATTTTGGCACTGTTTCACACAAGAACTACTCTTCTGCAAATGGTTTTCTAATGGAGTGTTCCAGTATCTTATCTATTTCCAGCTCTCTGCTGTTACCTGTCACAATATTTTGCATGATGGCAACATGCCAAGAGATGCAATGTCATGTTCATAATTGTTAATGTATCACGTGTATTTCAGGGCACATAGCCAAAGTGATAGGTGCTTTAGAAACAATAAAACAACATTTTTTTATTATTATTATTTTTGCTTTTCATATTTCTTGTTGTCCAGCACTTTTCATTTTATAGACCATTTGTTCTTCTTCTCTCCTTGTTTTCAGTTGCTGAAGCATCTATTTTTAGTGACCACAAAATAAGGAGCACTATATCACTAGTCATATGTAAAACATAATTTAAACATCCGTGCTTTGGAAGCATGTTAATCATCACACCTGATAAGCCTTCTACTGGCTTCCAGTGATGTTTTAAGCAAATACAGTTTTTCTTCTCTAAATGTTTTTAATTGCTTGCAGGGCCTACCAGCATCTGAAAGGTAAAATACTTCAACTCCCTAGTGAGCTGCATGATTTCCAGTTAGTTCCACATCCTTTTGATATCAATCCCATGTGCCTGTAATGTGATCTATGTTGAGCAAAATATGCACATGCTGAATGATCCCTTGGGGGAGGGTGTGTGTGGGGGGAGTGTTTGCATCTGTTTTAACTGACTGCATTTACTAGTCAGTGAAAACTCCCTTTATAGGCAACAGAAAGAAACCATCCCCTCCAGGGGGCCCACCATCACTGTTTAAGACAAATGAGAACAATTGCTCTCCCTGGGTACCTCTTTCTCTCTGTGAAGTCACTGTAAAGGGAGACTAGGTGGCTGGCTCAGGTCTGACTCATATTTATAAAGTGATATGATGTAATTAACTTAGCCAGAGACTGAAACATGGCTCAATATATCTCAGTGAGATGGTATTCCATGTTCAGAGTTGAATAAAATAGTACTGGGATAATCACTTATTCAGCAGAAATGGTTCTTACAAGGTTTAGTCCAAGTCTGCCAATTCATCATTCAAAATAAATATTTTATTTTATTTTATTTTATTTTATTTTATTTTATTTTATTTTATTTTATTATAACTTATAGCCAGTCTGATAGCTGGAGTTAGAATCATAGAATCATACAATGTATTGGGTTGGAAGGACCTCTAAAGGTCATCTAGTCCAACCCCCCCTACAATAAGCAGGGACATCTCCAACTAGACAAGCCTGCTCAATGCTCCATCAAGCCTGACCTTGAATGTCTCCAGGGATGGGGTCTCCACCACCTCTCTAGGCAACCTGTTTCAGTGATCCATCACCCTCATATTAAAAAACTTTTTCCTAATGTCCAGATTAGGAAAGTCCAAGTTGCTTGTACTCACACCACTGTTTCTTGAGTTTAAGGATGGTGTCTAGCTGGGCCTATGCACATGATCCCAACTCTGAAGCTGAGTGATCCTGGAGTACAGAGAAACTTCAGACCCAAATCTGGAATATAAGTCAATAAAGCAGGTCCCATAGTTTGTCATGTGGTACTCATTTCAAAAAAAACAAATGGGCTATTTTGTCCCTTAGAAAAATCTGTATACCCACATATCATCTCTATTTCTTATTTCATTGTACCTCAGCATAGTTAGTCATTAACTGCAGTTGTATGACACATTATTTCTGTTCAAATCCATACAAAGACTATTTTTAGTACACATAACTAATTTGATAAGAGACAGTTCACAGCAGGAAACTTCTATGTGTGGCATATACTTCGTACTTGGGGAGACATTAGCTGCACAGCTGCATTCAAAGTAGTATGTGCATTTACCTGAATTAATGAGTCGATTTCCCTGGTAAGAGAAAAACGGTAACTAACTCACTTACAATGTATTTTTGAAGCCATACAGGACTCTGCACTAGATCTCTCCTCCACTGTCCAGTGTACTATAATGAAGATTACATCTTTACAAAAATAAAGATACAGATATTTTCTATACTGGTTCAGAAAACTTCAGTATCACACCACCGAAGAACACTCAACAGTTTAGACTCTGCAGTGCAGAAGGAAGGATGTTTACGCATACTAAGAAAGAAGGATAAAGTCTAAGAAGGCTTAGGTCTTATCCTATAAACCACTTATTTGTGTGCTTCATAGATCCCATTCATAAGAGATGGCCTGAACTGTGGATTATCTTCTCTTTGTCAATGTGTGAGACACCATTCACAGAGTACCAATTTCCTCACAACCTCCCACAAGGTGGGAAGAGCTGATTCAGTGAACAAACTGAAGAAACAGGCCAGGCCTGTGGACCATTTCCTAAACAGCCCAGTCTTCCCAAATAGGGAACTACTGAAGGAACCCATCAACATGCTGCAATGTTGTTCTCCCCTGTTACTGCTCATCTGATGCTGCTTATCCATGCTTGCTACAGTGTTGGGATTTATGGAAAATTAGCATGGGATTTGTGGAAAATTAATATGGGATTTATGGAAAATTAATATGCCTGAATTAAAACAGCAGTGTTGCAGGTACTGCTGACCAAATTGTACCCTGAAGCAGTGGGATCAGTAAACAAGTGGATGTCTCACAGCCTGGTACCTCACGGGACCAGCAAACAGCAGGTGTCCTATCTCACGGTTGTTATCTTGAGAAGCAGTGAGAAAAGAATGTTGTAGCAAGAACTGAGAGGCACCGTCTGGGAAGCGAAACACTTTGGGTCATCATAACACGGACAGCAAGTGACAAGACACGTAGCCAATCATATATGAATTGTGTGTGTATGTAACCAACGAGGTCTGTACTGGGGTGGAACATCTGGAGTCAGAGGGGTATAAATTGCCGCCATTTTTAACAATAAAGGTCTTCAGTTATAACTCTTACAGAGTTGTGTGAAGTCCATACGTTGTCTCCGACACTACAGGACAGGAAGGCAACAAATAAGCATTGCTTTTTGTAGCAGTCAACAATCTATGTACCAAAAAAATGATGTGGAGGAGGCTTTTGTGTTAGCTGGGTACATCTCAAGAGCAAGTGGATCTAGAGAGGGATGTTACAGAGGTGACTGCACCTTACAGAAGGAAGGGTTTGTCCAGACTGACTGAGGCCTGCACAGCTTCAGGAAAGAAAAACCCACTGTAACCGGGAGGAGACGCCCGTGTGGAAGAGGAACTGGAGCTTTGAGATCATCCCCGTCCCTCACTTAACAACAGCTTAAACCAGTTGTAGAGGGACGTAATTTTCCAGAGGCATAAACTCCCACACCCTCTATTTCCGAGTTTGTAGGGCCAGGCCGCAGCCCCCACTGCTCTGCAGCAGCGCAGCGCTGCACGGCGGTGACCACCGGGTGTCACCCGCGGCCCAGGCTGATCCCTTCCCGATGCGGGGCAGCGGGCTGCTGGCTTCGGAGACCTGCCGCGGCCAAGGGTGAAGCAGCTGACGGGGGCTCCTGCGGGGTGCAGGCGGCACCTTACGCAGCACAGAGCTGACACCGCTGCCCGGGACAGCGGCACCGGGTACAGAGAGCAGAGCCCGGCCGTGCCGGGGTGCTGTCTCCCTTCTCCACACCTTCGGCATCGGGCAAAGGCCCTTTGGCAGCGCAGCAGAAGACACCTCCATGCTTTACCTGCCCTGTCGCCATGCTCAGAGGTCTCAACTCCGTTTTTTTTTTCCCCTCTTTTATTCTGCTCAGGTGGAGGAACAAACTCCCAAGTGAACAACAGACACCTGCTCTCTCCAGGGCTTGCAAACATCCAGAGTTGGAAGATTCACTTCACACAACTGCAGGTGACCAGAAAGAAACATGTAGTGATTATATACTGTTACTGTAGTGCTTGTACCTGTACAGGAAAGCCACAAACCACTAAATTTCAGTCTCTTAAATAAGTGAACTTTCATTTAGACCCTTTCCCAACATTGAAGCAATCTGCAGGCCAAATTATCTCTGATTCAAAACTTAAATGCAGTATATAGCTGTTATTAACTGTTTAAAGTTTTCTTTTTCATATAGCAAACTTTTTTTTTTTCTTTAACCCTCGTTTTTTGGAAAGTAGTTTTGAAGCATTTTTGTGGAAACTTTCCACAGACAGTTCCAGCCCGCATTGAAAATCTTATCCTGATCTTTATATGTTGGTTGTGATAGCAGAAACTGTAAATGTGGGGAATGTCAGAAATCATCTTTATTATAAACCATCTTACTAGCTCTGCTGGGATAATTATAACCACATGGTATCACATAAACATCTGAAGAGCTGGTACTGCAGTTAAATAGGAGAACAAGGTTGTGGAATATTGCATTTCACTTCTCAGAAGGAAGTGTACAGATGGGCCACGATTAATCTTGCCTGCCCCAGGTAAGATGCCCAATTAGGACCACTACCCAAAGCTCCTTTCTGAGTAGTGTCCCCATTTTTTTCAGGTCTCTAGAGATGTGTTTCACTGGACACGCAAAGCTGTACAAAAGTTGTATTTTTTTTTCATTAACTTCTACAGGCTTTTTATGAGAAGTGTACAACAGATGGGCATAGACTACTTCTTGAAAACCTTTTGTGGGACAAACAGGCATCTCCTGCTTAACTTGCTTAAGATCCAGACAGCCCTCCAGAAGTAACTGCCTGTTGAGTATAGAGGGAGTACAAGAAAAATGCTGTCACTCAGAAGCTTAATTTATCTTCATAAGGCTCATTAAATGGTACGTAGCTTTTGGTACACAGAGGTAAGTAACACACAGTAAACCACAGGAAACGTCTGAATTCTTGTATTTAAATGTTTATGTGTGTATCATCAATACACTCCTTCTAAGGAGTGTATGAGAACCCAGGCACACTCACCATACAAAATACAATATAATGAGTGGTTTAAGGTTCATTGGGTTGACCATTCTGCTAAGTAAAGCTACCCAAGTTGGTGGCAGTTCCAATGCTGTCACCAGCAGAAAATTTGGATGTTTACTTCCATTTTACAAATGGGTGAAATTAAACCACAGATTCAGCTCTTAATCGAACTAGCTGACATTTCAGAAGTCCTAGCCCTTTTCTTCTCAGTCCAGAAACTTTTCTCTAAAAGGAATATAGACCTTAGAGACAGGGAATTCTGAAAAACAAACAAAAACAAAACAAAAAAATTTAAAAAACAGCTGACTGCCATGGACTCCCTCCCTTCAGGCATGACTGTGATACATCAAATTCAGGGAGATTAAAAACATGGACAATTTTTTCACTTTTCTACACTAAATAATTGAGGCAGTGTGTGTTCAATATTCATTGCTAGCAGTTGCAGGCTTTTGCACAGAGCAGCAGCTGCACAATGAGCCTATGCATAGTGGAATAGTTAAAATTACAGACAGACATTGTTTTTTTAAAAATTAATGCATTAAAATGTCTTAGCAAAGATGAAAGGCACCCAAAGTACACCTCTGAGTTGCTGAAGTTTGATACTTTTTCATTATTAATGACTCCAGTGTTGTTTTTATTCTTGAAAATGATAGTGTTTAATGCTTTGTTACCCTAGGGCTGCAGCTCTCTGCTTGCATATCTGCACGTAGCACCTTGCTGTTGCCTGGGAAATGTGAGGCAAAGATAATGCCTATCACAAAACTTTCCCCCTTAGCAAGTGCAGTTTCATTTTCTGTAGGAGCAAATGAGGACCATATATTTCAACATCTCTAGCCTACAAGTCATCAACACAGAAGATGTTTCAGGCACATTATAGCACTGGAAGACTTTGCAGGGCCTGTCAATACACTATTCAAAGAGTTATTGAACACATTAATTTGGAATTGTTGGAGTTTGAGTGGGAGGTGGCTGCATCTCTTTCGTACACTAACATGATCTGAAAAGAGAGGCTTCTTGGCTGCTATAAATTAACATTTTCAGCTCTGAGTGTGGTCTCCCAGACACAGTTTATAACTGAAGCCTTACAAGGTTGGTTTTTTTGTTCCTATATCCAAAGGATAATAAAAGATGGAAAGTTACAGCACTCTTTATCTTGGAAATATAAGGAACAGAACTACCCACATGAGAGCTTTGCTTACACTGCTTACACTGCCCTTATCACACTGGCTCAAGCAACAGTTGACTCTGTGCAGGTTTTTTCTAAGAATTGCTCATTTTGATTCTCCGAATTGCTAAGACCACCAACTGCAGTTACCAGTGGATAATGGGAGGGGTAAATAAGGTGCAGACACTCAGTCCCTCATAGAAGGAATCCATCCATCACTGTGCAGAAGAAATTGAATGGAATCACCCCAGAAGTGGTTATCTTAATTCTTAATTCTTGGCTGAAAGGCCCTCTTGCAGGCCACACAGTAGTACTCAGTAATAAAACCCAGTATTTAACAGCTAAGTTTACATGAATGTATACCCCACCCAGGTAAGCAGGTAACCAGCTGATGAAATCTGTCTTTTCTGGTAAGACTTTGTCAGACTAGTAAACTCAGGATTAATTGCACTGCTCCATGTCCTAGCAGCAGTGTTCCATACTCCATGATGGGCTCCCAGGCACGGAGTTGCCATAAGCCTTACACCAACCTGCTTGTAGCATGGCTGCAGCAGTGGCAAAACAGCTCAAGTCTTCGTTGTATCGCTGACCTAAAGACTTCATTTGTCAAGTGTAGTTACCCTTTGTCCACACCAGAGAGCAGTACCTTCCCTTTGCTGGAGGTAGAGAAACTCATTTTGAGAAAGTGTGAACGTCTGTACCAGCTAAAAGCACCCACACTACTCACACCCACATTTGGAAGAGCAAGTATTTTGCCGAGGTGTATCCATGATAAAACTTGCATGGGTGCAGTTTGAGAGCATAACCATCACAAAGCAAAATTACACAGGAATCTTAGCTGGCTGGCAGCATAGATTTGTTCTTTTTTTTGAAAAAAAAAAAAGCTAGCTAATATTTTTTTGGGGAAAACATTTGCTTTAAAATAAGAAAATGACAGAGCTTATGGAAGTATTTTTCAGGATTTTACTGCAAACCAATGGGTTTGGTCACAAAAAAATATGATACATACAGCCATGTTAATTACATTACATTACAATGATGGTATACATTAGAAGTAAGTCTGTAAGTTTAAATATACATCTAGAGTTACAACTGAATGTACAGATCTTTTTTACAATAGATACAATCAGGAATGAAAAACCCCAAAACCATAAATAATGCCCATTTTACAGATGACATCTTTTAAACTTAAAAAGAAAAAAAAAAAAAAGAAGAAACCGACAGCTTTGATCGACTGCAGCTGGGGCATTTTGGTCCATAAAAACCCTTTCTAAAAATAGAAATCTTTTTATCATAGCAGCAATGCTCTCTTCAAGCATTTGGATACAAGTAATTATGAGCCCATTTCAATAATTTTAGTTGACTGTATAGATTTACAAAAGAAATTTCAAAATTACACTTAATTTATCTTCCAAATATGGAAGAAACAAACAATGCCCCACATTGTGGTATCCTGCAAGTGTCACATTGATGCTTTAAACCAAGTCCATCTGTAGTACGCAGACCACACGCAGACCATTTGTTCACATAGTAAACCCACATATATGAACTGAGAAACACTCTGCAACAGGGAAAGCTTTGGAGCTCACAAGATCTCATCAGAAAAAGGCACATTTCATAAAATCCTTATCACGTTCAGATAGATCTTCAGGCAAAGCTTTTTGGAGCACGATTTCAAAACAGCTTGTTCTTACTCCTACGATCTGCAGTAGCAGTCTATGGCAGCAGTCACTTTTGTTTTTCTTTCTCAAGGAGACAGCACCACTTTGGGGGAAGAACAAAGGGAAATGAAAAGCCTGTAAAGCTCATTTAGAGAGTGATGCGCTCTTCAAAAAAGCTTCCAGCGAACAGTGTAGTTGAAATTAAGGCTGCAAAGCTGCCATGGTGGAAATGTGCAAATTCTCTTTCAAGATGACTGGCCAAGTGGCAGTTCCACCAGAAGGCCAAACAAAAATAAAAATAATAGTTATTATTATTAAAAAAGAAAGAAAGAAAAATGTTCACAAGAAAGAGTCCACAGGTGGGGCATATGAAAAGCCCAAAAATGCCTCAGCAGCTTCTTTGACGCTGGCAGTGATGAGGATGCTGTCTGGGGACTGGCCGATGGAGTTGGGGACTGGCTCATCTGTGAACTCCGGATCAAAGTGTCGCAGGTCACTGGGGCCACTCTGTGGAATGGACAGAAAAGGAAAGACACAACATTTAGACCCGAACGTTTTGAGTGCACAGTTCAATTCAAAATGGGGACAAGCACCCTTGTGTGAAGACTCACAGTGTTACCACCTCAGGTCCACTGTTTAACTGCCTTTGCCAGTTTTAGTTGGACCTTTTTTTATTGTATCCTCCTGCATGTTGTCTCACTAAAACCAAGATGATTCAATTTAATACACTACTCTCCAACTAAGCTCATGCAACAGAAGCCAAACACAAACACATCACTCTGTCAAGCAGCAGTTTGCAGGGGTGGACTTCAATCCCTGAGTAAGTTATGAAATTTAGTTTACAAAATGCTCCCAAAGTGAAAGAGAACAACCTCCACAACCAGAACCCTTTCTTTAGATGTCAGCATCTGACAAGCCAAATGTATCTCTGCCCTTGGGAAGTTACTTGCTTTCCACAGCTTACCCTTTGGTAAAATGGATATCCTGGGGATTATTTCAAAATAGCCATGCAAATGAAGCATTTGTGAGAGGCTGAAAAAACCTAGCTAAATTTAGACTGTCCATCAGCAAAAAGCCAGGCAGCACTTATTTTTAACCTTGCCTGGACAGCCGCAAGGGAAGGAAAAGCTGGGTTCCCCAAACACAGCCATCTGGCCAGCACCCCCAGCTCCTGGGCACCCCACAAAGACAAGGGGGGAAAAGACACTCTCCATACGTTCTATAATTAGAAGGGATACATACCACATTTGGGTTAAAAGGAGGTGTAATCTTCTTATTAATGAGATCATCCCAGTTAATTGGGGAGAAGAAGATGTGATTCTTAATCTCCATCTGTTATGGAGAGAAAAACAGATTAATTCAGACCCAAGCTAATGTAAGCAGTATGGCCTAGTCATCCTCCTGTGCTGCCTACAGGCAACAGTCAGTTTGCACTTACAAAGTCCTCCTTGGCACCAAGCCTCTTGGTCCTGTCCTTCTGCAAGAGGCCTTCCAGGAGATGTCTAGCAGAGTTGGTGATATTTGGCTTCAGCTGCAAGGGTTTGTTCAAGATGTTGTCATACATTTCTGCCGTGTTCCTGCTGTAGAAGGGCGGCTGTGGAAAGGGGAGAGATGCAGGTTCATGAGGCTGACAGATAGGCACGGGGTCACTCATGGGGAAAGGACAAGTAAGTTAAATTTGATCTGCCATGAAGGATTCATTACTTACCAGGCCATACAGCATCTCATACAGGACAGCTCCAAGGCACCACCAGTCCACAGTCCGGTCATAGGGCTGCTTATGAAGAACTTCAGGAGCAAGATACTGTGTAAAAGGAAGAGAGCCATGTTAGCCAAAGAGATCTTTATAATCAGGAAAGCCTCCGCATTTTTGAATGGAAGTAGCTTACTGAATTCCAGCAATACCTAAGCTACCAGAAAGCTGCATGCTGCTTATAGCCAGGGAGACAGCTCAAGAGCTGTTCTCTCCAGCTCAACAAGCTCTACGTGTACTACATGTCCTCAACGGGCAGCCTGACATTACAGGACCTATAATATCCCCCCAGCTTGTCTAACCCGCCATAAATATCCACGGGAGGGGTCAGTTTTTGCTGACAAGGACAGCACTTGCTGCCACTCTGTGAGTGGTGGGCTGGGGCCTGGCTGTACCTCTGGTGTGCCGCAGAAGGTGGAGGTTGTGCCATTGTGCTCTATGTTTTCTTTGCAGAGTCCGAAGTCAGTCAAGACAATGTGTCCCTGTGAATCGAGCAGGATATTCTCCGGCTTCAAGTCGCTGCAGGAACAGATAAAAGAAGAAAAATGTTCATTAGAGGAGCTACAGCAGGAATATTTTAGGTGCAGCTGTTTACGGAACTACACTAAGTCACAAAAAAAAAAATCATTAAAAGCCATCCTGAGCTCATTTTGAGCTCAACTTTTTAATACTTAATCAATAAAGCACGTGTTTAAGTCCAACAATCTGAGCAGCCTCGCTTACCGATAAACAATGTTGAGGGAGTGCAGGTAGCCCAGCGCACTGGCAATTTCAGCAGCATAAAATCGGGCTCTTGGCTCCAGGAAGCAACGCTCCCTCTGGAGATGGTAGAACAACTACAGGAGACAGAAAGAACAAAGTTGTTTAAACGGCGCCAAAGCCTGTTAACAATGCACTTAATTAGACTCAATATATATAGCGAGGGAGAACAATAGCAGGAAATGGCCTAACGACCCTTGGGTAGTTCAAAACTTGGCAGGCTGGAAACATTCAATCTAGTAACTTTCCCCCCCCCGTGACTTTTCCCTTTGCGACTCTAAAGGAAGGGTGAAAAAGTCTACCCTACCACCATGCACATGATAGGAAGTACTATTTAATCTTCTTACTGCCTTACCTCTCCACCATTGATGTAGTCTAGGACAAAATACAATTTGTCTGCAGTTTGGAAGGAAAAGTGAAGCCCGACCAGGAAGGGGTGTTTCACATTTTTCAGCAGGACATTGCGCTCTGACATAATGTGCTTCTCCTGAAAACATGAAAAAACATCAACGTTTAGTACACTTGCTTAGTAATAGCAGTAAAAATTCATTTGAAGGACATGGCAATGGCTTAATGAAGAAGCAGCTTACCTCCTTCTTCTTCAGGATTGCTTTTTTCTGCAGGACTTTAACAGCATAAAACTGCTCTTCTGCCTTATGCCGTGCAAGGAGAACCTGAGAGAGAGTAAAATCCCAAAACTGAGCAATACTTAAATATAGAACAACTTGTAAATGCAACTGAAAACAAGACTTTACATTAACTTCCAAGCACTGCTACATCACTCTGGTTCAATGTGCAAGCCCTTTGCTGGAAATGCCTAACACTACCACCACTCACGCAGATAAATCTAGCCCAAAGTCTAGTTCCCTTCCCCTGCAAAAGCGAAGCCCATATTCTCCCCAGCACCACTGCCTCCTCACTCCCCGGCTCTTTCAGGACTCTTTCAAAGGCAGTACCCTGCACACTCTCCCCACAGCTAGGCAGGGAGCCAGGCACTGGGCAGTGGGGCATGCTCCAGTCTGGTTTAAATGACCAGCATTCACCAAAGCCAGTACAAACTCAGCCCCCCGGCATTCCATACAAGAGCTGAAGAGTAAATAGATTACAGCAAAAACAAGTTAGATTTACCTTCCCAAAACTGCCTTTTCCAATCACTTTTAAGAAATGAAAGTCTGATGGTTTGGCATGTGGGTTGGATGATGGACCAAGATTGATCTGCTGTGAAGGACTAGGCTACAAAAATAAAAAGACAGATACCACATTTATTAAAATAGCCTGCTAGTGGAGGTCTCAACAATGCCTCATTTTAAAAAATAAAGTGACCCTGAAAGTCAAGATTAGCATTCTTCTTATTACTAACAATTCAAACTTGACCTCTGATATTTTAAACTATTAGGCATTGCCTAAGACAAGTGTAACAGCCACAGTTCACTTTAAAGTTCTTGCTGAAGTCTTAGCCACATTCCATAATGAAATAACAATCAATAAAGCTTATTTTAATTTTTTTGTCTCCATATTGGGAAAACGTTTCAGCCTTACTTGATTACTCTTTTTCCCAGTTCCATCAGCGTGCTATGAGCTGAACTAAAGTAACATTCATGATGCTAATTTTGCTATGCTTTTTCTACCCACTGATTTGATGTTCCAAAAATACCTCACGCAGTAAAATCTACTTACCGGAGGAGAAGGATTAGCATTCATAAGTTCAGGCTCTTGAGGCTGGGAGATTTTCAAGATAGACTGAACTTCAGGGCTGCAAGGATAAGAGGGTGCCTGATTAGAACTAGAATAAGTAGAATCATCAGGCAGGACTTCCCACTAGAGGGCACGCACGTATCGGGGAAGATGGGTTTTGATTTGGGCTGTTACAAAAGGCAACGGAAACAAGCCAATCGACTTAAAGGAATAAAATTAATCTCAAGAAAGTAAATTTCATCATAAAAAGAAATGTACTTATACTGTAAGTACAGTTCAAAATAGGGACAAGACTTTAGAAATCCCATCCAACTGATCTGTCCCAAACTCAGCTCACAAAGACTTGTTGCCAAGTGAGTAATATACCTCAGGAAGATCAATTAACTCTTCCGTGACAGTCATGGCAGAGGCATTACAGTAAACAAACTTTTTTTCTTTTTTAACTAGATCTCGCAATACATAGTGCTATTTTTGACTAAAATCCAGCTGATAATTCTGATACTTACTGCTTGCATGCATAGGAGTTGGTGGCTATCTTCTGAATGAAGTCGTTTAGCCCCATTCTTCTCTGCTTCATAAAAGCTATAAAATAAAAAGAGAAACAAAATCGTTAAGCAATTCTGCGAGAAAAAAATAACAGCCCTCCGAGCATCCTCGGAGAAGACCCCCGCCGCTCACCGATGAGGATGGCCACCATTCCCCTCATCTTCGAATAAGTCAAGGTATGACCAGACGCCTCGGCTGCTTTCACGGTCATTTTGGAGCGAAAGGAGCGGAATAAAGTAAAGACACTACTGCACTACCAGCTCCCAGCACCGCACTGCTTCGGTCAGGCACCCGACGGCGCTTAAGAGGCGGCGGTGATAGGCGGGACCGGAACGGGGAGGCGACGTCGGTACCCGTCCCCGCCCCGCGGCGTCCTCGGAGGCAGCCGTCGTGGGGGGGGGGGAAACGGGCGCGACCGTCGCCGCCTGTGCCACCGCCCTACCCTAGGAGCACCCCCTGGGGCAGCCCCCCCCCCCCCCCCCCGTTCAGAGCATCCATGAGCAAACGCACCAAATACTTTTTTTTGCACAGCAAACTTCCTTAGCCCCGTGTCTTTCTGCCTCCTCTTCTTTTCCTGGCCCTTCTTTATATAAAGCTGGAATCTGGCTCTAACCTGGACGAGCACCTCTTCCTAACGTGTGTCTCGTCGCCCCCCCTCCCCGCAGCCCCTGTCCGCTCCCGCGGCGATAAGGGACGCTGACGTTTCCTTGAAGGAGCCGCAGTGACTCAAAAGAACAAGATTTCCTGCCCGGTTTTCAATAAAACAAACGAATGTCCCTCCTGTACACTGCCCTGATCCCGTCTGGGACGTTACTGAAAGGGAAAAGAAAAAAAAAAACAACACACAAAACAACCAAAACCACCTACCAAACTAAAAAAACTCAACCCAACAAAACCCAACTTTTTTTTTTTAATGCAAAAAATGGAAACAAAAGGGGGAAAAAAATTCCAGTCCCCTGAAGTTGGAGGAAAGGGAAGAGATGTGCTTCCAGAAAAGGTGGGAGGATGACCGAGGCCTAGACATGTGCAAAAGGGGAAAAAAACCAGCACAGCCCCACTCCGCAGTTTTTGTTTCCACTGTACACGGTCATTTGGGAACACCGTGTTCCCGGGACTTAATTGCTCACTCGCTTCCTTGCGGGCACACCGGGGCCACGCCTGGAGCGCTGGTGAATGCAGGAAGCACACGAGGGGAAACAATGCTGCCGGGGACCCCAGTCCTGGGGGGTGCAGGCAGGGACAGTGAACGAGATCACGGCCTGCCCCTAACCCTCCTCCCGGGCAAATCCCCGCTTGCCGCCCTGGCAGGGGACAGGCGCTGCCGAGGGTGCTGGACTCCGCCGGGGGTACCGGGCTCCGGCGCGCTACAGGCGGGTGGAACTTTCCACCCGACGGCGCGTTATTCATGGATTGATTTTGCCTTGCTGTCTGAGCGAAGGGCGCTGGGCTGCGGCCAGCGGCTCCAGCTGCAGCCTGCCCCCGTCCTCCCCCCGCCCGGAGCCTTTTTTTTTTTTTCTTTTTTTTTTTTTTTTTTTCTTTTTTTTTTTTTCCCTCTCTGCACCCGCTGCTGCTGCCTCCCGCCGCCACCACAGCCGGCCGCTGGGCGGCATCCCTTGGCAGCTGCTTGCATCGTCTGCCTCGGGGCGGGCGGTGATGGCAAGCACCCCAGCACAGCAGCCGTCAAAGGCTGCAGCTCACCCTGAGCAGCAAGACAGATGACCTGGGGTAGAGAGTTAACCCCCGCGAGGTGCGCACAAGTCTACAAAGTCCTGCAAAGGCTTGGCACTGAGAGAGCAGAGGGACGCTTGACGGCTCCGCTGGGCTCTGCACCGAACCGCCACCGGCCTTCCCGGAGTGGAGGAGAGGGGCCTGCCAGGCCCCCCCGCCACGGTGCGGGGAAGTGCAAGGGAGCCGGCGCCAGGGAAGGAAGAGGCGACGGGAGAAGCAAGGAAAAGCTGGCTGCGGCTGGCGGGGCTTTAGCTTCTCCCACTTGTTGCTTTCCTCAATCTGTTGCAAAAACTGCCACTCTCATTAATGGGAGAACCAAAAAAAACAAACCCAAACAAAACCAAAAAAAAAACCAAAACCAACGAAAAAAACCCCAAAACACAGAAAACTAAAAGACCCAAAAAAACCCAAACCACTTGATAGACTGCAACAGAACCAGCCAGATTCTCCTGCCTCCTCTAGAATGATTTCAGAGTGCTGGTGTTAAACACTACTGGGGAACCCCAGTTTTTAGGGGTAATCGTAGTTCCCGTCCCCCGCTCGCCGCTCCCCTGGCAGCTCCTTGCGGGCCTCAGGACTGGTATCCCCGCAGCCGAGCCGGCGCCGCTGCCCTCCCCCTCCCGCGTACTCCCGCCAGCTGTGCGCAGAGAGAAGAGTCTCCCACCCCCGGGCAGGCTCCGGCACAGCCTCCTCCGCTCTTCTGCACAACCTGCCGCGGGCTGCAAGCCACTTCCCTGCCCCCACGCTGCGCCGCGGCCCCCCACGCTGCCCCCAAGTGCCCACGGCGCAGCCCCGCTGTTGCCCCCGCTCCGGCCGGTTACACCACCGCCCTCACTGTGCAGCGGTCTTTTTGCCAGGTCACCACTACCCTTGCCAAGTCTACCTGACCCTCTCCGTGCCAAATACTACCCCGGCTGTACCCCGCACACACCCCTCTGTATCCTCGGGTGCCCCGCTCTGCGGTGGCCCCGCTGCTGGAGGGGTTCTTTCCCTCGTGGGGAGCAGTTTTTCTGCGCGCACAGGGTGTCCCGCCGACTGAGCGGTGAACCCACCTTTCAATGACGACTTCTCCTCTTTGCCCCTCATCTCGCTCCCTGCCGAGACCCCGGGCGCGGCGCAGCAGCGCTGAGGCTGTGACTGGGCTCCCGGCCGCCGCAATAATCCCAAATAACTCCCCTTCCTGGCCGGGCGGCCCGGAGGCAGGAGGGAGGCGGCGAGGGCGGCGATGCCGGTCGCTGCTCCCGCTGACCCGTTTACGGGCGCAATATCGAGGGCGGCTGACATGCAGGAGCGTTATAAAGTTCAGTATGGGCCGCCCCGCACACTCTGCCCCGTTGCAACATCACCCTCAAAATTACTGTAATCAGCGCGTACATACACACACGCACGGGCAACGGCGGGGGAGGGGATGGGGGGGGCCACTCCGGCCCTAATTGACCTACCGGCAGCCGCTAGCCCTGCCCCACGGAAGGACGCGCTGCCCACGCACCCCCCACCAGGGTGCGCTGCGAGCGGCCGCGGGTCCTGCGCCCACCGCCGCCCCTCTCCCAAAAAGGCTCCGCGCCAGGCTGGGCAGAGGCGGGGAGGGGGGCTGCCGCTGCCCACGGGGGGTGGAGGGCTCCGGCTGCCGGCCGGGCTTCCCCGCCGGCCGGATATCGCCGGGGCGGGACCGGCGCCCCGCTCCGACCTGGCACGCAGTGCCTTCCGCCGGCAGCGCCCCGCCGGCGCCCCCTGGACAAGCTGCTCCGCTCCCCGCCGCCCCCCTGACCCGGCCCGGCCCGGCCCAGCCCGGCCCGGCCCGGCGCCGCGCACCGCCGGCCCCGCCCCGCCGCGGGAAGCCGTTGTCCCTCCGTCCGTGCCCCCGGCACCCACCTGCGGCGGCGGAGCCGGCAAGGCCCTGGCCCCCTCCCCGTGCCGGAGGTGCCGCTTGTCCGCCGAGCCGGCGGCGGGAGCTTCACAGCACGGGCGTTTTTAATGTAGAAGGGAAGAATTCCTCCCAATGGATGAATTATCAATATTTATAACGCACGCGGCGTTTTCAAGTCATGAACTGCTCAACATAAGCTGGCACTGTGTGCTCACAGCCCAGAGAACCAACCGTATCCTAGGCTGCATCAAAAGAAGCATGGCCAGCAGGTCAAGGATTCTCCCACTCTACTCCTGTCTCGTGAGGCCCCACCTGGAGTACTGTGTCAAGTTCTGAAGCCCTCAACATAAGAAGGACACTGGAGCTCCTGGAGAAAGTCCAGAGGGCCATGAAGATGATCAGAGGGCTGGAGCACCTCTCCTATGAAGACAGGCCAAGAGAGTTGGGCTTGTTCAGCTTAGAGAAGAGAAGGCTCCGGGCAGGCTTCATAGTGGCCTTCCAGTACCTGAAGGGGCTACAGAAAAGCTGAGGACGAACCTTTTACAAGGGCTTGTAATGAGAGGATGAGAGGTAATGGATTAAAACTGGAAGAGGGAAGATTTAGGTTAGACATTAGGAGGGAATTCTTTTCTGTGAGGATGGTGAGACTTCCCAGGTTGCCCAGGGAAGTAATGGATTTCCACTCCCTGGAAGCATTCAAGATTGGATGGGGCTTTGAGCAACCTGGTCTAGTGGAATGTGTCCCTTCCTATGGCAGGGGTGTTGGAACTAGATGATCTTAAAGGTCCCTTCCCACCCAGACAATTCTGGATTTCTGTGATTTCTCAGAAGCCTGGGGTTTGGCTTAAAAGCCTGTGTGTCCTAAGGCTGTTTCTCCACAAAGATAGCAGCAAACACCTTTAACAGCTGAACAGGTGAGAGAACATGAGGAAAAGTTACCAAAACTCCCCTTATCAAAAGCTGAATCTTACAGAAAAGCATCAGACATTGTGAAAATCTCAGTGAATTGCAAGGGTTTCCATCAACAACTTGTACAGTCAGTGTGCTAGGAATGTACAGCTAAAAAGTAAATACAAGAGAAAAATACAAAAATTACAATGATGTTTCAGACTCATGTTACTTTTCTGCCTCAGGCTAAAATTCTGACAAATTGTCCTGAACTTCTAAATAATTTTTCAAAGCAAACTAAATAAAAATAAAGTAAAAGGTGGACATTTAAAATAAAAAGGACAGAGAGACTCCACATAAGGAATATTAAAAGTTTTAGAACTCCTTGCCTCCGGTTGTATGCACATCAGAAATGTGGATGGGTTCTAGGAAGGCTGGACAAATCAAAAGGAAAAAAAAAAGATTTGACTCTAAAGGCAGCATGTCTATCCTGGACTGTTCTTGGACCACAAATTCCTGGGAGCCAAGGCTGGTTTTGGAGGCAAATCACAGAATAGTTGCTTATTCTTGCCCTCTCAATTAGCAGCCCATTGTGAGCTGGCACTGGTAACCCAGCCGGACCTACATGGACTTTGGGCTTGGACCTTCATACTGATAGTCCTGTATTATACTTCTGAGTGACACAATACTGTTTTTACAGTCAAAGAATTTAACCAGCTCACAAAACCCCCAGAACTTCTGTTAGCTGGCAAGAAGAAAGAGATCTCATTTGATTTGTAACCTAAGGTAAAGCATTTGACCCTGCCAAATATCTATATTCCATTTAAAAGTAGCATTAGGTAGACCGGTGCTCATCAAGCTCTTCACCATGCCAGTATACAAACCAGGGCCCTGCTACCAGGCTGTGAGAGATGCCAATGGTGTTGGCCAATGTAGTTCAAAGCACCTCAACAGTAGCTGGACTGTGGAAATTTGTCTCCCTAGAGAAATCTCCTTGTTGGGAGGGTTTCTTCATCTGCGGTGGACAGACAAATGTTAGTCCTGTCTCGCAGTGTTTACTAGTCACACAGAAACTTTTCCCTCTTGCCCTTCAGGAAGGTCAGAGGCTTCAGCAGCCCACATGGTAACTGGAATTTGTGAGCTCTCTTCCTCTGATTCTGTCCTGATCTTCACTATGTGCTGCGGAGGAAGATTTATTAATGTAATTCAGTGCCTCCATCCTTCAGGAATTAGATTCTCAGATAGCTTCTGAACTTCTGTTTGGCAATTAATTTAATGCTGAATGAATGAATTCCTGCTTACTTACCCTGCTGAGTCAAGACCTTAGGATGCAGCAGGTTGAATTTTTCCTAGAATTACTTGGCTGACTCTGGAAGGAAGCTTCCCAAAATTTTGTGAATATTTTCAGTCGTATTCAGCTTTGTCTTAATTAAACAAAGATGGAATTCAAGCCTTGGACTACAGGAATGACATAGCTGCCCAAATGCAAAAGGAGATAGCACTCCTAACAGCATCTGTCTTCTGAAGCAAAATCTTAAAAGCTTTTATTTTCCTCCTGTAAATCCTCAACAAACAAGTTCTTGTCTCTGACCTTGTAATTAAGTTTCATCTGCAACAGCCAAAACTTTCAGTCAAGACCTTTAGCCTGCCCCCACAAATGATGTCTACAAGTAGCAGCAAATAGATAAGGAACTGAATAGCAGCTTTAATAACAACTCCAACAGAGATTTTAGACCAGGATCTTCTGAGTGCTGTCAATAGGTCTGCTAGACACTGTTTTGACAGGTTTATTGACTTAAGCCCCTATTGATCTGGAAACATCTAATTGACTTCAGTGTCATATTTTGCCAAACACAATTTTGGAACATCTTTTATTTCCCTTTTCTGATGCTTATGGAGCAGGTTTACTGCATTGTCAATAAGAGGCTTTAGTGCCAAGGGATTACACACTCACAGGATCACAGAGTGATGCAGGGCTGTACTGAGAAAAAAGTAATTCCCATCCTTGCAGAAAGCAGTGGAAAATTACAGCATCCTTTAGATGCACTGGCCTCTAGTTAAAACAGCTGATAAATGATGGCCCTAACTTCCATTTTAATTCCAGCACACTGATTTGAGTCTAACAGAGTTGTTCTCACTGTGACTTTATGACCAAACGTTGCAGGTATTTCAGCCTGGAGCAGTCAGAACAAAGTGACTGCAGAATCTGCACATTTGTATGCCTTCCTCTGAGTGTGCCCACTCCCCCCAAGATTAGTGCAAGTCCTTGCAATATTGTGTAGCCTCTCTAGCTTAGAGTCCTCCTAAAACCATGTTGGATGACAGATACTTGAATTCATTACTGTTGTTATGAACTTAAAATAATGTGCTGTGACTGCACAGAGTTTGGTCTTACCAGAAGTGAATGGTAATGGAGGTGAAAGTGTTGTGGGGACACACACACACACAACAGGAGTGTCTCTGCCCTTGCCCTTGGAAGGATGATAAAAACAGGCTCATGAGAAAAATGAAGATTCTTAGTGATGCTATGAATTGGCTCTGCTGGTCCCCTTTGGTCACAAGGCAGACTGATGTGAGGAGCTGGTACATGCTCCAGAATGAAGAGTGGAAGTGTGCACAATTGTTGACGCTGGCACTCATGTTTTCCTTCCAAAACATTAGCTCTTGAAGGATAGTAACAGAGATAGATTTTGGCTTTGTCTATCAAGGACACAATCTAAACAAGTTTCCCTGTACCTCTTGCTTGAACATATGTGCTAAATTACAAATAATAGGTGATTTAACCTAGCTTTCAGATCATCTGGCTTTCCGGTATCTCTCCATCTAGTGTTCTGTGAGGTGTTTGCTACCCTGCTATCTCAATGCCTTTTATGTGCACACAAACCCTCCACCAACAGCATCATAGTTCATTATCTTAAAAGAAAGATCTCTGTAAGCCCTCCAGCAACCTTGGAGCTAAGGCACCAAATACTGTAAATAGTAAGCAAATTAGTCAAAGAGAAGAATTTTTGCTAGAGAGAGATTCAGCTGGCTGCTAAGTCACAACAGTAACTTGGATTCTCAGTGATGAATTGGATATGGAAACAGAAGCCTGCTAATGGAAGGTTCACATTATCAGATCTCGATGCTTTTCCTCTTGGTGATACCACCATTATGTTCACTGCTTTAATATTCCTTGTTATTTCTAGAAGATTTTATTTCAGGAAGTATAAGAGGCTTCCTAGGCAGAAGGATTCACAACATGGTTGCTAAACAGGGGTTTATTTCTAGGGATTTCTCTCTAGCGATATAGTATTTTAGGATGTATTTGCCAGTTATCTGGGTCCATTGCTTTCAGTGGGGTTATCACAGTATTTTTGAGGGTAGGCTAATTAGTCTAATCTAGAGGGTAAGGAAAGAAGTGCCAATGGGTGCATCTGTGACCTGTATCAGGCAGTGTCTAATGTTTACTTGGAAGAACTTGGGCCTGAAACCCACAGGTAGGTAGAGGCATTTTTAAAGTACAGGTGATTTTTTCCCTTATTTCTGAAGCTTCGGGTCTAAAAGATATGGAATTACTTTAGAGGATCATACAGTGAACATACCCTGAGAGAGCAGGGAATTTTTTTCCCAATTTATATATATTTATATAAAAAGGTAAAATCTTAGTGCAAGTTTAAATACCATAAACGATAGGCAGAGAATCCTGACCTGGCTCAGTCTAGTCTAGCTATGGACTTGCAAGAAGACTTGTACCATAATGCTCCATAGTGCTCCTCAAGAATGAGCTATACATCTTGGCTTCCAGCTAGTAGCCCTGTGTGGTTCTGTATTGGGTTGGATAGACAAGACATACCAGCTTTCTTGAAACTAGTTGCTTTTACCTGGCCTTGCACTGTGCCTAATACAATCTCAGAGTGATTTGGAAGTCTTAGTTCGATTTTATAGAAGTGGGAATTAAACAACAGGGTAGACAGTGTGTTTCATCTGAGGGAAGTCTGGCAGAACAGAAGATTAAATGCAAAGTTAACTTTCTGCCATTCTAATAACTGGATTAAGATTACTGTACAGCAATATATATTCCAAAGCTTCCAACCTCATTTGCATAGTTACATGTGCTGTAAACAGACAACTCAGGATGGCAAGTGCCAAAGCAGACACTGCAAGCAACTGCTGTCCTGTGGTGGAATCCTGCCTAGGTATCTGATACTGATATTGTCCTGGTTCCCTTCCAAGCAGGAGTTACTGATTGCAGTAAACAATGTGGGACTTGGAAACACTGACACCTAAAAGGTCTTCTTGTGATTCAAGAAAGGACCTGAATCCAGATTTGTGAGGAAGGGAAGGAAGTATAGCTGTATCCACGTTTAACTGGCAACTGGTAGCATCACCTGCCACCATCTAGCATGTTGGAAATGCCAGGAAAGTGCTTTTCCCACAGCACATGAACACCACAGAGTATTACCACAAGAAAAAAAAGTGTCCCACAGCTTTTTCACAGGTAGACAGAGAAAGAAAAAGCTAGAAACATCTGCAGCAAAATTTTTTTTTTTTCACTTCCAGCTGCTATTTTCAAACCTATTCAGTCATTCACTACTTTGTCGTATTCCAATTAACCCATTTTTTTTAACACCTTAAGCCCTAAAGTGAATTGGCAACCTTTGATATGGGTTTCATTTACTTTGATAGAAGCTGCCTTTTCTTTTTTCTAAGTGCTTTACGGGATTCCACAAAGGAGAGCTTAACTTCAGGCAGCCCAGCTCAAATGCTTTGGACATAGGTTTACTAGACTTCAGGACCAAAAGGAGCTGCTGGAACATCTAGCCTGGCTGTCTGCCGAATACTGGCTTGCATTTGCTGCAATGTATACAGGTCCAACAGCTTTACTTCTGTGGTATCTTGCCTCTTCCTCTTAACTCAGGCTTGACTCTCTCAAAATTTTCATCCAATTCAGGGATAAGAATCAGGAGGTTTTGACAAGCACAGACACCCATCCATGCATAATCATGCAATAGACCACAGTCTGTGAGTACATGACCTTTCCAGCCTTCAGCAAGGGCTTCCTTGCTCCAGTGTGCCTGCAGCTGCTCATCAGCACCCACATGGTGGGTGTTGCCAACCCTTGGATCAGCTGGCAGATCTCCATGTGGGAGCTCCCACTAACTCACATTAGTCAGCCAGGTGATGAGCACCTGGGCACAACCTCTTCAGCTGGCACTATTGAATCTGGAGGCAAACATATATCCCAGCCTGCTTAGTCACTGTGCAAAGCAAACAGTAAGTGTGGTACCACTGATCTTACACATGTAGGCTGCAGTGTCATTTTAACCTTGTAAACAAAGAGTATGGATTTGGAAGTGTGCCGTGCTCCAAGTAGTCACTAATACTTTTGTAATGCTTCCCATCATTGCCTTATAAAACTGCTTTTTTCCCGAAAATATTTGTGTACAGGAATGAGGAAAAGCAGGTCTAGCATATTGGATTACTGGTGAATGCAGTGTGACTGGTACGTAATTCTCAGTGTGTCACTAATCTCTGTGCCTACAGTGAGATGAACACAACACTTCTGCCTAGCTGAATATCATGCATTGATCTTTCATATAAGACAGGCTTAATAATCCTGTAGAATGTTCATTTCAGAGAAAAAAATTAAGAACAGGAGAAATAGAATCAACTGTCTCTATGTGTTTTTAATACAGCATCAGAAAAATTAACTCCTGGAACTCTGGCATGTTGCAAACATGTCTCAGTCTACTGCAATATAGGAAATATTACTAAGCAGTTTCTTATGTCATTGACAGGGGAGTTCTTTAGAAACACAGATAAAGTTCCAGGTGAGGAACTAGAAACAGAAAAATTAAGCAAAGTGCTGTTCAAGGAGATACAGGATTGAAAACAAGACTTGGCCTTCGGTGTTGCACTACTTGTGTAGACAGATGAATCACTGAGTGTGAATATGGAGTTTAAATACAGGAAGGCTATGCACAATGTAGCTACCAACAGGGGCTCTAGTCACTTGCATTGCATAGCACTGAGGACTTCTCTACAGTTACAGGGAATAATATTAGTGCTGTTATTCATTATTTTCACTTAGGAATGATTTTCACTTCTGCCTGTTTTTATCCAGAGCTCTTTAAGCCCGCCCACTGGCAAATATTAACACTGACATTTTAAAGAATGAAGAGATGGGGAAGTTGGATGACTAGGGTCATTGTCATATGATGAGCCTGAAATAGAATAAGCATTCTGTAGGGCTTGTGACTTTCAATCCCATGCTCAACTCGTTGGACATATAGCCTACCTCCTACAAGGCAAAACTTGACAACAATTTTGCTCACTGAGTGACTGACCTAGACTGACTGACTCAAAACAGTGGCTGAAATCACAGCCATTGGACTCTGAATCAAAATTAAATGCTGCCTTCTCCCAGTTTCCATGAGGTTTGCAAATTTCGCTCTAAGTTTTGACTTGTTCCACAATTTTGAGATTCTTAGTGCTTTTTACCAAAATGACGCATAGCCAGAAAGGGAGCAGAGAAAGGAAAGGAATTTCTCAGAAAGGAAGAAAATCTCATTTTGCCAGTGTTTGAGATATGAAAGTAAAAAATACATAATGAGCTGCATATGCCAGATTCAGTTGAGTAGTAACTTTTTGCCTCTGCATAATGCTTTTATGATTTCACTTTACCTGCTTCAAAATGGATAGTACATGGTAGTGAAGTATGCTCAGCTTTGTCTGGAGGTAGCACTCTGAGTTATTTTTTACAGACCATGTTTTTCTCCTCTTCAGTATTATGCATACTTGTATATTTATCTCTTTGATCATGTTTGTCATTTAATATATATTTATTCTAGCTTATATAATTTTTCTAATTTGAACAGCATACACCGAAGTTACGCTCTTTCATCTAGTCTCAGGTCCCACTGATGAAAGATCTGTAATCACTGAAGCCTCAGAGCAATCACCCTGGTTATTTCAAGTGCTTTTGTCTTTAGGTGCTGCAACCACAACTAGTAAACTTCCAAGTCACTTCGGCTCTGTAAGCTGAGTCATAGAATAATATAAAAGGGCTCCTATTTGTGCATTTGGGCTCACTGGAACAAACTTATTTGTACAGTAATGACTAATGAGCTAGTGAACACATTTGTTAAAGACAGCTTTACAGGAAAATGTTATTTGTTCTTGGGGGGCAAGGCTGTTATGATGTTAGAAACTGTGAGAACCAACATTAATTCATTCATAAAATGAGTGTTTTTTCTTTATACACTGTTTTACTCTCAGATGTGGTGTTTTTAAATATTGAAGATTATTATGAGCCTGAGACACCAGGTCCCACTTTGTTGTATAAGCCTATTTGTGGCTGTCAGGATAGAAAATAAACTTCTTTGAGAGTTTCTGAGTATCTTGTGCCTTCCCCACTAAGAGTGTATCTCAAATCCTGTTAATTAGGAGATTGCCTCATTTTTTTGGAAAACCACCCGTGGACCACCTTGCACAACACAGCTGTAAGTTTTAAATTCACAAACAACTATAATGAAGCTAAGCTTTGAGTGATCACTTGGCTTTTTCAAGAATGTTTTGAGAATATTATTACTTTTATAGCTGTGCTTCCTTTGCTTGACTAATGACTTAGAAAAAAATAATTGTGAATGCTTTTCAAGTCACCATCTGATGTTTAATGTACCAGTACTGCCACAGGTTGAAAAACATGTCTGCATGGTACCAGACACTGACCATTTCTGGAGATGAGATCCTGGGCCAGGTGGACCTTTGGTTGGACCAAAGTGGCAATTCAAATGCTCTCAAAGCAAATTAACAATGCTAAACAGATTAAAAAGTGTTTTATCAATATATTACAGCTATTGACTTCATCGCTCACTGCCATTTTCCTGGAAGATCTTTAAAAAGATTTCAAAATCACATTTGACTTTGAATTGGATCTGCAGGAAGAAAAAGAAGTTTCCAGGCTGTATGCCCTCATTCATGAGCATGTATCAACATCCTGACATTTCTGTGGGGCTGACTTACAAGAAATGTGGAGCTGCTGCGATGCTGGATTCTTCTCTCAACACAAAAGAGTTTAGACTGCTAGGAAAGAAAAAAAAAGGGAACTGGTGTGGGAGTGCATGGGGAACTCCATATAGAAAGAGGAAGTATCGTGTGACTGATCAGGAAATAAATACAAAGCATGTGTTTTGGTAGTATTTTCACTTGTTTTGGGGGCATTTCCATAGTGAACTGGAATCTGGCCCTGGGTGTAGGCATTGCTTCACTGCCAAGCAAAAGGCAGGCAGGAATTGGGAGCGAAACACACCAGCTGTCAGCATGAGCACACAGCAACACAGCACAACAGCTGGAGGCAGGGCTGGAACAGCACCACGTCTCGCTGAAACTTCGGTGTTGTAGGACCATTTGGGGCTGCAAGAACCACAGACAATGCTCTGACTTCTATAAAAAGAGAAAGCTATTTTCCACATTGTTTTTCTCTGATGTTAATTGGTTTTCTTTTGCCTCCAAAAACTCTGGAATACAGTCCCATCTGGGCTAAAAGAACTCCAGGGAAGTATGCAAAGCAGCAAGGTGGAAACATAATGAAAGCCCTTTCTGATCCTGCCTGGCAAGGCCCTTCTCTACCATGCAAAGATTTGACAGGAGAGAAGTTTAGCTCTCATCTTTCCATAGATATTGACAGGTCTGGAGTAAACTGCCAACCTTCATGATGTCAGGGCTGTTTGCTCCTTTGGTTTTGTCACATGACTTTTAATTACGTCTTTTTTTTCCAGAAGCCGAGTCCAAAAATATGACAGCTTTTCTTGTGTAAAGTGAAGTTCTGCTTATGCATTAGCTCGCGAGCAAGTTGTTGTCACTCAGATCTTTGCAGAGTTGTGGGGAGGGTAGTGTACTGCCCTCAATGCAATGAAGTAATCTTTAGAGGAAGTCCTTGTATGGACAGTTTATTCATTGTTTTGGAAGACTTCAGATAGCATTTCCAGGAGGATCAATTCACATTCCAGATTTGCTTCTCCTTACTCAGTCATTCCTCAGTCAGCTGGGAAGCAGAGGCGAGCTTGGATATGCTGGTGCAAGTGGGCAGCACAGAAAGCTGAGACAAAACCCCTGACAGAGGGTATTTTGGACCTCTCCCTCCAAGACAGAAATATAATGCTCCTACACAGTTATAAAAGGACTGAAATAAATGAAAGATATTTTTCAAAGGGTGTCATGATAAAGCGCCTAAGCAACATACTCAGTGAGGTGTAGAGCGAGGCAATTATTCGGAGCACTCTTTTTGCCCTTGGGTTTCCACACTCCAGAGGATGAAACTTGTTACCTTAAATGGTTTCATATATGGCCCACCCCCATTTGCTAAGCAGATCACGCTAGTCTACATTTGCCCTGAATAATAGTGTAACAATAGTGATAGGGGATAATTTTCTGCACTACCCCCTTGTTCTTAATTTTCAGCCTTGTTTTTCTTTCCACTGCTCCTTGGAGTGATCTTTTTTCCTTAGTCTGCTCCTGCATTTCACTTTCTCTTCTCCCTCAGGTTTTCCTTTCTTCTTGGCTGCTTCAAGTTGAAGTCAGCATTCTGAAAGCAACATTGTCAGCTACAGTTGCCTTCAGAGGAACACCATGAGTTCAAAGTAATCTTCAAAATTATTTCAAGTGAAAGAGATCACTTTCTCACATTTTTATTTCACAGTGTGGAGTCAAATAGAATATGGAAAACTGCAGAGTTTTGGCCACCCACTTCAAGAAGGATGTCAAGAAACAGGAGAGAGACAGAGGGGAAGGCTACCAGGATGGTCAGGGGTCTAGTGCACAGGACCACTGAGGAGAGGCTGAGGAGCTGGGCTTGTGTAATCTGATGAAGAGGAGGCCAAAGGCAGTTGAACAGCAACCTCTGACTTCATGACAAGGACCTACAATGACACCAGAACCAAACGCTTCCCAGTGGTACCAGACGGTGTAAAAGGGGGCAGTGGCAGTAAGATGAGTGCTCAGCTTGGACATTAGGAAGCAAAATGCTCACTGGGATAGCTGGAGGAAACCCTGTCCCTGCAGATTTCTGAGCCTCAACCAGCCAAAGCCACAATGACCTGCCCCAGTGCTGGCCATACTCTGGCCTCAGAGTGGGATGGGTGACCCACATGGCCCCTCTAAACAGCACTATAACACTGTAAAATCATGTACTTCTCTCAAAATGCTCAGTGTAGATTTCACCATGCTGTCCATCAGTTAGCCAGTCCCTCCTGAACTGGAAGAGCAGGAAAATATTTATTTATCTACTTTTAAGGAAAGTGTAATATAAACCAACCTGAACAGTTACGATAATTCTGGCATAAGCAAAATACTTGTGAATAGCTCTAACTCTGGCTTTGGACTGCATGTGTTTCACTCAGACAGTGTCCCTTCAGCTTTCAGAGGTTTCAAAACCACGTTCCTGCAGGTGCTGGAGGATGGGCAGGCAGAAGGCAAAGCCAAGAGCTGAGCAGACTTGTGCCCAGAAGAGCAGAACCTGTCGTTTCAGTGGTTAAAACTGTGTTGTAATTCTGATACATCTTTTGTGTGACAACAGAGTAAGAGGAAAAAAGTTTGTGTGGATGGAGAAGTATCTCTGTCCCCCAGTCAGGCTGCTCCTGAGCTACAGTCTAGTTCTAAAGTAGTCGTGCAGTTAATGTTCTATTTCATCTTAAAGGATATGTATAGACCCCAGGGCATGGCAGGTCTCCCTGTATTAGAACATATATTCTCAGTTCTAAAAAACAGTGTATTCATTTTTAGGTAGCCAAGCAGCCTCCTTAGTTTTAGTGGGATGATTCACATCCATGTGATGATGCATGTGTGTGTTTACAGTATAAAAGTTCTCTATTTGTTGTTTCAATATTTATGAGTTCCTCTGAGTTACTCTAATGAAGTCTTTGTTCAAAACATTAATTTTTTCTGGGATTGTCCATAGGCATCTAATGCTTTTTGTGGAGAGATGTTTCTTTTAGAGTTTCCAATTACTTCTTACAAATAAATTCACTTACTTTACTGGGATGCTTGAAATACTCTGTTTAGGGCATAGGTTGTAAGCCAAAAACTTGCATTTTGCTACAATTACTTTTAACATACTTGCAAACTTAGGTTCTTGTACAGCTACCTTAAAAACAACAGCAATTTTCCATCTGTTTTCATTTGCAGTAAATGAGTTTATGCCACTGTGTTTCAGGCAGACAGAACTTGTCTTCGTCAGTAATTATCTCCAGACAATGCTGCTTGAATGATGTGATAGGCTAAATGAAAATGATAGCGTATCTCAGGTAAACTAAGCAATTTTGTTCACACATATTGAAGCCTGAATATAGTAAAAGGTTTTGAATTCATTTCCCTAACCACTGAACTGATATTCACAAATTGTCTGCTGAGGTGTACAGTGACAAAGCGGATATAAGTATCTCCTTGAGACTACAGAGGATATGAAGGTACGATACGATGCTTGACATAATTTCAAATGAATCCTTTTTCATACTGGTGACTGAGATCACACCACTTACTCCCTTGGTTGCTGAGAAGTGGGAAGGTTATTGAGCCTTTAATACAGTCATAGGCATCTGTTGTTGCTGTATTTTACATTAAAAAGTCTGCAACATATCCTTTTCTTCACGTGGACAGAATCTGTCTGTCTCCTGTGGAAGAGCTGGAAAAGCAGTAGGTTTCTCTGAGGAAGCTTTCCCCTCTTTCCCAAAGCAATCAGTCTGGGGACAGCCAGCTCTCTGCCTAAGGCCTTGAAAGGTAATTAGGGGATAATGAATAGCAAGCCTTAGTTAGCCCTTCTGTCTTCTAAAACATTTACCTCAGAGTGTTTGCATGCTGTGGGAAATTAAATGTGTCCCCTGTCAGGCTGTTGTGTTAGGGGATCCTTTTCTGCTGTGTGATGGCAAGGGTTGATGAATGTGCTGCTGTGTGGTACCCTACCTTGGTTAGGGTTCCCCCTTCCTGGACAAACCTCACCCATGGAGGACTGCAGTCACACAGATTTTTTTTGTAAAATATATTGCAGAAAAATACAATAAAAAGAGACCTTGTGCTTGCATTACAAAAGACAAATTATTGTCTTTTTTCTTTGTAAAGAAGCAACACGGGCATATTCCCAATTTCAAGGTCATCCTTAGAAACAACAGCAAAAAAATACAGAAAAACAGAGCAACAGAGTATTTTGATTTTTCTATAGGGGCATTATTGAATATGGCCTTTTAAATTATTTAAAAAATATAAATAAACACTTCTTTAAGTTAATTTCAATGCCTATAAAATATATAGCGATAGTTCTCCTTAGGCAGGAGCCAAGCAATCCAAATTAACATCCAGGAGACTCCTAATACTCAGCTTCTTTTCTGTGACACATTTTTCTAGAGCTTTTCTCTGCTCATACTGAAACTACCCATGCTTCTGTGTGATTTATTGCTTAGCTGAATAGCTGGAAAAAAAGATTGTGGATGATGCCCCTCGTACTGCTCTTCAAAAATATAACACTCTCCTATAAGGCCTGGAGTTCTTTTCACTGGCAAGACTCCAGGTAAAAGGGATTCCCATTAGGTCTTGCCAGCCCAGATGTGGATCCCTGCGGAGGAAGCAGGACCTCAAACAGAATAGAGCTGCAATTTGCATGCTGGCTGGAAAACACATCACAGAATCACAGAATCATCCTGGTTGGAAAAGACCTCGAAGATCATCAAGTCCAACCATAACCTAAATCCACCCAACATAACCTTTATCTACCTGTTCAATGCTTAAATCATGTCCCTGAACACCACATTTGTATTTATTTTAAACACGTCCAGGGATGGTGACTCCACCACCTCCCTGGGAAGCCTGTTCCACTGTCCAACCACTCTTTCAGTAAAGAAATTCTTTCTAATATTTAGCCTAAACCTCCCCTGGTGCAACTTCAGGCCATAACACATGGTGGTGAAGGAAATGTCTGGGCAAGAAAAAAGGTCAGGTCTGGGTATCCTTTTGGCACCTGAAAGAGAAATGGATGTGGTGCCTCCACATCACTCTGCTGTTTTCTCTGGTGGCCTCTTTTCTATCCTCTTGCCCTCCCTCACCTTCATGCCCCATCACTGCACCAACGTAGCAGTTCCTGTAGAAAGCTCATCTACTGCCACAGTCTAAAATAAAGCCCTGCAGGGCCCTGGCTTGGCTCACTGGGTACTGGTCTCCTTCACCATATTCTGTGGGATGTTAAGCGCCAGATTCATAACTCAGTAGAACAAAAAACAAATTAAAAAATATTAAAAATACAAATACTTAAATCTGTGTCTTACCTGCATGGGGTCTACAAGAAAACAGGACTCTAAGGGCAATAACATTATGCTTATAACAAGGAAAGAAAGGAAGAATCCCCACCACTGGAGGTTTTTAGGAAGCTCATCTGGCCTTCCTTCATAGTCAGGGGAGATAAAAAGATGCAGGTAGGGACTGATTCTTCTCCTCCTCAGACAGGAGTTCTCTTATAGGTCAGAGACTGTTCCTCTCCATTGCCACAAAAACCAGTGACAACCTGTGGCACCAACATCCACTTTGCAGAGGTCTGCAGTCAGGTGAGATTATGGTTTTCATTTGTGTTTGAGAAAATACTCTTTGGAGCTACAAATACTGGGAACACATTTTTTTCACCAAAAATTTAGAATGGGTGGTCACCAAAGACCTGCCGAATTGCAGTATCTGAGCCTCCATGGAGCCCTGCTGCTGCCTGACACTGGTGGCTGCAGATCTGTGTGAGGCTGTCCTGCAGGTACACCTGGAATGACTTCACATGCCTTCAACCCAGACAGTTAGATTTCTTTTTTAGTGCAAGTTCAGTATGACACATAGAGAGACATTTATATTAACTGCAATTAAACTCTATTAGACCTTTGATCTGCTACTATGTTGTAGTCTATAAATGAATACATTAAAAGAAAAATAAAATGTGAAATAATTAGCTTCTGTAAGTTGCAAAGCTGAATTTCAAGCTGTGCTTTTAGACCAGTTTCATCACATTTTTAATTGTGCTAGTTTTTGTGTCAGAAAAAAGAGCCTTATTGGAAAAGATGGGGGAAAAGTAAAACAAAAGCTGATGTTACATTGAACTGAGAAGTGCCACAGGCTTGAAGTTGTAATCAAAATACCAAATTGTTAGGTTTTAGGAAGTAAAACCTTAGTTTTCTCAAAGAGACCACATCGGCAAAAAAATGCCAAGGCTGGTTTGGAGAGCAATTAAAAACAATGTTGTGTTGAAAGGACAAAATTAGCCAAGTACAATGGTCTGCTGAGGTTGGAAAGTGAGAAAAAAAACTACCATCTTGATAATCAGTCTGAAAACCAAACTCTTGGTTTCTATAGCCAGCTGAGTCAAAGTGACAGTTTCCCTGCAGAGAGGCACTGACTTATTGCGGCATAGCCCAAGCACAGCTGGAGCAGAAAGTGCTGAGTCAGGCGGGACAGCAGGGCTGGGGAGAAGGACCGGGGCAGTGGGATGATCCTTTCTCTTGCACTCCAGTCAGGTCAGCTCAGGGAGCTTTGTACAGGAGAAAGGCTGAGAGACCTGGGGCTGTTTAGCCTGGAAAAGAGGAGGGCTTGTAATGAGAGGACAAGGGGTAATGGATTAAAACTGGAAGAGAGGAGATTTAGGTTAAACATTAGGAGGAAATTATTTTCTGTGAAGGTGGTGAGACACAGGAACAGGTTGCCCAGGGAAGTTGTGCATGCCCCATCCCTGGATGTGTCCAAGGCCAGGCTGGATGGGGTTCTGAGCAACCTGGTCTAGTGGGAGGTGTCCCTGCCCATGCAGCGGGGTTGTAACTAGATGATCTGTAAGGCCTCTTCCAACCCAAAGCATTCTATGATCTATGAAATATCATGTTTCTGCATTTTGAAGAGAGGTATGTTTAGGAATTATGTTTCTGCTTCCAGTCCTCACAGACAGCAAACAGCACTGAATCGAGGGCTATGTGCTCCCAAATCGGGGGCATCCATCCAGTTTTCTTCAGTGCAAGCTCCTCATGTTCAAAGTGAAACTTTCTGAGACTCCTGAACAATAATGTCCACCTGGAACGTCAGAAGACCATTCATGGGCTCAAAATTTACACTGAACTGTGGAATAGTGTCATGCCAGTCAAGTAAGTAGCACGTCTCATGGAGGCTTTTGTTTTACTTCCCAGTGAGAAAAAAGGAGAAAGAATGTCTTCCTGACCCTTCAGGATTTCGTACACAAAATGATTTACATCTACAGTGGGGTTTCTGTTGTTGTTGGGTTGTTTGGGGGTTTTTTACAGTCTTCTCTTTGGCTGTACAGACTGTTTTCAATTTTATTGTCTATCATGGTTTGCAGCACAATCTGCTGAAATTTACAAAATGGAGCTGCAAGATGAGATGCAGCACCTTGGGAAAATTTCCAGCAAAGGTCCCAATTATTCAATTTCTGTATCTCTGGCTGCTGTTCCCTTGAGGCACCATGTATTCTTATTGCAGAAGAGGACAGTCCATTAATTCCCACAGCAAAAGCAGATCTACCCATGCATATATTCTGTAGATAAACTGTCAAAAATTGAAACCACGCCTCAGCCTTCTCCATTTCTGCCCACTCTGTTCAGGGAGCTTTTAACTTCAAATTACAGTTGAGAGAATTAAATTACCAGTGTTGTCAAGTGCATTAAGGCTGGAAACCAAACAGACGGATTATCTGTTGGTTTAGTTCTTGGGTGACCACTGATACTGCCAGAGTGCATAGTGGGTGCACCAAATCTAACGAGGAGCAGTCTGCAGAGCTTTGGGCTAAGCAGCAGGTGCAAATACATGCAAATCTCTCCTTTTCCTTTTCCTTTTCCTTTTCCTTTTCCTTTTCCTTTTCCTTTTCCTTTTCCTTTTCCTTTTCCTTTTCCTTTTCCTTTTCCTTTTCCTTTCCCTTTCCCTTTCCCTTTCCCTTTCCCTTTCCCTTTCCCTTTCCCTTTCCCTTTCCCTTTCCCTTTCCCTTTCCCTTTCCCTTTCCCTTTCCCTTTCCCTTTCCCTTTCCCTTTCCCTTTCCCTTTTCCCTTCCCTTCCCTTCCCTTCCCTTCCCTTCCCTTCCCTTCCCTTCCCTTCCCTTCCCTTCCCTTCCCTTCCCTTCCCTTCCCTTCCCTTCCCTTCCCTTCCCTTCCCTTCCCTTCCCTTCCCTTCCCTTCCCTTCCCTTCCCTTCCCTTCCCTTCCCTTCCCTTCCCTTCCCTTCCCTTCCCTTCCCTTCCCTTCCCTTCCCTTCCCTTCGTCCTTCCCTCCTTTCCTCCTTTCCTCCTTTTCTCTCTTTCTCTCTCTTTCTCTCTCTTT
The DNA here is from genome assembly GCA_020745705.1 of Hemiprocne comata. NCBI lineage: Eukaryota > Metazoa > Chordata > Aves > Apodiformes > Apodidae > Hemiprocne > Hemiprocne comata. Next base: position 87,010,531 of record CM036588.1, read on the forward strand.
CTCTCTCTTTCTTTTCTCTCTTTTACTAGTGAGTTTCTAGCCCTCACAGTGAAATGTGATCCAAGCAAACTCTAAAACCTCAAATTAAAATGAAAAGTTTACCATATTAAAGTTCAAGTGTGGGGAGGAAGGGAGGAAGACAGAGAAAGGTGAGGGTAGGTTACCTCATTAATGGTGAATGTCTGGGAAGGTAATATAATGTCCAATGTTAAAATGCTGGTTGGAGTGAGTGCTATAGATGTAGCAATGAGAAATAGTATCTGAGAAGCAGACTAGATTTAGAAAAATACTCTGTTTTGTAGCCTGCGGACAAAATGACTGGGAAAGATCCCAAATAACTTTGGTAAAACTGGTTGAATAAACACTGTAGGTCTCATTATCAGCCGTGAAAGTCATTAGTCATAGTATAGACCTATGTAGTATGAAGGTCAAAAAATCACAGAGAGCTGAGCTCTTGAACTGCAATATTTTGGGCCAGGGACAGCTGTTTTTCTCCAGGTGTAAGCGCTGTGTGGCACATGCAAGTGATCACTGCTCAGACTAGAGTATTCCTGTGCTGGATAGGCAAGTGGCACTGCCAGCTTACTTGTGAAATGCTGAAACTAATTGAATTGAGTAGACAGGACTGAAAATGAAGTGACTGTTAAGGTGAACAGTGTTACAAAAATCTAAAGCATTCCAGAATCAGTAGTCCAGACACTGTTCCCAAGTTATAACACTTGTTTACACACCGTTTAAAAATAAAAATAATCAATGGTAAATTTCTTCTTGCTCTCTTGTTTCAGAGCTTCCAGGTGCTTCACATTGTCACATTTTCTCCTCAGACACAAATATGAAGTATCTAAATACCCATCCCAGTCTCCCAGGTCAAGCAAGTACGGATATGTAAAGGCAACTTGAAATATCATGTGACTCATCATCCACTTGCAAGAATTGGCAAGACTGTTGTAAGCCTGGCACTGCAATCTTACAGGCATTAAGTATCACACATTTTTGAGCTTTATGAAATAGGTACTTCAGATCCAAATTATTAAGAACAATTTGAGATAAATTACGTAGAAAAGTAAGAGATGCTTCTGGCTAACAGCATATCTTTGGGCTCAATGAACATGTGGAAATGCAAAGCATTGCAGGAATGGTTCTCCATCTCCTGTGATTTGCTTGTTGCATTGGCACTGGTGCAGGGAGGGCATTTCCCCTCCATGGTTTAAGAGCTGGTGGAGTTCTGACAAAGGCTTTCTGTGAAGAACAGATAGTAATACCCTTTTGCTGTGCCACTGTTTAATGTTACACACAGTAACTCCAGATTATCCAGTGGTAGAAACCACAGAGGCCCTTGTTTCTGTTTCCATTTACTTCCCAAGCTCAAGAGAGATAATATATATATTTATAAAAGAAAAATAATGGGAAAATTCTTTAAATGCTAGCCATAGTTTAAGTCTGTAGACAATTTACACTTTTCTTTCAAAGGTCACAGGAAGCTTAAGACAACTACTCCTTCATTAAGACAGACAGATCTTTGATAAAGCTTTTGCGGATCATCTGGATAAATTATTTAAAAATTACTTTATCATGGTGATATCCTGCCTTTTCTTGCTCTTCATCTTCTGACCAAGGAATTATTTTGCCTGTTGCAATCATCCCCAAGGACGCCCAATTTTGTTGTGTAAACACAACACAAAGTGGCCGAATCATAAGACTCACTCTGCTGCCTTAAGCAACCCAGCAATTCAAGCTTTTGCTTCAAAATCATCTATGTCCTCTGGTGTAATCAAGAGCCAATAGGTAACTACAATACAAACACACTACTTTAGTCCTAACTGAGGGGATTATGCAGGTGCTAAACAGTATTACCTTTGATTGCTGTTGTAGAAACCTGGAAAGAAACACTGCTTTAGCCCTCTAATAGCATTTTTACAGATGCCTAAAAATCGGCTACCAAGTTTGTTACAGTGAAGCAATCGGGTTTTAATCAAGTTCAACTAACTGATATGGTGAGGTAGTTATTAAATGTGTCTTAGGTAGAACGACTAGAAAAATTTGAAAACCGAAGGTGGTTTAAGATGTTATCCTAAATGTCCCTGCTCAGCCTGTCACTGCAATCTCACATTGAAGGAACCATTTAGGACAGTTGTGTCATGGCAGAAGAGCCCTTAAACTTCAACTATGCTGGGACTAGATCCCAGATTAGTAAACCATGAGCACTTTTTCTGCTGAAATTAGCCTGACCCAGGTGAGAAAAAGAACAGCACCCCTATCCCATCACCACTGCCAAGTGTCCCCTAAATACTGTCTTTTTAACTGGGTCATTCCCCAGATCTGGTTTAACTTGTAGCCAGCTCTGGACCTAGCTGAGAAGACAATAACTTCTGGTAGAGAAGAGAGGGCAGGAGTGAGTGGGAGAGACATTTAGGGCCTGTACACTGCATGTGCAGCTGGCAGAGGGGTAAAGCAGATTACTGGCCTATTGCACTTCAGTCAGAAGAAAGCACTGCTCAAATTAGTTCAATCAGTGGAGCTACTCTGTGTAGACTCCCATATTTTAGAAAAAAAGTGTATTATGGCTGTAGGTAACATTGCCTGGGAATCAGAGTAATCTGCAACATTCACGCACCACAGTGTGATCTCACAAAGAAGCAAGTGTTTAGTTAGGTAGATGTATTTCTAAACTTGTTTCATAAAAGTTTCTAATCTAGATCAGCATTTAATCTCTATGCACAGAAGCCAAGACTGGTTATAGGTCAGGGGAATTAACCAGGAGCATTAAGCATTCAAAATCAATGTGAGGAAGTGAAAAATTTCCTCCTAATGGGGACAGAGGCTTCTGGGATGTTTCCCAAGGGGACAGTTGTAAAAATGGTAAAGCGAGCAGGAAGAAAATCCCCAAACCATTCAAGTGAAATCTGCCTCGGGATCTGACAGCTACTTCTCATGCTAGCAGCACTATGTTTACTGGGACGTTTGCACTGTGGAGCCACAGCAGTTTGGGGACATTTTTTTCCTTGGCTTAAAAGCAGTTCCAACATGTCATCCAACCACAGCACCAATAGTCTAACACCAAAACGTGACTGACAGCTTATGAAACAGATCTGCTGTAATACTTTTTTTCTCCTCATTATGCCATGGCATAATTCCTCAGGAGCCTTTGTGCAGGACACTGTGGGCTGGAGACATCCCGCATGCGAGTCAGTTGTTGTTGTTGTCGTCCAGCAAACACTCAGTGGGTGAGAGCCTATGCCTCATTTTGACATGAAAAACACACTTCAGCTAAGCTTGGCCTGGGGACAAAGCACTTCAGCCCCGAATAAAGGCTCGTCAGAAGCAGTTCCCCGCAGACAGCCCTGCCCTCCCAGCCAGCTGCCCACCCTCCCCGGGCTGCCCGTACCTGCCTCCTCGCCGCCCCACAGGGGCCTGGGCTCAGGCCTGGGCAGCGAGTCTCCTTTGCCGTGGGGATCCTTCATCTGAAAAACAGAAGGGAACACATCAGGTCAGGAGAGCTTCCTGTCATGCTGGGTTATTGCTTCACAACACTTCAGACCAAAATTATTTTCCGTCCAAAGAAAACATGTTGGGCGGCAGCGCCAGGCCTCCCTCCAGCTGTTTCCATAATCAGGGCCAAACTGACAAGGTGCCAGCTACTGTGATCTTCCAGAAATGAGAAGGGCTCTGTGCTTAACTGTACTTCTAATTACATTTTTTCAATTCAAAGTGTGTGTGTTGATTTTACACTCCTGGACCAGATGGTTAGCCCCATTCTCCTGCCTTGGTCCTGCTGAGGGGGAGAACAGCAAAGAAAATGGCAGACTGGGTCCCAGTGGGGCTGTCTTCTAACATGAGGCTGTTTGCTAAGAGCCACTTGGCCCACTCTTTTTCCCAGGGCAGGGACAGCCTTAATTGGGATGGGTTTTAGGGTAGTCCCTTCACATATCCTTGGGTATTGCTAGTGGGGGAGCTACAGACCCCGGTTCCCTCCCTGATTGACACTTCATCCTCATCCATTCTACTTCAGTACATCTAACTGCTTGCCCTCTGGACCTCTCTTACTCGCACAAGAGGCTTGAATCAGAGCAACACAAGAGTTGGGAGAACTGAGAGTGTGACTGTCCTCTTGTATCACCTTCATACGAGTACCAGCCAGTGGCCTCAGTGGTGCTGCTTCTGGGTGATAAACTGAGTGTGAGGGTGAAGTCAGTCAGCAGGATTACACATTTGCTAACTCTCTGTATCCCAAAGTACTTCCCAGGCTCTCCATCCCACTGAAAAACTGCATCCAGCATCAGGATGGGAAGTAGCAGTCAAATGGCAAATAAGATGCTGCAAAGTAACAAGGTAAAGAATTCCCACTGGAATCACTGCACACAAGCTTTTGGTAAAAAAGTTCTGGTGTCCAAAGGCAAAGAGAAATTTTCTTGCTAACATCAAAAATTAGGTGCTTCTTTATACAAATGCATTGTTCTCAAAGCCTGCAGTTCTGAAGGATTACAAAGCTTGTCAGGATAAATCTGGGGCTCTGGTGAGTCACTGAAGTAGAGTTTTCAACTCAGATGTTCTTTGTGTTTTCTGTTTAAGAAATGCTTTCATTCAAAAGATTCTCAACTCAAATGGCAACTTTGCCCACCATTACACAGACTCCAGGCTACACTGTGAAACTGGCTGGAGGATGCACAAGGCTGCAAAGTATTGAAAAAGTGACCCAATTTTCTGATGGCATATTTCTGACTATCTTTATTCAGCAGATTAAGCACATTATTAATAACAGGAAAGGAATAGGCATTTGGGGCAGCTACAGTTCTAGCTACTGTAAAGCTCTGTGATTAAAGCGCCAGAGGGACTGTCAGAAAGAAGCAGCATGGGAATAGAAAGTAAGTGTGGGATGAAGGGATGGAAGGAGAGAAAGTGCTTAGTTTGATGCATTCCAGGCAGAACTGTGATTATGCCCAGAAGAATACAAGCTCAGAAAACACAGGGAAAAGCATTTAAGAAAAACCACACACTGAACTTGTGTCGGTCCCTACAGAAAAGCCCATCTTTAAGTATGCAAAACAACGTATGGCAGAGCCACTGTGCCAAGGGCAGACATGTAATGTCCACAATGTCCGTGAGCAATAAAAGGCTGAATGCTAAAAGCTGCAAACCCTCAACTCTGTTCCTTAAAAAAATCCAGTAAAAAGGGAAACTCCCAGTCACCCTGCCATGAAAAAGAGGCATCACAGTCAAAGTTCTGCAAAGGTGAAGGTCTGGGAAATTGTACAAAGTATTTTCTGACTGAATGTGACATGAATATCAACCATATCTTGGCCCTTTTCATGACCCCAGAGCTATGGTGATTGCCACACTGGACCACATGCCGTTAAGTCTCAAGGAAGCAAATTTATGCTAAACAGGTATTAGAGAGGAACAGAGCAGAAGAGAGGCCACTGTTATGAAAAGCAGTGACTCCCAGGAGGATCACACACATGTCCCTCCCTCATCTCATGCACACACAGGGTCCTGTGTATGCAAGTGGGGGCAGTGGAGGCTTTGTCAAGGAGCCTGAAACACCAGCTCATCCATCAACCAGCAGAAGCACTGGGTCACAGTGAAGGCACACATCTGTACCCGCTGGCAGAAGGAAGGTTTGCAGCAGAAGCCCGGACTTGTGCTCACACTGCAGCAGCATCGCACTTGTGTGGCTCACCCGGGTCAATGCCAGCAAGTCGCGCTCCAGAGGGTTCTAGTCTTCAAGACCACAGCCAGTAACACTTCTGTATCTCACAGCATCTTGTGAAACACAGAGAACATCAGTGACAGAAGTCACGCAGACAGGTAGGAAATCTAGTTTGAAATAGCTTGCGGAGCTCCTATAGCACTAAGTTTGCCCACATTAATTGTATATATTGCTGACACATCCATTCCAATAATTTTATTCCTCTGCCTTTTTTCTCCTTTAATTGCTTCACAGTGTTTACAGTGTTTACAGTGTTTACAGTGGCACTTTCATCACACCTTCCATTTTTATGTCTATGCTGCCATTTCAATTGAGGTTCTCAAAAGTGAGGCATCCTTAGGGAGCGCCAACTTGTTACTGGATGTTTCTTTCGTATGTTTTCCTGGCTTGCTTTCACATAGTACCAATTCAACTGAATAATCCATTCTTTGAATACGGGAATTTCACATGAAGCTGTTGATTCTCATGTCTACACATGTGAGAAAAAGTACAAAGCCACCATATCCACAGAATAAAAAGTGTTTTGTGGGTGGGTTTTTTTTAAAGTTATTTTTCCCGTTTCTAATATTTGCACTGAAGAAGTTCTGTTTTTCATTTACAACAGTGAATATGCTTATCAAGGTGCTTGTAAAATGCTGGATTAAGTCTGTTTCCTGGCTGACATTGCTCGAGCCTAAAGTTCAATGAGAGGAAAGGAGACAAATAAGTTAGTGCTAGTGGGCAAGTCTTTGTACTAGCTGAGTACACTTAAGCCATAGAAGATAAGACTTCAGCAGGTCAAATATTTTAAAACAATATCCATGCAATAGCAACGCAGTGTAGAAAACATCACATTCCTTCATCCTATGAAGCACACCTTCTCCTTTTCCACATTTCTTGTGCTCCAATAATGTGACCCTGGAAAGGCCAGCCACCCTGATGGGTGGGACCGCTCCCGCTAAACCTTGCCCTAAGACTAAGCTGTGGAAAACTACAGCTTCCAATTTGCAAAAGGTAAACCATGTTAGAGGATTTATCTCCAAAACAGAGTTTAAAGGCACTAATCTATGTTTTGGTATTACTCTGAACTCAGTGCCATTGAGCAAGTGAGGAAGTAGAATTCAGAAGTTCATATGTCAATGCAAGCAACACTTGACTTGAAATACTGAATGTCGCTGAAACTCAAACCTTTATCTATTTTGTGCAAACATGATGTTAATTGGATTATCCTGCTTTTTCTTGTTTTAGAAAAAGTAAAAAGACAGAAGTGTTTATAAATGCTTAGTAAAGTAGCAGCTACATCACTTCCTTCTCTCCTTCTGACCTAGACATACTGTTCTCTTCAGCTGCAGCAGCACCCTCAGCCTGGATGCTGCCAGTAAAAGAAAGACTGGAAAAGAGGCAAGGAAGGCAATACTGGCTACCTGTTCTTGCAAAAGCTGGTGTAGGCCAGGGGAAGGGAAAGGCTGTTGAGATTCAAGTGTTTGATGAGCTACTCTGAAAAAGCTCCTCTTCCTCATGGCATCCAGCATGGGGATGGTTGAGAGCATCCAGACATTCATAAATGCCTCTGTCCCATTGTGGGAGCCCCAGAGGAGCTGGGACCTGGGGGAATCTCTTCCCCCACTGCTGTAATGTGAGGTCCACGTTCCTCCACTGCACACAGCAAGGTACCATGGGGGGACACCCCACCAAAAAGGGAGAAAGGAGGCAGAATAAAGAAGACTTGTTATTCTTTAAATAACAATGTAAGTAAGGCAAGTAACGCTTCCGGTCTAAAAGTGGCCTAAAACTCTAATGCATTGTGCTTTTAAAGGGACTACTGCTATGTTTAGCATTTAGCCAGGCCTCACCTCCTCTGCTGAACCAAGAGCCAGAAAAATGTGATCTCCTTCATTCATTGCAAAAGCAGTTTAAATTCTGAAGCCTAATTTACACATCAACATTGTTAATTATTTCATTGCTGAACATCTTAACAGAATGAGCTCATTAATGCATGCATATTCCGTCCACTTGAAAGGACATCAATACCAACACTGGAAGCAGGATACATTATCTAGGCTAAATACCACAGCCACTTGGTATTAAAAAGAAAAGATATGGCTCACAGCTACCAAATGATACTCATTTATTAAAGTTATCTGCCTTTACTGCTGTTTCATGGAGTCCTATAGAGGATCTTGTACCTTATTCAGCAAGACAAAGCCTTGGGATGCAGCATATTTTTGCTACTGGAATGACAGTGGATATCTTCTTGTCACTAGAGGTTCTCAATTATCCAAATAAGTCACTGAATTCTTTATGACACTTAACAGATTCAGATTTACAACTTCATTCCTGGAGACAATCTCTTCCAGTGAAGCCATAGTCAGGACATGACAGAGCTGAATATACATTAGTTCTGTGAACTGTGTTTGTGAAATGCTCATCCAAAGTGAACAGACTGATAAAGTTGGTGTTGCCAAAACGTCTATAATCTGGCTTTAAAGTAGTTATCCATTGAAATGAATGGGAGCCAGCCCCATTTATTTTGGTGGGACTGCTACAGCACAGCAATATTGTTCTCCTCTGGCACTGCTGTCTCTGGAGCCAAGGTCCTAAGCAGCAGCCAAAACACCCCAGTGGGCCCAGTGCACAGGTGGGTCTGCCACCACTTCTGGTGACTGCAGTCAGCAGCAGCTTCTGAAATGAGAGTAGACTGGACTGCCCTGTGCTGGTGTTCAAAGCAGGAACCCTAGGTGAGTCTGAAATCTAAATTTTGCTACATGGATCTTGTAACTTGCTGGCAGCTGTTCCCAGGCTAGCTGTGAAAGAATATTCAGAACTTTATGTAGGTGAAGCTCTAAAAAATATGGGCACTTCAAGCTCTGCCTATGGGTGGAAGAAGCACTGATGCAGATTTCTGCAAAACAACCATAACTTGCAGTGAGATTGATTATGCTGCAATCCAGACAACCTGAAGGGCCATAAATAAGTAAGCTGCAAAGTAGAGAGAAGGCCATTGTCTGCATTTCATGTGCTGCAATAGTATTTCTCCAGCCACAGTGTTTCTCCACGCTGAGCTCTGCATCCTTGCACAGCATCTCTGTGAGGGTCCCTGGTCCTAGGCACAATGGACTGCAGGATCCCATAGCTGCAAACACAGCTCTCCAGACTGTTACTGCCATAAAAACACAACGCGTGCTATTTAAGATGTCTATCTACAATTTTGTTCCCCTTTTATGGGCCTCAAAAGGATTCACCCTACACAAAGTCCCATGCTTTATGGACAGGCATCTCCTGGTGTCCTAGCAGAGGTCATCGTGATTTCTGAAGAGTTTTGCAGCCAGGGTGGCTCAAGCCATAAGCTCTACTGGCCCCTGCACTGTTCCATGGGTTAAAAAGAGCATGAATTTATTTTTCCACTTCTTTTTCTCACCCTTTAACTTCTGTTGCACTGCTTTGCAGGTGGGCTGATCTTCCCTTAATGGGAGATATCATTTTTGAAGACAGAGATAAGACTGCATATACCTGTATGAAAAAGAGCTCCCTTAGCAAGATGCAAAGAAGTCTGGACTGGAGCAGCATAGCAAGGAGATGGTGGATTAATTTATCTCTCAGGAGAAGGAGGGTTGCCTAGCTTTGCAAAATACTTTTTTCTCCAGCACAGCCACAGTAAGATACCTGAGTGGGATCAGAAGGATTCTCTTCTGAGGAGAAGAATCAAGAATGACAAGAATAACAATCTTCAATGGCATTACTGATTTATTAAAATAATTTCCTATCATATTTTTGCTATATAACAAAAAAGTGTTTGTTATTAAAAAAAAAAAAAGAGACCTTCACTCATAAAAGGAATCTTTTATGCAAACTGCATATTATTATATTATTGTCAATAATTATGGTTTTGCCTTGGCGATTGTCAAATTGTGGGACACCTTATTATTTGTGGCAATGTTTTGTTCTACTAAGATTATCAGGGGAGAACTAGGTATTACTGCTGCCCTAAAAACTCAGTCCAAAAGGTTGGCTTTGGAGCTAACAGGAGAATTACCAACTGCATAAGATTTTGTAAAATCTGCGGCTACATCTGTCTGCAGATGGACAGACTGGGTTAACTGTGTTTTTCACTTCTTTCTGAACCAAGCAGCCCATATCCCAGCCTGAAGCCAAGCTCAGGGACATAACTGAACAACACTTTGTGAATCACAGATTCGTGATTCATTGCCTTCAACAGTGCAAAACAGGGCTGTATTGAATGATGTTGGGAAACAACTCTGTTTGAATGGGACTGGCTGATGTAACATGCTGAAGGACTGTGTTGTGACCTACAGGACAGACACCCAGAAACAATGGAACTGCAAACCTGCAGTGCAATGTAACTGCTGCATCAAACAGCTACCAGTCATTATGGATGTGTGGCACACTGTAGCTACATCATCCCTTCAGTTACCGAAAGTGTCCTTCCTCTTGAATAAACAAAGTCACAGGAGAGCAGCAGGGAAAATCAGCCCTTCTCTTCCCTTCACTTACATTAAATTTTACCTGTGCTTTATCTACAATAGAACTACACCAATCCAAACTATGCACATGAATGTTATTTGTATAGTGAAGACCTTGTGGATTGCTCAGTATAAAGCAGCAAACAACTTTTGTTATGATCAAGAGGTGGAAATAGGAGAGCATTTAATAGCAAATAATAATATTTTTTTTTAAATAGCCATATTTTTCTCTGGTAGGATCTTAGTATAAACATTTATTGAAGCCAGAATATTAGATCCAAGGCTTCTTACTTCAGATTTTGGAAGAGTCTGAATTAGGATTCAGATTCATATGTGAGTTTTACCCCATGGGACTTATTAGGAATCTGGAGGCCAACCCATGCTGAATGGAGAGGAAATTCAGATGACTGTAGTGTGAGAATTACCTGGTACAATGTTCTTGTCCAATATTCTGCATAATGCAGCTACAGAGTCTTGCCAGGCTAATTGCTACCTCACCCCTCTCACCTCTGTCATCATGTCATACCCAGTTTTGAGTTCAGGGTTTCCAGTGATGGAAAATCACCTCTTCCTTATATGAGATATTTTTTCAACTTTTTTTTTCTTTTTTTTTTTTAGTTTGGTTGGTTATGTTGTTTTTTGTTTTGTTTTGTTTTTTCCTTATTGATTGTTTTTTCCTTATTGATTGTTTTTTCTTGATCTCCCAGTCACAGAACACATTTATGTCTCTTCTTTGAAGAGCTTTGTCTTACAAGTAGCTGTTCCACCAGGGTGATATTTGCAGGCCACAGTCAGGTTGCCTCTCAAACTCATTTTTTATAAAGTTGTAGAATCAGAGGATCATAGAAAGGTTTTGGTTGGAAGGGACCTTGAAGATCATCTAGATCCAACCCCACTGCATGGGCAGGGACACCTCTCACTAGATCAGGTTGCTCAGAGCCCCATCCAACCTGGCCTTGAATACTTCCAGGGATGGGACTTCCACAACCTCCCTGGGCAACCTGTTGCAGTGTCTCCCCACCCTCATCGTGAAGAATTTCCTTCTAATGTCTAAGGGAAAGGAAGGGGAAAGGAGGAGAGAAGGAGGGGCAAGGAAGGGCAAGGAAGGTCAAAGAAGGTCAAGGAAGGTCAAGGAAGGTCAAAGAAGGTCAAGAACAGTCAATAAGGGGAGAGGAGAGGAAAGGTGGGCAAGGAAGTGAAAAGAGGGGCAAGGAAAGAGTGGTGAGGCATTGAAACAGGCTGCCCAGGGAGGTGGTGGAGGCACTGTCCCTGGAGGTGTTCAAAAAACGGGTAGATATGGTGTTTCAGGAGATGGTTTAGTGGTTAGGGGTTGTAGGGTGAACAGTTGGACTTGATGATCTTGAAGGTCTTATCCAACCTTGGTGATCCTATGATTCCAACAGCCCCTAGGGATGCCCATCTCTTTCTGCTTGCTGGGGAGGGATTTGAAGGGAATTAGGGGCTTATTCTATGTTTAAATACCTTAGCAGGTATCTGAACCAAAGCACCTGTAATGTGCCCCATCCAGTAAACCTGCAGCCAAGCAGTATGAAGGGTTTGGTGTTAACTCAAATCTCAGTGGTCTGGGTTGGAGAGTGGCCTCACAAACTCTCAGTGCTGGTGTGGCTGAGGTGGGGATGAATGGGGGCAAAAGGCAGAAGCTGGGGATGAAGCAGAAGGAATTGTGTGGTGGCTGCATGTTTAGTGCTCTGGGTCTGAGAGCTGTCAGTTTTGGTGGGACCTGCCACCAGGCTGTGACCACAGCATGGCCAGGGCCTGGTCATGGCCTTCGCTCTGCCCCATGTTCTTAACATCTTTCACTGAGGGTTAAACAATCTTGCATTTGGCACAAGGGAAAAACACAAAGTAGCAAACAGAGCTATAAATCTGTACCTCCGCAGATGCCTCACAGTAACATGTACCTACACCCTAAATCAAGTTTAGAAAAAAAAAATATTTAATTAACATTTGCTGTGTTGTTCCAAAATTAGGCAAAATGCTACAGGAACAGAGCTCATGTCTAGACTATAAAAATAGGATTTATTGACATTCACTTATTTTTATGTAGATTTTAGCAGATCAATCTAAGGACTATCACAAATGAATTAGTTCATATCATATAATAAAAGTGACAAACTGTACCTGATATACTTTTGAGTGGAGAATTTAAGTTTCTTAATTAGCACAGTGGAGTAAAAGAGTAGCTGTATGCAGAGCTGACACAACACTCACAGTATATGAGGTATGTTAATTAGAGAGGTCAGAGATTCCATGTGATTGCAGGGTCCATTGGAGCTATAGATATCCTCCAAGACTCACAATATACTTCCTTTTTTTCTAGGAATCAGCCTGGACATATCATAAGACTGGACTTTCTGGTCCTTGCTGGCTCTAACCAGAGCAGAGTCATTCAGTTGTATGTTATCCTGCTGTCCTTCACAAACAATGAGTGCAGGGAAATGAATGTTAACTGAATTTACTTCAGGTTTGGTTTAAGATTTGGGCAAAGGTTGGGGTCAGTTCTCACTTTGCCTGAACTAGTTCTGTGCCCTGGGTGTTAAAGCCTCAAAATTATCATTGACCCTTGTGTGCTCCCAGCTCCCAGCTTTGAACTGCTCCTGGCCTGAGCAAGGAGCACTTTTCCATGGATGAGCAAGTGAGATGTCTCAGCAACACAAACATACCTACAGTGACAGTTGTTCTCTGGCCATTCAGTCACATAGCACGTAGTGCCAGGGAGAAGATGCTACTGGATTTTACTTCAGGTCCTAAGTGCACTTACTGTGTAGGCAGTTTACTGACCCTGCAGGCTATATCCTCAGTTTCTCCTAGGCACTTGCATAGAAAAGTAGTGGCAATATTGTCTTATTCTCTATTTTTCTGTATGTGAGAAGAAATAAAAGCAGTGACCACTTGTGAAGTGATGGATGCTTCCAAAGGCCAGAGACAAACGATAATTCTTGGCATCTTGAAGTACTGTCCCCATGGATTAATTGCATTAATTATTATCTCAATTTTACAGATGGAAAATCTAAATAACAGAGAGGCTGAAGACTTGTTCAAACTTAAATCTCAGTTCAAAGAATGTGGAATAGTCTCTAGCTCCCAATCCTCCAGTTAATTTTCATTATTAAGTGATTCCATAATATATTCATACATAAGTATGACAATCAGCTTAAACATACAGTGGATTTTCTACCAAAGGAGAAGCACCTTTTGCTGCATATTTTCTTGATGCTCATCAAACATTTAGGGATCCTTTTTTCAGTGCTTGTGATTCTGCCATGTACTTAGATACAAAGAGACTGAACTCAGTTAAGAGGGACAGTGGATCTTATCAGTCCCTCCAACAGGACTAACAAGCCCTAGAAGCTTCATGTATATGGAGTTTGCTCAGAAATAGGGATGAATTACTCAGGGACAGAGCTAAGTTTGGTTTTGAATTATTACTTCTGTTGTAGCAGAACTCCAGGTGTTTGCAGCTTGGTGAGAGGAAGTGAAGTGTACAGGGCTCACACTGAGCTGTGTGGGAGAAACAAGGGTAAGTTATCTGAGGGGTGCTGTGACTCCTGTAGGTCTTCACTGGACTGGTAGGGACCAGTTCTGGCCCCAAATGCCACCATAGCCTAACACTTTCTACAGCCCTAGCCCTGTGCAGTGTCTCCACTAGTCATGGTGGAGAGCTCTCTAAAGACATCTTGATCCCTGCGTACAAGGACACTGGCTGGTGTACCCTTTCATCTTCTCTAAAACACAAATGTATTTATAGAGGAAGAGGAGCAGGTGTGCTTAACTGAAGAACAGAAGGTGAGAATGATGGAGGAGCACAAGTACCTTGACCTACCAGTAGCAAGTGCACAGTGCACCCATCTTGATCCAGTCCTGATGGATCAAGACTTCCATTTACATTGTCCAAGATGTACAGACCCTGAGGAAGCCTTTGCTATATGGACAGCTTTGATGTCCTACTAACTTTGAAGTGTTAATATTTTCATAGCACAGTGTCATGACAGCAAGGTCAAGCACAAATTTTTATTAAAAAAATATTATCTGTTGTGCATGAATTAACATGCTGTACTTAGGTTTGATCCTTTATTTCTTAGTACCTGATTGTTCTCCCTTTCATTTTCCCTGCTATGGAGTAATTTGACCTGAAAATAAAAAGGAAATTAATCTGATTAGAAGCAAAGAGTTTTTGGAGAGTCACTGTCTATCTGTGCTATATTTTAAATCATATTTCCATTAATTTCTGACAGCTCAATGACATATTGAGGAACTGGTCCTGTTCTCTGTTTAAGACAATGGAAAATCTCATTCCATCTTCAGGGTTAGAAAGATGACCTCTAGGGGTAAAGAAAAATGAAAGGACACATTCTAGCTGATGCAGGCAAGAGTTTCATTCATGGAGAATGTGAAATATGAATTGACATTGTAGCTGCCTGATCTCTGCTAAAACATCTGCAGAGAAAGAAAGCAAATAAACAAAATGTGTCCTCCTTTACTCAGGTTCATGTAAGGTTGTAGTGTTTGTTCCATGCATGTTCAGAAGAAGAAATGAAGAAAAGCTTTATTTCTGTCTTTACAGTTGAGCTGCAGAGGGAATATAAATAGATGTCTACGTGATTCTGTCTCTGTCTGTTGTGCATGTGGAAAACTTGAAATGGAATTGCATGCAACTATGACAAGCCCATGTTGTTCTACACCCACATTTTGCAAGAGGTGGTGGAGGTGGAGTGATACCGGCCTGCTAATGAGGGCAGTGGTTGTTGTTTGCTATTTAAAAACAGGAACAGAAACTGAAATAACTTGAGCAAATAGGCGATGGCTACATTGGGGGTGTGATTAGCTCTTATCAGTGGGTTTCTTCTAGCTCTCATGACAGGAGCTGAAAGTGTCTAGGTCACTCCTGTAGGTTAGATGAACTCCATATGCAACATACGGCAACTGCATCAGTGCCAGGCAAGGAGATATCCCCCAACTGCAAAACACCCACTGGGTCCCAGGGAAGGTCCCAGCATAGCAAGATGGTGTACTCTCAGCACTGTGCCAGAAAATCTCTTGTGATGTGACTATGTGGCCACAAAAGCACATGTAACATCCTTTGAGTGAGTTCAGGATGGGTTGACTCAGTGTTGGCAATACTGGGATCATTTTCCAACACTTTCCTGAGTCTGGCCAGGTGTAGGTGCTCTTGCTGTCAGCCACCCTGGTTCCAACACAGCACATATATACGTTAGGATAAACACACAGGATGGCATTAAGATATAACTTGGGTATATTGCTGGTGTAGATAAACTTTGAAACTTCATTCTAACCAAGAAATACATTGAAGGACTTAAGCTATAAAGTTCTTATGCGAACATAGTTCTTATCTAGATTGATATTGTTTACGCTAGTCAGCCTTGCAGCAATATCCAGTTTGGCTGGAAACTTGTTTAAGTCAGATTTAAATCCAATTTCTACCCACAAGATGGACTTTAAGGAAGGAATGAATAAGGCCTGTGTGGTCCTTGCAGTCTGGCTCTGTGTTTGCAAAGGGTCTTATTTCTGACCATTTCACAGTTTGATATTTGATGGTGTGATTATTAACGAGACTCAATCTTGCACAAAATGTCGGGCACATGGTGTCCAAAGGTTCAAGGTAAAGGTTAAGTACTGTTTAATATCCAACTGCTTGTATGTCTACTGAGCTTATATGTTGATCATTAGCCTCTGCTGCTGTGGACTGTCTCTAGCCATCAAGTTTTGAGGAGTAAGGGAAGAACAAGGGACATTTCTCTGTTTATTGCAAATAATAAAAGCACTAAAGCAGGTCTTTTGGGTGTGTTTATACGTTCTCTTCCAACTCACTTTACCTCTAGTCATAGCACCAAGAAAAAAGGGACTTGTTAGATTGGAAAATATTTAACACACTACTAAGTGTGTTAAATATTTTAAAAATGTGTTAAAAATTGCAGGTCTGGAAGGTAGTTGCTGCTTTTTCCACAGTACAAGTACTTGCTTGCATTCAGAGTTAACTAACCAGATGTGACAATGGTTGCATGCATTTTCATAGCTATGTATCTCTCTGATGCAAGTTCCCAGTTGTGCTTAGAGAGTCAGATTCAGTTTTTCCATTCCTTCAAAAGATATGTACAGCATGCAGGTGGTCTTCTTTCCAGCTGTCCACAAAACTTTAAAGCAGATGCAGAACAATCAGTCTTCCATTATTATTTTACTGAGGCCATGAGCAGGATTAATTGATTTATGACTTGTGGCTTTGGTTCAAGAAGAGCCTCTGTTTCTCTCCCAAAGCAACTGAAATAGCATTCTTAGTGCAATGATAAAATATCCTAACCCACCCAAATTTGGCAAAAATCAGGCTGGAGCCAAACAGATTTTGAGGTTGTGACAGAATTGAACAAGTCTGTTACCATCAGCCTCACCAGAAGGCTGCTGCCAAGACACAGAAGATTCAAAACTAAGTATACACAACAGTTTAACTGGAAGAAAAAAAGAATAACAATTATATGCCTTCTATGAAGGCACTGGAACTTTTTCTTTTTTCCCTAAAGTTCTTTGCAAAACTTAGAAAGGGGTAATATCTTCTAAAGATCTGCTGACAGCTGGTTAAGGAAACTGGTCTAGACTACAAATACTCCTATAGGTCTTATTTCCACTCTTCTTGGTATTACTGAAATGAAATGTGAGGAAGAATCAGGCTGCTAATGGGATGCATGGCACGGATACAATCTGAGTTTTGCTGCAAGTGTTGGAGAGTGTCCAAATTGCCTTTTTCCTCTGCTCCTCCAGTTAAAGGCTGAGGCAAGTGGCTGGTTCAGCACTAGTCTTTAGCATGTGCTAATATGGTAAAAACAGATCCACAGCCTACAGTAGCAATCCTGTAGCTGTAGCAGGGCACTGGGGGCAAAGAAAGGCTGGATGTGGCACTTAGTGCCATGGTCTAGCTGATGTAGTGGTGTTAGGTCATAGGCTGGACTTGATGATCTTAAAGGTCTTTTCCAGCCTTGGTGATTCTGCGATTCTGTGAAGACTGCAAATACTGCCACTACAGGTGAGCCTGGGACGACAAGGAGACACATCTGATGGTAAAGTATCTTCTGAATTGGGTGTGAAACACTCCTCCCAAGTACAGTGGCAAAGCCCTAGACCAAAACCATGGGAGTGAGCTGGGACTAGCTCAGGAAATGGCCCGTTTGCAGTTTGGTTTCATGTTCCCATTGTGCCTGTAATTCAGGATCCTACAAGAGGCACTTCGTGAAGGAGAAACTACCTGAGCATAACAATCTTTTATGGTGTATCCATGTCTTCCAGGGATTAATGCCCAATTATTTCTTTTCAAAGAGTCCTCCCATAATCATACAGTGTGGAAAGTATTAAGTAGCATTTATCAGGGTGGAAAGTTACTCTGCAGTTCATATGTGATGTCCTGAATGTGTGATGTGCCAACAGCCATATAACCTGTGATAAGAACTCTGCTGTGCTGTTATGTCAGCCTCATTTCACGTGGCTTTCAAAAGCTGATGTGGTAACAGAAGTCTGGTCTGCTTGCACATGGAACAAGCCTGCAGGTTCTGGTCTGCAGATCACACTGGTTGACACACTATTCACAGAAATTTTTCTATTTCCTCTTCAGGACAAAAGTGCATTGATCAAAGTTGAAAAATTTGAAAATCCTCCCCATGCAGTTCATAGAATCATAGAAGCAATCATAGAATCACAGAATCATAGAATCATAGAATGGTTAAGGTTGGAAGGGGCCTTAAAGATCATCAGGTTCCAACCTCCCTGCTATGAGGTTGCCCATAGACCAGGTTGCACAAGGCCTCATCCAACCTGGCCTTCTAAAGGAAATATGAACAAAAAGAAGACAGTGAAAAATAGTTAAAACTAAATAACTTTACTGCAGAACAGATGCTCCCATTTCATAGTATTGCCTTGTGAACTCCTAGAGGAGGGATGATAAAGAGAGTGTTTCCTTCTAAAATCTGTCACCCCTGGAGGTCACTGCTGAATAGCATCAGTTTTACCTTTTAAAAAAGTGGGTGTTATGAAACATAATGAGCAAGCATTCCTAGAGGCACTACCAGTTCCTAGTGCCCCAGTTTCTGAGATCCTGGCATGAAATCCTGCACAGATCCAGGGTACAAGTGAGGTGTTTCTAACCTCCTGCAATATTTTTAAAGAATAGCTCCATGCACATGTGTCCAAGAGTCAAAGTGCCTAAAATTGCTGGCCACTTCTGACAACTTAGCCAGTAACAATGCACATAATCAACCCAAATATTTATATCATAGAATCACAGAATGGTTTGGGTTGGAAAGGACCTTGAAGATTATTTAGTTCAAACCCCCCTGCCATGGGCAGGGAACACCTCCCATTAGATCAGGTTACTCAGAGCCCCATCCAACCTGGCTTGAATACTTCCAGGGAGGGGACACCCACAACTTCTTTGGGCAACCTGTTCCAGTGTGTCACCACCCTCACAGTAAAGAATTTCTTCCTAATATCTAACCTAAATCTACCCTCTTTCATCTTAAAGCCTTTACCCCTCATCCTATAACTCCATGTCCTTGTAAAAAGTCCCTCCCCAGCTTTCCTATAGCACCTTCAGGTACTCAAAGGTCTCTTCTGAGCCTTCTCCAGGCTGAACAACCCCAACTCTCTCAGCCTGTCTTCATAAGAGAGGTGCTCCAGCCCTCTGATCGTTTCTGTGGCTCTCCTTTGGACTTGCTCCAACAGCTCCATGTCCTTCCCATGTTGGGGACTCCAGAACTGGACACAGCACTCCAGGTGGGGTCTCACAAGTGCAGAGTAGACGGGGAGAATCCCCTCCCTTGACCTGCTCGCCATGCTTCTTTTGATGCAGCCCAGGACATGGTTGGCTTTCTGGGCTGCAAGTGCACATTGCCCACTCATGTTGAGCTTCTCATCAATCAACACCCCCAGGTCCTTCTCAGGGCTACTCTCAATCATTCTCCACCCAGCCTGTATTTGTAATTGTGATTCCCCTGACCCAAGTGCAGGACCTTGCACTTGGCCTCATTGAACTTCATGAGGCTAGCATTGGCCCACCTCTCAAGCCTGACGAGGTCCTTCTGGATGGCCTCCCTTCCCTCCAGCATGTTGACTGTACCACACAGCTTCTTGGCAAACTTGCCGAGGGTGCTACTCAATCCCACTGTCCATGTAAGACGTTACTTTGACATATTAGGAATGTAATAAGCATAGTTTACTGACATGTTGAAGTTTAAAAAGAAAGTCGCTTTCAGGGACAGCTGGAACTGAAAACCTTGTAGCTTGTCAGTGATGAATAGCAATATGAAAGTAAAACTAAAAGGAGAAACTCTGGACTTTCAATTCTGACAAAAACAAATGGTGATAGAAGTTACGTACACAGATTTCTGAAATTCTTACTGTTATAGTAATCGGATTTAAAAGAGACTTTTCAGATATATGATATTTATCTTGACAAAATCTTACTCAACAGTTTCATTGTT
The DNA here is from genome assembly GCA_020745705.1 of Hemiprocne comata. NCBI lineage: Eukaryota > Metazoa > Chordata > Aves > Apodiformes > Apodidae > Hemiprocne > Hemiprocne comata. The sequence continues at coordinate 87,030,198 of CM036588.1, forward strand.
TCATGCATTTCCCTTTGGTGCTTTGAAAAGAAAGCAAGTTTGTTCTTTCATCTGTAGCCATTCCCTCAGTAGCTGTCATTTACTATGTAGAAAAAAGGATTCTGTTGTATTTCTGTATGCATTTGGCTTTGCATGCAGCTATATTTTTCTTTCAGTAGATGTGTCTTGGGGCTTGGGGAATTGTTTTTATGAAAGGGCTGCTTTTTAAGCCAAAATATCTTTATCTCTCAAAGAGCCTCAGCTCCTGTGGGCTAGGTAGAAAATAAAAGAAACCCTTAAGAAACTAAACATCATCATCTTAATAATGGTAGCTTTTGGATATCTGTTTTCCAGGGCACAACCTGTAACTCTAGGTGTACAGGTACCTCTGCAGGTACTTCTTTAGCAGTGCTGAATGCTTCACAAGAAGATTAACAACAGCCAGCATGCTGAGAACAGAGGGGGAAATCTGGTAGCATTAGCTATCTAGTTCCTTCCTTCTAAGAGTGGTTTTTGAAAAGCATCTCCAGGACATCAGTCCCTGCTTTTATCTAAATAGCTGAGACCTCACAAGAACTGCTCCAGTTGTGACAGGTCTTGTTTTAATGCCTTTCCAAGCTAGAGAAGTAAAATTTGTTTCTCCTGCTCTACACAAGGCTGCCTGAAATAAGAGCTGCATGCCTGATGATAAAACTTGGCCACTCTCAAGAGTCAGACCTTTGGGAAGCAGACAGGAGCTGTAGGTTTCCTTCTCAGTGACAACAGTAGTCCATTCTGTAACTGCCTGACACAGATATAACCCTTGCAGCAGTGAATAACACCCAGGAATCCTCTCACCGGGAAGGCTGTACAGGCAGACTCCCCAGGGTTTGAGCAGGCTACCAGCTTTTGTATTGCTCTTGCAGAGTGATGCAGAAGGAGGCATCCCCAGCATCCTCCACTGTCACCTAAACAAGCTTGTTACAGAGCACTAGTTCCTCCAAGATGCTTTGGGAGGGGGGAGGGTGTTTGTTTTCTCCACCTACCAGATTTGAAAAGGTGCCTAAATTGCCATCTCTGCTTTCCTGGGACTTCCAGTTCACACTTTTGGCAATAATGGGTGGGAGGTTCCCACTCCCAGCAGCTCTTCCTCCTATTTTTCAAGGGCAAGAGTGGATCCTGTGGCATTCTTTTGAAGACCATTCTAACATGCTAATCCTTCTTCACAGTTCAGAAAAATACATCTAGCCCCTTTTTGTGCTTTCTGCTTGCTTGCTCAGCACTGTTCTGTAGAACCTAATTCTGTCTCTGCAGAACAGAATATAATAGACTATTTTGTTTGGAAGGGACCTACAACAATCATCTAATCACACCACCTGACCACTTCAGGGCTGACCAGAAGTTAAAGGAGGTTGTCAAGGTCATTGTCCTAATGCCTCTTAAACACTGACAGGCTTGGGGCATCAGCCATCTCTCTAGGAAGCCTCTCTAGGTGTTCAACACCTCTCTTGGTAAATAAATTATTCTTAATGTCCAGTCTAGTTTTTAATTGTAGGCAGTGCAGTCTGCTCCAGAAGGCAGGTGTTGTCATCAGGTGCTATCATACCCCTCTTAAAACATTTATTTATCACATTTGTAGTTTGTTTGTTGTTGTTTGGTTTTTTGTTGAGTTGGGGTGGAGGTATTGTTTGGATTTTAATTTTTTTTAATCTGTCTGTAAAACCATTTATCTGAAGATAAAGAATTCTTTTTTGCATAGGAAAGCAAAACCCACATGGTTTCAGATGACAGTTTACTGCTAAAGATTTCTTGATTAGGTTTGGATTAATTTTCAGTTCCTTAAAACTGGTCTTTCCTAATTTATAGTAGTACCAAGGGTCTGACTCCCTCATCTTCAAGACTCAAGTGCCTTTTATAGAGGTCAGATGGGATTAACTCCCTACCCCCCCTCCCTGATTCTCTATTGGGGAAACGGGATACTTCTTTTCCTCCAAAATTAATTCCCCAATTTACACAAAACTGGCAAGTGTTAAAACCAGGGCCTTATTTGCCAGTAAGACTCTAAAATAATTTTGAAGCAGTGTTAATTGTTATGAATCTACGCAGGTTTTGTTTTTGTTTTGTTTTAATAGTAATGTCAATATGGGGTGAAACAATACAGGCTATACAAACTCTTTGTGCAGCTGCACTGCTGCTTTGGAAATAAGTATCTTTCCATTAGTGCAAATAGTCGAAAAAGTCAATTTATCATGCACCTCTCAAATCCAGAGAGTGCATTACAGAAACTCCTTTAGAACATCCTGTGCTGACTATTCAGAGGGGGGAAAAAAATTCACAAAATGGAAAGGGTATAATTGGATACAGAGCAAGTACACTGTATTAAAACAGGAGACACTGAGAAGTCCAGGGATCTGGGAATAACATTAAATTACCTTAAATTAGCAGCATGCACTGAACTAACTAACACTGTAATAGGATGTATAGGATGCATGGCTTTACTATGGAGGTCTTAGCCAATTAAAACATCTTTGTGCAAAGAGGAAAATTCCACATAAATGGTTATCTGGAACTTCTAGACAGAAAAATTGTGATAGTTATTTATAAACTGCAAAGAAATGCAACAGCTACAATGCTAAGATAAGAACAAAATTACTCATTGTGTTACTTATACTGACCAAGACGCTTGGGATGTCTTGTGATATCTGTGGCTTCTTGGGTTAGGCAGACTGGTGCATACAGAGTAGCTGGAGGGAGAAACAAGTTTTTCTTTACGGAACATATTTTTGGGTCAGAGATGCATTTATTTAGAGAGAAATGGCATGCAAGACTAACTTGCCAATCCTCAAAAGCACAGTCTAGGCAGGCCATGAAATGACCTTTGGTGGGGAGGAGGGGACACAAACTGGCCAGGGGAGGAACTGTTTAGGAGTGGGAAAGTCAAGGAGGTTTCAGCTCTCCCCTCTGCTCCATGCAGTCCTGCTGGTGGCATGGACATGGCACTTGCCCTGGGCAGGTGGTAGAACTGGCCCTGCAGCCACTCCTGCCCTGGGCACCCCCCCCCTGTCTTTGTGCAGCCATGGACTCCCTGACCATGTTATAACATGGTTTAATGCTGCTCCCTGGGTGAATGGGCTTGAATTTGGTTTTAAGATGTACTTGGCTGTTTTACAGACTAGTCTTTAGCTGTCTGTATACAGTCTTATGCACGTGTTTGTCAGAGTTGTTTTATCTTCAGAGTTTTTACTCTTTAAGAGAGCGGTATTAATTGCCTGTCAGATAGTTTTTATGACCTTGTCACACAATGCAACAGACTCCTTTATTTATCTACTATGAAGCACTGAATTATCTTCAGGATGAGCTGAAGCAATGATTACAAGATGAGCAATAAACCGATTAAAATCAAACTCCAATAGATAACAACTTCAGTTGTCACTTCTAAATATAACCTTTGAAGACCAAACAGATTTAGCGCGGTCTTAGCTTGTATAAAAATATGTTCTCTTAAAATAAGAAAAAAAATGAAAACCTTTTTGAGTCGATTTGTTTACCTTCTTCTTTGACATCAGGTACTAAATATTGCCAGAAGCAGGATTCTGGAAAAACAGAACATTGTTCCATTCTAGTAAGCAAATCTCTTGACCTTATGATGCTGACCACTTGCTAATCAGAAATGAGCCTTGTCTGTCCTGCATGACAGGACAAAACTAACCAGATATTTGATCTACTGTCTCTGGCCTGAATGCCTCGCACTCCCTGTGCTGGGTATTTCCTGGTTACTACCACCAGTGTAGAAATGAATACTTTTCTCTGATCTCTATGACTGTCAGCAAAGTCATTTGGATCTCTGAGTGTAAAAGGTGCTAGATAAACACCACATTAAAATAAAAATAATCTTTAAAAGAGAAATAAATAGGTGTCCTTTCCAGTCCAGGTATTATAGAAACCCCATGGAAAACATGTTCCAGTGGCAGATGTCCTCAGGGAAAATCCCTGAGAATCAATTTCTTTAAAATAGGAGATATTTAAATTATTTTCAGTAGTGTTGAACTAGCATTCAAAAAGGAGGAGAGCATGTTTTTAGGCTTTGATATTGACTTGTCCAATTACTTTACTAAATGTGTAGCACTTCAACAGACCTGTGATGGATGTACAAATGACTGAAGGCCTCACTGCATATTTGTAAAGCAGATGATTGATGTATCACATAATTTCTTTGAGTCATGAAACTGATTTATATGCGCTGTGCTATATAGACATTCGCTTTGTCAGTTGGGACTGTAAAAACCCCCACAGGCAATTGTCTGCTATTCAGTCTTTGCCATTCACTGAAATTACACATAATTTCAGCCTCTGCATCTGAAAACTGTGCTTTGCCATTTCCATTTGAAAACACTTTTGTGTTAAACATTTTTGACTCGTCTAAATAAATATTATAGATAATAACCCTATATCAATCCATTACAAAACCATGAAAGTATGTACTGCATTTTTATTTAATCCCTGAAACAAACCTGTTCCCACCTCACTCACATGTTTCTTTCACAGCTGATTCTCACAGCTGCTGAGGTATCTGAGCAACAGAGAAACCTAAGATTGCTTTTAGTCTTGCTAAAGCTATAGGATCTGTAATAAAATCTAATTTGAGTCAGTGGTCTTCAGATATACACATGATCAAATTCCTAAAGTACAGACACTTATTGGCAGATAAGCTTGTGCTTATGGGCAGAGATATGTATTAAAATGTACACTATTCCAAATTTCATAAAAACCCAGTAAGTGACACATTTATGTCAAAAGCTAAACGAGTTTTAGTGCAGTCAGCTAGAAACAATTATTTAGGAAATAGCCATAAGCTGTGCTGGTGAAAATGAGTTTTCCATTTGAGACTGTCAACTTGCAGGATTAAGCCACAACTTTGACTTGTGATGATCCAGAAAATACAAACTTTCTGCAGCTAGAAGTTGCTGAATGGAGAGAATTACAAATTACCTTCTTTACTCTTATAATTGCTCATATCAACTACTTGCTTCTCTAAAACTATTCCTTTTTCAGACAGTGGTACAATAAACTTCTGGAGCAGAATATGACAACTGCATTTACTTGTATATCAAAAAAAGTCAAACAGAAGTTATGGAGTTCCAGTGGCTGTGGATTCTCAAATTAAATTACATGTAATATACAAGTATTTCCTTTACTGGTTTTAATATCTTTTTCCTTTTGATTATGTTGGAAGTATCCTTGCCAATACAACAAAGAGCAGTAAAAACAGGGCTGCTCAACAGATTCTCTCTCAGTATGTCACTCTTACGAGTACAAGGTAGAGTTCCTAAACTCAGTGGAATAAGCTTCCACCCTTCAGTTTTAGGGGGCATAGGACTGAAGCAAAATACTATCTGAAATCTGGAGTAACTAAGTGTAAAGGCAAGAACATCCTACACATGAATGTATTAAACTCCAGCTATAAATTAATTTCACTTTTCTGTTTTGATGGGCAGTTCCAGATGCCTGCAATTCTTATGTTTGAAGTCTGCTTATAATGTTCAGTCTTTTATACCATATACAAGATTTTCTCATGGTATCTGTGCTATACGTTAGCTTAAATAGAAACCTTTCAATTGTTTTTCATTTTTGCTTTCCAGACCTATTCCTACTGTTTCATTGTTGCAACGGAGCAGGCAAATAAAGGGCTATAATTTTTAATTTTTTTTAATGAATTTAAGAATATGGTTATTTTCATGCTGGCAGCTTTTCCTGGTTGCAAGAAGGATCAAAAGGGAAACCAAAACTCATTGAGGTGATCTTTATAAGTGTTTCCCAAATCACTGCATGGGAAGGTTCCAGCATGTACAAAAGGTCAAAGTTTCTCACACCAAATGTCAGTCTGAGCTGAAGGCTCATGGAACCACTGCCTCTTTGTCTATCCTTTGCTCCTTGGCAATCCCTTCCCAAAGGATCCTACTTACCAGGGACACTTCCAGTCACTTCAAAGTGGATCACATTGTATGGATGAAGGGAAAGAATGATACCGTTTGGCCTGCAAGGCCTTTCCCAGGCATTTGTTGCCCTGGTACCACTAGTGTCTCCTCACCCACCGTAGCTATATTTATTTCCCATCCCTCCCCATATGTCTCCACAGGAGGAGAAGTAAATTCTGTGAATGGCAGGCTGTGCTCCTTAACAAACAGACAGAGGGTCTGCTTTTCTGGCTGTGGGCCTGATCTTTGGAGCTACCCTGAGCTGAGGTCTTCAGCAAGCTATTCTCCATGGCACCCAAGGCTGCCTTCTGGAATAATCGCAGTAAATTTAAGACCTTGCAGTGTGTACTGAGTAGTTCTAATTATTCCATCAAAGTGCATTACTGTGTTTCTGTCTCTATCAAGTGTACTCTGCCAACAGGTTGTTAATTTGCATAGATTATTAGAGGGTCTCACAGTGCTCTCTACTTTTGATTTCACTGAACAATTCTGTTACCCAAACATGTTTTTTTTCACCTACTTTTCTTTTCCAAATTGTGTTTTATTGCAGCACTTTTCACATATATTAGTTCCAGGATTAATTGTCCCATACTGGGCTTTCAGGATTTCCATTTCCTCTATTATGTATGTGCATATGTATTAACTAGCACTTATCAGGGTGTAAATCACATGGTGCCTCATTACCAATGCAGATCATTAATAGTAGGAGGGCTTTCTGTCCAAAATGTGTGAGAAAACCATCTTTCCCTAAAAAGCCCAACCAGATCTGTCACCGAACTCTACAAAGAGCTAGTCAGATATTTATTTTTCTCATCTCCACATTTTCCTAATCCATTAAAAGGCACTTAGTCTTATGATGCCCTTTTACACAATGTATTTCACTTGAAATACTTTCTTACGCCATTTCAAATGCAGGTTTCTAGAGCCATGTGTTATTTATAGGAGAGATTCATAAGCTGAACTATCTCAAATAATTACCCAACCTTTGGCTTGGGTACATTTTTTTCAGCATTCCCCATCTCTGAAGCAAAACTAGAAATATGGTAAAGTGCTGAAATGTGATTGAAATCAAGGGCTCTCCTATACAGAGGAACTTTGAGAGGTTTTTTAATAGTAAAAAAAAAAAATTAAAAAAATCCTGCTATCGATCTAATAGCGTGATCCAAAACTGTCTTTTAGAGCAATTAACTGCCAACGAGCTGCAAAGGGCTTGTCCAAAAAAGGTGGCAGCACTGAATTCCTTGCGGCTCTAAGCAAGACTTTCCTGATGTTTCTTCACAAAAGACACCAGGCTTGGCAGCAGTTAGAAGAAGTCGCTGCAACTCCCTCAGCAGCTTCCACCCATCTCTTTTCCACTTTCAGCCCCCCAGCAGCAGTAAGAGAGGGTAGACACCAAAACCCTTTGCCAGATCCTCCATATCACACCTGACGTGGGGACAGATCCCTCTGGGGGCTGATGGGGCTCAGTGCCTGCTCAGCACCCCTGAGCCCTCAGTCAGGCAGCAGCGGCTGTGCTGAGCACACGGAAATGCTCCCGGCAGTTTGAAGTCACGTTGCTCAAATGGGGCAAATATTCATTTGCTCTTTCCCTCCTTTAGCTAGGGGCAGCGCGGTGTTTTTGTTTAGCTCTGGAAAGAAAAGACAGCTCTAAACATTCAGAGGTTTGGTCTGCTAGACAGAGATGTGTCCGTGGTGCTTCAGGACAAATGCCAGCTGATACATAGGGCAGCAGGAGCTTTTTTAGACAAAGAGGAAAGAACAGAACAAGCCTTGAACCTAGCTGTTGGCTCTGTTAAAGAAAAAGGGAAGATATTTTGAGCTCATTAACAAGGTCTGTTATCTTTTGCTTATTTAGAAGGTCTGAAACAAGGGCATAACAATACAGTATAAGTAGCATACACCAATCATGCAGAGTATGAAGGATTTTGTGTGTGTGTGAGTATGGTTTATCTCTAATAACCCAGCTTGGTTAACCCTCACCTGAGACATTTAAATCACACCAAATTTTCACCATGTTCTCCTCTCCCCATGTAGCAGACTGCTAAGCAGGTCTAAAAGCTGGTTTGCTTGCTTTTTCAAAACCAGCTTATATACACAGGGTATCTATCCATCATACAGCACAGCAAAGCACTTTGAAAGGAAATTCACCCTTCTCCTCATCAAGCCAGTCAGTTTTACGCCACTGAAGTATGTAAATAGACATGGAAAAGTAAGGAATGGTTATTGTAAATCATTGCCCTGGCAGCAGTCCAAAGCCCTTAGGGCTTCAACTGTTAACACTGGTAGAACAGATGCAAGCTTCCATAGAACTAATCCACATTGGTTACAAACCCAATAATACACCTATGCAAGTCAGTGTTGTGAAAATTAACATGGTTTTCTGGCAATGCTTGAAAAATTATCTAGTCCACTCTATACAATGTGGAAAGATGTCATAAAAATACGGAGATAACTCAATACCATACAAGTAATACAGGAGACTTAGTAGAGGTTACATCAGTAATAATTTATAAATTCCACCTGACACATGCCTTAACAGAAAAGCCTGGGGATGAGGAAATGGAAGCATATCATAAGAAAAAAATTCTCACAATTTAAAATACTTTCAGTGTTAATATAATCTTATTTACGTTTAAGTCAGTTTTTAAAGACTCCACTACATAACTACCATCACAGTAAACAAACAGTAATGACTTTTTTCCCTGGTTTTGTGTTGAAAATAAGAATAGAAATACAGACACATGTTCCCTTGGGTGATGTGGTTTAATCAGATTGGTTTTTATAAGGCCTTTTTCAAACTGATCAGAATAGCCTGAAACATGTCAAGAGAAAGCTTGTTGCCTAGAAGAAGCCCTTAATAATATTTCACAGCTGATTTCTTTGTGAATTAATTTGCCCTTGAGTAAAAGCACAAGGTGAGTAGGACCCTTGTATGTGTTGCTGTTGGGCATAGCACACAGGAACTATAATCACTGAACCACTACCTGGTTGCAGTATTGAAAACAACAGAGAAGGAAGAGTAATGGGGAAAAAGAGACAAGAATTAGCCAGGAAGAGACAACTGACACATCTCAAGCTCCCTGCTGGCTTAACAGAGACCATGTTCTCTTCCCCTTGAAATACAGACTATTCAAGTTCACTGGTTTAAAGCGAAGGGAGTTATCTCACATTTATGCAGTTTGTGCCATTTGTAACCCCTGTACAGAATCTCACCCAGCAACTCTCTTTAACCTGGAAAAGGTCAGACATGGAGCTCCTGTAGCCTTTATTATTAAAAGCTTCCTGCCTAGTTTTACTGTAGAGAAAGAGGCAGTGACCTTACATTTAATCACATCAAAGACTCCGTGCTGTAACTTACTTAAAAGACTCCTTATGCAGGATAGCTTTATCCAAGGAGTCTTTCACCAAATGAAGTTATTTTTAAAGCAGCGTGCAAAATATCCCTCTTGCTGCAGACTCAAGCTGCTGACTAAGCAGCTTCCACTGCCTGCAGTAAGAAGACAGAGAGAGAGGTCTGGGGGAATCTGCACGCAGCCAAATCTATCCCATATGCATGTAAAACCTAATGGAAATCAGTCATGAGGCCCTACAGCTCTATAGGAGTACATGTGATCTGTGGCAAGGCAAAGGATTTGCAGAATCCTCTGTCTTTGGTGCTGTCATTTTTTAATGCTTCAGCCTGAGCAAAGTTAATCTTCTTAATGAAGTAAAATGGAGGAGTAATTAGCTCCTCTGCTTGTGCATATGTTTCACCAAAATGCCTTTGCTGGATTGCTGAAGGACACAGGACTTCCAGTTGTACCTGCCGTTTGAATTTCCCTGATTAAAAATGCTGCAGATGTAGCATGAACAAAATGATTCTGCTGTGAGCAGTGTGCTAAGGTTCTGATAAATGCCTTGTCACATTTGCTCTGCTTTGTACTTGGAAAGAGTCTTATTTGTTTGCTTTTATGTTTCTACCACTCTTTCCTTTCTGTGCACTGTTTCCAGGCAGGGATGGTTCTGTCAGGGATGACGGGCTCTGAACTAAAGTTTCTGTAGTGTATTTTGCTTTTTTCCACAGGGATTAGGTGGAGCTGGGCAATGAATGAAAGGTCGTAGAATCATAGAATGCCAGGTTGGAGGGGACCTCAAGGATCATCTGGTCCAACCTTTCTAGCTACTACTGTAGTTTATATGAGATGGCTCAGCACCCTGTCCAGCTGAAACTTAAAACTGTCCAATGTGGGGCAATCTACCACTTCCCTCAGGAGACCATTCCAATGTTTGACTGTCCTCAGGGTGAAAAGTTTACCTCTGGTGTCCAATTGATCTGAAGCATGCCTCAAAAAAGCCCCTTCCTGACAATTTAATCTCAACCTTTACAGCTTTGCCACCTTCACATCTGCATGCACCCCCCCAGCCCTACACACAGACTGGTGTTGTCATTTATAACATTATTCAAGGCAAGCCATGGTTTCTCTTCCACTTAAAAGACCCACTGAATTGTTCGCCTCTTGCTTGGGAAAACTCCCTGAGCCAAATTCTTATTTCTAAAGAGAAAGCTGGATATGGCATAGGGGAGGAAGAAGAATGGTCAGGTAATTGTGAGACAGCGGGGAAAAAATTAAGAAGTCCTGGTCCTTTTCAGTATCTTGGAAGGATAATGTCACTTCTCTGTACCTCGGTTTCTGTAAAACAGGGCAATACTATTTAAAATGTTACTACTAATCTGTTCAAATACTGAGACATTACATCAAAGCACTTTTGTGAAGAACCCTTTGTTTCTCATGGTGTTCATGGGTATCAAAGTTCAAGGTAGAAAGCAGAGTCCAGATGTGCACAACAGCCTTGGTCAGCAGACTTTCAGATATCAGAGAAAGCCCTCGCTCCGAGGGAAGTACAGGCTTGTCATTACAACCCGTTATCAGTGTGAAATACATAAACAAAGTGTGTGGGGGGGTGAAAGAGTGACTTACTTTGCTGCTTCTCTGGCTCTCCCAGGAGCAAGACTCGGCCTCTTGAGGAGTGATCCCTCGCTGGAAAGGGTGGTCGCTCAGGCAGGTCTGGCACAGTGGAGGCTCGAGCTCTGAATCCCCTGCAGGCAAATGCAGCACAGTGGGCCCTGGGTATTTGAGGGTGGCATGTGGGTGCTTCTCAACGCTGACCATAGGGCTCTTAATCCACCTTCGTACCTGCCAACACAGAGAGAAGTTGTAGACTCCCTTTGCTTTATGGTAGCAGCTGGGATGGCACAGAAGGGCTTCTGATGCAGATAAAGGCACAGACTGGGGAAAATAATCACATGCTGTATAGGGTCAGGATCAGATTTCTATAGGAGACAGCACCAGGCCTTGTCAAGGTGCACATATGAACACACAACATAGCCAGGCTCTTCATGCTGAGAATCATTTGCTGCTTCATGCGTGTCTGCCTTAACTTTCTCTACAATAAAATGTTTTCCGACTTTATAAAGATATTAAAATATACAGTCTGTTGCTAAGAAGAGGAAGACAGCTACCCGAAGCAAGTACTCCCAGCCCAGACAGCTCAGTTCCCCCTGTGGAGAGAAAGCAGGCTGGTTTTGCAGTTTTACAATTGCACTACTAGAAGTTTTCTGCAGCCCTTTTTCAACAGCAATATCTTTTGTTTGATCTCTGACTTCATATACTAGCTCAGCCTTTTCTGTGCCACAAATCACTACATTCAGGAGTCAGTTTCTCATGTTGACCTGCTCCAGATTTTGACCCTGACTTCTCTAACCTGCCTTCCTCTTTTCCCTGAAGCTCTCTGGCTTGGACCTGGTGCACTGCAGCAGGAAGGACGCTATCTACAAGCATAATATGATGTGCTCACAGGGCATGATGTCAGCCTTGTGCACTTTATTTTCTCTTCCTTTCACTTTTGTGACTGTTTTCTGCCACATGAATCAAAAGTACTGGATTTTCTAACAAGGTCGTGAGGAGTCAGAGACCTTTCTGAGATCTTTTTCCAAGTAATTTTGTACTGATAAAGCAAAGAGACCACTATATGACCTGTGCTGTATTTGCACTTAATCTGATTCAAACTCTCTCATTTGAATGCAAAGGATAGATAGGGATGTAACAGGAGATGTTTTACCAGCACAGAATGGGAAGGCTGAGACAGCCAAAATTGACAGCCCAACCAACCTCCCATTGACACAAGGCAACCTCTGTGCTCTGTGAGCTGAATCTCCCATTCACACGGGGGAAGGGGGGGGGGAAAACACAGCACTCATCTCCCTCTGCTTCTTCAGGGGGAAGCCAGAAAAAGCCCTTGGCCTCAGCACCACCATGCTTCATTAGGAGATGATATTTGCCATTAGAGGACGCGTTACATCAGGAAAATAAAACATTTTACGTTACATTAGTCATGAGCATGAGCCAAATGTGTGATTAACAGTGGAAGTTTATATCACAGCAACTGGTTACCATGATCACGTATGATAAACAAACAGAATGAAACATCTTTAAGGAGCCTTCTGCTGGTGACTCCTCTGTGAGCCATACACCTGCAATTGCCCTATTATGCTGCCCTGCTGGAAATCTCAAGGTTAGGAACATTTTTCACTCCTCTCTATGGAAACCAAGCAAATACATATCCTTCTGTGGGCAAACGAGCCACTTCCCACCATATTCTCCATTTGCATTTTGCAGCAACATCAGGTCACGTGGATGATATTAGCTCCTACTCACAGGCTCTGGAGCACCCCTATAACATCAGCACCCTTTTGATCAATGTAGCTCTTGGATGCCATAGATGGCAGGTGCCATGTCTGCAAGCTTTTGTAATGAATTTTGCAGAATTTAAAACCAAGTTCTTAAGGTTCTGCAGAATCATTTTCCTAGGCTGTTAAAACCAATGTATGTTTTTATCAAACTTTTCTGTTTTCCTAGTTCCTATATTTCCTTCTAGTTCAGAGAGATTGTTGGCTCCCCATTTTCCTTATCCAGACTTTTTTAGCTTCAGGGTGGTGGGTTGAAGTTGTAGGGGGAGGGATTATTTTTTTCAGATTTCATTTCAATAAACATATTATAAAAGTGATCTTTTGACTCTGGCAGATTTTAAACACATTTTTTTGCCAAGCATAATTGATTCTATGATTGTTAAGCACATCATTAAATATATTACTCTCCCCAAGTAAATTCATGGTTGTGTGTCTTGATCTAATTCCAGAACTTGGTATGTTGAAAAGAATAATTATATTCCTGGTTAAAAAAAAATGCTCGATTTTCCAGTGTAGTTTTATTACAGGAAGCATACAACGCATTTCATGTATTAATACAATGTATTAAATAACTGTTCATTTTGTCCTTTTAAAGTTAGGCCTGGTGACCATTTAAGTGTTTTCTGATCCGGTTCTACCTTTCTTCCTTGACTTCCCTGCATCTTCAGTCATATAATTATGGGTGCACATAGTTTGCAAAAGCATGCATGAAAGAAGTATCAAACAGCCACCAGAGAGGGGTCTGGGCTTCAATGAGGTGCAGGTTCAGTTTGTCTTAAAATTCAAGGGACACAACCAGTCTTTTGCTTGAGACTGTGTAATTGGATAGAGCATCAGCTCAGGCAGGAATGCAGATGCAAATGTGAGTTTGAGGTTTCATTAAGACCCAATGATGTTTGGTTTTATGATTTCAAATTCAGGGCATTTGCAGTGACATGGTTAATCAATAATTTCTATTGTAGCTTCACCTGTTGTTTCACTGTCTTGTGTTTTTATTTACAGATCTCTAGCCTGCCTATGTATTAGGAAGCATTCCAAATGTGACCTGGATAGTCCTGTTACAGGAAAATCTGTCTGTATCAAATGATCTTACAGCTGTACCTTTTAGTGACAATGAAACATCCATTCAGCAGCATAATGATCATAAATTAAAAATTCCCAACTTGTGTGACTGGCAATGATGCAAGAGAGTAACAGGCCATGCATGTTATGGAGCTGCACTCACTCAAGTGTAGGTGGTGTCTTCTGGCTCTAGTATCAGCGAGTGGTCCTTCAGTACAGGGTGAATCCTGAACAATTGTCACAGTTTGGCACCGAGTTGGCAGTCAAACCAATAACAATAACACTCTCGATTCACCCCCCTCCCTCTCCTCCCCTAAGGGAGGGAAAGGGGGAGAAAAATGAGAAAGAGAGGCTTTCTGGGTTGAAAAGTGAAACAGATTGATTTTAATTATTAGTGATAAGGGAATATATATATATATATATATGTATTTGCAAAGGGATGTGCAACACACAATCCCCTCCCTCCTCCCCCAGCGACTCTCACAGCAACTCTTCTCCCTGGTGACTCCCAGCTGAAGGGGGGAGTGTCCGGGTGCACGGACGGGGCCCTCGGGTGTCGGCTGGGAAGAAAAATGAAAAACAAAAGAGAGCCAAAGAGAGGGTGATAGAAGCGACAGTAAGCAGAAAAGTGAGAGGAAAAGGAAAAAGAGAGGCTTGACTTCCATGATGTCTTAACCTATACTGAAAGCCAAATAGAGAAAATATTATGAGAAGGGAATATTCTGATTTGCTGATCCTGCCTTCGGTCTAATCTGCTCCCCTGTAAGGGGGGAGGCTGCAGACAGTCAGAAGTGACCTTGGTTATTATCAGTCCACTGGCGCTGCTAAAAGTTCACTGAAAGAAAAAAAATCAATCAGCAAAGATCTTCACCCTGGCTCAAACCAAAACAACAGTTTTTTTACTATTGTTTATTCCATGCTAACTCCAGATTTTAACTCAAATACACACCTTTCTCTCTGAATGACTTTTTGCTGCTTAAAAATGTTGGATTAAACTGATGTTTTCACATTATAGGTCCATATTATTTATACATTAGAGCCTGTACTGAGACATGGAAAAGAAGTTTGATTATGAACACTAGTAAGGCCAGATTGGACAGGACTTTGAGCAAGCTGGCCTAGTGGGAGGTGTCCCTGCCCATGCAGGGGGGTTGGAACTGGATGATCTTTAACGTCCCTTCCAAACCAATCCATTCTATCATTCTTATGATTCCTATTGTTGTTCTGTTTTATGCAACAGAGTTTTGTGGAAACTAAGGAGGGAAAATTTCAGGAGCATCCAGCTTTGAGATTGAATAAAATAGCAGGATTTTATTTTTAAAAAATTATTAGAACCAGTTCAAATAGGTTAGCACAGCCACAGTTCAAAAGTACTGGCAGAGAAAAGGATTAAAACAATTCTATTTTTTCTTTGTTAGATTGGGCACAGTTCACGTTCATATACAACCAACCCAATTCAAATGCCCACATTCTAGCTCAAGAGCTGGAGTGTTTGTTAGTTTTAGAACCTGCCTCCATGTATGTGCTAATGTCCACCAGCCCCAGCAGAGATTAGGTAAGCACTCAGTAAACTCTTGTGGATGTCTCCGTTCAGAATTAACATGGGCCTAACTAATGCTGTAGTCGCTTGCTTCATTTATCTAAGTTAAAATTCCAAGTTTTATTCTGTATTGGAAGGTCCATGAGGATCTTAATGACATTTAACTAATCTCTGATTTCACATCTTCAGCTAATTCAGGCTACTGTCCTATCCCTCTGCAGACAAACCCTAAGTTTGCCTTTTGAAATTCATAGATAACACAGAGTAACGTGCACAGAAGAGTGTGGTAATTGTCACCAATACCCTGAAAGGAAAATGAAATTATTCAACCCTGACTTTCAACATGTATCCCTGGCCAAAAGCATTGAAAATATTGATTTGAAACAGGAAGTAGGATTTGGCAGCACCTTCGTAGTAGTGAGGCCAAGAGCAGACTTCTGAAGAAAAACAACTTTCCTGGGCTTAGCTATGCAGGTCTCGGGTTTCTATTGATGTTTGTAGTTTGCATATTACTATTCAGAATGACTAACTTTATTGAAATGTTATGTGTATATATTAGTCATTGAATAGATTTTTGTCTAACTTTAACCTTACCAGACTTCAAAGATTTGTGCGTATTTAATATTTACATTTATACTAGACAGGTGCCCTAGGTCTATAGTTCTGTTTGACTTGGGCTATCTTAAATATCACTAAAGATTTGGAAGTGCAAAACCCAATTTCTCTTGAATTCACATCCACTAAAAACAAACTCCCACACTGAAGTGCAAAAAAAAAAAAAAAAAATTCTGAAGAAATTTCTCACAGTTTCTTCTCTGACTGACAAAGACAAATTAACAAGGAACAGGTGATAATTTGTTATTTAAGGTATTTTATGATGCTCAAATACCACAGTGCTAGGTGCATCATTCTTCATGGTGATGTAAGGAGCATTTGATTATTCAAATACATTAATTTTTTTATTCTTACCATGTTATCCATCTACCAGTAAATAAATTAGAGCCTGCTCCTAGCCTGAGGAAGCAATTCTGTTCTGAACTGCTCCTGAAGATTTCCTTACTTTCATTTTCAAAGCAAGGCTTTTTAAACTCCCCAAGCAACTTCATCCACCATTACCAAGAATAAGCAGCTGACTCTGTGTCTGAAATAGTCTGAACAGGGCTGAGTAGAAAAGAGCTCCCAATTTATCTTGCCCCATCGCGACTACAGATTCGTTATGTCTTTTTCTCATCAACATCTCAACTTCATACTCACAGACCTTCATGGCTGGAAATAAACTTAAGCACACCTGTTCATCCTGTTACATTTTAGGATTTTTTTGTACTTCTGGTTTTGTTGGACCACAAAAGGACCTTTTAGAGCCAGTCAAACTTGTTCGGTATTACTTGCAATGATCACAAAAAAAATGGATGAAATTTTCCCCCATTCACTCTAGATAAGTGAGTTCAAAGGACTGTTGTACACCCTTCTCTCAGACAGCCAACTGTGTCCTAGTGCTGCATCAAAAGGAGTGTGGCCAGCAGGTCAAGAGATGTAATTCTCCCCCTTTACTCAGCTCTCATGAGACCCCACCTGGAGTACTGTGTCAATTTCTGAAGCCCTCAACATAAGAAGGACACTGGGGCTCCTGGAGAAAGTCCAGAGGAGGGCCATGAAAATGATCAGAGGGCTGGAGCACCTCTCTTATGAAGACAGGCCAAGACATTTGGGGTTGTTCAGCCTGGAGAAGAGAAGGCTCCAGGGACACCTCATAGCAGCCTTCCACTACCTGAAGGGGGCCTACAGGAAAGCTGGGGAGGGACTTTTTACAAGGGCTTGTAATGAGAGGACAAGGGGTAATGGATTAAAACTGTAGGAGAGGAGATTTAGGTTAAACATTAGGAGGAAATTATTTTCTGTGAAGGTGGTGAGACACAGGAACAGGTTGCCCAGGGAAGTTGTGGATGTCCCCTCCCTGGATGTGTCGAAGGCCAGGTTGGATGGGGCTCTGAGCAACCTGGTCTAGTGGGAGGTGTCCCTGCCCATGCAGGGGGGTTGAACCTAGATGATCTTTACGGTCCCTTCCAACCCAAACCATTCTATGATTCTAGTATGTAGCCTTCTGTCAGTTATCCTAAACTAAACTGAAATGTGACTATCCTTGTCATAAATAAGATACTAGCTTTAAATACCCTTTTCCCAAGCATGGCACATAATATTGCTGAAAGGTGCACAAGTATTTTGAAAAAAAAAAAAAAAAAGCCCTTTATTTTCTGAATCTTGTTTGCTCTAGTTTCCTTGTTTGCTTTACTTTCCAAAAACATTATATCCAACAGTGATAATCGCTCGGACTAGAAAACTGCCAGATGTGATTAAATGAGATTTGCCAAGTTCCAGCGTTATTTTCCACTCCTGGCTTTTTCTCTTGTGTAATAGCAAACAGATACAGCTTTTAATTTCATATGGCTCCTTTGTCAAAGGCATCAGTCGACTCAGCACATTTTGTACTTTAATCAGGTGTTCATAAGCCAGTCCCCATCACTGTAATCATGAGCAATATCTTCCATGAGAGAAACACTGCTCTGTTCTCTGGGGCTGCTACCCATGCAGCCATGGCTTTTGCTGGAGGGAAGAAGGTGTCAATGGCACCAATGGCCATGCTGGGGTGCCCTCCCTGTCTTTAAAGACTCTGGGAAGCCTGGTGCTTCTCAGAACACCACCAAGCTTGTTTGCTGGTTTCCCAGTCAAAGGCTTGACTCTCAAGGCTGCTGGATACACAGAATGGGAAAAGGCAATTTATGCAGACATCTAATGTCTTGCAGGATTAGGCCTTTGTGGATGCGAAAGCCACTTTACTGCCTGAGTGTAGACTACTGATTTAAGTAGGATTTAGCAATATAGTGTGAAGATTCAAATTCTGGAGCAGTAAATACTAATGTGGATGGAGGAGGGCTTAGGTTTATAGGCAAATTTTACAGGCCATTAGAGTATCTAAAATAGTAAACATTTGCTAAGGACTGAGGGTAAACTAAATGCTGGAATAGCTTGAGGGAAACTGTGACAATCTGCTTGGAGGTCCAGTACTATCAGCCAGTTCTCAGAGAAATATCACACTCAACAGCACAAAAGTATCACATCTAATCTGATGGCCTGTGCAACCATATGCTTTGTACAGCAGCATTTTCTTCCTCTGAAACTTTGGACAGGCTTTTTTCCTGGCTTTGTGTGAGGCTGGAATAAACCACTATGCACTGGAACTCTTCTATACTTGTATTTACATTCTTCATTAATGTCCCTGTTCGCATCAGTCCATGGGTTTTTATGGCTCTCAATAAGCTCCTATTTACTCTGCATGTTGGATTGCAAAGTCTCTGGATATTCATTTCCCTACCAGACTATCAAATGCCTCGACTGTGATCTAGGTCAGTGCGTGTGCATGTGTGTTAGTTTTGCCTCCCAGTGATATCAAATGTACTTTTCTCCTTCTCTGGTTACAGTTAATCTGATCCCTTCTTTCCTTTTCCTGGCATTATCTAATTGAACCTCAGACTTGAATTTGAATTTTCATCCATTATGTAAACCCTAGGTGGACACAGAGCTCTTGGAATCATCTCCCTGCAGCCTTGAGGGTGACTGTCAGGAAACTTATTTAAATTACAATTAGGGAGGTTATGGAATGAAAAGCTCCGTTGTTCAAGCTGTATACAGTCATCTACTTGAATAAAAAGTGGTAAATGAGAGGCAGGCTGATTAATGGCTGAACTGAGATCTATCACTACTCTCTAGCTGGCTTCGACATTGCATTTGTCATGTCCCATGGGAAATGCTGCGCAGGAATAGAATCAGTTTGTCAAATCACCTCAAGCTATTTTTTTCCCCTCCAGAGCCCTGAGACACATCACTTTGTTGATTAATAATCACATTTCATTTTAAAAAAGAAAGTGGAGGGTAACTCACTGCTTAGTCATCATTTGCCACTTTCTCTGCAAGACGAGAAACTGCTTGCTAAAAAGAGGCTAAGGCCAAATAACAGAGCACATTCTTTCCACCCAGGCCTAGATGAACATGGCCTGGATTCATGGGGAGTTCAGTGCTCCAAGTGTGCCAGGAGAAAAGTTGCCTGTATGTGAGGGAGATTTCAGAAGGATGAATCTGCCACAGCTTGGGATGGAGGTGTGCAGAGAATGATGATGTTCTTTACAGGAGCCCCAGCACACTTCAGTCATGGGCATTGGGTATTGCAAAGCAGGGGAATGCAACTCTGGGTGCTGCAGGACTCCTGGATGTCCAAGAGAAATCTGTGCCAGTTCTCCAGGTTTTGGTTTCTCCTCCCATCCTTCTCTTTGCTGTTTCGTCACAAATTCTTTAATAAATCTTTGTGGACAGCCTCCACATTTGTGGTTGTCTGTAGGTGTGACTCTAATAAATATCACAAAGACAAGCACATGAAGGTACATGTGATGGTCTTGAGGACTTTCACAATCTTCCTGGCATCCCATCAATTGCTGGAACTGTAAGAGCTGGACTAGAGAATTGATCTATCCTAGTTCTGTGTTTTGGGTTTTTTTTTATTTGGAATATGTAATAATCTTCTACCATCTCCACCTGCTTCCAGCTCAATGGATTTATCCTGTACATTTCCTGGGCAAAGCATAGAAACCAGTGCACAGGGAGGAGGACACAGTTGTCCCAGAGTGACAGAGGCTGGGGCACATACCTGAGTCTGAGGGCTGGGAAATGTATGTGCGTCCCCCAAACTCAGGTACGCCCCTGGTTCACGCTGAGAATTTGACCTGTTCTGTGCCACAACTCTGCTCAGGTTTGTCATGTTGTGGTGAACATCTCAGGGCTTCTGTCATGAGATGGTTTTTAGTCAGTACTTTATTGGTACTCACACACACACACACACACACTTTCCCCTACCAAAGTATTTCACTTGCCATAAAAGCATCTGGCAGAAATTAAATGAGGAAGCATAGTGAAAGTTTCTATATTTGTTGTTGTAATCAGTTGAATGTTAACTCTTCTAGTAAATAAGGAGGATTTTTATGATCCTAAGCATGAATGACATGACTCGGCTCCAGCAGCAAGTCGGCAAAGGCACAATTCTTAAAAAGTATGTGACTGCAGTCAGGCACCAATCCCAAAAATGATGGGTACCAAAATGACTTGAGAAATTTTGAATCCTCTAAGTATGGGTTAAAATATTTCGGCTGAACAAGTTGCATCTGTGTAAGTCAAGGCGTAAAGAGCAGCAGAAATGCAGACACACCAGTAATGCCAATAATGAGTATTATTGATCACACAGACAACTGACTGGCTGATTTTCCTGTTCCACTCAATGGGAAAGCTCTTGCCAACTCCAATGGTGCAGGAGAAAGTAGCTTTTCCTGTGTTCTCTTACAGACTGGCTGATTTGTTTGAACTGTGGCACACAAAAAGTCTAAACAAGTGAACAGACCACTTAGGGTTTTCCTCTCTTCCTTCCTCCCATGTTGTCCTTGATAACAATTGTTAGTCTCATGAGATTCTTTTTTCTGTGAATAAATAAATAACTGATGTGTTGGAATCAGGTAAGTGCTCTTGGATCAATTGCAAGCACTGATGGCACTTGTTTCTACAGGAGATGAGACAATAGATTCATTGTCCACGCTGGTTGATAAACACCCTCTCTCTGCCTATTATGTCAAAGAGGAAAACAAAACAAAATGGGGTTCATTGTGTGTGTGTGAGTCTAATCTTTCCAGGCTACCAAGTTAAAAATGCTTTTCATCTAGATCAAATAAAAAGATGAACAATACAACCCCAAATCCTATCCAAATAGTCTGAGGCTGCTTGCTCATACCTCTTCTTTTCTATTCTCTATTTTATGTGAGCAAAGCTAATTGTCAGTAAACCCAGGCAATGTTTACTTTAACTCCTGCTTTGATAAACACCACATCCCACATCTGTTAGCCAAAGCCTCAAAGCAGTCTGTCCGCAGGGAACTCTGAACATCTGAACAGGACACAGGAGTCAAGGAATTCATTTTTGGATGTGGATGGACCACAAAGGTAGCTGAATGAAAAAAACCCCAAGCAAATCAAAGCTATTTCATTGTAATTTTTTCCTCCTTTTAATAGATCCTTACGGTTTTCTGATGCAATAACTATTTTGCATCCTTCAGTAGTCTGGGCTGAAATATCACAGTGTTATAAAGCTGAACTGCAGGACAAGGATAACGGCTGCAGTGGCAGAATACCATGGATGACTGGATACAACACCAAGTTCCATTCCGTAGTCATCCTTAGTTATTTAGACAAAAGCTTCACACTGTTCAGAGCAGTGAAGCACACTTTGTGTGGCCTGAAAATAATAACTTCCCTTTTCCTAATTTGTGCCTGATATTGCACTTCACTAGTCTCTTTTTGATTTGGCAGAAAGCGACCATTGTAATTTGCTGTATCATGTTGCATACCATCCTATTTTTTATTGAACTTCAAGGCAGCCAGGAGCATTAGATGAGTTGATTTAGGGTACCCAGTCCTTTTAGCCCTGCAAGATAGACATGTCAAAACATTCACAGAGCTGTGAGACAGATGGCATACCTCAGAAAGCTGCAAAATTCTTGGAGCGGCTCCAGGTGGGAGATGACAGTGGTTTTTCACAGGTCAGCCTGGACCTGGCAGCCCATGCAGGCTCACCTGTGGCAGTGCCATGGGGCACAGCCCTGGTTAGAAACCCCACTTAAACATTCAGGAGCTCTGGAGTGGTCCTCTTACCTAGTAGACCTCTGGGTAACAAAGACAAAGGAAATACATTTGCTCTTCTGTTCCTCGGTCAAAGGAGACATGCTTCTTCAAAGGCATGTCTTCCAGGAAAATATCCACCATTTCTCTTCCCAGCTTTTTGTAATGGCAAATTTAGCTTTGCTGTGAGTTGCTAAGAATACTTTTTGAGGAGAAACAAAAATTCCTGATCACTCAGATTAGCCATTTTTAAATGGCACCCCAACTGAGATGCTGTGCATAACAGTGGGTGAGGAACCATCCATTGCATTTCAATCAGGACTTAAAACATTATTTTATTCTAAGTCACACAAGAACTTGTGTCTTAAACCACCAGCTTCAGTGGGGGTAAACGAAGATGATCAGAGCGCTGGAGCACTGATCCTATGAGGACAGGCTGAGAGATTTGGGGTTGTTCAGCCTGGAGAAGAGAAGGTTCTTGGAGACCTCATAGCAGCCTTCCAGTATCTGAAGGGGGACTGCAAGAAGGCTGGGGAAGGACTTTTTACAAGGCTTGTAGTGAGAGGACAAGGGGTAATGGATTAAAAGTGGAAGAGGGGAGATTAGGTTAGACATCAGGAAGAAATTCTTTTGTGTGAGGGTGGGGAGACACAGGAATAAGTTGCCTAGGGAAGTCATGGCAGCCCCATCCCTGGAAGTGTCCAAGGCCAGGTTGGATGGGGCCCTGAGCAACCTGGTCTAGTGGGAGGTGTCCCTGCCCATGCAGAGGGGTTGGAACTAGATGATTTTTAATGTCCCTTCCAACCCAAACCATTCTATGAATCTAGGATTCTGCTATTAACCTTGGAGGTTTTATTATTCAAGTGTCTTGACAAATTAATTCAGTGCCAAATGTGACTAATTGTTTTAAGATCTTTCACTGATTTTTTGACTTAATTTTTCCCAGCAGAGATGATAAAAATAAACTTATGGGGAGCAGCACTACTTGAGACATACCCTTTCACCATAGGAAAACATATGGTCCTGAATAATTTGAAAAGAAAACATACATCTTCCTGTAGCAATTGCACAGAGTGAAAATAAAACTCCTTAACAGATGAGACTCTTATGAGGTTAACATTTGTTAGCTAATGATTCAAAACTTTCTGTGCATTATAATATTTTAAGATATGTAATGAAATCTATCTCAGTCTATCTGAAAGGTGGACCTAATGTTTATAACACTTCCTGCTCCCAAAGCTGCAAGCAACATTTATTTATAGTCCCACAAGGTGAAGACTATTATTTTCTAGTTACATTTCAGTCTACTCTGAAATTTACTTTAATTTTTACTAAGCTTCCTCTCACTCTGTGGAGACTAGATTCCTCATGCACTTGAGGAATAGGTCTTAGGGTCCCCCTTAGAGAATGGGAAATGATTCAATGTTTCAAAAACAGAACAGCAAACAGAATATGAACTAACAAATGTGAAACCTCATCCCATTGCAATTTCATCACCTATAAAGCTGCAGCTGTTTCAATTTGCGAAGCCAGTCAATTTCTCCTGCACCTGTCAAACCTGCCTGGCATTTCAATAAATTGTTCCATGTGTTGGTTTTGCTCATGTTTTAACATGGCTAGAGAAATATGGTCTTAAAAATGTCTACGTGCAGACAAAAAGCAGCGTTAATCAGAGTAAAGCCACATTTTGAAACTGCCAGTCATAAGTAGTCATTTATATGTATGAAAGAAATGAAAGTTCTTCAGTCAAAAACGTAGTAACAGATGCAAACCAGACACACTCAAGAAGCAGGGAAACAAGGGAGGCTTTCTTTCTGCCATTTACATTATTTCTTTTCCTAGCTTAGTATTTTTCCAGAGGCATGCTCACACACACAAGAAAAATACTGCCCAGCACTTTTATTCCTCGTGGTCTTCACTTTATTACAAGTCAACAGCAATAAAGATCTCTGTTTTAGAAACACAAGCAGAAGTGTAAGTCATGAATAGTGACTCATCAGATTGAAGGCTGGAGTCTCCCACATGTGAAGTTTGTTGGTTTTGGGAAGCCTGTGACTGAAGCAGTTTGTTTTGAGTCTCTTATTCCACATGCTTGGTTGTGTGTGGGTTTTCTTTTGCTTAATTCTTGCAACAAACCCAAAAACTCTGAAGTCACTTCAGGTAAAAGCCATTGGAAGCTAACACATTTTTCCTCTGAGCAAGCCAAAACTTTTTGAGAGTTTGAGGCTGATCCAAATAAACAATAATTATGACATCAGAGAAAAGTATCTACTGTTGAAAATACCCTGCAGGTAGGAAGGTCTATATGGTTTCGGTTTGGCATGTAAATAATTTTACAGGTCTCCTATGCACCAATATAAACTACTGTGTCAAAGAGTAAGTGAAATAGAGAGAGGTACCATTTTACTTAAACCATTACCTTCATTTAAAGCAAACAGAAATTGAAGAAGGGAAGTAGAAGGAGGAAATGCCTGAGACAGAGAAGTTAGCCAGGTTTTTAAATGGACTTAATAGTTTTTCTAGTAATGTGACCATGAAATAAGGGAAATCAGACCACAGCCTAATATTGTAGAGTTGGCCAGTGATTTCTTCACTAAAGACAACATTTTCAAAAGCAGCAAATGCACCAAATCCTTGGCTTCTTCCAGTCCCTCCCTGCTGGCAGTGCAGGGAGCCTGGGAGCCTGGTATTCTCGTCTTGAATTAACCCACTAGGGCAAGGGGACTAAGCTTTAGGTGGCATACCTCCACTGGAGAAACCTAACATAGGTGTCTGGATCCCATGTGAATGCAGAGATCTGCAAAGATATTTGAGTCCAGAACCTGCTGGGGTTTTCTAACCCTCACAAGAGTTCCTCTGAGAGCTTCATAAAATGCAGTGCTAGGCTGGACTCTTCAGCACCTTGTGATGGAGAAGCAGCAATCTGTCCCTTGGCCTCTGTATGGGCCTATTCAGTACACAGGCTACCAGATGGGGAAGGTCCAGGTGGGCTAGGCTTTGGCAGGAAAAAAGGCTGAAGCATTATCAGTGAGAAAACTCTTTTGGAGAGAAGAAAATGTATTTATATATTTAACTTCTAGAGGACTGACAGTGTTCTTGGAACTATACAAAAAGGAAACCTCATCAGGCTTCTCTCATATCTAATTACAGCTTTTCCAGGCTTAGGATATAGGGAATAATTGGAAGATGGAATGAACAATCTCAGAGTAGCTCTCATCTTTTTCCCTTCAGCATTTCTTAATCTTAAATAGAGAAGGAAAGAATTTCTTTAGTCTGGGCAAGATATCCCAAAGCAGGCACCTTTTCTCCCTCAGTGCTGTACTGAGAAATGGAGCACAAACAAAGAGTAATAAAAAATAACTAAATGTTTTAATCCAAAATGAGTCCCATTCCTCTCCCAGGGGGCTGGTGGAGGGTGTATGTGTGGAAACCACAGGCTCAGGGAGGGATGCACTCTAATGGATGCTTCTGACAGTGTGAATCAAATCTCACGACCTCCCTATCAAAAGCATAGCTCTCCCATCTCTTCTGAGTGCATCCTAACTTCTGCTGTCATGCACTGGGGACACACTGCCCAACTGAAATGCAGGAGCCAAAAGAGAAGTGCCAGGGCCAGGGTAACGCATGGAGACTGTAAGTTCCCTCCCAAGGACTGCACTGATGCTGATCTGTTGACCTCTGCAAGGGGCTTGGTGGTGTCAGAGGCCTTGAGCTAAGGGATGATTTTGTCTGGCATGCTTCATGAAAACAACCGCACCTAAAACAACCATAAAAAAAGGAATTTTAAGAGAGGTTTGTGAATCCTTTTTTCTTTTAGTCAGGCCGTGATGTGACACAAAACTTGTCTGTCCACAGCATCTTGTTTGGGAATACGGACTTGTTCAAATAAAACCAGAGACCACATAGCACACCATTTATGGTGTGGCATCAAAACTCACTCTGTTTCATGGGGCAGGTAGAGAAGTGACAATAAAACACTATATGCATATACCCATATATAAGTATGTATGTTGTGTGTCAACGTGCATTCACTTATATGGTTAGGTCCAGATCTTGGGCCCCTATGTCAAATTCAGAGAGCTACTTTTTGGTCTGGAAATATTTTGGGAAGTGTAGAAAAAATTCTTCAAGACTACTCCGGAAATTTCAGTAAAACAGCACTGAGGATGCTGCTCAGTTGCCTTGATGGGACCCAGATAATGGTTTTGCACAAAATCTAGCAGACCTGTTCCTGTTCTTCTCATATACTTTGACTGATCCATAGGTCAGTGCATGAGGGCTTATAATGGGGTCTGTCCTTTTTTAAAAGTGACACATGCACAAGTTCCACTTTTACTGTATGGTTGTTCTGAAGTGGAGAAAACTCTCAGCCAAAGATGGACAGAGGAGCAGGTAACTTGCATTCTCCATATAGAGTTAGCCAAGTGATGGTCAGAGATGCTGCACCTAAATCACCTCAAGGCAGCCAAGGATTTGATTGCAGTGGTAACAGACAGAGGAGACTTCCAAGTATTGCCCTGGTGCCAGGCCAGCAGGAGGGTCTTCTCTACACCACACAAGATGTGTTCTGCAGAATCCCTCTGTTTGAGGAACCTGGTTGTTTCATTTGAAGGGGAGTGAGGAAGAATGAACCAGAATAGGAATAATGAACTTGACAGATTTGACTGTGGAAATGTAAGCTATGGGTGGATCAAAAGCCCTGGGTTTAGAGAGGCAATGTGAAAAGTGGAATTCCTTGCTTGTCTGAAAATGCCAAGCCTGTAAAGCAGTACACACATCGCTGGCCTATAAACATACCCACCATGCCTTACCCAATGTGCAGGGAGAGTACAGTTACTCCATGTTGGATCTTGTGAGCCTGGTGACCGATGAATACCTCTGGGTGAAGGCTGCATCTTTAGGATGCACAACCACAGAGCTGCTGAGCCTTGAGCAGCATTTATGTCCATCTGTTTTTTGAGAGTTCAAGATCAGCCCTGACTAAGTAGTCCCAAATACAACAGCTTGGTTATTAATTAGCCTTGTCTAATGGTTGCCCAGATGAACAAGGAATCAGGCCTAAGTCAGTGATGTCACTGTTGAAAGGGACAAAGTGTCCATTGAGCAAGAGAGATGACAACATGGAGCCAGTATGCAGGCTGAACACACAGCTTGGGGACACAGTGGACGTGCTTTTCATCACACCTACAGTCTTTTCACAGAATCACATAATCCTAGGGGTTGGAAGGGACCTCGAAAGATCATCTAGTCCGACCCCCCTGCCAGGCAGGGTCACCTGGAATACATCACACAGGAACTTGTCCAGATGGGTTTTGAATGTCTCCAGCGAAGGAGACTCCACAACCGCTCTGGGCAGCCTGTCCCAGTGCTCTGTCACTCACAGTAAAGAAGTTTTTCCTTATGTCTATGTGGAACCTCCTATGCTCCAGTTTGCACCCATTGCCCCTTGTCCTATCACTGGACGTCACTGAAAAAAGCCTGGCTCCATCATCCTGACACTCTCCCTTAACATATTTGTAAACTTTGATGAGGACACCCCTCAGCCTCCTTTTTTCCAAGCTAAAGAGACCCAGCTCCCTCAGCCTTTCCTCATAAGAGAGATGTTCCACTCCCTTAATCATCTTTGTGGCTCTGTGATGGACTCTTTCAAGCAGTTCCCTGTCCTTCTTATGCCCTTCTTACGTCTTGGCATAAGAAGAAAAAGCCACACTACTGAGCTGTAGATTGCCTTGGTTTTGGGCTCTGGAGTTGGACATGAGCTGAAATACCTGAACAAATCTTTGAAGGTATTTCTGGCAGAGTCCTTAGATAATGCCTGTTGCTTCCCTCTACTTCACATTTGCTGTGAACTAGTTGGTACTTTGAAATAATTAGTTCTGTATCACAGCTGAGCTTGCTCACCAAAGCCAGTTAAGATGAAGATAATTGTACGGGGGCATTTTAGGCTCATAAATATGTATGTCTTGCTCCTTTTCCAGTTGCTGAGCAATGGGGTGAGATCCTGGTTACATGGACAGGCAGCAAGTTGTATGTAACATACAACTGAACGAAAGATTTTAAAAAAATAGCTTGAAGAACATTTCAGCACTTCATCTTGATCACAGTATGTGGTTGATAATCCTCAGCATCTGATCAGAAGATAAAGATCCTGATAATTTGGTATATTTTTGTTGATTTCACAGACCTTTTCCTTATGAGAGACTGGGCCTTGATTGAGTGAACATGAATCTTTGCAGACCACAGAAATATCACTTTATCTGAGGGGCAGAGTTGGCATTTTGAGCACTGTGCTCTGAATGACTATCACCACAATTGCTTTATATTAAAATGGTCTACATAACATTTAATTTCAAGGATTCCTAGAAAGGAACAATAGAAGGCAATTTTACAAGAGTTCAAACAAGAAATGAATCACAGTTTGCAATCATTAGCTGCAGGTTGTAAATTCCTAATACTGGGCATTCTCCCAACTGCATGGCTTCAGCAGCAGCACAGCCATTAACTTTATTATAGGTTTTTATATCACAGACTGTCCTCCAACATTACTTCCCTTTATCTTCTTTTCAGATGCCTTCTGTTATAGTTCTTCTTTGCGTCACAGCCTAGCAGATAGTCTGAAAGGTTTTACAGAGAGGATTCCCACAGTGTTTTTGTTCCCATAGGACAGAGGTTTAGTCCAACCAGAAAAGTCAATGCTACAATGTCTGTTCTTGTAAGGAGTACTTCTTTAAGTTGACCTTTTAGGAATGAGGGGTCCAAAATTTTGCATGAATCAGAGTGTGCCAAACAATGACAATGTGCTTCAAAATGTAATTCATTTTAATGCAAGAAATAAATTATCATTAATCAAATTCCAACCTACTTACAGTTAATCTGCTAAAGTTTAACAGTCTTTCATTAGATAAACACAGGGATCTTTTACGAAAACAAAAGGCTGAGGGAGCTGGGTCTCTTTAGCTTGGAGAAGAGGAGACTGAGGGGTGACCTCATTAATGTTTACAAATATGTAAAGGGTGACTATCAGGAGGACAGAGCCAGGGTATTCTCAGTTACGTCCAATGATAGGACAAGGGGCAACGGCTGCAAACTGGAGCATAGGAGGTTCCACATAGACATAACGAAAAACTTTTTCACTGTGAGGGTGATGGAGCACTAGAACAGGCTGGCCGGAGATGTTGTGGAGTCTCCTTCTCTGGAGACATTAAAAACCTGCCTGGACGTGTTCCTGTGGAACCTACTCTAGGGGATCCTGCTCTGGCAGGGGGGTTGGACTAGATGATCTTTCAAGGTCCCTTCAAACTCCTAACCTTCTGTGATTCTGTGAAAAGATACCAAATAACTATATTTTTTCACTAATCTGTAATTACTTAAAATTAAAAGAATTGCAAGCCATTTTAGTGCCCCACTCTTGGGCAAATTTTTTTGCAATACCTCTACAAATTTTATTGCTGACCTGCAGTTCAAGCATCTGGCTTAATAACCTCTTTTACTTATTTCTGCTATACACTTGAAGACTTTTAACTGGCGTACATAGGAACTGACTGAAGCAAGACAGTCTAGTAAATATCTAATAAAAACAGAGCAGGAAATAAAATAAAATATATCTCTCCCATTTGTAGTTTCAAAAACCCCAAACTCTCTCCCAGTCAGACATATAAAAAATAAGTTTGATAGCAACCATAGCCAGTGATTTTCACTATATTATTCATGTTCATGAAGCCTCAGCTGACATTTGAAACCGACTTTTTTAGGTGATGTAGAAACTCAGTCTTCAGTGTTTTCAGCCCTGAAGAGCTTGGAATCTGGACAGGTGGCCAAAGGATGCCTGTTTGCATAGCTGAGGTGGCTTCCCAGGGTCAAAAACTACACCAGAGTCAGAGCTGCAATGAGAATTCTGTTCTCCTGAGTACTCCTTTAGCATGCAGTATTGGTGCAAGGAAGCCCCTTAAAAATGCCACCTGAAAAGGTCCCAGTCCCCTGGGATGCTGGAAGCATGCTACTGTGGGTAGGTGAGTGGAGACTTTCTATAATGTGGAATCCAGGAGCATGTCCCAGCCCCATATCACATCTACAGGCAGCTGGGTTACAGAGTACAGTAGGCTCCAGCTTCAATCTGTCACCTCTCCAGCCATTTCCTGATGCATTGCAGTATGGGAACAGGCTTTGGCCAAGCTGGAAGACACTTAAAATAAAAACACTTTTCTTGGCACTCTTGGCTTTGTAGGGAAGGCAGAATCTCTATCTGTCATGCTTTTTTCTTCATAGATTTCTTAATGAGCTGAGTAGACTGGAAATAACAGCTTTTCTAGCTTAACAAAAGCTTCCAGTCCATGGAAGTGTTGAAGGCCAGCTTGGATGGGGCTTTGAGCAACCTGGTCTAGTGGGAGGTGTCCCTGACAATGCAGGGGGGTTGGAACTAGGTGATCTTTAAGGTCCCTTCCAACCCAAACCATTCTATGATTCTATGATCTAGCATCTTCTGGTGCCACTGCCAAGACTGGTTTTTCTACCTCATGAGGATATTTTGAGAGGTGGTTAATGGCTTCTAAGGTGATTCAGAAAACTGTCGATGCAGAGTCTTCAATAAACATCCAAAAATCTTTCTCTTGGAGCTATTAATTGTTTTCTTACTCTCAATATTTAATAACCTTGCTGTAAAAAGAAATGTTATAAATAACAACCACTAACAATTATTTAGTGATACCATACTATTTAAAAAAAACAACCTTTCTGTATTATTGATTCGATTTTGCAAGCCTATTTTGTGGGTTTAGATCTTGTCTGTTTTTCCATTGCTTTGGCATCTCCATTTATGTGTCTTTCTGCAGAGATTGTTGCTGTCCTTCCATTTTCTCCATCTCTACTTGAGCAAATTTGTTAGGGTATAAGCTTTCCCCTTGCTTTCAGGCCTCTGATTCCTTTCTCCATTGGCACAACCCTTAACCTCCCCAGAGCTTGTAACCCTCATCATGTCTTTAATTAGTAGATAGGGTGAAAAATACAGTGAGTTGCTCCAAATTCCTAGTCCATCCCAGCCCCTGCAGATCATATTTATCACTCTCCTCCATTCGGCAGAGGAACCACATGGACTTTTCAGCAGACACCGCTGTCTGTTTGCTTAGTATCTCAGTTTGCATCTCTTCCCACACAGCCAAGGGTGATCAAAACCTTTTGCACTGTTCTTCTTGCTGGCACTTCCTTGCATCACGATGTTTTTCAGACAATTTGGATGTTCAGACTGAAGGTAAATGATACTGAGGCTGCTGAGCTGAGTTATGGCAGCAGTGACATCACTGTGTTTGGGGTAGGATTACTCTCAGAATTTAACTCCAGATTCTTTGACCTTTAGAACAGTCTTATTAGGCACTTGGCAGAAGACTCAGAGATCTCATGGCTGGCCCTTCCCCAAACAGAAGCCATGCCCAACTCTGAAGGCATGTAATGAAGAGATACTGAAGCATTATTCAGGCTCAAGCAATATCTAATCTGATCTTGAAAGGAATGAGCCAGAGCAGGCTCTCAAAAGCACCTCCCCCCAGTTGCTATTTCATTAGTGATGGTGGATAACAAGGACCTGAAAGCAGTAGAACAGCTGTCAATGGGTCTGGAAAAATCCAGTTAGATTCTGAAAGTAAAAAAAAACCAAAACAAACAAAAAAAAAAAGGAAAAAATAAGTCTCTTTCTCAGAAGGACTGAGCAGAAATAAAAAGTAAATCTTAAGATGAATTATGTGGTCTGCATTTTTCAGAAAGAGAATGATGTCCAGAATGGGAGAAAAAGCCTTTTGGGATTCTGTGTACAGAAATAAAACTTACCACATCTGAAGAGAGAGCAAATTTTAGAGTTCAATAGAGAATGAGGTAACGTGCAACACACATTTACCAGTATGCCAAACTTGCCTGATGTCTTCCTTTAATGAGAAAAATGTGGATAATCTAATCCATATGGTCTTCAGTAACTCAATAAAACAGTGATAACACATAGGAATTAATGAGTTAAAATTGAAAATAAGAATATCCTTACAAAATTGCTATGAGAGAAAGGACAAGAGGAAGCTTAGTGCTGGATTTGGTACGGAACCTAAGCTTGTACTCAAAAAAACTTGCCTGTGACAGATCGGAGATCTGCTCAGCAGAAGAGGACCAGAGTGGGAGGAGGACAGAGGGATGGAGGTCAGAAGTGTGAAGAGGATTCAGTGGGAAGTGACAGGGAAAGAGGAATATATGGATTCTTTGGTAACCCCAAATTGATCTCCAGGGCAGGAAAAGTGACAGCTGCCTTTGTCTGCTAGGTTGATGGGGGAATGGAAAATCTATCCTAAATTAAGAACCTTAAAGAAGTTGACTTATTTAGCCTAGCCAAATACAGCTGAGAGAATAAATGTCTGTCTCTATACATCAGTGGCTGTACATATGAGGGAAGGGCAAGAGCTATACGAGTTGTTGCTTTATGTTAGTACAAGAGCAATTGTTAATAAATTGGTTATGTATAGAACTAGACTGAAAATTAGAGGTTGCCAAATTTTCACCCAGGGTGTTCATCCCAAAAATCATAGAATCATAGAATGCTTTGGGTTGGAAGGGACCTTAAAGATATTCTCATTGCAACCCCCCTGCACTGGCAGGGACACCTCCCACTAGACTGGGTTGCTCAAAGCCTCATCCAACCTGGCCTTGAACACTTCCAGGGAGGGGACATCCACAGCTTCTCTGGGCAACCTGTTCCAGTGTCTCACCACCCTCACACTAAAGAATTTATTCCTAATGTCTAACCTAAATCTCCCCTGTTCCTGTTCTAATCCATTCTCCCTTGTCCTCTTGCTACTAGCACTTGTAAAAAGTCCCTCCCCAGCCTTCCTGTAGCCCCTTCAGGTACTGGAATGTGTTCTAAGTTCTGCCCAGAGCCTGAAAGAGAACTGGGCAATTTCAAGCAGCAGCTTGACAAATTTATGGTAGGAATTATGAGGTATGTTTAGAAAAAGAAACCAAGATTAAAGAGTCTGGATGTGCTTTTAAGTATTACACTTTTATGAAAGGGGAAGTAAAAGGTCAGGGAAGGGAGAAAAGAATAAGATTTTCCTCTCTCTTTTTAATTTTTCTTTCCTTTTCTCTTTTTCTGAAATTGTTCCTTCATCTTTCCTTATTTCTTTTGTTTATTTTTAATTTTATTCCAAGCCCTTATACTTAAGTTTTAACAATGTTTCCATATTTCAGATTTGAACAAGGGATTCACAGATATTTTCTTATCTAGATGTTGCCATTTTTGCCTCATTAATCGTTTTCTGTATGCCAGCTGGGAAGCAAAATATAATGTGATCCCAACACAAAGCACACCTTGGTCTAATGGGAACATAAAGGAAAGCAAAGATCTTTATGGAAAACCAGCACTTGAACCTTACAGTTTCTCATCAGCTGTCATATTTTTTCCCTTGGGTTTAATTTATAGGCTTTAGACAGAAGGTGAGAAAATGATTGGTCAGCTCAATGAATGACAGCAGCATGTTTGAAGCCTGACTGAGATATAGGACCACCTTCATCTTAGCTACATTAAACCCCCATGGAAGTTGTGGTCTGCAACACTCAAGTTATAATCTGATAAAGGTATTTGGGGTTGTGCTGGGCAAGGGTGAGTGCTTACAGCTCAGATGCCAAGAAGAGCCACAGATGCTCAGCACCTCTCTAAACATAAGAAGTTGGGTGGGAAAGAAGTCTGTACTGCAGCAAAACTGTCTCGCTTGCAGTCAGCCAGGATCGCTGTCTTTGGAAATAAATTTTAAAATGTCTGTACTTTTGTGACATTGGCCCAAGCAGCTAAGAAATGCAGCTGCCATCCCATATAAAGCTGGCATTTTCCTAAGGTACCCTCAGCTTCAGCTCTCAGTTATTTTCTTCTAGGTCAGCTCCCAGTTGCCCTAAAAAAGGTAACTCCAGTCCTGAAATTGACTTCTAGACCTGAAAAAGTGGCAGAACAAAGAGCAGCCTCCCTCAGCACAACCTACCTGATGGAACATAATCTATAGGAAGGCAGCTGGAAGTACTGATTAAGGAGCTTTATGTATCACTAAATTACTGTAATTTTTCAAGTGGGGTTCAGGTAATTCTACAGTCCTCTCATCTGCTCGTTGCCTTGAGCTCTAATGTTGGCTAAGCTGTCATCTTCATGCATGGAGATGTTTATGAGTTAGCCTCTTCAGCTTGTATATGAAAAAGCTGCTGGTGTGTCGTGCCATAAAATATCAGCCTAGAAAGGAGAAGGGCATGGATTCCACAAACGACATATTTGGAAAAACTGCATAGAAACAAAGAGGGATTTTCTTATCCTACTTGCACATTTGCCGTAGCTTGACCTAAATTGCTAATTAATGTAAATTTTCTCAGTGAAAAAGGATTATGGATATTCTTTCCCTTATCGGGTTTCAGACTGGGAAATCCTTAATTCCTGCAATAAACTTCCTCTCTAAGACATTCCCCGGCATTTTTTTTCTGCTTCTTTTTTTCTTCCTTTTATGGAAGACAGCTATTTCTTTTCCCATTTATCAGCCATTTATCTTCTTCACATTCTGAATAAATTTTCTCTTGGTCCAGACTTAAGAGGATAATGAATTTCCATGTTCACTGAGGTTACCATATCATCAGCCAGTGTTTAAGTGACACAGGCAGTTCATCATTTGTCCTGCTATAGCCATGTTGGTTGTGTTATAAGACATGGTATGTTGTTTCAAGATGAGGGAAGACTTTATCCAAAAGTCCTTATAAAGGAGGCAAGTGCAGCAGAAGGCGGCAGTGCAAATACCACAAACCCCCACTTCCTAATACCATCCATCAGGGATGGCAGTATGTGCCAATGAAAGGTTCCTCTGCCCTAGGATGCCCTGTTGGCTGAACAGCAAGAGCATATTTGCAGGCTTACCACATTCAGTGGTCTTCTGGATTGGTACAATCCAGTTTGACAGATAAACCTGCAGAGCTCTGAAGGATAAGAGACCTGCAAGCCCCTCACGACAGAGGGATGTGGCTTCTGCCAATTAGCAAAACCTTTTAATTTAACTCTGGAAAACTAAAAATGCTGATACCATATGAAAAAAAGATATTTTCCTGGCCATTTTTAGCCAAACCAAGCCAGTGGGCTTTTTATATTGGTCTCTAATATGCAACATCAGTGGACAGGGAAAGAGATGGCAACAAAAATAAGGCTAATTATGTGCTATGAGATTATAATGTCTTTTTCTCCCAGCTTTGTCAGAAGGTGATCCTTTTACATCATGACCTAAGATTATGTGAACAACGTTTTTTATAAATTATCTTCATTGGAGTAACTTCAGATTCCCTCCTTGTGCCTATATATGTCCCATCTTTTCTCCTCTTTTCAGATTTCTGTGTCATCATTAATTAAAAAAGTGTTTAATTATTAACATATCATCCTGATCCTAGTCGTAATTAGTTGTATACCTCTTGCAGTGAAGAAAAGGCAGGCATTGTAATAATTTGGTTTTCTTCCAAACTGCCCAGGTTTTAAGTGGGTTAAGTCCCTATCTGTCTGTTTCAGCCCTGCCAGTGGTGAGTGTTAAAGGGTATTCTGCAAAACCTATAGTTTCTGGTTTTACTTGTATTTAAATTAATTGTGTTGCCTTTTAATTTCAACTTTTCTTTCCTGTTCTCTGACCTCCGGACGTGATTAGCCCATACCCTGAATCATCTAACACAGCAGGCAGCATCCCAGAGGGTCAGTGCTTTGTCATCAGAGAGTGAGCCAGGCTTTAAAAAAATCTGGTCCTCAAATTCAAGTCCATGTTTGAATGCATTTTCAGCCTAGCCTAAATCCACAGAGCTCTCTGCCAGTCTTTTCTGCGCTCTTGGCCAGAACAACAAAGAGGACTGCAATTTAATGAAAACATAAGGCTCAATGGAAAATTAAAACAATGAAGATACATCTGGTACTTTCTTCCAAAAAAATCAGAGTTGAAAAAATAGTAGCATTTCCTGAAATTTGGGGTGTTCCAATCTAGATTGATAAGGGGTTTTTTTTAGAAATAGACTTGAAAGCACATATGCTCGAAATGTGAAGTTTTTTAGGAGACAGAGGCAGTGTTTTTAAACTGGAGAAATTGGGGTCCCATCCCTTGTTTCATAGTAGACCGTGCTGGTGACCTGGGAGAAGCCTAAGCAGTACCCAGAGACCAAATCTGCTCTTCTGGGTTTAAGTGATCCATCAGTAAAGCAGGGATAGCAATACCTCACCCTGTAATCAGGTCTGATAAAGTCCACAGGGCAAAACCTGCCTCTCACTATTAATATAGGATGCATCCAGAAAGTTTCTGGTGTTGGTTATGGACCACTAGTGCTGTGCTGATGCAAAGGGTCAAACTAACAACATCACAAGCGAGACTCAAATCAAGAAACCCAGCACCCATGCTTCTGCACACACAGGATTTTGGTGGTTCTTCAGCCAGAGTGTCTGGAGCATTGGCAGGGAACCAAATTAACTGTCTTAAACCATTTTCCCCATCCTCCCAGCAGTTCAATGCAGCCTGTTACCAGCTCAGCAAATGCAAGAGATATTACTAGAAGTGAGTAACATTATGAACATGTAGCTTTTCTTGTTTGCACCCATTTCAAGCACTGACATAGGAATAATGTGTCTAATGTTTGAATGCAGAGTATTTTCTGGGAGGAAGATAAAGAGGAAAAAGAAACATAAATGAACACATATATCTATTGACAGAAATGTATATGGAGGGAATTCCCTCCTTTGTGTCTCTAAATTAGTTTTTACTGATTCCACCTTTCTTCATCACAACAGCAAAAAGGCAACATCTGATAAAATGAATACCCTCAGAAACGAAAAATGGCCTTTTTTCCTCATCCGCTGTCCATGACTGTATCACTATACCAGTTTCATCAAATATGACTACAATTAACAATCTTTTCCAATGACAAATTCACTGATCATCAGTAAAGCTTCGAAAAAAAACAACAGTTTTCCCTGCTTCTAGAAAAAAATTAGGTAAAGGCTTCCAGTGATAACTTGACTTAACTCTAAACAGAGGTAGCAGACAACTGCCAATAATTAACCTCATACCAGAACTGCAAGCTATTTTTTTTCCTCTTTAAGAATACATTTATATTAAGACCTTTGAGCAATTTTGAAAACCAGATAAGCCTTTCTGGCAAGCTGAATATCAAACACACATGTGCCAATAGTAATATGCTTAAACAAGAAGAAAACTGGGATGAGAACGATTTTTATGGGCTGAGTTTACATGGTCTTTGCACTATTTATCTGAGACTTCCACAAACCACTTTGGAAATAACAAATGTCAGCAAACACCGCACTTTCAATCTGTGAGTGACCTTGCTAGTATTCTCCAGGTCTGTTTTTAGATCTGGCACTTCAGTGCTCAAAAGGGGTTGACCCTGGCTTTCAAACCAGCAGCTGAAAGCTTCACTTTCTTTTCCTGAAGGGTTAAATGGACTGACCATATTCTTGGCATAATGAAGAGAGAGAATGAATGGAGATGAATGAATGAATGAATGAATGAATGAATGAATGAATGAATGAATGAATGAGGCAGCTTATCTGCTCCTACTCCAGTCTGTTTAAAGAGAAGGTTGCAGTTTTAATAATTGAGGAAATCCTCCCCATGGGGGAGTCCCTGCTACCAATCTCCTTCTGATGCTTTGCTTCTTCTGACTGAGTCTAACCAGACATACTCATAATACCTGTCCTGCTGCCACATGGAAATTACTTCATTGCTCAAGTAAAATATAGTATGCAGCACCATCACTATGAAAGAGTCAACAGAAAGGACTTTAGTAAAGTGATGAGGTAGAGCATTACACTTAGGTTTCCTCAAGAAAGTCAACAGTTGAATATAATACATAGCAGATCTTTTCTAAATCCTGACACATCTACCTAAGTTAAAGAAAACCAAATCCAGGTGTACCACAGTCTTACTCTTTTCTCCTGCATTAATTGTGATTACAGGCAAATTAGAAACTGTGAAAATTTTTGCTGAGCTCACAAATTCCTCTTTTTTCTCCCCCCCCCCTCCATGAGATGGTGAATGGACGTGGGCAATGCTGCACTTCAGGCAAGTGAATGAAAGGTGTGGAGGGAATCAGACCCCTAGGTGGATGTGGAGGAGGGAGTCAGAGACAAGCTGCAGCAACTCTGCACTCTGCTATGGCAGGTATTATCCCACTTGGAATAGCTGGTTGTATTGCGTCAAGCCCTGTGGTCAGCCGTGACTGAGATGGACATTCCAGAGCAGACTGCTGACGTAATGCCTTTGGGTACTCCTGCTCCCAGCCCCCTCCCCAGCTCCCCTTTCCCTACAGTGCTTTGCCCTTGGTGCTTGGTAGAACTGCCCATGCTACGGGCTTGTGACAGTAGGAAAGTGGTATTAAACCACCATCCTTCTTCAATTACTTTCTCTCTGCTCTAGCACATTAACAAACAAAGCAACAACAATAACAACAAAAATTATGTGAAAAGAAAGAATTAAAGGAAAATCTTACCCTCTTTTTAAAAAACTGAAAGGCTGAACACTTCTTGACTGGAAATCCATTCATGTCTTTGTTGACCATTTTCCACAGTGAAGGGTACACAGTGATAGATCCAGTGTGGCACTTGCCTAGTGCATCCGTTTGCTTCTGGGTCCCTTCAGTTAATGAAGACAAGAGCAGGACAGGAGACTCACAGGCACGGCTCAGGCAGCTCTCCTTTACACATTCATCCTGCTGCACCAGCTACTGCAGCAGCAGTAGCCGCCTTTTCCAGCTTTCAGATGCAGCAGGCTATTAGCTTCTTAAAAACGTCCCCTGAATACACACATTCCTGTAAAACCCTGTGACAGCTTTCAGATCACAGGCAGCAGATCTCAGGCTAAGTGGGTCTCGCATAAACCCCAGATCTTTCAATTTCTGTGAGTGCTACTGGTACCTCACACTATATAAGCAGTGAGGCTCCTGTGCCCAATTTGCTGTTCTCCTTCTTCAGGTGGTGTGATTCACCACTGCTTGAGATGAGAGCTGGTTTTGATTGTGCAAATTCCAGTGGGAGCTGCAGTTCAGCAACAGCAGAGAGAGAGAGAGAGAGAGAAAGAGAGAGAGAGAGAGAGAGAGAGAGAGCGAGAGCGAGAGCGAGAGCAAGAGCAAGAGCAAGCAAGATGCACAGGCAGAGCAGCCGAACACAAATAACCATACAAAGGATGAGAGGAAGGCTCAGGGAAAGAAGTGCTGAAAGGCAATATGCTCCCCTTGGGAGAGTGACAGCATTAGCTCTCTTTTTATATAAGGATGGGCTTTGAGCAAAAAGAAAAGAGACACAGGTCAATTAAAAAAATGTTTTTCTTATGTTGCTCTCCTCACAATGATTCAGACAGTGGTACTTTGGAAAAAAGCCCATCCAATGATCAATGCAACACTGGCTTATGTGACAGGACGTGTTGGAGACAGAGAAGCACTGGGGCTTCATTGTGAAGTTCAATGAGCTTAAAGGAAACCAGCAGTTCCTAATAAAGTACATTTACCACATGTGATGTGGATAAATGTAAAGCAAGCAGAGACCGACAAATTTGTTCAGATAATTTCCCTTTATTTTCCCCTAGAAACACATATATTTATAGCTTTCAAAACTAGAATGACTATTTCATTACAGAAAAATTGGGCTGAAAGGGATCTTGAAGGGACACCTTGCCTATCCTCCTTTTCATTCAATTCAATTGAGTTAAATTTAATCAACTCCAGTAAATACAATAACGTGTTTAATGAAACTGTAAAATATCTTTTAATTAAACTATATTTTCCAGCAAGGTCTGGAAAATAAAATAGAGACTTCATCACTTCCCCTCATCCTCTGTTTCAGGAGAATAAAGCTCAGTTTCAAGAAAACACCTTATTTCTAATATTGATCTAGCCTCCTCTCCTCTCCTCTCCTCTCCTCTCCTCTCCTCTCCTCTTCCTCTCCTCTCCTCTCCTCTCCCTCTCCTCTCCCTCTCCTCTCCTCTCCTCTCCTCTCCTCTCCTCTCCTCTCCTCTCCTCTCCTCTCCTCTCCTCTCCTCTCCTCTCTCTCCTCTCCTCTCCTCTCCTTCTCCTCTCCTCTCCTCTCCTCTCCTCTCCTCTCCTCTCCTCTCCCATCTTTCCTTGTCTTCCTCCTTTGTCTTTCATTGCAGCAGTTGCAGTTGTTACAATGACACTTTGATAGAAAAATAGTTTTGGTCTCAGGACGAAAATTCTGGTTCAAACTTCATGGGAGAGGTACAGCTCCATTCCAGCTCAGAAATCAGAATACTCCCTTGGGAAGCTTCAAATTCAAGGTCCAAGACTCACAAAAGACATAATTTTGAGTTTGGGTGCTCTTACAGGACTGTCCAAAGCAGTAGACTGAAGAGCCAATGTCTCATCTGAATAGTTCTACTTCGTGCAACTAATTGTCACTGGAGCAAGAAGAGAGGGAATTTTCCACTCTGCCCCTCTGTCATGGGCTAATGGATTTCACCAAGGAGTAATTCAACCCAGCCTCTGAAAACTGACCAGCAATTCAGAGTGCCCAGCTAGAGGCACGTGGCAGGGTTTTTCAGAAAAACTGCAATTCCCAGCACGTCTCATCCAGGCCTCCCTGAACTGAATACCCTTTCCACCCTCTTGCCAGTCCCTCAGTCTTCAGTCATTTGGGAAAAATCTCTCATTAATCTTCTCCTGCACTTTAGAGCTGTGAGACCTGTATTCTGGTGCTTAGAGATAAAGAAGTATATAGTGGTGAGTGTCCAAGTTTTGCCAGTGGCATCTCCCAGGTGTTGGCTAATCTGATAAGCAAGGACACTGTTGTTGAAAAATGGCTTTCACTCAGGCAAACCAGGCAGCTTGCTGTGCATGTACATTTATTTTTGAGATCTTTCATCTATTTACGCACAGCTTTGATCTGTCTGTCAGCCTCAGATATTTCTCTGGAGGGCTTGGCACTATCTTCCCTTTCATAAAAGCATTTGTGTTGCCTCTACCTCCTCCATAAGATTTCCAGGCTGCTGGCTGCAATAACATTCTGCTTCCAGCTTTTTAAACCTAGCACCCTGCATGCTGCTGGTGGTTGTGACTACCCCTGTGAATATCTCATCGGTCCTTGTGCTAGGGCCTTGGCCTCTGGACTTTTTGTGCTATTTATTTTATTTGGGTCTTGGCTTTTTTTCAGCTGGACAAATTATGCACTTGAGTTAAGCATCTTTCCATTAGAAATAAAAAATTCCCACTGTTTTTAAAGTTTTTAAATACTGTAGGAGATGGTTTTTTTGAGGCAGGTTCATTACTGTGGGGGGAAAGAGCTAGGACACTACCCTTGCATCTTATAGAGCCCTCCTGGCCTCTCCAGCATTTTGATGAGAATTCTTCTCAGCTGAAATCCCTTTGATTCTGTGGCTTCAAAGGATTATA
Source organism: Hemiprocne comata (assembly GCA_020745705.1). Lineage (NCBI taxonomy): Eukaryota > Metazoa > Chordata > Aves > Apodiformes > Apodidae > Hemiprocne > Hemiprocne comata. The sequence goes on from CM036588.1 coordinate 87,071,595, forward strand.
TTTGCACCCTTTTTTTTTAACACAGATATCAGAAGTGTGACTCGATGGTTGCAGAGCTTGTGCCTAGCACAAGAGGTCAAAAATTTTCAAGGAGAGAAGGGGAATCCTACGTATCTGTTTTTACACCAGTAGGCAAGGATTTAAAGCCAGAGAGATCTTCCTGCAAAAAAGTGTTCCATTTTATTCCAATGCAAAAAAAACATGGCTTCATAATTAAACCTGAAATAAGCGTAAAACTCCATGTTCACTGCATTTAACTGCAATCAAAAGGCATAAAAATTGAGTAGGAAAATAAGAACTTGAGCCAAGCCAACCCCCTCAGCAGTGCTTTATTGTGACTGTCATGAAACACCAAGAGCTTTCATCAACTTGGTGGCCTGCCAGATGTACCAAGCACTTGAAACAAGTCCTACAGGTATTTCATGCTTCAACAGCCTTTAGTAGTTTCCATTAACCTGCCATATATTCACCCAATGATAAAATAAGGTGTTTGGTTTTTTTTATCAAGGCAGTCAGAAAAGAAATGCACAAATATTCTCCAAAATTTTGGAGAGCTGCAAAGCACACAGTAATATTTGAATCCCTGTGAGACATCCCATAGGGGAGCATGGAGATTTTTTCATTGCAGCTCTTCTTGAAATAGTAATATTAACTGGTGGTGAATCATTCCACGGTGTATCAGGGACAAGTAAATTACATTGATCAGTTTGATCAGCTACAGCCTTAACAAATTAAATCTTCTCCTCCCCCTGCCTAAGAAAACATGCAATTTGAAGTCTCAGGTCTTTAGTACCAGAGACCTTCTTTGCTGTGGTTTCAAAGTTGCCTGTCTCTGACATGGGCCAAAAGAACATGTTGTAGATCATTCCTAGTATTTGCCAGTTATGGGTTCTTACACAGCTGCTCAGAATCAGTGAGTTCTCCTTCCCCCCTCTTCCTTCCTTGGAGGACAGGGAAAGGTGGATAGCTTCCAGCAACTGTGGATCTGATATTTTACCCTGGTATCCAACAATGAAGAAGGACACAGCTCACTTCATAGTGTCACACTGGAACAGCTCAGAGAGTAAAAGTGAAAACTGAAGACAGAAGGATGAACATATGACCATTCCACTCATTATTCTGTCTCCAGAAATTGAACTAGTTGAGCCTCATATGGCTTTCATCTCAGCACCACCTTAGTTCTTGACACTTCATCGGCTGCCCCTCTAGCTACGAGCCTTGTCAGCATTTAGCATGTAACTCTGTTGTGTGGACATCCCCTTATCCGAGCTCTCATGTGTTCTTCCTCTTGTATCACTCACAAGCAGCAGTTGTCTCTCAGCTCCTATTTCATAGAATCATAGAATTCTAGAATTCTAGAATCATTAAGGTTGGAAAAGACCTTCAAGGTCATCAAGTCCAACCATCAGCCCTATACCCCCGTGACCACTAAATCATCCCCTGAAGCACCATGTCACCCATTTTTCAAACAACTTCGAGACGGTGCCCCCACCACCTCCCTGGGCAGCTGGTTCCAATGCCTCACCACTCTTTCTGTGAATAAATTTTTCCTAATATCCAATCTGAACCTACCCTGGTGCAACTTGACCCCATTTCCTCTTGTTCTATTGCTAGTCACTAGGGAGAAGAGGCCAACACCCACTTCCCTACAACCTCCTTTCAGGTAGTTGTAGAGAGCAATGAGGTCTCCCCTCAGCCTCCTCTTCTCCAGGCTGAACAGACCCAGCTCTCTCAGCCTCTCCTCGTAAGATCTGTTCTCAAGCTTAGCTGCCCTTCTCTGCATCCTCTCCAGCACCTTGATGTCCTTCCTATACTGCAGTGCCCAAAACTGCTCACAGTGCTCAAGGTGCAGCCTCACCAAGGCCGAGTAGAGGGGCAGGATCACCTCCTTGGTCCTGCTGGTCGCACTATTCCTGATGCAGGTCAGGATGCTGTTGACCTTCTTGGCCACCTGAGCACATTGCTGGCTTATGTTCAGGCAGCTGTCAATCAGCACCCCCAGGTCCCTCTCTGCTGGGCAACTCTCCAGCCAGTCCTCCCCAAGCCTGTAGCGCTGCTGGGGGTTGTTGTGGCTGAAGTGCAGGACCTGACATTTGGCCTTACTGAAACTCATACAGTTGGCTTTGGCCAATCGATCAAGCCTGTTCAGAACCCTCTGCAGAGCCTTCCTGCCCTCAAGCAGATCAACACCCCCACCCAACTTGGTGTCATCTGCAAACTTACTGAGGCTGCACTCTATCCCTTCATCCAAATAATCAATAAAGATGTTCAACAGGAGCAGCCCCGGCACTGAGCCCTGGGGAACACCACTTGTGACCGGCCACCAACTGGATTTAACTCCATTGAACACAGCTCTCTGGACCCGGCCGTCCAACCAGTTTTTTCATCCAGTGAAGCGTGTGCACATCCAAGCCACGAGCAGCCAGCTTCTCTAGGAGAATACTATGGGAAGCCTTGTCAAAGGCCTTGCTATTTGTGTTTGTCACTGTTCTCCATTGCTGCCCCTGCTCCAAATCATATGCAACCCAAAACCATACGGACAGCATGATGGTGCTTGTTGGCCAGATGTTCCTGCAGTTCTTCATTTATGCTTACTCCTTGCTCTCGTAGTCACTGCGAGGGATGGGGAAGTGACCAACACCATAACAGCGCCCATGTACAATCACCATGTTCACATACCAGAAATTAAAGCTAGCAATATAATGCCTAGCACTAAAAACTAACATAGAAAGCTATTGTGAAGAAAGAAAAGCTGGGGAAGTACTTTTTACAAGGGCTTGTAGTGAAAGGACAAGGGGTAATGGATTAAAACTGGAAGAGGGGAGATTTAGTTGACACATTAGGAAGAAGTTCTTTACTATGAGGGTGGTGAGACACTGGAACACACTGCCCAGGGAAGTTGTGGATGTCCCCTCCCTGGATGTGTCCAAAGCCAGGTTGGATGGGGCTCTGAGCAACCTGGTCTTGTGGGAGGTGTCCCTGCCCATGCAAGGGGGGTTGGACCTAGATGATCTTTAAGGTCCTTTCTAACCCAAACCATTCTGTGATCCTATGATTCCTTCATCTGACCCAACTGATGATGGTGACCTTTTGCAACCTGCGCTGGCTGAATAGAAGGGGAGATCTAGCCACTCTCCAGCAGTGCAAACTTCTTAAAAATGGCTTACAACAGTTTTTGTTCGTACACAATATCAGAAGCAATTTGAAGATCTCATAGTCTGAAATCCTTCCAGGCCTGGAAGTAATTGTTCCATCTTTCATAGGTGAGCTGATATACCCTTCTGTGCAGCCTCATATAGTTCCTATTTCTAGCCTACAGAAAGCTGGTGATACAAAACCTATTCCACAGGAAGAAAACATCCATCTATATCCTATAGGCTGCAAAACAACCACCAGAAAACAATGAGCTTTGCTTGCTGCTGACCTGAGCAGAATTCAAACTGAAAATTTCCATGACCAAAATCGGTTGGTTTAGCTGAAGAGCCTGAGTGGGTAGCTGGTTTTTAATTTCTGCATACTTGACTTACGCTGTTTGATTATTTTGGGCATCTCATTTCCTCAAGTATTACTTAAAAGGAGGGATGAAAATAAAATTATACATGAAACAATGAAATAAAATTAAAATGACATTCACAAAAGAAAAGAGATCTGGTTCTAAAGTAAGCAAAATTTCACTGGAATAGACAGAGATGCTTTATTTGTGCCAAGATTCCGTTTTTACCAGAAAAGTCCAATCTAGGAAAAAAAACAGGATAAAGGAAGGTCATCATTACTACCACAGGCACTTAATTATATTTCCTAACTATATCTTGATAGATCTGTAAGGCTTTTAGAGATAGGGAGCCAAAAAGCATTAGGGGAAAAAACTGAATTTTATGGAAACCTTATTGGGTCAATAATTTTCCCTGCCTCTTTTTTTCATTCCTTGAATCCATTCACAAAGTGAAACCTCCCTTTAGCCCCAGCAGCAGCAGCTTCATGGCAGAGGCTGCCAGTGTTGGGAGGCAAGGGCTGCAAGAGGTCTCTGTGCCTGCTGCCTCTGCAGCTCTCCCCCTGGTTTTGCACAGCCCCTGTGGTGCACAGCCCAGCACCAGTGGGAGTTCCCCAGCTGCTAGCAAAATGCTGGTGTGACCCAGGCCAACAGACAGGGCTTGTCACCTAGCAGGAGGCCTGTGGGGAATTAAAGCCCCTACAAAATACCTTTGCAAATGATAAATTAAAACAACAAAAAAGTTATAATATTGAAATAAAGGTCATATCATGACTATATTTCACTCCCACTTGCTTCCCCTGATATCTCACAGGGATGGGGTTTTTTGGACTGTACAGCTCCTAAACAGGCAGACACTGATAAAGGCCCAAGCTGGGAGAGATTGAAACAAACTAATGGTGTTTTGGGGGTGGGGTGGGTTAGCAGCTGCCCTCTTTATTTGAGAGGACGGGGCAGTAATAATTAATAATACTTAGTTACCCACAGAAGACTTGGTCTCCATTTTCACTACTTATACTTTGAACATGGAATCATTAGGGGTTTTCTGTGACATTGGAAATAAGCAAGCTCTGTGGAGGATGGTAGTCTAAGCTTCCTGCTACATGTGTATTTAAATGTTCATGTTCTGCATAAAAAAAACTCAAAATAACAGCTAGGACATACACTTCTCTAGGACATTTGCCAGTTCTGTCAAGGGCAGCATTATGGGCAGGTATACACAGGTCCTAGGTGGAGGTGCTGTTCGTTTTCCTCAGCAGGGTCAGCACACATGCTTGAGTACTCATGCTGTGGAAATCTGCTCTTTCTAACTAGCAGGTGGAGAAACAAATTATAGCAAACATCCCCCTTGGCCAAAAAAAATATAATCTACTGATTGTCACAGTAGTTAGGTGTGAGCTCTCGTTGTCCTTCACTTTTGGGGGAATTTTTTGGTCTGCAAATCAGCAGGTATTATCACCTGCTCACTTCCCAAGGTGTTGTTTCAGCTCCATTGCTTTTTTCACTCATACCACAGAGCCATTAGGCACAAACTATACTGGGTTGCCCTTACAAGACCAAGTGTGGTTACAGACCTAGTGTGCTCAGCTTTTGCTGCCCCTTCTCCAATGCCAGCTGGCTCTTGGGCGAGCACTTCTTGACACTTCCCTCTTGATCCTCTTCACAGTGTATTATAGGTCAGTGCCTCCATGCTCCCTGTATTGTAGCAAATTTTCTCCTCTTTATTTAAAGCAATTAACTGGAATGGACGTTTTCCAGCTACTCCAGTCAATAAATAACTACATTTAATTTGGGACCTGAAATTCATTTGTTTCACTCTGCCTTGATGTGTAGAAACAAGACAAATACCCAAAAGGTACAAAGGAAAGAGAATGTAGCCAATACCAAGTAGTCCATCTGAAATGGGCTTGCTTATGACTGGCACAGAGATGAGGAAAAGACTCTGGTGGGACCAATGTCTTAGAAAGATTCCCAAGAAACCTGATCCCTCAGAAGTACATCAGATGAGTCACAATTACTCATATGCTCCTTCAGTTGGTTGGGGAGGGGGACATGGAAAAATAGCTTATTAATATTGACTCATAACATCTACAAATTGCAACAACCCACATGCGGTTCAGTTACAGTGGCTGCTGTGTAGAGGAGACAGAGCCAAGATCCACCCATCACTTCTCCCCCTTGTAACTTTGCTGACTCCTCTTGCAGTCAGACCCAAGGCATGAGCTGCCTGTGTAGAAGTGTTTGCAAGTGGTATTTCTCCAAGGCACCGTGTAACACTGACACACACATGCTGATAATCCAAATCATCATCTAACCCTGCAAAAGGGCAAACTGAGTGGCAATGGTGGCTGATTTTTACATTATGTCACCAAGTCTGCCAACCTTTGTCTGCTTTGAAGACTTGGGCTGAGCAGCAGCAGGGTCCACACATACACTCAAGACATTCTCAGAAAGGGGGATAAGTTGCCTTTCCAGAAGACTATGCTTTTGGTCATTTAAAGACAGAAGCAGCTTGTAACAGAAAATATTTGTGTACAGGCAATTTGAAAACATTCAGGTAACATTATGACTGAATTACCTGATTCTATTTTCACAATAAACTCAGCTATAGCAAACCTTCATTTATAGCAAAGCAAATTAAAGTCACTAATTGTTTCATATGTGCAATGTGGGAATTGCAGTTTCATTTATAATGAAACTTTGATTACACCATAATTGTTCTGGCAGAAAAACGACTCCATTTTCAGAGGTTTCTGCTGTGTTTTCAGACTGGGTCTGTGTCTGCAGTAGTTTATATATTCCTTTGCTAACAGTGTGCAGTCACATCTCTTTAGGCTCTACCAGAATTGTGATGCGGAGTGCCTGCTTCTCAAAATCCAGACAAATTCAATGGAAACAGTCTCCTTCAAGTGGAAAAGTAAATAGAGATGCAGTGTTTTGGATAGCCTGCTAAGTAAGTCCTGACTCTTCTGTGCAGAATTCCAGGGGAAATATCAACTCGTGCTTTTTACTTGGCTGGACAGACTTCTGCACTTGACGTGTCCTCCAGTGCTTTTCCTCTTACAGAAAGCCACTGTTTCCTTGAAGAACGTGTTTCTGCCACTTTCTACCAGAACTTACCTAGTAATTGCCTACAAAGTATAACCATGTCTGTACTGAACACCTGAATGAAAAAAACATCTTTGGAAAGACCTGAATGAACTTGTTCCTAGAGGTAATCAAATGCATAAATCACATTCCTCATTACCTTCTCCATCCTATAACATGTTTTGCTTCATACTCATCCATGAAGATCACCTCCAAGGTGGTTATTAGTAGAACTATAAATGTTACAATTGTTGGTGGTTTTCATATATGTTTGCACTGGTGAGACAGCAGTTCAGGACTCTGAACTGTTTGTAGTAGGGATCTCATTTTCTATGTCCAATGTCTATAGGGCTGAGAGCTTTAAAAAAAAACAAACAAAAAACCCCAATAATAATAACAACAACCACCACCTGAAGTTTATCAGCTATGCGTTACAACTTTTCCAATGTCCTCTCCTATTACAAAGGAATACTGTAACTATTGGGTGGCGTAGGAGGGGAGAACCCTACACCTTTAGTTTCATAGGAACCCTAGGGTAGTTACACTTAGTACAGTGAAGGAAAAGGTATTTGTAATTAATGTCAAAATGTGACTGACAACGCTGTGCAATTGTGGGCCAAGGCAGGGAGACTTGCAGCTGAGACCAAGGGTGTTGTTTCTGTGTCATTGATACCAGGATTGAACTGTGAATTGAATATTCACATCACTGGAGTGAGAAGCATTCGGTTTCCTCAAGATCAACCCTCTGCAGTCTGAAAGTGTGAGGAAAATGTGTCAGGCCACTTTCTGGGCGTCCTTTTGTGAAAATGAAACAGATTTCCAAGGTATGAGAAAATTATCACCCCCAGTGAAGCTGTTTCGCCAGATGACTTCAGCCTTTTCCACAATAAGACTTGCGTTTTTCTGAGTAAGAGCTGTAGGCCTCAGCAGTAATATGCTTTAGCATTTAGCTGGTATTGCTAATGAATTTTCATGTGCGACACATCTCTGGGTGGAAAAACTACCATATTAACGTTGAAAAGTGGAACCATTTTAACATGGATTATTTAGAAGCTTTTATTATGCTTACATTTTATAAATACTAATGATGTTTCACTGTTCATGGTATAAATCATACATGTGACACAGGCATTCGCTTCTATATAGTTGAGCACAGCACTGAACAAGATGTGTCATTATTTTACAAGATCTCAGTGTTCTCAACTGGAGAAACTGGTACTTCTAAAAGTCTGTTCATCCCTACATAGGACTTGCAGTTTTCTGAAAATCTCAACGATGGAAGTCTGATGCCACCAAATAATCTGTCTTCCATTTTCCTCTTGATATTTGTGTTTTTCTCTCATTGTTTTTTAGCAATCCTGTATTTATCTCCTTGAAATTTCAATAATTCTTCATTCATAGAGGCTGAATTTATGGTATATACATCTGCATCTCTCAGTAGGTCATGATGTTCCTTTGATCAGTTATAATAAATGTCTTGGTTCAGATAATGTCAAAAATATCCATTAACAATTAACATTGAGGTATACCCTGTCATTGATTATGTCAATTTGCATTCTTGATAAAACATACAAAGACATCTGATTATGCTGGAAAAATATAATTTGATTGTTATCTATCATAAACCAAATTAACATATGAAAATGATTCAGAAAATGCCTTATGAATCTAAAGAGAATTCTTATTATGTTAGAATGTCATAAGCCAGACGCTGCCATGAAAGGAAAGAAAGGTAAAACTAATTAAAAGGTTTCCAGTAAAAAGCACTTTTCATTACAAAGTTCCATGTGTCAAAACCTGAAACTACTCACAGAAAAGGGTTGGTTTTAGTAAGTCTTAGGATAATTTAAATTCCAAATTGTCAAAATACCATTTTTGGTTCTCTAAAGAAAAAGTCTTCCTTTCTGACATAACATTCTTTTTTGTCTTCAGCAATTTTCATTAATATATATTGTGAAAAAAAATTAAAAAAAATAGAAATCAGTTATCAGAAAAAAAAAAAAGTTTTAATTAAAACAATCTCTTTTTCTATTCTGGCATCACATAATTTTTTTTATTTTTTTTCTCGTTGTCCTGAGTTTTGAAATCTCAAAAATTCCTACAGATCAGAAACCTGCTTTGCATTCAGCTCTTGCACAAATATCAGCATTTGATTATGTCAGCATGCTGCACCATTGGTTTTAGTTAGGAGTCATAAGACAATGTCAGCACTGTGAAACCAAACTTTCACATTCTTTATTTGAGGGCATATTTTTCTCAGTGTGTCTTTTCAGACAGATGTAAGGTTTAAATGTTTAACATTTTGCACTCTTTTTTGCCCCCTAGACCTTATTATATTATATAAATAGCTATTGTGTGATGTTAGGCCTTTCTCTATCACTCAGTGCTAGACACTTGATCCATTAGTGTGTATTTCATGTGCACATCCTTTCATTTTCTGTTACATACTTCCCTTGCTGGTTCCATGTTTTTTTTTATACGCAATTCCTTCGATGTTTAAAAAAATTTAGTTTGGAATCTCAAGTAATTGACTGAGTTTCCTATATAAAAGCATTTAATATACTACTTTTGACCTCTGCTCTCCAGCATTCCAAGAGGAATGTTAAAATTCATACCACGTTTAGCAGAACAGCAAATCTGGGCTTGTGCACATTCAAGGACAACTTTAAAGAGAATATCCACGCAGGTAGCTTCTGAACTACTCACTTCTAACTTGGATGTCTTTAGTCAAGACTATGGTGTCATCATCGCCAAAGAGAAACTGCCTCTGCAGGAACAGCTCTGAAATCAGTGCTGCAGGCACTACATGATACAAGTGAAAACTTAACCTTCTCACAGATCCTTAGCACCCACCAAACCGAAGTGTCAGAGCACTAGTTCAATGTACTGAGACTTGAGCCAGAGGCAGCTATCTGCTGTATCAGCTCCAATTTCACAGGGAATTTGAGGGCAAGTTTCTTGTCCTGAGCAGGAAAGCAGCCTGTTCCCAAAGTGACAAAGACTTTTGGTGAGTGAGGCAACACTTATGCTGTGTGTTGAGGCAAGACACCACCACATTCAGGGTTAGTGGCCAGCAGACTGGCACTGTTATCCAGTGCTGCATCTTGGCTTTTAGCTCTCTGAGTCCATAGCTGCTAGGTGTTTGTTTTATTTGACATGCAGACAATCTCTCTGTATGCCATGTAGAACTATCCAAAGTCACTGCAAGGAGGGCTTGTACCCCTCTCACCAGCAGCAGCAGCTGCAAAGGTCCTCTTGAGTATAACAGAATGAGACACTAAATGCAACTGGCTGGTGCCTCTGGAGCAGTGGCACAATGAACTACTGACAGTTGTCCCGCCAACTCCGTAATGTTACTCATGCTTTATCTAGAAGGGACTCAGCCAGCTACTGCTCCTACTAAACCTGTGCAGGCACTATGTCATTCATTTTGGTGTGTGGCATGGGTCAGAGAAGATGGATATGAAGAGCCACAAATCATGATCATACTGATACGTAGCTACCACTTATTACTGAGTAAGACTCACATGCATGCTCAACAGGACAGCTGAGAGGACACAATGACACATGATGGTGTTTTTCTGGCAAGCTCTGGCCCTCTCTGATGTCAAGGAAGGAACAAAGGCTTAAAATCATCAGTATTTCACCCTACTGAAAACCAATAAGGGTCACCTTGTCACTTGGTGACAGATCCTATAATGGCTACACTTAGCTGAATTAACCTAACTCTGACTTTGACCAAGGTCTCTGCTTCTGTCACCCATACTGGAAACCTCAGACTTAAGCTGAAAATACTCAAATCTGATTGAGTTTTCTGCAGATGTGGGCAGGCTTGAATTGAGGCTACATAGAATTTAGGCCAAAATATTCTCACCCACTAAATAAACCTCCTGTAACAGCTGATGAGAATTATTCGCAAAATCAGCAACACGTCACCTCCATCTGTTCTGAGTGCAGATGGGCAAGTAGGGGACAAGAAGGACATGGGATGATGCATAGTTGTGAGGGATGTTCATGTCCAAGTTAATTCGGGTGTTCAGACTCTGGCTGCCAACATTCAGGATAAACCAAAACCCAGTATGTTCCAATCCTCCTTCATTTTTCTGAGAAATAAATAAGAAATAACTCAACTACAATCAGCAGACTATGCAACATATGCAAGAGGGAAATCAAATAGTTGTCTAATTTGTCATTAGAAGAACAACCATCCAGTTCATCATCTGGGACATTTTTCTGATGGCCTGTTAAGGGACCCTGAACTGCCCTGAATGTCACATGGATTCCTAATGCACTGTATTCTCAACTTAATTTATCAGCAAAAGGAATGGCTCTATCTAAAAAAGACTCACACTTCCTGTATACCATTTCCTAGAAAGAGGCACCACAACAGCCCCCTTCAGATTACAAGCATCCAGTTTGTGGCCAGAAATGTTCTAATGCCTTCCATATTACCACAACTGCTGTTCTTAATATTCCCTGTGCCATCACCAAGGAAATCAGGCAAAAACTAAAATCAAAATACATTGACATTTAGCATAATGGGATGAAACTGAGTGTAAGGAGAACATGCAGCTACAATGGCATCTTCCTGACAGAGTTAAAGATGGCAACAATTTAGCAGCTCAGTCAGCAGCAACACATGAGCAACTAAATCCAAAGGCAATGTCTTCATGACTTACTGTAGGTAGTACCGTGGCCCACCTCCAGCCAGCCAGCTTCCTATTATGGGAGGTGGGATTTTGCACCTTTACACTCAAGATGCACTCAGCTCAGATGACTCTTTTACACACATTTTGCTGTGGCCTTGAGGTTATATTAGTCATAAAAAAATCATTTCAAGCACATAGCTGCACAGGAGCTGTTAGAGGCTTAGCATGTACATCCATACATCAGTATCCAAGAAAGTCCATGTAAAAGATGTCCAAGCAGAGAGGGTTCTGATTGGCAGTTGTCATCCACCTCCTACCCCTGCATTTCGATATGGATAGGTCTGTCCTTTGCTCAGTATCTCCTTGTATCTTCTCTGAGATACAAGGTCAAGGGGTAAAAAGGTTTGCTATATCTCAGGTTAATACTAGATAACCATCTAGCATGAGATGATGCTCAGTGTTTGAAGGCTAAAACTTGTAACATCAACTTCAGGACCATGCATCCAAAATTTGGACCTCAGAAGGCCAGTTCAGCCTCATAATGAAAAATGGAGTTTGCCACCTGATAAAGATCCAGACATCAGGGCAAGCATGAGCCGTAAGGCTCACAAAAGCAACAGCAGAAATATCAGCAACTGCTCAGGCTTCATCCAGAACAGACATTTTGTTATTATGTTTAACAGAATCCAAATTCTATTTGTGGCTGGGTGAAATATGCTGAAGTTCGGCTGCCTCCTGTCATTATGCATGAAAATTTCACCTAGTGATGTCAAATACTGAGCCATAAACCTGCAGAGTTCAGGAAAGACTTCTTGTTTTCAGAATGTTCTTCTGATGTTACAGCAATGTGACTTGGGACTTACTATGTACGGCTGTTTCTTTTAATCTACAGTACTTAACTTCAGTGTCAATTTTAGACACTCTCTCTGGAGCTACATGAAAAATAGAGTCTTGATCATTGCCCAGCTTTATGGAAATTCAATGTAAGTAATTATGAGCTGAACCCTGAGAAGGTCACATATATAAGTAAGAGCAAATAAGGGGGCTTAGCAAGAGTTACTTAATACCTTCCATCCTCCCATTTTGAGTTATCTGTCTTTACCACTGAGTGAAATAAAAAATACAAGTTTTTAAAAAAAAGCTTGCTTGTATATAACTTCTCTTTTATTGCATTTCCTTTTTTGCCTTTCTACATCATACCTTTAAAATTTTCCCATTTTTGGAAAAGCTACCAAAAGGTAACAAGTGGAATAAGATACTGCAGTCCTGCAGAAATGAATTCATCCCAAATTAAACTAACTCTGACACGATATGTTTTATAAAATAATCCTTTCTTATTCTGCCAATCCCACTATTCAATTTTGCAGGCTTGAAATGAAATATAAGTAGTTTCCTATGAACCCTGTATGACTTCAGAAGAACTTCAGATTATTCACATTTTGTTATTTTAATTTTATGCCATTTATTTCATCAATCTTTAAGGAATACTTTTGTAACTGTCAAATGTACATTGTTTACCATGATAAAGGACTGCTGAATGGACAGAAGTCTTGTTTCTCTTTTCCAACCTAGATCAGAATAGTTAAATTAATATACCGTAAACATGCTGAGATATCTGCTAATAGTGAGTCTTAGATTTAAGTGTAGAAACCTCAATGGTTTGCCTGTGGACAAGCTGACTCCTGGCATCACTCACACTGAGGAATTCTCATGTACCACAGTGAACGGACAGAAACTTTTATTTATGGATTTACAAAGTCAAGCTAGTTTGCATTTATTTGAACAAACCAAAAAGCAAATGCAGTAAAGGTCTTCTTAAATAACACTTAGTGTGAACAATTCACGGGGTATTTTTTGCTTTGTCCAATCCTTGTAGCTTTGCACTTGGACTAAACCAGATGTAAACTGTTACTGTTCTGACCGGGTAGCTTTTCAGATACTAAGTGGGAAAGAGATAAAGCTGTTAATTGTGATGTGATTGACAAAAGTGCTGAAAAAGGTGGGGCAGTATAGGTTAGGATTGATAGTGTGTTTACAAGACACCTGTGTTTGTAAAAAATATGTCATATATTTTCTTGTTATACTTAATAAAAAGTGCATTCCATACATCTGCTGGCTTACTACAGGCAGTAAATCAGCCTATCCATTCTCATTCTTTTGTTCTGGCACATACAAGTTCTACAGTTCATATATATTTTGGCAACCACAGGGATGATACTGGAAAACAGAGAAAAGTGTCTTCCTATATTCACACTGATTTATACTAGGAGACTTGGCATCTGATATCAGACAGCTGATTTCATCTTTGACACAGATTAGTAGTGCCTTAGACCTAGCATCTCTCAGCCCATATTTGTCCTTTAAACAAGTTTGACTCCTTTGTAATGCAAACGAGCTGCATGGTAGTTTCCCAAGAGTACAGAATTGCTCATTATGTCAGCATCGGTGTCTGATTTGTGCTCTCAGTCGCGGCAGTAAAAGGACCTGCAACTCCTCTTTGTGCTAGCTGGGGCTTCCTTGAAGGGGGAGAAGAAAACAGAGGGTTGTTGGGTTTTTTTTGCTTCCTTCAGTCTTTATTTTTGTTGTTGCCACTAAGTAGTAGCTTCTACCTCTGTCTAATAACATGGAAATGCAGCTAATTAAATCCAAGAACTGTAAAATATTCAGTGCTGAAAAGGAAGCTGTCACAAGATCCATTTGTGCAGCATGTTAAAAGGAGAAGAGCAAGTGCAACTGGAAAAATTAATAACACTTGACCAGTGGAATCACTTAGATAAGATTCAAAAGGCTGTGGAAATTCTCTAGGCTCTAATCTATTGAACAAAGTGAACCTCTTAGATTATGACTTGGCCCTTAATGAGTAGGATAATTAAAATAATTATAATATTTATTCAACATGGATTAATTTAATTTGTGATAAGACTCAATCATTCATAAGCCCTGTAGAAGTGAGATCTGCTGGACAGGATTTCATAAACTGGGTAGGGGAGCTCAGCATTTTTTGTGTTTCTTTAAATTGCTCAGATGTGCATCTTCCTCACTACACACTGAGGATGCAGGATGGATCCAACCCAGAGCACATGGAGAAGCAGTGGGCAGCCCTTTCAGCTCTGCCTCAGCACACACCTGCAACTGCAGAAGCTGTGCCAAAGCTGCAGGCATGTGCAGCAGATGGCTGGGAGCATCTGGAGCATGACGGGGCACATGGAGCCATCGTCAACACCTAGACACAGGCAGGTAAAAGAGGTTTTCCCTCTCACACAAGCAGCCAGTCTATTTAGGGGATTAAAATGCAGATTTAAGAAAAAAAGCCAACCCAAAAACACTTGATAGAGAAAATGGGACACTGACACCAGAAATTAAACTACCACAGGAAGCTTTAAACGAAAGGTTAGCCCCAAATAGCCAGAAGTATCTGTCGGTTGCATTAATATTTGCATGTCTGTGTTCATAGCCCTCTAGAAGTCTTACTGCCTCTTTTTCTTCTTTAACTTCAGACAGTCACATGCTTGTGAATGTTTTGCCTGACTTGGGATGGAACTACACTCTTCTTCTATGCTAGATTATCAATTATGTTAAATACTTCTCTGCCTACTAATGAGAGACAGAGAGAATGAGCTTTCACTGAGAACTTTTCTTTGAAGTGAAAATATTTAGTATAGAACACTCATTTCTAAGGACACTATAATCATCTTGATGGGAGAAAAAAAAAAAAAAAAAGGATTCTGGCTCTGTACCTATCTTCCTCCCACTCTCCACCTCCTTTTCCCTCTCCCTCTCCTTGATGCACATGTGCGTGCACACACGCACACTCTCTATGGGCTATGTAAGTAGCAACTTACAATGCATGTGTTTTCTGAACTGCACATTTACATCCACACGGGTACAGTTAGTTTTTCAAAATCACCCATACCTGTAACACACACACACCAGCACTCACATGCCACACTTCAAGGACTTTACTTTTATTCTTTTCAGTAAACTTTTATGGTTTTGACCTTTATTTTCTGCACACATCCTGTCAAAACTTTTGTAAATGAATTTTATAGACACAAATATTTGCTCTAAAGGAATTTGGAATTATAAACACCCACATTCAAGGAGACTTTACTTTAAACATTAATGCTTAGCTATGGAAATGCTTGCATTCTCCACTTGAGGACTGTAATCGGCATCTTGTCTGGCCGCTTCCAACCAGGCAGCACAGCTTGAGTTACAATTATGCACCATAATTCCCTGTGATGGAAGTATACTGACAATAATCAATTCAAATGCATTCAGATAAATAATTTTAAAGCAAATTCATCTTGCTGGAGGATGCTCAGGAACCAGAAAAAAAGAAAAGCCCAGTAGCCTAGTATGTTACTTCATGGGATTAGCCCTCTCTGCTGCCCTTATGCTGATACATTCTTTGGGAACACTTTAATGCATTTCCTACAATTAGTGAGTACTTCATAACCACCTTCTAGCAAATGAAATCTCTCTGTAACACTCGGGTTGATTTTGCAGGCATTGCAGTGTAAGCTGTTCCTATATCAGCAGAATGAAGGTTGCAGGGATGGTGTGAGGGAGAGGCCCCAACATCTGTTCCCTGTAGCAGATGACATTTCTCTTCTTCCAGGGAAATCCTGGTCCCACTGAAGCCCGCGGGCATTTTCAAGCCACTGCCCCGGCAATCCAGCTATGGGAATGGCTTCATTTCCATTGTGCAGGGGTGGGGGGAGCAGTGAGGTATGTGGGGACAGAGTCAGGTGCTCCTTTCCTTACCTGGATGAGGAGGTCACCTGTGGATTGTGTCCCGGCCTCGGGAGGCAGCAGGCAGCTCTCCCAGGCGTTTCCCTTCTGCCCTGCACTAGCAAAGCCCCTCCGGGCACTCTTGTTCTGTTCTGCGCACCCCTCTCCCGGTCACACACCCTGAGGCTATGATGTCTACAGGCAAAACGTGTTCCTTTAAATAAGATTAACTGTCTGTGATAGTAGGGAGAGATTACTGTGTGGTTTTTAACCCTTCGAGTGTCCTGGGACAAACCCTGTCTATGAGAGCCCCTTGGGCAGGCAGGCAGAGCACTGCTGCCTGCCACTGCGTTTATCTATTGAAGTTGCAAGCCGAGAGCTGGGGAAAACGATGACTGACTATCAACCTGATACGTTGCCATGCTGGGTAATTACTCTGTCAAGTGTCTCGTCAGAGAAGAGAGTGGTAGAAAGAGCTGAGGACAACTGGGCAAGGACTGTTGTTCTTGTAGTATCTCTGAGGTTAGTGTTTAGTAACTGCATAGTTACAAAGAAGGACCAGAGAAATAAATCTTATTTCATTTGAATGTAAAATCAGCACAGTGAAGGAAAAATCTAGAAAATATATTGTGTGAAAATTTTACTTCTGGTACTGCTTGCCAGGTGTTTGAGAACTTAAAAGGAATAGATGACTGAAGAAAACCCAAACCAGTATTAATTATATTGCTGTTTTTCTCATCTCTTTTCTTTCTCTACAAACTTGAACTTGTTAAGAGAGGGTGACACATTTACAAAATACATTAGCTGATTACTTCTCACCCTGGACCCCATGTATCCCTGCAGCTCCTCCTGCTAGTAAGCAGCATCCCAAATAATTTCCATTTTTCAGTTTGAAACGAAGGATTTTCTGTCATTTCATGCTAAAATGTATTTACCTGTAATAAATGCTGAGAAGTGACCTACAGCATTTAGAGTGCTTATAAGTATTCTATACAATTTAGACTGTGATAGCCAAAGGATTTAGACTGTGATAGTGCTCTATGTCTCAAAAAACAGAGCAAAAAACTTACAACCAAATGGCTCTGTGGTAATCTGATTAGACCAAGCCTGCACGTTATGTGTAATATAAAGCTTAATAATACACCTCTTTGATTTCCTGTAAAACTTCTAATGTACTCATGTATTATTCCACAATTACTGGAATACTTGTAGTGATAAGTTGAAGACAACTATATAAAAAACAGGCAGTATTTTTGAGAATTTCAACAAAACGTGGAAGGCTATGTCTTTTCAAGTACCCAAAGCCAGCTGGTTAATAGGGTGATTTGCTCATTGTTGGAAAGGTGAGGGGAAGAGCATTTCTAAGACTAACCTTTCATGCACAAATAAGTTAGTTTAATGGTTGACAGAATGTTCTCAGTAAAGTAACTATTTTACCTGCAGGGTTTTATGTAGGCAGGCATGTGAGGTCTGTTTGCAGTACTGCAGGATTAGCATGCACTACTTATTTAGATTCATACCTGCAAAGCCAGTAGAGATTTCATGTTATCAGAATTAATTTGGAAGGGATTTCTTTGCTCTTTCCAAGAGAGGTAATTTGTAAGAAGACCTCCTATAGGAGGTTAGACTTGTTCTTTCTTTAACCTTCACACCTTTTGAACTGCATGCTTTTGAGGAGGATGTTAAAAGGGCAATTGAAAGACTTGGGTCAAAGCCTAAGAGCAGATTCCTAAGTCCTAGATTCTCTGTCTATATCGAGCACTGAGATCCTGTGTGGCCTGGAGCTTTTCGTTTAACTTTTTATGTGCCTCAGATTCACTTGCTCTGAAACTGTAAAATGTATCCATCTTCCAAGTGGGTAGCTGATGTTAAAACTTTTTACTTTAGGGCAGAACACATACTATGTACAGGAGGGGAGCTGGGAGCTTCACTTCATCACTGCTTTTATCACACTTTTAAATTATCAGTTCCTAAGGTGTAAGTTGGGATGGACATAGTCCTGGGAGGTGCCAAGCAGCCACAGCTTCCACTATACAAGGTGGCAGCGTAGATGCACATACACTTACACACAGCTGTCTATGGACACTTATCAGGCAATTAGGCTGATACACTAGCTAACATTCAGGCAGATTTTTTTTTTAGCTATGGGTATAAAATTACTATATAAATCAAACATTTTCCTTACTTGCAATCCCAGTCATTGTCAGAGAACACGTATGGAGCTTGTCCCCCTAAGTAGAGTAGCAGCAAAGAAGCCAGCACCTTCCCTGCCTTCTTTTCCCAGGATTGCTTTTCCAGAGTTCTTGCAATAAGAAGCTCTGACTTTCCACCCTAGATTAAGGTGATGCTTTTCTTATCATCTGTTTCTTTTTTTCTCACTCTGGTGCAAAGAGAACTCTCACACCACGTGCCTTGGCTGTGGCCATGGTTTGCCATGCAGCCAATTGCCCAGGGCAGCAACTTCTAGAAACTCCCATTCTCTTTTACTACAAAGGGCTTTAATTGTCTCTTCTGCTCAGTCATAAATGTGTCTTGCACATGTGGTGGGTTGAATATAGTCTCTGGTTGTATGGCAATGAAATTGCCTTTAGATGGGAACCGCCCATACATAACAAGCTATAATGCTTTCTCATGTTCTGTAACAAGTTTGACAGAAGCTTCAAAAAATCATTAAAATGTACCCTAAAATACTTTACAGATTAGAATTTTCTCAGGCAGATGGCCTTGCCTCTCATTCAGTTTGATGCCAAGTAACTCGCTGCCCTTACGTGATCTTATTTTTGTTAAACAACAGTAGAAGGAGCAAAAAATACAGACCCAAACATTCAGATTGGTTCAGTAGAGAGGGTTAGAACCTACACAGAGACTTTATTTAAGTGTCATGGAAAAGGAGCTCAGAAATGTTATGTTTAAACATACCGTGCTAGGATGCCTTGTAAAGCAATCACTCAGTGCATGCTCTTTCAAGCCAAGCACCCAGGGAAGAGTCTTAAGTGGTGAAAAAACTGTTGAAGATCAAGATAGGAAGCCCACCTGTCTCAGACTGTCACACTCACACCTGCACAAGAAGATGACAGTGGCCACTGCTTAATGGTTTCCTGTGCACCTAATGGAGATGAGTACTAGAAAGATGTTAACACCTTTTTCTCAAAAACCCATGCAACCCATGCAACTCTTGAATATCTATGGAGTTGATTAAACTCCCTACATCTCTGTAAAGGCTTCCCCTTGTAACTGGGGGAAGAAAATGCTCCCTATTTCTTTTCCGACTAGAATAATTACAGTATATTAAGACATACCAGGCAGGTCAGAGCAAAGCCTGTTTGGAGTTTGCATTTCAACCACACATTATGCACTTGCGTTGTAATACATTCAAACTGACAGCATCCTTATGGTGAATTAACCTAAATTATGTCTAGACATATATTTATAACAACAAGCATCACAGAGGCTGTTGGTGGCTGATTGCTCAGAGGAATTAAACAAGAAAACCCCAAGCTTAAACCTTACAAATAAATGACTAAATTGATAAATGGAGGAATTAATTAGTTTAGGCCATGCTTCAGGAACAATAGCAAAATCTCCCTAGATTTCACTAGTTTACATGTTCCTTTGCCAGTTTATCATTTTAATTATCATCCCCTTTGCTGTAGGGACATAAACCCTTCTGTAATGCTACTGCAGGCTCAGGAGCTTGCACAGGGAGAGTGCAGCAAGTTGTAGGAAGAAGCATTACACAATTTCTGCTTCTGTGCAGTAGAAGTGCCTGGATACACCCACACTTTGAAAGATTATCAAGACTCTCCTATGTTTTAATCCAGGTGTGTCCGGAAGCTTAGCTATAATTTTAACATTAGTGAAGTTAAAGACTTTAGCTTTGTTCCACTACCAGTGGTGACTGGGGAGAAGCAGGCTTGTAGTTCACACTGTTACTATTATTTGTACGGACAAAGGCTCTAGGAGCAAGGCAAGATTATTTCTAGAGTGTTCCACATACAGATAATTATTTTATTACCCAGCTGTATTAAACCCACAGCACTGCCAGTGGATAATGTAATTAGTTGCAGTTTTATAGACTGAATATGTACAGTACTTCATCCTGAACTCCCTTCAGGGTAAAAGATTGAACTGCAGGGTGAGGGACTGCACATAAGAGGTTCGGCGTTTTGCCACTGGTGGTAGCTGTGACTCTCAGGAGAGCTCCTGGAGCAGCCAGGCGTGTGGGGAACAACGGCCCAGCCCTCTGTGCCACCCAAGGAATCTTCCAAGTCAGCAGAAAGGACCGTGCTGCTGTGCCACAGCAGCATTCCCCTGCAGCAGCAGGGGGACAGCATGTTCCCAGCTCCTGGGCAAATGAAATACTTTCTTCCCTAAACATGGGATTAGAGACAGGGGAGGGACTGCCTCTGCCAGCCCATTTGGTTTTGAGATCTCAATCTGTCGCCCATAACACAACCTTTGTGTGGCCATTCAGGAGGGCTGGGGAGGTGTCGTGGCAGGAAAGCGAGCTGAGCCCAAACAGAGGAGAATTAGGTGCTGGACGAGAGAAATATGAGGCCTGAGACTTCTTCCTTCAGCACCAGGGCTCTGCATCTTCCAGTGTGCTGGAAAGTACTGGTGATTTTTATCCCTGAGGAGCCCCACAACAGTAAATTCAACTTCTTCACATGCCTTTCTTTCTCAGTGGGGAAGCAGGAAACGTTAGCACGGGCACAGCCTTCACCAGCAAGTCTAAATAGCTTCCAGCCTGGAGAAGGCTTTCACTCAGTTGACTCGGAGTGCAGGCGGTGCTACCATCTGTGCAGATGTACTTGCAGATAAACCGTGTGGAAACAGAGCAGTGCAAGTATGGTACATGTCCTACAAAAATGAGGCTGAGGTAAGAGTCATGGCAACACAGAAGGGTCAAATTAATTTCTCAAGATTGCCCAAGAGGCCTGTGCCAAACCCAGCATTTGAACCCTGGCACCTCCTGAATCCCAGGTGAGTAATTCTGAGCACAGTGGAGGTTTACCTTCAGGAACACTATTGCTGCTAACTTTAATAAATGGTTTAAGCACTCTGTTAAAAGTGTGTAATAGTTATTTAGAAAGCAGAAGTGGAGATGTGAGAGCATGGTGTTAGTTAGCAAGCTGGCTTGCATTTCTGGTTCCTTATGGTTAAGGGAGGCTGAGGAAATACTACAGAGGTTTCAAAGGGGAGCCACGAAGCTGAATTGTGGGCTGCCAAGCAGACTGTAGGAGGGGAGACATAAGGACCATAATTTATTCAGTTTACTGAAACAAAAGAAGCCTGAGGTGATTGGGTATTTTGCACAAGTGTTAGCACATGGCATGAATAGCTGAGAGTAGAGAGCTTTTAAACTTCTACTGATAAAGGCATGACAAGATCCAATCATTGATAAATGTCCTTCAGTGGAAGAAACTCCAAATCACAGACTGCAATCAGCGGCAAGGACCTCACATGACTGCCTTCAGGCTGTGAAAGAATTCCTTGTCTTTGCCTCCAAGATATATTTTGTTTCCCTACCCACCTCCCACTTTTGGATGGATCAGACATTGGCCACCAATTGGAAACAGGACAGCTGATGGAAGGCAGTATGAAGTCTCAGCTTTTGGCTTTGTGTGTCCTCCTCTGATGCACAGGGTCACACCGATGGTCAGATTTGGAGTTAAAAAAAAATCATTTTACTCCAAAAGATCATCAAGCAGGGATCTTGAGAGTTCTTTCCTTTATCTTCAGCAGGGAGTGCAATTTGCAGGCTGGAATTCCTCATTGTCCCAGGGGCCTTCAGGGTGCTGATACTTGGTTTTCTCTTCTTTGCACCTAGTGCATAGCTTTTTTTTCCCCCAAGAGCTGAAACACTTAGTATAACTGTAGTCTTTAGGACATGCAGGAATTCAAATTATTCTCTCAGGCCAATGAAGGGACACCACTATTTAAAACAAATCCCAGAAAGTCCTTGTCAGCCACTGCCCCTCCTGGCAATGCCAAAACTTCTCATGCAAGTGCCCCAGCTGGCAGTGATGAGCAGCTTGAAGCCTGTCTCATTTCTGCTCCCCATTAGGATCAATAAACTGGAACTTTTCCTGCTCATCTCCCCTTAGTAGCTTAATCTAACAGCTGTTTTGAAAGGTCCCAAACTGAGCACACTGCATTCAAAATGCAATGCCAGTCACTTCTAAAACCTACCCAGATATGAAAAAAGTCTTTATGTACCTGCTATAGGGTGAACATGCCCAGCTGAGTTATGGTCAGTTGACAGAGGTTTAATCATCATTTCTCTTCTTGGGGGAATTTAAACCCCACATTTCCAGAGGAAGAAATCTTTGCTTCTGGCACTCTCTTAAGCACTCTAGTTACAAGGGCATTTTATAAGCAGGTAAGCACCAACGCCAATCATAGTTTTGAAGAAAAATGTAATTTTTCTTCACTGTATTTGAAGGAAAAGCACTGATATATCCTTTCTAATGTAAACTAAGTCCTGGGAATACCGAGTGAAAGTACTCAGATACCCATCTGCAAGGAGAAGTGGAGTACAGGATTTTTAGTGCCTTTGCCAGAGTGCCCCATCAGGTTGGCTTCCAACCTGTTTCATCCACTCCGTGGCATGCAGTGCTCCCCTACACTGTATGAGGAGCCTATCCCAGGACTAGCAAATAATTATGAGCTTATGCATGGTAATCCTTCTGTGGATTTCTAAAATTTCCAGCAAGCTAAGAGAAAAACAGAGAAAGGTTCTACCAGAAGGAACCTAAAACTATTCAGTATTAGCTCACATCTGTAAAACTGTTGATGAGAAATACCTGAGCTTTTACAAAACCTTTTGCCACAAATGAAATTATTCTGTGAGAAGTAGGGGAAAAAAATAAATATGTAAAACAGGAATTATTGGCATGCTTCTTTCATTCACATTTTTAACCTTTTTTTTTAATGGAAACACACCTAGGTGAGCTGTCTGTGTGTGCAGCTCTGTTTCCTCTTAGCTTGAGAACTTACTTGTTGATTTGAATCAAATTTGAGATAAGCATAAAACCCTCGAACATTTTTACGGCCAGAAAATGATTCTGAAAAGGAGCTGGAAGGTGAAAAAGTGCAGGGCAACCTGGAGAGGGAACTGAAAATCTTAATATCGGTCTCTTACAACAGCCAAGAGACACGGCCCTGCAAGAAACCTGACTTCATGTTTTGTACTCATGGCTTTTATTTGACTTTCTTTCTGCAGATAATACCCACAGTTTCTGAAGGTCTGAGCCTCATTTCTAAATCCCTCTGCCTGTTCTTGTGACTCTTGCAGGAACTTTGCAGGAACAATATATTTAAGGGTTGTCAAATTTGGTTCAAATCACCCAACAAGTTCTGTGACTACTGAAGAGGAAAATATGTGTAGGGTGCAGCCCCAACAGAAATGGAAAAGATTGCCAGCCCTGCAGCCGTGAACAAACCACCTGATACCAGCCAGAGCTAATGGAAGGAGAAGGGCTCAAGCTACCTTACCCACTCCAACATACCCCCTTAAAATAGGAGGTTGACTCTCAGGCTAGTAGAAACTAGTTTATTGCTTTTAAATGGTTCAACTGCTGCTTGTGATTCATCAATAGTAGAGCGGGCTACAGCATGCAGGGAGCTTTGTTTGGCCAGCTGTGAGCCAGAGCAAGTCCAGACTCATGTAACCAGTCATCACTTTCTCACTGTTAATATACCCATGCAGAGCTCTCTGTTGTTGTTCTTGGGAAGACTGGGTGAGGACGGAGGGAACACGTGGCTGAAATATAGTTCCAGGACAGCAAGTGTCATTTGATCAGCATGTGGAGCAGCATGGGAGAGGAACATTTGCAGTGTGCTATCATACATAGTGATTGCTGTATCCTGACTGAGTATTACAGACATATTTAAAAGGTTGCAAAGTGATAATGAACTTTCATGTCTAAAATTCCAAGGCGAAAATCTTGTTACTGAGCTTATTAATTCATGATGGACAGTGTGCATTCATTAAAAAAGGGACATTTGTTCTTTTTTACCTAATTTTTCTCTGCCCTTATGTATTTCGAAAACTCTTAACACCTTACAAAAATTAAAGCCCTACTTTTCTAGGCAAGACAATAAAAATAATTATGGTAATTTCATTTTTGCAAAAATTATGCTTGATATCTGCTTCTGTGGTGTACATATAACTCATCCTACCATGTAACAGAAATTAATTTTAAACAATGCATGGTTACACAGCTCATGCAAAGTCTGATTCTGTTTTCAGTTGTTAGCCTTGGAAGCTCTTATTCTGCAAGCTATTGGTTCAGTGATAACCATTTGGTAGGTAATTGCACAACTCACATTAGCTCAGTGCCACATGTCAACTAAGGCATGAAGTGTTTGCTATGTGTTCGATTGCAGTGCACCATTAGACTGCTGCTGAGGAAATTTCTGCAGGCCTTAATTCGCCTCTACACTAATGGCTTTCTACACTGCCAAGGCAGGGAAAAGGAACCTTAAACTGAGTACAGTTTTCTCATATTCTCTCCTCTGGGTTACTTCACACTTCCTGCACTATGTGATTATAGTTACATCTCTGGATGTTGGTCAAGAACGTCTGTATGTTTTCATTCCAATGATTGTATCACTGCAAGTGCACACATGCAGCACAGATAATCTCTGCACGCACAGTAGTCATATATAGATGCTGGCATGTTGGATTTACTGCTTACGTCTGACTCACAGTAGAGCAAGTATGCAAACATAGCAGATGGATCAGACTCTGCACAGATGCTTCTCAATGCTGTGTTGCTGTCTGGGAAATCCCTGACCCTTAACAGAGATCCTCAGTGTTGCAGCAGCAGCAGAGGATTGGGACCAAGTATGGAGAAAAGTGAGTGTTTGTGGCAGTGCCACAGTGATTAACTCAACTTAATTTAAACCAATTTAACATTTCACTCCAACCTTCTAGAATATTACTTTGCTCAATGCATCTGCACTTCCCTCTGTCTTTGCAATCAGCCTGCAGCTCCCTGTGATGTTGAATTGCCTGCCTGTTCGACAGACATGTCACCTTCCCTGGCATCTAAGTAGTCATTTCCTTCGCTCCCTGACCAGCAACTTGACAAGCAGCACAGCAAGAGGAAAGGGTGATGTTTTTATGAGTAAAGGACAGACAACTCCAATAAAAGCTGCCCCTTTTACTGATCACGGGCCTCTCCAGTAGACTCCGGCAATAATGTTGCAATGCTGAGAAGCTGGAATTTATCAATAGCAAGGACCGGTGCTGCTGGCCGGTTGCCGGCAGCCTAGGAGGTAAATAAGTAGCTGCCGGGGCCGGCAGGTGGGGCTCCCTGGGCTGCTGCTCCCCTGGGTGCAGAGGCAGCAGAGGGGAGGGCTGGACATGAAGAAGTGGGAGGGGGAAGGGAAGAGAAGCCACCATAGAAACACCAACAAGCTCTAATAAAACCCGAAGCCATGACCTCCTGGGCAGAGGTTTGTTTTTCGGAGAGCATGGCACAGGGCTGTGTGGCCACGGCACAGCAGGGCTGCTGACGGTGCTGCCCAGCACAACACAAAGAGCTCCTTGTCCGGTGCTGGTGGCTTGTCCCCAAGTGCTGCAGGCACAGATTTGTTTTCTGGTCTTAATGACTTGATCCCTGCCTCCAGTCACAGCGATTTTAACTAGAATTCAGCTACTTCAGTTATTAAAAATAAGTGTTTGGGTGAGGAGACCGAGCAGTGGCTCAAGGCCTGTCAGGGCTGACTTCTCAGAAGGGCCTTAGAGGGCCAGGGAGCTACTTCTGGGCAGGCAGTGAGGCCAGAAGGCCACAAGCTCAGCTGTGGGTTAGTACTGCTTCATGTAGCTATTCCAACCTCCTTCAGCAATGACCCCTCTCCTCACTGCCCCAGTGGGGAGGGCATCCCCCCAGGCTGGCCCTTCACCTCCACCCAAGGGCCTGCCTCCTGCCTCAGCCTGCCCAAACCACCTGCACACTGTGTGGCCACAGCCTGTCCTGTGGCCCATGTCATGCCTGCCCCGGCTTGTAGGGTGCAGTGCAAGTGCAAGCTGCCCTGGTCATGGGCACCCGCTTCCCTCAGCATCCCCATGGTGGGGACAGGAGGGTCACTGGGGGCTGCCGATGGTGGTGATGGGGGAGAGGGGAGGTGCCTGGGTGTCACCCCAATTAGCCAGCTTGGGAACTTGTCTTCATCTTAACAGCCCAGTCTCTAATCAGATTCAAGAGCTGCTGCTTTGATCCAGCAGGAGATAACAGCAAGTATTAGCTACGGGGCTGAGCTTGACTGCTGCTCTGCTGGGGCCTCTGCAGTGATGGGACTGGGACAACTGAGGGCTACTGTCTCCTTGTCACCCATTGTAGACATCTGCTCAGAGCGAAGGGGAGTGACATCCCAGGAGTGCCTGTTTCTCTCTTCTTACGGTTAAGGCAAGTCTAAAGGACTATCTAGGATGCAGAGGATAGCAGCATCAGTGCGCAAAGCTGCAAGAGGCATCCCAGCCCCAATTTTCATCTTCTGTTGGGTTAACTGAATCTTCCCAGCAAAATTCTTTATGGAACCAGCAGCCACATCTTATGGATGTCTTTGAGCAGATTTTCTCTTTTGAGACAGACTTCTACATTCATATGTAAATGGACAAATTTGAATTAGTAGCGAGCACTTCCAGCTCATGGTGAACTCATCAAGACTTGACAAAGGGCAACACACCTAGAAAGGAGGCAACTTGTAAAAAATTGCTTTGCTGTCAGCATCACGTTAGGAAATGCGGTCACCTACACAGGCATGGCTGCTCTGGACAGGCGTGATGGCCACAGCCCTCAGCCAGCTCTTACACTACATAGTACCATGCCTCTGTGTATGGTTATCATGTGAAGCTGCCATCAGAGTTGCTGAGCAAGACAAAAACAAGACTCCAGTCTGTGTAGCAGGCTATTTTTCTGTCCTCCCAAACTCTTCTTCCTTGAAGTTCCTGCCCCTGAATACACAAGCTGTCCTGGTTTGCACACCTCCCGCATACCAAATTTGAAGGAAGTCACAATAGTTTTCTGATATAAACCCACTTGCACCTGTGTTCTAGACACATTTAGTGCATGGGGTTAATTTGTTTCTATCTACTTCACTCTGCATAGGAATGAGTACGGACTGGATAAATGTCTATGGCACAGGAGAAGACAATATTTTTGACTGCAGCTTGCTTCTGTTGGCTTTATGCTCTGCTGCCCAGTGGGATGATTGTTGTATGCAAGGGGAATTGGGGCACTATCACTGCCCCAAGAAGCCCAAGACTGCTCCATCTTGGAGTTCCACAAAGTGGAAAGCAGCCAGCCCCATGGATCACCCCAGGATGGAGAAGCCAAATCACATCAGGCACAGGCAGTGCCTTGCAGGTACCACCTCCTGCAAGGTCCCAGGGACATATGGTCTCTCAGATGGCAAATCTCCAGCTGCCAAGGCCTCTGCTGTAGGCAGCTGGTCAATCTAATCAGCCCACTGACCAGCTGCACCTCATGGGTGGGATGGCAGCAGCAGGGTGCTGCTCCACAGGTGCTCGTGATACAGGGCATTTGGGACAAGGGAAGGGAGAGGAAAACAGAGAAGGGGCATAACAATCAACATCAACTTTCACAGTCGCATGTTCAGCATGTGAAACCTGACAGTTGTTGGCAGCATGCTTATATAGGGACTGTGAGTGACAATATAGGTACTGCAGGAAGGATCAAAGGATTAATGAATCTCCCTTCACCTTGAGCATGTGACTTGTTTCACTGGGATCTCCTCTGTCTTCTAATGAAATCAGAAGGTCAAAGCAGACTAGAGGGATTTGAGAATGTGTACTTAAATTGAGCAATTTCTCCCTCTTATGTTAAAAATAGTTTTGCTATGTTGACCTAAAAGCAAGATTTTTTTCATGAGATCATTTACTTAGATCTATAGTCCACAGGATAATTAAAATTTAAGAGTTAATTAAATGAGCAATGATGTAAGCATAAGTCTATAAAGAAGTCAGGGAATCAGATTCCTTATATCTCCTCTTAGAAGTCATGACTGCGATCACATGTAATTACTTTCACCTCTGGTGTGCATGGGAAAGACTTGTGTCTAAATGAGGACATTTTCTATTAAAAACAGCAGGAGAAAGCTTCAGACACTAAGGGCTTCATCTGTAAGGCTGATTTTTGAATGAAATCAGGCCCAGTCTGGCAAAGCAGGAGTGCAAATTTTTATTTATGAGTGTGTGAATAGTTCTGTTGCCTTTAATGCCATCACTTCTGCTCCTGAAGTTAGGCATACCCTTAAATGCTTTGTTTGAGCAGCCCCAGAGAACTTGCTGCAGGCGCATTCCATTAGGAACACACAAACCAAGCACCCAGGTATCATGGACTTCAAAAAATACCAGCAATACACAGCTCCCAAGATCCTGGCACCTAGCTGTTGCGCTGGCAG
Organism: Hemiprocne comata; assembly: GCA_020745705.1. Classification (NCBI taxonomy): domain Eukaryota; kingdom Metazoa; phylum Chordata; class Aves; order Apodiformes; family Apodidae; genus Hemiprocne; species Hemiprocne comata. The sequence goes on from CM036588.1 coordinate 87,099,990, forward strand.
TGACATGACTGGGAAGCAAACTGTGAAGGAGGTAGGATCCGGGGAGACAAGGTGCAGAGCTTTGTAGAGAGTTATGGAAGAATTGAGGGGAGAACACACTGAGAATGCATTCCACGGAGTGTTGAGCTGTAGCATTGTCCATGGGACTGGGACAAAGTGGGTTGTAAGGCTGTGTGAAAAGGTGGTGGAGTCATCAGTGCTGAATTGTGGACCACACCTGCAGTTGGGAGAGATGTGCTATAAGGCTTTTGGTGAAAGTCTGTGGGGCTGCACATGGGGCAAACTGCAGAGCTGGCTGCTGGGAAGTAAATTGAAGACTGTATGGAAAACTCCCTGGGTAGCAGTGGCAGCTGTAGAGCAACATCTGGTGATGATCTCTCTTATCATAAACATTGTCAATTTTTCTTTCTGTTCTTTGCAAGGTGAGATTCTGCACAGATTACAAGCTGATTTAGGTCATCTTGGTAGCATGGATTAATCACACAGAATCCAGCTGTACATGCGGGCAGTTTCTACAGCCTCTTGAGTTCTGGAAATGTAGCTTACATGGTGATTGGAGAATGAGATTGCTGTGGAAACTGCTTCAAGAGCTCTTGCACTTCTGATGGGGCAATGACCGAAATGCTCTTTAAGGGTACAGGGAGTGGCTTGTGCTGTAACCAAATCCGTCAATGAAACTGCACTTGAAAACAGACCTGAGGAAACAATACACATTTTTTCTTCTGTAGTCATTGTTTGATTTTTTGAAATGAATAGATTGCACTTCCTCTCTCTTACAATTGTCTGCTTCTTACACTCCAGTTTTACCACAATCCACCTGACAACAAGGAACAAAAGCCACTTTTTGGCTGATTCCTCACGTCTCAAGGTAGAGGATAGCTTCCCTGTCTGATTTGGGATTTGAGAAAGCAGTTAATTAAAGGGTTAAATAGGAAGATGGCTTCAGCTAAGCATCAGTTTGCTACTGCTCTCTATCCTCATTATTGAAGAAGTGTCTCCTTCTGCAGACACCCTCATTGTCTGGAGTCCTGGTGATTTGCCTTGCTCCTACTTGTTTGGTTCAGTGGATGACTGGGTAGCTTGTCCAAGCAGTTCCAAGGAAGTAGCACAATTTAAGTGTTGACTAGCTAGCACTTGTCCAAAAACTGAAGACTCTGAGAAACACATGGCAAAAGCATGAATGGGTAAGCAGTGAACAGAAGATAAGAATAACACTAATTGAAAAGCACCTAATGCAAATGATTTCTTGAGCTCTGTTTTCAGTAAATACTAAGTTTAAATAAATGAACATGCATGTGTGTATATCAACACTGGCTGCTCTTTCAAGGTGCCTGCCTATTCACATGGTGTATCAGCCTATCCAGCAGGGCAGCAACAAGAATGTTGCATGTATTTAATATTTTTGAATCTTTGAATATTTTTGAGCACACTTGATCTCTTGCTAATTCTTACCTGTAGCAGGAAGACACTTGAGAGCTCTCATTACTTCAAATGCCAAGCAGAGACACAACCTGTTAAAATAAACTGTCTGGTTTTCGTTGCTCACTTAGAAGGGCAGGTCTTCACAATGGTGTTAGCATCTTCTGCTGGAAGGAACTGCCTGCCCATCAGCTGTGGCTGGAGTTACCAGAAATCAGCTGAACTCCAGACTTATATGAAAAGTCACATAAGGTTACAATGAAACTCCAGATGGTACCCTTAATGATTCTTCCTTGGGGATTCATGAGACAAAATAGACTGGGCTCTGCAGGGCTCCCTTTTTATCTTACTTTAAAAGTGAGAAGGTTTGGGACTACCATTGTAGCTGAACTTGCTTTTTTTTTTCCTTTTGCAGCCTGGTAGAGATGGAGATTACAGAGCTGGCTGAAACCTGAGCATGGATGTGGGGGAGAAGAAAGCCTGTGCAGTCACAAGACTGTCCCGTCAGGTGACGGGGAATATGTGGGCAAAGCAGGAGGGGCTGGTGGCAGAAAAGGACAAGAACCCTCATGTTCATGTTACAGATCTGCATCACTGTACCATTTGGTATCATGATGACCCCGGCTTTCCTGGGGAAAGCACCTGCTTTCAAAGTGTTTGGCATGGCCCTCATGTTGCAGAAATCACTGGTTAATCTCTCAAGCAGCCCTGCTGAGATACTGGAATGAACTTCTCACTAGGTGTGGGTCACAAATTTCACTTTCTTATGGAAATACCGTGCCTCCTACACACACTTCCACACACAGGCATATACAAAGAGCTACATAAATAAGCCTAGCAGTTTTTTAGCTTTATAAGAAAAAAAGATTGCAGAGGTCTGGCAGAGCAGGAAGAGAGGCCCCCCAGTAGGGGTTGTGTCTGGACCCTCCCTGGCTCCTGCCATAGGTAGATATGTAGGGCGATATCTTGAAGAATCATTCTTCCCTGTCTGTCCTCCTCTGCCTTTTGGTTGCCCGCTACAACCTGTCATTCAACCTGTCATGTCTAGCAAAATCACTCTGGATTTATACACAACTAGACTGGGGGGATGGAGTGGAGAGGGAGAGACTGGCACCCTTTCTTTTTGTGAGAGTTAGTTTTAGTCATTACCCATGAGACCTGGTTTAGGATATGTTGCATGGGTGCAGGTGCAGTATCAGGGAAGGAAAGTGGTAACAAGAAATTGCATGAGAGGGTGGACAGGATTGCATCTGTCTGGTTCATTTCTGGCTTAAAACAACCATGAAATCTATGGCCTATCTGTAATATATTATCTCAGGAAAATGCATCTATTCCATACTTCAAGCTAAAGTTATGGGAGGAGAGGGAAAAATAAAGCTTCATTTTGGAAACTCTAGACTCTGTACAGAAATCACTTCCATGCATCCATCCATCCAGCCCTATCATTAATGTAGTATCTCAATACGTTTTACTACTGTCTAATTCACATTTCTCAATGGACTTTAACATTACTCTTTTTTTTTTTCCTAGTGCAAATAGAAAGTAGTCAGATTCTCTGATGAGGTTCAGGTGAGTAGACAGAAGATGTCATGGGTCTATGAAAGTTTTCTCTCAGCTGCTGTTACGTTCTTAACGTAGAAAAACAAAGGTGGTGATAGAAGGGGAGGAGTAACAATGCCGAGCCCAGCATTTCTGCAGTGCCCTTGAGTTCTTGTTTTACCTGTTCACCTGTAATTGTAGCTTATCAGAAGCACATCAGAAGCCTCAGGTAGAAATACAGACAGATCACTGGGCTTGAAAATATGAAGCCATGGGCTCCCAAAGTGCACAAGCCCAGAACAAAAACTGTGCTTTTCTGAGAATATAGTGAAATACATTAGGCTCTCTGTAATAGAGAGATAAATCCTTAAGCTGAGCAGAGGAATGTCTTAGAAACCTTCAGTGCACTTCCCTCCTCAGCTCAAATGCTTATTTCCAAAAGTAGAAAAGACACTCGTTCTCCATCTGCACTCACTCCTCTGGCTTATGGCTGGAAATGCCTGCCAGGGTAAACAGCTGGGCCCTGATCCTCAGTTTCGTGAAGTTAGGCACATTAGTGCACTTGAAGATCTGTACTCCAGCATGAACTCCTGAAGGTGGGCTTTCAAACAGAGTATTTGCCCAACACAACATGGTGTTTCACAGGGGTATCTCAAATGACTTCAGTGATTCCTGATTAGGGAGGTGTATTGAGATGAGCACATTCCCCTCTGCCAGTGCTTGAGAAATCCAGTCATACTGTCAAAACTAGCACCAGTCATTTAATAATTTATTTAATCTGGAAAAAACAATGAAGGATATGAGTATTAAGAATTCAGGAAAATTCCCACAATGCACTCAGTGTCTCCTTTTAGAGAACTGGAAGGGAAAGTACATGATAGAAGACAGTACATTTGCTACAGATGGCCTTTCAAGCCTGCTGCAAGCCTGACATGATGCAGAACAGCAGCTTTGTGTTTTCCAACCAGGAAATATGAAAAATTCCAGTACTCTTTCAAGTGATTCTCACTTCTCCATCAAATGTTTATTTGCAGAAGTATTGCTCCATGGGGAGACAACCTGGAGGGGGGGAATAAAGTAATTCATATCATATGATGAGAAGGTAGGCTTACAACATCTTACACTTCCTAGATTAGAGTTTTAAAGAACTAATCAGTATGTGAAAGACAGAAACTTCACATTTTGTGTGCTGTAGATTTCAACGTGCCAAGACAGCAGTGAGCAGCAATATAAATCATCAAGACACTAAAAACTTGTCCCTGTGTCCATAGTGACATGCATTACTCAAACATGAAAGGTGCATGACTTCAGCTAGTTAATCTGAAAGCAGGACCTCATAAAACTATGTGTCTTATCAGACCAGAAATAAGAACGAATGATCCATACAAGTACCACAAAACCATATCAAACACTATACAATATTAATCCTGATTCAGTCTGAACTAAATGTATTTCTGAACCATATCCTGAAAGTGATTCAGTTGAGAACTGTGATCTAAACTCTAGCTCTTTCCAAATGCATTCTCTCTCCATATCAAACTATAATACCCATGTTGGAAGCAGAGACTGTTTGGATAACTGGAAGCACATGTCCTTTTGGAAAGGCCTGCGACCATAGAGTGGAACATTCCCTTTCAAAATCTTAAAATTCACACACCAAATGAGAGCTTTACGGGAATATTACTACATTCACCACCCCACTGTCACAACTGTGCTTTCAGATTATTAGTCTGTACTTCAGTGTATCACAGTGATGCGTTTCCAGATGTAAAGCTTTTGTATATCCGTCCTCACCGTTTCCAAACTTTAAAGAAGTGCATCCCATACTTTCCTTTGCTGAGACAACCTGGAGAAATGCACTTTGCCATGATACTGCACAACCTATTTGGCTGCAAACTGAGAGTTTTACCAAAATGCTGTTTGTCACAGGATGAAAAATCTCAGGTTTGAGAAAAGCAGCTTGGAGCTTCATTTTATATCCTCCCTAGAATGACAAAATGCATAGATCTACCAGGAAGGCTTAGAGACATCAGAATCAGTAGCTCCCTTCCCAGTGGCACTGCCTAGGGTGGCAAACGGGGCTTTCATGGCACCATAGGAGAGGTCCTGCAGCTCCCCACCCCCCCTTCAGATCAGTGTCCAGCCCTGCTCAGAGCTCTGATAAGCAGCAGATTATTTCAAACCTTTACATGCCAGAGATATCACCTGGGTGTGGTACCACAGCACTTCATATTTAATACCGACATGACCTTGTATTCAATAACTGAATTAAGATAGTTGGTAAGTACACACAAAGTCCAACATGCACATGCTTAAATAAATTATTCCTGATAAATGAACAGAGGTTTGTCATCCACTCAGGTTATCTGCTTTTCTCCCTCTTCTGTCCCTTGAGACTTTTATTTAGTGGCCAGTGCTTGCAACATGGTAGTTGCCTGAGGAAGTCTAATTGCTTGTAGATAATGTTACTTAAAATTAAGATCCTGAGGCTGAAATAAAAGGAGAAAGGCTTTTCAGTTTTACGGAATGTACATATGTTCCCATTGTCTTTCTTTTTTCACTAGGTAATATTATAGTAGACTGCATGTTTTGTTATGAGGGCCAAGAACCTAATCAAATTTTCACAAAAAGCAATGGAAAAAAAAAATCCTTATTTTTTTCATGGGGCTCAGATTCTGCACCAGTTGTGTTTTCTGTCTCTTCCTAGCAGATACATGAATAAAATGCTGCAGATGTGGTTTTGATTTCCATTAGATGTCTTTTAGATCATGTAATTCCTCTCTTCAGTCCAGCTATATCATTAGGACATCTTTTTATTCCAGATTTGTTTCTTTTGGATACCTTTTCATCTCCATTTTTAAATTCTGAAAGTTATTGTTCTTGAGAAAAAGAAACAGTCTCATTTTTAATGCCACGGAGTTATAACAGAAAAAGAGTAGCAATACAGTGTCAGAAACAAATTATTTCTGCTTCTGAAACACAGAAGAAAATTGTTTTGCAAGACAGTATGGCTCTGTCTTATATCTACAATTTCAATATCTAGTGTCTTAACTATTATCTTCTCACTTGACTCTCAGCTAGTCTACCCTTCAGCCAGTTGCAAGGAAGAAGCTCTTTCCTTTCCTGCTCTTTAGGACACAATGCACCTGGTCTCTTTTAGAAGTCTTTTAGAAGTCCTTTATCCATTATGTATGGATAAAGGGAATCAGGTTCTGGAAGTGTCTGTTCCTCACCATTAGCTATGAGGTGAGTTAAAACAACTGTATCAGATGCAGATGACAGCATTTGTAGATTCATTGCTTAGGTCAGATGCCACTTACCTGGGCAACACTTCTGCTGTAGTTTAGAGAACAGACAAAATCTGGTCCTAAAGAAAGAGTGAAATAAACTCATAGGTGGAAGCAAGGTAGAAGAGACACTTCTCTGAAAAACTTCAAACTCCAGCAGTGGCAGGTTAACTCACAACGACTGTTTCTGAGAAGCGGCAAATGAAAACACAGAAAATGCTTATTCACTTGGGAAAATCTTCCCAGTTGCTTAGTCTTCACAGCCAACCTCTACACATTTATGTACTTGTGCAAACCCCGCCAAATATTTTTGTGAGTGTAATTCACAGTTCTCTTGCCAGAGAACTAGTTTTCTTTTTTGAAATATTTTCCTTATAATTAGACACTCTTTTTTGCCCTCTGTGGATAACTGAAAACTGAGTACAGCTACATCACTGTGCCCTACCTGAGGAAGTAATCCATGGTTTGCTTAGGTTTTTTTCCACTTCAATGGAACTCTACATGTTACATGATAGAAGACCTATCTAAAAAAAAAATTATTTCTGCCAGTGGATAGTATGTATTTGGTTTCTATGTTGGACTTACATTTCCCATACTTTAATTTTAATCATTTACATTTCCCATAACTTTAATAATTTACTTCATTCTCAGCTGCCATTTTGAACATTAGACTATTGTGAAGTAGCTAAACTGACATTTTTATTTAAGTTGAGCATCTGAGTCTGCAAAATGTAAACAGACTCATAATGAAAGAATCTGTACGTAATTTGTTAATTTTCTCCAATAATTTGTCACCTTCACCTGCATCTTTGCGCTGATCTGAATACTTCCGTATTTTGAAAGTGGGTGGCAGAAGTGTGTGCATGTGTCTGACAGGTAAGAGGGTTACATGTACAGCTCAAGCAGCAACTATGAAAAGCTATGAGGGAAGTGTGTGTTGGAGCTTGGGTAGCATCAGGCATTGTCATTTTGTCACTTTATTGAACTCCTCTCATGCAGAGAGTATTAGCAAAATCTATTAAAATTCTTGCAGTGAGTCAAAAGGGTTTTTTTGGTTCTGTTTGAGATCTCTTTGTGGCAAGCACAGCAAGAGCCAAGTTCCTGCCCCAGGTCCATGTTTGGAAAGGGATGTTTGCCATGGAGCCTCCCTGATTAAACTGCAAGGAACCGTGCCGGATATGATGCAGGAATGCACTGGTGGTTGGATGACTACTGCAGTGGCTTCCTCTCTGGCTTTCTTCATTGTTCCCTCTTGGCTTCTCAAAAAAAAAAATGGGGGGGTTTCATCCAAGTCCCTCTTCCCTTCAAATCCTTTTTTCATTTCCTAATGACCACATACCATAGTCAAACCCTTTGTACTGGCTTGAAAGACTTTCTGTAACCCTCCAGACTGCAACTTTAAGTGCCTCTTGTGCTTGTTCACAGTCAATGTCTCAATGACTGCAACCTTGGTCTGAGCGTGGGTGACCTCTTCTTCCCACCTGCAATCTGGTTGCAGTAGAAGGGCTCTTGAAGTTTTACTCTCCCTCTCCCAGAAAAGTTTCTTTCTAATGTGATGAGGCCCAAGCTTATTCAATGATATCTTTAAAATGAATAGAAGCATCAACAAAACATTACCTGCACCAGACCCAAGCAGTTACCTTCTGAAGGCTGTGGTTCTTGTATTCCCTTAGTCCACAATCACCATGTTGGTTGTTCTCATTGTAGCAGCACATCTAAATTTAGACTGTAAATTCTTTACCCATTAGATTGCTTGTTTGCTGTGCCAAGTGCAGAGCACAGCTTAGGCCCTATGTAGTTTGGCTATGGGTTAGGATTACTAACAGCAGGGGTGGCATGCTGCTGCTGGCTTGCTGACCAGGCTTCCTTGAAGGATGTGGTCTGTGCTACGCCCTGTTCTGATTTAATTCCTGGGTGCAAATTAGGGTATTGTCTTTGACCGTTAAACCAAATCTGGAAATGGCTTCCTAAGGCTGCCCCTTTGCTTGTGTGAGACCATAGAAACAGAGGACTGGTAAGATACTGCATAGGTGCCCTCATTTTCTGTGTAAAAATAGTTCTGGAAAGGTAATTTCCACAGAAAGAGCTCAGCTCCAGAGCTCCCTTCCCCTTGAAGCACTTCTGTTTCTTCCAATGTTTGAGGAAAAAGGTCCAGTGTCTGAAAAGCTGAAGGTGTGTGTTTTGAAGGCAGGGTAAGTGAGCGTATCTGGTGATGAACAAGGATAATTTTCTGGATCAACTGGTCAGGTGCACATTTGTCTTGATCTTCTTCAAAAAGAAACTGAAAAGCAATGTAATGTATAACATACATGTCGAAAGGCAGCACTAAAGACAAATTCTGATAGCTGTGCTTAACTCAACTGCAAACTTTTCATTGCACTCCTCTTTTTGCTGGCAAATAGCATTGGGCTTGTATTGCATCCAGGACACTACGTAATGACTTTTCAGGCTTAGTTAGTATTTTAAAAAATCTAGTTGAGGCTCAATGAAATGAAGGTACTTTTTAATCTAATTAATTTAAAAAATAAATCCAGGTAATTATTTTGTTTAAAAAATGTGAAAGGAAAACATTTGAACTTAAATAAACACAATCTTCTTTTTTTTTTTTTTCTTCCCCCTAGCTGAAGCAGTTTCATTAATTTGCTAGAGATTTCCATGCAATTTTGCCTGACCCAAAAGCCTTCTTTCTGGACAATAAGATACACAGTCAAAAATGTTTCCAGTTCTTTCCATATTTAGAAATGTGTGAGTGAAAAATCGTATCTGTAGGACTGGGACCTCTTGTCTTTCCAAATTTGTGGCCTTTGGGGGCATAACTGGGCACTTGTGCCCACAGCCACTAAGTCAGTTGAGCTTCACGGATACTGATAATGTCTTTCTACAGTTTTGACTAGCTGGTGCCAAGGTGCTGTTTGCTGTGATGCTCACCTCGACCAAGGCTCTTCATCACCAGTGCTCCCTGCACTGCGAAAGTACCATAGTGGTTGCTGCCATGGATTTCTCTCTCCTTTCCCTGGATTTTGGCTGACTTGTCTGTTTTGACTGTAAGCAATTCAGGATGCAGGCTGTCTCCTTCTCTTCATCCATATGGTGCCTAGGACAGTAAATCTCCATTCCTGGTTGATCTTTAACAACATGAATAATAAGTATGTAAATAGAATGAAAAACAGAATTTTATGTACTCGTCTAGAAAGGAAATGGTAAATAAGCATAATTCTTGCCCTGAAAACTCTCCCTATATGAAGCAAAATAGTTCTGTCCTCCTATAGTGTGATGCTTCTGTTTATTTTACTTTAAGCATGTTTTGTATTTTTATCTTCTACTGGCAGCCTTAAGTGGCTCTACATAGCAATCTTTCTAGCACGATAACCCCTCACTCCTATTTTTCTTTCCTTTCTCCTGCAGACCAAATTCAAATTTCTTAATCTCCATATCCACATCTTATATAAATTCTCTCTTCTTTCCTACTCTGCTAACCTAATTAACAGCAGAGTCCTGCAAGTAATCAGCACACGTAAAAGCTGGTGTGGGCTCCTGCACTGCCAAGTTGATAGAGGTATTCAGTGTATCCTACAGAGTTTCCTTATCTCCTGTCAGGGTAGTCTCTCACAGAGCTCCTTGCCAGCATTTCTCTGACTCTGCCAGCAAAGCTGGGATTGGAACAAATTGAAATGAACACAGTTTCCAAGCTTTAATCCTAATGCCCTACACCTCATATCCCAATCTGAGCTAAAAGAGCTTGCTTACATTTTTTGCCTCAATCCATGAAGTCGCTTATATAAAATGCTTTCCTAGGTCACTCAAAAATTATTTTGTGATGATTCAATGGCCTGTAATCTTTCATGAGCTTTTGGTACTGTTCAGTGACTGCTTGGAAATTTGGGGAGTTCAAGTGTAAGGTGCACTGCATAAGAGTATGAAGGAAAATTCTTTTTCAGGGCTCATAATTTCTAGCTCAGCAAAGATCAAGCATGAAAATAGTACAGTCTCAATTAACTGCTGGTCTGGATGACACTGGCAAGCTGTAAATAAAAACTGTCTGTTTGATGGACTGTGAATAGGCTGCTTTGAGCAGCTAAGGAATGGCTTGAGCTGGCTGTCAGAGGCTCAGAAAAGCCCCAGTCTCTGTGACAGGCTGCTGCCCTGCTCAGCTGCTGGTAGTTACCTAATAGTTTGGGGGTTAGTTTTCCTTTAAATTAACTTGTAATAAACTTCAAGTTAACCTTAAACTGAGGTCAGTCTGAGGCTAGGCAGACGATCTATGTGTGCAATACTGAAAACTTCTAAAGGTTTCTGATTACTTTAGCTCCTGTCTGTCTAGTTACAGACCTTAATATAACATAGAAACTATTCTGGTCCCCTCTAGTCTTCATAGCAATAGGATAAGAAGAGGCCTCTTGGCTATTTTTTTTAGATACTGGATTTTTTTTTTAATATCAGTGATCAACACATGGTGTTCATTTCCCTCCCAAAGTAGAACCACCAGAGCTGAATGCAAACACAAATGAAGCATGTTTTCTGCAAACTAAAAGCTCCTTCCTGGGCAAGGAAACTCAGTGCCTTTAAAAAGAAAAAAAAAAAAAAAAAAAAAAAAAAAGAGAGCAAAAAGAAGGAGATTGTTTCACTTTCCTAGATGTTTCTAAGGGCCACTTCAAAGTTTAGTCTTCCAGAGAAGAGTGAAATACAACCTGGAAGATCTTGGTGTGATGAAATCTGCTGCAGTGAGTTCTCCAGGTGCTGTAACCAGTTTTCCCAGAACTTTGTCAAAACTTCCTGTATTAGAATTTTTTTGAGCAGTGTTGATCTGATGAGAGGAGATGAGATCTCTTTCTACTGAGCATTAAGAAAAAAGTTGATATTGAAATTACTGATGAGCATCAGTTGATTTAATTAAATTTCTCCTTTGGAAAAACATTAGTAGAATGCTCTTAAACTACTAAAATGCCCACTTTTGTCACAGTATTTTTCTAGATTAAAAATTAGCTTGTTTTACAGCAAAAATTCTTGGTCTTTTTAAATTATTAGAAGCAAAGTTTGTTTAAAAATTACATTCATGGAATATTTAGATTTACAAAATCAAAACTTTTTTTCTAACCTCAAAAAAATAGTCAAACGTGCCACTTTTGGCTGAGGAAAGCTATTCAAATCTAGAGTGTTCTTGTAGAAGCATTGAGTGCAAAATGGCTTTTTAGGTGACACCTTTAATTTTGCAAATCTGCCAAATCTATTCTTCACTCCCTGTGTTAATCAACATTACATTATTAGCTGTGGAGTTCTCTGTTTTAACTGCCTGGGGATGATATTGTTTGCACAGGTGCCCTAGCTGGGGAACTGAATTAATATCTATTTTTCTTGGCTAAAAGGCTTGTTTTTCATGTGTTGCCTGTCTTTTTGCAAACATAATTGCAGAATCTCTTTTAGACTTGCATTTACAATTAGCTGTTTTGACACAACAGGCTTTCTCTCCTGCTGATGCTGGTTCATTAGTATGTAGATACATTTTTATGCCTTCACCTGAGGGCCTGATCCTTTCCTGCTGAAATAATTAAACGTTTTGACGTTAGTATCAGTGGAAGCAGTGTCTGGCCCTACATCAGTACTCCTTTTTTCCTGAAAGAGTTGCAGACTTTCCCCAAATTAGTGATTAGACAGCAGGTTTTTCTCCATTAAACACAGCATTAAGGTGTGCAGCTTTCTCTGGCCTGTAGGTCTTGGTGTTTTCAGTCCCACTGAGTGTGTTCTTTCTGTTGACAGTACTTAGTCTGTCATAGTCCCCAGGCTTGTAATGTCCTTTTTACTGGAACTTGGATAGGCAGATCTGAACTGAAAGGGTTTCCTGTCACTGGTTCACTGTGTATATACTTTGTTTCTAGCTTGTGTCTCTATAATTCTTTATGGAATAAAAAATCAGAGAGATCAGCTTTGTATTTAGCTTTGAAGGGGGGAAGGCTGATTTCCTCTACAGGACACATTCAGACCTTCTGACATATCCTCTCCTCATTAAACTTACGAGGGATTTCTAAGCAAGTTAGGTATCTCATTAGAAAATTATACTGGTTTTCCCTGACAGAGAGCCCAATTAAAGTGAATGTGAAGGTTCCTGGGGTTTCAGTGAGATTTGGATCTCTGTTCCACAAACCAAGTGCCTGCTGCCTTTTCCAGGGTATTTGGTCTTGCTTCTAAACAATATGAAACGTACTTGAGCTTAGTTCTCAGGAATGGACACACACCCTAACCAGTTCTAGGCCAGCTACATTTTTCTGTATTTGTTTTTTCTTCCTAGCAGACTTTCATATTATTTGAAGCACTGAAGTGAAAATAATGTTTTGGTGATAAAGTGAGCCACTATTCTCCCAAAGCCACAGGAAAGGGCTGATTTTTCCTGTAGCAGGCAAAGCCTCCATCCAAGAACATGGTGCAAATGTGGGAAACCTTAGGTACATCAGCATTGGGCAAAAAAAATTACTGTTCTGCCTGCACTTGCTTAGTTTTACCTACATTCCATTGTGACTAGCTCCCTTCTGTGAAGATTGTAATGAAAGAGTGTCTAAGAATGGAAGAAGCTGGTGCTTTCTTATTTTATAGCGTAAACAATATCAGCACACAAGGAGAGACTTTGTAGCTTGTGGGAAAACTGGGTAGGATATATGTAAAGATGACCTTGTTCTACCCTAACCAGGCTATGTATCCAGGGGTAGTGAAGTCTACAAAGATAAAGAGAGTGATGATCTTTATGTATTTCAGCACCTTGTTGGAGAACATTTCTCACACTTTGATGGGGATACCTGAATTTCAGGAGGCAGGGATGGAAGGATGGCAGTATGGGGGAGGCTTGGAGAACAGCATCCAGTCTCCATCTGTTTCCATTCTCTCTGATCGCATGAACACCCTCAAATAATCTTCATTCAGGTAAGATTTTCCTGCTTTAGATGTTAAGGGAACAAAATGGCTGCTCCATCTCTTTGCTATGGCTCGGCTAAAAGGAATATGAGAATGGGGTTAGGGCAGCTGGCGGACTGGACAGATGTGCAGTGCTTGGAGAAGCTGATTCCTGCAGGCAGAAATGAAATTAAAATAGCCAACATTTCTTTATCTCTGATTTTTAAAATATTTTCTTGAGTGCCTGCTAACTCCTTTATAAGTTGGTATTGTAATCGCTTTAAGATACCGTCTATTAAGATAGTGCTGTAAGTGGTTATTGAGATTGCTGCCCAGGGGAGAGTTTCCTGAGGTGCTACCGGATACAAGGTCAATGACACACAGCTGAATTCCTTACCTGCCTCTTTGCTGTGTTGTTCCAGTGACACTAAAAGCCACAGCCATGCACAGCTCATGCAGGTCCTGCACTCCAGCTGCCCCTCCCTCAGCACACCCTGCTTCTCCCTTCTTCCTCTGTCCCATCCTCTTCCAGCTCTGTCCCATCCTCTTCCAGCTCTGTCCTTCCTTCCTCATTTTACACTGCAGACCCTTACCTCTCAGGAGTCAAAGTGGTTCTTGACCTCTCACCTGAACCCCATAATCATACATCCATTAATTACAAGACTTCTTTTATATGAATAGAAGTGTGCTGAGGATGCTTATTACTTAGATGACAGAGAGAGTGTTTCCTGTTTATCTGGTTCTGTTCTTATGAAGTATCCTGCTACAAATAAGTGCTTTGGCTGAAGCCTCAGCTTTCATAGGATCAGCCTAATATTACCAAGGTGAGTCCACATCCTGGAACCTGCAGTTGTATTTTAATGCACTGGAAACTATTTTATTGCTCACAAAATTTTATTTTGCCATGCCATGGTGTAGGCATGCGGTGCCATCGCCACATGCTCTTCTGTTGTGATATCAATGTGCTGCAAAGTGACAAACTGGCATTTGCAAAGCAAGAAGAATTACAACCCAAAATAAGAGATTTGGGAGGATTTTGTTTGTTTACAACCAAAAATAAACCAGCAGTTTAAAATATACCACAAAAGTCTTTAAACAGAACTTCAACAAAATGTTGTTCATTAATCATTCTTCTATTACTAAGCTGCTCCATAATTATTGCTTATACATAGGAAGTTTGCTAATTGTTTTTATATTGAAATCTCTAATTAAATATTTGGCTTAACTAAATAAGAGATTAAAAATGGCATGAAAGGCCATGATGTTAATAGCTGACCTTTCTGGTTATGGAGAAAATGCCTTGGGAGAGAAATGCGTGACAGCAAACAGCCTCTGCAAGCAAGTGTGCAAGGAACTGAGCTACTTCAGTATTATGTCCCCAAAAAATGCTGCACAGAAATGGTCTTCTATCATTGATGCCATTTTTATTCAGCCAGTTCTTAAATTGCTTGTTTCTCAGTAGCCAAGCTGGACCAGTCTCCTTTTCACTCTGTGTGTGGGGAATTCCTCTGTCACACCAGGCACAGGCTGTAGGGATGCCTCAGAGGGATTCCCTGTTTCCCAGCGATAACTCCATTTGTCTGCTACCAATGCAAAGAGCTTTAATTTTAAGCACTAGCTACATCAGTTCCAGACTATTTCTAGAGCCTCACAAGCAAAGATGAGCAGTTTCCTCCCTGGCAATCTAGCTGGACTACTAAAACTGAGATTAAGAGTCTTCCTGCTTTAAATGGTCTTAGTGTCTCTGTCCACAAAGTCTTCTATGTTAGAAGAACAATCTAGTGACAGCATTACTTTCAAGAACACACATCCAAATTATTTAGCTTAAATTATTCAGTTAATCATCTTAAGGAAAACACTGTATAAACAGTTATGATTTCTTCATTTGTTCACTGTTACCCATAATGAAATTATAGCAATTCCTTCTAGCTATACACAGCTGTTCTAATATAAAGATTAATATATTAAAATGTGAATTTAATTGCATACGGGGTGGCACATTAAAAAGAGTTTCCAGTTAAAACATCTGAAATGTATCAGAGGCTGGAGCCAGAGCTTCACAGCTCAGTGACCAAGCTGCTCCAAACAAATGAATGCCATCTTCATTGATTCAGCTACTGGCACCAAGATAATGTGTTTTCAGGTTGCTATTTTCAGCATTGATGTGGACTCTATCAGAGACCAAAATGCTGTATTAGCCATCTAGCTACTAAATTAATGTTAATAAAAATCATCTTGCAATGACAGTGCTTGGAAGATTTCAGCCAATGTGCACAGGTGTACAGAAAAAGAAAATTGTATTGGAAACAGCTTTAATGGACATGTCTCCAGACCATTCATAGTTTTTGAAAGAAGACTTGTGATGCAATCACCTTGACGTCTGACATTGTCACCTGTAGTTTTCTCACATCCCTGTACAGAAGCATTCAAGAGGACACTTCTCCCAACAGCAGAATAATAGGGGAAGAGGAACTTCAGGGCCCAACATTGTGATGTGGTCATCAGAGTTAGTTTTTCCATTGCATCAAGTGAGAGTAGGACCAATCTTGACACAGCAGCACAGACACAACAGGAACAGATTCTTCCTGGAATTTTTTTGCTTCTTAATTTGTCCTGTGTTTGAGGGTCCTTTAAAATGCCGACTTCCCTGTTCAATAAGGGCACATAATGAGAATGAAAACCAGAAAACAACGTGTAAGCCACTAGATTTTAATCTTTTGTACGAAAAGTTAGAAGAAGACAATATAATTCTTGGGGGAGTGAGTCAGCCTCATTTCCTGGCAAAATTCTATTTTGGGTTATTAGTTTCCCTTTGTCTGTATTCCCCCACACTTTCAGAGACACTGTAGTTTGCATTCAAACTCAGTGCTCTGAGGTGCTGTTAAAAGGTCTGCTTCCTTCCACTGCACAGGTGACAATGCCAAGGTTGTGGGAAGAGCGATTCTTGCTTCTTAAATCATAGCATTCTATAGTCTTGGGTAAGTCTTTATGTTAAAGGTGCTGTGTAAATATAGATTTCAAAGGAAATTTATTACTCTATCACCTTTATTATGTTATGTTTCTTTACTCTTATTGCAAATGAATACTTTGAAATATTTTGTAATGTCAAATGCTTCTTTAAGAACGTGAAGTAAACTCAGTGATCTCCAGTAGGATCTGAGCTGGCATGTGAGCTTTGATTTAAATCTAAGTAATTTAGGTCTTCCTAGCAGCATTGACATGACTAGGGGATAGAGTTTCTGAAGAACCTCAGAGTTCCAAGCAGTATAAAGTCATACTGACCTGGCCAATAATAGCAATTATCAAGGCATTGTCATATTGGTGATGGTAGTGTGACTTTTTGTAAACATACCCTAGAACTCCAATCAAAAGTCTGACAAATAGGAACATGCCTATCTTACAGTAATAAAAATAATAATATTTAAAAAGAAAATCCTCAACCTTACTTTACACATAAAGCAAAAGGAGATTGTTTCATGATCTGATGACAGGCTGCCCTTGAATTCTTACATCATAAACTAAAAATGGCAACAGAGGAACCTCCAATGTCTCTCTTCTGAGATGCACTGAACATAAACTAGCTGTGTTTGAATCACCCAGGGCAGTACCTTGGGAGTCTTAACACATTGCTATGGTATGCTACAGGTCTGGTGTCACATGCACTAATAGCAGGGTAGAGAGCTGGAGCTGATCTCACCTTCATGCACCCAGGGCATACTCACTGGTCAGAGAAGTAGTACCATGGTGTTGTGAGATCTTTGCTGAGATTTCTGCCCTGCAGCAGCCCCAGTGATGGGCAGGAGAGAGCTGAGGGCTGACTCTGAATCAGCCTGTCCCCTGTAAGTCCCAAAGGAGCCCTCCCCTGCCCCAGGCCTGCACTCCTCCCAGGAGGGGTGCTGCTGGAGAAGAAAGAGAACTTGCCACCCTGCTGGGCTCCTCCAGGCAGGCTCTCCTCCACTGGGGTGTCCTGCCAGACTTCCAGTTGGCGGAAGCCATCATGAACTGTACCTAAATTTGTTTTCAGGTGTTTACAGGGTGCAGGTTGCTTTGGTAACATGGTTAACTCCAAGCCTGGGTCTGTTTGATTAGATCTGTGCTGTCATCGTTTTTAGATGACAAGGATCTCTTCCCAGCACACTCGATCTGCTGTTTGTGTGGGATCGCAGTCAGGCAACTCAGACAGACTAGGACTCTCTCAGTATCGTCATTTACAGGAGCTATGCCATTGCTTCATCTGTTTTATTTTCCTCAGCAATGCAGCCAAATTAGCAAGTCCCAGGGCATGTTCCCCTTCTCTCTCTCCTATGGCAAGTGGATGTTAGCCATGCACCCCCTGCATGGGATGGGGGAACAATGCTGCATTTTCATAGAGCATAAGTCAGCTCTGACTGTGCCCCTCTGAGCCCAGCCCAGCTCCTGTGCAGACTTCCTCATCAAATTTTCCACATGCACTAGAAGCCTGAATTTACTCCAGTCATCTCAGCTGATCAACATTCTGACACCAGTTAGTACAGATGTGGTGAGATGTAAAGACTTATCTGACATGGCTGGAATAAATTAAAGAGTTTCTGTTCCCTGTTTTGCTTCTCCACAGCCACCGTCTTATTCAGAATATAAGAACAACAGCAAGAGAGGCTGTGGGGAGCAGACAGGAAGGACTCGTCCCTTTTGTTTTGAAAAAGGATCATGTCATTGTCATTTAGATTTCAGCCTCATTGTGAATGGAAGTATTAAAGGATTAGTGAGTCATCTATACCCAGTTATACCTCCAAACATCGGAGTGGCTTTAATTGCAGCTCGGGGTCACTGCTCCCATGTGTGTGCAGAGGAGAAGAGGATTGCCCAGTGTGACCGCCACACCAAGAGAGGGGTTAGCTAACGACTTATTCCCAATGAATTAACAGACTAAGGGAGGCCTGTGTCTGAGCAGCTTCCTAAAATAACACTGCTTAGTTGTTGTGACAGTAAATCCTAGATTAAAGTGTTGTTCTCCCTTCCACACTTCCTTCTATTTCTTACTCTCTGAAAGAGAAAAATAGTTTCCTCCTCCTCAAGTAGGATATTGAACATGGCTGTTTAGAAACCTGTGTTTCACCTGAGGACACATGACATGTAAGAGAAAGTCCAAATCCTAAAGCTCATGGAAGCTGACAGGAGCAGTGCCTGAAAAAGAGTCACATAAGACTTTCAAGAATTGCTCTAAAGCTAGACATGGTGTATTTGTTTTACAAGATCAGGAGCTGAGATGGAGTAATGTCACAAACTCAGATCTATTTTATGCTATGTTCTTGAATGCAGTCTAGTGTCAGATGGTTAAGCTCAGTCTTTAATCTCAATTAAAAGCTACCACTACAAAAAAAGATTTTTGTTTGTGCTCTTCTTGGGAGGGGGAGGTTTGACATATTATTTTGATTGCTGAGCATTAAGGCATCAACCCACCAGTTTCCAAACCAGCAGCAACACAGGCTGTGTCAGAGAGCTTGTGAGCATATAAAACGTTACCTGATTTCAGGAATAGTAGGAGTTGGATGGCATTTGGTGCATCACTGTTTCGTAGGTACGCAATTTAAGTTGTACATACAGGTCTGCAAGTTATCCATTATTACCTACCAGTCTCTTTTCTTTCAGCTGTGTCATTTGGCACTAAAGATTTATTTGGGGTCTAAAGGCCACAATCCTTTGGAAACCCAGTAAGCCTCTTTTTCAGTTATGGCTGGAAAAAAAAAAATCCCTCTCCTCTTTATTTCTCCTGCTGAGTTTCACATGTCTCTGCTTCCAGGTTGTATTCACTGCAGTATGGTAAGAAAACACTGCTTCTAGCTGCACAGCACAGCAGGAAGAAGTAAAAAGCAATGAGACTTCCATCATGGTTGGAAGATTTGACCACTGCAAGAGTTTAAGAAAATTCTGAAGTCATTTCTGGGGTAGGGAGGTACCCAAGCACACTCAAACACTTGTGTCCAGTTCTGGGCCCCTCAGTTCAAGAAGGACAGGGAACTGCTTGAAAGAGCCCAGCGCAGAGCTACTAAGATGATTAAGGGAGTGGAACATCTCCCTTATGAGGAAAGGCTGAGGGAGCTGGGTCTCTTTAGCTTGGAGAAGAGGAGACTGAGGGGCCACCTCATAGAAGTTTACAAATATGTTAAGGGAGAGTGTCAGGATGATGGAGCCAGGCTTTTTTCAGTGACGTCCAGTGATAGGACAAGGGGAAATGGGTGCAAACTGGAGCATAGGAGGTTCCATGTAAACATGAGAAAAAACTTCTTTACTGTGAGAGTGACAGAGCACTGGAACAGGCTGCCCAGAGAGGTTGTGGAGTCTCCTTCACTGGAGACATTCAAAACCTGCCTGGACAAGTTCCTGTGTGATGTACTCCAGGTGACCCTGCCTGGCAGGAGGTTGGACTAGATGATCTTTCGAGGTCCCTTCCAACCCCTAGGATTCTGTGATTCTGTGAATTCTTACTGTCTGTGATGAATTTTGCACTTCACACCACCCTACTAATGGACAGCAAGGCAGCATGACCACCTTCTGCGCAGTAGCCCCATTTATTGCTGTAGTTAGCAAGAAAGTATGCTGAAACTAATGCCATTGATCTGCAGCAGGATTTTGCAGTCACAAGCTTTGTGCCTTTAGCAGGGTTTAAAATCTGCTTTAGGTACCCAGACTCCCCTGCCCTACATGGGAAAGGTCAGGTAACTCAGAAAAAGATGCAGAAAGAGATACAGGCTAGGGATTTGGGTGTGCAGAAGTCAAGGTACATCCCAGTGTTCCCAGCTTCTTCCCTTGGTTACCCTCCTTGCCCCCTGGCCAGTGGGTGATGAAGAGGCACATTTTGCTGACCCTCTAGTAGGGGGTTGGGGTGGGGACTGCATCCCACCAGGTGGGGAAAGCTCACCATATGCATCTCAGAGGAGCAGCCAGCAGCTGAAGGTGGCTGCCTGGAGTGCTCCAGCTGTGCTTTCAACAGGCATGGGAGGACCCTCATCAAACCTCCTTTTTTAAAGGAGTTGACTCAAGAAAAGAAACAATTACATACTCTGGTTCAGAGAAGATTAATCTCCACCTGGGCAGAGGACAGCAGCAGTTGGATTTGTGCTGTTTTAAATGCGCTTTAAGCAAGCAGGTCAGGATGACTCCCTCAGGTGACAGAAGTGGCAAGGAAGAAAGGTGAGTGCATGCAAATCCCTTGATTTCCCTGTACAGAAGTCTCTCCTGCTGGACACAATGAGTGTACATATCCACCTGGTCAGAGGTCAGGTGAGTCCCAGGCACAACAAATCCTCTGGCGTGGCTGAGCAGAGCCTTCAGTGTCCAACTGCAGCAGGGGAAAACCCCTCTCCTCTTGTGTGGCCCCAGGTACCATGTGTGTCAGATGCCAGATACACAACAGTGAGGCCAGGGTAGCAGATGCTCTGGAAAGGCAGAGATTAATCTGCACTGGTGTGCATGGGTGTCCAACTAGGAATTAAGTTCAAACTGCTTAATTGGTAGCATGAAGGCTTTTAGTGGTTTTTCCTTTCAAGAAATGGAACTTCTGATACTTCAAGAACATTAATGTTATAACACCTTTGGGTGCCTTTGGGTACATTTGTGATCAAGTCACAGCCATGCAGAGGTTACATCTCCAAAACTGGAATTAGGAGAGATTCAGGAACCTCCATCCCTCTGTAACCATTTTCTACTATTCTGAAGTTCTCACACCCCATGGAAATAGCAAAAGGTAATTCAAGAAACAGTCTTGAATTCCCTGACTTCAAGCCAGAAGGAGGTTTCATGTGAGCAGTTTAGGGATAAAGTGGAATACTTAAAATTTGTGGCATATAAAATCACACTGTCATTCACATTTTCTTGAACTTTACAGATTTTTCAATTATTACTTTATGTCTCTTCTAATATTTGATTTTATTATTGGTTTTGTGTTACCTCATTTCATTTTTATATTGCTGCTCTAGCAAGTTTTGCATTCAGCATATTATTCTCTGGTAAGAGGATGTGAATGAACTCTGTGATTCAGCAAGTCAGCAGCACTGCAAGGACTTCAGGGTCAAAACAATCAGCTGCAATAGACATAAAAGCATTACACTAAAATAGCATTGCAGTGTCCACAGGAGGCACAAAAAAAATCAATTTCTCTTTAGAGACTGCAGAAGTAATGATGATGTATTTTTACAGTAGAAGGTAGAATGCAATTTTGTGATGATGTCGGGTCTTTTAGGTGCTCGGGTACTCGGTTATGTCATTCGCATATGTGCTCTGGGTGCAATAAGAACAACCAGCACCACAGTTCTCGTCAGAGATGGCTGGATTTACAGATTCATTTCAAACAGATGCCAGTCAAGAGTCTGGATTTATAGCAGAATGTCACTTAACCACAGGGAACACATTGACCTGAAAAACTGAAAAAAACGATCTCTTGTGGGAGCTCGGTTTCTTGTGCAATCTGCATTTTCTTGCTCTGCTCTTCCTTAAAATATAACAAAAGAAACCCAAAAGTAATTTGCCATTTTGGCTCAGAATCAGAAAACTCTTGAGGCAGAGGAAACTGCCCAGCATGAGATTTTGTTTCTTTTTTTCAAAGTGACATAATTTGAAAGTGGAAAATATTTCCCAACAGGTTTGGCGTAACCTTGCGCTGAAGGCTTCGGTCAGTTCCTCATCCATCTGACCTCATATGTTCACCTCTATTCATCAGGCAATTACTGCTCAGCCCCGTGCTGTCCACCCCCACAGTGCAGCACAGAATTGCTCACTGGTGCCCTGTGGTTCAGAGACTGCAGGAGATGCCGCGTTTGACTTCTTGCAGTGACTTCAGCTCTGAGGACAGGGATTCAGGGGACTGTGAAAAGAGACAACTCCTTTCCTCAAGAGCCTGTACCTCTCTTCCATCTTTTTGCAGGACAAGTAAGCCGGGATGAGCTTCACATAAGTTCTCCTTTGGGAGATGGCATGTCAATCCTGACGGCCTGTGAGCAGCAAAGTTATTGCAGGGGTACTGCACGCTTTGCAAGCCAAGCCTGGTAAGGTGTCCAGTGCAGGAGCTGGGCAAGATGTATCTGCTGCCATGATTACTTGCTTGTGGGTGAAATAAAACACAGGCAATGGGTGGGGAATATAATGCACTAAAGCACATTATCACTTCTCTTCTGAGTTTACATCATCACCATCATTCAGTCAGACCCCGATTATGTACAGCCAGGTGTGTGCTCTTTCTTTAACTGTATTTAATCATAAGACTACCTGCAGAAAGCTTAGGATACAAAAGGCATTTGACCATGCAGAGAATGGAAAAGAACATTTGCATCCCAAGGCAGTATTTTAAAAGTGATTACTATAAACACATAAAAATCTTTCCAGGTAGAGGTGTAATAAAAACTGGAAAATAAATGGAAACAATTAAAATACTCAAAGCTTTTCCACTTTAAAACTACCAAAGCACATTTATATAACTAAAAAAAAGAAGAAAAAAAAAAAAGTCTTGTTTAGGACAAAATAGGTTTTTTTTTTTTCCTCTTTCTTTTATTCCCTGCCACCTCTGAGACAGTTCTATGCTCAGAGTTTAAACCTGGCATTTAAAAACCTTCCCATCATGAAATGAAGACACTGAATGAGAAAAATCCTTCCTGTTTCTAATTTGATTTTGCTCCCAGCAGCATATGTTTGAGGACAGCAAATAAATTTCAGAGACCTGCCTTGCTGTAGATCTAGTTATCAGTGAATCAGCAAGGAAAGGTACAGAGCAAACTGCTCAGCCCTGCCCAGTGGCCAGTCCCAAAACACTCCAGAGAAAGAAGCTGCTGCCAGGCTTCTGACCATCATTGTGTGATTATAACAGAGGCACGTGTGGAAAGAAACAATCCCCACAATAGCTCATTTAAAGAATAGCTTCAGCTTCAATTGGGATTTGGCCAGTTGGTGGCCAGGATCCTGGAGCTTAGGAGTCCTTGGTGGAAAACACAGTTGAGAGACTGTGTCCTGCTGTGTTGCCTCAGCTATCATTTCCTAGTGGTTTAAAGGTGCAGTTCCACGTAGCTGTAATTTGACCTCAGGGTGACAAACTAAGATCAATAAACACATTAAGATCTCAAGCAGGAGACAAGGACAAAACCTGCCTGCCAAACACAGTGTACAAAGAGCTTGGCAAGTCACTCAAGTTCATTATATTTAGTAACTCACTTACTATATTGGATTTGCTGTGCATGGTGAAAACAAGGATTTTGAACTATTGGGACTATCTTTCATAATGATTCTCTAAGGCTTTCAAGGACATTGTGTTTAAGGATCAAATTAATATATTCCAGGGTTTCCTGCCACACACAATAAAAAAAAAAAGAAAAACAAAACCAAAATAAAAAACCAAAAAACCCCAAACAAATAGAAAAAGCAAAATAAAATGTCTTAATTTTTTCCTAGAATGTTGTATGACTATTCAGAAATATGCATTTGTCTATTATTTCTCCATGTATAAAATGTTCAGAATGATAATCCTTCAAAAAATAGCTAGCACTTGAGTACTTTTTTCAAATTTTTTACAGTTGTCTTTCTTCTCAGTATAGGAAAAAGTATTTTTTGTGCTATGGTGCATTCAGAAAAGAGTTATATGTTGACAGATTTTTTTAGTTCTTTCACTTAAAAATAGCCAAATGGGTTTTTAATTTTTTTTAATATCCTTCTGTCCTGAGAATGTATGCTATACTTCTGCTAACATCATAGTTTTAAGGCCAAGATACATATTATCTGGCAGGCCTGCTTTTCCAGCACAGCTGGGATTAGTTTGTTTCCAACCTTGGACTGACTTTTTAGCCCCATTTGCATCCGTAACAGCCAGCAGAGCATATACTGCCTTTCCAGCCACACAGGGAGAAAAGCAAAAGTGGTGCAGAAGACACTGCTGCCTCATTTAGAAGCAACATGGTGGACTTGCAGCCTGATGCTCTGTAATGGAGCCTGTCCCTTGCAGCTCTATTTTTGCTTGACAAAAGAGTTGCCACTGCTGCATCGAGCAGAGATGCGTAGGCTGGGAAAAAGCCTGGGTCAAACTGGCTGCTGTAGCCACTAGGAGTCCCAGCAGCAGGAGGTATGGGATTACTTGAGGTGGCAAGCTTCAAGGAAAAGGAAGATACTGAAGTTCAAGGTGTGTACCTATCTGAAACTTATGTAAAAGTCTGATAATCTTAAAATCTTGCCACACTGGGACATTGCGTCTGTTCCAAAACCTCTTCAGATAGAAAGAAGTATTTCTGTTAGGAGATTACAAAAAAATTTTTGCCCCCAAATCACTGAAGGGATGACTACAGTCCTATCTGAGGCTTGAAGATGTTTGGGAGGGGCAGAGGGCATGTTCCCTTTCGTGCAAGCTCATGGCTGTTTATTTTCTATTAATACAAGTCACTACCCAGCTGTGAATTAAAAGCAAAAGCTCTAACATCCCAGTGCACGGGTTAGTTTTAAGATGTCCTGCTGGAGAAATAGCTGCACTGGAGTAAGCATGAATATTTCTGTTTCTTTTCTGATATTTAACCGTTTCTGTTAGAGTTCTTCCATTTAAAAACCAAATGTTCCTAAGGACAGAGGAAGCAAGAGAAGGTCCACTTTGGATGTCCTGTAGGTGAAGCAAGGAACGCAGGAATTCACCTGCTACATTAATGGATATTGTATTACTTTGTACAAAATATTTGCAGGTAAAGACACTGGATTGAAGGCCTCACTCTCATTTACGTGTTTTGTCTTCCTGTTTCTAATTCTTCAGACACCAAAGTGATTCCAGTAAGACATTTCTTCTAATGTAGAACCCAGAAATGATGTATGGTAGATTCACGCAGACCCTTGACTTGAAGGTTAGCTTATTCAGTGCCAAAATGCCTTTAATAAATGTGCTTCATCTGCTGCCTCCACAGGAATTCATACTGCTCTCAGGAGGAGAAATGCTTATGCTCAGGGAAGTGGTCAGCCCACTGTACTTCCAGTATTCGTTCCTGCTAAGATGTCACGAGCATGGGGCATGAGGTGACACCTGACCAAAGGCTTAGGTTATCTTCGAGAATATAAAATTAACATTATCCCCGATTCAGTAGACTCTTTATGAGTAATTTTCCACCTACACATACATTAATAAAGCTCTTGATGCACCTGAGTGCTCATCTCTAAGTTACAGCAGTAATATGAAATCCCACAAAGTTATTATTACACATTTTTTCTTGCAAAGATGATATTTTACTGCTCTAATCACTTCCCTCTAGGAGACTCCAGAAGAAGATTTCAACTCCATTACTCATGATTTATAGAGTCAACTCTGTGCACGTATCTTAAGCTTTCCTGTGACCTGATGAAGCACAATTAATGGAAGCTGCAATAAGGAAAGCTGACTTCCCTCTTCCTACTAGAGGAACCTTTGCAAATAGGTTCTATTTGGAAGTTTCATACAAAGTAAGATGCCAGAGTGTCCCTGCTCTGTTAGGGGAGGAAACAGGAAGGGGCAAAAATCAATTACAGTAAGAGGAAAATGGAGAACAAGAACATTTTGAAATAATAACAGTTACAGGGAACCTGACTACAATGGAGTAGAGAGGTGGAGAGAGAAACATTAAGATGAAACAATAATGCATGTGCTACTCAGTAGACCCATTCTGGCATGGGCTTTTTTGCACAGAGAAACCCTTTGGCTTTGCTTTTAAAATCTCATTGCCCCAGAGACAAATGGAGCTAAGATGTTAATGGGACAAAAAGCCTCAGTCTTTATCCCTGTGTTGGAAACCACATGAGCCAAGCCCCAGGAACAAAGGTAAAGCCCAGAAGCAGAGAGCTGTCTGTACCATTGCTTGGAGGGCCAGGGTCTCAACCTACTTTTGCTGTGGGGTTCTTGGGCCAACGTCCCTCCTGATGTGATTAGGTCTGGAAATACAACCATGTTTTTTAAGGACAAGGAATATAGAGTGGAATTCAATAAAAATTCCATGGAGTATGGTATTCTCCTTCATTTCCTTCCCCACTCTGTTTTAGTGCAATATCGCTCCTCCTGGCTACTGACTGCAACAAAAAGGTTTATGTACAATGCCTGCTTACAACAATGCTGGCTGGGCTAAAGAATAAAGTGTCACATAAAGCTACTCACTTACTTTAAAGACTTGTCTTTGTTGCTTCAACATCATTGCATCAAAAGGATTTCTACTGTTTTAATTCTGTAACATGGGAATGCTACTAAACCGAGGTGTGGTGCACAGTGACATCTAAAACCTTCCATGTGGTACATCTCTCATTCTCTAGTTTTATTACTTCTTAGGTTGAGTCTAGTATTTTGATTCTTTACAATAAGAAATGTGTTCTTGACTGCTCTTAAACTCTTTCTGGAGTAGATTCCCTCTATGACAGTAAGCTTACCAGTTATGGAAAGGGAACGCTCTCCTTTATAACCTTCATAGCATCCTTGCTTTTCTCTTGATTTAGCAGAAACAGTTAAAGATAATTTTCTGACTTGTTTTTGTAGGAGGTCCCAGAAGCTCAGAATTTACAGTCTTGCTTTTGTCCTTGGATACGTATCCGCATGTTCACACCTTCAGATTGAAGTATAAGTATTTTGGCTGCTCTGCTAATGCTCTCAGTTAATTTTCCTGCTGGGATTTTACAGCCAGAAAAGATCTATCTCTGTTGTCTTTTTACTTTTGAAATATTTTGTGTACTTGAGTTGTACTATCTTTTGTTTAGAATTCAGTTTTGTGTTGTTTTGTCTTGAAGTAGTTCAAGGACTTAGTAAAGAGGGTCAGAGTGTTAAACTTTAAAGAATACATGAAACAAGCACTTGCAGAAATGAAATCCAAAGGCAGGATAGCTTGGAGATTTGGAGTGAATGTATGATTGCATTTTCTGAGAGTGCTGAACTACGATTATTCAAGCAGAGTCCTAATGACTAAGCAGGTGATAAATCTATATTCTGGAAGAAGACTTATCTGGGAGAAGACTCATCTGGGAGAAGACTCAGTCGGCAACTGAGGTTATGATACTATTTGTAGGTGTGAGCACATAGTCTCATTTGTACGTGTGCTAATTCCATGTATGCATCCCTATGTGCATCTGTGGTCCCACACAGCAGGCTTTATTTAGACACCTTGTACACATGGGATGTGTAATTTCTTTGTGTGTACCACAGTTTTATTCTCTTTTAGTTTTTACTTGTTTCTTACACTGCTCTTAGCTTCTGAACTTAACGTAAGGTTATAAGCCAGTGTGAGAAGCTACATGCTTTGGACAGTCACATGCTACCATTTATACTGAGAAATGGTTCACAGAGCTTCAACTTCTACAATCTCCCGTGAAACAAACTGCCTGTTTTTGTATGAACACACAAATGGACAGAGACAGAGAGTCATAAAGCTGTCATCTTATATGGTGCTACTCTGGTTGCAAATACATACCTTTAACATACATATATATAGATTGCTCTGCAATAGTTGGATGTGTATACGTGTATGTGTTTTGACATCAGCACTTACACAAATATTTATCTATGCAAACATAGATGCACATGTATGGCTTGTGTAATTGTTTCAAAAGAAGCAGAGAAAAATAACTGAAGCATGAGCATATACTGTTGTCACACTGAGTATTTTAAATAACACATGTGTAATGCATAAGTATACAGTTTCTTTAAAACTACAGGTTGTATCTGTTTAAAAAAACGCACATAACATCAACTGGAAAATTAATATATTGAAAGCATGCAACTTACTGAAAGACTGTTTAAATGAAAACTGTCCTTTTACACAGAAAGGTAAGTTCTTCTCCAAGTCACAAGTTTTATCTCCTTCCCAAAAATATTCCCTCCTACCTATTGCATGATTATAGCATCCAAAACAATAAATAAAAGAAAGAGAGAGGGGAAGACAATTCAGAATGCAAAGACATTTACAAGGGAATAAATTAGTTACTGACTAAACATTTTCAGCATTTTGATAATATGTTTCTTGAGTGCCAAGAGACATTGCTGAGTAGGTGTCAAAAGTCCAAGCATATTCAGTCTAAAGATAAACTCAAAGAACATTCCCTGCCAGCATTTTGTTGATTTTAGCAGTTCAATATGTTTCACAACATGAGATGAGTTTTCATTACACAGCATATCATACTGCAAGAACCTGCAGTGACCTGACTCGAATTTTTCACCCACTCAGGAACAATTTCACCATTAGCCAGGCTGTATGGGGGCTGAGGGTGCAAAGTTCCTGCTGCTCTGAGGATGAAGAACATAGCAAACCTGTGTGGAAGATGAAAAATCCAAACATAATTCTAGGAAAAACCAAGCATCACAATTAGATAAGAGGTAAATAGCTAGAGTCTGGTGAAATGTGAGTGCTGGGGACTGCTGGAGATGCACCTTCTCAGAGTATGTGAGGGAGGGTAATGGGTCTCACTCCCTGTGGTGTGGTAACTCTTTCATTTTGCCCCCATGACATAAAGGAGAATACAGGTCCCTGTGCAGCACGTCTTCTCATGGAGAATGGCACATTAATCTGTCTTCAAAATGCCCTTTACTGTATTCCAGGAAGCACTCCAGTGACAGCAGCTCATGGCTTAGTGGATTTTTCTAATTCCTGGCACTGCAGCCCCTGGTAGATCTACCTTTGAAAAGACTTGCTTGTCCAGTGCTGCTGTGAGTTCAGATGGATGGCATACCCAGCAGAAGCAGCAGGGTCTGTAGCTCACCTATGAACACCAGTCAGTGTCAGGTGGGCTTCCAGCCATTCATACTCACGTGGTCACATCTCAAAGGTCCACTCGTGTCTTACTAAGACAACTTCAGATGGAGGAAATTAATGCCTTGAAGCCACCCATGCTATAGCAAAGCATCCTAACAGCAACCTTGCAGTGTGTGCATCCCCAGAGCTCCTCAGTCCCCAGGAATGGGTAGAGTTAAAGTGATGTTTCCAAGTGCAATGCTAGAGCTCATCAGGCAAAAATGCATATGACTGAGATAAGAGACAACTGTGTTTGAGGCATTAAGAGGGGGTAACCAAGGGGAAGCAGGCAGTTCACTCACAATAGTCTTTTTGATGGCTGAATTGTACCCGAAAATGTTTTATAACTAAGGACATTATCATATATGTTATCACAGTATGTTATATTCTATAAAAGCAATGAGACTAAGAAAATGCAATGCTTTAGTCTAATTTTCACCTAGCTAAGGGCTGCCTGTTAAAGCATGGGCACCCTTTAAAATCAGTGACAGTCTGCTGGATCTTCATTAAACCATCATTTTTTTCCCAAATAAGACAAAATATCTGACACTGGCACAGTAAGATAAATAAAATATTGTTTATATTTTGACTTTCTGCCTATCAGTCTTTGTCTTAACTCAGACTTACTGAGAGAAGCACAAGAAATTTACAGATGAGAGCTCACTAATCCATAACCTTTAGAGCACAGGACAAAAAAGTAAAAGAAGGCAGGAGGACATGTTTTACTTGAAAAACTGCAAAATTATGCTAGATTATTTTTTTGTCCATACAAGCACAACAAGATTCAGTAGGTTTTTTTCTAGTGTAAAGTCTGAAATGGCCACAAAGCAGAGAAAAGAATCTCAAAAATATCAGTATGCTTTCAAGCAGGGTGTGCAATCAACATAAGGAATAACAGATCAAAGAACAACTCTATGTACAGACCACAGTCAATGCTTGTGCATAAATGCTAAGAAAATAACTCCTTTACTGTATAGGATTAAATCTGAAGTGATTGCTGTTCCCCACTTGTTGTATTTTGTCATTTGGATAGCTGAGAGCATCTCTTTTGCTAAATTTATTTAGTGTCCAACAGAACAGAGTCCTCAACCAGACGTGGGGTCTCTGGGCACTACTGGAATAATATGTAAAAGGATACTTTAAGATTGCTCTTTGGAGACCTGGAATTAAGTCTTCTGTTTAGCTGCGATCGTTACATTGACGAGAGTTTGAGGTTATGAATGTTGGTCTTGTGGTTAATGGGGCTCTAGAGATCTGGATTTAGCTCTTGGCTCAAACGCAGATTTCAGCTGTTAAATTAATCTCCATGTGCCTCAGTCCCTAATCTGTAAAAGTCAGAAAAGAATACATTTTTTCCCTATCCTTTGTCTGTTTCATCTAGTTAGCGTATTAGGTCTCCAGGGCAGTGACAGTCTCTTTCTTTCAAGTCTGTTTAGCTTCTAGTACAATTAGGCTCTGATCCTGCTCCACTTCTGCAAGATTTGCTGTATCAGAACAATGAATAATTGCAAAATATTTCTCAGTCGTGCTAATTTTTAATTTCACAGTGAGGCTCACAGTATTTCCTTCCTCTGATCTCCCTATATGGCCCTTGAAAAGACTTCTTTTATTCTGTGAAATGTGTTGGGCCACCTATGCAAAGATCTCACCCTGTGCACAGAAATTCTTCTGGCTGCTGTGACACTGGTATGCTTCTTTCTGCAAAAAATTATATGCTGCAAATTATTAAAGAGGATGACACACCCTGCTGTTGAGATATCAGAATGCTCCACAGTCCTCTGATCAAGGCAGAGGTCATCATATAATGTTAAGCATTAAACTAAAAAAAAAAAAGCAGAGAGAATGCTTTCCAACGTCATCATTATCTGTCTTGTTTTCCTTTTTCTTGGTAGTAGTTGTGCTGTAGAATGAATGTCCTCTCTTTCTACACAGTTTCTTCAGTGAACAGCAGAAACAAAACCATTTTTGAAGAAATTATTTTACAAACCCAGATTTGACTGATGGGGTCTTGAGATGAGAAAGAAAAGTTATATAAGAGAATGAAAGAATAATTCTGGACTACTTGAAAGTGTGTCATGAACTTTCAGTTTCTTAGGTGAAGGCCTCTCCTAAGATACTGCTCTCTGCATGCAAATCTCCTGAGATAATATTCAGTCTGCAGAAAGGTTTCTTCTTGATTAGTTATCAGCTACTTTTTAAGTGAACTTAGTTCTACTGAAAGATGCCGATTCAACAGCTGAGAGAACAGAAGGTCCTTCAGATGGACACACATACACCCATGAGCTGTTCCAGCTCTGGTGCACTGGCAACATGGCTCGGTCCAAAGGGAACTTTCTCAGCTGGAAAGAATTAATATTCTGTCTAGATGATACTTATATGGCCCTAATTACTGTGTTATCTAAATTATTCATAGTCTAGAACTGTAGCGTTGTAGAAAAATGGGTCATTTTGCAGGCACAGAGGCAGCCACACATGCCATGCTCTGGAGCCACATGGCAACAGCTCTTTCTTCAGCCATGGCTGCTACCCTGGCACCTTACTGGGGAGGACACATGGAAATGCGTGTTTTTGCTGCAGAAGACATGCAGCAGTTGCTGAGCATATGAATGGCCAGTATTTGTCCATGCTCCTCTTTTTCCTGCCCAGGAGCAGAGCTTTACCCAGGCTGCTATTTGGATTGCAGCATACTGGATATCCATCTGGCTTGCCTGCTGCACTTGCCAAGTAATGCACGTTAGTTTGGTCTTTGCTATTTTGTCAGTATGTGAATGTGCTTTCTCAAAATAGGGAGAAACCATGATCTCATTTCATAAAGCCCAACAGGTTTTTAAGCATTAAACTGTAGTTTAAGGATACATTGACAGAGTGAGTTGGTCCATTTAATTCCTGAGAGATTTTTTACTACCCCTGAAACCTTCGATATATTTGTTTCCTTTTCCATTTGGTTGGACAAAATGACTAGGATTATGTACCATGCTGAGAGTAAAATCCCTGCTTCCAGGGAAACAGACTGACAATCCCTGAATTTCTTTTCAGTGCCTTGTAAGTCCTCCCTCCAGAGCAGCACAGGTGACAAAGTGACACCCACTCGAGAGATGTGTCCCTGCACCAGCCCCCTCAGTCCTCCCACCGGAGCACTCCAGGCAGTCCAGCTGGAGCCAGGCTCTGCCCATGCTGCTGGGGGCTGCTGGGGGCTGCTGGGGGCTGCTGGGAGCTGCTGGGGGTTGCTGGGGGCTGCAGCCTTTGCCCAGAACTGCTGAGGGAGGGCAGCCAGAAACAGCAAGCCAAGCTGCTGAGCGCTGAACAAGACACTGGGCACGCCAAGAAGGGGAAAGGATGACAAGGCACCCATCCAGTCAGACACAGATATGCCAGTCTGAACAGCGTCCTGGCACAGAAACTGCAGCTCCAGCATTTCAGGCAGCCAGGCACACCAAGCAGCAGGAAGAGATGGAGCCTGCCTGGGGCTGAGGTTCAGATGACTGAGTGACTGAGACAGAAAGTGCTGTGGGCTGACACACAGTGGCCTTGCTTCAGCCACAAGTAACACTGTGTTGCAAACACAGCTGAGTGACTGTTGTCCAGAGGGGCTCTGGTGGGGCTGAGTGAGGCCCTGTCATCCATGAGATGTGTCCATGATATCTCCGGCTCTCTGAGCAGCTCCTCACCTCCAGGTCACAGCACGGATGGCAGAGATGTGCACTCACCCTACAGCTGCTGCAGTTCATCGTGCTGACGACAGTGCATTATTCCCACATACATGACTGACCATGCACAGCAGTCACTTGAAGCACAGGAACACTTTATTTTCCCAGCTTGACGTCATGCCACCTCTTGCCAACTGACTGCAGGGACATTGGCAGAGGGGTGGACCAAACAACTGAGGGGACAGGGATGTCTTATAGGACTTGGTTCATTGCACATGAGTTGTAATCCTCAATCCAGCCCAAGCCAGATGCAGAGAAGAGAGGAACGAAACATGCAGGAGATGTTTCCTGTTGGCCAAAGGAGTCAGACTGCTCAGGTTTATCCTGAGGCATCTCTTTTTAATGGGGTTCTGAAAGTTTTCAACTGCTGTGCTGTGAACATCTCTCAAGAAATACTGCCAGGCATCACATTCACAGTCACAGCTTCACTCACTGCCAGCTCTTACATCACCTGCTGTTGGCAGACTCCATCAATGAGGACAGTTTTCTGGCAATTATGACAGCCAACCTTCTTCTATATAGAGCTGTGCTGTTCTGCATTTGATATCAGCTGATGTGGTTTACGCACAGTTTTCCTGGAGAGATTTCAATTGCCATATTTGCCTACAGTTTCCAGTTTCAATACACCTTGACTGCAGGTGCAATTCTGTCTTTTACACATGCACTGCTTTTTTTTTTCTTTTTTTTTTTTTTTTTTAAGTGAGTTACCCAACAATTATAGGAAAAGTTAAAGAGCTTCTTTGGGGAGCAACATGCAGAATCCCTCTAAAATGTTCAGAAAGATATAGGAGGTGGAGCCTGCTAACCTATAGTCAGCGTCCAAAATCTCCAGTGACAGTTTGAAGGTTGGGAATGGTTGGTGTGGGACTAGGTGGAAGCTGTTATCACAGGCTGGCTAGGTTATGCATTTCCTTCAATTCAATCCCTGCTGTGCACAGAGCAGCAATGTACCTAACAGCTGCATGTTCTTTGCTTCCCTTCTGAGCCCTGCTCTGGCCAAAATAGCTTTATCATAGGACACATTTGGGTACCTTTGTTTGTTAATGATAGCTGAGATGGAATACAGTTTCTTCTTCATCTCCATTGCTTCTGCCATAACTCCTCATGGAAAAAATCTCTTGGGACTTTGCAGCACTGCAAGTCAAGTTGCTAAAGGGAAATATTGTTAAATATTTGTTAAATAAACAGTGCCTAAGTTTAGCAGCAGTAATCAGTTGTTGGGTTTTTTCCTTTGATGTCCTCAGTCTGCAACTGTAGAAAGTCTTACTAACGCAGCCTGAGGGAAAGGGGGTAAGTCCTCTCTACAATTTTGTGCTCTTTTCTTGAGCATTTGCATGCTTGTCTTTCTCTCTTATTGTAATGACTGGAGGATCTCAGCCAGCCATCGGTATGGAAGGGAGCCTGGATGATGTTCTTGTGGGAAGTCCACATTCCCTGCAAGTCTTGCATAACACAGACTTTCCCTCGGACTCAGTCCAGGATTACTTCCTGCCAGACACTTTTCCTCTAGCAATGGGCCCATATGAGGAAAAAAGAAACCTTTATTCCTTATTAGGGAAACACCTCATTCTTCCTCTTCTCCTCAAACCTAAGATACATTAAAATTCTCATTATGTAAACATAAAAGAGCACTCTAATGAAACAGTCTGTGTCTTTTTATGATGTCCCAGTATTCTGGTTCGACTGGTTTATAAAACATGTACTCTTTGCCAGTCTCCCGAAAGCATAACACCTTCTTTCTGCCACCAGCTAATTACATTATTTAAGTAATGTGTATTATGACACTGAAGGTCATGAGTTTAAATCCTGCTGATCAGTCAAAGCAAATGTCATTGCAAAAGCAGTGACTTCTCTTACTGATTTTTTTATCCCAGAATTGCTGCTGCTGAGCAGTATGCATCCCACTGGCATGGATGTCTCAGCAGGTAGAACTGGCCATGCCATTCATTTTCAGTACTGGAAAAACAACCACTTATGTGATTCTCACACCTCCAAAAATCCACACCACAGATGAACCATCAGAATACAAGCTGAATTTACTGTATGGCCAGATGAGCAGTCAGAAAACAAATACCTGGAAGGACTGCAAAAACAAATGCCTGGGGCTCCGAAAGGTTAGTTACAGCAGAGTGGTGCATGACTACCAAAAGTATGTTTTAACAAGTTTAATGACCAGGGCTATATTTAAAAGATTTAGTTATCTTTTGGACCATAAACTGTGAGGATGCACAGGCAACAAGACCAAATATAATAATACGGAGTGAAATAACAATCCTTTTGTTTGTAACTGCTTGCTCTTTATTTGCCTTTTTTCTGCTTGTGAACAACACTAATCAGACTGTGTTCACTAGCAGCGTGAACAAACAGAATGTTGCACAGCTTCAGGTCAGCCGAAAGCTAAACCTTTCTTCATATAACTTAGTTTTCCCAGATTTGCAACATAAGCTTGTGATCATTATTCATACGGAGCTCTTACCCAGGAAAACATACAGCTGAATTTATACGCTGTAACCACTGAAAGAGGAGCCCATGTGGGCTTGGGCCAGCAGGGAGCCAATGCCCCAGAGGAGAAGAGGTCTTTGGCAGTGCCAGGCTGTAATGAGTGCCAGGCTGCAGTGGCCAGAGGTCCTCAATGCCAGCAGATGCCCCTCTGGCAGATGCCTCCCACATGTCTCCCTTATTTTCCTGTTTACCTCCACTCATCCCCTGCCATTCTGTCTTGGCCCTGCCAGATACCAGAGGGATTAAACTAACCTCTGCAGTGTTGCAACTTCTGCCTTTACCACAGGAAAATTCCATTTTTCTAAGTAAAAAGCAAGGCAGTACCCCTACGCATGCTACTTCAGATAAAGACAAAAGCCAGGAAACACAGTGCAGGAAAAACATAAAAAGAGAAGAAAGATGATTGTTAATATACGGTCATGTGGCATCTGTGTAGGAGAGAAGAGAGTTGCTGTATAAAAGAGGTTGCCTGTAATGTGCAAGGATGTTGACACAGCAAACCAGAGTGGATGGCCACTCCCCTTGTAGAGAACAGCAGAACTCATTCTCACTCCCTGACTCTCCTGCAAAAAGGAGGAGGATTTCTTGGCTGGGTGGGAAAAGTATTTTTCCTGAGAAGAAGTGAGACAGCTGAACTCCGTCGCCCTTCCATGTGCCTTTTGAACTTGTTTCCCAGTCATAGCTGGGGTTAGCACAGGTGAGCCCTGCAGGCAGCATAATGTGAGCCACTGAAACAAGTCCAACTGCTGAACACATTTCTGCCATGACCCAGATTTCATGAAGGCATGGAAAGTCCCCCAGTTGAACTAGGAAAATGCTCCTCAGATTCATTAGAAAATCAGGGGCAATCAGAGGCTTGAACTCAGCACTGGAAATGCACTCACACCTTGTGTGTTCCAAGGGCTGTGAAGCGAAGTGCATTGGAGTGTGTTAGAAGTTAACCTGATGGGTGTACTTCAACACAGCAAACCACAGTAGGATATCTTGACTATGATTTTGATGAGATTCCTGTTATAGAACTGATGTTCTCATGACCGGAATAGGTTCAAGCAATAAGGACACATTTTTTTTAATATCAACTCACATGTGGCAAAGTAACCAGATTTTAAGTATTGTAGCTGCTTTTCTTTTTTTATTTTTCCTTTTCTTCTTTATGCACAGTTATATGTTATAACCTTAAATGCTGAGCCACAGGATAAACGTAGTGTAGTAGGAAGTGGCAAAGAAGAGAAATTACAGTATCCCGTTCCCCACAGTCAGAACAATCGCAGTGACAAGCTGACTGAAAGCTCCTCTCATCTGAGGGGTGTGTGCTCAAAAA
This sequence comes from Hemiprocne comata, assembly GCA_020745705.1. Lineage (NCBI taxonomy): Eukaryota > Metazoa > Chordata > Aves > Apodiformes > Apodidae > Hemiprocne > Hemiprocne comata. The sequence goes on from CM036588.1 coordinate 87,136,369, forward strand.
ACTCCCCAGCAATATCCCCAGCTTTGGCTGTTCCTTCTGATAGCCACAATCCTAGGCCTGCATATCAGGAATGTAAACCCACTAAAAATAGCCAAGTATAAAAGGCAGATCAGTGAAAAACTTACAGCAGTAGAGAGGGAAAAGATGTTGTGAAAGAAAAAATGGAGAACAGAAGACAAAATGCCTGACTGGTTCTGCAGCTGTCAGCTGTGACCAGCTGATTGTCCCCAGGAGCCTGCAGAGCCCTGTCAGAGCAACCAGCAGGAGAGACACGACCTTGCGTGCATTCCTCAGTGGCCTTGCCTGCACTCTCATGCACTTCTTTTAATCATTGAAAGGCTGGATTGTTATATAGGTTTTTTATGGTGAGGTGTTTTATGAGAGTGTTGTGCTTTGGCCTGCAGCTGATGGCAAAGCTTGTAGTCCACTGGTCTGTATAATGAAGCAAACCGGCCAAAGGTCAGGGCTGGTGACATGGGAATGATGCCAGTTGTTTGCTGTATGAGTATTATCCATTGTCACATCTCCATGTAAAAAATATTCAGCTGTTGTAAATATGAAACTTGCCATTCCCCACCTTCTAGAAAGGTGATTTTTTTTTTTTTTTTCTGTGAGGTGGGAGCAGAGGAATCAGACAACCACTGAGCTTTCTGAGAGCCAAAGGAGACTCAGCCGTATCTATCCCTGTGAGAACAGTTCTCTACCTGTCATTATTTAACGTGCTGTCAACAGTATGTTCTGCACTGTGCAGGCAAAAAAAGAAACAGGAAGATACATTAAATTCTGTCTGTTATGGTGACTGTGTTTAAAAGAACAAAGTGCATTTCACACTGCCTAGAGTGAGATGCCTAGGGTGGGATATATCTCTCTGAGTTTTATGTGTCTGTCAAGTCAGTCATCTGTATCTGAGCTAGGCCACTTCGACTGCCTACATAGTCAATTGAGGAGAATAGGAGCTTCCAGAGGGAAAATCACTCTGCCTTGTTCTAGACACCCATAGCTGTCAAAAGGAGAACCAACATCTGCAAGGTTTTCACTATACATTGTCTCCAGTTTGGTCCCAGGGACAGGACATCCAGAGGCAGCCAGGGCATGTCTTCAGGACCCTGGTTCATGCAACCCAAGATGATTTTCAGGACAGCATGCAGAATGTGGGGGTGACTGCTTCAAAAACACATGCCTAATGTAAGCAAAGACAGGCACACACAACCCTTCCTCTTCTTTATAGAATACAAGGCTTTGGGTAGGAATCAAGTACAGGTTGTACCAGGCAGGATATTCTCACTTGGTCCTTACGTACTACTGTGAAATGTGGGTGATCTACTTGCTTAACACTTGCATTGGGAAGTACTTACTGCGTATTCATTAAGAAGCAGACAAGAACGGTCTTTGTGTTCAGTAAACTCTTTTTCTGTGGACATAGAGACAGCTTGATTTGGCACCCATAAACCTTTGTTCCATATTTTAGTCAGTATTATTGCTGCTATAAATAAATATTATTGCTATTTATGTTTTGCTGGCAGGTGCAGCCACGATAGGAGAATGGGAAGTGGGAAATGCAGTACACAGATTAATTCCTGATTTATTTTGATTTAGTTTCTGCCATAACTAAATAATTTTGACAGTGCCTCAGATGTACTAGGTGTTGTACAGTGCAAGGAGCACTGTCTTTGCTGATCTTACAGCTGCACAGAGAGACCAATAAAACAGATAGGGCAGCAGGCAGAGCAACATCAAACACAGTGGTGGAAATGTGAATAATCTGCATCTCTGAAAGTTATTTTCACACAGTCATTTTTTTTCCAAGTTGATTTATAGTCACTGCACACACAAACCTAAATGGCTATTGGTCTGTATTTAGGGGAACCCTTGTTCCTGTTACTATGCATGGCTAATCAGGGTCAAGGTGATGAAACCCTCAGTATTGGGAGAAAAGGTAATTGGCATTGGCCTCAAGTCAATAAAGCTGTTCTAGACATCTCCCTCCTTTGAAAGAAGTTAATGCCAGGCTGATTTCCAGTAGTTTTGCAGTCTTTATTTCTCCACTTACCTCTAAATATTCCCTGAGGGAGTGCAGGGTGGTACTGTTTGGGTGAGCAAATAAGCCTCCTAAGCAGGCAGAGTGCAAGTCGAATGCTCTGGGGCTCAGAACAATTATCTGGATTTTACGTTTAAAAATGGTAACTAATCCTAGTGAAACTGAAAGAGGGACTTGAAGTGTGTTGATTTGAAGCTGTATGTTGATGGCTTGCTCTGAAAACTGCCAGCAGCACATTTACATGGTGCACGGTGTCTCCGTGTAGAGAGTGCAGAATCGTTTAGTGTCACATGGTCCATGCCAGAACAGTTGGGAACCTCTTGGGAAGTCTTTTGTTCTAACGCTATTAGAGATACAGGTTCAATAACACCCTTAATGAGAATACCTAAAATGTACAAAGGGTCAATCACCCTGTGAAGGAACAGGAAATAGTTGCAAAATGGATAGGGAGGGGCTAGTGTTAGAGAAGACCAAGGAAATGTGTTGCCTTAAGTAACTGCCTATGTCTTCTGTGACTAATGTATTATTGTTCATAGAACAACATAGGTTATACACTTGCTCATACTGTTTAATGAGGTATTGAACCAAACACTTCCGTATCTTAAAGAAAACTGTTGTTTTTTTCTCCTGAGATTATGCATAAACCCAGATTCAAGGGAAAACTTCTCATCTCTGAATTCCTGTAATGTCTGAGAAAGCAGTAAGATATGAAATGGTGAATCATAGAGAAGAAAATCTTGCATTTCAGCAGCAAATACATTTTGTCAGTGCAGGAAAGTAGAGTTGGCTCAGTGCAACCCTGAATCTGCAACTGTGCCCTTGCACTCAAAATTGCCCGAAGGCACCTGCAATCTAAGTTGGACAAGCACAAAGAGTAGCAGCTTCAGTGCTACTGGGGAGGGCGGGATGGGGAGAAGAATAAAAATGTTTTAATGGAGGGTCTGAACAAGAAAAGCAAAGAAACTTAGAGCATGAGAAAGTGGAGGTAGCACCTACAATGAGGAAATGCATGGTAAAACACCCAGGAGGACAAAGATTCCGAGCAAGCAGTCTGCTTGAAGCTACAAGAAGACAAGAAGACTAACCTCATAGCCTTCTATGAGGAAATTACTAGGTGGATAGATGATGGTAGAGCGGTAGATGTGGTTTATCTAGATTTCAGTAAGGCATTTGACACCGTCTCCCACAGCATCCTTGTAGATAAGTTGATCAGGTATGGGTTTGGTGATCAGGTAGTGAGGTGGATCAGGAACTGGTTGATGGGAAGGAGTCAGAGAGTTGTAGTCAATGGGGCAGAATCTGGTTGGAAGTGTGTGACTAGTGGAGTCCCTCAGGGGTCGGTACTGGGACCGATGTTGTTCAACATCTTCATCAACGACCTGGATGAGGGTATAGAATGTACCCTCAGCAAGTTTGCTGATGATACTAAGCTGGGAGGAGTGGCTGACACACCAGAAGGCTGTGCTGCCATTCAGAGAGACTTAGACAGGCTGGAGAGTTGGGCGGGGAGAAACATGATGAAATTCAACAAGGGGAAGTGTAGAGTTTTGCATTTGGGGAAGAACAACACGATGTCCCAGTATAGGTTGGGGGCTGACCTGCTGGAGAGTAGTGTAGGTGAAAGAGACCTGGGGGTCCTGGTAGACAGGAGGATGACCATGAGCCAGCAATGTGCCCTTGTGGCCAAGAAGGCCAATGGCATCCTGGGGTGCATTAGAAAGGGTGTGGTTAGTAGGTCAAGAGAGGTTCTCCTCCCCCTCTATTCTGCATTGGTGAGGCCGCATCTGGAGTATTGTGTCCAGTTCTGGGCCCCTCAGTTCAAGAAGGACAGGGAACTGCTTGAAAGAGTCCAGCGCAGAGCCACAAAGATGATTAAGGGAGTGGAACATCTCCCTTATGAGGAAAGGCTGAGGGAGCTGGGTCTCTTTAGCTTGGAAAAAAGGAGGCTGAGGGGTGACCTCATCAACGTTTACAAATATGTAAGGGGTGAGTGTCAGGGAGATGGAGTTAGGCTCTTCTCAGTGATGACCAGTGATAGGACAAGGGGTAATGGGTGTAAATTGGAGCATAGGAGGTTCAAGGTGAATATCAGAAAAAACTTTTTTACTGTGAGAGTGACAGAGCACTGGAACAGGCTGCCCAGAGAGGTTGTGGAGTCTCCTTCGCTGGAGACATTCAAAACCCGCCTGGATGCGTTCCTATGTGATGTGCTCTAGGTGACCCTGCTCTGGCAGGGAGGGTTGGACTAGATGATCTTATGAGGTCCCTTCCAACCCCTAGGATTCTATGATTCTATGATTCTATGATTCTATGAAGCAAAGCAGATAGAAATGCAATTGGAGAGGGAAAACAATTAGGTCTGTTGTAAAGTAAAAGGTAGCAGAGGTGGTTTTGTTTTTTTTTTAATTTAAGTATTGGACAACGGTGGCAAATGTTAGCGTGACAACCAGAAATACCAGACTGGACAGTAAGCAAAAGGTCAGAAGTGAAGAGAGAGATTTGTGAGTCACTGTTCAGGTAGCACCTGTAAGTACTGGAGCACATGAGGTCATGAAGAGTTGTACACATGGAAGCCCATAATAAATTCTCAGCCTCCTTCAGCTTTCAGTTAGTTGGATTTATTCCAGTTCAAAACCAGGGATTCTTCAAGGTCTTGGTTGTCTCCTACCTGTCTTCAGCTCCCCCTTCTTAGATCCCTTCTTCTTTCAGTTTTACACGACAGCCATGTTGATATGACAGCACAGCCAGTAATTATCCTCCAGAAAGTGCCTCAGACTACTAAGTTTTATGCTCAGAAATATCAGGTGTAACATCTGAAGCACCTTATCATCCCAGAAAGTAAAATATTGAGGTCAAAGCTCTGGCATTCCAATGGTCCTGTGTGGACATAGCAGGTAACTAGGACTGGTGTTGTGAGCAGGAACATCTCTCAGTCATGCCTCACTATCATGAAAGGAGGACAGGTAAGTAGCAGCCTCCTTGTAGCTTCTCACAAGCAGGAAATTCAACAGTTTACCAGTAGCAGAGTTTCACAGCAACTAAATCCAGGTTTTGCAGCAATGCTCAGACTAACTTGTTATGGCCTGTCACATCGTTGAAAGTCAAACTGGCAAATTTGTTTTCTAAACCATGACACATTAGTTTACAGAGAGACCCCTTTAGACAGTCATTTATTGACAAGAGGAGAAGGAAGCTCTCCTAGTCCCTCTCTTTCTTGGAATAGCTTTCATATGCATACACAGTCTGAAAGAAAACAAACTCTACACAAGCAAGTTTATGGAAAAAGGTCACAACATTTCCACCAAAAGGGCATCATCATGTTCCTGCTGAGATTACTAGTTAAATTCCCATCAGCTTCAGTCAGAGTTAGAACAGAATGTGAACAAAATCAAGAATGGCTCTCTAGGCTGCCTAATAGATTTTACATAGTTGTTGCTGGCTTTAGGAATTTGGTTTTTTAGACAAATGATAGAGATATGGAAAGTGGAGGAGCTAGAAGTGAAACAGAGAACTGTTTTCTCTGGACGAAAGGAATGCTGTTACAACATGTTCTTTAAATAATAAATTGACATGGTGAGTTGAAACAAAATGAAAATGTTTTCCTTTCTCTATGTGACTTTGAAGCAATCAATTTGTTTTGCATCTTTCTTCCCATGAAATGGATAATTTTAGTCAGAATTCAAACGTTCTTGTGCAAAAATACTGTGCTCCCATACTGCATTTTAAACAAACAAATTTTTTCACAGAATTGACAAGCTTTGTTTATCTGTTTACCATTTGGAATCTCCAAGCATATGTCAGGTACATCATCAGCAAACAAAAGCAGCTGTTCCTGCTCTGCTGAGTATAAAGAGCAAATTGAAAGATGATGCTGCAATTCCCAAGCTGGTCATAAGGGCTTTGTGGTGAGGATGAGAATAATCTCCTCAGGCTTTGGAACCTACCTGGCAGCCTCTGGAAAGCAGTGAAGATGACAGGGTATAAGGGTCTGGATTTTGATCCCTGCATCTGGCTAAGTTTGTTTTCTGAAAAAGCACACACAGAGGATGAAGGTCAGTGAGAAGGACAATTGTACCCATGCAGGATAAACACGACATACGCAGAGCAATCCAGGTGCCCAGACCTGAGGGTACCAAGGAGATAAACACAGCTGTGACTCATGTCCAACAGCAGACCCTTCCAGAGCACCAGCAGGATGTCAAGCAGCACGGCCAAAGCTGACCTCAGATGCCTCTGCGTAGGCATTTTAATTGCTTCTGGGGTGTTTTGGCTTCCCCATTTCCTGCCTCCTAACGCTGCTTCTGTGACCACTCAGCCCTTGGGAGCAGCACTGGAGCATGAAGCCACCGGGTGTTTTTCCAAGGAATCATCCCCTCCTGGAGAAAAACAGCTTCCCATTCCACATGGGCCAGAGAAGCACTGAGCTGCCAGGCCTGTTCAAGTGCAGGCTGTGGCTCTCTGTTGCCAGAGAAGTAAGTAGGACAAAGCCAAGCAGGCAGCAACTCTTTTTACTCATAGTTTAGCCTTTCATCTTTTTATTGTGTCTGCTAATTGGGGTGTTAGCATGGCTGTGGTCACATCAAACCCAACACTGGATTTGCCACTGTCTCTACTCTGAACCTTGTAGTGTCCAAAGGAAGCCGAAGTACTAAATGGAGAAACCTCTTCTAAGAGGGCACAGTCCTAACAAGCAAGAATACAAGACAAAAGCTCATTATTTTTTAGGTTGGACATATATATATCTATACACACACATGTGTATCTCAATACTGTATTTTTAGGTATTTTTCACTCCTGATCTGTTCTACCTGAAACTGAGTTTCTCCAGCTGGATGTTCTCAGCTCCCATGCCTCTCACTCACATCAACTAGGCCCACCACAGAAGTCTGAAAATGGCCTACAACATTTGGAGGCTCTAATACAATTACTGGAAGTACAGCAAGATCCACAGGGCTATCTAGCTTGACCATTAAATCATATTACATTCAGACTACAAAGGGAGAAAGCCAGAGGGGAAAATGAGACTATATATTACCTTCTATAGTATTGGATTGTACAGTTGCAACCCAGACAAATTAGGCAATCACAAGGGCAAATTTGACATCATCCTGTTAAGATCTTTTCAATCCAGTTCCTAGAGTGCTTTAGAACTCAGACAAACAGAGGCTCTTCAGTTGTTAACCACTCAGTGCGTTGCACACTGGGATGACTTCACTAGCAATTTCAATTTGTTCTAACACAGCCCCAGGGAGAAAAAATGACAACATAATCAACTTCAGGAAGCTAGTTATTTGGACGAAAACATGAAGTAGCATGAAGACACAATGGGTCTTCAAATTTTAAACAAATAATCAAAATTACTTTTGGCTTGAATGTCTCCATCAAAGTGCTTTTGCCATTATTTTTGAGTGCTGTACAGCATAAGTAACCTATGAGACTGTCAAATTGTAAGCTGGTTTTGTTTTGGTAGCACAGGTCACTTCCTGTGTCTGTGACCACCTCCTTCTGATCGATGGTGGGAACTCTTGAGGAAGTTTGGGGTCAGACACATGTGATGTCTTCAATTGGCTGATCAAGCAAGTTATCATTGAGCATTATATTCCAGCCTGAGGTTGTTCCTCATACATGGCATACATGTAATGTTAGGAGACCTGCCATTGCTTATAAGCACAAAATGACCAAATCAGGAAGCTGTGTCACATCTCCATTTTGCATAATTTGCTCCTAGAGTTTCAGTGGTTTGTGACACACCACAGATGAAGGTATTAGAATGAAAACTTCCTTTAATTATGCAAAACAAAACACTTCAGTGCTTCCAGAAGGATTTAACATCTAGCAATTGTGGGCAATTCAAGAGGTCAAGGGGTTCATGATAACTGTGATTATACTGAGATAGGCATTTGGGCCTTCCACATGTGTCTTTCCATTCATCTCCCCATCCTTCAGCCCCCTCCCTCCCTATTCCCCTCCTTAGCAATCACATGCCACTTGGATGAGCTTTAAAGCACTAAAAAGCTTTTCATGGGGCTGTTACAACAGTGAAAATGGATCCAGGATGCATAATCTGATGTAAAAAACAGTGACTATTGGCAGGGCCTTCTCTTTACTTATCCTCCTTTTGACTGATTTTATTGCCTTCTGATACTTTAAATCAAAGTCTTTCTAAAGAATGGCATGCATTTCCAAGTTGGCTGCTAGAGACATTAGCTTTAGGCAACATGACTTATCTGGTTTTTCCCCACTTCAGCTGGTAGGGAAAATCCCACCCATACCAAATATTTAGAAGATATCATTATCTGCCTATCTTTTTATTTCCACTGAGCATCCTTTGTTTGGGACTCAGAAGAGATGTATGGTTTGGGAACAGGAAGAGCCGAGAGAGACAGACCGGGACTGCATGGGGAACTGAGGAAACTCTAAAGAAGAACAATGTGTCCTGTGTGGTGCCCTGGTTTAGCTTAAGGGTAGCAAGTGCTGTTTCATTCTCTGAGGCTTGGACAGGAACTACATGTATGTCAGCAAAGGGTTTGAAATATCTGGGCAACACCTGTGGATTGATTTGCTTTCTTAATACGCTGGTTACCAGCTATGCAGCTCTACAAGAGCTGTAGACCCTGTTCCAGTGATTACTGTCACAGAGGGAGTTTCTGGCCTTGTGGGACCAATGCTCTGCTTTCAGTTAGAACACCACTTCTAATTCTATTAAATGCTTATTGGCATTTTGGAAGGAGTACATATTTTTGTGAATGTTTAGGGCATAGTTTACAGTTCCACTAAACCGACTTTGTGTTGGTCCACTGGCATAAAAGGGTCTTCAGATGATCCTAAAGTGTATTATACAGTACAGACTTATCACCCCCTTGAACATTATGGGAAAACCACTATGAACACTTACTATTAAAGCTGAAGAAATTTTTAGAAGTGCATTGCCAGAAACTTTCTGAACTTCTGAGCAAAGTTTTAAAAATAGTAGTGTTAGTTATTTCACTAGCAACCAGGCAATTGCTTGGGAGTTATTTTCATGGGGACAGAGCACACGCTGCACAGGGTCAAGCTGGTAATGGCCTGCAGATATTAGTTAATGAAGCAATCCATCAGGAGTGCACTTGGTGTTTGAGTGATGTTTATTATGGTAATAGTCACTGAAGTCAATGTGAGAACCTGTGACAATGGCATTGTGGAATTCCAGACTTATTTCCATTTCAAATCACTTTTGGTGACAGGTGAAAGGGTGAGGCTCCTGCTTGCCAGGGCACACAAAGTCACAATGGGCAATTGAGGTTATGCTAATGCTTTTCCTTTAATATGTTACCTGTGATCAAGATACTGAAAGCCAGATTCTGCCTTCAGATACAAGTTATGCAAATTTGTCATCTTAAAGCTTTGTCATTGCTGCTGGGACTGCAGCATCACTTTGCTCAGATTGTATAGTCAGTCACAGCTTGGGCAATCTTCACAGCAGTTTGCCCAAGAATAAAGGGACTTTAGTTAGGAGTCCTCTCGGCCAGTTATGCATCAGATGAAGTCAGAAACATCAGTATCTGTAGCCAACTTGGCTGTGTTAATGTAGCTCTTTTCCATCTCTTTTCATTATTCCCATTAGTAGCATCACAATCAGCACTAAATACTCTTTTTGGCTATTTTGATAAGAGAAAAAAAAAAAAGATCCCTTCCCCCTCCCCCACCTTGAGTCATTTTCACGGCTCTGAGCAATGTATTCACAAAGTAAAGATGCTGAGAAAGTTCATGACAGAGACACTGATGGTGAAACCAAAGTCTTAGGAAATAGGCACAAAGAGCTTCCATAGGCAGATGGAAATAGCATTTGTGAATGGAGAATCTGCATCAATAATTAACTCCAAGTTTGGCTGAATATCACCTACTGCTAGTCCAAGATACCCCATCCTCACTTAAAAGCAGTTGGGAGCTCTGAAGAGTGAAACTCTAAAGAACAGTCTGGTGGATCACACAGGCTAAACTTGCTGCTTTGGAGGCTTGGAGATTACATGAGCACACTAAATCCACATTGGGTAAAACCTGTCTGCAGGTTGTCTTTTGAAGATCATTCAAAGGTTTTAATAGGAACGCCAAGCCACCAAGGCAGTCCGTTGAGTGTGGACCACTCTCTTGAGACCACTGGGTTTAGAAGAAGGTCATGTCTAGGATGAGAGCCCATCTTGGTATTAGTATCTGACAAACCTCAGATTTACAAACCTAATATATAGGTAGGTATCAGGCAGTCCCGCTTACTTTGTAGGTGCCTGTTTTCATGAGTTGCCTCCTGAGCTTGTTACCTCCCTTGGAATGGGTCTTCAGGATCTTACACATGCTCTGAGACCTGTTCTGGGAGATAGCTTGTGAATTACATTCAAAGCCTCCCTCTCCCTGCCCTCCAAAATTAGTCATTCTGTTTCATCTGCCTGCTTTCTTCCTAAGAAAATGTGAGGCCTTGGGCTCTACAGCTGAAACTCCCTTTTCTACATCCCAAGGAGGTGCCCTAGCTGCAAGATTTCATATAGTTCAGAAGATTACACCTCCCCACCTTCCTTCTGAAGGGACTCAATGGAAGAGCAAGGCATGCGGAATCTCAGGGCCTGAGGGACAGCCCATGCCCCTACCTAGTGGTTATATCCACCTGGCAGAAAAGGTAGCACTGCATTACAAACAGGAATGCTAGGAAGCCCTCAATACCTCTCCTTTGAGCACTGAGAATAAACCCTGCAAAGTAAAAGTTTGCCTGCAGTCTCCATTCTTTGCTTCCTTTTATTGTGAGTTTTGGACCAATCCAGTATCCCCTAAATACATAGGAATCTTTCCATCAGCTTGGACATTGGATTAGGCACCATCTGACTGGAAAAAGTGACATCAGGCTTCTAATAACACAGATATTATTAACAGCTTGGCTTTATGTACTGCTTTTTAACAGAAAACATTGAGTAGTTTTAACATCTGTGCCTCTGTATGCAGGATTTGCTTTTACCAACCACCAAAAAGCAACCACACGTGGGGAGAAATGTGACTGCAATTAAAATTCACTGCAACATTGTATTATGATAGCAAATCCCTCCAGTTCATGGAGCTCCAGGCAGCAGATGATATCCTAACAACATTGCAAAGATCCATGGTGCAAAGCCAGGTGAAAAGCACGACCTACATTATTTTTAAAATCTGAATTTACTGCCCATGTTGGCCTTTTGACTAGGAAAGGTCATTGAGAATTCTTTGGGGGTTTTCCCTCCTTGTCTGTCCTGCATGAACTTGGATTTCTGAGCATGTTCAGTTTCAGCTGTCCTGTTAATCTGACTAATATTTTCTCAATTAATCTTCTGCTTTTGTAGAGGAATAGTAAGTGAAATGGATGATCAGTCTGTGAGCAGATCTATTGCATAGTGAAACATTTCTCACTAGACTGTATTTGAAAAATTCTTTATATTTTGCAGTCAAAGGGTGAGGAAATCTTTCTAGATTTCAGATTTTGAAACACATTCTCAGTCATTTGCAGATGGGCTCAAAATCCAAAAAGGAATATATCTGCTCTAAAGAGACTATGTCAGTCCCTTGGGATATTCTAATACTGGAACATAAAGCAAAAACCTACCTGCTCCTTCTGCCCTCTTTCAGGCAGCTACATTCCAGCACAGTAACCCTAAACTTTCTGATTATATGCATCTGGCAATGCATGCTTTCTTGCTTGCTTGTTTGCTTGAATCCTTCCTTTAATTTTAACATTAATTTGTGTCTTTCCTAGAGATGCCATATTGTGATGAAGAGCTGCTGATTCGAATTTACCCTGATACAAACATGTAGAAAATGAAGAGTTGTCTCCAAAAAGCTAAAGGGGGACAAATAAAAGCATTGAGTGATTGTAACTCTCCAGGTCATCCACGTGTTTGGACAGCTGAGTCAAAATGCTGAGGGTCTGTGTTATGAAGGGGTTGCAGCTGAGAGTACCTATGAAGGGCACTGAGAGGCTGGAAAGAATTTCTAGGAGGGATTTTCACTTTCAGAGTGAAAGCAGTGGGATTTAATTTCAGAGAAAATATTACAGAAGCTGACCCTCCCCTAAATACATGCAATGCAAGTGAAATGCTCAAGCACTGGTTGAAAACAAAGGCATTGGCAAAGTTAAAGCATCAAGAGATAGGAGGGGTTTTGTCAGTGGTAGATTAGTTTGCTGCAGGCTTCGTGCCATATGCCTCCCAATGTTGCTTTTCCTGGCCTGAAATTTATTTCCGTAGGACAACCAAATAATGTTACTAATGATGCTATTATGATTCTGACATTAAGGACCAAAACCAAGCAGCTAGGATGTGAGTCCTGTAGAAAAGGGACTTGAAAAAATGTCCTTACTCAGTAATGAAAAACAGAGGAATGGCATTTTCCATTGGATCTGAGCTGAGAAGTTTGTGAAAGATGAGGCAGGACATTACTTCCACAGCACTCCATCTCTTTCATTATATGGACTTCTTAAATCTCCATCATTACATCCCACTCTCAGAGTTACTTTTGTATTGGATAAACTGGCTTTCAGCAGTAAATACAATCTTTTCATCCAAGTTTTCAGCTCCAGGTGAGCATGACTTGGGTCTTTTTTTGATTCTACAGTACATCTGCCAGGTGAAGTCTGTATTAAAGTTTCCTCGACCTCAGTGATAGTAAGTTTGAGCTCTTTACAAATTATAATTAAAACATTTGTAACAGCAGAAGCAGAACTACATGCCATAGCAGAGACTTCAAGAGTCTGTTCTTTTGGCCCCTTGCTGCCTCAGTTTCCCATCTGCTAGCCACTAGCATTTTTAAACCAGAGTGCAGCCTACCTCTACAATTGCCATAGGAGTTCATGCCACCAATTAGTTTTATACAAGTCCAGATAAACTCCGATTTCTTTTCCTCCCTTAAAGTCTTCAGTTTTTGCTCTCTGACTTTCAGCTCCTTCTTCCCATGCACCCAGAACAAATCAAACATTCTCCTCTCCTTTTTGACAGGTTGTCCTCTTACTCTGAGAGTAAACCTTCCTTTTGCTCCCTTCCTTATGAGCTGTGCCAGCCACCTAAAAGAGATCATGCTGATTCCCTCACAAACTCTTCTACGGCTTTCAGTACATCCAGTTCTTTTCTTCTTCCTGTGCTCTAGGCTGGACTCCCTACTTTTTCTAAGGGGTTTCCCTGTCTGTATCAAAACACTCATAGCAAAACCTGCCTCTCCTTTCCTCACTACAAACCTGAGGTTAACCTTGTGTTTCCTAACAAGCCCGGTGTTAACCAAATGCTTGCCACCAGTTGACTTTACATTTATTCCCTTTCCAGGTCTGCTAGGCCAGATCTAGCCACATGCTAGTCCTAGGCTCCCTTAAAAGACTTGGTTATGTTGAGGAAAATGGAATGGATTAAACTAAGCTAAACGAATGATCATTAGTGGTGTTTTTGTTGTTGTTTTTGGTTTTGTTTTGTTTCTTTAAGGTGAGAAACGTGCATTTATAGAAGACAAAAGGGACATCCCCTTTCTCAGTTTTCACATAAAGTTCATGATATTATAAGTTAATATTAATATTTGAAGGATGTTTGCATAATTTATGTGCAATTAGCATGTAAGTGATTCCTTCTATAATAGTGAAAAAACCCACTATGTTTCCAGAAAAAGTTACCATTTTTCTTGCTCTCTTTTCATGAAAGGAATTAAATATGAGTTGCCACAGGAACCTAAAGCTCTCTATTATTAACATGAACTTCATTTGCTATTTTCTGTCCTTTGAAGAACTATTCTGAGGAAAAAAAAATACACCAAAACAAAACAAGGAAAAAATGTCACCCACTGAATTTTCTGTTTTTCATTCATTCTGCTGGAAAACAGAAAAAAACTCCGACTGTTTCTTCTAAGGGATCTTTTAGGATGTGATAAATAGTATGAACAGGAAAATCCTGTGCCTACTTCTGTGTATGTAGGGATGGAGGAAGGTTCAGGATTGCAATTGCCAGCAAAGCCAAACTGCTGACAGAGCCACAAGGCTGCTCTTTGCTGTGTGACCCACCACCCTGGCTGCCAGCCCACTACTGAAGGATCCAAGTTTGGGTTGGCTTCACCTTCAAAGATGAAGTCCTACCCTTTGGCGCTGGGAAGGGTATGACATTAGCGTCTCAGCACATGTTGCTTTGTCCTCTGCCACCCTTACACTCTGACTTTTTTGGGCAGCAGTGCTGCTGTCTCTGCCAACAAATGTTATCTTTGTGCTTGTAGTCAGAGACCAGGACTGGGTTTTTCAAGTCCGATGTTGCAAATTTGCTGGCAGCCATAGCAGTCTCTAAACCATTTCCATTACTATGGGTGTCCAGGACACACTCCACAGTTTTTTTGTCCCTTCCCTTTAAGTCAATATTTTAAAAATAAATGCTGGGGGAAATGAGGCCTTTGGGATTAGATACAGAGCAAGGGTCACCAGCTTTGAACTCTGCAAGTGAAAGCAGCAGCTGATATTGCCATGGATACCTGTTGGGCCTTTTTTTGCTGATACTTACACAGCTTTAGTTCAGTCAACATCTGCCTGACTATGACCAGAATCGAACTAAAAGAAATGCAAATGCTACCCTGGGCCACAGAGGCAACATTTTAATCTGTTGAAGAATATGGATATAAACTTGTGTTCTTTAATTTACCTTTTTCTCTCATCTTTTTCCTTCATACTTGATTAAATGGATTTCTGGTCTGCTTGGAAGCACCAAATACAGACAGCATGGCTAGCAGGAATGTGGTGTGGTTGAATATTGCCACAGAAGGTCCATGAGGTCCCTCAGCTGAGAGGAGACAGAATCATTTGGGTGCATTGACAGTCATGCCTTACACTTAAAAAGGGAACTATAGGTTGAATAAAAACAATGATCTCCTACAGCCTGTTAGAGTCTGAATAGAAGTCCATAGCAAAATGAGTGGAGAACTATAAAGTTAGGATGTTTCAAATCAGCCTAGGACAACACACTGCATGAAATGCTGTGTAGGGAAGAGTCTTGCATTGTTGCAGGGAGGGACTAAATGACCAAACCATCTCCAGCTTCTGTGAGTCTATGTCTTGAGGAGTTTTTAGCTTGTACAATTAGAATAATTGTTTTGTCAGTTAATCACTAGAAACACCCTTTTGCTGGAGAGATTTTTCTTGCCTAACAGCTCCAGGCAAGATCCACCCCTGGTATGACAGCATTATTCCAAGCATGAATAGAGCTAGTGTGTTCACTTGTGCCATATATAATGCCCATGTGCTTAATAAATCGAGCCCCTCTGCTAGATATATAGGAAGATCTTTACCTTAAAAAATCAGCAAGAAAGGAAAAATGTCAGTAGAATTTGGGCAAATAAATCTCACATGTTTGTATGTTATTCCTAGCTTAGAGTGCTGTATGGAGGAATTCTTGCAGAAGACACAGCATGGCTAACTGCCAGTAGTAAAATCCAATTTCTTTAACCACATCCTTTTTCTGCTGAAGTCAAGGCTTTTTTGTGACATCCTGGTTGATGTCACAGAGAACTACTCCCTGCTGGCTGAAAGATGGCAATAAAAAATTAAATAAATAAATAAATAAATAAAAGGAGACCTGATTTTTAGCTTGTTCAAATGTATTCACTGATGTTCACAAGTTTCTAACTGGTAAGCTTTAAATGAAAATACTCAATTTGATTATGTGTTGATCATAACAGAAGTAACATTGAGGCTTTTCAGCTAATCTCTCTCTAATTCACCTCCCTGCCAACTCATGATAAAGCAAGATAGGAAAGAAAATTGTATTTTATATATAGTTTATAAACTTATATATTATATATAGATAGAAAATTATATTAGAGACACTAAAAATTACCATCCCCCAAGACAAAAATGTTCCAGTTGAGTCAATTTGCTTCTCATTTGAATGAAAATCAGAAAGTGTCCAGTGATAGGTTTTGTATAGGAAAGTAGTCATACTTTTCCATCACCATACTTTCAAAGAAAACTTTTACATAAGAGTTGTGTTATTTGCTTAAATGCAGAAATGATCATCAGGAGTACTGCTTTATTAGCAGCCATGACACAAAGTTTAGACTATAAAACAATATTTCTGTATATTTCAAGATATGATCTCTTCTTGGAGTTGCATTTTAGACAATGAGAAGAAGGAAAACTTTTGGCTTAGTTTTCTTTTAAGTACAACTGCTTATAACAATAGATTTAATCATGCACCATCTGATATTTGCTATTTGATAAAGAGGGTACCACCAACATTTTTTTTCTGCCTGAGTTACAGTTGAGCAGTTTACAATCTACTGCTCTTGAAGGTTAACTCCCCACTGCCTTTTACAAGCTTTCTACTGACATGTAAGATATTAGTATGTGAGAAATAGCATTTATTCTGCATACTGTTGTTTCTCTTAAATATTGGGAAAGGTAAACTTTCTTCAGTAGTTTCAACTAATAGTATACTGTCATCAAAAACACGAGGTGGGATTGAATTCTACAGAGGCATACTCAGGTTTCCCCATTTAGTGGTGGGAACGGTAATCAGCCACTCCAGTTCCACCAAGCTCTGCATTGTCTAAAGCCCATAGAAAGCACCTGGTGGTAGAGACCAACCTTGAAGGAATGAGATCATCAGTGTGAGGAGAGGAGAGAAGAAAAAGTTATGGCAGAGGGGACGCATGCTGTATCTTTGTCTGCAAAGGGATTTGCTACAACAGGTAATATAAATAGGGAAAAGGTTTGATGATACAGATATGTAAAACCAAATTATTGTATCTGATTAAGTGTGAGAAAAAAAATTGTAACAAGGGAGAGAACCAAACCTCAACTCTAACTCTGGCTGCTTTTAATGAATGAAGTAGAGGTTATTTATGGGGAACAAGAAGTAATTGCTTTGTTACAAGTTCAGTCTTTTGTCAAAAAAACAGCAGTAAACATTTGCCCCAACATTCTTTGGAGGCTCAGAGTTGGGATGAGTGACATATCACAGAGGTTGTGGGGGTTTCCTGGAAGAGATCCTTCAGTGCAACATGGTAGACAATGCAGAACAATCTCCCCTATCTAGGTGCAATTACAAGGCCATGACAATGATCAAAGTGGAAAGCGCTAATGACTAGTACAAAGAACTGATGACCTATAGCCAAGAACTTAGCCAGCCAGTAGCAATGTGGAAATGTCTCTTGCCAAGGTCCTTACAGTTATTGTAAGATTTAGTTTTTTAGAGTTAGCACAATATTTTCACTTTTTCTATAGTTACATACCTTGGATGTTTCTAAAAAAATATGTTTAGTACCCCAACTGATCAGAAAACTCTAATTTTACCACTCTCTTTACAATCTAAGCTGAGACATTTTTATTGGGTTTTTATTAGGAAAAAAGTTTAGAAACTCAGTCTTGATTCTATAATGCCAATGTCAAACCTCCTGAACATTTTGACAGACCCAGAATGTCACGTAGGCATCCTGAATATTTCTTATTTGTTTATGTCCTGCATGAGCTAAACCTTTGATTGTTTGTTGGTGGCTTTAAAATAAATTCAAATAAGTGTCACTCTGTTAAGTGGGTTGGTCCTTCCTTCTTCCTGTGCTGGGTTTGCCCTTGTCATTAGAGACGTACAATAAGAAGACTTCTCTGCCACAGATGTTTACAATACAGCCTGTAAATAATGGATTTCCATTGTTTACTCAGGGTAAAAAAAGCCTGCTTTATGCAGACCTACAAGGTTTGCAGAACTGGCGTCAGCCTCCCCACACACAGAGTCTCCCAGCTTACAGGAAAAGCCCAGGGCATCCTCCTGCCTTGTACAATGTTTCTGCCAGAAGCATTTTAAAAATGCTTGACAAAGAGAAACGTGCAAAATGAAGCATTTCAAAGGAGGAGGAAACTAGAAAAGGGGGTGAAAAATTGAATCCTGCAGGAAAATACTTCAATTTCTTTAGTGATACCTGTTGATAAAATGTTCGAGGTCCAGTTTGCAAACAGTGATTCTCACACATAGAATTTGTCTCCATAAGTTGTAAACATTTATATTAAGTTAAAGCTGTACATTTTAAAATTCTGCTCTGTTAGCTTTGTACCAAAGTATCAAAGGGATAATTTACATCAGAAAATATTTACAGTCTAAAAGCTGTGGGTTCATTCTTTTAAATATCTTTCCTTTCTAATTCTGGGAAAGAAGCTGATGCTCAGAGTAACTCACCTAGAGATGGGGACTCATTATATCACTGTGCTCAAATGTTTGTGGTGTTTTTGACTTATTTGATATTACAGTTTGAGACATGCGGGTCAGCAGGGAAAAACATTTGTTACCACACCTGTTTTGTGATAGGATTTGTATCTGGAGGGTATTTTTCCACTTCTGGGATATAGACATGATGATACCAAGCACTCTTAGCAGCTAATTTTGAAGGCCCTGGCTGGGAGAGTGGGAGCTACAACGTTGTCTGAGCCACTTATTTTCCCAGTGCTGTAAACTGGGAGTTCAGAGGTGAGGAGACTGGACACACAACATCAGAGCTCATGAGACAGCCAAGAGGCAAGGGCTGAAGAGTGTGATTCATCTGAAACCCTGTCAGTCTTGGGAACTGAGATGCTTTCTTGTAGGTCATCCTGAATAGGATGCCAGGGTGAAATGGGAAACTCTGTTCTGAAGCCACTTTCAAAACTTAGCACCTGAGTCACCCATTCTAACACTGCCAGCCATCTTGTTATTTCTTAGAAGCCATACCTGCTGCTGCTTCTGGATGAGAAGATGTTGTCACTCCTGTTTTTGTGGAATGCTTATGGTTAAAGCACTTTCCTAGGAGGCAAAGTGTGTGTTCAGGTCTCTTGAGGCTGAGAAGAACAGGATGTCAGCTTCCACATCCTCAGAGGGTGGTCCATGGCAGGAAAAATAATAAGGTGAGGTGTCTCCTCCTCAAGATTAGCCACAGACGGGCCAAGAGGAAGCTCATAAGGCTGGAGAGGGATAACAAGCTGGAGGAGCATAACTGTATCTCAGTGAGATCTCTTGGAAGAGAGAGGTTTCTATGTTTATGGGTTTTATTTATTGACTTTTTAATGCAAAATACACAAACACATTCCAAAAGGCTTTCAGTATCAGACAGATGCAAAAATGTTCATTTTATTCACAATGCCTCAATTTTTTCTTGGATTTGGATTTATCCTCTTATTAGTTTCATATCCTACATTGAATGCAAATTGTGAGATGCCTTCTTTCATACTGGGATAATCTGTGAGCTCTGCCACAACCCTGAACTAATCTCGGTGTTTACTTCTTTTGGATATTGTCTGTGTGGTGATCTCACACATTCTTCCAGTAATACCCTACTTCTTAACACCATAAAGTAATAGTACCTCCATGGCAAAAAAGTGCCAAGCATCTTTGTTTTCTTTTTAAAACAATTTGTTAAGCAAGAAGGTACAAACAGCAAGAGACCCACCATGAGTGGGCATACTTCTAACATATCATAAATCTGGTACCCCACTGCAGAGGGAGTGGAAGCTCACATATCTGAATTGTTTCCTAATCTCCTTTTAACACAAATTTACACAAAATGCACCTGTCCAGAAGTCTGGGTGGGTTTATAATGTTTAATACTCACACAGCAGATCATGAAGTGCTAATGCTCTAGAAGCACTTTACAAAATCACCTTCTTTAACCATGTCTTATCTATTCCTTCCCCAAAGTCTAAGAGAATGAAAGAACCTTCTGGGATATCCAGAAAGACATCCAGTCTTGATCAGAGAGAAACTCTCACAACATTTTTATTTTCTTCTCTGGCCACTAGGATATGGGGGGTTTCTACCCATAAAAAGCATTAAAAAGTCTCAGTCCTTTCACTGCAACCCGTTGCCCTGTCTTGAGGAGAGGAGAGCAGTCTCTGGGGCAATAGAAGCCCACACTGTTAAATGCCACAGAGTATGAAGATTGTATTTCAAGCATGGAAAATAAACTAATTGGAAAAGAAACTAACTAGAAAAGAGTGCAGGAGCTTTTCCTTGATAGGGATTTGGCAGCGTGTTGCAGCAGGGAGCTGTGAAGGTCTGTCACAGCACTTGACTGAGGGGTCCTGCAGAGGGACTCAATATGGCTGAATCAGAACAACAGCTGATTATTAGAACTGGCCACAGCTTTTGGACAGAAGACAGAAAAATATCTCTTGTCAGAAAGATGATGCTGCAAAAATATATTAAATTCCACTACATTTCAAAAAATCAGATTTAAAGATGATGTGTCTCTTTTCACAATCATGTTTTATACACTCAAAATATTTTTCATTTCTCATTTAGATATCTTTTCATGTTTCATTATAAAGTCAAATAAATCTAAATGCATCAATAAATTAAACATATTAATATTTCATAATTTTTATCTAACATTATACTGCAACATTTCAGCATTACTGAAGGCAAATACTGTTACCTAAGTAAATTCTGCAGCATTATAGAAAAAAAGAAACCTTTTTCTTTGGTGTAACACTAAGAATTTCAGTGACATGGAAAGTCTGACTGTGTTGATCGTTCATTCCAGTTCAGAATGAAAACAGATGTCAAATCAGTGTGAATTCTTATGGAATAGAAGTGTCATCCCTGACTGGCTCTCTAGACTGTAATCTTAGATGGCTCTTAAGCTGAGAGTATTCTGAAGGTCAGTACAAGTGGATCAGTAGCAGAGCATAACAACTAATGATGCCTTTGATTGCAAAACCAGCTATGTAACCAGCTAACCAATCATCAAGTAGTAAACAGTTGCTTCCTGAAAGAGGAGAGAGGATTAGAGGAAAGGGACATGAGATCACCATCTTGAAGCCCCCTGAGTCAGCAAGATAGGTGAGAAAGTTTGCTCTGGTCCCAACAGCTACATCTGCCTCCAGAAGTGCTGACTGGTCTGGTGCTGAGGCTTGCTCACCACCCACTGGGGGACTGCAGCTAGGTCCCAGCACCTGGGCAGCATGTGCATTTTGTAGTCACACTGGGCCTATAGCCTCTCTGCTAATGCAGGGGACTTTCAGAGTGTAAGAAAGAGTTGTAAGGAGCTGGTGGCAGCAAAGCAGTGAGTACAGCTTGCAACAGCATCTCCCTGACTGAACTGCTGCTTACTCAGTCACCTGGCTGCTGGCAGGGCCAACAAATCCCAGTGGTGTCTAGCAAGTGACACTGCTGGCACTGGGATGGCCAGTGATGACAGCCCTGTTAGCCAGTCCCTGCCCTTGTGGTGACCTGACTGACCTTTAGAGAAGAATTTGGAAATTGAATCCTGATGTAGCAGCTAGCATAAAAAGAATTGGGTGGTTAAAACAGCAAAGTAGTAGCTTCTTAGGATCTTAATTGGAGTATTTGAATGTGTTGAGAGCTGCAGCTGGATTAATTGTGTGTGTAATGTATTTCTGGCTGACTACCTGGTGAAGAATTTTCTTGGGGTGTTACTACCATCAGCGGAAAATAAAACACTGCACTGTCACCAGGCACTGCCTGGTAGTGAGGGCAGGGAGCCCTTGTGAAAGCTCACAGGGGACAGAAAAGACCTCTTTCCAGCTCAGATACTCTCAAAAATTATTTGTATGCCAGCACACACACTTGGACTCCTTAATCCTAAACCAAACATTGCTTTGTTTATTATTTTATATCAAAAAGGGTTGTTTATCTATGTACACATTAATTTTCTTTTCCTCTCTGTTTTCCTAAACATTTAAAACTTCTTGTTTTGAAGGAACAGGAAAACTTTTTTTTTTTTTTTTTTTAATCTCAGAGATACTGCCTTGTTTGCTCCATAGGCAAACTAAGATACCTCCTGAAGAGAAGCACAGGACACAGTTGCCCCACGTCTATCAAGATATCCTATCCATTTCTCCTTCCCCTCCAGCCTGTGTCTGTGGTGCAGATTTCATCAACTCATCTTAATTCTGCCTCTCCCAAGCTGCAGTTACACAGTGTCTCACAGAGCCTCTTATTTGGAACCAGACTACAGAGCATGAGCAAAAGCTTTTCTTAGTTTTCAGGTTGTTTTATTTCTTTTTTTCCCCCCTCTTTTCTTAGATTTTCAGCTACAAGTGACTCATTTCTCCTTGTTTTCTTAGTGATAAACCATAAAGATGCTAAGAACTTCTGGCCTGGATACTTATCCTGACCCTAATTACAAACTGTAGGACCCTTTCTTCCTTTGACACAGAAACTTCTTTCTCAAGAAGTCTTGGCTGTAGTGGTAGCAGCAGTTCCTTAGGAAAGCCCAGCTCTGCATTCAATGAAGCTGCTCTTGAGTCACTGAGGAGGTTTATTCTTTCCATAGTATTTGTTAAAGGGAAGAATCCTTTCCAACCTCACACCCACAGTTTCTCATCTTCCGTGTGTGGCGTGGAGTGGGGATCTTACAATCAGTAAATAAAATCATTTAAAAAACCCAACCTGCATCAAGGCTGGCAGACTAGAGTTGCAGAAAAGACCACACTGTGTCCCCAAGGCTTGAAGGCTTGGGAGAAGGAGACAAGACTGCAGCCAGCTGGGATTACCACTGTATCTTGAAATTAATAAACAGCTCCAGTGGTGGTGTGGGTCAAAGGGATGTGAATCAGTAACTGTGGTGGGAAGAGGAGGGAGGATGAGTAATCACCAAATAAGTGCTTCAGATGATGGTCTGTGGACCTGTTTTCTTCTGTGAGTTGCAGTAGTGGCCCATGCAGACACCTTACTGCTGGCCATTGTTGCTTTGAGTCTTGCCATGGTAGGGTGATAATCAGAATATCTCAAGGACAGCCTTGCTCAGTGGCTCCTCAAGGGGGTTTCCAAAGAAGGATCATTACATCCCTCAAGGTTTGTGACAACCCTACCAGGGAGGAACTGAGAGGCACAGAGGTGTCAGTAACATCAGATATGTGCCACTGTAAGCAACCTTCTGGACTCCCTGCCCTTTGCTTTTGCCACTGTGTAAGACTCCCTCCCTCTCAGTCCCATAGTCCTAACTTGTTTCTCTGTACAGTACTTAAACTTCATTTTTCAGATGCAAAAACACCTGAAGCTGTGCTGCAAACAACTCCGAAGTAGATCCACAAGGTCACATTGAAACAAGAAGTGGACCCCATCTCAAATCAGTAAAGCTGACCTGGCATTTCAAGTGGCCTCTTATCCCCACCCCAATGACTTTGCCACTCAAATGAGATGACACCAGCTTGGGTGACACCACGTCCTCAACATGCAGGTTGCCTGGTGCGTGTCCGGCTGGCTTCGGTGCACGCACAGGGTGCTGTGGGCACGTGTGTCCTGCATTGCCAAGAGCCCTGGAGCAAGGCTCTGTGTCGCTGCCATCCCTGGTTGTGTTCCCTGGCTACACTTTCCGTCTGGATGGGCTCAGAAAAACCACCAATTGCAATGCACCCTTGAGCTTCTGACCCGGCCAAGGAGGCAAGCCAGGGCACCGGGAAATATCACTGGACCCTGGCCAGTGTTTGAGGATTTTCACTTGACTCGTAGGAATGCAAAATAACACTTGCAAAAACCAGTCAGGGTGCCAGGTTAGGCTTTTTCTATCCCTTTTATATTTATAACTGTAATGTGAACTGTCATGGGGTTCATTTATATATGACTTTTGGAAGGCAGCTTACAGTTTAGCTCTGCCATAGAAGTCCATGTTTTTGTAATACATTATTCTGAAGATCTACCTCCTCTCCCTCAACATAAGGCAAACAGCATTATAAACCAGGCCATTTCTGTGCTCAGCAGCATGCTTTGAGCTGGTACAGCAAAGCAATTTGGTCTAATTTATCAGCTGTTACCTTAATAGGAATCATTTTGTTTCTCATTTTGGGGGGCAGGAAGGGAGAGGAAGAGAGAAAAGGGATTGCCTCTGTAATCCACCTCCGCTGACAAAGCTGGAAATGCCCAGTTATTAGTTAGAAAATGAAAAAAAACACACCAATTTGCAGGAATGAGGTAAAGACTTTATCATTTTGGCTGGCTAATGTGTCCAGTTGCAGCTTTCAGTAAATACGAATGGAAAAATAACTTCAGCTGCAGGCTGGACAATAAACCTAGAGGCAGTGTGATTTATGCAGGCTGTTTGAAGTATACACTTAAAGACAACCTGGGAAAGATGCTGAAGTCGGGAGGGATTAGTACCCAACCCTATCCTCACCATAGAACAGCAATACCATGGGGAGGGACCAAGGGCTAAATATTCCACTTTGGATGGTAGGGTAGATTTAGGTTGGAGATTAGGAAAAAGTTGTTTAACATGAGGGTGGTGGATCACTGGAATGGGTTGCCTAGAGAGGTGGTGGAGGCCCCATCTCTGGAGACATTCAAGGTCAGGCTTGATGGGGCTCTGAGCAATCTGTTCTAGTTGGAGATGTCCCTGCTTATTGTAGGGGGGTTGGACTAGATGACCTTTAGAGATCCCTTCCAACCCAATACATTCTATGATTCTGTGATTCTATGATTCTATAATCATCCTGGTTACAGAGGTATATAAATACAGGATAGCATGCAAAGGAAGCAGCTCTGCAGACAGTGATTAAGTTACAAAGAGAAGGAGGGAAAATATCAGGGAACTGTGAGGCAGCCAGTGGAAGCCAAAAAGACTTCATCAGTCCTCCAGCCACATACCATCCGGAGCTTGAGTTCCTGGTTCATGGAGCACTGGCACAGGCATTAGCTGACTCTGCATGTTCAGTCCAATATATGTTTTCAGCACAGACAACTGGCAGCCAGGAATCCTTGAGGCTTCTAAATAACCACCTCTAGTTCCACTTACTCTGTAAAGACACTTCATCTTCCATGCTTGGGCATCTCTTCTGCTACTCAGTCCCAACCTCATTTCACTGCTTTTTTCCCTGCTGTATCTGACTTCTTCTGGAGAGGTTTCTTGGTTAACAAACAACATTGCGCCAGCTGGGAGTCAGCATAATATAGAATAGAATCTATAAAATAAATATAACAAATAATAAATATATCATATTATCCACATTATATCAATCATATAATAAAATGTTATGTATTTATATAATATGATATGATATAATATATACTATATATTATATATCATTAAACTATAACATTATATATTATAAAGTATATTATATATCAATATAGAAAATATATTATTATATATTATTATATATTATATTGTTTTTATTATATTATATTGGGTAGTGACAATGTTTATGTAGGAAGAGATAGCATATACCTCATGTTACACAGCTATATCCATCCATAAAGCCATTGACAGCACTAAAACCAAAAGTCAACCCATATATTGAGCACATTTTGGGTTAAACATACAGCTAGCATTATGTGATAAGAATAAGAGGCACCAGATGTTTTCTTTGATTACTGCATCCTTTGCAAAGAAGCTAGCCACAGCATCTAGTCATAAATATTGAAAAGTTTGCTTCCCACCTAGTCTTCCCAAAGGGGATACAGAGGAATATGGACCCATGGCCAACAGCTACTGCTGATCCAATCACCAGAAGTAAGGGATAGCAAGGGAAAACTATTATCTGAATTAGTCGAGCTGTAAGCCAGACACTTAAGATATGGGAGATGCAGAAATATCCAAGTTCATACCCCTTATACCAGGCCCAGAACCAGCAGTGCCAGCTCATTTACCATGTAGAAAACAAGCTGAAAAGCCATGTCAGCCAAGTGCTGGCACAGAGCGTCATCCAGCTAATTAATCCTGTTAGACTGGGCTGCACAATGTGTGGAATTTACCGGTTTGGGTCTCTTCAATACACTAAATTTCATCCTGGGATGAACACACCCTGAGTAGACTAATGTAGCAACAACTACTGGCTCAAGGCTACATTCAAGCTTATAGTGTTTGTCTAGACAACATTATTGGTTAATATCTCAACACATTTTTATTTGGAAAATAGTCTGTGTTTTTGCAAAGTAGCTTTATTCCAGTTTATCTAGATTTTTAAAAAAATAACAATAAAGAAAAGAACATACAAATACATCTGGATCTTATAATTTCAACATATACGTATTTTCAGTTTTTGTGGAGTAAATCTGTGCGGCTGCTATTCCACACTCATACCACTAAAACTTGGAGCAGAACTTGGCTCTAATTTAAACTGGATATCTAGGCTATGGATGTGTTGTAACTAGTTCTGCTGACTTTAGAGTCAGCCTTACAATTATTTATTCCTAAAGGCTTTTTCAGAAATTGAACGGTTACTGAGAAATCTCAAATTTCATTTAAGAGAAAGCCAAGAGGTTTTAGACACACCACTGAAAAGTCCAAAATATGCAAATCCTCAATTAATTTTTATTATTATTTTTTAAAGAAAAACTTGGCATGGCTATTCTTCAAAATCATATGTTTTTAAATCACACAACTTGGTGGGCATTGGGGGTGTGGTTGGCACCAACGCACTCTATATTCTTCCTTGCTCAGCATTAGGCACGTGTTCAGACATGGCAATAAGCCACAACAGAGTCACGGCAGAATTTACAAGCACAGCATAGTGCCCCCTCTCCTCAGTGGTGTACTTCTATCCCAGTGCACCCAAAAAGCATATGGTATTAAAAGGGAACGTATATAATTACCTATAACAGAGCAAGAAGGTGAAAGGCCAGCCCTCTGGTGCACGCAGAGGGTAGGCTTGTAACTAATGGCTTCCAAAACAGACAAATTAACAGTTGGTCTCAGGTCAGGGTTTATCACAGAATAACTGTCATCTCCCCTCTCAGTCTTAGAAAAGACATGCCAGACCAAATTACAGCAACAAAAGTCTCAGTTGTCTGCTCCTCTTCAAAGTGGCCCTTTCTAGTGAATTTTGTGATATATTGATTGGCAGCTGTACTGAGATCTTGCTATGCTCTCATACCTCTTCTGGGTTCATGTAGAAGAGCTGTTTTGAGCATCCTCAAGCCAACAGTGCTCTAGATGACTAAATTACCTTTTTGAAGGACAAGAGTGCACAATGGCTTGAGAGGTCTCCCTTGGTTTTCTTCTTTACAGTGGCATTTTTGGCCAAGGGCTGATCTGCATACTGATGGTGTTGATTTGCATTTGGTTTTTGTGGCTACACTTTTGCCTACAATGAGCCAAACCCAAACACTTTAGGAAAAATGTGGATCTAAATCTGCACATTCCAGTTTTTGCTTCACTCTAACTTGGTTCTTCTAAACCCTGGAGGATTTTTGTTTGTTTGTTTTATTTGTTTGCAAAAGCAAAAGCCATATATAAACTTACTATTCCCAGAAACCTCTTAAAAACTCCAAATGGTACAAGTTTATACGATAGGAAATGCCCTACTAATGCAATGAGGAGGTGGGAATCTCTCCTGTGTTACTCCAGTATTATGCCAGTGTAAGTCTGTTCATGCCAGTAGATTTCATGCAATGGAAAACTGAAGCAGTACAGTGGTGAATCAGGCCCGGTGGTTTGGTTTATATACAAGTATGAAATACTTTGGAGTTATTGTGCAAGTTCCTGCTGTATTTAGGAGGGAGAATATTTTCCATGCACTATTCAACACCATAGCCTTGCACCAAACAAAAGACTGTTTCTTCCGACAGATACAACCTCTGAAATACTAAGCATCTAGACAAGCAGCAGGGGCTGGATAAAGCTAATGCCATTTCCTTGTTTGAAATATTTTTTCTCAGTCATGCACACATTTACACATTCAAAATAAATGTCAATATTGTACTAGAGAAATAAGATGGAGAGCACTGCAATTTTATCTAGGTAATTTAAATAAGATACCTATAAATAGGAAAACACAGGAAATTGCTGCTGTTGCAGAATGTTCCTTCCCTCTATCAGCTTTCTCAGATGTGTCCACTGAATAGTTTCCAGCATGTTTCCCTTCCTTGCCTGCCTGCCATTTGCCAACTATTCTGACCCTTTCCCTCTTCTCTTATTTCTCCCCTTTCCCTGCCTTTCTCCTTTCCCCTTTGGGATCGTGACGCTGTTGCTGTGACTGTGTTTTATAATTTCCATCAAGCCAAATGCAAATCCCATGCCCCTGCCGTCCTGCTTTCACCTGGCCTGGCCTCTCTTCACCTTGCCACCAGCCCAGGCTTCTCTCAAGCCTTGAACTGTTCACCTCATATGTCTGGTCCCCTTACACCTTCAGGTGAGCTTTAAAGGTCCCTTCCAACCCTGACCATTCTGTAATTCTGTGATTCTATAATTTCATGCCTATTGCTCTCTTGCATTGTTTCTTGAGAGCCAGCTTCATTTCTACCATGATCTGGCACTGTTGAACTCAACATGACCTGTTCCCTTCAGCTGCTGGCTATGCTAAACACCTAGACCTACATGACATCCTTTCTGCTGCTCATTTCTTCTCTCACACTCCGCAAACTGTAAAATCTGCTTCTCCTCTTTCATTTCTTCTCTTTCCAGTTTTCCCCACTCTCCCTTCTATCTGACTCCTTGTATTCCTGTCTCAACATTTCTGTCATCCACTGACTACCCACGCCCTTCCTCTTCGATTCGCATTTGCTTGGGAATGAGAACTTTTATTATTTATTTCATGTTACCCTTTGCATTAGATAGTTAGACCTAGTAAGTTCTCTATAAAAAAAATCACAATAAACTGTTCTCCAGATTTCCACTTCCCCACCCCCATAAACTTTGGCAATGTCTAAGCTACTGATGTGCTGAGACAATTACCCAAGACATGTTGGTCAGTGCTGTGTTACTGAACCTATTATTCTGGATGTATCCGTCTTCTGATCTTCTGCCTTTCACTTTTCAGTTACATTATAGCTCTTTGTAAAACAAATACCCCCCCTCCTTTTTTCCTGTGTCATTATTAAGCCTGACATTAAGGAAACCTCTCTCGGGTTTCCAAACTCCATGGCAATGAAAATGGTAAAAATGTAATTTCAAAACACGATAGCAAGACAGATGGCAAATAAAGAAAATATAAAATAAAATCAAAAACCAAACCCAACCAGACAATCCTCACATTGCAAATACTCAGAAACACCATTCTCCACTATACGGGAAAAAATTACTGAGACGAAGAAAGTATAGTTTTCTGGATACATGAAAAATTACTTTTGAAGGATGATACTGTATTATGTTCTGGCAATTTAACAGTGATTTAACTGTTTCTACAGTATTTGTGAGGTCTTTCTCAAAAGCAGAGATGAGATGAGTTTTAACAGGCCCTTTCTGCAGCTCTGGAGGTGGTAGCCAGAGAATTCCTGCAGCACAGAGTCTGCTCTTTTTCCACTGTAAGGAATTCTACAGACAGGGAGTGCAGAGCAGATTAGCCAGGTGATTTTAAGCGAAACAGCTAGGGCACTGGGAGGGATTTAATTGTCACAGTATGCAGCTCTCCTTGGTTTAATTTAACATGAGAACAGGCAACCTGCCATGTTGATATAAACTCAGCAGCACTGTGAGAATGAAAAAGGACTCTCCTCCAATGTAATCTGACCACAGAATCTTTCATTTTCTGTTGCCCGAACAGCTCTATCAAGCATATAAACGTGACTTCACCCACCCAGATTTAGAGAGAATGGTTGTATGAGTGTTACAGAGCCTCAGGCAGATTTCCACGACATTTGGTGACCAGCAGGAGAGACAGAGGAACAGAAACTGAATTTCTTGTGAGACATTTACAACTTTTGTCTATGCTTTGGGCTGGAAAAGTATCTAATGCTAACAAAACACCCTTCATACATACTTCTAGTATCCCAAACTGCAACCACTTCCCTTGCTTTACTTCTACTGTTTCTAACCAAGCACAAATCTAGAAGTGGAACTGAAAGGATTTCAGTGTTCCCTGCCTGTTTTAAGGCAGGCTGGAGGGATATAAGCTCCTTCACCGTTTGACTGTGTAAAGTGCTTGTGGTGTCTATGCTCCATTGTTTGACTCACAGTTGGATCCATCTCTTTTTCACAAGTTTTGCAAAAAGCTAGCTTTTATCAATTGAAAAGCAAATATATAACTCTTGCCTTGGAGCTTACATTCAGTAGAAATATTTCTGAATTAAAGTTCCAGCAAGGGAGACAATGCATCAAGATCAAGATCTAGCACATAAAAAGTTGTGGACTACAAAAGCAGTGAAGCTGGACTTTGAAAGTTCACCTCTGACACTATGCTCACATCAGTGGTGCTAGAACAACCCAAGCCTGCTGTGACAGCTTCAGATCAACCTTCTTGGAGGGGTTTTTGCTCAATAAGGTTCACCATAAATCCTTAGAATAACATGCTAGTCCTATTAAAGCCCCTGCAGAGGCTCTGTAGAGAGAAACATTTAACAGATGGGATTGGATTCAGCTCCTGCAATGCCAGCCATCAAAACATAAGGCAGCTGGTCTAGGGTCTCTAGTTGGGCAGTGATGTGCTGCTGGTGAGTGATAAGGATGTGGTAAGAGGATCTTGTCCCACCTTGGATTGTGGTAAGAGGCTACTTTCTCTGCTGTGGATGTACACTACAGACTGTTCCTAACACTGAGACTGAAGAAATAGCAATATGAACCATTAGCATAGGAAAAAACATCTATGTGCTGCTCCTCTGCCCCATTTTGCAGTTGTGGTAAATTCTGTCAGATGTTTTGGGGATGCTGATGGGGAATACTGGTGGGGAGAAATTCCTTTTGGCAGCTGACCCTCAGCAAAAGAGCAGCTCCCAGCCAACAATATTTCAAACTTTCTGTAAGACTCCTCAGGAAGACTGGGGACTAAGGCAAACCACAGATTTTGGTCTTCTCCACCCCTTTTTTCTTGGAGATGTCTACTCCCAGCAAAACTAACTAGCAGTTTTGGAGAAGGAGATGTCCCAGCATAATACACAAGGAAGTCCATTTCTTGGTGTCTCCTGTACCTTTTCTGTGGGTGAACAAAGGACCAACCTTCCAGACCATCAACCAACAACTTCGGGAAATTTCATTTACTCTGTATGTGAGGCAAACTGAAGCTCCACAGCTTAGATACATTCAGATCCGAATCAGAATTGCACAGAATCCTTCTGGTTGGAAAAGACCTTTAAGATAATAGAGTCTGATCATTAACATCCAGAACTGAATTCCAAGCACCACACAACACAATGTCTTCCAGTCCAACTGCCTGCTATTATAAAGGCTCAGGTTCATTACTGAATACAGGTCTGACTGAACTCCCATGCAATTGGAATTTCGATTCACTGCTCTCTGGTACACCAGTCTGTGGCACAAAACACACATGACCACATGCATGCCTGCTTGCAGAGATACTTTGCTGCAAACTGAAGTGTCCAAGAAACCAGCAAATTCCACAACTACACTCTTCTATCCTTTCTTATTTCAGTTGTCCTGGGTGCATACCGTATGGAAAAGTATTTTTTTAATTACAACTACAGATTAGGCTGGCCCTTGCCCCACTCAGGGCCTGAAACATGTGATGCTCAGTTGATGAACAGCTACTGAATGCTTCATTTTTTCCTCCTCATCTAGTGACTCTCATTCTGCACAAGCCAAATCACCTTCCAAGGGCAATTTTATTTATCAGCTCATGAGCTAATAAATGAGGTCTTCAAATCATCACCAGAAGATCCGAGAGCCTCTATAGTCACCAGTGACTTTGTTCTCATACCAGGGATGAAAGAACTAGGGAAGCTGAAAGGAAGCAACCTGGACCTACATGTTTCAGTGCCCAGCAACAGATGTCTGGAACATGTATCCAAAGCACATCACATAGGGACACACTGTGATCCATGACAAATCTTCAGTAAAAGCAATTTGCCCAGTATCACTGAGCCCACACTACAAAGAACTGGAACCACTTCTGTTATTTCATGTGATAAAAGTACTTACTTACTGTTCCTTACACACACACACAGTCTATTACTCTCTAGATTAGAAGCCTAAATGGGGCTAAGAGCCTTTTCATTCACTATTTTATTAATGTTTTGAAAGCACACTTTTTGGATAAAAAACATAGAATCATAGATTCATATAATGGTTTGGGTTGGAAGGGACCTTCAACATCATTTAGTTCCAACCCCACTGCCATGGGCAGGGACACCTCCCACTAGACTGGATTGCTCAGACCTCCATCTAACCTGGCTTTGAACACTTCCAGGAATGTAACCTCCCTGGGCAACCTGTTCTGGTGTCTTGCCATCTTCACAGGAAATAATTTCTTCCTAATGTCTAACCTAAATCTCACCTCTCCCAGTTTTCATCTATTGCCCCTTGTCCTCTCACTACAAGAAGTAAAAAAAGTCCCTTCCCAGCTTTCCTGTAGGCCCCCTTCAAGTACTGGAAGGCCACTATGAGGTCTCCCTAGAGCCTTCTTTTCTCCAGGCTAAACAACCTCAACTCTCTCAGCCTGTCTTCATAGAAGAGGTGCTCCAGGCCTTGGATCATCTTTAATGGCCCTCCTTTGGACTCGCTCCGACAGCTCCGTGTTCTTCCTGTGCTGGGGGCTCCAGAACTGGACACAGTACTACTACAGGTGGGGTCTCATGGGAGCAGAACAGAGGGGGAGAATCCCCTCCCTTGACCTTCTCGCCATGCTTCTTTTGATGCAGCCTAAGACATGGTTGGCTTTCTGGGCTGCAAGTGCACATTGCCAGCTTCTTGACCACCATAACCCCTAAGTCCCCCCATTACTACATCCGCAGGTCTCCTCAGTAGTTTCAACAGAAGTTTCAGGTGCTGCTGACCAGCCTGGCTGGACCTCTCTTGCTGCCAGTGTTGCCAATGCTGGGGACCACAGACATGTGCTGTGCCCCCTCAGCTAGGAATAGTAAGCACAGTGATTGTTCAAGCCTCCAGCCAGGACTGGCACCTGTGAGGACTGGGTGACTTGTGACAGAAAGTCCTTGGCAGGAGCCAAACCTTAACAAGCTTAAAATGCATTGAGGAGTTTTGCAAATGCAAAGCCAGACCAGAGAATAAGTAGTTGCAGAAAGTTTCCAATGTGAAATGTTTACAAGACAATTATTTACATTATCTGGATGGTTTTAATTACAGAATAGTTCAGACCAGTTACTTAAATTTTCCCAAGGGGTCATTAGTCACCCTGTGAATTTGCATATTTTCCATTGCTGTATTGAAGCAAATCAGATGTACTTATCAGAAGAGTGACCTGGCAACCTCTGTTCTTGGCAGATTATAGTTTGAGTTTCATCGTGACAGTGTCTAATGTGTTAGCAAATGTTCCACTGTAGAGCTAAAGCAAACCTGGGGGACATCACAGTGCTCCTCATTTGAAATGTAAGAAATTTCAAGCACAGACAGAAGAAAGGGAACATTTTTTACAGCCACTACTTATGACAACTGCAGTACATTTCAACATCTTATAAATATATTAATATTCTAGTCAGTGTGGCAAAAGGACTTGTTCAACTTATTCATAGTAGTAAGTACAATAATCACAGAATCACAGAATCACAGAATCTTAGGGGTTGGAAGGGACCCCGAAAGATCGTCTAATCACATGGACTCCATATGTCTGCATGATATTCAGACTACCACGTGTTATAGAGACTGTGCTTTTAGTTATGCTCAGATTTACTAAGCTGAATGGAAGTAGATTAATCCCCAACACAATTCCTCAGAAGTAAATGGGCTTCACAATATGACTTGGTACATTTCAGGTAGGTCATGTTATAGTATTTTATCAGCTGCGTTCTTTTGCTTGGTCATAGGAGGCGTGAAGATACACAGCTGGGGCTGTCAGCCATTTTTATTTAAAAATGAAAACCATCATATAAATAGAAAATTACCAAATACTATAAATATATAAGAAAGTATGTATTATCTATTCTTACAGATTTCACAGTAGAAAAGCTGTATTTTTTTCAAACGAGTTTGTAAATGGAAGCATTTTGTAAGATTCTCATGTTGTTTCACATTACTCACAGTTTCCACAGTTTTAATTCTGACTGCTGTTACCAGAGCAAGGATTGCTTCCACTGAGAAAAGGTGATAATGGGCATAAGTCAGTAAATGTAAATTGTGATAGATATTTAAATAAGTAAATCACATTATTTCAAAATTACCTAAAATGAGTACTTATCAAAGTAGAAAATCATAAAATGACAACTGACCCTATTCAAGTGCCATCTAGCCTGGTTAGATGGGTCATCCTTGAGCCCACATGTACTTGTGTTATGCACTGAACTGCAAACTAGACAAAGTAGAACATTTTGTATCTTTTAAACTACTTTTGTTAATATTGAAGTTGAAATCTCTGAATACTCAGAATAAGCATGCTCTAAGTTTTATCCATACAGGAAAGGACAGCTATCAAGTGACAGACACATTTTCAGATATCCTTGTTTTATGAAGCAGGTCAGAACCTGATATTATATAATAGCTCACACATGTATATACATGTAGACACATATATACCTATAAAAACATAAAGTATCTTCAATAAAAATTGCGATACAAGTTTAGGTGGATTAATTTCAATTGCTTTATGAAAACAATGTAGTAAATCCTCCTTTTCTTGGCATCTGTGCCTTTGCTTTACCATGCAATGAAGCTAACAATTTAGATCAGTTAGTTTTTCCTCTGGTCATTTTTTAAGCCTCTGTTGTCTAGAAGATCATATGTCACAATCAGAATAGTCTCTTTGGTCTGAAAATTAGGGAAAAGGTCTAAGTCTCAGACAGGGAAAAATATCCACACCACCCAGCAGGGATGGATCTTCAGGGAGCTGATGACTGCTGACACCTTGGAGCACTAACCAGCAGCCCATTTATCACATGCAAGGGACAGAGCTGAGGAGAAGCTCATATTGCACACCCCATGTCTGTGATAAAGATATCCTCATTGTAAAGGACATTAGTAGTAGTGAACTACTGCCCTGCAAATGCTTCACATGTTCACTCTCTCTCCTAATGTACATTTGCACCAGGGAATAGGATAGACAGCTGGCCTGGAGCAAGAGCCACTTCTCTATACCAGTTCTGCAAGATCCAGTTGATCCTGCAGGAATTCCTTCCTGAGCCAGGTTTTGGCTTCTTCAGACCATCAGAGTACTGCCAAGACCCTGGCTCTTTGTGTGCCTGCCACATTGTACCTCCCAGAGTACATACGAAGCACACAGCAGAATGTCTCACCCATTGCCTATTGCCCTGCCACCCTTTTTGAAGTTCACAGCCATTGATATAAAGCAGGAGAGCTGCAAAACCTAATGAAGAACAGCAAGAAAGCTGAGGTGGGCCTCACCTACCTTTTTAGGTAGTACTATAGTTTATATGAGATGGCTCAGCACCCTGTCAAGCTGAGACTTAAAACTGTCCAATGTGGGGGAATCTACCACTTCCCTTGGGAGACTATTCCAATGTTTGACTGTCCTCATGGTGAAAAATTTACTTCTTGTGTCCATTCGGAATCTCCCCAGGAGCCACTTGTGCCCATTACCCCTTATCTTTTCCATGTGACTCCTTGTAGATAGGGAGTCTCCATCTTCTTGGTAGCAACGCTTGAAGTACTGGAACATTGGAATAAGGTCTCCCCAAAGCCTTCTTTTCTCAAGGCTGAACAAATCCAGTTTTCTCAGTCTCTCCTCATACAGCAGGTCCTCCAGTCCTCTGATCATCCTGTCATGGGGGTACATTAGCCTTCCTCCAGTCTTCAGGGACCTCTCCTGATCTTCATGACTTCTCAAAGATTATGGAGAGTGGCTTTGCAATGACACCAGACAGCTCTCTCAGCACCTTAGGGTGGGTGGCATCCAGGCCCATCAATTTGTATAGGTTGAGCTCCTGTATTAGTTGACACACCAACTCTTCCTTCCCTGATGGCAAGTCAGTGTCTGCATCAACCTGGACTTTTGTTCCTATGGCCTGGGACCCAACAGCACTGGGAAAGTGGTTGTAAATTCACTGCCTTTTTACTCTGTTTGGGCAACAGCAAACATAGCAGATGTCCAGGTTTGTAAATGTGCAATAGATACAACAACAGCAACCTAAATAATAATAAAGAGAAGTTTAAATGTGCTGCAGATATGTTAATGGAAGACAAAAAATGATGGCTCACAGAAAGTTGCGAAGTGATTCAATTTTCAAAAGAAACTTTGTGAATACATTTTCCACAAGCCATCCAGCTCTACCCTTGAATAAAACTGGTTCTAGTGGCAGTCAAACTGCACATGCCTGCAGCTCACTGTTCTCTGATGAATGCATGTGATGGAGTTGTCTCCATTTGTACAGTACAGAAGTCTGCTGGCATTTAACTCTACCAAAAAAACAGCTCTTTCACGGAGTGCTCCATACAGGCTAGGATTATGGACATATGGATCATGTTTAACGAACACAGGTGAACTGCAAAGCTTTAGCAAAGATTCCCTTATATTGGCAAAGCTAAATCTACCTACCACTAGGGCAGGAAAAGGCTTATGGATGCATGTCTGTCTGTT
This sequence comes from Hemiprocne comata, assembly GCA_020745705.1. NCBI lineage: Eukaryota > Metazoa > Chordata > Aves > Apodiformes > Apodidae > Hemiprocne > Hemiprocne comata. The sequence goes on from CM036588.1 coordinate 87,172,707, forward strand.
AATCCATGCCAGCAAACAGTTTGAAGCACAGTAACAGTGCAAAGCTGAAGAGTACAGTATATTTGTGGACTTATTTCCATTGAACATCATGTAAAGAATTATTCTTTCTGTCCAATGTCAACTGATTTAAAGGAGAGATATTTTGCCCTTTTATTTAAACCATGACTAAAATTAGAATAATAATAAAACTGTGAATAACCCACGAGCTGCAAAAAGCATGTTCAGTAAAAATTCTAGTGGTTCCTCCTTGTCTCCCATCTTGACTCCCTTTCACCTGCCCCAGAGCTATGTCTGTAAAAAGAATAGAAGTACAGTCTCCTGAAGGACCTTGGCATGGGAGCGCCGGGCAAGACTTCAAATCCAGGCATCAGCTGAAGATTACGTAAATTTGATTCTCTTCATTGTTTCTGCTGATCTTGAAGCTGTTAGTACAGAGTCAGTGTGACTTTGAATGGAAAACAACACAATGGTTTCACGATGAAAATGGTTGTGCTGATTAGGAAAGCAGTTTTCCGTCACGAAAGCAAATATGTGGCTGCAGTTCCATGCAGGTATAGAATGCCATGTGCTTACTTTTCCTTTTTCTTTTCATGCAGACGAAACAATGCCCTCAACTCTTGCTTGCTATGGAGGTCTTTTATGTAAGATATGAACTCAAGAACTGTTTGAAGACTGGGGTTTTGGGAGAGTCATCAAAAGCTGCCTGTTTTCCTCTGGATTTTGCCATGCAGGTTACAGACCTTTTAAAAGAATTCTATTAATTTCTGTCTCCTCACCCGCATGGACAATCAAATAATCCTTTCCTCCTAGTAGCTGAACCACATTGTCTGAAAGTAACCAAATCTAGCCAAGGAAGCACAGTAAATGGGTGAGGAAGTGTCAGTACAGGGTAAACAGGGATCCATAGAATCATAGGATCATTTGGGTTGGAAGGAACCTTAAAGATCATCTAGTTCCAACCCCACTGCATGGGCAGGGACACCTCCCACTGGATCAGGTGGCTCAGAGCCCCATCCTACCTGCCCTTGAACACTGCCTGGGAGGGAACATCCACAACTTACCTGGGCAACCTGTTCCAGTGTCTCACCACCCTCACACTAAAGAATTTCTTCCTAATGTCTAACCTAAATCTCCCCTCTTCCATTTTTAATCCATTACCCTGTGACCTCTCACTACAAGCCCTTGTAAAAACTCTGTTCCCAGCTTTCCTGTAGGCCCCAGTCTAGCTGTTCTTACTGGCATGCTTTCTACCACCAATAAATCACAATAATCCACGGAGTGATATTCACATGCTGCGATGGAGGAAAGAAAGCACATTATTTGGTATCTGGTACGGAAAGCAGGTGAGAGGCTGCAAAGGGAGCGGACAGCATTGACACTCCATGGGATGCTGTACTGCAGTAAGAGCCATGGCAGGTCATGATGGGAGGATGGTCTTCAGCTCTCACCTTCACTGCCATATTAAATCTGCACTCCTGCCCTACGTTGGGTTTCAGTTAAGATAATCTCTATGCTTCTTGCTCTTTTTTGACCTATATTTGCTGTAATGAGCCCAAGTCTTTTTCTCACCTCCTATTACTTACAAAAGTTGCAGAAAGTTAGGTATCTCTGCAGCAAACCTTCACCTCAGCCAAGACAGCTTCAGATGAGACAGTGTATCATAGTATCATAGTATCATCACTCTGGTTGGAAAAGACCTTCAAGATCATCAAGTCCAACCACTGCCCTAGCTCTGCCACGTCCACCACCAAACCCTGTCCCCTGGCACCACATCTGTCTTTTTAGATGTATCCAGGAATGGTGGCTCAAACACCTCCTTGGACAGCCTGGATCCCCAAGTCTAACTCCCACCCCAGAATAAGACAACCTCAAGGTTCATACCATGTCCCTGAGGGCATTGTCCAAATGTTTCTTGAATATTGTCAGGGTTGGTGCCATTACCGCTTCCCTGGGCAGCCTAGTCCAGTGCTCCACCACCCTCTGGGTGAAGAATCCCCTCCTTATGTCCAACCTAAACCTCCCCCTGCACATCTTCCTACCATTCCCTTGGGTCCTATCATTGGTCACCAGAGAGAAGAGGTCAGCGCCTGCTCCTCTGCCTTCCCTAGTGAGGAAGCAGTAAGCTGCAATGAGGTCTCCCTTCAGTCTCCTCTTCTCCAGGCTGAACAGATCAAGTGCTTTCAGCCACTCCTCATACGGCATCCCCTCCAAACCCTTCACCAACCTTGTGGCTCTCCTGTGGACACTCTCCAGCAGCTTCATACCCTTTTTGTACTGTGGCACCTGAAACTGCACACAGTACTCAAGATGGGGTCGCACCAGTGCAGAGTAAAGTGGGACAATCACCTCCCTTGACCAGCTGGCTATACCATGCTTGATGCACCCCAGGACTCAGTTGGCCCTCCTGGCTGCCAGGGCACACTGCTGGCTCATGTTCAACTTGCCGTTGACCAGAACCCCCAGGTCCCTCTCCGCAGGGCTGCTCTCCAGCCTCTCACTCCCCAGACTGTCTGTATATCCAGGGTTACCGTGTCCCAGGTGCAAAATCCGGCACTTCTCCTTGTTAAACTTCATGTGATTGGTGATTGCCCAGCTCTCTGATTTGTTCAGATCCCTCTGCAGGGCCTGTCTGCCCTCGAGAGTGTCAACTGCTCCTCCCAATTTAGTGTCGTCCGTGAACTTAGTAAGTAGGCCTTCAAGTCCAGCATCTAAGTCATTTATGAATATATTAAAGAGTACTGGCCCTAAGATGGATCCCTGTGGAACCCTGCTAGTGACCAGTCGCCAGCCTGATGTGGCCCCATTTACTATGACTCTTTGAGCTCGACCCATCAGCCAGTTACTCACCCAATGTATTATGTGCTTGTCCAGCTGGATGCTGGACATTTTGTTTAGAAGGATACTGGGAGAGACAGTATGAAAGGCTTTTCTGAAATCCGGAAAGATTACATCAACTGGCTTCCCTTCATCAACTAGGTGGACAACCTTGTCATAGAAAGAAATCAAGTTGGTCAAGCAGGACCTTCCTCTAATGAACCCATGTTGGCTGGGACCAACGACTCTGTTGTCTTTTAGGTGTTTTGCAATAGCTCCCAGAATAATCTTCTCCATAATCTTACCAGGCACTGAACAGAGACTAACAGGCCTGTAATTACTGGGGTCATCCCTGCTGCCCTTCTTGAAGATCTGGACAACATTTGCCAGCTTCCAGTCAACTGGTACCTCCCCAGATTCCCAAGACCATTGAAAAATCATTGAGAGAAGTATCGCTTTGACCTCTGCTAGCTCTCTAAGTATCCTTGGATGAATCTCATCAGGTCCCATTGACTTGTAAGGATCCAGCTGGAACAGCAAATCCCATACCAGTTCAGGGCTGATTGGGAGACTATCATTTGCCCAGTCATGGTTCTCTAGCCCAGGGCTCTGGGGGTGCTCAAGCCCATCATCAGTGTTGAAGACAGAGGTGAAGAAAGCATTAAATGTCTCTGCCTTGTCTATATCCCTGTTTATCGGGTGTCCATGATCATCAAGTAATGGGCCAATCTTATTTCTGCCCTGCTTTTTGCTATTAACATATTTTTAAAAGCCCTTTTTATTATCCTTCACAGTGCAGGCCAGCTTCAACTCTAGTTGAGCTTTAGCTGCACCGATTTCTGCCCTACAGTGTCGAACAGCATCTCTATAGCTCTTCCATGTTGTCTGTCTCTCCTTCCACTGTCCATACACCTTCCTTTTGTGCCTTAGTTTTAGTAGGAGGTCCCTGCTCAGCCAGGGTGGCCTTCTACCTTGCCTGCTTGACTTCCAGCATTTTGGAATTGCCTGGTCTTGTGCTCTTAGGAGGTGGTGCTTAAAGAGTGACCAGCACTGTTGGACCCCAGCACCCTGAAACTCTGATCACAAAAAAAGTGATCACAAAAAAGGTTGATGGTGCTTAGGCAAGGTGCATACAGTTATACAGAGCACTCACATAAGCTTGTGTTTCTCTGGGAAGCCAAGCTAAGACTGAAAAATCCCAAGTGGTCCAGGCTGTTCACAACAGATTTTTTCTCATGTTTCTTTTTTTTTTCTTTTTAATGAAAGTTGACTAACCTCATTTTCTGCTAAGTTGAAACACTGTGATAATTTGAAAATTAAATATTTCAATTTTTATTTTCTTTTTATTATTCTTTGTCTGGTAAAATCAGATCTGTTTCAAAACTAGAAGTTGAAATTATTGGAAAATGTAACCATGAACACATTTCAATTTTTTTGCTTTTGTGTAACACAACCCTTCAGCTTCAGCTGATTGATTCAAATGTAATCTGCTTGTTTGCTTGAAACAGTTTACTGATTTAGATCCAGCTTCTCAAATAGTTTCCATTCTCCCTGGGTGCACTTGCTGGCAAATCATGTCCTTGCACCTCTGATGGCTCCACTCTTTTCAATGTGTTCACTCTCAAAAGCAAAGTATATGAGGCTATAACATGAATGGTACCTACACATAAAGAAGGAACAAAAGTGCATGAAGTTGTGGAGGAGGTAGGGGATTTTGCGTTAGGGAGGGAGGTTTTGTGTTAAATCTATTCAGACTGGAAAACTCAGAAAGGGTGATTCTTATGTGCTGCTGCAATTCCTTTCCATGAAGGATGGGGCATACAGCCTGTCTTTTGCTTCCCCTGTGAGGATTTTCCTCCTTACAAGTTGAAAGTTTCAGAGTTTCAGCCCTGAAGTGGCCATTGTCCCCCCACGCAGCACCATGTACTGTGGCAACACAGGATATCACAGAATCATAGAATGGTCGGGGTTGGAAGGGACCTCTGGAGATTAAGTCCAACCCCCCAGGTAGAGCAGAATCCCCTAGAGCAAATTACACAGGAACACATCCAGGTGGGTTTTGCATGTCTCCAGGAATGGAGACTCCACAACCTCCCTGGGCAGCTTGTTCCAGTGCCCTGTTGCCCTCAGAGTAAAGAATTATTTTCTTATATTTAGGTTAAACCTCCTGTGTACTAGTTTGTGACCATTGCCCCTTGTTCTGTCACTGGACAGAGTCTGGTTCCATCCTCCTGACATCGTCCTTTAGATACTTATAAGCATTAATAAGATCCCCCCTCAGCCTCCTTTTCTCCTGGCTGAACAGCCCCAGCTCTCTCAGCCTTTCCTCATAGGGCAGATGCTCCAGTCCCTTAATCATCTTAGTGGCCCTGTGCTGGACTCTCTTCAGTAGTTCCTTGTCCTTCTTGAACTGGGGAGCCCAGAACTGCACACAGTGCTCCAGGTGAGGCCTCAAACCAGGGCAGAGCGGAGGGGGAGGATATGCTGGGAAGTTAAGGTGGGGAGGGGCTGGAGAGAAGCAGCATTCCCTCCCCCAGAACATCCCCAGCTTGCACAGACAGCTCAACAACATCTCTGAGAACCTGCCGGGCCCAAAGATCAGCTGAAGTATTCAAATCTTCTCCGTGTGACCATTCTTTGGCAAACCTTCCTTCAATTCAATTATAAATTATAGTGCAGGACCAAGAAATGAAAAAAACAAACCCCAACCAATCTACCAAGGAGCCAAATCTGGTCTTTACATAAGAGCCATGACTTGCTTTGGGAAAATACTTGAAAGCAAAGGTTGGACAAATCAAAGACCACAGAGCAGCAGGGGTATGTTTTCTTTTGTCCTGTTCACCATACTACATTACTTTCTGACCAAATATTGCTGGCTCTAGAACTGGCTCTTGTTGGCATCAACAGGTAGTTAACTGACAACAAGTATACGCACTTACAAGATGAATTTCTAATCCTTCAAAAAAGTAGCACTATTGCCTTGCTTTCAAACAAAGGGTGAGAGAGGCTTAGAGAAAGAAAGTGCAGAGCACTCATTAACTAACAGGATTAGAAATCCAAAGGTACAGGCTAGTTTGAACAACATATTTTTCACAATATTGGGGTTTATAAACCATGTCATGTAGAAAAAATATCCTAAATCATAACCGAGCTCTAGATTAAGAAAAATAAAAATGGGATTTCCAAAGAAATACAGGAGAAAAATGTTCAATAATCACTGATAGAGTGTTTGGGAAACAAGATCAAAAGTTGTTGCAAATTTCCTGGTAGAAAACTATTCTATTAAAAAGCAGTGATTCAGTGAAATGAAAACATTTCACAGCAATGTAAATAACTGTTGGACCCTGTCTCTAAAAATTCATAAATATGCATGAGATACATCTGATGATCATGTGTAGAAACAAAGAGTCAAAATGGAACATTCTGACATAGCAATTTTATAAGGTCCTTTGGTATTTTGTGGCCATTCTGAAATGTCATTTTGCCCAACTGGGGCTAAAAATAAAATTTGAAATATTCACATTTTTCATAGACTGGATGTAAAAACTCCTCTAATCCAAAGATAGATGAGTATGCTTGTTAGCAGTCACTACCACACCAAGTACTCACTAGAGACTCCAGAAAAAATGTTCTCAGAGATGGAGTGGCACTAAAGAGAGGTTCAGATTCCCAGAATTAACCAGGGGCAATTGTGGAGATGTATCTCCTAGTCAGCTGTAAAAAGAATACCCAGGATTATACCAGTCAAGCAACCAACTAGAAACAGTATGAAATGAAAATACCATTAGTTTTACGTAATATCATCACAACAGCTCACCAGAATGTGCAGCCACTCTGTAAGGTAAACTATGTAATGTTACCGTGGCTCCAGAACAATCAAGTAGAGCTACTGAAACTAGCCCATGCTCAGACTAGGGTGTGTCTACCACTAATTTCATGTGTCTTCCTTTGTTTGTACTGTTCCAGGTCATAAGAATGGCTGGACAATGAGACAGTTGTGTTCAAATTTCTATGTAGTATACACAGAAGAGAAATTTGATCTTGAAGACGTGGAGATCTATGCATCACTGAGGCATGAAAGCCTCTTGGGAAATTGCATGTGAAATTTAGGCATGTGCAACTGGATATACAGCTACATTTTTTTAAATTTATTTTACTATGGTAAGCAATCTACCATTTAATTGCACACAGAGAATAAAAGCTTCACCTATTGCTGCAATATCATGTCTGCTTTAATTTCTCAGCTCTTCCCTCAGAGGATCCGTTCTGCTCCATTTAGGACCAAAGCTTGAATCATGCTGCTGACAGCAGAGACAGTGGCACAGTCACAGGACTTTGGAATGAGCATTGCATTTAAGTCCTTTAACCTACAAAACATCTTAAAAGCAGTCCTGGGAGCACAGAGTTCAGGCAGGCAGGTTCACCAGGCTTCTCAGCAGACTAGAAGTGAATCTACAGCCTGTCTGCCTCTCTCTCCAGCAGAGTGGACACAGCTTACTGTCTCACAGGGAATTCAGAAGTAGAGGAATAGCAAAACAGCATGAAAGAATACAAACATAAAGTCATGTTTGACAGGTTGCAGTTCCATTCAAAAAATATTTATCTCAGTTACCCACACCCTTTGCAAATAAGCTATGTAATATAATAGAATCTGTGTCATTCTGTTTTTTAAGCAATGCTTGAGCCATACCCAGTGTATCTGGGGTGGGCATTTGCTTACATAGGTAAATGTAACACCAGTGTGTGCAGGATGGCCTTTCCCAAGTGTTACAGATTGTGTCTCATTAGCATGTAACTCTGCAATAGGAGGGGATCAGTGAATTATATCTTCCCCTTTTGTTCCTAGTGCACCACAATGCAAGCCAAATCAAAGCACAGTGAGAGAACAACCAGGATATCTGTGCAGAAACATGCCACTACTCCTAGCCAAAATGCCAGCACGGCCACATGGCCTTTCCAGAGGGTCTCAGAAACTTCAGGGGTTTTGCTGTGAAGGAGATGATATAGAAAAGTTAGTCTTGCCACTGACAAACTTAAATGTAGACACAACCTCCTGCTTTCCTTCACACCTCTCCCTTGCACGTAGCTTCAGTTCTCTAGCAAGGGCATCCAGCCTGTCAGACTACTTGTGTTTTGGTTCTTTTGAATCATGCCATGCAAAGAGTTTTGTGGAAGGTGAATGAGTGTATTTAGAGGCATCTTTCTAGTCACCTGACAAAATTTGGACCTAAGCTTCTGTATCAAATCATTCTCCACTCTAGAGCTCACGGAAAGCAACAGTAACACCAGGACGTAACACAGATCTTTGTTTTGCAGCAGTTATAATCAAACTATTGTTCTTCATGCTTTAATGGAGTTCCTAGAAAAGGAGATTTGGAAAAGAGGGTTAAGACTAGGTTTATAAAACTTAAGTATGTATCTAATCTGTCTGGGAAAATTGTTAATTAATTTTGCACATTTTCGAAGCTGTCTCTGACCTTAGTGTCAGAGCAGCATGCAGAGTCTGGAAGTATGTAATTAATAGCTCCACCTATGAAAAAGCCACAGAAAAGTTTATATTTAAAGCTGCCTGTTTCTATGCTAAATAAATATACACAAAGGCATAGTGTTTACTGTGTGTATGCTTATATGTATACCAAAACATACATGCATACAGGACTTTGAGCAACCTGGTCTAGGTGTCCATGCCCATGCAGAGGGGTTGGAACTAGATGATCTTTAAGGTCCCTTCCAACCCAAACCATTCTATGATTCTATGATTCTATACCTAGCACTGCACATACCTAGCACATACCCTTCAGGTGCTGCAGTAACCCGCTTTTAGGTTCCTGCCTTGCAGTGTAGTATTCAATGTTAGACTCCTAGACTCTCTGGACAGTACAGAGGGTCAAATGGCTGCTTCAAAATAGCCTTCCAGGCAGTCAGCAAACAGAGGGATTTCCTAGAGCCTTCTAGGAGTCTCGGTGTCATTGAGATTTGCTCAGTGAACTACTACCTAGAACCAACTCATAGGAAAGGCTGGAAACCAAACCACTTCCTAAAATGCATTCCTTTGACCCATCACTTGCTGGGCAAAGGTGGTGATACTAAGCTAATGTAATTAAAAGTGGGCTAGGGCATTGGTCCTTATTTGGTCCTATTTTTTGAAGAAAGACACGACTGTCTTAAGAAAGTGTTAATTCATCTATTGATCTGTAAGATCTACTCTGGGAAACATCTGGCATGCTGAGCCAATACCAGAAGATGTGGTGGAAGAATACAGGGTGGGATTTAGCTGAGCAGAGTTGGCAATGTAGAGGTGGGATTCCCACAGACTGGTGATAACTACCAAATCATTGCAGATGTTTTGGATATCTAAGCCTCTTGCCTCTGGCTTTCTGTTAGGCATGATGTTACACTGTCTTCAACTTCAAACCTGTAGGAACAGAACTACCTTTGAGGCTCCAGCCATCTTCCAAGCATGATGTGAATTGCCCCAAGGGTCCCAGCTACCATGAGGAGTAAGGCAGACAGTGCAATCTCATGAAATGATTTCCTTAGAAAACTAGACTAACGAGCCCTTAAGTACTTTCAGGATTTGACAGGAGGTGAGCAGGAGTTCTCAGTTTTCCTTAACTGTTTACCTAAGTGCTTCCTTTAACAATATTTTATCACTATGTAAGTCTCTTCAATCATATTCTTAGAATTTCTTGGCTTTTTTTACCCATGGCAATAACAAGCAAGTTCAAGACACAAAGCCATCTATCTGGCCCACTGATGAATGGCAGACAAGCATCTCCATGTTGCAAAAGGACGTGCCCTTTTACAAGGTAAACCTTTTATCTCGCCTAATGGCTGACGCAGGAGGGCTGGACCCAGAAGGGTGGTGGAGTAGGACTGGGCAAATGGCTGCAGAATACACAAGGGGGACACAACCCCTTCCTTTTATGCTCCCTCAGAGGGGAGAAAGCCAGCTGAGAGTGGACTTTTCTTCCTCCCCACAAGCTACAGAGTAAAGAGCGATTGGTATCTCATATTTTTACATCTGGTGAAGCAGAATGCTACACATCAGAGACATCCTTTTTCCTCATTTCCTCCCCCCTCCCCTCCCCTCCCCCCCAACTTTTGGCTGTTCCCAACCTTCTCAGGTTTGACAGCACATTAAGGAGAGTTTCAGGACACTGCCACGGACTGCTATGTTCTAGCAGACCTAGCATAGGAAAACTATTCCTTCAGAATGCAAAGTCAAATTTAGAGGTAGTCTAAGCTAAGAAGCTTTAGCAATTGACAGAGGAAGAAAACAGAGAGGGGCTAACTCATGGAATGGGTGCCCATGTCACTACATGCAGGCAGGGAAAATCTTGGTGGCTTCTGAGCCTTGGTTTTTTGATTCCTTTTTTCATTATTTCTTCTTCTATTGTGTATCTCTAAAATTGTCTGCCTTGAGGGCATGAAAATGTTTGTTATTCAAGGCATAGTGTTTCTTCCTCCAAAATGGGGTACATACAATCTTTTGGTTTTCAGTTTATATGCTCTTAAAAAACGTATTTCTCAAGAGAGCAGAGAAGTTCTTATGATACTACAAAGCTGGCTTAAGAAAGATAGCAGCTATTTCCAAACAAGCAGCAAATTATGTGCTGGATGGAAAAATTTATTTTGTATTTCATTAAATTCCACAGGGCTGAATCAGCTGAGTCAACTAAAGAGGCTCTTCCCAGAAAGATAAGTGGCCACTTATTTCCCATTGCCACATAAAGTGTTTCTCAAATGTACCTGAAAGTTATAAAAAAAGACAAAGAACAATGAAGCATTTTCTTTTCATTTTCTTCAGATGAGATAAAGGTGTAATGGTTAGTGCTATGGAACAAATTGAGAGTCCTGCCTAACATAAAAATGCATTTCAAGAAAAATTAAAGCTTTTGTGCAAATTCCTACATGTTTCCAGATGCCATGTCCAGCCAATCTGTCACATAGTTGATATAATACAGGGTTTCCTCTTGGTCTTCCTAGGGAATGTTTCCTGATTGGAGACCTTCCAACTGTTTCTCTTGTTTCTGTATTTCTTTTACCCCCTTTTCCAAAGGTACCTTTCCAATCACATTCTCTCAAGAGACGGATTCCAAAACCTTTGCTTTCACTTGGCAAGACAATGATCTCTTGTCCGTTCAAAAGGTGACTCCTGTAAAACTGGTCCTAGTAATGTCACTGGGAGTCATTTCCCACCACAGAGATTTGGGGACATATGCAGTGTAATCTTTTGCCTTGATAATAGTCTTGCTGTGTCATATAGGTAAGTAGTGCTCAGAATAAGTGGATCTGTCTCTTGTAGACTGACTACAGGAACGTGAAGCCAGATATTATGATTTCTACTCATTCTGTCCATCTGGCCACAAAGCACCCAGCATAGCAATCAGGTCCTTGCTTATCTGAAGATTACTCTTAGGAAAAATAATGTGTTATGTATTTAATGATGTCAGAATGTTGTTGTCCTTGACTCCCATTGCTACAGCATTTAAAAATGAAAAATAACTCCCTTGTATATACTGGGTTGGGTCTAGAAAGTCATGTTATACCTTCAAGGTCAATTTGGCAAGGGACTAAAGAAGAAAGCTCAGTGGAGGACTCTAAGGCAAGCTGTTTAGTAAAAGCCTCTGTGGATTAGATCACTGCTCTGCTTCCACTTGTGACGCTAATGGAAATTAATTGATCCACCTACAAGGATGTGTGCCCGTTACTAACACAGGCAATTGTACACTTCTTCCCTCTTCTCTCTCAGAGGCAAAAGATGAGAGGTCAGAGGACATCATAAGAGCACTTTATGGGTTTTTCCCCTCATGTTTATTTCTCCTGAGGAGGATAACAAGTAGTTTTAACAAGGCCTGAAACTTCACAACCACTTAGATTGCCCAACATCTTAATTACTTTCTGTGGTATGTGTCAGTGAGAGTATGATAAAGCTAAAATTCAATCCAAAATCCCATGAGTGTTGACAGATGTACGAATCTGACCAGGACGCAGGGCACTGCTGCACCAGTTCTGCTGGGATCTTCCAGCACGCTCAGCCAAACACCCTGAGTTTTGGAGAGTTCATCATCAGTCAAGATCTGCATCAAAAATGTACAGCTAAGACCCACTTTTGGTCTAAAATATGCCAGGCCACATGCCAGATGACACATACCTAATTACCAGGCTGTGCTGATTATTCCTTCTTCTGTACTTTTCTCAGGAAATTTAGAGTAAATTATATCTTTGGCAAATTACACAAAGAGATGATTATACATTTATTTAGATGTTTTCCTCTCTTTTTCTTCATGCAATAATAACTAGTGCAGATTACAGGAACTCGAAACAATTTTTATGTATGGCCACATTTTCCCAGGGTTAGATTCAATGAAGAGAAAAAAAAAAAATCCAAAAGATTAGTAAGGCATTTGGTTCGGGGAATATTTATGACATATTCAGCTTTTTTCCTTCCTCTAATATGAAAATGAACACTATCAAGGGATAGTGTCTTGGCTATTTGCAAGCCATTGGAAAATGCATATTAGAGGGGAAAATACATAATTTATTAAATGTATTGCTTAAGGTGAGAAACTTCAAATTGAGTTTTGTAAGCCTGGGGATTTTGGGTTGTACTTGGCATAGGCTACTCAGTTTGCTGAATTATTCAGTGCTGAGCCTGCCAGTGGGAATAACAAGAAAACAGACATAGATTTTGAAATGTGTTTTAATTTGATTGGGGGAAAAAAAAAAAAGGGGTTAAAAATTAAATAGCTACAAAAAAAAAAAAAAAAGCTTTATCCCCTCCTAGTTGAACAACTGTTGATGGAGGACTGCACGTCTGACTGAAAGGAGTACCTGTGAGTATTCACTTAGTGCCACTTAAACAAGAAGGTTGTAAGGGATTGTACTGCCCATTACACTGCCACAGATGTTAAATATAATTAGAAAATTCCTCCTATTGAAACAACTTTTTTCCTCAAGTAACCAAAAATTTTAGAAGATAAGGAGAGAAGGTGGTCAAGCAAGAAGAGGGTAGATTTAGGTTAGACATTAGAAAGAAATTATTTAGTGTGAGGGTGGTGAGACACTGGAACAGGTTGCCCAGAGAGGTTGTGGATGCCCCATCCCTGGAGGTGTTCAAGGCCAGGCCGGATGGGGCTTTGTGCAGCCTGGTCTAGTGGAAGGTGTTCCTGCCCTGTCAGGGGGGTCGGAACTCGATGATCTTTAAGGTCCCTTCCAACCCAAACCATCCTATGATTCTATGATTCTAAAATGCTGAGGTGTCGTACACCTGCTTGAGGAAAACAACTTAAAAGGGAAATTAATCTCTTAGGAATGCTCTTTCACTGCAAAATCAGTTCCCTGTTTCAGAAAAGAACCCTGATTTCTTTCAGAAATGGAAAGAATTCTGCAAAACATAGTATTTTTTACTCAGGTATAAATGTTGTCAGAAGAAAGTCTGCCTTTGCTTTAATGGAAGCTAAATCTGGCTTTTTGTTATCCCAGTGTCAGATTACCTAGTGTCTGAAATATTTCTTATGTATATAAAGAAAAACAATTTCTGGGCAACAAATCTTTTCAATCACCACAAAGAAAGAATTCTTTCAGGAACTGAAGTAAAAAACCTTCTTTTGTTAATTCCTATTTTTTTTACCATTAATAGGGAGTAACTGCCCTTGATAACAGCAGGCTCTTTTTCTCCTCATCACAAGGAGATAGGAAGGATCAGAGTAATGAAGACCACACTCCATCTTATCTATGCTGAGTCACACTGCTTAGTTGGAAGAAGGAATTGCTAGCAAGGGACAAAGTAAAGCATCGGAATCTGAAAGCTTTTCATGCTTGCCTGTCCCATTTTTCCCACACCCTAGAATATTCTACCCACAGCTCTCCTGTGCCCTGTGATCAACGCTTCAAATGAACTCAGAACAGAGTCTCTGCCCATGGTTTCAGTCTCACACCTCTGGTTCTGCACTTGCTCAGCAAAATACAATCCCCCAAAACTGAGGAAGTGGAGGTAGTAAAATGACTTCTTGGCAAAACACCAGGAGGTCTAATGAATTTTATTAATTAAAAACAAAACCAAAAACAAACCACAAAAAAAGAAGAATTGTAGGAAAATTCCCAGGTCCTTCAAAGTGTGAGCAGGGTCTTTCACACTCAGAGTCTTCCATGCAAAACCATGTGCAGAATGGTGCACCACAGCGGGAGCTTGGCATTCAAGTATGGAGCAGAGCAAGCCAAAGCCTTCACTGGAACAAACCAACCCCTGAAACGTTGCAATGAAGCCAGCATGGTGGACCTGCATGTAGACCTTAAACCTATGAGGTCATAGCACAGCACCTTACACAATGACTAAGAAAAAGGATGTACCAGGCAGTTGAATTTTACATCAGCCCATTTCATCGTATGGATATCTTTGGATAATACTGAATGGATTCCCAGACACCATGGTAAGACAGGGTCAATGTGTTCATTCACAGAGAGCCAAGACTTACAGCAAAGCAAAAAGCTGGTTTCTGGACATCCACTTTCTTAAACTGTAAGAAATAATCGCCTTTCACAGTGAGGCAGCTTTTCTGAGTTCCCTATGTGCGTGCTTTGTCTGAAAGCCATTTTTGACATTTTGTTTAATGTGTAATAAATTTATACTACAATTGACTGGTATGCATCATGATAGCTCTAATCTTCCAATAATGTTTTATCTATTCCTCATTATGTCTTGTTAAAAAGGAAAACGGTCTTTGTATTTTTATCGATTGATTTTAACAACAAGGGCAGCGGTTGTCAGGCCTAGAAACAGCACTTTTGCAGATTAAAAGGGCTGTGGAAAATTTCTAGGTTTGTGCAAGGAGAGACATTTTAGGTGAGGAAGAAACCAGTGGAAAAAATTTAAGAGAAACACAGAAATATCCATTTAATCAAAATGTACAATTCCTTCTGGAAGAAAAAGTTCTGATTTTTAATACAAGTAAATAAAAGCTAGCATTTCTCTTGTTCAGAGAGTTCACCAAATAGTGACTAAGAAACATACTTCTGCAAAGCTTTCTAATGATCTTTTTATTTAGCAATTGAAGGCCAATATTTCATCTTGATGACAGTCGATTAGAAGTGTGGAATAACAAATGCACATTGGATATGTTTTTTCAGCCTTGAGAAATATCCCCAGGCTGACTAATAACTCTGGTCATTTCCTCTCAGTCTTACTCTTGTCCAGCCTGTGAAGGGCTCTTAAATATTTCTCAAATGTAAACAAGAAATAAAAAATAGGAAAGGCATGGCTACATGCAGGAAAATGGTTATCTATAATTTTTAAGAACAAAAAAAAAGGAGAAGGATAAATTCCACACACTAGCCTCCTCCAGAGACATTTAATTCAGCTGGAGCTTTTCCACCAGCCTCAATGACCTTTGGACCAGACTATTCTGATGAAGTGCAAAGTTCTCATCTCTTGCAGAAGTTGCCTATTCAACCCAACAGCGAGTCTCTGTGCTGGAGCCCTGACACCCCAGCTGGGGCTACATTCAGCCCACACTTCAGCTAGGACTCCTGAGCTGAAATCTGACCTATTTAGCAAACACAGCACCTTGTTTATTGAAGCAGATACCCCACTTAAAATGCAAGCATCATGTGGATGGACTCTGTCCAATTCTTCTTTGAGACCAACTAACTGGATTCAAATTTATCTGTCTATTTGTGCTGCTCTGTGACAGTCTGGAAACACAAAGCAGTTGTGAACTGAAGGGACCACTTGAAACATACTTGGCCCAGGTATAAATGGTTTCAAAAGAGACTGGGCAAGTGTGATAGCAAGTCATTTTAAGCTAGGGTCATGACTTTGAAAGCTTTGTTTTCTGCAGGTGACCCCCTTGCTCTGTGCAGCAATGAGAACAAAGGACTAGACAGGAGACAACAACTTGTGTTTGTCACAGGAATTTTTCCAGTGTGTTTCCTGCTCTTTAAAAGGTGAAATAATTCATTTGAATTTCCTCAGCTCCTTTGCAACTCTATAAAAGGCAAAACCAATCTGGAAACAGAGTGCTTATGGGCAAGATGAAATCAGAGTGAAATCATTGTTGTAGTCTCTTTCAAATACAATAAATTAGAGGTATGGCTTGTTTTTTTGTTTGTTTGGAGTTTGTTTTTTGTTTTGTTTTTGTTTGTTTGTTTTTTTAAAGGAAAACAGTTCTTGACAAATTCTGGTATTTCAGAAATTACCTGAATCTTTCACCATTTGAAATCTTTTAGCAACTTAAAAGATGCTGTCTTTATAGCAGGAACCTTTTCTAAACCATTCCTAAAATATTACTGTTTTCTTTTTTTTTTCTTAATTTTTTTTTGAAGTGAACCTACTCAATCTTGAAACAGACTGATATTCTAAACAATCTTTATGTTCTTTTACTGTGTACACCCTTGGGCTTACCCAGAACTGGATGAATTTACATGAAAAATAATATAAGCTGTTACAGTACTCTCAGCTTAACTGGAACAAAACTGAGACTTTTTTTTCCCAGAAGTATTCATCCATTTGGAAGCACTGTTCAGTAAGTAAATGAATAGATGGGTCCTCATATAAAATCACCTTCCATAACTCCTGTAATTAACCAATTTCCAATAATTTCCCTACATAACACTCCATGCTGTTTGCATCTTCTTCCCATAGTCCTGAAAACCATGCCTGTTCTATTTTGTAGCTGGTTCTTACTGGTGTGTAAGGATCTCTGCACTTCACTAGGTTATGCTTCGTCTTATTGACAGTTCTAGACTTCCCAGCACAAACCAAAAGAGCAATGCAGGCTTCTATCCACTTTGCAGCAACTCATCTTTTGGAAGAATCAGAAGACCTAGAGGCTTTCAGACCTTCATTCACCTCTCCCTTTTGTTGTATCACCACACAATGCTTTTTCAGAAAGATAAGAAAGATTGTGGTCTTTCTATACTTTGGTCTCTTTCTTCATGTATTAACTTGCATGTTTTAGCTTCACACTTAGTTATTTAAAAGGAGAGTGTATTTTGTCTTGGGAAGATCATTCAAAAACCTAAACTTAGAAACACTGTGTTACATCTGGTTCCTGAACTCAAGACTGTCTAATAATTGTGGTACAGAAAATTAACTACAGATTTCTCAGTAATAATTGCATTTATTAATGCCTGTGCATTGTCAGCATTAATCACTGTAGTGCAACTGATGGCATCACTTGAATCAAAATGAGTTATACTATACGAAGCCAAGTTGCTATCTTGCACTTCCACGAGAATAAAACTCCTGGCAGATATCCCTCTCTGATGGTTGCACCAGCAGCAAAACAGACTCTGCAGGGCTAGCACATATAATGTCACGCAACTCTCTATCAGTCCTAAAGTCAGAGCCATTCTGGGGCAATGCACAGATGGAAAAGGGCCATAACTGGCCAGCACAGAGTAGGAAAGCTATCAGGATGCCCCAGTCTGAGTGCTGGGACTCCTAAATTAGAGTCACAGCTGACCCTTCTGTGCTCTCCCTTCAACTAAACCAGAGGAAACTGGATATATACATACATAAATATACGTACGTGTGTATATTTGTAAACATCTCCTTCCAGGAGTCAGATTTTCCTCTCCCATGTATTAATTTGCTCCCTCTCACACACACATATTCCTTAGACCGTAATTAATCAGTACTTGGTGGACCCGTAATTTTGGTATGGTGTGGACATGGTCTACCATTACATTTGATGCCTGGAGCTTCCATGCATTTGTGATATGTAAACAGCAACTACACTAAGAGTAACACAGGGTTCAGTGTCAGGGCTGCTGGTGCTCCAAGCCCTCAGCTGGCATCACGCAGCTCCCCCCCAACTCAGCCAGAGACTTCTGCTCAACAGTGGCACCCAACACCAGGCACAAGGCACAAAGCTGCTCCAGCAGCTTCTTTTCCAGCAGGGTGCCCCGCCCATTGCAGCAGTACCTTGGAACCACCGCAGCCCCCAGTGAGGCAATATAATTCCAAAGCAGGGAATGGAGCCTGCCCCCTGCTGCAGCCCCATATACATGGCACTCCAGCTTCCTGTCTCGTAGGAAGTGCCCCCTCCATGACCTGTTGTTCCTGGTGTCGGGACGACTGTCTCTTCGCTTCCTGGAGCAAAACGTAACAGCACCAAAAGAGAGTGTCTGTCTCTCCCTGTTGATTCATCAGTTCTCTTCCACAGGGACTCTCTGAACTTGTGTGCCCAGCTGGAATTAATACACCCAGAGTCTCTGCGGAGGAGGCTGGGGAAGTGGAGGAGGCCCAAGGAGGCAATATGAGTATTTGCTGCTGAGATACACATAAATCAGAACGAGTGTATCACCCCATTGCATTTCTGAGGCAGGATCAAGGACAAAGAAACATCAGTTTGTGACTTTCCATCCTAACTTTTCTGTGTCTGGTCCCCAGACTTCTATGAACAACCCTTGGCATAAGTAATAACAAATGCCAAGGAGAGAAAGGCACATAATTCTGCAGCTCCACAGAAGGCAGGATGGATACGTTATAGGCAGGCTGCAAAGACTCATACGTCTATCTCCTTCAGCTTTGAAGCTGGCACTTCTTTCCAGAAGAGGATGAGGCAAAGGCAAAGTGGGCAGGGAGGGAGAAGGGGAAGGCAGCTGCAGAAGTAGTAAGCATGACTCTCAAGTTATTGTTTTGATGCCACTCTGTTGTAAAAGCAGCTTGGCACTGGCTGGTACGTGACCCAGCAGAATATCACCCTGGCCAAACACCCTGCTGGTGAATCCACATTACAGGCAAATGTCTGGCTTCTGGATGTCCCACTTCCAGTACAAGGTGGATATCAAGCAAAACAGGGAAGGAGGCATGCCAGAGTCTCCTCCAGACAGTCTTTCTGAGAAAGTCTACCTTCTCGTTCACACACAAAGGTATACCTCAACGGTGAGTGGATTTTACAGAGCTTTATTCTGCCAGTTTGCTGTGATTATAGGCCTGGATAGCTTTCTGCTGTCAGCCTTTGCTTTTAGCTTTAGATCCCCCACACACCAGGGTGTGTGAGAGTTATACTGCTAAATGGAAGAGGGCCAGCTGACCACTACACGTACATGTGCCTGTATTGCTTAAGTGTTACCTCAGTCCTGTTCAGATCACTGCAGCTAGATTTTGCAGCACAATCTGAGTCACGCCTCACTCAACAGACCAGTCTCAAGACTCTCTAGAGCTGTCTCCCTTACCTTACATAGTCCTCCAGTACACTTTGTCACCTGCAATGACTCCACATGGCCTCTAGCCTCAAGCCATAACATGCATGTTCTCAGCGCCAGGACACAAAAACACCAGCTGGGTGGGCTGCAAAGCAGCCCTGTCATTATTTCAATCACTTTGAACTGAAAAAAGAAAACAAACACAAAAAGGTTAATCGTTATGTCTTAAAGCTAGAGACAGAACTCATGGGACCTAAAGAGACCCAGGGCCAACTGCTACAACATGTGAATGTAGCCACTCTGCTCTGGAAGCACTGGACGTGGATGGAGGACATTCTGTCACTTTTTGGGCTAGAAACCACTTCATTTAGTCTGCAATATAGTCACAGCCAGATGGACCCCAGTCTTGACATTAGCCTGTATTATGTCACTCTTATTGTGCTCTGATCACTATTCAATCTAAAAACTGTTGCCAGTAGAGGTTAAAAATTAGGAAAGTGAGGTAAAAAATGGGTGATGGGCTTGCTCAGAACCAGGAACTAAACTTCTGAGTTTAGGGGACATCTGCTTAAAGAGGGAGTTTTGGTGTTAGATTATGCAAAAAATAACAAATTTGTGTTATAGAAGGAGAAGGTGGTGAGGTCCAAAGTGCTGACACTGATCAAAGAAGATAGGAGCTTTGTGATAATTTTATCGTAGATATGAAAAAGTTGAGAAGGTTTTCCGAGGTAGAGAAGCCTAAATTTAATTCAGTAGGTCTTTGTACTGATTTGCATTCCTAAAAATAGCCATTATTTCAGAACACAGATTTGGCCCGCTGGGTGAAGTTATTAGTCAATCCTGTCTGGTATTCAGCCTGGGTACTAACAAGTAGCACGTGGTGATCAAATGGAATTACAGACAAAACGTGCTGTCCTTACCCAATTAGGCATCGCTACACATGGAGTGAAGCATTTCTTTCCAGCTCTCACTCTGATGACTTTATGGCTTTGAATATCAGGCTGAATTAGCCTTATCTCCTGCAAGGAGATATATATAGTATTTTGCTGTTGTAAAACCTGGCATTAAAGGATTTATTTATTTTTTTTACACATTAACCTTAGACTGTATGTGGTGGTTGGAACTACTAGACTTTCCACCACCACAATATTCTAAAAATACCATGGGAAGCCTTGATTGTCCAAATGGAAACCAACAGACCCTCAGAAACCCTTGGAACAAGGTGTACAGTTTGCTTCCACGTAAGTTTTGGTGTCATGATTGCAGCAAGTCCACTGGGAACAATGCTAAGCAGACAGGTCTAGTGGGAGACTTATTGATCAGATGAGTAGAATGAGTATGTGCCAGACCTCCTACACATCTGTACTGACAGATCTTGACATCTCCATTGGGTGTGCTCATTGCCCAGGGTCATGGATTAGAGCAAACGGAGACGTACCAGCTAAGAAGCAGCAAAAAGTAGCTAGCAGGTTCTTGTGTTGAATGGATTTCTGTCAGAGCAGAAAAGCTGGACTCATGCACTCTTGAACCTGCATTTGTCCTAAAGGAACACCAATGACAAACTGTTCTTCAATATTTTTTTTCCTGACAACAGTAACTGCTTGGAAATGGCGTCAAGAAGTACCCTACGGGCAGAAACGGATGGCATTAACTAAGGGGAAAGACCACCTCAGTTTGTTCCTTGGACCTGATGCATCTCTCTAGGATTGCAAATCTTATTAATGCTCCGTATGAAGGTATGAGCAACCTTAGCAGTAGATATCAATTGATCATGTTCCCAAGTGGTATAAAGGGAAGGGCAATTAATGCAATGTCACAGCTGCTGTGTCTTTGGAAATGCGCATCTCCAAAACAAATGGAGCAGCCAAAAGAGAGACAAGTAATCAGACGAAATAACCTCCCACTTTTTTCAATTTATCACCAGTGATGCTCAATGAGGAAGTTCTAAGAAATATTTCTGTAGCCAGGATGGCTTTGGGTGGGGAAGAAAAGGAATACGCATTCAAGAAAATAGTATCTATTGTGCTCATTTAGCAAGTGGTTTTTAGCATTTGTTTTCCAGTTCTGCTAAGGACTTGTGCCATGCCTGTTTCTATTGTCAGCACTGCAGACCTTCCTTGTCTGGAACTGCCTTGAAGTCACTTTCACCTTGCAGACTAGGAACAGTGACAAAAGTACATAAATTTTATCAGCAAGTCACTTTCCTTGGCAGCACTCTAGCCTGGTCCAGAAGCTATCCATATTTATCACCATCTGACTGAAGAGTTGCACTGCTCCCAAAGGAGCTCTTTGGTTTTTTGCAACAAAGCTGTTACTCCCTCATTATCAGCAGGTCCAAAGTCAGAGCAGCTAACATCTCCTGGCGGTGGCTCCAGGAGGCCTCATGATAATGTTTTTTTTCAGAGGACAAAGCACTTGCTACTGTGGTTAACTGGGGAAACCCCTTCCTGAAGGTCCTTCCAGGCATGTAGGCATGGTTGGGGTATTTTCTGCATTCTGTTTTGGGTTTTGTTGGTTGGCTTGTTTATCTAACCTCTATTTTTGGGCACTTAAATATAATCCCATAACCTCAAAGGCTCCAGCCTGCTACCACCTGTAGGAGTGAGCAGCAAAGTCCCCCTTGCACTGAGAGAGATGCTCAGAAACAGCTCCATAGTGACACAGCTGAGGAGAGAAGCAATTTGTTCTTGCATGTTCCCTTCCCTTGGCCTTTACACAGCTCAGTCCAGGGTTGTTTAATGGCCAGATCATGATAAATTAGCAGCCATCATGCTAAGTATGGTCACATGTTAAGATTTTCACAGTTTTTGTCCCTTGCCATTTTTTTCCAAGTCACACAAGTACTTCTCTGCTTCCAAAGACACCCAAGTGCATCTAAAAGCCTGTCCCCAGTTGCAAGTGAAGGATTTACGTTTTGTTTTGTTGTTTGTTTGTTTTTTAATTCATACATTTTCACTTAAATTAAAATCTTACTTTCAGCTACAGTTTTGTAGTACATTATAGGATAACTTAATAATTTCAAGCAATGTGTAGTTATCATCCACCATGACCAATCTGAGGAAGGACAGCTCTTCCAGCCATAAAAGTTTTCACTGGTTTATGTTGTTGGACTTTTATGGCTATCTCAAGGTGTACCCAAATACTAGTGGGTACATCCATAGGTGCCTCAAGCCCTGTTAGATTGCTACTGAACTGACCCAACATGGCCAAGGGAAACAATACTCTCTGACATTCTTTGGGCTGCTCTGTCATGTGTTAGGAACTACCCACCACAAACGGATCTGTAACATGGGAAAACAGTTCTGGATTTATGATTTTCTCTTTTTTTAAACTGTGCCAAATATTTGCAGGCCAGGCTGGCAAGTGAACTGGGGATTTCATGCAGGGAGACCTTGAATTTCTGTGTCATGCATTTGTAATTATTTCCTTTTTGTTCATCCAGGACATCCCACTGTTGTCATGTCAGCTGTTAATAGTATCATTCTTTCTCCATGAGCCATATGGCATACTCCAGGAGCCACAGAGGATATATCTGCACTGATTACTGTGCTCATGTGTCACAAGTTATCTCCCCTGCTTCCACAGAAACAGCACAGCATCCTTGAGAAAGTGGTTTAAACATAGCTATAGGCCAAATCCACTCAAGGTAACCACTACACTAAAAGGTTAGCCCAGACATACATTTGGCCTTATTTCTCAGCAGTTCTCTCAAAACCTCTCTCCCTTTGCCTGGTGGAGGCTGATGGCAACATGCCATCAGCAGCTGACTAGCATGACACTTTGTCCAGAAACAGGGCGAGTGAGGTTATCAGGTAACTCAGCATCATTGTCACCATTCACTCACCATCTTCCCCGGCCGGGTTGCCATGGAGTTGTAGAATATGCCACACAAAATACCAACGTTATTTTAGGAGAACTATGCAATGAGCTTCTGTCCTTAGTCTGCCGGGCTCCCTACATTCTGATTGCTGGGATGCTGCAGGGTTGCCATTGATGGAAAGCACGAAAGTTGGTGTTTCACCAAACAAGATACACCTCAACGCATGGTATGCATGACCAATATGAGCTCAATGCCTTTAGGCTGTGTCTGTGGAAAATTAGCATTTCCCTCTGATGTGCTTGACTGGCTTCACGTCATTCCTCTGGCGAGAGGGACAGAATTACAAAAGCTTTTTTTTTTTTTTTCTTTTTTTCCATGTGCCACAGCCAACAATGTTGTACGTTATTAGCTTGTTGCAGAATTTCTAAAATTGGAATTTCCATTGCTTGGAAGGCAGATTAAATGTTTTCTTTTTGGAAAGGCTCTATCTCTTTCTGCTGCCTTTCTCCCATACCTTTCCAAAACATATATTTTCAATCTTTTTCATTTACATATAAGAAACACTGCTTGCAGATGGGTTTTTTTTGCAGTTTATCTCCCACTGACCTCCTAAAAAACTCAAAAAAAGAGATAAGGAAGAGAAGCCAGAGAGGGATTTACTAACATAGCAAAGAGACAAGGAAAAAAAAATAAAACAAACAAAAAAAAGAACAAATAAATGCCTCAGTTCAAACATGAGCCTGCTAGACTGCAAATCAAAGATTTGCTGAAATCCGGAAATGTTCAGAACATTTTTCCTTTTCCTTTCTTGTGCTTCGAGGTGCCATCTGGGAGCCATGGTGTCAAATCATTGTGAGGAAAGTGTTTTTTCCCAGTATCTTCAGCTGGCACCGGAAGCACCAGTTCTAGGAAGTCTCCCAGAGAAGCTGCTTTTTATACCTCTGCTCTAATTTTAGAGACAAGAGGTTTGGATAATGTGAGTGTGCATTCACCTTGCAAGTGGCTTCTCCAAACTGAACCTGACTGGAGCCTCTCAAGGGTCATGTGTGTCTCCCAGAAGCTCTGGGTTTCAAATTAAGGTTTTTAAAAGTGTGCATCACTTCTGATTTTCCCATTTAAAGTGGCCATGACAGAATCAAGCTCTGAATTGCCAGCTATGGGAAAGAATTTTTAGAAATTAATAGTGTCTTTAAGCATGAACAAAAAAGGTCAATGACATCTCCATTTCTTAGACTTGGTCTAGGAGTCAAGGGTCCCGTTATTCTGTGATTTGATTGCTCCAAATGGAATTTACTAACTACAACCAAAAAAAAGGGCCACATTTTATGAATCAGTACCCATGCCTGTGATTGCTAAGAACTTTGCTAGCTTAGTCCCCAAATGTAGCTCCCCCATAGCCAGAGATCTTTGTCATGAGCCTGGCTGGCCTCCCAGCACCACCTACTTCCATCTGAGCTGGATGCCATGAGATCCCACCCAGAGGAGTCAAGCGTCCCCAGGAACAATGAGTAATTCTTGGGAGACGCCACTGGAAGGCTGCTGCTGTGGCACAGGAAGGCCGATAACATCTTCTGAGCCACAGCGGCCCTTTGTGTCAGCAGACACAAGTGGGATGTTCCTTCTTAAGCTTTCCAGAGTCAGAGGAAGTGGGCCTTGAAACACAATGCTCATTGAAATGGGCTTTCATCTGGAGGATCTCTCGGCGTAAGCGCTGCTCAGTGATGTGCTTTCCATCTGCAGCCACGGCCTCCTGATGCATTTCCTCTGTTTGTTCCAGAGGGATGGATGGCAGCACCTTAAAGCAGGCACACATTGTCCTAGCTGGTGGGCATTATTCTGGACTACGGAAAACAGTCGTCCTGAGCAACAACAGTGTCCTCAGGAGCCTCTGGTGGAAGTGGATGGCATGTCCAATCACCTCCTCCTTCTCCTTCCCTCTCCAGATGAATAACACCCTCATTATAGAAGGGTTTAAAAGCATTTCTCACCTAGCCACGGTGATGTTGTGTGCTCTGTTGTTCAGAGTTTCTCTCGGCAAGGAAAGGCCACATACACTTATGGTGCTAAACAGCTTAAGCTCTGGAGAGCAATTCTGTAAATGGTGGCAAGCAAACACTGCTAGGAGGCTGCCAAGTGTCTCACTGTGCTTGACATAGGTTGGATTGTAAAAGAAAGTGAGTTGAGAAGGATGTTATCAGTGAGAGTCACTTCAGCCATGAACACTGTGAAAGCAACTCAACCAAGCAGTGCTATTCTTGTCATATGGCTACAGACAGGTCTTCTGCTTCAGGTTGTGGCTTTGCAGGACTTCTGGTTGTTCATGGAGGCTGGTAATTAACCACAAGGGAGATCTAAGCCAAGGCTGGTTGCAAGTACTAATAGGTACTGTATGAGTCTGCCATGTGGGCAGGAGTGTAATTGAGTATGAGAGTCTAAGGACAAAATGTAGCTATTTCAAAAGAGTAAATGTTCTCATCAAATTCTATGGAAAAAAATCCCCTTTTCTGCTGTAGGGCACTGTGGAAAGAGACAGATATGTACTCTACTTATTTGGCATCTCCCTACCAGAAGTATTTCAGGAAGGCTCAAACCGCAGTGAGATGCAGTAAGAGGGAACTGGAAGTAATTTGTCTGTCACAAGCTAATTACTGAGCACTAGGCCTGAGCCCAGCTCATGGATCAGAAGCAGGTTTTGGTAGCTGGGGTTAGCTCCACTACTTAATCACCATGAGAGGTTTATAGAGGGAGGAATACGCCAGGCCAAAAATGCACTGCATGTATGTGGGGGTAGGTAGTGTGTTGCGTGGGAGAAGGAAATTATTACAGAAAAATAGCATCATCCCCTCACAGTCCACTTTGGTAACAAAATCTGTTTTTTTTTAAATTTTCTTATCTAGAAATACTGCTGGCCAATTCACTCTGTGCCACCTATTCAGGCACTCAAAAAAAAAAAAAGACCCTTACTTCCAACTGTCTCCAATGAGTAGTCTGAAAGGAAGAAGAATGTCTTTCTTTACTCTTGATCACTTGTCTGTTGGGATTCAGACATCAGGCTTCCTGGGTGGGCTCAGAACAGTGGGGTGAGGCAGAGCTAGAGCAGGGGACACAGCAGGCAGGGCAGGCAGGCTGGAGGGCAGGCTGCTTGCCCCAGGATACTGCTGAGGAAGAGCCATTGGAATCAGAACTTAGGACAAAGACAGACTGAAAGGAAAAATCACACCAAAGAATATAACAAGAAAAAAAAATTGAGAAAAGGGGGGAATTAAGTAAACTTTTATAAAGATCTGTGATTTTTTTGTTTTCCTTACAGAAACAGGTCAGGGTATGCCAAACAAAGGGCAGTAGGAATCAGGAGACTGTCAATTCATTAAAATGTGAATTTATTGTAGCAAGGTGAAGGTAACTCAGCCCAGTGACCAAAGGAAATTTTTGGTCAAATGCTAGGAAAAAATATGGTCCATAAGAATGTTGATAATAATACTGAAGATTACAATGGTGCCCAAATACTTCAGTCAAGTTAGACCTTTGCTGTGTGTAATACTGTATAAGCATATAGTGCCCATTCAAGAACACTGTATAAAAAAATCTATCCTAAGAGCAGCTCTAAATCTTCAGCACAACAGTCATCTTAAATAGGTGAGCTTCTGCTAAACAAACAAGCAGAACAGCCACTACCAGATAGACATTTGCATAGGGTCATCTGTACCATGACATCTATTCAACACATTGTTTTTTTCCATGACTGACATTTGGATACCATCAGGAACCTTAATGCCTCAAGGAGGGAGGTTCAGGGTGAATTGATAGGATGAATTTTCCTTTTGATCTGAGTTGACTGAAGAGGGATTCTGGTTTAGACTGAGGCTATTCCCATAACTTTTAGACAATTAAAGCTTGGTGAAATAAATTTCAGCCTCAGAGTCTTTCACCTGAATGGCTGTGATACTAGAAATGGCATTAGTGTTGTGATGAACTGAATGTAATACAAAACATACCTCTGATTTGCCCAGTTTTTGAGATTAAGACATCATTTTAGAAGTTAGATGCTGCTGAAATTTATTGTTCCCACACTGCAGAAGTCAATGGAGTTGACTGGCAAAGAGTGCCATATGGTAAAGAGTGTCTTAGTATGACTGAGTCTTTTCAAAGTAATGCATATCTTTAATATAAGCACTGTTTAGAAAGCAGACATGCCATTTTGAAACATGCTTAACCTGTTTCTGGGGCTTCTAGGATTCTCTGTGTTCAAAGAAAGCTCTCTGTATTGGAAGGCTGAAGATCTCAGAGATACTCAATATAAGGACTATTTTGATTCCTGACTTTGCACAGAAACCAAATATATTTATTACTCTCAATGCAACTCTGAAAAGAAATCTGCCTAAATCCCAAATCCATTGTTCTAGAAGAAATAAGTGCCTGGGCACTTAAGTGTGTACCTGAATCAGAGGGAGGGTCAGCAGAGTAAGATGAGATGTCCTGGCAGTGATTTAAAAGGAGATTATATATCCTAAATGAGTTGCCCCATGGTTATTTATGCAGTACCAGCTTTAGCCATCCTCCCATAAGCTTGCCAGGACTCAACAGCCACTTCTACTTGCTTTCACCTAATGTGATATTTTTAAGTATGATGCAAATTAAGTTATACAATCATTAAGAATGAGACCAGTTTATTAACCAAAAATCTAAGGTGTCAAGCAGAGCAGTAAAAGAGTAAATGTAATATTATGACTGCTGGTACCACTTTATTTCCATAGAGAACTGCCTTCAGCTTTAGGCAAACGGTACCTTAAGAAAAGTTCTATCAGATAGGGGCTATCAGCCTGTGGTCTCTCCTTTCCTTTAGCTGGTATCAGGCTGAATCACTAAGTGGAAAATTCAGTGACTAAGTACCACATTTCATCAACACGGATCTCAACTGCTTACCACAGTGCTGCATCTTTAGTAATCAACCACAGGGTCTGAGACTGTCAAGTAGTAGAAGAAGCACCACAGTGGGACAGAGTAGTCACAGCATCTCTTGGTTACCCTGGGTTGGGCAGGCAGTGAGTAAGCAGCATAATACCAAATCTAAGTGTCACTACATAAAGTATGTCAGCATGACTACAGTCTAAGCATTATAAACGTAAAGCAGCTTATGTCCCTAACTGCCTCCAACAGACACATAAACTGAACACTAAAATCTGAATAACTTTAACCTTGCTGTTGGTTAAGCCTGGAGGTGCTTCAATTCTTCATGATACTTGCATTCCTCTTTGGGGCAGGAGCTGAAACATGCGGGCAGTGTTGCAGAGCACAGGCACTGGACTGAAGCTCCCAGGAAGAGGTAGAGACCAAGGCAGTTTGAGGAGCAAGGCTTGCTCTGCTCTGCAGCATTTCCAGCTGGTTATCTCAACTCTGCTGCTCTGCTCTCCCCCTGCCTTTTCTTCCCTGGTTGCTGCACTGAAAGAAAGTGAGGGAAGGAACTTAAACCAGCATTTCAGTGTCCTCCCCCTTTCTGTCCTTCCACCTCCAACTCTGCTCAGTGCTCTCCGTGTCTTTGGAAAGAGCTGGTTTTCCCACCTGATTCAACAACAATTGCAGACACGTTCTCACCGACCTCCTCCCAGATGGCTGCAGTATTTGTGGTTGTCTTTTTGCCTCCGTGCATTCTGTGTTTATCAGTTTAACAAAACCAACGATGTGCAATTAAACCTGCAATTTCTGTTACTCTCCAGGAGACTGTTTTTGTGCTTCATTATGTTCCCCGCATGTCTGTTCCCAAGTCAGTAAAGGCTGAAGCTTTTCCACACATTCTGCTTTTGTTACGGAGCTCATCCTCAAATCAACAAGATGTTCCATCCAGCATTAATTTAGCATTTAACTCATCGATAAAACCTGACAGTTACAAAAAAGGCTGGAGGCATAATCAACATTAAAAGCACTAAAAATACAAATCCCTTCTTAGACTGAGATACCTGGGAACAAGCCCACAGACTCAATGAGAAACAAGAAGGCCAGGTCCCAGGTTCGCTGCCTGTGAATCCCCCCTCCCCAAAAGTGCCTTCTAGGCTGTCCCTGTGCCCTTGAGTCCCCTGTCCCCTGGGAGCAGCAGCGCAGGAACAGAACAGCCCCCGCGGGTCCCTGCCCTCTCCCTCCCCGCCGGCCGTGACGCACGCACCCGGGGGGGCAGGCGAGGGGTGAGATGGGGAGAGTCTGAAGAGGCCCCCGGAGCTTTGCGTTGCCTACAAACAAACAAAAAAAAAAAGGCACAAAACAAAACAACAAAAAAACAAAAAAACAAAAAAAAAAAAAAAAAAAAGGACAGAAAAAAAATAGAGGCAGGGGTTTGGAGGCTCTAATCAGCAGTGATTGCTTCCTGTGCAGAAGTCAGCTGTTCCCATACAATGGCCAAGCTGTTCAGTCTCCAGGAGCCATCCCAAGGTCATCACTGGTCTATTGTTGTTCCCCACCCCCATGGAAAATTCCTGTGCTCTTTTATGTATATAAGGGTGTTTTGTTTTGTTTTTAAACTTGGAAAACTCACGCCTGCCTCTCGTGGTTGTGGAAGGGTTCAGCACTAGGTACTGACATGAACTTGGCTTTTCCTTTGCTCTGCATCGTCAATGCCTGATGTGCCTCTCAACAACTTTTAAAGGTTTTTAAGCAAAATGCTTATCTGCACTGTGTTATGTGGAGGATGTAAGCCAAATTCAAACCTGATATATTTTTTCCTACTTGCTTTTCTAGGAATTCATGTGTCATTGTCCTCTGAGGCAGTGAGAAGCGAGGCCATGTCAGTTCCTAGATATTGTTCCCTTATAAAATATTTACTCACACAGATACAAACCTTGCTCTTTTAAACCTACCTAGTGGGAACTCTGAAAGGAAGTGTTTTATCCTAAGGAGCTATTGAGCCATCATTGCATTGGTTCATTTTGAGACCTGGTGAGCAAAATTCTAAAACATGTAGAATTCAGAAGTCCTGTAGAAAAATATTCATTCTGGGCAACTTCTCTGGTTTCTCTGAATTCTTCCAAATCCCTTTCACTGGCCTAGAGCTGATCCTGGGCAACAACAAGCAACTTCTTAAAAACCACTGCTTGTTATCTGTTGCTGCTGGTATCAGCTGGACAAAGAGGTTTTGCTCTGCAGGTTTGATGACATCTATAGCCTAGTCTACAGTTTTTGGAAGATTTTATTAATTCACTGTGAATTTTTCTGGGCAGATGTAGTTTACTAAGCAGAACTGGAAAAAAAAATGTGGATTTCTGGAAGGGCCTATTTGCTGGCACCCCATGCTGCTCGGGAATCCAAGATGGAAACAGTTTATTACCATACCACTGCCAGGATCTCCACATGAGATATTGGCCTCTCAGGATCTTCAGTGGTGACTGTGGTCTCACAACATCATCTCTGGTGTCACTTACTGCTCCTCAGCCTGGGGCTTACACAAAATTAAGGACAACTCAGTGCTTTTATATGCAACCACTGAAGGAGGCCAAGTCAGATGAAAACTGTGGGTTTAGTTATGAAAAATGTTTTTCCTGATTTATCCTTTTTATTGGGGTTTTTTCGTGTTTGTTTTTTTTTTTTTTCTTTTTTTTTTTCCCAAAGAAGCATATTTTGATGGTCCCTACTGCTGCTGAAGCAAGCAAGGCTGAGCCACAGCAGTGCACCACCCACATTGTGTCTGGCCATGGGAGGCACTTGCTTGGATGTACAGACTCATTTGAACCCATAAGCTATCACTGCTCATAACTCACCCTTTATTTCCTCTCTGGGTGATTTTGTGCTTCTTAAGTTCCCTTAGGGGCACAGAAATCTGCTGCTCAGCTGCCAGCCAAGGTCATGAATATTCGTGTCTCTCAGAGTCCTCTTCAAGAAGGTATGGCCAGACAGGGCTCACAGTTCTGCTGAGAACAATTAAAACTGCTGTTAGGTCTGCTGTTTGAAGGCTTCTTCCCAGTTCTATGGGCTCTGTTGTTTCTTTTCCAGTCCATTATTCCACTATAATAGTTTCTTTGGGGCTATTTCTAGCCACCGAATAGACTATCATTCTACCATTAGACAAGGCACCACAAAAACCCTCTCTAATGACTGTGTCATTTTGAAAATCCTGAGTGAGTTGCTGTTTAATGTGACACCTGTATAGTATACATAGGACACAAAGTAAATTATATGCTTTTTAGCCTCTGTGAATATATTTTTTGGTGCTATTTGGGGTAATTTAAAAAAAATAAAATAAAATGTTTTGGTTGTAAACCATTGTTTTGTCATATCAGTACAGTTTCAGTGACAGGTAGAAACTTAAACACAAGAGGCTGTCAAGACACTGTCCTTTTACCCTTTCCCTTATGGCTGTCATCACGATATATCAAGTGCAAACAGGATTGTACCATTACGTTGAAACATCAGCATTTTGTTCTGCTACACACAGCTTTTAATTAAAGGCCCTTTTCCAGATTTATCCCAAAAAATTAACTACAAAAGCCCTTTCCTTACCAAGGAATATTTTTCATGTCTGGTGTTTTCTGCTACAAAAAGATATCGAAGCACTTTCTTCTAAGTATGCTCTTGTCATTACTGAGCATCTGCACTAGTACAGTTTACTCATTGCTGTTTGCCAGGAAATTTAAAGTCCTCAGTTGCCCACAATAAGGCTTAATATAGATTTCTCTACAATCCCTCCAGTAATGCCTCAGAGCACTATAGTTCTTAATAAGGCAGTCCTAAGGTTTCAGATAACAACATCACAGCACTACATCTGGCAATGATTCTTAATGAACAAAATGAACGTACATATTTAAACACTTCAGTGCAGAAACATAGTCAAATAATATTTTAGAACTGTGAAAGAAAATTAGCAATGCTATAAGAAATGCTACTGTAAATTATTTACTTCATTTCACACCTAAATAAAATTCAAAAGAAAAAGAAAATACTGCTCCTAATTTGCATGATACCACACTAATTGGGCTCTTAGACTGGATACTTTGCCACATCACCTAAGTGTCACTCAGCAGACTGCCCTGCAGACTGAGCTGCACCTCTGCTGATGGCCTTTCCATCCCTTTCTGGATTACAAAACTAACTAGAGCAGAATGTGTGGCTCCCAGGAGAACTGCAAATTCATTCCCAATAAACACAGTCAATATCACCTCCACACTTTATTATAATGGTTTGAATATTGTCTTCTTTTAATATTATTTATTTATGTCCATTGTTTCAGGGCAATGAGCTATTTAAAGCTAACAGTATGTAAAACTGCAGCCCCTGAACTTCATGATCAAGCAGGAGCTTTGTGCTGTTCACTGGAACATATGAAGTACTCAAGGAAAGGGGATGAAATGGCAATAACTTGGGATGAGGTGGAAGATTCTTTGAGGTTTTGTTATCTTTAAAATAAGGTTTGCCCTCAAATGTTATTATATGCTATAATAATGTTTCTGAAAATGATGGACAGATTGCCTCCTCACAGTTGCTGTGAGATATTTCCCAGATGGGCTAATAGCTAATATTCAAACAATTTTTTTTGTGTTTGTCTTCTCTTCCTAGATTTACACATTTGAAGATGATTCCTTTCTGCTATGATTCAATATCTAGTTTATTAAAATCCTGCCAGTTACTTACATCATCTTTACCATCAAAATTGCTGTTGTAGAGGTGAAGGCCCTTAGCATAATGACTATGACATGACTTTTTAAAATCACTGAAGTAGTTAATTATATTCGTGGAGAGCTGCAGTAATAACAAGAATACTCTGAGTTGTAATAAAAATGTAAGAAGATTTTTAGAAGGGTATAAATCAGTCTTTAACCACAGTCTGTTTTGAATTATCAAAGGCAATAGAGAGGAGGGAGAAGGGGAGCAGAAAGAACTCACGTGAAGCAATAACACAGGAAATACAACCCATATGTAAGCTAGGCTATGAAAATACACCAACATATTCACATGCAAAAAACTTATATTTCCATGGAGAGCAGAAAGAACTGTATGCAGCAGTTGGTCACTTGGGGCCCAACACAAGAGGCTTGCAGCCCCATGGCTGAGCCCAAGGCAGGGCATTACCCCCACACCCCAGGGAAAGGTGGAAACTGGCCACAGGTGACTGAGGGTGACAGTACCAGGAGTGCTGGCACCAGGTAATTGTGTATAAAAACTTTCTACACATTCTAGAGTTTAGCAGGGAGAGGTACTGAACAATGACTGAGGCTCTTGATGCTGTTAACTAAGGGCCATTATTTTTTAGTTTGTAGGTACATTTAGAGAGGAAAACAGAGCTAAGCTTACTGCTGACATGAGCATGTGCAGCAATTTCTATGCTCCTGCTCTGTTCATCTAACATTCAAAGTGTAACTGTAGTATAAAGGAATATTCTGGTTGCTACTTCTTACCCTCTGCTTTCTAGGAATGCTACTGCATGTATGAGTTCCTGTTGCCACTTTTTACAAATCATGTTTTTGATTCCTTGGCCTGTGACTCTCATACAAAAGAAGCTTCTTTTATCACTCCCTAAAAATAAAGAGTACCAACCAGATGCACTGATCAAAATGATTCATTCATCAACAGAATGATTTTTGCATGTTGCTACTTTGTATGTGAGAACCATTACACAAGGAGGCAGACTGTGAATAGACTTACTGTTTACATAGTACCAAAGTATAAGGTTGCTCCTTGTCACCAAAACAGCACTGAGCTGTCATGATACACTGACATGTGTGTGGTAGCTGATGACACATCATTGCTGCCTGCATTAGTACAGCAAAGATGCTTTGTTCTCTGATGTCATGAGTTTTAAATCCCAGCTGGGGATTTACTGACTAAGCCACAGTGAGCTGCTGCGAGTTCCCTCCCAAAAGGAGAAAAGGAATAAAATAAAAAGGCTTTCTCCTTTCTGTTTCATTTCAGAAGTACTGCTAAGCATCTGTGTTGGTAGCAAAATATTACTACAGTTCTTGCTGACAGGAGCTACATAGACCCATTAGTGGAGAAAAGGCTCATTAGCCACCCCAGGACAAGGCATAATAGTGATTCCTCTGAATTCAGATATATAAATCACAGATTAAACCCTCATTCAAATAAAATTAGAAACTGCAACTCCATCCCACCATGGACTGGAACTGGAAATATAGCTCAGCATTTCTCTATAGCAGGCCACTTGTTTCCCTGCACAAATGCAGACTGAAGGATTCCAGTTTTACTGTGACATAGGCACTTCTTAAATTCTTCTCTTGTGCTTCTGCAAGTTCTTGTCTTTTAGTAGTGACACAACAGTATGTCAGAACATACAAGCCTTGTATGGGCATTCACACAGAAAACTATTTTTTTTGGCCTTCTTCACCATGAGGTATGAGTAGTGCAAGTGTATCACCAGAGCTGAGGCTCATGAACATTGATCGGAAGGCCTTCATGCTGAAGACTAAAACAGAAGGGCACACTTGCTGTTAGTCTTGGCTGTTATCTTTTTGACTGATGATCCCAAAGCACTCACCCAAAGGTTGAAGAATTAGCCTCACACTATTCCTAGAAAGCAGTGATTTTTGCTTCATTGTTACAGAAGGGGAAACTGTGCCACAGAAAATTCGTGACTTGTACGTGAGCACAAGAGAAGGAGTTAGGAAGAGGAATAAAAGGTCTAACCAGGAACTTCAATTCTTCATCTGTTCCTCCTAATTACTCACTGCAAGATCTTGGGCACTTCCTACATATTGACTCATCCCAGAGAAGTGCTTTAAAGCTTCATTCATAAATGGCAGCATGTGGAGATACTTGGATGGAAAGGATAACTAACAATTTCTCACTGCTGTTGTCCAGAAGCATGGGCTGAAGTCAGGTGGCACCTGGGTCAGGCAGGGTTTGCAGAAGCCTGATGTCTCAGAGGGGTGGCAGGAAAGCAAGTTCCAGCCTGGGTTTTCCTCCCACAGCAGCAATGCACTGCCAGAATCACTTCACAAAAGCAGTGTAAAGAAGGAAAAAGTGGGTGCTGGGAGAAGAAAACAGACTTGAAATTATTCCAGAGCACGAAGCACTAAAAATTGTATTACTCCTGTCTGCTGTCACATCTCTTCCCCCAGAGTGAAGGCCAAGTGGGAGTCAACAGGAAAAACATCTCCATTCCAGCCACCAGAAAGGGACAGGTCTGAAAAAACCCTAAAACTAAGGGAAGATATGAAACAAGAACAGGCACTGAAATGGAAAGGAATGAGCTGGGAAAAATGACAAATTTGGGTGAAGATAAGGAACCAAGGACAGTGTGAGAGAACTAAGGAAAATTATTGAACAAAAATAAAAAAAGCATTATAATTGCTCTAGGGAGTTGCAGGTGCCCCCAAAGGTCAATCAGAAAAAGTGAAAAGTAAGATTGAAAAGTGTTTTCTCATCTCTAACTCTCAAAAAAGCAATGAGAACTTATTTCTTCAGGGCATGGGGGGAAAGAAGTCTTTCTCTGTTGCACAGATTGCAGCACATCAGATGAAGGGGTTATGAAAGTTCAAACACACCCAAAATCTGTCAGCTTCCTAACTACCCATTTTGGAGCTATAAGCACACCAGGCTAAATGCACAAGCAGGGGTGTTTCAGGAAAAGTAGTTAATGGTTGTATTTAAAATAGCACTGACCCTTCCTATCTTACTGGCATGGACTACAGGGAGAGGCACACCCACACAGGCCTGCTTTATGCTTCAAATATTTTAGTGGTCAGACTATTTTGATTAGAGATGTGATTTCTTTTTAACTGGAAGTACTGTGGTAGTAAAGGCCACTGCACAGCCGTATACCTATGACCATATTAATGGGCATTCAAAATCCTTTTCAATTTCCATATGTAATCAGGTAAAGGAGTATAAAATAATATTGTATTTCTAAACTATGCCAGTGCAGAGGCTGACGTATTATATTAAGTACACGAGGCAGCGATTAGATTTTCTGGATTTATCAGCTTACCCGTGTGGGAATCTCTGTCTCACCTTCTCTAAAGCTAGGCTGCCTCACAGCCTCCCAGGGTATAAACTCTGTCTGGCCAGACTGTTAATCAATGCCCAAAGCTGGGCTTAACCTTGCTTGATAAGTCAATCCAAACCTGAACGTCATTTGGCTGTCCTCGCCCTCTGTGGGTCATCCTCGATTGCCCCTTTGGCAAAACTAATGATGCAATTGCAGTGAATTTAATTAAGTTATGTCATCCATTAATGAAAGTTGACCAGCCTTTATTAACTTCATCGTTGCTGTCTCAAAATAGGCCTTTGTAAGACTTGTCGAGCATTGAGCAAAGCTTGCATAGCTCCTCACTGACACGATCCAGGCTGAGGTGTTCCCAGCTGGCCACTGGAGCCTCAGGGGAGTGCAGCAGTGCCTGGCAACGCCTGCTCAAGGGATCTTTGTGGCAGGAGCAAAATGTTGGCAGCTTAAGGACAGAGGCTCAGGCTGTGCAGCTCCTGCCACAGAGAGTGAAGGAGAGGGGAGGTGCAGCACTGCAGCAGTGGGCTGTGAGGAGGGAACTACTGCTGCTGCTGCTGTTGCTGATGGTGGCATGGGAGGCACTGGTGGTCGCTCCTCTAGGAGGCCCTGGCCCTCCAGAGGTTTCTTTCCCTTCATTCCCCAAAAAGTAACCTCAGATCCCAAAAACCCTCAGCCTCCCTTTGCAGATGTGTTGTACAGCAGGACTGGGGCCATTTCCTGGCTCCCAGGTCTTCCCAGCAGCTGAGGAGCAGCACTGGTGGCAGCTGACCAGCAGAAGAGGCACCATGGCACACACAGCAGCAGCTCTAATATGTATAAAGTGGGGAAGATCTGTGAGGAGGCTGGTACTTGAGAAGCAGGCTACCCTAGAGCAAAGGAATTGAGTCCCTCCCTCACTGCCACCTACTTGGAGCAAGAAAGAGCATGATTATGCTGGAGGTGCAGTGGGAGCAACATCAGGGGAACTCTTCTGGTTTATTATTTTATAAGTCATTGTGTGTAGGGGCCACGCATCTGACCTTACCCTGACTGGCAGTAGTTCAGGGGGAGATCTGATTTGCATCATCCTGTATGCCATCTGCCCGTGGCATCACACGTGGTAGGAAAAGGCTGTTCTTCCCAGTGCTCCCCACAGCTGTAAGCATATCTCCAGCTGAAGGAAATATTTGAATGAGCTTGGCTACTAAACTCAGCAATGAGCCTGAACTTACACATTGAAATTAACTATGTCATTCTGGTCTGAACATAGAAGAGGGAAAATCAGTCCTGACTTGAACTGGATCCTGAAAATTGTATTTCTGGCCTTCTCTGCTCAACAAATTATCCCGCAGGCTCAGCAGAACCAATCACCCATTGCATTTATGGACAGCCAACGACTGCTCTACTAACACCTGCCAGTACAAGCCTCCCGGTGTTTTCCTCTTCAGGCCTTCCACCTGCCATGGAAGCACCACGCTGGGAGCAGGGCTGCAGCCACAGCCCATCTCTGATCCTGTGTGGAGTGCTCTCCTGCCCAGAGCACAGCTGGACAAGGCTGTGGTGAAGGAGCCACAAGCCAAGCTGCACTCGCACTCTACAGCAGTTGTGTGGGGAGAACATCTGGAGGGGAGGGACAGGGACTGATGCAGAGCTGGTCTCTGCCCAACACTGAAGATGGATGCTGAGAGGGTTCTTGTTCCACGTGGGCCTCCTACTTTGTCCTAATGGCTTGGCAAGGAAACAATATCAGTGTCTGAATGAAAAAATGTTTCACATCTCTTTAATCCATTCCCAACTAAATCCCCATCATTATCTGCAGCCAGCAGTACATATAATTCAAGGGTTTATTTTTGTGTTACAGAATCTCTCCATAATGATGGGATGTGTGTGAAGTGTACCATTTCTGTCTGTATGTTTGAATAAGTGAGGGACCTGCCATTTTCTCCACTTCCTATTGTATCATCTACATTTTCCTCTCTGCCCACACACCATCAGCTTTCTCCCCTCTACCATACAGCCAGGTCCACTAAGGCAATTTTTAAAAATAAAAACTTAAAGATAAAACTTCTTCTGAAGTACCCACACAGACATCAAGCGAGGTGTCTGACAAGACACCATTTTTGTTCTGTGTCATCTTTCTCATCTGGAAGTCTGGGATACTTTGAAATAAAAAGTAATGATGTGAAAATGAGTTCAGAGTCAGTGGAGAACTTTCCAAAGATTTGCTATTTTGCTGTCAAACAGTTACACAAATTTTAGTAGGATTCCTACATATCATTACATACAGAGAGGGACAGGAGTGACTGAATTTCAGGGTGATAAGAGAATCTTGCAGGTTCTCTTTTCTACTCATTCAGCTCCTCCTTATCAAAAGGATGTTGGCAGGAGGATGAGTACATACTACCAAACAGAGAAACTGAAGCTGTGGAGGGTAAAAAAAAAAAAAAAAAAAAGAATTTAGAAATGAAAGGACTATCATAGATTAATGTCAATAGCAAGCTTGGTAGTTACCAGATGCTTACATAAAACTTGTATTAAAGTATATTACAAAATAGATACCAGTGATGTTTGGTTTATGTTTGCCCAATATGCTTCATAAAGCTGTCCATTAAGACTCCTGCATTATTTTGTTCTATGTATTTGCAAAATGTTTAAAATGAGGCATCTCATTTAGCTTAAACAGTAGTGAAATACAAAAATGCAAGAGGTAACAGTAAAAAAAAAAGATAACAGCATTTTATTTTAGGTAATCATTGGATAACAGTGAGCTAACTTAACATCTTAAATTACAAAGAAAACCAAAATAGAAAAAGATATGCACATACACATCTTCTGATCTTCACGGATATTAATCCTATTTTATTACACTGTCTTATATGTGCTTACTTTCCTCTTAGACTTAACAATGAAAACAAAATTATGAAATCTACACATCACTGATTTGTTTGCTGCTATCGAGTCTGACAGATTTCAGTGCATGGATCCCTTGTGATCTTTTATTTAAAATATTCTTCCTGCTGCGTGACTTATCACATCTTGATTCACAAATAATTAATTTTCTTAGTGGGAAGCATACAAAATTGTCATACCTGAGAATAAAATTGCTTTGTTTACAAAGCCTTTTTTAAAAGAGTAATTTCAATTTGGCTGAGTAAAATAACAAGTGTTTCTTATCTACAGGCAATGGCATTCTTCTTATCAAGTTATGCAGACATTAGGACAACTCAGAAGTAACATGCCTCTGTGTTATCTATTATTATGATGATAATTGTTATTTATTAGCATTGCAGCTATAATGTGGTCCCTGGAGGCTTCCTACAATTGAGGCTACCACTTTCAACAGTTTAAACACTTGAAGCTCTTTTGACACAAAATGATATAATTATCTAATTAACTAGAAAGGGATGAAAGTATTTAATATTTCTCTTTGACAAAAACAGTAGAAGTGACCCTCATTTTAGATACTTTTCTGTGGAGAGAGTGAGGCAGTGGTAAAAGAGCCCCTGTACAATCATCTAGTTCTCCAAGCATCCTATGCACAGAAAGCCTGAATGGGGCAGAGAAACCCATTGCTGGCCTAAGGAGCATTGGTTTTGGGAACATTCCTCTGCTGCTCTTGATGCACACACATACATAAGCTGCACCAAACCTCACTGAAGTCAGCTGGAACCCCAGCAAACAGTTCTAAGGCAACTATTTCCTGTGCTC
This sequence comes from Hemiprocne comata, assembly GCA_020745705.1. NCBI lineage: Eukaryota > Metazoa > Chordata > Aves > Apodiformes > Apodidae > Hemiprocne > Hemiprocne comata. The sequence continues at coordinate 87,212,120 of CM036588.1, forward strand.
GTGTCATTCCTGTGACACAGCTGTAATTTCAACCCTGGAGAATTTTCCCAGGCCTTCTTTGTTGCCTGAACAGAAAACAAGATTAACTATGAAACTGTTGGCTGCTCTTCTGCACAAACCTCTAATTTTCAGACTTTTTGCAGGAGTCTCTCCACAGGCATTAAGAAGGTTAAGTAAATGGATCAGTTACTGCAAAATAAATTATGTGTTTCTGAGGATCTGATTTTAATGCAAGAGTACACTTTTGCTACACATGCTGCTCATTCTATGCAATGCTCTTACATCATGGGTTTAAAAATGTGTGGAGAATAGCAACACCTACCTAAACACAGGCTATAAATACTGCACATTAACTGTGATAATGAAATAACATAATTATGAAAGCTAATCTTTCAGCTGGGCTAGGAAAGAGCCAGGTAGATTACTATAATTTACCCTTTATCTTGCCATTTCACTGATTATTTTCTCTTACTAATGCTCTTTTAGGATGATTTTTGCTTGGCTCCTTGAATTGGTGTTTGCCTGAATGCAAAGTGGATGGAAAAAATTACCAACTTAGGAAAAGGTAATTGCTTTAGTGTGACTAGTGTCACAAGATACAGGTTATCAGAGAATCTAGCTTTCAGTTCTGCTTATTAGATAAGAAGAGCCTGCTTTCCATAGGAAAGCCTGTTTTACCAGCCCAACTACACCTTTCCTCCTCTCTTTCTACATTATCTCTATTTGGCTGTATCAGTTATTGATGAGAACATGGTCCAATAAAACAAAAAAACACCAACAGGCCAGTGAAGAGCCTTGAACATTACTTGCATCTGAAAGGAATTTACTTTGGCCAGCTGAGAATGTTTATCCACTTGAGGAGCAGGAAAAGCATTATGCCTTACCTAGCCAAGCAAGACTGAGGACCATGGCTCACATGCCAAGGACGTGCAATTAAGCTGTTCATTACTGCCTTAGCAGCACCTGGAGGCATCAGTCAGCACTTGGACCCTGATCTTACACAAACACTGAGGGAAAGATACCTTCTACCTGCAAGAGCTTACAGTCTAATGGGGAAGAGAAACAAACCAAGATACAAGGCTGCACACAAACACAAGTGCAAATCTCTATCTATATGTCATTCCCAGTGGCTGCAGACCTGGCTGAGGAAATGTCCTATGTGCAGGCCTTTCCCCCAGGATCCCACAACTAAATGTAAAGCTGCAGAGAGCTCTGCTCCTGAAACAGCCCAGCACCACAGATACTGTTATCTTAATGGTGATTAGCCTATGTGGTTCTTTTGGACAATATTGTTCTCTTAAAACCCCGATCTGCTGAACATCCGTGCACAAGCACGCAACATGTGCACACCTCTAATTTTTTTAATCAGGACTGCCACCACTGAAAAAGTATTAGAGCTGCCACTACAGCTCAGGCCACGTGTATCGTGAATTCCAAGTTATGAAAAGAGGTCTGAACTGCCATGTGACTGCTGGAGGTGCCTGCCACAAGGAGAAAAAAATACAGTAGCCATGTGTCTTAAAGACTAGATCAATAACCTTCTGCTTACCAAAAGCTCACAGCCCTCTTGAACTTAATATATTTTTTAAAATCAAATGGTGATTGGAGATATAATCCAAATACAGCACATCAAAGCGTCACCTTAAATTTTACATGCCCTTAGACTTCCCATCACTGAAAAAGAGGAAACACACTCTTGGCAACGCACATGCAGTTCCTTCAGAGTTCAGGTCTTGTTTTTCTAGTGCTTAGGTCATACATTATGCTTTATTTTAGATAACCTGCCCATGCTACAGGGAAGACACTGTGAAATAGCAGTGTGAGAACTCACAGTCAAGAGAAAAATAATTGCTTCTGTTCAAGCTGCACAACAAGTGACTGTCACCAAAGAAGGACAAGGGAATGGATAGCGGGTTCATTTGGTCACTCATCACGGCCTTAATGTAGTTATACAGTAGGATCCCACTGTATTATTATGTTGCTATTAAATTCAGTTTGGTTTTGTGCTGTTGTATTTGACACAAGTTCATGGGTGTAAGAGCAGAATTAAATTGTGACATTAAAATATATAAATATAAATAAAGTTTATTGTACTGTAATTGCTCCTGTTAGCAAATTCAGAACCGTGCTATCTGTTGCCTGCTCTCCTTGCTGCCCAAACTACGTAGCTCTTTCTCAAATTCTTCTTCTACAGTGTTTCAAATGTGCTATTTAGGCCAAAAAGAGAAAAACTCATCCTCTGTGTGAAGCTCTGCATTAAAGAGGTGTAAGTTCCAAAAATCTGACTTCTGCATTTTTGAAGGACATGACAAATTGCTATAGACAAAGATGCTGAGATGGCACTAAACGTATGGCTGAGGCTTGCTGGGTTATGAAGACAGTGTCACATGCTGCCAAGCTGTCTTTGAACAGAATTGTTTATCCAGTAACAGCAACTGAGATGTGAAACCCAGACTAGATGACTTGTCTTTTTGAGGGATTTTTCTTCTGTGAATGGCATCTGAAGGCCTGATACGAAAAGAAAGAGAAATCTGGAGAAAAATTAAAATAAAATGTTGATGCAGAGCTTTTTCCCTCTCAATGGGAAAGTGGAAAGAGTGGGAAAAGTTTCAAATCTTCACTACTGCAGGTGAAGCACATAAAGATCAGAGACTAAATTAAGATTAGAATATCCAGATCCAATTCTGGTTAGAGAAGTTACAAGGAAAAAACTTCTTTCATGCAGGCATTATAAAGATTGTTTTATTGCATAAAATGTTTAATTGATATTGTATTTGTATACAAAATGCCTAATTTTCCCTTCAGCTACAGCATTTTACCTATAATGATAACGTACTGTGTAGGTACCTAATGACCACTAGAAAGTCTAGAATTGTACCAGTTTTACTCTGAGACCTTAAGACTGAACTGAGTAAACTACACGAAATATATATATATATATATATATATATATATATATATATATATATATATACAGAGATATCCTTTCCCAGACATTTTTCTAGGAGTATATTTTGTCTCTGCATTAATTATAGCATTGACTGCTTATGAACACTATGGTTATAACTGTCTGTCATAGTTATAAATTAACAATATTGGTGCCTATTTGCAACACCTGAATTTTCCTGTTGTTCAGAGATGCGCCAGCAAGCAAACTTACCCATAAGCACTTTCCATTCCAGTACACCTCAACTACTGCATATCTTTGTCTTTACACACAGGAAAATAGTTTAAACACATCTGTGTATATACCTTTAGCATAAGCAGTACTTTCCACATGTAAGATATTTCTTGATCTTAAATAAATAAATAAAGTTTTATTTGTTTGGCTAGCTATTTCATTTTTCCACACCTTTTTTTTTTTTTTTCTCCTGTACTTACGTTTACCTCTGAAAGATTTTTTGTGAGGGGTTGTTTCCTTATTATCCAGCATGTTCCACTTCTAAGTATCCGAAGGCAGAAAACCATTTAAAGAAAAAGCAGAATAGAACCACTAAATATTTACAATACTATAAAGGAACCCCATGCATCCCAGATGGGAAGGTGTTTGTTCTCAGCAGAAAAAAATTACATACAGGGAACTGAAGGACAGGAAATAAATGGTACAGCTCCTCCAAGACACTTAGCTACCTCAGATCCTTTCTCTGGGCCAAGCTAACTCAAGCAGGGTAACTCAGATGCTTTGCCGAAGGACAGTTCTTCTCAAACTAGCTCTAAAAGGAAGTATTTTTTGCTCCCTTATTGCTACGTAAAACAGGAAGAAAGTTTAATCCCTCTATGATGGAACTTGAAAGGGGAGCTGGTGGGCTGAGCTGGCCAGGACATACTGAACTAGAGATCTTGCTCTGGGGTGACGTCAATGTGCCTCATGGTCTCAGTGCTCAGCTTTCAAGTAGGTATTGTCGGATTCCCAGTCTGCCTACTGAGGGAACAGACAAACGCGCGTAACATCGCTGCTTTAAAAGGGTCACAAAATAACAGCTGAGAACTAGGATTTCCCAAATAGACAGACAAGCCAGGATGCAGCCCAGACATGTTGTGGGACAGATCTAGACAACAGATCACTTTAATGACTAGTCATCAAGTCACTTCATCTGCAAGGACAAGCAATTCCTTTAGCTGGGAGGTAAGATTAAAAGCATCTGACATACAAGCAGCACTACAAAAATGAAGGACAACCAAGGGACTTGGGTGAACAGCTCAAACAGAAGGCAGGGAGATTAATTTCCTTCCAATTAAAAAAGACTTTGACATGGTGTCTTGTTCAGCACTAGGAAAATTGATTGTGATACATAATTTAGAAAAACAAGTACAAAAGCATGACAAAATACTTTGTAGAGACTTGTACATGCACTACATTAAGAAAGAAAAATTATATACAGTACACATGTCAGTGGTTGGGGACTGTGATTTCCCATGTATCTTTGGATCTGCCCACTCCAAGCCACGTGATGTCCACTGGTTGCACGTTCATGCCCCATGAGAGAAGGGTGGCCATGTCATCATGTGCACCTCTTCCAGAAAGAACCAATTCGTAGCTGGACTGGCATTGTCATAGCTTGCAAAAGCCATTAAAGGGAATTTTGGCAGCTGGTCCTTTTCAAGTTACTGTCATGCCCCATTTTCTTAGGATTTTTTCAAGGCAGGGGCACATTGAGGACCAGAGCTCATGCTGTCATTCTTAGTGGAAGTAACCACAGGACTCTGGATAGCAGCAAACACTGCAACCCAGCTGCATATTTTTTTACAAAACAAGGCTCTGGTTTTGAATGGGACAGTGAATGAAAACAACAAATAACTGACAGCAAAACTAATGAACTGGAAGAAGAGTGAAAGACTAGTGAAAAGGTGACAAAGTAATTAAAATGTTAAGATTGTATGGTGATAGAGTTAGAAGTTACATGCACATTTTGAAGCATGTTTGAATTCCCTATAATCTTAGAATTTGGAATTGAAAGGTCCGCCTATGTCACTATGTTGAAGGGACAAAGAAAGCAGGATACAACAGAGAAAGGGAAAAATTAAGCAATTTGGGACAATCCAGGGGAGAGTGACAGGAAAAAAAGAGGGGAGGTGGAAACAAAATTATGGGAGTGTTATAATGGGAGAAGGAGGGACCATCAGGACACACAGCCACATGACTATGTGAAAGCAATGCTTTTCGCACTTACAGGAGCATGAAATGACAGTTTACACTGTTGATGTAGGATCTTCATGAGCCCTGGAGCAAAGATATTGCCTGTGTAGCTATGTAGACCAACACTGACCTGTAGGAGAGATAGGCTTCTGTCTTTCTCCTCAACAGTTTCTGCCTGAGAACCATGGCAGAGTAATAATGTGCTGAGGGAGGCTACGCTTTGAGACAATCCTACTGATTATAAACTCCATGAGGGAATGTGGCACGCTGAGCTAGCCTTGAAGCTCCAGGCTAGGACTGCCAGTGTAACTGCAGGTTCATGCCGGGTGAGCAGAGAGCTGGGGAACAAGATGAAGAGATTGCATCTACAGAATTATTTATTATACTCTGAAGTTATAAACAAACATGTGAGAGCAAGCACATTCCAAGCTGAAGTGCATTAATCGTTATTGTTAGCAATAATGATTAAAATAATTCTTTGTGCTTTCAATAGAAGTGCAAATCTCAGGAAAAAAATTAATCCTGAAAACATAAGAATATTATAATGAATTTAGCTTCATGCAAGCCCTGTGAAGTAGGCACCCTTATCTGCACATTACAGAGGAGGAAACTTTGGCATGGAGAGATTGTGATTTGCCCAGGGCCACGCAGGAAGCCCAGGGAACAGCTGAATAGAGCCCCAAGCTCATGAATGCCAGCCCTCTGCTTCAGTCACAAGATCATTTTTCCTTTCCTTCATTAGGTAGTTTTCAAAAGAAGTAAGTTAGGCAAATTCACACTTAACAGATTCAAAAGTAACCTTTATGCCACCTCACAACCCAGAATGTTCAGAGCTACAGGGGCACAGAAGTCTGGTAAAAGAGATTTTCCCTGCTTTCGAAAGATACATGCCAGGAGTGCAGAGGAGTTAGGCGTCTTAAGCACCTAACTGGGTAGTCTTTATAGACAAGTCCAGTATCAAGATTTAGGAAGGGGTGCTGGGACATACTCAGAACTTTTCTAGATGTATTTTAAGCCCCAAGCATTAATGTTTTAAATTATGTCTCTGAACTGATATATGTTTAATGAGGGCGGGGAGGCTGTGCTGCTTTTCACGGGGGAGCTGGCAAGTCCCTCCACACAACACATGGCCACTCTGTGCTTGGGGCAATTGTCTGAAGGCTGGATAAGGTCCAGGATCGTTTTCACCAAGGCGAGACTCAAACATTGCTCATCCTAATCAGTGAATTCTTTCAGCATTAAGCAATTTCTCAGTAGGTGGAAATAGTCACTGTCCTCCCTATTTTGCCCACGGCCTCATCTGCCAGTGATTTTTAGAAAATTCTTTTCAGTTCAGATCTTACAGGCAAGAAGGGGCAGGAAAGATTCATCTTACTTGTGAAAGCCCTTCTGCATGGGCCTGAGATGGGCACCCAGCTTGACAGTGCTGCAAAGACCATCATCAGCTCTGCTCAGCCCCTGCAGCTTCCACACAGGGTACATCTGACCTTGTCACCATTCTGGGAGCAGACTGAGCTGAGCAAGCATGTGTTCTGGGAGCCATTGCTGTGCAGCTGTTTGTGCTGGCAAATTTCTCCTGCCTGCAGCATCAGCCCAGCAAGCCTTCACAGCTCCAGGTCCCTGGACTGGTGTTTCTGCACAGCACTGCACTGCCACCTCATTTGAAGCCAGGTTGGAGATCTTTTACCCCGTGTTGCACACCGTGTAAGCTTGGGCACACAAGCAGTGTTAGTGATGGAAGCATAAGTGCCTAGTAATTACATCTGTTTCCAAGATGAAGAGCAGCCAATAGACAGATTCTGAGGATGTAATTTTAGATTTAATAGATTTAATATCTGTGTCTTCTTATGGATCTAACTTGAAGCCTTTCACAGACCACTACCAGAGTGATCTGAGAGATGGAAGAAAGACTCTATAGTGCAGCTATTTAGTTTTCTTGTACATTTCTTACCTAAATACATAATTTCATACACATTTTTCTTCCTTTAAAACTCTGGTCCAGTAATATCTTATTTGTAGGCTTCTGCACCTAATGTCTCTGGTACCAGCTCCACACTCAGCCATGGCTGAATGATACTGCTTTCACAGCTTGCTAACAACTAGGCAGAATAAGCTTGGTCATGGTAGCATATGTTAATCTCAGGGGAACCAAGGTTGGTTGGTGCATGTCCTACCTTGATATAACACCATTGCTGACTGCTTGTTGTATCCTTCCCATCAGCCAGTTTTATTATCCACCTTTTTACTCTATTTAACAAACTAAGCTCCTTCAGTGTCACTCCAAGCTATTAATGTGCTGCTGTGTCCATAGTATCCCTAGAATCCAGATAAACTGTGTATGCTGCACTTCCCATGTACTCTACATCTTTCACTGAAAAAAGACTGCCAACTTGGCTTGGCAGAGACTCAAATCCAGGACCCAGATCCTTTGATCTCTAAGGTCAGTGGGTCAAACTCAACTCCTATGAAATACCAGTAAGGCTGGTGACACCCCTCAGAGGAGGAGCTTGGCAATAAAATTTTATTTTTCACACCTGGAATTAGAATTTTGTTTGGCACAAGTGGACATTTTTTTTTTCAAATCCAACATACACAGAAAGATGGGAAGAGTGTTAAGAGGCAAAACAAAAAGATTTCTGTGAAAAGTCACTCTGCCACAGCATAGGAACACCAGAGTTGTCTCCTCACCAGCTCCAGGCAATGCTGCAGAGTAGCCAATGTGTCACACCAGCCCTAGGAAGGTGGTGTCCACATTTGCACGGAGACAAATGACATGCCAAAGGGACAACTCGCAGCACCCAGGGGGATGTGCTGGTCTCACAAAGACATCACACAGGCAGCACGCAGTGCTCCTGCCTCACATGACTGACTGCAGCCTCGCATCAGCTGATGGCATCTCTGATCAACAGAGAGGCTATCTGTAATCTTTCCTCCTCTGGGATCACGTATTAACCACAAGAGCGTGACCCTCAGCATCCCAAGCAGGAAAACATCTGCAGTTGTCACTTGCCTAACTTCTTCTTGTTTCTCCAGCAGTTTCATAGGGATTCCTCATGCGACACCAGGAAAACCAGTTCCTTTCTCCTACTGCCAGTTATCCCCAGTTCCTTTCTCCTACTGCCAGTTATCCCATCTGCAGCAAGAATAATAATTCCTGATCTCACATCAGTGCACAGGATTTACCTTCAGCTCTTGTCAAATTATTGTCAGTTTCCATTCCAATCCTTGTCTCTAGATATTTTACAGACAGCTGAAAAGAGAGCAGAAAAGTATCAAATTCATGAAGAATATTAAGACAGAAGACAAGAATTCAATCTCAGAGAAAAAGGACCTTCCAGCATCAGCCTGTGCCAGGAACAACCGAAGCCTGAAACTCTTATGAGAAGTAATGCTTTAGGCTTCAAGCTGCTCATAGTATCTCTCAGGACTACTCATTGAATTAAATGCCACCCATTGTACAAATATTTAGCTGAGTCCTGGAAGAACTACCCAGGATCATTTGATTCACTTCATGAAGGGACTGTGCTGGGTGCCTTTTGCAGCAGAGGCAATGGTGACAAATGGCCACCCTGGCCACCTTGCCTGCTGCGGCAGGGAGCGTCATTCTTCCTCTCCACCCAGGGCTGCACAGGGAGCTGACTCCTGCTAGCTGTGATTGATGCAATGGCTGTGGCACTGTCTGCTGTGGCAAACAAAGGAGAGGAAGAAAAATTATCCCAAGGATAAAGACAGTCAGCCTGCAGAAGTGTCAGTCCCACTGAGCTGAAACCAGAGCAGGAAAGGCACCTTGTGCGGTCAGCTCTGTGAGGACTTTGTTGCCATGCTTTGTGCCCTCGGGGCTTTCTTTGCTTTACCAGGTCTGCACCATCAGAGTTCTACACTGCAGCACTCAGGCACAGGCTGGCTTGCCACACCTGTGCTGCAGAGAGGACTTCTGCCACCACTGAAGACAGTGCCTGGCTGCCAGCAAGTTCTCCTGCACCAATGAGTCACATCTGAGTCACTTGTATCCACGCCAGGAACAGCCAGTCTTCTCCCAGGGTATACAGCAACCTTCCTGGCTAACCAAAAAGGACAGGTGAGACATCATTGTGCATTTGTTCCCAGCAAGGTTTCCCAGGTATTAGACAATCAGTACCCAGGAACAGTTTGGAAATGGTTTTAAATTAGCTGCTCCTCCCTCCTCCGTTGCTTTTATTTTCCTTTTCAGCACTGAGAAGGAAGTTCTCAGCAGCCAAGGTGGAGGGAAACACTGGGGGAATATGAGAGACAGCTGTTGTCAGCTCCGAGGACTTCTGCTGCTGGATCAAAGTGTTCACACCATGCAACATTAATAATGCCCTTTAGGACGTCTCAGGGGAACACCAATCTCCAGAATAACAAACAGGTTAGCCCAAGGTTTTTTTGGTCTTCTTCAAATGGATTTGTAAAACCTCAGATCACTCCCTGTGAACTTTCCTGCTGAACTACTGGAAAGAGTCCAATGGAGGGCAACAAAGATGACTGAGGGACTGGAGCATCTCTCTTATGAGGAAAGGCTGAGAGAGCCTGGAGAAGACTGAGAGAAGACCTTATCAATGTCTATAAATATCTAAAGTGTGGGTGTAAGGAGGATGGAGCCAGACCCTTTTCGATAGTGCCTGGTGACAGGACAAGGGGTGATGGGCACAAGACAAGGGGCGATAGGCACAAGCTGGAACACAGGAAGTTCCACCTGCACATGAGGAAAAACTTCTTTGCTGTGAGGATGGCAAAGCACTCGAACAAGCTGCCCAGGGAAGTTGTGGAGTCTCCTTCTCTGGAGATACTCAAAACCTGCCAGGATACAGTCCTGTGTAATGTGCTCCAAGCAATCCTGCTTTGGCAGGGGAGTTGGACTAGATGCTATCTAGACATCCTTTCCAACTCTGACAATTCCATGATTCCATGACCTCTAGAGGTCCCTTCCAACTCTGACAATTCTGTGATTCTGTGATTCTGAAGTGCACACCTGCACAGGCCACTGACTTCACAAAACAAAATCTTTGCCAAACAGTTCTGGAGTGACTGGACCGGGAAGGTATTGCTTAGAGGTGACTAGTCCGGATGAGAATGTAAAGCCTCCAGATGAGAATGTAAAGCCTCATGTTCTGCTCTCAGTAAAATCCCCCCAAATTATCCTTTAAAGACAGACCTACTAAAAATTGACTGCTGAGGCAGGTCAGATGGGTACATTTAGGGACATTTATTCCCCCTTTACTTAGAGAATAATTGTGAGATCTCCAGCCAGACGTATCTGGTTTCCTTTTGTGTTTGCTCCTTTCTGACAGAGACATTTAAAATGTGCCCTCGTTCAGCCTTCAGTAGGCCTGCTTTGATTGCAGATGCCTGGTATCTTTCTAACAGGAAGAAATACAGACAAGGAGTGCATTTCAGTTTCCTGTCTATTTGGTGACCAAAATAAAAGAGAATGCCAAAGAATACAAAATTTGGCAATTACTTCAGAGTAGCAGAGAAGAGGCCATTCTCATGCAAGCAAGGGTGATGTAAAACCTAATGATGAGCATCTGAAAAAGTGACAAGTGACATGAGAAGCAGAACCTCACTAATATGCTTCTTCTCACAGGAAGCATTTAAGACTATAATGAGGTCAAGAAGCCTGTGTAAGATCTTCAGAATGCCCCTGACCAGGCCAGTGGTTCCTCAGTTGTCTGGAATGATGATTCTCCTCCTCTCTGCAAAAGAAAAAGGTTTGAACATCCCCCTTCAAACTTCTCATTGCCAGCATATTCAGAGAAGGTTCCAAATCACCTTCAGCCCTCACTTGGTAACCTGTAATTGATTAAAACCAGTAAAAATAAATGTTCTGATGTTTTAGCAATAGACAGTAATGGCTACCACAACACAGAGCAGAATGGCCAAAGACCCCTTTTTGCACATCCTCATCCATGCGAGGAGCTACTTCACCAGCAGCAGTGGTGGGGGCTACACCATCAGCGAAACTGAGTTAATGTTGGGTTTCCCTTCAGAGGCTGTTGTCTCACTTCCATGTATCCAAACATGTTGCCAACATGAGTTAATCATTGGGAAGTAAGAAAGATTACAAACTTGGTTTTGAAGGTGCAAAACAAGAACAGCAGGAGCTCACTTAAGCTTCTGCATATGGTGATGCAGCACAGGTGAGAATGTCACTCCAGAGCTGTGATTCCAGTTCTTTTCTGTAGTTAATAGATAAAACTTCATTTCATAATATGCTGCTCTCTGTGCCCCTACTGTGACTCTGGAAATCAACCTGCTGTAACACATAGGCTACAGGAGTGTTTCTCTTTGAAGCAATCCCATCTTCAGAAGCAACAATTTCAGCACAAGGATGTGCATTTTTTTCTGCAAAAAGAGGGAAAAAATACTACTTATTTTGTTCTCTGCACCAAGAAAAAAAAATTGCATTTTGTCTTCCAACCATCTGGGCACTCTCAATGGGAGAAATAAACCTTGCTAGAAAACTCACCTGGTAATCTTTTGGTATAATAGCAGTGAATTTCACAATATACCTGGTCTGATTAATGCTCAGCTCTGCATTTACTACTAATTAGGCTATAAATACAACATGGTTCATGATTTTACTTCAGCTGCCTAAGTGTAATGGTTTACATCACAGGGTCATTCAGGGAAGCTGTTGCTCAGGTCATGACACTCAGCCTTACCTAAGTTTGTACTAATTTCTGGTCTCCTGGTAACACTAGCAAAGCATGTGACCACTCTTTAAGCCAACCACTGTGACATCATATTTTTTCCCCTTTTTTTTATTCTTTTTCTTTTTCCAAAGGAAATAGGTTAAATTTTTGTTTTAACTGTTAACTACAGATAAAGGAAGATTAAAAGATAGATAGTATGTGGAGACATAAACATGGTGAATCATGCTCAGCCCTATGGAAATGCTAAAACTGAGACTTTGATGAGATTTCTTCATATTTTTCCTTCTGGCAAAGTTTTGTAGACTGCTTCTAAAGGAAATAATGTCCTCTCTTGTGTTTCAGTATTCAAGAGGACCTGCAATGGAGCACCGAGACCAAAAAGGGTTAAGATATGCTCAGTCTGCTGTCTTCCCCATGTAACTCTGCAAATCTAACATATATTGTGTTGAGAAAAGAAAACGTCTGTTCCCTAAATACATGGGACTTGTGGTCTTTCAGACTTTTCTGAGATTAAAGAACCAACCAAAGGGCATCATATGGCAAATGATTAATATTTAGCAACAAATAAGTATACCAACTTGGAAGATGTGTCATTTTGGTTTGTCAGAATATGGAAACACTGCTGAACCGAGACTGCGGGTACAGTAAGATCAACTATCAGACAGGAAAAAACATAGAAACGTAGAATAATAGAATGCTTTGGCTTGGAAGAGACCTTAAAGATCACCTAGTTCCAACCCCCCTGCATGGGCAGGGACACCTCCCACTAGACCGGGTCGCTCAAAAATGGTACCTTCTGTTTTCAGTTACAAAGTGATGCCCTAAAGTAGTACCCAAGAGCAGCTGTTGAGGGATTTATCTCTGAAACTGTCATGAAGAGAAGGCCAGGCCCAGTTGTTAGCTGCTACGCAAGTGGTGAAAGAGGTGAGCACTGCAAGAGCTGAGCACTGCATGAGCTGGGAAGTGCTTTTAGCTCAGAGTCCCATTCTGTGACCTGGGTAACTCGCTGCTTTCAGAGTGTGGCAGAGGGCAGGAGCTGTTTAACACAGAATATAAAGAAAGACACAAATTCTAATGTAAAGATGTTCAGCTTTGTCAATAATTTAAGTAATACAGTTTTAGGCAACTCCACAGTTGCCTAACACGCTTTCTTGAACTGTTCTGCAGTAACCTTTGGGTTGCAAAATTCCCACTTCTCTCATTCCCCTGGCTCTGAGATTGTGATGATTATATTAGCTGATCATCCCACATTGACTTCTTTGCTTCAGACTGGAAAGAAGAACTGTCACCAGGTCATGGTATTGCCATGAATGTAGCAGCTGAATGTATACAAGCATTGGACTTATTGTAACTACAAACTCTATAACCCAACAATAATACAATTTGGAACCTTACCCAGAGAAGAGATTTAATTGCTCAGGCCTGTCCATTTTTTAATACTTGATCAAGCTAGAATTGGGTGTTTGTAGTAATTATTTCTCCCATTTGAAATTGTTTTTCTTGAAAACAACAGAATTTTATTTCCAAATAACGCAATGGAAAATTGGTTACAAAATCATAGGGTCTTTGATGAAAAAGTGTAGACACTGGTAATTTGATTAAGTTTCACAGTCATAGAGGCAAGGTAAAAAGCAATAGACAAAAAGTCTTATTTCTTGAACTGTGGGTTACACCTGTCAACTGGCAGAGAAAAGTCTAGCTTTATTTAGCTAAACCTGCATAAACGTGATAAAGATCATCCATAAACTCATTTGCCCTCAGACCCACGCTTTTTAGGCAGACAGCCATACCAACCAATGTTCAGATTGCCCATGAGGTTGCACAAGCCCATGGGTGCTAATTCCAGGTTCTGTCATGAGACTGACATTTTCTAAATCAAGACTCAAACTATTTCAACCCTGTCCACTGCAGGGGGATCTTACTGCTTGCTTTGCATTAGGGAATGTTTGCTTTGCATTAGGTACCAAATTCTACTTTACCTCCCAGCCTCAGTGAATCAATTCACCTCCATTTGAGTATCATGCTAGGGAGGACAGGCTTTGTCACTCAGGCTCTCAGATCTACTTGCATCCTGCTGAACATGCACTGGGAAAATGCTCTTTCACATATGATTTTGGGATCTGGATTAGCAAAATGTTCATGAGGCAGAGAAGCAGGTCAGAGCAGTTACCCAGGCAAAGACAGTGCTCTGAACCAGCTCACAAAGAATTCCCCTTGAGCTCCCTTACCCTGGTTGGAGGGCCGTAGCAGGATTGGCCTGGCACATTTATCATGTCATCCCCATAGGCGTCCCTCCCACCCACCATTAATCTCCAGTGCTGCTCTTGAGGTTTGCCATGCTAAATGAGAGCTACCTCACGTGGAGGTGACCCACTCCTAAATATATTTCTCCAAGAAGGCTTTGCCCTAAGTTCTTGAGTGATTAAGCACCTATAAATAGCTCAAAGTGATGAGACACAGATAAGCAGTGACCTCTCCTCAGGCAACAGCATCCCACTGACTTGATTCTTATCTGCTGCCTATTAGGCCTGGTAATGAGGTTGGGCACATGGTCATTTTAAATTTGCTATGTGATGTAGTCCACCTTTTGAGGACACCACAGCACATGTAGAGAAGATAAGAACCCTCCCTTTAGACTTCCACGTGCATAGGACAGTGCCTCTTTGCAGCACCACTAGCAACGCAGCAAACTGCTTGTCAGATCATTTTCTTAAAAAGAAAATAAAGCCATTGCCCATGAGGTAGCCTTTGAAGTGTGGGACTCCAGGCAGTTGGCTGACATCCCCTTCCTAGCCAACTCGCTTTGTGCATGACTGCAGTAGCACACTGCAGTCCCACGGGACCTGCTTATTAATCCCAAGTAAACTTTCCTCCTTCAACATGAGAAAACAGATTCACAATGATAGGAGGCTGGGACATTCTGCATGCTTAAAATCATAAGGCTTTTTTTTTTTTTTTTCTTTCAGTCAAATGCCAAAGAAAAGAATTGTGTTAACCCATGATTATAAAACATGCCTTTGATGGCTTGTGTGTTTGCCTTGTAGTACCTCCAAGTCAAATATTGTTTAAATCCCCACCAGCTTGCCAAGATATATAGAAGAAACAGGGTTCAGGAGGCTGGCAGGGAGATATCTGTACTAGCTGCAAAATAACCAGCTACCACAGTGCCAGGGCTGATGCACACGGATGAAGGAAGCTGTCAGGAGATGCAACTTCTGCATCCCATGGGTTTCTTCTAGGCCATCAGCCTGTCTCACCCAGTCCCATTGGTCTCTGACTGCGGGGCCACCTGAAGCTGCTTGCCCTGGTTCCTGGCTCCAAGGAAGCTCTTGCTGCCTCACAGCAGAAGGGAAGAAAGGACAGACCTCTGGGCATTATGGGGAGGCTACAGGAGCGAGCAGGGGGGAGGTGCTTAATTGCTTGGTGTTGCTGGCAGATGGATTTTGAAAGCATCAGCATTGTATTTATGACCTAAGAGGACAAACTGATCAGACCTTTGTAATGACTTATAAAGTATTGGCTTCTGTATTTGCTGGGCTAGGTTTAAAAAATAGCTTGCCCTGGGTATTTCTTCCTTATGACCTCCAGTGCAGGCATGTGGCCTGGGAGAGACAGCAGCTCATTTTCTATTGGCTTTTGCACTCCTTTTTTCTATGAAACCTGTGACTATTAGTGAACAAGTTAAAATGATGCTGGCAGTTCACTGAAGTGGTACCACAGTGAATCAGAGACCTTTTCAAGCCACTTGAACTTTAAGGGGCAGAAAAAGTGGAATTAACTAAATATAAAAAAGGAGGAATAGATGAAAAGCACAAACCAAAGAATATAACACCAAAAAAATATCACGTATTTATGCCCATTTCAATGCAGACCTCTAGCCTGTGGTCCAGACACCCTGCTGCCTACAGACAGCAACGAAAGGTAAAAGTTATAAAAGGTGTAATATAAAGTAAAAGGCAAATAGAATTTAAAGCTGTTGAACTTTAACAATAGATTAACTATTTCTTGCATCTCTCTGAATCTAGAACTGCAGAAGCTGGTGCTTGGGAATAGGTGAGTGTACCTATGACAAACACAGGACAGGAGCAGACCAAGAGTGTTGATGACGAACCCCAGTCCTCCTGCAGTGCCGCCTGCCTACAAGGAATAAAATTCTAGAGGAACTCTCTGTTGCCTTGCTTCCATTTACCAGAAACTGCAGAATCCTTCTACCCTGCTGCAAGAAACTTAGGAGCTACGATTTTTTAAAAAAGCCACATCTCTCTGGTGCCATGGAAGAGAGCAGCAGGGACTAGGGATTTCACCCCTATTCTAGAGCCACACAACCACAGGGGATTTATAAAGAAAAATACTGTATTTGTTGACCTTTTCTTTAGAGATGCCCATTTATGAAATAAAACCTTTACATAATTTATAATAGTTTACTAATAATATATTTTACTGTAATAAATATTATTATATGTAACACTATGTGTATCTGCAATATATTTTCTTTGCTCTTGATTCCACCATGCTGGAGGAGGCCAGCACACACTTTGGACCCCATGTACAACACAGAACCATACCCCATAGAAAAGCATCTTTTTTTTGTATATACTAGAAGAACAAAGAATGCTCGCTACCAAACAAAACAAGGCAACATACATTGAGTTGTAGACCAGGGTGGGAATTGCAAGGTGACTGGATTAATTAAATGAGCAAATGAAATAATGCAAAGTAGGGTTTCACTAGGAATCATTCTTCTAATGAACAAAAGAACCAACATGGCGTTTTTCACAATCACGTTTTTTTAAAAGTTTAAATAGAATTATGACAAGCAGAATAAAAAGCTAAAGCACTTCAGTAGTTTGGTGTGTAAGCATAAGTGAAAATAATCCTATAAAATGTGTGGGGTGGGGTATGTCATGCTAGATACATGCATGCACTTTGTCACCTGGGTGTTCTGCACATCATGTACTACTCTGGAATCGGAAATGTACGGTACATTCAGAGGATATAATAAGAAAATTGCACAGGGTAAACAAATCCTGAAATTTTTATGAGTGAACTTTTGTGAACCAGTATAATACAGGAGCATGAGAGGAACTCATAAAAGGAGGGCAAAAGCCAAAGAACAGATAAGGATGAGAAAATTACATGAGCATGCAGTAGAGAAAGAAATGTAAAAACAAGTATGCCTTTTGCTTGACATATATTTAGCAGAACGTCCATTAAGCTATGAATCTATTTCAAGATTCAGGAAACTAAAGCTTCGCTCTTCCATGATGCTTATTCCCACTACCCATCTCTTGAGTTACAGCCTTATTAAACTCTGTTAAAATATTATTATTCTTGTGTGTCCAGGTGTGCTTTGGAAATTCTTAGCTGCAGAGCAGTATAGCTGAAACCGAGTTATTTGTATACAACACTGTCACTACAGTACAGCCAGTCCTCTGCAGTTGTATAAGCCTCTGCATGTAAAGATTTTACAACAGAGAAAAAGGATGGCTGCAAAACTCAGTGTCCACAGGTAGAGCCTTGGAAAGCACTCCACAGGCACAGCTTCAGGAAAGTAAAACTAGGGCTGCAAGCAAATCAAATATTGGTTAGTTTCTAATTAAACCAGGCTCATATAAAGACCAAAAAGTCAGATTCTCCAAAAAAAATCCTGACAGACCATGTCTACTGGTCAAGCAGGTGTTCAAGTACAATAACAAATCTTACAATATCACGGAATTTAAAGAGTAGGACTCCAAAAAGTTACTTTTATCCAAAAAATTACCGACTCCATTCCTAATGTGTCCCAGCTGTTCATGGAGCCTCCAGAGATGGAGATCCAACAGTCTTTCTTGGTTGTTAGCTAACCTGGCTGCACTATCCCAACACTAACCATATAACACAGCCCTGGATAGGCAGACAAAGACATGCAATATCATCCAATAGGTTTGGCAGCTAGGATGTCACCTGCAGAGACAGGCTTGCTGTTGTTGAGCTGAACATACACACTATTCAAAACTGCTCTGTTCACTTCAGAAAAGTGGAACTCCCTTGGTGTTGGCAACCTTAAACATTACATGATCATTTTATTGTGTTTAAAGAACATATGAGCAATGAGTGTTATCAATGGGGCCATTATATTTTTAACTCATTTTCCTTTGCTCGGTATGAATTATACCTGGGCCTGAACTGATGAACCTGTATCAAGTTTTAGAAAGCTGGCTGAATCATCAAGATAATTAAAACAATGTATGTTCCTGTTCAATATAAAATATCAGGTTATTAGAAAACAATATGGCATAATCATAAATTGATTCTCTGGGTAAAGCATTTCTGTGCTACCACAGTGCCTGTCAATAGACTTTATTAAAGCAACAGGAGTATAATTTATGCCACCTTTAACCAACCAGTTTTTGAAAAGGAAGATTTCTGGGAAATAATTCCTGATTTTTCAAAATCTGGCAATAATTCAAACTCCTTTGAAAATTAATCATGTCAGCAAGAACAGCAAGGTAAATTATGGAGATTGTTAATGCTCTTAAGTGTCAAAAATGGATGTATCCCATTTTCTTAACCTCTCCAATAATAACATCACTGGTAGGCCCATTGGTTGTTTTTGCAGCTTGTGAGCAGAGTCACTGGCCCCAATACAAACATGCTCCAGCAGCCACCAGCCACACGCCGCTTCCTTCCACAGGGCCTACCAGCTGCTTCGAGTTGCAGGGAGCACGTATCCATCTCCAGTTTCTTCTCAGCAAGACCAAAAAGCGTGGGTGTAGTTTACGGAGAGGTGTGCCAAAGACAATTCTTGTGCTACCAGACTGTTCCCATTTCAGAAGGCCCCTCTGCTCAGCTCCTGTACTGCAGAAGTTACAGCGAAACTTCGTGTTATTCCTCTGGGTACCAATAGCAGGAAAATCTCCAGCCTGGCCTTCTGCAAACTTCTTTTTTTCAGCTTTTTTTGTGGGTAGAAGGCTTAAATTCCAGTATGTGGCAGGGCGGGGAGGATCTGACCTGTGTCTTTATTTCTTCTGGAGAAATCTCATGGAGATGCTAGTACCCCAGAGACCTCCTGGTGTGCTCTGGGTTCAAGTGAGTTCTTAAATCTCCCCTGCCAAGTGCCTGCCAGTAAACAGGGGCAGACCCAGGGAATGCCACTGAGCTGGGACTTCCAGCACTCACCATTTTTTTTGTCAGCATTTTTCAGCAGGTGTATGTACAGACTTTTAAAAATTAAATAAATGGGAAATATGGGAACATGAGCAGTGAGTGGCTACAAACAAGTTACCTCTCACCTCCATTTGGTGAAGAAAAGTATGAGGAAAAAGATCAGACAGAGAATAAGAGTTTATATTTCAGGCCATAAAACAATAAGGATAGCATTTCCAAACTCAATAAACAGCTGAGAAGAAGCTGTTCAGGAGGACAGAGATGCAGCAATGAACAGAGGCAAAGCAATGTCCTCTGCACCAGGCCAAGTGCAAGATTCTGCACTTGGGTCGGGGCAATCCCAAGCACAAATACAGGTTGGGTGGAGAATGGATTGAAAACAGCCTGGAGGGGAGGGACTTGGAGGTGATGGTGGATGAGAAGCTCACCATGAGCCAGCAATGTGCACTTGCAGCCCAGAAAGCCAACCATGTCCTGGGCTGCATCAAAAGAAGCATGGTCAGCAGGTCAAGGGAGGGAATTGTCCCTCTATTCAGCTCTCATGAGACCCCACCTGTAGTGCTGTGTCCAGCTCTGGGACCACCAACATAATAAGAAGGACATGGAGCTCCTGGGAAAGTCCAGAGGAGGGCCACAAAGATGATCAGAGGGCTGGAGCACCTCTGCTACGAAGACAGACTCAGAGAGTTGGGGTTGTTCAGCCTGGAAAAGAGCAGGCTCCAGGGAAACATCATAGTGGCCTTCCAGTATCTGAAGGGGCTACAGAAAAGCTGGGGAGGGACTTTTTACAAGGGCTTGTAGTGAGAGGACAAGGGGAAATGGATTAAAACTGGAAAAAGAGGAGATTTAGGTTAGACATTAGGAAAAAAATCTTTAGTCTGAGGGTGGTGAGACACTGGAACAGGTTGCCCAGGGAAGTTGTGCATGCCCCCTCCCTGAAGGTGTTCAAGGGCAGGTTGGATGGGGCTCTGAGCAACCTGATCTAGTGGGAAGTGTCCCAGCCCATGCAGGGGACTTGGAACTAGATGATCTTTAATGTTCTTTCCAACTCAAACCATTCTGTGATTCTATGATAAACAGAGGGTGTCAGGCTACAATGCCCTGAGCTGCTGGAGTTGACCCTTCTAGTATCAGGCAGGACAAAATATGAGTGCAAAATGGGAACAATACCACGGTGTTGCTAACCCCCAAAAAATCCAGCCCATGGGCAATCTCTAGCCAGCCACTGGATTTTGTCTTGCTCGGTAATACTCAAGGCAACAGCTCTTTTTCGATTTCCCCCAAAAAGCTGAATTGAGGGCCTGGCAAATTACAAGTGTAATGACCTGCTCTGAGTGTCCCTGCCACAATTACTGCCTGAGCAGCTAAATCTTGGGTTAAGTTACCATGATACAGCAAACATGACTTCACAGTAACCCCAAGCCCTTCAACTCCCTGGCCACTCCCTGGCTGGAGGTCATTCCGGCCATGCACAGCTAGAGCTGGTGACCTTGATCCTCCGTGGCACAGGGACAGCTCAGCTCTGGTGCCAAGTTGCCCCATGGATGGCCAGGCTGGCCCCAGGGGAGGGACTGATGGCAGTGCTGTGCACAAGTGGGCAGCCTGCCTGTACCCCAGCTGCTCCTGGGGACTTCTTTGGGAGCCTGGCACCTCACCCTACAGACAGCTATTGCTGGCTGCTCCAGGTATTGGCACAAGGCGAACCCCCAAACTGCAAAGAGAAAAGGTCGCTCACAGAAAGCCTTCTGGCATTTGCAACCAGTTAATAGCAGTTGATGAATATAAGGTGATTTTTTTGAATATAATTCATTGCAAATGTTAAAAGGAGGCTGTTTACAGCATATGGTATGTCTTTCATTACCCTGCATGCGTTTGGCTCAGTAAGGACTGTAAGCTTGGATTTTTTTACAGTTCTACAAATTATTTGCAGCCCTGTGCTTTCTCTCCTGGTCTTACTCATCACTGTGACAGCAATCCTCATCACTGCTGTGGGCCGCTTTTTAGGAAGTGGGCACACCATTACACACTGGGAAAATAAAGTGCCAAACCTCATTTGGAGAAACTCCATTTTATGCACTATTTAGCAACCCGTCATGCCATCAGGACCAGCCTTTGCACAAAGGGGACAACAAGCAGAAGGAAAAGGTGGGGATTGAAAAGGAGACCTCAGTTTCTGAGTAGAAGATGGAAAAATCGGCTTTTGTGCTTTTTACGCTTTCCTGAAGGTCACAGAAAAGCCCGGCTGACAGGGAGACCGCTCAGCGGTAACTCCTCCTGATGCTCTGTCAAGCCGCTCTGCGGCACTGAACTATCCCCGATTGGAGTGCGGGGGAAGCGATGATTGGTTTTTACCGCAGGAATCACGCCAGACCAGCTCAGGACAGCGACTGTCGTTTGTCGTGGAGTCGCGATTTCCTCCTGCCCCCTGCCGCCCGCCGCCGCCACTGCACACCCCCTCCCTCACCCCCACGTCCCGGCTCTCCGCCCGCCACCGCCGCGTTCACACCGCCGCCCCAGCCGCTGCGCCCCGCCACGCCTCGGGCCCGCCACCCGGGTATCCTGCCTCCAGTCTGGGGGCTCGTCAGAAGGTTTTGGTAGGGGCTCACGGCACAGGTCGGGGGGGATGGCACCCTCGAACATTACTCCCACTGCCGCTGCTTACGGGGCGCGGTTTTTCAACAGTGCAGCAGGCGTGTTAATTTGTTATCCCCAATAAACATGCAAGGAAAGGAAGGAAGAAGGGAGAAATGGCTTCGCACATCCAGAAGGGAAATGGCAGACTACCTATGAAGTTAAAAAATTAGTTCAGTAAAAAGAAGAAGCAGAGTGCTTTGCTTTGTGTGCGCCCTAAAGAAACGGAACTCGAGGTCAGGTGGACACCAGCAGCGAAGCCAGCCAGATTAGTGCCCAGTCTGGCTGCAGAACTCCAGCTAATTCTGGAGAGGTCCCTCAACACCTTTTGCCACAGCTTTTATTGCAGTAACACAGCGATATTAACACTTCTCAGTGGTCAGGATCAGGAAACTGTCTGGCACAGTGTGGCATCGTATTCCTTTTCAAAATGCTCTAAGGGAAGATGATAGAACCCTAGAATGGGCTGGGTTGTAAGCAACCTTAAAGATCATCTAGTTCCAACCCTTCTGCTATGGGCAGGGACCCCTCTCACTAGACCAGATTGCTCAAAGCCCCATCCAACCTGTCCTTGAACACTTTCAGGAATAGGGCAGCCACAACTTCCCTGGGCAAGCTGTTCCAATGTCTCACCATCCTCATAGGGAAGATTAATGTTTGGTATCCAGGCAGGGTATTCCATAGCACTGTTCTGTGTTCTCCTTCTGAGATATTTGGATGGAAACATTAGATGGAAGCGAGAAATAAACACCTAACAGCAGTCTTTTACAATTCTACATTCCCCTCTTTTGAGGAATTTAAAGGTAATATAGTTAAAATGTGCATATTAAATGTTTAATATTAGTTATTTTAATCAGCAATAAACATATTCAGACTGACATAGTTAATGATCAAATGGATTTTTAGAATAGAGATAAGATGGAAAAAATCTTGGTACAGCATTCTTTCACTGTGTTTTCTGTCCAAAAGATAAAACTCTCCTGAGAGTCACCATAAATGGCAATAAATACTACAGGTCATACCTTAATCTCTCTATGCTAAAAATCACCATTAAAGCATTGAGAATAAATAGCATCTAAGGGAGTGCTTTTTTTGGAAGCTTTAACCCAAGCAATTGGAAAGCTGAAATTATGTGAGTTAATTAGGAAATCAATTTATAAGCAAACATAGCTAAATGTTGGTATACTTTTTACTGCTGCTTGTGAGGTAGACAGTTTAGCAGCTCAATGTGGAATATCTGTCCCACTGTGCTAACTCTCATGGCTGGTGACCAGAAGACTGGCTAGTGCTTCTCATTTATCAAGTTAATATGCTAAAGAAACTTGGCATTTTCACTTGCTCAGGACATATGTGTTGGAGAACTGTTGCCTTCTGTCTAATGACTAAACATTGGTGAGATCCACTTGGACTCAAAGTAAGCAGCTGAATAGGATGAACAAAATACTCAGGTGATTCAAAACTGTTATAGTCAGACTGTACACTCTAGAGTGGTAATGATTTGGAAGCTTTTTGCATGGTGGAGTTACTCAAAATGACCATATATCTCAGGCTTAAAAGCTCTGGAGTATATTCACTCAGTGATTACCTGAAAGAATTCCACGTTGATATAATTAAACAACATGCTTCATCTTCACCCCATATTTTTTTTTTTGAGATGGTGAATCCTCAATAAATCTGTAACTGGCTTGGTTATTTACCAGTTATCCATGCTCTACGACTAGTGGTAAAGAATAAAACCTTGAGGCAATTGAAAAAAATAGAATGAAGTAAAATGTGGAAATGGAGGCAGGTGACGAGTGGTGTCCCTTAGGGGTCAGTACTGGGACCAGTGCTGTTTAACATCTTTGTTGGAGACATGGACAATGGGATTGAGTGTATGCTCAGCAAGTTTGCTGATGATACCAAGCTGTGTGGTGTGGCTGACACCCTAGAGGGGAGGGATGCCATCCAGAGGTACCTTGACAGGCTGTAGAGGTGGGCTAATGCCAACGCCAACTTCATGAAGTTCAACAAGGCCAAGTGCAAGGTCCTGCACCTGGGTCGGCACAACCCCAAGCACAAATACAGGCTGGGGGCAGAATGGCTAGAGAGCAATCCTGAGGAGAAGGACTTGGGGGTGGTAGTAGATAACAAGCTTGACATGAGTCGCCAGTGTGCGCTCACAGCCCAGAGAGCCAACCACATCCTGGGCTGCATCAAAAGAAGTGTGGCCAGCAGGCCCAGGGAGGTGATTCTGCCCCTCTACTCTGCTCTGGTAAGACCTCACCTGGAGTACTGTGTACAGCTCTGGCACCCTCAGCACAAGAAAGATATGGACCTGTTGGAGAGGGTCCAGAGAATGGCCACCAAGATGATCAAAGGCCTGGGTCACCTCTGCTATGAAGACAGGCTAAGAGAATTGGGGCTGTTCAGCCTGGAGAAGAGAAGGCTCTGGGGAGACCTTATAGTGGCCTTCCAGTACCTGAAGGGTACTACAGGAAAGCTGGGAAGGGGCTTTTCATCAAATAAGATAGTGATAGGAATGGATCTCGGTCCGCGACAGGGGGTAATGGTTTTAAAATGAGAGGGGAGATTTAGGTTAGATATTAGGAAGAAATTCTTCACTATAAGGGTGGTGAGGTACTGGAATAGGTTGCCCTGGGAGGCTGTTGATGCCCCATCCCTGGAGGTTTTTAAGGCCAGGTTGGACGACGTTTTGTGCAACCTGGTCTAGTGGTAGGGGTCCCTGCTCATAGCAGGGGGGTTGGAACTAGATGATCTTTAAGGTCCCTTCCAACCTTAATGATTCTATGATTCTATGATTTTATGAAATAACTGTAGAAATTAAAGATCTGTTTTCTTAGTCTTTTGGGGAAAAAAAAAGTCAAATATTAGAGTATCTTCTGCTTAAAATAATGGCAATTCTGCTTTTAATAAGGATACTACACTTGCTGATACTCCAGTTCCCTTGCATTTCTAGAAAACATAAAATATTTCCGTGCTTAATTATTTTGCAGCTATAAAAGGGAAATCTGGTGTTTTGAAACAAGCTGATCAGTCAGTCTGGCTACATTCTTTGCAACAGCGGACCTGCAGCTGCCCCCTCAACCATTTCCACTGACATAACATTTTGGAGTTTCATAGCCTGTGACATCCTCCCTGCCCTACTTCATCCCTGCATCCCAGGTCTAGACTGTGTCCAGAGCCCCAGGGCTGTGCCTGTCTGCCTTGCAGGGAGTTATACTCTCAATTCAAATGGTTGCTGATGTAATCCAAGAGCTGAAGTGTGCTGAGATTTGAAGCTTTCTTGCAGGTTCAGCTGAAGGGGCATGATAAAGCAGATCAGTGCAAGAATAAGGCTGCACCAGTAACCATAAGAGGAACCAAAAAAAAAAAATGTCCAAATAAAGTCAAGGGAAAGCAGAACATGCCAGTACTGGTAGGCACATTTCTAACATCAGGGATCATAAATGTTTGTTTCCTGAGGCATGCAGATTAGAAAGACCTTTCTTGGTAATACTTTGGTGGATGGATAAGAGTTGGAAAATGCATTTTTTTGTTGCAACATCCTCTGAAGTGATACAGTGCTACAGCACATGGCTCAACCCGTAGAGGACAATTCATAAAAACAAGATTTATTTACCCATGGAAATAAAAGCTGTGGGTTTCTGCCTTCCCCCCCTCCCACAGACACTGCCAAGTCCTTGCACTGTTCAGTTTCATCCTTAAGTATCCTAAGTAAACTCAGGGATTAAAATTGTGCCTTTGTTCCCTAAAGTATCAAAGGAACTGTGATGTTCCTTTCTCATGCCGATCATTGTAACAATCATTAAGCCAGCACAATAGGTGCTGGGCTTTCATGTCCTTAGGGCTGATGGCACAAACACAAATTATTACTGTTATTGTTATTTTTACTATTTTTAGGCAAGCTTGGTTAAGACTATAGAAAACCTATGAAAATAGCAGACATTCAGTTGGTGGCTGTAACTACTGAAAGGTCTCTCTTGGGAATCTCCTGCAAAAGCCTGTGTGAGACAGGTTAGGTGAGGAAGATGCACCAGGTGAGAGTCCTCAGCAGGAAAGGAAGAAGTCAGACCAGTTTCATCCTGGTCTTGCTTCCATGGAGTCTGAGCTACACTGGGGCCCTGTTTGCTTTGGTGGGACTAGAATCAAACACCCAGGCACCATCTAGTCTTTCTGCACAGCAGCCATGTCACATGTACTTGGTACCAAATTCTGCCAAGGAAAAGAAATTGGCAGATGGAGCTTTCTTTTAAATATATTTAGCTGTTGTTGTAATTGAAAATAAAATAGTGAGAACAAGATTACCAATGCATACTGACTCATTCTCAGGTATTTTGTGAAAGTAGGGGCAGATGTCTCCAGCGCTCTTCCCTAGTGGCAAACCTAAAAGCTTATCTTACCTGGATTTTTATTTAATCTGATTTATTTTTTATTTGTATTTTTATTATTGGCATGAAGGGACTTGTGGATCTGGAACCTCCAAAGTGTTCTAGAGTGTGTTAAGTTTTAAGCTAGACACTTACCATTATTCACATCAGTACAAAGATATTCGCAGACCTAACCAACACAACGGTAATGATAAAAATTATGGTATCAAGTGCTTGTCCCATTCTTTCAGATTTATCTTATTTTACAAATGCAGAAACTGTCATCCAGAGTGACTAAAGATGCAAATAGTGGCAAAATTAACAAACAGGGAATAGAAATTAGTTGTTTTGGGTTCTAGTTTGAAACAGAATGCTTCCCCTTAAACAAAAAAAATCAGCTTGTGAAAACTGAGAAGTCATAAAGTTCAAATGACTGAGCCCCATGCTAGTAATACATACCCTCTAGTTTCCACACATACATGACCATACTTGATACATATGACTAGTGAGATCAGTACATCGAAATATCTGATCACATAATTCAGTTCTCAAAAGCCTGACATTGCAAATCCTCTGTTGGCATCACAGAGCCTCCAATCTGTGTAATCCCCAAGGGATAAAACACAATGGAAGCAGGTATTTGAATATACCTTGTCGGCTAAATATGAGCCAGCAATGTGCCCAGGTGGCCAAGAAGGCCAGTGGCATTCTGGTTTGTATCAGAAATGGTGTGTCTAGCAGGACTAGGGAAGTAATCCTGCCTCTGTACTCGGCACTGGTGAGGCCCCACCTTGAGTATTGTGTTCAGTTTTGGGCACCTCAATACAGAACAGACATTGAGGTGATGGAGCAGGTCCAAAGAAGGGCAACAAAACTAGTGAGGAGTTTAGAAAACATCCCCTATGAGGAACGACTGAGGGAGCTGGGGCTGTTTAGTCTGGGGAAGAGGAGGCTGAGGGGAGACCTTATCACTCTTTACAAATACCCAAAAGGAGGTTGTAGTGAGAGTGGGATTGGTCTCATCTCACTGGTGACTGATGACAGGACAAGAGGAAATGGGCTCAGGTTGCATCAGGGGAGATTTAGGTTGGATATAAGAAAAAACTTCTTTACAGAAAGGGCTGTTAGGCACTGGAACAAGCTCCCCAGGGAGGTGGTTAAGTCACCATCCCTGAATGTGTTTAAAAGTCATCTGGATGTGGTGCCTGGGGACATGGTTTAGTGGTGGGTCATCAGAAATAGGGTAACAGGGTTAGGATAAGGTTAGACTCGATGATTTTAAAGGTCTTTTCCAACCTGAACAATTCTATGATTCCATGATTCTATAAAAACAAGCCTCTGAGGTTAGGTGAAGGTCAATAAAAATATGATAAAAAGCAAGACAGAGCAAAGGTTTGCCCAGATGTACCTCACTGAAAGACCTGACAAAAGTGTCTTTAAAACTTTTTTCATGGTCGTTGCTAGAGTTTTGGCACAGGCCTGAGGAATCCATTCCTGTTTTTCAAATAAACCTCAATGCCTGTTGTTACAGGAGCCCATATATGTGTGTGGTCATTGCCACAGTTGGTTAGAAATACAAGCTGGGTGGATGAAATGATGAAAGTTATTTGTTCTTTAAGTTCATCATTAGGTACTACCATATTAAACCAAGGTACGTAAGTACTCAGTGGTAGAACATGTAATTTGACCAAGCATTTTTTCAGCTCCCCATGTATTCCAGACAGTTCTACACAGAACTTTCTACTTCAAAATATTATTTTACTCCACTCGATTTTGTACCAGTTTGGTAAGTATTAATTGGCTGAACATAACAGAACGGCGATGCCTGCCAAGCGTAACCTCCTTGACTAGAAATGAAGGCAGCACTCAGCTATCACTGACTGTTTACTTGTAAATCAGTTGACATGAGTCTGGAACATGAAGCAGCAATTAAATGTCTCAAATTTGCAAATGCTTTTCTTAACTTAGTGTAAATGATCTCGGTATGGTAAAGTAATATTGGTTTAGAAAAGCAAGCTAATTTTCTGTTGATTCTGTAAAAAATTACATGTACAGGACATGCTCAATCACAAAACTGTAACATGTGACTGGCAGCTCTTTCTGGATGGATTGCAGAACAAAAAACATAAGGCATAATACTGTGAGCACTGAAGCAGCAGCATGAGGCTTAGGTGGTTGTATAGTCATCCATTTAATCCATCATAAACATTTATAATGTAATTTAGCAGCTATTCAGGTTGATAAATACCACAGATGACATTTCACAGGAGCATTCTCAAGCCAGGAAAATTTCACACGCTGAACATTAGGTTCTCATAATTATTGTTCCTCATGCAATTGTGTTGCTTTTTGGCCCCCCCCAGGTAAAAAAACCACACAAAACACCTCCCTTCCCAACCACTTTGTCAGTGTATCCCTTATTCTAACACCTGTCCATGGTGTAGGGAAGAAGCCACCAAGAAAGCACTCATGCTGGGTCTTCTTAAGAGAATTTGTAGCTTAGTGTTACCCAGTCCCCATACACCCACACATACCCACATACCCTTTCCTGTCCAGTCCCTTGGCATTGTGCAGACACACAGCAGCACAAAAGAAAATGCATTGAGCTTTAAAAGTCTCAGAAAAGAGATAAAGAAATTGTTCATCATTTTTTTTGGCCGTGGCTGGCCACTGTGCTGTAACCATCAGCAGGATTTAGGACAATAGGTTTCTGGTGAACAGTAGCGGCTCTTATTCATTTAATGTCACAAATGTCAAACATTTTCTAGTGTATCAAATGACACCCAATAGACACATCTTGCATAAGAGGTGGCTTAGAAATTAGTTGTCCCAGCATTTGTTCAGAGTTTGCATGTTTGGCTATACCTTTAACAACTTCAGGTCTTTGCTGTCTGCTAAGTAAGTAGTAATGACTCCAAGCAGGTACACAGAGAGCTACAGCTTCTGAGCAAGGACTTCTAGACACAGAAATGCTTGTAGGCAGAGGCTATTCTAGAGCTAGCTTTGGTACAGGTTGCAGGCAGACAAAATGCCATCCCCTACCCATGCCTCTGTATGACCCACTCTTCTGCCCAGTCCTGTGAGGACATTTCTCATAAACTATTTCACTCTACATTGGCAGGAACTTTTCTAGTTCAGCCTCCTGTGTTTCACCCTGCTCCTCTCAAACCATATGAAACAGTCCAGAAAAATCAGGATTTATGTTTGTTAATATGACTTAGCCTAACTTCTCCCACTGATTGATGGAGCAGGTATGCATTTGTACCTTCGGTATCTGAGCACAGTCTCTTAAAACAGGTTCTCTTAGAGCACTGGTGCAATGGAAGGATGCTGCGGTTCCTACTTTGCAGACTGCAGAGAAACTAAAGACCAGGGCTCCCACGGTATAGAGAAACCTAACCTTTCTCAATTTCCTTTGAGTCACATAGGAAGTTGTTGCTAAAAGAGAGGATCCAGAACCCAGGCTAGGATCTTAATCACTGTCATCTTGTTAATCCAATTATCCTTCCTCTTTGTACAGTATTTTTCAATTGAACGTATACAGTGGAACGTTAGAATGTAACTCTGGGAGGACAGCAGCCCATTACCAGGACATAACCACATTCCTGGAGACCTATCAAGCTATTAAAATGTATTTTTTTTTAAACTGGAGATTGCCCTAGACAAGGCTGGACTGTAATTTCCATGCACTGTCAGAACGAATCGATCAAGAGTAGCAGTTTGGGATCCTGGCCTACTGCGAGGGATGAGGGAATAAGCAGTTGTCCCTCTTCACTAATCAGCCACTCCTCCACAGGCAGCTAGCAGTGCAAGCAGGACACCTAAGGGCAATCTGCAAAAAGATTGTTTACTGTTAATGAAATTCAGTAGCCTCTAAGGTAAGCAAGTGCTGCTCAAACAAAGACTCTGGGGCCAAGCCCTCTGCTTCCATTTGGGACTCATTAAGCAGGGAAATAATCCAGTGGAAATGGCTGCTTATACAAAACCAAAACATTCTCCACTAGCTGAGACATATTTTACAAGCCAGACAGATATTTTCCATGACTTTATGTGATTTATTGCAGTATGTTGGCACTAACCAAGGGGTTTCGATGCAGTGTATATCTGATCCAAATTCTTCTCATAGAAATGATTTTGGGTCTGTCATCTCTATCTTTAAGTTCAGAGGTCCCTGGGAGAATGACTTTGTTCAACACAAATATAAACAGTATGAAAATGAAACCCTTCCTCTTGTAAACTATTTTGCAGGTTGAGAGCCTCACACTGATTCCCAGATCTCTAGTGTCAGACCTGCTTTGACATGCTGCTTAAGCATCACTCTTTACTAATTAGCAGTATGTTCAATAAAAGGTACAATTTATCAGCTGACAGGCAGCATTAATTTGATGACACCGTAAGAATACTTAGAAAATTAAATTAGTCTTGGCGTTGGTTATAAAAAAAGAGTACAGACAAATTGGCCATGGCAGAGACAACATGCATGTGGAAGAGGTTTTCCTCAAGCTTTCTCAAGAACCCTACAGCGCTGCAAGAA
The DNA here is from genome assembly GCA_020745705.1 of Hemiprocne comata. Classification (NCBI taxonomy): domain Eukaryota; kingdom Metazoa; phylum Chordata; class Aves; order Apodiformes; family Apodidae; genus Hemiprocne; species Hemiprocne comata. The sequence goes on from CM036588.1 coordinate 87,242,612, forward strand.
GTTATCCCTGCTTTCTTTGGGAATGATGAAATACAAATGAATACTAAATGAAATACAAATACAATTATGGGGGTGAAGGCTGCAAAACAGAATTTTGATATTTTTACTGGGAGCAATGCTTAATGGCCCAGTAAAGCTGTAATAACATACAAAGCCATTCATCTCCAGGCCTCTGAGACAAAAATAGTCCAGACACAGCCACAGCAAGGTTGTTATCTGGTGAACATCCAGTAAGACAAGAGTTGGATGTGTTCCAGTTACTTCCAAACGAGCTCTGTGTTGAAAGGGGGTAGTTATAAATCTATTTATGATTCTATTTTCTGTTTCCATCCAGAAAGGTAACAAGGTGAAAGAGAAGTTCAAAGATCTCATCTGTGGTCTTAGCAGACCAGTGGGTGCTGCAGAGAAGACTGACCAGGGAAAGTGGTGATTTGGGTTGGGAGGATATGAGAAGTATTTGTCTGGGGTCCTGCACACGCAACACCATTCAAACTTCATGCTGCACAGCAAACCTGGCAATGGAACCAGAGGTTCAGTTCTGCTCTATACACAGTTTATATACAGGGTGACACACAGCCCCAGAACGAGCACAGCTGATGTCTGGCAAGACCATGTGACAAGTTTTACAAACAACTGCAAAAATTTTAAGAAGCTATGACATAGAAAAGACCTTCTTACAAGCCACTTACTTTGCACTTTTCATGAAAACATAAAGATCTGCAACACTTGCACTTTGACATTAAAATTCGTCATCTCTGTTCTTTGTTCATAGGCTGTTTTCTAGCAGGGATATTGTAGCTACAACTCAGACTAGTCTTTTTTCCCATAGGAAACACCATCAGCAAAACACTTCAACAACAACTATACCAAATTGTCCTGCAACAACTACACTGCACGTCCTTTCCCTTGCCATTGGCACACAAATTAACGCAAGCAACCCAAGGAACAAGAGGGATTTATTTTGTTGCTGTTAGGACTTGCCTCTCACATGAGGGAGATAATCTCCCAAGATTTACTCCTATGATGGGATATTCCAATCATTCTGTGGATTTCAGGATTAGTCATATCTGAGTTACTTTTTTTTTTAGCTGTTTTGAAATATCAGGAGTGAGAGCTCTCAAAATTAACTGTTTGTGGGGCCAGTTCTGAAAGATTTTAACTCAGTCAATACTTTCCCATGTTGTTGCACGACAAAAGGCCATTGAATGGCCCATTTTCTGATTTGGAAGCATCATTAGAAAAGTGCTGGGATGGGGCAAATTATCTTTGAATTTTGCAATGCATTTTTAGGCCTTACTGAACATCCACATGGAAAAGCTAGTGCTTGCTTCACCAATGGTGTATGTCGTGGATAACATTTGCTATTTCTTTGTCCCTTCCAAACACAAGGGCATCTTTGTCGGAGGTTGTTGTGTACTTTGGTTTCCTGTCAGTCCATGTAGCACCAGATGAAGAGGCAGGATAAAACATTTTCCTTTTGCCTCCAAGAACTTTTTTGTTCACATCCTGGATATTGTCTGAAGTGACATAAGGCCTGAGTGATTTTCTGTTAACATACATGTTCCTTGCATCAAATCAATGAACTCACCATAATATGACCAAGCCAACAGGACAAATTTTTTTTGAACTAGCAGGCAGTAACCAAAGCAGGTGATCCACCTAAAAATTTTACTGAAGCTGGTCACAGACTTCAAGTCAGGCACTTCACAATAAAACATGAGAAATCAAGCAGCTTGATCCTCACCTCAATAAATTTCATACCAAAGCAGTTTCATTGTTCTCAGCCTCAGATATGATGCAAATTAATCCACAGTTCACCTCCTAAGTGAAGTTAAAGGAGACAAGGGACCAGAAGAAAATGAGGAAAGGATCTAAAACCCTCCAAAAAGTAATGAAAAAAATGTGGTTTTTTTTCAATTTTATTTTTTGTTATGAGGCAGTTACATGTAGGTTTTAAAATGACAGCTGCTGAAAATTTCTAGGGAGATTTAATTCCCTGTCTTCAGACAAAGAACCTGTCATTAGACTGACAGACTTCACCAGGAGGGTTCCCTCGTGCAATTATTTGCATAGGAAACCATGTTGAGGAGTCACCCCACAGGTTCAGGGAGAGGTTTTGCTTTTACTCAGATGATTCATGACATTACAGTGGTATGTTCTCTTTGGATGTTTGAAGTTCATGGTGATGTAATTTTCATATTTTGAAGCATTGTGCCTTTTGTTTTTCCTTCTATCTGTCTGCTCTTGGGGTAGTCATCAGAGAAGGAAAAAGTTCCTCTAAAGGAGTACTCTGAGTTCTCATAAAAATATACTCTAATTTTCCAGGCACTTGCATAGCCCAGCCCAGCCCTGTTTATAATAACCTCAGCAGCAACCTCTGTGCCAGAAATAGTTTATTAGGGAAACTGAAAGTGTTTAAGCCACTCTATAACTTGCACAAGGTCAATGTAAAAGTTCCACCTGGGCAAACAGCAAGGAAGGACATGCCATTACATGCCTTGGACAAGTGACACCAGAGGAAAAAGCTGAACCCAAGACAGAACCGTGTGACAGATTCCAAACATTTCTAAAAGTAAGCATTTAGAAAGAAAGCCTAAATTCAAGCCAGTCAGATCCCAATGACTGAACACAACATCTACTTCTCTGCCCTTCACCTTGATGCTCCAGCTTTGCATTGCTGGTACTTGCAACACAGCACCACTGTCCTTCTCCTGCAGCAGGACCTGTAGTGCCAGGCTCAGGTCTTTGGGAGAAGTGTGATCCAGGGCTGTGACAGAGAAGTCCAAGTGTGCAGGAGAAGCTGCAGTGCAAGCTGCAAGGAAGCCAGGAGAGCAGGTCACCCTGAAGGCTGTATTCTCTGTTGTCACAGCTTCTCCCCATCTTGCCACCTTTTGCTTTAGCCTCCCCAGCATGTTCAATGCTTTCAGAGATAGCAGAACCTCAGCATTTTAGAGGGCTGGTCCAGGTCACATATCGATACTATTGAAACAGCACAATAATTCAGACCAATCCTCCGATCGTGCGCAAGCAGAGATTGAAATCAATCCTCTTCAGCCATTTTCGCACATCACATTTGTTTCAAAAAGCCTGTTTTCAGTCTGATATTTGAAACTTGCAGATGAGCTTATTACAAACACTGGCTCTGATTAAAAGCCAAGTTTTCCTTCCAGGTCTTTTTAGATTAGCAGAAACAAAGTTGCTTTCTCATACTTTAGATCTCTTAAGACTTACCCTCTCTCTTGCTAATTTTGTCAGTGTCAATATTGCTTTGCAATGCTGTTTTGGCAGTGATGAAATGGCATATGCTAATAAAAATTTTCATTCATAATTTATTCATAAGTATTTGAACCAACCTTTCATCTTCAGCCAAGGCAAATAAATGGACAAATGTACTCAGGCTTCAGTTTTCAAGCACTTTTTTCACTGTACTTGGAATCAGCTGAGTTCCACTGTTCTGAAAACATCCATACCCTCTGTTTCTGACAGGTACTGCACTTTTGGATCTTTGCAGTAAAGCATCAGAAATAATTCAGGAATATCCTCAGAAAACTGGATGGCATTTTTTGACTCCATGACCTCTTCTAGTTCATCTTCACCTTTGCGGATTTTTTGCAGCCCATAATAAGGGAAAAGAGAAGGTACTTCTTTTGAAAGCAACTGCATCTAGTGTTAGCATTGTGGGTTGGCCACGCTCACATGCACAGATTTTGTACCCAGGGTCTGCAGAAAGGCTTAAAACAATGCCAGAAACATTGTCAAAGGTGCTATTTACACATCAGCCCAACTTTTCTGCACTATTAGCCTTTGCCAGTTGTATGACTCTTTTACAAGCTCGTTGTATTCTTCCTTCAGTGAAAGTAAGAGGCCCATATTGGACCCCGAGGTTTCAAAAGGTATGTGTGCTTTGTGTCCAACTATTGTCTATCTAACAATGGATCTATTACACGGAAGTAGCAGAGCAGTCTCTTCTCTCCCCCCAGTCTTTGTAGAACAAAGCACCAGGCTCCTCAGGAGTCACCTTTGTTGTTCTGCTGTTGTATAAGGAGCTGCCATCCGGCCCCAGGCGCCAGCAGCCTCGGCCCCCCTTACGGGAGCAAGCAGTTCAAAAGCAGGGCTGGGTTTATGCAGTTTAATTTGATGTGTCAAGCGTCTTTATTACAAGCATTGTTGCAATGTTTGCTGTTAAGACTCAGAAAAGAACAAATATCAAATCTGGCCAGGACATGGGGAGGGACAGAGGACAGCTCTGTCAGCAAGCAGCTCTCACTTGCTCTGACAGAAACTAATTTTCATGGCCAGCATGCAAACGACCAAGAAGATACTTCAGCATGCTGTGATGTTTATCTTCCCTGAAACTCAGATGGGATTACAACCAATCATGTTTGTCACCAGCAAACCAGTCTTTGCCCCTTCTCTTTATCCTTGGCAGTCACTTCCAAGGAGAGAATACAAAATGTCTGCAGATTAATGATTTGTGGCCAAATTAGTCAGGCCAGATGTGAGTTAAACTTATAGAAATTATGGTGGTTTAATACTCTGTCTCTAAGTGGCTGTTTAACAACCATTCAGACTCCTGGGAACAAGATGACACAACCTCCCATGCAGTAAATGCTCAGTAGAATTCCCTCTGCCAGAGACAACGTACTGCAGATATTACTGCATTCAATGATGTCAGCCTAGGAAGAGACACTGCAACATAGTCTTCAAGGAATCAGAGCAAAAAGAAAAAATCTGAAACCAAAAGCAGTTGCTGACAGTTAGACCAAACACTTCTGGAAACCTGTCTGTTTTCTTCTGCCATGTCTATTGCTCAGGCACCGCAGTCATAAGTGATTCAGATATATTCCTGATTAAATCCAGGGAAGATGACATATTTCATAATAATGACAAGCAGATGGACAGAATGATTTTAAAAGTAGTCTGTTCATTCCTGTTTCTCTCAATACCTGCATGCATTTGGATCACAGCTTAAACCTCCCAGCTCCATCTAATCCTTTCAGAAATAAAATGGACATACAAGGCAATAATAGCCTTCATATAAATGAAAAAGCCTTTCTTTTCCATGAACACATTAACTCATTCATCTTTCAAGTCTCTGCTCCAAACACATCCCTTTGCCACTTAACGTTCATGCATGAGCTGTCTATCATAACTACCAACAAGAAAGAAATGAGGGCGAGGTGTTTGTTTGTACAGAAGCGAGAATGGTCTTGTGGTTAAGATACTTAGCCTGTGACTGAAGATGTATGGATTCCCTTATTTATGCAGAGTCATGATTTCTGTGTGAGTTTGTACCATTTACTTTGCCTCGTGCCTCAATTGTCCTTCCCCTAAAGAGAGCATTAAGATAACAGGGCTTTCAAATCACCTTGGGGCAGCTTCATTTTAGCTTCATTTGCTTCATTTTAGCAGTGTGCTTCATTTGAGCAGTGGAAAGCACATTCACCGGTTCTAATTGCATATATGAGTAATTGGGTTACCATAAAGAGTGTTATATTGTAATTATCCATCTACACAAACTTTCCTAACCAAACTTTCCCTAAAGTCTAAATCTATGCTAAGAGTGTTGGGCAAGCAGACACCAACTGAGCAAGAAGACCAAGCCTTGTTATGGTAAGTAGATAGGCACCACCCAAGGAAGGTAGCCCAAGGCAATGGGCAGCTGGATAGAAAACAAAGAAAATTCCTTTTTCATAAATGAGCTCCTCCCCAGTAGCACACAAACACGCCTGAACTAGCTCTCTACAGTTCAAAATAACCCACCCCAACCTTCCAGCCTTTTCTACTTAGCAACAGGCTTCATTACAGGGATTACATTCTCTAACCCAAGCATATATGTCACTGATGATTTCGCGTGATTATTTCTCCCACTTTCCTTCAAAAGAATAAAGCAAAAATCCCCAGTGTGAGTATAAAAGGGTACACCTTGTACTTTGTATTACCGTCTCCCAACAGCACCACATTGTTACCAGAGCACTGTCTAATCAGTTACTTAATAAAATATGTCCTTCCCACTATCAAGTAGAAAACATGCACATTTCTCCAATGAGCAAGCTCCTGGAATCCTCTTTAGCAAATATGCTTTGTCCAACCTGATAACCCTCCACAAAACAGCGCAACTGTGACAAAATGGTGTTTGTCAGTGGTAAAGGAGAAGGAAAGGAGGTCTGAGGTCTTTACACCCAGTTCTTACTCACTTCCCTTCAAAATGCACTCCTGCCTTCCTGTGTTGTACCCTCCCCTGGCCACTAGCACCCCTGTACATGATTGGGAGCACATGACCTGACCCCACATTATTCATTAAAAGGTAAGCAAAACACTCTTCAGAGACCTGCTCTGTCTGCTTATCATAGCAACAATCTCACCCACCATATTTTTAATCACTCTGATGTCTGCATCCATGTGCTGCATGCCCCTGGGCTTGGGAACCTTATCATACTGTCGATCGATATAAAACCATGCACACTCTCTATCTATAAATAACAGAAGTAATTATTACTAGTAAATAATATAGACTAGCTCATTTAAAATGAATCATGCTCTCCAGTCACCCTGGAGAACAAATAAAATAGGCAAAGCTACAAGGCATCACTTTAAAATACTTCTTATATGATTATTATGAAATTGCATTAGGCTGTGACTCATTGCTGCAAATGGAGGGCTCATTGGGTGTAATTAAAATAAGTCTCTATCTCTTCAAGGCAGTGACTCATGGGCTGCTGCCCATAGTAGAGTGCAGTGAAGTCAGAGAGAAGCTCTGCTCTTTTCACTGAAAAAGAGATAGCAGCTTATTAAAGCAGTGGGTAGGCTCAGTTTGCCCTTCCCTTTAGTCCATGTAGCCAGCGGGTTTGGAATTTTTCCCCGTCAAAGAAGTTAAATCAACTACCTCTTAACGAAATGTCTTTAGAGGACTATAGGGGAAAAAAAAGGGGGTTAACACGACTGGGATATACCCAAATGTCATTTCCCTAAATAATTGCTTGTAGGATTTTTTTTTTTACAATGGTGTTGTCTGTGTGTAGCAATGTAGCAGTCATCTAATCTGAAGTTGCTAACAGTAAGGTGCCATATTTAGTAGGTATATATGGAATACTTCATGACAGAAGGCAAGTTGCAGCTGAGATTGAACTAAGAGATTCCCAGAGCTAAGAGGAGGAAATGGAGGGTGTCATCCTCCTTTGATACTATGAGAGGAATTCTAGCAAGACAGGTGATGTCTGCCTCTGCACCCATGGATGTCTGTACAGTAGCTGACAAGATTTCGTATTCTCAATTTTTTATTTTTTTTTTAAATACGTGCATTAGCCATGTCAGGTCTGAATAATTCATATAGTTTGGGAATCTGGTTGCCAAAATACAAAGCTACTGAAAAAAAATGAGTATAAAAGACAGAAGAATTTAGCTGCACCACTCTCCCACACTCCAGACACCTCACAAGTAGCTCTTTGTTTACCTCAAGCATTGTTTTCTATGCTCTACAGTCGGGGTTCTGTGTTTTCTAGCATGCTTTGCTTTGCAAAATGCATTTAATTTTTTATAAGTGTATTTTTCATGAGCTTTTCAGCTCTTTTGATGTGGGAAAAAGCCAGACATCAAATACATTACTCATTGATATTCTTAACAGTATTTCATATCAGAAGACTGCTGTCCACGTGATAAGAATTAATGTAGGGAAAAGAGTATGCTTTCAATATACAAATTAATCTAAAATCTACCAGTTCTGGGAAATGTATTTCTTGATAATACATGATTAAGCTGATAGCATATTAAAATAATGCTTTCTTCATTATAAACCCCTTTGCAATCACACAGATCATAATCATAGGAATCTGTGACTGTTCAGTACTAATTAACTGGCTTCTTTTCCTTAAAGTTTGCCACCCCTGCTAAAGCTGGCAAAAAGTTGTGTAATATCAGTAATGGAGCATATGCAGAGTTTAACCTGTTTCACAAGCCTAATCAGAATTAATTTGTTAAGGAAGCTGCCAGAAATACTGAAGGAGGTGCGGAGTTCATTATGTTCAATCAGGTTAACTTAAAACAGTGCTTTAGACACTTACCTTCTCTTTCAGGCTTAGCAAGCATATTCCAAGCATTGAGTGGTTGCTTCACCACTTTCTCTGTACCAAGGGGAACATTAACATAACATCTCAACAAGCCTATTTGAATATAAAGCATAATATTTTACATTGGCCCCAGGGCCTAAAAGGCAGGGTGGAATTAATTTAGCAAGCTGGTTTTTAAAGAGGTTTAAGTGCCAACTTATTTATTTTTCTAGTTGGGAACTGAGACTGTAACTAATAGAAGGAGTCTGCTTTGAAATTTGTACCCAGGTTTGCAAATATTCATGGTACATCATTAGGTATAAGCCCAGCTGTTTAAAAAAAAAAAAAAAAAGTATAAATTTACTTCTTTTGTGATTCCAATGGGATACAGTTAACTTTCCTCTTCGCAGCCTATAGAGCTGTGCTATGTATTTGTGGCTAGAGTGGTGTTGATAACACACCAGTGTTTTGGGTCTTGCTGAGCAGGCTTGCAGAGCATCAAGGCTGTCTCTCCAGCTTTCCCCACCAAAGGCCAGTAGGCTGGAGCTGGGCAAAATGCTGGGATGGGACACAGCCATGACAGCTAACCTCAACTGTCCAAAGGGATATACCATACCATTCCCAGTAAGTGGCTGGACATTGCCTACACATGGGAAGTAAAGAATACATCTCACTTTGCTTCGCTTCTGTGTGCAGACTTTCTTTGCTTTTCTCATTAAACTGCCTTTATCTCAACCCATGAGCATGCCTGTGGGATTTTTTCCCTCTGACCTATTGAGGGGGGTGGGGTGAGAGAGCGACTTGGGGGGGTGAAGTGTCTGGCATCCAGCCAAAATCAACCCATCACAATAATATTCACTGACTTGTAACCTCTCACACTTTGACATGCCAGAAGTTTCAGTTCAGATTGGAAGAACTGGAAGGTCTTTTGTATCTCATTACATCTGTCTATTCCTCAAGTTTCATTCCTACACTTTCTTATTCTTATGGTTCACGTGTTCATGTGAGAGAAGCTACAAGCTCACACCATTGATTAGGTGTTGCACCAATCTATTAAACAGAAACATCCCATGTTATCTTTTTGCCAGACCACTTCATACAATGGCTCTTTTGTATAAAATGAGTTTTTAATTTCAAAGCAGTGAGTCATGGACACACAGCAGCACCCTAAACATCGGTATGATAAATAACCATCCCCAGTGAATAAATCTTGTGGACTGTTTTATCAGAAAGGTGCTAATTTTGTGACACAGAAATCCAGAAGGCCTGTTGTTTGTAATGATATTTATCAGTCTTCTGGCAACGTTATCCAATGTTTCCTTCATATAACATTAGTCCAATCCCTTTTTCCCTCATATATCTTTTAAGAGCATAACTGGACAGAGCCAAGAAGCTTACTAAAACACTCTCTGTTCTGTTGTCTTTTTGCAGGCATGTGCTCAACCACTCTGTAAAAGAATTTAACTTTTTTTTACTAAAATTACTTCTAAATTAAAAAAAAATAAAATCCATACTAGGGAACACCAGCCCCCTCACAAGCAGGAAACCTTTGAAATGTGCTCTGCATTTCCAAAAGAAATAGTTTGAATTCCAAATTCTTGGCCTTCCTGAAATATGCTGGACTTCCCTCCTCTCATTCATGTCCATCCTAAAAAACCTCTCATTTCTTTGTCTCACCAGCGTAATTTCATTAGTATGGAAAAAGAACCACCAAAGCCATTACTGCAGGACCAGAAGCAAATGTGCATGAATTATGTATGCTTGGGCACTAAAGGATTGTATGAAATTGTTTTATTACAACCATTATCCTGTCTTTCCCACTCTTCCATGCCTATTTATGTTTCTGATTTGTCTCAATATGAACTCCTGAAGTTAGTGACCATGTCCCTGCAGTATCTGTGGCACTAATGGGTGGCACTAGAACAACAATTGCTACAATGTTATTGCTTATAATGCTAATCCAGACGATCTGGCTGCAAATTAATAACATGTACAAAATTAGTTAAGATAGACGTATGCAAAAAGTAAATTCCTTTTATCAATACATCACTTTTATTGAACAAAACTGGTCACTCAGCAGTCTCAGTTGTGTCTAATGATTGCATTTAGTGTTGGTTTGATTTTCAGTGTAGTATCACAGATATTATGGATCAAAAACAGTCCAGAGGAGAAGGACTTAGGGGTGATGATGGATGAGAAGCTCAACATGAGCCGACATTGTGTGCTTGCAGCCCAGAAAACCAACTGTGTCCTGGGCTGCATCAAAAGAAGCCACACCTGGAGTACTGTGTCCAAAACTGGAGCCCCCAATATAAGAAGGACATGGAGCTCCTGGGAAAGTCCAGAGGAGGGCCACGAAGATGATCAGAGGGATGGAGCATGTCTCCTATGAAAACAGGATGAGAGGGTTGGGGTTGTTCAGCCTGGAAAAGAGCAGGCTCCAGGGAAACCTCATAGCAGCCTTCCAGTATCTGAAGGGGTTACAGAAAAGCTGGGGAGGACTTTTTACAAGGGCTTATAAGTGAGAGGACAAGGGGTAATGGATTAAAACTGGAAGAGGGGAGATTAGGTTAGACATTAGGAAAAAAATATTTACCGTAAGGATGGTGAAACACTGGAACAGGTTGCCCAGGGAAGTTGTGGATGCCCCCTCCCTGGAAGTGTTCAAGGGCAGGTTGGATGGGGCTCTGAGCAACCTGATTTACTGGGAGCTGTCCCTGCCCATGCAGGGGGCTTGGAACTAGGTGATCTTAAAATGTTCTTTCCAACCCAAACCATTCCATGATTCTATGATTCTATGATCTTGCTATGCTTGAGCCACTTTGGAAGGCATTCACAAACTCAGTGGCCCATTTATTTAAAAGTTGTGCTTTAGATTGTTTCTTTGCCACAGTAAACATTTAGAGTTGTGTTTTCAAACAGTGCAAGGGATGTCTGAAAGACAGGCACACCAGTACTGAGACAGTCATTAAGTTTTGTTCTAGAGATTTGTGGCAGCGCAGTTTGCAATCCTCATTGTCCCTGAGAAACACATGCCTAGGCCCATGTGAGGCTGAGATTGCTTATCACTTCACTCTTCCTCTCTCTTGCTCTTTGTGTCCCTATTGTTTAATATTTTTTTTTAATAATCAGAAAGATTCATGGAGGGCAACAAGTATTTTCTAAGATAGGTAATTGGTTTGGCAGAAGGATGTCTGAGTAGGCTGGAACTCCAGCCTGGGAAAGAGACAACTAGTGACAACAAATGAAAGAAGTCTACAATATTACAAGTGCCTTGGAGAGAGTGAAGATGCGTCAGGTTTTCAGCCCCTTACAATAAAAAGTGAAGATGATAAGAGCAAGTTTCATAACAATGAGAGCTGGTTCTTTGTGCAGCAGGTGCTAGAACTATGAAATTCACTGCCCAAAGAAGCAACAAAAACTACAGTGTGGCTGAGTTCTCCAGGAAACTGAATGAGTACAGGGAAAATGAATCTTTTCTTCTGGGGGCCCTATCAAACAAGTTTATCTTGTTATTGCTGTTCCTGAAGCACCTACTTATGCCCAGTGTTGAAGAAAAAATACAGGGCTAGACAGATCCTTTGTCTGATCCCTTTGTAACTTTTTACATGTTTTATGCTATATATCCTTAGGACTGGACGTCCTAGAAATTGAGATCCTGTGCCATTCAACTAACTGTCAGAGTCCTTACAAATGTTTGGAAGCTGTTTACCAGCTTCACTCAAGGCTGACTGCCACAACAACATTTCTGAAATCGTAATGGTGCACAAGTTTTTGAAAGTCAATGGCAAGAAAAGGAAACAAATCAAAATTATTCACAGAATCACAGAATGCTTGAGGCTGGAAGGGACCTCTGGAGGTCATCTTGTCCAACCACCACTCAATCAGGGCCACCTACAGCCAGTTGCCCAGACTCTAAGAAAAGATGAAAAGACTTAAGACATCCATCAGGCAGCAGAGAAAGGGTACAGAAGAGACATGAGAAGAAAGATTTTATGAATTTTATAGCCCATGAAACTCAATTCTTACTGCAGAAATTTTACACTTAAATACTTTGGGGGACAGAAGTGACAGGTATTGTATTTTCAAAATTTGAATTTGACTCTATCAAGCTGGGTAGTTACTAATCTTCATATTTATCTCATTTTCTTGGCATAATTGCCCTATGCCCTATGACTAAGATGTTATAAATAAACTCCAGCTATAAATGACTCATAGCACTCAAAGGTAGTATATAAAAACAAATTATGATAGTAATACATACACAATGCATTAATATTGCAGCAGAATACAAATAATTGTGGTGTTTTGAATAGATCTAAAAATACACAGATCTGACCACAAAATCCATTCCCATTGTAATAATGCAAAATGGCATGATGAACTTAAAATAATTCTTATTGTCAGCTGTATGTGGAGCTTTCAAACACAGCACATCTGTCTTGGCCCACAAATTCTCCTTTTGCAAAGCAAGCAGAAGCCTTTCTCTCTGCTGCCATGTCCCGGATGTTGCTGTTTACCTAATACCCACTCAATTTTCGTTCATATAATTAGAATTTTACTTCACAAAGCGCCTTGGGATGTTTTGAGTATGAAGGGAACAATTTAAATCCCATTTTTATTCTCTGTCATGCCAAGGGGCAAAAGTAATAGGCTTATGCAACGTTTCACCACGTTGCGTAGGCTGATGGGGCATGACATAACATTGGCTGGGTACTGAAAGGAACAAAGGTTTTCAACATGCTCACAAAAAGCCCTAAACGCAGGGGTCCTTTCAGTGCTCTGGAGGAGCACAACAGTATAGACACTGTAAGCAACAAATCTGGCTTTCAGCTGAACTCATTCAGACTGACATGTAAGCCCCGGTGCTCCTGCTGTGGTCGCTTTGCCCAGGAGTGATCCAGGAAATACTCTGTTAAATCTCCCAGCAAAAACGACTGGATCTTGCATTGTGAAATAGTGTTCTTTTTTTTTCAATCAAAATTTACAATGTTGGTGACTACAAACCCTTTAATGATAATTTTGAATCTTCTATTTCAGTCACAAAACCAAAGTCAAAATTGAAATCCACTGTTTGTCTGCACTCCTGGGGAAAAGTAAGGGATGTTCAAGAAGCAAGCTATAATCTCTAAGAATAAAGGGTAAATACTGGACCATGACCAGCCACCTTCACACTGTTCTCTGTGTGTATTAGCTCACTGCTGATCAAGCAGGACAGGCTAAGCTTCAGAGAAAGACTTAACAATGCATCACCAAATCAGACCTGCTTTCTTACGCTCTTACATATATTCAGAAGCTATTTTATTTTATACCTGATTTAAAAAAATCTTGTAGTACAATTAAAAGGATTTTCCTTTATTAGATAAAATCACTGATGAGTATAACATGCCACCTCTGTTACTCCAGATACTAAGGCAGTGTCCACTCAAGAAACATACTGCTATGAGCCAGCTATGAACACTGAACTGACGGATCTATAAGAATAAAGATCTATCTGGGAGAAATAAGAGCATGACTTCAAAGTAGATGGTTTCTAAGAATCAGACTTCGGACACTGCTGAGAGAAAAAAAACAAACTGAAAGCATTAGAGAGCAAAATTTTAAGCCAAAGGCTGTAATTTGAAGCACACATCCTCCAAAAAGTATTTGCAGTAACACAAACACACAGTCATGTTAGAAAAAGATGGTAACATAGCTGGCTGATGTTCTCATGGGAGGTTTGCACGCTTAGATACTGTAGTTGCCAGTTCCTGCTGCATTTTACATCTTAACTACTCAGTACTGATAAAACAAATCTTGCCTGTACTAGGTATTGTACAGTTAATACTCTGCTTTTAAGCTTCTTTTGAATATTCAATTATTCTGCCAGCTAACTTCTGATAACTGCATACTTTTTCAACACTTTAGTCTTTGGAGCTCTAACTGTAAAACAAGTCTGGAAATAACTGAGAAAAAATGTCTAACAGGCACATTTAGAGTCATAATTTTGCTATTAAAATCAGAACTGACACTCTTTTCTACAAAAATAATGTATATACTAAACTATGAGAATATTCAGGATTTTAATGTTCTATTGAAGGATTATAAACCAGTTATTTTTCTGTGGTTTGGTTTTGGGGTTTTTTGTGTGTTTTGTGGGTATTTTTCAGATGGATGATGATAAAGGGAAAGTGAAAGGAAAATGCAAATAACAGCTACTGGTAGACAAGTTATGGAATATGAAAATATGAAGTAAAGCTTTCCTGTATCTGTGCTTCCTCTTGCCTGGCACCCTGATATAGTGCAGCAAACAGAGCAACAGAGCAGCAGTAAATCTTTAGGAGCAAAGTTGAATAAACCACATGAATATTCATCTAATCAGCCAGTCTAATTTGTACATCCATTGAATTTCCTAAGTTAACATGTTCAGGTTTCTTCTGCGATGTCTTGAGGAAGCTTTTCACATTATAACTTCAAGGGTAATGTTTGCAGCAATAATGAGCAACCATTCTCCTGCAATACTGAATCATGAAGAATTACTAGAGAATGAAGATAAAAGAGCTCAGAGAAACTATTAAAGAACTTATTAAACCTTCCACAGAATTATTTCTTCTGTAACTCTTTGTGAAATAAATTGTTATTGGTGCATTGCAGGTTTTCAAAGATTTTTCCGTAACTGTAAAAGAAGATGTTCTTATGATGATAGCCAAAAGACCTCCTGAAAGTGCTACGACAAGTTTTCTTTTTCTCACCTACTTTCAGAAATACATTCTATTTTATCTATATTCTAAGTTATTAATTCCGAAACAATAGTGAAATGCACAAAATTCCCAGTTAGCTGCTCTAAATCAGACTAAGAGATTATTTTCTGAGTTAGAGGAAAGTCATCTAGAAAGTCATCTAGAACCAAGAGCATGTTATTGTTAGAAATCTTGTCTGTTTACACACTTCAGTGCAAAGGGACTTTATAAGTCAGTACATTGCAACAAATGGTTAAATAAAACCTTATCTCAGATTTATCAGAGTTCATAAACTTCAGTGAAGTCAGATGACATTGTCCAGTGGCTGCCACAAATGTTAGTCCAGTTAATAGTTCTACTTGTAGACCATTAAAAACCTGCTTTTACACTATTTTCTATTTAAATGAATGCAAACCAGCAGTGCCACAACAGGGCATAGCCGAGAGCAGTGGGCTCAGTTTGATGGATGCCTCAAAGTCATTGCAATTTGCATATAAGATGTGACTGCAAAGTTTAACTGCTGATTAATGACAATTGTATCTTCCACATCCCAGTGTGGGAATTCATCTGAACTCCAAGTCCCAAAGCAGCGAGGGGAAAGGTGGTGTACAGACTCAACTAACACAAGAATAGGTTGAAGGAAGCTGAAGATGCCAGTGGTCCTTCCTGCTCCCCATGGCAGGGCAGGCCTATGGTGCATAGCTCATTTCCCCCGTGCCTTTCCCTCGGGAGCTCTCAGGGAACTCCTGGCACTTCCAGCCATTTCCCAGCCAGTCTGCTCCAGCACTTTGTTATCACTTTAAAGCATAAATAAATAAATAAATAAATAAATGCATCCCCACAGAGAACAGCTATTAGTTTCATGCAGCTTCATATATTCTCAGTGGCTGCTGGTAAATCACACTAACAGAGTCTAAGTTGTCATGGCATCACAGTCTAAGCTAGAAAACACAACTTTTTCCTTCCAAAGAAAAGGAAAATGCTAGATTCTGAGGTGTTTCTAGTATGCAGGCAGAAGTTGTCTCACAGCTCACCAGCAGTCTGTCACAGAGAAGAGAAAAAACAATTTCAGTAATAGTCATGGCTAACTGTATCCAGAGCAATGGTTATACCCAAAAAGGAGTCTCTACCCAGTCTTTTCTGATCAGAAAAAGATGAAAGAATCTAAGATTGGTCTGAGCAGAGGCCCGCCTCTACAGAAGGGGAGGTTATCCTTAATAAATAGCAAAATACTGGAAGCCAGAAGAAATATTGTGAACTGATGAGAAAAAGGGTAACACAGGACAGGAGAGAACCAGCTGGGATATGGGAGATTGTCCTGGTTTAAGCCAGGATTAAGCCAAACCATGACACAGATCCAGTTTCGCACTTAGAGGTTCAATAACATTGTATAAATGAGAGTGTGAATGTAATGTGTTCCCTCTGCTTTCCTCATTATCTTTAGTTTTAGGGTGCATGAATTATGTAAGGACCCAGCTAAGCTGTGCAATTATAGCTGCAAAGAGAAAAGCCAAGTCAAAAAGGTAGCTATCCTTTTCACTTATTATTCCATCTCACTCTCCATTTATTGTTATAAATGTGGTGATATCTGAATCCTATACAAAATAGGGCTAAAAAGTAGCTAAATACTGAGGCAATACAAGCCCTGATCCAACAAGGCAGTTACTGACAGGGCTGACTGTAAGTGCACAGATAGTCCCATTGAAGATGGAGCAACTGCTTGAATGATGATACTACTTAGTGCTATGGTCTTCATGGCATGTGAGTCGTATCTTTGCAGTTACCAGAGGACAAACAGTAAATCATACCCAATGCTACATGCTGCATTATTTTGGTGCACTGTAAATAGCTCAGCCACACACCCTGCTTGCTTACAAAGTGCCATGCTTGTCACTGAGGATAGCAGAGGCCCTCAAAACCAAGATAGACCTCTGCTTCCCATACAAGACAGTGATGAACAGCTCTCATTTCAGTCACATTCCGTTTTATGTCTAAGCAGCAAGAGCCATTCCACTGCTCCGAATGATAAAGGGACTACAGACAGCATATAACAGTAATTAAAGATTTATAGTGGTGTAAATAATTAACACTCCCCCTTTCCACTGAACACAAAAGTCATGCTTAGATGAATACGAAAGCAGCAGTAAGCTCATACCAGACAGCTGAAACCAATTTACTTATGATATATCTCAGAAGCCTTACATCCTCTCTGAAAAGACTTTTTTTGGTTAGGTCAGTATATATTGGATATAAAGTGATATATTGCATATTTAGTTCTTTTTTTCAAAAGAATGAAGATGTCCGCTATTTCAGAACCTGATAAAACCAGTCTGTTTTCTGTTTCGGCTCAAAAAAGTAATGTGCTGAGCTCTTCAGGTACTGGAGACTATAGCACTGCTCTAGTCCTAACACCAGCAATCTTGTTGCCATCTGGAAACCTCATGATAGGAGAATTTTCTTTCCCTTTGGAATTTTAGGTGCTACTGTATTAGGTACCACTACTTTTTCCAATAATTTTTCCACCATAAAAACCACAGTCATGAGTCCTGGGTACAAAGTCTTGAGTAGTACTTACCACAAATTCAGGCCTTAATTTAGGTGTATGCATTGTTATGTCCCTACTGGAAAAAAAATGCCTTTGTGTCTCATTTTCTTTGTATCCTAATGAGCTTGCTTTAAATCGCTTTAGATTATGCAGCACGATTCCAAAGCACTGTTCCAAAAGCACAAAGTATACCTTAATAAAAATGTTAAGGTTTCAAAGACCAGTACTCAGAAGAGATGAAGTAATGCCAGAAGGAAAGACAACATGGTAAATTTAATATAGATCCATTGCTCAAATGCATTATGGTGATGTCATTAGTTACTTGGCCACTTACTCTTTATTTGTGGGTTTTTTCTTTCAGTCACTGAACATAATGGAGTTGTTCTGGTAGGAATGAAATGTGCAATGACAAGTGTTATTCTCTGCAGTTTCTCTGCCTCAGCTGCTGCAGAAGCTGGAGCGTGAAAGGTGAACAAAGTTGGCTAGACTCAAAATTTCTGGCTCCTAGGGAATGTCAGTGTTCTCTCTCAGGTGCTTCAAGTTACTACCAAAAAGAAAAAAAAATGTTTCCTGCAAGATGGAAATTCTGGTGAGGTTTTTCTTCTGAAAAATAAATACATAAATACATACATAAATAAATAAATAAACGAACTCAGGTAATTTGCTTCAGAAACACACTCAGAGTTTGCAAGATTCTGGTTCCTTAAGCAACAGGCAAAAATATTGCCTTGAAGTCTCTTGCACCCAGCGCTGGAAAGGCACCTGCAGTCTCCCTACAAGAAGGCAGCCCTGTGGCACTGTGCAGCCCCTCAGCCACTGCTGTCCCTTGACAGGGCTAGTCTTGGGGCTCCCCTCTACTAGGGGAGATTTGGATGGAAGTGTCCTCATCTCCAAGACCATCACTGAAAGGAAGATGTGCTGCCTTTAGCTAGTGCACTTGAGTACTGGAGATGCAAGGAGGGTGGCTGGGAAGAGCGGGCAGGTGTGCCCTCTACTTTCGCAGGCTCAGGTCATGCTCTCACCCTGGCTACAGCCCAGGGTGTGGTGAGGAGATGTGTCCATGCTGTCCTACACTGAACTCCAGTCAAGAGGAAAGGTGACTATGTACCTGCATTTCTGTGGGGCTAGGGAGAAGGAAAAAGCCCCATCCCTGGGTGGAGGGGAGAACGCTTGTCTGGGGCACCAGGAAGATGTGCTGACAGGGGTGGAGGCAGTGCCTGCCCCAGACTGGCGTTGCCTTCACAGAAGGGGTTGGATATCCTTGTACCTAGGCCAGGATTTCTGTGCCAAAATCTGCCTAATGAATAAACCTCCAGGCCTTCCTTCTAAACCAGTTTCATTCCACAGTCATTTTTTACAGACAGAGAAACAATATTTTTGAGAGAGAACATTTGTAATATGTCTTTTTTCTTTGTTTCCTTCCTTCTTTTTCCTGGCTGTGCGACCACATCCTCGGTGGGGGTTGGCAGCCACGTGCCCAGCAGTGCCCAGGGGGTCCTTGCACCCACCCAGTGGGTCTTGGGGCACACAGAGGTCATACTCATTTATCTTAAGAGTTTCATAAGACATCTGATTCTTGTGACATGAAACTAGTTACTAAATAACAAAGATTCAAAGATTAGTGTCACTCTTTCTCATCAGGCTGCAGCCAGGCGGTGAGGGAGAGGAAGAGGTCAATAAAGTGAGCTGCAAAGACACTGCACCTGCAACTGCCGATGAAAAGATTCATTATTCATCAGGATTTCGAGCTGAAAAGCTAAACTCAGCTGGTTTTTGTGGCTGATATTGGTTTTCTCTGCTGCACCACTGATGACCACAGAAATTACAACTCCGTCATCCAACCACAATTTCACTGAAGTTTGTTAATGGTGATTAAAAGCCCAGATGTTAATTTGCTGTAACATGACTTTATCAGTGTTTTACTGGTGGAAGAAGACCAGGTTTAATAACTGTTGAGAGGCTTCCCCTCTTTCCCTGAGACAAGAAAAGGTGTAGGCAGAGAAGAAATCGAGTGACAGCAAGAAGACTGGTGTGAATTACTGTGTATGCATGTTGCATAATTTCTTGTACTGGGAACAGTGGGATCATTTGCAGTCTAAATCAAAAGAGGACTGGATATCCTGACCAGCAGTTGCAAAATGGGTCAGCTCTGTTTATTAGAGAATTCTACTTTGAATACAGCCTCCCAGCCAGCTTATTGGTCCATGAGTGCAAAGGTTTCCTATTCCTAAATGTTCACAATGTAAAACATGTGAAATGTCAGAAGAGGGAGCAGAAGTTTCTCTCATTTTAATTAGTGAATAAAAAAGAAAGAACAATAAAAAGAGATTAAGCAAGCAGGTGTGTCTTTTTGCTTCCTCAAGACTGAAATGTTCTTTTTTTCTTCTAGTCAAGAAACCTCTGGAGCAGTGTGCAGATTCTTTAAAGATTTCATTGCAATAAAATACCCCCAGATTATGGCATGTCCACAATAATATCCTTCTGCAAAATGTTAAAATATTGACATAATGAGGGAAAATGTCTATAAGCATGTTTTCATCATCTGCAGTGGAAGTTCAGGGGTTTTAAATGCGTGTTTTTCAGACACACATTCACTGAATCTTTGCCTTTAAGCACTGCAGATGATCTTAGTACTTCTTGAAAACATCTCACGAAGCTTTACAAACATACAGATTCCTCACAGAGTTTTCTCCTAGAGTCAAAGGATGAACCTCAGGAGCATATGGAAGAACAAAGACCTTGAGGGTTTTGCATTTTAGGCTTGTAGAGCACATATAAATAACCAGCTGTGCCAAAGAGGCTGGGCAATCCACTCCCAGAGCTTTGCAGAGACCCTCTGGGTTGAGTTGGTGCCTTCTGCCAGCCGGCAGTGCTCTCTGGATCAGCTCGAACCATGCAGAGCCCCAGCCAAGAGCAGGAGAGTGTATGCAGCTGATTGCTTTTCACATGCCCATTACCTTCATGTCTCTTCAGAAACTTGTTCTGCCACTGTGTTCTGCTGCCTCTTTATGCTGTGTTTGGGAGTGTGAGGAAGCAGCTTTGAAAGGGGATGAAAACAGGAGCTACAGACTGTGACTAGGACCTCCTTGTTCTTGTACGCATGATTCATCTCAGCCACTGTATCCTTCCCAAAATATGAAAGCTTGTTAGAGAAAGGTATGTGATGCATAGGGGCGTGATTTTCCCAGAGTTTTTGCTGGTTCATTTTGTATCTATCTGAAGCAGGTGGGAGGAAAAGCACCTTACAGAAATTTTAATACATGTTGTAAATAAAATAAACACATTCAGAAGCCAGAACACTTTTTAAAGATCCCATCACCATCTATCAATGCCAGAAAGGAATTTTTTTACCTATATAGTATTTTCATAGCAATTACTAAACAGAATTAAGGGTATTAGAAATTACACGTACAATTGTTGGTGATTCTGAGGGTAATTCTGCATGTTGAGGATGTCTGAACAGTTAGAAAAACTTGTGGTTTAGATTTCACAGTCTGGCTCCATGTATGGTTAACTCAAGCCAAGCTCAGAATTTTGTCATTTACTTGACACAGTCAACAATACCTCCAAGATGGTCAAATACACTTTCAGAGAAAACTCAGTAGCAAAAAAATATGCATTGACCTATAGAAGTATTGTGACTTCTCTTTATCTTTTTCTGAGAGCTGGATAAAATTTAAAGTAATGGAGATATTTGAATGAGACAGTAACAGCCTGAAATCCTTCCATATGAATGAACACTATTCACAGTGCCAGGAATTCCCTCAAAGGAGCCCTAAGTGCTGATGGCAAGGACTGAAAGATATCTTCCTAGTTTGAGCCTGTTTCAAATTGTCATCCATGGGTGGTTAAAGTTCCCATCACACCGGCAATTTTCTCTGGCTCACTGATCAGGAAAACAGAACTGGCTAGCTCTTCCCCTAATGAAGGATTAGGAGTTCATCCTGCAGGCACCAACCATCCTCTTTCTTCACTATCATTCATTTCACAGGTTCTTTGCCTTATTAGCACTTACAGAAGAGATAGAGACAAGCAGCTCTCGTGCACCACTGTTCTGTTATTTAACCCTTACTGCTGTACTTCAGAGCCCTTTGAAATTACAGAAAGGAGAGAAGCTGTTCAAGGAGGTAATCACAGAGGCATACATGATGGTCAGCCCCTTCCTGTCTCACTTCATACTTTTTTTTTTGCTTGAGAACACGTTGATTCTGTGATCCCTCTTGGTTCTTAGTTAAAAGGACATGACATTGGTACATCTCTCTTGAGACTCATTTGCGCATCTCTTGTGCCTTCTTTATTTTCTTGACAGTTTGAAAGAAGCTGAAAAAATGCACCTTCCTTTCTTCATGATCAAATTATCATCCCAGTTCCACCTGTTCGAACTGGTTGTCTCTCTCCTCTTCATATCACATTAGCATCAGAATCCAGCTTTCTGCTCAGAGCTGCTATTGTGCCCACAGAAGCACATCCCTCCATACACCTCTGTATTCCCTGTGAGATCCCCTATCATCCCCCTCTCTCTTGTCCTTCATTTCCAAAGGTGTGTAAGCTACCACAAACACATCTCCTTAACTAAAATTAATTGCAATCACAATGGCTTTATCTTTTAGTATGTATAAAACATTGCTCAGAGTGAATTTCACTCAACTTCAATGCTTTTCTTTGCATGTAGCAAGGATTATAGAAGAAAGATATTGTCTTCTCTTGACTAGGGTGGTATGCTGAGGCCAAAGCAGAGATTTGCTATATTTGAGATGCAGGACAGGCCTTTTATGTTCAAGCTGCTGCTGTTAATACTTGGAGCTGTACCAGTTGCACTGTTTTTAATTTGGACAATACCAACCATAGGGGATTATTGAATGCAGCCACATGGTCTACATTTTCCCTGTGACACCTTTTCCTATGTGACCCTAGCCCTCTCCCAAGAGCCAAACTAAGATGCTTTCATTAGATACAGCAGAAAAAGGTCTTCCCATTTTAGTAGCCAGCATGCTTCTCTTACATGAAATAGAGACGATGGATTTGATACAAGAGTAACTAGGTCATTAAATAACCTGGCAACCAACCCAAAGGACACAGAGGCATCTGTATGGGGAAGTTTTTATGTAAACATTTCATTTAAATAGTGAGCAGCTGTAATTAGTCCTTTAACATGCACTTTGCATAATCATCAGATAATGCCCAGCCTTCTCTCCTCTTTCCTTTTTTTTTTTTTTTTCAACTCTCCTTGTCACTTATTATCCTCTTGGTATATGTCTGCATTGCCATGCCACATTCTGTTGTGTAACCACCAGACAGATTACCCTGTTTTGCAAATTGAACTTCACTAGAAGCTAATAGGCATCTGCTAAATTCAGTTTGTAATAGAGCCACGTCCATTGCAGATCACCTTGGCTTTTCTCTGGTGATGGATGGGGAACTTACTTCACAAATGCTTTTTTTTTTCCACTTTTTCCCTGTGCCAAGTCACTCGGATTAGCAACATTCATGCATCAAATGTATTATAGCACTGGTACACCCTAGCCTCCAGTTTATTATTTTAATCATTATTCTGCTTTGAATTTTTGGCTGTGTTTCATTCTCCGTAGCATGATATTCTAGTAGGTTCTTGTGATGAGAGGTCAAACTAAATAAAAATGGCCCTGGTGGTTCTGTCAACTAAATTCAAACATTACTGTGAAGCTTTATAGCAATAATACCTTTTGTGCTACTATATTCTGTAAGCAATTCCAGTGGAATCCCTGTTCTGAGTGGTTTATTATAGTTCAACCATAAAAATGTGCTTTGGGCTGAAAGTGGATTTATAAGATTTCTGCCCAGGAGCATATGCTTTGTAAAATTTAATTTAAATCAGCTTAGCTATTTTTTTTCTTTAAAGACTGAAGAATAAAAACAATGAAAAAAAAAAGTCATTAGCTTTTTCCTTAGCAGAAAAAAACCCCAAAAACCCACAAAAAAACCCTCACTTTTGTTTCTATAACAAGTAGACATTATTCTTGCCCTTCATGCATATATGTAATTCCACCAACTTTGGGGAAAACATGGGGAGGACCTTGAGAGCAAAATTAGTCTTCCATATTTTAAACAAAACATGGATGCTGTCTAGCCAGCTATTTGGACTAGGATTTTCTATTGGGTAAAGGGAAAAATGGAATAAGTGATATTATTATTATTGGAAAAAAGAAGGTCTAGTGCATGTAAATTACTTTTCATGACAGTTAAACAGAGAGTTCTATAAAATGACAATAAGGAAAATCTCATTCAGTTTAATATAATTCAGTTTACAGAGCCACCATTATTCTTGTGAATCCTGGACACAACTTTATTTTCTGTTCTGATAGCTGGTTTGTGCAGAATTTGAGGGGGATTTTTCTCCAGTTTTCCATACTTTCCAAACATCTGGACATACATCTTGCTGAGAACTTCAGACAGAAATATGGTAACTGTCTCACACATTACTGGTGGGCTAACAATATGCAGTAATTCCTCCTACATTCTTTGGGTGGTATTTATAATTTGGTGTGGAGTTATGTACCATGGTAACGTTTACATAAAGGATAGAAAAACTGCCCCATCTGGAATAATGGGATCTGGAACAATGAAAAGGATAACCAGTAAGTCTGGTTTTATCTAAAAGATAAAGATTTTCAAACCACATAACATTTGTTTTTTATAGTTCTTGAGGAACAGGAAAAATGGATTACGGCAAAACTGAAAAATTAGATTGATTTTGTTCAAAGTCACAAACTTTCATTTCAATTTGACATAAATTATCGGGTTTTTTTAAATAGATTTACTGTGAATTTTTAAACTTTGTTTTACTTGAGTGAGACTTTCATAACCAATATCTCCCCTTTCCCACCCAGACTTATCAAAAAGCAGTGTTGATTTAAAGAATAGTACTCCATCGAACACATCTCAGTTCCTCTGAAAGTATTAAATCTCATGCTGGAGGCATTGCTTAAGAACTACAGCCCCAGCTACATTTCATCTTCAATTTTTCTTCACCTGAAGGCCACGTTGACAACTTGCTGGAGATCATATGGACATTGAGCAGAGTAGATTGAATCAAGCATCTCATCAGACAGGGCTGTGCCGTTTCATCTGAGTCAGCAGAGAAACTGCTCACCAGGCAACAAGGAGTCTGGAAATGAAGGAGAGATATTGCTCATGGAAACTAGGAAAAAAACTGTCTGATGACAGTGAATGGGACATACACAGCCTAATTCAGAGCCCCATCATTTCAGAGGGAATGTGCTTTCCACTAACTCCTGTGTCAGTATTGTTGAAGATGAACCATTGAAGTTTCCTTGAGAGAGTACTTGTCATGTACCCCATGTTCTGGACACTCTACTTCCAAGTATTTGTTTCTAGAAGCATTTCTTTTTCATTCCCTTCCCCATAGCAGACAAAGCTAACCCAAACAAGGAGAGCTGTCCACAATGAAAAGATCACTTAAAGCAAATGAATGACATCCCACATTGGGGTGATCTATTTCTCTTCCCCTCTTTCGGTGCTTTAGCTGTTGATCAGAAAATTCAAGGGAAATTAAGATGAGTTATAATAAATCAGGTGTATAACAGCATAGACAGAAACAGGATGCATTTAAAAGCAGTTGGGAATGAGGAGGGTTAGTAAAGGAATGATGTCAAAAGAGCCTAATGAGTTCCAGGAATACCAAGATAAGAATATCTGAAAAAGCTATTTTAATTTGCAGTGGGTTGTTACAGTCAGCATAATGAACCCATAAATATACAAATACACAGACATGCAAACACATAGACATATATATGGATAGTCTTGATGCTATTTTAATTTTAAATTAATCTCAACTTTTAATATGGCCAGGTGTTGAAGGTGATTAATCACCATACCTTGTGCAGCTGATATATGTCTGGGGGTAGGAAGGAAGGAACCTGAAGGCACCTGCCTTACTGCAATGTGCTCACAGGCACTGCTTGGTACCTGAGGCAGTGCAACAATTCACTGGCAAGCTGGGAACAGCTAACCAAGGTGACTTGAACATTCAGCAGCAGTAGTGGGTGAATAGGAGTCGAACTGCATATCAGAGATCCTGCAGCTGGATCCAATCATCTGTCTTCTATGTATATAGTGAATTTCATAGCAGAAGATTAGGCAAGCTCATTCATGACCTAATTTATATCAGATGGATCAAAAGCTAACATGCTTTCTGCCATGGGGTCCAGACTGCATTCTAAGGCATAGATTTTCAGTTCATTCACAGCTGAAGTCTTCCACTAAGTTCTCCTATCTCAGTAGTTCTCTCATGCCACATCTCAGTAGCATCCTTAATTCTGCCATGGACAGGTATACCTTGTTCTGCTCATTTCTATTCATGTAGCTTGTAATCCTATGGCTTGTATTCATATGAGATGTTTCACACTTCTTCCTTTTCTCTAATATATGAAATGGAGACAGATTCTTTTTGCCTTTATAGCTCTTCACAGACCATCATGCCTCTTCTCAGACTCCTCTCCTCAGAAGTATCAAGTGATATGAAAAGAGGCAAGAAAAACACTCTGCAATGGAAGAAAATCCACTTAAACATTAGAAAACACTTCCTTATTGTGAGAGTGGTTGGACACTGAAACAGCTTGCCCAAGGAGGCTGTGGGGTCTCCATCCTTGGAGATACTCAAAACTCAACTGGACACAGTCCTGGGCAAACTACTCTCGTTGACCCTTCTTGAAGGGAAGGTTGGACTAGATGATCCCATGAGGTCCCTTCCCACCTCAGTGATTTTGTGATTCAGTGATCACTTTGTTGCAGACTATAAAGCCTGTAAAGGTAATTTGTCAAGATGTAGATAGCTGTTGTGCCTACTTGATACTCTGACTGTACTTCTATGCCTATTACTTCTTTCATAATTCAGGTTGCAAAATGCCTGAGACACAAACTATGCTTGGATTTTGTATTGCACCTTCCACCATTGTTTGCTGTAGATAAGTAGGACTGCTAGAAACAAAATTAAAAGAACAAAAATATTCACAGTATTTTCCAGAGTTAGTACAAAGTAAAATCAAGGCCTTAAATTCTATTTTCAGTGTTAAGGAATTGTTTTGCATGTACAAATACTCAGATACTGTAAAGCATCTGGAATCAACAGTATTTCTTTTTTCGCTATATTATGCATTTAAATGTCACCAGTTCCATGGGATTTAGCCTGAACTTTATTCTTAACTATGGTGACTAACTGTAATAAATGAAATTACAAAGGTGCCTCAGACTTTATTTACTGGGGAATAAAGAAAAACTAGAAAGAGAAATCCCTGCTTTTCATAGGTCATTCAGGCTGTTAATATGCAGATGGGTTTTAAATCACTTGCCTCCACCAGTGTGAATACGCCTGTTTCTCCCCTTCTTTAGTGGTGGTGTGCTGAGGGCAAAGTGAGACAGGCAAAGTTCTGAAGCAGTTCCCATCAGGGGATAGAGCACCACTGCATCCTAGACAGACACCTTTCTCCAACTCACCCTAAGTGCTGCAGCCTGAGCAGAAGTTGCTTTCCCATGTATTTCTGGCTCTCACTGGCAGCAGAGATGATGCTGTGCTGAACGTAACTATAATTATATATCCTGCTGTCCCATTTCTTTGATGCCACAGGGTAGGAGGGAAGACCCTAAACAGGACTGCAGTTGCGGGTGGCCAATTATCTAGCAGGATGTTTGGGGAAGATCCTTTTGCTGTTTACACTTCATTACCAACTGTGCAGAAAGCAATTAACACCTGCCCCCTTTTCTTTCTTTTTTGACACCTGTATAAACAGCAAAAAAGGATGCTACAAGCAACAGAAGAAATTCAGGCTGATCTCTGTGATGAGTGTGGTCTACTCAGCCCTGATGCACCAAACCCAGCTATGTTCTGTTCCTGTACTTGCCTCATACTGATCTCCATTCAAATAAGGCAGCAGCTGTAACAACCAGAAAACATCCACCTCTTTGTCATAATGATAATAACAATATTTAGCAGCTTTTGAAGTGTGAAATTAGCAGCTTGATTAGAACAATAACACATTCTCCTGGGATTTCATGAGATGAGCAGGAGTATAGAAGATTTTGTTTGTTTTTGCCTTGGTGTCAGAGTGCCATGATACCTGCCATGAAGTTCTGAGGTTTTGCTCTGTTTCAGTGCACCTGCTTGAATATAAATACACATATGTCTATTACTGTGGTATGAAATTCACTGTGTGTGTGAAAATATGGCCCTTACATCAGCAGTATTAACTTCCCTGCCTACGTTGGTTTCTTTCCAATGTTCCATACCCAAAGTCATTAGAAACATTACACTGGCACGGGCCTGCTGTGTAGACAGAAAGAAAAACAAACCCATCCTTTTTCCTAGTGCTTTACATCCATATTCCCCAGAAATACTGCTTTGCCCAAAACATAAAAAGGCCCATTTCCTCCTGCCAACCCGCTTCTCCTAGTTTGGGAGTGGAGAGTCACAGCTGGGCCAGGTCAAAGTAGTAGAAGCTCTGGCATAGGCAGAGCAAGTTCTAAGATTGCAAATAGAGCATAAGTTATATGATTTTGAAATATAATTTACAGCCTGTGAAATACGTAATAAATCTAGTGCCCAGAGATGTGGTTTGAGTATATAACAGCTCAAGCTCCCTGCCAGCTTGGGTGACAGAACCTAGAGCAGAGTTACAGACACTAAGCAGCTCACCTGCACATATTCTGTGTCAGTGCCCTCCACTAAGGAACACAACTATGCAGTACTGGCTTTATCTGCATTTCATTAATGGCCCATATTTTGTCCCAGTGAGCCCCTGATTCTGCTGGTTTAGCATCCTGATAAACTGGTATTTGAGATTTTCAGCCAGAGGCAGTAGCACCAGCTTTTCTTTTGGGGAATAAGGTGTAATCTCCTGTGTGTCACTCTCCTTTTCTATTTGATTTCAGCCTAGAGTCCAGCTACTGATCTAAAACTACAGATTACTTTTAAACAGTGTTTAAACAGTTAAACTCTATGTTGATTTAGCCTTGGTTCAGAGTACGTTAGTTCTCCATAGCTCTAAAGGGGTTGGGAAAATACCTCTGCTATTTGGCCTGGGAGAGCTCACAAGAGACATCAGAATGAGTTTTTCTCAAAGGGCCCAAATGAGCATACAGCCTTACAACACATACACCTTGGGGATAAGCAATTATTGATGATACAAGAATAAAAAAACAAAATATATGTCATATAAATTCTTAAATGAGCTGGTTTCACTTTCTGATCTCAAAGTATTTTTGTTTGATCTATCATAAATATTTCTTTTAGCTCTTTAAATAACATTGGCTGATGAATGTATGTGGTAAGATGACTTATTGCAGTGGTAGAACAAATGAAATTATCTTTCAAATGTGAGCTACTAAGTGCTGCAAAAGAGAATGGGTTCTTCAGTACAAGATCGAGACACCAAAACCTCCGCACTAGTTGCACAACTCTGAAGGACAAATGTTAATGTTACAAACTGAAGAAGGTTGCTGTTTCAAGTATGAAACCAGTAGCTTGATTAGAACAGTAAAACTTACATTCTTCTTCACTAGAACCATTATATTAATTTACCTCTAACTAGGAAAAAGAATGTGCTGGGCATCTATGTTTTTTTCACAGGCCTAATGAAATCCAGAGAATATAAGTCAGGTGAATAACTAGACAATCTTCACTGATTTCTAAAAAAACTCAGCTACCATTCAGCATTAGCTGAATGGGTCTTATCACAGCGGACCTGTCATCTTCCTGCACTTTTCACTATATAGATTTCTAAAATGTATGTAACTTTTTGCAGGGACTGGAGAGAAGAGAGGAAAAGACAATATTTAAAATGCACTGAAACCATACTTTGCCTTGATTAAATACATGTTGGTGCCCACCAGCACCCCTGTTAATAAGCTACCTAGCAGTGATAAATAAATACCATGGGAGAAAAAAACATTCTGAAAAAAGACTAAGACCTCATTTTCTGATTTTACTGCAGGATTCTTTCTTTTAAATACAGCAATCATTTATTATGTTGTAACTAGAGAATTAGGCAGCAAGATCTTGTTTCCCAGGCCTGCTTCTGTCCTGCTGGAGGTTTTCCACACCACAGCCTGGCTGAAACACTGAGGCTTCATTCACATTCAGCACCCTCAACTCTAGACAGCCCCAGAGGTCACTGTAGTCTCTCCAGAGCCAACAGCTGTGCCCAGTGTGACAGTCTCCTCTCCTAGCTCCCTGCTGGCCATCATCCCTGGCAGAAACCTTGGTGTCAGTAACCCCAGACTCTCCAGCATCACTGCCTTCCAGCTGTGCTGCCTGCAGCCAGTGTAGGTTCCTCTTTTCCCTCCCTCCCTGCCTTACAGCCCTGACTGTTTGACCAGGTGCATTACTAATGGGGTTTCCTTCCTGTTAATCATGGCACCATGAACAGAAACCTGCACTTAAAGGACCTGTTGATTTGCTCCATTGTAACAAACTGTTTCTTGAAGAAAGAAATAAACTGAGGTTCTGTAACCTTAATATTTATATATAATACACAACAAAATTTTCTTTTAGGTCTCTAAGCTGTCCATTGAGGTCAGTAGGAAACACATCACACTGATCGAGGGTGATACAATACCCTTGAAGTCAGTTTTCAGTCAAAACTCATGTATTTCCACTCTCAAAGCCTGGTGGGGCTGTGCCGAAAAATAAACCCTCTTATACCATGTAGCAGCATGCATGTATACAGTCCAGGTTGCTCTGCTCTTTCTTTGGCAGCCCATGAAAAACCAGGTAATGATTCCCCCTCACTCTTCCTAAATAAATGCCTGTTCCACTGTGAGTGCCAGAGCTCCTTGACCTGTGCAGACTAGGGAGAAAGAAAGGACTGTGGCTCATACCTGACCTTTCATTAAAAAAAGAAATAGAGTCAAGTGGGAACCTCTTTGCTCCCTCTGTGTTTTGGCAAGAATGAGAAAAGCTGGTCTGTGGGGGTATTGGTGGGTAGAACTTAAACTCACATTTAAAGCCGTCTGATAAACTTAGATATTAACCATGTGGATTTACATAAACACTTAGCCATGGTGACAAGTACTCTTTGCACTTACTGCACACAGGCACTCTCTCTTTCTGCCTGAAAGGAATTCAAGTAAAGATTAATGATGTTAATGAGGAAGAATAAGAACGTAGATGTAAGAAAATCATGAGATATTGGCAGGTATCAAGTAAGTCTGCAAATGCAGCAAGCAGAAAATACTGATTGACACTCAACACAGGTTCTGCTTTCATCAAAATACCATGCTTGACAAATCAGTTCTGTTTTTTGCACTTACTCTTTAAACCATCATTATTTTTTTTGGTAGAAGAAGTTCCATTTTTATGAATTTTGTTACAAATATTGGGATTTCTTTTTTCCTCATTCTGTTCCAACACAGAAGTTCAAGCCCAGAAACCACCATCAAATATTAAAAGTCTCATAATTCAGATACTAATACCCTCTCTGGAGACCCACATGGCTTACTTTTCTCTGAAGCAGACAAGATGCAGTTGTCATTACTGCTCAGAAGTACACTTAAACAGTTTATTCTGTTTTAACCTCTGCAGGATTTTGTTGTTGAAAGCAGAGATGCTTACTTGAAACAGAGAAATATGAATTAGCCATATCAGAGACATGGCTAAACAAATAATCAACCCAAATTCCTTTACCTGTTTGCTAGCACAGAACACCAACCTGTGCACAAGTTCTTCCACAAATATAATACTACTGCACTGCATGTCTCCTAAGTGAAAGCAGAATAAACATTTTCACATCTACAGCATGTGTTTCTACCAAGGCAATTACTGCAAGGTAGCCACAGTGCTGTAAGTTCACACCCAAACTGATACATGCCTTGGCTGTGAAGCTAGCCAACATCAAAAGCCAAGCACACTCCACATGTTCTGTTCTTGGAAAAGACAGGACTGAGCTGTGTCAAAATAGTAAGTTCAAGGGACAGGGTAGCTCTGAGGTGCCAGGCAGTGCAGGGGACAGGAGGATGCAATGCCAGGGAGGCAAAGACCTGCAGGAGATTCCAAGGCTGGTGGTCCTGAATGGCATGTGAAGAAAAAGGTAGAAAATTTGAGTCCTGCCTTCAAATAAAAATTGGGAGCCCCTGTTTCTTTATTCACGCCAACCTTGCTGTTGCTCAACCATGTAACTGTATCCCTCAGACAAGAGGTCAAAAGCTAGATGAAGAGACAACTCTTGTCAGACTGTCGTGTCATGGGTCACTTAGGGAGCAGCCACTGATCCATTTCTCTGCACCAGATCAAATCCATGATTTCTAAAGTATTTCTGATTAACATTTTTTGCAGAGTCAGCCTTGGCTGTGTAGCCAGGTATTTTGCTCCAAAGAGCACACTGTTGCTAGAGCTAACATTTACTTAGCTGCAGGTGGATGACGTTAATAGAGATGGATAGAAGGGGAGATGAAAGCCAAGACTAAGATACTGGCAGAGATTAGACAGGCATACAAAGGTAGCAAACAGAAAATATTGATTGGCACTTAGCATAGGACTGTACTTCCAAGTGAGAAAGCTCAGCCGACTTGGGAGGCTGTATTTTTCCTCTCACAATTTCACTAAGTCATTTCAGCTATTTTGCCCAGTTGCCTCTTCCCCCTCTGGCAAATAAGAATAATCACCTTCTTGACAATACCCCTTTCCTGAGCCAGGTAAGTAGCCATGGCCCTTCAATCATTTGTTCGATTAGTCTCCCCCAGTTTTGTCTCACAGTGTTGGGGTTTTTTGTCAATGATCTTGCTGATCTCTGAGCTCCCTGATGGTTGTTCATTTTAAAAGAGAAATGCCCATACTAATGCCAGCAATCTCATCCGACTTTCCTCAGATACTAGGGACTAGTCAGTAACAAATACTAATTGTCCAGGAAATTAGCAACATAGCAAAAAGGATACCTTGTGCTCAGCCTCCTTTGCCTCAGAAACGTTGGCATTAAAGCAGAACTTTAGAACATTAGAGCAGAAGCACTAGGGAAACCTGTTCTAATTTATGTTGACTGAAGGATCATTGACTTCTGCAGCTGACCTGAGACTTTGCAGCTTAAAAACCCTTTTTGGTCTGGTCTTCCAAATCCCAAAATTAATGCAGAGGCCCCACTGTGCTCTCCATATAAGTTATATTGGGCTATTGCTACAAGATCCAGCAAAGGAGGTTGCTGTTAAGCTTATGACCTCCTGGAGTAGTTTACTGATTGTAATTTTTAGGTCTTTCTGCAAGGAACCTCATCCTGGAAGAATATACACTCATATCCTCTAATGTCTGAGGATTTCATTTGCATTATGAGGACATTTTTCACCAAAAGACAGCAGACAAGCTGAGCACATCTCATTAGCTGCCCTCAGACTGCTGCAAACACAGCAGCAGAAAAAGGCTTGGATTTGTGGAGGGAGAAGCAAAGTCACAGAGCTGCAGCTTACCAGTTAGTAGAAACCACTGAGAGTGTGTGTCTGTATCTGTGTCCATGTGCTCCTGACACAACCACAGGGACTTTCAGATTGGGACTGCAGTAGATGCTGCTGAAACATAACCTAATTCTTCCCTGACAGAAGAGAGTTGCAGTAACAAAGTTACGCAAGAGCCAATATATACAGTTAAACAATTACAACAAAAAACTGTGTAAGTCACAGCAGTGCTACAGAAAACACCATAAAGGCTTCAGGAAAGGTAAAGTTAAGGCAGGGATCCACCAGGGCTGAAGAACAGCACCACTTTTCCACAGATACAGCAGTCTGGAGCA
This sequence comes from Hemiprocne comata, assembly GCA_020745705.1. Taxonomy (NCBI): domain Eukaryota; kingdom Metazoa; phylum Chordata; class Aves; order Apodiformes; family Apodidae; genus Hemiprocne; species Hemiprocne comata. The sequence continues at coordinate 87,275,685 of CM036588.1, forward strand.
GGGTTAACTTCAAATTTCCTGGCCTCTGGCTAAGCAGAAGACTGCTGGGTTAACTTCCTCATTTTTTTTTTTTTTTTTTTTTTTTTTGGTAGAAATTTAAAGACATACAAATTTTCATCCATAAAAGACTCATATTTTCCATCTTCTGAGCTGAGAAATTAAGAGAGATGAAGCATGGCAAAGGAAAAAGAGGTTGGGATTCTCAATAAGAGGATGAAGAAAAATGATAGTGAGAAAATTAAACAAATGGTCGGAAGGGGGAAGACACCTAAAGAAAGAATGTCCTGTGCTGCAAACCAGGGGGAACAGCACCTTACTTTCTTACTTTGTAAGGTCATGACAACAGGAATTTCAGTGTCACTGAAGTCAGCATCTAACTCCTCACCCCTAAATATGGAAAACATGAGGTCAAGAGCAAGCAAAAGACATTGCATAACTTCTTTACAGAAGGAGGATGTAGACTGAAGAGAAACTCATAAGAGAAATGAGGAAACCCTTGAACTGTTTTATTTCTGCTTTTGGGAATTCAAGGGCCCTCATCCTACTGCCAGTGCAGCAGTGGGGTATCTGTGACCAGTCATGTAGGAAACTTTCCAACATGAGGTAAACAGAGCGTATTAACAAAACATATTAATGAAACAATATTCCAAAGTAAATAATCTTGTTTTTTACAAGCCCCCTTCCATGTCTATGCTACTAATAACAGTCAGGACAAAACTTCATTTTATTACTTGCCAGTTGTAACTGTACAGTAGAAATATTTGGAGGCTTGAGCAGTACTGTCTCAAAGTTTTTCAGCCTCAGAATAGTACCTCACTATTGTGGCTATAGGGGATGAATAAAAAGCCTTTTACTTCAGTACCAGCCATTGAGCACACTCCCCCTTGTCAAAAGAAGTCATATCACTGCAAAGTCTTCCCAGTTATGTGAGGGCTGTACTTCCACCCCCACTATTAGCAGACACAAAAATCTAAGCCTACAATCTACTGAGTAGGATATCGAAAACATATCCTATAGAAGTAGAAAAGAAAGGATCTGGACCAGATGCTCCTGTTAACATTAAAGGCAGAAAACTAACCTTGGGAGATACTTTAAAAGGTGGTGTGAAGCTGATAGACCCTGGTTACCAAAACCAAGAGAAACAAACAGAGTGAAACTTCACTAAAAAAATAAATACTGGGATCTCTATTGTACCTCTGAATACCACATATAGCATTGGCTCTATGGTATTTTTTTAGATTTCTCAAAGAATTCAGATCCTTTATTGTGGCCAGACTGTGATCTGGCTTCACTTCCCACAAATCAGTATCAAATGCAGAGAAACAACCTGCTACACAGGCATTTTGCAGACTAAAATAGTGCAGAGCCTAATCAGGAATCTCACGGCAGGAAACAGGCCTTCCTACAACAGGAAGCATAGGAAAGACTACTGGAGACAGCCATCCAAAAGCAGCAGCTCTGCCAAAAAAGACAAAATGGCTGTATACTGGCAACTCCTGCAGCAGGAAATCGCTGAATTAAGCACTCAATCTACAGAGCAATTTAGTATGTCATCTGCTTCCTGCCAACAGATATTTGGAATCACTTCTACATTGCGTTTCAGCTCTGTCTCATAACCAAGTTGAGGACAGTGTCCTCTCCAGTAAGCAAAGAAGCCAAGGTCAGAGGCTCCTCTGAATCCTACCCAGAATAAATATTTTTAACCCCTTTCCTTTCTCCATTTTCATCATTTTATAATTTCTAATTTAGGGCCTGACATTGCTGTTTCTACTCTGATTTGGGGCCAGGGCAGAGTGAGTCACTGATACAATGCCTGCCAAAGTTAACTGTGGCCTCCCTGGGACTGTACAATGGAGTCTGATAGAAGATGGGTATCACATGTCACAGGGAAACAGGGAAAAAGAGGCCGATGGATTCTCTCTGTTATTTGTTTGATGGAGAGTCAGGAAACTTTTCAGGAAGTTTCTTCTAAACATGAATAAAAAGAAAAGAGAGAGAGAGGAAGGAAGGGTGGAAAGGAGGGAAAGAAAGGGAGAGAAAGAAAGAAAGGGAGAGAAAGAGAAAGAGAGAGAGAGAGAGAGAGAAAGAAAGAAAGAAAGAAAGAAAGAAAGAAAGAAAGAAAGAAAGAAAGAAAGAAAGAAAGAAAGAAAGAAAGAAAGAAAGAAAGAAAGAAAGAAAGAAAGAAAGAAAGAAAGAAAGAAAGAGAAAGAAAGAAAGAAAGAAAGAAAGAAAGAAAGAAAAAGAAAGAAAGAAAGAAAGAAAGAAAGAAAGAAAGAAAGAAAGAAAGAAAGAAAGAAAGAAAGAAAGAAAGAAAGAAAGAAAGAAAGAAAGAAAGAAAGAAAGAAAGAAAGAAAGAAAGAAAGAAAGAAAGAAAGAAAAGAAAGAAAAGAAAAGAAAAGAAAAGAAAGAAAAGAAAAGAAAAGAAAGAAAAGAAAAGAAAAGAAAAGAAAAGAAAGAAAGAAAAGAAAAGAAAAGAAAAGAAAAGAAAAGAAAAGAAAAGAAAAGAAAAGAAAGAAAAGAAAAAAGAAAAGAGCCCATGTATTAATGCAGACTGTTGGCAAATTGAGTTCATTCTTCAATATTTACCAAATATGACTGCATTCCTATCTCATTGAAGAAACAAAATATTGCTTCTATTCCTTCATGGGTTCCTTAGGCCTTTCTGGAGACAGAATGACAGAATCACAGAATGGCTGATGTTAGAAGGGACCTCCCTGCTCAAGCAGGGTTATCTAGATCCAGACAGTTTTTTAATATCTTCAAGGATGGAGACTCCACAACCTCTCTGGTCAACATGTGCCAGTGCTCAGTCACCTTCACAGTAGAAAAGTGTTTTCTGATCTTCAGATGCCACCTCCTGTGTTTCAGTTTGTGACCATTGATTCTTGTCCTGTCACTGGACACCACTGAAAAGAGCCTGGCTCCATTGTCTTTGTACCCTTCCTTCAGGTATTTATAGACATTGATAAGATCCTCTTGAGCCTGCCCTTCTCCAGGCTGAGCAGTCCCCACTCTCTTAACTTTTCCTCACAGGAGAGATGCTCCAGTCCCTTCATCATCTTTGTGGCCCTTCACTGGAGTCTCTCTGTTGTGTCAACGTCTTTCCTGTAACTGAAGAGCCCAGCACTGGGCCCAGTGCTCCAGGTGTGGCCTCATCAGTGCTAAGTAGAGAGGAAGGATCTCCTCCCTTGACCTGCTGGCAACAGCAGCCCAGGATACCATTAGCCTCCTCTGCAGCCAGACATATCTAACACAGTCATTGTGGTTTTGGCTTTGGCTGTTGAAATGAGACAATAGTTTGTGCATAGAAAATACCACAGATGAGAGAAAAAAACAGACAACAGATAATCACAAGGACAGAATACAATTTTCTGCTTTCACATAGCAATATACACATGTGCATGCCAAAAAAAAATCATGTCATTGCTGACAAAAAGAGAGAGAAGGATACAATCAATTAATTGTGACTATATTTAGCACAGTTATATAAAGTAACTGAGTCTGCATAAAGTGATGTCTCTACTTTTCTGGTCACCCCAGGAAATCCCCAGTTCAGGAGATTTGAAAGCTGTAAAGTGCCCCCTGCTAGAATCTTGAAGAGGCCTTTCACATTTGGTGAGTCAGGAGGAGCAAATTCTATCTCAAAATGAAACTAACAATAATAATCACCTCATTTCAGCTTCAACCATTTAATAAAAAAAAGTCAATTTCTTAGTTTATCCTAATAGTTTTAGTATAAGAGCAGGCTTTTACAACAAAAGAGACACACTAGCAATATATTTCCCACAAGCAGTGAAAAAATCGTTTCTGAGGAAAGGTTGCTTTTACAGAATGAGACATGACACGTTTATAAGGTGCATGAGCCAATTTGATAATGAACTCTTCATGCTTTTGTAGAAAGAAATGGCAAGCAAATTTTGAACTATGACGTTGCTAATAGTGGAATAAATTTTGCACCAAAATATCACACAACAGTTTGTCAGTCCTTAAATTATGGTTTTGCTTCTTTTTTATATTTTTTTTAATGTAACATTCTTTGGTTTATTATTTGTCAGGTTTTTAAATGTTTCTTGCAACAGACAAAAACCCTCCTATAGCTGTGAGCATTAAACATCTGGCCAAGTGTCAGTGTCAGACTAAGGAACTGTACTTAAGCTAATGCTTTTGCAGCTGAGAGTTTTTTGAAAATTGAACATTACTTGGCAATTCTGCAGGAAGAGCTGACGTATGACAGGACTTGATGAATGCCCATGTCTGCAGGTTGCTGCTCTATCTCAGCACAAACAGCTGGGGCTCTGCTAGGTAAAAAAAATGAGGATCAGGATGAAAGCTGAGGAATTTAAGGATGGAGTAAACATTTCTTAAATCTGGGCCTTGTGTCAGAATACAATTTATTTGGTTGTTGCAGTTTCCATTGTTTCTGTTCTTTCATATTAGTCTGTCTTTGCCCCAAAAATAGCTATAGAAGGGTGTGTAGTTTAGTGAAACAGTTTTTCTAAGTTAACTGTGAAGGGATGACATGAGACTTTTATTTTGCCATACACTGGATCTACAAAAGGACCTGTCTGTTGTCTTGTCTCCTCAAGATCCCATCCCGTGGACTTGGAGACATCTGATGTCCCCAGTGCTTCCTTCACCTGCTTCCTACATCTCTAGCAGTTAAGCTATTCAGATGTGTAAGAATCAAAGGAAGCCCAAAAATGCTTGTGTCTTAGCTCCCTGAATTGTAGTAATAGGGCAGAAATGCAACAGGTAGTTGTTTTCAAAGTGACCCCAGAAGGACCTTCCCCTTGGACAAATTCCTTGCCAGTAGCCAATGTCCCTGATCCAGCTGAGCAGCACTTAGATTCAAGGTCTTTCCTCAGCATCAACAAACCTAAGATTGCATGTCCCCAGTGAATGCTCTGAACAGACATAAAAGGGCAGCTCTTCCTGAAGTAATTCCACTTTGCATAGACTGATTAAATATTTGTTGGATGAGAAGCAGAGAGAGAATAAAACTACAGCCTAGGAGCTGGGACAGTCTCTAATACTTGGAGTTAGATGAAGTGTGAGCTCATGGTAGGCAGAGGAAAGGAGTGGAGCTGAGTCCCTTCTGCCCCTGCACAGCCAGGCATGCTCTGACCACAGAAAAAATGTGGGCTGCAGTCACTGCTGCCTAGCTCCACTCCTCCAGATTTCAGTGAAGGCTGCTACAGGCCCCAGCACCAGAAAACATTCAGTATGTTAAATCCAGAGTTGAAGACTCCTCTGTGGCTCAGAATACAGTGTATTTTCCTTTCTCTGGGCAGGGAGCCTTGGTCAGCTGCACACCAAGATGGTTCACCCTGTGAGCTCCTGTTGAATGTATCCTCTTGCACATCTTCTCCTGGCAGCTGAGTATAAAACCAGGCTGTGCTTTGAGTATTGTAAAAGCTCACAGTGCAACCCAGGGCTTATTTCCTACAAGACAATTTGTTGATACAACTCCAGCTTTAGCCTCTCCTGACACAGAAGGGGATTTCCAATAGAGAAAAGTAATGAAGGAAGCTGGAGGAAACTGAAAGGAGAAGATGAAAGAAAGAGGAGGGGAAGCTTAGATTGAGAAGGGAAAGTGGAAGATCTTTGAAAGAGGGAGATGTAGCCAACGTGTGTAAAGTCTGGTGTTATACTGCATCACTAGTTCTGCCAACACACAGGTAGGAGATGATGGGATATAAAAATACAGCAAGTATTCCTGAAAGAACTGAACTCTCTCTGGCACCAGGCATGTCTAATGCTTTGTCAGCACTAATGGGTGTATAGCTCTTGCAGGGCATGAAGAACACAAATGGCCAAGGTCCTACTCCATTCAAATAATTATCAGATCCCTTTCTGGCCTTTTCCTTCCTGGTAGACACAGAATTATACCAAAATCCCAGTATCTAATGTCCATGAACCACAACAAAGTTTAGATCTGATGCATAATCAGCCTCTTACTTAAATGTGGCATAATCCTTGAATGACACACATGTGGATGGAGTCCGGATGTTGACCCAAATCAGGATTTAGCAAGTTGGAAACACTTGAAATTCAAAAAGAATACTGGAAATTACAAAAACAGCTCAAGTCTCTGCATCTTGTGGGACAGATCTCCATTAGCACAATTTCACATGGAAACTAGGTGGGTGGGTAAAACGATTGAGTTCAACTGAAAGGGTGGATGACAAGAGGTGAATAGGGAGCTGAGGGTGGAATGTTACCAGCACCACCCTTGATTTCCTTTTAACCTACTGCAGCCAGGCACATAGCCACCCAGCAGAGCAGCATGTAACAACTGACTCCTCCATCGGAGAAAAACAGAAGAGAAAATTTTAATATGTTTTCAGAGCATTTTCTTGACATTTTCTCTTTGCTCATATTTTTAGATTTCTAAGACAACGTAAGGCAATGGATGCAAATGCAATGACTAATAGGGAATTAACCAAAGTGCTAACTATTTGTTAGCTACAAATGCCACAGTTTATATCTGCATTACAAGAGCATAGTTCCTTTTTAACAGTAGAGCAACAAAAATTAGTTTAATGGCAGTGGTCAGTCTAGCCCTCCAAACATGGCCTGTTTGAAATAGGTAACTTAGAAAGGTGGCAGAGCTATTCAGAGATGCTCAGCACCCAATGACCCCATGTCCAGGTGAGCTCTTTGGAAAAGAACTTGGTCAATATTAAGCTGGGGCAAGAAGTCCCAAAAGCCATAAGCAGGGATATGGTGTACCACCCCAAAAAGTTCCAGTACTTCATAGCAATGGAATCCTTGCCAATTTGATAAACTTCCCCCTAGGTCACTTGTCACACATCACTTAAGATCCAGCCCAAATGCGACTAACCTATTACTAACATACTGGGTAAAATGCAGATAGCACCAGAGGGATGTTAGAGTTGAAAATTGCAGCTGAAAGTCTTACGTGTCATGTAAACACTTCTACAAGCTGTGTTTGGTGGGTGGGAATGCCACTGCTTGTGACAGTGCCTTTCCACTTGCTGGACTAAGCCTTGGTCACTTGAATGCCATAAGGAAAAGAGCTCTTGGGCACAAAGGCACCTGACTGAAGGGAAGGGGCTTACACAGCAGTGACTGCACTGCAGAGCACGTAGCTGCCCATGGGGTTTAACATGTGAAATCACACTCTGCTCACCAAAAAAAAAAACAAAACAGAAATCTCCCTATTAGAGCAAACCACTGAAGTCTACTGTTATAAAACAGTTTCAAACAAAGCAAACCAAACCAGAAATGTCAGTGCTACTGCAGAGCAAAAAGCAAGGCAGATTTAGAGAGAAGGATCCTTTTGACACTGTCTGCTACAACACTCTTATAGTCAAGCTGACAAAATACAGGTTAGAAAAGCGCAGAGTGAGGTGGATTGAAAACTGGATGAACAGCTGGGCCCAGAGGGTGCTGATCAGCAGCATAAAGTCCAGTTGGAGGGAAGACACTAGTGGTGCGACCCAGGGACAGTACTGTTTAAATTTTCACTCATGAATGGGATGTTCACACATAATACAAAACTGGGAGGAATGGTTGATATGCCACAGGGTTGTGCTACCATTCAGAGGGACCTAGACAGACTGGAGAAATGGACCTACAGGAAACTCATGAAGTTCAACAAAGCGAAATGCAAAATCTTTCACTCGGAGAGAAGTAACTCTGAGCACCTGTACCTGCTGGGTGTCACCCAAATGGAAAACAGCTCTGCAGAGAAGCACCTGGGGAACCTGGTGAACACCAAGTTGAACATGAGCCAGCCATGGGGCCTTGTGACAAAGGAGGCTGGGCTGCATTAGGAAGGGTGTTGTCACCAGGTCAAGATCCTTCCCCTCTACTCAGCATTGATGAGACCACATCTAGAGTGCTAGTCCAAGAAAGGTATGTATGTATTGAAGGAAGTCCATTATAGGGGCACAGAGACAGTTAAAGTAATGGAGTACCCTTCATATGAGGAAAGACTGAGAGAGCTGGGACTGTTCAGTCTAGAGAGGAACAAGCTCAGGCATACAAATACCTGATGGGAGGCTGTAAAGAGGAGAGAGCCAGGCTTTTTTCAGTATTGCCCAGTGACAGGGCAAGAGGCAACAGGCAAAAACAGAAGCAAATGAAATTCCATTTGAACTCAAGAAAACACTTCTTTACTATGAGACAGGTCAAACACAGGAAAAGACTGGACAGAAAAGCTGTGGGGTCTCCTTTCTTGGAGATATTACAAACCCATCTGGACAAAGTCCTGGGCAACCTGCTATAGCTGACTCTGCTTTTGTCAGGGGATTGGACTAGATAATATCAACAGGTCTCTTCTAAACTCTGCGATTCTGTTATTCTACCTCCAGAAGAGAAGGGACTGTAGCAACCAAACTTGAGGTGGCCTCAGGATCAGTGGCAAATAGTTCCAAAAATCAAGTAACAATGACTAATCCTGATTGCTATGTTGATAGTTAAAAAAAACACCTCACTTGGCCAGAGCAAGCTGTGCTTTTGGCTTAGTGCCTGCTCTGATCAGTTTTCCTTCGCCGTAGAATGGATATGCAGTGTATCCTCAGCAATACTGAGCACAAGTACATTGCCTCCAAGATGTGTTCACCATGGGGAAACTAAACTTGCCCCTCAGTTTCTGTGTGTTTCCTGGTTTTCAGGAATACCGGATTAAACTTCTTGATCTCAAGAAAGTATGAGGACTCAATAAAAACTCGTCCCTCTGACACCTACACAGAAGCTGGAGCTGGGTGTGGTGGGCATGTTTTTAGAGCTCCCATAGCCTATACTTTTGAAAACAGTGACCAAAAGTACCTTTCAAAGTTAACCCCCCTAGAAGATAAGAGATTAAATTGCCACTGCCATCAACACTGGTGCTATGTTGTTAGAAGGAATTAGGTATATTGTTGTAGGTCATATTTTGATGTATCATGTCAGTCCCACTACCATAGACAGGAAAAGAGAAACTGTGCTCCCTCTCATCAAGGTTGCTCCTTGCTCCTTGATTGTTAGTTTGATTTTTTCTTTTCCTTCAGAGAAGGAGAATAAGGCATTTGCCTTTGTCCTGAAGACCAAGATGAGGCTAGGTTGTGGGGGTTCCTGCCTACTGGTCAGATCCTGTTCCAAAGGCTCTGCCAAGGACAGAATGAAACTCTCCCCTGCAGTTAGAATAAAGACAGTTGTAAAGAAAGCAAGATAACAACATTATTTTTCTGTGTTTAAACAGCTCCTGTAGAGATTTAACAATGAAAGTCTTACTTCTTCCTTGGCTGATCCTAGGAAACCATGAAAGAAAGATTTGACAGGCTGAGGATGTTTGTAAGCTGGAGAACCATGTTGGCATATCCTCTCTGAATTTTAGTAAAGAAACACAGTTGTGGTAGTTGCACAATGCAGAAAGCACAGCATGCCCTGCTGTGAAAGAAATGAGTTGACAGTCAGGTTGGAAATTACAATGCTACCCTAAATGAAACTGAAGTTGTTATGCAATACCTGTTAGGCCAGGTGACCTGAAGGCATGAAAAGCTTCACCTCTACTTGACTCTGAGAGTTAAAATCTGACATAGCATGTTACTGTAACACGGAGCAGCTGCTAATTTCATTTGTTCCTTAAACCAAGTATTCATGTCTGCACATAAGACCAGAAAGTACTAAACACAGGTTTTTATGCTGTGTGTATAAACAATAATACTCATTAGGGTTTGTTTGGTTTTTTTTTAAAGAAAAGCCAGAAAGGCCATTGTGAAAGCAGTTTGAGTGTTACAAATGAAAATGGAAAATTAAAAACTACAAGCATAGCAGCCCATGGTAGGGCTGCTAGACAAAATTCCTCAAAGGTCACAGAACTGTTATCTGGTAAAAGAGTGCCAGCAGGCATCTTATTCCCAGTGACTGTTTGTTTTTTAAACACAATCTTCTTTTATACCACATAAATAATTCCACTAAGAAAGAAATTATCACATCTGCAAATGTTTTAAGTGTATGTACCTTGTCAGCATCATATAATCACTTCCAGTTCAGCAGAAAAACTATTTGTAATAGAAGTATCTTGACCGGTTCTTGTTCACAGCCTTTTTAACTACTACAGTTGATGTAAAACCCCACTGAATGGAATCCAAAAAACACACTGAGATCAATGTGATACTCTAGAAAAAGCTGGAGGTGAAGGTTCCTAACTACCTACACGTAATAGTAGAAAGAATATATCTACCTGCACCTAGGAGTGGTTGCATACAGATTGTTTCTCATCCACTTTTCCTCTGGCAGAATAATATTTGGGGAATGACATTCTTCCTTGCCTTCTGATTGATAACCCCAAACCTTGAGAACACAATCTAAGGCCCAACAAATTATTGCTTGTATTGTCCTTACTCTTTGGCTTCCCAAGTGTTATTATTAATCTCACAAAACAATATCATACCCAAACTACTGATGACTGGGTGTCTTAGGTGACTGCCTGAAAAGTTTTCTGGCAGTCTTCCAACTTTTTTTACCTCTTCTTTTTTATAACAGATTGTAAGCTTATTATTTGATTTATGCAAACTTTCTCCCCCCTGTTTAAAAATCCCAGTTAAAGCATGCTAAGTAATACTAATTATGTGAAAAATAAGCAAATCACTTAAAAATAATGTGCATGGAGTCCATTCTAAGTATAGAAATGGAGTCTTTATGGCACAACTAAATCTTCTAAGTTTGCAGCTATTTATAGGCATGTACATCCATCGTTTACATCCTATAGTTTGGGATTTCTTTTCCAGATATAAACAGGGCTTCCTCCCTTGCTTTGTTTATGTGTCTGCCTGTCAACATAGCGCCAGTGACTGTCTCTCTGCTTTGCTGCTGCTGCTCCCTCATCCTGTTTATAGGTCAGCGATGTCTGCCACTGCCTCCCCACTACCCAGCAGAACTTCCCCTAGCACTTCAGGATGTTTTAGTGACATTAACCTGTGCCGCCTGTCTGGAGCCAAACCTCTACCCTCTGCACTAGTGCTGCAGGCAGTATTCACTTCAACCAAATCCAGCTTTTGCTTCCTGGGAGGCTCAAAACCTTTTCAGCTGTCCCCTGTGTGAAAACACAGCTGGGTCCTATTCATTGTCCCATCCATTCCAAAAAGTATCAACAGAAACACAGCTGAGGAGTGAAAATGCTCTCCTACCCCTTCAGTCCTAAGCACGTGAAGCCTCACAGTGGGCAGCATCCTTGCCAGCCACTGAACATGGAGAAAAAAACCTGATACTGCTTAGTTGGATGCAGCTTTTTATTTTATTTATCTAGCAATGTCCAAGGTCATTGATACAATAACTCTTCAGGCATTCACTTCAGCAGGACACAGCAAGAAAAACAGCTCACATCATGTGATGTGAACATGCACAAGACACAGGACGGGAAGAAGCGGAAAATCAGCTATTGAGCACAGAGCCAGTTGCTTCAATGGAGCCAGTAAAGCAATGTGTCTACATCCCCATAGCTCTGGGAGAGTCTTCTTCCCCTTCAAACCAGCCAGGTCATGACCGATAAATCCAGAACCTTAAAGCTTTGTGCTTTATGAAATCCATAGGAGCAGGAGTGCGGCACTTGTATGGATCACCTTTTCTGATTAGAAACACATACTAGCAGAGAATTATTAGTAAACTCAGAATATTTTGGTCAGAGATTGTTGAAAGACATTAGTATCTCTCTCCATGACCCACAGCCTCCTTCATATTGCTGGATTATAACTCAGCATCCAGCAGGAGTATGTAAGTATGTCTTTTAACACCAAGCTCACACAATCTGTTTTACAACACACGCTGGTAACAGCGTTCACAATTGTTCCTGTGCTACCTTGATGCATTCTGCTCTTATAAAGATACCCAACGAACATACACTGTGTTTATCCTCCTCTTTAGGCAGGGATATGGTTTGCAACAAATGAAAATGATAATGAATGAGGCTCATCTGACCTCTGCCAGAAACTACTGCATGCTTTACAACCTCTGCAGAGGTTTCCAAAAACCTAAAGGGCACTTACAGACTTAGTTTTCACTGGTTTTGCATTAATAGTGAGGTCCTTAACTACCACTTGTGCCTTTTAAAAATTCCTTTTCTTGTCTTTAGGATAACATCAAAAATGTTATGCATGAGGAAAGTCAACACCTCAAGTTAAAGGTATTTGTTATGGACAATTGAGCAAAATTTATACATCATCAGAGCACTGATGTCATGTAGATTGAAGTTAAGCACATGGCACAAACACATGTTCTTAGAAAAAAAGGCTGATCTAATCTGTATGCATCTTTAGATTCCACTGTAAGCTTTTAAAAACATTTTAAAGTAGATGATTCTTGCACACAGGCAGCTTGCTCTGCACTCAGCAGCCACTGATCTATGTAACGAGATCACAACTGCACATGACCCAGTGTGACCAAGCGTTGCAAATGCTGTTACGAATCTCATGATGTTTTGCTTTTTCTGTGTTAACACCAGCTCTAGGGGTCATATGAACAAGTATGAGCATGTTTGGGTTTCTTGCTTTTTAAAGAAGTGTGCTTTCATGCCACATTTTGGGAAGATGAAGCTGAAAAATCTGAAAACATTGGAAAATACACAATACGATCCTATTATGTAAAAACTTTTTCTTTCCATGTATGTTTAGGTTTTGCTTCTTGTTTTGCTCCATGACTTTGTTACAGTGCAAGAGATTACACCTATGTTTATTGTTTCCTCACTTTATGACACTGACAATATTTTACTGTACAAGAAACCTATCTCATTTCAGTAGTGCTGAAGGAGTGAGGTCCATTTTTGTTTAGTTCAATATATTATCAGAGGAGTAGTGCAAGATCTCCTCTGTGGTGCTTCTCAGTGGTGTAATCACAATGCTGTGTTTCTGTGGTAGACCCATTTCTTTTGTTCTCTTGTATTGTTCCCTTTCTCCTTTACATAGATCTGTATTCCTTTCATAAGCAGCTTCCCTCTGAATGTTTTGTTTACTGTTAATTATCTTATGTGCATCTCTCTTTTCAAAGGCTCCCAATACATGTAAAAAGATTTTATGATCCAAAGAGGTGCATATATTTGATATGTTTCAAGATTCTCATCTGTATATTAGATTCTTATTTTAATCAAAGATAGGAAAACCAAACCAGAAAAGATCAGTGTAACTGAGCATGCCTTCGTAATTATCAAGCAACTGTTCAGTAATGCCAAAATAGGCTAAACTTGTCTAATGTCTCTGATGAAAAAACATAATGACGAGCTATTGAAAGAATGGCATTTAACTAATTTTCCATTAATTCTCTGCCAGCTTTTGATGATGCTCAATGACATAGCATGCTAGTGTGACTCTTCTGTTTATAGCAGTTCTCCGTGCCAAGTCTCACAGATGTTCAGATTTTTCCCCATGTGGATGGGATACTAGATATGATCTCACCTTCACATCTATTCCTGAGAGAAACCAGAGGTGAAGCCTGCAAAGCAAAATGGCAACCTCTTTTTTGAGGAGCTGGGAATAAGGGATCAACGAGGGGAAGAACTAAGGAGACAGTCTGAATCAGGCCTAGAGCTTCCAGTAAGAAATTATGACCTGGGAGTAAAATGATTTTTCACTGACTTTTTGGAGCCATTTCTGCACACAGAATGATGCTTGCCTTTCCCCTTTGGAGATTCTGTGTGACTTAGGAGCAAAAGATCTAGGAAACAAATTCAAGTTTAAAATATATATATTTGCAGGGCATGCAAGGAGGATCCCAGTGAAAACAGGGAAAAACTGGAGTCCAAATAAGTAAGCGCTACACACCCAAGAGTTAAAATTTATTGAAATAAGGGTAGTGGAAGAAAATGAGCTAGACCTGCATCAAAGAAGTAAAGTATGGGGATGAAGGGAGTCAGTGGTGAAAAGAAAGGAAGAGAGAAGTGGAGAGAGAAGTGGAGAGGAAAAGGAAGGGAAGGGAAGGGAAGGGAAGGGAAGGGAAGGGAAGGGAAGGGAAGGGAAGGGAAGGGAAGGGAAGGGAAGGGAAGGGAAGGGAAGGGAAGGGAAGGGAAGGGAAGGGAAGGGAAGGGAAGGGAAGGGAAGGGAAGGGAAGGGAAGGGAAGGGAAGGGAAGGGAAGGGAAGGGAAGGGAAGGGAAGGGAAGGGAAGGGAAGGGAAGGGAAGGGAAGGGAAGGGAAGGGAAGGGGGAAGGGAAGGGAAGGGGGAAAGAAAGGAGAGGAGAGGAGAGGAGAGGAGAGGAGAGGAGAGGAGAGGAGAGGAGAGGAGAGGAGAGGAGAGGAGAGGAGAGGAGAGGAGAGGAGAGGAGAGGAGAGGAGAGGAGAGGAGAGGAGAGGAGAGGAGAGGAGAGGAGAGGAGAGGAGAGGAGAGGAGAGGAGAGGAGAGGAGAGGAGAGGAGAGGAGAGGAAGAGGAGAGGAAGAAGAAGGAAAGCAGAAGGAGAAGGAGAGGAGAAGAACAGAGAATAGGTCTTTCTGCTTCCACAAGGGATCAATGTCATTATTCAGCCCCTAGCTACATCTCCCAGTGGTGTGATCTTGATGATGGATCTGTCCTGCTCTCCAGAGATCTTCAGGGTGTGTCCCAGAAGACCAGGAAGCAGAACAGGAGGTGGGTGCCTTATCATGTGCTTCTCCAAACCACTTAGTTTAAGAGCAAATCAAGCTTTGTCACAAGTCAAAACTAGCCCTAAACCACTTTTATTGTTTTACTGTTCTCACAGTGAGTGTAAGGTTTACATTTCTATGTTTACATACATGTACATATACATACATATACATATACATTACATGTACATGTACTTACACATGTACATATACATATGCATATACACACATACATAGCTGTACATATAAACATATGCCATTGCATGTGTATATACATTTCCATGTATATGTACACATTGCATTCTTATTTGCTTATCAAAACAATTCCAGACATTTCAAACCAGTGCAAATAGCCTGTTTGGACAGTTCAAAACATCATCTATTTGGATTGATTGGCATGATCTAGTACAATACAAAATCTGTTCTGAAACACCTATGAGGTCTTCTTAGGAAAGGTGGTTTTTCCTTTGAGAAAGACTTGTGTAAAGCTCAAAGTATGAGTTCAATCTGTGGAAGAGATCCTGCATGGATAAAAACATCATGGTTTATAGCTATTCACAGCTTTTCACCACGGTGTGTCTCAGTGGACTTTTTCTTTCTTTCACTAAATGTAAATAACTTTATTTACCTTTGCAGAAAGGTGTTTACATTTGCAGAAATACAGATTAATGTGTTTGCTTATTTGTTATCAGCTTTGCTTAATGTCCTGGGTTAGGACCAGTTACTGCTTTAGTTGGTGAAAACCAACAGTTCAACATCGTTTAGCTCTAGGAGTAGGTCACTCAGCTGCGGACGACAGTGTAAGAGCGCCTTCTATGCTTAGACAGAAGAAATGCAGGGCAGAAAAGCCATTGAAAACTTCCCCACAGAATTAAAACCTATCTCTCTTGCGTACAAGTTGTGCTATTCTTAAATCAGAAGAAGGAGGGGTACAAAAGCTTTCCCTCTGTTGAAGGAAATGGTTCAAACTCAACCTCAAGGTAGCAAGGATTTAGCTGTCATCTTTGGAGCGTAATTACAAATACTTCTTGCTCCAGTGTAGGTGTAGTCTCTCTGAGGAGCTTTAGCAAGAGTTTTATCAGTTTTTTAAACTTTTTTTTAAAATATTTTTTGCTATTTTGTCTCTGGCTTTTCAGTAGCTTTGTGGGAATTAATGTGCTGACTTCACAGGGCAAAATGCCAAACAGAGGTGGGAAGAAGCCCTCGTTTTGGAGTGTTTTCTTCTGGGTCATTTCAGTGATCCAGTTTCCCATGCAGCTTCACAATCAGTTGTAGTTGCTCAACTAAAGGAGCAGCCAGCTGTGGTGGAAAGGTACTAAAAAACCAGCCTCCCACAACTAGACATAAGGATGGGGCAGGAGCTACCTAAGCTAGCATCGTACCATTTTACATACAACTGAGCAGAACTTGGACCCATGATAGCCACCTTCTTGATGAGGTTCTAATCCCTAAGATGGAAAACCATGTTATTCCTCTGTGGACAGATCACCTAGTAAAGCTGTGGTCTGGCAAACCTTAGGTATATACTCAGCTTCAGCTGCACAAATACTCCCTGTCAGTAGGGCAACTTAGGTGCTTAAAACTGAGCCCACGACTTGACAGTGAGGCTTACTGTAACCTAAACACAAAGAATGAAAAGCTAACCCTGTTGAAGCTAACTGCACAATAGTCTTGAATTTCCATGTAAGAGTTCTACCTTTATGTCCCCCGCATTTTCTCGTTTTACTCCTTCTGTACACATTGATTTTTATATAAAAACTCTCTCAATCCACACATAACCTTCAGATGAAGAGAAGTAACTGAAGCCAGAGTGAGTTAAGTTTTTCACCATCTGTCTGTCTTTCCATCATTCTAGGACATCTGCAACTGGAACTAGCACCCCCAACACAGCCGTTCATGTGCGCTTATGTGCAGGAAAGGGCAGCCAAATAGCACTGTGTTCAGTAAAGCAAATTGCTCCTATGATCTGTTCACAGCAATTGCAGGGCTGGCATGCAAGTTGTTACAACACCTTCTCATTATATTTGTATGTAACCCATTTCCCCACCCACATCCAGAAGAGAATTCAGCCTTTGCTGAGAAACAAAGTGCTCTCCATTAAGCTTGTAATGGCAAGTTGGCTCAAGCAAGATGAGACCGATCATGCCGTTTGATGGCTGAAAATTCCATTACCCAAGCCAGGGAACTCACCACGTTGTTGAAACATGGATATTGGAAATAAAGTGATTCGGATGAGAACAGATACAAGTCTAAAAGGGGATCCCATGAATCCCATGAATGTGGGGAGTGATTGCTTGTGCCCAGAGGAGTCCCTGCCACAGCGTAACACCATGGAGTGAAATACCTTGCAGTGAGCCAGAGCAGACACAAAAACTGGCAGCAGTATTGACACATCAGGTCAGTCTTGTGCCCATTAGTAAGTCCTTTTGAGATACAGCACCATGGCGATGTAGCAACATCACTCTGCAACTCCAATTACTCTCTCTATATGTTTTAAGCCAACACGAGAGTATAGAGCCCAACTTAACTGGCCTTGCCAAGCCCAGAGGAAGATTTACTTCTCAAGCTATCCTAGCAAATTTTTAGCAGAAATGAGACATATTTCAGCAAAAGATTGTTTTGTTTTGTTTTGTTTTTCCCCTTAGAGTTTATACAATAGCCTTTCACATTACATATAACTTCAAGGCTTAGCCAGACAGTCCCTTTATTCCATCATCTGACTTGTCAGAATATAGCTCTTGCTTGGAAATAGAATAGGTGAGCTCTTAGACCAGCAAAAGCTGTATTATGAGTCTCACAGGATGTCATCTGAAATGCAAAAAAAAAAAAAAAAAAAAAAAAAAAAGAAAAGAAAAAGTTTATTTCAATCCCTAAAGGATGTTTTCTTTGCAATTAATAATCTCTCACACACAAACACACAACAGGACAGGACATGAAAGCCAGAGTAAAGGCAAGGTATAGATTTTGGAACCTAAAATAACCTTTTCAAAATGCATTAGTTTCAAAGGGGGGGAGAGATACAACTGGCTGAACAGTATAAAATCAAAAAGGTGATAATGCTTCATTTAAGTTTACCCAGTCCCGTTTTCATATATGAAACTGGCTTCCCTATGGACATGCTCATTTTCTTAAAAATTAATAAAAGGGTTTGTTTTGGTTTGGTTTGGTTTAATTCTTGTATGGTAGGCTGCAGGCAAATGTGATCTGTTGTCAACAACAATGTAACAGGAGGCAGAAAAAAAATGTTTCTATGCAACCTGGACACTTTTTATTTTTTTCTTACATTTACTTTGTTTCAAGTTTACCACCTCTTACATAACAGTGAGGTTATTCACCCAGCGGTGTGCAGGAAACAGATTAGTTCTTGTTTTAAAAGTGTGATGAGAGGTGGCTGTTCTGTGAAGTTCATAGTACTCAACTTCATACCTCTGTTACTTATTTGATCATCACAAAGCAATCCAGTTTGTGGATATACTCGTATCTATTCATTAGCTTACTAATCTGAGACAAAGAAAAAAAAAATTCCCCCTCTTCTGTTACTGACTGGTTGACTTCATATTTGGGCAAGTTATGTTGTCTCTTTCTTTATATTTTTCATCTGCCTTATTGATTGATGCTGAAAGCTCTTTGGATCCAGATCTGGACTATATTTCATGTATGGGTTCCAACCAGCTGAAAAATGTCCTAAGCTTCCCAGCATATTATCTGCATAACTGTAAAATATTAATTAAATGTGTTTGGAGAATTTTTTATTTGAGAACTGCAAAAATGGTAACTAGTGATTTAACCAGTGGTTAGTTGCCTTAAAATTACTCTCTCAGTTCTCTCACAGAGTTAGTATAGTCTAAACTTAAGGAGTTGTATTATCCTGGAAGTATATTACCAGAAATAATTCAAATTTACAAACTCTTGTGGTAGAGAGGTAGAATTGAGAAGCTGCCACATGATCAAAATCAAAAAAACAACACAGTGTTTTCTCAACATTTTTTCAGGTGAGCTTAAAGGGGGATTGTTTTTATAATTGTTTCCATCAGAGAGATGTTGAGGTTTATGAAATGAGGGAATTATATTAAATGCTATGTGCTACAAAGTTTCAATTACCTAATTACACAGCTAGTGTATTCAGAAATGCATAAAAAGATTTTTCAGCTTGCAACACTATTCAATAAATCTTAGGAAATTATGTAAAAAGAGAGGAGCTCAGGGTTATTTTTTCAAATACTAATGATGTTTTAGATACTGAGGAGCTTTATTTGGGCTCGTGAATACTTTTCGCTGATCTCAAGCACATGAAAAACCTGTCTCAAATGGAAAGAAAATCTTCTCATTTTCACAGCACTTACTTGAAACTTTGGAGATCCATAATGAATTCATTATGCTGCCACTAGGTACCATTTTACCTACTTATCGAGTAAATTTATGCAGGGTAAATCAAGAAAGCCTGGGGCTTTTAGAGATAGAGTTATCTATTTCTAACTATCTATAGTATTCTCTAGAGATATGAGTCTGCTCAGTCCTGCATTTTTTGATTCAGTTTTGATGGGTTAGCTCCTTTTTTGCACATAAAAGAATGCAAACCCACATCTCCTGGCACCAAAACGAAAACCTTTCCAACTCTCTACAGAAGCTCTGCAATGAGACACAAAATTTCAAGATTTATTGAGGCAGAAACCACAAGGGAAGAAGCTGGAATTGGCATTCTTCCAGACTCATTTGGGAGGAAGGAAATTTAGGTTTCAGTCCTTGCACCTATGACAGTTTTTTGCATTTTCCATTAGAAAATAATTAGACAAACAAGCAGAAATTAGACCACCCACTGATTTAAGCACCTTCATTCCTTTGAAGTCTCGGCCATAGAATTGCAAGTAATTTTTGTTAACAAAATAGAAGAATTACTCAATTAAGCATTGCAACACAGAGGAGACCAGTATCTTTACATATAATTGCATTTTGCCTCTGGACCATGCCCTTAAACATACCTAGATGCCTAAAGCTACCAGAAGACTGTGTATGTTATGTGTTTAATATCTTTGAGGATCTTTGGCTTCCAGATAGCGGTGCTCCATCTAATCAATCCTGTAGGTAACACCCAATAGAAGGACTGTAGAATCCTCAGCTGTAAACCATCTGAAACAGATATGGATTCTGCTTTCCTCTTTTTTCCCTCGTTGCTTGAAAAACACATACTGAGTTGTGAAGGTCTCGTGGGGTGAATCTTCCATAGCATCAAACTGATACTGCGTCAAACACTAAAACTTACAAAACCCATTAAAATCACAGACTTGGATTCCACTGACACAGTTACGGCAAAACTGGCATCAGACCCTGCATAGTCCACAGCAGATACAAGCAGCATATGCTGGCACAGTTGCAGTGGTGCTAATAACCAAATTCACAAGATGGAAGCTGTTTGTATTTCTGTTTAAAGTACTGCAGTGTGCTCGCAGACATACCTTGCATCCCTACCCCATCTAAGCCCCTGGCTTAGATATCCTTCATGTGCATGCAAAACACGTGTGCTTTGACTGAGTGGAGGCCCAACTCTTCATTCCTTTTTGTCCACCTTTGAGAATGATAAGAAAAGTACATCACAAGTTTTGGATACAAATTATGTTATCTGGCAGATTTTCTGCAAAAGCTGCCAGAGCCAGTAAAGATCAAGTAGGACCTGACATTTCTAATGTAGGAAACTAAATGGGAAAAAAAAAAAAAAAAAAAGAAAAAGAAAGTTCATAGAGAAGTCACAGTTCTGCCATATGATATCATACTGAAATGCCCATCTATGGTATATAGAACCATATAGTACCACACCTTGCAAGACAAATGGAAGTATACAGCATGTATGTGTACTTTTATTTTACTGTTTTGACACTGATCTTCAAAAAGCGTCTTATAAATTTCGCTGCCTTCACACATAAGTAACTTAGAAAACACTTAACTTTGCCCAGGTATGTAATTGCATGATGGAGATACTTGTTTGCTGGCTTATCTTTCAATCAGTAGCATGGAATGTACTGGAATATCAGACCAAGAGACATTCCTAACATTTTTGAAAAACTTGTTTTCACACTGCTACTGTGAAGCTTTCAGATCACAATTTCGTATCTGTCCACACAGACACTCCCCCAAACAATGCAGGGAAACCACACCTTACTGGTTATAGATCTTACCTACACCCACAACAAGAAATAATCTATATAAACCCGGTACAAGAAATAATCCATATAAACCTGGTGCCATGCTGAAAATAAATTTTGTTTTGGACTGTTTGACAGGTACTTCACTTTTATTAAATTTTCCTCTTTGCCTGGAGCATGCGTATCTGTATTTCGGGGGGGGGGGGGGGGGGGGGCAGGGGGGTGTGTACTGTATACATGCACACATATATAAAACCAACTCATGCAGGTCTTAGCACAAGTTAAATTTTGTGGTAACGTGCTTAAATGGAAGCAGATGCAGAAATTTTCAGGCTCAAGTTCATGTTTAAGATCATTCATCTGTTTCTTCAGCTGTCCTTTTAAGTATATGCACCAAGAGACAACCCTAAAGAATGCAACCTTTGCTGCACTTGTCCAAACACTCATGGGACAGCAGGGTACATTCGCTGTACAACAGCCCCAGAGCCAAGTCCTAGGACTGCCCTGTTCCAGAAGATGCACTGCTTAACAGACCTCATTCTCCACTTGGCACAGCTATCTGCAGAAGTATATGTTCTTTTCAGTTTCTTTCTTGTCTTCTTACATTGTTGATAAGATTAATTGTCACCAATTCCAGCAAAGAGATTATTAATTACTGCTTATTCCAGCAATGATTGCAATGTTTACTGTGCTCATAAAAAGTACCTCACAAAATAATGATCTCCAATAATATTTTTCTGTCGCAGTTGAACCTAATCCACCTCAGAATTGTTCTTGCTGGTTGCTTTCCTACTTGAGGTCACAAATTATAAAATACAGCATTAGCTGGTTTCTGTTTTGCTAAGTATTTTTTTACTCTAATTAATACAAACACACATAATTAAACAACAGTAGCTTTCTAAAATCCAAAAAGTTCTCACGATTTGTGAAATCTTTCAAAAACATGTGGTGGGAGAGTTTGTTCTACCAGTCCATTAGTGCAACCAATGGAAAATAAGACACCAGAAGCAGAAGTTCCCCAAGACTCCATTTTCCTTAACTGGTCAATGAGTATCTCAGGTGGTATGGAATAAGGAGTCAAGACTTCTAAAAATGCATTAGTAGATTTGATCATTGCTCTCACACTGCTCCCAGCTAGTGAGAAAAATCCACATACCCTGTTCACAGAGTTTAAGGCCTAAAGCTACTGCTGGATTATTTGATGTTCCCTTTAGTACATCACATGTGATTGCGTTTCATCCAATTGACCCCCTACTAAACTCATGAACCTGCCCACAGAAAGACATTGGATTTTGATCTGAAGAATGTAAAGGGCAGCAAATCCACTCACTAGTTTGTCCTGAAGGTTTATGTACTTCATTAATGAGTTGTTTGTAGAGGATCAGCTGCTAAGCCTTCACTGGGCTGCTTTCTTTGTCTGTGCCTTTCCATAGGTGACATGTGCTTCCTATGAAGGCACACTGTAATCTAATCATCTCCCAGACACTCTTTCCTATATTCACCTGCAGGGCATATTCTTGTTTTCAAATCAGTTTTATGTATGTCTTTGGTTGTGTCTCCAGTTTTTCATCCTTCCTTCTGCGAACAGTCTCTACGGTTGAATGCCATAGCCTAGCAGCACTGTTGCTGGGCCTGCTGTCTTGATTGCTGCTCTCTGCAGAGCATTGCTGCTGAAATATCTGCAAAGGCACCTCTCCAGCTCCAAAGCCCATGCTCTCGGCTTTCTTTGTTCCCAAATTATAAGCTTTCATTTGCAAACGTCTGAATGACCTTGCTTATCACATGATCATGATCACTCTGTCAGCTGCCTCATCCTCTCTAACGGTCTACTGATCACTCTATTATCTCACATTTTCACAGTAATGAACTTAGAGTGTTGCCAAAAATAAGCACTAGTTTCAGCCTTGTGACTGTCTTAATAATATCTCACTTAAAGATTAAAAAAAAGGTATATATTAGGATTCCTCACTTGCAACCACTTGCAGGAGTTCTTGTTTACATTGGATTTGACCTATAACACTCCTTTGACACAAAAAAAGCACTAATATGTAAATCAGAGCACTGCACAGTGTTAGAAAAGCGCCTCAACAGTCACTGATCATACTGATGCCTGGTTTGAGTTCACCAGTCATCTCTTCAGCCAACTTCTCTACCATAGATTAGTATAAGTTAACTATGCCTACTGGTTTTAAAAGATTTGACACAGATATTTGCCAGCAGCCTTCTCCGATAGTTAAGGACTATAAGATTCTCCATAGGGTGCAGATGAATTATTCTACTTCTTTACAAGCACACAGAATTATAATTAATTCTTTTTCCTCTTCCAAATCTCCAGCTAATAATGTGCCTCTTATTTTTCAATATTTCCTTTATTGCTTGGCTATTTATGCTCTTTATTTTTCTTTTTTCTGGATCTGGATTTTTCTTTTGTCTATTTTTTCCCTAATCATTTTTTGCTATTTCATAATCTGCCATGTCTTTTGATTACTATATAATTTTATATTTTAGGGGGTTTATATATATATATATATGCACATATAAAACACTTCCTTTTTTTCACTTCACCTTTGAGTCATGAGGTCTTCTTTCTGACTTTCTGGTGCACTATTATCTCACAGAGTTAGCGAACTTTATAGCTTTATTGAGAAGATGGAAAGTAGTACTGTAGCAAAAAAGGGACCTGCTGTCACTGACATAGTCTTAACAAAATCTTACCACCATTACAAAAGTAAAAAAATCAATGACTACATGAATTTCTAACTCCCTGGTTCAGATTATCACATACACATATCCTTGGGGTTATAGTATGCTGACCCACCCAAAAGACAACAGGAGAGGAGGCTAAAGGCCTTTCATTTCCTCTTGCCCCTCTAAAGAGCACAGATGCCATCTCCTTGCAGCCAGACATCTCCAAGCACCTGCTTACAAAGTCACTCATTTCCCCAAAGAGGTCGTTTGTACTCTTCATACTCAGATATTTTGGCTGTATTGAAACCGTAAGAAAATTTAAAAGGATACATATTCGAAGTTCTATTTGTATTAGTGTAAATGGTGGTAGAAAAAAGAGCTCAGTTCAGCAGATACCAGCTATGGTCACTTGGATCTGGTGACAAAAAATGCAGCAAGGTTTGCTATGCAGAGACTGTGAGAAGGTCAAGAGGGACAGCCACGCTAGCCAAGGCTGACCAAAGTGTGTTAATCCAAACAGAGAGCTTAAAAGAAAAAAACCAACAAACAACCACAAGGTCTTTAAGGTTCATAAATTGTGAAACTGAGGTGGAAAATAGCATGTACAGCTCAGGAGTCATTTCACAGGCAGCCAAAGACATTCTTTGTTTATGTACTGAAAGATATCCGAAACCCAGTTTTGAGGTTGGGCTACTTCTAACAGAAGTTAGGAGGAAGTACTGAGGAGAAGGCACTTCCACAGCAATCAGGGTTCATGCAATGAGCAGCTAATCCAATTCTCACCCAGTATTCATCTTGCAGTGACTTCGTCAGGTTACTTTCTTCACTGTGCAGAGAATGTGTCCAACAAAGCAGGTTTTTCAGCACTGAAGTCCATCAAGGGGGAGTGAATCCATTTAGTGAAGGAGTAGGGAGTATTTGACAAATTTCAACTTTGAAAAATAAAGAAGGCATGTGGAGAGAAATGCAAAAGATATATTGCAAATATTGTAAAGCTATTAGGACAATTATCAGCTTATCAGTGTCTGATACTGATTTGTCTGAACAAAACAGAAGTTGCTCATACAACTCATGAATACCTGACCCACTCTGCACTTTCCTCTGCCAAACTTCTCCCTTCACCTCAGATTTTATGAAGATTTGATTCAGAATCAAACCCGGTTTTAACAAGCATTTTTCATTTTTTGTGTAAACAATCTGTCATGGTGGCTTAATCATGTGGGAAGATGTCTTTGCTCCATGTGATGTTTGCCCCTGCCTTCATTGTCCAGAAATGGCGTATTTAAAAAGGATTATCAGTTCCTCCCCAGCCCTCTGTTTTGTTCTCCCACCAGGATGAACAAGCTCCATACCCCAAACACAGAGATACGACATGTGGGAGAGCAAGAGATAAGCTAAAAGAAAGGACAGGTGCACCAGTGACCCCTTGTCTACTTCTCTCTTCATTCTTCATAAAGACCCAGTAGTGTGATCCAAAGAGCAGCTCTCCCAGCAGCGATATCAGAAGACTCCTCTGAGAACAGACTTTATCTTCGTTGAATCCTTTTTTCTCCTCTCCTAAAGGTCTTGTGTATTGTTAAGCCTTTATTTTTGCAGGCTTTGAGCAAAGATCATTCAAGGGAAGACCGAACGAAAAATGTCTTCATTTTAGAAGGGCAAAAGTAATTACATTTCACACTCCAAAGTGGCTGCACAGATGTGACTTGGCTGTTTGTGTCTCTGCTCTAGCCAGAATTGTGTTGTTACAGTTCTGCCCATAAGCTCTTCCCCAAAGCAGGTGCTTTGTAGACCCAGAGGCCATATCACAGACCTCTCTCCCAGTGCCTGAAACATAGTCAAAATCACACCTGCATAGTAGTGTTAGGGTGCACAGGTAGACATACTTCCACTACTTTTAATCTCTCATTCACAGGGAAGTGTAGCTGTTAAAATATGACAGCAGGGACTTCAGAGTCAGCTGTACACTGTACCAGGGATCCAGAAGGTCACGTCACCTTTTATCTATCCAGTAATTTTCAAAGTTATCCACGGTTACTAAATTGAAGATAAAGGGGGTTCACTTAGACTTGTTACAACTGGACTTTTATTCAGCTTTGTAAAAATGCCCGTGTGCGAACTCAGCATCTGAAAGCAAAAGTTGCTTAAAGAGAAGGGTAGCCCCTTTCCCCCCACCGTGTTTAGTTTCACACACCTTGTGTAACATGCAAGCTCCTGTGTCATCATCTTCCCTCAGTCATTCTCCAGGAATTACAGGGAGTGGGCACAGATGATGTGACTGGACAAAGTAACATGGCTTTGCAGTTATACCCTGCCATCCCCTTTCGGTCACTGGCATTAGGAAATGACAGCTCACTGCGCACAGCTAAGCTGCTTTGGAAAAGTACTCAGGAAACATGTGGAAGAGATATTAAAAGCTTTCCAGCTACCCCTCACAGTTGCCAGATGCTGAGTAGCCAGCAGAAGCAAAGTATTTTTAGGCGGGTGCTCAGCGTCACTCCTCAGGTCAGGAGTAGATGCCCTTCAGAGAGACAAGGCATGGCACACCAGGAGGGAGAAGGGCCATGCTTCCCCCATAGATTTAGTTTCCTTTGCCTTCCTTGTAAGCATATGATAGCTTTTAATGCCAGTGCTCTAGAAGGGGGATGAGTTAGTAAAGAGAAGCAAAGAAGAGGTCAGAGACCTGTGAACATACAAGTTTCCCATTTCTCATGCTGATTTCTATTCAGTGTATCCAGGATTTTTCTGCCATTTTCTGTATGCTCCTACACCATGCACTACATCAGGCCTCAGGGCTCAGCTAACCAAAAAGTGTGTTCCTCTATATGGACAGATCACAATGCAGTAGACTCAAAAACCCCAGTTAATTCTCCAATAGGTCCTGCTCTGATGCTACTGTAGAAACAAGGCATATTTTTAAGATCACATTAGTCCCCCTTAAATACTGTAAAACCCCTGAAGACAAACTTTTCTGGACAGAGATAGTGAGAAGTATGAGAAGCTATTGTGAAAGGAACCATTTAAAATTCCTTGAGCTCTCATACTGAAATAATATTAATATAACATTTAAATTATATATTATCAGATGTGCTTCATGTATTGAACATATGCATTTATATTTTTAACATGCAGTGGCCTTAAGGCCATTGTGTATTAAACAGATTTTCGTTTTGCCTTTAAGCCCAACTATGCACAGGAATATATAGGCCTGTTTTCTCTGCCATTTGATGTGCAAATATTTTTATTTGTAAAAGCACTTACTGCTATGCCTAGCTTCACATTACACAAAAGAGAGAGGAATGTAAGGGTTCTAAGATGAGAAGGGGAACCAGAACATTTTGTTCTCAGTTACTGACTCAACTTGAGGTCAGCAGCAATCCAGAGCTGTTTGCAGATGAACGGAGTTCAATGGTTCACGTGAAATAAATTGTCACTCCCAGTAGTCAGGTTCACACACCCAATCAGTCATGTTGCTGAAGAGCAACATGAAGAAAAGAAAATCCAGAAGCTCATTCCTGAGCAGCCATGGCTTGGAAGGGCCCTTGCAGATAGCCCCTGTCCTGAGCAGCACTGCAGAATGGGGAGGAGGAGCTTAGCATCTCTTGCTTTTCTTTAACTTACTCCATCAATTAAGAGATATCCATTTCCCAGGCTGTCAGAATGCTCCTTTTCAGAAGCAGAAGAAGGTAAAAATATAAAGCCGTATTTTGGAGGAATAGGAACTCATCTCCACAGACCTAAGGAAGCCATTTGCATCAGCACGAAGTGAGTGAAAGGCACCATCTGATTTGGTAGCAGTTCACACTTGCTTGTCACAACTTGGAAAGAATACAGAAAGTGAAAAATACACGACCACCACCAGCCAGTCTCAGAATGCTGATCACACGTGTCTTGACCAACTTCGGAGCAAGCCTTCCACAACAGTTCAAGATCTACTTCTATCAGATGGTAGCTTTCAAGACTGTAATGTTTTCTGCCATTGAACCACTGTCCAGATTTACTAATTACAATAATCCAATTTCATGGGATGGCATTTGATCACTAAGGAGGCAATGTCCAGGTAGTACCTTTCTTTAAGGCAGCAGATTTCAAAATTCAGGTGTTCCTACACAAAACTCACATCTACTCTGCTCTGAGCTCTCCTCAGTATACAGCAGGCTAAAAAAAAAAATAAGGAAGAGAACCAAAGAATATGGGATGTGGAGAATGAAGGGAAAGAAACCTTTAATTCTGGCTCACCCTGAAGGATAAAACAACATCACCATGCAATGCAGGGCAGCTATTGATGTGAATGGATTTTCAAATATACTTGTTGAGAAGTTGACCAAATCTGATTTGGAACTCCCTCACCATTCACTCAGTTCAGGTGACTGGAAGGCATTGCTGCACACAGCAGCATTCTTGAGAATTTTTTACTTTAGGCAGATGCTACTGGGATAAGCCTTAACATTGACAAAATAAACTGGGGCCACTTATTAAGGGACCATATACAAACCCACTGCAATTTTATCCCATAGAATTTGGACTAAATACCATTAAATCAATTTTAATTCAAAACTTCTGTTATTTCCATACATGTTTGTTTCAAAATCAGAAATAGATATGTAAGGTACTGTCACTATTCCACAAATAAATTTTTATTAAAATCATAAAATAATAGAAAAGTTTGTGTTAGAGGGGACCTCGAGAGGTCATCACCTGGTCCAATCTCTCACTCAAAGCAAGGGTCAGGTTACTCAAGGTCTTGCCAAGCCACGTTTTCAAATGCTCCAGGGATGAAGAGTCCCCAGCCTCTCCAGCATTAGGTTGCACGGTCAGATACGTTTGCTCCACACAGCAGCTTGAGTCGGGTTCTGCCACCATAGGATATGGCTTACATAGTTAGCATAGATCAAAGCATAATGGCTGCAAGTAGAGCAAGGTTCAGTGTATCATGGGCTACTGTGTGCAACGGCTGCACAGAGATGATATTGCTGCTCCAGGAGACAGGACCACATACACCATGAGTTTTACCATCTATGAACATAATTGTCAGGAAACTCAGGGTAGTTACCCCAGTGTGAAGTGTCATAGTTATTCCAAGCTTGAAACCGAACAGGTGCTCCAAATCTATCACTTTTCACCTGTTTATTTCTGTGGATGAGAACTAAATGGGGCCAACTTTTAGGAGAGCTCAAACCTTCAGTGAGTTTTCCTGCACTGCAAACTCTCATAAGCTCTTCCTTGGGAGAGCATGGTACAGAAACTAATGTCTTGATAGATGGCAACAGTTCATTAGTTTACCAAATCCCCATTCAACTTACTCTTGGAATGATAATTAAAGGATCCTAACACCTTTTATACAGCTCATCCCTGAAGTAATATCTGAATCAGACTCTGGAGGTACCTACCTCCCTTAACTATGGATGGCACTCCTGATGAGTGGGCAGCCTTGATTATTTGCCCAAATATGGTTAGGAGAAATCAAGGTCAATGTGTATGTCCTTTAGGAAGCATATGCCCTATATTTGCATCCAAATGTTAAACAGAAACTGTCAGTTTGTCAGTTTTCCTTCTTTTCAGCCAAAGGAGCCAAGCAGCCATAACTACAACATGGTAACAGGAAAAAACAAGAACATTCAATCTTTGTTGCGCATTTCCTGTTCATTTTTGGTTTGCACATTTCCACACTATTACCAAAAAATTCTCAAAGCTTCCAACTACAGTCATAACTGTTCCAAAAGCAAGGTACATCTGAGGCTGGCAGATGCCAAGAAAGTCTCAACTCTTTGTCTCTAAAAATAAAGCCCATGACTCCCCACATACTGATATTGCACAATGGTCCCATAAGCACTAAAATATCCAAATTCTGATTATTTCTCCTGTAATCTACTGACAACTCCTCTTTATCTGATGTCTCCAGATTAAAACCTTTAACTGATCCTAAAATACTACAGGTGTAGGAGTCCTAGACAGTCTTCTTGCCATGATCTCTCTAGATTCTTCTTCTTACATTTCTTCACTAATGTCTTTGTTTGTCTTCATGGTCCTCCTCATGTTCTCTGCTTTTTGTCCCCTTTGTTATGTCTCCTTCCTCCCAGCCATGTATCCCAACAAACTACTCTGCTGAGCTATTCCCAATACTTTTTCCCTGTGTTTCTTTTCTTCCCTGTCCATAATTTCTGCTAATATTCCTTTCTGGACATACTGTCATTGTCTCTTGAACCTACACTTCTAAAAGTCTGCGGACCACAGCTCTTCCCCTAGAAAACTGCTGACTGATCAAACAAAGTTATAGAGAGCAGATGTTCTCAGGGGTCACCACGGCATATCAGATGGGTAGAAGAAGCTGGTGTTCAAATCTGTCCTTTTTTGAATATTGTGTGTGTGCTATCAAGTTTTTAAGGTAATAATTTCATTACTGTCCATAAAACATATTATGATTAGAAGTCATAATAACCTTCTTCATCATCCCTGTCCAGTTAATCACAAATACCAGTCTTACAATTTTCACCTGAACAAAGTTTCAAGGAACTTTTCCAGACTGAAAATGGGCATCAATGTACAGCGCAGCAAAACCCCACTGCTCTGCCACTCCTTCCTGTTCCTGGAATGGTCATCCAGCAGAGCACCCCATCCTAACAGCCTGGTGCAAGGAGAGCATCTCAACATCTTGTATACCATTTGAATTGGCTGGAAAGTATGTTGTGATTCCCAAGTCTTTGAATTCCAGCTTTTCCAAACAAAGTAGTCTCAGCAGGGTCCCAGTGGTTGTTTCTGCATTGTTTTATTTGAAAGGGTCATTCGCCTGACAATGAGTGATAAGTGTTAATAATTAGCTGTGGAACTCTCATCAAATCCTAAATAAACTTCTTGCAATCAAAATCATATTAGGTACTGTCACAGTTTGATTCAGGATCGGCAATTAAACCAGTGACACCGATGCTCTCGATCCCCTCCCCCTCCCACCCAGGTAGGGGAGGAGAGAGAGAATGAAGAGAAACAGACTTTCTAGGTTGAAAACTAAACTAGACAGCTTTAACTAAATACTAACGATGAAAGAAAAGATGTACAATTATATACAAATGTGTTCAGGAATGTGCAAAACCCTATTACCTCGCCCCAACCCCAGCAACTGCCCCAGCATCTCCTGAGCTGTGAGCAGTTCTGAAATGTCCCAGAGCGCTGCCAGAGAGAGCGGCAGAGCAGACAGGAGCTGAGGGGAGAGTGATGAGGGTCAGGAATGCACAGGCCTAGGGATCAACAGTGATGGATAGATGGAGTCCTCCCCAGAGGCCAGCCATGGACGGAAGAGAAGGGAAGAAGAAGCAGGAAGTTGTCTTCCGTGATCTCTGACCTTATACTGAGCTTATGTAGATATATGGGATGGAATACTTCGGCCAATTGTGTTGTCTGTCTAGTCCACTCCTCCCTACAGGAGGGCTGCAAATATGACTCTTCTGCTCCCTTAGCATCTGAGGCTGCAGGTTCAACAAGTAGAGCAAACTGACCTTCGCATCTCAGCAGTAACATTAACATTCCAGTGTTATCAGTTCACTAACTGGAAAACTTGCTGCTAGTTAAAAGGGAGCTTACTGAAAGAAAAAAAAATCAGCAAAAAGAAAATTGGCTTCATCCTGGCTTAAACCAGGACAGGTAGATACATAGCAAATAACTGATATACAAAGGCTACTGTGGGAGTTTTTTGTATGAACAAAACTAAGCAAAAGTACTGTGTCCTCAAGAGCTTACCTGAAGAATAGAAAAGCAGCAGAGACAGAAAGGCAATATTAACAGGACTATCATGTGCTTAAAAGGAAACAGAAATTAAAACTAGAGAGGACTGAGGAGCTAGGCAGAGGATGGGATGGGAGAAGGAGATTGAATCATTCAAAGTCTTGTGGGCCTGGAGGTTAGCTGATCATTCCTCAACCCTGTATTGAATGCACTCAGAAATAGTGGGCTAAATTTGTATTTAGTGCAAAGAATACAGCTCTGCTGAGCTTATCTCCTGCAATGGGGTAGTACTGATTTACACCGATGAGAGCCTGTCCTACTCATTAAAGACTCATGCTTGTTACTGGCAGGCTGTTTACTGGCTTTACAGACAGACATTAGAAAGCATCACCTGCCCTTTTAATCCAGATTTTAAAATAAAATCATCTGAATCCATTGCTCTTCAATTTTCTTTATACTCCCTGAAGGAAATTTTGGGAGGGGACCTTTTGTGGAAGGATGACAAACCATATTTTTATAAGAAGAAAATCAAGTATGAAACTTAGAGGAGCAAATTTTCTCAGCTAAAATCAAAATCTACTGGACCATGATACAGTCTTAAATTATCCCTTTGAGGATTCATAAATCTTTGGTTAATTTGAGGAAAGATCCCCTCTAGGGGGATTACACTCCAAATGGAATTGACAAAACAAGTGAAAAATGTCTTTTCCAGTCAGATTCACAGAACTCCTGACTCAGGAGGAATGAAGACACAACTGAGAGCTCAAGGAAAGCAGTTCTCTTGAGGTTTCTCAGGAAGTGGAAGCTAGAATAATCATCTTAGTCTTCAAAAGATGAGCATTTAATTGGACCATCCATGTCCTGGTTTTTAGAAACAGGGCATGCAATGCTAACTATAAGCCATGTTTGTTGAAGACAGCTTAGGATGGCATCCAAATTTCTCTGTGTTTACTTCTGTTGTCATTTGGAAGAATTTAAGTAGAGCTCTCCTGAAGCAGAAGTCACTGTCCAAAAGCTCTTTTCTGATTTCAATGTGGTAAAAGTGAATTTTCATAAATGCCAACAACTGAGGAGCAGCAGGTAATAAAAGTCTTTCAGTGACATATTTCCTCTCTTACTGCACAAAGGTTTCACCTTGTCCATGTAAAACTAAATGACCATACTTCCAGTATAAGGATATTTTCTCTCTGGAGAATGCTGCTCAGAAGACTTCAGCTTCATCTCTGAAGCAAGGTCCTATCTCGGAATTAAAAAAATAGTGCCAAATTTGTTGCTGTGATTTTGGGTCAGTCCTATAACAAAGAGCACAAGACAAAGCAGCTCCATATCCTGAATTGTAATCTCTGAAATCCTCTGCTTCTGAGCATTAGGCAGAAGGAGTTTTGTGATTTTTAGCAGAGAAAAAGTACATTCATTTAAGATGCAGAAGGGAGAACTCACTCTGTGTCAGGGCCAGACAAATTCAGCAGCTGGAAGGGACTATGCCCTTCACTACATCTGTGATCTTCACTAGGTTAATTTATATGAAAACATGCCCAAAATCTTGATATTTGGCAACATCCTAGTTTTATTTGCTAATAAAGCAGCCAGTGCATATATAAAGCTTTTTCTGATTATCTTCATGATTCAAGAATAAAATTAAATTTCCTCGAATTATGTTTTCAAAGCAAACAGACAAAATGCATTTTTGGCAATCTTCCTTTAAAGTACAGCTGCAGGTTGTCAGCATGCTATACCTTTCATCTTACTGGAATATGATATTGAAAGCTACAAAGCACTTTCAAACAATATTGTGTTTAAAAGCAAAATCCTAGGGCAGCAAGGACATACTCAGAGTTAATATAACCAAAGCATTCTTGACACCACTTCATTGTTCCCAGTCAGTGTGCACACTGTCTGCATGCCAATAGTGTTACACAGCAAACTGTGCCTGTGCTGAATGAATGTCTAGGAGAGCTCTCAGGGTTGTTGGAATGATCAGTCAGGAACCTTTTGATGCTAGGTCACTAATTAAACACCAGCCTCCTGATAATGACTAATCTTTTTTACCTACTGTTTTAATATCATGTGCAAAATAGGGCAGCAGTTCCAGCCGTGTTTCCAGCAGCCAGCAGCCACAATACAGAATGCACTTGTGCTTGATCTGTGACCATGTAGTTTGGTTGGTTGTTGTATTGAAAGCCCCCAAAGAAAGAAGGATGCAAGGGACTTAACAAAGAAACTCCCTTGTCAGACATGTGTGGCAATTGCTATTGTGACTGCAAGACACCGGCACAGTAACATGGGTGAGCTTCAGGAATATCCACAGGCTTAAGTAGTTGTCCCACATACTGCAAAGTCAGGGCAACAAATTGTATACTAATTTCCTTATACCAGAGGCCAGGAAATCAGGCTTTTCTTCCATTGTCCTGTAAAAAGGCTCATGACCTATGCTCCCCTCTTCCATCCCATTGCCCTGCAGCAACAAGTGCTAAATCCAATTCTTCAGGAATGTCCCCCCTCATCTCCCATCTAAAATCTCCTTTCTACACTTTCTGCTCAGCCTCATCCCTTCCTCTTTGGGGAAATAAGAGCTTTGCCTACATTTGGAGAAGTCCTGAGCTGCTGCAGGAGCCCTGGCCTGCTCCTGCCTCACTCATGCCCCAGTTAAATGGGGAGCTCACCCACCCCATGCTATGAATTTGTCACACCACACGAGCACGGCCAAGCCCTGTCAACTGTCGGGTAGCACTGCCTGATGTCTGGCTGTAGGACGTCTTCTGTCAGTCCCTTTGCAAAGTTTTCACCTTAAGAATTCATAAAGTAATTATTCTAGGAAGATAGGCTTTTGGATCCAAAGATAATATTAAATCTCATGTCTACGTACAACCGTAAAGGAAACTTCTGATCATTACTCTAAATTTATTTATAAATTCAATTTTAAATCCCTTTCTTCTGGGACGATATTTTAAATAAAGATTAAATTGCTTGAAAGTTTGTTTGTGAAGGTTTGACCTTGAAGCAAAATTCAAATGCTTACACGTGCAGTGGAACCACCTCCTTCCTCTGCAACTTGCTAACTCCAGCTTTTCTCAGAGGACTGCAGCTGGAGATAAAGGCATCTAGTGACAAGGAGCAGTCAGAGAAATATGGACACATAGGATATTTTCTGTCTTGGGGTTTTCATGTTTTTCCTACATTCCTTTGATGAAAATATGGAAATGTCAAGCTTCCAAAGCAGTGTGGGCTTTCCAGTACTATGGGCCTCTTAAGAGATAAGGGCACTCAAGACCTGCTTAGGAAATGGCCATTAAAAAAAAACATTAACAAAAAAACCACACCAAACCTAAAACCAAAAACAAAACCCCAAAAAAATTGCCAAAAAAACAAACCACAAGCTGAGCCCTCCAAAAACTTACCTGCTTCAAAACTCCCACTTACATAAAAGAAGAAAAAGAACAGGAGCTGTTTTTCAATGTCAGCATTGTTAAATCACATCTCAGAAGTGTTTTATAAAAGAAATCCACTCGACTGTGTAACAGCTGTAAAAATATACTTTGCAACCACTCATCAAAGCACATGGAAAGCCATGCTGGCCACTCCTCCCTGTCACATGGAAGCTGGCTGCTCCTGTGGTCACACACGTGAGTCATGAGCACTTGGCTGCAGCCTGTGAAAAGCTCATCCATGACATGTGAGGGTGGCTCTTCCCCAGCACCAGGATCCCCCCTGACTTTTCCTTGCTCCTATTGTTATCAATATCTTAAAATATTTTATTTATCACTGCTATATTGAACTACATAATAAATTCTAAATCCATCTCTGCACCACTGTGAGAGCATTTTTTGTAAGAAAAGTCTCAGAGTAGCTCGGGTGTCCTCAACAGCCGCTTTAGTGCCCAGGGAGTCTTGCAGCATACATCCTCACAGGCTACTTCATTAATTAATAATATGTAAGCATTTAATTGGTACCACTGGATATTCAGAACCTAGAAATGCCAGTCTGAGGAAGGTGGAGGGAAAGGAAGAGCTGTTTCAGGCATGTTTTTCAGGACTGTTCGTATAACTTGTAACTGCCACTTTATCAACAGAACTCTCCCTTCCATGCAACATTCAGAGTGCTCCCAGGGGACACAGATGTCTCATGCTTACTTCAATAGATGTTGTTTGTGTTCTTGAGGCTGTGGAACAAGAAGAAACGTAATCAATCCCACTTTTGGTCCTTTTCCAGAGGCCACAGGCGGAATGGAAAAATTCCTGCTGACTTTGGAGCCAACCCTGCCTTAGTCCACACTCAAGAGAGGGTAGGAAGGGCCTATGTAAGGGCTGGGGGGTTTTGCTGTAGGGAGGGCTTTTGGCTGAATCAGAAAGTCCATACTAGCTAAAGACTATGACCATGCTTTTAGAAGTCTTTATATCACTAAAGGGTAAAAGTCAGGCTCATCAAGGAGCATTTCCAAATCATCAAGGGAGAAGCATGAGCCCCATCCAACTCAAGGACATCTCTTCTCACCCTTCCTCTTGCTAAATATGTGCATGATCCAAAAAGAGGCACATACTTTCCCATCTCAAAAAAAGAAGTACCCGACATCAATTAGGGTTGCCATGAGTGGGATTGGAAAGGCTTTAGGTAAACTCATGTCTTTGAGTAAATGTATAAAATGTTCATTGTTTCAAAATCCTTCATTAAAGTACTGCTTTCTTTCCCCTACAAAAGAAACAATGCCCCTCTGATGAGGCAAACTCCCAAAGGACAGAGCATGGGAGTGTGAACACAGCTGGAGCTTCTCAGTGGGACCAGTGGATGCCTCTGGGCTAGAGTGGAGGGCTGGCTCTCAGAGCCGCAGACTTGCAGGTGGTGGCCAAGCTGCCACCAGGCCAGCCTGGCAGCTGTCATGATGCTCTCTGCAAGACCAGCCAGACTTCTGATACTGCAATTGAAATGTAGAAGTGGTGGAAGGGAATATGCTTGCTGACTGAGATCTCTTCTCAGCTCCTTGCCCCAGAAAGATTCCCATTGCACACAGCCAGGATAGGGCTCCTTCCCACCTGCTACATATCCAGGAAGATCCAAGAGGATTCAGCTTTGCCTTGCCCCTGCGGAAGTTTGTTGGATCCAAGGCCTTTTAAACACAATTCTCTAGTTTCAGAGACAAGATATGCTTTGGTTAAAGGGTTGTGCCAGGTTTCCGACCAGTGCTAATTATGGTGAGAGCTTTCAAAACTCATTAGCCCCCAGTTTGTTGAGCTGGTTTGCTAATTTGTCTCACAGCCTCTCTTCCAAACTTCTGTTGGGCCATAGCATCACTAACACTGATCCCCTCTTCCTCCACTGGACCCTTTACTTTGAAATCTTCTCTGCAGTTTCCTTCTTTCCCTGTGGCCAGTATGAAACCAAATTTAACCTGTGTGCTGAGATTATTCAGGTTGCTCCTTTTTCACTGTGCTGCCTCAAGGTCTGTTACAGTGCTAAGCTGCTGTTACCACTGATTCCTATGATTAGTGTGTTTCTGTCCACAAATAACATCTATCAGTAAGTTCAATATAATAATGTGTATATAAGAAAAAACATTACAAAATCAGGAAAGATTAAGTAATGTGGCAACCTTTGAGCACACATTACCACGTTCTGGAAGTTATGCCTTTGGCAGTTATTATACATACTTCCAAGGGCTTGTCACCAGGCACTCAGAACATACTCTACCTTGTTTAACTTAAGAGCAAATTATTAATTTCCTCAGCAACAGTTATTGTTCACTAAAATGTCCTTGCTATTACACCTGGTCAGCATAATGCAGCAGGTATACACAGAGGTTGTGGAGTCTCCTTCGCATGAGACATTCAAAACCCACCTGGACAAGTTCCTATGTGATGCGCTCTAGGTGACCCTGCTCTGGCAGGGGGGGTTGGACTAGATGATCTTTCGAGGTCCTTTCCAACCCCTATGATTCTATGATTCTATAAGCCATAAGACCACCAGTTAAACACATTTAGTCTGCCTAAAAATATCTTCCAAGCAAGAAAACACCTGATAGGTAGGCAGTAGAGAGACAAAGTAAGAGCAGGTTTTAAGGATATTGGATGGAGTGTTTTTATATATATTTTACTTTTTCACATAATGCTGTTCCTCACAGATCTTTCTCTAACTGCTTTTTAGAATAATTTATGAAGGTTTTATCTCTTTTCACCTTTGTGTTGCATCTTCTCATGCCCCCACCTCTCAACTCCTCCTTAACAGTGTGGTGGCAGGCTGCAGGTGCCAGAGCTTCAGCCTTCAGACCCTTCCTAAATGTAAGGGAGGGTTTAATTTAAAAACAGCAAATGGGCACATCAAAAAATACGGCCAACAAAAAATCTGTGTGAGTTCTCACTGAGGAAGTTTTTTCAGGAACCTCTTTTCCTTGCCTTGCTTGTGGCATTTGGTACACTGATAGCTCATTTCCAGCAACAGCAGCTGCAGGGACTCTTGCACATGACTCAGTCACACATGTGTAGCCTCCCCAGCCTGCCTAGTTCCCCGTGTTTATCCCTTCCTCCAGCCTGGAGAACTCTTTTTTTTTTTTTTTTTTTCCATTGACCCAATTTTCTTTTTCTTTCTTTCTTTTCTTTCTTTTTTGTTTTGTTTTGTTTTGTTTTTTGTTCTATTCAGAAAGCTCTGCAGACTTTCATTCATCTGAGAACTTACATCAATTCTTTATCTGTGCTCAAGCTCAGCCCTGCTCTGGGGATACAGTTCTGTAGGCCCAGCTCTGCTCCTGCCTATACAGACTAGCCCAGTCCGTAAAGGTTTCATTCAATGACAAGTCCTTTAAAATAACAAGCTCCTGAATACTGAGACTGGCTTCTCTTTTCTAGAGATGAAAAGTTGAGAAATTGCCAAAAACTTAATTTTCTCAAGACTTCAGACGTATCTGAATTCTGGTGTCAACAACAGGAAGGTTTCTGATGTAAGTTGTAGCTATGTTTTGAAGTTGACAGCATTACCTGTCTCAGCTGAAGTTTCGGCTCAGTAGGCACATCCTCAAGCCTTGCTGGTCAATGCCACTGACTTTGAAGACTCATCTCTTAGCAGACATAGGAGTTTGTAGACACCACTTCTGAAGCTGGACCCCAACTTCTTCAACTGTTGGTCTTATGCTGTGAGAAAGATGCCACTTCTCCATGAACACCATTTCTGGGTTGTCTGCTTTCTCCCCTTTTGAATATGTAGCCCAGTAATCATTTACTGACAATGCAAAGTTGATATTCATACCATTTGTAAGAGAAGAACCTAAAGGGTAATTTTAAGGGGCAAATACATGGTAGTCTTAAATTATTGATCAAGTATGTTTTATTGTGTTGAAGAAGAAACAAGTTCACACTTACCGTAAGTTTTATTCTGTCAGGTCTATCACTAGAAGTGTTGAGTTCCATATTGCTGGAACATATTTCCTGAGCTACACACTTCATGAAAAAAAGGAATGAATCTGACCTCTGTCTATTATTTGCAATGCTCCCGTACTTATAATAGAGCCAAAATCTTGGATAATGTTATTTGTCTAACATAGTCTTTTCTTTCTTAAAAACTGTGCTGCTGAGCCCACCATTAGTTACAGAGATGTTCAAGAAGCCCCTGGAGCAGAGCTAATCTATCAACAGATACTGCAGTTCTTTTAGCCTCTATTGT
This sequence comes from Hemiprocne comata, assembly GCA_020745705.1. Lineage (NCBI taxonomy): Eukaryota > Metazoa > Chordata > Aves > Apodiformes > Apodidae > Hemiprocne > Hemiprocne comata. The sequence goes on from CM036588.1 coordinate 87,314,421, forward strand.
AAAGAATTGTGCTGTTGTCTTTTGAGCATCTCTTAACACCAGGTTTTAAATTGTTCAGCTAACATTATTAATTACTTTCTTGACATCTAACTCATTGATATTGTACATCTGGTGCTTTCATTCACTGCTCAAAATAGTGTAAAGATTATGAAATATTACTGTTTTGATTGGTAACAAGACAAGAGATTCATTCTATTATTCATCCTGTTAAGATGCAGTCCTCTCTATTAACAAAAGCAAAATTACTTCAGCTAACATAAAATTCAGTTCCCTTAAAATTCCTCTTCTGACTTCTGCTGGTCCACACATTACGGAGAGAAAATACCTACTCTGGTCCATGAGTCGAAGTGAGAGTGTGAATTTGGAGCAGAAAAGTTTAAACTGGAGGCAAGTTTTCACTGAAGCATGTAGTGAAGGAGAACAGTTTTTTATACTAAAGTTGATTGCAGGTTTTGCACATCATTTTTGAACATCACCCACCTCTGGGAATCAAAACAAGGATATGCCTACACTGCAGTCACTAACCTTGCTTCTCAAAGAGCTCATCAGGGAGCTCCATGCTGCCTCATCTGCCCATATCCCAACAGCTGCCAAAGGTAGCTAATATGACTGACAACGAGCACAACCCTGGCTGCCAAACCCTCTCTGATGAACGAAGGAGCATTGTTGAAGACCAACCAGGCTAGCGGTATGAAAGGTTAATTTTTCCACAAAGCAGTTTTTCCTTTTCTTTCAGTGCTGTCTGGCTTTTAATGGTTTGTTTAAATTGTGCTGAGTAATTATAATGGTCCTTTAATCCAGGCCCAGATGTTCCCTTGCTTGAGCCCTGTGACACCCACTCACATATCACAACCTCTGAGTGAACCTGAGCCAGCTTCACTTCTCAGCCTAATCCTCAGCAGCCGCTGCCAGCGCTCTCGTTCCCTGATACCAGCACTGAGCCGCTTAGTGAGCTTAGATGACTGCGTAGGAGATGTCACTCCTTAATAAAGGAGAGAGATGCATGGAAAGACTTGCCTATACTATGAGAAAGGATAGCCAAATGTATATGGGAGTAGTATGGAAGTACATTTCTTCCTTTCACAAATAGCAGATAAATTATGACAGTGACCTTTATTCAGCTGAATTCAATTAAGAAATGTTTTCAGCACCATTCTCTGCTCTGGTCCTCCTGTGTTAAGACCCTGCTTGGAAGCCCACCTTCTTAACAGAGAGCTGTGCTAGTATAAGCACTTTACAGAGGCATCCACTTCTGGTTTGCTATCTGTGCTGCTATAAAGCAGCTTTAATGAAAGAGCATTAATTGCAAGTAAAAATTGGAACAGCTTCAGCTCTCCCTCTTCTGTTAAAAGGAAGAGTTTTTAATGATGGAAAGGACACAGGTATGCCTAAGAGAAAATCCATCAGTTTCATAGTGTGCAGCCAGCCTTAGGTATATCTGAAACCAACTGCAGCCATGAGAAACATGGGTAGGAGAGCCACTGTTGTCTAGGCTTGTACTTGTGTTCAGTTTTGGGCCCCTCAGTACAAGAAAGACATCAAGGTGGTGGAGCAGGTGCAGAGAAAAGCAACTAGGCTGGTGAAAAACCTTAGAGAACAAGCCTTATGAAGAGCATCTGAGGGAACTGGGGCCATTTAATCTAAAGAAAAAGAGGCTGAGGGGAGACCTGATTGCTCTCCACAACTACCTGAAAGGACATTGTAGAGAGGTAGGTGGTAGTCTCTTCTCACAAGTAAATAGTGATAGGACAAGAAGGAATGGCCTAAAGCTACACCAGGGGAGGTTTAGGCTGGACATCAGGAATTTTTTTTTCTCTGAAAGGGTTGTCAGGCATTGGAACAGGCTGCCCAAAGAAGTAGTTGAGTCACCATCCCTGGATGTGTTTAAAAGTTATATGGATGTATGTATCCCCCATGCCTGGGGATATGGTTTAAGAGTGAACATGGCAGAGTAGGGTTAAAGGTTGGACTTGATGATCTTAAAGGTCTTTCCCAACCTAAATTATTCTATGACTCTATGAAACATTACAGCCATTTTTGCATAAAGGTTTCTCTTTGCATTTCACTGCTGGATCCTTTCTCAGTTGTCTGTTTTTTTCTAGGCAAAACCTGGATAATCCACTGTTTCTCTAATGTCATATGCAATCATTTCTGGAATTTGAGATTCTGATGTTACTTACCATAATTGCCCATCCTTTTACTAATGAGTACAGTTATGCATAGACAAAAAGCCTTTCATGTACTTACACAATCTGCTAGGCACAGGGCAGTATTAGACAGGAGTCAAAGTCCAATTGATTCTAATTCCACACATTAGTAATTTCTGCAGCATTTGTCCTCCAAGGATCTTGCTGAGTCTCCCTGTATGCTCAGGCAAGGCACATGAACCGACCAAATAGAATAGCAGATAATGTCTCATCACCCGTATAACACTCCCTGCTTAAGGAGGCCACCTTCTGCCATCTCTGAAGAACATCGTAACCATCATCACCATCATTTTTCCCACCACACTGGCAGCACCCAGAGTTACCAGGAAATCACGAAAGAGCAGTTAGATCTGAGGAGAAAGTTCTTCCAATAATGAGAGAAAAAGACTTGGTCTTACATCATTTTAAGTGAGATGTATCAAAAAACAGCAGCTTTACAAAATGTGAATCAGATGTTGAGAACTTCGAGAACTCCCCAGTCTCTTGGGACAAAGCTAGTTTTGGTTCCCAACTGCTTTGACTGCTTGTAAGACTGCAGATAACCTTCCTAAAAACATATCTACAACATAGTCTTCTACAGCAGCATTAAACTTTACACCATGGATCCTTTTGATTAGTCTTGCCTACTGCTGATTTTACCTAAGTTACAAAGGGGGCACCTCTGTTTTACTTACGGCTTGATATGTCAGCTAGATGGATGAATAAATGGCAGTATGTTTACATGTTGCGGTCCAAATTTGACCCGGGCCAGAAAACTTGAGTCGAGACATGGATCCCACCTTCTTTTCTCCTCAATTAGAGGAGGAATAGCCCCTAATTGGCTGGTTTTAATTTCCCAGTGGGTCCGTCCCTAGGTTGGGACCGGCTGGCTACACCGGGTATGTCTATAGAACACAAACCCTGCCCAGATGTGCACCTGCACCAGCACAAACACAGAGATTATGTGCTTAAAATACCACTTTACTATAATAGTTTTACAGCAGAGGGAGTATATGGGGGGGAGAGGATATGCAAATGTAGTTACAGGAGACAAAATTGGGGTGTATAATTTGGTAAAGAGAAAGAAAGAAACAGTATTATAGTTGGGAGTAGGGTGCCCGATGAGTTTCCCGTATAGGGCAGACAAGGTGTGTGTGTGTATGTGGCCGATTACTTCTGCCTGGGGAAAAGTACGCAAAGAAAGGAAAGATTCTTACAGACTCAGAAGCACTGACAGGTTTGGCGGCGTCTGTGGCTTTAAGAGCGGGTTTTCGGTGGGCGCAGTTTTCGGCGAGTGTGGCTTGGGCAGGCAGCTCAGGCAGGGGGCTCGGGCAGGTGGCTCGGGCAGGGGGCTCGGGCAGGCGGCTTGGGCGGCGAGCGCGGCTTTATCTGCAGCGGGACACGGTGACGAGCGGCCACACGCTGGAGCTCCAGCACAGGCAGCTCCGGCACCTGCTGGCGATGGCCTGTGGTGGCTGCCTCGGCCTGGGCAGGCAGTGGCTGTGGCAAACGGCAACAACCAGCTGGAGCTGCACTGACTGTCCTGGGAGCACTGATAATGGAGGGGTTTGGGGAGTGAGCAGTGATTCCAGCTCTTTTAGCTTTTTCAGTGTGCTCTAGCTCTCTTCTCCATTTCTTCAGCTCCTTTCACGCAGCTCCTCAGCGAGCAGGTTCCACGAGAAGAGGCAGGAGTGCAAGCAAGCAGGAAGCAGGGAATAGCAGCAGTCCTGGAGTGCAGGGGTGCAGGGAGTATAGCTGGAGTTCCACCCCAGCCACCAGAAGCTTTTTGTGTGCTATTCCTTTTCCTTCTGTCTTCTTTTCTTCTCCATCTTTTCTTCCAGCAGCAAAGAACAATGGACACCGACCACCGATAATGATCCATAATGATTGTCCTATTTCCATGCTCATGCAGGCTGGTCTGGCCTTTTGTTTGCTCAGTCCTCAGATCCAACCTGTGGCTCCTGTAACAATTTTGCCATGCTCCAGCCAAAGGCTGGGTCCTGGCTGCACACATAGCAAGGGGGGCAGGGGTCTCTGCCCTTCCTTGTGTAAATCCCAGCCGCACCCTCCCCCCCCCAGGGTTGTGCAGCTTCGGTTTTGGTTTGTTTTTTTGTTTGGTTGGTTGGTTTGGGTTTTTTTCTTTCTTTCTTTCTTTCCTTTGACATTTACGTCTCTCTATTGCAATCAATTTGTGTGAGAGACATACCTTTTGTAGAGGCCAGTCCTCCACATTACACAAGCCACGTCAGGATATAGTCTAGTTATAACTTATCATGAGCATGAAAGTAAATAATACAACTCATAGGAAGGTTTTCAGGTCCAAAGTCTACCTATCTATATAAATATGTACTGTATGGGATGAACAAGCACTTCACAGGCTGGGTCCATGTGCTCTCCCCAGCTGTGTTCTATTTCTATGCTAGAAACAGACATGATTGTGACCCCTCTCTCTTAGACCTCAGAGTCCCTCTGTGGGGCAGAAGGTAGCCAGGGCATACCCCAGCAAGCCACATCAGTTTGCAAAAAACTCCTGTAGTGCAAAAATATTTGTGAAATGCCTGGGTCTTTTCCTGGGAGCTGTCACATGTCTCCAGCTTCTCATGAAGTTATCTGGAGTCAGAAAAACTCTGCAGGTCTCCATCTTCAGCCTTTGCCTTTGAGATAATTGGTCTGCAGCCTTTGGGGAAAGCATGAACCACCACTACTGTTGCAGAGTCCCTTCAAACACAAGCACATGTCTCATCAGAGGTGAAGAGATGTGAGTCCAGATGCTGTTTTCTTGTGGACATACTACATCATAGTATGGCAAATGTCAGCTCTGGCAAATGACAGGATTTCCACATACCAACTACTGCAGGAGAGAGGTGGGACATGACCATCCAGGTGTAGGATGATGACATATTTTGTGATGGTCACACTTCTGGTTATATGATTAAGAAGGGTTGAGGCATGATACTTTCCAGTATTCCCATAATCAACTATAAGGCTGGGCAATCTGCCTGATAGGATTACTTCCTACGACATTGTTAAAGCCCAGTACAGGTTTGTGGGTCATATACTTCTTCCTCTCTTTATTTCATAGCATACTGATGTAAGCAGCAAATTTGTGATAATGCAGACAACAGAAAGTCTTTAAAAATATACCATGCAACAACTCCTTAGTGAGTTTGTATAACAAAGGTGTGCAATAAAGTGTAACACGGCAGCATATCTGTACCCATGCATCTAAAAGTCAGCTCCTGAGCACACCCTGTGAGGAGAAACCCAGGCTCTGGGCTGCTTCTGATTCTCATTTTGAAGTTATTATTCCAAGTGCAATCCCCAGCAATGAGGTAACAGGGATATTGTTGTTTCTCTGTGGGAGGCCTCACACAAAATTGTTTTGGAATATATGAAACTGTTCTCTTGCAAATCAAACATACTGGTAGTGTTGTTTTTGTATTTAAGATATGGTTAATGGCCCCAGTCTTTTTCTTATTTGGGAGAGTAAAAAATTCCAAAGATTCAACCTCAAAAAGAGAAAGGCTTTTACTTCCCCATGATGTTCTCCTCCAACTACTCCCAACTTTCTGCCAACAATAAAGAGGGAGGCAGATCACACTTAGACTCCAAAATGGCCAAGAGTTTAACAGTAGTATAATAAACCTAATTCATACAGTAGAAAAAGCTGTGAAGACCTAGGTGTGGAAGTCTCACCATAAACTGAAGATGCTGGAAGGATCTTCGTTTTTGCTCTATGCCCTGTTGTCAGCTACAAGTCCCAAAACTTTTCTCCAAGTGGGAAATCCATCAAGCTATTGCTGGGTTTTTTTGTTTGTTTTTCTTTTTTAACACTGAACACTTTACACTGATGTTTCTCTTCATTCATGAGAAAAGACCAGAAACACCTCAAACTGGATGTAAAGACCTACCATTTTCTTGGCCCCTCTTCTTCTCCCAGTTACACAAGTACAGAATTGGTAATATTTCTGTAGTGGAAGTACACCACTGCCCTTAAAGCTCTAGGTTTTCACAGCTGTCTCTGCTGAATGAAGCATTTCTACAGGAGAACTGAAAAATTCTCCCTGAGCTCTCATTTTAACATTTCAGTGGCATTGTGCTCTGGCAAATCTGAGTAGATTGCCTGAAATTTTTAAAACCTGTTTTTTAAACCTAAGGTAGCGAATTAATCAGTGGAAAATCCTAGCAACCACAACCTGATTGTCTGTCAGTGTAATTGCTAACATATGGTTACAGTGCCCACAACCCTGTGTACCTGGGCCATGGGCTTAGCTGTGCTGAGCTGGGACTCAGTTCCTTCTCCAGGCTCCTGTTGCCTCTGTAGACAAACACTTCATCCAGGGGAGGATTCAGAGCAGGACTCTCAGCCCCCCTGTCTCATTTGCTGTTCACTAACAAACAAAGACAGCGAGGAGATTATCCTCCCTTGCTATGGTGAGCCTCTACAAACACTCTGCTGAGAATTGTTATTCTTGCTCCACCATTAGCTGAATGTCATGGAATACTGAGTTCCAAAGTCACCTCGCTTTCTGAATATGTTTTGCTAATCCTTTTGGAAAGGTCTGAAACAGCTTCTCACATTACAGCTGCAATTCTAAATTTGGCTTCTAGCAGAATTAATTTCCCTAAACACACTCTGTTGTGTTCCTCCTTTCTCATTGTTTTATGACCAAGATTAAAAATAAAATTAACAAAACTATATTGCAGTGAAAGTAACACTTCCACCATCACCCTGGCTTTCCATGTGGCTGAAATGTATGACGTTCGGTCCTGCAGTGTCTGGTTCACAGAAGAGGAGGAACTGTTCATTCTTCTTTTTTAAAAGAGATAAAGTTGTTTGATTCTGACCACATATTTTCTCACAGCAGTCCTGAGACAATTTTTCAAAATTACTCTACATTTACACCTCAGAACTGCAACAAAGAATTGGTCAATGATATTCAAAACCTGGTACCTTACAGACATACTCATGTCTTTCTATCTTGCATCATTAAAAAATATCATTTAAAAGAAATGTATTTTGTAATGAGAAAATAGACAAAACTGCTGGTCATTTCCAAGAAGAAAAATCCATTCAGTATAGCAATAAGAATCATTCATTTTGAAAAAAAGGGGGTTTTTTTGTCCTGTTCTCCAGGTGGCCTGGAAGGCCAATGGCATCCTGGCTTGTATCAGGAATGCTGTGGCCAGCAGGAGTAGGGATGTAATTCTCCCCCTGTACACAGCACTGGTGAGGCCTCACCTCGAGTACTGTGTACAGTTCTGGGCCCCTCACTTCAAGAAGGACATTGAGGTGCTGGAGTGGGTCCAGAGGAGAGCAACAAGGCTGGTGAAAGGACTAGAGGGAAAGTCTCGTAGGGAGAGGTTGAGGGTGCTGGGGTTGTTTAGCCTGGAGAAGAGGAGACTCAGGGGGGACCTTATCACTCTCTTCAACTACCTGAAGGGGGGTTGTAGTCAAGTGGGGGCCGGGCTCTTCTCCCAGGCAACCAGTGACAGGACAAGAGGGCACAGCCTGAAGCGGCTCCAGGGGAGGTTTAGGTTGGATATTAGGAAGTGCTTCCTCACGGAGAGGGTGATTAAACATTAGAATAGACTTCCCAGGGAAGTGGTGGAGGCACCATCCCTGGATGTGTTCAAGGAAAAGCTGGATATGGCACTCAGTGCCATAGTCTAGATGGTGTGGTGGTGTTGGTCATAGGCTGGACTTGATGATCTTAAAGGTCTTTTCCAGCCTTGGTAGTTCTGTGATTCTGTGATTTAATGTCAAACAGCTGTGAAAAGAAATCTACATCCCTCTCAGACTTGTGGGATTTTCCAGAGCATTGCACCCTTCATAGCCTGACAAACATCTAATTTCTCTGTCAAAGGTGTGCTGAAGGAATGGAGAAAGCACAGCCATGCTGCCCACATAGCCATGCCACCCACCCCTCTTCCCTGCTCTGCCCACACCCATTCACAACCCTGCAACCACACCAGGAGTGGCTGAATTTCTCCCAAAGGGCAACAGCCTCAGAGAAGCCTCACAAATGCAATCCCGTATAGAATCATAGAATCACTGAATGGTAGAGTCATAGAATCATAGAATCACAGAATCATAGAATCATACAATGTGTGGGGTGGGAAGGAACCTTTAAAGGCTAGTCCGCCTGCAATGCACAGGGACCTCTTTGACTAGATCAGGTTGCTCATAGCCTTGTCAAGCCTGACCTTGAATGTCTCCAGGGATGGGGCCTCCACCACATCTCTGGGCAACCTGTTCCAGTGCTTCACCACCCCCATAGTAAATAACTTCTTCCTAATATCCAGTCTAAATCCACGCTGCTCTAGTTTAAGGCCATTGCTCCTCGTCCTAGCACTACAAGCCCTTGTAAAAAGCCCCTCTCCTGCTTTCCTCTAGCCCTTCAGATACTGGAAGGCTGCTATGAGGACTCTCCAGAGCCTTCTCCAGGCTGAACAACCCCAACTCTCTCAGCCTGTCTTCATAGGAGAAGTGCTCCAGCCCTCAGATCATCTTTGTGGCCCTTCTCTGGACTCTCTCCAGCAGCTCCATGTCCTTCTTAGTTTGGAGGCTCCAGAACTAGACACAGTACTCCATGCATATATGCCTATATACGTGTGTGTGCACATGTATGTGTGTTTCTGCAGGCAATGCTGTGCCTCTGGCTAGCAGGTAGTCGTTGTCAGAGTCTGGGTCCTCCTCCCAGCAGGGAAAAAGCTGCCAGCTTTCAGTGCAGGGCCGACTTTCACCAAAGGTTGTCCTTGAAAGAGATTAAGAAGCATAAGGATAATTAACCTGATCATAAGTGGGTCACTGAACTGTGTTACGACTGAGCAGGTATTATAGAAACGTTTTTCCTTTAGTTAAAAACCCAGTCCCACAGGAATAGCTTATATTGCATGGATTAATGTTTTATGTATAATGCTTGTCTGCGAGAGAATACTGAAAAGAGAACCAGTTCTGCTTCAGACCCACAAGCTTTCTACCCTTTTCTATTATATATTATTATTACTGAGACACATTTTTTTCAAGTAACTTGCTCTCCTGGAACCATCTGGGAGTTTAGAAAATCAAGCACAAGACAAAAAAAATCAAAATGATCCTTACGTTCACCAGCCAAGCTAATTAAGAAAACAAGCTTTTGAAATTCTTCAAGTCAGATCTACAGAAATGAAGCAGTCCTCAGTGACATGACTTACAGTTCTGACTTTTAATCCCAAAACCTGATTTGGCAAATTTTAAATTTTCATGCAATAACTATGCTCACAGAAGGTTGTTTTGGGGGGATCCTTAATAAATAATCAGTAAGGCGTTTATGCCTCTAACATGCAGTATAGACCAACTGAGATAAAATACTTGCTTATAAACCGGGTTATAAAGTGAGCACATGTTTCAACTATTAATAGTATATGGCTTTATGTCATCATTTTCCTTGAGAAATAATTGAAGCCATTCACAAATATGAGTGATTGAAGCCTTGCCATACCCCTAAAGTCTTTATTCCCACTTTCCTGCTGAAGTCACCCTGTTGTGTCCTGTACACCAGCACAGAAAGATAACGGGACCAGAGGAGCAGAGAAACTTGTCAGACTGGAAACAGGACCAGGATAACCAGACTCCCTGGCATGTGTGTTAGGTGCAGAGGCAGAGTCTGAGTCTTCCCATCCCAACTACCTTGAGCAGAAATAAAATGAATATGCCACGGAGTTTAAAACAATGTCCTATACCAGTCTCTCAAATGGAAATACTACCTTTCTTTTGGATCATAAAAGCTGGTCTGGATTTTCCTTCCCTCCCCAACTGGAAAAAAAAACAACAAAACCAGCAAAGCTCAGCCATGGTGATACGGTGGTAGCAGGAGCACCAGGCACAGAATCAGTTGATTAGCATGGATGGTCTGGCTTCCCTGCAGCCCATGAGGAGTATCTGCAAAATCCCACCAGCAATTTAAGCACTCTGACCTGCTACTAGCACGTTCTAGTTCCCAGCAGGCATGTAGAGCTGGTTTCCACAGTTACCCAGTTCAGCCCCTGGCATAATGTTCATTATGAGATGCAACCTTAAATCAGTAACATTCAATGGGAGAAAGTGTAAAAGTAAGTAGAAGGGCTGGAAGTGAACTTCTGAGGTTAAACTCCAACTTTTCCAGCTACAGCTACAAGTATAGGGACTCCAGACAAGTAGAGACAGACATTTAACATTATTTAATCTACCAACTCTAGATTTCTTAGCCCAATTCTGCATTTGCAAAAGCATTTCCAAAAAGAAGAATGAAGATCGACTTTACGTGGAAAGAAAATTTCATCTGGAAAAGAAGGATTGTGGGGAGAGCAGGGATGTGTAACTGTACATACTCATTTTGGAGCATGGAATATGCTGAAGAAAAACAACAGGGAAAACTCAAGCATGCACATGATTTTCAGTAGGAAATCTTCTCATTTACTTCCCACTGTGGAATTTATTCGTATCACAGAATGAGGGTACATCAAAAAAAACAAGGAAAAATGTCTTTTATCAAAGTTTAATCAATGTGGTGGGGCAAAAAAAAATAATCTTTATCCTTTAGGCAGTCCTTAATTGTGAACACAGTCCAACAGTCTTATAAGGCTGCTCACTGCAACTTCTCAAAAGTAATTAGCACAGATGATGTTCACAATGATCAATTTTTAAAAGGCCAGAGGAACTGAGACGCCAGTGTGAAGCCCAGCTTCCCACCAGGAAGCAGACCAAACCAGCCCCATTGCTGGGCAGGCTACAGCTGCCTGCTCACCTCCTGCCTCACACCCCATGGCTGATGCTGTGGCCGAACAGCGTGAGTCTCCTGCAAGGTGGCTGCCCACACCACTGCTGCTGATGCTGCTTTCCATACAGTTCCTGTCACCTGAAGCCCAGTGGCTGCTTGAAGTTTAAAGTACTCACTTGGAGTTTGGCTCCAAACCGCCAGGGGACTGCAAGAGGTTCACTGTGCCTCATTGAGACCCATGTGGTGCCAACAAATCTCTCCCTGGCACCACACTTCTGGCCAGTCCACTACAGGTTAATGAAAGGCTTGACTTGCGGTTCTTTCCCACTCTTCCAAAGACACTGGGTTTTCTCATCATGACAGGCAAGGGACACCAGGTCAAGCATATGAGAAGTTCAGATACCGAAGTACTCACAGAAAGTTTTAAATTCGATATAATGGTGACAAAGTTAGATCTTCTGTTCAAACCACAACAGCTCTGCAGCTTCTGTTGGAAGGCCTTATGATGGCCAGCACCTAGCTAAAATCTGAACCATGTTGGAGAAACAGGTATGTGATAAGGACAGTCCCTCTTTGTTGAATATTGTATGGGAGTTGGGGTACCTGGTCATTCTATTTCCCTTTTCTGTGTCTTTCAGTAAGATTTCACATTTGTTTGACAAAGTTACCAGCACTGGTGTACAAAATTCTGGTAACATCAAGAAAAATAGTGGTACAAACTTGTCCCAGAGAAAATGCACTCATAGCCCTCTAACCACACAGGCAATAGCATGCCTGTCAGAAAGGGGATGACACAGATGTGATTTTAAATGTGCTGCAAAATTGAGCTGCTAATTTAGTCAGGCACTAAGGAACATAGTGGCAGTGTCTGCCACCCTTTGTGACATGGATGTGACATGTTTTCATATAGTTGCAGGATTAAGAGTATCATGGAGTATGGAAACAGACTTTGCTGCCAAGGTTCAGGTGGACGCAAGAAGCTCTGGCAACAGCAGAAGGAAGAAAAAGGAGAAGGGAAATATGTTGAAATGGCAAATTAACAGTTATTTTTAGGAATGGGTTGGTTGACAGGAAGCGAAATGTGTGGAACCTTTACAAATTGACAAATTTATGTCAGCTTAATAAATCTTTCCCTTTTGACTAAAAATCTTGGCTAATAAGCGAAAAATCCTAGAGGTGTGCGCTCAGCTGTGAAATGAGCTTTTCAATCCACAGGCCATCCAAACCCCAGAGGGGAAAGGCTCCATGTGGGACTGGGACAGGGAAGCAGGGGGATACGTGGGCCCTTACAGTTCTCCCTACAGACAGGAATCTGAAAAACCTAAGCCAAAAGAGATGTGCAGCTGCCAGATGAATCTGAAAGCGGCTTGCCACAGATAAGATATGAAGTGCCCCCACTTTATCAAGGAAGAGGTGGCTGAGCTGACTGCAGGCCCAGAGGGAATTTACAACTCATGAAGCAGAGTCCATAGCTAAATTCAGACATGCTGGTAATGCAGCAGTAGTGAAGAATTTCTACATTTCTCAATGGAGAATTTAATCAGATATTGAGATTTATATTTTTTTTAAATTACTAATGCCATCTTGCCATTATAGCCAACTGTTCCAGGACATGATTTCTCCCAGCATTGATGTGTCAAATGCTTGAGATATATATATATATATATATATATATATAAAATTTATATAGCCACTGATTGTGGGACAAAAAAGTAACCTTCAGTTTCCATTTAGGGTACAAATCTGCCATGGTAATCAGTAAAAGCCTGTTAAATATTAGCAAAGAGAGAACAAACGGGGGAAATAGCAAACCAGAAACATCTCCCTTGGATTTCAATTAGCTGCCAAAAAACTTTTCTTTTTAACCTGTGGCCTGCAGAAACTCAACATTCTGTTTGGCATTGGCATTTTTCTCCAGTAGTTAAACACTGACTTTTTGAATGACTGCAGCAGGCTGATAGGAAACATGAGTGAAAAAAAAAAAAAAAAAAAAAAATTCTGAAAGGACCTTGCCATGTTTGGAAAATCCCAATTCATTACAGCTATGTAGAAAATGTGATTCAAGAGGGCCACATACATGCTTACATTTTTATTTGTAATCACAAGCCCAGCGGGAGAAGAAAAAAAGAGGTTTTATTTTCCAAGAAGAACTGTAATGGAGAAGTGGGGAAAACTGACCAAAACCAGTAACAAACAGTGCATCTGAACAATATTGTCTTCTTGTTACCTCGGATTCTCTCTTCTGCCTCTATTCTTTCAGCTGCTAATTTGATGTTTAACACATGCCCAGAGTGCAGGACACAGTGCAGCACTGAATGCCTCCAGATCAACTTTGGCCAAGCTTTCCCAGGCAGCATCCCGAACGGGCTGTGCTGCAGTCCATGCTCCCACGCTGCAGAGGTCAGCTTCTTCTGTAACAGGTCTCAACACCAGCAGCAAGCTGGTTTCTCACCGGGCTCCCTGGTGTGAGACTGAAGCTATTCGCAGCAGTGCCTGTGTCTGTCAGTCTGCAAGACACAGGTGCTGTCCCTACACTACACTAATACAGTAGACAAACCATGTTATGGGCGTTTCAAAATTCAAGGTCTAGTGAAGAATTAAACTAGTGTTACAATATGCCTCTCTTCTCACACAGATTGTCTGTTTTAGAGGAAAGAGCAATTTTTCAACAGGGAAGAGTCTTCATTCAGTGGGTCTCTGTGATAAAACTAACTATTCTAATGATGGGGAGATTAAGCCCCAGAGGATGGCACAGCCACCTACCAGCACTCATTAACTACCAACAGCAATGCAGGAAGCAAACCAAAGCCTTACTGGCAGGATTTTTGATCTGGATAATTTAATATTTAACAGCTAGGAAAGGCACCCTCAGAAGAAGGAATCTGGCTAGTGAGGATGGTCACCAGAGAGGAGGGTATTAAAAATGAAAAGCAACTCACATTTCATAAACTGCTGTAGTGCCACTGAACGGAACAGAGCACTGCTGGGCCACATGAGCTCAGGCTCTGCCTGCCAGAGCCACATCTCTCTGGTCTCCATGCTTGACCAGGGAGCCACGCTGCCCACACAACAATTCCTCATGCTGATCCACAGGTTTCCTCAACCTACCCACCCCTGCGCAGTCCTTTGTCAGTGTGGTTTTGCAGCACAAACACTCAAAGGAACTATTGCTCACTGCTGATAAAGGACCACACTGTGGTTTTTTACCCAGAACGGGTGCCATGGTACTGCTCAGTCCAAGCAGGGCAGTAAGGTAGGCTTTGCAGAGGTGAAAATACAGGCAGTGAATTACAGACATTAGAAATCTCCTTAAAGAGTCATCTGGACTGATTATGTGAGCTTTTATGCTTATCCAATGCTGTGAAAAGCACATTTGAATAGGAAAAAGACTGGATCTGACAAATCCACATGACTAGGAAAAACATGTCCTGAGGAGGCTGTCCCTGCTACAGCACAACAAGGCACATTGTGAAACCACCATGGTGTGGGTGGGAGCAGCAAATTCCAGAAGTACAGATGGTATGTGGCAGTGGATTGATCGCTCCCCAACAGGACTGCCGCAGCTCTGCACAGGCAGCTTGCTCGAAGGAGGCAGAAAGCAGCGAACTGAGTTCTCCTATGAGACAGGAACCATTCTTCTGAACAGCCAATTCATCTCCTGCATGAAATTGTCCATCACGGTTACAGTTGCTTAGTTTCTTCAAAAATTCATCATACTTCTGAGCTTTAAAACTATGGGAATCGTGACAAGGACTTTTCAAATCAGCAATTAAACTGCAATATATTCACTTTAGCTCATTACATATAAGTAAGAGCTCTGTTTTTATAATAATGTAGATTCTTCTGTTTTTCTAAAGCCCTGTGCAAACTTTTAGCTATGTGACACCAAACTTTGGAAGATTTGACCTTGTTCTTAATAAAAAAACTGTGATAGGGAGACACCTCTAAGATGAAAGGCCCACAGTTCAATCTTTGCACAGTATTCAGCTGTAAAAACAGTCTTCACACTCCTCTGGAGAGCTACTGAGTAGGTTTAGCAGTAGAGTGCCTCAGAAGGTATTGCCTGCATGGCCCCCAGTGTCCACAGCTCTGTGTTATTAGCTCCTACTGGGGCAGAAACTTGACGTGCACTCTGTTAAAATGCCATCACACACTGGTAAGTGGAGGTGGGAACAGATTCAAGCACATACATAAACTTTCTGCTCCTCATGACTCTTAGATTTTTTGCCCATGTTGCAGGCTTTGCCTGGCCCAAGTCTGTCGAAGTGAGGTACCCACCATTCACAACCTGAGTTCAAGCACATAAGAGATGGCAGTATCCCCTGCCTCCAAGAAGGTAAATTGCATCTGGAAATGATTGCTGTGCCTTCTGCAAGACCTGTGGTGAGATCTGAGTCTGCTTCTGTTTGATCCACCCAGACTGCCTAAAGAACCAGACTCAGGTCTGCCTTATGTCTTCAATATACTTGATGCTCTGGTACATCCACTGAGCCTAAGATAGGAGTGAAGTTGTGCACAGCGAGTGAGTGGAATGGGTCCTTGGTCACACACCCAGAAGTTAGCATAAAAGTTCTGCTTTTCTTTCAGTGTCTTGTCTTGCTTGCCTTGTCTGCTTAGTGGCCTTCAGAGTCCCCTGAAGTAAATTAACAGCATTTTCTATAACTCTTCACAAACGCTTGCAGATAGTGACAGCAAAATATTCTTGCTGCTGGGCATTAGAAATAGGGTTTATTGGAGTGCGCCATGAACAGTGCCCAGGAACTTGCATTGTGGTGTCAAAATCCAGAACCTGGACTGCTCTGTGCTGCAGCAGAGCAGAACCAATGGTGAAGGAGCATCCCCAGCTCAAACTAAATCTTATCAATGCAGACCAAAATCAAGGATCTCTCAGCCTTTCCCCCAAGCTCAGTGTAAAGCAGACAGAAACGCTGTTCTTCTGCTTCTATCTGGATCAAGCAAACCAACATTCATCAAAGTTCAGCCTTCTCATTTTAGAAAAGATGATTTTGCAGAACAGCTATTCCACAACAACAGAGATGATGTTTCTTATAAAAGTATCAGCTATATACAGGTACCCTGACACATCTTGTAAGGATGAAATATTAAGCTTTGTGGTAGCCCATTTGTATTAGGCAATCGGACCAACAGACATAATTATCAAATGCAATTAAGGTGGGTGCCTCAGAACATGAGTGCCAAAATTAGGACATACTCACACAGATTTACAGACTTCATGCACCAGGCTGTGGCAATGTGGTTTCAGACCTGTGGATAACAAAAGCCCTCCACACCCCAGAAAGCACACTGATCTCTATGTTGTCTGCACTATGATCTAGCACAAAAATACAAGGTGCTAATAGGAAGTAGTATGTGTTTTAAACCAGGTAATACAGCTAGGAACAAAAGATCAGAGTCTTTCAGGTACACTAGCTTTTCGGATGGAAAGGAAACACTCTGTTTGCCTGATGCTGGGCACCTGCAGACTGAGTCACATCCCAATGCAGAGTATTGTTTTACTGTACAGCTCAAGGAACTTAAAAAGTTGTTTGCCAGTTTTACATGACAGCTATTGATGGCCTCTTGAGAAACAGAAACTCCTTTCTTTGTTTGAATCACTGAATAATACTTTCTGTATTGAAACAGCTCTGTAAGGAGTGGGAGAGCTGAAACACAAACACCAAAATGGTAGGACACTTGCTCCAAGCACCATTTTACAAAAATATGAAGTGATGGTAATTTTGACCAAGAGCCAAAAATGCACAGAAATACAGATGTGCTACATTGCTGGAGCAGTGAGGAAATAAACTGAGGCAATAAAGGATTATGCCTCCTCAAAATATAGTCATGGACAGGCACAAACCCACTCATACAGAGCAGTGCAAACTGCTACTGTCACAAGTATAGGCTCTCAGAGGCAATTATAAGGACATACCATGATCACTTTAAGTGCCTCTGAGGAGGAATACTGAAATTTTCTATGATCCAACTTAAGTATTAGGTGATAGATATTTTAATTTTTTTTTTACATTAAGGAAAAAAATCCTCTCCTAATTAATTCTAGTGTCTGCTAAACTGTTCCAGTACTAATTTAACACATTCCTGCATAGACCGAGCCGTTCAGCATAGCTCACTCAGATACAGATGATCATATTGTTCTGTGAAACTGCAATTGTACACAGTGTTTATTACATCAAAAGCTTGCCATTGAGGCAGTAAAACCAATTATACATGGCACAACATGTCCCAGAGCCTTATGGGCTTGGAGGTGATAGAAAACTGCCAGGCAGTTGTTTCTTACCCAGCACAGCAGTACCCTGGTTGCTCTGAGAAGGGAGAAGCTCTGCTCACAGGTCAAAGTACGCAGAGGAGAAAGCAGCTCTGTGCTGTCAAAGATCTTATTTATGACTTTCACTGGTGAGCTGAGAGCTGTAAAATGTGCAGTCTAGCCATTCTTCCTTCATATGTAATAAACACAAATGCTTTCTTGCAGAAATCAATGACTCAAGGAAAGGTTTGTTTGCTCTCCAAGTGATTTGGGAAGGCAGAGAAGAATGCTGCTGGGGAGTTCTTGGCACGAATTTACAGAGTGAAGACAACAGCCTGCAATGGAAGTTGTGAAATATTTAGAAAATCTGAAAACAGATTGTGTTATATTGTTGCTGTCTTAAATGATGTGTGGACGGTGTTCACTTCCCTGCAGGAGGGAAGGGGGTGCAAGGCTAAGGAGGGAGGCAGTGGAATTTGCACACTCCAGTCCTGCTGGCTCATGCTTTGTTTTGGTATGAGGAGAGGACAAAGGGTGAGGCCAGGATACTGCTTGTACGCCCAAAAGTTGAAGAGGTGTTTCAAGTAACAGGAATATATTGTCTTGTATTATATTGTCTCGTATAAATAGCTTGGGAGGGGGAGGTATTTTTTACCCTTGTGCTAGGCAGCATAGGAAAGCACACATTTAGAGATAGCCAAATTATTTTGCTATATTAAATTCTGCTAAAATCAAAAGTTGGCCATATTGCAAAACATAAGCTGAACTTGGTTTTGCTTCTGTATGGAACCAAAGGATGTTTCAAGACTTTAGTAGACACCCCAAAATGGGATAGCCACCCTCCAAGACAATCTGACTTGATTTGCTCCAGTATATATCAGGCAGGATTCGAGTATGTGTAAGCTGACAGACATGTAATTTACACCCTGGTTTATAGAGCATGCAAAACCCTAAGCCATTATGCTACTCACTGAGACCTCATGGACAACATATTGGCCTGCATCTTCATGGGCAGCTGTCTGGATGCAAAATAATTGTTCCAAAATGATCTTCTTAATTGTGTCTGGCAACTGCTGCTTAGGGACACTGTAGTAACTCCCCACTTTGGGTTCCTGAAAAGCACTGAACAGCACAGGCAGCAGAAGCTCACTAGGGTTACAGGAGATAGGCAGAAGGCCAAACCAGTTTTCTTGTTCATAGAAACCATAAGAAAGAAGCTTTCCACCAGCAAAGGTGGTCTCAGTCTTCTGACTGCCCAGGTGATTGGCTCTGGTACTCTCTGCATGCAATGAATCATTTCCTCTCTTACTGATGCCTTTCAAGAACAGTTTTGATCCCTTGTCTGCCTGCCCTTGTGACTGATATTGTTGCAGCAAGAGCAGGGACCCAAAAGCATTATTATCAGGTAGGTTCTTCACAAGACCAAATGTAGCAGAGGACTGTGCCATTTATTCCTGCAGATTGATTTCCAGTTTACAATCCACACAAGACACCAGTGTAAATGACACCTGGCTAAGATCTCATTTAATTTAAAAAATAATAATAATCTTGCAGCATCGCATATATATGTTGGCCTCAAAACTCTTACTATGCAGAACATTTTTACCTCCATTGCTTAGAATACACTGGAAACCTTAGAAAATTCAGACTGTTTGATTTTTTTTACAAATATATTGGAAATAATCTCAAAAATAAATTCAAATCAGCTGAATATTTGTAAAAATTTAGCTGAAATGCTATCAAGACAAGTTTTCAATTCCACCTACAGAAAAAATATGCAGAGTCTAAGAAGAATTATAGCATTTCAGAAAGTTTTGGTTTCAGTCAGGGTCACCTGTCAGTTTAGCCAAAGCTGCCAGTCCACAGCAACCCCTGTTAAACCTCCACAGGTTATTCCAACATTACAAGAGGCCATTTTCAACATTACTGTTTGCCTTCCAATTACAATAAATGTTACCTTGATTATACTAGGTTATCCTGATTACGTCAGGTGTAAAGCAGATCAAGGTCTTAGAAAAAACAAAGCTCAGTTGGCTCTGTTTCTACGCAGAAACCCGCTTTTTTGAGACCATTGCAGCAGAGCCATCAGAGGGCAGCTCTGCTCAGAATGCAGAGCTATGAACAGTGGCTTAGGGATCTGAAATTTGAAGTCTCACTGTGCCATCTGGCACTGCTGTGGGAGCCCTCCTCTCGCACAGTGGAGTGGGAGCAGCCACGTGCAGAACTAGTGCACGTGCAAGTACCCATCATGTCCTACACAATCAGAGGGGACCAGTGCCAGGTTTCAGTAACTGCTACTCCCAGCAGCCCATTTCACTCCAATTATGTGACCTGTGGGAATTGTTAGGGGTGTGTTTGTACAAGCCTATCGGAAAGAGAAGGCCAGCCAACGCTTATCTGCTGAGAAACTGGAAGCCCTGTGAGCTCATAGGCACCAGAACTCATTTGCTCAAAATCAGCACTGTCAGATGCAAACCAGGGCAGGTCAATAACATTCAGTTCAGTACCAGTCTACATCATGGTCAGACTAGAATGGACAGTTTTGCTAAATTGGAAAAATTCCTTTATCATGTCTATGCTGGCATCTAATTTCCATGTTAACCCCTTGCTTAACATAGTTAAATGATGCCTGAAATACTCATCTGACTGAATTCTATATCCTCCGTCCCTTATCTATCATAATGGCTTGTTATTAAATATGGAAAGAGTCAGACTTAACATAGTTAGCAAGCTGGGAATGTTTCCAGGGTATGCATCTGTTCATTGCACACTAATTGGGTCACTGATGCACTAACAGACTCTGATGTATGTAACATACTGGCTGGTGTCTTTCAGTGCATGATAAACCTGCGGTCACATCAGGTATATCTGCTATCATGCCCAGCAAGAGCTGTGCAAACGCTGGGGTGAAAAATCTGAGATCCTTATTTAAAATATTTGAGAAGTTGCTTTCTGCTGTGTTCACATCTTCTCATAAACTCTTCTTGGAAACATTCAACCACCTATTTAATTAGGTTAAAAGAGCTGCAAAGATGGAGTCTATACTTACACATGTAAGGATTTTATATTTTACCTAAGCAGTCACACCAGTGACCTGGTTACAATTATACTCTTATACTAGAGTACAAAGGAACAGTATCTCTTATCTGGCCCAGACTTTCAGCCCTGAGCTAGAGAGCTTGCATTTTGCATTCTCAATTCTAAAAACATAGGGTCAACGAAAGTCAAGAACAAGTTTGTGAAATCATTTTGACGGATGACTGTGTGTTTGTTTGCAGTCCATTGCCTCACTGAGTAGTAAGAGGTGTTTTCACAGATATGAGTCAGTGTCTAGCTGGAACTAAATGCTTAACAGCAGGTTAATATAAAATTTAACACAAGGGGAGCACCAAGGACTGAAAATCATACTGGTACTTTCAACAATAAGACGTGCCTATAGGCGAGGGGCATAGATATTATTAACAGTGTTCTTGCCACATATCCCACAAAAAACATTTATCCAGACTAGTACTGGATGTACATGACTTTCTAAGGAACCTCTTGGCAATCAGGAACCCCAGATGTTTATTTGGGGTTGTGACTATAGAGCTCAGCTCCAGTGTTCTCTGATGTGAACAGGAGCACACAGCAAGTGTCAGTTGCCTTGAACTCTTCCCATGCAAACTGGCACACGGACACTGGTACTCTTTGTGATGCATCTGGAACCAAAAAGTGAGGTAAGCCTGCATCATCTTGAGAAATTAGATGGCTAGATGTACATCAGGTTCTGGCTCAAGTGGCTTAGTAAACCCTTAAGGAACAAATAGTACATTTAGCCTCAACTGCTGTACTTCCTGAGAAGATCAGCAAAGCAGAATGATTGAACTTATTGCCTGCGCGTCCTTATAGCTCCTGTTTTCTAATGTCCAGCATTTTTTGGCACAATTGTCTTCGCAAAACTCAGTGTTTTCAAATACTTACAACAGATGGACAGTTACAACATTTTCTATCATTCATTTGGATATGGGTACCTTTCATTTTCTCTTAAGGATGAATGGTAGGTGTTCTCTTTGTTTATGGCTTAAAACTTGAAAGCAAGTCAGATGCAACATTTGCCTAGAGGAACTCCTCATCTGAATAAATACACAGCTTTGAATGAAACACTGGGCATTATCATATGTTTTCCTTGTATATGCCTTCTTGGTTCTTCCACCTTCTCCATAGACTACCCATTGGCTCAGTTCCCTTCAGCCCAGCTTAGCAAATAATTCAGCAGGTAGAAACTGTCCCCCTTTACAGTGAAGGCAGAGAGATGCACACTAGTTGGATGATACCTGGAGTATCCAGCTTGAGAATGTTCTCATCTGTCCAGGTTCTGAGCTGACATCATCAGATTAACCACAGTACACACTGTATTGGCTCTACACCAGAGCAATTCTTCCAGTTTAAATACAATAGCTAGAACACTCATCTACCAAAAAAATAGTCCATCTGGAATGATGCATCATAAGTTCTAGTCTGCCAGTACCCACCCTTATGAAATGGATGTGTCAACCATTCTTTGGATTTACCGAATGGGGATTTACCACAGCTGTTTATAAAGAATCTGCTAGATGAAAAGCCCGTTCATTAAAGTACAGCCTTAATTCATTTCAGGCTCTTTCATGTCCTGTCATGTTATGGATATTCTTATTTCACAATCCAAGCAAGCAAAAGAGAACAATCCATCCTTTGGTTCACCAAAACATTCACATGAGCCAATGACAAATATCCATCACGGAAGAAATAAGAGCTTTCACATGGTGCCTAAAAAAAGAAATGTTCAAATGAAGTCATGTTAATAAACAATTTAAGTTATTTTGGACAAATATTTGCACTCACCAGGAAATAAAACACTCATTTTGTTTTTCAACTACTCGTTAGAAACAACAAAAAAAGAGCAACTTATGGGAATTTAAAAACACCGCCAACTCCCTTTTTTCCCCTGATGTTTGTAAATTGTCTGCAGCAAGTGTCCCACATACACTGAGCAAAACTGCTGATTGCTGCCAAAGTGAGACAAATGGCACTACAGAGAAAGGCTTAGCCTGAAGAGAGAGAGATTGACCCTTTCATCATGCATTGTCTGAAAGAGGTCTGCTGCTGATTCCTAAAGAGGCAGAATGAGACACAAGAGTAGCTTTTCCTGGTTCCTGGGGCAAAAGGCTTGCAGCACAGCTTTTATCTCTACCTTTCACTCAGAATGAATGGCCAGCACTTGCTGAGCTTGTCACTCCTTGCTGCTCCTAGAGCTTTGTAGCAGATTTTCATCACCCCATGCCAAACAACTCAGAAATGCAAGATAATTGTTAATAGAATATTGATGAAAACTAAAGGTGATTGTAGAGTTTTTTTTAAGTGTCACCTCTCCTCGTGTGACTTCTTTTGCCATTCTTAATTTCCAGATTGAATGTTCCCTGCTGCTAACAGCTTTTGGGCTTGACTGTTTAAACCCTGCACAAGATGTTTTAAGCTCTCATATTTAAGTGCACTGGATCTCTTAAGGGGTTCAGCCATGAGGACATCGCCTCTACACACAGCAGGGCAACAGTCCATCTGTTGAGAAAGAATTTCTGTATTACAAAACCGTACACAAGAAAACCTCAATTTCATATACACTACCCTGCTAAGCTCCCACCATTTTCTTTAAAAATCTTTTTTCTTTCTTTAATTTGGCCCACGCTTTGCTCCTCTCTATTTAAAAGCCATTGGCAGTAAAGGAAACTGGAGCAAAAGTACAATAAACAAATACAAGAACAGCAGAAGTGTCTTGGTACATTTTTTTGGTCCTTATCTTGAAGTTTTACAGCATATTTTGAGGTCAGCAGAAGGGTACTTATTAATCAGATTGGACAGTACTACTTCAGCAAAACAGCTGATCTTATATCTATTTTCACTTTGTCTCATAATAATTAATATGGAAACTTCGAAATAGACTCCTCTTGCCCTGACTCACTCTTGAAATTGACTAAAAAAACAGGGCAAGGGCCTGCTCTACCACAAAGGGATACCCTGCCTAAAACACTCCTGTTGACCTGCCTGCAGAAGATGATGCAGAAGATGCCTGTGTGACATCCTCTGGCCAAATATCTGGCAACTTGACCCTCTTTAGTCACCAATCCACTAAAAGGTACATTATGGGAAAGAGGCCCCACAGTATGGGAAAAGAGATGTAAGTGGGAGGGAAAGAGCTGTTCAGCAGCATCAAGCCCAGCAGGAGAGGTGGTCTTGGTTTCTCAGCTCAGTTCACCAGGGATAGAAAGGGAAATTACTTCAGCCACTTTGTTGCGTCAGGATTGCATTAATGACCTCAGATGGGAGGCATCAGGCCATAGGGAGCCCAGATGTGTTAAGAGATGCAAGAGGGAGGCAGGAATCACATGTGAGCTACACAGACTGAATGAATTCCCCTGCTCTCCCTTCAGTCTTTTCTCCTCACTCTTAGGCCTCCCAGAAATGAAGGCAAAGCAAAGCCTGCAACATTCCAGAAACCTGTACAGCTGCTGCCAGCAGTGAGGTAGGAAGAAAAATGCAGTTATGTAACTTTATGAACATTTTGCTTACACAGGAAATTTAATCAGCAAAGACATCATGTACTTTAGGACTTCCTAAATAGCAGGACTATCTATAAAAGGAATGAATGCTATTACATTCATTCCCCTTCTGAAGGTAGAAGTACATTTCATCTCCTCTGCCTCCTTGGCATGCCTACAAATCCTGATAAGTATTTATGGGTAATGAGCTCCAGGGCTACTGGACAGTGAATTTTTCATTTGAGTAGCTCTTAACCTCTTAAGCTCTTCTGAGCACCATATGGTGCATGACTCAAGAGGTGAGGTTTAAAATCTCCAGGTTCTTTCTTTCATAGCAGTGACTTCCAAGTCACCAGTCGTGTTGTAGTTGTGGTAACACAGCTCCTGCCTTGTTACCTGTGTCTTCAAAAGTTCACCTGGCACCTGTGATATCCTCTCCTCTTTCAGAGCTACACAACTGAAAATCACATTACAGGTCTAAAATAAGAGAGTTCTAAACTGCAGCATTCCCAAACATTGCCCAGGTCCCAAACTCCATTTGGAGCAGAGGAGAGAGGAAGTAAAGCTGTGCCCAAATGCTCCTTGGATTGATAAGAGATCTAGTCAGGTTTAAGTTAATGCTTGTTTCTCAACCTCGTACGCACTCAGGGGAGTCAGCTGGGGGTGAAAAAAAAAAAAAAAAAAGAGAGAGAGAAAAGCTGAAATAAGCTGATTTATCCTGTATTAGGATCTTCTCTGAGTTTTTTTACACAGCCAATTTACTGGAGAGTTCCCTAGGCAGCTCCATGTCTGCCATACAGAAACTAAGGAGCTTCTGAGCATTTCTTACAGGACTCCCAAAGGCCTGGGTACTTAGCTACAAAAATTAAGGTATTATGGGAAAGATAGTTTATATCACCTGATCTCCATGAAAGTTCTTATATTCCTTAAACTGACATGTTTTACTTCCTGCCTAGTCAGGGAAGGAAGAAACTGGAAAGAAATTATCTGGTTGTTAAATCCTTCTAATCTCATTCTCTTTAACAGTCAGTCTCTACTAACAGTACCTGCAATATTTGAATGTGAGCCTCTGCTACTTACATACCTATATTATATATAATACCATATAAAATATATATAGGGGTACGTAAGTCTAGGTCATTTCATGAAGCTGAAATAATTTTCAGATTTTTAAGAAAAAAACATATCCTCTCCTTCTATTCCTGTGGATCCCTCATTGGCTTTAAACACCCACTAACCTAATTTTCAGGACAGTCGTTTCAGAGTTAATCCTGCCTGCTTATCATGTGGTTTCTTCTCACCTGGCCACTAGGTTGTGAAGGATATTTACACAAAGACATAAGAGACTTGTTTAGCCCCTGGCGTTATTAGCTTACGAATCACCAGCCATTACAGCTACTGTTGGGACTGCTGGCCCACTCCAGCTGGCATTTATTTCCAGGTTTTCCAGAGCTAGTCATGAGAGGGGATGTCACTTCAGTTGGGCAGCAGGCTCTGCAGGGGGACTATAGGGCTCTTCCAGCCATCCGACCCAGAGAGGACAGATAAAAGCCCCTCTGATCCCAGTGGGTGACAGCTGAAATGAGGAATACAATGATGTCATGGAGGACTAGGAGTTCAGCCAGAGACCAAACTGAGAAGCAGATGAACTCATGGACAAAACCCATTCTGTCTTCATGTAAGAGTCTGTGTAATTAAAAACAAACAGAAAGCAGTAGGAAGGAGTGTGAAGACATTTGGGCACAATTGTTCAACAGGACAGCATCAGATGGAGTCAGCAAGTCTTTAATAACAACATTGGCATTCTTCAGGCCATACATCAAATGAACGGCAGAGTTCAATGTAACCTTTGCTAGATGTTCCCAGTTCTTTTATCCACTTGAGCAATGAGCTATTACTTGTTCATATGTTACCATGTCAACAACTCAATGTGGATCTTATTACACTTGCTGGGGAATTTCCCACAAAATAGATTTTCATTGGAAACTATTGACTGGTCAAAACCACGAAGTTTTGGCCAACTTGTAGTAAAAGACAGGAGGTTGTCCAGAAATTCATCCTGCCACTTTTCCTTTGGGACAACTAAAGGTATCAAATATTCTAACATCTGAGCTTTTGGAGCATTTTACCATAACCATTTTACCACAACTTCAGGTCTGAAGTTTTCAGGCTGCTCATAATTGATTTTGGAGCTAAGGGAGAGTCTCAGCTACCAGTTTTCCTTCTCTGTCCATTTTCCTCATCTAGTCCTATACAATGGTAGTAGCCCAGGTGATCAGCTCAACTTATTTTACATTACATTTCCCTTTTTCAGGTCTGCATTTTAGTTTTAAGAATGTTGCTAAAAATAACAGACACTACAATACATATAAAGCAAGAAGTTTTCTACTTGGGAGCAAGTTACCTCCCAAGATAGCACAGGACAAAACTTGAGCACACTTCTCATTTTGCCTTACACCAGTGTAATCTTTGTTGTAAATAATCCGAGGAGATAATTTCTGCTTCTCTAGCTGAAAATAAAAGCATAATGGACAATATTTTGGGCAAAATAAAACCACACAGTCATGTTATACACTCTTAAGACGTGTATAAGCTCTGTTTGCTAGACGTGCTGTTGAAAGAACGGGAATGAGAATTAGCTCAGGGTTAAAATGAACAAGTTAAATGGAATTTGACTTATGCCATGAAAAGTACACTACCTAGTGTTCCACCAGCAGAGAGCCAGTAAATGAAAGGCATATTATGCTTGGGCTCCACAGGTGAAACAGGACAAACACAGAGCACTTAAATGACGTCCAAGTAACTGATCATTAATCTGAAAAGATAGGAGTGGTGTTCATCATTCATCTACTTCAACATATGCCATTAAAATAAATCAAGACTTCCCTGAGGTTGACATCTTCAGCGAAAAAAACATTATGTTTTTAAACAGAGGAATCCCACAGATTCCAATCCCACACATGCTAATGAGTGACAGAGAACAAACAAAAGTCTTTGAAGCTCTGAGAATTAGAATAAATAAATGTCACAAGGGAAGGCACTGGGAAAAACAAGGGGGGCTTCAGCAGTCTTAATTGTTTTTAGATTTCACCGGGGAAAAAGAGAAGTCCAGATTTTGGTCTTAATCAAAAATCAGCAACTTTACCCAACTATGCATTTTGCACTTTGTTGTTGTTGTTACTTTAATTCTTACTTTAATTCTTGTTCTCAGGTGTTGATATAGAACTGAAAGAGAAAAATGGGAAATAAAAGTAACCATCCTGGAATCAAGAAAGGTTACTACAGGAAACTATTACTACACTTTACTACACACACAGCTAGGACACATTAAAACCCATTTGTTCAATAACAGCACCACTGTATAAAACAGGGTGACCACACGCCTCTTGGTAAGTCTTCCGAAGATTGTAGTAGTTCTCCTCACATCAGTTGTTAAAATGTGAAGCTGAAAGACACAAACCAAAGCTCTTAAGCTGGATCCTACTAATTTGTTAGGTGGCATCAAATAAACGATGAACACTTCAAGTGAATTTCCAATATTGGAAAGGAATATCAATGTGAAAAAGAAAAAAAAACAAACACATTGGAATTTATTATTTTTTTTTCAAAAACTGGCCAATTCTGACTTCTCTTTGTCCCTCCAGAAAGAGGGAAATTAAAGTTTTAAAACCCCAACATTTGAAAAAAAGTTTGCCATTAAAAAGAAAAAAATGTTTAAAAAGACATTTCAGATAGACAGAAATGCTTCCTGTCCAAAAACTGCAAAATAAAAATTATTTTCATCCTTTCAGTTAGAAAGAGGGAAATGCTATTTTCAAGACAGCATTAACATTGCTTAAACCGCAGGAGACCTTTTGTTGTACTGCTGACAGTTTATTGATCTTAACTTGTTCTAAAGCCCCCATTGCACACCTCCGAGCACCACACAATCTTTTAATCTATTTATCCTTAGGGCACCCCTGAGGGCTAGCACAGCCCCGTTCTACCCATCTGCCAGGTGAGCTGATGCAGGGCAGCCAGTCCCTCGCCCACCCGTGCCCTTTGCCAAGCTGTGCTGAGCCCCTGGCCCAGGAAGCAGGGAAAGGCTGGGATTGCTGCTCAGCCACCACCTAACCCTGCATGTGCCCTGGTCATTGCTGGTGCTCACTTGAGCTTTCACCAAACCACCAGGACCATGGGTCTTGGGGAATGCTCTAAGGCACAATTATTGTCCTAGCAGCTCCTAGCGATTAGACCAGAGCTAAGCCCTCAGCAGCCAAAAGTCCAAGGGCAGAGGGATAGCCTCCCAACAAAGGGGCAGAGAGACGTTACCCATGGCTACAGCACCTCCCCAGCTTGAGGAAGACCTTGAGTGTTTGCTCCCAAATATGCAAAAGAAAGAACTGAATTCCTCTCTCAGACATTTTCTGTGCAGCTCAGCAGCTACTCATCAATACAGTTCAGTACCACACCTCTACATTTAAGCAATTAAACCTCTTCAGGAAAAGGTGTTGATAGAGAAGAATCCTGTAAAGTAAGTATTCACCTCTGATGAGACCTGGTGTCTAAAACTTTCCTGTGCATTTTGCTCCTGGTTGCCTCTCTGCAGTGGCTGCTTCTCCCTGTACACAGCACAGAAAACCTGCACTTTCAGCTCAGTGCTTGGAGTGACCACACAGGAGTCAGGTCTTGGAGTGCTGAGGAGAAAACATGAGTAAAAGCACCTCTGAGGGTCCAGCCCTGAGCCGTTCGCCAATAGTAACAGGAAAAAGGTGGTTGAAGGTGAAGCGGGGACATAAATTCAGGCATTCCTGAATTTGCTCATAAATTCTGGTGTTCCAGCCCCTGGACTATCCTCACTGCTAGTCCATACAGATTTTTGAAAGGAGATAAGAAGCATTCCTGTCCTGACCAACCAGGATTGTTTTTATCCAGGAATATGTTCAAAATTTCTTCTGTTGACCATCTGGCAACAAGATGAGCACACATGGGGTGGGAATTTTTATCCAGCTTCCTTCACCCTCTCCAACTGATATAACCTCAGAGTACACAGTATGAGAGATTGATTTATGCAGAAAGATTAAAATAATTAAATGTGTTTAGTTTGGCCAAACAGCTTCTAAAATGGGAGGTGACTGTAAGCATTAAATAATCTGGGAAGCATAAGAAGTAAGTAAGGAAATTAGCTGGTTAGATTAATACAAAGGAGTGGAAATTGTCCCAGAGAGTGGTTAGGTACCATGGATTTCTATACTAGTCTAACAAAGAGATTACAAATATCAAAATGCAGTTTTCACCTTCAGCTACCATTAAGGCATGTATTGTTAGAGTAAGATAATGTTTTCTGAATTTCAGTGTCAGGCTCACAAAGGGCATAGATAAAGGGCAAGCATATGGCTGAGATGGAGGGAGGGATTTCACTTCTCTACCAATATACTTAGTTATTAAAGGCCCAAGCTGCTGCCCACATCTTTCCCACCCAAAGAAAACTGGACTGTGTTCACCCCCATTGCCAATTCACCACCTTTCACAGAGCTACATCACAGCTCCATCTGAGTGAACCCCAAAAGTTTTTGCATTTGCATTGAAGCAAATATCTTCGTGAGCAAGCAGTGACTGCTTCTAGCTATCCCACAACACTATTATAGGTTTTCCTTTTCTTTATCCCCTGCTGTGTGCTCTTTAATTTCCTGTTGTATTTCACAGAATCACAAAAGGGCTGAGGTTCGAAGCGGCCTCTGGAGGTCATCTTGTCCATACCCCTGATCAAGCAGGATCACCAAGAGCCAGCTACCCAAGACTATGTCCAAATGGCTTTTTAATAGATATATTTACATTTTCTAAGACCTTTAATCATAAGTATTCAAAAATAAAATAAAGCCAGAATGTATACTAAAGAGGTAAAACAGTGACACTTCTTGGCATAGCGATCATTTGAGTTACACACGTTCTTGGAGAGTCCAGCTGCAGTATGCTCCACACATAACAACTTACAGTTTAAGCAAACTTGAATATTGACTGTTATTGACTGTCTTCTAAGTCAAAGTCCCTTTACATTCAGTCCAGAAAGATACAGCTGATGAAAAGAAGACTTGCCCCTTTGAAAGTCAGCTGAGATCATAAGTGATTTGATGGGTTGGACCTGAACCTCTCTGTCTCAAAGATCATAGAATGCCAGAATCGTTTTGGTTGGAAAAGACCTTTAAGATCATCAGGTCTGACTGTTAATCCATGTCCACCACTAAACCATGTCCTTCAGCACCACATCTACATGTCTTTTAAATACCTCCAGGGATAGTAACTCAACAGCTTCCCTGGGCAGACTGTTCCAATGCTTGAAAACACTTTCAGTAAAGAAATTGTTACTAATATCCAAGCTAAACCTCCCCTGGCCCAGCTTGAGGCCACTTTCTCTTGTTCTACTGCTTGTAACTTGGGAGAAGAGACAGACACCCACCTCACTACAACCTTCTTTCAGGTAGTTCTAGAGAGCAGTAAGATGATACAGTCTAAATAAGCAGAGTTAATGAAGATTAAGAGCAGGAAGAGATGTCTCTCCCATGTTTCAGGAGGACAATGGTACAGAGAAGAGGTGAGCTTTAAGTAGCTTCTAAGTCAGTGCCCTGTACATGAGCCCAGGTGCCTGCATTACCCAGCTTGAACTCTTAGAGGGGCTCTCCCAAACCTTCTTTATTTCAGAGCTGTTAAAAAAGATGCTGCTTACTTCTAAAATATGGCTACAAATAAGCATTCCGGGCACAGACACATTCTCTGTACGAAGAGTTCTGTGAATACATACTGATGGGGCTTTTACATAGATTGATCTGCAAAATCACGTTTCCCTGCTATTTGGACATGCTTCACTAGCATATTTGAAAGCTTTTGCATTGAATCTTATGCTCAGCAGGCCATAGGTTTCAATCAGTTTTCTGTGTGACACAAACTGCTTTGTTTATAAAAGACTGACTGATCAGAGAAGCGTGCCTCCTGAGCATCAGAAGCACATTAACAGAAAGCTTTACACCTGGACAGAGGCAATGGCTATAAAGAGCAAACTAACACAACAAAATCAACAAGCATTCACAATCGATTAACTGCTTATTTAAATGCCCACTGATTGTTTAATTGACCCATTGTAAGCACAGCCTCAATACAAGCATGGCAAGTTTTTCACATGTGGATGAGACTACAGTGAACATCTAAACACTTTATTCTTAGGGGGTTTTTCTGCAACAGGGTTGACTTTCTCAAATCAGTCTGAGTAAATTAGGTGCACAATTGCCACTGAAATTAGGAGCCAGCTACCTGGTATCTTTTAGAAACACCATTATTTAAATATTTCAGAAAATAAAAACAAAACTGTATTGTGAAAATCAGAGAGTAGCTGTTGTAAAGCTTGATATTGACAGAAGATGATAACTTCAAGCCTCTGATTCCTATTCCTGTTAAAGATTATATTTGCTTCCATTGACAAGGGTTGTTTTTTTTTTTTGCTCCCAGGTTGTTATTCTTAAGTGGAAATTCATGCTTCAGAAATAAAATAGATATAATGCTGGAAATTTTGGGACAAAACTAAAATACTGTGGATGCTCAGTCTGCATTTCTGCAACTTATATACAAACCCTCCTTCCCTTCATGCTAACCAAGTGTACATTCTTTGTTAGCATCTGCAGACACTGCACAGCATACACCTGTCACTCCTAAGAACCTCAGTCCTTCTGTTTTCTTGACAGGCCCACATAACAGATGTCAAGATATGAGTTTCCCCATCCATGGCCTGTATGACATGAGGGTATGGAAAACTCTCCCAGGGGAATGTGTGGGGCAGGTGGCAGCAGCTGTTCTTGGCAATGGCTCCATGGAGGTTTCCACAGGAGCAACCAGGAGCCAATAGAATTAACATCCAACACAACCATGCCTGTAATTCCAATGCAAACTGCAGGAACTTGGCAGAATGAGGTGGAGAGCATTGGATTAGGATGGAAGAAAGGCTAGATCATCTTTATCCCTGCGGTGAAAGAAGAAAAGCAATTAAGAAGGAAGAGGGGTAGGATTGGAGGCCTCATTTTGGCAGGTAGGAAAGGAAGGGGAGGAAATAGGAGCCAGGGAGTTAAGTGTTTCTTAAGAAGGGTGTGTAGAAAGAATCAAAGAGCTTAAGGTTGGGAAAGGGAAATGAGTGGGACTGGAGCCCTGGTTTGGGGAGCAAGCAGGGACGTGCAACCTGCCATGAAAGCTAGCATCTGCTGCTGCCTTGAGTAGTGGTTCCTAAACAACCAAGCCTGGAAAACGCGTTTTTCACCCTGGGTCAAACAGAGTAGAAAATTAATTTCAGAACAAAGGATTTATGGCAGACAGCTCCCTGCACACTCTCCCCTCCCTTTTATAGGAAGAGGAATCAACAGAAGGGCTCACCTTTGAAAAACACTGTTCCACTCCCAACAAATTTAGAGTCAGAACCAACACCCTGAAGTGCCTCCACAGGACCAGCAGGAGCCAGAGCAGCTCAGAGAACAGGGAATCTGTTCCATGCTCCCTCTCAGTTATGTTGTTTACTGACAAGATGCTTTTACACTGAGACTGGACTGCCGAGGAAGTACTGCAGGGTAGATTCCAAGGCTGTAAATGCAGAGCTATCAATTGTGGTAAAAAGGAAATTATAAGCCTAACAGATGTGTATACTGGAAATTGTGCCAAAGAAGAGAAGTCACCAAAAATATCCATACTTTTTTCCATTGACCGCTAATGGACAATATGAGGATTTGGTATCACCGAAGAAAAGCTGGCCCTCCATCCCACAAATACTTGGATGCATTTTGGTCATTAAGCAGGCAGCTCTTAGCCCTGACTTCATTAGAAATCAATGCTTAAATTTGAACTCATCCACAACCCTCTGCAGGATCAGAGATTGTGTTCCCACAGTTAGCTTTTTCCACTACAGTTCACAACACTGCTGGAGAATCATATTTAAAACTGTGTTGCAGTAGGTCCAATCTATTTAGCTGGTAATTCCTTCATCTCAGGCTGTATCATTGCCACAAACTATTGATAAAGATTTGCTTTTCTGATCCCCGGTTGTCCTCACAATCTGGTTTCTTTTTTGGTCAAGAAAAAATTTATTAAATTGAAGGGACTTCTATTTTCTTTATGTTTAACTCCATCATGCTTGCTTTGCTGAATTCCGTTAGGTGTATTATTTGTGATACACACAATGTTTGGAAACACATAAGCAATACACTCAGCTCCAAAGGCAATAAAATTATGTTCATTTCATTATCTAGCTTCACCAACAGAAATGTCATTGATGAACTCCATTCTAATACACAGTCAGATAAGCAATCTTATTACCTCATAATGAAAGCTGCTTTCTCCTCATCTAAATCTCCATTACTTCTGTCATCTCATTTTTATGTCATTTCCTTCTTACAAATGCTTTTAGGTTAAATTTCCCCAAGCAGACAAGAGATATTATGATTGCTTGATATCTATTGCAAATCCTTTTATGTGGAATGGAAATAAATGCAGAAAAGCTAGAGGAAGGTTTTTTATCCTCATGCACTCCAATTATATGTATTCTACACTACAGATTCCTTCTATAATGAAAACTATATTTCTCAGAAACAATCCTGATTTCAAATGTAAGGATTAGCAAGCTAAGTTGCAGGCTCAAAAAAGCTTTGTATTTGAAATTTTATTATTGCTGACCAAAACAAATTTCCAGAAAGCCCCTACAGATCATTGTCTGAACTATATTCCACAGATCTGATGCAACGGTACCCTCCTAGAGTTCCCTCCTACCCATGTGCACAGATTTCTTCCTCTAACACACCTATGAACCTCACTGTATTTGTCTTTCAAGTTACCAGTCCCCAAATTTATTTCTAATTAGAAACCTCTGAAAGATGAGAGGTGGAAACAAATCTGCATGAAGTGCAACTTGTATTTGGCAGTGTCCTGGTTTGAGCCAGGATGAAGCTAATTTTCCTTTTACTGATTTTTTTTCCTTCAGTAAGCTCTTTTTTAACTAGTAACAAGTGTTCCAGCTAGTGGACTGATAACACTGGAATGTTTACGTTTCTGCTGAGACTCCAAGGTCTCTTCTTAGCTCTGCTGCTACAGAGGCTACCAGGGCAGGAGAGTTGTATCTGTGACCCCTCCCGTAGGGGAGCTGGACTAGACAGACAGCAGAACTGACCAAAGGTATTCCATTCCATATATCTACATAAGCTCCGAGGAAGGTCAGAGATCACAGAAGACAACTTCCTTCCTGCTTCTTCTTCCCTTCTCTTCTGTCCATGGCCGGTGTCTGGGGAGGACTCCATCCATCCATCACCATTGACCCCTAGGCTCTGACCTCATAACCCTCATAACCCAGCCCCTGTCTGCTCTGCCTTATCTCCTGCCTGCGGGCTGAGACATTTCAGGACTGCTCACAGCTAAGGAGAGTGCTGGGGGAGTTGCTGGGGGTGGG
This sequence comes from Hemiprocne comata, assembly GCA_020745705.1. Lineage (NCBI taxonomy): Eukaryota > Metazoa > Chordata > Aves > Apodiformes > Apodidae > Hemiprocne > Hemiprocne comata. The sequence goes on from CM036588.1 coordinate 87,348,611, forward strand.
GGGAGGCAAGAGGCTTTTGCACATTCCTGAACATACTTGTATATAATTGTACATATAATTAAAGCTGTCTAGTTTAGTTTTCAATCCAGCAAAGTCTCTCTCCTTAATTCTCTCTCTCCTTCCCCACCTGGGTAGGAGGGGGAGAGGATCGAGAGCATTGTTGTCTCTGGTTTATTTGCCGATCCTGAGTCAAACCGTGACAGGCAAGCACACATCACACTAGACTAATCTGATAATTTTTCTCTGACTATCAGAGAAACGTTATGAGGTTTAAGGTTGGTAATAAGCAGCACAAAGTCTAGTTGACAGAAAGTCACTAGTGGTGCACCCCAGTGTTTGAGACTTGGGCCAACACTGTTGAAGATCTTCATTAATGACCTGAATGATGAGACTGACTGATGAAACCTAGAAAGTTTGCTGACACCAATGGTGTGACCTTAAAACTTATGCCAAAAAAAACCAGCAGCCCTAAGCAGCATAAATCAAGATGTTTAGACGAAAAAAAACAAACCAAAACAAAACTAACAAACAAAAAAAACCAACCAACAAACAAGTAGAGATTAATTCATACTATTGGCACTGCACAAGACACTATAATTCTGCATACAATTCCAATAACCTGCCTTCAACAAAATCTTCTCTGCATTAACAGGGATTTCAGGGTTGGGGAAGGGGGGAGGGCACTACATTAATTAGTTGAATGGAAAACCTCCTTCATGAATAGAGAAAAGGAGAACTCAGTTTATTGTAGCCTAGTAAAATAAAGACTAGGGAAAAAAAATTAAACTAATGAATTGTGTTGCCAAAGGACAAATGACTTTGAATAAATTGAATCTGGAAAACAGAAGGTATCTAATCAGCAGAGCACTGAGGTCCTGGAAAACTCAAACAATACAGAAGAAATTATGGAGAAGAAATTTAGCTAAGCTTAAGATAAGGGTTAAACAGTCTGTGAAAATGATTACAACATGGTGGTCTGAGGCAGAAAGGGGCAAAAATCAGCAAACCAAGAGCTCCCAGTTAGCCCCTGTCTATCTAACCCAAGCTCTCAGTTCCAGTTTCAGGTCTCTACAAGCTGTCCTGGACTACACAGCACAGAGACCACTTCTGTGAGGTTCCAAATTATACTGAAAACAAGATTAAGTATTTAACAGATAAAAATCACAAAGTTCCAGGTTGTTTGATCCTACCCTGGGAGAGGCTGTGCTAGGTAAGAGGAAATAGTGAAGTAATTGCCGTCTTAAAGCAACTCTCAGACATGCAGCTTTGAATGTGGAGAGTGATCCAAGAAGCTCTTAGGCTAAGGTGACCACCCTGAACTGAAAATAACAACTCTGATCTCTTTACAGCAGTTCATTTTCTCCTTTTCCACCACTAACAATGACACGAGTTAATTTAATTGAACTCAGCCACAGACAGTGTGACAGTGAGATATGCTGGATACAATAAAGAGACATTTCTAGATTTGCAGATCTAAATTTTTTAAGAAAAAAATGCTTGATTTAGAGTAGTCATTAATACTCAAAAGGGCTAAAACAGTACATCTGCAGTGATTTGAATGGCTTTGGTACCACTGCAAACCGCCCTCCAAAATCAGCTTCTCTGTATCTCAGGTTTGGCACCCGAAGATAATGTATGCATTTGAAATAATGGTCATTAGCTGACCTTAAATTAAAGAAAAGCTCTAATCACTGCATGCTGCTGAAGAGCAAGAGAGCATGTATGACTCAGATAAGTTCATCTATGTGTTTAGAGACTCAAAAGGAGCTTTGTGCTAACAGGTTAGAAAAACAATATGAAGACCATCCTGAGGGCAAATGATCTAACAATTGTGTCATGATATGTATTTTAGAAAGAAAAAATGATTAACTGCCATGATGAGCTAAGTGATCATTTTGACAACATTGCAGACAAAGGAACTAGTTCCCTGCTGAGTTTTTAATAACTTGAGAACAAAACAGCCTCCACTTAGACACCAGAAGTGTGTGACCCCAACAGCCTCCTCTTGCTAAGTTCAACAGGTTGTGCCCATACTGCTCCTTTGGTTCAGTGTTGAAGCGAAACCCTGAGCACCCCCATTTACCACCTGTCAGGTTTGCAGGGTCGTTTTAGCACATTCAAACTAGATTCTCTGAGGAGAAAACTCATTCAAAATCTCTCATTCATCCACCTAGACACCAAACTCACCCCAGTTGATAATGGAGACAGTAAGTGGCTAAATCAGTGACTTATCCTTCAGAAAGCCTCAAACCATGTGAGGTGGGAATATCAAGGGACCAGGTTAAAACTAGTCCAGAGTAAAATGCCCAAACCATTAACAATTCTTATATATTAGATGGTGATCCATCTGCCCCAGTCTACTGAGCTGCTCCTTTTACAGAGAATTACTTGCTTAGGTAAATGTGGCCACAGAGACAAAAACATTGTTTCTCCAGGTGAAGTTTGTGTATTAATAGCTCCATCAGGTCTGTGATCCCCATTGGTTTGGTTTTGTGTGGTTTGCTTGTTAGTTTGTTTTTCCAGTGGTGAATAGAAACTCACTTGTACAAAGTGAGTTATACAAAGTTATAATCAGTGTCACTTCTTCCTAGCAGATGTATATCTGACCAAAATCCAATTGATGTGGACTACTGACAGGAGGACATCAGTTTCCCTAACAGACTCCAGTATTAAGAGAGATCGTCATGTCAAGGCTGCTTCTTACTCCAGCAATTGAAATGATTGTTCAGAAGAATTTATTTGCATTTTATGGTCCTATTGCAGGAGAGAGATACTATTCAGAAAATGTAACACCTCATGTCACAGATCAGCAGAGAAGAAAGATGACTCCATTCCCACCACTGAATGATCAAGACTGCTATGGGAATGAAAAGATCTTGTAACAAGACTTGCAGGCACCAAAGAATAGGATTAAATTTCCCCACCCCAGTTTCCACAAGCAGATGCTCAGAAATGTAAATTGTATTTTGGCCTTGAGAATCTCCCTCAGTGTCCTTGTTAAAAAACCCTAATGCAGGCCCCCATTTCATCTGTCTGGCACGACTAGAATTTTATGGCTAAACATGTCTGGGTATTCTCCCTCGGCAATCAGTCTAGAATTACCCTTGCAGTATTTAAAAGTTGGATCATTTCCGATTCTTGTTTCATCTTGTCCATTTTAGTTGCAGCACTGAATCTTGTTAGCTTCAGACCAGGTAATTGCTTACCCATATGGAAGGTAAGTAACCTCACAGCCATATAATGTAGGATCCAAATGGGGTTGCCTAATGCCAAGGTACCCCTGCACCAAGGTGCCCAGCACCCCTCCTTGCTGCCTCTTCTCTGCATGGGTTTTCCCTGCATTGCAACATCCTGAAAACGAGTTTACTTTGCAACTGAGCAGAGCCTGTATTCATTGTGCTTGTAGCTCTCCGCCCACTCTTGCACACCACAGTCTCACAGCCATCCTCCTTCCCCCCAGCACTCTCCAGAGACTGCCTTAGCTGGGCTCTCTCGGTTCTGGAATATGGCTTGAAACAATCTCTGCAATGGCATGGGAAAGCAGTGTAACATACCTGTAACAATCACCTGTACCTGAAGTATGGGTCTGAATGACACCAGGTGCCTGAATGGGTAGCCTCTAACAAAACCTATAGCTGATCCAGGGGATGCTTGAGGTTTAGTGACCACCAAGAAACCTTTTCCACAGTACCTCTTTGCTGCAGTGCTCAGTCCTGTCTCAGGAAGCACCATGCATGGGAGATCCAGGTGAGGATAATGCAGAGCGCTGTGAGGGCAGGCTCCTGCAGCTGCCTTCCCATAGCTGCTCGGTGCCAAGCTGCACACCTGATTGACCCATTTACAGTTGCCATGGAGAGACAGAAGCATAAAGAAATATCACATCCTTCAAGTGCAACAAGATCTCTCAGAAATAAATATCTACTTGTGAATTTAAAGGGGAAATGCAGTAAAATAACTATGAAAATCTGTGTCCAGTGACTGCTGGCAGCCATGAATTATATGACAGAACTAATCTGTCATCCTTCATTACCAGTAGGCTGCAGCTCTAGCCTAATCAACTCCTTTAATAAGAAAAGAGAGGGAATTGGACACAGCCATGGCACCTTTTCTTTTAAGACTTCCACTTTTAAAACTCAAATACTTTTCATCTTAATGGTCTTGCAACACAAAAAATGGATTGAAGCAGCATTAAGCCAAGAACCACATTTTTATGTGCAGTGCAAGTTCTCACAGATTTTTGTAAATAGGTTTTTCTCCCTCCCAATGAGATTTCTGCCCGCTGTAATTGTGCTGCAGCTACTAATGAGAACAGCACGATGATAAGACTAATTTTCTGAGATGGCAAAGAAGAGCTCAAACACCCACTCCTTCCAAGTGCTACTACTTGGCAGCATTTCTCAAAGAAAGAAACACTAGTATATTAAAGTTCATTGAGTAGATAGGAAGTGACCAAAACCCTTTCATTCAGGCTTCAGACCAAAGTAAACATTGGATGCATTTTTAATGTTTTTTTCATTACTTTATTCTCTTTCTGCCAAACTGGGAGCTTATGGATCCCAACTATGTATAGAAATGTCAAACTGTTGCAGTCAGCTCAGTAGTCATGAAACATCCCCGTTTTGCAAGCTTGGTGGATAAAGGTAATTTCAGTCAAGCTTCTGATTAAGGATATTTGCAGCACATAATAGCAGTAATTTATTGAAACTATGGCTCGGTGAACAATGCCATTTATACTCTTGTCATTGGATGGCTCTCGATTAGCCACTTACGTGCCTGTAGCTAAGCACATCCATTTATTATTCTTTTCATTTGATTTAAGTACCCAGAAGCCTAGCTGGGGACCAGCATTCTCAAACATCACCTCCATTTGAGGGAGTTTAGTTATAAACTAAACATCCAGTCCCACTTTTTTCCACTGAGCCTTCCGAGTCTGTTTCATTGGTGACCACAGGTAAACAGCCTGAAAGAACAAAGTGCAAAAATTAAGCCATGTAAAGTGTACTGTCCTAACCAGAAGGTCCCATGGGCAAACGATTCAGGAGTAGCACTCCTGAAGCTAGAAACGGTGCTAAAGTATATTTTATTAACACGGACTCAGCTTTTTTCTTTTTCTTTTTCTTTTTTTTTTTTTCATTTTTTTTCATTTTTTCTGCTCTGGTAACAATTGAAAGCAGACAGCTGAAAACAGAGAGGTGGGAAATGCCCTTCAGGCGTCCTAGAGACAGAGGGAAGTGGCTTTGTCCTATGGTGATGCAGTGCCATCTAGTGATCCCTTCCTTCAAGGAAAAAAGAAAAACCCACCAAATTACATCTCTAGGACAAAAAAAACACCTACACACAAAAAAAAAACCCTAAATTACAGCTAGGGGTAGGGGAGGGAGTCTGGCAGGTTCACTTAACCAGCACTTGGCTTCCCAGGGTTTAATTAGCTGCTGCTGGGCTGAGAACAGCTCCGGGGAGGCAGCGATGGTGGTGCCTGAGTGAGCCTGAAGACAAGCTCCAACTCAGTGTCAGAAGCTGCATGTCCACCCCCAAGGAGTTGAGAGGACCCTCTTTTTCCCCCCTCCCACCCTCTGTCTCTCATGCTGTCAGCTGGGTTTGTGAAAATGCAAACTTCTTCCTTGAGGGGAGTCCAAGCTCTTACTCTCATTTCTAGACTCCTAGTCCCTACGTGTTCAATTTATTCATATGCTCAAGTTTTTTCTGACCAGTCATGAGAACAGGTTTGCTCAGGGTTTTTTTCGTTTGCTTAGGGTTGGGTTTTTCAGGTTTTGGGTTTTTTTAATTTAATAAAAGCAGTGACTAAGACATTATAATCCAATTCCAAAATCCTGGAGAATAGTGTCAAATATTGCCAGCTGTCCTGATTTTTTACCATGAGCTTTACAATGCTGGAGCTTTTCTGTCACAACTACATATAGCTAAACATAGGTAAACCCAAAATATTTATTTTACAGGTGTGAAAAACTACAAAAACTGAATTTTTAATTTTTTTTTTATTATTATTATTTTTTTTTAGGAAAAGTGGAAACAAGTTTTCTTAGCACAGAAGCCTTCATGACCACATGGTGATGTCTAGATGATGGCAGTTACTCACAAGCTGATTTATCCTAGTCCTTGTGCACTGAGGTTCATGTGTGGTGTGGGTGCCTTTCAGGAGTCACAGATTCCCACGAGCTACGCATCAGGCTGAGTGCCAGGAAATCCCACATGTTTCTATTTCTGCTTCCACCTGGCCTGAGAGAAACCATCTGTTTTCATTACTGTGTAGCTGCCCCAGGCCAGAAGACTGCAGCACATACAGGTGGGGACTGGGGTGCAGTTGCACACTCTCAAGACCAGCATGTGACCACCTGTGCATCGACTGTGTCAGCAGGTGCTGATGTGGGACTACTACCTTTCCCTCTCCAGCAAATCTATGTTTCATCTGCTTTATTGCTGAGAAGATGAGTGAGAGGAGCACTCCCAACCAGCCTGTGATTTTGAAGTGCCACCTTGCCCACCCTAGACTGTGGCGACCCTGTGTTTCCCTGGGCACATGGGGCTTAGGGATGCTGCTGGGTTCCCACATCCAAATGCACTCTCTGGCCATTTCCAGTCCTTGCTGCGAGTTATAACCCAGATGTACATAATTTTGTTCTGTTTCCCCTGCCTGTCTTCTTCTCTTGTTCCTCATTCTCCCACAAAGATAGCCCAAGGTGCCTAAGAGGAACCAGAGCAATGGAACAGAGGGCACAAGGCTCTTCCTTTCAGATGAAGGAAGTTAAGAATTTTTTCTTATTTTGCAGATAGGGAAAATAAGGACCAGAATTAAAAGCCAGTCACCCAAGGGAATAAGATAACCAAATAGCAATGAGGACCTGAAGAACCTAAGCCAGTTCAAAGGCTGGCAGACAGCTGTGCCTCCTGTGGCAACGGAAGGGTTCCACCAGCAAATCCAGAGTAGCTACCTGATACATATAATATACAGATAACGAGATATGCCAGATACATCTAATATATATATAAAACAATAGCTATGGGTAAAGTATGTACCTTTAACCAGGGTGTTCCTACCTACCTGGAATTCAAGAAAGAGCAAACTATACCTTCTTTATGGGTTTCCAGCTGTAAATAACAGAAGATATTGAGGAGAACTTGTTCTGCCAGTCACAGCATCCCACAGTGAAGATGTGCTTAGCATGCAACCAGCATGTGAAGGGAGGCACTGCCATTCCTCAGGCTGCAACGGGGTTGGAAGTGATCAGGATCAGCATGGGATTGTTTGTTTCGGCTCACTGGTGAAAGGATTGCCAGTAACTGTTCTCCCGTATTCTTTCCATGATAAATAGCTGTGTATTCTAGCAGAAGTCAAATTCCTAATGCTGAACCAAATAGGAACATGTACATTTGTGATTGAGCTAGTTTTTTCTCACTGATGCAGCATTTACCTTTTCCCATTGCTAACATTTTTTTTCTTCAACTGGAAATACTTTCTTGAAAACTCTAGTTTGCATATTGGGCCATAATAACATCATGGTCACAGAGAGTCTGAGAAGGTCTATTGAAAACACTAGGGAAAAGGCTTCTTGAATGGTAGACAGGCAGCTCCTGAAGACTGTAGTATTTCAAAGCTGATCTTTGTTCAGCACTAACATGTGATTCTCCAATTCTGTAAGGCACAGGAAGTAGTCCTTTGCCTGTTCTGTTCTGGCAAGCTCCTGTGTGGATACAGTAGCCAGGATTGAGTGTTGAAGTACATAAAGAAATCCAATTAAAGCAGTGAAGAGCAAGAGGGACCCAGAAATCATGACATAAAAGGAAGACTTGCATGGGGTAAAATAATCTAGTAATATATAAAAAGCTAATGGAAAGAGGGGAGACATAATGAGATCTTCCTGTCTAAAATGGATGAGAGGAAGATGTAATTATTTTCATTTGCAGTTAGAAGAATTCAGGCTGGGATGCTAGCAAAAAGCATTTTAGCAGTGCAGGTAGCAATACTTGAATAGGGTACTGGAAAGGCTGTGGACTCTCCACCATTAGAGTTTTTTAAGGACAAATTCAATAAACATACAGGTATAATTACTTTGGCCTGAAGCAGAAGCAAAGCATAGACAAGTTCATGAGGTTCTTCAAGCCCTATTCCTCTATATGCCTCAGATATTAAAATTCTAGTCTAGAAAAAGTGAGCTTCCTTCCAACTGCAAACATTGGATTAAATTACAAGTACAGCTCAATTTCACACATACTAGTGTAAATCAGGAGGTACTAAGATAAAGGCAGTGGAATTATGCTGTAAAGCTCAAAAAGATGACATTCAACATCAGCAAGTTACTGGATTTTAATATAACACATGGCAATTTCAAGATATTTTTTGTACCTATAGTATTTGTTCTGTTCTATTCTGGGTTTGTAGCAACAACAGTATCATCACCTCATAACTCTGGCACCTAAGTAATGTAGCAGGGTGGAAAAACATATTACCCAGGAGAAACATAAGCTGATTTGATGTCCCTGCACCATGTTTGAAATCCACGGATGGAAGTTTTGGAGATCACTACATTCCTTACATAACTCCACTTAATAAACCAATTTCCCTGACTTGTGTAGCTAACATTTCTACACAACTTTCTTTTTTTAACTGGATAATTTTTACATGGTACATGTATGAATTAAAAATGGAATCAAAGGGCCTTTCTAAATCTTTGATCTTCTCTGTGCCCCAGTTTCTCCTGTCTGTAGCACAGAGATTGTATTTTTTTTACCCCAGACATCTGCTGATCTGCGGGATTATTAGTTCATTATTATTTTTTGGGTGCTTTGCATACCCCCAAATTATTAAATTAGACCATAACAAATATTCAAAATACCATTTTAGAAATTAATTACCATTTACTGGACTTCTGACAGAATTCATAAAATTGCTGGGAGATCTGTTTTTAATTCCTAGATACACAGTCACCCTGTGAGTGCCCACGCTGAAACCAGGTAACAAGTCTCCCAGCAGGCTCAGTTGGAGCAGGATCAGCTCACACTTTCCCTCTGGGTCTGCAGGATGCCCGACTCCTACCCACACAACCAGCACCCTCCAACAGGTACCTTTACTTTTGCATTTGCATCCTGTCCTGGGGGAAATCCCTCACCCATCACCTCCCAACAAGTTGGGCTGCCTCTTTCAGCTTCTGTAGGCAGCTTTCAGTGTATACAGGAGCATTTTGGTGTCCCTTCTATTTAGTGTGAAGGGCAAGGCAGTCAGTAAAACAGTGGTTTTAACCAGCCTGCCCTTGCTGGGTAGAAATCAACTCTGTTCAGAGGTGAAGGGGTTGGGGTCAGCCTAGTTGCATCTGGGATGGTCCAAGAACATTCAGCTGTCAATGTTGCTGACTCAGGACAGCTAGACTTTTCACAGGTGAAGTTATTTGTATGTCCACAGCTGAGTGGGCACCAAACAAAGGCAACTTCCTCTAAATACTACAGTATAACTTAGCTATTTCTCACATTATCTGGCAATTGTGTCCTATATTTCTACTCTAGCAAAGCTCATTTTCCACTGTTTCTAAATATAATATAATTCAGAAATAAGCAAGTATTAACTTCAAGTTAACTTTTTAATTAACTTTGAATGCCAGATTATAGTTTCCATTGTTTATTGCCACAACAGACTATTAAAGGGGCACGTCCGCTCAGCTAAATTTGTGATTTTGTCTCAGGCATAATAATATCTCTGAGAGTTGCTCAACTCTAATAAGATATTTAAGCATATATTTAAATATAAGCAGGCACAAATACAGGCTGGGGGCAGAATGGCTAAAGAGCAGTCCTGAGAAGGACTTAGGGGTGGTAGTAGATAAGAAGCTCGACAGGAGCTGCCAGCATGCACTTGCAGCCCAGAGAGCCAACCACATCCTGGGCTGCATCAAAAGAAGTGTGGCCAGCAGGGCCAGGGAGGTGATTCTGCCCCTCTGCTCTGCTCTGGTGAGACCACACCTGGAGTACAGCATACAGCTCTGGAGCCCTCAGCACAAGAAAGATATAGACCTGTTGGAGAGGGTCTAGAGAAGGGCCACAAGGATGATCAGAGGGCTGGAGCAACTCTGCTACGAAGACAGCTGAGAGAGTTTGGGCTGTTCTGCCTGGAGAAGAGAAGACTCTGGGGAGACCTTATAGTAGCCTTCCAGTACTTGACGGGGGCCTACAGGAAAGCTGGGGAGGGGTTTTTCATCAGAGAAGATAGTGATAGGACAAGGGGTAATGGTTTTAAACTGAGAGAGGGGAGATTTAGGTTAGATATTAGGAAGAAATTCTTGACTATAAGGGTGGTGAGGTACTGGAATAGGTTGCCCTGGGATGTTGTTGATGCCCCATCTCTGGAGGTTTTTAAGGCCAGGTTGGATGAGGTTTTGTGCAACCTGGTCTAGTGGTAGGGGTCCCTGCTCATAGCAGGGGGGTTGGAACTAGATGATCTTTAAGGTCTGTTCCAATCTTAACAATTCTATGATTCTATGATTCTGTGCAAGCTGTCCTATGAAATCAGTCAGAGTTCTGTTTAAAAATAAATCTGTGGTTAACTCCGTATACAGACTTTTTTTCCCAACACAGTATAGCTGCCATGGCAACAATGAGTAGCATAGCATTTGTGTTTTGAATATTAAATTAAGATCAAGACCTTCAGTATTAAATTGTTTTACTAGCAGTTAATGTCCCTCCTTTTGGCTCAACAGACTGCAATGAGTCTTCATTAGCTCTGATATGCAGCACCAAGACAACAAATGTACAGCATGCTCTAAAAGACCAACTAGTATTGCAGAATAAACAAGGCAGTCACTCCCTGTTCACCAGCCCAAAGATGACAGTACAGAACAGATATTTAATCAACAAGGAAACTACCTCTGCCTGGATGAGAAAATCTTTTCCTTTGACTCCTCAAAAATCAGCAACTAATAGACTATTACGCAAATGCTAATCACAATCAGAGTAAGTATAAGAAGGGATATCCAATCAATGATCATAAGTCTATAGCTTTATCATGTATGTACAATATGCATTTGATTTCTACCAGAACCTTATAGAGCAAAGGACAAATATAGTATCAGCTTGTCCATTGAAAGCAGAGAAATATGCCCAACTAGCAATAAGAAAAAATACACATGTGGGAAAGAGTAAATAAAAAGTATCAGTGAAGACAGCATAAGAAGGGAGAAGTTACTGGTTGGCCTGAAGGTCACAGGTGAATTTCTGAAGCTATTTTCTGTGCTGAAAAACCTCAGACTTCCTAAATTGCCTATTTTTAGGAGATGCTCTCAAGGCTGGTCCTGAATTACCTTTTGGGAATTTTAGGAGGAAAATTCAGTTTCCCAACAGGGTCTCCATGAGTTAGCTGAAGCATGGTTGGGCTTTTGCAGCTCCCAGCTACCCTTTCTGCCCTTTCAGTCACCATGCCTGGTAAAATGATGTCAGATGTCTTCCTTTATCATCACTCTAGGATCATTTCTACTCAGCATCTTGCTATCACATGCCACAAAGGCATATGGGATTCATATGCAGTCTGAATACAGGCTGATACAAAAGACAACATCAACAGCAACAGTGATGTCCCAGGGTGTCTTGGGATCCAATATGCTCTGCTTCAAAAATAAAGCACAACAGACAACATCCCTGAAATTCAATTAAAATCCGTCTCTGATAGCAAGAGGCATACATTGTTTCCAAGATTATAGATTTTAAAAAATTAGGTATTTTCTGTAGCTTATTTCTAGAGAAATCTGTATTTATTCTGACAGTTTTCATGTAAAAGAATGGTCACTTATTAATAAAAGAAAATAAATTTAAAAAAAACAACAACACAGAATAGAGTTGATAAGTGCCACCTTACAGTGGATCAAAAAAGCCACTTTAACTCTGCTTAACTAAACTGGCTCTGAAATAGGAACACATGGGTAGAAAATCCTTTTGGCTCTGCTACCTATTTTTGGAGTTGTCAAAAACAGTTTCTCATAAAATCAATCATATCTCCTGGATTTTTCCTGTTTTCAGCTGATAAAACTTTTATTGCTTCTTTCATACTGCTGTGCTTCATGCACAGTAACAGAGCTTGTTTCACTCCACACAATCTGTGCTTTGGAAAGCCTGATGTCTAGGGTTCAATTGATAATGTCAGGTCTTCTACAACTGTAAATATCATATGTCTTTCCACTTAAAAGACACTAGTTGAAGTCTCAGCATAGCCAGTGGAAGCTAAATATAAGAACATGATAGAATTATAATCTGCCATTAGAGTGGCCTGAACATTTTGACAGGCACAGTTTAACATCAGTTTCAGGCAAATTTCCAAATATTTGATTCCAAGTACATCACATTTGGATCTGTTGTAACAGCTATCTAAAATCTTAGGAACAAGGGTCTCTCATAGGAGCAACTTTCCTGCTAGCTTTTCAGTGCTTTATCCTTGCGTTGTTTCATATTTCAAACTTGTAGAGGCAAAGGTAAAGCAGACAGGAATAACATCAGGGTAAAAAGCCAAGAACAAAGGGTTTGACTATCAGAACCAAAATCTGTTTTGAGAAGCTGGTGAGCTTTGGGAAAATACTTCTTTTAAATTCTTACTGATGTTTTTAAAACATTTTAAAAGTTTCTCACTGTCTTTAACAGTGGACGCAGGCCCTTGTGATTAAGATCAGTATGCTCTGATGTGGAACCGGTATCTCCTTCTTGTCCAGAGGAACTCTAGAGAATTACTTGCTGGGGAGTCATCTTTGACAGGCACATAAGAAAGCCTTAAGAATATATTAATCACAAACCTTGGGTTTCCTGCTCAAAACTAGGGAGGCCCTCCAGCCACACACCTTCCACACTTTTAAATTATTATATGAGGGTAGTGAAACACTGGAACACGTTGCCCAGGGAATTTGTGGAAGCCCAATCCTTGGAAGTGTTCAAGGCCAGGTTGGATGGGGCGCTGAGCAACCTGGTCTAGTGGGAGGTGTCCCTGCTCATGCAGGGGTGTTGGATCTAGATGATCTTTAAGGTCCCTTCCAACTCAAACCATTCTATGGTTCTATGATATGAGGCCCAGTATGAGAACCTGATGTTCCTTTTTGTTTTGACATCATTCAGCTTTTGCAGAAGTAGAAGAACTGTTTAATCCATTCTCTTTTTAATTTGTATAAACATCGTTTTTATACATATGTAAACAATAATTTTGTACTTCTAAATCTTAATTTACTACAAGTCTGAAATATAACTTGATACAAGACTGAAAAAACACTTTCTCGAGGGAAAGAACTGAAAGAACTTTCCTCTCCTACTATAAATGATCAGTCAGATAACTTTTCTAAAGCTATCAACAACTTTGCAGTTCAACACTACTAAAACACCCTGTCAACTTAGTCCTCCTTGCCATGTATTGCCAAAGAAGCTAGTAACTATCAGAACATATTATTGTTCTAGCAAAAATCATGAACAAACACAGCCACACTTCATTGGTAAAATTCTTTGTGGTGCTTGAGAGAAGAAATATCAAATGGTCTTAATTCTGCAGACTAAGGCAAGCTGTTCCTCAAATAAACAGCAGTCAGGCAGAAAGGAAAATTCACTGCTGGCTCAGAAGTTTGCGAATGCTGCGAAGAAGAGGAGACCGCTACAGATAGAGGGAGTTCCTCAGCCTCCTCCCATCCCATCCAAATCAATCAGCACTACAGCTCTACACACCCTTCAGGGTCGGATTATTTTTAGAACTTAAGAATAAAAAAACAGCCCATCACACGCCCACTCTTCTTTGGGGAAACAAATGTGCTAGTCAAGGGAAGATATAAATAATAACGCGATGACACAACGAAACGCCTCATCCGGTGGCTGCAGTGCAAACTGCTGTCCACCAGCCAGCAGAGCTGCTGGACATACTCCATTAATCTCTTTTCCAAAGCGATGGATTCTTTTTTTGGAAACTAGTCCAGTTCAACAAGGAGTCATTTTTTCCCCCATCAGCTGAGATCAGTCACCAGTAACTCATCACTTCTGATCCAGCCCATGTTCTTCACTTGTAACTGAGACTTTCCAGCAGCGATCTTGCAGCTGGCCTGCAGGAAACACCTCCGAACTCCCTATTCATAGCCTGGGCAGGGCAGAGGAAGGAGAGAGCAGACAATCAGATACAGACTGATAGGAAAAGTGTGATCTTCCTTTCACTTGATAATGACACCATTTTCTCCCCTCAGCTTTAACCTTCAAAAAAGATTCAAGAAGCCATGTGAAAACCTACAGCCATGGTGTGATCTAAGCATAGTATCTCTAAATTTTTAGACACAAAGCAAAATCTGTAGTGCCACTCCAGGGAAGAGCCAGTCTAGGTTCCTACTCCAACAACTGCTGGCATTTCTATTAAAAATTTTATTTTTATTTTATTTTATTATTGCTTTTATGTTCCATTAGCTAAATTGGACGGGCTACTCTGGAAGCAAAAAAAACAACAGTTTTGTGTACCCAGGTCTCCCATTCTGTCCCAATTCACCTTTAGGGAATGTATTAATGCATTTATCAGGGCCATGGATGCCTGTCTCCCACCCAGTTGCTGGTGAGGTTGGCACGAGGCAGAGGTAGTGCTGCTTCTAGACACATACTGGAAAGGATTGTGGTACCTGGAATAGTTTGATGCTAAATGCAGAGAGGATAGCAGGTTTACATGGTAGCTGTGCAGGAGCTTGGGAAACTGCAACATGAGGGGTCACTGTCTAAATAACACTAAAGACTTGCTTTGTCTGGTTAAAGCCTTTGGTAAATCTGGCCCTAACAGTCTACTCGGCTTCACAAGGACTTGCAGACACAAGTGATTGTGTGAAGGCATTAAAACAGATGGCTGTATATTTTTCGTCCTTGTAGAATTCCTTTTGAACTAGCCCAAAGAGCAGAGTCAAACTGGTCACTGATGTAAACCAATGAAGGTCTGCCCAGATGTACCAGCTGTCGATCAAATTCCTATCACCCCAAATGTGACTGGAGGTGTACAGGGACCGAGTGAGAAAAAAATACGTTTGGTTTATAGGGAGGGAACTGGGATATTTACTGCTTTCCAGCTGGCTTAGAAGACAAGAGTGCTCGTGTGGCAGGTTTGTGCTCTCAGGAAGCTCCTCAGTGGGGTGGAAAAGAATTGGAGAGTTTATTTACGTGTTTAGTTGATCTTTCTAACCTCTAATAAGAGCAAAAGCAGCATGAAATGAGGTTTAGGCTACTGTGGAGAATTGCCAGATAATGGATTCAAGGAAGAGTACATGTGTTTATATACACCCCTCGGTGGTTAACCACTGTATCAAGCAAAAGATATGCTGCCACTTCAGAGGTTAACAGATATTCAGTGTCAGAAGGGAGACTACAAAGACCCTAGTGCAATCCTACTCTGCAGGACAAGTGTGTATACACTCACCTGCTTGCCCTGGCAGCAACGTTTTTATTGAACCTTCCCAGATACCTCAGAGCCAAGCATAAACTGCAGGACCTTGTTGGTTCAGTCTTAGACCAAGTCAGGGCCATAGCTCAAAAGCTGGTGCTGCCCAGTCAATGCTCCTCCAATGAGAAGCACCAAGCGAATGAGCTGGATTCAACTCTTGGCAAGAAGATGCCTGCTGGCACCTTTGCTGCTGGTTCCTGTGCAGTCTGAGCTGCTTCTTTTCAGTTCCAGCAGGGCAGAGCTGAGGTCTTACTACAGAAGTTATTGCCTGACCTGCCTCCACTTATGGATGAGCAAATTTAGGTCTCTTGGGCTATTAATTCTACCAACATTTCTTCATAATTTCCCTACAGTTTCTTCATAATTAGGGGTGGTGGAGGAAACAAGTTTAAATAACAACAATGCAATCATTTTACAATAGAAAGAAAGCACCACCCTAAAAATAGCACGGAGCCATCATTTAAAATTACACAGAGCAGAGCAATGCCCCTTTGGAAACTTTAATTTCAAGGTGATGAGGGTGTTTTTTGAGGAAAGAGTGTGTGACCCTGCCTGTATTTCTTCACCAAAATAGGTGGGGATGTGTCATGAATAGGTTGCTTCCACCCGGAGTCACTCCTCATTCCCACAAAACATTCTATGCCTTGCCACCAAGGGCCAAAGAGCAGCTGCTGCCGTGGCTGCTCTGTTGGAGCAGCTCACAGCCCGCTCAGCACCCTGAGCTTGTGGCAGGGGCCAGCCGTGCCAAGACGCAGGAGTAGCAGCACTCCTTGTAGCACCCAAGGCTGAGCATGCTTCATACTGCACGATGTGGTGGCAAAAGGTCCATGGACAGGGTGGGGAGAGTCTCCTCACCTTTTCACAAGGCTCATCACTTCATCTTGATGTTTACGAGAAGTGTAGGGAAAGTTTTCTTGTATGTGGCAACCTGACCTTAACCTCTCAGTTCAGGACATGGTCTTTATAAAGATTAGACTGCACGTTACACATCCTGAGGAAAGGGTGCAGTGCCTCCCTGCATGACCAAAGAACATGAACTGTAGTAACCTTTGTGAGGGGCTTGTGGAGAGAAAGGGGGAAACTGAGAAAGCCGCTGATCTGGGATGCATGGTCACCTTTAAACAATACTTGGGTCACACAGTCTAATGACCGTCTCTTTACCTTTGCCCCCATCCCACTCTGAGGGAGAATTGTAGCTCTAAGTGGAAAGTTCAGAGCTGGAGCTGCAGATTTAAACTGTGCTTAGCCAAACTTCCTATTGGGATGACCCGAAGCAAAGTAACAAGAAAGGGCTGAGTCCCCCCAGCTCTGCAGGGCTGGCCTGAGGTCCACAACCATGTCCCCCCATCCAGAGCAGACCTGACCCTGGAAGTAGGCAAACATCCATTCACACTGGAAGAACAAAATGCTGCATTCAAAGCCCTCCCTAGGACTAGAGAGCACTTTCCTCACTCACACTTTTCCATTAACAAAGTATGGACCAGTCGCCCCTACAGAGAAATAAGAGTTCCTCCCATTCCTGCTGTTTCAGATGTCAAGTCTTTTTTAATGGAGATCTGCAGGCTCTCCATACACAGACCTGTAGCTATTCAAAGCAAATTGTTCACATAGAAAAAGAAAACACATTTCACATGAGGTTTGCAAAATCCTGGACAACTTCCAGTTTAGATAAGACAGCGCAACCCTGATTTGGCACACCTAATGCTTCTGCTCTGACCATGCAGGGCATAGTGATCACGCATGATCACTGCTTTGAGTGATCACAGTTCTGAAGTTTAACCCAGAGAATAGCTAAGTAGACGGCATAGGGAAAAAGAAATCATGTTGTTAATTAATCGCAAAAATTATCTGACTTAGCTTCAAGGAACAGAGCTCTTTCAAGAGCTACCAAGACCTGACAGCATCCCAATGCAGTTCCATGTAGTGCAAGTCCAGCCCTTAATGGCTGCTTCCTTAAGCCAAAATAAGTTAAGCTCCTATACTGCTAATGGCAGTGAAATCCAAATGAAAATGTGGTGTTGCTCAGAATATTGCTGTAGATTTGTGATTTTCCTCTCCTGCATAGGAATGAGCATCACCAGTTGTTTGGATTTTTTTCCTGAGTTCAGGATCTTAGTGTTCTCAAAGGCAAAAGTCAACAACACCTGTAAAACCTTTTTATTTTTTTCTTTTCTGAGCTTCACCTGAGTCTAGTTCTCACTTATATTCTAGCTTCTTCACATCTATGAATTCTCTGGTGGTATAAATTCCATCTGCTGTTACTTGAAGCTTTCTATGTGATTTTGAGGGATCTCAATGGAGTTACAAGAGTCACATTCAGTGAAATAAGAACTACCCAGACAGACTGCCTGAAGTAAAGCAAGCTGACCTCCCACTAGTGCATACTTAAACTTTTATTCTTACCTTTCCTACCTCAGCTCTGCTCCAACTCATCACTACCAGATACCCAGCAGCCAGAGTACACACCACCCAACACCTTTTTCCTTGAGTTCTAGCAGTGAGAGTTTTCCAGGATGCTTGGAGATCACATAAACCACGTTACAACCAAAGAAAGTAGTAAGCAAGAAAACTTCAGCCAGGAACCTTCTGCCTCCCTCCTCCAAAGTGACTTTCTTCTCTGGCAAGGTTATTCAAGCCCTTCAGGATATGACTGCACAAGGAAAAAAACCCACCCTCAAATCCCTTTGAAGAAAATATCTTGCTGGTATTAGAGTATATTCTGTCCACAAATTGCCTCAGCAGCAAAATGAAAAATGCTTCACACTTCCAGATGGAAGACGTGTGAAGAGGCTTAATTAGCTGAAGTTCCTATACTGCTTTGAAGATGGGAAGACCTCTGAAAGAAGTGCTAAGAACAGATAACCAGAATCCATTTGTTCTGGTATAAAAAACACAAAAAGCGGATTGATGTTGCACAGAATATGTATGTCAGAAAAATTGTCCAATCATAGGATTATTCATCAAAGTTCTACTTGGAGCTTCAGGGATTGTTTAGATACTGGTATTTCCAAGTGGTATCTCAGTTAAAGATGTGATTCCACTACCTATTTTTTACAGGCGACTCAAATGGGACATTAGAGTAAATATTGCTAGGATACTATGACATTTTCTTCAACATTCAGGGCTCACAGTTTTGATGTTTAAAACACAGGATATTTGAGACAGCTTCCTCAAAAAAATATTTTTTGTTTCTGTCCAAGTGCATAGCAGCCCAGGTAAAAATGCTGTTTCTGAAGCACGGTATGTCCATTAAATAATTAATATCATGGACTAACACTAGTGAGAAATGGTACTAAGAACAGAACAAGAAGTGAATCTGAGTGCATGAAAGCTCATTTCCAGCAGGAAAGAAAGATTAAGCATATTTAAAAATCAGACAGAAATGCACCTCTCACTGAATTTTGTCCTTGGACAGAACAGTATTCTCTTTATGTCCAAACTCCATAAACTGCAATAACCCAGCCAAACCTCAGGATGAATGACTGGAGGAATTACTTCTCTCCCCCAGCAGTGAAAAGCTACATCTCTCAGGCGAGGAAGCATAAGGTGCTTTGGTAAACAATGTTTTAACTTCACTGGGGAAAAGTGGTATCAATCAGACTCTGGAAGGAAAAGAAAAGTGAGTCCTAGGCAGGAAGACAGCAAAACTGTGACCAAACCATCAGCTGATGATCAAATTGGTTTGTATCAGCTGAAACAAACATGATGTCCCCTGGATCCTTATTCTTAAAATGAAGGAATTCTGTTATTTAGGTGAGTCTCTGGTGTTAAGCACTACAAATAACAGGTTGTGCTATAAAGAGAATCTGAAAAACAGTTTTTCTTTTAGGTTGCTGAATGAAAAAACTTGAACAGGAAGGTAAGGTCTCAGACCAGAGTGAGATTTTCCTTGGAAGCACATGGATCAATAGCCTAGCTTGCCCCTCTTACTGGAGCCCTGTGCTGTGGAAACTATATATCTGAAGAGTTATGCATATACACATTTACTTTGTAATTACAAATCAGAGGTTTCAAAACATATTACCAACGAGGAAGCAGCCTGAAGCTCCTTGCAGGGTTCAACTGATTTAGAAGAGCCTCACAGAGCTGTGACAGCAAATTTCTCTTTGAATCACCAACAACTCTCGTGCAGGTGGCTGTTGCAGAGTGCTGGTTTTCACCCTGTCCCATATGACTCCAAGCTGCAAAGTCCAGAGACACATTTGACGATAAAAAAACCCCTCCACACCAAAACTGACAGCTCTGAAAAAATAAATAAATTAATAACTGTAGGAATAAATTATGAGCTACAAAAGTATCATTTCCATCCTCAAAAAGCTCAGTGCAATTCTGCAAAACAGCACAGGCAAGAAGTAGTTTCCTAATCAAACTTCTAAGACTGTCTTATCACAGCTACTCAATGTCCTCTACATGGAAAACTGGCTCCAGTGTCTCCTTGGAAAAGGGTGACTGAAATACAGCCATTAAGCAGGACTGAATTTATCTGTTTTCAGCTAACAAGGATATTTTAGCAGAAGAATCCCAAACAGAATCCCAGTCTGAAATTCTGCTATTTCCACCAACAAAACATTTTGACATTCTTCCTGAGGACAAAACTTGAATTTTCACTAAACACAGTTAATTTGCTCAAGCCAAGTAAGTGTAAACAAATCCATTTCAAAAAGTTAAGGCAAGATTAGAAAATGTTCCTTTTGTTTCCTTTAAAAAAAAAAAAAATCAACCCTTGAAAACGCTATTTTACAGTTGCAGAAAATGTGACTTTTGCCTTACTTTTGTATTGGGTCAGGCAAACTAGGAAAAACCACAAAATCTCTCTGTGACAGAGGGTAAACCTTCATTTTAATATGCACTGTTCCCAAAGGAGGAGAAAATTCAATACCTAAAATGACAGCATAATGTTTTCATTATTATTTCAGGAGCTCACAGTTAATTGGACAAGTTTAGCACCCTGTGAATTAACATGTGTCCTCACTTCTCCCCAGTAAACAGTCTGTAATTGCTTCCATTTTTCTGAAATCAGGAGATAGCTCTCATGAGCATTACTCTGAAAAAAACCTCTTGTTCTTTTGGGGACTTACATAGGTCCCATCATTATTGTACCTGAGCACTACACAACACCTCTCATAAACATGGAACTGTGCTTACTTCATCTTGCACGTACCTGTGCAAAGGCTCCATATGCCTACACTGACATTGCACGAGCACTTGTGCCTCAGTCTTGACCAGGTTTTAGCATCTTCCTCTCACCTATTCATGTCCCGGTGGGCTCCTTGGACCAAGCATTCCTGTGCTCACCTGAGCTGAGCTGCAAGGTCCAACACAACTTCCCAAAGCCAGGACAAAGACTGAGTGGTCGCAACCAGGTGAGAAACCTTGGCCTGATCCACTTGACAGGTCATGATGCTGCTCACTCCCCTTTCTGTAAACAGCATGCTTTAAGCCACAGCCTGTAGCCAGTTCAGGACACTTGTGCTCCTTTCTCTGGGAGCATTTGCATTTTCTAGGAAATTATTAAGGACACCTGGTGCCAGAGGGAAACATCATGAGCCAGGTTGTGCCATGGTTAACTCATCACCCAGCAGAGAGGACACTTGGTTTATGTGTTCTGCCACCTCCTGTGTTTTAGAAGACAAAACTTGCTCTCTGAAATATGAGCTCAGTATTGTGCATCTGCCCCTCTGGGCTCATCACTGACCCCTGTAATTACTTCCCTGTGCCTGGAAAGACACCTGTACACACACCAGTTGTCCTAGCAAAGAAGGAGTTTCCAAAGCCAAAGGATGTTACAACACATGGCCCAAGGTCTAAGTCCCACACTAGAAGGACTTTTTACAAAATTTGGAATTCTTTTTCTCCTTCTATATCCTTTAAAAGAGATCAGAAATAGATTTAGAACATGGCAGTAATACTACATGCAAAGGTAAAGATTATTTGCAGTTTCAGCTCACTTCTGCTTATCCTCTCCAGGATCATGCTGACTGTCCTATTGGTTGCAATGACATAGCAGAGCTCATGCTGAGTTCTACTCTATTGGGCTAATTTGGCTGAGCTGGTATTCTCATACTGATTATGCTTTCCCTTATGATCTCCAAATCCTTTTCAACTGTTCTTTTTCAGGAGGCAGCATCATACACATACAGTTGCTGGTTGTATAACTAGCTCTTAGTTGCATTAAAATCCATCCAGTTTATCCAGTTATAACACTGCAGGACTTCCCTCTTTTTCTTGTTGTACACCACTCTTCACCTAGAGTACACTAATACATTGAGGTCTCCCAAAGACAAGCATCCAGGTGTAAAACCAAATGCTTGGAAAGGAGTGGAACAGAATTCCCTGAAGAAAATGTCCCAGTCACGAGGATTTCCTGTGACTCTCTGGGTCTCCTCTATTCATTACATTTAGCTTTCTACAGCATACTTAACTAATAACTAAGGGGGAGAGTGGGACCCAGATCTTCATCCAGCCTAGGAAAATTTCATTCCATTTTCCTTTTTCACTCTCTCACCACACAGAAAATCCATAGGCTTAATAAGAAGCTTGAAACCAGGTATTTGGATGTTTCAGATAGCATCAGTTCTAGAGCTGAGAGAGATGTTGAGCAAACATCCTTCCAGACTGAGCAAAAACTTATACCTCAGCCTGGATGACAAGCCTGACAGGTAAATCCTCAGGATCCCACTGCCCTTTTTTTTTTCTTCTTCTTTTTTTCTTTCTTTTTTTCTTTTTTTTTTCTTTTTTTTTTTTCTTTTTTGGTGGTGGTGGTGTAAGAGGAAAGTGTTAGGGATATGAGATCAGACTCTACCTGTGGAGCTGAATCTTAAGGCAGAGATTTCCAAAGTTTGGAAACTTGAATCTAAGGTTTTAACACTAGCCTAATTTACGTTCTAGTTCTGCATTTTTAAGTTAAGTTAGACTTAACTTTCTTTGATCAAAAAAGTCAAGTCTGTTTTCATCCCTGGGAGTTTTACAAATACTTCTGGTTTTGCCTAAGATACAAACACTGTGGGAACAGGGACGTAGCTTGATTTGAATACAAACATTGGAACTGAGGTGTCTCTTCTCCAAAGTATGCTCAGAGTCTCCCTAAGCAAAGCTGCTTTCAATAGCTGGATACAGATAATAATATGCTAAGAAAAGATCGGAAATTGAATAAAAATAACCCTGCACTTATTGAGAGCTGTAAAGTATGGCAAATATTTTACTACCTACCCATGTAATCATCTCACATCAGCGAGATAATCTTCCGGTGTTAAACAGAACTGTATTTGCTTCATCTGTATTAACAGATGGAGCAACTCTTCAGGCTTTATGTAACAGTAATTAAACAAATCCTCACAATGGCCACATGATTTCATGCACAAGACAGGGTACTCTACAAAAAAAAAAAAAAAAAAGCTTTGCTGCTGGGTTGGAAAATTCCAGGTCACGTAGTCCAGGGAGCTCCATGAGAGCTGTCAGCCTGATGCCTTGGATCAGCCTGCCTCGTCCTCCAGGACATCCTCTTTGCTGTGCACTGGGACCGAGAGCAGAACATCCAGAAACAAAGCAGCTGCAGCAGGCACCTTCAACCTCTGCAGGAAAAAGTTATTGGACTACTTCATTTGTAAGATGAGAGACTGTTATCCAGGCACACCGCTATACTACAAGTCTATCTGCATAAAGATAATATGGGAAAGTTCATACCATTTGGTAAGTAGTAGAGTTTAGTGTCCCCACAGAGAGCCCCTGTCACAAGCAGGTAATCTCTCTCCTGTCACCTGCTTCTCAGCCACGAGCACCAGCAGTTCACATGTGGGCTAGGACCTGAGCCTGGAGGTGGGTGTGTGAAATGCAAGAATCATTGCTACAGGCAGGAAAAGAAATCTTCCCAGTAGGTAACACCCACCCAGCCACCCATACGTGAATCTCTACTGGTCTGAAAGGGCAAGAGATAGCAGAATAAGCAAGGCACTTGAGCTGCACCTTGAGAGGGAAAGAGTCCATCACGGATGGAAAATGCAGAGTGGAACAGTGTTTTCTATCTTCACACAGGCTCTCTCTCCTGCCCAAAAAGTAAGCATCAACATTAGCACCAGCAGACCTGCCTCACCTCTCTGATGTGCTGGACAGAGGGATGACTGAATGGGACACCCCAGGAGTTCACCTCTGAGAAACCCCAGAGCTATGCTGGACATGGAACCATTATCTCCACACCCCTCATCTGGGGGTGCTGCAGAGCTCTGTCCCCTCCCCACCTACTACTCTATAAAATACCTTGGATATCTTGGGCCAGAAATGCATAGATGAGACACAGGCCTTTATATCACGTACATTAAATATATAGAGAAGTCTCCCATCGCATCTAACACCAAGCCAAAATCAACACCTGAAAGAAAATTCAGCTCATTAAAACTGAACCTAGACCAGGTACAAGTGGAGGAAGGAATCCATCCAAATCTACTAACTGTGCAATATCCCGTCTGCTGTTGCTGAAAATGCCTGCTCTCCAAACTAAAGAAGCATGCCACAACTTTTAGGTTATTTTGCTCTTACAAACAGGATTTGTGAAAACAACAACAACAACAAAAAATGGCAGAATGAAACATGCACTGATAGAGACATTCATTCCTCTTGAGCAAAATCATTGACTGGGGGATAAAAAAAAACAACACAGGTGTTCTGCTGCCACCACATGGTCGTGAATAGACGTGAATAGGCAGAGTTTTAAAATATAATAAAGTGGTTTTGCTTCTTCAGAACTGATCGATTCACTGAGCCTATAATTTTTGTGTACTTCCTTAACTCATCTCCAGTAGGGGATAGTTGTTTCAAATCCATCAGATGACCACGAAGCCAGACTGCCTGCCCTGGTAGGTCTGCCCTGAAGCTGGGTTGGATCCAGAGATTTCAAGGTTCATCACACACTCGGGCCTCAGCTCTGGGGTACAAATTATTTTCAAAAAGCCTTCTGGAGAGAAAAACAGCTTTTCAGCCAACACAGGACACACGTATCAAATGGTCCTGGTGCACAAGTCACTTTGGAGTGACATCTGGAAAGGGGGAGGTGGGATGCATCCCCCACTCTGAGACCTAGAGTCCCCTGCATGACTCACCCAAGGTGAGGACAATACCACCACTATTTACTCCAGAGACTGCTCTCACCAAAAAGCCCTTAAAGAGAGAAAAAAGACTGCCTTTCTGCAACTGTAATTTAAAACACCCCATTGGCATTTTTATTTTTACTAAGAAAAGTGCAAATCTCAGCGTTAGCTTGGCCAAACTCTGAAAAGAAACAGTAAATCCTCTCTGAAAAGTATACACTCTTGAAAGGTACACTATGCAAAAATCCTGTCTTAATTAGAAATATCAAAATAAAGGTATGATTAGTATTCAAGGCTAAAGGCTCCTCTAAGACTGTCTACAATAGTTTTATAAGGTTATACAGCCCTGTGTATCATTGCTCCACACCTGTAAAAATGTTATAAACTGTACAGAAAATGAAGTTGCATTTTCTATAAACTTTCCTCTCTCTGTATTTTTGTTGTGCAGAGCAGCAGAAGAGCAATTTGCTACTCCATTCTTTCAAGTCTCATCAGTAATAATTTTTCATCAGCTTTTTTAGTATTTTAGAGGTACCTTTTTTCCCCCAACAGCCCTGAAAAAATATCCCAATGACTCATTAGGTCTCTTCATAATACAGCATTTATGAAACTCCATGCATCTTTCTTTACCATGAAATCCAGCTCAAAACTTAAAAAACAAATAATGCAGGACTGCTGTCAAAATTCAATAGCAGTGTAGCCATTTATTTCTCTTTTTGTGGAATGTGAATAAGTTTGTGAGATAAGTGATTGAAAAAAAAAGCTCTGTAAATGAACAAGGGAAATTTGCCAGTGGTTTTACATTTTGGTGACAAACATTTCCAACAGTTAGATCTCCTAGGAGTCATTTCCAGTCTCTATTAATAAGGAATTACACTGTCTGTGATGTAGTCAAGTGTTTGTGCAGGGATGTGAAAAAAACCTTTACTGAGGCCTAGAAGTGACAAAAGACTGTGATTTCAATACAGTTAGAGATCAAGTCATAGGATGATTCTGCTGCATACCACAAAACAGGTCATAATTAAAACATCTATTGTCTCTGTGTACCATGAGAATTTCATGGCCCCCTAGATTAAAGGTACTGCCTTGGGCATTTAGTGTGCAACAGCATTAGTCCTTGCCTGATAGCAGTGCAGTGTAATATGGAACGTGGAACATTCTGCTTGTAGTGGAAATAGGCTGATTCCCATTACACTATCAGCCTCACAATGTGCTTGCCATTTTCTCCCTCAAGGTAATTCACCAACCATGGGTACAATCATATATCATGCCTTCTCCAGTCTGCCTTAGAGGGAGAGATTTTTGAGATGGGAGTACTCAAAACATTTCAGGATCCTTAAGATAAGCAAACCACTTGGCTTGGGCTGGGTCAGTCATGGAGTCTGCACTGAGCTTGTCATTTAACATAAAAGGCTGAATTCGACATTAGCATTTGGGATTACTATTTTCAGCTGTCATCGATATTACTTGATGAAAATGCAAGAAAAATACAGCTGTAACAGCAGCCTGTGTTCGAGAAAGCCATCTACTGTAACATAAATTACTGTCATTTATTTTACCTTAATGTATTTCCATAGCCATGTCAGTGCTTTATTGTGATGGTTTTGACCTCAGTGAAGAACTCATAGGAATCCTTTGCTCCCTCCCTTCCTATGCCTGAGGCTTTCATCCCACCAAATGGCAGGTTCAGATCTCTAACAAGCCAGCAGTTGGTCCACACCAATCCAGACTGTAGCCTTTGTGCCACCCGATGAACGCATCCCACATTGCTGGACCACACAGTGGCTGCCAAGCCGTATTTCACACTGTTGGCTCTTTCAATCACTTCTTCTTCTGTATCAAATGCTACCACACATGTCACAGGACCAAATATCTCTTCTTGCATGCAACAAGATTCATCCTTGACTTCAGCAATAACTGTGGGCAACATGAAATAGCCTTTCTGGTTGTCAGGTGGGAGAGCCAAGGAATCCACTCCCTCTCCGCAGAGGACTCTGGCCCCTTCGGCTTGTGCTTTCTTCACATAGCTCCTTACCTGAGGAAGCAGCAGGAAAATAAAAAGACTGCTAAAGGATACCAAATTCTGAGGGTCCACCTCTCCAGCCTGGGCACACCAACTGGAGCCCCTGAGTATCTCAAAAATGGACCACACTGCCTTTACTTCCCTCCTTGAAGAGGCAATTCCTTAGCTTTTTTTGTTATGTTTCTGTGAAAGTAAAATTGGCTATTTCTTGCTGTAAAATAATCTTTCTCTCTCACCGCTCACTAGCCTAGAAGGCAACAGCACTGGACCTTCTTGCTAAGTATTCTCAAAAGAATAGAACCTCTGGCGAAAACACAAGTGGTCCCAGAGCCTCTCTTCCAGGACCTTGGGTAGTTTGCCACACACTCCATGCCACAGTTCACTCGTTTACTTGAAGTGATCAGTAATATTTTCCTACCTCACAGGCAGAGTGTTTAAATGTTTACGTGCTATTGGGATGATGAAGCCATGAATGCTATAGAAAATCTCATCAATAAATAATTGAAGTTGTTTTCATGGCTGCTGCTATCATATGCTACCTTGAACACACAGGATATGTTGTTGATCTATTTCTGCTGCTCTGATATCGTTGCCTGGTTTCTCTTCCTATAGCAACACCACAGAGATACCACCAGGATTCTTTTTCTTTATTCTTTTAACTACCTAGGTAGGTTAGACTCAGAAGTCCTCTGTGGTGCCACAGACCAAGGACCTGGGGAAGTGGTTGTTTCTGCCACTGGACTTCTGAACAGGCCTGGAGAATCATGGCAAAGGTTTGGCTTTCTCTCTCACCCTATGGTTTTCAGTTTGCTTCTTGCTTATGCTGATGGTGTCAGATAGTTCTGGGATATGAGCCTCTGCTCTGCTGAATTCTGTCTGACACCATAAATATTCACTTCATGTAAGCCACTAAAGCAGACTCTGCTAAATCGTGCACCATCTCAGCTTCCCTCTACACATACACAATTGCAAATTGCTGTGAACACTCCTAGGAAACTGTGTCTTATACTCTCCAGCATTTGCCAAAGAGTGATATAAAAATAAAACTTCTACCTTGTAAACTACCTTATTAGGCAAATAATTGATCTCAGCAAATGCAATATTAAAATCCATGAAAATGTTGCTGAACTCTAATATTGGTTAGTATAAATTCAGAATTTAGATTTACAATTTTTTAATTATTTTAGTTCAAATGGGAAATAAGTTATTGTTTGTAATTTTAAATTTTTCCCATGGAGTTGATTTTTCTGGAGTAATCATAAGTTCCCAGGCCACAGGCAAAAGAAACTTTCTCAAAAAGATTCCTTTTAATGGCTTTGAATCATCATCCCTCAGAGCTAATCCTGGAGAGGACTTGGTCCTTTCGATACACCTCTGAAGTTACCTATCACAGCCCTGTAGAAAATGAGATGAGATCATGTAAACTCCATGTAACATCACCTTTTCTAGATGCTCTTTACTTATTAGTGCTCCCACATCAACTGTAGGATCTGAGGGATTCCCAACCTTCCATTTCTTCGCTTCTGCCACAAACCTCTTCAGAAACTCACTGTATATACCCCTCTGAACAAAGATCCTGGAGGTGCAGAGACAGATCTCTCCCTGCCAAAAAGAAACAAACAAGAAAAACAGCAATATTAGTTCATATTACATTGTACGACTGACAAGTATTAAGAGTCACATCCCATAATAAGACTTGCATCTGTGCATCCTCAGAAGTGCAAACTGCATTTGACAACATTGCAAAGTAGAATTTTTTCCAGATTATAAAGGAAAAGACAAAACAATAACAGGATTGTACAGTCACTAATGTAAATAAATGTGATTTTTCTTTCATTACATGTTTTTTCCTTCAACATTTTTCATAGGAAATGTAATTTCCAAAGCTGAATAACCTGTCTTCATTTCCTGATAACCGCTTTCTAAAGCTAAGCTATTTTTCTGAACATTTGCCCTGGTACAGTTTCATGGCTTTGGTGATCTCTCTTGAGGGTGGTGATGAGGGAAAGGGAACATTTAGAGAATTTTGCGGGAAGTCTCCTAATTTAAGTCTAGCAAATCAGCAGACTTCCCACTTAGTTGCAGGATGGTATTTGAAACAGCTGCTTTCTGAAAGTGTAAGCAATGTATCTGTTTTGAGAAGGATAATGACACCTTGTAATTTTCCGATAGAGAGTAGCAGGAAGAGCCCTTTATTTTTTTGTTTCCCTGCTTGTGGAATGATTAAAATTTTTCGTATTTTTCTATTTATAGTTTGCCTATGTGTGGAACGGACTATTTTTCCTTCTCCCCCCACACAAGATGGAATGCCTTTCAAGCCAGCGAAGTGCCTTTGCTGATTTAGCCAAGGACAAACTGAAGCAGACTTGGCAGAAATATAGATAGCAGATTGCGTCTGAAAGACTGAGCAATTAGCCACAAGTTAAAGGAGGCGGGCTGTGCCGCTGAACCAGAGAACCTTCCTCCGTTTGTGGGACTCGGTAATCGACTGAGCTGCCTGCAAGCACTGCAGCCGCTCCGCGCCGGGGGGGGCTGTGCTCGCCCGCGGGGGATCGCCACCTCCCTGCCGCTCCAAGCTGAGCCTGGGGGTTGCCGCCCGAAGCGGAGCTTGGAGGTCGCTGCCCGGACCGGAGCCGTCCTTGCTTGCTTGCCGTGACTGCCCTGCCTACTGTGCCTGCCCGCCGTGACTGCCTGTGGCTGCTGCCTGCCGAAGGCGTCGACCCGCCGGGTTGCCCCCCGTCGCGGGGCCGCCCCGCCGCGAAGCCGTCAGGACGCTGATCACATGCTCGCTGCAGAAGGAGGGTAACACGCGTACAAATACACACACACACACACACATCCACATATCTACCGGCTTCAATTCATACCCTTTTTCCTCCATTAATCCTTCCCACATCTCTTCCGCGGGGGGTCACTTACTAATACCATAGAACCCCGATTTCCTTCCTGATACATACCTAGACTACCTTCCCTGAACCTCGGTCCCTCGGTTTGTGTTAACCCTTAATAAACCAATTAACCTGTTACTTAAACATCGGTCTCGGTAACAATTTGTGAGCGCGGTGGGGGGGGCATTCCAGTCTACACTCTAGGATACGGGCCCACAGCGGCCGTGCGTGCGGTCTCATTTACAAACCTCTCCGCTGGGGGGGAGGGAAGGAGTCACGAAAGCGTCCTGACAGCCGGTGGCTTTTTGATATCTGCTCGCGACAGCCTACAACTCCGAATCTTGCAACAGACCTTGACAATTTAGGATCTGGATCCAAAGGTACATGCACACGCACACACACACACTCGAACATACACAGCTCCCGCTGTAAACAGGGTTTATATGCTACAGAGGTGGGAGGCACCTGGTTGGCAAAGCTGGACCTGAGGGTGGTGGGGATGCACTGGGTCAAGTCAGCATCGTCAAAGATGATGGCAGGGTTTTTGCCACCCAGCTCCAGTGACAGCCGCTTGCAGTGGGGAGCGCTTCTCTCCGTGATCCGCTGGGCTGTCAGTGTGCTGCCCGTGAAGGAGATCAGTGGCACGTCAGGATGGCAAACCAGGGCTTCTCCTGCCTTGGCGCCTCTTCCAAACACCACGTTCACCACCCCCTGGGGTACTCCTGATGGGAAAAAAGGCACACAGTCGTGGTACTCTCCCCCTTTGCCCTGCAAGTTCCACTTCACTGTGTTTGGTCTCTGAAGTTAGGAAATTACCATCAACTTAAGGGTGACAAAACCGACCCTTAGTAGCTGAAATGCATCATGTTTAATAACTCCGGGGGTCATGAGGTAAAAGAGAAAACCAAGTCCACTGATCAGTCAAGCTTTCCTGACCTCCATTCGTCAGAGACTCAGTTTTCAGTCATTAAGGGAAGAAGCAGTTGTCCTCCCAGTTTTCCTTAGTAGTTCCCCAAATATAGCTGCAACACAGTCACCAAGAGCTGCTTCTCACTTTCTTATGCCCTCATGGTTCCTCTGCTGGCACCATGGACTTAGGACACCCTTAAGTGGAGTGCAGGAGGGGGAAAGGAGGCACAGAAGACTTTTCATGAGACAATAGTGGAAAAAACTGGGCAATAGCTGAAGTGGGGAGATGGGATAGTATGAGGTCAGGAGAGCTTTTTATTCTCCAGTGCAACGTTCAGCTACAGCAAACAGTCGTTCCCAAATTCTTTGAGCACTTTCTGATTTCTGCAACAAAAAAAAATGGTGTGCAGGCAAGCATTGCCACCCCATTCCCCCTCCCTAGCATGCTACAGGACTTACCTGCTTTCTCCAAAAGTTTGCACATCATCCAAGCTGTGACCGATGTCATCTCACTTGGCTTGGCAACCACGGTATTTCCACATGCAATGGCAGGAGCTATCTTCCAGGTCAACAAATACAGTGGCAAATTCCAGGGACTAATTAAACCCGCTTCAAAGCAAAACCACAAAAGACAGAAGTTCAAGCTGGTGGGAGACAAAACTCAATTCCCTAACCTCAAGCAGTTATTCACTAATTCAGACTTATTAAGGGAATTTGGCTATGGCTTTTCTTTCTAAACACCTGTACAATACATTTGCAGCTAGAAACATCTCTCAGAGGCTGACAATTTAAAAAGATTTGTGCAAATGATCCTGAACGTGATCAGCGGAACTCTCTGAATAAGTTTTGCTGCTTCTTAAAGGCAGAATCTTATCTTCACAACCACTTTTTATGTTTTCTAGGAACATTTGTGCAAGGTTAGCATAAAAACTATGTAATCACCTGGTCTGTGGTAACATTCTATGTCAGCCAACAGCTAGTTAAGGCAATGTGTGTTAGCTCAGATCACGCTTGCTTTCTCTTGCTCTTTAGAGTTGGGGTTTTTTTTAAATTTTAATACAAAAAAGAGCATGCATAATATACAGTGCATCTTTTCCTGATAAACTTTAGCCTAACTGAAGAGTGCCAAAGTTTATCAGTGTTCAAACTGTTGTTTCCACAAATTGGTGAATGACCAGAATTTTTTTAGTAATTGCCTTTGGGCATACTTTCACCCTACATATTTTATGGAAATAGTGGAAAATAATCTGTAATTGTTGGGTGTGATTGCTCACAAAAGCCACAAGATTTCTCTCTCTGTGTGATGGAGCAGACACAGGGAGCGACTTTTCCTTTTGAGAGTAATTTTAAAAGAAGTGTGCACGTTCTCCACTGCTCACGAAAATGTTAAAAATAGGTCCTCTAGGTTAGTCCATCTTATTTTTTGAATAATAAGAGTGAACGTGAACCATTCATTTATATTTAGGTAAAACGCCCAATAATGGCATCATTAGGGCTCCTTTACTCGTCAGCTCAGCCAGTCCTTTCTTTCCGCAGCATCAGCAGCATCTAGTGGCTGCGTTCAGCAGTGCCCCAGCTAAAAGCGGTTTACCCGCCTCTGTACATCCCAGTCACAGACTGAGATGCCACGTTGCAAGCTACTCCTGCTTCCCCAAAGGCGAGGAGAATCCAGCTCTCCCCGCAGGAGCAGCAGCTCAGTGCTTCTTCTGAACGCCTCACTGATCCACAGCAGTAATACTTACTTACACAATCAGGCACACACATACAAAACACTACAGATATTTTGAGGGTGAGAGCTACTGGATTAAAAAATATGTTTTTAAGGCATATAAGCACTCTTTTTACCATTAAGTAGCACAACTGATTCTACATAAAGTTGTTCTTGCTTTAGCAGACTACTCGTGCTTAGCACATGACCAACAAACGCTTTTGAAAAATCCTCTTTCTTTGTTGAGCCACTGCTGAGGCAGACACACTGCCAAGGTTTCCAGTGGTTTAGGAGCCCCGTACCAACTCCCACAGGTGCCCTCGAGGTGTAATGCACACAGCCCATGGTTGCCATCTCAGTGCATTCTGTCGTGTGATGAAGGATGGAAGAGGCGAAGAATCGGAAGTTGTACACAGCCCGAGGGATGTCCACTGTTCTAGCAAACGTAATAGTTTTTCCTGAAACCAAAACAAGCACACTGCTGTGTTATCATGGGCAGAAACAGTGCTTTAAACTCTACTCTGAAAGCTGCTTTGCATCTTTTTGGGGAAATCTTTTTTTGTCTTGGACACAAGTGGTCCCTAGCACAGTGCAACCATAGTCAATGTGACAACAGCTCCCCCATATTATTGCACTCCAAGTATATAACTATTGAAGTAAAAGTCAGCAATTCTGCAAAGCAAGAATGCCCCAGGAATCCAAAATTAGAGATTTCTGCAAAGTTCATGCACATCAACTCAAATTTGCACCACCAGCTCATATCATACTAAAAATTTAGACCATATCCTCTAATTTCAATGTTCAGCAAGACACTCTACATTTGAAATCAATAGTTAAAATTTTTACCCTGATCCTTTGACTCTGCTTGTGCAAATGCTTCCAGGTCATGTTCAATCAGGTCTGCCAATTTGTTCAAGATCTGAGATCTTTCCAATGGGCTTTTTGAGGACCAAACTGGGAAGGCAGCTTTGGCAGCTTTGACAGCAGCTTCCACCTAAAAAACCAAAAGAGGGGTGGTGAATACTAATGGAAAGTCTCAGAAAGAACAATCAGCAGATGAGCTCTTATTTAAGAGGCTAATAATCCAGATCACCTTGTTGGGGAGACTGCATCTCTTCAGACTTGTGGCTATTGATAGCTTCTCCATTTTTACCTTCTCAATATTCTCTTCCATGACTCCAGACAGTTTCTTTTCTTGATATTCCGTTTCACCGTAACTCATGTTTTTTCTCTACATTCCAGCAACTTGTGGGCAACTCTCCAGGCCTGGAGGAAATGCTGGACTTGTCAATTAGCACCAGCAAGTGCCACTGACCAAAGCCATTCAGAATCTTGTTTCTTGTGGGGGAAATCTCCCAGAGCAAATGCAGCCTCAATCTAAACATCTACAGTCTTTGCAACTTCAGTCACACTGGGCAATGATGAAAGTAAGGTGTTAGAGACAGAACAGACTGTATGCCCTGCTAGCCTGTGATTTCCTCTTCCTTTTCCTCCAGCTGTTTCAAGCAAGGACTAAGAGCATATTTACAGAATAGAATCACAAAATTGCCATGATTGGGAAAGACCTCTAAGATCACCAAGTCCAACCATCATCCACCCCAGGAGAAAAAAAAAACAAAACAAAAAAAACCAACACACCCACATAAAACCATAACCACACACCCACAAACCCACAAAACCAACACCCAGACAACCTACAAAAAACCCCACCATGCCCGCTAGAGCATGCCCTGAAGTGCCACATCTCTACACATTTATTGAATCCCTCCAGGGAGAGTGACTCCATCACCTCCCTGGGCAGCCTGTGCCAGTGCCTGACTATTCTTTTGGTAAAGAAATTCTTCCTAATACCTAGTCTAAACCTCCCCTGGTGCAACTTCAGGCCATTTCATCTAGTCCTATTGTTATTTACTTGAGAGAAGAGGCCAACACCCACCTCACTACCACCTCCTTTCAGGGTGCTGTAGACAGCAATGAGGTCTCCTCTCAGCCTCCTCTTCTCCAAACTAAACAACCCCAGTTCCCTCAACCATTCCTCACAGGACTTACTCTCCAGCCCCTTCACCAGCTTGGTTGCCCTTCTCTGGACTCACTCCAGCAACTCAATGTCCTTGTGGTGAGGGGTCCAGAACTGAACACAGTACTCGAGGTGTGGCCTCACCAGTACAGAGTACAGGGGCACGAACACTTTCATACTCCTGCTGATGCAGGCCAGGATGCTGTTGGCCTTCTTGGCTACCTGGGCACACTGCTGGTTCATGTTCAGCTGGTTGTCAACCAGCAGCCCCAGGTCCTTTTCTGCTGGGCAGCTTAACAGCCACTCTGCCCCAAGACTGTAGCATTCCCTGGGGTTGTTGTGACCGAAGTGTAGTACCCAGCACTTGGCCTAGACACTTAAGAGAAAATGTTTAATATTACTTGATCATGGCTAGAAACTCATTAAGGCCCTCACATGAAATAAAATTAAAAATTAGCTCCTTTCTAAAACCCTTGGGGTTTGGTCAGTTCTCGTATCAGATACCCAACAAAGTCTGCAGATATGAAAGATCATTCTATGCATTTCATACAGACGCATACCAGTCTTGCCAGTATTTTGCCTGAGATGTAGGTAACTACTGCATGGTCCTTCAGCTTGCCCTTTCTGAATAGCAGCAAAATACCAGCACTTTTCTGAAACAGACTAGGCTTCAAAGGATTAAAATTCCCCAAAAAGTGCTCTCTTCCATCAGTCTTTTCATCTGCATTCTTAAATGAAAGCTACCTGCATCTACTGATTTATGAGCAGCTCCCTCTCTGTGTTGTTTACCAGTCTAAAGATGTTTACCAACTTCCTTCTATTTTTTAATTTACTGCCCTATTTCCTATTTTTTGCTTCCTATGTATCACTTCGTAATTGCTTTCAACATTAACACAGGGATTAAGGTGGGCTTTTAGCCAAAGCTGTCTTAGTTTCCCATAATCTTTGCTCATAAATTTCTTCAGCTTTGGAAATATGCCTGTCAATAACTAGGAGGATGTTCCTGTAAGATTAATCAGACCCTTCTGACCTCTCCTAATGTTGCCACATTGCTGGGCCCCATGCAGCCACTGAAGACTCCTTTCTGTCAATTCCACAAAACTGAGTTCCAAATATATTCCTTCAGATCGTAATGGGTGTTATAAAAACCATCACAAAATAATTTATATTATTATATACATCCAATGATGTTTTACTAGTGAGAGCACAACAGTTGGAGCACATGGAAGTCCTTTGTTTCCCACCATGCGCATCAGAACCCTCCCTCAATATAAGGACCAGAGTTTGAGGGCCAGAACGATAGTGGTATGGAGGCCAGGGTGGGAATTGACCAACTCTCACAAGGTCACACGGATGACTGGCCAAGCTCAGACTCTTCCGACCGTAGCTCAACAACCTACTGCTCAGCAGGCTGTCAGCCACCAACTGACTGGAGCAGGGCCAAAGCAGCCCTGGGAAAGGGGAACTGCAGCTTCTTGAGCGAGCCAGGTGCAGATGGCACCCTACCCTGAAGAGGTTCACCTTCTGTGAAACCATACCACCCTGACTAATTAACTTGTTCTTCCACCCTTCAGTCATTAGGTGCCATTGTGGTGCTGCTTCTCATCTGGCCTCTCCTCAGCAGCCTTTTCCACCAGGTGCTGGATGCATCAAGAGAGGGCTGGTGTGCTGTTCAGACTATCTGCATTTTTAACCTTCCAGTGGGTTTAGAATAAGAAAGATGTCGCATTTTCACAGACAACAGAAAACAAAATAAGCAAAGGAAAGAATAAAGTGGTAGTAGATTGATCTAAAAAAAGCAATTGGAAAAAAACGAGGGAGACTTGCACAGAAGAAGGAAGAGGGCATACAAAGGTTAAACAGTTACTTAGTTTGACTAGCAAAAAGCAGCAGAAAGTTGAGCCATAAAGAAAACATGCATAGGAATTCAACTATGAACTCATATGTCTAAAACACTTCCTTCTGCTTTCCTCTTCTACACAAGACAGAGAAAGAACACACAATCCAGAACTATTGTAAAAGGTTGATGCCAAAATACCCCAAAATGTCCTCATAACTTGATGTTTGATTTCTCAGTGGACGATGCACAGGATCAAGGTTCTTTAAAGAGAGAGAGATTTATTTTTTTTTAGGGAGATATTTGCTGGAAGTGATTAGTCCTCACCAGCCTGTCTTTTGAAGATACAGGGCACCTGTTCAGCCTGCTTTGGTGATGCTATTTGGAATTTAAGACATCTAGCTAGGGGACAAATTAACTCCTGAAAAAAACATTTTCTGTTTTTGGCAGAAACTGGCTGACCTAGTGTTAAATTCCAGCATTACCAAAATAATCCATTTCTGTCTCCATTCTGCCTTGTAACCCTCCATTAAGATTAACCAAGAAAAAAATCCGACAGGACATTGAGCCTTGCTAGAAACCAGCATCCCGAGTTCTTTGTTGAACTTGGGTCCAGGAGCTTATTTTGAAATCTCCAGATACCCTCTAACTTGTATGTGATTGCACTTTCTCTGGCAGCATGTTCCATCAGTCACCAGGGGATGCTAGTTCTGCAGAGCCTGACCTTGGGTAGTTGTCTAAAAGCAGAAATAAAGAACTTGCAGACTTTATGGGTGTTCTCACTGGGTTCCCACTGCTACACACAACCACTACCTCAGAAAGCTGAACAAGAAAAGCCATTGCTCTTAGTGTATATTTGAACTGCAGCTCCAGAATGGCCAGCAGCCTATTTTTGTTAGGCTGCTCATTTTCACATCTCTCTGGTTTTAATGATTTTGCAAATGAATGAACAGGAAGATTTGCACCTGCACATCAAAGAGAAGTCTTTTAAGGCATAATTAGGGTTGGAATGAACTCGCTAAGATGTATTCTAGCAAATCCAACCTGTTACTCTTTAACCCTT
This sequence comes from Hemiprocne comata, assembly GCA_020745705.1. NCBI lineage: Eukaryota > Metazoa > Chordata > Aves > Apodiformes > Apodidae > Hemiprocne > Hemiprocne comata. Next base: position 87,385,557 of record CM036588.1, read on the forward strand.
GGTCATCAACATCTAGCAAATATTTACCCAGTTGAGATTACAGTGCAAAGTTTTCTGCTGAGAGAAACAAAGAGAAAAGATGTCAACAGGACTGACATGCAAGTGAACAGCTACACACAGTAGCAGTTTGTTTTAAAAAAACCTTTTGAAAATACTGTACACTACTCATCTTTTCCAAGCCCTTTGTGTTACCCAAGCTTTTCCAGTCGCTTCTTTCTTCAGTAAATCTGAAGCATTGCTGGACACACACTTGCAGGTCCCTTATGAAGCAGCATCAGTCAAACTGCAGCTCCCCAGATGAAAGCCCTGTTGCCCATCCACACGCATCCTGAACACACACAAGGTACCAGGAAACATTCATCCTACTGGGAAACACTACGGTGATGCAGGGAACAGATTATGTTACGAGGTAATGTACACTCATCACAGCCACTTCATCCCCTCCACCTAATATCCAACTGCTAATACCAAAACCAGGGAGGTCTGGAAGCTTCTTACCATCTTCAGGGAAGAATCAGCAAGCCAAAAATCTTTTTAAATGACAGCTGAAAATCATCAAGACACCAAGAGAGGACACATTTAGTTGTATACAGTGCCTGTAGGTTTATTCACGTAAGAGATCAAGAACTCTTTTTTTCTCTTCCAGACTGCCAATCTGAGCATTATTGTAAACTTCTGTACAAGACATATCCCACTTGAGGTGAAGGAGCTCCACTGCAGTTACTGAAGCTTGATTGATTTATCGTAGCCTAGGATCCAGCCTGTGACTTTCTAACAGCAAAATGTGAAACAATAGAAGTATTCACTGCCACAGCAGTAGATTACACAATGTTGCAATACAATCAAGAACTTACTCATTTAGGCATTAAAGTCTTCACCGTTTTTCTGTTCCCTCATTTTCAGCCTCTCCCACTCAAAATGTTAATGTTATGTGCATTTCACACTTCCATTTCTTTGTACATTTGGATAGTACTCACCTCTTCTTTGCCACTGTCTGGCACCCTGCAATAGACCTCTCCAGTGGACGGATTATAGGAGTCCAAGTAGGAGGAACAAGGAACAAATTTACCAGCTATAAAGTTTTCCAGCACTAAGAGAGTCTTTGAGTGAGCCATTGTTAGCCGCTTGCTTCATCTGTGATTTTTTTCTACCAGGTATCAGTTTAGATTAGTAGGTCTGGATGTATTTGCTCAGCAAGTTGGAACTCCTCCCCCTCCCTCTCCGTCCTCCCTGCGCCGCCCGCTCACAAGTGGGAACAAACCCTGGCAGCAACAGCAGAAAAGAGGAAAAGGCAAAAAAATTACTATTTCTCTGACACGTGGTTCTTTTCTAAGAGTTGAAGCAGGGAGGCAGGATCAGCTAAGATGTTAGTAAACAGCTCCTCTGTCTATAGGAAATAAAATGCTGGAGAAGGGGAGGAAAAGAATGGTTTGACAGGCAAATTTGTCCCTATACCTGTTTTTCAAGCTCAAGTCTGAAGACGTTTACCAACAACTATACAAAATAATTCAAGAGCCAACCACCTACCAGGGTTCTGCTCCTTACTATCAGCAAACACAGAAAAGACACTGGACTTTGTAATCATAAATACCTTTCCCTGTAACCCCCAAAACAATGGGTCTGCCAAAACAAAAGATTTTAAACATGAAAAACTATCTTTTTCTTTTTTTTTTCCTGTCAATATCCCCAAACACTGAAAAATACAACTTGCTGAGTGGCTCCTTGATTCAAAAAAGTTGAGAAGCACAACCATTCCTGGTACACTCTGTGGTATGATGTCAGCTTTTAAAAAACAAGCAAAGACACCAAGCTAGCATGCTTTCCGTTCCATAGATACCTGATCGGAAGTCACCTTACTATAGAGAAGCCTGTTACATATAATTAGGTTCTTAACTTCCCAAGAACTTGAACTGCCCAGTAAGAGCTGTGTGAACAACATTGTTCTTCAAGAGATATTGCTGAGATGATCAAATTTCTATCTATCAATAGATTATTGTGCCCACGTCCTTGCGCTCCAGAGACATTAAAACATCCATATTGGAGAGCAGTTATGTTGTCACTAGGACACTATGAATATCTCAATCAGCAGTTTATAAAGCTTTTTGCCCCCTAGACCACTGCCAAGCCATCAGATTTCTTGTGGATCAACATACAAACATATTTTGATCAAATAAAGGTGATATGTTTTTGTTGCACAACAGATCATTTATGCATCAACCAACTGGCACCTCTGGGCAGAGTTCAAATGGGTGCTGAAAGGCAGTGCAGTCATGTTGAAACTGGGTTAGCTAATACCTCTGGCTCTCCCAAGGTCCACACTGGGAAAGTATGCAATAGCTTTTCTGTTGTCACTGAATACTGAGTCTCAGAATTTAATGCAACCACATATGAGGAGGGTTACCGGAGGTCCATCCCATACCACACTCCCTTGTCCACAAAGAACAAGGAATTTCCTGAAATCTTAACACTGAAGAGACATTCTTCTGCCTGTAGCACTTCAGCTGTCCCTTGACTTAAAAGCAACCTAAACATTTTCAAGTTCTGAAGGCAAATTCCAGTGGAATAGGTTCAATGCAGGAGCTTGCTAGGATGGATTTATGGAATCAAGCACACTGCAACCTGCACAGCTCGCATGGTGAAACTGCGAAGTATTTAAATGCAATTTTTGACTACAGAAAGACATAGCAAGGAGTGATAATTCATAAGCCTTGATTTTGGCAATAACAGTTTTCAGATATTTCAGATTTGTAAGATTTTACAAAACTCATTTCCATATAAAGCATTGCTGATACTTCTATAACTGTGCTCATAGTCAATAGTACAATTTATTTATGTGGTCAGCTGCAGATATCTGCTGAATTGGGGCTAAAGCATTTAAGTGCAAAAAAAGTTACCTACCACAAAAAGCATGTGGGAGAGTAGGTATGGACCATACATGAGTTTAAACTTAATAACGATCACAGGCTTTTTGTGTCCTTCATTACACAGGGCAGAGCTTTACAGCTAACCCCAGTGTCTCATGCCCTGGAGGGTGTACTTCAGTTCCTTCCTCACGCTATTAACGATGGTCAAAGGAGAGTTGTCTCCACCCCACAGTCATCTACAGGTCCTGAAATACCTGAGGTCTTCTCACACTTCCTATAGAAAAAACATCTTCCAAGTTGTAATAAAGTGTGTCTGTCCTGAGCTTGTGCTGGAGGTAGCAGAAGGACTGTCTTCTCAGTTGGGAGGTTTCACCAGTTACTGAAAAGCGAGAAGGGTTATAGGCTTGAATGAGCACAACAACCTGGCTTTAGCATACACATCAAAATTAAACTGCCAGCTTTTGTTCAAAAGAGCACTAAGTCTGCATGAAAGAGAGGTGTTTGTGCACTAGCTGCACTGAATAACATGAGAAAAACTGAAATTATTTCCACAGAAAGACAAGTCGCGTGCCAGTTTCACATTCTAACTCATAAGTTTACTCTGAAACTTTCTAGTTGTGGAAAGTAAAGAATAATTTAACACGATTTACAAGTGTTCAGATAACAAAAGATGAAGGAGACAAAAATTATGCTCAGACAAAGTTATTTTATTATTCTTACAGTTTAAAAAATAAAATTAGCCGATGTTGGCACAGCTTCCACTACACAGCAAAAGAAAACTTCTCTTTTTTTAAATAAGTTTTGGTACAGGGAAAACAATCCTGGGATAACACTACATGCCACTCTCTTGAAACCAAAGTAAATAGCTCTTTTTTTCCCTGAATATGCATTCAACTCAAACCTAAAAATATATTAGACCAATAAAGTTATCTTACTGAATTAATGTGCAGCAAAAAAGAAAATCACAGAAATATGTAAACAACTTATGTCTGGAAGTAAGGAGTTTGTTTTGTGATGACACATCATCTTTTTCTCTAATTTAACCTTCTAAGATTCTTCCATTGAGCTCCCTAAGGGCTAAATTCCACATGGAGAAACACATGAGATTTTGAGATTAAGAAGTGCAACGTTAGCAGTTCCTTGTCAGTTGGCATCTTGTTCTGCAGTGGGAGAGACTGATGTAGGGCCCCCCCCCCCCACCCCCGACATCTCAAACGAGTTAACTTTTGTTGTCATCTTCTCCCCAATTAATTGCACTTGTTCCTTCAACTGAAGCAACTGAATTCTTAAACAGAAGTTTGGACATCTGATTGCATTTTGGTTGGACGGTAGAAGCTCTGGCACCACTGTCATTCTTTAATCTAAAAATACAAGCAAACAGAAAACATCCTATGGTGAAAAATGAAGTACTAAATGTAAAACGATCACAGCTTTTGTTAACGTGATATAGTTAGCTGTGGAAAAAAAAATTCCTTTTGCTCTGAGATTCTCTGTAACAAGACAGTGAGTAGTAAAATAGTAATTCCCAAATAACAATCAAAGAGTTATTTAGTCCCCAGTTCTACAAACACTGGGCATCCTAGATCTAAATAGGACAACATTCCCTTCAAGTTAAATTTCTTTAAAAATGGGTGCAAGATTAAAGACCTAATTCTGGATCCTTTTTAAGACCAGACAGATTGTTAAGAGCATTAAAGCTCCATAAGGCCCCGAGCTTCTGACAGACCTAGCACATCATTCCTATGCACACAGGGAGAAGCCAGACATTCTCACACTCTAGTTCCAAGTTTTGACATTAAATGACTCAGCTTTAAGTCTCAATGTCAGAACTTGGTTAATGTGACTAAAATTCTAATGCAAAAATCACAGCAATATTTTTTAAAGCGACAGATAGAGATATTTTTTGCTCCTAATAGAAGGCAAAACATTCCTATGCAGCCCCACAGCCTTTGCCTCTTCTCACTTACACAGGACCAGAAAATGTCTGTAGGCATTGGTAAGAATCAAATGTACAATTGCCTTTAATGCTGACAGAAAAGGGTCTGGGACATAAATTAGCCACAGTAAAAATGGCCAACTCTTCTTATTTATAAAATACTTCTGGTATATTTATACAGGCAATTAGATTTCAGAAGTATTGATGTATAGTAAAATAGTGAAGGGTTATTTTTCAACTTGAGACAGGGAGAAAAAAGTACAACATTCAAAAATTCTAAACAGAGCAATTTTTGCTTCTAATACATTGAACAGAACCACAGCAAGTTTTCGTCACATCTTACTGAAGCACTGTCTTTCAGCAGAATAAATTAACTTTTTTAATGCCAAGGGATGTAAAACAGGTCTTAACTGTAAAAACTAAATGCCATGTGAAAGTAAACACTGTTCCTTTACAGTATAGAAAGTCCTTTACAAAAATGCCATACCTCTGTGACAACTCCTGCAGCAATAGTGGAACCACTGTAGCGTAACATAAACCTCCCAAGCTCTTTAAAATCTTTATATAACTCTAGAGCAACAGGTCTTTGAGTCTGTAGTTCTATTAGAGCATTCTGACCTTTAGTCAAGCACCTGCAGGTAAATAAGCAAAAAACTCTTATAAAGTATATGCATGCATAAATGAAAAAAGCAAACAGTGAATAAATGGGACAAATCAGCTTAAAAAGCCAAAAGTATAATGTTCATGCTTGATTTCAAGCATAACCCAAGCCATCAGACTGAAAACTCATTTGCCTGAAGCATACCTTTTAAAATGGCACACAAGTTTTCTTTAAAAACTTCTAGAGAAGCATCCACCTCAACATTTAGCAAATTGTTTTGAAGTTAATTATCTCATTAATACCTGTTTTTTCATCTCTAGTAGAAATTGAGTCTTACTTCAAACCCAGTGACTAAAGAGTCACTTCACTGCTCTGTAGAAATCACAATTTTTCTTCCCATTACCTTTCAGCAGCAGTTTCAGCCATACGATTTCTGGATTATTCTGATAATGTTGTTTGTATCAAAAAGCATTTGTACCCACATACAGCTTTAAATAACTGAAGGGATATTCCCATAGTTTAAACTTGTATGGGAAGACTCCTTAAATCTCTTTTTCTCTGATGCACACTCCCATTGGATTTATTTTAGACAGTAACCCATCTGCAGAATACCAAGGACCCCAGGCTATTGCAGGAAGAAAAGAGATAATATAAAAATAATAATAATAATTAATTCTTTAAGTGCAGAGCTTGTGATCTAGGATTCACTCCCAATTTCACAAGTGACTTGCCTAAAGTCATTTTACTTCTCAGGTGCTCAGTAGTTATTAAGTGGGCAGGAGTTTTTCACTTTGAACAGCACTATGAAATCTAAACATGAAACCATCTGAAACAATGAAAGCATATTCTTAAAGACACATCATTGCTTCAAAATAGAACCTGTTTGATATACCGTTTATTAATCGAAAGTCAGCTCATTTCTTGAGTAATGATTAATGATTCAAAACACTTACTTAGGTTTTTTCTTTGTCACTTCACCAGTGCTTTTGTGCAGGACACTCAAGAGTCTTGTAATAGTAGCAGGCTCACTTACAGTTTGATAGTGTAAAAGCACCTACAAATATTTTTTTCAGTTATTAAACATTCTACAATTATCAAAAATCCCATATGTTAATACTTGAAAACACCAACTTCTTTAAAGGCTAATTTTTTAAACAAATGTTTATAAAGCTTCTCTCACAGGAGTTTCTGCCTCCCATTCAGTAACTACTCCCCAGGTCCTAAACTTTGTGATGTCTATAGCCATGACACAAAGGTAATGTATTAATTATTCATAAATACATTTTTCATTCTTAAGTGCTTTGCTTTTGCCACTTCAGGGCAGTTCTGTAGCATGAACTGATACTTTGTTTATTTTAAAGGTATCTTAAAACTAAGTGCATCATTATAGTCCTACAAGGCATCAACTTTCTAAAGGATGGATGAGCCTGACTGTAGTGGAACTCCTGTTCTCTGAAATGGCTCAGCTATGTATTAGAAGCCAGTAAGAATATGCACAAGCAGCCAAGGTAGCCCCTTATAGCCTCTTCAAATTCACAAGAATCAGTTTCCTCTGGAAAGACAAAACCACTTCTAGATGTTAAACGTCTCTTATACTTGGGGGGTCAAACACAGGGAGGAAAAGCCCTGAGCAACCTGTAATGAACACAGGAACTTCCAGAGACTTACAGGAAATCCTTTAGTGATTGGAACCTCAATATTGAAGATGAGAACCCGAGCTCTGAAACGAGTGCAGATTTTAATGGGTTCCTTGGGATCACAAAATACACAGCCAACACTACAAGAGAGCAGAACAAAATTTGACATTCAAATGTTAATCACTGCAGAAAAGAAAAAGATAAATTTTAAGTCAAGCAAAGCAAAGACAACACCACTTTAATATAACCTGGGGGGGCAGAGAGGGGAGGAACTGTCTGGAAGACTGTATTAAACCTGCAATAAAATTAATTCCTAGACAATGCCTATAGTATTTTGTGGGTACGCATGAAGAGCTCTGTCTCGTTCAGTGAACATTTACGTCCATTGCTAATCAGTTTCTAAAAATGTCACCGTTTCCTGTGCGTAGGTACTTTGAAGAATTAGACTTTCATTCAGAGATTAACTGTTCCAGATCAATAGCATAAAATCCTGCAGGGTGCCCAAAATTGCAGTGCTGCTGCCCGCAACTCAACTATTTTGTAGATAAAGAAACATTGTGATCAGGACTCTTAAAATCTAAGCTCTCAGCAGCACTCATTTCCAAAAAGCTCTACATGGAGTCACAAGAAAGCTGCTGCTTGTTACAAGTCAATAAGGTCGACTAGACACAGCTTTTTCACAGTGGCTAGTTTTAGCTGTCTAAAATGAAAAAGAAAATTAATCCCACCCAGAAAAACATGACTGAAAAGAACAAGCAGCATGATTAAACCTATACATCAGATGTAATCAGGTTTCATGAATATCAAGAGGACTTAAAACTTCGTACCTTTTCTTGACAACTCTAACATCTCTCCAAAAGATGAATGACATCAAGGTAACAAAGTGACTCAAGCCTTCATTCAGCAAGTAGAGTAAGACTTTTTGTCACCCCCATTTACCACCGAGAATCACACTGCATTATGAAATGGCAATACTGAAAAGCCTGTATTTTTCCCTTAAAAGCAGAGCATAAATTTGCAGAACTATCAATGCAAGGAGTTTTTCAAACAGCAGCTTGAAATTTACTGTCTGAAGTCCAGCTGGAATGTAAAAAAGCTGAAGAAATTATGGATCCAATTTTCTAGCCTGAACAACAACTGACACACACCTAAAAGCTGGAGGCTAATGCTTACCTGAAACCTATGGGCTGAAGTAGACACAGAGAGATTTGCTGCATCTCACTGAATGTATCAAACCCTCCAAAAAAGGGTCAGTAAAACATTTACCAAAACAAATGTTACAAGCAGCTAAATGTGTTTGGTATAGTTTCCAATCAATTCCACTTGTCCAGATTTAATTATTGGTATGCAATGGTAGTTGTTTGGATGTGTTTTGTTAGAATGATTTACGATCCGATAACCTCTCCAAAATATTTTATTTAGTAGCAAGGATTTACTTAATTCAGCAATTAAAATGCCCAGAGAAAAGTCTTAATGCAAAACTTTTTGAAGGTTACCAGTGGCAGCAGCAGGGCAAAGTAGGAAAACTAACAGTTCTCTTCTGAGGTTGCCGTTGTACATGCAACAGATGTTTCCAACGTTTGTACATGCAAGCCAGGTGATATGCATCACTTTGGTTTTAAATATCCTGGTAGCCACATCATTCTTCAAGTAAACCGCTGATTGTTAAGCGTAATAGTTATAAAGCTTTTCATTAAAAACAAACCGTTACTTAGGCTGAAACCCAGTTCTGCTCACTTGATTTTGATGATATCCATGCCGGTCAGAGTGAGACTAACGTGATCTCCTGCTGCAGCCCAATCAACTGGTTCGTCGTGCAGTGTGATTCCTGGAAATGAGTAAGAACAGAACCTCTCAGTGAAGTACCTAGGTTCTGAGCTACAAACAAACAGCTCTGTTTGGGCCATTTGTGCTTCATCAACCATTACTCATCAATTTTCAGTATGAATGGGTTAAGAGTAAAAGCTTGTTAACTGAGAAGACTGAGGAAGCTTTTTTTTTCCCCTTGGTGAGGACCCACCTCACTCTGCAGAATAACATGGCTTTATTTCAGCCAGAGGAGAGGACCTGGCCGATGACGCAGTCCTGAAAATACTGTGGTACTAAAATCTCCCTATCTGCCCCACCCATCCTTTGAGGCACATGCACACCCTAGACCGCATCCTTCAGATACTTTAATGGTACTATGTCAACTTTCATTTACTTTAAGTGGGTTTGCTGACTCTTTCATAAAAAAGAGTAACTGACGCCTTTCGCTCACAGCATCATCTCTATCAGAAAGAATCCTTGAAAGTAATTTTATTCTCATTTTGATGAATATTAATCGCTTCAGAAGACAACCTGGCTGGTGGGTGAGGACAAAACTAATTGCACCTGACTTAACATTCTGAGATTTCTAGTAGACATCAAGAAGGAAAGAATAAAAAACGCCCACTTTTTATAAATACTGCACACATTTATAAGATCTATTTCTATACAGATTGTATTTACTGTTTTGCAAATCTGTTCTCAAAACTACTTGTCCAAAACAAGCCAGAAAGCATCATTCAACTGCAAGCATGTTAAGTGCTGGTTTTTAAGCGGCGTTGATAATTATTTCACATACACATGTCATTCTCACAGAATCAGTGAAACTCAGCCGCTTGAAATGAAAAACTGGAACTCTAATGTGCACACTACCTTTAGTAAATATTGCATGATAAATTAAATTACCACTTCTTTACATTAAATATAAATAATATATGCTTAATGAAATAATACCTCCCAACTTCATCTGCATTTCCATCATATGAGAGGCAGTACAAAAGAGAAATCATAGAATTGTACCATTGGGAATACTCAGACAAAATACATCTTTTTCCATGCTACTTTCTCCTTTCCCAAGAAAGAGGAGTGGGTGCAGTGGTCTGATACCATGTTCACCCATGTTACTGTAAAATTCCTGTGCATGCAAACAATGTGCATACAACTGTGTAAACAGACACAGTGAAAGGCTTCCCAAATTAGCACCAAACGAGCTGGTTCTGGAACAGGACAGTCAAACCAGCATAGTGCTGAAATCAGCCCAAACAGTTAGGTACAGAAGCCTATTCAATTTATTTTGAGGATTTAGTTTTTTATTCATTGGTCAATGTAGGAAAAAAAAATATTTTATCTTTCTGTTTGCCTATGAAACAAAACCAACTTTGCAGTACAAAGACAGCAAGCTTAATCAAGAAATAGCTAAACATTTAATGTCTTGCCTCAGCTAGTCCTCTTTTCAGAAATTAAATTACTGAAATTTAAATTGAATTTTCTTCTCTTTTGCAGTTGCTCAGGATTATTATATCCTGAAAGTTTGTATATTACGATAGATCAGTGACAAATGTCATGAACACCAAACAGCAAAAATTTAATTCTCAAGCTTTTTCACATCTAATATGTAAGAGTAAGTTCTAAAGGTTGCTCAACATCCTCACACTTCCTAATAGCAGTAACACTCCACAGCAAAGCTGAACATTAATGACTCCTGTACTGCATATTTTTATAGACTTTGCTGGAACTCAGATGCTTTTACAGGTTCTTCATAAAGCAATGTCAAAAGTCATGAGGCTATAGCACTTGGAGTATCTGATATGGTTAAAAAAAAAGCAAGATTTCACATACTCTTCATAGACATATTTATACAGACACAGTCACATCTAAAGAAATTCGTTTTATGCTTTCACATTTTATGTTTGACAGTTAGTATCAGTTTGACAGTCTGTTACCATTTCAGTAACTGCTTCTAGCCCAGTATTGACCTGAAAGTAAACACGCTTCTGAAGACTGTACCTTTTGCAGTGCAAGTTTCATTGGGAGGCATTGCCAGAAGTCGTTCTCCAACTTGAATATAGCCTGCTTCTATTTTACCAGTCACACAAAATCCTGATCCTTGATCTGTAACAAACACAGTAATAATTTCAATAAACTTCATAGTAAGGTCGATTTCCCATCACAAGACAGCCCTTCAGCAATGCATAGATAAGTTTTTAATATAATGAATGGGTTTTTTTTATTCCCCAGTAGAGTGTTCAGCACTTGCAAGTTAGCCAGCTATGCATCATAATGAAAATGAAACATTAGATTCAAAACCTCTAGGTCTTATGTTTTTCAGAACTAAGAGAGAAATATCCTTCTTTAAACAAGTGTAGGTACATAAAGAAATATTCTTCAGTTTTTCAATATTAGATTAAGCTTCTTAATTCTTTGAAATTTTATTTAATTCAGCACTTTCTCACTACAATAAAAAAAAAACAACTACAGACTTCTCATAAAAATTCTCATGCATACTAGTGCAAATTCCTATGCCTTTTACTGTTTAACTAAGCCAGCATCCTACGTGCTCTGTCTGCATACTACTTTTATTCCTGAAAAATCAACCAAAATATTCACTCAGTTTTATCTAATATGAAGAGCTATTATAACTGTGGATGACTTAAGTATTTCTGAACAAAAGATCTGCTGAGTTTTTCTTCTTCAATGTCCTAATGCTCTGTTTGTTATTTCAATGATATGTCAGTTATTTTCAATAGATGTGTACATGTGCAGATATCATAGAACACCAGGCTGGAAGATGATCCTCGAGGATCATCTAGAGCAACCTTTCTAGGTACTACTATAATTTATATGAGATGGCTCTGCACCCTGTCAAGCTGAGACTTAAAACTGTCTAGTGTGGGGGAATCTACCACTTCCCTTGGGAGACTATTCCAATGTTTGACTGTCCTCATGGTGTCCTCATGTCCTCATTTACACACATACACCATAAGAAACACCTCATCTCTTCAGCATGTGTTTACAGGTGTGTTTAAAAAAAAATCCCTAGAAGTGATTCTACAATGACATTTTCAGTATCCATACATACATACAACTGTACCTTCTGCTGAACATCAGAATTCAGTGACATGCAAGCATCTTAGTATTTTGTGTGTCATATTAGATTAGAAACTTAATTTAAAGCTGGATTCAAAAGAGCAAGCTGACCTCAAATACAGAGGTCATACACTTGCTCTTTTGTATTCATCACCATTACTGATGAACGCTTCCATCTATCTAGCTGGAAAAATATTACCAGTATGCCAGCAAACTATTTTTCCCCTGTTCATTCCAGCAAATGAGATGAATGCAGTCAATTAACAGATGACATCGGATGTCAAAAGAACAGAAAACTGGAGAAGCAGATACTTGCTTGGAAAAGAATACCCCAACCAAGTCCTGGTACACATACCATGGCACTATGGTACACAAATAAACATAAAGGTGGCTCTTCAATCACTTGCAGGCAACCAGAAACATGAACTGGTTCCACGTTCCCAACCACCCCAAGCACAATCAAGAACCATTTCTCTTTTTTTCACATCATCACTAGCTCTGACTTGGTAAACCAGTGTGATGTCTGAAGCTTTGCCCTCTCCCATGCTGATTGCTTCCTGCAAAGTGTCAAGTTCCTTCAGCTCCCAAGGAAATCAATACAAGTACAAAATAGACAGTGGGGGACAGAATCACAGGACAAAAAAATGGCCTGATTTCTGTGTAGCATGGTACTCTGATTCTAACAGAACATGTTGTTTATCCTCAGGATCTGACTGCTGGACAAGGCTTTTCTACAGTCAGGCCAAGTCACACCTTAGAAAGCATTATAATATGGAAAGTGGAGATCAATGCAGCAGTGAAGGAATTTACAGGGACCTCTTGTTTACCTGGAGACAATATTAGGGCTATGGAGGAAAACAGCTAAAATCAGTCTGAAGTAGATGAATCATATGTGTGGGTAACCTTAACAAGGAAAGGGGTTTTCCAAACTACGTAAGAGTACACTCAGCACTCTCACTTTTTACATGTTTCTATGGACAGCTCACACAGGCACTGGAATAGAGCTGAGAAAAACTGTTGCTTCATCTACTCGTACCTGTAGCTACTTGGCATTCAAGTTAACTAAGTTTTGAGATCATAAGGTAAGAAAAAAATAGCCTAAAAAACACCTAAAAGGCCACATTTAGTGATAAACCCTGTACATGCAAATTGAGTCCCTTACAAAGCCATTAATTTTTGCATACTTTAGCAAAAAAGTCAGACTTTACCACAGAACACATTTATTCAAAATTGCTTATTTTGTGAAATGTAGCTCAACACAAACACAATTACTGCAACAAAAATTTGCGATAATATTTTGAAAGATCTCAAATCAATAATCCTAACATGCTTTCCCACAGCTCACAACATTTTTTAAAAATAAATAAAAACACAGTAATGGCCTAGATAACTAAACTAGTGGTAATACACTGGGGTAAATTCTCATGCAAGGTTTCAATATTTAACATTATGGCTTCAGTACCTTAAGTCAGCTAAGCCAGGGCATGTTACAGCATCTAGTGTTTTCTCAAAGATCCACATGAAAATTGCACAAAACTTTTTCCAATTACAATAAGTATTTTGATCTGGTTTGTTTGTACTTCCCCTATAAACATCCTATATGTAAAGCAAAATTTCTTTTAAAATATGAATTTCAATAATAACTTGATCGGAAATATTTACAATATTTGAAATCCCGCTGTCATTTAGTGTGCAACGTTTCTCAAGGGTCCTACTGAATGGTTCAAATGGGATAAGTGTTACTAACCTTATTTATTTTAAATTACCTGTAAATGTAAAGGCATTTAACTGAACAAAAAATATTAATTTTACCATGAAAACCTCAAGGGCTCAAGGCAGTCTATTTTCTCCAGACAATGGGAATAAGAACTGGTCATAGATACTTGTCCATATTTCCATTAGTGCTAAGCAACAGCTAAATGCCTTTCATTAAACCCTTTGGCTGGTTATAACAGTTTCACCACCACCACCCTATTCTTCCACCTCACCTCCCCAGATTTTTGTAAGAAAATGAAGAAATTTCTCTTTGTTTACAACAACGAACATAAAAGGAACAAGTAAAACTTTTTTAAAATCTGGGAGAGGAAGGTAAAAGAGTCCAAAGCCATACTTGTAACAAGCTTGAGAAACATTAATTTAGGCAACAAGAACTAGTTTGGGACAGAGAAACTCCCAAATTCAGGCCTACAGAACCAACAGCTATATGGCCTAATTAGCTGCTCATGAAGATTTTCTTCTCCAATTTCCTTTCCAGTGTGTTTCTTCTCTAGTGGTTTTTGACACAATTTGACACAAGAGCAGTGCTTGAAAACTTACTATTCCTGTTCAAGACTACTGATACACACATAAAGGTACTACTTTAAGTCTTACTTTTACATCACTTCTCAGCACTTGTGTTAAACACCAGTGAAAATACTATAAAAACAACCAACCTTTAAAAACATCAGCAACACACAACCTAAACGGTTTATCCACTGATCTCTGTGGTGGCTTGAAAGAATCTGCAAATAAATTAATAAGACCTTTTAGAACGTCTGTATTTAATAAGTATCTCAGCAGCTTCTCACTTAAGATTTAAATCAACTACATTGTATTCCAAAGACTTTGTCATACATTTCCCCTAAAATAAAAGTTTTTACATACACAGGACTAAGATACATCAGTCTTTAAATGAGGAAAATTACACTCACCCATTTGCTCTAACAAACAGTTTCCTTTATACCACTGTGTGAGGTCACTTGACTGACCCCTTGTGACCAGATTTTCACCACCAAGGCCACTCGTTGGGATATAAGCCACATCTGACTCCTAATTAGGAAAACAAACAGATGTTAAGCATACATTAACAACAGGATTTTCTAGCAGAAGCAATATTTTCAATATTACACATCTAGGCTATAAAAGAACAGTAGGCACATTTGTAATTCCCCTGGAGAAGGCAGATTACTTGGTGGATCCATTTCCTTTCTGTTTACCTCTTGCCTGATCACAGTGCTCCAACAAAGAGTTGGGGATATATAAACATAATGATAGCAACTTTAACAACTAGAAACTGAGTTCAGGTAAAACAAACTCCAAGTCCAGATCTGACAGCCAAAGCTTTGGTTTGAATTGCTGTTTTATGCAAAGGGATTTCAGGAAGGCCACAGCCAGTGCAAATGGATAGCACTTAGAACCAAGGAAGTGTGAGCGGAGCAGTCAAGAATGGCAAATGGAGAGTGCTTTTATGAGTTCGGAATCTACTCTGACACCTGCTCTGGTATAAAACTCTCTACTGTCACTGACATAATCCTGAACATAAAGATAGATGACCCTTGGTCAGTTCTGCTTTGTAGACAACAATCCCAAGAAATTACAAATGAGGCAAGTGCCCCAAAGATTCAACAGACTTAACACAAAGATGATGACAGAAAGAGTATTAAAGAACTTAATAAACTTATAGAGGGCTCAACGTACACCCTAACAGTAAGAAAAGCAATCTGCTATACTATGTGCACACACTAGTTGTAGGAAAAGGACACAAAATAACCTGTGAGAAAAGCTCAACCTACTCAAATGCCTGAACAAAGCAATAAAAATCTCAGAAATCTACATTACCTTAAAACCAGCTTGCTTAAGAAACTGTCCAAGCTTACTCGTAATTTCCTGAAATCTTTCCTGTTGCCAGTTGACCTAAAAGAGAAAACAGATTATCATAATAAAATTGTTAGATTTTTACCATGACTTGAACATATAGCTGGCATGTCATCAACTCTGTAGTACCAGTAGGTGCTCTTCTCACAAGGCACCCAATGAATTTATACATATGAGATTTCCAGGTGGTTTCACAGTCGAATACGTAAGAGCATACACCTAGCAATCAAGGAACCTTTGAACTTGCAAGCCCCTTTAGTGTGATTTGTCCCAGAACAGCACCTTTTTTCTTTTTGAAGTTTACACCTAATTCAGATTCAGCAAGAATATATAGAACACAGTAAGAATCTAAAACACAACTAGCAATATGTAATACATTTTACAGGTTTAAATAAAGCTCTGGGGATCTTGACCTGAATGACCACCAATATGCTCTTGCACATGCCAGTGGATTAACTGCTTCCATGAGATTTTCACAAGTACAAGAGGGGCCCTTACTCATTTTAGCACCAAAAATATCCTTCTGTGTACTTCGAAAATACACTCATAAATAAAAAGAAAAGTATTGTGAAGTCTAAACAGAAGAGACAGAGCTGAGAATCAAAGAGAGAAACAGTATTTTACTATTTCACAATGCTGACCCCTAAACTTAGGGTCCACAATCCTAGATGGATGCCCTTCAATTAAATTAAGAAGTCAAGCATGTACCTGGTCCATTTTATTGACTGCAACAGCTAGCTGTGTCACTCCAAGAGAGCGCACTAATAATCCATGTTCTCGAGTTTGTCCACCCGTCTCAAACCCTGCTTCAAACTCTCCTCTGCTAGCATCCACAACCAAAATAGCCACATCAGCCTAGATAAAAAAGTACAGTGGTTAAGAAGTGGAAATAATCTGGGTAAATAAGTCAATAAGCAACATTTCACACAAAATGTACTTTACACAGGGGGAATCCTGATGTGCTTCTAATGTGATTGGAACTGCTCAGTCCTATGCATCTCCTGTGCACTTTGGTGAGATATTATGGCATTATGTCATCTCATGTCATAAACCACCATTTTCTGTTAAACACAAGCCAACTCTTGGTTTTGGGAATCTGTCTTCTTCAAACTACCCACAATTAATGTTTTGCACAGACCTCAACTAAATAAAAATGACCCATGCTCCAGAAGCTTAAAAACAGGTATGTACACAACGTCCAGTTCTCCCTGCCTCAGTATGGACACCTTCATAGTGAGAAGCTGCAAAAATTATAGACAAATCACCTCACTATACAACTTGGACAGCCGATCGATGGGATGTTGCATATGGATGCTTCACAGTCCACTCCACACACTGGAACATGCCAACATGACAAGATGGAAAAGATGAAGTAGCCTGTTTTATCATCTAGGCAAACTCTCTGCCATAGCACTGAAAGCAAGTAGGTATCACACAGTTTACAGTACTGCACAGAAGTCAGCATGTAAGCACAGGAAAAAAACCACAAATTTTGCTATTAGCCTTAAGTGCTGCTAACATTTCTTCTTTTTTTCTTGCTTTGGTAAGGAACAGCCAATTAGACCATCATCGTGTACGGAGCAACAGCAACAGACATGAACAATAAATAAAGGTCCTGCTGACAAGAGGCAGGTGTAAGACAATGTCTTAGGACTGATGAGATGGACATAACAGAAAGAGAGAGGAGAAAAAGTGGTACTTTCTCCTTTTTTTTACATGTTTATGCTTCAGGATGCCAGGAGAAGGAACAGAGGCAGCACACTGCCCGGGCTCTGAACATCCCTCGCCTTGTTCTGGGCATGAAATCCCCACAGCTCACACAGAGATTGCATGCGTGGGAATGGGAAAAAGAAGAGGGATGCATTTCCCCATAGCTCTCAGCCTCAGCATTGCATTGTGGTGAAATTCTCCCTCAAATAAAAAGGGCATCCTGTATTTTCTGAAGTATAAAAACTGTACCTCCGGACTTACGTGAATTAACCATATGTACCAAAGGCCAGATCCTAGCCCTGATAAGGCTGATTTGCATCCTGCATAACAGCAGTTGGGGATTCACCTCCTAACAGAATTCTCCACAATAAAAAGGCATCAGAGCTATTTCCATGTTTGCTGTCTTCCACCCATTGCTTCAGTGCTGAGCCTACTCAAATAGGCAACAGAAGCTTGCAAAGTTTCAGCAATTCCTTAATAGGTTCCAGAACAGACCAGCCTCTCACTATCCTGAGAGCTGAGGGAACACAGAGATATCAAGTCTTATTTGGTCAGCCTCAGCTTCTGCTGAATTGATAGAACTGCTGGGAGATCTGAAAGTCTTCTCTTAACACTTCTCCCTGTATTACTTTTCCCACAAAAGACAAATAAAATTAGATTAAATTTGTAAAGAAAATGGCATGTCTGAGTCAACATTTTCCACTGTTCCAAAACTAAAGATCCATTTCTTATTTTAAAACTCCTGAACTTCTGACAAAATATGCCTCACAATACAGATGACTATACAAGCTCTACACAATTATTTGCAAACTTCTGACTATTCTGCAGCCTAACCACTGGGTCACAAGGGCTGCATTCTTACCCAGTCTCTGCTTGCGGCAAACCAGGCTTCCGACAGTATAGTTCTCTATCTGTAAAATCATACTAACAGTACCTATCCTGAGATCTTAAGATAAAACCCACATTTCAGACTGTAATAGTATGTGCAATGCAAAAATCTCTGCACAGTAGCTTTGGAAAAAAAGTAATCTTTGATTACACCTCTACTTTGGAGAATCAATTCTAGTATTTGAGAGAGCTGGGGCTGTTCAGCCTGGAGAAGAGGCTTCAGGGAGACCTTATAGTGGCCTTCCAGTGCCTGAAGGGGCCTACAGGATATGAGGAGGGGCTTTTCACCACAGAGGGTAGTTACAGGACAAGGGGTAATGATTTTAAATGATAAGAGGGTAGACTTAGGTTAGACATCAGGAAGAAATTCTTCACCATGAGGGTAGTAAGGCGCGGGAGTAAGTTGCCCAGGGAGGTTGTGGAAGCACCCTCGCTGGAGGTGTTCAAAGCCAGGTTGGATGAGGCTTTGTGCAACCTGGTCTAGTGGGAGGTGCCCCTGCTCATATCAGGGAGGTTGGAACCCGATGATCTTTAAGGTCCCTTCCAACCTTGACCATTCTATGATTCTATGATTTTTAAAAGGGAGCCTTTAAGTGGAAAAAATTCACACATTTTATGCCATGTAACCACATTATTCTTCCCTCCTCTGATTTATTATTTCCATAAACTAAATAACTAACCTATACGAGAATGTCAAGTGCCATACTGAATTTAGGGGGTAGTGCCCAATACTGTTCACTTTACCTACTGCTCCTGAAGCAAGTGGCACACAGGCTCTGCAGATGTCCTACTGACAACACAGATGCATTCTGCATAAACTTCGTTATCTATGTTACGTTTTCTTATCCCATACAGGAGACATTGTTAAATAGCAGGATGCCTTTTGTTTGATCTCTCAAAATCTTTTTTCTTTAAGCTCAAAACCACTTTACCTACAAGACCACTTTCACAGAACTTCTTACTAAGTAGCCATATGACACATTTGAATAACTTTCAAAGCTCAACTCCATTTTTACCAAAGTGCAACTCAGTATTCAAACTACTTCCCTAATAAAAGTGTGCTCCAACAAGTTAATGTCCCCAAAAAATAAAAGCAAATGGCTTTAAAGAAACACATTCTTATTTAAGTTTAGAAAACACATGAAAAACCTCAAAGATATCTTAGCACCATCAAGGATTCCATTTCATCTTAGATTTTAGAAGAAGGGAACCCATTTAAGAAAAAGTTATAAATAAGAATGCTATAGGAAAAAGTTTTAGACCATCTCTACCTGTGCAGCTCCTGTGATCATATTTGGAATGAAGTCTTTGTGGCCTGGAGCATCCATCAGTGTAATTACTTTAGACTTTGTCTCGAATTTGGTCATACCCACATCCATTGTCACTCCCCTTAAACAAAGCATACATCCAATGCACCATTAAAACTGCTTTGAAAGCTTCATAGACATATAAAGTAAGCTAATTATACCCTTCATAACTTTAATTTGATTTAGCTTGCACAAAAAAATTGAATACATCTTCTTTATGGTAAAACAGACCTCTAGAGCTGCATTTCAGTAGAAATAAATATCAAGAATTCACAGTACTAGCTGTATGCATTCATAGATTATGTTGGAACAAGCACAGTGAGAACATGAAAATTGTACTGTGTATTTAAACCACTACTAATTCTACCTTTAATTCTTAGCTCTTCAGGAAAAGGCACCACAGTGTAACAGAAATATAGGAATACAGTTATACATTTGCAAAGATCCACATGCAGAGCTACTGATTATCAAGGAGGGATCAGTTCCACATCTCACTAACAACCACATGCTCTGCACAGGACAGGATTCATCTGATCAGATGAGAAGAGCTATCATGCATGTATCTGTATCTAGGTTAGTCATCTGCGTCTCCCTTTACAGACAATGAAGACAGACAGGCACTTTCAAGGGACAAACCTTCTCACATTAGCACAGATACTTAAAATATGCTACTTCCAGCTACAGAATACCCAACAAAATAACACCCTCAAAACACCAAACATTTACAGATGGCTCCAAAAAGTTTTTCTTTAAAAATATGAAATTCAAAGAGAAGACAAAATCAATCAAAAATACCAACTCAGAAAACATTTCTCTTAATAATTACAATTTATCTTCAGAAGAGGAGTTTGATACCTAAATGCACAACTGTTATATAAAAAAAAAAAAAAAAAAAAATCATAGACCAAGGGATATTACTTTTAAGGCTCAGGACAATTACTCCACAGACTTTACTTTCTGTTAACATTTTACTTTTCACATGCAATAAACGAGTGTCTCTATTTCTGGTTTCACATGTTAATTATGTTAATTACATCCTGTCAAAGGTAGCTTGTTTTAATAGAATAACATAGTTAATAGAGTGTTTAATTATACTATTGCAGATCTGTGAAAAGAACACATCTTCAAACATTGTCTGTTTTATACCCAGCTACACCTATGAGGATTAAGAAAAAGACCTTTCCCCCATCAGCTCTTCCTGTTTCACATCCTTAGACTATAACATCACAACAACACTACAACTACAATATCATCAGGCCTAAATGATGTAAAGCTACTTTTAAAATTTGTGTTTGGTCATTTTGGGATTGGTCCCTCCTTCCCCGTACCTACACCCCCCTAACACACACATCCCCACTCAGGTTTGTATGTGCACTCCATAAATAAAAGGCCTCCTATTCGTAAAACTGGGAGTTTGAACTAGATCATCTTTACAGTCCCTTCCAACCCAAAGCATCCTATGATTCTATTTAAAGTTTAGCTATATACTGGAAGGCTGCAAAAGTGTATCCTCCTTTAAAAACAACAGTAGTTACATATCCAATAGGGATTGCCCTACTCCATGTTCTTCAGCATCAGTTAGGCTGACGCTGAGGATGGTTGTTCTTTCAGGAAAAAAAAAGGTAATTCCCATTAAAAGAGATTTCTACCTTTCTCTTTCTTCACCAGTTTCATCCAAGACCCATGCATAGGCAAATGAAGCTTTGCCAGCCTTCTTAGATTCCTGTTCATATTTGTGCATAGTCCTTTTGTTCACATTTCCCAAAAGGTACAGCAGGTGACCCATTAAAGTACTTTTACCTGCATCAACATGTCCTATAGAGGGAAATAAATATTATATCAATTTTATTATGTTACACATTTTAAATAGAGCACAAGAAGAAATACACTAAAACATACGAAAATCACATGCACTAATAACACTTATGCAAATCCATAGCATTTCACAATCCTGTAAGACAGACATACAGAGAGACAGTTTATTGAAGCAGTTGGCATGACAGCTCTATAGAACCTCCAAATTAATATTAAAAAGAACACACTGCAAGAATGAATTCAAACCAAAGCACATTTTACTATCCTGTGAAAAGGATGCTAAGTCAACCTCACTGTCCTAGTCAAGGACATCTAAATGTATTTACTCCAAAGAATAATGGTCAAGCAATGGGACTGAAAACAGTATGAGATTTCCCTTCTCCCTTCCCTGGAGAGAGGACAGTTTAGCTTCTGCATCACTTCCGGATTCCATCAGCAGTTTTTAATCCCTGCGTTTGTCAAAAATGTAATTTAACAGTATTACCTATTACCACCAAATTGAGCAGTTGCTTTCCTCCTTGTCTCTTCTCCAACTCTGCTTTCACATCTATTTGTGGTTTTGTCTTGCCTGACTTTTTTACTGGAGTAGGCACCATATTCTGCTCTTCTGAAACCTGCACTACTTGGGGTGAAAGAGTAGATTTTGAGACTGCCTCAAGTGTCCCAGAAGCTACACTGGTGTCTTCAGTTAACAGTCCTTTCTGCGGTGTGTTAGTGTGCCCATTTTCTTCAGCAACAACACTATGGGGAAAAAAAACAACACAAAGAATGCAAATGACAAAAAAGCCGTAGAAATGCAGGAGAGAAATTGAGTTTTCCTTTCACTATCTTGTAAGCCCCAGAAAAAAGAGTATGTGATAAGCCCATTAAGGTGGAAGCGATTAGCAGCTGGATACAAACCACACAGATACCAGCTCTGAACATCTTGTCTGAAAAGCACTGTGTACGAAAGTGAGATAAGAAATAATCTTGTAAAATACATGAAATAGATGAACAAAAGCTTCCCTCAGCCACTTCTTTTAACAGGGAGGGAAAGGACAGTTGTGCAGAGCAACTACAAAGAGTTGTATCTGAAGAGCCCAAGTCAACTTTGAAGCATTGATTCTATGACAGCTTCCACATCCACTACAGGTATTGCAGCTCAGTGGAGCACTGTTTGATTGTGAGAAGAGCAATACAGCATAGAGAGAGACAGGAAACATACCTGAGCTGCAATTTACGGTGCAATGTTTATACAGAACTATGTAAGACAATTTACATTTATCAATACTGAGAAAACCTATTCTATGCATAAAACAAGGATTCTACAACTAAGGAGATTTGGATTCTCCAACTCCTCTTCTCTAACACTGTTCTTCCACAGATCACCATACTAATCCTAACAGTAAAGAACCCTAAATATATTACTCTCTTATACTCTCTCTGATTTCTAAATGAGGATATCTTCCTAATTTACACAGGCATTCTGAGAATATACAATATTCTTTACCTGTTATGAAAAAGATGACCACTAAAACCAGACACTAAGCAACATTTCCAAAAGAGCAATAGCTTTCCTACTGCCTGACACAAGCTCCCTGGTGAGGCAGTAATGTAAGGAGCAAGACAGAAACAGAAGCAGTTATTACAGGAGTGGCAACATTATATCACAGCAAACTTCAATATGCAAACTACTGACTGTTACAGTATATTGAAAATACCTACAAAATACTGCATTTAAAACTTTATCCAAACAAAAGAGGCTTCTTCCCCTGGAAAACTGAAATTCTTTCCAATGCAGTATCATCATGCTGTGGACTGCTTTCTATGGAACGGATTCATGGCTCCCAGACTCAAATGTCTCCACATCCAGTGTGATCTTTTTTTAACTCCCCACTTTCTGTTTATGTACCACAATTAGCTCCCCAATTTTCTTCTTTAAACTCCTATAAACAAAACTACTTATTTTGGTACTTCAGAATACCACCTTGTGACATCTCTACTTTTATTTTACATTACTTATTATTTTCTGTCTACGTAGGAGTATTTGCATTGTATTAGTCCCTTTCCATTGCATATATTCTCAGGAAAGAATATAGCCCAAGTGTGTTAGTCTACTGAAGAACGCAGTCCAAGAGTTATGATCTAAAAAATTAAACCTAGGAAATGTTCACACTGAGCACAAAATCAGCCTCTCATTATAGCACTAAGCAACACAGGACATTTGATAGGTCTTTTTTCCCTTTCGTTTCAGAAAACACCTACGTAATTAGTACTGCAGCAGACCGATTGATCTTGACACCTTTTTCACGAGGCCCAAAGCCAAGTTTTTCTCTTGATTTTGAGACCCCGAGACAGAAATGTAAGCACTCAGGTTTTTTGGCTACAGCTCCCCAACCCAAGGCCAGGGTCTTGCCTCAAGGCTGGATACAAAGGCATGTCTCTCAAATTAGCTAAGCAAAGAACTTGGTTTGTGCCAGCCATGCTGGGTGCAGAGCACAGATGGTACACGGCTTCTGCGTAACACAGAGACAATTCTATATAAAGTCTATTCACAGGAACTTACCCTGCTGTACTGTATCACCACATATAGCCTTAGACAAGCTCCACTATACAGGCTGAGAAAGTTGGGGTTGTTCAGCTTGGAGAAAAGGCGGCTCCGAGGAGACCGTATAGCAGCCTTCCAGTACCTGAATGGGCTACAGGAAGGCTGGGGAGGGACTTTTACCAGGGTGTGTAGTGACAGGATGAGGGGTAATGGTTTTAAGCTGGAAGAGGGTAGACTTAGGTTAGACATCAGTAAGAAATCCTTCACCATGAGGTTAGTAAGGGACTGGAATAGGCTGCCCAGGGAGGTTATGGATGCCCCCTCCGTGGAAGTCTTCAAGGCCAGGTTGGATGGGGCTCTGAGTAACCTGGTCTAGTGAGAGGTGTCCCTGCCTATGCAGGGGGTTGGAACTAGATGATCTGTAAGGTCTCTTCCAACACAAACCATTCTATGATATGACAAGCTGAATACCCTTTATAAGAAGATACACTCGATTCCCTAAATTCCAAAAAATAATGAGTCATCATTGCTTTAGATGCAGCTATGGAGAAAGGTGATTACACATTAACTGTTCCACAAAAAAAATAGTCACTACAGGTGTTTGTGCTTTCTTTTACTGGAAAAGATAAGTACTTATCTGAAAGGCTGAGCAGAAGGCTCTGGTTTTTTTAAGTCTCTCAAATAGTACAGTAAGTTCAATCTGAAAATCTACTTTAGAATGGCACAACAATCATTTTCTCCAATGCCTCTTCAGCAATATTTTACCTAATAAAAATTGACTGGAAACAATCAAGTTGATAGAGGGCAATTATGCAGAGAATTGTGGTGACAGAGGTTTCTACATATTTTAATAACTTATTTAAAATTATCTGAATGATATAAAGTACAGCAGACCATTTTTGCCTGAATTGTGTGTTGACAGCCTCATATATTTACAATTAATTTGCATTAGACATTTTTCATCAAGATTAAGACTCTCTTCCACCTTCTTCCCTTTTTTCAGACAAACTTCAGTTCAGTGTCTGCATAACATCTTAGCACTGTCACACTGAAGTACTATGACCAGTGCCAATATGCAAAGGTCACATTGGTATCAAGTTTTCTTCCTTGAAATTCTCTATTCAAAGTTCTGGAGAGAAGTATTTGTATAAGAAGCTGTATCAATGCAGCCTTTGACGTTGGAAACAGTTTTCTGCCCTTTTCAATGACTCAATTTCTTCCCAAACCAAATCTTCAAAAATGAAAAAAAAGTCAGAAGATGCTTAGATGAATCTGCAAGTAATGTGATCCAAAAACATAACTCATGTTTTTCTATAGCTTTCCAAAATATATTGAAAGACTATCACATCAAGCCTATTAAAAGACAAAAATATATTTTGAAAGGTTATTGGTAAGCTTCTAAATTCTATTTAGTTTAGCTAAGCCCAGATGCTCAGATCTTCTTGCAGGCCAAAGCCTGAGTCAGTAAGGATTCAAAAAAACACGATGGATGCTGAGTGGTAGAATTCAAACTAACTACAGCACCTGAAAGAATCACAGTTATTGCCAGATAAAATAACTACTCTCTCAATTCTAAGCAGCTTTAATTGTGACTACCACTGCCTAAGACTGCCAGATAATTTTTATTTTGGGTGGTGTAATTAAAAAGTGCTAGTCAGAAGTGAAATGAGTGAAACGTCACTCCTGCCATCATAACATTAGGCTTTGCTGCTTTTTAAGGGGTGCTATATTCAAATAGTCAGTGCACGGCTCCATTTAGTGTTTTACAGATTTCAGATACCACCATGTTTTGGAAACCTGAAAACAAGTTGTGCCATGATAAACCAAGACTTACTATTTCAGAGGTGAAACACTGGAATGGATAGAGTGTACGATCTACTTAGAGAGCATCTCTTGAAATAATACAGCTTCTCACCAACCAATGTCAGGGAAAGGGAGAGTGAGGTTATTCCCAGGTACCTGAACAGGAAAATGGGCAGGTGAAATGCACGACTCTCACCTCATGGAAGCACATGAAGAGAGCAGATTACTAAGACCCAGAGAGTTAGGTATTCCTCATGGGAACCAGACGAGCAGTTTATTGGAAGCTTGACAACAGCACAGAAAAATGCTAACGAGCTTTATTTCTAACAGTAAATGAAAAAAATTAATGACATAGAAAATGCTTTTCAGTAAACCTTCTCCACTAAGATTTTTCTAAATTACTGAACTCAAAATTTCTGTCAGAAGACACAGCATATAGGAATAGCATACTAGTACCTAGCATGTCGCTAACACAGGCAGTTGAGGGTATAAGCAAGTCAACTGCATTAGCAAGCATCTTTGGTAGCAAAGTCCCAACCTGGTCTGAGTTATGTTGAACCACCACACCAAGAAAAAATGATACTTGGAGGAAGAGCACTTCCTAACCAATTGCTTCTATCTTAGTACGAGAACTTCATGGAACTACCAACAGTGGTCTCAGCCAACATCTATATCTGTTTGCCAGATCACTTTGAGTGGCTGCTACAGAGCCATTAATTCACCAACTCTTGACTTCTTCAAAAGGACAGAACCTGCGCCTTGTAGGTGCACCGAGGTCATCTACTCAAGAAAGCTTGACCACCAGCTATTCAGGCACAAATGTCAAAAGAGCTTACACAGGTTTTTATTAGGAAAACAGCAGACAACCAGAAGCTTGGCAAGGACCAACATTTATCAAAAATTAAAACTGCCAGGTCAGAAACTGCCTATGTTGCCTTGCCAACAAGGACCATAAGAGTAAGCTGAGTAAAATGTTATGGTTACATCACTGTTTTCTGGAGACAAATTAAGAAATACAACACATGTTGATTTAAGACATGTTAAAAGACACTAAATCTCACACAACTGTTGAAAGGTTCACACTACGGTGCCTTCAAAGAAAAATCTGAAAGCTTATCTGCTGAAAATTAACTCTGCATAATTCAGCTTTTAAACATTATTTTCAATCTTCTAGTCTGGATGCTTAGTGAATTATTTTTATACAACTGACTCTTTCGGAGTACTAACAGTCATTACAGGAATGTCTATATTTATTTCCCCTTTCAAAATTATTAATTACACAATATTGGTCAGGCTGGTAAAAATAATCACTTTTTTTCTCACAACTTCTACTGGCTTTCTTCATGACTTAACAGGAAGAAAAAGCCTGGTAAATAGGTTTGCTAGAGCATCAGAAAAACAATTTATCAGAAGTGAGCAAACTCCATTTTCTGTAGACAACCCCACTAAGAATACCCAGCAACAAAGGCAATCAATGTTCAAAGCAATACCTGACTTAATAATTCATTCATTTTAAATAAAATTAAATTATTATTATGATGCTGAACCTCATAACAAGAATGAATTGTAAAGACTGAGTATCTAGTCAGGGAATGGTTATTTTTGCTCATTTTAGGCCACTGGTTTTAAAACCATGGTTCACACGTTACCTTTAATATTCCATAAAAATGACAAAACAAACTGGTTCACACACAACCCCCTCCTAATGGTGTCTGCACCACCACCATCCAAATATTTGAGGGTGAGAGCAGAGGGCACAGTTACAGGTGTTAATAGAATCCAAACTGCTATGAATGATTTATAGCACTGTGCTTTTGGTCAGTGATAGAAACTATGTACTTAGAAATCTGTATTATTTTAAACCCTCTGCAGTACATTTATCAATGCAACAATAACATAAAAAGGGTCTGAAAAGAGTCAAAAGAACCAGTCTGTCTTAGGTGTTACTGAACACAGATTCATTCTCTTCCCTGACAACTCATCCTTATGCTGTCAATAATCCAAGAGACAACTGCAGAAATAAAAGCCCAACTCTGATAGTCATGGAGTTGAGGCTACAGTTGATCCTCCTTCCCCATTCTTCATGTCAAGGTCCTAATGCCTTGGCAGAGCCTCCAGTGTGGATTGTAGTACAAAAGAATAAAGGAGGCCAGCCATCACAGACTCACTGAAGCAGGAGTCTTCAGGCACAAAGACAACTTTACAATTTAAAGTTTGTTTTCTTCCATATTCATTGAGTGGCTGTGCTCCAAATCTCATGGTCTTTTACAAATCTTACCTATCCTTCCACTTAAAGATAAATGCCTAACATGCATCCAATTTCTACAGCAGAAGAGGCTTGCTCTTGATTCATATTTCAGCAGTACCACTAAATAAGTGAGGTGAATTAAAAAACACCTTTACAATATTGAGGATCTATCTAAAGGAATCACCAGGTACTGAAGACTTAATTTTTTCAGTCACAAAATATAGTATGTTACTAAACCAGAAGTAAGCATCATATTTCAGGGTCCTTGAAGAGAAGGAGAGTGGCTGAGAAGCATATTAGACCCAACCATCTTCCCTCAGAGACTGAGCCTATTGAGTCTACAGATGAGGAAGCATTCTCCTTATCTCCTCCTTCCCTGTGGAGCAGGCACACATACACAAGGGGTGGCAGTTATTAAATCCACAACAGTCCCCATGAAAAACTACAGTTTATAAAGACCTGTACTAGAAATACCAAAGATGAAGGTGCTATGACATTGATGGGAATTCTGTGATCAAGTCCAGTTGTCACACCCAGGGTCACTGATGAGTAGAGGCAAGGGAGAAAAAAAAATATGTTCCCTTTTATATATTGCAATTCTCAAACAGCACAGAAAGAGGGTTTTGAAAAGCACAGAAATTTTTCATTTGGATCTTATTGCATCTAAGTAGCTGAACCGAAGTGATGTCTCTTAGCAGTGGCTTTTAGCAGTAAAAAGGGAATAATGACAGCAGCTTCACAACTTGTAATAAATGTGCTTAAGAGACTAAGCAGATGCAATTGCTTGCTTTCGACTCAGTTATCAAACATCCACAAGATACTGTAAAATAAAGACCATGCTGCTCTCTTACTCGCAAAAATGATTTCCAGATCAGAACCACAAACACTGCAGGATGAGGTGAGATGTTGGCACTGCTTGCACTTGCAAATTTTGTTCCTCAGGAAGAATTACAGAATTTCTTGTCACAGACTAGGTGGCTATTGTAAGATCAGGTTCAAACAGGACAAGGGGCAATGGGCGCAAGCTGGAACACAGGATGTTCCATTTAAATATGAGGAAAAACTTCTTTATGGTGAGCATGACAGAGCACTGGAACAGGCTGCCCAGGGAGGTTGTGGAGTCCCCTTCTCTGGAGATATTCAAGACCTGCCTGGATGCAGCCCTGAGTGATGTGCTCTAAGCAATCCTGCTTTAGCGGAGGAGTTGGACTAGATGATCTCTAGAGGTCCCTTCCAACTCTGAGAATTCCGTGATTCCGTGAAAAACAGAATAAGTGTATCCAAGTAAGAAAAATCTACTAACCATTCTTAATAGAAATGCCTAGTAAAAAAAAATTAAAATGTTGAGAAGCCACAGAATGCTACACATAATTACATTTCACAAGCTGTACTCCCAACACACATGCCCTGTCCTTGAACATTTATTTAAGTATTCATGCTGGCTGCTGTTGTAGGTAGGCTGATCCAGATGTCTGTTTCCATTCTCTCACGAGACATCCCTTCAACAGTTCCAAGTCAGGATAAAATTAGAACTACTGCTCAACCACTCTAATTCAGCTAAAGTGTAAGGAGGACCAGTTTCTTCTCTACAACAGTTGCACCCTGGACACCTGTTAAAGTTAATAAAAGAGGAAGGCAAAGTTTAGCCATAAGTTGTTGTTTTCCCCATAAATTATTCTTAAATGTATTACTTCCTTTGAAGAACAAGCAATTACAGTTAAGATTTATTGATTTCATAATTCCACTTAGAGAACTAAATTTAAAATAAACGAACCCCAAGAAAGTTCAGTATTCTATGAAGCGGATGTTTAAATAATCTGACTAGCTGATATCTCTCTGCACTATTCATAGTGAAAGGATTTGTTAAACTCAAAACGTGAGGTACCATCTTCTGAAAGTAATTCTGAGTCAAACGAGAAGCTGAGATGGTTAGTTCTGGAGAGTGACACTAAAACTGCTGTAAAAACTAGAAAAAAAAAGAAGAAGCAAACTTGCTACAGGTGCATCAGTCTGAAGGAAGAGCTGCTGATGTACCTTGATGTACATGGGCTTGGCTTACCATGGAACTTCAAATCCCATAGATTGTTTCTTTCCAGACACTGTCATTTTGGTAACTTTTGGCACAATTTCAGATTCCATTCTGGCTGACTGGGAATCCCTTGTTTTTCCTAGTAATAGACAAAAAGTAAGTTTGAACTTAAGGTTGTGACTAACAGGTATTAAATATAAAGTTTAACAAGTTACATTACTTCTCTTCAACCCAAAGATACCAGTCTGTGATAATGACTTCCCACACTTCAATGTCTTACTTGCACATATTACATTTATTCAAAGCAATCTACAAACAGTTCTATTTACTGTGAAAATGCCATCTGTATCTCCAAACATTCACATGACACCTGTTCCATTCAAGAGCTTTACCCACAGCAGTTCTGCAAGATGCCAGAAGCATTTCATGCAATATGAGGATGAAGAAATGCTTTGCAGTTGCTCACAAGGTGTTTAGGTTAATTCTTATTTAGTTTTTCTTTTGCCTTTGCATTGTTTAGCCTCAGGTACTGCTAGCAGCAGAACAAGGTATGTGTGGGCTACCAGGCCTTTCCCAAAATCTTTAAACTGAGTTGTCTTGTACTAAATTACACTGAAGAAGCCAAACAATACCCAAGCTAGCTAGCTTGAAGGTTATTTAGAATTACCAGAGTTGAGTAACTTAACTACTTTAAAGGTATCAATTTTTACCATAACTTAAATGAAAACACAATTACAGTAAGGTTCATTCTGAATTTTGTGAAACTACAGTTTCACGACTAACAGCGCTACAGTGCTAATAGTTTCTTGTCAAGATTTTTAAACAATAAATGTATTACTCTGGGGAGGGGCAGTTTAAAGAAAAGAAGAAAACTAGCTCTTTTCTTTCCCCAATCTCATCCTTCATATTTCAGGATCCCTACTGCCTTCAAGGAAAAAGACCTCCAGCTCTACAGCATGAGTGACAGCAGCTACCTTGTGTTCTGAAGGATGTTACACACACAGCAAAGCAAAACAATAGCCCGAATTCTGAATTAAGCCACAAGATTTAAAAAAACTTCACCTTCAGATATATCTGAGAACTAGAAAAATGGTGCTACTCTTCCAGTGATAGACCAATTCAGACAGTCAGGTGAATACTTATTCTGAATAACAAGTTAATCTTCTAAGTATTTTAGGTGACTACTGTAATATGAACTGTTCACGTAATTTGGTCCTACTCATTCATGTAAACACTTCATCGCAGTATGAACTACGACGGCTACTCCTCTAAAACCACAGAATCATCCTGCTCTGCAGGTTGTAGGTAAAGTTGTGGTCAAGGCTGCTGAAGATTTCAGATAAGGCAACAGAATACCGTATCACAGACATGTCTAGAATAGACAGCATTATCAAAAAGGCTGTTGCACAACTTTTTCTAAACAATCACATTATAGATTGAGACATTCTTATTTAACTGATGACTTGGTCTTCATCTCCACATTTGTCTTATCTGCTGATACTGATTTTATCTACATGCCACTTGGCAATCTCGGGAAGAAGTAGTCTGCATGTGTATTATTAATAGTTGCATACCAAGTACACTTTAAATAAGGAAAACCAGAAAGAGAAATAAAGACAACAGCACAAATCATGTAACTGACAAACACTAAAGATTCAGAATATAAAATTCTCAGATCACTGGACAAGGACTACTAGTTAAGTACAAAGATTTTGTTCCATCTTCAAGCCCCTATATAGATGACCTAGAGTATATTTTTAATAAGCAGTTAATCACTTGAGTTACAGTAAAAATTACATTTGTTGCCAACTTGGCATGTTTTTTTCCACTTCAATTCTAATAATTTTCAAACAGCCCTCACCTTCAAGGGCCAGTCAAACATGAATGCTTTACATGTAATTTGAAAGCTGAATTACAGTTAATTCTCTGAAAATACCATGTTTGAAATCTGGCTGCTAGGAACTAGTAACTACCAAAATCACCATGAAATTGAAATGAGGTTAGTTGAAAGAAACCAAGACAACAATTCATATCATATAACTCCCAAATAACTTGCAATCTATTAGCAGTATTTGCTACATACAATCAAAAAATTGAAAGTCAGAGGTTTTACAAAATGCATCTTCGTAATTAATTCAGAAATTAAACTTCACTCCAAAATGTGCAAATATTGTTTGGGTGTTTAACACTGATCCAAAGCTAAATGTACAAGGAGACAATATACATTCGACAAATCAAGTATTTGACACAGAGAACACAGAAATCTAAAACCAGAGATTAGGAAACACTAGAAGTTGAAAGAAGACACAAAATAAAATTACAAAGAGCAAGAGAAAGTAAAGTAATTGTTCATAGACAGCACTGACAGTTGGGTGTTTTTCTTTATTTGTTTATTTTTTATAAAGCACTAATAGTTCAGTCTAGGTAGAGTGAGAAAGCAGACTAGAACGAAATAAAGACAAACCAAACTATAGAAGGTAAACCAGGAATGGTGACATTCAAATAGATACAAAGACAACCCACGAATTACTAGTAACAGTACTGACCAAAGCATCAAATACAATTTTCTGACTTCAATATTTTTATAACCAAGTACCATAAAATCAAGTGGTGCATTTGAGATAAGGCTGCTTTTTCTGCACTGGAGGCGCCATTAAAGATTAATAATTATGGGCTTCAGTACAAAGAACACAAGGCTGGAAAAGGAGTACATGCTATCTAATCTATAGGGCACGGAGAAAACTGTATGATAAATTCTTATCTCCTTTAGCAGGCAAAGCAAAAGCCATTCAGCACTTAACAGATCATATGCAAATTCTCAAAGTGCACCTTGGACCTAAAAGGAAGTCCATGCACAATGCTGATACAATTCTTAAAAGAAACAATCAGCACGCTGAGTATCCTACGGCAGCTGAAGTGCCTGGAAGAAGTTTGGGAGAAGTAATCCCAGCCTGACTATGCCAAAAGCAGCTGTGACAAAAATCAGCCTCTGAAGGCAAAGGATGTAAGTTTTTGGTAAGCAAAGGCTTCATTACCGTTCCTCATGCCTTCTGCCACTTAAGACCTTCTTAAACACGTACCTAAGTAATTCAATGACAAAGTGCTTCCTAAATCTAGAGTACACATTAAATAAAAACAAAGACAGATACATCTTTCATAAACTCCTAAAGAAGTTCCAATACCTCCTTGCTACATTTCACTTGCTCTAGTATTACAAAAAGCAAAAATAAGTGCGGATCACACGCAAGTATATGCAGTGAGTGATTGGTCAATGATGTCAAAATGCAGAGCAAATGATTTTACTGAAGACTCTCCATAAACTTTTTAGCAGTTCCCTAACAACAAGAGGAAAAATAAATAAATTTTCCTTCCATGAAACCAGAAAGTATATATTCCAAAATTATAACAACATGAAAGCTTGTCAGCATGGTAGTTCTCTATTCAGAATGTTTAAAAATGAACACTTTTAGCATATTTTAAGCATATTAGTTTTCGGACAGGTATTTGGTATTCAGACTGCACTGACATCAGAGCACCTCGACTAAGGCGTAATGTAGCTATGAGTCAAACACTATTACAAAACGTGCCTTGATGCACCTTGTCTTGGTATTAAAATAGGATGATCCTAGTATCTATTGGCTTTTTTGGAGAAATGCACACTAGCACTGGGTATTTAAATCTGCACTGACTTCATTCAGATGGCCATACCTTTTCAGCAACAGAATCAAAATGCCTAGGTTTTTGATTCCTATGCATAGACTGCTCCTCCCAATTTGTCTTCCCCTCGTCTAATTCTACAATGGCACTGAAACTTTAAGCTCAACTGTACCATTGCACAGAGAAGCTGCTTCTGGTAAGATGGCTCCCCAGTTCTTGAAGGATAAGGGACTACTGGAAAGAGTCCAGCGCAGGGCCACAAAGATGATGAGGGGACTGGAGCATCTGCCCTATGAGGAAAGGCTGAGAGCTGGGGCTGTTAAGCCTGGAGAAGAGGAGGCTGATGGGGGATCTCATCAATGCTTATAAATATCTAAAGGGTGGGTGTCAGGAGGATGGGGCCAGTCTCTTTTCTGCAGTGTCCAGTGACAGGACCAGGGGCAATGGGCACAAGCTGGAGCACAGGAGGTTCAAGTTAAACATAAGGAAAAACTTCTTTACTGTGAGAGTAACAGAGCACTGGAACAGGCTGCCCAGAGAGGTTGTGGAGTCTCCTTCTCTGGAGACATTCCAAACCCATCTGGACGTGTTCCTGTGTGATATATTGTAGGTGGTCCTGCTCTAGCAAGGGGGTTGGACTGGATGATCTTCAGAGGTCCTTCCCAACCCTGACCACCATGTGACTGGCTCTATGAGATGATCTTGATGGTCCCTTCCAAACCAAACCATTCTATGATCCTAATAGAAGCACAGGGAAGACACAGTTCTGTTTGCAAAGCAGATGTAATAACTGAGCCCTCTATCAATACAATACTTCCCTTCCTGATTGATCTACTATAATTTAAAACTAATTTTAATGCTCTACAATGGTGAAAATATTCCAACTACTGACTAGACAGGACAACGAGATGCAGATGCCAGCCTAATTATATATAATTTCATGCATCACCTGTTTACCCACATGTCTATGGGTTTATATTAACCTCTAATACATGTACTCATCAGCTGTTTCAAAAGGTGGACTGTAATATATTCCAGCTGACAAGATTCAAACTGTTTACATCCCTCTATTTATACCATAAAATTTGGGAGCTCCTAGCCTTTAATTAAAACCTTTAATTTGCCTTAAACCCAGTATATTTTTATTTTTCTCCCTTCAAATTTTACAGCACATATGATATATGGAAAAGAATAACGTAAGGAAGTATAAAAATTTGTCAAATTAAAGGGCTACACTACTGAAAACATTTTTTAAATAATTTAACTGAATTATTTGACATTGATAAATTCTACAAAATGCTGCATGATATGGCAGCAACTTGCAGCAGTTTAGTTAAGCTTGCTATAGAGCACACTGGATCTTCAGTGGCAGCAGTACTGAGGAATAGTATTACCAATGCATCACAGTGCTGGGAATAACATCACAAGTCCAGGTCTCTCAACCAGGTACTACCAGTACATAACATGACCACTGAACTTAGAAGATTCCAGATTTCCTAAATTTACAGTTCCCTAGCCTTTAAAACACTCTGCCTCCATATAATTTGCCATGCACTCACCCCTATAGCCCAGCATTTATGTTTCTTTGGATGTAACAGATAAGTGCCTGAGTCTGTTGCACATGTGAGAAGTAAGCTCAACATACAGGAGTCCTTTATTATGCAAATATATATAAAGCAATAAAGGATAACTGAGAAAAGCAAAAAATTATTTAGAGAAGTCTCCCCCACTGCCAGAAACACCAGCAGCCCTCCACAGAGCACCTCTGATAATAAAGAAACACCACATAGCTCTAATAAAAATGCCACATGTGAAAACATTTCAAAATGTTATTCTAGTGTTTAAATTATACCACTTAAAAATACTAATTTTCAGGAAAACACATGACATTATGCTGCCATGAACCACAATATACTAATGGATGCTACTGCATATCCAGTCCAAAATAACAGAAAAGGCAACTTGCTAAGTCACCCCTCAGTGCTGAGACACAGCCTTTCTAAAGATACTACTGAAACAATTCTCCAAACAAGAACACTGAACTTTTTCTTTTTAAAATAAAGGTTATTTCCTAATAGAAACCACAGTCAGGGGTTTTCCAGGCAACTTTGTCTTGTTTTTATAACTATTACCTTCTCTGCTAAGCTTCAGATAGTGAATATTACTTTTTTTTCATGAAACTGGGAGTAGGCATTTTCACTGAAAAATGATGAAAATGAAAATGTCTGCTTGCACCTGACTATAATAATTTTTTGTTGTGTTTTTAAGGTTTTACACAGCAGGCAGGGCATAGGATACAGCAGGCTATTGAGTGATATTCATAAGTATCTCCAACATGGGCCAGTTCTCTATGGCACACAACACACAAAACAGCACAACTTGCTACCCCAAGAGTGAAGTTCCAGACCAGTTTGCTTTGCTACATCCACCTGCCACTGGATGTGCAGCAGACCAAGCCAGCATGGCTGGCAGCTTCACCTCTTAGCTGGCACTTCTCATTGCTCAAGGCTTTACATTCAATGCCTGCAACTTTCAGCAAGGTGAACTCTTTAGCTCAAAAATTAACTTGTTCAAGTGAGGTACCTGCTTGGGGCTGACTTTTGATCTTCCTCCTAGACAGGGAGAAGAGGGAAACTGGAAGACAAATTAGACAGGATGGTTCTTTTTCAAAAATGGCGCCTGAAGAAAGTATTGTTTGCAAAAATGAAATGCTTTAAGTGATCTTTTCTCCTTCTGAAAATCCACTCAACTTAGAAAATTAGAAAACAGTTTGTAAGTGCTTTTATACCTTAAGTTTAAAGAACTAAATCCCTAAAATACTTCATCACTATTCAATGTGTAGCTGCTGTGTCAATTTTTGACCAGGCTAGACTTGGTTCTGTCACCTGAGAGCAAATATTCTACTTCTCCTGTGGTCTCTGTAGTTTCCTACCACATCAGTAAACCTGAGGCATGAATCTGCTTCAGATAATAATAAAAAGTGAACAAAACTGGGGGCAAGAGAAAAATCCAACAGAATAGTGAGCATTGGTAAGCAGCAATACAAGCAGATTCTCAAGGACAGACAAGGACTAAAAGAATGAAAATCAATAAAGCAGAGAAGATGAAATGAGAGCTACAGGGGCCATGAAAAAATTGACATTAGTTAACAACTTAACTTGGGTAAAAACTGCATGTAGAGAAAACAAGAGGCCACATATGCAGTGACAAGTTACACGCAGAGCTAAACACGAACAAAGGAAGCAGAAGAGGATCAGAACTGAAAATGAGCGCAAACTACGGGTGGAAAAAAGTGAATGTAGAAAATAATAATGGCAAATGACTGGAAAATAAGTAGGAAACTGGGATTGTCTAGATAAGGGGTTTGGAATGATAAAGGTAGAAAAACAGAACTACAATTAAAAACTTGGAATGACATTAGGAAATACTGTGTTTAGGGCACAAACAAGAATTTTAAAAAATCCAACATGACTAAATAAATCAGACAATGAGAAGGACACTGACAGTAGAACAGGATGAAGTAGATGGGGTGGAATGTGTTATTACAAGGCAATGACACGTCTTCTTTCCTGCCTGGAACTTAGCCAAAATTTCTGGAATCTCACCATTTCTCTTGCCATCAGCAGACCCTCCCTGACTGAAGTCAAATGACAGAGAATACAGCAGTCAGCCACTGCTGCCTTCTCTTCTCACCTGAAACAAACACCTTCTCATGGAACTTTTCTGGCCATCAGGACTTACCCAAACTACCAATTTTTTATCTGTGACCCTTTCTTGTATTCATTTCATTGAATGGTGTTAATTTAATTTAAAATATCTGATGCCCCACAGAAACCTTATTTCTCAGAGAATGGCATACTTTTTTAGATAAAACTTCTTGCTGACCTCTATTGCAATTATAAGCATTCAGTGTTTAAGGAAATTAAACTTGTATGCCTCAATATCTGGATGCTTAATATGACAGTCCAATCAGCTACGTTTAAGAAACACTTAAAAAACCCCAATAGTTTAGCTCTGTATGTAGACCTTTGGTATGATCTTTCCAGAAACATGGATAATCAGCCTAGTTTACTTTCACAGTTAATATATTAGGGAAAGAAAGGCACTGTCACTGCAGTAAAGCTCTCAAGATTTCCAGTTTCACTAAACCAGCGCTTCCCGTGTAAAAGAACGGAGATGTGCCGCGCAGAAGGCGGACTGGGAGGGGATGTCTGCTTTCTTCTAGAGATGACACAAACACCAGCTGCCTCCTTCTGATGTTTCTGGTACGTAAACACAAAGGTCCAATAGGAATTCACAACAACAAAAACAGCAACTTTCTCAACCGTCAAGTTTTTGAAAAGGATGCCCCTGTGGTATTTCTTACCTCTACTGCTTATAATTACATGGAGTAAAATCCAGTCCTTCCCATCAACGTAACTCAGTACAACTCAACTTGTAACTACTGAAACCCTCTTTGTGGGAGGTGTATTTCTTTGCACTCTAGCAATGCCAACGATGCCCTTTCTCAATCCGTAACTGAAGCCACAATCTGCTGTAAAAAGAGTTTATTAGACATTTGCAGTTGTTCTGTAACAGCAACTTTACTGTCCCAGACATACACAACTGTAAGTCGTTGGTGGTGTTCTCTGATTCAACGAATTTTTTCTTAAATGACTGTGAATTGCCTTTCACCAAGATGTAGAAAAAGCTCAGCCTGATATTTCTGAAGTGCAACTTCCTACCATAAATGGTCACGTAAAGAGCAGAATCAGCACTATGGGCAGAATAACCCTAAAAAGATACCCCCTTTAGACAGTCCCCTAATCAAACAGAATACACAGAGTCCATGCAAATTACCAGAATTTCTGTTAAAACCTTAGCCCAAAATGAGTATGTAAAACTGAAAGTACAATATGTACATTCTATTACAATTACATTGAATTTCCAAAAATAACAGACAGCAATTTCAGGTTTAATTCTTAATAAGTAGTATAATGCCAGAGGATGGTGCTATTTCCCTGCACACCAACCAGGTAATTCAGAGAAAACATGATGCCTATTGCACGTGTATGTTATCTATGCAAATACATTCTTGTTGATGGTAGGAGTGCAAGGCATTTTATTTAAAAAAAAAAAAGCTTTCCTGATCCATAACTTCTTTTTATGCAACTAAATTACTTGAGTATGAAACAGAAGTTAAATATAAGAGAAGTAGTGAACAAGAAAAGCATACCAGCCAACTAACAATATATAAAAACAAAATCATCTTGCATCTGTTGAATTACTCTTCCACAAGCATTCTGCAAATTTTCTCCAGAAACTTAATGAGGCTGCCTTTTAAAGTTGCAGAAGAAAAAAAAAAAAATTATTTACTAGTCCTGTACAGCTCTTATAAGTTTCAGAAAATTGTATTTTGCACACTTCTAGTGCAGTGGGAACTTCAAGGTTAAGATGAGCTAAAACCTTATTTAATTTAGGTTTTCTGAATTACTAACTCTCCCACTCTGCTGGTGACATTACAACCACACCAGACCTTGATTGGGCCAGAAAGTCAGTCAAATTTGCAAGTTTTTACTTGTCCACACATTTGTTTTTTGTTTTTATTTCTCTGCAAAGTTAGGCCTGTATAAGAAAAACACATTTACTTGATGATGCCCCTCCATGACTTCAGGGATGACAGTGCAGATTGTAATGTCACAGGATAGGACACATTTCAGAGTGGAAGATTTGTGGCTTCAGAGGAATAACATTCAGAGATTATTCTTTTGAATAACCTACTCATGTATCAAGAATTTATCCACTACTGGAAAAAAGCAGTTTAGGGACTTTTGTAATACATTATTTCAAAGAATCAAAAAAGGTCAACAGATTGAGTACGATCTACAACAACAAAAAAAAAAAAAAAGAAAAAAATCAAGGTCCAGCAATACAGCAATTATAGAAAACACTCTGTGTGGACATACACATCCCCCTTACTGTAAACTGAGAGACAAATGCATTTAATAACAAAAAATAGGGATTGCTCATGAGTACAAGGGAGACAGACTCACTGATTGACACTGACTTCTGCATTTCTGCTTGCAAGATTATGGTAATTAAATAGCAAATCCTCAGAGATGTCCCCTTTTAGCTTGTGGGTTTGTTTTTTTTTTTTAACAAAAAAAAAACCTGACATACTCTACTTACATATTTTACAAAAAGTCAGCCAAAGACTCCAATTTTGAAAGCTTTACCTATAATAAAGACAAAAGGAAATGACAGTATGCATTAGAATCTCATTAAAGACTGTAGGAATGGCGGTATGGGATTGCCAAAGAAAGTGGGACCAAAAAAATGGAAGCACAGTATGTGGCATTGTTCACATTTCAAATGTTTTTACTTTGCATCATGACAAAACTGACTTCTTGATTAACCTCGCCATGCCCACCAACCCCTATTCAACAGATATGGGGACATCTTCCCAAGACAATAGTTAAGGTACTTCTCCGGGATCTGCTAAAACAAGGTACAAAGTCCTTACTATAACTGACAGAGACTGTAGATGATACGTGTATCAACCACAGCACAGTAAATGTACAGACTCTTCACAGTTTTTTGGGGGGTTGGTTTTGGGTTTTTTTTTGCACTTTGGCAAGCTGCAATCTTCCAATTAAAAATTATTTCTCTATAAGCTATTAATCAGTAGTTCAACTAGGCATGAGCCTCAGTTGAAAAACAACCATGTTTGGGTGGAACGTTCAGTATTTGTTCACATACGTAAACTCAAAGTAGACCTATCTCACATTTTTAGTACAAATGCTTCAATGGTAGTTAGATTCTACAGTCCATAACCTTAGTGGAGACTTGAACTCAACGAGAACTGCTTCAGGCCATTGTCCTGCTTTCATTAAGACAGAAAACTGCTACTGAAGAGAAAGATACTAAGGTACAAAGTTAGAGCTTTTTCTACATAAACTGTAAGTAATTCTTAGAATAAACAACATACCGAAGAGTACAGCAACCCTCTATATTTAAAACTACAGTTAGATACAAGAACACAAAATGTTGTTGCCAACAAAAAACCCCCTGATACGGTCAAAACTATTGTGCTATTATAAGCCTCCCACCACAAGTCATTAAAAAATACTATTTTGACCAAAGAAATTAGACACGGTCGCTTTTGGAATTGTCACAAAACCATGTTTAGTGCTTGTGTTTCTTGGCCATAAGCAATTCTAACAAATTGAGGAAACTGACAATGAAAGAGCTGATGGTATTCACCAGAATAGAAGTAACAAGGCTGGAAGGCAGGCTCCAATGAAGACTAAACCAGTAAAACTGGTGAAGTAAAGACTAACATTCTACAAACTTGCCTGCTTTGGAGAAATGGTTGTGTTCTATGCAAGGCCTCCAGCTCAGTGAGCAGGCAACACCCTATGCTCTGGATGGAAAAAAGCTACTGAAGAAACAAGACTAAGCTGTGAAATAGGAACTAGCTTGTCACCTGTAATAGGTGCTCTCATGTCTTAAGGCAGTCTAGCAGAACAATGCCTGTGTGCCCCCAAGGCAATGGGATTTTTTTCAAAGCAAGTATTTGTAGCTAAGCACATGGATACCTTTACTTAAGATAAGTAGCTAACTATTGTAAATATTTTTTTAAAGAAAAAAACAAGATGTCTGCTCACATGAACTACTAATACAGCTGATGGAATGATGCAAAAGATATTTCTGACAGCTGACAAGCCCAAACTATATAAGAACTTCCAGACCTAACAGCTGATAAGCCCCAGATTATGAAAGAGTCATATTAAAAGACTGGAAGTAGAGCAGAAGATATGGTATTTTACAGGGGTTTAAAGAAAAGCATAGCTCAAAGGTCATGTAACTTGAAAACCCTACCTCTTTTGCTATTCCAACCTGTCTCTTAATACTCATAACTAAAGCAGCTACTGGAAAAGTACAACCTTGTAAAAAGTTAAATGATACATTAACTGAGTTTATTTTTAAAAGCTGTGAATATTAAATAGTTTCACAGAATCACAAAATCTTAGGGGTTGGAAGGGACCTTGAAAGATCATCCAGTCCAACCCCCCTGCCAGAGCAGGATCACCTAGAGTACATCACACAGGAATGCATCCAGGTGGGTTTTGAATGTCTCCAGAGAAAGAGACTCCACAACCTCTCTGGGCAGCCTGTTCCAGTGCTCTGCCACCCTCACAGTGAAAAAGGTTTTCCTCATGTTTACATGGAACCTCCTATGCTCCAGTTTGCACCCGTTGCCCCTTGTCCTATCATTGGACATCACTGAGAATAGCCTGGCTCTGTCCTCCTGACACTCCCCCTTTACATATTTGTAAACATTAATGAGGTCACCCCCCAGTCTCCTCCAAGCTAGAGACCCAGCTCCCTCAGCTTTTCCTCATAAGTTAGATGTTACACTCCCTTAATCATCTTTGTGGCTCTGCCCTGGACTCTTTCAAGCAGTTCCCTGTCCTTCTTGAACTGAGGGGCCCAGAACTGGACACAATATTCCAGATGCAGCCTCATCAGGGCACAGTAGAGGGGGAGCAGAACCTCTCTTGACCTACTAACCACACCCCTCCTAATACGTCCCAAGATGCCATTGGCCTTCTTGGCCACAAGGGCACATTGCTAGCTCATGGTCAACCTTCTGTCTACCAGGACCCCCAGGTCCCTCTCCCCTACACTGCTCTCCAACAGGTCAGTCCCCAGCCTATACTGGTACTGGGGTTGTTCTTTCCCATATGCAAGAATCTACACTTGCCCTTGCTGTATTTCATTAAGTTTCTCCCTGCCCAACTCTCCAGCCTGTCCAGGTCTCTCTGAATGGCAGCACAGCCTTCTGGTGTGTCAGCCACTCCTCCCAGTTTAGTGTCATCAGCAAACTTGCTGAGGGTACACTCTGTCCTCTCATCCAGGTCGTTGATGAAACTATTAAATAGTACTGGTCCCAGTACCAACCCCTGAGGGACTCCACTAGCCACAGTCCTCCAACTAGACTCTGTCCCAATGACCACAACTCTCTGACTTCTTCCTTTCAACCAGTTCGCAATCCACCTCACTACCCGATCTTCCAGACCACACTTCTACATGCATCTGTTTAAAATCCACCATACCAATTAAGAGAAAAATGTTAAAGAAGTTCACATTTTTATAGTTTTCACGTATCAGAAAGAATAAATGTTAAGAAAGGTCAAGTTAGAAACAATAGGCATTAAAAATGCATTGTTCTTTGCACATGTAAATTAGATAAAGTTAAACAATTCACACAATCTGTTCAAGGGAAATTTGCTGAGTGAACATACACCTTTTATCATACTCGTTTTACTAGGACTAAATGTAAAATAATGAAGAAAAACCCATCCACTTATCAAAACCAAGCAAAATAATTAACACGGTGCTGTTTTTCCTTTGTGTTTTTTTTTCTACCAAATTAGAGACTAATATTGATCAAGTATCTGCTCTTCCCCTTCTTAACTACTCCAGATTTGAGATTAAGGGGTGGTGTTTTATGCAATTAGATCAATTTTCCACTACTCCTCAATTACAAAATATTAAGAAGCTTTTAAAATAAATTTAACTGCAGGATCACAATTCTGCCATAGAACTTTCAGAAATGCTACATAAAGTTTTAACATTATTTCTTATATTCAATTAATCTCAAGATAATTTTCAAAAAAATGAGATTTATAATTTATTCCTATGTAGATGGGACAGTTTAAGTATTCTGTACACATTCAACATCAACTTTAAAAGGATAATACCAGGAAAAAACACTTAAGATT
Organism: Hemiprocne comata; assembly: GCA_020745705.1. Taxonomy (NCBI): domain Eukaryota; kingdom Metazoa; phylum Chordata; class Aves; order Apodiformes; family Apodidae; genus Hemiprocne; species Hemiprocne comata. Next base: position 87,428,872 of record CM036588.1, read on the forward strand.
TCCTTCTTCTACCAGACTTTTGTTTTCAATGTGTTTTTACATCATGAAACCAAAGGCTGGAGGTGCACCATCAAACAAGATATTTTTACAATATACTCGCAACCTACCAATTCAATACTAAGGATTTCCTTTTACAATGTGCTGCTATTTAGCAGTGTGCTCTCCCTATTTTTTATATGAGATACCATTTAACAACAGAATATCTTCCTATCATCATCCAGAGCCTTACTCCTCAATGTTATTTCCCACTCATTGTGTAACATCTATATGCACCTCCAAAACTTGAGCAACTCCTGCCAGTTGGAAAACAAGAGAACAGTTGCAGTTTTGTCCTCCGTGCTACAGATGAAAGTTCAATAGATCACGCACAAACATACTCAACAGTAGCTGCCTTTCACAAAAATCAAATAACCAAATACATCCCTAGGAGACGATGACCACATTCTCAAAGCATAGCTTGAGATGCAAGCTGTTAGATAAAGCAGTTTGAAACTACCAAGACATACTTTACTGCCACATTATTTTCTTCAGTCAGTTTATGCCAAATTTTCTGCTTGTTTTCTCTGTAATATCAACAGGTTTCAACATCTGCTTTTGCTGAGCCCTTTAGTTCTCACTGAAGGCATGCTGTGCTTTCCTAAGTACACAGAATCAGTTTGCCACACTGCTATCTTGCCCTGTTCCTAAATTGAGTACATTTGAGGAAGGGTAAAAAAGCAAAGGAAGCAATTGCTTTTAAAAAAATATATGGAGAAAGAAAAGCTTTGACATTCTTTGTTATTTAAATGTGTTAGTGGCAACACATTTGCAAAGAATCTTTGAAACCTAAGTGTGAAACTGCTAAAGATCTCTGAATCTAACTTGCAAACAAAGGTAAACTGCATCAATGCAGTACACTTGATCGAGTGTACCAAATTTATCTGCAGCCCAGAACTTCCACAGTGTTAAAAAAAAGTATTAGCAGAAATAAAAGGCAAACACGTTCACACATCTATTACTACCATTTTAGAGACAAATCTTAAGCTATCCGAAAAGCCATGAAGGCAACTTTGCTGGACCACCTCCGTACACCAAACCATTTGCACAAACACTTCGCTACAACAGATTATACACAAGGAAGACATCATTCCATAAGAAACACATTATGGATGCTACCAATAACAATAGACATTATTAGGGATTTAGTGAATCTAACATTAATTAAATTATTAAGCTGACAGTAGGGCTTTCAGTAGTTAATCAGTATTAAGCTCCAATTGTATTTATCGGGGACACCATTGCAAGGAGAAGTGTCGACACTGGCCAAGCTGAAGTAAGCAAGATAAAAGGAAGCTACCTGAGATACACAGCAACATACATTTGAGAAGAAAAAATACAATTTTTAAAATACTTATTCTTCATTAAAATTTAGGAAAAGTTTCTAAAAATTGCCCGCCTTTCAGGATTAAAATATATTCACTTACATCGTTGTGTTCTCTTTTTAATTGCAGCACGTTTTACATTATCTGTATTACTTAGCTGCACTTGCGTTATTTTTGTATATTATTACTCTGCAAATTTATGTATTCCTCATTTTCTTATGAACTCCTCTGGCACCAGCCAAACATATCTGAATTCAAGAGTTATCAAAGATGAACTTGTTTAATTAAGTGTAGAAAAAATGGAGACTGAACATTGCCATAGTCTGAATAAGGTACATTTGGAAAACAACCACCTCTGTAGAGAAGTGATGTGAAACACAGCAGAGGAGGCCCTATTCTTCATTGCCCAAATCATGCAGAGACACAAACTGTTGTATAAAAAGCTGCATATCCGAGTTCAGTTTTTCTTCTAAATATAGTAAAATATAACCTGTAGTTTTAAATGAGCTCTACAAGATTTATCAGATGAATGCAGAAGGAAAGTTCATTTGCCAGTCTGAAGCAGTGCATTTCACTCTATTGTGACTTCAGAGAGGAACCTGCATGGACTCAAGTTCATTGCTTAATGTTTTCCTCTTCCTTGAGGCAGTGACAGAGAAATTAGGAAAAGACTGCACATTTACAGTAGTACTTGCGAGCACACAGATAGCATCCACAACCCTACAACAGTTTGTTCATACACATATGTTAAAAGCATACAATTCAAATAATCCTTTTGCCTTGAAAAATGTTTACAGTCTTTAGGTGGCACTTCTTTTTTCAACTTTAGCATTCAGTAGGACTTGGTGTACAAGCAGTTTCACCATCTTGCCTAGTTGACAAGCAAAGTTAGTCATTTTCCTGTTTGGTGGGTCAGCAATAGGGAAAACATTAAAAATAGGAAAATGTGAATCTAAAACCACAGAAAGTGGTAACAAGGAGTACTCAAAACAACTTCAACTCATATTTTGGAATTAATTAGATATAAAATTTCCAATTAGCCTGACTTTTTATATGCAGTAAAAATATGGAAGGAGAACTGAAACAACAACCAGTCAAAGCTCTTCCATGTTTCTGGCAATTGCACATCACAGCTTCTGCAGAGACAGTATTTTCCATATTGAAGTTACTTAGTTTTCCAAGCTTTTGGCATTTTCAGCATGACTTTCTATCAGGGATTCTAACAGTATTAAGTTTAATGGCCATTTCAAGTGTCACAAGTAAAATAGAAGGGAGGAACCTGGTACTTCAAACATTTGTAACTGTCCACTCTGAAGACCAAAATGCTAGTTTCGTGAAGGAATACAGAAATTGAGACAATGAAAGACAGGTAACATTTTGTCACCCAAGAAGAAACCAATTTGGGTGCAAATGGAGGCGCACAAGTAGTGGTTGGGTGGCACTTCTGTTGGTATCTATGTGGCATAATACACTAGACTATGCAACTAATATATTTTATAGCAATATTGAATCACACAGAATTAAAAAAGAAGCATGACACTGCAGAAGCACATCCAGAAGACAATACAAAGATAAGGTAGGTAGGGATAATGCTATTTTTACAGGGAAGGAACAACAGTATCTGTAGTGAAATACATCTAGCATAAACAGACATTGTAATTTTGTGTTTTAAGCTTGCATTTTTACACCTTCCTGGCTTTTAACTTCATTTCTGAACTTTCACATGTGTTTCCTATTAGCATTCAAGCTTTTACTCAGTAACTGATATAAACAGTTTGTTCTACTACCACAATTTGGGATCTGATATGCCTCCAATTCTAATGTTTAGATTTCTTAGTATCTTCTAGAGCTGAAATGCATTGGTTTACAACTGCAAAATACTACTGCCTCAGCCTTGCTGACAGCCCTGCTTTGAGTACTCAATTGTAAACTTCAGGTAGGACTTAAAATGTTGGAACTGATATACAACAGCACTACAGCAGCAATAATTCATCCTTAAAACTTAACAGAATTTTGAAAAAATGTGACTCCAACCGCATTTTCCTGGTACTCCAGCAATCACATCTGAGAGCTTAGTAAATTCTTCACTTTACTTTCTAAAGACACAGAGAAAACCAACTGATGGTTGATCTTTACCATGACCTGAAGGGAGTGAGATAGAAGGTCACTGTAAGAACAAGTGGAGCTATTGTTTCCCCAGGATCTCTGGTTCTTCTGGAATCCCAAAGTTCTACAAAGAACACAACTATTTTTAGTTTTATCTAAGCTCTCTTAGCATCCAAGCAAAACACCCAATTTTCATACATGATACAGACAACTATGAAAATAATTTACTTGATATTCGTTTATACTTTGTCCAAAAAAAAGTAAACCAGTGATAAAAGGACCGTAAAAGAAAACTCAGAAAAAGCCTGGAGTGTCACTTTTTCCAGTGTAGGTGTACAGTATGTATGAGGAGGATTTCAAAAAGGCATCTCAAAGGATTTTAAAGTTTTTCATTGCTGATGACACATTTTTCCCTGAAATAAGCCACTTCCTTTCTAAAACCCACACAGTACCTCAGTAACTTCTCAAAGCCTGTATATATATTTTTTTTTCTTACACACAACACTAAAGTCTTAAATTTTCATTACTTTCCATGATTTAAGAAATATCATCAGTCATGTCAGATTTCAAACATTTCCATTCAGCAAAGAACACATTCTCTTTGCCACAGACTGAATACATGCCATATCTGAGGATCATTAAGTACAATACCTGCTCTCATCACTACAGCAGGTATTTGGGAACTGTCATGTTACTGGAAAATTACCACAGCCAATTGAAGCTGGGGACAAAAATGTCTTCTGAGCTACCTGGATATAAATAATGGATTCTCAAATATGCAAAATCAAAGCATTGGAGCCTAGTATGATAAATGGAAGTAAAACCTGAGGGACTTTAACCTAATGAAAATATATTGTACATCATCATTAAAACTTCAGAATGTTTGCTCTTCCAGGATTTGTTTGGAATTCTGCCTATAAATAAAATCCAAAGTATCAGTTTCAGTTTATTTGTTTTTTCATTTAAGACTCCCAACTTCCCTTTCCCTTAACTACAAAACAGACGTGATATGTTATCTATTAAAGCACAATAATCTGCATTCTGACACACTGTACCAGGAAGCAACTGCTATCACAATGTCTATCTGTAGCATAAAAAGGTGGAAGACAAGTATTTGTCCATGGACTGAGAAATGCACACCATTCTAGACCAAAAACAAACCTTACTGCATTCAACCAAGAAAAAGTTAATTATATTAAGTCATGTTGTGGTAATGTTTGAGGGATTTTTAATTTGTTACTGGTGTAAAGCAAAAATAAAGGAAGATCTTTATACTGGAGAGGCAAAAATAAAGAATTCTAGAAAATTGAAAGATAAACATTAACAAAACGCAAGCTAACCACCTACTTATTGTACTTGTGACTTGTATTCTTGAAACTGGCCACACTGTCTTAACAGCTGTGTCGAAAATGTGAAAACATGCAGTATTAATAAAAATCACAAGTAAATGCCAGTGAAGAAATACCTGCTTCTCTATTAACAGCTGCAAGCTAAGCAGTATAATCAAGTACTTAGAAAACTAGACTTGAGCTTGAGACCTGCACTCCATTCCTAGACTATCTAGCATATCATGAGTAAGGCGTTTCAACTTCCTGTGCCTTACTTTCAGTTTTGACTTTTTACTGTGAAGCTTGTTTTTTCTTAAATATTGATACATATGGCCCTACAAAGGCCATTCTTGGTGCTATTCCTGAGGGATTTCTATAACACAAAACAGCCCCAGCAGGATAGCTCAACTACAAGAGTGACTTCATTAAAAAAAAAATTCTATATTCTTTGCTACCCCAACAACAACTGAACTAAACATGCTCAGTTCACAGTATTTTTATTTCCTGCAAGGACTGCACATTTACAGACATCTGACCTCCTCCTTGCTCATACATCACTAAAACCAAAAATCCTAGTGTCATGAAGTGGTTAACGATTCCGTTGATGCTGCCTGAAATGCAGTAGAATCTAGCTCACTCACCAGTATCTGTATTTGTTCTGCAATACCTAGGCAAGAAATGAAAATGTAGTTTAGCCAGAAAAAGCAAGCAGAAATGAAATATGCACAGAATGCAGATCCTTTTGACTAAGAGGGTACCATTTCTATATAAACTTTTAGAAACTTGACTTTAAGAAAGGTTTCTCGGAGAATCAATTAATATCAAGCAAAAATTCTTGCTTCTATTGACTATTATGAAAGCAAACTTACTAGAATAGCGCAATTCAAATTACAATCTCTGAACATCTCCAATGCCCACTGCTGAGATCAAGCAAAGGACACCTGAAAATGCTACACGTCAACAACATGTGTCAGTTAAGAAATGTATATTAAGATTTCAATCTTTGATTTTATGGACAAAAAGACTGAAAATAGCCAACTGAAATAATAATGTCCACCTTCACCAGCTATTATCTCCATACATTGACATGACAATGAGTAAATACTTCACAAAGAACTCTCTCTGAAGTCTCAATATTCTCATTATTAAAAAAAGACAATTTTCACTAAGTCTTCCTAAGTTTGTAATTCTTAAATTGCTCATGAATTCTTTCAGAATGTATCATTTTAATCTCTGCAATCTACAACCACTTTATGGGTTGTAGTCATCTTCTGGTTATTTTATTACCAGAAAGTTGTAGAGAGGGGCAATATGTTATTTTCTAAAGGAATCCTATGAACGCTAAACATCTAGATCACTTATTTGACCAACAAACCACTGCCATATGTCAGAAGTCACTAATAACTGTTTTAAGGGGGCATTTTTTTTAAGTATGCAATGTAACATGTCCACGAACCAAATACAGAACGCTTCAATGACGACAGAGATACCAGAAACCCATGAACCATTTCACAAGAATCATTCATCTCAACAACCACCTAAAATCACAAACTGCAATTAGCATTTGGTAAAAATGTGAAGTTCAACAAACAGTCTGCATAAAGGAGCAACTGGCTGTACAGTTCAGGACATCAGTACTAAAATAGAGACCCACTCCCATTAAACCACATTAAGACAGCTGGAAAGACAAAAACAGCTTGCTTCAAGAAATGAACAAATAAATCACCACTGGCTTTGATTTTTGCTTCGTCATGTTGTTTTCAAGTGCAGAGCAAACACACCAGTTTCACTAAAGAAGTTTCTCTTAATTTTCCACAGAAAATACTCTAAGGTCAAAACCATTAGCACACACATAGGTACAGGTAAGGTGGACTAACATCATTGCCTCAGCAATACTAGTTCAGACACAGTGAATTGAACATAAAATCTACTCAAGAGTTATCAGCTGTCTACACTTGACACAAACCAAAATAGGATACAAGGTATCCATAAAAATTCAAATAAAATTTCCAAAGAAATCAAAGCATCCTTGTTGAACACTTCAGGAAGTTTGTTTTTACTGCATTAATTAAAATCTGATGGAATTTCTGCTTTGTGGGTTTTTTTTTCCCACCCGCTCACAATTCACCATCAACATTTAGAACAAAAACACTAGCAACTTTGAAAAGCTGAGCACTACAGCTGTGACAGGGACTCTGGGTATAACCCTAAACTACTGCCCTTGTATAAAGGTACTGTAATAAGCTATATGCATTTCATAGAGACAACATATATCCTCTCTTCATACAAATATTTTGTACAGGTGTTTGTTTGTGCAGTAGCACCAGTTGCTCCTTAACATTTTGCAGAAGTGTGGATTTTCAGAAATAGGTTGATTAACTGAAAAATTTATTCAAATTACATGATTAGAGGAAACAGGGTAAAAAAAAAAATTGCAAAGACTACCTCACTACACCACTTACTCTCTTACAAATAAGATTTTGAAATACTATTGTGCAACAGTTCCAGAAATTCAGGTAGCTTGCTGAACAATTAAATGAGAAATTACTCATATAGTTATTTCTGAATAAAAAGTAAAAACAAGGTATGTGAAGTTTTAATCCTCTGGGTTGTTTTTTTTACATCTGAAGCTTATACTCCTAACACTATACTTTTATCAGAACAGAAGTGCTTTCTGTTGTAATTAAAACAGCTACATTTAATTATGTTAAATCACATCCCAAAGGGTACAAAGCACCAATCATTTCTGACATCCCAATGTGGGTTGTTATTTTCCTAACCTCTCATATGCTGACTTCCAATTTACTCTGGTTTTCAAAAGTTCAGATGGAAATCAGCTAGAAAAAGGAAACCTAAAAGGAAAAATGGATCAGGTATTTGAGATACGTTAGGAATGTTGGTTTTAAGAAATCAACTTTAGAAGCTCTAATTTCTACTGTAACAGAGGGCTTAAGAACTAACTTTAGGCAGTTGCTTCTTACTTCACAGATACCCATCCCTTTTTAAGATACAAAAAAGGTATAAATATGTTATTAAAAAAAAAAACAACAAACCTTTACAAACCCATTTCTAACCAAAAGCAAACTGGAGCATGAATACAGTATCTGAAGGCACACTAGTAGATGCCAGTCGTTGCCTTACTTTCTCCAAAGGAATCTTCCATGGAAATAAATATGCCCATGCAAACCCAGACAAGAACTGGCACCTGTTTCCACAATAGATACGATCACTAAAGAATGCTCAATCACTACTCTAGTTCTATCAGGTAGGTTAACAAGCAATTCTAATTAAGTCAGTCCATTAAGAATATGCATTTTATTTTGGTACATAAAGCCATGTCCACAAGGCAATTTTATATTAAAAATATTCAGCAGCCACTTAAAAACCATGTACAAATTTAATGTACAAAATAACTTGGGAATACATAGTCGGAATACCACAAGCAGTATGTCTACGTAGTTTATTATCTTTTTTATGTTCATATGCAAACACAGACACAAGTACTTTGCAATGCTAATATGTGAATTCCAAAACAAATAACACAAGTTACCCATATTAGACAAAGATACTTGCTAGCTGCAAAATAGCATGGGGAGGAGAGGGGGAGCAGCGGGGTTATACATACATCAATAAAACAAGCTCGTTCTATTAAGCATAAAATAAATAGATTTAGTTAACAAGAATTCTAACATCCATTAGGCAGAAACACTTGAGCACAAAGGCCAAACCCATACTTCTTATACAAAAATGCAATATACTATAATATCATGCAATATTCTAAAGACAATTAAACCTGTCACTAATGACAGAAACCAAATTCTCAGTAAGAAAATTAAGGAATAATGAAGGAAATTATTAAAATACTTGATCCACTTAAAAAACAAACACAGTAACACATTACCTTTTGTTTATAAGAACAAAACTAAAATTTGTCAAGTTTGGAAATAAATAATCGCTGCTGAAAATTAATTGGAATTCAGGTTTATCCACCACTGAGGCACCTCTGCAGCGTTCAGACTGCAGGTGTGTACTATTCAAGGCTCACTTCAGGATTCAGGATTGCAAGATGAGAAAAATCACTCCCCTACTCCTTAAACACTGAATAGCATGTATTGCTTCTTCTAGATCACTAACAACAGAGACAAATGCAAATGAAGAAGTATTTATATATGAAAATCTAGTCACCTAACAAGATCCACAGTTGTTCACTAAGGTCCCAATCCCACAGTAAGATCCACAAAAAACACACCATGCTGATGCCCTTTGGCTTCAGTCATTTCTTCAGACTTTAATCTGCATGAAACCTATGGCTCAAACTGAGGTCCAAGTACTATTACACACCTATGGCTTGTACATCCTTTCCAATGGAATCCATAGGACATACACCTGAGTGTATGTCCACTTCAGGCTCTAAAATTACTAAAAATACTAAGAAGTTTTATGCAAAGAAGTGCACCTATGAGAATGAGAAAAGTGACAAATACCAAAGTTCAACAAGAGTAAGAGAAAACATTTAGAGGGAAAAATGAAGCTATTAAGTGAAAATATAAAAAATACTCATGTATTGGAAAATTCTACCTACACCAATTAGGGCCTCAAGAGTATTTGGAACATAAGAAGGTAAAACCATCTAACAATATACCAGGCATGACAATTCCAAACTTTGCACTAATATTTTACTTTTAAAAATCAGAATTTCTCTACTAGAAGAATATGCACAATTTTGGACAAACTGAACTTTAATTATAAACTCTCCAAAGAGGACACTTTGCCTCAGTGGGAAAAACAGCAGTGGACTTTTAAGCAGTGGGAAGTTAGTATCAGAGAAACTGACTGCTGAAAAGCATTCAATATTGCTCAAAAGGCAGAATTTGCTAATAAGACCAATGAATGAAACAAGCAGCATACAAGTAGTAACAGCCAGATTTCTGTAGGAAGCCTTATGAGGAAATAACTCAATTATGCTCCTGCTCATGACCTTATCAGATTGTAGTATGTACACTGGATTGCATTATTTACACTTTAATGTGCTTTAAGGCACCCAAATAGGCAAGGATACAGATTGCTAGATTAACGTGTCAACGAGAAGATAAACACTGCAGCACTGTCATTATAAAAAAAAATTTTATTAGTAAGGGTAAGAAACATTAATTTCATTCAAGAGGTCAGAGGTCACACTGCTCATAGTCCTAAATAACAATATAATCAACTAGACAAACAAGCAAAATATACAGAACATGAAATTTGTACCTGAGAGCACTGGAACGTGTTTTATTTTTATTTAGAAATAAAACTTCAGTTTAACCTGAAGTCGGGAATAAACCTAAAGTTTTTGTCTCCTTTTTGATGTGACATGCTCAACAAAGGTTAAAACTAGATGGAAATTACATCTGCTGTTCCATATTAGCTGCCAAGTTTAGCATGAACAAGTGCATGGCAGTCCATGAACAAATGTATTTTTCTAGTTGCAGCAGTACCTTCGTTGCACTTATTGCTGTTCAGGATCTAAAATATTTACATCAATACTGGAAATATATTAAAAAGTAGTAATGTGTACGAAAATAAAGTTGAAACATACATGCAGTTACTAATTTGACTAACACAGGAACCAGAATCTGGTAATTATCAGCTAAAAAAGTAAGTCCAGACTGTCCCAATTCTAACCTTCCATCTAAAGATTCAAACAGCAATGGGTGCAAACAATAGAATATATTTCCATTACTAAAAGAAGGTTTCTTCAAAACAGACAGGAGGCAGACACAAACAGCACTTATGCTTTGCCTGAATTTTTTTCCATTAAGCAAAGACTCTCATGCTAAAGTTGAAAGAATTTATTCCAATGTTTCTCTGAAAGATTTGAGAATAAAAAACACAGAATCCTGCTAAAAATTCTCATGATGTGCCACACGTATATAACTGCGAAGTAACTTTTAAAATGCTGGATATCACATTTTGACACATTGGAAGGGGGGCACACAATTTTAACTGCTCACTCCCCTATAAATTTGGTCCTACCAAAACTGTACGTGTCCTACCAAAACTGTCAAAACCTGAGGTTACTGAGACTTTTAAAAACGAAGGGTATTTCTGTTGTAATATTGTAATCAGTATAAAGATAGAAAACAGTGACATTGACAGGAAATATCAATTACAAGGCTGGTAATTTAATAACATACCTTATCAGAAAATCTAACTTTAAGAACATTTAATAAAACAGTCATCATATAAACTGAGATTCATGCTCCCCAAGCTATACACCATATAGCAAATCTAAATTATTTTACAAAATAATAATTCAGTGTTCTTCCCAATGAACTGTTATCTTCAACACCTCGAGGGATATCTCAAGAAGTCTAATTGTATTCATAGAATTTTGTACATGCAACATCTAAAGTTCATGACTTTGCAAAAGTTAAAAATGTTAAATTGTCAGTGAACATTAGGCAAAAATAAAGATATTCAGTGCAACAGCTTAAAATTTCACATACAAATTTGCTACCAAACAGTGAGAACTGTAATATGTCAATTAAAAAAAAAATTAAATAAATCAATTCTGGGTTATAAATAGGTCCTATAATTTTTTTTTTTAAATATACCAAGATACCAACACTGGCTTCTTCAATTTTTTTGCACTACTCTCTTGTAAAAGCTTTTTTTTTGGTTAGCTTTCACAATATCATCAGGAGACGCTGACTGGAAGTCAAAGGGTGTGATGGCTACTATAGGACCAATTTCCTTGGGTTTGACATCTCGTACTTGTCTGCTGTAGAGGAAAGCTTTATGGACACCAAGCGTGCGCCGCTTGTAACCTCGTGGAGGGTAACGGAGACACAAGGTTAAAGCAAAAGCTGAAGGTCTTGCACGCAGTGCCTTCATCCATGAGAGGGACAAATCCTGCTTCTTAGGAGTAAGCCCTTTTTTTGCTTTTTTATTTGTTTTGGCCAAACCAGAAGATTTTCCTTGTTTTTCTTTTAAAAGTTTAGTTTTGGGGCTTAAGATACTTGTCTGTCCTACCACATTTTGTTCTGCAGGTCCATCTGCATTTTTTACAAGGACACTTAAATCAATGTTGGTTCTTTTAGAGGGCCTCGATTCAGTTACACTGAGCATGGGGGAGTCTGTCATTTGTTGAGTTTTATCTATTTCAATAGTCTCTGCTATTAAATCCGAGAGTGATAAATTCTCAACCTCCTTTAGTGGAGAAACTTTAGAGAGGGCTAGAGAAGACAAAGATCCTGTTAGCTCTGACATCCCACCTGATGTTTGGGGTTGACTTACTAGTTGTGATAATGGTGAGGTTCCCAACTTCCTATCAGCGAGACTTACTGTTGACTGGGTATAAAGGTCAGCCAAAGAGTAACAGTGGCCAGCACTGCTTTCCTGGTGCTCCTGAAGTAAGTCAGCCAGTGATGTACTTCCAGACCTTACCACAGGCAAAGCAGCCACATCTGAAGAGGGGCTTTCTTGTTTTGTACTTTGCACAAGTGAAGAAATATTTGCAAGTTCATTCTTTCTGTTTACAGGATGACTGACTTTGTTATCAAGATCCAACTTTCCTAAAGCACTTGTTAAACATGGAGGACTGTAAAAATTTGCATTACTATTACAATCAAAAGTATTCGGTGAAACAAGAGGAATGCTGTCTTCAGGACCCAGGGAATCACAAACGGCACTCTGCATCAGCAAGGATTTCAAGTCCTGTGTTGCCTTGCATTCCGACTTCTTAAAGGAAGAATTTCCAGATGGGTTACTCCCTATGCTAAAGTAAACATCTTCACTGCCAGGAATCAAACTTACTGCCCTAGCACTTTCTGGTAGTTGATTCTCTGCCTGTTTATTCATAGATTCACAAAATGATCCTTTACACAAATCATCACTGAATGAAGATGACAGAACAAGTGAAGAGGATTTCAATCCTTTGCTTTCAGGTGAATGTATATTGGATTTTTCAGCATTAAGAAGCATTTTGTCATTTGTAATTAAAGAGTGGCAAGCTGAACCACTTTTGGCTGTCAAGTTTCCAAACCCAGGTTTACTGGTGTTGTCACCAACATTTCCTGCTGCGCAAGAGAAACTGTCTGTATCAATACACATTTCTGGACAATAAAGTAAGTCTCCTTACCTTACAATAGCCAATAATTTTCAGATGGAAGTGCAGTCACAGTGAAATATCCAATTTTTTAAAGTTGACAGCAGCAATAAAAATCAAGAAGAAACATGAAAAGGCATTTAATTACTAAGTGTTACCCAAAGATATGCAATGTTATACAATTAAATTACAGTATCTTCTGAAATATCTAAGAAACTTTAAGAATCAACAAAGAATGCCAATAAAAATTATGAAGATTTCAGCAGAGTTCAAAATAAGAAAGTTATTGTATAGGCACTACCAAAAAAAGGAGTTACTGAGGATGGGATGTCAGTTCACCAAACAAATAATGGAAGTGCATAAATCTTAAAGATGTTGTCCAATTTTTAGGACATGTATTCATTCAATTAAAGTCATATATTAGACACCAGAAATTCACTGTGAAATCCAGGTGGTTGCAGTTTGAATTTAAGCTGACACTGAGGTTTTATTTTGACTTCTAGCTCAAGAAAAGCTACTGTTTCCTTTAGATGTTTTTAGAACAGAGGAAAATAGGTCTTTTTAAAATTTCTAATAAATGACTAATGCAATAACAAGCATATTCACAGCTTGTGAAGCCAAAATTAAACTGTACATAGAAATGAGCCATCTTGAACGTAAACAATTAATTAGAAGAATACCTTTTGTCATCTTTCCTACAATTGCAGTGTCTTCATTCTTGGTCTTCACATTGTGCTTAGTGTCTTGTGAAAGCACAAGATCCAAAGCCTTCTGTACATCAAATTTACTATCCATTACTGCTTGCACCATTGTTTCCTCTGGTATGGACTCTGCCAAAACTTCTCTCATTTGATCAAGGCATGAATTAAGACGGGCTAAAAAAGACATATTACTGTTATAAACTGAACAAAAAACGTTAAGTGGCCTAACCACCAGCACCACAGATCTGATTAACAACAAGAGAAAAATACCACGCAAGACACAAAACCTTTAGAAATTAATTTCAATCTCACTTATTACCATGATACACTTTGCCCCAAAACCCTGCAGAGTATGTGTCTAATTTCAGATATTGCTATAAGGAACATATCCCTGACTACTATTTACTAGCCTATAAAGTCTCAATACTTGAAATACTTTGACATTGTAAAATTAACTATCTTCACTGCAGAGAAGAAATACAAAAAATCGCCTTAAAACTATCCAAAGTCATTTAGTTAGTCAATGTGGAATTCCATTGAAGGGTACATTTCAAGAGTTTACTGATGCTAAAACTAACATCCAAAGTAAAACAGCATTTTCAGGGACATTTGGGGTTTGAAACTATCTATATTTACCTTTCCTAAAATTGTAATTCATTTTTTGGCTGATAAAATCAATTTTCTTTGGTGCATATTTCTGCAACTAGTGAAGTTTCTTAAATCTGGACTTGCACAAGGGACTGACAATTCACCAGGCTGCCACTCACTGGAAGTAGTGTGCTGAGCAGACACAAATACAAGAGAACAGAAGAAAATCTTCCTGAATATCACAGTTTCTGCCAGTTCAGATTTCAGAAAACGGGAATTGAACAACGGGAAGACAACTAGATTGTTTATTTGAACGTTTCTCCTCAAAGATGGTGATGTTTAAGAACTTTGCTAAGGGAATTTAACACCACAGAATTCCAACTTCCTCTAGGTTACTTACATCAACACCCTCAACTCATAATCCAAACAGCAAGTCAATGTTCCCTCGACATTTGCTCTGCAAAACAAGCACTGGCAGAGCCCTGCAGGATGTGCTGGTTGACCATTTCATTATCCAACACTCAACAAGGGCAACCTTGCCAAACTCTCTGCAGCCAGGTTGACTGCAGTCAGTAAGTTTGTATTAATGGCCAACACTGCACACTGTACCAAACAACAGGTCCTGTAGGACCACTGCTGTTTTTGCAGTAGAAATGGTTATTTCTATGTTTCTTTTCCATCTTTTTTTTTTTTACTTTCCTTCTTCTTCCAACATCAATTTTTAATTGATTTGTGTCTGTCAAAAGCATTTTGAAAAGCCAGGGTACCATATTGTCTACATCATCTGTGTCCACGTACATTGGATTACTTCTGACTGGCTGATTCTTTCAAATTGCCCTCTACAGCATTGTTTCCTGCTGTAAATACATGTATATTACAGCCCAATTTATAATATTTACCCGTATGTCTATGAATTAGCATAGCTTCTACTAATTTACTTGACATAGAATCTCAATTGTTTCTATTAATTTCTGCATTTCTTGCAACTTTTTTAAATACCAAATTTCATTCATGCACTTTATTCATTCACCAACACACTTCACTCTGAACATGTCAAAATTTAAAAAATTTTAAAAATAACTCCGATTATTTCCAAAACATTAAAAAATAAGTTACCTGTTACTACTTAGATAAGAGACTTGTGAACCTTTTCCACAAAGCACATAATTAAGCTGTCAGGCAGCAAGCTTAAAAACCAAAAGCAAGTATTTTTTTCCCAGCCATTCAGCTCAGAACTCAGCTTGCAGCACAGAATTCTCAGCTGTAGGACTGAATGGAAACCAAAAGTCTAATGAACTCAGAACAGTGCAAGAAAAGAGTGTAGAGGATACAGGTACCTCTAGATATTAGCTACTGTTTCAAGGAAATGCATGACTTTGAAACCATCTCAAATATGAATTGACATAATTTGGAATGCTATACGAGCAAAAGGCCATTCTACAAATATTCTAATATTCTTCCCTAAGCATCCACTCGCAGAGTCAAGACCTTGACCTACATGAATGCTTGACCTGAACCAGTACCACCGTTCTCATGTCTGAATTTCGTATCAAATCTCATTGTTTATAATAAGAAACTAAGAACATATTTCAGTGTATGCAACCAAGTTACAACTAGCATACAAGAGGTAGTATGACCTTGAAGAATCACCACTGAAGCTATGCTCATGAAGGGTGCTGTTCCACAACAAGATTACAAAATCATGAGCAGTGTCAGTCAACTACCATTAATCTAAGACTATATTAGTAAGTCCTGAATTCATAGAAGAGATGGTTATGAGACTTGTTTTCGATACTTACCTCTATCAACTTCAGTCAACTGATGACTGAATGCAAAATAATCAGCAGTATCATCTGTACCTTCATGGCCATATTCTTCTTCTAGGGGCTCAGCAAACGCTGCTGGTTGGTCTCGTCTGGAGTAGATAAACTGAGCTGCTGCATTAGGTAAAAAACAAAGTATTAAAAGAAAAGTAAAAACTTTTTTCCACCTTTAAAAACAAAACATATCCAAAAGGAAAAAAAGTTAGGATGCTGACCTGTTGCAGTGGTTTCAGGGGGAGGATGGGACACTACTGTATAATGATCACTACCTGAAGACTGTACAGAGCATACAGTGTTCACACTAGGATATAAATATGTCACCATCACAGTGAAACCACAGGCTGGGCATGAACCTTGTATACATGTAATGCAGTAATTCTGCAAAGTTCAGTATACAAACAAAAGAAAATACCCTAGTTTGGAAAACAGTGGGGTTTTTTTATATACAATTACCATCTATGGCCTAATGTCTTCAGAATCTTACTCCACAACAATTTTTTTGTACCTCAGATACCAGTAAAAAAAAACCCACAAACAAACAAGCATGGAAATAACATTGCTTTTACAGTATGGCACTGCCAAATGACTTCAAACAATTCAATAAAGTTGAGCACATTTTCTCTTCTTGGAATTTCATTAGAAATGCAGCCCATGAGTTAAAATGCATATTCACACAAAACTTTAAACAAGTGCATAATGCCACTCTGATTTAGAAACACATTAAGGTATATATTAGCACTTCTTGCTGAACATGAGCCCCAGTCATTACATACTATCAGAAATGTACTATGTATAATGAAAACAAATTTATTTACCTTATGTAATATTCTTCCCCAGCTCTGAAATGCATACTGAAAGCCTATGTACATCCAGAAGTTAAGTAGTATAGCCTTAGCAAATGTTCCCCAAACACATACCATTTGATATTCAATCACTGTAACCAAAGTAACTATTAAAAGATTGCTACACAATCTAGACCAGATTATTTTATAAATGAAGTGTATGTAAAAATAATTCTTAGGAAAATTACTCTGCATAAACAAGAATTAGTTTTGCAATTCAGCAGTTTATATTTGATTAGAAAGTAAACACATTGCACATTTTCATAACAAAATTCAAAGCTACCTTAATTCTTAGAAAAGGTCTGAACAATTATAGCAATTAAACTTAGAAATCAAATGCAAGACAATCTGAATTTAAATCTGGTAATGCAACTACAAATAATAAGAAATACACACCTAGATTAACTTATCTAAAATCAACATGATGACAGAGCAACAGATTTTTAAAGGGCTAATTGACTCAAGTACCTGTGGCCAGAGGCCATGGCCTACATCACAGTCGCAGTGGGTTTAGATCCAGCAGTAGCACAGCCTCACATCAACACCAGCCATACTATTCTCAGGGCCTACTCAGCTCTAGAAACACTGCCACCATATCTGGGGAAACCCTGAACTGACAGTATTGCCAGAGGTTTGACTGGAGAACACAACACTACAGTCGGATTGAATTCAGTCAGGTTGGGCCCCTGCAATTCTGTCTTCTCTGAGCACATGCATCACTCTTTCCAGACCTACTCTGCAACGTTACAAATGCCAGAAAGTTTATTAGCTCCACATGATCTTGCATGAGAACAGAGGTGAGTGAGGACCAGTGCTGCATCCCACAATAAGACTCCCTACCCCACAGTTACCCCCAGTTGCGTAAAAGACATGAACTACCAGGTACAGAATCACAACCGTTAAGCTGAGCTAGATCCCACTAACAATTTTAAAAAAAAAAACACCAAATGTTTCAGGATTACCAACACATTTCCATAAAGCAGATTTTTACATTATCAAGTACATTCTGATCATCCAAGATAATATACTTGTAAAACTGAAGATGTGCCCTGTTCTCTAATGTGGCTTCAAAAAGTGCAAGAATGCTTAATACTACCTGACTTTAACAGGATTATGGCTGCTAGGCACTTTCCAAAGTTTCACTAGCATTTAAATATTGTTTTATTCTAGAAATAATTATTAGAGTAGGAATCAATGGACAATGCTTATACGCAACCATTTGAACCAACCTGTTGAAGGAGAAATACAATAATCATCTTCTACTGACTGGCCATACACATCATCATCTTCAAAATCTAGGAAGCAGAAACAGTAAGATTAGGCTGCACAATTTCTAAATACTTCATATTATAATTCAAAGGGTAGTTTGTACACAAGGTTTTAAGAAATTATGCATCTCTAGTATTCCAAAGTGCAGTTAAGTACTCTTTATTTACCTAGGTAAGAAATTCTAAGTTACAATAATAGAAATTTAACATTTAATTCTCTATTCATTAGGAAAGCTGGAAATCTTCAAGAGCTGCCATGCTTTATACCTCCTCCTCCAGCATCTCCTGTGGAAGGCTACCCTCACAGTGCAAACCTAACTTTCCATAGTTCCACAAATCTTTACCCATGGCACTTCTCTGCATATTCCTGCTTGACCTCTCAATAGTCTTAAGCACAGACAGTTCAATTACAATCTCTACGCCAACAATTCAGGATCAGCATTTCTACTTCATACCTATCTATTTCTCAGCTTTCTTCTCTGGTCTATCCTCGGGGCCATCTACTTTTCAATTCAAGTTCAGCAAGGCAAAAACACAATTCACAATTACCTCTAAATACACAAAACTGATTCAGCCAAAAAGTAAGAATCTTATATAGTTACTTAAACACAGCCATATACTTTCCCCATTAAAAATAAAAACTAACTAAATAAATAAATAATCAGGAATCAGGAACCAGAAAACACAAAGAGAAAGTAAGTTATCTCTTCCCCCAAAAAATCCTTGTTTTATTAAGATCTTGGACGTAAATCTGTAATTTTCACTAATAATGAAATATATTTTAAAAGTAATGAAATATTTTTAAAGATGTTATTGCATACACTTGGCAGTTTCACAAATAACATGTACTGTTTGTTGCTTTAAAATAGTGAGAGAAAAAAGTACCCAACAGCTAAAACAAATCTGCACTGTGATATCAACCTACAGACCACAGAACTGGGACATTACAACCACTGTATCCACCTATAAAATGTTCAGAATTTGGGGCATTAAATTTATGTCTCAACATGGAACAAGAAAAATAAAAAACTTAACTCTATAATCCACTGTAATTAAAAAAAAAAAAAAAAAAAAAAGCCAACCAAAAGCAGTAGCTAAAAGGACCGTGACAAGTGTATTAAAAATTTAGTGAAAGCCCCAGGAAGCTACTCTGGAAATTAGGCATCAAGGGATAAATCAAACATTACAGGTTTGTTTTGATTGTCTTTAAAATAAAAGAGCATTACATTACATACTTTTTTGACCATGTTCAAAAGAACACACTGTCTCCTGGTTCCATGTTAGGACCAATTAATCTATAAAAAGTCTAGAAAAGAGCTGTACATTTATTTCAAAGTAAGAACACTTTTTGTAGTTTGGCCAACACTTGGAAACTGTCAAGGAGAACTCCAAGATGTCTTCTCTAAACGGTTAAAATTCCTAGTTAGTAGGAAGTGAAATCAAGGTAAGTCTTGTCAGTGGGCATTACCTAAATCACTTGTATATCCCTGAATGGTTAAATTTCTAGACTAGGAAAAAGACACCTCAGTGAAAATGGCTCAGCTTGCACTGACCATAAAAATAATCATTAAAAAATGACAGAAACTACAGAGAGAACAGAGTAGAAGCCACAGAAGCATTCCACAGTTATCAACAGCTGTTTCACCAACATACTCTCAGCTGGAATATCACCTTCAGTTCTGGTCACAGTACCTCAAAAAGGAGTGAGCAGAAATAAAATATGGTCAAATAAAAGCCACAAGATCTAAGACTTTGGAAGCCTTCCTAGAAAAGTATACCAAAAAAATGCTGCAAATATTTACTTTAGAAAGGACATAAAAAATTGGGGTAGACAAAGCAATACAGAATTGTGGCATTAAGAGAACATATGGCATTACATAAAATAAAAAAAGACACAAACGCATACTTCATTTAGAACAGAAATCCTTGTATATTGTGACAAAAGTAGTATACAGTGCAAAGTAGTATACAGTATGTATAAAAAAAAGTAGTATACAGTATAAAGCCACACATACACAACTGTAATCAAACCTGCTGTGTAATGCAACAGTAACATTTTAAACAGTAATAGCAACTTAAGCCTCATAGGGCTACAGCAAATTACTATGTAACTCAGCAACCTTATTAAAAGAGATTCTAATGAGTGTACAAACACTGAAATGAATTATACAGACTGGGCATCTACTTAATGATTACAGAGATTCAGTTTAAATCACCATTTCAATCAATCTGTGATGAAGAAAATCTCTAGAGGATGAAAGAATTAAGTAGTAAAATCCCCTATTCAGTCTAAGATTTTGCCTGCATTAGTTAAATTTGCACTAGCAACACCTGCAAGGCAGGCCACAGAGATGTCATGGTTCACATGGATTTACATGACTTCCCCCAAAATTCCAAGATCACAGTGTAAAACCCAATTTGTGCTACTATAAATACATATACACATTGCATCTGTCCACTCAACACCAAAAGATCACAAGACAAGCAGAAGTATTTAGTGCAATTTTTGTATATACTCTAAGTGAGGCCACAAAAGAGCTGCTCCCATATCAAAGGCTTCTTTAAAATACCAGTATCAGCTGGAATTATGTCCGTTTTTCCACAACCTTAGCCAACACAAACAAAAGCACTGAGAAAAAAAGCTGCAATTTACATTCTGCCTAAGTTAATGGGACAGGGCACTAATAAAGCTGCAGCATGACAGGTACGTGCTGTTACACAAGCTTACATGGAATGAACAAGCTCTTAACTAAAATATGACAGAAAGGTGTCTGAAAAACAGCTTCTTCCTTAGGTGCTCAACTCCACCTTCAAGAACTAAATTTCTTCTGTGAGAAACGGTTTTATACTATCGGTGAACATCACCAACAACTTGCTAGAGTTAGACTGCGAACACTAACTTTTACAAGCCTAAAGAAGGGTGGGTTCAATTGTATTGAACCTGGTTTTCAAGTCACTCACAGCCGCCTGAAAAGCTGCCAATTTCGGCAGTTAAGGCAACGTAGGTAAACCCTGCAACGGCTTCGCCTGCGTGCCAGGGCCGCTTTTAATCCGTGCGGGAGCTCCCAGGGGGCACCGGCAGCAGAAAGAGACCCTGGAGGGCAGCGACCGCCCCACCACGTGCTCTCGACCCTGCAGCCACTCGGGCGGGAAACGATCAGGGAGGGGGAAGGGGCGCGGCCTCCCCTGGAGACTCGGCCAACCCCCTCGAAGCGGAGGGGAGGGGGCTGCTTCTGCCCTCCCACCGCCCTTGACAGCCCCCCGCACCCTCGCCTCCACCGTGCGGGCGCCGCCACACCCTTCTGCCTGCCTGTCCGCGGACACCGCCGCACACCGCCGCGCACCCCCGCGGGCCGGACGGGCCCGCCGGGGAAAGGGGTGGGCGAAGGGGTGCGGACCGGGGCGGGGGGGCAGACGCGAAGGGGCCAGAGGTTGTGGCGGCGTCCGGGGAGGTCCCCGCAGCTCTGCCGCCAGCTCCTGCTTGCTACTACCTTCATCGTAGTTATAGCCTCGGACGTTCCTGTGCCGGGACATGATGGCGGCAGCGGAGGCCGCCTCGCTAGCCCGCGGTGGCGCTGGCGCGGCAGACCTAGGGCGCCATGTTGGTGTGCGGCAAGCCTGGCGGAATTCCCCTGCGCAGGCGCGCAGGGCACGCTTCCGCCCGCCTCTCGCCGTCGCGCATGCGCAGCGTCTCCCTCCTGGCCCAGCCGCTTCCTGCTCGACCGGTGGCGCGGGGTGGGGGCGGCTCTGCCGGCCGCTTGCGCTCCGCCCCGCGCCGACCTCTTGCCCACGTCAGCGGCGGCTGGTGGTCTTGCGGCGCCGGGGAGGGCTGTGCTGAGGAGCTGAGCGGGCTGCTGACCCCGGCTTCCTCATGGGCCGTGAGGGATAAGCCACTGAGGTCACAGACTCACAGAATCTTCATGCTTGGAAAGGACCTGTAAGATAACCAAGTCCAACCATAAACCCCTTTCCCCCCCCCCCAGGAAAAAAACAACCCCCCCAAGAAAACAAAACAAAACAAAACCCACCTTGGCTACTAGAGCATGTCCTGAAGTATCCAATCTTCGCGGCTTTTGATGGTGATTCAGCCACCTCCCTGCACAGCCTGTGCCAGTGCCTGACTACTCTTTCAGTATAGAAATTCTTCCTAATACCCAATCTAAACATCCCCTGCAGCAACTTCAGGCCATTTTCTCTGGTCCTGTTGCTACTTACGTGGGAGAAGAGGCCAACACCCACTTCCCTAAAACCTCCTTCCAGGTAGTTGTGGAGAGCAATGAGGTCTCCCCTCAGCCTCCTTCAAACTAAACCCCCCATTCCCTCAGCTGCTCCTTGTATGATTTGTTCTCTAGACCCTTCACCAGCTTGGTTGCCTTTCTCTGGACACGCTCCAGCAGCTCAATGTCCTTCTTACAGTGAGGGTCCCGGAATTGAACACAGTACTTGAGGTGCAGCCTGACCAGTACAGAGTACAGGGGCACAATCGCTTCCCTAGTCCTGCTGGCCACACTATTTCTGATGCAGGTAAGGATGCTGTTGACCTTCTTGGCCACCTGGGCACACTGCTGGCTCATGTCAACCAGCACCCCCAGGTCCTTTTCCTCTGGGCACTTTCCAGCCACTCTTCCCCAAGCCTGTAGCACTGCTGGGAGCTGTTGTGACCAAAATGCAGGACCCAGCACTTGGCCTTGTTGAATCTCATACAATTGGCCTCATAAATCCAACATGTCCAGGTTCCTCTGCAGAACCTTCCTAACCTCGAGCAGATCAACACTCCCACCCAGTTTGGTGTCATCTGCAAATTTACTAAGGGTGCACTCAATTCCCTCATCCAGACCATTGATAAAGACTTAGAACAAAATTGGCCCCAAAACTGAGTCCTCCAGTGATGTTGTGGTCAGCCCCACGCAGAGCAGGGGAGGCCCAGCCTGGTCAGACCAGGGGTACCACCTGTATGCCTCACCGGTCCCCTGACCAGAAAACATCCCCGGCCTCGAGATGCTGCAGCTGACACTGAGAGTGTCGGTATCCGACCATCCTTCTACCAACACTGCCATGAGCCTGATCCTACAGTCGAGTGCAGTCGTGGTGTTTGTAGTGTAACCCTCACTGCTACGTGATCATTCACACCTCAAACTTAAAACGTGATAAACTGTTCCAACCATATATGCACATATGCAAGCATATTTAAGATTATTCAGAACAGTTACATCATTGATGACAATGTAGCATTCTGGGTTGGCCAAAGTTCACTGAAGGGTATGCTCAAACACCCTCAAAATACTGTTTCTGTACCAGCACAGGAGCAGCAGCTGAAAGGTTTTGAAATTAACTACAATTTTTTTTTCAGTTCTGAATCTTGAAACAGCTCAAATTGACCTGACTTGTTTGTGACCGAAGCAATTACAATCCAGTGACTGACCAGTGGCCAGGATTAAGTGAGTTGGCGGTAGGTAAATGCAAACTGTATTAATTAGCATTGCTATTGGCAGTGTTAATCCGTAAGATGTCAAAGCATTAGGCTTCATGGAGGACCTTATTTGACTCCATTGGCACATTTCTGTAGGCATTGACTAAAAATGAGTTTTAGTCTGAAAGTGCTGTTGCAGTTCCACAGGATCAGATGATCAAGGAACGTCCCTACAGCTGCTTCTCTTGCTGGGTCAGTGAGAGAACAGAAAGACAAGAAGACTCTAAGCTCTGGTGGCAGAGGGAGATAGGAGAGAGATCCCATTAATATTTCTCAAGTCAGATGTCTCCATTTACAAGACCTTTAGTATCTTGTTCACCATCTTTTTATCTGGTCTTGACAACACCAGAAATTCCACCTCCTCCAGCCTCTTGCATGCCCCAACTGTCCTCTGATATCCCAAAGTGTAGCCACACATCCCTACAAAAACTCATACCCTGGTTTTGTTACTGCCACCTAACTATTGTCTCATCCTGGTTCACATGCCAAAACTGTCACTATCTGCCACTCCACATCCTTCCTGGTCACTGCCAGAGGCAGGGTGTGTTAAACACAAGCCAAAGTTTGTCTTCGTATACAAATTCTATGCAAACATGCAGATTTTTTCCTTAGGTTGTTTGCATATTTCTAACTAATTTGTACAGAACAGGACATGCAGCTGCACAAACTTAGTATCTATATAATGTCTTTCATATGGTACTAAGATTAAAATAGAATTGGAAACAAAGATTTCTAATTAATGCTGGAGTCCTGTTGACCTTCAGCAACCCAAATGTTCTCTACAGCAGAGGTTTGACAGAAGTTGCGTTGATCCTTACCTGACCCAATCTCTTGATATGGGTCAAAGACACAAAAGGGAAGAATTGCTATCTTACATTATGATCTAATATCACGCAGCCAGGGTGACACACTTCTAAACATGATCCCAGCATGTCCTGAGCCTTTAGTGAAGTTACTTAGGATAGAGTAGCACTACAACCTTCACAGAGTCCTGGCAGTCTGCCTCCAACAGCTTTACCTTGGAAATGGCACTCTTTCCAGCCTGCAAATGTTAAAAACTCCAGTAAATCTTAATTATGTAAATTTAGCAATATTTCTTTCAAGTAGTGACATTTCTCATTTCACACCTGACCATCCCACTGCAAAGATGTTTCTTTTATCCTTCCTATTTATGCTTTTTACACAGATCACCAGCTGCTTGTCACACAATAATTTTTTTCATGTTTGAATTTTATGTGCACATTTATTATGTTATCTCTCTTGATTTTCAGTGACTGCAACTTTCACAGATATGGTCCACAATTCATTTGCTTGATATCCAAATGTAACACTGTTTTCAAAATTTCAAAATTAGTATTAAAAAAAAAAAGAAAAAGAGATAGTTGTGGAAATATAAAGATTAACAAATCTATGTAGACTTTCATGTCTCCTGGACACTCCCAGCCCCAGCACTACTAGGGCTATTTTTTTAAACAGTAGAAATCAAGTAATAGAATATCTAATTATTTCTTTTATGTAAGCAGAAAGTCTTTTGAATTATGTTATTTCTTCTTAAAGTGAAGTTACTTGTCTTTTTAGTAGCTTTAAAGTTCTTAGTTAAAAAATGTTCAGTCTATTTTGATATTGCTTCCTTTTAAACCAAAGTTAAGCAAGACATGGACTGGGGAAAAATCAGCATAATTCCAGATGTTATACCACACTATG
The DNA here is from genome assembly GCA_020745705.1 of Hemiprocne comata. Taxonomy (NCBI): domain Eukaryota; kingdom Metazoa; phylum Chordata; class Aves; order Apodiformes; family Apodidae; genus Hemiprocne; species Hemiprocne comata. The sequence continues at coordinate 87,454,152 of CM036588.1, forward strand.
CAGTGTGGGTGTTAAATTTTAAAATACAGGTTTTGGCAATGTCAAGATGCACTTTTCCAGCTGATAAATGATCCGATTACATCAAAAGAACTGCAGCCAATAAATATGCCTGGTTTTGTTTAAAATGACACTATCCAGATCAGAAGCTGATTTAGGAGTCAGAAATCGAAGAGTATTAATAAATAATCATTTTGTACATATGGTAAATAGCAAGTGTCTCCAATTTTCCATAGTATGAATGAGTTTGTTACATATGTTCATTATGTCTTTGAGAATGGATCAGTCTGCAGAACAACAAGTTTTGCATGTGAGTTAGTGATTTATCTTAGTCAAGACCTTATACAATTTCAATAGGAACAAGCTAAGTTAGATGAATGGGTAATGTAATGGCAACTTGATCTGGAACTGTAGCTTATTTGGATCCATGAGCCATTTGTGTTCCTCACAAGTATGTAAAGTTACTGTTACAATAAGGGATAAAATAATTCAATGACTTTAGCTATGTCTGTACTCCCCAAAACACTCTGTAATGAGAATCATCAGGGGCATGGGAAATCTCTTACATGAAGAAAGATTAAAAGGATTAAGAATTCGTCGTACAGAAGAGATGTATAAAATGGGACATGACCAAAGGATACCCTAGGGAATGGCTCACAAGTAGCCATTGTTTTCTTCCCTCACAGTAAAAGAGGAAATTTCTTGAGACTGAAAGAAGGCAAATTTTAAACTGAAAAAAGTAAACGATTTTCATTCAGCACAGAATTGGACTGTAACATTCACTGCCAGAAGAAATGATCAAGGCCAAAAACTTATCAGGATTCAAACAGTTTAGATACTTGTGTAATGTCAAGAATACTTAAACATGATCATAGTAAATATTTAAAACCTATGTAGCAGTTCTGCAAGTTTTCTTCATGTTAGCAATACAATCTACTTTTAATTGTTACAGGTGACTGACAGGATAAATTAATGGGAGCTACAGACAGTAGGAAGAGAGAAAACAGAAGGCTGTCCTTATGAGTAGGTTGAATATTATCATATTGTAATGACTCACAGGTGTATGTAGTGGCAGCATTCTGTTGTATATGATTGTACACATCAATTTAGCAAGCACTGTAAGAAGTTTGTCATGGATCCTAGCTACTGCCATAACCCATGTCTTCACCAATCCATCTGTGGTGAGGTGTATTTATTGAACAGGAGGATGCGTTCAAGCTTCCAGTAATACCAGTAGGATCTTTTTTTACAGCCTCAGCAGAAAAAGAAGAGCTTAGCTCCTGGAAAATATTTTTAAGAAGCATTACACAAGCATCCAGAAATCCAAATCAAAGCAGGGCAAATACAGTTTGAAAAAATCCCTCACTTTTCTGGATAAAATCATTAGTGGTACAAATCTGACCGGGACATTCCACTACTGATCTCTTCGTAAAGACCTTAAATTAAAACCAAATGCTGACAGATTTATGCTTGCAGGAAGCACAATTCTAGTTGATTTGTTGGAAAGGCAGCTCATTACAGTCTTAGCATTATCTTACAATTACTCTGGTTTTGGTTTTGGTGTTCTGCACTTTTAAAATTTTTGGGACCTGCCTTTGGGAAACCCAACAATAGACGGTGGGCAGAACAAGCTGAATATGTTGTCAAGAAAACTCCACAAGCTAGTCTTGCAGAGACTTATTTTTGGATTTAAAAACAAAACAAAACAAAACAAGTCCTAACACATGGAATCACATAGAAAACACAACGAAGTCTTCCAGCAGAAGAATAAATTCCAAGTTCCAGAAGACATCCAGAAGAATTACCATTTGATTTCCATACATTAATTGAAGCTGCGGCAAACTGAGTGAATGTGTATCCGTTGTATTTGAAGTGCAGACTCACACAGAATGTCTGGGCAAATTGTGGGGTATCCTGAAAGAGAAACCTCAGGTACGTGGTGTTCATGAGGCTCATTTCGAGGACAGCCTTACTGGCAGTGTGTATAGCCTGCTGCCCTTCGTACCATGGGGCCTGGAGCACTTCAAAGGGGTACTTCTACATGAAATTCTCAAGTCCCTCTGTATGTCTCAATTAATTCTCATGAACTGCAGACTGAAGAATCCCATAGTAGGTATTGCTAACTCATCCTGTAATCACAGGTTATAAAGCACATCAGGTGTTCTCTTATTTTGCTTTCCTTGCTTTGTCATCTGATTATATTTTGTATATCCTAGAGTCAAAAGTAGTTCTGGGGCCTAATGCAGGGAATGGAAACTTGGCCTAATCTGGCACAATAACATCCTTTTAGTTCAGCTTTGTTTACTTTATCTGATAACCAGGAACTACTTAACAAGATGCTCGGTTACTATCTAGTTTTCTTCACATGTTTAAAGTATAAAATTCTATCACTTGCTATTAGAACAAATGTCCTATCTTCCATGAGCTAATCTTGTATGGCAGATGCACAGTCTTAAATGTATAAATCTACTTGAAAACCAATCTGATAAAATGTTATGCCTGCAAAATGATGATTCACTTATATCAATGTACTTGTCACTCAGACCTTTAAAAAATACATATAATACCACAGAGTTGGGTGGGTGCTGAAAATATGCAAGACCTTGATAATAGGAAAACATTAGCCACAAAGTGTAAAGGAGAAACACCAATTAAAAAAAAAAACACAGTACCAGTCCAAGGTTCCCTAGACAGTACAACATGTGTTATGAAAAGGAACATGTGAGCTTTTGGTCTTATTTGCTCTACTACCTCCAAAGTACCTCCTTCTGAAAAGGGGACTTGTCTTACTTTTTAAGCTCTCATCAAGAAAAGGTCAACTAGATAAATTTTTTCCTAATATTCTTAAAATCATAATTTGCTTTATGTGATTTTATTGCTGATTGGACATGTGATGCACTTTCATCTCTGCATTGAAGTCCACATATTTTCTTATGTTTGAATCCAAAATGAATTCTCAAATTTATTATGCAATTAATTCCCTGAAAGACACAAATGGAACTGGTGGTACATGTTCTGCAGGTATGCAGAGTTTCACATTAGCCACAGTGTGGGCCCAATGGTGGTGCCACAGAGATACAATGGAATTGAATGATCACAGAATCACAGCTCTTGGTTACTGCTGTGTAGGGAGTTGCAAGACAACAAATTTTGTTTGGCAGAAGCTATTCCTGGAGTCTGAAGGACTTAATGTAAATAGTCACAGTCTACCCACATTACTTAAGTTGGGGGTAGGTAATTCAGGAGATAATGAAAGTACTTCTATTCAGTGTTTTCTAATTGATACTCAGCAGTATTAAGAGTGGATGAATTAAATCAGTATCATTTATTTGGCAAGGCAAGTAAAAGTAACTTCAATGAAATTCAATCGGGAATGAATTTAACCTGCCATTCAGAATCCTTCTGCTGGCAAAACATGAGATAGATGCATCAGTGCTTTGCTGGATTTCATACATTTGCAATCATAACTGACAGGTGTGATGCAATGCCAGCACTCTGTATTGGTCACTTAACTTTGTTAAAAGAAAGTTTAGAATGGTTGGAAATGTTACAAGCAGAATCTATAAGAGCATTATTAGCAATAGAAACAAAAAATAGTTCTACTGCATTTTAATTCAGCTGTGCTCATGTGGAAATCCACACTTCTTTCCCAATAAATGCTACAGCAGGATTCTACTAATATTCTCCAACTGAAAGTTTCTGGTAATCTTTTTATAGAAATTCATCTGGGGCCTGGTCCAATCCTCATGAAAGTCAATAGAGATAATTGCATTGGCTTTCATGAATCAATTTGACACTAACCAGAACAAAACATATAAAGGAGAGGATTTTGGTAGAACAAAACTGCAAAATGGTACATTGAGTTCCAGTGGAGTAAATTGTTTTAGAGAGACACTCTATTACTGCTAGAGGAACCATGAGCTGAGTAACAAAAGATAATAATAGGTATAGAAAATTTCTTATCTATGTTCTCAAGCACTGAAAAAATGTCAATGGATGTTATCTGTGAAAACACAAGATTGAGTGAAAAAAGTGAAACATAGCAAAGAGGAGGCAAATAACTGAGGCTGGTCCTGTGAGCCTGAGGAGGTGGGAGAGGAGCGCCGGAACCAGACAGCCCTGAGCCATTTTTTTGACCAAAAGGGAAGGCATCAAGTGAGCTCTGCTAAGGACCAAGCAACTCAGCTGCATCCATGGACTCCTGGTTGTAGGGGCCCCTGGGGGTAGCTTTAGTCAGGGGAAATAACCTTGTGTTGTGCTGCTTGGCAAAGTTTGCATTTCAGATAATAAACCGTGCCTGAGGGAAGGGCCCTAAGAGGCTTGGGTGTGGTACTGGATTTTTTTCCCTGGCTGCTGAGGGAGCCTGCCAATATACAAAAATATAGGGGCTTAGCAAATACTATGTGCTTGTACAAGACTTCCTTCACCTTGGAATAAAGACATGACGCTTTCCAGTATTTTAAAGCAGACTTGACACATTAGCTTTGAGTGCATATCAAGAAAAATGTTCACCCCTCAAAAAGAAGAGGAAAAAGTGATTGTTTGTGATCCATTGATTTGAATTGATTGAAAGTTGAAAGGTAGCTATGCCTCAACCAGAAAAAATACTTGTTTCAGGCTATAAGCTCTCTCTGGAAAAAAGTTCATCTTTATTTTTTCTGTATTTGTACCCTACCGAATACTGCATTGTTCTTCTCCAAGACTGGCACACAACAGCAAGAGCAGTAAAACAGTGGTATCTCAAATATGGATGTAAACGCCTAGAATCACAGAATCATAGAATGGTTTGGGCTGGAAGGGACCTTAAATATCAACTAGTTCCAACACTTAACCACTAGAGCAGGAATATTTATGACCAACTAAAAAAACTGTCAGTGAACTGAAAGTCCAGTTTTAAACTTCCAGCAGTTTTGCATTTGTATGAGTTACATTACTTCTGTAGGTTCATGAAATAAATTAATGTTCAAATGAGAATCATTTCATGAATCTGTAGTGACCTTTAATGTGGCTGCACATAAAATTTCCAGGATTTAAAATTTCCACTTCATAACCTGGATGCAAGTAGCATGTGTTTTTTTTTAAAGTCAATTCTCTCCAGATGTAGACCCAAGGGAACTGACTTTCCTGTATTTACATCAAGCTGATTTTCCTGTCATTTACACCAAGCTGATTTTCCTGTCATTTACACCATCCACTCATTCTGAGAAGAATCCAAGGGTATGTGTGAAATAGTAGAAAACAAACTATTACTCACCCGTGTAAGCTGAAGAAGCCTTAATTAGTCTCGTGGTTACAAGCTATGCCAAGACTCAGGATATTTTGGGGACGTTTTTCTACTGAAAATAACCAGGGGAAAATCAAACAAATGATAATGGAGGGCTAAATTGTAGCTGTGAGAAAGTTGTGTGCAGGAAGAAAGGAAAATAATAATTGAGGGAAGTAAAAATGGTTGTATATATTTCCCTCAGAAAGGGCAAAATCTGTTAAACTACATTTTGAGTCAATAAAATTGAGTTTTACCCAAATTGCTAGTCTCTATGCTGCCCTGTCCTTCTGACTGGAAGCTAAAATTGTGCTTTATAACAGTAGCAAAAAGTAAAATATGGACAGACTCTCAATATAGTTTAAATGTGATCTCTGCACCAGCAAGGTTGAGGAGAATGTTATATTATTTTAGCTGCTGAATGGATGAACGTTTTGCTTCAATGTAGGAAGTTTTATCCCATGAAAAGGCTCAGATAAACAATCTGTTCTGGGTATAAGCAATGTGATTATTTATAGTCTGAGCCTAATACAGACCTAACACATTTAACTGTGTGAATGGTAAATACTTTGTGAGGGTAAGTGGAAAAAGTGCTGTTTGCAAGCACTGCCACATGGTGTATAGCATCTGCTGAAAATGATAATGCAACATCTCCTCTAGGTCCCCACAGGATGTGTATTCTTGTTATTTCAGGGTCTCTTCCAAATGTATTTGATTATTGTAAGACTCATCCAAAATTCAATGGAGTTTGGTACTCAGCTTGTCATGCAAAATACTGGCTCAATATAGAGTTTATATTCGGAAGGTGAAATAAAACCTTTCTATACCCACACCCTGAATAAGCACTTTCACCATGTTTAAGATTGTTCCAAAAATAACAGGAAGCAGGCAGGCAATAGGTACTATCTGGTCTAACATTATAATTGCAGCCCCAGGGAAGGAGGGAATAATGCATTCTACTATATTCGTTTTCTCCATGACTGAATCTTCAAGGGAAAGGGACATTTGTAATAATAAAGATTCCAAATCTTTAAATAATCACCCTTTAAAAACCAACTGATTAAATCACTAATTAAAAGAAATAATTTCTACCAGTTCTATGCAGTACACATGTAGTTGTTTACAATTATTGTTTCCCTTCATGACTTGAGGGATAAAGATCTAATGAAAAACAAAGTACAGAGAGACTTGGACAAGCACATCTCAGTAGATGAGTGGAGAAAAGTGAGTGTGGGCTTCAAAATGTGTATCTCAGTTGTCACGGTGTGCAAATACTAGCTTACAATTACTTGTTGGGCTTTCTGCTGGTAGGAGTCAGGGGTCTTCTGCAGGGGTTGGGAAGGCATGAGCAGCAAGGGAGGCTGGACTGCCATGCTTGTTCTGGAGAGCACATTGTACATCCATCCCTCCATCCATCTACCATAGAATCATAGAATGGTCAAGGTTGGAAGGGACCTTAAAGATCATCAGGTTCCTACCTCCCTGCTATGAGCAAAAACAAGTCACGCTAGACGAGGCTGCACAAAGCTGCAGGGAACACCTTGAACACCTCCAGGAAGAGGGCATCAACAACCTCCCTGGGCAACCTATTCCAATGCCTTACTACCCTCATGGTGAAGAATTTCTTCCACATTTCTTCCATCCATCCATCCATCCATCCATCCATCCATCCATCCTACCTCTGTAAGCATAAATAGCTACAGGTACATTCCCAAACATTGCAGAGCTCTTACATTAACATAGTTTGCTGTGTCTTCAGCTGGTGATTTCCTGCTGTTTGTCAGTGGCCCTGGCTTCACCCTTAATGACTGTGGGGAACCCCAGCTCCATCTTACCTTTTTGTAGTTCAGCAACCTCTCATGAACTAAACTTGTCCCAGGAAACCAGAAAGTGAAGCCAGCACCCAGCCTTTCAAGTGGGGAGGTGGTTGGAGGTAGAACAATTGTTGCCATGACTCACTGGCACTAGAGTCAGGCAGGATCACGAAAAGAAAAAGGACACTGGCCTTCAGGTGTCTGTCTGTGAGGAGGTGGACAGCCTCCGTGGGTGATCTGCAGGCAGCTGTGTAAGACCATCATTTTAACAGTGCGATCATGACCTATGACAGTACTTTCTGATAAAGGATTATAGTTAAGCCACCATTAATCAAAATAATTAGCTATATACAAGAAACATTTTTTTTCGTTGTCCAGTTCATGGATGTGAGAATTCACATCACAATATTTCTCAAAGAGTGTCCCCATTCATTAGTGTGTTTTTTTTCTCCTGAACACTGAGTGGTTGGTTATGTAATTTTAGTGGGATGATTCCTGGGGCATTTGCGCACTATCTACACTAAGGGCTCTATGCTTATCAAATGCATGGCCTGCAGATGATCAGAGAATATGTTTCAGCCATCACCTCACATTATCTTGCTAAACTTGTCTGGGCTGAGGAAACTTGTTTTTGCTCTTCCCTGCGGGCCTCCCACTAAGAAACAAAAATGAAGTGATTTCAGTATTTCCATCTCTGCTCTCACAACCCACCTGATTCTGAAAAAACAAAATCTCTTCCCTCAAAAAATCCCCAAATGAAACAGTGATCTCCACAAAAGCAAGAAAACATTTACAAAAAGATTAATGAACACTCTGGTCTGTGTGTAAAGACAAAAACCAATCTATCAAGAATAATATGTTTGATTTGTTTAACCAGAAATATTGCACTTCTTTATTTTTCATTCAACAGCCAGTGGAGACGGTAAGGCTTTTCCTGGTAGCACCAGTGAGTGCTGGAAGACAATACTTTATGTTCATTTATGAACCCCACACAGGTTTCTTCTGCTTTTCTACTTAGCTCCCACATTCAGTAATAATGGAACTACTTTTAACCTTGAGACAACTATCAGCTTCACTCTAATTAAACTTACCTGTACATGGTTTCCCTGCAAGTTTATTATTCCTTTCTGACAAACTTTCTTTTCTGTCTTGTCCAGGAATACTGATGATAAACCAATAAAAGACTAATGTTATCACATAATCTGACCTCCTACACAAACTATCTAAATCAGTTCTTATTTGAATTGGCACATGATGTATTTAGATGTATTGTTCATGAGTAAATGCTTCAAAGCCAGGAAAAAAAAAAAAAAAAGAAAGAAAAGTTGAGGCCTGCATCCAAAGACCCCTGACCACTCTGTTCTGCCTCCCTTTCTATGACAGGTATTTTGGGCCGCATGTCTACTACTAAGTAAAACAGACTGGAGGCTGTACTTTGTCCCAGAAGACAAAAGGCATGGCATGGCTTGGATCCAGGTCCAAAAAACCTCACCAATTTTATCCAAACCTCCTCATGGAAAAGATTCACATAACAGGCCGTCCACTTAGCGATGCCCACACATTTTCCAGCTGGGACTGCTAGTTCACAAGGGGCAAAACCATGATGGGCAGAGTGCTAAAGCTGTAGAAGTATCAGCAACTGCAGAAGAATGCATGAGTCTGAACTCTGACCTTCTTTTACTTGCAAGTGTAAGAAAAGCTCAGTGACCATTATCTAGCCTTGCAGGCATTCTCTTAGGTTTCTTCATCTGCAGTTACTCCTCTGTCACTCATGCAACGCTCCTTGTATGCGTACTCCCTTCACTTCTCCCTGCAATTTGTCTTGACTACTGTGTGTCTAATGAACTTATCTAGTACACCCTCCTGCAGTTTGGGGCCTCAGGATCTCCCAGATGTGTGCTCTTACGGTTCCAACCTGCATCCCACTTCTTGAATATTTTGTTTCCTGTTTGTTGGCCCAAGTAAATGCGTGATGCAGTAGCTATCCTTAAAAGCTGGCTAACAGCTGGCTGAGCTGACTGTATGTGACGAGAAGATGAAGAGGTGGTGGCCATCCTGACTGATGGTAGGTTGCTTTTACTCCAAGTGAGAACAATGTGCAAGGGAACAGTCACAGCTCTGAGATGATAGTAAACGTAGTGAAATGACAAAGTAACATTTTAAGAATTGAAAATCCTGAACATTTAGCAGAAGATGAATAATTTTGAAGGAGACAAAGTGGTCACAAATGTAACCAGCTGTCTTCTGCAGCTGTCTAAAACTTATTTCTGGACTGTGAGGGGGAAAGATCAAGATTTGCTATGTAGATGACATTTCAGTATGAATTCAAGTATAGAGTCAATTTTCATGGCATTGAATTTTCTCCACAGATTCAGGTACACAGAGGGGACCAACCATTGTCTCCATTCATTTGGGGAGGATAAAGGTAATGACGTGAGAAGGCCCAACCCTTCCAGGCTGAGGTACTTGAACATTGAGAGTCACCTACTGATACCATCCCAGTTTTATCTGGCTGTTTGGGGAGAAAGGAGGAAGTTCTCGACTGTAACTGCCCAGTCATAGCTGTGTCATGATGATGATGAGTTTTCTTCTCAGGTAGGCAGGAGATGTCACTTCCTTCTTCACTGAATATGTCTGAAGGCAGGGGATGGGGTTTTAGGACGGAATATATTCACAGTACTTGAATGAGGGGCAGCTGCAAGCAATAAAAGCTTCTGTGGATACAGATTCTACTAGGATCCCAAGGTATGATGGGAGTGTGGTAGAGAGTTTGTGGTTGTAGTTTTTGAGAAAGAGCTAAGGAATAGGAGTCATGGCATGTGAAGATAAGGCTAGGGCCTCAAATTACCTTAATGTAGGCAACTGACTTCAATGCATAAAATGTGTTCCTTTTTGCTGGCTGGTAACTAACTTCTTTAAGGCCAGATAATTTTCTTTTCTGCTTCTTACACCGGACCTCTGACACTCAGACAAAGTCAGTCATGATTCACGTGACTTTTGAGACCACTTCAAACATAGTTGCAGGTGGCATCACAATAGTGTTGGATGTCACCCTCTGCAAGATGTGCCTTTCTCAAAACCACAGTCTGCCTTTGTGGTTGTTGTTTTAGAAGAAGCCCTTCAGCTGGTGTTATCACATGATGACACAAAGTGTGGGAAATGAGACAGTCAACAGGTGCTAAGAGACCTTGAATACTAGAAGCAAGAAAAGATGAAAGAAGAGAAAGACTAAAGTTAGGCCAAGGAGGTAAAAAAGCACCAAAAGTTTTCAAAATTATTTTCAAGGTAAAAAGAACCCAAACCAAGAGAATTACAGGTCATTCTGGCTAGACCAGAGGAAACACTATACGAGAACTATGTATTTACAGCACATACCTCTCTGCACTTTTAAGATTTCCCTACTCTGTTACATCAGACTTTCTCTAATACTAAGTACGAAAAAAACCCCTGTATTTACTGCTCTTTATTTGGAGTGTTGTCGCTTGTGACTGCTTTTTCAGTGAAAACTTAAGTTTCAGGACATGGGTTCCAGGGGAGAGTCTGTGGCAAACTCAGTCTTATTTCTTGAGAAGTTGGGGTAGATACTGTAAGTCAAATGTCATACATTTTCTCTTTATTTATTAGCATGATTTCCTAAGGAAATGAGGATTTGATTGTGCTTTCTGAACAGAGGTCTGTCTCTTCATTTATAGGTCTTCTTCCTCATACCTTCTGATTTCATTGGCCAGTTTCTATGAATTTCAGTGTGGCAAGTATCTCAATGATAATCATGATCCTAAGTGTTTCATGGAATGCAATCCTAGGTGGAACACCATACCACATTAATGCTGCAGTAGAGGAAAAGGAAGAAGAACTCAGCCATTACAAAAAATACTTGCCTTTTTTGCCAATGAACCTCCACATAGTGGCAGGCCAGCAAGCACATCAATATCTGAAGGTCAGCTCCTATATCAACACCTACTTCGCACTGGAGATTTTGAGGGAATGCTTGTTGAGCAGGGACTATTGTAGTGAAAATGGTTAAGGGTTCAAATCTGTAGGATGCCAGCAATTCCTCTGCTTATGGAACCACCTGTTAGTTACACATACAAAACCTCTCTGCAATCACCAGAAATATTCAGCTTGCAGTTGGCTTTTCACTAAGTGTATGCATGAAGAAGTATCCCAAATGCATTTTAAAGTGCAATTAAGTATGTGTACAAAATAGCTAAGGAATATGTTGATATGTTTATGCATCAATTCTAAACATTCAAATGCTTACTTGCATATGCAAATACAATGTAGAATTACAGCACTTGTAATATAGGCACCCAGAAAATTTCATTATAACTTCAGTTTGATTAGCATTATCAATTTTCTCCATGCTACTGACAAGAATCTCAAGTCAAATTAAAAAAATAACTGCCCCAGTAGTATTTTATTATTCTGTGTATGTATATATTTACCAAAGTAAGACTTTCAAAATTCGAACAAGACCGAAATTGAACAAAATTAATTGTAAGAATATATGTTTCAAAGGAAGGACTGATAAAGAAAGGTATCTTCTGAAACAAAGGCTGAAACAAACTTTCAGTCCAAGACCATTGTTTTTTCATTGCTATCACCAGTGGGGCACACGGTCCATCGTGGCTTCTCTGCCAACTCTTTTTTTTTATGAGTCAGCAGGGGATCAAAAGTCTGTCAAATAACAGAAAAGAGATAACACATCTGTAGACTGCACTGTTTCATACGTGCCTCCACAGCTTTATTCTAATATGCCAGAAGAGGAGACTCAAAATGACTGCCTCCAGTCCAGCCACATGCCACTGTGCAAGCCTTGGGGAGTCCGACAGAAGGGAAGTGTCTGTGCACAAGATCAACATTAACAAGGGCAGTGAAGAGCCCACCTGGGCTCTGCTGCAGGTTAGCCTCTGCTCCCAGCTCCTCCACTGAGCAGAGACACCTTGGTGCCCCAGGAGCTGTGCCCCAAGACCTGCTTATTCCACCTACAGCAAACCCTTGGATTTCACTCCAAGAATGCCAGGAGGGAGAAGTGTGGGGGCAACTGCTGGCAAAACTGCACTACAGCTTTAATCTTACTGATTTTAAATTGAAAATCTAAATCCTGCATAAAGGATCAGGCCCTATACGTAAAAGACTGTATTGTACTGCTAAGAATATTTCTCCCCACATCAACAAACCAGCAATGAATTACTCTAAAATGAAGTCACTACCTTAAAATTTGCCAACAATTAAGTTCTTTAAAAAGATTGACAGTAACTTCAAAAAATATTTTTAAATGTTTTAAGTTCTAAAGAACTAAATGTTCAGAAACACTCTCTGGCACTTTTATATATGTTTTTTTAATATGTTCACATCTTCCAGATGTGACTGCAGATATAAGGAATAACAGTGATACGACATTTATCAGATAGAATTCTGCACTAATAATTAAAATAATGAAAAAATCCAAAGATGAGCATGTCAGATACAATATAGAAAAGAAGATTAAAAAACAAGCCAAATGGAACATAATCTTTAAAATAGCAGCAAGAGTCCTCCCCAGAGACTGAGTACAGTCAACATAAAAAATTCTACCAAATAATTAACTGATGTTATTGAACATGGGGTGGAGTGGTTTTAGGCTTATATCCTGAAGGAAGTAGCATGGTACCACACTAAATCATGCATTACAGGAAAATGAAATCCTACCCACCGTGCTGCTATTGAACCTCTAAGAACTGTCATTGCACAGGTGGTTTATCAACTAAGAAGGAAGTCTGGAGCACAATTGCATCCCTCTGCTCAAGAGTTTTAGCATGGCTCCAGCAGACAGCTAAAATCATCCTGCCAATGTTATAGGTGGTAAAGACCACGAAAAATATTGCTGCTACATTCTACATGAGAATCCAGATCCAAAGCTCAGTGGAGTCAAATGTGAGGGGTGTTCAGTGGGCATTGGGTTAGGTCCAGGGTGCATGAGGCAGAGAAGCTGCACTCAGGGCCTGGAAAGGGAAGAAGCCAACACAACCTATATAATAAACAGCAAGAAAGTGCTTCTTGGGCACCTACACATAGATTTCTCTCTCAAAACACTGAAATCCAATGGTGAGTTCAGCTCTTTGTTTTGACTATTCAAAGCATCTAATACTTGAACTGAGAGGGGGACAGAACACAGCCTTGCACGATTAGCTAGTCTGACAGACTGAACCACATGTGCTCATAATATAGACTGATGTAGAAGACTAAACTCAAAGTAATACCCTGAATAACTGAAAATAAAAAAGAAACACCAGAAGGTATTTGAGAAAAAATACCTGCTTGACATATGAAAACACCAACCACATTATGAGTCACTGCAAGTGACTTCTGATGATTCACTGCCATTGTTTAAAACTCTGCGAACAATCTCAAGTTGTTTCCAAAAAAATACATATTTTTTTTTCCCCAAACAAATGGCTTGGGCAGCTTTTCATATAGAAACCTGCAATTTAGTTTTCTTCTTTTAAGCCTCTACACAGCTGTATTAGTGGGCTGTAGGAGGCTATGATTGCTTATATTTCTTCATTATTTTATCTTGGAAGGCCATTTCTAGTGCAGAGCACCAAGATCTCGACTGCTTCATCTCAGACTGTAAATTACTTGTAATTCCAGTGGTGGCAGTCATCTCCCAGGAACTGGACCAAGGGAACAGAGCTCATGCTAGAAGACCACTGGAATGCCACCGGATTACATCTTTTGGTTACTCACACGACCTCTGAGTAGTGACTTGTGCCTTACTTCTGCAGGAATGGTTAGTCACTTGCTTACACCAGTATCATTGCTCAGATAAAAATAGCTCAGTGGATGGTCTGTCAGGTATGAGAACGTTCCTCCCAGTCAAGCATGAATCCCTTTCCAAATGACATAATATAAACTGAAAAAAAAATATATATTTCCATATCAGAAAGAGACAGTTGTGTGTTGTTTGAGTCAAGCTAAAGCAAAGTAATTTGACACATTCAGCAGTGTCTGTGTGGACAGAGTTTACCAGTGAAAGACTCAGCTCTATAACTACTAGTCTTCTTGACTGTTTCCACAGTCTTCTGTCCTAAACCTTTTCTTTCCTCATTTTCACCTGAATTTAGACATGGTAAAAAAATGTCCCAGCAGTCTCAAGGTAGCCAGACAAATTTTGCAGGCAACACTTTTGAAAACTGACATTATAATACAGTTTTGTAATAGCTTTGAATAGTTTTGGAAAGTTATTTAAGTTTAATCTGCTTTGCAGATAAATTATTTGAATAAAATAAATTACATACTTCCTAGTTTAGACCACAAGAAGAATTTCTTCAGTCTGTTCATTCTGCATCTTATTACACATAGGTAATATGAAAATTTTGGATGGGAAACACCAATAGTCAGATAATTTTTCCAGTAATTCTGCTCTGAATTTTTATTGTACTCAAAAAAAAAAAAATGGTCTTGGGTTATTTGTTGCTTGTATCATTGATGACTGTGTGTACACTCCTAGTCAATTTCAGTGCAATACTCAAGAGTTTATCTGCTAACTAAATCACTCTGAGCCTGGTTGGAGCTAATCTGTTCGGTCATAAAGGAATGCTTATATATTTAGTTACAAAGTCTCAGATGGGAATAGAAGCTACCAGTAAATTTTTCCTAAGTTGTTTGTTAGAAAAAGATGGCAGAAATACAATCAGGTCATAGCAATGCAAAAGTAGGCTGTAAAAATATTCATATTGGGTCAGACCTAAGACTGATCTAGCTCAGTATTCAACACCTGCATTGACCACTAGCAAAAATGCTAAGGGGAGGATGTAAGGAACAAGTCTGATGTGATGGTGGTATGTATCAACAGTCTATAATCAGCAGTTTAGGGGTCTCACAGTCTGAAACCTCCTGATAGACCCATCTTACACTGATTTGAATGATTTTTTTTATTAATCTATATTTTGGCCTTCTTGATAGCCTACAGCATTGGTTTTGCCACAATACCCTTATCACATGGAAAAAAATATTGTCCTTCTTGAAGTCTGTTGTCTGGTCATTTTATGGAATGGCTCAAGTCCTTGTGTTGTAAGAAACAAACAAAAAAACCCAACTAAAAACAACAGTTTATTGTGTCACATTTAATGTATTAGGCATTTTTTGTTTACTTACAAATCAATATAATTGTGCAAGTCCTTACTGAATTCTCCATTTGTTTTTAGTGCATGTGGGCTTGGCAGTTTATGCCATTTCAGTTACCGTACAGAGATCAATGCTCCTCTGATTCCTGTGGGGACATCTGTTCATTAGCACGCAGGGTGGCCAAGATTGCTTTAGGTAAAGATCAGCTAGTTCCTCTGTTCTACACACTCGGGAAGAATAGCGTTGCTTATAAAATGTAACAAATGTTTCCTGGACTCTAGCCAATATATTTTTGATCCTTTCTTGATCTTCATTTTCACTAATCCTTTTCTTTTTGTGTTCTTGCCTTTTGTTGACATGCCAAAATTCTGTCAGTCTTGTTTCCTCTTTCAAAAAACGTATTTTTGTTAAGTTGAATTAAGCATTCTACCCTGTTGCCAAGAGCAAATTAAGTTCCCCCCACACTGAAATCAAATTTCGTAAAGTGTCCGGGCAATTAGCTCTAATATGTGGTTGCTGTAACTCTTAATTTTCCCCTTTCAAGGGTTTTCTTTTTTCTCTTTGTTTCTGAACTGAAGACGTGAGATTCCTTCTCTTCCCTCTGGTTGTGACCTTTTAGTTCCCCAGCATCCAGCAACCATCCACTGATACTTAGCCAAACCTCACTTTTAATCTATAACCCAAAGGTATTTGAAATAACAAATTGTTCATTCTTCAACCAGAAAGCTGAGCTGGTGGACCAGCCTGCTGGAACTGGAACAAAACTTGACGAACAGACTTCTGAAGAGCTCTCCCAAGCACTACATTTAAGCACATCATATGCACATGAGAGATTTCCCATGACGACTGAAAACTGGCACAGCTCACCCACGTAATTCAACAACAAAAGTCTTTCACACCAAAAGTTATCTTCTATGCACTTGTTGTCAAGGGTTGGATTCTAACAGGTTCAAGGGGGACAAAATATGAGCACATAATTATTCCAAGTAGATGGGAAGGGAAGAAAGGCCCCCTTTCAGAAAGATCATGACAATATCCTGCCTGGTGTTGTATGGTGGGATGGCCCAGCTCTAGTTTAGCCTTCTAGCAACGCTTTAGTATTCACACATCCACAACAGCCTACTGTGGGCTTTCCTCTCCAGGCTGTCCTCAGCAAAGAGGTTTCCCTTAACCCCTTCCCCAAACTCTTTCTATTGGTACACGGGCAGGATGCTTAAGACAAGGAATTAGACATCTCTCTGCTAGCTATACCAAGAACTCTGTGGAGAGGAAGGATGTAATCAGAGCCAAGGAAGCAGTTGTTTCAGTTCCAATAAAAAGTCATATTAAAAAAAAAAATCCTGGATGATTTCCCAATGTCAACTAGATTAGGATCAGCTAATTTGTTCGTAAGAAATTTGACAGTTTGAACATTACTCAGTCAGCCACCGTCCCTCTCTTTCCTTTACATCCCCATTTATTTTGGCAGACTTAAACAGTGCACATGATGAAGCTGTGTTATAGTAACAGCCATCGTGCTATTTTAAACATGACACTAGAAGCTGGCAAAAACCTGCTTGGACTCCAAAAGATACCTATGTATATATATATGTACAGATTGACCAGCCACACTGCAAATGCTCTAATGAAGCAACAACTGATTTTAACACATGAAACTTGCAATTGTATGAAATACTTCTTTGTTTAAAAAAATTACTTTTATCCACAGATGCATGCAGAAGTGTTTTCCTGACTCCCACACTTAAAATTGCTGATTGCCAATCCCTGTCAATGTACTACTCCTTGAAACCCAAGATGTGGGTAAGTTTTGCTGTTCCTGTCCTCCCCCTTTTATTCTACTCGCCCCTGCAACACTCCTTAATCTACCTCTTCCCTAATTTAATTTTCTGCCAACTGTGTAAATGATTCAGAAGGGAGGTGCAGCTGAGAGTCAGGTGTCCAGCTCTCATTGATGTTCCCAAGGAACTGGCCACTAACTGCCCTTCAGCGTTTTGAAAATGCCCTTACAAATAGTGACATGCTAATAACTTGGCCTCTATTTCAAGTTCACATGTCCCTAACAGCATCTAGAAATTCATAACTAGCCTTTGACCTGGCTTGTATGATACCCATCTATTGCAGCCAATTCTCCTGCTCCTTCAGGCTACTTAAAGTAACCTACATGTAGCCAAGGGCAAGGAGCTCAGTATGTATCTACAGAGAAAAGGAAAAGGTGTCCTGGGGGAAGATGTGGTGACAGGTGGGAGGTGAAGCATCTTTTCCTTCAGCTATCCCACCACTTCTCTGTGGGAAGGGCTTCCAGCTAGGTCATGAAGCAGCCTGTGTCTGAAACTCCTCTCCTTTTTATTCTAGGCATCCTGGAGTACTTAGGAATTCAAACTCCAGCACAGACTCATACCGTGATCTCCCCACAGCAGCCACATGTCACCTGCTCCCAATTTCATGCTGTGCAGTAATGACATTAGCCACCTTTCTCTATTGTAATCAATACCAGAAGTGCAGTGCCTATGCTCACAGTGTCTCTAAGAGAAGCCTGGGATGTTTGAGGGCGAGTCCAGTAGCTTGTGAATTCTCACAAAGTTTGAAGTTCCACAGTAACACTCTACTCTCCAATTTTATCCTCCTCCTCTATTTCATGAGCCACCCCCTACTCCTCTCTCTTCATCTCTTCATTTTCCATCTGGCAGACCTGATTCATGCTCTATTCTATCCCACATGCTTCAGCTTCGTAATCCTCCTTGATCCTCACCCCTGATAAGACTGACTTCTTTATTATTAATGTTATCAAAAGGATGAATTAAAATTAATGCAAGACTTGTAATTCAGCTGCATTGTTGAAGTGAGAAGCCAAGCCAGTCAAAACAGCAAATGAAACATGCTCAAAGGCATATCAAGGCAGCTTTTAAAAGAAAACACAGGCTCTTTAGAAAAACCTAGGCTTCTAAAAAGGAAATAAAAAGGTGCATGATCGTACAAGGGACAATAAGAATTCATAGGAGCTATTTGTGAAGTACATATAATACTTTTCAAACATTTTAGGTCAGTTGCATGATCAGCACAACCCATCTCATGATACAGCTATGGTATTCCTATGTCAAATCTACAGTATAATATTTTATTTTTAAAATGATATCTTTTTAATGTTGTCGTCTTAACAATGTTTTCCTAATATAATCAGTCACTATTTTTTCTGTGATTTTCTTATACTAAACGACAAAGGCTAAAAAATAGAAGTATTTTATGCAATATCTTTGAGTTAGTTCATAACACCATGTAACACACAGCTACTGCTTTTCAGCTTGGAGTGAGATGAAGAGGTCACTTTCTTTTTGAACAATGATTGCAGTCTGTTGCCCATTCACTTCAACTCCCACTGCATTTGAAACTTTATTCTGCAAGTTAAGTAGTGCTTAAGTTTATATTTCCTGGCCTTCAGGTTAGGGTTTCCACTGCTACAGCAAGCACTCTTGAAAGGCATATTATTTTATAAGCATTATTTCCAAGCATGATCAAGTGGGGAAAAATCAGAAAATCTCAGACAGAAAACAGGTTTAAATTATCATGAGGCATAAAAGGCAAGAAAAAAGTAGCTATGAATTTATTAAAAAGAAGAGGAAAACAACCTAGGGTTCCATTGCATAGCGTAGGAAGAAAGTAAGCATGGATTCAGATGCACACAAACACAAAATATAAGCTGCAATCAGCCACTTGGAAGAAAATGTATTTTAACAAGGACAGAAGAGTACCAAATAGAGGACAGAAAAAGCAGATTAAAGAACCTGTTATATAAGAGCATTATTAGCTGGCAGAGCTAGAATTTACTCTAGAAAAAAATGAGAAAAACTTGGAAGTAGCCATATTAGCTAATTATGGAAGTAACCAAGATACTTTCCCAAATATCCGTGATTGCCTGTGTGAACCTGGGGAGGACAAGGGAGGCTCCAGAAAACCAAAAAGGGCAGAGGCCTGTTAAAGAGGGAGAAAAGAAGATGTGAAGATGCCAAGCATCATAAACTTCTCAGTCTACAAAAATCCTGGAAAGAATTACTGAACAATCCATGTCAAGTGCCTTTAAGATAATAAAGTGATTAAAACAGGCAACAAGGATGTGTCAAGAACAGCTCAAGTCAAACCAAACATTTTTTTCTTTGATAGGTAATAATCATAGCACAGAAGGAAGAAGCAGAATATTGGATATATTTCAGTAAAGCTTTGTTATTGTCCACATGGCATTCTCAGAGGGAAGCAGAACTGTGGTATAGTCACCATCAGGTAGATAGTGCTGACTGAAAAAAACTGGTTTCAAATCTAATTATCAGTTATTTCCCACCACACAAAGAAAGCATCTCAAGTGGATGCGATTCTGTCATGGGCCTTCTGAACCCAGTTCTATTTAATGTTTCCACACAGTACAATAGAAATCATAGTTTAAAAACTTGTGGTCAGCCACAAATACTTCGGTGAAAAAGATCACAGTCCACACTAATCTTTTTAAATGGGAAGAATGGTCAAAATGTAGTGCACTGAAAATCAAAGAAGAAACCTGCACAATGCTTCAGAGGGGCAGAACGCCACAAACACAGAAAAGGAGGAACGATCTGGGCAGTGCAGCAGACCCACAACTGGAATGCCTCACAAACTGGATGAGAGATAACAATACCACAGGGCTAGGAAAAAAAGAAATTACTGGTTTCTTCTGTGCTGGGGATATTTCTGATGGTGTCCTCCCTATCTGTGCTGATACTATAGGCCCCCAAAAGCGTCCCAGTGACATCCATATTGCATTCTAGGTGTATTCTGCTTCTCAACCCTCCTGCAAACCTTGCCAGCCATCCTGGTTCTCCTGTTAAATAAGATGTTAAAGAATATTGCTTGTGCTGGGGAGCTTTGAAGAGGCATGTTGGATTGTGAAGCTGATACATGGATCTATGGATCTGACTGAAAGATCACTTCAGTTAATGCAAGTGATAATGGTATCCAGATGGGTGATAAAGCCTTTTGTGCAGATTTGGGAAGGCTTTACTCACTTCCTCAGCAGAGTAACTGAAGTATTTCAAGAAAAGGTTAGACAATAATCTGACAATTACAGTTGCATTTACTTCAGTGGGATGGCTCCACACTTCCATCATTAATTTACATTCAGGTATTTAAAAACAGTAGTCCAGATGCTCAGTGAAGGAAAACTGGCTATAGCTCCACTTGGAAAAAGTAAGTTTGCCTGATTTATAAGAGGTTGTGTATCTGGCCCCAACTGTTGAAATGTTAATATGTCAGTCTGTATAATGTGAGTGAATTGGCCCTATTTTATTTGGGAGCATTTTTTAGTTTTATACAAGTCTCTTAAGAAGGAAAATTATATTTACATTACTGGGTTTTATGGCAACTTTTATTGAAAACCATATCTAATAATCAATAGAGTTGTGTTTGCTTTTGTATTTACCAAACAGTGCTAGATATCAGATACTTAGGCCTTTATATAATAGGCCATCAGCCACCAAAATCAAGCTTAGGGGGAGGGTTTCCTTTAGTCACTGAATCATACCTATACTTTTTAACTTCAGAGCCAACTCACCTTTAGTTCTCCATCTCTATTTCACTATCACAGGCAGCACAGAGAACAGACACGGCATATGCACAGGCACTGAGGCACAAGAAGGTTTGATCAAACCTGGCAAACTAAAATGGCCAGCACAAAGTTTCTGTATCCAAGACTGAAAGGCCTGCTCAGGCAAAACACCACCACTACACCTTAGCTCTGCACAAGAGCTTCCCAAACAGCAAGAGCCTGGCTTTAAGTACAGGGGAAGATCAGATCAGTTGAATCTTGACAATTAGTCTCATGTTATTTAGCCCAAAGCCTGGACAAATGAACAAAATAATGGAACCTAGATTGACTTCCAGGTTAGCTGGCTGAATGTTGTGGGGACTCTGCCTCTGTGGATATCACTTCAGAAAATGTCATTTATTTTTCATAGCAGCCACAGCCTGTAGGTGCAAGAACAGGATAAAAGGGAGGAAAAAGCAAGCAATATTAACAGTTGATCTTTTTTCACCTAGCGCTCACCACACAAGTGATTCATTTTTACCAATAGGGAGAGTAAGGACATCCCTTTCATGAGTCAGATTATTTCTTTCTTGTGGATTTCTCTGTTTTCAATGTTTTGTTGATTTTGCATTCGAATCCCTGTGACAAAGATAAGTTTAACAGTAAACAGGTGACCACCAAATGTGCTTTCTCCTCATCCTATCTTCCTACAGGAAAGATGGGGAGAGACTTTTCACTAGAGAGTGTAGTGACAGGACAAGGGGTAATGGTTTTAAACTGAAAAAGGGGAGATTTAGGTTAGATATTATGAATAAATTCTTCACCGTGAGGGTAGTAAGGCACTGGAACAGGTTGCCCAGGGACGTTGTGGATGCCCCCTCCCTGGAGGTGTTCAAGGCCAGGTTGGATGAGGCTTTGTGCATCCTGGTCTAGTCGGAGGTGTCCCTGTTCATAGCAGGGAGGTTGGATCCTGATGATCTTTAAGGTCCCTTCCAACCTTAACCATTCTATGATTCTGTGATTTTGTGATTTTTGAACTAAGTTGTAATTCAGAAGTTCTTGTTGCTACTGCCAGTCTGAAGTGAGTGGTTGGCATCAATCTTAAATGCTTGAAAGGTATAGAAGGTAACAAATACCCATCTTTTTCATTTTTGGTCAAAAGACACAAAACCTTATCAAAGCAAGCCATATTTAATAGACAGACGAGTAGATTGAGGACTTACCTTTATTCCTTACAGTTTGAAGATCTTGATCAGCTTTTCTGGAAAAAAAAACACAAAACACAAACAACAACAACAACAAACAAAATAAAACAAATCTCAACAAACTTTACACATAAAACTTACATTTCACAATTTAGCCCTGATGTAACTCATCTGGGCCTCCCAAATCTCACCAGAAATTAATCAGCCATACAGAGGTAAAGGCTGAAAGGGCTTAAAAGTATTCACTGACTTTGCATGCCTCTGTTTACGGTTGTCTGGCTTCAAACACTTACCAGCAGGTGTCTAAATTAGGCTATCTAAAAAAAGAAGAACCCAAAATCTGGGGGACTTTTAGAAAAGATTTCCCCAAGTGACTTGTTCAAGGATATAGAGTGAGCCAATGCTCAATTCAGCAAAGGCAACCGAGGGCCCGATCCAAAATGGCCTGAAGGTCACGGGCAGCTTGTATGACTCTCACATCTCTGGAAGTGGCAATTCACAACGTATGCCAGATTGTGTAGTATAATTCATATATGTTACAGGCTTCTGAGGCAGAGAGGTGGTCATTTTCATATTGAAACTATATATTGCTTTTCTGTGCACCTGGCTAGATACTTGGTATACAGATCTTGTCTTCTCTAAAAGGGAGAAGGTTAAAAAAAAAAATAAGTGAAGGCTGGTTTTAATCCAGTTCATTCACGATCTATGCTACAATCCTGGAACCAAGGAAAAAAAAATAAATCTTTACACTTACTCAGCTAGTCAAGGAGTGCCCAGGGAACCTACTATTGTCATTTTGACGGGTGTTTAGAAAGTGTACCTACTTTTTAAAGTTTTCTTGGACTTCCGGGAGCTAAAAACAAATCTGGAAAGTCAGCGTCACTTGGATACCAGCCATTCAACTGTTATGATGCCAGACTTCTACCTCAGTTTTCATCTCCCTCAAAGACTTATTGCATAAGATTTAAAAACTCAAAACATCTTAACTTTTTTCTCTATTTGCAGCTCTGCTACAATCCTTAGCTCCCCCTCACTTGCTAACAAGACTTAAAATCCCCAGTTGTCTTGTCTTCCTCAAGATTTTATTTTATTAGAGATTAATTAACATGGCTCAAAATGCATACCTTTTCTTAATAAAAGGAAGTCTGTGTTTCTCATCTTTTCAAAGGTACCACCAGGAGAGCCAGGATATGAAAATAAAATATTTTAACAATATAGACTGAAAGACAGTTTTGGAGAAGTTAGACTAACCACCTGACAGTGGCAGGTTGCAAACAGGGGTGAGAAGGGAGGTCAAAATGCACATCAGTTAAATACACCTGTGAGAAAGTAGGTGTGGAGAAGAGTTCACTTAAGAAAAAACAGGGAAATGTAGAAGTCCATAAGACACTGAGAACAGATTGTTGAGCTCCCATCCTTTCCCAGCCTACCTGTGGGAAGAAACAGAACAGTATTTGCCTGCCTTTTAGAAAGAAAAGAAAATTGGGGCAGATTAATAGGTTTTCTGACTCTTCTTACAAGGGTTTAAGTAGAGGAAGAAAATTCTAAGATCTTGAGTATTACATGTATTTAACTAAGCACAGAATTTGGTCTAACATCTGTCTTTGTAAGAGAGAATTTTTCTTCTCATGAAATCTTGAGTCAAGGAAGATAATATCTGACCTGCAACTGGATTTCACACGGTGAAATCCAGTAAGTACGCATAGGACAGGTAGAAGAGCACTGACCTCAATGCTGGCTGGGGAGCTGAGCTCCAGAGCAGCACAAAGTTGGGTACAAAAGGGACACAGTTGAGCATCTCCACACTTAATTCCCACTTGGTATCTACATTAGCAAGCAGAGCAGCCCAACAGGCGTGGATTCGCTGCATGACGTGGTTGATGTTGAGGATCCCATATCTAACCCCATATCAGGAGGTTTTAATTGTGAGGAGCTATAGCCTGGCACTGGTACTGAGGGCCGATGAGCACTGGGTGTGCTCCTAGTGGGGCAGGGTGATCGGGGGATTCACTTCAACAGAGCCACCATAACCTGCACTCAGGACATTGGCTGTCCCTTGCCTGGGACCCAGCCGGGTGGGCAGATAGGAGGTGAGCCTGCTGGCCAGACCCTGTCCCCAGTGGGAGGTAGGTGGAGAAGTGCCAAGGAGTTTTGGCCAGGCAAGCTCAGGCAGGAGCGAGGCACTGAGCTGTTTGGTCATGTCCACACTGAAGCATTTCTTATATGTGCAGAAACAAAACCTTAGGAGCCTGATGAATTTCAGGCCACAAGCAGCAGTGGTTTCAGGTCCATGTTTTTCAAAGTATTACTTTGCTGCCCAAGTAACATTTTAGGGACCTGTATAACACTTTAAGTAATTTGCCTGAGGCCACCACAGCCATTTGTGGCAGTACAGGGAAATATACCTTCATCCCCAGAGGCTCTGGCTAACACCATAACCGCACCAGCGTCCTTCCTCTTTTCTCCTTCCTGCTGGCTGCTCAGAATCAGCTTAAATTCACATAACAGGAACATGTTTTGATCACAGAGAGATAGGCCCTTGAGGGGCATAGCCATAAGACATTTCTTACTAAAAGAGAGACACACTGAGCCCAAAAGAAAAACCCCCATAGCACGTAGCAAGCTGCACAGAGCCCACGGTGGTCTGTCAGGTGTGGTCACAGCAGTATGAAATGAGAGATGGCTGAGGAGATGCAAGGAGAGAGGGGGTGGTGAGGTAAAATGACAAGCTAAGAAAGATGTGCATTTATTTAAAAGAAATTAAAGTTCTTATCTATCTTCCTGTTTCACTCAATGGCAAAATTTCCACCGACTTCAGCAAGACAGCTGGCTGTGACAAGCCATGCAGAGGACTAAAGAAAGTGGGCCGCCGATGTGCAGCTTCGAAGTGTCACGCCCTGTGAGGCTCTGAGGTGCCAACACTTTGCTTCATCTCAAATCAGCAGGAAAATTTAAATATTAGATTTATTTTTTCAGATTGAAATATGCTATGAATATCGGTTTTTATTAAGTCACAACATTTATTTAAGGCCTTGAAGTTTTGGCTAATGCTATGATAAAAAAAGCTAAAATATTAAGTACAGAATGTCCCATATATTTAGTACATCAGTATAAATAAAATGAAAATTGAATTTATAGACCATTTTTGGTAATTTCTTGCAAAAGCTTTTAAAAAATCAGTACATTCACATGAAAGTAATTTAATTGAACAAGCATTTCAAGATTTGCACTCAACTTTCTGTTCATTACTTCTTACAGGCTGTACTTGCATGAACAGGAATTTTAATTTCAAAACACAAAGCTTGAATTTGCAAAACTCAGACGAGTTACCATGCTCAAAATCTCACTCCTCCTCATGCAGGAGCCTTGCTAATTAGTTTTAATGAAACTGTGATAGCACCTATTACCTTTCACAAGCTTTTTGGATCAGGCCTTTGGTGAAAAATCTTTAATTATATCTTTCATCACAGTAAAAATCTAAAGAGATGGATATTAATCAAAGAGAATTAATAGATTGTTTTTTTTCTCAAAGCTTGTTCTAACTTGTTTAGTTCACTTTAGTCAAATGTTTCATTTCTTATACTTTATTTAGTGGGTGTGAAAAACAGTGAAAAACAATAATAGTAAAAAATAAATTAAAATTAATGGAAAGAATGCACCAGGAAGAGAACTAGTGTTGGGTTTATGGCTATAGCATTAGGATGAGAATGAGTGGAGTAAGAGGAATGAAAACAAGGGACAAGAAGAATGTCTAATCTCTTACGTAGCCCACAAAAACTAAGAAAATAGTGCTGATAATCAGCTTAATGCCAGGTAAGAAATCTCAAAATATTGAGATTTGCTGTATACAACAAATTCCAAAAGGTTTCTGGGGAAGCATCAAAACAACTGTATTGAAATACTAAATACTGGAATGTTTCTGCTTTGTGATATCAGCTTGGCACTACAAAGTTATCATTCTTTCTAATGTTAAACAGAATACAGACATCATATTTCCATTAATGTGAAGGTTTTAAAAAATAAAAGTATTAATGAAATAAGAGTAAAAAGGCAGAAGAAAACTGAAATAACACATAGAAGCTGACAGTGCTGGTAAAGTTCAAAATACTAAAATAAATAAATATATTGTGAAGGATTTGTATTTTGACAGCAGAATGGCATTTAATGATAACATTTTTCCAATATTTTTGAATAATTTGATAATTAAGATCGTAAAGATGCGATACATTAAGATCATGCTTGTTTTTTTCAATTTTTTGGGGCCATTTTGATTTTCAGGCCATCAAATGTGCAACTAGAGATATTAGTATCTAGTTCTTTTTGTATAATGGAGAAAGAGCATGATAGGATACCATTTTAAAGGCATTTTTCCCCATCTATCACCTTTATTCTAAAACCTTGTAAACGAAATGCCTGTCCCACTTACAGTCAGCCCTTCCCTGCTAAAACGCAACACATGGGACGTGGCTCTTACTTTAAGAGTAAAGCAAGCTTTCTTGAGAAGTGTGGGAGAAAGCATTCAGAGGAAGAGCAAGCCACTGCAAAGAGCTTGTGCTGGCCCCTGCTCTGCTAAATGTTTCCTTAAGCAGGGCTGTGGTGTCCCCTCAGACCCCTCTTCCAGCCATTCTGTGCCAGCTGGAGACGGCTTCATCCATGTGCTGAAACCTGCAGGGTCTTAATTCCTGTCGCTTCGCAGTGCCTTGAAAAGCAGAAGAAAATGACACCGGCTAGGAAGTTGCTTACAATCATTCTGCTCCATTTTAGGAGATTAAATGAGGGGATTTCCCACCAAGGTGAAGGAGAAAGCACACCTGTAAAGACTGAACATCAGCAATAATTTGGCATAGCCTCCTTCCTGCTTCCAAACTTGCTGGAACATTTTTGCCTTTTTTTCAAACTCTCTTTTGTGTTACAGCTGAAAAACAATACACAATTTTAAAACTGCAAAGCTGTACTTTCCCACCTGCTCACGTCTTAACATGACTGGACTATTTTTGGTTTAGAAAAACTGAAGAACTGCTTTTATACCTCTCCACTTCTTTACCTTCCAGTCTTGCTCCGTGATTTATTTTCCCTCACTCTGTCTTTCTCTCCCGTGTACCATTGTGTCGAGGGTCTTTAAAAACTGCTACACCCTCTGTGTTTCACCATGGGGACAGCCTGGGCTTTTCTCATGTTTGGATCACACTCTTGGATGTCACTCTGCTGATAGAAACCCAGACTGCAGAAGGGAGATAAAACCCCCTTCTCCTATATGAAATAACGGTTGGACAAGAGTTGACCAAAATATGTTCTGAAAGGGCCTGATCTAATATCCCTTGCAATCAATGGAAGGCCTTTAACTGACTTCAGCAGGTCTCAGATAAGGACCCACATTAATATTATTATTACCATTATCATTTGTAACGGAGGCTCTGAGCCTTACTGTACAATATGTTTTGAAAAAATAAGAACAAAATATGGGATGGTATGTTTCTCTCTGCTGTTTGAAAAGAACATTAATTTCATGGAAATTTTTCATAGAATCATAGAACAATTTGGGTTGAAAGGGACCTTAAAGATCATCTAGTTCCAACTCCCCTGCATGGGCAGGGACACCTCTCACTAGACCAGGTTGCTTAAATTTTTGCTTGCTTTGTTTTCTTTGCTGCTTTTATGTATCAGATGTTCCCTTGTTAGAGGCTCTCCGTGTGTTTTGAGATCTCTCAAGCCTCAACAGAAAGATGAGAATACTAAAAATCAACAAGGAAGATTTTCTCACAAATAGTTTACGTATTTGCAGTGATTAAGTATTAAAGAAAAAAGACTTTGGAATAATTCAGATGAAAGAAGAAGTCCCAGCTTATTTAATCGGGTCTTACTTGTATGGGTGACACTGATACCATTATTCTTCATGTTGCATTGTATTCTAGGAAGAAACAGACCTAAACATCTGATATAAAAGCCCAAGCTGAACTTTCTCAGGTCAGAGATGGTGACAGCTTAAAAAAGTCACAAATACTGCTCCCCTTTTAGAACATTACCTAAATACTATGGAATAAGAATCTGTAGAGATCAGAAAAATTAATAGGGCTGCCTCTGCCCCTGTTTACCTCCACTGTGTGGTAAGAAGGAAGTGGAGCATGAGAAACTGTTCTTAAAGAAAGATATTTCTCAGAGTTTTTTGCTTCAGTAACTTTCCATTTGATTTATATCACAATCATTTCAGTGACTCTCATGAACTTGAATGGATTAACTTTTGCAGTGCCCTCCAAGGAACGGAAATGTTATTACTCCTTGTAACAGTCCTTAAGCTGGACCTGCTGAAGCTAGATGATATGCTTTGGGTCATGCAACAGACCAATGGCAACATGCAGTCCTCTTCTCTTAAGTTCTTGATCTCACAAGTAAGCTCAACAACTCCAAGATCATGCTTGAGCACTCGGGGAAGTTGTACCTGCATGATCTGCTGCTGACTGTTGCTCTTGAAGTCTGAGCTTCATGAGTTGTGTTCTGGGCTTTGTCCTACTCTCAGATAGACGATTAGAATAATCCTTTGGATTCTGCTGTAAAGAGAAGCAGGCCTACAATATAATGTGAGGAGTCTGTTCCAGAGCTAACAGCTCAGTTCAGGCTTCCAAGTCTGAATTCTGTCTAAGCTGACATTTATACTTATATATACAGGTGTGCACACATCTTCTTCCATCAATATCTAACAACCTGTTTCTTACACCACTTTACTCTCTTACTTCCTCTCCCTGATTTGTTACATACCCTCAGGCACCATCTCTGTCACTCTAAAGTTTAAGGGAGCCTTTAAAATTGTAGTTTGTATGCCCAAACCTCGATACAGGAATGAAGCAACTAATGAATAAACACTTAAGTCAGCCACTTCATATCTCTAAGAAGCATCTAGTAACTTCTTCAAGTACTTTGGCTTGTTTTTCTAAATGGGTACATTGAGAATTGTATGTTACTGGGGAGTTTAAATTAATGCAAATAGTATTATTTATGTATCACCAGTGAGGTTTGTCTTTATTAAAAGTTCAGTTTAAAAATTACATTTTCAGTTAAACTGATGCAGTAAAATTAATTCAAATGTGTGGTTCATATAAATTTTATCCCAAGTGGATAGTTAAAGCTAAATGAACATGAGTCAGACTGGACAAAAATAATATAATTTATACCAGGATTTGCACTATTTTCCTTAACTTGCTTTCCAGTGAGATTTCAAACTACACAACTTTAATTTTGGTAAAGATGAAAACCTAAGTCTGGCCTTAGTACTGCAAAGTACGCAAATGCTGATGGAGTTACAGAAGAGCCAGAGATCCCTCAGGTTCAATAGGGTAGGAAAAGGAGAACATTGGTTTGCCCATCACAGCTTTCCTGATGGAGGGGAAGAAAACCAAAAAAGCTTGAAAGCCTCAGGAAACTTAACTATAACTTTATGTCCAAATAAAGCTTTATGTGATGGTAGTACAGCCAAAGGGAGACTGTGAAGTATTTGCCAAGATGTAAGTCTGTGAGAATAATTACATTTGAGACAACCTGGTAATTGTTATTTCTGAAAAGGATTGATGGCTGGCTTTCTAGTCACATACCACTGACATTGTGAAGAACGCCACTGAGATGACCCTAAGAAATAAGAAGTCAGATATTTAAGAAGTATTTGAGAAAGAAATTATGAAAGCATTTCCATCTAATGAAAGGACACAGAAAAGCATAGTAAGCATCTGTCATCAAAGCAGTAGGTGGTACTTGAAGACTGATCCCGATCACAGACATGCTAGAAATGCAAAATGTAGGAAATGCCAGAAGAAGGGTCATTTTTCAGTCATGCTGAACAAAAGACACCCAGGAGGAGCAGGCAGAGCCATTCTTCTCAGGCTCTGTTTCTTGTGTCAGTAAGTCTTATGAACCCTGGAAAGTGGGTTTCCTACTTCATGGTAAGCATGCCAGCTGTGAAACAGGCCTGGTGTTTCTATTGCCAGAGCTGGTATACAATGACCTTCATTACCAATCCAAACTACAGTAAACCAGTGTTGCCCTCAGTAGCTCAGCAGTAGAACTGAACTTGAAAGGGCTGTTTACAGAGGAGACATCACACAGAGGCTGTTGGTTGAGACCCAGTGTACAGGTTACCAATCTGCCAAGCTGTGGTGTCATACCAGTGCAGCTGACACAAAGTTCAGAGGGAGCGACTGAAGGATGTGGGTCTCTTGAAATGTGAGGCAAGCAGGGCTCTGAGCAATCTGTTCTAGTTGGAGATGTCCCTGCTTATTGTAGGGGGGTTGGACTAGATGACCTTTATTGGTCCTTTCCAACCTAATGCATTCTATGATTCTATGATTCTAAGGGTGAAATATTGGAAAGGCAATTCCCTTGCTGCAGTGACACAGAGCATCGAATCTCATTTCTTGACAAGCTCTGGAAGATCTATCCAAGTCCCACAGTAACAGATCCTGCAGGATGAAACACAGCTTATGTCTAGACCAAAAACGAATTGACAAAATCCTGGTAGGGCAGCAATGTGTTTAGGTAACAGCTCTCCCAAAGCCATCAGGCAGGCAGATATGTTTCCCCAAGATATGGTATTTCATGTGGACTTGAGCAGAACTTCCTTCTTGCAAATAGTTCTTATTTTCAGATTTCTCCATCTAGCCAATGCTTTTAATTTTGAAATTCATATTTTGGTACTGGCAAAATTTCCCTCCTTCCAACACAAGAGGTTAGTTGAGGAAGACCTGAGCCTTTTGTACTTCTGTACTCAGTCCATGTTCTTAAAAGGAGGTCAAGAAGGTTTGAGTGTTTCTTTAAGGTTCATAAGTGCACAAGAGTTTCCCTGACTCAGGGCCTACTTCACCATTACTAATTCAGAGAGCACAGGAGATAATTGCAAGTGGAGAGCATCTTCCTCAGGCAAAGGGAAGTAGCTGGTGTGTTTTGTGCTGCTCCCCTGTGAAATGAGACCAGTGGAAGACACTTATTCTATAAATGAATCTTTTGTGAGTTTCACTGTTGCCTACAGTAACTCTGAGGTCATTCTCCGCAGTCAGCTCATCTATCTCAGAAAGGAAAGGAATACAGAATAACAGGGCCTTTCCAACACCCATTAAAAAAATATATATTGTGTACCAAATTTCCTGAAAATGCTTCTTGTAAAACAAAGAATATTCTTAGTATTGCTACTTTCCACGTAAGAGTAAAACAGCCATCTTCTTTATCTCTTACATGAAACCATTTGAAGCCTTTATGACTCGTTCCTTACACGAGATTTCTGCTAATAACGTATTGGGGTAAATTACTGCAAAGCCAACCATGACCTTGTCCTATGAAAGATTTTGAAAACAATCAAGATCCCAACCTGTCATCCAGCTATAGAAACAGAAATCTCAATATATTTATCCTGAGGAAGAAAGAACAGACACCACAGGGTCAGGGAAATCTACAGGCCATTGCTCTTTGGGCAAGTGAAAACCAACAAAACTGCATTTGCCTGACTGGAACTGGACAGAGTAGCGTAAGCAGTCACAAAATACTCCCTGCCTTTTCAAGCAGCAGTGAATCACTAGCTACAAGAAAAAAAAAAAAGAAAAAAAAAAAAAGTAAGCATATTCTTTTGTAGGTTTAGGGTAATCCCTAAAACCTGGAGAGGAAACTGAAAATAGAAGACAGGATGTCCCTGAGGCCTTTAGAAACTGCTGAAAAAAACGCCACTATTTCTAGAGTAGCCTACAGCATGTAAAAAAGCCAGAGAATCCCTGAATTCTGACACTTTACTAAGGCAGTAAAAAAAGGGTGATTTTCTGATAATACCAGCTTTGTCTGAGGAAGACCAGAAGAGTGGCTATCAATCTTTGTGCACTAGAGGGAGAGAAATAGCCAGCTGGGCTAGAATATTAGCCAAAATACTTATGAACTGTATGGTTGCCAAGCACAACTAAAATGTCACTGGGAAGGTTAAGAGTATGTTTTCTTACTGGGGAATTCCAGAGGAACTACTATGGGGAAAAAAAAAAAAAAAAAAAAAAAAGGACCATGGTTGATAGGGCAAAGTTTCAAAGCTTTTTTGGCAAGATGTAATTTCTCCCGCATTATCACCGGCCCTCAATATCCTCAAGCAAGGGCAGAGAATGGAAGAAATGTGCAGACAAGATGATCCTTCCTTGGCACAGTTACGTACAGATCAGCTCCTGTTATGTCAGCTAAATAAAACAGACTTCGTAGAAAAGCAAATGCCATCTCGGAGAGTGATGCTAGAAGCAGCTCTGTTTGTCTATCTGTCTGCCTATCTATTGACAGAAGATAGAGGTTGTACAGACTGTATTATGACAATGTGAAGCTGTCTCTGCAACATTTAGATTTAGATGGGAATTTAGGTGAGGAGCAAAGGTGAGCACTATCTGCAAAATCACAGGAAAATTTGTCTCAGCAAAATGGTGTGCCTACTTTTCTACAAAAGATGCTGAAATACTATCAGGAGTACCTAAAACTGCACTTTTAAACAGAGATGGCAATGTTGCCTCTATTGCTTGTGAAGCTGAGAGGTATCTGAGGTTAAAAAATCACATTATTTGCAGCAGAAGCAGCCTCTGGTAATGTGAAAAAGGTTTAATGCATATCTTCTTCAGCTGAATGTTTTTATCCCCTGCAGTTGCATAGCCAAAGGAACTTGTGAAGTATGAACTGGTACAGGATTTATGCCCATGTTTAAGCAGCCTGAAGAAGCAGCTCCTGTAATCAGCTCATGACATTCCTTTGGCTAAGTCTGAAAACTAGAGATGGACCATTTGGACATTGTCATTGTCTATTTCATCAATTCTATTTCTCAGTTTTTTCCTGTCTTCTCCAGAATTATGTTTCTTCTAACTCAGAGTAAATGCCTTCATCTTCATTCTTGACCTCTAGAAGGCAGTGGCACCTCAGAGGAGAGAATTTGTGTGTATGTGTGTCTTTTAGCTTACTACATGGAGATTTAAGGCACCCAAGGTTAATTTTAAGGCACCCAAGGTTAATTTTAATGCTCCTTCCCATGTAATTAGACAGCTCCTACATTTCTATGAAGAAGTCATTTGTTGTAGCTCCACAATGGCCCTAAGCTGGTGTGTTGCCACTGTTAACTTCTAGTACCTCACCCTAAAAGTTGAGTCCTGCCCTCCAATTACATTTGGGCAGAGAGTGGGGGTATAAGCAGACATTGGCCTCCTCATCAAATTAAAACAACATCTGACAAGTGATAGATCAGTCAGGACAGATGCTTTACTTATTCATACGCACCCCCCAGCAATTTAGCTGGTTCCCTAATTGTCCTGCTGAAGAAAAGTGAGTTGCCTCTACTTGTCTTATATTTCTACCCACAGAGCACTAAAGATCCACCTCGTTCTATCATTCTCAGAGTTACTAAAGCTACTTTTGCCTACTTTCTTTTTCCTTTTCTTTTGCACAGCAATCACACCTAGTGCAAGACTGCCTCTTTTAGTGACTGATTTAAAGAGTCAGATACTGAAGAAGAAGGAATTGTTCTGTAATTTTGCTTATGTAAAGTAGGTGTATTTAAAGAAATCACTCACCAGAGGAACTATGGTCATATATGTATTTCTAATTGAGAAAAGAGAGTATCCCTGAAAATTGCAATTTCCCTAAGACTGGAATAAAAAAATTTAAACAAAGTTCCATGTGGAAAAATAAAGAGAGGCAAGGCACTAAGAAATCATACATGATTGCAAGTGAACAAAAAATCGACTGAGCATAATAAAGTGGTTATACTCATGTTTTATTCTTAATGAACCAAGTAGTAAATATTTTATTACAGACTTACGACTAATAGGTGACTATATAAAGGAAATCTTTTCCACCAATAATGTTGCATGACAAGTCCCTGAGCCAGTTTTCACAGGAAACAAAGGAAGAAATATCCAACTTTGACCTAAAGGTACAGACCAGAAAGCTGTCTTTGGCTGCATCTGGTTCTAATCTCTCAATAATATCCCCATCAAACTGAAGTCCAAACAATTGCCCCCACAGCAAGTTCCCCTCCGACATGAAGTTAAGCACTCTCAATGCTCAGTTTCTGTAGCATCTCCAAAAATAACTGAGGAATCAGAACCCAGCTGCTGACCTGGTGGTACAACAGGCAGATGATCGGCCAGCTCCCTTTTCACAGCTTTTTGTGTTTTACACTGCTGACAACAGTGGAGCTTGTGTTCGTCAGCACACTATCCAGATATGACTCAGAAGACATATGGAGAATAGATATGTGTACTACCAAGATTCAATTTTTAAAGTCACTTTTCTGTTCATAACCACACTGCAAAAAAAAAAAAAAAAAAAAAGAAAAAAAGAAAAACCCAAAACCAAACCAACAATCACCATACAACAAAAATGTGTTAAACTGACAAAAACTGTCACTAAATAGTTGTCTAAATCATTAGCTGATCATCTCCTGCCCTCCAGCTTCATTGAGGATGGAAAAAGGGCAAAGGTGCTTGATATATAACTATGAAAGCCATCAATCTGGGGGAAACTCTTAGCTTAATAAACCTAAACACCGACTACTTGACAAAATGAAAAACTGTAAGGTTATGGCAGCTGAACACATGACACAAATATGTTGGTTACTATTCAAAAGAAGGAAAAAAAGAAATAAGTTTTCAGTTGGCTATGGAGACTTGTGCATCACAACACGCCTGTAAAATAAGAAGTGCCTATAAACAGGAGAACAGACACTTGGAAAGTCCACCTTAGAAGGTATATGCATAATATGGCCATTTGCTGGGCTATCTGTAATCCATACTAGAAAGCAACAGTAGATGGCCTACTTTTCACAAAAAGTGAGAGCTAGAGAAAACCACATTGTGCCATAGGGAGGGGAAGCACAGGCATAGCCTTCATTTTTAATTGGCATACATAGACAGAGCAAGCAGAAACAAGACCAGTGAAAGAAAGAAGGGAATTCTCCCCTGAAACATATGGGAAGCACGAAACAGAAGTAATAAAACATTAAAGAACAGGGACACAAACACCAGTGTGTCCAGAAAGTACAATCATTAGTAATGAACATAATGAAAGCACTGGAATTGTGAATGCAACAGTTAATGGTTTATTTTACACATATGAGAGTGTGCATGGCAAAAGACCAGGGTATCTAAATAAGAAATGTATGAAAGAGTCTTCCAAGTATCATTTTCTATATAACTCACCAGCCTTCGCTAAAGGGAGAAGTAAAGGAAAGCACAGAAAATTCCACTCTGACACCTGTCTTTTAAAGCTGTTTGCATTTTCACAGTTTCTCTTTGTAGTTCCTGCACAGCAGAGCTCCCAGAGCTGAGCACTGTCAGCAAGTCACTGGCCACAGACCTAGTTTTCTACTCGCTAATGTCACAGGTCCACTGGATCAACTCCTTTTTATAATTAGCCACCAAGGCTAATTTTCAGGCTAACCTTGCCATAGAAACCAAATACAGACTCAAATCCCTAAAAAAACTCAACCACCTGATGAGGTGCTACTTCCAACCCTGGAAAACCAGTGCATGTAAACAAACACAGATGCAATGTTAAACATAACTGGAAGCATTATTGCTAAAAAACCTTTGGTGAATGCATTTTCAAACAGGATACACAAAGCTTGTTGGACACAAATGCTCAGTAATAACATAGTGATTTCTTCAGAGTTGTCTAAGCGACAGCAATCATCTATTTAATCACTTAGCCTTGCTTCTTCTAGTTAGGATCCAGCAAATTTATTTAAAAACTAATGGTGTGATATAGGAGTAGCTGAACTCAATTAAATGACAGCACCTATGGCCAAAAGGAAGGAGCATGGCATTATTTGTATACACAACCTTATTGCAAACATAATTTGACTAGCTCCTAAACAGCAATGGATGGCAAGGGTTGCAAGGTATTAAATGGAGGTGCTTAATTCTGTCTTGGCCTGAAAAAATTACTTTTCTTGCCAACCTTTTGGCACCTCCTACTGACTAATACAGAAAGGAGTGACATAGGGCCTGAGTATGTAAAGCAAATATAGTGAGAAATTAAAAGCTTTACCATCCAGCCTACATTAGGCTACCACAGAGATAGGGTAGGTGTGAAGGAACATGAAAAAAAGAAGGGAGGGACTGATTCCACTTCATGGTATTCACTTGGCCCAATGTTGGGAGAAAGTTTGAGAGGGTAAGGTTGTTGAGCCTATAGAATCATAGAATGGTTTGAATTGGAAGGGACCTTAAAGATCATCTAGTTCCAACCCCCTTGCATGGGCTGGGACTCTATAAAATATTGGATTTTAATAAAATGATAATGGACTAAATGAGAAATAGGGTTTGTGTGTGAAGCATAAGAGCCCATGCCACTGGGGAGCCCATGACGAATCTACAGGATGGGATTAATTTACTGCAAACACTGAGTTAGGGCCACAGAAGACAAGACATCTCCTCTACATATCTTCCAATACAAGGAGAAATTAATGAATTTTACAGACAAAGGGCTTCACAAGAAAAGAGTCTGCCCACCCTTTTATTTAAACTGCTGTAAATCAAATATATTTCCTTCTAATGTACCAAGTCAATATAACAAGAGGGGAAGAAGACTGCTATAAGGAGGAATGAGGCCTCCCCAGTGGTATGACAGTGAAAAAAGGATGAACATAGGCAGTTGGTGTCTATGGGACGTTGCTCTGTTCTGCATCGCACAGGCAAAGAGCTAAACACGTTTGCCCTCAGCTAAACTACTGTGGATTATGGATTAAGCTCTGCTTTCAGGGACACATGTTTAGCCCCTTGCCTGTGCCCCATCCCTGGAAGTGTTCAAGGCCAGGTTGGATGGGGCTTGGAGCAACCTGATCTAGTGGGAGGTGTCCCTGCCCACGCAGGGGGGTTGGAACTAGATGGTCTTTAAGGTCCCTTCCAACCCAAACCATTCTGTGATTCTGTGATGATCCTATGTATGTCAACGGGACCTCAAGAAACATCACTGGAGTTGCTTTTCATTTACAAGAGCAAAAACGTGAGAGAAGCAGCAGGCCAAATTCTCTGTTAAATGGTTGCAAAGGTGCACCTCCCTCAGAGGACACTTTTAACAGCAGCTACAGAACAAAAGCCTCTCTGCTTGCCAGCTAGGCACACATTATAGTAACCACACCCTTCTAGGTAAACCATGTACATAGAGCAAATCACTTCTTTTGTGAATAGGGTTTACTTCATCATTTTGAAAAGCATATTGCTTTTTCTTGACATATTAGCATGCTTAAATGAATCACTTCAGAAAACAAACTTATTTGCCTATGTTTACATTTATTTGTTCTGTCCTCTGTAATTAATCAAATTTGTCTAATATTCTTATCACATTGTGTTTCAAATAAATAAATAAACACCACAGTTGCCTTTGAAATACTAGTTGCTAGCAATAAAATAAAGGCAAGAAATCCCACAAGAAATCTCCTGTGTGATGACAGTAGGTAGAAAGGATGTGTTTTTGCCCCAGGTATGCTGATAACATACAATGTCAATACCCCACCACGTTGTTGATATTCTGTTGCTTTCAATGTCAGTGCCTTGCTACAGGTTAAAAAGACAGAGCTGCATATGCAACAAATGCTTCTTATGGTTAGTAATGTGCTTTAAAAAGGACAAATAAATTCTGTGTGATGCTGTAGGTTTTTCCATGGAAAGGGACTATTTTCCACGGGGGGCAGTGCACTCAGAGCACCACTGAGTCCCCCGTGTTTGGGCAACCCACTCAACGGGTGGTTCTGCTGGTGCCTCGGGAGCTGGTGCCACCTGCCCCAAGCCTCATTTTGCACCAACTATACAGTACCATTTCAGAACAAATGAAATAACAGCTTTTGTACAACATATGTTCAGTTCCTGTAGCACTCTGTTTTTGCAGTTGGAAGGCCTCAGGCATTGCTTTCCTTCCAAGCCATACACAAACAAAGAGGGTTTACCACAAGAAAAGAGCCTCTGCTGAAGAGTGTTGGGTTTACCTTTGCTCCCTCACTCAAGTTCCTAATTTCATCAAGTTATGTCCCTTCCTTTCATTCTATATTATATAGCTATAACTTACAGCTTTCTCCCAGCAGCAACACAGGTCCCTTTTGATTTTCTCTTACTGTTTAAGACTTTGCCATCAGGAAAATCTAGATGTTACACTAGAAAGGAAATAGGTCTCTTATTCTGTTGCTAGTCCCTTTCATATAAATCATAGAATCATAGAATGGTTTGGGTTGTAAGGGACCTTAAAGATCCTATGCAGGGTTCCAACCCCCCTGCATAGGCAGGGACACCTCCCACTAGATCAGGTTGCTCAGAGCCCTATCTAACCTGGCCTTGAACACTGCCAGGGATGGGGCATCCACAACTTCTCTGGGCAACCTGTTCCACTGTCTCACCACCCTCACACTGAAGAAAATGTCTATTTATTCAGTCTAACCTTATCACTGGATTCTTACTGCTACCAGACCTGGCCCAAGACCAACTACACTTTAAAAATAAATAAACAAAAATAAATAATGCAGTCAACTGGTAAGTCTGAGTTGTTGCTGGCTTATTCCAGACACACTGCAGATTTTCAGTGCAGGGACTCCAGTACAATCACAGGATAACAGTGGTTTAGTGAGCTCTACAACTGCATGTGCTGAAACCAGATGTGCAAAGCTGAAGATCTAGGCTATGCCATCTACACAGCTGGAGTAGGAGCCAACAGAGCACCTCCTCGTGTCTCTAAATACATGGATGCTCTGCCAAGTCTGACAGGGATCGGCAGTCTGGTCCTGCAGTCAGCACAGGGAGATCACAGTCCATGCCATTGTTGTCTGTGTGTTCAGCCAGGAGGGGCTCTGCCTAGCCTAAGGGGTATCTTGTTTCCAGCTGCTGAAACGGTTTCCTCTCAGCTCATTACCCCTTTCTCTGCCTTTTCAGCCTGGCTGCAAGAAAACATGGATATGATGGTGTGGAGGCAGCCACATCTGCTGCTGCCCCACAGTTTGCCACCTCTTTGGGCCCTACCCAGGTCCACGCTATGTCCATTTTCAGTAGAGCAGGTAGCTGCCACTCACACCCACGTGTTTGCTGTTCTTGGAGTCCCCACAAACCTGTGACACATCCAGCTGCCTTGGAAGCAGGTATCCCTCAGGGTGCAGCAGTGCAGCCCCAGCCTGGTACCCACACACTACAGCTCACTGAAACAAAAATGTCCCTGCATATTGTTTGACATAATTTGTATACATGGGTAGGGGAATCTGGCTAACTGTGGTTTTAAGTGACTTGGGATGTGATACAAGTGGCATTAAACCCCAGTCCTCCTGCCTCCTTCCCCTGAGTTTTTAATCAAGCTTCTTATCATCTTTTACAAGGAACTTAGGCTAGGAAGTCTACACTAAAGGAAAACATTCATTTCTGTTTTCCTTCAAATGTGTTAACAATATTTATTGGAAGTGTTTCTGGCCAAAATATATAAAAAAAATCTGATTTTCAATGATAAAACTACCACAACTGCATTTGAAACTTTACAGTAACTACAGTCTAAAAGTGAAACTAAAAAAGTGAAAGTTGCTTGTTGTTTTTCGCTGCACAAGCTGAGAGAAATGCAGAAAGTAAATAAAAAAGCACTTATTAACATGCATTTATAAAAATGCTTCTGGCGTTCTAAAATGCCTTCAGACTGGAGGGAAAGAAAGGTGGCTATTTATAACACTTGTGATAGGAAACAAAACCTGTGTGTGATCACGTAAGTAATCAGACACTGATTTCACAGTATTCCTTCCAGATTCTGTGACAAACTCAGCAAAAGTAGGAACAACACCTAGGTAGAGATTGCTGCTGGGATTTTCCAAGGTCTAAGAAGAATTTATGCAACTCCTTCCTATCCATTTGGAAAATCCCAGATTTCAGGCTTACTGTTCTTCTTTTCCCAGCTGAATTTCCTTCACAGTTCCTTTTCTACTCGGTTATGCCTAGTTAACTGATGTTGGCAATATTCAGCCCAAATCATGCCAGCTAACCAGCAGATCACAACATGAAACCATTAAAGATGAAGACAACGTGTCCTGGATTTGGTGTTTAACTAGGATTCTTGAAACTTCCTTTGCATGCTTTTAACTCCATTTTGAGGTTTGTGTTTGCAGTGGAGGCGCAGGAAATCAAGAAATTCCCTGTGTATTTACTATTTATATAATTACTTTTAGTAAATTGCTCATATAATTTGTCTATGTAAAAGATCACCAGAACATGCAGTTACACTGTTTACAATTACTCTGTCAGTTGATGCAATGACTATAAATAGGCTCAGACACATCACTTATTAATGAAATTGGAAGGGTAGAGTAATAAGAAGTCTGATACTCCACATCTAGGGCATATGATCTCTAAGTTCAGATGCAGAAGGCTGATTTCTTTTTCTTCAAGGATTTGGCAAGGATATATTATAAAGAACCATCACAACCCAAATTCCCTCAGGCTACAGAAGCTCAGGAAAGAAAAGAAAATAGCAAAGTCGTGGCTCACTTTTAGCTAAATTTTAAAGAATGAAGAAACACCAGTGGAGTGTATGCACACACCTTACTGATTTTAGTAGGGTTTTTTATATGCAGAGTTGGGGAAGACTGATCTTTAAAACTGCAGTAGAAGTGTCATTTCCCTTTTTATTTTGAACACAGTAAAATATGTTTTATTTGCAATTTTAAATATTCTTGTAAATCAAATATGTGGGTTTTTTTTCAATCAGGAAGAAAAAAAGCATTTATTCAGAGTCACTGGAGAAAAAATGTAGTTTTACACAAAACCTTCAGAAGAAAATGGTGCATATTAACAGCTCTCTTGAGAGCAGTAATAGACATTTTTTGCATTTATTCAGCAAATTTACATCCAAATGGAGAAGATGTTGGATTTGTCTCAGTTAACACTGAAGTATTTGCAAAAATCAACAAGGGAAAATGTTTCCTGCAGAAGCAGGAAGAGATAACCTTACACAGTTTTGTTTGTACCTCTGAGGGAAACTATAGG
This sequence comes from Hemiprocne comata, assembly GCA_020745705.1. Taxonomy (NCBI): domain Eukaryota; kingdom Metazoa; phylum Chordata; class Aves; order Apodiformes; family Apodidae; genus Hemiprocne; species Hemiprocne comata. The sequence goes on from CM036588.1 coordinate 87,495,068, forward strand.
CAACATGACCACACTGTTTCAGTGACAGGAACATTTTCTGTCCCAGAGTAAGCAGTACCTACCCTTACCAGCAGATCCAGGGACTCCCGTCCCAGCCTTACAGCTGCATTGTCTGCAGACCCAACTTCAGGCCTCCTTAAGCAATACTCACTGGCAGAGCAGCACTCAGAAATGTCTCTTACTTTTAAATAGCTTTCTGTACAGGATGCAGGATTAGACCCTGACAGAGCTATAAAAGTATCATTCCCATTATCAGTAATGAAAGCAACATTAAACACACACACAAGATTATACTCTTGTGGACTATTACCAGCTTTGAATCTGCATCAGTTTATTTTCCAATGGGATGAAATGTAATGTCCCCAACACCCAGCAACTGTGGCTAGCTACAGTGTGGACACCAAGGTGTCTCCCCATGTTTTTGCTGGCCTTCAGATTTCCTTCATTCCCCAAATACCAGAAAAAAACCCCATCGAAACTCTGATTTGAGTAGCCTTGTTCTCTGCTGATGCCAGTAAGCACTTCACATGAAGTTGACACGGTGAAGAACAGAGATGAGTTAGTCTTTGTTATTTCAGTTCTCCCACTGCCGTTAGCATTAAAGACCCCCATCCTTCCCAGCAGATAAATTCTTTGCAAAGATGCGAGGATGCCACTGTGCCAAGCACCTCCATTCTGCACTGATGCAGACCCATTTTACAGGTAGGCAAATAGAGGCCAGGAGGGACAGCAGCTCCATCAGAGATGTCCGTGGAGGAAAACAGGAATGACATACACCCTGTGGCTAATGCGGGACGAGGTCTGATCCTAAGCAGCCGTGCATCCGCAGAGCTCGGGGAGGCAGCCCCAGCTGCCCGTCCACCCCCGCGTTGCCAGCACCAGGGACTACATCTCACAGAACCGAGACTTCAGGTCACGGGAGACCCGACGGGGCGATAACAGCTGCTGCCCGAGAGCTGCCCCGCGCCCCACGCGCGGCCCCCGGCCCCGCGGACCGCTCTGCCTGGAGGGCGGGCAGCGGGCACAGCGCCCGCCTGGCCCTTCGGGAGTGGCCCCACGGCCCCGCCCTGCTCCGGCCCGCCCCGTCGGCGGCTCATTGATGAGCCGCGGCCCTTTGAGGACAGGAGGAGTGCGCCGAAACCGCTGCAAAGCCCCTATTTTTTTCAAACAGCAGCGCAGCCTGGGAACTTTGCATGTTTCGCCATTTTTTACGTCCTGACTCATTTCTGTATCAAAAAAAACGTGTTCTCTGGAGCTCATCGGACACCCACCGCCTCTCCCGCCGCGGCGGCGGCAGGCACCATCCACCGCCTGGCAGCGGCAAGGGGAACTAGAGCAAAAATCCCCCGTGGCGCGGCAGCCGCAGTCAGGCACCGAGCAGCTCCCGACCCTGGAGTCCCCCCCCCTCCCCCGGAGTCCCCCCCCTCTCCCCCGGAGTCCCCCGACCCCCCGCCGTCTCTTTTATTTTAAATTTCCTTGGGAGGGGTGGGGGGGTCGTGAAGGTTGCTCGCCCCCCCGAGGGCTGCCGCCGCTGCACCCGCGCGCTACGCAAGGAGCGGAGCAGGTGCACCCGCGAAGGGCCACCCCTCCCCCCCTGCGGGAGGCTCCTACGCGAGCCGGTGGTGGTCGCCAGTGCCCCCGGAGGTGACGGTCGCGCTGCCCCACAGCGGGACTGGCCCTCCCCACCCGCCGTGTACGAGGGGTGGCGGGGCAGGAGGACTGCCCCCCGCTCCGACGGCTTCATCAGTGATAGCCTCACGCCGCGGGGCCGGTGGGCTGCGGGCACGCCGTCGGGGGGCTGCCGGGCTGAGGCCGGGGGGTCCCGCCGTGGCGGGCGGGGCGCGGAGGGGCGGGAAGGCCCCGTCGGGCGCGCGGCCCCGGTCCGCCCGCCCCGCGCCCCGCCGCCGCGGCACGGGCCCGCCGCGCGGCGCCAGGCGCCTGCGCACTGCAGGGGCGCCAGATTTGGCGGGAGGGGGAGTGTCCAAGGGCTCTTTGTTTGATGGCATCTCTGTTTACAGAGTTTACTCTTTAATCTCAACCTGTTTCCTCCTCCTCCTCCCGCGGCTCCTCGGCACTCCCGTGCGCGGCGGCGGAGCGCCTGGGCGCAGCCCGGCAGCAGGGCGCGGCGGCGGGCGCGGGCTCCCCCATCCTCCTCCCCCAGCGGCCGGTGCGAGGATGGCTCGGAGACCCCGGCACAGGTAACCCGCTGTCTGCGGGCGGGGGGCGACCGGCCCCGCTCCACTCCGCTCCTGTCAGACGGGGCGCAGGAGACGGAAGGCAGCGGCGCACTTGCTCGGTGGACGGGGCATCGGGCAGGCGGGCAGCCCCTTGTCTTCCGCGCACCTGGGCTACTCCGCCCCCGACCCCCAAGCACGGCGCGAAGCTCCAGAGGCGCCGGGGGAGCGGCAGCCCGGCGGGACGCGGCGAAGAGCCGCCGCTGTCGGGGCGCCCGGGCCCCACTCTGCACGCCTGCCGGGGGCCGCGGCGGGACCGCGGAGGGCCGGGTCCCGCTGCCCGCGGGGGCTGCGCGGAGCCTGGCGGGCTGCGCGCTCAGCAGCTGCACGGCAGGGCAATGTCGGACTGTCTCGGTGGCGGCAGGTAGCGCGTCCCGTCTCATTCATTCAATCATTCATTCATTCATTCATTGCGGCGGGGTGGGTCGGTAGGTGGGCGGCGGGCGCGGGGGCAGGGCTCGCGCCCTCGTATTTCTTTTTTTTTTTAATCTTGCAGTGGCGGCCACTTTGCCCTCGGGAGCGCGGCTCTTCACCGCAGGGGTAGTTGCGCCCTGCGGGGCTTGGCTTTTTCCCCCATACGCTGCTCAGCACATGCTGGAGCGCGACAGCGCTAGCGGGGACTGCGGGTCTGTCGGGGAGCTCGGCCGGAGCTGTCACCCTTGCCCACCTGCCTGCCGCCCTCCCGGGAGAGGGCGATCCTCGCCGCGCTTCGCCAGGGTCCGGGGACGGCGGCGCCCTGGAGGCGGACGGCGGAACGGGACGGGGAGGCAGAGCCGCGTGGCCGCGTCCGTGCCGCCGCTGCCGGGCGGGCGCGCGGAGTGGGGTCGTTGTCTAATTAGCCGGGGACGGCGGGTGGGACACGTGGAGGCTTTTTTCTCTTTCTCTTTGCAGCCCGGCATCCTCCCGTCTTCCCCTCCCCTTTGGCTGGGCTGTGACAGAGGAGAAAGCTGCAGCCCTGCCTTTCCCTGCCCGGCTGCCGGCCCCATCGGGCGGGACTGGGGACTTGGGGGGCACTTTTTTTAAAGGAAAAGGGGCTTGCGGGGCGGCAGGAGGCAGCGGGCCGCCGGGCGAGCACTGGCTGAGCTGTAGTTTCTGTGTCAGAGCTGGGGTGCCGCTGGAGCTGGCGCCGAATCACCCGGCCCGTCTCTCCCAAAAGAGAGGGACAGCCGCCGCCTGCCTCGCGGGCGCCTCCCGCAGGGGCACTCCCCAGCACCGGGCTCGGCCGGCAGCTCCGCCACGGCGGCGCGGTGTCCGCCAGCCCCGGGGGGCGCGGCGGAGAGCGAGGCCGATCCGGTGGGAGCGGGCGCGGGCTCGGGCTCCGCCGCGGGAGTGGGCTCTGCCCTTCGGGGCTGGTGCCCGAATTCCTACAGTCACGGTAGCAGCAGCGAGTCATTTTTTTCTCCAGCCTCTCCTTTTTCTTATTCTCTCACTCCCTTTTTTTTTTTTTTTTTTTTTTTTTTTCTTTCTCCGCGTATCGTTGCTCAAGCCGGTTGCCCGGGCGAACGGCGCAGCGCTGCTGCCGGGGCGGGCGTGGGGGCTCCGACCCTCTTGCCCCCGCCGGGCGGAGCGCCGAGCCGCGCCCCTCGGATTGTGGTGGGGTCGGATGGGGGGAGCATTCGGGGCTGCAGCTGGAGCTGTCAAACAATAAAAAGTTTTAGGAGCACCACTGAGGGCCCGGTTGGCTGCGGGAGCTACCGGGCGTCCCGAAATCCCAGGGCCCTTTTCTCCTGCTGGAAAGCACAGGTAATACAGTGGGGGTTTGCTCAGTTCTGCGGTGTCAGCGAGGCCCCGGTTATTTAAATCGGTTACATGACTGGCCCCGCGCTTCAGTCATTTTAACCTTTTCTCTCCTGCTGTGCTGCGGCCGGTTCTCCACTGTGCCCGGAACGCGCCGCGCAGGAATCGCGGGGTGTCTGCCTGGTGCTGCTGCTGTCTGCCAAACCCCTTTTCAAAATGATACGTGGAAACCGAGATACAACACTTCCTTTGGCGTAGGGGCAGCGGCGCAGCTGTCTGCGTGTGTCACTTAGAAAAGTGAATCTCCTATGAGCGCGGCCGGGGAAGGAGCTCTGCTCCCCGCCTCTGTCCCGCGCAGGTCCGCAGGCTCCAGCTGCCAGCCAGGGGTGCGCGCCTTGGTGCGGGGGGGTGGGAGCTGCAGGCCGTGCTCCCCCCAGATGGAGAGGTGGGACGGGGGATAGGGAGTGAAGCGCGGGGCTGGAGGATCACGGTGCCTTGGAGGCGATGGGCTTGGGGGTGAGCTGGGGGCCACCGGCATCACGGCAGGCAGCGGGAACCGTCCTATGGCTAGCACAGTTTTCATGGCACATTCCACAGGCCAGAAAACAGGGTTGAAGAAGTAAGGTATGATTAGCCCTGTGTGCTTTAAAAGAATTTATGTTTAACAGCTTGCATTTGGGAGGTGTTTGCATCTTGGCTGTCGCTGTGCTTCACTGCAGCTTCATTTAAAAAGTGATCTCTTGAAAACAGGTTAATGGGATAAACAGTGCCTGATAATTTTATTACAAAATAACTTATTTTAATGTCTTAGTCATACCTTAAGGTACCACAGCATACCATCAGATATATCACAGTTTTTAGTCTTGTAGCAGGATATTGTCTCCTTTCTAGCACTTGTGGTTATCATCTTTTAAGTGAAGTGCCAGAACTGCTGCTCATATCTTAAAAGTTGGAAATAAAGTACCATCCACCAGAAAGACAGCCCCTGTTGCAAAAAACTCTTTAGTTTTACTTAACTGGGTAGACCAAGTGCTGTTTGTGAAGAGTAGTAGAGTCCTTTTTACCCATAGATAGCCTCTGGGGAAATCCCTTAGTCATGACTTAGGTGAGGAGCAGAGTGATTCAAAAACAGTATGAGGTATTTAGAAATGGAGTAGAGGTAATAAGACTTAAGTTAGAGAAATGGAGTATGAAAGAGTTCAATCATCCATTTGTTGGTTGGACGATATTAAATATACTTGTCCTCAGCTCTTGTCTGTCAAGACCCCTAAATGACAGGCACATTTTATATGAGAGTATGTTAATGCTAATGGCTTTACTTAATTATAGAAACTTTTGCCTTCATATATAGGGTCCATATACTCAAATAAGGTTATTATAGCTTGACTTTATGTATTTGTGTACAGACTGTTTTATTTGGGAACAATATATCTGCTCTGTTTAGCATGTGAAAATGCTAATACTCTTCAGAATGTATGGCACGAGTTAAAGATTTTTAACATGCGCTTGTGTAATGGCCACAGCCTCTAGTTCTCTTTATTGTCCCAAACATTGCATTTTAATTTGAAACCTTCATTGGTTGAAAGTTTGCCAAATGTGTAATTCACCACTGATCTAACAGTAAGAGCAGGTCTAAACATGCACGGTAATACTGAGGTTGCCAGCCCTTTGCTTGTATCTGTGGATACCAAAAACAGCAGAACCAGTTCAGAATACTAGAACAACAGAATGCAGAACAAAATCTTGTTGTGCAAGTTTTAAAACTTTTATCTGTGTAACCTTTGTAAGGATTGTAGTGGGGTTTTTTGGGCTTCGTAATTAAGAAGCTCAAGTGCTCATGTTCCGCTCTGTGTCTTGCTGTGTTTCCTTCTGCAGTATATATAGCAGTGATGATGACGAAGATGATGTTGAGATGTACGATCACGATTATGATGGTCTGCTCCCTAAGACTGGAAAACGTCACTTAGGAAAAACCAGGTGGACCCGTGAGGAGGTAAATCTGAGGTCATTCATCTCCTGCATGTAAAAAGCCAGAGAGAGCATAGATCACCTTCTCCAAGTGGCTTATTTGCAAACTAACTTCAGCAACAGTCCTGTGTGTATGAATGAGGACAAAGGTTTTGACCCTTTATCTACATTCAGTGTTTTATTTAAGTTTGAGTATCCTTCCTCCCTTTTAAATAAAGTGTATAAACACCACTTTTTTACATCCACCAAGGTCTGTGTTACAGGTATGTGAGTCTGTGTGTAATCCCTTTTGGAGAGACAGATTAGGAGTCACCTGCAGCAATGCTTCATTGTTACTGCTGCCTCTTTTTGTTTGAAAGTGGTTGCTATGAGAGGACTGACGTGTGTTCAGTGTCCCACAGCAGCAAACAACTGTGACAGAAACTGCTGCAGTCCTTTTGTGCTGTTCGAAATCCTCACTTTAATCACAACATTATGATTCTGAGTGGAAATCAATTAAAAGCTGGAAGAAAGAAATCCAGCAGTGCCGAAATTGAGTGTTCAAGATGTATTTTGCTTTTGAAGGTCAGAACGTGTTTTAGTCACGATACCCATGTGCTGACTTTCTGGGTAAATTGTGGCATCAAACTCCTTTGCCAGGTGGATATCCTGTGGCCATTTAACTGGTTGGAGTTTACTATGAAATACATGAATACCGTTCTTAAGTTATGTTTTGACTTTCTCCTCTCTAAGAACATATATTGATACATAAACAGTGGCAGGTCACCTCTTGCAAGGATTTTTTATTTTTTAAAAATCAGAGTCTGCTCTTACAGTGGTGGATGTGGTTGTGATGTGGCCTGGGAGGAAGGGATGGCCATGGAGCCCAGTGGCCATTGTCTTGTCACATGGACTGGGAGTGTGCTGGGAGGCACTGATCGAGGAAGCTGCCCTCCTCTTATCTCTCAGGGCAGTCATTTCTTGCCCTACGCTATCTCAATCTTGCCCAGTGCATGAGATTGGTTTCTTTTTTCTTTAAGGTCAATATTTCTGGCCTTATCATTAAAAATACTAGGCCAAATGTCTTGCTGTTGTGAGCACACAAAACTCCCTCACAGTGATCAGGAGCAAAAAGGAGCCCTCAGTTTCATTGTGCATTCATTGTACTTGGATAAGTAATGAGCAAATTACTGGACCTCCGTTTACTTGCAAGGCATATGAAATCTAAGGCTTTGAATTTTGGACGTTCCCAAGCAGACAGGTGCCTGAGTGTTCCGTAATTTTATTGTTACTCTGATGCCTGGCATCTGAACATCCATACTCTCCTCTAAATCCAGTACAAGAATAACAGTTCCATCTCTCTGAGCAGCAAAATGGTAATGTGTCATGCAAGGCAAAGAACAGCACAGAAAGCATCCGTCCGTCTTTCTCCTGCAGCACAGTAAAGAACTTACCAAAATTCACAGGAGTAGAAAAAATCTCAAGATTTAGGCAGTTAATACTATGAGAAGATTACAGGCCACTTCCCATTACTCTCAAGGCACAGAAACAGACGTATAGACAGCTAGAAGGAGGCTTAGGTTTTTTTTTTATAATGTCTGTCATTTGCATACTAAAATATTGCAATATTAATTACATCTGTTTTTTTTAATGATTCAGGATGAGAAACTGAAGAAGCTTGTGGAGCAGAATGGCACAGAAGACTGGAAAGTCATTGCCAATTTCCTTCCTGTAGGTGGATATTGGTTTCTGTTTCCAGTTCTAGTGACAACTCTTTATCAGAGGTTTCCAAGTAAGGGAAAGGGGAGTGGTTGCTTTATAGTTACATTTTTGCGGGAGATATAAAACCTCCACAGATGGGGACCTCAGAAATTTAGTTAGGATACTGTGCAAACCCTTACCTTTAATTTGCCTTTCACTTCTCAGAAAGGGTTGGAAAAAACAAACTAAAATGGGGGGTGGTGGGGTATTGCACAGTAAATGGTCGATACAACACTGAAAAAAGAATGTCTCAGGACAGAGAAAAAATAGCTTTGATGAATTGTAAGTATGGTTTAGAAGAGAATTGCTTTGTCAACACTGAGGCTGCTGTAGAAACAGTGTATGTGAAAGCATGACAGCTATTGTGTGAAGATTCAGTGTGAGTAGTTTTGGCGATAGAGTCCTCACTGCAGGAATGACGGAAATCTTCTCTAGTTCAGTGAGCAAATTCATAGTTGAGCACCTTCTTCTCAGACCTGCTGTATCGATCCATGTTGTTTAGTAGTCATAGTTGGCAGTGAAATCTGTCGGGAACAAGTGTACCTAGATAAGAGCGTTATCACTCTACATTCATCTTGCCTGAAGAATGACCTACTTTGCATATTTTACATTTCACTAGAATCGGACAGATGTTCAGTGCCAGCACCGATGGCAGAAGGTACTAAACCCAGAACTTATTAAAGGTCCATGGACTAAAGAGGAGGATCAAAGGGTAAGCAGTTCTCCCTTTAATGCCTTATGAGCGGGTTTCATGTGTTTGGGCAAAACTCCTAGACACTTTGGTCATCTCCAGGCTAATATGGCCAGAGGCAGACCAATCCTATCAGTATCAATGCTTACTATTTGTGTAGTGCTTTCTACGTTTTCTTAGAATGCCAATTAATTAATTAATTAATGTTGCTTTACAGCACTGTAAAGCAGAATTTCAGTCTAGAAATGCCTTATCTGTTACCAGATTTTTCCTTTTGGGTGAAAGTATAAATGAGAAACATTAATTGTGTGTTAGTTTTACCATGGCGATTTTGAGAAATGTTGTTGAAAATATTGCTCCACCACTGAAGAATTTCATTGATTCTTTATGCATCGTTAAATACAGGCAGTTTTTATGTCCTTCTTTGAAGGTAATAGAACTCGTGCAGAAATACGGTCCAAAGCGCTGGTCTGTCATTGCTAAACATTTGAAGGGAAGGATTGGAAAACAGTGCAGGGAGAGGTGGCACAACCATTTGAATCCAGAAGTGAAGAAAACCTCCTGGACAGAAGAGGAAGATAGAATTATTTACCAGGCACACAAGAGGCTGGGAAACAGATGGGCAGAAATTGCAAAGTTGCTGCCTGGACGGTAATGACATATACCTTTAGCTCTTACATAGGAAAAAAGGAAAAAGCTGCAGGTCTGAACAGTCCATTTCAGTTGCCTCAGGCTGCACTTTATAAATCAAAACATTTTGGAATCAAAACCTGGAAAGCCAGTGACATCGATGTGTGTTTTTATCAATGGGGAACTGTGCTGTTTGGCCAGCACATGGAACAGTATGCTATTTTTACATGCTTTTCATGTTTGCCATAGGTACAAAACCCCAGGAACTAGAGCAAGACTGTAACAGTTTCTTAAATGTCTGTGCAATCTTATTTGTGCTTGCAGTAACTGTCAAAATTTAAATTGATTTAACAGGGAAGAATCAGGCTTTACAACTGGAACATAATTTACACTCAGCTAAGGGTATACCTTCAACATGAAATCCAGACTGTTTACTCAAAATGATTTAAGAGAAGGCTGCCTCGGTGTTTGTAATTGCTCCTGAATCATCCACGTTATTTTGACATGTTAAAAATCCATGTATTAAACAGGAGAAACTGACTTCCTCAAATTCTGGTTTGGAAATAGTTGTCTCATTGAAAGCTTATGCACAGCTTGCATATAAATTTCAGAGATTCAGTGTCTTATTCGCTCTGTAGAAAAAGTGACTCAACATAAAGTGTAGTCAAGCAAATAACGTAAGCAAAGGAAAGGTTTCCCTCCCCATTTTTATTCCTTGTATTTGGTGAAACAGCTTCAGGATCTAAACATAATGCCTAAGATCAGAACAGCCTTTTAAGCAATCATTCCCTGGGCTGCTTTCACCTTCTAGAAGAAAACGGGAAAGAAGTTAACCCCTTGGAAATTTATTTTTTTTTGTAGCTTTCACACATCACAGATGCCCCTTTCCATGATGCTGTGTGGAGATGATGTTTTTCAGATAGAGAGCTGTTTCTAAGCATACTCTTAAAATCTCACAGACATTTGCTTTTTCTGACTCATGGATGTGAGAACTGGAATCTCAGTTTTTTCTGCAGCTAAAAAAACCCACAATAGCTTTGTTTACTGAATTTGTGTGTAAAGCATGATGTTGTCACTATGTGGCCAGTTGGAAAGTTGCTTGGAAGTTAGTCTTTTCACCATTGTTCTCCACAGTCATTCTTTCCAGCGGTGAGATACAATAAAACTCCACTGTAATATTAAGAGTTAGGAAGGTGATGTTGGCCGTCCATTAGGATGGCCTCAAAGGGGTGTTAGCGTTTGCTGTCACCTCACCTCATGGGATGGAGGTGAAGCTGAAGTTACTGATTTCTTACTGTTTGAGGACGTAAGGCTTAGAGATTGCTTTAAAAAAGGACATAGACAACCTTAGCCTGTTTGTCTTTTCCTCTACTTGTTCTACCGAGCACCTTTCCTGAGAAGTTGAGAGTAGCATTTGTAAGGATGGGGGCAGAAGGAAGGTCAGAGAACAGCTCAAGGTTTAAACAGAAATGCCAACAGCAGTTTCCTGACTACTAATCTGTCTGAATTGGAAAGGCTCATTTTTAAAACTCCTCAAACGTTTGCATTTCTCTTGCAGAACTGATAACGCTATCAAGAACCACTGGAATTCCACCATGCGCCGAAAGGTTGAGCAGGAGGGCTACCTGCAGGAGTCCTCCAAAGCCTGTCACTCCTCAGCAGCTGCTGGCTTTCAGAAGAGCAACCACTTGATGGCCTTTGCTCACAACCCACCTTCTGCACAGCTGCCAGTAGCCAGCCAACCCCCACTGAGCAGTGACTACCCCTACTACCACATCTCTGAGCCACAGAACGTAAGCCCCTGAAAATCACAGAATCACGGAATGGTTGGGGTTGGAAGGGACTTTAAAGGTCATCTAGTTCCAACCCTCCTGCATGGGTAGGGAAACCTCCCACTAGACCAGGCTGCTCAGAGCCAGCTTGCCCTTGAACACTTCCAGGGAGGGGGAATCCACAAATGGAGGGGGAGGGCTGTGTTGTTTTGTTTTGTTGAAAAGGTGCATGCAATTTAGCCATACCTGATTTCAGGAAGCATGAGGGGTTTTCTCCCAGTCTTGATGGACTTCTTTGTGTTTTATGTCAGGCAAGGACTTCTTTGACTTTATTTTCATTTAGTGATGCAAATATGTACATTTGAAATTGATTGCGGGCATTCCAGTGGTGGAATCAGATTCAGTGTTTTTAACTTTTAAGGAGTCAATGTGTTTCCAGTACTGTTTCTTATAGTGGTGAATATTACGTTTCTTGAAAATCAGTTGAATCTGGTTAATTCTGTGTTCTTTGTCAAAATCTCCCACATTCCCTACAGTAACACCCTGTGGGTTGCTTGTTGGAACCAAGCAAACAAGTATTGTTTTTAATCTGATTAGTTTTCCATTAATGATTAGTAACAAAACAGGCTGCTGCTTTAGACAGTTACATTGTAGAGTTTCAGATTATAATGAATTGCATCTTTTGCATTTTAACTTCAATTTAGAAAAATCTTACAAGTGCATCTATAAATTATTCCTCTTTTCTCATTCAGGAAGAGTAGCTATTTCATATATGGATTTTCTTTCTCCTTTATAATGCTCACTGTCGTATTCCTAAAAAACTGATTAAGTTTCTTGTAAATACTGTTGATTTTCTATTTCATCTCCATAGATTATAAATATTAAGTCCCTAATACCAAGGTATGATTATCACAAATTAACAATGCAGGCAGACAATATGATAGAAATAATAACTTCTAGTGTCTTTTGCTTTTTTGGCCTAGGTCCCTGGTCAGATCCCATATCCAGTAGCACTGCATGTAAATATTGTCAATGTTCCTCAGCCAGCTGCTGCAGCTATTCAGGTAGATAACTTGAACCTAATTTCAAGAGTCAATCTGTTAAACATTTGATAAATCAAAATGCAGATATGGTACATTAAGGAAACATTTTAATGTAATAAGTGTGGTGAAGAGAGAAAATGGGGAAGGTGGGGGAGTTCTAACATGGCTAATACTTGCTTCTTCTGAAGTGGATTTAAACCACAGTAGTTGACATCTGGTGTGATAGCTTTCACTTTCTCCATTTCAAATGTCTATACTGAAATTCAGCAGGGACTTTGGTAGTGGAAAACACAATTGATGTTTGTTTCATCTTTGAATCTAATTTGGCTGTTGTAACCACAGGACGGCAAGCCATAAGCATTTTAGTTGCTACATCCTATCAGACCTTTATCTTTTCTTTTCCCTTAACTCTTAATTTCAGAGACACTATAATGATGAAGACCCTGAGAAAGAAAAACGAATAAAGGAATTAGAGTTGCTACTAATGTCGACTGAGAATGAACTGAAAGGGCAGCAGGCATTACCAGTAAGATTGTCACTGTGTGCTTGGATGGAGGGATAGCAGCATTACCCCAGTGCTTGTCTTTTTAACTTTGTACTCCCCCTCTGCCTTCGATACTAATCAAGGCTCTATATTTCCGTTTTAAAAGAATGAAACATAGCACACGTATCATCTGTATTTGCTTTGTAAGTTCTTTAATTGGGAAAAAAAAGCAAACACTTTGCAGATATTTTACTTTGCGAAGCGGGAGCAGGGCTGGGCTCTGTGATGTGATATTGGAAACATGATGATAATATGAAAATGAAAAATCCCACAGATCTTAAATCAATGGGATCTGCATTTCTGGAAGTGTGCAATGGTTCATGTGATGAAAATGTAGTGCGTGTACATTAGATTTTTCTTCTCTGTTGTATTCTTTCCTTCAGCTGTGTTTTGTATACTTTGTAAGCTTCAGACTTGGTGCATGTTTGACAGTTTGTTTTACTTCTCCGAATAATGTTAGATTCTTCATAACTGCATGTGTGGAGCAAATGCTGGCTATTACTGAATTCTCACACTTTCTTGTATATGCCATCGGATGTTAGTGTGTGAAAATCCTTATGTAAATTATTTAACACCATCAGCAAAGCCAAGACTCCCCAAATTGTTTTTAAAGACAGGTGATAGCCAGCAGATTCTTTTTTTGGGTAATATTTAAATTAATAGTAAAACAACTGCATGCATGATACGTTAGTTTGGCCACTTTTTAACTTTAGTTAATGTTTTGCAATTTCTCCTGTTGCATGATCACACTGGAAAGAAACTTCTGTTAATTTGTTCTTCTGCTTTCCTAACCACGTTGATTTGACAGCCTCTTCATTGCATTGGTGTAAGCTGTAGCATTAGACAGGGATAGAAGAAGAAAAGGAGATAAGCAAAGAAAAGCAACTCTAACTCTGAAACCCTTTAGCCTTCTACAGTGCTGAGCGCTGAGTAGGGAGATCCTGCCATTTCTTGCTTCTCACAGGAAGTGACTTGCAGGCACTTTTTGAGCTTTTGGAGTAATCCAGTATGAACTGATTATGCCTTAGTAATGATATATGCTCTTAATCCTGGAAGTAACTTATGAGGTAACTTTGAAATAACAAATACAATGCTGATGTTACTTAAAACAAGATCTTGCACTGATGAAAGGAAACATCTTGACAATTGTTTCATAGGCATAAGCTTTTAGATAATGATGCAACTACTTTTATCTTTCCTCCAGTGGCATCTGACACCTTGTGCAATTTCATTGCTAAGTTCCTTCTGCCTTTTTCCACCCCCTCTTTTCTCTTTTTTTTTTTTTTTCTTCTTCCTTTAGACACAGAACCACACATCAAACTACCCCAGCTGGCACAGCACCACGATTGCTGACAGTAGCAGGACCAGTGGTGACAATGCATCTGTTTCCTGTTTGGGGGAACATCACCACTGTACTCCATCTCCACCAGTGGATCACGGTTGCTTACCTGAGGAAAGTGCCTCCCCTGCACGTTGCATGATTGTTCACCAGAGCAGCAACATCCTGGATAATGTTAAGAACCTCTTAGAATTTGCAGAAACACTCCAGTTAATAGATTCCGTAAGTAGACTTGCCACCTCAGGTGGATTTGTGTGTGATCAAGGAGTAAGGGGAGAGGAACTAGGACAGTCCTAAATGTGTTTCTTTTTTCTTTTTTCTTTTTTTTGTGAGTAACTTCTAATTTCTACAAGATCTGAAGCTTAGCTACTGACCTAACAAAAGGCAGCTGCTCATAACTGAAGCCCTCAAGCGTGGATGTGTATGCTTTTGTGGGTGTCTCCCTTTCCTGCTACATCTTGGTATGGGAGTGTGATTTTTAGCAAACTGCACAATGGGAGCTTGAAACAATCTCTCAGTATTAAGTCTGCATTAAAATAAAATCAAAGACACCATGAAATATTTTAAACAGTGAAATGATACTTACTTATATTTAAAGTGACACATGCTGGAGGTTTATGTGTGGCTGGTCATGTTTCTGCATCACTTCCTAAAAGTTTTTGTTGTAGCTTCAACAGCTGCTTCTCAAAGTTTAAGGAGCTTGCCATGGCATTTGTGAAGAACTGGAAATACACATTTTAAATGCCAAGTAGCTGACTAACATTGACATGGGCCTTTTCTCATTGTGGGCTCTGGGATACTATGTGTAACAGAAGCGGCATGTTAAAATACATTTGTTGGTGGCACCTTCCTTCAGCAGCAGAGGTGTTTGCTTCATGCAGGGTCACGTCACAATCAGCACGTCCAAGGCAGGCGTGCAGGTTAGGAGGAGACCAGTCTTAGCTTAAAGCCCAAGGCACACATTTTTGATGGGAAAAAGCACTGTTTTCATAACAAGCAGAAAACCCTGGGCAAGGAGATATTAAGGACATCATTTGACTCACTGTTTCTTTAGGGACTCAATTGCCGGCAACATTGCTAGCATGTTGGACAGTTTGAGGTGATCAAGGTATATACTGAAAACACAAATAAGGGTTCACAGTGTTAGTACTCAAATAAACAGGGTGAAGTTGAACTGAACTGGGTAAAACTTTGTTATTGTTGTTGGTTATGGGCATATCCTACCGCTGTATTTTCATGAGGTGGCACTATACACTGTCTTATAGCTCCGTGCCTCCCACGTTGTTTCAGGATCCTTCATCATGGGGTGATCTCAGCAGCTTTGAATTCTGTGAAGACACAGACACTTCGGCTAGCAAAGCTCCCTCAGGGAAAGTCGTGCAGCTTCAGCAAGGAGGGACCAGTGCTTGTAGAACTCAAGGACACACCATCACAAACTTGAGCAAACTCATGTTGAGTCAGGGCTCTCCTGGCTCACCTCAGTCCTTATCTGCCTCACAGGGCAGCGTGGCTCCTTGGGTCCTTCTTCGCCAAAGGAGAGGGCCCTCCGGCCCCTTAGCCAGTGGCCACAGTAGCACCTTGCTCCTAGCTGATGGCAGCAGCTCAACTCCTCCTAAGCGCTCCCCTGTCAAAAGCCTGCCCTTCTCTCCCTCGCAGGTAGATCAAGACTTCTGCACAGATGTTACTAATTCTCAAAAGTCACCCCAGCCTTAACAATTTAGAAACTAATCCTTTGGAACAAATGACTAATTACTGTTGCGCTTGTTGATTTCGCTCCGTGTTTGAATCTTCTCACTCCTCTTAGTCTTCACTGCTGAGTTCAGATCATCACCAAGCTAACTGTTGATTCTCTTTATTTTAAATTCATCTGTGGGGCTTGGTTGGTTTGGTTTTTTTTTTATTTGGATCATTTTTATAGGGGGATACAATTGCTTGCTTTGCTCTTGCTGTTAAATCCTTCAACTACTAGAGTGTAACATTTCTGATCATTTGTAATACTTTCCCATCTCTGTCCACTTACAGTATGATTCATTGACCTAGAAAACCCCAAACTGCATTTAAATAGCATTTAGGTTGTGAAACAAACTGACAACAACCAGAAAATTCAAATCACGGCTCGCCATCCTCAACTCAGGCCATGTAGGGTGAAGAGAAATAGGAATGAGGAGGAAAACGGCCAGTTAAAATGGCCTGGTGTGTACTGGCAAATTCCTGTCCATGGTTGCTTTGTTTCACAGCTTTAGCACTATTTAAAAGTGTTTTGGTTTATTTGTTTGTCTGTTTGTGTGGGTTTTGCCTTTTGCTTTGGACTTTGAAGTCAGAGAAACACTGTTCCATGAAGGATAGTAAAAGATTGCATGTAATGATTTCCCACTGTATCTCCCATTACCTAAGGGGCATTTTAAACATGTATCAATTGTCCAGTGAAACCCATATTTTCTTACATGCCATATTTTTTATAAAGTGTATTTTAATCCCATGCAAATTGAGTCTAGAAGGTAATACAGTGAGTCATTGTCAAAATAAAGGATACCACTATGCTCACAGATTTGTAGACACTAGAAATGGAAACAGCATTTTGGGTTACTAGATAGAGCTCAAGCAAAAGCAATTTTCTCCAAACTGATATTGTCGCCTCCTTTTTGGTCAGTTGTTTCCATTCCAAAACATTGCATGCACCCATCAGAGGTGGCAGGTTTCATTTTATGCTGTGAAAACAGAGCACTTTGTTTTCGGAGAGACGATAGGAAATTTTTTTCCTGCCATAAACACTTTATTTACTGCCTTAAAAGCACCTAGATTTCCTATATAAATCTTTGTGGAGTTTAGCTCCATTTCCTGTGGGTTTATTCCTGAAACATCTCGTGCTCATTTTTACCCAGTTCTTATTTGAGCACACTGCTCTTAATATGAATTCAGTTTTATTTGTCGAAAATCCAAATTAGGCTTTAAGGATGTGGCTCTTAAAGTGGTGGAGAGTGTTTCTCATTGGAACGGTCATTTCCTTTATAACTTCCCACTCCAGAAATGTGTGTTTTGGCTTCCTGAGTGCTCCAGACAAACTGTTGAGTATTGTTTCGCCACATAGTCAGGTACCCCATATACACCTACCCGCGTTGGAGGGTCAGGAGAATCAGTTATGTGGATCAGAAGGAAACAATTTATTTTTCTTTTGTTCAATAACTTCAACTTAAGAAGTCAAGGTTATAATCTGGATGCTCCTGTTGATTTTTCCTTTCCCTGCCTGCAGTTCCTAAACACCTCATCCAGTCATGAAAACCTGAACCTAGACAACCCTTCGCTAACTTCCACGCCAGTGTGTGGCCATAAGATGGCTGTTACCACACCATTCCACAGGGACCAAGCTTTCAAAGCACAGAAGGAAAATCATGTGTAAGTCTGTTAATCACATTGTCTTGTTGGATTCATGAGGGTTCATTCCTTCACGTTTTCACACAACCAAAGTGCTGGGTCACTGCTTGCTTCCTGCAGAGTTGTTTGCTAACAGGTTCAACTTTTCTTAGTTTGGAGTAAAACTTCCACTTTACAACTGTGGAGGTAGGTTATTAATACAGATGAATTGTGCATACAGGCTCACCAGTTTTTTAAATAAAGCCATTCCATCTTGTCACAGTTAAATAGAGGTTCTGCCAGAAAAGCAAAGTATGTTTTGGTTTGAGCCAGGGTGAAGCTCTTTGCTGATTTTTTTTTTTCTTTCAGTGAACTTTTTAGCAGCAAAGTGGTTATAGGATTGCGGGAAAATATTTGTCCGACTCTTACAGCAGCCACTGCCTGTATGCACCTATTTCTGTAAAGAGGTAATATTTCTGAGCCTGTTCCTTTTAAGTTTTGCTCTCTCTTTTTAAAGTTTCAGAACTCCAGCAATCAAGAGGTCGATATTAGAGAGCTCTCCAAGAACACCCACTCCATTCAAAAATGCACTTGCAGCTCAGGAAATCAAATATGGTCCTTTGAAGATGCTGGTAAGAAGGAAACAATGATAAAAGTTGCTTTGATATTAGTGCAGAGGGATGTTCTGGGACTTGGATATAACGAACGTTTCTTCCTTTCAGCCTCAAACTCCGACTCATCTTGTAGAAGATCTGCAGGACGTTATCAAGCAGGAGTCGGAGGAATCTGCAATAGTGGCTGGGCTACATGAAAGTGGACCCCCTTTGCTGAAGAAAATCAAACAAGAGGTAAATCTCAAACTTACCTGAGGCAATTTAATTCAGCACTCTTTGCTGAGAAACTTATACCAATACCTTTTCTGTTAAATAGCTGTGTCTGTTTTTCTTTCATGTGAGCCCCAAGATCTTAGTGTCGGTTCTATATAGTGTACTAGGCGTGCCTAATTCATCTCCCATTGATTTCCATAGAAGTCTTTCTGCTGTTTTCAGCAGGGGTTTGCTTGGGCCGTTCTAATGCAGTTTTCCTTTGAAACTTAAAAAGAAAAAAAAAAATTCGATGGGAATTTGGATTGAATCTTTCTAATATTGGTGAAAACTATAGAAGAACCCCACGGGGACCATGCTCCATGGAGTGACTTAGAAACCTGAACATTTGAGGACATTGCATTATATTACTTTGTCACTAAAGTTCTAAAAATACATATATTCTCAATCCTTTCTAGGGGATTAAACTCCTCAATACTGACGGAGTGCTGAGTGCAAGTATTCAAAGTTTTAGTAGGTGGAGGTTTTTTTGAGAACCTTGAACTTTTTTCTTCTGCAAAGAGAAAGGGTGCTGTAAAAGACAGTACTGTAAATATGCTTTGAAAAAAAATTAATTCAGTCTATTAAGCAACTAACAAATCAATCTCCTTCTGGTCAGTTAGGTACTGGTTTTTATCATGGTGCCTTGCCTGCTTTCAGGTGGAGTCTCCAACAGATAAAGCTGGACATTTTTTTTGCTCAAATCACTGGGAAGGAGAAAACCTGAACACTCAGCTCTTTACACATGCGTCTGCTATGGAGGATGTGCCAGTAAGTGCCAGTTTTCACACCACCAAATTATTTTTCTATTTTACATCCCTGTTTAGTTCTTAAATGCAAGACAGAAAATAATTTGTCTGACCTTCCTCACAAGTAGGCATTATTCAGTATTTCTGTACTATTTTCCTGTATTAAGCATAAGAAGTGAAATCCCACTTTTAGTGAGATCACTGAAATGCCCATAGGAGGTCGCGGAAGTTGCAGTCATTGTGCAGCCCACAAACTTTGCAGTGAGCCTGCACTTGGAGCACACCTGCACCTGTGTATAGAAATGACTTGATCATGGAGTTAAAACTGGCAGAAGAGAGTCTGGTTTGGTTTGTGCAGAGGAGACCTTGCATGAGGACAGTTCCCTTTGCTTTGCTGGGACTGTTCAACGTTACTGTTACTCTTGCATTTGGGAACTTCACTGGATGTAAAGTATTTGCACCAGACAATGCTCTTGCAAGGCCAAGTCCCAGGGACCCCACGTTGAGATCTGCTCCCAGGCTGGGTGCTCAGTCTGTCACCATGCCCTTCCATCAGGCTGAGCTTGCTTTTAGTATGTTCAAATTCAGGTGGTTCTCTTGAGTTACTGAAAACTGTTTGTTTGTTTTTTTTTTTCTTTTCCTGTTCAGAACCTTCTTACCAGTTCCATTTTAAAGATGCCTGTGTCTGAAGAGGATGGTAGTTTTCACAAGACATTTGCAGTACCAAGGAACAAGCCACTAGCTAGTCCTCTCCAGGTAACTATTCTTTGGTCAAAATGCCCTTTGTATTTAAAAATACATACATATATTTCTTTCTCACAGACTGATTTAAGTTTTGATTATGGAAGAATGAAACTTTCAGATGAACGTGGTTGAGGATCTCACTTTGCCTGTGAAGCTGTCAGCTGCCTCCAGTCTTAAAGTGGTAGGACTGAGGACAGGGGCCAGAGTCTTATTGTAGATGACTCTTGCTGTTTTGGAGAGCAGGAGAACTAAGTGGTGTGGTGGTGGCCAGAACTTGTCACTGGCCTTGGGACTGGAGCAGAGACTCTTGTCGCTGCCTGGCTGGCTGGCACGGATCCTGTCAAGCTACGCACCCCGATGGCCTTTCCCTGAGTGACGCTGGGGTTGCACCAAAAATGTGGTTGTAAACGGTGGTCTGAAGGGTCCTCGTAACCTTTATGGCCAGTTGGACATCTTGGGATTTCTGAATTGGATTCAATGTGCGGTTGTTCTAATTTAAGCCAGGTGTGAGGCTGGGTTTTTAATTATTTATGCTTTTTCCAAGTGTTAACAAACATACACACTTGCATGCATTAAAATAGAGCTGTTGCAAAGGGCCTGATCCAAAGCCCACCAAAGCCATTAGCAGCCTGTTTTTCAACTTGTGTGGACTTTAGATAGGGCCCAGAGTAAGTCATTCAGAAAGCAAAACACAGTGTAGAGAGTGATTAATTACCCTTCCACCACAGGCTGTATTTTTGAGGTAGATGAATAAGGGATTTTAAATCTCTTCTCCACACGGGCAAACTGAGGGAAAGCGTCTCATTCCCCAGGGTGAGTCACTGTCAGCAAGGAAATTATAACTCCATTATTCATGACTTTGAGACAGATAGTCCATGTGGCTAACCCTTTCTTTCCTCCCCCTTCCCAGAATTTACATCAGAGGTTATTTACAGTAGAAGGAATGAACAAAACCTAGTTTTGATTAAGCATCTCTAGCCGGGCATTATACAGTGAGATGTTAACATTTCACACGTGTCCCCATTTCGCAGTTTGCCACGGCCTAGGTCCGTATGTTGCTCTGCAGAATCATTTGATGAAAAGCAGCTTTGGAGAGTGGGGACTGTGTCCATAGCGTCCAAAGGCTCACACTCCCTACTGCTCATTCACTCTCCTCTCATGAACAGTGTTTCTTAGCTGCACCGAGGTAGACAGTTGAGCAGAAGGTTTGAAGATCCACTTCCTCTGGGTTAGGGCAGTTATTTAGGGACTCCTCTTCAGAGAGTCCAGAGGAGGACCACGAAGATGATCAGAGGGCTGGAGCACATCTGCTATGAAGGAGGGAGTAGAGAGTTGAGGTTTTTCGGCCTGGAGAAGAGAAGGCTCCGGGGAGACTTCATAGTGACCTTCCCGTACCTGTGGGGGCTACAGGAAAGCTAAGGAGGGGCTTTTTTACAAGGGCTTGCAGCGAGAGGACAAGGAGTAATATATTAAAACTGGAGGAGGGGAGATTTAGGTTAGATATTGGGAAGAAATTCTTTAGTGTGAGGGGGGTGAGACACTGCAACAGGTTGCCCAGGAAAGTTGTGGATGCCCCATCCCTGGAATTGTCCAAGGCCAGTTTGGATGAGGCTTTGTGCAGCCTGGTCTAGTGAGAGGTGTCCCTGCCCATGCAGGAGTGTTGGAACTAGATGATCTTTAAGGTCCCTTTCAACCCAAACACTCCATGATTCTATGATTCCATGAATTCAGACCATCTCATGGCTCCAACCTTGCAGGGGGTCACTGGTGCTCCCTCGCTGGGGCTCCTTTGTAGGTTTAGGGAAACATTTTTAGGTAGTTAAACAGCATGTTGTGGGTTGTCCTGTTAGTGGTAGTTGCCTGCACTCTGCCTGTAATAAAAACAAAGCATCTGAGGTGCCTGTAAAACAGGATCTTTTGATCTTTGGAGTAACAGTGTTATATTTCCTGGTATCTAAAAATAATTTCTTTACAAGCTCCTGTAAATGAAAGGACTTGTTTAACCTCTCCTCAGGCACGCTGATTTTGTTCAGGAAGTTTACTCTAGTCAATTTGTAGGCCATTCTGGATCCATTCTTCAGCCCTCGCTCAGGAAAAGCCTTTAATTTTGCATGTTGAAAGTCGGGTATTCTCATTGTTTGGGTAAAGATGATTTTCGCTTAAATGGGCAGTAAGTTAAAAATGTCTTCCCAACTCATCTCAGTGTTTAACACATGTGGAACTGAAGGAAAAAGCAGTTGTCAAAAGCCCCAAAACAAAGACTTAGTGTGCAGCTTCTTGGAGTACCAGTATGAAGGTAAAATTATTCTCTCTGCTGATGAAGAAACTTGAGTGTTTCGGCTGAAATGTAATCCTAAATTAAGAATGAGACTAGAGGTGTCTGAGATGGTGGCACAGACAGCTTTTTCACAATGAAATACGGGCTTTCTATAACAATGCAGTCTTGTCTGCTGATCACTGTGCTCTCTGAATTGGACTTAGTGTCATGGTTAAAAGGGACAACCTGCTTCATCCCTGGTGGGACTTGCTTGGCCTCACATCAGCGGGGAGTTCTCAGAAGGGACACCGGGTCTGGCTCTCTTCCATGCCAGAAACTGCTGCTGACCTGCCCTAATGCTTCTCTCCCTCCATCCCAGTGGAGCCAGACAGCTGTGATGAGGACAGAGCGTGTCTAAAGAGTGCAAAGGTATTGAAAACATCAGCCTTTGCACTTGCTGTTGACTGGTAGCATTTTGTATGTGATCTGTATTTAGCATGTTCTTGGTCTATGCTTTCTAGTTTATAATTTGGTGTATCACCCACGTACAGGTACACACACGCAGACACATACACACCAGTACTGGGCTAAATCCATGGGTTGCATGCAGGTAGACATAAAAGACCAGGCAATGCATCTAGGTGAAATTTAATTGTGTCTGCACATGTTTACATTGCTGCTGTTAATATTTTGGGCTTGATCCAACTGTTCTTACTTAGGCAAATTTTCATTGACCTCAGTCCAAGTAAGAATCATGGCACTCTGCACCTTGGGATGTGTGCATGGAGAGGGAAGAGAGAAAGAAAGACAGCACTAAACTTGGTTTCTTTTTAATATACTTGATTCTTAAAATTCCATTGTCTTTTAAATTTGAACTTATAGAAGAGAGAGGTAGTATGTTTACCAGCCTGCAGTAATGTTCATTGCTTTAATAATTTGCACTACATTTACATAAAGAAAATTCTCTCTGGTAGTAATAAATTCACCAAAATGCCTGATTACTTCTTGTTTTCCTCTTAAGTTCCAAAGAAGGCAAGAGTAACAAATGTTTAAAGCAATCCCTAAGGATATTTTTTACTTCATTTTGGATATACGACTGATCATATATAACTTAGTAAGTAACAGTTGATGACCATATCAGATAGCATGATATGATTCACCATCACTTAGGAGGAACAGCATGTTGCATCATTTGGCATGTGAGGTCAGGTAGCTGCATAGAACTGCACTGAGAGTGTGGTGGTATCAGTGTTGCACTAGAGCAATGGGAATAAAGCCCCTGTAGACTCAAGAAGAGTTTGAACTTCATCCTCATTTGATCCCCTGGTTAAGTCTCTGTAAAACATGGGGTGTAAAGGCAGCTGCATGTAGGATCTTTCTGGTAAGCTGTGAAGGTTCAGCCAGCTTTTTTGTCCTGCATGGCAAATCTTGTGTTGTGCATTGGGTATTCTCTTATCTTACCTTCCTGTTCAGGAATAGGAGATGTCTCACCAAACCCATGTATTGGCTTGGGGTGGAATTACTCTTACGCTCCAGTGCATGGATCCCAAATGCTTCTGCTTTATATTGGTGAAGTAAGTTACAACCTGTATTTTTGTCACTCAAGCAAGGCAGGGAGATTTTGACCTCGCTAGGAACTTTTCCAAGGGTTGAGATTTTGGGATAACATAAGAAGCCCCATCCCTGGAAGTGTTCAGGGGCAGGAAGGATGGGGGTTGGAGCAACCTGGTGTAGTGGGAGGTGTCCCTGCCCATGCAGGGGGGTTGGAACTAGATGATCTTTAAGGTCCCTTCCAGCTCAAACCATCCTATGATTCTATGAAGCCCTTATTGAGGCAAATGGATGATCTGTACTGAGCATTTGCTTGAATAGTGCCTCATAAGAAATTATCTATAACACCCTGTTTCTGGCCTTTCCTGTGTAAAAGTTAGGTTTTATTTCACATTATGTTCTGTAGCAGTAGCAGTACATAATACAAACTATCCTAACATAGACATTTTAACAGACAGAAAAGTAGGCTAAATCATACACCATCCACCTAACCCTGCAGGCTATCAAAAGATACCATGAAATGGAACCTTTTAAGAAAATAGTGCTGCTTTGATATCTTCTTCCCCCAGTAACAAAGGAAACAACACAAGGTAGAAGCCCTGCAAGCTAAAGAGAATGTTCTTCAACCTCTAGCTCCTGTCACTTTCCATTTTTTAACCACAGACTGACACGTTTCAGCTCGAATTTCCTGACTTTCAGTGGTTTATGTAACCATTTTCTTTAAAGACTAAGTTTAAAGGATTTTAAAGCAGCTACTTGGTATACCTTTTTTCCAAGAGCGTGAGCTGTCATTAACCTTTTCTCCATTTAAAAAGTGCAGTGTGGAATTTCATTTGCAGCTGGCTGTCAGACAAAATGTATAGGCAAGGCAGCATGCTCCCCTGCAGCAGCAGACTTTCTCTGGTTTTCCTCCATGGCTTTTTTGAGGGGCAAGAATATCCCAAAATCTCGTACTCTGATCAAGGGAGAGGGGGAAGCACACAGTGCTCCAGTCCAGGGAGGTGTAAGATTAGCACAGCAAGGGAAGATAGCCCTATGGATTTCCCTCACTTGTCCCTTCTCTCACCAGTGGCTGATGTGTACAGGAGCTGTGCTTAGCACAGCTGAGGGAGCAGAGGGAGGTTAGAAGTTACAGGTCAGTCCTTGCATGTTTTTCCCCTAGAAGAGCAAAATTTAGGTTGCAAACAGGTCAGGAGTTACATCTGCCCCAGGAAGGCAGTGGTGTCTCAGAAAGAAGAAAAGTAACAGCTTCATTTTTGGTCACTTGAGTTTTTAATTAGTCTTTACTGTAAGAGCACTTCTCTTGGTTTTGCATCTTTACAGAATAGAAAGCCACACTATTCTACATGCTATGCATCGTATCCTGCTAGGAAATTGCTTTTTTTAGGGTGTTTATTGTTCTGCTCTTTCAGAAGGAGTACTTGCATGTCTGTTGCAAGACTTCAGCAGCATGTTCTACAAACTATCCATGCCATGTAATCTAAGGGAAAACTGTCAAGAAATGCAGCTTTTTGCAGTGGAGAAGCAGGATAAAATGCCTTCAAATAGTCTGAGCCTTCTAAATATATTTTTTAAATTTGGTTCTTTTTGTTTATAAATGCCAGCACAATTTGGCTAAATTAATGAGTGTATATATGTAACACCAATAACTTTGCTGAAGTTGCTGAAGAGACCTGGCAGTGCAAGGGAGATTCAAAGTTTGTCATCTAACACAAAGATTTTTGCCCAAGATTTTTACTGCACTTCCATCAGTTTAGGAGCTCAGTACTGCAGAACTGCAGCAGCAGTTGGTTTTGGAATCCACTCCAAGCAGGCAAGGTGTTGTAACACAGGAGCTTTTTTAAGCTATGCAGACAGCACATGAGAAGGCAGTCCAGGTTGCAAGTGCAGAAGGACTAGTTCTGTTAGAAAAGCGCCTTTCCACAGTCTTTTCTTTCCCTACTCTAGTTTGTTTTCTCTAGAAGGTCCAAGTTTTTATTTGAAATGCTTTAACTGGATATCCCAGTTACAGATTTGACAGTTTGTTTACAGTTCACATCTGCCTGAGGGCAGTTGAAGGCATGTTACAGGATAAGTGAGGTAGTTTTGCTGCCAGGAGAAGGATGTGCTGGTAGGATTACTGAGGTTAAAAAAAAAAAAAAAAAGAGCCAGGGAGAATTACATAGCTGGCATTGTACCATGGGTCTGTGAGTTTATTCTATGGGAGCTCATAGTATACCTTCTTCTCCCCACCACTCGCTATTTTAACTTAAAGAGACGAAAATGCTGTGTGTGGAAGAGAAAAATACAGCTGGAAGTACTGGCAGAAAAGGCTTAAATTCTTTTAATTGACGGCAAAACTAAAGAGTAGTCTCCTATGAAAAATATAAAAAAACCACGAAATGGTACTGTGGAAATCCCTTTCTTTCCCCTCTGGCTTGGGATTTAGCTGCCAAAACAAACACCTCGCTCTTGGATGGCTGAATTTAAGTAGGATGAATCCACTGAGTCAATGAAAACAAGCCCATCGATTTTGGCGAGTTTTGGGTCAGGCCTTTTGGCTTTCTGGTTACAAAGCTTTTGTGTTTCCATCCATTGATTTGCAGACTTGGACCTTTAAACGTGACAGGGGAGATGCAACGAGCATTCTGCGAAAGGAGTGGTCTGACTTGTGTTCCTGTGCCATTTCCCTGCGTGCCTCTAGCCTTCTGCTTGGCTCTCTTCCCTCTTGACACGTTTGCTAAGTGCGGCGTTCTGTGGGGCGCTGCCGCTGTCCTGTAACCGAGCCCAGTCAACACTCACTGCAGTGGCAGGAGATGTTACATGTTGTGCTTTTCCCTTTTTACTACGGGATCCTGTAGCTGCGTGTGCCCAGAGCCAGCAAGGTGCTCAGCCTGGGTTGCGGGACCCAGTGCTCCCTGCCAAGGAGGGAAGTACAACTTCCTTCTCCGGCATGACTTTGAGCCATGCCCCAGGCACTGCGCTGCAGGGCGGGCTAGGCAGCAGCCTTGTGCTGTTTGGTGTGGGCTGCCGAGAGCCATGGCTTCAGGCAGAAAATGTTTATTAAAAATACCCACTTTAAATGTTAGCTGAGTTCCCCAGAATAGAATTGAAAGTTGTCTTAGTAAATATACTGCTTTACTAAATATACTACTTCTGGTTTCTTTACTACAGCAAAGCTCTCACCGCTGTCAGTGGTGACTAACTGCAAAGTTAGTCTCTTTTTAATATATTTGCCCTAAGAGGAAAAATAACCATGTAATATATTTCTGGGGAAATAATACAAGGCTTACAACTCTGGGGAGATTCTCCCACACTGTCTCTACAGAAAAACTTGAGTAAGTTGTTCCAAGCAGGCTCGAGTCAGAGGTCCAGCCCATCCTGTTGGTGTCTGCTGCTTCCCGGGTGCTGGGGCGGCCAAGCCCAGAGGGAGGGCAGAGGGTTACTGCCTGCCTGAGCCCTGACATCAGGTTAAACAAAGACCAGGCTTTCAGTGGAATGAGTGACATGTAGCAGCCTGCTGAGATGTTGGAGATACCAGGATACAGATTTATTATTTTTTCTTTTCGAAGCACATGGCTGTTAATACAAAGAGTTCAGTGTAGATACTGACAATTAAGCCTAATTTATTAAATCGGGACACTCCTTGCCTGAAGTTACTTCTGTTTTTTAGAAATTGACATACTGTCACAGAGGGACTTTTCATTACATGTTTTCAGTTATTTAGGGGACTGCTGACCTCACTTTCTAGACCAGTGCACTGAACCTTTGGGAGATCATAGGGAAATACCAGTTTGAGACATATTTTTGTCCTTTGAAATGATGGATATTCTGGAACTACCAACTGCTTTTGAGGTGTACAGACCAAATGTGACTTGTAAGTAAAACTGATGCCATTACACCAGGCATTAGTTTGGTCCCTGCTGCAAATACCTCTAAAACAATTGAATAGAATATTCACAGGTGCCTTAGTCCCACTGAGGATCAATAGGAGTGTGTAGGTACCCAGCTGATGTAGGTGCCTTTGAAAAACTTACCCTGGAAGCTGTTTAACCAAAACATAAAAGAAGCTGTGGCATGTCACATGCATGTCTGTGGCATGCAGAAAGTATGTCACACCTGCTTTTTTGGCTGTGGTGTGTGCCCTAGGCTGAGCCACAGCACAAGGTATACAGCCAGACCAGGTCGAACCACTCTAGAGAAGAGGTGTGCGGCACATTTGCTCAGTTCACAGATGCAGCTTTCTCACAAAAAACTGCAGAAACTTAATGATTTGAGGCCTGACCTGGTTCTCCTTCACACAGGGAACGCCTGCTGAAGCTCAGCAGTTTTGCTTGCATAAGGAGTCAGGAGCAGGGGCAACGTTTGGATCTTTCCTACAGAGAAGAGAAAGCCCTGTCTAGGGAAGCCCAGCAGAAGTTTATAGAAGACTAAGGTTCTCGCCCTCATCCTGCCCATGCTGCTTACTTCTTCTTTGGTTTTGCCCCTTTTTGTCTGTAAGCAGGGAACCTCAGTCCCTGCATTTGTGATGAGGGCACTTTGTAAGAAATTACCTGTAATTCTTATGTTGTCCAGCCTTTTATTATCCACAGGTCTCAGATAACTGTTTACAGTCAGAAGAGCATTCTCTAAACATTTAGGCCAGGGCATAATTTCAGGATCCTCTTGCACAGTTAGCAACTAGAAGGAGCGGCATAAAGAGCCATGGGCACGCCAGGACAGTTCTGCTCTTAGCAGATGGTTTGCAAGTCTACTAATTATGCTTCACCCAGTGTCCTAGATGTTGGGAGGGCTTTGACTGTCTCGTTGAGCAACATAGAACTTGAACTACAAAGATGATCCCTGCTGAAAGCAGAGGAAAATAGAGAAGTGTTTCTCCTGAATTGTCTTTGTTGGTGGACAAGGGGTAATGGATTAAAACTGGAAGAGGGGAGATTTAGATTAGACATTAGGAGGAAGTTCTTCACTATGAGGATGGTGAGACCCTGGCACAGGTTGCCCAGGGAAGTTGTGGAAGCCTCATCCTTGGAAGTCTTCAAGGCCAGGTTGCATGGGGCTCTGAGCAACCTCCTCTAGTGGGAGATGTCCCTGCCCATGCATGGGGGTTGGAACTAGATGATCTTTAAGGTCCCTTCCAACTCAAACCATTTTATGATTCTATGATCTTAGGCACAGGCCTTCTCAATCTTCAGCAGTACTCAGTTCCACTCACTGGCAGGCAGCTTTCCATTGAGCACAGACATGTGCATCCTTGGAATGCACGGTGTTTGTGCACCTACCTCTGTATAATAGTAGAGTTCTTATTCAGAACTTAGGGAATATCTCAATGTGGAAAAGCAGGCACACTAAGTGAAACAGTCGAATAGAAAAAAAAAATGTGTGTGTAAATGTGTGTGTATACTTGTAATTTCCAGGAGCTTTGAAATTTTGTTACTGTTTATAGCTCAAGGCAACGAGAAACATCTCACATGTGTAGTGAGTAAGTAAATACAGTGCACACAGCCCTCTGCAGATATGTTTATCTCACTTCAACATTATACTGCATGGTGGCTGTAACCTCCAAAAATACCACAAGAAGTGAAATGGCTTACACGATAATTAAAATGCTGCTTCTGCTGAGAGTCGTGTGTGTGTTGTGTGTGTGTGTCACCCGTGCCTTTTCTCCTTTGCTGGGGGAACTCTGCTTGTAGGCACGTGCTGATGCCTGCACACAGGTGACAGCAGCTTTGAGCACGGGATTTTGCTGTTAGCTGTGCTCAGGCTGACAGGATTGTCAGGTTCATTAAGGGAACGCAGGGGCAGAGCAGCTGTATTTCTAGAGTGGAGGATTGGTAGCAGTTTGTGCATGGTCATAGCAACAAGCATTGTAACTGCAGACTCTAGCCTGTCTGTGCCCTGGTGACTCCAAAGTCCACCTGCCAGTAAGCTCTTTTAGACCTTTCACGGAAAGTGAGGACTAAAGGCAAGGCGATAGATACAGCCTCGAAGAGAACACACTGTTTGCAAGAGAAGTGGGGAGGTTTGGATCCTGGCTCTGGTGGTGTGCTGCTCTGCAGGCTGTCTGGTCTGCCCACCCCTCTGGTGGCTGACTGAAAAGCAGGGGTGATTTTTTTTTTATTTTTTTTTGCCTGTTGTGTTGAGAAGGAACTACAGGAAAGAGTCCAGCACTGGGCCACTAAGATGATTAAGGGACTGGAGCATCTGCCCTATGAGGAAAGGCTGAGAGAGCTGGGCCTGTTAAGCCTGCAAAAGAGTAGACTGAGGGGGATCTCATTAATGCTTATAAATATCTAAGGAATGGGTGTCAGGAGGGTGGGGCTAGACTCTTCTCAGTGGTGTCCAGTGACAGAACAAGGGGCAGTGGTACACAGGAGGTTTAACCTAAACATAAGAAAATACTTCTTTACTCTGAAGGTAACAGAGCTCTGCAACAAACTGCCCAGGGGTATTGTGGAGTCTCCATCCCTGGAGACATTAAAAACCTGCCTGGATGTGTTCCTGTGTAATCTGCTCTAGGGGATCCTGCTCTGGCAGGGAGTTGAACTAGATGATCTCCTGAAGTCCCTTCCAACCCCCACCATTCTGTGAGATTTCCGTTTCTCTGGAGATGGGACAACATCCTATTGCTTGTTCATGCAGCACTTAACGGCTAGCGGGCCTGGCTTTGGCTGGAGTGTTGGGGGGCTGACAGGCTTCAAACAAACGACATGATGGTCACCCCAAATCTCTCTGCCTGTTTCTCATTTAGCACCTGAACAATGCCTGGGAGTCGGCGTCCTGCGGGAAGGTCGAGGATCAGATGGCCCTGACGGATCAGGCGCGCAAGTACATGGCCGCCTTCCCCACCCGGACTCTGGTGATGTGACAGGGTCGGCGGACAGAGAAGCATTATGGTTTTGAGAACACTTCACCTCTGCTGGGAAATTCCTGTTCCTCTGCATGAAAACTTTTCATGAATGGGAGAAGAGCCTATCTTTGTTGTGGTACAACAGTTGGGAGCAGCACAAAGTGCATTTAGTTACTCAGCATATATATATATACTTGTTGGATTTCACCCAACTTAAGAGGATTTTTTTTTTTCAATAAATGATACTTGCCTAAATTATTAGGTATTAAGTTTGAATCAGTAATGAATGATCTTAAGTGCAGACTTATACTAAAGATAATTTTTTTGTACTTTTTGAGATCAAGCAGACCTAATACACCAGTATTGTTATTTCAGTGATGTGCTAGCCAGGGGTGGGGTTTTGTTTGTTTCTTTTATTTTCTTTTTTTTTTTAATAATAAAAGAGCAGGTACTCAAACAGATGTATTTTAAATCACTGAACAAAATGCATTGGTGTAAAATACCGAAGTGAAAAAGCATTACTACAAACGCTAGTCTGTGCAAAGGGGAAAACAGATCAAGATTGTGAATGCTCAAACATCCATGCCTCTTGAAATACTTTTTCATTCTGTTGTGGTTCTAGACCATTATACATTGTGTGTTTCTGTTTGGGGGGGAGGGGGTAATTAGCTTGCTTTAAAAAATATTACTGTATGAAACATAGATTTATGAGAAAAATTATATTTTTATTCAGTAATTTAATTTTGTAAATGCCAAATGAATACTGTGTTTTGCTGCTACAGACCTTAGCGTGTAGACATGCTGCTAGTGTAAAAGGAGCAGTAGAGCTTTATATGGAAAGAAAACAAATGTTGATGTTAGCTAATTGACTATGCACTAGCATTTCAGACCTTTGTATTTTAATTTTTTTTACATCATTTATATTTTTTCCCCTTTTTTTATAAGCAATATTTTTGAACACTGTTCCTGGGAGATTTTTTTTTTTGTCTGGATGTGTTGTTTTGTTCCTTATTGGTTTATAACAGCATGCATTGCACCTTCATATGTTTGGGAGAACACTGTCCTGTTCATGTTGTCTGTTTTGTTCCATGTCTAGCTAATTGTTCCCTCATTTGGGTCTTGTGTACTGAATCAGGTTCTTAGAAATACATGGTTCTTCGTACTGCCATACCAAATCTTTACTGATATGGCAAAACACTGATTTTATTTTATGTTTTTATTGTCTGGGTTTTTTTATAACAGCCTTTTTGCTGCCTTAATAGCATTTGGTGCAGCTTCACCTGCACTTAAATTTTTTATACGACAATGTACTGCCTTGTAGATAAATAAAGTGTGTTCTTTTTTACTTAAACCAGCATGGTCTCCTAATCTTGTTTGTCTTTAGTGTTTTGGCAGTGGTGTTACAGGTAATAATCAAGCCAAGAAGGTTTTTTCCAGCACATTTTTAGATAAGTAAGGAATAGAGTTTAGCACACCATAGGTAGTCTCAACACCCTCAGTTCTCAGTGATTGCTAAGGAGGTGGAAGGAGCACAGCACGAAACGGCACGCATTTAGCATCTTGCCGACTTGAGGCACATCTCTAGTGTCACCAAAGTTTTGTGCAAAACTGCTGTTCTCCCCAAATACTGGATAATTTATTTCCTATCTAAGATAAGATGCAAGACATTCTGGAGTCCCTAGACTGTCAAAGAGATTTTTTTTTTAGGCTTGTCTTAAGAAACTGGAGGTTAGAATATACTTTGAAACCTGGCGCGTTAAATCTGCACAGCAAATAATAGGGCAGACCTGCAGGGCCTCATGCAGTGTAAGCACTGAGGGCATTCAACCCCAGAACAACGGAGAGTAAAGCAATTGCCAACAAAACAAGCACACACACACACACACACACAAAAATGCAACCTGCCAGGAAAAAAAAAAGCATTTTATTTAGTAGTTTGAAAACAATTTTGCTGAAATTTAACTTGATGGAAGTGCTTCAAAGTCACACGGATATTCTTGAGAGCAGGCTTCAAATCTGTGGGGGAAATAGAACTTCCAAGTTTGTGTAGCCACCCTCTGTGGACTGAGAGCCCCAGGAGTGCCTTCCAGGGAATGTTACTCCTTTCCCACCAGCCTGCCCAGTCCTCCCAGCCCAAGCCACACTGTGCACAGAAAAGGAGGAGCAAAAAGGCCTTTTCCACCCTCTGCAAGGTCACTGGTGTGCTTATAGCTTTCAGTGTGAGAAGGGACTAGTGCCTGCAGCAGCCCCTTCCATGTGTTTCCCATCTGCTCCCACATGTGGTTTGGGCTCTCACCAAACACTGGGGAATGGGGTGAGCCAGCCTGAGGTGTTTTTGCAGTGGTTGCCACAGGCAGGACCCCAGCACTGGGAATGGATTACAGAGGAGGGGAAGGCTGCAGGAGCACTTGCCTGTACAAAGGCTGCAGCTTGGGCCATAAAAATGCTTGTGCAAGATGGGAGGGAGGACTGCAGGACTGGATGGTGTTTAACCTGGGAAGAGGGAAAGGGCTGCCTGTGAAGCATGCCACAGCTTAAGCAACACATTACAGCTAAAAGAAAAGAAAAAAAAGGGGGAAAGAACACCAAGCTTACAATAGGGCTTCGAGGCAATGCTCTTGCCTTGTAGGGCTCCAGCTGTTGCTGCACCAAGTGTGGCTGAGTTTAAACAGATCATTATCTAGTGCCTGGTGCAGAGCAGTACCAGGATACATGGAGGCTCACCTTGCAGGTGCCCAGCGTAAGGATTGGGGTTTTTTCCACTACACCTTTAGTTGCTTTAAAACCCATTTTTAACATGCAAAACCATTGCAATAAATGTCTTGTTGACGGGCACGCTTACAGCTAATACAGAGGAAAATGTTTCTTTTCCCCTCTCTCATTTCATTGAAAATGCAAAACACTCAATAGATTAAGGCCTATTTGCATATGTTTCTGCACGCATGTGGTGCTCAGCATGAGTGAAGGAAGAGGCTTTGTGCAAATGCCCAGGAACCTGATTATTTTTCCCCCACCAATACTTGCTAAGTTTCCATTGCAACAAAGTGCCACCTCCTACATGTCTTTCTCACACAGATATTCCCACATGTCCATGTTGTGGTTATCATCTGAAATACATTTATTTCTTTCAGAGGTCCAAGAGCAGTCCTACCAGTCTGTTAAATTCCATCTTGAACATTGGTCAGGTAAGACCTATGCTGAGACAGGTCCATGTAGATGGTCTTGGTGATGACTATTTGGCCTTGCAATGGCTCTTTGCACAGGTGTATAGCCATCCTGCACCTTTTAAACCTGCAGTAACCTACCAAAATGAAGGGAAAACAGGTCCAGTCAAGTTCTCATTTAATGGAGAGTAGGCATTTGGCTCAAATTCCTATTAACCTTTTTCTTAACTGTAATTATAACTTAATAATGTTGTCAGTGGGAATTCTTTTGATTTCTGAAAAGAATTTAAATTATCATTTCAGCATGTGCCACTAATTAAAAATGAAGAGGCAAAGGAGCCAGGGCAAAAATAAAGGAAAACAGCAGAGCATGAGGTGTTTCCCAGCTAGACTGTAATTCTCCGGCTCTTCCTAGTAAAGGGCATTCTATGCAGAGTCTCAGGGGGGTTCAAATCCCACAGGCCTCACCTATGTGACAGCTATCAGCCTGAACTGAAAAAGTGCCAGAGCTTCAAGTCATTTGGGAAAAAAAAATTACAGATTGAATGAGAGAGACAGACTTTGTAGTTAGGAGCCAAAATAATAAGTCTGCTAGGGGTAAAGCGTAAAGGACAGCATTGAATATTCTGTAGCACAGAGTGATGCTTCAAAAAAGCCAGAAGAAAAAAGCTTTTTCTCAGTATTTGCAATCTTGATCCATATTCAGGCCAGAAAAGTCAATGGCTGCCAACCCTTCTGCAAGTCCACACAGTCAGGCACATAAGCAAAGGGTGTTTCTGTAGGGTTGTGACTGGAGCATCATAATCATCACTGCCTCTTACTCCTGCCACATTTAATTATATTACTACCTCAGCCCTGATGTGAGACAGGGGTGATGACAAAGGCCAGAAAAAAAACCTTGTTCCTATAAATCTATTTAAAATGTTTGTTTGGTTTGGGTTTAGCTTTGTTTTGGTTTTGTTTTATTTTTTTTAAAGAGCATGTTAAAAATATTTCAGTTCAGGAAAGAATTATTTTGAGGTACTGCTTGCTTCCTTGTTGCCTAGCACAGGTGGACTCAGTCGCTAGCCCAGATGTTTCTCAGGAGCAATGGTAGCATTTTGCCTGGGTGGCCAAAGAAAGACACTGGTCACATCACAAGGCTAATGCCTTAATTCCAAAAGTCGTCATATATCCCAACCAAATGCACTTGTTTCCTCTGTTTGCCTCTTTTCTTTGAACTTGACTTTGATGTCTCAGCAGTTTCACCGAAGACCCTGCTACAGCATAAACTTGTTCATCACTTTTTTGCTCTCAGTGACTGATGCGGGTAAGATAATGAAGAAAGACCATAGAGGCCCAAATTCTGCCTTCAGTCATGTCTGCAAGCTGGTAGTGGTTATATAGCTCATTGTTCAGGGCTGCAAAATGTATTCGCTCTGCTATTATTTTTCCATAAATTATTTGTGATCAGGTTGTTGGTTTTTTTTACAATCCCTCTTGATGCATGACATTTCTACAAGGCATTTTTCCAATTCATCTGAGTATTAGAACAATTGCTGATTTAAAACTTTTTCTTTTAAAAGAGCCTCCACTTCTCAAACTGCATGGATCTGCATTCACAGACTGGCTTGACTCACACCCGAGCGAATTTCACTTCATGGGGAAACAACTTTCACCACTTGAGTAAATTACAGCTCATGGCTACAGCTCCAAGACACGCTCTCTCACACATCTGTCAGAGAAGCCCTCGCAAACAGCAAAGAAGAAAGTTTCAGGAAGCTCCCCCCAAACAGGTTTCTACACTAACCATAGAGACCACCTCTGCGTCTCCCGGTTCCTGCCCGCCCAGCTGTGAGCCTGCCGTGGCCCTCCCGATAAAGTCAGCCCCAAGAGAGTGTTGAAAGGGCACCTGCAGGTGTGCTTTCCTGCCCGCCCCTATCTCTCCCTGCCACCTCTAATGTGTCATTAACTCTCTCATCAGCGTACCTCAGCACAGGAGGTATCTGAGGGCAAAGGGAGGCCATGACCACTGAAGCGATGGGTTTTCGGTATCTGTGTTCCTACGAGCTCAAGGCGGAGGCCTCCGAGGCACCGGCTCAGCCTTCCTGTGCAGATAAAGGTGCTTTGAGCTTGTGCTGCCGGCAGGGAAATGGAAATCCGCACTGGGTTACAGCTCCTGCCTGCCCAGCCACCTCTTGCTGCACTGAAGAACAACATAGAGGAATGGCCATGGTTAGCTGCAGTCAAAGGCCTAAAATATATTTCAGTGAAATAATAAAAAAAAGAGGTGATACTTAGCTTTTCATTTCAGCTCTGCTCATCCTCCTGGCCATCCCCTCTGCCCCTGTAACTGCTTTGTGTGGGCTGAGCTCTGCCTCACTCATACCAGATGGGGTCTGGCCCAAACCCTGCTGAAAGCTGATTGAAAAATATTGCTGGTCTCTGAGGCCTCAGCAAGCCCAAGCCCAGACTTTGCAAGGGCTAAGGACATGGATCATTTCCCTGTCCATGACTGACAGGCCTCTGCCACCCCCACTTAGAAGAGGCCCTCACACACTCCTGCCTGTGCTCCTGTTACCCCCAGGTTCAGGATCACCTTCACTGAAAGGTGAGATTGGGTCTTGAGTACCTTCCTCCGCTCAAGGCCCATCCATGCTCAAAAGCCTTTCACTGGAGGTGACTCACCCCCACACTGGAAAGGGCCTGTCTGCCCTGCCATATTACACTCAGCTTTGGTGCCCTCTCAGCAGCTTCCCACATCTCCAGGATAGGGATAAGTTCTCCTATTGCCCCATGAAGGTCCTGCAGTGGCACCCCAGGAGCAGTGACTCACTGGGAGATCTCTTGAGCTAGTGACGACTCAGGCACACCCTCAGCTTTCTCTAATCAAAGAAGTTAGAGTAATCCTTTCCTTGGCAACCTCTGACTTGTGGCCTCATCCTCTAACAGAAAACCCATAACAAATACAAATGCAGTTTGTATGGTGATAAGCTACAGAACTGATGTGATGGTCACCCCTCCGTCACTGCTCTAAAACCTATCACTTCCTAGCACAGCCTGTCATTACATCCCACTGGCATAGCTACTGTTGGGATCTGAAGACAATCCCCACTGCCACAAAAGAGGAGTCAACCTGACACACACTTGCCCTGCGATTTTGCCACAGGCAAAGCAGCAAACTCACTTACATGGTGATTAAAATAAGCTGCCTAGATTCTTTTCCCCCCTCACTGTTCAGTTGTCACTTCTGACGTTTGCTAGGCTGGCTGTCTGACATCAAAAAAAAAAATGCCTGTTACCATTCTCTCTGGCAACTGATCAGTGGAGCAACTAGGTTTTTATGTGACAGCTTGACTGGATTGAATGTGAAATTTTAAATGATGCCTTGGTTTGCCTTCCTAACTGTCAGAGTGATACAAGCTCTTCTTCCTTTCTCTCCAACACCCATAACTGACTTTTTTCAAAGGATTTCCAATAACAAAAATCAGCTTTTGTCTCAAGCACAGGAAGTTGTCTGGAGGGCTTGACATCCTGAACATGCTCCTGCACTCTCTTGAAGCTGATGCTGGGGGTGCTGTAACTTCAGCCTTGCTATGGCAAAGCAGGTTTTCACACTCTAATCCAAACTTCCCAGTAGAACCAAGCTTTGAGGAAGAAGACGAGCCCAACTGCTACACGGGTAGGTTTGGATGTAATGGTTTTCTATTAGCTGTGTACACAGGCTGGCAAAGGACAGGTCACCCTCCTTCTGGAAAAACGTTCAGGTGTTAGTGATAAGAACGTTACAAGATATTGCATGTAGAATAACACAACAGAGCAACACAGTGTCTTGCCCTTGCTGTTTCCAAGCCCCTGAAGCTCCTAAAGAAGTTTGTGTTTGTTGGAGACCTGTCGCAAGTCAGCAAAGGAGAAGCATTGACTTCTCTGGGAGGTGATGATTTTCCTTCATGTTTACTTATGCAAGGAAATGCATGCAAATATATCCATATTAACTCTCTTTATATACACTTATTTACCCTATTGAAATTGAAGGAAGGATGTTTTACTGAGGAGGCCCGAATCCCAGTCAGCAGTTTGACTCTCTCACAGGCTGTATATCATGCACTTGGGTCATGGAAACTCTTGGCCACCAGAACAAAAATGGTAAAGGACAGAATTCAGACAAACAGACTCGACTCTCAGAAAAAGAGAAAACGATCCAAACAAGAGACTGCTGTGAGAACATCTTCTGTGATGAGAACTGAAACTGCAAGTCACTGGTTTTCATTGAAAGCAATGCAATCAAGAGTCTGAAATCAGTCACATCCCCCAACTGATGAGTCGTCTGAAATCTGCCATCTTCCAGAGCACACGGATCCTGAGATCTCTCAGCTTCCTCATTTGTGATCACAGATTTCTGTAAAGAGGTATTTCATGATTAAAATCAAATTCATAATAATAATAATTAAAACACCATGGAGAAAAACATGCACTGAGGTTGTCCAAGTTGTTTTCTTCTCCCCAGTGCATAATGGATCAATTTTTTTCATTTATGTTGCAGTTGATTTCACACAAAGCCCTTTATGTTAGAAGTTAGGTTGTCAAGGGTTTCTCCAGATACACTGCAGTTTAGAGTGGACTTAATTTCACAACCATGTTTTAAAATAAATGTTGCATGCCTGATGCAAGAGTTTCCAGAGAAGTCAATAGGAGTAATCATGTGAATAACACACAGGCTTTGGCCTGAAAATCCCTACCACCCTCATTTGTGGGTCAAGGTTGGTCTACTTGGGGAAAATCGTAATGCAGTGCCAACAGTGAATGGCCTTTACATGGTCCATTTCCGAGACATATAATGATACCACCAAACCAACAGGACTTCATGCACATAATGAAAAGTGACAATGCAGTCATTTGTGAAGGATATAAGACAGCCACAGTAGTTAGGGCAACATTTGCATAATCACATTAACTTTAAGGACCTACTTTAAAATTGACCTAACAATGGCTGTTATTGTTTAAAGCCACAGCTGTCCATGCTGATCGGACAACATGCTTGGTCAACTTGTGTCGCAGCCATCTTCTTCAGGAGGATTTAGAAAGTTTGACTGAAAAAATTGTGGGCTGCAGGACATCCTGTGAGTGTTTGGCCTCCCATTGTGGTTTGGGTACCTGGGAATCCACAGCTTTCAGAGCCACACCACAGTTGCATTTTCATGGGGACTGATGTAATTTATCACACAGCTTTATTTTTCAGAATTGTTCAGCAAGATTGTGTGAAAAAGTACACACAGATTGCTTCTTAGCTGCTAAGAATATTACAAAACACGGGTGGTCTAAGCCCTGCTTAGTTTAGGCTGGCATGAGTTGCAGCTAAGATTTGAAGAAAATCAGAACTTGTAGTCAGACATGACACTTCAGCCACGTGTTCCTTCTACACACAGGAAAGAGTGGACCATTTTCATCTTCATATGTGCCTTGCACCATCACCCCCCACCACAAAATTGCTGATATGCAGCCAAAAATGTACCTGGCAAGTGCTTTTTGCTAGAAAAATATTTACTGAAATTGTCAACACATTTCAGGGTAGTTGGCCATATGCAAAGTTCTGGCTGAAAACTAGGCCCTTCTTAGCTAAGATTTCTTTTTCTTGTTGACATTTGTTTTGGAAAAGCAGCCTTGTCCACCTTGAAATACATGTTTATTTTAAGTATTTTCAGGATTCACAGACAAGCAAGATGGTACTGGATTAAGCTGCAGGGAACTCAAAGTTTCAGTTAGAGTGTGTCTTCTTTGAATAACACTAACCACAGGTAGGAGAATGACTAGAGCACACACTCCAGCCTGGAAAACAAATAAAGACAAATGTCGAAGAAAAAAAAAAAAAAAAGTTGTAGCAAAAACGGTTCAGCCCTTTCTGAGAATGAGGTTGAGGAAAACTAGTTTCTCCTTGCCCTGGTAGCCTAGTTAGCATAGCTGCTAGCATAAGTCCATGAACTTTAACTGACTTTTTTGTTTTGCATTGCATATACCTGTGATTAAAAATCCATTTAGTCTCCACACTGTCACTTCATCTGAAACCATGATACCCAGTTGAAATCTTTTTACATAGCTTACAATTAAGAAACTCTCCTGCCTGCACACTGTGAATCAGGGACTTGAAATTTTGCATGGAGTGTTGTTTGTGATTCTTATTCCTACAAAATTCCATATAAGTTTGACCAAGTCGTGCCCTCTGAGCATTTCATTTGGCCCAGGAGTACTAGAGGCTCACTGCAGTTTGGCAGCTCCACTCCTTGCAGCCCCCCTGGGTAGTACACACCATCCATTGGAGGTTTGGGGGCTACAGCTGACCATCTGTGACCCTGCTCCTCGCTGTTGGGCTGGTGCAGTGCCACAGAGTGGGTGATCTTGGCTGCCAGGGAAAGGGACCTCCTGCTGCCCCTTGCTGAGCCCACACAGGGAGGAGGAGGTTACAAGCCACAAATGCAGAGGGATGCTGAACAAGGTGGGAGCAAGCACAAGTTGGAAGCAATGGGAACTACTGGCTAGGGTCCAGATGTAAATGTGGATATGACTGTGCACACACATAAATATGTATAATTAAGATTAGTATTATAATGCATATACAGAAAAGTGGGGAGTAAGGGGAGGGTGAATTAATTGCGTGGAGAACCTCAATTCTGACTCCCCTAACTTTGAAGTACTGCACTCCCAAGCCTTAATGATCTTTTAATTTATACTTTAAATGATAATTTACCTTTTGATTATTCAAAAGATGGGCAACATTCTACACCAACACTTTACATTCAAGCAAAGTAATTGAAAAGATGCAAATGCCTTTAATGAACAGATATGCAGAATGCCCTTCTGAGTAAGGTGCAGGTAAAGTGAACAAGCATATTAATACAGGCAAAGCTTCACTAACCACACTTATTTATACTTTAGGCACTTAGTTCATCATGAGGATCAGCATTCTTTCCTCATTCCCATATCTGGACTTATTAAGGCTACTGGAATAGTTCAATAGCACTACAAGAGAACTGCAGGTAGAGCAAAGGTAGGGATGAGATCTGTGAAACTTCTTCAGAAACACCTATGCTGTTTCAGCACTTCTGTACTGTTTCAGTACTTCAGAAACCCCTGTCATTTGGGACTGAAAGAAAATACAGCTTCATATTACTTAGAATCACATACATTTCCCATAGCACCTCTCAGAGGTGAGTACTGTCGAAAGAAAAAAAAATGCAATGCTTGGGCAGGACTGTCTCCTGACAGTCAAAAATCAACCTTCTGCAGGGAAAATGATATAACACCTTCATTCGATCTTACTTTAGGCATCCCAAGTACTACGTCAGTCCCTTTATCTTAAGTGATTGTGAGGATTCTTTATGTAATTTTTACTTTTAGCATTGTGCTACTTGTACATTCCCATGGATTTGGTTATTACTGAACACAGTTCTATTGCAATCGGCTAACAAGGCATTTCATTATACAAAAAGTCTTGCATAGGTTTTTGCACAGACCCAAGATTGGACATTTTTCAGTATGGCAAGGATGACATTAGTAGCCCTGGGATTTCTCTCTAGAAAAAATCTTAATATTTCATAGGAGAGAGCAAAATGTTTAGAGCACAAAAGGATGATCTAGGGAATCCATTAAGGTGCTCAGCAAGTGCAGTACCCAACCCCTCCTCATCTTCAAACATGTCTGGTACTACCTGTCTACTAAGAATATTCACACTACAAAACACATTTGATCAGATGCCATCCCCAGCACTCCCTCACATACAAGCCCATGCAATGCAGGCTAAAACCAAAGCCGTAACAAGTGAAAGGCTAAGAGCAAAACAGCATTTAACTCAGGCCTTCTCTGCTAACTTGGCCCATCCAAAGTTTGTTATGTTTTAAAAAGGTAGTTCCCTTCAGAAAATCACACTTGCCTTTCAGGCTCACTCCATTCGAGGTAAGAACTTGCTCATTTGTATAAGCGACCAGCATTCACCTTCCCCAGTTACCACTGGGGATATGCAGTGACAGACTGGGAAGGTGACAGATTAGAGTATTCCAGGTTCCAGCTCCACTGTTTCACACAGTCTAAACCACTTCCACTAACTGCATATCTGCATGGGAGAACAATCTGAAACAAACATGGCAATATAAAATTGCCTATTTGCAAATACCATCTATTGTAAAAAGTACAGACTGTAAATGTTACATTAAATTCAACCTGTCTGTAAGACTATAATTAGCTATTGCTAATACATCTGGACGTAAAATGAGGCATACAAATAGCATTGTAACTGCTTCATGTAACTTTCCAAGCCAAAGAGAAATAATGAGTCATTCATCTTAAGGACACCAATATTTTGACAAACATAAGATAAACTGCAGTGTGAATAAAAAGTTCAGAAACCCATTCAAGCACCAAGCAACATGTAAGTTCTCATCAGTGATCACCAAAAGTGAATCATTAACAACAAAGTAAGACAAGGTTTATAGAGAGAGCAATATTTTTATTAGACTACCTGATACATCTTCTCAGACCAATGGTTGAACTAATGCAAAGATATTACAGGCTTTGATTTTCTCCGTGTCAGATAACAGAAGCTCACTTGCACCCTTAGGCAATCACAGCTACAAGAGCATTCATTAATTGCATGACACACACAGGACAAAGTGATGTCCCATGACTGCATATGAAACTAGTGGTGCAAAGTGAGTATTGGCAAGACCCTCCTACACAAAGTTAAATGTGGCATTAACACTACACTGTAGAAAATTGAGATAGCACAGATGTGTAGGAGGACACTGCATATATACCAACCAAAACCAGTAAAGATCCTTGGTCCAACTATTATCCTATTCTGCCTGACACAGCAGATGGTGGTACCTCTTGCTTTAGAGGCAGGTGAGATCCATCTGCAAATCAGCTAAGTATTTTCTGCAGTGGTGGAGAAGAGGGAAAGCTGTTCTTTTTGGGGTACTGCATGTCTTGACATGTGAGATTTTGTTAATCTTTCTTAATACCAAATGTTACTTTGTAGCCAGCTACCAATGTTATGCACATAAATATACATCCCTTAAAGACAGATTAGCATTAAAAGGTCATAGGCAGCTCAAAATAAAATTTTGAAAAACCCAGCTACCTCCTCCAAAGCCCCCTGTACTTCACTGCAACATGCACGCCAGTTATTTTCAGCTGCTGTAACTTGCTGATCTCCATTTAGCAACTTCTGTATTTTTTTCCTCTTTTTATGGCACTTTGAAGGCGTGCGTTTGTAGAGCAGTGATGTAAAACAACAACCTTAGAAAACAGCCTAAATTAGGCATCTGTTCATATTATTGAAAAAAGGAGAGAAAAAATCAGATGTCTTTTGCTTCTGATAGTAATTTTAAAGCCCACATAAACAGTGCATAGCTCTTTAAACTTTTCCGCTGGATTTTTTCTGTCTTTCCTCCTGCTAAAAGTCCTTTCATGGAGGCT
The DNA here is from genome assembly GCA_020745705.1 of Hemiprocne comata. Lineage (NCBI taxonomy): Eukaryota > Metazoa > Chordata > Aves > Apodiformes > Apodidae > Hemiprocne > Hemiprocne comata. The sequence continues at coordinate 87,537,718 of CM036588.1, forward strand.
GTTATTCTCAAGTCTTACCTTATATTCATATTTAAATATCTCAGCTCTTAATATTGCTATTAAACTACTGTTTATTTCTATCCCGCCAGCAGTCAGAAATGTCAAGGAGTGTCTTATTGTATGACTCGGTGTAGCACAACCCCAGAAAATTCCCATTGTGCCAAGCAGAATTTGCAGTTATGAGATTTATTTAATAGTATTGTATTGTTGTGAGAATAGATCTCATAGCTTCAAAGAGCCCGAGCGTTATCTGCTGCTCCACGACGGGCAGTGAAGGTACCTCCACGGGCAGGTGGGACTGTTTATTTTCATTATACACTAGCACATTATGGCATAAATCTATAGAGTCTCTGTGAGAACTTCTTTTGTGAGCGTACATCAAGCCATACAGTTAGAGCTCCTGAGCGACCCTTTTCCTTCTTGCCTTGGCTTATTGGAAGAGCTACAACAGCTTCTCTGTCGAGGAACTACACTAATGATACTGCATGGTATGTGTTACACAGTGGCAGCTCGTCCCTTCTGTGCGTGGTTGCTCAGTTTGGGATTCTTTCCATGAATTCATTGTCTCTTTCAAAAGAGAAAAAAAAAAAAAAGAAAGAAAGCAGGAAAGGAGTGAAAAACCTCAAGCTATTTCTTTCGAGTTGCGACCTCCACGCGACGGCTGGGCACGCGCAGCCTGTTGCCTGTTTTGTGCTCTGCCATGTTATGTGGCACTGCAATAACTTTGATCCCCAGGGAGGTGAGGCAGAAGTTGGTCTTCACCATTAAATTTTTTTATAGATAGCAAAGTCCATCCTTCCACCTGCATCCAAAGCACTGAAGCAGCTGGCAGAACAAAGCGCTAGAGAAAAATAGTTGACCAGAATCTATCTGAAATTGCCAGCATACAGGTGCAGTCTTGTTTTTCATCTCAGTTGCAGCAGTCCCCAGTGACTGTCAATGTTTTACTGAGGCTAATTAACCCTTTTTTGCCTAGGATGTATCAGGAAAAAAAAAAAACAAACACCAAAAAAACAACCAACCTGCCACCCAAGCTTAAAATTACATGAGCAGAGAATGGCAACAATCATGCCTAGCCCAGAACTGTGCCACAAATAAAACAAATAAAAAAGTTCCTAAAAAATAAAAAAGAAACAGCAAAAGTATGAGGAAACTTTGCATCTTTGGATCGTTGAGGCTGCACCAAGGTTAGTGTGTTACTTCTAACACCTGAACAAGGTGGTAAAGATAAACAGAAATCACCCACTGCTGAAGCACCGCCAACTGAGTGTAAAAGAGCAGTTGTTAAACAAGGAATAGTAAAACTGAACAATAAACTTGGATAAGCACTGTAGACAGGAAGTCAGGAAATATAAACAACAGAACTAAAGATAAGAATTTGAGGATAGATAAGAATTCCCAAAGCTGCAGTTTGGCTCAGCCGTCAACATTAAACATTCCTTCGGATCCTCAAGGAGAAGTGGTGGCCAAGAAGCCTTATGACTTTTAACTTTCTTCCTCAAAGAAGCCAAGGGAAATCCAAATGATCCATGCAAAAAAGCAGGACTGTTCCCTGCAATGCAGTGCCTTGTGCTCCTTATCTGTCTGGTTGTTCAAGTCCTAAACTACAGGTTTCCTTTCATCCCCTGGGGAGAGGATCACACAGTCCCAATGTTAGGATTTTCCATTTACATGTAGCCTAAATTTTGCTTCTCATTTTCATCTCATTCCTGCTATTTTTACCTCCCTCATTAAAAAGAGAATGTCCATTGATATTATTAGCATTTCAAGTGTTGACCTCATTTTCACATCCTCTCTAGTAGCTACATGGCTGTCACAAACCAAGGGATACTTAGTTATCTGACAACCCCTGTGGAAGCCACCCGCTGGTGACAGCAGAGCTGTTCCCAGTCCCTCTAGCTCCCCAGGACCTGGCTCACAGCCACTGCAGAGGGGGAAAGGTCCTTGCCTCTTGCTGTGGTCACCTGATACCTCAACATGGTCCTTTCAAAATGCACTGGTCTTATTTCCCTTCCCCAATCACATGATGAGCACATGTCTAACTAGCAGAGAAGTTGCCTTCCCTTGAGAAAGTGTATTTAGTCCAGGTGACTTTTTCTACCAACATCAGTTTTTCCATAGCAACTTGAATTAGACCTAACGACACCTCCGACTTGTCATTAAAAAACAATACACTGACAGTGACAGCTTCCTATCCACCAACAAAAGCCAAGTGATGGCAGGACAGAAAGGCCAAACATGCAGGCAACAATCTGGGCTTGTTTTTACCCTCATTCTTTGATGTGACTATGTTAGGAAAAGAGATGGAAGTACGAATGAAAAATAAGGGAGATGCTGGCTACCTTGCTGTGCTTTTCTGCCAAGCTTTCTGCTTTCATGATTTCAGTGCCTCAGTTTCCAGGGTGGAGAGTTTGGAAGGACACTCTGAGGCTGCTCTCCAGCTGTGACAAAACCCGAACTCAGATCTGCCAGAGCTTCTGTAGCTGTAAAACAAGGCAGTTTTGGTTAACAGAGTAATGCATAGGTCTGAGATGAAAAGGACAAGGCAGGCTGTGGGAGGGAGATATGCTCAGTTGTGCTGGTACAGTAGGAGTTCGGCGCTGGTGTCAGAGCTGCTACTTGATTCGCTTCAAACACGCTGGCTCAAAGCTCCTAGCCAGCCTAGAGCTGGGGATTCCTGAGCTGCACTGAGTCGCATGAGTCGCATTCCTGGCCCTCAGGAAAACCGCCCACTCTGCTTCTCAGAAGCAGCATCAAGGAAAGCAATGCCTCCAGACCCGAGAGGTGGAAGCCTGCCACGGGGCTGGAACTGCTGGAAAGCCGGGACGTGATGCAATGCTTTGGCAGTTGCTGGCTGTGCTGCAGTTAGGCTTGCACAGCTGTGCCAGCTGTGCCTTCTATAGTCCTCGCTTTGAAGGATGCCATGCACAGAATCAGTGAAAGGAAAAACATTTGCCTTGCCAAGACACTTCAACAGCAAGTCCTGGACATTTTGCTGGCTACAAAAATAGAAAATACAGTTTAAGGCATCTTAAGGGATCAGTATGTTCTTCCTCATGCTTTTAAGCAGCATCAAGCCTAAGAAGCATTCCTGCAATAGATTTCTTTAACCTCTCCTTGAATGTCTTCATGTGGTGGAGATGCCCAGTTTCTTCAGGTCTCTCTGTTCTTATCGCAGTGCTTCCTCAAAGTCTTACCTGTCTTTCTTGCTGCAGCTGAAGCCAAATCCTTCTTTTTTGAGTGGCAAAACACATGGAAAATAGTTTGTTATTTTTGTGTTTTGGGAATATTAATAGTTAGTATTAATAAACAATCATCCTCTAATGAAATGGAATAAGATTTAGAAATACCAGTCATTAGGAGCCTTCAGCTGCAAGGCAGTGCAGCTTGGTAATGCAGCATGACAAAACCTGTTCTCTGGCTGTAAAGGGCTTTTAAGTCTAATATTTCATTATTTAACTGTATTCACGCTGTTAAATTGAAATTCCACAGCAAATGGAATTCTAGGCTTGCAAAACAACTTCCTCCCATTCATAAATCGTATCACTTTGCATATATTTGAATGGTCAAACATCTATTTAGTCCCTGGAATGATTTGTTCTTTCATTAATGGAGACTAGATGAAAGCTGCAGATAACAGCTCATAGTGATTGAACATAAAGTAGAATTCCTTTATTGTTCAGGATCTGCAGCCCGAGCACCATGGCAATAATCTAATGATGCCAAAACTTGGATGCCCTTCAAATGCTTCAGAACAATATGTGCTGTCAACATGACCTACACGGGGTACCAGTGACTGAGAAGTCAGAGTCTAAAGTTAGTTTTCCTCTGCCACCGTGGGCGCAGCACGGAAGGGCAGCAGCTCAGGGGCACCGAGGAAGTGCTGGGCATGCAGAAAGCTGGGCAAGGGGCTGGTGCCACTCAGGCCCAGCCTATTCATGCTCCTCTTTCTTATTTAGACCCTCTAAAATCCATCTGCTAGTGAAGCCGCTGCTAAAACTCTCCAAGAGGTGAACCAGAGCCCTTGTTAGTATATCCCAGAGCACTTAAGCCCAGCAGCTCCCACCGATTTCAGCGGGACTTGCCCAGCAATGAAGCCTGTAAATAGTTATGCTTGCAGGACTTCCACATTTTAAAGTGGACAGGGGATCAGCCTGGGTAAGGAGTGTGGGATGGAAGTTATTCCTAAAGTGGCTCCAGCACTTCGGAGCAGACAGTAGAAGAGCCTTCTCAGGGCCAAGTGTGCAGCACACTATGGACAATAAAATATGCTGATTGAATGCATTCAGCTGAACATCAGCAGCGCCTTTAGAAGAAATGCTCATCTTCTGTTTGCCACCCAAAACCAAATTATTTTAATGACTGATGGGATTGTTCAACATACATGCCATAAAATCCATAGGTAGTCTGTGCAGCATAAAGCTAAAATACAGCTAGAGTGAATACATTTTACTTGCAAGCAGAAAATTATTTCTCAGGCTAATACTTGAATTAGATTTGGTGCTTTCAGGGTAATGTGGGAATGGGAAAAGGTGGGGAAAATAACCCAGCAAAAATGCAGTGTAGTTTTCTGACTATTATTTGCCTCCTATCTGCCAAATGGTTGCATTTGCTGACTGCATGATTTCCTGAACAGAAATAGTGTTAATTCTGAGTTGTAGAAAAAACTTCCCATATTGAGAAAAAAAAAAGTGAGATCACCATTCACTGACCAAGATCACAAAAGAAGAAAAATGGACATGAAAAAAGGCCCAATTCCCCAGCAGTGAGACATTTCCAATTGGGTTGCAGTATTTATTTTAGTTTAAACACATTGCTCAGTGAATGAATGAACTGAAGGTGCACGGGTCAGGACCCACCAGGAATACCCTCCTCTCCTATCACAGGCATATTTTTCAAAAGCCTTAGTGGTTACAGCCTTTATTAGTCCTGTTTCTATCTGAAGATACATCCATTCCTTAATGAGGGTGTGCTTACAATTGAGATAAACACTGGAATTGCAGCATGAGCCTCTGAAACTTTTGATACAGCATTATTATCTGACGTGCTGTAAAATGAGTCTCCTCAACTACTTCTTAACACATTTCTGTTATCAAACCAGCACACCATCCCATATGCTAGGCAGGCATTCCTGCTTGTGGGGGACAGCAACTTGGGTCCTTTCCTTGCCAGCTTATCCAGCATTTATCTTCTCTCTCTGTTTTGATGGTAATTATCTTTTATGAATGCAAGAAACCTGAGGGAAAAAGTAACCACTCTTTCCTTGCCATGGAACATACTTCAAGGCTTTGAGTTTTTCTGGCCAGACTCCCATCCCAGATTTTTGGAGCTCCAGTGGGGCTTGCTCTACAGCCTATTATAGCTGCCAGGGGAGAGTGTATTGTAATACGTTACAGTCTTCAACTACAGCTGAACAATCCACCCTTACAAAAAAGGCCTTTTTCAGAGCTTTTTCATCTCATGTCTGATATTGCCAGCCCCAAAAATAAGACAATCAAAACTGCCTATCCAAGCTACAGGACTGAAAAACACGAGTTTACAGAAGTCCGTTAAAAAACACTCCAATCTTAGTCCCACCATAAATATGGACTATCTGCCAGCTACTCACTGAGTCATATAGGTACGTGACAGCTAAACTTTTAAGATTCTGTCAGACAAGGACTTGAGGACTGTACATTGTCAAAAGCAGATTAACTCTCAGGCTGTCCACAGGAGAAATATTAGTATCTCTAGCTAAAGACAGGGAAATTGAGGTGGAGGTTCAATTTACCCAAGGCCATGCCATAAATCATTAGAACAGCACGATTAAAACTGAATAGCCACAGGCTCATGAGTTCTGCAGAAAGATGCAGGGTCAGGATTTTTGCTCCTGTTAGAGATTTATGGCCAAAGAGATAATGAATAAAACACTTTCACTGTCATTTTTTCTCAAAGAACGGTTGTTAAGCACCAGCACTGATCTAGTGGGTCTTACAGATGCTATTTTAGAGGAGGAAAAAGGCAACTAATAATAGTTTGCAGATAAAACACAGAGAAAGAAAGGAAATATATATGGCCATCTAGTTTAAGTGGTCCCAGAAATACTTAGTTTTGCTCTGTCCCACAGCTGTCAGATAAAGCAAAGCTTGTCCACAAGCGAGAGAGAAAAAAAATGATAGCCATGCTTTCTAACAAACTCACATGGACATGGATCATACCAAACAGAGCTGCCTAACCTCGTTCTGCCTGTAAAAATCTATATGCTCTTACGCACTGCTATCGTGTCTCCCACTCCTTATCTCCTTTCTATAGCAAATTCCTTGTACATCCCTCATCAGGTTCTAAACCTCATCACCCCCACTGCTGTTCCCTGGACCTCTTCAGTTTGTCTACAGGTTTCAGTATGCAGTGCCCAAAACTAAAGTATTCCCACTGAAGCTTCACCAGTATAACCTGGGAAGAAATAATCATTCTGATCTTACACATTTCATCCCTGCCAATATCAACACTCAGATGGCATTTTTTTCCAACTGACATTGTGTGTTGCCGATTCATTTAGTTTTCACCTTTAACACTTTTCTGCAATAAAACTGAAAAAGCATTTTATATTTTCGCCTTTGGTTCTTTCTTCCTCTACTTTGCACAAATCTTACTGGTTGCTGTTTTACTGACTTGCACCATTACTTCCATTTTCCAAAATCATTTTAAATTCTGATCACGTCCTGCAGAGAGCCTGCAAACTCCTGGTGTCACGCACAAGTTTTATAAATACTACTACATCGTCCAGCTCATTAATGGAAATAGTGAATAGAAGTGACAGACAACTGACCTTAGGGACCTCACTTGCAATATCTCCCTGGTATGATAACTAAACTTGGGCAACTCTTTTTTGAATGCAGCTTTTCTTTTTTAATTAGTTATGCATCAACTCCTCGTGATAGTTTCATCTAGACCATATTCCCCCCCCTTTGTTTATGAAAAAATATCATATGAGACAGTATCAAAAAACCTTACCAAAATCAAAATTCATCACACTTAATATGCAGTCTTACTCAATTAGACCAGTTGTGTTGCTGAAGAACAAAATTCATTTGAGTATTCAACATCAGTGTTTTTCAAACAAAGTTTTTTTCTAAAAAAGATCACTTTAAACAAGCACAGCAGTTCTCTGTGACAAACTTCCAACATTGTCAACATTTCCTGTAACAAGGTAATTGCTATTTTTTCAAAAATCATTGTAAAATCACTGCTGGCATTTTTTATTAAATACTGATAAAACACAAATTAGGGTAATGAATTAGGTCATTGAGTATTTAAACAAGAGTTTCAGATTAAAGTTAATTAACCTGATTTCAGTTAAAAGTCACAAAACCAGATGTAAATTAAACCAAACAAAATGGAAACAAACATTTCAACATCTTTTGAAAAAGAATTTCCTTGGTTTTCAGGCAGCAATAAGACTCCAGATCACAGCTTGAAATTTGAGATGGCCAAAATGCTTTTCAGTCTAAAAGCAGATACTTTGGCACCTGAGGACAGAAGCAGGAAAAATCAACTTTACTCACACCTTTTTAGTCAAAGAAAATTACAATTACGGTGGCAAATGTCAGCCAACCAACCTAAACAAAAAAGCCAACCTTCAAAAGGGCCGATACAAAACAAGGCAGCTATATCAATATTTGCACAAATTTTCCCAGGAGTGAATAAGTTCTTTGAGTTACAGGCCCGAGTGCCTGACGAAGTGAGTCCCCCCGGGGATGGGCAGCAGGGTGTCTGTCAGAGAGAGAAGCAGCGTTTGATGCCCGGGCATTTGGCACGCTGCCACCCATCCCATTGCTCCATTTCAGCTGGAGTTTTACAGAGGAGGCAGGAGGCCAGCAGGGAACTGAGGGTGGCTGGGAGGGAGAATGAGAGCAGCACCACAAATTGCGTGTCCTTCAAGGAGCCCTTAATCTCGTGTGACATTTGCCACTGCTTACAAATCTGCCTATAGCAGGGCCTGTTTTCCACACTGCTGCACCAGGCAGTGAAGAGACTGCCAGTGTGTCGCTCAAGCACCTCTCCACTGGCTTTGCACAGGTTCCAATGACAAGCAAATTCTTTTTCTTTCTCACTAAACTTTTACTCAACTGGCAGGATTTAACATGACCCTGCAGGATGTACTCATGCCAAGAAACTCCAAGTCACAAAGGAACTCCACAAGTGAGGTTAACCACTGTTCATCTACAGTTTCAGGCACAAATACATACCTCTTCAAATTTGGAAGCCATGTCGGACCACTGTCAGGCCCTAAGAAAGCAGGTATCTAAACTTTGCTGCTTCTAGCTCTAGGAAAAGATGTCTGTGTTCCAGAAAAAGATACCAACAGTTCAAATGAATTAGGAACAGGTTTCTTCAACGATACAGAGATAAGTTTCCAATATGTATTACCACACATTCATAAAAGGAACAAAACAACAACAAAAAAAAGATACCCCAAAACATTCACAGATGTTACAGAGCTGCTCTTAGCGTGGGAAACTGGAGTTCAAATGACTCAGTGAAGCAACCTCAGCTTCTAAAAAGACTGAACCTTGACAGTGTTTGACCAGGGTGCCAACCCCAATGTGCTGAACCAGTCACTTTTCTCTCCATAAAGATCTTGTTCCTAGAATAAGCAACCTGAACTAAACATTAGATTTATCACCTTTGGTGGCTGGCTCAGTCTAAGTGCATCGAGGCTGAAATGGATTTGAATATTACAGCTTACTCCTCCAAACCTCCCAGTTTTTCATGGCCTTTGAGCAGTCTTTGTTGGTAGTTGTACAACCTGACTGCCAGCATTACGAGTCCTGTATTGCCTCCTGTTTCACTGGTGTGAAAAAATACCAGTGAATGCTAAATAGTGTAAAAAAATATTAGCTCTCCTAATGAGCCAGACTGAATCAAGCTGTTGCTAGAGGATAGCACAAACCAATCAGGAAATTGTACCTTAGACCATGTTTGCACAGGCCTCTGTCTTTCCACAGAGAACCTGACCAACAACCAGAACCTGGGAATTATCAGATATCTTTTTCCAATATGAATTCAGCCTACTCAGGGACCTTACTGGAGGCAGCCAAGTCTGTAGCCCTTGGCCTACGAACCTGTCAAAAACAGGGCCTCAAGTGATTCTCAGCTAGAGTCAGATAACCAGGTTTCCAAATATGACCTGAAAACCCACACTATTTTGTTGCCAAAGAGTAGTAATGGGAGAAATGCCAGAGAGACTGAACTCAAAAAGCTGCCACTGAAGGCTTTTTCCCCTTTCAGAGAGAAAACCTGTCCCTGACTGAAAGAACAGCAAGAAAAAAGCAGATGTACCAACCACTTCACCCAAACCTGTAGCAAAAAAAGCCCTGTCTAGAGCTTCCACCCTCCTTCCCTGTGCCTGATTGGTGACTGCAGCATGGCCCTGTGGAGTAGGAAGCAGAAAGCTTGAGCCCTGGCCCTGCCCAGCACCAACCTGCAGACACCCTCTGAGGAGTGAGTGTGCCCTGGGTGCCCCTTCCTGAGGAGTGAGTGTGCCTGGCTGCCTACTGATGTGCCCCCAGCCTGCCTGGTTCACATCCAAACCTTGGGATGCAGGCAACAAATTAGGAGCTCTGGGGTCTAAATGAGAAGTCCTGATTCCGGGATGTTTCCTTTGGTGAACGGCAACTGCAAGGCCCGGAGCCTTGGTTGGGCAACAAGCCAGCGGAGGGCCACGTGTTGCTCCACACCTCCTCTCTGCCTCCATACACCCCTGGCTGCACCACTAAGGAAAGCCACCCCAGAACAGTTACTGTGCTGGAGCATTCTGCCTCAGCTAACAGAAAAACCATCTTTATTCACCCTCTGTTGTAACTCAGGCCTGATCAGCCCCAGTCATGCTGTTGGTCAAGCAGGAGGGACGGCAGGAGCCCTGGGCCACGCTGCAGAGCACATTTTCTGCCCCTTCTGCCCTTTCCCTGATGTCACTTTCTCATTATGACATTATACCAAATCACAATGGGGATTAACCACCCCCATATAAGCTTATTATAGGCTTATGCAGGCTGCTAGAGCTTGGCTTTAGACAGCATTTATTTTAATGAGCCTCGGGCTGATGTCACCACTACACCCATGAATGTATATCCCCATTAAGAGCTAAAATTAACGGAGAACATAAAATTAAGTTGCTTTGTACAGTGTCTATACAAAGGTGTCAAAATCCCGATGACATACACATTAAAAAAAATGGCTGATGATGCAATGGTAAAATAAATACGTCAAAGTGGAACTAAGGGAATAATTGCAGTCCATAAAAAACCAACACTGCCAAGTGAGTAACACTTGGTGATGATAACTGAATGCATTTGCACTGCACTGCTCACCTGCAGCAATGGATATGCAAAGGCTTAACCTGTGCACTTTAAAACAAGCAGCTCAAGCAAGGGAGCAAAACAACCTCTTCTACTTATCAAAATTTGGGAGAGGAAAAGAGGAATTTTCTGCAACTTATATAGTCGTGCAGTGCTGAATTAGTTACATTTAGCTGTGGATTAATAGCAGGGTATTCAAGGCAGGAGGTATTGCTAGAAAAAAAAAATTAACTGGATCTGAGGCAATGAATTTAGGATAAGCTGTTGAATGCAGGGAAGAGCTACTCTAGTCACCTTTGTAAGAACTAAGCAGTAAGAGACATTAAAATATTAATTTGTGAGAAATTTGTACTAATTCTTTTTTCAACTCAGACAATTTGTTTGGAAGTCTCTCACTACTATTCAATAAAACCTACCATGTTTAACATGGGCAGAGAAGCAAAACTACGGACTGATGAAGAAGAAAGTTAAACTGGCACTGAATGTCTCAGCTCCACTTACTAATTTCATCACCAAAACACATGGCTAGCTCCTGCCCTGACTCACAAAATGTGTGAAAAGAGGCTTCTCAGTTGAACATCGTGCAGAACTTCATTAACTCTCCTTCTAACTCCCAGCAGAGCAGGATCTAAGCCAATATATTCTGCAACTATTTCCTTTCCAGCTAGTAGCTCTGCCTGCACGGACTTTGCCAAAGACACGCCATGATGTTGGTGAATGTGAGTCTGGGAAAAATTTCTAGATTCAGAGAAATAGTGTTAATATTGGACCCTTCGTCTTTCTTCTTTTTTTTTTTTTTTTTCTTCCCCACTCCAGCTATACCTGCACTTTATGTGACTACGGGGTTTTCAAACAGCTATATCATAACAGTCTGTCGCAAGTGTATTGGGTGTTTCAGTTTGCCAGACCTGTCATAATAAATTAATTACAGGATGTTGCAGAAATGGCTGAGTTCCAACAGCATCTTGCACAGTTTAATATAGCCCTATTTCCCCATTTCGATGTATTTGTGGTTAGATAAATCCTCAGAAAATTTACAGCTGCTACACACTAGTTTATTATACTCCCTGCCTGTGCAGGCGATCTAAGTGCAACAAAAATTTGATGCCTGCTCAGAGCATAGATTTTACTGATACTGCTTTACCGGTGTGGAAACATTTTTCCGCTAAAAGTGGCATCTGCAGTTTCTTCCGAGTAGTTGCATTTGAGCATTAGACAGGACTTGTAAACTTGCTTGCCACAGCCAAACATTGTGCAAATTCATTTGGCTCGACAGTCCTCACAAAAAATCAGGTGGCTGGAGTTTTAGATGGAACTCAGAGCTATTATTTTCATTTCTGAGTGCAAGCTAGAAAATATTTTTTTGTCTTTGAAGTTAGTGTGCATTAATGCATAAATTCCAGCCATGATGTTGCTGCTGAAAGCCTCAACCTTACTGACTTTGCTGGAGCTTTGAGTATAGAGGTCTGTTTACTCTGAGCAGCTTGCAAGGACCGGGGCTCCACACATCTATGTCACTGCTGGAAAACAGACTCATCTGAAGGGGAGGGCAGCAAGCAATCAGCATACAACACACTGAGCAAAGGACAAAACCCTGGCCAAAACCACTGTGAGTACAGCACATCTACATGTAAGAAAAGGATCATATGATACTTAATGCTCAAAACAGCAGCTAGATGCTTGGTGTGAAATTCTCATCTCTGCTCTAGCTGTTTGAGGCTGGAGCTGAATCAAGGCAGAGGTGTGTATTGCAACAGACAACAGCTATAACGGTGCCCTTTGAAGACCTGTGCTAGAAATCAGGGAACCAAAGCTCCAGCTGTCCCAAGAGCACTGCAAGCCACATATGATACGGACCTTTCCAGGCTGTAGCTCAGAGTTAGGACAGTACCGAGTCATGAGTCACTGGAGAGACTGGAGAAAACTCCTCGTGGGTTCTACAAATTCACCCACAAAGCTCCTGGAAATGGCACAAAAATGTATTTAAAAAGTGAAGCAGCTAAATATCTTTATTTCTAAAGTCTGGAAAACATGACTGAAGCTACCAAAGCTCTGCTATAACACACCCTCTCACTATCTTCTGTTCCTTCTTCTTCAGTTCCAATTTCTAATTGCCACATTCTTGCAAGTCTCCCCCAGACAGCAGTTTTCTTCTCCAGTTGCTTATTTCCCTCTCTCAGACCTCCTCTCGTTTCTATTCCTTACATGCAGCAGTTTTGTTCCTAATGTGCACGTTTTACACTCAAAGCAATAAAACTCCTTGAAATAACACAGTATGTTTTTACAAGTGCAGGTGTACATTCATAAATCCATTTCTCCAGAACATTCTGGATAGCCATTGGACAGAATGCTAAGGGGAAAACCCCAGAGTATAAACTTGCCCATGAGTCTTTCTAGCCTCCCTCCACTATTCAGGAAAGACTTCTATGCCCACCCCATTTCCACATCCATAAAATAGGTTGCACTGCACACATGCTACTTTCATATGTGCTAGAAAAGGATCATTAAAAAACCCCACCACTCTTTGTGTTTACCAAACAAGTGTTTTTGCTTTAGTCTGTTCCCGCCTTAAATGAAGTATTTCCTATTCACCTTAGTAACTAGAGCAGAAGGATGCAGTGAATGAAGTGCCTCATTATCAAGTTTGTATCCATGGGCTCTGCAGAATGGCTACCATGCCCCCTATTTTTCCTAGCTGTCTGCTTTTGCTTGTAACAGGCCATTGTTAACCCTAAATGATCCTGACATTCAATTCTCCAGCAGACAATCAGGCCCAGCCGGCAGATTTAGTTCACTAGTCAACAGAGACTTTCAGTTGTCATGTTCCTCTGTGTTCTCATTAGCCCTTGTTTGACTGTGATCCATCCCCTACTGCCTTCTGAATTAAGTGATGCTACAAATACACTTATTGTGCTTTATGATGTCTGTTCCTCAAATTATTTTAAGGGAAAAACTAAATGCAATCTGATGGCTATTGGGGAACACAGGAAAAATGTGCCATTCGTTCTCTTCTATTTCGTTGATTTACGCTTTGTTCTTGACGTCTTTGCCGTAGCAGAAAAATGTAATAGGAACTGTATGTTGTAACCACACACACAAACCCGAAAAACACCAGAACAATGGAAGATCTACTAGGCTGTTATCACCAGGCAGTTATAAATATCTAATATTAACCCCTTTTTAGAAGAGGTTTTATCTGCTTTGTTCCAGCAATTAACTTGCATCACCCTCTAAAAACTTCTCAAATAGACTTTGATAACTCATATTTTAATTCATGGTTCAGGGAGCAATTTTGCAGGGCACTCGTGTTTTAGGACACTTAATGTGGTTCTTCAATGTAAAGAATGAAATTCTGGAATTCTTTTGTTCCACTGAAATTCAAATTTTTGGCAAATGTCCACACTGTTCATTTTAAAGTCATACTAAGAGAAATGTAGGTTGCATTGGCACAGAAATTAGAAGCATTATATAAAGTTTGATTTAAAAACTTTTAAAAAACCATTACCCTAATCCAAACTGTTTAAAAGTTTTATCCTTACTTGTAAGTTTAAAATCCCAATAGCAAAGTCTAAAGAATCTACTAACACTGAAGAGAAAAGCAGTTTTTCTTACAATGAATGTACCAGTCAAATTTCTGAACAAAAGGTATAAACGGTCTTTGCCACTATGCCACATTAATAATTTGTTTAAAGAGATTTTAGACTGAAGGTCCTAAGTTTAATACTGAAGGATCACTTCCATTAAAATTAAAAAAAAATTAAAAAATCAGATCGTTATGTTCATTTTCTGTTAAATGAATGCAGAAAACTCTAGTACCACAATGAGATGGTATAAAGGAATATAAGTGTCTAACCAACCATGTGGTAGGGAGGAAAAAATTATAAAAACAAAACAAAAGCTGTTGCAATTACAAGAAAACATTATGGAAAGTTTATTTTCAACTCCCTGCATTTTCATGTTTGGCTCTTATCTGATTCCTTCTGCTTAATTGTTATTTGGAACTGTGCCTTGGAAGACACTGCTGCTGCCTCTCCTCTCAATTTGGAAAGTGTGGCCAAGCAGCTCTATTCAGCTTCAGAGCAGTGAACATAATTGGAGCCCTAGTTCGCAAGCATGAAAGGAGGTGCTGTGCCTTTGATTAGAACTACCATCACTCTGTGGTGTTTATCTGAAGTGTTATTTCTGTCTTCAGTGTCCACAATGCCAAATTAACATTTTACAATGCTTTCCAGTGAGCTCCCAGATCTTGGCTACAGCTCAGCTCTCCCTGACGTGGAGCCTGATGTCATGCTCTGCCCTTATTTTAAACGTGATCCAGGACATTTTAAGAAACATAAGATGTTGGGGTTTTTCTCTTTTATAAAATCTTTAAAGCCCACATTTCACACATAATGAGGAGCTGCAATCTAATGAAAAAGCAGAGAGATAAGAGGATAGGAGCCTTGCTAGAATCAGGCAGTCCCAGGACTAAGGTAATTTTACACAACCTCTGACTGGGGAAAGAGACATTAATAAGTTTCCAGTACACATATGCCAGCCCCATTTAAGGGAGGACTCCATATACATACTCTATGCAAAGCAAAACTAGGACTGTTAGCAAAGAACAATGACCAGTGGGGCAAAAAAAGAGCATTTGCTGTCATGCTTTACTCAAAAGAAACAAGCTTAAAGATTTTTCTAGCTTATAAACATGCGGCAACTTAGTCCTCTGCATCTGGATGCATTTCACACATCAGTGCCCAACACTGTTATTCTCACTTCTTTTTTTAATGGAATCAAGAGCCCTGTCTTCTAAATAAGGGCTTTCTAATTTTATGTTATTTATTGCTTCAGAGGGGGAGGAGGAAGAATTTCCTAGCAGAGTAAAAATAAACTGGACATCATCAGCCAGAAAAAATACCAACACTAGCTGATAGACAGTGTTTCATTTAATATAAAACATAAATTATTTAGCACTGTAGATAATTATTGAAGTAATTAGTAGAAGTTTACAACATAACACTCAAGTAAAAAAATAGATTAATAACACTTAAAAGTGAATAAAGACTACAAGTAAAACAAACAGCACAGTTGGATATGAAATATTTCATTCACACAAAATAAAGTATATTTGGCAAGACTGCTGCCAAAGCAGCCAGGAACTCTGACAAAACCGCAATGAATCTTTATTATGTGCAGAAAACTTCATTGGAAGAATGCAACTGCCTGGAATTTGCAACACTTATTTACATTGGTAAGCATGAACAGTCCCACTGAAGACAGTGTAGTTGCTTAGGTAGTCACTCACCAGTTAGCTCCAGAGCTGCAAAAATGCAGTCCAAGAGAATATCTGATGTCAGGAAAATATTTTTTAAAGTTTATGTCAGTGTTCCTTTGGAATTGTACCATTCTGAACACTCCTCTATTTTACTTACAACACATTTTAAAATGCTAATTTAATTGCTTAAGTAGTGGTTGGGCTTGCTTTGCTCTAGATCACACTTTTCACTTGAATCTCTGCTCCCAGTGGATTATCTACAGTCTAAAGAAATACCCAAGTCCAGGTGTAATCAGCTATTAAATTGGTTTGCTTTGTATTTGACAGTTTCAGATTTTACCAGTCCAGTGAGGAGTCGAACATTCAAGTTCTGTTGATTTCAAGGAACCCAGGGCAAAAGCCAAACCAGGTTTACACAATGGGTAAGTCACAACTGGAGCCATTTGCATATTTGAGTATTTCTTTGTTTCTTGTTAATTCTAGAAGTGAGATCATAGCTGCAGCTTTCAATATGTGTACCGAATATCACACCAGTATTTGGAATTAAATGATGACTATGCATCATAGCATTCAGGCTCAAAGGCAGTATTTGTCTTTCCATCTGTGCTTAAGTTTGAGCCTCTCACAGCCTTTTTCTTCTTCTTCTTCTTCCTCAGTTCCCCCTGATGGGCTGCAAGCTCATTTTCAACACCATTAGCTGTACCTGATGATAGAGGAGTATCGAGACCCATCAAGTTGTGCTGGTTTTCTCTCTCACTCCTCTGTATTCTTTTCTTCTTTTTCTTTGCACCTCTAGAGGAAGGCAGAAATAAAAAGAGTAAAAGAAACACAAAGTTAGCCCAAATTTAGAGCTTTTTCCACCCACAGCTGATGTGTTAGAGCAATTGTCTGCCTGTCCCCCTTGAGTACAATGCTGAAAAAGCTACAAAAACTACTGTTCTGCAATAGAAAAAAGAAAAACCAGGAAGACACAATATGAGACCACTCCACTAATCTACTTTTTAACATATCATAGCATAACTTTGAAAAGAACTGCTCATGATCCTAAAAATCAGCTAGTCTTGATCAATAGTCAACAAATTTAATTAAAAAATACAAATTACCAGTCCCCTCCTCTCATAAAAGCTTTTTTTTTTTTCTTTCCTAAGCTCAAACATCAAAATACTTGTAATAAATGAGAGATTCCTGGTTTATTTATTCAACAAGAATAAGACAGGCAGGCAAAGTACGTAAGATTAGTTTTTTCCCTTTTAATTTACCTGAACTGTGACAGATTTACAGAATCAGAAACCACTTTAACGTCTATTTATGCTTATCAGACTCCATGCAATGCCAAAAGCATCAGTAAAGCTCCTGTATCTTTCCCAGTTAGTGCGTTTAACAAGGGAATTAACCTGGTTTTGCAGATGATGCCAGGGATTATCCTGATGTTACACCACTTATACCATGGATTCCCACTCTTGGCAGAATTTGTAACTTTATTTAACTATGAATATGTAATAATACTTGGACTGCAACGTCTCAAGGGCAGGTACTGTCTTTGTTCAAAATTTGTATCATGCCTAACATGAAGAGGCCTTGTTTTTTGACCAGAACTGTTAGGTTGAATGCTGCTGAAGCACACAAGTGAGCAGAGGAATCAAGACTAAAGAACATAACAAGATGTGTGCAGTTTCCCCAACATGGGCACTGAAAGATATTACTTTTGGTGGCACTGCCCTCATGTAATCATATTTTATAGATGAAAACATTTACACATCAGCCTTGGTAATGGACTGATGGCTGTGTGCCTATAGTGTGCCTGTAGTTTGATAATTTTAAGCTAAATTGTGCATTCATAGAGTCATAGAATGCTAGGTTGGAAGGAACCCCAAAGATCCAACCTTTCTAGGTAATAATATAGTATAAATGAGAGGGCCCAGCACACTATCAGCTGACTTTTAAAGCTGTCCAACATAGGGGAATCTACCACTTCCCTTGGGAGATTATTCCAATGTTTACCTGTTCTCATGGTATTCTAATGTATTCATGAATACATTAACTGCTGTAGCTCTAATACTAGAATATGCTAAGGAAAAGGTTCTGGAGTTAAAGACTCCCTGTGTTAGGATTCCTGGAACAATCTGAGAAGTACTGCTGCACAAGGAAAATTAATCACTAATATAAGTACCAGTCTATCAAACTCAGTGTTCAGCTGGGTCCCATACATAATCACTTGTAAATTTATGCAGAGAGCACTACCTAGTATAGCTCAACAAAACTGTATAATGGGAATATACGTCAGGAGATAATGTCTGTACTGACAAATAGTATCTACTCATTACTATTTGAAAGGAGGTTACTATGCAGATTTTCAGTATAAATCTACTCAAATTTTGAGAATTAATTTTCATCTTTTTATTATTTGAACATCAGATGTGATGATGTATCAAATCTTAAAAGGCACTTAGATAAAAACCTTAGTTCAGTTAGTATCTATTAGTTAGACATTTCTCTATTTCTTCTAGAGTCTGCAGAAGATAGGTTAACCACTTGGCTGAGATAAAAATCTACTACCATCTTGGACAACCATTTCTTTCCTATTAAAAACCCATAATTTCCATCTGGAAATTCTGAAAGACACAATGTCATAAGGGCTTGCCATTCACTGTTTTTTACAGCAGGTATTGTGGCCATACTGAATACTATTCTAATAGGCAAACCAGTGATCATTCGTGTGGTGGAGGCTCAAAGAAAGGTACAGTGAGCTGTGCAGGTGCTAACAGTTTCACTTCTCCACAGTGAAAGCGCCCACTTGGCAACCACATCTCACTTGATTCCTAAAAACTTACTGCATAATTTCTATCGTATACTGGCATGTGACATGGATATTAACTAGCAATATTAACTTATCTTTAAACCTTAACTTTCTATCTGCAGCGGTATCTAGATTTGGAAAAAAATTGTGAGTGGGAAGTTTAACCTTCATGTATGATGAGGAATGGAATGTATAAATGCACATGTGCAGAATTTGGCATTGAGTTTTGGGCACAGCTATTCTAACAGGATGTACCTTAAGGAAGGAGATGTCTTAGATAAGCAAAGCAATGAGGTCTCCTCTCAGCCCCCTCAGCCTCTCCTCGTAAGACTTGTTCTCTAGACCCTTCACCAGCTTGGTTGCTCTTCTCTGGATGTGCTCCAACAACTCAGTGTCCTTGTAGTGAGGGGCCCAGAACTGAACACAGTACTCAAGGTGTGGCCTCGCCAGTGTCAAGTACAGGGGGACAATCACTTCCCTACTCCTGCTGGCCACACTATTCCTGATACAAGCCAGGATGCTGTTGGCCTTCTTGGCCACCTGGGCACACTGCTGGTTCATGTTCAGCCAGCTTTCAACCAGCAGCCCCAGGTCCTTTTCCTCTAGGCACTTTCCAGCCACTCTGCCCCAAGCCTGGAGCGTTGCATGGAGTTGGTGTGACCCAAGTGCAGGATGCTAAAGCTAACTTCTTGTTTTGCTTGCTAAAACAAAATAACCAACATTTATCCAAGTTTTCTAACAGCAGTTGTAGAAAAAACAGTGCAAATTGCTTTAAGTCTTGCTTACTGTGTTGCAAGTGAGTCTCTGTCTGTGTCACGCTCTGAGCTAAATTTTAGGTCCCCTGACTTACTGGTGACTGGTGACATCTGTAAAAGAAAAAAAAAAAAAAGGCAGGAAGGTAAAAAGAAGACAGACAATGGGGCCAACACATTTACATAGAAAACCCACCAGCTTCCTGAATAAGGAGAGAATATACCTCGTTTGAAAAAGAATGTCTATCAGCCATAAAATGTTAACTCCTATGTGGTTACAAACAAGGAAACAGTACCCTGCTTAAAAACAACAACAAAAAAAGGTATTTGCAAATAATAGACAGTTTTCAGGTATATGTAGAAACAGAAAGTTAGGAATCTGCTTGAAGTCAGCTTAAGATACACATGGTCTGTAGAGATTTAAGTTATTTCACCTACTACATGAGTAAAGACAGAACACTAAAATGCCATTTTACTGTATAAACAAGAGAAATCTGTCTATTTTTTAAGCCTGCAAGTTTCAGTCAAAACCAGCTCAAATAACTCCAGGTTACTTTATAATTCAGGGTTAAAAAAACCCAAACCCCAAACAACAGAAAAACCCAACAAACCTGGAAGTCAGTAAATTGTCTAACTTTCCATTAGTGGGTCTCTATGCAACTTGCTCCATCTATAAACGTACGTCTTCTGATTCTAACATGTCTTATACTTACTGCAGGAATTCCTATATGGAAATGTGACTGCCCTTCCTGAGTTTACTGTCTTCAGGGACACATTATTTCCGCTACCTTCTTCCACCCAGGCTGTTCAAAGTATTTGATAACTACACATGTTGTTTCATTTTGGTGAAGGGTGGAAGCAAACATAACTGACAGGCCTTATGTCTCGCTCAAAATTTGCTCTTCTGAAACCAGGCATACACTACACATCCAGCCATGAACCTCAGGCCTCCACAGCACCATAACCAAGCAGAAAAGCTGTGGAAAGCAGTGGACTGGAGCTCCAGACCCGGTATCACAATGCTGTCAGAGAAAAACTGTTGCAGACTCTATCTGGAGTTGACAGGACACCTATGTTCTGTAAGTGTCCTTGTGGTATGGAATGCATGGAAGAACAAGTTCTACTCAAGCAGGCGTTGTGAGAGTGGGGACTGGTTCCTATGAAGACCTTGCAACCTGGAGAAAAAGTCTGGAGCCCTAGGCCAGAGAACAGAGGGAGAGATTACATCTAGCACTTTCCAAAAATATTTTTTCAGGGACTACAGGAGGAGAACGGGCTTAAAACTAACTCAACCCTCAAAACTTGGCCAATATTTATGACTTTTTAAGACTGCTAGTTGAATTTCAGATTCATAGCCAGCCTAAAGCAAAACCTACTACATTGTTTCTAAATTTCTCAAACAGCCTTAGTGTTTAAAAGATCAGGCCATCCAGTTCTGCCAAGCACAGAGGTGCTCATCTGCTTGTAAATAAGATGTAAAATGTTCTGGTATGAGCTCCAGGAAACAGCCGTTTCTAAAACCCCAGTTAAAACCGAGCAGTATTAGTAAGGGAGTATCCTTCAGCAGCTCTGGACTGCCTAACAACAGTACAGCAGCTAAAAAAGTAACCACAAAATCAACAAGAGCTTTATGGAAGCATCAGAGAAGACAAAAAAAATAACAGTTCTTGACCCTCTAGTCTGCCAATTGTTTGTTTGATTTTGTGTGAACTAAGAGGCAAGGTGTACCATGGTCATTCCCTATTTAACTTAAACAGAGAGAATAGAGGGTTCCTTCACAGCAGTTCTTTTTATCATTTAAGCATTAGTTTTGGTATTTTAAAATGGAATGAAAATACTTTGTTTTCAGACACTTAACTTATCCATCACAGATTTCAAAGACCTAATGAATAAAACTTAACATTCCATTGTGTGAGTACTATTGTTCTATTTTAATTTGGGGTAAAGTGAGGCACAGATGAAAATTGTCTTGGCACACACAAACAAAGATCATATTGGAACCAGAAGCTGCATCTCCCAAACCTCATTTTTAGGCCTTGCACCATTCTTTCTTAAACTTTGAATAGAATTAATTACAAAAAAATCTAGTCAATGTCAGTAGTTGAATGAAATTTGAACTTTTTTGTCCTGTTCCTGTTCCCTAGTATTATTTTATTAGTTTAATATTATTCTTCTGCTGACTTAAAAGAAACAGGACCAAGCTCCCATTGACTTACTGAACTAATATAAACACGCTGCCCACAACAACCATGTTCACACTTTAGTCACTAAAATTAGCCTGCTGAAAAAACACAGATTGCTGGTTTAGTTTAGACAGAAGTCAGCCTATTGGAATGTAACAATCCAGCACTGGTGGGGCTATGAAGGAAAATCTACTTCACACACAAAATCCTTGTTAATACAGTAATAAACCTCAGACTAAATCAATGGTAAAAGTAAACACAAAAGGAGGAAATATAATGCCACAGATCTGAAAACACAAGGGAGTGCTGTGAAGAGAATGACTCTAAGTAATTAATACTTCCTTCAGCATGTACAACCTTGCATTTCCTTGCTATACACAATCATTAATTCACTTTGCTTGAAGTCAAAGCACAATCTATTTCTGAAAATCCCATGAATGATGTTGAACTAGGTTTTTTATGCTCCTTTTTGAGTAAATATTACAGAATCTCTACATTGTACTACTACTATAATCAAATATGGACCTTTCTAAAGAAAATAGCTGAATTCCCTTAAGTGCCTCTACAAGAAGACTGACTTCTCTTATTAAAAATGGATGAAGTCTTTTAATACTTTCAGATACCAGAACAGAGAAAATTTTCCTTGTTTTAAAGTTAGAAGGTTAAAGTATCTGCTAAACTAAGCTGCCTAACTGAAGGTTCTTATGATCTGTTTTAAAAACAACTGATCATAAAGGCTTTCATAGCACAGCATTTCAGTCTGAGTACCAAGGAAAGAAAAGCACACATTCAAAAAACTGAGTTCACCTGACATGGCAACTAAGGAGAATTCCTAGAGTCTGTAGAGACAAACACCCAATTCTTCAGAGGACTGCTGCAGTATGATAGCTTTCTTACCTCATTCCTTCAAATTTTCAAGCATGTAATGAGGCAGGAATTAGATACTAGATCTTTTTGAAGCAGATGTCACTGCCACTATCTTCTCTTGCCTATCCCACATACCTTTGTGTCCCTCTTAGCCTGCTCCTTGAACTACTTTTCCCACCCCAGTGATGTGATTAAGCAGTAGCAATACTGAAGGAACAAGTGGAGTTGGCAGCAGATGCAAGAAGGCAGCGCAGGTGCTGGTGCAACAAGGCAATGAAGCAGCAGGAGGAGCAGAGCCAATGAGCGAGTGGAGGCTGGGAAAACAGGCAGGTGGTATTTGGCTAAAGAGGTAGTGGTAACACTTAGAACACATCAAGAACATGCCAATGTAACGAGCAAACAACTGAAGTCTAGCATACAGAGAGGCTGAAGAGGCTGTTGATCTCTTCTTTCCCCATTTCTAAACCTCTTCACCACTTGATCTGCATGGGCAGATCTCCCAGGAAGCTCCACACAGCTTTGCACTATTGTCACTCTGTCTGCACTAAGATTCAGCAAACCTACCGTTGGAACAGACACGGTGTTAGCTATTAAATTAATCCAGATTATAGAGATTTATTATTAATACAGAATTATTAGGGCTATGTTTGCTTTAAAGAAAAAAAAAGTTTCAGATAATTATGAGTA
This sequence comes from Hemiprocne comata, assembly GCA_020745705.1. Taxonomy (NCBI): domain Eukaryota; kingdom Metazoa; phylum Chordata; class Aves; order Apodiformes; family Apodidae; genus Hemiprocne; species Hemiprocne comata. The sequence goes on from CM036588.1 coordinate 87,560,601, forward strand.
TCTTGAACTTTTCTGTTCACAGGAACAAATACTGAACGTTTGTTGCCATATTTTAATTCTCCACCCTTTGAACAATATAGCCCACCAGGAGAAGAGAACATCAGTTCATATCAACTGCAGAAGTGTAGATTTTCTTAAGATTCTTTTGCTTTGTTTACTATCATAAAGTCCCCTCCCAAGTCTACATCTTTGGTAGTGCTTTCTTCTAGGTTGTGCAGAGGTCTCTCTAAGACTGATGGTCTGCAGAGGTTTCTGACAGACTGAGGGGTAAATGGACAAAATGGAGTGTTGTGAGAGACGGACTACCCCTGAGGAGGGGGTGTGGGTCGCGGCTTTACCCATCTCGGTCCGCGACAAGTGTTCATGAGGAGGAGTCATCAAGAGTAGTCAGCATGGATTCACCAAGGGGAAGTCATGCTTGGCCAATCTGATGGCCTTGTACAACGGCATAACTGGATGGTTAGATGAGGGGAGGGCAGTGGACGTGGGCTATCTTCACTTCAGCGAGGCTTTCGACATTGTCTCCCACAGCATCCTCACAGCCAAACTTCAGAAATGCTGACTGGATGACTGGACAGCGGAGGTAGGTTGGGAACCGGCTGAAGGACAGAGCTGAGAGAGTTGTGGTAAGTGAGGAAGAGTCTAGTTGGAGACCTGTGTCTAGTGGTGCTCCCCAGAGGTTGGTACTGGGTCCAGCCCTGTTCAATATAATAAACAATCATCTGGAAAAACAAACAGAGTGTATCCTCGGCAGTGTGGCTGATGACACAAAACTGGAAGGGGTGGCTGACACACCAGAAGGCTGTGCTGCCATTCAGTATGACCTGACAGGCTAGAGAGTTTGGCAGGGAGAAACCTAATGTAATTCAACAAGGTCGAGTGCAGAGTACTGCATCTGGGGAGGAACAACCTCATGTATCAGTACAGACTGGGGGGGGCCTGCTGGAGAGCAGGTCTGTGGAAAGGAACCTGGGTGTCCTGGTGGACAACAGACTGACCATGAGGCAGCAATGTGTCCTCATGGCCAAGAAGGCCAATGGCATCCTGAGGAGCATTAAGAGGAGTGTGGCCAGTAGGTCAAGAGAGGTCATTTCCCCCTCTACTCTGCCCTGGTGAGGCCACGTCTGGAATACTGCATCCAGTTGTGGGCTCCCCAGTTCATGAAGGACAAGTTACTGGAGAGAGTCCAGCACAGGACCATGGAGATGATGAAGGCACTGGAGCATGTGCCCTATGAGGAAAGGCTGATAGAGCTTGGGTTGTTAAGCCTGCAAAAGAGTAGACTGAGGGGGATCTCATTAATGCTTATAAATATCTAAAGGAGGGTGTCACGAGGATGGGGTCAGACTCTTCTCAGTGGTGTCCATTGACAGGACAAGGGGCAATGGTCACAAACTGGAACACAGGACGTTCAACCTAAACCTAAGGAAAAACTTTTTTACTGTGAGAGTAACAGAGCACTGGAACAGGCTACCCAGAGAGGCTGTGGAGTCTCCATCTCTGAAGACATTCCAAACCCATCTGGATGTGTTCCTGTGTGATCTGCTGTAGGTGATCCTGCTCTGGCAAGGGGGTTGAACTAGGTGTTCTTCAGAGGTCCCTTCCAACCCGTACCATTCTGTGATTCTGAGAGAGGGGCAGGCAGTCTGTTTAGGTGATTCAAGCCACGAAAGTAAATGCACTTGCTGATAGCCTGCGGTGCACAGGGGAACTCTCCCACAGAAGCTGTTTCTACAGAACTTGTTCTAATTAAAGATTCATTGGATCACAGATGGCAAGAGTGAACATGTCTCTGTGTCTTCTCAGACTAGTCTTTAGGATGTTAAACTCAGTATTAAGTTTGTATTTTGTTTTCTATTACACAGTCCATGGATTAAAGATTTATAGCTATGTACTTAACTCTGCAGAACAGCATTGATATCTCCTGTCAAAACTGTTCTAACAAGTCAAGTTTGGGAGAAATGTTGTGACCCACCACCACAACCATAATTTTCTTTTGGGCTATTCTGTACCCCTCCACACAGCTCCCCATTAAATGAACAACTGATGGGGAGTTTTGCTAGTGGAATTACATATATTTCTTTTGCCGTGACCTTCCTATTTAATATGCAATTAACTTATAATTGCTTTTTCCCCTCTATGCCCCTTGTGTCCAACAGGATTAACTTAGTTGTATCTAGCAGAACTGTGACTTTGTATAAAACAGAGACATTGGCATGAATTTCTGTTTCCCATATAAAACAGCTAAACCACTCAAGTGTTTAGGTCTAAGCCACCGTTCACTAGCTTCTCCATCTATGAATGCTAGAGCCACAGGCAGAGAGGACTTTGCCTTGTGTAGTCTTTGAAACTGCAGAATCCTGGGCCTGGTTCAGGACTAGGGGAGACCAGCAGGAAAACTGGTGGGTGAAAACTGCAGTCATGGCCCAACACTAACAAATGCTGCATCTCAGAAATCAAATCAACTACATTTGAGGGACAACAAAAGAAAGAGGAGGAAGAGTGGAGACTTCAGACTGAAGCACTATGGTTTAGAACAGCTGTTTGCAGTCTTGAAGTCTTGGCCTCTGGGAATTTATCTGTGGTTACAGCTTTGCATTAAAATTTGCATAAAAATAGTTCAATCCTGTTCAGAAAGAGGCTATGAGATCCCAAGGAAAAAACCACAGGGAAGAGAGAAGTTGGTTTGCTCCTGAGAGCTTTCTTAATAGTATGTGTCTCTCAAGAGTGTGTGTAAGAGAGACTAATTAAACTTGAACAGTACAAACTGCATTTTAAAGGGATAACAGAATACCTAAAAATAGGAAACTACAGAACTAATAAGTTGAAGTATGTTAAAGTCAGGTAATGTTTAAGCAAAATTACCCATTCCTCATAGATGGCACCATAGTAACATTTCCTGCGGAAGAAGGATTTCTTCAAGAATAATCAAGGTAATTACTATTTTAAAAAGTAGGATTTGCAAAGATGTACCTATTTTATAATGCCTATTCAACAGTTTATGTGGAAGACCACACAGCAGCTTTGCAGACTGATTCTAGAAAACCATAGTTTCTTTCAGCCTAGATGTCAATGCCATTAGAAAGAGAGATCTGTAATCATCCTTGGCACAAAAGAAGGCCAGAATTATAAACTTCACTGTAATACATTCAGTTCAATTGCGTATCATGTGGTTTTGGGTCTCCATTCTCTCTGAACCTTGAAAATGAACACACTTCATGACATGTTTAAAGTCTTTGGTTCTATTCCCAGCAAGAGCTCCATTGTATTAATTCTTCATTGTTTCCCTCATTAGCATTATTACATCTTTCTAGTCCCTCCTCTTCCTAAAAGATAATCAATCACTGACGTGTACCCCAGTAACCTGAAGAAAGGCACCATTAAAGGAGAAAATAGAAACACCACAAGCTATAAAATCAAAGTTTTTGATCTAGTATTTTTCGAAATATTTTTGAGCAAATTTTCTATGCTTTAAAATGTTTAGATCTAATAAATAAATTTTGAGCCCACAAAAACACCTACGCTGACAGAGCTCAAGCCCAGGGGAAAATCATCAATTGCTTGGCAGGTTAGTTTCAGACATGCTAGGCTAAGTATTCAGAAAGTCTGACAACACACTCTAGGGGAAGAAGAGTGAGAACATGAATTATTTATGTGAACAGTGATAATCCCAACCTTTGTTCAAATATACATGGAATCAAGTTTTGATGATCTCTGAGGTAGATTATCCAAATTGCGCAATAATAATGTAGTTCTTGAAGGTAAACCTTTTCATGCTTATGATTATTTTTTTATACATAACACCATTTTTCAAAGATAAATATACTGGAAAGACTATTTTCTCACACTCACAATGGCACTTTTAAATGACTGGTTTCTTTTTTGTGTATTACCACTTCCTACTATTCTCACATAACATAGAACATTCAGAACCCAGTGAGATGTGTTTCATATAGTGAGTGGTAGGCCATCTTAAATTATAAAGCTTATTCACAAGATTTTATAGACAGCAGAACATTCCTGGAAAAAAAAAAAAAAAAAAAGAAGACACTGTATTGACTTTGAAATGTCTCCAATTTGCCAAAATTTTGCAAAACCCAAATCCTAGTTTCTAACAGAATCCTATCTGAATTCCTGTCTTTTCTGCCTTCCTCTTAATGAATCTGAAAACAGCACATTGACTGGAGCAGCCAGGTGACAGGTCTGTCTCTGCTTCTTGGGATTCTTCACCAGTGCAGTGAGAACTTCACTCCATGAAATCTCTATTGGCAGTTTAGATGTATGTTGTAATTAAAGATGATTATGACCTAACTCTGTGGCTCAGGAGTTAAGTAACTCATAAGGCAGGAAAACAAGGTTTGCATAAAATTATTATGCTATGAATGCAAAGCTGATGGTAGAAAGCATTTTGAAAGCAGGTTCTTTGAAGGCAACTTTTTTTTATTGTTTGCAAAGATTAATATTGGACCTTGAGTATTATGCCCTCTACTAATATTAATGATTCCATTTTATTCACTCATAAAATTCTGACGATCAGGCTAGATATGCATTTATAACATCTGCAGCTGGAAAAAAGTTTTTAATTAGACTATCTAGTATTCTCAGTAATTAAAACCATAGTAGTATTCTACATTTTAAATGCCCTTTTTAGTCTCGTATGGTAGCACAATCTCACGAGTAACTGCTAATGATGATTTTCACAGTAACTGTGTTTTGAAGTCTAAACAGAGCTAAATATTTATGTATTCCTCAAAGCAAACAGAAATAACAACAGATACAGAAGACCTGGATATTGCTAAGTATTTGGGAAAACATGCTTGTGGCCAAAAAACAAACACAAACAAAAATTCAGTTATATTTTCCTGCTTGTGGTAACAACTTAAGCAACAATTTACCTATTCAATAAACATTTTTGCATTGAAAAAAAAAATAATCATTTTCTGCCAAAGGAAAAAAAGCCCAAACTGTACAGTATTACAAAATAATGATTTTCCTGATTTCCCATGTAAAAGAAATTGGCATTTCTTTTCGTCAGCTCTTATACTGAAAAAAAAAAGAGAAAGGAATAGGAAGAAAAGTTGCTGTGTCACTGCTGCAACACAGGAACTGCCATAACTGATCAGCCCCCTCAGTGGTCTTAGCTGGTCTGTCTCTGAAGTACCTGCTGTTGCCAAAAGCCAAAGTGCAGCAGAACTTTCCTTCAAGCTTCAAGGCATAGCCAGTCTTCCACAGAGATTTGATTCATCCGTTTATTCAACTGACTATCTTCGTGGTGATTTATACGGTGCTTATGTAACTTCAGATAAATAAATAATAATTAAAAAAATCAGCCAGATTTGTGTTTCCCAGTCATTCAGATGCTTCTGGAATCTCAGCCTTTACCTCAGCCTAATGTGTTATTAAAAAAATTAATCCCTGAGTGTTTAATAGTGTCTTGTAGTAGCTAGGTTCACCAGGTTAACTAAGCATAGTATAAACAAACATTTCTTTCAACCAATATTAGATGTCTTCTGATGTTTACTTTTCCCTGCACTCTTCATGATTTTGTGGTGCACTTGGATGCTGTGCAAGATAAAAACCAACATATTTTCTTGGTTTTGGACTGCTACTCTACACTTTATTAATTATGTCTTTTGAATATCTGTATGCACTACGTAGACTACTAAAAAAACCTCCAACTAATTATTAAATATGCAGTCAATTTAATTCAAAGTGCCAGCAGAATCAAAGTAAAGAATATTTTTATGAAATATTACAAAAAGCTGAGTGTTACTAAAAAAGTGGTACTAGTTAATACAAAAGCTATTAGAAAAATATGTCAATCATAGACACCTGAGAAAATATAAGCTATCAAAAGTAATCAAATGTTACTTCTCGCACTGTTGAATAATAAATACTGGTTGCAAATGTTAGTAACATTAGTTATATACATAAAAGTATTTTGATCCAGTGAATCAATTAGATTCCTACTAGATTAAAACAGAAAAAAAGAGATGTGGATAAAAATGATTCAGTCCTTCATGACAATAACTATCTCAGTACTTCTCCCTTTTCTAGTCTGGGTATGAGTGAAACTGGGTGAGTATAACAACATATTCCCTCTGGGGTATGTTCCTTGCCTCCAGCAATGTAGACTACAGATGAAAGAAATTCTCATGCTTTCCAGTAATGTTGGAATTTTTCCTATATTTGTTCCAGTCTGCCTTTACTGGAGTATCTGGAGCTAATGCACCCTTGTCTTTCTTGGACAATGGTTTGGCTATGAGTTTCTCAGCTACAAAGAGGCGAAAGATACTTCAGATTAATTATTACTACTTGACATAGTGATTAATTCAATTTTTCAAGTACAGTTAGAAATAAAACACTTAGTAATTCAATTTATCGCAGTTGGCTTCAACAAGACTGCCAAGAGAGCTATCTGTATGCAATAATTTATTAAATGCTACCTGTCTCTATTCACTTATTAAAACCAAAAGCCACACACAAAAAAAAAGGTTAAAAGAAGTAGCTTTGAGTGTTTTAACCCTGAACATTGAAATGTATATTATGCAGCAAATATTATAATTTAAAAAAGAAAAAACTAAGCAACACAGCGTATGTTTTGAGTCTTGCAAATGAGATGCAAAATATTAGATTCAATTTTAGAAAGGTACATGGAAAAGTCAAGTAATTGGAAAGAAATGTGAAAAAAAGTCACTTTTAAAGTAGTTATGTTAGTACCTTTTGACTAAATAAATAGTTGAGGAAAGCACGGTTAAGAAGGATACAAATATTTTTGAATAAAAAATTCTCAAATTCTAATGGTCATCGAACCGATTACTTCTGTTAGTTTTTTTCTGCTTACAAAGTATCCCATATTTTAAGACAATCATCAGTCTTACTTCACAGAAGGGGAACATAAGCTTTGCAAAGTTTCTGATCTCTGTTTGTCTGGAGAAGTGAGAGTCATCCGGCCTGCTTTGCACATAGCAGTATCTCTAAGGATCCGAAAAAGTAAAATAAAAATCAAATCCCTATTTTCTCCTAAAAACTAAAAACTGGCTGCTGTTGCTTTGTTCTTCTGTGCATACTTTATTTTGACTGCTAACTAAAATCACAGAAACAGGCATCCTTCTGTGTGCAATCTACTATGTGATGTGTAAACAACATAATTCCACATGCAATTGCAACCCAATTAAGTATATGGTGGGAGTGAGCAGATACCAGATGTAGTCAAGACAAAAGCCTTTCTCTCCTTTGCTCCTCCAAACCATGAAGGCTCTACAGTCAACCCTCCTGAGCACCCCACAGGATGAGTGCAGTCATTCACATCAGCAGCTTTTCAGCAGAAACATCCACTGACAAGGAAGCCCATTTAGATGCAGTGTATCTCCTGGTCTGGTAACAAGGCTTTATGATCACATTGTATACCTTTAAGTAGGGTATTACTACATGGACTGAAAGAGAAAAACATTACAGCTTTTTCCTAAGCAACCCAATACATAGGGGAATTTCATGGCAGAAAATTTAAAAGAATCTGTGGGCAGTGGATAGTCCAAGAATGACAGTGCAGTGCCTGAATGTCTGTCAGGTTCTGACAAACCCATGTTGTTTGTTCAACTGGTATTTACACGAGGTAGCTCTGAGAGATACTTCTTTAAACCTTGGAGTCAAGGGGAGATTTGCCACTCGTTACAGTGGTGCAATGGAAGGCAGACTATTTAATTGCCACGAGACAAACATCAGACATCTGATGAAAATCTACCTGCTTGCCTGGAATGAGGTCTCCACATATGAATTTTTTCTGAGAAAGACTGAAAATTAATACAGTCCAGCTGGCACACAAAAGACATACTCCACCACTACTTACAGAATTCTTCCTTCTCAAATTATTACCTTATGAAGTGTTGGAGAACCTTCCTCTGCTTCTGTTGGTCCTTCTGGCAGGAGAGGAGCAGAATCTGGAAGTGATCCTGAAGGTTGTTCTCCATATTCTTCTGCAAACAGCATCCACAATTCACCATTATGAGAACCACAAAATAATTATGAATGTGTCCATTTTATGTGAACAACCATGAAATTAAAATCTAGCCAGTAACAGGATGTGAACTGAAACAGGTGAAAAATGTTTGAAGCCAAACATTGTATAAGAATTTATAAAAATTAGCCCATTAACTTTCATTTACATTAGTAAGCTTAGACTTAAATGTAATTTATATATTGCTTATTCATATAGGTAATTATATGAAATAAAAACAATCAGACATGTACATGACTAAGAACCAAGTCCACACTGACAGCAATGCAGCTAGTACTTAACAAACGTACCATATGCATTTCTCTTGATTAAATAATAAGATGGCCACCAACTGAAATAACAAATTATATACCAGAGGTTTTTTTTGCACAATTGAACAACTGCCTCAAAAACTTGCTTTATTTTTTTTTAAAGAACAACAGGCCATCACTGAAGCCTCTTCCTACAGACTGCTCTCTGCCTTATTTTGCAAGGAAAAAAGGAAGAAGAAAATGCACAGGATATGCAAGGGGAGAACAAAGGGGAAGGGCAGTAGTTAAGCTGACTTTAATTATGATTATCAAGTTAGCACAGTGTTATTCTAAGGTGTGGGGTTTTTTTAGGAAAAAGGCTAAAATACTAGACTTCACTTGAAAGGCAGAGGGAGTAATTAGAAAATGGGGGAAAACCTGAGAAAATCTGGATTAAAAGATATCTTAACACCAGTATAACTGAAGTTTGATAACTTAGGAAGGCAACTACCCACTCTGCCCGTAAGGTGAATAATAGCAACTGTCAGGACACTGAGCATTTTCGTATCAGTTGACTCAGTAGGATGCTTCCTATATTATTTGTTCAGATTCATTTAGGTTTGTCTGTATTAGTTTAACCAGAACTGTTTTAATGACAAGGACCTGGTATCAAGTTCAGTGCTCAGATCTGAGATTTAACCACTACTGTTCTTTTAGAACTGCACGCTGAAATCCACTTATTTGGGAACTGAGCATTCTCTGCTAGAGCAGGAAAATCAACAGTTTTTACAAAAGTAACTGGTTAGATCTAACAGAGAATGCCTGTGAAAAACCTAAGATGTCCGTGAAATGCTTTGATGTGTCCTAAAATGTTGCCAAGGTAGGGAATTAACCAGGTGGCTATATGTAAGGGGAAATGAGGAACCAATCCAGTTGACTGACAATTAGGTCGGTACCATATAAACTGGAACGTTTAAGAGCCAATACCTTCCTAATTTAGGTGTGGCAACTTGCTCAGCGGTTAGCTAACTTGATACAATTTCTGCATCATCCTAAATAATCATTATGCCATCTGTGTGCTACATAAATTCCTATCTTCAGAACAATAAGCAGTACAGCATGGTAAAATCTTGGACCATCAGTTAAACCCACACCGGTATACCAGGAAGACAGAAGTAAACTTACTTTCACCAGCCACATAATTAGCTGGAAAATAGCCTTGCTGTCCATTTGCTAGGCTGCCAAACCACCAGTTATCATTATCTTTGTACAACACTTGGATAATGTCACTGCGATGGATGGTTAGCTCATCTGATCGATGCGCTGTGTAGTCATAAAGAGCCACTACCTAAAAGAGAGATAAGAGCACCACAGCTTTATCACAACCCTGCCACAGAGAAAAAAGCGCAACATACACTTCCTCTTGCAGAAAAGCAGCTGAAACCAAAGCTGCACTTTGGTAAAAGCTGAGGCTGTCTCAAGTTTTGCTAATGGGATCAGGGGTGGTGGGAAAGCAGCAGGAGAGGCAAGATAAAGGACTGTGGGATTGTAGAAATGGTTAAGAACATTCAATTCACTAAGATTAGCTTCAAAACAGCAGCTGTTAGTTTTATAAGCAATTTACTTGTGAAGCAAAAGGAAAAAAAAATACACTTCATACATTCACTTTCTCAGAGTTGTTACACCACCTTCAGATCCAATTCTGTGTGTGCTCATGGAGCATGTGTTCAAATAAATACTTGAACACTACGACAGCTTCACCGAAGGAAATATTTAACTCAAAATATTATTGCAAAGTTTTGCTTTGATCCCTCCATTTTTTCTTTTTCTTTTGTTTTTTTTTCTGGTGTGTTTAGAAAGAAGCATTTGCATATACAGTTTTATAAATACCTGCCAAAAATGTTTATATTCCATTTCACAGAATAAATCATTTGCCAGTGAAATACAGTGCATCTATACTTTTCTGGAAAGAGTGTATTAATAGTGGCCAGCACCATGCTTACTACCTTGAATACATCACTAGAAGCCTGCTTCCTACCCTGAATATGAAAACACCAAGTATAGTTCCTTCGTTATTTCCTATGCCCTATGAACAAAAATGTGTCCTGATGAATTCAGAGCAGAAAAGACTGAAAAGAAAACAAGTGAACTGAAAGAATAAGGGAATTGCTCACTTCCCTCATCATAAGTGAAGAGCAAAATTATGACCTATTTTACACAAAGAACAGTTTCCCCACATGTAATTGTCACCTCAGATTCCTCTATGAAATTGTAAGTAAAGAGGTCAGAAACAGGGATCGTTAGGAGTGATAGGAGGTTACAGGGGATTGCAGGAGACAGCAAAGTTATTATGAAGATAGGGATTTAGAGAAAAAGCTTCCTTCTCTCATTACTCATGCATGCATTTAAATCCTGAGACTGCTGACCTGCACAGTTCTTTTTCTATTTGTATTTCTATTTTCAGTAAGATCACCTGCGAGTTATATGTGTAAAAATAAAGCCAATGTCACTTGTATTTTCACACTTCCATTTCACCAATTAAACAGATTAAATTATAATGAATGGAAAAAGATGGAAATGATTCTACCATTGCAAATTCTATGTGGTAACTTGTAAGGTGGTCAGCATCTAAGAATTAGTATCAGCATAGTTCTCAGCAGATGCGAAATTGATCTAAATAGGCATTCCGGAATCCTGAACTTATATTAAGAAGCTAAACTACAAAATATCCTTTATTATAACTCCCCTACCCACATTAGGCATTATACAGTAATTACAGGTGATGTTAACAATATAGAAACATGAGCTATAGAATAAAACCAAACTAAAACACACTGATAAGCACGACAGAGAAACAGTACAGAACTGGAAGCTTGCACGATCATGTCCAGGAAGGAGTGCTCTAACAGTGCCCACTTCAGTTGAGTGGCAATGCTTTTCTTAGCAATAGTACTATGAAAATCATGAGGTCACTTAAGGTAAGGAAAAAAAAAAGAAAGGTATATAACACTCATTATTTAGCAACATTAAAAACAAAGAAAGGCAGAGCAGCAAATACTTATTTTTGCAGTATCTTTTATAAGTATCTATCTTTTTTGCAGCATCTGGTGTAAATGTTTTGTTTTTTGGAAAAAAAATGGTAATAACTCAGTAACATGGAAACCATTCAAGGAAGTCCCACTGTTTGTCTCCCAGAAATAAAATTAAAATACCAATGTGTCCTGTAATACAACAGGTTTAGCAAGCCTGACAATTTAAACAAGATGTGGAAATTGCCCTTATATTCTCTGGAGGTACATGATCGGAAAATGACCATAAGAGGATACATGAAATGCACCTCAGGACCAAAGAAGAATGTAAAACACTCACAATTATGCCCAAAGCAACAGAATTTCTTGTGGTGTGACATTCAGACATATGTTAAGATCTGTCTGGGTCCCAGTTCAAGCAAAAAACCCCTATATTAATCAATATTTTACAAAAGTATTTCTCAAGAGTGATAGAAAAACAGCACTAATGTGGCTATGCCAGTAACAAACATATTTGTAAAAATTACAAAATCTAGGGTAGCAAAAAAAAAATATCCTTGGGATCATGCTAAAAAATGAAGGTGCTTTCAAGAGCACAAATACAGTGTAATAGGTATAGAAGATACTGCAAAAAATGACATAATACTTACTGTCTCTTGCCCAAGTGGACAACTGCTTCCTCCTCTCACCCCCAGTGCAGTCAGGCAGTCATCACTCTAGAATAAGAAATTATTTTAAAACGTGAATGTGAAGTATTTTGGTAAACTATTATTTTGAGTATTTTCATGTCTACTGTAAACCAGTAAGAATTACCTGTAATAAAATACTTAAAAAAACCCAAACAAACAAACAAACCAGAAGTGGTGTTAAGCAACACTGAGTAATATTGGCTATGCAGATATTTGGGAAAAGATACTGAGTTTTTGAAGTATGTACACTACACTAAAGACAATGTGGTGGAAGATAGAAGATTGGTGATTATGCAGTCTTAAGCTTGTTTGCATTGCAAAAAATACAGCAGATGTTTAAGATGTTGCAGTGAACTTCATCTCTAAACCAGTATGCAAAAGATGACACTTTCATATAATGAAGAATTTCAGGTTGGTCTTAATAACCACTACTTTCCATTTAATTCTAGTTCTTCTATCTTTAACACTTACTCTTCAGTCAAAGGAATAGCAGGTATATTATGCAATAATAAGGACATCCCTGCACCTACAAAATTTGATTTCTGTCAAACAACAGAATTTTTCAGTTGAAAGAAGATTTAAAACAACAAAATTATGAAAATCAGCAGAGGAACAACAAATCAGAACAGAGGGAAGAGATGGAAGTTCTTTGCTGGTGTTACTTAAGTTTTTCCCAATGCTCTATTTTCACACAGTGGAAACCAGTTTCCCCTAGATTTTGTGTGCATCAAAGGATACAAACTATGCTACAGACTAGAAGTATTACACAGTAATTAAAATATTTCAGAAGAATCAAATGTGAGTTTTGTGAAGTAAAAACATTTCCACCCTTAGCAGATTGTACCACGTTGTAAGCAAGTTAAATTTGAGAATTTCTATCCAACATAACTTCACCTTAATCATATTTTACAGCCCCTCCTTTAACTGTCCTTTGCATTAACTTCTTTTTCTTCTCTTGCTTTTTAAAAACATATACCTAAGATGTATTGTTCCTTCTATATTCTGGGTTTTTTTATTAGGGTCATCCAAGGAGCATCCTTACTGCAATCCTCAGCGGAATAAAGGCCATTCTCTAGAAGAGAGATCTTTACCCTCAACATTGTTTTCCTAACTTAGCTAGGCTTATCCTATATGGGAAAGAAATCCCTGGAGAGAAGGGTTCCACCCAGCCTCCAGATGGTTCTGGTACTGCCATAGTAGTTAGACACAAGAAGTACATACAGATGAAAACAGAAGAAAAGCAAACAGTTGCACTCAGTTCTTATCATCTACCAAAATATCTAAGCCTACCACCTAAAGAGTTCTGAATAATTATGTACATACACAGAGGGGAATAAAACCCAAACGTGTAACTGCCTGATTTGATAAACAAATTTTGAACAAAGACTGGAGGACTTGCAGTTCACAGCATGTGGCTTGTTCAGTGGGCTACTGGTAGTTAGCACTGCCTTACAGGTTTCAGCTAACTCTCATTTTCCATTCTCAAGGTGAAGAGAACTGTGCAGGCAATGTGCTTAGCCTGTGGGATGGGAGTGCCTCCTGTTGCTCAAAAATGATTCATCAGAATTATTAGCAGTATTTAGGTATCTAGTTCAGGTACTCATATTGGCCCATTATTGCGTCTCAATCTGTCTCTCTCCCTTTTTAATAACGTATTTATGCGCTCTCAAACACTCAACATAAGAAGAGCTTGAATAGAGTGAGCTGTTTGGAAATAACAACCTAAAATCCATGAGTCATCCTGAGACTATGCTGAATGTTCTCAGACATGGTGTTAAAACTTTTAAGGCAACAACAATCCTAAGAGTTTCCTCTTAAAGAGATAGACCGAGTGTATAATGGGCTGCACATATGCCTTACCTCCAGTGGGGCAGCAGGAACGCCACCATTGCCTTCCACAAATGGAGCTGCTGAAAGGCAGCAGAGCTGCCTCTGGCATGCCAGGCCACTGCTCAAATACTGCCAACTGCCAGTTGCACTGCAAGGAACATCCAGGAACTACTGGCCTTTCAGGTTAGCATAATTATTTTTATTTTTCAGAATTTTTTTTTTTTATTAATCTTGTGTCGTCACAAGATGAAGCCACATTTTCAGGATTCCAAAAAAGTGGCAGACATACTGAAGTGTATGAATACATTGTTCTTAATAAAATATTAACGGCTCCTTTTGTAATGTAAGTTGGAAACTAGTTAATCCTTTCCTTGCATCAGAACAAGCATGGGGCTATAGTTGTGTTCCTTTGGGGAGGCAGACCATCTGTGAGAAACAGGAACAAAATGCTTGCTGAAAAAGCCTGCTGTGTCACATTGATTTTGGTTGAAAAAAGCTGTTAGGAGCTTTCAGCGCAGGAAACATCCTCAGAAGAAGGTAAACAGATGTAGCAGTTGATGCAGAGTTCTAGACCATGGAATATCACACTTGTTATCCATGACTAACCCACTTAGATAGCCTTGACATTTCTAACATAAACAAAAAATATTTCAAGACACTAATACAAAAGAGAGCATTGCAGGAAAGAGTAAACTGTACCAAATGTCAGTGATTCCTGAAAATGGTAAGAATTTAAATGTTTATAGTTTCTTTTTAATTGGGCAGTTTCAGTGATTGTGGTAATGGAGGTTTTGCTTTTATTATGTATAGGAGCCAACAGGATTTGGGCATTAGGTAGCATTCATTCCATTAGGAGAAGCAGTATTGAGCAAGAACAAGTGATGTGTTACTACTGACTTTTCTGTAAAAGTTTCAGCATTTCGTTTAGACTACTGAAGAAATATATTTTAAATACCACAATATCAAAGTTGAAAAACAAAAGATGAAAAATTTAAAGGTGACTGGTAGTTTCATATGCTTCTTCCGTATACATAAACACATTGTTCATTGAAACAGAATAAACATACAGATTAAGTCCCACTTCTAATTACTCATTCACTCTTAATAACTACACTTGGAAAAAAAGCACTTCTAAAATTAATCTTAGGCAGAAACTACAAAGAGCAGAATGAACCTCAATGTGTGTGCATACAGGGCAAAATCCACCCTCCCTCCTATTCCCATTAGCGTGACAGATGTGGTGACATGAAGAAGGACAAACATCTCTTTCTTGGATGCTGCACAGTGCCACAAATTCTCTCCACTCCACCTCCCTATCCCTGCTATCTGCCAGAGGGATGAGAAACTGGGCGTGTTCCTTGTGCAAACACTCCAGGAAAGAGAGGGAGAATGGGTGTTAAATCTTCTCCTGCCTGTAACTCGTTCCGTAAATCTGTGCCTCAGTGTGCAATAGCCTAGATTCTGAGACTGGTTCCTTTTGGGTTTTTGTTGTTGTTGTTTTTGTTTTATGGTGGTTGTTTTGTTGTTTGTTGGTTTTTTTTTTTAAAGGAGACAAAATAATAAATGAATTTACACTGCTCAAAAACCCCGTGACTGGCTTAGAAGTGAGGTAATATTTAAAACATTCAAAAATTTTACAGAATTAATCTGAGCTTTTATAGGTGCTCCATTATTTTAATTTTTCCTTATGAATCTGAGGGTTAGAAATTTACTTCATCTTCTCCTTCCCTAAGAATGTCACATAATCTCTTTGGACTGTAATTGAAGTTTGAAATGAAATGCTAAATAAGCTGAGACATAGCATATAATACTTGAATATTGTTAGCACTGTTGTATTTCTGTTCTTGTTCTCTGGTTCAACTAATTGTCAACACACTCCTAGGCCAGGACACCAAACGCACAAATTTAGTCTACGGGAAACAGAAGTACAAGGACAGTATTAGTAGCTAAATTAAAATTATTCTCAAAGTATTAATTGCTATTAACAATGTACTCTTCTTTGGTCTTAATTAATCTGTCTGTAGACATTGTAAAGTTATTTCCTTAGGCTTCAGGTGACTACAATCCTTATTTGAGTACAGTCCTTCAATATTTAATGAGCATGGGAATCTATAATCTGCCTAGAGGAAAAAAACAAAATTGTGCCAGGCTGCACTTCGTGGAAACCTGCACTGTACAAACAGAAAACAGAAATTCAATCACAGCAGGCTGCAGCAAAGCCTACAGGGTTAAATTAAAAAAAATAAAAGAAATGGAAATAAGAGCAATTCAGAAGCATGTGACACACTCTAGCTCCTGAAAGGATCCAAAACTTCTTCAACTATTTCATCACTTGTAAATATGCTACTTTCTGGATATAAATTCAGTTTACCTGCACTTACACACATCACTGCATTTATAACACAAAAAGAACAAAAATATTGAAAACCTTAATTTAACCCTCTCAGAAAAAATATTTTAAATTAGCTGCTATTTGTATTTTCCAAAACAGTTGATCCTGTAAATATTTATAGAGCTTGCTGTGATGAAGAACATTAAAATACCAATTAAATAATTAATACTTTTTCCTAAAAATTACGTATTTGGCTAAAAAATTGAAAATGTGAAAACAAAAACAATTTAGTCACTAACAGCAAATGTAAAACTGTACTTTCCAAATTTTTTGGTGAATCCTCTGTATCTTACGAGTCTTCCACAGCTGTATTCACGGATTCTGTTAAATATGGGAGGTCCAAAAAAAACCCCTAAAACAAATCAAACCAAAACCCCAAATCCAAACTCTAAAACCTACGACCCAAGTTAATTTATTTCTATTTCTAAAAAATTACAATTAGCATGCAACTAAGACAGAATATGAAATTATGGCATCCGGGTTGTTGGGTGCAGGAGGATTAACATCTCCAGGAGAACAGGCTCAGCTTTGCAGAGCCACACACCTGTTCAGAGGCACCACTCACTTTTCTGTCACTAGACTCTTCATACACATTGTGTTTAATCTGGGTTTAGCAAATGTACAGTTGGAAATAATGGCATTTGCAGATTCTGTTGGATTTTTATTATAATGATCAGGAAACCAGAAATCAAGGAAAAAAATATAATTACTAGAAATGTCCAATGGAAATTTATCAGATAAACAATGAATTAAATGGAGGATTAGCTGTGATTTCACTTGTTACAAAAAGATGAAGTATGAGTAAACAATGAAATCATGGTGCTCCAAATTGGATTTAATTTCAAATTACTGCCCCAGCTTTCCTTCCCTACGTACCAATGCCTGTATTCTTAGTCATAATCAAAAACACAGATCTGTGATTTTAGCTTATATATTGCTAAACAACAAAAAGTAAGTAATGAAAAAATATAAAGCTTTTAATTTGTAGATACCTGATCTCACTACCAGCTGGCTGCTGCTAAAAAGCTTATTTGCCCATATAGATACTTTGCTTAAAGATACCTCTTTTGTGAAAAAAGACAGTTTAAAAAAAACACACCTCTCTACAATGAGAACTTGTGAATAATGACATTTTATAGTTAAACATCAATTTAAAAAAATGCAAAGATAGAATTCCTTACCGTCTGTAGTCTACCCAATAGTGTTTGGCTAAGAGGATTTCCTACTGGGCTGAAACACCCTGTGAAAAGAAAAGGCTGTGAATTTTCTGCTTGTTATCCTTTTCCATCGAATAAACCATTTAATTTTAACATCATTATGGTAGCAGGACGTTTGACAAAATTCTAATGAAAAGCAGCAGCATCTTTCAGTTACAACTATGCATCCTTCAGTCAGGAACAGTTGGAGGGTTTATTTAACTAACAGACCTGACACAAGGTTAACTAATCCAATATTTCCATTCAAATGATTTGGAGAAATAACTCAAGCTATGTCCACATGCCACCTCGTGCTCAAAGCTGACACTATTATCTAGGCTGTATTGCTTTTCTCTTCATTGAATTTCTGAGTAACGCATACAAAGTTTTCCAAAAGAAATGATCACAAAAACTCTCAAAGGAATTACTTCCTTATTTTATCTGAAAGAATAACTATGCTTATTCAGTAGCTGCCTTTGATCATCTGAGTTCCTATCACAACACATCTTGCTGTTTATTTTATTCAGTCTCTACATTGTGCATTTGAACAAGTACTTGTAAATTCTTTTCTTTTCAAACTATTATGTTAACTACTAAGCTCAGGAAAATCCTTTCATCATCTATGCATTTATCTTTTTGTTATTGGTCTCCTCAGCTGTATACTTAAGAAAACATCTTAAAAAGAAAAGACACGGAAATCTGAAAATTGTTGAACACAATAGCGAAAAATGTTACTGCTCCGTTAGAGAACCGTTTCTCCAGCATAGAGATGCAAGGCAACACAGAGTTAAGCTCACTGGATTTTCTCTGTGAGACACTAGATTTGAAAAAAAGTTTTGTTTTCAAAGAGGAATAAATTCTGAAAACTCTTTTTCATTTGTCACTCCAAAAGCCTCCTCTTGCTGAGTCCACGATCTGAATAAAAAGGACTTTTCAGATTCCCAAGCACTGCCACAGCTCCACAAGGAAGCCGGCACAACTCCACCTACAGTATTCTTTCTAAAGTCTAGTGGTTTAGACTTGCACAAGAGATTTACTCAGAAATGTTTAATCAGTAGGATATTTAGATATTTCTAAATACAAGAAAAGCTGCAAGCTCCAACAATCATAGTTAACCCTGCTGCTGCAGATCTTCTGCATGTGAACAATTTTGCACTTGTGAGAAATCCTAAATAAGTGCAATAAATGACTTTTCAATTTTGCGTATGAATTAATGCTGTGATCTTAATAATCTCAAAAAAGCTTTTATAAATTCTGAAATACTTTATTTTGAAAGGCGTATTTTGATTTTTTATTATTTTTTTTCCATCTCTTCTCAGAAGAGGAAAGAGGTAAGAATAGAAAATGTTTTCTGTACTCAACCGATACTCAAAAGATAGCAGACCTGAATCTTACCTTTTTTTCAAAGAAGCTATTTGCTAAAACATTTGTTCAGCATTAACACCAAAATCATTGGGGTTATTACTCCTATTAATATTGTTATCTGCATACTCATACAGTCACAACATGAGCTGCTACAGATATGATACTACATATCGATATACTATTGCATATAAGTGTCATATCAACTCTTTGAATGAAAAAACCCCCAAACCAACAGACTAAAGAACAGTAAAATCTCTTCATAATTAAAGAAAAAAAGTGTTTGGACAGCCAAATATTCTACCACAGGATTTTCCATTTGAGCACTGAAGTGTTGGCCAGTTCATACAAACCCATTCTAAGATAAAAGCTGTATAAAATGCATGATGAAAACAACTGCTCTTTTGAAAAAATCTTCAAAATTAAAAAAATAAATTAATTAATCTGTATTTTTATCAGTCATTAACTTTGTTGTTCTCCTAAGGAAAAAATGTATTACCTCCAAGTACTTCTGGAATGCATGTTTTTGTGAGTACTCCTGTCCAGAGTCTATTTAGCTGCTTGTCAGGTGAAAACTTCATGGTTAGACTGATAACCCAATTAAGCCTGAATAAAGAGCAATGCAGACCTGTTCTGCTGCAAGCACAGGAATGAGACAGATGTGTTACTCAGATATAGAGTGCTGCATTGAATTCTAGCAGCTGGCACTGGTTTTTGACTTAGGATTTTCTGTGACTAGAGCCTTCTTCCAAAACAAGAAGGAAATTCTTACCCCTTTGCTTGAGGTGTAAACACTAAAAAGACCACAGCACACTTGGTTCCAAATATTCTTCAACGCACCACCGAGCCAATGCTATTTGCTCACATTGATCATGCCTATTGGTTACCCCAAAATAGTTTTTAGTGCTATCCCTTAGTTGTTTTCAGCTACCAAGCATTCCTTTAGGAGCCCCTACATTCAGCAGTCATACAAAAAAAAAACCCAACAAACACCAACCCCCCCCCCCCCCCCAACTGTCCAAACCTTCCTCTTCCAGAATCATAGAATCCTAGGGGTTGGAAGGGACCTCGAAAGATCATCTAGTCCAACCCCCCCTGCCAGAGCAGGGTAAAACAAGGTGCATTCAGCAAACAAGGGTATATCCACCCATTTTTTCTTAAACAATGCAGCAGATTTTAAAAGCAATCACAGCTATTGGCTTGACATGGTTCCATGCTTGATCAAGCATGTAAATGACACTGGGCAGGTGTGATGAACAGCCTCAGGAGTGCTTGCTTTGGTTATCTTTGACCCAGACTCTGCAAACTTTTCAACTACTATAGGGAGGTATTGATATTGAGGCTAGGATTGCAGAAGGACATTTCCACTTCATCCAAAACTGAAGTCTACAGGACACTGTGACCTGTTGGGACTCTCACGTAGCCTGAGCTTATATAAAGGTCTTTAAATCCCTTGTATGGTCAAACCTGAAAAAGAACAATGCCATGTTAATCTAAACTGTCTCATCCTTAAGGATGATTCAGAATGAGTAATGGAGAAGCATTTTTATTGATTCAGAGGTTTTACTTGAACTCTCCAACTATCTCCTTTCTTAACAGCATTTGCTGTCTTCACTTTCAAAGCCCTGTCTTGAGGAGCTGGGCTTCCCTATCATAGTATCAACATTTGAACTACTGTATTCCCTGGAACTCTTCATTGGTTCTTCAGTGGTTGCCTTTATATGGAATTTTACATGACAAGAATAGATTCTTTCTAGAAGAACCTACTGCTAATGTCTAAAAGTGCTGTTTGATGTCTCAAAATGCTAGATGCTATTGTTTTTTTCTCAAATTATCAGAACTATCAAATTATCAGGACAGCTCTTCTTTATGGTTAACACAATCCTCTCACTCTGATTATGAGTCCAAGCAGATGCTGATTTAGATAAATGCCTACCAAGGAACCAGTATCTTTTGAAAACCAGTGTAGCTGTCTGCCTTGAGAGGGAATCTGCAACTGTATTTGTTTCCTGGACAACCTGAACAGTCAAGGGTAAGACTATCCTTAGTTTCTGAATCACTTCTGGCAATATATTCCCTGCTGGTACCACTGCAGCTAAAGAGAAAAGATGAAGACATAAACAAAGTAGTTGTCCTCCTGTCCAAAACCCGTGCCTGTACTACGAAGTTCCCAGCTTTATTGCCTGCTCTCACTGAAAAACTACCTCTGCTCTAGATAAGCACATTAGTGTGTTGATCTGAATAGTTGGGCTGAAATGCACAGGACATAGACGAGTTCACTTACAAACAGATTAGACTTAGACAGAAATTTATGTAACAGCAACAATGCCCCAAAATAGCACTTGCAATAATTACGAATATTTTCTATTGAATATCATCAGCATCTTTAACTATTACGTTTGTTTTAAATTAATAGAGCCAGAAGAAAGAAAGAAGTCCTTGTAGGCAGTCACATAATTCCACTATTATCCTACAGGAGTACTTACAATCAAACCTAACATTAAATGTTTATATGAATAATTAATCTTTTAACAGAAGCTGAGAGAATATTCATTACAGAATTCATATTTTAATTAGCTTTTCAAAAGAAGCATTTTTCTCCCTTTGTGAAATGCTCTTGATAAATTAATTCTGTTGATTAATAAAGGCATTTGTGCATCATAAATCTCCCAAGGATTCCAGTCTTATGGAATCTACAGTTAAGGAAATAATCCAAAACTTTATCCTGGAAAATCCTCAGAAAATCACAGAACACCAATGAACAAATAAATAACTAAGAAAATGGAAAAAAAAATTAATGTTTAGGTATTTCCATGATGAATCCCTCTAATGCATATATAGAGAAAAAAAATGATCTATACCACTCACATATTATTCTATTTTTATGAGTTTTACTTTAAGTTTGTACTGATTATTAATGTCTAAAAACCCACAAACAAATCCTGCAAGACACAAAAATAAACTATGCCTCTAGGAAATGGTATTTCTTATTGCAGACATTGTTATAATTTATATTGTGGCCTCTTGAAACATAGTATAGTTAAAATACACCCAAACAAACAACAATCATCAGAAAGAAATGCCAACTCAGGTATGAGATGAACATGTGTATAACAGCTTAGTCCTTTTGCTACTCATCTTCTGTGGCTTTAAAACTGTTCCCACTCAACAGAAGTATGTTTTCAGCATGGTCATCTATTCAAAAGTATGATCTTTGTGACCAAAGTATATTTTAGTATGCAGAATAATCTACTTTAGGCTTAAAAGGAAACTTTTGAGTTTTTTTAAATGTAAAAGCTGTCAAAGCAGCATTACTCAGTTCTTGCTGTAATTCTATTTTTCAAGCTAGGTATAAGAAAGAAGATCATTTTGTAATGATCTAAATATATATTAATCTTCCCTGAAAGGCTTTGCTTTATCCTCACAACAATTAAGCTTTAATAGATCAAACAGAATTCATTAAATAAAAAGATTGTTTACATATTGGATAGGAACCTGTTTTCCTTTACTTAGACAAGGGATCACAAATACTTTCAAAAGCCACTGCAAATAGTTTCAGATGCATTCACATAAAATTAAAGGAATGGATGCACCCACTTAACAGACACATACCTTTTTTGTTTCACCAGCAAAACAGATGTTTTAGTAATATCCAATGCTGTAGGTGAACACCACCTTCAAATTCTGCTCTGCATTACTTAATCTAGCACCTATGACTTCGAACATATTCCAAGTTGAAAAGGAGAACGGACAGGACCAAAGTGTACTGAAAACTGTTTTAATGAAGTTTAATCTGTATCACAGCTTTTAAAACTACTCTGGAACACATCTGGGTGAAGCTGTAGAGCTAGAAAACTACATTCAGAAGTTCAAAGTGAGGCAAGGAACAGCCTGTTTTTTGTATTCTTTCTACAATAGTGTTCTCTTTCTAACTATTACAACAGCAAAGGCAATGGTTAATTCTCAAGAGCCTGTATCTTGCAAGCCACTCATAATGTATATTCTCTAAACAGATGGTTCTCACATGCTATGTCTAAGTGTATATACAAAAGTACAGTGATGGCATCACTACTGAACAGAAAGGACTTCTACAAACAGCCATAAGATTCTTGCAATGTATTCTGCACTCATCGAAGTCTACTCAATGTCAGGTCAGCCCATGCTTTTACTAAACCCTTCCTTCTCTTTTCCTCACTTTTTTCCTCTGCCAGAGCACCTGGAAAAGACTGAACTATGTCCTTAATGTTGTTCTCATTTTCTAAACGGGGTTCCGATTTGCTAACCTAAATGTATCCACTTTAAAACGAAACAACAAAATATCTAAAGGACAAATAAAATCCCTCTCATTTCACTGGTTTGCTTTCTATTAAGTTACATAGAGAAACTTCTGTTAATGTATTTTACCAGTCAGAGATGAGAGCTGTTTTCATGCTATATACACTAAAGAAATGAGAGAGAAGCTTCAGCTCTACTGCTGCCAGATGTCACTCCTTCAGCTAGTGCAGAGATTAGTAAGAGATGGCAGTGAAAAAAAAAACCCAACACTACAACAATTAAGCCAAAACAAAGCTGTGCTGATAGGTGACAAAGCATAACTTACTTTTGTTTCCCTTCCCCATCCTCATTAATACAATGAGAACTTGGAAAAAAAACAAAAGAAAAGGATGTAGGGAACTTCTGTCATTATCAGGCGGTGGTTGCCATTCCAAATATGCTATGGAAATGTTTGCACAGAAGGATGAGCTTCAATAAAAAAAGAATGTAATGTACCTTTTAAACTAATTGTTTACTAACCGCTGTTATTAAAACCAGTTATCCAGAAAAGAAACTGTAGGGAATTAAGTAATTCAGTACCATGCAGTTCCACACATACTGCTGCAGCTTCTTTCATACCAGCATGCAATTTTCCAATAGATGCCCCAACTCCAGGTATCGGAGGAACTCTGGCTTCTCAAACCATGAAACAGCCACATTCTTCCTAACCTGAGAAGGACAACTGGTCTGGAGTGCTTAAACACAGTAACCTTCTTATCCAAGGACTGGTACAGTTATCTGTAGCTCTTGCATCTGGTTATCTCTGATTCCCTAGCCCAAAGAATCAAGTCTGTGCTTACAGCCGAGCTAAGTGAGCACTGGAGCAGTAGGATGGAGCAAGAATTGAATTCACACCTGTAGATCCACAAAGAGATACCTCCACTGTAACATCAACTCATTCCAAGCCTCATATAAAGACCTCAGAATCAGACAGTGCTAACACGAAAAAACACTATGCTTCTGGCAGTGCCATATCCCACAATATAATTATATCTATCATCAGCCAAAAGAATGCATAGAGATATTAATTCAGGGTTAGCCATCATTTTCATTCCTGGATCAAGGTGTACAAGGGCACAAACATGTCTTTGCTCTGAATCTTAGAATAATTCTCCAGAGAGAACTATGGAATAGCCCATCAAGAGCTTTGAGGAGAACACTGTTTCATACCAATACATTTATCCTGTGCTAAAGGCACAATGAACAGGCAGAATTTGGCCCCTATTTATAAAAGGTATAATGAAGTAAAAACTATTGCATCACAAAAACAATTAAAAAATCCAACTTCTTAATTAGAGATTAAAATCAAATACATTTAGCAGCCTACACACCCACCTAATTATTTCTGAGTAATTTTATCAAATCATCATCTTACATTTTTCTTGCAAATGTTAAGTTTCTACAGTACCATATATAAACAATGCAAGTAGTAGCACGTGTCCCAAGCATTCTTTTGAAGTAAAGAACATTTATTGAATTCATGCTAATCAGGAACGTGCTAATTTATGACAACCTCTAACGTTACATCATAATGGCAGTAGATACAACTGAAAATAAGCAGGGGTTATAGTATCCAGCTGTTTCTTTCTACAGTGTAAAGAACAGAAAGTCACTCTACAGCAAACATCAATAAGCCTGCAAAGATATCATCAGCACTCTGAAATCAGATTGGCAATATTATTTACAAGTTCTAGATAGCAGATAAGAAAGATGTAAGGAAAATGCAGACTATGACGCACACTTTGTATTAATAAGAGTTATTTTTCTCCTATTGCTGCAGATACCCTGAGAAAGTAATTATTAGTTTTGTTAAGCTCACCAGGACTATTTTAAAGCAAACAACCTAAATTATATTTGAAAAGACACTTATTTTGTATTATGTTGAAGAACGCTTCTGGTGTTATCCTATCAAAAATACTTCTTGAAATATAGAACTGCAGCTCCTTTAGAGTTGTGGATGCCCAACACTGAAATAGCAACCTCCACTTTTGGGTTTGGTAATACTTTTGCTTCTGCTTTAACTTACCCTCCTTGAATCAGAAGAAATGGAGCTCTTAAGGAAGATTTATGCTTATCTGTTTCCTAAAAACATGTAGCACAGTTAAATCCTATTTATTAATACAGTTAATTTCTACGTAATACAGTTGAACAGCATGTAACTCTACCTGTAACTCTTGAAGTCAAGTACCTACTGACCTTAGGAGGTCTAACAGTGTCTTTAAAAAACATACTTGACTAAGGATAAAAGACAAAGAATTAAATGGATGCATGGAAGAAAAACTTTGTGTGGTTTGTCCACAACTGAAATTCAGTAAAGGCTGGTTATCCATAGGTACATAAACCAAATTAGCCTATTGCTCTACAAATGGAAAGCTTTAAGTAAAAAATTATGCTCAGAATAGCACAAATACTATTCAAAATATGCCATTAACATTCTTCTAATGCAAAGTCTTCCCAGCTTAGAAAAAAGAGCCACTTACTGCATGAATTATTGTTTATTACCGAGTAGCTTCACAGTAAATTAAGTCTTGACCAAATAAAAAAATAAAAATAAAATTAAAAAATCTTGTAACTCCTTGAAGAACATACGTAGCATTTTTCTAAGGAAAAATTTTGCATTTGCCTTCAAGGAAAAATAGTACCAGCAACTTCATATGCAGTATGCTGGAAATAATAAGTAAAGTTGATATTTCAGGTTTTCACCACAACTAGAATAGCCTTTATTTTGCACCTACCCTACTTTCTCCATTAAATTAGCACTTTCAGCCAGTACTGCAAATTAATTTCAAGAAAATATTACCAGAAAATTCCATGATGTTGCCAAACAAGTAATACATTATTAAACCTGAAACATGCAGGACCTTTGGCAGACACTAAATCAGGCAATCATTATATAAGAATCTTAATATGGTCTAAAATCAAAAGAGCAAGAAAAAGTCCATAGCAGATAACACGATTTTCAGAAAGAGAAAGGTATGTCTTTAAAATATGTTCCCAAGTTTACTTGGGAATTTTGTCATTCAGAAACTAGATTGGTCAGATATTTCATGAGAATGTGTGTGTGGTGAAACCCACCTAACACACGTGAGTTTTTGTGCATGCACACTTCCAAGTTTTCACACAATTTATGAACAAACTAATCTTAGGAAGAGTTTTCTACGTATCAGTGATTAGAACATGTCTGAATAAGTAAGTCCTTTCTAATTAATTTCCAACTGTGTATGGAAACAAAATAATGGCCTGTAGCAACTTTGGTAACAAAATCTGAATACACTTCTTTGTAAAAAAAACCCAATGATAAAGCGCTGAGATTAATATTCCTATCATCCACTAGAGAGGAAAATCTATTGAAAAGTTAAGTCCAACATGAAAGCAACATGTTGCAGATACAGTTGGGCAATGATGTTCTGCAGACCAATGATGGTCTGCAAAGTTTTCTAGCATGCAATAGCAAGATGCTACTACTTTTATGGCAGGGGATTTTTAGAATGCTTTGTAGAAAGTATCACTATTGCTATAGTCTCAGCCTTCAGTCACCATGTAACCACTCCGGCAGTAGTTACACAGGTTATACAAATATGTGGATACCAAAGGTTAAGCTGCTTTGGAGAAGGTAAAAAAGGATGACTTGGCTTGGCCTGCCTTCTAGTACAGAAGACCCTGGTAGAAAGCTTGAATAATCACTCAACAAAGAGCTGACAAGCAACTTGTTCTAGTCAGATTTTTCCTCGGGTCTTAGGTGGAGGATCTGCAAAAAGTAAGTATGGAAAGGAAAATGTTTGCAAAGAACATAATTAGGAGGCAATACTGCCTTACAAAGTGGTACCTGATCTGAGGAGAGGTCAAAGACAGAACACCAAGAGAGGAAGGTTCATAAAGAGGGACTGTGCCCAGCTTTGGGTGAAGATCACATTTCCAGAACTTCGGATATCCTGGAGAGAACAGACTTCTCTCCAAGGTGCAATCAGCATCCCAAATCACTGCAACTGGTATTAGAAGAAAGTAAGACTTTCCACTATCTCAGCATCAAGCCAGAAAGTAGAAGTTGCAGTCCTATCCAGTGAATTTTTATTTGTATAGGAATTTTACAAACAAGAGTATTTCACAGCAAGTCTGAAGATGTAAACAAAAATATTAAAGAAAATTAAATTCAGAATGAAAACAGTAATACTATTTGACCAAATATTTTTTAAAGTATCATGTAATACAATTTGATTAGGTGGTTAATAGAACAACATGAGAGCTTTTTTCACATAATCCTACAGGTAGTGCCAAACTGATAAAAACTTCCTCCTAAACAAGCAGAGGAGGCAACACACCTCACTGATACCTCCTCTGAATCAAGACAGCTGAAAAATATTCAAGTTCAGAGAGAGAGACCATCCCTTTTTTATTAGAGGTGAATGCTGCTTAACTATGGTTATCCAAAAATGAAAAGATGCAAGAGGTAGGAAAACAAAGCCCATTTATGATCTTCACCTGAAAAAAGTAGAAAATATAATGTCTTACAAAGTTAATCTTGCTAGTTACAGACCTTGCTAGGGGAAAAAAAAAAAAAAAGGCTAGAGGAATTGCTTTTTATGTGCTACTGGTGGACAGTTACAACCAGAAGTTTGGTGAAAGAATTCTCAAAAAGTTTTCTGCTACTAGGCAATTTATGCCACAAAAAGATGCTCAACATATATTAAGCTCCAATTTATTTTATTTGGCCTATTAGTTGCAGCAGCCTGCTTCCTCTGACCAGTCAGCCTCTGAATGGATTCCAGAAAGACCTATACCAACATACGTCACTGGCACACCCTTCAGCTAATCTGGAAAAAAACCCCCACATAATAAGGCACCATGAGCTGGCATGGACAGCTGAAGTAGAGACAGTGGCCCACTATTCAAAACAGGAGATTTTGACAGGATAAAAAGGTATTCAATAGCATATTAGGATGTGATATACTGGAATAATCAATCTTCAGATGAGATACACAGCTCCAATTACTCTGTTATACAGTCTGAGTAAGAGTTTTCTGCAGGACTGCCCAGCACACCAGAGAAAAGCCTGGGGTCCAGTGAGCAGGAAAGACTCTAAGGAGTTTTTTTGAATTTGCCCATGTGTCATTTGGATCTTTTTTCTCTGGACAAGGAAATAAAAGCTGAGGAGTCTGAGTCCTGTTGGTGAGGGGAAAAGATGAGGAAGGAACCTGTGCAATGTGTTCCTTCAGTGGAGTGTGTCATGAGGTTGCAGAAAACACCCAAATAAAACTCTACTCCTGAAAACTGGTAAGGCAATTTTACCACCTCATTTGAAGCCAGCAAGCAATGAGTCACTGCTCCTTACAACCTCCAGTGAGAATGCAAGCAAGCTCACAGTGAGGAGGCAGGCTCCAGGGAAACCTCTCATTTCATCTGAATCAAAGCAGCACGTTAAGGCCAGCTCTGTAAATAACACCGAGTCCCTAGGCTGTGTGACAATAGCAATGTGTAAGTGACACACCCTCAGAGGCCTTGACTGCCCTGCACATGCTTTCTGCTTTCTGAATGCTTTTCCAAAACACCATCCTCTATCATTAGTTTCTGTATCAAGCTACCTTGGTACAACAGTTTATTGCAGCAAATAATATGTGCCACAGATACCCAAAGTTAACTTTAAAAGGTGTTATATTAGTAGAATGAATTATGTGATGGAAGCTTGCTCTCAATGAACTTGTGCCTCTGCAATGAGCAAAACAGCATATGAATCCATGAAAGTTTAGTTGCTTCACACAGAAAAATTTATCCACAAAATTAGAAAAGGGTTTTAAAAATAGCTGAAAAAGTACATATGCATACCAAAAAAAAGGATGAAGAATGTATCTTAAAAAAACAGATCTTTTTAAAAAATCTATTTGGTTTTTGCTCACTTGTCAAAACCAGGTATGAAGAAGTCAAAGGACCTAGGCTGGGTCTCCCCTGTGCACCATGGCTGCTACTGGGTCTTTTACACAGTCCTCCCAGTTCCTCTGGAAATTACAGGAACAGGATTGGAGCAATACAAGGAGGGATCAGTTTGCTCATCCTATTCACTCAAGCTTGTTGCTGTACAGACAGCATGCTTGCTGACCTGAACTTTCTGCTGGACAGAGAACTGGTACTTTACTGCACAGGCCTTGGGCAGAAGAACTGTTTCCACCTCCCAAACCAGTCAGAATAGCATTTAAGCATGCACATTGTCAACACTTGCTGTCTTGTGGCTCAATAGCTAAAAATTTACCAACAAGCTCTATCTGAAGACAAGCTCAGACTGAAAACAGTTAACAGGACCTCTCTTCTTAGGAATTAATCAGACTTGCTTGTTTTAGGATCCACATAATTGAGAAAGTAAGGGCACACTCAGGCCAAATCACTTTTGGCAGAGTCTTTCCACAGTACTACGTCACACCCTGGTTTTGCAATCTACATCCACTGCTGCCAAACAGAGTAATGCTTCATTTAATCCACACCCTTGTATAATTTGGCTGAGAGTACTTCCTTTACCCTGAAGGCAAAGCAGTAATTACCCTAACATACACCAATTTCAAGTAAATATAAATGGTGTTCTTTTGATAAAGTTTTTGGAATCTTCAAAGATTGCTGTTATTGTGCTCTGTATTTAGTGTAATTTTTAGTGAAATATTTTAATTAACTTGCCTAGGAGAAACATGAAAAAGAACATATAATAAAGTAACATGTGTATCTTTGATCTCCATATAAACAACTCCAGCAAGTTTAACTAGAAAATACAAACTCTTCTGACATTTATAACATCTTATCAATCAGATAGAGGAAACTGGATAACCAACCTTTTAAAATAGAAGAACTAGATTGTCATTAATGTTAATGGTTTTGTCTCTATGTCTTTACTATTCTGTTAGAACATTTTTGTGGTTAGATGAATCTAGTTATATACCTTTCGTTTTCAAATTAAAAATTCATTTTTACTATTCATTTTATAAATGTAAACACCCAGCTCTTCTGCTTTAAAACAAGGTCCTGTATTTGTGCCTTGAGCCAAAACCCTGGCATTGGTAACTGGTGCTGGTGGCACAGTGGGGCCACAGAGCTCTGAGGAAGTTCTTTCCCCTGCAGAATCTCCTGAGCTGCCTGTAAGCCATGGTGAGGGCACAGCTGTGCCCTAGTACTTTTTATTTACTGCCAAAGTCAGCTGCAAGGTGGAACCTCCCAAAGATGGTTCTAGTGAGTGAGCAGAAGGAGTAAGATCAAGGAAGTACATACAAAGGCTGGCTGAAGGTGACAACTGAGCCTTCGTAATCTATCTGCACTGAAGAAACTGAGTTATAATTTTCAAGTGCCCTGCCTTCAAAATGTAAATGGTATAGCAAAATACACTTCAAAGAACCAGAGAGGCATAAAAATTCTCCAATAATCTTTGATGGACGTTTCTATTGTTTTAAAAGAAAATCAACTTTGACAAAAATACTAAGTTGAATTTTTCACTTATTCCATTCTGCTATGAGCAAATAATAATAATAAAATTTTTATTTTCTTCTTCATTCTCTGTTATACTTTTCCCCTAAGTAAAAGTGAGAGATAAGAATATCTTGAAATGAATTATCATTTTCCCCAGGGGAGTTCCCATTCAAATTAACACACAGACATATATAAAAAACATTTTAGACCTAATGTTCCTCTGCTTTTGGTAAAAATCTTTTTACCTGACTTCAGTGTAGTTGAGTCAGTTAACACTTGCTAAGGATCTGATCTGTGGTGTTCAGCTGGTGCTTTGTCTCTAGTCAGTTCTCTTGCCCTCTTTTAAAAACAAAGAGAAATTCTGCTAATTGGATATAGAACTTAGTCCATTACCACAACTCCTCTGTGGTTATGTAGTGCTTTATGGTTAACATAAAGCCTTGTAATGAATGTAAAGGCAGGTTGTAGGTTAGTAGGAGAAAAACAAAACAAAACAGGCAGAATAATATACTCAAAAAACTAGGGACTAAAATAAGTCAAGTTTACGCACTTAAAAAGTGCTAGTTTTTAGCACTTTCTCATAACAGTTTTCATGTTGTTATCCAAATTGGGGGTGGGGAAGGTGTTTCAAGTAATTCAGTTTTCAAGAAGAAGGAAAACATGATCTTTAAGGTCTCTTCCAAAGCAAACCATCCTGTGATTCTATGATGTGTACTTGATACAATCAAAAAGTTAACAACTGAGTTTGACAAATGACACCAAAATGTGAGGATTCTCTAAAGTTGCAATTCGATACTTGTTACAGTAACAAAAAGCAATCCATATTTCTACACTTAGGAAGGCAAAAGAAAATTATAGACAAAAAACCAATTTTTTTTAGAACCACTGTCCCATTAGAATAATTAAAGGCCACATTTCAAAAAAAGTCCATCCCCATAAAAACATGAGAAGAACTCTCTTGAAAAGCTTTAAGAAGTTTTATTTCTGAAAAATGTGTCAGGCAGGATCAGCTCTTCAAATACACGACAGACCAGGAAAACAGCAAATTGCATAAAAATATAGAAGCATAACTGAGAAATGAGAGAAGTACTGGGCACATATTTCTTTCATCTTAATGCACATTCTCCCTTTTCAAATACATGAGATAATCTACCATAAACAGATTATAGCTGTCAGGGAGCTAACATTCTGCCAACATTTCTTCTCACGTACTCTTACTCTTAGACCACTTTCTATTTTGGCAGCA
Source organism: Hemiprocne comata (assembly GCA_020745705.1). Classification (NCBI taxonomy): domain Eukaryota; kingdom Metazoa; phylum Chordata; class Aves; order Apodiformes; family Apodidae; genus Hemiprocne; species Hemiprocne comata. The sequence continues at coordinate 87,592,343 of CM036588.1, forward strand.
CCTCTGCAGGACATACTAATAGTGTTCTACCCAGTTTAAGACCTAAAGACAACTGGTAGTAGACTTACTAATCAAAGCTATTTCCCCCACTGAACTGCCTGATCTCATTGAGGCTGTTATGGCTATCCTGTGGTAAACAGGAAACTTGCATTTCTCCCTCTGTACTAGTAAGGATAAACAGGAAAAATAAACATATTCAGGCCATCAGGGAAGAAACTACTAAAACCCTTCTGCACAGGCCTCATAATGTCACTTCATTATTTTCTTAATCAGTATCACAAAAAAAAAAAAAAAAAGCCCAGCAGAGTCACCTGGATACTAATGCATTTGAGAATTTGGTGAGATTATTAAACATGACCTGCTTCCCTTTTGTAAGTATTCTCATATATAAAAGTAATTAAAATTACTTCCCATCATCACCTCTTCCTCCTAGCACCTTGTATTACATTCAAACCACTTTCAACTCACAATGTGGGCACTGAACCACTTTTAGGTACGTATCTGCTACTCTTCACCACAATATGCTCCTGCTCCAATTTTAAGATGATGAGGGGCTAAAAAGAAATACCTCAAAGTGACTTAGACATTATGGCAAATTGCTACACCATTTCCATAGCTCTGATCTGTGCAGCCCTGCAGGCTTAATTGCTTTTCCCATCACAGCAATTTTAAATGAAGCTGTTGGGTGAGCTAATGAGGCAACACACATTACAGTTTAACAGGGAACAGACATACCCAGAATCTTTCAAGATAAAATTGAGAGTTCTTTTCTTATCTTTATCTTCTCAACAAGAAATCTTTTACACACACACACAAGCTATTTCTTTTAAAAGATGAATAGGAAGATATTTCACTCCTGTTTTAAAATTTTATAAAATGCAGTACTTACAGTAATACCATAGAATGAGTCTTTTTTCCACTAACAGTTTCTTAATAAGAGATGAAAGCAAAAAGGCCACACTGAACTAGCTTTCTACACACATCCTTCCTTGATTGGCACAAAATCATGTCAGAAGCAAGATAAATACCCTCAAAACAAACAAACAAAAACATTAAAGTCCTGCAGGACTTTAGTAGTACTGAAGTTATATGTTATAGAGTTGAGGAGGAAGTATGAAATATTGAAAAAAGTAATTAAAAATAACTACATACATATAAGGATGTAACTTTTGACAGTGTTCCTGCAATATCTCTGCAAAAAAAGTGAATTTTTCTACTTAACAGACTCCTTTTCTGCTTCTAAAAAACAAGAATCAAAACAGTAATTTAAAAGCATTTAGTTGATCCATAAACATTTTGATATCTTTGATGTAGAAACCTATTTTACTGTTTGCTTGAGACTGAAAAGAAGTTTTCAATTGTCTATCAAATACAACAGAGGACTTGAATGCAAAGTCAGTTTTGTTAAGATCTTCAGAGAGAGAGAAAAAGTGCTTTGAAGCTTTCACTTTATGTAAGTGGAAAACACCTTTGACTGTCAGTTGTGTTAATGCAGAGAAAATTTCTAATTGTTCTCAACCCTGCCAAAGCATTGTGTTTTTTGTTTTTGACATTTTTTAAAGATACAAGAACCATCACGTTTCTAACACATACGTAATGAATTTTCAAGAGCAAGTTTAATTAACTGGTTTTATTGAAGTAAAAATTTTAGTCAAAAGGTCTGTGAAGTATTTATAGTTGCGCTTCAATCTCCCACATTGTTAACAATTAGGGTCATTGCTAATTACAATTACTTGAAACCTAAAACTTATTTTAGAAAACATGCCCTCAACACAGTGGGAGTTACTGAGGAGTAACTGTTGAATAAATCCTAAAAATGTGGGCCTTTCCTTTCATGGCATGCCACAGATCTGCAAAACAGTGTCTGAGAGGATAGAAAGATGATTTCACTGTCCAAAGGTGTTCCCAGTCTTCAGGAGGGAAGGCAAACAAAACCAGAGGGGATTTTAATGTTTCTCAGAGACTGGGTAATTGAAGCTGAAGCTTTTTGCTACTTCCTTATTTGTTTAAAAAATAACAATGAGGAAATGGGTTATCCTGGAAGAAGGTACAGAGATATGAACATGAGAAGGAAATGACAGGAATGTCTCAAAGTCCTGGATAATGCTACACTGCAGTGCTGCAGAGCAACAGCACAGGATGGCTATGATAAAAATAGCATTGAAGTACAAGCATAAGCAGAGATATATAGCACAAGGAAGGAGAAACCTCAATTCTCACAATCAAACACAGGTCTTAGACAAATTTTCATATAAAAAAAAGGAAAGAAAGAGGAAAAGAAGTTCAGCAAGCTTAAATATTACGTCTTCTAGGGACAGATTCCCTAAACTGTACTAAACAATACTAAAGCAAGAATAAAGTAATCTGCTGCATATACAACATGTAGAAACTTAAGTAGAGTGAAAAACAGGACCAACCATTAAGACTTCTTGACTTCAAATTCAAAAGGTAAAACTCAAAGTTGATTACGCTCTCCAAAGACACACATCTAGCAAACTTTTCAAATGACTGCAATAGCTGTCACCACCGCTGCAGCTTTACTGAGGCAAACACAAAAAAACACCTGCTTTGGCAAAATGAATTAAACTCTCGATGAGAAATTCCAACTGACAGGCTATCAGGATGGGCAGTAAGAAAACCTAGGTTTTGTGCCTTTCTCTCTAATTTAACACAATCTTTGTGAGAGGAAGGCACACAACACATTTAAATTAATTTTGTTACTTTTTAACAAATCTCTCTAATGAAGTGCTTTATACATAATGCTTAAGAAACAAGTTCATCTGTGTCTTATATCTGCTTTGCGATACCTGCTTCCTTAATTTGTCAAAATTCATTACTTTTTTTTTTCCAAGTAATTCTAACCATACTCCAGACAAAACTTTAAATATCTCTCTTGCACCACACTCTATAGCATTGATGGGAAAGCAGTAGATACCGTCAGCCTTGAATTTAGCAAGACTTTCAACGCTGTTTCCCGTAGCATTCTTCCAGGCAGACAGATGCAGTATGGACTGTGTAAAGCAGTGCAGCAGACTGAGCTACAGGGATCAGAGCTTTGTAACTGTGTGCATGGCATTGAACTGGAGACCAGTCACTACTGGGGCACTGTTTAACACCTCCACTAATGGCCTGGATGATGGGATTGAGCACACACTCAGCAAGTTTGCAGGTGAAAAAAACCAGGGAGGATATAGGGTGATACACCAAAGAGATGTGCTGCCATTCAGAGGGACCTTGACAGGCTGCAGAAACGGGCCAAAAAGAACCTCATAAAGTTAAACTAAAGGGAAATGCAAAATCATCCATTCAGGGTTGTATAATTCCATGCACTGATGCCAACTGAAATACACAAAATATCATTTAAATATAGGAAAAAACCCCTTTACTGTGAGAGCAGTCAAACATTGTAACAGGCTGTTCAGAGATGTTGTGGAGTTTCCATCCTCAGAGATACTCAAAGCTCAACTGGACATGGTCCTGAGCACTGTGCTCTAGCTGCACTTGCTTTGAGCAGGAGGGCTGGGCTACGTGGTCTCCTGAGGTGCCTTCCAACCTCGATGATACCACGATGTTGTCTTTACTCATCTCACATAAAGAATATTCTGTGCTTGAGAAAGGTGCTGAAGCTCTCTATTTGAGGATTAAAAAACAAATTATTTAACTTTACAACAAAGTAAGTTAAGGTACCTAAGCATCACATAAAACTCAAGATCAGGCATGTTTAAAAGGCTTAGCAGTGAATATTACTTTTATTTGAAGTATTACTAAGGCACTTACGGTTATTTCTGAAATATATCTGGATACAAAAAGATTTTAAAGTCCAGAAAGATTTGCAGCATTATGGCTACTGCCAATAAATCACAAAGGTGGATAACCTGTTTTTCCACTGTTTCGACCTAATGAAAGAACTGGATAATTGTCTTGTTACAAGAAAAAAGTGAAGCATGTATCCAGGCTGCTACACTGTCCATATCACAAGACATCAGCTATAACTTTATCAAGTCCCTACAGCAGGCACATACACCAGTTACATCGTTTAAAAGATAGCTAACAGTTTTACACATGCTGCCTGTAGGGATTTCACTGTAATGGGAATTCTGCAATTTGCTTTAAGAAGCGTTAAATACACAGCAAAAGGTGACAGAAAAGTGTGAGAATGAGAAGACTGAATAACTACCAGCAGAACCTTCAGGAACACATAACCACCTGCCAAACAAAAACGAAGGACCTCTATACTACAGATGCAATTAATGATCCAATATCCCAATAACATAAGTAGAGAAAGTCATATATAGTGTGTGTCTGAAACCAACACAGAACAAAAAGGCTTTGTGCTTCCAGCAATGCATAAATGTAATGTATAGATCTATTTAAGTACAGATTAAAAAGTACATTAAAAAGTAAAATTAAACTGGTTGTTAGGAGCGATGAACAGGAGCACCCATCTTCACACTTTATAACCAGTGAGGAAAGATGAAATGGATGAGTAAATCTTAAAAAAACAGCACAATGTAAACAACTCTATCACAGAACAACAACTTGGAGGCCACGGAAATGACAGATAAGTAACTATTTTAAAAAAACCTTCTTGCCAGAAAATCTATTTCAGTTGTGGTCCACTAGCATTTCAATGGTGGTTTTCCCCAAAAAATCTTCGTTTCCTCATTGATTTCATTGACTGTTGAAAAATCATTAAAATGTACCTCTTTTTTATTATACTTCCCTTGCATAAATAATATCTATTACCTGTGGATTATTTTTAAGTATTAGTCAGTTTTCGAAACAACTACACAGGGAGTGCACATGAGCAGCTATCACATGTATCTGTGCTTCTGCATGAAGTAAAATTCAATGTACTGATTTCAGCAGTATCAGGTATAGCCATTTAAAACAACTTAAGTATATGTTAATGTTCTTTAAAGGATTAGTCCACTTATTTTCAATATTCACATTATGAAAAACAGCATATGTATTCTACTTTTCCTGTAGGATTTACACACTGTGGAAACAATAAGCATCTGTTGTGCAATAGATTAATACTATTATGGCTTTAAACTTTTGTTAAGGGAGATAAAATGGAAAAACAGAAATTAATTGGTGTATAGCCATTTGAATTGTGAATTAGTGCCTAAGACCAATTCTGGCAATAATGGTCAATCTTTTATTCCATGCTAAGGTCTCTTTCTCTCACTGCTCAGAAAAAGTAATCATAACCTGATTTGTGAAGAAAACTGTCTGCCTGTAGAAGATAATTCTATATAATTATGGAGACTATTCCTATCTTTACTAACTACATTTTATATCTCCATTACCTGTTTTTAGTTCTTTATATATTCCACCCTCCCCCTGAACAACTTCTTACTCTTCTCAAGGATACAAAAAAAAAAGCGACTTCAAAACTAGAGATTCCAATTTTCTGTCTTATTTTACATGTGCCAAAAAAGACAAAAAGGCATGAAGTTACTGATTTTATTATTGAATATTGTGATTAGCAATGCAACAGATATTACTAGAAAAGTATCACAAAAATGCATAATTTGAATACAAACAAACCCATAAAAATAAGCACAACTGCAAAAAAGACTACTGAACACTACAGTTTTTAAATACACTGCTTTTCTCATTACTGTTGTCTTTTATCAATACGTATGCTTTTAAAAATAGGATTTTATTGTTTTCTAGTGTCTGTGTTTAAGATACTAAAGTAAGTACTAGCATATTAACAAAATATTAAATTAGGAAAATATGGCAGTTTCATAGTGTTCTAAGAACTTAGAGCACTAATGAACAACTGTACAGCTTAAAAAACCACAACACTGTAAGGGAAGCACTGTATCACACTGCACTTCAAATTGTATCACATGTAACAACAAGGACACCCCCTAAAAGATTTGCACAGCAAAATTTATCAAGGCAGAAAATAATCCTCACAGAAGTTATTACCCATTCCTTACAGAGAGTGAAGAAATAATGAAATAAACTTACCACTTTTAGTAGGGAAAGAATGGAGAGCATTCAGTGGAGTGCTCAGAGTGCCTGGCAGTCTTAGCCTGGAGTGTGGTGACAGTGATGGTGGTGCAGGAAGCAAGAGATTTGAGCTCGCCTGTAATAGGAAAGGCAAATCAGAAAGTGAAGTGTAATTTCCTGGGTTACTCACTGATGCAACAGCTAGAAGAGAAATATTTGCTTACTCTAAATAACAACTGAATTCCAGAAAAAAAATTAAGACTCATGTCAATGATAAATCACAACTTCAATGGATGGGTATTTTGGTTGCTTTTCTTCTTTTTTCTAATATTTGGTGACACAGATTTGGAAAAATTATTGAAACAGCTATAAATTGACTTACATGTTCACATATGGACACAAAATCTCAAGCAGCGGAAACAACGGAACAGAACTGTTTGAACTGACATGTCGTTGCATCTCCATGTATAAAAATAAAATTACATTTATATATGGTTATAAACTGATAAATGTAAAATAACTTCTCACTTTTGAGTACTCAAACTCCACCACATCTATGAGGAGATTGCTCAATATTAGAATGAGAGGAAAAAAAAATCCAAAAAGAAGAAAAAAACCCCTGATTTCTACACATCATTAAAGCATACTTACACCAAAACACCAGATACTTCCTTTCTGTAATCTACACAGAAAGTATCTGCAGTCCTAAATTCCACAGCCACAAAGATAATGTAGTTAAAATATGGCTTGTTATGGAGGTATTTGATACACATGCAGCTGTCACAAAGCAAAAACCTTTCCCAAACTTTACTCTTGAGATACTATGCAATATAGCCTAGGTAGAAAATATTTTCACATATTTTCACTGGATACTTTGATAGTACAGCTGAAGGGGAAGGAAAGCAGGCCTTAGATAAAATACTTGTAGCTTTCCTCAAACAAAATTGATTAATATGCTAACATTTTTGAAAGTTATTTACATAAAATGTTATAATTTTTATCCCTTTCAAAAGTCAAGCCTATTTCACAATCTAGCGTAAATGGATACGGTTACTTAATCCAACTAAAAGCCCACACTCACTGGAGTACTTCTTTGGCCTCGGTAAACTTTAGATCCGAACCTTAAACTTCAGCTGTTGATCAAAAGAGAATTTTGCAAATTTTCAATCTACTGGTTTCTAAATTCTGTTTATTAATTTAGCTGTTAGAAACAGCTAAAGCAAAGTGAATCAGTCGCTTATTTTCACGAGTGGTATAATTTATATGACTACTATTTCTGTAATTTAATAAATCTTGAACAATTCAACAGGTTCCAGTAATGCAGAAGATGTGGGCACTGGCAGGTGTACCTGGGATGCAGGTCACATAGCACTAAAAAAGTATGTTGATTAACTCAACCAGGGGGCAGAGAGGATACGGCTATCATCTCCTCTGAATGACTACACCAGACCTTCTTCTTAATGTATCTGGTTTTTGTGTAGCAGTGTGGATTTCATTCTAATGAAAGAAGTTTATTATAAAAACTGTCTTTAACTAATCATGTCCTTTGTCAGCAACTGCACACAACTCCAATGACTATATTCCAAAACCAAGCAGAATGAAAAGCAAGACACAAGATCAGATGAACCATGGAACATGATTCAAAGGCATTAACCCGGTTATGTTTTACTGCAGCATACAAATTGAATAGAATGTTAGTAAATACTAGTTGTGAAATGTATGCAGAATGAAGAGGACTGTTATTCTGCAGAACAAAATCAATCTGTTTTTCTTACATTTACATATGCAAGTGACTATGTTTCATTAACATAAAGGTTTTTCTGATACACACAAATACTGTGGAAAGCCATTAGGACAGAAAAATAATCTGTTCTGCAAACATTTCAAGCTCACCTTCCCAGTGTTTAATCTTTTATCTACTGTTAGATTTAGTGAAACCTTTCTGCAGTAAGATAAACGAGATCTTCCCCTGCACAAAATTCTTGCTGAGTTCACGCTACACCATCAGCGATACAAATGTGTGTTTCCCAGTCAAGTATTCTCTTGAAACTTTTTAGAATTCTCTTTCAAATCAGCTAGCAAAAAGCTGGTTTTAGACAGTATCAGGGAATGAAGACATGTTGACTCTATCAGCCTTTGCAAATCAAACTAAACACAGCAAACTATTCAACACTAGCACTTAACAGACAATTCCCTGGTTCATCCTGGAGGAAAAAAAAATATCAGGAGAAACTTGTCTTGATTGTGGTGCTTGAATAAATTATAGAAGAGGTATGGAAGTCTGTATGTTAATGTTCCTGTACTGTATTTAATTCCCTACTCTATTTTCCTGCTGTATTAATCAAATACTCTCACTATACATGCCAAAAAGCATGCTTTGAAAACAAATGCAATTGACACATACATTAGAAGAGTGAATGTATACTCCTGAAGATTTAAGAAAATTGGCCTTTTCTATCTTACAACTCCTTCCTTTCTCTCCAAGTCCTTAAAAAAAAGATAAAATACATGTGTATAAAAGAGGTATTAAAAAGAAAGTTTTGAATTTAAGCAGCCTTACAGGACTGATTACTTCCTCCCCTTAAAGACAGTGAAGCTCAGTGCTGTTGAGCTATGAAAGACAGCACATCCAAAGCGCTCCCAAAATCAGAGTGTTCATCACCATTCTGCAACTCTTTCTGAAGTATTATTTAAATCTCTAAAAGGCCCAAAGAGAAAATAACCCACAACTTTGTAACAGAAGAAGGAACAACTCGTCTAATAAATAAGGACTATTGATCCAGCAGAACGGTTTTCAGGTAAAGTACAGTGTCTTATGAAGAGTGATTAATTCCCCTACAACAGACAGACCTAGGACTACCTACAGAACAGGGTGAAGCAATTTTTTTGAAATGCGTGCTGTGGGGAGGCATTGCTAAATATCTTTACAACGAGTAAAGTTGGCTAAGATAGCCAACCATCAATCTACTTATTTTTCACAACAGGCTCCCTTGCTTCATGCACAAACCACAGTTTTATCAAAGACACAGTTTACTACTATCCTGAATTGAGTAAAACTAAGAGTTATAGCACTGATGTAGTTTTTGTAGTTAAAAAGAATACCTACATAATTTTTGCCAAGTTGAAACAAAGCCGATTTGCATTTTCTTTTTGTGTTAGGGCAGTTCTATGCAAATTATGCAAATAAACATTTTCAGTGGAACTAGTTTTCACATTAAAAGTGAATTGCATGAGACAAAAACCAGAATACTGCTAGACTTGACAAGCTGACGATAACAACTCTCTTTTTTCCCCAAGAATGCACTTTTATGACCACTGCAACCAATATAAATGACCTTTCCATATATACTTGCAAGTTGAATCAAGTTGGCCAGCTCTCTACTACCACCTCTTCTTTTAGTTTCAGGCTTCCCTTCTGAAACTTTAAAAACAGTACCCTACAGGGCTAAAGACAGCTTAAAAATGTTATTAGACCGTGATTCAAACAAATTTAAAAGTTGACAATTGAATTTGACTTAAAAAAATAAAATACAAATTCTGCAATTTTTCTTAATGCTAGAAGAAAATACATAGGTAGTGATGCTTGAACTAGGAGTACAGGACTACTACAGCTTTTAAATTTGCAATGTAAGTTTGAATCAAGTTGACATTTATACTAAAATGCAATCACTTCTATGACAGTACTGTTAGAAGGGTTCCAGCAAGAGCTGGGATTCTATTGCAGTAGGTGCATTGTAGTAACTTAGAGACTAATCCAGTCAGTTCTTGAGGAACTGCTAGTTTAAACAGGAAAACCAAAGACAGATAAAATAAGGTATCATGCAAGTACATACAGGCAAAACTGAAACATACTGCCTTTTATGCCAGTGTGTTCCCCTGATGCTCCCTACAATCTTCTTACCCTGATTATCCAGATCATGAACTCACCTAAAGGGCAATATAGTTCCCTCATAAATTGGGTGCTCCATTATTTTTCCCATAGAAGCCCAGAAGTGACCAGGGCATACATATGAAAATTGAAGCTAGAGGGTGCTTGATCCAACAGTTTAGATATAGCTATTGTCTATAGATGATTTATATTGACACACAGTAATTCTATACATTCAATTTCTTAGTTCTGCCAGAGAGTTCCATCACTTCAATTACAGGCTTACCACAAAAGCTTTCTTCTTGTTTTCTTTAAAAACAATTAAAAAAAAGAAGAAATTAAGATTACTATAAATATTTGGAATAGCAAGCTTCTTTCCTTTAGCCACAAAGAAAACCAAATTCTTTGGACGGACACAAAACAGCTAAACACAGGCTTAATTATATACAGGTTGTGTAGACTCACTCAGCCATTATGCGCAGAGTATCATCTTTCCTGGATTGGATAAAAATGGCATTTCAGCTTAAGAACACGCCTGGATATACACATTCTACTAGAATTGGCCAATGTCATAATCAGTAACAGTAAAAAGTAGATTTGTGACCCCTTTTGCAGCTATTTATGATCCTTGCTATCAACATATGACCAGGAAAAAAAAAAAATTAAAAAAATCCATGACCTGACTTTGGTAGTGTCCTCTTTTATGCAAATAAAAAATGGCTGTAACTTGTGTTGCATACAAAACACACCCAAAGATACCCGTGCTAAGATTTTATTTCTCTTCCTACTAAGGAAAACAGTCAACAGAAATTATTCTGACTCACAGCTTGTCAAATACATACAGAAGCCTCTTTCTCTGTACCTGCTGGTAAAAGACACTAGGACATGACTCTAAATACAGTACACAGTTCCAGGTCATCATGTAACTACTCAGACATTTGTAACCTCCACCCTGCCCCCTTTCTCCCCCCATCCCTCTCCAAATATATGGTTAGACTCTAGGCTTTTCCCATCTTTGTAGATTTAAAAAAAAAAATTACAGAGATGTTAAAAAAGAGGTGTTTTTCTGTGAAAATTTCATTATCATTCCTATTATTCTAGAAAAAAAGTATGAGGCTTGCACTTAAACAAAAAGTGTAATTTCATATTTGACAAGCCCTTATTTGCTTATCCCAGAGATTAGCTGCAATGTTTGATGCAGCCCAGGATGTGGTTGGCCTTCTGGGCTGCAATTGCACATTGGTGGCTCATGTCCAGCTTTTGATCCACTAGTACCCCCAGGTCTTTTTCCACAGGGCTGCTCTCTAGCATGTCTTCCCCCAGCCTGTATTCATATGTCTGGTTGCCCTGGCCCAGGTGCCAGACCCTGCACTTGGCCTTGTTGAACCTCATGAGTTTCACCTGGGCCCACTTCTCCAGCTTGTCCAGGTCCCTCTGGCTTATCAACAGCACCACCCAGCTTGGTGTCATTGGCAAACTTGCTGAGGGTGCTCTCAATGCCAGTGTCAGTATCATTAGTGAAGACATTAAACAACACTGGTCCCAGTACGGACCCCTGAGGGACACCACTTGTTTCCGCTTTCCATCTGGACATCAAGCCACTGACCACTATCCTCTGGATGCGACTATCCAGCCAATTCCTTATCCACTGAACAGTCCACCTGTCAAACCCGTATCTCTTCAACTTAGAGAGGGGGACGTTGTGGGGGACCATGTCGAAGGCCTTGCAGAATTCCAAATAGATGACATCCATAGGTCTTCCCTTGTCCACCTATGGAGTCACTCCATTGTAGAAAGTCACTAGGTTGGTCAGGCAGGATTTGCCCTTAGTAAAGCCATGCTGGCTGTCCTGAATCACCTCCCCATGTCTTCTAGGAGGATCTGTTCCATGATCTTCCCAGGCACAGAGGTGAGGCTGACAGGTCAGCAGTTCCCAGGGTCCTCCTTTCTACCCTTTTTAAAAATGGGTGTTATGTTTCCTTTCTTCCAGTCACTAGGGACTTCACCTGACCGCCATGACTATTCAAATACTGTGGAGAGTGGCTTGGCAAATTTCAGAATGGAGAGATTCAACATGAGTCCTCAGTACTTAATATATTACAACCCTCCCATTTTCTGTCTCCAGGTAGAAGCTGTGTATAGAACTCTTCCTGATCTGCACTAAAACCCAGAAGCCAAGCATGGTATTTCACTCTACCAGAACTAAGATGACCTGGAGGACAGCATAAAAACACATGCCACTTTGGCATCTAGCTCTGCCTCTAGGACTTTGCTGCAGACAAAAAGGCCAAGCTTCCAGCTTCTTCCACTTGATGGCTTAGATAGTACCATGTTTATGTGTTCACTGGGAAGGCTGCATGTTTTTTTCTGAAAAGCAGTGGCTTTAAATTATCTTGTTTTCACACAACAAGATATATTTTGCATCTCCACCTAAATGCTTAAAGGAGACCATCTGGAAATAAAGACTGGAAAAGCCAAACATACTTTTAATTAATTTAGAAGTATTCACATATTAAGAGACAAGACAGCCAACATATAATTGATTCCAGGATTAGTACTACAGAGGATATATAGATGCTGTCCCTAAGTGCTAAAAAGGTTTTTTCTCCTTCAAATTATAGCATGAAATTTTAAACATCTAAAAATCATAATGTCAGAGTTAGACTATCATACTTCTAAGAGAAGCCCTCCTCCTCTCCTTATCTACATAACATATATCCCCCCTTCTTATATGTCCTGCATGCCAAGTTACAAACAGGTATTGTGATTGCTAGACGGAAGCGAAATTCTAAATAAATAGTAGCACTGAATGAAAAGCACTTATGAGTTCCTTCAATGACTAGAGATGGGTTAAGTGTTTTCCTATAAAAAACTTCTGTGAATAGAAATATACATTAGCATTAGTTCCTTGAGGCAGAGATAAATAATAATTGCTGCCAAGATCCACTTTACTCTAATTTCTCTATATGGTAAAGAAGCCAATTCTGAATTCTGGTTCCACAGAGAAATTAATATTTACCTTTTGTAACAAATCATCCTAGCTTTTGTGACTGACTTAAGCTTTAACCCAATATTCAACTCTTGGATCCAATTACACATTTTCTGGGCTAACAAGAATGGTAGTGTTGCAGAGGAGAAGAAAGAAACTTCCTCTATGGTTCATTAAGGTTCCTGTTTAGGTAGCAAAGAAGAAAAACAAAAAAAAGAAAGAAACATAGGTTCTAAAGGGACCTGAAAAGGAGGCAGTGGTCACAACACAAAAAAAGTGAGTTCATAAAGGGTCAGAATATTGTCTACTTCTATCTAGCTTCAACCAAATTTTCACATTACATTTTCAAATCATATATTTCAGTTGCAGACCTCCAAAATTTCCACTTACAAGTTAATTTTATATCCATTAGTTACTACTGTTAAGTTCACCCTCATTGCACCCAGAGACCCCTGTTTTGGCAGATCAACTACTTGGAGGTTCCAGCACCTTTGTTTCATAAATACGACCCCAGGCACGACTTCAGGCCAGGTTTACTGTCTGCAGGGTATGCTGCCAAGATGCTTGCCCCAACATGGTGATCTCTACGCATCTGTGATGAGACACTGGCATAAAAACATGACCAAAATACCAGTAAAAAGCCTACATAGCTTCCAGTTCACTTCTGTTTTTCCTGACAAACACACACAAGGTAACACCTGTGTTCTCATTTGGATTTTCATACTCCAACCCTCTCACAGGGCAGCCTGCCACCCTACATGTTGCTTCATAAGCTTCCTTCCTCTGTTTTCATTCCTCTGCACCCAGCTGTATTAGCACATTCTCACACAGACAGCTGAGTAGCAAACTTTTACAAGGCCTCCTTTGACAAATGCTTTAGCATTTATGCGAGTAAGCATTCTAACAAGCCTTCCAGCAGAGCCTGCACTTCCATACATGCATCATTTTTCACATGAAAAAGGGAGTTGAGCACACATAAATGCACATGCATCCAAAATTGTAATTCATAATTACACATTAGTAGAAATTTTAAGTGTTAATGTTGATATGTTATACTCTGGGGCTGTCCAGAATCTCTGATAATGCAGGCAGGCAATCCTACACCCGCATGCAAGAAATTAGCCTGTCCCTGCTTGGAAAGGAGGTATCACTGTCTGCTGCGGCTTATGTTGGATTGCTGAAAAGATGAGTATCAAGAATCCTTTCAGCGAAAAGAATTCTCCTCCCAGTATCTCAGTGGTTCATAAAGCCCTATAAGGAAGAACCCTCAGTTTTTGCTCTGTGACAGGTACAGACCGGATGTAGACTTTCATCTGCCATGGTGTACTGTTTGGAAACCCACACAGTGACAAGACTCAGATGACCTTTCTGATGCTTGGAGGAGGCTGTCCAAAACCTTGATCACGACTCTGCTCACAGTGGACTTACTCACCCCAGACTGGTCATTGAGTGATGGGAGTCAAAGGTTACAAAACTCCAGTAGCTAAAAGTTATTCTCTCAAGCACAGTTGTAGGCAGATCTATTTCACCTAGGTACATGGTTCCATGGAATCACTACGTGGTGCTGCTAAATCAGATTTGCCTCCCACAGCCCAGAATCCCTGGCTAATCAGGGACTAAACAGTTGCAAATATAAAGACTCCCAGAAATTCAATACCCATGTCTTCTTCCTCAGATGACAAGACATCCAGAAGAGTAAAAATAATTTATTCTGGAACGTCTTCCCAGACACAAGACTACATGCTCCATGCTCTCCATATTATGTTTCTTTCTCTTTGACTGATAAATAACTTGAAGGCACCAGGGCTCACTTGTCGATGAGCAGGAACAAAATAATCAGAAAACAGAAACAAGGCTTGCTTCGTGTGAGGCCACATGTAATTGTAGGGGCAGCAGCAACATGCTGCCATTATCCATGTGAGCTACAGTGTGGTATTTCACAAAGGGGTCCACTGGGAACTCACAGTCCAGAAAACAAAGGAGTGTGCAGTAGCTTTCTTCTGTATAGTTTCAAAGCACAGGTCTAATGGGGATGCCTATGCCAGTGAACCAGACTAGATCTAATCCAAAGCAAAACCCCTAAATCATGATGAGAGTAGCTACAGCATCCTCAGCAACAACTGCTTTCACCTACTCATCTGCTTCTTTTGCACTTCACTAGTTATTAACGCAGACAAAGCCTAAAATGACAGATAAATAAATAAACATATGTATATGCACTCAGAAGTACATAAAAATGAAAAATAGTAAGTGCAAACCCAAATGCAGTTAATTTCATTGTGAATAGTAATTATAGCTGCACAGCACTTACACAATAATTTTTTTGCTATCTTGTCACATGCAAAACTGTCTCAAGTTGGTCAGAATCCCCTTGGGGATTGTACCTGTCTGCCATGGATCCCTCCATGGGTTGCAGTCTCTTCAGAGGTGCACCTCCTACTGTGTTTTCTTCTGTGTGTCCTCACGTCTTCTCCTGTCTTTCCTTTCATGCCTACTCTGTCATCTTCCCCTTATCTCCATTTGTGCATTGTTTTGTGTCTTCTGCATCACCTTTGTACCTCCTTCTGTGTCTTCTTTAGTGCCTTCTCACATACCTCTTCCTGGATCTCCACTTGTGCCTCCTGACATGTTTTGCTCTACATTTCCTACTCCAGTCTGGTGTCTCCTGTCCCTAGTAGCTATCAACCTTTCTTAAATATGTTTTCAGAGAGTTGCCATATGCAATTCTGTTTGGTTCCAATGTCAGTTGTGCAGTTGGTTTGTGCTATCCTTCGTGGACCTGGCTGGAAACAGCTGTGCTCAGCACAAGGCAGCCTATGATTTTTTTCCACACAGGTCAGCTCTGTAGCCCCCCCCGGCTACAAAACCCCTGCCATCTATGCCACATACAATTCTAAAGGTGAATAGAAAAAAAAGAAAAAAAATGGTAATTTTCTAAAGCTCAGCCATAATGATCTATGGAGTAAATCATATAAATGGCAATGGGCATGGAGAGAAAACATCTCTCATCAGCAATACTTGATAAACAAAAATAGCTTTATGTAATTAGTCTCTTCTAAAGAACTACCTACAGGTGCATTAATATTACTGAGAAATGCATTCATTTCTGAAGAACAGATACTAAGACTACATGTATATGTTTTGTTACATATACCAGTCCCAGAATATGAACTTTGGCTGAGAAGGCCACATACTTCTGGAAATTAATTAAATTTGACTTACTGTTACGGAATCAAGTTTCTGTTTCACCTTCTGCATTCTCATTGATGTTCTTGCAACACTGACAAACTGATCTGCCGGAGACAGCCCTGAACTTTGTTGTACAGGAATTTCAGAAAAACTGCTAAAGAACTGTGGCCCTCTTGGTGCAGCTGTTGTAAGTGATGAACTGAGATCTTTTACGAGTTCAGCTTCCTGTTGTGCAACTGCAGAAATAAACAATATTAATGTGTCAGGTGAAGCCTAACTTTGCCATGGGAAAAAGAAATAACTGAATCATCACTGTCATTTTGCTAGCTGTATCTTCAGTGAAACACCATCAGAATGTGTGCTAATAATGCCACAGGGAAAACCTGAAAATAACATGAATTTTTCCCCGTACTGTGCCATTTCCCCCTAACTTTCTCTTCACAGGTCTCCACTCTGTTATCTTCTGTGTTCTGTAACCTATCACACAGAACTGATACTTTTGTATTGCTTATAAACATTAATGTTCTCCATACAGACATATTAGGGGGGGAGAGAAAAGAGAGTTTTCCATGGCAAGTAAGTTATATACCTTGCACTGAATTCAAGTCAGCTATTTTACTAGGTACATTTCACATTTTTTTCCAGCCTAGTTCAAGTGAGCTTATGATACTCGACACTTGAATAAAATTTCAGAAGTTGCTAGACATACATACAGGCACAGGAAGCATTTTTAGGAGGTAGCCTGCTCTAGAATAGGCAGTCTGCTCTAGAATAGGATACTTTTGATGAAAGTTGTGCTCACTATCATTTAAACAAATTGGCTTTTGCAATTTTTTCCACTGTGGTCTCAAACCAACAAAGGTTAAAATAATTCTTCATGAAAGTTTTGTCCAGGATATTAATAAAACTGTTAGTGTATGTAAAATGCTTACGTAAAAACTGTGTCAGTGACTAAAAGTAGTATTACTGTATGATTAACTCAACACTAACACAGTTAACACTATCTTCTGAAAGCAAAGTGTGTGCTTTTAACCAAAAAAGGAATAAAAAGTTAGTAACAGACAATGTACAGAAGACCACAACCTATGCAAAACCTTACTGTCATCAGTGACTTAGTTAAGCAGTCAGATGATACAAATAACTACTGGTGTGATATCTGTGTGATCTCTAAATATACATACACACACATATATTTGTATTAAACTACCCTATTGGCTTTTTAAAGACTGTCTGCTGAAGAGCAAAAAAATTTTAAAGAAGTCCTTCACCCAAAGTATTTTCCACTGCTCTCTAGAATGTAGATTTCTTACTGGGCTGAAGTTTAGCACTGAATATTGATTGTAAAGTCATTCCACTTTATTTTCCTGTAAAAGTCAACCACTTCTACAGACAAATAATCTTAACTGTGAAATCTGAGATGAGTAATCTCATTAGTTCACGTTATTTAAAAAGCAAATGCATAAAGACATGATAAGCTTTATAAATCTATGTTCGTTGCAAATATAATTAAAAATAAAATCTGTGACAGATATACAAAATTTATTGCATAATTAATATAAATATATTATGTACTGTCTAGCTGCAACATGACACCTGAAACTATGTCTGTGATGGAAACAATGACACTGCTAAAGCTAATCACAAAAGCACAACATCAGAAAAGTCTGCAAAGGACATTCTGAATCTTATTTTGTGTATCAAAAATTCAAAGCTAGTATTATCTTCAGTACAACATGGGGAATAAATATGCATCTCACCTAATCACACCACAGATGTAAAACCTGTTTAATAAAACAATGTGTACTGTCCCATATTAATTCATGTCTATACAGCTCCTTAACATTAGTTTGTAACATAGCCAACACAAAAAAATGAATTTGTATTAAGCTATTAATTAATTTTCAGAATGATAGTATTTTCTGGCTCTGTAATCCACCCTGATACTGAAAAGGGGCGTTTAAATATTTATATGATGCTGTCTATATACAATAAAGTGCTGTAAGAATCACACAGGATGACATACAATAACACATTTAAAATTGGGGTTGCAAGGGACCTCTGGTGATAGGCTAGGCCAAAGCCCCCGCTCAAAGCAGGGTTACCCAAAGCAGGACGCTCAAGGTCATGTCCCGGTGGGTTTTGGTATCTCCCAGGATAAATATCTGTATTATCATCAAATGACTGTTCTCTTTTTCCTTCAAAATAAGTATAAATACTAAAAAATCACTTCTAAAAAAAAATGTTTATAGGTGTGTATCAAGAAATTTTGTACTGTACCTTTATAATCATAAATGTATACAAGTATTGGCTGGTTTTGACCAAAGGCACAAAATGACACCATGTGTTCATGTGGATGAAAGGCAACATCACGAAGCGGAGATGTGAAGCACAGCTCAGAATATATGGCCACCTGATCTCCTACAGATGTGAAATACATTTATTAACACCATGGAAACACGTTTCATACCACAAAATAACAGATGGTTAAGCTTGCATTACAGCAGTGCAGCGACTACCACTGTAAATATATATTCTTCAGTCCATTTCCTTATTGAAAAGTATTATTTGGCATAAGACAAAAAATATCGCATGCTATTAAGTTATCCAGTAAGTCAGAAAAGTTGGTGCATTTGTAACAGTTGCAGGAAACCCCAAAGAATGCATCAGGTTAGCTGAGTTCTCTTGTTCTGGTAAGTGAGCTCTGGAAAGGTGGTGTTCCTCAGTATTTGTGCTTGCATTTGGCAGATACCTTAGTTGTGGATTTCAATTATATAATTCTGACAATAGGAGTGAAAGTTGAGCACAAAAGTATGAAAAAATACATTTGCTCTTCAGCAGATGACATTATGAATGCAAGTAGAGAGTGTAAGCAAAAATAAAAGTCCAGTGAAAACATACTGCTAACAAAGTTTCTCCCCCTTTTTACTTTTGTTCTTTTTTAAAGTTTTCAGACAATTATGTAGTGCCAGAGATCTAAGCTAATATAGTTGGAACTGCGGCAAGAAATTCAAAACAGAACTGTCAGCTGCCAGCTTTAAAATACTTACTTTCTCTTTTTTAAAAATTATTTAATTATAACTGGAGATAGAACATAATCTCATCAAAACAAAAATGTGTAGTCTGTTACCTTCTACTGTTATTTTTGTTGCTTTTACCTCACTGTTAATGAAGACCACAAACTCTCTATCTTATATTTGCTTAACACTTTCCCAGAAAGATTCTGACAGCTGTTTTTGAAACTACTTGGTTTGGGGAATAATTAATGGAGAAACTGTATATACCAATGGCAAAAAATATTCAGAGTCTCTGATCATCCTTGGGAAACAGATTAAGTGGTTCTGAAGTGGTTCTCAGCAAAAGTCTAATTCTAAAATCCAAAACATGTAACAGACTGATTTGACCTACAACATTTCTGTGCATTCTGTTTTAAGACTCTTACAAAAAGCTGAACTTAAGAGGCTCCATTCCTCCTGGATATTACAAATGCTAACTCTGCCTATTAATTAATTTATTAATTTATTCTAGAGAATTAAATCTTAGTTATTAATAACAGCTATGTAAAAGGTGGAGCTAAGGCTTCAGGATTTAACATCTTACTAAAGTTTTATTCCATATCAAAAGTGTAACAATAAAGCTTACAAAACCCTGTCCCCCTCAGTCTTGATAACCTGGTTTAAGACCATAAAATAATTAGTTACCTGTTTCTGGATTCCAAACATAAGCCTTTCCATCTTCACTTCCAGAAAACAGGAACGTACCACATGGTGTTAAGGTGCTGTGAATCTTTTCTCTGTAATTTGTGGCACCTATGAATTTCTTTGTAGCCAAGCTAAAGATAAAGAATGGTTTGCAAACGTAGCAGATACAGAAAAGAAAAAAATCAATACACCTTGCATCCCAAATAGATATGCAAGCACTGTCCTTTTGCAGAGTGCAGTGTTTACCTTTTCTTTTCCATGGCTTTCATAATGCACCTGAAATTACAGCTGAAAGTGTACAACCTTGTCTTTTGGTAGAAAACAGAAATACTCAGATCTAGAGAGCAGATATAGATGTGGTATTTTGCATTTTCTTGATGTAAATTTTCTTGAAAAAAATGGCAAAATTGGCACTACTACTCCAAGCTCTGCCAAAAAAGTTTTCATTACACGTCCTGAGCTCTATTACATCCCAGCAGTGCTTGTGTTTGTCCAGTAGCTCTCTCTAGCACTTCAGACTAATGTCTCCTTGATTAGAAAACCAGCAGCAGAATAAAAAAATAATTCAGACATCAATGTTGATTTACTCGTAACATTAACATTATTGTGCTACTTAGGTATCCTAATCATTTTTCACTGAAACACTGCTATTCATCATAGTAATAATGACCTACTTATTAACTACTGTCAGTTTGTAGGCATCAAATAAGAGAGAATCTGCAAAAAGGAGGTAACAAAGCCTAAGCCAGCTTGTAAGATACTATCTCCAAAATTATGGACAGCCTGGAAAGAGACACTAAGTTCAGAAAGGAGGTAAGAGGAATGGCAAAAGGCCCTGAAAGGTCTCAAAGACAACAGACTGATTTTTACAATGTGTTACTGCAGAAACAATGGAGGTATGCTGGGAGATGTGAAATGCAGCTAATATGACAGGAAAACTATTTTTAACAATATTCCGAATAAATATATCTCAACTATAATTCTATTTGTCAAGCAATAGAAAAAGATGCTTTAATGATCACAGTGCAAGACCATATTAGCCCAAATAAGAGTTTTAGCTGTGTGAATAAGAAAGATAGTATCTCTGGGATGGCATGTAGAGGAGCTCTGCAAGCTGTAAAACTAACGTGCATATGAAACCCTGAAGAAAAGTCTGAACTAAAACCAAATCCCTGATCACATACCTGAGTGACAGGACACCAGCATTATCCAAAAAGATCAAAAAAGCAAGTTGAAAGTTAAGAACAACTAGCTGTCAATCAAAGTGAATTGTGTTGCTTTGTGACCTCCACCCCCTCTTTTCTCATGCAGGGAATGAACAGTTAATGCTGACGTGTACAATTATCAGTGCTGGGTATCTGACCCTGTGGTTTATCGATAGACTTCAGCCAATATAACTGTGGGCTGTGGCCAAAGCAGCAGTCCTGCTGCTATCCTCTCCACCCTTATTTTCCCAGGCTCTCCTTCATTTCTTCTCTAGCGTTTGGGCAGCTATCAGATGAGTTAGATCAGATAATTCATTAAAATGAAAATTAATCATTTGTATTTGTAGGCTGATTTTTAGTCGAATCAGTTCACTGATCTGACTTACCTTACATCAAAAGTTCTCTAGAGCTGATAAAAAGGAAATGCTAGGAATACATGGCCATAGGTGTGGGAGATAGGAGGAGATCGTGTGTCCCACAGATAAACTGGTTCAATAATTGTGAAACTGCACACCATATTAACTGTTTCTTAGAGATTAATATGCATGTCCACTTTTCTCTCTCAAACGAAAACTCTCTGTACTTTTTAGAAGTTGCAGAAGAACACTATCTGCTTCAAAAACTTGAGTTTCCTTTGTTAATCCACCAATTTCATGTTTCGATTGAATGGATAGCTTACCCTTCTAGCATGGTCATTATAATTTATCATTTAGAGTAAAAGGTGAACAGTGCGCTATAAAACTGGAAAAACTTCAGCTATTTCAAACACCCAATCCAGTATTTCCAAGCGAGATTTCCTGAAAGAGTACAGATAGGTATGTACAAAACTATGTTCTAAAAGAATGCAGTTTCTCATGCTATGAGAGTG
The DNA here is from genome assembly GCA_020745705.1 of Hemiprocne comata. Taxonomy (NCBI): domain Eukaryota; kingdom Metazoa; phylum Chordata; class Aves; order Apodiformes; family Apodidae; genus Hemiprocne; species Hemiprocne comata. The sequence goes on from CM036588.1 coordinate 87,614,127, forward strand.
TAAAAAGGTGTTGCCCCCAGGTTATTTCATGTAGAACACCAGGGTTTTCTGCGTGGCAAGGTGAAATTAAGGAAGAATCATTTAGAAAGAGCATTCATATTTTATTCATGACTTTCCAGAAGAAAGTGTCCAAGTGCATTTTATCCATGTGTGTAACTGACAGCAGGAAGACTCTTCTCAGTTTCACCGAATGAGAGGACAAGAGGGAACAGATACAAATGGAAATATAGGACATTCCATTTAAAATTTTACTTTGAGGATGAATGAACACTAGAACATTTTGCTTACAGAAGCTGCAGACTCTTCATCCTTTGAGGTATTCAAAACTCCAATGGGGAAAGTCCTGAGTAACATGCTTTCATGCTTTGATTATTGGGGTTGGACTCAACACTCCAACCTTGACTACTCAAGTGATTCTGTGATCCCCCTGGTTTTTATTGTAGTTTGTTATTAAATAATCACAGAATCACAGAATGGTTTGGGTTGGAAAGGGACCCTAAAGATCATCTAGTTCCAACGCCCCTGCATGGGCAGGAACAGCTCCCACTAGGTTAGGTTCACAACTATTAAAAATGAGAAAATAATAAAAAAACTAAGTTCAAAATATCTCACCACCTGCTTAATATCCCATACAATGTACATCACTGCATATTTCAGTATTTATGATTATGATCTTTATTCCATTTTATCATCAAAATACTCTTCCCAGAGCCTCAGCAATGAGAAACTAATGCACAAGTAAATGTTATAATTTCAAAGTCATTTTCATGCCCAGATTGCATTTTTAAAAGTGAATTCAATCTTTAGAAGATTAGTGTCTTCTCCTTCATGCCACCTTAAACTCCCAAGTAATCCAGTAATTTTTGGATACTCTATTCTAAAAGACTTACCCAATATCACAGAAAACATCTGTAATACAGCAGTGTTTTGAAACAATTTCCTAACCCTAATATTGCTATCCTTGATTATTGGGACATCTTTCTTCTCTACAGCTATACATTTAATAGTTTCATGGCACTTCATTTCCCCAAGTAAATTTTAAAACAAAAAGGAAATATGCACTTGTTACAAAAAACCCTACTTACATTCTGAGATCCATGATTCTCAGGGTATTGTCTTTGGCATGGATTAATAAACGTCTTCCATTTGGATGCACCTCCAAATGATTTATTGGTGTTCCTTTAATATCATTTTCTTTTATTTCCTACAGAAAGAAGGAAAATAAAGTAAAAAAATAATATTTAACTTTCTGTTTTAAACCTCATGTTTTTTACACATTATTATAATTTTTCTCTTGCATTACTCTTTTTCTGCCCACTTAATTATATTTGGTTAAGGAAAAGGTTTGGTCCTATATGGAAGCATTACATCCTAAGCAATGAATGTCTCACAAACACAAGGCAGGTTCTGCTGTGACTCTGAGATTCTGCAATACAGTTGACAAAAAAGCTGACTGAACATTAGGCCTCCAAGGTATGAACAGAGGTGATTTTTAAAGCCTGCAGTCTGTTTTATTGTTGTCTCCAGAGAACATGAATAATGCAAAATGCATTAGCATTTATCTGTTAATACAATGCTATTAAACACCAAGCATTTTCACATTTTATATAAAAAAAAGAAGTTGCCAAACAATTCAAAAAATTTATGTCAGTGAATCACATCACGTTCTATCAGCTCTTCTGTATCATTATTTAAAGAAAACACACCTTATCAGGTATACAAAATTTAATATATAAAAAAACTGAATTCAAATCAAATTACTAGATTTGGAACAGTTCACATAAAAATTACACAATGCTAGTTTAAGAAACTTGTATACCTTATTAATCCTCCAGTGCTGAAACAGGTGTTGAGAACTTCCTTTGACAGATGTATCCCAAACTATTATCAGTCCTGAACTATCTCCCGAGAACATGTGGAGCCCTGTACAATAATAACATCTTATAAGTTGAATACCACAAAAAAGAACAAATAAGAAAAGCATATATGAATATCATACAACTTTTTTCTACTACTTTTGTGAAGAGGTGAACACCAATTCTTCCCTCCCTTCTGCTATGAAACATTCATTGCAAGTACACTTTGCTCATACTGCATGACATAACTTGATACCATAAATCTGAATTCAGCACGTAAGTCAGGGGTGCTGAATATTCTTTTAAGTTTTTTCATTTTTTCTCATATTCTAGAATCAGCAAAAACTTTATAGCTCCATGAGCTTCACGTGACAGCCTAATGTTTACCTATATGTTCACTGAGAGCATCTTGAACAAGAATACTGTTATCCAATAACTGACCTTAAATTAAGGACAAATACTTTTTTTTTTTAAATAAAAACACAACTCTTTCCTCTTTGTAATACTAATCCACAAATGAACCAGAAAAAGTCAAACACTTAGAAGTATCTTATTCATTCACTCATATTCAACTCTTCCCACCCTCCACTAGTACATGTCAGTCCATCTCTCTCACTGGCTTTCAGCTGTTAATCTGCTAGTTAATATTATTCACAATGGTCAAATCTGTGTCCTTTTGTCAGTTTTTCACATTCTTTTTCAATGTTGAAATCTTCATCATCTTCCCACTTCTTCAGTCTAACATTAAAATTCTCACAATCTAACTATCAGTACCTCAATTTCTTTATCACCGCATTGAGTTGATAACTTTGAATGACTATATGGTGGACCTGTCTTTGCTACTGTTGTGGTCATGCCATCTCTTATTCTGAAGTTCTGTTCTGAGAGCTCTCTAGAAGATTTCCTGCTTCTGCTTTATTTAGTACATAATTTTTCCACCCAGAAGAATTCTAGCCAAACCTGCCTTTTTCCAGCTTACCTCTGTACAGTAACTGCTATGCTTTCCACCTGCATCCTAATGCATTTGTCTCCTCTGAACAGTAACATCTGTGCTTTATGTTCTGCTATTTTTTGCTGCAACATGTACAAAACATTAGCTATTAATAATAGCTAGTTAGAGGGACACTGAAAACTACACTATGACCAAAATTTGCCTAGTCATCATTGATCACTACACATTTGTTTACGTGTCCTTTCCACACTTACCTGTTCTGATTACTCTCAATTTATAACAGGGACTATGTGTCCCATTGTGTTTGCCCAAATAAGGCATCATACTAATCTATTAATAGCGAACACAGCTAAAACTATTCTGTTCCAGGATTTCACATTGCCTCTATGAAATAAACCAACCTAGTAATACAAGTTGGTCTTCAACTGAAGACAATTTCAAAAAGCACATACCTTCTGCATCAAAACAAAGTGTGTTGATGAAGCTTTTGTGACCATCAAGCTCCTGTAGCAGCTGTCCATAAATTTCTTCCACATTCGCATTCCAGACCCTAATCACGGAGTCATAACATCCTGTCACAACCAAGGAGTCAGCAATTGGGTGGTACTTTGCAGTGTAAACAAATGAAGGATGAGGGAAAACTCTCACTGCAGATGCTGCCTGCATTTCTATTTTCCACATTCTAAAAGGAAAGGACATTAGGGTAACTACTGCATACAGTAATCACATACACAAGTATAACTGATGCCATATTTTGTGCTGGGGGTTCTGAAGGAAAATGCTGGCAAATACTTAACACCACCTGTTTATCCTACAAATTTGTTCCACTTTTTTAATCCTTTAATATGGTATTTTCTAACAAGAATTAAGATACAGTTACTACTTTACATAGTACTCTGTCTTCAAAGTAAATTCACGACTACTTACCCATTTAATGGATATTTTGCACATTTTAAAATACACAAAGAATTCCATGGGATGGATCTTTTTCTTTCCTTCAGGAGTTACAAACAGACTATTAAGACCTTCTAGTGTATCACTCATTTAAAACAAAAGAAAAAAAAGTACAAAAAGATGGTAGAACGAAAAAGCCCACATTCAAGACCACTAAATATAAACAAAACCCCAGAAAAGTGTTAAAAGAACAATTATCTACCACACAGTGATTGTGATCTCAAGGATGTTTTCTTCACACAAATTAGGTTCTTACTATTTGTCTATTTCCTATCCTGTACCATCCATATCTGTAAGATCAGATTTTTCTTAGGAAGTATTTTTTGTTTGATGACACACATTTTATTATGGAGCCTTCCCCAAAGAGGAGTCCATGAAGACTGGAATGGTACCTGGATCATGAAATACAGGTGGACAGCACATTTCAGAGAGTGCTCATTCACAATATGGAATTTAATTGCTTGAGTGCCCCCTTCCAGGTGGGGTGACTGCTTCTGGTGGCTACTGAAGAACTGTAAGTTCACTCTGAAGTGAGTTCATTACAAAACCGTAATCCCTTCGAGTACAGTGATTTACTTGCAATTTAACGTGCACAGGTCAAAAGAGTCTACCTATCTTTTAGAATGTTTTTGCTCTAAGATCTTAAAGTTTAATTTATTGCTCACAACTAATGTGGGACTAAAGCTTGGGAAGACTCGAGAGTAACATATAAAACTATATAAAGAAGGATTCACTCAAGTTTCCAAATTTTTCTTCAAATTCTCTTAGAAATCAGTCTGAGAGATGATCCAGGTAATAAACTGATAATTACTTTAAAGCAATGGAGCATCTTTTGGTTCTCATCCTTCCATTCTACCACATTTCAATGGCAAAATATTCCCCATATGAAAGGGAAAAATAAGAAAATCCTTGCCTAAACTGAGACTTTTTAAAGAACTTAAGGAAACAGGCAGTAAATACAGGAACTAACGACTCATGCAGTGACTATGCATAGTATACAGAAAAGAAGGCAGACCACCCCTGTTTCAACTTGCTGCCACAAATTCAAGAACTGAGGAACAGCTGGGCCTTCTTATAGGTCACATGAGAACAGAAATTGATATTACTTTCATAATAAAAATAATCTTATTTAATCTGCTTTCAAATAAAAAACAAAAACATGAGATAAGCTCTCAAAATACTCTTTTTATGTCTACACAGAAGAAGGAAAAAAAAAACCAAAAAAAACCAAAAAAAAACCCAACAGTTCCACACATACAAGATATCACTTAACAATTCTTCTGGCGTTTTCATTATGCAACTGCCTGTAGCACTACTGAGTTGCATAACAGAAACAACAGATAAGGATCTGAAGAGCTAAAAAAAAAAAATACTTACAAAAAGCTATGAAGTTGCTCTCAATAATAAAATTGTGCAGTGTCACAGCCCTATTTTTGTATTTTTCTATAGGTTTGGGGATTTTAATTTCAAAGCTTGAACAGATTAGGATTTTAAAATTAACACTGCACTGAAGTGCACTCTTTAATTGCAGAGGAAAATGTGTGCACACTCGGCCTTGGAAATAATAGTATCAAATTTTATTTACAGACATTTAAGTTGAATTATTTAACTAAATGTTAAAAAAAAACTAAAAAAAAAAAGAAACAACCTGCAAAACATATTTAGGCGCAGTGTGGCCAATTTATACACATACTGTGAATCTTAAATTTTCAATTTTCTGCCTTGTTCAAATTTGCAGACTTAATACAGCATTCATAGTATGGCAGTTTCTCCAAGGACAGAATATTCCAACTGTCTCAGTGACTTCATGAAATATAAAGCCTTTTGTGTTTTACTGAACTGTAGATTTAGACACTACAGTTTTTGGAAAAGCTTTGGTCTCAAATACACATACATCAGAAACCAATACAGGAAATACAGCACAAGTTATTGACTGCATCACAGTTTTTGTATAATAGAGTAAGTCACACTGCAATCAAATCTTCAATTAAATTATTATAGCACAGTTTGTAATAAGACATGAAACTGGATCACTTTTTTTTGTTCTTGTGATGCTACCTGCCAGAACATCATCGTCATACTGACCTGACTGTGCCGTCAGAGGATGCAGTAAGAAGGTATTGATTATCTTTTGACCAACAAAGATCATAAACTATGTTGAAGTGACCATAAAATTCTCTCAGCAACTGTCCAGAAGGAATTTCATACACTAGTGAAGTTTAAACAGAAAAATTAAAACTTTGTGAGTATTTACCATCAATTAAATTCAATTATTAGTACAAAGTTTAGTCTTAGGTTGAGTTTCTGCTAGCATATTCTTTTTCATTTTCTTTATCTTCTCATTTTCCAAGAACAAATAGTTGGTTGATATGCATGGACAGCAAGCATATACTTCCATCTAGTGGTTTATGGGTGTTACAAATGTCTTAACCCTTGAGAAACAGCCTACTCACTTAAAATTATTAGAACCACATAAGGATTATTCTTTTCAAAATTATTATTTTTTTAAATTTTGACAGCTACTTGACAAATCTCTGAAGTAGATTAACACAGAGATCGTTCTCTGGGACTGTGCAATAAAGAAGTCTAGCCTTACAGTTCCTTGTGTTCAAATACTTACTTTGAGTACACTTAAAATACTGTTGTTTCTCAATCTCAAAATTCTTACGCAGGGCTGAAGAACTATGCAATTGAAGCTGCTGTGTAGAAACAGCCCCAAGTTTGAGTAATAAGTAGTATTTGTAGTTCCAACTAAAGTCCATGGAAGACAGCAGCCTCCAGTAGTCTGCCTGGAGATTACAGTATTCCATGCCATGTATCTAATTTTCATGACATGTTAGGAGGAAAACACAAAAAACTATGTGGGGTGGGGGCTGGAAAAGTTACTTCACTTAAAACCTTATTATCAGAATGTATGTTCCTTATGCAAACTGATTTAGCATTTCCATTAGACCTCTGCACGGAAATATTGTGATTTTATACCACTAAACTGTATACACAATACCATGGATATAAAAAGACAGTTCCAGCCATATTAATACAGAAAGATAATTTTCCTCAGTGCTTTTCAATGCACAGAACAACTTACAAAACACACTTATAAAACAAACCTCTGAAAACCCACAACTTAAAAATACATCTTTGCCCCTTTCATTTCAAACTCCATGAGTTTTAAGGAAAAAAACCACCAAAAACATATATTAAACTTACAAACTATGGGATAGCCATTCCTTCCTGCACATGCTGCTGCCAGTGTCTTCCCATCATGAGAGAAACGAATGCAGAAGCAGCCCAGATCTCCACCTCGCAGGGACAACAGCTGCTTGTTAGGTATGCGGCAAGCCTAGCTTTCCAGGGAAGAATTGGCATTCCAGTTAGGAACATGAACTACCTAATGCTTAACACACATTCTCAGTTCCTGTCATGCATAAGTTTTAAAAGCTACTAACATCTTAAGGGAATTGAAAAGAAAAATTCCACCTTACCAACTGAGATAGTTCTGCTGTACAACTTAGGCCACACCTAGTTTGTATATTCTTTTCTGCCCCATTACTACAGACAAATAGCAAATTTAAAAAACCTAAGAAAATTTAAAATTGAAATAATTTCCTTAATCTTAAGAAGTGCTTAATGATTACTATCATCAATAATATAAGCTGTAGACGTAGACTGTAAGTCAAGCTTTCTTAAGGAGTCTAAGCACAACTTTTAGTAACTTAATGATTGCAGTGTGAACTCAGAAGACTAACTACAGGCACTCAAACCTTTGGTCTCCCCAATCACCTTTAGTATTCCTCATCTGGATTTCAAGTCCCGATTTTTTTTTAAACATAAACGGAGATAAAACATTGCAAAAAAATTGCACAGGTATTATAGTACCCCTTCCTCTCTCCCAAAATATTTCCTTTTTTTCCACCCATGGGGTTCTTCTCCGGAACTAAATTAGATGTGTAAGGGGAATTCAAACACTCAAAGTAGTTATGTGATGATTTAACCTGAACCTGATTCACCTTTATGAATGAAAAGTAAGTGTTAATAGATTCATATACATTTAAAAGTATAACGTATTAAATAATATACACAGTTCATTTCAGAGTAAAAGTAAACACATAATAGGTAATTAAGCCTTCTCACACTTTTTGGAAGAATCTGTACATGGACTACCATATGGGATCAAAATTAAAATCAACATTATTGTTAACAAATCTTATGTTGAATTATTTGAATTCTTATAGAACCATAAGCTCATGCTAACATGATTCTACAGAAAAATATGAACCCACTGCACAAACATACTGTACATAGTTGCAAAAATACTCCCTTTACATGACTGCTAATTCCCATCAGCTGCAGCAATGCAGGAGTTAGGATGAAGTCAGCAAGAACCTTCTTAAGGTTCTTCAAAGAAAGCTCCTTCATAATTCTGTTATATTGTAAAAATAACTTTAATGGAGGGAATGAAAAACCCACCATCAAACAAAATAACAAAAGCACAAAAGACAACGTATTTCCAAACAAGCTGAAATCTGAGAACTGGTTGCATGTCTTCCTTCCACTACCTGACGACCCCTACTCCTTCAAATTCCTGGAGAATTCTGCAGATAAACATACCTGATTGTTCTGAGAAAAAAAACCTGTTAAATCAGCCCTATTTGGTAAGAAGCTAAGCAGCATTTGCTATTTCTGAGAGTTCCTTATGTTTTGTATTTTGTTCGTTTTTTTAATTTATTTATCTGCCCTAATGAATTACTTGCTTCCTAGTACTTGTTACATAACAATAAAGTTATAAAAATAAAGTATATAATTAAATTATTTTTCTTAAAAAAGCAAAGAAAAACACTCCACCTGTCCAGGCAATCTTGTCCATTTACATGGCTCCTTTTTCTCCTTTGCAAAGGGTTCACAGGATTTTTTAGATCCCTCTCTCTGGAGCTCACTTGTTGCACTACTTTGTTCCTGCTGATCAGCTATCATAGAGCAGAAAGAAGGAGCAACCTTAAGGCAAATAAAACTAAGTATTAGGAAAAAATATTTTTAAAATTAACAGTGTAATATATGAAAAGATTAAAAGGTACTTTTAACTTCAAATGCATTGCACTTTTATACCTGAAAAATAAAGAGATTCTAAAAAGCTTAATACATGAAAATGGCACAGCAAAAATGTCATTTAAAGAGACCACCAAGTCAAAAAGCAAACTGAGCTTCCAAAGTTGTGTCAATCAGATGGCATTAAAGATTTTTCAAATAATTAATACTTTTTCATTTTTATTAGCTATTTGGGTAAGTGAAAAATACTAATGCTCTACTACCTAGTAAAGGTCTACTTCCATGCAAGATGCCCTGCTTTATAGGGGACATCCTTTTTTTACAGCCACCAGGTATGGCAGATAAGGGTCCTTCTGGAGAAGGAGGAGACTAGGCAGGATCTGTAACAGATCTTAAACAGAAGCAGAAATCTATGCAGAGAAAACTGTATCATGCCACACCTCTTATCTGGAGCTCAATCCCAGCCTTGGCAAATGTGGCATTTATGAGACAAGAAAAAAACAGCATCTGTAGCAAATGGATCCAAGTCAGGTGCAGCTTAGAAAGCCTATGAAAATTCATCACATCACTTATGCTTCACAGAGGACTCTTAAGTAGGGACAGCTGTGAACCAGTGACAGCACCTAAACATACCAGGAAAACATCCAGACCATGGGGAAGACAAGCTTGGAGCACTTCCAGAAGGATCAACCACAGCCACTCAAGCAAAGCACACAGAATTCCTAACAACCTCAACAGCTGACTGAGAAAGAGATCTGAAGACATCATTCCAGTATAGAGATTAGAAAAATGTTGCAAAAGCATATGAAATAATCCCACAGATTAGCTTGGTTTCAGACCACATTTCACCAGGATTCCACAGATCACCACTAAGTGTATCAACAGCGACCAGAAGACTTAATGACAATTGTAAATATATATGGAAAACTAAGTAATGGAACAATACTGTACTTGCATTGTACAACAACAAATGCTCTATTTATCTGGAACACACATCTCAGCACATAACCAATGCAAACCTCTCTTTAAAGTTGTTTTCATTTGAGAAAAAAATAACTCACTATAGGTTGAGGATACAGGGACTCTGAGTTAAGTAACTCACGTCTTCTCTCACTACAGAATTTGCACTCCTGTATGATTCTAGTTAAAATGGCATACCTCCTAATGAAAAGAGTATCAATCTTCAAGAAAGTCTTCTGACTGTCAATGGCAAAATACGTAAAGTTGCAGATGGGAAATTATGCCTGTTTTTCAACGATAGCTATGAAGGGTTGAGTTTGGAACACGTATCTTAACATGCAAAGCTCTTACTATAGCTAGTGACGTATTAGCTATTTTACACGTTGCATGTAAGTACAGCTTTCACATACATGCATACTCACACACTCTAGCTAGTTACTAGTTCTTACAGAAAAGCCTACATAAATATATTTATATATTGTACATTTAACTTACATGATCTGGCAGTTTTATGCCTCTTATGGTGACATATAAAGTTGACGGGTAGCGATTTCTAGGACATTTTGCCCACCAGTCATAAACCTCAACAACATTTGAATGTGACTTGGTCCTTGAGGGTGGGTAATACAATTGCAGACGGAGTTTTCCATCAACATTTAGAACTCCATTTGCACCTACAAGCTGGAAGGGTGATTAAAAATAAGAAAAAAAGTGTTAACAGAAAAGTAGTAAAAGTCATTGATGATTTCTAATATCTTAAACAACTGCAGTATAAACATTGAAATCCACTTTCCATTGGGGAAATACACTATCCCTAAAAGCAATAATGACCTCAGTATGTATTAAGCACCAAGGATCAAATCACTAAGATTAGACGGTAGTTTAGTTTTGGAAGATACTTCATATGCACATCAATAATATCCTTTATGTGAGAAGGCCTCTGCAGTACTGCCTTTTTTTTTTTTTTTTTTAATTACTACTTGCTGGAATCAGCCAAATTTCAAAGAACTGCCAATCCACAAAGAGCCTCTTCCAAATCTGCCCCGTTTGAACATGACGGTAAAGCGCACTGGTAAGGCTTTGACTCAGACCAGAAAATACAGCAAAACAGCAACTCTTCCAATTTCTGAGGAAATCTAGTTCTCTCTATTGAACTAAAGAGTAAGATTTTGGTGCTTATGCGGCTCCTTCTGCATGTACCTATGGTCACTGACACTGACCACACTTTATCGGGACATTTCTGCTTTGACTGATACAGATGAAAGATGCAGTAGGGACGAAGAACAGGTCAAAATGATATTTGTATTTACGAGCTGGGAAGTCATCCTTCCCTTTGGTTAGCAGTACACTGTGCTCAATGACTAGATGCAGAGCTCCCAGCAGCTGCACACCAGACACAGGATGCCAGGCTTCTGATGCTTTGGGAAGAGCTGTATGGAATGATATGGAGGTCCCTCTCTAAACTTGCACTCCATTATCCTCTCCTGTATTTCTCACGTTGTGGACTGCTCAGTGGCTGTCAAGATCACCATCCACAGGGGTAGGTGTAAATGAACAATCCTCAGGCAAATTAAACCATGTAACACCTTGTCAACTCTCAAAGGCCAAATTGGCACATTCAGGAGTCTCCTAAAAGGGTAAAAAGGTACATGATGTGCTGGCTAAATTACTTGTACCTCATAGCTGCAACATTTCAAACTCTGCAACTAAAAATGGCAGATTTTTTATAATTAGGCTAGCAAGTCTTTTCAAAGCCTGGCCAACTGAAAATGCCACTTGAATACACAACAGCTGAGGTAGAGAAATTAGTATATTTGTCACATTCTTTGCAGGCAAAATCTCATTAAGACACAAACCCTCAGCACCTTCTGTAATTTATGAACAAAAAAAAACAACCTTACACCTTCTATATTTTCTTGATATATATATATTTTTTTACTGTCAAGCTTGTTACTGTGAATTTTATGGAGTGAAACAAGAGGGAGGGAACAGCCAAGCAAATAAGGATTTGTTTTTCCCATATCTGTTGCCTGAGAATATTAAAAAATGTTTTCCCGACTTAGGAGGGCTAATATCCTTTAGATAACTGAACAACAGATTTTTAAACTTTGTTTCTTATATAAGTATTTACAATACCTTGAGAAATGCCCAACAAATTTTTCGGAAGCCCCTTTCCGGAATCGGTACATCAGAGTTGGATCTCACTTCATCCTTCCTTCGAAAATCTAGGATCTGGAAGTATTGGTAGGGATATAAAAGTATTTGTAATTAATATATACTTCATGGTAATTAAAAAATAGTGCTGAAAATATGCTAGATGCAATTCACTAAATCTAGAGATTTCAGTTGTAAGCTATTACAAAACCAGTACTTCCTCCACACAAGTTCACATTTAGAAATAACAGATCCTTATGCATTTACCTGATGACTCTTCATCACCTGCTTTAAAAAAAAAACGTAAGTTTGGTCTTAAAAAAAAAAAAATCTTGCTTCCCTTCTGTCTCAATAAAATCTGAAAATGTTCATGTGTAATTTTCATAAATCCTATATAGTTCAGAAATCTGACAGCCAAAACAAGCTGTATGTTAATCTCGCTAAAAAAGGGCAGTCAAAAAGTTAGTTTTCCCTTCCTATCTTTATCACTTATGTCACAGAATCAAACATAGAATTGTATGGGTTGGAAGGGACCTTTAAAGATCATCTAGTCCAAGCTCCCTGCCACAGGCAGAGACATCTTGCAATAGATCAGGTTGCTTAATGTGCTGTAAACCTGACTTGGAACACTTCTAACGGTGTCCATGAGATTCTTCATTTTTCTAGTCAATGACCAGAATCTTCTTATATTAAGAAGGCACACTTAGAGGCTTATCTGATATTAAAAAAAAAGTTAAAAAAATCAACACCTGGAATCATACTGTCTTCAAACTGCTATTTCATAAAAAATGCTGAACTCAAATAGCATGCTTTCAGTGTAGTCATACTTTTGGTGTCATTATTAATATTATTTCCATGAAGAATCTTTACATACAAATCTAATCACTTTTGTGTTAAGCAACGAAGGACTCCGAATTCCATAAATGTGGTTATTTATAAGTAACACAGAACATAATGAAACATATGCTGATATTCTATACCCAGTCTATTTGAAATATAAAAAAAACAAGGAATGAGTGAAATATAAAAAACAAGGAATTAAAAATATTTATTGTACTAAGTTCCCATTTTCAGGTTAATACTACAGAATCTCTCTTTACGAATATTGAAATACTTAAGCTCAAAACCAGACTGAATACATACCTTACAATTTTTCCTTTAAATATATTTGTATTTGAGGACAAATTAATAATTACTTGTGAATAATGGGAGAGGAGAAGTAGATGTCTAAATGTTAATGGAAACCAATTAAATGGCTTGCTCAATGGTACAAGGGAAGTGTTGCTACAAGCAGGCAAACTCCTTCTTTGAGTTTCTAGTACTTCAGTTTATTTTCAAATTTCAGGAATTACTAGATTATGAGGGACTGAAGCATCTCCTTATCAGGAAAGGCTGCTTTGGAGGGGGTTGGACTAGATGATCTCTAGAGGTCCCTTCTAACCCCCACCATTCTGTGTTTCTGTGAATGTGCAAAAGAAACAAGTAATAAGTTTTATATGTGGTGCCATCTCTCCTGATCTGAAATTATCTTACCAGCCTTATAAAAACAGGCGTTTTTTTTCTATTAAAAAAATTAAAAATTTATTATTACTATTATTATCAAACACCAGTAACACTTTTTTGTATCTCTACTTAATTCTGTACCTTAAGGCTATGCTATTAACTCAATATAACTGAAATAAAACACCTGAATCTGTCAAGTATATAATGGTGAGGAAAGAAACAGAATATCGTACAGTGCAAAAATTTGATGTAAAATATTTAACCTTACCTCAAAAAACAGGATTACTTGAGGGTCTTCTTCAGTATTTTGAATAAAATAATTAAAACGCTCATTAAATATGACTTGCTCCTCCCACTCTGGAACTGTTGATCTAGACTGCCTGAAGTCATATGGTTGTGTCATAATAGGAAGAACACGCTCTCTTTGTTCTTGTTCACAAGAAGATGAAACTTCGCTCTTGCTGTTTGAAAATTTCCAAAAAATTACAATTCTTATAGCTCCTTAAAAAAAACCAACTCAAACAAAACAGTATTTTCAGTTACCAAAAGCAATAAAACATCAAGATACTATTTGTTTGATTTTAGAAAAAAAAATATCTAAAACCACCCAAAATTTAAGGCAATTTGCAATGTATATAGAAATGCTACAGACCGAAGTTCAAAATCTAACAATCAACTTACTGTTACCAAATTTATGCATAATGACCACAGAAGAGTCTACTGCTTAAATAAACACTTAAAATTTTATTTTCAGGAAAAGTATGCATAACAGAAATGGAAAAAAGTAACTGAAGTGATGAGAAATACGAAGAAGCTCTTTTCTAAAAAAGAAAAGGTAGACAATATTTATGCTACAACAGTTTTTCGTACTGATTCTAATCTTGGATTCTGTATATTTTTGAAATTTAGGAGATTTTCTCTCTGAAAAGAATGCAGAATGAACTGTGCTGTAAATGTGTGGACCCCAATAGCAAAACAGCAGTGCAGAGCATTTAACAGTGACAAAAATAAAAAGACTACTCTAATTTACCATAGGTAGGTATATACTTTATCATAGCTGTAGAAACTCATGAATGACCTTGCACACTTAAAATTCAGCATTTTTTTAATATCTAATTTTTTAGGGAATCTATGTGTTAATGCTAATCATTGATAATAGGAAAAGTTTATTAAAATTCACCTATGATCCTTCTTGACGTATAAGCCATTTCTCTGATCAACAACATGGATTTTAACCATGGGATGAGACACCAGGAGATCAGTTTTAAGTCGATCAGATCGATGGATGTAAACTCCCAACACAAGATCATCATCAAAACCAAATTTAGACTGAGTTGAAATTTCTGAATTCCTCATTTCCTCATCATTTTCTGCAGCAACTTTTGTGTTTTCTTCTAGAAATAGGAACAAAGTAAATAGTGGTTAACATGCTTCACTAGTGACAATTTAAAGGAGTAAAAATGCTCTGTACAGTCTTAACAATCAATAGCAAAGTAATAATATTTAACATGTTCTTTATGTAATGGGTTAAAATAAAACTATAAAATATGCAGCATTTTAAACGTGTATGAGCATTCACATTAATTTATATTAATATATGTCCATTAACCAACATTTTTGCTTAAAATCAGAGGTCTTCGTCTTGACTGACAGGTTTTTCTGTGCCACAATGACTCAAAATTGACAGTTCAACATCCTGCTCTGGACTACAGCCTATAACAAGGCTTGTTTGTTTGTTTGTAGGAAAATGTAAAAAACAAGGTAAGCAGAAAGTGATGTTTTCTCCATGTGCATTTCCCCTGAATTTACCCAACACTCTTTTCAGAATCTCCTCATTTAGGAGTTACAGAGCGATGACCATACTTAACAGATATCAAAAGACCTACTCCTCATTGATTTCTGTAATACCCATTTTTAAAACTAAATTCTTATTTTGGCCTTCACAACGTTTGAGGAAATAAATTCTCTAATTTGACTATGCATTGCATGAAAAACTATTCCTTATGTCTGAATTGAGCATCTGGTTAATACAGTGGTGATACACTACTTACAGCTTAAAGTAAATGAAAGTGCTAAAATAATAAAGTGACAATTAGAATATGAATCTAAGTAATACACTGTAAAGGTGGTATTATAATATTATCATATTATGCTTAAGAAACCTTCTTAACTATATAAATTTCAAAACTATTTACAATAAGTGAATTTTCAAGGTTTTAGATAGATACACTAAATTAACTTCCTTACGAATTAGCCACAGAATTGGAAGAACAAAAATAGAATTAAGTAACTAAAGAAACATAAGTAACCTCAACAGCTCAGTCAATACTGTGTCACTACTATGGACAAATATTTCTACAGCAGTGCATAGAAAAATAAGAAAAAAAAGGAATAAAAAAAAAAAGGCTTGGATAAAGCAGCAAAGCAGCACGCCATTCTAACATTTTGTTGGCAGACCTTTTCTGGTTTTCTTTCGAACCTTCTTTGCTTTAGGCTTCTGCTTTTCCATGCTTTCCTCCAGTGTTTGCTCTTCTGATGTAAGTAGTCTTTCCAAAGACTGATTTTCATTGCCATCTTCTTCTGGCTCATGCTGTAGCTCAGAAAGGGACATTGCACTGCAACATAAGGGATTATTGTCAGCAACTGCATTCTACTGCACATAAGGATGCAATTGCTCATTACCATTATTAATTAATCCACTTGAAACTTCCTCTTCAGCTCTGCAACTCATCATCTAATTATCTTGAACATACAACATCCCCGCCCAATATTAGTGTCTCGCCTTTTTTATTTCTCTCTCCCCTTCAGCTACCCCTGATTTCCAGATAATTGCAGAACCATCCCTGTGAATAGAGCTAAGCTAATATTCTTCTGCTGGATCAGGGCCACCACTCTTCACTAGAAAACCATGCAGAAAATTATCTTAGTTAACAGTCAGTTCCACGGAAATAAACATCACATAGCAATGGAGGGTTTTTTAAAAAGTTAAACAGAATCTGCGAGTTACGTATTAATCTTGACAGTACTTTGAGAAAGTATTTGGTAACATTTTTTTCATAACAGAATCATCCAGTTCACCAATTAGAAAATATATACAGTTTGTAAGAAAGTTTCTGCCTATCTTAAAAGAAAACGAAACATTTCACTTTAGATTCACAGACACACAGTATAGCCTTTTATCACAGTACCTTGTTTCAGCTTCACTTAAAACTGCTATTTGTTTCTTCTTTTTCTTCTTTTTGCCCACTTCATTGTTCAGTATTACTTCATGGCTTTGAACACTGGAGGTAAATTCAGACATCTGTTCTTTAAGTTTCATTCTTATTTTCTTTTTAATTGCAGTTGCCTCATCCTCAGCCACATACAGCTGATAAGCGCGAATTAGCTCTTCTTTCTCTTCTAACTCAGTTACATTTCTCACTTCAGTCAAGGAATTTTTAATCTTTCTGTCACCTTCTTGATGAGGTACATCTGTTTGTGATTTTCTTTTTGTTTTCTTCTTTGGAAAATCATTAATCTTTTCCTCAAAACTCTCCAATTTAGCTTCATATAAATTTTCCTCCTCGTTAAGTTGTTCTTGTACCAGTGATTTCTTTTTCTTCTTGTAAGACTTTGGTTGCTTGATCTTGTCTCCACTAACAATGTCATTGTTTATTTTCTCTGCAAGTGAGGCTTTCTCTCTCAGTTTATTTTTTGTAAATCGGGGACTCTCTTCTTCAGGATTATATGTGTTGTTTATAATTGCTTCATCATTCACACTTTCCTTAGCTAGATCAATATTACTTCTAAAGGTGTCAAGCTATAAATGAAAAGAACATAAAACATACTTGTACTAAAAATTATGTTGTAAGGATAAACATAGTACTTTGTTATTTTCTTAGCAACATTACACAAAGTAAAATGAAATTAAAGGTCTAGTTATTTTCTTGTTTAAAATTAGCAAGTGACAAATTGAAAGGCAACAAAAAATTCACACTGAAAAAATGTTTGTTTAAGCACTTCATCCTTCATTTAATTTCACTAAGGTTTTAAATGACTTTTATGTATATCCAGTAAAAAAAAAAAAAAAAATCAACAAGTCTACTCCATAAACAGACTTGAAGATTACAAGCAGCACAAAATCAAGTACTTTCATGCATTTAAAATGCAAGTTAGAGACAGACTCCAGGCTCAGTTGTTTGTAGTCTCTTTTATTGACAATTGCTTGCCTACGTTTGACAATGAAATGATATTAAAATGTGCTAAAACTGAAAAACAGATTTCCATTAAGACTTTTTTTTTTTAAGTATATAGTTGGAAAAAACCTGCATATTAGATCAACTCTTTGTCATTCTGCTAAGAATAAAGACCAGTCCAGTAAAAACAGCCAAGATAAATGTCAGCTAATGCATTTGTCTCTGCACTCCTCCTGCCGATTTTTGTTGTTTTTCAGAAAACACATTGTAAACTTTCTTCCCTCCTTCACGTTTCTGTTCCTGGATACTAAAAGTTATAGTGTTCCATCCCTGACCACCTTTAAGGTCAGGCAGGCAGGACTCTGAGCAACCTGAGCTAGTTGAACATGTCCCTGCTTATTACAGGGGTTTGGACTAGATGACCTTTAAATGTCCCTTCCAATGCAAACTATTCTATGATAACTCCAAACAACACAGGTAACTAAAGCCTAATTCTCTAAGGAGCTTGGCAGACAGATCTCCGTTCCTTAATGGAACTTCTATAAAGTCAGTGAGGTTAATTTACTCTATGCCCTACATAAAACTCTAGCTGATGTCTGCAACCAGAGACAAAGCTCAAACATGCACAACACTGTCCTAATAAAGTATGAGTTAAAAAGAAAGTGTCTAGAATTTCATGCAAGTAGGCCTATGTAATACATCAGAAAAACCTAAAGCCATCCATGTGTCTTTTCAGTAGGTATCTCTATTTTTAGCATCCTACAACTAAAAAGATTTTAAATTATCTCAGTATCAAATCCTGAAAAAATCTTGACTTTATACCTGCATCTTTCACTCGCTTAAATAGACCAGTAACATCCTCTCTATTCATAAGTCAAATAGTTAAGAAGATGTGGCAGATTTCATATAAATAACTTGAAAAACAGAGTAGAGTAGGGGAAATTAAAATATAAAATAAAGCAACAAACTTTGTATAAACTAGAAAAAATGAAATAATGCTTTTTAATAGATTGTCCACTTCCTTATCTGCATTTCTATGAATAGACTATAAGGCATGAAGGTTAAAATACACTGGCAATTAAGACCCAAAAGTGACCGTCAGCTAAGGTCATGCTGATTTTTGCCTTTGATAGAACATTAATCCATTCAGCCCAAGAAGCAGAATTCTGTGAGAAATCCTAAACAAAAAAGCCCTCATCTTTGACTTGCTCAAGAGTTTCTAAAATAACTCTGATATTCAAGAATCATTTTCTCCAAGAAACCTAGCTATTGCAAAATTGTGCTTGAAATATTCACAAGAATTTGGTATTTGTTATGCCTACAAACAAAAACGTATATCCAGAAATACATGTGTAGCTGCACACAGTCATTTAACTATAGCAAATTTGCTCATAGGAAAAAAGACACAGAACATCCTCACAGTGAAATAAAACACAATCTCAAACTACAGCATATTTTAGGAACATTACCAGATACTGTAGGCAGCACAATGCTGCTTCAGTAGTTCAAACACATTCCCCAGATACACAGTCTGTATGACTGTAACTCAGGCCACTTTTTCCATGTTTTTAAACCATGATATTTAGTTTGCACCAAATAAATGCAATCATTTCCATGCTGACCTTAGACAGATTAATCTATCTGGGCAAAACAGTCTGGGCATTGCCTGGTCTGAGGCTTGCCTCATTCTAACAACTTATAATAGGAGGTGCAACTGGTAAAAAATAAACACGGTGACTGTTAGCCCTGGAAGGGATACTACCAAATTCACTTTCTGACTGTCTCCCAATTGCTTGTTTTTTCAGCCATTCCTTCAGGCTTCATATCCACTGCCCCTATGGGTACTGGACAACAAAGCAGACCTTTCACTGGCCACAGCTGATGTCTAGCTCCCCTTCCATTACAAGCCCCTCATTTTTAATACTTGCAACTTCAAACATATCCTGCCCTACTGATATCAGCCTTTTCTCTTCCAGTCAGGTTGCTTCCTTTCCTTCCAGGCAGGCTCTCCAGGCAATGGGCACACAGAGCAGAGCTGGCAAGGGGACAGCCAGTCTCCTTACCTTCACTTCTGCTGTTTAAAGTCAACAGCAACCTCCTGCAGCTGCAGAACTCGGGTTTCAAGGCAACAATGGACTATGATGGAAAAGGTTTCATTAATCTAAGAAAGGCTACATTCAGTGAAGACAAAAGAAAGAAGCAGACTGGAACATTTCAGGTGCAGATATGCCCTCAATCATGACCGGTTTCTGATTAAAGCTGGGAGAGTATTTATGGCAAGTGGGTGACACGACAATGACTGTCACTGATAAATTTCACATTATTTCAAGATATATGAAGCTCTATAATAGTTAAACTATACAAAGTGAAGGAAACTGGTAAAAAAGCAGCTAACCTCCTCCATCTACCTGCTTTTCCCTTCCCACAAACATTTATTTCTTACAAAGACATTACTGGTTATTTGCTGAAGAGTTCACAGTAATTTCTACTCAAACACAAGCAGCATGGAAAATACCAACAAGAGGTCTTGCAGCTTTGCCACACTTCAAGGAAATATTCAGAATGGTCACTGTTAGGTTTCAATACACGTTCTCCTCAAGTTCTTAGTTTCTTAGTGTTTTGATTGGTAAAAATCTATGGCTTCAAGAAAATCTTAAAGTTAGGCTTCCACATTGATCCTAAAAAAGCCTCATAGTTTGTGTGTATACCATTAACTTTTGATTCAGTTCACAGTCATTTTAAGTGCTTCCAGGTAGCTGCAGTCTGCTGATACCTGAAGGCTGTAAAGCCATTCAGCAAGATCTAGACAGACTGGAGAGCTGGGCAAAGATGAACCTAATGAGGTTCAACAAGAATTAGTGTAGAGTCCTGCACCTGGGGAGAAAAAACACCATGCACCGATATAGATTAGGGGAGTGACCTGCTAGAAAGCAGCCCCATGGAGAAGGACCTTGGGGTCCTGGGGGACAAGAAGTTATCCATGGGATAGCAATGTGCCCTCATGGCCAAGAGAGCCAGTAGAATCCTGGGATGCATTAAGAGCACTGTGGCCAGCAGGTCAAGGGAGGTTCTCCTCCCCCTCCACTCTGCCCTAGTAAGACCACATCTGGAGTACTGTGTCCAGTTCTGGGCTCCCCAGTTCAAGAGGGACAGGGATATGCTGGAAAGAGTCCAATGGAGGGCTACAAGGATGATTAAGGGACTGGAACATCTGTCATAAGAGGAAAGGCTAAGAGACTCAGGGCTGTTTAGTCTTAAGACTGAGAGGGGATCTTATTAATGTCTATAAATATCTGAAGGTTGGATGTCAGTGGTGCTCTGTGATAGGACAAGGGGAAACGTCACCAAGCTGCAGCACAGGAAGTTCCACCTCAACATGAGTAAAAACTTCTTTATTGTAAGGGTGATGGACCACTGGAACAGGCTGCCCAGAAAGGTTGTGGGGTCTCCTTCTCTGGAGACTTTCAAGACCCATCTGGACACATTCCTGTGTGATCTACCCTAGGTGTTCCTACTGCCACAGGGGGATTGGACTCGATGATCTTCAGAAGTCCCTTCCAACCCCTATGATTCTATGATTAACTCCTTCCAACCTCTATGATTCTATGATTAACTACTGGCAGACTTTAAATAAGTGCAAGCCTGCATGTGCCACTTTCTTCTTACCAGTACTACATTCTATGTAATTTTGGCATACCTCCAAACTAGAAGGATGCATTGCTGGTAAAACAACAACAAATAAAAACCACATCAATACAAAGGATATGTGCAGAAATATACTTTATACTTTATTTTTGTTTTAAATACTTAAATCGTCTTTCTACAATATATTTTCCAAATCTTTTTTCCATTAAGAAAGGCAACCAAAGCTTGCATGTGTTCAAACTCACCACAATATTCTCTTGAGAGGGAAACTTCTTTTTCTTTGATTTCTTTGTGTCAGTTAGGCCAGCATGACGTTTGAAGATCTCCTCAAAGCAGACTTTGGTTTTTGCCTTTGCCTCACTTTCAACTGCAAAAAGAAATCTAGAGTATGATTCACTAGCTCAGTAATCACCATTGCTAAAAAAGTACATCATCATGCTTTAAAATCTCAAAGGACAAGAATTATTTTATCAGGGAAAGTCTACCAAGAAATTTGCTTGGTATTCAGTTAAGAATTTCCAGTGACAACATGAACCACACCAGGATAACTCAGCACTGTTGTACAAACATACCAGGCTATTCCTGGTTGCTGAAGTTGGCACAGTCCACTCAGTCTCCTGCAGAAAGCACATTTTGAAGAGCACACACTGCACATGGGCTTGCCAAGGCTGAGGAGAGATTATTGCCCAGCTCACGGATAACAGATGTGACACAGTATCTCCAAGAGAAGCAGCAGCTCAAGGTTCTTACCGAGTCTGGAACTCAGAGGAGCATCACCCTGAGCCAGATCTGTAGGACGCAGGAGTATGCACAGGTCTGAAAGGAGCTGGAGCTGAGAGCCTCTGCCTTTCTGTGATCATGATACTGCCATCAGCAGCATTTCAACCCTTGCAGCAGGTGTTCTAGCTCCCCTGAGGTAGTGCATAATTTGTAGCTACAGAATTAAAAACGCAATCTGGCACACCACTGAAAAAGGCTGTTGAATCCTCAGCTACAGCATATTTTCCATTGTAATTGCTATTTTTACAAATGTTCCCAAATTTAAAACAAAAAAACCAAACAACACTTTGAAAATCAGCTATAAACAAGGATTCAAAACAGAGCCAATGCAGCATTAAACATTTATAGACAGAAGTAACTCCTATCATTTTCATCTAGTTCTGACTACAAAATATGTGTTGGAAATAAAACAGAACGTATTCTTACCTGCTGGCATTTTCAGTCCTCAGTTAGAAGTAGCTCAACACACCAGCTGCTTCTTCCTCAGAATTCACCATTCTAATTAAATGAATTAAAAACTTTCATTAACATAACTGGTCCATAGAATTGAAGCTAACAATTTAATGTCTTCTAATTAATATCAAGAATGAGTACAGGTCTTTCAGGGAAATATTTATTTCTAGACTATTTGTCTGAATTATTACAAGTTCCTTGCCATCAAATCTTAGCTCAGGATTCTTAGTGCCTATCTGATACTCGTTATTTGGCAGTAAATAAAAATCAAAACTACAGCAGTTTAATTAGCTAAATATTTCTGGGCAGTAGCCAAAAACTTCAGTTCTGTAGTCCCGCAGTCTTCTAAAAAAACCTACAGTTTATTTAAATAATAATGACCCATGAAGCCATTTATATTGAAGCCTTTCTAATCATGTTCCTATCCTGACATCATAAAGGAAGTCCCCTAGTAGCCAGCTGATAGCTTTCAAGGCAAAGATTAGTATCTGCCAGCAAACTTTATTACAAATCTCTAAATATTTATATTTACATAAAGCATTTGTATTTTACATAAAGCAGACAAGCAATTACATGAAACTCATTTCTCTAAAGAAAAAATGTTAGGCCCTCCTGGTTGTGGAGAAAAGCCTACGGATATAATCCAAACAAAGCTGGAAGGCAAATAAAAATATTACACAGCTTTATCTTTTCATCAAGAAAATTCAGAATGTTTTACAAAAAACTTTAATACAAAAAGCTGTTTTGTAAACAGTGGAGCTAATAAAACCTAGCTTTCTGTGAATGCGTTATGTTCCCCTTAGTGCTCCATGCAATAATAAACCATTGCACATTTCTCCCTGGTGGCCCATCAGGCAATTGCTCCAAGTTCTCCCCAGGTAACACCTTCTTTCAGACACCAATAATTCACATTCACTGGGCACCCAGACCACATCTAGCCTAATAAATTACGACATAGCATTAAATACTGCCAGGCTATTTGGTTGCATTCTCCTTGACACTATTTTGGTCCCAAACACCTAACACTCACCCAAGTACAGTTCAGGAGTTGGTATGGATTACTGCTAATAGGCAGTTCACGTGCAGCAACTCTGGTGAGTGGCTAGGATAATTTAATTGCATTGAAGTGGGCCAAACATACCTCTTGGCCTCAACACCAAAAATCACTCCCGGGCACACATCTCTTAGCAGTATAGGAAAGAGAAGAGGCTACACTTGCATCCCCCTAAGCATCTCCACTACCGTACCCTCAGATCCCTCTCATCCCTCTTTCACAGCCTGTCCCCCACAGGCTACAAAATTTGCATCATTTTGATATCAGTTACTAAATTAAATAAGTCACATTAGGGAAAAAACTCACATTTGGGAAAGAAAAATCACATATGATGGACACACAGAATAAAAACAGAGCCTAGAAAACAGTGAAACACTAAGAATCAGAAAAAAACAGATTCCAATTACAGAAAAACATTCCCCAAGTAGTCAACAGCCTGGCCTTGAGACAGGCCTGCAAGACACCTGCAGGACAGATGAAAGGGATGGAAAGGAGCACTCCCCACAGCTTATCTTGCTTACAGCTTTGAGCACTGGAGAAAAACACTTAGTAATTGAAGTCACCGTATTATTATATTAATGAGCCATTAGCATACTAAAATTCACACCCACAGGCTAGAGGGACCCCTACTAACAAGCCCCCCACTCTTTGAGCATGCTTAGTGAAATTCCTGAGCATTGCCACTTTAAATGGAAGTGAGGGATTAGTTGACCAATCGTGCATGCCAGTGATAGAATAATGTTAGAGATAGAGTTCTTTCTCACATTTTTGGGTATAAAAGCAGCACTTGCATTTTGGGAAACAGCTGGCTTTGTGAAATACCTCCCTGCTCCCTTTTCTGTGCAGAACTCGATATTAAAGCAAATATCTCGACCCTTTGTGTGGACTGGCTTCCTGCACACCGGGTAATGGACCCCACTTTTCAGACAACAATTTCACATTTGGTCCTTAAAATAGTTTGGTCTGCTGGTCAGCCAAATGAAATTAAGAAAAAAAAAAAGGCAATGTTATTGGTTTGGGACCAATAACAATCAAGTGCTGATTAGTCAATTGCCAGGTGTTACTAGTTTATTTCATGTACTAAGCAAAGTATTTATATTAAATATAGAACAACCTAAGGATGTTTGAAATGAGCAAGGTTGACCAGAAGGAACTTCAGAGGAAGGAAAAAATAATGTTTTGTTCTGTAATATGCTTCATGGTGCCACTGCCAAGGTAGCAATATTTTCAATAACTAAAATACATTTTGACTTGTAGAGCAAAGATTTACTATCACAATTAAAACAGTAACAGTTAAAATAACATTTCTAACAAGGAAACAGCAAATATTATTGAAAAATAAATCTAAATACATCTACTTTTGCAATTTATACTTAGTTATACCAAAAGGCCATTTAAAAAATACTAGAGTTACTAAGTGCTGCTTTTCAAGCAGTCAATTCACAATTGGTTACAAAATACAATTTGAAAGAGTATAAAACTAAACATAATTATAAAATACAGCAGATTCTATCACTTTAATATATCACTAAGGATTGTAGGAACATGGAAACGTCTCTTATGATCAGTTCAGTCATTTCAACCACCTCTCAGAAAAACTCATTACAAACAAGAAATAAAATGTTCTTAAATTTAAAACAAAAATATTACAGACAATATAGAAGACAACAGCAAAGTAAGTAAAGTGCATATCTATTGCAGGTATGGAACTAATTTTATAGTCAAAAGTTAAATAAATCACACAAAAAACCACTACAGGTAAAATAATTTTGCAGATACTTTTGCTTATAATGGAACAAGCACCTTTCCAAACACTAGACTCACCTCATGTTTACCACAGCACTTTGTAAAATGCACAGACTTGCCAAATTCACTAGTGAGAACATAGTTTTCTATTCACCTCTATTTATCAAGTAAAAGTCTATCCTCTTGTGGCAATAAAATTATTGAGAGAAAAGTCCACTAATGATAGTGGTATTATTTTATACACGTTTCCAATTTAGAGTCACGTTACCTTTGACATGGTGTATTAAAGCAACTATTAGACTTGTGTAAATATAGATCATTAATCAACAGGGTAAGAACAAGGCTGTTTATTCAGTCTAATCTCATCTTAAAATAGGAGACTTAATCGTATATCAAAGCTCAGCAACCACAGTGCTCGAATTTGAATAAACTTGGTTATTATTAAGCTTAATAGCAAAAAATGCATTTTTGCCTGATCAGATTTGATCTTTTCCATGTTAGTTGTTAAAAGGCAATTCAGGAATAACAAAAATCTATACTTGGAACAGTGGCACATTACAGCCATCAGGAAAAACCAGGAAGACAAAATCACAAAACCCAAACTTCCAAGAATTACTATATGACTTCCTGAAAATAATCAAATTTGCTCTTCTCTAATACTCCATTTGGCCACAAGGCCCAGTATTTATGAAAAACACTTTTCTTTATCACCAAAAATAGTAATAATAACCCCCACAAAAATCAAACCTATACTATAATGGAGCAGAACATACAGAACCTGTATTACACAATCGGAAGTAACAAATTTCCTACCTAATTAGGATAAGTTAGGAAGCTGAGTTGACAAAATATAATTGCACACTTGAAGATTTTTCATTAACTAAACTCCTTATTTTTCCTGTATCACAAAAAGTAAATGTAATTTTCAGTGGCTAAAAACAAGTAGAGTATCAGGCCTTTTTTACATCTTTTAGGTATCAGTTATCAAAGTGAGAAATCTTGGGTTTTACTAGTAGGCTTCTAATTCATCCATCTGTAGGTATCACTACTTCAAGATCTGAAAATGCTTTAACTCAGAACTATACAGAAAATAGCACTGAGTCTAATCTATTCCTCTTCACTAATGATAAATGTGACATCAAAAAACATTCTGGTTTTATTCATGACAATTCAGTATTTAAGTCCAGAAAACTGACAGGCAGCTTTATTATTACCTTGTAAATTTCTGTGTACTTGCATACGTCAAATAAACACTACCAAAAGTGCAGTACCTTTTTACAAGTTCAGATGTACCTGCAAAAACCTTGTGTTTATGCTTATTTAAAAGACTGTTTACAAAAGTTGATGCTACCCATCTTAGTTTACTAATTGTAATGTATCAGAAAGCTTTTGCTTCACAGTAACTACTGTTTTTTCCTAGAAGATCTGGCACCTTCCGTTGGTCAGGAGAAGGTTGAAAACGGCCTGTCCAGATAACAAAACCAAGGACTTCAGTTACAGCTGACTTTAAGTGTCTCCTACATTTTAGCTTCTGCCTTATCTTAGATCATAATTATGAAAATGGGTTCTCATCACTCCAAGTATTTGAATTTCCAAAGTGGCATTTTTCTTTGCATAGACGAATAATGGTAAACAACAAACACACAAACAAACATGCCCAGTACATGCCATAACTGGACTAACTGCCTGGATTGATCGTTATTTAGTGTGCAGGTGCACATTCCTCATGCGAGGGAGGCATAACTGCTTTGGGACTTAGGATGTTGAGCATGGAGAAGCACTACAAGTGATAGGACAAGGGGTAATGGGTGCAAATTGGAGCATAGGAGGTTCAAGGTGAATATCCGAAAAAATTTTTTTACTGTGAGAGTGACAGAGCACTGGGACAGGCTGCCCAGGGAGGTTGTGGAGTCTCCTTCACTGGAGACATTCAAAACCCACCTGGATGCGTTCCTATGTGATGTGCTCTAGGTGACCCTGCTCTGGCAGGGGGGGTTGGACTAGATGATCTTTCGAGGTCCCTTCCAACCCCTAGGATTCTATGATTCTATGATTCATGTGCTGAGGGATATAAACTGACCATAATATCACTGAATCATTTTGGTTAGAAAAGACCTTTAAGATCATCAAGTTCAACTGTTAACCTAGCATACTACCAAGCTATCACAGTCTACCACTAAACCATGTCCCTCAGCACCACATCTACATGTTAAATACCTCTAGGGATGGTGAGTCAACCACTTCCCTGGGCAGCCTGTTCCAATGCTTGACAACCCTTTCAGTAAAGAATTTTTTCCTACTATCTAATGTAAACGTCCCTGGCACAACTCGCGGCTACTTCTGTTGTCCTGTTGCTTGTTCCTACGGAGAAGACACCAACTCCCACCTCCCTACCACCTCCTTTCAGGCAGTTGTAGAGAGGGATAAGGTCTCCCCTCAGCCTTCTCTTCTCTAGGCTGAACTCCCTCAGTTCCCTCAGACGCTCCTCACAAGTTACTCTCCAGATGCTTCCCAGCTCCGTTGCACCTCAAGGGAGGTTCCAGCACCTCAACGTCCTTCTTACAGTGAGGAGCCCAAAACTGAACACACTATTCTGATTTGCGTCAAATACAAAGTTTGTTCCGAAAGGGAGAAAAGAAAAAACACTGATCAAGGGATTATGGCTTCACGCGGCACTGCTCCATACCACCACGCCAGCCTCTCTGGGCCGCCTGTTTGCTTAACCCTACGGACAGACCCCGGCGGTAGCGTGAGCTACCACGCCACCTGCGAGGCCCAACTACTCCCCTGCCCGGTCCACGGGCGCCTGCTGCGGCCCGGGCGCGCCACCGCCCCTGCCGCGCGCGCCAACGGCGGCGCCACGGCGCACTCCGTAGCGGCTGCTGAGCCCCCCGCCCCCGGCGGCAGGAGAGGGGGAGCCGGGGGAGGGAACAGAGGAGAAGAGGCGTGCCCCAGCCTACCCGCTCCTGGGCCCGCGCACTAGGACGAGGCGGCAGCGCCCGGCGGGACCCCGGCCGTACGCCGCCTTCCCGCCAGAGGCGCGGGCATTTCCAGGCGCGGGCATTTCCAGGCGCGGACCCCTCCTGACACCGCCCCGCTGCCCGTCGCCCGCCCGTCATGCCCCCGCAGCGCGATGCCCTCGACATCACTCACATCAGCCCCGTCCGCTTCGGTGGCAGCGCCGCGGCCATCCGGCTGCTGCCTCCCCCCGCCAGTGGTCTCTCCCTCGCCCGCGCTCCCCTGCGCAGCCCCGTGCAGGTGGTTTGGCCCAAAACAATCCCCGCTGCCAAGGAAACAGTGCGGCTGGCGCATGCGCACAGGGGAGCAGGACGAGGAGGGGCAGGAACGAAGCAACCGCCAAGCCTGCGCTGCAGCCCGGGGCGGGTTAGGCAGCGCACCCTCGGACATTGATTTTCCCGCCGGAAAGCGGTGGTGGCGGCGGTGCGCGTGCGTGATGTGGCGTGGAGCGCGAGGGAGAACGCCCGCGGAGCAGGGGCAGGCTCTCAGGGAGGGGCAGACGGCCCTGCTGCGCATGCGCCGCCGGGGTTCGCCTCAGGCCCAGTGTCTGAGCTAGGGGGGCTGGGGAGTAGGTCGCTTCGGCCTTGGCGCTCTGAGGCGGCGGGAGCGAGGCTGGGCCTGCCGATAAAGGGCGGGCTTGCGCGGGCTCTCCTGCCGCAGCCGGTCGCCGGCGGCGGCCTGTGAGGGGGACTCGGCGGCGCTGGCTTGCTGGCCGCCGACAGACCCGCCGTGGGTTGCGGAGCCGGCGGTGTCTAGCGGAACTAGGGGGGAGCGGAAGCCAAGAAGAAAACTCCTCGGAGTAACTATCCCAGCAGAGGGGGGGTTGCTGGCGCAGGAGGGGGCAGGCTGTGACTGCATTCACCCGCAGCCCTGAGTACAGCCACATGGGAAGCGGAGCAAGTTTGATCTAAAAGTGCTGCAAACTTGCAGGTAGACTATGTCAACATAGTTTACAAGTTCAGCAGTACCTCCTCCAGTGTTCCAGATCTGCTTATAATGGTGCTTTTCTCTGGTGGATGATGAGCTGATGACAGAAGAACTTAACTTGAAACATCAAGTTGGAATTCAGAAAGAAGGGACTGTGAAAAGCTTAAGAATTAGGGAAGCCCTTCAGGGATACTTTACCCTCCATTTAAAAAACTGTCAAAAATACCTCTCGAGTTCAGACTAACAAAGTTGCAGAATAAAATTTCTGGGTAATGGGCCCAGTTGGGAGTCTGCAGGGTGTCTGTCAAATGTCTGGAGTATAAATCAGCTTTTGCAAATGGCAGCACAAATTGATGTCCTCAAGCTATGCAGATACTCCAGAAACTTTATTTTTTGTCTGATTATTAGCTAATCTAAGCAGTCTAGCAATCATGGCTCATCTTTACTGTAACAGAAGAGTTATTTGTTCATTTTTTCTGTGTAAAAGCAAATAAAATTGTAGATGTCAAAGTTTCTTCAGATACTAGAAGGCTCAATAAATTAATGCAGGTCTTGCATGAACGTGGCCATATCTTTTCAGAGTGAAGTTGGGTAAAATGAGCCCATTGTGTGCTGTCTGTACAACCTAGAGGTGAACTAAGGCTTTGTGATACTGCTGCATTCACAGTTCCCAAGCATGGTGTCCCTCAAATTCTGTCAAGAGTTACACTGGCTGCCAGAAGAATACACATTCTGAAACCTGACAGATGCTGTTACCTCTTTCTGGTACTTATCTCTCCTCTGCTTTCTCAAACACACTCAAGTGACAGGTAGGGGCATTTCTTTTTTCCATAGGACAGGTGTCCTGGACTGCTGTGGCATAATGGAGTTAAACAAAAACACCAAACCAAACCAAAATAGCTCTTCAGCATTTCTTTTGCTGCTTTCTGTCTGTAGTATATCTCCATTCTTGTGTATCTCCATCCTTGGTAGGACCCAAAACTCAGTTAAACGATGGCCTTGAATAACCTTTTCTCACTTTGAAGTTAGCCTTGCATTGAACAGGAGATGGGACGAATAAACAGAAATCCAGATGTCCCTTCCAAAGTTGTGTGATTATGACATTAATCGTTACGTTTATAATTAACATACAATTACATGACTGTTCTAGTGCCAGCTTTTACAGTAGCCAAGACACTTAAAATGGTCTCAGGGCTAGCCATGAGGTAGTATGGGAACACAGATGTCTTTGTTCATTCAAACCAATTAGTGTGTTTATTTTGTGCCACCCTTGGACAAGAGTGCAGGCTAATTTAGCATGCTTATATTTTACCTGACAGGAGGGGTGGAGGGATGAGCAACTTGCTTGTCTGGCCAAGACACAGCACAGATGTTGGAAGTTTTATGATCTGACAAGTACAGCGACTGTACCTGACAGTTGCTGTGACTGCAGGTTTTATGATCAGCACTCAGCATGACTGCTGGGATGGAGCAAAAGCCCCATGGCCTGAGGTTGTGTTAACAAGGCTGGTGGCAAGGCCTCACAGCCAGAGGCTGGATCAATGAAACCAGAGGAGGAGTTTGCATCTGAAGCAAGTGCTGGCTCTTCCCGCCCCCCTTAATTATTAAGCATCATTAGCCTCCTAAGAAGCAATTAGCACACATCTTAAAAACCTAGTTCTGCCTCATCAATGTGTATAAAATTATCCTTTAGAATCCTCTATTTTGGGCAGAAGAAAATTCTCACTATCCAGATGGGTTGACAGGCCTAAATCCCTGTTTCCTCACCTAAACAGGGATGCCTCTTTGCTAAGATTTGTGCCTCCAACTGTCAGATGATTACCTGGGAATTACTGACTCAAGTTTGAATGTGTCCAGTAAGTGCCTTTATCAACAGCAATTCCAAACTTATTATATCTGTGGAATTCATAAATTATCTTTCTTTGCAACTTTGTGCATCGGTCTCCATGCAAGCTCTTAGTGGGGCTCTGAGACGGCCAGTGTTGCTTTTCAACTCTGCACAACCATCTGGGTGCAAGTCCTTTTGGGCTCTGAGCAGACAAACTTTGACTCTAAGAGATGGCTGCACACATATAATCTTTTAGACACAAACTGTTGACCAAGCCAGGGACTGGGATGGATCCAGCTGCACCCAGACTCCTCTCTGAGAAGGAGTTTAGAAAGAAAAGGGGTCCACTTGGGCCTTGTGAACCAACAGGAGGGCCTTCCCCAGCCACCTTGCAGACTCATATCCTTTCATGTGACAGGTAGACATCCTAATCAAAAGCCACCTTTATTTTAGTGTTATGGTCCCAGCAAGTTGCAGCAAAGGATTGAAGCTTTATCCAGATTTTCAGTATAGGTGGGAAAACAAGAGTGGATTCTGATCTAATCATTAGCAGCGACATTGTTCCTGATTATAGCAACCCTATGTCTGTAGCCTAGAAGGGAGAAAACACAGATATTTTGTACACTGCACCTAATCCAAATTCAAGCCCCAACTTTCAATGTAGAGAAATTGCAAAATGGTTCCCCTAGAGGATACTTGTTTATGATGTGTTATCTGTTTCACTAGCCGTGCCTTATCTCTATGAGTCATTTAGCAACAACAGAAAAGCTGCCTCTCCAAGGCCTTCCTTCCTAAGTATTAATATCAATCCTAACAACTCCAGGACAGTCCAGAAACTCATAGGACCATACCCAGCTTGTCAGCCACAGTCTGACAAACTGTACCGAAAACTAGACATTTCCTTGAGAATCCATTCGAGGACAGAGACTGGTGAAGACAGACCTAGGCTTTCTGTGTACCATCTTGCACAATGCCCCGGGTGCTCCTTCACACAGTGTGCAGTCACTTGATGTAGTGCTGTGTAAGCACTGTCCTCCCCCAGAAACATGCTGTGCACGTACACAGGTATTCTAGCACAGCCTGCAGTGCCATCTCAATGAGGCCTTCATCCTGGTTATTTCAGATGTCTCTCTGCAGGGGACTACTTTATGGCTCAGCATGTTTAGTCCTCCAATGACAAGGCAGTCATTGTCATATTAGGAAGAAAAAAAAATAATTACACTGCTGGACCCCTCCCATGGCCACACTGCTAGGGGGAGGGCGGTAGCGGCAGGGTTTGAGAGAACAGCAGTATTGGATGGTATATATACCATAAAACAGGATCACTTGGTTACAGATGAGGAAAGAGTCTAGAATTACATTTAGGCTTTTGGAGAGTAAAGGCTGGAGGGGTAGTCCTGTATCCTCTGAGGCTAGTGAAGGTAACATAACTGAAGCAAAGGGACTTTGAGACAGGATTTTTGGAATCTGAGAGTCACTTGGTTTTGTCAGTGTATGATTGAGCTGGAAGGGACTCTAAAACTAATGGTATTGCTGGGCCCTGTGTGCCAGTAATTTAGGAAAAAGGCTTTGTGGGGCAGACTCATATCTAATTAAATGGGATGGAGTTCCCTTTAGTGTAGTGAAGCTTTTACGTTATGCTTAAGGTTCTTCTAATAGTTGGGACAGCAGGAATTGTAGAATATACTGCTGGGTATGGCAAGCCAACAAGCTTGTGGATAGTGAGGCAGGTTGAAATGAAAAGTGATTAATCTTTTTTTTTTTTTTGCAAATTCTGAAGACTACTGTCAGTCTTGAAATTATGCTTCATGTGAGGAATAGGATTGGGGTTAAATTATAATCTTCTGTGGCTCACAGAACTACGATGTGGTTTGGTGCCCACCGTATAAAATCCCAGGGTATGTAGGGTTGTATTTCTTAGAAGACTAAGTGTTGGGCTATTGTCAGATAGCTTTTATGATAGCAAGGCTGAAGAGTGATCTTTTCAAATCTGTTAAAAGGTAAAATTGTGCAAGTCCCCCAGGGCTTGGATGAAAGCTGAGCCTGGCAGAGTGAGTGAGTGGCATATGGCAGCTGGGAGACTCGGTTATGGTTAATTCAAAACAGTCATTTTTAATCATCAACATGGAAAGCAGAGGATATTGTCTAAGATTTGACCTGTCAGCAGCAGTAATGGGCTAGACACTAGACATCAACAAGTTTTCCTATTACTAGTACAAACCTGTGTCAAGTTTTCAGGAATACTGGTTTTATGAGAACATCTTAAAGAGTTCTCTGGCCATTACGCCTATGAAAGACCTGAGGTATTTTTGCGGTTCAAGTTCTATAAGCAAGTAGTGGCCAGGTCCATTTTCCATGTTGGAGGAGAATTCCATCTTACTTCTTCAGCTGACTTGTATAGTTGGATGTTTTGGAGGAACAGGCAGAAGGAAACACTGCAGCTCTTGGTCATAAAGAATATATTCTGTCATAAAACCAGTATTATAAGTCTATGTTAAATTTGGAACCAGTATTATAAGTCTATGTTAAATTTGGTACCTTCAGCCTAGTTAAAAATCACTATTCTGGAGTTAAGAATATCCCAGATAGAAAGCTACTATAAGCCAGGATTTGACATGCTGATCTAAAGATGATTTTTCCCCCCCTATGTTTCTTCCTATGAGGTCCTCTGTCTTACAGTTCTTCCTATGTACTTTGCATAGTGCAAATACTGCTGATGTGCTGATACTAAGCAGTTCTTAAGGTTACTTATCACACACTCACTACAGCTAGGCATGTTGCAATATGTCTTCCAGCATCAGTGTCAGGAATATCCTTTGTTCTATTTCTTGGCAGTGAAATTTTTTTTAAAGATTTAGGCTGCCCTCCTTATTGCAAAGGCAATGGAAGTCAGGAGCAGCATGGAAACTTTTCCAGCCTGGAAACTTTGACAGTCCCCAAAATAATAGGATTTTTTGGTGTACTTTGATGCCAGTGGAACAGACCAAACCAGAAGAAAGCAAGTTCCAAACACAACGTATCCTGCCCAAAAGCATACAGAAGTGTGCAAATCCTTTTCTGCTGGAAGGGGAAAAACTAAACTTTTGGAAAAAGTTCTTTGGATGCATGGCATTTTTCAATGTATTGGAAAGCATGTGCTTCCTGTGATCACCTCATTTTTCAGTTGCAGGGCCTTGCATATAGAAGGCTTCCCATTACTTATCTTACATTTGGTATGTGTGGGAAGTGAGAAGGAACATGCACAATGATGACATGTTGTAGTGTACTGGTAGAAAGTTTGTAGATATCAGGTGTATCCTGACAATCTCGCAGGAATGATGAAGAATGGATCAAGGTTCTTGCCAGAACCCAGCTTTCAACAAAAGAGTAGTATCTGTAACATGCAGGGGACAACCTCTAGGTGTCACCTGAGTGTACAAAATAGAAACAGGATTTGGGGTTGGGCAACTCAGTCAACTCTTAAGATACACTGTTATTTTGGAAGAAGTTAATTTTTTAACTGATCAGTGGACTGTTTTCTCTTGATAGTAACACACAATTCAGTTTCTGGCTTTGTGTGATCTGATTGTTTGACCTAAATTGAAGCTTGAGTAATTTATGGGACAACTCATAAAAGAGTTTTTATATTGATAAGAAAAAGAAATGTCACAAAAATTACTTTAAAGTCTATTACCAACGCTTTCAATAAACTTGGAGACCAGTTGTGCAAGATGCTCTGCATCCTGAGATTATTGTATCTTGCATGCCAAATTTCTAGTGCTTTGAAAGCAAGTCCTAAGGTCTAACTGTTTTGGAAAGCTGATGTTCCCTAAATACGCAAATCTTGGCAGTATAAATGTCTGCACAATCTTATCTGGCAGTATGCATTTCTATGGCCTTCCCTTGGAGAGCTTCAGCTCTTTAAACTGAAAAGATTTCCATGTGAGTTCCATCCTTGACTAACCTCCTGTTTCTGAAGTGAGTGCCCTTAATTCAGGGGGATACATAAGCATGTAATGTCCTTAGTCCTTTCTCAAACGAGAGCTTTTGTATGTGTTTAAGAATGTCCTTTATCTTCCGTGGCTTTGTCGAGCCATCGTTGCTGTTTTAAAGTGCTTTCCTAAGTAGGGACAAGAAACCTATTATTGCCATGGATCAATTTTTTCTTCTGTTTTATCACCTTATTGTGCCTGACAGTTCTCCCAAAGCTAAAATTCTGTAATGCAGAAGATGTATTTGACAGTTTACAGAATTTTTTCTTGTAGGCCAAGAGCAAAAAATTCGTGTATTAAAATTCAGCAAAAACATCTAAAGAAACATACATTTTTTTCCTATTTGAAGATGTTTCCGTCTTCCAAAGTTTAGGACTTCGAAATGCTTTAAGAAACTCAAGCCTTAGTTGTCATATTAATGCAGAGACTTGGAGCAAGGATGGAACTATGAAATAGCACAATCCTAGGATCTGGTATTAACAGGAAATGCAAGATTCCTACATTTTTAATGAGTAATTTTATTTCTTATTTTAAATGGGCTGAAGTTAATTGGAGGGTCACATCAGCACTCCCTCGTATCTCAGATTGTTTACCAGCATGTTCAACATACTAGATTATCTATTTATTATAATGTGTTATATTTTTACAACATGAGGAAAAGGATAAGATAAACTCATTTTGTTTAACTGCCAGAAAACTTAAGTTTCAGGAGCCGTAGGTTCAAATTGTCTTTCCAGACAATGAGGTTATGAGCCCTCTGAAGGGAAATTTTTGTTGGTATTTCAGTAGAGTTAGTGTTTCTTGAGTAATGTCTCCTGAGCTATAGCTAAATCTCTACTGATGTTTTCGTGTCTGCAGAACAAGAATACTAAGTTTTGTATTTTTGAAAGCCGGTTATCGTCTGGAAAACTCTTATGATGTTCACAGAGAGCTGTAGGCTCCTTGCCACAGGATGGCAGTGTGACAGCACATGTCAGAACACTTCCCAAGTGTTTTGGAAACACTGGCTATCAGCGCTGGCATTTGCCTGCAGCTAAATGCAGTGTTATTGCTTTTAAACTTTTCAAAATATTATTGTTCCCCTTGTATGGTCAGTGCATCTTTGCATACATTTTAATTACATTGTATTCCTTTTGTGCTGTTTATTAACTGTACAATAGGCTTTAGTAAAGAATAATGAATCTTCTGAATTTCTCTGTGTCCTATGATTCATAGGCTTTTATTTGTAGACTATTTACAGCAGTCTTTTTTTAGAAAAGTAATTTATTCTTTAAAATGTAATGGTTGATTTGTTTCAAAATATAATTTTTGACGTGTTTCCTCTTGTATTTTTTCTTTCTTTTAAATAATTTTAATTTTTTATCAGGTCAGTTTGGATATTTTAGTTCATAGTCCTTTGGTAGGTTCTCACAACTCAGTTTTCAAAGCCTTCAAACCTGTTTTTAATCATTATTCTTTATCTCACTGGAATATATTATTCTTCAGCATTTTATTAAGGCTCATCTCTTTCCATGCTTCCAGTGGTTTCTTGACTAAGAATCACTGTTCCCGTCAGTGAAAGAGTTGTCATTTTTTAACTTGGAGACATACTTTAATAGTTCCATTGCACATAAGCTGTTGTGCATCCTTGTTGTTACTTGTTTCTAAGCAATCTGTTGTGGATGCTAGACCTTCACCAAAGGTATCTGAGACATAAATGAAACAGTGTGAATTTGCCTTCATGGCAATTTTGCAAGCCATGTTTATAAAAAAAAAATAAATACTGTTTTCTGCATTTCATATTTTTATATCAAAGCCATTACAATTTTTCATCCGTTTGTGATTAGCAAAGGGATAAAGAAACTTTGGACTTGTACTGATGTACAAGAGTCTGCTTTTCTAGGTGGGCTCTAGGTGATCCACTTGACTGTTGCACTTGGTAAGTGCATATGAAGGAGCTGGTTTTTGCAGAGAGCAGCTTGGCTTGGGCATGTCTAAATAGCAGTCAAAAGTGAGGTATCTTGCAGTGACTTCTAAACTTTACTCAAACTCCAAGAAAGATGGGATAAGTTTTGAATGTGTTTCACTTTGTTGTGAAAAAATCTGAGACCAAATAACATGAGAAGTCTCAACTTAGTGTTGTACTGAAATTCTGCTTCCAACCTAATGTGCACTTCTACAGTGATGGGCACTGACTTCCTAGGTATTTCTGCATTTGCTGGGGTGATGTGCTGGTACGGTGGTATCGACAGATTTTGGTGTCTGCCTTGCAAAAATAAAAACTTCAGCTTTCATTTGTCAAACTCAAATGCACCATTCTGTCACAGGTACAAATGAGGTTTATAAAGATGCTTCAGAAGTCAGTGTAAGTTGACATTTCAGATTAATTTCTGAGTAAAATGAACTCAAAAATGAAACTTAGTGAAGAAAATGACTAGACATCTAAATGGTTTGATGGTCGAGAGCAAAAATCAACAGAACACATTATTTTTCATTAAAAGTTCCTCCTTAAGTAATATGAAAAGCAAGAACACAAACTACTTTCAAAGATGCCTGTAGTTTAAAAAAAATCCTGCAATTCAAATTCTCAACATAGCCAAGATCTGTCTCTGTTTTCCCATTTCTGCCTGCTCTGTTCAGCAGGAAATCAGGAACTGCCTGAAGATACTTTTCTGCCTGTTCAGTTTTCAGTGTTGGCTTGCTCTACAACCTTCTCTCCCCATCCCTAGAGACCTTTAAGAATCCCCTGTCACAATGCATAATGAGTATCTATTTTAGCCATTGTTTCTATGTATATTTTATCAGTTCTACATTTTCTAACTCCTACTTACATGCCTATCTTGATTCTGTTACCGCCTGCGAACAGGCATGACTTCATTTAGAAAGAAGTTATTGGCAAACAGTTTTTATTTTCCCAGTTTCTGAATTCAGTACACAATTATTAACTCATGTTTCTAAGACCAGAAATCTAGGAACTGTCCTTGATCCTCCCTCTTTTTATTCTACACTCTGGTTTTCCCTCAGGCTTTCTTTGGCTTCTCTTGGAATGCTGTCAGAATTTTTACTTGATGTGGTATTGCCTCCTGATACAGCTTGTCTGATACAGCTTCTTCTTATGGTCTTTCTGTCTCCTTTTTCTGTTAAGCTAGGTAACCTAAAGGCAGCCACTCTTTTTTGTTGCTGCATTTTGCTTCAGGATGTAGGATTTAATACCCCCATGTTTTGCCACTGGTTTCCTGTCACTGCCAAAAAGCCTTGTGAAACAAGGACATAGCAACCTGACCGCATCAGGGCCAAAGGTATCAGATGCATGTACATAACTCAGTCACATGGAAAACCTACTTTGCATAATACCAATGTCTTGGAAAATAACAGTATCAATGTTACTTGATTTGCTCCTGAAACACTTAATAGATACTCCTACTGCTCTCATCTCTGGTATTTTGATGGGCAAGGTTTCTTGCTAGGTGTTTCTATGATTTTGCAAACTGTTCTTACCTATGGTCGTTATCTTATTAGCAGTCTTTTCCTAAGATCATATGCAGTCATGTTCTACCTATCAGCTACAGCAACAGCCCATCATTCTCCATTTCAGCATTATACTTCTTGATTCAATTATTCTACTTCTACATGTCTCTCATCTCTTGATCATTTCTCTGACTTGAGCCTGCAGATCCTTGCAGGATTAAAACTTTTTGTATTCTCATAACTCTCTCAAGCTTCCTTATCCTGCTTATTGAATCACCTTTTGTCTAAATGATTGTTTTTCCATTTTGAAACTGCAGCCCACTACTCTGTGTTATTGGGCAAAGCTGGAGAACACTCGAGTCCCCACTCCTATAAAACATATATGTCAAGTTACTAGCGAATTATATTAAATTACTTTTGTTTCTCAAAACTGTTATTTAGTGTACTTTGCATTACTATGCAATTTTGATGTTTTATAGCTCTCGCCTTTTCTTTGCACTGCACAGATTTAAATTTTTCTATGACCTGATAAAGCCTACCTATCTCAGGCTAGCTTGTTGAATTAATTCTACTTTACCACTTTGAGTAGTTACAGCAGCTGTTAATAGTAAAATGAGCCATGGAGAGAGAAGTCTGTTTGACATACTTGCCCTGGAATCATAGAATACAAGACTCTGCAGTGACATGCTGTCTATTTGTCCTTTTAAAGGCAAGGTAAACTATACCCCTATCATTAAAGACAGTTCTTAAAAGTCTTCCAGAGCTGGAGTTCCCACAACCTCTTTACCCACTGTGCCATTCCATTATTATTTTTTCTTTTTTTAATAGTCCTTCTCATCTACTGATGAAGAAAGCTTCCCAAAGCCTCAGTAAGAAATGCTGTCCTTTATGCAGCTCTCTATTGATACAGAGACACATTATGAGTTTCTTCCTGAGGTTGTCTTCAATTTCACTTGAATCAGAAGATTGATCACAGATTGATATGCAATTATTTTCTAAGCTACAGCCAGTCATGAGCAGGATTTCCCTCTACAATTTTGTTGATAGGCAAACTTTCAACTTTTTATGTTGATAGGCCAAGATGTTTAAAGGATATCTCCCCTCTTCACAGTAGTGCCAGAAAGATGGAATAGGTATATCAGCATTAAAAAGTTAATTACATTTTAGTATGCCTGTAACTGTGAAGGTCTTTTCTGTTAAACTTGAAGTGAGCATCACTCACCTCTCTGCAAAGTATCTCCATCCCTGAGGTTTGTCTTCAGAAGTCATTATATTCAACTTTGAAGTCCAGGATCATTCCTGAAGTAAATTATATTTTTTTAAGGTGTCTTTCATAGGGTCACACAGTGTGAAAATACTTATAAACAAGTACTCATGGGAAAAAGATGGCCATCTACAGTTCTTCTTCAAGATACTTTGTCTACGTGTACATTCACAACCACCCTTCTACACCCTCCTTGGGATTATTTGGAAGTTTTCTAGTTCTGAGAAGTATCGTGGGCATTGGATGCATCTCTTCCTTTTAGACCAGATGGTGCAGCATGCTGGGAAAGTCAGGTTGTCTGCACACCTCACGAATAGTATTGAGAAAAAAAAAATGACCTTGAGAACAAATGTGTCTATTTATTGGTATATAAGTCTGTAATGGCATTTTTAAAAGGAGTAGTTGTGATTTGATACCACGTCTATCATGTTATCTAATTGTACAAACTCTGCCTCACCCATGGGTATCATTCTTATGTCAGTTACATAAAATTAAGTAGGAGTGTGAAAAACTAAGTGAAAAGACTCAAAAAACATTATGTATACTTTTCAGTTAACAGTTGTTTACTTCAAAGGTGGTTACTTGTCTATTTTTTAAAAACAATCATACACACCTTCCGACAATAAAATAATTCTCTCCCTGTACTAAAAAGGCTGAAGAAATAAAATGTAAGCATTGCAGCTAAAATTACCTATTCTTATGGTCTCGGCTAGAGAAGATTATTGGACTAAAGGACTGACTTAACTTCTGATTTTCCAACTTTGCTACATCAAAGTAAGTGACTAACAGTCAGAGTTTACCATAAGCAGTTACTTAAACCTCTGAACTAAACAGAAGTAGTTTAAGCTGTCAGCAAAGCACTGGAGTCATCTTCCTGTGTTTCTTACCCAATTAATACATACTTAAACAAATTGGGAAAAATGTTTGTAAAGCTATAACGACTGTGGAAATGTGTGCTTTTGACTTAGCTTTTCAGTTGTCATTTTAAGGCATGTTGATTTTCTGTTTAATTGTGGGTTCAGTTAGAAGCTTTGGTTTCGAATTTTCCCCTTGGTCACTTAGTTCAGTTCCTATGAAGACAGGCAGAAGGGAGTTCACATAGTAAATATTTTTGCAAACTTTCCTTTCCAAGTTTCTCTGACTGTCATAATGGCATACTTCAGGGCCCTTCTGCTATTTTTAAGGAGGCCTGAAAGGACAGAATTTGAGAACCAGGGAAATCCTCTGGGGTGGCTGAATGAGGAGCAAAAGAGACCTGAGAACATGGGGAAGGCAAAACTGATTTATTGTAGTGGTGGAGAGCAGAGGAGCCTCCAAGGAAATTAGTTCCCACATGAGTGAGGTGATTGTACTCTTTGGTGCACAGATCCAATGAGATTGCCACCAGAGACCACTGCTCATCCCTGCTGGGTTCTTCTTCTCATCTTTCTTGTGCTGGAGTTGGGCATACAGGGAATACCATCTTCACACTCTGAGCTACAGACAAACCACTCCTCATTGTTCCTCTGTAGCTGGGTTCTTCTCTCCTTCTCTTGGAGCCAGCAGGGCCAGAATACCTTAAAGCACAAGGTCTGTGCCATAGCCCTGAAACCACAGAGCTACTCCAGCCCAGTTTTCTGGCTCACTCTACTCACCAGATCCTCAGTGTGTTTCTTCTAGCTGGGGTGGCGAACTCCACCAGCAGTGTTAACACTTCACAATGTTTTTGGAAGCTTCCAGTTCCAGAGCTCTGAAGTCCTGATACAGACAGAGATGTAGACATGTTTACAAAAGTTGTTGAATGAATCAAATCTTAGTTGCTTCACTCAACTGTGCTTTAACAGGGATTACTAAGTAAATAAATGAAAAAAAATAATATTATGTCTAGTATTTGCTTTTTAATTATGCTTCTGAAAGGGTGAATCACAACAACCCTGCACAGAACCTACTCTTTACTTCACAATGCAGGTCAAGCACAGCAAACCAGGCTGCCAAGTGATACATTTCTCTTTGACACCACATGTTCCAGCTCTTCTTGAAGCCCTCAATATCCACTGAGAGTGATAACTGCAGGTTAATACCTTCCAATCAGGACGCTATTTGATGCTTTGTGTTAATATTAAGACATAGGAGAGGGCCAAAAGAAGGAAGATCCTTAGGATGAGAATGAGCACTGTGTGTTTGTTCAGATACAAGGGTCAACTTTTTTACTTCACTGTGGCAGTACTGCACACACACTCTGTCCCGTGGAATTATACTCACTACAAAAGGAGTTATTCCTGAACCCATTGCTTAAAAATTGGATTATTGTTTTTGCTTTGGTGGGCCTTCCTGGACTCATTGTTTAATCTCTAGAACTTCAGCTCCTCCATCTAAAATATGGTATATTATCAGAACAACCTAGGGGATAATCATTCTACTTTACTCAAGAATCTGAGATTTCAAAATCTGACTTCATTTCAAAT
Source organism: Hemiprocne comata (assembly GCA_020745705.1). NCBI lineage: Eukaryota > Metazoa > Chordata > Aves > Apodiformes > Apodidae > Hemiprocne > Hemiprocne comata. The sequence continues at coordinate 87,656,304 of CM036588.1, forward strand.
TGGGCAACAGCCAAGTATTTTGAAATTCTCAGAAAGAAAAGGAGAAGTAAAACAGATTGATCAAAACATTTCAACTGTAATGTTTATCTTGAAAGATATTTTCAAATCTTAACCCAAATTTGACCAAATTTGTAAATTTTAAACAGAAAATCTGTGTTTTAGGAACACCTTCATGGAAAATTTGGAGGCTCTTGAAACTACTTTCAGTGTTGCTTAAAGAAAGTTTGCATAAAGGAAACATAGCTTTGAAACCATTTGATTTTCTCATATGAAATACCTCTGTTAAGATTATAGACACAATTGTCTTTGTTTATTTACTAGATCTTCTATGATCTATCACAAAACTAGAAAAAATTGTAAGGCTTGCTTGTGGAAGCTTGGACAGAAAATGTGAAGCAGAACATCAGCTGGAGTGAAAGGTTATTATTAACTTTATTGAAGTCTGCCCTCTGAACAGAGTTAGTCCGTGCTTGGCATTTCAGCTACAGCAAGAGGGCATCATGCACTACCTTTCACTCCTTTCTGAAGTGCTCAGTTGGCCAGACATCTTCATGAGGCAGTTCTGTGTATGTGAACATGTATTGTCTTATGGGCACAGATCTTAAAATGTCATGTTGACTTCTGTATGGGCACCCTACATACTGTGAATCTATTATAAACTATGTCTGTTTTAAGCAGAAAATCGAATTTATGCTGTGCTCAGTATTCCAAATGATCGGATCAGGTGTTCAAGCTTAAATACTCAGGATATGGTTTGTTGGTTGTGGTTTTTTTTATTTATTTTCAAGGAGCTAATTAAAGCCATAGCTAAAAGAATGTTTTACATCTCAAAGTAAAAAATTTCCCTGCACAACATAGCAAATATGCAGTTGTTCAAGATACTTGTGCTAAAAACTTAGAGGAAATTAAGAGATGTAAGATATCTTGATTCCTAGAAACATAAACCCTTTAAAAATATATGTACAACTTTTTGGTACCCTTAAAGCATTTGGCATGCACTTTTTTGGTGCTGCATGGACATTTTCCTCATTATCTGAATTTAAACCTGGTTTGCATCAAACTGATAGTCTGCCTCTCTTAGCTGCCTCCAGTAATTTTTTTTTTGTAGGGTTGTGTGTGGTGTGTGTGCTTGAGAAAACAACATTAGGTTGTGCTATCTGATCTTAACATGCTGTACTGTTGTGGTGAATTTCTTAATGCACCAGGGTGTCCATCAGGCCCCAGATACAACCACAAAGCCAAGGCAGTGACGCAAATCAGCAGCTGATATAAACAAGTTGACACAAACCAGAAACTAAGCTAGGAGTGAACCTCCGGAGATGATGCTTTTTTTTTTTCCTCTTCTCTTCCTTTCTTCTTCTTTTTTTAATAAAGGGAAACATTTCTCAGCAACTGAAATGCTTTTGCATTTGCCTGCAACTTCACAATTAACCTAAATTTGGCTCCATAATGTGCCAGTTTATGAGAGAATGTGATACAGCTTGCTTGTAATTACTGTTACAGACAGACCATGTGTCCTAGACTTAGCGTGTTTGTGGATTTTTAAAAGTACCTCAATGACTTCTTTTCCTATTTATATGCCATTTAATGACCCATAAAAGTACTCACAGAAGAGGCCGTAGTGCTTTATTGAAGTCCTGTAATTTTTTCTTCATCTATTTGCTATTAGGTGATTAAATGTGTATAATAGCTTTCTTTACAGTGAGAAAGCTCACTCAGTTCCCTTCTTTCCAAACGTATCCTTCTTTTAAGGGTAATACTTGACTGTTACTATTTAGTTCACACTCCTTCTAAGGCAAACATCATCTCATATGGATTTATACTGGGCAAGGTTTGCTAGTGTATTTACTGCAGCTACATGAAACATCAGTAGCTCTAAGCTGTGAATGCAGCTTAGAGTAGCAGAATTGCTTTGGTCCACCTAGTGCCCTTTCCTGCTTTCCTCCTGCTTCCAGACAAGTGAGATCTTCCAGCCCAGGTCCAGGTTTGTTCCTGTAACTGACTCTGCAGTGAAACTGTTGCCTGCTGCAGCTGTGGCATTTGCAAACCCCTCGCTTGACAGATGCTGCCAGGGCAGCAGGATGCAGCAGGGATGTGGTCAGAGCTATCCAACCCCTCTCTTTTCTCAGAATAGTTACTGTTTATTCTGCTGAGTGTTTTTATAAAGTAATTCATTTCAAGTACCTTATTCTGCATAGATCAATCACTATTAAATGTTATTATAACACTGTTTTCATAGAATCATTGAACCATTTTCAACCAGCTAGTCTTGTACTGGGTGAGTTCCCTCCTGGAAAACTGTTTTTTCTTCTACATATTTATATCTGAAAGCACTATATTCTGAAATTCTTTTATTATCTCCATGTTTTAGTTTCTCTTAAATGGCACAAGCAAAACAGCAGGTACAACCTGACCCTAAAGGCAGACAGTATTTAAAGTTATGGCAGCATGAGATATACCAAGACTCTCCAATATATTTCTGATGGATACTCTGCTTTAAATAACCTCAGTTTAATTAGTTAACCTTTGTTTACAAACTAGAATAATTGTATTGACAAAACTTAAATATTGTGCATATATTAAGTAACTAACATTCATTATTTAAAGTTATTTTGAAGAATAAAAATATAGGATAAGGACAAGGGGTAATGGCTTTGAACTGAGAGAGGGGAGATTTAGGTTAGATATTAGGAGGAAATTCTTCACTATAAGGGTGACGAGGAACTGGAATGGGTTGCTCAGGGGGGTTGTTGATACCCCATCCCTGAAGGTTTTTAAGGCCAGGTTGGACGGGGTTTTGTGCAACCTGGTCTAGTGGTAGGGGTCCCTGCTCATGGCAGGGGGGTTGGAACTTGATGATCTTTAAGGTCCCTTCCAACCTTAGTGATTCTATGATTCTATGATTTCATATTGGCTGTTGCATATGTAGCTTCAGTGGAGAACAGTATTTGTCTCCTGCTAGGGAAATGCATGTATGACCATGCTAACACGTCTCATCATGCTACAAATCTATTCCTGTTAAAGAGATAATAAATAGGCTGTAAAAGTTCTGTTCCTCAGAGCTTTCATATCATGAATCCAGGCCTGCTGGAAAAGACAAGAAAAGTTGTCGGGCCTCCTGGAAGTGAATGTCTTCTTTTTCATAGTCCAGATAATACTGTAACAGGAAATTGCTTCCATATGTGGCATACATGTGTTATGAAGAGCAGGACATTTTTTGTATCTATTTTTGTGTCTATTAATAGAGAGATGTCATCTACTGGATATTATACTCAAGAGTTCCCAAGGTTAAATAGTAAATGCTAGATGTTCTTGCAATTATGATCTGCAAAATTGCTTTTAATGCACTTTCCACCAAGTTTAGCCTTCTGAGAGTAAGCAGGTTGATATACAAAAGATAAGGAAACTGCAGTTCACGTGTATTTTTTTCTAATTATCTTTTATCCACCAAATAAATTACAGATAATATTGCCTGCATTTTCATAGTCTTCTGTCATTATCGCCCCTTGATCTCAATGTAATAGAGAAGATGATGATAAATAGATATTTTTAGAGGCAAACATGCAGTGTTGAGAGGGTCTGTAGACAGACTGACATTTTTTCTTTGGCATCTAACTTTTACTGTTTTATTTGCAACTTAAAAAGACCAACAAAACAAAACCAAACAAAACCATGAGAAAGCAAAACCTGGGGCCACTGTGCTTAGCTGTGTTCGGCTTTAGGAAAGGGCTCCAGGGATTAAAATTCAGATTTAAAGGTTATGTATTTAAGGTCCAGAACCTATCTTTCTTTTCTGCTTAAGCACATATTCTGCCTTCTGCTCAGTTCCTCACAGTACTAGTAATACACAGTATAATACCATCTATGTAGTGTATAAAATAATAAATAACATTATTTTCACTGTCTTGTTGCTTTTAGCTCTGGATTCTACATTTTATCTGTTGTAAGAAGTGGTGTTGCCATTTGGGGAAGTAGCATTCATGAATCACTGTGTAAGGGAACATTTTCACATGTATGGAGTCAGTGGGATGCTGTCAGGCTCCTGTGCCAGATGTGGACAGTGCAGGTTTATTGGGCTTCAATCCCTCAGATGCAGATAGGAGTATGTTGACCATGCTGGTGACCAACCAGAGTTGGTGTCTGCACAGGCAGAGTAAGAGGACTGGCCAAATCAGATCATTAAATAAAAGACTGAAGGGGATTATCATCATCTTGGGCTCCAGTTGCTGTTCCACTCTGAAAACGTGTTACTTTTAAGTGGTGATAACAGGAGCAGAGCAGCTCTCATAGAGAAGGTTCTCACTGAGCAGCTCAAGGAAAATCCACATTAGTGGATGCTGGTAGGCCTGCAATGTGCATGCTCAGCCCCATTCTGCAGGGTCCCTATCTCCACTCCTTGCAGCTCAAAGGAGAAGTTGTGTTGCTAATGGCCTGACTGGTGATGGGGTGGGGTGTGGAACCTCGGGCAGTGGCTCTGCCACCTCTGGGTTCAATTTTGCCTACAGTGATGAAAAACCTTGAGTTTTCCTGACTTACAACAATGAAATAGCCACAACTTTCATTAAGTCAGTCTTCTCCAACAGCTCTGCTGGGGATGGTGGTTTGAACGTGGAAATCCCCCAGAAAGGAAGAAAAATAAAGTCAGTCTAATGCTGAGTCTTAAAAACCACACTGCTGGCAAGCTCCAGTTAATGGTGGAGAGGAGGGTCAAAGGTTTTATCTGCACTGTCTTTTGACAGTTGCTGTCAAGGCAGTGTGTTTGGTCATTAGGGACAGCAGACCTCCAAATGCAATTGTAAATTCAGTGGAGGTACAGGAGGCTGTTAGGTACCTCCCTGTATTAACTGGCACAACCACCAGGCCACCTGCAATCAGCTGTGTAAGTAGAAGGTGGACAGGCTGCACAGTGTCTCATACGTAAGGCCATTATTGGAGAAGCATGCCACACCTTGTCTTGACTTACTCAGTTAAGCTCTCCGGCAGGAAACTCAGGAAAGTCAGAAAAACAGAGAGAATATTTTTATTATAATAGGGACTCATTGTGGAGCCAGTGAAGAAAAAGGAAAGCATGCTGCATGGGAGGCATGTCCTGTGATTTGGAGGAGAAGCCCTTGGCAGAATTCGGGATGGGTTTGGACTGGATTTTTTTTCTCCTGAGAGTCCTATGATGTCACCTCAGCAAATGGCCAGAATTTATTTAAGGATCATACAACAAGGAGGCACATGCAGATAATGCCTCAGTCTCAGATGTTGTTGAAGTTTGATTGGCAACACCAGAGTTCTTATGGGGCAAAGGAAGGGTTGGCAGCATACTGTGAGCCCTTGTCTCGAAGGCCTACGAAGACTGGCCTGGGGGCCATACAGAAAAACTATGTACAGGAAATATTCCACAGCCTACAGGGGCCAGGGGAAAGCAGACAGTATGCAGACCTAGTGTGACTGTGTCTAAATACAGTCTGAACAGTCCGCAGCTGAAAGGAGCTCATAAGGACTGCCTGACAGGATTTGTCACCGGCTGTGACACGCGCTGCTGCGGTCTTGCAACAGGGACATTATTAAGATGACAGATAATGCTGTTAAAATGATGGTCTCTAACAGTGTTATAAAAAGGTCTTTACAGTTGTATTTTTGTCTAGAACGTTTATAAAGTGACAGGAAAAAAGTACATTGTAAAAATATGGATGCATTCTTGTGAAGTGAAAGCAATGAACATGAACATGAGCAAGAGAGAAGGAAATGGACCAGTGGGAGTGGAGAGAGGAGGGAGAGGTGCTACATGGAAACAGGGAGGTGAACAGTTCAGAAATCTAATTTGAAAATCATCATCCAGATCCCACACTTTTCTAAATCTGGTAAAAAATATCTGAAACTGTGAACCCTAAAACCTTGAGGTAGAAGTGTTTAGAAGCATTCATCTATACTCATTAGTATTTCTGGGGAGTACAAGCTGCTGTAGAACAACATTTCTGTATTGACATGTCACAGTTCTGACCAGAACTAAAAAAATGATGAGCAGAGTGAAATTAAAATTATGTGACATATGTAATGATTGATTGAAATTTAGCAAGCAAAATTATTAGATTTAAGACATTTTAGGTAAAAATAGTGAGATAGTAATATTTTGTGTATCTTCTGTCATAATACAAACCCCAGGATATGCTGATGGCATTTTAAGGTAGTACATTTAAAATAGGTTGAAAATAATTCCAGAATTGAAATTTAGCATGTGGAATGGATTTCCACAAGGCAGAAGAATCTAGAAATAAGGAGGATTCAATACAGTTTATAAAAAAAGCAAACCTAGATGCAATTTAGAAAATGAAGAAAATAGATAACTTTTGCACTTTATTATAATCTTTAACTCTCAATCTGCAGCAGATCTACTGGGCACTACTGCAAACAGGACAGTAATCACAGCTCCTGACCACCTCCTCTGATCTGGTATCTCAATTTCTGTGTTTCTCCTCCAAAACTTCTCTATGGCTGAAAATAATGGGATCAAATTGTTTGAACATTAGCCATTATGACAAAGCTCTTAAGAATGTCAAGGAGCTGCCCTCAGAACTATAATAATCTGGTGGTGCTGTTTATCATTAACAGTTCTTTCACTTTCAGTGGGATGTGGACAGGAGAGAAGCTTTTGCCTGTACTTGCTGCTTCACTGCAGTTCTCAGCCTGTGCTTGCTTCTCTAGTCAGTGATTCAAGTTCAGCTTAGTCTTCTTTAAGATATGTAGTTGTCTTAAGACCTAGCCTAACTGCTTTTCTGAGAGACTTCATGTTCACATTTTGCAGTCTTGGAAAACAGTATTACTAAGCTATCCAGTCCTTAGCGTGAGTGCCATCGAGAAGCCATGGGAAGACGCAGTTCTGTAGGAGAACAGTAAAGGCATCTATAGGATTGCAGAGGAAACCTGCAGGATATAATCTTTAATTTTTTTATGCCAATCTGTCATGATGTTTTAAAAGACATTACAATGTTTTGATGAAGAAGAATCATATTACCAGAGCACCTTGGAGTTTTAAAAGAGCTCAGCCATGAAAACAGTGAACCAAGAAATGTAACATGCTCCTTGTAGCAGTCAGTGTATCTGAGGAGGTGAAGGAGGTAAATGCACTCTGGCAATCTACACACTAAAACTTTGGCTCCGTTACTAGCCAGATCTTTATAAATTATAATAATGAATAGGACTAATAGCTAAATACATAGATGAAAATTTGGCTTTTGTGGAGGAAAGCCAATCTCACTCCTGCATTGCAGTTCTTAGAATCAACCGCACGTGGATGAGCGTGGTCTAGTGAGTCAAGCATGCTTGGATTTCCAAAAACTTTTCACAAAGTCCTTCACAATGGTTTGTGAAGAGGCCAACCTTCTGCAAGAGAAAAGAAAAAATCAGCTTTCAAGGATAAATTACTGGTTAAAAGATGAGTGAGTTTTCATGGCGGTGGGAGTTTTCCATCAGAGTCTCACGAGGCTATGGCTGGGAAATGTGTTCAGCTGTTCATAAAGAGACTTTAAGAAGTGGTGGAACAGGGATATGCAGAAATTGTCCAATAATAAAAAATTGTTCAGGATGGCCAAAACTAGGGCTACTTGCCAAAGGACTTTGTAATCCTTAGTAAGTGGGTAAAAAGGTGATGCTTGAGTCTTAATATCAATAATGTAGAAGGGGGGAAAAAAACCTTAATTATGTCTGAAAAGCAATGGACTTTAAATGAGCTGTTACTTTTAAGGAAGACATATTGGACTCCTTGGGCAGACCTCTTAAAACAGCTCACATATTACCAGCCAAAAACATGAAAAGAATGAGGAAAGGAACAGAAAGCAAAATAAACAGTGTCAGTGCACTACTAAATAAATCCAGGATATGGTCACACCTTGAACATTACATGCAGTTCTGGTTACCTCATTCCAGAAAGCAAATACTAGAATGTGAAGTACAAAAATACTGGTCAGGAGTATGGAACAGAGGTAGTTAATAGATTAGGAGAGACCCCTTTGATGTGAAAAAAGACCACAGGTAGGTTGAGAGGAAAACTCTTCAGGAAAGACAGAGCAAGAAGGTGAGGTGGTGGTGGAATGTATTGAGTTCTATCCAGGGAGGGAGGTAGGACAGGTTGAAAGCTTGTGGGTAAGAATTAAGGGACATGCAATTGAAGGTGAAACTGTTGTGGGTGTTTTCTATAGACAAACAACCCAAAAAGAAGATGCTGATGAGGCCTTCTACAGTCAACTGAAAGTAGCCTCTAGATCACATTCCTTAGTACTTATGGGTGACTTCAATCACCCTGATATTTGCTGGAAAGCCCACACAGCAAAGCAGGTCCCGTTCAAAAGGTTCTTGCAGTGCATTGATGATAACTTTCTAATGCAGGTAGTGGAGGAACCAACAAGGAAAGGTGCACTGCTGGACCTTGTATTAATGAATAAAGAAGGTCTGGTTGAGGACATTAAGGTTGGAAATAGCCTTGGCGACAGTGACCATGACAGGGTGGAGTTTAGTATTTTACAAGGAAGAAGCAGGGCAATAAGTAGGATTGCAACCCTGGACTTCTGTAGGGCTAACTTTGGACTCTTCAAAGATCTACTTGCAAGAATCCCATGGGCTAAGACACTGGAAGGAAAGGGAGCCCAGGAAAGTTGGTCAGTTTTCAAATACCACTTCCTCCAAGCCCAGCGTGGATTCATTCCTTCAAGTAAAAAATCAGGTAGAGGTGGTAAATGACCTGCATGGATAAGCGAGGATCTTCTGAAGAAAGTCTTGTGGAAGAAAGAAATTTACAGTTTGTGGAAGAAGGGACTTGTCATTTGGGGAACTATAGGGACGTTTTCAGGGTATGTAGGAAGGCAACAAAAAAAGCCAAAGCCCTCTTAGAACTTAAACTGGCAAAGGAAGCAAAAGAGAACAGAAAGGGCTTCTTCAAATGTATCAGCAGTAAAAGGAAGAATAGGGAAAATGTGGGCCCACTGCTGAATGAGGTGGGAGCCCTGATAACAGAGGATGCAGAGAAGCCAGAGGTGTTGAATATCTTCTTTGCTTCAGTCTTTACTAAGACCAGCCCTCATGAACTTCAGACCCTGGATATAGGAGAGGAAGCCTGGAGAAGGGAATCTTCACTAGTCAATAAGAGTGGGTCAGAGATCAGTTATGTAAATTGAATGTGCACAAGTCCATGGGCCCTGATGGGATGCACCCGAGAGTGTTGAGAGAGCTGGCTGATGTTATCGCCCTGCCACTCTCCATCACTTTTGAAAGATCCTGGCAAACAGGAGAGGTGCCTGAGGACTGGAGGAAAGCCAGGGTCACTCCAGTCTTCAGAAAGAGCAAGAAGGAAGACCCAGAAAATTACAGACCAGTCAGCCTCACCTCCATTCCTGGAAAAATGATGGAGTGGCTCATGCTGGAGGTCATCTCGAAGCGCATGGAAGAGAAGAAGGTCATCAGGAGTAGTCAGCGTGAATTTACCAAGGGGAAATCATGCTTGACTAATCTGATAGCCTTCTATGATGTTGTGACTAAATGGATAGATGCAGCGAGACCAGTGGATGTAGTCTACCTCGACCTTAGCAAGGCTTTTGACACAGTCTCCCATAACATCCTCGTGAGCGAGCTCAGGAAGTGTGGGATAAAAGAACGGACAGTGAGATGGATTAAGAACTGGCTACACAATAGAGCCCAAAGAGTGGTGATCAATGGTGCAGAGTCCAGCTGGAGACCTGTAACTAGAGGTGACCCTTAGGGATCAGTGCTGGGTCCAGTCCCATTCAACATCTTTATCAATGACCTTGATGATGGAACAGAGTGTCTTCTCAGCAAATTTGCTGCTGACAAGAAGCTGGCAGGATTGGCTGATTTACCTGAAGGCTGTGCGGCCATTCAACAAGATTTGGACAGGCTGGAGAGCTGGGCAAAGAGGAATATAATGAGGTTCAACAAGAGCAAATGCAGAGTCCTGCACCTGGGTAGGAACAACAAAATGCACCAATACAGGTTAGGAGGTGATCTGCTAGAGAGCAGCTCCGTGGAGAAGGACTTTGGAGTCCTGGTAGACAACAAGTTATCCATGGGACAACGATGTGCCCTCATGGCCAAGAAGGTCAGTGGTATCTCGGGGTGCATTAGGAGGAGTGTGTCCAGCAGATCGAGGGAGGTTCTCCTCCCCCTCTACTTGACCCTGGTGAGACCTCACTTGGGAGTATTGTGTCCAGTTCTGGGCTCTCCAGTTCAAGAGGGACAGGGATTTACTTGAGAGAGTCCAACAGAGGGCTACGAGGATGATTAAGGGACTGGAACACCTGCCTTATGAGGAAAGGCTAAGACTGGAGCCTTTCAGTATAGAGAGGAGAAGACTGAGGGGGGATCTGATTAATGTCTATAAATACATGAGGGCTGGGCATCAAGAAGGAAAGGACAACCTCTTTTCACTTGTGCCCAGAGACAGGACGAGGGGCAATGGATTCAAACTCGAGCACAGGAAGTTTCATCTCAACATGAGGAAGAACTTCTTTACTGTGAGGGTTACAGAGCACTGGAACAGGCTTCCCAGAGATGTTGTGGAGTCTCCTTGTCTGGAGACTTTCAAGGCCTGTCTGGATGCCTTTCTGCATGATCTGCCCTAGTTTTTGGTCCTTCTCTGGCAGGGGGTTGAACTAGATGATCTTCAGAGGTCCCTTCCAACCCCTAACATTCTGTGATTCTGTGAACACATAATAAAATCAGAGACAGCAAGTCAAGAATGATTATGCACTTTGTAACACAGGAACTCCAAAAGCAAAACAAAGGAAGCACTTCTTCACACAATGCATTGCTAAGTTGTTGGATTCATCACCCCAAGACCTTTAGGTCAAAGATATGACTGTTTTCAAAATGAAATTTAAAAATATATGTAAGGTAGATTCATAATGGCAGTAAACATAATGGTCCAAATCTGCCTTCTGTCTCAGAAGGTTCCTTACCAGATTGCCAAAATCCTTCCTAGAGAAAGGATCACTCTGTTTGTCTGTTTTATACTCTAAGCATGTGCTGTTGGATCTTACCAGCATTAATTTTGGCTCCAGTGTAGCCACTCTGCATATGTATTCTCTTGTTGTTGATCGAAATTGACCACCTTTGAGTCTTAAAACTTTTAATTGTGGGTTTAAAAACTAGAGTTCAGAGTGGTTAAAGTTTCGTTTACTTAATGATAAAACTTGAAGGATTCTGCTTTTCAAGAAAAGATGACAGTGCACCCTGTAAAAATGCAGTCCCCTTAAGATATCACAAAGTAAAGGCATGAACCCCTGTTTGAAAATGTTTACTTTAATTTGTTTGTTAAATCATTATTTGTATGTAGAAATCAGTATGTAGAGTTGGAAAGGTTTCCATTCAGTGTTTATCAGTAGTTAATGCTTGTTGTAGCCATGTCAGACAAACAGCATAGACAAACACTTCGTGTTTATGTGTGGTTTCAGGTGACAAAGCTACTGAATTGTGCTAGGATTTACTGTGTCCTGATTAGAAATAGGCCAATTTCAAAAGTTTTTCAGGCTCAGATGGTTTGTGTAATGATCCTTGTTTGAGCTGGAGATCTTCAGAGAACAGGCACTCTCATGAGACTGCTGATATTTCCTGTTTCTCATCGGACCAGAAATATAGTAGCAGAGGAAGAGCTTTTCTCTTATCACTGTATGATATTTGTGCTTCTGCCCAAATCTGGGAAGTGCCAAAGTGCGTAAAACTGAAAGAAAACAAACAAGCAAATTTGTGTAATCTTTTCAAACCCCAAAAGATGTTGAGATTTGGCTTCTGTTTGGACAGCAGTGCTCCACAAGACCCCTCCCTGGTCTTGTGGTATATTCTTCTTCTGAATTAAAGACTAATGTGCAGTTTTTGGAAGTTAACTCCATGCTTTTTGTAAATCTGTCTGCTATAAAGCTCTGGCATAAGTATTTTTCATTGTAAAGACGTAGGTATTGTACAGAGGCCCTCAATAAACTAATAATAATGTCACCCTTCTTTGAAAGGACTAAAAATACTTGTCTAAAAATATCTCTTAATGAGATATGCATTAAATTAAAATAGGGTTTCATTGATTTTCTTGAAAGCCATCTGGTGATTTCTTTTATAAAATGTGCAATTGTGGCTATAAATTGATATATGTAGATTTTAAACCCAAATGGTGAAACACTGATTTCAGGTGGCTCCAAATCAGACAAGTTAGAACCAGTGCAGAAGATTTCTATTGACATAGAGGATTATAATAACATAGAGTGACTAAGTGTGTGTTGGTGTCCTTCCAGTATATACACATACGCATTTTACATGTTAACAATTTTAAAAAGTCACATCAAAGTATTTGCAAATTTTTTTGGTAGTTTTTATATTTGTATATTTTAATGGTGGGTTTGTGTGTGTAGCTTTTATTTTTGTTTATAATAAAATACAAGAAAATATAACTCTATATATGTAAAAATAATGCTGAGGAGTATGAGGTTTGGGATTTTTTATATTTCAAATGTATTCCAGCTGCATCAGGCTTTGGCTGTTATCTTCACCTTGCTGACCACGTGATGTTGCTGTGGTGAGTATGTGCGTAAGTGAGGTTTTTCTTGTGGATTTCCTGCAGATACTGGGGACTTGCAGACTGTGCAAAGGTAGCAAGACAGTTTATTATTCCGGATGTTAAAAGATGTAGAAGGCTTCTGAAATGTTTTGTTTAAAATATTCCTCTTTTGGTATAGGAGAGGAAAACCTACTGTGAGTGCCCAAAACACAGTACCTAATTATCCTATCTGTGGTGTGTTGCTATGCTGTAAAGCCATTTCCTGTGAATAAGTCAGTAAGAGAAGCAAACTGTTACTGCTGCCACTAGTTTGAGAATTTTTAGAGACTCAAAGTCCTTTCCTAAAGAAAACCTCAGTGGTATATACATCCTCAAATTTCTAATTTTTTTTTCACTAGATTTAGAAGATTGGATGAGGCTGAACAACCTGAAGTTGTTCAAGGGCAAGTGGGATGAGGGTCTGAGCAACCTGGTCTAGTAGGAGGTGTCCCTGCCCATGCAGGAGAGTTGGATCTAGATGATCTTTAAGATACCTTCCAACCCAAACCATTCTATGATTCTATGAATTTTTTCTTTTCCACTTACAGTTGATACTGGGAAGATTTTCAAATTTCCATGAAACAGATACTTCCTAATCACAGTTCAGTCCTCAGACAGCAGAAGTTTTCCTTACTGAGCCAAGTTGCTCTTGGTTGCCTCAACGGTAAAACTTCTTCGGCTCAAAGGAACTGACTCAATGCAGTGAGTTTACTGGAAACAACCTAGTGAATCTAGAGCAGTTGAAGGTACTTCACCATTTGGAGGTGGTCCCACCCTTGCTTTAAGCTGCTTCTCTGGTGAATGTAGAATCTGCACTGGCCCAGGTTAGACCCATCTGTTACCTGATCATTTTTCTTTCCATTTCTCTTGGTAAATTCAGAACACTGAATTAGCACCACAGTTCCTTCTGCAATGTTTCTGAGAATGGAGTGTGTCAAAATCAACTTGCAGTACTTGGAGAATGTGGCTGCCTAAAATCAAAAGGCAGCTGCCTGTGAGTAACAGAGCAGTAGGAATGCTAGAAAAGGAACTGCTGAGGGTAAACACACCTCTGGAATATTTATCCTTTCTGCCTAGGAGCAAAACTCAGAGCACAGCTCTAAGCTCTTGCTTGAAAAAACACCTGGGCAGGGTTCATTCTTTTAAGATTTGGTTAGAGGCACAGCGGTGGTCCCCATCTTTTGTATTATGGGTTGCTTACTTAGAGCACTGCAAGCTTTGGGTCAGTGATTTTCTCTGCGTAAAGGATTTATAGTGACAACTTTCACCACCTGTAATAAAGTTCTTATCAGAGACTAGAGAACAGTATCAGATCTCAGGCAGTAGTTAGGATGGTCCTGAATAGAATGCAATATGATAAGTGTCATAGCTTATAGGGTCTAACGTAGAGACCATGGGCAGGAGCTCATCTCCAGGTCCCCTCTTTGAATAGAAAGCAGCTTTGCTACCACATTTGTAGGGAGTTCAGTGCTCCAGGTGTGTTTTATGAATGGTTTGAGAATACCTGTCAGGCTTATCACCTCGTTTATTTTTGCATACATATGTGTCTTCTGGATCCTGGAATTGATCCAGGGATTGAATTGTCCATTTTGTTGAAACTTGGAAAATTCTCATAATCCTCAGAAGAACACAGAGGAATCTAATGGAAAGCATGAAAAGTAGGGTGTGTCTGGGTTTGAGAATCAGATTTAAATACATAATCACCATTTAAATCTTAGGTCCACGCTTGGGACCCAGGTTTGTCTGTTGCATCTGGCCCACAAAGCCATTTTAGCTTAAGGCTTTGCTTTTTCTCTTCAGTCTATTTTCTACCTCTGTTCTTTCAATTTAGGATGGAATATTGCAAGGATTTAGGAAAATCCTTAGACCTGTGTACACGTTAAGTCATGTTAAGTCACTGTTTGAAATCAAAGATGTCTGTATGTCCCTGCAGAGCTAGGTCTCTACTTTGTATTGATTTTATGTCATCACTTCAAACTTATTAGTTAGAATTCACATGCTGGCCTTCATGGGAGATGGTGCCAGGTAGGTACTAATCTTAGGGCATGGATGAAGTAAACTATGATTCCTGGAGTAAAATACTGGAATGTTAAAGGCAGAAGTATGAGGAGATGAGATGAGGAAATCCTCCAAGTGTGGGTGGTAGCGTTTGTGCAATTATGGGTACATCTAGAGAGAGCATATGAGACGAAAAAAGACCAACACAGAGAGAGAATCAAGAACACCATTGAAGCTAAGAGCACAGCATGAGGGATATTTTTAGAATTCTTGGAAGAGTTTTCTCCCAAATCATCAGTTTGCAGCATAAGCAAAACCTTGGTAAGATCAGCAGGCTGTACCCACACCCAGCTCTTCCACCTCTGGAGACTGGGACTGAATAGAAGGATTTCCTGGAATGAAGTGTAGAGAAGTGTTGACCAAAACATTAATAAATGACTGCCATGTAGTTATGAAACATACGTCAGTTGTCAAAGTCATCATGAGCCCTGTAAGCCAATTAAAAGTGTATACATTTTCATTCTTTTTATGGTAAATAAGGAGGCAGTAATACAATAAAAGGAAGATGTGCCAGAGTAAAGTCCAGAGTTCAAACAGAATATTTCAATGCAGTCCATTACCCTCAGCTTGTTCTGCAATAGTGCTGGAGATATTTCTAATTCAACAAATCCGCCCACAACAAGATGAAAAAAAAAAAAAGATTAGTGGACTTGCAGAGCAGGGGCAAATAGGCAGTATGACTATCTACTAAATAATATGGGGCTTAACAACATTCCCTTCAGTACATACATTTCTGTTCTTTTGTTTTAAAGGAGTAAGGCAATAAACTGGTTTCTACATTGTAACATTGCTTTTTAGGTGTTTATTTTAAAATATTTTTAAAATTCTGAATTTTCACGAGATGGTTACTCCATTACTACAGAGTTACTAGCTGTTATTGCACATCTTGGCCTGTTTCCACAAAAATAGGAAAATAACTTCACCAGATGCTGATGACTCTCTTGTACAGTGGGAGCAAGTCTATCTGAAATAATGAAACAATATGAAGAATGATGTAATCAAAAAGTGTTTTCATGAAAGAAAACAGAGACTCTCCCTGAGAGTTTAGTACTGAAGTACACATTTTTCCACTTCAGTACTATGAAAAGACTCCTGTGTTCAAACAAGATCACTGTAATGTTTAAAGGTACAGTTAACAAATAGTTAAATGTGAACTAAGTTTTTTTTTCCTACTGCTGACTGTGAAACAGAAGGTTGCACCTTTCTTCTCTGCTCTCTTTCCTTTCCATCCTGTTTTTCTAAGCAAAATTAGCTTCTTGTGATGTCTTTCTCAAAGAGGTTAAATGGCAACAACAGTGCTGCTATTGGTATTGAAAGATTTTCTTAACATGTATGAAAGGATAATGGATTCAGAGGATTAAATCTTGACTTATCAATCAGGGGGGATTTTACCATCCCATTTCAATCAATGGATATAAAAATCACGTGACATGATAGAATTTGACAGACTCTAGGCAATTACTGGTTTATTCTGGCTATGTAATTTCTGATAATAAATTTAAATAAAAAGTGGTATATCAGGCCTTTTAACTATTACATCTACAAAGGAGAGTTTTGCTTTTAATCTCCTGCTACCATCTGTTGAAACTGCATTTGTTCCCTTAATCAGTTATGAAAATTCAGTCTTGATTGTAATGTTTATTGCCAAAAACTTTTCACATTAGTCTGTAAGATGATGTTTGAAAAGCCAAGAACTGTAATGATCCACAAAATTTTGTGACAGTGAGTCTGAACGGAACCAGATAAATGAAGGTCAAAATTGTATTTTGAAAGATTGAAGGACGACTAACAGGGGTAGCAACAGTGAGCAAAGCACTGTAGCTATCCTACAGTAGAACAACAAGGAAAAAGAGAAGACAGACAATAATGTTGAATTTACATTGCATATGATCATGATTTCTCTAGGTCACCTGAACTGGTATCTGAACATCCCTTCTAGAGTTGCTAGTCTCTAGGCAGAGTGACATTACCATCCCCAGTCTGTCCTAAGCGTATATGTGAGTGGTATGTTAGTATGTCAAGCTCAGCTCCTTGGGATAATTGGAGCCAGCTTGGAAAAAAACACTGTCAGTGGAAAAGGAAGTTATTCTAAAGCACATCTGAAGTGCCACTGCTACTTAATACACACATAATTAGAAACACTATAAATACACACATTAGTCTTTTGGTTGCTTCAGCTGTAGCAGAAACCTTTCCAGTGCATGATTGTGTCAGGCCCTCCTTGCACAGCCATAGGATGAAGGCAAGGGTTGGACATGACCTATTCATCAGCATGCTGACATTTGTGTCACGGGTTAGAGTAATGTGAGATAGATGACAACTCACCTAATGAACTTCTGACAGCCTGTTCAGAAGTGTTTCCAAGAGGTTGGCTTATTCGTTACAGAGAATCCGAGGTTAGCTCCATTGGGGAATTTGAGCAGCGATCCCAAATCCTCTTATAGAAAAGCACCTCAGGAAGAAAGTGGAAAGATGACAGTGAGAAATCTTCGGAAGATTAATAACTAAGCATGGAAAAAGAGGTTTGGAGAGTATCAGTTCTCCCCTCCTTCTGAGAAGTATTTCCCATGACCATCAAAAATTAACCATGAGCTGTAGATTCCTCTGTTTCATCACCTGAAGTCTTGGACATTAGGTTGTAGTCTTCATTAGTAGAAAATAGATTACTTTGATTGTTTGGTGGATTCCTAGTAAAAATGGAACAAAAAATCGAATCAGTAAGTCTTGGGAGATACCATGAAGCAGAAACCCCTTCTGTTTCACTGCACAGGATTTTTTTTTTGTTTGCTTTGACTGTCTTGTTTTAACCCATTTTATTTCCTTTTTTTTTAATCCACAATTTCTACTTTGTAATGCAGATTGTATTTCTAATTACTTTTATCTGCCTCAGTGCAGTCACATACAAAGTCATACTTTATGATCTTCAAACCTGTTTGTTAAAACCTATTTGTTAAACCTCGTTGTTAGCAACCTAGTTGTTAAAATACACTACATCAAATTCCCTTTCTTTTAATGATCAATAGTTAAATATAGCACAGTTACAGCATCAAACATCTGAATAGTAGACTGAGATCTAAATTAGCAAACTAAATTATACAAAAACTTGGAAACACCTGTCTCCCATTGTATAAAGCATATTTACTTTGAAAAAGAGACATCTTTTTCTTGAAGTTGTAGTTTTGGATAAAGTTTATGTATTTTTCACAGAATAGATCAGTTAATAAAAATATTATACATATTTCTCTGAGTCAGATTGGTTTTGGCCTTCATTTAACGTGATTTTTAAAGTAACTTTAAATTTCAGAAGTTCCTGCAATGCTAAATATGCCATTCTTGCAAAACATTGTTGGTTTTGAGCAACAGGTCCAAATTTTTCAGCACCGACAGGCCTCAGGTTAAATAATACCTTACTTGAAAAATGGTATAAATTGATTGAAGGGATGTCTATAGAAAGAAGGTAAAGAAAATCAGCAATGAACATGTACCAGATCAATTTTTTTTCCCTTCTCATTCTCTAACTGATCAAAAGTTGGGTCTTGAACCATTCTCAGTTGTTTTTAAATTCTTAAAACTCCTGCTGTGCTTGTCCTTGAAAATCACCTTCTTCATAAGCCTTTCTGAAAATTTTCCAATGTTCTGAGTATTGAATAGATAAATTGATGTCTTAAGGTGAGATTAAACTTATCTTTACAATAGGATTTACTTTATTCACTTTTATAATAGGATTTAAACTGTAATTAGTATGGAGTAGAAATGGGTGTAGAGAAAAGTAATGGCTCTGTAATGATAAGTCATAAAAATACTAGGGCAAGGACTAATTCTTGATCTTACAGCTCCAAAACAGAGGTTTCTACCACTCCAGGTAAATGTCATGCTTTGGTAAACTGTCAGTTTCAAAAGGACTATTTTGTATTCTGAAGGCTGAAGTTAACCAATAGTGAGAAACATGAAAGAATCCACCAGCTGAAGTCCCATGAAAGTTAATTCTAAAAGAAGAATACATTAAAATTAACAGAATCAGAATTTTTGCTGAAAGGTGGAGGAGTCTTGAGGACAAAAGCTCTGTTTAATTGTTACATATTTTCTTTACATATAATGAGCATGTAATTGTTCAAGAAATGAACCTGTGTGGAAATTCTGAAAAGTTAATAATTGAGTTTCAGCATCTCAAAAGAAGTCAGTGAAAGAGAAAAGAACAGAGTCTTAATCTCTGAAGCAATAAATCTTTGTGTTACCCAGGAAGTCTCTGTGCCTTCTTGCTAATTTCTTCTAGCATGATGTGCATGCTGATGTAAAACCTGGAGACCTAATGTAAAAGCTGAACATCAGCTCTTGCCTAAAAGTACTTTAAGTCATACAACATAAAATAGCTTTCTATGTGGAAAGAAATAACAAGCACGGGGGTTTTTATATGTGAAGTTTCTCCTAAGCACTCATCAATCTAACGTTTAAGCACCAAAACAACATTTTAATGAGTAGTGTCTGTGGAAATGTGTAAATAATTTTGGCCTTAATTTTTAGTTTGTTAGTTTCTTTAAATGGTTTACAAATAAATGCTTTGATTGTACGTAGCAACCTCAGCTTTTGTAATGAATACTCTTTGTTAGGAAATAATACAATGTCTGAGCTTAGCATGTATTAAATTTGTTGCTACAGACCAAGTTTTAACGCAGGGTTTAATTTTTAGGGTCTCTTATGCTCTATGGGAGAAACACCCATCATCTTACAGATAGCCTGGAGATTAGCCAAGCATTTCACCTGGCAGTATCAGTAAATCTTCCTTTGCTTTGTATCAGAATGTATTACCTGCCAAATGCCCTCCCTGCTGGGATAAAAAAGTGCTGAGTGTTGTGTGGGATCATCCCCAGGAGGCAGAGTTAGGAGTAACACGTGTGTGGCCAGTGGATCATAAGAAACCCTAACAGGTGCTGGGCTGGTTACCAGTTGATTAATCTAGTCAGCAGCTGATGCACTCCCATTTGAAGGTCACTCTATGCTATTGACTTTTCAGCAAAGTCTTCCTGGTATGGTGCTTCCCAGGAGAGTTGATTAAAGAATTTCACAGGTTAACAATGGACTGAGCAGGATTGTCCTTTACAGGTATCTAAGGGCAATAGGGCTGACCAGATCACTTCTCAGTGTCTCATCTGTTTTGGAAGGGTCCTAGGATCTTTTCAGCAATTCTTTACATTCTCGGTCTGTGAATTCTTGCTTTCTTATATTCTAGAAAGAAAAAACATGCAGTTGTATCAGACATCATTACTCTGATGTGAAAATTTCTTCCTTGGTACTTACTTTTTCTTGTATACTAGCAGCTGCTTGTGTTCCTTAGAACTGCAAAGAAAATATAGACACCTGAAATATAGTGAAGCATTTTGCACTATCTCTCTGTGTCAGCTTGCTCTTCTCGTCTGCAGAGAAGGCAAAGTTGTGGAAGTACTTCAGTTTGGAGAGTAATTAAAGCAATTTTTACATACTGCAAGTGATTACAGCAGAAATAAAAATTATCAATAGGTTCCTAGCATGTTATAATTAATTTTAGAAGTTACCAGGCGGTATAAGTAGTGTTTTGCTGCACACTTTATTTATATATCTGTTTTTACAACAAGCTACTAGACTATGATTATTTTTGAAGGGATATTTTTTCAGATATTTGTTTGACATTTTACTTCATAGCTTAAAAAGAAACCTCCCATAACATTATTCACTGAAAAAAAGTAACTAAAACCTTTTCCTCTGTTGGCCAGTGAAATGATAATTCTTTAAACTTAAATGATAGCTCCTTAGGGCATGTTATGTCTGGAATAATTTTTTCCTTATAAAAATCTGGTACTATTTTGTCACACAGCCTTGAATTCTTTGGAGTGATTGATATCATTTATTCTTTTTCAAGTACTGAATCAGGGTCTCTGTAGGGGCATCTTCAATCTTATATCAAGTAGTTGCCACTAGTGAGTCTCAGTAGACCAAAATCACGTCTTTATTTTTTGGGCAATGTCTGACACAAGGCTACTAATTCTGTCTCACACCTCTGAAAGCTAGCACCAGAATAACATACACCCTTGAAGGAGATTGCTCGCTGCTGGCTATGAAGAAAGTGCAGCTGCTGCTGCTCTGAGCATTCTTCTGGGATAATGCAGGAGATCTTTTATGGCTCTTTGGATATTATCTTTGTAATGTGCCACATAGAATCATGGAATGGTTTGAATTGGAAGGGACCTGAAAAATCATCTAGTTCGAAACCTCCTGCATGGGCAGGGACACCTCCCACTAGATCAGGTTGCTCAAAGCCCCATCCAACCTGCCCTTGAACATTCCCAGGAATAGGGCTTCCACAACTTCCTTGGGCAACCTATTTTGGGGTCTTACAACTTTTTTGGTGTCTTACCACCCCCACACTAAAGAATTTCCTCCTAATGTCTAACCTAAATCTCCCCTCTTCCAGTTTTAATCCATTACCCGTCAATATTTCGTTACAAGCCCTTGTAAAAAAGCCCCTCCCCAGCTTTTCTGTAGCCCCTTCAGATACTGGAAGGCTGCTATGAGATCTCCCCAGAGCCTTCTCTCTCCAGGCTGAATAACCCCAACTTTTTCAGCCTGTCTCTGTAGGACAGGTGCTCCAGCCCTCGGATCATCTTCATGGCCCTCCTCTGGACCTTCTCCAGGAGCTCCATGTCCTTCTTACTTCTTCTGAGTAAAGGGGGAGAATCACCTCCCTTGACCTGCTGGCCACACTTCTTTTGATGCAGCCCAGGACACAGTTGGCTTTCTGGGCTGCAAGCACACATTGCTGGCCCATGTTAAGCTTCCTGTCTGCCATCACCCCCAAGTCCTTCTCCTCCTGACTGTTTTTGATCCGTTCTCCACCCAGCTTGTATTTTTCCTTGGGATTGCTCCAACCCAGGTGCAGAATGTTGCACTTGGCCTTGTTGAACTTCATCTAGTTTGCACGAGCTCACTTCTTAAGCCTGTCGAGGTCCCTCTGGATGGCATCCCTCCCATCCATTCACCACGCACTTTGGTGTCATTGGCACACTTGCTGAGTACTGACCCTCGGGGAACAACACTCATCACAGGTCTCCATCTGGACATCGAGCTGTTGATCACCACACTTTGAGTGCGAACATACAGCCAGTTCCTTACCCAATGAGTGGTCCATCCATCAAATCCATATTGTTCCAGTTCTGATACCAGGATGTTGCGCAGGACAGTGTCAAAACCTTTGCACAGGTCCAGGTAGATGACATCAGTTGCTCTTCCTTTGTCCACCGAAGCCGTGACCCCATTGTAGAAGGCCACCAAATTTTTCAGGCAGGATTTGCCCTTGGTGAAGCCATGTTGGCTGTCACAAATCACCCCTTTGCTTTCTGCATGCCTTAGAAGAGCCTTCAGGAGACTCTGCTCCATTATCTTGATGGGCACAGAGGTGAGACTGACTGGTTCCCTGGGTCTTCCTTTTTTCCCCTTCTTGAAAATGGGAGTTATGTTTCCCCTTTTCCAGTCAGTGGGAATTTCACCAGACTGCCAAGACTTTACAAATATGATGGACAGAGGCTTTGCAACATGCATAGCTTTATATTGAAGAATAGATTATTAGAGCAAGCAATTATTTATGATTAGAGCAAACAATTATTTATGATTAAAACTTTTTGCAGGAGTGGATCAGTTCTGACTCCATTACGATTAAAAAGAATTGAGGCAAAGCCAGACAAAAATACCTTGCACTTGAATAACTGCTTTATCTGGGTACAGCAGTGATTTGCCATGTGGCAAGACAGCAAATAGAAACTAGTCTGTATCCTCTCAGATTCTATCATCTGAAATCAGGTAGTGTGTGTATTTGTTGAAGTAGTTGTTTTTGCTATAATGTGCCCTGCAGCAGTGCATTATACCTTGGTTACCATCCACAAGTGTGAACAATGTTCTTGTGAATTGTAGATTTGCTGAGCTTTGTTGAGAACTCCCTGCCTACTTTGTTGAAAGATGTGTAAAAGAAATACAGTGATTTTTCACTCTTTGTAGCTAGACACAGGTCTGCACACGTATGACAGTTGTTCACCTAGTCAGAGGTCTCAGTTATAATTTTGGGGCAGTTTACTGCTTCTTTATATTGTGGCTGCAGGTTTCTTCAGAGATAATTTTGTTCTCATGCCCTGGCTCTTGAGTCTTTTTGCTTCTGACAGTGCACATGCTTATCTCATCTTCGTAATTCCAGCATTCTTGTGAGGCCTGTGTGATATCTCTACTCTTTCCTCACCATCTCAACAGAGGATCAGCATCTATCCACTTCTGTCAGTATATAATTGCTTTTGGATTCTTCCCAGTTCTGCTGTTAAAATGGCCTTGTAACTAGCTTTGCTGATGCTTCCAGATGAGTTGAGGATCATCTTAATTTGCCATATTTTCATGCTCAAAGGCTGCCTTAGCTTAACATTCAGCTATGCACAGCAGTGACTTGTCTAAACTGCATCTCTGTAGTTTTGGTGATGAGATCAGAGTGCCCCAGAGTTCTGGAGTGTGGCTCTCAGTAATGTCCGTGATTATGAATCACTAGTGATCTCTTTTTTTCTTGAGCATAATGCTTAAGTGTTTAACATATGTAAACAGCATTACGTTTACTTTTTAATCTGAGTTTACAAATCCTGATAGGCTCTTTATTAAATAGTACCTGTAAGTCTGTACCTATGCTGGATTTCCTCTACCTTTTGTTTTGTGTCCTCTGTGAGGACATTGCAAGTACCATACCACAGTTTTTGTTTTTTTAAGTTGAGATTCTTTTCCTTGCCTCTTAATGGAAGAAGTGAGATCTCTGTGTTCCTGTACCAGAAAGTGAAAGATATCTTGGAAAATCCTATTAGGATGTGTCTTACTGTCAGAAACATGTAGCCGCACTAGCTGACGCTGATGTCACAGATAACAGCAACAACAGTGTTATCCCACTGTAGATTTCTAGAATCTTGATCTGTCTGCTGAAATGAGATTATTTCCTTAACCCCTAATATTTGACAATACTTGTCTATGACATCTGAAAATACTATTTTTAACATATCTGTAATACTCTTCAGTTGTGGGCATGTGACAGTCATATCTCTGTAGTGCTTTTGATTGCACTATTTGGGGTTCGCCTTGCTTGACTGGATGACAAGCCATTTGGGAGGTTTGTTACTCTAGAGAAGCAGCCTTTTTTTCAGGTGCTTAGCTACTATTATATTCATTATATTCATTAACTCTTATTATATTTGCTATATTCATTGACTACTCCTATTGTATACATATTCCATAAGCTCATTTACTTAGGAAGTAGTATTGAAGGCAGATGATGTTGTGAGTCAGTCAGTTTATTCAATTTGAGCTGCACTATACCTAGGAATTGTGTCCTTCAAAAACATCTGGTTAATTTTTAGCTATTTCACTGCAGACCATGGTGTTCTCATGGATAGTTAGGGTTTTTTTGCTTGCATATGTATTACACAAATAATTTCTCACAGACTTAATCTTGTTAGATTCCTACTTCTCCTTTCTTTTTTTTTCTGGAAACAGTGATTGTTGTAGCTTTTTCACAATTTCCATGTTCTTCTGTGTTCTTCTGCTTGCGATTGCTGTTGCTCCTATGGTCTTCTTAAATTTTATTTGCCATCCCTATGCATAGCTATGTTACTGTGATAAAATGCCCTCTTTTGGGAAAATCTCTACCCCAGTACTGTGAATGGAGTGCAGGCCATATGAGGTCCTGATATGCCATTAGGAAATGGAAGGGAACTAACTTTTCAGAGCTTTACCCAGGATGATTTTGAGCCATATTTGTGTTTAAATGTTAACTATGAAATCAGCATAAATATATTAATATTTAAATAGAAAATGCTTTTATATCAAATTGATTACATTTTGGCTTTTTACCTCCCCTCCCACCATTGCAATTCTAAAACATTGCTTTCCAGTTTTTAGGTGAAATTGCTAGAGGTAAATTACTGTTAATTATGAAAATAGGGATAGGTGCTACCAGGGTATTCTAAACATGGAGCTGGTGGGTTAACAGAAAATTACTGCAACTTGTGGTTGCAATTAGCCTTTCAGTCATTAGCTTTAAACTTGGACTTCTGGAGTATATACTGGTAGGTCATGAATTGAGCATGTTTCAAGTGGTTTAAACAGAATAACCTGGAAGAATGTTAAGGGGTGTTTTGGTATCTGAAATAACAAGCACCAACCAAGTAGTAATTTCCGTATTTCATCATTGGCCATAGCATCTTAAAAGGGAAAAAATGCTATTGTGAATACAAAAAAACACCCTTGGATGCTGACAATTTCTATGTGGCATTATTAAATTAATGACAGATATGAGGATTTTATCTGTCTGTAATGTCAGTGAACATGCACAGACTTTATGTAGGAACCAATGATACTTATTTTGGGCTTCAGTTTAGTAAAGCTTTCTCTGGATAATACAAAAGTATATGCTGTCTTGGAGAGTAAAATAACTTTACAAGGTATTTCAGTGGTTTACTGATTCAAGAATACTTTTTGGGAGGATCAGTATTCAAAAAACTTGCATGTTCTCACAGATAATAAGTGGTTAAACTGGTTATAAAAAACAAAGAAAGAACCACAAAATTCCTCCCCAGGCTCAAAAGCTTTTCATCTGTTGCAAAGATAGCCAGGAGAGTATTTTTACCTCTGTTTCCAGTGCAAGAATGGAAGGGTTTACATCTATTGTAGCTTGTCAGCTCTGTGAAGAGCCTTGCTATGCGGAAGGTGTTTGTTTATTTTGCTGATTTTGAGTTCCATTCTTTTATATTTGTTTTCTTTTTCTTTCCTAGGGTGATAGGGTTGAAGCAACAGGATGAGAGATCTCAAGCATGCTGCTAAATGTTGTGGTCTGACAAAACTACATGGCTTCCTTTATCAAGACAGCTGTGTTTTTATATAAATAATCTTACTTTGGCCTGCAGCAGGATTACGCATGATCCCCAAATGTACTACCTTGAAAGGTCACCTTGACTTCCCCAATGAGTTTACTTCAAGGCATTCAGGATGCCAGATGGGAAAGCATCACAGACAGAGGTATGTTTATTATTGGCTGTGTAAGAAAATAATACTGGAATGAAAGAGACATCTTCCAAAATAGCCAAGAAAGTGATTGCTACTCACAAAATCACTTTGAAATAAAGATTGCTGAAAGGCCTGCTTCATTTTCACAGTCATACCTAGCATGCATCACAGGGAATAGTTAAACTGATAAATTAGACTTCAGTTTAAAAGATTTTTATTTCTGTTAACTGGCCTCCCATAGATGCCATTATCATTGTTAATCCAAGCAAGACAAGAGTGGGACGATGAGTAATCCACAGCAGATATATATGCAACACTGCAATTTGCAGCAATTAAAGAAATTGGTCTTTTATTTTAATAACCACTGATGATAGATAATTTGGCCAATGCTCAGAGAAATTCATTATAAAGAATGTCAAAGATGAGCTCAAAGATGCCGCCCTGTTTATTAAAAATCAGTTACATGAAAATCATTATTTTATACTTTCACATCAGGCTATATGTTCATCACATGATATAAAAAGGGGAGGCTTAAGAGGGAAACGGACATATTGCTATCTATGGAAATATTATGTGATTTTCTTTTTACTTCTGTGCTGACCAATATGTATAAATGACCTTTTATGTAATGAAAATTTTGTTTTCGTAGGTCTAAATCCTGAAAAATGTAGTTAAATATGATCCTGTCTCCTGTAACTACAGACTTCCATACCATATCAAATGGCCAGGTAAGAAAGATGCACACAAATCATAGGCTTTAGTGGTAGAATTCAGAGCTGATCATGAGATGAGTAATATTGAGGCTTGAGCTTTTATCTGGTTTGAAATCTATCTGAGGCTGATGCCTTAACTTCACAGTGATGGGTGACAAGACATAAAGACATGTTTTTAATGTAGTGACCTTGTACAGATTGGAGAGGCTCACAGTAACCCATTTAAACTTTTCCATTTTCAAGTCCAGATTGGATATGAGTGCAGTGCATTAAACAAATAGCAGTCATCTCCCACTTTTGTTATTTCTAGTTGTTTGGCTTGGTTTTGTTTTACACTGCCCAAATGTTAGGGTACAAAAAAACCCGTGATCTCTATAAACGGAAACTGGACACTGAAGCAACAGTTCTGAAACTTGTAGCCTGTTATCTCTTCTCAATGTACACACCATCTATAAGAAACAGCCCATATTTTTACATTCAGATGTATGCTCACTGTTTGGACCAAATTGTTAGTTCTATAGAATCAGATACATGATCAGAGATCTGAAGACTATATAGTATTAATCTCTGCTAAAAGCAGTAGTAATGTAATGTTTTATTCTTGTTTCTTATCAGTAAATCTTGAACAACACAGAGCAGAGATCTCTTTCTATAGCACCCAAAGACTGACTGAAATGAAATACAACACACTTGCAGAGGCTCAGAGAAAGGCTCTCCAATGAGATGATAACTAATTGTAATGAATGTTGATTTCTGAAAAAGAGGGAGGAATTTGTGTCTGAACTGAAGCTTGAGATGAAACCCACATCATTTAGTGGAAATTATTAATATACTTTTGACCGTATGGCTAATTTATTCTTCACATGAATATATATACTGGATTGTGCACTGTGAACAATCTATCTTATTTCTTCCTTAAAATAGTGTCCCAAGTTTGTCAGGAGTATGACTATTGTAATGTTTGTCACAGAGTCTCACATCAATTTTCAAAAACCTGCAGATAAGTGAAATGGAGTGTGTTCTCTTGGATATTCAATGATACACCTGCACATCAAGTTTAATTTTTCAGTCTTCAGCCACAGGGTTTTATTCTTAAAATCAAAAGAATTCCTTTATGTGTAACTGGCTGCTTGCCTATAAGCAGAGAAAGAGATGAACCATTTGTTCTCAAAGTTTCAAGTATTTTATTTGTCCTACAGGGAGAAATCTACCAGGAGAAATCCTAATGTCAGCTCAAGAAGTGAAATTTTCAGAGAGTTATTCTGATTGACAGAATTAATTTTAAATGGAAATACTTAATCTGTCTTAGTTATATCTGTCAGTAGTACTTCAACTAGAGCTACAATCAATGGTTCAGGTGAATGTTTTTCTGTAACACCTTCTACAACACTATCTATATATTCTATAATACCTACACCATGCCCTAAGTATTGTGTAAATTCCAGATTCTGTTGAATGGTTGCTTTTAAAATTAGGATGAAAATTGTCAATGTAGAACAATAGCATAACATTTTGTTTCAAATATATTGACTATATTCATTCTTCATGATGCCTGCTTCTTGATGAATATTTTAAACAATCAGAATAGACAGTAACTGCATCAAAGAAATGGCTAGATACAGGCTGAGGAAGAGAACAGTGAGAATAGAACAGTTTTATAGACATAAAAAGCTAAATTGATTTTTAAATAAAATTTGTGTGCTCATTTTTAGCGAATTTAAAATTGGTTTTACTGGGAAATATACAGAACTGTGAATGAGGAGACAGTAGGAAATGGAAGCACTCAAGAGGCTTTGGCTTTTTATTGGCATATAGACTTGGTTATGTAGTGTTTCTACAACAGATAAACAAGGTGCAATTCCAGAATGCTAAATTTTGCTGTGTGTTCTTGGTAACATAGAATAATATAAAATGGCTTCTCCAAAGAGAAAGAAATACAGATACACTGTAACTGTTCAGCATTCTGGACTAATGTAAAATTAAATGTTCATTATAGTGAATACTAAAAGACAGTTAAGTGACCTGAAGACCATTTTTCAAACTCGTAATGTTACATGTACTTCCATTAGAATATAATGGAATATAAATTGTTCATAATCAACCATCACATTGTCTTGTCACTGGAAACAGAAGTGATTCTCACCCAAACAAGAAAATTGTAAGTAATTGAACCGTAACAAATTACCACTGATCTTTCAGGAAATTGGTGATTTCTTCACTTTACACCATACAGCACCAAGCAGCACCAAGTCCAGTCACAGTGAGCAGAAAATATAACCACAGCACAACAACTTTCCTCTACATTTTGCATTCTTCTGTAGAAAGACTGAGTTGTGAAACCAGAGTCCATTTGAAGTCTTGGGTAGCCCTCCCTTCCTAGGATTAGCCCCTGCAAGTCTTAACATTGATCTTCCTCAGCTCATCAACAACCAAATGATCTGTAAACTAAAACTGCCACATTCAGTATGATGATATCAACTGTCACCCTAATTAGGCTGTAACTTTGGGCACTTGACTTCATATTCATATTTGAGACAGAACTAATGTGCAGCAGTTTTTTGGAACGTTTTCACTGAAAAGCAGAAGATTGTGTCTTTAAAGCCCATCTACCACACATACATTAAAATGTAGACAGGAAATGACTGGTGAAGTTTCAATTTACATTTAATGGGAAAACCTCTGCTGCTTCAGATGTGACTGCATCTTACAATACTAGAAATTGAGAACTTGGCTCAGTGCTGAGCTTCTAAGAGGCAGCTAGAATACCTTTTGATTTAGGTACTTGCAGCAGAGATATCTGAAGTGCTCCAAATATTCCACTATCATACTAGATTTAGATTAAAATACCTTAGGTATCATCCTTATCATTGTCATTTGATGGAATGTCTTTGAACAAATTGCTTTTTTTTTTTTTTCTGTGACTACATTAAGAAACTTTTTTTGTCTCAATTGGCCAGAATCTGATCCAGTCAGTATCACAAAGTTTACATACATGAACTGGTAACCCTACCTGCTGGTTTTCATCATCTTATCTCTTTAAGATTTCTTCTAAATAATAATGGAAGAGACCTAGTGATGGTATGAAATCAGAATCAATACCTTTCTTCAAGTTAGTCATTACTAGGTGTGAGTCTCCATTACAAAACTGCCATCATAATAACTGCAAGTCAAACATAGCAAAACCAGAATCATATATATGAGCTCTGAACAGCTCTACTGCTGGACAGTGTTAAAATCTTTTACTCAGTCCTTGCAAACAGTCACAAAGATAGAGCTGGTTTCACACTGTTTAGACATTTCTTTGGCAAGTATCTATGTTTATGCAATAGAAAAGGAAATTAGAATATGAATAGGTGAATTCATTTCTTATTGTTTACCTCTCTAGAACTGGACAGCTTGAAGTATTTCAGATTTTTATCTGGGATTTGGGAGGAGATAAACAATATTTCACATAAATTGAATAGTTACTTCTTGTCAGCATCATAAGGGCAGATCTTTTTTAATATGTCACTTTAAGAATACATGTAAATGTATTTTTGAAAACTAGAATTGCTTCTGCATGCTTCATATGATAGCCCTCAATGTCAGGTACAACTACTTGCCTCCTCAGTAGTCATGATATTATTTCATTTTTGCCAAATGCCCAGGAATTAATTGACACTGATCCCTAATAGTTCTGTTTTTTTGCTAAGGGCTATCAGGTCTGTTTTAGCAATATGGAAAGGCATAAATAGTTCTGATATGGGTAAGTAGAGGTTATTTATTTCCCACTACTTTCATTTTGGTTCTTACATGGTCACTAAATTGATTCAAGATTTTTTTTTTCAAATTATAAAAAAACTGCTCTGAAGCCCACTTTTGTATTCTGCTGTGGCTTGCATTATACTAATGTGTCTGCTGCTAGTTATGTCTGTGGAAATTTGTTTTTCAGCAATTAAAAGGCAAGTGCAAAGAGATAAGATCATGGTACAGCATAGCTGATTTTAATGTTCTGAGAACACTT
Organism: Hemiprocne comata; assembly: GCA_020745705.1. Lineage (NCBI taxonomy): Eukaryota > Metazoa > Chordata > Aves > Apodiformes > Apodidae > Hemiprocne > Hemiprocne comata. The sequence continues at coordinate 87,686,707 of CM036588.1, forward strand.
TTCAGACTGAAGAATTTCTCATAAAATCAATGTTGCCACTAAGCCACATAATGCAGAAGTGTAAATCAATGGTCTGGCAATACAGAAGAAATCATGCACAGGCACAAAGTAATCATTGCTTTCCTAGAAGATAAATGGTGAGATCCGGTTAGCTTAAGTAACATACTAGGCTCAGGCTAAAAGGGAACTGCTTCCAGTGGTGCTGAAAAACACCTTCTAGTCCTGACTGTAGAGAAAGTTAAATGCTTAATTATCCACCCAAAATATAGCTACCCATACTGGGGGAGACTGGACAGCCACTTGTTTCTTGCTCTACACGAAGCTAAGAGACCAGCTGCTTAGAGGCAAAACAGATTATATTTGATCTCACCAACAGCCATGAAGGCTGAAACTAAAGCAGAACCCATCCCAGAGAAGTGTAAAGAGGCAGGTAGTGTGAACAGCAAAGAAGAGTCAAAAGTGGAAAAGTCAGTGAACTTTTAAGGTAGAATTTCTGCATGATCTCTGTACTCAGACTCCAGCCACCTTGACAATGAACTGGCTAAGCTGGATGCTCATGCAGGACTGTCACCTTGTTTGTAATATGCAATGCAGGGTCCAGGAATTGAAAAAACCAAAACTGATAACATATATTAGCAAATAAATACATTAATAAATAGATGAAGTACCTAAACCAGATGGACCTGTTTCTATCCATATTGAGCAAAGAGGAGGAACTTCAGAGCACAAAAATAAATCTTTTCTTATTCCTAATTAATTCAATATGCAAGTATTTTTGCTTTCTGGGCTGTCAAAATCAGATGCCCTTTTTAATAACACAAAATCAGCAGTCTTAGGAAAGAAATCCCTAGAGAATTCTTAGCCTGTGATTTATAGGATCACACAGAATGCTCTAATAGTCTCTTCTGTCCTTAATCTAGGAGTGTCACATATTTAATTAGCTATAGTATCTCCCATTTGTTTTGACTCATAGTTTGTTTCTTTATCAGTTTTGATCTTAATATTTAATATATTTATAATAGCATTATATATGTTTATTACTGTTTTTTTTCCAGTGGTATCCAGTGAATGCACAAATGGCAATGCACACAAATTGAAACACAACAATTTCCATTTAAACATAAGAAAACACTTATTTACAGTGAGGGTGTTCCAACGCTAAAAGTGGTTGCCCAGAATCACTGTGGAGCCTCAATTTTTGGAGCTATTCAAAACCCATCTGGACGTGCCTCTAAGCAACCTGCTGTAGTTGTCCTTGCTTTGAGTGAGGGTGCTGTACTACATGATAGCTAGAGGTGCCTTCCAATCTCAGCTATTCTGTGAACTAGTCTGTGACCATGTTTAGTTGATATTAGTTTCAATATTGTGGAGGAGTTGTATTTGTATTTCTCCATCTGCTTAGAATAAATTGCAAGAAAGGTGGAGACTCAGGATAATGCAATTTCATGTTAGACTCCAGAAATACCCTGAATTGCAATATCCATGGTAGCTCATTCTAAATATTAATCAATTACAGATGGATACATTAATGAGGCCATTTCTTTTGCACCTTTCTGAGAATTCCCTCCCTTGTACAGATGTGCCAGACAGCACAACCAATTTGGGCATGCCAGTAGGGATGGCCACACCATGCAGATGCAGAATGTATTGCAGCAAAACTACTGTGAAACAAAAGGGCCAGGAAGCACGTTGTTTAGAGCAAGAATGGTCTTGGCAAAGCTGGGCTCTGGCTACTGTGAGCGAGTGATTTTTCTCAAGATAGATTGCCAGACTAATTAGTCCCATTTCCAGCATTTGTACCTGAGGTCAGCACTTCTAATTTTTCAAGAATGCTCAGTTTGGGGTAGGATGGGAAGGTACAATGCAGTCTCCATGGCCCGCTAGGCGGAAGCCGCTGCCGTGCCTGAGAGCCTGCTGGTCCCTGTCATGTTCTGCCCCTGCAGCTCTGGGCTGGCTGCTCGGGGCTGACCAAGAGTCCAACATTTCCTGCTCGGCGACCGGATGGAAAGGAAATGGCATCTGCTTCCTGATGCTGGAGGTGTCACGGAGAGCAGGGCAGCCAGTGAGAGCAAATGTACAAAGTGAGGTAGGATTTGGTGACCTCTCAGGGTGAAGCTTTGTGGCGTCCTGCTTGAAAGCAATCACCATTCCTGTGTGTAATTAATTGTAGGGCTAAAACCACATCCACAGCCCCAAAACAAAGAGGATTAGAGGGTTAAAAGGTTTAGAGATTCTTGATTCTTGTTTCCTCTTTCTTTCTTAAATATATCTTATTTTATATCTGTTTCTGGAGTTAGATCAGTCAGAGTTGTGTCACTCGCATATCACATGAGGAAAAAAAGGCTCTTACTGATTGTTTCAGATAATTTAATGCTTATGAAAAGTGCCAGACAAGTTGATAGCCTTAAAGCCTTCCTCTTCTAAAATGATTCTCCTCTGAATTATATGCAGTGCCTTCAGATACTGCTTGAAACCTGTTTCCTGCATCTTAAAACTGTCCGTTTTTCTCTCTCTTCTGACTGGTCTTGGACCCTACACCAGTTGGTATAAATCATCATAGTATTCTAACATGAATTTATACTGTGCTGGCTTGCAGGATGTAAGGTTTTTGCCCAGAAAGTATAGGAATGTAGAATATCTCTGTAGTGAGTACAGAAAGAGCAGATCTGTTTAAACTAACTTGGAGGTGGTGCATTCAACAAGAGCCATTCCTACTATTTAAGTACATCCTCAGGCACTTTATGGAGTCAGAAGACAGCTTTTCAGTTACTCCAGGCAGCTCAGCAAAGAGCCATATCAAACCAGACCTGTGTGACCACATCTTTGCATGTGTGGTGCTGGTCTGCGCCCTGCATTGGCAGAACATCCCCCGGTTACCAGCTGTGCTGTGATTCTCCCTCTGACTGTGAGACACACACTAAGGTACTTTCATTTTCTTAGGAGTTTGCCAGCCTTGGCACCACTATCTGTGTCAATGACATGAAAAATTCTTTTTTATCTAAATGATTTCCAAGTGGAGTTACTCATCACTAATGGAGACAGATCTGACAACAAAATAAGAAACCCCACTAAACTGACAGCAAGAGCTTTTAATGCAAATTTTCTTAAGGACCTGAGGTTATAAACTATGGATTGATCTGTAGTGTAATTGATAAACATATCTGCCTTCCCATTCTTTAGATTTGATTTTTCTGTTAGCCCCAATTTTATGGACTTCGCTGATACTCCACTACAGAATTTATGAGAGAATGGTAGCAATAGCAGTACCTGGATATCTGAAAAATATAAACATGGGGATTTTGTTGGATTACATCTTGGCTTACATATTACAAAAAAGCAGTAAAAGTAGATTGAATTTTGGCAGTCTTCAGGTAGGTTATCTGCTTCAATGCTCTGCATTTGCTGTTAACTTCAGTTCATTCCTTTTAAATGCTAGGGGTTTGGAGTTTTGTTTGTTTTTTTTTCTTTGTTTTGTTTTGTTGTGTTTTGTTTTGGTAGCCTTATCACTTCTTTTTATATTTTAAGATAATTTTTTGCCATTATCTTTGGCTTCGCTGTTATTTTTCTCAGCAGTATGGTCAATAAAGCACACAGAATACCAATGGGAAGTTATTTTATGGCTATATTAAGCAGCTTTTTTTTTCCTTTTCCCAGGAAAAAAAAAAAAAAAAAAAGAAAAAGAAACAGCTAAGTTGGTACAAGGAATAGTTTTTAAACTAGAAATTTTAGGGGTTTAGTTTTTTACTCTCTCATAACAAACAGATCACATACAAAATAATTGCTTTCAGTCTGTTAAAGTCTAGATCACCTAAACACTGTCGTAGCCATTATTTTTCTGTAACAAGCATTTTATCTTACTAGAATGTTTATTTTATCTGGTGACACTGCACCAGATGCCATCTCCACTCACCCCCTGGACACTACCTGATTTTGCAAATGGCATTTCTACCATCATCCACTCTGGTAGTCAGTCATGGTGTCTCTGATTTAGGCTAACCATGGGTTTGCAGACATAGCAAGGAGTGAAAAGCGTGGCCAGGAGATTGTGTAACTAGTTCGTTATTCACTGCTTTTATGTTTTCTTCAAATGTTGCTGAGTTTCAGTTCAAAAATACTGAAAAGCAAGATAATTTGCTTTTTCTTGTCTTCCAGTTGTCTTACTTGATACAAACTTGGAAGAAAAATAAATCTCCATTTAATAAACAAATTCAGTTTAGTGAACTAGATCATTAGCACTTTTACTTGCATATAATGCTTCTGTTTAAAATCAGATTTCTCTGACCTTCCCCGAAGTGCACATGGCAAGATGCAGTGGGATAATTGTCTGGCCCAATACCTGAGTCCATCCCATAGAGAAAAATGAAGGCATGAGTCAAGCAAACTTCAGCTGACATTAAGTATTACTTGAAATTGGAACAAATCAGGTTTTTATTTGAAATTTTTCAATATTTGACATTCTGCTATAACCTTAATCAGAATTGCCTGTAGAAGATATAATATAGTTTTACCAGCTCTACTCAAGACATGATAATCTAGTTCCAGCAGAAAATGTCTTGTTTCCGTATGTATTCTCCAGTGTTTCAGCTCTCAACACAGCAGCAGTTCACCTGTTAGGACACTGGCAGTAGTAATAGGAGAGAGTTTGGGAGAGGACCTAGTGGGGGGAGAAAGTTATGTGACCCAGATGCTTTGCACTGCAGTATTTAACAAGACAAGACATAAGCAGTGGGGAAGAAATATGGATTCCAGCTGTAACATTCTGTATTTTTGCAAATATGAGGAGCAGGACAACTTAGTAGAGAAGAAAACCCAGAAAAATCCACCAATTTGGCATAGTCAATGATAATATTCTAAAGGAATAAGACACCAGATAATTATTATAACTTAGGGAGGATTTGGAGTGGGAAGACCTGGTCCAATACCACTTAATTCTCCAGCTTGTATAAAGTTTTGATGTCTTTCAAGAATGTGTACAAGGAGGCATTTCCTTTCTTCTGGAATTCTAGCAATTACTTTATGAACAATGTTAATAATATCAGCATACTTGGTGGTATCATACTTCTTTGGTAGCACTGTTGTGAAAGATTGAAATGATACTGCCCATCATTTGACGAGGCAATCACTGGACATCTCTAATAGCAGTTTCTGAAGCTGTGTGGGAAGATACAATCATGGCCAAATTGCATGGCAGGTCACGCTCAGTTAGTCTCCAAAAACTGATCTTGGTGAGGTGAAGATAAGAAAAGAGAAATAACTAGAAAGATAGGATTTATAGATCTCTTTGTGAACAGAAGGGATGATTGACACTGGACTGATAGAGACCTTTGTCCTCAGAGCTGGTGCCAGTTTGAACACCCGAACCAGTTTTGTCACTTCTCTGTGATGGGTAACTGAGTACCAAATAGCCCTGGAAATTTTAAATGCAGTTTCTTTTCACTGAGTTGTGGTGTATTTCTTGGTGAGGTCACTGTCTGAACCTGAATTGATTTGAACTGCATTGGCTTCTTGATCTGATATCACTTACAAAGTATTGAAGTTTTTCCATTCTTAAAACCTGAAGTGCTGTCCTGGTTTGAGCCAGGATAAGGCAAATTTTCTTTTTCCTGATTTTTTTTTTTCTTCAATGAGCTTTCTTTTAACTAGCAGCAAGTTTTCCAGCTAGTGGACTGATAACACTGGAATGTTTATAGATACTGCCGAGACATCAAGGACACTTTGCTCTATTTGTCAGATTTACTGCTTTGGGCACTAAAGGAGCAGAAGAGTCATATCTGCAACCCTCCCGTAGGGAGCAGCAGACTAGACAGATGGCAAAATTGGTGAACCAAAGTATTCCATACATACATATCCATGTAAGACTTGGTATAAAGTCAGGGATCATGGAAGTCAAGCTGTTTCCTTCCTGCTTCTTCTTCCCTTCTTTTCCACCCATGGCCAGCATCTGGGGAGGACTCCATCTATCCACCACCGTTGATCCCTAGGCCTGTGCACTCCTGACCCTCATCACTCTCCCCTCAGCTCCTGTCTGCTCTGCCGCTCTCTCCAGCAGCGCTCCAGGACATTTCAGAACTGCTCACAGCTCAGGAGATGCAGGGGGAGTTGCTGGAGGTGGGGGGAGGTAATAGGGTTTTGCACATTCCTGGACACACTTGTATATTATTGTACGTATTTTCTTTTCTCATTAGTATTTAATTAAAGCTGTCTAGTTTAGTTTTCAATCTGTAAAATCTCTCTCCTTTATTCTCTTTCTTTTTCCCTACCTGGGTGGGAGGGGGAGGGGGTTAAGAGCATTTTTGTCACTGGTTTAATTGCCGATCCTGAGCCAAACCGTGACAAGTGATATGTATTATTCACAGTACTTCTTTGTTTAAGATGATTGAAATAAAGCAGTTTGCAATTATTCTGAGTGTTGAGACATTTGTTTATGAAGTAACATTTCTTGTAGTTGCTGAGAGAGGGAAATTTCATTTAAAAGTTAACTTAAATCTATTTGTGTTTTCTTATGAACATTTGCTTCAGCAGATAATTAAATTGAGGTTTAGGATGAAGGAGAGTGAAACAGAGCTATATGTAGTATTGACTCATCTCTCCAAGCAATTATATACAACAAAGATATACTAAAATAAATATAATATGGCAGTTAATCTAATCTCAGATCTCTCAAGCTCTTTGACCAAGCCTGTCTTTACTTCATTGGTTATGATTACACTGGCAATTTCCCTCTGTACCCTGCTTTCACATCCTGTCTGTCCCATCTGCTATTCCCATCCCACTCAGTAGTACTCCATGACTTACTCCCATCACAGTTTACTTCCTTCCATCTCCCCAAGTTCTCTTCCCCTCTACTTTTAACTCCTTAAATCAGAGGTATCATTCTGAGACCGAAGACATATTTGCTGACCTCACCTTAGGCACACTCAGCACTCAGAGCAAAAGTCATAAGAACATCATGTTCAGTCCCTTGGGGATGAAATCTTTGGGGAACTAAAATGTTAAAATATTAATCTGAACTTTCTTCCCAATGCCCCAACAATATGAAATTTAATTAGCTAGGGTCAGATTTGATAAGGTTGGCAAAAGGCACATCCTTGGTACAAAGTGTGTTTATTCCTTCCTCCCTCTCTCCATCCCAGGTTTTTTTCTGAAACTTGGAACACTCAGTTTAAGGTCATTGGAGTTCATGCATGTGGACAAAACTTATTTTTCTATAGCCTTTTCCTTGAAAGCAGATGAGATATTTTTGCTGTAATATTCCCTGAAAATACCAACCAAACAAAAAAATCAAAACTGGTCCAATTGAGACACCTAAGATGGAAAATTTTATCCTAAATAATTGAAGCTTGGCGATGCTGTGAGTATCTGAAAAAGAGCCATGAAATAGGAAACATCAAGGAATCTAAACAGGTTTGCTATTAGCTTTGGCTTTAAAGTATGTATTAAAACCATTATTTTACAATTCCCGTGGTGTTAATCAAATGCATTCATTTTCCTTTCCAGTTGTCTACAGGTACAGCAACCTAGGCAGCAGTTCTATGACAGGTACTGGTGATTAAATACAAGTGCTAAAACAGACACTGTGCTTTGCTCTTCTAGTTCTCTGTAAGGGCTGAGCATTATTCATATGCTTGGATGATCCATATGATCCATAGGAGTCTTGGAAGTATGTGAACAGAGCTTTTCCTGTCCAAATGTCAAGCTTGTTAACTAGCCAGATGATGAATTAGGTGGCGTAGGCAGAGCACCCAACAGTGCCTGTTGTTGTCACTGAAGTTCACTAATAAGAAGAGATCCTCTGTGCTACTGATAATGATCTTGAACAGATATGTATCTAACGAGGTGGCTTTTCCAGACATCCCTTCATCCAACATAGGGAAGGAGGGTTAAATTCCAGTAAGATCATTGGAACTGGTAAGTGCTGTGTTTAAATCAGAGCTTTAACTTGGTATTGCCCAGGTTAAATGTCACAGGTTCCGCAAGCTATTACCTAACTTCAGATCTCTCAGGCTTTAAACACCTTTTGAATAATTCTTTCCAAATTTTTTCCAAAAATGCTGAAAGGATATTTTTTCATTCCAGAGTTAAAAAAAAAATATATATATAGAATAAACAAAACCATTATTTATGAGAATTTCTTATCTAAGTTGCTTTGGTGGAAGGGACGCTGCACCAGTGTTTTAGGAACAGAATTTGATTTGTCCTTTGACATAACATGATGGTTATTTTTGTTGTGCAAAATTTTATTACTCTTTTATTATTTTTTTTTGTATTTGAGAAACTGATGGATGTAGGAAATTACCATTTGCTCATGGGACCCCACTGTGTGCTATTCCCATTAAACCAGGGTATCCAGATATAAATTAACTGCTCTTTGAAGTTCACAGGATGTTCACATTGGCTCAATTTCTTCAAGACAGTATCCACACCAATTTTTGTTTTGCTTTAGTTAGCACAGTTGGTGTCTCAAAAGTACTGCACAGGATTAATTTTTGTTTGGTTTTGTCATTTTTGAGTTTTTCTGGGGAGAATGGCCATCTGAACGTATATCATGGTTTACATTACTGTTTTTTGAGAAATGAAACAAAGATACTGAAGTATAAGCACTAGTCTATTTCCTTTGTTAGCAAAACAAACAAAAGCAGCCCAACTAAAAGATTTTCTTAACTCTGAAGGAACACTGTCTCCTTCTGCAAAAAAGTGTTGAAAACTCAGCTGCTGTGGCTCAGTGTTGCCATTTCCTGTGTTACCTCTCCCCACCAGGTGCTGGGCAGAAATGGTCCCTGAAGTGTGTAAATAGAGGCAAAGATTTCTGATGGTTTTATTGTGGAGACCTGCACAGAATTTATTTGCACCCCAAGATATTTTGCTAGAAACTGCAGAAAAATGAGCATAGGACCCAAATGATGCCATTCTCAAACCATTTAAAGGAAGTTTAACTACCGGCTAAATTAGTGTTAGTAACAAGGATTTTGTACACAGACCTTTAGGTTCCATCAATACTCCATCACAGAGGTCCCAAAAACTTTTGAGTAGACTACATTCAACCCTAATACCAACAGTGCCTCATGATCTCACCTACCACATGATCACTGCAACCATCCACATACCTTGTCATCATATAACATTCCTCTGACAGGAATGAAACTGTTTACGTGGGTAATAAGTAATGTATTTTAGGATTATTTTTGTTTTTAGTGATACAGCAAGGGAAAAGAAAGGTAACACTAAATTTCCACAGGGAAATACTGACATTCACTAAGTAGCCCTTTAGAAATAGTTTTCCTAACTTCCATACCATCAGAAATGTTTACTTTGGATTTTGGGACATTTGAAAACAGATCTTCTCTTTGCAGCAAGAAACCTGAGAGTGGCACGTCCAACCGTGCCAATAGCCAGTAGTTCAGCATGCTGTCCCTGACAGGGACCTCGATCAGCTGCTTCAGAAAATGTTATAGAATCAACTGGCCACAGAAATGTTCTCCTTACCCCATGCAAGTTAGATGCTGATATCTGCCTTGCAGCCTAACTCCCTCCACAAACTCCTGTGGGCTTTCAGAAATGCTTATTTTGGATGTTCTTATTATCCACACACCAAGCCTTTTTTTGAGTCCTGCTGGACTCTTGACCTAAATGATACCTTGTGGCAGAAATCCCAGGCTGATTGCATGTTCTGAGTAATTATTTCATTCATATTCCATTCCCCACACCACAATTTGGAAGCCAAGTTTAGGTTAAGCTGCTAGCTATGTATGCCAGCTCTACACTGATTCATATTTTCTTTTATGTAAAAGAAACCACCAAGGTCAGTAGTACAAAGAAAATTAACCTAATAAAGAGGAGATCTCATTCAATGGTGAATAAAACTAGCAATATTTATTTTTTAAATGAAAATGTGGCTTGAACAACATTCTAACTTTAAGGCAGAATGCAGCAAAAGAAAGATCGGGCCAAATACAGAAAGTTACATGTTTTGCTTATGAATGTGATAGAGAAGCAAAACATTGTGTCTTTTTGTTATGTGTTTAGCACTTGCGGTGCAAGTATCTAATATTTAATGTTTGTTTTATGCCAGTTGGTAGAAAAGAAAAAAGGTCCTTGCCTACCATCAGTGCACAATCCCCTTCTGTCCTGGTAGCTTTGAAACTTTCTTGCACAAGTCCAATGTTTTACACCAACACTGAGTCTCTTGAACTCTTAGCAACTGAAGTATTGTACCAAGCTGGAAAGGAAATACCTAGTGGTAAATATGTACATTGTAGTTAATCAATATAAAGATAATATTTTATTGTGCCTTCGGTCTGAAGATTTTTTCAAATGTTAGTTATAAATCTGATTAGCAAGTGTTGAATATCACTGAATCAGAATGATAGTAATTTATACTACATCTGCATTCCTCGGTGTAATACAAATATGATGTGGAGTATGGGAGAACTGTGCTTACTAGAGTGACATTCTGTAGCCACATCTTTATTTCCTATTTGATTTGGAGATGGATGCTGCCTCAACATCTGCAGAATAAAAAATGCTTATATGGCTACTGCTGTGCTAAGGCTGGGGGTTGGAGGTGGCATTTGCACTAGAGACATTAAGGCCTATGTGGCATTTCCTTAGTGCTGCACAAACAGATAGATTTTTCATGGGGAAAGCAGTTGCAACTTACTGGTGACTCAGTGTGGCCAAGCAGCTGGAGAAAATATTCCTTTCTGGAGCACTCATCTGACAGTGTCCGTCTTCTCTGATGTCTGACTGCTTGTTCCAGCTCCTGCACCTGCTTGTCCACGGCTCCCACCTTTCCTGGCTCTCCTTCCCTTATGTTTTTCAAACTTATCCCCTTCTAAAATAACACCACCGAAAACATTTTGTAAAGCCAGAGATGGCTGTGTTAACCTGAATTTTGCAAGGAATCAACATTCTCTCTCATATTTTGTTCTGTTCCTTTTTTTCCAACTTTTCATAAGGGCTCCAGTATAAGGACTGTATTCTTTCAATGTTTGCAAATTATCTAGCATAACATGATGCAGTCCACTTTTTCATCAGCCTTAAAAAGCAAGATATTGTTCTGACACTACAATTAACCATCATTGTCTTTGGCTACTGAAAGATGGGATAGGACACATCATTGACTGCTCAAAAAGGCACAGATGTAGCATGTATCCCAAAGTTTTTGTTAATTGTTCATCTGGATTGTTATTCCTCTCATCAGGCTGAGACAATTGGGGCTATTCAGCCTGGAGAAGAGGAGGCTCTGGGGAGACCTTATAGCAGCCTTGCAGTACCTGAAGGGGGCCTACAGGAAAGATGGGGAGAAGCTTTTCACCAGAGAAAATATTTGTTTACTAAATACATGCTGAGCATCTTTCCTGCCTTTTCTCAGAACAGGCCCTTGTCCCTCTGTGGTTAGCCAGACTGGATACATGGTTCACGTAGTTCAAGGATTGCTTAATTGAACAAACCTCTGTCCTTTGTACTTTTCGTTTATGCTGCTGGCACAGCACACCAATGGCTGGATGTGCATTACTAATACAGTGGTTTTCATTTTGATTTTTCCAGCTTCATCTGAATCATATGTGCAGCACTGGATTGTTACTCAGCCTGTAGAGTTAGGATGTTTAGAGGGAAAACTTCTTCCTTCCGTTTCTGTCAGTGAGGAGAGTACTGGTGAAAATAGTGCCAAAGTAGTTTAGCAGAGACAGAAAAGCAGTAGAATCTGGTCATTGCCCCCAAGTTCTGTCTTTCCAATCTAGCATCAGGTGGTGGAACTGAACTGTCTGACAGGAGCTGCAAAATTTGGCCAAGTTCATCTCTCCTCAGGTAAATGGCAAGGCAAGATCTACACAGCTAAGTGTTGCAGAAGGCAACAACTGATTGAAGTTGTTTTTTGTTTACCCTGCATAATTTCCGTGATGTAGTTTATTAATTGATGCCAAAACAGGTTGTATATATGGGATAATAATAGTAGATAATCTCTTAAAAATAGCTTTATCATCAGAAAGAATGTACCTGGAACCAAATCCTAATTCTCACAGATTCATCTTCCTTTGTCTAACTCCTCACCCTCCACTTTCCTGCCCTGAACAACTACATCCTGTATATGTTGGGACTTAGACACAGAACAGTGTTCATGACAAAGCTGTTTGTTACCTCTCTTGTATATGTGCTGTACATGTATATGTATATGTATATGTATATGTATATGTATATGTATATGTATATGTATATGTATATGTATGTCGAGTCCACTTTGCTATCTCTGTTCATGTTTCACTTGTTCTTACCTGACAAACTCATAATCCACAGCCTAGACACCTGAGGAGCTGTTCCTCACAGTTTACAGACCCAGTTCAACTGTGCCCACAAATTGAAAGTGAGATTCATTTAGGAACAAGAAAAGAGGTTCAGCTATCGATATAAAAGCTGCAGGGCTTCCATTTACTCAGCTCTTAACTTTCTTGTTAGCCAGGTAGGGAATGAGCCAAAAGGCAGGCACAGTAGAAAAAATTATTTGTTCAGAGGAACTGGAATTAGATTAACTGTTAGAAGACATGGAACTGGGACAACAGCAGGTTTAATGCAAGTGCTATGGGAATATAAGTACATTGACTGGGGCATTTGGGGGAGGTAAGAGAAGACTTTTAAAAGGTTATGAAAGCGGTTAGATGAGCAGGAAGGATTGTTTCAGGAACTCAGGGAGTGGATTGTTCTGCTAACTGGATTTGACAGTAGCCATGTCTTCAGACCCTACTGTTTGGAAGGACAGGTACAGGAAATGCTGCCAGGTCCCTGAGCTGGAGGTATTCTATCCATGAACTGGCTTTATACATCTCATTTGTGAGGTCTTTCTAAGCAACATTTCTCCCATAAAGCGACTCACCGCATAACCTTTTGGCAAGTTCTCCTTTGAGTTTGTCATGCTAGTGATCATATCCTGTGATCAACCCCCTGTATTCAGTGCAGTTTCAGAATGAGTCTGAGCCTCCGCAGGCAGTCCCCAGCCCTCACCCTCCAGAAACCTGAGGAAGTTGCTGGGGACGTGCTGCCTATCCACCTCCCTGGTTATCAAGTTGCTGAAGGGCATGGGGGTTCAGAGGAGGACTATACGTGGACTAGCATTCTTGGGGCACTAGGGAACAAGAAGAGAATATTAATATCAGGAAACCCAATACTGATTTGCAGATCATCAGCTGCCATGTACCTATGCATGAACACATGATGGCATCTGTGATGCTAATCCTGAAAGTTACAGATATCTGACCTAATTTCCTAAGACCCATCTTCATTACCACTGTCTGACTAAATCTCTAGAGAATGCTATAACCTTCAGGAAAGATAAACCACAGAGATGAGAAAGGGAATGGAAAAGGGAGAGTTGCTTGCAGTGAAAGACAATTAAGAGGCCTTCTCCACTAAGAGGGCAGAATGCAGCTGAAACTAGTCCTGATCAGTCTAAGGAAACAAATGTAGGAATGCACTGCACAGGAGACATTATGGTTGAATAGGAGGAACAGCCTCTATGTGCCGGCCATCTGCTGTACACAGTTGATAAGAATAGCTTTCCAGGGAAGAGGGAGAAAGACATAATGTTAATGAAAGACCAGCAAACTGGTAAGTATGTTTAAAAAGAAACACTGACTTATTATTAACATTAATATTTAAATGGGATGAAGATTAGGATGTAATAAGAGTATCAAAGTTGCCCTAAAACTGTCTGAGAGGAAGCTCTGATCATCAAATTAGATTGTTAATACTTGCTACTTCTGCTACCTTCAGTGCTGACCAATTTACTTTGAAATATCTGCCACCCATCCTACCTGGTTTTTACATTAGCACAACTCCAGAGGCCAAGTGAGCCTTCTTTCATCCCCAGAATCTAAGCTGTCATGGTATTAGCATTGCAGTGCCCCTGATAGTGCAGGGATATGTGAGAGGCCAAGCTAATAGGGAAAGACATGTAGTTTCCTTGGATAGCTGAGAAAAACAGACAAGCTTTACAGTTCGCATGCCTTTCCCAGTCAGTACTCTGATAGTCAAGCTGGGTGAGGGTGGCTCAAGCATTCAGCTCATGTCGATGCCTGAAAAGGCTAAGCAGAATTCGGGAGTCTGGTTGCTTGCACTGCTGGCTCCCTCCACCTGCTGTTTGCTCTGTCTCCTGCAGTGACAAGATAAGCCACTGCTGAAGTGTATATGCACATGAGCAAGGGGCACATTTGGCAGCCAGCACTTGTCTTTCATTGCAGAACGCTTTCAAATCCGTGAAAGAAGATCACTATAAAAGTTGTTGGTATTTATTTTATGGTATTGCTAGTACAACAGCTGCTAGACGGTATGTGGCATCATTTGAAATGTTCTCGGTGAAATTTGCTATTTGTTCTAGGCACTGATTGCTTGCATAAACCTTGTGAAAAGTTCATGCATGCAGTATGATCCTGGGCAAAAATACCTGTTTTATCAAAAATGCCATTAGTTTCAATAGAGCTATAACGTATGTTAAAAATATTTTCTTAAAGATTTCAGCTCTAACAAATTAGCTGGCTGTTAGCCTTTGAAATTAAACCCAAGTGTATAATAAATTTTGAATTATTTGGATGTTGCTTCTTTTTCTTCTCACAGGATAACCAAAACTTATCCTGCTTGCCTCACTTGCTTTTCAGAAGTATTCAAACATTCTGTGATACAATTCAACTCTAAAGTTTGTGTGAGCATGTGGTATTTTTTTCATTGTGTTTTTTCAGTGTTAATGTCAGATGTCATAGGGATTAATTTTCATTTTCAAACAGGTTAAGTATAAAAACAATTTATTGCAAAAAATATTGTGCTGTATGATTGTAAAACCCAAAAGCTGCCAACACAAAAACATTTAATGTAAAATTTTGTTGTCAATTAATGTTTAAACCACATCATTCTGACTTTGATATTCATGGATAGCATCAAAAACAAGGGGCACAAACACAAATAAAGCTTGTAATGGGAATTACTGCAGAACCAGCGTCAGCAAATTAGTGCAGACTTTTTTGTAGCATTCGGTTTTCTCTGCTGGATCATTTGATTTAATCTTTTGACCATCATTTTAGCAAAAAAAAATATCACTACAGTCTGTGTACTTCGTGAAAACATCCTTTGATAGTTTGAATTTAGATCTTGTGCCCTTCCTGCCCTACCTTCTTTTCTCCCAGAAGCTTCTACAATTGGTGACAATTTAGAAAAAACATCCTAACCTGAGGTTAACAGATCTTCCCAGTTAGTGTCTCTTACATACTTTCAGATAGGAATGTTATCCCACAAGATACTTCATTTGAGTCCTCTGGACTATCCTTTCTCAGGTCTCATGAAGTTGCGAGTCTGTAAAATTTCCCATTTCTGTGGGTCAGTTGAAGAATTTTTATTATTTTTTTTCCAGTGCTCCATGAGAGTATTTGTACACAAACTGTCAGATTCTGCCACCATTTACTTTGCAATTAACCAAAGACTGTGTTAGAGCAGTGTTTGCAAATCCCACTCACTACAAACTGCAACATTAAGTTCTCATGGCTGCACGCTCACAGGACAAGATCCGCCCTGGCCCATGGCATCCAGAGGAAGCAAAATTGTGTCTGTATGTTTTGATTCTTATGTATTTCCCTGGACTGGAATCAACTGAAGGAGAGGGCTAGCCTTTCAAAGTTCAATACTGTAGAGCTGAGCAGTGTGCACACAAATGGTAGGTGCAATGTGCAGCTTTCAAACTTCTCCCAAGACTGGATGAGTCAGCACTGGCTTTCTGCTGGTTTGTACTCATTTGCCATAATATACTTGAAGAGTGTAGCACAGTTCATAGGGGAGCAGATGTATGTAAACTGAGGTGAAATAAGGTAAAATATCAGCATCTCTACTTTGAGTTACTATGTATGTTTAGTACCCATTTTAGGAACGTGCTTTTCAGAAATTAGGACCTGAAAAAATGCACTTCTTTTGTAAATTTACTTTATAAGTTCATTTTACGTAGCTACTCCAGGAGCAGATTTCTATGAGAGCTCTAGCAGGCTCTCTTCTTTGCCTCTTAGAGGCACCTGATTGCTTTCTGAGGTCCCAGGTGAGGCACAGGCAGCACCTATGAGGGCAGGGGCTTTGAGACCTACTGTAGGTCACCCTGCTGGCAGCTCAGAAATGCAAGTGGGGGCTACAGTCTCTTCACTTTTCCATTAAATCTCTGAGTGCTTGGGGAAGGGTAATGAGCTTAGAGAGTTTTTATTAATGCTGTCTGATTCTAGAGCCAGCTTTAGGTAGGAGCCTCTGCCGTTAAAAGGGTTCTTGTGTTTTACAGCTGGCTTTCTAGTGGCTGAGCTGAGATGTGCAGACACTCTAAGAAGTGAACCATGGAAGTGACAAGTTGTGGGACAGCAAACCAGGATGGGAGAACAGGGGTGCTAGGGCAATGGGTGAGGTTGGAAAGTGGCCTTCAGAAGAGAAGTAGGAATACAGCTATTGAATAAATTGTGCTGCTGTTTATTCCTGCTCCTTGAAAGGAAGTATGACCTTAGATTCAGGGTTGCCTTACCACAACCTTGGCCCAAAATCACAGTTTCTAAATTTCACTAAAGACCATAGAACAGTACCCAAATATTTGGAACCTAGAGATGGTAGTAGACGTTGATGACTCCTCAGAAAAAAAAAGTGTAAATCCCTCCTATAGTGTGAGAGGTCTCTTTAGGCAATCACAAAAACTTGCATAAGGATGCTAACTTCTGCATGTTCATTCTGGCAGATGCGGCTCTTCAGTTCTTACAGGACCCAGCAGAGGTGGTAGCTTTCTTCTAGAGTGAGGAAGTTAATCCTGAACATGCTCACCAGAGAAATTACAAGAAGAGCCTGAACTGGCAGGCAGCTTTCAGTGGTACATATTGTAGCTCTAACCACTGTGAATTCAGTGAAATAAAAATGTTAGATTTAAGTTTTGTGATGAGAGACCAAGTGCTTTTTTGCAGGAGACAATTTCCATTTGTCAAGAGCTGGCACAACAATTGGAACTTTGCCTTTGTAAGCCCTGCTCAAAGCATGATGGAAACTCCACAAGCCCAAAGTATGTGACCCTGACTTCAGTAGGTGTTCTGCTGGTGGGAGGGCTTGCTGCGCTGGACTCTGGCCATCACCATCAGTCTGTGGGTGTCACTATTAATTGCTAACCTTAATAAAACTGAAAATATATTAATACACTCCTTTTCTTAGAAACCCAAATACAAGAGGGACTGACTTTCATAAAGCGCTTTGGCAATATGCATTCCCTAGTTTATCCCATCAGATTGGACCACAGCTGTGCGGGACATGCTGTACTTCCTCAAGGGCACTCTTCTAAATGAGCCAACAATATCAAAACCTCGTGGGCAATGCAAGCCAGGCCTCCACATGCTTTTAGACTTTACATAGGTTTAACCAGCAATTGCTGCAGTATCTCCTGTTAAAAAGTATAAAAATAAGGCCTCTTTTGGTTGTTTTTTTTTTAAGTAGAAGCTTTGATTTCATAAGCTTCATGTCAGAGGCCTCCCTGAGTACACTAAGGGGCCTTCGTGGCCCTGACAAGCTGCACAGAGGACTCCACCAAATCCCAAGGTCCCAGGAGCCCTCTTTGAGATCACCCTTTGGCCTTCAGTCCTACTGCTGCTGTGGTATAGGACCAGCCTCCAGCTCAGCCATTGGCCTTGGACCTGTTTTGTTGCTAATGACTTGCCTAGTGATCCCAGGGCTGTGTCCCTCCCAGCCTATCCTCACCAGACCTAACCCTGATCAGCAGGACTGACTGTCCAGCTTGGACCTGCCCCACCACCATGAACTAGCCTGACGAGTGGCAGTTCCAGCTGAAGCTGGCCTAGGTGTCTGTCTCAGGCACCATGGGGCTGGTGCACTCCTGTAGCTGCTGGTCATCTTACTGTGCTCCCCTCCTGCCTCCCCACCACCAGGCAGCCCCAGCCCTCACTGCGCCATGGCATTTCACTGAAGAACACTTCTAGGTAACTTTATGGGTTTTTTGATCTACATAAAAAGAGCATCAAAATTGCAAGCCAGAATCTCAAAATTTAAGAACTAGTAGGATCAAGTTTGCTAGAATGCGGTCCCTTTGTGAAATGCAGATTGTCTCCCATGGGCATGCATTGTGGGGCAGAGGAGGTATTAGCACTGCCCCTGAACCAGTGAGTGCCCAAAGCAGCATAGCTGTGATGGCACGAGGGGCCTGAGCAGGTTCATTTATTTTGCTGAAGAATAATATGAAAATAGCTTAACTGACTAGCTGAAACACAACAGCAGGAAATTTGAGACACAAAAAGGACAGAATTCACTTTTCCAAGGTAGTGTTCATTTGTTACACCTGCTTTTTCTTATTCGCTGACTTTTTTGTGTTCTCTCCCTTAGCAATGAACACAAGGGAGGTATTTCATACAACTCACTAAGGGCACAAGCCCTTTTTATTCCCACAGGACTACTCATGCTCTAATACTATATGGCAATGGCAATAAACTTGTATTCATAACCACAGAAACGCCAAAAGCCATGTAAGTTGTGAGTGCTGTACTTTGTGATCTATACTAGAAGAACATTAACGAGACAGTCTACATGTGAGAACATGCTCAGTGTTTGAAACAGTCATATATAGGTGTATATATATGTAAATCTGTGAGTGCATGTATATATCAGCAGTGAGTGAATATGTGCACTGCACCATCAGAAGTGATTACTCACAGCTGTGCAATCAGATAAATACCTCATTGACATTTTGAAAATTCCATTTTATGTGTGTGTTACAGGAAATTAGCTACCATTAAAAAAAGCAAGCCACTAAAATGGCACTGAAACACACTTAGCTGGAAGACTTAGGATTGGAGATAGAGTAGGGGAGGTGGAAGGGAGAGAGAAAGAGAGAGAAGTTGACAGGCTAAAGCAAACATACAGGGCTATCGCTACAAACCACGATATCAGTCATAAAAAGCTGTGCTTCATGACTGCTGGAGTTCATTCCATGGTCTGCAGGCAATGTAGTCAAATGATTTGGAGGGTTTGCTTTACCATTTGTAATGATTTTCAGTCATTCTCCTCCTGCTTTTTTCTCATCTCTGTAGAGGCTTTTCTTCTTCTTCCTGAAGCCTGGACACTAGTAGCCTAACTCCACACAGTTCTTCATTAACTAGAAAGATCAGTTGCAGAATCAGCCCAAATTGTGAGAGAAACTTCACATATCTTTTTCTTCTGAAGTCTAGAAGTATTCCACTTTGTATTTTCTGATTAGAATATTTGACTGAATTACAGTTTAGATAATTTTGACGATGGAACTGATATATGCACAGTTGGCTCCTGGAAGATGCTTCTGCCAAATTCCATGCGCTCTGAAGTTGGGAGACACTAGAAGTCATCAGTGAAGCATTTGCAACATATTAGTAAGGAAGTTATATTTCTTCAGTCATGCTGAATGAAAGAGCTAATTTTTTTTCCTTTTATTCAAATGGGAAAAAAGCTCAAGGGTGATGCAGCAAGGGCGATAAAACCAACTTGAATAAAATCAATAAGGTCATCAATTTTGGCTAAAAGTGTAAGCAACTTGATCTATTCTGACAATTAATTGGTCTGTTGTTTGTGTCAGCCTATATATAAAACCAATAGAAAATTCCCACTGCATTTGACATGGACACTGTGCTTAAGCAACCAAGTTAACTCTCTCCAGACAATTACCATTAATCCGTTTATCAGCAGCAGTAGCCCCTGTGTAATCTCACCAGATCCTAATTTACCTGATTTCTCTCAGATGCTGCTGTCTGGAAAGAGTATCTTCCTTGTTTAGGCAGCAGTCCCAAAATCTCAACAGCCTGAGGGAAATCAAGACTACCAGTGTCACAGTTTTAGACAATAACTAGGTGACAAATGCTCTCTGTTATTCCTCATTACCCTGCCAGGGAAAGATAAAAAGGGGAAAAAGGAAGAGAGACTTTAAGGTTGGGAAGAAAAGTAGTATAGGTTTAATTAAGTAGTAATAATGATGGTGAATTACAAATATGTAAATACAGAACCCACAGTCCTCAGCTGGTAATTGCTTCCCAACCAGAAGTCCCAAACTGGACTCAGCAGCAGATGGAATGCCTGAGTCCAGGGTCCTGGTTACAGTCCACAAAAGCCTTGGAGCAGCCAAGCCAGTCCTACTTGGGGAGGCAGGAGAAGGCAACCTCCCTCAATGAACAATATTCTTCTCCAACAAGAAAACAGAATGCAGAGAAAGTCATGACAGACAACCAGACCCTAGCCCATACGACACCCCAACCGCAGATACCACCAGGGCGGGAGGGGGGGGTGGGTGTGTCTGTGAGGAGCCATTTTATGCTGAGCACCACGGGCAGGCGTGCTGTGATTGGTCCATGTGGGTCACCTGACCCACCCTCTCCTCCCCACAGGCCCAGAACAGCCCCAGCCGCAGCCCGGCAGCAGCTGGGGGGCCCGGGCAGGCTCAGGGCAGTGTGGACACAGGCAATTTTTATCATAGTCCTTTAAAACCAGGACAACAGTTTTAATATGCTCACCTTCCTTCTTGAAGGCATCTTCTAGACAGATTCAGGAAGCACAGGTATTTCTGGACAAGGGCAGTAAATATTAAACCAATGTTTTTGTGATGATTGCAAGGAAATTCTTTTGTATAATAGACAAACCTAAGAGATGTTTAGGACTTTCAGCTCTTGAGCACTCCCGATGTAGTGACTGCTGACCTCAAAGTAACAGCATTCCTTTGACCTCCTGAGTTTTACACATTTACAAGTACTCTTGTCCAGTCCTCTACTTCTTTTATTTGGTAAATATAGCATTAAAAGAAACCCATTTTGGCACTAGAGCCACATTAATAAATTGCTTCTTTACAAAACAATTAAAAACTTCTAATTCAGAGCACAGCTGTTTAAAAAGTGTTCAATGACTTGCTCATCAAAAAGCTAATTAGTTTCCTTTCAAATGGAAAGCTGATAAAATGCATTCACAGTAGACAAAAAACTGGCAAGCTACAGATTAACATGCTGTAGGATGCATAACATATTGTGAGTTATACAAGCAGTAAGTGGGAAAATACCAAGCTTTTACATGTGTTCCAAGAAGGATATCACTCCTGAAGAAATAGATTAAACATATAATTGAGTTGACATAATACACTGAGTAAATTTAACAAATGGTACCATATTCAGTAGAATAAAGAAAACATAATATAATGGGTGCCAAGCTTACTGAAGGGTAAAATTCTTCATTAAACTGGTATATAACCCACTGCACAAATTAAATCTAATGAGTCGATAAGCAAAGCAATTGAATGACACCTGTAACAAGCATTCGAAAGGTACTGAATCAGAGGGACTACAGGAACAGATGAACCATGCAGGAACAGACTTTGTTTTGCAAACTCTATAGCTACCAGCATATCAGCAGAGGTATAGGTATCAAACAGAAACTGAAGTGTAAGTACCAACACACCAGCAGAGGAATATATTAGATTTCTTTGCCATAGAATGTAAAGAGATGGAAAATTTTAACAGTGAAATTATAACACATTATCATTATCATATTTCAGCTGCTAAATACTTTTCCTTAATTACCTATACTTTTTTTTTTAATGTACGAGTTGCAATTTTCTGTAGCTTTTATAAATACAAAGAGACTAAAAGATGAAGCAAAGTTCTAATTTGGATCCTGAGATTTTAAAATCATGGTTTTTGAGTGAGGTAAAGGGTGATGAACTGGTGCCAACGAGGAGAGAGGTTGGATTTATAAGTCTAAATAATTTTGTCATGTCTAAGATTAGCATATTTTAATGTATTTATAATGGGATTGTATTACACTAAGTTTGGATGGGATTTTCAGAGCTTTTGCTACTTCTGCTCACTCTTCTTGAAAGCTGACTCTGTAATCAGGGGAACTGTATCTTGTTTTTAGTGAGTAGTCATGTTGAGAATAATCTCACTTTATGAGAAATATCTGAACATTAGTCACCTAGTCTAAGCCTTTCATGTTGAATGGATAGGGATGAGCTCTTCCAAAAGGTACTTCTGCCTATTCTAAAGATTAAGAAATGGAACCTTGTTGAGTCAGATGAGAATCCTAATAATAAATGAAGTTAAGATGAAACAAAATCTAAGTCTCTTCTATTGAGAAATTAGTGCAAAGAAACTCACGTGCTGTAAATTACAAACTAACCCACTGTGCAGAAATTTCCTCATACAGACAAGTCTACAAATAGTCCTCTTGACTTCCTTGTGAGGTAAGTGGAGTGTACTCCTTTCAAGGAATGCCAGTGTCCACTATATCCTTACATCACAAGATAACAGAGAAGAGTGCAGTTAAATTCTATTAAAAGTTATTGATTAGTTTTATTCCATGGTTTCCATAATCTGTATAATTTTATCTTGCTTAAAATTTCTATAACTGCAGTTTCTCCACTCCTTTCTTCACAGCCTTCACTCCTCTGCCACACTTTTCTTCCTCTGCTATGGCAACAGAAGTTGTGGCTTTTGCTACACTTCCAGATGAGGATTCTCACAAGCTGGCATGATGACAGTTTTGAAGAGGAGTTTGTCCCCTACACAATCTTGCCCATAAGGGTCTGACGGGAGGTGTGGATTCAAAGTTCACAGAACTTAAATGTAATTCAATGGCCATTTTTTCTTTCCATCTGGTTAGGCTGTTAATCTTGCAGCAATTTCTTTTTGTTCTCCTTACCCTCAGGATTTCCTTTCCATCCCCAAATTGTTTATATTTTTACTCCTTGTAGGCTATTTGTCATTACACCATTCTGACAAGAACATCTGAGAGAAAAATATTTGGTCAGGGCTGGTATTGATTTCCTGAATATGGTCAAAAGATGTGCCTCTGTTAGACAAGCATTTTTTTCTCACTCATTTTAGAACTATTGTTGCAACATTTTCTCTATCTAGATCTTTGAAGTAATACTGAACAAACCTTATCAATGTCCAGTATTTAGTAACAAGGCAGTGTTCTGGAGGGTAGAGCCTGGCTCTGGGAAACAGGCTGCATTCTCACCCTCAGCATTGACTCGTGAACCTGGGAAGAAGATTTAATTGTTCGTTGCCTCAGTTTCCCCACCTTTAAAATGGAAAAATCAAACTACCAACAGTTGTCTTAACATTTGAGATAACACGGATAAAAAATACTGGATACAGAGATGGAGACGTTCAATCCTAATACAACAGTGTATTTCCAACACGTTGGGGAGACACTTTTTTAAACATCCTGGACAATTCCTAATAATTTTCAGAGGGAGGCTGTGTGACACATGGAAACTGATTATTCAAATCAGCTTAATTTTTTCTCTCCTTCTTGATATTTTCTGTATTTTCATTCTTTGTTGACCCAGTTCATTGAATTTGTTGTGAATACTTAACTTCATTGTCAAAACTTTATCGTATCCTATATAGTGTCCTGGTATATAATCATTGTTAAAAATAACCTAAAATAAAGATTTTGCTACATTAATTGTTTATTTTATACTTCGGTGTGCATTATAACAAAGCTCAATCATGAAAGATTTCTGGAACTTCAAAAAAAATTTCATAAGGACATGTAGGATATTCCTATAATGTAGACTCCTGGAGGAGAATTAAACTTCTGAAATGGCTCAGAATTAATATAGTCCTTAAATCATTATGGGAAGGGCCAATATCAAAACCAGAACACTTTCATATCAGTGATATATGATTGTTAATCCTGTTTACTGGAGAAGAAACTTAGAGTGAGAAGGTTGGCTGAAAGAGTGAGAATTGCTTCTGCTAAAATCATACAGTTAAATTTCAGGTCACAGCAGACCTAGATCTAGACTTTCTGGCATAGCATCTTACTAAACTGCTAAAAGTTTAAGACCTCCTACCATGATCTGATTTCAGGGAGCTATCTTACTTTAACACTTCATTTTTTTTTGTTGTGGAATGTGATAAAATAGAAGTGAGGTTTTGAAAATTCTCCTCACAAGAGCTTTCTACCACAGAAAAATGACTCAGGTTCAGGTATTTGCAGATAAAAATAATATATTTTATGTGAAAAAACAGTTGCATATTTAAGCACTTACCTCTTGATTTTGTCCACTGTATGTGCACATAATCTTTGCACTACAATGTTTAAACCTTACAGAGTGTTCATCTTTGCTAGGATTGATGTTTGAAGTCATTAATAGATATATGAATCTTCAGAAGAGTAAGAACTCTGTCTTGATAGCAGATTTTTCTTCTGTCTCATGGTTAAATCCATGAGATAACTCCATATGACAGAGAAAGGAAACAGAAGAAGACGTACTGTTAAAAAAATCATTTCTCTTCTCCCACAGAGAGCCCAAGGCTAAAGTGTTTGTCAGGTTTAAACTTCAGGGTCTGGAGCAGATTAGGAAAAGTGTCAAAGAGGAACAAAACCAAACACAATTGCTTCTTGTTTGTAGAATGGTAGCTCTTTAGCTGACAGTTCCTGACAGTTTTTGTATGAGGAAACATTTTGTCAACAAAAAAATCATACTAAGAAATAACTTGTAATGGCTCATAAGTGATCTCTGAATGCAAAATGTGTGTGTTTCTTTTTCAAAATAGCCATGTTACTATTGCAAGCTTTCTTGCTTCCTTATTAATGACTGCTTACTTTCTCCCCTCATTAGAGTCACATACCTTTAAGTGACCGTCCACTTTGAAAATACGAGCCTGGTCTTCCCTGCAACTTCTTCTTGTAAAGCACTAAAAAGTGAGTTGTCTTTCCTTCTCCTTCTTATCTCAATTGTTAATTATCCTATGGAGGAAGCTGGAAGAAAAAGATTAGTGTCTCAGCCCTATTGATGAGACAGAAAAATAGATTTTAACTGATGATTTCAAATATATAATATACTACAAAGTCACACACAATAGGCTATTATCAAAAGTCATAAGTTAACTTATAACTCATGAAAGTGAAAGTTCTGCTGGACTGGTAGATATCAGTGAGAATACTGGAGAATTCTCAACAAAAAAAGATAGAAATGTGCTTATGTAGAGAAATCATCACGTTCTGAATAAAAGTGAATAAAGATTAAACATGACGGGCAGTGCTTGATGTGTTACAGAAAATGCCAGATACTTCAAGCACAGACTACTTGGTCAGAGTGGCAGATAAAGCTCCACGTCCCAATCCACAAGATACAGCTGTATATATTTTATGCAGGCCAAAACTAGTCTGCTCACTGCAGGATCTCTTCCAGCAGTCAGTGGCCAACACTGAAGCAGAAGATGAGTATACAATTAGCTTAAACAGCCAGGAATCATTACTTGACAATGGGGTATGAGCCAACATAAGTTATGAAGCAATGGTTTATCAAGGAAAGTAAAGCAACAGGTTGTAGAAGCTAAATGGTTAAAACCTGGGGCACACAGATACAGCAGTTGCCCATTAAAGGATTATTTGAAATAAATATATAAATAAATGGCAAACTGGAATGGATTAAATAGAACCAGGGCAAAATACAGATTTTTTTCATGTTAAAATGTCTTATTTACGTTAAGACATTTACATTCATGCCCCTGGTAAGTTGCTGTCCTATAGGAGAAATTGCTGGAAATTATGCTTTATGCAAACAAAAAAAAGTTGTTTTGTAAAAAATTTCCTCCATCTACAAAAAGAGAAATTTTTATACAGACTGATAAAGATTTTACAATTTATCAGCAAGACTCAGTAATATGCCCTTCAAAGTAACAAACAAAATGCACATTTCTGTACAACTAAAACATTTTCTAGAGAGATAATGTTTCATCTTACTACCATGTAATTTTATTTTTATTCTGGACCCAAGGGTTTTCCACAGAAAAATGCAACAAATTTAGGAAGGAGTTCTTAGTACCAGAATTTTATGAAAGGCTCTCATGCAATTCCACATGCTCTACAATAAAAACATAAGAAAAGCATATGTGAGGATTTTTCTAAGAATTAAGAATCCATGATAGGGGCAAGAAATACTTTCTAGAGGTCTCAAACAGCAATATTGCAGAAGCTTGATTTGTCACACATGCAGAGAATAATCAGGAGACATCTCTTGTTGGTGGCCCAGGAAAAAGTGGTCCTCTTGAAATTTAGGCAGATTTTTTATGCTTACTAAAAATATAAACTAGAGAAAAGAAACATCCTCTGTTCAACATTATCCTCATTCTCTTGAAGAAGTTCTAACACGCACAGTAGATTGTACTGAAAAAAAGACAAACACCTTTTTTTTTTTTTTTCCATATCCAGAGCTGGCATAGTAAACACTGACAGACATATGTGTAAGTATGTCATGACATTACATGGTCTACAGTGAAGTAGAGGCTTCTACACATAACTGCTGGGTTTTGCTGTCCCTTCATCTAAACAATACAAAATAAACCTGTCGAAGTAACACACAGCTTTCAGAAAAAGGATGCAAAATTTGATATCAACCTATATTTAGCATGGTTATGTTACAGAATAGCACCAATGAATCATGAATTGTAAGCAGCCTGATTTTCAGTTCAGAGTAAGAACACCTTCAGTTACAGAAAACAGGAGCAGAGTCACCAGTGCCAGATGTTGATGTACACTCATCATCCACTGTGGTTTTTGCTATATATCACATGCTTAATGGTATGAACAAAAGCTTTTTTGCAATATCTAGTAAACGTAAAAGTAGTAGGAAAGGAAAAAGAAAAAAAAGGTAAAATTGGGACATTAAAAACATTCCTTTTCTCCAAACTTTAATTCCTGGAGTCAGCCTTCTTACTCAGATATACCAACATGCTGATCAACATTGTTTTCAGATCTTGCAGCCAGAAGAGCAGTAACTCATTAGAGAGCAATTTCCCAGGACATCTTGCAGCAATTCTTAGTCACTGCTTTGTTACTTAAAGCTGTTTGACTTCCATGGGTTTTGGGTTATACACATATTTACATGGGAATAGAAAGGAAACAAAAAAAATTTGTAGAGACTTACACATTTTAATGTAGGAGCTAGACCACAATTTCCCTCAACAATTCCCCCTCATTTCCATCTTTATGAAGAATATATGCTGTCCACCCAAGTAATTTAAAGATGTCAATATATTAAAAATGCAAAAATAATATGTTTTAAGTACAAGAAATGGCACATTTTAAATTGTGCATCATGAGTCTATTACTATATTTGATGTCAAGTCATTCAACTTCTCTACTTCAGTTTCTCTATAGACTTAGTCTTTTTCATTAATGCAGAGTTTTGAGGAACCATTGAGAAAGAATTAGATTAATTAAGAATTGAATGAAATTTATTAGTAGAAAGTAGTCATGTTAATGATGTCAATAATGAGGATGTCCTCTGTAAGATGGCTATTCAGTATCTGGTAATAAGAAAGGAGAGGAAAAAAATCAGCACAGGTTAGTTAATTGGAAAATGACCACAAGTCCCCGACTTGTGGTTGTGAAGAAAAGGCAAACACAATCCCAAGATGTATCCAGAGAGGTATTTTTTAGAAGAGATCAGGTAGCTCATTAAAGTCTTCATCTAGAAAACTGTGCACAGTTCTACTTGCTTATTTTTTTGGTGAATTTGTTGACAGGAACTAGAGATCTAAAGGAGGCCTGAAGTGGCCATCAAGGAAATGGAGAGATCATAATACTAAATAAGAAAAAGGGCTTTGTTTGTTTCCCCTAAAAAAATGAAGAATAAATAACAGTTGTTCTGTATAAATTCACTGAGGAGGTGCATTTATGTCAGAAAAAAAGAACAGCCATTGAATTTGTCATTAATACTCTTAGGCAGGAGATAGAATAATGCTTCTAACCACCAAAGGTACAACAGTCTAAAAGAGGATTCCAGTAGGAGTAGTGTAGGTAGGCATCTTAGCTACTTTTTGATTCTTTCATGAAAAGGGCTATATGACATGAAACAGTGAGAGATTGATAGGCTTTTATGTTGTCAGATATGTAAATTCAACATTATAATTCCACCTAAGTTCCAGTTATAAAAATGACTTTCTGGTGAGAGAGAAGAATACCTGTGCTTGGGTAATGGAGGAAAATTCAAGAATGCACGTGGTTTTAAAGGGGAAATACGCAACTTGTTGCTGTTACATATTTTTAGTGAGGAAGCCATTACAAAGTAATGAACTGTCTGAAGACTATGATTATTGTTTTATCTAGGATTTTTCTGGAATTGGATTTAAGGTAGCAAGAAATTAGCTCAGTGCTACAATTTGTTTATAATATTTGAGAGTGATTTTATCTGTCCTTGGAAACAAATTCTGGATGGGTGTGAGCTGATTGACTTGCATTCAGTCCAGTAAGCCTAAGGTAATATTTTTAAGCTATACGAGGTAGTTGCATATATGAAGAGCCTGTACCTGTTCCTTTTATTGAATGTTTCTGTTTTTCACAAGTCATGTTTACCAGATACTGTAGTGTTGATGCCAGGCTGCTATAAAATAATCACATTGGAGTATTGCTGAGGAAAGCTGTTCCCCATCTTTGCCTTGCAAACAGCGTCAGTCTGCTTTGAACACAGACCATGGCTTTTTCCATTTTCAGATTAGATTGTTTGCACATATTATAAGGAAATGAACTTTAAATCAATCCAGAAACCAAAGCTGGTACAGAATGTGACACCTGACACTTAAACAATGTATTTTGGCAGCATACAAGCCAAACTGGATTCTCACGAACGTGCATGTGAGTTTCCAGATGCAACTGAAGATACGGTTTATTTTGCAAGAATTATTTTGAACCCACATGTTTCAGAAACAGTTTTATTCCCTACATTGTTCTGCCACAGCTCTGCTCAGTGCAAGCATTTGAGCTGGATCAAGAAATTAGAAGAAATCAGTGAAAAAGTAAAAGAAAAACAACTAACTATAAGGAATTTTTAGTTTAGGGACCTCCAGCTTTGAATAGCACTTTTTCTGTCTCTTGTTTGGTCTTCATCTTTTTGTGTGCTCAAGACCATTAAGCTCCTTACACAGACTGTAAAAAAGGTGGCATTTATAAGAGAGGACAATGTTGTTGGATTTTATTTTTCTTGTAGAACTGATTTGTTGGTATGAGAATATACAAGCAACCTTTAAAGATCAGGCTGAAGACACGCTTTCTCCTTTTATATGTCAGATTTTACAACATAAAAACATGTAGTTGCTTGCACTTCATTTGGTAATGTGTGACTGAATTCCTGGAGACACCGACTATCCCTACTGTTCTCCAAAAGACATGACTTCAGTGATGACTTCTTTCTTCAAGATCCCAGGCATCAGTACTTAAAACATCTATTTCTTAAACTCAGGATATGAAAGACATGTATAAAAATCAAATGTCAAGGTTTCTTCTGTTTGTTTTTAATTCCAAAGAAAGGCTCTCATTCTTCCTTGCATGGGGATTTTGAGAAAGATGACAAATAAATTACAAAGCTTGAGAAAATTGCTTCCAGACAACATAGGAAAAGAACAAAAAGCCACTGAAATTATTTGACTCAGCCTTAGTTTATTCCAATGAAAAAAAAAATTATCCAGCTGGTCTCAGAAGCAGAAGGATTAAACTTTAGAATGAACAGAGACTCTGATGAGTAAAATAACTGAAAAAGCTTTGTGTGCGTATATGTGAAAAACGGAGATGTTCCAATGGAATATTTCTACCTTGGGAAGCAAAAAGTTGATTTTAAAAAAGAAATAATTTACAGTCTGCTCTTAGAAGAAAAATGCGTAGAAAAATATAAAAATACCATGGTAGTACACTCTTCTGTGTGTGGAGAGCTCTGCTAGTATCTCCCACAGTTGCCTCTTCGTATCAGGTGTGTTGGCAGCTCTGTGATGCAAAAGATACAAAGTGAATCAAGTGCATTATTAGATCATGTAATCAATGTACCAGAGCAAGTACTAGGGAAAGGGTTGCACATCTCCCTGCATTACTGTCCCTTGGCTTCTTCCTGCTGATGCCTAAAATACTAGATGTTTCCGTTTCTGAGAGCATTGATTTGGCTTGGAGGTTTAACTGCAATTTTCAAACATAAAATTCAAACTGTTGCTATATTTAAAATAAATAAAGTTGGAAATGAAAAATACCTGAACTCACCTTACTAAGCTATGAAGGCAACTGAAAAGTGGAAGGTTTTCCTTTTAGCCAAGTCATCTCAAACCAGGAATAAGTCCCAAAGAGAAACAGCAGGGTTGGCTCCTCAACAGCAAGGGCCTGAGGCAAAGCGAGAGCCTGGTACTGCTGCTTCCATCTGGTTCAGCTCAAGCCAACAGATGCACTCCTTAGCTGAGGAATGCGAGGCTGTTGCCACCGGAACAGGTCCTGGGAGGAGAGCGTGGGCAGCGCCCTTCCACTTCTCTTTCACCATGCAGTGGGTAACAGACATCCACCCGTGTCCTTGCATGCATGTGCCTGCTCACATGTGTGCACAAACACAGTGTGCACACACATGTGCTTTGCAGTGTTTGCCAAACTGCCCAGCCTGCTTCACTGTCCTCTTACTTTCTTTGTAATCCAGCTGAGGCAGACTTCTCTGAGCTGGAAAGGAAATACCACTAACAAGAGTTTCTGTCTCACTGGAACAACACCTGGCTGCTTTGTAAGCATTGTTGGTGCTGCTGGGTAGCCAGTCCTACTCCATGAGCACATTCTTCTAGCATTACTTGCTTTGTTATGGATTTTTACCATCCTTCATCACTATCTGACATTAGTTTTGGTAGAATTAAAAAAAGGCAGAAAAAAGCAGCTCGAATAAACCTATCTGAGATTTCAAATCATTTGGTGCAATATCAAAATAGAAAAACAGCTGGAATCAAGTGTTCTATAGTTTACTATCTAGTCATAGCGTGACACATTCTATAAATCACTGAAAATGCCACTGGAATATGGCAAGGGCAGTGCCAAATGACATTTGGGATGCTGTTAATCACAATTTTCATCTAAACCCATGGTTCTTTTTGAGCTGTGTGATTTACTCTGAAACAGTCCTTAAACCAGGTTATATATCTGAATTCCCTGAGGTGAGCTACTGCAATGGAGGCCCTAGAAACATGGTCCCACATTTTGCAGCAAAATCTCATTGCTTTCTGACCAAAGACTCTCAGGGGAAAACCCTGAAGCTGCAGATGAGGGCTCTGTGTCTGGGTATCTGTGGAAGCAATTCAGTAAATGAAAGCTTAGGACACCTGAGTGAAAAAGAGATTTTAATTGATTGAGTTTGACAGCTGATTCTGTGAAATATTCTTGTTTCCTAAGTAAAATGCACACACTTACTTCCTTTGACAGAGGAGTCACAGCATCTCAGCCCATCTCCTTTATTTCACCTGCTGTTTTCCCTGTGCTTGTGTGGTCTCAGCAATCCATACTACATCCCTTCATTACTTTGACTCTCTCTAAACCATGAAATTTTTTCTTTATCTCAGTTATTAAACACCTGAAAGACAGCAGAGTACAGAACTGGTGCTCCCTGACAGTGCTTTGGTTTACCACTCTATTCAGATGCCACACCAGACCAGCAGTGCTCACTCCCACCACAGCTGACTAGAGCTGGTAGCAACCTGTCCATCAAACTCTCCCTTGTCTTCCCTTTATCACTCAAAGTATGCTTTGGTATTATTAGCACAGCAGCCATTTTGACTGAAGGAGAGATGGAGTCACCATTAATCATATTCTCACGAGGATGTTGCTGTGGACTTTCTGGTCTCTCCGTGTCAATGCACATTTCTGAAGCCTTCACTTTCCCTTTGGCTGTGTTTGTGCAGTTCTCATTGATTTCAAAGTCAATGGATAATCACATCTAAAAATCAGTGCTAAGTCCAGGACAAAGTGTATACCATTCCAAAACAAAGAGACATGTCTGTAATTAAGTTTGTTAGGATGATGGAGAAGTGCATAGATTTTTAGAAGTAGCTGAATGTAGGCTTTGCTTGTCAAAAGCCTCTCACAAAGCATGGGCTCTGAACAAAGCTGGTTTTCATATCTTCATATTACAGCAGCCAGCACAGTGATTACTACCTTCTGATACAATGTAGCCCGTAGGTGTCTTTTACTTCTGACTTGCACTTAAGGATTTTTTAAACCAGCTATTGCCGTTAAGTCATCTTGCTTGACTTCCTACAATTTCATTCCTAACTCCACTACTGAGTTAAAGCATATGGTCTTAAAAAGACACTCGGATATCATTTGAAGACCTCAAGGAAGCTATTCAATTACTTTCAGTTGCAGCTTGTTGCTGAATGATTCAGTAATTTTAAATGTTTATGCTTTGGGTTACTGTAATACCTATGAATTTTTGGCCTGGACTCAGACCTCATTATGCCAAGTTTCACAGGCACATAGAACAAAAACACAGAATGAATTGCCAGTCTATGTGATTATTCAAAGAAGTGCTAATCCCTTTTTGGCCAGAATCCTATCCAAAGTGACTCCAAATTCTCTTGCAGTCTGTCTTGCTGGATTTACTTATTTCTGTTGATTAATTCCACAACTTCAAGTTTTAGTAATTTGTTACTTTGTCGCCAAATTGCTGTGGAAGGGCTCTGATTAACCACGCTGGTATAACAGTTTTTGTCCAGAGTGACAGATTACATTTTGGGTAAACCAAACTGCACTATGGGGATACCTTTCTGTAGCTGGTGAGGCCTCACCTCGAGTCCTGTGTGCAGTTCTGGGCCCCTCACTTCAAGGAGGACGTTGAGGTGCTAGAGCGGGTCCAGAGAAGAGCAACAAGGCTGGTGAAAGGACTAGAAGGAAAGTCTTATAGGGAGAGGCTGAGGGTGCTGGGGTTGTTTAGCCTGGAGAAGAGGAGACTCAGGGGGGACTTTATCACTCTCTTCAACTACCTGAAGGGAAGTTGTAATCAGGTGGGGGCTGGACTCTTTTTCCAGGCAATCAGTGACAGGACAAGAGGGCATAGCCTGAAGCTGCTCCAAGGGAGGTTTAGGTTGGATATTAGGAAGCACTTCCTCACGAAGAGGGTGATTAAACATTGGAATGGACTTCCCAGGGAAGTGGTGGAGGCACCGTCCTTGGATGTGTTCAAGGAAAGACTGGATGTGGCACTCAGTGCCATAGTCTAGATGGTGTGGTGGTGTTGGTCATAGGCTGGACTTGATGATCTTAAAGGTCTTTTCCAGCCTTGGTAGTTCTGTGATTCTGTGATTCTGTGATGTAGGCCTCCAGACCCTGATCTTTTGAAGGGTTCAGAAAAATAGATATAGATAGTTGTGTTGCTGATGAATAAAAGCTGATGAGTTGAGTGTGCAGTTCAACCAGACAATAGTAACACTTAAAAATTACTTTCAAATTCTTTGGGATAGAACATGTGTGTGATCGGATGGGGAGACAGGGGCTACAAGTGGACAAAAAAGAGAGAAAATCCAACAAAGCAGAAATGTACAAATCCTTTATTCACATTTCAACACCTATACATGGTACACTACAAGCACTTTTACCTCTTCTCCACAACAAACTGTATTTTGAATATATAGTGAGCCACAGCCCACTCATCTGCTGTTGATATTTCTCAGGACTGACTGCAGTGCTACTTCTGAGAGTTATTTCATGACTGTTAAAGTAGCGTTTGCAAATGGAGAGAAGACTATAGTGAAAAGTGGAGCTTCTAGAAATGATAGATTTTCTTTATAACTTTAAAAGTTACTGATAAGATTTTCTTACAGAAAAAAGCTTTGTATCATTTTGAATGTGCCAAAAAATTACTAGTATGCTTTGGGGAGAACTAATAAATGAAATACTTAGACTACACTCTGATATTAAAGTTTTAAAGAGAAATGTATGTATTATGCAGGTAAAACGAGAACTTTACATGAATTGGGAACAAACCAGATTTTCAGCAGATTTTCGCAAGTTTAGTGTTTTTCATTAGAAAATAGAATGAAACTAGTGAAATTCAGAATTTCCTCTGAACAAAAACTGTAAAGATTATTTGACTGATTAGGCCATTTCCTTCAGATAAAAATGAAATTTTCTGATTTCAGTTTGTGTGGGTTTGTATAAAGGCTGGAAAAGATTTATGAGAAGGAGCAGCCATTTTATTTTTCTTATTTTGTGATCCTTATCTTTGCATGAAGTATCTATCTTGCTTGTGACAAATCTGCCAAACGGAAAAAAAAATAAATATAAGATTTCTAGTGAGCTTGAGATACTAGAAAAATACGTTAGAAGTGAAAGCCTCTGAAATACTAAGTTTTAGAAGAACATCAACCCCCAGCTCAGCTCTACCTGACAGCGTAGGTTGGTGGCAACTGATCCGAGAACAGCAGGAACTTTATGAGCAAGTTCCAGTGATAGACGTAAGACAACTGGATTTGATCAATAATGTGACCTGGCACAAGCATAAGAACAGTATTTTAAAATATCTCCTACCTCCCTCATGGGATTGTAGGAAGTGGGTAATTTCCAGCACTATCAGTGGCACAGAGGAGCATTTTACTCTGCAGTCAAATAACTAAATAAGATTTGTTAATGCATAACCGCACACTAAATTTATCTGACATAGCACGTTTGCCAGAAAAACATTGTGTGGATAAGTTTTTTCTCCAGATTGTTTCCTTAAGGTGCAATGACAGATTTTAGTTCAACATTTTCAGATAGCCAGGCCTATCATGGTAATATTTAATTACAGCTGAATTCTTGTGAACAGTTGTTCTGGTTTTGCTGGGACAGAATTCTAAAATAAGTTTTCTGTTCAGAGACCCTGTAGTTTTGAGAGACAGCAGAGTCCCATTCTGTGATTAAGAAAGATGTAAGATGTGTTGTTTTCATTTATCCCAGCTCTGAGATGTGGGTTTCCACAGGGTAGTTTTGAACCACGCCGGTGCAGTGGGCTTGGAGGGGCAAAGCCCAGGGCAGTTGACCCAACCTGGCCAACCAAAGTATTCCATGCCATAAATGTCACCCTCCCTATATATCAGGAAGTTTATGAGGATGTTTGGGGGTTTCTACCATGGCTGCCTTCCCAAGAGGTTGGCATCTGTCTTACTGCTTTTCCTGTGCCTGAGGCCTGCTCCTCCACTTGCTGTGGCAGCCACATTCTGGCTGGAGCTGTCATGCTGGCACTTTTGGGCATTCAGCATTCATTGCTAGGAGTGCACAGCTCGTGACTACCATCTGGAGCTGAGTATAACTTTGTATTGGGTTAATATTAGTTCATTATTGTTATTATTATTCTCTTAAATCTGTTTTAGCTTCAACCCGTGGGTCTCCTTTCCTTTTCCTGCCTCCAGGGTGGCATTGGGTGTTAGAGCAACTGTCCAAAGCGTGACAACAGTTTGAAGTGAAACTGTCTGTCATAGTCATTCCATAATCATGGAACCATGAAAACCTAAAGCTAAAAAGGACATCAAGAGGTCATCCAGTCCAACATCCTACACTGAGCAGTGTCTGGTATTTGTAAGCAAACATACAATTTACAAGCATCTGTAGGCAACCAAGACCAGCATATTGCATGTACTCTCTGAAGTTATGGTTTGACTTCCCAGGCATGCTAGACTTGCACGTCTGCAGAACTTCCAGCATTTGGGTCCTGTCCTGCATTTTAGATACAATGAAGGACAATTGCAATGGAAGCCTCTAAGCAGAAGAGGTTTTACACTCTCATCTCTTATTTGGAACTTGGAGGTGTTCCAGCTTTGCCTTTCAGCATTGCTGCTATTAGGTGTTGGCCCAGAATGATTAAACAAACTTGTTTAAAGACCTGTTCCTAGTTTTGAGTAACCTAAATTTTAAAACCCCTGATGTTCTGTGCAAAAATGAAATCAAGTTTCTGTATGGGTTATCGTGAAGGAAAATTTTTTGCCAAATGGCTCCTCTTTTTCTCATTCAGTTCCTTAGTTTGTGTTTTTTGATCAGTGCCATGGTCTGCCCTCAACTTTCTCTTTGCTTTGTATTTTCATAAGAGGACTGGATTTAGTTGTGTGGGTATGCCTGCTGAGTGGGCAGTAATTACTGCTGAAGACCTGAATTAGCAAAGCTTTAAATCCTATTGGAGCAAGAGTAGAGCCACCATTTGCATTAAGAAATAGTCACTAAGACTCTTTTTAAGTATAAGTGTAATTTTTAGAACAGACTTCAGCACTTAAAAGTCTAAGTCATGCTGAAAGTTAGGCTTAGGTGGACATATTTTGCCAGTCAATTTGGAAATGTTCCATAAGCCTCCTTCAGTTGAAACAGGCAAAATAAAGCACTTCTCTTTTGAGTGTTGTCTATATACATATTCACATTATTATGTGTTTTAATGCTGCAGATGCTTAAGTCAGACTCTGTTTTGCCTTAGATACACCTGGAAGCTGTTCCTCCTCCACATGCCCATGTCCTTCACGTTATATCAGCTACTCAGTTGGATCAGAACACTTAGCCAGTGAAATGAAATATATTTGCCAAAACACAACTCTTTGTGTATTATTTTATTCATGGCTTTTGGGGGAGAATTACTTTGTTTAGTTCAGTTTCTCCAGCTCTGTAAAACAACAGGAATGTTGCACTCAGCTTTGACCACACAGTACATTTTGTGCCCTTTCTCCCTGTTACCTTGGGATTTCCATTCCAGTTAACTAACTTTTTAACTTCGTATTTCTATCATGACCCTGACATGTTCTGCAGATAGTTTCATAGCCTGCCCATCTTTCAGCAAACATAGTTTTGCCATAGACACCTATGGTTAGGTCATGAACACATTGAAGTTGCTGTTCTTTTCAATACTGGCCACAAGCAGAGCAAGAATTGTACCTGTGGAAGTATTTGCTGGCTAGACAGCACCTTATTTTTCAATCCAGGTAGTCAGGAGGCTTTAAAACAGTCAAGAGGTGTTGGCACTCATACTGGCTACTAATCTGTCTTTACTGTCAGTGCTGGAGGACACTGATGACTCCAGCTCTGAGGGGATCAGGTCTTCTAAACTGATATTGAAAATACTTTTGCACCTTCACTGTGTTGAGTTGGAACATTGAGATCTTTGGTCCCTGACAGTCACTAGGAAGGCTCAGTAAAACAGGATTCTCCAATTCTAGTTTGGTTTAATCATGGAAAAAGTCCACTTCGGTATTCTAGTATCTGTGTGTTTCAACCACCAGGAAATTAAATGGCAACAGCCACATCTATGAAGAGAGTTGTGTTAGGAGTAGTTATGAGACCCCCAAAGGAATTTCTCTCTAGAGAAGATAAAGATGTGCACCACCAGAATTAAAGCAACAATTTCAACATCAACAGGGCGTGTACAGTGAAGCTGTCTAGAGACTGCAAGCTTGTATTACTGTTGTAGAACATAAGATAGAAAGAAATATACAAGATAGAAATAGAAGAATATAAGATAGAAAGTGTTTAAGTGAGGGATAGTATCTTTTATTAAAGCAGCCCATACTTTTTGCCCTCACAGTGCTGGGAGGGCATACATATTCACTCTCCTTCTGTTTGCCAGGTAGATAAGAGGCAGACCCCTTTGACCACAGGAGCACTTGCAGGATTGGCTTGGACAGAATGCAGAAGAATGCAGAAGAACTACAGTCATTGGAAGAAACTTTGCTTTCTACTTCAGTACTCATCCATATGCATTTACACTGTGGGTGATCCCATGCAATTCATATACTCACCAATTAACTGAAGTTAAAATTCCCTTTATAGCTTCTTCTGAAAGATGGGGTGGGAGGAGTGGAGTCAACACAGTCATTATTGTGTAGATCCAGAAGTGATTCCTACGTGATAACAATGCCAGAGAAGAGAAAGAGGGGCAAGATTCTGTTCTGAGTAAAGGGAGAAATAAATCACAAAAGTCTTCCATTAACTCTAGCAGTACAGGAACCGTTCAGATCTTTAAACTAGTTCTAATCCATATGATGAGCACTATCAAGGATGGGCATAGAGTGGTATGAGCAGAAGCTGTTCTTTCAGGAAGAATGTGGGGCATCATCTGTCAAGGCACAAGGTATAATACTGCCAAGTATAATTTGGTTATGGGTTTTTTTTTTTGTTTTCTTCACATCTGTAACTTTTCCAGTCTTGAAATCAAGAATTTAAGATTTTGCTTTTCTTGAATAAAATTTAGTTGTCACTTTTAAGCTTGTCTGATGGAAGGACTGAATCTGGATACAGAAAATTCAAATAAAAGGATTTGTCTGGACAGTAACTACTCCAGTAAAACTGTTTGTACAGGCAACAGCTTTCCTCCCTGCTAGGAGCTGAGATATGTCTTTTGCCAGGTATAAGGACTAGTTTGAAAGTGTTTTAAGCAAGTATTAGGGTTTAGTATCATAAAGATCACTTATAGCTGCATGTAAACCTTGCATTATTAGCATGCTAATTTTTTAACATTAAATAACTTAGGCGCTGTTGAAAACTTCACCTTAAATCTTAATTAATTCTATAAGAAAAAACCTGTTACATCTCATGGTTTTGGAAAATAGTAAAAAACTTTAGAATCAGACAATTATTTACCGGAAAGACTACGTAGTCATTCTTCTGAAAAATTCTCTGGTAACGAGTTCCGGTCTTGTTTTTTAATTTTTGAATGGTTTGTTTTCCTTTATGACTTCAGTATCATCTCACTACCACTCTTCCTGAGATCTTATGTCATCAGGAATGCAAATGAATTGAATCGTGAATTTTAATCTCTTGGGTTCTATGGTCCTTCAAGACAGAACTTAGTAGAACATACACAGCTGTGAACACATTTCTACTCTGATTAGGATTTGTTCCTATATTCTTATTAGGATGAAACACTTTGCTAGACTGAGCCCAAAAGTGATCTGATTCCTATGACAACCAAATTGAAGGTCAACTTGAAGAGCAGGGATAAAATCTCTTTCCTCATAGGCTACTTTAAAAATCTATTAAAGAGTTGGGCATATTCATCGATGTCTGTTGCACAGGATTTTTAATTGGCTTGATAAAGCAGACCCAATGTCTAACTTTGTTCTCTTGGTTGACACATACAGATTAATTTAAATTCGAATATAGGTTAATGATCCATCCGAATGGAATGCTTGTAAACCTCATGGCTTGATCATGCACAGATACTAAATATTGAGTGACCCAGAAATTCTACTGGAAAATATTCTATTTTCAATAAGTTTTTCCAAAGTCCAGTCAGCCCCTACAACATTGTTATTTGTGACACTGAATATGAAAAAATGGCTCTGAGCACTGTTCACATAAGTTAGTTGTAAGAATTTCAGATTTCAAGCCTTTTGATGCTAGGCAGTCTGCAGCAGAGTCTGTGACACCTGCTGTTTGATGCAGTTGCCCTTTGCACTGCTCAGTATCATCCTTTCCTATTCCTCTAATCCTAAAATAACAAATGCACTAGCAGAACACAATGGATACCTGGGTTCTGACATTCCAGCCTGGGGTTCCTTGGTACTCGTGTCTCTCTGCACACTGAATTTGCCAAAGTCTTGAAGCAGAACTGCTTTGGTCTCTGCCTGTCACACTTGTGTGGAAGCTCCTGAAGGCTCGAAACTCTAATGCTACTTGTGACGTTAGCACAAAATCAAACATGGTTGAAGAAGGTGTCCCAGGAAGAAGAGAACATCAGACTTACTGGGGGAGGGAAGCATGAAAAAAATCGATACCAGACAATATTTCTTGCAGGATGAGTGTCCTTCCTCTGTTTTCTGATGTGAGCAACTCCATGAACATGGAACTAGCAATATATATCTGAGCAATTTTGCTTTACTAATACTCCTCTAATTATTTTGTATCACTTGATGATTATAAAGCCTAAGGAATTCCTGTTCCTGCCATTGGACAAATAAGATATTAGGGAAATGGTTCTTCCAGTCTTTATTTGTGATACTCTCCACGAGTTTGTAAGTTCTTTGACTCAGATTCTGTCACATTCCATGTGCTTCTATGGTATCTGGCTCCTGCTTTCATTAAAGTGTTTAAATACCAAGATAATACCAAGATAATGAAATAAAAAATATATAGTTTGAAGTATCATATTCTGCAACTGCAGAAACTTGACAGAAGAACAATGATATACTTAATTTGCAAATCTGGATTTTAGGGAGCAGAAAATGATGGGTTTTTTCCCCAACCAACAAGGGAAGCACAAAAGTGTGTGCAGCTGTTGCTGTTAATTTTAACTTGAGTAGCCAGTTGTAAGAAATTTGCGTGTCCCGTATTTAGGCAGAATCTTGTTTCGCTGTACAGAAGTGAATAAATTGAACTATTCACACCTATTTCTCTAGTGGATATATTAATATGACTACTAGTACACTCCAATATGAAATAAGTGCTCACAAAAGCTCTTAAAGCAGCAGTTTTATAATCCCACAATGCTAGTAATTTTTGGAACTAAATGCAAAACTGATTTCTTCAAATTAACTTCCCCTCAATAAGTATTTTTGCAAAGATCTTGATTTAACTGCAGAACTGATGAGACAACATTGGTGGTAAAAGTGAATACTTTCCCAGTGTTCAAACATGACTGTATGTTTCCATGTGAAATGCCAAACAAAAAAGAAAAAAAAAAGTTTTAACGTCTTTCTCTTATTGAGTGGTATTGAAATTATTAAATGAAATAGAAGTTATTAGTATGCTAAGTTTGTTTCTTTTTTATTGAATAGGAAATCAATTAACATAACCTACAAAACTCTGCATCTCCTCTCAAAGAAACATGAGATGTATAGCCTTTTTAATACCCTATCATAATGTACAGCTGAAATGGAAAAAGCCAGATGAAATTCAACCAGGGCAAGAGAGAGAGAATGCTTTAGAAAGATTTTTTGTCTTGAACATCTGTGGTCATCCAATGTACCTGAAAACTAAGGATAGGCAAGAAAACGGTTCAGCTAGTCAGCACTAGGTTGCAGCCTAGTGAGCCCTCCTTCTCTTTACTCTCTGGGCAAGGAAGGAGGCATGTTCATGGATCAGAGCTATGAATCTCCACTGGCAGCTGGTTGCTGCTGTCAGCTAATGGCTGGCCACACAAATGAGTCTGGAGCAGCGTACAACCTTTAGGCAGGATTTTGTATGGGCTTGGCTTAGATTAAGTCTGTTCTTATCTTCAGAATCTTCTGACATCACAGATACTATTGATTACCCAAATGCCATGAAAAAATAACTAAAATTAAATGACAAGTGCCCTTAAAGTTGGCTCCAATATTTCTCCATTTATTCTTCCAGATAAGTTTTAGAGTGAAAAAAACAACCCTCTGAAATATATCCAATAGATTTTACTGGATAAATCTGTATGCTGGCAGCAGTGAAACCTGCAACTCTTTGTTATATAAATACTGCCTCCAAAAGCAGCTCCTGGTCTCCTTAGCAACACAGACTGCAAAGAGCTCACCAGCCTGGTGTTCTGCTGCATGTACAAGCTTCCAAGTCAACTGGAAGATTTTTGGTTTAGGATCCAGAACTTCCCTTAGACCAGCTCAAGTTACTTGTGAGGGAGATTCTTCTTTTGCAGACAGTGTCATAAAAGCTATAGTTCATTGAAATATATAAGCAATGAACCTATAGGTGCTTCTGAGAGAAAGAGAACTTTCATGGCAGAACACTGAGAAATTTATTCGGATTCCTCCTCCCCATCCCATGTCTCATGATCATAGGGCAAAATACTGAAGCTCATTTCTTTAACATAGTTCCCCTTAATAACTTACTCACATAAGGATGCAAGGATGTATAAAAGAATAATCCCATGTCTTTGAGAAATCTTATTTGTTATTACCCCTGTCAGTGCTCATGAGTGCTATTCTAAGACTAATCTTTACCTAATACTATCACACCTGGCTTTAGCCATCAAAGATTTCACTTGGTTCTGGAACGGAAAATCTCCTTTTAAATCACTCCTTCTTCCCCAGTCCCCTCTAGTTCCCTTGAGGTTTTGTTTGGGGTTTTGTCTTGTTTTTAAACTTAATATTCATGCTAGTTCTGTACACACCCATGTAATGGTAACTTCATTTAGAATTAAGATTGAGATACTTCTGTTTTATCAATTGTCACTGCACTCCACTGCATCCCCTGTTGTCACCAAATTAACAAGGAAATCACTAATTAAGGCAACATTGCTTGCATTAACATCCAAATATTATGTTACTCAAAACATTCATAGGCTTCTTTATTCATTCACACTGTGCTGAGAACTGAGCGAGGGAAGGCGAGGATGGTCAGTCTCTTAGGTCGGGGACTTCAAGCTGCAAGCCCCAGGATCCTGCCTTTGCCTCCAAAATAGGCTGGTGGGGAAAGTGATACAGCAATGAGATCACTCTGTACTTCTAGACAATTTCCTTTTTCCTATGCATTGAAACATGCATGGAATAAACCCTCTATTAAAGTGAGGCCCACTACATGAAGATGGGCAAAGGTTCAGCTGAAGGGAAAGAAAAATATGTTTTTGTACCAGAAGATTTTCCTGCCCGAATAAGTGGGGAGTAGCTTTGTGGCTTGTTTGCTGGAAACCCCTGGAACCTGGAAGAGGGGGTGAGCGTATGTCCAACAGATGTACCCAAATCATGACTTTTCCTCAGCAAAAGTTGTCAGGATGGTTTTGTTTTGCTTCATGGGTTTAATTTAGAGGAACAAACCTTGAAGGTCAGTGATTGAAACCTTGAAGCAGAGGAGTTGCACTGTCCAAACTGTGCTGGTAAGGCCAGGTCACACACCTGCTCTTGGAGCATGTTGTGTTTGTACTCTCTGTGCTCTGACTCCTCGGGAGCAAAACACACTGGGTCTATCACTGCTTTAGTAACATTTCTGCTCCAGAGCAAAGCAAAACCACCAGCCCCTGAAAAAAAAAAAAAAAATTGAATTAGATTTTCCCACCACATCCACTTGGATCCAAGGGACTTGCTGAACATTGTGCTGCCTCCAGGTAATGGGGAAAGGCATCTCCAGCCTGTAACAAACTCTGGCAGGGAGGGTTTGCTCATGTTACTGTAGCGCTCTGTAAAATAAAATCTAGTCTGACAAAAAGCAGCTGCAAATGAACAACAATACTGGTTTCTGATGAAAACTTGAATGACTGGATTGTATGCTGGGTATGATTTTAAACTAAATATTTCCTGCATGTAGCTTGTGCCTAACTTTAGTTGTCTTACAGCAAAACTAGTAGATGAAATAAACATAAATTATTTTAAAAATAGATTTTATAGCTTTGTCACTCACAGGATATGTACTACCTTAAACCTAGCAAGCACACAT
Source organism: Hemiprocne comata (assembly GCA_020745705.1). Taxonomy (NCBI): domain Eukaryota; kingdom Metazoa; phylum Chordata; class Aves; order Apodiformes; family Apodidae; genus Hemiprocne; species Hemiprocne comata. The sequence continues at coordinate 87,729,811 of CM036588.1, forward strand.
ACAATTTTTTGTTATTTATCTGTAAATAAATCTTTATCAGTGAGAATGTCTCAAGTTGAAACAGGTAAGCTCTTTGATTCTCTTTTTCACCTCTGTTTATCAAAATGAAGTCAGAACAGAAGTGGTTTCCAGATCTGTCATTGTAAGCTAAATCAAAACCAGAAGTAAGAAATATAGGAGGACTTCCCTTTCTGTATACTGTTGGTTTTCCAGCCGCTTTTACCGACCTTTTTTTATGTACCAATGCTCTTTTCAACCTGAAAGTAATTTAGTTTCCAGTGAGAAGCTGCACCAGTCAAAAACATGGAGAAATTTTGAAATCCAGCAAGATAAATGTTCATTCAGGATTGCCTTATTGATTATTTTTTGACCATGGAAGTGCATTGGAGATCTACTAATTTTCATTATAAAGTTTTGTGAGTGACTTTAACTCATCCTTTATTCACTTCAGGCAGTTGGGGTGTTACAGAGTGAGGCAAATCCTGATTTAATTGTGCTTTGCTTATGCAAAATACTAGTTATGAATAGTTAATTGGCTTAGAAGTAAGTGGTGGCTAAATGTCTTATTCTACAAAATAATTTATTAATTAAAGATCAGAGTATTCATACAATTCAAATTGACTTTGTGTGTTCAGTCTGTTTATGAATGAATTTAGTTTGCATCTGATGTTTCTAGATGGACTGGTTTCAAAAAAAAAAAAAAAAAAAGTAGAAAAGCACCTGAAATTATTTTGGGGATTTTAATACACAGAATAGATTCAGGCAAATCCTTACCTATGGCTAATCATACAGAAAACTAGCTGAATCTGAGAGCACTCCTAAACCATGCAGAAAAACAATTAGGTTTTCCTCCATGTAATTAAAATCTGAACTGTAAATGAATATGCACAGGGGCTTAAAGATAAATTTCTATCTGAAACTTTACCTCTGGCATTTCCTGATTTTTTGGGTACTTAGATGTGCAGTCTTCATGTTTTCTTAACTTGGTGCTTTTTCTTTTTTGAATGGAATGTTTATTTGTGCTAAAGGCAGATAATGATCAAACATCTGCCTGTGGATACACACAACAAGTACCAGCCAACTGCTCGAAGGCTTCACCAGGGAAGGAACACCCAGTTTTTGGGTCCAGCAACACCAACCCTTCTCAACCACAGTCTACTTTTTCATAAATAGGCCCTAGGATATATTCCTTCCAGCAGAGGGCAGTGGCATGGTAGATGCTCATGTATAAAACAGTTTTTTAATGTAATTTAAGAGAGAAAATTCAAATATTCATAGAAAAAAAAAATTGAAATTAAATAGTAAGCAAGAGATATGATTTGCATTGCTCTTCAGATATAATGTGATTTTGCTTTGGCTTTATTCCAAGAAATAGAGAGGAGACCTTTTAATTAACAATGGTATGCCATCGTGAAAAACACTAGTGCTTAAGAACTAATAAAATGTGAATTTCTGAACTAGAAAAAAAAAATATTCTGAATGCCTTAATCACAAGAAGTCTCATTTTTGCATGGCCTAGTTTAAGGTGCATCTTTTTGTCAAATACTTCTCTGGAGGAAAATATTAGATTAGTATTTTCTGTCAAAAGAATACAACCCATTAAGATATTGGCTATGGTATTGTTTCTAACAAAGGAGCCGTGACTTTAAATACTTACTGTGAGATATGATGTTCGTGTTCAGATTTTTGACCTTTGCAAAGCTGAAAATGCTCTCAAAACCGTAAGAGCCTGTGGCAAGTTGGAAATCAGATGGCTTGAGATGGCAATTGCATGGTTGGGAATAACTACGATTCAAAGCCTTTTTTGATAGCTATGACTTAGCTTTTTTCATTGCATTTTCCTGTAGAATATCCACTCTGAGAGTTGGATTCTCATCTTATGAAACTTAGCTGCTCGGGTGGTATGTGCCTAAAGCCAGAGGCAAATGCTAAATGAACCCTCATTCAGGCTGAGCTTCTGTTGTCTTAGAACTTCTGCTAGAAATCTGTTACATGAAACTGCTACTTCTTGTAGGTATACAGCAGAATTTTCTGTGCACTTGAGAGTAGCATACAAGCACAGCAGTGCTGCAGCTAATACCAATACTTGATGGGAATACTTGTCAAGAAAATAAATGTAATAGCTGATTGAATCCTCATTTTCTAGTCTCTCTTCTAGATTACAGGGGGCTAACTTAATGCTCACTTAACATGGTTTCTAAAAGCAGAATCTGATTTTCTGCAACACTTTTTATTGACTAAATTTAATCCAGGCAGTTTGTGCAGTAAAATCTTCTAGATAATGCAAACATCCTGGGGATCCTCACTGCTCAGCTGAATCAGTTGCTAGTCCAGGGTGATACACAGTGTTGGTCTATTCCTAAACTGGTGTCGCTCAAAAGACTACTTTCTAAATATGCCATGATGTCATTTCATACTGTAAGTTCCTCTAGAATTAACCAACATGAAACTGCTTTTCATGGGTTTGCATGGTTGTCTTTTGCACTTTTTTAAAGCGTGTGAATGTATTTTATATTTCCAGAGTGTCTTATAACTTTTTTCTAATTCCTTTGCATTTGTGCAAGAGAGATGGACAGCAATGAATAATCGGTGTCAGGAGAAAGATATTAAGTGAGCTCTAGATGTGAATGTAAAATTATAGCTGCATATAAGCCAGGTTCTGAGCCAAACTCCTGAAATGCATTTCAAATTTGAGATATTGCCGGTAAGCAAAGAATCAAATTTCCAGTTCCAGCTATTTACTTTATAAAAACATCCTGGCTGCAAATTACCCACAAAAATGTTGGATGAAATAATGTTCCTGGTCTAAATCTCCAGTGAATATCTAGCCAAAAGCAGTATGTTGTTCTGTACCGGTACAGCTCAAAACTCTGGGTGAGTTTTCAGTCTGGTTTGTTTTGCTTGCCTTACATTTCCAGCTATCCATAAACATCAGCCTTTGATGTATCTCAGCCTTTCTACTAAGGTAGCTCTGGAGCAATAGATTGAGCCTCCTACTAAGTAAATAAATCTGCTCTTAACTTTGAGAATTATAAATAACATGAGGAATGTCAGGGCAACCTTGGGGATAAGCCAGGTCCCAGAACAGCTGCTATGACCTTGCATGTCAGCATCTTAGCCTTTATCAGTGGTGGATTTGTGTACAATCACAACCACACCATGGAATTTCTTGGGGTTTACATTAATTTCGTTTTATTTATTTTTGCTACATATTAGGAAAATTTTTAAAAACAGCAACTATTTCCAGGCCGCATAAGATCTCCTAGGAGGTTTGCTTGGTAAGTCTCTGACAGATAATTCATAATGAAGAGCATGACACCAATTTACTCTGGTACAAGGTAACCACTGTAGCCATATTGTAAGCTTCCAGGAGCTGAAACCACTGTGCTCCTGTAAAAGTTTATCGTCTCTGCCCCTCCATGTGGGACACAAAGCCAGAAAAGAAACTTTGCTTATATGCAGAGCAGTGAATAATGACAGTTTTGTGGGAACTAATCCTGTTCCCACTGCCGTTCTGTACTTCAATTAAGTGTTCTTTAATTAATGTCTAATTTTAAACATGCAATTAGTCAGAGTGAGAACAATAGACCTACCTGTGCTTAATTTCCTTAACATGTCAAAGCTGTACTGACTTCTACAGAAGTATAACCCTTCAGTTTCTACCCTTCAGTAGTTACTGGATGAAGCTAACTTAGGACCTCAACAAAAGTCTGAATTCAACTTTTCTTTTACAGTTCACTAAGGTTTTCTAAGTACCTTTTATTAGGTATATGTTCACTCATGTTGCTGTTGGATTTTCTTAAAAACTGGGCCAGCAATATCTCTACTAGGTTCAATTATTCCAAGTAGTAGAAATCACACTGCTTTAATTTTACAGCTGTCGTGGTTTTTCTGTATCAAGGCACTAATTTTTTAGGAAAGGATATCAGTAGTACTTTAAAAATCCACAGCTAAGAAGCATGTAACATCATCCTGTCTTTGATTTTTATCATTTTTGATGTAATTTCTGTCATTTCTAATAGTATATATGGGTTTTTTTACCTGCTGTGTCCACTTTATTGGAACATCAGTACTTTTGCTGGGAATAAATATCTAGCTGTTACAGAAGGACTGGAAATACTGCCCAGTCATGAAATTCTTGTGTGTTAACAACCATATGAATTCAAGGTGACATCCAGAGAAGTTCAAGAAGCTATTCAGAGATTGCTTTGGTTTCCATGTCAAAACTTTGTCTTGTGAAGAGGATAATTTTTTCTTCAGCTACATTAAGTAGCAATACCTGCTTCACATATTGCATTTCAGTCTAGACCTCTGGTTGTACCATATTTGCCAAAATTTGCAATCTGAGTCTCAATTTTAGATTTCTAAATCCTAAAAAAACCACTTTCATAATTAACATATGGATGCCAAGAACTTGCAGACACATAGAAACCTGTTTATTAATAAACTTCCCTCTCGTGACTGCTGAAAGAAAGAGAAGTCTTATTTCAACATGATTGACATGTCTTTAATGTGAAAGATCCTACACCAAGATCTACAAAACACATTTCTGTAGACTTGTGTAAATATACATCAGCCTCTGAAAATTTAGCCATGCAATGGCTGTGCTGTTGTTTCCTGGGAGCACAGTTTTGCTTTTTACCAAAGTATTTGCTGACACTACTTGCTAAAGAATCTACTTGTGTTTTGAATTATACACATGGTTTAGCTTTAACTTTGTTTTTTTTTTATTGTAGTAGATCCAATTAATGGAAGGGAAAATGCTGCTCATATTTTCAATACATTACACTTTCTAACATTTTAGCTCAGATGGGAATCAGAGGAAATACTGTGTTCTCTTTTCTTTTAATTTTATGCAAATTCAATAACATTAAAATTGTAGGAGACTTCATTACAGTTCACACTTTTCCAGGAGTTCCACTGCATTTTATTTTCTCAAGATCTGCCTGAAGGTGAATTTGTGTATAATCCATTCAGCTATACACACTCTGAGCTATCAAAAAGCAAAAAAGTATGTTTCGCTTCAATGAGGGAAGTTTTTGTTTGCTTCTCTTTCTGTCACTCCTTCTACCATCCCTTACTCCTTCAACACACATGTTCAGGAAGCAACTTGAAATTTTTGTGTCCTATACACAATATTTACTGAGAAATAATGTTTTCAGCTGTGTGAAAGGGAAAAGGTGGAAAACCTAGGAAGTTACCAAGAGTAACAATATGTCAAATGGTGTTCACATCTGTGTGGCCAAGCAACCAAGAGAAGATATATTTTCTGTGAATATTTGTTGTAGTAAAACTTAAATGCACAAATGTTTGCATAAAGGTATGCTTAAAATGTGCATTACTATGAATGTAGTAAGTGTACTTAACATTTCAGGCTGTTCTTTTAGGCTGCTCCCCAAAGTGTATGTAGTACTCTGTTAGTTCACACTTGGCTCCCAGCAATATCCCAGCTCCAGGAAGATGCCAAGATAGACATTCGTCTGAGTGGCAGATGTTTTTACCGGTTGTCCTAGGGTCTTGGTCCCATTCAAACCCAGATGTCTGAGTTTTCCTTCTGTGGAAAACAATACTGCCAAAGACAGTTGCTGACGTCCTCGGTATCACACCACTTTGGGACCAGGATAAAACTAGGGCATACACCAAGGTCTGAGACCTTCCCAGCTGTGCAGCACAGACCCCACTCAGGCCTCCATTGGCATTTCTGCCTTGGCTTTGGCACTTGATCTCTGATAGCACACATCCAGTACAGATTTCCAAATGTACCTCAGCACATTTAGCTTCCCAAAGCAGTACATGGCTTTCCCAGACTCCAACAAGATGTATGTGGATGAAGAATGAACACTGCTTTGAATTGTAGCTGGTTGTTCAGGTATAAGTAAAGCCAAGGTGAGATCAGATCAGAAATATAGCATTTTATGCTAGCTTTACACATACTTGTCTGACTATACCTGGTCGTGCCAGGCAGCTAGTTATTCATTTAATCTGGCTATTGTTTTCCCCACATTTTGATTTTGCCACCTAGCTCAGCAGAAAGGAGGTGTTTGACAACAGAGCAACCCATGCAAAGACAAAAATGACAAAGAAAGAAGAAAGGGAAAACAATCCAGCAAAGTGTTACTTTGCAACATGTTCTTATCCCAGGAAGGTGAGTAGTTGCATTTCAGCTGTTGTTCGCTGTGGAGAAAACACAAACAGGATGCAGAGGTTCAGTGCTGGTGCATTGACATACAGGGCAAAACATGTGCCCAATAGGAGTCAACCCCCAGAATTGCAATCAATCCTGTGTACTGTGGCTGCACGTGCTGCTGAGGTGATGGAGTTCATTCTTCTTCTTCAATTGGATGCTTCAGACAGTGGAGCTAACTCAGCATGGGTAGAGCAGTTGAACATGAAGCAACATCCTTAGTCCATTGTGGCCTAGTAGATGAATTGTACAGCAAACTAGGTTAGTTGCCCACCTGCTTTTCCTGCATATTAAATGGAGGATAGTGAGTAGTAAGTTGTGGGCTGTTTGGAAAAAAAAAATTGTTGTTTATTCAGCACTTAAAAATCATACATCAATATATGCTGCAAATTTGATGTGCCACCCACAGCTTCATTCAACAGAGAGCAGCATAGGACAGGAAAAAAAGGTGTCTCTCCTTGGCTCTTACATGCTGCCCTCTGCAGAACCTGGTAATGGGGGTGATTTCTTGGTCTTCGTTTTGAAAACATATATGAGGTAAGGGGGCTTATTCACCACCTTCTCTGGAAAAAGAGAGCAAAAACTAAATGAAGCAAGAACACAGAAACTATGGTTGTCTGGATCACTTTGACTTCCATGGGGGTGACTATTCACTTAGCAATCAAGTGATACAAGTATTTTTTTTGGCACTCCAAGGTTGTCTCTAGGCACATCAAGTGGATCTTTTCAGACAAGCCTTTAAAAACAGTTTGTTTCTTTATTGAGCTCTTCTTATGGTTTCTTCAAATGCTGACTTTAAAATCTGAGGCTGAGGGCTTCAAATTAGATTAATTTCTCTGGCTTACACTGATGGACCAAACAAGCTGGTATATTTATTCCCTGAGGTAGCTTACAGTGCTTTCCTTGGAACTCTTTAGAGGTACAGCATTTCTGAGCTCTGTTCAGCCATGCACCTTCTCCCTGTGTCTAGTAGTCTCCTTTTCATCCATACCAGGGGTCTTCCCAGCAATGCTCTAGAAACAGAGATTTACTACTTGTAGGATTGCAGCTGCTTCCAAGTGGCTGCAGAAAAGAGAGGTGAATTAGGTTCCCTGCTTTCAGTTATTGCAAGCACTGCCATCAAAAATTCTGTTCTACAGCTGTTAAATCCTAATGAATGCCTGCATCAGTATTTTTCAGATATGGTCACAAGAAGCTGTGGTTAGGTTTCCATTTTCAGGATTAACTCTGCCTTTTTGTTTTCTGCCTCTGCCGTAAGCATAACACTCCAGCTGAGGGAGTTAAAACTAGTCTTAACAGTGTATCTCCAGCATATACTGTGCTATGTGATTTTGTAATTGAATTCTGATTTTTTTTTTTCTCTTTGGCTTGTAGTAATGTCTGTGCTTGGAGGGAGGGTGACCGAGATGGAAATTCACTTACAGTCGGTCCACCACACCTCACCCAAAATACATGGTTGGCTGTTACAACACTGTAGTTACGCATCACAGAGACAGAAAGAGAGAAGGAAGAGGGAGAAAGAGGGAGTGTGCCTTTTTCTTGTAATGAATATTAGGCATTTTACTTCAAATAATTCCTTGTGAGTTCAGTAGACGCAGTTTTATTTATAGTTTATTTTAGCTTTATCTTCTATACCATGTGACCTACCTTAAGGGAACACCAGCAATCTTCACAGCAAAATGGAGGGAATAAGGAGACTGGTTATGCGGGAACAGCTGCTTGTTTTCAGCAGCATCACTTGAGAGTTTTTCACATTCTCCTTCTCCGCCTCTCCCCAAATGTTCAGCCTGCTGTGTGCAAGCTGGGTGTTTACAATTCAGGACTATGGAGGAGGAGGAAATATTTTGCCTATTGTTCAGTGACTTCAATGGCTTCGCTCCCAGTCACTTGAGGGATGCTGGTGCTTAGCAAATGTCAGTACACTGCTGCTACTGCCTGTGACTTGCAGTCTGCTTGCAGGAATTTAAGGTGTCTCCTTCAAGATAGACCCAGTTGGTGGTTGAGGCAGGTGAGAAAGGCAAAGAGCAATAACCATGGGAAGCTGGCCTGCTGCTTTTTATAAGGGAAGACATTTTTCGTTATGGCATTCATGTTATTAACGTTAAATGCTGAATTTCATATTAACTGTCTTTTATCCTGCACCAAGTTCTTCCCTCTCACAGTCTTTTCCTTTGTATTAAATGAAGGTTCTAAAAACAACATATAAGACACTAACAATTTTATAATTAATCAGCATAAATAATTAACTCAACATCTGACCATATTCAGTGTTTTTCTGATGTGCTTTCGTCATGTGTTTTGTTGCCAAATATTGATAAGTGAATTGCAAACATATTTATCATATGGGTTTTTTAAGCTCAGGGCTGATTTTACTTTTTTTCTAAATGCATGTTTTGTGAAAGTATGCTGCAGTGGATATTCCTAAAGGGCCTGCAACTGGAAAGCCACACTTCAACCACTTTATTTATATTAAAACACATTTGAAATAATTTTTGGCAAACTTTGCTGCCTATATTTTTGATTGAAAAAATTGGTATCTGCAGTCTTTCTGTATGTGTGCAGGAAACTGGGTTTTCAGAAAACACTGAGACATTGTTCCTTGGTGTCTATGCCTTGTGTTAAGCTTTTGTAGTTGAAAATGAAGAGGTTGGTTATGAATAAAATATCCATCGTATGTCTGAACAGAGCTGTGACTCTGGATACGACCAAAAGTTTGTCTACTGATTATGGTGATGTGAGACCCCAAATGTGTTTCATATTAATGAAATAAGCATCATGAGTGCTCATTAAAGCTTCCAGTATAGTGTAGCACTGTACTGATACTTTCAGATAAAGAGAGAACATAAATAGATGCCTCCGTTTTGTAGGGCAAAAATGGGAAGGGTAAGAGCAAACAACTGTGACTACGGAGACTAGCCCTGGGGTTACAGTGGGAAACAAAAGGGTGAGACAAACTGGTATCCATGCCTTCTAGTACTTAGTACTTCTTTACTTAGCCACTAGGCATCATCCATTGCCTATCAGGATATACAGAGTCTCAGAAAAGATGCTAAAAATAGCCTGGCTTTCTGTGCTGGGAAATAACTTGTAGGTGGTATGGAGTGATACGCACTTAAATCTATGTGCTTTCCTTTGTAAGTTACTCATATATATCAACAATTCACCAACCAACCAACAGAAGAGGACCTTGCTCCATGGTGCTTCCACACTGAAATTAGTACAAATTTTTCTGGTAGATGACTGAAAAACGAAAATAAAACTGATCAATAACACCTATTCCAAAGTGTCAAAAGTGCATAAGATTTTGGAAAAGATGCTCAAAGCTAAGTTACAACACTGAAGTAGAGATTTCACATAATTTGGCTTACTTCTGCATATAATTTACAGTAAGTCTGTAATTATAGGATCACGATTCTTTTTTTTTCTTCTCCTCAAAGGAGGTTAATTTTTCCTCCAACCTGCCTGGATCTCAGCAAGGGGAACAGTCTAAGGAGGTGGCTATCTTCCTTGATCTCAGTCCTAGAGTCTCATACTACAGCAGTCTGCAGGAATTCAGGAGAAGTCTGTGTTGCTTCTCACTGCAGGCAGAAGTCTTAGAAAATTAAGCTAAAGATCTCTGTCAAGTCTATTTTAAACATCCATGAGTTGCAGTTTTTGAGATATTTACAGCTTGTCCAGCTGAAGTGGCCTTTCTTGAAGAATAAAAAGACACCAAGAGAATTAATCTACCATCTCCAATTCAAAGCATGGAGACCAAAAAGATTCTGAACAAAACTGCTGTAAAAAGTTTTAAATACAGGAAATAATAGACCCATTTCCCACATCGTTTTATGACAAAAACTCAGCCCAGAGATGATACTCAGCAGGGAAAATTGTGGCCCAAACACTTAAAGCTGGAGAGATTATGACAAAGAAAGTGTTAAAAAGCCAGACCGCATACTGCAGTACTGATGTTAGGGTTCAAGAGGCTGAGATACGAGCACAGATGATGTAGGGTAAGAGGGAAGAGTTGAGAGTCTCTCTTTAGATATAAAACTGGATGGAACATAAGGAAGGGCTTTTTCCTGTCCTTTTAGTTAGAATAATAATCTCAGAATGGTAAGTGATAGAATAATTAAGGACAAGTGCTTTGGACAAGCTTTCTTCTCAGTTTCTGGACCTGCAAATATTGCCCAAGCATCACTCCTAAAAAAAAAAAAAAGTGGTCTCCTGAGGTCTTTATTATTTGGGTAGAGAGTTTAACTCCATTTTCATGCAGCTGTAGGTGTCATATTTTGTTTATATAGCTACTTTGTGCACAAGATAGGGGAAAAGAAGGCGGGGGGAGGGGGCATGGTTATTTCATTTTTGTGCCAGAATCCTTACAAAAGATCAGAACAGCAAAATTGTTTTCTTTTGTCAAACAGCATCCTTTCCTGTAGGATTTACAGCTCCAGTTGCATGTAGTAGATAGTATCAACAGGGTTTTTTCATATGCAATAAATTACAGAAGTAAATATTTTCTGGAAAAAATATATATACCTGCTTTATTTGTTTGCTTGCACAATCTAAATCGCCACACTTTTGACTTCCTCCAATCCCAGGTGATTTGGTGTACTTCACTGACATATGCTGTTTTTTTTAAGTAGCACACAGCTGCAGAATAGGGCCCAACAGACAACTATCAGAAAAGGGGGTGTCAAGCTACCCAGACCAGAATCCTTCTTCAAGAGGAGGATAATCAAAAGATCAATACAATTTTTTATTTTTTTTTTCTGATGTATTGTACTGGGTGTGGTCAAGATAAATACCTGGCAAAATTTCCAAGTATGTTGGGAAATCTGTTTCAAATCAGTGTTGAATGTTGGCTTCACCACCCTAATGCAGAGGAAGGAAAGCCTGTTGCAGTTTCACTGCTCTTGTTCCAATCCCTCTGCAATCTTTCAAAATTAGAACAACTGTTAAAGGCGGATTTACCAACATCTACTGAGGTGGCATAACCATCACCTCTCTTTCAAGGAAGAATCTACTGAATTCAATGACTAAATTATTCCTGATAAAGAATGTTTGATATATCTTCTGCAAAGTATTGCCCATTTATTTGTGAATCCTTCATTAGCATTTGTACCAAAGGCAATGAGTCCTAGAATTCTGCTTTTTCTGTCAATTACAGAACACCCTGGCACTTCACTTAAGAAGCGTTTTTTATAATACTAACACAAAACAATCTTTTTGTAGTCCAAAGGCTCACTTTTCTTTTTTCAATATAGTCATCTTACCTCGTGGATCGTTCTCAGTTTGGGACAGAAAGAAGATATCAAAATCCATTTTTAATTTGAATCACAACTGAATCAGCATTGCCACAATTGCTTCCTGATATTTGAGGAAGTTTTCAGGAACAGCTCATCATCTAATGAGAAGGAATGTAGTATTAAAGAGTACAAAAAATAATATAGGGCCTGAAATATAATACATAGCCTTCCCTAGAGACTTTTACTTAGTTGCACATATATATAATTATCAAGTTAAAGTAAAATGTACTCTATCGAATTAACATAAAATGCTGCTATGATAGCTGTAGTTATAATTACCTTCTTCTTACAGGCATGGACTATAAGTCTCAACAGACTGAAGTTCAAACTATGCTTTGCATTTAGAAATCATAGCAGACATGTACAAAGACATTCAAAATTATTCATATAAATAGGAAACAGGTGAATGTGGAAATACTCTTCGATTAACCTTGATTTGTTGTTCCCCACTAACCTGTAAACAGACAGCCTTCTGCCTTTCACCTTCTAAAGGAGTTTCTAAATCAGGCTTTCATTTCCTTTACTTGTCTTAAAGATTTTTTTTAACAGCATCAAATAGCTGTTTGCCAGATTTCAACTGAAAGAGGGAGGAGGCCTGTCATCAACCATAGAAAAACACGGAATTGTGTCTAGCCTGAAAATAAAGTGAGCGTTTTCTTAACATAATAAACTAGTCCTTGGCAGAGCCAGTTTTTCAAGTAGACAATATAGAAAGAAGAATATGTCATTAATTCTGTTGTTGTGGTAACACCCTGTATACCAAGTATACCAGTTTTTGGAAGCAAAATCTATTGCAAGTCTTTTGGAAAAAAAAAAAAGGTATTACATCACTTTCTGCCCCAGTGGGGGTGGGTAGAGACAGAAATGAAGAGTGGAAGTTCTGTATCTTCCCTCCTTCACTGCGTCCCTCAGCCTCCTTCACCTCTTACCCTTCCCTTCCTTTCCCTTCTCCTTTCCTTGCCATTCCAGCAAGACACCTGTCTAGTGCTGCTCCCCTGTGTACCGGGGCTCCTTCATTGTTAACTACTGTGAAACAATTAAGAAAATCCATTTTAAAATAACACGTAATGGCTAGCTCAATTAATTGTTAGAATCATAGAATCATAGAATGGTCAAGGTTGGAAGGGACCTTAAAGATCATCAGGTTCCAACCTCCCTGCTAGGAGCAGGGACACGCCACACCAGACCAGACTGCACAAAGCCTCATCCAACCTGGCCTTGAACACCTCCAGGAAGGGGGCCTCCACAACCTCCCTGGACAACCTATTCCAGCACCATACTACCCTCATGGTGAAGAATTTCTTCCTGATATCTAACCTAAATCTACCCTTTTTCAGTTTAAAACAATTACCCCTTGTTCTATCACTACCCTCTCTGGTGAAAAGCCCCTTCCCAGCTTTCCTGTAGGCCCCCTTCAGGTACTGGAAGGCCACTATAAGGTCTCCCCAGAGCCTTCTCTTCTCCAGGCTGAATAGCCCCAACTCTTTCAGCCTGTCTTCGTAGCAGAGGCACTCCAGCCCTTTGATCATCTTTGTGGCCCTTCTCTGGACCCTCTCCAATAGCTCCATGTCTTTCCTGTGCTGAGGGCTCCAGAGCTGTACATGGTGCTCCAGGTGGGGTCTCACCAGAGCAGAGTAGAGGGGCAGAATCACCTCCTTCACCCTGCTGGCCACACTTCTTTTGATGCAGCCCAGGATGTTAGCCACTGGCAGCTCATTTCCTCAGGACTGCTCTCTAGCCATTCTCCCCCCAGCCTGTATTTGTGCCTGGCGTTGTGCTGACCCAGGTGCAGGACCTTGCATTTGGCCTTGTTGAACTTCATGAAGCTGGCATTGGCCCACCTCTCCAGCCTGTCAAGGTCCCTCTGGATGGCATCCCTTCCCTCTAGGGTGTCAACTACCCCACACAGCTTGGTATTGTCAGCAGACTTGCTGAGGATACACTCAATCCCACTGTCCATGCCTCCAACAAAGATGTTAGACAGCACTGGTCCCAGTACTGACCCCTGAGGAACACCACTCATCACTCACCTCCACTTGGACTCCACTGAACCATTGACCACAACTCTCTGGGTGCAGCCATCCAGCCAATTACTTACCCACCAAGTGGTCCATCTGTCTAATCCATGTCTTGTCAGTTTGGAGACCCGGATGTCATGTGGGACAGTGTCAAACGCCTTGCACAAATCCAGGTAGATGACGTCAGTCACTCTGCCAAAATCTACCGTCTCTGTAGCCCCATCGTAGAAGGCCACAAAATTGGTCAGGCATGATTTGCCCTTAGTGAAGCCATGTTGACTGTCACCTGTCACCTCCTTATTTTTCCTGTGCCTTAGCAGATTTTCCAGGAGGACCTGCTCCATGATCTTGATGGGCACAGAGGTGAGACTGACCGGCCTGTAGTTCCCGGGTCTTCCTTTTTCCCATTTTCAAAAACAGGGGCTACATTCCCTTTTTTCCAATCAGCGGGAACCTCACCAGACTGCCATGACCTCTCAAATATGATGGACAGAGGCTTAGCAACTGCATCTGCCAACTCCCTCAGGACCCGTGGATGGACCCCATCAGGTCCAATAGACTTGTGCAGCTTCAGGTTCTTTAGACGGTCACAAACCTGTTTTTCTCCTACAGGGGGCGTACTTCATTTTCCCAGTCCCTGCTTTCACCTGCTGTGGCCTTTGTGATGAGGCTGGAGCACTTGCCACAGAAGACTGATACAAAGAAGTAATTGAGAACCTCAGCCTTCTCAATATCCTGCACAGCTAGGTCTCCCGTTTCCTTCAGGAGAGGGCCTACATTTTCCTTGGTTGTCCTTTATTCCCAACATACCTATAAAAGTTTTTCTTATTGCTCTTTACATCCCTGGCGAGATTCATTTCTATTTGGGATTTGGCTCTCCTTACCTGACCCCTAGCTGCTCAGACAACCTCTCTGTAATCCTCCCAGGGTGTCTGCCCTAGCTTCCACCCTCTGTATGCTTCCTTCTTAAGTTCGTGTTTTTCTAGGAAATGCTTGCTCATCCACGCCAGCCTCCTGGAGTTTTTACCTGTCTTTCTCTAGGATGGGATGCATCGCTCTTAGGCCACGAATAATATTAATATTGTTAGAAAAACAAGTTTGAAGCACATGAAATGTATGATATGTGAAAATCTCATCTGTTAGCAACAATGCTAATTTAGGCAATTGCTTTGGTGGTTCCTGTGATGTATCCCATATTTTGGAGAAAATCTGAGAGCATGACGCTATATTCATTACAGTCTTTATCTATATCAACCTCTTGACCTTCTTGTAATGGCTTTACTCTTCAGAACCCTTGAGAATTCCATTAGGGTAGTTGTTTCCAAGGAGATTTTTCTGTGAGTTGCTCTACACCACATGTAGTGATGGTTCACAGACTGGACTTGCCAGGAAAGCAGAGGACAGTTCTAAGGTGGGCATTTCTCACACTTGGGCTCAGACTGAAGACAAGCTTTGCCTTTCAGGCATAAAGCATATTGTTACACAACAATTTCTTCAGTAAGAGAGTAGTCACTAAGGAGTAGGCAGCCAGGTCTTTTCATCAAAATGAAATGGAAATGAAATTTAAAAAAATAGTGAACCTCTTCAAATGAAGGAGGAGAGTACTGTCCTCATTAGGAGAAATAATGCCAATATTTAGTATTATATAGGATTCTTAAATGCATACTATCATAGGTTATTAACATTAAGTATATTTTAGTGTCTCAGATCTTCTGGGAGTCCCACTGTGTTTTATGGACTCTTTCTCAATCACAACTGCAATGCAGTGGGTGGAACATAACAGCTTTCTGCATCCAAAAAGGTACACAGAAGCTTTCAGCAGAATGCTCTGTGTAAGAAGGACAAAATAACCAAGCTAGCAATCAAATTGGAAGCTAGCAAATAAATACAGAGGGGGATGGGAATAAAATATGCTTTTTAATTTCTAAATAGTAAGATGTAGTTTCCTTTCTCCTCTGCAAGACAGCAGCATGTCAGCATGACATGCAAGTTTCTTCTCAGCATATTAGCCAGGGGATCTGCAAGTAGCTGGGTTATTTGTGGGGGAAGAAAAATGAAAGAGATGAAAGGAGACCAGAGGAGAGGAAATTTGGCATATTGTTAACCCAGAAAAGGTCTGGGAGAACACTGTACATTGGAAAATACCTTGCCCCCTTTTCGGGATAGCATGGGGAATGCAATAAGCACCAGATGCAACAAAGAGGAGGGAAAGTCATGCCTGGAGGGAATGGTGTCACTTGCTACTTGGAGTGACTAACTGGTCCAGAAGGGAGAGAGCAAGAAGGAATAAGATGCAATGCCGTAGATGACGGACAAGCTGTTAGAGTTTGGGTCTAGCACTTGGCAAGACAACCTGCCAGAGCACAGGGACCGGGAAGGATCTCATGCCCCCAATAAGGAAGATTATCACAAGATAGGGTGTGACTCCAGACCTGACATAGGAAATGTCCCCTACTACAGAAATGGGTGCTGGCATTTG
This sequence comes from Hemiprocne comata, assembly GCA_020745705.1. Classification (NCBI taxonomy): domain Eukaryota; kingdom Metazoa; phylum Chordata; class Aves; order Apodiformes; family Apodidae; genus Hemiprocne; species Hemiprocne comata. The sequence goes on from CM036588.1 coordinate 87,745,783, forward strand.
TGTCCAGGCTCAGCCTGGTTTGAATGATGAGCCCACTGTCAGCATGATGCTGTGAGAGACGGGCTCCATAATGGCCTTTAATCCAGCAACCCATCTCGGTCTGGGACAGATGCAAACTCAACTTTGAAGGGACAAAAAGTTACCCCAGTTTTGTGATTGACTGGGACTCTGCTTTGTCACTTGTGGCATGGGTGATCAATGACAGGATGCAAAGCTGAGCCCCTTGGAGATGCTGAAAACCCAAGCAGAACAACAATGCCATGCTGAAGCACAGAGATCTATATAATCCCAAAGCCGGGGCACCCTTTCCCCTCACACTCCCAAGGTTGCATGCAAGGCTAAGAGGAAGACACCAGGATTTCACTGGCAATTGTGAGATGGCTGTGCCATCTATGCCAGACATAGCATGTTAGCCTGGGCTGACAAGATCTTGACAAGACTTGCCATCATTTAACCTCTTTCCATAAAAAAAAAAATAAAAATACATGATGTGGCTCTCATGCTAACAGAATCAAAACTTTGTGTCAGCCTCCTTGCCTTCCATTCTAAGCTTAATTCAACAATGGTCCAAAGGAGAGAGGAACCATAAACTGCCAAGTGCTGTCATCTCAGTACATTCCATTTAATTTACAGCCATCTTTAAATTTTATTTCTCTTTACAGAAGATTTTTATCAGTTTTCTGTTTTTTAAAAATGTTTTTGTAGCATTTACTACCATTGAAGGAGTCCTAGCAGCAATAATATTTGTATTATACTAGTGCCGAGAAACTCCAGAGGGGGTTGGGATATGTGAAAATACCAAAAAAACCCACATGATCTTTGCCCTGAGGAATTTACACACTGAATCTTGCTGCAGCTAAATTATGTTTCATCCATTCTTCTAAATCAAAATGCTTAATAATGAATAAAGGAATTATCCTGTAATTACAACAGGATTCCTGTAGTGCATCACTCTCTTTTTTGACTATTTTCCTCCTCTTCATTTATTGTCTGCAGTTGAATTACATTGCTTTTTCACACCATCCCAAGAGAAGGAAGGGTTCTTTTGCCACATATAACCAGATCAGCACAGAAAGTCTTCTTTTTTCTTTTTGTTTCCCTGTGTGAAAGCTCTCTTCCCTGAGTGGTGAATGAAAAAAATTCTTACACTTAAACAGCAGTTTTAATTTATTTCCTATCCATACGATACACTCTTTTATCTTGATAGCCCAACATGGAAATTGCCACAGGAATACTTCATTCTATTCCCTTTGGCAAGTTGTTGTCTTTGAATATTACCTTATTATCCTATGGAAGAATGGCTAGGTATGATGAACCCCCAAAACAGCAACCCTGTAACAAAACATTATTTCACACAGGATCTTTATGCATTTCTTTTATGTGGGAGGCCAGGCTGTGGTATGTAAGCCTGTCAGGCTCTCTCAGAGGATTTGCATGGCTGTCACACAGTGTAGAAAAGACTGGTGAACTATGTCAACATGAACATCAGTCCTCCTGCCTCCTTAATTGCCACATGAACAATATTCTCCCAGTCCTCTCTTCCTTTTCTAATGGCCATTTAAGCCAGCACTGTCTGCTCAGCTAAGATGTCTGCTGCTTCCCTTTGGTGCCTTTAACAAGGTGCATCAGGATGATTTCTCTGGATAATTGGACACTTATATTACTGTATCTGCTTGTGGTGAATGTGTGAGTGGCACAATTTTTCTGTGCCTCCCATCAGTGTTTGTGATTGAAGAAAGGACAAGACTGAGGCAGGGTAAAGATGAAATTTCACAGGCCTATAATGAGAACAGGAATGTTCAAGAAAGGGAGAATAATCTCTGCCATCTCAATTTCTCTCGCTGCTCCAAAGAAGCAGGTCAGGTATATGATGCTGGTGGGCAACCGTCCCTCTGAGTGCACCTACATGCAGGAATTTCTTATATTAAAATATGTCCTTTGAGACAGTGACCAAATATCATCAAACTGAAGACAAGACGGGCATCAGTTAGCAAAGGGATGAAAAGCTGAGGAGGAACAGGTATTCAGGTTTTGCAACAAAGCAGCAAAGTTGACGGGGTTTATGAAGTGGTTATTTTGCAAATAAACTCTTTTAGTTAAACTTAAAAACAAGGAAGGAAGATCGGTCACATCTCAGCAAACATATGAATGCAGTTAATGATAATGACATAACTGTTGGGCTGAAAAGGTTGGGCTCAGTGTCCTGGTGAGCCTGATGAATGGATTTGGACAAACAGAGGCAAAGGCTGAGAATGAATCAAAGCAGAGGAGGTTCAGATGCAGGAATATAATCTCTTGTACTGAGAAACTGCTCAGAGAAATCTAACAGAAACTGAAGCAGGATGTCTGTAGATGGAATAAAACCAGGAAGCAATTAGTTTATTGTCTTCCTGTAAATACTTTGTTTTTAATTTTAGAAATTACCCATATTTGGGCAACATTGAACAATAAGACTGTCAAATTGCCATGTTCACCTCCTTCATACCTCCCAAAACCAGATAGAAAGAGCAGACCCCAGCAGCATGCTAGTTAAGCACAGTGGACAGGTGCTGTGGTCTCACCTAAAGGTGTCTGAGAACCGTGCTATCCCAGCACTGAGAGAGGCACAGGGCTGGAAAGCAGAGAGGCTCTCCTAGTGAGACCAGCCAAAGGAGTGACGAAAAGCTACACCCATAGCAGATGAACTAAATGGATGAGCTATATAGCTGTTACATTTTAAAGAGGATCATGTACTTAAATTCTCTTTGAATGCCCATCCAAAAATCAGCATGCCCTTGGCGGTACCTTGTGATAGGATTTGTTTCTGAAAACACCCTTAATCCCTAGTGAGCTTGATTTGATTCTGAGTTAAATATAAAGATCATACAAAATACTTTGGCTGATGAATAAATTAGGATTCTCTGCACTGCTTCAGCTGGTCATATATTTCTGTGCTTTTATTTTACTGCTGTGTATGTAGGTGGTAGGTAGACTTTCTGACACCATGAATTCAGTGGCTTTCTCTAATATGCACAGCATGCAGGTGTGCATATTACATTTCCAAAACAGATAAAGTGTGCAAATAATGATTTTTTAAAGTTTCTCTCTGAGCTATGTGTGGATAGACTGTAGTCATAGCTGTCTTTATTAGACAGCTTTTTTGACAGCAAGAGTCTGAAGGCAGTATGACTGGACAACACTTTGTCTTGTTAGGCATGTACAAATTTGTTTGGTTGCTATGACAAATGCTCCAAAGCCACATGTGATGCTGAGCTCTCATAGTAGAAATTGTAGAGGGCAAGGCTGAATAAAATGAAGCATTTATTGGTCTTCAGTGTCTTTCCAAAGCCTACCCTCACTTTGCCTGTTTTCTCCATTCTCTAAGATTTCTTCAGCTGACCACTGTGGAACAAAACTGGAAAATATCAAGTGTGTAACACAGAATGAGCCAATATAAATTTAAGTTAATGCATAAAACCAGGCATGCTGTCCTTTCTCTCCCCACAACCTGCTGCTTTTTCTTGCCAGTGCTGCTGGAGGATGAATAATTTTTGTTTGTCTGAGACACTTTTTGGGTCATTCCCATTTCAAAGTACTGAGTGTATCTTTTTTAAGAGTCAAGTGAATCAGCTTGTACAGACACTTTACCATTTTCTTATGCTCTAAGAATTGTTAGAAAGAGACTGAAGACAAATTTACATATTCATATTCTCAATGAACACAAATTAGTTATATTAATAGAAGCTAAAGAAAATATCCAGTAGCTTCATTTAGAAAGAAGGTGGGCCCATGATTTTAAATTAATATAAGTTGATGAAAATTGGCTTTCTCAGAGCCAGTAGAAGTTAATTTGCAGTAGAAATCCCTCACAGTGAGTGGATATTCATAGCACTTGTGTGTAAAAAGCATGGTGCTAAGGAAAACAAACCAAAAACCCAACAAGTCATCAGGTCTGTAGGGTTCAAATATTCCAAAACTTGCAGACTGAGCTGGCAGTTGCTGCTCGTAAGGTAATTCTAGAGTGGAATATCCTATGGTGTGAACAGGCAGGACTGAAGGGCTTTGGTAGCAATGTGTGTGGGAAGCCTGCACAGAGGCTGCTTGCAGAGTGCCTCACAACCAGAATTGTTTTGCATTACATTCACCCCCACTTTGAAAATATATGCAATATTTATTCTAGTACAGTTTTTGGCATAGTTTACACCTCTAACACTTTGAACAATTTAAGCAAGCTCGGGGATCTTATCAAGGACAGTAAATTAGAATATTTTGTTTGCAGAAAAAAGGATTTGCTGTACTCGACTGCAAAAGCCAAGCCAAAGTTGAACTATGTGCTTTAAAAAACAAAATCAAATCTTTTCATAAGATAAACTGTCTTAATCTAGAAAAGAGTTAACTAATGACCTTATTGACAGCAGCTGAACAAACTTGCCATAGAAAAATGTGTAATTTTCAGTGTGTTTGGATTAAGGGGTTTTTTCCCCATTTTATTACATTGTATAAATATATTTCTTTAATGTATACAGACCCTCACCGGTGTTTGGAAAAACAAAAACCTTGGAAACATTTTATAATTATTTCAGGTTTTACAAAAGTTTACTTTTACAAAACCCTGAAGTCCATAAGAATGTTTCTGTTCTTTTAAGAGTAAGTATATGGTGGTATGGACTACGGTTCAGATGGTGAAAATAAAAATGATGTTTGCATGACTAAAACCTTCGGGTTTGGGTAGAGATGGCCACTTGAAACTATTGACAGCAAGCACTGCAAGCTACAGGAAACCTCAGGAAGCTTTTAGAACAAGTAAATTAAGTTCAGCCTACTTTTGAAAATAATTCATTGAAGCCCTTTGGCACTATCACAGAAATAGCTTTTTTCTCCTCTACTTTTTGTCCAAACTGCTGTCTATCTTCTCTCTGCTGTAATTTACATTACCACCACTCTTTGATGTGTTGATTTTTATGAAGCCCCTGTGAGATAGAGAAATACTTTTCTAATCTCATTATGAGGGAACAGAAGCATTGTAGAGCCATGCTACTTGCTGTGTTTTTACAATATGTTTTGTAATAGATCAGCAAGTTCAGTCAGCATCAACTAAATCCCAAATGGGGTAAGTGAAACATTGCAACATTCAGGGTAATTTAAGGAAAAAGCCCTGTTCTTTTCAGGAATACACGAAACTTTCTCATTCAAAACCTTGTTTGGCAAAAGCTACTGTGATTTTTGAAGTAAAAAAAACCCAACAAAACACCCACACCACAAACACACAAAAACCCAACAAAAATTTTTTAAAACTACAATTGAAAACTATAGCTCAAATATAAATCACCACTTTTGCAGTATAAATTGGTCATTCATAATGTTACAGTTCAGAGCAAAGGCTGGGCAAGTAGAGTATTGAGCGGATCCCAAAGCAGATCAAATTGTCAGCATTTGTTCCTGGCAATGAGGCCTTCTCAAGTAGAAGCAGACACTCAACAGAAGATGTATCCTTTAATATTTTTATCCTGACTTAAGGCTGTGTTAAGCTTACATTCCATGAAAGGAAAAGTTACGAGAAAAAGCCTAGTGTGTTCTGGCTTTGTGTTCCATTTGAGGAAACATCATCCACACAGTTTAGTTTCTATCACTGCTGCAAGTTGTTCTAGGTATTCCTATAAAGATTTCTGGTTTCTGCATTTGCTTTCTGTTGAACATCTGGCAGTATCCAGTGGCAGAAATGGGGGGTGGTGCTCTCGGTAGCACCCAGCAAGGGCCTTCATTTTCTGCAGATGTCGCATCCTCCTTTCAGTTAAGTTCAGTCAGAAGCAGCAAATGGCAGTGTTTCTCTCCAACAATACAGAAATAAGGCTGAGTATTTCGAATGTATTCTGATTGATTAGACTGTGTGTGATCTATTCAGTTGAACAGCAATTTCTTGTAGAAAACTCAGCAGGACATCACATAGCTAAAAACCGTGGTACTTCCCTCTGAAACTAGTTTGTACTGCTACCAGTCAGCCACAGGGAAACCTAGGCACCATGAGAAAAGCACAATGCAGAAAATGCTAGCAGCAAATTAAACCTGATCTTTCTTTGCATGTTTCAAACAAGAGTATCATAGAGAACAAAATAACTCACACATGCTTGTTTATTTGTTCTTTTTCTAAGTGTTTTCAAACATTTGTGAAACATTGTCCCTAAGTTATCACTGTGATTAAATGTGTTAATTAAAAAAAAAACATTTAAAGTGCATAGTAAGAAGTAACAGACATTTGGGAACCACTGGAGTCAGTATCTATCATTAAGCTGATGTGTTTTGAGGTTTAGAATTGTTTGAATCATTTATTTTTAAATGGTTGATTTAGACAAGGCAGCAGCAACTTGGAGAAGTACCCAAGCTAGCTTGAGGTGACATAGCTTGGAGACCAGTGGCAGCTCAGCTGTGGCACCACAGGGCTCTGCATGGGCTAATTTATCATGTTCTTGGCTGTTTTTTAATTTGCCATCATCTGCAGATTTTGTCCTAATGTTCTTGTTAGTCATAATTATTCAACAAATAATTTATGCAAACAAATTTCAGCTTTTGGGTAGCTTTTTCTGTGCTCATTTACATGAAATATGGTATCACTCACTGAGTCACGTTACTGTTTTTGTCCTCTGAGTCAACACATGACATTGCTACAAGAAAGCCTTAATAAATAATGAAGAACAAGACAAAATGCAACCAATGCTCATTTCTGTAAACTTTTGAATTAGTTTTGGGACTCACAACTCTTCTAGGAATAAACTACTAAGCCACTACACTATAACTAAATAATAAATACTTGAGAAATAACAACAAAATATCCTGTTTCAGTGAAACCTCGTCACATGGAATGGTAAAACTCCCACTGATTTCACTGAGTTCAGGCTTTTAGTGTTATTCATAAAATATTTACTGGGGTTTTTTGTACCATTCTGCCGGTGTACTGACATCCCGATTCACTGGATTTTTATGCTTTGCCAGTATAGCACAATGAAATTAGCTGTAATATTTTTAATTAACATATAGTTTTAATATTTTAAAAAACATGCTAAGAGTTGTTATATTAAAAAAAAATTCAATTATTTTTAATAGAGGACTGGATCCTTGAAGAGGCAACTCGGAGCTGTGGCTTTAAGGGATTGTTTGGTTGCTTACCTATCTTTTATTAACAAAAGTGACAAAATCTCAATGTTAAAGAAAGACCCAACCTGAAACTATCTTGCAAAAGCCCAGCAAAACCCTATGGGGAATGATCAGCTGTTTTGTTATATATTATTGCAAATGTAGTATTTTTAAAGGTTCCCAGTTGAGCTGTCAAATCGTAAGCCAAAGTGAGAACTTTTTTAAGAAATGTAAGACAAATTACCAAAAGGCCTTAACTAACATTTAAATTAAATTAAAGTGCCAGGGCTTTCCTATCAGCAGTGCAAGGCGAAGGATGGAGAAGTGGCCGTTACTGAAGAGGGACATGTCAAGTTCCACTTTGGAGTCCAGCTCATTCCTTTTGAATACTGTAAATGCTGACAGTTCTGCCCCTTTCCAACATGTGGTTTGGGGACAGCTGGGATGGAATGTCACTCCTTCTGAAGAAACAAACATTTCACATAAAGACAAGAATCAATGTGTCTTTGCTCTGTTGCATCAGGAGCCAGTTTTGTCTTTGAGTGTTGTGCCTCCACGTAGTTAGTGAAGTCAGAAAGGCAGTGATATCTGTATCACCACAAAATTCCAGGAGAAAATCCAGATGTTGCTATCTGGTGAAGCATAATCCCCTTTATCTTCCAGAGGATATCTAAATAGGCAGGAGTCTAAACAAGACAACTGAGTAGCAGATACTTGTGTTCAGGAGGTGTTCTGCCCACCTGCTCACAAAATGAAAAGCTTACACATAGTGGAAGAGATCTGTGGAGATACAGGTCTGTCTCTGAATGTCTAAGGCACTTTGTCCCTTAAATGGATACATGAAATTTCTATCTGGTTGGAGTTGTAACTAACCAAGCTTAGAGAACCACAGAATATGCAAAACATTAATTTTTTTCTCAATGGTAAAAATGTTTCATATACTTGTATTATTTTATTATGGGAAAACACCTGTAAATACAATTGATCTGTGACACCAGTTGTTTTCTATGTTCTATATTCTGAGTCTTAAGTTTCAGTGGCATCAAGTACAATGGTTGGTTGTGCAACAAGGGCAGTCTGATGCCTGGTGCAAACAGAAGCAGCCCAATCACTGTGCAGTAAGCAGCAGTTAGAGCACCAAGAGAGCTGGATTCTGTCTGGATCTTGCTCTTTGTGGTCCTCACTCTCACATCCTGCCTTTCAGAACACCTTTGTGCCCAGGCTATGGGGCAGCTTGCTACTCCTGAACTGCACAGTGGTGCAGGCAGAACACAAACCCGAGGGGTCTGGCAGGGAAGTGGCTGCTGCCAAAGCCTGACTCCAGCCTCACAGCTTGAGCATGCCACTAGCAGGAAAAGAGTCTGAGATCCTCATCTCTCCTCTAGTATATGGAACACCATCACACTCATCAGACATTTTTAATGGAATTCAGGGCTAGACTGAGGCATGTTCTGAGCACAGTCAGCAAACTGAACTCTTCAGGAAACTTGGACAGAGAGATGCCTGGAATTTTTTTTGTCTACCAGAGTTTTTCTGTCTTAAATTCTTAACACCTGAGGCATTTTTTCTTACTTGCTCCTTTGGATGAGACTCTTGGTCATATGGTTTAGTTTTAGGTAGTCCTGCAAGGAGCAGGGAGTTGGCCTCAGTGATCTCTATGGGTCCCTTCCAACTCAAGATATTCTATGATTCTATGACTTCAGGTGCCTAAAATGGCATTTTAGCTCCTCAGATCACTGCAGACCTGTCCCTAATGTCTAACTGAATAATACAACAGTAGCTTCTCACATCTAAGATTGCAATATAATTAACATCTTGGCTTGACAATAGATCAAGAAGACATAACTTCTGTAAGAAGCTTGGGAAAAGGGAAGAGAACTGGAAAAGTCCTTAGGCAATTTGGCTTCAGCATAACTTATTGATTATAGTCAAATAAGCACGAATTTAAGTAATTATTAGTGTAATATAGTAACGGATAAGCAAGGAAGTTACATGCAGCCCACAAATATTCTTAAACAAAAGTGTTTGGAAAGCATTTGTAATGTTACAAGTTTATTAGTCATTGCTTACTAAAGTATGGATATTTAGTGTTAAAATAATTATTTTAAATAGCTGTAGGAACAGAAGGTGAAGCTACCATATTTCATCTGCAAAGCCTCTCCAATGGAAAAATCCTGCAACAAGGCTTACTCACTGTCTAAAAATCAGTTTGAGAGAAACAGAGTGACAAGTATGTGAAATTAAAATCTTCTCAAGTTAATTTGAGGCAGATCTACCAGATCAGTCCAGAACAAAACAAGGATAGCACTAGTCCTCTTCCCTCCAGCTCTGTAGACATCACCACAGCAAGCCTGGCGCCTGCCAACTCTGTGGTGACACTCAGAGCTTGAAAATGTTCCCTTGCCTGGTTCAAGCCAAAAGTGCCTCTGGAGCCATTGTGACATTCAGAGGGAAGCATCTGGCCTGTGCATGAGTTTGGCAGCACAAGCTGTGAGTCAGGCATAACCAGTTCTTAATGGTATAGCTTGTCTTTTGCCCCAGGCACCTGAAAAATCCTTGAAGTTCACATTTTACAGGTCAAACCTGTGAGTCTGGGAAGCCTTTTTCACCTGCCTGACCTGTTAGCAATAGCAATGGTAAAAATACTTTTCATTGGGGAAAGTATCTGGCAATAAATAATTTTAATGAGGGAATTTGAAAAGACTATAAGAGCTTTTGAGGGCTTTGATCTACTCATCTTGTTAGGTTACTGAGAGATTAACTGAGGAATAAGAAAGTGACTGGAAAACTTGTGACTGATTGAAAGTGATAAATGTAATTTGCTATAAATTGTGAACCCACATCATTAAAAATTCTGGTGTTTCCAGTTTATTCCCTTTTTCACAGCAGAATTCCCTTAATACTCATGTTTTTTAGTGCTTCGTCCAGTCCACTTTTCGTAAGTGTGCAATGACAAACTAGGAACTGGGTATAGAGATTATTCCACAGTAAAATAAAAGAGATTGATAATGAGGTTCAGCAGACACCTGTCCTTCTTTAAATATAAGTTCCATTTGCTCCTTTTATCTCTGAACAGTTCCACTTGTTGACAGTCTCTATGCCTTTCTATTGCTTTTATTAAATACTATTTCCAAAGATCTGGCACTGAGCCTTATTTACTGCCCTAAATCCTATATTTTCTTTTATATCTCTGCCTATAGTTTCTATGTCCTTGTCACAGCAAACTTCATAATTTTCTCAAAGTCTAAAAAGCTTTTGATTGCAGCCATATAAATCCAGGATAACCTCACAATAAGCATTGTCTGAATCCTCACCCAAAAGCAGGATAACCTGACACATGCAACTGTCAGGAAGACTGCTAGGGTTGAAGAGGTGCATCAGGCACTGCAGAGCTTTTCATCTCATCCTGCTACATGTGCCATGAAATTTCAGGGGGAGGTTGGCATTTGCATACATAAAAGCTGTATGACTTCTTTGCAAAGGGCAGAGATGGGCTGTAGACACATGGACAAGTTTTCTTGTTTGGAAATTGGCTGGCTGGATATGTAATTTGACCAGTGTTTTTGTATTAGAGCAAACTTGGAAGGAAAGAAAAGTATTTGCTTGTTTTTTAGAGCAAAAACATTCAGTGACTTTGTCCAGTTATATCCTGTGTTAACCTAAGTCTTCTTTTAGTTTTTTGTACTGGAACACATGCCTCTCTGTCTGTCTCACCCCGGAGCCCGGTGACATCAGAATTGTTCTGGATTTACAGCAGTATAACTGGGAACAGAACTTGGATCTGTATCCAGTTCATTCAGTCTTTCATTATAGCAAACTTTCAAGTTCATAAATAATCACTGTTCTTCAAAGCCTCTTTTGCTAATCCTCACCTCTCTGTTTATTGAAATATCCAGAGCTATACCTAAAGCAAAATTAATGGGCGGAGTATTACTAACTTTAAATAAAACTGGATTAATTAAACTGTGTGGAATTACTCAGATACTTACAATGAAGCAAGGTTTAAGTAACCCTGTGTGTTAGATCATATTACTTTGTTTGGAGGATCTTACCTTCCAATAACTTCAGTAGTGTATTCCTTATCCAGCCCTTAAAAATGATCCAGCCTTTACACTCATGCAAAGAATTCAAATAGCAAAGGGAATCAAAATCTCACAGCGCATAGAACAGGAAAAAAAGGCAAATACTGTGTATATTTCTGACATTTCACTTCACTTCTGCAGTCCTTCCACTATAGATTTTGCCATTGTATGCTCATTTAGTATGATGTGGTGTCTAAATAATCAGGATTTAATATATTTGGCAATATAAACCTGTCACCTCTTCACACTTCATTAATGGGACCTTATATACAAAGTGTATAGTTCATAGTCCAGTTTTACAGGCATTCTACAATTCCATATGTATTCTTAATCATTACCATTACACTTTATTTGGTCTATGTTGCAAACATAGTGGCACATCAACACCTTGCTAATTGTGCAGCCTGTTGGCACTTCCACTGCAAACTCACACTTGCTGGGTTTTGTAATACTTCCTTTTTAATAGTTTTGGAAATGTAAGCTTCTAATTTTCAATTACAGTTAAGATAAAACCCTTGCTCCATATTCTTTGGCCACTTAGTTCACAGGTCAGTTTTATAGTAATTAACTAGTTAAAGACAAGGTAGAGAGTTAAAGATGAGCAAGCTACATTAAGCAGAAAATCCAAAAAAATTGAGTTATTATAGACCTATGGGAGCAGCATGAATTCAAACATCACAGCAATATTGCAAGCATTTCTATATAAGAATTTGTGCCTCTCCAGCCACAATAGATGATTATTGCAACCTAAATGATCTAGCCTCTTCCTCCAATATTTGAGGTATTTTTTGTTATTCATTTTATTAAGCATCTCCTCATGGTAAATAGTTCATAGAAATATCCTGGCAGTCAGTCCTCAGAGCTCATAGGCCATTCCAGGATCTGATCCCCTTCAAAAAGGGACAGTTCAGTAGATATGGCTCAAGGTTCTACCTAAGATGAACAGTTCCCAGAAGTGGAGCATTAGATGAATGTCTTCTTTGTCTTTAAAGTACTGTGATTATTAACGACACTGTGAGAGTAAGTCTGAAGAGAGATAATAGACTACAAAGTTAACCAGTCCACACATTTTTTTCTGTCTAGTTTTACCTCAGAGACAAAACGTGTTTGCATGCTACACTAAAAAAAGCCCAACAAACACATTTTCACTGTATCTTCTGATTTCCAAGAACAGCAGCTGCTGCACGTCTGTCCCTGAAGTGTTTACTAAATGTTTGGATGTGTGGACCAATACCTGGTTCCTAGAATATCCAGGGCATGTTTTGTTTCCAGTGTTAGAATAAAGAGGTAGGGACCAGGGCAATGACTCATTTCTGTGCTTGTGGGAGCTGATATTGATGGCAGCAGAGGAAAAAGAAAAAAGTGTTATGGAAAAGAACATTATTTTCACTAGAGGGAAGGGAGCCTGAAGCTTTTACGTCACTTCACACTGCTGATGGAATAGAAATGTCCAACTTTTACGTTACTGTTGTTGCTGGCAATTTCCAGCTGTTTCTGTTACTGTCCTGACTGAGCAGAGAATAATCAGAAAAGGCTGGTCACAGGCTGTAAGAGGCCCTAGCAGACACCAACAAAGAGGCTCTAGAACTTGTCTTGGAATGCAACAGAACACCAAGGCAGGAAGAAAAATGAAGCCAGCATTTGAAGGAGTGAAAAAACTAATTCAGGCAATAATAGATCTGGCAGACTAACATCAGTCCTGGGAAAAACAGTGGAAAAGCTTATACAAAACTCAATTAGAAGAGGCTTATAGAAACTATATTTATTTACATAAAAGGATACAATGTTTCAAAACTATATAAATGATATATAAAAAATGGACAACTAGACTTGTCAAATGGTGTCTTTTGAAGAACTGTTAAGTTTAGCTCATAAAGGTAATGCTGCTGAATGAGTATGCTTAGGTTTCTAAAACACATGAGACCTGCTGTAGAATAACACTTTCTGCAAAAAAGTTAGGATGATACAAAATTAATGTTTTACATATAAAATGCATTAAAACTGACTAATAGGCGTGTGTTAAAATGGAGATGTAAAACCTATCTTTTTCATACACCAATTAAAAAAAATTAAGTCTGATTCTAAAGCATGAATGCATTTAAAAAGCAAAAAGTCCTTCGGTCAAAATCACTACAGCTGTGTGGCCTGGAGTTTCTGCTTTTGATTATATGCCTATAACAGTACATCAGGCACCCTTCCAGTCAGATGTCTGTCAGATGTGTCCAAAACATACATCTAAAACCATGCAGTTCTCTATAAGGGGTGAAAAAGAAATGGCCACATTTTAGTTAATGCGCACAAGGGTCCATTCCTAATGCTTCTCATCCCTGGGTTCTTCTGTTTCAGAGAAAGGAGACACCATAGTTACTGCTTAAATGGCAGTTAAATATATATACTGAAAATATCTGAAAATGGTCTTGTCTCTTAGTCCTTCCTGCAATAGTATTACAGGCTGATGAATATGTAATACAGATTTAAGGAGATATTATTGAATAAGTTGAAGAGATGGGGCTGAAGCAGAAAATCCTCCTCACAGTAGTCCTTTACTGTCAGTGGGTTCAACTTACTGAGGGGCTATTTTTTTTCCTCAAACCACAGCATGAAAAGAAGAAACTCCAGAAGGCAATTACAAGAAGTACAAGCTAGGCAAGAACAAATTTGGTCTTGGAAAATCTGCAAATCATCCTTTTTCAGTGAAAGCAAAAGAGTGCAACTGTCTTGTAGCAGTAGTAGAAGTCACAAGAGTAGAAAATACAACTGTAAGATTGGTTTTAAGATTCCTGTGTGCAAATACATCAGTACAGCAGTTTCTGTATTCCACAGTGAGATTGACTTGACTGTGCCTTACATAGCATGATATTCAAAAAAGCTCTACACACTGCACAGCACAGAATGCAGCAAGTACTGATTTTTAGCCAGTGGTAGTGGTGGAGCCAAAAGTAAACCACGCCAAATCTAAGCCAGGCTTTGCATGGTGCCTGACTTTGCATTTAGTCTGTGTTTATGAAGCCATAAGATTGTTCTGGCATTACTGCTTGGCAGTTGCAGTAACTTCATGTATCACCTGATGTATTTTCTTATATGTGCAGTTGGTTACTGGCTGACCTGTAAAGATCACATAGGAGTTAGGAGAGAACGTCCATGTACCAGCACTTCTGATGTAAGAACAGTGTCCCTTTTGTGTATAAACCAAGTTAGAGAGGTTTGAAACTTGAAAGGTTGTTCTTGTGTTATTTGCTGTGTTTTTTGGGGTATTTTTGGTTGTTTTTTTTTTATTTTTTTTCAGGCAGGGGGGTAGCTTTTGGGTTGTTTTTTTACAGAAAAGGTCTGCATTATGCATATAGAAGTATGATTAACGTCCATAATCTAACTGTTATAGAAGTTTGGTTTTATGCAAATAAGAACCATTAAAATTATACAGATAAAATAAAGCTATGATGTAGAAGTCAAACTAGAGAAATTAAGGTCAATCAAATTCTAAGTACTAGAAATAAGTAACAAGCCTAATGTTAGTAATTACATTGCTGATTTATTTGGAACAAGAATATAATGCCTGCCACAGACTGACAGATTTTATTTGAAGAGCTACCCATTTAAGGACTTTAAAATATAGTTTCATGGTCAGAATCGGCCAAGTTTATGAAGGGTAGAGAAGTTCAAATACAAAGACATGAAATACACTCCTTTGTTGCAAATTGCTTAAGTAGAAGGGACTGCAAAATCCCCAGTTTGCCTTTAGTGCATGTCTAGAGCCTTGAACATATTGATATGCCACCTAGCATGTAAGTAAAGGAAGTAATCCTGTATTTCTTCCAAGACAGTGAGGGTGCAGTTCTAGATTCATCTGCACCCAGGCTCGATTTGGCTCTGAGAGCTACTGGGCAGGAAAAGCAATTGAGGTGAGGAATAAAGCTGCCAGGACAGCGATGGACTCCTTCTTCTTTTGGTCTGGCTAAGCCAGTTCCATGTCTCAGACCACTGAGCAACACCCTGCATTTCATAGCTGATTTACTATGTCTGCTTTGCAATGGCAGGTCTGTCACAGCCCCTATCCAAGAGGATGGGAAGGGGCAGCTGGTGCAGCATTGTCAGCCCTCCCAGCAGGCCTGGCTGTTCTGCTGAGCCGACACAGGGGCTGGGAAGGCTCCCAGCTCCCTTTTCAGAGCTGGGAGCAGACACAGCACCTCCCACAGCCACTGGCACCCTAACTGCCCCAACTCCTGAGAAGGCAGTGTGGGGAACTTGAGCCCAGTCTCCTTTTGCTGCCTGTGGAAAACAGACAACACACCAGCAACAGTGAGCACATTTTGAAAGCTGGGTCTTATTTCTTTAGAATAATCTTTTTTAAATTATCCTTTTATTCTTGCTATGTGTTGTTAAAAGCCCCTCGCTCAAATGAGTAGTTCTTAGAGATCATTGCCTAAGTCTTCATATTGTATCTCCTGTCTCTCCTTACATGCTTTCTGTAACAAAATAGTCAACAGCACTGATATTTTAAAATACTATTTACATGAGGTAACAGCCTTGCAATGAATGAGGCTGTTCACGCCTCAGACCATGGTTTCTTTTTTAATCTCTGTGCATATTCAGGAAATTAGTTATGTTGGATACACTTGGGTCACACTGGAAGTACTT
This sequence comes from Hemiprocne comata, assembly GCA_020745705.1. Classification (NCBI taxonomy): domain Eukaryota; kingdom Metazoa; phylum Chordata; class Aves; order Apodiformes; family Apodidae; genus Hemiprocne; species Hemiprocne comata. Next base: position 87,761,607 of record CM036588.1, read on the forward strand.
CATTTGAAAACACAAGAGCTAGAATTTTTTTTGTTTTGAATTAGTTAGAAAAAGCTGAAACAATAGAGAATAATAAAGAGGCTTGTATATATAATCATTGTCTCCTTTGCTAAATAACTTTCCTTACCCCTTACATTCTTACATGGGATACTGGGAAAATACTGCAAGCTGAGAAAAGTCTGCTAAAAACAAAACAAAACAAAACCCAAAACAAACAAAAACTGAATTGAAGACTATCTACAAATTTTGCTGATACAGAAATATATTCATAGATTCTACGAGATGATTTGCAAATTGTTAATCAGCCATATTATGCACTTCATCTCTATCTATTAGTTCAGCAGCTAATCCAAAAGTCATCGTTCTCAGCTACAGTTCAGGAAAAGCTGAAGATCAATCCTATCTGCCAAGTCAAAACAACAGGAACACTAAATCCTTACCTCTCCTCCAGGAAGCAAAGAAACACTCGTGCAGAGTTCTGGTGCCCAGCCAAGTCATGTATATCAAGATTTTATCTGGTAGGCAGGCAATGGAAGAATGTTCAAATGTAATCAAAGACATTTGCCCAACTCATAAGCTTGACTTAGTACTGATGGTGCTGCTCTTAAGTAAGTAAGGTCAATTTTAAGTTCAGGAAAGAGTTTGGTTCTCTACCAGAATGACTTAACACTGTTGACAGTATTTATGGTGCAGTGGCCAGACTGAACAGAAAGATGAAACCAGTGGTGAGATACCCCTGCTGGTTACACTGGAAATCATTATCTAGACAGACTGACCATAAAAAAAAAGTGTCATGAACTTCACATTGAAGAAATGGTGTTTGAAACTAACTGGAGTTATTCTGAAATACTTGTCAAAATAAATCTTAAGCTAATACAAAGTGTGTGTGTGTGTGTGTGTGTGTGTGTGTGTGTGTGTGTGTGTGTGTGTGTGTGTGTGTGTGTGTGTGTGTGTGTGTGTGTGAAATAAATTTTGAGCTAATACAAAGTGGAGGGGGAAAATGCTTTAAAAATAGGGTAACAGGGCACTGTTACTGAGGGTTTGTATTCTTAAACAGTAGGGATGATTAAGCAGTCAGCTTGGAAGAAATAAGCACTTCTTTTGGTGCAAATCTTTTTTAAAGATAACATATAGCCCATAAATTTTGTTTAAACCTGAATTTGTGGCTGAAGCGACATATGTGGCATGCAACAACATATTACACTTACTACTTTTAGTAGCATATCTTTCAAATTAATATAATCTGTATTGCCAAAATGCTATTGCCTTCATCAATCACAGTTTGTTTACAGTAGTACATAATGGGGAAAAAAAAAGAACACTTTTGCCTGTAAAGACTATAAGACGGACAAGTTAGGCTTGTGTAGGCCTGTTGCCTGATAAGGTGTGATAAAGCACTTGATGATGGAAAGTTTCTCAAACTTACACGGTTATTAAAAGAAGCAATAACAGTAGAATTGTATTTTCCTCTGAGAAATAACAGTATCTAGCATTATGATATAATGGGAGTACAAGAGGAAGGTTTAGAAGGAGAAATGATATTATGTAGTCAGAAAGTAGCCTTATTATTCCCCCTATGAGACCACATTTCTGGAATGTTGATAACTGCATAGAAATATTCAAAACAAAAATCAAGCAAGATAAATAGTAACTTCATGCTGCACAAGTAGTAAATTATGCTACACAAAAGCGTAATAGGAAAAATTCTACAGAAATTTTCTTTAAAAGTTGTTTGTGGGAAATTAGCAGTTTAATATAATTTAAAGCTGCATTAAGCCATATAAAGCAGTCCAATAATTCCTTTTATATCTTTTGCTATAAACAGTTCTATATTCCTGCTGGTCCCCAAAATAGCAGATTATTCTCAGTCTCTGTGCTAAGCAATCTATTTATGCTTCATGTAGTTATTTAACATACAAACCACCTAGATTAGAGTCAGACTTGAAACTACCATTCTGCCTGTATTATGACTGACAAGATACTTGACAATATATGAAAGAATACAAAGTTAAGAAAAAAAATATCTGGTTTAATTTAATAGATTTTGTTTTATTGGATATGTGAATTACAAACATAAGAACAGCTGTTCTAGGTTAGACCAAAGGGCTAATATAAATTAAAATTTTGAAATCTAGCAAAAAGCAGCTTGTTGACAGATGCAGGAAGAACAGTGACCAAGTTGTGCAGTGGTTCTGTAGACACTAGGGGACACAAAACTGTCCATCACTTTAGCAGCAGTATACATTTTGTCCAGTCAAAATCTTGTTAAGAACACAAAAAACAAAGACAATACCCAGCAGCACACAGACCATATTCTTTCAAGTGTCAAGTTACTTATAACTTTAAAATAACATCTACTGAGTTACCCAACATACACTTACTAATTTATAACCTTCCCCCAAACCACCCCTGAAACCACTTCATTAAATAGCTACCATGCTGGTTACCTTCCAGTCTTCAGGCACCAGGCAGTTCTAAGCAGGAGTTTACACATCACAGGTGGTTTCAGCTGCTCCTTGACATTTTTTAAAACTCAAGCAATACCACCTGGGTTTCATGATTTGGAAAATGAAGGTTAATAGTTTGTTCTGTTATCTCCTTTAACAAGGTTACAACTTGCATCTTTGTCTGATGTGTCTGCCATGTAAAAGCCCACTAGCAGGGGAACTCCCTTAAGCTCCTCTATTGTGAACTCAAAACCACTTAAGTGTTTCTGCTATGGTTTCATCTTCATCTGAGCACTTTAGGAAGCTTTACAAAAAGTTCTTAACTGTATCTCTTTCGCAAGCTGTTTTTCAAAGTGCTTCTTGGTTTGATCATCTTACAGCTAAACAAGATACAGTCACTCCCAAAAATATACAGGTATGTAGTCCTTTCAACAAATAGTGTGTTTATCTGAAGCTGCTTGGATGCTTATAAAACTGTTGTTCAAATGCCATATATTAATACATTCTAATTAATTCATTGCACTACCAACAAGAGGAATTTTTTCAGGGCACACGCCTATTTATAAAACATTGGGGGGAAAAATACAACAACCAGAATTCTGATGGTACAGAGAACAGTTACTTTAGCTCTTGATGTTTCATTCTTTTCAGAAAATGATACCTGGCTGAAAACATGGTTAATGCTTGAAAACTGATGAACTTTCTGACTGCCCAAGGTTATGTTTTTGTGCAGACTGAATACAATTCAAAGCTAGACTCCTACTAATCAGTGACCAGCCAGGATGCATCTTGTCTGACCTTTTGTCACAGCATGACTGGGGGCCAGTGCAGGGCCACTAACAAGCCTCATAATCAGAAAAAGCCAACAGGAAGCCAGGACTTCTTCCTTTTCTTTGTTTTTGTTTTGTGGTTTGTTTGGTTTTTTTTTGGAGTTATGTTTTTCAAGAACAAAGCCTAGCTAGTTCCTCTTCCCTGGAGCTCCTCCATTGTTGCTTTTCTGATGAATAAGTATGGACTTATCCCCCTTTAAGGTCACTGCATTGCCCAATAAGCTCCACTTAAATCACTTCTGTGTGTAAGAAAAAAGTCACTGTTTTCCTCCATCCAAATTTCTGGTAATCTGGGGCACAGAAAATGCGTATATCCCAAAATTCATCCAGACAGTGAGACAGCATATCTGTAAGAATTTGTGACATTTGGAAGGTCATGAGGAGAAGCACCACTGGTGTTCTCCCAGAGAGTGTTAAGTCCCACCTAAAGAAGCTTTAAACAATGCAAGGCTCACAAATATTAACCCTGCAATATGATGTAAAGGCCAATCCTATATTGATTTCAAAATAGACTCAAAACTAGTTCCTTACCCTCTGGTTTTGTCTATAGATACATTCAGAGGCTCCATTTGTTCAGAAAAGCATGTTACTGGATATGTTAGGTTTTTAACTCTAAAGAGAGGAATAAATATTTTCTTCCTGAAATTACTTTAGTGTTGGCAAATGTCACTTCAACAGTTACAAAGGTCTTCCCAAGTGAAATTGGTAGAGGAACAGAGAGGAAACTCTCCTAGATGACAATGATACACAGCATGGAGTAACCATTCTAACTCTTGCTATTAAACCTACCTTAAAATCATCATGCCTTAATCCTATCAGCCACTAGAGAAGTTTTCATTTGGAAGTATTTTTCAGTGGTTCATATTATTATATGTATTGTTACAGAATGCAGGGCTACAGCTATTCAATAAATTGATCAAGGGCAGGGCTCAAGCCTAGGAATATTTGTGCTGTTTACCTGGAAGCAAACTCCCCAGCAGGATTTGACCCATGACAGCTCCTGCTCTCAGTAAAAACAATACACAGACACTCTTCAGGTGATGGCACAGACACAGGTGGTTTCCATGAAGCATTTATACTGCCATGTTTTGGTATTTAAGAGGGCAAAGAAGGGGGAAGAGTATTGCAGGTGCTGTGATGGCTGCCTGCACTAGGGAATGGGCTCTGGCCTTGCTCCATCTACAAGCATGCTAGTAGCCCACACTAGGGCCATGCTTGAGCCTTAATCTCAAACCTGTATCTTTAAACATTAAATGTAAAGATGGTTTTTCCATCATAGAGCTACATTTAAGCACTGTCCTCATAGTCTATTAAAACAGGGCAACAAAAGTTGAGGTAGCACTCTCATTACTTCTGTCTGATTTACAGTATTTCTTTGAGAAAACCCATCTAATACCTATTGGAAGATTTCAGGTGATAGAGAATCTTATATGTATCTAGCTAACTACCTTTCTCACAGCTAGATGGGAAGCTGAATCCAGACAACCACTAAATTTAATTTTCTCTGAAGCAGTTTGGGCATTTACTTTCAGAAATGTCTCTCCTGTGGAGGTACTTGCCAATCAAGAGCAAATTGTGTCTTAATCCAGTCAGTTGATACAGAGAAGATTGGGCTTTTTGAGCCATGGCTTCTAGACCTGAAATAATTATTGTAGGACTATTCTGAATTCTTTTCAATTTGTGAGCCTTTTATTTCAATTAAAATCCTTTGCATATTACACAGTAACAAGGCAATCCAAGAAATTGATTGCATCATAGAATACCTGATTGGAAGGAACCTCAAGGATCATCTGGTCCAACCTTTGATTAAATTTGTTTTCAGACTATCTGAGTAAACCAGAGTGGTTTGAATAATATATGTTACTTCAATAACTAGAAATACTTAGTATTTCTACTCATCATTAGTGTGATAGGTGAAAGCTGAAATTTTATACATTTCTTTTTACTTCATTTGAAACAGTTTTTCCTCAGTCTCTCCACAGACTCCACTTAAGCAAAGCATTTGTATTGTATTTAGGGATAGGCCTTGTATTGAGGTGTTCAGTTTTGTTCATTTTCACATGTGTTAGTCTGGTTATTCTACTAACGGTGTTTCAACTTTGTATCAGTGTTTTGTAGACTGATTTCTGATTTCAGCATTTCTCTGTTTGTGAAATGTATCACTTTGTGCCTGTGTGTTGCAAACAACAAGACCTCCTGGACAGAACACTCATCTGCATGTCTCACCCCGCTCATGGTTCCAGGTAGATCACTGCAGTGCTGTGCCTCTTGCCTAGTCTGTAAAACACAAAGACAGTAAGAAAGATAGTGTCTAGATACAAACATCTCTGCATAACTTGGAACAAAAGCAGTATATAAACACTAGATATGTGTGTTGGGGAAAAGAGTGTAGGCTTGCTTAAAAGCTGGCATATAAAACAGAGCCATGGTAGTCAAAGCACCTCAAATTTAAGGATGATCTATTAACAGCCATGGGTTCCTAGTTGAACTGGCTTTCTTTTCATAACAGAGGTGAAACTGGCACTTTTGGCATTAAGAATTCATTCTTTTTGTACTTATCTCTCTAATATGTTGGCTTTCACTAGGACCTGTGCTGATTTAAAGAAAATGGATTAACTATTTCACATTGTAAAGATCAGTTCAGCTCAGGATCTGATAGATCTCGTTTCTACACAAGAGCATGTCTCATCACCAGTAGCCATAATCTCATGAATTGCAGGCTGACTAGATGGCTTAGGCTGTGAGATAAAGAAAAGAGAAATTTCCCTCATGATTTTCATCACAGACAGGATAAAATCACAAGGTTTGCAGCTGTATTCCTCAAGCTGTGATCAGAGTTGCTAATTACAAGGAAGGATTCCTCTGGTGCTGTGGGGATATTCACAAATGCAGCTTTAAATTAAAAACATTTGTATAAAAAAACTCTAGACTTGGTTTCAGTGATCCAGGGGTGATTACTGTATGTTGGGGCAGCCAGTACATTAGATGTAAATGGAAGGATTTATTCACTTTGCCTTGAAGTGTGTGGGTGGAATTTCTTACTGTTTTCTTTCTTTTTTTTTTTTTTTTTTTCTCAGAGGTTTTACTGAGAGCTTGGCTTAGTTAACACGTACTAACTATTGGCCAGTGCTTAGACATTGCCAGTCTGCCCTGTCCACTGCATGATATGTATGTTATTATGTTCAGAGAGTTCTATGCAAAACCACCAAGATTTCTGCCGCCTCCTTTGAAAAAAAGAATAAAAAAACATTACTTAAATTCTAAGCTATGGTCTTCCTGCTTCGTTGCTGCATTCATGAAAGTGACTACTCAGGATGCTCACAGAAAGCAGATTTCATGTTCATATACTTTCACTAACTGCCATAAGGGCTGACCCAGATATAGGTGTACGAGGGTAATGGGAAGACCCTCCTGTGCTCTCTGGCTTGCTCACCTGTGCAAGGGGGGAACTTTTTTTGCACGTGTGCAATTATTAGATCTGGAGACAACATAAGGAAGAGACAGAAATAAAAGCTGTGGCTATTATCTTACTGTTAATTAATCTACTTAGAGCTTTCTGTTGCATTCCTGACATTTGATACATACCTTAATTATGAAAGGTTTGGGTACCTGATTTGGGTACAAACCACACTGAAAATATATCTGGTTTTGGTGAGCTTGAAAATTGCACCCTTAGTCTAGTACACAGTAGAACAGGGGGTTTAGAGTGTACATTAATTAGCAAGTCCATCTCAAAAATTTGATTGCATTTCTTGGAGGAATACAGCTGATCTAATCACATAGTGTCAAAAAAAAACCCCAACCAACAGGAAGGAAGGTTGGTTGACTGTCCTCCTTACTCTGTCTAGAGGCTACCAAGCGTGAATCATGGCACCAACGAAGCTGGGTGCATTGCATTTGAAAATTAAGCTGCTGTCAGGTAAATTGTGCACTAGGTTGGTATTAAACTTTTGCTAAACATTCCTACAGCACTCAATTTAAAATGGGGCAGTCCCTAAGGACATAGCAGTACATAAGGCACAATATGAAAACTCCATCTGAACTCTGGAAACATACTGCAGTCACACATCGAAAAGAGAGAGAAAAAAGACACCATTCCACTGTCTGTGTTTCCTCCCTTACAAAATATGTTTGGAATATGCATCTTGCAGTTTCCCCTGGCAACTCTCTGCTATCACAGAATACAATGTCCCAAGGCTACACTCCATTACACTGCACCATCTTTTCCTTTCCTCTTGCTCTGCAAGCTCTAATGAAGCCCATCAAATTTGCACAAGTGCCCTATTTACTGTACAGAAATTACATCAAAAGAAATGATGTTGGCTTCTCATTAATGCTTGAAGACTGGCAGATGATCATGAAAGTCAATTGCTGTTCAGCTTGCTAAGTGATGGCATGTATTGCTGCCTTGCCTAATTACAGCAAATCAGATGTTTCCTGTTGTGGAAGACAATACTAACAAATTACTAACTCTTGGTGTTTTAAGGGGAATAGTGTAGCTTCAGAATCAATTGAAACAGGGCATTAGAACATTAATTTCTGTCCATGTTTTATCATCAGTTATTTTAATATGTAATTATGGATAGGTAAGGCAGACTTCAGGTGAAATATTTAATCTTTTAATCTACATTACTGTTCATTGCACAGCAGTAGCTTTTCTCAACTGATTCAGAGCTAAACTATATTCAGAGCTGAATGTGTACACTGTTTTTTTCATAAGCTTTTGCCTGAGAATGGTCTGTTGATGAGTTACAAGGGAAAAGGAACATGTGGTAAGCAGAGCAGCAAGCACTAGTGTGCAGAATGGTAAAGATAATCTACAAATAATTTGTCAGGTGCACAGAGATAAAAGGGATTGGTGTTTGCACAAGAAAGCCAACAGAAACTTACCTCTTTCTGAGATCTTAGTGGTCCTGTTGAGAATAGTAAGAATATAGCCATTTCTGTGTGCATGCATATTCTAAATCTGAGCCAGTGGTTCCCCAAGACAAGTTCTTGCACACAGGGATTGTCAGGACATCACGGTAACTCCTACACACACTCTTTGCCTAACTTCTGCATGGAACTTCTATTGCCTAATTAAATCATGACTTTGCCCACACAGCTGCGATTTTGCTCTTACAGCTCAGGGAAGAAAACAGAATTCCATAAAGGAACTTCAAGGAAGTTTCTGTAATACATGTGCCAGCAGCAAATCATTGCTACATATGAATATAGTGAATCGTGTTTTTGGGATACACCAAAACACACATCCACCCCTGATGAAGTTCCCAGGCAGAGGCCTTCTCCATTTTGTTCCCATCAGTCTCCCATTCTGTCATCTTGTTCATTATCAGGTCCTATGTGTTTGATCTCAAACATCTGTGGTTTACCCTAAAACCAAAAGATTGGAAGATTCTTTACAAACTTAATACATAAAATATTTCAGTACTATGGGAATGGAAAAAGTCTGAAATATCCTCCTGGCTGCTTTTATTCAAGGGAATTTTGACATAAATGATATGAGCTTGTCTTCTTTTCACTCTGTCTCTCGTTTCCTTCCTTTGCCCTCCCCTGTAACATTTTTCTCCCATCTCTTTCCTTGTCCTCCATCTAGAGAAGTCCAAGTGTCTCATATCCTGTCCTCTGAACGATGTTCATTTGCATGACCTCTACCACTCTTGATTGCTGTAATGATTGTCTTTAGTAATTATCATCATCCTGTTCTATTTTTCCAGAGCAATATCCACTTCAGTGAGTTTCAGATTTACAAAACATGTGTTATACTAGCAAAAGCTTAAATACTTCCTCTCTTCCCAAGTAATGGTTGTACAAATCTCCTAATAAATCACTAGCTTACTCCAATGGTCCTGAATAAACTTAGGGTTGACCTGATGGAAGTGACTCAGCTCAACTAAGCACATCAGCCAAAGTGAAGGGCGTCTTACCATCAAAGGGCTTCACACTTTCCTTAAACTGTTGTATAAGGAATTTCTCTGTGCCTTGCAGCCACTTAATTTCATGAGCACAGAGCACCTTTACTTTACTTAATAGGTATATCCAGTAAAGCATTCAACAGCAAAAGAATTAAGAAAGTGTTGAATGTGCATGCCTATTACACTTGGAAATGCTTTCTAACTACTAATGGTTGAAGGAATCCCCATCCTCTCAGAAAGTTTGTAATGCAATAAGAGAATGCAGTAGGTGAGTGCAGGAAAAAATGGTTGTTACTGGTGGTGTTTGTGAGTCGTTGACAAGGATTTTGCAGTAATAGCTGCTGAACAAACACTAGTAAAACGTGACAGTTTTTGAGACAGCAAATAGTTTTGTGTTGTTGGTAATGCTAATGGGACATGCTTCAGTTTTAAAACTTTTTCAGTAATTTAGTACAATATAGACAAAAAAATTATAATTCATTTCCAGTAGTTTGATATTCCTAATAAACACTGAGTGTAGTTATTGCTGGGTCAAACAGTTCCTCCTGGAAAGCAGTTGTCTACAGCAATTTGGATGCGTTGTCTGCAAGAACTTCAAAGGAGCCACTGATTCCCCAGCTGAATCCGATCCCTGGAAGACAGTGGCTCCTTCCAAGCTGCAGCTAGTGCCACCACTCAGAAAAACAGCCACTCACATTGTAAACCACTATATGGTGCTGTTAAGAGATCTAAGGGGCTTTCTGATTTAACACAGCAAGTCATGAAGTCCCACTTGAGGTGTGGCATATAGATCTTGTTTACCTGGATGCATTTCTGTGATCCTCATGTTTAAACTGGCTCCTACATCAGCAGCACAAAACATGGGCAAAACCCTGAGGGCTGCCTGAATTTGTCTGTGTTGGCATGGCCAAGCACACATCACAGCATTCCCTTTCCAAACTGTGGGGACTTGTATGTTCCTCTTTAGATTGGCAATCAGGGAGAACCAGAAAACATTGTCTTTGTTGAAGGAGACAGCCAGCACCATGTCTGGCAAACTGATGAGTTGGAAAAATTGCTTCTGGTTTCTGAGAGGTCCTGGAACTACTTGTATTTCAGATAGCAGAGGTTAGTTCTAATTTCAGATCTATACAGCAATCAGGGAGACCTGATCGTCTGCTTCTTCCCATCATTATTTGCTATTTGTCCTAGAATTCCTTTGTGATATAGGGATGATCCAGGGATGCAACCTTGGACAGTTTCTTTTTCTCCTATAGGTCTTTAGTCAGGTAGAGATTAGTGACATGCAGCAAACCTCAGAATTCAACGTTGTTTCTTGGACACATGCTAATTATTTATCATGCTGTATCCAAGTTCAACAAGGCAACTTTCTCAGGCCTTTCATGTTTGGGCAGAAGATGCTTTCTCAGGAGATTTCCAGTGCTTCCACACTCAGTCACAGTGGAAGATCTTTCTCATAACTTTTGAGTTCTAACAAACAACAAACACAGTTTTGCTTCACTTTGTGACTAAAATGTAAGGCCCTGAGTCAGAGTTCCTATTTTTCCTACCAACCCAATCGTCAGCTGTCTTCTCTAATATCAGTGTTTCATCCAGTACTGCTTCTATTCCTTAGTACTAGTTCAAATAATAATTGCATTGCTTATTGACTCTATCAGTGTTTATCTGGTAATTGCAAACGAATCTAAGCAAGACAGTAGTGAAAACAAGATAAAGACATTGTCAGACAAAGTGTAACAGTCTTGTTTTACAGAATTGCTCCTTCAGTCAATGTCAAATGTTTCTAAAGGAAGTTAAATTTTGAACTAATTATTTTTAAATGTGTGCTAACTTTGTAAGAAATTATCCTGCCCTCCTCTGACCTTGAAATTCCAGAGACAGGATGGTGTAGCTAACTGAAAACTAAACAAGGAGACTTTCACAAAACAATGTTTCCACAGGGTGACTAACCAGCGTTAAAAGGTACTTTCATCAGTGCCTAACATAATGTCCTCTCTTTGGAATATGTAAAGAGCACTTACATTTTATATTGGTAAATACCGACATTTTGAACAAGAATAAGAAATACATGGATGCATGTGTTTGTGTGTCTGCGAGTATACAAAGCTGCAGGCCAGAGACGATTTTGTGTGTAGGTAGGGAAGTCAAAAATTGGGACTTTAGAAATAAAAAACACTGTTCACGTTAAGAGATCAGCCAGATAGATGAGGCCAAAGTGTGTTTCACAATCCTGATGGGACAACCGGGTATCTTGGTGTGTGAGAGTGGTCTGTGATGCTGCTTTTGTTTTAACAAGGCATCAACTGCCAAATCTCTCCTGATCCTCATTGTGCAGCTGAGTTAATCTCTGAGCACCACTGAGCTCATCTCCTTCTGTGTGTGTCAGTGCAGGCTGTCTGCTTGCTTTTGCCCCTAAGCTGGGTCATGTTTAGCCTCCTTGTGTATCTAATGGGTAAGATATTTTGCTGTTAGGATTTAAGGTTAGGCATACTGAAAAGATTTAGAACCATGTGAAAATATGTATCTCTTCTTAATGCTTGTTGTTGGTAAAATTTTCTCTCTTTTCTGCTCTTTTTTGTTCTTAGGTATTTCCATTTATGTCAGTTTTGCCCTTATTAGAGATCGGTTTGTTTTGCAGTACTGAGTGATCTTAGTCATCACAGAAAAAATCACTTAGAAAAATATCTTAAATAAAGGGTAATTGCACTTCAGTGTGAGTGGCTGAGGTTCTTTAAGCACAACAGCTGCAGTTTCCAGCGTTTTGATTCTGTGCTTTCGCTACACAATAAGATGGAGTTTCAGATGCAAACCAAACTGTAGAAGCACAGGATATGTAGCCATACCTGGCAATCACATAAAACATATATTATTTTTAATAGTCTTTATTTAGCTACTATTTTAATATGTATTTATTAACCTTCAGGAGATGGATTCAATCCCCTGGCTTGGCGTGACCTTGATTCCTAACAGTTACTTCTGGATAATATTCAGAAAAACCTGTTTCCGTATGTTTAGTAAACCTTGTGACTCTGAGAATGAAATTCAGACAGAAGGACCTTGAGAGGCAGAAACTAAAGAGAATTACACTGTACATACCTTGGTATTGCAAGCATCTGGGAAGGGGGATTGCATATTTTAAGAGTGCAAAGCAGGGACACCAAGCACCTTGTTCATGGGTTGGATCTGCAGAGATCTCAGGGAAAGAGTTCTGCTCATAAAGTAAAAGTGTGTGTGCAGGAGGAGGGTGGGTCAGATGCAGTAACAGGGAGCATTAGTTGGGGTCCTGCTTGATGCCATTAGAAATTCAGCCTAAAGTTAATGTGTGCCTACAAAAGGCCACTGACACATTAAAACAAGTATTTCTACATTCAGTATTATACGCATTTCTTCCTAGTTTCCAGTAACCTAGCTCCTTATATATCTTGAGTTTTAAATCAACATAATGTGTTCATGCATGGCATGGATGAAGTCCGATAGCTGGAAAAGATGCTTCTCCCGGTGGTCACTGTTGTCACATCAAGGGCAACTGAATTGTACATGGAGTGGCTCCAAAAAGCACATCAGTGCAAGGGAGGCAGCCTCCAAGAGATAGGTAGGCTGAGGAGCTAAGGGAATAATGACTTCTATCACCCAATTTCATCTACTGCCTACAAAGTCAGGGGGAAGCTATGGTCTTGGTCTGTGAAGATTTGGATCAGTGATGCTTGGAATTAGAGGACTGAAAAAGGAGGAGGGTAGCTGACAAAAAATCCATGGTTTGTCCTCTGTCAATGTTGCCAAGGCAAGTTGTCTCAACATGTTGCTTTATCTGTAATTTACAAAATTGCAGATGGTTGGCACATCATTGAAGTAACCTGTATTTGAACTTAATGGGTCTGCCTTCACTAGAGGAGCCGACCATACACACAGTTTATGTTGTACAAAATTATTTTGCCTGTTTATCAAAATTCTGAAGGAAATGGAATTTTGTGACCCAACAATGTCCTTCCTCTTTTGTAGAAAGAAGTTATATTTTGGCTTGCACTGCAGGCAGCATAGCACTGAGATGATTTAAACACTGTAAAAAAAAAAAAAAAAGGTGAAAAATTGAGACTCAAACCTTGCAGTCTGAAAGAGATTAACATTGAGATGTTAGGTCAGCTGAGAATTTGTCCCTCTTGCTTGGCTTGGGAGTATTTTTCTCTTCTGAATTTACGATCTTTAGCACTACATTGGCTAATTTCAAGTAACGAAACAAAGTAATGAAATGCTTGATGACTTCAGTGAATTAGGAATACTACTCAGTCTGTGTAGTCACAGTCTTGGGGAGAGCCATGGCAGTGGTTCTTTACACTGTACACTTACTCTTCTTTCAATTTTTCTGATAAGCACATAACACAGAGGAATGACTTGTGATCAGTTTAGTATATTAAAGCCATAACGTATCATGAAATAAATACAAATCTGTGGAGCACACAGGTTGTTTGAAGAGAGCCCATTTAATGTTTGCAGACTCTATGGGAAGCCCAGGGCACAGAGTGGGATGCAGGCTGCGGAGCAAGGAGGTAAGGAGGAAGAAAATAGGTGTACAGATACTGTACAACTGATGGGCCAAATCATCGTTCATGTGCAAGTACTAGTTGTTGAGCAAAACCAAATTATTTTCACTAATCTTCATTTGCAAGTCTCAGCATACTTTTCATCTTAAGGGCCTACACATGCTAGCTCACCCTAACAGTTTTAAATTCAACAGGAAGAGAAAGTAAATTATTAGCTTCATGTGAAAGCTAATATTCCCTTTGATCTTAATTGACTAATCTGTTAAAATTTGGATAGATTAAATAATCTTCTTGCAAAAAAAAAAGGTTGTCTTCAGCTTCATTTCAAGTGATGCCTCTTTCATAGAAAATAAAATGGTAATAGTAAAAATATCTTTGCATTCTGAAAAACACATTGAAATGCCTAAGTGATAAAATTGTTAAAATGGCTTGAAATTCACAGTATTCTAAAAAATCCATCCCGTGATCTAATTCCAAGTTTTGCTCAAAGATTTTCTTAATCAACAATCAAATCCTTTTGCACCTAAAACTTCACAGAAGGCAGTAAAAAAACCAAGAAAATGTAACAATGAAGATCTTCATAGTTTGTGTATGCTGAAATTACAATCTAGGAGCTGTGTGCTGTTTTCCTCAGTATTTTTCAAGGAAATATTTTCCTGTGTTTTTATCTGTGTGAAACAGTGATGCATTACAAATTTTTAAATATTAAAGAAGAGGTTTTGAATTGGAAACCCCTGTATCATTCTTTTTCTCTACCTCTCCTTACTTGTTGGCTGCAGAATATAAGATACTTGGTTGAACAAACAAGGATTATTTTTTTTCTTGCAATACTTTTTCACTTCTACATTTTCACAGGTGCATATACCAACCTTTCTGACACTGCTTTTAACTCTTCAATGCAGAATTGCCTCTGGTTTGTTTTTCTGTTGTTTCAACTTTCTTTGTGGCATAGAAAAACATTGCTTTTGGTTATCTCATCTCTTTTATCTCTTTTAACACCAAGAGCCCCATAAAGAATCGACTGGCTGAAAAGAAGCAGATAATAATAAAAAAATATTTGCACACATTAGAGATGGATTAATTTGGAGAAATATCAGCAACAGTAATATTAAAAAGGTGATTTTTTTTTTTTTATGATCTTGCTGCTTTTTAAGACAAAATTTTCTCTGAATGTGTTTGGATTTTAGAGGAAAGTTGTGCCAGCCCCTGTGAGTCACCAGAGTGAAGACAAAAGTACTGAGCATTGGCCAAAATCGAAGAAAGTTTGTCATCTTTCAGGTAAGAGAAAACACTAAACTTTTCACCTTTCTGTTCAGAATTTTCCTGGGTTTGAAATCATATGTCATACTAGGAAGCAAACCAGTGTTTTTGCATATGGTCTGATCACTAAAACAAATATGAGTCATTCACAATTTCTCATCCTTCTTTTTCCATGCCTGGGAAATGTGTGTCAGCTTCTTCGTTCCAGATAGTGCAGTCCTTTGTGCCTATACACAGCATTTACAGTGAGTGGCAGCACAAACTACACGTCTGCCAGTACCTCTCTGCTCTGGCTGTGGGGGATTGAGGTGCTGGCCAGGAAGCCTGACTCTTAGAGTAAACCATGCTGTGGTCCTTTCTGCTAGTAATCCAACTGACACCCTTTCAAACTCATGTAAACACTGTAAAACACACACCAGACTATGACAGGACCCTAAATTAGTTCATAATATTCATGTATGCAGTTATTTTTTCATTCATTCAGGAGTCATATCTGTTGAAAATAAAGGTCCACACTATATGCCAGATCAGTGCCCCAGGTTAATAAGCATTTGAAACTATTTTCCTGACGTTTTCATCATCCTACAAGATGCCTGTTGAGCTTATGTGAAATACCTAATCCATAGATAAGAAATTATTTCTATGCTCTTATGATAGAAAAAGGAAGTCCATTTCATTAGGGATCTTTCTCGTCACTAAAATATAGGAATAAGTATATAGAAGTAAGTAGAGATCACAGAATCATAGAATGGTTTGGGTTGGAAGGGACCCTAAATATCATCTAGTTTCAACCCCCCTGCATGAGCAGGGACACCTCCCTAGACCAGGTTGCTCAGCACCCCATCCAACCTGGCCTTGAACACTTCCAGGGAGGGGGCATCCACAACTTCCCTGGGCAACCTGTTCCAGTGTCTCACCACCCTCACAATGAAGAATTTTTCCTAATGTCTAAACTAAGTCTCCTCTCTTCCAGTTTAGAGGCATTACCCCTTGTCCTCTCACTACATGCCCTTGTAAAAAGTCCTTCCTGAGCTTTCCTGCACCCCCTTCAGTTACTGGAAGGCTGCTCTAAGGTCTCCTCAGAGTCTTCTCTTCTCTAGGCTGAACGATCCCAACTCCCTCAGATGTTTTCTTAAGGGTACCTGTGCATGGTTACCTAAAGCTCTGTACATGCCATGTGTTCTCCCTTGCCAGGAAAATGTCTAAGGTAAGTCCAGATTGCCTGAGAACCCACAATTATAGATGGGCTCAGATCACAACTGTTGTCCACAACCACTTCCAAACTGAGGTTCCGGAACTGTATTTGAGTTGCAGCAAATGTTGTAAGAGAGGAACCTTTGTGCCTTGCCTACGTTCTTGCTTTTGCACTGTCTGGGGAGAGAGACAAAATAAACAAAGTAATCTACAGAAATAGGTTGTTGTTGTTTTTACTTAGCATTTTATATTAGAGCAGATACTAAATGGCAAGGAGATTAGGAACTCTGTTAGGGCATAGAGGACAGAAACAGCTGGATTTCTATATCATATTGGAAAAGTTGTCTGAAAATAGGTAGGTACTGTAGAAAGCCGAGTAAGAATAATGCAGATAAGTTTGTGGGAGCTGGAGAGTGTCCCCTTGTTGCAGACACCTTTCTCAGGAGCAGTGTAACGTTGTTATGGCAGCAGTCACATGAAGCCAAGCTCAGACATCTAAACCATGCAACAACATTCTGACTTTATGGGTCAGACAAATGGGGTCTACAGTCATATCAGCAACCTGCGTCTTCCACTGGGGACCACCTCACTCTGACAAACATCATGCACTTACCTACCTCCATGTTTGTCTCAGTCATACTGCCCTCTGCATCCTGGCCTTGGGTCATTCCAGGCAACCCTGAACCTCAGCTGATCACCAGCCAACAGCATCTCCTGACAGGTCAAACAGACTGTATGTAAATACACTGCATACATTGCACAGATCCTAGGTGAAGAAGAGAACCATGAGGGACTCCGTTCCACACACAGTGCACCAAGGGGGCAGCCAGCCATTCATTGCATCTGTAACAAGATAAAAAAGCTAACCTAGTCACTATCCACCCATTTCACATGATGCAGCCTGGAGAAATCTGCCTTAAAATGTTTCCCAACAGCAACATATCCAGTGTAATGTGCAAACTCACATGCTAGAGTAGTACCTCTGTTGTCCTAGGGTGGGATAAGCACAAACTTCCCTGACACTATGCTGCTTTGACTGGTTGTCTACCCTCTCCTTCTTCTCTTTTTATGACTACAGAAGACTGTGCCTCTGCACTAGTTCTTCACCTTTATTGTCCTCCAACAAAGAAAGCACACCCTAGGGAAAAGTAGCAATATGTTTGGGAATCACTGTGACATCTACAACCTTGCATTTCAGAGCAATTTCAGAGGGAGCTGAGGGATGTGGAAAGGAAAAGTGAGGCATGAACTCATTCAGTAGTTGCAGCAGCTTGAAAAGGATGCATGTTTTTCCACTCCTTATTCCCACGCTCCAAATGTACTATACTGCCTCAGAAGTCATTGCTGGCAACTTAGGAAGGAGGCATCTTTTTGCCTGTCTGTTGGGGGATCTGCTGCAGATTCAGGCAGATCATGTGCAAGAGCTTCCCAAGAGCTGCATGACTAAAATACTCCATTATGGCCAAGTTCTGTGCTTCCGACAGTCCTGCTAATTGCTAACAAAAAGAGTTACTCACTTGATCTGCCTGGATCTGCAGCAGATCCCCCAAAAATGCCTACATTATTTTTCTTTGTGTTGTTATTCACACTTTTAATAGATGTTTCCTGCTGCTTTCTGAATAACTGGGTGAGATACGTGGCATAATCTCCTTCACCTTTTCCCCTCCTGAACAAGCTATGCTCTTCAGTATTAATATTCCAGTCACATATTCACATGACTGTACCCTACCAAGTTTATGTTATCTCAATTCAGTTGTAATTTTGATCTTGCATTAAGGTTTCCAGCTCCTTCTATTATTTTTTATACATTTTACAGCAGTATAGAGACATGTAGTCTGAGCATCTGTTGATTTGCTTTATTCTTCTTCTTCCTTAAATTATATTTTTTTTAATAATTGTGGTTTTCATTTTTTTCAGCTTTTTTTGCCTAGGCCACTGTGGGTCACATTTATTTAGACACTCATGTCACCAGCCTGACATTTAGCACATACCAGATTAGCAAATCTATGCTAAAGCTTTTCCTCTTTTCTTTGTTAGATGGAATCCATTTCTTCTCAGCAGTCCTTCCCATCCCATCAAGGAAGCACGTGGTTACACTGAGGAAACCAAGGTCTTCCTTGTAACACTCTACACAGCCCTTTGTCTGCTTCCCAGCCTTACATGCATGTACTCATTTGAGATTATCTTTGTCTAAGAAGAAACAGCAATCATAAGTGCTTCTAATCTGAAGTGCCATAGTCTAGACTGTGTGGTGGTGTTGGTCATAGGCTGGACTTGGTGATCTTGAAGGTCTTTTCCAGCCTTGGTAGTTCTGTGATTCTGTAATCTTCTCCATCTTTTCACTCAAGAAGCACCTACCTCAAAAAACACATAGTGACTACTTATTGTCAGAGGGCCGCATGATTCCTGGAGGCTGAAGTAACCTCTGGCTTCTTCAGGAGAGAGACAAAACCTATCTAAAACTTTGGGCAGAAATTAAATGTACCAGGACCCTGTGTGTAATATTATTAATAAGACTGATGCTAAAATGAAGAAAATTGAAAAAATGGGATCAGAATAGACATTCAGAAATCTCCTACTCATATCTCTGTACTCCAAAGTAGGATCACCTATATCAAAACTGCTCAGGAATTCTGGTTGCCTAACCATACTTTTAAAAATAGCCAGTAATAGGACACTGCAGACTATCACAGCCTGTCTATTTCAGTACTTCACTCTCCTACCTTTAGTTTATCCTATTCAAACAACTTTCCTCTGCTGCAGTTTACTTGTTCTAAGCACAATGAATACGGAGAAAAAATTACTCCCTTCTTCTTTGCAAATTACCTACATCTACACTGGTAAAATAAACTGAGCCAGAACACAGGCCCAAACTGTGGATCTCGATCATCTACAATGCCATGTGCCTAGGACGGACCCTCACAGAGTTTGGGCATTGCCCTAATCACTTCCTAAACACAGTTTAAGACTGTTGCCAGCTCAGATGCAGCTATGTCATCATGAAGGCTGTACAAGAGTTGAAAGGCCAGATAATGTCTCCAGGACAAGGAATAAATTTTAGTATTGTTTATTTTTTAGATAAATGTACCCTTTATATAGTAAATAATTCTTATCAACTATTCCTTTTTGGATTAAACAATGTCAATCTCAGCCTTTCTCCAGATCTTTCTCAGCACAGATCATTCTCACTGGAACCCATATAGTTTTCAACTGATATGCCCCAAACTGGTCCCTGAAGTGCAGTTTCCAAAGTGCCACTCAGCTGCCCCCTCACCAATGCTGAGTGAAGATGAACATGATGATTTTCTGCGTGCTACAAATAATATTTCTATTTATGCATTGCAGACTGCTTCATAGAGTTCTTTAAGCACAGTCAGATGAAATAAACAAGCTCTAATTGATTTTGTAGATCTCTAACTTATTTAATACTTTTAATATGTTTCTGCAGCATTTACAGCACCATAGCCCTCTGTTTTTGTTGCTTAAGCTTATTACACTAGCAGTTCTACCACAGGCAGACTTTTCAGTGAGAAAAAAAAAAATCATTAAATATTTTGGCCTCTCTGGAGTAACATTTCGCTAGCATCAGTTGTTGATCATGGAGAAACTCCTGTTACTTCTACTATGTTTGTACCTGTACCGTGGATCATTGAGAAACTTCTTTCTCAAAAGCTATCAACCTATCCAGTTTCGAAAGCACTTTATATGTGTTTTAAATGTGAATGTTAGACTGTTAAGTCTTTTTAGGAAGGAACTGTGCCTCATAAACCAATCTCTTTGAAAGGAACACCTAGAAGAGCAAATCAATGCAATGAAAATGATGGAGATAACTAAACAGTTATCATTGTCAACTGACCTTATCTTGTGCTGTTGTGGCTTCTGTTGCCCTTGCTAATTGACCTTGACATACGTTACTTGTTTTTTGAAGCTTCAGCTGCATAGCTTCTCCATTGACAATGACACAGTGACACAGGAAGCCAGGCTTCACCATTGCCTCTTGCCATTTGACATGGACTTTGGGATGAAATATAGCCCTGTGTGGTGGTCCCCACGGCAGAGCTGGTAGGCAACCACAGCTGGGCTGTGATCTGCTGGTGGAACGAAGGGGTGTTTGCCCAGAGCAGCAGACCTTAGGGGTGACTGCATCCCTGGATCTGATGGGGTAATGAAATAAGTTTGCTGATTTGCTATCTAGCTAGTGCTGACTGATAAAGGGATGTGTACAGTAGTCTCAGTCTTATCTCTTTCACCGTGTTGACACTTAAGTGTGACACCTCTGAATTCACAGAAGCAGCTCCTGATTTACTTCAGGGCAAAGGCAGAATCAGGTCTGATTTTGCACCACAGCCCACACAGAGAACCCAGCCCTCGCTGGGAAACATCTTGGGTATATTTAAGAACACTTCAATATATATAAGCGTATTTTTATGCTTTTAGCCTTTCCCTGTTTTGTGAGGAGATTGTGGATCTTTCTGGTACTTCTCATGATAAAAAACCTCTCAGCTAAACCCAGGGCAGATAACTCAAGCCTCTGCTTTCCTTCGAGTAGGGTGGGCTGCCTAAACCCCTGACACATTCTCCCCAGAGCAGCCGTTAAAAATTAATTGCACATGCAGAGGGAAAACTAAACCCTTTGACGTCACTCCTGAGAGGAGGAAACGTCACTCGCGGAGGCTTGGCTCCGGCGCGCGGGCAGCGCGGCCGCGGATTGGCTGGCGCCGCGCGGGGGCACGGGCAGCGCCGGCACCTCCGCACCCGCGGGCACTGCGGGCAGCGCGCTGCCCAGCCCGCGCGCTGCCGGAGAAGGGCACTGTCTTCCCGAGTCTTTTTCCTTCTTAAGGTGGTTTTATTGGCTGGGTTGGGGGACTTGGGGAGGTTTTTATTTTTCTTTCTTTTTTTTTTTTTTCTTTCCCTTTTAATTTTATTTTTATTTTTGCATGCCGTTGTTACTCAATTCTATTCCCACTCCTGGATGCAGTTGCTGGATTCTGCAGTACAAGTCTTCATGAACAAGCTGCACCGCTTAGAGATTTCACGGCATTCAAAGGTCACAGAACTGCCACTATGGTTAAATGTCTTGTTTAATGGTTGAGGTATGTACAGCAAATCTGAAAGAGGCAGCGTGGTTATTTGTGAAGGTGAACTAAAATCCTGAGGGGGAGAGGGAGATAAATACTAGCATTTAGTGGAAAAGATTTGTACTGGTGATTGTTTCTACAGCAACCGGTTTTTGAATTTCCTCCCTTTTTCTCTTTATTTAAACTAGAAGGTAAATTTAACTTGTTTTGATTTAACCATTTGCTGGCAAAAGAAGACTGCAGAAAGAATCTGTCATTGTAGTCCTTTCTGACCCCACTGAGGAAAGTGGGATTGCTTTTTCTATGTTTTCCTACTGCTCTGTGGCAGGAGAGGGACCTGGGGCTTGGCTGGTTTAGATGAAGGGAAAAGAAAGCAGAAACTCGTTCTTATCCTGAGGGGGCTGCGAGTTTGCCTGAGAGAGCAGAGATAGAAAGAGTTGGAAATAAACAGATCAAGCAGAAACAGTATCAGCCTCATTTTTAGGAGTACAAGTACTACATAATTTTATTTTTTTTTTTACTGCCTGCTAAGTTTGTTTTACTTAATTTGGGCTCAGAAGTTCAAAATAAAGAAGCAGCCTGTGCTGTGATTTCTAAGCAAATCCTCAGTGAGAAGGGAGGGAGCTGACAGTCTTATACCAACTCCAGGTTTCAGATAGCTTTTGCTACGTAAACAGAGAAAAGTGGAAATTGGCTTGGAAGTTGGAGTACTGTAGCCTGACGTCTGTTTGATGGCACATAGGTTCAGTTCATATCCGAGCTGGTGGTCTGTCTGCCTTGAATGAGTGTTGCAGCATTACAGCAGACAGTGTGTGCTGCAGGAAAGGAAAGCAACGCTAGCATAACACTAACATTGTTTTCAGGAGTGTGATTCTGACATACAAGAGGAGGAGCCACTTGTCAGAGCTCGTGTGTTTGTGTGTCTGAGTGGTCTTAACAATCATTTCAGCCAACACAGCCAATTTCTATTGTTAATTGGATTAATATACAGGTATGCTCAATGACTAGCAATCTTTATACTTTACCAATTTGTGAAACCAGACTTTTTACTCCTCTGTTTTAGGCGTTGCTGTAACTATAAACCCTCTGCAATTTGAAAATCTTTTCATTTAAAAATTATACCTGAAAAAGCGATTTGTGTAACAAGGAACAGAACATGAGCACACTCACCTCAAGCAATGCACCTCAAAGGGTTACAAAAATGAACTACACTAGGCTGAAGCACGCTAGCTTAAGGACTGCAAAAATATTAGCTCTGAAATGCAGAGGATGTGCTATGTGCTGTGAATGGACAATTGCTATTCTGCAGTGCCTAGTGGGAAAACAAGGACTTTGTGTATTGCAAATGCATAACTGCAGCTCCTCCATTTCCTTTGCTGTATCTTCACTGCAGAAACAGAGAGGCCTGTCACAGATAAACTCTTTAATGCCCCATGTCTTTTGAGATACTTGAGGTTATTTTTTTTTCATATCATCCAACAACCCAAAGTCCAGCTTTGTTAGTCGCGCTGTTATTCTGTAATCTCCATGGCATTCTGTCCTCCCCAGCCCTCCTCAGGCTTACTACGTGAACTGCCAGCTGTTTTCAACAACCAACGCACTGCTGCTCTAGCCCCAGGTGTAGAAAGGTTAATATATAGTATTTGTGAGATGATTAATTAGTAAATTTGACTAAGGGGAAGCCTCACTCTGTAGGAGCTGGAGCGTGTTCTGTAAGGAACAACTCTGTAACTACATAAAGATATGCAAGTTTCATAAAGACAATCTGTAAGATATTTGTTTATAATCATTTCCAAAAATTAAATTATTCACTTGTTTTGATAAACAATTTTTAGAGAAACTTAGGTTTTAAGCTCTGTAATCTACATTTTGCTGCGTCTGTGTTTTGTAGCAACTACTAATGGTGATGCTAATAGTAAATATGCTAAGTGGTCTTCAGCTGCAGAAATCACACTGCTATTCTGTTTTAATAAGAAAAGTTTATCTGCAATGCTCTGTGAACATTCTCAATTCATCATTGAGAACAAAATACAAATTAAGATTGGCCTCTCTGCAGTGGATGAAATGCTTACTGACACATTTGTCTCATAAAAAAAATGTATTGCAGAAGTTTCATGCAATACGAATGGCTGCTCATTCCAAGTTTATTTCCGTAGGGTGGACAAGAGTTGTGGCCAATGAAGTTCTAGTGATTCCAGCAGAGTAAGGTATACTCTACTGAGTCTGAGCCAATGTCTTGCAGATCACTGTTTTAAACAATGAAATCCTTAATTCTGTAAACTAGTGTATAAATATGCCATTATAACAGCAGCTGTTTCCTCGCTTTCCTGCTGTTGATGTGCTTTTCCCTTCTGAAATCCAGCCCTCTGCTTTCCCTTACCAGACTTCTAGGTAGGTCATTTTCCAGTGCCTTCATTGCAACTATCAAGTATAATTGGGACATTCAGTCATGTAATTCCTTTTCACTTACCCCATGGTTCTTCTACCAATAGTTGAAGCATATTTTAATGAGAAACAGTCTGAAAGTTGATATTTTATGACATATGTATGGTTTTCTTGTAATTTTTCAGTCTCATAGGGAAAAAAAAATCTTCTCTTATGCTGGTAATTTCCTTTGTAGGAGCAGTATTAAGCAGAAATGCCAACAACTAACCAAGTCATCACTGTCAATAGACTAAAACCTGACACCTCTTTACATAATCATAAGGGGAGTTTAAGACTTCATCTGTCCAGTAATCAAGCTAGATACAAGGCCAGAAGCTCTTGATGCAGTTGGGCTAAGAGAAAAACAAGTAATTTGGGGCAGTGAGGAAGAGATCCCCATGTGCATGAGCATTCTTAGCAACTCAACAGTGTTCATCTTTTCTCCATTTTCGTGCTTGAAAGTATTACAAGACTCCATGTGTTTGTCACAGGGTAAAAGTGAAAGGGAAAGCTGGGGTCCTACCATCTGCCAGAAGAAAATTAAGTGTTTTGTAATAAAATTATGGCTCAGTATTTCTACTCCCACATCATTATTGGGTGGAAGATGGGACTCCCTATGTTGGAATTAGAGCATGCATTTTTCTTGTTCATCAGCCAGAAAGCAGGCTTACCCTTGCAAGGACATCAGTTTTTATACTTCCAGTGAAATGTTTGGTTTACATCTAGTGTGAAAAGTGCACTTTTCAGTCACAAGCATCAGGATTTGGAACTGAGGCTATTTAGAGTTTATACCCTGGGAGCACTGGGACACAGATGTGCAGCCTAAGTGTCCAAAAACTGTGCAGAAGTTCTGGTGCTTATACCTTCTCTGGCCAACATGAGGTGCATCAATTTGGGAAGCTAAAGAGAAACAATGGTAGCTGAAAAGCTGGACCACAAAGCCAGGTACCACATACGCAATCAGATGAGAGCAGCAGGTGACCTTTTTCTCTGGTTTCACACAAGGTGAGGAGAAAGCAAATAATGTGTTTTCTGATACTAGTAGGAATTTGTCAGGTCTGAAGTATTAGCTTTGTTTAAAAACTAGAGAGATAGAAGGTATTTGTTGCATTTAAGGTAATTTATTTAGTTAAATCATGGAAATTTTTTCAAGCAAAAAGAATTCATCTGTATATTCCTGAAAACTGTTTAGAGCACTTTGATTATTATTTTTTTTTTACTATTACTCTTACTACAGTACCATTCCAAGAGAATTGCATTAGAAAACAATTGTTGAACCTCTGAACTTACTCCTGTTTTCCTGTAACAGACTGTGATTCAGGAGATAGATTGCTAGGGTTCACAGTGCTCAGATCCAGATTAGTGATAGCTATCTGTTTTAAAGCTTCCAGTTTTAAAGTAGAAAATTAACAAATCAGAGCCAGATCAGATAGAAGAGAGAGCAGTTCCAGAAGCCAGGCTTCAGTGGCAAAACTGTAAGCAAAACTTTCAGGGCAGAGAAAATTCTCAAACCCCCTCCCCCGTACCGTCAACTGATCTGAGCATTTCTTTTGCACACCTTCAATATAGAGTGGTATCTCCAGTCCCTTAATGCTGTAATTTTGATATCCATTTTTCTCTTATTTTGTTCTTAGTGAAAATTCTCTAGTTAAAATTTTAGTAAGTAAACAGTGTTGAACTATAGAAATTAAACTACTGAAAAGGCTCAGTTGAGTTTCATTTTCTTACTCCATTCTTTCTCACAGTGAGAGCTGAGTGGGAATGGGTGAGAACTCAGTTTAGCTACTTATTTAAGCCACACAGTCTATGGGTTATGTGATATACTTCTGCTAGCTTACTATCCAGCCAAGTAAGACATCCAGGTTGCCTGGATGGATAAACATAGCTGATGATCTCTCCCCCTTAATTGGTGGGGATGAGCAGTTAGGATTCTCCCAGTCACACAGAGAGACAAATTTGTTATAGTTGAGCTAAGGAAGAATTGCATGCAGACACAAACAGCAAGATTTATTTACCTTTGAGTAGGTTATTTTAAAAATAAGAAACAAATATTTAGAAGATAGTTGCAGAGGTATTTTTTTTTTTTTCTCTAGCTGGTAGGTTTATGCTAGATACCCACAAAAATTTCTGGTATGAGAAAACTCACCAACTAATATCTCAGTATGGCGTGTGTTAATGCCAGCAGTGTGAGGGTTTTAAAAGTAGAGCACAGAATCTCTTGTCAAACTAAGCTTAGTTACTTGTCACGGAGGCATAAAAACACACTTGCGGGGCCTCTGCTGTCAGGACCTGTACACAATTTTCTACATGGTTGTTTGTAGCGGTTTATGATACTAACCCATCCATATGTAGGAATGATGTTTTGGAAAGAACGATTGTTAGTTTTCCAAGGATAAAGTGGGAGGTCAGCATGTTTTGACTGAGTATGCAGCAACTCGGAGATGGCTCAGAGAAATACACATCTGTAAAAGTGAAATTAAGAAACCTCAAGTAGAGAAATCCTGGAGAATTATATTGAGCTACCATGTAATGACTTCTGCTTCCTTTGGGAAATAAAGGGAAATTGCCCTTTATTCCTTCTGAAAGAAAGGGTCTGTACTTTCATGTTCTTATTCCCTTTCTTTCCCCTTACCCAACTTTTTTCCCATAGCACACTTCCTACAGTGCTTGTGAAGACTGGCTAAGCTCTGGAACTTGTCCTAATAGGGGGTGGCAAAGCTACCATTAGTGTGCAAGGACTCACCCCTTTGAAAGAGAGATGACAATTCCCAGGTGGTTGCTGTTCTTTAGAAATTAAAATATATTGGTGTGAAAAGCCTTAATACTTTCCCAAGAATTCAGCTGTCATCCAAAGGGTGTAGCTATTTTCACCTTTATGTTTGGTGGTTCTGGTATAGAACAAGAACTGAGGCTCTGTTTAGACAACACCAGAGGACAGCATCTGCTAAATATTTCTGTAGAAGAGCACCAGTTCCCACGAGAAACTGAGGATGCAGCAGTGCTGTGAGCTTCACTGATGTATGCAGCTGCACAGGAAGTGCACTAAAAATGGATATGACTTGACGTTTGGTCTTGCCTTTCTCTTAACTTATAATTGGCTTTAAATCTCTGAGAAGGTTAGCTAGAATAAGGACTCTCTGCATGCCCAGCTGCTGGGAAGGAGGAGAAGACCTCACATAGACATGCAGAAAGAGATGAAAGCAGATGCATGAGGTGGAGGAAGCACACTTCTGGCTTTGTGTTAACTGACAACCGTGTTGAAACAGGCTACTGCCCCTTTCTGTTTCAAATGTTGGGATATGCCTCAGCTCTGTATTACTTATCCATTGGCACTTCTGTTTCGTACACTGCCATGATATCAGTGTCTATTAATAACAATGTTCAAGTGGCATCAGAACGGCCATCATAAATTTAATTAGGCAGTGAATCTCCAGTTTAATCAATATGGTCATTAGAAGACAGTAAGACAGCCAGGAAAACAATAATTAGTCCTGATAAATAAAGGAGAACTTCTACATATCAGCAAAGGAAAGGAGGGACCTTTGCCTGTTCAAGGCTTCTGAGTTGCTTTTTGCTTAAGCAAATCTGAGGGCACCATTATTAAAAAGCCCTCTTAAAAATGCCCCAACAATACTAAATAAAGTAGAAAATAATATGCTGTAGAGAGAGAACTACTATACAGAAAGTATATTTTCAAAACTCCAAAATTCTCTTAGTAAAAAACCCTTCATTTTCTTGAACAAGCTACAAGTGCTAACTAGAAAGATAAAACTGGAATGTATTTCTTCACCAAGCAAATTCCTCAGGTGCCCAGTGGTTTTGTGTTTGTAGAGCTGCTTTAAAAAGCAGAACAACTGAAAGATAAAAAGCAGACTCAAATTGAATTGGTGTGTGAGAGTGTAAAATGGCATGGTTTCACTGAGATGAATGGGACTCCATTAATTTATAGCTGTGAAAGAGCAGACCTGTTGAGCTTTCAAAATTTTTAAGTACTCCTTCTTTTCACCAGTTAGATCAAAGTTTAGGCTCATTAGCCTTTCATCATCCCTATTTCATACCAGTTTTCCACAACTCCCTCAGCATTGTGCTGCCATTGGGCTGCTTTTGGTGGCTCTGCATTCCTTCCCTTCCATCACCCTCTAAAGCTCTCTTCTCTCCTTCCCTTTCTCATAGGAAAACAAACAAACAAAACCAAACTTTACGAGATTTTCTTTGAAATCACAACTTCAATTTTTAGCATGCTAACCTCTGCAAAAGAGTATTTATTGTAATACAGAGGGGGCTGATCTCACTTGTTTTCAGTATAGTCTGTGATCTGCTTTCAATGACACAGCTATGGAATTATTAATTTTAAAAGCTGAGGAATAACAGGTAAATAATAATTTTGTTTAGAGATGAACATGTACTGCACTGTATCACAAGATATTTTCCATGTAGTAAGGCTGTAACATCCTGTCTCTTTGAACCACAAAACTGTATCTATAATAATAATATCCACTACCAAAATACAACCTCTGTAATAGTATGGTAATGAAAAGCAGTTGCAACGTGAGGCTGTTGAAGGAAGCTTGTGCTAATATCATCATCATAGCTAGTAGAATTGGTCAGGCTTTCAAAAAAGCTCAAAATGGTCAGATCTGAAATATTGCTGTGCACAAGAGCTTGCCTGGGAAATGTTTTCCCATTTTACCTCAGACAGGAGCGGCCAACAGCCTGTGGTTAGTGGTCTCAAGAGGGTATGGGAGAAAACATTCAAGTTCCCTCTCTGCTGGTGTTGGATTCCCTTGGGTGGGTTACCACTTTGCTTGCTCTGGGTGCCTACTAGTGGGCAGAGGTGACTGATAAGCTGGTCCCACTCCAGTGACCATTTTGAAAAATTTACTTAGATCTTTTTATTTTATAGTGCCTGAATTAAAAGCTCCAAGTCACTGAAGCCTTGAATTTCCAAACCTTTCAGCAATTCTCTGCTCATCCTCCTCCCAATAGACCTAGTGCTGCTTTTGCTCCTTATTTGGAAAATAAGTGGGGAAAAAAATAACGGCACTCCATGTTTTATTTATGTGAGAACTATATAGTGCTTAAAAGATTATTTCTTTGTGTTAAGATTTCCTTGTAGTGGTTACAGTTTTTCATCTGTGAAACATACTTTTTTAAAAAGAGGCTTGCACATGCTCCACAGATGTATTATTCTTCTCATTCTTCCCCCAGATTCAACCCTTGAGGACTTCTCTAAGAAGTCTCTAAGAGTAAAGGAGTGTGGGATTCTGTTCAGTACTTTGGGTTTGTTTTGCTTAAGCACCATAGCAAACATTATTTTAAATCCACTAATATGAGAAAAGGAGCTTTATAGTGTTTAAACTTGTCAGCTGGTCAGACAGCCTCTTGGGGGGCAGCCTCGCATTCATCTGGACCACCTAATAACTGACTGCAGCTTGGTCTCACTACATTAGAATTTCTAAATTGGTATTCACAGTTTAGTTTGAAAACCCACAAAGTATCACTGGGCTAATCCTTTTTTTTAACTTTTAATGATGTTTACCACTAATGTGAACAAGCCGGAGCTGACTTCTATTGCTTTCTATGTGATTGCAAAAACAATTTCACGTCTCATAAAAGAATAAAGCATAAAGCATTTCATGTCAATCTGTGTTTCACATTGCACCTTTTTATGATAGGTGATGAAAATTAGTTTGCAAATAAACAAACCATTCTCTAAAAAAAGTCTCAAAAGGTCCAGATGTTGAAAAGGTAGGAAACAATTGGAGAGGTCTCAGTGCTGTGTAGCCACCCTTTAATTGTCATCTGTTGACAGTACTTTGACAGTTGACCTTCTTCAGCTCTGATTTTAGGAGAACTTCAAAAGCCTCTGCGCTACTTTCTCAATTTCTAGAGACATTTTTCGAAAGCTTAAATTAAAGGGGCATTTCTCCTTTTTACTCTCTGTTACCCTCATTTTCTCCTGAGAATACTTGTCTAAAAATTACCTTTTCACCACAATGATTTATAGGTTCTGGCATGGGAACTAATGCTGTTTCTTCAAGTAGCAGGCAGAAAATTAGTCACAATCTGATATTAACAACTTCTTCATTACCTAAACTGTCTTACACTTTATTTAAAATTCAACACAAGCAACTCTAACACCTTCGAACAGACTAGGCAGTTCTTGTCCATGCTGCAAATATATGAGACAAGAATTAGTTGAGAAAGTCACTATTGTAAGGCAGCCTTTGTGGCAGACTGGGATCTGAATTGTGATACCACTGAATTCTCCAGAGAAGTGCCACTTGAGTGCAGCAGAGAGAAAAAAATTGTTCTAGCTAATTTACATTAAAAAGTCAGATACGAATAACACTATTAACACAGTTGCTCTTGTGGTTTCTGTTAGAAGATGAGATTCAACATATTCTACCCTCACATTTGGCACATTACAGATTCCTCAGTGCTGGCAGCAACTAATATGCACTGTAGACAGTGATAGGTTGATCTGAGGTATAGGATACCTGTATATTTCCACGACAAAGAGATCAGGAAAGCTTTTATGAAGAATTACTAGATGTTTCTACTGAAGTCACCACTGGTGGTGTAATTTTCAGCTGGTCCCTTAAATTGCCCTCACTGCCCTTCAGAGTCAAGTACCTGCTGAGCATACAAGTGGTTTACTAATTAATGACCCTCTGCAACTTGCCCATGAACAACCTCAGGCAGTGCTCCTGCAGTCTGTCTGGGCTGGAAGAGGAACACCTTGGGAAGCCAGTCATGTAAAAGGGAATGGCCTTGGTCTTAGTCCAGGCAGATATGAAATTGAGTCAGCCTAAATTGTGACATTATCATGTATCTTATAAGAACTGATAAGACATTTTTCATGCTTTATGCATGCAATGGTATACACTGTTCTAGAAGAGCCTAGTATAAAAGGATATGCTAATGAAAACTGAAATTGAAAAAATTGAAATATCAAAGGAAAGAGAATCTTTTGTCTTCTGATTGTGGACCATTGCAACTACACTATTCTTCTGAACTCTGAGCTGGTGCATTATCTTAAGACAGCGTAGGCAGGAGTAAGGGAAAGGTATATCCTCAGCTATCAAGAAACATGAGACTTGTTTCTGATGATGAGTGATAACAGAGTGAAAGGGAGAAAGGCAAGCAGAGATGGTCTATGGATCCCAAATAGGAACATGATATGTTCAGACTCATACCAAATGAAATGCTAACGTAGGAAAAATTGTATTGAGCTCAGAGATTATTTAAGGCTATTGCTCTATGTTGCACAGTGTGTTATGGCACCAGCAGAGTATGAAAATGTTGTGTGTAACATGTTAGATCAGTAAGACATCGCTATTCCCTACAGATGGAAACTCAGGAAACACAAATGTATTAAAGGCTACTTTTTGGAAATCTCTCTCTATGTCAATAAATACCTTTTAAGAGTTGGAGATGCAAGCTTTTGTCATTCCAGATTTTGTAGCTTAGAAAATTAATTAACTCAGAGATTATTTAGTGTTTAAACATAATATTTAGGTCTTCTGTTCTCTGGGTGTGAGTCCAGTTATTTGACTGCAGAACAACCAAACATTTGTAAAAGCAGTTTATGTTGACAGAGTCTTCTACTATGGAAATTTGTCATTTCATAAAATAAATACATTGTTATGGAAAATTGCTCTGTATCCTAGGGCTTTGGAGTTCTTCCTAAACTGAGGATAGAATGACTTCAAGCATCCATTTGATTATTTTTCTTTTTAAAATGGTAAAAATTAAGGGTTCAGTTCACCTAGCACATGCACACCAAATGTGAACTGTACCTGCTTTCCACTGATCCCAAAGCACAGGCAGGGTTGGAAACCTGACCTACCCCAAAGCTGTGCTCCCTGTAGACACCCCCTCAGCAGAGACTGCTGAGCTCTCTGATCCCGTAGCTCTGTGAAGAGTGCACCTTTCTGCAGCCTCACAGCGGCCAAAGCTGTGTGGCTTCAGCCAGAATCTCCCTCACAGAGTTTGTCTTCTCTGACCCAAAAGCTCCGGCTCTGCTTGGCATTATGTGGGCAGGGAGGGAGTAAAAGGGTGGATACAGAGAACAATGGGGGAAAATGGCACTGTATCTTGCTATTTTAAATCTTTAATAATGCATCTTCCTACATCCAATATTGACTGCAGAATTGCTGATAACTTTCGTAACTGTTTCTCATTCTTTCCATCAAGTCTTCATCTTTTGACCTCCAGTATTTCTACAGTGGGTGCAGTGACGATTGGACGAGTGACGAGGCCTAAGCGGCGAGCAGCCCCTCCGCCTTGTCAGGATATAAATACGTCACGCCTCCCTTTCCAGGAGATTTTGAATTTAAAGGGACCGAGGGCGCACGCAGCGTTCGCCTCTCACAGAGGATCGGTGAAACTGCTGCACCAAATCTTGCAGTGAATGCTTGAATCCACCCCTTACCACACCCACAAGAACTGCAATTTAGACAAGGTTTTAAAGTTACAAATCCAACAGAGCGGTTTATTTGGGGGTACCAATTACAATTTCAGGACAAGGGTTCAGGAGGAGTAATAGGGAATATGGGAACACCAACACTATGAATAATGAAGTATTTGTGATGTTCTAAGATAACTGAATGAGGGAAGAGGAGAGGGGGAGAAGACAGTCCGGAGGTTTGGTACTTCCCACGGGCAACTCTGTCCACTACTACAGACACTTTATCTGCATGCAGTGGTAGAGGGACACTCCGCAGTTGATGGATTCCAGAATGGTCTCTCCCCTTCCACTCATGATGAGCTGTTGGTCTTCCCACTCTTGTAGCGGTAATCCGAAGAGAAGGAAACGGTCACAGCTAGGAGCTCCCAGTGACAGGCTCTTGGGGACGCCTCCAACATGCTGCATTTCCTTCTTCTTCTCCACCAGCCGGTAACTCTCTCTCTGATGTTGACTCCACTCTCCGACAGCAACCAGTAATCAGCAACCAAAGGTCCAGCCAGCAGCTTCTTCCTCCGTAAGAGCCAGCGAGAAGGTCTGTCCGTGCCTGCCTTTTGTAAGTCAGGCAGTTTGGGTGCAGCCATAGAGAGTGTTTAATCTGCATATAGGCAGCAGGGTTGCTGTCCAATACAGTGGCTAGTTTTTGTAGCAAAGGCTCATGGTTTCTGCACAGCAGGTGTGCTTTGAAACAATGTTTCTTGTTTCCCACCTCGCCTGCTGTCCATCACTTTCTAAGCTTGTCCTTGAAGCTCAGTCCTTCAAGGACAGCAGGCAGAGGCATGAGGGAACAGGGAGCAGCCATTTTGAGGCCTTTAACTTCACTTTAACTTCCCTGCTCCCATAGAGCCATCCTGTTCTGTGGGAAGGAGGGTGCCGTCTCCCACATCTCACCCTGTGGCTCTTGGGGCAGTGAGACATAGTTGTTGTTATTTTGTATCTTTTTAGTCCATTGGGCACGTCCTTCTAGCCACTAAATTCAGGCATGTTTCCCAAGTTCTCTCTATCCCTCCACAAAGTATCCTCCTTTAGTTAATGACATTGGGAGGCCTTGGGAAACTTAAAGGGCCGTTTCCCACAGAGTTCACAGTTGCAAAACTTTGGGGTTAATTCCCCTTATTTGTTATAAGCCTTTCAAACTTTAAACAATTCCCGTACATCTGCATTTAGGTCTAAACATTCCATTACCAATAAGTGAACCTTAGACTTTGCATTCAATTTTACACTAATAATCAACAACAGGTAAGTTATACAGAGAATTCTTCCGCATTCAATGAATTTGTAAAAGGCATCACTACCAATTTTGTATAACAATAAAAGATCATTTCAGATACACAGAAGTGGGTGTTTAAAAACATTCAGTAAAGGTAAGTATGTGTTTATTCTTTTTTGGTATCCCTTTAAACTTCTGTTTCCCCAGTTTGAGTCATGGCTTCAACTGGCTTGACCCTTTTAGTTTTGTGAATAGTTATACATGGTATTATTATACAGATTAAAAAGGTAAGCATGAAAATAATTATAAGGAACATATAAGCCCATTTTTCGGTTGGGTTTAAAAAAAAAAAAAAAGAGTTTGAGCCAAATTTTTTACCTGTTATTGTGGTTGTGTTCTAAATTAACCGAAGAATTCCTATTCCAACGCTCATGGTTTGGAATGTTGGATGGCATATTTTTAACCCATTCAACGCAGTGTATCAATACTGCCAGCTTGAGGGTAAACAGGGAGACATGATGTTTTCAGGCTCCCCCACTTGAGCCAGGGGGTGATCAATCCCTTGGCTTACGTATGGTAACCACTTCAGTTTCCAGTGACAGATTGATCAGGTCCGGCACTTTCTACCAGGATGTCTCTTTTCCCTTCAAGCTGCAACGATGGTAACCCATTATTCTTATTATGCCATATGAGTATGGGAAAATGAAAATTAACCCATTCAATTAATAGAGTAACCATAATGGACAAACAAAGTAACTAGTCATAAATTCTTGACAAACTATTACTAAACTTCTGCCTCCTCTATCCCCGTTTGGGTGATAGCCTTTATATCCTGGTGGTTAACCTCCCTTTGCAGTTCCATGGGCTCAGGTGGGGGCCCCCGGGTCAAGTGTCTAACCCAAGTGCAGCCCATCCATATGGAACAAATTGCAAGAAAACAAGGAAACAAAATAACCAATAAAATTAGTATAATTATAACATAAATCCATTCGCCTAACTTATCAAAAAATGAAAATAATGAAGGCCATCGAGAGAGTTCCCGTGTTTGAACTGGGGTTTTGGCAACTTCTGTTAGTTCTCTAGCAATATTCTTGATGATTTTGCCATTATTGTCAATCTTTAAACGACAGTTGGATAAATTTAATTTTGCACAAACTCCTCCCTCAGAGGCGAGGAGGTAATCCAGCACTAATCGATGTTGATATACAGTATCTCTAATTTGAGTTAGTTCATCTGCTATCAAGGATAGGGCTTGGCTTGTTTTAGTGGCTGCCAATTCTACCACCGCTTGCGATCTTATTATCCAATTTAAATTGTAAATTGGGTCACGTGCTCCATTAATGATCTCATAGGGGTTCCACTTCACAGGATCATAATACCTAACAATCCTTCCCAGAGTCTATTCTTCTCCTTTCCACATTTGGGAGCCAGATTGGGCCACATCCAAATTTATTAGGGATGTCTGGGCTCTGGCAAATTTCAGGTGTGGTGTAACCTGATTTGGAAGAACTTTAAAATACAGCCGAATTACCCCCACATAGCACGTGCCTGCCCACGTCCGTGGTAGCGCATGATAGGCCTTGTGTCCACAGATAAAATGGTGACTTTCCATCGCTTTAATGTTACCTTGAAAGAATATTTATCATAGTAATAAGTTTCCTCCCACCTGGTAGGGGTAGCAGTTCCTTGCAATAAATTTCATCTCGATCTTTTGCATAGCCATACGCCTTCAGTTTGGTTGCATTTAATTTGTGAGTGCGGTAAAACTTTTGAATCATCAATAGATGACCAGTAATGTTTAAAAATTGCTGGATAACCTAATTGATCTTGCCAGGCAATTCCGTAATATGACAATTTGTGTCTGGCATTATGGTTTTCACCACATCATTCTTTTAAATCACCGTGCAGTGGTCTTTTCAAACAGTCCACTGTGTTACAATTCTCATTGGCACAGTGCCATCCTTTGATGAACGGATATTTGCATTTTGAATATCCTAACATCACTGCTTTGCCTGATCTTCGTTCAGTATCAGTGAGCTTTCTCTGAATACAGAATTCTCCTTCTGGAACATGATGTAAATTCCAGGCAGGAGCATCCTTTTCCCACACTATGGGGTCTTTCCACATCTTACTCATCGCTTTTGGATGAAGCATCCATTTAGGGTGGATGGGGTGCGCCACCTAGGGCCACTGTTTAAACCCCTGGTGCAACCCACACATCCAGCAGTCCTTTAAGTTCAAAACATTACTAATGTTTTTACCTAGATTTATAAATGTATTCTTCTCCCATGGTTCATGCACCAGTGTTCCTCTCGGCATACTACTCAACTCTGATGTTACCCATTCGACACATCCAGTCAATAACAGGAATCTAAGGGAAAACCCACAAGAGAGCATGATGACTCAAGGCGCTTAGTCTAGGCCGAGAGATGGCCAACTCCTCAGCTTACTCCAAGTAACCTCTCCAGATCCCAGTGGAGGGCTGGCCAGATCCTTCACTGTTCACCAGGAGTCTCGGTGGTAATTTCCCAGTCTGGAAAATAACATATGTAACACAACCTTATACTAATATATTGAACCAGAAAGGATTCTTGTACAAACATAGTGTAAAAGAGGGGGAAAAAAGCGAGAAGGAAAATATTAATCTATTCAAATTATCCATTTAGTACTGATTTTATGCATTTTCCCATTCAGGTCGGATGCTTCCCAGATGTTAGGATTCAAAGACTTCTGTAATGTAAGTTTCACTTTACCTATATTTGGTAAAGCTACCAGAACCATTTGTCCTGGTTGTAATGATGTTACAAGTTTTCTGGAAGGTTTCTTTGTTTCTATATTCTTCTGATCAGGTGCTCATGGGAAAAATGCAATAAGGCTGGGGCACCCATTTACCCCCCATCGATTATTTACAGTTGTAGTGGCATAATTTAACCTCTGTTCCCAATGAGGTTCTTGGGGTTTAATTAACTGTTTAATCAGACCATTAGTCCTTTCCACGATCCCATTAGCTTGGGGATAGTAAGGAGTATGGAAAGTCCATCTTATGTTCTCTCTTTTGGCCCAATTTTGCTCCGAATTAGAGGTAAAATGTGTGCCATTATCACTTTGGATGTTTTTAGGTTTAGGCAAAATACCAAATATTTTTTCTAAAAATTTTACGGTATATTCCCCATTCGCTTTGGGGAAAGATTCCGCACAGGTCAGTCCTGTTAATACTTCCACCATTACCAGGACATAGTGTTTGTTGCCTGACTTGCAGAAAGGACCTATGTAGTCCACCTGCCAGGTAGACCACAGGGGTTTCCCCTCACGTAAGTGTAATGTTCAGAAGTTAGGGGGTGTTCCCCAGATGGATTTTGCAGTTGTCACAGCAAGAGATGATAGTTTTCCACTGCTCTCGGATGACAGGCCACCACCCTTGGGCTTGAGCTTCCTTGTATAAGTCAAAGGCTCCTGAATGGCACCTCTTAAAATGAAGCCACTCGAGGAGTTTGCCCCATTCAGTGTTCTGCCCTTGAATAAGAGCTTCACGAATTTCAATAACATTAATTCATGCTAATTAGTTGACCTCATTATTCCAAAAAGCAGCATCATCCTTTAGTACCGACTCATGGGAAGGCACCCAGCCTACGTATCCAATATTTGCTGCCATTTTTCTTTCTGCCATACTGGAACTCAGTTAATTTCCCAATTACTCTTTTCCCAGAATGTTATCCACTCCACACAGCCCTTAAAGACTGCAAAGGAGCCTGTGTAAATATACACAGCTTCCTTAGAGGCTCTTTCTTTTATGAAAACATTAAAGACAGCGTCCATCTCTCCCGCCTGGGCGCTACCTTTATCTTGATTTATTATTTGCTCGCCTGTGGAGGGCTTAATGGCAACAGATTTAAAAAGCCAATTTTTGTCTTCCCTCTGGGAAGAGGCATCTGTAAACCAGGCATTTGTCATCTCACTTTTATATTCTGGGGCCTCTTTAATAGGACAAGGAGCTTTAATAACCAAATCTTCATTTAGCAAGGCAATTGGGTCCTGTATATTTAATCGTTTATCAGGACCTTCTTCAATTTGAAATAGACCGGAATAGTATTCAATTTGACTATACCATTTTCAAATGGTTCCCTTTTGGGATATTCCTTCTGGAGGGGCCCTTCCAGACAGCACTTGGTTTATTACCTTGAAAGGGCCTTGGAGAATAACCCTTTGTTTTTTAATAATTTTACTTACTTCTTTCAGTGCTGTGCTCACTGTTAATAACCTTTTCTCCAGAATGGAGTATTGTTTTTCTGAATCTTTAAATGATTGGGAACAAAAGCCAATTGGTCAGGTGCTCCTGTTAGGTCCCCGTTGCCAAAAGTGATACGACAAGGCACTAGCTGACAATCCCCACTCTATTGTTATTGGATCCTCTGGGTGGAGAGGTCCCAGAGTTTGGTACGTTTGTACCTCCAATAGTAAAATTTGGAGTGCCTCATCATGGGACTGTTCCCACTCCCAGTGTCGGTGTTTTTTAAGTAAATCATATAAAGGATGAGCTATAATTGACAAGCCCAGAATATGTTTGCACCAGTATTGGAGTGTGCCTAATATTTCTTGCAACTCCTTGCAGGTAGGCGCTTTTACTTCCCCAAGGTACGATAAGGTATCTGAAGGAACATTCCACATTCCTCCCTTCCACTTTATCCCCAGGAATTTTGCCTCTGGGGATGGTGGTTGCTTTTTCTCCTCTGGGATCTCTATTTGAAGTTCTGCTAAATGCCCAATTATGGCATCATAAACTGCCCTTACCACCTCCTCACTCTGGCCCCCTACCAGCACGTCATCGATATACTGGAAGACTTTAACTGGGTTGTGTTCTTTTATTGCTGGAATATTTTCCAGTTCACACGCAAGTACGTGGTGGGCCAGCATGGGTATCCCTGGGGCAACCGTGTAAAAGTGTATTGAATCCCATCCCAAGTAAAGGCAAAATACTTTTGATCCTCAGTATCAATAGGAATTTGGAAAAACATATCCTTTACATCTAGAGATGCCATTATAGAGTGGGCAGCTTCTTGAATTTCCAGAACTACATCTGCAATGTTTGGTATTGCAATGGTGAGGGCTTCTGTGCTGGCATTCAGTTTTTGGTAATCAACCATCATTCTTCATTTACCATTTGGTTTTCTTACTGGCCAAATTGGAGAGTTAAATGGCGAATGACAGGGCATAATAATGCCCTTTGGTTTAAATCATTAATTACCTCATTAATGACTTCTTTTGCGGCAATAGATATTGGGTATTGCCTCACATTTGTGATCCTGCTTTGTGGCAGGTGGGGAGCACATTGTAACAGCCTAACTTTTAAGGTGGGTGTGCCATAGTTCCAATAGCGGCCTTCTTCATCTCTCCACGCTCGGCCCATGAGATCATCCATTCCTAATAAATTGTAAGGAATGTCTCCCACTATCATCTGGGTCCGAATTAATTCGTCTTCACCTGGTAATTTTAGGTAAACTTTAGCTGTGTTTTGTAAAGTGGGCTTGCCAGAGGCACCACTTGCAAATATTGGTTTTAAAGACAAATTGATGCTGCATTATTTAACCACATCAGTTCTTAGCATGGAGATCTATGCTTCAGTGCCTACCACAGATGTGACAGGATGACGCTTTGGCCCAACAGCACATGTAAGCTTCAAGTCCCCATTTTTGTTTTGAACTAATCTTAGCACATTTTGCCAATCTTTTGGAGGGCTGGAAATTTTAGGACCTGATTGGTTATCCTGAATTAGCCAATTGTTTTTGTTTTCTGGAATCACCTCCCACGGTCCATTCAGGGGATTAGTCAAACTGACTGAATTCAAATCCTTGCCTTTCTCCTCCCTCTGCCATTTTTTGGATTTCTTTTTGCTGGCAGAAGGAGGGTCATTTAGTTTCCCTGATTTGGGCCTTGTAGGCCAGTTCTCAATTCAAACTTTGAGGTGATGATATGTATAGTTCTGAGATAATACCTCAGATGGGATTCCTCTGTGCCTTGCTTCCTCCTTTAGCTTGGCGTAGGGTCCCTTTTCACCCTGTGGCAAAGAGCCTTTCTCTTTGGGGTGTTGGCCCTTGTGTGTGATGTTGTTCATTTTGCTGTTTTTACCTTTTGCTACTACCATCCATTCTCCCCATAATTCCCATCTTGGCTGTGGAGGACTCCAAGATGGGATGGCAGCAATAGCTGCATAAGAAGGCTTTCCTTTGTTGATTGTCGAAGACTGAATTACCTGTCAAACTCCGGTACGCCATACTTGCAGTCGTACTCAATTAACTCTTTGGCCAAATCAGCCCAGGTGTAACCAGCTGCAGTCACTGAACTTTCAGTTTTGTCTTTTATCTGAATTGCCAGATTTTTCAGCTCTCCAGGAAGCCCCCTTATAAGGACATCCATCCTTTTGGCATTTACCTGAAGCATTAAAGGGCTTTCCTGGTGTTGGATCAGTGTGTGATTATGGATTAGCTATATGATGCTAGCTTTGTATATATTTTCCATTAATTTTTTCCAGGTTTTGTATTCAGCTTATATCTGAGTCTGATAACAAGCCAAATCCTGCTCTCCTGTTTTATCAACCTGGCCTTGCTGGTTTATGTGTTTTACTTAAGTTCTGTATTAATATTCTGGCAACTAATCTCTGACAGCATTTTATTTCCAAAAGCTAAACCATCTAACAGTTCAAGTCTTTCTGGGATGTGCCTCATTCTTAATGTCTTCCTTTATATCTTTCAGTCTGCTGTGACAAGGTTAGCACTGCAGTCATGTAGCCTCCACCATATCTCCCAACAAACATTTGTTCGTAAATAAATGAGTTTGGCAAAATTATCTCCTAGTCTTCTCACTAGCACATCAGCAATCAGGCTACACCTCTGCATAGATTCCAGCTTCTTAATCATTCTGAAGAAATCAGTACAAATTTTAAATAAAATTGCCTACAGGCACCTGAAATTATTGTAAGTAATGAAATCAGTTCTAGAAACTGCCGAGGTTGCTTTGCAGTTGTGCTTTAGCTCTCATTTGAAAGACGTATTCCTCTCTCACTGTTGCTGTAGTCTTCTTGTGCTAAATCCTCTGAGGGCATCTTTCCCTTTAAGTGATTGCCCTTTGCATCTTATTGGCACCAAGTTATTTTCAGCAAGCTGTACTCACAGTGCTGGCAGCCATCCCAGGGAAGCTGCTCTGCTTCAGTGGCAACTGGTACATGGGAATTCCAGAGTAAGGAATGGGCAAAGGTTACCC
Source organism: Hemiprocne comata (assembly GCA_020745705.1). NCBI lineage: Eukaryota > Metazoa > Chordata > Aves > Apodiformes > Apodidae > Hemiprocne > Hemiprocne comata. The sequence continues at coordinate 87,802,227 of CM036588.1, forward strand.
TGTGTTTTACATCACTCTCAGAAACATCAAACTAGCCTATTAGTGTTTGACAACAAACAATGCATGGGGCCTCTAGGCTTTGTGGTTTGTCTCATTCTTTATTTTCCCTGTTCTTGTACCTCCACTCACACCCGCCATGCTGAAATAGTACCTGTGCCTTACTCTTGTAATATCGCCCTACAGTGTAGGAAGTCTTGAGAAAAGGTACAGGTTGACACAGAGCAGTTCAAATAGTAGGAAATAGCTTAACTGCTAAGAAACAAACCGAACACTTGGTAAGATTTGGATATTTGTGTTCTCAGACTTTTTCAAGCCTTTGCTGTTCTAAGATGTTGAGAGACTGATTTCAGCCTGGAAGTTATCCTCACTGTACGTTCCAAAAGCAGACAAGCAGCAGCTTTTTTTACACAGTAAAACTTGTCATTTTTCAGAAACGGAAATATCTTATCAAGAAGCAAGAAATACACTGAATAAATATCTGTATATATTTGATGCTAAGAAAAAATAGAAGGCAACTCCATTTTCACAATTTCTTTTTTATGGCATGGTTCTAATTGTACTTCTGCTTGCTGGGAATTTAGTCTAGAGACCTGTTTAGCTGTGTCTTCCACAGACTTCTGAAGGCTGCTTGTGAATCAGGGGTGCTCCCTGGTGTGCCTGCTTTCAGACCGTTACTGGATGAGAAATCTGCCTGGCTGTTCCTCGCAGGGTGGGCAATAAGTCCCCAGGCACACCAGCTGGTGCCATTGGTGTCCTTTGTTAGCCCTTTCTGGCTATTCTGGAGCCTGTTCTGCCCATGAGATGGCTGACTGAAGTCTTCTGCTATGCCAGGGTATAGCAGTGGACTTTATAAGCAGTGTCTGCCTAATATTTTTGAGAGGATTGGGTTTTTTCCTGATGGGGCAGGTCCTCTACTAGTGAGTTAGCATGGTCAGTTAAAGAACATTGTTTGGCAAATAACCTCAGAGATCAGCATTCAATAAAAGCAGGATGGAGGAAGGAATCAATAAATCAAAAGCCAGAGTGAATAGAGAGAAATTGAAGTGGCACCGTTAAGTCTGACCATGCTGGTGATTCATCTTGGTACAAACTTGGTAAATTTTGACTCATACTTGATCCTTCAATATTCATCCTTAATACTAGTATGTAGAAAACCACAGATCACAATCCTAATGTCCTATATTTTAAATGGGGAAAAAAGTTATGCTCCTTTCATTTCATGTCAATACCTAGAAAGGAGTTTGTTCTCTAAAATAAAAGGTTGTATGAAACTACCTGTAAGACGTAAAGATTTAGAGCAAGTCCATTAATACAAAAATACTGTAATTTTTTTAAAAATACATATTTATGGTTAGCTAATACTACTTAGCTAATATTAGCTACTACGTAGCAAATTCTACGGTTAGCTAAACTAGCCTTCCAGACCTACTCAGAGATCTTATTAAATCTTTACAAATGGATTTGTTACTTACAGCACAAAGATCATTCATTTAAAAATTCTCATTTGCATTCTAAATTAACTGAGCAGTACTCTTGTAAAAATGAGTGTCGCTAGACATACTCATATACTGCAAGGAAAAAATCACTGATCCATAACATTCTTTTCTAGTACATGTATAAAGCATCAAATGCTGGTTTTCAAGTACAGAGTAAAACAGATTACCAAATGAGATGTATCCATAATATCTTGTTACCTTTGACTTTCTGTATGCATCATAATGATACCATCTTAGCATTTCCCATAGCTATTGGAGAGCACTGTTTCTGTTCATGCTAACACAACTGTCAGATGGCCCCTCAGCCATTCCCACCAGCTTGCTAAAGGACCAATCCACAGGAGCCATCTATTTCAAAGCCACAGTTCCTCCCTGAAGTGTTTGAGTTCTGAAGGGAGCATTTTTGTCTTGCTTCGTTTTCTTCATGATCTTTAAGGTGAGGAAGTTAATCTTACTGTGAACAATTCATTTTTTTTAACATAGTGTTCTTTAAATCAAAGGATGAACTTGAGAAATAGTAGAAAAGGGTATAAATTCCAAGTAATTATCATCTGAAGGCTTGTTTGCTATTGGAAATTAGTGAGAAGGTAGTTGTAATACATTTGTGATGTTTCCAAAAGGTAAGGGTGATATATTCACATTTGAAAGTGTCAATTTGTGTTCCACAGGATCAGGAAGAAATTTTCCATCACCGGCATTAATACATATGGCATCAAGATATAAACAGATGGTTTATATCAATATGTGAATACATCAAAATTACCTCTTCCAGGCAATCAGATATCTGTTTTGATGTTTTTCTCATCTGATGTGGCTTCTGATGGAGGGTGTTAGGAAGACAGAGCCAAACTATAAACCAAGTGGTCTCCAGAGGTCACTTCCAACCTCCGCCAACCTGTGACACTGAACAGTTGACATGACACATGTAAGATGGGTAGTGCCAAGCCCCACAGATGTGACAGGACTGCCAGCAGGCACCAACTGGAACCACAGATGCCAATAATATAATTTAGGAAGAGGGCAGGAGGAACATTGCTCTATTAACAAGTTGTCTGTAACAGGGAGGGCCAAGCTGACAAATTATTTAAAGGAAATGTAGGAATGAATATCTTTAGTTCTTTAGCAAAACAATGCTGATAATTTAAACTTTGTTTCCAGAACAAACTTTTTTTCAGAACATTTGGAGGATATTCCATTATATGGCTTTTGCTGCTTTTATTAGCCAGATCAAATTCCGTTTCAGTGCACCTTACCCATTAAGCCATGTTCAGTAAGGTGCCCTTTTGCTAGTGGGCATTCTAAGTTGTCTGTGCTTTGATATTTTTCTGGCACATCCGTTAGTATACTATTGGAGTTCAAAAGGAACATGATAGTTAATGTTTCAAATCTAACATATGCTTTCATTCAGTATTTATGCTTTTAGAAGATGCATAGGAACGCCGTTTCTTATGCTGTTCCAAATAATTTCTACTACAGATAATTTGAAAGCCTGATTTTCTTTATATGTGTGTGTGTGTGTGCACATGCCCAGGCATTGCCACTTGTATCTCTTCCAAAGACTGTGAAATCCACAGGGAAGCCACATAGTGATTTGCACGTAATTTACCTTTACAACTTCTTGGGTTGGTTGTTGATTTTTTTTTCTGAGCGCGCCTGCTGCCTGTCTTTGCTAGATTTATTCGCAAGGGAGAGTATTTCTGAACCCAATGATTAATAGCTTCTATTAGAGGGACAGGGCTATGTAAAAGAATGAGACACATCAGCTGCATGTTCTCTGCTCTAATACCCTTCTACTGCAATTTTTTTATCATTAATAATGAATCATAACTTGTAATTCAGAGATTTACATCCCTGAAAACTTCTAGGACTTAACCAATAAAAATTGAAGTTTACTACAAGTAAGGCTAAAAGCCCAAATAGTTCTCAGTTCAGGAACAACCTTGGAAAAGCCAGTATGTTGTCTTCATCAACAGATAAAGTCAACAGCCTACTTTGGTGTGACAGCCCTGCTTAAAAGTCTACATTTGAAGTTGAGAAGCAACATGTCATTCTGTGAAGCTGATCTCACACAACACATTCCAGGTCCCTTGTTACAGTTATCTTTAATTAATATTTTAATTAAAGTGTATCAAAATACCATAATGAGCTCTGTAATAAATCTCCTGTGGACTACACCAGAGGCAGAATATCACAGTAACCATGAGGAACTAGCACAACAATAGGAACCAAAACTCTGCAGAACTTATTAAATCTCCTGACATGTCCCAATCTGCCCTGTTTGATTAATACAAGCACCCATGTGATTCATCTTGATCAAGAAAGGGCAAAGAACCTTTCAACAAGATCATTTTACACTCTGCTAATGTGGAGCTCTGCATCTGTTATCTAAGTGTATCTGAGTGGGATTTTGTTCTATTCTCCAGTAAAAATTATTTTTCTATTTAGACAGTTTCTCTTTTCTAAGCTGCTTGCCGCACTGTACTTACTCCTGTTGTTAGGAACCTCTTCCTTTGACTTAGTCTGACTAATAAGCCAAGAAACTTCTTACCAGCATAAGAAATTGAGAATCTGGATGCAGAAATACAAAGCAGGTCTGTGGGAATTGTCAACATGTGGCATTCTGACACTTCTGTGATGTGGCATAGTCATTTTTTGTATCTGTTCACTAAAAATATACCTACATGAAACACCGGAAGATAATCACATCTCCAGGTGATGATCTGACTGCTTACCTTACTTCTTAAACTTCATGACAAGATACAGATTAATTGCAGTTGCCAATTTTTGACCACCTGATTACAATAATTATCTTGGGTTTAGTGTCGAAATTAAGGGGTATTTTTTATTTGTAACACTGTTAGGGGATACAGCCGATCAGAAGCTGTAAACAAGTTTCTCTTCTGTTTAACAACTAAAGTTGGTTCAGTATTCAACATAGTGGAAGTGAATGAGTATGTTCTGATTCATGTGTTGTCTGTATATCTGTGGTCTGCTGATTTTTTAATTTAACACACGCATATGTTGGAAGCTTATCACATTCATATCAGCAAGAATCAAAATCTTTTTTATAAAGTTAGATAGCTTACTTATATTTTCTGTCCAAGTTTTTACAGTGTTTTTAGCAGCAGAGTATTCAAAGCTTCCAACTGTGACTGCATTTACTTATTATAAAATAATTCATGAATCACAAGGCTGTGTTGTTTGTACAAGGTCCTGGGTAAATAGTGTCTTCTGAAATAGTCAACAGATGAGCTGGATGCTGATGTTGTGAAGTGTTTAAACTCAGAATACTCTAAGTGTGTTGATTGAGCCTCAGTTCAAGTGTACAACATAAATTTTTTCCTTAATTTTTCTAGTGCAAGTATTAGGTGATGTAGTAACGCAGTAGCAGCAGGCTTGTAGTTACACTAGGTTAGGAAAAGAGAAATCCATGAATGTTTTATGTAAGACTGAACACTAACATTGACAGACTTACTAGTTCTTAATGAACCAGACTTTTAATACTAGAGCTATAAACAGCTTTTAAGTCCCGCATATCATATTTGTGGTCCTTGCACAGCTGTGTTTGTCATCTTGAAGAACCTTTAATTATACTACACTTGTAAACTCTTGTTTGGCTAGTTCATTGACATAGAGAACTCTGCTGTGATGACTGTACAGCACAGCAGTACCTTCTTTGTTTGCTGGAGACAGAGGAATACAGCGGTGCTACAAAAGGTCCCTTCCAACCCAAACATTCTATGATTCTATGCAATTAGACAAAATCATTCCTTAATAAGAAAACACATTTTGTAATTTTCAAGTTGATAGTTTTTAGTGCATTATTCTATGTTCTAGTCTTATTTCTTTAGGGTAAGGTTCTTATTCTTAGCTGCAATGTTATTTGTAATTTAAGAGAGGATCCAAAGCCCATTAAAACACAAGGGAAGTCTCTCCTTGACTTCAGTAAACTTTGAATTAAGTCTCTTATCTGAGCATTCCCAAAAGTTCCTGGTAGGGAAAAAGTGCCTGCTCAGTGTTTATATTGCTTCTTGCTAATAGCTGTCATTTGTAAATGACATGTTGTCCTGAGTTGTCATTTACCATATTTGCACAACCCAGTAATAACATTTTCTGCTGGGCACACCCGTTTTGTTTGCCACGTGTGGCTGCACTAACACTGATGGTTGCCACGTAACACTTCCATATTTCCGTGTAAGAAATATAAAGAGTGCCCATGCAGAAATGAACGGGCCCTTTGCCTGTCGTTTGGGCCTCTAAGGTCTTACTGGATTTGTTGTACATTCTTCTTTCAGTCACGTTTCAGTATCACTGTTTATTTGAAGTGAGACTTGCAAAAGGGCAGAAGGAAGGATCTCTATTGCTATATCATAAGTGTCTGGCAGCGTTGGAAATTTTGTGTGTGTATTTTATATGCCTTGCCTTAAATAGGAACAAGAACTTTGTCTGGTAGAGGTTACTGGTCTCACATTTTATCAGAATTAACTATTTCAGCCTCTTGTATTTCTCTGTTTCTGCATGCTTGTGAATTCTTCAAGAATGCACATATTTTGTGTACGTTTACTAGCTATTTAATGCTAACAGCCCGGCTGTTACCCTGATATATGGCCAGACACATTCAAATATGATCTAGTACAGTGGATTCTTGTTCTGTAAAACAAATATTTCTACATGGCAACCACTACATATCAGCTGTCCAGGCCTCCATCTCCTTCGTGCTTTTAATTGCTATAACATTTAATAGTTCATCCTCTTTTTGGGTTTTATGAAAGCATTCTCCTGTGTTTTCTTTGAGATTTCAATTTGTTGTTCAGTGTGTGTACCATCAGATTTTGTTTGCTGGGCAGGCAAAATCCATTTGTCTTCCTGGTTTTTATTGTGAAATAGTTGTTCTCCTACTTCCTCTACCATTTCTTAGCTATGTAAATAGTCAGTTTTTACTCACCTAACCTGGCTTGTGGCTTACTGAGACAGGGTGAGTTCAAGGGTAAACAGATCAGCTAATCAGTACTGTACCATCATTTGTAAAACCTGAATCAAAGCTGAATTCTTCTAAGGTTCAAGAGGCATGATCTGCACAGATGACAACTAATCATGTTCCCTAAATCTGAGCATCCTCTAGTCTGGTTTTCCTGACTTTAGGTGCCTGGGACTTCAATTTCCAAATTACTTGTATTATCTTTTAGAAATTTGTCTGTTAAAAAACCCACAATTCCTGTTGATTTCCACTCTAGAAGAAAATCTTTAGCTTTCTTAAATGAGGCCCCATCCGCTGAATTTAAACCCCGAGAAAGTAATGAATATAAATTAATAACCAACTTTAAAACATATGTTTGAGGCATTTGTAAAGCTAATGTATATCTAATCTCAAAAATCACTGTTAGTGTCTATTTCCATCTTATTAAACAAAGTAACAATCTGTCCCTAAATTAGGAAGCGTCACCCAGGAACGCAATGGGAGCAGTGAGGACTGAAGGATAGTTAATCCTCAGCGCCGTCACGTACTTGATAAATCAGGCAGACATCCAGTGGGAGAAAGACAGGAGATTGTGAAGTTAGATTTTTCTCAGAATACAGACTCATAGGAGGAAGGGGGGGGGGGGGGTGCTATTTTTCATTTAACTGAAGTAAACTGACTATTTTTTTTCTCTTTTTCTTGCTTGTTAGTACAGTCTTAATGTATTTTTTATCAGAGAAAGAAGTACAGATTCCTTCATTTTTAAAGGAATAAATAAAAATAAAAATTAAAAAAACCCCAAAACACAACAAAACTCTACTGAAAAAAAGGGTGTTTCTACCCGTTATAGATGCAATTCAGCAAGACAGCAGTATCTAGGTTTCCAATACTGCCAATAGAATAGCTTCTCATCTTGCATGGAAATCACCTCCAGACAAAAACACAAGTAATTTTCAGAAGGCTTCAAAGATATTTGTTGATAGCAGGATCAAAAATGTAAGGGGGGCTTGTTATTGCACAGGGGGAACCTGAAAGTGGACACCTTCAGCTCATAATTCTAGTTTTACTAGCTGCAGCTCACAAAGCAACAGCTGCATCTACATTGCAAAATACCTCCCACACATACATACACACACAGTGTTTGCACACAATACTGACTTTTTTCCTTTAATGTGTGGGAATAAATTAGAATCTAAGATCTTACTGTAGAGAACGTGTGCTGTTTAGTTTAAAGGGGTAAAGATAATACAGCTCCCATAATTTGATCATGCATTTTGCAAATGGAAGAGGGAATCCTACGAAAAGAACTATTCCAGCAAATCCAGGTACAGTTTGGCTGAAATTGTTGGGTGTACGTGATTCTTTTCCTTCTTCTTCCCCTCTACTCTGCCCTAGTGAGACCCCACCTGGAGTATTGTGTCCAGTTCTGGGCTCCCCAATTCAAGAGGGACAGGGATTTACTTGAAAGAGTCCAACGAAGGGAGATGAGGATGATTAAGAGACTGGAACACCTGCCTTATGAGGAAAGGCTGAGAGACCTGGGGCTTTTTTAGAGAAGACTGAGAGGGGATCTTACTAATCTATACAAATATCTGAAGGGTGGGTGTCAAGAAGGAAGGGCCAGTCTCTTTTCAGTCATGCCCTGTGATAGGATGAGGGGCAATGAATGCAAGCTAGAGCACAGGAAGTTCCACCTCAACATGAGGAAGAACTATTTTATTGTAAAGGTGATGGAGCACTTGAACAGGCTCCCAAGAGAAGTTGTGGAGTTTCCTTCTCTAGAGACTTTCAAGACCCCTCTGGATGCATTTCTGAGTGACCTGCCCTAGATTCTGTGGTGGTCCTGCTCTGGCAGGGTAGTTGGACTCAATGACCTCCAGAGGTCCCTTCCAGCCCCTAACATTCTGTGATTCTGTGATCATCTCCATATGGTCTCCAGTGGTATCCATTAATTAGGAAAACGACTGCGTAAGTGGAATTGGATGCTATGAGTGAGTACAAATACTTATCATTAAAAAACTGTACACAAGAAAGCAGAATCTGAAAATACTTACAGCTACTAAACTTTGTTATGAACTCAGGAGTATGGGATCTTGTTTGCTGTCTTTGTTGTCTGAAGAACTGATCTAGAAATGTCTCAAGAGAATAGGATTTATTAATGGTTTCTGATTTAAGCTGGGAACACTTTGAAAATGTATGTTGACATTATCTCATGAAAGTCATTAGCCAAGTATTTTTCCAAGAATGGCTCCAGTCTAATTCACTTTTATTTAATTAGTTCATCCATTGCTGCTTTCTATGCATGTAATTACTCTAGAGGATGGTTGGACTTTTCCCTCTTTCTATCAGTGATACTCATTACTGTAGTGTACTTAGAAATTCTGTACAAAATAATGTCTCACAGACTACTGTGCTTTTATTTCAACTAAACAAATTGTTCTCTTACCCAAATCTGACAGGCTTTTTCTTTACAAATTTTGTTGTAGTAAAGGGACAAAGTACATGCAGTCTGCAATGCTTGTTGGAGAACTCTGTTAATAATATTTTATTAAAACAGTTTGGGTGCTACTAGGAAGTTCCTTAAAGATGTGTGAAATCTCTGAAGAAGTAAAGAAACCCTTTAGAATGTCAGGTGATGCATCTTCAGATGCCAGGGAAAACATTTCCTTCTTTATTTTAGTAATGCTGTATGGCTGTTTTAAGTAGCCTCTGAACAATGTCCATTGTGGATTTAGACTGAGTGCAGCTTTATGAACTCAGCCAGCTCAAAGTAGCAGATCAGAGAAGGTTACTACTATTGACTTGCAGGATCCTTCCAAGCATCAATGATTTATGTTCAGCGATACTTTTCCCACTGTAGATTGAACAATCGGAATGAAAGGTACACTTCTTAAAGGTAGGAGTTAACACTGCTGGCCCACTGTGTCAGTCAATGTGTCTGGCAACCTTAAATGTGCACTAAAGGTACTTTGCTTTTGTGTGTCAAAGGAAATGTTGTCACCTTCTATTTTTTGTGGAGAGATAGGGTACTGGACACAGGATGGGAAGTCAGGTGCTGCAGATTGATCACATCTCTGAGTGACACAGAGAGACTTAGTAATGAGGTACACCTAGCTCTGTAGAAACAGGAAAAGTACCTGCTCTTTTAGGGGAAAGAAATAACACAGACCAAGGTGGAATAATCTGGGAACACATGCATTATTCATTGTTTGACTGGAGAAAAAGATTTTTTTTTCCTTGGAAATCAACCAGAGAAATGGAAACACATCCCTCTGAAAAGGATCTTTGTTACATATCACTGCATTCTTAACTGGAAAGCAAATCTAACTGGAAGAGGTGTTGGAGAAATTGTTTTTTCTTTCCTAGTGTCTTAGACTATACCACTTGCTACAGCTGAGAGTGATTTTGTTCTGGCAGCTCAGCCTTAGCCATGCTGAAGCTGACTGTCAGTAACCATGCAGGAATGTGTCTGCTCAAAGACAGAACATCTGTACTGCCCTTCATGGTGACCTCAGGGGCCTGTGCCATTAGTAGATACACAAGACTTTTTGGCCATTAATAGGCACTCAACATTTTTTGACTAAAAGCTTCAAAGTTTTCACAGTATCATATCAGAAATACAGTTCTCTCCTCATGAAAAAAAAATTAAAACAGCAACAACAAATTATTTAATTACCCTGATCCTCTCCATTTATCCACTGAGATCCTAATGCACTTTTTCAGGAGAACAGTAACTAGCTGTAACTAAAAGGGAATCAAGTCCTACATGCCACTCAGTCATTTAAAATTAGAAAGTATTCTAATACAGCATAATCCTTGATTACTGTAAGATTGAAATAACATGTGATGGGAAATACAGTATCATGAAGGATTGTAAGAGCCTCCTTGTTCACTGTAATTTTGCATTTCTATAATTGAGAAATGATCTGTCATTGAATGAGGCAGCAAAGATGATAGAAAGTGAACAGGTAGCTGAGATATCAGCTTCTTGCAGCATACAGAAGTTTTGCACTCATATTTGGAACTGAAATGGCATTGATTGCATTAGCAGATAAGGTTCTTGTAGCCATGATGAAACAGTCTCATTTCCTTAACTGATTTGACAGAAGCTCTAAATGTCTTTGATTGTGACCAGTTTCTTTATTAGATTAAAAAAATATTTATTCTTGCCAAAATACCTGCAGAGAGTCATAGGGGGATCTGCACAGCTGGGTGAGGCTGAAGAGATGTTGGTGTGATATCGGGGGGGCAGATGCAGGAGATAAGGTGAAGCTATCATTTTCTGATTCAGGCAGTGCATTTAGTTGTTACTCACATGTTCACAGTCAGGGCTATTGAGTCCTCACTTACTGATGTGCATTGAAAGAAATTGTTTGGCATCTGTGTACGACCAGATATTTATTACTTTGCTCTTGCTGTGTTTATCTGTTTCCTATGACTGATATTTTGTTACTCCAAGGCTATAGTCTAAAGTCAATTTAAATAGTGAAAGTAGCATAAAAGGGTATAAATTTACACTTTGCCATAAATTTGCTTTGAAATGGACGTAACTTTGTATTATTTCATCAGGATTTAATTCCTAGGTCTTCATTTTGATCTTTTTTCACATAAACATATTACCTCCATTGCATACAGAGTGTAAACATGAAAACAACTCTAATTTACACTAAGGAATTATTTTCATTCTAGTTTAAGTATTATATTTGTCTATGGGTATCTGAAGCTTAAATGATTTTTCCAGTGATTAAGATGGAACTTTTAGAGTTATTTCTGTTGCTTTTTGTTTCTCAACAGGGAAACCATTCATTTGCAAACAATTCATTCCACATGGCATGAACATTCATACCCATTGAATTTAAGGAATTGCACTATGAATTTCATGATTGAAACTGTATTTCTACAGTGGCTGCACTGTATCTTCAGATCTAGTGAAATTAGAATTTCCAAACCATTAATGATAAACTTTATCCCACAATTAAATTAATTAAAATTTTAATTAATTAAACTATTTTAAGTGGACAAAATTTAGTGTAAATAGTGGACAGATTTCTGAAACTAAATTATTGTGATGACAAAAGACAAAAAAAAGGTCAAAAATTACAAGAAATGAAGTTAAAAGATAACTGATGTTTCCCTCAATAATTTTGAGGTACGTTAGTTGAAGTACTTAGCAACAGAGGAATGAAACAAATTCTGGGTACGTGCTTAGCAGCGTAGTTTATGGTAATTGTAAGGTTAATCTCCACCACTTTTAAAGTTTCCTTGCAAAGTTTCCTTTCACTTTAATCCATCAGTGTCCTGTTGTTTCAAGGCCAGTATTTGTATTGCACAGTGCCTTAGGGTTGTTTATCTTCTACTTCCCAGCGGCTGCAGGTGACTGCCAATCAGATTTTCTGAGAAATTCCAGGAGTTCCTCTTTTCTGATTCCTCTTTTCCAGTACTCTTCTAAGAACTACCTCCTCTTTTACTTCCTTCATGTAGAATTTATGATGATTCTGCAGCAGCCTCAAATTTACCCACATTCCTGTTTCCCATTTTCTGTGTCAAATACCAACCTTATGTGCTTTGTTATAGTCAGTGTGTTCTTGTTACTGCATTGGATTTTTCCTCCCTGTTAGATGTGTTCTCAAATTCAGCCAATTTCAACAGAAATTGTGCCAAAACTTTTGACATGGCTTTTTTTTTGTTTGTGTGGCAGCATTTCCGATTCACACTAAGTCTTTTACAGGTTTCTTCCATATCTTCACTTCTTACACTACATTTTATTTCATTATCTCAGTATTCTTTCTCTTCTTTTTCTTCATCCCGCATTCTGCTTCAGTGAGGTGTCACGTCCATGTACTTTGCAATGTAATAAGCTGATGTTGTTGTGTGCTTGAAGCAGAAGGCGGGGAGCTTGATCTGCTGCTCTTCCAGGTTTCTCCATTTTTAGTATCACAGCAGAAAGTTCCTAAAGCTTGGCTTACAGCAGCTTGTCTCTCAACCCTGAGTAGTGCTACAATTTGTTCCAGGAAAACATTTAGTTTCCACATCCATATCTGCTTTAGCGTAGCTTTCTGATGACAGAAGGAGTTGATAATTACTCAGCCCATTTTTTTGCAACCAGAAAGAAACGGCTTCAAGATTTGTACTTGTTGACAATTTCACTCTCTTGCCTGAGAACACGTATTTCAGAGACATCAGTAACATAAATGAAACACAGACTGTAGCAGAGAAACTGCTGAAGAAGTTGGTTGTACCTTTTCATATCAGGCTTAGTGATTAACCCAGTTCTCTCTAGAGACTCACAAATAGGCTGTATTTGTCTGTCTATCTGGTCTCTTGCAGCTGAGTGTTGACAGGAGGGGTGAAAGTTCTGTAAATAAACTGGTTTTATGGTGCACTTGTATAGCTGATGCCAGAAATGTCATGTAAATCCAGAGACAAATACTGCTTACAGAAAATCATTGCAAACCTATATAAATGAACTGCCATGGTAATTCCAAACAGCCAAAGCCAAAGTAAGGACTTGCCAGGAAGACTTCTTTTCCCCAAAAGAAAAAGGGAAGACACTCCCCTTCCCCAGACAGCAAGTTAGGCACTGACTAGGAGTTTCTAACATTATGGACATCAAAAGATATTAATCTATAAGTGAGGATTGAATTTCACCCTAGTTTTTTACAGGTTATAATTTGGTAAAATGTTAAAGAAAGAGAATGAAAAGTAATGCTCTGTTTCCACTCAAATTGCAGTGTAAAAATAAAGGTGAAGTAGTTTCCAAAGACGAAATGGCACTTGAGTACTGAAATGTGAAACCCCTTCTGTATGATCCCTCCATTGTGGAGAGAAAGGGTGATGGATGTTGGCATTCTAGTATCTCAGAGAAAAGGTTTTTAAATGGCACATCCACCCGAGCCACGTTCCCTATTTCCATGACAGGGTCAGGCAGCCAGTCCAGCCAGGAGGCAGCCACTCTGTTTTGGTTGCAGTAGGTAGGTAGTCCTTGGTGACCATTACTGTGTGAATGGATTCAGACTCCAGTTTGGAAAAAGCAATGGAGGGAGAGAGGAGTGATAAGCGAGAAAGGGAAGGATTCAACGGAGATATAGAAGTTCCAAAAGGTGAGGAAATTCACTATTTTCCATAACATGGGAGTTACAGAACACAAAATGAGAACTTCAGGCAGCAGAGTTAAGCAAAAAGGAAGTACTTTTCCGCACAACGTGTAATTAAATCGTGGAACTCATTTCCACAGGATGTTGAGGAGGCCAAAAGTACAAATGAGTTCAAAGAGGGACGAGGCAAATTCATGCTGAATAGATCTATTAAATGCTGCTAAACAAGATGGCCCAGCTGCAACCTGCTCAGGAAATCCCAGTACTACTGAATTCCAGAAATGGGACAGCTACTTACCAGGGGAGGCTTTCTCTCCCTGCGCTCTGTTTCTAATGGTCTTTACCTCAATGTCTGTTGCTGGCTATTGTTAGAATAAGTTACAAAGCAGAAGGATAGCTAACCATATCCCATTTGGTTTTATTTCTGTTAATTTTGATCAGAGTCTGATTCAGATGCTGCTGTGCCTTCAGATGCAAAGACAGGCAGAAATGTTTTGCCATGCAGAAGAAGTGTAAACCTCAGGGACCCCCCATATGCCTTCACTGTTAGCTTTGTCCTGAACTCCTGTCCAGAGCAGCCCTGGCACCACCGTATTCTGCCCTTAGCTAAATCCAGTGTCTGAGGCACTGTGTGAGGAATAACTCTTACTTTCCTAAAGTCTTTCCTGCCTTTAGGTTTTTAATGGAGGCAGCCCAGAAGAATATGATAATATCCTTGGACTATTTACAGATCTGCTTGGGTTGACACTTGACATGTATGGCATTGTTTCAAAATTTTTCCATGACTCTGTTTTTTAACAAAAGGCAAACTCTTAAAAATACCCATCACCTTCATTTTGTTATTTTTTGGTCTACATGAAGAAGGTGGACAGAAGTAGAAAAAGGCAAAAGATCTTGCCTGTGGCCCATGCATAGGTAGCTACTGCTCAGTCTAGAAGCAGATCAAGTGATTAGCTGCTAGTTTGCAGGACTTCATATAATGGCACACTATAGATAGTCACCGAATGTTCTACTTAATGTTCATGTTTATTTCTATAGCTGAATAGTTAACTTTATGTAACACCAAAAAAAAGTTGCTGAAGGAGCTTTCCATAGAAATATGTCATTTTCACACAGCACAGTGGCTCACTGTTACATTTTTGATGAAAGATTTTACTGGAAAAGGTCTGTTTTCTTTCATTGTTGTTTTTTTTTTTCTTCATCAGAAGGCTGAAAACTAAAACATTTTCTGTCACAGGTGGGACGAACTAGTTTTGGCTCTTCTCAAGGAAAACTCAGAGGACTGCTCTAATTGAGCTGTCCAGATACAGATCACATGACAAACTCCCACCTTTGTCTGAAGCCTGATTATTTTAGTTAATAGGGACTCTTCAGATGCAGATATATTTAGATCTGCTGTAATTGGTTCCAATTCCTTGGAACTCCATGGAGCACAGCTGCTTGGAGCAGTTCTGAGCGGTCAGTGCCCTCCAGCATAGCCTACCCAGGCCTTCCAAAAACTCATTAACTCTTTGGGCACCAAGTTGACAAAGAAGAGACCAGCAAAAGAAAGTGTTTGTGCCAAATCATGTGTAGCTATTATTTCCAAAGAAGAAAAGGCGACAACTGTAAATAGATGTTATTAAGGGTGGCTTATGTTTCCCAATATTTCTTTCAAAATCATTATTTTGGCTGATAATGGTTTTTGCACAAGACTCATTCTGGAAAAAAAGTCATCTATTTTTGAAAAAAAAAAACGCCTATAAAGATGTTTTTAAATCTTCAAGACTGTATTTCTTTTTCCTAATCTCTCCCTTTTGCCACTTTGCTCTCTGGAAAAGACAGGAGAAAAAAGCAGAGTGTGATTAAAGAAGAAAAGTTATTGGAGTAATGGACTCGTGCACAGTTCAGTTTGGAAGACGATGGGGAAAATCAGGTTTTCTGCTTGTTTAAATTTGTGAAAGAAATACCAGTGGCACTTCTAAAATTTTATTTTTTTAAATTGAGAAAATATTTTAATCTTTTCTCAATAAGTAAGATGTAAGAAACCAGACAGGTTAAAGATCAAAAATTGCAAAACACATTTTTATATGAAATTATTCTCTTCAAGAAAAGAAATAATTTCAAAACTTCTGTTTGACAGGGAAGGAATAGTTTTAACACATGGAAATAATCTTAATTTATAATTTGTTGGTGGAATAGATGGAAAAATCTTAATAGTTTTACAAGCTCTGGATGTTAGGTCACTAACGCAGCTTGGTTTTCTGTTTATTAACTTTGAAATAATACATTTTATTTAATCATTTTGATTTTTAACAATTCAGCAGATTTGTACAGTGATGAAAACAAGTGTAACACTTTGTGCTACTGGAGCAGAACCAGGAAGTTGAAGACCCAGAACAGAAACCAGTACCCCTTCATTACAGTATTTTAACTATCAAAGCTTAGTGTGGCACTTTCTGATAAAATTTCCATAATACAAGAAAAAAAATCCTGGAGGTTACATTAATCACAGTTATTTACATATTAAAGTTAAGGGCAGCACTGATTGTGTTTTCATCTCAATTGTACTACTTAAAAAATCAGTACATTTTTTGCATTACTTTATAGATTTGTCATATTCAAACTCACAATGGGATGTTCTGTATCTACACAAAGAGATGGTGTGTGATATAGACACAGGCAAATACATGTCTGAATATGTTATTCAAATGTGATTATAAAAATTAGATTTCTTTGTTAAAGGCCTGACAGGGGAGCTGTCAGCTGGATTGTGTTTCCACCCTTTTCTGTAGTGAAGTTAAGTGGGGTCATTTTGCTATTTTCCTGATTAACAAAGGAATAGCGACACCAAAGAATACTGCTGTTTTGGACAAGAACTTCAATTGTTTCCTCTTTTTGATTTTTTTGCCCCTATTGTATTTTGAAGAATATATTTTGCATTAACTTTTCCACCACTGACTTGGAGTTTAGAAATTCCAGTGTTTTTAATTAGAGAAAGTTCTCCATCTATAGATAGATGTGGCAGAATTATTTGCACACAAACTTTTAAACAGCAAGTAGTTACATGAAGGCTCTTAAATCACTTGGCCTGCTCTGTCTGGATGATTTTCTCTCATGCCTACCTAATCTGTCCTTGAATATCTGGTAATAGCACCTACAACTCCTTTCCTTGGAATTCTGCTTGACTGAATTCTGTTTGCAGGTTTTTTCCCTGCAGAGCACTTTTTCCTGCTTGCACCCTACTTCTCTCAGCTGCTGTCAACAGTGGGTTTCTGCACGGAGCCAATTGCCCCTGACTGCAGAGGTTCAGCAGAGATCTGGTGCTATGAAGTGCTTCCCTTCTTGTGGTTCCACTGCACCACGTAAATGTTGTTAGATGAATTTGAATAAGTACCGTGTCATGCCTCTGATAAATAGGTATATTCAGCTGCATTATTTTGAGATACCCAAAGATTTTACTGTCATTATCATAGTGGGCAGGCACATGCTTTTGGATACTTCACCTAAGTAAGAAATGTTTCCCACAGACCTACTTCCGTCCACCACCATCTGGGGTAGAATAGTGAGAAAAAAGGCCAGTCTTACTGGGCTGAAAGGTGTAGACATCAGAAATACCTAGAATACGTGGGTCTTCCTTACCACCACCTCCTTGCTGGAGCACTCCTCACACAGGAGGGAAGTTTAGCTCACCAGGTATTTCAAAGAGAAAATACACTGGAGCACCTCTTGTACCAAACAATCTAATGTAAAATAGAAAACAAGCAGGTTTTTAGTTTTTCTCAATTTATACATTTCAAAATTAACTTTACAGTTCACTTCTTACCATACCTTTATACCAATTATGCTGCTTGAGGACTTCTGCTGTATTTGAACACTTGGCTACTAAGATGCCTAAAATAAATTGCTTAGTAACTCTTTGCCAAGTTTTATGTTTAGTGGTTTTCTTCTGCACAGACAGTGCTCTTTTAGTGTGAAGATTTACAAGTTTTCATTTAATCTGTTTATGTACAAATTAAAAAGATTCTTCATCAATATTTTATTTTTCTATTAAGATTGCACTTTATGGTAAGCAACCAGTTCCCATGTGTAAAATCTAAGCACTTACCAAGCCCTCCCCATGTTCTTTCTTTACCATAGAAACGCTGGCTCTCTAGCATACTATTTCTATATTAGAAAGAGAAAATAGTTTATGTCAAGGTTAGTAGCTAAGAAAAAAATGAAAGATCAGATTTGAAATCATATGCTAGGATTTCTTCTGCTTGAAACTAGATAGGTATGTCCAAGTTGTACTACATTTAGGTGGGAAGTGGGTATGTTGAAATGTGGAATAATTTTTCTGGCAGGCATTGTACTTTCTTCTGCAAATATTTACTACTGAAACCTCTGAGAGCTGAAAAAGCAACGTTGGCCAATTTATAACAAACCAAAAGTGCTCCTCTGACAACAAGAAAACACTAGAATTAGAAAACACAAAGGACAGCCAACTGTGGGAGTAGTTCGTGTAAGGCAAGCCTAGGAACAACCCTTTTTGTAAGGTTATTGGAAACCACTTCCTAACAAAAGTCTTCTGAGAAGGTTGGGGGGACAAAGCTTACTTCTCTAGATCACCTTTCTGCCTCTATCATATTTTAGCTATCACAGATATTAATCACAAAGAGCAGCAGACTAATTTATTCTTTTGCCAAAAATGAAACTGTGACAAGTAATGGGATTACCTGATACTGATAGACATAATATCCCACTTACAAGTTTGCCCTGTTTATTGTACTGCTGGTCTCTATAAACTCATCTGAGTTCAGAAAATGTTTAAATTGTGCTGTATGCATCTATTCCTATTTAAAATGTATGTAAGTTGTTTCTGTTAAGCCACAATGTTGGAGAATGGATTAGCTTGCAAAAGGCAATGAATAAAAATTTAGTATGTTTATATACTGAATATTCAAGGACAATGTTCCTCTGAAAATTGGGTTGGCAGGTATCACTGTTCTTTTTAATTGAGTGAATAAGATTTTCTTTTAATTCGATTGACAGTTTTTAATGCCTCTATCTACACCAAGCAAAGAGAGTTTTATTAGGGACAATGGGGAACCACAAGTCAAGATTAGGACTGCGATTTTAAAGAGCAGGTGTGGCAGAGAAGGTATGTTGTGGTAATTAAGTCCACAGCCACACACTGTGCAATATCCTGATGATTTCTTTTACATAGCATCACTCTGACAACTTGGCCAGCCACATAAGGAAATCTCTGGTTCTCCCAGACAGGGTGAGATCTTACAAGAAGGAATCTGAGGGCTCTACTAGAGATAGAACACACGTATCAGATGTACAGTGCATGTCATTTTATCTGAGGTAGCTTGTTTAAAGATAACACAAGTGCCTTAGGATCACTGTAATAATGTAAATTAACTGTTTATCTTGTAACTTGACAAATAATCAGTGTGGTTGTGATCTGAAGGTGTGACACCCATAGTGCAATTTGTTCTAACAAATTATAAACAAGGCAGAGAAATGTACTGCCTAGACATACTTTGGAGAGTTCTGGAGTGGTGTCATGGGCGTCATACTGCAGTCTAAAACCTAGTTTGGAGATTGGTGATGACACCATCACAGCTGAGGAGATCAGTTTATTTTAGCAGATGATAACAAATACCTCGCTGAGGGGCACTTTGGAGGACAGGGCTGAATGGTTTATGATTCACCAAAATCGTGCCTTCTTTGGACACAGCCTATCTATCAAGGAAAAATTCTTCTTGATTAATTCAAATATAATGAGATCAAAAGTAAACTAAAATGAAAACTAGAATGTTTTCAGAAATACAGATGTGATTTCAATGAAAGTTAGCTCCTTTGCCACACTTTTTGTGTGTGTGGTTTTTTTGGTTTTTGGTTGTTTTTTTTCCTGAAGTTTCATTTTGAGTTTGAATCTTGAAGTCTATTTGTGCTTCAGTCCAGGCAGAAATCAAGACCCAATGTCTTCATCAGTTTTTACTTCATCTGTAAGTAAAAGACAGACATATGGTAGCAGGCATAAACTCCTATGAAGAAGAAAAATGATACACCACATCATACTGTGTAGATAGAGAGTTTATTCCCTGCTAGAAAGAACTCACTTTAAAATAGTCCAGGCAGTAGCAATAGTACATAGCAACCTGAACAATAGAAAGATAGCCATAAGATTTACATATGGTAAATTTACATCAAGAGACTAATCACTTCCCTAATCATGTCATGTGTACTGTCTTTTTGGTTCCTGCAATACGGGGTGCATTTCTTCCATACACTATTGCAGTAAACCATCAGTGATTAGAAGCCCCTGATGATGAAGCAAATAAGGCATTTTTTAATCTACCAAGTATCTTTCATTTAAGATTTGTGGTGTTTGTATGTCAGTAATTAAGACTGAGAACATTTCTGGAAGAAAGTTTTGTCCCAAATGTGTAAACATGAGGACAGAATTGATAATTATCAGAGCCTCCTGCTCTTAGATTTAGAAGTATATACTGTGCTGCCTTTTCTCTTATGTGTTGTGATTATATCTAAATAGTTGCAGCCCCACACCTCCAATTAACATTGCCATCAACTGAGTCCAGAAGCAACATACACCTAAGTACGTCCATATAGATCTCTTTTACATTCTTCTGTTACCATATTTTTAACTTCCATGTGTCATTGGATGTTTTTTAAATGAGGTTAAGAAACATTTAAGTCGTAAAGGTGAAGATTCAAACTTGGTGGCAATGACAAACTTTACAAGCTTGAAAGCAATGACATTTCCTTAGAAAAATAATGAGGTTTAAGGTTGCCTTAATGCCACTCCATCATGTATATGTATTACTGTTTTGGTTTGAAAGGAAGAAAAAAAAAAAAATCAGCAAAGAGCTTGCTCAAACCAAAACAATTACTAAGTCTTTAATGGCATTACATATTTTTTGACATTATTTTAGCAAATATTTTTTGTATACTTTTATCTCAGCTTTTCTAAAAGGAGCAAAAATTCCAGCCTAAATTGGAATCTGTATGGTCTGCTGGCAGGGCTGGGAACTGTAATGAGTTGGGTTAAAGGTAAAACCAGTGAACTTCCATCATCTATGCAAAATAGCTGCAAAAGTTGTATGAAATATTTTGCCAAAGGTTTTTAGAGCTTTTTGGTCACATTTTAGGGAGGGGTTCCAATCAATGCTTAAAAGGGCCTATGTGACCTTGCTCTTTCAAGGTTGTCTCTCAGTTCTTGGCCTGCATTTGTTCCTGTTGCGAACAACTTCAGTAAGTTGAATCAGATTCTAAGCATCTGTGTCTTCCCTCTGTCTTTCTTCCCTCTCTTTTTAATCCCTTTATAATGAAGGAAATTAAGTTGCTTCTTCCTTGTCCACTGTGGTATGTTCACTTCTACCTGGATGTTTTCTATGTGGACGCATATGAACATATTACACCTGAGCAACTGGCATTTATGTGGGGAAAAATAAAGCCTTTATCTATTTCTTCATTAGTAGATAAAATTTACCTGTTCAAGAATATCATGTGTCCTTGAGGTGGCATCTCTTTCACTGCCTTTTGCTAAGAAAATCATGTATGTTGTTTGAAATCATCCCAGAAAGCCATAGCAACAAACTTCCATCAGCATGAGTCTGATGAAGTGCGGGATTTCTGTTGAACTTTATGTTCTAAAAAGCAAATATGTGGTGCCAGTAGCCACAGGACAAGATTTTTTTCTAAAAAACATTATCATAAATGGCCCATATAATAGGGCCATTATATATACATTATCTATACTGCCTTTCCATTGTTAGGCTTTGATGCTGAACAGTGGATGAAATGAGCACAGCATGAGTTAACATCCAACTGGGAAATATCCAATCACGTTCACAGAGAAAAAACAAGTACTGAGCAGGCAGCACCAGTCCTAGCTAGGTCTTGGGTTTTGTGAAATCTAACTGGTGACTAAATGCAGCTTGTTCCTTCCCTACAGCTTGCATGGAACTCCTCAACTTTCACCCAACTGTTACTTTTCTGTATTAATTTCTTTTGATTGATAAATCAGGTCACCTGTTGTGGTAACAATGAGCCAACACTATTATAGGAATGAAATTGTTAACTACAATTGGAGAAAAATTACATAGCAGAAGCTTTTGCAAAGTCTTGCGGTTTATCTCAACAACATGACTGCCTTATGGTTATTGGCATATCTCCCAATTTCCAAGATGTTTTTAGCAGCAAATAAAAGTACAGCTACAGCTTTATTTTGTGGAGCATCTGTCATGCAAACATATTCTCACATGCTTTACCCAGTAACACATATGCAATATGAGAAATGCAAGTAAAACAATGTTTTAGCAGTAACATTTGATTTTATTGAAGAGAGTTCCTTATCATTTTTCCAGGGAATAACAGAGTTGATTTGACCAACAGGATCAGCTGCTGAATACTTAAAAATAGCAGCATTCACCTACAGTTGATTTTTACAAAATCTTTTTCACATGGATTTTATTGCTTATAGGAACTGAGTGTCCATGTATTGTGCAACAGTTCTTTCCCATTGTTAATAAACAAACGTTCAGGGCTTTTATATTCTAGTGACCTCTTGTTTATTTCTCTCTAAATGATCTGTCTGCCCCACCAAACACTTCCTTAAACCATTTCCCCAAATGAGGCTGCTTAAAAGTTGCTAAGTAGATGTTAAAATGCCTGTGCTGTCCATAGTTCTAATGACTACTGCCTTCTCTTTATCCTATACAATAATTCTGTGTCTGAATCTTCTCAGAGCATAGACTTCTAGCAGCAAAATATCTGGAAGCATTGCAATATGCTAGTAAAAAGGGTTGATTCTCTTCAAATAGGTTTTTTTGAGGCTTACATAAACTGAGCCAATTATGTAAACAGCACTTCCAGATAGCAAATAGGATAAGTAACAATAAAACTGTCTCTTGAACATGACGCTGTTCATAGGCTTATGTACAAACCTGTGTCCAGGGTGCATAGTGCAACCCCTCTTACTGGGTAGTTGATCCTTCCTCTGTTGAGAAACTGAATAACCCTATTTTTATACAAGCAGTGAGGGGCACAACAGCATCACTGCTATATTGTAGGCAATGCTATATGATACAGTGCTAAGGGCCTACTGCTAGGAACAGGGATTTGGTGTGTGAGAGACTGACATCTTCCACCCTCCCAACCACCAGACCACAGGCTGTTTCGAGTATGGATATGCTCTGTAGGACCTTTGTAAGTTCTTCTTTGCCCAGTACCATTAAAGATTGAGTGAACCAGGAGTAAGACTGAGTGCAATTCTCTTTCTTTATGATTTGGACAACAATGTTAGGAAAGGAAAAGCCAAATGATCTGTGGACTGCCTCTGGACTGCTTATATTTATTGGTCAGTAGCTATTTAATGCACAATACAGTCAGCAGAGTCACTGCCCACTTGCTCTCTCCCTGTTCAAACCAGTCTTTGAGTCTTTACTTCACAATCAGTCCCCTTCAGTAGTTGAATTATCTTTGGTATGCTGAGCTGGCCATTACCTACAGTAAAAGGGGGTACACTTACATCTCTTTGTCCCCTTTCGTGACTCACTGGGCAGCCAAGTTGCTTTTGGGCAAGGTGTGTAGGTACATTTACATATGCCCTAAGCACAGACCTTTCAGGACACATGTGGCTCTTAAGGCCCATTCCAGTTCTCAAATGAGATATTCCCAGATGACACAGGCAGGGCTTTTCTGGAGATGACTACATCTAATCCAGTAAGACCAGCTGTTAAAATCACAGCCAGTTTGCTAACAAGCTCTAAAAAGTTACTTTCAGCAAGTTTCATACTTTGTCACCACTGTCATCTCTCAGGAATGCTTCCATTCAAAGCTGTCCCAGCAGATAACTTCTCTCCTCCTTCCATTCCATGTTCAGACCTAGAAATCTCTTCTTTGAGTAAAATCCAAGTTCATGCCAGGTTGATGTGCTTTTGTCAGCACACCCTTGGAGACAGGCAGCAAACTGCTTAGCAATTATAAGTATCCCCAGAAGTGCATCTTTAAGCAGAGAGAAAAAGTTGCTGTCAAAAAATTACGAAGCAGGGGTTTTGATGGCGGTACATTCAAATACCTGAATTTCAGCTGTTCTACCTTAGCACCTTCTGTGCTTTTGTGGTCTGCTGCAATTTCTTTAAACTGTAAATGATGAGACATCAGTTTCTGGAGGAATTTATGTTCATTTATGTCCAAGTTGGGAAAAGATAAATAAGAGGTTCAGGTAGTGGAGATAGATACAAGAAAAACATTAAGGAAAGTGTGGATGATGATGGTATTAGGAAAAAGTATAGCAGAATATACAGAGAGAAAATTGAAGGGAAACAACTCAGCAGAGAGAGCTGGGAAATGACTGCAAAGTTGTGGAACAATAGAAGAAGAAATATGGTCCTGAACAGTCATGAACATATGATGTTATACTAAATAACTGCAATATTTCTAAAAAAGCTTTTAAATTCCTAGCTAAGTTACTATAGAGACAAAGGACCTCTGATTTTCCTCTTCTGTAAATCAAATTTATCAGGTCAACTTAACTGACAAGCTGATGTAATAGTAAACTGGGTCTAAGGAAGAAAATAAGAAGTTAGGCAATACAACACAGGAGCAACATTAAAAATGAGAATGTTTTGGGGAAAAAGTCTAGACATTTTCAAAATAAAAATAACCATTTCCCCCATTTTTTTTTCTAAGGTCTGTTATGGAAAAACTAAGAAACACTGAAGGTAAAATCTTTACAGCTGAAATACTTTATCGCAGTGATTGTGAAAGCATTATAGAGCAATATTTAAAATATCTCTTTTATACTTG
The DNA here is from genome assembly GCA_020745705.1 of Hemiprocne comata. Taxonomy (NCBI): domain Eukaryota; kingdom Metazoa; phylum Chordata; class Aves; order Apodiformes; family Apodidae; genus Hemiprocne; species Hemiprocne comata. The sequence goes on from CM036588.1 coordinate 87,826,577, forward strand.
AACCCTACAAAATGGTTTCTATAAATTGCAAACAAGTTCTTCATATTAGGATTAATTGGATAAAATATTTTCCATGTATTATCAGGTAAGTTTACTGTGATTCCTTATTCAAACTTAACCATATTCTTATTAGTTCCTACAGCATTTTCAAATTTATTTTTTTAGCTCTTTCCCCAGTCGTTCTTCAAGTGCTTATTTGTGTATGGATATACCCAATAATATACTGGTAGCTAGAGATTTAACCTCATTATTGTCTTGTACAACTCATCAAATTCTGATGCTTTGGATGCAGCCATAAAAGATTTTCTCCACTGCCTGGCAGTAGAGGAATCAGAACAACATGTTCTTTTAGTGAAACCTGATCTTTGTCACTAATTTCTTTTCGACTCAGAGCTACGCTGCACATCTCAGAATTCCCTACATACCTTCAAAGGGTTCTACCAAGGGATTCACAATTCATTGACTGAACCCCCTCACTCAACAGCACTTGTCACAAGAAAGAACAGAGAAGGCTGCCTAGCCTGAGTAGTAGTGAAATGAAGGAGGAAAGCTCACACCTTCTGGACTTCATACTTTCAAATTGTATTTGGACCAGTCTTATGATCCTGGGCTGATATCTTTTTGCAGGTGCTCCAGTGCCAGCACCGGGCATCTTATTCTGAGTCTCATTGAGCTGAATGGCCTATGGGGAGATATGCAGAGATTGTAGCTGCGTGTCTACTCACATAGACTCCCAGGATTCAAAAGCCAGAGACCAGCTTTCTGCATTTTCATCGCTTTTAATGCATTTGAGCCAACATAAAGAAAGTAACATGAAGTTTTAAATTGTACGATATTTTTCGTTTCTGGAGGGAATGGTTAAGGCAACTGAATTTTTGCCTCCAGCTCTCACTGTTCCCCAGGGAGGAGCAGGGTTTGCTACTGCTTAATAGGCATAGATTTTTCTTGTTGGCCTCTTTCAAAGCTGTCAGACAGAAGTGTGTGGTCAGTGGACCATGATGCCCCTCAGAGACTTCCTCCCAGCTGTCTGTAACAGTAGCAATATTGTGCTCTGCTTAAACAGCCACCATTCATGCTAGATGCTCCTCCAGCTTTCCCCGATTGCCATGAGCCCACAGTGAATTCCTCCACACATGTGCATAAATATCACTATAGTAGTCACCAGTAAAGATTGTTACATCTCAGATAGGCATTATTTCCCTTAAATGTGCTGTTTTCACACACGTTTCCTGAACAGCTTCATTGGGAACGAAGACTGTCCAGAGGCAGCATGCCCCGAAAAATCTGTGCCCCTGTGTACAAATGCAGTAGCTCTGCCAAGACTGAACATGCAGTAGAAAAAAGCAGCAACTTGTAAACAGTAGTCTTACACAGGGGCCCTCGATACAGTTTACACTGAGAAAAAAATTAATTCATTTCAAGACTGAGCTATCTGCATGTCTGCAGCCACGGTGCAAAAGCTGCCAGAGGACTGAATAGAGCTCAAGTGCCTGTTCCGTCTCCACCTCAATGCCTGGCTCACCTTCCTACTTTTCATCTACCATGCAGTGCTCTACAAACATTACTTTGCAAACATTATGTAGGTGGGCCTCACAACATCTCTGTGAGGTAATTAAACACACAAACCTCACACTACAAACAGGGAAAGGGAGGCTCAGAACTTGGCTTTCTTGCCAGGCTTACAGGCGGAAGCAGTCTCGCATGATTTCAGACAGTTTAAGGCATTGCTCTTTAGTTCTTTATTTTAGCAGCTGTGAGGACTGTTCTAATCTGTGAGGTTTTATTTGATTCCCAGCAGTATAATCTTTAGGTGGGCTTGGTCTCACTCACTTTGTCACTGTGGGCTGTTTTTTCACCCACAGAGAGAAAGAGAGGCTTGTAGGTAGTTCTTTTTCTTTCTTAACTTGCCCCTAAGGTGTGCACTATGAACAGAACAGCTACTGCCTCTCACAAAGGAAGATTGCAGGGACTGCTCAGCTGCAGACAGCTATGGGGGGGAGAGAAGCCCCACTCTGTGGCTATGCCCATACTAATAAAGCAGTACTAGATAAAGTCCTGGAGTTTGTCAACTGTATCATTAAATCATTAGCAGTAAGTGGGTGATGTTTCGGTCAGGGCTGACTAGGACTTTTCCAAATAATTCATGGAACAGTCCCTGAGCTCTTTAGTGTGCTAGTATGGACAAAGCCTTTATGTCCAAACTGGAAAGTCCAGAAAATAATTATGTTTTATTGAAATCTGTGTTATGAACAATTCTCCTGATAACATTTTCTCTGATGAAAGAACTGATCAGCTCCTAGAAACTGATGTAAAAAATACTATCTAGCAAAGTATTAATTATCTGTTCTTATGAAAGATTTGAAGGTCCTTCTCACAAAAGCATGAATTTAAATTCCTGTTTTAGGTTGTGCGCCACTTCTGCTGTATTGCAGAGCTGGTTCTTTCCATCACTTACCTTTTTCGTAAGAAGGTTGGTTACACCTTATGAACTGAAGAACTGAGGTTGTGGCTTGTTGGTGTGTTCATGTGTAAATTTGCACTTTTTGTGTACCTCCTGTATACCGGGCAAAACATTTTCATTTGATTTTGAATGAGGTGTAATGAGGTTTGAAAATATGCTAACACTTCCTGGTTTGGAAGAAAGTCAACATTTCTGGTAATTTAAGTGTTTTGGAAGCACAATCCATTGATTTGGACTGGTCAAGGAGAAGTGTTTCTTCTAAGGTTTGCTGACACGCTTCTCTGGGAGTAAGGCTGCTTTGTTGTGATGTTGCAAGGGATAAGGAATTTTTCTGGCAAACTTTGAAAGTATCAGTATTTTGGTATGAAGACTGTTGGTGTTCTTTGTTAGCTTTGTATGTAGAAGGTGACGTAAGATAGCCATTTCTTTTTGCTGAGTGACAGGTCTTGGGTTCCCCAGGTGTCAGTTGTAAAATACAGGTTGCCAGGATTCAAAACTATGGTCAGACAAAATCTTACAAGGAGGTTACAAAAGGCTTTAGAGATACACTTTTGTGACTACTACACTGTACCTGGTCTAGCTATGGAGGGCTGAGAACTTTAGGATAACTGCTCTTCTTTCTAAAAGAAGCCTTGAGTTTTCAATGTGTCCTGTGTTTTGGTAAAAGTTGTTGGAGAGCCTCCTAAGACGATACTTTCCCCATGATCTCTTCTTATGCGTTCTCGAGCAGTCCTTGTATACTCCTGATTTTTCCTTTAAAAATACCATAATAATACTTTATGTAGCTGGCTGGGTGGAGAAACTCGTGTCCTGGACACTTGTGGTGAAGGTCAATAGAGTATACAAGGTTGCAGTATTTTGTGTTTATTTTGTGGAAATGTTCAGGAACAAAATTGTAAAATATTTATTTTGTGCATTGTTTCAAGTATTATGCAAAACCAATAAAAGTAAGTTGAAAGAAAACATCGGCATTTCTGATTTTAAATATCAAAGGACAGGAAATTCTCCATCCTTGATTTCCCATTGGGATTATAGCGATTTACTGTTTTGAAATTCCCTGCTTTATTGTGATATAATATGTAAAGGATAATCAGGATGACATTGAATTTCAGTTTTGTTTGGTTCCGGTCAGACCCTTCATAGTTACCACACCATTGTAAGGTGACATCCGTAAGCTTCCAAAGATATCACAGCCTAAACACTTTTTGATACTGGATTAACATCCTTTGCATGGGAAAGAAACATTTTTAATCTTTTTCCAGGCTTCTGTGTTATTACAATAGGCTTTTTAAATCCCTTCTATATAGTCTCCAGATAAAAATGTGTGACCAAGCAATGTTGGATCTCCGTGTTGAGAACGGAGGTGGACTTAAGACAGAGCTTTCTGTCATGAAGCAATATAGCTGTGGGAAAACCATTATACTTCAAAACACTAACCAGGCTGGCCTACATCATATTTAAAGATGCTGTTGTTAGTGAGCATCACCAGAGCAGTTTGGTAGTAGTAAGTGTTTAGTAGAGGTGAGTAGGCAGCCTGAAATGAGGGGTTGTGTTGTCACAGTAATGTCCAGAATACCACTGATGTGTGATGGCTTTGATTTTTGGTAATTTGGAAATTCAGTAATGAACAGGACTTGTTATTTACCTTGTATGTCGTTAAAACAATAGAAGAGAGTAGTTTTATTCAATTATGGTGGTTTAGGAGTTAGGCACAGAGAGGAAAGCTAGCTTTCTGCCTTCAGAAAGACAGAGTTGAATCTTGCCTGGGACCTGGGTTGATGGCTGCAACCTGATTTATCTGCACATGGGAGATGCTGAGTGTTGTCCACATCAGTCACCAGAGAAACTATTGTCTGTGGAAGCTGGAATTTCTAAGCAGCACTAGCCCAGTGTCAGCAGACCTCCTAGTTCAGCTGGAGCATGATTTCCAGTGGCCAAAGAGGCTTGGCATCTGGAGATTAATTTAGCAATGGCTGGAAAGTGAGCTACTTGAAGAGCTGACTTCTTTTGTTACAGGAATTACATTTCTGGCAAACGATTTATTTTTTTTGCATTGGTAGAATCTAATACTGGTATGGATGTTTCCCAAGGTACTGAGGAAGGAGGCCCCAGTCAGTTGTGAAATACCACACTGAACGCAAGGAAAACATTGAAAAACCCACACAATAACTTTGTTATTCTTCTCTTGGATTACTGTACATCCAGATGGGAAGATTAGTCTTCCTTAGAGATGTTTTTAACTTAAGGAGTTTTTGTTTGGTGATTGTTTTCAAAATTAGAATCTCTTTGGTTTCATTTTTGTGATTTTTTACAAAGTCTGATTATTCTGAAACAGACATGTCATTCGGATAAACTCTTCTGACTTTCCCCTTGAAAGGAAGTCCTGAGAAGGCAGTTTTCATCTCTGTTCTCTTTCACGTTTTTGTACAAATCTGATTAGCTTAATGTAAAGTTGAACATTAAAGTTGAATGTGTCAATGCTAAACACAAAACAGACCCTCTGATAGGCAGAGCTGGCAATGCTCACCCCCTCCTTTGGATGTGTCCTCACAGTTCCTGTTGCTGTCAATATGTGATGCCCACTGATAGTCCAGGGATCCATCCAGTGGCTTCCAGCTGAGGAGAGAGAAGTGGGGCATGGTGGTGACCAGCTTTAGCTAAAGAATCACTGTTGTACCAGCCAGGGTCTTTCTTCCCTCTGCAGATCAGAAACAAACAGGGCCTTTCAATGTGCTCGCCCAAGTGATGGGTTTACTTACATACAGGTTCATAAGGAAAAATCCCAACGGCCAACAAGCACAGGGCTAATTTAATAATTGTGTTCTTAAGTCATTGAGGTGCCTTTCAGAAATCAAACCTTTACAGTGATTCTGATCTAATATGACACTTGTTTTCAAAGTATCTCCCCTCAAAGCTGATTTTTCTGGCCTAAGTTGCTCAGCTGACTTTATGAGGTGAGACTGCTCATCAGCCTGCACTATCAGTTCCTGTATTTACTCATCCATTACTCAACAAGATAAATGTAGTCATACTGTTAATGTAAGAAATAGTATACAGATTTAGAGGCAACTGGAATGTTACTCCCTGCTCTTTCAGTAGGTTGGTGACCTTTAGCAAGTTTGTGTAATCAGTCCTTTCCTCCATTTCCCATCTGTACAGTGTCTAACTGTAAAACTTAGCCTGTCTCAAGGGTAGTATTAAATACTATTGTAAAAAATAACTAACATCAAAACAGAAAGATATTAAAAAAAAAAAATCAGAGACACTAAATGTTTTCCACATGCAGAGACTATCAAAAACTCATTTCATTGTTTGTGTCAGTCTCAGCATGAGATCTCCTGGAGTCACTTCAGTCAGTAGGTTAGCATTGCATTGCCAGCATTCAAATTATAGAAATGCATCTGCACCCATCATACAGATAGGTCTGAGCAACAAGAGTTTAGATCCAAATGCAAATTTAATGTCTTTTCATATAAACAGGAGGTACTTCAAAACCTTTTTTAATTGGAACTCAGCACATGTCCACTGAAAAGCATGTTTGCACTGAACAGCTGTTTCACCTAGGTTATTAATTAGGTTTGTGTGGCATAAAGTGAACAGTACTTCTCAGTTTTAAAATAAAATCAGGCAAAATAATTAGATATAACCTCATTATGTATGTATTATGTAAATCTGTTTTAAAAATATTTAAATGCTAGGAAAGTAGGCTTAAACAAAGTTTCTAATTCCTGCTGTAAAAAACTTCATTGTTTTTTCTTTGTAAACTTACAGGGATGTACCACTTGTAATAGATACAGTTTTATAAGAGTTGTATGGCTCAGGTATATTGCAATATATGAGGAACAATGACTCATTTGTGAAGAATGACAAGCTCTGTATGTGAATACTACAGACACTGTAATAATGTATTAATGTTTTAAAAAGAGGTGCTTTCAGATTCTGATGTCGAAAGTGCTGCTCCTTTCTCTCAATCACTGTACTGCACAACTTCTAAATGTACCACTGCTTCCCACAAAGCATATCTCACTCAGCAGTCTTTACTCCCAACAAATTATAACTATTTTTATACTTCATTAAAAGCACTATATGTTATATACAAAGGTATATAACAAAATAAAATAGGAAAACTGGAAACATTATTTTCCCTACTTCTTAATAATTTCTATAAACTAAGAGGAAATAACAGGGTTTACCCTTGGCTTCAGAAAGGGCATTCTGTTTACTGTGAAGAAAATGGCACCTTGTCCTGTAGTTGTTTGTGGGCCTCACAGCTGCACTGGGCTATTCACCTTGTACTCTTCCCAAGTGGTCAATCAGTCCTACTAACTATGACCAAAGCAGTATTAAAAACGTCTTTTTAATCCTTCACAGAAAATGCAATGAATCTAGAGTTGTTAAGCAGTCCATGCTGGCCTCCCTCTGTAGCCAAACTTTCTGGATTTCCCACATGTCCCAGTGAGGCCATTTGCAATTGCCTCATTTCTGCTTACCTGCCAGCCACCTTGCCATGGTGTTGCAACTAGGAGAACATTTCTTCTGTTGTTCAGGTCCAGCCTCTAACATTCAGGATTAACACTGATTTTGGGTTCTAAATGTACAGCAGATGTTTACACTTCGAGTCAGCTCAATCTTTCTTACTTTCATTGATGAAAAGGTAGGCATCCAAGCTTTCTCTGTAATCTGACAGGCTAAATCAGTCTCTTAGAAATTTCCATCTCTCTTCCTTTACAAACTTAAAAATATAGAGGTCAGTTCCCTCAAGTGAGATTCAAAGAAGTCCACCACAGTTTTAAATATTATGTAGATTTTAATTGTTTGGGAGTTTTATGATACAGATGTTCTACCAAAGCAGAGATTTAATTTAAAGAAATAACTAGGTAAGACATTCAGTATCTTAGCAATTTTCTGAAAATGTACAGGGAGAATGATTTTTCTTTAAGCCTATCATGTAAAAATCGGGAATTCTAGAAAAAAAATTCAGAACAATAGATCTTAGGAGTTGTTTTTCAATCCACCTTTACCAAAAAGGCACAACAAAAGAGACAGTGGAACAGGTTGCCCAGGGAAATTGTGGCTGTCCCCTCCCTGGGTGCGTTCAAGGCCAGGTTGCATGGGGCTCTGAGTAACCTGGCCTGGTGGGAGGTGTCCCTGACCATGGCACGGGTGTTGGATCTAGATGATTTTTAAGGTCCCTTCCAACCCAAACCATTCTGTAATTCTGTGCTAGTAGCAATCTCGCTTAAATAGCACAACCAAAAAAAAAAAAAAAAATTGCTTTTGAAAAGCAAATGCTACATTGTCCACCCAGTTTTCCCCTTGGGGGACCAGACAAAGAACAAACTGCATATGGCAGATATTAGTCACATTACTTAATGTGCCTACTGCAACAAATTCAGACGTATGGTGATAAGGTTGGTAACAGACACTGAATAGAAATTATGCCATGCATATTAGTCAGAATTAAATTGGTTGACACTAAAAATCAAAGGCATTGTCTGGTTTTGTACAGATGGGTAGGGGCTATATGATAGAAACTGCAACAGTAATACATTCACTGTGTTGACTTTGGCAGCTAAGAGTGGAAGATATGAGCAAAACCAGGCCAAAAGGCAATGTAAGATTATTCCCATGACAACAAGAGGTTAACAAGTTAACATTTTTTTCTTCTGCAGATGAAGTACAGTTATCAGATTCACCACAGAAAAGCAGTATCTAGTTGAATAGGGAGTAACAGGACACAGCCTTGCCATTTTTGCAAAATACTTGAGGTTTACTACATACAAAAGGAGGACATCTTTCTTCAAGAGAATTTAATGTCAGAAGGTAAATCCGGATAAAGAGAGGGAACCATATTCAACCAAATCCTTTTCTAACCTTCATTTAGCTCCCATAAATAGTAGGTGTTTTCTCTTCTTTGCAAGGCCTGAAAGAATAGTAACTATTTCCTTTTTATTGTTTCTGTTACAAAGAAAGTGGTTTAATACAGAGGTACTCTATGAAATTAACTTGTGCCCTGCTTTATACTAAATATTACCTTCCTGTCACAGTTTGACTCAGGATTGCCAATTAAACCAGAGACAAACAATGCTCTCGATCCCCTCCCCCTCCCACCCAGGTAGGGTGCTAGTTAAAAGAAAGCTTACTAAAGGAAAAAAAAATCAGTAAAAGAAAAATTAGCTTCATACTGGCTCAAACCAGGACAGTTCCTTATATAATGTACTTTACTTTATGTTGTAGTTATTTAAAGTGTGAAGAACATGATCTTTTTTCTTCTGTGAAAATACAGTTCTTCATAACCAAGGCTAAATAACCAAGTTCTTCATAACTAAGTCTTCATAATGAAGTCCTGGGTTCAGGAAAGGCAGGTCCTGCTTGACTAAACTGATCTCCTTCTATGATCAGGTGACCCACCTGGTGGATGAGGGAAGAGCTGTTGATGTTGTCTATCTAGACTTTGGTAAAGCCTTTGACACCGTCTCCCACAACATTCTCCTGGAGAAGCTGGTGGCACATGGAGTAGACAGGAACACTCTCTGTTGGGTAAAAAACTGGCTGGCTGGCCAAGCCCAGAGAGTTGTAGTGAATGGGGTTGGATCCAGTTGGCAGCCGGTCACCAGTGGCATCCCCCAGAGCTGTTTTGGGTCCAGTCCTGTTCAATATCTTTATTAATGATCTAGATGAGGGAATTGAGTCCTTCCTAAGTAAGTTTGCAGATGGCACTAAACTAGGTGGAAGTGTCAATTTGCTTGAGGGTAGGAAGGCTCTGCAGAGAGACCTGGACAGGCTGGATCAATGGGCTGAGGCCAATTGTATGAGGTTTAACAAGGCTGGGTCCTGCACTTCAGTCACAACAACCCCATGCAAAGCTACAGGTTTGGGGATGAGTGGTTGGAAAGCTCCATGGTGGAGAAGGACCTAGGGGTGCTGGTTGACAGTTGACTTAAGATGAGCCAGCAGTGTGCCCAGGTGGCCAAGAAGGCCAACAGCATCCTGTCCTGCATCAGAAATAGTGTGGCCAGCTGGAGTAGAGAGGTGATTGTGCCTCTGTACTTGGCACTGGTGAGGCCACACCTTGAATACTGTGTTCAGTTCTGGGCCCCTCACTACGAGAGGCATGTTGAGTAGCTGGAGTGTGTCCAGAGAAGAGCTACCAGGCTGTTGAAAGGCCTGGAGGACAAGTCCTATGAGGAGAGACTGAAGGAACTGGGGTTGTTTAGTTTGAAGAGGAGACTGAGGAGTGACCTCATTGTTCTCTACAACTACCTGAAAGGAGGTTGTAGGGAGGTGGGAGTTGGTCTCTTCTCTCCAGTGAATAGTGACAGGACAAGAGAGAATGACCTGAAGTTGTGCCAGGGGAGGTTTAGGCTGGATATTAGAAAGAATTTCTTTACTGAAAGAGTGGTTGGGCAGTGGAACAGGCTGCCCAGGGAGGTGGTGGAGTAACCATCTCTGGAAGTGTTTAAAAGAAATATAGATGTGGTACTTAGGGACATGATTTAGTCATTGAAAGGGTAGATAAAGGTTCTGGTGGGTGGATTTAGGTTATGGTTGGACTTGATGATCTTCAAGGTCTTTTCCAACCAGGTTGATTTTGTGATTCTGTAAAATACTTCCATGTTCCTCAGTGGTGAAAGCTTACTAGGAAAATTAATTGTGGTAGGTGAACTGTTTGCAGGTCTTTTACCCTCTGATATGCTCAGGAGCTGATTTGGATTATACATGGAAGTGAACTCTCTGATATTATTCCATACTTGTTCAAATGGCTCTTCACGAAACAGGATTGTGTCAGTCACAGATAGCAATTAAACTGTCATGGTTTTATTTCCTCTAGACTGGTGATTGACAGCTCAAGAAAACTGAATGCAGACATAGGGGACATTTTGTTCCCATGAAGACTTCCTGCTGGTTTTTATTCCAGTTGTTTCTGTAGTCTAAATAAGTCTCTTTAGAATTAAATGCTTTTACAATTTTTGAATGGGGAATCAAGATGCCCATCACTCTGGGACACCTTGAACCTGCAAGAGAAGGAAGCTACCTGGGCAATTAATTCCTTGTGTAAACTCCTCTGGTGAGTTCTACTACAAGCAAAAGAAAAATTTGCAGTTCTTTACCAAGTCAAGGATTTGCTGTTGTGCAGCATTTGCCAACAATCCAAATCAGTTTTGAACTGATGCTTTCACACATAAGAAAAAAAATATAAAAAATACTCTAAAAAAAAGTCTCTGCTTCTGAGAATTTTTTTCAGGGAGAAAATTAGTCTTTTTAGCATTGCTCCAAAATACTGTGACCTGGGAAACTTTAACTAATTTGTCAAAAACACATGGGTTTCCCTGTGCCTGGAATATGGTCCTAGTGATTATTGCAGTACGTCTGAATGTCTCCTGACAATAATAGCATGTGTATGGCTCCAGATACATTATTACTCCCACTTTGAAAGTTGTCAAAAAGATGTTAACATCAATGACACTTTCTTTTAACGCAGAAGATGCTCTTCCTCAGTGTCTAATACAACAATTTTTGAAATGCAAATTTTTCCTGTCAAAACAACACTTGCTGTTTTGTAGCTCCATATGTTCTGCATGTAGAAGCGTGATGTATGGTGGCTGTACTTGAAGTTCTGAAAGTTGTTTATGCAGTGCTGAAGTTACTCAGGTTTTTTGTTTCATTTCCTTTTCTAAGCTGTGCTAATATAAGAGTACTTCTAACTGATAGTTATAACAGTGTTGTCAGGCTAAAACACCACTAGAGATGCCTATTTTGACAGTAAGTGTTTGGTAACGTGCTGGGCAGACGCCCATAAAATTTTGTATCAGGCCATTGGTACAGAACAATTGAAGATAGTGCTTATATGTTAAGATTGCTTATTGTGGCAAAAGAGTTTAAAAGTACGAGGCAGGAGAGCTCAAAATGTTTGAGGATAACCAGGATCCAGTTTGGGAGTAAAGCTGTAAGTGGTTGGTGATAAGCTCAGGAGATAGAGTCTGAAGTGAGGGTTTCATGTTGTGACACGTTGAAATAATCCACGCAGCTGATGGAAACAAGGCCTGAGGCCGTTCTTTGGTTGAGTCCCCTTTGCACAGCAGTTGGTCCCACATTTCCTTAGGGCATGTTGCCACGACACAGTGTAGCAGAAAGGATTTTCTGCATACAAAAGTTTTATTTGCAGAGTCCCTCATGGATGGCAGACAGCAAACACAAAGTTACCTTAGGCAAAGAGCAAGGAGAGAAAGAGAGTGGGAAAAGAGAAAGGGAAAAGCTCACTTTTAACAGGATGACCAATCTTGGAGTCACTGTGTAGCTTCCGTGGGACCCTGCAACTTCAGACCCAAGCAGCATGTGGTGCACAAGTGAGGAGTTAGGGAAAAGTAGTTTCCTGCCTTCTGCCTCTAAGTGGCCTATTTTCACTTCTGCTGGAGCTATCTGCTTGACCAGACCTCCCACATGTATGCCTTGGTTAGATGACTTCTAACTCTCCTACCTGGTTTGTTGGTCCAGTGCTTGCTTGTTCCATTGCCTAAGTCTACATCTATGCCAGAAGATGAATGAAAGCAGTGGACTCATGAACACTTCACCTGTTGTTGGCGTGCTTTTGGCGTGGGTTGTTTCCACCAACTCTCATTCCTTAAAAAATGAAGCTCTGGAAATGGTGAAACAGGACTGCCTCTGTGCATGCAAATGTGCACTTGAGAAGCAGGTGGGCACCAGCACTCGGTATCTCTCAGGAAGTGGTTAGGGAGACAGTCTTATTAGGCAAGGGAAACCTGATGCCTGTGTCAGCTTACCAGCTCTCAATCTCCTTGTCCTTCCTGAGACTGTGTTTTTGCTCACCATTCAGTATGCAGTGGGCACACACAAATAAGCAGGTGCCAAAATTCATCCCACGTTGCTCTGAACACCCTGAAGAAACTCTACAGGAGGTTTGTCCTCCCACTGGCCTTTGATTTCCTTCTTGGAAAGAGTGGTGTGTCAGTCAGTACTTGTGATGCTTGGACCCTTCCTTTTCTCCAGCAGATAGTAGAAATATATGAGGAAAACATGTGGTTGAAGTTGAGACCTAAATTTTCCCAAATTAATCCTGTATTTTCCTCCCATTAGAACTTTCAATAGAAAGTGAAAGATAAAATGGCAGTAACAATAGAAAGCAGCTAGGAGAACAGCCCAGCTCTGCAACTCAGAGGAGGAGGAAAGGCAATTGTGTGGTCCAGAAAATGTTTAAATACAGAGAACTTTGATGTTTCACATCAGAGCAACAATAAATAGAGACAATGAACTTGCCTCTTCCCTGGTATTGATATTTTCCTCCCATCTTCCCTCCCACTTAGAACTGTTTTTGTGGTGGGAGGACCCATTACGTAATCTACAGATGTTTTGCATTCTTTAAAATGTAAACTAGAAAATGAACTGTAATACAGATTCATCCCATGAGGGTAAGAAACTAGTTGGCACTTTGACACTTCTTGGATGATGGCACTCCCTCAGAACATGCCTACAAGTTGTGCCTCGCCTGTTAATGCACACTCAACTGTGACTTACTGCTTATTAAAACCCAACATTTTTATTGCTTAGTAATTCTAGATTTAGTTCCCAGTGCCCATGTTATAAACACTTAGAAGTAGGGATGCCATATTGAAACACTGGCAGATCCTCAGGGGGGTCAGGGCTACTGGCGCCTCCCTAATGAAGTCACACACTGTTAAACTTTTTTTTCCTTAACTGAAGAAGAAAACAGAGCAGTTAAGCTGCTATATCCATTTTCCAGCAACATTAATCCATTTCAAACCGCTCTTAACCATAGTAAATCACAGGTTTGTGAGAAAATGAACAGCCTGAAAGTTCACCTCGGGCTATTTTGCCCACAAACAAGTTGCTGACTACTGGCAACAACGGTTGGTTGGGAATTATTGCTCAATATGGTTGTAATTGCTTATTTTGCTGTGTCTTCTGTTCAGACTGGCCGAGGGTCTACAGCACGGTTAATTCCAGAATGAAACACATTGCCAAGGTGCTGCTGGAGAGTGACACTGACAGTGCTGAGAGGTTATTTGAGCAAAGTGTTTGCACTTCCTGGAGGGAAGAGAAATTTTCTCTTTCACTGGGAAAGCTTAGAAAGGGATGAACTCTCAAAACAAGTCTGCGCAGACATAGCTATTCTACTCTGCAGAAAATCATCCAGATGTTAATAGAACCTAAGTTTTTGGTTAGCATACTTAGCCTCAGTTCTGACACAAAATAGGAAAGGTGGAAACTTTACCCATGAAATATGGTATAGCTGCAATATAATAGTTGTAATATAATAGTAGTGATTTGGAGAGCAGCAAACATTAGCGTTCTGGCCGCTAATAGTATTTCAAAGGCAGTTGTCAGTATGCTGTGATTACACCACACGTGTGAGTGGGTGGACATACACATGATACCATTTCAGGATAAGTGTACTTTTTTTGCAGTCCAATGTAGTGGAACACTGAAGTTGCCAAATGTAGGTCTAAACTTCCAGGTAAGTATAGGATTATATCTATAATCATTACAGGAATTGTTAAGAAGGGCCAGGGAGGTAATATGTAAACAATCACAATTCTCATGGACCTTTGGCAATTTTATTACCTGAAACACTCTAGTGGTATTTGCTACCAATGGGAATGTTTATATATGCAGTTCTCAAGTTGTATTCGTTAGACACATATTTTCACGTATTATCAGGTAAGAAAAGCTAAGTAAAGCTCTTGAAGAATTCAGCGTTGGAACTCAAGTTCATCTGAATAGGTTGAGCGTTTTGAAATCATTCACTTCGAAGAAAATTGATCAAATGTGGGCTTGTTAAATTTAAAGTAAGGTGGGATATGGAGAAAAGAACCTTTTGTCTCTAAACAAATAAAAACAATGTCTTAATTTCCTTTGCTAAAGCAAACAAAGGCCATAGGTAAAGATTCAGCAAAATTCAAAAGCGTTTGGCATTTCAGTGCATCTCAAGATTCTGCAGAGTATTGGTAGGGAACTTCCTTGTTTTACATAAACATTGGTTTAATCACTGACAGATATTAGTACAAGGCTTTCAGTTTGGGGGAGGCACTTGGGAAAAGGCTGCAGGCAGGACAGATTACATATGTCAGTCTGGTCTGGTAGTTTCTGTACTTTCTTTTGTCCCTCTCAAGAGAGACAGAACTGGAAATGCCACAAGTGTAAAAAGGCATTGGAAATCCTGCAGTTCCTACATTCTGATACTCCATCAGCATTTGGGATGAATACACCTTAAATCTTCTCCCAGGCAGCCTGAAGACAAAGAGCATGTGGCCTGACTCCTTGTAAAATATAACTTTTAATTTGAAGCTATTTATATGAGTGGCCAGTTGTTTTTATAAAAGATTGCTGAGACTTATGAAGTGGTTTTGCTTTTCATACTAAAAGTCTTTCCATCTCTAAATCCTTAGGCAATTAGAACGATGTTTGTACACTCTAGAGGACTTTATTCAAGTACTTTTTAGAGGCAATGGAGAAAGAAATATAATAGGAAAACATAAATATTAATAACTAGCATTTTTTTGCCTATGACATCATCCATTTTTTCATAGAAGCGTAGAAGTTCTTTGCTCTGCCTTAAATTCTTTTAAACAGTTGTGTCTATGAGTGTATCTTTTAACTCTGATTTCTAAAGGAATATGAAATTATATGCAGTACTCTGAAAATAAATCACAACAAACAATGTCGTTATGTAGAATCCACTTCTTTCTACTATTGGTAACAGCAGAGCATATTAACTTACAGTAACTTTAAAAAAGAAATCTGATGGATTCTCAAAAAATATTTGGCATGCCATGAATTTGCAATTAACACATCTTCTCTGTTTGGAGGTATAATAATCCCTGTCACTTCCTGCAAAATAAAATTACTCAGTCTTTATTGTCATGTTTGGCTGATCCTGTACCTCATTAATTATTACAAATGTTGGAAGAGACATACATGTTGAACACCATACTCAATGTGCAGAACAGAACAGAGTGAAGAAGCCTATAAAAATGGTTCCTACTCCAATAACCTTTTAACTGAGTAAGCTGGCTTTTCAAAACTTGGTTGTCTGCAGCTTAAAAAGGTCAAAATTGTGCATGTTCAAATTTCCTGCCAGAAAACCCCTTATTATATTTTGAAAACACTATACACTCTAAAATTACTAAAATAGTTAAATGTTAAGTATATGCATTTAATAAGTAGAAAATTGACATGTCACATACTGCAATTCTCATGACAAACACTTTCAGATCTTTACTTGCTGAATTTTGTCATAGGTAAGAATTTAGCCCTAGTTATTTCAATTACTTTATTTGCATCTCTCTTCTTAAAATGTGTAACACTTTAATTTACTGTACTGATAGAAGTTGAATAGCATGACTTCAAAAACATTTTTTTCATAGATAAAGTTTTCTCCATAACATTAACAAAACCTGAAAAACTAAGGGCACATTCTGTCTGGGGTATATACACCCTGTTTATTGCTACATATTTCAAATCCTCAAATGCAGGTGGTGTGAGCCCAGGCATGCTGGAAATGGAAACCCAACCTATGAATAATCACGTAATACCAGAGGAGTAACATGAGCTGCACCACTGCATCAGTACAACTGGCTAGAGGATATTTTCCATCCACTCTCTGAATGAACTTCTTTTCTACCAGTTGTGCCCTATGTCTTCTGCAGTTTTACTTACATTGTTTTGGCACAGGGCTACTCGCAGAAGGCTTCCTGTTGCCCTCTGTACTCCTCATAGCATCTTGCAAAGAGATGATCTTGCCTGCCAGCACCTTCTCCAGCAGAGCTTTTCCCTTTGGAGGATGGTGCGTGTGTAATACGGTATTTCCCTTCCCAACAGGTGGTACTGGGCCATCAGAGCCAACCAGGCTGGCTTGAAGATCTCCAATTTACTTATCTCATCAAAGGACCAGAGCGCATGTCACATTTCTCCTGAATATCGTGTCCTTTCATCCCTGTTCTGTAGCTGCAACTCTCTCAATTTTTTATCTTTGGTTTTTTAAGCTCCACTTTCAGCTGTTCTGTGATTTGTTCTCTTTTTCAATGGGAAACTTGTAAATCCCAGTCTAGTTTACCACATTTCAGCTTGTGTAACAGATTCAACATCATGGCATGCATCTGATCTCAAAAAAGGGAGTTGAGAGTAGAAATTTTTTTAATTTATTTTCTTTAAAAAATACTTTCTCACATGCAGAATGAATTGCAGGCTGCAATCCTATGTGGAAACACATCTATGTACTTTCAGTAAATCTTATTATGAAAGTAAATAATATTTACTTTCCACAGTAAAACCCACAGTCTAGTCCAGCATTCAGTGATTCAGGAGATACGAAGGTCTAATGAAGATTTCACAGAATCATGGAATTGTCAGAGTCGGAAGGGACGTCTAGAGATCATTAGCCCAACCTCCCTGCTAAAGCAGGATCCAGGATCCCTTAGACCACATTACTCAGGGCTGCACCCAGGTGGGTCTTGAATATCTCCAGAGAAGGGGACTCCACAACCTCCCTGGGCAGCCTGTTCCAATGCTCTATCACCCTCACTGTAGAGAAGTATTTCCTCGTATTTAAATGGAAATCCCTATGTTTCAGCGTGTACCCATTGCCCCTTGTCCTGTCACTGGGATCTACTGAAAAGAGGCTTTACCCACTACCGTGTTAAGTCTGACCGCTTCCAAACACAGCAGTGTTTTAACATTTTCAACAACAAATCCTCTTCCTTCAAGGTAAGTGAAAGCCAGTGGTATTATTTTCAGCAGGGTTGCCTCTGTAAACTCACCAGCACATCATCCAAGACTACACAGAGAAGACCAAATCCCACCAGTCCTAACCGTGAAGCCCAAATGGAGGTTTAAAATATCCCAAACTCTGTGACAATTTAGATCCAAGAATATGATTTGTCATATTTTAGAGTGAAACCTTGGAACTCTAAGGAGCTTCAAATATAGGTTGGGACTATGGTTCCAACCACATGATGGATTTCAAGAAAAGAAATTCAGATGCAGGTCTCCTGTGCGATTTCATTGCTCTTCGTAACTGGATAGTGTGTATGGTCTTTAGAGCTCCCCACTGACACTCTTCTTTCTCTAAAATGGCAACAGAAAACTGGTGTCTTCTTCCAGACCTGACTCCTATGAATACAGCTAGGGCTGCTTATAAGCAGCAGTTTCTAGAAGCTGTTTAGCCAGTCTTTAAAACAGATATCATATTTCTCTCTCAGCTTCTTCAACAGACATACGTGGTGATCTTAAGGTGTGCAGTGGGTCTGCCTATGTACAGTCAATTGGTCCAGAGTTATTCTTCCTCCTCTCTCTGCTTTCTGACTGGTTGAACTTTAGAAGTAGAATAACCAGCATTGAATGTCACATTCCTGTTCCTGCTCTCTGGTGGATCCACTACTGACTGACTCTTGGCCTCATCTCTCAGTACCAACCCCAATATACAAGCAGGTGGAACAAACCCAAACCAGAAAGAGAAGTAAGTTGGGCCAGGAAAAGGACAGGAGAAGCTTATCTAAGTCTGGCCTGAATTCACAGCAGTGGTGGCAAAACCTCAGTTTAACCCTAAAGATTAAATCCTGAAGTTATTCCTTACTTCTTCTTAATGGAAAAACATTTTGCTAACAGCAAAAATGCCCAAACAACTCTTGTTTCTTGGATGAGCAAAAATTAGTGCCTGCTGCATTTCTGTGCCACTTTACACATCCTGGATCCAACTAAGTCTGTTTTAAATTCTCTGAGCAGTTTGGTAACAGTTTATTTTTCATCCCATTGGAATGTACCTATGAACTTTTACTGACATCAGAAATTAAACTGCTGCTGCATTAAACTCCTGCGATTTCCAGGTGCGGTGGTAGCAGTGAAAAATGTCCCAGGCTGACTGTTGTAGCATGGTTTTCAGTGTGTTCTGTGGGTTTCAGGGGTTAAGGGAATTCAGATAAGCCCACGAACTTGTATACAGTTATCTGAGTCTTGCAAAGTTTCAAAGTTCATCAATCATCATAATGGATCCAGTGGGAAGTTAGGGCACTCTGGGGAACATTAGCCATTTTCCCAATTTCCTAACACTAGGACTGGTGAGTATTGCTAGATATTGTAAGACATAGTTTGCCAGCCTGAAATGTGATGTTTTATAAATATGTCTGGAACATACAATACCTCTGAGAGACTAAATAAAAAATAACCAAGGGTTTTCAAAGAGCAGCTTAAATTCAGGGGTGAGGCAGACAGCAAATTTTGATGTGCTTTCTTAAATCTGTGTTTGTCTAAGTGTACTTATGGTCATGAAGATGAACCTGGGATATTTCTGTGCAAAGATGCACATTCTACCTAGAAGAATAAATAGCAAATTTCTTTGTCTCCTGACAGGGAGTTCGTATAAGAGCATTAATAACAATAACTTTGAAATGCTGGGTGTTGTTTTTCTTTCACAGTCTTTCAGTAATATGTGCTCCCACCTAGGATGGTTAATACAGGCATCTGTTTGCTCTTTTTAGATGTACTGATATATGAAGAGACTCTGTGTGGGAGATGGGCTTTTGTTTGTTTATTTGTGTTTATTTCAGTGTGAGGGAGATGAAGGCTATTTTAAAAATAATACGTTCCAAATGTGTTGCTCATTTATTAAACTGTTTCATCTGTTTCATCTTCTTTGAAGCTCAGGGGGTTTTTACTTACCTGATTCTTTGTGGACTTTAATATTTGCTGTAAATGTCACTTTTATTAACAGAACAACAACAACAAAAAAAGGAAAAGACAACTTTGTCTTACATAGAGAAAAAGGAGCTGAAAAAAGGAAACTGTGAGAGAAAGAAGGAGGAAGGGAAATGGATAGATCTCAGTTTTTCCAAACTTGAACCACTGTGCTTTTATTCCCATTTGGTCATGGATACCAAAAGCATAAATACGTAGATAAAGACGTACAGACCACTTTCACCTATAAAATATGAGGCTATCCTTAAGCCCCTATCACAACCACTGAGTACAGCAAAACAAAATGGACTAATTTTTGTAGCACCTGAAGCAGCCATTGCTGAAGTGAGTGGGATCTGTGCACTGACTATAATTGGAGCTGGATCAGACCCATGAGCCACACCAATTATGTTCCTCCTGGCAGCTAAACTGACATGCCTGTCTGCATAAAGGGCTGAAAATTGATCTCTTCTCTTTGAAAACGACCCAACATTTTTGCATTTTTGTATTCTGATCCTAATTCTAATGATGTTCCTTCACTGGGTTTGTATAGGGACAGAATATCAGCCCTGATAATATGTCTGTACACATGAATATTATTTTTCTTAACCAAACATGTTAGCATACAGATGTAATTTACCTGCACTTTACAATAAACCAATTTTACTCATAGGTGTTACAGAGAGTTCAAATATTGTGAGTTGACAGCTTTCATTAATAAATATCTTAAGAATTAGTTTGTTGGTTTTTTTTAAATAAGTTTGTTTTACAGAAATACAAATGATTGCACCAGCATGGCTGTTTCTTTTGTTTTCAACTGGGTCATTTCACAGCTCCTGTTTAGGGAGCAGCAGTGTGACAACTGGCTCAGTATACTTCAGTGGCTGCCAGTGGTAAATGAGGCCTCCTTCATAGTTAGGTCTGATGCTAATGAAGAGCAACTGGATGAGGGAGGCAGTAGCTTAAGCCATAGATACAAAGGTGAACCTTGAGTGTTCCTTGTTGAATACCCTGGAATACAGTGCTGACCCATCCTTGCATATTGGCAATGTCCATTCTTTCTCAGACTTTGGCTACTTGGAAATCTTTTGATTTTGCTGTTTTTAACAATGTCCCTCAGAACATCTCTAGTGCCAGACATAAACAGAGGTACCAGAGGACAAGGACAGGGACGCTATCACCGAGTCTTTAACTAAATATGTGCTTCTTGGGTTTGTTTTTCAGAGGTGCGGAGAAATCTCATTCGATAGTCCTGACCAGAATGCCAAATGTGTTCGCATGCTAGGTAAGGGTAAGAGTCTTTTCCCCTTTTGATACAAATATGTGGAAGTATGTTTAATTGGGGGTTTCTTCTCAAAAGTACATGACAACGGCTGAGGTAATTCACAGTGGCATTTAGGTAGCTCATCCACATGTAGTCCTCATTAATTTACTCTTTAATTTTCAATTACTTAAGCAAAGTGTATGTGTATATTCCAGTAGTGCCCATAGACGTGGATGAAAATACAGCTGTACCAACACTGTAATTGTAATTCTGAGGTATTCAAGTCCAGAACTCATATTCGAAAGCTGAAAATCTCTGTAATCAGGCCAGATTTTTAAAATTAATCTGGGGAAAATGTGAACTTTTGTAGATTGCATACCTTTAGAGTAAGGGAGCATTTATGTACTTTGAAAAAGAGTATGAATTTCACAAATATATATCAAATCCCTCTAGAGATTCAGCTGCATCAATCAGCAAAATTTCAAACACTGTGATTTTACAGATTTGCACTGGCACAGCACTTTGCCCGTCATTTATAAAAATTATTATTAAGCAGAAGTGTCTATTCTTTGGAAACAATACAGGAATGTTCTGCTATGTTTAATTAATTTCTGTGACAAATTTTATTGTATTTACTAGTTTCATTTTCAGTGCTGGTACTGAAACTTTAACAGCACGGTTAGTATCACAGTGAAAGACAGGGAGTAAATATCTAAAAACCTAAAAGATAATGTTTACTCAGAAAAAATGAAATCACAGAACACTTGCAGGGTTAGACTTTAAATTCTGAAGACCTTTCACCTGCTAGGGTTGAGATAAATGTATGCTAGAAATTAGAACATTGCATCTAATAACACAAAGACTGAAATAGTCACAATTTTTAAAACTGCAACTGGCAATGTCTAGGAACTTAATTCCCATCTGGGTACATAGCTGTGTTCTGTAATAACAGATTATGTGGTTTGTTGTTTATATTAATTAAATCCTATTGTCACAATAGACTGTAATTGCTGCAGAGGAAATCTGTCACGCTTATAGTGCACAGATCCCACCAGCTGAACTGACACAATGGGCTGTAATGGTCTGTTACATCAATGAGCCGTGGTTAGAGGTTCTGAATGGAACAAGCTGACAGAAAAGATACACTTGTGATCCTTTATCATGCCAGTTATAATCTACAGCTTAAATACCATTGAGATCATAGTACTGTAGTTCTAAGGAAGTTAAATCCATTCAAATGTTATCCGTTAGGCCAAAAAAAAAACACAAAATGGGGGGGAGGGGGGGGGGTGTAGTTGAGAACAAAAAAATGACTTGAAGATGAAAGTATTCTGCACAGATTGGTTTGTCATTAGGTTTGGCCTTTTTATAACAAGTCAGTCCAAAATTGGGAGTTTGGCATCATCCTTAGTGCAAATGATTCTTTAGGAACAGTGAGCAGAACAAGATCTTGTTTCCATTACATATATTCTTATCTATGTCTTGTAACATATGCATCTGCGAGAATGAGAACATATGCTGTGCACTGTAAGGAAACTGCTAGCCATGTAAAAATTACTCCAGGGGGTCATGCCAAAGGTGTGACTGGCTCTCAGAGGTTACATCTCATATTTTCAAGTATTTCCTCTGGTGTTATTATTTATTGGTGTCTCTAACAAACGAAGGACTGTGGTGTCATATACAATATAGGATGTTACGTTTCACCCCAGGGTATCCCAGTTCATGTTCAGAGCTGAGGTTATTCTAAGTGCAAGTGGATATCTCACAACAAGCTCTGTAAGAGGTGTGGGAAGTGGGAACTGGCATTATGTGGTCACTCTGAGGGCAGCTACTAAAGACAAACTCACTGTCTTGATTTTCATGTGGTTCTGTAGTACTTTACAGCCGGACGGTGTCCATGCTGGTACCTCTCCTTTCATCCTAAGTTCTGTATGGAAGAGCAGCAGACAGAAATCACACAACCTAAATGATTTTCTGCTGAATGTGTCATGTAGTGTCCAATTTCAAATTTTACAAGGGAATTGAATTTCCAAGAGACTGAAAGACGAAGTTTGTCACTGGTCAGTGCAAAGATGACATGATAACTACTGTGGGTGTAACTAAGTGAACAAAGCACAATGTGCCTTCAGAGAGGGACATGCTTCTCGACTGCATGGCTTTGAAATGTGCTGAGACAGTTGTGCTGTCATTTACTGTAACAGTGACAGTGCTGACGGAAATCTAGAGGGCAAATCCCAGCAACTGCAAGTGGATAAGTATTTAGTAAGAAAAGAACCATAGGAGCTTGGAGCACTGACTATATTTCTTCAGGGGTCTTTGATGCAAAACCAGTCTGTACTTGGAACTGTACATTAGGACGAGAGGAAATGGCCTGAAGTTGTGCCAGAGGAGGTTTAGACTGCATGTTAGGAAAAATCTATTTACTGAAAGAGTGGCCAGGCATTGGAACTGCCTGCCCAGAGAAGTGGTGGAATCACCATCCCTAGAGGTGTTAAAAAAAAATGTGCACGTGACACTTCAGGACACGGTTTAGTGGGCATGGTGGTGTTGGGTTGATGGTTGGGCTTGATGATCTTAGAGGTGTTTTCCAACCTTTATGATTCAATTATTCTATTATTGTCAAGCAGTACTCTAAAATGGTCACAGCTGGTTTTGTCAGAAAAGACCTGTACCTGGGGTTTGCTACTGGTTCTGGGTTAGCTTCAGTTTTAAAGAATTTTGGAATAGTGCTAGGATTGCTACTGAGTCCACATTCCTTGAGGTAACATGGATTATGTGGATGAGGTTCTTTTTCTATAAAGGTTGAGGAAGAGAGGTTTGCAGTGAAATTCTTATTCTAGTCCTATCTTCCTGTTGGAAAACAGGAAATAATAGATCAAGAAATGCCTACAGTGGCTACAGTGACAGTAGGTAACTTGTCAATGGACTGATTAGATATCACGCTCAACCTGAAGTTACGAGTAAAAGAATCAGTTTAATGCCTCATCTTTTAGCATTGGAGTGATGGATATTTATAACCCAAGTGTGAAATACTACTTGAGCAACTAAATTAAATGATCACCTAGTGGTGCTTATTGAGGATATAATAGATAATAACTGTGTGCTCTGCCCAGGAGATGCTTAGCATCAGTATAATTTTGTGTACTAACTTTCGTGCAGAAAATTATGTTTTCCCTCTTATGCTTTATATTGTGATTGTTTCTTTACAACTCTATATGCTACGCTAGTTGAAGCAATACAGCTTCTGTAACTGTCACAGCAGAAAGTTGGTCAGTGGCCCACTGTAGCCTTTTGAAGATATATTCAGATCCTAAATCTGTCACAGTTTTCTTGAGCCTGGCATTGGCTAAGGCTTTAAACATCCCTGCAAATCCATTGTCCTTTGAAAAATGGGGAGAGACGTGCTTCCTCACTTCTTAGGAACAACAAGAAGAACTTTATAAGTACAATGGGAAACTGAAGTACTATATAATACAGGTCATAAAAATACCACCGGGATGATAAAAGTGTGTTGTCAGAGGTTTCCCTTCAATCTCTGAGTCTCTCAGGAGCCAGCAGGTAGCTCATCAGCACTTCCAGTGCAAGGTAAAAGATCTGCACTGTTCTGCTTAAGCTCGAGCTGTTATCAAGTAAGTGAGGGCACTCAACTCTGACAAAATTGCTAGCTAATACTGAACTCCATGTGAAAAAGCTTTTGCTTTATACTACATTCTGAAAGTTAGAACTCTGTGCTCCTCATGCTCTTTACTTATGATGATTGTGACTTAAAAAAAGATGGTTGGCAAAAAATTTGAGCACATAGCAAGGTACTCACTATGTTTCGTCCAGATATTCATATTACGAAGGGCAGAAGGGAACTATCCCTCTCCCTTGAGCACCCACTGATATTTTCAATGGCACAACCTCTGGTTAATTTTTCCCATATGTAGACAGACATATTCTGGGCTCAGCCATGACACAATGTCATATCATGCAGAGATAATTGGGTTAGTTTGCTGTGAAAATTGCTGGTTGGATGCCTAAGCTAATTAACTCTGGTGGGGAGAATTGCACACTAGCTTGGAGGAGTCCAAAGTAAAGGCAACTTAACCAGTTCTCACATCTTAACTAGCTCATCTGAAGCTCAGTAATCACTACCTGGCTGAGCACCAAGTTTTATTAATTTGTCCTGGAAAGAATAATGTTCCCATATCAGCCTCTAGGATTAGTACAGAAGGAAAAAGTTCTGCCAACTAGAAGAGAAACTTCAGTGTATAAATAAATGCTCGTTTTTTACATAGTAGATACTTTTATCCTTATGTTTGCTGTACAGAAAGTAGGCAGCTGCACTCATCATAACACATACAAAATCAAATGATCCCATCAGTGTTAATCTGTTTAGCCTTACTGATGACAGTGGAGTAAGGGAGGTGGATGATAAAAGCAAATTAATCTGGTTTGTTACTGCAATAACCAGTTTTCCACCATCAGATTTGAGTTTTACTCCCTACTGAAATGCTGGGTAGATTTTTAAGAGGTCACATTTCTTGCTGGCCAACTCTGCTGTCTGCAGAGATTTTTCCAAGGAAAATGTGAATTGCTTTCCTTAAGGAGCTAGTTAGTAAGATGAAAACAGAAGCCTTCCAGACACCCCATGGCAAATGGCTGAGGTGCTTTCTTTTCATTATTGTAAATTCCATGCAGACAGAAATAATGTGAGTTAGTTTTGTTTCCCTTTTGGTGTAGACTTAATCCTTGCAAAAGCAGACAGATGAATCCTTGTTTGGAATAAGAGTAGTTTCCTCACAAATAGCCATTTAAAATTCATCCAAGAAAAAAGCAATCAGAAAAAAAATAAAAGGTCAGGGCTAGCACCTTTTTTTTTTTTTTTTTCGTTACCAAGACTACTAGAACATAACTTTGTTGCTTTGGGGCAACAACCTTTTTCATATTCCAGCACAGGGAAGTCCCTCCCTCCCTCTTCCCCCAAAAAAGCTGCTTTGTGGCATCCTTCCACCATTTATTACCTGTGGAGAGTTATGGTTAAAAGAATTGGCATTTAGCCATAAAATGAGCTTCATGGATCCAGCTTCAGCCTTGGTGGCTCTTTGCCCACAGCAGAGAAAACCAGCACACATTTGAACAGAGTTGGCAGCTGCAGCTTCGGAGAGAATAACATTGCAGGAATAACAACGGTGTGGAAAGCCAGGGCCAGGGGCACTGGCCAGGCTCTGGCTGCCTCACAGAGCTGCTGAGCTCGCCACCCCTACTGGGGACAAAAAAAAAGAAAAAAAGAAATCTATTTAAATTTACTTTCAAAAACCTAATCAGATAAAGAACCATATAACTTAGTGGGACAAATAAATATTGGATAATAGTTAAATGTGTCAATTTGCCCTGAGGTGGAGGGAGAGCAAGAAAAAAGGCAGCTAGTCAAATGGTTCTGCACAGGTCAAGTTCTGCAGCTTTGCAAAGCTTTCTGGAGCCCTCACTGACATCAGCTGAAATGTGACCCTTCGTGTCTTGCACACACAAAACTTCTACTGAAACTGATAGGCATGCATGAGCAATGGTGTTCTAAATAGCACATGTATGGACTATTTATAACGCAGTCATTTGAAGACTTGCACCTGCACTTGACCTTATGCAGAATAAGTATTCTCTCTATGCAAATGACATTAAAATAAGCACATGACTTAATCTTTGTAAAATTAAGTAATGTGTTTATGGGAAAAAGGTCTAAAATCTTCGCTGACTAGCAAGAAATCTATACTCATTGCTATGCTGACCATCAGGATACCTGCGGGAGGGGGAAGCCTGGGATGTCTCCTACAAAAAAGGAGACGTCTTCTATTCCATAAGCAGCTTACAACACAGGATGAAGGGAAGCAGGTTTGAATGCATACAGAAAGATAAACGTTATGTCTCTTTTTGATCTCTTGTTAACATAAATAAATTCAAATCTAAACACAGAAGCTCATGCTACGAGCTCTTAATTTATATTTTATGCTGTAACTGCTAATGAAAGTCTCTCCGCCAACAATTTGTAATTATGAGAACTGTATGAGGTAGATAAGATTTCCAGAACTGTAGTTCCTCCCCAATTGAGCAGACAACTGGAGATTTTCAAATAATTTCTAATACTTTTTCTTTCTTTTTTTTTTCCCCTAAAATATCATTCCAGTATATTATCAAACCTTAAAAATAAGACTTAATCTTGATCTTGCAGCTGTGCTTGTAAACACATTTTTAAAAGTTATATATCTGTGAAATTGCCACCATGAAAACAGATGCTTCCTGTACCTTCATGTCACTTAAGACCCTCTGTTGACTGTCTAGCTCTGAAAAGCAGTACTTGCTAAATCTCACCTATTTTCTCCAGTAACTTGTTGCATTGCCCCATGCTTTATCTGCAAGGCCCCAGTGGAGATGTCAGGCTGCCCACATTTGAGTGTAGCTTGGAGACAGAAGGTGGTGAACTGGTGGGTATGAGGTGTAAGTACTTTGTCAGGCAGCTTACAGTGTACACACGCCATCGTTGTGCCACTTCATCACTCTGTTATGATTTCACACTGAACAAGTAGGAACTCTTTGACTAATGTAATGAGACTTGTGCCCCAAACCACAAAGAAAGTAAGTGTCAAATCCATGTCCTAGCTTCATGACTATTTGATAAATTTGGTTAAGAAACTTTAAGAAAGATAAAAGGAAGTGAAAATTCTGTTGTCCTTAGTATATTTTCAAAAGGAGTTCTCTAATACTATCTTATTATTGTAGTAATTTTTTATTTAATTACTATTTTAGGTAATTATGTAGCCTGACAGCGGATTGACAGTGACCACCTGTTTATCCTGTCCTGTAGATCAGACTGAAAGCACTTGTCTTGCAGCAGGCACCTTTCAGAAGGGTGCTAAAGGAGACAAAAACCTGGCCTTGGCATTCAGAGTAGGCATATAGAACATGTTTTAAGTGTAATTTCTGGTGGTTGTTTGTTTTTCTGTCGCTTATATGTTAACTTGAAATGTATATAGTTTTATCCTGTGTCTGAGCTTGGTGCAGAAAAGAAATGGGGGTGTCAGGGAACTTGGAGGGAATGCATTAAGGAGGATTTGATACCATCTATATGATGACACACACCGTGATGGTTTTCTCTAGAAGGGAGAGCTACTGTGTTGCCCACATCTACAACAGCCATTCATTGGCACCACAAGATCCAGTTGACATACCCAAGCTCAAGACATGATTAAAAAGGCTCCCCTCCCCAAATAAAAATACTCCAAACCCCTGACTCTTTACCTTCTATCAAAAAGGCTTTTTGACTTGGCTGAGGATCTCACCACATACCACATTTAGAAAAAACACAGGTTTGTAAGTCCTGTCCAGCTGTTGCTGGAAAACTCACACATGGCTACAGCTACTCACAAACTTAGTGCAGTGTGAAGCCAAGGAGTACTCCCCTTTTTGACCAAAGCATGCTGCAGACAGCAGCATTGCATTCTGCTGCCCATGTATGTAATAATCCAGTGAAAGTTTCAACTTTGAATTCTGGGCTTTCCTCACCCTTAAGTAGTTAAAACCCAGAGCACCCACTTTTATCTTACCCATCAAAATAAAGACAACACAGGTTGGGGTTGGGTACTCTCTGGTCCACCTATTGACCCTGCAGAAGGAAAAATGCTGGGTATGGCTCCAGGAAGATAACAAAGAGACCCATGACTTGTACTCAGTCTGGAGGAGCACACACATGTAAGACAAGGATAATCCTGAGTTTTGTTTCCCAGACCTTTCCTTTTATTTAACTAGGCACTTCTTAGATAAGGTGGAGAAACAGATGCTTGATTGATTTACTGAGAATGATCTCATATCTTATTTCATGGTATTTGTCACAAGTTATTGCTGATCCTCTGTTGGAAAAAAAGATTCCAAGTACCTATTCAGTCTATTGCTTCTCAGGTTGATTTTGCCTTGTGCCTTCCCTCGTGCCTCGTGAACATGGACTGCATTCACATAATCTCCCATCTTCTGTGTCCAAACTGTTGTGAGTGGGATGTGTTCACCCAAAGCACTTGCTGTACAGAAAATTGCTGTGACTAACCATACTGCTGTAATAACACTCTCAAAAAATGTGAAGGGGAGAAAGGAGCAATTATTACATCTATTAATGGGACCAAATTGGAAAAGAAAGCTTACCCACAATTTTACAGCCAGACATGCCTGCATGATAATATAATAAAATCTCCAGATGTAGAATTTTCAAACTTAGATTTAAATGGTTCAGATTTATATTTTGTTATTTGGGCTCATCTCTAACAATTAATCTTTGTTTCTTTAATTATCCCTTGGTGATATTTTGCGATTTCACAGTCTGTGCAATTCCTGTAGTTCACTGTGTACCTACCCTTAGCAAGAGTGATTCCTCTCAGAGAAAGCCATGGAATTCCTGTGCTTTACAGCACTCCATTCCTGGCTATAAGTGTTCATAAACTTCTCAGTTTAAGAATGCCTTTTTCAATTTTCTTTTTTTTTTAATAAATTATAATTTCTAATGGTAATCTGTTGCTTTCTGGTATATCTCATACTTCTTAAAGCATTAAGTTGATCTCTTAAGATTATCCCTTGATCATCAAACTACTTAAGCATGTATTTACATATTTTTACTGAAGCCAAAAAATGCATAAAATGAAATACATTCCCTCTGCTAGAGTCAGTCACAGTGTCTAGCACTGTACACACTCAAGCTCTGATCTTACCCAAATACTTGAGGCTCTGGGCTTATGAAATCACAGAGTATGACTCTGAATATTGGTAGTAAAGGACAGGAACCTGATTTAGCAAGAAGAAATGGCATTTCTGGATCTCAGATAGCCATGTCAAAAGACAACTGTATTTCTTACAGAAAATCCCACTGGATTTCCATTATAAGGCACTCCTCTCAGCAGATGAAATAATGCCAAAGGTAGCTGGGATGCAATTCATCTGACAGAATGTCTGTAAACACCTGTAAAACAAATTTGTATTTTGAAGTCAACATCTAATCTTCCCTCTTGTAATTGGAAATAATAGAAAGAGGTACTTCTGTAAGACTCAGGTCTTTGCAAAATAGCTGTCTAAAACTGGTCTGAGGAACCCTGCTCAGGGAATGCTTATTACTCTCTCAGTGGATGCAAGGAGTCAGAGAAGATTAATCTTACACCTGGACTGCAGGCATTGTTTTCCATGGTGTTCAAAGCTTTAAACTATGGGAGATACTGGAAAATCAGGCTAATCAACTTCATCTATAAGATAATTTATTGGTTTTTAATATAAGAGCAACTTTCAAGTTTTCCACATACTTCTAGTAATGTAGATAGCAAATTGTTTTTATTAATTGGATTCTTTTCCTCATTGCCTTTGTGAAGTCATAATTTCTCTCTCTCACCATGTGACACAGCTGCAGGACCTTTGCTGATATCTGAGTATGTCCTGAATTTTAGTTGAATGAAGTAAACTGAAAGCATGATAAAAGATTTCTCACATGTTTGAAGGGTCCAGAATGGCCTGATGATCACACTGTCCTATGGGTGGAAAATTTGACTGTATCATGAAGTGTTTGGATATGAAGATTAAGTTTAGCCATTAATATGTGAAATACGGTTTTGATTTTCATGACATTTCAAATACACATTTCGTACCATGGTAAAATTTTTAAGGAGGGTACTCTAAAGCCTCTCCTTGTAAAGAGTATGTTAGTGTTTTAGGTCGGGTCAAGAGTGTGTTTTTGAGATGCTTTCCCAAGTTACTCAAAATTTTGACTTGCATTATGGAGCAGTCTGAGAATAGACAAGCTGGACTACTTTTACTTGAGACAGAGCAAGCCCTGTGCTCTGGGATCATCTCTAGTGCATTGTAGCTGCTACTAGGTATTTACTCCATGGAAGTAGATTAGAAATCATCCAAACCAAATCCTCCAAAGCATATACACTGCAGACACTGAGTCTTCAGCAGTGGCTGTTTAACTCAACCAATCTTCTCTCCAACCTAAAACTTTATCAGGTGTTTGTCTTATACCCCGACATGAGGACAGGTCTATGGGGATTGTCAAACATCATTTAGTCCAGTGTGAAATACTACCCTTTGGAAACTTACGGTAAAATGTCTTTTAACTCTAGGTCAGGCTTTGACACTGAGTTAATAGATTAATACAGAGTGAATTTAACACTTAATTCAAACTAATTATTAATATTCCAGAGCTTTGTTTATTGACATACAATAGTGAGATCCTCACATTTTGTTCATGCATACATCATACAAATTAACTTTGTTATATCTTTGCATTTTTTAACAGAGTGTGCTAACAAAAGGAACTCAGAAAAACTAGCATCATACACTTTATTACTAGGCATTTCTTAGAAGAAAGCAAGGACTAAGGGCCTAGAATTTACTTCTTCATTTTAAAATAATAATAATAAAAATAAACTGACATCAGAATTGTATAACATTATCATAGCAAGAAGCATCTTACCATGCTGACAGAAAAAGAGAGTGTTATTTTCAGTGTCCTTCAGCCAGTTAGATACCAGTATGTGAAGATAGCCCATAAAGGTGTAAGTGCTTTGTCTTTTTTTTGTTACTAAACACAATATAAAATCTTGAACATCATCTTAAAAAGAGGCCTGTGCATTTTCACTCTGTGAGCTGTATTTCAGGTTTATTCAGAAGTAGGAAGACAAATTTATAGTTAAGCCACATGACCAGGCATTTTACCAAGTCCCAGAATGTGCTCTGGCACTTCGATTCTTGAGACAAGCATTTGTCAAGAGGCAGGTCATTGCTTGTCTAAGAAAAAGACAGAAATTTTGCCTCCCTCAGCTCTACCTGCCCTGCAAAGATTGTCTAGTGGAACCAAATGTCTTTACCTGTTGGTTTCCATTGTTTTATATTTACAGACCCGGATCAGTATCTGCCGTACAATAAAATCATTGTTAAGCTAGTATTATTTTGCTTTGCTTTGGAAACCTCAGATAGGGTTGCCAGTATACCCAGCCATTCTGTGAATATCAAACTAAAATTATCACAACATTGCTTCTATGGAAAGAGTTGTGAGGATCTGAAAGTAAGCTAAGGAGTAGCATAAAGTGTTCTAGTCCCTGGTTAGTAACTACATGCTGTCGCAACAATAGGAGTCACAGACAGAACTCTGCTGGAAGGGGAAGATGAATGGCAGATGCTCCATTGTCATTTCTTGCTATCAGCAGAGAGCATAACAACAGGCATTAATCCACTAGTTTAATCAGAGGTAACAATATGTCAAGGGAGCTACCACTTCCAAGGCGCAAGTGCAACTGCTGTCATTGTACATATGTCCTAGAGGGCTTTTTAAGCAAGTGCATGTCATAATATCTTAGAAGCCAAATGAACCAGAGTTCAAGTGACTTTAATTATTAACATATTTCCCTTTTTTTAAAAAGAAGGAATGGAAGCATCATAAATCATTATGTCTAATCTCATTTATTTTCTGTTTTTTGCGAACAACACTCAGAGCTTTTGAAATCTGTGGATTATTTGTTTCAGAAGGGAAAATGACATTATAATAACCATCAGAACAGATTAGAGAGAAAATTCTGTTGGTTTTGGATATTTTTATTTTAATCCAATCGAGTTTCTCTGTGCCATGAAGGAATCTGTCTTTGGTTTATGGAGAACTATCTTAGATACCACAGTGGCTTCCAATTGTGCAGCTCATTGAGACAAAACAAAAAGTCTCTTGATAATTGATGACTGAATAAACAAAGAGGAAACTGCAGGCAGATGTGTGCTGGAAAGCTTTCTGAAATCCTCGGATGGGATGGGAGAGAGTTTTATTTTTATTTTAATCAGAAGAACCACAATTCTCTCTTCACCTAGAACGTTTCCTACTTGACATTTTTTGTTCTTAATCTTTGCTGGGGGAAGGCATCACTGATGTTTAATTTTACTTGAATTTCCAGTAGTAAATCTAGAGTGATTTTAGGCTGGCAGCTGTGCAGCCTCAAGCCCTGCCTCTGCAAAACAGACTCTGAAGAGGGAACAGAATAAAACCCTCTAACACTGTCCTGCCAGAAAGCTTATTCCTCGACATGGAAAGATCATCTGCAAGAATTACTAAACTACTAGCACCTTTGTCCATCTGTTTTTTATATTGTTCCTGGAGTTGCCTCAAGAGTTACAAGATGTGCTGCGGGATCTCATATTGTGGACACATTTAACTCCCTCGGTAGGAGCAGCACCAGAAGTACAGGTTCACATAGGCAAGGACCATCAGTCAGCTCCTGTCTTAATTCTCCTGCCACTACGCTTCCTTCTCTTCTACAGAAAAACTTGTCTGCCTCTTGTAACAAGTATGCATCTAAACTGGCCGAAGAGGAAGAGTTTTTTTTCAGAAATGTTTAACAAAAATTGTCTTCCTGAAATTAGATCCTGCAATTATATTTCAGTACCAGAATAAAACTTGAGACCCAAATCCAATAATTTTTAGTGGGAATTCTTTGGTCAATAACGAGCTTTAGATTCAGAAAAGCTTCTGTGGCGTTTTACAGGCACAGTCATTCAAAGTCTGTACACTTCAGTCTTTTATGTGGGATGTGCTCTACTGTGTCTCTTGCTGAGTTACTCCAGCATGTGACAGGAGTCCCTGGTGACACCCCATCGCAGGTTCAGCTTGGCTGAGTAACCTCAGTCACAGAGGAAAATGGGATAACAAGACAGACACGCTGAGGCTCACCTGAGGAATCGCTATGGCATCTCTAACTCAAATATTTCCAGATGGAAACACAGGGGGTTTTTTGAGGGGAAAAATGAGCATTAAATTGCTCTGACAAATAGAAACAATCCTTGTGGAATTCAGGAACTTTTTGATAAAAATATTTTTGAGCCAAAAGTTCAGGTTTTTACCATGTTTATTGATTGAGCTTCCTCACTTAGAGCTAATAATTAGATCTTGACCCAAGTGCAGTGACCCTGCTTTGTGGTAGTCACTTGTGTGATGTGAAGTAAGGCACAGCTGTGTTATCCCATGGATGTGTATGACATAATAGGAGTGATGGAGCTGATGTAGAAAGTGCCTACATCAATTCTAGATCAGTGCTGTTGCATAGCTTGTGAGAGCATCCTGCTGATGGAGGAGCTGTCTGCCCAACAAGATATAAAACTCTGCTCTTAACACCCTTGACTCATTGATGATCCTGTGGCATATCTTTTGTAAGAGCAGTTTTTATGGTACCTTTAAAAAGGACTTGCCCAGTTGTAAAATAATGAGGTTGGTCTTTTATTCCCTTTAATTGTTTGTGCAATGTGTACCAACACTTTGTTCTAAACTGGATTTAATTAGGCAAGGGACAAGAATGAAGGAGGGATTTAGTGATCCTCACTCCATTTCAGGTTGGCCAAGGCAACACCTCTTCCCATGTGCAAGGCTGCTTTTTCCCATGGGGGCCAGTACATGATCACCTGCCTTACCCTTTGACTATAATTTTTTTAAATGTTGGTTTTAGTTAGGTTTCCCAAATAATCAGAGAGTGCCTCTGGCTTGGTAGAACAGTTTTTTGCCTACATTTTTCTTCTCTTCATAAAGCTACCCTAGAGTGCTGGCTGGTGTGTAATGCAAGGCTTTGTGGCAAGTTATTTGTCATTTCACCTAGGCTAAATACCACAGCAATTTGTGTTTGAGTCTCAAAGTGCCTGAAAAGTGCAAATGTCAGTTCAATTGGGGAAATCAAATATGTATCCACTAAATAAAGTAGCAACACTGGAACACGGAATTGGCAGATTCTGTCTTCTATAGTTATGAAGTATTGAAACAGTCACTCCAGTCTCAGTGGGGCTTTGCAAGGATCTGGATATAGCTTATCAGCCAATCAGGAAAAGAATATGAACAAACTAATGACAAACAGTCCCTGTTCACTTGAGGACTCTCACTCCTGCACTTCATTTAGCTCGCAAGCACCTGACCGACTGTTAAACCACAGACAGCTACTGTAAAGCTAGTTTAAATTAAAAAAAAAAAAATCTTAAAGAAAAAAACACCAACCTTAAAAAGCAAAAATAAATTAAATTTAGAAATTACAGCATAATCTGCTCCAATCAAAATCCCACACTACTGAAATGTTCCTGCACTGTGGTCTCTGAACCAGGAGTCCCATGAAAGCCATGCAACAAAATCCAAGAGCTGACTGTGAAGCACAGACAAGATCCCCATTCTTCTTCATCCTAGGTGAACATCATAACCATTTCACTCTTGCACACACGTGCACAATGAACCTTGAATTATTTTCTGTACAGTCAAGCTGTTTCTGCTCAGCACACCTAACACTGCAGCCAAGGCATTCTGCTGAGAGCTACAAGCTGTGGAAGAAGCATTCCCCCCCAGCAGACAACAAAATTTCATCTGCCTCACCGCATTTTATGGATAACCCATGTAAATGCTAAACTGCTATATATATATATTCCGTGCCCAGTTTTATTGTAATATTAAAAAAGGCATCTCTGTTTCTTCTGGTCCTGTTTTGTAATGGTCACCACAAGAGCTTGCGATGAGCTGTTCTCTGTACTTGGCATGTGCTGAGAATGCCGGCTGGAGCGAACACAAGGGGACTCCAGTGGATGACTGCTTCATCTCTGGATGCAAACAGGGTGGAAACATGAAAGCAGCAGTTTCAGGGCTCTGCCCCCATCTGAGCTGCGTTTGAGCATGCTCACACTCAGGTCTCTCAGGAACTGGGTTTTAAGGTTAAAAAGCAAGCGAGCAAAGCAAGAAATTTGCACCAGGCACAGTGTTGAAGCATTTTCAATGTCAAATAAAAGCTAAGCAGGAGTTTTCAGGGTCTTACCCTTGGATTTAAGAACAAAATCCTATTTGGAATTCCTAAATCCTGTTTCAGGAACATTTTTTGGATCTAGTCCTTTACGTCTTGATGACCTATGCCATGTTCTCACATTCAGTAACAGAGACTGATAGGTCTCATCTGTAACACCTATGCACAGCAGCTGTGGGCTGCTTCTAATCATCAACATTCTTTAATTATTAATAGAAGTTTTATTAGCCATGAGTCAAAAGCTTCTCTTTTTCTGGCAAAGAGCTGGGAAGATATTTTTTCTTTCTAATGATAGATGTTTTTGAAGCAATCACCCAAAAGTTAAACCAGATTTTAAAATATTAAATGCAAATCCCTAGATAATTAGTACGTTATATAGCTAAGTTGCTAAATACATAATATATCAAATAGCTATTTCCATCAAAGAATATCCCAAACAATTTTGTAATTAAATATGTGCCTTGTTTTTTTCGTTTTGTAGATATTGTTCTTATTCTAACACAGTACGAGATGGTAGCATACAAACTTCGTTCATGTTACCTTCTAATCTACTCTTAGGAAGCATTTTAATTATAACACCTGTTCTGATAACAATTTTGATTCTTTATTGCTTATGAGATCTCAGGCTAATCAGAAATGTAATGCTTCACTGTACTTGACAGTGATTGATCTCAGTATATAAAAGACATTTCTGTCTTTGTACATTGCAGCTACTGGCATTAACAAGAAACTGGAATTAAATCAGTGCAAATCAGAAATATGCACTGAACATTTCCTGTATGTGTTTGCTGCTTTGTCTCTCACAGGAGAGACTGTCCCTGCATTCCCCAGCTACATTATCACACTCTATAAAGAAGGAAGTGCAATGAATGCAGTTGGTTTAATCCCCCCAGGAGTTCCCTCTGGTAGAGTGTGTCAAACTACTCCCAGGCATCAACCAGTCAGGTCTGCTCGGATGTTTTGAAGACAGCGTGCTCTGAATGGGAATGTAACAATAGCAGGCTGATTTTTCAGCAGCCAGCACTGATAACTCTGATAAACAGTCTTCTTGAGGTAAGAAGTGACGCATATCAGAGGTTCCTGCCTTAGACGCCAAGGTTATTCGTTATGTAATTGGATATTGTTGGAGAAAACTGTAATTATCCCAGATTTAAAGGCATAAGGCTATCTATGTGATAATATGTGGTCAAAGATAATAATTCGGTGCTGAATCCACTTTCATCTTTCCTATTTGTTTACTTTTTAGAGATGTGACCTAACCAGGTCTTACTTTAACAAGGATGTGATTTACTGGCTTCATGATAATTGTTAAATTACAGAGCTGGAATTTCATTGCTCTGGTAGGGTAAAACTTGGACTCTCCTAATTTAGAAGTCCAGGAAGTTCTCAGTGGACAACAGCAAAGAACACATACGTTCCCTGGCAGATATAGAGGTCTAGCTCTAGCTCCAGCCAGCAGAGAGCATCTGTAGTGAACCCTGCTGTTGCCATCAGGTTCTGCCTACATGTTGACCTATTTCACCTGAGGAGTGCAATAAAAATTCCAGCTGACATCCAGCTGGGGTCCATAGTTAACTTTGCCTGAATTTGCCACTTTCAGCTGACCCTGGGCTGCCCAAATGGTGGGAAGCTTCACAAGACCCAGGGATTCTGCTACTCCTGTCCTCACTTACCTCGTGTCCCTATCTCTGCTCCCCATCTGCTCAGCTGTACCTCTGCTGAAGTTGTGTTGGAGCTGGATCCCAGCAGCCCTAGTCATCCCTTTGGAACTGCAGTGGGAGTATTTATCACACTTGCCCATTGACTGACCCAGTAGATTCTAGGAAGTAGCTGGCTACTTGGCCCCAGTGTGCTGAGGCAATTAGTCATCTGGTGGGCTATCTCCTGCTTCCAGGAAGTCAAGGACTATCACATCACAACAGGTTTTAGCTCCTGCCCCCAGGGAAACAAGCACATGAAAGCTCACGAAGTTATGCCAAACAAAGTAATTCCTCTGCCTCGGGCCAGCTGCAGATCCCAGCAGCCTTCTCCCTCACACCTCCTGGCACCAGAAAATTCATCTATGTCAGTGTCTGTCTCCTCCTTCGAGGCTTCGCTCTGTCATGTGATAGGAAGTCCGATTCCTGCTGTGCTCGCACTCTCTCATTTGCAGACACACACTTTTGTGTTTCCCGGTATAAACACACACCATCCATCCATAGGAGCATTACAAAACCTTCATGTCAATGCCATCTGCTGCCTTTAAAGATAGATTTCTGCTTGAACAGCCTCTCCGTTGCTCCTTTTTTTTTTCATGTTCTTAGCATGGCAACCATACATTACAGTACTTTCTTCCCTAAAGTCTGCACAAATAAATGCGGCTTTGGCTTTTCTCCAGCTATTTTCCCATTGTTAACAGGAATATCTGTTTTTAGACCCTTTCCCGTTTTTCCGTAAAGGTAGCCTTATCTTCTTGATCCATCAGTAACAGTTCGTTACTGATGTGGAACTCAGGCTCTTTGAGGTAGTCTTTCCTGTAATTACTGTTTCTGTCATTAATTGTCCCCTGAAACCTGGGCTATCTAAATGGCATTTGATGCAATTCCTTAGGTTTATATAAG
The DNA here is from genome assembly GCA_020745705.1 of Hemiprocne comata. Lineage (NCBI taxonomy): Eukaryota > Metazoa > Chordata > Aves > Apodiformes > Apodidae > Hemiprocne > Hemiprocne comata. The sequence goes on from CM036588.1 coordinate 87,864,416, forward strand.
GGAAAAAAAAATCTATCAGAGTTATTTGGAGATACTTAATTTTGTTGTCATTTCATTGCAGAACAGCTGTTAACGGTTGTAAGCTCTTTTCCCAGCATAACTGTGTGTGGAAATAGATAACCCTGGCTGAAGTTCTAGATTGTTTTTTAAGAGTGAAGTGGGAAAAAGTTTGTGAGATACTGGTACTGAGCCAAAATATCAAGACTCATACAGATCCCAGGCTTGCATAATCATGTTTTTTGCATAGATCCAACATATTTTCATGCATAGATACAACACATTAAATCAATTTACAAAAAAAAAAAAAAAAAGGAACTTTACTATAACAAAAATCTCCTAGTTCTGAAGCCTTTGACTATATTATCTTACTCCACTAAATCACTGCTTAAGAAGGAATTTAATCTAGGAAAAGAAGGCAGAAGGCAATAAGTAATAGAAAGGCATTGGAAGAAGTGGTTGAAGAGTACAAATGAGGGATCCCAGCTCTAAGTGAGGAATTTATATTGCACAATACTGAGAGAGGTAAATTCTCTTCACTGACAGCACACAGCATCACCAGGGGAGCAGCGTGCTTTCTCCTTACCTCTTTTGTACCTTCGTATGTCCACAAAAATAATGTTTATATCTGAGGGTTCCTGGCAGTCAACAGACACAGGCATTTTCAGAGCTCTTTTCAGCTCATGATATAGCAATGTAAGTATCTTAACATTAATCAAATTAACTATTTCTGTTGGTTAACTAGAGGAGACCCAAGGATGACAAGCTCAAGAGTTTCCTCCTCTGTGAGAAGGAATAATAATAAGAGAAGATAATAAGAGAGGGTAATAAGACTTTGAGAGGGCTCATATATATGAAGAACCAGACATCCAAGACACTTGCCACTTGTCTGCTCAAAATCTTCTGATGCCTGTCTACTGAGGGTTCATGTTTAAAACCAGCAGGTTTTGATTATAGAATAATTCAGGGAATTTTAAAACACTTGATTGCAACTGGTGTCCAATCTTTTTTCCAAAAAAAAAAAGATCACAGGTGATTCAGCCAGAGTCGTAGAGAGGAGGTTGCATATTGTCTGATATCTGTGGTTTAATTCTCAATGTCCTACATGTGCATGTGTGGGAGTCGGTGTGTTTGCCTCGTCTTTCTATGCCTGCACACATATACACTCCACATACATGACCATTAGTGGGAGTGGGTATTTTCTAGAGGACTGTTGCGGTCCGAGTTCGACCTGGGCTGGAAAACTCGAGTCGAGACATGGATTGCACCTTCTCTTCTCCTCAATTAGAGGAGGAATAGCCCCTAATTGGCTGGTTTTAATTTCCCAGTGGGTCCATCCCTAGGTTGGGACCGGCTGGCTACACCAGGTATGTCTATAGAACACAAACCCTGCCCAGATGTGCGTCTGCACCGGCACAAACACAGAGATTATGTGCCTAAAATACCACTTTACTATAATAGTTTTAGAGCAGAGGGAGTATGTGGGGGGGAGAGGATATGCAAATGTAGTTATAGGAGACAAACTTGGGGTGTGTAATTTGGTAAAGAGAAAGAAAGAAAGAAACAGTATTATAGGTGGGAGTAGGGAGCCCAATGAGTTTCCCGTATAGGGCAGACGAGGTGCGTGTGTGTATGTGGCCGATTACTTCTGCCCAGGGAATAGTACACAAAGAAAGGAAAGATTCTTACAGACTCAGAAGCACTGACAGGTTTGGCGGCGTCTGTGGCTTAAGAGCGGGTTTTCGGTGGGCGCAGTTTTCGGCGAGTGTGGCTTGGGCAGGTGGCTCGGGCAGGGGGCTCGGGCAGGGGGCTTGGGCAGGTGGCTTGGGCAGGCGGCTTGGGTGGCGAGCGCGGCTTTAGCTGCAGCAGGACACGGTGACGAGCGGCCACACACTGGAGCTCCAGCACAGGCAGCTCCGGCACCTGCTGGCGATGGCCCGTGGTGGCTGCCTCGGCCTGGGCAGCAGTGGCTGTGGCAAATGGCAACAACCAGCTGGAGCTGCACTGACTGGCCTGGGAGCACTGATAATGGAGGGGTTTGGGGAGTGAGCAGTGATTCCAGCTCTTTTAGCTTTTTAGTGTGCTCTAGCTCTCTTCTCCGTTTCTTCAGCTCCTTTCACGCAGCTCCTCGGCGAGCAGGTTCCACGAGAAGAGGCAGGAGTGCAAGCAAGCAGGAAGCAGGGAATAGCAGCAGTCCCGGAGTGCAGGGGTGCAGGGAGTATAGCTGGAGTTCCACCCCAGCCACCAGAAGCTTTTTGTGTGCTATTCTTTTTCCTTCTATCTTCTTTTCTTCTCTGTCTTTTCTTCCAGCAGCAAAGAACAATGGACACTGACGACTGATAATGATCCATAACGGTTGTCCTATTTCCATGCTCATGCAGGCTGGTCTGGCCTTTGTTTGCTCAGTCCTCAGATCCAACCTGTGGCTCCTGTAACAATTTTGCCATGCTCCAGCCAAAGGCTGGGTCCTGGCTGCACACATAGCAAGGGGGGCAGGGGTCTCTGCCCTTCCTTGTGTAAATCCCAGCCGCACCCCCCTCCCCTTCCCCCAGGGTTGTCGCCTCTTTGGTTTTGGTTTGTTTTTTGTTTTTTGTTTTTTCTTTCCTTCGACTTTTACGTCTCTCTATTGCATCAATTTGTGTGAGAGACATACCTTTTGTGGAGGCCAGTCCTCCACAAGAACTAACAATGCTCATTGAGCATTATAATGCCAGTTACCATATTGTGTAGGTAAAAGACGTTTTACTTGGTATAATAGAGGAAAGTTGCTAAATTGGACATGCAGAGAATATTCGTTACATGGGAGGAATTAGACCAGCCAAGAAACATGACACAACATATTTAAAAAAGGAAATTCGGCTCTTTAAGGAACAATGATACCTTTCACTCAGCTATCAAATCTTTTCCAGCATAACCTAAATCCTCAGGCTATGATTCTATGATACCAACGCGTAACATATTAAAAAGATATCCCTCTCAGTCAGATGATACTTATTCAAAAGTTTCTGAAAATCAATTCATTTTGGATGCTTCTAACTGATTGTCTGTAATCAGGGCATCCAAATCAGACGTTGTCTTAGAAACCTGCTGCTTCTAGGTTTTAAAATCTACTGATTCATAATGAAACGTAATTTAATAAGTCTAAATGTTTTTTAGTGTAGTGCAATTGGAGGACTTTTATGTAAATTCTTGGCAAAAGTTAACAACAAAATGAAACAAGTATCTTCTGTGCTCTGGAAAATGGCATATGTGAAAGAAGTGCATGGAAATCACTTAGAGATATCCAGAATGATAACTATAAAAGGTAATTCTGTTACTGTACATCAGTTCTGCTCAGGAATGTGACAGCGTTACTTTCAGATGTGATGGGAAGACCTTCTTCCCGCCCAAGGCCACACACAACTGGAGCAGAAAAATCACACACAGGAATTTCTCCCTCCCTATCTTACTGTTTCCCAGCTCTTCAAACAATTAATGTTGGAAAGCCATAAAGTGCCAGCTCTCTCAGAGGTGCCCATCCCTTCCCTTAGCACCCAGAGCAAACTGGCTTGCCCCAGTGCCAACAGCATTTAGGTGGAAAGGCAAGGATCTGCTGCAGCTGATCTCAGTGCCTCAGCACGCAGTGCTGGCAGTAGAGCAGGCAGGGCAGTTTCTGGCAGCGTGAACACAGCTCGCTGCCAGAGCAGCTCAGCCTCCAACCAGCACAGGGCTTTGCCCAACATGGGCCAGGCTGCAAGTGTGGGCTGTGGCTGCCAGCTGTAACCATGCAGTTGATCTATCACTTGCAGTATGGCTGAAGTAAAACGTGAATTAGGTAAGCACTCTGGCCTGTGTTAAACTAAAGGAAATTACTTGTCCCAAACAATTTAGGTGATACAGTAACTGAGGCCTTTGTTACTTGTGGCTACGAAAGATGATTCTTAGGTCTTAGGTCTTTATCCCACTTTTCTAACCAGGTTTGATCCTGTTCCCATTTTTCTGACCAAAGTACTGCTTTGACTACTACACTATTTTAAATTTTCCCTCATAATATATTCAAGTTACATAGATACAAACAGTGTTTCTATCCAGCCCTTTTCAGTGGTGTTCACAGTTCAGGCACAGATGGACAGCAGAGCTTATAGCTATTACCATAGTTTGCAACTGTCTCCTCACCTAATAGCCCAGATGTTATTGGTAAGTCAATACAAATAAAAAAAAAAAAAAAACAAAAAACAAAAACAAAACATATTCAAATGTGGATGTGGAAAAAAACGCCACCTTTTAAACATGTCTTCAGAACAAAAGCAACTACAGATGCAAGACACTTTTTCTCAGTATTAAGTGGACTGAATGATAAGCTAGCTGGACTTATTTAACACCTCTGGAACATTACACTTGCTTAGGACTTCAGAGGTGGTTGCAAGTGGTCTGTCCCTGCCCACACCTGGACCAGGGGAAGGCTGCTTACATATCCTGCAAACCAAAATGCTGAGGCCTGGAGATTAGCTGGGAATACAGCACTTTGCAAGGTCATGCAGGGCTGCCAGTGCTACCTGGAATGATTCATAGGCATTGCAAAGTGATGATCTCCTGCTCAACTCCCTGAAAAAAACTTCACTGTTCTGAACCTGGCTAACAGTGTTGCATTTCAACATGTATTTTTTATTTGTACTGTCTTGATGATTGCCCTTGAACCCTGAGGGTGACCAGACAGCTATAAATCTTGATAATCCAGAAAAACTATGTCTCAGATGAGATCCTTAAAAATATATGTATCTAAAAAGAGGTATAAGGCCTCTTTTACTACAGTATGCTAAAGGTTCATTAGTCCTAACATTTATGTTTGCTTTCTTCCTTTGGTGAAAGGTAACACTATTCCCATATTAGCCTTAAGAAAATAGTTACTGCTATGCTGTAAGACACTACAAGCCACTTAATTCTGTTTTCCTCATTAACCAACATTATCCAGTGCAGCATAGTGTTTTTGGTGCTTTTGCAGCTTACATCCCTGGACTTCTTTCCAGAGACAATCAGGGGGGCAAGACAGAAAGGAGAAGTAGGTTTCAGATCTCATCCCAGCGCTGAGCTGTCTCATATCACCAAGCCTGGAACCAGCAGGAAGTCCTGAGTTTAGGCAGCTTAGATATAGCCAAATTGATTAAAGCTAATTTCTCAGTATCACACAGGCAAGATGATAGACCAGGGAGCTGAATTCAAATCTGCTCAGAAAAAAAGTACACCTCTTGTCAAGAGTGTGTGCAATGTGTGATGGAGCTTTTGGATGCTCTGGAGCTGACATCTGTAGAGATGCAGGACAATTACAAAAGGACAGTTCATTTTCCTTTATTTTCCAATATTAAAGTGAATGCTATTATTACAGTGAAACCCCATAAATAAGCCTAGATATTGTGAAAACTGCGGGGAAAAAAATGGTTTAGTTATTCCCTTAACTTACAGATATTCATACAGTCATTACCGTTGCTGTGTTCTGGAGCTTCAAAGTCTGAATTTGCAAAATGTGTTCAAGCAGTACTGCTGATAGGTTTAAGCAGGTAACAGGCAAACCTCCAGTCTTTTGTGAGTCCATTTTATAGAAAAAAAATACTTAAAATTCTGAATGTTTCTTTCAATTTATCTTAGCATCTTAGAATTCAACAAAAAAAAAACTGAGATTGGAATTTTCTCATGAGATTCTCCTCCCTATAAACAAGCAAAGGGTAGCACCTTTCACACTGTTCTCATCCTTCCACTTCTGATCTCAGCAGAAACTGAGGCGCACAGCTGACTCCAGTGTTTATTTTTTCAGAAAGCAGTGGAAGGTATGAAGCTCAAAACAAAAAGAAAGTTTGGTTGTTTGGATTTCTGCCAAAGATGTGATGAATTCCACTAAACAATTGTAAAACAGCAATTGTAATAATTTAGGGCATTTGGCTGCCCCAAATGCTGTGCCACTATGCACTGTTGTAATTTAGGGTGCACGCAGCCTACCCAAACATCAGCCTAAAACTTGACTGGTTAAATTCTCTGGCTGTTTTCCCATGGCTCCTCTTTGAGTCAAAGGGAAGAGACAGGGTCTGTGATACAGTGATTCAGAGTAGCAGCTAATTTAGTTACTTTTAATTGTCCCCTTGGTGACTGTCTCATTCCTACTTAAGTCAGTGGCCAAGCTGCATATCTAAGTTGGCATTGTGAAAGTTTCTCTGCTTCTTACACTGATCTTTGAATGATAATTAGGAACTGTCTGTATAACATCTAGTAAAACAAGGCTCCAACCACACAGACGTCTGTTACCAAATTGATCTAATCCAAAATTATTTGTACTCCCACGTACACACACTGAGGTAAACTGGCATTTAGTCATAAAGAAAAAGAAAGCAAAAAAAGCAATTAGGAAAGTTATCTTTGGCTTTATGCTGCAGGGAAATGACAAAGATAACTTAAAATTGCTGTATATGTTAAATAAAACTTCTATTTGCCTTTAAGATTTAAATATATCATCTATGAAGTTAATATTTTTCATCTTACCTAAACCAACTATCAGCTGTTTAATAATGTCTGCTGCTTTCATTCTCTCTTTTATAAAATAAAATTAATTAACCATAGTAAATAGCTACCAATCACTGAATGTATGTAGTTCTCTTTTACCATACATTGTCTCCCATTTATCTCTGTGTAATAGTTTAACACTGCTTCAGCAGGGAAACTTCTGCCAGCTCCTCTTGCCACAGAACGTCATGTTCCATTGGTCCCAGTCACAGGAAAGGGCATTCACTGCAGAGCTGCTGGGGCTGCCTTTTTACCACTGTTGGTTCACAGATATTTGGAGTGCTACAGAGATGCTGTCAGGTGTTCCTCTCCCTTCTGTGTCCCACACAAGACACCTGCAGGCCACTGAGCTCTTGATCCAAACGCATCCTTAGTCTTGTATTCACATTGTACTGTGCTTGCTTTTGTTTCCATGCACTTTCAGCTAGAAAAGGTTCAGTAAGATAGCTACAGCAAGCTGAAATTTTTTCAGCAGAGTAATTTTGCCTCCGAAAAGGCAGTGTTATAATTTTGTTCTTAAAAAATTAACATTTTTTTCTCAGGGGAAGTTGCTTCTCATTTCTCAATTTGTTAAGAAAACAACCAGCATTACATTCTGACCTTTTCTGGTAATTTTACTTTGCTATTGTTTTGTTAATTTATTTGGACTCTAATATTCTAACATGTTTATTCAAATGTTATTCAAATACCAGGTTAAATGTTATTAAAATATCAGGTTATGGGATCTGTTATTCAAATGCAATGTTTTGAAGTTATCTCAACAAAATACTTGCTGCATTAAAAGGAAAAAATATTTTCTCCGAAGTAATTTACTGCAAATTTTGTAATTTTTCCTGATGGACATTTGGTTTTAACTCCTAATTTCTAAACAAAGTCTGACATTTTCATAAAACAAATTCTACTTTCCAGCTTGCTACTGTTAACATTATTTTTATGATGTTAGCGATTGTATTCTGAACTAAGGAACCATGTGTTTGAAAAGAAAATAGTAAGCAGCCAGCAGGCAGTCCTAGATGAGCATGCAGTTCACTTCATGCTGTGACTAGAAAAGGAAGTGTATGTTCATGCAAAAGTGAGACTTTAAAAAGTATTTCCTATCGGACTTATCCAAGCACATGTGATGGCATGGATGGGAACCTGTGATTTAGCCATTAAAAAATCAGCTGATGTAGATGGCAAATGTCAGCAAAGGAGATGCAGTTCATTTTCCAATTCATTGGTAAAGGAAACTGGTGGTTTAATAGGGTGATAAGCCAACTGATACTTGATTTTTTTCCACACAGTCACACAATCTGGTAAAAGTGACATCACTTCCTTGCACGCTAGCCCCACTACATTGTTTCCTGTACCAGTGTTCCAGCTGAAGTTGGAAATACTGGAGGATTTCTTTCCCCGTCTGAAAAGCCCAAGTTAATGGTGGCTGAAACCAGTTTAATCTGGTGTTACTTGAACATCAGTATTGTATTTTAATAATAACAGCAAAAACTGTGTAATGGGTTTCACTGAAGTGCATCAGAAGTCCCTGAAAAAAATAACAACAAATTATTTTAGTTATTTAGTATATGCATAATATTCCATTAAAAACAAGCCAGCATTAGGAAGAAGATAGACTAGACCATCGTATAGGCTTTTATTTAATTCTGATTTTAGGATACAGTATCAAACAGCCCGTAACATCTCCACTTTTCAAAGCACTCTAGACTGTGGGCAGAGCTTTGTGGAAAGGGAATTCAGAGCTGGGGAGCACAATTGTCCCAGGAAGCTCAGTGCTCCCCTGAGCACTGAAATTTTCTTTCCTTGCCTAATGGAGACACACAGCAATCTCCTTCAGTCAACTTCTCTAAGTGTGACCAGAACTTTGCAGACTTCAAAAAAAGGGAGACTTTTTGCCAAGCCTATGCTTATAGAGAAAGAAGGTACTTACCATTCTAAGGATCTGAGCTTGGCTTCTGAATTAAGCATCCTCAGACTGCAATTGCAGGTGGCAGAACGTGTTGGTGGGACCAATCGCTCTTACGTTTAGCTCTCTCATCCCACCCAAAGGTGGCTGAAAATGGTTTTGCTGTTGTTTCTAGAGGATCTGTGTCAGCAGAAGGCAAGCTGAAGAGAGTAACCCAAAAGTTCTAAAATTGTGAGGTGAAGTATCCAGTGATGTCTTGTAATTGATCTGGCATATGATATTGCAGACCTCAGAAAAACAGATCAAGCACAGGCAAATAGAGTCCCTAGTATTGAACAGATCGGGAAAGGGAGTCAGAAATGTTGTCCTGACTATGCAAAATCCCATTGCTACTGATGGAAAAGGTGTTTATGGATGTCTATACCATGACCAAAGCTCACATTTTGCTGGGTGGCTAACGTCTGGGAAAAATCTGTGTACAGTACAGTATTGGCATGATCATCTTATCCAAATAACCTGAATGTTTTCATCTTTTACAAACCTGTTGATCAATTAAGGAATTTTTAGAACAATGTGTCATAAAAGTACCATGTACCTAAATAAATATTGCTATCATAAGCAGAGCCCTGCAAAATGATGTGTGATTGCCTGGGTTGAAGGGAAAAAAAAACAACCACACATGTCATAACAGATATCTTAGGAAACATTGGAAAACATTTATGGTTTTACATATGGTCAGGATATCTTGGAAAGCATAGTGCAGCTGGGACTACGTTACTAAGAGCAGCCTGCCCAAATACATCTGAGAGAAACAGCTTTTCCAGAAAGCCTCCTCTCCATCTGCAGGTCTAGTGGATGCCTTTGCCCAGTTAGAGATAGCTTTTCCTCCTAGGCTGTCTACTTGGAGTTTTTTTCTTTCTGCAGCATCCCCAGCAAGACTGCATTTCCAGTGGAAGCTGTAGTGAAGAAAAGACCTGATGGGTTTGCATGATGATCAATGAGGCTCGATCACCTGCTAACGAAATGCCAGCACAGGGGTGAAAGCAGAGTTCCAGAGCTAGGACCACATTGACATGAACGCGTTTGTAAGAAAGGCAGAGAGCTTGATTACTGTAAATATGGCCTGATTTTGAGTCATGAGAAACTAGGTCAGAGGAGCTCAGTTTGTCACTAGAATGTTTGTGCATCATTGTTAGACCTTTCCCACGACATCCCAGCTCTATCTCTTGTCCATCCCCACAGCAAACTGCACTCGCTGCTGTCGTGCAAATGCAAAGAGGGAAACGAAGCCAGGGCACTTCTGTGGGAGGGCAGATCACCCCAGCTTTGGGGCATGCACATGGTCAGAAGGCTGATGTGCAGACAGAGCAAAGACAGAGTGTCATTACAACAGGATCATAAATGTAGAAATGGTACTCGAGTGCCATAGAAATTTCAGCCAAAATAGTTGTTCTGCTTTAATTTAGTGGGCAAGGTATTCAACCTGGCCAAAGTAGCTAGTTACAGGTCTGCAATCAGAATGCACATGGCATCAGGCAAAGTACGCCTCAGTGGTAGCAGTTTACTCTCGCATTGCAAACAGGGATAAATCTGGGGGAGGTCTGCAGAAGGCCTATCCCTACCCTGTGCCATCCTAATGCTTATCATAGGGTCTAAACTGGATTAGGCCCAGAGATAAATTCACCGTTAATTGTTAAATTCACCAGAAAAAACCTGATGAATAATGGGGAGTGGATACTCTGCAATATTAATATGTGCAGCCATCAAATATGAAACAAGTTTTAGAAGTTAAATATGTATTAATTTTATTTTAAATAGCGCTTCTTTTCCTAGCATAGTATTATTTCCTTTCCATTCTGAAAGCTAAATGGAAAAACTAAGTTATCAGATCTTGTGATATCTGATTTACAAGTGAAGGAGCAAGCCCTATTATTTCTCTATATTTATCATTATATTTATCTCCCGTTTATTCTTACTGTACTATGATTTCTATGACAAAAAAATAAACTCGATACCACTTGATGCAGGTTTTTCATCTACTCACTTTATTTTTATAATTTCAAAAGGCAAGAAAAACATATTCATAGTTGCAAGTCTTTTCTAAGTATTATAAAGGGCAAGGCTACCATAGGCTATACAGCCTCTAACGCATCTCATTAAGGTTATAGGTGGAAAAAAGAAATATTTCAAATGTGGTACTTCTGTCATCTTTGAAAATGCTGCCGTAATTTTTAGATACTTATGTTGCAACTGAGACAACGTGCGTGCACATGCTCAGCTTTAAAGCTGGCAGTGATCCCTGTGAATTCATTGGGACTATCTGGTTACTTAATATTAGTTATGCATTTAAGGGATATGCTCTCTCATTGGGTTAGTCCCTTTTTCTACTCAGGCATTTTTTGACCTCTTCACAAAAAGAAATCCTGCAGGATGCTGCTGCTATTCTAGTTACACAGTTGTTATATAAAGCTGTTGACTAGCATTTCCACTATCTCATATAATAGGTTAGTTTTTTCTGCCTACCTGATTTCTACATACCTTTTCAATTAGATACAGTGTTCTTCACCTCCCACTCCATTACCCCCCAGTTCATTATTAAGCATCTGTTGCAAAACTGTTGCAATGTTCACTGCCTAACAGCTCCTTTTGGGATGGCAATGAGTTTTTATTGACTCTCTTGACTTTATCTTGGCTCAGGTAAATCTCTCTTGCCTGTAGGAATTGAGGGAGGAGATAAACTCATGGAGTCCATCAGATAAATTGTGCAACACAATTAAATGCAGTGCTGGCTATTCCCTTCTTAGCTGTCCTTCAGCCTATCGTTATTATTTTCTTATTATGGTTTATTGAGGTGAGATGACTTAATTATCTGTTATTTCCTTTAAAGCCATACAGAATTTCACCATATACTGTGGGAGATTTTTAAGCATCAAACTCAGTATGCTGAACTTCTTATTTTCCAAAGCAGGCAATGGAAAAATTACACAACCTCACTGTTTCCAATTACTTAATGGACTTCCATTTATTCCTTTACCACAAGCGTTTTTGCTTAGTTAGTAGTACAAATTGTTAATCATAAAAATGTGCTATCTCACATGCAACAAGGTTGGTGAAGGGCTTGAAGGGGATGCTGTATGAGGAGTGGCTGAAAGCACTTGGTCTGTTCAGCCTGGAGAAGAGGAGACTGAGGGAGACCTCATTGCAGCTTACTGCTTCCTCACTAGGGAAGGCGGAGGAGCAGGCGCTCACCTCTTCTCTCTGGTGACCAATGATAGGACCCGAGGGAATGGTAGGAAGATGTGCAGGGGGAGGGTTAGGTTGGACATTAGGAGGGGATTCTTCACCCAGAGGGTGATGGAGCACTGGAATAGGCTCCCCAGCGAAGCAGTAATGGCACCAAGCCTGACAATATTCAAGAAACATTTGGACAATGCCCTCAGGGACATGGTATGAACCTTGGGGTTATCTTATTCTGGGGCGGGAGTTGGACTTGGGGATCCAGGCTGTCTGAGGAGGTGTTTGAGCCACCATCCTTGGATACATCTAAAAAGACAGATGTGGTGCCAGGGGACAGGGTTTGGTGGTGGACGTGGCAGAGCTAGGGCAGTGGTTGGACTTGATGATCTTGAAGGTCTTTTCCAACCAGAATTATGATACTATGTGCTAAGAGTGAAAGAGGAATTGGCTCCTTGCCCTCCAGAACTCAATCCTCACTCCTCTGTTTCCAGAACCTTTTTCCAAGGAGTCTGATTGACTGACAACAACCAAAAAATTGCTGTGACCCCGCGGAACACCACTGTCTGTCTTCAACATTTCCCAGTAGGTGAGGCTCTCAAGGAGTGATGCTGGGCACAGCTCAAGCCATAAAAAACAGTGTATCCTAATGGCCCTTAGAAATTAATTTAACTACTTTTGACACTGAGATGGTAGTAGATTAAAAAAATATCCTACTCTATGCCTTGAGTAAATTGTTGAGAATTCATAGTAACAATATTAAAATAATGTCAGAGTTGGGAACAAAAAGTTCAGAGGTAGTGTATAGAATTTAGTATGCACAGTCTAGAGCAAAGACATGGTAACTTTTCCCAAATAAATATAAAATTATTCATATTCCATAAAGTAATGGCTATGATAGAGATAATGAAGAGTAATGGTTCTCATTAGTAAGAATAAAATTAAAAATTATAGACATCTGGAATGAGACAAATGTGAGGTACTTTAATAAGTAGAAGTGAAGACTTTACTAAGTCTTACTTACTTTAAGAGTAAGTTAAAGTAAGACTTTACTACGATTTTAAAGCAAAGAAATAAATGTTCCAGGAGGTCATTAGACAAATTCTTGCAAGCTCTGCATAAGTCTGCCTGTTTATGTTTCTTCTGTCATATTTTCCAAGCCTCTTAGGCACTCAGCTCCCTTGTCCCCTCTGAAAGTTACTCACTCACATTCTTGTGTGCTCTGTTGCTCCTTTCAGGCTGCCCTGCAGACGTGCAGCACTTTTTTTTTTCTTCATGTGTAACAGTGCCCCACCATTCACAATCTTGTCGTAAACTCACATCAAACTCCTGAAGTCTTCTAAAACTTGATCCCATACGATGGTGTCATCACTTGGTTCTGACCCTGGGCAATGGCCATTGCACTGACTCTGCAACCTCTGGGTCAGAGGCAAAGGCATACTTTTCATGACTACTAATTTAAGATGATTCCACTCATAAGTGCTGTCGAAAGACATGTGCGTTACACTTTCTAAAAATCAGCATCTGATAGTCTTTGAAACCGGTCTCTACACTTGGAGTACTTAATGTTTGCTAATCACTTAATAAACTTGGTAGTCATTTTCCATTTTTAATTTTTTTAAAATAATGTACTGCATACATAGACGATATAAAATCTTTTCAGGTTTCTGTTTGGGAATGTACTCTTAGTAAGTTGTCACACAATGTGGGTTGGCTGAAAGAATAGACAAATTTTCCAATAGTAATGAATCTGCCACTCTACTAATTTATGAGCCATTTTTTCAAACATCGGCTATCAGATAGAAGTGAGAGGAATAATAGAATATAAATTCCTCTTTACAATGCTCTGTTAATACAGAAAGGCCAAGCCGCCTGTACTCTAAGGAAGCTGTCAGCAGCGTTGCAGGCTGGAGGTCCCAGTATCACTTACAGTACTGGCAAGCAGAAGGTCATTGCTGGGGAATGAAGCTTGGGGAGGGAAGCAAAAGGAAAAGGCAGGGGGGGGGTAGGGGGAGCGAATCAAGGATCTTTCTGCACCATTCTTTTTTTACAGCTTTTGTGTGTCTGGACTGATTTGTTGTGGGAGAGCTGCTGGAGGCAGTGTATTTGGCACAGGACAGGGCAGCTCAAAGCCAAAAGGATGGTGCTATTGCCGGTTTAAACCATGGTTGTTGTTGTGTTTTTTTCTCTTTCCCCCTCCCTCCTTTTTCTTTGAAGGAAGGAAAAGAAAAAAGGGGAAGAAAGGGACTTGCAATGAAAACCAGAGCAGTGGGTTAATGATGGCCCTGCAGGCTTCTGTAGACTGGGGAGATACACGAGGCACTTCCTCTACCATCTGGCATGCAATTCTGCTGCTGCAGCTCTTAGTACATAACTATGGAGTGAATAAGCAAACAAGTAAAACTTTTTAAGAGACACCAATTATGAAACACCAGCTATTAATCTGTCAGCTTACTGCCTTCCCTTTTCTCCCACCATGGTATTCTTTCCCTCAGGTTTCTTCCAGTTCTCCTGTCTACCTGTGAAAATACATACTGCCTCATCAGGCTTTCAGATAACCCCTGAATTGTAGTACAATTGTGAATTCCTGTGAATCAGGAATAAGATGTATTAATTTATATTAATGCCAGGCAACATTTTTTACACAATTGTTTTTTTTCATTCACAACTGCTGATTCTTAAACTGGCCAGAAAGAAGGGGGGGGGAAACAGAAACTCCAGGGTATCTAGAGTGGTTGCTCTCATTTGACACTGATTTTAAAAAAAAAAAAAAAATATATATATATATGCTGTCTGTTAGGTTTATTACGTAGCTTATTGAAACACTAAAATGATAACAACAACAGATCACAGTTTCAGTTTGTTTTTTGACTGGCCTCCTGCTTTGCACCTGTAGAACTGTAAGAGAAAACAAACACAACAATTAATACTTTGATTCTGACTGACTGATCTTACCCACAAGGCAGATTCCAAGTGACCCAACTACAGTTGGCACAAAAGTTTTCACAGTTTTAAGGATATAAAAAGGTAGTTGTAGATTCTGAAAACTCAGAAGATTGCTGTTGCTGCTATCAAGAGGTTTGGTGGCTAAGTTCTGTCAAGTACTTAAAAATTCCGATATTCATCTGAAAACTGGGCTGGGCATCTGTGAATATATTCTCTTCCAAGATATCTGGTACTTTTTGCATCCAGTGAAGCTGGAAATGCTGCAAGGATAGCCTTTCTTTCATACCACTGGTACTTGTGGATTTTGCCCCAGTGTGGAGCACAAAATGCAGAGGTAAAAAAAGAGGAAAAACAATAACTGGAAAAAAAAAGTTACTGCAACTCCTTGTAGCTCAAAACTTCAAAAAATGAAGTAGTTGGGCTGCAAGGTTTAACTTGCCCAGGAGGCAAATCTTCATCTGCTAAGTCTTTTGGACTTCAGCTGCTTAATTTATCTCTAACAGGAACAACATTGCTTTAAAAAGTAATTTCACAACACACACTAAATAGAAAAACCTAGTATGTCACAAGAAGCCACATGAACTTAAAACCAGTAGAATTTACCTTTTCACAGAATTATAACTATGCATTGCACAAATGTGTTAATGCTTGTGGCACTGTACTGCACATCATCTACTTGTTTTCTTTGTTCTTCACCTTTGCTCCAACCATCAGGATATCCTGATGCTAAGGACTCTGCAAAGTAACAGTACAGCAACAGTAGTTTAATACTTTGGAAGCACTTCACAATTTTCAAGATAGCCACCTGAAAGTGTAGTATGCTTACAGTATGGCACTACAGCCTGCAGTCAAAATAGGGCTCCTTTTTGACAAGCATTAGAGTCATCAGATTGAGGTGTGAACATTAAGATAAGCATGGCAGAGGGTCCTAGAATAGGGGAAAGCACGCTGCCTCTGCTGATGTTGGCATGAGGAGGAAAAGCTTGTGCACCCTGTTTTCTACATGTAAGGGTGTTTGTTAACTTTCAGTCCATTGTGCTGGCTCCACTTCCCTTGTGAAGGATGATCCTGCTTGTTTGCCAGTTTATTTTTCCATCTGGAGAAATGGCACAACATTGAATGTAACCCGAATGTAACAAATGTATTAACTACGCCTGCTAGAAAATATTACAATGCCCACTAAAACTCTGTTAAATAACTCTTCTGCAGTTTTACCAAAAACTAAGTGCTGGTGCAAAAGCCCACCCTCCACCCCTCTTCTGTTCGCTCTGTCAACCAAGGGCTAAAAGACAGACAGGCTAGAAGGGATATATTGTATAAAGGCAAAATAAAAATTCGGAAGGGTCCAAGGCCGCTCGCGGTCAGTGAGAGCAGGGCAAAGGCGCCCCGGGAGCTCCGGGAAGCGCTGCCCGGGCCCTGCCGCCGGCTGCTGAGCCCCAGCACTCCGCCTCACTTCGGCGTGGGGCACAGCACTGGCACGGACGGCTTTGCCTTGTTTTTGAAGATTTGCCAAGAATAATTGTCTTCTCGTTGGAGTCTGTGAGTGATCGCTGCCACCAGGCAGTGTCCTAACGTGAACCCATGCAGGTGGAGCTTTACAGCCAAGGTGATGAGGACGCGGGACAGACCCTGCACCCTCCCCAAAACTGTAATTTCAGCACCTCGTTCCTCTCCGACCCACCAAACGCCGGCACCTTCGGTGCCCCTCTGCGTGCTCGTTTCGGGCACTCTCCCTGGGGTTGCTGGCCGAGACCAGAGCAGAGGAGGACGCAGACGAGGGCACCGTACGCTGCCAGCGGACGCGTGCCTCGTTCCCGGCCCGCGCAGGAAGCGGTGGAGCGGGAATCTCCGCCTTTGCTCCCGGCCGAAGGGCAGCCGAGGTTACCGGGGGTTTGAGTAAGAAGCCAAAACCCCCACCGGCTTCGTAACCAGCTCGGCGAGGAGGAAGGCGAGGGCGGGGTGGGCGCTGCCCCGTGGCATCACGGCGCGGATAAAGTCAAACCGCCTCCTCCCTGCTCTCCTCCTGAGTGCACCGACGGGCGTGAGGGTTGGCTCAGCCCGCCCGGCCCCGCTACCCCGACTGCCGCTGCCGGGCTGCGTCAGCCCCCGCGCCGCCGCCGGCAGCAGCGGCCCCAGCCCCCGCCCCCGGGGCTGCGCCGGCATGAGCGGCGGCTCCGCGCCTGCCCGCCAGCCGATTCGCCCCGGCTGCCGGCGCCTGGCGGCGGGCTGAGGGCGTGCAGTGGACGGACGGGCGGCCGGCGAGCACGGCGGCCGGAGCCCGGCGCTCCTTCCTGCCGGGGCCGGGGCGCGCCCCCTGCGCGGGGCGGCGGGGTGGGCGGCCGGGCGCCCCCGCCCCGCTCTGGATGCCCATCGCGGCTGCTCGGGCCGGGGGGTGGCTACGGCTCCCCGGCGGGGGGAGCGGGCCAGGATGCCGGTGCTGGAGCGCTTCTTCCCCGCGGCAGAGCCGGGCAGGCGGAGGAGGACGGGGGAAGAGCCGATGCCCTTTCCCATGGGCAGCCTGCCCGGTTATCAGCAGGGAACCCTGGCCTGGGACTTGCCCGAGATGATCAAGATGGTAAAGCTCGTTTGGAAATCCAAGGGGGAGCTCCGCGGAGCGAAGTACAGAGGGGTTTTGGATAGCGAGGATTCCCTGGGCGGTTCGGCAGGTAGGTCTTGTCTGCCCCGCTGCTCGGGGGAGCCGGGGGGCAAACGCGGCTGGGGCCGGGGGTGGCGGGGAGCCGCGGCCGGAGCCGGCTAGTCCCGTCGTGGGGCAGAGACAGCGGGGCAGGCTGGAAGGTGCGGGGCAGGGGAGCGCTGCCTGACCGGCGTCTGGGTTTAAGGACGTTTTAGCAACTCTCTCACCGCGAGCACGCACACGCGGAGTTTGTGCCGGATCTGGAAGCCGGGTCCATTTGCTGATGGCACTCTCTCCTGCAATCTGTTGCGCGCTTTTGTAAGCGGGGTGGTAACAGCTGAGCTAAAAACTGGAGCAAAGTAGCTCCGCGGCTCTGAGACTGACCTCAGCCGGGGCAGCTAGGCTTGTTGCCGGCGCGGGGAAGCCTCCCCGGCTCGCACGGAGCTCCGTAGCGGCGGTACCGCCGTCAGTGTAGGGGAGTGGGCGAGGCGATACGGGCCCGCCGGGCAGCTCCGGCAGCGGGGGTGGCTGCGCCCGCCCCAGCGCCGAGGGCTTTCCCCTTGGTTTCGCTGCGGCTTTCTAAGCGCATGGCCTCTCCTCTTACGCCGCCGAACTTCACCCTCATCTGAGCGTGCTCAGCTCATTTCACATGATACTCCCGTGCTTCCCATCTGCAAAGCGGCGTGACACCCTTACGACTTGCGTGTTGTTTGCTACCAGTATTCAAAGTTCTTGGAGTAACACTGCCCCATCCTACTACTTTCTCCTTGAAGGTGGGATATTACTGGCTAAAGAGCACATGCTTTTTTATTAACTGTGTAAATCTTGCTTGTCAAATATTTTTCCTAACTGACAGTCATGGAGCCATATGGCACCGTATCAAATGCTTTATTGGAGTCCAGGTTAGACGTCTTGCATTTTCATTATGTGGAAAGGAGTTGTCATGTTAGCATGGTACTTTTGATTAGTTGATACTGCATCTTGTCCCATGCTGCACATTGCTTGTGGTTCAGAACCTCTTGCCTTCTGTTGGAGTCAACTTCTTTCCTCCTTCAAAACTTGACCTCAAAACCTAAGCCTGTGACTGTCTCAGTATCAGTTGATAATTTTTTCATTCTCTTGACGTCTTACTACCATGACAGAATAGACTTAGTGAAACTGTGTGGCGTGTTCCTTCAGAACTCTGGTCTGGTCTGCAACCTGGTCACTAAACTCTTCCAGTGCTTTCAGTCTTCAAAGGCTATGCCTTCATCCTTTGCTGTACCCATTATCAGGACCTATAATTCACAGTATTTTATACCAGAATAATTTAATTTCTTGTGTAGCATAACCTCATTGCAGGTATTTCAAGCTGCATGAGTGTGTGTATGTTTGAATCCTCTCTGTGTGTGTGTAACAGCATAAGTTAACTGTGTATCACTTTTGAATGCTCACCAGGGTTGGCTGGTTGGTCATTGTGTGTGCATTATTTCTGATGTTTGCAATTTAACTAAGGAAGACATTGTTCACTTCTGCTTTGAAAAAGGGAAGATAAGTCTCAGGCTCCAAGAAAAAGGTACAATCTGCCACCCCACTCCTTGGGAGTCACTTTGGTTTAAGAGAATAGTAAGTAGGAGTGTTGTGGGTAAAGAAAAGGGGAGGTCAAATTGCTCATTAAGACTTAGAGCAAATCAGCTGGGAATACACTATAGCCAACCAAGGAGATTGAGGTTTGTGTGGTCGATGGTAAGTGTTGAGAGATGGACCCCAATCAAACAGAACTTAAGAAATGCTGCATTGGTTACACCTCTTGTATGAGTAATAGTGGTTTTTCAGTATGCTTGTGTTGTATCTTGGTGAAATTAGTTTCATTAGGTAACAAAAGAGCTTCACCTTCAGATTCCTGGAGGCAACTAAAAATGTGCATGAATGTACAGACATGGATTAGTCCACTAGCAGGATATGAGTAACTTGCATTTACTCAAGTGGCTATTACTCGTATCCTGTGAAGGGACTGTCCTCTTCATGGTGCCAGTTCCTTTTTAATAAGCTCAGTTGATTTGCACGAATACAAATCAGAGCAGAGGACGGCACTAACTCTCCACACTTTAAATACAAATCATCAGACAGTTTGAGTGAACCAGACCTGGGTTGCTGGTTTTTCCTCCTCAGCAACAGCCATCCTAGTAGTTTTCCCTCTTGTGGTTTCATTTTAGTCACTTTAAGTACGTTTGAGTATGTGGCAAAACCAGTAAATGCTGAAGTCTAGTATACGTAAATAAGTGGAAAATCAAAGAATGCAGAAATGTAAAGAAAAGATAATGGTTTGAGAGGATCAGTAGTATGAGGCACTCAAGTTTGTGTTTGTATGGTGTTTTGTATGTGTTTGGCTCCTTCAAAAAAACAAACCTATGTAACTTGCATCTTATAAAAGGCAGTACTTCAATAGGAAATCAGGTTTTCTTCAGGTGAAGCTAAAGCAAATAACTTCTGCTCAAGGTACTGCTAGCTAGGCAAATAAAGGCTGATTGTTCAGTAGCAGAGTTCACAGCACTTTCCACATCAAGGGCTTTTTCATTTAAATTTGTAAGTGTTCATGTGATAACTCATGTTCTGTTATCACATCCTCATGAAACTACTTTGCTTACAGTAGAAGAGGAGGAAATGGATATGGATTCTGGAAGGAAACTGAGGATTTCTGCCTTGCTTGATCATGCTAATAGAGATTTAGCTAAGCAAATTCCCTTGTCCTAGCTTGAGGGATTGGACTCAGCTTTGGGCTGGCTTTCTAGGAAGGAGCAACCCTCTTAACCATCGGTAGTGAAGGGGAGGATAGCTATATCTGTATATGCTGTCAGTTCTGTGGATGGCAATGCCTTGGGGACCCATGGAAGCTGTAGTTCATACTGCATTCGTCTTTCCTGAGGTAGCAGTAAAGAGCTGCTATGGAGTAAAGCTGCCTGTGTCCTGGGCTCTCCAGTAAAAGATCTATATCTGGATCTTTCATCTTCTAGCTTATTACTGAGAAGAAGCTACTCAATCTCCCCACAAAAAAAGTGTTTGCAGTCCATGATGCAGTATGTAGCTAGTATGAACAAAGAACCCAGGTCTCATAGAAACTGCCTGCCTGGGGCTTCTAATGATTTTGTTTTCCTTCCAAAGCAGAAAAATTCATGTGTCAAGCCCACTCTTATTGCTGCACTGGTTTTTAAAGTTAGCATCAATTAAGACTGCAGACCTTTCTTCTTCTCCTGGCCTGCTGTTGCTTAGTAACTCTCTTTCTCCTTTTTTTTTTTTTCTTCCCCTCCCCCCCATTTCAATTCTTCACCAAATCAGTACAGAACTGTGGTTTGGTGAAGAGTCTCTCTGGCTGTGCCAGGAGCCATTTCAACATACTCAAACTAGCCATTTGATAGTAAAAAAGTGCAGTAATGGAACATAATTAATTTGAAAAGCATTGAGTGAGAAATGGGTGTAATTCAGTGTAATTCCTTACAGTGTTTCAAATAGATTCTTTGCAAGCCAGTGCTTTCTACTTGAATAAAGCAACAGCATGTGTTGATATTATTACAATTGAATTATTAAAATAATTCTTAACTGAAACCATATTGATCACTGAGAGGGAACCGTGTTCTGTTTATGACCCTAACTTTCTTATCACCTTCTCCAAACTCTAGTTCAACAGCAGCTTTGCAGATTAAACGAAGCAGGTATCGGTCTGCCTCCGAGACCTTTTACAAGCTTTACAACCTTTTACAGTGATCATCCCAGATAACTGCAGTGAAACTTTCTGTACTGTTTGAGTCTTGCACATGTGCAGACATGCAGGACTTTCAGAGAAGGTGCAGTGGTACTTAGAATTATCAAGGTCCTTTGCGACACTGATCTCTGTGGGTTTTTTGAAATAACTCTAAATGTTTTTTTCCGCCTATCTCTTTCTGTCTGTAGATGTTTTCTCAGAAATAGAGGTTCTGATTCATGCATGCATCATGCTCATTGTTAACTGGTGAGTCCCTTTGCCATGAGGAGGAAAAACAAGCAGTACCACACATCACTGCTATTACAGTTTGGTGGTGAGAAAATTCCCCCAATTATTGACGTGTCCATTCACTTCTCCCCTTCAGTCAACTGTCTCCTTTCCAATTCAGTAATTTATGCAAACTTTTCACCATTGTCCAAACTGACCTTGCTCTTTCAAATCTTACAGCTGCGTGCTGAGCAATCTTGTGATATACTTGGTAAAGAGGTCAGAGTTAAACCATCTGTGTGCTTCTTTAGTGGTTGCTTGAAGGTCTTCCCTAAAATTATTCATAAAATGTCCAAAGACTCAGTTCTTCCATGATATTTGAGGAAACATGTCTTCTACATCATTTTTCTTTTATAATGAACAACTTTTATCATGCTGTGCCTTAGCTTTGCTGCTCATGTTAAAATAAACATCATGCTTCCACTTCCCATCGTTACTTACAGAATCACCAAATTATTTGGGTCAGAGAGACCATTAAAGATCATTTAGTTCTAACCCCCCTGCCATGGGCAGGGGCATCTTTCTCCAAGCTGCGTTGCTCAAAGCCCCATCCAGCCTGACCTTGGAACACTTCAAATGATGGGGCATCCATAACTTCTCTGCTCATGCATGCTTTTGTAGTCTCACTACAATAACTAAGAATTATAAAATGCCTAACACCTGAATCTGTGAATTACTGAGAACCAATTGGGGTGTGGCTAATAGTTTAGAAAGCTCTTAATTTTGTGTGGTTGATGTTGAGCATGTGGGTGCCACAGATGTAGAGCTCTAGAGATGTCGATCCCAGTAATAAAGAAAACACAGGAGCTATCAAATATGTTGTCTTAGCATCTGACCAGTCTCTTCTGCTATTCCTTTAATCAAAAGCAGCTTCATTTGAGTCCTACTGAGGGATGCACAGTGGGCAGAAGGGCAGCTTGCTGTATCTTTCTGAAGTTAGGTTTTCTTTTTGTTGTTTTTTTTGTTTTTGTTTTTTTCTTATAAGGTCTATGTTGAGACTTGTTAAATCCATTACACTTACGAGGGACAAAGAATGTGAATTTGATAGAATCAAAGCTACCTGTGGCAACCTTGATTGCTCTCTGGTTGTTGTGTTGAAACTCCAGGCCCTGAGAATAAGAAATATGCTCTTCCATATTCTTGTGAAGAGCTGGTTGAATCAGTGGAGAACCTTGTGTGATGGCCTCATTGAAGAACAGAGAAGTTAGATTGTATGCAGTACCACTTCTGTACTGTGTGCATGTAGACCAAGTGATAAAGACTTTGAATTTAGAGCACATCTGTAGGTAGTGCTGTTCAAACATAATTTTCCAGATAACTGGCTGTACACAGGCTAATAATACATGTGATTTAGAGTTACTTTTTTTTTTCTGAAATACTTTACTAATTAGAGAATTGGTTTCAGAGATCAAAAAAATCATTTTGAGACATTAAATTGTGCTCATTGTTCAAATTCTGGTCCTTTCTTAGTACCTAACTTTTTAGAAGTATTTTATATAATATAAATAGAATATAGAATGAGAAGTTGAACCAATTTGGAAAGTTTGATTTCAAACATGTCAAAATGACCTGATGTGATTGTCAGCCAAAATCTCTGTTTATTTTGGGGCTGAAAATTTTCACTCAACTCTGTTTAAATGTTTAACCAGTGTCTCCTACTTTGTTCTTATGTAAATTTTCTGTTGCGGATTTTTTAGGGTTTTGGGATATTTGGAAATAAGAGGTAGACCAGGGATAAACGTTAGAGAATAAATTATCTGTACATCTTGACAGTTTTTGAATGGTCTTTCAGTTCAGCCTCGTTGGCCCTTTTTTTTTTTTTTTTGCTTTATTGTGAATGTTGGAAAACAAAATTTGCTTGCAGAAATACTTGGAGAAGCTTTTCTAGCAGCTGTTCAACTATGTACAGCCACAACAGAAAGAAAAATATTACAATATAGAGTTAGGGCTTCAGAATAAAGTTAGCAGATAAAATGTAATTTCCCAGGTTGGTGTTGGCCAGCATGCAGAAGGTTATGCTGCTGGCGTGCTAGAAAAGTGACAGGGGTTTTATTGATATGTCGACTCAGAGACCAATCGACAGCCTGCTAAGAACTATAAACACAAATAGAGTAAATTGTGGTGAGTTGTAAAATGGTGGTGAGATCTGTTGCTTTCATTGAAGCTCTTCTAAATATCAGGAGCCAAAGATGTGGCTTTATATATAAAAATGATGTTCCTAAAGGAAAAGCAACAGCACTATTATATGAACAGGCTTTTTGATGTGGGGTTCGGTGGTTTTTTTGTTGTTGGT
The DNA here is from genome assembly GCA_020745705.1 of Hemiprocne comata. Lineage (NCBI taxonomy): Eukaryota > Metazoa > Chordata > Aves > Apodiformes > Apodidae > Hemiprocne > Hemiprocne comata. The sequence continues at coordinate 87,887,955 of CM036588.1, forward strand.
ATGCTTGTTTGTTTCATTGAATTTAAAGCTAATAGTTTTGTTTTATATTTGGTAATTTGGCTCTTTATGCTCTGCTTTATACTCTCTGAAGAATTAAAACTGATAAATGACTACCAAGAGAAAGCAGTAGTGATATTAGCAATGTCTGCCTAGTGGTGATAATTTTCTGTATTGTTCAAATGTTGTGAGAGAAACGTTTAAAATGCACTGTGGGAGGCTTGATACTGCATCTAACTTCCAGTGCTTCTGAAGTAGAAGAGCATCATATGCAATGTGTTTGCTATTTCAGTGCTCCTTCATAACAAACTTACAGTTTGTGATCTGTCATACTTGTTAAAACTGTTTGCTTGGAGACATGCATCCCAGACAGCTTGCTGTTGTCCTGCTTTATGAAGTGTGAATTTGGCTTTCCAGGGGTCACAAGGAAAAGGGTGCCTGTGTCACCAGTTTCTCCATTATGATCTGTCCTGACCCCCTTCCTAGAGCTCTGCATTCAGAATGGGCTAAACCATGTTACTTATGATGGCTCAGGTACTGCTTAACTGCTGTCATGTTTCCAAGGGGCATCTTTACGAATGGGCAAACTTGTATGGAGTCAGACTGAAGGAGCTCCCTGGTGTCAGCTTCTTTAGGTTGACTCGAAAAACTCAATGGACCTTATGCTATTTCTTCACAGCAATTATGCACCCAGTTCTGGCCATGGTACCATAAAACATGCTAGTCCTCTTGTCTCCCCTTGGTCTGGACTAAAAAGTGAAAGTGCTTAAAAGAAACCCTCTTGAGACTTTCAGCCTGAAACACTCTGACATTTGCTAAGAAGTCATCCTAACCTTGTTCAGAAAGAGCATTTTAGCCTGCTTAATTATGGGATAAATTATAGTAACTTTTAAGTATTTGACTGGTTCTTGCTGTACACTAGTCAATGCAAGACAAAAATGTTGCAGCTCTTCATTTTTTCCTCAGCTTGCGACACAAAATTTCTTCTGCCACTGTTATGGCTACAAACCAACCCCCTACGAAAGAAGGAACAAATCCTTCTTATTAACCCTCTGAATAAAGCTTTTGGCTCTTCTGTGGACAGCCAACTATGGTTTCCCCTCTCCCCTCCTCAAATCATTGTAAGATTATAGAAGTTGCTTGTCTTAATCCATCACCTGCTAGGAAGAGGCATTATTCTGTGAAAGTTCCTGCAAAGTGGAACATAGTGTAGTCTAAGGTGCATAGAAGGAGAAAGGTCAAACACAGCCAGGGTTCAGCAGGCTCATTACCAAGAGTATTGCAGTCAGGTCTGCCCCTTATTACAGTAGCAATAAACGTGCAACCCCCTTTCATTGCTTTTTGAACAAAATATCCTGAAATTCAGGTACCCTCCAGAGTTCTCTCAGAAAATGAGTTTTTTAAAATCCGTTAGCAGAGGTTGCTGGCATGAAGATGTTTAATAAGACTGGTCCCAGTTCTGACCCCTGGGAACACCATTAATTACAGGTCTCCAACTGGACTCTGCACTGTCGATCACATATTGTTATCTCATTGTTCTCCTGCTTTCCCTGACCTCGGGTAAGGCGAAGTATTAACTCTGTGGCCTACTTAACAGCTGCTCTGTGCAGGTGCAGTTAGAACTGAAGTGGTGTTCTGGAGGGTTTTCAGAACGTGCTGTGCCATGGCAGGCATTGCTTCATTCCCTGTTGCTTAAGCACTGCCTTGAGGTTGAATGTTTTGTTTTTGGCTGCTGGAATTACAGATCAGCCTGAATAACTCTAAACTAAGTACTACACAGTAGTGTTTGAAAGCTAAGTTGTAAAGTAGGTTCATCTAAGTAGAAGGAATTAGGTTTTAAGCTTGGTGGGGCTATGATCCACAATGGTCAAAAACTAGTGTGTTGCACAGATGTGCCAGGTGGGTATTCAATTAAAAATCATACAGAACAACTGGAAATTGAAGGCACAGAACATTTATGCTGTCAAAACTTTGACAGGTGCAGAAAACACCTTAAGTACGCGGTCCACTAGTCTGTTTTTAATAGCTGTTGGCTGAATTCTTCCTTGTCTAATAAGATGTGAGTCTCTCGACAAGCTTTCCGTTAGTTAAGGTCAGCAGCAGTTAGTCTTTGGAGGGTTATCTGTGCATGTATCTTGATTATTAGGAGAGCTGGTTCAGCGAAGCACCCAAGTGCTTATCCAAATAGCTGTGTGTTCCAAAGTTTGCTTATCCAAACATCTTCCAAACAGTTCATGTGTGCAAAACTTAAGCTGCAAATCTTGTAATTATAGGCTTTCATGGAAGATTTCTTATTTCCTGCTTCCAGCCTGAGTGGATATACTGCAGGAACAGCTGCCTTCACAGTAATTCAGCAATTGCATTTCTAATTCAAAAGGGAACTGGGAGAATAAAGGAATGAGAGAGACTGGGCTCCTGTGAACGGCCAAAAAGAATTATTTTATCCAGCTTGAGTTGTGCATGCAGGTTTGTCTCATTAAAAGAAGGGGTGGGGAGGGAAGAATTCTGTACACCTTGCTTGGAGATTACTTCAACAATTCAGATGATGTTCAAGCACATTAACAGCAAGAAAGGGAAGGAGGAGAGAGATTCTGAGGAGAGGTTCTGAAGCGATTCTGAACTTTATACTTGCTGCACAGCTATTACACTTGTTTTCTTCCTGGAAGCACAAGTGAGCATACTTCATGCTCACATTTGGGAGTGAAAGCTAACTGAATAAATGAGTACTGGCAATAGCTCAGGGCCCTTCTTGAACTCCAGTTCAGTGTGTGTAAAAGAGGTGTGTTGCTTACCGTGACCACTGGAAAATAGACTCAGCAGAGAAGAATTTACAGCACAGCTGCGAACTATAGCCCTAAAATGGCAGAGGAGCAAGGCTTTTAGGTGAGACAGTGTCAGCATATGCTGCCAGGCGAGGTCAGTTTGAACATCCTGCCTAGAGTCAGCAAGCTGAAAGTGCTGAAGAAAGCAGAGCAGTGAGGAACAGCAGGCACTTAGAGGAGACTAGCAAAAGATGTGAGTTGGAAGGAGAGAAGAGGGATTTCTTTGGTGTTGTTCATTGCACTAGCATGTCTCACTTGAGTTTCATTGTGAGTTCCCTCCTTGTCAGTCATGAATAAAGCAACAATCACAGCTGTGTATCGGCACCGGCACAGCTCTTTCCCCACCTTTTTTCTGTCAAGCAGTCCTGCTGTCTTACTGGCAACTGCAATTGCAGCTGTGGACCAAGGGCATGGTGACACAGATAAGCTGGGCTTGATGCATTGATGCAGCTGTGTGTTGACTCTCTGAGCCTCTTTTTTGGTTTGTTTAAGGAGCATCTAGTGAGTTGTGAATTATCAGCTTTTCCTGGCTTCGTGCATCTTGGCCAAAGTGACAGAAAAGAGGAAGGACAGCAACTCAGATTCTGGCAGTGTGAGGGTTCATGTTGAAGACATGCTGCAGGCACAAGGGTAAAGAAGCTGTTTCAGAACTACACTAGCTGAGTAATTAAATGAAAAGGTTTCAGTATGTTATCTTCTGTTTCTTCCTCAGTGCTTGTTAACTTACCCACGGTAGAAGTTAAAGGGACAGTAGGACTTAACTGGCTTGTGCAGTAACATATGGCATGCAAGGTGAAGTGCTGCAAATAATATTCAGTAGCTTAAGACAGAAGTGTGCTTAGAGACCCTATTTTGCCTGGGGAGAAAATAAGAGAATCAAGAAGAAGGGATTTTCCTGTCTTAAGTAGAATGAGGTGTGATGAGTGGGTGGTCTGCATGGCTTACCCACTTGGCCTACTCATGAGAAATGTATGAACTTTGACAAGATTCCACAGGTCCTTGGTGGGACCTCAATGCTCAGATCTTTACTAATAATTAGGTCTGAAGTTCTAGTTCATTAAGATACAAGTCTAACTTTAAGTGTCTAGGAAGCTTCTCAATTAATGTTGAATAAATGCTTAACTCACCTACAAAATCCAGTGTTCTGCTTTTCTGAGTTGTAAAATGGGATCTCAAAAATGTGGTCATCTGCTGAAGGTGCGTAGCTATTAAATAATTATTACATTAATGAGGTGGAATTCTGAATAAAGCTATAACCTCTAACTAGGCAGACTCTGCAAGCTCATTTCATTTCCCAGTGAAATAGCAATAGAAAAGATCCTCCCTTCCCCACTTGCCAGCAATGGACATCATTAAATATGTACTTAGTAGCTGGCAAAACAGACTAAAAGTTAAACTAACTTTGCTAATAATGGACTTCTCATAATGGACTTCTCATAATGAAAATGCAAGGTACCTTATTTAAATGTTGGCCTCTGGACAGAATGTGCAACACAAGCCTCACAAGATTGTCACTAATCTTTTGTAGGTGCCCTGTAGCCAAAAATGTGCTGATGTCTGGCTTTGCACAGACTGGAGACCTGGGAGATTATATGTTTTGAATAGGATCAAATGACTAGAAGGAGAAAGCACTCTATACTTAGCTGTCTTGTCATACAGACAGAAAAATGTTTTGCATGTGACCTTGTTAACAAACCGAGCAACACTACAAAGCAGAGGCAGAACTACTGAAGCTTAGACATAATTGAGAATCTGTGTTTCTCTGGTCATCTGCTGAACATACCCCTCCCCCCCAGTTCTCCCATTTAAACTTAGTGACTTCCATTTCCATGCTGACTCTAGTTCAGATGAAGAGATGAGGGTGAGAAAATGTAAGACAGCTAGAAGATCCAGTCTCCTGGTCCGGTTCCTCTCCATGTCAGAAAGGCAGAACACCAGTTTAATACAGGATTTCTCTTGCGCTGTGAGTGTCAAGTCCTCCTTTTCTCCTAACAGTCATTTTTTCTCCTTTCCCACTGCAAAGTCTGTCTGGTGTACGCCTCAGCTGCCATGCCTTTGAGCATCTTTCAAATTACTCTGACCAGGCTGACTAGCTCGCTACAAATTAATTCTCTTCTGTTGCAATGCACACCTCTGTCTTCAACTGAACTGACTCCTATACCTGCGGTCTTGCTTGCCTCTTCTCTTTTAAATAGCCTTTTACATCTACCTCTCTGCAGCCGCCTCCTCTCTGCATCACGGATTTTCACTGATGCTCCTTTAATCAGAAGATTGACATCCCCTTGTCCCCTCCCCTCCTTCCTCCTTGTTACAGGCAGAATTTTATTTACTGCTCCTTTCCTTTACCAAAGGACAGCATATGGTAGAGAATACTGCAGACACTTAATCTCCCTTCCAATACTGCTTTCACGGTATGAATGACTTGCGAAATGCCTCATAAATATCTAGTCCCCAGCTCAAGGCAATCGAATTCCTATTTTTCCCCATCTATCACCCCACACCTTCTTTTAGTTAGGATAGATTAAGCTGCTGGGGTGACTGCCACCATGCAAAGGCACTCATGCTACGAACCAGCAGCATGTAAATGCTTTGTCTCAGCCAGGAGCTATATATTCTTTGCCCTGGGGAAGCTTCTCTTTCACTTTTGTCCAGAAGGAGAGAGTAGGTTCTGAAACTGAATTTTCTATGGAAACCTCATTATGTTCTGGATCTCAAACATTGCAACCACCAAAACCAAATTAGTTGTAGGAGTAAGTGTCTTTCCCAGGTAAACTGGTAAGGTGCTGCCAGTAGAAGCCTGTTTGGCTTTAATACTGTTGCTCAAAAGTTCTGTTCCTGATCCTAGCAACATTTTTTTTATCCAGAGAAGGGCCTCTCTTGTGAGCGAGCACAAGTAGGAAATAGAAAAGCAAAACCATGTATCTGTCCCGTGTTGCTCTTGCAATTGGAGGCTGATAAAGTAACACAGAACTGTCTGAGCCACACACAGAGGCAGAAGTGGAAGGAGCAGAGATCAAATAATATGAAGCAGCATGATAGTAAAAAGAAAAGCATGTAAAAATACCAGACAGATGGCTGGGGTGTGTGTGGGGGAGTTCAACTAATCCATGGGAAATCAGAACAGTTGGATGACTGTTTTAAAACCTTTTAAATGGGGAAAACAGCAATTTAACCAGACCGGATAAGGAGAAAGCAAAGATAAGCCACACTAAAAAGAGGAAAGAATGGCTTCTTAGACATTACTTATGTAGTGCTATAGGACATCACAAATCCAAGTAGCCCATTTTACTTGAGTGCTGTATACATCAAAAACTTCTTTGAAAGCATCTCCACTGCAGGCTGTCATCTTGAGGATGAAATAAGCAAATGGTTTCTTTAAGGCTTGGTATGGGTGAATAGGTGTCTGTGGACAAATGTCTTATAGAAACAGAGACTGGTGGAATGTGGCCAGAGGAGCAGGAGGCAGCAATGCACAAACAAGGTGGCATTCTGTCCTTTGGGGACAGGAATACTTGGGTTTTTCAGGGAAAGAATTAAAATGGTTTTCTCTGTTACTTCTCTCCCTCTCTTATCAAATATAAAATCTGCAAATACAGAAGTCACAACAGAACCAGGGAAGAGCTGGGCAAATATTTAATTTTGCTGTCTCTGTTTACAGGATGTTTCCCCAAATTAAGAAACAGAGGAAATGATGGAGAAAAAAAATGTAGAAAGAACTGCCAGCTCCTGCTCTTGTGCCTCTAATGGTGTATCTTTCTGCTCGGAGTGGAAAGCCACACCTGAAAGCATGCCCAGCTGAGAGGCAAGAAGTCAAGCTGGTGGAGCTGCAGATTGTGATTATCCTAAATCACCAGTGACAGGCTCTGAAAATGCAACCTGCAAACTGTTACCACAAGAGATGGCTTTCAAAGAGTGATCTCTGCTGTTTGAAAAACTAGCTAGGAGACCTGGGAGGAGGATGGGTTTTCTGTACAAGTCTATTATAAGGTTAAGGGTGGAGGAGAGACTGACTTTCTTCTATTTCCTTTTTAGCTACTGAAGCCATGAACTGGTTTACAGGAAAGGTGCTAGGGTTTGGGGTGGTTTTTTTTGGGGGGAGGGGGTTGAGAACAAAGACTCTGTGTGTAACTTAATGCCTTCTGGAGGAAGTCAGCAAGCATTTAGAGCTCTTAGATTCCAGTGTGCAACAGATCAGAAATGAGCTTGGAGTGTCAGCCGTCAAAATGCACACAGAAACCACTTCAAGGGAGCATGAATTATGCATGAGGCACTCAGAAGTTGCTCAGGGCTAACAGAGTTGACATGTCAGAGGTGACCTGTGCATGGGATCAGCGGTGGTCTGGTGGTGCCTTCTTGCTGTATGGCAGGGAGTTTTGTTTCCTGGGTGGCAGGAAGACAGGAGATAGAAAGCAGACCCCTGTCTCTGACTTGGTCTGCTTAGCACATTGAGAATATAGTTGTATGGAGCTAAGAAGGACCACAAATGTGGAATTAAAAGGAATGGTCTTCTTTCTGTACAGACGCAAACATCTTTGTACAGCAGAGTTAAGCAACTTCGGGCAGGAGAGATTTTGAGCTGCTGTGGCACGTTTCCAGGAGCTAATAAGAACTTTAAATAGAGCCCAGGCCCTAAATACACTTTATTTAGGCTCAGAGCACCAGCTTTTCTTCCTTCTGCAACTCAACAAGAAAAAGCTTATAATCTTGTCTTTGAGTTTCTAAATTTGAAACTGGATTGACTTAGAGAGTCTTCGTGTTAGTTAACAGGTAAGATGAGGGGCAAACCCTCTTCTCATTCTGGATTTACTTTGCCATCAGTGGGCGCTGAGCCGTAGTACAGAGATTGTTATACCTACTAGTGAGGTGAAAACAGAATTTGTCTCATAGTGTCCTGCATGGTTCACCTCTAAAACCTGCCCCCAGAATCTGGGTTAGAGATGGATGATGACTTTGGAAACCACAGCAGTAGGTTCAAGTTACTGCCCCACAAGTTTATCAGTCAGGTTGAATAGCTTATTTTGCATTGAGGGGACTCAGAGGATTTGCATGCTCCTGTAACATCACAGAGCTGGAGGGATGGTACTTTCAGCAGCATGGTGGTTACTTCATAAACCAATATATCTTTTGAGCACCACCACTTAATGTTCCTTAGACCGAAAGTTGGTGACTGCCTGGAAGATTTAGCATTGTTGAAAGCAGTGGCTGGTTAGCAAGACCAGGTACTGGTACGGTAGTTGTAACAGAATAGATTTGGCCCTGTATTTTGTAACCAACTCAACCCTTCCCAGTTTCTCAGACTGAACGAGAAGGGAAAGCTTTTCACCCTCTGACCCCATTTTGGCTACGCAAGGCCCAGTAAATAAAGTAAAGCCAATGGTGTGAGAATCACTCAACCAAAGCTCTGATCCATCCTCAGAAACATTTAATTTACTGATTTATAGCTTTCATTTTCTAAAACGCATTTTTTTCATTTTGCTAATTTTAAAACAAGGAAGAGTAAAATGGGGGAAACTGACTTCTCAGGTAAACCAACACAAAAATTGGTTTTGACATGCTATTGAAGGAATAAATGGTATTCACCCCCACAAGTCCCTAAGTATGTCTAATTCAACTCATCAAGTACTTATTTACTGTATCTCCAGACTGCTGTTCTGTAATTTGATGCACGCTATTCTACGAGTTCAAAAAAATTATCGAAGTTTAAGATACCAGTTCTTTTCATGCTTATGCTGATGATAATTAAAATCTTTCAAGTGTGACATTTAATAAAGCTTCTCCCTTCTGTCCAGCAAGGTCCACTCTGCTCCACTTCATGCTAGCAAATGAATGAGAGCAAGGAGCTGAGCCTGCCAGGGCCTCTTGGAGTTTCGTGAGGAGCTGAGGCACAATTAGAAACTGGAAAAAGGGGAGACCAGGAACTTTTATGTGTCACTGAGAAAGAATGGGAGTTTTAGAAATGGTGCGGAACTTGAGCCAAAAAAAGAGGTTTAAACTTTTGAAGATCTACCTTCTGTTCCTAGGCATGATAGAAATAAAGAGCTAATTGAGCAGTAAAACTTACTGGAGTTGGCTAGGGTGTGATCACTTGTAAAGGATTACTAACAACAGGATGAGGGTTTTTTCCTCTGCAGGGAAGAGAAATTAAGGAATATAAAATACACGGCATAATATATAGTCATGAGCATATGAAATCCACATATGTAATAAGTCCTTTAGCTTCCTTCTGACTGTTGCGTCCATAAAACCTGTCTGGAGTTCTGATGAGGAAGGGAGGTGTGAGGAGACCTCAGCACTGCAAGCGAGCGGTGACTTTGCTGTCACTTGAGCATGTCTGCACTGCTTTGGGTGTTTTAAATCTGGTGAGGGCTTGTTTCTGAGGTGCAGGTATGCTGTGTCAGGCAGAGCATTCTGTTCAGTGATCAGCTCAATAGCTCAGGATAACTCCCAAAATAAACGGTGCTCCCCATCCTTTGCTGCCATACTGTTGTAAAACTTGATCTTGGAGGCTGACCTATTGGATACCCATGCCCTACTATGTTGGGCACTGTACAGGTGAAAAAAAGCCCACAGTTACTAGTTTCCACAAAACTGAAAGGAAAAGCTAAATAAACAAATGTAATCAATGGCTGTGTTTGGAACTGTTCTCAAATAACAACTACGATTTGTAAGACTAACCACTTGGCTCAGCAATAAGTAGTTGTAGAACCGGATTTTAAGGAAAGACTGAAGGAAACCAAACTGCTCAACTGCCACAAATATCCCGCTCTGCTCCTGTAAGAGAAAACAAACCAACAACTAATGTAAAAAAAAAAAAAAGTTTTATTAACTGTTGGAAGAATTATTTCTATCTAAGTATTTCCCAGTAAAACTGAAGTGACTTAATGCCCAAACTTTCTTTTAAAAAAAAAAAATAAAGGTGTTTTTTCAGGCTGCTGGAAGTTGGCCACTGAGTGTGTCTGTAACACATTAGGCACTGTTTTTCAAAACACCTTGTGGACTGCTAATTGGGGCTTGCATAATACCGCAAAATTGCAGGCATTCCTTTGAAATAAGTAGGAATGAAAACTGCTTTTCTGGGGTAAAAGAAAAAGGAAAATTTTATTTTTAATAAGAAGCTGTAACAAAAATCTTTAGTTTGAATGTATTATAATTATTGTCTGCTTTTTTTTTTTTCCTGAAGAAATTAGAATAATTTGAGGAAAAGTTTCTAAGCAGTTTTGAGTTACACAAGTTCAAGGGGGCCTTGCGCATACAGTACTACTGTTCAGGCCAAGAGGTAAACAATTATGAAATGCCTTTGAAATGCAGGGTTGGTGAGGCTTTTCAAGGTTATGTATTTTGTCACTGAACATAACAGTAAGTTGTTGGGAGCAGCAGTGAGTGATACTTATGAACAGATGTCCAAATGAAAAAGTTACGAAATTTAATGGCTCAGGGTCCAAATTCTTAGTTATAACACCCTGTTGTAAATCTGACTTACCCTAGAGGGACCAGAGCAGGGTAAAAAAAAAATAAATAAATCTTTAATTAGAGAAATATTTTTGCTTGGTCAAAATTCAAACTTACTCTGCTCTGTAGCTGCTGAGTTCATCTGCATTTCAGGCCTGTCCCTTCTGCAGATCTAGGGCTGGATTGGGTTTGGGCCTGAAGGTGTTTTTAGGGTAGAATGGGATCAAACTAGGGCTGGCATAGAAAAGCATTAGGCTGCATTTTCTACTTCTGTCCTTTCCAACCGTTGGATCACACTGATGCTTTTCATGGCCTTGAATTTTCAAAATGTCAGTCCAAGCAAGCTTATTTTGGTTGTTTCCTGAGTGTCCAACAACTTATAATGACTGGATGTGGGTAGCAGCTCTTAGGAGGGAAAGCTGGAGAAAGCCAGTTTCAGAGCATCACCAAAGAGTGCCTGGGTGCATGAGAGAGCCAGTCCTATCCAATTAACTCTTATTTCTGTCCTGAAATTCTGAAAGTGCAGTAGTTAGATCTCATCATGCTCTGGGTGATGTACCAGCATGAAAGCATGAAACATTATATTTCCAAATTTGTTTCACCTCACTGCATGATTTTCTGTTTAATGAAATACAGCAAAAGGAAAGCTTTTAGGCAAGCAGATGTACTGGTTGCTAATAGAGTTGGAAACTTACACTGTATTTTACCAACAGATTGGTCTCTTATGGTCAGAAGCTCAGTGCAGAAAATAATCTGGCAGCTTGGAGAACAGAGAGGTGTCAGGGAATAGCATTTTTTGTTTTAAGTGTCAGGTTTGACAGTACTTTTGTTTATATCTAATGAATAACTAATGCTCATATCTAAGACATGGTATTTCAGATTTGTATAAAGAAGGCTTTAAATGAAAGGTACGAGTCCTTCCCATTAATCAATTACACACAAATAAGGAAAGAAAATTACTTTTAGTTATATTTGAAGCACAGGAGGAGGTGGCAGCAAGGGCAGATTATCAGGGCTTTGCACAGCAGTACCTGTGTAAGAAATAAACAGCTTTTGACAGGAAGATTACAAAAACTGAAATCATGAGGACAGAAAAGCTGTTGCTAAATGGTAAGCTTGAATTTGCTTTATTTACCCACCATTTTCCTTCTGCTTAAACAGAGGTACTTGCCAGGTTCTTGATGGTTTCAGTCATCCCTGAGCTGTTGGTAAGTTTGTCACCTGCACAATAAACCCATGCTTACACAACTTGTTGAGGGGATAGGCTCTTGCCCTCTCCTGTGCTGCCCCATGGGCTCCTCTGTGCTGCTCATGATGGGATGCAGAGCTTGTGCACAAAAGCAGCTGTCAGTGCTGAGCAGATTGCAGAATTACAGTGTCCAGTGCTGTATATTTTTAACTTTATACCTCTCTCTTGAAAAGACAGACAGGTGAACGAAGGAAATGCAGGAGGCCAGAGGTTAAAAAACATCCCGATGAGAGAAAAAAATTCCTCTTCTAAGGCAAGGTTTTGTCACTGACCCATGCACTTCAGAAAATAATGATGAGTGGTCATAGATATCTCCTAAGCATAGTATTTGCTTTAGATGGAAAATAAGAGCAGGAAGAGTATAAAAAAATCTCTCCAGAAGAGCACAGCATGTACCTGTCTCTCTGTGCAGCAGTGATGAGAATATCATCATCCTCTCCATAAAACTCTTGAGTGTGAAGGTGAGAATCACAGAAAATAGTCACGTAATGACTTAAGCTTTCCTTCCCTACTGTTCTGACTTATTTTCTCTTGTCCTGATACACTATAAAGAATGGAACATGTAATAAAAATACTTGAGCTCAAGTGAGTTGTGTTCGTTTGCTTACTATTTCCATAGAAATTTATCTACTCAGGATTACAAATAGTGGAAATGCCAGTGATTGTAATTAAAAGGACATAAAATGTCAGTACATCAGTATTTTTTAAAATCTGCCATTTCTGTCACAGAGTTTCAGAAAAACCTAGAAAAGCAGAGGAATGTAATTGTTTGCTGTCACAAGAGATACATTTGCAAAATTTGTATTGAAATGCTGTTTCCTGTTGCAGGCGTTCCAGTGGTTCAAATATATTCTGTTCTAGTATTTCTTATTTTAGACCTACTTCTTAAAATGGCAGGAGAGGACCCCAAAAGACAGGTAAACCACACACTGAGAACAGTGTCTTCTGAGACATGGAAGAAAGTTTTCTGTGCTTTTTGATTTTTTTAGTGCTTTACTTGTTTCCCCTACACTTTCTGGGTTTGGCTCGTGCTAGTTGAAATATATACTTACATAAAAGCCTGCAAAGAAGTCTTACCTCAATATTATTTTGAGGACTTGAAGGCTGTGAATCATAAAAGGCCCGTTTACATGATCCTTGACTGGATTGGGATCAAAATAAGTGGTCTGCCTTAGCAGTCTTCCTTATGTATGTGAAATAGTCAAAGATATAGATGTACATTTGTGTGCTTGTAGAGGAATGCCTTAAAGTAATTTTGCTCCTGACCTGAAGATGGTAGGTTTGTTTAATTTTATCATAGCCCCTTAAAGTTCTTTACCTGAAATCTGTTGAAAACTGAACAAAAAACCTGCAAGATGGACTATTCTTAGTATTTCCAATCCAGACAAAATGTGATTTAACTTTCTGACTTCGTGGAGACAAAAAACATTGTGTTTCCATTAGCCTACTCCACCTAAAAGCAAGAATTAAAAGCAGAACTGTAGCTCCAGCAATGAAAGCTGTTCATTCTAGCACTGATTTTATTAAGCAAGTAGAAGAACCTCATCTATATATGAAAATGCACTGAACATCATTTAGGTGATCATAACATTCCTCAATTTGCTGCGGACTGTCATATTGACTCAAATTGCACTTTCCTCACACATACATTTCAAAGATCCTTTTTTTACTCCCTTATTGGTGAAAACCCTCATTTTCTCTTGTTGCATATAGCTGCTGTGTGCATACAGTGAAGTCAGAGTATTAGATACTTCACAGGAGTGGTGATTTTTACATTTACATTGTGGGACTGAATTTGGAAAGACAACGGGAGCCTTTAAATTAGTCGTCACAAGTTTCAGATAGCAAAGATTTATACTTTTAGGCTAGCTGATAAAGGATGTTTTCCTGTCCTGCAGTGGGTTTGTACAGCCTGAAAGCATCTCTCATCCTGCTACTCAAAAATGTATGAGAAGGTAGTTAATGAAGTGTGGTAAGCTATAAGTTAGGAAATACTCAGATATGGGCACCATGCTATGTAGCTCAATGAATTTGACCACAATTATTATATAATTACTGTGGTAATGATTGGTTTCTGAGTTTTGACTTCATAAAGCATGATTGTGTACTGTTAGTATTTGGTTGCTAGGGGTTTAGTTTAATTAGTCAAGTTTAAACATGGCTTGCTATGAAAAGCAAAACGTTTTAGTTTGTTACGGTTTTCCTGAGTTAAGGCTGGGCAAGGATGAATTTACAATGAGAAAGCACAGTGAAAGCTAAAGTGTTCTTGGGCAATATCCATAAAAAAGATTTTTACTGAAAACCTAGTTAGATGTCTTTTTTTCCCCTTGGTACTGCTGAACCAATAACCTTTACATTCAATTAGTTTTGTGCCAGATAATGTTTTACAATAATGCATCGCATCCCTACCACAAAAAATAAGGTGAATCTAATAGAATTTTACACATTTTCTCAATTACCCTCAGCATTTACCATAGTTACCGCATTTCTATACAGTTTGTCCTGGAGCTGTCCTTCTAGAGGATTTTGTTCTTGGTCACTAAGGTTCAGTGATTCAGCTCCAAGTTAAGATACTTCAAAGTACTGAAGCTGTGGACACAAGATCCTGCTGTACAAAAGTTCCTGCTGTAGCCAGTGGAGATCAAGTCAAGTGAATCCTTCTCCAGGCTCTGCCAACCTATGGCTTTGACTGTAATGGGAGCTGAGTCATGAAGCTCACATGCAAATACATTTAAGTAGTCAAAGTGGGGAAAGAAATTTCCCTTAGCTTTCAGGCTCTGCTACACTCTAATGAGGTTAGTTTGTGATGGTCTGATCTCGAGCCATCTCAATGTTTCTTGATAGAGAAAGGAAAACTGGATTTCACCACACCAGGAATGAAGACAGAAGAATGTATATTTTGTCCTTACCTTTGGTGGCTGCAGAGCTCAGTATTTTGGTGCCAGTAAAAGACATTCAGGAAAGGGAAAGCTGAGAAAGGCTGGTGGGACTTGCCTGGCCAAGCAGAGGGGTGGAAGCTCTGGGAGAAGTAGATGGATACGTGGAGAAACAGGCTGGAAGAGCTCAGAGGGATGTAGGGACTGTGAGTGGGAGTTCCTTTGTTCTCCAAATTGACATCCCAAGGGATTTTATTGGAAGGCCAGTAATGGTCCCTCAGGAGTCTCACGTTGGTGGCAGTACCAGTCAGGGCTCACATGCATAAGAGAAACCCACACCTTAACTTCTATGCCCAGTCCCTTCCCAAAGCTGCCTTTAATTATATTGCCAGAGCAAGAGCAGCCAGGAGCATTCTTGTACCCTCAGACACAACATGCATGGCAGGCCTGGCCCTCAGCTCCTGCCTGCTCTGCTGCCAGCTCTAAGCAGCTCCAACAGCATACACAAACCAGGTAGAGGGCAAGCAAATACTGCTCTTGCTGCTTACTCCAATCCCTTTGCATTGCAGCTGTGGGGAAAGGGAACAGTCCCTTCCCCCTCCTTCATTCTTCTCCTGCCTGAGTCCTGGAGGAGAAGTCGATGCAGCAGGACTCAACATTCAGTGGGACCCAACACACTACACAGCTGCTGTGCCTGGATGGACCTTAAATGGCTTGCTCCACTTCTGCCTAAAAGGTTATGAAGTTTTTTTTAATAATTTTTGCCAAAATAATTTTTTGAAAAGTTCACAGGATCTGGAGATGTGCTGTTTGGCAAGTGCTCTTATCTCTTGACATGTGCAACTGTCCTTCCTGTGTTTGGATGTTGAAAAAATAAGAATATAAAAAAGGAAAAGGAAATTTCCTCTCACCTGAGTCATGTCTGTCACTTAACTTCTCATTAAGCATTCGTTAGCAATTAAAGTGTGATTTTGATCTCTCTCCTAAATACTTAATCTGTGTACCTGTTGACTGTGATTTTGGACAGTTTCCTGATTTTAGATAAATGGTATTCTCCTTCCATGTATTCAAGCATTAAGGAAACATATCTACTGTGGTGAAGGTTTATCGTTTTTAATTTTTGTCATTGGGGGGGGGGTCTATTGTTTTGTTATAATCTGTAATGAAGTATAGCTTAAAACAGTTCTAGTCATCAGCTTTTCTCTTGGTCTCCCTCCTCAGCACAGAATAGTATTGCAGTATTCTCCCCGCTTTCTTTGGTTGTTAGGGAAAAACAATGTTTGATGGAGTCTGAAGCCTCTGAGAAGTGTTTCTTTAATTTTCTTTGAAAAATTTCTCCTTGACAGGTTGTTTTGTCTTTTTTTCAAGAAGGGTGTGCTACTCTTAATAGGTGGTTATGGACAGAATGTACAGTTAGTAGTGAGTTGCTCTGTTCAGTCACGGCATGGCCAGTGGTGGCTGCAGCTGCTCCCTTTTATCTCCCTCTGGGTGATTCTGTCCTGATTGGCAGTGCAATCCTCAGGAATAACAAAGAGCTTCATCGTCTGGGCCAGCAGAGCCCTCAAAACTCCCTGCTAATCTCCCTGAGAAGCTCACCCAATAGTGTAAGTGGTAGCAGTTGTTGTATGGCATGGAGACTTGGCTATAGAGAAGTGAACACAAACCAACTTATTCTTAATTACTTTTTAAAGGAAAGCAGATTTCCTCCATAGTGATTATCAATGGGACTTGTGTTTGCAAGAAAGTTGGATAATTCAAAATGAAATAAAATCTGCCCAGGGCAGAATTCCAATGGATCTTATTCCTTTTTAAGTTCAATTATGCTTTTATAAGTAGTTCCTGAATAAGCTTTAGTAAGTGTAAATTAAAGAGCCACTCATACTAAAAAAATCAGCCAAGGTCTAAATCTGCTTCAGGAACAATTTTAAAAGCAGTGGTCCAATTGTGTCAGCCAGTACATTCTTCTTGCCTTTTATCATTTTCCAAACTGTTCAGTTTCCATATATAAATGGCATTATGCATCACTGTCATTTATTTCTTTCAGAATCTTAATCTTCCTCATTAGAAGTCAGTGCTGCCTCTGGCTGCACTTGTCAATAAGAAATGCAGGACATAACTTGGGTCTCCAGCTTTTGAGAAGACCACTCTTTACAAATCTGTTGCAAGTACCACCATAATCAACTGCATCAGTCGTGCCTGCTGAGAAGCTGTACTTGCAGCCTGGGTTCTTGAACCCACCAAGATCAGGTCTCTCTCATGTAACCTAGAACAGCTCCTTTGATGAGAGGATGCTTATGCTACATCTTCTTTTGGTCCATGTTTCACAGGCTTTTGACAGCCAGGATGTTTTATCTCCATGCTGCTCTGCCAGTTTACCGTGTCATGGACCAGTGGGACTGGTGTGGGAGGCCGTCTGCACTTCCAGTGCCTGCTTCTTCTCCAGGCTTGCAACTGGAAATTGGAGGCAATTCATGGCCTGTTCTCTCTCTGGCAGTTTTCAGGCCTGTAGAATTTAAAGCCAGTTTTGGCATGTAATCCTCAGAAGTGCCTTTTATGAAAGTAAACTTTGGGTTTTTTGAAAAGCATTGAAGCTGCATGAATTATAACATCACGTTACTGACTTTCCAAGTGGAGTGACTAGATCATTCCACCCATTCCTGTGCCATTGTCAGATGAGCAAACTGAATTCTTCACTCCTCACGATATTTCCTTGGGTGCAAAAAGAAATACAAAGTCTTCATAGCTAGAACTGATTAATGTAAATTCTGTAATGACAGGATATTTCAAAATTACTGTCTCATGCCCTTTAGGATTTTTTTTTCCTCTTTAGCAGTCTCCTCTGTTAGAAACTGTTTTTGTTAGATACTCTTTTAAACTAGAATTCTAAAAGGATTCACAGAAAGAAAACAGGGAAATTACCTTGACATTCGGTGACAGCTGTAATATCATGTAAATCATTACTAATGGAGAACAATTATGGAGGCTCAGAGTTGACTGTAATAGATTTTTCACACAAAGAAGGAAGTATGTTGGATCTCTTGTAGAGCTGTGAAGAAGTAATTACCTATCATCTTTCATACTTAAATGAGATATTTTTAAAGATGTTGCACTAGCCGTGACACGCTCAAGAACATCATGTTCTAGGCAGTGGAGTGTTTTGCTTGCACTTACATCTTTTAGAGCAGCTATCTGTACTGCAGCAGTGCTCTGCCTGCTTCATATTTTGGGTGTGTATGTACATTACCATTGCCATTTTGCACCGTTTTTGGGTAACCTGTTACTGGGCACACTGCAGCCATCTGGGATCCATGCCATGTGCAGTGATCTCTGCCTCTTGTCTGCCTCAGCCAACATGCCAGTTTGTTCTTAAAGTGACTTCTGCTTGCAATGTGACCTCCTCAGGACTACTACCTCCCTTAGAGGAAAGACATCCTATTTCTACAGTGGTATTTATACTGAGGTCTAAGAAGGTTTAATGAAATTTAGTAATTTGAGGTTCAAAACTCTAGTGAGAGATAATTATCTGTTGCTTATGAAGATGGAGTAGATGCTGCTTGAATGCTCCCTTGCTTCAAGGACATTGGTTGTGGAGTCTCCTTCGCTGGAGACATTCAAAACCCACCTGGATGCGTTCCTATGTGATGTGCTCTAGGTGACCCTGCTCTGGCAGGGGGGGTTGGACTAGATGATCTTTCGAGGTCCCTTCCAACCCCTAGGATTCTATGATTCTATGATTCTATGATAATGCCGTTTACATCTGGGTGTTCTATTAATTTTCCTCTGATTTTTCAGTTCTCTGTATGAGTGCATCCTGTAGTTATGAGTGGTTTTTAGTTAATGCCACTTGTCTCCTGCCTTTGCCTTACAGATTGGGAAAAATTGCGGTAGGGCAGTGTGCATTGACCCGATAGATGGCAAGCTTCAATTGCGCCTGCAGTTAGACTCACCATTTATTGCATCCAAGTGAAAAAAGAAAGTGTCACTAGGACATGGGACTTACTCTGCCCATTTGTGGACTGAAGCCCAGAACCAGGAGCCACCCCTCCATTGGGCTGCAATCCAAAAACTCAGACCCAGTGCTGCACCTTGCTCTGTGTGTTGTTAGGGACTTTCTGTGTCGTGGAAACTCAGAGCTGTGTCTACAACATTCAGTGACCTGAGTAAAACTATATTACATTTTTCAATTTCAACATTAATGTACTTTAAAGCAAGTCACATTTGGAGATCATTATGTTTTTCGTTTGTTACTCTGTTGCAATTATCTGGGCACATCACTTACCTGCCTGTTGTAGAGATGACGGGTACTAAAAACCTGAGGTGCCACCCTCTTCTCCACCTTTGTCCTGAAGCACAGAAGTCTCTTCAAGACTGGAACATCTTAGCTTAAGCTAAATCTTTTAATTGATAGTTGAGGAAAGGATGAGCAATGTTTGATCTGAAAGAGTGTGGACTTGATGGTTTAAAAACATTGGGTTCTCAGAAGTAGGTTTCAGTTTCCAGCATCAGTTTCCCATCTGTGAAATAGATTTTATGTTTAACAGCTACATGAGAATGAGCTGAGCTTAGATTACATTCATGCCTTGTTTGCATTAACTGGAAGAAGCTGGTGTTCTTCCTGTAGTTTGGACTGGCCAGGATCCATCTGACCATTTGTAGAAGGCTTTGTGAAAGAAAGCAAACCCTAATAATACTAGTTGAAAAAGCTGCATATTTTGTTATTCTAATCACTAGTCACTTAAAAATTTTTCAGTGTTTCTTGAAGACATAACAGGGTCAGGGCATGCGTGTTTTCTTTCAGTTTGTCTGCAAACATCTGTTTTCCCAGTGAATAAAAGTGTAAACAAGAGAGTAAGAGGACAGTTTATTTTCCCGATTTCAGTCTTTTTGTCCCACTCTTTCATCTTAGAATCGCACTGTAAAATTAAATTTTGGGAAAGAACCATGTTGCTGAAATACTTGGAGTGTTTAAATCTGTTTCCCTTGATAAAAAAATGTACACTGAAACCATTTTGACTACCTCATCAATTCACTGCTGTGGGAGACATGACATCTTAAAAATCTCTAAAATGTGTTTACATACATGTTCATTTACATATACACATATATTTAAATGTGTAGAAATATATATTTATTTTTTCTTTGTGCTTTGCTTCCCATTGGAGGATGGTTCAGGAACCTGGCTGCTCAAATGCTATACCAGTCTGATTTAATTCATGGCCAGCTTTGCCACTTGTTGCTTTGCCAATATAGCCTTTAGAGAAGCCCTGGACCATTGCCATGCATTAATATTTTGTCCTTAGAGTAATTAATGTGTGCAGTTTATCCTGTGGGTTAAAAAAAAACCCCAACAAACAAAAAAAAAACCCACAACCAAATCCAAAACAAAACAAGGACAAAGTACTTGGGTTTTAGTCCTGCACAGAATTGCCCTCCAAATGTTTCCAGTGGTGATGTTCAGTCATTGCTGTGCTGATGCCAAGTGATAATTGGGAGACTGATGTGGCTGAGAGAACCAAATTTGTACCAGACTGCTTTCGTTCCTTTCCAAAGGGGTCAGTTTTCATCATGGTTGACACGCAAGTATTTGCAACAGTAAAACAGTGGAGAGGGTTTAGGGGCAGGAACTATCAGATGGAATAGAGGAGAGATGTCTTGGCCAAGCTGAGTAAAATACGTGTTAGTTGAATACTGTTCACTCCAGCTGCTACCTTGCATTTACTTTGACATTTAGTCTATGATGAGACTAGTGTACTCATCTTTACAGGTCTTGCTGTCAGATAAATCACACGTATTCTCTATTTCAGGGTTTTAAAGCATGTATTTTTTAACTGTGGGATTAAAAAAAAAAAAGTGTGTGCTCTGAAGCAATTCCATTCTTAAAAATCACTTATTGCATGGGAAACGTCACAGATCAAAGCATGTTGTGATGTCTTACGATGGCATGTTGTCCGAAAGATGCCAGATGCCCAAGTGGAACCTGAGAATGTTTTGGTTTTCAAAGTCTTATAAATTACTGGTGTAAGTCTGCCTAACTGAATAGCTCCAGTTACACAGTATGGATATTGTGGGGGGGGAGAACTAGTCTGTTCCCCACAGGTGTCATGCAACTGGGATGAGGAAGTAGGAGAAGCAACTTTTCTCACAAGATTGGAGTTATTTCTGCAAACATATGTAGTGAATTTCAGTAGCTGTGTTGGTTTAAGGAAACTGTTGCTCAAAACTTTGTCCTGCTGGTGGTGAGTTGCTCTTCAGACACCTCTAGGTGAGAAATATCTGGGAAACAAGATATGTGCATCCCATACAGGAAGATTTTGCATGCACCTCAGCGGTCTGAGTGCATGCAAGAGGCTTTGAGAAAGTTCTGCAAAATCAAAACAGAAATAAAATCTGAACAATTAGGGAGCAACAGGGGCTGAGACTTGGAGCACCACCACCTGCCCACCTGCACTTTGTTGAAGGTCTGATGCCTTGCAGAGCCAAAACTAAACATTCAGTGGCTCAGACAACATGAGGCTAAACTGTGGTATGAAATGTGTCCCCAAAACTATCAATTACAGAACTTGAAGTAAGGTCTTGTAGATGAGAATATGAGGTTTTAATAACAACCACATTCTTGTCAGAAATTTGGCAGCCCAACCGTTCAACGGCTCTGAACCGAGGTTAACACTTAAACAAGATTTCTTGCAGTATTTCTGGCCTATTCCATTCCTGATGCAGCTGGATCAATATTAAAGTGGCATTTTTCAGTACTATCTGAACTCAGATGTTGTTTTGCTTCCTGCCAAAGCAAAGATGAAAAATAAATTGACATTGCTGCCAGAGATAGTCTCAATAGGTTAATCTCAGAAATGAACTCTCTCAAAATCTTCAGCGGAAATGAGATTTGGTGGGATTAAATGTGATGTAGAAAGAATGATTAATGGGGCCAATGACCTGGAGAATGTGAATAAACAGTGAGAGCAGACCTTTCAGAGAATATGGGGGATATACAGGTCCATGAAAGAAAATAGTAACTTCGGAATCTCCCAAAGTGGAGCAGGAACATCCTGTTAAATGTTAAAAGCAGGCATTTTTTCCTTTCCAGAAGCAGGAACGGCTGCAGGATAAATAATTGCACAGAGCTGCCTGCAAATCTGCCACCCCTTACTCTCAAGCAAGCCCAGAGTTAAAACAAGTTAAAATTCCCAGAATTTCCACACAGGTGGAAGGGACTTTTGCAAGTCACCAGTCCAGCCTACTCATCCAAGCCAGCTCAGATGTGAGCTCAGACCTGGTTGCTCAGGGCTTTTCCTAGCCAGGTCTTAGGAACCTCCGAGAATGAAGACTACACAGCCTCAGAGGGCAAACTCTTCTTGAATTCAAGAAAATTCAAGAGAAAACTAAAATCTTCTGACTTGTGTGGGAGGACATAAGAGTGTTTAAGACAGTGTCCCAGGATATTTTAGTTAAAAGTAGTCTCTGGCAAATATCGTACAATGGTGGTCTCTCAAGACCAGTTGCCCAAAACCATCTGAAAAGGAGATCACTTCTTGGGTGAGGAGAGGTTAAACATCTTTGTCACTTTCCTAGGCTGGATTTCTACATAATGGGGGAAAAAAGGAAAGAGGAAAGGATCAGATAAGTGGGATGTACAACTGAATGGTTAACAAAGGTGGGAGCTGATAGAGCCTTCCTTGCTGGAGAACATTGTAAGGCAAAAACAGAAATGGGAGGTATAAGAAGATGAGGCCTTATTAAAGAGACTGGAAAAGTAACATGGGTGATAATTCCCTCTTGTGTCAGAGAAATAAAGGCAGTTTTCATCGATGAACTTCCTACTACAGTTGGTGATATTCAAGAGGTTTATAAAGCGTTGGCCAGGTTTATGTTTATTGAGAAGGGTGGATTTATGTCCTGAAGACAAAGAGAATAAAAGAGTGGAGGCCTAGTAAATTATGGTGGAAAAGATCTGCCAATAAAAATTATTTCAGTATCTGTTAAAAGGAGGAAATCCCCTTTTTTTTCTGTGAAGACAGATAGATGTCTTATTGTGTCATTATAAGGTGTGCATTTATAGAGTAGTCTGAAGGAGGTATGTGAGAACATGAGCAATGCTGCTGTGCACAGTACCCTGTCCCCCATATATTGGGGAAAATATTTCCTGAGCAGTCTGTTCTGGGGAAAAAGGCAATAGACAGGTTATAAATCTAGCCCTTGATCAATTGAGATGACTGATAGCTACACAGAGCAGCATACAGAAAAGTTAGCAAACTCAATACAAGGCTTCTTTAGTCAATGGTTTTAAGGAGTAGAAACTCCTTCTTCCTCGAAGAAGGCAAAGGTAAAGCATTAAAGAACAGAAGGGATTGCTTGTCATCTGTATTGATTTCATTCATGTGAATTGACTAGTTCTCTCTAGTATTGACAAACTAGTAACGTGTTAGGTAGGTATACCCAGAGCAGCATGGATTGATTGTAAGGGGACAAATTTCATATAATAATAGAAAAGCTCTACTGTGAGCTACACGATGTAATGAACAATATATAATAACAGGTGGATTATCTGGGGGTCTCGTGGCAGAGAAAATGCCTCTTAACAACTAGAGGTGATAATCAAAAACAGTACATTTAGAAAAATGTGGCTTTGGGGGTAAGTTGAGAGCTTGTGTCTCTGCTGTGTCTAAGGGGTTTTAGGCTTTTGAACTAAGGAAAGAAACATCTTTAACCTGGTTAATTAACATGGCAGGAGCCTCCATAGTTTTCAGCTACAGCAGGAGAACATACACTTGCAGCAATTAGGCAGGAACTTTCAAACTAAAGGGCTGCTCACAGAGTGGATAGCTTACCAGGCAGATGATTTAGGGCTGCTTATACAAACCCACTTTTCCTCGTAAAAGCAGTAGAATAGCAAACACACATTGTTGGAAGTCGTTGGGTATAAAATTAATTCTGATAAATCTAAGTGTTAAAAAAATTACACTGGGAGGGGAAAAAACCTCAAATTCAATATGTTGCATGAGAATTCATACTAACGTGGCAGAGAAACACAAGGTTTTACTGAAAGTTTATTATGCTGTATAAAACAATAAAGCCTTTGAAGAATGGGTAGAGATTAATCTTTCTTGGATGTGAAGAATACCTTCCAGTAAAGTGAATATATTTGAACCACCTGTTCTATTTACTACTTCTGCTAAGATTAGAGAATTAAGATTGTTGAATTTATTCTCGGAATCTATCAAGCGTGTAAGCCTGTTTTGGTGAGGGAATATATTTCCCTCCAAGGAGTAGGATATGAAATCTTCCAAAGATATTTGAAGATATCCTATGGTGTAGGAAGAGTTTTTCAGTATGTTTATTTTTACAGTTTGTAACGTTAATATTTATAGAAAAGTTCTCATAACACTAGGTGCTCCACTGTTGATTAGATGACACAGAATTTCATGAGAGCTAAAAACTATTTGATTTCAAGAGGAAAAAAAAATACTTATAACGTAAAATCTTGGAGAAACAAAAACAAGGAAAGAAGTTTGAACTTAGCAGTGGGGAAAGATGTGGAATAGTTGCCTTTGTTCTCCCCCCACTCCCTCAATCCTTTTCTAAATGTAAGGAAAATATTTGTACTCTATGTTGGCTATTTCTCTTTATGTTGATGCACATTTTCTGATGATAAGTAGTGCTAAAGAGGTTGTTGGCAAAGGTGCTTCTTTTTCCAATACCTTGTAGTTGTGGAAGAAACTCAAACAGCCTCTACTATTCTGGTTTAGCTACTTATGCTTTTCATAGAATCATAGAATGGTTAAGGTTGGAAAGGACCTTAAAGATCATCAGGTTCCTACCTCCCTGCTATGAGCAGGGTCACCTCACACTAGACCAGGCTGCACAAAGCCTCATCCAGCTGGGCCTTAAACTCGTTTTATATATAGAGAAAATCCGATACCCTACCTTTTACAGATGCTAGACAAGGTATTGCTCAAAACAATATATTCCTATCCTGTCAAAACTCAAGATTTGCTAAAACATAGTCCAGTTTCTCCATCGTGTATCTCATCTGATTAGACCAATTAAAAAAAGTGAAAGGACAAACAGTCTGTAGCCAGAATTTTCTGAGTTTCAATAGTTATTAGTGTATAATATAGTGTTTCTTTCCTTTGTATGTGTTAGTATATTGAGGATGGATACAAACCTTACTTCTTACTAACAGTTACGTGTATTCCATTTTAGAAAGCAAGTGTTAACCTCAGTTGCTTAGTTTATGTCTCTTCCACTCCACATTTTTACCTGACTGGGAAAAAAAAAATCCTGAGTGAATTTTGGAGCTGTTTTTTGAAAAGTGTATTGGTCTCTCCTGAATTGTCCTTGCAGCCTGACATAACTGTCTTAGGAGTGCAGGGTGCCTCTGCTCGCTTTCAGGGGACGGAGTTCTGCGGAATAGTTGGCCTTTATAATTGTGATAGGACCCTGTTTGCCTGAGGTTGTTTACACCCCCATCCCCCCAGCAGCTTTTGTTCTTTCACTGACCCCAGTGGTTCCTGCAGCATCTACAGCATCTGAATGCAGATGCAGCTGCTCAGTTTCTGAAAGATTTGGGAACAGTGATTTCTGCCTCTGCCCCAGGGGCCTGGGGGAGCACTGGCTGGGCTGTTCCTTCCATGGAAGCCTGGGAGCAAACTGGTTCTTGTTACTTCCAACACAGCCACAGACCAACACATTTACTTTTCCGGGAGCACTTGTGATGATATCTGTTACTGAGATAGGAAAATCAGGTCACAGAGAAGATCAAGCAATGGGAAGGTGGCTGGGTCACCTCCGGAGTCCCATTCCAGTTTCCATAGAGTTGAAATATTTTTCTGCTTTTATATACAAATGGAAAGTCAGTTAAGGAAAATGAGATGTGTCTTTTCAGGTGAAGAAGCAGGGCAGGCTGTTCAACTCCCTTGTGGGGAGTAACTACTTGTAGCCACTTCCACTGGCCTTTATGCACATGAGATCTCTCTGCCCAGCAGCCATCTGCATCCAAGGCTGGTGAGACACGTGGACATGGGCCAGCAGATCTCAGAGCAACCCCAGGAGCCAACACAGGGACTGAAAGCATCAGTATGTGATACCTGAGATCTAGGAAAAACTGTTCTTCCTAGGTCTAGGGGAAAAAAAACCCAAACTTTTGCTGAACTGTATTTCATCAAAACAGAGAGAACAGGAACATCTTGTACTGAAACAACAAATCTGAAGGATGAGCTTACAGCTGCAGTGTGCTTGCAAGATGGTGTTGGAAGAAGTGATTTATTTTTCTTTATAACAATCTCTTTGTGCTGTGGTGGATCCTGTTGCATTCTGGAGAGATAATTACTCAGCCATTAAGTTTTGGGGAGGAATGAAAGAGGAAGCTTACTTTAAGGCAAACTGGAATATATGTCTTTCCTTAGGATTTTAGGCATGCTTCTGTCTGCTGGTAGATAGCTGATACAGGATCTCTCTTTGAATATCCATGAATACAGTGTACATTACCTTACTACACTTGTGTGGGAATTAACAGAATACAGTGTTTTCCCCAGTAATATACATGTGATATTAGAACCTGGTCCAAAACATTAGTCAGTTTTAAAACTACAGACAGAATTTTATGACATTCTTCAGTGGTGTGATAAAGATGAGCTGATTCTTACAAATCCTCATGGACTTTCTCTTCAGTGTAAAACCAAATTAAAATTTGACTTTGGAAACGTTAAGGTGTTTCACAGAATCATAGAATGGCTAGGGTTGGAAGGGACCTTGAAGTTGACCAGGTTGCTCAAAGCCCTGTCTAAGCTGGCCTTGAATGCTTCCAGGGAGGGGGCATCTACAGCTTCCCTGGGCAACCTGTTCCAGTGTCTCACCACCCTCATAGTGAAGAATTTCTTCCTAATGTCTAACCTAAATCTACCCTCTTCCAGTTTAAAACCATTACCCCTTGTCCTATCACTGTGTTCTCTGGTAAACAGTCCCTCCCCAGCTTTCCTATAGCCCCTTCAGGTACTGGAAAGTTGCTGTAAGGTCTCCTCAGAGCCTTCTCTTCTCCAGGCTGAAAAGCCCCAACTCTCTTGGCCTGTCTCCATAGGAGAGGTGCTCCAGCCCTCTAATCATCTTCATGGCCCTCTTTACTCGCTCCAAGATCTCTGTCCTTCCTGTGTTGGGGACTCCAGAACTGGACACAGCACTCCAGGTGGGGTCTCACAAGTGCAGAGTAGAGGGGCAGAATCCCCTCCCTTGACCTGCTGGCCCTGCTTCTTTTGATGCAGCCCAGGACACGGTTGGCTTTCTGGGCTGCAAGTGCACATTGCCAGGTCATGTAGAGCTTCTCATCGACCAACACCCCCAGGTCCTTCTCCTCAAGGCTGTTCTCAATCCGTTGTGCTTGGGGTTGCCCCAACCCAGGTCGGGTTTCTAGCAAAGAGTTTTTAAATTGCTTTTCTGTAATAAATTCAAAACCTAATTTGCAGAACCTTTACATTATATGTAATTTTAAAGTAGAACCTAATGAGTTAAGATAGGTTTTCATAGAGTTCTGATTTTTCTGGGGTAACTAGTAGCTACTGAGTATACTGATAAGGTGGAGTCTAAGGAAAATACAACTTTTTTTCTGGATGACACGTTAAGATATACTCAGTCTCTATCCAAGTTGATCTGTTTTGGAGAAAAGTACAATATTTCTACCATTTTTTCTGTGTTATGTCTTGCAATTCCCAGAACAGAAAACCCAAAAAGAAAAAAAAAAGTATCTCGACGTACTATGAATTGCACAAGAGCGTGATGAGTCGAGAAATACTTTTTATGTGCCTTCACACACACATGCCAAAAAAGTCTCTGCCATAGTTATTCTCTATTGGAATTTACAGGAGTTTGTGAAGAGCAAATACTGAAGCTCTGTCTTGCTCTTTCTCCTTTAAAATACTATTTGAGGAGGAGCCTGAGGAGCTGGATTGCGCAGGAAAGGATGTGTTCAATGAGTAGCTAAGACAGAGCTCTTGGGTTGCTAAGCTGTAATTTAAAGGTAAATTTTGAGACAAAACAAAATTAAATTATTGTTTGTACAGTTTATTGTTCCTTTGGGGTTTATAAAAACATCTCCAGAATTTTTTTTGCCTCCACCCAAAGAAGTCTGTTTGTTGTATTAGAAGTTTTACATTGCAGTTTCCTCCTCTTTCTGAAAGACTTTAGCAATTATTTGTATTCCCTAAGAACATGTTAAAACACAGGAGACAAAAGCCTCAGCTTCTGTTTTCAGCCCTAGTTGTGGAGAAAGGCAGCGTTGCAGCTTACGCTGTCAGTGAGGTAAGCTGGCATTTCTCACATAAAATCATTTGAAATATTAATAATATTTTTGTTGCCAGTTTGGTTTTATTGCTTTTGTATATTTAAAAAAAATAGTGAGAAAACATGTTGGGGAGTTAATTAACTTCAAATAAAAAGTAATGTAGATAGCACAATTAAATACATTTACTAGTGACACTTCTTAAATGGTCAATTGGAAGACATTAAATAGGAAGTTCTTAGGAGGTATCCTGGCCTCTGGAAGGGGCATGCTGCTGGCGGGCTCCAGACCACTGGCATTCCTGGGAAGTTGCTGCACTGGCTCCTGTTGTGGCCCAAACTAGGATGGCTCCCTTGGGTGTGGGGGTTGCCCGGTAGCGTTCTTGGCACTGACACAGTAGATAAAGCTTTGACAAAGTTGATGCCAGCAACAGGCCCAAACTGCAGACCTGACTTCTAGGTGTAGCTCCAGCATAGTGGTTCATGAAGGTAAACTTCCGGGTTAGGCCAGTTAGCAGGCTAATTAATAGTATGGTTTTTGCAGTGTTGGTTCACGTTTCTGGCCATTTGTGGTGGTTTTGGAAGGTATTAAACAAACACGTACTGCTGCAAAGGTTAAGTAGCGAGTAGTTTGCTGTCTGAAAACCAGGTTTTCTTCTCACTTGTGGAAGAACATAGAGTACAAGGAGAAAGAAAAATACTTTCCCCTCTCCTGCTCTGCCCAGCCTCTTCAGTGAGGGGCAGGGGCCAAGTGTGATCCACTTCTGTTCCCAGGGCAGGACAGGTTTCCCTTCCCTCAAGAGGCATTCTATCCCAGAGGGTAGTTTTTGGTGCAGGAGATCCCTTATGTGACATTGCTATTTGTAACTTCAGTGTTAAAGTGAAATCAAAGCTAGGTGTACATAATCATGGGATGAGGGAAGAAGCTGGTGATGTAAAGCATCACTGAATGGGGCTCTAGTTACAGTGCACTATGTTTAATTCTGCTTATCTTGATAGTTTCTCTTCCTTTCAGGTATTCAGGTTTTGCAGTTTCTGGAATAAGGAGGTGACCCATAGTCACCAGAACAAGTCAGGCAAATGCAACCTGGCAGCAGCTTGTGATGGGCTCAGCAAACCCCTGGGTGCCACCACATCTGCTGGGGGAAAAGCCCAAGCACCAGCTGCTCTCCCACTGCTTGGCAGCCTGATGGGTACTCTGCCATCTCAGCCCAGCAGAAACACGAATCCAGGTGGTTCTGGGGAAATAGCAGTCTTTGCCAATGGCAAGCACTTAATTAGATTTATCAACGGTTTTGTAATTGCAGAAATATGTGGCTAATTATTTTTCTTTGAGCCAGCTCGTGCTCAGCTCTCTTAAGAATCTGTAAGGAATAGAGAAGGTGAACTGCTATTTAATTGTTCTTGAGACAGTAAATACTTGTGCAACTGATCCATAACAGAGAAGAGGGCTCACGGAGTAGGCTAGTATCTGGGTAACATGAGATTGATCCAGGACTTTTTCTTGTGTCACTCTTTTCTAATGTTTTATATTTTAAATGCATAGTACATAGCAAAGCTGGTCTGAATCAGTCATCTGTTTAAGTGCAAGAGGTAGCATAATTGATGAATTCTAGTCAGCTTATGGCTCTGGATTTGGTGGTTTTGGGTTTTTTGTTGTTTGGTGGGGTTTTTTTAGATCAAATCAGCTGTTTGAAAATTACAGTACAAAAAACAGGAAAAGTATTTTCCAATGGTGTTCCAGTAAAACAGTCAAGCTCAGCTTCCACTTTGTGCAGCTTTGTTCCTGTGTCTAAGATGAAAATGAAAAAGGTTCAACTCCAGTTATTATCTACATAAGCTGTTGGTTTTTTTTCTCAACTGAAAAGCATTCTTATAAGAAAAAGGCTTTTTTATCAAAATAATATTTTCAGATGAAGAAATATTACATGACAAAATGTAGGCTAGCTCAGGAGATACTCTTGAATAAGCAAATAATACTAAGGTTACCTGTGCTTATTTTGGACAACATTCTCTTGCCTTATTGTTCAATAATTCATGGAGTTATGGAGGTATTTGTACATTCCACAGAGAAACTCAAACAAAATTTAAAATCACTAAGAAAGAAGGTTTCCAGCTATTTGCCATAGATACTGCTTTTGAATTTAAAAAATAATAAATTATTGCATTATATGATGTGCAAACAAAAGCCAAATAATTAATCTCAAACATTTGTTCCTGCAGTCTCATGTGCAGATGAAACTCTCAGTCAGAACAAAGCTTCAGATGGTGAGTTTTCTTCTGAAAGATATTACAGGCTCTTTCTCGTGCTGTGGAGCCAACACTCGGTGCTTCCTTCTCCTCCTTCCCCCTTTCATTGCACTTTCCCAGCCATTAAGACTCTTGGGGCAGCCATTTTGGGATGAGTAAGTGGCCAACACTGCTGCACTTTCTGCTGCAAAGCCATGCAATCCTCCATCCTCAGGAGAAGCTCTGAGTAGAGGGTAGGCTGAGTTACCAGCAGGTCAAAGAGAAAGGAAGGAAGAAGGGGTCACACCCAAGTTAAGAATACATCTATATATACACATATATATAATGCAGAGAGTAGTTGGAAAGGAGGTGAAGAATGTGCTGAAACTGATGAGGAAGGATCATCCTGTGGTTAACACACAAGATTGACACTCATTTACTTTATTGTGTCTCACTTAATTGTACTAACGTACCTTGAAGGATTGTGCAAGCACCACACGGTATGTGGAGAGACATGCTAGGTACAGGGAGACAGGCTGAATCAGCAGAGACCTAATCTCCTGTTGTGTGAGGTGAATGGCAGCCATGCCATTCTAGCACAAAACATAGGGCCACAGAGATGATCAGAGGGCTGGAGCTCCTCTCCTGTGAAGACAAGCCAAGAGAGTTGGGCTTGTTCAGCCTGGAGAAGAGGAGGCTCCAGGGAAACCTTAGAGCACCTTCCAGTACCTGAAGGGGCTACAGGAAAGCTGGGGAGGGACTTTTTACAAGGGCAGGGAGTGACAGGATGAGAAGTAATGGCTTTAAACTGGAAGAGGGGAGATTTAGGTTAGACATTAGGAAGAAATCCTTTAGTGTGAGTCACTGGCACAGGATGACCAGGGAAGCTGTGGATGGCCCCTCCCTGGGAGTTTTTAAGGCCAGGTTGGATGGGGCTCTGAGCAACTTAATCTAGTGGAAGGTGTCCTTCCCCAGGCAGGGCGGTTGCAACTTGGTGATCTTTAAGGTCCCTTCCAACCCAAACCATACTGTGATTCTATGAAATTAAAAGGGAGCAAATTCCAAAGATCTTGCACTGTCCTGCTTGGCTCCTCCACAGGCAAAACTGTCATTCTGTTAAAACTATTGGCAGACTTAGGTTTTAGCTGGCGGTGAGCATTTCAGAAATAGGTGATGTGTTGCTGTAACGGCAATTGCTGAATTACTTCTTACATTTTGAACATGTAACTTCTGCAGTTTCACTGTAGAGGGCAGATGTAGAAATCTCGTAGGCAAAGCTATGGAAATAGAGGGAAATTTTAAGTGTCCTGTTAAGAGCTGACAGCAAATTTTGATTTGATGGTATGAGCAAAACCCTTTGCATTCATTTTCTCTGAATGTTGTCTAATTTAAATGTTGCAGTATGAAAAGCAGAGCTCATTGGTGTTTGTGTGAAGGCAATGTGGAAACCATGACCAGGAGTGCAAGTAGAAGATGCTGTCGACCCACTGAGGCCCTGAATTAGAGAACTCACTGTCTACACAGGACAAACAAACCACAGAGGCACAGATAGGAAATTATTTGTTCCATAGCAAACCAGGAAATGAGCTCAGGGCTTATGATTGCCATCCCACGTTCTAATTCCAATTGTCCTCTCAGAAATAAAAACATTAATCTTAAATTACTGAACATTTCCCAAAGCAAGCTCCATGTGTTCTACTCCACTTAGGAATTACCAGCATTTTTCTATTAATATTTATGTCATTACATCCATTTCTATTGACTTAAATTTGTTAAATATAACCTATCAAATTTTAATCATTGGCTATTTTAGATACACATGGATTGTAGTAACAAGCAGTTTCAGGCATAATAGTGCCTGAACAGAAAATGAGACTGATGCCTTGTGGCTCAAGTAACTCCTCAGTGCAACCTATAAAATGTACGTACTCGTAAACAGTGCTTCTTGAGGAACTTGTAGAATAAAAGATTCCATTAAAAATGCGTATTTAAAAAAATAATTTAATATTATAGATAGGTGTGAAACTAGAGTGCAGAACAGTAAAGCAAACTCAGTTGAATAAATGCTCAACAATTACCTCAGCTTTC
Source organism: Hemiprocne comata (assembly GCA_020745705.1). Lineage (NCBI taxonomy): Eukaryota > Metazoa > Chordata > Aves > Apodiformes > Apodidae > Hemiprocne > Hemiprocne comata. The sequence continues at coordinate 87,919,931 of CM036588.1, forward strand.
TGCAGAAAAGCAGTCCATTCTTCAACTGCAAAACATTCACTGGCAGATTCAAGGCATCTGGTTGGGTTCTCACAGCATTTAAAGCATTGATAAGGCTCAAATCAGAAATCCATATGGTAGAATAGAATTCAGTTTGAAGTTGCAATACACAGGCACATGCATAGGGGTTTCTGAAAGAGCAGCTAAATCTAGAACATTATTACAGTTAAGAAAATAAAACTTGTAGTTTAAATAGTTTGGGTTCTGGGTGTAACTATGAGTGACAAAAATATCTTTTGGGCACTGGTAGTAGAAGCAGCTTGACCTAATGCACTGTGCATAGAATTTGAACTCTATACCTCTTTTTGGTATTGGCGTTGGACAAAACACAGATCCTTTGTGCTTTTTCTTCTACATAAAATGAAAGTCATTGTATTAAACTACTTAAACTATTTTAGAAATCTGTGTATATAGAATTGGAAACATACTAGTCTTAGAAGTTTGTTATTAAATACATGTTTATTTTAGTATTTGGGAGTCTAGCAGAAGACTAGAACCCAAAAAGTACAATTAAAGTCATTAATAATGTGGTTTTATTTATGCTGTAATTTATTTGGGAGAGGGATGGGTGTAGCATGACAGGAAGATATTATCTTCAGAGTTGCCATGGTAATGCAACATACTACCTGTTGCTAAGAGAATGCGATCTGTTGTTATTACTTTTATTACAGCTCTTAACGTTTCAGGACCTATCCTTTAGTTTTTAAGCTGTTATTTTAGATTCAATTTTGTATGTGACTAAGTCAGTAAGTTTTGCCACTTCCCAGCAGGCCTTTAGAGCAATAGCAATGATAGCAAAGTAAGAACAGGTTCTGCTAACGTAGCTCTTATCCTCTGATGCAGAGTAATTTACAAGCTATCTAACAATTTAGGAAGACAAGAATTATCAGGATAGTTCAGTGCCCTATCTGTATTAATATCATCATTCCCTGGAAAGTCAGATTGGTATTTGGAGATAGAAGAGACTAAAGCCCCAACAGTAATGCAATATAAAAACTTCAGAATACGGATCAGTGATTCTTAGCACTAGAACTGCTAACATTCAGTTTGCTAAGAGGATCCTGTCTGCTCCAACCTGGGGTCCTGATCCAGCAGAGTGCCCTGGGGCCTCTTGTACTGGCCTGAAGCTGCTGAGCAGCAGTGTGATCAGCCTCAGGGCAGCGAAAGTGCTGCCATTCAGCACCACAGCACCACTGAGGCTCTCAAGATGCCATCAGTCATATGCTGGTGCTTCTGAGTACTATAAGTTGCAGGCAAGAATGGGCATTATAAACAAATATCTAAAAAAGAAGCAGAATCACATTTCCTCCTAGCTGCTTGTTCTTTTCTGAAGTTTTCGTTTCCATCTTTTACTAGTGAGTTCAGCCCTCTAGATAGTAGATGGCTAGCTTATTACAATATAGTTCAAGCAAAATATTTACCAATCTCAAGATGGTTGTCTAGGCTGATCCTTTCAGGTATGGAGATGGTGACAGATGACTTCTGCACCTCCTATGCTCTTGATAAAAGTCTTCATGCTTTCTCTTTGTGTTCTTTTTTCCAAGACCTGTCTCCTGCTTTTAGTTCAAGAAGTCTCTATTCTTTGCTGCTAGATGCCAGTGTTTGTCTATCTTTTCTTCTGTAGATGAAAGCCATTGGCTGAATTTTTCCAAATTCATGCCCGCAAAATGCTATGTCTGAATGTCTCATGTCTCCAAAATGAAGTTTGTATGTGAGTCAGTACCTGTAATTTGCCTGTGTTCTTCTGCTCCTGTTCTTCACGTCCTGTGGTTTCCCGCTTTATGTAAGCTTTTATATAAACTTTCGTATTCTTGTCTAGAAAATACTGACGTTTAAGTAACACACAGTAGTATCAAGGAGCTAGTTATCTCTTTTTATAGAGAACAGTAGTGCAATTACTATTGCATAACAAACGCTGATGTGTGTTTAACTGAGCTGTGGAGTGACACTGCGCTCACAGTACGTGTTCTGAGGGTGTGCCCACACCGGTGTGAACTGCAGGTGTATCTGCCTCTGTTATATTTATTACAAAGTAAATAGTAACAGTCACAGGGATAATCACAGTGAAAAGCACACTTAGAGATAAGAGCTTTGGTGTGGTCTCACCTCTCTGAATACGATCCTCACAGAGGCAAGGTCTCGGATTCTTCCCAGGGCATTCTGTGCTCATAACCGTAGCACCTAATTTAGGAGCAGAGGTGTCTTAAACTCGATGTGCAGTCAAAGTCAAACATGTGCAACCCTGAAAGGCAATTCAGCCTCTCTGAGCGTTAGTCACTGGGTGGAGGCACCTACTCCTCTCCACTGAATTACACCTACGAGTACGTGAATACATCTGACCTTAAGGCAATAATTCATCGCCCATTATCAAACTCAAACAATTGAAAGCACTTCTACTGCAATACAATGTATTGACATTTTGGAAAGTCAGTGCTGCCTTCTTTAGCACATGAAGGATTGTCTGCCCTAATCGACTCTCACCATTTTTTCAGTTGAATGTAGCTCCTTAGTTTTGCAGGTTCTGTGTTTGCTCATGCAAGAACAAACAGGTCTGTGAAAAGAGTGATGTAGGTACCACTTCAGTATCTGAATTTCTGATGACTGCTGTTACCTGGTTCTCTATGGCAGTTTTCCCATCCTCTTGGATTTCAGTTGTCTACAAAGCACTTTTTCCAAAGTCTACAAGTTGCAAGAGCATTGCCTCAAGATAGTTCTGTTACCTTTTCTCCAGAGTTACTAATGTGATCTGATGTGGTTTAAGGCAGAGTTTCAAGATTGTCTGTGTGGAATATTCATTTACCTTTACTCTAGATGTTCCTGTGTCAGAATGGACCAGCCGTTAAAGGCATGTCTGTGGATCCTAAGGCCTTCCTCTGGCTGTATATCCATATAGGCTACAAGTTAGTGCACAGGGGAACTTTCCAGGAGACCTTCGGCATTGAGGAGGGTTTTATGACCAGATTGTCAGCCTCTATTTCTTGCATTTTATTGATTGGCACAAGCAGTGGTGATAATATTAAGGTTTGATTGAGGTACAGCAGTTGTATGGATTTTGGTCAGTAAAGGAGGGCAGAAATTACAGTTGGTGGGTACAAGCAGGCAGTGCCACTAGTTTATGTTGAGCAGAAGATCCAGCATTCACCCCAAAACACAGTTTTGTAAGAAAACAGAAGATGAGCAAAATGTTTCATCTCCAGCTGTTGCTGGTCTGGAGATGGAATTTTGAATAGCTGAAATTCAACTAACTGACTGGTAAAAAAAAAAAAAGAAAAGAAAGGAAAAAGAACTCACTCATTCACAGGGTAGGACCCCTGCACAGGAAATTAAGAGATTTTCCCTGTTAAAAAAACCCCAAATCTACAAATGGTTTCTACACCATCGTTTTGTCCCCTTTTTGTAAAAAGGGTGTTCAAACAGGTTCTCTTCCCTTGCAGAGTATTCTGAAATGAAACTTCAGAACACACTGTATTTCCACCTGTCAGGGAAAGGGGAAAGAGCCTTTGGCCAGAGGCTGGCCAATTAATTAGGAGGGCTTTAAACTAGGGATGCTGCGGGAGGGGATCCTCAGCTCATTCCATGCCCACCATGGTGAGGACAGAGCTACTAACAGATGCCCTGGGCCTGAAAAAGAATCATGGGCCAACAGGGAAATGTGAGACTGCTTCAAAGGGGGCACATCTCAAATACCTCTATGCAAACGCAAGAAGCATGGGGAATAAATAAGAGGAGCTGCACATGTTGGCATGCCTGCAGGACTATGATGTTATTGGGATCACTGAGACATGGTGAGATTGTTCCTATGACTGGACCGTGGCGATGGCTGGGTATAAACTGTTTAGGAAGGACAGGAAGGGCAGAAGAAGAGGGGGTGTTGCCATCTACATCATTGACCAGCTGTAGTCCATGGAGCTCTGCCTGGGGATGGATGAGGAGCTGACAGAAACCCTCTGGGTCAGGATTAAAGGGAACACTTCCTGCGTGCCCAGGACCAATGTGTCCCTACAAAGAAGAAGGCACGCAGGAGTGCCAGGAGGCCTGTGTGGATGAGCAAGGAACTCCTGGACACACTCAAGTGTAGAAACAAAATTTACAGAGGGTGCAAGCAAGGCCAGGTACCCTGGGAGAGTACAGAGAGGTAGTTAGAGAAGCAAGAGATCAGGTTAGGAAAGCAAAAGCACAGAAAGAATTGGATCTGGCAAGGGAAGTTAAGGGCAATAAGAAAAGTTTCTATAGGTATGTTAATGGTAAGAGGAAGACTAGGGAAAATGTGGGCCCACTTCAGAAGGAAACAGGAGAGCTGGTCATCCAAGATGTAGAGAAGGCTGAGGTACTCAATGACTACTTTGCCTCAGTCTTCACCAGCAAGGAGTCCGGTCACGCCCCGCATGCTACAGAAACCAAAGACAGGGACTGGGAAAAGGAGGATCCCCCCACTGTAGATGGAGAGGAGGTTCGAGACCACCTAAAGAACCTAAGGGTGAACAAGTCCATGAGACCTGATGGGATTCACCCATGGATCCTGAAAGAACTGGTGGATGAAGTTGCAAAGCCACTGTCCATCATATTTGAAAAGTCATGTCAGTCTGGTGAAGTTCCTGCTGACTGGAAACAGGGAAACATAACCCCCGTTTTCAAGAAGGGAAAAAAAGAAGACCCAGAGAGCTACAGGCCAGTCAGTCTCACCTCTGTGCCTGGCAAGATCTTGGAACAGATCCTCCTGAAGACCCTGCTAAGACATGAGAACAACAAAGGGGTGATTGGTGACAGCCAACATGGTTTCACCAAAGGCAAGTCCTGCCTGACTAATTTGGTGACCTTTTATGATAGGGTCACAGCCTCAGTGAACAAAGGCAGAGCAACAGATGTCATCTACCTGGACCTGTCCAAAGCTTTTGACACTGTCCCGTACGACATTCTAGTCTCAAAACTGGAGCAATATGGATTTGATGGATGGACCACTCATTGGGTAACGAACTGGCTGACTGGTCGCACCCAAAGAATTGTGATCAATGGCTTGGTGTCCAAATGGAGGCGTGTAACAAGTGGTGTTCCTCAAAGGTCGGTACTTGGACCAGTGTTATTTAACATCTTTGTCGGCAACGGGACAGTGGAATCGAGTGCACCCTCAGCAAGTTTGCTGATGACACCAAACTGTGTGGTGAAGTCAACAAGCTGGAGGGAAGGGATGCCATCCAGAGGGACAGGCTTGAGAAGTGGGCTTGTGCAAACTGCATGAAGTTCAACAAGGCCAAGTGCAAGGTTCTGCACCTGGGTCAAGACAATCCCATGCACGAATAAAAGGATGGAAGGAGTAAGAATTGAGGATGGCCCAGAGGAGAAGGACTTGAGGGTTGTGGTCAACCAGAAGTTTAACATGAGCCACCAATGTACACTTGCAGCCCAAAAAGCCAACCGTATCCTGGGCTGCAGCAAAAGCAGCATAGCCAGCTGGTTGAGGGAGGTGATTCTCCCCCTCTACTCTGCTCTGGTGAGACCTCACCTGGAGTACTGTGTCCAGTTCTGAAGTCCCCCGCATAAGAAGGACATAGAACTTCTTGAGCGTGTCCAGAGGAGAGCCACAAAGATGATCAGAGGACTGGAGCACCTCCCCTGTGAAGATAGGGTGAGGAAGTTGGTGTTGTTTAGCATAGAGAAGAGGAGGCTCCAGGGTGACCTTATAGCAGCTTTCCAGTATCTGAAGGGGGCCTACAAGAAAACTGGGGCAGGGCTTTTTACACGGGTGTGTAGTAAGAGGACAAGGGGCAATGGTTTGAAACTTAAAGAAGGGAAATTCAGGCTAGATGTTAAGAAGAAGTTCTTTCAACAGGTTTCCCAGGGACGTTGTGGATGCCCCCTCCCTGGAGGTGTTCAAGGCCAGGTTAGATGAGGCCTTAAGCAACCTGGGCTAGTGGGAGGTGTCCCTGCCCATACAGGGGGGTCGGAACTAGATGATCTTTAAGGTCCCTTCCAACACAAACCATTCTATGAAATCACTACTTAGGAGCTCATTAGAACTATTACCAGAAATAGTAGAACCATGCATTGTATGGCACAGAAAACACCAATTTTTGAAATATTTTAATGTTTAAAGGTTCAGTGCTAACAAATGGATGAAGTGAGGTGGCTCTGACAGTTTGTCCTGCTCAAAAAAAACGACTTTCAGTCTCATCATGTCTGCTCAGAGGAAATATTCTTGTTCACTGAAAATTTTATGCACAGGAGGAAATCTGCATAAAATGCTTTCTGCAGGCAAGATTTTACAATGATAATCTTTATAACACTAAGATAACAAAATGAAAATAATCCAAACAAGAACAACCACTAGATTTTTTAAAAAACAATTCCAGTAGTTCTGCTACTTGTTTTTAATGTAGCTTTTCTTCTGAGTTTGCTGCTTTTACACAGCAATACTTCCCTCTTTTAGAAAGTTTTTCCACCAAAACCAGAATGATGAGTAAGCCATCAACAGCTCATCTTCCTGCATCTCAGATATTCCAAGCCTTTTCATAACTGAAATAGAGAAGGAGACAGGGGCTCCATGGACTCCATGAGGGGCTTTATTACTGCCACTCAGTTTTCCATGGAAAGTGCTGTATGTGTCCTAAAGCAGTCAGCTGAAGAAATATTTGGAAGAAAACTGTAGAAAAGCTTAACTAGAATAAATACTTGTAACCTCTTGTGAATTTACTGTGGTATTCCTGACTTACCACACGGAGCTGTGTGCTAAACAAAATCAAGAATTTAGTGGCTGGTCCTAACTTCTGCTGCATGAAGCTGCTCTGTTGTTTTGTCACAGCTATGGCCCTCTTTTCTCTCCTAATTTGTTGTGCTTGCTCAGTGAAATTGAATCCCACGTCATTTCAGGCAAATCTTCGAGAAGTTCTTTTCCTCAGTGCAGATGGCTCTTTCCTCCAGACACATCAGGCAGCTGAGAGCTGCCTCATGTTTTCCTTAACCCTTCTGCCCATTTTGAAGCCCTGCTGACACTGCAGCAGCAGCACTACCCATGTCTTGCCCCATGTCTGATTTTCCTGCGAGTGTAAGCTGTTGTCCGTGTCAGTCACATGTGCTGCACAGGCTCCTATTACCTAATGTAGGTTTCTTTGGTTGATTTGGTTTCTTGGCTGTTCTAACAAGGACAAAGCAAAATTAAAGAACCCAGTGGCCCCTGGGAGATGTCCCCACTGGACCTCTCGTGGCAGGTTGGCTCCTGCAAGGGTGCAGCCCTTTGTGTTTGTGGCTGCAAATATTCCAGCCTTGCATCTTCAGCCCAAAGCAGCCAAGGAGAACCTCTACCCTTGCTGTTTCCCTTCACCCTGTTTGTTTCACTTGGGAACACAATGAGCTGTCAAAATTTCCTGCCCAGTTTCCACAGAATCCTTCCTTTCGCTCCAAAAAAGATTATTCATCTAAAACTGCTAATTGCATAAATTGTCAGAACAATTGTTTAGCTTGATTTTAAGGTGGAGAGCAAAGAGATGTAAAGGTCTGGTGGATTGATGAAAGTCGCCCTCAAAGTCCTCGGTCAAAGTGAATAAGAGAGTCTGGTGTGTTGCCATGAATGGCCCTTGCCAATCAGAAATTAAAAATCATGTGGGATGCCGTACATCTGCTGCAATTCCTATTTTTAGTATCTCTGTTGAGGGTACTTAGAGATAATTAAAAGTAATAAGGAAGAATACAAATGTTTTCCAAATAACTGAGCCAAGAAGAAACAGAGGAAGGCAGGTGTGGTTGATGTAGCCCACCACCCCTTCCTAACTAAGCTTTCTCTAATGATGTAGAAAGAGACTAGAAGGCACCTGGCGAAGTATTCTGAAATAACAGATTCATGAGGTAGAGCTACTTGATAACATCATCTACTCATTAGAAACTTGCCTTCCCTGAGGGTAAAGTTAATAACCCTCAAATATAAGAATTTTAGTAGCTTTTACTAGGTCAGCAGGGATGCAGATTGATTCTGCATATAGGTTGCTATAGTGCTAGAGATACCCCAAGCTTTTATTATCAGTAAAAAATGTAAAATTACACAAAAAGCCAGTCAAAATAATCAGTAATTTTCCATGACTTCAGGTCTTTGGCTTTACTGGTTAGTTAAAACTCATTCAGGTTTTCTTAGTTTGAAGAACATAGAGCTGGTAGCAAGTTTGTTGATCATCAAGCATAGTGGTTACCTATTTCAGGTCTTTCAGTGTGCATAAAGCACATTCCTTCAGCTGCTTCAATTGTTTTCATCTCCTCCTTCAGAATTATTATTCTTATCACCTAAATGGTTCTTTCCCTACCCTGCTGCTTATCAGTGGTGAGCATTACTCCAGGAGGATTTTGCTTTTATAAAATGGCTCTTTAGTGCCCTGATCCTGCTCCTAGAGGTCCTTCTCTCACCTTTTTCCAGCAGGAATTCAGCTTTCTCAGAGACAGTGTTTCAGATGGACTTTTACCAAGTGCTTTGACTGATGGCATCAATACCTCCCTTGCTTTCCCCAGGAGAGGAAATTGGACTACCAGTAAAATGAAAGTGGAAGCTGCAGGTAGCTGGGCCATAGAGCAGTTGGGGCAGAACAGGTAGTGGTAGCACTGAACTTTATTTAAAATGGCTGTAGCAGTATATACCTGATATCTCCCAGCTCTGTGTTATCATCAGGCCTCCCAGTTCTGTGTCAGGATCATCAATAAAAAACTTTAAGGCCATTCCCAACATTAATCTTCTAAAGATCATGCAGTAATTGTTCTCAAGCAAAGTTTCTTTTCAATGCATCTTGTTATGTTCTTACTGTTAATCTTTTCCAACTTCAATTTTTGTTCCCACCTTCTATCATCTCTTACATGTTTAACAAATTCCACACGGTTGAAGTGCACTACAGTGTTGAATTTTTCCTCTTGTCTAACAATTAGCTATTTTATTTGAAGTAATTAAGCATCAAATTTTATCTTCTATGGTCTACTTCTGGTACGCCCACATTTTGTTTTTTCCCGTGTTCCAGCTGTCTACCTTCCTTTAATGTTCTCTTTCTCAAAATTTAGGGTCATGCTATTAAGATCAGAGTTAGGCAAATTTTTTTGATACATAACTGTGTATAAGTTTCTTATTCTCTAGTACCATGATACCTCTTATGATCTGACAGATATACTATTTCCTGTCCAGAAAGAAAATCAGTCTTCTGGGTTTACAGTATCATATGTCTTGGGGTTTTTTCGGATTTTTTGAGTTTGAATGTCTCTCTTTTTTTTCCAAAGTGTCTGTTGATTCAGTCACGAGTGACATGTTTATCAGTGTGTTAATGCAGGGGATTATTTGCAGTTTCCCGTTATTCACTGGTGCATACAGCAAAACAAAAGCCTCAATCAAGGCATTCTCTGAATTTACACCCATTCTTCATTTGCTGATGGTTGTGTTAGTGACAGGCTCAAGCCTGCCTGTTTTTTTTTCGGGTTTATATAATGTGTACCATATGCTTGCCATTCTTACTCTTCCTGCACGAAGCAGCCAATCTGACGGGTCTCCCTGTGGCAGAGAGCAGTGCTTTTAAGTTAGGGTGCTGCCTTATGAGCTCTGACTCATGGGTGCTGATGACTCCTGCTGGGGTGTTTTATAAGCTCTCCAGCTACTTGTTCCACCCTTCTGCCCTTCAACAGGGCAGCTCCGATTCCACAAGTGGCACGTGGTTTTAAACTGCTGCTGAAGGTAGACCCATGCTGTTACCATAGCTTTGAAGTGTAGTAGCTGAAGAGCAGCCAGGGGTTTGCACCTCCTGCCCCTGCTATCAGGAGGGGTAAGTGGGGCCAACAACAGCTGGAGTTGTTTTGGGTTGGTTCCTTAGAGCCAGCAGTTGGCAAGTGGGAGCTGAGTACAGGGAACATGAGTTCTGTCTCTGGAAACAAAAAAGCAAAGCAAAAGTAAGGATGAGAGAAAACAGATTTATATTTATAATCAAAAGTGACTTTGTTTGAAATATTCTCAATTTGAGTGCACGCTCCCGTGTCTTTGTACCTCTAAGGACCCCTAGAGGGCATGTAAGTTTTCCTCCACCTTGAATATTTAACTTAATAGTCGGCTTGGCTTTCTTCCCCTAAACGTAATTGTAAGCACATTTTAAGTGAACGTTAGATAGAAAAAAATAACAGCATCTAACTAGGTCCTTCTTTTATGCTGCAAGATGTTTTCTTGTTTTTAAAGACAAGCAGTAGAGGCTAGCACTAGCAGCCAAATTCTTAAATTATTTTGGTTTAGATTAGTCAGCTGCTATATTTGCATCCCAGAGGAAGCACAAGTGAAGCTAGCTAATCATTCATAATTTTATGGCAAACTTTGAGAGGCCTACAGTGGGAGCTCTCTGAGGAGGTGCAGTGGGTATGCTCTCAGCACTATGGCCTGAGCTCCTGCAGAGGAAGAACTGGAATTGTGAAGAACTAGAGTACTCTAACCTGAACCTCTAAAATCTCCAAACTTCATCTTATTTAAGTTTTTAAAAAATATTTTGGTCTTATATTTGCCTATAAAGAAAAGATTAAATTACAGTCCAAGATATTTAGAGCTATGGGAATGAAAGAATGAAATCTGCTTCCCACTGCCTCCAGTCTACTTAGTGTGAGTTTTTGTAACTCTTACTCATCCTGAGTAGCATTTTTCTTCTTAAATGAGTTTTGCCTGTTTCATCAATATGACATGGTAAGTCAGGTACTAATCAATGTGAATTACACAGCAATGCTAATTCTTAGCATTGTCTTGCCACTTTAGGATATTTGAATTTATATTCTAAAGCTCTGGATTAATGCTTATCTGAGAACATCAGATTTTGCTTACATAAATCAGGTTTGGTGTTTGAAGAGAAGGCTGACATTTTCCAGAATGCTCAAAGAGCAGTAAGTGAAGCAAAAACAAACTTAAAAAAAAAAAACCTTCGTATTTTGTTTGGGTCTTTTTTCATCAACTCACGATTTTGAGACCAGACCTAAAGCTTTGAAGGTCGGTTGCACTGTGAGCTTAGTCCAAGCTTGAGACCTTTATTTGTGATGCCATGACAGTCTGAAGCCAGATGGTCTTGTCTGGGCAAAAAAATGGACTTCTACACTACTGAAGCAGTGAGAGTCAAGCAGTGGGCAAAGAGCTGTTCAATAGAATAAACATGGGGGGGGTTGTGCCTTTGTTCTGCTGTGAGGATCAGCTGTTCTGCTTCACCCACGGATGTTGGTTTTCCTACTGGAGGAGTGTAACATCGTTGCTTTGAATAGAAAATAGATCTGGATGTAGACTGCAGAGAAAGGCAGCTGCCCCTTCTAACGTCTGTGGGGATTTTGTGTTTTTCAGGAGATGCACGGGTGAGAAGTCAGACAGGGGTTCTCTCCGAGCGCCGCGGCTCCTACCCATTCATAGATTTCCGTCTTCTTAACAGTAAGTGCAACACTTGCTTCAGATCTGTCTTAAGAAAAACAAACCTATCTTGAAAGTATACAAACCAAAGTATCTTGTTTCATATATATCTATAGTTCAGCTGTCTTCATACAGTCAGCATTTAGAATTCTGTGATTCCCACCCAGTGTTTGAGTGTGGAATGTTTGATTGTATAGATAATATATATAATATAATAATATATATAAAATACTGTCCCTAATGCTGTGTCTGTCCAGTAAATACGGTATTGCCATGGGGTGTGCTGGGGAGGAAGAGGGTGCTTCAGTATTAAAAAGATAAACCTCTGTGTCCTTTAGCCTCTTAGCCAACAGTTGGAAGAGATTTATGTGAGTCTGTTATCCGGTCATATAGAATTGGCACAGAAGGGGAGCATGTGACAGCACTGACCAGTGGTTTACAATAACATTAATTTTTCCAACAATTAGAACCCAATCCAAAGCCCCATGGAGTCTTCTCATTGACGTCAATGGATTTTGGGTCAGGCCAGCAGTGAACATCTGTTAAAAATAATCTTAACCTCATTTTGATTGAAGTTATTTTGCCACTGTTGTAAATAAAGGAGGGCAAATTTAAAAGAAAAAAAAAAAAAAGTTAAGATCCTGGGGTTTTTTCACCTGATGGATTCTCTGTAGTGATGCAGACCCATTAGCCACTGTGTAAAAAATAAAAAAAAACAGTGTTCAGACACAGGCAGCTCTCAATGTGTCATTCTGTACTGCACAGGCCAGTGCATCTAACCTTTGAAACAAAAGTTATTCACTGTCTTCATCAAAACAGGCTGAACTTCTGACAGTTTGTTCAGTGACCCACACTTCTGAGCTTCTAGCCATTATGCTTTTCATTTAAAAGCTGTTACCAAACCAGAACTTTACATCTCCTTTTTGCAACTGCTTTGCCAAGTGCCTGGGGATGGGAGGGAGGGAGGTGGGCAGGGATGGGGGGAAGAAGCCCAGCTGCAAAGGGTGGGAGAAAAGACGGGCTGATAGGAAGGAGGGAGGACTTGGGCTCTGAGGGGCTGCACTCACCCAAGCTGGCAAAGGTCTTGCTGCCTGGCCAAGGGCTTGCTCTCAGTCTCCCTGATCAGAGGTATTTGCTAGGTTTTAAGTCCATCGGAGTGCTTGCTGGGGCTGAGGTAGAAAAACATAAGGGGTAAGATGGGTCCAGCAACTTTCCTGGAACAACAATAATGTACTGGTCGAACAGAGCTCTGAGGATAATTTAGTCCTAGCTTGCCAATGAAAAATGTGAAGAAAAAACTGTTTTAGGGTAGCTGGAAATACTACTGTTGATGCCCTTATAAAGACTAAGCAGAAAATAAAACACTTTCATTCATGAAGTAGATGTGAATATATATTCACATTCAAATGTGTCTAAATGAATTCTTTCCTTTTTATTCTGAATACATAGATTTTAAAGTTCTCATAATACGTTCTTTCCTCTCCCTGCTTAAAGAGAAGAAAAACTTTTCAGCTCTGTTTTCTAGCAATCGGGCTTTCATTTTTACCCCCTGTAGATGAATCCTGCCATCCTTCAGATCCTGCCAGCTTCTGGGAAGAGCTGGTGCTGTCTGCGGGCTGTGTAGGGAGAGATGTCCTGGTGGATACTCAGCCTTTGATCATGCAGGGAGCAGGGCACTCCACACAGCCCCTCTCCTGGAACTGCTGAGCTTAAAAGCCTTGCCTCTCTCTGCATGCACTTCTGGTCCCACATAGGTGGGCACCTGGGGTTTTTGTGTTCTGTGCTCTCTGTTCCAGGGACTTCTGACTTTGTCTTTTTACTGCTTTTCCTTATTCTGAAAGAAGTCATTACAGCTGATTATGATCTCTGTGTAAGGAAAAGCAGTGAGCCTGATTCTGGATTTACCATTGTTTTCAGATTTTTATGTATTTACTTCTTTCTGCCTAGGGAGTGCTGTTAGCTTAATCTTTCAGTGCAAACGTAAGTGAGATTTCTAGACACTTGACTACTAAGTTTCAAGTTGGCAAGTGCCCTGTGCCTTGCTCACTCAGTGACCTACAGGTAAATGAAGATGCTCAGTGTCAGAGCACGCAGTCATGGGTTTTGCCAGGAAGTAAACAGACTTTTCTATTGTTTGTTCATGTACATTGTATCTGTGAAATCCATTTCTGCTGTGCTGGACATGGTGCTGCACATCCTATCAAAAAGAAACATGTAGAAATGTCACTACTGCAAACTTCTGAAAAGGTGAAACTTTGGCACCATGTTACATTTGTTTGGGGACAATAACTGAGAGGCAGCAACTGTATACTGGAGGCTGTTACAGTAGGGGAGGGCTGAGGCAGACAAAATTTCATGTTAAATACCCTCAGAAGTTACAGAGAAATGTGTTATAACTCCAGCTTCTCATTAATTCAGATAACCGAGCTTAGTGATTGTTCCCTCTACCATCTGAAATATTATTCCAAATAACAGTACCACCCTTGTTTTAAGGTAAGGGAAAACACTGGAGCTCATTCTTGAACAAAGGTGACATTCATTTTGAAAACTGACTTAAAAAATAAATCAGGGCATTGCTATTTAATGTCATAGCAAAGGTTACTTAAATGTGACTTTTTTAACATACTTACAAATTCAGCCAATCTAGAGAATTTTTCCCTGCTATGGCTATCAAGAGTTAACACCCAGTAGACCGTATCTTTTGTTTTTTTCTGGAGTCCACAGTAAAGCCCCTGTGTAACTTAAGACACTGTTAAGTTTTTTTTTGATAGGAAAGCTTCCTGTGCTCTGAAAATGGGATCTTCTGTAGCCCTAAGCAAAGTATTAATGCTGTTTAAGGGAATGTCTGTGATGCCATCTACACATTCCTCTGGTCTCTCTCTGCAACACATAGAAAGTTAGTGAGCACTGTTTCACCATGTCAGTGCCAGGCCGTCAGGACAATGAGATTTTGCAGGATCCTGTCTGGAATAGATGCAAGGCTTTAGCATCTTCCTGTCTTTGCTCTGCCAAGCTGCAAGCTTTCCTGGAGGTGTAGTTGCACTGACGGATTTTGGGGACTCTTCAGTTGATCCTGAAATACGAAATTGAATGTAAAATATCCCTGTGTTCTGCCTTTTGAGGAGCATAGGTTTGCCTCAGCCTCTGGAGTCAGTCCCTACAGCTTGTGGAGACCTGTGTGACCAACCAGCTACTTGTTTGTGTTGACTGCATCGAGCCAGAAGCTCCACTTCACATTAGAAACTTATTTTCCAGAAGGAGTAATGGAATGAAATAGGCAAGTGTAAGGTGCCGTCAAGCAGCTGAATATAATATATAAATGATGTAAGATCAATTCCAAAGCAAACCTCACACATTTTACGAAAGTTTGGCTCTGATCTTGGTTGCTCCAGCTTGTAACAGTACCTAGTACAGGTTGAAATTAATGATGGCAGTTCATTGACACTTCTGCATTTCTGTGAATTAAATGAAGCTTTCTTCTGCTCGCGGGACAGAAAAGGAGTTAAACTGAACATGTGCAGTGTAATAATTCAGAATTTAAGCACTTCTGTGGTGAAAATTAACTGGATCCAATTTTCCTTTTAGCTAAGCATAGTTTGGGTTTGAGAAATGAGGGACTGTAGAGTGAGGGAGCAATAATTTAATTCTCCAAGTGACAAAAATGCTCAGTGAGTCACTGAACCAGATCCCTTCACTGACTAATCTGCATTGATTAAAATAGGTTTCATTATCCCATGATGAGTTGTGGTGGTGACTGTCATGATACTTTTCTTCATTGCATTAAGCAAAAGTTTAAGGGAATTCATTGTGATAAATCTACAATTGTGGGTGAGTGTGCTGCAACCAAGAAGACCTCACTCTGCTCCAGTTAAATTAGATACTGTTTTATTGCCAAATTAAATTAAGTAGAGTAACAAAATAACACAGGTTACATCTGTACATGAGTACGTTTTCCTTGACAAACTTGCTTATCAAGCTTTAAGTCAGAAGACAAGGAGATTCTTAAGATTTAAACAGTGATTCTCCAGTTTCCTTCTTGTTTCTGCTGAGCTTTTCTCTGGATTTAATTTTTGCTTGGAAGGGGCAAAATTATTAGCCTATAATTGACTTTATTTAAATATGTCTCTCATGGAGTAATATAATTGAAATTGTTTCTACTTGCATTTTTAACTTGTTCCGAAAAATTCTTCATTAGGGGCACTTTGTCACACTATGAGTCACACCATAGCTTTCGTTATCTTACACCCAATTGTTTTCAGGGAGCATCCCCAATATCCCTGTGTCAGATAGACATTTCACCTCCCTATATATTGATCTAGAAGGGATAAAAAGGAAAGGGAAAGGATATAGATCTTAAAGTGGAGTCTTTGTACCAAAGCAGCGTTATGCGCAGAGATTTCTGTTTTCTTACACCCTGCACAACAGGAATGTAGAGTGGCATTTGAGGATATCTGAAAGGTCAAAACATGCCTGTAGGCACTCCAAAGGTATAACTGTGTATTACCTAGGATCTCGCTATAAGCATGCAGGCAGAAGTTGAGTCAAAAAAACCCCTGTCTTCTTCAAGCTCAGCTTAGCAAATTAAGTTAGTATAGATGATATACTTGTAGTACCAGATGGTGATAAACAGTGATATTAGGCAGCATGCAGTCTCTGTCCTGTATTTGCTGTCTGATTTGAGCCAAGCAAAATCCTCTGGTTTTCAGTCTGTTTGCAAATAAAGTGATGCTTTGCAGGCATGTGATAAATTAGGTACTACAGAAATTGTCAAGGTTGGTAAGGGAAGAGATGAACTCATGAGCAAGTCTCCATCTCAGAAGACCAAAGTCTGTGGATGTTTGAATCTGTGGTTTCTGCCTGTCTACAGAAGGGTCCATTTGCAAAATTTACATTCATTTTTGGTTTTCAATTTTGAATGACTCCAGGGCTTTCAGGTAGGGCCCATCTCCAGGGAAAATAAAACTTAACCACAGCCACCAACACAAAACTCAACCATCAAGTAACCTGAACCCAAATGAGCGCGGTTAAAAAGAGTTTGGTTAACTGTCTTGTTTTGTTGCCTTTGGCTAGAAAAAGAAGTGGGAGTGAGAGATGCTTTTTCAGATGTTTCTGACCCAGGTTAAATTAGGACACTAAAAGTCTTGTGAGGAAGTCTCTAGGGCTGATTGGATTACTCGGATCCCAACCCAGCCTGTGGAGATGAGTCCAAAGTTCCAAATGGTTATTAAATTAGAAAGGGAGAGATCTTATGAGGTCTGCATCATTTCTACATAATACCTCCCTTAGTTCCTCATGGATAAGCATGTCCAAAAGATACTCATCAACATCCCAAAGGCACACAGGCTTCTTAATCTGGTTAGCTTAGGTCTGGTTTGAATGGGAAGGAAAATTCCAGAACTGAAGTCAGCCTGTGGCCTTGCTTTCAGTTTCCTGTTCAAGGAAGAGGAATTGGCATTCGCTTAATAATGTTTCAGCACAAAGATTGTTATATTTCCTAGTAACACTTTACTATACTAAAAAAAGCTTCCTGTCATTGGAAATCAGTCTGATTTCCCCTTTTTCATCAAATAACAGCCAGGTGGGTTGGTTTTTGTTGTTGTTGTTTAGGATGCTGTTTGCATTTTTAAGTGTTTTTAAGAGTTGTTATCTGCAAAATTAAATAACAAGGTAGATTGAAAAGCACGTTCTACTTCCTGCCATTTGTGCTCCTTATTTAGCTTTTATGCCACATTTATAGCAAACGAAAGCCAGAATGTAAAACTGATTGATGCCTGTGCCCTCATACGCTAACAAATGGCAGCAGTTTGGGTTATGAATGCTTCAGGAGAACTCGTGAGAGTAAGCAGAGCAAACCAAACCTAGATGTGCTTCACACATTAAGTGTTAGTGAACACTGACCTGACTATACCTTTTTATTATTTTATTATATTTTTATTATATTTTTATTATATTTTTAATACAGATTTGCGATTCAGTTCAGCTGAGAATGTCCCTTTAAGTTTCCAAATGATGCGTGATCCATTCTGCCACCCCACCTTCTTTTCCCTGATTAGAAAAGGGAAAGGGTGTACTGAAGATAACACTGAGGATACTTTCCAAATGACCAGAGGAAAAGAAAGAACAAGGAGAAGGGATCATTAAGATGATAAATGAAAGTTGGGTTTGCTGTTATTACAGGTTATGTTGCTTTTTCTCAAGGGGAATGAAGGGGGAGAGGATGTACTGTTTCCTGTTGGAGAAACTATAATCCGCTATAGAACATTTGCAGATTTAGGAAAAGTGTTCCTGAGTGTGCTACTTTACAAAGACTGAAGTGGCAAAGTGAAGGTTCAAATTGAAATGATAATGACTTTGTGGAGAAATGGAACACAACATGCTGTTTCCTAAGAACTTGTAGGAGGCTTAATAAAAGACACCAAGATGTTTGTTTCCATAAAGGTGATTGATGACCCCAATAAAGGATGCAAGCTGTGAAGGGAAACACATCTAAATCTTAAAGTTTTATTTAATCTATTCCTCTTTCTGTTGTGAGGGCTAATATTCTGTTGCCTAACAGAATCCTGTATGATCTTTGAAATGCTAGTTTCTCCAGAATGTGGTGTCGTGGGATAATTCAGTATGTAAATGGAATAATCTGCAAAATTCTTAAGTTATGTAATCCCTTTCAAACACTATCAAAAGGAATATATATA
This sequence comes from Hemiprocne comata, assembly GCA_020745705.1. Taxonomy (NCBI): domain Eukaryota; kingdom Metazoa; phylum Chordata; class Aves; order Apodiformes; family Apodidae; genus Hemiprocne; species Hemiprocne comata. Next base: position 87,938,033 of record CM036588.1, read on the forward strand.
TTTTGGGATGGGGGTTGAAACTGCATGATTAGTGTTCTTCAAGATGCCAATGACTGTGCAGGAACTTCATGATTTGGAAACTGAGCTGTTACAAGCCACCATTACCTCAAGTGATGTTCATGGAAAAGGGAACCTTACAGCAAGATGATCTAGAAAGCTGGTGTCTCGGGACCTCTCACATTTCATTAACTACATTAGCCAAAGAAGTGCATGAGCACCTCTTCTGTAAACAGGGCTCTGCATTGAGTTCGGGCACTTGTGCAGGTGATTGCAGAGTGGAATCTTGACTCAAAGAGGAAAGCTTTAAAGATATTTTGGTTTACATCTTTTAATTTTATCAAAAGTCAAGGAACAAATTATTTTTAAAATATATTAGAGAAGCAAGTGAAAACAAAATGTTTATAACACAACCTTTTTGCATTCCCATATAGTTTGAGGAAGCCTCATGAGGATTTCTGCATTGATAAGGTTTCAGTACAACATTTGTTTAGCTGTAGGCATTATGTACTGTAAGGTGTTCATCTCTGTTGTCTTAGTTGTGGTGACCCACGTATATTCAGATAGAATTGGTATTGGCATAATATTACTATTTTTGAGCGAAATTCTCTCACCAGATGCAGATAATTGAGAAGCAGAGCTGGGATATTCATCTGAGCTTCTTGGTACTTCTACACTAGGTGGAAAGCTTTCAGACAACAATTCCTTTACTTACATTTCTGGTGCTTAGTGCATTTTCTCAGACCTTTCTTCAGAGTTGCAGTGTTTCCTTTCCAAAAGACTTAAGAGCTGCAAGGTGCAAGGTAACAGGAAAGCTTGGACAGTACAAAGAGAAGAAGTTCTCTGTTCTTGTACTTTACCAGTGCCTTCTCCAAAATTAAAGTTTGAAATGTTAAGTTTGGAATGAATGTTTAGACTACTTATGCCGGTTCGGCTATTCCTGCTCATACTGCTGTTTTCTTTTGGATAATGGGATAAATCCATTATATAAGAAGATATTAAGAAGGCACAGCAGTTTTTTTCTATCATCAGTGCAATGCTCTCTTCTTTATAAGAAAAATGTAGCAACCAAGTCATGCAATGAGTGTGCCAAACAAGACTTCAGTAAAGGCAATCTAAATGCCTGGCATGATTTGACACACAAACACCAGTTATTTCTCATAAGTCAATTACATATCTCTTGGGCTCTCAAACAAAAGCCTTCTGATCAGCTGTAAAACTAGGAACCGGTGCAAGAAATTGCTTCTGTTATGTATAGGACCAGAGACATATTGTTTCCCCAGAGTCCTCACCGTTTACAGACTGTCCAGACAGTAAATTGTAGGCCTGATGCTCTTACCTTACTTTCCAGATATTCCAGCACTGTTCTGCCAGTCCTACCTGACTCTTCAGGCATACAGTTGTACAGCAGTGGCTGAGTACAGAATAGTTCTCCATCCTTGGGAAAGGATCTTATAAACCATATAAGTCAAGGCAGGTGCTTGAGGACCTGATTGATTCTCCATCCTTTTGGAAAGAAGAGGAAAAAACACTTTCTGCTTCTGAATCAGCTGCCTTTTGAAAATTAATAAGCCTTTTGTTACCCACTCATGCTGCGGGGTGACCTCTTTGTATTGTACATGGAAGTGCAATAAAATAAAAAAGGCAATACTGGCAAGGAAAACTCAAAGCCTTATTTAAATGCATAGCCAAGTTTGTTTACTTTGAAAGAACATAAACAACATAATGAGCATCTGGTGCAGAGTTCAGTACATCCTTGTCCAAATTTGATTTATGTGATTGTTTCTGGATGTTAACCATTTTTAACATAACCTCCACCATTTTTATATTCACGTTGCCTGTGGGCATGTGCTAGCACAGCAACGGGAAAGAATTCTGAAAGAAAACTGGTAGCAGTTGCTAGAGTAGGAAACCTCTTTCCCTGAAATAACAGGCTGGGATGTAGTGAGCCATGGATCACGCTAAGGTGAGCAGATCTGTGTAACTGGAGTAACTCTGTTAGGAGAGAGAAGGCAACCATTGATTCCTGTAGCTATTAACCTCTTGAGGGCCACGTGTGGTATCCCAACATCATCCCCTGGTCTGATAGTGTGTAACTGTGATGTGGATATCAAATGACCCAAGGAAAAACGCAACTGCTTTGGCTGCCTGCTGGAACACATCAGGAGATATGCTGTGAGCTCAGGCCATCTGTGGTTTTGAAGGCAGAAGTTAAGCTTTGCCAGGAATGCTTAGATGGGCACTTGTGTAAATGTGTATGTAATCCATACAATATGTGTATGTGTATGTAATCCATACAATCACTTTGTTCTGTACACAAAGACGGGATTCTCCAGCCACTGTGCTAATCAGTAACTCTACTGGATGTGGGAATATGCATTTTTTAAAAGACACAGATGATGCTTTTTTTAGGTAAACAAAACATTCAGAAGTTGCCACAATGATTAAAGATAAACACAGTTCTCAGGGGAAGTTTTATGGATATAAACAACAGACATTCTTGTTTGTCTTTCATGTTAATTTCAAGATTGCACATAATTACTAAATCCTTCCCATGTGAGCCTTGCAGCTTGTGTTCTTTAACTAGATAATATAGCATATGTTTTAGCCTCCATAGTTCCACGATTGAAGTTCAGTGATACCTGCAGCAATATTTTTTATTCATTTATTGTAATTCAGTTTCACCTAATTAGAAACAGCTATCAATAACTATATGTTTCAAAGTCATTATATGACTTACATCAGGTGTCATCACTGAAATTTAATATTTAGAATTTAAATTGAATTTTACAGTTGTTAATAAAGAAGTGGTAAGTTCAGCATATTACTGTAAGTCATTCACATCAACCTTTAATTTTAAAACTGCATCATGATCTTGTGTCAGCTGGTGGATCCCATTGCGAGGAGATCCAGGTGTGACTGCTGAGCCGGGAACAGAGTTTGAGCATTCACCCTCAGCTGCTTCACCTTTTTCTCTTCTTTTTCATTGTCCTTTTTCTCTCAGCTTCATATGGCTTTTTTCTTTTTTGCTTGACACTGATTTTTCTAGGGGAAAGAGATAATGCTGATGAGGTTATAATAGTTTGGAGTGTCTTGTGCTTGAAGAGGGGCAGAGTCTTAGTCCAATTTTACGCCAGACACCATCATAATGAGGTACTTCATTGTGGATGGCCTAGTAACCTAAGGATCATAGCAATCATCTGACAAGTCCTGTGATTCATAGACAAATCACTTATTACTGAAATGGCCCAAAGGATGTGATTTTAACATGATATTCTTCAAGTCAACATCCAGAGTTTGCATGTTGATAGACTGCAGTGTGGGATTCGGGAGCCCAGTTCCATCAGGAGCCCAGTTTTGAACATACGCTTCCTGCCGTTCTTCATCAGTATTATGAACTCCTTCCCTCATGAATAAAAATACAGGGCAACAGATTACTATGGGTAATCTTTTTTGCATAATATATTGTAATACAGTGCTCGTCTGAAGCAGCAGTTCATGTTTCAGAGGCACTGTCTGCCAATGATTAAATTTCCGTTGAGACCCATGACAGCCATCCAGAGCAATGGCAAAAAGTTTGATGGTTCAATTCAGAAAATTTGTTTCACAAGAAGAAACTATTTATTTAAACCTGATGTGTTTGTAGTTTGGCAAGTATTATTTGTGTCCCTGAAATAATCTGGTAATCCAAAGGATAAAAGAACCACCTCTTCATAATCCAACATATGGCTGCTTGTTGGGACTTGGGCCAAACCTTCACCTTCAGATCACCCGCAGCAACTCTTCAGACGAGTTTTAAAGGCAGTTCAAGGGAACATAGGTGGCAATTTCAGCCATCTGTCTTTAACTGAAAAAGCAGATACTAACTTAGATAAAAATTAGCTGAAGCAACTACTCCTTTTTAATGTGCAAAAGGGAAGTTTTCTGTATGTTAAAATTCAAATGTGTTACCTGAAAGCAGTGGCAGTCTGGGAGCAAAGATGGAATCGGGAAAGTTGGGAGGTCGAGAAACAGCTGACAAAGTTTAAAACCTGAATTCATGTTAAGCATGTTTTGTTTTCCAGGAATTAAACTGAATGCTAGTCAGTTCTTAGCAGCACTATATAAATTAAAATAAATGCAAAAACAAGTCTATTAGTTCCTCCACATGTCACTGTCACTGGGTAGCTGTTAGCACCTACGTTAGTCACTCCTTCAGCAGGCCATGAAATTGTTCCAGCTTTTAAAATGTGTGAGAGAATTAAGGCAGGTGCTGGCAGATCATAAATGAAAATCTAACCTTCAGGCTGGTACAGTGGTGACATTGTTACTGTTTGCAGTCTTGAAAACACATGGCTTGTCAAGTTGCAGTAAAATTTATGTTGTGCTTTTACATTATTAAAACTTGGTGAGGTCTTTGGAATGCCCACAAGAAGAGTGAGACTTACAGGTCTAAGAAAATACATTAATTATTGATACTCAGTATGTAATATGTAAAGTTTTTTCTTGTCACTGACTTTGTTTTGCTTAATAGCTGTTGGATTACTTAAGGAAGAAGCATGCTACAGAAGGTTCTAACACATCTGCTCTTGGAGAAATCGAATACTGAACCATCTACGATCCAATAAAACCCTAATGACTTCTCTAAAAAACCTCTCAGTATAATAATACTCATAAAAACAGCATACACATTCATATTTTAATTTTACAGAACAAATAGCATTTTTGCATTAAAGAAATAGAGTCATCTTCAGTCCATGAATATTTTTTGTGAGCTCTTATTTAAACATGAAATCCAGTTAATTGTAGGCAACTTCTTATGTCAAGCAGTCCTTCTGTTCTTTAAAAAGAGTGCTGAATCTTCAGTTTCTCACAAGGTTCCTCTTACGAATAAAAGTGTGTGCAGTCTTATTACCTTTGAACAACTGTCCAGTTTCTGTCCTCCCGTTTTCCAAAACTTATACCAGACTGCCAAGTGAAACCATCAAAACTGTATGTGAGGTTCTGTTAAAAGTCCAGATGAAATTACTGAAGTCCTTATCAGTTTTAGGAAGCCTGCATATTATTATTACTAACAGGAAGGTAATTTAATTACTCCAACTGATTTAATCACTGTATAAAAAACGCCTTGGTTTTTTGTGTCACATCTAGCCCTAGATGAGAATCTCCTAATACAGTATCGGGGAATTAGAATTATCCTGGTAGAGTGAAAAGAACATATTCTGTTGTGTAACCAGAAATGCATGTATTGCCTGAATATACTTGTTTTCCTAAATGTAGCACTAAAATATTGTCTTAATTTCTAATTTGCCTAACTATGTAGGAAGGGCAGCAGACAACACGATAGGATTATCAACCTACTCTTACTATTTTCTCATTTCATTTTCCAAAAGTGGGTCGTACATTTGTGCTTTGAAACTGTATTTTGGTGTCACTTTGTTGGTTCTGTATCCAAGATCGCCTTGTACACTAGTGCTATGCACTGTTAATAATTCCAGTAACAGTCCTGTGAGGCAGCAAGGTAATGCTGTTTTCAATCGAATGGGTAGGGAACAGAGGCACAGAAGAGTAAGAGCAGCTTTCTTGTACATAACTGCCTAGTAATTTAGGATCCCTCTAGACAACTACTGTTAGTTAGGTGATCTATCACCCCCCCGGTGACTTAGCCTGGATCCCATTAAAGCCTGGGGCAGGCAGTGTACTGAACTCCTCAGATCTTCCAAGTCCTACTTTACTACTCGGATTACTGGAATGTATTTCCTTTCTGAAATAAATATATTATGCTGAAGTACAGGGATTTGAATACTGCTTTTTCATGTGGCTTGACAAGAAGCACAAACTTTATGATTTTTGTATCATTATTTTAAAGGTTTTTCTATTTCTCTTATTAAATAATTGAGAACATCATCCTTCTTCTTGGGTTTAATGGTTTGTGTACTGATTGCCTTTCACAGATACTACACTCTCAGGGGAAATTGGCACCAAGAAAAAAGTGAAAAGACTGTTAAGTTTCCAGAGGTATTTCCATGCATCCCGGTTACTGCGTGGAATTGTACCACAAGCCTCTCTGTACCTACTGGATGAGGACTACCTTGGGCAAGCAAGGGTAAGATGAGTCTCCAGATCTCCCTTTTTTAAAATAATATTCCAGAAAGTGTCGGGTTTTTTTCAGTGTTCAGGTGAGCAAATGTATGCCTGACCTTTCTTATAGTACCCATGTTACATGCCTGCCTCACAGCAAACAGACTGTCCATTCCTCCTTTATGGTTACAGCTTTGAAGGCTTAGTCTCAAAGCAACAAGAAAATGTCTAAATCTACTCAGCATTTTTCAGATTCTGTAAACTGATATTATAATCTCGATTTATAAAAGGATGAAGTATCCCTGGCTGAGTTGCTGAATTAAGTAAGTGCAGCCTCAACACAGGATTTAGTTCATCCTCTTGAAAAAAGACAGCTGTCTCTCAGCTGGTGTGGAGCAACTATTAGGCAACGTACAATAGCTCTCCATCATGGCAAAGGTTAGGAAACAGGGAAAGTTCACTGCAAAGAATTTCACAATAATCAAAATGTAATTCTCTTATTTTGCAACTCTTATACCTGCTTTGAATGGTATTTTCTAACAAAACTTGCACAGCTGATGGCATTGGGATTGTGTGCCTAGGCCATTTTTATTCTCTGCAATAGAAGATTATGTGCTAGGTGTTAGAAAGTAATTAAGCATCCAGAACTGGATTGGCTATAGACCAAGCGATGGGAGTGAACACACATTTCATTCACACATAGGCCACTGAAGGTTGTGCAGTCAGACCAGACTTGGTCTCTTGACTGAACTGACGTAGCTATTAAAATGCTGTATATGGTGGTAATGATGGATTCTTCTGTGTGGCTGAGGGGGCTTCACAGAAGCACTGTATTTAAGTTTATAAAAGCTGTTTCTGTTGCTTGGTTAGTTTAGCAAAATGCAACTCATATTCACTGTGAGAGCTAAGATTGTGTTTTACTGTAAAAAAAAAAAAAAAAGCTGAGAGAATTTGTACTGAACTGATTTTGGGACATGAAAGAACAATAAAAAAGTTGTGCAGTAAAAGAGACTATTTTCATATGTTTTGGTTTATATTATTCCACATTTGGAGCCTGATTAAGAAGATATTTTAGTGTCAAGTCCAAAACCTCCTCAGTTAGCAAGTGATATTTTATTCAATATAGCTAAATTTGATTCCTGATGTCAGATATTTCAAATACATCTCTATCACATTCCCAAGCAAAACTTTAATGCTGCAGCAACCAGACCTGTGATTGATGTGGGAATACTAAGTTAATCTGCTTTAGATTTTGACATACCAGTCATTTGCCTTTTCATATTTGTTTTTTCTAGCACATGCTATCCAAAGTGGGAATGTGGGATTTTGACATTTTCTTGTTTGACCGCTTGACAAATGGTAAGTAATTTTAAAAAAGGTTTTCTTTGAATATGACTGTTCTAAAAAATCCCCAATTAATTCATTGCTGAACGTTTCCAGTTTAGATTACTGAAGAGAAATCAGACGCAGTTAACTTCTCTTAAAATCACATCCTTGAACATTTTCAGGCTTTTCCCAGAATGGTCACATCTATAGGACAGTATTTAAAGTGTGTTTTTTTATTAATCTGATCTCCTATATTTATTGTTGTCACCTTTTCAGGGAGGTGTTTCAGTTTCCTTTGCCTGGGAAATTCCAAAGGTACTTTAAATTAGATACATTGGTTGAGAAGTCCAGACCTCCATAATCAGTTGATTTCTCTCAATGTGAAATACCTTTAACTGAAGATACCCATGCTTCTGTTCAGCAGCAAAAATTAGGAAATTCATTAAGATGGTAAAAACCTGTGAAATATTTTGTCTAAATACATGCCTGTAACAGCACCCTGCTCCTCCCCCCCAGTGCCTAGGCAATGCCTCTTGGTGAGGTAACTGCTGAAGAGGGTCATGATCACACCTTCCTCCTTTCTGTATTGCTCATAGGGATGAGATTCCTCATTCCTCAACCCCCAATCCAATTAGGTTTGGCTGGGGCAGAAGGTATAGAAAAAAGTTGGTTTAGAGGGTACTTCAGCTGAGGGACTAGCAGTGAAGTGTGGAAAGGACTTCAAACGGCAAGAGAGGCAAAAATTCTTCAAAATTACCTTTCTGCACCCCTGCTCAGTAGTAAAGGCCAAATAAGTTTCCATGTCCTCTTCATACATGTATTTATTTTTCTTCCTGAGGTACATTAAATAAGACTCCCTTCAAACATTGTTTATACGTTTTATGGTTTGGCTGGTTTGGGGTTTTGTTTCTAACTTTTCTGGAAATGTTGCTGCTGTGCAAACTTTTTTAAATATGTGTGATGTATGGTCGATTGCATAATACTAGTTAGGCCCCATTTTGCCAGTATTCCCAGTATTGGATTCACAGTAAGGTCACTATAACATTGCAGTGGGACTGGGGACCATAAATTCTGCCACTCATTTTTTTCTTGTCTGTATCATCACTAGGAGATGCAATTGTAGCTGAGCTACGTGCATGTTTGTACAACCATGTGTAAAATAAAAAATGTAATTATAAACTGCTGATTTCTCAGTAGTTAATTAATTAGTGCAGTATGGCAAACTGAAGTGGCAGAAAAGCCATTCTCCTTTCTGTCATTTCTGGAGGTAGACCTGGATTATGAAGACAATGTGGTTCTCAAACAAGCCTGTCAAAACACTTCCAGTTAAAACCATGTCAGTTTGCCTTCTGTGTCATGTTGAAGCAGCATCCCGAGATGAGAATGGCCCACCACTTGTACAGTCATAACAACAAATCTTGATTATATATAGGAGTCATTTATATCAGCTACTTTTGAGTATATGAGTGTCATCTAAGCTCATATGATTGGAGCTAAGGTGATGGGAGCTGACTAATAGAACATTACCAAGATTTATAGTCTTGCTTGGTTTGTAACTACATGTTAAGGGAATCTAAAGAGTTGTTCCTTTCTGCTTTTAGGAAACAGTCTCGTAACACTGCTTTGTCACCTCTTCAATGTGCATGGACTTATTCACCATTTCCAGTTAGACATGGTTACATTACACAGATTTTTAGGTAAGTGTTCACCATAAAGACATCTTTAAATGCAGTTTACAGCTGAAGTAGGGCATCAAAGAAGGCACCAGCTCGGTCTGCATATCTATGTAAACCATGACATTGTTGCAAATATTTCAGTAAAAAAAAGTCTGTGATAAATATTAGCATACCATTTACAGGCACTCATTTTACTACTTAATAAGTAAATGAAGGGATTTCAAAGGGCTCTGCACTGGGCTGAAGCATCCCAGTACCACAAGTACACTGGGGATGTAAAATAAAGTGTGCCAGGCAGAGATGTGGCTGGCCAGCTGAGCCCAGGCAGACACTGCAGAACCTACCCCTGCACAGCACAGTTGTGGTGCAGTGTCATTAGTTTAGTCACTAATAGACCACTGAGACCCAGGGCAGCTAAAAGCTTATGTGCAAAATTTAACAAATTATATCATGCTGTCTGCACTGAATAGTGTTGATGAAAGCCCCTGCTGCTGTTACTGCCAACAGAAATATTAGCCCCATGCTGTCAGCGAACCAAAAGAAGAAACTGGCCAAAATCAGTGACTTTTTGCATCATGTTCTGAGTGCAGCTGAATGCTGGTTTGTCTGGCTGTCAGACGGAGTTTCAAAGGCAAGGCCTCTTTTTTAAGACTGCATAATTGTCGCTTCTGGAAAGCATTCCTCTGGTGTGGAGGCAGACAAAATCTCCCTGCCGTTCCTGACTCCTGTGGGCAGCCGTCAACTGGATGCTCAGATAAACTGGAGCTAGCGGTGTTCAGGGTTTAAAGGATTACCCACTGTAACTTCAAATGCTTGTGGAGCTGCAAACAAGCACAAGGCTAGGACTTGGAGATGAGTACCATGGGAAATTTGCCCCTTACCTTTCTGTTTGATTAATTTGATTGCGTCTAGGAGAGCACTTTGAGCAACATCATGTGCAGCTCCCACTGTTGATGTGCTGTTGCCCCAGGACCACCTAATGGTGCAGGCACTGCACCAGGTGAGCAAAGCACACACCTCCTAGATTTTCTCTGAGAGTTAAAAGGCTGTTGCTCAGTCTTCCAGCTGGACAAGTTCCAGCCCCGCACACTAAAACAAGAGGACTGGTATTTTAAAATGGATGCATAGATGGGACAAAAATTACCACAGAAGATTTTGCTCTGAATACCCCAATGCTTTATCTTTTGATTCTCTGTCTGGAGGATGTAGGAATGCCTTTGACCACTGCTAGTCACTCAAATAACAAATGATGCAAGGTTGTCAGCAGCCCCTGACGCTGTAAAATAGGTGGGACTGCCTTAATGACATTACTCCCCTGTGACAGCAGCGTAAATAATTACACTCTGTTGTGGATAAATTTGCCTCTCTTCCATATTTATTTTACTCCTGAATGAGAGCCTTCACTAAGGGAAGAAAGAGCTGATTTATGAACTAGAGCCAGTATATCCCCTTGGGCCTCACAAATCCTTTCATGCATTTTTTCTCTGAAGGTATCCCAATAAGAGCACCAGTCTAAGTAAGCTACAGATATTTGAAGAAACTCCTTAGGCAGCTGACTAAAAAACCTCAAATTGTATTTTAAATCCAGTTCCCACTTGTGGCCATGGCATTCAGAGACAAAAGGATCTTTATTTTCTGTTTTGGTTCCCAGTTATGGTTCAAGAAGATTACCATAGCCAAAACCCGTACCACAATGCTGTCCATGCTGCTGATGTCACACAAGCTATGCACTGCTATCTGAGGGAGCCCAAGGTAATGACAGCCTTTCATACTGAATTGCTTTCAGATAATTCTCAATATTTTTCTTTCCCACGATTGAAAAAAACCCCAAAAAATAGATAGCAGAAAATATTGTGTACTCGAAGTCAGCAACAAGGCAGCAGCAGAGTCAGCTACAGATTACAGACACTTGAAGCAAGCTCTGCAGTCACTATTCATCATGCAGGTGACATATGAAAGTGTTGGCATATGAGTTCCAGCAAGTTATGCCACGTACTAGCCATCTGCAAGAGGCTGCTGTGCCCCCATCCAAGCCCAGGGGCAAGGGCAGTGCCTGCCCATGCCTCCCTCCCTTCAGGGCTCAAGCCCCTCATTTCCGTATTTCAAAACACCAAATTTGGCAGTGCAACACCAGGAGAGGGGAAGGCATTCCCTTTGACTGGGTCTGCTGCCAGAGTGTCCTCTGCTGCAGCCAGCCCTCGCAGCGTGAGGCTGTGACGTTGCTGTAGGTGTCATTGGAAGGCACTGTCATGCTGTAATGCTGAGCCACAGTGTAAGAATAGAACTCATCTTTCTTGCCTTGACTCAAATGAAGGGCAGTTCTGCTAGAATTAGCAAATTGCTAGACCAGAGTATAGTACTGGTATGTGAGGACAGGAGCAGGCCCATTTTTCTTGTATTTCCATCTCCTGCAAAATCTGCAAGTCCCTGCCGTTCAAAAGTGCAGAGGACAGAAGATATCCAGAATCCATACCATACTGCTTTTCATTCCTCATCACAGGATGCTTCTGGATGCTTCTTTCAGCTCATAGACCTGTACTCTGTACAGACTCATTGGGCCAGTAATAACTGCCTCATGCTCAGAAACAGAAAATGCTAAGACTTCAGTTTCTTTCCCCGGTGATAACAAAATTTGCTTCTGATAAGCGGTATAGTAGAAAAAAATCTGGGCAGGTTTTCAAATTTGGATGTCTGAAGCTAGGAAGGTAAATTATGTGCTCTAATACAATACCTGTATTTGCAATGAGATATGCAATAGCCAAGTTTGACATTTCAAAAGTTCATAAACTCTGCATTTAACAGCCCAGTGCTGTGCTAGAAAAATGAAGCCTGACATGCTGTTGGTATTGCTAAATACTGTGTGAAGCAAAGTCCTTACCATGTATGCTAATCACGGAATCACAGAACGGAATCACAGAGCTACCAAGGCTGGAAAAGACCTTTAAGATCAAGTCCAGCCTATGACCAACACCACCACACCGTCTAGACTATGGCACTAAGTGCCACATCCAGCCTTTCCTTGAACACATCCAGGGATGGTGCCTCCACCTGGGAAGTCTATTCCAATGTCTAATCACCAATAATATCACCAATAAAGTATGCCAACCTGTTAGTATACGTACTTATTTATAAAAATGAATCTTTTAGGCTAAGCTCAAGCATTTCTCTAACAACCATCCTTGCATTGCTATAAACAGTAAATAGATAAGAGGTACAAACTAATACGAGTATATGGTCTGACACCTTTATAGATGCTTGTTCAACAGTCACCTTTAAAAAGCTGTTTTATTTTACATTTGTGTACTGTCCTACAAAACTGAGCAATGCCATGATGTTAGCTGATTATTTTATTTGCCAAAAGAAAAAAAAGTGTGTACTGTTCATGTTCTTGCAATGAACATGTGTGATTCAGCTTGCCAACTTCCTCACCCCGTCGGACATCATGCTCGGACTGCTAGCTGCGGCGGCTCATGATGTGGATCATCCAGGGGTCAACCAGCCCTTCCTGATCAAAACTAAACACCACCTTGCCAGCCTGTACCAGGTGAGACTGCTCATCAACTTGATGATTGTATAATGGTGTCAAGGAGGGTCTAAGCAATTTGCAGTGACATTTCATTCCAGAATGTGGCAGTGGGGGGATGTTGATCAAATCAAGCTAGAGTTTAGAGTCTGGACAATGTCAGTGAAGCTCCTTGCTAGGTCTCTCTTCTTACAGCAAAGGTGATAGAAATGAGAAAGAAGGTGGAAATGTCAGATTTTGTTGAGGCCATTTAGGCCAAATCGGTTGCCTGGGTTATTTCTGCTGTAGATCTTCTGGGGTAAGGAAGTGTGTGTTGGAGATCTAAAGAGAGGTAATTTGTACTTCATCTTCCATCAATGACAAGGAAGTAGCAGGCATGATCTAAACTGGCAGTGCTATAAAAGAAACCTTTCCTTCATGTGGCTCTAGTAAAATTAAATACTTAATGAATATTGCAATTTAAAAAAATAAATAAAATAGTAGATAGCGCAAACCGAGGGAAAAGTTGTAATATATTTACCCAAACATGCCTAGAGGTATAAGGAAAGACATTAAAACAGCCAGCGTAGGTCACATCACAGGCTGTCTAGGCCAGTATCCTGTTTCTAAGAGCAGCCAACAAAACATCTCAGTGAGAAGCATAACCTTGGGATAAGTACCAAGTTGTCCTTCACCTGGTATAGGTCCCAGGTCTGGCAAGCATTAGTAGAAGACTTCCTGAAAAAAAAACACAGACCCTCTTGTTCAGTAACTACCAATGAACCTATCCTGCCCTGATTTCTGTGGTCCTTTTAAAATATATTTGTAGTTTTGGCCCATGGCAATCACTGTAGCTCTGGATTTTATCTACAACTGTCCTGTGTGTACAGTCTTTGCACACATGCTTGTATATGCATATCTCCACTCTTCATTTACATACACATGCCAGAGCAATGCTGTAAATCATTTTAGTTGCACTAACCATCGTACATAGCTGATAAATGGAGGTGGTACTGGTTTGTAGCCTTTGGAAGAGTCAATTTCAGCCTTTGTAACAAGGTACCAGAAGCAAAATATCCCAAATTAAAAATGAATCCAACAGAAGAAGACTCACAGATAGCTATCTACCTCTCTACACATACTTAGCAAATGGAGGTACCCATACCTGTGTGCTGCGTTTTGCTCCAGACTTTCCTAAATGTCAGGACAGCTGAGGAGGGAGGGAGAAAAGCCAGGGGACTTTGGGAAGGTTATGGTAAGGAAACTTTGAAGAGAAGTGGGGAGAGAGCCATTCCACAAAAACCCTGCCCCTATGGCAAGGTTTAAACAGCTCCTTCTCAAATTAATGGTGGGAAACAGTAATACATAATTAGGTTGAAAATTCTGGCTAGTCTGAAAGAAATGTAGCTAAAATAAAATACTACTGTCTTGAAGACATGGTTTCTGCTCAGCTAACTGGGCTTGATTATATTTTCAAATGTTGGTTAGAAAAGGCAGTGACAATACAGCAAATGCCATCTTTCAACAGCAAATGTGATTTTTAAGTATTCTGTTCAGGGATGTTCACTAGCAAGCTTTACTTACATTATTTTATCTGAAATTGATGCCAGATTGTTTCCAAAGATCTTAGTAGTACACAGTACATGAATGCCAATAAAAATAACAATGCTGGAAACAAGTTTTGCTGACAACATTTTTAGTCAAAAATTTAGATTCAGTGAATAGTCTTTAAAACAATAAATTATATTCTTCTCAAGATTAGTACTTTAACATGTGCTTGAAATGGAAACAAAAACGTTCTCGGGTTTTTAGTTTTTAATGGTAGAACCACAGAACTGCTGGGGCTAATCAGAAAAATAATCAAACAAAAGTAAGTTTGAACATGGTTGGCAGTCATCTGTCACTGAGACAGTAGTAACTGAGGCTTAGGATTACCTGCTTGTGGCATCTCTTTGTTCTTGATTGTCTGTAAATTTAAATTAGAACCTTACATTTGGAAAAAAAAAAAAGTTTTGCAAAATGAGTATTTGACAAAAGATGCAAAGTGTTTGACAGCTTCTGAAGGGCATGTTTGAGCAGAATCATGTTTCAGGAAGATAAGGTGTCATCACCAAGGAGTTCAGAACTTGCAATATTAATTTTCAAATGAAATCCCTATTTTATGATGCAAGACCCTTTTTTTGTAATCTAGAAGATAATTTCCACAATAGTCTATTGCATGTGAGGCACCATAATTTTCCACAAAAACAAAAGTGCCTCATTCAAGTTTCTTCAGTTGAGAGTGTGAAATGTGACAATAGGGACCTAGAGATCACTTAGCCTCCTTAAAATTGAAGTTTTCTCTGCACCTAGTTAATAGCAAGTCTTCCTCTCTTCCAGTTACTCTTTTCCAAATGCCTATATCAAGCATGGTGGTTTGAGCAGCTGAGCGAAAGTCACAGATTGGAGATTTTATGAGAGTCTAAGTGAAAAGCCTTTTTTTTTTCCTTCACAGTCCTGAAGTCTGTGTTACAGCCGTCCACTAATTTTAGACAGAGGCTTCCTAGCATGCAGCCTTTAAGACAAACCTCTACTGCTCCATTTTTAGAAGCACAAAAAGTTAGGGGAAGCAAGCTCTCTGGAGATCAGAGCTGAGAGCCCCATCTGCAAGGCAGCATGGAGACTTTTCCCTGCATGTGTTATCTCCCCACCAGCCAAGACAATCAAGGTAGCTCATGGCAATTAGCCTTAATAAGGCAGCAGAGTGTTCCTAGGTGGACTAGCTGACTTTGCTCAGCTTCAGGGGTTCTGGCTGCTTGCATTTAACAGGGCAGTCATATGACTTCATGCTCTGTTGTCACTTTTTAACTTGACCTTTCCTTTTCCTTCCTCCAAGTGCTTAAAGTGTGGGAAACCAGGCAGTGCACCAGCTTCCCTTTCAGTGCTCCCTGTAGCAGCAGGCAAAGAGCAGAAACTTAGAGGAGTTGAAATGCTCTGGGATGGATACCTGAGTTTGCTTTTCCCTTTGAGTAACTATTAGTTGGATGCAAGAGAGTGCTTAGATACCTGCACACTCAGCCCTGTTCTGGCTGGCCTTCAGCGTAGCCAAAGAGCAACTGCATCCATGGAGCGTAATTCCCAGTTGAGGCAGGTGCTGCTGAAGCAGCTCCTCCCGGCAAGTAATGCCACTGTGCTGGAAGGGACATGGGGGCACAGGGTGCTCAGAGGGGGATCTCCCCAGCTAGGATGTTCCAAGGGTACAGACAGACAGGGGTGGCAGGAGCTGTGCACCAAGCAGTGTCTCAAACCAGTGCCTTTGCCTTCCCAAAACCCAAAGATGACAGTCGGGCAGGGTTTGTCTAATTTACCTTAGGGTAGGAAGATGGCAGCCTGTGGATTTGTGGTGACTGTTGGGACCCGAATTCAGCTCTGAGATTAGGGAGGTGAAAGCAAAACAAAATTGTTGTTATGACCTATTATATTCCTGTGTTTTTCTTGGTCAGAGTCCAAGGTTGCAAAAGTCCATCCTGATGTATTTAGGCAAAAGGAGAAGAGGGATATTTAAGTTGGCTAATGAACAGAATTACTGTCAAAAGTAATTTAGATATTGCGTAGCTGATCCTGAGTTCTAAGTCTGTCAGCTCTTCCAAGGAAAAGGACTTAAGACTGCACAGTTGTAAAGTCTTGGGGTTGGTTTTGTTTTGTTTTGTTTTGTTTTTTCCCCCCAGTATCCATGATTTCAATTAGGGAAACAAACAAACAAACAAAAAAGCCACGAAGAAATACCAAAGCAACAGATCAGTGATTGTGGGAATTCAAAAGCAACAGAACTTACTGCATAAAATACTGTAACAGGAAATCAGCCCGATTTGCACTCTCACGTTTGCACTAATTTTGAGCACAAAATTGCAAGAAAAATACAGCCAAGATGATCAAAATGCAAACTGGACCTTGGTTACTGGCAATGTTTAGTGTTTCAACAGTCATTAGATGTGATGGGATTACAGAGGAGGATGGGGAAGCTTTAAGGGGAAATACTGTTCAGTCCCCTCTTGGAGGAATGGAAGCTGCGTGTCCCATCCAGGAGGAAAGGCAGCACTAATGCAGCTACCCCACAGAGCTGTGGGACTGTGCAGAGTAGAGCCTGAGATTCACAGTGTTCACAGAGAGGGAATTCAGGCTCTGGTTTCCCAGGTGGCAGTGACAAGGTGGAGTCCTTGTACTGCTGCCTGCCCAAAAGTTTTGGTTGCAGTTGTTTTTTTTTTTAATCCAGTGCTTCTCCACTGCAAAAGCCATAAAGTGCCCAAAGCAGGCATCAGGTGCCATAACTGCCCTGAGAGTGCCCCTATTGCCAGGTGACAGTTCTCTCATTCACACTGTGCACATCTCTGTGGATAACTGAGGGCTGTGCCATCCATGGTAAGGGTGCTCCCCTGGGCTGCTTCTCTGCAGCAAGTGGATGCTTTTGTGACTCAGAAGAATTGTGTTAAAGTTTTCTGAACAAGTGATGTTTCTGAGGCATTCACTGGTAGAAAGTGCTCCGTGAACTAAATGAATGGTGATTGGCAATTTCAGTGTGTGTTAAGGTAGTAATGAAGTCATCAGACATGAGATACCCAATTTGTTGTAATTTACAAACAACCTAGAAAGTTGGGGTTTGTTCCCTAGGAATTTTTTTCCAGCTGAAATTTGGTTCCACTTAGTTGGAAGGAAACAAACAAAAAGGACTCAAAATTTGTTGCAGACTAGCATTGCTGCAGCCTGCAGATGCTCCATGGCACCGATACTCTTCCTTTCCCTGAGCAGCTGCAGACAGCTTCCAGTTCCCTGACTCCAAAGGAGATTGGGCAGTTTAGCTTTCTTTTTCTTGTCCCCTCTGCTTTCAAACTGTAGAAGCTGAGAAGTCAACCTGGGATCAGTAGGAGGTAAAAATATGATTTTGCACTCAGACTTTAATTCATTTGCTAATAAATCTGTTAGAATGCAAGCTACCTCCCACTCAGATGAGCTTAGCTCCTCTGTTCACAGCAGGGCTCAAAAACTGTAGAAGAAAAGGACTCTAGGGCTGGCCTTAGCTAGGAGACCGAGAAGCACAAGGCCCTGAACTCTGGAAATTCAGACCAATTACTCAAATCCAAAAGGTGGCTAAAACGTACACATTTTAGCCTCATGTTACAGCACTTCCAGCCAGCTCTAGGCATCATGCAATGTGGCAAATCTGTATCTATACCATGGATACCTGCCTAATCCTTGAATTTATTCCTTTTATTCCTCCTTAGAATGTTTCAGTGCTAGAAAATCACCACTGGCGATCTACGATAGGCATGCTTCGGGAGTCACGACTCCTCGCCCATCTGCCCAAGGAGGTGACGTAAGTGTCTGCTGGGGGAAACGAATCCCTGGAACTAGCCATCACTCTTCTTAAAAGGTGACTGGCAAAGAGGCCCAGGTTTCAGAGTAGGCTAAACTTCCAGCCCTCACTCAGAGCCAGTATGAAATCATGAGACAACGTTATACAGCAGAAGTATTTTCTGAGACGTTGCCACTTCTGCAGCACAGGAATGAGGCCACCTTTGGTGCTGGGAACATTGGGAGTCCCAGCAGGAGTGGACCTTTTCAGATCCATTGTTGACAATCTTTATTTTACATAGCACCAACCAAATGTGGAAAGATTTAGTGATTTAGAAGCATGAAATAGAAAAAAGGAGGAGTTGGTCGAGTAGCGTCGAGACTGCTCAGGACTTCCACACCTGACTGAGGAGGTGTGGGTCAGTCTTCACCATCTTTTTGGGTGAAGCAAAAAAAACCCAAACAAACTGGCAACATAAGCACCCTGGCCAAGTTGATGCAAACTTTTTACCTGCTAGTTTTGTGCAGTGTTACTCCCACCAAGGAATGGAGATGGAGCCAATGAACATCCTGCAATACTAAGATTTAATCACAGGTGACCTTACCAAAGTATAAACAAGTTACCTGTAAGCAATAAGCTCCATATCCTTCCAGAAATCTCTTGCATCAGACCAACAGCTTCAGTTGTCCTTTAAAGCACTTCAGTCCAGTCCTTCACAACTTCAGTGGTAACTTCAGAGGTGCAGTATTCACCACCCAGCTCTGAGCAGCTGAAACAAGATGTGATTTTCTGTATGCATCATGCTGTTGTTTTGTTGTTTGGGTTTTTTTTACTTTCCTAGCACTTTTTAGAAGCTTTCAGAACCACCTATGCCAACAAGCATTTTTTCTTCTATGTTATCTATTCTGCCTGAACCCATTTCAGCAGCTAGAACAGTTGTACCCTGCAAACCCCAGCAGAGACTCACCAAACAGATCAGACTGGATCCATAAAGAAAGAGGAAGCTTTATGCTTCTAGGTTGATGCTTCTATGATCTAGGTTGTTTTGAGGTTGTTCAGTGGTTCCATGACTGAAGGGGCTTATTTTCCTTAATTGCAGCCAGGACATTGAGCAGCAGTTGGGCTCCCTGATCTTGGCAACAGACATCAACAGGCAGAATGAGTTTTTGATCCGTTTGAAATCTCACCTTGACAATCAGGATTTGAGGTTGGAGGATGCACAAGACAGACATTTTATGCTTCAGGTAACTTAATATTTTTCCTCTATTGTTTTTTTAATTCATTTTTCAAGTCACGGTATTTTCTAGTGTGTGTTAGAATAGTGTGTCTGGAATACACACAATAGTGTGCCTGGAAATCAGCATCTCCTCACCTATCACCATGAACACGTTCCTTCTGCCATCTGGCTTGTCAGGCAAGCATAAGTTGCCTCTGGTGTTTCCGTATGAAATTTCCTTGAGTTTAAAAGCTGTGAATGCAGCAGATACAGGAGAGTGTCAAATGCTGAGAAATTAAGATAAGCTATTAATTTCCTTTCCAGACCACTGCTTCTCTTGCCAGTTACTGCTTCAATTATAGTCTCTTTTCTGGCAAATGTCACTTCACTGGTGTTATTTCCTAGCACTGTGCAGGAGGGCCCCCTTGTTGGTGTTCTTTCAGCCTGACATCAGGTGCCCAAGTCCCGTTCCTGTGATGGATGTTCAGAAACTGCCTCGGCAGAGACAGCTGTTGCCATGGCAGCAGGTGCTTCTCTAGTGGCTCTGCCCAGCTAATGAGGAAACCATGCTTTATTTAAAAATCAAATAGGTTCAGATTGGTTCTTCCAGCTAAGCTGCAGTCATCAACAGGCTCTTCAGAATAAACCTCTGCCTATTAAAGCATTATTGTGATTAAAGTAGCTGCATGTACATGGTTCTCTGGAGAAATGATGTTAATTTCCCTCTTAAACACATAAAGGAGTTTAAGTACTCATCATTATGATACAAACATCTACATGTTACCACTTCGTCAAGGTTACAGGAAAGGTGACAATTGCAAGGAAAGAACTGCTGCTCTGTTAATGCTTCCCCCTCCGGCAGCGTGGGAATGTAGCAATCTACTCGCCTGTCCTCCATCAAGCACAGTTTCTGTCAGATTCCTGCATGGACCATGCAGGGCAGGGTGATGGGTTTATCATATTTCTGGCCAAGATTAGGCAAGAAAGTTGTGCAGATGTCCAAGGCAGAGGGATTACAGACCTCAACACTGGCAAAAAGGTTCTTAAGCATTTCTTGGAAGATAGGAAGAAGGGCACAGACATGGTGAGATGTACTTGTCTGGTGGATTAGTTGTAGAAGAAAAGAAAGAAAAAATATGAAGGAATCTTGATTGATTGGGATAAGTTAAAGAATGTTTGAAAGGTCCTTTTAAATAGACAGTAACATTAAAGCTAATAGATTTAATTCAGAAAGAAAAGTGACTTGGATGCTTCCCTCCTCCAGTTTACAGGTCTGAATTTATATAGGAAATATTTATTATGTTTCCCTCCTGGGTGCCAGCATGATTTCTGACCTCTGTCAGGCTAACTGACTGCGTACAATCTGTGAAGAAATGAGGCACATGACATCTTGTTCCAAAGCAGTAAGACAGACAGGCTATTACATGGTTTACTTTTCGAAGCAGTTACTTGATTTTAAAAACCTCTTGCCCTCCTGTACTCCTTCCCCTACAAAGCACTTCAAAAGTACTAGTTAACTAAGTGAAACCAAGCCAGGACAGTGCGGAAGGCTCTGAGCTTAGCTTTGTAAACAAAAAGATGCAGACATTAAGATGAAGTGTGACTGAAGTGAGATGCAAGGTCACTTCCTGAGACCGCAGAGAAATTATGCCCAAATACACCAGCTTGGCTCTTCCCTTCCATGTCATCAGCCATGGATGCTGAGCCAGGCAGTCAGCAGGAGCCAGCCTGAGGCTTTTGTTGGCTTATTCCTTGCAAGGAATATCCAGAAAGACTTTGCAGCCTTGGAATTTGGCCCTCCTCTTGTTCTCACTACAGTTAAATGGAGAGCTGAATGGAAGTTTTGTTTGCAGCTTAAATAAATGCTCTTTCCTCAGGAGGCATATTTGGGTGAGGCTGAGTCTCTAAAAGGTGATGTTAACCCTTTCCAGCATCCACTGGTGAGGCCTGGGAGTTTCATGACTGCAGATTTACTGCTGAAGCACTGCTAGGCAGAACCTTCTTTTCTCACGGGTACTTTTTCCCTTTGCTTCCAGATCGCCCTCAAGTGCGCTGACATCTGCAACCCCTGCCGGCTCTGGGACCTGAGCAGGCAGTGGAGCGAGCGGGTCTGCGAGGAGTTCTACCGGCAAGGTCAGCCCCCTCACACGTGGCCATCCCCTTTCCCCTCGGCTCTCCAGGCTGTTTATGTGGCAAGACAGAAGTAGCATTCAGCCTACCCCCTTGGCCTTAAAACCTCCCTCAAGAACGAGCTGTTGAAGAGACGCTCCACCTCATTTGAGAAGTGGGAAGGGACAGAAGAGCAGCAAATGTTTCTTTGCCCTGGCTGCTCTGGTAGCAGCCTCAGGCAGGAGGGCAGGCTCTGCTGTGCCTCAACACTTGAATTTGGCTGGAGACCTCCTGGCTGGATTCTTCTTTAAGAACCCTCCAGTCACCCTTAGCTTTTCTGAGCTGGAATGGTGCCAAGGCCACACTGCACCAGATCCTACCGCTGTCCACTGAATTGTATCTGGCTTTTCACGCTCCCACGGCAGCTCCGACGGGAGCCTTACCCTCCCTGCTTCCCAAATATGACACATTCTTCTGGGCACAAATGCAGAGAAAGGGTTCAAACGCAGTTCCCAGCACGCCAAGCTCATCTAACACTGTTGAAAGGGCCAAAGTAGGCAAGCCAAAGCTCAGCTAGAACCTAT
Source organism: Hemiprocne comata (assembly GCA_020745705.1). Classification (NCBI taxonomy): domain Eukaryota; kingdom Metazoa; phylum Chordata; class Aves; order Apodiformes; family Apodidae; genus Hemiprocne; species Hemiprocne comata. Next base: position 87,959,832 of record CM036588.1, read on the forward strand.
TGCACATGTTTTCAAACCCCTGCAGAGAATGCAGTCAGGCAGGATTGGTTTTTTTTCAAACGTAGTAATTACACCATTTGGCTCTATCTGCATAGGCAAGGTCATGCTGTGCTACAGCACAGGGTGCAGCAGAGTTTAATCACTACTAAATTCTTTGTTCAGAGCATCCTGAGAGCTGAAGGCAAGTGGTACAAACACTGGGAGAGCACACAGTGAAGTTCTAAATTAATTTAAAATTCTGCACTACAAAAGTTAAGCCACATTCGAGCTGGTACCAAGTACAGCTAATCCATAACAAGGACAAATAGGTCATCAGGTTAATTTTCAGCCAGTGTCAGCTTAAGCTGGTGAAACGTCTTTGATGCTTTTGAAGTGATGTAAGTAACTTGCCAGATGCAGGTTTATTCAGCCAGCATAGTCAAGGCATAATCAATATTCAACTCAGGAGGGCCCTAGTTTTGTGATACCTCACCTTTGTGTATTGAGGGACCATGCTGGGTAAGACAGCACTCAACCATTACAAACATAAGCTTTTTCCCCAAGACTCAAGACTTATTAGTATAGTATCTAAAATATGCCTCTGAAAGGGGACACCGAAGCATATTAAAAGAGTTAGAAATGTAACAGGGAGAAAAAGAGTGCTTCATGTGGGAGAATATACAGAAAGTGTGGTCTGACTGACACTAGTGGCTGTGTAATCCTGGTAAGTGATACAAAAAACAATATTAAATAGCATGTACTTAGATACCATTATAACTTTGAAATGTTATTGTCGACCTCTCTATCCCCTCACACAAAATGCTGGGGCTTGAAGCTTTTTTTTTTGTCCCTAAGTTTTACATTTGAAAACCATAGCTCTCATGTTCTGATTTTTAACTATAGATGAGGCAAATACCATAATTAGTACCTTGTTTAATCTTCCTCCTGGAAGGCATACAAAGTTTCAACATTTTTTTTGTATCAAATTTTTGTAATGCCATTTTTTTAGAGACTCAGATCCTGAATTTCCAGTCATCTGGTGCATTTACACTGCATCTATTAGCCAAAAAAATATACAACTCAGGTACATTTCATGGAGCATCTGGTGCATATAGCAGCTCCTAACAGGAACCTTTCCTAGAAAAATACTTGAACTTGTTCTCAGATGTTTTAAAAGTCAATTAGGAACACAGGGTAAATAATGCAACTTGATTTGTTTTTATAAAACTGGCACTGGCAAGAAACAAGTTTCAAGAAAACAGCTAATGTTTAAGCAACGTTACTGATCAGTTTCTCTGGTGAGGTTTTAAAATTGCTTGGAAGGTTTTCCCCAGCATGACAGTTCTGAAAAACTGATTCACCCAGTTTCTTTTTGTAGCAACTTGAAACATAAGAAAGTTGACCATGACTTAAGTTCTTACCATGCAAAGGAAAATCTGCATTACAAAAAAAATTCTGTCACTTAAATGACAAAGACAAGATGTTGATACATTTTGAGCCAGACAGGTCAACCATTTTCAACCCAGAATACTTACAGAGGGGAGGTCACCAGAGCTAGAGCCTCTTTAGTCAAAAAATGTACAGCAATCTTTGCATGGAATAATGGCTTGCATGGGGAAATGCAATCTCTCTGTCAGGATAAGCGAGTGTTGTCTGGGTGGCAATGGGTGAATGAGACTCCATGAGCTGCTTTTCTGTTGAATTCTTAAGTCCAGTTGGCCCTTGGTCCTCCCTGACCAGTCCAACATACACATCATCATTGCTATTGATTACCTTAAACTGAAAGATCCCTCAACATAAAAAACATCTCTCATCTTAGCTATATACAGAAGACTGTCTTGTGTCACCATTGCTGCATCTGCAGGAATAGTTTTTACTAACTCTTTATAATCATCTTCTCAATGCCAAATTTGGTCAATTCTGCAGCAGGAGCAGTCTGGGGTGGCATCTGGAGTGAGCAGATCCCCCAGCCAGGTTGTTATTCAACACTTTAAAACAGACCCCCGAGCCAGTGACAGCAGAAGCTGCCTGCAGGGACCTTCAGGGCAGTCCTAGATTTTCACCCAGACACCTCTTGCTCCAGTTAGTCAAATACTGTGCTACAAAAGTGTCTAAGGAGTTCAGTCAACCCCTTTGTTTTGAGTCTCTCTGCTGTCCCAAGTCAATTCTGTGCAGATGACTCTTTGGGGACTTCCTGGACCACCCAGGGAATTAGTGCTACAAGTTCAGTGCAGCAGCATAGGCATAGCCCTGAGACACAGCTACACCATTATAATAAGACAAACTTTTAATTTAATCCTTTTTCCACATTTATAACTCCATAGCCTTTGACACATTAACACGTTGCCTGAGCTTGTGCTCTGGCTCTTACTAGTTTGTTAGAGCAGACACAGCTGTGGACTGCCAGGCTCCACCATGCTGCCTTTTAATAGCAATTTCCAAAATCATAGAGTAGCCACTCATCCTAATGGAGATGCCTTTCTTCTAAAATATATATTCTGCATTTTTCTTGTAGGCAGATACTTGAACTCTGAGTAAATAAACTAAAATATCCTAAAAATCTTTCATGTGAGAGGATCTGTTTAAAAAATTAAGGTCTACAGAACATTGAAGTGCTTAGATTTAATGTTCATTGAAAAGTCACCTTTCTCCTTAGAGAGCTTTTTTGTGGTATGCATACAAAAGTCCAGAAAATGAAGGTATTTAGACATCTAACGTGGTTGTCATTGGTGCAAGATTCCAGCTGCTCAAATCCACACAGTTGCAGTCACTCTAAGAGTCTGTGATAGGTATGGAGAAGAGATATAAACAGTAGCAAATTATTTTCTCTTCTTTTTTTTTCTTTTCTTTTTTTTCCCTTTTCAGGCGACCTGGAACAAAAATTTGAACTGGAAATTAGCCCCCTTTGTAATCAGCAGAAGGATACAATCCCAAGCATACAAATTGGTAAGTTCTAGTTTCATTCTCTTCTCCCCATGTTTGTCTCGATATGGCACAAGCTGAAAGAGAAAATTTTTCTTTTTTTCCCTGCACTCTAGTAATTTTAACAGTAAGAAGTGTAAATACCATAAGAGTCACAATTTACATTCTAAATAAAAATGGTCAAAAAGAAGCCTAACCAAGCCAAATATTGAATAGACAGAGGACTCATTGCGCAGGGATAAAAAGGGGTCATTCTAATATCTGTGGGGGAGAATCGCAGCCAACACATGTGAGCACATACCAGTTACTCTCTAGTCTGAAACCTCCTCAGAGAGGGATGCTGTCTCTCACAGATTTTACTGTTACACACACAGAGCCACATCTTGTCATGTGTGCTGGTCAAAAGCTGTGCATTTCAAAAAGAGTTGATGGCTGCATGAGGGTTTATTGTTATTTCTCCTCAGGGTTTTTGCCGGTTACATTGTTGTATTCTCTCAAGGCACTTGATGGGCAGTGCACCCAGAGAATAAATTTGTTCCTCACCTGTTGTCCTTGGTGTGTTTCCCCAGGGTTCATGACGTACATCGTAGAGCCACTCTTTGAGAGGTGGGCCCAGTTCACAGGCGATACCCCCCTGTCTGCAAACATGCTAAACCATCTCAGGAGGAACAAGGCCAAGTGGAGGAGTTTACTCCACAAGCAACACAGCAGTAGTAGGAGCAATGACCACTCAGGTCAACTGACTGGCAGCCAAGAACAGACTTTAAATGAAGAAGAGACTCCTTAGTGGCAGCTTTGCACTTCTTTTCCTTATAGCACTGCTATCTCTGTCTTGATCACAGCAGCGAACAAAAGCCCGGGGAGCCAGGAGCCTGTCGTCAAGACCGTGGAAAGGGAAGAAATGGCAAAGCAGAGCTGTAAGGGTCCTCAAAACAAGCCCTCAGCTCTGCTGGGTTCCTTTCTGGATCTCCTTCCTGCTCCTCTGCCCTCTTCATTCTGCACATGCCTGGTGCCATTTGTCACTTCTGCTAAAGAACTGCCTGAATGCAGGGGCCCCATCAGCGTGCTGAGGCCGGGCCGGTCACGGCTGCTGTGAGGCAGGGAGGGTTACTGAGAGAACAGGGGAGACGGAAGCACTCTTGGTTTTATCTTCATTTACCACGAGTCATACTGTGATGTTATGTATATAGGCCCAGAACACCACAGGCTTTCCAGGCTGGCAGCTGGGCTGCACATCGAACCACCAGCATCTTCAGCATCAGAGGACACCGAGGGAGACAGTGCTCGCAGAGGGCAGAGTCTGGTTATTTTAGTAATTAAAACAAAAACCTTTTTAACTTTTGTATTCTGTGCACTAAACAACAGATCTAGAAACCTTGGACTGAAGTTACCCTCCATATACGCAACTCCAGTGTAACAACACTCATTTTGGTAATCGTTTTTATGCCACTTTGGAAAAAAGACAGGCATCTTCCCAGTGCAAGAAACAGTATTCCCTCACAAATGTAGGGGAAGGTGTTGTACAGTCTAAACCTTTGAAACACGAACAGATCTATCTTTTGAGTACTGTTTCAAGTAACATGTTTATATTCATATGTGTACATTTTCTGTAAATACAAAGCGCTACTGATTCCCATGCCAAAATACTGGCGTACTGTGGGATTGCTACCTGTAAAAACATTGGCACTGTGAACAGAATACTGTTAGTTTTAATACAAGAGAAAGCATTTGTAAATATGGTATAGAGTTTATTAATATACACCATTGTTTGTGGATAAAAGCCTTAACTTTTAGCATCCTTCATCTTCTGATAGCTGCCAAAATCATATGATCACAAGATAAGATTCTGAACTGCCTTTCCACTATCCGAGGGGTATCAAAGGTCATAAAGGAATGAAGTCTGTCAGGATAACTTCTTGAAAACTTCAAACACATTCCATATGGGTCCATGTTATTAGTCCATGGCACCTTTCACATTCGGTCTAAGCAAATGCTTCACAGAGCCTGAAGTTTTAAGTTTGACAAAATAAAAGCCAAAACCCACAGCAACATGACATAATTTAACAGTTCAACCTGATCACCATTTATTCAAGAGTGTGAATTTTTATTAAATACCTTAGTGATCTACAAAGCACGACATTCTAATAGCTCCAGAGTCCAATTGTTTTCTCAAGTGATGTTGCAGTGTAGCTGATTTTTTCCCCACATTCCCACCTCAGATAGCCATAATCAAACTGCATTTGTGTTTTTATTTTCACACACAAAAAAATTAAACTGACTTTTAGATCAGTCTCACTCAGTGAAGGAAGAAGAAAATGGGTTGTAGTCAGACTGTTAGGAAAAACTCTCTTAACTATCATAGTAACTGAGGAATTTTCCATGGTCTTGTGTTTGTGAAAGATACATGGCCTTACCTATGCCATGAACAGCCTCAGTTCAGCAAGTCTACAGAAACCTTTACTTAAGCTTCCATCATTTCAATGAGATTGTATTCTGGAACACTACTGCATTGCACCAAAGTGATTGTCCGCTTCTCCTCCGCCCCCAGAAAAATTAAGTGCATTCAGGTAAACTGTAGAGTTGCTGTAAACCCTCAGTACATCAAATCTGCATAGCTGTTTTCCAAAAGAACATGGTTAGATGTGAATACTTTGGAGAGGCCAACAAAGATCTATTTAAGTTGGTGTTTGGGAAAGATAGTATTTACTCATAAAAGAGCAAGGAGAGATATAGTAAGAGTTTTTCTCAATGACATGGAATGTTTATTAGACAAAGTGTTCGTGCTCATAAGGTGAACAGTGTGTTTAACAGAAAATAAAAAGCCTAAGTTTTAATACAGGGTGTTTTACTCTACTAATTCATTGGATGTGTATCTTCAGAGAAACAGACTAAAACCCAGTGAAGTAGGAAGGTGGAAATCACTATGAGGACACAAAGCATCCTGAGAACAGTGTTTTTCTTCTGCTGTGCTTTTCTGTAAGCTTTAAGCTGTAGAAAACATTCTTCTTCCTCGCTCTTCTAAATGTGACTCACATTTTAGAAAGAAAAAGCAAAGAGAGAGTTGTAGTAGAATAAAATTATTTCTAACTACAGGAGATAATGGCCTTTTTAACCACCTGATGGTGGGGGCAGGAGCATCACCATTTTGCAGCTCTTTAGGTGTATCATTCCTTCTCCTGACAGATTCAGGACAGTTATTAGGACATTACAAGAGCAGTGTAATGTGCTGCTTAGGAGCACTTAAGTACAAAAAAAAAAGGGATATGATTTCCCTTGTTTTTTTTCTTTTTACCAAGAAACTGAAGCCATTTTCCATCTAGTTCAAAGAATTATTTTTATTTTTTTTTTATATTCTGAATTTTACTTAAACAAACTCGGTGTCTAGCAGCCTAAGAAGCTCTTGACAGATACATTGTTGAGCTGTATCTGAGGAGCTTCCAGAAAATAGGTCCAATAGGAAAGCTTAGGTACAACTCAAGTTCTGTTATAGCTACAATAAAACCAAGACCTTTTCTGTAAATAGAGCCTACAAGGTCCTTTACAAGTCTGCTCTTACCAAGTTAAAACTTCCCAGCTTTGAAAAGCTGCTCTTGAAGTGAACAGGTTGTAGGGTTTTTTGGTACACTGAACATACTTGCTTGATTTCGATCATCTTGTCTAATGAAACAATGCTTGAAATAGGTTCAGGGTGGCTCCAGAAATGCATCTGTACTCGTGAGCCAAACCCATTACTCAAGATTGGGTCTGGGCCAGTTTGCCTCAGGTGCCCTAGACAAAAGTAGGCTGAAAAGTCAGGCTGTGGCAGCAGATGCCTGGCAGCCAGACTCACTTGGGGTCTGTAAGGCAAAATGCTACCATTTGATTTCCCTCAGAAGAAGTCAAACCGTATCTGATACGGCCAATCCAACAGCACCAGTGCTCGGTATATTTCGTTGTGATACATACTTGGTATTATCTAGTTTGGAGAACTTTTCTGTACTGGAAGTTGTTGCCAGGATGCCAACAGAATGCTAAATGCACAGAATAGAACAACATCTATGCAGATAATGCAGATTTTTATCTTGCTAGCCCTTTTAGCCACTTCACAGAAAGCCCTTGTAAATTATTTTTCTTTCTTATTGGGCCAGAGCAGCTAAAAGATACTGAAGTTTTAGAACTGAGATAGGTTTTTCATATAAGGAAAGAAGCAGGAGCTTAAAACACTTTCATGCCCCGCAAATAAAGTGAATTTGATTAAAACCTAGTTTATTTAAATGCAGATTTCATACCATCAAAGAGGCAAATTCTGTATAAATAACAACAATAACCATAAGGTGGTGATAAGTGAAACTTTTAGGCTGGTTAAAATAATGCATACATATGCATTTCATTAAGAAAATATTTTTACCTACCTTTAGGTTTTTAAGGGTCAAATGTTCCAGCCACCAGCCAAAAAGGGGGGGAAAAAGGACTACTGAAAATTAGTTCCTTTGAAATACGGAAACAGAGAGAGGAGTAGCTGACATTAAGTAGAATCTATGGAGAAAAAAAAAGATCTGCAGTTGTATCTAACCTAATCTAAAACATGGGTCAATTATTTTTGTATAAACTTGGTTTTTATGAAGAAACTCCAAGTTTCCCTAAAGAATCAATGAGAAGGCTGCTACCACAGGAGATAAGCCCGTTTCACACTGCACAGCTGTCTCACCAGCTTTGCCATCTGCCATTGAAATTTCTATTAGAAGTTTCCAACAAAACAGACTCAGAATGCATACTAGCCCTTCCAAATGGACTCTCCTCGAAAAGAAGAAACATGGAAATAGTTACAATTTTATTTTCAGGTATCACTCGAGGTACCAGCCATTATTTACAGCCTTCTATTTTAGGTCATTCAGCTGAATTGTCCATGAAGCACTCCCATTGCCCTCCTGACACCACCATCCCCCACTCATGACCCACAAAAATCAATACTTAATTTTGAATTAAGATCCTGAAAATCAAAAAAAAGCCACACCAAAACACAAAAACCCAAAGCAAGCTTCATACCATGAATATGTATCCAAATCACTTTGATTGGTGCAAACTATTCTATCATTTGTTTCTATAATCCAACCAATATTTTAGGTACATAAACTTTAAGTGCAGAGCATAAGTTTGACTTGGATGTAAAATATATTCTGCTTATCTTTGAATTCAAGATTGTATATGTCATGTTTATTGTAAAGCATTTTATATATACATATTCACATATCTTATACAACTCTATGGGCCAAACACTGGTCCCACCAACTTGACTGGGATCAAGAATCAGCCCCCATATGTGCGTCTATATGCCATATGCATCATTCTGAAAGGAAGCACTAGATTGTGTGAAAATGCTGTGACTGCTATGCAGTGATGCCAAGAGACTTAACTGTATCTTTTTTAACATACTGCTGTAAGTATTCATCATGTCAAAGAATGACAACTAATAAAAAAAAAAATTAAAAAAAAAAAAGAAGAATGAAGTGTGGGAAGTTCTTTGGTAGAGCCAGTTGATGGAAAGCATCTCCTTAGTTTGCAGAAGACACTGGTTTGGCAAGACAGCAGAAGTCCTTCTGTATCCATCCTCCCACTGCCTCTCTCTCCATACCAACAAAATAATCCCTTTCCTAGAGCACTGTCTCTGAGAATAGCTTTTCTCTAAATTTACCCATAGGAGTTACCTGCAAGAAAAGTATTTCCAGATCTTCTAAGCATATAGTAGAAGGATTTTCAAAGCCCAGAGAGAATGTTTCCCTGTGTAAGTAAAGAAGAGGGAATTGTCTATTACTATTGTTTCAGTACAAGTAACTAGTTCTGCTCAGTGTCATTGGTCAGTTTTAATCTCTGCTTTCTCATTTCTCAGTTGCAGACAATGTGCAACATGACAGAGGCATGTGAAGCATAACTGAAAATAAGGGCAATATTGACTTTCTACACCAATGAGTATTTCTCAGTGAGAAATACCTGTCATCACTGATGGACTGCTGCCTCTGCAGGGACTCTTCTTGACTTTGATACATTTCTAAAGGCAGAGTTTATTTGTACCTCCAAGTCTTCAGTAAGAACACAGTTTCTGCAGAGCAAATGCTATAACTGAACTGAATATAGGAGCTGGAAATAGATTTGGTTTCAGTGTTATTAGGCAACATTTTAAATTCACTTTCTTAAACAACTCTTCAGAATCACAACAAAGTGTTTTTATGTGTCCCTCAGATGCAAGCTGAATTGCAGAATGGATTCTAGACTGGAGCCCCTTGGAGATCTGTCCTATATATGGGTGGAATTGTGATGGTTTCTCCAGTAGAAGTTTTACACAGTCAGCATTGGAAAACCACTCACCATCTCCCCCAGTGGATACACCAGTCTAATTTTCAAGAACAGCTAAGTCAATACATGTCTTTACTCTGCACAGACACTGTATGGGGGCTGAGGTTTAATGGTTCAAAACACATCATGTTGACTAGTGTGTTGAAATTAATCACTGAACTTAACAGCAAAAGAAAAATTAATCATATGGCAATATTTTTGTCCTGGCCAAAGACTTAACTGTGGTTTTAAGCTTAGGTGAAGAATCTGGGAAATATAACTATTCGATAAGAAGTAATACAATATGTGTGTGACAAACAATTATTTAGGTGACAGAGACATCTTTTCCATGAAGGTGAGGAAGGCAGGATCTCCCCAATGTCCAACACAGTCCAATCCTCTCCAAGCTAACGTGCATAGTTCCAAAACATGCTGGTTTTAGCAACAAGACAAGCTTATGGTGTTCCCACTCCTATACCTCTTGATCTTTCATGGATGCTGTGGACAGTACACTCTCAAGCAGATAATTAGGGGCAGACAGAAAATGCAACCACAGAATAGAGGATGAAAGGCTTATATTGGTTCTACCACTAAAACAAATGGATCACCTTACTATATCCTGGGCTAGTTTGGGTCTCTGGAAGTTTTACTAAACATAATGAAACAGATCCATTCATGACAATTGAATTTTGCTATCAGCAGCACCGTTTCCTAAAAGCTACCTTGGGTGTCTGTCTAAACAGGGCCACATAGACCTAAACACACAAGGAAATGAGCATCACAACATCAGATGAATTTCATGTCAGACTATTGTATGTTAATAGACCTTGGAGAGAAGAGTTGAATCCTATACCTTACAGGGCTCTAAATATGTTGTACTAGATTAGGAAAGGGACCTGGGTATCATAAGAAGTTGTTACTGAAATGGAGAATCAGAATTCATACAAGCAGGGATAAAGAGGAGTTGTACTATTACCTCCACCTCTCCTACCACCTGGAGATAAGTTCTCTGCCATAATTTTCATACTAATCACCCCTCTCTAGAAAGTGCAAGTTCAAGAGTGGGAAGTGCAAAGAAGGGTGGCAAAAAGCAATTTAAATCACTAAAAACCTCCAGAAAGAAGAAAGTAGGGGGAAAGATTGTAGCTTAATTAGTATCACCTATAAAAAAATGAACATTTGGGCAGAAAGAGAGCTTCTATTTTCCCTGAATCAAAACATAGGTAAAGCAAAGCAACACATGTGGAAGTTGCTGCCACAAGAATACATTAACCTTTAATCACAGATCAGAACTTAAAAGAAGATTGGACAGCTATATGAACCAAAAGAAAACGCATGGTTACAAACACATATTACTAAAAACATAATCTTTGAGAAAACATAGCTTAAGACTTAAATCAACCTTTTGTTTAGAACGACACTTCCATGACCTACTCATGCAGGTCAGCAGCTGTTACATTTGAAATCCTGAATTTTCATTTGTATGTGCAGAGTATTCTTATGAGCATATTTATGAAATAAATTTAGCCACAAAAAAAAAAAAAAAAAAAATCTGGAGCTACACCTACACATGTATTTGATGCCCAGCCTCATTTATGTAACAGGACCTACCAAGACCTGGAAGCAAACTTTGGGTCACTTCAGCCAATCAAAATCCAGAGCAAACAGGAAGGACTGGAACATATAGTAGATTCAGAGACAGATTCAAAAAGAAAGATATTGTGCCGAAGACCACTTGTTTGTATCTTTCATGTTTCACAGTGGATAAATATATTTCAATTCAATCTCTAAGGGAAGGGAGGGTTGGGGGGGTGTATACATACACACATATATATATAAAAGTATCATCAACTGAGAGACCAAAACACAAGTGGATTTACTTTGTTTAACTTGTATTGTTTTGGTGGGATGAAGTTCTATGTATATGACAAGTACTTCTGGGACATTGGCACTGCTCTCTATGGTACCTATGCACAACACATTTCCCCTCAGTGTAACAAAGCAGTCAGCACCACCAGTTCTGCCATTACTGCACGAAACATTAAGGAGTGGTCATTTGCACTTTGTGCTTAAGGGTGCCTTTTATCAGCACTAAGGCCTAGTTCAGATGCACACCCGTCTCTGCCAACTGCCCCCACTCCGACATTAAAGGGAAACCTTCCTCAACAATGCTGCTCCCTGAAGACTGCCAGTGTACAGACAGACACTAAACAAACTAAGAAACATAATTAAGTCAGTGGTAATGTTGAGCGGGTAGCTTCAGCTACTCAAAACAGCTAAATGACATTGGCACATTGTGTGCTTTAGGTGTAAACAAAAGTTTTAACATAGCAGATACACTTCCTATATTTACCTTCATTGTAGATACAAAGATAATACACACACAAATTATATTACCTCAAGACATTCGTGGATTGAAGTGAAGAGACCTTGATAAGCTGCATAGTCTGCTTCCTTCTGCACTTGATCCTCCCATTGCTCCGTGCTGGCTGTATCAGGAGTCACATCTGGAGATGACTAAAACTGATTATCAAGCCCCCATTTTTATTTTCTTAGATCTCTTGCCCCCCGTGCAGACCTAATTACAGTCAGCTTCCCAAAGACACCAACTAGTCACAATCAAGACAAAAATAGTTTTCTTTGGGGAAGTATGGTAGTTATTAACATGTTCCAAATCATATGTTACATTTTTTAAGGAGCAGAGTGACTTCCTCCTCGCTCCTGAAAGAGAGGAGGAATTCTTCCTTCTCTGAGATGCCCTGAATTGGTCTGGAACTGAGAAAGCTCAGAGACCACAGGATATTTCATATGAGGGAGCCATAGCAAGAAGCTCACAGCTCGGTTGGAGAATGCAGCAAGTAAATAACATTCTTTTGAGGCTTTGCTGTCACCTAGGCATGAGAGGGGCCTAGGAGACTTCACTGCAACTCAGAAAGGTGCTGAGTTAAGTGGAAGCAAGCGCTCACATACAAGGGCACAGCAGGCAGAGGAAGAGTTACTTAAAACCCCCTTTTTCTTTTCTGTCGTCTTTGGTCATTTCTCAGTTCTCCCTAGTTATAGCTATGGAGGTTTTATTGTAATAAAAACTGCCTTTTTGATTTCAAGAGAAACATTTTCCTAGGGCTCAGGTCAGCCTCAATTCCTGTCACGGTTCTTATTAAGCACATTCTACAACAGTATGAAACCTAATTTCTTTTAAAGAGATTTTCAGTTTCCCAGTTTTAAGGAGTCATAGTTAAATATTCTACCATTAATGTTTGCTTAAGAAGGAATGTAGGAAAAGTGTCTGGACTTCAGCTGTTTTTTGCCATATCCTTCATCTGCCCAAGACCTAAGCATATCACAATACAACCTTGCATTACAAACAGCCTTCATTTCCCTTCTGAGCAGTTCCACTACTTGGGCCTACATGTTTGCAGGTTTTGAAATATAAACCACTAACAAAATTATCTGGCATGTTGACTATTGCCACCCAACAGTCACATTGTACATTAAATGCTAGCTAAAGGTGGAATTTATTTATCTGCTCTGTGGTTACACTTTGGAGCACTCTAGTTCTATCTAGACGAGGGCCTCACAAGGGACACCAATACTGCTTCTAACACAACTCTGCACAACAGAAATAATTTCATAACAGATTCACGTTATTTTGAAGCTCAAGAAGAAAATAACTGCAGATTCTGTAGAGAGCTAGATGGGAAAGGACAGCATTTAATTTAAAGTAGCTAAACTACTACAGTTTTGTGAAAAAAGGTAATTAATCAGCTATAAGAAGTACCTGAAAAGAAACTGCACCCATTGCTGGATTTTTTGGGAAAGAGTTTACTCCTTCACCAGTCCAACTGCAGTTCTTTCTTTCTGGTACGTCAGTGTCACTAATTTAAAGGGAGAGCTTACATCATCACTCTTGAGTTACCTGACAGCTTCAAGTTTTGCCTGTGTGTGTTATATTGCTCTCAGGGACATCTTATATAATAATGCAGATGTCATTATTCAGCTGGCACAGCACATCTACAAACTTAAATCTTCTGGAGTTCCATGAAAGCATGGAGTCTTCTTAAAGCTCTGAATATTGGCAAGGAGTTTGCACCTTCAAGAGAAGCACAGGCTCCTCTGACGGTGGAAGTAAAAGTACTTTTGAAATGTAGAAGCAAAACCAGAATCTTTAGTCAACGCTGATCTCTTTGTTAGAGGACCTATCATAAATACATTAGAAAATGAACACACTTCAAAACTTCTCCATGGAAAATGTCAGGGGAAGAGAAGGAAGGCAGCATTGTCAAAGGGTGAATCAGCCAAGAAAAATCTCTTAGAATGTTCATCTGATCCATATATCTTGAGACCTAAGCTTTTACATCTACTAGGCCTCGATCACTTAGATATCAGAAGCCATAGAGGTTTTGTTGTTGATTTAGTTAGTTTGATTCACTCTGTAGTTGGTTCACTGTAGAACTAGCTTTGGGTTCTACTATAGAGAATGAATAGGGCCACCACTTACCACTGTGGAGGTCATATTCATCATTGAAACAACCCTCATTTAAATTACTCTAGTTTTCACTTCCTGCTACAGGTTAGTGCTATGTTTCTCTCCATCAGAGAAAGGCTTTTAGCACCTTCCCCCCCCCCTTCATGTATTCACAGACAAATCAGGCCTTTGCAAACAGATTTTCTGTTTCTGCAAGAATACAGTAGCAAAGCCTGTGAATTTGAACAAAACGCTCTATCGTTTTCCAACTGATTGTACTAGAATGTACTCAGTTTCTGAAGACCTAGTGTACTATGGCATTACCAGTATGGCTTTGTGCCATCATTTCCATCTTCATAATTTTTCATGAGGTAATTTGTTTTTAATTATCCACAAATTTTATCACTTCTTTCATTACTAAAAATATGAAACCGTATTAACCTAGAACCATTCCCTATAACCCTAGAAGAAATACTTCCTTTCAGTGATTAATGTTATCTGCCAGTTAATCAGTTCTCCATCCATTTAACATATGCTTTGTGGATCATAATTTGTGGATCATAATTGACCTACAGTCATCTGGTTTATCCTACTTTTATTAAAAAGAAAACTATGCACCACAAGAATGTTCTGAATTTCTGTGTTACTGAGGTTTATTCAAAGTGAACATAAAAGGCCAGATACATCCTTCAGCCAGCTTCTTTAGATTTTGCAGATTCAGATGCTTAGCCCTCTGCAGTTTAAAGCTTTCTTCTAGCAAGCAGAGTTTAACTTATTCCTCCATTAGATAATTACTTTTGTAGTAATTAGTGCTCCTGATTTTTCCTTTTTTTTTAAGTAAATACTTTTATTTTTTCCAAAAATCTATGGAATTTTTAAGTGAGACTTTAATTCTTGTTTAAGCAATGGAACAGCAACACGTTCCAAATGAAAGCACCAGTGAACATTACCAGGTGTAGTGCTCATGATCCTCTACTGGTCTCAGCTCAGCTATTGAGAATTATTGTGTTCAGTCGAGGTCTGGCCATGTACCACTTTCTTCCAAGCTGCACTGGGTCTTTACTGGGAGAGAGATGTGTATGCTGGAGAGTGAGAAAGGGCTTAGTCCTATGTGCAAGGTGCAACAATCTTTCTCCATGGCTTTTATTACACTGGGGGGGAGGGGAAGGGGAGTACAGGGAAGAAAAAGATTGTCTGTGAGTTTGTACAGATGTATAGAAATAGCCCAAGTTTCTGCAGATTCCCCAGGGAACTACTAACTTAGAAGACTGTTAACATGTTGTTCTCCTAGCAACAGCACCAACAGCTTACAAAGCATGATCTCCCAAATTCTATTTATTTTGCTTGCCTTATGTTAATGTTTCTTTATCTGTGACCTCAAAATTCTAACTCAACATCAAAAATCATTATATCACTGACAAACGAAGTTGTAGAGCAGATTATTTGGTAGGGATCAGTCTCACTAGCAGCCTCATTGTTCTAACATACTAAATACAAAGTAGATTCTTAAAATTGTAATAAAAAGCCTATGCCACCACTGAGAAACAATAAAGGGACTGAAGATTTATTAGGAGTTTTTGGGAAAAAAAAAAAGACCCTGCAGAAACCTAACAAGCAAAACCTGAATATAATTTCTATACATGCAGACAGTGCATATGAGAGTCATAGAAGACGTAAGTAGCAAACACAACCAGTTCAAACACATTTGAGTGGTCAAAAAGGTAGATAAGGAAGAGGGGTTGTTGATAAAGCCCACATTTCACCTGAGTCGAAGTATAGCTTCAAACTAGCTATTTTTACTACTTCAAAATAATGACTTTCGGATTCCTTTCCCACTGTACATGCTATGCTGGTAAAGCAGCTCCTGACTTGAATGAAATTAAAAACAAGAACATTGAGCTTGACCTCTATTGAGAAACACTTCCTCAAGATCAAGGAGAGTGCACAACAAAAACAACGTGGCTTACCAAGCCTGCCCCAGTAGGTGACAGTCAAGCATGGTGTGTAAGTCAAGCAATAATACACTTACTGGAAAAAGCATACTGGAAAAAGGTGACAAATACCAGCCAGACAAAATTAGTAACAATCAACAGAACGGACATACAAAAATGCACCACTCTAAAGGACACAAGAAAACCCCCTCACTTCAGTATTAGCACTCAACCACCCCCACTGACCCATACTGCTCTTTCAGAACTTTCAACACAGATTTCTACAGCTCTCGCTATCAAAAAATAAGCCAAATAGCCCATAAGGTGACCATGCATCACAGAACCATAAGACAACAATAACGCATGAAGAAACTAAAACTAAGCTTAGTTTGAATTGCTTCCTACTCCTCCTTTATGCTAGCAGGTGTTGCTCAGTGGCAACTGCTGCCCAGCAAATACTGCCCTGTGTTATGGCCTGAGACTAAAAAGCAGGATCAATCAATCTAGTTTAACTTTTCCCATTAAGTATAATGCAGAGTACTAAAGAGGAAGAAAAACAGTAAGAGCAAGTGCAGAAGTTCTGCACAGTTCAAGGTGATAGGATGGGTAAGACACTCCTTATTTAAAGCAAAGCCCTAAGTTCCACTCCAGCAGCTCTAATGGAAGCAGCAGCGATGCAGAAAGCAGGACTGAGGTTGAACTTTGCCCAGCCCTGCAAACATAGACTTACTGAGCTGTATAAATGCACCTAAACTCATTCAAATCATTGCTTAAAGAGCAAAGAAGGTTACAGGAGCAGAGTATAATATTTCATCTGAAAGAAAAATGGCAAATTTTATGCCAGATGATCACTTGGATTTCTAACCAGTAAGTGGCAGCATATTTTCACTTGTATAACCTAAAAGTTATTTACACAGATCCCTGCAATTCCATGGCAACTGTCATTATCTGTGCACTGCACCACAAGCAGAATTTTTGTCCAACAGTCATTTTACATGGGCTACGTAAGAGGACATTTCTTCAGGAAAAGCTTACTGCCAGATTAAGCTCTTCTCTAACTCACCACATAAAAAATTCTGTCTGTCCTCCTAGATGTTGAATGTTTAGGAAAATTAATTACTGGATATATTTTGTGAATAAAAGAACAGATTAGCTATTGACTTTTTACTAAGCCAAATACACATAAATACATATATTACACCAGTAAGTTAGAAGCATATACCTCTAAAATGTAGTGAGTAGCACTAAAAAGAAAAAAATACAAAGAGATTAACATTTTGTTGTTAGACTTGATGATGCAAAATTATTTTTAAACTGAAGATTTGCAACATAGACCTGGTATAACACTGCTCTCTTGTGGTTAAATACATACAGTTCATCTGCAGAATGTATCAACTATTTATATAAATTATTTTCAAAAGATATTTCAAATACATATTTTGCTGATTCAAGGGTGCCAACCAGTGCCAACTCCACCCTGCACACTGCTGCTACCTCTCTGCTGCCTAAAGAGAGAATCTAGATTCCTGCTTTTGGTTCTGACCCATTGAAATAAAATGCCTAAATAAGGCTTAAACCAAAATTATTAATACTTCCATCCCAATAACAATCAAAACGAGTGTCTGAACACTCCTGCTCACATACATAAATAATCTGCTTTTAAAGTCTCCTTCAGCCTTCCAGGCAAATAGCCTGAATAAAAACATAAGCAGAAATCAAAATGTAAAGAGCACTAGAAACAGCTGGAACAAAGGCACCACATTGTTTTTCTTTCAATATGCAAAAAAAAAAATAAATTAATCAAATATCCATTGCAGGAGAGATCCTGCTGACAGGATTATTGGGGAAAAATAAATATCAAACAAAGGGCCTTTTGATCATTAGAATTATTTACTAGAACTAATTCTCTAAATAAAGAAAACTATGGAAACAAATGTCTAATGCAATCAAAAATCTCTCAGCCAATTACCTGAATAATAGCCAAGTAAAACAGAGTAAAGTTATTATTTTAGGAAAATAATTTTTAGTAAACCAGAGTGATTCTATGATATTGCAAATGAAACTTCTATCCTACTCTCCAAGTACAAAACATTACTTTTAAATTAAAGAAAAAGATTCTTTAGCAACACAGAAGGTTTTAGAATCTCCATTTTTTGCTCAGATGGCAAGATCAAAGACCCACTGTAGGTGCTTCCATATACATCTGGATTAATTTGGATTCATATGCACAGTTAAGTGATTTTTCAGACATTCTTTTCTAGTTCTGTTAAACAGGCCTAGATTATTTATCTGTAATTTAGTTTCGAGGTGTCCTAACATATATTGATTAACACTGACATTTGAGTTAGCATCAATTATCTTATAGAAGATTGCTGTTTTTTTATCACATGCCCACAGATGGATGGGCAAAACATTTCTTTGCCAAATAGTTGCAGATACAAAAAATACACTGAAAACTGATGATAAAGAGGAATTATCTCTGTTGGTGATTAGTATTAATGAGAGGAAAAAAAAATCTGAAACACAAGAATTTCTAAGTAACGGGAGCAAATAATTCTGAAATGGACTAAGAATTTCCCAAGTGGAAGGACAGCTCTCTTCTTTAGCCTTTATGCACAAGGTAATTTTAGACAGTTAAAACTATCACAACAGTTAGATAGTGGGCCCCTAAACAGTGGTCTGAACTGTAACTGTGGAGCATGATGTGCACCATTGTAAACCACTGAAACATTTTCAAAGAGAGGAAAAAGCTTGTGAGAGATCCTTCCAGATTGTGCCTTTCACATTTGTCAGCCAAACTGCATGAAACAAAAGTAGAATTATTTATACAGTTACAGCATTAATCCATTTCTTGCTTCTTTTCACATAACTCAAGTTATTCTTCCTCACAAAGCATACATTATTCTTTATGACCTTATAAGATTCCTCCTTTTCTTACAAAATCTCTTCTATAGTTACTATCCAATACCTGTCCTTTTTTGCTATACTGTTTACAATAGCTTCAGCATTGTACTTCAGCAAAGTATTTTGAAACATAATGAAAAATTCCCATTGGTGATTTACACCAGGTATCCTGTTCCTTCTAGTCAAGCTACATGCTTCCCCTTCAAATCTTTGAAATTAAATTGGACGATTTAAAGTACACTGAGTTTCTCTGAGGGAAGCTCCCATGTACTACCACTATGGAAATTACCTGCTTCCAGTTTCTCCAAGGTGGAGCTGCATTTGCTAATCAAGGCTGGCATGCTTCTGACAAAGCAGACGGTTCAAATGTGTTCTTTTGCAACAGCTCCTCCCTTCTTTTATCCTTTAGGATTAATATTCTCTCTTAAAAATCCTTATACCTTGAAAACAGAAAATCTTGAAGGAGTGACCAAGAGAGTCTGACCCTGCCAACGCAGGGAGAAATACTTAAGAGAGGTTGGTGAAGTAGCCAAATGGAATAGAATACAACATACATACTGGACAAAGTATATGATGCTGCAAGCAAGCAGTAAGGCAAGAAAGGAAAAAATATTAGTATATTTATTGAAGAAACACTACAATAGCTTCAACATTAAGTTATTCTAAATTACGTAAGTACTGCAAAGATATAACCAAATAAAATGCACATTTCCAGCTTGTGTAGATTTTATCCACCAACTTAAGTCTTTCTAGTGGAAAAACAAAACCAATTTTCATTCCAGATACCTCCCCAACAACTCCTTAAAGAGGACATGCTGCCTAAAAATTCATCAGGAGTGATAGAAGAATACATTTTCCAAACTTCTTCAGAGACAAGAATAAGAAGGCACGTTTCCCAACATTGCTCAGGCAGGCCAATAGGGTGCTCATGTTCCTGAGTCTCTTCCTCTGCCATATTGCTACTGCATCTCTAAGAGCTGTATTGTCACTGAGCAATTTAGTCAGGGACCCCAGGTAAACAAGGTATCTATAGGTAACCAGGGCATGGATTCTAGGTGGGCACAGATAACCTTAGAGAACCTCAAGTTGCTTCCAAGTTGTTGATACAGATGTTTTAGTCAAAGAAAGTAAGATGACAAAGCCACATTGCCACTAGTTCTGCAAGCAAGAAGTATCTCTGCAGTGGGTGATAAACTTTTCATTACCAAACATCACTGTCTAAGTTTTGCAACTTCTTAGTATTGAGAACTGTCAGATATTACCAGATGCCACCCACAGGCTTCTCGAGGTATACCAGGGCTTGATGCCTAACCTAATTTACATCTGGAATTACATAAAACAAAGCATCTGTTTTGTAACATGTGTAGGTGATATAGTTGAAAAAAATCACACGGCCTATGACTTCGTTTCCCTAAGGAAGCAGCTAAGCTATAGAAAGTCCATTACTGCACAATTCACATCAGACCGATGCAAAAATCAGGTAGTATCCAACACCCTGAAGGGTCACACAACGCACTAAAATTTGCTGATTCTTCTTAAGTCTGACATTAGATCCTTGGTTGAAGAGGTACTACGAAATTTCTGAGAGAATTATCTTCCAAAGTAAAAAAATTACACTTTTCAACTTCAACATTTTCACAGCAAAATGCTCCTGTAGGCCAAACTTGTACTGAAATTGTGAACTCTGGAAAGCACAGAAAACATACAAAAGGAATTTAAAACAACAGCTCTTCCGGAAGAGAAGAAACTGCTGGTCACATGAAACAATTGGAGGAGAGAGAGAAGACTGCTGTATTCATGGCTTTGCAGATAAATTCAGTCTCTCCCAGCAAGAACTCCACCGTCACATCTGCCAGCCACAGCAGAATGACCACAAATGCGGAGATCCCCTGGGTCTGTGAACGTCCATGTACCACAGCAGGTACCTGCTCCACCTCCTCACACTGCAGAGCCTGAGCACAAGGGAGCTGATCCATAGGCTTTGTGCTCCCTGCTGCCCTGGTATGCCAGAGCAGCAGACAAAGGACAACTTGGGGAGCTCTGATAGAAGGGGGTGAGACTGCTAAGTCGAGGGTCAGGCTAGCTATTCTGTATGGATTTCACAGCAGTTGTCAAGTCTAGGTATGGAATGTGGCAAATTAGTATTTTGGAAGTAGAAAGAAAGGGAAGGTCACACTGTTATGGACTGGGAAGGAGGAATGGGAGAACGTGATAGTTTAATAATTACTAAATTAAGAAACAAACATTTAGAGATAATTTTAGACGCTTAAAATAGCAAGTCGCCTAAGCTCCAGTTTTAGTCAGAAGAGGACTTTTAAAATTAAAATATAAGTATGGAATTTGCACAGTAATTTATTACAACTGTGCAAGTAAGACTCAGCAGCAAGATGGAATCCAGCTGCCAGTCTACTCTGTGTAAGCAGGCAGGGAAACAAAAAACATACAGGTACTTCACCAAGGACTCTGGCAGGAAAAATGTAAGCTCTATGTTAATTAATTTTAGATAATATAATGTATATAAGAAGTTGTCTAGTGTGATCAGCTCTTAAGATACAAAAAGTTAGTTTGCAACACAAAATGCCACTAATACACACATCTATGATATAAAGAAAATTTTATTTTATGAACTCGTGTGAACAAAACAGACTTGATCTGGAGAAGCCAGGAGGGAGTTCATGTTTATTTACATAAGGAATTTAGACTGTGTGCTAGCAGCTCTGACTACAAGGTCTTTTTTATCTCAGAACACAACTCCTCCATATTAAGGGAATTTAACAGGTAACCTGCAGTTTACTTACAGCACAGCAAATTTTCATAAAAGTGAATCTACTGACCCAAAATAAATTAGAATACTGTCTGCATATGCAATATGGAGTTGCATCAGCAAACTGAGAAAACTGAGGCAACTATACCATTCTAAGGAAGCAGTACTAGCTGCCATTAATTATATACAGTGAGTTATACACTTCCTCACTACGTACACTGCAGAGCAAACAGACTGTATACCTCAGCTGCCAAACCAATAATTATTTTTCTTTCACACACACTTATTTCCTGTACTTCCCAGGTTTCAAACACACTGCTCCATAACAATAAGAAGCTTCTTTTGGTTGTGTATATCACATTCACAAGTTTGGCCGCTGGGAAACTAAGGAGAAGGAAGAGGCAATTTTACAAAGCTTACAACCCAGACTTCAACAGCATCAGAGAGGTGTGTTCTAGAGAACATCACATCACATTACAGCAGTTTCCAAGTGGGCCTGCCACTTATACACACAATGAAGTCTCCTCAGAAGTCTTCATCAGTTAAAGATGAACTCCCACTTTCCATGCTGATACCGATTTAACTTCTTCAGTTCTTATAAGGCTAGATTTTGCATTTGGCTTCCAACTGCAACGACCAACCTAGGAAGCAAGGATGGAATTAAACAAAATTATACCCAAGACAACTGAATGAGATGTTTACAATACAGACAGTTTGGAAGAGTAGTTGTGCTACTCTTAATATGGGAAGAATAAAACAGTAAGCCTGTGCAATTGTTTTATCATTTTGCATCCACTCCTGAACATGCTGGCCTTGATCAGTCTCTCTCTTCCAGACTTTATAATTCAGCTGTTAGATCCTGGAACATAAGCTATTCCAGAAACAATCTGATAGAGGATCTAACTTTGTATCTAGATTCAGGTATGCCAGCTATGCAATGCAAAGGTCTGCAGCATCTAAAATACAAGTCTGCATGTTTTTAACAAGTTTCTAATTTTTCCTTTTGGGAAAAAAAGTCAACAGGGAAATTTATTAAGAATGCACTAGAGCTATAGACTCACTAAAACCTGTAGAATATATGCTACATTTCACTTGTGAAATACTTGTAGCAGCTGAAATTAAAAAAAAAAAAAAGAAGAAAATCATTATAGCTGGAAATAGAAACATACACCATAATTTTCCTTAAGTTATCAACCAAGCAGCTAGTCACACATACACGTGGCAGCCTTCCAAGAATATCTGGATTTCCATGATACGTTTTGCGTTGTTATCTTCCTCCATTAGGCTAACAAATGTCACACTCCAAATCTTTATCTCACTCTTAAGATATAAAGACAGAATTACTAAACAGAGAAGCTCAGTTTAAATTACTGCCACCTATTTCTGTCCATCTTATATGAGCAGTTCTGAGGTTTGTGGAAGTCTCTCCCAAATAGCAGAGTACTGCCGGGCTGTGTGGAAATGATGCTACCTAAAAGAAAAATATCACAGCCAATGCCTTCATTGTAATTTCTGAACACACAAGCACATTTTGGTCAGACCTCTCTGTACCTTCTTAGCATCTTTATCAGTAAAACTAGTTAGTCAAGAAGTAGTTAGTATTAGTAACTAGGCACACAGTTTCTATGCATGGATACCTGGCCAGTTAGTGCCAAGCAGATGTCGATAGTTCAATCAACTATGAGCTGAATTTTTAACATCAGTTTTTCCTCTTAGGGTATCTGGAAGTGCATTTACCAGTCTAAATCCACCAAAAATTATTTATCTTTGAGATCCTCTGCCTTGATTAGACTTGAAAAAAAAACAACTATCTAGACCGAAGGCTTAAAAACATTGCAGAAAAGTCATACTCATAAAAACCCTGCAACTATCCATGAGAACAGCAGCCACTTCAAGAATATAAAACCACATTCTTACATAAAAACGTACCAGTGGCATCTCTGGACTAGAAAATGAGGAGCTGTCAAAAGATCTATTTTCTTTGTCCAGGGAATCATCATCTTCATTATTTTTATGTGCAAACTTCTGCTTTAGTGCATGGGTTAGTAAAGCAACCGGATCCCAGTCTGAACTTTGCCTCTTTTTGGGTCTAGAAAGAGGAGTACCTCCAGGTGACCTACAAAAACAAACAAGTAAATTATTGTCTCCTCTCCTTAATCTTCTCTCTGCTGAGTGATCCAAAATCCAGATACACAATTTCTGTATATGCCCTGTCCTATAATCCCTGATTACACAAATAATGCTGCTAATGCTATTTTACAGCAGTTTCCCAAACAGGACTAATACAAGTACACCTAACAACTTCACAGCCAGATTCTTAACTTGAAATTACAACCTGATGCTGTTCCATAATGAAAAGTGGCTGTAAATCAATACAAAGTATTATAGTAGTGCAAATAAATCATGTGGGGGGGAAAAAAGCAAAATGTGCAGTCTTTAGTAATGCATTTTTATGACATGTTAGCTGAGCTTAACATTAAAACAGCAGACCATTAAAAATATTTATAATCCAACTGCACTGTTGAAGCAAAAATTTATGAAACTTTTTCAATAAAAGATACAGCATGCACTTTCTTAAACACTTCAAAGCTATGACCAGAATACTTTGGGTATGTTAACAGTAGTTTTACAATGTTTCCCCAAGGATTTGTCCTTTTACAGTGAATCCAAAAAGTTTATTTGTTCAGATCAATTTTCTGTGACTGCATAGGGAACTTTTAAAGCAACTTCCAGATAGCAACACCCACCTCCCCACCCCAACCTGAGACTTGTATACTAAAGCAGGAGACCAGTTTTAAATGCTCCCCTATTCAGCATGTTTCAAATGCATCTAAAAGCCACATCACAAGTACCTTAAATGCCAATTTGTGAACTTAGAAGTTGTCAACTAAAGTTTGTCAGCAGTAGTTGCTCATTAAATAATGTTTCACACTGGTGTTCTCTGGTGCTACTGAAGTGCCGTGATGCTTCCATAGTCTTGGATTACTCGGCCACACATTCAATCAACCTACCTCTCAACAGCTCGCAACTGAACTTTGTTGAGGTCTTTCAAAACATCCATCATAGTAGGAACGTTCTTTGTCTTCTGGTGATCCACACTATCAGCTGTAGTGGAATCACTGCTTCTTGCAGCACGCTGTTGCTTTATAAGTTCAACTGCCGAGTTACTAGCGTCAACACCAGATGGTGCACCAGAGGGAAGTGGAGGAGGAGAAGGAATTACAAAGTGATTGTGAGGGATGGACAATGGCGTAGAAGTCATGGCTGGCACTGGGTAAAATCCATCTGGAGTGCTGAATGTTTTAAAGGCTTCTGGATACAATTATAAAAGAAAAATAGTGGTCTTATTTTCAGTCAGTGTACCTTCACAACTAGTATTATTAAGCAACATCTAGGATGACTCAGTTTTAAGTTGAGAAAAGACAGCCCTCTTAAAGCACTTTCTTACAAGCTTCATACATTATACCACAGAGGGATTATATTTAAACAAGTAACATTTTTTACTTCAAAGCCACAGATACAGAACACATGAACTAATGGATCTGAGGGTGTCTCATGCTGTCCTGGTTTTCTCTGTTTTTGTCTTCAATCTAAGCACTAGATAAATCAGCAAAGTAGCACTGCAACAGCAAAGCAGCCTGCTACTACTTACAGTTCATTCTCAGTGGAGCAAAAGCAAAGACAAGCACAAAACTTGTAAAACAGACTACAATACTGACTGCAATGGAGAAGAGACAAAAGAGCCAACACAACACCTAAATGAAGCACCCAGGTGTCTCAACTGCTGCTTAAGTTCATTTGGCACAATGCACACAAACATAACTCCCTCACACCAGTTCAAATGTTTCAACAGTCAGTGCAAGTGAAACAATCAAGACATCAGTATGAACTTCAATCTTTGATACTCCAGTGGCTGCTAGAAACAGCTACTGCAGCTTTTGTTTGTTAAAGCCTGAACCTGACTTCCTTAGAATACCTTTTTTAATCCATTATTTCGATAACTTGTTTGTAACAGTAAAAAAAACAAAGGGATAATTAATAGGCTGTAACTTTTTAAGCAGTAATTGGTAGCCTATCAAAACATGGAAATCAGTATAAAGATCAGTTAGGATCAGCTGCATTCAAAATTGGCAAATGGGCCAAGAAAAAGGGGGTGGGGGTTAGGGATGGCACCAAATACTGAAAAGACAAACAAAATACTACATTCTGTAAATTATGTTGGTATAACTTCAGTCAGAGAGATCAGAGATGTTCTCTATCATTATCAAAAATGGCAAGATGTGAACAGGAATACTAAAGCAAAAAAAAGGGAAACCAGTTTGCCTCAAACCAGGAGGGCTTACGTGCTGAAATGCTCCCTAGTGTCTGGGCTGAAACAACAGCAGCAATCTGGGCACGAAGGAAGGTCAGCTCCTCTTCAAGTGCAGAAATCTTCTGCAGTGCTGCTTGACCAACAAGACTGTCACTTTCTGTACTGCTTTTTGGAACACTTTGTATTGAATCTAGAGGTGGATGAAGGTCACAGTAAGGTGCACTCTTTTCTTTTTGCCCGAATTCAGTCCTAGAACACAAGAGACGCAGTTTCAAAAGGCTCAGCCAGCAATGGACATCTCAAAACATACTCACTACCTGTTCAAGCAAGTTATTGTCATTCAGCAAGATATAAATTCACAAATTCTTGAAGAAAACTTTAAACATCTAACTACTCATAACCTTACAAATATTTTAAGTCTTCCTTTCCTCAATTACAATACAGATCCTTGAGAAGTCATCATATAAAAGTCAGACAATTTACTCAAGGATAGAGAATACACCGTAAGGTCACAACATAGGATTGAGCTGTTACTATACAATAACCATTAGGCTGACACCATAAAGATGTCTGTCTCTCCTCCCTACCTGGAAAAGTAGATATGAAAGGCAGGGAGAGTCAAATAATAATAATAATATCTTAATTAGGCTTCACACATTTTAGTCATTTATCAAATTCTGCAATATGAACACGGCAAGCAGCAAAAAAGTTGCAATCTTTCTGAAAATAATAATGAATTTTAATACACACTTACAGAACAAGAACCTCATCTTCTGTAAGCTACACATGAACACAGACTGAATTAGGAAATGGTGCTGCAAGCCTCAGGTTTGAATTTTTAAAATGGTTTTAAGTCTTTGCCGGCGGAAATAACTGTAAAGTATAGAACGAGTGTAAATTGAAACTACCAGAATTTAATTATGAAACAAAGAAAGAAATTAAATTTACTCTACTTGTTCAAGATGCACTAAGTTTTGTCTGGAACAAAACCAGACCTTTTTCCTTATATTAGCCCTCCTTTGACTT
Organism: Hemiprocne comata; assembly: GCA_020745705.1. Taxonomy (NCBI): domain Eukaryota; kingdom Metazoa; phylum Chordata; class Aves; order Apodiformes; family Apodidae; genus Hemiprocne; species Hemiprocne comata. Next base: position 87,986,444 of record CM036588.1, read on the forward strand.
CAAATCAGACCTGCACCACTGCTTCTAAACACCCCTGCTCTTCACACTAGCACAGAAGGAAAAGATATCAATGAGAATACTTTTCTTGAAGAACATCCCACTGAGCCAGGAGTGGAGGAGGAAGAAAGAATGTAAACAACAGAAGAATGAACTTTCATTGATCTGTGAATCAGACAGGCTAAAGAACAGCTTAAGCAAGACAAAACAGGCTACAGATCCTTTAAACAATATTCTCTTTCTGAAAAAGAAAAAACCTTCCACAATTCAACAGTAAAACCATAAAATTTAAACACAACTTTATCAGAACTTCTCTAGTAATAAGTGTGTAATTTCATCACTTTCTTGTAGCTCCATTACCAGCAAGCAGCACAAAGATCACAAACAAACACATGCCAACATGAAGTAAAATTACACTGTCTGATATGGATCTAGTACAAGACAATACAAGTGTCCAAATTTTACTCTTGGTTTTGGCTCCAACTCATCCTCTGATTTCTTAACAGATACTTTAAAGGAACAATAACCCAACCTTCTATTTCTTCTCTAGAGGGAAAAAACAAAAAAAAAAACACATGAAACTTTTATACTATTTGTCTCTGCAAATTCCTGGATCATTTGTCACGTTGCGGTATTTGTAATATCTTATAATTGTAAAAATATTTTATTTTAGCACTCTGTAAAAGCAAGACGGAGTTATATAAACTATATTGAAGGTAAGTTTTTAAAACAAAGAAATACTAGTTTTCTTTTCATCACAGCAAACATCAAGGTTTACACTCATAGCACTGTAATAATGGACATCAAAAGGAGACTTTTCAATATCTTTTTTTAGTTTTCCCCCCTTTATAACATTTATCAAAATGCCTGTAGGCTAAAATGATAGAGAGAAAAATAATCTTGTTTTATGTTGCAATACATAAGTTTCCCTTATACTCCCTCCCTGATAAAGTAAGTGGTAAACTAAAACAAATTAAAATACCAGTAATGCACCCAATGTGGTATCAGGAGCAGAAAAGAACTGACTCAAATTTCAGAAATGTTTCAGATAAGAATACATAGTAAGAATTTCCAGGTAAGCACGAACTGCCTCCCTAAAAAAACAAAAAGCTTCCAGGGTTGGTTTAGCTGAAAGCCTGAAAGGGCTAGAGGAAAAACCAAAAACAATACCAACCAAACACGACAAAGATCAAACACCACAAAGAACACGTAAGTTACTTTTATTACTCCTTTCTATGCATATATTCTACTTTTACTTACCTAAGTCTAGTAAATGCTAGTCCCTCATCCTTTGCCACCCACAGGACATCAGCAAGTGATGGAGCTACAGGAGCTGGAGCTATGCTTTGTTCATCATAACCCAATGGACTTGAGTCTTGAACAAGCTGCAAAAAAAAAAAAAAAAAAACAAATAAGAAAAAAACACAAGAAGAGAACCCAAATTCAGCACCTAACAGAAGTTCTGCTTCAACAAAAGGAATTTTTAAGCAGTGCTGTAAACAAGTTGAAAACTGAGCATAAGTGATAGACACAGGGCCAAAAAGAACAGGAACTCTATCAGTACACTAAAAAGGTAGAAAACTTAATTAATTGAAGCACATATATAACAATAAATAACTTACTTGAAAATAAGGTCTTGGGTAGGGCTCCAAGGAAAGAATTGTCCCAAGTCTACGGACAATACTTCGAGTAGATCCATATTTCTTTTTTTGGCAAAAAGATATGACCTAAAAATCAAAATACTTTTATTCAGAAAATAAAAATCAAAGCCCTCAGTTCTTGCAATCAAAGTTTTTAAATAATTTAATGTTATATGTAATTAAATATAATTCAATTAGGTTAACCTTTCAATGCCCTTCCCAAGCTGAAAGCCCAAAGTGACCTACACTGGTTTCAACAGGCTGTTTGCAAAACACCAAGACACAGCATGTACCCAGTATATTTCAGAGCGGCACGAAGGCCAACAAAGAATGTACCAACTACGCCATGTAGCCAGTAATATTCTGAGCTACTGATAAAAGAAAAAAGTGTACATCTGAGTAAAAATATGCATCTATATAAGCTACAGGGAAAAAAAATTGTAAAGAAGTGAAATAAGTGAAAGGTACCTTGACCTGATACTTCCTTATGACAGCATATAACTGCTGGAAATGCCCTCTTGATGAGATTGCTGAAGGAATGCATGTTCTGATTGTACGACTGATACTGCTGCTGAACACACGAGTCTCCAAAAATATGACCTGTCAAAAAAAACCCAAACAAACCAGAAAATAACATGGATAGCTCAAACTAGTATTCTTAGAAATATTTCAGTAGTTTCACATAAGTAAACCAAGGATTTCCTCAGAACTACAAGTTACAGTTGGGCCTCACTATTGACCCCAGTGACTAAAGAAGTGCCCAGAAACCCAGGCTCTAACATCAGACCCTGACTGTTACTGCAGTAGTCAACTTCCTCAGTTTCCCATAAAATACCTTTCCCAAGACTCTGAAAACAGAGAAATAACAGCTACTAGGGAATAGTGCTGTAGCTTTTCATTTAAAGGAGCAAAACATTAACAGCTAAAGATATTATTTTTTCCCCTTTGTTCAGACAAAAAAAGAACCACTTGAACGGCTGTACCAGAGCAGTGACCCATAGAGAGCCCACATGCGAGCAACATGTCTAATTATACCAATCAAGCTTTCCCATACCGATAACCCCAACTGTGGCTCGAGAGAGTACACGGCGGCCACAGGATAACCACCCCTGCCTCCCCTTAACCGCCAATGGCTCCAGACAAGCCGCCCCCCACCAGCGGGTCTCCACCCGGCAGGAGGCTCGTCCCTGCCCTCTCCGCGCCTCGCGGCCTCACCTGGTCGGGCGGCCAGCCGAAGTACTCCAGCACCTGCCTGAGGAGATCCAGCACCAGCGCCATGCCCACTGCAGGGCGGAAGGGAGAGGTCGCAAGGACACCGTGCCTCCGCGGCACTCCCACCTCGCTGGAAGCTACTGGCGTCCTCTTCCTGTAGCGGGAGCCTCCACCGGGCAAGGGACAAGCCAGCGAACCTTCTTCAATCCCCCGCCTCAGTCCAGGGCCGACGGGCGCAGAAACCGCCCCGCAACCCCGCCAGGACCCGGGGCTGGCAGCATCAGCCAGCAGCAGGGGCGGGGCGGAAAGGAAACACGCCAATAGAAGTACCGAGGGCTTAGCACAGAGCCAATCAGGGGGCGAGGGCGGGCAGCGCCCGCAGGGGATGTCGGGAAGGCGTGCTTTGAACACCGCCGCCAGGCCAGCGCGCAGCGCGACCTCCCGGCGGCTGCTGCACCGCGCCGGCGGGGCCGGGACTCTGCCGGCTGGTAATCCTAGCCTGCTGTGGGTGACAGCCAGTACCTCCGCTACGGCAGAACCTGACTCCTCAGTGGGTTCCAGTGATTGCTGCCGGGGGTGCTGTGTGGGGAGGGGGCGGGCACAGCCTTGAAGCAATTTGATGTTCCAGAATGATGCAAGTTGTTCTACTGGCCAAAAAACGAAACTTCAGTGTGCGAAATAGCACTACACAGGACACAACAACAGAAGAAACTTGCTTGGGCAACAGGGCATGATTGCATTAATGATGGGGCCCCTGTTAAGCAGCTGAACTTAAATGAGATGTCTTAGGCCCTCAATGTAACCAACTTCTAACTAGTTTATTCCAAGAATTGAAAGCAAGATAGCAACACAGTTCCAGTACACTGGTAACACAAGTTGTAATAACAGCTTCCTATTAACTCTCTGGTTTAGAGGCCTCGGAGTGCTGAAGCTTAAGGAGAGGAAGGGTAGGACTTATAAATTGATATTCTAAAAAGCTATACTACACTACCTGCCTTCACAAAATGTAGTTCTCACCCACTCCTCCAACACCATCATTAGGAAGGGGGAGGGAAACAACTGCACACAGCTCCACCACAAAGCTCAGAAAAGCAGGGTCTCAAAAGCAACAGCAAAACTGAGGTAATTCAACCTGATCACGCCATCACCGATAAGAAGCTGCTTTGGAACTGGAGGTGCCAGCTGGGAACTCGTACAGGAATGCTTCAACTCAGCAAGGACAACTCTAAGCAGTACAGATGGGACCTGCAGGATCCCCTTAGCAAAAGGATTTTGTGAAAGGCCAGCTTTAAGAAACACAGAGAAGTGACATGGGCCTTAAGACTTAATGCTACAGCCTACACCTCTGGAGGTAACCAAAGCTAGGTAATGACTCTTCTTCTGAAGCACCAGCACAGCACAATTACTGCAGGGAAGTTTTAATCACAGGTAACTGCCCACTGGTACAGGAATGCTACTGACTGTTTCCGGAAGCCAGAGGATGTGAGATCTCATTCCAAAGAAAGAAAACTGAATGCGTGCAGAGTCTAGACTAACAGCATAGCTACTGGATTCTTCTCCCCAAGCGAGATGAATGTCTGATTATTTTCTCTGAACTGCAGGGATAACTTAAAACTTCATACCACTCAGAGATGAAGCAGATTCATAAACTCTTGCACTGCTGGAAAGCAATGAGTCAGCAGGAATTATTGAATTCAAAATGTCATTAACATTTTACACCAGTAGAATGCTTGGATTTTTTTTTTTCCACAGATCTATCAATGATGGTCTTCACCTTCTAACACAAGAAATGCAAAATGCACTGAACTTTTATTCATAGAAGTCATACAACTGCTTCAGTAGCACCTGATGATATCCTCAAAACATGTATTTCCCTGTCACAACAGCGAAAATTCAGTATTTATGGTGAAGGATTAGCAAGTATTCAAGGGTTAGTTTTGGGTTAAAAAAAACCCACTCAACTCCCATTTAGTTTGTTTCTTATAGATCTTTGATAGAGTGCAACTTTCACCTTCAACTAGATTATCTTAATTCAAGCTTTTTTACATACATGACTTAACAGCTGTCACCATGTCTTCTGTAATCAACAAATGACACTTAATAAACTACATGGAAACTAAGGATAACGAACAAAGGATTTTTACAATCTAACTTACAGACACACCTGCAGGACCAAATGCCAGTATCACAGAATCACAGAATCACCAAGGCTGGAAAAGACCTTTAAGATCATAAAGTCCAGCCTATGACCAACACCACCACACCATCTAGACTATGGCACTGAGTGCCACATCCAGCCTTGCCTTGAACACATCCAGGGATGGTGCCTCCACCACTTCCCTGGGAAGTCTATTCCGATGTTTAATCACCCTCTCCGTGAGGAAGTGCTTCCTAATATCCAACCTAAACCTCCCTTGGAGCAGCTTCAGGCTATGCCCTCTTGTCCTGTCACTGGCTGCCTGGAAAAAGAGCCCAGCCCCCACCTGACTACAACCCCCCTTCAGGTAGTTGAAGAGAGTGATAAGGTCCCCCCTGAGTCTCCTCTTCTCCAGGCTAAACAACCCCAGCACCCTCAGCCACTCCCTTTCCCTCTAGTCCTTTCACCAGCCTTGTTGCTCTCCTCTGGACCTGCTCCAGCACCTCAACGTCCTTCTTAAAGTGAGGGGCCCAGAACTGTACACAGTACTCGAGGTGAGGCCTCACCAGTTCTGAGTACAGGGGGAGAATTACATCCCTACTCCTGCTAGCCACACTATTCCTGATACAAGCCAGGATGCCATTGGCCTTCTGGGCCACCTGGGCACACAAAGCCTTCTCTAACAGATTTCCTTGGACTATCAGGTGAAGCACAAAACTTCCATCTGCCTCATCATGCAGGAACTGTCTTGCCTTAGGACACACAGACCACAACAATCCAATTTCAACTTGACCTAGATGATACAGGTTATCTGTTCTAAGGTTATGATAGTTCAAGTATATCTTGGTCCTATTTGTTAGTTTCACACTGCTGCCAAGTTCATTGCTTTGTTTCTTTCTTGCTTCTTCTGATTTCATATAAACAAAGTCTGTGTGAGCTTTGCTAAAAAGTCCAATAAATAATCAGTTCTACATTTCACACAGCTATTAAAAGATGCACTGGACACGTAAAAGCAGATCCTGCAACAAAGGTATATAGTTTGCCTAAACCTCCTCAAACGTAAGGCAGGAATGACCCTTTAGTAAGTACCACTGGAGGACAAACATTTATCCTCTTCCCTGTTCTACACAGATGCTGGCAAACTAGCACAATCTGAAATCCAACTTCCCAGAATACAGTTAGGATTGGTGACAGTACTACTTTTTTTCTGCCTTCTAGTGTTCAATTTGGATAAGGCAGGTAGCTAACTACTCCGTAAAAGTAAAGCCAGTAAGAGGGCATACATTACATATGTATTTAATACAAATACCTCTAGAAGGCTTTTTTACCCCTTTTTTTTTTTTAAAGATGTTATGTCATTCTAAGGGGTAAACTAAGAACAACAGTACACTAATTAACTCCATATAACATTAAGATTTACTATATCTATAGCAGTCTGAGAAAAAAACCTAAATAGTCTTATATCAGAATATACTTGTCCCGGTAATTCAAGTATGTTACTGTCATGCTTAACATTCTGGAGGTTACACATATACCTGCCACTAAACGAAGCTTGCAGGTTTGTTGTTTTTGTTTAAAAAAATCAAAAACTGTAGACATATTTTTGTAGCTGAAGTGCAGAAATACTAGAAGCATAACTATTCAGAACTCGGTGTCGAAGACACTGCCTTATTTCTCACACCTTCTGCTTTTACCATTGAGTTATAACTTCAAATTTACATATTTGTATAAAGTGGAATACTAAAGAAATGTCCTTCCGGGGCACTGTAACAGAATTCACACTTGGTAGAAATGTTTTGTATATCTGAAGTACCTTTACTGATTCAGGTTTTAACATATCTTGCCTTACATTTTCATGGATTTTTATGGTTGTTTTTTGTTTTGTTCTTCCCCACCCCTTGCACCCATTTCACTTACAGCTGTAAATCTGATGGAAGATCTAAAGACTAAAGTCTTGCCAGAGTACATACCTAGATAGCCAAGTCCACATCAGGAATATTGAAGGGACAGTTTAACAAACTGAAACAAAAAATTATTTAAGAAGCTAGATTGATACTGCCACTGATTTAATAACTTAAGTGTTCTGTTGATTACCTGTTTTCAGATCTGTTTCAGAAGTTTCTAGCAGCAGTGACTTGGAAATAGGTTTTTAAAACTCATATTTGAGAAGGAAAATAATACACTTGAAACTCACTTGAGTATTTATATACATATGTATTTTTCAGGCTACTAAAGAAGAGTGACAATTTTGTTCTCAAAGATAAAATTCTTCCTGCACTTTCTAGCATGGTGGAGTAAGTATTGAGGTTTATCACTGACACGCTATGTAAATGTGTTTCTTGTGCACTAATGTATAATCAACATTTCGCACAACTGTTCGTACTGACAATATGATTAGGTACCTACATTGAAATACACCTCGTATAAAAAGGCAACACAAAAGTAGTAACCAGTTTATAAAAAATGCTGCTCCAAGATTTCAGGTGTGCAGAGCTGTAAGTTTACTTCAGAATAAAACACAAGACATAGGGAAGAATCAAAACTTTTGGAGTTGTACTTGACCATATATTTGGACAAAGCAGAATTACACTGCATATAACAAACAGTAAAATTTCTTAAAAGTTGTTACAAATATTTTACTTTCTACCTGTACGATCATTAACATAGTTTACTATATCAAGATTTTTTCTAAAGGCTTAAACAAAAACAATCCCTCTAAACTACTTTCCAACAGTAAAATCTAAGTAAAATGCTTACATTCATTTGACAACAAAAAAACATATTAAAAATGTTGTGTGGGTGGTGCAAGAGCTTTCAGCTATAACTTTCTTCCAGCGCTATTCCTGTGGAAAGAAAGAAAACAGTCTTGTTGTAAACTGGTAATAACCAAACTCCAAAACCTTTTAATGTGATAGCCCCCCCACCAGACACACAATGACTTGAGATATTGCAAGAAAACCTGTTTAATTTGCAATTCATCAAACCATTTACCTTTTCCTCTTTGCGTCTGTCCTTGTCTTCATTATTCTCAATCGTTTCTTCTTCATCTTCCACAATTCCATCCCCTTGATATTTGTCATGTGTCCACTTCGGACTGCTACCTGACTTCTTGAAGTTAAAACGCCCTCTGCCACGCTGGAAAGTACCACGGCCTCTTCCTCGTTTGGCCCAATAATCCACACCATCATCTCTGTCATCATGCTGCAAGACCAGACAAAGTATAAGGTTAGAACATCTCTTAAATGTACCCCTTAAATGTTGGCACTTGAGATCAACTTTGTACTACACATAGAAAAAAAACAAAACCCCACAATTAAGAGAATGAAGTTCAGATCATAATCTACAGAATACACGATGAAATATGTCCTTACAATTCATGATGCTGTAATTAAAACCACGGCAATAAAATTGTTTTAAGATCCCTTTTTAGCTGTGGGTCTACTCAGATGTTTGTGATTAAAAATAAGTTATCTTGTCACTTATCTTCAGTTAGAAAAAAAGAATTACCAGTTTTGAGAGAAAAAAGAAGCAGCTCTAGGAATGTGCTAGGATTTTTTTTTTAAGTTTTATGCAGAGATACAGTTCTTTATACTTATTAAGGAAAGGTAATTGAAGGCAGTTTTCAGAAACCCTGCTTCACTCGCACAACATAGGGCAAATGAAGTTTAAACTGTTTAAATCTGTCATTAACAAACAACAATTGAGTTTCTCTGGTTAATAAGCTTTTAAAAGTTTGCTATCTTGCTACCAAATACAGCCTTTCATAGTTAGTTAAGTCTTCTGACAACCATTCCATGCACTGCATGAACACTAAAGACGATTATTTAATATAAAAAAAGGTTTATATTTCGAAGAGTGAGGTACACTTGCTTCAACATCTGTTTTTATTACTTGTGATTTGGAAAGAAATCTGAACTATTACACACATAACACACCTATAAAAAGCAATTTATTAACAATTATATGTTGTAAGAATTGTTTAAGGTTGGCTTTTTATTTAAGTTAAACTCTTTTAGAGATGGCAAAAAAGTTTAATAGTTACACTACAGTTAGTTATTTGCTCTAGCTATCACAGAATTTCTTAATTGCTAGATTTATCACATCTCTTTCTACATTTATAGGTCAGAAAAGTTTATGTATGTGTGGGGAGACAAGAGGAGAACTCCTTGTACGAGCATCCAAATTGAAACTGCATTATTCCTTGGATTAACTGTTAACATATTTGCAACAAACTATAATGCTAGACAAGAAGGTCTAATCTTCACCACTTAACATTTTTCAACGGTCAAACAATATCCTTAGAAGTTTGTATTAAGGAAACCAACTGGAACAGACACTACTTATTCAGTATACTACACTAGTTACTGGGTGGTTACATCCACAGTCCTTCTTTCATAAGCCAGATCGGAAAAAGGCATCAAAACTAGGGAGACACTCTTAAGACTATCACAGTCAGCCTACATACATCCACAAATACTGTCAGCTTTTCCTGATCTTCCACTTCTGTACACTTCCAGACAAATCTAAGACAAAGCTCAAATGCCATACAGACATAAATCCAGGAACACACAGCACAAGTCTTTCTGGTTTCAAATTTGTTTTCTATAATTTTAGTCTGAGTCTGCCTTCTTCCCCACTCACTGATGGAAGTTGTGCAGATGAATTCTGTGTCAGGCCTCAGATATTGCCAGCCTGCTGTGGGAAGATGCAAGAGAAGCAGAACCAGGCACTACAACAAGGGGGATGTTCTCCTGGTGAGGTAACCGAAGGCCCTGTCTCTACATGCATGCTACTTCTACGCTCGTAGAAAATTGAAAAAACAAAAGCATGCATAAGATATCAAGTTCTCCACACCCACCAAGAAGTATTTCTTGCTTTTTGGGGTATATTCAGGATCCCATTCCTCTTCCTTCGGCCTCTTCTGAAAAGTAGTATTTGAGTTGCTGGGACCAGTATTTGTTCCAGCAAAGACTCCTCTGGCTCTTCCTCTGCCCCTAATTCGAAACTGATTAACCAGAATGTCATTTAATCGATTTACAGAAAACCACAAAGAAGTGTTCAAGTTCTCTATTACTAAAAATGCTCTTTCTGTGTTTAATTACAGTATCTGCAAGTGTAAAACCATTTCAAAATTGACATACTACCATAATATATTCAAGCATTCACTTTGAAATAATAATTTAAATTTAATTGAAACACATTTGAGTTCGTGGCATAAATTCACCCACGACCACCAAAAAGAAACTTCCTTTGACTGCTGGTAAACCCGTGTGTTGCAAGACAAGGTCAGAAGAAGCTTCTGAAACTGTTCACAGACAAAGACAAAAACAGAAAAACTAGACTGAAAGAGGGAGAACACTGTCGGGGGAAAAGAGTGGTCATTTATGGAGTCAGTCATCCTGGTTATGAGAAAATTATTCTAGAATACATAAAAACAAAGCAGTTTTCAAATAAATATAACCACCTTGTGTTACTCAAACATTTTCAGTCGAGATTCAGAAATGTACTTTAGCCCAAAGTAAGTTTCAAAGGAGTTCTTTACTCAGAAAAATCAACAATGTCCTGTACAGAGCAACAATACTTGAAGTGAAAATAGGCATCTTCAATATTCTTTATAATGAATGAACATGATTTTAAAATGTTAGGCTAAGAAGTCTCATGGCACTAAAGAAAATGCTTCTCTCAGAATACAGTTCCCTCAGCATGTGAAATTTTTAGCTTGAACAAAACATTAAACAAGGAGTTCATATCCTCCATTTGAGGGGAAAAGAAAGGTTAGATTGGGAAGACAAACTGCTAAAACCCGCAGTTAGCGCAGAACACTATTTCCGTAAATAGCCTGGTTAAAAACAGAACTGGGTCATCAAAGTAATTGTACAAAAATGTGACTGGAAATTAATTTCATTTGCTAAAAACATGTTCCATAGACTAGGAAAGATACAATTAACTAACTTGAAAGAGGAATATTATGTATACTTAGTTCCACAAAGCTCTAACACTTCTAATGCAGAATTTATGCTGGCAGTTTTAAAACTACTTTGATATCAAACCGACTGAAAAACAGCCTGTAAAAGGCTCACAAGACCTATTCAATATACTGCAGGCCAACAAGAAAAACAAAATAATTTTTTGGAGAACCACTTGGAAAGTGACAGACTATCACCTGAAGAAAACTACACAAGAGATGAAATACTATATGCTTTATTTGCCATAGCTTTGAAACCTTTACAAAATTATGGCACAACAAACAGGATCATAGCAGGGAGAAACATGATCCAGAGACAAAAACAATGACAGGATTAAAAAAAAAAAAACCAAACAAGAAGAGAGGTCAGCATTTCCTGCTATTAGACCCTACAATCAGATTCCCTTCAAGAAAAACCTCTAGAGGTTTCCTCAACACTGTATTAATACCCACCCCATGTTTCCCTCCTCCCCTGGTCATCTTTCAGGCAAAGAAATAGGGGAGAGGAAATCCACTGTGGTGTTACCTTTATGAGCTTACTTACTGCAAAGAGCATCGCAAAAAGGATAGAGGACATTTTCTATAGAAAGAGAAGACTTCTTTGGTCAGAACCTGTTATACACAGAATTCTTTAGGAGCTAAATACTAATGACAATGTAATTAAAAGATTCTACTTATCCTTCTGTGTTGCTACTTCAAAATTATTCATGATGTTGATGTACAAGAAGCCTGGGATTAAACATTATAGTCTATCAGCAGGTGTCAGTCAAAAATCATTGTGGATTTAATACGAAACTGACAGCTTAGCTTACATTAAAGTCTCCCCTATCCAGCCAGCTACACTCTCCCACTGTTCTAAGGCTTCACAACCAAAACATTTTATTTACTCCAAAAAGCAAAGTAGTATTTACTGGAATGCAGCTACTATTAGCCTGACTTAAAGACATTCCTATACCAGCCACTCTGTATATTTTAACACTATCTATCCAAGCTGTATCCCTGAAGAGATGCAAGTCAACAGGTTGGCCTAGTTAGCTCCTGTTCAGACATAGTTTATTCAATAAGCCCATGTGTGACCATGTATGCCAGTAAGGAACATTAACCAGTTACTATCACATAATCAGAGCTGGCAGTCACCAGTAATTAAATTAGTAAAAGCCTATCAAATTTCCAATTCGCATCTACTTAAATTTAATGTAAAGTAGCATCTCTTCCACAATACGTACAACCTGGTTTTATAAAGGAGTAAGGCTTCACCAATGATGAGTTTTCTTCAACTGATTCTCGGGGGGGGGCAGATTTAAGCTCTACTTTTGTTTAACTCAGTGTCACTAGCTTATACAGTTAGAAATCATGCTGATTTTTTCATACTTGATGCCTACACCATCCAAGGGTTTATACAATTATGTCACATAGCAGTTCCTTAGTATCGTTTTCTTAAAATTGTATTAAAAAACAAGAAAGGACAAACTGATGTATTTTTAGTGTTAGAAATTTTGACATGTGAGTATTCCAAGTAGCTAGTTTTTCAGATGAAAGATTCAAACCTTAACTCAAGTGCTGCACACCCCACATGCATTTCAGACACCCTCATCTGTTGTTCAAAACTGCTTTTACACTACTATAAACAACTCAATATGCATTTATACCTAACAATGCCTTGTAGCATTATTTACGCTTAATTACAGGCTACATGAAGGAGTTACTGTCAAAGTATGAAAGTCTATTTGACACTTTTTCCCCCACTTAAACATGGAACTTACTTTTTCTTTTTCTGGTTTGCTTTTGGGGATTTTTGTTACTGTGGTTTATGTTTTGTTTGGGTTTTTTCTTAAGTGGTCCTTATCTTTTCAAGGCCTCCTTTATTGATTCCTAGTCTCTCCTAATGCTCCTACCTTTCCCAATTAAATGTCAGTAATTACATTGACATGCAATTTTTAACTTCAAAATTTTTCTGCAGACTATAGTGGTCAATATGTCACTTTCCAAATCACAATGCTAAAACACATTTCACAGATAAAAAAATTAATGAGCTTTCATGCTCACTGTGGCTAGTTCAGGCCAAGGAAACACAAAAATAACAAGTATACCATCTCCTCTCCTCAATACAATTGTTTCAAGGTTAATGTACATTTTTAATTATATGCCAAGGTTAATGTATATATTTAATTATTTAACAAGCTACTGGCATCACATACAAGGGAGGGCAAAACCAAATTGAAAAAGATGGGAAAAGAGAACCTGCAGGGAGTTGATAGGTAAAAGATCACAGGTTTAATCTTTACAGAAAGGTAAATTTTCAGATCCTGTTAGGAAACAACATAATTACAAAATAGCTAGGAATAAAGAAGAAATAATTTTCCTCACCCTTGTGCTAGGTTCTCTAAGGCATGCTAGCGCATATTTACACAACAATCAACTGCTATTGGGCAATGCTGGGAAAAAGCCAACATTCTCAGGTTTGGTACATCACATAAATAACTCAAGAATCACTGCTATGAACGTGTAGCCTAATACTAATCGCTGCACCACTTCCTCATTTTATTTGTTATACTATTACTATTGGCAAAATGTTCATAATTTGGGGGAAGAGTAAGACAACAACTTACAAATGTGCCTCTTGGCCTGCTGACTCCTGCAAAACCAGAGTACTCCTTCTGTTCATGATGGGTTTTGAACTCTTCATCTCTTTCTTTCTTGCTATCTTTTTCTTCTCGAGAACTGGATGAAGAAGAAGATGGAGAGGGAGATGGGGAGGACCGAGCACGGTCTTGATCTCTTTTTTGTTTACTGAAAAATAAAAAGATATACTGTGTGCTATTTTTAAAGTACAAGATAGTCTGTAACATGCTATACTAAAAGGGGTCTCTTTATGTTTTATGAAAAGCTATCCCCCTTCTGGTTATAAAGTCACACGTGTTACATATTTTAGATGTTAAGGTGAAGTATAGTTTCACTTTCCAGCCTCCTCTTACGCATTTAAATGCACTAAATGTATATTATTGCTAGTGAGTTGGAAAGTAGCAGTCTGCAAACTGCAAGTACAGTTTTTCTAGGTTTTGATGCCATGAAGAGATTGTTACTTTTAAGATCTGCCTTTCTTCTGAGGCAGAAAAATAGAAATCGAAGGGAAGAAACGCCCCCCAGGCAAAGTTTTATGGCAACTTTACATGGTTCAGTTTGCACACTGTTGAAAAGGTATAGTGTGGGCTCCCCTACATCTGTGTACAGATGGCTGTACGGAGTTAGCCAGTGGAAGATAATGTGGATACCAAAGTCAGAAAGTAAGTGGGAAACAGGAAGCATAAGTAAAAAATCATTCTATGTCCAGTACAAAGCAGGGAAAAAAAATTTCCTACAGCAAGACTTTTTGTGACCCCATAGTGGTACTAATTTGATTTACAAGATTTTAAAATTCTATTCAAAGGAAGGTCATACCTGACGTAACTCTTACCACTGCTACACAGTATCCACTGAGATATGCTAACAGTTTTTTCTTAAAACAGCCCACTGGCTTTAGACAAAAGTAAAAATTCCCCTTCTCACCCATGTTAAAACCTAAGCATCAGTAAGATTCTCATACTCTGGGTGTTATGAGTTGAAAAAGTGCGGAATCAAGCATAACGAACCAAAGTTCTTACACAAACTGTTTATAGAAATGTACTGCATTGAAGTCCAACCTCCTGATGTAGCCTGGATAATAGGACAGATTAATTTGTCATTTTTTTTTTCAGTGTTAGCTTGCTATTCCAAAGTTTTTGTCCTCATCCACCATAAGCCGTGTAAAAGACAGATAATACATATTTGCTGTAAAACAAATAATTTTAATTGTTTAAATTTAAATGTTCCATTATACATTGAAAATTGAAAGCAATTAAGCTTACAATTACAAAAGGCTAATTAGAAGCTAAAAACCTACAAAGGGACTTAAATATTTACCTGTCATCCTTGTAGGATTTGTAATCCTTGTAATCTTTTGGAGTTTTCTCGTGCTTTCTTGACCCACTGGATTCCCTGGAACCCTTTGAGTCTCCTCGCTCTTTACTTCGCTCTTTTCTACGTCGGTCAATGTCATGCCGAAGATCAGCAGAATCACACCTTAATTTTTTATCTCCCTGCAAAGAAATACATATTTTGGAACAAAATTCTGAAATAAAACATCCAGAAGATAATTTGAATGGAAACGTAACTTATGCATGAGTTTTTTAAAAAACGAGATAAAATTTACCTATTTTTCAACAAACTCTTCAGCACACAAATTGACTTTAAGTGAAGACCCTTTACATACAATGGCTAGATCTAAAAAAAGAACAGCTAAGAATTTCAGTTTCAAACAAGCATTCCCATCAAGCCACTGGGATATCTATTTTTTTATGCAGGCAAACCATAATACACAGCACTGGAGATACTTAAGTATTCATTTCTTCTGGTGAATTGTTCTTAACAGAGCATAAGCACCTCTGCAATTCAACCATACTACTCACTGACCACCTTGGTACTTTTTTTTTCCCCCCCCTTGTATTCTTTGTCCTTGAGCAACTTTAGTGCAACAAAACTGATCAAGAAATGTCCAAGGAAGAACGGGTGGGAGAAGATTTGACCTTACATGCCACATTATCAATATAGCAAAATCATGCCACATAAACTGGCTTATTGATAACTTGTTTTACTCAAAGGAAAAAAAAAGTTCAAAATGCAACCACTCCAGATACAATAAATTAAGATTATTTTTGTATTTTTATACACAAAATTGAAGATCAGATTTAAAAGGAAACACAATAAATTAAGTTTAGAAATACAGATAGGACAATTACTCAGAACCTACTTTTTGACTTTCTTCTTTAAAGACTCTCTCTTCACCTGCTAAACGGGTATGCTTCCTCAGGGTACTTGGAGAGATGTCAATCCTCCTAAATGTAAAATAAAAGCAGTGTCTTGCCTTTTGTGTATGTGATTGTTAGTGGCCTCAAGACATTTCTTTTCAACAGAAAATGGAGAAACAAAGCATTTCTGCAGTAGAACAAGCTTTTTTGCATGTAAAGCCCCCCCATCGGAATACAGAAGCAGACTAAAAATTAAAAGTTTTGGTTCTGTTCTGCGTGAAGTATGCTACAAACACAAATACAGAAAATAGGCAGTTTGATTTTTCACATTTTAAGTACAGCTTTGAAGATACTGAACTTTTGAAAAAACTCATTAAATGTTTTTTTGTATCTGTAGGTAGTTGAAAATCCACCCCCCCCAAGAAATCACCAACACTATGACAGTTTGCTGTAAAGTCAAAAACACGTAACAATTAAGAAAACTTATAAAGTTGGATACTGACTATGGAGATAATATATCCTCACATGCAACACAAATATAGTACACTGCATCAAAAAATACAGCACATGATCAGAAACTACATCTGCATGCCTACCTTCTTACCTTTCAGGCTCTCAGATTTTTCAAAAAACTGCTGTAAATTAACACACACAAAAACTAAAGTAGTATGAGATGGAACATTTCACACTGAAGAATAGGGATGCATGTACAGGGCTTCTTTTCATCTTCAAGACATATGCCCCTCAATATTTGAGCACTGCATGTGAGAAAAGTAAATATATCCCAAATGAGATACAGAGGTAGAGAAGACATCTGCTACAAAACCATAGATGATGCCAGACTTGGATCAGATGAGTTCTCTTTTACAGAAGGGAGTTTTGGTGGGGGGTTTTTTGGTAGTTTGTATTTACAGAGAAATTGACAAATTACCCCATACAGATTAAAGAAAACATTTTGCGTTCTCAAAAGAAATATTAGCAGACATTATTTGACACAAAGCATCTACATATGCAGTTAACATATACCTATGTATTTCTGGGCTCTTTTGCCGGGTGCAGTGTTCTTCAGTAGCTTTTTGATATGCAGTGAACCTCTCATTTAGGGTCATTCCAGCTGACTTGAAGTATTGCTCTGTTGGTTACAATAGAAAAACACTGTTTCATTAGTTTAATTCAACTGACAGGTATTTAACTCCTGACAGAAAGGCAAATAGCAGGCAAAAAACAGTATTTTCAATAAATCTATCAGGACAAGCAAATGTGGTGTTCTCTCTATTTTTACACATTCTGTAACCCAAACAAAGTAACAGTGCACAGCATCACTGCAAGTCTACTTGTAACTATGCCATGACTGTATTACATCTAATTCAAGCATCGTTTACTGATTAGACTTGCTCATTTTCAATGACATTTTCCTCTAACGAAAGATAAAGAAGCAATTGCTCAGCAGTTATTTTATACTTAGCCCATAAGAGAAAATGAAGTTACTTTGAAATAATCAATACCCGCAAGTAAGTACATTTTACTATTCAACTCATCTTTAACTTAAAATGAGTTAATTCAGTGAAAATACTTAAGCACTGTACGCTTCAATAACTACATGAATGATCTAATACGTCATTTGTTAAAGAAATACAATTTCTTGAAGTTGTAATGATAAAGATCCAAGACAATTAAAGCACCTATAAGTAAATAAATTCATTTAAACATCTGGCATCTTGGCAAACTTGACAACTCTGAAAAATTTTCTCTTTCCTTCAGAGACAGCTACATTAGCAACAACAAAACTCATTTTTAAACCAGCTCAACAAATGTGTTTAAATGTAATATAGAAATACATAAAGTCATGAGCTATGAAATGTTACATATGAAGCAAGCTATCTGCTTAACAGGTCAACATACATCTGTATCAACTTACCGCCCGGCATCCAGAATTTGTCTCATAACCAACCATTAAAACTTGAAACGGCCACTACAAGGGTAGTGCCTCAATCATAATTCCATCAAACACAGGAATTTGAGCTAGCAACTCTGTTTTTATGCCATTTTTGCCAGGAAGACAGAAGGTTCAACTTTGCCTGTTTGGCATCTGTATCTTTCAACAGCTATTTTACTTTTGTAACATGGATTTTGCCATTTCAAAACACATTCCAGGACCTAGTTACAATGAAAAAGAAAACATCACTGGGCATTTTCAGCTCTACATTAATAAAGAGCTGTTCAGACTGGTCGCATCACACCAATAATGAACATAACTTCAATTTGTCAAAAAAGTTACTAAAATCTGATCACAGACCACAGTAAATTTGAAACTTAAAGCGATGTTCTGTTTCAAAAACAAATGTAACTGTATATATTCTAATAACTTGACCAGATAGGTTCTTAAGCTGTTACATTTACCAGGTATCTGTTTAACACACAAAAGTTTACAGAAAAAAGTCTATTCTGTGATCAACATGTCAGAGTTTCAGGAATATTATTTCATCTACAGCCTACATATGTACCATATAAGCAAAACTTACAGAAGCTCTCACTGGATTGAGCCTTTGATCTCTTTACATACCAATAAAATAGATACTTTCACAACAAAGATCATTATACTCTAAACAGGTGTCCCAATAAGAATTGTTTCACTCTAATACATTATCATAATCTATTACTGTTGACGATTACTTTCTTCTTTTAAGTTATGCAAAATGCAAGAAATCATTTGGACTCAGTAATCTGCATTTTGCCATCAGAATGAGGCTTTTAAGGGAACCTTAGCACATACTTCTAGCATGCAAATAATTGCAATTTCAGAAGTTAAAGCATCTTAAAAAACAATGCTTACAGACAGCTAGGCTGAAAATGGACACCTAATTAAGCATTTCCACATTCCCCCTGTGTATAATGATACAGCAACATTATTTTCACTAGTGAATTCTTCTGTATTATCTCAGTACATTAAACACAAGAACAAGACAACAGCCCAGTGACAAGTAAATGCTATAGAAAAAAAAAGCCTTTACAGAACTCTCCAGATATCCTCACCTATTTTTCCATCTGAAGACTCTTGACAGGATATGTGACCTAAATTAAATACATCTACTTTGATAGTTTGGGTTGTGGAGGATTTGTTGCTGCTTGGTCAGCTGGGGGGGAGTTTTGGTTTTTATAGTAAGAAACAGCTATTACTGTTAAATCAGAAAATAATTACTGTATAATTCATTTAATGGAGGTTTATTTATCCACTGCCAAGTTCCTGTAAGTGAAACTCCTGGCTCCAGCTCTACAATACTGACAAATAGGAATAAAACACAGTATCACGGTGTATTTTAGTACCATTTAAAGCACCACTTCTGTTAAATCTTTTATTTTGAGACCAAAAAAAGTAAGAACATGGAAATGAGCTCTGGAGTGCTCCAAAAGGAATGCCACTGTATTTATAGTGCAAAAGACATCTGTCAACCCACACTGCACCACTTAATATCAAATTGTATGTTAGAGCCATTCAAATAAAACTAAGAAAGAAAAGACTGACCAATATAGCATGTTTAAACTACACTGCAAAAATTCAAACTTTGTATGCTACGTACGCTCAAGGATTTATCCAGAAGCATAATCTAACTGATATTATGCTCTACATTGTTTAATTATTTTTTGTTGGGCTTTTTTGGTTTTATTATTGTTTTGGTTTGTTTTTTTTTTTTAGTACTAGCTTCTGTGGCTACTATTTTTTGCATACCTCAAAAAAAAAAAGTCTGACAAAATCAACATTAAAAGAAGGCTAAAATCTTCCCGTACTTGAGACAGCAAACAGGTTTAAGCGAAGATGTCAGATGTGTGCTCGGTACAATAAACTGCAAACATACCTTTGACGTGATGAACCAAGGACACAATGTGCTGAATAAATGACTCTGATGTGCTTTTGCTGGCCTGTGGCAGCTTAATGTGGTCAAAGATGGATCGGAACTCTTGCTCCTTCTTGACGGAATGGACAAGTGTGCTAGCAAGCAGCCTGTCTTTAGTCAAGGAAGCAGGTCTAAAATGCATCAACAACAGAAGAAGACACACAAAAAGAAACCACTAGTTTAAATAAAGATGAACGACACTGTAGGCAGGTGGAGAACCACACTGTAAAGTGGAATAATTTACCTATTGGAATCATCAAGAGGTACCGGTGCCATTTTGAGTTTAACTTCAGGACGATGGGAGTCACTGGCTATCATTTTGATCCTAAGTGGGCTCTCCTCTCTGAAGGTGGATTTTTCTCTCGCATCCAGATTCTTGTGTAGAGGGGGACTGTAATCAAAGAGTTCTTTGAGCTTTTCAGACTTTACCTGCTCAGGTGACTGAGTTTCTTTCTTCATCATTAGTCTCTCAGAACTCTTGTCTTCTTCCTTGTGCTTATCTTTTGTTGCACTAGGCCTTTCCACTACATAGCCAGTCTCTTTAAGCTTATAACTTTTCTCATCTCTAAATCCATCGCTCTCTCTATTGCCCTTGATTGATATTTTAGATTTGTATTTGGTTCCTTCCTCCTCAGCATTCCGGTGAGATGCAGTAGGAAAATTTTTACCCTGATCTGCCAGGACAGACTTTCTGAACTGTCTGTAATCCTCTGTCTCCTCTGTGTCCTCCCCTTCAGAGTCATTAAACTTTTCTTTCCCAGTCTCTTTATCAACGAAAAAATCTAAAGTTTCCTGTTCCTCCCATTCCCTTTCTCCCTCTGTCCTCCCTTTTTCTGATCCTCTCTCCTTTTGGGCCTCCTTCTCCCTGGTATTACCCCTATCAAGCAGGTATACTCTAGACTCTTCATCTGTGTACCTGTGGATAGCAAAGAAGAGACTGGTAACTCTGGATTGCATTAATTCTAGTTCACTTGCATTCCTCTTTTGTGTCAATTCCATACCAAGAAGAAAATACATTCCTCCCAGTAATTCAACTATACCATGCAACAACTTGCACACCATTAACACTATACCCACTGTCATTTCCATACTACTCGAGGCATCTGAAGAATATAATGCCTTTATGTAGAACACCTAGAAATTCTCTACTCGAGTTCATAAAAAAACTAGGTTTGTTTGTTCTTCCTTAATTGGTACTATTTCACATTGTTTGACCGCAGTCATTTTTTTTTTCTAACAACTTCAAATTAAACTTGATAATTCAGTCTGCAATTCATCTTTGTACTTCTTCTAGTTAAAAATTCAGAGTACCATTAAAAAAAAAAGAATTATTTTCAAGTTCCTGCACATTTCCAAAGAGAATTCCAAAGTCTGACACAGGCTAAATGCATTTACTGTACTGTGTACAAGCAGGGAACGTTTAGAAGGCAGCTCTCCTAAACAGAAACACACCAGTTATTTCAGCCAATGCCTTATCTATACACTATTTTCACATAGGTCCTAATACATTCACCAACTCCCAATACATCTAACCTGGGGGAACTAATGTTTTTGATCTCCTGAGCAGCGCATTTTTACGTAACGGATCACCAACTGGACAAATTAATTTAAAAGCCTACAATCAAACCTACATGGCTGTAATTCATTTTGTAAAAAATCAACTGAAGTACAAGTCACATTTGAAAGGAACAACCTAACGTCAGGAAGATGGACATTTTTACAAGTTGTAAAAATATCAAACAATTGAAGAGCAAACATAAGAATTTTACATTAATTGGAATATAAAGATTCAACTTTAAATATGTTGTCCTTCACATCAATAGAATTATGCTTCAAGAACACCAAGACCTACCCTCTTTCATATGCGATGCAAGTCAAGGCATTAAAGTTGTCATACTGCACCACACAATTAGCAATAGATGCTGTTTATGTTAACAAAGAAATCATTGTACAATATCTGTATTTGTAGACTTCCACAAGATCTGCATTTCGAACTACATCAAGCATTAAAATTTAAAAATACCTGAAGAGAATTCACTATCAAACAAGCAAGTCTGATGCACTATTCCAATTAAGATTTTTCTTAACATTACGTGGGAGTATAAGAAAATACACCATAAAGGAAAGCACAAACCAATTTTTCCTCAAGGATACACATCCCTATCTCCATTAGCCAATGGCCAAGAACTTCAAGTATCTTAGGAGAAAAAGGCATATGTTTCAAGATCAATACCAACCAGACTAAGATTAGTAATATTTATTTCATAGTATTCCATATTGTATTTTTTCAAGGCACGGTGATTGTCAGAATTCTATAACGGATGGTATTTTAAAAGGCAATGTCAGGCTTATAATGTAATTCTTACCTTTTCATAAACTTTCCACCTTTTGCCGTTTCCTGTTCACCACCCTCAGGATAAAATGACCGCACGCGAGCCTCCTCCCGTGGAGCGCTCTGTGGTGGGATTGTCTTTGCAGGGCTTCTCCGTGAAGGGATGTGATGCAATGGGCTATTCTGAGAAGGACTGTAACGGCTAGAACCATTTCCAAGAGAACCAGAGCCAGACCTCTCAGGACTATGCTGAATGGAATGGGAATGTTGTGGTGTGTCCTTTGCTGAATGGGCTGTACTAAGCAAAGGGGCATCAGAGCAAGATGAACTCTGGCTAGGTGGGGTGGCAATAGAAGGACTATGGGGTGACCTTGGACTGTTATCATATGCTGAAAGGCCAGGCCAAATGTCTCCAGAAGCTGCTGATGATTTGTTAAAATCGTCAAGAGACTCTGACGGGTCATGTTCAAACGTATCTTTCTGTTCATCTTGAGATTTATTTTTCAAAGGGCTGTCTTGCAAAGGAGCCCCTTCAGTTTTCTTTGCCTGCTTTTCCAGAGACGCACGTCTTTTGGAAGAGACAGGTGATTTGCTGTATGGGGATGAAGAACGAGATGAAGAGGACCTTGGGGACCTGGAAGATCTGTAAGATCGACGAGATCTGCTCCGGGACCTCTGGGAAGACACAGACCTTCGTTTTGGGCTTCTGGAACGTGAACGGCCACGCCTAGGGCTTCGGGAGTGTCTTCGGTTCCAGACAGGCCTATAACCTCCACGATGGTATCTACCACCTCCTCCTTGATAATACCCTCTACCTCTTCCTCTGTAACCATAGGGACGTCTCATTCCTCTATTATTTCTGTAATCTCTGCGATAATCTCTAGAATAAACACGATCCCTGCTGCGAGATCGTGAATATGTCCTTGACCGAGACCTAGAACTAAAATTAAAAAGCAAACATTAATATTTGACAAATGAAGAAGAAAAAAAAAAAAGTGCCTTGAAACTAAGTGCTAGATTTCTCAAACACAGTCAGAATGGTAAAGGAAGAGGACTAACAGTCTTAAAGTAACTTCTACAATCTATATTTATTATTTCTGTTTCAAAGGATTGTAATAAATATGTTTATATCCCTCAGGACCTTGAAACTTAGACTTCAGCATCACTGATTCAGACATTACCAGCCTCAGTGGCATGTCCTGCCATTTTCTTAGAGACTATCACCACTCTGGAAAATGGCATTCAGTTCCTCAGCCACCAGGGTTCACAGCCTGGAACATGAAGTTACAGACCACCAAGTTAATATGCCAGCCTGTGGACAGCAACTGATGAGGCAGCAAACATTCAATTCAGCCACTTCTTTTATGGGAGATAGTAATGTCCACTAGTAAGAAAGATGAGGAAAAGGTTGGAGGCAAACAAGAAGATATAGCAAAGCTCATCTACTGAAGCCTTAAGTTATTCCAGATCTGAAAAGCTGTGTAAGAAACAAAACAAATCAAAGGGAAAGAGACTGGACAAAGAAAACATCATGTAAAGGGGAAGAGAATCAAAGAAGCCACAAATCTTGAAGAATCATTAGCATTCTGAAATTACCTTATAATACAGGAAAAGAGAAAAACAGCTAAGTACTAAACAAGTAAGTAACAGAAGTTCCATTCAAAGCAGAATTTACCTACTGCCTAAAGTGAGTAAGATCCCAGGCTCACTGTTGCAATGGCATCATACCAGTGAAAAATAACTTCCAGACAAAAAATACACTAAAACAACTTTTCATGCAAGACATCAATTTACCTGTATCGTTTTTTTCTAGAATGTGATCTGGATCTCGACCTAGAGCTGGACTGAGATCTGGACTTTGATCTTGAAGAATGTGATCTAGAGTTAGATCGACCCATTTTTCCCAGTAGATATACTCCTTCCCAAAAGGAAAAGCAGAGAGAGGAGGGAGGGGAGGAAAAAAAAAAAAAAAAGGACTGTTTAGAATCCATGTAAACCATTTTATATGCTAAAATGAGAATATTAGAAAGAGGTATAGCATTTCCTAAACAAAAAATCTTTAAAGAGGATATGAGTACACTTATTAGTAAACTAACAGCTCAACCACATTTTAAAGATTTTAACATAGCTGCAGCGCACACAGTTTCCCTGAAAAGATAAAGCATAAAAGGTTTTCCAGATTTAGTTGCAAACCAACCCTGTAGAAGAAGAGAGAAAGCAACAGAAAAAACATTTCTGCAAATTAAGGCAAGAAATAATGCAAGTCCGGACAATCATACATTTTAATATATTTTAAACAAAAATCTCACTATTAATGTGGTTAATAGTTTTCTTGCATTTCCAATACACTGATAGTGTATTATAGTCCCCTACAACGTACCTTTCACATAAGCAAAGAAAAAGCAATGAAGTATTCTACCCAGGAGTCGCTGCTTTGAGTCAGTGGCATTATTTCTCTTAATCTCACGTACTAAAGCTAATCACTCTGATCCGATTTTTTACTAGTCAGTATGCCCATCCTACATCTTTTTAGGTTAACCTTGCTTTCTAAACTACATGTAAAATGCAAAGACTATTTAAAGATTTTAACAAGTAGTTAAATATGACTTGCAACAGAACTCAACATTTTTCAGATCAAATTAAGCTATGAAAACTGCAATTAATTATAAAGCAATGAGTCCTAAAAGAAAATAAACTCATAATAAACTATCATTTCTTGTTATGTATAGTAATAATAAATAGTTATCATTAATTAATGCTAACCATAAAAACCCCCACACCTTTTCCTCTTCTTTTCAGATCAGTGGCTAAAAATCCCCAATTTAATAAATAAAAATGTAGACCCATTACAATTTTCTTTTGAAATTGCCCAGCTTAAAGAAAAAAAAAAAAAACAAAACATTAGACAACCAGAATATAAACTGTCGACAAGTAATTACACATTTTCAGGCCTTTCTATGCTCAACATCTATAATCATCGTTTAATAATAATTAAAACAAAAATGAAAAAAGCTAAACATTTAGCTTCTGTATTGCAAACAAGCATGAAAGACTAAAATTACTGTACTGAAAATACAAGCTCAACACAACAAGCAATTTCTGTCACAAGGTACTTTATATAATCTGTCTTGTTACCTGGGTGATCTTTCAATTATGTAAAGAGAAATAAACAGCATTAGAGCTTAATTTAAAGTTAACAAAATTTCAAATATTTTAGACACATACAAGCAAATCCATAAGAAAAAAAGCAGACCAACCATTCCCCTATCCACTATTCCCTCCTGCCCCATATGACTTCCCCCATCACAGAAGCAAAAGAGTTTCCATGGTCCCAAAGAGATGTAACCTCATCTGAAACTAAGCCAGCAAAAAATTAATTTAAATATAAACTCACTTTCAATTTAACTAAGAGAATTATTTACCTTGGACAAAAATGTGTTGAATTATGTCTTTTATTAGGTCCTCCCATGAAAAAGCAAATGTATATAACCTATACCAAGAAGATGGGTTTCTCATTCATTGTGTTCGGTTGAACCCACAGAAAATGGTTTGTAACTGCTTATGCTCATCTAGTCTCAGGCAAGGTAAATTCAGTTTTTAAAATGTTTTAAAATATGGAGCATACCAATTTTCCAGAAGTGATAGCAAAGAAACAATAGAGGTTTCTTTCTATTGCAAGTAATTTTCAGAACAAACTTCAGATGAACAATAAGTTTGTAATATAAAACAACCCAATCTCAGCTTTAAAGGAAATCTGTTTTACTTTCCCTGTATTCGACAGTAACATTTAAACATTTGATTTCTATGTAGAAGTACATATATACCGGATGATAGCTGACTTTTACAAGAGAGATGCTAATTTCAGAAAGTTTTATATATTCTAGCTTCTTACTGCAAGCATAAATATTAGAAAAACAAAATCAATTTTCCTTTTAAATGGCTGGGTTCAATCAGAGTATTTTAGAAACAGAATTAAGTTAATCTTACCTCAAACTGTTTGTTGGTGCCCAATGAAGTAATTATTTCAAAACTCTTTTTGTGCTTTCAGCAATACTGATCCCTATGGAATACAAAAAGTGACTGTCAAAGACATGGACTTGTACTACATGGGAGGTAGTATCTTTCGTTGAAATGGGTTCAAACATCAATCTGTTAATCATGAAAAAATAAGTGGCAAACTTACTCTTGGACTCAGTGAAGCTGCATGTTAAGACTGGAGCAGCTCAAGCGTCGGCCACTACAGGGCAAATCCTATTCCCATTCCATACAGGATCACTCCTCCTTCAGCCTTAACAGGGCTGTATAACATATCATCATCACCTTCACAAGACCCTTCACTGGCACCCTTCGGGTCCCTCAGTGAGTAGGCTCTTCGTACCCAGAAACCACTTTCATATGGCTAGGTTATTGAACTGGCGTAATGAAGGGCCAAACCAGCGCCAGGGCTGGATTATGGGGAAAAGAACAGCATGCAGCCAGGAGGAAGGGGTAAAATGGACAGTGACAAACTGCTAGACCAGTCTGAAGTCTACCATACAGCTTTGCACTGAACTGGAGCCATCTTTTTTGAGAAAAAAAATGGGATGAGGATTTAGGACAACAGTGAAAGTTTTACCTTTTGGTTTTTCGGCACATTTAAGCATGACACTGTTATACCTCCTTGTTTAAAATGCATACATACGAGTTTACCTAGCTAACCAACATCTGCTCCATCAAAAATAAGCTCTTTTACCCTATACAGAAACAAAACACAATTGTAATAATGAAATCAATCTCAAAAGTAAGAACTTTTCACTAGCCTCAGCTTTGAATTACCTCAAAGCTTTAAGACTTTATACGTAGACTCAACATTAAGTAAACTTCCCAATTCCACTCAAGCAAGTCAGAGTTTTGTCCCAATTCAATACAGAAGGGATGGACTTCCCAGAAATTCTGCATCTCAACAATTTATTCATTAAAGCCAAAGCCGTAAAACATCCATTGGTCCTATACGACACTTTGACAATTGTTTATACATGTTTTCAATGTTTTCTTTGTCTAAAAGCAGAAATGCAGCACTTGCGTTCATTAACACTGCTTTCTAAAGTCCACTTACCATTCACTAGTAGTGAGCAACATATTTCCCATTTCTACAAAATCCATGCTTTAATAAGATTAAGTTTTTACTTCTCATCATCAGCAAGCATGAATCTCTGAAGGAGCACAGTAGTGTATCAGACCATTTCAGATCTTGGCTAGACAGAAGGTGAGATGGTATTAGCTAGCAAAGGTTAATGAAGGCATTCAGAAGTCTAGTACAGAAAACTTAATACAAACTCCAGCTAAAAGGCTGAAGTTTAGCCACAGATTTTAAATAAATATTTAAATAATCTCTACTTCTGAGTTTAAAAAAAAATCTGCTGGTGTTAGCTGACATTAAAAATCCTAATTTAGACAAGTCTTTAGATCCTGGAGCTTTAGTACAAGATAGCTACTTCACCTTTAAAACCTCTAGGTAGAAGACAGGATTTTAGATTACTATAGCTCAAACTCTGGCAGTCACTTCTGCACTGTTTTAGGAATTTTTCTAGCAACTGGCAAAGGTGAGAAGTAGCCACTCTTTTTTTTTTAAGCAGCCATTGGATATACAACATGTTCAATACTGGCAGATAAAAAAATACTACCCTTCTATTTGTTTTAAAGAAGAGTATACATCTTCAAAGAAAAAGTATGTTAAATAAAAAAACCTCAGCTATTTGCAGCTTTTGGTTCCATTTAATTGTAACAGATAAAACAAAACCCCCTTCTCCAAACGACCCTTATACCTAGGAACAGAAGTGAAAAGACTACATAGCTGTTTTTTTTAATGAAGGTTTGTCTGTGTAAATATTCTTACAATATGCAAGAATCTAAAATTTTATCAATCTCTATTAAAGCTAATTTAGAGAAGAACACTGGTAGGTATAGAACTACATAGAAAACCAGCCCCTTTATAGCAGTTCCTACATGCTTCACTTTGGTAGATAAAGCTCACCTTCCTCTGAAGGCATCACAACTACAAAATATTGTTTCACAGTAACAAACACCATCAACCACTAGACTCTTACCTCATTGTCAGTCTGTGTCAGCTGCACCATGTGAAATAAGGGCACAAGTAGTAAACGGCAATGAAAAAGAGGTGCTCAGCATCATATGCTGTGACACAACAACATCAATCACCAAATTAAAAGACTAGCTGCCCCTCTCTCTTCAGTTCATGAAGCTTATCTTTGGAACAGTCTCAGAGACACCAAAGATGTCTGCCAAAGGTGTGTATTAACAATATGACACAAGATCTCATCACTAACACTGATCATTTTAAAGAGAGGACCATGACTGCTAGGAACATGGCCTATGCCTGAAACAGGCTGGAGAGCTGGGTAGTGAGAAACTTCAATATAGGCAAGTGTAAAGTACTACACCTGGAGAGGAAGAACCCCACGTATCAGTACAGGTTGGGGGGGACCTGCTGGAGAGAAGTTATGGGGAGAAGGACCTCAGGGTCCTGGTGGACAACAGGCTGACCATGAGCCAGCAATGTGCTCTCATGGCTAAAAAGGTGAATGGCATCCTAGGGTGTATTACGAGTGTGGCCAAAAGGCCAAGGGAGGTTCTTCTCCTCCTCTACTCTGCCCTGGTGAAGCCCCATCTGGAGAACTGTGTCCAGTTCTGGGCTCCCCAGTTCCTAAAGGATAAAGAACAACTGGAGAGAGTCCAGCACAGAGCCTTAAAGATTAGAGGAATGAAGCATCTACCATGTGAGGAAAGGCTGAGAGCTGGGGCTGTTCAGCCTTGAGAAGAGGAGGCTGATGGGGGATCTCATCAATGCTTATAAATATCTAAAGGGCTGGTGTCAGGAGGATGGGGCCAGTCTCTTTTCTGCAGCATCCAATGACAGGACATGGGGCAACGGACACAAGCTGGAGCTCAGGAAGTTTAAGTTAAACACAAGGAAAAACTTCTATACTGTGAGGGTAACAGAGCACTGGAACAGGCTGCCCACAGAGGTTGTGAAGTCTCCTTCTTTGGAGACATTTCAAAAAACCTGACTGGACATGTTCCTGTGTGATCTACTGTAGGTGATCCTTCTCTAGCAGGGGAGTTGGACTGGATGGTCTTCAGAGGTCACTTCCAATCCTGACCACTCTGTGACACCAAGGCTGTAATCCACATGGTTTTTGCAACTCAAGCTTATTTTTTCCCTTGCTTTCTACCCTAAATATGGGAAAAGAGATGCTTGACTCTTAACCATTTCACTCCTGTGTTTGAAAATCCAGGTATTGCAAAGGAAGCTGCTGTAGATCCACAGGACTTTAAATCAGAGTAAGGCAGTACCACTAGTTGAAAGAAACAGTCCTATTTCTCCCGCCCTTTGTTTCCTCACATTCCTGATTATCATCTCCCTTATGCCAGCACAAGTAGTTCTGCACACACTGTGAATCAAATTGGAAAATGTATGGAACACATGGATTAGTTTCAATACAAATGATTTTTGCGATGCAGTCCATGTCACAGCCCCACAAATGTTTTGACCAACACAGGGAAGTTGCAACAGCAGGCAGACAGGACTGCTTCTTTGGCAGCACTACAATCTTAAAGCTTCCCTGAAGCTAGCTTGGCAAAGCCATCAACAACAAACAAGAAGCTTGGAAGTTAAGCTTTTTAATAGTACTTGCAAGCAGCTCTAAAAAAACCCCACAAAAGCCCCACAAACAAAAAAAAATACACCCCCAAACAACCAAACCTTAACACAGCAACCTAGAAATCTTTAAAAAATGCATAGTCCACTACCTGTCAGATACCAAGTCACATTCATGACCAAAGAGAGAGTCAAGAAAAGTTTCTTAATGACATAACAGCAGGATCTTTGGATGTCTTAAATCAGTCTGAGCCAGCGAGTGTGACCATCAAGCAAAAACAACATACACAACAGAATCACACTTACCCCGCTTCCAAGGAACACAATACTATTACTGTTAGCACTTGCTACATTTAAAGGAAAAATGAAGGACCAAGAAAAATTTTTCCATTTCCTTCTAAACATTATTTTTAAGCTACACCACTGATGTTCGAGTTTTCTCAGAGTACAAAGACTGCAGATGCAACTTATCTGTTTAACCATTTTAAAAAGTTTTACACCAGATAGAACTTTTTGAAGACATTTTAGGACAGTTATTTGCATGTACACTAGCAAAACATTGCTTCCTTTTAGTTTCATTATTGTAGCTATTCTTCATTTATGGTTGAGTCAACACCCCTGGAGGTATTTAAGACATATGTGGTGCTCAGGGACATGTTTTAGTAGTGGACTTGGCAGTGCTACTCTAACGGTTGGACTTGATGGTCCTAAAGGCCTTTTCCAAACAAAACGTTTCTAGCATTTAGTAGTCTACATTTCTCTAGCTTAAGCAATACTTTAAATCCATCAGGAAGATTTAAGTCAAAATCTTGTTAAAGTAATTCACAAGCTGTTGCCAAAATTCATTTTCATTCAGTGATTCAGGCTTCAAAAGAAATTAAGATTATACAACCAGGACAAAACAACAGGGGACAGGACAGTCTTCAAGAAATTCCACAGAATCTGTAATATTCTCTCATAATACATACACTGAATTAAAGAAAGTCAGTCTTCTTGAGACAGTAGTGTAAGGCATCTATTCAGTGCTTATACATATCCCATGCTTTTTTATCATTTCTTTACCCTGCTTCCCACTTTTTTTTCCTAATGTTCACAAACCTAACAGGAGCACTTTAAAAATAAGAACGCATTTAATTAGTGACTATAGAACCATATCACTCAATCATCAGTTACTAGAATCCTACCAATACTAAAATACCATAGCAATTTGCCTAAACTATCTCAGAATCTACAAGAGCTGGGATGCGAATTTTCCCATTTTATATTCTTGCTATATAACATTATCTTCATAATGTCCACACAGTTACAAAGACAAAACAGACCTATGTAAGAATCACAGCATGAAAGTCTACTAGAACAGTAAAGCATACAAAGCCTTTTTTCCTAATTAATTCACTTAATTTGCAAAGATTTTGTATTGCTTTATAGAAAGTCAAAAAGTAGCATCCTAGTAACAGTAAAATCAGCTCTGCAAAACCATCATATGACTGGTGGCTGTTCTTTTATGTAATACTATTGGCAAACAAAACCATGTTTCTCCTCTAACTAAAAACACAGAAAGCAAAGTGACTATTTCTAACAATTCCATCAATACACAAAAAATAATTAGCATGCTTTTGGATACACATTTTGCACAGCCATTCTTGTTATTTTGTTTGTGTTTTAAACACTTTGTTTTCATTTGCCCTTACACGGTGGTTTCCACAATCTCTCTGCAATAAACTCTGAGCACACTGCTGCAGAAAAGGCTATCTTCCCTCCCTCATTTGTTCCAAGGCTGACATTCCTATAGGTGCTTGGTGAGTCGGGGCAGTGAACTCATCCAGAAGAAAACTCTCGGGATGAAAATACAAAGCTGACTTTTCATCTGCAGATCCCATTTACCACAAGGCTGCATGGAAACCAATGCCAAGACAACAAACTAGACAGCAACGCACTTTTTCACAATACCTTTGGGAGAAACTCTCATACAGTTGTAAACAAAGTCATACTTTCTTCAGTGGTTTCTTTCACCTATCTCCACTACCTGCAAACAAACTCCAAACATTCTCCAGCATTTCTCAAGCCCCTACACCACAGTCTCTCCTTGACAACCATCCCAAATCTACTCCTTCCAAATACCTGCATCCTAGCTCCAAACAACAGCTCCCTGCTGACCCTTTCTAAATTCTTAAAAACACTCCAAGTTTTCTGCATCCCCAGTAGCAACAAGCCCTTCCCCATGATACATGCTCCCCCCCATTTCCCCAAGAGTCTCTCAGTTACAGCCTTCACGGCAGGCATTGCTCCTTACAGCTAGGCCCACTGAAGCCTTGCTCAAGCCACAGAGCCAGTGCTCAGGGGAGAGGCAGTCACGCCCCAAGTACTGATATATGTAACACATGAAACCTTCTCCTGCCATTTAGAACAGCCTGTCACTCAACATCAAAAGGGACGAGTGGGAGGAAGCAATTCCTACCATCCCTACCACAAGAAGCTGCATACTTGTAGCACACCTCGGAGGATGACCCTTACCCCTTCTTATTTTACCTACTTTTGTCTAAAGCAACAAGATTATCAGAGAGAAGAAAGAGGAGGGAGGAGGCAGAAGGAGAAAGACAACAGCTAGACAGCATTTTCCTGGAACCCCACGCTCTTTAATCAATCCTTCCCACACCGAGAACAACCACTCTAAAGGATGTTTTCATATATTCATAATAAACCATTACTGAAGCAGTGACTACCTGCAGTGCCAAAAACTCCTTTGTTTCTGTGGTAAAATTTAACTGCTACTGCTAAGGTAAAAATTTTATCTCCAAGATAAACAAGTTGTACTAACTTAGTAAAGGATCACCCTGACACACAAAATAAGAAAATTATTTTCGTAAGAAAATTGTATGTGAAAAGTAGGGGGTTTACAATGCAAAAGAGAAATAAAAGACAAGATCCTGCAACGACTGTATAATCAACGTCGGGAATATGACAGCCCCTTTCAGCAAGGGGCATAAAACCCACCGCAGCCCCTCTCCGGCTCCTGCGGGCATTTATAAACAGGGAAAAAAAACGCCAGGGAGCAAGCAGGAGCGCAATATTTACAGTATAAGCGCCTGGACCGCAGTCATGCCCGAGGAGAAGTTCCTCCAACGAGCGTAAAGGCTGATCCAATACCGGGAAGCATCCTTTCACCCTTCTTCGAGTCACTCCCGCGAGGATAACGGGGAGATTTTATACTCTGTAACCAGTGCTACATGGCGATTCCCCCGGCCTATCTCTCACAGGGCAGAAAGCCTGCAAACCCAGGTAGGCCGGGATGGAGGCCCACTGGGGCAGGCCGCCCATTCCGCGCCACCCACCCTCATTCCCCGGCGGGCTCCCAGAAGCCGCCAACCAGCTCAACGCGAATCCGCGGCCGCCTCCCCCAGTCCCTTCCCTCTCTACCTTCGCTCCTCGGGGCACCGTCGGAGGCCCAGAAGGCGCGACGCCCGCTCAACCCGACTCCCTCAGGAAGCAGCGGCCCGCGTCAGGGCGGTGGCCGCCCAGCCCCTCCCCGGGGGAGCGGCTGGGCCCGTCGCCCCGGGGCTGGCGCGGCTAGTGCGGCTACCGCGGGGGAGGGGGCGGGGGGCGAGGAGAATGGCTGCGGAGCGACGAGGTCACGCGGCAGAGAAGGGCGGGACGGCGCAGCGCGCGGGCATCGCGCGGCGGCGGGGGAGGGGTGGCGGGAGGTGCGGCCGCGCGAGGGCCGCGGGGAGGAGGGGGGGGAGGGGCAAAGGCTGCTCCCCCTCAGCTTCCCCCCGCCATCTTCTCCCCAATCCCCGGGACCAGATCGGCCACAGCTACGCACGCTGCTGTCCCGCAAAGCCTCCCCGCGACCCCATCACCTCCGCCTCCTCCTCACCTGGCGGGCGGAACTCCCGGTGGCCCCGCTCCCTTATCGCAGCTCGGCCGCCATTTCCCGTCTCGCCGGAGGAAGAGACGCGGGGCCCAACGGGAAAAAGGAAAAAACCACCATAGAGAGCGGGGAGCGGCCGCCGCCGCGGGTGCGTCACTTCCGTCCTGGGAAGGGAAAGGCCCGCACCCGTCACAGCCCGCGCGCCATCTTGGTTTTGGGTAGCCGTCCGCAAGGAAGATGGCGGCTCGCGGTGCTGCGGGTAATCTGTAGACCAGCCCCGGGCATCTGTCCCGGCAGAGCGGCTCTGCCCTACATCCCCCTACTGTGCCCAATGGCTAGCGACTCCGTGCCCTGTTTGCTGCAGCTCTCGTCTCCTCCTGCACCGCCGCGACTACAAGTGTCGCCTTCTATCCTTTCCTTCCACGAAGAATGATCCGAGGGGTCGGGCCCCCCCAGAACGCTGCCTGGTTACCTGTCGGGCAGGGTGCGCATCCGTCCACAAGAGCTGCTCGGAAGGGCTTGTCTGTAAAGCGGCGCCCAGCTAGCGGCTCACCGTCCGGCGGCATTTGCGGCCGATGCTCCTGTGCAGCAGGAGGGCGCTGGCGCAGCAACCGTGCTGTACCGCAGCGGCGTCTGCGGCAGATGTGTGCCCATCGCTGGGGTGCGATACAGCCCCGCAGCCGTTGGGAGAAGCGTGCCCGAGGCGTTTGTAACACTAAAAGAGTGCAGCACGGGGCTGTGCGTGAAGGGTATTGACAGGTGCACAAAGTTGCGTGTCGCCGGAGTTGGTCCTAACGTTTACGCTACTCAAATCTTACACACCTGATTTTTTTCTTTTTAAAGGCCATTGCATATTGTGTGGCAAGAAAAACACTAGAAATAAAAAAGGAACAGAAAATGATGCATATGCACAATTTTAACTCGGTTTTTAAATTCATGGGACAAAGACTGGGAGGCAGTCAACAGCTGATAGAGGACAAAGGTACAGAAGACGGGAAACAGACAATCCCCAAATGCTGGTTTGCTCTTTCCTGTAGTAATGCACTACTTAGATCTGTTTGACTAGTGAGTTCCTCAAGCATAACCTTCTATGGAGGCAGCAACCAATTGAGTGCTGGTGCTGAAAAAAATGCAATCAAAAAAATGTATCACTTTATTTGAACACAGCAACAGTCTAGAAAATTTCCAATAAGGTATGAAGTTCAAGGCAAAGGGACGATGTATGAAGACAAAGCAGCACAGTAATAGTGTGTCATCACTGGCCCAACCCAAACTCTTGGTGATTGTTAGCAGATGTCCTCACTATTCAGTGAGTCAGCTGAGTACTTGCACATCTTCTGAGCACTAACACAGAAAGGGGAACTGAGAAGGGAAGTCCATGGTTAATAGTCAGCAGTGAAGTCAGATTGTCCCTTCAGGGAATACCACTCTGAAGTGTTACAAAATGATAATGTAACCGCAATTCCAAAGATTTATTAAGAATTAAGAAACCCAGAGTGAGGTTGTTTTTAATCTCTTCAGAAACTGGAGCATCGGCTTGCACAAGTCCATGGCATTGCTTATTATCTTTGGCCTAGCCCTTTACATACAGCAGTTGCTTTACAATAGAAATTCTCCTCAAAAGCAGCTTCTCCTCCTGTTAAAACCTGGCTCAGTTTTACAGCCCCCTTGGGTAAATTTTGCCAATCCATGAGTGGGACAAGGCTCAAGGGAGCTGTGTAACGGGGATGCCTCAGTAGATGGCACTCTCCCTCTGAGCAAGGATGAGCAAATACCTCAGCCAAGGCATTTGATGCAGTGAGAGCAACTTCCTTTGTACTCTACAGAAAGTGCAATGAATGCAAACAAAGCTCTGCCTAACTATGCAATGAAGTAACCCCTGGCAGTTTTTCACAAATCTGGATCTATCAATTCCTCGCATCTGGCTCCCTCCTGCTTAAATTACTATAGTCTGTTTCTGTTCAGCCCAAATTCCTCCTGAAATCTTAACGGTGAATATATACATATATTGTGTCTGTATATATAGTGTATATAAACATATATACACAAACACACACACAAATATCTATTCTATGACAAGGTGAGCAACTTAGTGGATGAGGGAGAGGCTGTGGATGTTGTCTACCTAGACTTTAGTAAAGCCTTTGACACAGTTTCCCATAGCATTCTCCTGGAAAACCTGGCTGCTTATGGCTTGGATGGGTGTACGCTTCACTGGGAATAAAACTGGCTGGCTGGCCAGGCCCAAAGAGTTGTGGGGAATAGAGTCAAACCCAGCTGGTGGCAGGTCACAAGTGGTGTTCCCCAGGGCTCAGTGTTGGGGCAAGTACGATCTTCATCAATGATCTGGATGAGGGGATTGAGTGCACCCTCAGCCAGTTTGATGCTGACACCAAGTTGGGCTGGAGTGTTGATCTGCTCGAGGGTAGGAAGGCTCTGCAGAGGGACCTGGACAGGCTGGATCAATGGGCCAAGGCAAATTGTATGAAATCAACAAGACCAAGGGCTGGGTCCTGCACTTTGGTCACCAACGACCCCAGGCAATGATACAGGCTTGGGACAAAGTGGCTGGAAAGTGCCCAGAGGAAAAGGACCTGGGGGTGTTGATTGACAGCAGCTGAATGTGAGCCAGCAGTGTGCCCAGGTGGCCAAGAAGGCCAACAGCATCCTGGCCTGCATCAGGAATAGTGTGGCCAGCAGGAGTAGGAAAGTGATCGTGCCCCTCTACTCAGCACTGATGAGGCCACACCTCATGTACTGTCTTCAGTTCTGGGCCCCCCTCTATGAAAAGGACATTGAAGGGCTGGTGTGTGTCGAAAGAAGAGCAAGGAAGCTGGTGAAGGATCTGGAGAACAAGTTTTATGAGGAGAGGCTGAGGGAACTTGGGGTTGTTCAGTCTGGAGAAAAGGAGATTATGGGGAGACCTTGTCACTCTCTACACCTACCTGAAAGGAGGTTGTAGTGAGTTGGGGGTCACTCTCTTCTCCCTAGTAACAAGTGATAGAACAAGAAGAAATGGCCTCAAGTTGTGACAGGGGAGGCTTAGATTGTATATTAGGGAAAAATTCTTCACTGAAAGGGTTGTCAGGCACTGGCACAGGCTGCCCAGGGAAGTGGCTGAGTCACCATCCCTGGAGGTATTTAAAAGGCATGTAGGCTTGGTACTTAGGGACATGGTTTAGTGGTGGACTTGACAGTGCTGGGTTAACGGTTGGACTTGATGATCTTAAAGGTCTTTTCAACCAAAATTATTCTATGATTCTATGATATTTAAAATATAAATATTTATTGTATATATAAAAAAATAGATATATTTTTAAAGAGCTTAGTAGTAATGTAAGTTACACACATCAGACTCAGGGTTTAGAACTGCTCTGCTTCCTCAACCATATTTTTCTAATTCACAATTTTATTTTACTATTCTGTCAACGATAGGTCCAGTGGAACATAATACCTTTGGTTTGTTGATTGTTTTTTGTTGTTAATTTGAAGCCACAAAATTTCATCAATCCAGCTTAAAGAGCAATTGCACTGAATTAGTACAAGTGAGGAGGTCTAACTGCAGGTCTGGGGACAATAAAGACCTGCTAGGCATTAGGGGGAGCTCTGACCTTTGCAATCAACTCTGTTGCTAACCAAGCTGCCATCATCTTGCAGCTTTCTAAACTCTACGGTGTTTTCCTCACTCCTGAACAAAAGGGTGAGACGAGTTAAATAAATGTCTATAAGACAAAGGTTGCAATAAAAAGTTATGTGGGACATAATTAATAAAATGCAAAAGTAATTTGTTCAAACTTTTAAAGTTTTGAATTCCTGAGTAATGTATTATTTCAATTTACTGATTTTTAAGCATTCCTTTATGTATCTGGTTTTTATTTGACTGGGACACAAGTCAAATAAGACTCCATATGTTCTCAATATCTGCCTCCCTTCCACACTTCCCAAAAATCCTTTTTCCACTGATTAAAATGACAGGATTTTAGTAGTTCTGAAATATAATAATTTTCTTCCTTTAAGAGGGAAATATTTGCTACTGTAGCTTCAGTAAAGCCGTTGACCCATTTATTCCATTGTTCTTGTCAGAACCTCATGGTTTTTTGGGCCTGTTAGTATGATGGGGCTCTAGGTACTGTATGAAAGACGAGGGTAAGAGTATATGTGTGTGCTCTTATACTCTGCCACCAGTCAACTTTTGAGCAATCAAAAGTTATGCATCATTGTGAGCTAGATAAAGGAATTTCTGTTACAAGAAGCGGTTCAAGCAGCAGCACGCTGCATGAGTAAAATGGCAGATGAATTTAGTGATGAATCAATGTATTTTTAGATTTTCTGTTCTTAATTCAAAACAAAACAAACGCAGTGCAAACGTTGGGTGCTTAAGGAACTGTTCCCAAAAGCAGTATTTTCTGTCTTTTGCAGAGAAACTACATAGTAAATAAAATGCTGGAGTAGTGGAAGCTCTCTGTTTAAAGTGCCATTTAGTTACAGCATCCATCTCTTATTTGGCAAATAGATTTAAACTTCTAAATGCATTTTATACAGGATTCCAAATAGTCTTCACACAATAAGGTTACTACTTGGAAGTCTCCTTTGCACACAACTGAACAGAAGTGGTTTGGAGAGGATTGTTTTAACACTTTACAGAGGAACTGACTTTTTTTTTCCTTTGCAAAACAAATCAGGTTGTGAGACTTCTACTCTTTGGAACACATTCTTTGGAAGAAGGAAAGCAAAGTGGTTTAACACTATTATGGTACTACCGATTTTTTCCTCTTCTGCTTCTGCAGTATTGAGCTGACATTTTGATCAGTCAGATAAGGAAATATATCTAGTTCATGAAACTAATAAAAAACATTGGGTTCATGGTTGCAACCTTTACCTTTATAGCAGCTATTGTGAATTCAGAGGAGATCTGAAGACCCACAAACCAGCCTCCTACACTGGCTTTCAAGTAGTGGTTAGACGTTAGGAAGAAATTCTTCAGTGTGAGGGTGGTGAGACACTGGAACAGTTTGCCCAGAGGGTTTGTGGATGCCCCCTCCCTGGAAGTGTTCAAGGCCAGGTTGGATGGGGCTTTGAGCAACCTGGTCTAGTGCGAGGTGTCCCTGCATATTGAAGGGGGGTTAGAACTAGATGATCTTTTAAGGTCCCTTCCAACCCAAACCATTCTATGATTCATTCTCTTATGATTACAAACCTTTTTCTGATTTTCAACCTAAATATATTTATGACCAGCTTATCTCAGTTAGTGCCTACATTGGTTTTTGCTTCAGTAGCTCTCCCTCTCTGATGTCTATGCAGATGAAGCTCCTTCATTTTACCAGACTGAAAAAGCCAAGCTCGTTTAAGACTCCTTTTGTAAGCAAGGCTCTCCAGTCATCTTCATAGCCCTTCTGGGTGTAGATGGTAAGTTTCAGAATTGGAACACAGCAATTCCATCTGCGATGTTGCAGGCAATGTTACAGTCCCAAGATGTACATAAATGCTGCAGGAGTTCCATTTTGAATTAATTTCTTCTGAAAGAGAGGCCACCAGAAATGTGCAGATTTCAGCTGGGGTCTCACCTGTGTCTTCTATTGTGGCATCTCAGGAAATATGTTTTGTGGTACATCTCATGGTAACATTTTGCTTTTTTTTAATTGCATCATGGTGCAATTGCATCCTGCAGCTGACTTAATCACTTAGTCTTTCTCCTCTGCTGCTATTTCCAGTAGACACTAATTAATTAAGGGTCTGCAACAAATGTTTCCAGGTGCACATCCACACATTTTTTACTAGAAAGTCTCATTCTGCTTCTGTTGCTTCACTCTTCTAACTCATCTCTTACTTGTAAAATATTTCAATCCTCTACTGCATTGACAGTGCTGCACTCACACATTTGTATTAACTTTCTGGTTCAAAACAACAGCAGAGAAACATAATCTAGCCTACCACAGCTCTCATGGAGATGATAGCACAGTTACACATCTTGGTGAGACAGATGCCTCCATCCATAAGTTGACAAAACAGATAGTTTGCAGCCACATTATCGACCAAAACTAGAATGAGAATGGAGAGAAAGATCAAGGAAAATGATGTGCTTAAAAATAAATCCAGCAAACCCACAACAATGGGCACTAACAAAGTCTGCAGGAGAGAACAACTTGTCAGCTAGTGAATGACCCAAGGGAAAAAAAAGAAAAAAAAAAGTTGGTCAAAGAGGTTTCCATTGTGTGGTGGGTACCTGTTGTGGTGTCTCCACTCTCCCATGATGACAGCAGGAACTCCAGTCCTTCCCAGGCAGGGGTGAGGTGCCTGGGTCTCCATGTGCCTGGGTCTCCATGTGCTGCCTCCCTATAAAGCAGGCTGTAAGAGGTCATCCTGCCACGGCAGGCTTCCAGTGCTGACCACCACCTCTGAGCCCTCAGGCAGAAAAATTGAGCTGTCATGGATGTGAAGACTTTCCAGTCAAGCCAGTTAGGTTTCTTTGAGGAAGAAAAACTTTGGAAGCACCCAATGGCTGGTATGCTATCATATTTTGCCCAAGTTTTGTCTGAATCCCTTTGCCCAAATTTGAGATTCTCTTCTACATTCACAAACATTAATGGAGTGTGTTGTGTAAAAGAATGAAGAGAGCAGCAATATCTGAATTCTCAATCTTCTTACCTCTCTTCTTTACTCAACTAATTAGGAGTTTACATCACACCAGACTGGTTTCCAGCAGTTGGAACAGCACAAAAGAATGGCAGCTTCTGTTGAGGGAAACAAAAGAACAATATGCAGGCAGATTATATTGGAGAAAGGCTTCTCTACAGAATTGGCCAGAAAATTTCACCACAACAATAGCTTCCCATGTGGAAAAGCTATTTTTAAACACATGACTCTTCCCAGAACAGTTATTTTGCTCAAAAATTAGAGTATTTTTTTCCCGAATAAAAGGCATTTCCTTGAGTATAAAATATTCATATGAAGGCAGAGAGGGACTTGTCCTGGAATACTAAACTGATACTGGATGAACTATACTTGAACAGATATGCTGGATTATCTGTGTATGTCAGTTTCCCAGTAGAGACAGGCTCCAGGTATAGAAATAGTGTCTTTGTTCTTCTTAACTCTCTAAATTAGTTGGCACCTGAAGAGTTGATCTCATCCAAATACCTTCACATTTATTGCTTTTTTCTGCTTCATGTTTCTCTCAGCAAACTTCCAGAGACTGGCCATGGTTTAAACTGTCTAGAAATGTATGTAAATTCAACAATACTCAACTAAAAATCCTGTGGTCTTCAGTGACAGTTTGACTTATATAAACAATTAAAGATGTAGACTATGGACTTTGCTTTTTTTTTTTGTCTAAAAAGTTAGCAGCACATCTAGTGGTACTTTGAAGCAATCTCAGAAGCTTTTCCAACAAGGTCAAGCTCTAGGAATGTCTGACTTGTATCCCAAACTTGATCTTGGAAGATGCAAAATATAACTATTATGGGCCAGACATTAAAGGCTCCTGTATCTGCCAACATCTTTAGCAAAAGCAGTATTTGGACCTCTGCAATAATATGTGTACTACTGTGCATCAACTTTGAAACAAACCAGCATTAAATTTCACCTATCTAGATGATACCATTATCCTAATTAACGAGGTTTGTAGGGGGATGGGGATGAATAGAGAGGAGCCTGGGAGCAGCATGCCAGTGCTTGTGGGAAAAAGTGCTAGCAAGGTCTTGCAGCCTTGCCTCAGTGGAGGTGGGTGATGGTGATCTATATGGTAGCGAAGACATGAGGGGTAGTGATAGGTTGGTAACTATAGAGGTGTCTGAGTGTGGTCAGGTGGAATTAGGGCTTGTCCCCCTAAAAAGGTGGCAGGACAATTAGCCCATCTGAAGTGCATCTACACCAATGCACACAGCATGGGCAAGAAACAGGAGGAGCTGGAGGCTGTTGTACAGCAAGAAAACTATGATATAGTTGCCATCACAGAAATGTGATGGGAAGACGCACACAACTGGAGTGCTGCAATTGATGACTGCCAACTTTTCAGAAGGGATAGGCAAGGAAGGACAGGTGGTGGGGTGGCCCTCTATATTAGGGATAGATTTGAATGCCTAGAACTTAATGATGTGAATGACAGGGTTGAGTGTTTATGGGTAAGAATCAAGGGGAAGGCCAATAAGGCAGACATCATGGTAGGAGTTTGTTGTAAACCCCCCAACCAGGATGTAGAGGCTGATGAAATATTCTGTAAGCAGCTGGCAGAGGTCTCA
Organism: Hemiprocne comata; assembly: GCA_020745705.1. Lineage (NCBI taxonomy): Eukaryota > Metazoa > Chordata > Aves > Apodiformes > Apodidae > Hemiprocne > Hemiprocne comata. The sequence goes on from CM036588.1 coordinate 88,028,205, forward strand.
TGATCGCTCGCCCTTGTTCTCGTGGGGGACTTCAACTTCCCAGATGTCTGCTGGAAATATAACACTGCAGAGAAGGAACAGTCCCAGAGGTTCCTGAAGTGTGTGGAAGACAACTTCCTGACACAGCTGGTGAGGGAGCCAGCTAGGGAAATGCCCTGCTGGACCTGGTGCTTGTCAACAGAGAAGGTCTTGTGGGAGATGTAAAGGTTGGAGGTCATCTGGGGCAGAGTGATCACAAAATGGTAGAGTTTTCAATTCTTGGAGAAGCAAGGGTGGGGGGCACCAGCAGAATTGCCACCTTGGACTTCCGAAGGGCAGACTTTGGCCTGTTTCGGAGTATGATTGAGAGTGTGCCTTGGGAGACAGTCCTGAAGGGAAAGGAGCCCAGGAAGGCTGGTCATACTTCAAAGAGGAACTCTTAAAGGCACAGGAGCAGGCCATCCCCAGGACCTGAAAGATGAGCCGACTAAATAGAGAGCTTTGGCTGGACCTCAGGAACAAAAGGAAAGTTTATGGCCTTTGGAAAAGGGGGTTGGCAACTTACGAGGAATACCAAGATGTAGTGAAGCTGTGCAGAGGGAAAATCAGAAAGGCCAAAGCTCAAGCAGAACTCAACTTGGCCACTGCAGTTAAAGATAACAAGAAGAGGTTTTTTTCAGTATATCAATAGAGAAAGGAAGACTAGAGAAAATGCAGACCCGCTAATTAATAAGGTGGGCACCTTTGTGGTGGAAGACACAGAGAAGGCGGGGTTACTGAATGCCTTCTTTGCTTCAGTCTTCACTGCTAAAGCTGTCCCTCAGGAATCCCAGACCCTGGAGGTAAGGAGAGAAGTCTGGAGAGAGGAAGACTTTCAGTAGAGGAGGAGCAGGTTAGAGACCACTTGGCCAAACTGGACATCTAAGTCCATGGGATGCACCTGCGAGTGCTGAGAGAGCTGGCAGATGTTATTTCTGGGAGAGGAGAGGTGCCTGAGGAGTGGAGGAAGGCCAATATCACTCCAGTCTTCAAAAAGCACAAGAAGGAGGACGCAGGGAACTACAGGCTGGTTAGTCTCACTTCTATCCCTGGCAAGGTGATGGAGTGATTCGTTTTGAATGTCATCTCTAAACATGTCAAAGAACAGGAAGTTATTGGGAGTGATCAACATGGATTTACCAAGGATAAATCATGCTTGACCAATCTGCTAGCCTTCTATGATGACATAACTGGTTGGCTGGATGAGGGGATAGTAGCAGATGTCATCTACCTTGACTTCAGCAAGGCTTTTGGCACTGTCTCCCATAACATCCTCATTAGGAAACTGAGGGAGCGTGGGCTAGATGAGTGGACAGTAAGGTGGATTGAGAGCTGGCTGTGTGACAGAACTCAGAGGGTTGTGATTGATGGATTAGGGTTGGAGGCCTGTAATCAGCAGTGTCTCCCAGGGGTCAATATTAAGTCTGGTCTTGTTCAACATATTCATCAATGACCTGGACAAGGGGACAGAGTGTATCCTCAGCAAGTTCACTGATGATACCAAACTGGGAGGTGTGGCTGACACTCCAGAGGCCTGTGCTGCCATCCAGTGTGACCTGGACAGGCTGGAGAGCTGGGCAGAGAGGAACCTAATGAGGTTCAGCAAGGGCAAGTGTAGGTCCCTGCACCTGGGGAGGAAGAACCCCATGCACCAATATAGGTTAGGGGTGGACCTGCTGGAAAGCAGTTCTGAGGAGAAGGATCTGGGAGTCCTGGTAGATAGTAAATTATCCATGAGCCAGCAGTGTGCCCTTGTCACCAAGAAGGCCAGTGGAATCCTGGGTTGCATAAGGAAGAGTGTGGCCAGTAGGTCGCAAGAGGTCATTCTCTGCCTCTGCTCTGCCCTGGTGAGGCCACATCTGGAGAACTGCGTCCAGTTCTGGGCTCCTCACTTCAAGAGAGGCAGGGAACTACTAGAGAGAGTCTAGTGGAGGGCGACAAAGATGATTGGGGGATTGGAGCATCTCCCTTATGAGGAAAGGCTGAGAGAGCTGGGACTATTTAGCCTGGAGAAGAGAAGGCTGAGGGGAGACCTTATGAATGCCTTTAAGTGTCTAAAGGGTGGGTGCATGGAGGATGGAGCCAGACTCTTTTCAGTAGTTCCCAGTGACAGGATGAGGGGCAATGGGCACAATCTGGAACATAGGAAGTTCCATTTAAATATGAGGAAAAACTTCTTTACGGTGAGGGTGACAGAGCACTGGAACAGGCTGCCCAGGGAGGTTGTGGAGTCTCCTTCTCTGGAGACACTCCTACCTGGATGCAGTCCTGGGTAATGTGCTCTAGGTAGTCCTGCTTTAGCAGTGGAGTTGGACTAGATGATCTCTAGAGGTCCCTTCCAACTCTGATAATTCCGTGATTCCGTGATCCCACACAGCGAAATGATACAGTAGTGAATAATGTCTGTTATCTCTATATGGTGGAAGGGAATTGTTGGCAAGAACTTCTACAGTTAGCTATTACACATTCAGAATTTTGAAAATGATTTTTGCTTTTTTAAAATAGAAATCAGGGTGAATATCATACCTGAGGTTTTTCAGCTTCTCCAGCAGTTCAGATATTGGAAGTCTTTTGCATAAAAGCAGCAAAGGCTTAGTCAATCAGACAGTGTGCTTTTCATTTTGCTGAAATGTCTGCATGCTGCTATATTGCACAAACTCGAAATTATTTGCTCTCCAGTCATGCTGACTGGCATATATTTAGGCAACTTCACCACTCTCTAGAATCCAATAATTATGCATATCCCCTGCAGATGAGAGGGAAGGAAGGGGAAAACACACTAACGACACCTTTTTTTTTTTTTTTTGTGGCAGAGAAAATCCAACAGGTCCTATTCAAGGAAGGAACCCTACCAGTTCTTGCTTTGTTCCTGGACTCAGAAGTGAAGGTATGGCTCAAAAGGTCAGATTTTTAAATGGAACAGTGTGACTGTAACGAGAGCACAAACCACAGCATGTGGAAATGAAAAGGTGGAGAGGAGGGAAGGTTTCTTTAGAGAAGAAGGAAAACACGTGAGAGCATCTTGGTGAAACTCAGCTCAGATAAAGTATATTCAAAACACTCAATTTTTCCAGCTCCACAGGAGAAAGTTTATGACACAGAAGTGCATCTACCAGCACACACTGACACATGCACACAGTAGTTATGTGGTTACCTTCCTGTGTCTTTCAGCTCATCAGACAACTTGCAGATAAGCCTCTTCCTCTGGGTTTTTGTGGGGTTTTTTTGGTTTGGTTTGGTTTTGGGTTTGTTTTTTTTTTTTGGTTTTTGCATCCTAACTTTGATCTTCAACTCTAAGCAATTTTACTAACTGGTCTGAGAAGGAATAACTTGCAAAGATTTTTTCTTCTTATTGTAAATGTCTGGGAAATCTTCCTATTTTATGCCTACCACAGACACCTCTGTGCTTCTGCACACTTAATAAAGGGCCGGCCTTGGTTCAAAAGTATGCTGATGAAAAACTATGCATCAGAGTTGTAACCCCTAAAATCCGCTAGTTCATTCATTCAGTCCTCTGAGTAGAACAGAGTTGTTTCCTCTATCGGTTTTGTTATCTCTATTCAATTCTCTTAAAAGACTTAAGTGATGGAGCCTCTGGAATTGCTTTCTGCAAACTACAGCATCATCAGCTTTCTCTGAAATTCATCTTAAAATTTCCTTCTCTGCAGTTCAACCTGTTTCTTCTAATTATACCTCCCTGGTAATATATACTCATATATATAATCCTCCCTAGCCTTACTGTTTAAATCCTTTGAAAAGGATCTCTTGGAATGCTAGGGCAATGATTACATCCTGCTTGAGTACATCAATGTAAACATATAGTACAGGAGATGCAGGTGAACTGACTTAGGAGCAAGCAGCAGCATCATTGCAGCAGCACAGAACATTCCCAACTACTAGGGTCCTGATGGGTTTGTACAACATGCAGTGCCACAGCATGCCTGCTGTTGTAGCCACAGCAGACAGCAGCACTCCTCCTGGAGGAAGCCCACTCAGGCTGTTACTACATCTACTCTATAAAACAACTTTAATGTGAAAAAGTGCTTTATTTTCATCAGCTGTAAATTGGAGCATTTCTCCAATTTATTTTTCTTCTCCAACATGCCACCACTGTGACCTCTCTGTCTACGTTTTTCTTGGTTCTCTGCAGTATTACAGCTGTGCTGCCCTAAGCAACATGGCAACCAACACTCAGCACCATGAAGCCATGTTGAGACCTGGCAACAGATTCATGCTGCAGACACTCATCTCTCTCCTGTCCTCTCCTGTTGTGGAGATCATGCCCCACATGAACACTGAACTTATGATTCTCATGGTAAAGGGGACCTAAATCGGGAATAAGAACAATACAAAAAATAGAAAACCTTGGCGGACCTAAATGAGGACTGGCATGGCATAAGGTGGGAAAAGAATTACTTCGTTGCAACCTCAGAGAAGCGCCTGAGAGACTAGAAAGCTGATTGGTGCAAAAGAGCCAATCAGCTAATGGATTCAGAAGCACACCAATCCGGAACTGAGGTTCAACTCACTGATTCCTGTAAAGGAACGCACGGCTACCACTGCTGCTGCTGGGTCGGATCGTCATGGAAGAAGAAAAAGAAAATGAAGTTTGCCGCACAAATCCTCTGCCTGCCACCATCTTGGGGACTACTTGCTTTGCCAGCCACCGCCTTCTACTTGTCGCCTGTCAGGGGCTGGAGCCGGGGCCAAAAGCCATTTTAAAGGCTCTTAGAAGCTGAAACCCCTGTGAGCTCACCCCTGTGAAGCCACCGAAGAATGCTGGCTGCCAAGAGCCGGGGCAGGTCCCTGACTCCACCCCTCAGGAAGGCGTAAGACTGCTTCCCCAAAGACCGCGTTCCCTACCGCGTTCTTCCCGATTCTAAATTTCCCTGGGAGAGGGGGAGGGGGGTTGTGGGGTCTTCCCCAATACCTTTTCCTTCCCCGGATCCTCCCCAATTGGTGCGGGTTTCACCCCTTCTCCATACACTTTCACTCTAGAGAGGTGGTTGCTAGTTCCTTTCCCATTTGTATTGTTTTGTTGTTGTGTTCCATGAATCGTAAAGTAAAAAGCACATAATTCTAAATTGCCTGAGTTGGAGTCTCTCATTTTCCTTAAATATTCCTTAAATACCCGTTGGGGGGGGGGTTGTAAGGAGGGATAAACGCGGGATCTCTGACTGCTCAGGTCCCCAGCGCACGGTTCCAGGGCTTCCACACACGAACCAGAGTGAGTGTGCGTGTGCTTGAGACGCGGTAAATACCGCGAAGTGAGTGCGGAGTCCCGAGCTGCGGTTCCGCTGTCCCGCGAGGGAAGCGGCCAGCGATGGACGAAGCGAAAGGCGTGCTAGGACAGCGTGTGAGGGAGCGTGCCTGTAAATAGTTTGGAAGGTGGGGGTGAGTGTTTGTGCCTGCCTAAAAGATGTCACACTTTACGAACACAGCTCGCGAAACATCTCAACACACACATCCACCCAACACACCGCGTCACACACTCACCCAGAAGCCTGGACCGTGACACCTGTCCTCTTCTGTGGACAAGGTAAAGCTGTAGTTTTCTCTTTGTGTAAAGGCTTAGCATCAGAGTAGAGCTATCAGCTTGGGCTTCCAGTTTAAGTCTTGCACAATTCTGCTCATCTACTGTACGGGTGCCTGTGTGGCACCTTTCCCATGAGAAAAGACACTTATATAAGAAGATACATACATACATAGGTTCTAAAAGGTTCTAGAATACCATAGAATGATATTCTATCTAGGTCGATGGGTGGAGAAAGAGATGGGAAATAATTTAAGTTGTTCCACAGCCCTGGACACTTCCTTTAGACTAGGATAGCCTGTATTCTCTCTTGAAGTTGGGTTCAAAACCCAAAATGACAAGGTCTTAAGCAACCTGCTTTGTGCAGGGGTATTGGACTAATCTTCAGAGGTCTCTTCCAACCTTAACCATTCTGTGATTCTAACAGGGCTGGATCTTTAATAACCCCTCATAAGGAAACAAAGGACCATGAGTAAATTCTAATGAGTGAGATGCAATGGAATGGTGAGGGAAAAGATCAAAATTACCATCAGCTTCTATGGGTGCAAAAAAGCTTATCCCAATCTATCAAACGGTCAACAACCTAAGGAGAACCCAGGAGACAAGACATGTAATCAGAGTCCTTTGTACATTTTTTCACCACAGAAATCTGGACCACCTTGTCCACCTGATCCACCAGATCACCTTCTAGATGCCTGAGTGCTGGGCAGGCTACCTGGACACATGTCTTGGTGCTTAAGATCACGCAGGTATAAGGACAGGAGAAACTGTCCTTTTTGTAAATAAAATAACCTTTGCCTCCATATAATGTCTGGCTTTGAGCTTTAGAATACTGTTTCTACAACACTGCAGCATTACTTCCTACAATGATATGATGCAACATGAGGCAATGTGAGCTTTTTCTTCTACAGAGGCACAGTAAAATTAATTGCACAAAATGTAATGTGTCATTTCCTCAGCTGGGATAAGCTAATACTGACCTTCATTCTTGACCTTTCTTCATTTTTTTAACTGCAGTTTTCTGCTTGTATAAAATATATGAACTAGTTCAGACAGGGATTAATCTGGGGAAGCCCAAGGACCTTTGTTTTAACCGAGGTCAACCTAGACTAGCAGAACAAACACTTCTTGCCCTAAAGTTGATGTCCACATCAACTTAGGAGTACTCAATTAAAAAATATTACTCAGTATGTATAATGTTGCACATATGAGTTTCAATTTTAATGTTAGCAAACACTGCAACTTGTCATGTTTACGCAGTAGCTCCAACTACTGTTATCTTCAATGAAAATCGTAAGGTCTGTAAGACTCACTCCTGTTCACCCCTTTTCACTCTTCTCCCTTGATGTCCATTCTCCAGCATACAGCACCTGTATGAACAAACTCTGTTTTGACAGGACCAGCAGTAAAATGATAAAATATGCTGGTAAGCAGCACCATCTGTCAGCTCTTTCAGAGCACTGCAAGGAGCAGCAGGCTCAGACTGAACTTGGGCAATCCTGCTGTAGCAGTGGGTGAGAAAGGGAAAGATCATATTCCCCACACATTCCCCACTTTGTCTTAATGTCCAATAGTAAAGATATCTGTTCATATGCCATTGATTCAGTTCATAACTCAAACTAATCAAGAATATTTGAAATGCACTGAACTACAGCATATTTTTCATAACATTTTCATTTGTTGCAATAAAAAAAAATATTTGAAGTAATATGCTAGTTTAATTTAAAGACTTTTTGGGGAAAGTTTTCTAAGGTCCTAGATGGCTATCTGGTAAGAGAGACCTGCCTCCGCCTGACCACAGACATTCACAGATAATCAATATTCTCTTGTCCCAAACAATCCTCTAATTTCTCTCCCAGACAATCTCTAAAATAGAGCATAGGAGGTCTCTAGTCCATCCATTTCTATTCCCTCCCTCTCTCCATTTGCCCAGAAATATCATCTTCCAGATGTGTAAGTATCTGGATTAAGATGCCTCTGTGCATCAGCACAGCTGGCTAGAGACTTTCCAAGTATTCTTTTAAAAAAAAAACACTTTTGGGAAGCAATGCATTTTCTGGTAGGATACAAGCAGGTTAGTCCCCAGGACTCCTCTGAGGACTTGATCCAAGTGATCCTCCCAGATAAAAAAAAATAAAAAAGGTAAAAATGAGACAGTCCTCCAGAAATGTAGCTTCCTAAACATGGGCCACAGCTTTGATCTCCTAGCAATAACTTTTCATTCACCTGCTCCTCTGTACAGTAGTGATAATTTGCTTTCTCAGGGATGTCATGTTTTAATTAGTGACAATAGCAGACTGAGAGGAAAAGAAGACAAGTTAGTCTACAGGTTTGTAAATTGTGGCACAGAAAACATGTGGCACAGCAAGCACTAGAATCCAGCAGGATCCAAACATTAACATGAGGAAAATACATACCTTTTTGGATGCTTAATACACATTTCCTGTATTTCTAAATGCCATCAGTTGAGTCCAGACAGAGTACCAGCTGGTGTCTGGAGATAAGGTGGTTTGATTTCTTGCTTATCACTCATTTGTCACTCAAATGAAAAACTGCAGAACTCACAAGACAACTGAACCAGTATTTGAAAAATAAAGGGCATCACTCCAGGGAAAGCTTGGGCTACACCTGTTAAACCAACAACTGTAGGCAGGAGGAGCAGCACTGAGTTAGGACCCCAGCTCGTTCTAGTCATGTAGCATACAAGAAGTTACTGAAATACCAAATAAAACAGAGTAGCAAAAAATACACATATGACCTGGGATTACAAGCTTCTGGCTTATCACACAACCTGCCTAGCCAGGCTGGCCAGATGTAAGACAAAAGGGAATCCTGTAACTTTCATGATGGTTCTGCTTTCTGTTGCCACCTTGCTATGCTCAGCTTCTCTTTCCATAGGTCTTCTGCAGATTGCAATGTTAGTAACAACTAATTGACTATATTTTAAAGTTTTTGTACTGGAAGGACTCAAGTAAAAATGGCTCCTGTTTCATTTTAGAATCTTTCTTGAGGAATTCTGTACCTGTCACATCTTGCCTTTGTCAGAGTATCAAACATACACAGAACCTTCCTACAGACATGTGCCTGCACTGTAGCCCTCACTATCCATATGCACACAAAGATGTGCATGTGGTAAACAAGGCTAAGAGCAAAATTGAGTGGATAGGAAGAAGTCACATGACCCTTTACAAGAGAAAAGCCTTTTTTTTTTTCTCGTTTCCAATCTATAAAATTAACATATTCTCATATTCTTAGCATTACCTTGATAATGAATAAACTGTGCTGTTTGGGTCTGGGGTTCTTTTCTGAAAGGTTGCTAAGTTTTGCAAATTCTCTGGAACTCAACAAACATGTGCATGCTCACACAGGTCTACCACAAAGTCTTCCTATCAGAGATCCACCAGCTAAAGTGAATTAGAGGTGCTGATTTCATCCCCCTATCTATGTAGTCTTCAGCCAATGGCTCAGCCTAGCATTGGGTGCTGAGAGAGAGACAGCCCAGAGCTGTGGCTGGGGTGGAGCTGGAAAGGAGCTGCAGATAGAGCTGCAGAAAGATCTCTGCCATCAGGACTATTTAGCTAGAGGAAAGGCTTGGGTACCTTGCTTAAGGTCCAGCCAAGGATTACAGTTTAGTTCAGAGCCAAGCAATACACTCAGAGCTACAGCTGTGAGGGGCTGGAAAGTGTCTTTTCAAATAAACTAAAGGCTGATGCCAAAAGTCACTTTGGAAGACTGTCATTAGCCATGCTTCTGCAGCTCTGGGCTTTCTCTTTCTCTCAACCTAGCACTGATGTAAAGCATTTGCTTTACCAGAGCTCTTGTCTGAGGAATCATCAGTTCCTGGATTGTTCCCAGAGCAGGGTCTCTGGTCTATGGCTCAGGATTAGGTCTAAGAGCAAGACCACAGTTGGAGGAGGGCTGCAAGAAGACAGAAGGGGCTGCAAAAAGTATCTTCCCTTGGACATGGCATAACTGGGAGAACGTTTGGGGTGCCCTGTCTGAGGGACAGTCTAGGATTAGGCTTAGAGTCAAGTTGAGGGGAAAAAGTCAGCACAATTCTACAGGTGCAAGGAGACAGGAATACATATTCCAAAGCAAACTAAGGGCAATGCCCTAAATCTTCACTAAGGGATATTAAACCCAGGGGAAGCTCTTAGCTTGGGCAGAGTGGTTTATCCCCACCACAACTTTCTAAACCTCAGTAAAAAATCTGACTTAACAGTGATTAAAGAGGTTGCATTCAACAACACAGGTAACATCACAAGAAGGCAATAAGCCACAACAGAGGCAACATGAAGCAATGTTTTAGAAGTGACAATTTGTTGCAGCACAGAAGAAGGTCCCATCTATATTATTTTTCACTCCTGATTAGGTGCATTACAGAGCTCCTGTGTGATTGTAAGCCTACTCGGTAGCCCTGGGTAAGGATCTCACTGGCTGTCCCCAAGCTCCCAGACACGGGCATGTGGCAACTCAGGCTGGGCACAAAGAAGAGCTTGCAGAGAAATGTTACGAAGTTCTTCTAAAGTAATGGCCACTGCTGCTTTCTATTGTAGAACAACTAATCTCTTTAGCATTACCTCCCTAATGAACAACCTATGCTGTTGATAGTGTGGTCATTAGTGTCTGTTGGATTAAACTGCTCCTGCACATTTTCCAATGTTCTGCTGAGATCCTCATCAGCTAAAAGCATCAGAGCTGCCACTGAAAGGAACATATTCTGCTCCATCTGTGAAGGGAGCATAGTCTTATACAGACTGAGAAATGGCACAGTGGCATCTAGTGGGTCTTCGTTGCATTAGCTGATAACCGGTAATAATTCATGATTCATTAGGGCCATACCCTGCACCAGTGCTGAGAGAGAGGAGTATAAAAAGGGTGGCAGGGGAGGGAAATACGGAGGTCTGCCTTCTGCCTTCATCTCCAATACAGGGAAAACCCTTGGCATCAGGAGCCATCCCCTTAGTTCTGCTCTTCGCAGTAGCTCTTCCAACAAAACGCTTAAATCACAGAATCACAGAATCACAGAATGTTAGGGCTGGAAGGGACCTCTAAAGATCACCGAGTCCAACTCCCCTGCCAGAGCAGGACTGAGACAAAAAAAACAACCAAAAAAACCACACCACCCCACACCCCACAGAAACAAGGGCAGATAACAAACTAGGGCAGATCACTCAGAAAGGCATCCAGACAGGTCTTGAAAATCTCCAAAGAAGGAGACTCCACAACCTCCCTGGGGAGCCTGTTCCAGTGCTCTGTAACCCTCACAGTAAAGAAGTTCTTCCTCATGTTGAGATGAAACTTCCTGTGTTTGAGTTTGAGTCCATTGCCCCTCGTCCTATCACAGGGCACAAGTGAAAAGAGGTCGTCTCTGCCTTCTTGACACCCAGCCCTCATGTATTTATAGACATTAATTAGATCCCCCCTCAGTCTTCTCTTCCCTAGACTAAACAGCCCCAGGTCTCTCAGCCATTCCTCATAAGGAAGGTGTTCAAGTCCCTTAACTATCCTCATAGCCCTTCGTTGGACTCTCTCAAGTAAATCCCTGTCCTTCTTGAACTGGAGAGCCCAGAACTGGACACAATACTCCAAGTGGGGTCTCACCAGTGTCGAATAGAGGGGGAGTGTGATCCTTCCTGTGATCTGCTGGAGACACTCCTCTTAATGCACCCCAAGATACTGTTGGCCTCCTTGGCCCTTAATTTCTTCCCACCTCTCCTGCTTCCACGTACTCTAATAAAAAATTCCTTTATCACCTGGCAATTAGTGAAGGCCCCTGAAAAATTCTGCTGCCTCCAAGTCTTCCCCTCCTTCTTCAGACATGGTCAGTTCTGGTCACGTGTATCAAATTTGCCAGGAAAAGGCGTTTTTCCAGCTCCCAAACCTTCACTCCAGTCACATCCTAAGCAGATAATAAGCCTCATTAAGCAGAGAATAGCTTGTCCCAAGCTCCATCCACTGTTCCTTCTGAGGCTGTGCAGCAGCTGGCTCCCCTCTGCTAAAAAAAGCCAGTTTTTTCAGGGAGTAATCTTCATCCCCAGTTCTTTTTACTAACTCTAAGTCTTTCCCTGGTTTTTCTGTCTCCAGTAAAAGCTTCTGTCCACTGCCTTCTGGTAATTACAGGCCACTAAGGTTAAATGCATGCATGTTAATACAAACAAATAACACAGTAACACGAATGAAAAACATTCCCTCAGGTGAGGCCTGCTTTACTATGAACTGCATTCCAGGAACATTCAGCCCTACCTCAGTTTTAGAGTTAGGAAGTACTTAGAACTTGCAAAGCCAGAATCCCCTGTGCGTTATATTCCTCCTCATCATCTACCAAGGCAGGAACCAGGTGAGGTCCCTGGAACACAAGAACATTCCTCACTTTTATAACATCAATCCTCTCACTGCCTGTTCAGTACAAGGGTTCTTCAAATGCTCTTTTCGTTTCTCTGGTAACTGATTTCAGGTTTTATATCAGCTGGCTCCCCTGCATGCATCCATGAGGTTTCACCCTATATGGAACAATGTCTGCTGTTATCAGTGTGCTGACCTTAGAAATCTGCAAAATCCCTCTAATCCTGTCCCTGCAATCACTTTATATTTGTAAATGTAGGCTAAATAACTTGTCTCATTAACCTCTGCAGAAAATGTATCTTTCCATTATTCTCCTATTTATGTAGCCATGAGTCACGTTAGGTTTTTGCCATTGGCATCACAGACGTTCAACTGCAATGGAGAAACAGCATCTAAAAATCTCTTTCAGACTCCATTCAAGTACTGCCTCCACTAAGATAGTAAAGCCTTATGCAGACTCATTAAAACCCTTATCACATTTTGTCTGAAGGCAGCTCATTTGTCAAATACCCCGTATCATTCATCTTTATTTATCACTCTACTAATATTTGTGTTGGTGCAGGTTTTATCAGCTCTATCTCAAATGTATTTCCAAGACACTGAAAAAAACGTTGACTAGCTCCTGGTGTAGAACTAATTCCTGTAGAAACTCTCTAGGAATTGAATCAGTAAAGATCTGTGTTAAAAGCTTTTTAATTCAGCAATAAGTAGCTTAACACATACTTCTTGGTACTACAGAAATGTTAAACGCAGCCATTCAACTTACTATTGCATGACTGGTGAAAAATAAAATACACTACCTCTGTGCAGCTTCTTCTAGTAGCCACCACCTCTCAAAATTATAAATTTTATCTGCCAATTTATATGCCATAAAACTATCTTCTAATTATTTCTGGTTGTGAGGATTTTGCCTGGAGCTAAGGTCATGCAAACTGCTGAATAGTGCCCCAAGATGTCATGTTTACTTTTTTCATCATACTGGTGGAATGTAAGAGAAATGTTAAGAGAAATATCCATTCCCTTGGGAAGGCTGGGCTGCAAAGTGAGGTTTGTTTTATCTTAAGAAAAATCATCACAAACTTTCACCTGACTGCTCAGAAGGCTGCCCTTTTACAGATGGAAATGCCAAGATGCCCATATATTGTAGCCATCCATTCTGATTACACGTTTTATTTCATGCATCCCTGTTTCTCCATTTCTGAAAGAACTTGTATGTGAAAATGGCTGCCTGTTCTCACTACCGTGCTAACAATTTCATTCTCGTAAGAAGCAGGACTTACTAGTACTGAAAAGTGCTATTTGGGAGTTTGAGGTAATGGGTGTGTGGATGAGGGAACTATTTAGACCACTCCAGATCCAAATGCTGAAACTTTTTATTTCAATAGTACATTAAGTCCAGCTACTACTACACTAAAAAATTCACATCTCAATTGTTCGCACTGTACAATCATTGGGGAGAGGGGAACAATCAGCATTCAGAGTCAGTTGGGTTTAGAGCTTTTGAAGTGGGATGCCGATTTGTCATACAAAATAGCCATCTACATATTGTGCAGCTGGACCCAAACTTAGCAAGTCTGAGTGGATGCAAGCAGGTTATCCAGGTTTTAACATTGCTTGTAGGAGCATGCACCAACCCTTCCCTCACCCTGCTTTCATGTCCCTGGCCTACAGCAGATGCAGCTACGATAATTTCTGCTTTCACATGCAAGCTTGAAAGCAAAGTTTTTTCGAATCTAGTTGCCAGTCCCACTCTTGACAACGACACCATTTAGACTGTCAAATCCTTGAGAGTTGGTTTGCACTTAAAGGCACTACAAAAGAGTCTTGGGTACCAAACAGGAAAAAAAACAACTGGCCTGACTTCCCTCTTCTTGAAGGTTTGCGTACCTCCAGCCCAGGCCCAGACAACTACCAGTACAGTGAAGTGGGAAGTGGCTGAAGGCACTCTGGCTGTGCCAGGGCCCTGGGAGGCTGCTAAAAGCAGGCTAAGCGTGTTTTTCGAGGGGCCGCCCATTGACTATGCCCACCAGGAACACCTCGCCACCCTCCTTCCCTCAGCAGCTCACAGCCAGACCCGAGACCCCGCTCTAGCCCTGGCCCCAACGCGCCAGTTCAAGCCACTCCAGGCCCCACCGCCCGCCTCCGCCTCCGCCTCCTCCTCCTCCTCCGCCCCTCAGAGCCTCCTCCGGCCACCCGCGCCCCGCAGCGACTGACGCGGCCGCCTCCTATTGGCTATGCCAGTGCGTGAGCGCCGGCACCGCCAATGGGCGCCGGCCACGGCGGGGAAATCGCGGCGCGTGGGCACGGGGCGGGGCGGGCAGGCTCTAGTAGCGGCGGCAGAGGGAGCGGGGGACAGCCATGGGGGCGCGTGCCGCTGGCCGGCTATGGTGGGGTAGGAGCTTCGCGGGGCGGCCGCCGAGGGGCGGGGGCGGGCGGCAGCGTTCCCCCTCTTCCTGGTTTTCCGGGCTCCACTGGGGTGTGGGCCCATGGAAGCGGGAGGGAGCTGGGCGCCGGGCTGAGGGGAGGGCTGCTAGGTACGGGTTCGGAGCCGCCGTGTGCCCTTCTCCCGCTTGGGGTAGGCGCGAGGGCTCGGAGGTGCTCTCCGGGGTGGCCGGCGACAGGGCGGGTGGCTTGTGGGGTTGGGGGGAGTGACCGTGGTCGCGTTCCAGCCGTTGCCTGTCCAAGGCGCTGTGGCAGCCGAGGAGGGGGGGGGGGGGAGGGCGGAGAACCACCGAGCCCCGCGCCACCCCCGGTTGCTCAGGTAGGTGGCATAAAGATCCCAGCAACAAAAAAAATAAAATGGTGCTTATCTCACCTTAATAAAAAAATCGCTTTGATTTCCAGTAAGCGGTGATGTTTTACTTGCCTGGCTGCCCTTAATTAGGATCTAGTGCTTTAGGGGCAGTACGAATCTGATGACTGAAGACAAAGGGAGGAGCCCGTGGGGAATTGTGCTTCCCCTCCCCCGCCTGCTTCGTCTCTGTGCTGGATAAATCAGTAAATCTGTTAAATAGTCCCTCTCGGACCCCTTTCCGGAAATACCGGAGGTGCAGGGAACGTTGCACAGGGCAGACGGGGCAGGCTGTCGCTCACCGAGCGCACATGTGCAGGGATGCGAGAACTTCAGCACAGCGCTGCTGCAGAAGGTTTGGGTATTTTAAGGAGGAAGTTCACAGAATCATTCTTAGCCCCTAGCAAAAGCTTTCTTAACAGATCTTTGGAGTTAAAACGTGGCTATTCGATAAGGATTAGCGATACTTTGGTTTAACAACGGTCCTGACTATGTAATTTGCTTATATTAGAAAAATAGTTTTGAAATCAGGTTATTGTGTAGGGGTTTTTTTGCCTTAATGCCAAGGACAGATTTGTATTTTCCTGTCCTAGATGCTTGTAGGATAAATGACCTTTTAATTTGCTAAAAATGAATTAAACCTTGAGTGTTTCACTGTAGAAAGGAAGATTATGCCACCAGTTCATGAGTCATAGTTTTTAAAAAAAAATAATGCAGTGATACATAACTAGGTGAATTTCACCATGTGCTTTCTTTTGTGAGTTGTCTTCAGCAGGTGTCTTTGCAGAAGCTAGAACTTCTCTACTTGAAGTAAGAAAAATGGCTGAGTGAACTTTGCTCAGCTTCTGAATGTATTCTGCCAGACACCTCTTTAGGTGATGCCAAAATATGCTGATTTTAATTCAATGGTTTCATTCCATCTAGGGAAGAGTGTCTCTCTCAAGAGTGACTGTAACATTCAAATAGCTTTTTCCATCCTTGTTTTCTTACTCTACCCCAGCAGCAGCTGCTACTGTAGGTCACCGTAACATGCTGTGATAGCCACGGATTGCCCTGGGAGTCAGTTGATCAGTGCTGATGAAGTGCTGTTTGTGTGTGGGCATACTGAAGGGAGAGATCCACTCTAACATGTAAATCTGGTGGTGGAAACCAACTGGAATAACCCCAAAAGAAAGGGTTTGAGTCTGAGGGCTAGAAGAAGCTGTCAGGAGGAGTGGTGGTGTGATACAGGGCGCTGGGTTGCATTGGACAATTCAGTCCTGATTTCTGGGTGACCAATCCAAAATATGTTATTTCTGTCAGCTTCTCTCACCTGCAGGATATGTGTAATGAAACTGGCTTTTCATGAGTGGGACTGATAAAGCGTAGGTGATGCTGTGCAGTCTGTGTACTGTGTGCTGTAGAGTTTCTGCATCACTGAGCTGTATCTTCCTCTCACATTGAGTCTTGAGAGAGAATGTGCAGCTTCCTATGCAAGCTGTTAACCACTTACAGCAAAGCTAACTACTTTTTGTCTGGTTCTAGCTTTGATGTCTGAGCTTTTACTCCCCCCAGTCTTTGGTGGGTTAAGAAAAGTCTTTTTGCTATGTGGATTTTGTTACAGAGATACTTGTCATCTTTCATCAAGTCATCTCTTAATCTGTCCAACTAGGTAGAAGGAAGGATTACAAGGTTATATGTGCAAAGTCTCAAGTGATAGTAGGATTCAGAAGTGACAAGAAGTATGAATTCTTTCTTAAGAAAAAGCAATTTCCTTGTACCTTTTAATAATATTTTGTAGTTTTTAGCATTCCAAGATTGCTTGAGTTGTTAACCATTGCGATTTAGCTGTTGTTCTCCGGTCTGTCACTAGCGACAAATAAGTGGTAGATTAAGGTCCTCATGAGCAAGAATGAAGGAGTTTCTTACTCTACCAGTGCATCAAGTGTTGGCCCTAAAATTAGTGTAACTGCACTAAGACTGGTAGGGACAGTCCCACATTGTGATCCTATGAAAGATGTGTTTGCCTCCTGTGCAAGAGGTGTGGGCAGTTGACTTAGTTTCTTGTGTGAAGGAACTGAAATAAAATGTAGCTGATTGTGGGCATAAGCATGGAAATGCTGCTGGTCTCGTACCAGTCACAGTTGCTGTCGCGGCTTTGACAAAATACTCTCTGGAGAGCCACAGCAGGAGTGGTGTAACTCTAGCTAGCTTTAGGCACAGAAAATACATTATATGTTCCCATAGAATGATTTAAGTGGAGAGGGAATACATGTATGTTGCCTTAACTTCCTTTTTCTCTGGTAAAGCTGGAATCCCCTTCCTTTTTTTGCCTGCTTTGTGGTGGGAAGGGAGATGATTTAGCCATGGCAACAGGAGGGCCATAAATGTTCTGCAGGAGTGGTAATTTCTTTGCTTTTTGTTCTAGGCACAGTAAGCTGCACGTTATTCCTGGCGGTTAATGGTTTGTATTCAGCCAGTGATGATGTGATAGAGCTAACACCAACTAACTTCAACAGGGAGGTCATTCAGAGCGAGAGCTTGTGGCTTGTGGAGTTCTACGCCCCATGGTAAGAATCGCAGCTGCATGCTTGCTTGCTCTTATCTTGGAGTAGCAGCATAGGAATCTGGTGCTGATAAGTCCAGGATATCATTCAGTCATTGGCAGTACGGTTACTGGTTTGATGGCCTCATGACTAGCAAAACAGCTGTAGTTGGAATTCCTATTTAAATATCCACATGAAGGAAAAAGGCAGGAATTGGCTTTAAGTTGGCAAATAGAGTGTAACAATAAAGCCTTATATGCCATTTTTCTACCAGTTATATGCCAGTTTTCCTAGTTATTTAATTAGTATTAAAAATAACTGATCAGAGTGCACTAGGTAATTGAGAAGGCCTCTCACTTCTGTCTGTCTGAACCTGATTCTGATGTGAAAGCACAGATAAGAATTCACACTTAAGCTTTCCAATTTCCATTGAAAAATACTGGCTTTGTGCATCTTAGTTTAGAACTTCTATCTCCAATCCTGCTTATGTCCTGAGCATGGAGGCTCTTCATCTTCCATGTAAATTCTCTGAGGGATATTCCATCTTTGCACAAATCCTCTGTGCTATTGCCATCCAAAGCTGCCCATTCTGCAGAAAAGGGCCTTTCATTACAACACCCTGACTGTGTCTGGATGAAGAGGTTTTGGGAAGAGCTTGCTGTGCCTCTTCTAAAGCTGCTGATGTTGGAGCATTACAGGCAATGGGAAGCTTTATTGAACAAAGGCAATAAAGTGTGTAAGTAAATTGGCAGCTCCTCTTTCCCTGCAGACTTGTGATACTGTGATTATGCACTTTTTGCCATTCAGCTGTTGGTCTTCTCCCCAGACATGTCCAAGAAGGAGATGGTGTGCCACAAATTCTTTCTAATTAAGAAGTTATCCCTAGAATGAATTTTTTGGTCCTTGTCACAGGTGCATTTTAGTTTGAAACAAGCAGACTAATGTGTGCAAATCTGGATTTTGGTGCTTATGTTTACCTCTGTGTTAAGAAAGCCAGGCAGCTTTTGAGAGCTACGTTTGTGTGTGTGCCTATATAATACATGCAGAGGATTTTTCTTCAGGAGTCTGATGATGATGTGACATAGCCTCTTCCCCTCTTCATTAGTAGGTCTTAACTCTCCTCCGGGTTGCTGTGAGTGTTCTGTAATTGGTAACCCAACAAGACCACTCTGTACTTCATGAAATAGTTGTCAGATCTGAATGACGATTACTGTTTTTGGTTTTTGTTTTTTCTAAAAGGTGTGGTCATTGTCAAAGACTAACCCCGGAGTGGAAGAAAGCAGCAACAGCATTGAAAGTGAGTTTAACACTTCAAATGGGTTTTTGGCAGTGGATTGAGGGGAGTTTGGCTGTTTGTCATCTGGCTTGGGAACATGGGGGTGGGATTTGATCACTCAAAACCGTATCCCTTTAATCATACATGTCCAGCAGAAAAGTAGCCAATAAGAGGTACTTAAAAAGTCAGTTGTATTTTTTCTTTTAAAAGAAGCCATTAAATTGTATAGGAAGCAAGTCAACTCTGTCCTTGTGAATTGCTATTACTTTTTTCCTGGTCTGCTTTTAATGACACCAGAAGACAAGAGAATCCAGCCATTCACCAAAATAGCATGTTTCTTCTTTCTTCCTCACTGTTCTGTTACTTGCGTCTGAAGTACAGGAACAGCATAAACTGAATATTTGAAAACAGCTTTGTAAGGTGTTGGTGATGAGTGTTTCTTTCATTACACAAAAATCAACAACAAAACAATAACAGAAAAACAACCAAACAAAAATAACCCCTGAACAGTTTAAAATTCAGTTAGTCAGGATGAAGAAAGAAACAGATACATGGTGTTCTGTAGTTTAGTTCTTTTGGGGGGGAATAACACCTCTCTTCTGGTGACTGTTTTCTTACCCTTCTAATAACACTCTCTTCAGCAGGCACAGGATATAAAATGTGTTAAATCACTATAGAAGTCTTGTCTTAGTTTTTGTTTTTCTTTCTGCAGGGTGTAGTGAAAGTAGGTGCAGTAGATGCAGATAAGCATCAGTCCTTGGGTGGACAGTATGGAGTCAGAGGATTTCCAACTATCAAGATATTTGGAGCCAACAAAAACAAAGCAGAGGATTATCAGGGTAAACGTGATGCTGTTTCATGTGTTGCATGTCTAAAGTTCCCTGAATACAGTATTTATGGTAACTGTTAATGCTGTCTTGTGTGGTGTTTCCTTCCTGTCTAGTGCTTGTAGTAACTCAGATGGGTGGGACTTGTTTGACCAAATTGTGCATGTCTTAGCATGGGTGAACAGTCCTACCTGTAGTTTGTAGTAGTTGATGGAGGTCGATAGGTAGTTCCAAAGAATTATTACTTTCTTAGTGTTTACTGGGAGCTTGCCACAGTCACCCCCCATCAGGTAAGGCCAGTAGTTAAAAAGTGAAGTGAATCCTGCTGCTTGTGTTTTAAGTCAGTGATGTCCCTCCACTAGTGTCATATCACTCATAGCCCAGTCCTGCTTCTCCTGAAAGATCCTTAGAGTGAGGGAGTATTAAGTTTATAATTAAGTCAGGACCTACCTCAAACCAGCCTTTTGATGCTTTAATTACTCATTTTGCTGTGTTGCAGGTGGCAGGACAAGCGATGCCATTGTTGATGCTGCTTTAAGTGCCCTTCGGTCCCTGGTGAAAGACCGTCTTAGTGGCAGAAGTGGAGGATATAGTTCTGGGAAACAGGTATTTGAGGGAATGTGTGGTTTTTTGGTTGTTTTTTTTTTTTCAACTGTTGACTGTCCTGTACAGGAGATTGTGGCTTGTGCTCCTGACTCTTGTTTACAGAATAGTTGAAGTTGGAGGGGACCTCTGGACGTTGTCCTGCCCAGCCCCCCTGCCTTAGGGCAGTTTGCTCAGGGCTGTGGTCCTGACAAGTTGTGAGTATTTCCAAGAACTGAGACTCTGTGGAGACTTTTTGTCCTGTTACTGGGCATTGCACAGAAGAGTCTGCCTATGTTTCTTTGCTCCCCTCCACTCAGATATTTATATACACGGATGGGATCCACAGTGAGCCTTCTCTCTTCCCAGCTGAGCAATCTCAGCTTTCTCAACTATGTCAGATGCTTAAAGCCCTTAATAAGCTTTGACCTTTGGCTGAACTTGATCCAGTGAGTGCATGCCTTTTATACTGGGGAGCCCAGAACTAGACCCAGCACTCCAGATGTTTCACATGGTGCTGAATGGAGGAAAAGATCACCTCTCCAGACCTGCTAACAACTCTCTGCCTAAAGCAGCTCAGGAAGCTGCTGGCCACCTTTTCCCATGGGGATCCATTGCTGCCTCATGTTCAGCTTGTCCACCAGGACTCCCAAGTCCCCCTCTGAAAAGCTGCTTTCCAACTAGTCAGTCCCCAGCATGTGCTGGTGTATGGGATTACTCTTCCCCAGGTGCAAGACTTTGCATCTCTCCTTGAACTTTGAGGTCCCTATTAGCCCTGTTCTCCAACTGGTTGAGGTACCATTTGCCTAGTCCTAGTCTAAGCTCAAAGGATGAGGCTTTTTTAATTTGGAAATGTTCTGAAGCTGGCTTGCTGGATTTCTCCCTGAAGGTAAATTGAAAAGCTTCTGGCTGCTACTACTGTTCCCAAATGATGGAGCAAGTACACTGACATCCTCAGGCTGGCCAGACTGAAGACCATTGTAGATCACCTTCCCTGGACTGTATCCTGTAGTGTGTATTGCACTCATGTTTGTTTTGCCTGGAAACCAGGGCACAGTGGGGTGGGGAAGTTGGAGAGCACTTTGTTTTGGGACATCAGAGCATGAAGAACTGGAGAAGTGTTACCACATCATCTTGTCTGTCACTTTGATAAGATTTTTTTTAAGAAAAAGTTTACTTGCTGTTTCTTGAAAGTGCTGTAGGAGTAGGCTGTGTGTATTGCCAGATCTAAAATGGGAAAGTTGTATGGCCTAACACTGCCTGCTTTGTATTTTATTCAAATAAAGACCATTTGGTACAATATGACACACAGGAGAGGGCTTTTGTAGGAAACCAGTTTTCGTTACCTCTTATGTGAGGGTCTGTTTGTTTCTTACAGAGCCGAGAGAGCGGAGGTGGAGATAAGAAGGATGTGATTGAGCTGACTGATGACAGCTTTGATAAGAAGGTCATAAATAGTGATGATGTCTGGATGGTGGAGTTTTATGCCCCATGGTGTGGGCACTGCAAAAAGTAAGTGAGGTTTTTCTTTGACAGTTCAGTTCTCATTAGTGCTTGTTCTTGTGCAATACCCTTAATTCCCTAAAAGGGACCTTGTGTCTCTGGTATATCAGAAGTGTTTTCTGTAAGGTGTTTTAGCAAAAAATGTGTGTGCTTCTGCTCAGGGCACCATGGTGCTACTCTAGCTGCACTCCTTAGCAGTAAAACTACCATTGGTTGTAAGATCCACACTTGATATTGACCTTTTCATTCCTTCAGATGTGGGACTTAAATCTCATTTGGAATAAACCATGCAGCTGTCATTCTCTGCAGAAAATTGTTTTTTCCTGAGTGAAGTATGCTGCGTAGTGATGGAATGTGGTATATTGTGCTAACTCTGAGCTCAGAGCACTCAGGATCTTTGTTTTTCAGCCTGGAGCCAGAATGGGCAGCTGCTGCCACTGAGGTGAAGGAACAAACAAAGGGAAAAGTAAAGCTGGCTGCAGTAGATGCAACAGTCAATCAGATGCTGGCAAGCCGATATGGGGTGAGTGTGCTCTGCTGTGGTTACAATTTATTTTCCATTTCTAGTAGGTCAGATTTCCTTTTAATGCTTACTGAACTGTTTCTTGATTTGGTACCACGTAAATGTTTTGTGCTAAAAATAATGTTAAGTGACGCATATGCTTTTTTCACAACTAATTCATACCTGAATGTCAGTAGCTATAAATGGGGTGAGAGAAGGAATAAATCTGGATATTGCTGATGAAAAAGGCTGTTGATTTCCATAAGATCTTTTATAGCTTTAGCATCTGAAGTGAGAGGTTTCTCCTTTCAGACTGTATGCTAGTTGGGCATCTGTAGAACACCCACATGTACGCATACATCTTAGAGCCAGTTATTGGGGATCACTCTGCTGATATTCCCTGCCCAGATCTGCTATGCTGTTGGGCCCAAAGTGAACTCATATTCTTTAATTTTTAGTACAGTACAGGGAGCTTACAGTGTGCTGCTTAGTTTCCCAGTAACTGCACCTGGTGGCAGTCAGCAGGAACACTGAACTAATTTTACTGGAGGTGTAGTAGAAGGAGCTTAAGGTCCACTTGTTGCATTTAGGTACGGTGCTGTCAATACCATAGATAAATTGGGAAGCTAATGTATAAGAAATAGAAGGAGTTAAGATTGTAGGCCTGGTACTTAAACCTGCAGTGTTTTGTGCTTGTAAACTCAGATGAAGCCATTACTGATGAATCAGTCCTAAAGCTTGGAACAGTGTTTCTGTGTATGTTAATGTAATTTGAATTGTTGCACAAGTAGGAAGCT
Source organism: Hemiprocne comata (assembly GCA_020745705.1). Classification (NCBI taxonomy): domain Eukaryota; kingdom Metazoa; phylum Chordata; class Aves; order Apodiformes; family Apodidae; genus Hemiprocne; species Hemiprocne comata. The sequence goes on from CM036588.1 coordinate 88,050,904, forward strand.
ACAAAATTGTTTGAGTTCAGTCATAACATGCTGTGAGACTTGATTCATATAGATGTTAACTATCTTCTCTTTCTGTTCATCTAGAACACATCAGAGTAGCCAATAACTTCCACCATAAACAGTAAGATTTATTTGAGCTGATGGCTTAAACTTGTCTTGCAGATTCGTGGGTTTCCCACAATTAAAATCTTCCAGAAAGGAGAGGACCCTGTTGATTATGATGGTGGGAGAACTAGATCTGATATCGTTGCTCGTGCTCTGGATCTGTTTTCTGATAATGCACCCCCACCCGAGCTCCTGGAGGTACCTTTACATCATTTTCTCAATTTGCTTTTCCATCATATCCTTTGCAGCAGTTTTTACAGGACTGTATTAACTGTAAATAAAACAGCCTAAGAGTGCTGCTTGCTCACTGTTTTGCAGCAGAAAGTCAAGGCTGACAAGTCTGATCATTCAGCTTTCTGGTATTTAATTTTTACTGTGAATTTGTTGTTGATTGAAATATTATCAGACTTGATACACTGAAGGCACTCTCAAGATGGTATCAGTATATTTGAGTGCTCTCTTGAGGAACAAGTGAAAAGGTTGGTTCTGTGCCCTGTCTTTTTTCTTACAAGATGACAGGATTTTGTAATTTGTAAGCCTTCCACTAGGAGTTGCGTGATAACTAACCTTGCTTTTTGTCCAGAAAACTCCACGCTCTGTATGGTGACACTTTCAGCTTGATTTTGGTAGATTTGAAGTGATGATCAGTTATCTTCAAAATGAGGCGCATGTGAAACAATCCGTTGAGGTGTAGGAAGAAAAAAGTACCATTCATAATAAAATATTTTAAAATAATATTTCTTTCATCTTTGAAATCCTTTTAAAATGCCTCTTCTGTATGCTTTATAAGGTACATAATGTTAGTACAGTAGTATATAATTGATATACGTATATTGGGGCTGTGTGCTTAGAAATTTTTTTATTGGTAGGGGTGCACAATCCAAGTTTGGAGACCACTGATGTAGATAAATTGATTCCTTTTTTAAGGTGTATCACAAAAAACTGGTATTCCTCTGTTAATGTCGATTAAATGTCCTCTTCTTCAGCATATGCTGCACCCTGCTGGCTCTCCCTGTACTAGCAGTACCATGAATGAAATCCAGGCATATGCATAGGTCCTGGGTGTGCTGTGTCCAGCCATGGTCCAAGGACAGTGACTTTGATCAAGAAATTACATGTTGCTGTGGTTTCTGTATCTCTATGTGGTACTGCTTGGTTTCCTGTTGCTGCAAGTCTCAACAGAAGACTTTGAATTCATTGCAATTAGTCTTGTGTGGAGGGGCCAGCGAAGGAGGAGAGGGTTGTTGTAAGCCTTTGTGTCAAGTTGTTTCAATGCTTACTACCTTGTAGGATGGCATTGATGGGCTGTTGGAGAGAAGTGCAGTCACAGCTGGGTAATCAAGTCAGTCTCATTGACTTTCTGCTGCTTTCTTCTAGATAATTAGCGAAGATGTTCTGAAGAGTACCTGTGATGCTCATCAGCTCTGCATCATTTCTGTCCTGCCTCATATTCTTGACACAGGTAGACGTACAAGCAGGCAGACTTCTGTATGAATTTGTCACTTAAAGCATGTACTTGTGTGTTGGGTTTTTTTTTAACTTTTCCAATTCTGTCTAACAAACAGGAGCTTCAGGGAGGAATTCTTACCTGGATGTCATGTTAAAAATGGCTGAAAAATACAAAAAGAAAATGTGGGGGTAAGTGCACTTCCCAGTACACTGGGAAAAGATGTGAACATTTTTAGATGTAACGGGATAGAACTTGTGTGATGGTGATTTGTATCTCCAGATAAGAGTTGTTCCTTGTTCCAGGATAGTATATCTTGGTATTTCACTAGTTGTACTACACGAGAAGGTGCTGTGGCTTTGGAATAAACTGATTTATTTTTTTCTTTTCATCCACCTCTCAAATTCTGCATTTACAAGTGGTATCTAAGCATTAATGAGTTTAGATTAAGCGCCTTGTACTCTTGTCCTGAATGGTAAAATATTTTAAGGCTGTATTTATCCAACTTCTTTTGCTGGTGGGTGAGTCTGCCAGTATGACTGTTGAATTCTTTAAAAAAAAGTTAAATTGCAGTTTATTAACAAGTTTCACACTCTAAGAAGCAGGCCGGCAGGCTTTGCCTTTTCTCCTTTCATGTGGAGGTTAGGATTTCTGGGAAGCGAGAGTTGTTTCACTGACTGCTGTGAAAAGGAGGCAAGATGGCATGAAAAACTGGGGGGAAAACCAGCTGAGATTGGCTGATTCCAGAGGTTCCTCAGGGGACTTGCTTAAGCATTAGAGGAACTGAGACCTGACCAGTGAGGAACTAATAATGAGTTGAAATACTGGTCTTGCAGTCTTTGGCCAGAAGCCCTCTACAGTGGGATTTGGGCAGGACTTTGTCATGTTTAGATCTGTGACTTGAGCTATTTTAAACCTTGCTTAATATAGGCTGAAGCGCAGCAGTTTGTCCAGATTGGTAACAGTTCTTTCCTTGGACTGTCTTTCATGGCTGTTCTGATCCAGCTTTCCATGGCTTTGAGCATGGGGCTGGCCTAGAGGTGCTTTGCTCTGTTGTTTGGTTCAAGAGTGGGACCCTGCAATAACAGCTGACACTGTCAAGGGCAGTTCATAACCAAGCTTGAATTCTGCAGGGTTGCAAGATATATGTAACTTCAGAACAATTATTTCCTATCCTAATTATTAGTTTTCTATTTTATCTTTTTCTCCAGGTGGCTGTGGACAGAAGCAGGTGCTCAGTCAGATCTTGAGAGCTCTTTAGGGATTGGAGGCTTTGGGTATCCAGCAATGGCAGCTGTTAATGCTCGGAAGATGAAATTTGCTCTTTTGAAAGGATCATTCAGTGAACAAGGGATTAATGAGTTTCTCAGGTAAGAAATCTTTTAAGTGACTTAAATCTTTCAGTGACACTCTTTAGACCAAAATCAGGTTTTCGTGGATCAGATGAGATGAGACGAGACTTAATTCTCTTAACTTTCAAGAGAATTAAGTGACAAGCATTCACTGAAGTAAGGGAGTTACTGCAGTGGGGATTGCAACTAATAAAGCAGTCACTACCTTTTTGCAATAGAGAGAATTAAGAAGTTGGCCATTTAGACCTAAATGGTAGTTTTAGCACAAATTTTGAAAATGGTTTGAGAACAGAAGTGGACTTTGATTTTGAAAAATTCTGGTTCTCTGGTAATGCAAAAAATTAATGGGATTTGGTAATCAATACTATTTAATTCAAATGGTGCATTGTGATTAGTAATTAGTAGTCAGGGAATTCCCAGTTTGGAAATGAGTGCTCTTGATGTTCTTGAGGTTCTGTATGTTGCTGTTTGTGGTTCTGGTTTGGTCTGGTCCTGTCTTCCCCCTCCCACCCTTCCCTTCCCCATTCCCCTGGCATCTGAAACTGATTGGGGGAGCTGAAGCAATCCATCCAAAAAGTCAACAGCTCACTGCTCAGCTCAAGTTCCCTGAAACTGCCTCTTGCATAGCTGGGCAAGATCCAGTGCTGAGAAGAACTGAATGGGGAAAGGAAATGGAGAAGAGGACAGAAGGCAGTAGTGCTGAAACAGAACATCTAAATTTAACCTGGTCAAAGTGAGGTGGGAACTCTGCTTCTGGGTAAACACCAGCTGCCATAAGGTGTGTAAGAGCCTTTGAGAATTTATATTAGCAGTGTTAATTTCCACGTTCTTGCTTGGAGAATGGCAGCGGATGCTCAGAATTGCAAAACCCAATACAACAGACTCTCCCCACCTTGTGTAAGAAGCACATTAGCTGACCCCTGTTTGTGCTGGGTTAAGGGAAGCAGCACTGCATTCTCATACCTGTGTAAGTGATCAGACCTCCTTCTCAATGCCAAAAAGGGAACTTACTCAGAGAATCAAGGAAAATATAGGATTCAGCTGCAAGAAGAGTATATTAATGCATGAGAGAGAAAAGTCTGCCTTTGTCAGACTTGGCAAATTCTCTTAGTCTATGAAATACATCTTGGTGATGCCTTTCCTGGTGAGGGCGGATGGTGCTTCCAGGACACAACAGCCAACTTAACAGCTTGTATTGCATTAGGTAATTGGTTTGGTATTGTCTTACTACAGAGCAGTACTTGCTAGAATAATCTTACCCGACACTGCAGCTCAACTGTCCTGCCTAGAGAAAGCAGTACAATTATGGTTGGCACAGCAAGCTGTTAGCTCAGCTTGCTGTGTGCAGCTTTTGTAATCTAATAGGCAGTCTCAACAGTGTGACCAAAAGTAAGGAAATCAGCACTGGGTAGAGCATCAAAATTAGACTCCACCTTGGGAGGAATGCTTATTCAGTGTTATTTTGCCTCTGAAAGAATGTGAAGGGATTGGGTCTTCAGGATTTTAATCTTAGGGTTTTTGAGCAAGCCTAAGTGGCAAGTGTGAGATGGAGTGCCTCAAAGCAGAAGCGGATTGCCTTGTACCCATTGTAAGCTGTGGAGGCTTAGTCTCCAATAAAAAATCACTAGAGATTTCAAAAACAGTTGCAGCTAACTTCCAGAATTAGAATTATAGTCTCCTCTTGGAGTTCTCTTAGGTGATAAACAGCATACTGTTGAAGGGGCTGTATTTGTCCATGATGGTTAACATTGCTGAAATAGGAATTGGTGCAGCTGACATCGTCTGTCTCTTTGGATCCAGTTGTACATTTGCAATGCTGTAAGGGTTCTATCATTTTCTGCTCCTCAGTTTGAAAAGCTTTTACTTCCAGTTAAGATTTGCTTCATGAGATGAGATCTCAAAATTGACTTCTTTTTATCTGAAGCAGGCACTGTTCCAGGTAGATGGAGAATGGAGACATTTCTTAAATTTAACTTTTACTTGTTGTGTTTTCTCAGGGAACTCTCTGTTGGTCGTGGCTCTACTGCACCAGTGGGTAGTGGAGCTTTTCCTAAAATTCATTCAGTTGAACCTTGGGATGGTAAAGATGGTGAGGTAAGAGGTGCTCCCTCTCTAAAAGTGCTGGTGACTTGCTACGTTCAGAGGTGACAGGCTAGAGTAACTAAGAGCTGGCAATGTGAAAATTCATTCTTCAAAGATTGTGCCAAGTTCTGTTTGGTTTCCCATTTTCTAAATCCTACTGCCACCAGGACAAACACGAGATTGTCTGACATTGTAGGCAGATGCTCCTGCCTAACTGTTAGGATATAACCAGAAAGTTGAATCCTGTGAGGCTGAAATGTGTCACCTGTGCTGAGTGAGGGAGGCAGCAGTGTACTCATTCAAGATCCAAATGTTGTGGAGATTTTGGTTCTGCAATGTGCTGACCTTACCATCCAAGTCTTAATGTCAAAAAGTTTGTAAGGTAAATCCTGTGCAATAAATAGCACAGCAATTAATTATGTTTTTAAGATGCAGCATTTCTGTAACAGTTACTACAATCCTTTGATCTACTTCAGCTGAAATTAAAATATAGAATATGGTAGTGGCTTTGTTACATAGTTTAACTGTGTTTGCCTTTATCTGGAGTATTCTTACTAATAGAAAACAAACTTGTAATGTAAATTTTGATCACTTGTCCTGTGCTTAATACACTGAGTTTTTATGAATGTGAAAGATGACAGGTGGGAGCTTGAGTCTCAAGATGAAGTAAGCATCTTTCAAAGTCAGTGATGTGTTGGTGTTAGGTGCTTGTAAAAACATGCTCAAAACCTTCCCTTTTTCACAGCTTCCGGTTGAAGATGATATAGATCTCAGTGATGTGGATCTGGATGACTGGGATAAAGACGAGCTGTGAGATCTTCAGGAAACTTCTTTTCTTGGGAGAGTTTGTGCAGCAGTTTGCAACCTGATTCACAGTCAGATGGATATTCCAGTGGCCTTTTTGTGGAGAAATAGCACATGACACACTGTGCTATTCCATGCACTGCAGCAGTGAACTGTATGCATCTCAAGAAAACATTGCAGAAATTCTATGAATTGTCATAACCAGTAAACCTGATTGTATTCTGTGTAACAAATATTTTGAGGACAACACGGATATTTCTTTGGAACATCCTGGGTTTTATTTTGTGGATAGTGTGCTGTTTGTGACTGGAGGCTGTTAGTGTAACCAATTTTAAGTGTGATTTTTTTTTTTCGTGGAGGTAGAACCTGGTCAGCTTCTGTTTCAATTAAAGAATAAAAATATTTTTGACACACAGTGTTAGTCTTGTATAGAGTAACAGAGGTGCACATGATGAAAGCTCTCCCATTTTGGACTGTAGAATTGAGAGGCTGGTGCAGAGGGCAGTCCTAAATCACCCCCTTGCAGTGAATGATCTTGACAGTTTGGCCTAAAGCCTGATTAGACAGACAATCTTAGTTCAAATGCTCTTTAGTCTTCCTTTTCCTATTCCTTCTCAGGGGTGCTCTCTTTCTTTGTGCCAGGCTTTGTAAAAGAATTGATACAATGGAAGTGGGGTTGCTGCTGCAAAGGGAGACATTGGAAGCTGCTGGTCTTTTCCCCAGGGTTAGCAGTGAAGGTAATCACCTTTTTAGGGCATGAGGATTCCCAGGTGCTAACAGAAAAACAGCATGGTGCTGTCTCCAGCAAATTGGATCTAACGTTTTTTCGTTTCCCATCTGGCATTGTTTAGATTTGAAATGGCTATTTCCTTGGAAGGGAATCAGGACTGAGAATAGGGATGGTTACTGCTGCTTTTTAAATAAAAATACTATTACATTTTGTTGCTCTCCATGTGTTCTGTACTGGTCTCTAGTGAAGTGACCCTCATGTGGTCAGGATAAGAAATGAAAGAACTGAAAGTTTCCCCTCCTTTCAAGGAGATAATATGGATATCTGTCATCTAGTGTTGGTAAGAGACTGCCCATACCTCATGCCTATGGAAGGCAGTGTAAGAGCTACTGGTAGCCAGCCAGCAGTAACCTGACTGCTGATTTTGGGCAGGAAGTGTGCTCCAGCTCTAAGTCCGGGTCTAACAGAACTGTTGTAACTGAAGTGTCTTGGCAAGAGCTAAACTTAGAAAGTTCCACAGCAATTTTAAGGGTCTGTCATCTCAAGCTTTTCCTTTTTTGAAATTATAATAAAACTTTGGGTTTTGTTCTGATGCTTTCTACTTAATTTTTTTTTTTAAGTTTGCTTTGTTAGGAAAAACAGGATTGTATGCACCTAGTAGATCCATTAGCCACCACACTTTTTAAATTGTTTTATTTCAAGTCCAATAGATATTCCATCTTTGTAACATACCAGAAAAAAAAAATAAATACTACCATAGTAGCTCCTGCCTCTGAAATTTGTTTTTGTAAAACTATGAAGTCACTGTAAAAAAACTACTGGAAGTGGTAGGAAGATCTTGGGCAATTATCCTGCTACAGCATCTGCATTTTAATTTTACTTTCAGCAGCTAAAGGTTGTTTTACTCTAATGTTAGGGTCTTGAATAAATGATGCTTGAGCTATTTTTTTTTTTAACTGCAGTCAAGAAGACTGAGGTCAATCTTGAAATAGACGTAAGGATAGTATTCTTGATTACTCAGTTGTAAACCAGGGATTTCCATGCCAGGCTGCAAAAGGAAACAGTATGACTTTAGTAGCAGAAAACAAACTTGCACAGTTCCAAGCTACAGTGGATTGCTTTTGTGCTTCACAGGTGGAATGGCTGCCTAATGCAATTAGCATTTAGAATTCAAGCTTGGCTGTTGCAAGTTCATGAACATGTAGCATTCTTGGGTGCTTCAGCTGTAGAACAACTAATTTCTTTCTCCTCCCTTCATGCACTGGGAATCCTATGCTTGCTGGTTTAGGGCTATTTTAAAAAGCCTACTGGTTTATCCTAAATCACTTGTGCATTCAAGATACAGGGCAGGAGAAAGCAAGTACTGCAGCTTGCTTAAGGCCTAGTTTGAAGTATTTAGTCAATGACAGCCGTTTACAGGGGACAAAGATGTAAGTTCTAGCATTTAGTTGTGAATTAATTTTTCTTGCTTGTGTGGATCTGAATGTTTACAGAAAACTTGAACCTTTATACCTAGAGGAACTGGCATAATTGGGCAGATCTGTTTCAGTCCAGTAGCCGTAAACATCAGATGCTCCAATGGAAAATGTAAGCCATGTCTACACATCTCCATCATAATCTGAGCCTGCCTGTTACCCTAATCCAATCTGTAACCACTGGGGATTAGAGTTGCAACAAGGGCTCTTGGCATTGCAGGGTGTGAGGAATTGCTTGCTCTAGCCTCTGGGTGGTGAAAGTGATAATTTGGCTAAATTGAGACAAGCTCTACAGCACATGCAGTCATAATCCAAATACATACATCCATTATACTTGCTGCTGCGACTTCATCCAGGTGTTTGAAGACCACGTTTAGGACATCTCTCAGGCGTTTTACAGATTTCCTATTTGGCTGCAGCAGCATTGCTTGGAAATTCACTGGAAGGCCATACCTTGAAGGAGACCAACATACACGATCATTTCCTGGGTGGGGGCACACCTTTCCACTCCTGCCTCTTCCCTCTCCTGGCGTGCTAGCTGATAGTGTGCTGCAGTGCACCATCTCAGTGGTGGTGTGCTGCTTCTGTATCTAAAAGCATTTTCCTCCTGAAGCTGGAAGTCAGCTAGTGTATTTCTGTTTTCCATTTCCCTGTTATGTGCCCCCAAAGAACCTGTTTTTCATCAACTTTGTACGTCACCTTTTTTGTGGTCATCAGTATTGTCTCCTGTGAGCTTCTGGAGCATGGTGTGTAAGGGATGTTCCCTCCCACAAAGGAACTGCCTCAGGAAGAGAGCTGTACATTTTCATTTCTCCAGGAATCTCTGCTGGCACTGTGTGTTTACCCACTTACCTCAGGACAGATTCAACAAAAACTCTCAAGGCTTTCACATGAATCCAAGCCACAAATGCTTCACTGAAGTTCACTTTCAGCCAGCGCAGTAACGGGCCCTGTGAGAACAGACACAAGGATATTGCGATGCCCTTGCTGTGTGAAACTGCTCCATAGCTACCACCACTGAAGCCTTCATGAGCTGCTGATACAATTCTCAGGCGTGCTGTCAGGGGCTTCCAGTTTACGAGAAACTCAAGTGACCTTGGGCAAGTTGTATTATCTATCCTGTCCCTCTATTTTCTGGGCTGAAGGGAGCTCAGAGGAGTCTGTTGGAACCATAAAGCCATTGCTCAGTGAGATGTGGGCCATCAACTTGATGTGCTACTTACGTATTGTTGTTTCTTATCAGAAGCTAATTTCATCAGCTCTTCCTTTTCACACTTCAGTTCCTTCTCATCAAAATAAAATTCTCGAACCATGAACCTAGAATTGAATAACAATTGCTCTTACAAGCCATAGTCCAAGCAATATGCATGCTCATTTCTTTTCCCTCTGGAAAAGCAGGTACAGGAAGTTTCAAAGTTGCTAGCCATGTCACTGGTTATGGTCCGTGGAAGGTGGCAGTTGAAGTCATGCCCAGAAAGCAAGCTTCTTGCTGTCAGTTGCATGATATCAGGAAGGACAACACCAGGATCTGTAGTTTGCTATGTTAACAAGATCACTGTATCTGCTGCCACAGCTCCTTCCAACCCTGCCTTCTCAGTGACTTTAGGACCAGCAGCAGCCCAACCAGTAAAGAAGTCCTAAAAACCAGTGAAGGATTCAGCTGTCCTGCACACAGAACAAGCCTCACCTTATCCTCCTCATCTGATCGCTAGCCTGGCCTGCCTAGCAATTGGTGCTTCTTACCTGTTCTCCCTGGCTTTAGCCTTGAAGTCATCCATCACTTTTCTAAATAGGGTCACAGTGAAGAGTCCTCCCTCGGCATCCTCAGCAATCATTCTGTGGGAGGGAAATTCACTGCTGTGATTTGACAAAGCACATCCCTCATGCTTTCTTTACCTTCCTCTTTTGCAATTCTTTTTTTCATTTATGATATTGAACAACACCCTCCTTTTCAAGAACTGCTGTGACTGAAATCAGAAACAAAGACTTTACTAGCACCAGCCACACTAGGTCCAGTGTAAAACTCCCACGAGTTAAAAGTTCCTGAACCCACTGTAATACACACTCTGCCTGCCTGATTTCTCTTTGTTTCTTGCTAACATTTCCCCACTTTCCATCCACATTTTTGAGACAGGCAGTAGCTTGCTTCTTTCTCTGTGCCTTCTGCTTCTTCCATGTCAGATAATAGCACTGTCACCTCTTGTGCCCTCACTTTGACCTCACGGACTGTGGGAGCTGAGCAGCAGAATATTTAATTCCCAGGAAGGATTTTTTCCCTCCAGGTGAAAGGATAAGTTAATATGGCATTTGCTAATGCAAATGATGGTACAATTAATTACCCTATTCTACAGCAGGAAGCAGTTAAAGATGCAAAGATCTTTGTAAAAAATAGTTTTGATAAATTTGTATATGACTGCATATGTCTGAATTATGCCTGGATTACTGTAACAAATTGTCTGTTTTACACAAAAAGCAAAGACCCTGGTTGAAAGTAGAAAGAATTAGATTACTGGAAAAGGGAACAACAGCTACCTGTAGAAAAAACAGTAATGATTTTTTTTTCTTTCATTTGCAGGTCCCTTCAACAGAGTAATTTCTGATTTTGATTGAGAATGAGATTGGGCAAATCTATATGTTAACATGGAGCCCATGCTTTAGACAAATTATTCCTTCCAGAATACAGCAATTTGAGTGACTGAAATATGGCAGGGATCTCTGAAACAAAAAGGGACCTTAATTTGGAATGTCACTTACTTGGTGGAGCGAGGCACTACCATATCTGAGAGGGATTCATAGGTCTTCTGCCACTGTACATAGCTTGACCTTTGAGAAACACAAAGCAAAACACACTAAATAAATACTATATTCTAGAAAGAAAATGTGTTGATAAATATAGTTAATTACACTAATAACTTAGGGCAGAAAGGTTGGAGCTCTTTGTGCTGCATTATGTGATTAAGATATATTAAGCCTCTCCTACCCTTTCCTCTCCTAGTCACCAGCTAGGGAGATGTTTTCCTCAGTGCTGCAACCCTTAGTCCTCACTTTGGGTCTTGGCATGAGGAATAATCCAGAGCAGGAAGCTGATGGTGGAACATAAAGCTATGAAGAACATAGCTTTTGGCACATAATTCCATACTGCCACATGGTGCCCCACACTCCAGGACCCCTGCACGAGCTGCCCCGACCCACGGCTCGGGGTGGTACATCTGCTATGTGCAATCCCAGGGCTGATCTGGTGCTACACTGCAAGCATGCCAAGTGCCAGCACTGGGAGAAAGGGAATGGTAAGAGTTTGCAAAGTGAGAAGTCTTGTTATAGGGGGAATCTGAAAGAATGTGCAGATTATAAACTCAACAAATTTACTTCATACAGCTTTTTGTAACATGGTTTTCACATAAAAGTGATGGTACTGATGTGTGTGTTTAGGGACAGGGCTAAATGGAGAGGAAAAGCTTTCTGTAGGTTTCTGAGAAGGACACTGCATAACTTCACAACTGACAGTGATGACAGTCATCCTACATATGGGCACTTACGGATACACAGAGGCCAGCAGAGGCCTAGTTCCTTCTATGAAGTGGCTAAGCTCCAGTAAGAATCTGGTTTTCCCTTTTTTTTTAATTCATACCATTTCTGGTTTGATTAACCCACTGTAACAGTTAAAAACCTTACATCCTGTTTCTGTCCTGCTCCAAGTTTGGAGCAGTCTTTGTCTCTTTCTTCTGTGCCAGCACCACCCTTGGCAGAAACTGTTCTTTCTCTTTGCTAACAGCTCCACTCACGTCCTTGCCGTGGTGCTGATGAGCTGCCCCAGCCTGACCCAGTATCGCATGGATCTGGCACTTAGACCTGAAACTGAATGCCCCATGGAGTGTGTGTGCATGCACTATTGCCTTACTTTGGCACCACAACAAGCAGTGTGATAAGATACTCAGAATCCAGAACAAAGTCTTCTTTATGCACAATGTCTGCTAAGGTCCGAGTCAGCAGATTTCCCCTACAGTGAAAAGACAAAGAAAAAATAACATTAGCAGGAACCCAGCAGAAGCATATTGGAGGTATTGTGCTTTGGGTATTGCTGCTAATAGTGTAGAGGTAGAAGGCCAGGAAGGAGGTGACTAAAGGACACATCTATACTTCTGAAGTGGCCATTTAGTTATTTATACTGCAACTAAAACAAACAAAAAAGCAACTAATACTAATGGCAGAATATTGCTGACTAGCACTAGGCTACTTTACATCCTTTCTCTAACTTAAATTACACCATTCTGCTGCTATTGTTTTTACAGTACAGGTGTAGATGCTTGGGATGTGCACACCTGAAGTTACCACCCTGCGCCCAGTCATTGCCACATCTTGCAGGGAGGCTTCTGCTTTCTCAGGCTGCCTGTTGAGCTGCTTGTGTGACCACGCTTCAATCAGAGTAAGCAGTGTCAGTATGGACCTAAGCCATCAAAGCAACCTCAGCTTACCCGCACTGCCATGGATGAGCTCACCGAGACACCACCTCAGCTGAAGGAGAGTGGGAGCAGCACTCTCATGTGAGGTGGAACCTGCAGGATGGGGTCTCTTCCCAGCTTAAGCCCACTTGACCACATTAAGTCCCACTAGTGCTTCACACCCAGGCAGTGTAGATGGCTGGGCCAGGCACGGCTGATAGGCACTAGGTGTGTATGGGAAGAGAGCACCTGCCCTCCCTGTCACTGGGCAGGAGTGAAGAACCAGTAGATTTTGGTCTGAGGTTTGCTGTGCCAGTCTAAATATTAATTAACTGGCAAGTAACATCTTACTAGATGTTCAACCCAAGCTAGCTGGCACTGGTAGGTGCCAGAGATATGTAGACACCAGAGATACCAGCATTTAAAGGCAGACGTTGCTGCGAGAGCAAGATAGGCCTGGACCACGAGGTCTCTGTTCTTCCTCCCTATTACCCTGCTGGAGACCCAGCACTGCTCACATTCCCCACACTGGGCTTCTGCCTCTCTCCAGGTACTTAAAGCTGACATAGAAGCTGGAGGGATGCTGCACGAGTGGGCTGGGAATATGAAAAGTGCCAAGAAAAGGGAAATGGGAGCTAACGTCCCCTTGTCCCTCCCACCCATGATTATCCACACGCATGTGGCCTGACACGTGTGTGTAACATTGGCCCTGCTGAGCAGGAAGCACGGGCCAGTGGTGCTGGCTGGCGGTGGTGAGGCTTGGACACAAGATCTCAGAAGAGAGAGAGGGAGCTGTAACTGCCATATGGCTCTGCTGACCCTCAGGGGCACTGCAGTCCCCATGAGGGGCAGCATTTTTTTGACAGTCATTCTGAACCACCACCTGGAAGTATTTGTTTCTGCAGTTTCTGGTAGGTTCAGCAGGGTTGATACCAGCCATGCTCATTTTAGCTTCACATTCAGAACAACATTCCAACCACCCAGGGGTTTGGTTTGAGTCCCTGTGAGTATCTTCCTTGGTACAGGCTGATTTCTAGGCAGGCTGTCAGCCTGGCTGCAGTGCCAGGAAGGCGAGGACCTGTGTCCTGTGCCCAGAGCGAGGGACTTGAGTAGGAAACAGTGGCATATATGAACATGTATTGGGTGAGGGCTTGCACAGCATCATCTAAGTTGCTCTAATTTACTGCTTACTGGAATTTACTATTATCCCCAATGATAATCTGGAGAAAATCCAGGTATCAGCACTGACACAGATAAGAACCAAAAGCAGTTGAAGAGAGGAGAGAGAGTGTTTGGGAAGCCCTGACAGATCATCACCTGGACTAACAGAATGAAACAAAGAAAAGAAAAATGTAAGTGGGTTATACTGGTGAGGCAGGTGCAGCGGAGGTGGATAGATGCCTTTGCACGGAACACTGTAAAGCCAACTTTCTGAACAGCGTTTGCAGACATCCTACAGGAAACGCCTCTGTCTTGCAAAGGAATCCAACAGTTGACCCAGTTGATCTAATTTCTGACTTCCTGAAATCTCATCAGAACAACACAGTGCATTTGGTTTTGACTCTTTTGCAAGACTGTCTGCTCACACTGCCAATAAAATCCTATTAAGAATTGCAGTCTCCCCGAGCTGATTCTGAGACGTGCTGATCACATCGGCTCCCCTCCTCCCAGTTTTTGCTGGGTCTGTAGATGCTCAGCATACCCCAAAGCCAGAAAAAAATTGTTCCCACCAGAACACACATGGTCCACGCACAGCAATGGGTGAGAGCATGCGCTGTCCTCAGCTCAGCCATGTAGTGTTCCAGATGTGAACAGGCATGTGCTATACTTACACAGTCTTTTTCTCCAGGCTTTGCAAATTTCCTTTAATGTTGTTGTATGCAGCTGATCGGATCTTTAGGTCTGCTTCTATTTGAGTCACTTGCTAAAACAAAGTAAAAAAAATGAGTCAACTCAGTTCTTGAGGTGTTGTTCTCACCCCCTCCCGCTACATCTGCACCTAAACGCAAGGACACAGCTGTTAGGCCCTCGTAAAACCACCTGGTTGTGGCCCAGAGGGACCCCATGTCAGAGCTCCCCTGTAGCAAAAGCCTCTCCAGAAGGTAGGATTCAGTTAACTGTTGCTGCGTGTATTATAGCTGTATCTAAGGAGCAAGTTCATGGTTTCATTTGTTATATATATTGAACAACACATCATGCCTTCGTGAATGGACTGACAGTGTCAGCCTACAATGCATTTCATTTAATGTCAGGCTAACAGTTTCACAAAAGAACTCCAAAAATGGAGAATAATATGGCAGTATATAAAAACAATAAAATATTACAATTGAGGGGATTAAAGTGCAGAAAACATGTCAATGTACTCTAGTGAATCTGATAGTGTCATATTCTTACAGACTGGCTAAGTTTAAACATAGGTATCATTATTAATACAGTAGAAATTAAAATAATGCTTCAGTACAGAGAGTGGGCTTCTGAGCCTGTTGCTGCCCAAAGGCAAAGCTCTCACTGACTGCCATGACAGTAGGGACCAGAAACTGCCAAAAGACATACTTCCCCATGATGACATTTTCTTAAAATCTGGAGTACAATTTACCTTTGCTAATGCTTCTGATATATTCTTCAGCGGTTGCTTTATGGGATATTTGGCCATGTCCCACTCAAACCGTGTCAGGTAGCTAATTAGGTCAACTGCAAATGCAAAGTGGTACATTAAAGCAGACAGCTTAGCAGATGGCAGGCCAAAGCTTGGGTAGTAGTCCCCAGCTATAGCCTAGGCATAATTTTGATTAACATTAGAGATGGGAGTGAACCAGAAGCCCACCTCGTAGAAATCCTCATAGAAATTTGATCTAGATCAAATCTGCACAGACCTTATGCCCAGTATAGCCACCTTTCTAAACATCCCCAAATTTTGAAGTTGAACCAGAAACCTTTTCCGCATTACACCTGACAGTATAGAACAAGCATCACTGTAACATTAGCTATATCAGCAGGATACAGCAATGTGCAGACATTCTTCTTTATTGCAGAAACAGCTTCACGGAACCTCAATCTTGATTATTGCAATATGCCTGAATTTAATCCAGGCAAGAGCTATCAGAAAAATACAGGCCCAGGACCAACAGTTATATGCAGGTTGTTGAGACTTTGATCAAAGATATTAAGAGCACAGCTGTTCCTCTCTCTGTGATTCAGTCAAACACTCACTGAAATCAAACCAGTTCAGGTATGATGGGGAATTTCTCGTGGTCTTTGAGGACAGAGCTCCCCATTTCACAAGAAGTCACACGGTGTTTTCCTAAATGGATAAATCCAGCCACAGCACCCAGCGACAGAAATTCACAGCAAGGCTCTGTGCATGCAGCCCCCAAAACAAGGCACCCTTGGACCACAGGAAGCCACAGTTTATTTCCAGAATAGAGGACAGCTGAGACGTCACACTTAGCTCCTAGGACAGGATCATGGTATTTAACTTTCTTTGAAGACCAAGGCCCCTTAACATCAGAAAATAGTAAAATTTGGTACATTCGTGTACCAAATAAAAATTCTGCTGTAGCAGCTCATGAAATCAGACAGCTCTTTGCCTAAGTTGAGTCCTGAGAGCCCTAAGAGTGCCAATTACACCCCTGCATAGTGTTCTTTGGCGACTTTATGGGATGGGATAAACTCACAACAAGCAGAGGGGCTGGGACTGTCCCACTGCAGGTTAGGGAGGCTAGAGAAAGGCATCAGGTAAGGTCTCAATGTCTGGACAAAGAAGTCAGAGGCAGCATCACCTGCACGTTTTCTTCCAGACCAGGGGAATATCTGGGAAGTTGTCCTGGGGAGATGGCAAGCAAAACAAGCTCAAGGTGCCAAGTAAAAGGAGGGGAATGCTGGGACCATACAGTGCTCTTCACTGCCTTGCTCAGAGAGTTAATTTAGTCTCACAGTGAGGTTTGAGCACAATTTCTTGTAGGCTGGACTTCCAAGGTGCAGGGAAAACTTTATGAACCGAGATGCAGGAGAAGGAATGTGAAAGTTGGACAATTGCTGTACTACCAGGCTGAGGGTACTACCCTGTCTTGTGTGATATCAAATACCCTTGGCAGGAGAGTGCTATCCTTTCCATGGACTTCTCTCACCCCACAACAGGGTCAGTTTACCCTATTAGATTTCCCAAGCATGGAAAGTCTTATGTTAGGAGGAAACTGGCTTCTTAGCAAAGGATAAACTGCCTCAGATGCAGAGACCACTGGCATGACAATGTTCTCCCTCTCTTTCTAAAACCACAGCTGCGTAAACCTTCCACACACCCAATGTGTGACAGGAGTCATGAGGCAAAGATCCGACCCTTCCTGCCAAGGTCTGATAGGACATCAGTAAATTCTCCTGCACAGGGAGGGGGCAGGAAGGGGGCACAACTACAAAAGGCAGGCAGAGCTATCACACAGCTCCTGCGTGCATGGGTCTCCGTTAGTGCTTGCTTGTGGTCCCCGGGGGGAAGGTACAGAGGTCAAAACCGCTTGAGCAATAAATTTAATGAAGAACTTTCAGCATGGGGCACACAACACAAGGATTTCATCCTGTTGCCTCTCTTCCATGCTCAGGCTTTACTAAATTCAATGGGAATGAAACCTGCAAAGAGAATGGTGTTACTGGACTGTGCAGAGGAACAGTGTCTTCACAGGCTCTTTAAAGACAGACATTGACCTATTTATATCTGAGGAGATACTAAAGTTCCCTGAAGACCTACACATACCCTATCGAGGCTATCCTTGCATTCCTCAAATCTCAGCAGAATTCAAATGTTAGGCAGTTAAGCACAGCAGTTGTTAGCCCATTTCACAAGTCCACTCCTGAGCAGTGCTCTGGCACTGGCGCAGTTTAGATAAGCAGCCCGATCTTGGGGATGGCACAAATTGCTGTGAACACACTAGCAGAACTGAGCTTAACATGCCAAGCAGTCTTAGCACCTTGATGCTTCTGGAATGGCTCCCCTCATGTATGGAATCTGTCAAGTCACTTCTAAAAGACTTCACATAGCTGCCCATCCAGGAGATGTGCTTCTACCTACCCCAACGTGCTCACAGCTGCCTAGGAATCCCACAGCCTGAATCCCTCATAACTCTGATTTACTCTCCCAGCTCCAAGAAGCAATGTTAAATACTTGCCCCTCGAACCACTTAATTCTTGAAAATTGTTATGTTCCCCATTTTGCTTTTGTTTGAGCTCATTAAAAAGAATGCAGTTATTCCACCACTTACCAAATTTTAAAATTAATTTAGGTTTAACATTATTATAAATGGAAGAGAATTTGGCCCAAATCTTTGAAGAAAAGCTTTAGTTACATTTCACATTTTCTATCTTGTCATAAGCAAGAAAGCATTTCCTGCTGTTCTGAAATACTGAAATACTGAAATTCCCTTTATTACACAAACACACATTTTCCTTCTATAAGAGAGGCATCTCCACATGGCTGCTCCCAGCTGTTGCCCACTGGAAAGTGTTGTGTGTGTGTTTACTTAACTAAAATCACTGTGTTTTCTAGTACTTTGCATTTTTCTTCACACAAACCCAACCAAACAGATGTTTGACACACAGCCACCATCTTCACCAGTTCGTGGACTAAACTGCTGTCAGGAATATATACAACCGAGATAAAATAAGAAAACTTGTATAGTGTAACTTGAAACAAAATTTGAGTTGGGATGGTCTAATAGTCTGAAACGGGACTATGCAGCAAAAAGTCGTGTCTTATTTTCATGACCCTAAGGAAGTCTTCAGCTTTAGGGTCCTTTTGCTAACTAGAAAGGGGAGGAGGAAGAATGTGTACAGCAAGGTTGGTGCTGCTTATGAAGAGTGACACTGGAATGTATTAGGGGAATCCTCATATACTAAAGCTGTTTTGGTTTTTTTTCCTTTTTTTTTTTTTTTTTTTTTAAGATGAAGACAATAATCTTGCAAAGGTTAATGTCTTAGTTTAATATGAGTTGTTGGATGACCAAATCTAGACAGAGGACAGAAATTAGTAACA
The DNA here is from genome assembly GCA_020745705.1 of Hemiprocne comata. NCBI lineage: Eukaryota > Metazoa > Chordata > Aves > Apodiformes > Apodidae > Hemiprocne > Hemiprocne comata. Next base: position 88,069,357 of record CM036588.1, read on the forward strand.
TATACAAGTAATTTCCACATCCTTCTATTACAACACATGCAGAGCTGACAGGAAAGGAAAATGGGGTAAAAAGAGGAAACAAAGGAAATAAGTTAAACCTGTTGTTTCTCAAGTCATAGGGATATCGTGATCAAGCTACGAGGTTGTTACTTGAGAAATCCATCGTAACCTGATCACTGTATCTCTACAACCAGAACAAGACTTGTCTCTAGCACTAATAAACACAAATGCATGCTTGTAACAACACCACAATCATCAATCCTCAACATACTTTTTAGACATTTCATTTTATCCTTTAGCCCTGAAACACAGTAAGTGGGATTATTGTACTTGTCAAGCAGTTGCTGTCATCAAAAATCAGTCTTATTTCATGCACGAATGACGTTTCTAAAATAACTTCCTCCCCATCCTCTACACATACAGATCTGAAGAACAACACTGCAGACAGTGAAAGGCTGATGGGAGTGTGCACTGTTAGATGACTGAAAGGAGGTTGCAGTGCGGCGTGTGTTGGCCTCTTCTCCCTGGTGACCAGCAATAGGACAAGAGGAAATGGGGTCAAGCTGCACCAGGGGAGGTTCAGGCTGGATATTAGAAAAAATGTCTTCACTGAAAGAGTGGTGAGGCATTGGAACAGGCTGCCCAGGGAGGTGGTGGAGGCACCATCCCTGGAGATGTTAAAAAAAGGGGTAGACATGGTGTTTCATAAGATGGTTTAGTGGTTAGGGGTTGTAGGGTGGATGGTTGGACTTGATGACCTTGAAGGTCTTTTCCAACCTTGACGATTCTATGATTCCATGACAGGTAATAGTGTGATTTTACACACCTATAACTAGCATGTGTAACATATCCAACTTTGCTGTACTTTTCCAGGATAGTTAGGTAGAAATTTGCTCAGAAACACACTCAGGGTCTAATAAAACATGCAGAGATCTATGAGCCATCAGTTCTGAAATGTAATTTTGTTCTTGATACAGGCTTCCTTCAGAGCCTTGAGTATCATTCTGGATAATACAGGGCAGAAATCAGTTCATGGAGGTTATAAAAACACCATACTGATGACTTGGAGATGCTGCAGGGGAGCATACAGTAAGGTAGCAGGCTACCAGGGCCCTTTGGCATGTCAGAAGTGCCCCTGCCATCACTGCCTGCTCTTCTCTGCTACACAACCACTGCCAGCCAGGGCACAACTCCACTGAAGGGCATGCAGCCCAGGCTACATGTTTTGGAGCTGTTGCTTCACACATCCACCTGTGATGTCAGAAATCCACGGTTAACAACGTGCACTGCAGGAGGGAAAGCAAATCACTAAGGTATCACTGACAGATGTCATGCAGTCACACAGAATAAGATTTAGCTGCCTGTGAGAGATCAAGCCCATACAGGGCACAGAAAGGTGCTAGGTCATTTTAGCAGTGAAGAAGGATGTCTCCTGCTTTCCTCTTCATTCCTCAGCTCTGGTTTTAGAAACTGGTTAAGTACTAGGCCCTGAACACTGTCCTGGAAGCAAAGTTGACAGTGGATGAAGCTTCTATTAACTTTCAGAAAAATGGGAGCTCGGTAGATGTGTTCTGAAAAAAAGTTGCTGATGGTTGTCCTTTCTAATGTGTGAGTTTTTCAATTTTACATGTTCATATTCTGAAGCAAATACAAGCAACAAAAATGCATTAAAATATCCACATTCACAGCACCTACCTCCATTGGCCAGAAGATTTTCCTGGACTTTATCTTTTGAGTCTTCCATAACTTCTCCTATGTACTGGGCTATTTTCTTTATTACGCTTAGGTGTAACAAGAGAAGCTTTGTTAGTGAAGAAACAAAATGAATATAGAACAGTTGACACAATGATCTGGTAAACAAGGAGATGCCAAAACAAAACACTTCTGAAGCAAGGCAGGTTAATTCGCAATTTGAATGTTGATGAGCAACCTATTGCATCTTGCAGAACTAAATGCCTTATTTCTAAACACACTGATCTCCACAAACACATAGGTAATATCATCTCCCTAGTGCTCTAGGCTTCCAGAAGATCAAGATTCAGTCTTCTGTATGCTCGTGATACTCACAGCAGAAGCAAGACAGCAAGAAACCCGTATTTAAAACTCTAAATATGGTGGAGGAACAAGAGGCTACATACAGATTAACACTGGCTGAAAATCTCTTCCATGGAATGCTAAATTAACCCTTACGGCTTCTTGAGACAGGGCTCTTACAAAGTAGTCAGGGGGAAATGACAACGTTCTCTTGGTTGTCACGGAGAATTTCGTTCTTATTCCTCTTCTTTAGGGGACTCTCTTCTCTTTAGCATGGTGCACAAAACACTCCTTTAAGGTATGGGAGAACTAGATTCCAAACCTGCTTCTGCCTGATTCAGATCAGTGAACTGAACACAGCCCTTCCTGGAGAACATTGTCTCCACACAGTTACTCATATTTTGCTTATTTTAAAAAAGGGATTCATCAAGTACCTCCAGCAGTAGATCCCCCTGGCCCTAGTAAAAATGCCTATCTCATACAGACCAAGCACCTTTCTGGTTGTTTTAGTATCCCTCTGTACTCAGAAGTATTCACAGAACTTGGCCTTCACTTCCCTAACCACTCCAGCCTGAGAACACCTTGGAAAAAAAAAGCAGTAATTAAAAAGTAACCACCTGATCATGAAATTGGCAGAGACAGGAAGCAGACATAATCCTTGGTGTGGTGATACGGAATGGAACATAATGACAGGCTTCTTCTCCCCTTCCTTCCTTACAGAGGGGAGAATACAACAGCTGCAGATGAGCTGGAGACTAAAAGGGCACCTGAAGTGTTTGGACAACATGTCTTGTGATATCCTGTGTCTTTCAAGAGTTCAGGAAAGGGACTTCAGACCAGGTACAGATACCATGAGAACATCAGAGAAAAGGATTTTCTATGATGTGCTACAAAGTAGATATACAGGCCATTTAAAAGCAGTATTTCATAGAGGTAAAGATTCCCTCTATCTCCATTCCTGTGAAGAAACTCATAGTCTTTGGAAAGGTTTTCCAGTCCTGTTCTGGGGAGGAAAAATCTGAGATTGCTGATGCTGCCAAGAATGCCTTTCAATATATAAAGGAAACTTATCAGAGAGATGGAGACTTTTCACCTGCACCCATAGTGACAGGACAAGTGGCAACAGTTTTAACTGAAAGAGGGTAGGTTTACATTAGACATAAGGAAGAAATTATTTATGATGAGGGTGGTGAGACACTGGAACAGGTTGCCCAGAAAGTTGGTAGATGCCCCCTCCCTGGAAACATTCAAGACCAGATTGGATGGGGCTTTGAGCAATCTGGTCTAGTGGAAAGTGTCTCTGCCCATCGCATACAGGTTGGACCAGTTGATCTTTAAAGCTCCGTTCTAACCCAATCCTTTTTTCTCATGACCCTGGACAGGTGCATTTCAGAGTGTCTGCAGGAGAAATCTACACCGTTGTGCTCTAGCTCACAGCCCTCTTAGGCCTGCACAGTTTTCCACCATCTGGCTGCAGCCACCTAGGGACCTGGTGTCAGCTGAGCACTGCTGGAGAAAGCAGCCAACAGGAAAGTGTATAAACCCAGTAGCTTTTCCAAGGGGCCTGAGCTGCTTTTGTTACTGTTGAGTGAAGCTGGGGGCTAACCTGACAGCTGGGACACAGTTAGCTCTGGTCCCTCTCCATAGGTATAGAGGGTGGGACAGGTATGTGCTCTCGTGCACTCAACAGTCCCAGCTGCCCAGGTGAGGCTTGGTTCACTTCCAGCCCACATGCCTCAAGGTCCCTGCTGGCAGGATGCATACACTGGGGCAGAGCGATGTTCTCCAGTCCTGGCTTCGTCTCCATGCCTCACCTTGCATCCTGTGAAATGCAAGCGGGATTCCCTCATCCAGTACATTTCCCTTGCAAAGACAGAGCATGCGCCCTGCACACCATTAATGTCTGAGGCAAGCGAGAGGAATCAGAAGAGTCAATCCCCTGGACATAAAACAGAGAGCAGCTTTCACATCCAACTGCTAAACTTCTGCCTTTAGATTACATGAATGCCACTTTGAGCGATACGCTCAAATGATGCATTATAGAAGGAGACAGTTTCAGCTAAACTGCCTCGAGAAGTAGTAATAAAAATCTGTAAAGAGAGTAACTCCATTTAGCTTATTGTTATGGCTTGGAAGATTCACATTTTGCTTCTGAAATTGCTGCCATGCCATTACAAAAGAAAAAGAAAAAGAAAAAGAAAAAGAAAAAGAAAAAGAAAAAGAAAAAGAAAAAGAAAAAGAAAAAGAAAAAGAAAAAGAAAAAGAAAAAGAAAAAGAAAAAGAAAAAGAAAAAGAAAAAGTCTAACACTCTTTAAATTGTACCATGTATTAAAGGGTGCTACCAGCTGGGACTCCAAAATACTGTGGGGAGCAGAAGTCCTGCAATCTGATGCCACTGCAGAATGCTTTGGTGATCAAGGGCTCAGGAGAACCCCCTGGTAAGAGTGAGCGAGGGGACTGTCAGCTTGAGAGAGCTCCATGCTACCACATCGTTACATGGAAAAAACACTCCACCTCCCTGTGTAAATAAATAATAAAAGTATGTGGAAACAATAGATCCTGCAAACTCTTGCCCCTTCTCTGCTGTCCTGGCAGGAGGCAGCGCTGACAGGTTTGCGCTGCCTGGCTTTACTGGCAGTTGTGTTTATCTAGCAACAGTTCAGCAGGTAGCTGTATCAGAGGAGCAGGAACTAAATGCTCAGGTCATTTGAACAGGCTCGTACTTACACGAAGTGCAAGTGCTTGGCATTTTAACCCTTGAATCACAATGTAGATGCAAAACCCTGGGCATTTGTTTAACACAAAATGCTTTTGTATGTCCTTGTGGGACTTGATCTCTGTTGATTATTCTCTGCTATTACTCATTTTTCTATTTTTGCTATTACACATTTTTCTTATTTTTTAACATATTTTCCAATACATTTTTCATATTTCTAAATCTTGCTGGTCCTTCTAGATTACCTAACTGGACAGGCAAATAAGACAAATGGGAAGAGTCCTTACCTCAGCAGGTTACGGTGGAAGGCAAGGGGCTCACTGACCCTTTTGCTCAGTGCCAAGACTCATTAGTGGCATTAAAGGGACAATTAGTGGAGTAAAGTGGCGTTCAGCTTGAACAAGGAGCTGTACCATGTTGTCAAGTTAAGACAAAGGTAACAGAAAGACACAGTGAGCCTAGAGAGTTTGTACTGGCATTTCATTTAAAACTACCCTCCTGATCTCACATAGATCCTACAGATGGCTTTTTGGAAGTGCTAATTCCTTATAAATCTGGGAATTAGTAAAGCTCTTCTGAAAATCAGTTCTGCATGATTTTTTGGCAGGCCGCAAAACCAGATTGCAGTTGCTTGGCCACCTGCTGTCTCAAGTAGAGACACCTTTCATTACAACAGATAGCAGGTATTTGCACTCTCTCCCCCCAAATTTGCCCCCATTCCCACTTCATTCCAGCATGAAAAATCCATGAACCAGAGGCCTGAATGTGTTTACGAAGGATTTGGAGCAGTTTTCCCAACCACATGGAGAGGGTCACAATGGAGAAGGTTTTCTTGATTAATTAGTTATGAAATCGCTCTGTCTAGCTAAAAAACCTGAAAAAGTGATTCTAAGGAGATCAACATTGTGTGTAACTCTGAGTAATCAAATGTAATCATCCCAATACAGATTTGCTGTAGTACCAGTAAAGTAAAACAAAATATCCTACAGAGAAAGGTATTCTAGAAAAAGTTACCCACACTGCCCAGCACAGATGTAAACAACTTATGTAAGTGTTTCTGTATGCTTTTGCAGCCACCGGACAAAATATATGAAAGTATTAAGCACACTTAGACAAGCAAATCCTTATCATTTCTAGCTGAGGAAAAAATGTCAAAAAGCTCCAGAGCTGACACATGCCTCTGTGACCAAAACCACAACTATATGTGAAGTATGCTTCCAAAGAAAAATCAAACTGAAAAAAACCCAGCAGCTCGTACTTTCATTGCCTCAACAACAAAGTCTACTTTGTGCCATGAAGTATCTTACAACCTGGCATTTTCTCAGTTTGCTGTACTATAATATCCTTTGTTCACACAGGCCAGTTTGGCCCCAAAGGCAAACTTGAGCAATGATCAGCAAGGAGATCATGTGAGTTTTTTGCTTAAGTAGGTTTGATACGACGTGAGTCAATATTCTGATTTTCAAGGAGTTCAAGTCTGAGAGGGAGAGGTTCAGATTTCATTCAGAAGAACTTACTCCTTAGAACTCCTATATCTGGCTGAAAGGGGCAGAAGGCTCATGAGAAATATTTTGAGAAAATAAGGAGGGGCTTCATACTATCCGGACTTGTTTTACCAATTTAAGCTTCTAGGTGGGGCAGGACAATATTCTTAAAAAACCCCAACAAAACAACAACAAAACAAACCAAAAAAAGAACTTTTAGCAGTTCCCATTGAGGAACACCCTTCCACAATGCCACTCAAACAGATTGCTGTGCAGACAGAACTATCACTGACTTAATTAATCCAAATTTAAAGGAATGGTCCTTTGTGTTGACTCCATGACAATCAAAACAAGGGTTAAAGAAAGCCTATCCACTTTAGTCCAGCTGTAGTCCAGGCTGAACTGACTCAGACTGAGGTGAACACAAGGACATTCCATCCCATAAAAACAATGTCTGTGTCTCATTTGTAGGTAGTAAATAAGATCTATTTTACCTTTCAGCAAAGCTATCAAGTTTTCCCAACTCATCTGACAGACCAACAAGAGCATCCAGTGTCCCCACCTGTGCAAAAGAGGAGAAGTAGGTGAAAGATGCACAAGTCTGTCTAAGGCTTCTGTTGGCAGAACTTTATTTACTTAGTCGAAAATAGTAGCAATTCCTTTACCCAAGATCTAGAGCATAAAAAGCTCTTTCCAATAAAGGAAAAAACACGTGTAGTCTCAAGATTACATGTCTGTGTCTTCCCTCTGTTTTCATTCCTGTATCATCAATTAGTATAGACTGGTCTTTTACACGACAAATTAGTGACTAGAAATGCACACAATATACATCCCAACAAATCTGATGTATTGAGAGAACCAAGAGCACTTATTCAGAAGGGGGTCTCTTTACATTCTTCACTGTTACCAAAGACTAAGACTCTCTCAAGCCATTTCCTTAAAGACCAACATCTGCTTTTTGTATGACTCTGTCACAGTCATAGTCTTATGTTTATGGTATTGCAATATAATACTGAAGCTTTTCCTGTAATGTGTCCAGCCTGACATTATGAGGGGTTAAGCTGAAGGAGAAGAAACGAATTTCACATAGGACAATTAGTAGAATATGGACTGGTTGCATATTCAGGTACTTCAAGTGCTTTATTTCCTTTGACATTAAAAGACTCACACCAACACTGACTGAGTAAGGCCCATAATGAGTAAAACCCAGCAATCCCAGGTGCACATGCAAAAAGCAGTATTCCCAGTCTGAAGCATCCATGTGAAAATGGAGTAGGTTATTACTTGAGAACAGGCCATGCTTCCCTTTTGCTTGCATCCTTATGTAATTGGGATAGCTCAAGTTATAATGGTTAACAGTCTTTTTGGATTAAAGCCAGACCTTGGATGTTCTAAGTGTAGCTTTGTTAAGTGATGGGTGAAGGCAACTCCCCAAGGACCCAAGTCCTACATCTGTGGTAGTTCCATTCACTTCAACGCAGTATACTTTGATTTTTCATAGCCACAAGCGAAATAAAAATAAGATACAGATCTTAAAAAATAAGGATTAAAAAATAAGCATAGATATTTTAAAAATCATTGATTAATACTCTTCCTCTTTATATGGTGATATGGAGCTGGGTAATGTAGCTGAATATACACAGACATCCATTTCCCAAGGAGTAATGTGCATTATAGCACTGTTTTCTCTGTCCGCAGTCTTACTGGAACAGTTCAAGATACTTAACTACTCCTGTGGCATTATTGAGCAAAGGTGTAAAATGGTGGATAACTTTGATCACTAGGAGCAAACGGTACATCAAATGCAACAAATTAGTTATTTAACTGGTCGTCTTCACTCCTTATACATAGATCCTTCCAGTGTGAAGGTCAGCTTCAAGCACAATGACTCCTTTTCTCTCTGATCGATTTTCAGTTGACTGAACACAATGCATGCCCTGATTGCAACCTTATTCCGCTCTCTGCATACTATCCCAAAAGTTAAATCCCACATTTATCCCACAAGTCTCTAATCCTGGCTAATGCTGCTGTGCAACCCATACCCAAACCCTTTCCTTGTTTACCTTTAAGTCTGGAATATGGAATTTGCTGTTGCTGGACAGGTTGGATTTAGATGTCACTGTGTTAATTCTCTCCCATGCCTGCAGATTCAGTTTATCTCCAGGGGCAGAAATTAGCCAGAACTCCGACATGATACAGTATTTTCCCTTTGCCTCTGGTCACAGTAGAAACACAAAGCAGGTAAGTGGCTAAAAGATCACTGCACAGAACAGGCTCTTCCAGAAGATAAAAAGAACAGATTAATGATTTTTTCCAGAAACACAAGGAGAGTGAGTCAGTCCTGTGTCTCAGGCTGAAATGGAACATGACCTTCTTCCAAATGTCATGGAAGAGTGTGGTGGTTCCTCCTCTCTCAGGGTTGTTCCATCCAGTTTCTGAACGAAGAACTGAAGCTTCCTCCTCCCCTTTTCCCTCCCAGCCTGCTCCATTCCCATTGCACTGTAAGTCCAGTCTCCAGTGTGGAATCTGGAGACTTCACTAAACCATCAAAACGTAATTAAGGATTTCTGTTTGATAAATGTTGCCTCTCAATTTTTTGACACTTGTAGGCAAAAGTGAAGGCAATATGTAAAAAGACCTCTGCTGAACACACAGGCTGCAAGAGATGCCACTGGCAAGATGGAACACTGCTTTCCCCTGTGTTTTTCTTCCCAGGTTGCATAGGAAGGAGCTGGAGGAAGGCAAGTCACCGTATACAGAGACGGTATCAGCAGAACAACATAGATATGACAGTCGCGAGCATCCACAGGGGACAACTACACCGGAGTTAACCGAACCGATCGGGGCAGGACAGCGAGAAGCAGAAGCCGCACACATCTGCCGTAGAGATCACAGAGATCTCTCCCGAGGCTCTCCCTGGAGCCTCCCAGAGGCGGGGGACAGGGAAGATTTGACACTTGCCTCCCACTCGCACCCCCCGAGGCGGTTCCGGTGCCTGCGCGCTGTCCGGCGCCGGCCCTTCCTCCGCCGTCCCCGGCGGTGCCCTGGCCCCGGGGCGGAGGTGCGGGGCTGCTCCTCGGTATACGCGCCGGGCTGCGCACACCGCGGGGGAGGGGGTGAGATGCTGCCGGCGGGGTCCTGCCCGCACCCGCCGCTGCCTTACCCGCGCGAGCTTCCCGCCTCTCCGGCGCCGCCCCGCTGCTGCCAGCCCTGCTGCCGCGGCTCTCCGGGGCGGGCACGGGCAGTCCCGGTGAGGCGGCCGGGGCAGGGGCAGGGCAGGGCTGGGGCAGGGCGGGGCGAGGCGGGGGAGGGCAGCGCCCGGACCCGCCCGAGGAGACGCGCTGGGGTGCGAGGGGGTGGAGGGTACCTCTGGGAGCAGGGGGGGAGATACAACCCCTGAGCCGGTAACAGCTCCAACTCTTGCAGCTTTTCATCTTTTTGCTGTCTTTTCGTTTTGAATTCGCAGAAGTAACGCAGAGGCCATTTGTTTTCGTTAAACATTGACTGTCCTTAGCCAAGTCGGAAGGTTTTGGAATAGAGAAACTTTTAGGAAACTTCTGTTTCTGGGACTTCCCTGGATGCTTTATTTCACGAATACTCACGTGGTGCAGGAGTCTACAAGGCAGTGACGCTTGTTCCCTGGCAATATATAGTGGCTTTTAGTTCTTGCTAAGTCTTGAGTTTGCCTTACATTGCTTTAAGTTTACTTAAGATATTGGGAGTGTTCTGTAGATCATGTGGAGGAATGTTCAGCATACCCTTCTAAACCAGGCAAGCTCCAAAGGAGACAAGAATCCACACACTTCCAGCACCTGCCTTTGACCAGCATCTCTGCAAGTGACAATTTAACCCCCTTATAGACAGTACATGGTGCATCCAGTTGTCCTTTTCATAGACTAATCACTATACTACCATACAGTACTTAGGCAAGCCCTCCTATCACTGGTGTTTTATTTTCTTCAAAAGACTGTGCATTTTTTTGCTCATGGTTCTGTGTATCAAATGCTAATGAAGCCCCACAGAAATTAAACAGAAGGATGTTGTAGGTGAAAGAGACCTGGGGGTCCTGGTAGACAGGAGGATGACCATGAGCCAGCAATGTGCCCTTGTGGCCAAGAAGGCCAATGGCATCCTGGGGTGCATTAGAAAGGGTGTGGTTAGTAGGTCAAGAGAGGTTCTCCTCCCCCTCTATTCTGCATTGGTGAGGCCGCATCTGGAGTATTGTGTCCAGTTCTGGGCCCCTCAGTTCAAGAAGGACAGGGAACTGCTTGAAAGAGTCCAGCGCAGAGCCACAAAGATGATTAAGGGAGTGGAACATCTCCCTTATGAGGAAAGGCTGAGGGAGCTGGGTCTCTTTAGCTTGGAAAAAAGGAGGCTGAGGGGTGACCTCATCAATGTTTACAAATATGTAAGGGGTGAGTGTCAGGGAGATGGAGTTAGGCTCTTCTCAGTGATGACCAGTGATAGGACAAGGGGTAATGGGTGTAAATTGGAGCATAGGAGGTTCAAGGTGAATATCAGAAAAAACTTCTTTACTGTGAGAGTGACAGAGCACTGGAACAGGCTGCCCAGGGAGGTTGTGGAGTCTCCTTCACTGGAGACATTCAAAACCCGCCTGGATGCGTTCCTACGTGATGTGCTCTAGGTGACCCTGCTCTGGCAGGGGGTGTTGGACTAGATGATCTTTCGAGGTCCCTTCCAACCCCTAGGATTCTATGATTCTATGATTCTATGTTCTTGGTTTTCCTCATGATCTGTCCTAATTTGAGAGGGTTTGAGTTGCTGGGGCCAGGCAGGTCTGGTCATGCAAAGAAACAGAGCCCTTGACACCTCCACAAACCTTAAATGAAGGCCCCTAAGGGGTTTATCTCCAGCACTAGGTAGAAGAAGCTGTTGGAAGACATCCTGAATCACACTCTTGGACTTGGACACGCTTTAGGTAGCACATACAGGTCAAGGTCTTGGACCCTAAATTAACAGACTCTTTAGATTAAGCAAGGATTTATCTTTCTGTGCTTCTTTTTAACGTTTTAGTGATGTGTAAAATAGCAATACGTGTGTGGAGGAGGAGAGTTTATACCGAAAACTCCAGAAAAACACTGCAAAGATTTGTAGCTGAAACAACCACTCTATGGAGGTTTTTTGCTTTCTTGCTTTGGTTTATTCTGTTCCCTTTCTGGGCTAGTTGAACATTGAGTGCTCATAACTGTAATCATTCTCGTTCTTTTCAGCCATGGTGTCCCATAGGGCACAACAAAGGACTTTCCAAAAGTTATGCAAAAAACCTAACAGAACAATGTGTGTGATGGCATTCACAGTAATAGTGATTATTGTTTAATCTTACTTTTATTTTTTATTACTTTAGACTATACATTTTAACAATGAAAACAGAATTACCTGATGTTTGAGTATGTACTTCATATGTTTCTACCCACAGGCTAGTGGTCTGCAGGTACAGTAAACCTTATCACCTAGATAAGGCAGGTCTTTTCCGTCTCAAACCAAGTACGGTTTTTACTGGATCCTTGCTGCAGTCTCAAGCCATGGAAATGCTTTGCATGGTTAATTTTAGCAATGTTACATTCTCATAAGCTTCTTAAATATAGAATAGTGTCAGCTGACACTAGTGTTCACAGATGAAAAATGTTACTTGCTGCAGTGGTGTTAGCCATTGGGAATGCTTCTTTAGGCATAGATATTATAGTGGGTAAAGTAAAATCCAAGCTGAAGGGTTGTTGAATTTCTAGATTCCATAACACGTAATTTCCTTCCTAAATGTTTTTAGTACAGTAATGTATTTTTCTTATTTTTTCACATAGAATAATTTGCTTTGGTTACTTTTATTAAAGTGGAAAATATTTTGCTATGTAACTTACTGTTTTAACAGAAAATTCCTAAGGAAACTTGATGTAAATGTTTAAGCAATATCTTACTGAATATTTTCTATTATCACAGTTTCTGGTTTTACTGTGAATTTTTAATCTTTTTTTTTCTTGTTACACTTTTTTTTTAGGCTGGATAAAGCAGCAGTGAGGATGGCAGAGGGATGGAGCATGTAGCACATTATGCCATGGGATATTCAGAGTGTGCTGCAAGCTCTGGTGGCAACACAGCTCTGACAGCTCATGCTGCCCTACCATTTCCCTGTCTGGTACTGCATGTTGTGCCATGTGATCTCAAAGCTGTCTAACTCCCTCGTGATCATCATGTGTTGTTCTGCTCCCTTTGATCCACCAATGCAATGAACCTTTCTCTGACTTCACCTCTCTCTGTGTTTATGAGTCCTTCTTCAGATGTCACACCAAGGAGCAAAACTCTGCCTCCAAACAGTCATTAAGAGCATGGAATTATCCTACTTGAAGTATCTCCCAAGGCAAGTATCTCTAACAGGTAGTCAAAATTAATTACCTAGACAATTCTGACATGGATACTAATAAGAAAGCTTATGTGTTAAGCTTGCAAAACAGCAACTACAGAGCTGTAGTTTTCTGTCAAACAGTTTATACATATAATTTGTGCATTACCTGTTTAGTCTTCTAGTAATGTGTGGGGATTTTTCCCCTCTGCTTCAAAAGAATCTTTTAAACCGTATACCTGAGTCTTGTGTGTTCTATTGTTACTGTAGCAATGTATTTAAAATTATAGTCTCAAATACTTCAGTGCAGGAACTCTTAAAGAACTTGATCATGGATAATAAAAATATTATTTAAATGAAAACATTTTTCTGTGTACTTTGAAGATCAGTGCACAAAATATTAAAAACAGCAAGGGTTACATTTGGTTTGCACTGCACCATGTCTGTCACCAGGTAATGCAAACTCTGACACTAGAAAAATAAAGAAAAAGCAAGCAAAATTATTTGCTTTTGGTATACACACACACACACACAGACACACCCACACACAGACACACAGACACAGACACACAGACACACAGACACAGACACACAGACACGAAGCAAAATACTTTGCCAAAGCTTCTCCTACATCATTCAGATCCTGATTTTTCTAACTCTGTAGAAAGTGTAACAGAAAGATTTGGCTGCTCTTGAGTTACCTGAACTGAAATGTTAATAGTCTACATTCTAGTTGATCTTTTCCCCTTCAACTTTCTCAGAAGTCTTAAATGTATCACTGGCCAGGCTCAGATTTGTCAACTTTGCCTGAGAACTGAATTAGGCTGAAAAGAACAAAAAATTAATTTCAAGCAACTTGAAATAAAACGCTGTGCAGCCAGAACCCCTGGGTTCTACCCCTCTTCTTTACTGTGGTCAGTTAAATGCATCTGGAGAATGGGTGAGAAGGTCAGGAATCCTTGGGCAGTCTCACCTAAAGAAAGTCATATAACTCTCCAGTCTGTAAGAATCTCTAGAATTTTACATCACTAGGAAATCTTTGTGGGTTCAGTCCTCCAGACCCTGCCTAATGCCTTTTGAGGTGCCCTGGAGCATCCTGTTGGGCCTTCAGCTGCTTTTTTGGGATGATACTGGTCTTCTGCCCATCTTGTGTCACTTCCACCAACCCTCTGCGGACATCTGGGATTTCTTAGGGCATTCCGAATGGCATAAGACCTCTATGTGTGGACAAGTGAATTCTACTTTAAATGCCTATTAACAGCCAGTGATGGTCTAAGTAATGAGGCAGTGGAACCTGGAAATGATGGAGCACACCCTGAAGAAGATACCTAGTGGCTACTGCCCTACATTGCTCCTCAGGCTTCAGCAAGTGTATTTTCTGGGAATGAAATTCAGCTGCCTGAGCTTCTAGTGCCACTTGAAATGTCCTTGCACATCCCACCTGGCCTTCAGGTCCCGCTGCAGTAGGGCATGGGTTTTCCATAGGTCTTGTGTCAGCCCCATCTAGGTGTCCTGGATACCATAAGGTATCTCAAATGCCACTAGACAACCTATATTTAAGCAAGTGAAGCCTTAGCTCTCTGAATAGAAGCTTAGACATCTAGCACCTGTGTAGATGCCTACATTTCAGCATGTTGATCTCCCATGAATCTCAGCTCTAACGTCCTCTAACATGAACTAGAACAGAGTCCTTTCTAGTCAAGATGTTGGTATCATAATTGTTGAAATACATCACCCAGGGAATATCATACATAAGAATTGAAACAGCTTCAGTTTGCACCTTATACTGGAGTTACACATTGTTGTGACAAGAATTGAGCTGTGATTTTCATCGTTTCTTGAAGATGTATGCAGATTGGATATACATAATTTCCGTCCTTGTTGTTGCTCTTGTAAGTCAGAAGAGTAACGGTCAGAATTTTGCATGTCCGTTCTTTTTTAAATGATGATGCTACAAAGCAATAAACCCGTGTCTTTTTACATTTGCTGGCAAGGTTCTGCTCAACCAAATCCTGAATTCATTGTTTTCCACAGATAACGGGCACGGTTTGCTGTAGGGTGAGAAAATTAACTAAGCCTGCAAAGGCACCTCCTGATTTAGCCTTGAGGCTGCTCGGGGTGGCACGGCCGCTACCTCTCGGCAGAGGGTGACTTGTACGTTTGGGTTTTAACATGGTGGGGTCTTGCGGGCCCCCACCAAGGCGGAGAGCCGCAGACTGAGCGGCTTACACAGCCGCCCGGGTGCTTTCTGAAGGCTAGACAAGAACGCCTGTGGAAGGCGGTAGCAGGTACGTTCCTCCGCCACGAGCGGCGGCGGTAGCAAAGCTTGCTTCCCTTGGGAATCTTTTCCCTATGGGAGGGATTTGCTGCTTCTCTATGAAGCAGGAGCCAGAGCCGCCGTCACTCGCACTGGTCCCAGCCCCCACCTACGAGCGCGATGCGATGGGCCCGGCGCGCTCCCACCGCCCCTCGAGCCCGGCCCGCCGGCTCCCGGCGCCCCGCCGGAAGCGAGCTGACTTCCGGTTTCCCTGCGCCCGGAAGAGGCGGGCAGGGCCACGGCCATGCAGGTCTCGAGTCTTAACGAGGTGAAAATCTACAGCCTCAGCGCCGGCAGGAGCCTCCCGGAGGTAAGGGAGCGGCGGGAGGACGCGCTGCCGGCCCGGCCGGGTCTGGCCTCTCCCACAGCTGGGCCGCCGGCATGAGCCCGCCTGGTCCGGGGGGGGCCGCCCGCCGGTGCCTGCACCAGGAGGGTTTACAAACGTGTTGTGTGGGTTGGGCCTGAGCTCCGGAGTAGGGCTGCCCCTACTCCATGTGCGCTTATGTGGGGGTGGGGATCGCTAGCTAAAACCGGCTATTAGTGTTCTTAAACTGAAAATGCAGTTTGAATGCGTGCATCTCTGAATGTAGGTGTTTTATTCCACAAACCCTTAAAAAACACTACTTTGTAACTTTTATTGACGTGGAATGGTTTCACTTACTAGTGGAAATTTAAAAATAAGAGAAAAAGAACTCATGACCTACATTTCTTATACTTTCAAATTGTATAAACTTTAAGCGATTCTTTGGTTTTTTTATGTGTAACAAGCTCAGGCCTGGTTTATGTCCTTCCTTACAGTGGCTCTCTGACAGGAAGAAAAGAGCATTACAGAAGAAAGATGTGGGTGAGTTTTCATGTCACAAGGTCCTCAGTAACACTCAGCTGCACATAGTCAACATGCAGGTCCAGAGGGAGACACTTTACTCATTGATGCAAGGAAGTAATGCATAGCTCAGATTTTAAAAACTTCAAAATTAAAGCTGTAAGTAGTTACGGTTGGAAGGCCATACTTCAATATCCTACGCAGCTTTATATGAATAGTATGTTGCCAATATTGTTTTAAATTTCAGGTATTAAGTATTAGGGTTGTAGATTGTACAGAAACGTGATGGATGGATTCCTGTGCATATGACTTATGATAAAGTCCAACTATAAACTCCTCTGTGTGTATTATGCTCATCTTAGAGTGCAGAAACATAATACTTTTAGCCTAAACTTGTTATCCAAAATAAAATATGGCTATTTACATACCGTGAGAAGGATTGTAAAAAGAAAAAACTCAAGCAAACAAAAATGCAAAGAATTAACAGGAGGATAGACTATATTATACATCTTAGTTGTGTAAAGTGTATGATAAATATTTGCTACTACATTATATAATAATTTATTATATGGTTACCACCTCAGAATAGGCATTTGTTTTTCATGGAGGTATCTTGTATCTCAGGGTTAACTAACTGTATTAATCTTCTTATAACATGCATTAATTATACTTAAAAGTTATTCCCTGTATTCAGTTAACTTTATATGCTTCCATAAGAAGCCATTACAGTTTTTGGGGCTGATACAATACTGCTACCTTTAAAACATTTTTTTATTTTATTTCTTTATAGATATCCGTAGAAGAATTGAACTTATTCAAGACTTTGAAATGCCCACAGTTAGCACAAAGATTAAGGTATCAAGAGATGGACAGTATATTATGGCAGTTGGTGAGTTAATGAAGTGTCTTTCTGTAGCAGAGCCAAAAATGCTGGAAAATCTTGTTTGCAGAATGACTTAGTATTTCAGGTAGAATTGGTAGGAGTTCATTTTAAATTGTAGGGTTGAACAGAGTTTCAGAAGCTTACTCCTAAGGTGTGATAGAGTGGCTGTCTTGGTAGCGGTATTGTGAAACACTTGTGTTTAGAATACAGATATTCTTAGAATCATAGAAAGGTTGGGGTTGGGAAGGACCTTTTAAAGATCATCTAGTCCAACCCCTCCTACCACTGGGAGCTTACAATACAATTAAGAACTAAACTGTTTATAATACAGTTAAAAACTAAATTCTGAATTATTTTTATTGTGTACACATAAATTTGCTTCAGATAACTTCTGAACATCATTGAATAGTGTTTTAAAGGACAGAGGATAATGGTACATTTTGTAACTGTCAAAGCAGGAGCCATATGTGAATACTTTAGTAGGCGTTAACAGCATAAGGAGACTTGGTTTTTCAGGCATCAAAGACAAAAGCCAGACCATAAGGTTATGTTACCAAGAGGCATGTTTTTCCAGTCACAGAAACTTTGGTAAGATCAGAATACTTAGAGCTGAGATACAGTTAAAGCCTGTATATGTAAGACATTATATTAAAAAAAAAAAAAGCCTTAATGTTATCCTTTTGTTTTTTGTTTTGATTTAATTAAAGATCAAATTGTTCTTTCAGGAACTTATAAGCCAAGGATCCGCTGTTTTGATACCTATCAGTTATCCCAGAAATTTGAAAGATGCTTAGATTCTGAAGGTTAGTAGAAGCCATGGCTGTTTGTACAAGCTCTCTTTCATATGTAATTCAGGTTGGACTGAAGGAGAAATTTCCCTCCCCGTGCTGAGGGGCAGAATGTACTGCAGGAGAACACAGGAATCTCAAGTGAAACATCACTTCACCTACATCATCTTGCCTTTATCTGTGTTTTTCCCTTTTCTTCCTCCAAAGTTCTTTCCTCTCTTGGGGTGGTGTGAGGGAATGTAAGGTTTACCTTAAGCCAGTAGGTGCAGGGCTCAGGCAGTGAATATGACTGAAGGCTGTGCTCTGCTTGGGGAATACGATGTGAGTACGATGGCTGGGTAGCAGTCAGTGGTCTTTTCCTCTTCTGTGAAGCAGTAAGGTAGGAGAAGGCACTGTGGTTGCACCATCATTACTGAAAGGAGTTCTCTCTCTTTTCCCACTGGAGCCCAAGGTCAGCAAGTGAGTGACAGGGTAAAGAGAACTTCCTGAGAGTGGCTCGGGTTGGTTGGTTTTCTTGGAAGCAAGGTACTTGGGGATACAGGGTAGCATGGCCAAGGGCCTGATTACACCTTGTTTGCTGCTACTTTGGAGGGAGAACAACTATGGTGAGCAAAGCAAGGAGCCATCTAGACAATGGGAGTCTCACTGCTTGCAGTTAGACTAAGGGAGGAGGTCAGAGCTGCTGTAGCATAAGTTTTAGGGTGCATAGATTTGGGAAATGGCATGTGGGGTTTTTTTGTTTATTTTTATTAGAAGGCTGGGATTGTAGAAGATTGATGGCTGAAAACTGGGATACAGGGGTGACTAAAGCAATGAGGGAATGAGTGTAAAGTGAAAGAAGTCCTGAATCCTTATGGGAGAATGAAACTGGTCTAACTGTGATGTGACCAGATAAATGATCTGCTCGGCATGGTTGCACAGCTGAAGGAGGAAGTAGAGAGGCTAAGGAGTATCAGGGAGTGTGAGAGGGAGATAGACCATTGGTGCCATGACTTAGCATCCCTTAACCAGGCCCAAAAGACAGGTGGGGCTCATGATGCAGACCACTGCCTGTCTCCTGTCCACCTGGCTGAGCGTGATGGCCTACAGGATGAGGAGCAATGGCAACAAGCTTCTGCATGGCACAAGCGGCGCGGCAAGGGTGTCCCTGGAGTTGCCCCTCCCCAGGTGACCTTACAAAATAGATACGAAGTTCTGCAAGGAGAACCAAATGGTGATTTGGATGATGGATCACCAAACTTGGAGGTGTCATCGAGGCCAAGTCAGTCTGTACCTCACATAAAAACCACCTCAGTTAAGAAAAAAAGGCGGGTACTTGTCATAGGTGACTCTCTTTTAAAGGGAATGGAAGGCCCTATATGCAGGCCAGACCCACTTCTTAGGGAGGTCAGCTGCCTCCTTGGGGCCAGGGTTAAGGATATTCGGAGGAAACTCCCTACCCTAGTTCAGCCCTCAGATTACTACCCATTGCTGTTGTAGGCAATGATGAGTAGGCAGTGATGAGGTAGCTACCAGAAGTCTAAGGGCAACGAAGAGAGTCTTCAGGGCCCTGGGATGGCTGGTTAGGGGATTGGGAGCACAGGTGGTGTTCTCCTCTATCCCACCAGTAGCAGGGATTTATGAGAGGACAAACAGGAAGAGCCAGAAGATTAACTCCTGGCTCCAAGACTGATGCAGCCGACAGGACTTTGGCTTTTTCGATCATGGATGGACCTACAGGACACCGGGCATGGCAACAGATGGGGGAAGGCTAACCCAGAGGGGGAGAAGGATCCTGGGGCACGAGTTAGCAGGGCTCATTGAAAGGGCTTTAAACGAGGTTTGAAGGGGGGTGGGGACAAAACCAAGCTCACCAGAGATGAGCCTAAGGACGGCTGTCAGTCTGCCGTCCCACTCAAGGTGGGAAATGGGGATAAATGCAGCAAGGAAAACACAGGGCTCACTGATAGGTCAGTAACCACGCAAGTGGTCGGGATCCCTGTACCGCGGCTCAAGTGTGTATGTGCCAATGCCTGTAGCATGGGAAATAAACAAGAGGAGTTAGAAGCTATTGTGCACCAGGGAGACCATGATATAATTGCCATCGTGGAAACATGGTGGGATGATTCGCATGGTTGGAGTGCTGCAATGGATGGCCACAGGCTCTTGAGAAGTGATAGGCAAGGCAAGAGAGGTGGTGGGGTGGCGTTATATGTTAAGGAGTGCTTTGACTGCCTAGAATTCAATGTTAAATGCACCAAGGCAGAATGTTTATGGGTAAGGATAAAGGTGAAGGCCAATAAGGCTGATATCCTAGTGGGAGTCTGCTAGAGACTACCCAATCAGGATAAAGACACTGACGAGACATTCTTTCAACAACTTGGGAGATGTCTCGCATTCACTAGCCCTTGTTCTCATGGGGGACTTCAACTTACCAGATGTCTGCTGGAAGTACAACACAGCAGAAAGGGGGAAATGCAGGAGGTTTCTGGCATGCATGGAATATAATTTCGTGCTACAACTGGTAAGTGAGCCGACCAGGGGTAGTGCCATGCTAGACCTACTGTTTATGAACAGGGAAGGGCTGGTGGAAGATGTAGTGGTTGGAGGTTGTCTTGGGCACCGTGACCATGATGTGATAGAATTTTAAATATGTGGAGAAGTTAGGAGGGTCATCAGCAAAACCTCTACCTTGGACTTCCAGAGGGCTGACTTTGGTCTCTTCAGGATGCTATTTCAGAGAGTCCCTTGGGAAGCAGCCCTCAAAAACAAAGGAGCCCAGGAAGGCTGGGGTTACTTTAAGAATGAAATTATGAAGGCACAGGGACAGCTGTCTCTATGTGCTGAAAAAGGAGCCAGTGGGGAAGAAGACCAGCCTGGTTGAGCAGGGAACTATTACAATAACTCAGTAATAAAAAAAGAATGTATCATTTTTGGAAAAAGGGGCAGGTGAATCAGGAAGTATTTAAGGATATTGTAAGGGCATGTAGAAACAGAATTAGAGATGCAAAAGCACAGCTAGAACTTAATCTGGCCATCTCTCTAAAGGACAATAAAAAATGCTTTTATAAATACATTAATAATAAAAGGAGGGTCAGGGAAAATCTTCATTCCTTATTGGATGAGGGGGGTAGCTTAGTAATGGAGGACAAGGAAGGGGCTGAGGTACTCAACATCTTCTTTGCCTCAGTCTTTAACAAAAAGACTAGCTACCCTCAGGACAAATGGACTCCTGAGTTGGTAGACAGGGATGGAGAGCAGAATCCCCCTCCTGTACTCCAGGAGGAAGTAGTTAGGGACCTGCTGTGCCACCTAGATCTCAACAAGTCCATGGGTCTGGATGGAATTCATCCTAGGGTGCTGAGGGAGCTGGTGGAAGAACTGGCTAAGCTGCTCTAAATCATTTATCACCAATCCTGGCAAAGTCCTAGATGACTGGAGGTTGGCCAGTGTGATGCCCATCCATAAGAAGGGCTGGAAGGAGGATCCGGGGAACTATGGACCTGTCAGCCTGACCTCAGTGCCTGGCAAGGTTATGGAACAGATCATCCTAAGTGCCATCAAGCAGCACGTAGAAGACAACCAGGGGATCAGGTCCAGCCAACGTGGGTTTAGGAAGGGAAGGTCCTGCCTGACCAAACTAATTTCCTTCTGTGACTGGGTGACCCGCCTAGTGGATGAGGGGAAGGCTGTGGATGTGGTCTACCTTGACTTCAGCAAGGCCTTTGACAGAGTCTTCCACAGCATCCTCCTGGAGAAGCTAGCAATCCATGGCTTGGACAGGTGCACCCTTCACTGGGTTAAAAACTGGTTGGATGACTGGGCCCAGAGAGTGATGGTGAATGAAGCTGCATCCAGCTGGCGTCTGGTGACCAGCAGTGTCCCCCAGGGATCAGTACTGGGCCCAGTCCTATTCAATATCTTTATTGATGACCTGGATGTGGGGATTGAGTCCACCCTTAGTAAGTTTGCAGATGACACCAAGTTGGGGGGGAGTGTCGATCTGCTGGAGGGTAGGAAGAAGCTGCAATGGGACCTGGACAGGCTGGGTCGATGGGCCGAGGCCAACGGCATGAAATTCAGCTAGACCAAGTGCAGGGTCCTGCACTTTGGCCACAATAACCCCAGGCAGCGCTACAGGCTGGGGGAAGAGTGGCTGGAGAGCGGCCTGGCGAGAGGGACCTGGGAGTGCTGGTGGACAGCCGGTTGAACATGAGCCAGCAGTGTGCTCAGGTGGCCTGGAAGGCCAATGGCATCCTGGCTTGTATCAGGAATAGTGTGGCCAGCAGGAGTAGGGATGTAATTCTCCCCCTGTACTCAGCACTGATGAGGCCTCACCTCGAGTACTGTGTGCAGTTTTGGGTCCCTCACTTCAAGAAGGACGTTGAGGTGCTGGAGTGGGTCCAGAGGAGAGCAGCAAGGCTGGTGAAAGGACTAGAGGGAAAGTCTTACAGGGAGAGGTTGAGGATGTTGGGGTTGTTTAGCCTGGAGAAGAGGAGACTCAGGGGGGACCTTATCACTCTCTGCAACTACCTGAAGGGAGGTTGTAGTCAGGTGGGGGCTGGGCTCTTCTCCCAGGCAACTAGTGACAA
Organism: Hemiprocne comata; assembly: GCA_020745705.1. Lineage (NCBI taxonomy): Eukaryota > Metazoa > Chordata > Aves > Apodiformes > Apodidae > Hemiprocne > Hemiprocne comata. The sequence continues at coordinate 88,091,328 of CM036588.1, forward strand.
GACACGAGGGCACAGCCTGAAGCTGCACCAGGGGAGGTTTAGGTTGGATATTAGGAAGCACTTCCTCATGGAGAGGGTGATCAGACATTGAAATGGACTGCCCAGGGAAGTGGTGGAGGCACCATCCCTGGATGTGTTCAAGGCAAGGCTGGATGTGGCACTTAGTGCCATGGTGTAGCTCATGTGGTGGTGTTAGGTCATAGGCTGGACTTGATGATCTGACAGGTCTTTTCCTGCCTTGGTAATTCTGTGATTCTGTGCATAAAAGTGATGTGGGAAAAAAAATTGAAAACTACTGTATTAAGTCAGGAGAGGGGGATTAGAGCGTGGTGGTGTTTCTTTGCCCTGTGCCTAAGGACTAGAAGGAGTCACAGTGCTACAGCATAGTAAGAGGGGAGCTGGTAGAGCTTCAGAGAGGCTGGGGAAAGTGGAAAGTGGGACCCATGTTAAAAGAGTAGGAGTCATTGTAATAGTAATGCTTTCTGGTAATTAGAGCTTAAAGTAATTTTTGAACTGGCATTTTACTAGACTGCAGAAGTATGTTTAATTTGAACTGTAGTGTAGAGTCACTTCAGGTAACTAAATGAGCTAGCTCATTTAAATGGAATCAGTTTAGCCAAAGCAGCTACTCCCTGATGTTCCCAACCCAGCTCATTTAAAACTAGGCAAAGTTCAGTATGTTGCATGGTTTGTATCTTTCAAACTTGTGATTTTTTTTTTTGAGCCTTAAAACTTTTTCTGTGCGAGTGCTGACTGACACCTTAGAAAGGTCATGCATGCAGGTTTGTGCATAGTATATCCAAACTCATGTAATTTTTAATCATCTTTGATGGATTACCAAAGGTCCATGGACCACACACTCACCAAAAACCATTTGATTAAACCTTCCCCAAGCCAATAAATAGATGGTTGAGCAGTGTTTTGAGGAGTGTGTTAAGTATACAAGAATAGTAAAAAGATTACAAGATGCTTCATATGTTTCTAAAGTTTTAGAAAACTACTTGCTATTTTGCAAGTAAAGTTTGCAATTAAAGATTTTATCAAAATTCCTGCGTTATGCATTGACAGCTGTGGGGAGTATTTATATGACTAAAGGTTAGCATGAGTATAAATGTTGTCAGGATTTGTGCCAATGTTTGCAAATAAGTTTGCTTACTTATTTGACTTAAAATTCTCTTTCTCTCTCCTCTAGTGGTTACATTTGAGATTTTATCAGATGATTACTCGAAGGTATGTTTAATGTTTTCAATGTTAAAAATTGTTAAATATGTATGTATATTAAAATGCATTTTCATATATAGTAAAGGCAGTCAATCAACACAACTTTTGGAACAGAAAAGGTTTTTTAGAAAAGCAAACAGGATAAACATCTTTGTGCCTTCAAAATGTTGTTTTCTTTGTCTCTTTGTATTATAATTTGTCTTACCACTTTTAAAGTCTTTTGTCTGTAGCAGAGAAGAACTTCAAATAACAATCTATCCTACAAACAAAAGAACGTGAAAAATGGAATTAAGTTATTCTTTCTAGGATAACGTTTAGTCACAATCCCTTTTGAGAGTGATACACAGACACACCATTTTTGAGAGATGGGATAGCTATACATAAGTTAATAGCCTGATTTGTCAGTGTTGTTGTAGCCACGATGATTATAAGCATATCAGTGAGGAAAAAATTGTGGAGAGAAGTAATGTCTTTGTTGGTTTTTTTTGTTTTTCATGAAGTGCTGTACCTGGAGGAAACAGTTGAGTTCTTAGGACCATCAGCCTTTTTTTAGGCCCAGTACACTTACACTTCTAATTTTGTTTAACACCTGGAGAAGTGTTTATGTGCTTGAAAGCTCATCTGTTTTCTCCAGCTGCAGCAGTTAGTGTAATAAAAGGTACTACTTTCTGTAAACTTTGCTGATTCATCAAGGCATTATGTTCCAATTTACATACGCAATTTAAGCATTTTTTAAAATTTGCTTGCTTATTTTAACTTTTTTTTTCCCTGAGAACAAACCTTAGAATTTCTGGTACAGGTTTGTTTTAATTCGTATTTCTATTTGTTCAGAGGCATTATCATCTAGCCTTCTAGCTTTAGTCTTTTCAAAATTTTTCCCCTGAGAGATTTGCAAGACCCTGTGTGAATTCCAGTAGCAGAAGGTGACTGATACAGTACTGTAGCATCCCAGTTGTCAGCCTGACAGAGAATGCTTTGGTTGTACAGACCAAACAGCTATTTGGGAAACTGAGGAACACATTGTGTTCGCAAATACATTTCTCACTGGTTACCAACAGTAAGATTTGTTTGTGTTTTCAACTGAAATTGATACTGTTTCAAACTGAAGCCCTACTTACACAACTTAATACAGCCTTATCTTCAAGTTTATTTTCCTAAAACTTACTTTACCAAATAATTAGAAAGAAAGCTGATCTCGGGTACCTGTCATAGGGTTTTAAACACGTTAGAAAGAGGGGACAATGTTTGAGAAATTACACTTGAAATGCTTAGCATCATAAAAATAGTGATTGAAAGGGGACCTCCAGACATTGTTTAATGCTTGAGCAGGACTGTCAAAAACTACAAGCTTGGAGGTTCCACAAATTCACTGAATGAATTGTTGCGATGCAGCACTACCTCATCATGAAGAACTTTTCCTTCCTGTCCAACCAGCTCAGGAAAATCTGAAATTTTCACTGTTGCTACTGCAAAGAGTTTGACTCTTCTCATTTTTGTAACTGCACGTCAGTTGCTGGCTGCTACTATGTTGTCCTACCACAGGATGCTCTTTGCCTGACTAAACAAGCTAAGATTCTTCCAACCTTTCCTCCATACTTTTTGTGTTCTGCCCCTTGTCTGTCTTGGTAGCCATCTTGATGCTGTCAATATCCCTCCTGCATTGGGGGCCCAACACTAGACATGCTGCCTCGTGCTTTAGTAGCGCAGGGGAAATTTCATCTCCCCAGGCTCCTCCTATGGTCACCTGAGGCTTATTTGCATTTTCACAGTGAGAGCCTGCAGTTGGCTTTCATTCACACCAGTGTCCATAAGGCTAGTTATACTCCTGTGCTCTCCTGAGTTTTAGGCTTAAAAGTTCTAGATTTAGATGAAGTTTCAGGCTTAGGAGAGACCATTATCTTTTTTTTTTCCACAGCCTTTTGCAAAAAGACATGTATTTTCACTTCGTATTTTTGCATATACCAGTGGCTGTGCTTTTGCATAGGCATTTTGGGACCAAAATTAATTTAGTATGAAGGAAAAAAAAATGTGATTTATGGTGAGTCATATTCACTCCTGATGAAAGATGACACAAATATCTTCAAGTCATATATTGTAGAAATTTATCTTAAAATGGAAAATTATTAGTGGTTAGGCAATCATTAGCAGAATATTGGGTTGCTTTTGGCAAATAACAAAAACTTCCTAAAATCTTTTTGGAGGTAGAGTGCATGAGGTGAAAATTGACCTTTCTCATTAAAAGCAAGCTGCATCATCTGTCTTCCTGGTGACAAGTTTTTGATGGCTTACTGGTAGTGAACTAAGAGAATGTGATACTGATATTTTAAAATGAAATATGGTTTAATTTTGTGTTCTTCCAGTTTATGTGACTTCTGTACTGCATGCAGATGCAGACATTTCTTCTTTTGCAATGATCATAAGGAAAATGTACTGATGTATAAATAAAGTAACTTTTGTAACTTGCTTTTTCCTGAGCTTTTGATCCTTATTTGTGTCGCTAACAACGTAGACTAGCAGTAGGGAATTAAAAAATCTACGTTGTCTACTACTTTTAGAAGATGTGTGGACTATAAATATTCTAAACTAAATGAGCAGTTTTCTGATCTAAGATAAACAGGGATGAGGTTAAAAGTTAGCCTGTGATTATCCATGTAATGTAGTTGTTCATGTGCATCGTGGCATCAGTTTGGGTGAGGCCAAGTGTTCCTCCATCACACAGTGCCTGGGCATGGCTTGAGGTACAGTGTGAGTGTAATGGATGGTGTGGATGGTACTGTCTGGAGTGGGAGGAATTAATTCATATGGATACGAGTTGTGCCATGTTAACTTGCTATTAGGCAGATTCTGGCCTATTTTATTTACTAGTGTAGATCTAGTCTGCTAGTAATGTCTTCCAGGACTGAGATGTTTGTCTAAATTTCAGAAAGAAATAATGTGCTTATTCAGTTGGCAAACAACAAAAATGCGCAAGGGTTGTTGGTGTCATTTATTGGAACGCTGCTGTGCATCAGGATGTATAGTTCATGTGCCTAGCACCTATGAACATACTGGTGTCTGTATTGCATTGTACCTGGGAGAAATTAACTTGTGTCTGGAAGAAGTACAGATGTTAATTTTGGTGCAGCCCACCACCCATATGACTATACTAATTCTAGTTGCAGAGTCACATATACCCTTGTGAATAGTCATTTAATGTTTATTAATAAAGCGCCTTGCTGTGGCTTGTGAGAATGGTGAAGCACTACTTGCCTCCTTCATTTTAATAGAAATAATTTAAAGGAGTTGTGATAAACCAATGTGAACTTGAAAAAGAATCACCAGAGTTTGTGCTGTAAGACAAGCTAAGGATATTGCAATCTGGTTTCTGTATGTTTCAGTGCTTTCTATTTTCTTTTCAGATTGTCTTCTTGCAGTGTGGCAGGTTTGTGGAGTTTCATTCACAACATGGCCATTACTACAAGACAAGAATACCAAAATTTGGTAGAGATTTCTCTTACCACTATCCATCATGTGACCTGTATTTTGTAGGAGCAAGGTATGATGAAGTGGATTATTTTGTTTCACTTCTGTTAGCAATGTTTTCCAAGAATAGAATGAACATTAAAATACCAGAGAAGTTAAAAATTGGAAGAAGTGGCAATTCCTTCCAAATTAATAATGGAGATTGTGAAGAGCAGAGAATGTTGGAAGACTTAAGATTCATTCAGTTTTCTGTACTGTTTTAGGACTTTTTTGCTTTGATTCTTAAACCAGGAACATCATGCGTTTGCAAATCTGTTATAAAAATTGCAATTCAGTGTACTGTTTAAAAATTGTTTAGCATCTAAATAAGAGAAATAACTTTTTCTATCCTGGTTGGTGTTTTGTTGCTGTTAAAGTGTGAGTCAAGTCACATAACCAATTGAGTTTGTGTGAAGATACAGTAAAAATAAAATTAGGTCTTCAGGGTTTCAAACAAAGTAAGTAGTAATTCAAGATGTAACATAAATCATAAGAAATTAAAAGATCTTAAGAAAGAAGTTAATGCATGTTTTTCCTGGGAAAAGAGTAATTGGTAGGATATTGCAGTGTAATAAATACTTTCTGTGAACATGGACATTTTTCTCTGTATTTTGAAAACTGAAGGATAGATTTGTTGTATGTTTTAGATTGTGAAGTCTGAAAATTACATATTTGGTAGCAAGATTTTTTATAACTCCTCCTAACTTAAAACAGTCATCATAAAACCACAAATATATTTTTCAGTATTCACAAGAGAAAGGAGTAATTTATTTTTTTTTTCCTTTGTAGTTCTGAGGTATACAGGCTAAATCTGGAACAAGGAAGGTTTTTGAACTCCCTGCAAACTGATGCTGCGTAAGTTATCTGTAGTGCACGACATCTGTCTGTCTTCTTTCCACCAGGTGGAAGCAAACTACTAACATGCTCACCATTAGTACTGTATCTGAATACTGCCCAAATGCGTTGCAGAGTGGAAAAGGAACATATGCTGAAGCTGAGCCTCATTTTATTTTATGTTCTGTAATTCTCTGTTCTAGTGTTTGTTTTAATTGAGTTTTCTTTTGTGGATATTCTGAAATTGCTTAATATAGACTTAGAATGAATATATATATTATATTAATATATATAACTCGATCTTAAGAGAATTTCATTAAAACTTTACCATTATTGCTCAATTTAGCCATCACATAGAGATCTACCCACAGGGTATGTACTTTTCCAGACATGTCTTTGTCCTTCTGCTCTTGGAATAGCCCGAAGAAAATATTTATATCTCCAGCATGTGTCTGATTCATTTGAAAACCCTACCAGAGCAGGAGCTGGGCTGCTTTCATGAGGGCAGAGGCAGATTAGAGGAACAGACTTGACTAGATGCAGTGGCTAGTTGGTGGGCAACAGCTGGTGTTCAGTGGGTAGGATAGCTTAATGGCCGAAGCAGTATTTGTGTAGGGCACGATAGAGAAACCGAGCAGCAGAAAAAAAAGGAAGAAAATCCTGGACTGGGAGAGCTAAGGGTGTAGTGTAAAATCTGAAATTAGAGAGATGAGACTTGAAGTTGTGAGAAGTTTGTGGAGTGCAGGAGTTGGATGAGTTAGAGAGTGGAGGGCTTTGAATGGAAGAAGCTGGAAAGCACGGGGATGGATGTTGTAAAGATAAACATTTGTACTTGGGAAGAACTGCTGAAGAAATCCAAGGGCTCTTGGGTGACCTGTTGAGAAACAGGTGAGGGAAAGGAAGATAGGCCATTCATCAGAATATGTTGGAGATGTAAGCTTCAGAACGTAGGTAACGGGGAACGCCTTTTGATATAATTGAGTTTAAGAATATAGTGGAGCAGAGTGATAGGGCAAGGCAGTTTCAGGTAATCAGCACTGTCTCTCATGGCTCCATATTCTTGGTAAGCTCCTCTTAAGTATGGGAAGCTGCTATTAGATTGCCATCCGTCCCTTCTTCCAGCTGTTCATTTTCCACGCTGAGCAACAGTGTGCATGATTACACAGAAACTGGTTTAGCTATTCTTGTGTTAAATTATTCTGAGGTAATTAAACTTGCTCCTTTTTCTGTTTTAGAGAGAGTAATGTCTGTGACATAAATCCTGTGCACTTCTTGTTTGCAATGGGGACAGCTGAGGTAAATGTTTGCATTCCTTTTATAAAATGGGCAGTAGTGTTTGTTTCCTTTTTATCTTAGTTTGCATGAGGATAAGAAGAAATCATGGCAGGAACCTAATTAATTAATTTGCTCTCATTTGCAATGTTAAGTATAAATACACTGAACAAGATGACTTTTTAGAGCATAATGCAGATAGAGTTTCTGAGCAACCTTGGTTGCTGAGATGCTTGAGATTTTGCAAATGGGAGAGAAAATAATGTTATCTTGCTTTACAGTATAGCCATCTGTACAAATTAGCTAGCATGTGTACCTATTAATCTTAATGATTTCGATTCAGATCACATTTGAAAAATAAATAAATGTGAGGAGCTTGTGTGCCATTATTAGAACATCTGTCAGCCTAGGATATTGGACTAGTTATTAAGCAATTAAATAATTCATTATTAAACTTTTTCAGAGTACCAGGCATCTGTTGCATAAGCTTGAAACATATTTTCTGAACTTTCTAGGGTAAAGTAGAATGCTGGGATCCTAGGACTAGAAATCGAGTTGGGCTGTTGGACTGTGCTTTAAGCAGTGTGACAGCAGACACAGAGTGAGTAAAGCCTACCTTTTCAAAATGTGTTCTTCTGTTTTTTCACAAGTTTTGCTTTTTAGAAACAAATCCAACTTTGCATTAAAATGGCCTTCCCATGGTATTCTCTTCTCACTTCTGGTGTAAATAAGGGGTTTTCTAAGTCATAAAGGAGTCCCTTAGTTGTTGATCTGAGTAGTAGTGGCTAATTTTCTATACAACCACAAGCTGTGAATGTAAACAATGCCGCTTTTTGAAGTAGTATTTCTCTGAGTGATATCTGTAAAGCAATTTACATTAATTATCTTAGCTATTTTTAACATCTAAAAATTATTTGCAGCCTTTAGTGAAAGAATGTCTAACTGTAAGCATTGTGCTTTGCAGGATAGATGGTTTACCATCCATTTCGGCACTGAAATTTGATGGAGCTTTGAATATGGCTGTTGGAACATCTACTGGGCAGGTAGACTTAACTTCATCTACAACAGTTTTTAGGAGAACCTCTACTTGCAATTGCCAGTCCAAGTCTATCATACATTGTGTGTGCTTATTGCAATGTAAATATATATTAATACAAGTGTTTATAAGAGCTTGAATTACATGTGTAAAATAATAACCATCATTCTTAAACTGCAAGTTAATTTTGTCAAGTGGTCTTGCTCTTCAGAATACCGTAGGGACCACTTAAAATCATCACAACCTACATACTTCAAATTCTGTGGTTTTCTTGCTATGGAATAGTCAAATATGTGGGGAAGTTGCTGCCTTTTGAGACTCATTTATTAGTACAATCTCAATGCAACATATATACTCTCCCTTTTATTGATGGTGGCTGAAGAAGCAGAAGTAGTTGTCTTTTCTTTCTGTAAGGGATCATTTTGATTCATTTATTCAGTGTTGCCATCATATTTGGAAAAAGGAGTATGGGGACTTTTTTCTGCCTTCATCAGTTTGGGGTTTAGAAAATTGTACTTTGTTCCAGAGCAGACACATATGTAAGAATTGCATTTGCAATGATGTTAGTATACATGTCATGCAAGTTTTATTGGAGATTATATTTTTTTAATTAGACAAACTTAGAGTATAATATTCACACTTTGCATGTGAGATAATTAAGGTTTCCGTAGGAAACTTTGGAGATAAAAAATGCAGGTTTCTGGAAGACAGGGACTGTACTCTCTATTTTCCTTTACATAAAAAAAATTACACTCTGTAGTGTTTCACTGAAAGAAAGTGGTACTTGCTGCATGTAGAAGGGAGTCTGAGAATTTTAATCTTGCAAGAACAGCACAAGAATCTGAAAGTGAAGTATTAGTAATGAAATACTAAGAGACTTGAAAATGGTTCATTTTAACAACAGAAATTTAAAAGACTTTAGAAAGATGGTGAGCTCTCAAATTTGCTCTTAGTTTTTCTAGACTGAAGCATGCTGAGGTTAAAATATATTGCCAGAATAAATTTGGCTCACTTAAGCTGTTTTCAGCATTTAAAATTATTCCCTTTACCTAAGTCGTGTCCACGCATTTAAGTAAAAAATCTCAAGTTTAGTGAAAACTTCAGTGAAGATCTGATGTGTGTGACTTCCTCTTGATCTGACAATATTGTAAGTTTAATCTGTCTCTTATTCTTTAAGGTTTTGTTATATGATCTCCGGTCTAGTCATCCTTTAATAGTCAAAGATCACCACTATGGCCTGCCAATTAAGTCGATTCAGTTTCAGCATCAGTTGGATTTAATTATCTCTGCAGATTCTCGAATCATAAAAATGTGGAACAAAGATACAGTAAGTGTTTTTATGTTGCTGCATTCAGATTTTTCAAATTTTTTTTTTTCCATGCAGCTTGACTAATAAAGCTGAAATTCCGTGTAAGAAATAGGGTTTTTAATGTGTCCTAATTCACATTGCATTTTGTTCTGACTAAATAAACCAACATCTGGGAAGTTATTCAACAGCCTGTCAGGTATAAAGATACTGCCTTAGGTATTTTTTTTAGCCTGTTTGTCCATGTCTGCCTAAGATGCTTCTTTCAGTAGAAGGTTTTAAACATAAAAAGGAGTATCTTAGCCATTGCCCTGGTTGGCATATTTCTCGCAGTGTGCTTGAACACATCCCGTTACAATTTTTCATCAGTGAAAACACGGTGGTTCCAATTCCCTGCTCAAAGAAGGGCTAACTTAGAGGTGGATCAATTACTTTATGACCTATTAAAATCAGGTGCTGCTTATTTTCTCAGAAATGTATTTGGATATTGAAGCAGGTACATTGCCTAGATCCAAATAACCATGTGTATTTTGCTGTATTAATGCATTATATTGCAGTAAACAATGTCTTTATCCCTGTCTTTTGCACCTCTAAGTAAAATCGAAATCTCTGATTTTCTAACACTTTTCTTCATTATATTATGCTGTTCTTTTTTGTATCTTTCCATCAGTGAAGCTTGCACAAAATATGTTACCCCCTAAATTCATAGTAACACTACTGTAGCTTGGTTTGGTTTGAGGGGCTGTCTTTAGTCATCATATTCCTTCTAAAAAAAAAATGCTCCATCTGTGCTTTTCGAGCTTTATGGTGAAACATATCTAGAGGATTTGTAGTTTAGAGGCACTTTTTTCTGACCATTTCAGGCGGTCATTTCTCTATTGTTGTGCTTCTTCATGAACTTTCAACAGCCTCTCATTTTTTCTGTGATCACAAGCAGTTTTTTGTAAGCTCCTCTGCAGTTATTTTTTATTGTTTAAAAGAGCAAATAAATTATTGGTTATTATTGAAAACATCTGCTGTGGCCTCTCTCCATTTTTCCTAGGTATATATATAATTTTCCTCACTGAGGATGAAACACTGTAAGGTTTGTCAGGTGGCCTCTGCAGTGGGAAAAGGGAGGGTTTCGTACTGCTGGAAGGCAAAGGTAGCTTTGGACTCTTTCCTAGATGATGTTCCAGCTGGCTCCACCTCTCCCAGATGTTGGTTCCTGACTATCTCTGGCTGGGAACCAACTGCAGAGGCAGACTGCGGGGTGGAGAGCATATGGCTTTGATACCAGAATAGCCCCATGCTGAGACGTGCCTTGGGGTGGGGAGCATGAGGCTTTGTCTGCTAAGACTGGGGTGGGGGAGGACTCCTATTAATCATCGGGGAGAGACCAGAGGTGGGTGGGGTAACAGCATGTAACTGGCAGGGAAAGGAAGGGCTCAGAAAGGTAGGTGGGATTGCTGCAGGGGAAGAAAAAAGAGGAATAGGATCAAAATTTGCTCTTTTCCTGTCCCTCATTTAGGGCTGTGTAGGCATGTACTCTCATGCTTCAGATTCTGTGGCCCAGTTCTGAGAGACTCTTCCTTTACTGGCTGTCTTGTATGTTGGCTTATAAGAGCACCTGTATTTTGTCTAGGTTTTTTAGACTCTGTTCCAATTCTTATTTTTTTGAGAACATTGTTTCCTGCTTTTACCTCTTTCTTAAATAACCTTAATAATTTCAATTCTGACCTAAGCTAGATACCACTGGATGCTTTCACTACTTTTATTTTATATTTAGACCTCTTTAATACTGAGTTTATGGTCATTCTATGACAAATTATAAATAAAGTGCTAAGCTTTATTTCATTTCATGTAGAAACAAGCAAGGTGGAAGAACCAAGCTCCAGATACAAATTCCACTCCCAATCCATCATTTCAACTAGTCATACTTACCAAATAAAATTATTTAAAACGATATTCAAGGTAGAACGAAATGAGGATTACACTGATTATGTGCCAGACACTTATGGACCTCACCCCCTCGACTGCACAGAATAAAGTAAATCTGACACACGTTTTCAACACAGAAGTGTGAGCTGAGAAATTGAGGTGCTACTGTACATTGCTGTGTCTTCAGTAACCACTAAATGTCCTTGTAAGAGACAGGATCAGAGACAAAATAAAATACTGAGCTCCTAGTATTATGTTCAGATACTTTATTGTATTCTTCTGCAAAATCTGTTCATCCTTATTCCACCATATTTCTTGGCTTCTCTAATGGCTATTCTTAATGTTTAGGTTTACTAAATTTAATTATATTGGAGTTCTTTTTAATGTATTTTCTTCCTACAATTTCAGGGGAAGATATTTACCTCAATGGAACCAGAATATGAGATCAATGATGTCTGCCTGTATCCAAATTCAGGTATGTTAGATACATTTATGTCTTCCTAAGTTTAATCGAAGCTGTGGTCTTTTTTTCTCTGTATGTGATTTGGGTTAGGTCTACTTTCTGCCTTATGGCAGAGCTAGGAAAAATAGTTGCTTGTCACTTGGTGTCATTGTTTCCTCTCTATCTGTATTAAATCGGAGCCTTTTTGCAATTAGAAGCTGCTGTGCTGTCAGTTGAGTGATTGACCTCTTTCGCTCTTTCAAATACGTTTAATTTCAGGGGAATATAAATTTTACCTTTTCGTCTTAGCCAAGTACCACATGAGTTAGAGCTTGCTGTCTAGAGCTAGTAGAAATCTCTTTACAGCAAGTTTACAAATTTTTACAAGTGTTTACAGCTATTTTATCTTTCCCTGTTTTAGATCCAGCACTTGCTGAGCCCTCCCTTAGATGGAATACTTTGGTTTTAAGCCTAGATTCCTCAGTGCACAGATTTGCATGCTTTGTGTAACTGTTTTCAAATTTATTGCATGTCATAATGTTATTTTTAGAGTTCAAAACTGAGGGTTGCTTCTAACCAAAGTTTTCAGGTCCTACCTTATGAGTAAAAATATTTTTACAAAAATGGTGGTTGTATGTGCAGATGTGCTTTGCTTCTACCTCAGATTGCAACTGGCCTTATTTTTCCCTGCTTAATCTAAATTGCTTATTTCTTAACTACTATGTGACACCTACTTTATTTTTCTTATAGAAAGCAGTACTGAAAAAGATGAAATAAAAATCAGGGCCACTAGGATGGCACAGGGCAAAATTCTAGGTCCAGAGAATGCATGTGTTGGAAAGTCTGCTGTTATCTTAATTTTAGAGAGAGATAGCAGCAAATACAGAGTGACTTGGACTTTGATTCATACTAGGAGCTCGAATTCAAGATTGTAGATAAGTGAGTTTGAGACTTGTAACGAGTTAAAACTTATCTTGTCTTTTCTGCCAACTTCAGTTAAGGATGTTCCCTTTTTAAAAATTTATTTATTTTTATTTGTAAGATGAGCACTTAAATACTGATCCCTGCTTATATGGTGGGCATTTTTTACTTTATGCAGCAGGAAAACTATAATGGTCTGCAGGACCTTGCTGATGAAAACATTAACTGACTTCCATGCTGCTCAGGTTTAGGTAGCCCCCTTTGAAACAAAATGGTCCTTCACTACTTAGGAGTTGGGCTGGGTTTCCTGAGCCCTCAAAAAAGATATTGGTACCATTTTATTTGTGTTCCATATATTAAAAAAATATGAGGGCAAACTTTTCAGCAGGGCCTGTTGCAATAGGACAAAGGGTAATGGTTTTAAACTGAAAGAGGGTAGATTTAGACTAGATATAAGGAAGAAATGAGCGTAGTGAAACACCGGAACAGGATGCAGAGAGAGGTGGTAGATGTCTATCCCTGGAAACATTGATGGTCCAGTTGGACAGGGCTCTGAGTAACCTGATCCACCTGAAGATGTCCCTGCTCATTGCAGGGGTGTTGGAATAGATGTCATTTAAAGGTCCCTTCTAACCCAAACTGTTCTATGATTCTGAGGTTTAAGGGAAACTGTGGATCAATATGATGTGAATTGTTCTTTTTCAGTAGTTTTGTGGGAGTTTTGTTGTCGTTGGTCTTTTAAAAATGAAATCATTTTACCAACCATCTTCAGTATTACTGCCTTTCAATGGGAAGCAAACCTCATGTATCTTTGACCAAACTACACAATGACAGACTTTAGTGGATCGCTTAGAAGAGTTATTAATCTCTTCTCTGAGCACACATGCACTGAATTGTGCTAGGGGAAAAAAGTTTTACTACTCACTGAGTAGCCTTGACTCAGCATCAGTTAAGTTGTAGAATACAAATAAAGCTTAACAGCATCTTCAGTGTACAAAAATCTGTGCCTCATTTGTGTCAATTATAAACAAAATTTAACATTTGTATTTTCTAAAACTCCTTCTCCCATTTAATACCACTTCATAGTCATGTTTTCATTCTTCTAAAGTAATGATACTGAATTGCAGATGTCTTTCCACATATGGTCTTATTAAAACCTCTTCTCTGAAAAAAAAGTCATTTATTTCCCTTTAAAAGTGATCAAACTAGGCTGCTGTATACTTTGTTAGGGTGTAGTCCCATAAAAATTGGTTAAAACTAACAAGCTGAAACAATGAAAATGCGTGGAGTAGACTTCTCCTTTCACGGAGTTGTTCCTTGTTTTAATTCTTTTATTTCCCCTGTACTATACGCCCATGTACTGTTCTGAAGTCTGTTTTTCCCTCCTGTAATTACTGGTGGAAGACTCTCAAACAGAGTCATCTTTGAAGCACCTGCAGAATTGTCATTTTGTCTCTAGTGATTCATAGTCAATGGAGAAATGCTTTGTCTCCTGGAATAGGAGTGGGCGTACTGATATGTTGAGTATGCAATCTATATACTGTACTATAGTACATTGTGTATGTATATATATAGATGTCTATACTACGAATGCTTCCTTTTCCTTAAATTGCCTGCAGACCTTTCCAGGTATGATTTTTAGCCTCAGCTTGCTGACTAAGCTTTCCCAAATTTCTTGCTTTGCTGGGAAAGCAAGCCCCCTTGTTTCTGACATTCTAAGTCCAGCTGTGTTGTGTATTTTTAATAAAAAGATTAGTTAGGAAGGATTACTCCACCCATGTTAATTGCGTTCCTCTAGTTGGGTGTAAATTATATTTCTACCCTCTGGGTGAGTAGTAATTGACCCAATTATTCATAGTGTCAGTGGCATATGTTAAAGTGCTTCTAGATCAGAATGTTATCTAACTTGATTGTTCTTTTCTTCTTCATATTTAATCTTTTGAATTACCTGGTGATCACCTGTGTTGGAAAGACAAAATTGAGACAAAGATGGAAGTAAATGCCAAATGTCTTTATTACTCTCCTATGTAGAAGGAAATTGAGAGTATTTCTCATTTTCAACTTACACAAGTCTTGTGGCAGTTGGGGATTTTCTGTGCATTTCAATATTGTACAGTAGGCTTTTTATATTGAGAGTATTTACTACCCTTATTCATGGTGTTTCTTAGGCGTATTCATAGATATTTCAAATTTTCCATTTGCCCCGTTTGGCTAATATCACTAGTAGTACTGCATTTGAAGCCACAGTACCCTGTCTCTGATTTTTTGTCGGGAAGCTACTGTTTTGTTGATTTCCCAAGATGAAATATGAATAAAGGTGTAAACCATGTAATGATTTATGACTTTGTTTAGACTACAGGTGTGTGTTTAAAAATAAAACAACCCAAGCCCCCTTTTATTTATAATACAGATTTAGGTACAAGGTAGGTGCAATACTAACGGGATTCATTCTAAAGAGTGTCACGGGGTGATGGTGGATGAGAAGCTCAACATGGGCTAGCAACGTGCGCTTGCAGCCCAGAAAGCCAACCATGTCCTGGGCTGCATCAGAAGAAGCATGGCCAGCAGGTCAAGGGAGGTGATTCTCCTCCTTCACTTGGCCCTTGTGAGACTCCATGTAGAGTACTGTGTCCAATTCTGGAGCCCCTAACATAAGAAGGACATGAAGCTCCCGGAGAAAGTCCAGAGGAGGGCCATGAACATGATCCAAGGGCTGGAGCACCTCTCCTATGAAGATAGGCTGGGCGAGTTGGGGTTGTTCAGCCTGGAGAAGAGAAGGCTCTGGGGGGACCTCATAGCAGCCTTCCAGTATCTGAAGGGGGGGGCTACAGGAAAGCTGGGGATGGGCTTTTTGCAAGGGCTTGTAGTGAGCAGCTGAGGGCTAATGGATCAAAACTGGAAGAGGGAAGGTTAGGTTAGACATTAGGAGGAAATTCTTTAGTGTGGGGGTGGTGAGACACTGGAACAGGTTGCCCAGGGAAGTTGTGGAAGCCCCATCCTTGGAAGTGTTCAAGGCCAGGCTGGATGGGGCTCTGAGCAACCCCCCCATGCATGGGGGTTGGAACTAGATTATCTTTAAGGTTCCTTCCATTCTGTGGATTCTGTGGGATGAATGACTTAAATTTGTTACAAAAACTGGCACCTCATCGTTGTCAGGATTTAGTGTTGCTTGAAGTGATGCTGAACAGTTAAGATAGAGTACAAAAGGGGATGGACACGTAGGAAAAAAAAAGACGTAGGTAACTGTGCTGCTGTCAGACCTGTTTTTTTACTTAGCATTTGATGCAACAGTTTTTACGGGTCCCAATAAGCTGTTCCATTGCAGGCCAAGAATATGTGCAGTATGAGCTGCAGGTAGTGTGATTTCACCCTCCCTCACCTAACTCACCAGTTCTTTCCCTACAAATACTCAGGTTGCCATTGTTTGTTTTGGGTTTGTTTTTTGTTTTGGTTTTTTTTGTGCCAGCAAAATTTCTGTTTTTTCCATTTCTTTTCCTGGAAAGATATTTGAAGTCCTATGTATAAAGCTACTTCATGTGAATTAAATACCTCAAGTATATACATTTTTAATAAAAAATAGTGTTAACCTTTTGTAACCAATATTTTTAAATGTGAAAATCTCTTTTTAGGAATGCTAATGACGGCCAATGAAGCTCCTAAAATGAATATCTATTATATACCAGTAAGTAATACAAATTATTACTGATATTGCTCTTTTAAAACTCAGTTGTTTGGTGCCATTCAGGTTTTCATGTTGAAAAATTACTTCTGCAAATTCACATCTACATTTTTTGACTTTTTATGATGAAGTAAATTTAAGCTAACCATAATTTATTAATGTAACATATTGAATTACTAAAAAAAAAAAAAAAAAAGAGCCTGTAGTTTGCCTTGTGCTACCAGTTCCAAAACTGGCTAATGACAATAGGAAATGCAAGTGAAGCTTTGCTGGAGAAAGTAGTTTTTGATAGCTGATCACAAAAGCATTCCTAAATAGGAGCTATATAGTTTACTTTCAAGATAATAATTTTACTTTCTTGTGAAATATTTAATTACTGTCTTCAATGTGTGGTATATAGTGACATATCATGGCAGTAAATATTCTTCTCTGTTCTGACAGAGAGCTTGTTACTGTGTGGCTTTACGTCTTGCTCTTGGCTGTAGCTTCTTTCTGCTCAGTGCCCCACTTGAATTGCAGCTTTTCCCTTGAGCAGCTCTTCACTTGAAAGGCTTAACTGTAGGTTAACTGTATATTATATTTCTGCAGATTGGTTTTAGGGAGACTTAACAGCAAGCCTCCTGGTGTTAGGGTATGGAAAACTACACCTGCATTTCGTTCTTGTTTTTAGTTTGTTTCTGCAGTGCATTCATTGGGTTGTGGGGGTTTTTTTGCCTGTTAGGAGGTAAATAGTAGGATATATATGTGAATGTTACATGCAGAACAGCTGACCAGACTATAAAAATATGTACACCTCTTCTTAAGTAGTTTTATTCACATTGTGGGCAAACTATAAAATTTGTTAATTTTGATATGTATTTCACTGTTTTTTAAGTCAACCAAGAAGTTTTCATTCAGATAATACATTTTAAATTGATTTTAATTTAATTTTCTTTAGTTTATTTCTGTATCGTTATTATCCCTGCCCCTTGCCTGCCCCCACTCCCCTATCCCCTATGGTCTTGGTGACATCTAAAATGAAGAATAATAAATTTACATTTTTCTTTGTGGAATAGACACTATGTACCTGTTGTGTGTACATGTTTAAACACAACAGTACACCCCTCTAAACTGTTCTAGAATATGATTATTGTGTATTATTACATTTTTGCATTTTAAGAAAGATAAAAATTTATACATGAGTTATTTATATGTCATTTATGTCATATCTAAAGAACAATTTCTGTAATTCAGCTCTAATCAACTTTGAATTTCTTAACTGGAGCTGTTCCACACTTTTGATAACTAAGGGTGGGGAGGCTACAAATATTTTTCTATTGAAGACAAAGTATTGGCTGTAGTTACAAGCTGAACACTTTGTTTCTGTTTACATTATCCTTCCTAAGGTTTAGAAAGTAGCTCTCCAAGCATTTTCAGATGGTCTTTTAAATTAGTGAATCAGGGAAGACAAACTCCCATATTTTCAAAGTCTGATGAGTTTTAAAACTTGAATGGACTAGTTACTCTATTTAAAGTAATTCAGATGGAAGAAGCATTCTTGCTGTCACTAAGAGTAAGGTTCAGTGTCTCTCTGAAAATTGTGCACTGAGATTTTTTTATGCAGGTGTGGATGATATGTGAACTTCACAGCAACAGCACATCAGACATGCATATCCAACATTGTCACTTAGCAAAAAAAAAAGAATTAATTATCTTGATTGTCACCAGCAATGAGTGAGTGTTAGAACTTGTTCTAGCCAGCCTTGAGTAGTCTTGCACATACTGTAAATCACAATGAAAAATGCTTTTTTTTACTGTCTCAAAAATCTCACTCTTGTAGAATCCTCTGTGAATACTGAACTCAGGTTTCTCAAGTCAGATAGGTAATTACTAGCTAAGAAATACAAGCACTCTATATTAGATTTCAGATCATACATAACAGACATTATTGCAAATCGAAATATTGACCAATACTATCTAGTATTTTTGCAGCATGCAGGCTATTCCAATGAAAATTAACACAAATCTTTCCTTAAACCATCCTCCTTTGTCACTGTGCTCTCATTATTGGTACCTGAATCTGCCTGAACTTGTTTGGATCATACTGGTTTATGGTTTTACACTTACAGTGATACATGAGAATACAAATAGACCTGAATTATTAATGTTAAATTAGAAATCCAAATTCGAGTTCTATTTTTGAAATTCTGTTGTGTATAAGAAAATATAAAGTTTTATTCAAAGGCTACTGCCAAGATTAAGCTAAACTTCTTCAGTTCGTCTCAATGACTTTGAGCTTGAATGCTGCTAAAGATGTCTTAAATACTGGCATGACTTTTTTTTTTAGTCACTTATCTATAGTTCATTTCAAAACATGGAATGCTTGTTTTAGAAAAGCTAACAGTAGTGAGAAGTTAGTTTGAAATAGAGACAGAAGTCTCACTCTAGTAACTGGCTCTTTTACCCTGTCTGCCTTTTCATAGGCAAGACTGAGGGGGCTGGCATTTCCTAAAAAATCAAGGATGTAGCTCACTAGATCTGTGGTGGTTGGCTGTTTTGGTTTTTTTAATCTTCCTTTTTAAATGAAGAAAATATAAAATGGAGAAGCTGTGTCAGCCTTAAGTGGTTCCAGGACATTTGTTGTTAAGGAAAACTCAATGTTACAGTTTTATTCCTTGATCTTTTGGGCTAGCGATTTGAGCTCAGAGATGCACACCTTTCCTTTGGTTTCTATGTCAGTAAATTATTAAGACAAGGGTGATTTCCATCCTTGGAACATTGAGTAATTTCCTTGCAGATGCAAAGATGAGTTTAGTTGCACGTGTCTTTGGAGCAAAACTTTAAAGAACTAGTGATTTGCTACATTACCTGATCTCTTTTCATTTTCTAGCTTTTCCTAAGAGCTAGGATTCACTGCTTTTCCAATGAACAGTTAATTTTCTGCTTGTTTGTTTACTTAGAGATAGAAGTGAATACTAATTAAGATGTGCCCTCTGTGTTTGAGATGTTGACAAGAACTGAGTTATAATTCTTGAATTCCACAACAGAATAAATGCCTGGGGGAAATGCTGCTACTATAAAGGACAGTTGTGTTTCAGAGCTCTTGGAAGTACTTTTGTGTAAATAGAATCCATTTGATTGCCCTAGCCCTTCATTGCCCTGTAGTGCTAGTAACTCTCTTTAAGTCTTCGTTGGAACAGCTACAAGGAATTACCGTGGTTATGGTCAAGGAGGGTACTTGAGATCTCAGATGTATGGTGCTGTGCTCTATCTTCTAGTTTAAAACAAGAAAAAAAACTCTTCAGAAGAAGAGATGCACAGAAGTCTTACAGAGCAGGAGCGCATATGTATGCGGAGGGGTGCAGACAGACCCAGCATCCTCTGTCCTTGATTGAAGTTGGCCAGACAGTGTAGAACTGTGCCCAGCCTAATATACCCTGCCTCTCAGCAGGTTTTATTGGTGTGGGCACAGCGCTGTGCTAACACAGTTACATGACTTGTGAACTAGAGTTGGCTTGTGTCCGGCCAGCTTGGAGTACGGTCTGACTGAGCTCATGTCTGACTGAATTATCTGTGTACGTGTGCCCATTCTCTCCATTGTTAATGCCAAAGCTAAATTTCCATTGCAAAACCAAAAAATGACTGTCTCTTGAACTTCAGTGCTATGAAAGAGTTGACAATGGGTATCATAATATTGTCTGTAATCATTTACAGCATGACTTAGCTTTTCCTGCAAAATTTTCAACAAGATAAGTATGACATTTGAGACTAGGAATGTCTGAGGGAGCTATGCTGTTCTTAACAAAAAAAACCAAAACCAACAACAAAAAAAATCACCACAGTTGTTTCTTACGTGTGCAAAGCTGTTAGTGGTGGGAAAGGAAAATTATTTTTTTGTTTAATTAAAAGGACAGGCAGATTTAAATGGCAAGAAGATGCCTTATGCAGGTACACAGTGTGGGGACTGAGTAAAATTCAAATGGCATCTGACACTTAAAATTAGATGTTTTACATAGGTAACATCTTGAGTGGCTTAGACACTCTGTTTTTGTTTTATTTTGTTGGGCTTTAATGAGGGCAAGTGCCTCTGACTGGAATTGGGCTGTTTGCCAGTGGTTTAATAGTTAACTTTCAGTTTATGCAAACATTTGGAACCTACTTCTTGCCAGCTGGCTTCCTGGTATATTGCTTTGATGTGTGCCTCGGGAAGGTTGAAATGAAAGTTGTGTGTGCCTTGGGATACTTTTCAGACTACTGACTCAGAAATGTAAGTTGAGTCAACAGTGCAACCAGGTCCTGGCCAAATAAATGAAGAGAGGAAGAAGCTTCACCGACACACAGTGGTCTGCTGGCCTGGCATCTAAGTTGATCTGGGTTCTCTTGAGTTTAATTGAGGCTGTCAGCTTCCATGACATGTAAAGTTCTCTTTTCAGGCTACCATACCCTGTATGGTAGCTCCTGAATGCTCTGAAAGCAAGGGATGTTATTTATTCTGAGTGTTTACTAGTGGTTACATGAACATGTCTGATCTTAGCACAGACATTTCAAATCAGTCCTGTCTCCTTTATTGGACTTGAAACTTTGGGCTACATATGCATACTGAAACTGAAACTTGCTCTATTCATTAGGCTGATAAAAGAAGAGAGCAATTAAGTGTGTAATTAATTGAGTGTAATATTCTGTGTTCTGGATTTCTTCACTTTCCTGCAGTCTTGGCAGAAAACTCCCTGTTGAGGCTAGAAGCAATGTACTTTTGGTGTAGGGAAGATATTAAGCTCTTTAAGAAAAAATAAATCCGTCTCTGGCTTCTTTTCAGGTGGTTTTGGAGAATAATTTTATATCCTAGCACTCTCCTAATTCACGATGGTTGGAGTTATAAACTGGAAATGTTTCAAGGGCAGGTATTTCTTGCCTACTCAATGATTCAGTTTCTCCAAGAATATCTTTAAAATGGGTCTGGTTTCTAATACAATACCTGTTTTGGATATACAGATCTCTTTATTGCTAGAAATAGTTATGAATTTTGTCCTCTTCAAATTGGATGGCTTTTCAACTAAATAATCCATTCCTGCTACTTCTTGCCTTTCATACATGCTATTTTAGATAATTTAATTTATCTTTTTCTTAAGGTCCTCTACTTGCCTGTTATAATTACTCTTTATCACCATATTTACGTATTTATTATGCCTCAAAAATACTGTTTCTCTTTTTAAAAAGGATTTTTCTTGAATTTAGAAAAAAAAAAGGTTTTAGAAAAAATAGTAAAAGCTAGTTTTTCCTTAATAATCAACCCTGAAATAGCATAATCACAGATTAAGGCACCAAATTCTACTAGTTTGTGTGTTTTCATGTAATGCATTGATTATTTGATGAAAGAAATCTGTAGAGGGGAACTTGTGCTGAGGGAAATAAAAGTGAAGGCAGTTCTTTTGATACCTTAATTCACCCCCTTTATTTCTTTCTTGATACTGGTTTGGAACGGTTCTGGATTGTAAATTAAGAATGAACATCCTTTGCTTTGATTGTAGGCTTCCAAAGATTCCAAAGATTTCTGTTATGTTCGCTCACAGACAGAAAAAACATTTATCTGAAATAGGTTAGTATTTTCTGTCAGTCTGGGGACATGGCGCTCTCACTGGTTCTGTACAAGGGGTTGTAATAATTGGGTATCTGTCATTATGGTCTAATTTTTCACCTTAGGGGATGTGGGAGGTTTCCTATGTGTGGCACACTCCACACTTAAACCTCTGTAGTCATAGCCTTTCAGAACAGTTTTATCACTCTAAGACTTACTTTCTCATCCTTTCATAATTTTGGGTTCTACTAATTGTTTTTTTCTCTCTCTTGGGTCTTCATATAATGGGGCTACAATTAGAGAAAAACACCTATACACACCTGGTGCTTCATGGCCTTAAGACCGATGTTTTGTAGAGACAGCTGTTGTTCAAGTGGTTTATGGGTGCTGTTGGAGTTACAGCACGATCTTCCAAACTGATTTTTGGCTTCTGTGTGGTAAAAGCTATGAAAAAATGTTGCAATTTTTTTTGTATTCGTAGCTGGCATTTTGAGACTAACAGAACAAATTAAGACTAGAGTATGAGATTTTTATTTATTTTAGGATGTTTCATGTCTTCTGATTGGCTGTATTGGGTCATTCTCCATTAATCCTGCCTCAACTGTCTTCTTGAAGATTGTATGATCAGGCTGAAATTTTTTAGAAGACAGCCGTTCCTTCTATACAGCCCTTACCTAAGAAATTTTAGGTAAAGTGGAAAGCAACCATGAAACGGAATTGTGCTAAGAGATTGTTTTCCCTATCCTGAAACAATATATAGTGTAGAAAAATGTTTTGTTCCCTGTGAAAAGATGTTGTAAAATAAAAATGTATTAGTTACGACGTAGAATGGGAAATGCTGGTCTCAACCTTAGTTTGCTTATTTTGAGAACTGTGAAATGACTGGAAAGCAGGGTTATTATGAAGTAGTTAGTATCTTACAGTTGTGTTTTGGGACTGCCAAGTGTTAAAAGACAAAACTTGCCATTAATAAAAAGACACTTGAGCGCATCTTTGGCCTTTAAGCTAATGATAGGTTTTGATATATCGTTCTTTTAGAAGTGTGTTTTCCATCCAGAATTGTATAATGCTTTACACAGAAAATTGTGCAAACAAGAATGTCTGACAAATGATATATTACTTATCTCACAGTACTAACAAGCATAGGAAAAAAGTTGTTTATCTTCACAAACAGAAATGTGAGCTTCCTACTTTTAACCTAAACACTTTCAAACTGAAAATCGCATGCTGAGCTTTTTCCCAACAAAGGATATCCTCCATTTCCCATGTGCTGGCTGAGAGACACAGTGCCACTTATCACACATATATACAAGGAAAACACCAACGTGCGATAATCAGGAAACCATTTCTGGTCTTCCTGTGAAACTTGTTTTAGATGTTTTTTGGTGCTGATGATGTAATAGTTCAATATCATGTGTAGATTATGAAGGTGTATGCTCCAGGATTACTGCTGTTGTGGATGATAGTATGATAGGCAGTGCTTCTTTATTATTATTTTTTAATAGATAGCAGCATGCTGATCATTAAGTCCATATATCCTAATGATTTGCATCATACCCTTCCTAGAGCTGAGGAGAAAACTCTTAAAAACAGAAGTTTTACTGAGTTATATCAGGTGATTGCTCTGCCAGTTGATAGACTTACACGATTTTTAGTGTTTTGACTGTTTCTTAAGAAATTGGTAGTATGGGGCTCTCTGTTCTTTGGTTCCTATTGTGAGAAAACAGGTTTTGAGGGAGGGTGCTTCCCTTTTTAAATGATAGAAAATGTAAGCCTTGCGTATCTGAAAGATATTTTTTATTTTTTAAGGTGTAGTTGTTCCTTGCTTTGGGCCATCTATTCTTCACGTGGTTTCTGACAATTTAGAGGTGCCGCTGCTCAGCTTCAGTCAGTGAAGAGAGAAGCTGTCACAGATAATGAAAAGACGTAATTGCTGGGAGAACATTTTGTACTATACTAGTTTATCAGCATGTAATGAGAACTGGTGCCTTTTCTAGCTTTTGGATCAGAAAAGACAAAGCATGTCAGAATGTTCTCTGTATGGTAATTTCAACTAAAGTATTTCATTATATTTGAAAGCAGAGACAAGTGACACTTGTGTCTTATCTGTATTGTCATCTTCTGTGCTACATTCAGTAGTGAACCAAATGTGTTGTAAGTTATGACTGTTTTACACAGAAATAGTAACAAAGCTGCAAGGATTTAAGATTTCTATCCCACAAACCTGAGAGAGAAATCAAACAAATATGGGAAAGCTTTCAAATATGTATTTGAAAGATATTTCCTACTAAAAGACAACCATTTCATAAGTTACATAAAATTTCTTCTTACTAGCATTACGCTCTGTAAAGAGTAGGCTGGTTTATGCTGAGATTATCTTCATTATCTGTCTGGAGGTGTTGCACATTCCCAACAGGTAGTTGCATTTCCTTCCCTTTGTGTTGTCTGGCAGTAGTTGTATAAACTCAAAGAGAAGTCTTTCTCCCAGGTTTGCAAAGAGCAATTAAGCTGCCATGGTAGGGAGTTATTAGAAGCTCACACGTTCCTAGATTTCCAGTAGTTTGTGAGTTATGTACAGTAGACATACAGCTGGATTTGGCCATTACCTTTATATCCCTCAAATTTCCCTAAAATAAAGGTAATGCTCTGAACTCCAGTACAGTAAGTTTTATTTTCATAACCATAAGGACATTTCTGCTGTGACATTCCTTGGTATCTGGTTGTATTGTGAGAGCCCTGTTTTTTCTGGCCACTTAAAAGCATGAAAGGCAAGTCCTTACACAGTGTGATGGTTAGGAAGTTACTTGTCCCATCAAAGAAATGGAGAAGGGAACTTGCTGGGATTTTGGCTTTCGGGCTTATTCTTAGTTCTTCTTACTTCCTAATTTAGATTGCAATCAGAGGCTGTTATGTACACACTAAAATCAACGCACGTTACTCTCATCTCTATTAGTGGTGGAAGTTTTGTCCATTGATGGCCTATGCCCTTGGTATTGCAAGAAATGCTATCATATTTTGAGATACAGATTTCTGACTATGTTGGAACAGGTAGAAGCTGTGTAGAAGTTCTCTCCTTGTTTAAGAAAAAGGCCAATGCAGTTATGAAGTCTCCTACTTGCTGTTGCCTTGTCTGTGTCCCCTGCACTCACAATTGTAAATGCAGGGGGAGAGCTTTGTGAGGGCTTTATTCTTCAAAGAGTATTGTAATAGCGTGAGGTTTTTTGATAAGACTTCACATGAAATGTGGAGGTGGAGTGTTGGTGAGGGTGGTTGTGCTGGTTCAGTGATGCTGTGTCACTGAACAGTAAATTGGCTTTGTGAAGCATCTAACAAATAGCAGAACCTATGCAAAGGAATTGGTAGACAGATATGATAGGGGATGGGAGGTGTAAAGTGCAGTTGCTGCCTTTATCATCAGCAAGGCATTGGGTCAGCTCATCATTCCTGTTCTACACCTTTTTCTCCAGAGAAAAGAAGTGTCAGACCAGCAGCAGATGTTCACAACTAAAAAAAAAAAATAA
This sequence comes from Hemiprocne comata, assembly GCA_020745705.1. NCBI lineage: Eukaryota > Metazoa > Chordata > Aves > Apodiformes > Apodidae > Hemiprocne > Hemiprocne comata. The sequence continues at coordinate 88,116,535 of CM036588.1, forward strand.
AAAAAAAAAAATCCTGTGAAGTGAGTCTCAGCTGAATTTGCTGCACATTATTTAAGTAATTAACTTAAGTGCCTCTGTTATTGCAGCAGGTATGGTGTAGAAGCTGCCATATTAGAACAAGAACAGACTTCCGGGAATTTTTAATTCATTTTCAGCTGACATATATGAGAAAGTGCTTGAAGCAGATCATGCTTGTAGTGCATGCTTTGAGAAGCCATTCTCTTCTTACCTCTCCTGCTTGTAGTGCATGCTTTGAGAAGCCATTCTCTTCTTACCTCTTGAGCTTCATTCGATTAGTTGACTTAAAGTGAAAGTGGTAGGTTCTTGTCCTTCAAGTTTCTATCTATTTTTCTGACATCAAATTGTCTCAGTTCCAATTGTCTGAAGACCTAAAGCCTGTAGGGAGTCAGATAAATAAAAAGATACATAACAATAGCGATGGGTATTTATTTTTTGTGTATGTCAGAATGTGGTAGGAATACTGGTGAGAGCATCAGACTTCTTGCTCTTAATGCCACTGCTGGTAAGTTCCAGATGACTTGTGAGAAGTGTCACTCTGTCATCCTTTCTTGTGAGGATGAGAAGTATTCTGCTAATCTTATAATTTTTAGGAGTAGCTTTCATTGCTGAAAAATTATTTGCTGTGCCTGTTTTGGAGGGCATTTTTACCTCAACATTTTGAGCAACAGGACTGTTGCCTCCTTTGAAAGATGGTGGCTTCACAAAGAAAACACTCACAGTGTGAGCAGACCTGTGACTGGTTAACTGACTGTAATACCTGTGAGATCAGAGAATATGGGATTAAAACAAATAAATCCACTGTGAAGCCAAACTGTTTAGGATTAGAAAAATAAGAACTTACTATATGATAACTACCGGGGCAGAAAGATTTAGTATCTCATTCCTAGAAGATATGTGCAAGTTCCTGCAGCAGTTTTTGTTTAACACTGGGAAGATCTTAGAAGAAACATTTCCTTTAACGTGCTCTCTAAGGAGTAAAACCTCCAAATTGTTCATTTGGCAGCTTCCATAGCATAGCAAAAGGTAGGAAAACCAACCTCTCTCAGATTAATGAATTTGCCAAAAATGTCTGGACGTGCTGGAGTTAGGATGAGAGAAAGAGCCAATTAGTTGTATAGTTCAGTGAAATTTATGAGTGTGTGGGCTCAAAACCAAACACAATGCTGTTGTCAGTAGTATGCCGAAAAGGAAAAATGTGCTGTTCAGTCTCTCTTGGTCATATCTGTACTCCAGTGAGCTACCTGATGGCCATGGAAGTTTGGTTACTGTAAAAGCATCAAATCTATACCATATAATGTAGAGTGAATAAAAGCGTGGCATTGTGAAAAATGAAAATATTTGGGAGATTTCTTTGGAGTTTATTCCCAAGCCCCATTTAATTTAGAGCATTGAAGAATTTTATTCATTAAATGGGTTCACTCATGAGATTAACAGGGCAAGATTGGAGTTTGTCATAGAGAAAGAAGATGAGAAAGGAATGGCAGAATAAAATTCAACATCGCAAATTGTTCAGAGCACGTTGGTTGCTAAGGGGAACGCACTGTGTATGGAAACGTAGTAGACAGAAACACAAGGTGATGCTTCTTTCTGACAGGAGCTAATCTCCTGGGCTCTCTGAACTTCTTGGGCTGGCTATGACTGAAGCCCAGAAGCACAGAAACAAGGAGAGCCACAGCTTTTCATGTCTATAACCTAGAAATAATCCATCTTGGAGAGTCACCAGTTGCAATTGATGTAACCTTGACTGTTACTCAGGTACAACAAGCTGTTCTTTCTTCTCTTGCCTTTTCGATGCATATAGATGGAAACTTTTCAAGGTTACTACATATAGAGATCTAATTCTTAAAATTAGAGAGCAAAACATTGAAAACAGTACTCTTAAAATGAATAGTAATTAATTACTCATGTAATTGCATTAATTAAACTTGGCTGTGCAATTAGGGAGCTAATTATGTTTAAAATGCAATTGCACATTTCAATCACTGCCCACACCCTGGGGATCACCCTTTTTTTTCCCTTCCCTCAGACTTTCTGTAATCTCTTTTTCCTGTTAAATAGCATGGTTGGAGCTTAGAATACGATGCATAGATGTGCATTTGATTTCTCCATGAAATGTGTCCTGTTAAAAGTTTAAAATGAAATATAAGAATAATATATGAATAAGAAATAGTAATCTAGAATAGAATATCTCTTTATTAAAGTGCTTTAAGTTTGGGTTGTTTTTATTAAATGGGAACAGGGGAATGGAGGAGCTTCCTTGGATCACAGAGTTTAGTCCCATCTTATCACAGGCAATCAGATTGTACAGCGTTTTCCATTAATATGTCGAATTTCATCTGAATAGTAGCTGTTTGTTTCTTCCTCATTATTTCCATTAAGAGGCTGTTTAAGAGTAACTTTCCTCTGATGCTTAGCTAACTTTTCTAATTTACAGTGTCCCTGTGATAACTTGCATGTATTTCTTCTTGTGCAGGCATTACTGTTTCAGGAATCCTCCAAGCAACCTTTTGCTGTACTTGGTACAGTTTGCATTCCCATATCCTGAACATTATTGCCTGGAGTTGTACAAGATTTACGCTGGGTCATTATTCCTATCCTATACTAAAACAATGGCCTTATATGACTATTTTATTGTCTTGTCATCAGATAGTGCAGTTTTTTCCTATTCTGTTCCTTACATCTGATAGTGACAGGCTATACATTTAATTCAACTGTAGTTTTCAATGTAGCTTTTTTCCCTGAGTTTGACCTTTTTGCGTGACAGTTCGTCATCAGCAGATTTTATTGGCATTTTCCCACCATATGTGGCAGTCGTTACTGAAATTATTTAATAGGATAGTCCTTGGAACTTCACTTGTAATCTTTCTGTGCAGTAATCCCCCCTTTCAGCGTAAACTGTTTCTCATTAGCCAGTGTCTATCTTGCCTAACAGCTATTAAAATTCTTATCTTAATAATTTTACACAATGCACTGTACTCTGAGCTCTGTCAAAGACCTTAAAAATGTGCTAATTTTTTTGGTAATCAACATTCAAATAGTATGGCAAGGAATGATTTAACTAGTACATTTTTGCTACCTGGTAGAAGTCTTACAGTCTAACTTAAAATCCATAGAAGTTACCCCAAGAAACAATTTTTCGAAAAGATTTTTGAAAGAAGAATTTGCTTCTAAGATATGTTATGAAAGAGCAGTGATATTATGTATTTCCGTACTTATTTGTTATTAACTGTATTACTATGGTATGGTGTGATATGGCATTACAGTGTTGATTTTTGTAAAACTGCATGTTGCTGTCTTGTCCTGCCATGACAACTAATACTTTTGCTTTCTAAAGCCTCTGAAAGTGTTTTATTGAATGATGTCCACCTACATAAAGTTAGTTTTCCAGAGGGAACTCAGGCAGTGTAAACTTTGCAAATTCTAGTTAATTATTTTCAAATCTGATTTATGCTGTCTGTTAACATTTTGCATATTTTTGGTTGCTAAAATACATCAGTGAAGGCTGGGAGGAGTCTCTGCTGGTTGAGTCTTAATATATTTTGACATCTTATTTACAGCTGTAGGGTTGATCACTGCCTTACATAAAAACTTCCAAGGACTTGCTATTGACCATCCTGAAAAATAGATTTTGGAACCTGTTTTGACTCTCTGAGAAGAAAAGAGCAGCTGTTCCAGTTCACTTGTGTAGAATTGGTCCCTGAAACCTTCAAACAGATACTTAACAATGCTTGTCTGCATGTGCATTCAAAGTATTTTATTTTAAATCTTGTGACATCTGACGCCGGAAGCTTTGACATGTCCTGGGCTTCTTTTAAGTTGTGGAGTATGTTTACCATTACTTGGGATCAGACCCAGATTTTCTGTAGATCTAAGGGCTCTGTGGAGCTGACTGTCAAATTGCTGAGTGGCATTTAAAAGTGCACAACTGCTGTCTGGTGTTTCAGATTAAAGATAAGGAACACCTGTTGTGGGTTGGGAATAATACCTACTCTGTCCTAAGGTTCATTAATTTCAGGAGAATTACGGACTGATGACAGGATGTTTTCTCCAGAAGTGCTCAGGAATTAGGCATCGCCATAAGTACAGAGCATTGCAGAGCTGTAACAAGTAAGATTTGTGATGGACTATTCAGTTAAAGATCTTGTAAAACAGAATACAAAAAAATGGTTTTTGAAGGTATTTTACAATATTTAAAAAATACTTTTCTGCCAACATTTTCCCCTTCCTTTTCTTGAACGGTTTGGCCTCGCAGTTGTCATCCCTGCTCAGTTGCATGCTGGATTACTCATAATGTTTTCTGTGTCTATAGATTAAAAAAAATACATTCAGTAAGTGTACTGACAAAAATTTGGGATGTCATGATACTAGTTGTAAAGTCCACATCTTTACTTCTTGTGGCTTGATATAAGGCACAAAAGGCAACAACAGGATTATTACCTGTGTATCAGGGTGGGAAGTCTCCTGTGGTGAGTCTGGCTGCGTCGCTCACCCGCCTGCTCCCTGTCCCCTGCCCAGTGCCACCCAGCCACCACTCTGTCCTGCAGTTTGGTGGTGGGACACAGTGGGGGATAGCTGCATTTTGGTTACCTCCTGGGTGTTGTTTTCAGTCGGTTAAGGAGGAAAGTGCCAGGAGGGAAGGCGAGCAGGGAGCAGCCCAGCTCCTGGGTAAGGCTCTTTGGTTGATAGGCAAAAATATTTTCAAAGACGTTAGACCTTCTTCTGGACTTTCACCAGCAATTGGTGGGAGTTGTCTCAAGAAGTGGTTATCCTACTGAAAATAGGGTAAGAATGAAAATAGCAAAAATACTGGTTTGATCACTGTTGATGATGCCTGGTTTTCCTATCCTAAGACATATTTGAGTAAAAGCTGAGTGTTGATGTGCGCTCATTTAATAATGATTTTCCCACTAGCTGTGTGCAACTTTTCTAAAACTTGCAGAGAAGCCTATTTGGTATATCATAGATGTTGTAAAAATGAGATCTGTCACTTTAATTGCATGCGTTTACCTACCTCAAGAACATTTTCTCATTTTTGCTGTGAATTCCAGTGCATTTTTCTCCTTTAGATATGGTAGAATTGTACATTCCTAATCTGAGATGATGTGTATTAATTAGCTTACCCAAACTCTACCACATTGTAGCTGTTTTGCTGGTTTGGGGGAAATCTGAGAACCAGGAGGAGGTGGTGCTGGGTGCTGGGTGGCAGGAGCTCAAGGGGTCCCATCTGTCCTGCTGTGTGTCTGCTGCATGGACACACATGAACTGGGGGGGACAGACAGGTTTCATATATTCACTTCATCCTTGGTGGTCTGGTGCAGACCAGCCTCTGAACTGTGACAGTTGTTCCTAAGGTGTCCTAGAATAGGTAGGCAAGTCGTTTCAGTAGAGTGGGAGAGGGAAATAAGACAATGAAGCATACACAGACATCTCTGTAGGGTTTTCCTTTTTGTCAGTTTACATGTGGAATTTGAATAATGGTTGTACTTTCTATTTTTCCCTGGTATTCCGCCACTGTTTTTTCGGTTAATTATCTAATTTGCCCCCTTTTGTTTTCTATGATCTGATCATCCAACTCGCTCCACAGATTACAATGAATAATCGGGTCTTTGGTTTTATGGGTCTCAGTATCAGGTTTATGAGTACAGTGATACTTGGAACAGTGAGTGGAGCTGCAGCTGAAGAGCAGAGGAACATTTCCATTATTTGTGAGATGTCTGCTTTAGTTTGTTCAAAGATTTACACCAGTCAAGATCCCATCAGTGGGTTATCCTGACTGACTGGAGTGGCCTGAGTTCTGATAACTAACGTGTGCTTTCTGAGACTTGAGCAGATGGTGTCATAGATGTGCAAGTGATGAAAAAGGGCTAGTGAAGTGATAGAGATCTTTACATAATGAGCCAGTAAAATGGAATGAAGGGGGGAGCTTTTTTTTAATGGAAATGGACATGAGTCAGGGATTCTCCACCGTCATTTCTAATATTCTTCAGTAGAGAAACTTGTACATATATTTTATTACAAGAAAAGTTTTGTTTAATTAGTAAGTAACTCGTTTTTTATAAAAAAAAATTAACAGTTTCATCCAAAACAAAACTGGATGTAAACTCTAGAGAAGATTCCTCCACTCTAGTCATGCTGTGATGGTCTAGTAAGGAAGCACTGATTCCTTGAATGGCATGAAAACTAGTGGTACATTTAGTGTAACTAGACTGCTTTCTTATTCATGTAAAGGTTTGGTATTTAGATTTGAAGCAGTGGATTAGGGGGAAATAACTGAAAAATCTAAAATCTGATGGAGACAAGATGGAGATAAAAGCTTCTGCAATGTTGGCAAGAAATCCATCTGAATATTTAAGCTGAATAATACTGGAGCAGACATGGGGATTGGGTTAATTCATTAAGTAGGTAACGTCTTTCCTGTTAGTGACACATTATGTCTTTCATTGGAAGCTCTTACTAGTTGGAATAAAATACACAACACTGTAAAAAAGTGCAGTTTTTCATTTGGCCTGTTATGATTCTCAGGGCTGAAATCTTGCAAAGATAAGTCATACTTGATACAGAGACAATAGAGGTCTGGAATACAGTATTATTGTCTGGAGTGTTACAGTCTGGAATATTATAGTCTAGAATACAATTTTACAGTTTTTTGTATATAGTTGTCTTCAAAAGAATACTTTTGAATGAGCTGTGACACACTTTAAAAAAAAAATGAACAGCATTATCTCATACTTTTACCACACTATCACATTAAAACAAGCTATATGTATTCTATCATATATAGATAGATATAAAATCACTTCTACTTGTTTCCATAATTGAATAGGGTCTTAAAATTTTGTTGAATCACAGCCATTCCTATGTTCATGTTGTCAGTGGAGTTTTTAAGATTCATTTTTACAAAAAAAAAAATCAGAAGCCTCATTAAAAATCCCACTCCAGGACTTAACTGGCTGCCTTACATTCTAAAATGTCAGCTGATTTGCTCTAGAGAAAAAAAATGTAGTGTTGGATTTTTCCATGCAGTTTACTCACCTACTAAAATAATAGTATTGGAACAGTTGCATATGGCTGCGTGCATCAGGATATAGAGGGATTTCAATCAGAACAGTGGGAGGGAAAAGTGAAAAGAGCAAATTGTTAACTTGGGAAATCAGGGGAAGCTTACATGGAAAAGTACCTTGATAGTGCAACGTAATATTGTTCAAATAAATCCTTTGCCTCATGGTGGAAATATGCAAGCTTTTTTAGATTTCCCATGATCATACTGTTCATACAGTCTGGGTTTATCCTTGAATAAAAATACATGAGATATATCTGTGGTTTTAATTAAAAGAAATGGGGCAGAATAGGATTTAACAGGATTGCATAGTGAACCTAATGAGTTCAAGATCCAACAGTGCTTTACAGTTAGTGCTATCTAATGCCATTAGTTCATAATTCTGTCTATATTTTTGGGCTCTGAGCTTTTAATATATTAGTCAGACTGGAACCACTTGAAACACTTGAAACCCCTAGATTGCTTGTCTCAAATTACCTAAATTAAAATAACATTTACATAATCTGTAATACTTTTAATGGGTAATGCAAGCAATAGGTTTTTGTTCCCTAAGTGCTATTGCTTATAAGGTTTGTTTGATTTCAAAGAGAGTCACTTGTTACTCCATTTGAGCACAGTAGCCAAGAGTCTTAACTAAATTTTTTCTGTAAGAATGTACAATGTTATAACTTTATCCACAGGTTTTAGGACCTGCCCCAAAATGGTGTTCCTTCTTGGACAACTTGACTGAAGAACTGGAAGAGAATCCAGAGAGCACAGTTTATGATGATTACAAATTTGTTACCAGAAAAGACCTTGAAAATTTAGGTAACACAGTTGAATATCCTCTTTAGCTGACTTCTTTGATTAGTTTTTTATTATTTACATGTATTTACATCATTGATCCATGTATATTTTGCAATTCTGATGTGACATATGAGAACTGTTGAAATTCACTGGCACTAGTTTCCTCCAGTCTTCTTGGTTATTAATATACTATCCTGATGGCTTTATGGTCTTTGGTTTCCAACCAGCGCAACACTAGATATTTGGTTTTGTCAGATTTTTATCCCAAGAAGATGATTGATACTTGCTGATTTAATATGCCTAGGAATCTGTTATGTGTGCTTTCAGACACTAAGTGGAAGCCATAGGAAGAATTATGGGTTAGTTTTAAAAATATTTTTGAGGTGCTCAAATAGTATGTTGGAACTCACAGCAGAATCTACCAAAGGCTGCCCTAATACAGTGTAGTAGTTTCCAGAAAATACAAATCATTCTAGGGCTAATAGAAACGCAGTTTGAAGGAATTGGAATGCTGGAAATTATATAGCAGAAAAGGTAAGCATGCTTCTCCTAAAGTAGTTGGTCCCTTTTCTGTCCGTTGCGTGTTTTGATTGCGGTTTTGCTCCAGTTTAATTAATTTACCTCTGAATATGGGACTTGGGTTTGACCTGGCAGGAGGCCACACAAGGAGGAGGTCATCTAGGGCTCTTTTACCTTTAGTTCTTGCAGTTCCAGAGTAGATAAGGGAATGAGGCAAGGTAGTATTAATTTACACAGAGACTTGACTTTAAATTCACCCAAACTTAGCGGAATTCGTTTCCCCATGAATGCAAACTTTCGAAAGAAGCAGCAGCTTGAGGGATACTTTGTATTTCATGTGTCTGGGTTTCTTTGTGTTACTTGCCATTAGCTGGAGTACTCGCATTTTAGAACACTCAGGAAGATTGTTTCCTGGAAACAGTTCAAAACATTTATAGAGAAACTTTGCTTTCTGAGACGCACAGTGGTTTCTCACTCTTTTGCCATTTAGTTCTAGAAATAGTTTGTTAATTCTTAATTTCTAAGGATTTGTGGAGGATATTTTGCTATAAAAGAGCTTTTTCTTTTCGCAGTCTTAGAATTTTGTAGAGATACGTGGAAGGAAAATCAGAGAACTGCTAAGTATTTTCATTCTTACTAAGGTTGGGGCCTAGGGTGACAGTTTTATGTCCTGATGTGGTACTGTATTTTTTTCAACATGTTGATTCTTCAAAGATAGTGACCCAAGGCAAAACTCTTTAATTAAAAACATCTCTATACCATGCTAAAAAAGTGGCTGTCAAACATCTATGGACTTTTAAAAAATCGTCTCAAAATTTTTTTTTGTAAACTTTAATAGAGTGTATTGCATATGGGCATTTTTTAAAAGTTCACAGTAACATGTATTATAAGAAGAAAAATGGATTTTGTTGCTCTGAAGAGCTCAACTTTCTTGCTGTTCAAACTGATTTTATTTTTTACATTATTTTTTTTTGCAGTTCTGCTTAGTCTTGATGTAATGGATGTGGCTGTTAGATTGATGTGTTGCATTGGTAGTGCTTGTTTGTCTTGAATTAGAGAAGTGAAGTTGCTAGCTTGGGATAGTTCTTTATATATGAAAGGTCTTTGAAATCCTCTAACTTTTTTCCCAGGCCTTGCTCATCTCATTGGATCATCATTGCTCAGAGCATATATGCATGGCTTTTTCATGGACATAAGACTTTATCATAAGGTAAATAAGGCTGATTCTTGTCAATTTTTATTCCTAACAATAAGGAGTTTTTGGTTTTTGTTTTTGTTTCTGTGATGGGTTGTTTTGTCTTATTTTGTTTCTCAAATAATGGACTGTGTCCTGTATTAAAAATATTTTCTTTATACTTCATTCTGCTTGTCCAAAGGCCAAAATGATGGCCAACCCCTTTGCCTATGAAGAATACAGAAGAGAGAAAATAAGGCAGAAGATAGAAGAAACACGTGCACAAAGGGTTCAACTAAAGGTAAACCCTGTAAACAGTGAGTATACTTCTGGGAAAACTATTCATAAAGGGTAATATGCTCTTAAATGTATCTCAGAGATGTAATGACTTAGGATTTGGTTCTGTTGATCATCAGAGACACAAAGTAATTTATAGAACTTTTTAAATGCAGCTGTAGCATTCACATGTGTTGTGATTCCCACAGATGAGACACTGATACCAACCTGTAAAAGAGCAGCTCTCATCACATTTGCCGCTTGAGCAGATAACCCACTGGCAAAACCTGCAGCTTCTACTTCTGTCATTAAACTAAATGGCTTAAGCCATTGAAACGTAATACTCTGGAAAGAGATATATAAAAATAGTATTGTGTTTATAACTAGTACCTTCCTAGATTGGATTGGCTCAACACATGAGGAGAAATAATTTCTGTTAAACTACTAAAGCTGACACATTACAAGAAAAAGATACACAGAAGTCGTGCTCAATTTCTCTCCATTGCTTTACTAGTATCTAGAAATATTTTGAACCAGTCGAGGAGCTTTTCAGCAAGACCTGTAAGATTGAGTAAGAATTCTCTCTTTACCCCACTTATGTAAGGCAAGTAGGGTTTTGCACATGTAAAAGAGTAATTTACTGATTCATTGCTTTCCTCTCTTTAGAAACTTCCAAAAGTCAATAAAGAGCTTGCACTGAAGCTGATTGAAGAAGAAGGAGAAGAGCAACAGGCTACTAGAAAAAGAAAACAGAAGGTAAGCCTTTATTTTGGAGACTTCTCTAGCTGAGAGCACAGAAATAGTGATGCTTATAGTATTGATTCTTTTTGTTACTGGGGTTTGTTTTTTGTTTTGTTTTGATTTGTTGGAGTTTTTTTTATCTGGCCAAACAGATTCAAAATTCCATTGTTTCTGTTTCTCATAAGTAAGTTCCTCTAGTTGGTGGCTTTAAAGGTGGACTTCACTGTAGAGCAGCATCACCAAAAAGGCTGTGTAATAACTTTTAAGCTTTAAGTTATGCAATATTTACTGTGAAGACGATATGGGCTTCGTAGGACTCCAGAAGCAGACTCAGTACCGAAGTTGCTTGAAAAAGGCCTGTTGCTTACATTTGTTGGTATTTTGGTGGTGACCAGGACAAGATAGATGTTGTCTGTAAAACTGAAGATGAAATTGCCTTTCTTGGCATACATAGTTAACTACATTTTACAGAATAGCCCAAATGCTTTGCTCTTACGCAACAGGAATTCTTCCTGATGTTGAAAATAATCCATTTTTATCCTAGGTGAGGTCTAAAGGAAAAAATGAGTTAACATTTAATATCTAGAGGGGAGTGACTTTCTATAGGCAGCACTTAATAGATGATCGTTCTTACAGGAATATACCATTTGTGAAAGTCAGGCATTAGGTTCCTGTGGCATCTAATGAAATCCTGGTTGATACAGTTAGTAGAATGCATGAACTACTGAAAAAGTAGGTGGTGATAGAATGTTAAATTCAGGCTGTCTAAGCCAGTGTTACATTGGCAATATCAGTTCAATAAATGGGGGCTGATCTGTCTAGGAGTCCATAGAGATTGTGTTACTAAAGTAAACTAAACAGAGTATACATAAAAATGCATGTTCTGGTTACTTTCCTGAAATGGCATTAGAATCTTATGAAGAGCAATTTATTTTAGGCTTTGGGATTTAATTTTTGGCTGTTTGTCTGCAAGCCACACATTTGCAACCATTTCTGTGTTTGAAATTTATACTTACCATTTTCTGTTTTGGTTTTTTTTCCCCCCCCCCCCACTTGTTAGGTAACAATGAACATTCAATGCTAGGGTGGGATGAATGTGGTGGTATAAGCTTGGCAATGTTGAAAAGATCAGCTTTTTATAATAAAAAGCTATGTATTAAATGTTTTTTTTTTAAATTATGACAACGGGTATTTACACAGACTCAAGTGGTAGCTTGAATGGTTCCTAATTCAAGAATTTATAATTCATAATTTACACTGTGTTTGACATGCATGAAGCTGCCTTTTCCATTGTATATGCAAGGGTAGCGAAGAAAAAGTGTTATGTATAGAAACATTTATGTATTTACAGTAAAACAGTAGTAGCATTGCATAAAGGCATGTTTACCCTGATAATTTGTTGTACATGTTGTAGAATCATCCCCGTCAGGGAGGGGGGTATTTGCCTTAGAGGTACTGCTGATTAGTCAATAGATACCTACATGTCTCCAGACTAGCTGGCTTGAATGTATAAGAAACATTAATTCAAAAATGTTGGTAATTGTGTATTTCAGGTGTCTATAGTGTGCATAAAAAACCCCTGTCTTGCTTACCGGTAGCTTAGAATTATGTTTATTTGATCTTTGTGAAAGTAATAAAATACAATAAGTAATAAAATACAATATATTACCTGGAAGGATAAAACAACTGGCATTTCCCATGCTCGTTTTGAGTTTTGTTTAATTAAAAAGGTGTTACTTTTCCAATATCTGTTTTAGAATTTTATCACTCACTTGTGCTTTGCTTCTTTTCCAGAATCTGCCTAGCCTTCTCAAAGATGATCGGTTTAAGGTCATGTTTGAGAATCCAGATTTCCAGGTGGATGAGCAAAGTGAAGAATTTAGGCTACTTAACCCACTTGTTTCTAAAATAAGTGAGAAAAGAAAGAGGAAACTAAAGATCTTGGAGGAGCTGGAAGCACAAGAACGGGTAAAATATTTTCCATTTGGATTAGGAAAACTCCACAGGGTTGTTTTTTTTTTGTTTCAAGCATTCAGATTTTTCACCCTAGAAGGAAGGAAATACAGAGGCAATGCAAGAATGTCTTATCAGCTACAGTAATTAAGTGTAATTTCTAATGTTTTTATGTTACCCTAGTTTTCAGATGTGCGCACTGTTGTGTCTCCGTGACTATAGGTTTGAAAAACGTAAAATATGTAGGTGGAAACAATTTTACAATATATCTTCTGCTTCATTTGCTGTTTCTGCTTTTGTTCAAATTTTAGTTCTCTTCAAATGTATCTATGTAAAAGCTGTCACGTACTCTAATTGCAGGAATGGTTTGCAAAGAAAATTAGTTGATGATTTCTTGTTTTACACTATTTTTGTCTGCAGGAAGAGGAGGAAGAACCAGAAGGAAAAGCAAGTGATGCAGAAAGTTCTGAGAGTTCAGATGATGAAAAAGGCTGGGTTGAAGAGGTCAGGAAACAGCGCAGGCTTCTACGCCAAGAGGAAAAACTAAAGCGGCAGGAAAGGTTCAAGGAGGATCAGCAAACATCACTGAAGCCTCAGTTTTTTGAGATTAAAGAAGGGGAGGAATTCAGAAGCTTCAAAGACTCTGCCAAAAAACAAAAATTAATGAAGTAAGACTAATGTTCCTTTTCGAATAGCTGGGGGTGGATGATTCTCAAGTAATTCTCTATGGTGCAGGCCAGTGGCATTTTGGCTTGGAAGCACTTACTGGTAAAGCCACATCTGGCGAGTCAGGGTTGTGACTTAAAGCGACATATTTATTGAAAGCTTTGTTTTGTAGTTAAACAAATATAAAGCTTAAAGTATGGCTGAGAGACAACACAAATGAGATGAGTAAGAGATTAATATTCTGAGCCAGATTTGCGGATCCATTACTCAGTGATGGTGAACTGCTGCTCTCACAAATAGCAAGAGTGATGTCTGCAAGACTGGTTATATTTCTCCACCAGTGTCAGTATGAGGTTGACAGTCTGGATGTTAGTCACCTGACCCTCCAAAAGGATGTAGAATACTGCATGACTAGTCAGTATTTTGGGGGTAGGATCAAGGTGGTAAAAGAAAAATTCTTTTGTCTCAGTATTTTTGTGGCATCCAGATACTTCCAAAAAACTCTGTCCTTATATTGTCAGGTCTTACTATTTCAATTTTTCTTTTTCCAATACAAAAAAATCAGACTAGGTTTTTTTGTTTATTCTTAAATTTGGATTTCTTTAAATTGACAATCAGTTGAAGTAATTGAGTATTGTATAAAGAGCACGTCAAACTAAAGAAATTTGCATTGAGGTGTTTAATGCCTGCAAATCTCATTGATTATTTTTTTTTTCAGAGGCGAGTTGAGCCCTTTAGAAGGTTTAATAGCCTTTTATTATTTGGGGCACAAACACTAATATTAAAACCTTGCAAGACAATAGCTTCAAAGTTCTCACAGCACGCTGGATGCAGAGCAGAATTTTGACTAATGTTGGAAACAAGTTGCTGGGTTAGATGGGTCTCATAACAGCCATTATGGTTTTACTTAGAATGAAATTATGCAGTCAAAGAAAAGGAAGTGAATAATACATATAATGGAGCTGTTTCTTTATGTCACTAATGACTGATTCTACAACCTGGTTGTGGCATGATGGAATTTTTCTGGAGATACGTAAAGAAACATTTGACAAAAATTGAGACTATCCCTTAAAAGAGCAAGTTTTAAATGGAACTATCATGTAAAATGGTCTTTTAGTATTACTGAGACAGTGTTTCTACAGCAGCCTATTAGGCTGTGATTTCCATGTTGTACCTGTCAGACCTCTTGACATAGAAGCAGTAGTTTTTATACATTGGCATTTATAGCAGTTCTGCAGAACTGATTCCCATGTTTTCCTTAGTTGTTTTTTAACAGCAAGTGTTTTCACAAAGGGATTTTTCTTTGTTCTTTATGTTGAAAATACTGACTCATTTTGGACTTCAGCTTTCTTAGATTGCTCCATCAAGTTTCTTCTAGTTCTTTTTCTTTCTTCTAGAAGATGAAACAACTTTTTACTTTTGTCAGTTTTTCTTTATCAGGAGAAAATCCACTCTGGACACTCGTGAGTATTGCAGGTTAAGGATATTTTTTTACAATGTGCTTAGATTTATAGTCATGTTGAGGTGACTCATGCCTGAGACACATGTCAAATGGCACTGTATTCTCATTGCCGTTGAATTACATCCCTAAAAGGCAGTATGGCTTCAGCTTACTCACATGCTGTTCTTTTACACAAATTCAGCTGCTAACCTCTAATGGAAATAATCAAGGACACTCAATTTGAAGTGTTAATATTTCATTTTGTTCAAAACATGGAAAGCTTAAATGTGAACAAGGATACTGAAATTTAAGTAAGTGAGTCCCAGACAGGTGTAAGAAAGAGAAACATTTAGAAAAGATGAGTACAGTGTGATGCAGAGCAAAGTAAATCCTTCATCTGGTGTATAGAGGCAGAAGAATCGTTGCTTCAGCTTAAGAAAAATGAAAGCAAGTACCACAGGCCTGTCCAGTGGATGGAGGAATATCGGTAATGACGTAAACCATGGGAAGACTTTTAAAAGACTGCTTTTAGGGAAAAGAGAGTGTGTCTTAATATTCGCTGCTGATTTTCTGCAGAATATTTTGCAAGGTGTGATGCATAATTAGGGTGGCGTAGGTTAGATACCCTCTGTGTGGTAGGTGCACAGATGGGATATAATGTAAAATATTAAAAAAAAAGATAAGGAGAGAAAATGGAGAGTAGAATATGATGATAAAAAATGGATGTGACAGCATTACATCCTTTATGTTTTTCTGGGTTGCTGTCATTGACTTGTCTTTCCATGTTTTTTGTTAATTTTTGTATAAGCGATTGGCTCTATATTCACTGATCCCAGTTGTGCACATCCGAGAATTGTTCTTAGGATGGATTTTGATATTCCTCAAATTCTTAGAAGAAATTGAAAAATTAACAGCTAGTATCTGTTTCTTATAATGTATAGCTGATAATGATTCTGTAATGGTAGCGACTTTGCATGTGTTTTGAGCTGACTTGTTTGTTTAATAAGCACTTTTGCGTATCAAAATGTTATGTAGAAAATACTTAAATATGTTTTCTGCTGGCCTTATTCAGTGATAAGTAGTCAGCATAAAAAGAATTAATTCAGGCAATGTACTGAAAATTGGAAAGACTGCAGTGGCATGTACAATCTGGTGAGGCTGGCATGTTTGTCTTTGATTTGATTTATCCAAGTTATGGAATGATGGTCTGTGACCAATATAATTAAGTACCTTAATACCTTCAGTATGCATTTAATGGCTAGGTGTTCTTTTTTGCTCTAATCATATAATGTTCTACCTGAGGAAACAGTTTATGGCTTACATAAAACTGGGTGTTTCTTTCAACATGTTACTGACTCAGCACGGCTCCAAGCCCAACTTCTAAAGCAGTGGTGCGTGCTTTAAATTTCTTCATAGCCCAACAGTCTACGCTTTTCTTTGCGCAGGAAGGCTGCAAAATTTACTCATGGTTGTAAAAAACGCCTGCCTCAAATCTGCCTGCATTTCATTTTCCCTTTTTGCACTGTTATGCTTACACATGAAAAGCTGCAAAACTTTGCTATCTTTGCTTACTGCACGAGTTCCTTACATAATGACTTAAAAGAAATCCATAAAAGGAAAGGGTTTTTATCAGTGTGCTAAGAGCTCTTTTGATTTTCTTGGTGTCTCTTTTAAAAGGTTTATTATTGAAGTTAGGCCATGTCAAAATTTAAAACTACAGTAGTTCATACTTCATAAAGTATGACAGTCAATGTGTATGTCTTCAGAAGTGGCCAAGAAAGCCAACAAAAGCATAGTTGACATTCCTAGGTATTGCTAAAGTAGAACAGCAGGAAGAGTCCTGAAAAACTGTTCTTTTTATAGTGAGGTAAAAAGAAGTGCCTGGGCAATTTGTTTGTTTGTTTGTTTTTTACTGTAGGGTAAGGGAAGTTGTTAGTGAATCCCTTGAATCAATTTGTTGAGGATGTTTTGGTTTGTTTTTTTTTAAAAAAAAACAAGACCAAGACTAACCCAGCTGTTGTAAGTGGTATGTGCAATCCACTATCATTTGAGGTCTGCACATTTTCAGATAAATATAGCCATACCTGCATTTATTCAGTAAAATTGCAACCCCACAGCGTTTTGCCAGTATCTCCTCATTTTAATTTTTCCCCCGACTGAAGCAGTATCTAGGCAGTCATGCTAAATAATTGCTGGGTAGTAGCCATATTTCTCCAGTTCGCTTTCAAAGGGGAGAAAAATGGGACTTCACTTGAATGTAGAAATCCCACCGCAATGCTGGTGACTGATCTTCTGCCATAGTTAGCTCTAAGGCTTAGCTTGTCTTCCCGATCCGCACAGATGGAACAAGTTTTCACATGTACTCAATGAAAAATATACTACAGAAAAAAAAATACAACCAAAGTACCTAGTCATGAGAAATAGAGCAATTCTTGACAGTAATTTTTCATTGTTAGTCTTTGTTACATAAAATGGCTCATTAACCAAAATTCAGTGGACTTCAGAGGCTTCATGCATAGGCCACAATCCATGAGCCCTTCATCCGTAGTAAATGCCATTGACTTTGGTGACTGCTAATTGTCCATGTTTTTATGATGACTATTTTCCACTTTAAAACCTGTACCAAAAATGTCTTAGCTCTCTTGAGAGAGATCTAATAAGGCACTAATAACAGCATTGATAGCTATAGAATATTTTGTATTAGATTTAACAGAAGTATATTAAAATAGAGTTAAGCTTAATGAATATTTACTGGATTGATGGGTTTGCTTTATGGAATTTACTGAGTGACCCAAATGTTAGTTGAACAGACCATTGTGTATTTCTTGAGCTTGCTGAATATGTTACGGTATTGTATATTTAGTAGAAAGATACTGAGTTGAAATTATGCTTAGTGAGACAATGCATCTTGTGAAACGCACACCCTTGGGTAAATGTTTAGCTACAAAACTACCCGTCAGCAGTGGAGGAGCATCCTGTAGATAGAGATAACGGCTTAACAGTAAATCTTGTGAGACCAGCTGTGGCTGTACAGCTCCAGAAGACGTTAGGAATACCTCTTCAGCAACCACAGGGGGCCCTCAGAGACCATCAAAACCCCTGAGGAAGCCCCTCACCCATCTATTGCGCACCCGTAGCAGAGATATGAACATTGTAATTAGTTCTAGGAAATATTACACATATATATAACTTTCTAAAAATTATGATGAGTATGCATGGTTTAGGTGTATATAAGCTGAATGCTGTAAGAAGGGGGGATGCACGACTTTGAGAACAATCTCTCATGCATCCAGCGCTGCAGTAAAGAATGCCTGCCCTCTAAAACTTGAAGTGTTAGAGGGTTCTTTCAGTGACCAGTTTTTTACGGTAACAGCATCTCAAATTGCAGAAACTAATTTCGTTTACAGTTAGGCAAATGCGTTCTAAGCATGCTGCAGGGTGAGCTTGTCCGATCATCCGAGCCATGTCATATGGTCAGGTGGCACTAACTTCTGGTAGGACCCACATGATAGAAGAAGGATGAGCCATGTTAGGGCTCACAGTTGCCTTTAGGGAGGCTGGCTGAAGCCAGCACCATCCCTGCCAGCCTTACTCCTGTGCTGGAGGCTCTGCAGGAACAAGGTATATTTACACTCCCCAGCTGTCCCAGTTTACACCCAACTTAACTGAAGTCTGCAAGGGTGATATTAAGTATCAGCTCACAACCTGGAGCTACTGGGGCACGTCCATGTGCCTTGCCTTTGTAGGGGCATTAACCTTCAGTGGAGGAGAGCTGGAAGCAGTTTGAGTTTTGGCCACAACTGCTACCTCCTTCTTGGTAGAAATTAGCTAGTGTTCAGTGCCTGAGGGGGAGGCTCTATACCAGCTTGCTTACAGAAACTAGCTGATGATGAGCACCATGTACTTTCATGTGTATGCTCACATGGAGCTCCCCTCTGGGGCCAGGGTCTGTCTTATTTATCACATTTTCTTGTTTGCATTGTTCTTTTATTTAGAAAACTATGTGCATAGGACTATTGCAGGTGCAGTGTATTCGGACTAAGTGGTTTGTCAGTGAAGGGATTCATTCAGTAATTAATTCATTCGGATGTATAGTCAACATTATTTCCTTCCCTCAAAAGTGTTTCCAATTCAGAGATCTGTAAGATTTCAAGAAAACTATATACATCTAGCACTTTTTAAAAGTTGTGTATATATCTATTACTGTAGCTGAATATTCCTGATTTTTTATGCTATTTCCTAGAAAACGATAGCAATAGAAAGGTGTGGTTTCTTTTTTAACTAGAGTCCTGTTGCTTTGTTAGCAGAAAAAACAATGAACTTTCACATAAATTTTTAAGTGTTTCTACTGAAAGCAGTATCTCGATGTAATGATTTGAACATGTCTTTTCTATTTACTGAATGTTTATTTTTTTAGACGTACGGCATTTCAGGGTTTCAGAAAAAATTATTTTAGTTTTGACTGAATTATCAACCTTTATTTTAGTGAAAATATGGCAAGAATAGGCACTAATGTTAATTATTCTCCACAGGAAAACTCTTGGAGATCGTTTAAAGCTTGAAGAAAAACTTGGCACGCTCAATGTGTCTGATACCACAGTAGGCAGCAAACAGGCAACATTCAAATTAAAGAAGGTGAGCTATATATATAATTTTTTAAGATAATACACAAGTAACTTTAGATTTTGCATGAAAGAACAGGAACTTTAAAACCGTCAAACAAATGTCCCTCTTCATTTCTTTATAAGTTGCCAACTGTTCTGCTTCTTGCCAAGAGAATGAAAGCCTCCGGTAGTACTCTGTGTGTTTATACCCTTATAACTCAGGCAGCGCTCATAAAATCTTATGTTCCGGTGGAAAATACTGGCTTCCATCTTTTAATAGTTTATTTGCAGACATACCATCAGAAGCTTGTGACCTTAGCTGACTTCTTCATCAGGACTGATCAGCTCTTGGTCTGCAGGTCCAAATGCAGTCAGGATGCTGTAGGTGACAGGCTTTCTTCTGGTTGATGATGTTGCTGTATCTCGGCATGGTAAAAACTGAGCTCCTAACCACCTTTGTCATTGAATTTGTGTGCAATGGAGCACAAGAATGAGCTCTGGTCCTGTTCCACTTGCCAAATTCTATTTGAAGTGGTTGACTGGTGCCTGTCTACCTTTCCCAAAGGGTTTTGATTTCCCATCCTAAGGAATTTTGCAGATTGTAGACAGGTGATTACTTTATAGCATGGGCAGAGTTGAATGCATGTGTGTATCTGCTACAGCTGTGGAACAGTTAAGGGGTTTTTGCTAGAAAATTGCTTCAGAACTGAAGAAAGGACACATTATAGAAGCTGAAGACCCATATTCATTGGTAGTTGAGCTGACAAAACATATTTCAGTTAAAAAGGGTTCTCCTCAGGTAAGAATCTTTGCTTTAATACATTTATCCTTACCAGTGGTCAAATACATTCTCACTGGTAAAGCTGCTGTCACAAGAATGGCTAAGTAGTTATTTAATTGTCACATTGAGTATGCCTGAAAAAAAAATAATTAAATAACCAGATTTGTTGGGCTATTTCTGTCTTGTTTTACATGATTATTGTGTGTTTGCAGATGTCCTTTTTCATCTGTTTTTGATTCCTGTATTGCTGGAATTTAAAATGTGTTGACTGTGGAATAAGCCACAGATTCCTTTGCAGTGCTGTGTAGATAACCATTCTGGGGATTTTACCAACTGCTGTAACTGATATGTTAGCGTCTTGCAGTTAATTAAATGGGCTTTGCAGGGCTTTGAAAGCACAGTCTTTTTTTTTATAATAGCTTTAACTTGGAAAGCACAAAGCCTCAAAATCTCTTGCAGTTGGTGGTGAACAATTAACTGTCGCCTTTTGCTAACACTTTTGTGAAGATTTGGGAGTAGGGTTGAAGAAGACAGATACAGCAGTGGTTCAGAATGCCATACTTACTTGATTCTATCAGATATGCTATAGCTTTGAGGGTTTTTTTAATTATGTTCCTGCTAACATATATAGATTTTTTTTTCTGACTGTTAACTGATGTTGCTTTATTGGAATACGTACATTGTGCTCATTTGCATTAACAAATTTTTTTTAAGTCCAGTGAAAAGAAAAACAATGCATCTACAGTGGAGGTCCTTACTCCTATCAACAGAATAGCAAAATAAGACTTAGAAGTCTTCTCTCAACTTAACAGACCCTGTATAAATTTTTGAATTCCCAGGGAATGGAGCAGGGAGAGCTAGGAGGAAGGCACACTATGTGGTATGCTGGATCCTTTTTGGAGGATGAGGAGGTGAAGCTGGCAAGCCAGAGAAGGGATTTTGGTGTTACATCATCAGCTTCTGCTTTCTGATGCCCTTTACTTAAAGTGTAGGTCTGTTCAGGAACAGGTAGAAAGATTTAGTGGGGGAGAGAATTTTGCTTCCATAGGGTTGGTATCGCTCAACCGTGATATTCCGTGGAATTAGGGCTGAACTTGGCTGCTATAGTTGTGGTATGTTAGCAGCCTCCTGAATGTCAGTAACCACTGACAGATCCAGCAATTAAATTGTTTGTCGCTGATGTTTCACAGTTTAGTTTTCAGGGGATTTAAGGATGGTTTCTCTGTGGCATCCTGTTTCTCAATTTCAGCATGCTTTATCATAGCAAATACATATTACAAAATAGCAGGGTTTCTAAAATACCTAAGTACTTACACTACCAGGGAGGTATAGAGGAGATTTAAAAGCCCATCAAACAACCAAGGTTTCAAATACAAATCAAGATAATTTGATTTCAGCACACTAGCAGTAGCAGCCAACGTTAAATTAAGTAAGATTTCTCAAGACCGTTTCAAACGAAGAGTCTGGAGGCAGAGAAAAACTACTTAAATTTTCAGATAGTGTGTTTCTTGTTACCCTATTGGGTTTATTGCTACATTTGGTAAACTGATTCATACCTTACCTCAGCCTAAATGCTGTCTGTGGTTGCAAATCTCTAGCTCAAGTTTAAATGGTACTTTAATGAGATTCAGGGAGAGATGGGCTTATGTATGGATGCTGCTGATGCCAGAATTAGGTGCAGTGTGGATGCAGCTGCATATCCAGTAATTCTGCCACACTGCTAATGCAGTTATGCTGTGCTGCCGTTGAAATAGCTCTAAATTGCTGGAGTATTTTACAGCATGGACAGTTGCCTGAGTTTGGCTAGTTCAAGTCAGCTAGTTCCAGTTTATGCTTAGTTTGAAGGCAAGCCTTAGTCTTCCAAAGAAAGTAGTAGTTTATGGCTGTAAGAGCCATTTCATCTATGCGGTATGTAAATGAAACCCTTTCAGCATGTTTTTGGTGAAGAGGAAGAATTAATAGAGCGTGTGCCACAGGAGAGGAGATTTTATATTTTCATGTGGAATGTCTTTCCAGAATTGCATACAGCATATAAAACACTTTCTGGAGCTCATAAGAACACTTTTTAGAAAACCTGTGTGTTTCAGCAAGCTTAACTAATTGTTCTGTCTTTTAAAAATCCGTTTGTGCAAATATTTAATGTGATAATACTAGTTAACCAAAGTAAATACTAAATAGCCTCAAATTGTGCTCTGCTTTCTTAAGGACATTAAAACGTAAATTCTGGAGTGTAATTTTACAGTCTATTGTTAGACATTGGTTTCAATCTGAATTCCATTATTTTATACACTGTTGTCTTAAAATTTTGCTCTGAATTACTTGGAATGATAATGCCTAGGGATACCCAGAATCAACAGCTACAGTGTAAGACAAGATAGCACGGCACCATTTACAGCAACATTTCTTGATTTCCCTAATGGAATTCTGACTTGATGTATAGATGCTTGAACAGTGAGGTGATATGTAAGTTTAGAAGAACCTGAGTCTATTTTTGTTTTAATATTCCAGTCAGAGCAGCAAAAGAAACAGCAGGAAGCTGAGAAACAGCATCGTCAAGAGAGAAGAACTCTTAGGCGTTCTGCTAGTCACCTCAAGAGCAAACGTGGAAGAGGACGACTGTTCCATTGATGTATTTTATGTTATTTTTTTAAATAAACCTATTCTTAATTGGAGTAATGAACTTTTTCAAGTTGGGACACAGTACCATTTTATTTGTATTTTGATTCATTGATGAACACAAAACCCAGAATTTGCTAACCCCAGTGTTAATTATTGAAAAGTTTATGAAATTGAAAGTATCGACCAAAGGACACTACAAGTATGCTGTGTTATAAACTCTGATGTGAACTCTGTTTGTGCAGAAATCACCAGCAACTGGTTATTGTATAACCCTGGATGTTTTCTATATAAGAATTTATGTATACAACGAGGCTGCTTGTCTTTTATTTAGCTCTTGTTTTTTGGTTTCTAAAATCTTTATTTGTGACTGGCTGGATAGAAGATCAAAGGTAAGTTATTTTGTCTAAAACCTTACCTTTACCAAGGCCACAACAGTTTTGGGGTTTTTTTAATGATTCTTGAAGGATGACACACAATTGTG
Source organism: Hemiprocne comata (assembly GCA_020745705.1). NCBI lineage: Eukaryota > Metazoa > Chordata > Aves > Apodiformes > Apodidae > Hemiprocne > Hemiprocne comata. The sequence goes on from CM036588.1 coordinate 88,139,654, forward strand.
TTCTTCAAAAACTTTGGCTTTATATGCTTGGGTTGCCTTAGTAACCAGGAGAAGGTACAAGTGGTTGTAATGAGGACAATTGAGAATGCCTGATTTAGGTTTCTCTCAGTCACCCTATAAGGAAACCCTCTCTTGCCACACCAATGTACAAGGGGGAATCTCAGCAGGATAGTCTTATTAAGTTAAATTTTGTGAATATTGCCTTTACTCAGAATCCTTAGGACCAGGTTTAATATGCTTTGGTAAGCCAGCAGTGGTACAACATACATGAAGTGGTATATGTTCACATAACAGGCACATAAAGGCCAGGTCAGTAGCCTGCTATTCTTCAAAAAGTTAGTTTAGTTAAATAACTTGAGAAAGTAGAACCTACTTTAAGGCAATGATTGATTCTTTTCTGTGTCTTGTTTTTGATTTCCAGAAGAGTACTTGTTGCTGACCAAGATCCAGCATTTCTTCTTGATTTTTATCTTGCAAATCCATAATTTACAAAAGTAGTTCACCACTTGAATCAATTTTTATCATTGATCTGAAAGGAGCTTTGTTTATTACTTTTTAAAAAGCTTTATAAAATGTCTTTATTCTAAGGCTGAGAAACTGAGAGCTTTGGATCCAACAGGAATCAGTGAATCCCCCTATCACTGTACATCTTTCATAGAGACTTGGAGGTTCTTAAGCACTTTGCTTTATAAACCAGAGGGGTTGTTAAGCTGGTCAGGTCTCCTGGACAATGTTTACTGTAGAATTTTTCGCAGTTATTTCAGTAAAACCCTTGGTTTCTCATAGCCTGATACTTTGTTGTTGTTGTTAGATGGTAGAATGATCAGTCCTGGGGTTCAGTTTAGTTATATTATTTTCTCTAATTTAAAAGTGCCTTTTGCACCGAATATCTTCATCTTTAAAATGTGCATTGTAATCATCGCCTCTCTGTCCTTGTATTCAACTAAAGATGAGTCTCTTCGTTTTTTCACTTCTAGCTGTCCATTTTCTGCAGTGTCCATCAGCTTCTCATGTTTTCTGTTTAACACAGAACTATCCAGTATTCCAATGCCATTGTCACCCATGCTGTGTATCAAGAAGTACCATTATTACTTCTCCTCCTAAGCCACTGAGAAAATGAAATGCAGTTGTGGTTGCTCCAGGCTATATCCCTCTTTTTGTATTTTTGTCTTTTGATAACATTCAAGCCTTTGAAATCCAAGCGCAGTGACAAGTTAAAGTTTGTACTAGTGCAACATCTTTCCCCTGGAGCACTGTGTTATCTCTTAGAAATCATCTGCATGCAATTCAGGTGTGTCTGCTTCATCCATGTGGCTGTTCGGGACATGGAAAGATTAATGGTGGAAACTTGCCACCATTCTGGTTGATACAGGGAGAACTGGCGATTATGTAGACAGAACTGGCACTGCAAGAGCAGGAATTTGGAGGAGTTTACTCCTTCTTGTGGTAGGCCTAAATCTCATTGTGCTTGATCAAGAGCTAGAGGTGCTTTTATGGTTCAAGGCATCCGTATTTCAGCAGGGATTTGGTTGGCTGTCAGGAGCAGTGAAAAAAAAGATGCAGTTGGTCTTCACGGTAGTAGTGAACTCAGTTTGAAATGGTTGACTTTCAGCTTAAAAAAAGTGTGTGTCTTCTGTTTTGAGACTCTTCTGACTGACGTGTAGTTCAGTGTTTTGCTTTTCATGCACTTACAGAGGACTCATTATGATAATACTGGTCATGTATTTAGGTTGGAGCCTGTATGATTAAAGGAAAATAGTTTGTACTGTTAGAGAGAAGGCACATGCAAGCTGTCCTTAGCACACCTTTTATTTCACATAAAAGATATTTGGGATACACTTTAAACAGTGTTTAAATATATTATGCATAAGCAGTGAGATGCCTGAAAAGATAGAGCTGTGATTTGAACGTTGTAGGAGGCAAATGTGGAAACTGGAAGATGGGTTTGATGTGCTTTTAGTAGCTTATGTTGTTTGGAAGATAGTCTGTACTCTTAGGGGTTTCCAAAGCACTGTAGGCTTTGCCTGTAAGTAGGCTGTATTTTTATGTGCAATGTATGTAAACTCATATATATAGTTGCTCAAATAAGGCTAATTAGAGATAGTAGCGCAAGCAGTAGATACCAGCCATTACGGAGAAGAATCCTAGAAACTTGGAAGTCACAGATAGCATTTGTGAATGAGAACATGAGAGTTGGCTCAAGAATCTGAATATTCGTGAACAGCACACGTAACTGAACCAGTTGTGGATGTGCCCCTTCAAGGAGACTGTGCTGCCTTGTGAATCTGCTTGTCTTTGCCCAGGACCACCTGCCTTGTGGACAGTCCTTCATTCAACAGTTTCTTCATTTCTGCTCTGGATTGCTGAGGGCTTGCATGAGATGATGGTGGGAGGAGGGCATTTGTGTGGGGTGAAGAAGAGGCAAAGCTCTATGCAGTCTCCATCTTAGCAATAACTCAATTTGTGCTCTAGTAGATGAAGAGGGGCGGATGCAGATTTTGAAAGACCAGAGAGAGGTAACCAGGAACAGGTTTGCAGTGCCAAAGGCTGTGACTGTATTCCTGAAGGATGCACACATCATTCTAATACAGGCAGATGAATGCCCAACATGTCTCTAAAAAAAGAAATATAGTATATAGTTTTAAAATGCATAAATTAATTGAACTAGTACTTCATCTCAGACTGCTTTTTCCTATGAACCCGCAGCTGGTTAGAATCAATGGTAGCCAGAAATGTGGATTTCCTAGCCTTGATCTGACTATTAAATGTTTGAAAGAGGGTGATGTTCTTTGTGTTGCTCACTTTGGTCAGAAGTGTTTGGTGTTTGCACTCTGGAGCAGGGGTGAGCTGTAGTTGGTGGGCTGTGCCAAGCTGCCTGGCTCCCATTAGAGCCCGGGAGCTTTTTTTGTGAAATAGGGAGGAATATTCCTTGCAGGCCTTGCTTTTGAGGTAGTGGGGAGCAGCAGGAGCGGGCAGCTCTGTGCAGGAAGGCAGGCTGGGAGCTCCGGGTGATGAGGCAGGCAGGAGCAATGACCTCCCGGACAGGAGGTGCAGTCCTGCAGTTAGCAAACGAGCAGTAGAGTGAGCAATGAGGTTCAACCAGCAGACCAGACAGACAAGTTTGTAATGACAAGGCAGTTCCAAGGTCAAGTGAGCAAGTAAGGATCACTGGGGTACTTGGGCAGGCATGGGCACACGTGCAACATAGTGTAGGTGAAGTCTGAGGTGATACAGCTCCCAAGCAAAGCAGGGACAGGCCACTGGTAAAGCTGTTCAGAGCTTTGTCTCACACTGCTCTTATAGCAGACTGGTCCCCAGCTGTTTGGCCATACTGTTACCAGAGCTGGCTTTCAGCACAGACAAACCCTTGGCAAGGTAGGGGAAAGGTAGCAGAGCCCTAAGGTTCCATGGAGGGACCTGGCACACGGCACATTTTAGGTTCTTGAGAGTGATAAAGCAGGTTAATGTCCTTGAACAGCTATCTGGGGGAAGATTGGAGAGTTTCAGCAGAAGCTGATGTTAATGCAATGTCATTGCAACTGATTAACTTCATAATGCAACCAAAGCAGGCATTTCTTGTATATCAGCCTGATTACATCAACTTTTTTTAGTCAACAGTACTTCATTGTCCATACTACAGAAATCAGTATTGATCCAGTATTGCCATTTTTAGAAGCTGAGCAGCTGCTGGGATCCTGTTTGTTATTTAAGGTTCATGCTCTAAGGTAAGAGTGATCAGATGCTGTAGCCTGATGGAAACCCTTTTTCATACGTATGAGAATTTAGTGGTGAGAATCAGTTTAAAAACTCCCTATAAATGAATTTACAGATAGTGGTTAAATATGAATGAAATACTAGTGAGATAAAGACCTGGATCTGATACATCACCTATACTTTACTACTTTCTTACTCCACAAGTAATACAGTTTACTTCAGATAGGCTGTTAGTCATTGAACAAACATTGAACCAAAACTGTTTGTGTAATGGGCTTTCCAGATTGCTATTAGCAAGCCAGGAAGCATGCTGTGTTCCTGTGGCTGGTTTAGTTGTCTGAAATGGATAGCATCCATCAGTTTATGCAACACAATGAAGGAATTTACTGTACCTCACTTCTGGGTGAGGTACACTTTTTGTTCAGTACAGGAATAAAATAGTGAAATATAATTTAAAATATTCACCAGCATAAATAGCAAGTGTGTGTAAAATGTATATAGACATTTTTATACTCACGATGTTAATTTGTGTATGGAACTTAAAGTAGTTATGATTTGGGATTACCAGTTTCAGGAAGAGTTGTGAGGGACGGTGTAACAGTTTTCGAATTACTCCATCTTGCTGCACAGCAGCCTTTTATATTTGTGTTCTCCATGTTTCCAAATGGGAAAAAGAGTAGTAGACTTGAATTCCACCAAGAAAGGACCAACTATCAGATTGAGTGCAGTGAAGCAGTACAACAGTTTACCTGGGGAGACTGTGCAATGTCCACTGAAAGACTTGTGATGTCACATTAAACATCTGCAGGAACCCTATACAGGTATGGTGGAGCCTACCTTGAGGAGGAGGAATGGATTAATGAACTTCAGAGGACCTTTCCAACACAATGACTCTGTGCGTGTTGTAGGGCATAAGGAAGAGGCACGCAACATTAATTCACTGGAGTAATTTTCCTCCTTTGTCCCATCCTTCAACTGAATTACTAGCTTTATCTTTTTATCTCTTTCATAAAGATTAAATACTTTTTTTGGCTTGTTTCCATAGCTAATATATTTTTTCTGATCTCGGGGTTTTTAAGCTGAATGAAAGCACATAGATCTATTAATAAACTTCAGCTCTTGATCGTTATCTCTTGGGTTTCAAAGCCCATTTTACTCAACAACTGACTCTTTGTGATGAACAAGAAGTAGTAGTCCTATTCTATCACCAAAATGAGCAATTTATACTGCAGCCTGCAGAAAATAATCGGATCTAGCAGAGCTTGTAGTTTACACAACCAGAGGAAAAATAATTCCCACATTTTAAAGACTGTAGATGGTTAACTGTAAATCTTGCAATGTGGTTCCCAAGTCATTCTGCCTATAAAACTGGGTATTGCTAATTTCCACACCCATTCCCCCACCAAAATTTAGGCACTCGCTGTCCCATTCCCCTCTCCGATGACTCTGCGTGTGTGAATTGCATTTTAGTATCGCTTCCTTCCTCCTTCGCTTTTTTAATTTGGCCCAGACCCTTGATCCACACGGCACCTAGTGGTAAATTTCTATTGATAGTCTGTCATACGTTACCCTGCATTTGTACTGTAAGTGGCATTGCTGTATGAAATACATTTGAGTGTCCCGTGGCACAGACTAGTCTGCACACTCACATGTCAGCAGGGGTAAAATAAGCTGATTCTGTACGAGTTAATGAAAACTGCAGTGATCTCTTGCTGACCATATTTTTCAGGATCTCATCTTCTGTTCTCTCTTTGCTTAGTGTTTTAGCCTACAATGCATGTGCAAGGAGTGAAGATTGTCTCTGAGCATGTTCAGAATGGAGTTATTTTTCTCTTTACCAAGAAACAATTGCAAAGGGCTGTGTTTCCTTTGACAGTTACATTCAGTTAGAGTTTAAGAACAATAGTTCTACAGCAAGACCAGGTATGATTTTAAAACACAGTTGTTCCCATTGTGGTTATGCTTTACAAGTGACATCTGGAGCTGCTTACCTATGAAGGCAAGTTGTTCCCATTTAATTCTTCATTGAGTGGAGCAAAAGTGAAAACCTCATTTCCTCATTAAAGAGAAAACCAAGCAGTTGAAGTGGGAAATACCAGCCCAGCCCTAATCAAAATTTGTACTCCCAGTTCCTGGAACCACCCTTCCCTTCCCTACAGCGGTTTCTGCCACAGCTGCTCTGTCTCTTGTATTTATTATCTCTTGTTTTAACATCTGGCTATTTCTTGTGAGGTGCCTTTCTCTACACTCAAACTTTTTTACTCATTTCAGGATCTATAGTACAAATTAGTACAGCTATAGCACAGATTGGAGAATGAGCACTAAAATGGCAGTAGTAGATGGGCTGTGTATAGGCGCATCTTGAACAGAATGGGTTTGTATGAACTTGGAGTTGTAGAGAGCTGTGACATCAAAATGCACAGTGTGGGTTTGGGGGGCTGGCACACACTCCTGTGCCCTTTGTTGGTGATAGGCAGAGGGGAGTGTTGCTGTAACCCCCCAAAATTCTACTATGCTAGCTCTAATTCACTAAGTATCTGAGTGTTTTGGGTAGGGGTGTTGTGTTTTATAATTTTTTCAAGAATTTTAATGCTGCATTAGTACAGCTGCAATGTACAATTACATACATGCACAATTACATTTACATTATGTACAATTATACAAAAGGTTCAATATTCAAAAGCATGCAATTATATACCATCTGACTTCAGTAACTACTAATACTATGTCCATTCCGTTTACCAACATTTCTTCTGTAAATATATTTTCTTATGTATTTTAACCTTTGTAATGTTGTAACTTTATATCACAAGTGTGTATACAGAAGGGGTGATAAAAGACCACATGCTTACCTGTAAGGATTTACTCATCTTATGCAAATGAGAATGTGATGAAAAGTAATTATCAGGATTTTGCTGCTCTTGTAAACTGAATCAGAAGGGAAGTTTGCAACACTCCCATCATAGCTACTGTGTTTTTTTTCCTTTCCCAGATGTAAATGGGAGATTTCCCAACAGGACTATGACACTGTTACCCTGAAAACATGAGGCAATATTTTCAACAGATCTCCACAGCAAATAAATATCCTCTATCAGATATTTTAGACAGGTTGCAACAAATCACTTTTGCACAGTGCCATGGTAACTGCAGTGCTTTAATTTAAATATCAGTAGAAGCAGAGCACAGATGATTATGCTCAAGTGCTTGGGCTCGGGCCTGACGCTGTTCAGTTTACGAGTACAGACATGGGCAAGAACATCCCACTTGTGCATGTAGCTGGGGATTAGTATCACTAAATTAACTGTAGTTTAGCCAGTTAAGGGGAACAAATAGTATTGATAAGTTTAGAGGAAGTTACTTTAGGAGAATTTGAAGGAGACAATGCTTTTTCCCATGGTCAGAGTCTCTCAGATCATGAGAGGTGTCATTCAAAACTGGAAGAAGAGCAGAGATGAGGCATGAGGTTATTTCAGGTAGTCAAGAGATGCTTGACATCCCTGAAGTGGTAAGAAAGCTGACTTCAGTGGTGGCATTTTGTGTAGAAGTGGTATATGGTGTGTATATATGGGCTGCTGCTATATGGTGCACATTTAATGTGACCAAAGCAAGGGAGATTTTACTCCCAAGCAGAGAGAACACTGTGCCCCAGGGTACTGGAGGATGAAATAACTAAACAGTCAAGGCAGGTGGCTCCTTCTTTCCACCATTTTTCCAGAGGATGTCTCTTTACTCTCCCTCCTTATGTCATGTGTATCTACTGAAGCGATTTCTAGAGAGTAATGCCCAGTGGTGGATGTCTGTCTTGGTCTGTAGTGATACTTACATGCTTCCTCTTAATCACGGAAAAGTAATTGACCTTCCTCTGTGTCGGTTAAGATGTACTATTTCTCATTGCCTATGAAGATTTGGGGAAGCAGAGCTCCTTCCTTCAAAGAGGCCACCACTCCCCATGAAATTAGAGGAATTCCTCATAGAAGTAATGTGGAAAATGAGTTACTGTCTAGTAAGGCAGTCAGTAAAGCAGCTGGGAAGAAAGAGAGAGATTAGAGGTGGAAAATCATTTGAGATCCGGCCAAATGTTTCTCTTAAAAGCAGTTTCCAACAGAGAAGCTTATCAGTGTAAATGTCAATTATTCAAAAGCTGAAATAAATCTGTTCTGGTTTGGGATTTTCAGTGCGTACTTTCTCCCTTCTGATTTTACCACCATTTTCTCCTAGAGGGTCCAGTCCTGACTTGCTCTGGTTTCTTGCACTTCACTGTCTTTTACAAACTAGATTCCTCCAGCCAGCATGACAAGGTTCCTAGAGCTGGTCAGGTAGAAACAGTAATGTAAACTCTTTCCAACTTTTTAAAAATTTTTTTCTGGTTCCCCACCCCAAAATCTGGAGTAACTGGGGGCTAAATAATTGGACACTATCTAATTACCAAGCCTGAATCAGTGAGTGCCCGGGTGGAGCACCAGTTTGAAGTGCCTGCAGCTTGTGACCGCTGAACTGTCTGAACCCTTTCTATCTTTCCTTCCTTTTGAGTAGATATGTTTTGACACTGACAGCATCAAGAAAGTGACCCACAGTGGCTGTCAGCACCAGGTTTCCAGCTTTCTTTCAGCTGGTGGAAATGGTTTTAGTGAATACTATTCAGAGGACAAAACAGTTATACGAAGCTTTAAAGACCACCTCTTCATTTTTTCAAGCTGTCTTTAGCTGTTAAGTCTAGATCATCTAGATTGTTAATAAAGATATTGAACAGGACTGGACCCAAAACAGCCCTGGGGGATGCCACTGGTGACCAGCTGCCAACTGGATCCAACTCCATTTCCTACACCTCTCTGGGCTTGGCTAAACAGCCAGTTTTTTACCCAGCAGAGAGTGTTCCTATCTATTCCATGTGCCACCAGCTTCTCCAGGAGAATGCTGTGGGAGACGGTGTCAAAGGCTTTACCCAAGCCTAGATAGACAACATCAACAGCTCTTCCCTCATCCACCAGGCAAGTCACCTGATCATAGAAGGAGATCAGTTTAGTCAAGCAGGACCTGCCTTTCCTGAACCCATGCTGGCTGGGCCTGATCCCTTAACTGTTCTGCACTTGACACATGAGCGCACTCAAGATGAGCCTCTCCATGATTTTCCCTGGTACTGAGGTCAGGCTGACAGGCCTGTAGTTCCCAGGATCCTCCTTCGGGCTCTTCTTGTAGATGGGCATCACATTAGCAAGCCTCCAGTCATCTGGGACCTCCCCTGTTATCCAGGACTGTTGGTAGATGATGGAAAGAGGCTTGGCAATCTCCTCTGCCAGCTCCCTCAGTACCCTCGGGTGAATCCCATCTGGCCCCATAGACTTCTGAGTGTCTAAGTGCTGCAGCAGGTCTCTAACTGCATCCTCCTGGATTATGGGGGGGTTGTTCTGCTCTGCATCCTTATATTTCCATGTAATCCATGAGGAAGGAAATGGTTATTGACCTGCTTCACAAACTAGACACTCATAAGTTGATGGGGCCAGATGATTTACACCATAGAGTGTTAAGGGAGTTGGCAGATGTGGTTGCCAAACCACTCTCCATCATCTTTCAAAAGTCCTGGCTAACTGGGGATATCCCATTGGACTGGAGACTAGCAAATGTGACACCCATCTTCAAGAAAGGCTGGAAAGAGGATCCTAGTAACTATAGACCTGTGAGTCTCACTTCAGTGCCAGGGAAGGTCATGGAACGGATAATTTCAAGAGCCATCATAGAACATTTAAAGATCAACCAGACAATCAGGCCCAGTCAGCATGGGTTTATGGAAGGCAAATCCTGCTTGACAAACCTGATCTCGTTCTATGACAAGGTGACCTGCTTAGTGGATGAGGGAAAGGCTGTTGATGTAGTCTACCTGGACTTCATTAAAGCCTTTGACACTGTCCCCCATAACATCCTCATGGAAAAGATGGCTGCCCGTGGTTTTGATGGGCATATACTCTACTGGGTTAAACACTGGCTGGATGGCTGGGCCCAAAGAGTTGTGGTTAATGGAGTTAAATCCAGTTGGTGACCAGTCACGAATGGTGTCCCCCAGGACTCAGTGCTGGGGCCGCTCCTGTTTAACATCTTTATTAACGATCTTGATGAGGGGATCCAATGCACCATCAGTAAATTTGCAGATGACACCAAGTTGGGAGGGAGTATCAATCTGCTGGATGGTAGGAAGGCTTTACAGAGGGACCTGGACAGACTGGATCGATGGGCTGAGACCAACTGTATGAAATTCAATAAGGCCAAATGTCAGGTCCTACATTTTGGTCACAACAACCCCAGGCAATGCTACAGGCTTGGAGAAGAGTGGCTGGAAAGCTGCCTGGCAGAAAAAGACCTTGGTGTATTGATTGACAGTCAGCTAAATATGAGCCAGCAATGTGCCCAGGTGGCCAAGAAGGCCAATGGCATTCTGGCTTGTATCAGAAATGGTGTGTCTAGCAGGACTAGGGAAGTAATCCTGCCTCTGTACTCGGCACTGGTGAGGCCCCACCTCGAGTATTGTGTTCAGTTTTGGGCACCTCAGTACAAAACGGACATTGAGGTGATGGAGAAGGTCCAAGGAAGGGCAACAAAGCTAGTGAGGAGTTTGGAAAACATCCCCTATGAGGAACGACTGAGGGAGCTGAGGCTGTTTAGTCTGGGGAAGAGGCTGAGAGGAGACCTTATCACTCTTTACAAATACCTGAAAGGAGGTTGTAGTGAGAGTGGGATTGGTTTCTTCTCACTGGTGACTGATGACAGGACAAGAGGAAATGGGCTCAAGTTGCGTCAGGGGAGATTTAGGTTGGGTAACAGAAAAAACTTCTTTACAGAAACAGTTGTTAGGCACTGGAACAAGTTCCCCAGGGAGGTGGTTGAGTCACCATCCCTGAATGTGTTTAAAAGTCATCTGGATGTGGTGCTTGGGGACATGGTTTAGCGGTGGGTCATCAGAAATCGGGTAATAGGGTTAGGATAAGGTTGGACTCAATGATCTTAAAGGTCTTTTTCAACCTGAACAATTCTATGATTTTGGCTCAGGAGGCTGAGTATACTGAGGGAAGCCAGTCTAACTATTAAAGACGGAGGCGAAGAAGGCATTAAGTATTTCAGCCTTTTCTTCATCCTTGATTGCCATGTTCCCCTGTCACGGTTTGACTCAGGATTGGAAAATAAACCAGAGACAACAATGCTCTTGATCCCCTCCCCCCCCACCCAGGTAGGGAAGGAGAGAGAGAATTAAGGAGACAGACTTACCTGGATTGAAAACTAAACTAGACAGCTTGAATTGTATGTACAATTATATACAAGTATGTTCAGGAATGTGCAAAAGCCTCTTGCCTCCCCCCAACCCCAGCAACTCTCCCGGCACTCTCCTTAGCTGTGAGCAGTCCCAAAATGTCTCAGCCCACAGGCAGGAGATAAGGCAGAGCAGACAGGGGCTGGGTTATGAGGTCAGAGCCTAGGGGTCAATGGTGATGGATGGATGGAGTCCTCCCCGGACACCAGCCGTGGATGGAAGAGAAGGGAAGAAGAAGCAGGAAGGAAGTTGTCTTCTGTGATCTCTGACCTTCCTTGGAGCTTATGTAGATACATGGAATGGAATACCTTGGGTCAGTTCTTCTGTCTGTCTAGTTCAGCTCCCCTACGGGGGTCATAGATACAATTCTCCTGCCCCAGTAGCCTCTGTATCAGCAGAGCTAAGAAGCGACCTTGAAGTCTCAGCAGAAACATAAACATTCCAGTGTTATCAGTCCGCTAGCTGGAACACTTGCTGCTAGTTAAAAGAAAGCTTACTGAAGGAAAAAAAATCAGTAAAAGGAAAAATAGCTTCATCCCAGCTCAAACCAGGACATCCGCCCCTCATCCCATAAGGGATGGAAATTCTCCGTTTCTCTTTTTGCTGTTAATGTATTGGTAAAACCTTTTTTTATTGTCCTTTACAGCACTGACCAGATTGAGCTCCTGCTATAAAGGACAATAATAAAGGTTTTACCAATTTACCAAATTTACCAGTTTTTAAATTGAACCATTCCTGTGGGTCAAGCTTTCTGGCTCTTGGCTAAGGTAAGAAGTCGGACTAGCCTCCAGGCTTGCTCAGGCTTCAAAGGTGCTTGAATCTAAGAACACAGGCCTATACCTGCTTTGGCCACAAGTCAAAAGTCTTCAGCAGAAGGCTGTCCTCAGCTTGGCAACAGCCATGCTTCTAGCCTTCCCTCTACCGTGCATTCTCTGAGCAATCTTCCTTGAAAGGCTTCAGCATGTCAGTGCATTTTGAGGCCAATTTATATAGAAATATCTTCAGTGTTTCAGAGAGGTACCACAAGTTCCCTGTGGGGCCTAGGCAATGTTTTTCACCACCAAGCTGAAAAGCAGTAGAACCAAAACTGTCCATAGTAGATTTTACTTTCTTCCATAAATATTATGGGTCTCTGAAAGTAAAGAAAAACTGGGCACTGGGTTTAGAGAAAGGAGGACTAAGCCCTAAGGCAGAAGTACATAAATAAAAGAAGGACAGTAATGATTCTGAGGCATTTCAGGGTCACTCTCTCAAATAATCTGATACAAATGACTCAATCTAAAGCAAGAAATCTGAAACCTAATCAAACAGTTTTCTTTGAACACCCTTTTGTATGTGGATTTGAAGCACTGAAAGTCAGAAATTCTGTTATTTCAATCAGATCTCTTGTGTTTTAACTAGAGAAGCAGTGATACTGTGAGAGCTAGTAATGGTGACCATGCTCCAAATCCCTCAACAACTTGACTAGCATGTTATTGTTGGGAAGGACTGACTTTTCTCTCAATTAAAAGTTCTTACTTTGGTACATAACTAAAGCAGCCCAAAGGCAGAGAGTTAATCTGAACAACCAGTACTTAATTTGTATTGGCTCTCGTGGATGCTGCTTACACTAATTACACAGAACCCATTGCACAGGATGAATGTTTACTGAATCATTTCTCAGATTTATTAAGCATAAGCCAGCTTTCATCCTACATGCAGGGCTTTGAACTGTTACTGAATAATTTCTCAATTAATTTTCTTTAGGCTTTTATTCCACCTGCAGGTCTTGTCTTTTCCACCAACACAGCCTCCAAAACAACAGAGTCAATCCTGCTGTTTTGACACAAGCCACACTCTTGCTGACATCAAAGGAGTTTTGCTTGTGTCAAGGTGATGTTGGCTGAATGTTTACTGTGACTGCAAGGTACTGTCTGGGTTGCTGGTTGCCTGTTGGTTTGGGTTGTTCTGGTGGAGGGAGTTGAGGGGAAGGGATGTGTCATGTTAGGGTAAGGGTAAAAGGCTGTTGAGGTGTGGTGAGTTCAGTGGCTCCAGCAGCTGCTGCCCCGTCCCCTCACCATGGCCATGTGGAGGAGCTGCGGTCCCCACTCTGTGGCAGAGGCCAAAGGTCAGTCATGCACAGGCCTCACAGGGTGCCCTCCTCCAACAGTCATATCTGCCATATGCTTTACATAGACCCAGTTCCTGCTTGCAGGAAGACCCTGGAATCTCTGTCAGATTTCTGCTGCTCCCTCCCTTCACACCCATTACCAAAGTATTTGCTATGGTGGGTCCCAGGATTGAAAGTGATGAGTTGCAGGCCAGGTCTCAGAAGAGCAAGATGAAAGTTTCTGAATCCACTGAGTGGTTCTGTCAGAGCACTGTTGGAACTGGTGTGGGAAGGAGCTGAAGTTTTGCTCTTCTCTGATGGACAAGTTCTTTTACATCCTTGCTCTGATTTCCAGATAGTATGGCACATCATATGCCCAGAAGGTGGTTAAATGCAAATAGGTTCTGCCTTACATGGAAGGCAGGGAAAAAAAAGGTGCATTCCCTGCTCTGAAATTGGTGATTTAATTAGAGAATATTTGTCAAAACATCTCTGTGCCCCATTTGCTGTTGCAAAGGTTTTAAACCAAAGACACCCTTTTGTCTGAGAGAATACGATTTAAGAGGAAAAAAAAAAGAGTGTATTTTAAAAATATTTATAAATAAAGAAAATAATTCACTGATTTTTTTTTTCTCTTGTGTTTTACTTCTGATGAACTAAGGGAGACCAGCAAAGCCTACTTTTGTGTCATTTGTGCCCTTGAAAATATATGGATCCTGCTCACAAAGGTGTCTGCAGACACAATCAGGAACAGTTCAGGACTTAAATGCCATTTTTGGTTGGGTTTTATATGTAGAAGGCTTTGAAGTTTCCCCAGGAGAACAGGTTCAGTATCTGTAGGTGACTGCACAGGTTTCTTATATGGTTGTAGGATTAGACAAGGGCAATGGGATTGCCAACTGTCAGCATGCTTGGGGAGAGATGAAACCCTGTGAACATCCGCAGCTTCAGATGAGTTGGCACTACTTCTTGGCTTTGAGGAAACAGTGAGACAGCTGTTCCCTTCACATCCTCTTTGTGACAAGACTCTGGATGTTGTAGACTTCTTTCATGACTCGTAAGTACTCTCTTTTCCAGACTAAAGTCCTGAACTGTTCAATTGTTTGCCCTTGTACAGAAGCTGCCCCATGATCAGGATATCCATAAACACTCAAACAAATCAGAGCACTTGGCTTTCTGAAATGCTGTTAATAATGTATTTTGCCTTTTGCTTGGAAACTAGGCCCAATTTCTGTCAGTTGTCATGGGGCAAGAGGAGAGGTCCTCTTGTGGGTTAACAGGTTGTGAGGGTGACAGTAAATAGGCAGTTTCCTTGACAGGAGGAGGGTAGCAGTAGGGTTTTCCAGAGACCTATGCAGAGCCCTGTGCTCTTCCATGTATTTGTGAGTTGGAAAGATGAATCATCACCCAGGAAAGTAAAAAATAAAGAAGGCTGTGAAGAGTTGTAGGGGAATTCAGTAAACCTGTGTAGAAAACAAAGTGGCAGCTGTCACTGTGGCATGCTGTGACATGGCAGTGGCACGTCAGCTCTGCAAAGGAGTAGAAACAGGCAGGAAAGTCTGGTTGACTGCAGCACCACAGCAGTGAGCTCTCAGCTTTTTATTGGTACACAGGAAAAATTAAAACACTAGAGAAAGTTCTCAAAAAACATTGATTCAGTGTTCAGCAACAGTCCAATGTTATTGGAAATGAAAGGAGAGGAAAGGAAGAGGAAAAAATGAATCAATATCTGTGCTATACATAAACCCTCAGAGCTCCTGTACCTTGGGTGTTATGTTTAGTTCTGAACGATTAATTTTAAGAAAGGGTGTGGTATAACTATGCACTGATGAGAAACAGCATTTTTTATGAGAGATGTGAATAGTTTCCTTGCAAATAAAGATTAAACAGTGTGGGACTTTTCAGCTTGGCAACAAGGACAGCTGAGCAGCCATATGATAGAAGTCTATAAAATAATTGGAATGGTGTGCAGAGGAAGGTTACAAAACCACTATTAAATATTCTTCATAATGTAAGATTTAGGTTCCATCACATGGAATTATCAGGTAGCAGGTTTAAGACAAACATATGGAGTATTTATGTATACGATGTATAGGTACATTGCAAAACTAGTTATCTTAGGCTCTTATGGAGGCCAGATGTAGGTACTAGTGCTAGAAGGGGTGAGGTGTGCTCACAAGTGATAAATCTACTGAGGTTTACTGTACCTGAGAACCTGGATGCCATATCCAGCTCAAGAAATCCTTAAATCAGTTATTATCTGAAGCTGGCATCACATATTGAGAAAAAGATCGCTCTGTGCTTGTCCTGTTCCTTACACCCTTATGTACCTGCACTGGGGCAGGTAACTTTGCTCTGCCTGTATTTGTATGTTGCTGTGAGCATGCTGGAGGCTGTGAGATTTCCATCACAGGAGCTCAAGAGCAGATTAGCCAAACATCTCTCTGATGTGGGCTAGGTAGAGCTTATCCTGCTTCAGAAGGGAAGCTAGATTCAGGGACCTCCAAACGTCACCGTGATCCCACCTCCTCCAATTCTGTGGAAAAGATGAGTGAAAGTGCCCACTTCTCCACTTCCCACCTCTGAGATGTCATCAAGACATGACAGAAATGGGTCCTGGGTGCTAAAGGGAAAGCAAGACTGAAACAAAGGCAGAGCTAGCAGACAATATGTCACCTTCCCAGTGTTGCAGTCACTGTGGAGGCTGATGGTGTTACAGCTCTGAAGTGCACCAGAGCAGACATGCCAGCAGGTGACTCAAAGGCCAGACTAAGCTATTAGCTGGGTCTGTAGGGGCTATAGCAAACATCGTGTCACTCTGCTGCATAAGTGGCAGACTGAGGTTGCTTCCAACCCTGAGAGAAAGGAATTGCAACCACTGAGCCTGCAGGGATGAGCTGCTGTTATAACATCACAGCAGAAGTAGTGGAGATCCAGATGAAGCATCTAAGGAGCAGTTTCACAACACATCTGGCTCATGAGTTTCTGTGGGAAGAAGGACAGAACAGGAATGGGCTTACAGGACAGATAGCAGTCTCATCCTACATACTGCTCTTAGTTTCTTCTTGTGCTATGGTTGTGGTTTTGGTCTGTAAACTAACCTGCAGGGCCCTGATGCCAGATGCAGAGTGATGTTGGTGGTAGGGAGGGCAGCTACAGCAGGTACTGATGCTTGTGCATTTCTGAGTGCACATTCATAAAGGCAATGCCATGGCAAGTTACCACTGACTGAGACTCCCTCCCGCTCCCACAGCAAAAACAACCCTTACAGGTAGCATTGAAAATGGGCAGCAATAGACTTGAAGAGCTAACAGACTATGCTGGAAGAAAAAAACATGGAACAAAATCAAGAGTTTTATACTTGCAGTCACAGAGATGAATTGAGCTCCCAAGGAACTCAAAGAACATGGCAAGAAACGGCATTTGAAAATCACAGCATGCAAGAAAAGTTATAAGCAGTTGATTAGTGCATATTCCCCTCTGTCCTCTTTAAAAATGTCTGAAGAATTATGTGAGCTACAGCCTGACTTTGCTTGAGGTCCTCAGTTATTTACAGACATATAGTATTGCCAGGAAGATAGCTGAACCTCTAACTTTCAGTCCAGCTCACTGGCCTTCAGTCCAGGAGACTGGAGCTACGTCTAACCACAAATACTCAAGCCTGGAAATCCCTCCTCAGAGGCAAAACAGCTTCCAGGCTCTGACTAGCTATTGTGAAGAAACCTGCAGATGGTTTCCATGGCTATATCATGCATGTTATGAGGCTGAACAGCCAGAAGTACTTGATGGCTCCTGCCCAAGTCAACCTCATAGTGTCTGCCACATATAAAGCATGAATAACACCCAGTCTTTGAACCACAAGTAAACCACTTCAGTGTAGTTCCATAAGTTATGTTCTACAAATGATAATTACAAACAACTCCCTGCAGTCCATAAATGTGATCCACCTTCATAAGCTCTCTCCTTTTCCTATGGGGCAAGATCTTTCCCTGATGCTTTTGAAACCAGAGCAACAAATGAAAATATTTCCAGCTTGTTTTTAACTGTTGCTGACAACCTCTGAAGTGATTAGGGAGTGTGTTTCTTTCATTTGTTTATTTTTTGTTATGTTATTTGCATTCATTAAGTGCAGGCATAGCACAAAAAATTAAAGGGATGTGCTTATGGAATGAAACTTGTTTGGAAGAATGCCAGCCTGACTGCTAGTAGTCTTGAAGGTGGCATTTCTGTAATCCTGCTGGAAGACAGAGCCTGACAGAACATAACCTCTGCTGTTCCAAAAGCACTTTTGTATTTAACATTGATAGTCCAAAGGAATTGCATCTATTTTAGCTAGGCACATCCTGGAGCCATCTCATGAGAGTTGTAGGAGGGAGATGATGTGGTATCAGCCCATTATTGTTTGTGTGTCCTTATTAGCTCCCAGCATTAGGGAAATCATAAATTACATTGCAATGTCCTAACCAGGATCTTAATGAGTGTTTATAGGGAGCAATTTTTTTTTCTTAAGAAGCAGTTTTGACCCATTAAGCTCTGATCTGAATCCCCAGGATTTTTAAGGCAGGACTTCTGAAGGACTTGGGCACCATTCACAACAAAGGCAAGAAGACTGGGATGTCTTACACAAGCTGACTAAAGAAGTCTTCATCTCTTCACCTCTGAGGATCAAGGCATTTTGGGGGTAGGGCTCCCCTTGCTCAGCAAGCAGGACAGGTGTCCTTTACACAAAATTTTGTCTTGGACTGCAGAAGGAAACCAGTACTCTATAGCCTATGATTAAAACACTCCTCTATAGAGCGTTACTCACTTGCACCCAAATTAATATTTAGATACTTGCAGATCCCAGGACAGTTTCATCAGGTGAAGCTGAGGTAACTGCTCAGAATGGTGTATGGAAGCGGTGAACAGCCACTGCTCAGAGGGAGGTCTCCGTCCACATGCTTGCTCTCACACAGCAGAGGAGACCTCCAAACCCAGTTCTGCACAGTGTCTCTTCTTCCTTTCTGTACTAACTCTGATGAACCTTTTGGATAGGTTTGTCACTTGCAGCTGTGAAGTCAGCCATTGGTTTGTCACCTGCAGCTGTGAAGTCAGCCACTGGCTTTCACTGCAGATAGAGCCAGCCAAAATGGAGTTTTCCATTTTCTTCAAATTAATTAAAATAAAACATTTTCCATTTCTAGCCCACCTAAAATAATTTGTTTTTCTGTTCAGCACTGCAAGCCCCTCCTCTGTTCCCTTCCCCAGTAAAATTTGCATGTCCCTAATCCTAGGATTTACTTAAGCAACTACAGAGGATCCTGAAATGGCTTCTCCTCTAACTGCTTTGTCTCCAGCTGGAGACAATTAATGATTTGTCCAATTCTCACCACATATATTATTAAGATCAAAGGCAGACCTCAAAACATTAGCAACTAATTTCAGTGTTATAATTCTAATAAAATAAAAGCGGGCTGCTATTAGGCAACATCTCTTTTGTATGTGGTAACTTCTTCATTGAATTCTGAGGTTTTCTTCCTTCCCAGATAGAATTAATCATAGTTGCAAGTATCTACGGATTATTGCTGCTTTTAAATTTACAGCAGGGTGGCTGATGGGAGTAACTTGGGTATGTCCCTGGCAGGAGCATGCAGAGAGGTGGAATAGAGTTAATGTTTTTTTTTTTCGTATTCTAATAAAATTCTGCATTTGGTGTTGGAGTGGGTATTTTCAGTGTTTTTTGCAAGGGTCTCCTTTTATCACAAGGCTTGGTAGCAAATGTTGATTTGTTCTGTACCAGTGCAAGCAGCAGGAAAAGAAACTGCCACAATTCAGTCTCCTGGACAGCAGATTTGGATAGCCCAAGGAAGAGCTGCCAGGTTTTAGAATTGAGGGGTGCTGGACGCAGAAGGTGGAGAGAGTTAAGGGGGTAGGGAATGATGTTTCTCATTAACATAGGAGAAAAAGGCAACTGTAAATCATTTGTCCACACTGAAGTAGAATATAAGAATAACTGGGTTTTGTTTGTTGGGTTTTTTTTAAAGCAGTTCTATGTCTTGGCCCTGCTTCCCAAAGAAAACATCTACCCTTTCAGCTCCCAGCTCTGGCTAAGAAACTCGATGGCCAATTGAATCTAGACTGAGCAACTGTCTGTAAGGCATAAAGCTGCCAACAGCTCTGAGGCCTCTACCCTGACCCTCTGCCAGCCCAGGGGCTTTAATGAAGATGATGGTCTGAAGCTGAGCCTGCCAGATCAGCCCTGCTGCAGCTCAGGAGCTCAGCCAGGGCATGGGCACGGGATGCTGCCAGCACGCAACTGATGGATCCCTTCTCCTACCAGCCTGCCTTGGGGAGACCCCACCTCCTGCTCATACCCCTTGTAAATGGAAACAAGCATGAAAAGAGCCAGAAGCTGGATTTACTGTGAGGCTCTGCTGGGGGGACCCCGAAGTCCAAAGCATAGGCTGCAGAAAGGCTGTGGGAAGGGAAAGGGGAGCACTAATTCCCTCTATGGCACAGGTCACCTAAGCTTGAGATTTGCCACTAGTTAGCACAACCAGACAGGCAAATCAACAATGACGAGAATCATATTATCACAGAATGTATTGGGTTGGAAGGGACATATAAAGGTCATCTAGTCCAACCCCCCTACAATAAGCAGGAGCATCTCCAGCTAGACCAGATTGCTCAGAGCCCCATCAAGCCTGACCTTGAATGTCTCTGGGGGTGGGGCTTCCACCACCTCTCTAGGCAACCTGTTCCAGTGATCCACCACCCTCATATTAAAGAACCTTTTCCTAATGTCCAACCTAAATCTACCCTTTTCTAGCTTAAAACCCTTACCCCTTGTCCTATCCTTACATGCCCTAGTGAACAGGTCTTCACAAGCTTTCTTATAGGCTCCTTCCAGGTATTGAAAGGTTGCTATAAGGTCTCCCCAGAGCCTTCTCTTCTCCAGGCTGAACAACTCCAACTCCCTCAGCCCGTCTTCATAAGAGAGGTGCTCCAGCCCTCTGATCATTTTTGTTGCCCTCCTCTGGACACACTCCAACAGGTCCACTTCCTTCTTGTGCTGGGGCTCCAAAGCTGGACGCAGTATTCCAGGTGAGGTCTCACCAGGGCAGAGTAGAGGGGCAGAATCACCTCTCTTGATCTGCTGGCTACACTTCTTAGAAGAGTATGTCTGAAGCCACCTTGTCGATTTGTATGCCAGTGCTCAGGCCAAGGCTGGAGTAGGACCACTCTTGCCAGCAAGACTCATAGCCTAAGAGGAACCTGTCCCTGGGGTAGCTGGGTAGGGCTACCCAGGAGTAAGAGGTGTTAAGACTCTTAAGACTCTTAAGCATGGGAGCAAAGCTTAGAAGCTGTGAGAGCCTAGGGTGCATCTTTCCATCTCTTCTGAGGCGTGAGCTAGCCTCTGGACTGCTGCACAGAAGATGCTCACTGACATCTCCTCTGGATGCTTCTTCTCTTTTGTAATGAACATGGCTGCTGCTTTTTGGGCTGTCAGTGACCTCTGTGGTTGTAACCTCTCCTGAGTGGGACTTTCCAGGAGCTATGGGTGCTAACAGCACCGTGTTAGCAAACCTCAAACAGGAAGAGATGTGCACCATAGCTCTCGGCTTGGCTGAGGTGATTCTGTCACTGAATCACTTTGCATTGTGTCCTCCTGAATTGTCATGCTGGCCCAAGCAATGGATGAGGCAACGTGGTGGCAGAGTGGCATGGGGGCTAATTCTCTGTGCCATAAGCTGAGCAGCCGGGGTGCAGTTGTGAGCCCCATCTGTCTGGATGTGCTGCAAGATAAAGGGGATGTCTTAAACCACTGCAGCACAATTTGTTAGAGCTGCTCTGCCAGAGCCCAGAGTTAAAAGGGGCCCTTTCCCATGTAGTCATGCCAGAAGAGATGATCACAAACAACTGGCTGTCACTGGTCTGCTCTGAAGTCCCATTTTTTGCAATACTCTGGTTTAAACAGTTCCATCCCCCACCAACTCCAAGGGGGAGTTGGGAGTCAACTGGGCAAAGCGTCCTCATGCTTTACAGGAGGGAAGTGCACCTCGGAGCTGGGGCTGCTCCACCAGGGCAGCACAGAACAAAGCAGCTGCTACTGAAGTCTCTGCTCTGGCTCCCTGCATCCATGTCACCTGGGGTGGCCCTTCTGTCACTTTGTGGCCAGCAATGATGCAAATTGATCTCTTGTGATTTCTATTTGGAGGTGAGCTTGACATCACCTTCATGTGACCTTTAATTTTCGAGCAACTTTTTTTTTTTTTAAAGCTGAAATGCGACATGGACTAATAATGATGTTGTAGAAGAGGATGGATCTGTTTCTTTCCCTGCTTCACATCTGCAGCACCATAGATTTGACATGACCCACCACAACAGTGTTGTGTACGCTGCATAATACGTCTTTACAAGTTTAGCGGGCCACTCAAAGGCTAATCTGAGAGCTCATTTATGGCAACCATCTCAACCTGTAACAGCCCCTACCTCACTTCTGACACTTTGCTACATTTCCTGACTTTCTGCCTGGTTTATCTCAGAAGCAGAAGGGAAAGACAGGATTTCTGTTGGATATAGTCCAGCTCTTCAGCCGGTCACTGGAGCTTTGCCAGTTCTTGCCAGATGCAGATTGGGCACTGGCTTTGTCAGATGAAATATTACCTAGCCAAGATTTAGTGTCATCTGATAGACATTCTTTGCTTTCTAAGAGATTTTCTGTTACTCATCCCAAAGACTTTAGTCTTGGATCATGTATTATCTGACGATAGCTTTTCCACCAGCTACTTGCAGTGAGGTATTTACATATACACAATCACAGCAGATAAATCTCTTATAAAGAGATAATCATAATCTCTTTAATCAGCATACTGTAGTGATCCCCCCTAAAGAGACTGGCTGCAGCAAACCTTTTACTAGGTCAGTGTCATCACTCTTCCACCCTGTGTCAGCTGTGTAGCAGGAGGTGTTTCAGAGGGATCAGGAAATTAAATGATCATGTGTACATACAGGAGCTGATAATATGCATCTCGCGTGCATATGCTATTTGCTGATAACCAATCTAGGAATAGCATGCAAAGATAAGTAGAAAGAATGCAAATATGTCTTTACTGTGATTTAGCACATAGCAAATTAGAGTGACTCCTATCTTTGGGCATTCCCTACAGCATTTACAAAGTGCCTCTGATAGCTCTTCATTTCTGGAAGATAAGGATGGTGCTGACACTGCGGAAGTTACAGTTATGTTTCTTGTTCACCCATGGTGCACATACATTATTGTAAATGCACTTGTATGAATGAGTTATTTAAACAGCAAGGAACATGAAATGCACACCTGCCTTCAGCAAACTCTATTTCTCTGGGTTTATTCAGTTCCTGGAGGATCAGTAAAAACATTTCTAAAGGAATAATGACTCATCCAAGGAGCTCGAGCAAGAGGTCAGCTCTGTTTGGACCTTCTCCAGAAAATGGAGGGGGATATTGGACCAGGGGAGAGCCAGTGGTGTTACCTGCCCACAGCTGCTGCTCTGACTCTTCTCACCACACAGGCCTTAACATTTTTGCATGCATTTTTTAAAGAATATTGTTTCTAAGTACATACTGGTGGTTTTAGCATGTTAACTACTGTGCTGGAGGGACTCCAAGTAAAGCAAGGAGAGCAAATGAGTTTGGGCAAATTGGTGGGTCTCATCTAAACTGTCAGATGATGTTCTCATTTCAGGCAAGGGTGCTGTAGCCCCAAATTTGAGGCTGTCTGGAGAGACCAAGGAACTACAATAGGAAGGAAGAGTGCCTCAGGCATCCTGGGGTTTGCCTTAGAAGAGGGGACAGTGTAACCTTTAATGTTTGCTTTCTTTTCCAATTCACAGGTCAGCTTTAGCAGGCCTGCACGCACTTGAAAAAAACATGACAAGCTACGTCCAGTCCTGTGGGTCTTATTCATGGGTCTAGTCCTTACTCATCAGATCGGCCCCTGCAAGGTCAGTGAAACTGCTTGTATGATTGAGCCTTTTGGCAGAAAGGCCTGTTCATTCAGATGGGGATCAGTTTGTTTTGCATGCTGTAAAAGTGCAACCATCACTGGAAAGCAGCAGGAATTTTACCTGTGCGAGCTCAAAAGGGCAAAGGGTCACAAGCCCACCTGAGACAGTCCTGGAGTTCAGGACAGTCCTGGCACCCCAGCAACAGTCTTCTAGAAGCCGTGATGAGTGTGCATCCAGGTAAAGGGTTTTTTTCTGTTTCTGCATTGCCTCCTGGAGTCCCCAGAGCTTCCCTATTCTCAGGGCTGTGGCAGCAGATAGGGCTTTTGTGTCTTTTTAGTTGCTGTAGGATTTATGTCATTTAAGTCAATTGAGGAAGGTGGGAATGGAGGCAGAGTGTGCCCATTCATGTGATGTGTTGCAAAGGACATTCCTCTGTGTCCCTGTTTTTCCCCACACAAGCAAAAATGTTGTCACCCTCAAGTACAGAGCAGCCGGAAACCAGGAAAGGGGGAAAGCTCTGATCTGGGCAGCTGATGACTGTAAAACTATGTGTTGGAATTGGTCCAGGTGCAGAGACCCCCCCAATCCTGGTGATCACAAACATCCTGGACATCCATTTCAACATGGCATCTCCATCAGCAGTGTCCTTGGCTGTGGCTGCTGATATTTTTGCAGTATTTTCACTGCAGAGATGGATGTGTGGTGATTGCCCAGCTCAGAATAACAATGGTGCTTCCTGCCTTGCAGAGCAGGCAGTGGTGGGGCACAGCAGCATTGGAAACCTCTTTTTTATCTTGGCTTCCTGTTGAAGCTGAGCATCTGGAAGGAAGGACATGGGTAGGACTAAACTGCAGTTGTAGTTTCTACCTGCACTTTCATGTGTGATTTTGAAAGTCACTTAAACTCTGCTTCATTGTGTTGCATTTTAGGAACAGGAGCAATTCCCTATTTCAGAGGAGAAGTCATGAATGTTTGTGGCTGAACTGGAGAGCATGGTCATGAGAACCTAACAAGTAGCAACTGTGAGACAGGAGGAAAAGCTGGGAGGCTGTGGCATGAGGAGATCCTGTTTGATTAGGGTAAAGGTATCAGTGGCAGCAATACTCCCAATTTGGTGGGATTTCTTGTTTTTTCCCTAGGTGTCTCCTACAGACACCTGAAATTCAGCTTTTTGTAGTTAGGGAGATCTTTGGAGTGTACAGCCTAAAACCAAGGAGAGACTTTACCCTGCAGTGTATAACTTTCAGTGATCTGTGTGTAGGGAAGTCTGCCCATGAAGAAAAGTCCTTCCTCACAATTAGTGTGAGGCTCCCACGACAGTGTGTTCTTGCAACGTTGCCATCACTGACAGAAGGGCCCAGAGCTTGATAATCTGTTTAAAAGCACCTATTTTGAGTCAAACTGCTGTCAGGAGTGGGCCTCCAGAACTGCAGCATAATCAGGCTGGAGACCAATTAGCTGTTTTGTCTCTGCTGCCCTCACTTTACTGCTGAGGATGTGGTGAGAAGACAAGTACACACCTGAGAGAATTGCCTGGCAGCCTCCAATGGCATTTGAATGTAATGATTAGTGGTTTTGGTCTGGCTTTTCTCATCCCTGTTTCTCTCTCAGTGGAAGGTGTTTTTAAGCAGGGACCTCTGTCCTGTTCAATAAAATGGAGCTGACCAAGTTGGGCTGGGGAAGGGCTTTGCTGCAGAGGGAGGATTGGAGCCCAGAACAAAGAGCCAGAGGGAAGGCGAGTAAGCGACTTTAGCTGGGGCATCACAAGACCTTTGGGACCAGCAGTGGGCTGCTACAAAGCCATACTCTTAGCCAGCTGGAGTTGTTGGTGCTCTTTTCAAGTCAGCTGTCCTGCAGGCTGCTCTCTCTCCAAGGAGAAGGAGCCAACAGCTTAAAAACTTGAAGACACTCTAGTGTGATTTATGAAGGTGGTCCTCATGTTTGAATGAACTGCTGCTTGTATTCCAAGAAGTCTTCACTGAGAAACTCAAGGTGCTTTTGCTCCTCAAGCATCAGCCCCATCCAGCATTACAGGTTACATCCTTTAGCTGCTCCATCAAGCAGCATTGATGTCCTAGCGGATTCTCTCTGCAAGGAGGCCAAGCCACAGCAACCTCCTCCCTGCTTTGAGGAACACAAACGTGCTGAATTTGCCAATGTGGTTACTGCCGGAGCAGTGACCTCTCACAGACACATGGCCAGCTGTGGGGGGCAGCCACTTCTGAAACTGCTCCTCCTGTTTCCAAAGGGAACACATGTTTTTGCAGTTAATAGTTAAAATTAGGTAGCTGCTTTTTTTTAGCTGTTGACAGTTGTGCTTTGGCTTTACTTAAAGCCATATTTTCAAGGGCTCTTCTTACATACACAAATGGCAACAGCCTGCTGATAAACCAGGGAAGTTTTATATAGAAACTCTGAAGCATCTGCCACAGGCAGTTTAGCACTGATTTAACCACTACAGTTTAAAGCCTGTTAATTAATATTGTCAGATTGGTCATGTTGGTGCTTTGGTTGTGCTCCTTTATGATCTGTTTTCCACTTCCGGCCCACAAGACCTAAACATGCTTTATTTATTTCATGGTACATTTTCCCCTTCCTGTTCTTGCCTCCTCACACTCACTCCACCAGAGATTTGGGGTGGTCTGAAGACAAGATAGTGCTCCTAAAAGAGTCTAAAGATAGCTTCTGGGCTGGATGGGTAACGTGATATGAAGCCTTTCACTGTCTGGGTTGCTAATTTGGCTATGAATTGGATCAGTCGTGACTGAAATAGACTGTTCTTCTGTAACTTTCTAGTGGTCCATTTGATATTATTTATATATTTCATGTTCATATCCAGTCCCATTTGTCACAAATCACCACCACCACTGAGCTTAACCTGCTCTCAACTTGTTCCTCACCGAGATGGTGTGAGCCTTTGGATGCATCTGTCCTTTCTGGATTTTCTCCTTGTGAAGAAATCTCCCATGTTGTAGCTGCAGCAGTTCTTTCTACAGAAAAATTGACCCACTGTTTTTCATCAACTGGAAAAGACAAGTCAGTGCCCCAGCAGCAAGGGCACAAGCAAACCCTACCTTTGCTGTCAGCTGTGCCGTTTGAAGATGTTATTGCCTCTTCAGGGTGCAGGTGACAGTCCCTTAGCTGGAGGTAACCATTCCCAAGGCTCTGATGCTGGACAAGCCCATAGAAAAAAAACATCTGATAAGCTCCAGTCAGCCACATGGGTTTGAATGGTCGGCACTCATATGTTAAAATAATCTTGATGATTTTGACAACAGCAGTTCAGGGAGTCCTGCTGTAGAGAGTCCTTCCTGCTCGTAGATCACAGGGGTGGGTGGTCGCTGTGAGTAGGGATGTGCTGCTGTTCCCCTGGCAATGAAAATACCTTTTGCTTGCAGAGATAACCTAAAAGTCTGTTCACAGATTGTCTATGCACTCAGAGCTGGACTAGGCAGCCTCTTCAAAAATGGAGGAGGTTTGCTGCTGCAGCTCTTGTGGCATTTGTGGAGCCTTGTTGACCTGCTGCTGCTGTGCCTAGCATGCTTTGGACCTGAATCATCTTGGACCTTCAGGTAACATCAAGCTTGGAGATCAGCTTGGATTCAGTTTCACTAAGCCATTTGAATGTGTCCACCCTGCTGCAGAACACTAAGTTAGACAGATGTGATTTGGTAGGTCATTGACTTCAGGATCAGAGAATGTGTCTGGGCCCATTATATTTGCTGGTACCACTGTCCCCTCTGTGTCTCACTGTTTGTTCAGTGTCAGTTTCTCTAAATCCTAAAATTGTCATTATAATGCAAAGACATGATGAAATAGAGGTGTTCATTTAATACCCAGGGAGACATCTCCCAGGGTTTTCTGCACCCTAGAGGTCAGGAGGTGGACTTGATTAGACCAACAAGTCTGGAGCGATGTGGTCTCTGGCCACATTCACAGGTTTCTTCACTGCAGTCCCTGCTCTTGATGCACCAAGAGGTAGCAAGACCAAAAGAGTTGAAACATGAATAGGAGCTGAAAGTTTGGAGCTCTTTTCTGGCGTGGCAGCCTTGCTCTGTGGCTTTCGCCAAATTTCTCTAAGCTCCAGTCTCTTGGCATAGAAAATGGAGAAAATACTTCACTCTCATGGTGGCTGCAAAACTCGTTGAGGAGCCATCGGTGGAGTTCTTTACATCAGCAGATGGGAGGATTTGTGTGGTATTCATTATTTGCATCACAGACCTCCCTTTTGTCCGATCAGGAGGGTTTTTTGCCTGAGTGTCTTGTTGGAACTGCCACCGGCATCCTAGTTTTGGGCATGCACTGCAGATTTTACCTGCTCTCTGAACATTGATCAAAGCTTCTGGGAGGAGAAGCCAGCAACATACTAAATACATGTCAGTTCAGTTGTTTTCACATGCAGAGCTTTGCTTAGCCTGCTAAAGCTCATTGTCTCCAAGCCAAGTAATTGAAGGAGTCGAGGCCCTGTTTAACCTTTCGGGAAGAGCTGATGCTTTGACATCCACAAAGAACTTCTTTGTTTGAGGAACTAAAGGATCTTTGCAAGGTTAGGCTCAGGTATTACAGCCCAGCACATGGTCTCTAGCTCTAACAGGTAAGGTAGGTGGTTGGGGCTGGGATGTGGGAGACCTAGGACTGATTCCTCTGCCCCAGAGATTCTGAAACTGCACCTCTCACCTCACAGGATGTTGCCCTAGCCACTAAATGTGAAGGAGGGAGCTGGGGAAAGGTATCACAAGCACTATCAGCCCCTTATGTTGGATCTTCTGTTTTTTATAATGTAGCTTAAATAATGATCAGTCAGCAGGAGAAAAAACAATTTTATAGGCCTTGAACAACTCATTTCAGGAACTGGCTCCTGCTCCTGTGAGCAGGGGGGACTGTGGGTTACCCACACCAGGGTACCTTAGAGTTTGTTTTGTGATGGCAGACCCTCAGTTTGAAGTCTTGTGTGGAATGACACAAGGATTAAATCTGAACCGGGAATGTCCTAAACCCTGGGTAAAAGTGAGAACCGTGGTCTTCCTCAGTTTTTGAACCTGGGCTTTCTGTTGAATGAGGTGAAAGATTCAGGGTAGAACAAACCAACATTTTCCAGGAAATAATCTGCCTGAGATCCCACAGTCACCATCCCACAGACAGTCTGCCTGTGTAAAGTGGGCTCCTTCACAAGGATCAAGGCAATAGGAATTTTATCCCACAACTGCCCAGCATTCAGCATGGCTGTTGATTTATTTGTGATGTTGCATTCTGCTGTGAAAATGTCTGCAATTAATAACCCTGTAATGCCTTTTTTCATTATTCAGACTATATTCCTACAGCAGTCATTTTATCTCATCTTTATTCTCTCAGTCATCACTGGTGCTATTTTCTGTGCTTCTGCCTGTGTTGGAAGTAAACTTGGACCAACACACTAAAGAACTGTCATTCCTTATCTAGTAGCAATCATATTCAGCAACTCTGCATTCAAAGTAATATAGTTAATGGGAGGGAAATTTAATTGCACCATCTTTATTTAATTTTCTGCATTTCCTTTGTCTCCTTTGGGATTGTTACCTTGGCACATGCAGTTGCAGACTTGTCCTCTTTTAACCCAAGTCACTCTGTAATTGATCACCATCATTCTGCAGCCTGCAACACCGTGGGTCTGCCTTGCTGCAAGCTGAAACAGGCACCACGTGAGGCATTTCTCCAGTGTCATGCCTGGTATTAGCAAAATACTCTACAAGCTACTTTGACATCTTCACCCCTATAAATCTGTCCAGTGTAATGAGGCTCATGGGTTATTTAAGGTGGAAGGCTGTTGGCTAGAGTGCTAAAGATCTGTCTTTCGTCCGTATCCTTGTGTAAGCAATTCCACATGTTTGCTGTCCATATGGACACTGCAAGAACAGAAGAATCTGCAAGAGCACTTAATTACATTACCTCAGAAACCCATTTGTCTTGCTAAGCTCTGCAATAATCACATTTTGTATTTGATTTAAAATGAACAACAGCATCATCCAGGTCAAACACAGTGTAATTAATACATTGATAGTAGCTAATTCGTAACGTGCTCCTTTTTATTCCAGAAAACCAAGTGTATGATTAGCACCTACTAATGGAGTAATGATTAATTTGGTTTACAATTTATGTCCACAAGAAAGCCAATAATTGTTCAGCATGTTTGAGCTATGGAGAAGCACTAATATGTATCCTCACAGTCATACAGCTTATTTTGTGTTGCATGCAGCGGGGTGATTCTTGCTGCCCAAACCCTGGCATAAGCCGTACAAATCTACAAACAGCTGGGCCAGTGCTTTTCAATTCTGCTTAACTCATCCCCTGCTGATGCCTTGACAAGGAGCCTGGTGCAATGTGAGGCACTGCCTCATGGCCCTGAACCCACAGGCTAAGAATACTTAAAGGACTCCGGTCCACAACTGTAGAAATGTTTTTTGGGAACAGGACTCCTGAAATATTGATTACTTGAAGTGAAATGGTTCAGTGAGCTGAAATGACTGCAGGATGGATGTTGCTGCATTGTTGAGTTTCTCAAAGCAGCTCCCTGATCCTCTCTGCCTCCTGTTCTGCCCATGGCTGGTGCAATGCTCCCAGCATGCAGCCAGCTCCAGACACACTGCGATGGACAAGCCAGGCACTCTCTGTGTCACCTAGGCCTGGCTCACACTTTTCCCAGCAGGTTCTTGAAGCAGTTTACAGTTAATTTTGGTGGTCCTCAGTCTGCTCTTTCTTTGGAAGGTCTTGTGCACTCAGGCTAGCACATAGGCAGGCTAAAAATTTGCAGGTGCCTCTACGTAGTGAGCAGCACACAGCCAGATAAATGCCTGGAGTGTACTTGTGCATTGAGACACAGGACAGAAGTGCTGGTGTCTCATTCTGGGAGTGGGCACACAAATGTTGCTTCTTGGGGAACACTTGTATTTTGGCCACATGATGGATGTGCATCTAGCTGTGTGAAGAAGATCACGGAGAACAGTTTGGGTTAGAAGGAATGAGCTCAAGTTGTGCCAGAGGAGGTTTAGATTAGATATTAGATGTAACTTCTTCACTGAAAGGGTAATTAAACACTGGAATAGGCTGCCCAGGTAGGTGGTTGAGTCACCATCCCTGGAGGTGCTTAAAAGTTGTATAAATGCAACGCTTAGGACATGGTTTAAGCACTGGACTTGGTAGAGTTAAGTTAATGGTTGGTACAATTAGGTTATGCTTGGACTTGATCTTAAAGGTCTTTTCCAACCAGAATGGTTCTGTAAAGATAATCTAGTTCCAATCCCCCTGCATGGGCAGGGACACCTCCCTCTAGAACAGGTTGCTCCAAGCCCCATCCAACCTGGCCTTGAATATTTCCAGGGATGGGGCATCCACAACTCCGTGGAGCAACCTGTTTCAGTGTCTCACCACCCTCACACTAAAGAATATCTTCCTAATATCTAACCTAAATCTCCCCTCTTCCAGTTTAAAACCACGCCCTTTGTCCTTTCACTACACGCCCTTGTAAAAAGTCCCTCTCCTGTTGGCCCCCTTCAGGTACTGGAAGGCCACTATGAGGTCTCCTCTGAGCATTCTCTTCTCCAGGCTGAATACCCCCAACTCTCTCAGCCTGTCTTCACAGGAGAGGTGCTCCAGCCCTCTGATCATTTTTGTGATGCTCCTTTGGACTCGCTCCAGCAGCTCCATGTGCTTCTTATGTTAGGGACTCCAGAGCTGGACACAGTAGTTCAGGTGAGATCTCATGTGTCCAGTTCTGGGGAGCTAGACAACTGTTTGGTTTTGTCTCTATAAGCAGTTAGAAAAACCTTCTTCACGAAAAAAAAATATAAACATTGAGTCAATAATAAAACAAACAAACAAACAAATCCTCCTACCTCCTCTATGAAGGTACTGGAATGTGAGGCAAAAGCATGTTTTTGCCTTTCAGGTACTAAGCAAGGCTTTGTGGTTGACCACTGCCAGTTGCTGGAGCACAAAGCCAAGACTCTTGAGGCTCAAGAGCAGTGCAGTGCTGGGAAATCTTTGCCCCACCAACTATTCGTTCTTGGGGTAGTCATGTCATCTTTCTCTGCATCTCTGCTTCCTTTTCAGAGCACGCCTTGTCTAGGTACACTGGGTTCTCTGGGGTAAGGACCAGCCCATGACATTTATTAATATAGTGCTTGGCATGCTGGAGCATGACTCCACTGAGGTCTCCAGTTGCTACAGAAGTGCAAAATAATTAAAAGAGCATGTTAAAGCTTAAGCATGTAGTGCTGTCATCCAGACAGTTGACGCTTGTTAGCTTATTAGGTAGATTTTGATTTGGACCTCAAAATTGTGTGTCTTGCTTACAAGATTTCTTGCCTGCAGTATGCTACACTGTCATGGCTGCAGCCACTGGAGAACCCCTCTGTGTGTAGAGGAGTAGGTGAGCAGTTTTTCTGCAGGGCCCTTAGACTGGAACTAGTCCCTGCTGTCCCAAAAGAGCACTCAGGGGAAAATACCTGCACAAGCATTTTAATAAGTGGTCTCAGATTTTGGAGGTTCACCAACAGACACCTTGGTCTGCCTCAGAAGTTGGAACATCCACAAACCAAAGCACTTGGCAGATCAGAAAACCCTCCACTAGGCACAGGAGCCTGGCTCTCTGAGGTTAGAGATTTTTCCTGAAGATCTGAGTCTGAGGGAATATCAGTCTTTTGCAGATTGATGTGACATGGAGAAACTCTCCTGGCACCAAACAAACCAACCCCTAACTAGAACTCAAGCCACTGCACTTAGAGGCTGGATGCAAAAACCCCATGTCTGGTCTGATGTAAAACTGAGTCAGCACTGCTGGTAACAGGAGAGCCCAGAAATACATTCCCTCCCTTAAAGGGAGGGATGAAATAACATTTGGAGAATGGTAACACTCCCTTTGAAACTGTTGAAGAAACCATTGACAAGTGCTGGGACACCTACTAAGGGCAACCTTTTAGCTCTTGTGCCACATGATTTCTGGACCTTTTACTCACCTCAGCAAGTTACAGTCTTTTACATAATGCCATTTGGCTGTGAAGTCCCCTGGAGTGACCCAGAAGAGGAGATGCAGGAGAGTGTGACTTCAGCAAGTGCTACACTTGTGAACTCTCAGTAAGCTCAACTTTGAACTTCCACCTTCACTCTGCCTGGCAGCTTGCCTCTGTGGTGCAGATGATGTAGCCCTGAAAAACATGCTCTGCCACACCACATAGACACAGGCAAGCAATGTGAACTGTGGCCATGAGATGATAATCCTCTGTGAAGGAGTGCAAATTAGAGAGGAAATGCTCATTTTGGGAAAATGGCTTTAAAATAAAACAATCATGACAGCACAACTTAAAAAGCCTTTTAATTAGTCAGTTTTCCTTCCGCTGTTTAGTGCCTCATGACTGCTGAGCTTTTTATTGCTTCACATTGCTGTGCCAGCTTGTATGGTAACCCAGTAGCCTACATCAGGCTGTAGTAGCAAAATCTGTTGTGCCAAAAGCAGCTGACACCTTCTTGAAAGTCACCTTTGGTTTTACAAAACTGAAGTATAGTAACTTCTGACAAAGGGGCAGTCAGGCATGGCATAATTTCTTTTCCTGTACTTCAGTTTTACCTGACATTCCGAGAGGTAAGCTTCATCAGAGGAAGTCAACACTAGAAGAACACTATGCTAAAGCCCAGTCCTACACAACTGCTGGCATTACCACAGGCATGTGTCAGAAATGCAATGAGTCAGGAAGATTTATGCCTTATGTTTCCGTGGTATTAGGGTAAGAGGCAAACAAACCACTTGAGGGTGGGATGCAGTACCCTGGAGATCATGTATGCATTTGGAAACAACAAGGTTCCCTGAGATCAGGTAAAACAGTGAAGAAAGGTTTGATGGTAACTTGCCTGATAAGTTACTCCACCGAACTGACCATATGTTGCTAATGGGAATGGCCTTGTTTTGTTCTGCATTGTGTGAGCTAAGGAGAGCCCTTCCCATGCCTGGTCTGCACTGTGCTCTGTGACTCCCAGGGCAGGTGTACAGTGGCCAAGAGCCTGCCTTGGGTCTACATGTTTCTCCAAGGTGAGGTAGGCTGCTCACAGCCTACTCTCCCTGAGCATTTTTTGGTTGGATTATTTCTTCCCGTGGTCAGAAAAATGGAGCAAATCCAAAAGAGGGGTGGGATGGATCAGGCAGGTATCTGGACCATGTCCCTCTGCTGCTGCAGACTTGCAAAGGCAGCCTGGTGTGGGTACCAAGCCCTGCACATGGTCCATGGTGAGGGAGCAGCAGTCCTGAACAGAGATGCAGAAAGCGATTGGGCTGTGCTGGAGACCATCCAGAGCCAGCGAAAGCAAAATGCTGGGCATAGGACTACCTGAGCTACTGCCTGTCTTCTGAGGATGTGCACCTACCAGAGATGTCCTGCCTGGGACAAGGTGCCAGCGCTTTAACTCCCAGTCTGTCTGGAATATGTGCCTGGAAAAGCTCTTTCGGGCAGATGGGCTTTGGACCTTTGTGTTTGAATTCACTATGCATTGTTCTGAGGAGGTTGCAGGAAAATATTTTTCTTCACCCACTTTAGCACTGGATCTAAACACTGGATTGCCTACTTCCTACAGCCCTTTCCTAGAAAAGGGCCTGGCTGCCTCAGGCTTGTAAAAGCTCTGGCCCTGCGTTTGGATTTCACATAGTCAGGGACATGTGAAAGAGCCATAGCATGAAGACTGTAGGAAGACAATCAGCATCTACTGACCTAGTGAGAAAAATGCATGTTTAGACAGAACATATATATACAGACATATGGGAGTGTGTGTCTGTATGTCCATGAGTAGGTCCATGTTCAGTTTCCCCTCAGGTATTCACTGAGCTAAGGGCAGTGTCCCCTGATTCATGAAATGCTTCTGGGACAGATTGCAGCACTGTGACTGGTCCTTTGCTTCGTTATCATGCTCTTCTCCTTCTGCATCTTGTAGCTTCTTCTGGGGTCCCTCAGAGCTGCTCAAGAACTAGTTTTTAAGAAGCAGAACTAATCCTGTTGCTTTGTTCTTCTGTGTTGGAATTATTTGCCACCCCCCCATCCTTCTGTAGCAACATCAGGAAAATAAAACATTTGATTTACTGTGTAGATGTGTTTCAGACCAAAGTGAAGGGGGAGGCGTTAATTTTTAAGGATCGCCTTTGGTTTAGGAAACAAGAGACAGCCTTGGCAGTGCCCTGGATGCTAAGGCACTGTGATTTTACCCAATCAGCCTGAGTTCTATGAGCTGTGCATGCAGAGATTCGCTGGGTAACAGCAGGGAGTCCATCAGGTCACAACTGATGATGTTGGATCCATTTATAGGTATCACTCTCAGATATACATCTGTGCTGCTGTTTTGTCCAAAGCCCATTTTCAACTCAGTGGCCTTTCATAAAAATGGTACAGTAGACAAAGTATTCTGGACAGAAATCTGCTGAGCAGGAGAAATCTTTAGTTGGAAAGTACCCTTTCTGCAATCTCACCCAACCCAAAACACTGGCTTACAAGTTGGAAATTGTATCACTTTTTAATTAAGCACTGAATGATGTTACCTTTAGAATCATGGGCTGGAGACACAGGATGCTAATGATTAAATATCTTGATCCCTATCCCATAATCCTAATGTTCTGCCAGTTGGCTATCAAAGTAGGTCCGGAGCAGAGCAAGCATTTGGCAACCTTGCAACCTTCAGTGATTTAAGAAAAACCCCAAATGACTCCTCTAGTTTATGTTCCTATTTTAATCTATATGCACTATCTACAGCTGCTGAAGAAAGGCTGTTCAGCATTCCATGAGTTTCACCAGCTTTGAGAAACAATCATGATGAGTTCGGCCCAACTACAAAGTGCTTCGTAGTTTAATAACAGGCTTTGGACAGGAAGACCAAATGTTTCTCCAGGGAGTGACAGTAGCATTCAATGCCATAGAAAGGTGTTATTAGAGGTTGTGTATGCACGGCTGCAGAGGCAGACTCACAAGAGCATTGCCTTTGAGAGAGTTTGTGCAATGGACATGACTGGAAAATGGTCCATCTCCTTCACTGACAGATTGCTTATGATTTTATCCTGAACTGTGTTCTGTAGTTCCTTGAGCTTGTCTGCTTGTGTGGTATTTGCACCCATTGAGGAGTATTTGGATTAAAAGTTGAGCTTTGTTTCTCAAACACACACTTACCTGGTACTGTCACAGTGTCAAGTCTGGCCAGAGTGCAGTCAAACAGCAGCAAATGACCTAAAGATAGTCCCTCCTCTGACAGACAAGGTTTAATGGTATAATTTTCAGCAAAACAAAACTGGGCAGGGGTAGGTAGTTCCTTCTTAGCACGCTCTTGCCCATCTGAGACTGCTCATGCTGGGAGCTGGGGCAAGCTGGAGACTAGAATCTGACTGCAAGGTTGGGTTCAGCTTTTGTGATGGACCTCTCCAGTGCAGCTTTTCCAGAGATGGATAACTCCTCTATTTGCTTCAGTGGTTGCTATTCCTACCCCTTTCTTCTCTTTGCTTTGGTTTAAGGAGGCTTAAAACCCGTAACACAGCTATTTGCATTATTTGGTCTTGGTTTAATCATAGATTACTTACTCTAAGGGTTTCTGTTACTAACTACAGAGCACTTGACTTCATTTTCCTGAACTTCCTACAGTGGGACAGCCAAAGGTTCCAAAAAGGATTAATTAAGTGCTTGGATTTTCCAGCAGATGCGAATCACAGTCTTTCTGAAAAGGGAACCTCTTTGAAATACCACGAACAGAATACAAGAAAAAGGGTCTGCCCAAACAGCTGGTCTCTGTTGGAGGACTTGCCCTAATCCCCTGTGACAGGTATGCAGTACCCTGTATTTCCTTCATTCACTCCCACCCACTTAATGCATTTCCCTGCTGCTGTTTCCTGCTGAAGATTTCTGCGCTGAGGGCAAAGTCAAAGCATGAGATCTCTCTCCTGCGGTAGTTTCCATTTGGTGGCCAAGGGGACCCTCCCACAGTGATGCCACATTCTCTTCTCTTCCTTACTTTGGTTATCAGGACCCTTTGGGCTCTCCTTGCATCTCCTGGGAGAGCGGGGAAAGTAAGATAACTCAGTGCCATGCTGAAAACCGAGAATGGTTTTCTGCTGAAAACAGCATGAAAAAAGAAGTATTGTGCACAATTTCATTTCACTCATTTTCTAAAATATATGAAATGGTGAGAAAATATCCATTTCACCTTACAGCTCCATGTGTCTTATTGCTGTTAGCACACAGAAGCTGGTGCTGGGAATTACACCCCAGCTGTTAATTAGGTATTTAAGGGTACTTAACATGTATTTCATTACCAAACCGACATTTCTGCTGTTGCTGCTCTGGTGTTTCCCAGGCACCATTATCTGATCGTTTAATTATCTGTTTTATTCTTGTGTGGGTAATTAACAGGATATATCAGGGTTCTCTTAAGTGAAATGCTGTGTTCAGTTTTCAACTTCAGAGCTTATTTGAGACCACTTCAATTAGGACTTGCAGCAGTGATTGCATGTCCAGTTTTGGTGGTGGCTGAGGCAGTGACAGGCATGGTCTGTGGGGTATCTCGAGAGGCTACTGCCCTGAGTTGGCCATTGGCTGGAGTTGACCATCCTGAGCCATTTTTTCTGGAGCAGGGATTGATGCAAGTTTAAATTAAAGGTACCTGGCTGCAAACGCTATCAGATGAAGAGTCCATGTGCTTTGGCTGAAGTGGCAAGGGACAGTAACTTCTGTAAAATAGTAAATGGCTGAAATTTCTTATATTGGCCCACCATGAGTTTGCCTGTAGGAGTACCTGTCCTCACTTCTTCCATGTTTTCTTTAACCCAGCCCAGTGCCACTGTCACTCCCCTGGGAAGGGGTGACCTTCTCCATCCACCTCAGAGAGGGCTGCATGAGGCAAAGAGGTACCCTTACATATTCCAGGCAGAGGGAAAGGAGGACAGCTGGAATAGCAGTCTCTTAAATTCAGCAGCTCTTTTGGCTGGATTTGTAGGGCCACACCTTCAGGAGGTGTAAATTTGCCACATCTCTCCTCAGCTTTGCACTGGGAGAGAATATGACTCTGCAGAAGTAAAAAATGCAGCAGAAATATCACATCAGGGAAGGAAGCATATGTCTAAAGTGCATGACAGGCTTTGAAGAGGACAGCAAAGTGCTTTGATAACATCATACCAAATTGGGACAAGTGCAGGAGGGATCAAATGAGATCACATAAATGGAGAAAGCTGTAAACCAAAGAAAAAAGACCAAGTCCTTTTTGAAGCCTGTGCTCTGCCCTGTGTGTAATACAGGCTTGAATGAAGGAGTCATCAGTATGAGATGATGGTTCTAGTGGTGCTTTTCCTGCTCCCTGGAAAACAGCTATGAGGGCCTAGGGAAATCTGGCTTTTTGTATGGAAAACTGGATTGTTACAGAGGGGAGACCGGCTGGGCAGCACAGCAATGTCCTGCTGCTGGGCCCTTCCCTGGCTGCAGTTTTGGGTCTCATCACCAATCATTTAAAAACCTGTTCTGCTAATCTTCATCACAGATTCATTTTAATATACCTTGCCCTTGAGTGGCTTGACTGAGATTTATTAATTTGAGGAAGATAGTCACAAGGATGAAAAAGCAGTTGTTCAGAAGAGGTAGGAGGAATTCTCCTGTCAGAGGATGCACCCTGAGCTGTCAGCCTCATGGGAAAAGCAGGTGAGACCTTTCAGATGGGGGGCTGTTCCTGAAAATCAGCCTCCCCAAAATCACTTGAAGGTCTTGTCTCCATGTGTTCATCCTTCACACCATAGATGCTGTCCCTGTGCACCTAAAGAATGTGCATTTTACAAGTCCCTGCATGCATTCATTCCCCCCTCAGCTACATTAATCCCTATGGGAAAAATTACATCCAAGTCCATTGAGTCACTAACCATCACATTTTTCATCACCCCGAAGCAGGTTGTGATACTTTTTTTCCCACCTGTGCTATTGACATGCACTTCCCCTTTTCCCATTTGCAAGCCTTGGCTTTGCAGTTGCTGGTCCTGGAGTTGCTGCTGCTCAACTTCTCCCCTCCAACCCCCAGACAGCTCCTCTCATGGGATTTGTCCTTGTGTCTCACATTTTCCTCAACAGGGAGGTGCAAAGCCTTTTCCATACACAGAGCTGGGCCACAGCAATGCCTTGTAAGCAGGAGGCAACTACCAAAAGTGTGTACTCACTCATCAGAAGTCTTCCAGAGGAGTTTTCCAAGAGCTGAATTCC
This sequence comes from Hemiprocne comata, assembly GCA_020745705.1. Lineage (NCBI taxonomy): Eukaryota > Metazoa > Chordata > Aves > Apodiformes > Apodidae > Hemiprocne > Hemiprocne comata. Next base: position 88,177,946 of record CM036588.1, read on the forward strand.
CTACCTGCATGGGATGGAAAGTGAGATAAAGAGGGGAGAGCTTGCCTGCCCTTCTTACACAGCATGAACTCAACATGGAGCTGTGGTCCCTATGTCAGGCTGTGTCACTCCTCCACTGAATGCCTCCCCATGAGGGCTGGGGCTGGTGGTGACACTGGAAAGCAGATGTTTCTTGCCTGAAAAAGCTGTAGCTGAATCCTGGATTATGTTTACATTCCCAGCAGATATGTAATGTGGAAATGTCTCGAAATAGGAAATAGTGTCCCAGCTGAATGAGTAAAAAGCATGAGATTAAAAAAAATCGCTATCATCATTTCCGATAGACTTGCCAGATTCCTCATTTCTGTGCTTGATTTGCACATCCTGCAAATATGTCTGCTCAAATTTCCCTTCTGGTGTTTTCCTCTTACACGGTACATCAAGCACAGACACATTCACCTGAATGAAGAGCTAGTTCAGTTAACGATAAGTGAAATACCTCCTGTCAGTGAGAGGAACTGAGACAAGCTAGGAAAGCAAGGGGTTTGCATAAATATAGACATGGTCAAACTATGATTATAATCTTTTTTGTAATAACCTAGGCCCAGAAGACCTGGTCATGAGCCTCCATGACAGAAGATTGTATAAAATACAACTTCTATCCCCCACCAGGCCAGACTCTGACCCCAACCAGAGGTTAACTCCCACTTGCTGTCTCTTCTGGTTTATCTGGATTGAGGTCAGAGCAGGGGAGAGCTAAGTGGTCACCTACAACGACACCTTTAACGGGACCCTGACCTCATGTTGATACAGTCAGAGTCATCCGCTCAAGAAACGTGACTAGTCAACAGGCTCAGGAGCACAGGACCTTGAGCCAGGGCAACCAAATATCATCTTCTTGAAGTAGCAATATCCCCCAACCAAGAAGATGACACCAGAAGATCAGTGCTCCCAAAACACTGCTTCCAGACTTCTGCTTCTTGTAGGGTCTGTTCTTTTCTTATTTTCCTGCACTGTGTTTTGTTTGGAGGGGGAACAATGTTGTAGGGAGCAGCAGAGGTACAAGGTGAAGGCTGGTAGGGAGTAGGAGCTCCCTGGTTTTCAGGGGACAGCAAGGACTTGGCTGAAGTGAGCAACCATAGGGAAACAGGAGAAACTAACACGCTCCTTGCTTGGCATGGCACAATATCATGTGCACAAGCAGTTGTGATGGGATTACTGTGAAGGACAGAGCTGCCCGGCATGGCAGTTCCTGGTGGGAGCCCCATGAATGTCCTCAGCAACAAGCAGGCAGTGCTGGGCAGGCAGTGCAGCACCAGTGACTCCCTAACAGACCTAGTGATAGGATGGGATTCCCCACATTTCTCTAAAAAATGTGGTTGCAAGGCCTGTCAAAGGCTGGAGATACAATCTGACAGATGAGTGGTGTGATGTGGTGTACTGAATCCCATCATGCCTGCTGCTGCTGGAGAAGGGAGATCTTTGTCAAAACCACTGTAGTTATCATGACAAAGAAATCACCAAGAAGCACGAGGAAGATCATATCAAGGAAAGGAGATAAATTAAGAAGACACATTTTAAATGTTAAATTTGAGTCTTATGGACTGGAAACGTTGAAACTAATATTGCCTCAGGGAGCTGGAGCGCAAGTTCAATGCCAGCCACAAGTGGAAATGAATTTGTGGGGTAGCTCTCTGCTCCTCCAGAGGAAGCTGTACACCTCACTGCCATGAGTGCTCTAGGCTGCTGAGAGGCCTGGGCCAGGAGGAACAATAGCAAGAGGAGATTAAAAGAAGAGATTAAGGTCTTGTCTATACAAGAAAAGTTGTATCGGTTTATCTAAGTGGATTTGGAGCGGTGTAGTTAAACTGGAGAAAACCCCAAGCGCAGGGCTCTTCATCTCCAGCTGCAGTCAGCGTAACTCAAGTTGTGGTGCAGCACGGTCTCAGCACCTTTGAAGATCTGGGGCCAGATGCCTATCTAGACATCTGAATGCTCCTGAAAATGCCTTACCCTTGGTGTTGTGAAATGGGGCAATACCCTGCAGAGGTGGGGTGAGGACAGGCACATTGGAGACTGTGAGACACCAGGGCGCTGCGGTGGCTGTGGGCACGTCAGGACACCCCATCCCTGGCGTGTTCTAGCTGCAGGTGCTGGGGGCGAGGACGTCTGAGGTGCTCCAGGACATCTTCCCATCCTCCCGTCCAAGCATGAGGACCGTGAGACAGGCAGTGAAGTACAGCATGGGCAGCTGTGCTGGTGCACGGGGAATTTCCATGGCAAGTGCATTCATGCCATCTGGCTCAGGAGCTAGAGGGTTTTTTTCTCCTGTGTCCACAGAGGAAAATGCTGTCAGAGAAGTAAAGGATCAGGTCTTCCTTGAGATGTGGTCTGAGTGGACATTGCCAGGTTTATTGAAGTTTCCTCACATCTGTGGGGGCCTTGTTTCTCACTCTGTGTGGCTAATCCACTGAGGGTGATTAGGATTTTAGTTTGCTTTTCAGGCTACCTAATTAATGAGTTATCCTCTCAAATTCTGCCAAAAAGGGCAGTCATCTTCCCTTTAAAAATCATGCACCAGCCATTAATTTCCATCAGCTGAGCCCTGATGTGCTGTTACAATTAAGTTATCTAAATGCAGTGTGAAATCTGCAGCAAAGGGGACAGCACAAGTCACCAAGGCCTCATTGACAGCTCTGCATCCGTCTGAGAAAACAAATCACTATTTTTCTCAGCCTGTTGCAAAGAAAGAAGACTCATTTTGATGGGCCTGGTCCTGTCAGATGCTGAACACACATATGTGTGCATGGTGCTGAGTGCTTGTACGTCTACTGACATTAATACAAAACTAATATTGATGAGAACGTTGGCTCGTTGGTAAATCACTGAGCGACACTTGGCCCTGGGCAGAGGCCAGCACCCTCTCCACTTGCAAGCACATACAGAGCTTGCATAACTCCTTCACAGTGAAAGCAAATGCTATTATTAGTTTATAAAGCAAGTTTTGTTGAATTTGGCAGACGATGTGCATGTGTAAATTCCCCCAAATTAATTAAAACGTTTAGAGTGATGGTGGAGATAGCAGCGCTGCTCATCTAATAGATAGTTTTAACAGGTTCACAAATGCTTTTATGTAATTAATTAATGCTTGGCTACCTCAGGTGAAACAATCTGGGCATGCATGTTTCCTTAAATCAGAGCAAAGGTAGAGGGGCAAATTCATGCTCTGTTTAAGCAGCTTCCATCAAAGTTGGACTGAAGCCCATTGTGAGCTCTAATTTATCTCTGGAAGACAGAATGTGATCTGAACTGACTGTATGAGCAGAAGAAAGAAAAAGCATGAAATAATAAATAAGGCCATTGAGCTTGCCAGGAATGAGTGACAGAATTTTCTTCTTGCCCAGTTTAGCTCCTCTCCTTTTGTAGTCATAGAGTGAAACCAGGCTCAGACCTGGCTGAAGTGGACTTGTTCCAGACCCACCAGTGGTGTGGTGGCGTTGCAGTGGTGCTGGGCAAGGCAGAGGAGGAGGCACGGTGTGACATGAGCTGCAGAGCATCAGTCACATCCTGCAAGTGAAAGCATGGGATGTTTGGGTGTGTGAGCCACCTCCATCTATTTGGTGAATGAGCCACCTGAATTTTATGGGATATATCAACAGCGCTGCAGTCACACGAGGACAGCTAATAACTTTAATGTGAACCTGCCCAGGAGCACTGCAAGAAGGAAGATGGCTGGCTATAGATACCAGCTCTGGACTCAGTTCTCCACCTGCCTTTTGCGTGGGGACATGGGCACATGCACAGCTTGAAATGTTGCAAGGAGATGAACAAAGACCTCTCAGAGAAGAAAAGCCAGAGCTTAATCTGAAGAAGATTTTCTGAAGTGACTGGGTAATTCTAGTGTGCCTGCAAACGTGGCTGAGGAAAAGAACCTTTTTTTCATTAGATCCCATGCATGTTGAGAGTGTGATATAAGTACACACTTACTTTTTGTTAATGCTCACCATGGAGGATTGCCCCTGCTCTAATAGGTAGAAAGCTGTATTTAAGTTCTTTAGTGCATCATCAGAATAATTCTTTGATAAACGGCTGTCTGTTTTCAGAATTAATGACCAGAGTATAAAACAACCAACCTGGCTCCCAGATGAAGGTGAGAGGAATATCTCCCCCTCATCTTCCTCTGCAAGCAAGGCATATCTGATCTGAGTCATTGAGGGAACCAACTCGGAGACCTACCATCCTGTTTTCACCTCCTTGTTTTCAGGAGCAGCATCACACTTTAAAAAGCTTCCTTATATAAAGCCCATCCAAGTGCCTGAAATGCAAAGCTATGCTACTTTCAGAGAAGAGACAGTTACCCAGCTGACTCAGACTCATTTCTGTCCCACAGGCCTGTGTTGAGACCAGCTAGGCACAGTTCAGAAACTGATCCAGCTTGCTATCAAATGTGTTTCCAAGCCAGTGTAACTGGCTGCTTCTCACTTGTTCATCTCCTGAACCTATGAGACTTTCATGGTCCATGTGGCCCAGCTTTAACATAGAAATATAAATAAATATATAAACCTCTTTCCTGCCTTCTGAATGCCAGGGATATGGTATAGCCTCATGGCCAGGACAGCTCTGAGCCAGAGCTCAGACCCACAGAAGGTAATGATACTGGGAGCCAGGTCTCACACTCACTGGGAATGTGCTCTAGCCACAGGGATCTCACCCAGAAGTGGATAATGTGGGTTAGGATGCTCTCTGGACTGATTTTAATGCTCTTTTAATGGGTATGCTACGCTTGAGAACATCTGCCAAATCAGACCCATTAAAAGTTCTAGGAGCTTCTAGTGCTTAAACCTGAGTCCATATCCAACCTTTTCTGCATCTCTGTCCAGATCTGCATTTCTGCATCAGATTTGTCCATGAGCATCATCTTAGCAACTTCCAAGTTATCAGGTACATTCCTAGTGAATGGTCTCCAAGACTGAGTGCTGCTGCAGAGCAACTTTAGGTGGTCTGCATTTTATCCTGAGCAGCTTGTTACAACAGTTAAGGGGACAACTACAGGGAGGCTGATGCACTTTCCCTGGATGGAAATAGCTGAAACTAATCTTGTTGATGAGTATGAAATACGTGTGGACACCTAGGGATATGTCCTCCAATTTACTTTGGTTTTGAATTGATGCTAAATGAGAATGCCAGCACTGTTGCTTCCTGCATCACATTTGGAATTTTGTTTTCCATGACTGTGATGTCTAACGGACAAGTTCCCACCCTGGAAAAAAAGGCTTGTAAACTAGATATCCTGCACAGCTGTATGTGAGAGTACTTCCTATTTATTGTTAAAAGAAAATCTCTGGAGTAAATTGTGGAAGAAAAACACTGGAATAACTGTGGGTTAGGTTACTCCCCTGTAAAAGACACAACATTTCAAAGAGTGTGAAACAGAGTGCTCACGTTCACCCTTTGTTTCTGCTTTGCTTCCTTTGACCAAATCCTATTCTTGGTTTACATAAATCCTCATACATCGCACAGAAGATTTTATCTCTGCTTGCACAGGTACAATTCTGGAGTAACTCCACTGGCTCCAACAACATTGTTCCAGACCTAGGGCTGTGCTAGAGAGAGCAGTCAAGTGTTCATTCTCCGTGACCACATTTGGGCATTGCTGTAGCACCTTGGGGATCTAATTCTGACTCAGGGCCCTGTCGTGTCCAACACCGCTCCCTCTTCTCTCTGATGGAAGGAGCATCCTGGCCACACAAGGTGTACGATGGAAGTCAGATTTACAACTTCAGTTACTATGTGGCTTTCTTGCCTGCCCTTTGCTGTTCTTTGTTTTGCCTTTTTCTTGATTTCCCTTATATTATTTTCCATCTTTTTTCTCTCTCTGTTTATTTATACAGATAAACATATTTGTACATACGTAGCAAAGTGTCCACGCAGAGTTATTCTTTTTCTGGCCTCTCATGTCTTATGAATGAATCTCATTCTAGCCAAGTATGTATGCATGTATTTGTATGTATATGCATATAAACATATAAATAAATATTTTCATGATGTTGTTCTTGCAATAGAAGCTGAATTTCTAAAATAGTCTGGCCTTGTTTGACTTGTGCATCAAAACTTCAGCCAAGAAACAAGTAAACACCATTTCATTGTGAATAAACTGAATTCAGCCTTTAATTGTCTAAACATCTTTCTAAAGGTCCACCTGTGTTCACACTAAAGGGATGTTTGTCGATACGCTCAAGCTCTTCTGTTCAGTGCAGCCCAGCACCCCACTCAGCAGGGTTCTGTTTCCTTCCCAATAAGAATGGATCTCTATAGCAGTGCTGGGAAGTTCAGTGTGATGGAGCAATTTGGAAGAATAAAGGTCTATTAGGCTCAGTGGTTGCATACAGTCAGGAAGCCATAATGACACTCCTACAGCTACAGAGTAGGATTACTGATTTTTGATGGTTGGGTATCAGTTGCACCACAGTTAGAAATTATAGGGTTCTGGCCAAGCCTGATATGTTTGCTACTCAAAGCTCAGCAGTTTGGCTATATGTGGAAGGATGTGAAATGAATTGTGTTTTCATAGAGGTGTTGAGATTAAGGAGACTTTTTAACAAGAAATACTCCTTAACCATGGTTGTGAACTTAAAGTTTGATATTAGAAAAATCACTCTCAGAACAGTCTGTACTTCCTGAATGGGTTAAGAGGAGAGTCTGTTTTATTTTTGGATTCTCTTCTCTGTGGCAGCAACTGAATTTGGCCCAAAATTATGGTAGTCTACAATTAGTGGAGGAAGCAGATCTTCAGGTTTCTTTTTCTTGGCTTTATAAATGGGCCTGAACGGTGTCATTCAGATAGCAATATCATCCCTTGGGAAGGTGGACTCTATACAAAAGTCTGTGTTTTAGCCTTGTCAAGAAAACCAATGCAGTCCTGAACATAGGGAAGCAGCCATCTCACCCTCTTCACTGAAAGCCTTCCAGAAGAGAGACAAATTGTGGCCATGTCCTGGAGGGAGACCTTACTTTTGTTCTTTCTTGTTGTGTTCCTTCATATAAACATATCCAAGACTGAAAGTATTTGGCTGTTCTTCCCGTCTGGAAACATAACAGGAGTTATGATGATTAGGTAAGTTAGCTGTGGGGGTGATGCATCTCACTCTGTCTTAGCCACCTGGCAATTAGGCATCTTGGCATTATGAGTTTTCTTGGCTCCAAGAGCCAGGGGAGGGAAAAAAAAGGTACCTTTGCTGGGCAGTTCAGCCTCTGCCTTAAGCACCTGTCTTAGGACAGGATGACTTACTCTCTGGTGGTGTTTGTCCCTCTGCCTTGCCTATAGAGGGGACTTATGCAAACAATTCAGATGGATTGTAGGCCTTTGAAAAGGGTTAAATTATCTGTCCCTTTATGTCTAGTCTCCTAGTCTGTGCTCCTGCTGTCCTCTCACTGTGAATGCTGCTGATTCATGGTCAAATTCAGGCTGCCACAGTCCTCATCTCTATCTCCAAGAGACTGTCCCATCTAACCGGGACACAACAGATTAGCTCACCTCTCTCCTTTTTTAGCATGAATACTTTATGCAAGGAGTCTAAAAGCCTATCAAACAGGGAGAGGATTCTCTCTGAGCTGTGTCCTATCAGCTCTGTGTCGAAACATCCTCATATGCAGTTTTATCAGCTGCTTCATGGCTGTTGTTTTATATCTGACATTGTTATGCTTTGGGATAAAGATACAGTGGCGCTTCCTGGACAACTATTTTTATGCTATTAAAAACACAACTCCTTTTTTCCTTCCCTAAAAACCAGCTCTAGTAGAAGTCTTTTCAAAAAATAGATAATTTGCTGTCTACTTCTGGTTAATGCTTGATTTATGCTGTTGTTACTGGGCCTTGTAAAAAAGAGCTGCCCCTATCACAACATTTCTAGATACATAAACAGTCAAGACCAGCCATTTGAAAGTTCCCTGCTCTGTAACCCAATATTATTTAGCTTTTGCTTTGATCTTAAGCCTGGAAAAAATCTTTTCCTTGAAACCCTGAAAGTTTTCACAATTCTAATAATGCATCAAAGCCGATACAGTATGTAGTTCAGCCAAACTTCAGCATTAGCTCACTCCGTGAACCCAACTAGGCATCTTTCCCCCCTTCTTTCTGCTTTAATTTTGTGTTTTCTTTGCAGTGATTCTGGGGAGCAGAGTGTTGCTGGTGCTTGGGAAAGCAAGAGGGTGAGAGTGCTGGCTAAGGCCAGGCTCAGCACAGTCAGATGCTTCCTCCCAGAGGACTGCCAAGGCCCTGAGCACCTCTAGACGTCTCGTGAGCACAGACTGCTGCTCCTGCCAAATTGCATGGCGGTTTTGGGGATGGAGATGAATATCCATTGAGTATTTACTTGATGCTATCAAACTCATTTGTTTCGTAACCAAAGTCAGAGTCCCCAGAGGTGAAATTCAGTGCATCAATCCACTGTTCCATCCACCCATCTTTGAAAGGAACATCATTAACATGCCTTACACATGAACAAATGTGGCTTTGTTCCATGTTACTTCATTAATGCATTATTTAGGCTGATAGGTTTGAAAGCCAGAGGCACCTTTATGATCACCTAGTCTGATCTCATGAGTACCACAAACTAGTAATCTAGGCAGTAACCTGTGGTTGATCTGTATCATGTATTTTAGAAAAATAGCCAGTTTCCCATGGCAGTTTGGACTGATCTCCCTAGATGTGCTGATTTCCAGACAGTTGTTTGCCAAAGGGAGAGCAGAGAACACAATAGCAAAGCTGGTATTTGCTGTGCAGATCTGGAAGAGGAGTTTCACCCTAGGAAGCCAGACAGGCCCAAATACAAACAAAGATGGAAACAGCTCTGCTCTGTAGATCTGAATTTAGATCTAACCTTTGGCTAAGGGCCTATTTCCCCTTTTAAGTCAAAGTGGAAAGCAGTCTACCAAAGGAAGAGAATTTGCTAATTGGATACCATAGGTGAGCTCTGAAAAATAAATACTTTTGGACTTGGTATGGGGAGAAACATTTGTTGCTCTGGAGGAAAGGAAATATCCTGAGAAATGTTTGTAATTTTATGTTTTCAACTGAGAAGTCTGTTCTGGAGCAAGGCCAGAGGAGTGCCACTAAGGTGACCAAAGGACTGGAGCACCTCTTCTGTGAAGACAGGCTGAGAGAGTTGGAGTTGTTCAGCCTGGAGAAGAGAAGGCTCCAGGGGGACATTATAGTGGCCTTCCAGTACCTGAAGGGGCTACAGGAAAGCTGGAGATGGACTTTTTACAAGGGCTTGTAGTGACAGCACAAGGCGAAATGGCTCTAAACTGGAAGAGGAGAGATTTGGTTAGACATTAGGAGGAAATTCTTTACCATGAGGGTAGTGAGAAACTGGGACAGGTTGCCCAGGGAAGCTGTGGATGCTGCATCCCTTGAATTGTTCAAGGCCTGGCTGAATGGGTCTCTGAGCAACCTGTTCTAGTGGGAGGTGTCCCTGTCCATGGAACAGGTGGTTGGAAGTAGATCATCTTTTAAGGTCCCTTCCAACCCAAACCATTCTACAAGTCTGATTATATGATTCTTGCTGTTGAGTGCACAGTCAGAAAAGATTGACCTATGGAAATATATTTGTTTCAGTGAGGGTCTGATGAAACATGCCCAAGCCCAGGAACCTGCCTATGCTTTTTTGCCAGCTTGCTTTGTGTGTTGCTGGGAGTACATCATTTTTTTAAGAAGTCTAGGGAAGACTGAAGAAACCAGTGTCCATCCCTAGAAACAGCCACCAGGAGGTGGCTTGCTCCTGCAAGGCTCTACAGGCCTCTCCTCATGTGGCTGATAACCAGCATGTCACCCTTAGAGGTGGACATAGAAGCACACTGTCCACCTGGTCCCACTTCTGGCTTCACAAGCCTGCCTGGGGAAAGGGATGAGCTGATTGCAATGCAAGTGGGCTTTGCCATGATAAATGCTGGGCTAGGGACTGGGCAGAAGCACCTTTTGAAGGGGTGCTCCATTTAATCTGTGTTCAAGAGCAATGCAAAAATTGTACATTCCATGAAAATTCCAGGCAAGCTGTTGCTGAAGTGGTGTGGAAAAGTAAGTGCTGGAACAAAAGGCAGAAGCAGCAGAGCTTGGGGGGGGGGGGGGGTTTGGGGTACTGGTTATTAAGTTCTGGGAAGATTATTGATTTATTGAATGAAGGTCAAAACTACTCAGCAAAAAGGCAGGAAATCTTAGCACAAAGAAGCTCAATGTGGAAATGAGGAACTTCAACGTCGAGCAGGAAAAAACAGTTCACACAAGTGTAAATGAAACATTTAGAAAAGCTAAACAAAGAAGGTCAAGGCTTTCCATGACACACATCGGTTGGTACAGCACAGCAATAAGCAAACATCTCAACAGGTGTGACTGGCAGTGTTGGCCCTTGTGTGATGGACAGACAAAAAATGGAATGACGCATGAAGAATTAGCTCAAGTGCCAAAGGAGGCTGCAGCTCCTGGGCCAAATCTAGTCAAAGAAATTAAATGGGCTGAGGGCTGGCCTCTGCCACTGCAGCTGGCTGGCATGGACATACTGCAGCCTCCTTGCTAAGCTCTCTTAGCTTCCAAACCACAGTGGCCACATCCTAACTACCTATGGGGAATGATCTCTCCCCCAGGTAAACTCCCTGCCTGTGCCCAAGTAACACTTGGGAAAGCACTAGCTGGCCTGAGTCAAAACTGTGGCAGGGATTATGTTAATGATTCTGACTGTTTATTAATGTGGACACAGGAGAACAAAGAAAGCCCTCTGCCTGCAGCATGCTCATCTGAGGGATCACCAAAGCTGATTCTCTCCTGCACAATTAATGACATTTTCCTCATTGCCCAGTGTGACTGTGTGGCTTGAACACAAGGATGAACCCACACATCCACTCAAAAACCAGCCAGGAGAACACTAGTGGTTTCCCTTAGTGTTCCCTCATTATCTGTTCCCTTAGATAAGGCAGAGGTTGCAGGTGACTAAACCCTTTCATGATCTCCTTTCTGCCACCCATCAGCCCTCAGTTTCCCAGGCTGTGGTTTTCCCAAAGGGAAGGTGTGGAACAGCCGTGGGCAGGTGGCTCGAGAGGGTGGTGTTGGAAGGGCAGCACGAGATGCTGGGGCTATGGCAGAGCACACAGACCGTTGCAGTGTTTTGGCACGTGGCTGCTCACTCACATCTTCTCTGTTCTCCAAAAGAAACAGACAGTGTTAAAAACGCTGTGGTTGCTCCCTCCAGCAGTTCTCAAGATGGAAACTCGAGGCTCCTGTTGTCTCCCTGCGGCATGTAGGCTTCTGCTCCACCCCACCCTGCCTTCCTCTCGGCTGTCTGGTTATGAGTGCGGCTCACCTGGCCACAAACCTGTCTGTGTATATACAATCATCCACTCGCTTGTGTGCACTCATGAAAAGACAACACAGAAACCAGCACTGGCACAGGCGGCAGGTGCTGGCTTTAGAGAAAAGCTTTGTGCTTTTATTTGTTTGTGTTTTTCTCTATGCAAACATGGTTGTTCTGGTGAGGCTGAGCAGAGTATGGAGCAGTTCACCTGAAGATCCCTGGTGCAAGGCAAGAAGAAGCAAATCTCTAGAGGGTATTTTCTTTGCAGTGCTTTTTACTAGTAAGCTGCTTTGTTGAGCACAAAGTGCCTCACTGGAGAATTAAAAATGCCTTTGGCTGTTGGAGCTGAAAGCCATCTGGCCACAAGTGAATGCTCAGGCAAAGAGTTTCAGGTCCAGGGCACAGACATGGGACATCTCAGTTAGTAGCACTCAGTGCTTTAGGGACTTGCTGTTGCAGAGCTTGAGACAGTTGACCCAATGGGATGGGTGGATCTATCTCCATCCCCCCCTCCATTCATTTGTCTCTCAGCTGCTTAGGAACTGCAAATTTTAAATCCTTATGTTGAACCCTGCTTTGGGCCCTACAAAAACCTGTGGTCATGAATTCTACAATGCAATTAGTCAGTGGGAAATGATGTGCTTTTGTTTGGTCTGAACCTGTTGCACAATGATTTCTCCACGTGCCCTTGAGTTCTCATCTTATGAGACTACTTGCTCAACACCTGCTCTTAATCTATCTCCTCCACAGGATCATCCTTTTAGGAATCTCTCTCTGTTTTCCAGTACCATTTACCCTTTCCTCATGGAGAAGCTGTTCCATACCTGTATTCATATTTGTCATCTTCCTGGGAAAGCCTACACAATCTTTTCACCATAGGTGACTATAACTGCATTCATATCAAACACTGAGTTAACGTTTTCAGAGAGCTACCAACAATGACTCCAAGTTATGCTTTCTCTGTGGTAATGCCGAGCCTCTTGCTGATATTTCTGTGTGTGCCACTTTCCATCAGTTGGCAGTGAACTTTGTTGGCCAAGCTGTTGTCCAGTCTCTTAACAGCCTGGGGTCCTCTGGCTTTTCTTCATCAGCAGCTTCAGGTTGACCAGCCTCAGTTCTTCCCTCTGAAAACTTTATCACTGCACTGTCCAAAGCATTTCATTCAAATTAGCTTGGATTTGACGATCTTTCACTAAAGCTCAGGCAAGTGCCTGAGGAGAAACTGCTGGTGATCTCATGGGGTTGGTCAAGGGCTGGGGCAGGTAGAAGCACCAAGGTCCCTGGTGCTGGTAGGAGTCTTCAGCAGCTGGGGCCACTGCAGCTGCCCCAGGGAAGTTGTTTGTATCAGTACCAGTCCTGACAGAGTGAGCACCATGGCATGGAGGTGCTTCTTCTTGGGAAGCTATTTGGAGAATGATGTAGAGCACCCGTCTGCAATTGTGGCACTGAACATCAGCCTCTGGTCTTCCCACAATGACAGCAGGTCTGGTCTGAAGTGGCTGCCAGGCAGGACAGGGACCAAGCTGATGACGTGCATCTCATGGGTGAGGACACAAGGTGAAAGAGGCCACGGCAGTGCTCTGCTGAAGGGTGAAATATAAGTCTGGGTACGCAGGGGAGAGGGTCAGGAGCCAAGCATGTGATTGTCCCTCAGTGTAAGGAGCATGACCAAGCTGTTTGCTCCTCTAGACCTGGGCAGTTGTCCATTGCTGGGCTTGCTTTTTCAACTGTAAGGTTTTTCTAATGTTACTGTGTGGATAGCAGTACTGGAAAAGTACAGAAAGGACAAAAAGGCTGACCAAAGGTAAGGAATGGCTCTTGTCCAGGGGGTAGAATAGACTGGAAAGAGAGATCACTGAAGGAGAATATAGCATGAGTCCACAAAATAATGAGAAGCTGGAAGAAAGCTCCTACGGGATCATTCTATCTTCCAGTAATAGAACTGGGGGATGCCAAATGAAACTCCCCAATGGCAAGGTCAGTGAGAAGAAAAGGAGACAGTTGTGCTCCCAGGGAGGAGGTGAAGGTGTGGGACCCAATGGTGCCAGGGGTGGTAGGTTCTCGATGTTTATACAAACTCAAATTAATGGAAGAAATATCCATTGATAGTTATTAAATACAAAACCGCAACCTCTGCTCCAGGATATCCATGAAGGCTGGAAGAACCTCCTGCAGCAGCAGTATTATAAGCCTGTCCTTTTATACTCTTCCTTGGCATCTCTTTTTTGCCAGGAAGGGAAAAGATCCTGAGATAGATGGATCCTTGATTTGGCACACATGGGCATTCTTAGGAATGCAGGTGTGTTCTTTACATGAAGGCAAAAGAAGTCACTTTTGCCATTTTGGACAATTGGATCCTACTAATCTTACAAATTCAGTGGAATAAGGTTATGGTTAAGACAGCTCCTTAGGGCACCAGTGCACAAAAGGGATGTCCCCTTTGCCCATCTTAGCCCAAAATGGCTGCTGACTTGCCTACTCCAGCAAGAAGGAGTAACAGTTCTGTCTGGAAGAAAGAGAGTGCAGCCAGAAGAACTAGTAGAGCTTGTCTAAGATAACCAGACGTGTTGGATGGTCCTGGATGTTAGTGTCCCCTGTTCAGTGTTCAGGCTGATCTAGCTGAATGAGATCATTCAACTCAGCAAATCACTGTGTGGTGTGGTGTGTCAGTAGCCAAATCATAGCCTTATGCTCCAAAATCTGTTTCCAAATATGTATATATGAGAGATGCAGCAGCAGAGTTGTGTGCTCAGGGATCCTGGATGTAACAGCACTTTTTTCCTAATGGGGTTTTGTTTGGAAAGAAACACTGTATGAGATGACATCGTTTTTAGGACTGCTGAGATACTTCATGTGTTTTAAACCAAGTAGGTGCAACACGCACAAAGATCAAGGTCAACGAGAGATGGAGGCCACCCAGCCTGCAAGCTTGGCTCAGCCACCCAAGAGTCATTTCCTCAGCCTGCCAAAGCATGAACTAGGGGTTAGCATATGCTCGTGTATGTCATGCTCTTCATCTGATAACACTGCCTGATGATTAATCTCTATAATTATTTGCACATTAATATAGTTCAGTGCAGCATATTGAAACGGCAATGGAGATTCCCTCCTCAGCAAAACAAAGGAGTTTTATGGCTCATAATAGAACAGGTAGAAAAAGTAACCTTATTTTAAACTTGTGTAATGCAACATGATGCATACGTGTGTTAGTTGTGTTGTGATATCCGTCCATCCCTCTCTCCCCTCCTTTTTTCCCCCTCATGGGCAGGACTTGCTTGTTAACACTCTGGCAGCCTTGGACATGGAGAGATTGTGGTTATCTTGGGCAGCCTTCTGCTTGAAATAGAAGACTGAATATCTGCACCAAGCCTCCTCTACAACCCAGGGCAGGAGCACTGCATTTCTGTTGGGAGAACCGTATGGTGGAGCTGCCATGGGGTGGAACACTGTCCTGGCTGTGTGCAGATAGGGAGCATGCTGAGTTCTCCCAAGGAGTTTTGAGGCTGCTCTGAGGGTGTGTGTCCCCACCCCTCCCATGGCTCTCTATGGGGTTTTCCAAGAGGCTAAATCCATGCTTCAGTAATTTCTTCCTCTTGAGCTCTCAAGGTGCAGGCAGTTCTTTACTCTGGGGTGTGATAGGACTGCCTCTGATCTGGGGGAAGGCAAAAACCTTCCTAGGTGGCACCAATTTAATCTACAAATGAAACAGTGGATGTCAGGCAGGGAGAAAGTGAAGTTGCTTCCTGCAGGTGACCAGCATGCACTATGGATGCTAATACCAGCACTCTTGAACAAACATGTTCTTGATAAAAAGGGATGGACCCGGAATTGACTAGGTCTGTGAAGAAACTAGCCATGGTACAATGGCTGGATGATAACCATTCCATAACCATGGAAAAAATTATGGCAAGGCAAAATTTAAGTTTGTGAGGTGAGCTCAGTGAAACCCATGAGAAATTTCTACTCCACATCTTAGCCTGAATTTGGCCCCAAACGTTGTAAATTCTGCACACTCCTTGGCTCTGAGTTATTTCTGGAAGGAAGGAAATCTGATGGAAAAATAGGAAATCCAAAGCACATCTCTAGAAGCAGAGAAAAGTTAACTCCTTCTTGCTTGCATCTAGTCAGGCAGTGGTTGCCAGAAGGAAAGCAAGCAAAACCCAATCACATTTCTGGCAGTAACTGCTTCTGCCTCACTGTGTTGTGCTCTTCATCATATCAGGTGGAGGACACTATTAGTGATTCTCATCTGACAGAGGACTAATGTGAGCAATTATGAATGCCACATGAGAATAGAGCTCGTGCAATACAATTAATTCTGTTAACTCTGCAGCTCTGTTATGATTTTAAGGAAAGGTTCTCAAGGCTAGGTGGCATTTTATTGAAAGGTACTAAGATGGACATTTCTTAAGCTGTTGTGAAAGACTTATAAAGAAGATGTATGAAAGTCATGTGAGGACAGGAAAGGCCTCAGATGTTTTATCCTAACCCTAAAAGAACGGTAAGTGGAAGTGTGGAGGAATGTTCCCATTGTCAAAAACACAGACCAGCTGAATGATAGGGCCCATATTAGAGATGCAAGAGGATGGAGTCCCTAAAACAAGGTTGTGCTAGAAACATTTCTCTTCTGAGTAAAGAAGTTATGTGCTCCACCAGGTGATCCTGCATATCGAATCTATTTTTGCTAAGCGGTATCTGCTCTTTGAGCTCATTGCTATGAAACACAGGCTTTGACATGAAGCCACCCAGCACAATTCAATTATCCCCAGTTCAACGAGCTGGTAGAAAACCTATCAAACTCACAGGAAACAGCTGTAGCAAGCCAAGGAGGAGTGATCGCAAGGCAGACAAATAGAGAATAAACATGGGAATGCTCAAGAGTTAGGAAATGGAAGTTGTCAGTTTGGAAGGAAACACAAGTATGTCATATATTACTTACACTGTGTCTGCAATAGACTTCATGTGGCAAAAGGAACAGAGAAATTAATTTGTGTGGAAATAGGAGGTATGTTTTAGAGAGAGATATATTGAGGAGTCCAATATAGGTCTGGGAATTCAAGTCAGGAATAGCTTCATCACAGAGGGACAAATGTAGGAAGCTGCTCTCAAACATGTATTACTTGTGAGCAGTTGCTATGAGTAGCAATGAGGGTTTTACCTTTGTGGTAAAAAAAAGCCCTGTTCGTCACAGTGAAGGATCTTTCAGTTCTCATCTACTGATGTTTTGCTCAACTAGAGCTGTGAACAACGGTGCCTGGCTTGCCAGTAGCCAAGAGCAGGGTCACTGTGCAGAGAGCAGAGACAAAGGAAGCTCCAGGAGAGCAGGGGTCTGTGGGACTGCTGCTTCTCTGTGGGGAAGATGCCTCCTTTTTGGGTGGTACAGAACAATTGCCACAAGCAGCTTGGGGGTCCTTGGTTGGGTGAGGTTATCCCAGAGGACACATGGGAAATAGGCAGCATCTCCTCCAAAGCCAGAACAGAGAGCCCTGAGCTGGCTGCTTTGCCCAAGAAAGCCTTAGACAAGCACCAACCACAGTGGGCTGAGACAGCTGAGCCTCAGGGCATGGCACAGCCAGAACCAGGGACCTTCTGGTACTTTACAACAGTGGTGCTGATGTCTGGCTGGAGACACCCTACATAAGAGCTTGGTATACGTACAAACAACGCGCACACACACACACACTCTCTGCTCTCTCCTGTCTGGAGGAGGCTTGTGTGTGATACATCAGCCTCTAACAGAAGTCACCCCTTATATAAACTGCTGTGAAACAAGCTCAAGCAAAATGCTTCAAAATATCATATTTTTCGAAGAACAGCCTGGAGTGGGTGGGCGTTTCTTTCAGAATTCAATTGCCAGAAGAAAGGAAGAGCCTCTGAGCTTTTCTGGTCTAGATATTTAGTCTCTCTAGAATATGGCATAATTCATTTAACCATTTTGCCCCTGCTTCCCTGCTGTGGAAACAATGAATTCTTAATGCCAGGCAACTTTATTTAGAGTGTAGATTATTTAGAACGATCATAAATGCAATGTCAGTGCTAACCATGACTGTGAAATGGCTTTTCTCCCAGTGTGAGAACTAGCTCTAAGTAACAAATGCCTTTGAGACTTCTCTAAGCCCCCAAATTCACATGGGACCAGGGAAACATGAATGTTAATTGTAGAATGTTAATTGTTTCACTGGGCAAAGCACTGCACTCCTCTTCTTCAGTTTCTCCATCTGTAAAACTAGGATGTCTGTCTGTTTTACAGTCACATAGTGAGGACTGATTTATTGTTTAATGTGTGTAAAGAATTAAATAAGTGCTAAGTATTATTATTATCAAGCCAGAAGGGTGAGTCAATGACCCATTTCCTATCTGAGCTTGCCTTCAAGGTGTTGATGTTTCTGGCAGATTATAGAAATTGAATATCTGCCATAGGTTGTATTCATATAGCGAAGCAAATAAAGCACTTTTTTGGGCATTGTGTGGCTTCAGGCCTTGTGATTACAGAAGAAAGATGCATAGATTAGAACTGCTTTTAGATGCAAAGCATCTCCACAGGCTATGCCGTTCAGCCACTCTGGGAATCGCAGCAGTAGGTTCATCCATCCACATGCAGAGATGGGTCCATCGGGCAGACAGGTAGAGTGGAGAGGGTGTTTGGTTCTACTGCTGCTCTACTGTAGATTTCCTGTAAGTCTTTTCCAGGTCAGCTGGGAAAATCCTCATAGACACTCACAGAAAAGCTCAGATTTCATCCATCTGCTATGGCCGTTAAGGTAAGACCAGGTAACTGAATCTCACTCGTATTTTAGGAGATACAGAACTGCTAGCTTCTATTCCTTGACCATGTCATCCCCCAGGAAGCTCACCTACCTTTAACTTCTAGTCACTGACTGCAGCAGTAGTGCCAAGGCCATTTATGTAAATTATTCATTAATCAGTGAGAAGCATCATCATTCTGATGTCAGTCATTAAATTTGCTGAAAGTGATGGGATATTGTCTTGAAGTATACTGACCCACAGGCCCTCCTGAGTTCTTCCCAAAGAACTCACCAGTCAAGGTTTGCATTAATTACTCAGCTGTTCACTGGCCTTTCCCCTGTTTTCACTTGTCCCCTTTGGGCATATCCATTCTGGTGGAAGTGCTCCTGATGGCCTAATCTTTTCACCATTAAAAACTATGACATCTTTGACACTGACTTAAAAGAGTGTCCTAAAGGTTATACTGCAGTGGGAGTTTATTTGGATTAAGGTAGATTGTGATATTCAAAGCAAAACAGCTTCTTTCCAGAGGAAAATTACTCTTTCTCAGTACTTTTTTCCAGGGACAGCTGGGGAAAGATGTTTAATTGAATTAACTCATTGGGTGCAGGACCTCACAGAAGCTTCTCAGTAGATACTGTTGGGATATTATTTAAAAACTCTAAAACTCCTCATTTGCCGACCAAATAAATCTTAGGGATTTTTGTTATTTTTCTTTTCAATTGTGAGTGTCTAAAATGAAGTCCTGAAGCAATTTCCTAGTTATTTAGGTATCTAAAGAAATAGATTGCTGAATACTGTCCTTTTTTAACAGCCTACTGAAGAAAAGTTGCTGCTTTCAAAACTCTCACTAATTGTCCACTTGCACCTTTTGGCACTAAAGTACCTGTGCAAAGCTGGCCCATGATTCCCAAGGGCAAGAGGTAAGTGGAAGTGGGCAGACCACCTGCAGCTTTAGTAAGATCTCTTCATGCATCCTTGGTGCTGCAAACTCTTCATTTCATCACTCTAATCAGGTTCTGTTTAGAGAAATATGAAACCGGGTGTTTCAGAACTGACTTTTTGTTCCCTTTCTTTTCAAGGCCGCATTTAAACTGTCACTCAAATACCAAATTCTGAGGCAACTGTCAGTCCTTGTCAATGGGATCAGCCCTGGCACACAGTCTTGCCTGATCCTGTTTCTCACACTCACCTGTTGCCCGTGTTTCCTTTAACCACTCCCTTGGCTTTGTGTCTCACTGCTGACTTGGCACCATCATTCACACTCACCGTTTTTCCTACAACCACCTCCCACTCATGCCTGTCAAGTGCCCACCATCCCCCATCATAAATATCTTTATCCCAAATTAAACTCCTCCTTCCCTCAATGTCTTGAGGTGTGATTGTTGCCATTGTGAGATGCTATCTGCTTTAATAAACTGATGTATCATTCGGTCATTGAAGTCCTTAGGAGGTCAGCAGAACTGACATTTACTAACATTGGTCATAAGTGGATCTCTAATGGTCTTGCATTTATGTCTTGCAGATTATCTTTGTGTATTATAATAGAGCTTTAACACTCTTTTTCCTGTATTGAATATATCAACATCATAACTATTAGCATAAGTAATAATGAAAAATAAAAGGCAAAGTCACTCCACAAGTGTGCGCTGCTAAGCAAGAAGAACTGCTATTCTGTTTGTCCTCCTGATTTCAGAGAACAGTGAAGAATGCTGGCTTGCCACAGAAATTGTTCTGGGACTCATATTTGACTGCCAGTTTTAGCATTTGGCCGGAGTAAATCACAGACTTGTCAAGCATAATGCCAGACAAGGTGAGATAGATGGTGTTGGGAGTTAGCAGTAAGCCTACAAAACATGGAAGAAAGCATGGATCAGCAAGGAAAATGGTACCTGGGCAACTGCCAACATCCAACTTATTTCAGCTTTGTAAGATTGATTGAAACAAATGGCAGACTTCTTCACTCTATAAATAAAAAGAGAACAAGGAAGAGGAAGTGGTTCTGCTTTGCAGTGAAAAGCAGTAGAGATGAAAGATAATATAGGTTTGGCTCCAAAATGAAATTAGTACCTTGCTTGAGTTTCTCATTAGGACACCAGCATAAAACCTGTGGGCAAAGACAACTTGTCTAATGAGAGAGTGTCTATGTAAATGGAAATTACTGTAGTTGTGGTGGAAGCAAAATCCAAAGGGTTTGCTGTGTACAAACCAAAGGGAGCTGATAGTATTTTTCTGGCAATATTAAAGAACTGCTAGGTGAAACTGCACTTAGAGTAAGGAGCTGGATTACCAAATCCAGCTTTGTGCGTTCTGGCTGGAGAGTTGCAATCATAGGATTTATTTTGAAGAGTGGACTAAAAACCATCTGGGAAACTTGAGTCATTAGTCTGACCACAGAAGTAAATAGGTTTTTGAAAAAAAGTGTGACTGAAAAACTAATTAAAATCATGTGGGTAAATGGAAATGAAAAAAATTTGTAGAGATTTATCTGAAGATGCAGAGTGTAGAAATAACATGCTGTCTTTCTAGATAAATTATACCTTAGGGAACTGCAAGAGATCTAGTCTGCTTGGACTTCAGTAAGGTCTTTGTTATTGTACCAAATGCGATAACATTAATTATAACAGGGTGGAGAAGAACTAGTTAAAAAAAGAATGGCGACCAGGTATGTCATATGGGGAGCTGATGGGCTGGAGGGGGAAGTCCCTGCATGGAGGATGAGAATTTGCATGGGAAATACTTAATATTCTTATGAATGACCGCAGCAGAAATGGCAAAAATCCAGAGACCATTAATGAAATACAATGATAGCCATCATCAGTGAAGACAGGAATACTCTTAATACCAAGATCATTTTGCAAATTTGCAAATACAATTAAAAAGCATTTTTTCCCTTAGCCATTTCTGCAAACTGGCTAGGGCACCAACCCATTTCTAATGGCTCTCTTTGTTTCCAGTGACAAAGAAATAAGTGATTCTGCAGGAGGTATATATCAGAAGGTAATTCAGCTTACTCTGGCTTTGCTATGTTGGCTTTGCCACATTGCCCAGAGGAAAAGCGAGGTAAACATTTATTTTGGCCTCTGTATGGCATTTGGTAGAGCAGATCTGATGAACAGGATGATGTCACTTTTCATTTTCTAATCTCAGCCTGGATATAAAGGTAACAGTTAGATAAACGGCAAGTCTGTAACTCTGCAGTGAGATGATGAAACCATGAAAAACAGGAAGAAATGGAGAAGCAAATTGTGTCTGAACACCAGGGAGAACTGCTCAACTATGGGAATAGTCACTGTGTGGTCTATGGAAGTGGAGTTTAAGACCAGGCTACCCCAGGGCTAACTTGGAGAGTGGCAAGGGGAAGTTGCATACAAACAGCCGTGGTTCCCCTTGGCTTGTCATCAAGATCCTTGGAAACTGGGCCAGCAGGAAAGGATGTGTGAGCCCCATGGCTGCCTTTGACCTGGACCATTCATCACTGTGCCTTCCAATGCTGTGGCCAGAGCAGCCAAAATCTGAGACTTCATCTGTGGGCACAGAGTTCAGTTTTGCCTCAACTGATGGAAAGCCTCGCATTAGCTCCAGTCTAGACAAATCTGTATTGAATGTGCTGTTATGCCAGTTAATGTTACAATAAGGGCCATTTTCAGATGTTTCAGACCTGCTTATTGCTGCTGCCAATACTGAGCAGACCTCTCGAAGGATGAGTCAAAGGAGTCAGAGACAGGACAGTGCAGAAGAGACTGAATCAATAAAAGGCACTGCCCAAAGCACCAGCCTGCATGGCATTGACTGAGTAGAGCCCAGCCAGAAACTGGGGAGGATGCCAAGAGCAGCAACCAGCAGGAGCCACGAGGTTCAGGTGCTGCAGGATGCCCAGAAGCCAGAGGTGGGCAGCAAGGTCTTGTGGAGAAGGAGACAGAGCCTCTTGGGCCACAGGGCTTGGGGGGGATGCAGGGATGGCTGGCTTCCTCTCTGCTCAAGGAGAGGATGCTTTATGAACATTTTTAGAAATTTACTCAAATTGCACCAAGCTCTTTCCAAGTCCATATCCCTTATGCACTGGAGCCACTGTGCTCCCTACCTGCATTATGATTTGTTCTGTTTCTTGAAGTCATCCAGCAGCAATCAGGTATAGCATTTCTTAACCTCTGCTGGCACTACACAATAGATAAACTGAACAGCACCGGGGAGGCTGGCAGGCAACACACAAAGCAGCTCTATAAAGGCATGTCAAAGAATGAGTCATTGTCAAGCTTGAAAGAGGCAAAAAGATTGATTACAGAAGAGCTGAGAAATACATTGTGATGGTGACTCACCATATCCCACCCTTTCTGCATTCACAGACCTGCCAGCTGATTCATAACTTGTGTTCTTCCCTGCCCCTGTCAAGGTAATCAATAAAATGAGGGTCAATCCATTAAAACTTTCACTTGAAAGAGGGGAGTTGTATGCAGAAGCACCCATCCCTTTCTGCATCCATACAAGGTAAGCCTGTTTTTCTGCCCTGTACCCTGCCTTAGAACCCATCATTTTGGGAAAAGGACGTGGTGCAGAGCCAGCACATATGACACCATGAAAACCAAGGATTTGAGGGAGGGATGATCATAGAATCACAGAATGGTTTGGGTTGGAAGGGACCTTAAAAGATCATCTACTTCCAACCCCCCTCCCATAGGCAGGGACATCTCCCACTAGACCAGGCTGCTCAAACCCCCATCCAACCTGGCCTTGAACACTTCAGGGAGGGGGGATTGATGCTTCCCTGGGCAACCTCTTTCAGTGTCTCACCACTCTCACACTAAATGATTTCCTCCTAACGTCTAAACTAAATCTCCCCTCTTCCAGTTTAAAACCATTACGCCTTGTGCTACAAGCCCCTGTAAAAAGTCCATCTCCAGCTTTATTTTAACCCCTTCAGGTACTGGAATGCCACTATAAGGTCTCCCCAGAGCCTCCTCCACGCTGAACTGTCTCAGCCTTTCCTCATAGGAGAGGTGCTTCAACCCTCTGGTCATCTTCGTGGCCCTCCTCTGGACTCACTCCAGCAGCTCCATGTCCTTCTTGTATTAGGGGCTCCAGAATTGGACACAATACTCCAGGTGGAGTCTCACGAGATTGGAGTAGAAGGGGAGAATCACGTCCCTTGACCTGCTGGCTGTGATTCTTTTGATACAGCCCAGGACACGGTTGGCTTTCTGGGCTGCAAGCACACATTGCTGGCTCATGTTGAGCTTCTCATCAACCATCACTCTCAGGTCCTTCTCCTCAGGTTTGTTTTCAATCTATTTTCCTCCCAGCCTGTATTTGTTCTCAGGATTGTGCCTTCTGAGATGAAGGACCTTGCGCTTGGTGAAATTCATGAGGTTGGCACAGTCCCACCTCTCAAGCCTGTCAAGTTCCCTCTGGATGGCATCCCTTCCCTCCAGTGTGTTGACCACACCACACAGCTTGGTGTCGTCAGCAAACCTGATGTTTCCTTGCTGAGGGTCTGGTTTTTATCAAGTGAGATTTACCATGTTCCCTATCTTTACCATTCCTCTGAAGTCTGAAGGAGATTTTCAGAGGAGTTTGTCTATGGTCTAACAGTTGTCACTGAAGCTGCTCTCATTGTCCTCAGAACTGCATTTGATCACCTTACTACTCCCACTCACCCTGCCCAGAGGATAGCTCTGTGCCAGGGACACCCTACTCTCCCCATTGGGACCATCCTGAAAAGTTCCTGTGAGCTCACTTTTCTGGCTCACATGGTATCACTGAGAAGCCAGGGGATGATGGAGTGGGAAAGGTCAGAGACCACAGGATGGAGGAAGCCAAAGGAGCCACCATTTGGCCAGAGCACTGGGAAGGCCAGTGCGCCCAGGTAAGGGTTTATTTGCAGAGCTGCATGTTGACCAGCCAAGTGCCAGCCAAACAGGTCCAGACTGGAGCATGGCATAGTGCTGCCAGCAGCATGTGGGCAGAGGCTGGTGATGACTGAGCTCCCCGGTGAGCGTGCCAAGCCCATTGGTAAGGGCCTCCTTCTTGGCAGGTGGCTTTATCAGATGGCCATGGGAAATCACCAGCCTCTCAAGAGCAGCTCCAGGATAGCCTAGACACAGGCTCCTTTCACTGGTGTCCACTGAAAGACACTGAATTCCTTCAGCAGAAATGCTGCAGAAAGGTATGGGAATGGTCTTGAGAAGGAGCTGGGTCACTGTCTGTTTGCATCTGAGATCAGAGGAGATAAAAGGAATCAGGAGCAGAAAGCTATAAGATGCAAATAGTTGTCATCGGTTGCAACCTAACAAGCAATACAGAATGCTTCTGAAAATATCACCCCACATTTGTAACATTTTCCAGGGCACCTAGAAACCAGAGTAGACACCTTTTAAAATCAAAAGAAAAAAAGAGTAAAGTTTATTTTATTTTGTGAGGCATAGCCTTTTTGATCTCTTGCCTACTTGCCTGAAGACTGTCAGAAAAAAAAAAGGTGAAATAGAATTGTTTTGGGGAAAGGTAAATACATGTCTATAACAAGACCGAGTCAAGCACACCAAACTCTTATCTAGGATACAGCTCTAAAAATAGTGCTGTAGGCTTTCAGGAGTGTTCACTCTCAAGAGGTCTAAGTGACTTCACCAGCCCATTTGCTTGGGTTTACACTTACAAGTGGTGTCATCTGCTAACACCTTTCCAGCACGCTTGGCTTAGAGTCCCAAGACTCAGCTGGGTTCTCATTGCCAAATGCATCATCATCTGTAACACAAAATCCACAGGGCAGATTCTGCCACCCAGTACCCTGACTCAGTACTGGCATGTTGAGGGGCTTGTGGAGGTACTGATGAGAAAAGGAGTTGTTCCTGTAGCTGAGATTAAATTAGCAGTTAAATTTTAAGTGACTGAGATTTAGTCATGGAGTCCTGAAGGTTTGCCGTTTCTTTTCACCATATAATTGAGCAAAACAAAGAAGGGAAAGCCAAGGGAGAACTTCAGCTGGGCCACAAAAAAAGAAAAAGTGGTCAGGTTTGCTTTTCTATAGTGCCAGACTTCCTGAGAGACTGGAAGATGTAACAAGGACATTAGATGAATGCGGCTGACAATGCTGCTTGTGAGAAATAGTGTCGCTTATCCAGGATTGGGCTGTCTCTCTAGGAAAGAGCTGCTTTTCTTGGTCACTACAACAGTACAACCACCTTCCCTGCACCATCATCCTCTGCAGAGGCTTCAGCTGTGTGACTACTACAGAGGCCCAGATCCTCTTCATTTCTCAGATCTGTAAGCCACATCCATTTATAAATGCAAAGACCTCTGGGTGTTATTACCTGGTATGTTTACACGTACTATGTACCCATTAATATATATTTATGTAAGAACACCCTACTAACAGCCAAAGATTTGTGCATTCATAAATGCTGCACGAGTCTGTTTCCGTGGGTCTCCCCCATTTCTCTCTCCTCAAGCTGCAGCTTCTTCAACTTGTTTGTGTGGTAGGAGCAGCAGCCCTTGGGCTCTCCTCTCCTTCCTTGGCGAAAAAAGAAAAAGAAAGGAGAGGGTCTTTTGTCTGCTTGGTCTTTTCCCCATGAAGCAGTTGTACTAGTGCAGTTGAAGGGCCAGGGCAGGAGGAGAGCCCAAAAGCTGCTCTTGCAGTGCTGGGTGTAAGTCCTTTGCTGGGTGTTCACAGGGCACCAAGCTCAGGGGCACCCTCATCCGTGGATGAGGTCTGTGAGGGGCAGTGCAGCTCAGAGGAGGGGTTGGCTCTCCAGCACAGCTCGAGTGATGCTGTTGGTTGGAGTGCAAAGGTTGGGGAGCAACTGAGTTCAGGAGCTTCTCAGTTCCAGGTGAATGGGCACCAGGGACTGGACCCTGGCAGAAAGTCTTGCTCTGGTCGTTTGTTCCCACCACAGATCAGCCCATGTTGCTGCAAACAGTGTTTTTAGCAGAGCTGGTGCTGTGTCATGGCTCAGTGACAAGAGTATGGTCACCACTGTCCCAAGGGACCCCTGGGGGGGTGAAGTTCTCCCTCCCCAAGGACCGGGACAAAATCTTCCCCTAGCCCACTTCTCAGTCCCACTGGCCCTGCACAACAGAATGAATTTCATCCTGTATTTGGATCCTTACTACTGAATACTTCAATTGTACTTAATGATGTGCTGTATTTTATGTATCATTTTACTTTA
Organism: Hemiprocne comata; assembly: GCA_020745705.1. Classification (NCBI taxonomy): domain Eukaryota; kingdom Metazoa; phylum Chordata; class Aves; order Apodiformes; family Apodidae; genus Hemiprocne; species Hemiprocne comata. The sequence continues at coordinate 88,204,173 of CM036588.1, forward strand.
TGACGTTGGGTGAGTTAATCTGTCATTAGTGCTTCATGCTTTAAAGGCTTTTCTTTTCCCCTGTTAAACAGTTTAATGGGCTCAGCAAGACAGTCCTGGGTGTGTGCTCTGCAGTCTGCCTGCGCAGAGCTGGGGGGGCAGCCGGCCGCCCCGCACGCATCCTGCTGCGGTGTCAGGGGCTGGTGGGGGCCACGGCCCATGTTTCTACAACCATAGCTCAGCCCTGGTAGCAAATGCTACCATTTCAAGCAGGGAACTGCTTGAAAGAGTCCAGCGCAGAGCCACAAAGATGATTAAGGGAGTGGAACATCTCCCTTATGAGGAAAGGCTGAGGGAGCTGGGTCTCTTTAGCTTGGAAAAAAGGAGGCTGAGGGGTGACCTCCTCAATGTTTACAAATATGTAAGGGGTGAGTGTCAGGGAGATGGAGTTAGGCTCTTCTCAGTGATGACCAGTGATAGGACAAGGGGTAATGGGTGCAAATTGGAGCATAGGAGGTTCAAGGTAAATATCAGAAAAAACTTTTTTACTGTGAGAGTGACAGAGCACTGGAACAGGCTGCCCAGGGAGGTTGTGGAGTCTCCTTCGCTGGAGACATTCAAAACCCGCCTGGATGCGTTCCTATGTGATGTGCTCTAGGTGACCCTGTTCTGGCAGGGGGGGTTGGACTAGATGATCTTTCGAGGTCCCTTCCAACCCTTAGGATTCTATGATTCTATGATTCTATGATTCTATGAAATGGACCCAACAACGTGCAGCACCCAGCAATAAGACTACAGGCCCTAGCAGTAATGATACACTTGCCCCTGCTGCTCCATGCCACTGCCAGGGCGTCCTGCCTCCCAAACCATGCCCTCTCCCAGCAGAGGATGCCAACCTACCATGGGGCAGTGTGTCCTGTGCGCATGGGACAAGTATCTGCTCCCCTACAGCCCTAGACAGAGCAGGAGGGCACAATAGAGGAGCCAGGATCCTGGGCATGTTTAGATAGAATGAAGTCAGGCAGTAGCCAAAGTGGGGGGCAAACCCAGGCTCCAGAAATGGTCCCACCCAATACACACTAATAAATACAGAAATAAATATTACAAAAAATATGTTTATAGCCTGTGGTAAGTAATACAAATGAATTATCCTTGCTCAAGTCACACACACACACAGAATGAAGAATAAGTGGTATGATTTAAACTTGCTGATTGTGTTTGCCTGTACCCACAGCCATCCATGTAAGATGGTAGATCATATTTGTGCTTCCTTTAAAAGGAATATGAAAAAAAATCAATAATTTACATATTTACACAATAAAAGTTCGGATAATAGAAACACTGTGATTATTTAACGTTCTGTGATATCAGCTTTACTTCTGGTCTTTTCAGACAATTATAGGAATGGAGAAACCTCACATCAGCTAGTCCCTTTGATTGTTCCTGCCCAGCAGAATTATTTGTTTGGGTTGACAACACACATACATCAAAACCTTTTATCCACCTAAATGAATAAGAACAAGAATGAAAAGCTTACAACAATTAATATCCTTTTACATTTACCTTAAACACATGCGTGCATAGTGGAGGGTGAAACCAACCATCTGCCAAGGTTAATTCATACATCTGCAAACATGAGAGTCCACAAAACTGCTGACGTGCACGGAACAGCAGCACAGCAGCATGAGCTCATTCCAAGAGAAGCATTTGCCTTTGGTGAGTGCATAGCTCCCAACAGTAGGTGCGACTGGAGTTGGGCACAAGCCTCCAAGCGATACCACACAGAACCCGATCCTAATCTCCTCGGCACTAGAAGGGCCCTGATCCTGCAGATGTTTGAGTAGAAAACAGAACTCCACAACGACAAGGTCCCCGCACCACTGAGATTGCTCTGTACAGCCCAAGTTTCGCACCTGACTGCATGCATGTGCACAGTCATGCTCCAGGGAGATCCCCTGGACGTGTGAAGGGGCTTGCACAGACACAGGACCTCTCCTGTGCTTCTGGCTGCAAGACCAAGGGGAATTTTAGATCTGCTGTGAAGCAAAGCTCTCAGACAGCAGCTGGGAAAAGGTGGAAAGAAGGTAGTGTTGATGTTTGTCCAGAGATCCACCTTGGGTAGCTCCACCACTGCACACTCACTCTGGCTTCTCTGAATGATCAGCACTGATGAAATTGAGTCTTTCTTGGAGGGGGCCAGGCAGAAAGGTTTCAAAGCTTGATGTCATTGTCATGAAGGTGACTGTCTCCAGTGCTCTTTGGGCCTGATCACATACAAAGGCCCTAGTTCAAGCCATCATTCAGAAGTGTGCCAAACCAATGAAGCTTCCAGGACTTGTACTCAAGGTTAAAGTTGAACACATGCTGAAGTGCTCTTCTGCACCAAGACTATGGCTGGTTGTCCAAATATTTGAGCAGGAGGGACCTTGCTGAAAGCCTCATGAGGGAAAGGCAGAAGACACTGATGCTGGGGCTAGCTTTGTTTGCAACGAGGAGTGGGGATGGGGGGTTGTGCGGGAAGCAAGGGACAAGGGACAGCAGGGACACCATGATGTTTGAACTTGCTGCAGGGCTGGAGAAAATCTGTTTGAATGAAATCTTCACTTGGATATTTATAGTAAAGGTCCTAAGGCTTGTGCCTGAATGGCTGGTAAAAGGGACAATAGGTATAGCAATAAAAGTGGAGATTACCACCCCCATGCAAGAAGGTCTGCAATGATTTTGGTACCGGCACTGGTGAGTTTCTGACCATGTTTATCACCTAGGTCAGAAATTTTTCATCCTTTCATTTTTCAAAGCAGCTTTCTTCAGAGCAAATATAGACAATGGAAAAGATGTTTGTTTTGAGGTGCTGTGTGGTTAACTTTCATTCCTGCCTTGAAAGAAGCAAGCTTTTCTGGTGAGGGTGGTGAGTGACTGGGACAGGTTGCCCAGGGAAGCGTCAATCCCCCCTCCCTGAAGTGTTCAAGGCCAGGTTGGATGGGGGTTTGAGCAACCTGGTCTAGTGGGAGATGTCCCTGCCCATGGGAGGGGGGTTGGAAGTAGATGATCTTTTAAGGTCCCTTCTAACTCAAACCATTCTATGAGTCTATGATTTTCTTCTGTGTATGAGCTTGGACATCTCTGAGCTCATCTGAAATAGGCCAGTCTAAGTGTAAATGGTAGCTGTAAATGGTGCTCCACAGTCTCACCAGCACTGAGCAGGAGCTGCTTAAACTCTTGGAGGGAAACTTTCAGATGTAGTGAAGACCTGAGATCTGTTGCTTAGGGGACATTAAAGAAGTCCCTCTGCCTTCTGCTGTATAACCACATGCTGTAGACAAAAAAAAAAAACAGTTACTTGCAGCCACCCAACTCCCCTGTGTCCAGGCCAGATGTGCAACTCTTCATCTCTCCCGTATCACTGATATCCTGGTACCACTGTGCATTGTTACTATTCTGAGTCCAGGGTCCTGGAGGTGTAGTTGTGGATGATGATCTCATTTGGCTATACTAAACAGAAACCAAGAAGAAAGTCCCGTTCTTTCCTCAAAACACATTTGGTCAGGCAAGAGATGAGAGAGAGGAATAGGAGGAGACAATGAAGCGGAACTGGTCAGAACGTCAGACTGTGGGTAATTTTAACACAATGAGAACATAACTATGGTAATTTATTTTTTTTTTAGGCACATTGGCAGAGGATAACTGAGTTTGAAGGAAAATAGGAGAATGTGTGCAGTCTAGCATTGTTCTGCAAGGTTTTGTGTCTTTTCTGCTTACTCAGGGAATACTTAGCCTGAATCATTCCTGTCTCATACTTGCCTTTTTCACAGCCATCACCAGTTCACAGTTCTCCTAGCTCTGGCACATCAGGGGCTAACAGGGCAGGGCATGGCTCAGGCACGGGTCAGGATGGTTGTACCCAAGGGACAAGGCTGACAAGGACCCCCAGCTTTGGTGGGGGCAAGTGGGAGAAGAGCAAGAGACTCAAATGCAAGGAGCACCAGGAATAATCCTTGAGAACTGTTGCTAATAATCTCTGTACAGCCTCATACTTCTCTATTCCCTGTACTGTCCCAACGAGCTCCCCACCCACCTTTGCAGTTCATGCACTAATCTACAGCAAACCCTCAGTTTCTCTCAGAGGAGCAGCTCCAAATGTAAGTGAACATCATGGTGGGAGTCAGGAGGCAACTGCTTTTATAGCCGCTGACTTCAGTAGTCTCCATGTGAATTGTGCTAAAATGAGTTCCCATCCACTGATATCATACCAAAAGCACATGGGAGGAAGGGGCACAGTAGAACTGAAAGATTTATTAGATAATTTCTCAGAATGGAGAATTAATTTGTTAACAGCAGTTCTTGCACTGTGATTTTCAAACAGGCAGAAAAAATGAAATGTTGCTTCAACCAGCTTCTTCTTTCCCTCCAAAGAAATGTTGGTTTCTTTCCTGTAAACCTTGTGGATCACCCAATAGATGTTTATGGTAGCTCAGCTGAAAAGACTGAAAGCAGCAGTGCTGGGGTGCAGTGGAGCCACCATGTCCTCAAGCAGGAGGACAGTGTTTCCCAGAGCAGTTTTGCAGCCAGCAATACTGTGACATGGAGCAGCACCCAAAACTCCCTCCAGCAGCATCATGGTGACAAGCATGGTGATAAGCACTTGCGCCAGGGATTTCCACAGCTTTGGGGATGAGTGACTGCAAGCGAATTTTTATCAGCTGAGTTGCTGGCCCAGGAGGAAGACGACTTTAAGGGGAAACAAAAGTGTCATTATCCTTTTGTTTCTCCTTTTCCCACAAAGACTCCCACGAGCAGCCAGACACTGGGAGGTGAGCTACGTTTTTTTCCCTGAGTCACAGCTGTGAACTGCAGTTGCCCTCTTGTTCTGCCCCATTTTAGCTCATCCATGCAATGCAGAAGAGAAATGTTTCCAAAAGGTGGAAAAGATGCCACATTTGTCCCAGGGACAGGGGATGGGCCTGGGCTTTGGCACATGATTGTGCATGCCGTTGGCACAGACCCTGGAGTGATTTTGGTAAAGACTCAAATATTTGCCCCAGCAGCAGCCAGGGCCAGCTCAGGGGAGGTATGGGCCAGGGACAGCTAACAGCAGATCACTTAATGTGACTCCCTGTTTCAGAGACTTCAGTTGTTTTGCCCTCAGTTGGACTCAGAACCAAAGAACAACCCACAGCCCAATTCATTCTCCAGTACAGATGTTGCTGACGCTTCTGTGCTCCCCCCACCCTCGTTTTCATTTCACTTTCATGAGCAGAAAGGGTGATAGCAGCCATTTTAGTAAGATTTAGTAAGATTTTCAGGAAGTCTGGTGGTGAAGTGCTTGTTTGGCAAATGTTTGCAAAGTTTCACTCAAATCTTGCTGTGGCTGGAGATGGGCCATGCACATAGATCCAAACCTAGATTAGGTTTAGGCTAGAACTCAGTGATTAGGCCAGGGGATAAACCAAAGTCTTGGTCTTAGATTTGAAGGCACCAATTTTTGTGAGAGCTTTTCTTGCAAAATTTAACCTCAAAACTCTTTCTGATACCTTCTGGCAGTGGGATACTGAAGATGACTGAGTATTACTGAGCCTGTGACATGGATATTAAATCTCCCATTCTGTTCACCCAGTGGTCTCCCTCTGTCTTCTATTTCCTAAGAAGTTTCTGCCAAATAGTCTCAGAGACAGAAAAAGATTTTTATTCCCTTTTGTAACATCCACATTTTGTAGTGCCTTCTCTCCAACCGCAAAATCAGTGACCATGTATAACATTCAACCTCATTAGTGGAGTCAGTTGAAAGTGTCTTGACCTGGTTACACCACGGTTCACTTTATAACCTAATTCAGCCTAGCTAAATGTGCTCTGCAAAAGGAGGGAGTGAAGACAGCTGATAAAAGGCTCTTAAAAAAGGAACAAAAAATGGAACCATGTCATCAGTAGCCATGGACTAACAATGGACATGGACTCACTTCTTGTGCTCCACAGGGAGCTGGAAAGGCAGACAGTGGCCACTGGGTCAAAAGGCCACTGGGTCATGAACTTATGGTGACAGTTCCACCAATGGATAATAAAATGACTGGATGGGGTTGCAGTGTGCCCAGGTGTCCCGGAAGGCCAACGGCATCCTGGCTTGTATCAGGAATGCTGTGGCCAGCAGGAGTAGGGATGTAATTCTCCCCCTGTACTCAGAACTGGTGAGGCCTCACCTCGAGTACTGTGTCCAGTTCTGGGCCCCTCACTTCAAGAAGGACATTGAGGTGCTGGAGCGGGTCCAGAGGAGAGCAACAAGGCTGGTGAAAGGACTAGAGGGAAAGTCTTATAGGGAGAGGTTGAGGGTGCTGGGGTTGTTTAGCCTGGAGAAGAGAAGACTCAGGGGGGGACCTTCTCACTCTCTTCAGCTACCTGAAGGGAGGTTGTAGTCAGGTGGAGGCTGGGCTCTTTTTTCAGGCAACCAGTGACAGGACAAGAGGGCACAGCCTGAAGCTGCTCCAAGGGAGGTTTAGGTTGGATATTGGGAAGTACTTCCTCACGGAGAGGGTGATTAAACATTGGAATAGACTTCCCAGGGAAGTGGTGGAGGCACTATCCCTGGATGTGTTCAAGGAAAGGCTGGATGTGGCACTCAGTGCCATAGTCTACATGGTGTGGTGGTGTTGGTCATAGGCTGGACTTTATGATCTTAAAGGTCTTTTCCAGCCTTGGTAATTCTGTGATTCTGTGATTCTGTGGCAGTGGACCAGTAAGGGAATCACACTCATATGCTCTCCTTAAATAGCATCTCCTGCTGCTGTCCTCAGACACCAGCTACTGCCTGGGTGGACCACTGGTCTGACACTTCAGGTCTTTTCTTACGTCCTTATGCTCCTTCTGTCAGTATGCGTGGGATGTAAAATCTTTGTGTGCATGGGAAGGAGACACAACACAAAGCTGAGCCCAGCCTAATTGTTTCTGGGAGACCTTGCAGTCCCTGCTACACTAAAACGCAGACGGCAAAACATCACACCCGGGGTCAAGTGTGAGCATCCCATACTGCTTAACATAGTTCTCATGTCCAGTTCCTGCAGCAGGGTTAGCTTTTTACCAGTGTGATGATGCTGCCATCAGTAGATCAGCAATTCCATTTTCAAACTTTTGTTTCTAAAACAGTTTAACTTGCATATTTGCTCTACAACCTGTACATGTTGAATTCAGTGGAGTTTTGATTTCAGCAGGGTTTTCAAGAGGTGTTAGCTAATATTTTTCTTTTTTTTTTTTCTATTTTTCCTGTAGAAAATACAGCGGAACTGAAGTAAGCCAAGTTATCACTGCCAAATACCACAACTAAGCATATTCTGTCTATCATACATGTCATTATCTTTATTATGGCAGCATTTCATGTGGATTGTAAAATGTCACAGAAACGTCATTGCTGCCTCTGTCCAAAGATATATAACAGTAATAACAGTCTCTTACAAGTTTATTTTTTTCATCTGTGGATGTCAGAAGCTCTTTTAAAAGGTCATCATCATTATCCTTCCTTTATGGCAGGAGAAAAAAGACAAAGGCCAAGCTGTTCCTTCTAGCTTTAGGCGTCTAGGATCCTTCTACAACCAGTGAGGGCAGAGAATGAAGAAGGTATGTGGAAGGAGACCTGAGTCACTTTTTTGAACGGGCCACAGTCCTCTCTGTGGCTCCCACAGAGGACTTCTACCCTGGAGATCCTTGGTGCCTTGCTGGGGCCGCAGTCAGATCCCTAAAGTCAGTGTGGGTTAGAGCCACGTCATTTGTGCCAGGTTTCTACCTGTTACAGTACAGAGTATGAAGCAGAGCCCAGCTCCTGATTCCCACCCTCATGTGTGACCCTTCTTTTTCTTTCTGAAATAATGATGGTGGTGTGCTTCCAGCTTGATCCTTGCTGTCAGGCTAGCACAGCTCTGTGTGTAGACAAGGTTTAATGCTTGGTTTGCCACATGCCAATTTTTGCCTGCCTATGCATGATGGCATAGTAGATAAATCACAGAAAAAAAAGGTGGACTGGATATACTCTGCAGCCCTGCTTTCCTAAACGCCCAAACCCTACACTGTACTTGAGTGGAGGAACCTGATCTTCCCTCTCCTGTTATGTCTGGCCATGGCTCTGCTCAGGGATGTGCTGGGGACATGTAAGATGAAAAAGCAGTGCAGTGCTAATGTGCTTCTGTCACAGGTCCACAGCAGCCAGAGCTACGACTAGAAATTCATCCAGCCTACAGCCTGCTCTGCTTCCACCAAGGACACCGCAAACCAGCCGCTGATGGTGAATCATCATGCAGCGTGATTGTGTTTGGCCATGAAAACATCCTTGAATTCATCTCCTCCCTTGTGAAAACAATCCTAATTTCACCAGTGTTTCCCTAACTGCTTTTTTTTCTTTCGCAGCAGAGAGTTGTCAGCATTATTGCCAGTGATTCCATCCACAGCACAGGCTGACCCACTGTGGTTGTCTTCCCTGGGTGCTGATGGTATGATTTTCCCTCCTGAACCTTCATTAGACTTTAGTTCTTCTGGAAAACACTATCACAAGTATCTCTTAAATACTGTGACTTCCATTCAGGAAATGTTTAAGAATCATGATGCTTATAATAGAGAAAATAATGAGTTATTTATCTAATTCTACCCTTAACTCGTTAATGTTAATGTTAATACAAATGTTAATATAAATGTTAATGTAGGTATGTGTAAAACTCACTACCCACCAGCAGAGAGGAGTTTGAATCTGCTGTGTATTTATACACACTGAATGGCATCCAACCTAATTACGTGGCCCCCAAGTTGGGACTTGCATTATGAAGCCCACTTGCCCTGTAGCCAGCCATCCTGTCTGCCTGGCTTCTGGACTGGATAACTTGAGGCCTTAAGCAACCTGGTCTAGGGGAAGGTGTCCCTGCCCATACAGGGGGGTTGGAACTAGGTGATCTTTAAGGTCCCTTCCAACCCAAACCATTCTATGATTCCACATACAGCAGGAGGTTGGATTAGATGACCTCCTGAAATCCCTTCCAACCCAAATTATCCTATAAGATTATGATGTCAGCTCCTGAAATTGCTTTTATTCTAATGATGACCACATTTAAAATGGGCAGATTACACAGCTGACTTCCCCCCCCCCCCTTCCACCTGGCTGCTCTAGCCATGGGCAGCAGGCAAGCTCCTGAGCTCCCTTGCTGAACTCTTGACTTCAGTAGGAAAGGCCAAACACTGTTTTGTGTTGGTTCCTTAGACTCCCAAGGAAGATGCCCAGTTTATGCAAAAGTGGTCTAGAGGCGTTTCTGTGGTTAGAAGAGAGAGGGGAACGCCTCCGCAGGCAGCCTGGGGCTATCCCTGATGTCTCTCCAGTGAGTGTTCTGGGAATGAAGGAAAGCGGGAACACTTCTCCTGGGATCAAGGACTTCAAATTGCAGTAACACAGTATCTCACTAAAACCCAGAAAACAGGAAAGGTGGATCCAACCCACAGCAGGGACTAGGAGGCTCAGGAAGGGCAGGTGAGCTGGAAAGAGGGACTGAGTGTGAGAGTTGTTTTGGGGTGACACGTTTTGCAGAAAAGAGAGCTTCAGAGACCAGGGCAAACCTACATGCCAAGGATCAATCAGCACTGTCTAAAAAGTTTTCATCTAAAGATCACAAAAAGGAAGAAAACTCTGAGGTTAAAGAAATAATTTAAGATTAATCCAAGGCTTTATCATTCCACAATAATTGATTTGAAGGGTTTCACTGTCACACAGGGAAGGACTCAAGGAAAAAACAGCAACTAGATAACTGTAGCATGGTTCAACAGTGCAAGCAAAGCTACTAACACTGATTAACCCTCTCGTACTTCTTGCTTCAAGAGGTTAATACCTGTAAATCAAAACTCAAAGCATTTCTCCCGCTGTGCCACCCTATGTTTGAGGCTGTATTCAAAGCACTTGTTAACAACATTGTGCTACTTGTGGAGAATAACTACCATGTTTCATTTTTATTGTGTTTTTTGTCTGCTCCATGCCCTTTTGTACCAAAGAACATACATGTGAAAAGCTATATAGCTGTTGAAGGACCTGTCTTAAATTAATTTATACCTAATAGTAGTGCTGTTTTTGAGGTTATCTTCTTGTCCCATTGAAACCTGGAACACTGTATGAAGAGTAAGGCACAATTTGATGCAGGTAAGAGCAGTGGAATTAAGGTCTTCAGTCCTCAGAAGCCTGCAAAATACTTTGGTCTTGCAGCGTGCTTCTGCTCTCCCTTGATAACAGCACTGTAACAACACTGATAACAATGGGCCGCATGCTATACCTGTTGTACAGCTCTGAATACAATGAAAACAAAGGCCAAATGTTACCTACCCATGCAAGGATAAGGTCACCCGATCACAATTAGTAGAAGAAAACACAGCAAGGGTTTGGCTAACAGCATAACATGATTAGAGCCAGGTCCTGGCATTGGACTATGTACTGCTGCAAAGCCAACACCAGCAATCTACTGTTGTACTTAGTCATAAATAATTTATTTCTGAGCACCTCTGGAGCTCTTTGCAATATCAATCATTTGATCAGCACACCCTTGCTGTGGTGAAGGGAAGGCAGACCTGATTTGGGGTGCCCCAGGCCAACCCTGGCTTGGAGCTTGGGCTCTGCTCTGGCAGCAGACACTGCTGCCAGCTCTGCTGCAGGCTGCCTGTGTGGTCACGGGCATGGTTTCAGGTCTGCCTGGGACACTGGGAACCTCCTACCTGAGAAAGGCAGATGATACCTTCTTCCCAACTTCCTTGTCCCTCCTTGGGCATTTAGGTACAGATGGCTTTCACAAAGGGCTTTATTTTTTGTCTCCATATCTGAAGGACTCTATGCTGGGAGCAGAGCCTCCTTGATCTTCCGTTTTGGATAAAATCCCTTTTTTTAAAAGTCAGTTTGCACTGGATCTCCCTAATGACTCTATACCCAATGTTTTCAACAGTGCAGATGCTATCTGAGTATATACTAACCACATATTCTTGAACAATACTCCAACAACCAGCTCATAACAGATTTTACAAAACATTTCTGAGTAATTTTTGGACTCTGCTTTATTTTTTTTAAGTATGGCTTAAGAAGAGTGGCCAAAACACAGTGCCTGCTGAGCTAGGGGGACCACGTGCCACGTCCTGGCCAAGGGCTGCAGCGTCGTGTGGGTACAAGGTGGGTGAGAGGGAGCACCATGGGTTCTATCCCTTTTGATGGGGTCCAAGTCATGGTTGCAGGCCCAGAGGTGAGGGGAAAGCAAGCAGGCCATGAGCGGTGCAAGGCATGGTGCTGCTCTGGTGTCCTTGTAGGGATAGGTGTTGAGTGGGCCCTGGGGTGAGGACATGTCATGGGCTCCCCCAGCTCAGAAAGCATCCCTGGAGGCTGTACTACCCTAAAAACACCTGAGTCATAACCCCCTGTCCTCCTCCTTCCTCCTGGGAGTGGCAGCAGTTTGCTATCAGCATTAGCCTGCCAGAGCAAACTGCTAACCCTGCTGCGCAGCCAAGGGACAAGCCTCCGCCCCGCTGTCCACCTACACCTTGCCCTCCTGTTTCTGGAAGAGGGAAATGGGAAAGTTTCTTGCTTTTTCCTCCACGCCCGGGCCCCAGGTTGGAGCAGCTCTGAGTAGTCAGAGGTGTTTTTTCCCGGGCTGTTGTGGTTTTTTTTTGGCATGCAGAAGAAGAATTTGTCCTTGCTCTCCATCCCTTGTGCGGGCATGCTGCCAGGCACTGGTGCTCTGGCTGTCTTTGGCAGCTTCTCCTCAAAGATGATATTCCACCCTTGACGCCAGGCCATCTCTGGGTTGGCTCACCTGGCTTTTTCCCAAAGGTTTTAAAGAATAACTCTCCAAAGGAGGTAATACATTGCTCTTGGCGATTTCCTCTTCATAGTCAGGGCCAAGCGCAGCTCCTGGAGAAGGAATCTTCCATTTAGAAAAGCAGGCCACTTCCAGCACTCTTCTAGCTCACCAATTTAATAAATAACAGAGTGGATAATGAATAACCATTTACCACCTTGGAATCTCCATCCTGGCAAGTTAGGGAGAAGCAAATGTCTATCCCAAATTCTGCATTTCCCTCCCCTCTGGACTAATGGAGTATGTGCATTAGTTCATTCAGGGATATATTCCTGGTCTCCCCATTTAACCTGCTTATCTTAAACTATCTTATCCTATTTGCCCCAAAATTTCTAAAAAGATCCTACCCACGGACAAGATCATGCTTGTGAAATTTTTGTGTGTATTGGTTTAGTTTTGGCAAAGTTAGGAGGTAGTTAAAATGAGACTTATAATGGAAAGCTAGCTGCTAGCGTGTCTCCATAATACATGTCTACCTTGCAGGAGAGTTGTGAGGATTAATTAATTTATGTTTGTTAAGCACTTTGAGATCCTAAGATCAAAGGTTCTATAGAAATGCAAATTGTTATTATAATGATAAATTCTTTATATGAGCTCATATGTTTTGCCTTAGAGGCACAGTCTCACCCTGAGTTGCGTAGTTATACACGTAAATCTTCAAACATTATGATGAAAATATACCTCTGAGGGCCTGATCCTTCCTTCCTTTCACTCTAACGCTTCATGCAAAGAGCTCCCCTTGACTTGAGGCAGGTCCCATCCACAGGACAAGTGCGGGATTCAATGTGTTTAGGAAATGAAAAGGTCATTGTGTGCCTCTGGGCTTTGCATTGAGAACACAACTTTTCCATTTCACTCCATAAAACTGTGGCTGCTGCCAGTAGTTACATCCATCTTGCTAATGCAGGGACTGAGCAGATAACAAAATTTGGATGTGAATGTTGACCCTCCCAAAGCTCAGGTTTTCAGAGGTTTATTTGACCTGCTGGAAAAGAAGCGAGGTGAAAGACTAGCTCTGCTGCAACTTGCTGCTGTCTCTAATGGACATAGAATCTCAGCACAGACAAACATAATTCCTGAAGCACAAGATGGGCCTGTTTGGAATTTCATCCTGAGTGCTTTTGCAAGGGAACGATGAATACAGGTTACACACTTTTGCTGCACAAGTAGCCAAAGGAGAGCAGGGAGCAAGGCCACAGCTGCACAAGCCTGGCCGTCCCATGTCCACCTCCCAAAGAGAGCTCTCCACTTTTCCTTGCCCCTTGCACAGGCTCAGAGCACCACACTGTCCATCCCCTGCTTTTGAGAGTGTACAACCGTCCTGCTCAACATCCTCATCAGAAGCACACATCCACCATCAGAGCTGCACAACAGCCAGGAAGCAGGTTGTCAGGAGAAGCGGTCACCTAAGGAAGGTCACCTGCCTTTTTTCACAACACGGCTCTGTGCCTTCCATGCCATGTCCCTGGCACACACAGACAGAAAAATGCCATGAGGTTTATTTGCATCACCCATGGGCTTACCTGAATGCAGAATGCAAAAACAGAAGCACCAGCTGGAAAACGTCCCCTGTCCAACTTCACACTCAAAGCAGGACTATCACCAGGCACCAGATCATGTCAGCCTTGGCTTTTTCTCTCTTAAGCTTGAAAATCCAAGGATGACCACCCCACCTCTCTGAGTACCTGTCTCAGGGCTGCACTAGTCTCCCAGAGAATAAGTTTCTCTTGATGTCCAACCTAAACCTCCAATGCCACAATTTATGGCCACTGGTCCTCACTGTAGTATCTGGAAATACTGAGAAGACTTTTGCACCATCTTTGCAGCTACCCTTCAGCTAGTCACTTCTTAAACTGCTCTTTAGCAGATTAATCCAGAATTAAACTGCAATCATAATCCAAAATGTGAGGCTTTCAGTTGCAAGGTGTTGCTTCATGGCCATTTGCAGTGGGTATTGTGTAGGCGAGACTGCAACTCTTGCATCTCCCTGAAGATGAATTACAAGTAAGAAATCAACACACAATCTCTTCAAAGTCTTTTACCATTTGTTCTGCAGTCTCATAAGATTTCTGTTGCATGAAATTCTTCCAGGGGTGAAAGGTAGGATCCAGATACTGTATTATTCCCATCACCTGACATGGAAACCTTCAGAAGTTCTCAGCTAATTTGGGAAACTGTCTGTTACATGCTATATACTTAGTGTTATCACAGAAGAGAATGAAGAGTTGTCATGTTTAACATATCTGGAATTTATAATCTTCTAAATTTGACACTTGTCTCTCTTTTTCTCCAAATGTTCCAAGCCCTGATTTGATGCACTATTCAATACATTCATAGAATCATAGAATGGTTCAGGTTGGAAGGAACCTTAAAGATCATCAGGTTCCAACCTCCCTGCTTTGAGTAGGGACACCTCACACTAGACTAGGTTGCACAAGGCCTCATTTCTACCATTCATGTCATCAGTTCCTGGAGATGATAACTGAAGTCTAATATTGGCCTAAACCCTGGGAAAACATACTGACTTCTGATAAGTTTGTTATATTTTGTGTTACTGTAGGAGAAAGATGTCCTCTATGTTCTGTCACTTGTCTATCTGAACACAGTAAAATCAGAGGAAGAAAAGGCTGTGGTGAAAACCCAGACACTAAGCTTCCTGGTCATCCTTGCTTTCACCACCAAACATTAGTGTGTACTCAGAGCTCTGCACTGGGACTCACATTAAGCAGAAGACCAAACTTTGTGAGCAGCTGTCAGTATGTGCACCATGCACACATGAATCCTATGGGGCTGGGCTGTGCTCACCAACACATGCTATGGACTGCTGTCATCCCCTGCCATCACGTCGTCCTATGAATTTCCCAGCAGTTTCAATTTTGCCGAGTCTGAAACTTCACTGTGTTTGTACAAAACCTGAAGATCTGATCCATGGGAAAGATCTTAGACATTAAAGAAATGACCAGTACTGCAAAGTGTTAGTTTCTGCAACTCGTGGCACAGTTCAGGTCCTGCAGTTGCTCGCCATGTTGAAGAGTGATCTCCACCTGAAGTGGCCATTGTACCATGTGCCAGACAAGACAAATACAGGTGTCAGATCCAGCACCAATACCATCACAATGATCATCATCTGATGTGACACTTGATACATTTACAAGCACCAAATGCTTCCTCACTCAAAACTTAAAACCTACTCAAATTCTGAGGCAGCTTCTGGAGTAAGTCAAGGTCTTGCCCACACTGGGCTTAGAAATTGGCTGTGAATTGTGTGTCACTGCCAGGGTTTCCTCTCCATTGATTTCACAACACAGGTTTTCAAGCTAATGCTCGAGAGTTTGCTCTTCTCACTCTTCCTGACTCTCAGAGAATTTTTACATTGTCTTCGTTATGAGCAAGATGAGATTAAGAGTTTATTAAAATGCAAAGTATTTTAAAAGTCCAGTATACCATTATATATTGCCTATAGACTCCATGTATTAAATACAACAAATGCTAGAGCCAAATCTTATGATCTGGCTCACCTCTGAAGGGTGCTGAGATCATGCAGAGGATGATGATATTCAAACACTTTGCTGTATGAAGTATATTTAACAATTTTTTTTTCTTTTTTTTTCTTTTTTTTTTTTCTTTTTCTTTTTTTATCTCAAATCTGTAAATGTGAAGGACTGGAAAAGCCTCAGACACAAAAGTGGTGCTGTAATGTTGGAATTATGTGCTTCACCTCATGGCACATGTCTGTGAATGACTTGTTCTGAACACACTGGGGCTACTTTTTCCAAAAAAAGGCAAGTTAGAAAACAAAGCAGTAAGCATTTCTGCAGTTGAACTGCAAAGCAAGGTTTCCAGTCACTCCACAAGGTTTTTGGTCACTCCACGACGTTTTTGATTGCTCCATCTCCTCTAGTTTTGCAACAGCAAGGAGCTATTTTAGTTTGTTGCTCTGACTCAAAAACATGCAACATCATATTTGCAGCACTGAGTGGCAAGATGCCTAGAAAATGTGTAACAAAAGATGGAAAAAGGTATCCTGGAACACATTGTTTCCTCTAATGGACTTTTTTGAATGTCAGGAACAATATATAGCTTTTTTCTCCATGCAATGGCCAACAAACTGAAAAGGAGCAAAGAGCTGCTTCCTCAAGAGACCCAGAGACAGCTGCATGTGAGTCACCCGTACATATGTCCCAAGCCTGGCAGCCTGCAGATCTCTACCTCATACAGGTCCACGGCTCAGCACACCACAATCTGGATTTTACTCCCTGCAGTCCTGGGTAAACCACTGAATCTCCCTCTGCGTCACTTTTTCATCCGTAAAGAAGAGGTACTATTTACAAGCTGTCACAAGGCTTAATTTCTTAAGGAGTGCAAAGCCTCTGGATAGACTCAGAGGGAAAGCAAGCAGTTGAGAAATGTCAGGCATAACCTCGAGGTTTCCTCCAGCTGCTGTGATGATGCTGGCCAGGGAGCCTGTCCCTCTGCCCTGGGCAACTCTCACCGCCTGGGCGGCAGCTGTGGGAAGTTGGAGCTTGGCTCCAGTTCCTCCTGAATTTGGAGGTCTGCAATAGCCAGAAGACCCATCACTCAGCAGGACCAGAGACAACCAGGTTGCTGCTGCTGCAAGGTGCAGGACACATCAATGTCTATGGGCAGCCAGATAGTCCTCCCCATCCCCTATCCCTCCACAGCAGCAAGGGCCCTGCTTGCAGAGGAAGTGAGGAGGGGAAACACCAGGAAGATGTGGCCATAGTCTCCTGCCAACAATGCTTTTCCAGTGCCCTCTTCTGGAAAACATTTTTGGCCCATGCAGCTGCTTCATACAAAGTAGTTTGAGACTGGCGGTGACTTGCAAGGAGGTGCAGGAGCATCTCCCATCTCTTCAGCCCCAAGATCAGCTCTGCTCCTGTCACCTGAGGACCTGTGCAACTCCTCAAGCCCTTCAGAACAGCTTGGCCAGACCCTCAGGGCACTAGCCAGAAAACAAGCAGGGAAGGATGTGCCTCCTTACTCTCAACTGATGTGCTTGAAGGCTGTCCCTGGCTGTCCCCCAGCACAGAGACCTGGGGTCAGACCCCTTTCCTCCCTGTACTGAGGCACCTTCTGCAAACTTCGTGTACCTCACTTGCCACCAGCCACTCTCAAGGAGCCTCCAGAGACAAAAACGGGGAAGCGGATAAAACATTTTGGTAATCTCATCCTTTTGAAAAACTGATATAACATCACTATTAATCCCCCACAAAGAGCTAATGAATGTGTTCATTCCTTGGATAATTACCCCCTAGAGTGGTTCTTGCTGTGTCTTTTTGTTCAGAGTCCAGCCCAGCTCTGCCTTCATTCTACAGGATCAGGTATGCTTCCATGTCATCCTACATCCATACCTGAGCAGTGCTGGTAACCCTCCTGCGTCATCCAAGGCCAGTCAATGTGGACCCCAGTGGGGACAGACTTGGGCCCTCCTCCAACCCCAGCTGGAGGGTAGGAGAGGGGGGACAGTGTCCAGTACCCGAGACATGATGGAGGGCTGGGGCTGAGTCATGTCCACCATCCCCATCTCAGCCTTGTCTCCCACATTTCTGCCAGCTCAGCAAGCAAATGGGCTCCTGCAGTGATGGCACAGCCCTTTGCTTCCCTCTCCAGCCACTTTTCTAACACCTAAATTGCATCTTCTGCCCATGGAGTCAAATCTAGTGGATTACAAACCCCCTTATTTACCCTGTTAAGTGCCAGGGGAGGTGGTGTGAAACTCCTCTGGGTTTTTAATGAGTTATCTCAGCACAGGCAATGCTCATACAGTGCTGACAGGAGTAGCTGTCAGGAGAAGGTAGTGCCCTGGGGACCTGCTGATGTGGATGCTACATGCTGGGATGGTCTTCCCCATTCCCTGTTTACTGCGATTTAGGAAACCTTCCCCAATTCATGCCTTCTTGTGTGGCCACATACATACATGATAAATATGTTTTTTAAATCTTTTAGGAGCATCCTTTCATTTAATAATTTTAACCAATGCCAGCTCTGTCCCCAGAGATTTCTTTTGGCTGTGGCCCAACTTGCCTTTTGTTTCTTATCTGTTTTATCTTGGTGCTTTCCTTTATTTTACTCCTTCAAGGGATTCTTGTGCAGCCCCAGCCTTGCCTCTCCCCCCCCTGCCCCAGGGGGCCGGGGCACACAGGGACATCCCCATCAATCCACTTCTGCACAAAACATGTTGGGTTTTACAGCTAGGCTCAGTGGCAGAGACGGGAGAATGAGGCTTCTGAGGCTGGTGGGCACAGCCTTTTTGGTACCTCCACGAGGCTTCTGTGCCCCTCAGCCGCCAACATTCCCATCACCTTTCCCCACGGGGGGCCGAGGGTTTTCCCCATGGTGCGGTGCCCACACACCAGCTCTGCAGAAGGTCAGGGGCCAGCCAAATGTCTCTGCCTTCAGGAAGCCACTGCCCTCTGTTATCTCTTAATTAAAATAGCCACCGGTGATTTGGAGGTAGGAGCAGAAGTGCCCCTAGGTCGATCCTGCAGCCGGGCTGCAGAAAGTTTCCCCACCTTTCTTACAAATGCCCCAGAGCTGGCAGGGCATAAAAATCCCCTTTTTTGGCATCCGTGGGAGCTCCCACGTTCAGCAACAGGACTGGGAGTCAGCCCCCGTGGGGTTGCGTTTACTTCAAAGAGCGCGGCAGAAAAGTGCCTCTTAGGACAGGGTGGAATTCGCAGTTGTTCCAGGGCTGAAGCAGATCTGGATTAAAAGAAGCGTGGACTTTATACCTGCCCCCCCCCCCCCCCCCCCCCCAAGCTCATTTTCTGAATAAGCCAGCCCACAGGGAGACAAAAACAACCTTACAGCGGGAACACATAGCAGTGTCAAAGCAAAAGCAATGGAATGAATGATGGTCAGTGTCACGAGAAGTGTTTTGTGTAACATCCTCGGCGGGCAGGGATGGAGGCAGGGGCAGGCAGCACCGCGGCGGGCAGTCGCCAGTGCCGACACAAGAGCCACAGGGACTGCGAGTGCCGCGCAAACGGGAGGGCTCTGGGGAACACAAACGCTTCGGAAACGCCACCGCACTGATGCTACATGCGTGACGCTCCGGGTCCCCTGGCTCAGCGTTTCCTTTCTCGGGCATCTGCCAAAGCATCCAACGCAGCCGAGGTCCTGCAGCCCCCTGCCGCCACGCAGGGCAAGACGCGCAGGGGTACCGCAGCAGGGCCCGGGGCAGCAAGGTCCGCGCACCTGCTGGCCGAAGCAGGGCTGGGACGCTGCACCTCCCCCCGCAGGACAGTGCGGGCCCGTCGGGGACGGAAGCCGTGTGGGGGGCGGCGCGGGGGGGTTGCGACAGCCCAGTCCGCTGCAGATACCCAACGCGCTCAGCGCACGGCAGGGAGAAGGAGGGTAGGCGGGGCATGGGGGCGTGTCGCGCTCCGCTCGTGTTGGCCGCCGACGTCACAATAGCGGCTGGCCAGAGTGCCTGCCCGGTCCCAGCCGATCGGGGCTGGTTTGAGCTGGTGCGTTGCCATAGCGACGCCGGCTGCCCTATATATAGGAGCGCAGCGGCAGTGGCGAAGCTTTGTCAGGCGCCCAGCTCCTTCCGCCGTCCTCGCACCTCCTCAGGCGACAGGGCGCTTCCGCCTAGCTCGTTGCACCGCGCCCGGTTCGCAGGAGGAGGAGGAGGCGGCTCGGAGCCTGGGGACTTGCCATCGCCGACGCTTGACAGCAGTTCCCGCCACCGCTGCCTGAAGCAAGGCGAGGTGAGGTGAAGCAAGCGGCCGGCCGGCCGAAGCGCGAAGGGGAACGGAACGGAGCGGACGGTGCGGGGAGCGGCAAGGAAGGCGAGCGGCGGAAGCCGGCCGGTGCGGAGCCACGTGTCTGCGGGGCCTCTGCCAAGAGGCCCGCGCTGGGCGCCGGCTGCTGCCGTCGGGCACGGGGCCTCCCTCCGCGCCCGGGGAATCCCCAGCCGCAGTGGGGCGGGGGTGGGAAGGCAGGCTGCGGGCTGCTGCAAACGGGGCAAGCCGGTTAGCCTGGGGAGGTGTTGGCTGTGCGTTCCGAGAGCGGGGGGGGGGATGGCTCCTCCGTGGCCGCCGGGCTGTTTCCGGGGTGGGGGGGAAGCAGGTGCGTGGCAGGAGCGCGGCTTGGGGCGGGCTGGCTCGCTGTGCTGCCCCATACCACACGCCCGGGCCTGAGGCGGGAGCGCGGTTCTCCCGCAGGGTGCCGACCCCTCTGGGGTGCTTGGTGATGGGGGGCCGAGCTGCGAGAAGAAGTGAGCTTTAATAAAGGCGACCCCCAAGGCAAACCGAAATGGCTTCTCAGGAACTCTCAGTATCAGAGACCGGAGAGTTCAGTGCCCCGCTGCCGAGCCGGGCAGCCGGCTCAGCTAGGGGATCCATATGGGCTTAAAGGGAAAAGGACCGGTAGCGAGGTTAGTAGTCGCAGACCCATAGCAGTCGGCGGCGATCTGCTACCTTCTCGGGCACCCTTTCTAGACGCAGTTTTGATATTTGAGTGCAGAGCCTGCAGGCATGACTCAGCCGTGTCTAAATACAGCTGCTGAATAAGGGAATGTTCTGGAGAACAACTTCTAAATGAGTATAAATTACCTTTCTCACACAATCCAAATAGAAATATGCTCTGGGAGGCTACAGTTTGCATCTGCATTATCATGTGCTGTCTATATTGTGTGTAATTTACACTGCCGTGAAAATTGTGCAATAAACGAGATTGAAAGCTTGGAAGAACTTCTTAACAAAGTCTGCTGTGACCAGTAAAAGTAATACCCATTTTATAAGTTAACAGGAAAAGTGCTTTTCATGCAGCTTTGTGCAAAGGAGACAATAAACTAAATTCTTCCTGATGGCGTTCGCATCTCTTAAACACAGCTAGAAGTTCCTGAACTGCTTTCTGCAAAGCTGCAACATCGTGTTGAAATTGTCCTACACTAAATGCATCTTATCTTTAGTAACAATTTCCTGAGAAGTGTTTAATTTGCTGTTTCTTAAGGTCCTTTCAAAGAGGCTTTTAAGAGAAGACTTTAATCCAGCTTCTGGGAGAATTAACATTGCATGTGAGTTAGAGCAGGGGGAGAACAGGCTTGGTGGATTGTTGGGGTTTATTTCATTAGAGTTAAAGCTTAATCTAGCTTGAATCTCAAATCCGGTTTGTCTCTGGTAAGTGGGAATTGATCAAAAGATGTGAAGTAGTTCTTGACACTGGCAGTTCAGATGCCATATGTTTCCAAAAGCTGAAATGAAGTTGTATAATCGCTGACTTTTCAAAGTAATTCAGTAGATAAAGTTTAGTGGATTTTGGTATGTACAGTGTATAGAATGACTGATTTGGTTGGTCTTAGAACCTTGTGAGTCTATAATAGCTATGAACTATGTTCTTTTTCATATTTATTATGAACAGCCTTTTTAAAAATAGAGGGAACAGTGATGTAACTAAAGATCAGTCAATAATTTAGAGTTTGCATAATCTTCAGTTCAAATCTGAGTGACTAGATTGAGTATAAAAATGCTGAGAGAAGCTTAGAGCTGGACCTCATTACATGAAACCATATCTTCCCTTATGAGTCACTTGCAATGCTGAGGTCTTTGACAGGTAGCTTGAGTTAACAGCTAATGGAGTAGACTGTCACTCTCTATATCACAGTGAATGGATGACCCATACACTTTGCCGTGAACTTGATAGGTCTTGGATGCCTGAGGATTGTGGTTTTGCTCTTTACTTCTAGTAAAGGGACTTTCTACTTTGCTGGAAGATTTCTGTTAACAATGAAGATTTTTTTTTTTATAGACTATTGTAAAATCCTGTTACAAAGTGTTAATTTGGATCACTGTTAAGACTCTGCAGACTACAGGTCGGGACCACTCTTAGTGTGTGCGTGCCACTCCTGACAGCTAAGGTTTTCTTTTTGTGTAGCCTGGAGGTCATGGGTAGAACAGGGATGCTCTAACGACCAACAGAGGAACTTCAAGGAAAGCCCTGATCTCATGGCTGGTCTATACCTGGTCTGAACTGTAGTGAGAATCCAGATACTCAGCTGGCTTTGAATTAGTGAGAGTTGTTACTACTCAGAAGTCAGTAACATATAAGCCCTTTTTGTAGTACCGTATAAGCCCTTTTCCCAAAACTAGTGAGCTACAGTAGTGCTTTAAAGGTGTTAAAAAATGTGGCAAGTAAGTTGATACTGACACTAGCCATAATATTAACATCTTCAATGTGGAGGTGAAGGAAAAGGCAGTGGAAGCTTTCAGGGACAAATAAAATCTGACAGTATTTAGTTGATTTTTATTTTTTTTTCTTCAGATAGGTTTAGCACATCATACTGTTGCTGAATAGAAGAGAACTTGCCTTCAGGCTTGCAAGATTATTTTGTAGATTGCATCCTGGGTTCTCATTAAATCTGATCTGTGTAAATTCCTAATCTATGCTGCTGCCAGAGATCACTATAGGAATCACATAATTGTTATCACCGTATGAATTCAAGTGAAGTAGTGAATGTAAACCATATGGATTTAAATGAAGTAATGAATTGCTTTTTGGTTTTATATCAACAGTTTTTACTTAAGTCCTTTCACGTAAACTTGAAATCTTGGAAATCATGAGCAGCTTCAGCAATGAAGAATTTGAACTCACCTTCCTTGATGAAGGCTTTACTGCCAAGGATATCCTTGACCAAAAAATAAATGAAGTGTCATCTTCTGTAAGTATGATAAGAGAATCACTGCATTTCGTAACGCTACAAATTTATAAACTAATGGAACAAGTTGTCTTTGCAGATTTTCTGCAAGGTAACCTCCTCAGACACTGACCTCTAGGCTTATCCTGTTATCCGTTGCTTGTAACTTAAAAAGATGTGTATTTCCTCTAGGATGATAAGGATGCCTTCTACGTTGCTGACCTCGGAGATATTGTAAAGAAGCACATGCGATGGCATAAAGCCCTTCCTCGGGTGACTCCCTTCTATGCTGTAAAATGTAACGACAGCAAAGCTGTAGTGAAAACACTTGCTGTTCTGGGCGCGGGATTTGATTGTGCGAGTAAGGTAAGATCTTGACTGTGTTCTTGATGTGTGATGTTATTACATGTTCAGCTTTACAGGATGTGTTCATATAAAATAAAGCATAACCAAGCGCTGTCATTTTTGTTGTACTGATTACTTTGATAATCTCCGTAGAAATATTTCACAGGTGTAGTATCTTCTTTCTTCAGACGGAAATACAGCTGGTGCAGAGCATTGGTGTACCTCCTGAGCGAATAATATATGCAAATCCCTGCAAACAAGTATCTCAAATCAAACATGCTGCCAGCAGTGGTGTACAGATGATGACATTTGATAGTGAAGTAGAACTAATGAAAGTTGCAAGGGCCCATCCAAAAGCCAAGTAAGTTATGCTAATTGTTCTATAATTCTTGCTGGGGTTCCCAGGTTACAGAAACATCTCCTCTTATCTGAAACTTGTTCTTCATTGGTTAAGATAGGCTGGAAAATTAAGAGAAAATAAACCTACTTTTAGCCACTGAAATCTAATCCTGTATAGTTTACTGGCACAGTTTACTTTTAAGTACACTGGAAAAGACAGGAAATTTTGTGTGTTTAAACTCAGGTTTATTTTAAGGTCATACCTGATAGTGATGTGTTATGTACTGGAACTAAAACCTTTACGTTTTCTTATTTCTAGATTAGTCTTGCGCATTACAACTGATGACTCCAAAGCAGTTTGTCGTCTGAGTGTTAAATTTGGAGCTACACTTAAGACTAGTAGGCTTCTTCTGGAGCGTGCAAAAGAACTTGACCTTGCCATTGTTGGAGTTAGGTGAGTTGATAATATCAAAATATAGTCATATTAAGTAAGATTTCTTTAAATGGTCTACCTGACAGTAGAGATGCATATGATGACTTGAGTTTTGTATAAACTTCTTGACTAATTTGCCAAATAGCAACTGATATTTTGTATCTCTTTATAGTTTCCATGTTGGAAGTGGATGTACCGACCCAGAGACCTTTGTTCAGGCCATTTCTGATGCTCGCTGTGTGTTTGATATGGGAGTAAGTCTAGCTCTACTTTCTCTGGAACTACTGCTTAACTGTTGTGGCAAAACTGATTCAGGTGCAAAACTGTTACAAGGTTTTAAAGCTAGCTAAGTCACTGATTTCATGTTGTTGGAATTTTTGAGGTCACGATGGCTTATTTTGACCAGTTCTGCAAAACTCATCTACAGATGTGCTAAAATCAGCAACTCAAACTGAAGTGACTGTTACTTGAACATTGAGTTAGGTCTGATCCAATATTAATGAAATTACTTGCCTTTTTAAGCTAAAATGCTTAACTGAGAACTGCTTTCTTGACAGTGTTGCTGTTAATCTCATTTCAGGCTGAACTTGGCTTCAATATGTATCTGCTTGATATTGGTGGTGGCTTTCCTGGCTCTGAAGATGTCAAGCTTAAATTTGAAGAGGTATAGCTTTGCTAAGAAGTTCTCAGGTTGTGGACTCTTTTTTGAATGTTGATCTGAATTAAACAAAATCTTGCTTTTTCTATTTGTATGCAGACACATTTGCAGGAAAGTTTGTCTGCTTGGTTGGAAATTTATTGTAGAGGAAAAGGGGAATTAATCTGAAAACTGAAGATTAGATGAACCAACCCATTAGCTAAATGGCTGCATAAACACGCAGATATATTGAACTTATACATCAAGTTTTAATTGCAGACTGGATTCTTACTGACATAGACTTCTTCCAGTTGATGGTGTACTTCAGACTATCTGGATTGGCAGTCCTCCCAATCAGGGAGGAGTCCTGAATCCATACTGTCCTTCTGGATGGCAGCAAACTAGATCAGTGTCTGATCTGGTTTAGAATTACCTTTTAGATAATTTTTTAATTGATCGTTGTTCTCCAGTCTGCTTTCACACAGAAGTAATTCTGCTCTCAGAAGAGACAAGATAGCTGGGTATTAATAGAACTTCCGTTAGAGCAATGTTGTCAGAACACCTGCCAGTCTGGCCTAATGAGTTAAATGATGTTTACAAAAGAATGTTTACAAATGTTTGCAAACAAGTTACATGAAGTGAGATTTCTGCTAATAATATGGGCTAACATTGTCTCACTTGTCATACCTGTTAATGAAGGCTGGCTTCTTGTAGTGCAGTATTGGCTTACATGAAGCTCTGGAGCAGCCTGCATTGTCATTGGGATCCATGGCATAACACAGTCATGCTGTGGTTGGAGGCAACTTACTAATTACTGATACAGAACTTGAAAATAACTGTATCTCTAGGCAGTTGAATTTTAAAGGTGATGACAAAGCCTTCTATTTTCTTAAGATACTGTGAGATGACTTCTTTAGGATGCAGTAAGCTGGGGAATATTGCATGATTAGCACAACTACAAGTGAATTAGAAATTAAAATTGAAGTGTGGGGGCTTGCAGGGTGTAAATGGTGATTTAATGAGTATAGGAGGGTTGACTTCCTTTAGACTCTTAACATGAACTGTTTAGTCACTTAAATTTTTAAGCTGCAAGTGATGTCTGCTTTAGTTTCTTTGTGCCCACTTAATAGCAAGCAAAACTTTGGGAAAATAAAGCTAAAGCAATCAATAGAGATTACAGTATGCTAATAGTTATTACACACTTAAACAGAGTACCATTGTGAGCATGAAAGTCTGACTTTGTCTGAGACTTCTAAAACAGCATCTGAGTAACTGCCAAAGTTTTAATATTGGCAACTGATTCTTTCCTAGATCACAAGTGTAATCAACCCAGCACTGGATAAATACTTCCCTTCGGATTCTGGAATAAATATAATTGCAGAGCCAGGAAGATACTATGTTGCATCAGCATTCACACTAGCAGTCAACATAATTGCAAAAAAAATTGTATTAAAGGAGCAAACAGGTTCTGATGGTATGTAATCTAGACCTAATCTTGCTTCTAGCCAACTGTGTTTCTTTCCAAGCATTCTCTTACTAGCCTATCTCTACTCCTTTCAGATGAAGATGATACAAACGACAAAACTCTTATGTACTATGTGAATGATGGAGTCTATGGGTCATTCAACTGCATCTTGTATGATCACGCACATGTTAAACCAGTTCTGCAAAAGGTATGCTCACTCAGAAGTATCAGATACTAGTCATGTATCATGAATGTTGAAGAACCCTCATCACAGCAGTCGCTTCTGTAGTTCACTGCTCCCTTCATGTTGCCAGAATTTGGCATTTCACTTATGAAGAATGCAGTGGAATTAATTCAAAGCCCAGGTGGAGAAGGACCTGCAAGCAGCTCTTCCTCTTCTCTGCGAGGCGGAATGTTACAATTATGATATTACTTCTGGAAGTTCTGTTTTGGTAGTCAGACTAATGATACTGAACTCTCTTCTTTAGCGGTCTAAACCAGATGACAGCTGCTATTCCTGCAGCATATGGGGACCAACATGTGATGGCCTAGATCGTATCGTTGAGCGTTTTCATATGCCAGAGTTGCAAGTTGGTGACTGGATCCTGTTTGAAAACATGGGTGCCTATACTGTTGCGGCAGCTTCTACTTTCAATGGATTCCAGAGGCCAACAATACACTATGTGATGTCAAGACCAGCATGGTTAGTAATCAAGTATTTTGATCCCTCAGTGCTTTTGATAGAGATGACTGTAGTGAATAGCTCATGTTAGTTGGCTGCGCCTTAACAAACAGGACCTTAGTCTTGGTGCTGTTGCTCTTGAAAAACCTCCTTGTGGTGTGGAAGGAGGCAATGCCTCTGAAGGTTTTTGTTGTCTGCTTAGAACGATGATAACACTACCAATTTTTGTTTTTCCTCTGATGTACTCACTTCCAGGAGAGGTACTTCTACAGGAGTAACGGTGTTTTTCACTCTTGCACAACATACATAATTGTTACAGATTCTTTACTGTTAGCTTGTGTGACTAGTAATTAGAGAACAGTCAATCATAGTTCTAGTGGGACACTGTCTTCTAAATTGATGGCTTGCTAAATCCTGACTGCAGGATGCATGAATACTCAACAGAGCTGCCTCACAGTATGCTCTGTTTATTTGAGAGCTATCCCTTGGTTTATGTTGAACTCTTTGAACTCTGGCTGATTGCCTAGTGCAGAGTGCTAGATCTCCATGGGAAGCTGTTAAACAGGTAAGCAAAGAAAGCAGGACTGCCTCTTTGAGTGCAAGGACACTGTGAAATTCCACCTTAAACAGTAGTTTAGAGTAATCCACATGCTCCTCAGTGCAAGACACATTGAGAGATTGCATCTTCTATAAAAGTGGGACTTCTGTAAGAGGAAGCCCTTACCCTCTGTGTTGATGTCTGCCTACTGAACTGGCAGAGGGCATTTGAGCAGCAGTATTACCCTAAAGCATGAGTGATTTTGCTATAAGTTCAGGGGAATTCCTGCCATAAAAGTAAGAGGAAGCTTCCTCCATGCTTTTACTAGCCTTGCCTCTGTAAGTAATGCTTGTATTGTTTCCTCAGTGAAACTTGCTGTTAATTGAAGTGTTCCTCAAACCAAATGAAGCTTAGATTTCCTGTAAGACTCCAAGCTTGTGTCTAATTGAACTAAAAATGGTTCTTCAGGAGAATAATTAGCTCTTTAACTATAGCACTGGGTTTCTGTTAAAATGAAATAGTTGGTCTGAGGCATGCTGAGCTTAATTATGCAGTCATAACCATCATCCAAGGCTACAGTCCTCTTTTGGTCTACATGACCTCCTGCATTTTCTGTTTTGGCAAGAAAATTCTGTGATCCAAGCTGGCCCTTAACTGAGGAGGGTGTATCAATATTCTAGCACAGGTGAACGCTTTTTGGAACATAATCTAGGTATATAAATGTGTACAGCTAAATTGGGGGCTAGATAACTGAAGATAAATGGGCACAATCAGTATATATAAGTAAAAGCTAGTAGTATAAGACAAGCCGTGTAGTAGTATGTACACCTTCTTGGCTTGCAAATCATGTAAGATAACCAAGTCCAAAAACTCAGTCAACTGAAGGTCTTCTGAAATTATCTTTCAGGACACCTGTTTGAGTATGGAAAGAGTTACATAGTTCTCACTGGTCAGCTCATTTACATTCCTAGTCTGTCATCCATACTACTTCATTCAAGTTAGCCGGGAATGTGAGGATGCGAGATAAGGGATAGTCAGTGACGTAGGTCAGAAATTTGGAACTACTGAGCACTAGGTCATTAAATCTGTATAGCATGTGGTATACAGAGAGAGCTACAGGTGTATAGCAGATCTAGGTCCTACCCAGAAATGGTGAAACCAACTTGGTATTGGCACTTGCCCTAAAGCCTAGCTAGCATAAGTCACCTGCTTGGAGTCTGCTTGGATTTTTTTTTCCTTCCCTCTGGTAATATTGTCTAGATTGCAGATGATGAATAAAGAGTTCATTTCATGCTCCTTGGCATAAAAAAAAAATTGCTTATTTTTGGCATATTGTAGTAAGATGCTTTTTGACGGGTTGTTATGTTTTTTTTCTTTCTAGGCAACTTATGCAGCAGATCAAGGAGCAAGGGTTCCTAGCTGAAGTGGAGGGGCAGGATGTTGCTAGTCTGCCACTCTCTTGTGCCTGGGAAAGTGGAATTGAATATCCAGCAACTTGTGCTTCAGCTAGTATTAATGTATAGGTAATAATTAGTAATAAGCTGCAAGGTTAGGCATTGAAATTAGGGCATTTGCGGGACCATTAACTTAATTCTTGCTAGAATTTTTAAGTGTTTTTTTTAAAGTTTAGGTTTGGCATAAATGCAACAAATGTCTAGGAGATGGGTCACAATTATCTGTGTTCCTATGGAAACTATTTGAATATTGTTTTATATGGATTTTTATTCACTTTTCATGTATGCTACTAAAGACTGACCCTCAACTGTCAAACAAGTATTTGTAGCTTGTGTATGGCAGAATGGGCTAAGCTTAGTGTTTTGTGACCTACCTGTTTTAAAATAAAGTGTATTGAAATAACTGGTCCTGTGTTTGGTTAATCTGTAGAAACTTAATCTGTTGTGGATGGCATATATGAAGGCAGCCAAGATGCTCCCAGCCCAGAGCTTATTAATAAATGAATAACACAATTGCCATCTTCTCCCCTACCCCTGCCCTCCCAACTTGCTAGAATGAAGGAACCCCTTAATGGGTATGGAAACAAAACTGTCTTTAAATATGTGATTAGAAGAAGCTTGACAATCAACATATTGAATCTGGCATGAAATCTGGAGGAATTATGTTTGTTTTTCACTGTTGAATGTTGGTTTTGACACAGTTATATATTGCAAATTCAGTGCAGAATTGTTTTTATTCATGTGGGTTTAACTGCTGTGGCCAGGACTGATGACTGTTTAAACACATCTAGTCGTTAATGAGAGAATGCAGCACAGGCTCCAAGCTGCTTGTTATGTGTGCGAGCATTAAAATATGTCATGGGAAAACTTAAGCTGAAACTGGGGCTGACTAGTGGGTCACAATTGCTCTGGCCCCTCTTACCTAGGGCCATAGTATAAAATGGATGATCAGAGATGGGAACTCAACATCTTTTGTGCATGCAATACAATGAGAAGCTCTTATTTAGTGTAATCAAAATACATTCTACCTTGTTAAACTTCTGACTTTGGATTAAATGTGATAGATGACACTAAGTAGTAAATACAGGGTGTGTTGATGCTAAAATCAGTCTGCTTACTGAGGTAGAGCATTCTGACTTCTGCTTAAACTGTTATTAGTTTGCTTCCACTTGTTGCAGTAGAATTGCAACATGTTTCTGACAAGCTATTGGGTCCTATTACCAATCTGGGATCTGTGCATTGCATCCTTAGTGGAATCTGGATCTGTTCAGTTTGCCAGAAGGCCCTGGACTGCAGGCATTTTAGCAAATACCTGACCTGTAAAGAGGAAAATGTTAATGTACCAATTAAGTATGGAAAGCTTAAGCCTAACTTAGAATGAGTGCTGAAATTTAAAGGGTCATCCACAGGGGGTAGCATTGTTGATAGAAATGTCTAGCAAGATGAGAAATAAAGCTGCTGTTTTTCACAGCTGCTTGTAAGAAAATGTTTAACCTCCAGTCTGTGCTTGCAGCTGAGACTGCTCTTTGCTAGCTGAACTAGTAGGGTAAACAGAAGTGATGGTACCTTTTCCCTGACTCTCTTGAAGCATCCCAGGTGACATTTTTTAAAAAGCCTTCATTTGCTTTGCTCCTAGCTTCAAGCTTGGGATTGAAATAGCTCTTGCCTTTATTCTCATGCATGGAGCAGCCAGCTGCTTAGCTATGGAGCTACACTGCTGGAAACTTCAGTACATACACATACGGAAGCATAGCCTTTGTCTCAAACTCCACCCAAACCAGGCTTTCTTTTAGATTCTCCAAATTCATGTGGAAACTTTATGATACCTAGCATGGAAGCAGAAGTAAGGTGTGGTAAACAAATGTTAGCATTGTTAACAATTTCACAACAGTAAGCAGAAAAGTGAGTGGAAAAGGAAACAAAAGGCTTGATTTCCATGATGTCTTAACCCATACTGAAAGCCAAATAGGAAATATTATGAGAAGGGAATATTCTGATTTGCTGATCCTGCCTTCAGTCTATTCTGCTCCCCCATGGTGGGGGGGAGGCTGCAGACAGTCAGAAGTGACCTTGGTTATTATCAGTCCACTGGTGCTGCTAAAAAGTTCACTGAAAGAAAAAAAATCAACAAAGAGAGAGTTTGCTTCACCCTGGTTCAAACCAGAACACATGTCTAAGGAGATACCAAGTGCTTAAAAAAGAACTGTTAATCTTGAGCCTAATCTGTGTAAAAGCAAAACAACAAAGGGTTTTTCTAGCTGGCTTTTACTACTTGTGGGAATAATAAATCTCTACAGTAATGGTGGTGTGTTCTAAGCAAGACACAAGTTTCCCATTTGAAGTTGGGATTATGCTGAGCAGATCTTGTGGGCTTTGGGGTATTTCATCTCACAGCTGCCCTGCACACTTCCACAGAATCCTAGTGGTCTGTTTCCACTTTTCAAAATTATTTTAAAACATCCCAAGTGACAGTAATAGGTCATATGGTGACTGTGGAGATTTCCTTCCATCCACATTAGGGAAATGCATTTCTAAGCATAAGCTGGAGAACCACATAGCATAGCAAAGATGTAACAAAGTAAGCAGTGAACTCCTGTGGCTTAGTTTGACCTCCCTTCCCCAAGTCTTAGGCCATCAAAGCCTTTGCTTTGCCATGTTCATTGATCAAAGCCAGTTGTACCAACTACACATCTTAATTATTCCCCCCTGGAGCAAGCTTGTCTGATACGGGACAGAAGGAGGAGCTGCATGCCAGAAAAATTGAGATCAGCTGCATTTGTATTATATAATTAGCTCAACAAGTATCAAAGTTGGAGCCAAGAACACCTGTGTTTTCAGCTTCCATCTTCCTAACCATGCTCCGTACTGTGCTGTGTGTGTCCCACTCTGCTGGCCCATTTGCTGGGACCATGGCATTCCTGCTCCTGGTGTCCCCGGCAGTCACTCCCCTTGCTGGCACCGGCAGTGGTGCTGTTGGTTCTCTTAGGAACACTCTTGGAAAAATAAGAGTAATATCTGGGGCAAATACCAAGACATCTCCCTGAAAGGAGGGTGTGGTTTCTCATCACCTTTTTCCTCTTTCTTGAGTGGTGAAGCCACTTAAAATCTGAACCAAGTCTGGCTGAGACCTTCCATAAGTCCACCTATGGCTGCACATGGCCTGCACCACAGTTAGGCTGCCATCCTTTGGTATGAATGTAGTTGCATATACAAAAAAAAAAAAATTGAGAAACCCTGGTCCTCTGAAATGGTATCAGAAGATCAAAGATGGGAATGTTTTAAGGATAGAGTGGAGAAAACTGAAGTAGAGGGAGCAGACTGAGGGGAAGTAAAGGACAAGGAGGAAAGTTGCTGATGGCAAAGTGTACTGTGGGGCAGATTTCCCTTGTGTTACTGCATGAGCATTTAACTCACAATTCAATTTTAAACTGCTAACTTTAAGACTACAACACAGGCCTTGCAGACAAATGGTGCCAGTGCACGAATCCCCTTGGAAGAGGCAAGTCTCCTGCCCCATTTGCACCAGCAGGCTAACCCCGAGCTAGGAGCAGCACTGAGCAGGGACCCAACAGCTCTACCTAGAGGGGCAAGACTTTCTCCAAAGCTGAATGGAGAGCTTTTCTTCTCTCACACATCTCACCCTCAGCAGTTGCTATCATATAAACAGATCTATTATAGCTAAACACAGAATCAGTTTGCATTAAGACTGAAATGGGAAGTTTTCTTTCCAGATCAAAAACAATCCTTTTTCCCCCAGAAAAACCACCTCATTCTCATAGAATCATAGAATAGTTTGGGTTGGAAGGGACCTTAAAGATAACCTAGTTCCAAACCCCCTGCATTGGCAGGGACACCTCCCACTAGAGCAGGTTGCTCAGAGCCCCATCAAACCTGGCCTTGAACCCTTCCAGGGATGAGGCATGCGCAGCTTCCCTGGGCAACCTTTACCAGTGTCTCACCACTCTCACAGTGAAGATTTTCCTCCTGAAGTCTAAGGACATTCCTCCTAATGTCTCATTCCTCCTAATTATCCACAAGTATTGCAAGAAGAGCTAAAACAAATACGTTGATTGTCAAAAAGCAAAAGGTCATCAATCATTGCAATAATTGTTATTTTTCATTTTCTCTTGAAATGAGCACTGGTAAGTACCAAAAGAAGTGAAAGTAATTTGCTTTAGAGAAAAGTCCCTGGTTTTGACATGCATCACCTGGTTTTCTTTACAGTTCAAAGGCAGTTGGTATCTCAGTGGCTAGGGTCTGGTTGCCATACCCATGTCACAAATGTCTCCAATTCGGGTTTGTCTTTAGCTAGTTGACTAACCTGGAAATACACTGAGAACAGGGAGCATATATGGGGCTAGGATTTCTACTTTGCCAGGTATTGCCATTGCTCTTCAACTGGTGTTGTAGTCCTCTGCATACAGGAGGTGTTCAGAGCAGCTGCACCACAGCAGTGCCGTTTTTGGAAATCTGGCTGTGAGCACTCAGAGTGATACAGCCACCAAGACATGGCCCTTTGTGGTGTGACTTTGAGGACTAATGCAAAGGTGAGCACTTGGAGCGTGAGTACTCATGGCCCCTTGAACCTCCTCCATTTCTGTAGGGAGAGGCCACCCACACTGGCAAACAAAGGGAGCTCCCTCAGGGGAGCACACTGCAGTCTTACATATGTCCACATTGTCTCACAAATATTGCTGCAGTCCCACTAATGTTAGACCCTTATTTGCATATGTTTCTTGATACTTATACTACAGCAACGATTTTTTTCAGTCTGTTAGTCTGTGCCTAAAGACAAAAGCATTAGCACATTGAAACCAACCCTTCCTCTTCTCCCTCATTTTAGGGAGCTGGTCCCAGTCTTGCCCACAGTATTCCCACAAAAAAGTGCCTTCCAGTTATATTCTTTTTAATTCACACTCACAGAGTGCTTTGCTAAGGATTAATTGGCTCGTCCTTTGTGGTTCAGAGCCAACTGCCATGTTCCAGTTCAGAAAGTGGTCAAGAGACAGCCAGGCTGCACAGCACTTCAGGAAAGGAAGCAAAGGCAGAGAAACTTTCAGTCCAGCAATGCAAAGGGAGTGGTGCTCCCTTCTGGAATGCTACCAACACCTTCCTGTTGGTGGGAAAGGGCAGGATCCATCTATGTACCTCGATAACACAGCAAACACCGTGTACAAGTTGAGAAAGGGCACATTTAGCAGCTCAGTGCAAAGGATTCCCAACATACCTTGTAATCACAGGTATTACCTTCATCCATTCTTAAAATGCAGTTCTCTGCTTTGGGAGAAGAACAGGATTTGGGCATTCAATGGGCTTAATCATCACCCTTTTATATTTGTCTACTATGCTGGGAAGAACAAGGTATTTGCTCTAGGTTGGCACTCTTACAAGGAATGGGGATGCAATGCTTGAACAGGATAACGGTGCAATTTTCAGTAAGATAATGGAGGTGCTGTTGCTCTTACTGTAAGGACAAGAAAAAAATAATCTATTGTGTTGCTAGATAAAAAAATTCCTTCTTAAAAATTCCAGTTGCTGCTCAGCAGCAGCAAAAGCACTTTGCTGTAATGGCTCAATAAATATTTCTCTGCAACGATTCTCCCTCTTTCCTACAGTCAAAACTTGCATTAAACCATTAAAGTGTCTGACCAAACTGAAAAGCAAAAGAAAAATCCAACTCTCCATGGAGACTGCTGATTCGGGGGAGGGAAATTCCTCCTGCACCCTGCCAGGATGGCTGGCCAGACTCCCCAGGAGGTAAGTGCTGTAGGACTCATCTGCCTGTGCCGCGCAGGTTTCATCTGCCTGTGGGGTGATTATACCTGACTGCAAGTGAAGCCAGGGTGTTCCTCTGACCGGGGCCAAGAAAGATCCTCTCAGAGATAATGATGTGGTGACTAATTAGCCAAGAAAAAGCCCGCAAGATGGAGCTCAGCTCAAAAAAAGCATCAAAAAACCCCCTGTCTGACAGAGCCAGGGAAGGTGGGAGAAAGGAGAGACGTGGAAAGCTTTGAAATGAATCCCACACTCCTGATGTTAGACCGCAGCATAAGCAAGATGTTATTAGATAGAACAGATGCAAATAAGAAAGTACAAGGAAAAGGTATGTACAAAGTAATAATTAAATTATTGCACAGCTCAAAAAAAACCAAACCCCAGCCAAACAAAATTCCCTTCTGTTCACAGAAATGGGAAATAGAGGGCTTAGGGTTTTTGATACACAAGACACTTCAAAACTTTTGTTTTTACTATTTTATTAAGGCTGTTACCTCAAATGTCCCAGAAGTTTCCAGTTTTCTGCTTGAGACCCAGTCCAAGGCTTGGCTCTTCCAGTAGCTATTTCTGCAACATTTTCATTCTCCTTTATAATTTCTGGGGTTAATTTAGGTTTTCTATTGTCAAGGGTTTTCTTGGAGCTAAGTCCATAGAACTGATCTATGGCATCTTCTGTAGAGCAGCTTTGTAGGATTCCTGATGTTAAGTGACAACAAAGCTGGAACCAGGGGGGGTCCCAGGCTGGGTGCCAGGAGAAACTTTGCCCCATCAGGACAGTCAGGCAGAAGACAGGCTGCTGATGGGGCTGGCCCAGGCTCCATCTCTGGAGGCTTTCAAGACCTGACAGGACAAAGCCCTGAGCAGCCTGAGCTAATCTTGCAGCTCATCCTGCTTGAAGCAGGACCATTGGGTTAGAGACTTGCTGACGTCCCTCCAGCCCTACTGTGCTTGTACCCACTGTGCTCCCCAGTGGGTCTGGCAGTGCTGTGGGGCTGAGCCAGGCAGTGTAGTCCCTTGGGTTCAGCAAAGTGCTTTGCAGTTCAGATTGACAACACCAGCTCCTTGTCTGCCTTCCCACTGGAGCTGTGCTTGATGAGATGTTGGTCCTCCAATGCTAAAATGGACCTAAGAATGGGGTCACCAAGATGGGTAGCTGCCTCTGAGGAGCTACTGAGGA
Organism: Hemiprocne comata; assembly: GCA_020745705.1. Classification (NCBI taxonomy): domain Eukaryota; kingdom Metazoa; phylum Chordata; class Aves; order Apodiformes; family Apodidae; genus Hemiprocne; species Hemiprocne comata. The sequence goes on from CM036588.1 coordinate 88,239,497, forward strand.
GAGCTGACCCACTCCTGCCTCAAAAAAAGGGGAGGAGGGGGGGGTCAGAGAAAAAGTGGGAACGGATGCTAGACCATTACCATGGTTGTTGGAGCAAAGGAAGGAGCCACATCCTGTTCCATGGGGTGAAGAAAGTTCCTCACCCAGGAGTCCTGACCCTCCTAAAGTGGCATCTCACCCTCCTTCAGCAGTTTCCCTGTGTTCCCAGCTGAATGTGCTGCTTGTCAAACTCGGGACCACCATTTGCTTCTTCTCCCAGGTCGGGCAATAGCTACAGACTTTGCAGGGAACAAACAGCTTCAGAAACAGAGACCCATTCCCAGCCGCGGGTTTAGGACACTGGGCAGGGTGGTGGGACATCTGCAGGGTTAGATATCAGGAGTGTGTCTTCCTCCAGGCGAGGTGGATCTCACTGGATGGAAGGATACAACCCAGCAAGTGTGGCCCCACAACGCTCGCTGGATGCGAGGCCACAGGGAGCAGGGGAAAGCAGCCGGCATGTCCTGCTGTGGTTTGGCTACCGAGCTGCGGCGTGTCCTAGCCCTAAGTACTGCAGCAGCTACGGTAGCCATCTCAGAAAGGGTGGGCTAGACGACGAGACCTTAAATATGTCTTTTTGGTGGCTCAGAAAAAGAAAGATGCAGAAAACCAGTAACTTGCACAAAAAAATAGCCTAAAAAGGGACGTGTGGGCCAGGGCTGTGCTGCTCCGTGGCTAGATGGCAGCAGCAGCCCGCGCTAGGGCCCCTCTCTTCACCCGCTCCCGCCTCCCGCCCGAAACTGGGATTTGGTGTTTGCTGCCGCCTGCTTCTCGGCAGACCAAGGTTTCAGCTCTTGGACCGTCCCACGGCTGGCGTTACCACCTGCATACTTCATTTTTTTCGGGGGAGAGCGAGGACATTTCTTTGTTACCAACAAATAAATTGCCCTGCACTGAGAAGAGCCAACAGGGAAATAGTGTTTGCTGGCAAAACAGAACTCCTTAAATCTTTGTCTTTTGAGTTGCAGGGAGCATGGTAGAAGGGAGGAGGCTGGAGCAGACAGCACCACCTTACCTTGCTCAGGATGTCTCTCTACAGATGGGTTATCAGCAGCCCTAGGCATCCTCCTGCCTGATATGACCAAGTCCAGGGGTTTGTGGGACACAGCAGAAATGCCCTGGAGTATCTGCTGGTGCTGAAAGATGAGGGCAGGCTGGTGGAGAGAAGGCTCCCTAAAATCCTCTATATGAGATGACCCTGGCTGTGCCCAGCTACCTGCTCTCCTGCCCACATCCACTTCTCAGGGCCAGACAAGTGCCCCATGACCCAAGGAGGGCTGGAGCCAGGTGCCTTACAGTGCTTTTTGCATATCGAAAGTGTAGGTCAGCCCATACCCCGAGCTGGACAGCTTGGTCTGGGTGTAAACCAAGACTTGGATGCACCCAAACATGTGGATGCACCCTGAGATGTGCCCTGGAAGGGGACTCCTGCTGCTGTCCCTCCTGGAGAAGAAAACCACCCTGCTTGGGCAGACGGTGCCACTGAGGTGGCAGTGAGGAACAAATAGCACATCTCCACTGGCCTGACTTCTCAATGTTGTTTCCAGCAATGCCCAGGGACATGGTGCAACCATCCTCTGCCATCCTGCCAGCCCCCCTGTGCTTCCTGAGAGCTGGTGCGTGTGTGTGTGAGCAGGAAGGGGAAGAGGAAAAACAAAGTGGAAAGGGACAAAAAGCTACCCTGCTCAAGCTATTTATTACTCTGAGATGTAAGTGCTGAATTGCTGGTACCTAATGAGATTTTCTTCTGTCCTGAGCAATACCATGCAATAAAGTATAATTTATCTTTGGGAGAGATGGATGCAGCTGAGCTGGTACCAGACTTAAGAGAGTATTGACGTCACTCTGAGGAGTCCAGCTGCAGATGTTTAGCGTCATCTCCAGCCTCAGACCAAAGGTACACGGATTACCAAGGCAGATTCACTGGCCTGTGTTAGCCGCAGGGTCAAGATGGGCTGATCAAAATGTTCCCTGCTGGCATTAGGCAGCTGTGAAGCTATTTGCCATCAGTCTGCACAAGTGCCACTGACACTGTATGTGATTTAGCCAGGCACCAGCTGCCACATAAATAGCCTAAAAGTTTAATTTGTCAAGTGAGGATCTAAGGGGACACGGATTACACAGGAAGGACTGTCAGTGCCTGAGCAGAAAAGGGAGGTTTTGGAGGCCACCATAACCCCACATGATGTGTGCAGTGCCCGGGAAACCCTTTTACCCAGGTCAGTAACATCCTAAATCCGAAGGTTCCCCAAAAGCTTATTTGTGGTGTAAGTTGAGCACTGAGCTGATATTTTCAGACTGCTACCCAAAGTGATGCCAATACCATGTTAATTTTGTCCCTGAAGTGTATGAAGTTAGAACAATTTTTTTCTCTGAGTACTTTTTTTTTTTTTTTGAGCTAATAATAGGTAGCTTAACTAACATTTTTACTGCTCAGTCATCGATATGGAGAAACACTTCTGCTGTGTTTTTCATCATCTCTGATGATTCTAGACAATTCTGTATCATTAGCAAACTTCCTTATCTCACTGTATCTATCCATCCATCCATCCATCCATCCATCCATCCATCCATCCATCCCTTTTCAGACCATTTAGGAATGTGTTACCTCTTCATTCCTGCAGAGACCACAAACAGATTCATCAGGCAAGACTTGATCTGTTATAGCCCATTTTGTCTCTTCCCTTATACATCACGTTTATCCTAGGATCTGCAATGTCTGTGCTTTGCTATAGTTTCTACCAATTTTTTTCTGGTTCAGACATCGAGCTTGCTGGTCTGGAGTTCCTCAGACATGTGTGGTGGCATAAATTGTAAAAGATTACTATTCTGAGGTGAAAAAAATGCTTGCTACTTTACGATATTTGGATAAAGGTAAAAAAACTGCCTGGTCAAATCCATTCACTGTCTTGGGGCACTAGTTTCATCCAGCCCCAGCTTACCCAGGTCCTTGCTGTGCAATTCCATCCTCTCTCCCAGGACATGACGGGGGATGCCTGTGAGCTCCAATTCATTGTCAATCACTAATTAGTCATCCAAGATGCCTGTCTAGTCTGGTAAGGCTGTGGTCAATTCTCTAAAGTACCAAAAATCCTCTCAATCCCCTGGGCAGAGCTTGTGACCATGCTTTTGAGCTTGGCTTCCAGAGGCAATCCCACAATGCCACCACTGCACCTGGGTCTTAACACATCCCAACATCAGTATTTTTCACATTAAAAATTATTTCCCCCCTATTTTTAAGGAAAAGGCATGACTTGGAGGCAAGCTGGAAGATAAATCCCGCCACCATTCAATGAGGTGGATGGCTACTTATCGGCCTTGAGGCCCAGACTTCTACATCCTTCAAGGCTCATTTCCAACTACCTTTTGATTAAGCACTGAAACCTCTGCATTTTAGAAGGCTCTGGGCAATCCAGAAAAAGGTACCCACTGTGGCTGTCAGCTTCTGGTGCAGGTGAAGGCAGATGCATGCAGGGACCACTGCAATGCCCCGGTAGCCCCCCAGGTGCCCCCTACAGAACTCAGAAACTGTTTTTCTGTATTAGTGTCACGCACAACACAGGGATATGCCATTTTTTCCTATTTGAGCCCTTTTCCTTCACACACCCACAGCAGAGGAACCCACTTATCCAAGGTTAGCAGACTCTTCCCAAAGACCTCTTTGAAATAAAACTGATTTCCTAGGAGCACCTTTCTTTCATCTAAGGTGCTATTCTGTCATTATTGCCTTAAGGTGTGGAAATGACTAGTGGTTTAACACACATTACTGAGGAGGGAAACAACTAGCAGTCTTGCCTCAGAAAAAAGCCTGAAAGACAGAGCTGTACAGCTGATGGATGTGAAGACTTTGAAGTGACTCTGCACCAGGACAGAGGTGGAAATTACTCATTGCAAGGGAGAACAAGGCAAACCCAGGACATTAACCTTTATCCTTAGGAAAGTGTTTGTAAGCAGTATAAAGTGAAGCAACTAGGAACCATGCTGCCCACACCATCAGCTCCATGCTCTGCTGGTGGTTAGCTGAGAGGTGGACAGCTTCAGGATAAAGTCCCCTTGCCTGGTGGCAAGTTTTACATGAGTGATCTGCCATCACATCTACAGTCTGTATCTCAGGCTCAGCCTCCCACTGCTGGTCCATCCTCTTCCTCATACCTACTCATCCCTTCCTTGTTTTTAAACGCTGCTGCTGAATTTTGTGCTTGTGCAAAAGGTTCTGGCCAAAGAAAGCTTATGGGAAGACCCTAGGCAAAGAGAGATCATCTGGCATTACCACTGGTTGTGTGGCACTCCATATTTCCATGCCTAGGCAGCTTTGTCCAGGGCAGGACACTTTCCTGCCCCATCCCCACACACCTCTCCAGCACAGATGCCCATGCTGCAGCATGGTCCTGCTGTCTCCTCCCTGGCAGAGCTTGCCTGTGTGCACTGTGCTGGAACTGCACAGCGACTATTTGAAAATGCATGCTCAGGATAGCTGCAGACATATGCACACACAACCTGATGTGCCCCAGCAGTGCATTTAGGTGTGTGGGACTCCCCAACTTTCTCAGCCGTTCCTCATAGTAGAGGCGCTCCAGCCCTCTTTGTGGCCCTCCTCTGGACTTGCTTCAACAGCTCCATGTCTTTCCTGTACTGATGACTCCAGGTGGGGTCTCATGAGAGTGGACGGGCAGAATCCCCTCCCTTGACCTGCTGGCCACGCTTCTTTTGATCCAGCCCAGGATACGGTTGGCTTTCTGGGCTGCAAGCACACATTGCCAGCTCATGTTGGGCTTTTCATCCACCTGTATCCCCAAGTCCTTCTCTGCAGGGCTGCTCTCAGTCTCTTCATTCCCCAGCCTGTATTGCCCTGACCCAGGTGCAGGACTTTTCACCTGGACTTGTTGAACCTCATAAAGTTCACACAGGCCCACTTCTCAAGGTTGTCCAGGTTCATCTGGAAGGCATCTTGTCTCTCAGGTGTGTCAACTGCAACACTCAGATTTATGTCATTTGCAAACTCGCTGAGGGTCCACTCAATCCCACTGTATTTCAGCAGTAATGCCCATGCTCATGCTTTCACCCCTGGAGGCAGCAGCTCTCCAGCCATGCTGTGGTGGAGGAGGGAGCACCACAGCTAAGCAAGTGCACATAGACTAAAAGAGGTGATCCAGTACAGAAAAGGTTTCCAGGAGACACAGCAGTTCATGCCACTCAAAATGATGACTGCTGATGACCAGGTATGCCTGAAATTGCCACCTAGTCTACGGTAAACCCAGAAGCAGGACATCTTCTTTGCAAGACACATGGCTGTCACTGGTGCCTCCTGCTTGCAGGCAGGGTCAGCTGGGAGGAGGCTTGCTGAGATTTGTGGCTCACCCCAACTGAGAAAGCATGGCCTGATGGGGTAATTTCCATCAATTGGTGCTAGCTCAGGCGTGAAAAGGAAGTTTAAAAACACAAGCCAGATAAGAGCACCGGAACTCATAGCTGGGTGGAAAAAGCATACAAAGGCAGCTGGCACAGAAGAAACTAAAACTAGAAAAATGATGGTGGAAATGCAAGAAACAGCACAAATCTTGCTGGCTGGTGGAGGAATGGTCTAATGCCAGCTTTGAGAATTAGATACTAGAATATGGAAATTCACTATAGCTGTTCTTCACAGTCCCCTTCATCCCTTTCCCTGTATTCTGGGTGGTGTCAAAACCCCCAGAAATGCAAGGGAGTGCAAAGCACTCAGAGAATTACTTATTACCCTGAGAATAACTTCACCAGACCATTGCTACGATGGATCAGAGAAATAGAGGGCTTTGGTCCCCTCCACTGCCACCTCACTGGACCATCCCATGAGTGGCTGCACAACTGCTGCTCAGCAGGGACTTTTTGGCCTGTTCAAGCATCCTGCCCGGCGTGGGTGCTGTGAATTGTGAAGAGAAGTCGAATGTGGGGGGCTGTGAAGTCCTCCAAAATGGAAAGTGAGGTTTTTCTTCAAGCAAGTTGCTTTGCTCTGAGAAGAAAAAAAAAAAAACAAAAATCAAACTCCTGGTTCCTTTTTGGGTGTTGCCATAGTAACTGAGGCAGCCCCAGCCTCTGCTGCCTGGAGACCATCACCTGCGTACCATGTGGTGGGCTCAGGAGAGGCCACATGGAGGTGCAGCCAGAGTGGTCAGCATCTCCATTCACAAACATCATAGGAGAGCATCATACTCAAGGAAAAAAGAAGAAAAAAAAAACACTCTTTTTTTTTTTTTTCCTGTTTTTTTACCTGGTTTCTGGCAACAGTGCCAGCAGTTATCAAAGGGCTGAGCAAACTTGGAGTTGGTGAGTTGCATCAATTGAACAGCCCTGTGGGTTTCACCAGTGTGGCCCATGATGCCGTGGTCCCACATGGCTTTGGGATCATTGCGGGGGGCCTGTTTGGGGAGTCTTGCTATACTGGGCAGCCATCACTTGGTCCCTTAGGGAACAGCAGGCAGGTGGTGGCATGCCATGCCATAGCTGATGTCATCAGCAGCTCATCGAGAAGTGGCTGTGACATCTCCTGCCAAGTAGCTCAGCAACTGCTTTTAAGATAGCTTAAGCCACTCCTGCTTAAAAATGATGTTCTGTTTTTATATACAGTTATCTTTAGCCCACAGGGCTTGGGAGGTGGGGCACAGCAGGGGCTACTAAAGCCTGTTTCCCCAAAGACCACATTTTCCCAGCATGGCCTGGGTGCCTGGCAGCAGCAGCAAACTGTGGCACCACCACATGCAATGCTGGTGAGATGGAGGATGGTGAGATGGAGGATGGCACAGTGTGGGGTGAGCCCTGGCACCTGAAACCCATTTCTAGAGCATTGGCACTGTCCCCAGCATGCATGCAGCCTTGCTCCTCAGTGTGACCATAAGCATGAGGTGCTGCTACTCATGTTCTTCAGCAGGCATCACACCTCCTTGTTGGGAGCCTCGCAAGTATTAATAATTCAGAAGGAAAACAGCACAGAAATAATCATGGCTGTGCAACACTAACATCTAAATTAGCTGAGTTTATTTTATTTTCCACAAGGAAAGCATGTGCAGCATTTGTGCTTTGTTCCTGGTTATTAATGGCATGTTGAGCCTCACTTGTTGTGCTCCCTTTTCTCTGAGGAACCAGCTGCCAGCATTGTGCCTGCTGCCCATGGCATCAACTCCACAGTGGAGTCAATTATTTGCCCTGAAAAAGGTCCAGGAAAATACTGAAAAAACAATAAAGTGGAAAACCATATGGGTTCGGCAGCAACCTGGCTCTTCGCTGACAGGTTCAGTCATCACCTCAGCCCCAGAAGTCTTGTGTTTTCTTGCAGCAGTGGGGCCTGGCAAGAGAAGGAAGAGTCTCTTCTCCCACCACACCTTTGCCATTGTACCTTTGCAATAAGGGGGCAGAGCAGTGGTCCCGCACAGCATCCCTGTGGGAGATGGAGAAGAGCAGCCTGCAGCGAGCAGGGGCTCTCGGTGTCCTTGAGAGGAAGATGCTCCTCAGCTCCATGCTATGATGCTCAGCACATGGCCTTTCCTCTGGCTTCTCCCAAAACACTTTTAAAACCTAGACATCTTACTCCAGCAGGAACAGCCCAATGAAAGACAGATCCTAGCTTCAGCACAGGTTTGTCTATACCAGTTCTGCATTTCTCCATGTGAGGGGATGGGCCACTATACTAATTATATGAGTTAGCTCACAGGCTCCTCCCAGTCCCTTCATCTGCTAGGTGGGTGATCTCCTCACAGCAGGATATTAAATCAGCCAAACAGGATTTTCCCTTTGTGAACTCAGGCTGACTGTCCCTTATGACTTAACTATTCTTTAAATGCCTTTCAATAGTACCCAATATGATCTTCTCCATAATTTTTCCAGGATGAGGTTAGACTGACACGTCTGTAGTTCCCTGGGCCTTCTCTCACACCCTTTTTGTAGATTGGAATAACACTGGCTTCCAGTCAGCAGGGACCTCCCCAGGCTCCCAAGACCTTTGGTAAATGATTGAGAGGAGTCCTGCAATAACATCCACTAGCTCCCTCAGAACTTGGTGGTTTCTGACTTGTCTGGCATGGCCATCAAACCAGGATTAACCCAAACCTCTGGTGATGCACTGCCCACCCTTTAACCACAGTGACCATGAGAGAGTGTTCAGAAGTGTGTCTGGGTCCAACCCATCACACCTGATACAGATGGGCAACAGATAAGGCCTGCTTCCAGGCACACAGCTTCCAGTGATGTAGGCACATCTCCAAAGCTTCTATACAGAGAGGTGCTCTGCTCTCCTTTTTTTCCTCTCATTTCCTTTTTTTCCAATGAAATTTCTCCCCTCTCAAAAGAGATAACCGCAGTCATCGGATTCATCAGCAATGTATCTGCCATCATGCAGCCTGGGGATCTCAAAATGCCAGCCTGCCCACCAGGCCATTAAAGTCAATGGCTGTTCCTAACCTTTAAAGATGAATAGAGGATTCCCTGTGTAATGGATCGGGGACTATCCATGGAGACCATCTGCCCAGTGGCTTAAGAAATGCTCATGTTGTTCTTCGCAGGAGTTTATTACTCAGAAGCTAATGCTAAAAATACATTGCAAAGGGCTTTACTGAAAAACAAGGGGCTAATGCCAACGTGGTGACAGAGAAACACAAGCCTGAATCCAAGCACTTCTGCCACCCAGGCTGGAGTTAAGCTGCAACCAGACAGGCACTAACTTAATTTGAAAGGCAATGACATAATTCTGAATTAGCTTAATAGGACCTGCAATTCATACAGAAAAGCCTGAATTTATGTAGTAATTAGCCAGAGCTTTCAGAGTGCTAGGTATTTTGGTGGTGAGAAAATAATTACATAGCTTATTAAAGCAAAGTAAAAATGAACCTGCTGATGGGGTTTTTTTGGTGCTAGACTCACTTTTGCTAAGTTAGACTCTATTTTTGATTAAACATACAATTCCCCAAAACACCAGTCACTTAACAAGTTGAAGTCTTCTATTAATCACTTGGACATCACTTCACAAATGATTAACCCCCCCTACACACCAGTCCCTCATCAAAAGACATCCCTGGAGCTCGATGAGCCATAAAGCTCTGTGAGTTGTTCATTGATTTCTCCATCAGTTTTGAACTCCCCCTGGATCAACTCTCAAATGACACATCCTGGAGGATGAGCCTGGAAATTGCTCTCCCCTCCTAGTCCTCATTACCAGCCAGGGAAGCAGATGCATCCTCAGAGGAGCTCTTCAAAGCACTGCCAAGATGTTCAAAGCTACCCAGTGACTACAGATGCACAACTTCAGCCTCTGAAGCAGGTCTGATTTTAAGACAGCTGCTTGACAGCAGCAAGGTAAAGCCCTTTCCAGTATTTAGCTGGCCTGTCATCAAAAGGTTCTCTGTATTAGAAGCCACCTTTGAAAAGCTCAACCTGTTTGGGCTTCAGAGCATCTCACCAGTTCCCCCAGGATGCCATGTGACCACCTCTCCTGGGCACCTTCCTCGCTTGCTTTCCAAAAGGCAAGCTGGAAGCACCTTTCTTGCACACCCTGTGCAAGCCCTGGTCTGAAATGGAACCAACCCACTTGAAAAGAAGAAACTTCTTAAAAGCTGGGAAAACAGTAGGGGACAACCTAAAAAACCCAGAACAGGGACTGGAAAAGTTAAAGAGGAAAAGAGAAAGGCAGAAGAATTTTGGCCCGATTAATAGAATACAATCCCAGTGTCTGCATGGGGCTGCTCATGGTCTTGTCAGCCCACGACAGGCAGCAAACTCCATCAAGAATATATTGGTACATTTCAGAGCAAAAATTATCAAGTCAAAGAAACATAATTTTTTTTGTCAGTAAAATTCAGACTCTTTCATTTTGATTCTGCAGAAGCAAGGTCAAAATGAGCTTTGGTAAGGCTTTTTTTCTTTTCAAATGAGAAGAGTCCGGACTTTGTTAAACACTACCTCAACTATTCACTACAGACCTAAGTGAAAGCCAGAAGAGATGTCAGGAAAAGGTGGAAAAGGTGACAGAAGTCCTACTTACAAGAGCAGAAGAATGACAGAACAATGGCTGCATTAATGAATGCTATACCAAAACAGTTTTCACATCCTTGGTACCTAAGAGGAGGATATTGTGCAAGACTTGACTAAAAATATGCCTGACTCATTTTAAGATTGCACAAATAAGACTCAAGTGCTGCGGTCCCTCTTAGAGGCACACACCTCTTAGAGGTCCCACAACAAGGTCAGAGATGTTTTTGCACATTCTCCTGAGTGTGGAGAGATGCTGAAGTTGATTTGCATCTAAATAACTGCTACCCAGCCCATAAAAAAAGAGCCATTGGTGTAAGAACATCTGTAGCATCTTTAACATCACAACATCTTCTGTGATGACAGCCAGCCAGTGCGAACACAGCCTGGAGACAGACTATAAGCAACTGTGGAATTATTATTTTTTTGTTCCAATACTTTGTTCTTTTTTTTTGCTGGGCTCACCCAGAGAAAGCAGGCAGGGTTCTGATTAACTCTCCTTCCAAAGTTGTGCTCATCAGCAGGGTGTTGCAGTTGAAAGGACTGGTTTAATACCTCAAATTTTAATTTCTAGGGAAAAAAAATTAATTCACTTTTCTGCTTGGCAGCACTGACACGAGCCTGTATTATAGACTGAGTCTGAACTAACAATGCATTTCCATTTGGATATTGCAACCATCTCTCTCTCTTTTTAAAAAAATATTTAAGTATTAACACCTAACCACTACTAGGTCATTCCACACAGCAAAAATCCCTTAATTACATGCTTAATATTAACCTCAGGCCAAATAATGTGTTGATACTTTATTTTGCAGAGAGGACAGGCTTCAGCAGCTACCTGCAGACTTCTTGAACACGTGAAAAACTGCTTTCCATGCCACCAATGTCAAATGTTACTCTAACAGCAAGTAGCTGGTACCTGACAGAAACAAGATACTTTTATGATTTAAATTTGTCGTCACAACAGCTTGGCCAGCGGCGCTGGCAGCTTTCCCTTCAGCACCATGAGCTGCTCCACATCCAGCAGAAACCAAGTTGTCACCTTCCTGCGGTCTTCACCAGGGAACTGCCTTTGCCCAGGACCGAGCTGGGATGAAGGAGGATCCCACAGGCACCAACACCGCTGAGTTAACCCAGCTGCACATCACTAGCTCCCAAAAAACCCCCACATACTTACAAGGAAACATGACTCAGACAAGACGGGGACACGCTGGGCAGGGAGCCAGCCTCATCCTTCCCCCAAATATGTGATGATGGCAACTTGTTCCATGCGTTAGACCAAGACAGGCAGTGACAAGAAAAGTAGTCTTTTATTTCAATTAATATTTCTTGGCATTAGGCAGATATTAAATAACACTGGAATGCACAAGACTATTAACATATTGACAGCAAAAGGGAGGAGGTGTAGCCAAGTTGAGAACAGCAGTGCAAGTCACGTCACCTTGGGGCACTCAAAAGCCATTTAACGCAGCAACCACCAGAAAGTAGGACTCCACTGAGAAATACAAAATGAGGATGAAATCCTTTCAGGTCTTTTGTTAATACAGTAACGTTGGAACAATCGACAGTAAAAATGAACAAATATTTGCATTCCGGAATCGAACAGAGTGAAATATCCACAAACTGCTAGTCATGCATTTCTTTTGGAACAGCAATTTGCTAACGCATAAATATCACAAAAAAAAAGTCTCCAAGATTTTAGTAAATCACAGACAACTAGAAGAAACAAAGCTCGAATTCTATTTTATGCCTTAAATAGATGACCTAAATATTTAAAATTTTACTTCACCATATATATATAATTTATATGTATATTAAAAGAAAGTAAAGACCAATAGATAAGTGCAAGCAATTTTCCTCAAAAAGAAAATTGGAACCATGCCCAGGAAAGCTGCTTTTTTTATTCTTTTTTTCTTTTTTCTTTCAACTTTCTACTCAATTCAGTCCACTTTTTTTTTTTTTTTTTAACATAGTAATTTCTGAAGCAAAATAAATTATCTACCATCTGCTATGTTGGGTAAAAGTCCTACCTAGCATCTTCTTGGGAACTACTAGAACATCACCTTTCTTACGGACTAAGTGAAGTGGTATCTCACCAGCGATTTGAACTCTTTTGCAGCTGCATGTAAACATCCCTTTCGATTAACGTTTAAAATGTGTAGAGTGAACCGCAGCGTTATGGGGAAGCAGAAACGGAGCTGCCGAAGGAGAGCTGCACTGGTGTTAGTGAGGGGAGCGAGGGCTGGTTCGCTCGGACACACACACACACACACGCACGCACGCACAATCTGGCAATGGGATCTTATCCGTGAAGTGTGGAGGGATGGTTGAGAAGGCATCCGTTTGCGAGCAAAGCTTGAAGGACACAAGCCGAGATTCTCTGTGCACACACTGTCCGCTTTCATCAGAACTGACTCGCGCTACTGGGGTCGCACTGTAACAACCGCACGATGGAGGGATCGCTCTTGGCACCTTTGATGAACTCTTCCAGAGACAGTTTACCTGAAATTGGAGGAAAAACAAAAGGGAAATAATTTTTTGCAAGTCCATCGCTGCCACCACCATAGCCGCAGCTTAAAAACACCCCCTCCTCACTGAAGCAACATATGTATATTTAATCTATCACAAAGGCATCAAGGGGAATTTAGTGCAATGCTCAGCAGCCAAATCCTACTCAAGCCCTTAAGCCCGGACGCATTTTTCTTCTGCAAAACAATCTAGCATAATAATTATTTTTTTATTTAAAAAGACAGTGTCAAATATAAACCAAACTCTTCTAATATAATTTGGCAGGTTTTTGCCCAGAATCAGATGATACAAATTACACGACACGTGAACACAAGGTATGGTACCTGAAGAACACACGTACACTTTGAGAATGATGCTTATATTACTATAACATTTTAAACCAAATGCCCCAAATTCCCACACTTTGCCCCCTTGTTTGTTGTAACATGTAGGGCTGAGCAGTGATGGCTTCTTCTGTACCTACAAGGTCAGGTTGGGTGGAGCTCTAAGCAATCTGGTCTAGCAGAAGATGTCTCTGCTTATTGCAGAGGGGGGTTGGACTAAATGACCTTTAAATGTCCCTTCCAACCCAAACTATTCTATGATTCCATGATTCTACAAGCCCATTTCTGTGCCCTGCTGGGTGTACAGAAATAGGACTGGTTTAAGCAGGCAGCAAGAAAAGCCAGCCTTGGGGGAGCCATCTATGGCCATGTATCACTCCTGAGTGTTTTTGGTGTATAAGTTTTGCTTTAGGCCAGAGGCACTGACTTGGATGGACTCTGTAACAGTCTGTACATCTGCGAAGGTGAGCTGTGAGCAGTGACCATGAGGAGCAACCATCCCAGCATACCCTGGCTCCAACAGCATAGCATAGTACAGCAAGAAGGAAAGATCCCATCTGGTCTCCCAGATCTCACACTGGGATGACCCCACCCCCGGCAGGTTTTTCCCAAGCTCAGGATTAGTTTCCTGCACAAATGCCATCAGCAGCCTGTGAGCAGCCTCTGCCTTGCCTGCTAGCACCATTACCCTTCTGCTCCAGCACTCCAAACCATGGCAGAAATAAGTCATAGCAATATTAATGAGAAACTAAACATTTTTCCCTATGAACTGAAGGAGACAAGTATTTGCTGCGTCCCTGAAACCATGTCCAGTGATCTCCCTTCTACCTTGTGCTCCTAGCACAACCTACTTCTACCCTCACAAAATACTCCATGGCCATCCTTACCCAACCCAAACTGCTCTGCTCCAGACAGGCAGGACTCATGCATGAACATTTGCACTTGGCAGCCACCTGCTGCCACTTTTGGCCACGTGCCCCTGAAGGGAGGGAGGCACATGCTCCTTGCAGTGGTTTTCACCAGCCCCAGAATGGTCCCAGCCTGCTGCAGGAATGGGGGGAAGACTGAGGTCTACGGCCAGCACCCAAATGAGGTCAAATAGGTCAAAACTTTCCTCTCGTAGAAATTAAGCTCAAAACCTTGTGGCACACTTCTGTCCTAATTTCTAGCGTTTAAGCTAACGTCCCAAACCAAGTGTTTTCTTAAGTTTTTATCAGCCTAAAAAAGAGTACTGATAAATATCAGAACACTTGCTAGTTTTCCCCTCTGCCTGCAATACTTAAAAGCAAAGCAGAAATAAAAATCTATTTGCAATGTTCAACAGTCCAATGGGGAAGAAGAAACATTTCCAGCCACCAAGAGCACACATGCTTCCCTGTGTGCAGACTTTATTGCTTAGCACTGCACGGCTTGCAGGGCTGGTATTTTACTGGAAATAGGATGACTTTATGTCAGCAACAAAGCACAACAGATGGAGGATGTATATAGCAGGTTTTGTGACCGCTACTCTGTCACACATCTGCACATGTCGTTACTTTCTGCAGAACAAAAAGACTTTAAGCATGCCATTTTAGAGCCCTTCCCATGTGAAGCCAGGGGATTAAGTGCTACTTTTGATTAAGTCAAAGGTAAAATACTTGAGGACTTGAGAAAGGCCAAGAATTTGACCCAGGGGTTACAGCAGCAGATGCCAAAATGCAGCCATAAAATTCTCTTAAATAAAAAACCTTTCTACACATAAGATCAAATTTTTCCAGGTCTCCGTATCTCAGTGCTAGAACCAAATCTTTGCTCCCATTGAGCAAAGCAGTAGGATACAGCTCCTGATTTTGACCTGGGCAGCTGCCACCTCAGCTGCTGCCAGGGTAATTCCCAGGCAAAGCTCCACTTTGACTGGAAGGAGACGAAACACATTTGCAGACTGATGGGCAGAGGAATTTGCTCAATTTTGCCTGTGGTTTTCGAGCCAAAGGAAATGAGCCAGCTCAGGTGGAGGGGTCATGATGGGTATGCTGTCAGATAATTTATCCAGTGGCTCCATAATTGGCTCGGGAGCTGTTACATCCCCTAGGCGTGCTCGCTGCAACAGAGTAAACACTGCAGGACTGCGTGTGACCATGCTTAGATGTACACACACCATAAACATGCACAGAAAATAAGTATTATGGACCGTGGGGAATTTTTGCTTTCAGGTACCAACTACATCCCCAATCCGCATGATAAACCCAGGACTGCAACCCTATCAAGAGCAACAGGAGCAAAACCTTCTGCCTAGTCTGTGCTGCACTCAGAGAAAATACTCCAAAGACGTTAGACTCAGGGGAGTTTCAGGGAGCCTTTGCAGACGGCAATTTACCTCCAAAATATCAGGGAAGGGTTGATCGCCTCCCATCCCTTTATCCCCCCAGCAGGAAAAGTCTCTCACCTGCTGCCTATTTATTCACCCTATTTGTTATGGACCACAGACCTCACTGAGGCCAAGCAGAGACCAGAGGTACCAGTGGGACATCCCTGCACTCCACCCCCTCTTCCCAAATACCATCATCTGCTTTGACAAACACTGGGCTAGAAAACCTGTCTTTTTAGAGCCTATGAAGGGGTGCCAGTGAAGATCCTACCATCGTTGTTTGTGTCCATCTGTCTGAAGATCTTATCTGTTCGCTTCTCGGGAGTGGATTCATCTTCTGGCATTTTCATTACTGATGAGACCATTTTGTAGATCGCCTGAGTATTAAAAAGAAAAAAAAAAAGTAAAATCTAGCAAAAACACAACCCAAGCAATAAAGCATCAGGACTGAGAAAAATAATTTAAGCCTGTAGCAATAAAAAAGGCAGTTGACCCTGGCAGGCAGCTGCAGGACTTTATAAACCAAAACAAATAGGAATTTCTGACTGCAGCTTTTTTTATTTTTCTTTCCTATATCCACTCACACTTCAAAAGAAGCTCCCACACTGCTAGGTCAGTTTAACTGAAAGTCAGGGTCTAGATTAGTATATGAGTAGGACTGAGCTAAAACACAGGAGTTAATGGTCTGCAATTATCTTTTCTGCAACTGGGCTAAGCCATCGCCTCTTCATCTGGCTCTCAACATATACTCAGTTACATGTATGTGTGTGAGGTGTTGTATGGGTTACAGGTGAATATGAACATAGAGAAATAGGGCTTGTTTTTTTGTGTGGATGGGTAAGGAAATGCATTTTCAGACTTCAAAGAATGTGAATAAAGATGAGACCTCTTTAGGACATCTGCGGTTCTAGTCCTCCTCCTAAATTCCTGCTCAGTCATGAGAACCAACTGCCTGGGCACCGGTTGGATGCATTATGTGCTTGCAGTGCACTGGAGACACAACTCAGCTGCAGAGCAGTTAGCAAGCAGCCCACCACCAAGGCTGAGCCCTGGCTATCATGCAGGGCAGGGACACAGGGGGCTCTGCCCCACATGTCCCCCTGGTACAGCCTATGGACTACAAGTCCCCAGCCTTCAGGAGACAAAGACATGATACCGCCTTTAATTTGGATTTCATATTGACTCAGATTTGAGGTTTCAAAGTATTCATTTTGAGATTAATCAGGTCAGTAATATTTGCATTTAGGGTTTTTGGATCGCACCGACACCCCACTAAGGAATCCCCAGGGAGAGCTGCAAGATTTTGGCTGCAGGCCACTTGCACAGTGCTCTGTTCATCTCTTGATCTCTTTCTGCATTTGCACCTGGTAGGTCCCATCCCAGCCCTCAGTCCTTTTGGGGACCACAGGCTCAGGAGCCTCCCTGGGGGCAGGAGGGACCCAACTCAGCACATCCCTCATCTCCAGCTGTCTCAGGATGAAGAGGTTACAGCAGCATGAATAAAACATAAAACAGAGACAACGCCTCACCTGTACTATTTCTAGCATTTCCCCGCGGCTGATGTACCCGTTGCCGTCCAGGTCGTACATACTAAATGCCCACTTCAGCTTCTGTTCCAGCTTGCCCCGGGAGGTGACGCTCAGGGCGATGATGAATTCCCTAAAGTCAATCGTCCCATCGCCGTTGGTGTCAAAGGTGCGGAAGACGTGCTCCGCAAACTTCGATGCGTCACCATAGGGGAAAAAATTTGCGTATATTTTTTTGAATTCTTCCACAGTCAAATGGCCTGTCGGGCAATCTTTTAGGAAGCCCTTGTACCACTCCTGTAGCTCGTGGTCTGTGAACTCAGTGTTCTCACGCAGGTCCTGGAGCACCTCGGGGCGCAGCTTGCTGTTCTGCTTCCCCATTCTCTTCTGGATTCGGGTTCAGCGGCTGCAAAGCAAGAGAGCATTCACCTGAGCTCCGGCCCCACTTGGTGGAGAGGGGCCAGGGTCAGGCAGAGCCCTATGGGAAACACAGGCCCTGCCCAGGGCAAGGGTGAAAGAGGAGAAAAATGATGCTATAAATCACTAGGAAAATATCTGGCCTCTTTTCCTCTCCTCTAGGCTCTCTCTGTTACTCCTATGCTGCAGAAGGACAAGGGAAGGCAGTTTGGGAGAGACTATTTGGGAAATATTAACCCTTTTTATTAATGCTTATTATTTGGGTAAAAATAATCTTCATTATTTAATTTCTCTCCTGCAATCCCACTCCTCTTTCATATAGCTTGTGGTTCCCAGCTCTAGATCCCAACTTCTGACTCACCCCAACAGGCTGATCTGCTGTAATGGCCAAGCGGGAAGGAACAACAGCGGTGATGAAAAGTAAAATCCATCTGTTCAAAAGTGAAAGTAAGCAGGGACAAAGCAAGAGGCAGGAAGGGCAGGTGGCTCTGAGCCAGCCGCGTTCAAATCGTCCAGATGATCTTTGAAACCCCTTGGCTTATGGAGCATCTCCTCCCTCCTCCCATGACAGCAGCACCAGCACAAAGAACTTAATCCTTCCCAGCAGATCACAACCCTCTGTCACCCTGGACAAGCAAAGTAAAGGGCTTTTTAAAGCAAACTGTTTGGCAAAGCAACTCCTTCCAGGTTTACTGGGGTTCATTCTTTTATCTAAGCTTATTCAGTAAGTCAGATATTCCCCAATGCAAGCAAAATGGCGTTTCAACCTCAGGATTTTATCAGGATTCCAGGAGGGGGCTGGGTTTGTCCCCTCCTTTGGCAGTGCCTGTGATGTGTGGGTGACTACGCAGGTGAGACTGCCCAGCAACAGGAAAGCTCCTTCAACAAAATGAAATATGGTCAATCTGCACTTAGGAAACAATAAGAAAAAAAGATACCATGAGATATTTTTAGCTTTTATCCCTTTCACAGCTTTTCATGACTTCCCAGCAATACCAAACTGAGTTGCCATGCAAGAGCTTGAGATGCATTTCCTTCCCTAGACTCAAGTGGTTTATTCACAACCTTTGCACTAAGTCACATCCAAACCTCTGTGACTAGTGCTTAGGAATATGGTTTAGCACTGGACTTGGCAGAGTTAGGTTAATGGTTGGACTTGATGATCTTAAAGATCTTTTCCAACCAGAACAATTCTGTGATTTTGTGGTCTGGCTTAAATGACATTTCTCTGCACTGTCTGCTATGCCCATGAGGCCTGCTCACAGCCTGTGCAGAAGGCAAGCTAGCAACAGGCAAACACCGCAAGGCTACTCGGAAACTGCAAGAGCTGAGCAACAAAGTGTGCAGAGACCAGGAAAAACATAACAGGGGCTAAGCACTTCCCAGGGAATAAAAATCCCAGGCATGCATAAGAACCTAAAAAAAAAAAAAATGTTAAAGGTCAGCAAAAAATAAGTTGCACTACAGCAGAGAGATTTTCAACAGCTGACTTTAAGCTCATTTTATTTGTATTCCATTTAGTCTCTGCGTCGCCTCAGCAATGTAAAAAATCCACATCCTGCTCTGTGGCTTAATGCTTAGAGACAAAAACCAGCCAGCTGCTCATTAGTCCAATGCATCGGGCTTAACGGAAAACTGTGTTATCATTAGCACTTCTGTTTTCTAGAAAAGCTGCCAATATTTCAGCTCCAAAGCTTAATTTTTGTCCATTATATTATCTGGGCCCCTGATGTACCTCTGCTTGCTCCCAACATGCAGGGATGCTACAGCTCCCGCTCCATGCCAGCAACATCCCTAGCAGAGCACTGGGCTGCCCTCCAGTCAAACCTCTAACTCCCAGCTGCTCCTGCTGCCTTTTCATCTTTGAATCTCCCCTGATCCAGATATTCATCCTTGCAGTGCTGAAGGCAGAAAACAGAATATTCCACTCTGCTGCAGTCAATTTGCAGAAAACAATGGCTTGCAGCAAATAGTGGCTGAACTGTGATCCTTTTTTTAAGAGCAGAAATTGTAACACTACGTTTCTGTCCTTGGGCACGGAGGTGCCTTTGGGTCCTGTCCTTCAGTGAATCCTCTCGGCTTCATGATGCCTGGTCCAAAAGCAGTCCCTCTGTCTTGCTAGCATCTGTCTCAGACTTCCCTAGGAGAGGGGCAGGAGAAGCAGCAGAGCCCACTTAACACAGAAGCTGGATTTAGGCAGAAATAAACTCAGCTTTAATCACACACAGGATTAGGGAATGTATGGCAAAACCTCCAACTGGCAGTTAAAAGAGGTTTGAAAAAGTTTAGTGCCATTTCTCCCTGTTCCTCTAATGCCTTTATTATTCCTGTTCCCTTAAAAACAGGGTCCCCTAGAAAACAAAGAGGTAAGATGTTAATTTATTAGATTTCACTGCTTCTACTAGCAGTAAGACATACTGTTATTTGGATGGTTACTCATTTAGTATGAGTTTCAAAAGCCTTATATTCAAGTAGTCTTTGCATTCAACAAATTGCAGGTTGTTTCAACCCTTCCTTCCTCTTTTACATCTTTTAATATCAGAAAAGTAACGTACAATGCTCTGAACACAAACCTTCGTGGCATATGAGATTTCTGAAAGTCTTCGTAACGCGTTCAACCCAAATTCAACACTGCAGTTGATGTAACCAATTTGTTACAAATAATTAAATAACCAACATTAACAACAATTTATTAAAGCCCATCTACAAAAAAAACCCCAAAACAGCTTTGATGTACGTTGTGTTGCAGGTAGCTCCTCCAGAATGAAATGCCTAAATAACTCATTAATCATGACAGCAACCCCTGCTGCTGACATCCAACTGACATTTCATTCAGTTGCTATAAAATGCTTTAATCAAATCATTTTCCAGAGGCTCAGCAGCTGATTTAGCCACAAGACCAGTTGGAGGTTGGCTGCTAATGGAAATCACAGAGAGTGGGTCTGGGATGTTCAGGTCAATCCTGTGATTAGGACTGTGGGTTGGTTTTTTTTAAACAAGCCTGTACCAGCCAAATAGCTCACTGCAGTGGGTGTAGAAGGGAAGGGAGGAGAAAAATCCTGCACCAAACGTTGCTCTGGGCAGTCAGCAGAGACCTAACTGCAACACAGCCTGCCTTTCCCTCCTGTCCTACCACACTAGAGTGAAATCCAGGGAAGCGATGTCACACACATTGCAGCAAGGTCTGTCCTTGCTTAACTTGATGAGCAAAAGCCCTCAGAGTATCTGGAGCTATCATGGCAGTAACAAAAATAACCCCAGGAATGCCCTTGAGATAGATGATCAGACAAGGAAAAGCTTAGAAGTATAACTGCAGATCACTACACTTTAAAAGTATATCATTGCTCATTAAAGTGATGCTCAGTCATGTCAGACTCCAGAAGAAATGCAGGTGCACTTTTGTTCTAGTTTCACATCAACATTTTTGTTAAAATTACGCAGGGCTGCTGCCTGCCTGCAATAAGCTACAACCAGCAAGGCTAGAAACCGAGATGCCAGAGAACTCCTACCTGAGTATATCCTCTGTTCTTCTAGGATCACCAAAAATAGGCAATAATGCAACAGCAAAAGCCTAGCAATGAGGAAAAAGGTCTTTTACCGAGGCCAAGACAAACACCAATTATGCAGCTCTATGGTGAGTAACTCTGAAACAGCTAAAGTAGCAATTCTGAGTTTTTACCAGCAGACCAACTGGTTGTCAGCATCCATGCACTGAAACACAAAGCGCAGTGCATCCTACTTTTAGGTGAACTCTCTGTCAAGCAGTTACTGTGGGTTGAAGTGTTCTCTGAGCACATAACCCAGAAAGCCGGAGACCAACCTGTCTTTTTCACTACAAGCTTTCTGAAAGCAAAAACCCCTTTAACTGAATCCCTGAAGGGATCCTCTTTGTGCGTCAGTTACAGCTGCAAAATGTGGAATGACTCCTTAGGAAGTACTTTCTTGTACAAAGCCCCTTGGATACTGATTTAGTGTTAACAAAAGGAGGAAAACTGATGAAATGCCTGCCTGTAGGACAGAGGTGCTCTCCAGCAGAGAAAGACAGTGCACAGAGAACTATAATAAATACTTTTTATATTATTTGAGCTATCTGCTTCACAGGGGGAAATCTAGCACCATTTCTCTTGCAGTGCTCACTTACAAAACAGAACAAGCATGTCTGAGATCTGTTATGGCTCTGAAGCTGTAGCATGTTGACTCTGGGTCTGCAGGAAGCCAAAGCAACTGACCAGCGTAAGCCAGGCAGCAAATACTGCTCTAAGTTGGACTGAAATGCAAGAATCATTCCCATACAGGTATAAGATTTATTAAAACACCTAAAGCATCAGATCTGTCGCTGGTGCCTTCTGCCTTTGGGGTGCAGGAGAAGTGACAAAAGGATATAGTCCACAGGGACCTTGTGACCATCATGTTAAGAAAGTCTCTGCTTGAAAACTGCTTTACAGCAGTGGTGGTCAAACACTGGCATAGGTGTCCCGTGAAGTCTCCATCCTTGGGGACACTGAAAATGCAACTGGACATGGTCTTGGGCAACCTGCTCTAGCCAACCCTGCTTGAGCAGGGAGGGCAGACTGGATGATTTCAAGAGGTCCCTGCCAACCTCAACCATTCTGTGAAATAACCTCAATATCCTTTTTCCTATGGCCAGCTGAATACAAGAGCCATGAGGAGCTTCTGCCCCCCTGGGGCAATTCAGCAACCATGATGCCTTGTTATGAGGCTGTATTTTAAAAAATTTTATCCTCTTATTAAAAAAAAAAAAGAACTACAAATACCAACAGGTAGTCCAAATAAAAGCCTCAGTCACTAAAGATCTGTGCTGCCGCACTTTAGGAACACACCTTCGGGGGAAAAATGTTCTGGGTTCTGGTAGCATCAGCACTCACCAAATCAGCCAAGGCACAGATGTACTCAAGAAGACACTACCTCCTGTGGGCCATGCTGCAAGTGGAAACTGGGTTCTCAGGCACCCCAGCTAGCCACAAATGTCTAGCGGTAAGAAAAGATCATGTACCAAACAGGCTGCAAAATGGGATTCTAACGACACCCTCTGGACCATGATTTGCCCAAGGCTGGTCAACAGGTCTGATTTGAAGTGGAAGGGGAAACATGCAATTACATGGGACTGGGACAGACAACGAACTCGGGAGTAAAGAGCAGATTTTGTTACATGTTTTAATACCAGTATCCTAAGCAACGAGTGTTGCAATAGAGAAGGCACAGGATATACAAATACGTTGCTATAGATATCTGGTCCTGCTGGGTAAACTCATGTGAACTTCTTTCCTGCCCTGGGACAAAAGCAGGGCCAACACTCACGTACTAGCTGCCATAGCACCCGCTTCGCCTTCCCGAGGTGTAGACTTGGGACCAAAACAAACACCTTTTGACAAAGTTTGAAGTGCAAGAAGAAATACCTTCACCTTTTGTAAAGTTAGTAATAGAAGTAGCAAGACAAAAGAGAAACCTCAAACAGTAATGCTGTGAAAAATTAAAACCCTGCAGGAATGCCACGGGGTTTGAGATGCAAAACGCTGGTGTCAAGCTCCTTCCTCCGCTGTCCTTGGGGAAACAGAGAGAAATGAAACCTGACAAGTGAAGAACAAACTATACTAAATAAATAAGCAGGCTTTTCAACTTTTCCACTTTCAATGACTAGCCACACTTTTATTTGAATAAGTAACATTGCTTACTTGCCACTTATTTTAAAATTTCATCCTTTTCAGAAGCTTATTAAGAAAAGTGGGTGAAGGGGAAGGACCACCACCTCTATCACCCACATTTTCATATCCAGAAAACCTGGTAACAATTCAGGTATGTACATAAAAACCTTTCCAAAAAGGTGCAGCAAATTGGTAACAGACCGCAAGCCTCAAGACCTTACTTTGTAAGTTTATCCATAAACATATACCCAGGAATTGTGTGGTCTTGAAAACCTGTTTCCATGGCTGGGGTGAAAACCAATTATGGAGAACCACCTACCTCTCGCACACCAAAGAAAGATATAATTACAAAGGCTTAAAACCTGCAAGCAGCTATGTGAGAGGAGTATTTCCACAGTGAACCATTAATTTCCTGGAGACAGCTGCAACGCCTGAAACCTAAGAAATTCACTCAGAGGTTTGTGGATGGCTCACATCTATTGAAGTCACTTTACTTGGGCACAGTGGCACCCACTGCATCTGCCAGCACTGACCTCTGGGAGATGAGAGTTTGCCACCAAGGACATGGTTATGAATTCACTGCAAAGAAACAAAAGAACCACAAAACACCCCCAAACATTCACAATTTGCTGCTAATGAGGAAAAACTGAGACCCACATTGGGACCAGAAAAGTGGCAGTTCCTCAGGGAGTTCTCCGTAATGTTCTCCAGTTCAGGGAGAGCTTATTATTATAAAGGGCAAATATTCCCAATGCAATAAGAAAAGCACAAAAATATTCCAAGTAAATTAGGAAATTGGGTTAATTTGGATGGGAGCAGATTGGGCAGCAATGCAACTAGTGATTGCAGACAGGAAAAGAAAACCATGAGTGGATTTTCCTCGTCTCCTCCCTTTGCCCTTTCCTTTTTTTTTTTTTAAACAAAGCCAAGGGAGAAACAGCCAGCCCTATTTTGTCTTCAGATGCTGCACAAAGTTGGCAAGGCTTAAAAAAAATAATTACAGTTTGTTTACACAATATTATACACAAGAACAACATGTCAGCACAATGTCTTAGAGGACAAGGTCTTTTTCTGAGAGGGCTGGGTTGCACGAGGAAAAACCCATGTCATGTTCACTGAAGATACTACTGTGGTATATAATTTTAAATAAAGTTCTGTGAGTGCGACCTGCAGGACAGGGAAAAGTGCCTGATGCAAACTGGGAAATCAGAGAGAATATTGCTTTATTTTTGAAAAAGGGAAGCGACAAAAATCAGCAAAGGGCATTATATTTTTAACATAATTAAAATCACAGAATTAGCACACTTGGGCTGTTTTGTCATTGGATTTTAAAAGTTTCATATGAAACATTTATTTAATTGACAAAGGTAAATCACAAAATTATTCTATACGGAATAATCACAGCCCTGGGAGAAAGGAAGCTGGATTAAATTTCAGAAAAAATAGTCTAAAGATGGCAGTGTCAAGAGCCAGCACACGGCACCTGAGCAAACCCTGTAGCATCAGAGCTATTCATGTGGAGAAGATGGAGAGTTTGGGGACAATAACACTTGCTAAAGAGACAGTGACAGATGACAATCAGCACCTGGAGGCTGGTCTGCAAGACCATCCTCACTGCTAATGATGCCTAAATGGAAAAAGTAAGAGATCTGACACCCTTTCCTCCCCCAGCTGCAGGTACTGTGCTGAGATACAAAGGTTTGAGGAATCAAGTGGATTTCAGGGTAGCTAACTTGAAACAGCAAAAAGAAGAGTTGGGTTTTTAAAGAGTGGAAATAAACTTTTTTTTTTAAAACCGCATTATTTGGCATAGGTATGTTTAGTAACAAGATGCTCAAAAACGTGGTTTCGCTGAGATGACAACTAGCTACTGTTAACAAAATTTCAACATTGTTTTGAAGCTTAATAAAAATATTTAAACATTGGGGGTAAAAAAATCATCTGAAAGAGATAGACTGTCACTAACATGTTCATCCACCAAATACACAGCAATTGCTAACATTTTCTTCTACTACCCAAGACGTTTTTCCAGAAAATCTCAAACCTAATATAAATGCATCCATTTATTTTATTAATCTAGCTTTCTAAACAAGCTTTAAGCCACTGTTTAACTTTCTTGTAAAAATACATTCCACTAAATCAAAATTATTCTCAAAACGCTGTTGCCTTTTCCCTTCAGTGACAACCACTAATGACAGTAATTTAAGTGTTTCACACCTTTATTTTCCTGCTTCTTGAATGAAAGAAACGCTGAAGTTAAAAACCTAAAAGAAAACTTAACTTTTTTTTTTTTTTTTCTGGTAGAGGTGTAAAAACTACGTGAAAGCTCTGTAAAATAACTACATGAGAACAGCATCCCATCTGTAAGGAAGGAACCTGGCTCTGCTGGATGCAGCAATTCAGGCAGAGGCAGACTAAATCTGCTGGTAGGTATCAGCCCAGGCCCTGTGCTAGCTGAGGATATTACTCAGGTCTTGCTGCAGGTGACTGTACCAGCCTCACAGGGATTTTTTAAAAATTTATTTTTAAAATCAAGGAGCCAAAAGTGCAGAGACTACTATAACATGCAGGAAAGCCATGTCCCCAGCACACATAGAATCACAGATTGCTCAAAGCCCCATCCAACCTGGACTTGAATGTTTCCAGGGAGGTGGCAGCCCCAACTCCTCTGGAAAACCTGTTCCAGTGTCTCACCACCCTCACAGTAAATAATTTTTGCCTAATATGTAATCTGAATCTACCCTCTTTCAGCTTAAAATTGTGATAGGACCCCTTGTCCTGTCACCACCTACCCTGGTAAAAAGTCCCTCCCCAGCTTTCCTGTAGCCCCTTCAGGTACTGGAAGGCCACTATAAGGTCTCCCCAGAGCTTTCTCTTCTCCAGGCTGAACTCCCTCAGCCTGTCTTCATAGGAGAGATGATCCAGCCCTCTGATCAACTTCGTGGCTCTCCTCTGGACTCGCTGCAACAGCTCCATGTTCTTCCTGTGTTGGGGGCTCCAGAACTGGACACAGTACTCCAGGTGGGGTCTCACAAGAGCAGAGTAGAGGGGGAGAATCACCTCCCTCAACCTGCTGGCCCCGCTTCTTATTGTGCAGCCTTGGACACATTTTAGACAAGAGAAATCATATGAGGAACATGTTGTGAGGTTTGTGCTTAGGTAAGTATCAGGGCAACCACAAGCCTTCATGCCTTGAGAATGCAATGCCAAACACCTTGCACTGAATTACAGCAAAGTCTGTGCTGGATCATCGACATCCACTGGGGCAACATCCTACTGTCCTCCCAGGACAGCAAAGTCTGCCCACAGCAAGGCACAAAGGCAAGAGGGGTGGTTGCCCAATGCACTGTCTTGGTGGTGTGAACTCCAGACTCAATGGCTACAGGGATGAGTGGGGTATTGGCATTCCTGTTAGGTAGACCCTGAACATGAAGTGCCATTTTCTATACCCACTGTAAAGACAAAAAGGTCATCCTTGCTTGATCAGCAGACAGACCATCCCTCTGGCCATGCATGATGCTTAGTAACATAAGTAATACCCCCTCTAACCTCTTACTTTGGTTCCCATCATTAAAAATGGGAAAAGATCTCCAGAAAACAGTAGACATATTGTTTTGTGACTAGTTTCTACAAAATCAGTACAAAAATGAGCATCGCCCCTTTGCTGAGCTGTCAGGGACTGTGCTTGCTGGGCTCTTCCAGCAGCTGTGTCCAAGGCAAGCAGAGGCTGAGGCACCAGCATGGCTCAGCCCATGTGCTAGGTAGTTGCAACTTTCATTAATACTGAATACTCAATAGTATGAGTTGCTTTTAAGTGCATTCACTATAAGTTATGCCAAAGAGTAATATGGCTGGCCATCTCAGAGAAAGGGAGTGCTCTATATAAGAGAAGACAGCTAAAGACCCCCTGACCCAGACACACAATGACATTTTTAGGGACACCAAGAACAGCCCTATGGAAATCCTCTCTCTTCCCTGGCATTTCTGTGCAGCATTCAACACTGAAATGCAAATCATCTTGGAAGCAAACCATGCATTCTGCACTCAAGATATCACTTTTTTCATTAACCTCCACAACAGGGCACCACGCTGAGCAATACTCCACACTAAATGTGCTTTTCCAAGCCCCGTGGGTGAGGGCTGCCAGGAGCTGAGTCTCTGTCAGCAGGATGGATAAGACAGCAAATGCAAAATCAAATCATGCTGAAATTTGTATTTATATCTAAGTAATGCTAGTAGTGGCCAAATAGGTGTATTTTCCTCCCTAACTGGATATGGTAACAGGAAGGAGATGTGATGGTTTTGAAGCAAGAAGCATCCCAATAGGCGTGGGATGAGAAAAGCTGACCTCCACCTGAGACCAAACATGGAGCACATCCTGCCACAGCGCCTTGATGCCGCATCAGTGAAGGTGTTGAGTGGAGAAACAGGAAATTAGTATCTTCTCTCAACAGCAATGTTGAAGGAGGACATTCATGGTGAGGAGAAGGGGACATGGGAGAACACCTACTCCTGACACCACCTTAAGGTCTCTCAGGTAGCACTATCTTAATTGACTTTGTTTTAGCAAAGGCAAAAAAATCCCCCCACAAAATCAAGGTTTTAATACATTAAGCCACAGACAGATAACCTTTTCTAGGTCTGGCCATGACAGGATATGGACCTCAGTGACTTTTTTGATCTTTTCATTTATTACTTTGGTCTCTGAAGGGACTCTAAGCTATACCTCATATCATCTACTAGTCAACTCCATTTCTAATAGGGCTACAGAAAATGCTACTTAACCAAACACTTTCACCAACTTCTGCATCTTTCACAAACCAAGATCCATGCTAGCCATTAGGGTGTAATTTAAAAAAAAAAATCTCCCTTCCCCAAGGACAACATATCTATTTTCCTGGAAATTTGCAGCAACTTTTCTGCACAAGAAGAAAGTATCCTGTGTGAGAAACCATGTCAACAAGATCTTTCCGTAAGTGCAACATTTGCGTAATATCAACACAATAATTTATAATTTATTTTTTCCTCTTGAGAGGAACAGGAAAAAAGTGTTTAAAGGACACAGCAGTGGTTAAAAGGAGAGCTACGCTGGTGGAGGATGGTGCACTAACTGGAAATTTTTGAAGTGATGCCTTCTCCTGGGGTGTGCAGACATCACCTCTCAGCTCACAACAAGGAGGCTGCTTCCCTTTGCCTTGAAGTCTTCTAAGAGCTTTTTGCTGCAGTATGTGTGCTGAAGAGGGAAGGCCAGTGAACATACCACCTTCATCGTCAGGGGAGTCAGCTCCAAAACTGATGTAAATGTTTGGAGTCACACTGGCTCAGGGAAGAGGTTCCTGCCAGAGAAAGGTGAAGCTTTATCTGCTCAGCTGAAGGCAGTCCAGACCATGGAGGCACCAGGCAGATCCTCAAGCTGATGCTCTGCCCTGTCTGAGCCTCCAATTCAGTCTCTTCTCTCTCCCCTCTGCAAACACAGGCACGATCCTGCTGCTGGACTGAGATATATACCCAGCACAACAGAAATAGTCCCACATTTCCACCCATGCTCTGAAGAGAGTGGGCAGTATCTTAAAAGCATTTCAGGCCCTCGCATTCTTTTGGTCATTTTTTTTTTAGCTTCTTGACCCTCTATCACAGATATCATGACTTGTCGGACTTATTTTGAGACCTCCCTTAAGTTTCGCAACTAAAATGCAGCAGCTAGCACCAACCAGTCTCCCAAAGGAAGCTCCTCTCTGCATCACCATGATTTACAGCTGCAGGAGGGGTCAGGATGTACAGATGGGCATTTATATATCCCATAGCCCAGCCGAGGACAGCGCTCTTTGGTAGTTTGGTGCCAAACCCTTCTGTTTTGGAAAAGGAGAGAAGCCACAGCTGAAGATGATCCTGTGGAACAACGGCACATTGTCCCAATGTGCTGGATTTTGGAGTGACTCCAAGCAGGGTGGGACTGTAAGGAAGTGGACAAAAGCTTTGGATAGAGATCTATGGGGAGGAAACACTTCCTACTTCCTATACTCCACAGAAAGGATGAGGGCTTTAAATAACCCTCCTCCAGAGCCCTGCTGAAGACCAAAAGAGTTGCCACAAGAAAAAAGTCCTATCTGGCTGGGAGCCGGCTGAAAGCTGCTGGGGGTCTCCCACGGGATGTGGCTGTCTTGCTACAGTTCCTACCATGTTGGTGGGAAGGCTGGGATGCCCACAGTCCCATTTTGACCGGCACCATCCAGAAAAAAAAGCCTGTGGAAAGCCAAAATTTCAGAGCCAGAATTGCCCCCCCGAGAATATCCTTTACTGAGAAAGGAAAATCAAGAAGCTGCATTCACACTTTGCAAAGCCATCTTGATATCATACTATTTCTCAGCCCCATTTACCTTTTAGCCCTTTCTCACATGGCCTATAGGTCTGGAGCAGCTCTTTATCCTGATGGTTGGAGACATCAACCTGCCCCATCCACCCCTCTGAGCTCCTTCCCTCCCTCCCCACCTTTGCAACCACACCAGACTTTCTCCACTTGCCTCCCTCCTGCCTCTCGCATGGTCCAACATGAACATTGGAGCCAGGACAACCTGTAACCTAATGAATTTTGATGGAATATTTACTTTGCTTGGATGTAACAGAATCAGAACCTAAATACAGAAATAGCCACCAAAACTGCACTTGGTCCAAAACTGAGAGACATCAAGTTATCAGCTCCTCTCCAGTTTTATAAAGCAATGAACAAGTGCAAATTATTTCTCATCACAATCGTCTGCCATGCTCTGGGTTCACTGGACAGCAAAACGTGCTCAGTAAATGACCTGTTGTTTGTTATAAAGCTCCTGGTTTATCTCTACTAATTCATATTATGGCAATACAGTGAGCACTCAGTTGAAAAACAGCTTTGTTGGGCTGAAATTTGATGAAGTGCAGAAAGAAAAAGCCTGTGGTGACATCACATTCACAGCCAGGGGTAAGAGGGGCAGAGCTGCCTGAGTGCCAGCCCTTAGAGGCAGCATATCCACCAAAAGCATGCACTGAAGTGAAGACACTGACTGCCACTGTTCCTGCAAATTCAGTTCAGCCATTATAGGTTATTTCTCTTTTTCTTGTTGCTTCCAAACCATCTCAGTATTCTGTAAGCTTCTTTTCTGTAATCTTCTGTTACTCAGCTTTGTCCTAATGGCTTCCATACAGAGCTATGCCAGGGTGGACGTATCTCAATATACTCACACATTAATACAGTCAATACTAATTTTTTTTTCAATATTCCTATAGATGAGCTGCTCCTCTTGGAAACAGTCATGCTGAGACCCTTAAAGTATCACACAAATTCGTGTTTGGATGTTTAGGTAAGCGTTAGGGCAACTCATGCCCAACAAGATCTTGTTTGTCACGCTGGGATACAAGTGACACTGGAAACCCTGGCTGTCCCTCCACATTCCATATTTTTCCTGCTTCTTGTTGATACCCCGTAGCCACCCGGTAGCATAAACCCAGGCAACCTTTACCCCTCCTCATACCACTGACAAGATCAAAGTAATGGTGCTGGCAACTCCTCTCATTCTGCTAAGGCAACAGTGGGAATTTGACAGGGGAAGGGACCACCAAGCTCACCAGGTTCAGCCCTTGGTATGGCAAATGTAGCATCACTCACTTTCTTCTTGAGCTTCATCCTAAAAGCCAGCCAGGCTTTGCTCCCATCACCCCAGTCACAGGCCTGATTCCTTGTAACAGCTCAAAATAATTTTCTAACTTTCACCCTGAATGTGTTCAGTGCTAGTTACAGCATTTGCTCCGGTCCCAATGTAATCTTCTCCAGCACTTCCTCTCTGCTACACACATGTATAGAGAACTCTCTCTCTCACATCAGCCTTGGCTGTCCTGGCTTAGCTGAGCAGGTTTGTCTTGCCCCCTCTTAGGCACACATTTTCCTTTCGCCGTTTTACAGAAATCCTCCTCTGCACTTAGTGCAGTGACAGCCTCCCAACTCCTGCCCACCGGGACCACACTGCACCACCTTGGACACAGTCTTGCCTGTGCCTGCACAGTGACACCGCATTTCCTTATCTGCACTGGGAACACAGCCAAGAAAGGGATTTGTCTTTTCACCTTAGTGCCTTGGGTCAATCCATGTTCAGCTCTAGCTCTGCCCAGGCTCTTTTCTGTGCTTCCAGATGAGCAGTTTCTCCTCTCTTCAGAGGCTGACTCCCCCTGCCTTTCTTGCTTTTTCTGTAACTTCCATCCCCAGGAGGACACCCTCAGAACCACGTCCTGATCTTTCATGTTAATGACAAACAGCAATGTCATGGCACCAGATATCTGATCTGTGCACTCCCAAATGTGGAGCTTCAAAACCCATCTGCTGATAAGGTCTAATGGAAGAGATGTGAAGCTCAGTGGAAAAACAACATTAAGAAATAAATGATCCCAGATGTTTCTGAAACATCTCCACATGTGAAACCTAGTGGTGCACATCACACAAGGTTTTTCCAGTTTCTTCTCCAGCTACAAGTGTCAGGCAACCAAGGAGGACCACTTCTACCTCCCATACAGTGGAAGAGCAGGGAATAAAGGTGTATTTGTTTTATAAACAATGCAGCAGGCTTGTACAAAACCAACCAACCAAATCCTACCACAGCCTTAACTAGGGGAGACCACAATCACTATTGCTACTCAATAGGATCTGTGTACTAGAAAACATTTTCAACAAGTGCAGCTTCTCACACACATAGATTTGCATTTTATCTATAATCCTATATTTTTCCTGTATATATTTTCCTCCTAAAGGAGGAGATTCAGATCTGGCGTATCAGAGGAACAACTGTAATAACCAGAAAGTCCATGAAACAGTTTGCTCTGAAAAAAACATCCCACCTTTATTAGAGCAGTGACAAAAGTGACTGAAAATACCCCTGAATGCTAAGAGCAAGTTGCAGCCCCTTGGAGTGTGGGGAGCCTCAGGATCTGCCATAGGAGCAGGGAAAGCAGTTCAGCAAAGAGTTGTTCACACACATCTGCAGACAGATGGTGCTTGCAGTAAATTAAAGATTTGCCCCTGAGAAAAGCACCTTTTTCTTTTTTTTTTTACATTAAGAGAAGTGTGCCCTTTGCTGCTTTACCCATTGTTGAGATTGAAGTGGTCTGGCATGACTCTTCCTCTAGCTCTAAGCAGTGCCTGCACCACAGCAGGTGCAGCAGGACCCACTGCAAACCAGAAAGGAACTGTGGATTGGGTTGCCATGCAAGCAAATGGATGGGGAGAAACCATGCAAATATACTGCAGGTTTGACCATTTGCTATAACTTTTGTCTGTGATGTATCAGTGCCTGGATGTACATTGGGGTACGTAGGTAGCTTTGGCCAGGCACAAGCCTGCTCAGCCAGGTGCTCACTCCAGTGGCCCATTGCTGCTGACGCACGAGTCGTTAAAAAGCTTCAAACCCCAACATGTCTTGGCATGCCACTGAATAAAATTTGTGAATGCATAAATCACCCAGATCGTCTTTTCCTATAAGAAGTGACTGTTTCTTGACCGAAACTGCTCTTTCTGGCAGGGAGGGGAGCCGTGGTGGCAGGTTTTTCCAGGCTGCACCATGAAGCTGCAGGGACTTCCAGGAGCACCGCAGGCAGAGCTTGCAGAGCTTTTTAACAACAGAGCACCACTCTTTACCCACAAATAACCCTGCTACAACACATCCCATTTCTCTCGATGCTGCTGTTGCATACAGTGTTTCTAATCCTGCAGCTTTGCTGAAGAAAACCACAGCGCACACATGCTCCAGCTCGTGCCACATATAGCAAGAGTAGCCTGGTTTCACACATCTGTACAAGCAGTAGGAGCTACTGTTTCTTTGCTAAAAGTACATCTTAGGCTGCTACACGTTAAAGTTACCCGGTGGCAAAGCCCACTGCTCCGGCTCTGTGAGGGGGCTCACATCTGCTGGCAGCTGCCCCAGCCCAAACACGGGATGCTGGAGGGCTCCCACTGTGATGCAGAAAAGTGGCAGCTGAGATCTGGTCCCTACCATGCGAGGCACCATGCACGGGGCTATAAAGAGCCTGTCCCTGTGCCAAAAAGCAGATAATTTAAGTACAAAGGCAGCTGATGGAACTTCTCTGCTTTGCCAAGCAGCTAGCTGGAGAAACACATCTTGCAGCAGCAAATATCACCCTGAATCAATGAGGTGGAGGGTCCTTTCTAATCAGTCCTGGGCAGGTCTAAGGACAGGCACTGGGCATAAAGAGCAACTTCCTGATAAATGGCAACACTTGGCAAGCCTTAAAAAAAATAATCTTCTTCCTCTCCCTCAAAAGGTTACAGACCTCTTCCTACCATTGCCTCCCAGCCCATAAAATATCATTAAATTTACCCTGATTGAAAATGTTAGATGCCTCATATCTCAAACTTGAAGAATATTTTTTCCACTCAGACACAGGAATTTTGCTTACCTTCATCAAGCAGCAGTGCCAAAAGTTGTTCAAGTACAGTATAAATACTGGACTTTACCAGTAAACAAATGCAAGTTTTGGCACCAGCTCTCACACGAATAATCACAGAATGGTTTGGGTTGGAAGATCATCTAGCACAGCCCTTGCCATGGGCAGGGACATCTACTAGACCAGGTTGCTCAAAGCGCCACTCAAACTGACTGTGAACATTTCCAGGGAGGGGGCATTCACAATTTCTCTATGAAACCTGTTCCAGTGTCTCACCACCCTCACAGTAAAGAATTTCTTCCTAATATCTAACCTAAACCTACCTCTTCCAGTTTAAAGCCATCCCCCCACTAAATCTACCCTCTTAAAGCTCAAAACCGTTGTTTCTTGTCCTGTCACTACAGAGGCTGGGAAAAAACTCTCTTCATCTTTCTTAGAAGCCCCCTTTAAGTACTGGAAGGCTGCTATGAGGTCTCCCTGGTGCCTTCTCCAAGCTGAACAACCCAAACTTTCTCAGCCTGTCTTCATAGCAGAGGTGCTCTAGCCCTCTGATCGTTTCTGTGGCCCTCCTCTGGACTCACTTCAGCAGCTTCACGTCCTTCTTAAGTTGAGGGGTCCAGAACTGGACAAAGTACTCCAGGTGGGGTCTTACGAGAACTGAGTAGAGGGACACAATCACCTCCCTCAACCTGCTGGCCACTCTTTTCCTTGTGCAACCTTGGACACAATTTGGTTTCTGAGCTGTTAGCACACATTGCTGGCTCACATCCAATATTTAATCCACCAGCATCCCCAAGTCCTCAATCCATTCATCCTCCAATTTATACTGATACCGGGGGTTGCCTAACCCATGCGCAGGACCTTGCACTTGGCCTTGTTGAACCTCGTGAGGTCCACATGGGCCCACTCCTCCAGCCTGTCAAGGTCCCTTCTCATGATACCCCTTGGCTCAAATGTATCCACTGCACCGCTCAGCTCAGTGTCATCCACAAACTGAGGGCACACTCAATCCTACTGTCTATAGCATTAATAGGCTAAAACACACAACACCACCTAGCAAGGAAAAGTCTAGACGAGGAATGTCAGCATGGACCAAGCAACCCCGCCTCATGGGACTGAAGAATGTATGCAAGCTAAGAGGGACCACAATTTCTTGAAATGCCATTTCCATACTTTATTTTTGTTTAACAAACTAAAACCCTAAACACCAAACTGAAGGCTCAGTGACAACTCATATTAAACAAATTGGCTACTCAGATCATTAAAACACTTGAGAGTTGCTTTACTTTCTTCTGTTTATGCTCTATTAATCTCTACATTCTCTGAGTCTGATAAAGCAATTAAAAAAAAAAAAATCCATTCCACTTTCAGTTTCGGACTGGAGGAAGCATCAAGAGTTCAAAAGCTACCGGGATTTTTTTTTTAAATTAGAAATATTGTTCGCCATATACTTTTAGTAAATAATCCCAGTGAGTTTAGATATGAAACAGATCTGCAAAATTAAACTGGCAAGAATGTAAACCTAGTGTCTCTGCTTTGAAACACTCCCAGCCTCACCTAAGGAGCTCGAAAGTTATTTATTGAAACAAAGAAGCCAAGCGATGCAGAAGTGCCGAAGACACGGCAAGGAGAGCAGGGAGGGTTATGCCTAAACCGGTTATGCAAGTGGGGAAGCACAGGGTGAAAGGACAGGAGGACTCTGTGGGACGCAGGGCAGCCAGCCTCGGGAAGCTCATAAAGAGCTTTAGCAGGAACTGGCCGCCCCGCCGGTGGTGGTGAAGCCGGGCTCTGGCACCGCTGGCTGCGGGGCCCTACGCCCGGCACCCCGAGCAAAGCTCCCGGCTTTCTGCTGCCAACTCTCTCCCTTGTTGAGAACACGTTTGGAGCCTGCGGGCTGCTGAGGAAAGCAACAAGAAGGCTTTGATGCTTTCTCTGCCATCTATTCTGGTTTTCAATGCAGATTTCCCCCCCCACCCCACCCCGGTTTGCTGCTGAAGTGCCCACGGACAATGAGACTATTTAGCATTTACTCCAGCATGAGATTAGTCTGGATTTCAGTTTCTGCTGAGCCAGCTCATTTCCTTCCACATTCTTCTAGGAACAGATGTGAAAATACAAACAGGCAGTCATCATAATAAAAGCAGAAAAAAAAGATTCTTCATATAACAGCAGTTGAAATTATTCTTTTTCACAGCTTTAGCCAGAAACATTTAATAGCTTGCTCCTCTGTCTAATTACATTAGATTAAACAGGCAAGGAGCTATTATTTTGTCTTTTATTTAATAACAAAAAACCCCCACATACACACCTCAAAATACTAAAAACCTAACCAACCGACAGAAAAACTCGCCAAACTGGCCAGATGAGAAGAAGTGTTCAGAGGACCTAAATAGAAAAATTACTCTTGTCCCCTCCCATCACACGTGACTCCGGTCATGCCTTTAGACACTGAATTTGATTGCTGCAGCTATTAGTCACAAAATTCAAGGCGAGTTAAAACAGCAAGATACACCAAAGAGCATCCCTGCTCTATAACCAGTTCTTCCCCCAGAGGAAAACCAAGTGGATTAATAACCTACAGTTAATAAGAAGCAGCTAGTCATCCCTGGGCTGCTCCACCAGCAAGACAGAGACAATGGCAGCCCTCGTTAAACAGACAGTCCTTGTGCCACCACCTGAGTTGATGCAGGAGCACCTTCCCCCTCGGTGTTTTGTTACCCAACAGCCACATCCCAGAGCATCCCCCCATGCACAGGGCCACACAGCAGACACAGTGCCACCAGGACTTGGACTTTCTTCAGGGAAAAAAAAAACGTGGAAAGAAACCTGGACTGTTAAGAGACTTATCACAGCCCTGCTCTGCCACACCAGCCACGTTTCCCTTTCCACCCACTATTACTCCCTTTATGATTACTTGTGCAAAACTGCCTACAGTCTTCTGGAAACTAAACTGTATTCATTCACTTTATCCTGGCTCAGAAAAGCCACAGGTATGGCAAGATGCTTCCCCGTGCAGCTCTGCTACTGATGCTTCACCAGCTAGATGGGCAATCTGCAGCCCCTCCAGACACTTTTTAAACTACCTTTTACATAGAAATGAAATATCCATCATCCACTAATGCTCTTAAAATGCTGGACGCTCCTCATCAGCTGCCCCAGCTGGGCAACCTACTGCTCAGAAAGCCCGTACCTCCCTGGTGCCACTCCACTGCTGAACTTGTAACTGCCATCTCTTCTGGGCTGGGGGAAAAGTATGTGAATACAGGTCAGAGAACCAAGATCACAGAGGACCAAAGCCACAGATTCTCCCATCATGCTGCTTTGCTGCTCAGTGCAAATTTTTCAAGGAAGTTGCTAAACCTCTGAGAACTAAGAAGCTGTGAAGTATAAATATGCAATATAAATATACAGATTATACATGTCGGTAGGACTAGTGAAGAGAAATCACTGATAAAACTTAGAAGGACTTGCAGAGAAATCTTTCCAAATCATCAGCTTCTGTATTTGAGACAAGTGAGGCAGGTTCGCAGGCATAAAAAAATGTTCCTGGAGTAAAATTGATTGAGCGCCCAGAGAAGTAAAGGTCCCTGATGGCAGCTCAGGCCAGAACTGGGCTCTGCAATACCTTACTGACTGCAAGCTAGGGGAGCTGTAAAGAGCAGAGAAAACTATGCAGCTTTCTATTGCCTTTGTCAGTTTATTTGTATACACTACAGTATTCCTTAATCATTTGTGCATCCCCTGCACAGTATTATTATGTTTCTTTTTTAAAAAAGGCAACATGTTTGGAAATGCTGTAGCACCCTTAATGAATAGATAAGCTCCCAGGGCACTTCCCAATGAACACAGCTGCCATGTGGTCTCTCTTACCTCCCGCCTGCAGCTCTCACACTTTGGGCTGGCTCAGCAGACAGCCCAGCAGCTCCCGACCTGGAGGGAAAAGCCCTGTGGGCCAGCATGGCTGTTCTAGCAAGTGGCCTGGTGGCTCAAGAGATGAGCTTCAGTACCAGTTACACCACTGCAATGCCACACTGCTACATCAGCACAAGAGGCTGCCATTATTATATATTTCAGATGGCTTCACCACTGCTCTGCCCAGCCATTTCACCCAGAGCTGCTTCTTCCACTCCAGACCTCTAAACCACACTCTTGGATTAGGAGTTCAAAGCCAACCACCACCCTCATTGCCAAAACTCATTCCCTCAGGACCAACAGAGGACCCCCACAACACGACATATATTTGCAGAGGGATGTCATACAGCCACCCCAGGCAGGACAGATACCAACAGGGTGCCTACAGATGAACAGACAGATGGCAATGTGACACCCCCACACCCAACCAGCTGCTTGCCATCAGCCCCGCTCTGCAGCTGGCTGCCCGAGGGGTGCCAGCTGCCCCTGCTTGCTGCCCCCTCACCTCGCTCCTCTGGCCACACTGGGCTCAGGCTGGGGGTTCCCAGGGCCAGGCTGTCCGTCCCATCCCTCCAGCTGCTCTGCCAGCCCTGTGTGAACCAGGAAGCGGAGGCGAATGGGGAGGTTTATTTTTAGACCTTTTTTTTTTTCTTAAATACAAAGCGAAAACACATGCACAAACCACGCGTTCACCCTCACTCCGCCCAGCTATGGGTTTTACACTTTACATCCTTCCAACACTCAGAAATTCCTGGGCAATAGTGGAGAACAGACATCACCAAATCACCCCATACATTTCCACTATCTTCCCCCAGCATCCCCATTCCTACACGGGCAAAAAAACGAGTCTCAAATGCTGAACTAAGTCTCTCCATGAAGCAGGCAAAGCCCAAAGAGATAGTTCAGAAGGGGAACACAACCTTAGCGCTGTTGCAGCATAAAAACTGGCTCTGCTCTCAGCTCGTCTCCTGCTTTCCAACCTCCCTAAAAACCACTCAAGGCTTAGGACATCCAGAAGCACTGGCAAAAGATGCAGCTCACACCTCCAAAGCTTTGCTGCAGACATTTCAGAGAATGAAGAGCTAGCATAGGATTTTTCATCTCTTCCCACAGTTCAAACACAGTTTTGAATCCCTACTAGCCAGAATTTGGCTGGGGCTTCTCTTCTGCAGCTCCTCAGACATCATTACTTATAGTATCTTTAGGTGTTACTGTTAAACAAGATACAGGATTCTCAAAAGACACCGAAGAGCAGCCTTAACCTTCAGTTTCAGAGGCACAGGCAGGTAGAAAGGGTCGAAGGCCTTTCCAAGCAGTTGACATTCTTGCAGTCTACAGCTTCCTAGGTTGAAGTTTTGGAGCTAGGAGGTCACCCTTTCACCATAGGAATTTCTGGTACAGTGCTCAGTTTCCCTCGAAGGTAAAGATAAAAAGTTAAAGATCCCCTGGCTTTACAAAATGGGTCTTTCAATAATTCATATTCTTTCTTTAAAAAAAAAAAAAAAAGAAGAGGAACACTAGGTTAGCATACACATATCTACACCTACAGCAGCAAAACTTCTTCAAAGAGAAGAAAACCTTAAAGCAGCAAATACATTTCCACAAGACCAAATCTGTGCCCGCAGCCTGGTGTGACTGCATATTCATGCTCTAATGGCAAAATGACCTGTTTCAACCTCTGTTCAAAATGAAACCCTATGCCAGTGGGAGGGTCATTTAGATGTGAACATTATTAATATAGAAATTACTGTTTCAGAGCTCTGAAAACCCTAATTAATCACAGCACTGGTTTTATGAGTGATCATTTTCAAATGCGACGCCAGCTCTGCACCACCCCCTGACATCACCAGCGATGCCTAATCCCAGGCAGAAAAACACCCTCCCTACTTGCTGGATACCACACTGCTTGGACAAGTGTAAACCATCATTTTTATGAAAGCAAACTTGAAAGATAAAATGAAGCCGCTTGGAGTTGTAAGAAGGCATCTGCCTCAGTTTGGGTATCTTGCTACTGATTTTTACCTCCAAGACAAGAAAAATTGGGTGGGTATGTCATTGCACAGCTGCTCACAGAT
The DNA here is from genome assembly GCA_020745705.1 of Hemiprocne comata. NCBI lineage: Eukaryota > Metazoa > Chordata > Aves > Apodiformes > Apodidae > Hemiprocne > Hemiprocne comata. The sequence goes on from CM036588.1 coordinate 88,278,740, forward strand.
GGACTGGACTGTTTCAAGCACTACAAGACTTGAAGATACAAGCTTTGCTCCACAGCCTCAACAATACTAAGATGTTCATGAATATAAAAAGGTGGAAACTAAGATGGTTGGGTCACTACAACCACTCAGTGGTCCTCTATGTTAGGATAAAAAGTAGATTCAGTGAAGCCTTGCAGATACTTTAATTAAAAAATCTTTTGGAAAGGCTGGCAATTATTTTTGCGTGTTTTAAGAAGCAGAGCTGACGTGGAACATTTTTTCCGAGTGCAACCTAACAAAGACACAGTAAGGCATAGTCTAGCTTTAGGACAGCAGATTGTTAGCTAACAGTCATCCCTTGCCTTACTGTCCTCCAGCCCTCTTGGCTGATCTCAACCAGACAGACTGGGTTTTCAAACCAGGTCAATATATTGGGGTGCCCAGAGGGACTGGGGCAGGCTGCATGCTGACACACCATTCAGGCACACTGCAGCCCAGATCCACCTTGGTCAAGCAGTTGAACTTGTTCTGTCAAAACAGTAGTTAAATATACACTTTGGTCCTGTACTGGACAGAGGCTTGGCCTCTTTTGGGGGTGCCAGGAGGGAGATGTAAGCAGCATAACTCCGCTGTCCTAAGCCACCTCACCCTGCGTGACGCCAGCAAGAGCATCCTGAACACACCACCACAGAGGGCAATGCTTTCTACAGCCTGTGCTCGCCTTACTGCCAAACTGTTCCTACACGGTCAACAAAAAATGAAATCTTTTGCTGTAATTAAGAAAAAATAAGAAGATATTGGTGAGAAGAGCCCTGGGCTTTTGCTACACTGGCGATATTTCACAAAAACATCACTGCAAGTCTGCAAGTGTCATTAGTCACCTTGTCTGTGCTTTACCTGATCGCATACAGTGCCCATTCAGCACCCTCTGGCAACACACTGAGATGTCTGGTGCCAAGTTGAAGTATCCCTTTGCTTAAAAACTGAAAGCTATTTTACACGGAGCTATGGGGAAGTGCATTTGCTGGGTGAAACGGAAGCCTTATATTGTGCCCCCATACCTTGAAGGAGACCTGAATTTAAACCTACTTAATTAGCAAACTGCACCATGCAAAGAGCAGTGTGCTTACTTCTAGGAAGCATCACAGAAGCACCATAGCTACAATATCTTATTCCCTTCATCTACAGAAGCAGCACCTTCACATTCCCACTGGCTGAGGCCTGGTACCACTGCTTTGCCAATGGGAAGATCTGTGGCTGTAGTGACACCAGTATCCTGCTCCCTTTCCATGTAAGAGTACCTATAGTAGGGCAGCTCCTTCTCAACTCAACTCTGTACTCAGGGTGGGTGCAGAGACCCACCAATACCCAGACCCAGATTTCCAGCAATGGAGAGCAGCACCAGTGGGCTGAAACAGGCTGCTAGTGTCCCCAGGGTATGCTGGAACACACACACCTACACCAAACACGGGCAAGTTCCCAAAGAAAAGGCATTTAAACATCAAGGCCTCTCCTCTTCAACCTCCAAAGAAGCCTACAGACTTCTCCAGCAGCCTAATGGACTGTGTTTATTGCTGCATCCTTCACTTTATAGGTCAACATATACCAGGAGTGCTAGCAATTCTCAGCTTATCAGACTTCTGCGCAGACTGACAAATGGCTTCCAATAAGAAAATAAAAAAAACAACATAAAAATCAACAGTCTCTATAATGAACTTGCTCAATGTAATGCAGAAAGTATGCAGAAAGTATGCAGAAAGCTTATACACTTTAACACGTTTGATTGCACTTTGTGGCAGCATCTGGGAGGGTTTGTACATGGCCCAGACCAGCTGCAGCAAGGAACATGTTCTCGCTGGTCTTTGCTGTTTGCACTCCACTAACAAGTTATTTTACAACTTAATTAGTGACAATTCCTTGACATACTAATAGTGTGCTCCCCAAAAGCCAAATGCTAAAACCAGATAGTGAACACATGCTCACAAAGGAGGTCCTTGCCTCCACTGCTGGATTACCTTGGGCTGGAAACTTCTTACAGGTGAGTCACAGAACCACAGAATGGTAGGGGTTGGAAGGGACATCTGGATATCACCTAGTCCAACCCCCTGCAAAAGCATGTTTACCTAGAGTAGGCTGCACGGGATCACATCCAGACGGGTTTTGAATATCCCCAGAGCAGGAGACTCCTCTGGGCAGCCTGTTTCAGTGCTCTGTCACCCTCAAAATAAAGAAGTTTTCCCTCATGTTTAGATGGAAGTTGCTATGTTCCAATTTGTGCCCATTGCCCCTTGTCTTCTCACTAGGCACCACTGAAAAGAGTCTGGCCCTATCCTCCTGACACCCACCCTTTAGGCCCTGGTTCTTCCTATCTCCCCAGGCAGAACTCAAAACCATGAACTGACACTGCCAACAGGGTGTGTAAATCATTATTCCCATGAAGACCAAGCACATCTTGTTACCCTGCTCCTGGAGCCAGACTGCCACCTTTGATCCCTACAAACTCTATACACTTTACCCCAAAAACATTTCAGAAAGCTCACTTGTCACCAATAAAATCTTGAGAAGTTTAATGGCATTGGTGACATACACACGGCATCCCTCCTCCTTCCCACTGCAGTGCTCATAGTGACAGTGGGGCCCTGCATATCCCAAGAACTGAACCACTGAACCCAGTGAGCCAGGAGAGGAGGAGAAGCTGTATAGAGAGGCAGGCAGAAAATCACAACCTTCTCCTTCATGATGGCCCACAGGTGGCCTTAGAAGATGACCAGGGTTTTCAGCTAAAACACTGGTGTTCTCAGAGGTCTGGCACCTGAGCTGCTGAGCAGATAAAGGGGACAGCAGATTTGCCAAGGTCCCTGATTAGATGCAAAAGAAAAGCCCTGCACACACAATACTCTTGCTGCAGCTATAAATAGCCCCCTCTGAACCAAAGTTACACACACTGTATCGACACTCCGGACTTAATAGGATTTGCCAGGTAGCCCGAACTAGCTCCGACTGCTGCAGGGAAGCCTCACCAAGCAAATTTCACAACACATGTACACCATATGGTGCTGTGAATGGGGGGGAGCACAGGGATAATCCCATGTTTTCAGTGTCCTGGTCACACTAAGGCAGGAGGAGAGCGTGAGAAATTCCTAGAGGGTCTTAATACATTCACATGCATGGCACGATGGGGAGAACCATTTCAATGTTACAGAAGATTCTAATGCCAGTGCAGTTTCTTTCTCCTTTGTATTAATCCTTTTTTACACTGGTAGACTAAGACAGAAAGCAATGGTCTAATAAAATACATGATAGTACCATACATGTAATTTCAAATAATTTCCCACCCTGCCTGGGTTACTGTTTGTTAACCTGAGATGCTGACCTGAGTACTGTTAGTCAAATAATCTTTTACTGTATCATTTTTGCCAAACCACCTTAGGGGAGTCTCACAGCCTGGCAGAGGTGCTGAGAATCAGGTCCAGGCTGTGTCCTGAGCCTTCAAGCACATATAAGATGTAGCCCCTGCCCTTGGTACTCGGGCTAAGCCGTGCTGCCAAGCTTGTGCCTGCCTTCCCAAGCACGTGCCTGCCTTCCCAAGCACAACCACAGCATCACTTCACCTCCACCTTCTAGACCTGAGCCCCCATCACTTCTATCGCCTGATAAAATACTAAAAAACCTGTCTGCTCATCTGCTCCAAGAAAAAAAAACAAACAACAAAAACAATATTGATACTTCCATTCCCAAAATGAAGAAGTACCAAGGACTATTTATACCAGAAGTGAGCAGCCAGAGTCTCCTGGCTACATCACCAAATACCCCACTTCGCTCCACCGTTGCAAGGGTTGAACATCACCTGACAGAAAACATCACCATGAAAACCCTAGGGCCTGAGCTACAGTCCAGAAGGCAGCATGACTCTATGTTACACAGATGCAGACCAAAAATGTCTTCTGGTACCTTATCACATCATCCGCAGCATCACTGCCTCACAGGCAACAATCCTGAGCAAGGAATGAAGTAGGACATTTTCATATTGCATATTCCCTACCAACCCCAGCTTCCTTCAGCTGCTGCATGACACACAGGAATCTGGCAGGACAATTGTAAATGTCATCCATGTGCTAAGTATTGCAGGTCACTGATCTGACTTGCTCAAGATGAGTTCTCAAGCACGCCTGTTTCTCCGGGCACTATACACCTCCAGGGCTTAGGGATGAGGACTCTCCATGCAGCACTTCCGTGTTTTTCTGGGGTGAGGTCTGGCTACTGGGAGCACTGGGAATTCATAACACAAGAAGAAGAAATAATAAAGCTGACCTCAAGCAGGTTCAATACACTCATTCTGAAACTACAGTAGCAAAACCATGATGCATCATTTTTTCCTACCACAGTCTTAACTGTTACAGAAAATGCAGTCATGAAGAAAGGGTTGGCTCATGAGCTAATCTTACCTGTCTGCACCTCATCTGCTTCTTCAGTATGTACTGCACGAAACAGCAATGATAAACATAGTGTTTGCATGGCTATCTAAGAACCCCAGGCAGAAGTGATTGTAAAGAGACATGTAGCTTAAAATTTCATTAAAGAAATGGCTATAATACAATCACAAGTCATTTGATGCACTGGAGGCTGAATGTTGCTAAGGAAAATTATGAGCCTACCCCTCCAAATATCCTTATCTACCCACAACACAGAAAGAGCCAATAGTTTAACAGCATCTTTATTCAGCATATGTAGTAGACTAGAAAAAGGTGATCATTAAATATTTTAAAACAAAGAAGCTAGCAAAATGTAATAAGCCTCAACAAACTAAGTGAAACAGGGCTAAGAGTCTATGCACTTAGTCCCCTCTTAGAAAATCTTCTATAGGAGATGGAAAGACAATCTGCTTCCACACAGGACAGATGACAGACAGGTGGCTCCTTCTGCAAAACTAATTTTCTTTATTCTGCACAAGTGGATAATTCACCTCAAGGGGAAGGGGGGGATAAAAAAAAAGCAGAAGAGGAGGTAAGTAAAATGCTTGAATGTTAGAATAGACAAACTACTGAGCTAGAAAATCTAGATTAAATTAAGCATTCCTGCAAATTCATAATAGAGAAATGAATGGCTCCCATCTGGAAGCTCAGCAAATTAACTTGGATCCTGGTTAAGACGACGGCATCATAGCCTGATTCCAGAAATTTAAATATCCAGTGTGTATTGCAATCCAATCACAGGCTAAAAATATAAGACAACTCAGAGTGGAAATCTGATTTTGTGTCTACCCTCTTAATGGGAAATAAAACAATCACTCTCTGTAGACACAGCAATCTGGACTCATTTTTCTGCTGGAGAATTGCTGTAAGATGTCTTTGCACCATGAAAGTCTTTCAGCTGCTTCTGACTGTGAGGCCACAGATCACGTGGTGTTGGGAGCCTGACTGTTCTCCTTCATGCTTCACTTCTCCATCTCCTTTTCCATCCCATGCCTCCAGCTGCTCTGCTGTGCTGTCCTCAACTCTGTTTACTTACACCACTCTATTTGGTCCTTATCATTAAGAATATTCTAGTTCCTTGTTCCCTGAGAGGTTTATCTTTGGCCTTCCAGTAAGAGATGAAGAGCTCTCAGTATGCAGGTGGAGAACTCAACCACAGGCATGAACAAGGCTCAGAACTAAATTCAGCCCAGAAGAGGACAGTTTCTCTGCCAGTGGGAGAAGTAGACTAGGAAGGCAATTCCAAGAAGGAACCTGTTTTAAATGCTCCCTGGTGGTGCCTACCTCCCTCTAGGCTACAGAGAGAGGCTGGGGAGACCAGGCTTAGCCTCTGACCATCATCCCCAGGGACTTCCTTTCAACACTACAAAAGGGAGGATAAGCAATTACAAGTTATTGTCATCCATATGGTTCAAGAATTGACACTTCAAGAGAAGTTTTAGGGTGTACCAACACCAGAAGGCATTCATGGAAAAAGGACATTTCTCTGTGGATGAGAGACGGCCTTCTGTGATCAAAGCAAGCACAGCTGAGAGTTTTAAACTAAAGAAAAACCTCTATAGAGAAGATGATCAGGAAAATCAGTTAAATCCCACATCTGGTTTTAATAACCAGACAGGAGGATTGGTAAACGTGGACAAAAAGTCACGTAATATCATCCAAACTTAGGAGAAAAAAAAAGCATATTAACATCAATAGCAGCAGTCAGATAGGATGGTAGGTAAAATAGCCAGAAATTCACAGATGATGAGTAAGAAACAAGATCAAGGATTAACATACTGGTACTGGGAGCCAGGGCAATGCAACAGAAAAGTCAGGAAGTAGATGAAGAAACTCAGGAAGATAGGAGTCACGGCTGGCCTATCGTGCTATGGGGTTCATGCTGCTTGGGAGAAGGAGAGACAACAGCATGGCCTGTCCTACACCCAACAGTTTGCATGGGAGTGCAGTGCAGATTGCAAGGTCCATAGCAAGATAAAAGTGCTAACAGGGCTTATCTTACTGGGGGACTAAAACTTCCCAAAATACTCAACTGAAAAACCTACTATTGACATTAAGAGCTGACCACAGATATTCCTGGAAGCAGCAGACAGCAGTTGTAATCCTCCAGCTGCTGAACTAGAAAAGGGCAATACTAATTTAGACACAGTAAGTAGCTGTAAGGGCTCACAGAAGGTAATTCTAAAGGCGATCGTAATCATGGAGAGATGGTTTAGATAGAAGAATACTCTGAAGTGAAACATAGACATTAGTATTTTCAATTTCCCATAAGATTTGAGGAATCAAAGGAACTTAGCATGGAAGTCAACTGGGCTAAAGTACTCAAGGACACACCCGTAAGAAGCTTAGAGTATCTTTATTGCAAAGATGAAATCAAAATTAAAAAAAAAAAACAAACAAAAAAAGAGTTGGTACTTGCAACCCCAAGCAATTATTTGGGGGAGATGTCTAAGATGTCTAGGGGATGATTCCCACTAGAGAAACAATCACCAAAAAAAGGGATTTTAGGACTGAGCAGAGTGCCTGCAAAGAGTGGAAAGGAAAGGCTGCTCAGCAAAGACAGCTGTGTCACAGAGGTCAGGAAGCAAAGGGGTAAAGAGAAATCGCCAAAGTCAAGCTGAATTTGATCATGCAAATAAAAATAAAGAGCAAAGACCAAAATGTTCTTCAGTTATACAAATTTAAAAAAAGAGTAAGGGAAGTGGCAGACTAGCAGCACTTGTCTGATGTGCCTTAAAATGAAAGCATGATAAGGGAGAGGAACTTTTGCTGTAACCGCATCAGGATGGTGAACAGCAGATGGAAAAAAATAAACCCAGAGCACTGACAAAAAAACCCCAACCCAAGCTACTAAACAGCCGGTGAGTAAGTTAAAACTGAAAGTGAGGAAGTTTCTAGTCAGGGAGGGAGGTGAATAGCCTCTCAGCAGGGCAAGCACCCAAGAGGGGACTTGTTCATTTGCTGGGGTTGGAAGTCTACCTGCTGCTTGCTGCAACAGCAAGAGATTGGGCTTTGCAATCAACACAGCTTCGTGAAATCTGTTATTTTGAAACATTCTGACCACCGCCAGCACACAGAGAAACCTAAACAACAGGATGACGAGAATATCTTGTGATGTATAGAGAAAACTATTCTAAAAATAAGATTAAATAGGATTAATTGCCACCTGTAGCTCCACTCCTCAGCACCCACAGATGAAACAGCTCTTAGTGCTCTCCTTCAGCATCTTCACATCCATTTTCTGACCTCAGCACACCATCACTCCTCTCTGATGTCCTTCGGCAGAAGTTGCATACCAGACTCTCACACTTGGAGGTTTGGAGAAGGGAGGGCGCTTGTTTGTAGACACTGGTATTCAGGTCCATTTTGGAACAGACACCAAAGCTTTTCCACCACAACAATCCTATCTGCTGCTGGTGGGAAGAGTGTGTTTCGTTTTTACCTACAAAAATTTGGTAGCAGATACGTTAAGACTAAAACCAAGCTGTGCTCTGGATATCCTTAACATGAACACAGACGTCTGCCTGGAGATCATTCCTGAGCTTTGGTGTCCTGACAAAAAGCAAACCGCATCGTTTATAAGCATGGTCATAACTGTATCTTCCTCCATGTGCAATTAAGAAAAGGTGATTCATTTACCTAAGAAAGCTGGGATTATAAAAGCGTGCAGTATAAACCAGTTTTCAAACCTTCTTGTCCTCCAACAGAAGTGTCACGATCAGAGCACAGGGTTGCCTTTAAGGGATGAGAAAATATTCCCAACAAGGAGATACAGTTCTTTCCTACACCAACTACTTTTTAATGAGCCCTATCACTTCATGAGCCCTTCACTACCACACCATGGGTATAATGTTTGCATCTCCATCAGTCAGTATTCAGCCATAGATACAGTCATGGGCTTTGTGCCTGAGCTTTATTGAGAGTTACACTCAAAATGTGAGACAACATAATTGCCATCACACAAGTCAGAGCAGCAAACCTATTACTGTCCAGAATAATTATTTTATCATATTATCATATTATTAACCAGAACAAATTAAGGAAAGGGCAAGGAGTTATGAGCACCTCCATTACTTATGCCCAGATCCCCTGCTGCTCACGAGCTCCAAGCTGGCTCAACTAGGCGTACAACCAAACATATCATTGCTATTCAAAATAATGAGAAACAGCTTACTCTCTAACCTGAAGAGATACTCCGAGGACACCTCCTCAAACAGAAAGACAATTAAAACAAGTATGAGCACATAGGCAAGTCCATGGCATCAACAGACACCAGAGGATTTTTCTGAGTTAGTTGTCACTATGTGGTACCTAATGTTATGACTTGTAGCTGTAAAAATGTACAAGTTTACAGCATATATGAGGAACAAAACTGGAGTCTTTTCTGCAATCCTGCTTTTTGTCTCATAAATCATTGCATTTTGAAGTGTTTAGTCATCTCCCTAAATTCAACTGCACATTCAGCTCCTTAACTAAATGCTGGGAAGTTCTCTCTCTGCACCATGTAGTCAAAAGGAAAGACCTTCTGAGAAGAAAATCCAGTACAAGGACTACTCCAGACAGTAAAATGATGGATTAATATTTTCACATGCTCTACATGTGATGCCACCAACTCACAAAGAAAAGCGCTGGTGACCTCTCATAAACAAAAAGCTCTCAAGCATCGTTATTCACTGGATTAAGCATGCATCTAAATGCATTAATAAATCCAGACAACCCCATAATAATTTAAGGATATGCCTCAAATGAAATACGAGATTCAATGTTCTTCTGGCTCAGGGCAGACTTTAAACCCCCTTTCATTACATGCTTTTCAGTGCGAGACAGCAGTGAAATGCTGAAGCAAAGGCATAGACAGGAAGAGAACTGGGCTACAAATCACAATTTAATTTATTGTCAGTGTCTTATCTTTAAACCAGTTTTGCAGAGAAAGAACAGTGGGGAAAAGGCTCAAAAATTGTTTCAAAGGCACTACTGCGCGGGCTGTCTGCTAGTAGATTAATAATTTAGTGTCCACTTAGCAATAACTATAATTGTTTTGGAAGACATTCATATTGCAAAATTGTAAGAGCATATAGTAAGAGTGAGTCAAGCTGAATCTAACCTTTCTTAATTTTACAGTTGCTTTAGACGTTATCTCCAGTAGAGAAAGAACCAACTTGAAGGGAAAAAACCCGCCACGTAGATTAAAGTTTATTGATTACGCAGACACTTTCAGCCCAGCAATTTGAGTTCTCTCCAAGGAGAAAGAAAGAGATGGTATTTACAGAAACTGCTTCTAATGAGAAAACCTTAAGGCAAGGAAAGTAAACCCGAGAGAAATTAATATCAATTTTTATAATTATAAACAACTGTTTGCTCTTTTGCTTTTAGAACTGGATTTCCCTTCTACAGCCCCTATGCTCTACCTTCCTCCAAAAACACCCATTGCTAGGCCAGGTGGCCAAAGCTGGGTTATATTGCAGTAACTATGGGCAAAGCATGTTAAGACTTGCTTAAGGTCACTTTGCCAGGAACAGCCTTAAGTTTACCAGTTCAAGAAAAACAACAGGTGTCACTGAAGGACTCTCCCTTTTCCCTCAGTGATTTGAACAGCACAGTTTCGTGCAGAGCTCCATGATGAGGGAGTATTTTATTTCTAAAACAATCCAGGTCTCCCAAGCAGGTAAATTCATTTAAGAGAAGGCACCAAGCCCAAGGATATAGCTTGTCAAAAAGAAAAAAAAAAGAAAAAAACCAAACTACTTCTCCCAAGTCTCCTCCTGACAAGACAATTTTGCTGAAGGTAATGATGGAGAAGGCTCCCTTGTCAGCTGACGACATGAGCCACTAGGACTTGGGGAACCAGGAGGGGCCGCTGATCCTTTGTGAAACTTCCCATGGTGGTCTGCACACAAAAGAAACTCACTCCTGCAAAGCTAATCCTTGTTATGCTCTCTGTGTTGTAACTGCACGATACCAAGAGTGTTGAAGCTCCAACACCTGGGGTAAGGAAGGAAACTGAACCATGCATCTGCTCCAGCTTCTAACAACCTTCAGCTCTGCAGGCACTGGGTTTGCATTTGTCAGATATTAATTACCTGCAGTTCCTCCACGAAGAGAGAAAAGGAGCTAAAAAAAGCAGAGGACAGAACAACTAGGGCTTAAAGAATCCTCTGAAGTGAGCTACAGCTGAGATTGCATGCAAACAGATTTGGGTTTCACGGACAAGCAGCAAAGATAGGAAAGGAATTAAGTAAACAGCCATTTGCCAAATATAACTTTCTAAAGAAGTTTGTCAGAAAATGGCAGCTTTGGTGGAGTGAAGCAATAGGACATTCTCACAGCATCACGTTTTATTTAGAGAAGACAAATAAGAAAAAAATACATCTTGCAGATGGCCTGTCTCTGAGTGGCCCAAATAAAAGCCTCCGCACCCTGACTTTGGGCCAGCCACATTCCATCTCCAACTGCACAGCCTGCAGAAGCATTAGCAGTAATTAAGAGAAGCCAAATGTAGTGATAAGCCAGACCTCTGTAACAGAAATACGCACTGTGCTGACACAGATTTTTTATTTTTTTTTCACTGTTTGGGGGACTAACATGGTGCACTCCTTATAAAGACAATTTCCAAGCTCTTCACAGATGTTCCTCCACCCTTGACTCACTGAATCGCTGATAAGACCCTCAGCATCTCTTATCCCAGCAGCTCTCCAGGATGATGCCAAGAACTTAATGTGCGGCCGCCGTGTAGACACTGCTCTTCGAAATCACTGTGCGAGTGTCCAAAGTGCCACCCCTGGGAATTTGCTGCAATCTCACAAAAAGTGTTGAGAACCACTGTTCTAATCTACCATCTCTTGATTAAAATAATTAATCCAAGAATTTGTTTGAGCAGCCACCATCCATTTGCCTACACAACACGTTTTCAGAAGATATGCGACCCTGACCTAAAAGCCTCCAGAGCACGGAGAACCCACCATAGTCTGAAACAATTTGCTCCTAACATCGATGTTCTTCCATTGTTAAGCAGGCATACGGTGTACAGCTTTTTGGAGAGAGGTGGAAAAAGGGAATTTGATAATTTTGTGTCATCTCCCTCTTCCTAAAAGTCAGTGTGCTTACTTGTGTGGCTCACTGAACAATTAGTTGGCTAGTTCAGGCAGGCAAGGGTAGACCCTTAAGACGGTTAAGTGATTTGGGGCAAGATGATCATCTGTCTCCACCCTGCCCATAATTAACTATTACATGACCCTTGTCTGTACTAGGCTTGAGCTCTTCAGCCACAGCAAGAAAGTGGAGGAGCTGAGCTCCTTCCAGCATGATGAGGAGCATCCCTCCTCCCTCAGCTTCCAGGTGTTTAAAAAAAGCTGGCACAAATGGAGCCAATCCTGCAATCCTGTCAATATTCCTGGATCCTGCTCATTCCACCTAAAGTTCAGTCTTTCAAACAGCAGGAAAATTAAGCAACAAAGCCTGGAAGTAAGCTAATAAATCAAATCAAATATCTATGTTCAGATGGTTGTAAAGAGCATGACAAACTTAAAACAGCCTGCAAATTTCTAAAATTAAATGGTTCTTGGTGTTACAAAGGTCAGCCATCTCTTCAAATGTTCATGTTATAGTTAGCTTAACTTTTATTCTTCCACTCTCCTCTCCTGACTCAAGCACACTCCCCAGGAAGAGAAAAAAACAGCTGAAGTCATGGCACATATGACAGCTCTCCTTGTCCACAAAAAACCGCCCACAGAAAATACATTTATGATTAAGTCAGACTATGGAAACAAAGGAGAAGAGGAGAGTGGTGGAAAGCATCTCTATGTTTATCCAGGTCTCACAGGACAGCTAAATCCTGCAGAGAGCTGGGACTGCAGGTACAATTCAGAAGAAAACTCAGCAGGTTCTGAAAGCTGCTCTCTGTGTCCCCAACACAGAAGGAGACCTCCAGTCCATCCTTCCCTACCTCTGCTCAGCCTTCCAGGACTTCTAGAAAAATCAGAGACCATTACAACATCCAACTTTAAACTGCCATCTCATGATAGGGAGACCTTCAAAGTGAAATACAACTGTTTGCCATGGATTTCACATACATTTAATGGAAATGTTTGCTTTAAAAAAATTATTTAAAAAAAATCTTTAAAAATCAGTCTGGAGTTACTCAGCAAGCAAGGTCAGCCCCAGGCTGAAAGTGAGCTTACAAGGAGAAAAGTGGACTCTGAGCTGTGTATGGCAGGAAGAGAGATAACACAAAACAACCAAGTTCTGCTGTTCATCATCCTTCTACAGTCTGGGTTGTTCTGCCCTCTCCTCTATTGCTTATAATAAAAGGGGGGATGGGAGGGAGAAAGACAAAAGGTGACAGGTTCTGTTCAAGCTGAAGAACAAGGGAAACTGGGAGACAGAGCCATAACATGCTGTTTTCAGGAATAAACCAAGCCTGGGTGGGGAAGGGAAAAAGTTATGCAAGACGTGAAAGTGGGTCGCTGAGAATGGGTTGGCCTTCTGCAACCTCCAAATGCTTTTGAAATGCCTCTTCAAGGAACTAGCCAACACACTTCAGATAGCCCTTGTCTATCAGGGTATCTCTGGAACAAAGGAAAAGGCACTACATGCATCTTTACAGCTCCAGCTCTAGGCTGGGAATGATGGCTTCAAAGGAGATGAGGCAACATGCTGCTTTATTGTGTATCATTTTAAGCCAGTAGGAGCTGGAAAAGGTTTTGATGGAGATATTTGGATAAAATTCTGCATAACAGAGATCTCATGCAGAACTACCTACCGGGTTAAACACAGCTGAGTTTGGATGGAGAAAAGTGCCTCCATACTTGCTTGGAAACCCATCTGGGAACAGGTGTGAATCCTTGGTATTGCAGGTGGCTTACTTCAGGGGAGTAACAGTGAATGCATTATCTGGAAACATTACCATTCCCTGTTTCCTAACATCTCCAGCTTAAAACCTAGCAAGCACTTAGCAGCCTAACCTTTAGCATGAATGTAAAAGCAGCACTACAGCTCCTAACTCAAATATTTTCCTGTTCTTTTTAAAGTTAATAGGACCTGTATTATTTGAGAAATCGTAGCCTAAGAGAATCTGTTTCACTGCAAAACTACTTAGGCAGCTGCCATTAGTTTAAAAGCCCGTTTTTGTTTAACGACTGCAGTTTCACATTCTCCCAATGCCATGCATCATAACTGCCACCCCAAAACCTTAGATTTATGAAAGCATCCAGCAACATGATTGTACTCAGAGGTTTGCTGACATCCCCATTTTTAATTCACTTCTTGCAGGTTTTGACTTGCATTTAGGCATAATAAACCCAGGATTCTGTGGGGGTGCTGTCACGGAGGTGGATGCTGCTCCACTGCCCCAGGGTGTGTGGGGCTCCAGGCAGAGCCATGGTCACCCCCGACCAGGGCATCTCACAGAGCATGGGAGGCTGAAGGGAGAAAGATGCTTGACATGCAATGAGAAATAAAATCAAACTTTTATATTTGTTTAGCTAGATATAGACAGAACTACTCCTTTGCCATCACAGGAAGGGATGGAGAGCGTGGTAAATGTCCATCGTCCTACTAGGTCACACTTTATCCAGGGTGCTGAGAAAGCATGTGACTGGAGGGGAATGCAATGCAGAGCTGGTAGATGTCTGGAAACAACTCAAGAACCAGACACCCTGGAAAGCTGATCCCCATTCATTAGAGACCCAGCTTATGATTTTTAAAAGCACACTGATTTAAAAGGACAATCTGAAATAACTTCCATCGTACTCTGAAAAATTCAACATTGAATACCTTCCTGCTTTGAAATGTCTTTTATAGCTGTTATCCTCTGTCAATCCTCCATTCAGTTGCCATTTTGCAGGTAAATTCATCTCACACTATCTTTATAATGATGAACAGTGAAGATACAACCCTCTCCTGACTCTTTAAGCGAGGAGCAGAATTTGTTAAACATATTTGGTCAAACTTAAAACAAAAATCCCAACCAAAACTAAAGCCCAAGCAAAGGAAAAGGAAAAAAGCTCTTCTCCTCAGATTCAAAATACTTAGAAAGCATATGCAAATTCAAGGAAGGTACTCCTAGTACATTATGAAACCAATCTGCTCAAGGTTCGGAAGCCTCAAGTTTCTATTTTCGTACACTTGTATTAACATGTCTATTGTGCTCCTTGTTACAGTGCTAAAATATTTCATCATAATTCAGAGAGAAGGTATTTTAACCTAAAAAAAAGACTTAAAACTAAACTGCCTTAATGAGTCCAATATAAATTATTAGAACTAGATAATTACCTATTCTGGCATATAGTAAGTAATGGTACCTAACAAATGATGAAACATGATACACACTCTGTGAGGGTCTAGCCCTCAGCACCCGCACTTCTGGGAAGTGGTGCTGAAACCCCCTTGTAACCCCTCGAACAAAGTCTCGTTTGCATCCCAAAAGGCCTGCCTGAGAGGATGGAGAGAATGATGATGGCCTGCATATGGCCTGCGGCCTGCAGATACCGAGATTGAGATAAGGACAACGAGGGCTGGAGGGGCCGGGAGGTCCACTCCAGCTGCTCAGACTTATGACTCAATCACACTTGCTCATCCTTGCGAAACAAGGAAAGTAGGCCTATAAAACAGGGGGCTGCAGTGGTTTTTAGTGGGCTGAGGCTTCGTGTCTCTCCAGGTATGTTCATACTTGCATAATTGAGGAACACGCTGAGACAGCCATGGACACTCGTGGTAGCTTGCCTGCTTATGTTCCCATCAGTATCCTCGTGCCTTTGGGTGCCGTGAGCCACTTAGAGCAATTAAGCTGCTTTCCAGCTGGGCTGCCCCGGAATGCAGAGCCCAGCAGGATGTCTGCAGGCACGTGCACACCAGCGTCGAGCTGCTCCATCACTGTCAACCATCGTCTCACCTCCTAAATGTCAGCGAAGGCCAGAAAGATGCCCAGAAACTCCCCAGAAGAGACAGTGCTGCATACCCTGCTCTGGAGCAGCCCTCCATCCCAGCAAATCCTGAAGATGAAAAGTTTGAGTGTGGGTGATGTCGTTCCTACTGTTCTCCCTGGAAATGGGGCAGCATCCAAACTAAATGAAATTAAATGAACCCCTACTCAGTGCAGCCCTTCCAGGCCATCCCCAAAGCAATGTTGGGAAGACATTTTTTTACCCACAACTAGAACCAAACCAGACTGACTTTCAGTGGTAGCTCCTCACTGACTGAAAACCCTCAGAGCTCTCACAAAACAAACTAATTTTGATCAATTTCAGAGCATGAATATTCATCCCAGTTCAGAGAAAATCATGCCTCACTTCTCTTTGCATTCCCTTCCCAAGAATGGCCACACTTTTTCTCCTCTTCTCCTCTGGAAAGGCAACAGCTGGCAGACTGTCCAACCCACAGCGATCCCACTGGACAGACGTGCTGTCAGTGGATAGCTCTGACTGCACCTCTCAGCCAACCTCAACTCCGGGGCATACGTTTATTTTTGCTCTATCAGAGCAATAAGCTGCTGCAGGATGATAAGGAGAGGAGCAAGGAAAGGGTCCATACCAAATTACTGCAGTTTTTTTCATTAAGAGGGACAGGGCCTGATATAAAAGCCAGTGAGGTGGTGCTGGTGTGATGTTCATGGGAGGGCTCATTTGCTTGAATTAGACAACCCGAAAAGGGTGCAGATGGATGAAACCAACTGCATCCCCTTGGTAGTTGCCCAGGTAATTCCACCGAGCATCCCCAAACTCACTCACCATCTTACACCACAGCTTCTCCCAGCAAGCACCAAGTCCCAGACCATAAGCCAAGGCACCTTCTTACTTTATTCCAAGCCTGGCCAACATGATGGCAGTCACATGAAAATTAAAAAGTTAATGACTCACTGTAGAGGAGAAAAAAGAAAAACAAGAAGTGTTGAGCTAATGACTAATCTTTGCAGCTTTTGCTATGGACAGGATTTGTACAGCCATGTTGATTTTTTATAAAAATAGTAAATCGTATTACCCCCATGCTGCAAGACCAAAGATTCACAATGATACCTTAATACAGCTTAAATAAAAATAGCACTACCTGAGTCAATCTGAGCATGGTAATGCTTTGTAATCCCACACTGTTACAGGATGAACAGTTGTATAGCAGTGAATCAACATGAGGTACTTGCATTAGGAGACTCCTTTTTCATGCTATATAGCAACTTCTATACAAAATGCAGAAGGCGGGAGGTGCTTGCAGGAGGCTCAGTACACAATGGGGAAAACAGTGCTATTATAGAATACTCCAAACCTGGTATCCCACTGTCTTCCAGCTTGGAAATCTTGGCTAATAGCCTAACATTTCTAAAAGTAAAGACTTCGAGTTTTCCCCATTTCAGTAAAGAATTAATGAAAAAGCTTGATTTTTAGGAATTTTTGAAAAATTGGAAATCCTGATGCCTGTGTGCACCCAGGCAGAAGATTCATTCATAAAAACAAACATGGTTTAACAGAAATGTTGCACACTCATTCTGTTTTTTTTTCTTAATATCCTTGAATGAACAAACAAAGTATTTGGAAAGCAAACATTCAATAACAACATAGAAAAGCCTCAACCATGAAAATACTAATAAAACCTATTTATAGTAAAAATGTAGAAGAGAAAGACTCAAAAAGCCATTTTTAAAGGTGTCAGGGAAGAAAAATGCAACCTTTGATTAGTGACACATTAAACTATAATAAATTATTCTTAATTGCTTTGTTACATAAGCCACTCACACAAGGTACTTCATTTGCTATTGTGCTTCCCATTTGTTCTTTTCTAAGACATATTTTCAAATTAATTGCACTTTCTTTTTTTCTCCACTGAGGTACAGTCTTATGTATAGCAGACACCTGGCCCTCACAGCTTCCTTCAAAGGGTTTACCAGACTGCAGGGAAAAAAGGTAACAACACTGAAAGGTCTCCCTTTCCCCAAGAGGATCTGGATCCTCAACCTAGAGAGTTTTCCAAGGCTGCAGTGCAGAGGATGCCAAGGTAAAGGGGAAACCAGCCTCAAATTCCCCATTGTCTTGCCTGCTCCCTCCTCTTCCCCAGTGCTCTCCCCAGCTCTGCTGCTGGTTTTCCCTCCCACAGAGACTAGATGCTCACCAGGAGGGTGACCCCACGGTGCCCTGGATATGGGGATACAGGTGGCTGTGGAGAATGCCAGCAGATGCTGGCAGGGACAGCAGAGGAGAAGCTGTGCCAGGAGGCACCAGGACTCAGGGGTGAGGACATCCTGGTGATGGAGGATGTCCTAGCAATGGAGAAGGTCCCAGAGCCATGCCATGGGAAGGTGCCTACGACCTCACTCGATGGACAAGAGTATTTCCAAAAACACCCCAGCATCAACGGGAAGAGCGTGCACTGATTTCAATATTGAGCCACACACAGGTGGTCCTGAGGCGAGATGCCCAGGACCTCCAACCAGGAGCCCAACCCTCCAGGACTCCATGTAACCATCTTTCCCTCAAAATTAAAGGTTGCACAAGTTTCAGCTCAGCTTGCAGTTTTAAAATAAAATGTTTCTCAAAGCCAGTTTGGTAGAACAGATCTGCGAGTCTTTGGCCACAAAAAGTTCCACTTCAAAACTCAAGTCCTGGATGTTGCTAGTACTGGACCAGGGGGGAGAGGAGCCCCATTTCAGCTGCAAAGCCCCACATCCACACAAGCAACAAGCAGTCTCTGCTGTTGTTCACACCATTTCATGTCCTTTCCTTTGCCTCCTGCAGGTGCAGCTGCTCTAGAACCCTCCAAAACAGAGCAGAGCCTATGGTGATGCCACTGCTGTGGCCCCACCACATCGTACCTGGGACTGAGATGTCCCTCGCACTCGCTTCACACCCCCACCCTCCTGGCACAAGTGCCCCTGCAGCACCTTGAAACATGCCAAGGCACGAGAGACCCCAGCATGGGTGCGGGTTCAGATGTCCTCCCAGGGTGGCCCTGACATGGGTGCATCTGCCATCGCGTGTCTGGCTCCCCGGTCTCCACTGCTCAGAGCTGCTTATGTGCTTACAGGTAGAAACACGGGTAAGCAGCTTGCTCCGTCAGAGCCCATGGTACCCCGTCAGAAGAGCACCCAAGTCCCTGTTCCCCCTGCCCCAGCCAGCACCCTCGCCTCCAGGTGTGCTCAGCTGGGATAAAATGTGAGCTACTTCCAGGCACTTTCATACTATTTTCTTTCATGATGCTGTGCTCCGAAGCCACTCGTGTGCCACTGGCCACACATTACATTTTGGAAAATGCCCAGATGGTTCAGCACCTGTCTGCCTTCAAGGCTGCCCCTTAGTATATGTTAAATATGAATGAACCCAACCAAGATCACCATAAGGCCCCATACAGAAACTGTTACATGCTAGAGATGTACTTTCATACTGGTATAGATAATCTAAATTCCCAAACTGGAATAAAGGACACACCTGAATTTGAGAAGGTAAGGAGGAATACAGACCATTAAAGCAGTAAAAATGCAATGTATAAACACCTGATACTTCTAAATTCTGCTTGCAAAAATGCAGCAGGAACCCGAGTTTTCCTGAAAGAACATTGAAAGCACTACCCGCAGGGACTACCCAGGAGAAAACAAGACAAAACTTTAAGTCTGTCAAGCACAATTTTAACAAGTTTCTTACTTAAAACCTATACAGGTGTTACTTGTAACAACAAGGAAACAAACTCCAACTGTAAGTACAATTTAAACTGACAGTTCGAAATTGCCTGGCCTTTTCACATACAGGTATTACGGTCAACCAACCCCATAATACCCCTCTGCCCTCAGGAGAAGAGAGCTTGATTCATCTTTCAACATCTCAAAAAGATCAACTGATGAGTCAGGTCCCACCATAGCAATTACCAGTACAAACAGTGTGCAGGTTTATAATACAGATCCAATCGCAGCTGTGGGGCTGGGGGAGAGGAGGGGTTCATAAGCTATTATTCACAACAGCATTTTGGCAAAAGGCACCCAGGATTCATAATCTGGCCTTGTAAAACTTTCGGTTTATGGACATAAGACTTAGTCAGAAAGATTGAGGTTAAATTAGCGCCCCTCATAGAGAAAACATGGGCAACAGTTTATTAAGCAGGGGATGTTTTCATCAATGAAAGATCTAAATGGTGACAAATACATATAAGAGGCATTAACTAAGACCCTTCTAGGTATTATATAAGCATTCTCTGACCAAACTTAACACATATTTAAGGTGGATACAAGCACAGTACAACACATCAAACCCCAGCATCCTCCCCTGCCTCAAAAAGAAACAAGTGCAGACGGCTACACTTCAGCTGTATGGACACTTCAAATCAACCTGGGACCATCTGTATCGACAGGCACCTTATCTATGGAAAATACATTGATTTGGAAGATGGAGAATCCTATTAGAGGTTTAGGACATTCAACTGTACTTCATTAGTCAGCCTGAACACACAAGAGCTCTAATAGCTTGTATCCTGTGCACTAGGGAAATGCAACTACAGAATAAACTTCCTGAGCAATTAATGGGTAATGATATAATCTGGTTAATCTCATTGGAATGAAATCTAGAATTGAAAGAGGAAACAGGGAATGTATTTCTCTAGAAACAACAAAAACAAACAGCAAAGGGTGCTACAGAGCAGAGTCCCAGTTGGCATTTGCCGGAAGAGATGGGCTCCGCCAGAGGGAAAGAAATTGCTCTGATTTACATCAGGGTAAGAGATGGCTCTCTAGCTGCAATGCCACAACATCGGCATTTCCTAGCAATCTCATCCTCCTGCAGCTCTTTACTGATTTAATGTTTTGCTTACTTACAAATAAGGACTTAATGAAAAGCATACAAATGAAACAGATGGAAGTCTTAGGTGCAGCCAGGCCAAAATCAGTCACACGCAGCAGAGATTAGTGCAAGTTATGCAGATCACATAACCCTCTGGAAATTGCACTCCTTTAGATTAACACAGAGGGTCAGAACAGAAGGAAAAAACCCCTTAAAGGTTGCTCTCTGACACAGAAAACATTTTGCCCCACTGGACAGTACAGGCTTTTAGTAAAAAATAGTGTAATTTATAAAGAATTTCTCTAAAATAAAATATGTTTTTAATGTAACATTTATTTCACTAATAAAGTCTCAGAAAACTCATCCTGGTGCAAGGGTAAAGCTTTAACATTGATGCCAAACCCTTACTCAAAGATTAGCCTTGGCAGCTCTAAAATTAAAGTATGGCACAAGCTCAGCAAGCACAAACTTCTGCACTCAACACAGAACAAAACCCAACAGTTGTATTTTCTATTACTAATTTGGAGAATGCCTTGAAAGGATCAGGCTCTGGAAAGTACTCACCGCCTATCTTGGAACCTCTTCAGAGCAAGTCCACAGGGCTTGATTGCCTGGAGAAGACACAAACCAAAAATGCCTTACATTACAGCTTTCCCACCTTTTGGCCTCCCCTGTAAAAACCAATTTTCCCACTGAAAAAGGAATCAGAATTAGTCTAAGCATGCAAAAATCTCTAGTCCAGTTCTTAGCCTACACTGAGAAACAACTTTGTTGCCTGCATTTGCATTTCATTATTTGTCCTGAAATAGAAATCTGCTCCCATGTTGAAAAATGCACAGATTTCTGTCAAATACAAACAGCAGATTCTTCTGGCATTCAAAAATCTGCTGAAACCACCCTTTCCACTTTAAACCTTTTCTGTAAAACTCATCTTTCAAAATAAGCAAGTATGAAATTCAGATTGAAGTTTGCTTGGCCTATACCTTAGAATATTAGTATGCAAAGATCTAAAACCAGGAAAAAATAGAAATAAAATGTGAGGGAGCCAGCTTCATGTTTTCTGGAGCTATTAAGCTTTGCTCCAAACAGTTAGAAATTACTTCTCCTTCCATTGAGCAAGCTTCTCAAGAAAGCAGAGTATAATAATTTGCATCCCTTCAGCATCTGCCAGCTGTGAATCCTGAGGGTTTATCAGTGCTTAAGGAGTCACAGACGCGAGCATCAAGAGCAAGCTCACCTGCTCCTTCAATTCCTAATCTCTTGAAATTTGTGGATTAGAAAATTGAAAACAAGTGACTCCCTTTGATTCCCACCTTCTCACAGAGCCTTCCAGGATTTCTTCCACCACCAAACCAGGCACAGCTGTTCATCACACACATTAATCTCCTCCAGTTCAACTTCTCCAGCCACACCAACTTCCTTCTTACCAGATTCTTGTCTGACCCAGTAACCCCACAAATTCTGCAAACAAAATCCCCCCGGGTTTGGGACTCTACTTCCAGGCACCTCCAACCCATCCCTAACACACATATTTCCTTTGCCACATGCAAAACCCCAGCCACGGAGATCCAGACATTACCATGCCTCCCAAGAGTCTTCTTCAACACTTCACCATCCCTAGAAGTAGGAGTTTATTCCTTTTGTGATACCATTCACACTAATTACAGCTTGCCTGAACCCCCAGAGACATGGGACAGAGGTTTCATACTTCTCCCCTCACAGCAGTCTTCTAGACACTGCAAACCTGTTGTGCCAATCCTTTGCCTTCTCTCCAGATCAAACATGGAGCATGGTTAGCACACCTACATTGCACCAGTCATAAGGCAAAAGTTTCACCAACATTTTTTTTCCCCTAGCTTCCTGCTGAGAATATCAAAACTGCCAAAAACCTAACTAGGATGGAAGTACATCATATCATCTGCTCTTCTTCTATCCACAAGATCTATTACCCCGCTGTAGAAGGAAATTAGGATGTCTGACATGATTTGTTCCAGACTAATCCATGCTGACTGTTACTTATAAGCACCCAGAAGATGCCTAGGTGGGAAATAATTTATTCACTTCCAGGAAAATACTGTAATAAAAATCAGCCTGATTGTACTCCATTTCCATTTCTTCCTTTTTAAAAAAAATTAGCACTATTTTTTGCTTTTTCATTGATAGGGAAACCTCATAAATTCGCTGTGGGTTTTCAGAAATAATCACCCAGAAAAAATTTAAAAGAATCCAATTCAAGAACCAGCTGAAAACCAGTTCCTTCTACAAAGTGTTAAATAGGTGAGGTCAGGACATCCAAACCTGCCACGGGGTCACCAGCCACCTCCTGCAGGTGCCCTCTCCCCTAAACACTGGTGGTGCTGGTTGACCAGCTTTTACTGAAAATCAACCTTGCCACATGTGTCCTCCCAACATCTGGGGAGGTTGTTTTAAACAAACCTTTCCCCAAGGCCCAGAAAACCTGTGTCGTGGACCCCACCTAGGCATCTCACAACCTGGAAGAGAAAATAAAGATGAAAAACCTGAGTGTTCCCTAAATGATTCTTCTCCTATTTAATTCTGGTATCCTCACTCATCAGTGCAGATGTTAACTACATTGGTCTTCTGCTCACAGGAAGGAAGATCCAAGACTTCATGAAATTTTCTATTACTCTTGAGATCCCTGGGCAGGCACTCACAAATGTTGCAACCCAGCAGCAACACAAGCATTTCAACAAGTCATTTTAGCTTCAACATCTTTATAGGAGGACAGGGACGGATGGTATGTCTCCAAGCTGCCAACCCAACAAAACCCAATATAAAGGCAAGGTAAGGATTGAACCTGGTCAATGGCAAAACAGGAAATCCAGAAGCCCTTCCGATTTCTCTGCAGTGTTGCTGGTACAAAATTGTTGTGCCTTCCCCATTCCAACAACCTTGGAGAATAGTTCAAGATTATTTGGCCATATTTATAAATTTAAAATAAACAGCATTTCTCAGTCCTTAGATACATTATGGCACCCCAAGGCAGGGGGGGGAAAGGCTACCTAAAGTCTTATAATCATACAAAACCTTTCCTCCAACAGGATGGATGGTAACTGGACAGAACACGTTCATTTCTATGTTAACAGCACATGAAGTATTTAAATCCACTGCCAATTAAAAGTGAGGTATAATTGAATTAGCAGAAGCAACTTATGGCAGAAAGTCAATTACAAAGCAGAATTAAAGGAAGAGATGTCAGTAACTTGTGGAGGCCGGACAGGAAGAGGCAAGTGCATCAATCTACTATTTTCAGAGCTGCTAGCAAAAAGCTTATGGAGGAGACTGCTCCAAAGAATAATTTGTAAAGATGCTCCTTATAAAAAGAGATTAATTGACAGACAAGAGACACCAAGGTGACAAATGTTTTTTTTTTCAGACCACACTTTGACATGGCTGGCAGGGGTAATAGTCCCTTGCAATGGTCAGGCATCACCCACCCCTGCCTTCCCCACAGGCACTGCAGCTCTGCCACATCCTGCAACGTCCTTGGACCTGCCTTAGCTTGCACTAAAATTGTTGCAGACACCTTCCTTTTTCTTTTGTCTTCTTTTCCAAAGTGATTTTAAGCCCATTCCTTTGCTTTAAGTCATAGACACAATGTTAAGTCAGTGTCCTTGTACGTGACAGAGATGCCTCAAATGTTCTGGGCACTTTTCTTCCTTTAATTGCCACTGTTTTACCCTGCCTTTTTCTAGCCTCCTTTTCTTCCCCTTTAGCTGATACTGTCCTTGATCAACATTGATGCTGATAACCGATAAGGCCCTCCCATACCTCCAAGGTTCACCTTTCATAACTGCATTAAGACAAATCAATCCTGTTATTAATGTTGCTACATTTGTGGATGGTGTGATCTGTCTGCAAACACCATACGTGTCAGTGGAGAGAACCCCCAGCACTACATGAAGTCTCTGCTGTCCCTTATTTGCAAGTTCTTTTTCAACTAGACTCTACTATTTTTATTAAAATGTGTGGGTTTTTTCTTCCTTTCTCGCAAATGCAAACTGGTGAGGGCTTGTAGGACATACAATTTTGCAGTTCCCTCTACATGTGAGTAGCAATAGTCCACAGACAGCCAAGAAACTAATTGTTCTGTCACTATGGATTAGATGATCCTTGTAGGTCCTTCCCAGCTGAACTGTTCTATTCTGATCTGATTTTCCTCCAGTCCTCCCCAGCTGGCTAGCTCATCACCCACTACTGCACCTCTACTACTACAGTAACCTTGGTTACTGCACTTCTACACGTTCTGCAGATGCACCCTGACTGTATGTGTAGCAAGGCCAGCACTTGTGCCAGCTGACAAACTGCTCTGGAGTGTGTCCACCCACTCCTTCCTCCATAGGAAGTCTCTTCCCATGCACCTCGTGCCCCCTTTTTCCTCCTCACCTTTCACACCAGGCCTGTAAGCCACCATGCTCGGAGTCCAGCCAGCAGCTCTGAGAGGTTCCACCTAAACATATAATTCAACCGCAGTGCAAGGAAACTCCCAGAGGACTTCAATCTCCAGGTTTGTTCTCTTTAAGACCCCTTACAGCCCAGAAGAGGAGTCACTCAGGTCACTCTGTCCATCAAAGGATTGTCACTACCCAAGCTCACTTCCAACCTGTCAAAGCCCCAGGGATCACTAGCACTGCTTAGCACAGCTCAGAGAGCCCAGATGCCACCCCAGCCCAGCGCAGGTTCCTCTCCTTCAGCTACCCGGCAACTTCTCTAGCCCACACTGAGCTCCAGGGTGCTAAACTAGAGATTAAGATGCTGGCTAATGTAAAAGCTAATTCAGATCTTCTCCTCAATGGCCTTCTCTGGCTTTAGCACAGATACACCTCAGGCTGTGTGTCCCTGAGGGGCTGGCGTTCCTGAGAGAGATTTCTGTTGTGTCAACAGAATGAACTGCTGCCAGTCCTTTCTCTGCCTGGGATACTGCTAGTGGCACCTCTCCTGTTACAATTACACTGAAGCAATGCACTGGCAACACCCACAGAAATATTATAATCCAACCACTGCAATGGGAAACTGATGTGTGGAGACCCTGTACCCTCCCCAGGAACATCTCAGGAGGCATATGGTTCAGTCAGACACTGCCTCAAGCCACAGGCTATCAGCAGAGCCTCAAATGCGTCAGTTCTGCTAGCAGACAGGAGATACGCCCTTACATCTGCTTTCAGCTGTCAGAACAATTGTGACAACAGTGAATCTCACCTCGCACAATCAAACCGGACTTGCTTATGCAGTGAGATGGTCACAAAGCCCAGAAACTCTTGACGAAACTCTTCTCCTGGTTATCACCACACCAAAGCATCACTTCTCACAGGGAAGACTCTAACCTAGAGGCTGCCAGAGCATGAAGGAAACACCAAGCACGGACACTATCAGGAAACAGCAACAGGGAGGAGTTCAAAACATTCCTTGGAGGCTGTGTTTGCTTATTTGGAGCACCTCCTGCACCTATTGACTGAACACACTGAACAGGCTCCCAGGCTACTGCTGTAAAGCAGCCTGCATTTTTAGAGGGTGTCCAACTCCTGCCAGTTCTCTGCATTGAGGCTTTCTCCCTCTGTATTTTATTTGGACAACTTTCCAACACAAATTTTTGCAACCTAAAGCCCACTGCAGCATCACTGATGCCTACACCTGCTCATGAAGCTAACCTGACGCTGCTAGGTGAATTTAACCGGTAACACAGGTGAAATGCAGGGACAGGTGCACCTCTCAGCAGAGAAGACAGAACAAAGAATGGTGGATATTTCACCATGAAAAATACAAAACAAAACAAGGAGAGTGGGGCTGCTGGGTGTTGGGGGATGATGGTGTAATCTCTGCCCTGCCAGAAGGTTGTTTAACCTCGGTTTCCCTTGGCGCTCTATCAGGTAAATCAACAAAACCTGAGGGCATGACAAGATGTTTACTTGGGTGCATAAATGTAAACTCTCCAAGTGAGTAAGAGACCTACATCTGTCTGGAAGACTGTAACTTGTGCTCCTACCCAAGCAGAAATGTCACACCTTAGCTGTGGGACATCAGAGTTAGGCTCACAGGAGTCCCAGAAATCCAATGAAATTAAGCTACCTATCCCCCTGACATTTACTGTGAGATTTCAGGAAATACTCCATGCTGCCCTGCACATCTCCACTGCACATCTGCCATGCTGGAGCTCACTTTACAGCACAGAAACACTTAGACATAAGTTAGTAGAAGATCAGGTGAGTAACTGTTGTTCCACATCTCCAAAAACTGCTCTCTGAGCATCCCTGACTGAAGAACAGCCTGAAGTGTGCAGTACAAGAACCTCATCTTGGGCTGATGCTACTGTAACACATCCCTGCCAGGCTAAGGGGACCAACAGGGGGACCAACAGGGAAACCAACTGAAACCAAAAGAAGCCAGTGCAAAGGAGAAACCCACACACCAACATTTTCATTTCTATAATGAAATAGATCATGGGCTCCATTGCCACAGATTCATCTCAGTGGAGGCAGATGCAACTACCCTGGCTTCAGTGGAGTTTTGCTCACTTCAGCCCAAAGCTGCAGACTGAGTTTCTCCTTTACACCTTGGTTTTGGGTCCAGTCCCTCCTGCTAATAGACCCCCTCTCACAAGTTGACCAATAACCTTTTAACCAATGAGGATGACCATGCCACAACACCTTGCTTCAAAGGGGTGAGGAAGCTGTGCAAACATCTCCTCTAATTCAATGAGTAATTAGTATCTGCACAGTTTTACACAAGCAAAGCTGTTTGACTTATTAAACACACCCCAAACTCAGGTTCCACAAAACCAACTAAAAGAAAACCACAACATGGTAAGGGAGCTTTACAAATTAAAGGGTAAGCAAAGGCTTACTCAGCACAGCACTAAGGCTAAGACCAGAAGCTAAGCTGGGTAAGTTGATGTTACCACAAAACTGACTGCCCAAGTAAGCTGTACAAGCTCATGTACTGCAATACATTCCTCTAGAAGTTGTGTGCACATGAAATAAGGAATCACTTCAGTATTTTTGCCTTACTGAATTGCAGGGTTATTTTGGTGGTTTTACTATTGACAAATGCCACATACTGCCTGGTCTGACCTGCACATAAGTCATCAGCCTGTAACAGTTCAAAAGGACACTGGCAGTTGGGGACAGAGCAGTGCCAGTTATTTATTTCCGCTTTTAGACTTTTTCCCAATACAATTAACTAAACTATGTCATTACACATTCATTGTCCAGGAAGTTTATCTCTTCCCCTTTTTAGCCTCCTTTTCAGTTGCATTTCCCTGCTTCACAGGATGCTCTAAACTAAACATCACATTCAAGTTACACAATAAAGATTTGGGAGGGATGGAGTGAATACGGAAGGTCATGGGAAGGGAGGTGTCTGCTAAAATAAGATTTGCTGAGCAGCTACACAGAACATAGTGCCCACCACCTTTCATTAAAGGAGACTGCAAATTTGTATCAGCTAAGATACCAGGGGGAGTGATATAACAGAGCAGTAGTTGAAAGAGTTCAAAAAACTTTCCAAGGTCTAAATGAAGCCTGCACTTATTCAAAAACCAAATTACAGTAATGAATGTTGTTACGGCACAGCCAAGGTGCCTCATGTAACCTGAACCGTCTCTGCATATTGAGGCTCTTTTACACTACATAAAACCACACTCCAGTTACAGAATATGCAGCTGCATTTAAATTGAATTTATCATAAACTAGTGCTCCTGGGCAGATAATTTATTAATTTTTAAAAAAATTTACAGGTTCTCATCTTTATAATTATAAGGGGAAAACCACCGTGAAAGCAAAGCCAAGACCAGATGTACAGGTGTCTTGTAAACCTCCAGAGAGCTGGAAAAGCAACATTAAAAGCAAAACTTCCTGCACACATCAATCACAGCTTTAGAGGCTGTAAAATATCAACTTCAGGTGACAAAGATTTTTCCAGGCTGATGGGTCTTCCCTGCTCTGCCAGGACAGGCTGCCACTTCCCCGCAGGCAGTCCCCCTGCAGCCCACAGCTTACCTCAGCATGAGCTGTCCTGGAGCAACTGGGGGACGTGGAGATGGGTATAGCCAGCAGCAGGGCTGTCTGAAATACAGATGGGTGAACCCCTCCTCAGTAGCTGCAGGGACACTCAGGTGACAGCACTGAAGTCCCCTCCTCTTTGTACTTGGTGAGAGCCACAATCTGTGTGAAACCAGGCACCTGGAGAAGACTGACAGGTGACCACCTTGAAGTTTAAGCTTTGGGATCTATCACCATTGCTACTCTGGGTAGGGATTTTTCCCTTTCCTTCCACTGCTGACAGACATCAAGAAACTAGTTCAAACAGAGGCGATAAGGAAAAGCAGGAGCCTGGCATCTCAATGGCTTGTTGTGGACAACAGGGTGAGCTGGGGAAGGAGGAGACAAGCGGTGGCACGTCACGCCAGCCATGGACTCCGGCCAGAGCTGCAGAACCCAGCACAGGGATATCACAAATGCTGTCACAAGCACAGGTGGCAGTAGTGACCAGCCCCGAGGGGCTCAGCCTGCAACATGGCTGTATCCCAGCACCTTCACATCTTACTCAAGGACCGGGCACGACACAGCAAGTGTGCTCACATGGAAAGCAGGATGCACATTATACCCCTTATGATATTTTAAAGCCACTGACAGCTCATCTTTCTGTCTAGTGACTGTTACACCAGGAGACACACTTGTTATGAGCCCTCAGCATGCATTAATATTCAATAGTCAGCCCAGCCTTTCCCAAGTACAGCTCAAGAATATTAAAACTTCCCCAAAACTGTTTTTGCAATGCTTTCATGAAACTGAGCAAGCAATGCAGAACATTTTTGTTAGAACCATGCCTCCCCACCAAGCATAAAAAGCCATCAAGCCCATTAATGAGGCATACAATACCACAGCACCAGCCATGGGCACCAATCATCTGAAAACAAAGCTTGGCACCAAGATGCAGCTAACTCAAAATGTCCCAATACAAATGGGACTAGCCAACACATGGTTGTGAAGATCCTGCTCCCCAGAAGACAACTGCTAAGCCAACAGCTGAGGAAGAAGATCCTTGAATGTATCCTGCAACGTGCCAGAGCTCTAGAAACAGCCAGCAAGGGCACTTCTACTTCCAAACCTTGCCTTCTGAATTACACCCCTAAAACAAGCACTCAGTAAATTCTCATGTTTCTGGTGCTACCAGTTCATAAGATCTTGCCACATGTAAGGGACTTCTGGAAAGCTGCAGCATACACCTTGCAAACAGCCTGCAGATGATCCCTGTTGGGGGTGATGAAAGCACAGGCAAACATCAGGAGATCTGAGAGAGGAGAAATTGCAGTCGTTGTGGCTGAGAAGATCAGATCTGGCAAAACCTGTGTGCAGTAAGTAATTCTGTCAGAAGAAAGACCCCCTCCTATAATGGACACAGCAATTGCTTTGTTCTCCCCTCTGGAGGATCCAGCAGCATCTTGGCAGGTATTGACGATAGATGGGATTTGCTCCTGCAAAGACTCCTCTCCTTCTCCCGGCTGGCAGGAAGATGTTGCTGGAGTCACAAATTCCTCCTCCTGCAACTGCCTGCTGCTTTGGAGGGCTGGTCATAATCTGAGCAGGATGAGACAGACTTGCTCCTTTAGAAAGTGCCACCAGGGTCAGAAGTTTTCCAATGGAGACAAGCCTGGCTGGGCAAGTCAGCTTGCAGATTCAGGGCATCTCCTTAAGGAGATGGGAGAGGAGGGCTAGAAGATTAATTAGAAATGAAGGGTGGTCTTTGCATATCTCCTGAGAAAAACACAGCTCTCCGTAACAGAGCTTTAGGGCCAGATTTACGAATGAATGCCATTTTAAGAAGCACGACACAAGCAGAACAGAAAGTTGTGACTGCATTCTACCGAGCTCATTCTCATTTGCTTTCAGACCATTACCACAGCTCCAATTACCCTCAGCTGGAATGAAATCCAATTTCCATTAAAAAAAATATGTATTTTGATACATCTTCTAAAAGAGCCCCTGACTGGTGCAGGCAGAGCTGCTGCTCTGGGAGAAGCATGGCACAGCCCCCCCTAGGCTCTCACTCTCTCACTGTGCTCCCCAGGAGGACAGGCATGCATGTAGTGACCAAACTCCTGCCCCAATGCCCTGAGAAGGGGCCACAGCCATCGGCAAGGGTACAGCACCCACAGAAACTCCCCAGCCAACAAGTTACCAACACCAAGGGAGCCAACTGAAATGAAAAGGTTTCCCACAAATTATTTCACTGGGTTTGCTACACATCAAACCTAAGACAAGAGGAATCATTTGCCACGGGATTTGAGGGACTCAGGCTCCCTACACCAGGGAGAGGCTTGGCCTGCCACCCTCTTCAGGACATAACCATCCAGGCTTCATTGCACAAAGCCAGGAGAGAGGTTAGATACAGGCACAAGCTTGTTCCCATTTTAATAATTCTGGCTTTCAGAGACTGGTCACAAAAAGGTGACTGTCAAATACATTAATTTCTAGCCCATTTTATTTTTCCTCCTTTAATAAACCCTTACACACAGGAGCACCCATTTTCTGGAAAGCCCTCCAGGATCCCTCTAAAGAAAGCTGACATCTATGAGCTCAAGAGCAATAAACTCAGCCCAGCAAAAATCATAGTGTCTAACCATGGAAGCCCTTTTATGCCAAGTCTGCTTTCTTCTCCGTTCTCCTCCGTACAGCACTCCAGCTGTATCAGTACAAGAGCTTTAGCAGGACAGACACCAGGGAGAGGAGACTGAGAGAGGTGATACAAGACACAGGGGTACTGATTGTTGAAGAAGAAACTTTAATTGGAAACTGGAAGGAACAGCAGAAGTCCCAGCTTGTTCCAGGATGGTGCTTTGACCGCTCTGCAGAGGACTATGAAAGGCAGCTGCCTGCGATACCCACCGTGGTGCCAGGCAGCTCCTGCCAGGCCTGTGCTCCCAAGCCTAAGTTTCAAGTTGCTGCCTTCCTTTAAGCTTTGGGGAAGGGAACATAGGGTTTCAAAGAGTATTTAACACACTTAACAGATGTTGGTCCTAGGCACTTTCCTAAGCACTGCACAGTATGCCTGCTTTCTTTTGAACACACATTTCATAATTAAAGTCAGTGCTAATGGTTATGCATCCACGATGACCTCCCTCATAATTCCCATTCCCCCCTCACGTGCTTGCAGCTCATCCTTTGGCCTCAAATTCTTCTCCAAATGAAAGTCTGCTTCGCTCCTCCTGGATAAGTTAAGAGATACAAAGAGATGTCTTTGGAGAAACACTATTTACCCGCTAAAACACACAAACAAAAAAAAAGCTTCCATAAAGAAATAAAAGGAAAGGATACCCCATAAATGCTTTGATGGCAGCACTTTGCAGCACAACCAAAAACAGCGAGTGCTCTCCCCTCACACCATGGGCAAGCTGCCAAGAACAGAGCATCCTGCACACAATGCCCTTTAGAAAGAAAAAAGAAACCTGAAAAAAAATCCTGCTACCTCCGAGCAAGGAAAGCATCCCTTCTGCACAGACACGCAAGCCTTTGCGGAGCAGAGGTGAATGAGAAGCAGGCCGAGGAAGGCTTGCAGCACACCCACACTCTGGCTCCACGCCCCCCCAAGGCATTTCTTTTCCTCCTTCCTCCCACTGCCACCACCCCCACCTATTCTAAAATGACTTTGCATGAGCCACGTGCCAACTTTCAAGCATCTGCAAGATGTATTTCCTTATCCCATGCCCAAGCTACACCATCCATCACACACGCTTGTATTTTCATGGAATTACAAGAATCTGGGGTTTGCACACCAGAGGACATGTGTGTGCTCCCTCTTGCCAGGGCACCCAGAACGAAAGGCTCCTTGTGCTTCCACCGGTGGGCAGTATATTCCCCATGCTGGCACACTGCACGGCTGAGGAATCAAAAACAAACCCCTTTGCCACTCTGACTAGTCCACCGGTTAATTCATTATGATAAACCCATTGTCCAAAACAAAAACATAATTTAATTGCTAAACCAGCTGCCCAAGCATAGCTGTTGCTCTTGGCAAGCATATCAGGATCTCAGTACATCTCATTTTCAGCAAGCATCTCTGTAGGTGCAAGCCATGCCTTCCACCCTTGAAGTCTCCAGGTGTCTCTGTCACCCAGACCCAGTGTTTTCCAACCCAAGTGGATACTTAGAGGGATAACTGTCATCTCAGGACACCTCTCTGAATACATTAAGGTTACAGCAACTGAAATACTAGCAAGCATCCTTTTTTTTTCCCCAGTTGTTAAACCTGCATTTATTCAGCTGGACCTTCTTCTATTTAGGCAGTCTGATCTCCCTTGAAAAGAGAGGGCAGAAAAAGAAAATAAGGCTAAAACATATTTGTAGAAGTTGCCAAAAAAATTGGCAGAGGGTCTCAAAGGCTGGTGCATGAACTGTCTGTAACTACAGTTACATCTAAGTTTTGTTGCTGTTTGTTGTTCTTTTTTTTCCCCAGCCAGGTTTCAAGTAGATTGTGTCACTTGATACAGGCAGTTCCATCATCGGGAAACGTGGCATGTAAGAGAAGAGAAAGGTGACCAGGTTGCAGCTGGCATCTTTTGCATGGAATGCTCCCATCATGGATTTCCACAGTCTCTCAATGAATATAGATCACCAGAGAGAACTCTTTAAACTGCTTGCTGCTTTCTTTGTCTTAAAAGATACACACCTACAGGGCAAGAAACACTGAAATAATCAAAATACCATTGCCATCTCTTCCACCCTGGTTATTCACAGGTATCTACAAACCTACTGTAGAAATTCTAAGCAGCATTTATTATTAATAATAAAGGCATAATTCATGCAGTGCAATCCAAAAGAACTGCAATAATTCTGAGATTGTGAGATAGATCCACTCCCCTCTCATCTCCTGCCTTCTAATTCCAGTGCAATCAGTGCAGGAGAATGCATAATTCATGCTGCAGTCGATCCTATGGGTCTCCCAGTCATTAAGCAACATAACACTGAACTTTCAGAAAGGTCACATTTCCAGGATGTTCAGCTGAAAAATATTATCTCCTATCCACTGAAAGGCTCAGGGAGGTAAGAGTCTCCTTCATGGTGTATTTGCTCCTATTGTTTAAGGATTCACAATTACTTTGCTACTGTAGCATAACAATAGGCAGAAGATATTTATCTGGGCAAGTCAAGAAAAGCAGAAATCTATGGGTGATGCACGTTAGCAAAACCCAACCGACCCATGACGGCTTTTATACGGCAAAAGGCTGATGAAGAGAAGATAATTATTTGCATTTGTTACTCACAGGATGGTAGAAGATTATTGAAACAACAGAAATTTCAGGCATTGATTTAAAACATTTTATTTTCATGAAAAACACCAAAATTTTGCAAGAGCAAATCCTTCCACAATCCACAGGTAGGACCCCACACAATACAGTAATACAGCTAACATGAGCTATAGATAAGTCACCTCTTGCCAAAGGAAATTTAAGTTCAGTCTGAGTTAAGCTCCATGAAGATGCTGAAGTCGGACACAAACTATTTTCTAATACAGGCAACAAATGAAGACACTGATCCCACATACAAACATTATGGAAAGCATCCTAGGAACATGAGAAAAAATACTTTTTTTTAAAAAAGTCTGCTTTTCTTGCATTCACTGGAAAACTTATTGCATTTGTTACTGACTCTGATCTAAGTCATGGTTGTAGAAAAGACCAGCAGTTCTTTGGAAAAGTGTGAGATCCTCTTCCCATGAGAATCAGAGCATCTTGCATATGCAGAGACCTCATTCCACACAGTCTCACATCATTAAAAGTAAGAAAAACAAACATAACAATATAGAATTTAAATTCAGATTGCTCTCTTGATCTACTAGCATTCTTATCTCACTCATGTCAAAGTAATCAACACTCAAAAGAATACTCTCGTGCTTGAAAAAAAAAAAATCATGTTCCATCAGTATTTTTAATTGCAACCATTTCTAATCACAGACAGCATGCCTTTTTTTTTTTTTTTTTTTTTTTTTTTTTTTTTTTGTGCTGAGCCATAATCCAAGTTTAATGTTACTTAGGCTACAAAATAATCCCTACCATCAGCTCCCAACAACTGGCCCATGTTAGAGCCATGCCCAAGAGCTCGGGTGGCAAAACCAGGTATCACAGTGCCAACTGAGACACACACTGAACAAAGCACTGCCTGCACCGTCCCAGTGACGGCCCCATTCCATAACTCAGGTTTGCCTATACTTACACAAGTTCCTGCCAGTGCAAGCATCCAGCTGCAGCTGGCAGAACTCTTCTCACCATTGCAATTTCCTGAACAGACTCAGCTATGCCAACAAAAAGCACTTTTTTTTTGCCAACATAGCTGACTCCTCAGCAGAGCTGCTGCCAGCATTGCGACAGCCACTGTACACCAGCATGCACTTCTCCCCCCTCCAGTTTCCTACACTTCCAACTCTACACAGAGAAGCTCTCATTTAGGGCAAGAAACAAAGAAAAGAAGAAAACAGGTATCAGAAAGAGGTGACGTGCGCCCTGCTGGCTGGCCAGCATCTCCCCACATAACCTAAGGGAAGATGTGGGCCATTTAGCTGCCTTTTTTCCCAAACCTCACCACACTAGATGAAATCAAAGAGAGGCAGTTGTAAGATTCCTTTCACTCAATCAAAGGGATCCCGATCAGAGCACCTGAGAAGAGTCAGGGTAGCAGAAGCAAGGAGGATATTCAGCGCCGGAGCAGGCTGGCCCAGTGTGGGCTACTCTCTGGCTCTGCTCCTTGGCTATACTGTGAAGCACCTGATGATGCTGGTGGGACCCCATGCAGGGCAGCGTTATCATGGCAGTGGGCTGCTGAAACAACCCCCTGGCCTTTTACTTCATCTCAGGCATGAAAAGCTTTTGAACCCGCCACCACGACAAATGGCTTCTATTGGGAAAACCACGGAGTATTTTGGAAAGGGAGTAATTGATTCTTCCTTTCTTTGCCCCACAGGGAAAATTTGATCTCCCTACCAGACTTTCATTTGTGAATGGGGATTACAAGACAATTCTCAGTTCCAGTGCTTGCCCATAAATATTCCTGTGAAAAAAACTCATGATTTTGTCATAGAAGTAAAAATTACCCAGCTGCGAGCAGGAGACACAGACCCACTGAACACCCAGCTGTTATTCACAGCAAACCTTTCATTCCAGATGATGTATTATGCGACCTTTTCCCAAACCAAGCAGAAACTTATTTGCATGGAAAATCACTTGTAAACACACTTGCCTTGTTTTATTCCCTATTTCTTGCAATTCTTGGTACCCCAGCACCTACCGTGCACCAGAGCCCTGAACTCCAGCCCATGCCCCTGTAGCCCTGTACAAACCAAGGCTGGAAGGCTCCTTCGCTGTTACGACCCCCCGGGAGCAGGTTTTCCTCCCTTGCCCTAGGTTCAGGGAACCGGGGTGTCCTCGGCTACGGCCATCCAGCCTTCGGCACGGCCGCACGCATCTCCCAGGGGAGAAGGCAGCCAAAAAAAGCCTTTCCACCAGAGGCAAACGCCAGCATTTTTTAGACGCCGTTTGGAAAGATGGCAAATAGGAAGTCCGGATCTGGAGGAGTTGACTCAAAGCTCTCTGCAACATACATACATGCGGCGGGAACTTCGCCGGGTAAACCATTAACCACCATAAAGCAGAGCTGCGTAACTCTCTTTATCATCAGGCGAGACTCACACTCGCCCTAAACACACTCGCGGGCGGCATGTGTATATATACACACATATAGGTTCGGATATCCATACACACACAAACGTACCGAGAAAGACATCCAAACACACACATCAGTGGTTTTCCGAGGGCAGGGGGGACGCTGGCGCTCCCCACTGCTCGGGGCGAGGCAGGCGCTACCAGCGCAGCCCCGCGCCGGCGGGGCCGGTGCCACCGCGGCCGGTGCCACCGCTCCGCATACCCCGATGGAAAAGGCGACCGCCCCGCTTCACTCCGCGCCCCGCGGGGGTGTCAGAGATGAGTGGAGCGCCCTGCTCCCAAAATCTAGCCGGCATCTTTCCAATCCTCGCTTACCAAAAATACCCCCAAAAAAGCCGAAAAGCCCCCCACCCCAACTCCCCTCTTCTACAGTCTCCGCGGAGGAGAGCAGCGCGGCTTTCCCGCGGCCCCGCCGAAGTTTCCGCGGACGGCGGCGAGCGGCAGCGGGGCAGCCCCAGCCCCTTACCCGGCTGGCGGAGCGGCGTCCCGCGGCGGCAGTTGCGCGGCGGCTTCCTGGGAGCTACAACTCCGCGGCGGCGCCCAGGCGAGCCGCGCGCCTACGGAGCGGCGGCGAGCGGGGAGGAAAAGAGGAAATGAGCGGGAGGCGCATTGGAGGGAGGGGGAGGAAGAAGCCGTCGCCGAGGGACCGGGGAGAGCGAGGGACGGAGCTCAACTTCCCCGGCGGGGCAGCGAGCGCTGCGGAGGGGGGCGGAGCGCACCGCGCCGCTGCTCCGCGGCGTGCGCAGCGCCGAACCTCGCCCAGGGCTGGCCAGCCCGCCGCCGCCACCGGCGCTCCCGCCCAGCCGGGCCACTTGGTATCGCCCTACCCGCCTCCCCGGGCCCCCGCTGCCGCCGCCAGCGGGCAGGAAGTGCGGGGCCGACGGGGCAACGCGGAGAGGCGGCTCCGCGGGGTTGCGCGACCGCGGGGGATGCGCCCGCCCAGCCGGCGATCGCTGCCGGCCTCACTGGCAACGCGGGCGGGGACATGGGGAGGGGGCGGAAAAAAGTTTAGATTTTTCGTGGTTTTTTTTCTCCTTCCCCCCCCCTTTTCTTTAAGCCCAAAGCAAATGCGGGAACCATGGAGCAGGACTCCATCCAACCAGACTGTTGGACTTGATACTCTTAAAGGTCTTTTCCGACCAAATCGATTCCATGATTCCGTGACTCCCGTGGCACCGGCTCATGCGAGGCCCTGGGCGCATCTCCAGAGCGGCTGGAGGTGGCAAGTTTTCGGTGCGCGGGGAGCAGGGTGGCAGTGGTGGTAGCTGGGGAGAGGTCGCTGAAAGCGAACACAACAGCCTCACAACACACCCCAGCCTTCCCTGCTGAGCAGGGCGATGCAGACACAACCCCCGTGCCACCCAAACTGTCCACCTTCCATCCCAGCAATGCCACCCACCGAAGCGATACAGGTGAACTTGGTGCAGGTATATTCGGTGAGCCTGTGGCTGGGTGTAGTCCCACCCGGCTGGAGACGGGCGCTTGCGGTTCTGTGCAAGATGTGAAATTGCACAGTGTACCCACGTACCCCATCACAAAATGGAGGGGATTTAAGGATTGATGCTAATCTGCTTCCCGAGGGTGGTAATTGGAAGCATTGCTCAGAAATATGGCCTGCAGCACAGACAAAGAAATTAATCCTCCCGTTAGGGTATTTTTTTCTCCCCCAGCTCCTGCCCAGCACGTTTTCAAGTCAAAAATATGTAGTGAGTTTAATGTAGTTGCCAGTGTGCCTTACCCATAGCTTTCATTCTGTCTCCCCTTATAGGAGACGAAGTGAGCACATTCTGTGCAGTCACAAGATAAGAACTGAATAGAGCTGAAATCGAGGCCATGCCAGAAAAGATAAAAGATTTTAGGGACAAACCTTGGGAGGCAAGAACAGAAAAATGCCATCACCACCAAAGTAGCAGTTTTTCAAAGCTTATCTCTGCACTAAGTCCAACAGATTTTTATAAGGACAGAAAAAAACCCCAACAAAACCACAAACAAATATCCAAACGCTCACATGTACTCCAAAAGCCTGAATACATTGGAACTAAATACATTGATACAAAGAGATGAAAATGTTACTCAAAAGTAACCACTTCCTCAAAGGCCTTTCAGAAACAGTTCAACCCTTTCACCAGCTTTAAAAAAAAAAAAAAAAAAAAAAAAGTAATAAAAATGTCAGCTCAAGACAAAGAACAAACTTGGAAACTAAAGAGCAAAAAACACCAGGTAAAAACTAGAAGCAGCTCCACCAGGAACATATAATGGAAAACTGTATGCAATCACCATTGCTGCCAACTTCACATACTTGAAGCTGGGTTCTTCTTGTAGGAGATGATAACATGTGAGTAATCCCCTTTTATTTGTGCTGGGTTGGGGCTGTGGCTCGCATCATGCCTCTCCAGCTGCTCTGCCAGGAAGGGCAGTGGCACAGGTGATGACACCACCCTCCACCCAGAAACAGGTGGCTACAGAGCCAGTACCTGCTTGAGGCCTCCTCCTCTGAGATTTACAGCTCTCAGGGCTGATGTCTGACAAGAGGAGGCAGTTTATGGCACTCAGTCTCACTTTCATTTTTAACACAGTTGTCACCTGGTAGCCCCAACAACAGGAGGTTTTCCGCTGCATGGTGCTGCCCCATGTCCCGCAGTGGACACATTGTGAGCCTGGACCTGCAGCCACTGCTGGAGACTGCAGCAGTTGCTCACAAAGATGCTCTGGTTCCATGGAGCTCAGTGGCTGTGAGTGCCCTGCCCTTGGTTTGGGGTGATCCTCATGTGGGTGTCCCTGTGCTGCACTGCACCTCGCTCTGCACAGCGTTCAAACCTTGCTGTCGGGAGCTGCCTATGCTGGGAGGCTCAGGGAAACGGTATGGTCAGTGCATACTTACTTGAAGGACTCATGGCTGCTCTTCTCTTCAAGCCCTCCATTATTCTGTATATTATCCCATGATAAATTGTGTAAATACTGAAAATAATTCTATATTCAATAATTATTGGGGGACACACAATAAGAATCAAATGAGGCATTACTATAATTTATACCCAACTTCTTTCTTCAGGAGTTGTACCCTTCCAGCGGTGACTGGATACAGGATGGTACAATCCAGATGACCAACGAAAGAAACATCACCAAGATTTCAGATTATTTTGAGTCCATATGCTAGATAACAAGCCATTTCTGAATTACAGAAATCCCTGGGGAAACAAGGAAGGATGACCTTAGAAAGTCCGCAGCTGGTCACAAGGAATCTGAGTGGAAAAGAAGCTGCAGATTGATTCCTGCAATGAGTTGTGAGGGCTGCTGCTCCTGCTCTGCAGCCTAACAGCTCTTCTCTCCTCTTCAGTGAATGTGCCTCGTGAAGATAGTCAAGCCCTGCATTTACCCAGTAAGATCCGTAGGTAGGCAGTTACCTTCTCATATTATGCACTTCAGTGCATACTTGAGCATACTAATGTGATAAATTAATGTCCTGTGAAAGATCGTGTTCAGTTTTGGACCCCTCACTACAAGAAGGACATTGAGGTGCTGGAGCATGTCCGAAGAAGGGCAAAAATGCTGGTGAAGGGGCTGGAGAACAAGTCCAGGAAGGGCTGAGGGAACTGGGGTTGCTTAGTCTGGAGGAAAGAAGGCTGAGGGGAGACCTTATTGCTCTCTAGAGCTACCTGAAAAGAGGTTGTAGTGAGATGGGGGTTGGTCTCTTCTCCCAAGTAACAAGTGATAGAACAAGGAGAAACAGCCTCAAGTTGTGCCAGGGGAGGTTTAGATTGGATATTAGGAATTATTTTTTCACTGAAATGGTTGTCAGGCACTGGAACAGACTGCACAGGGAAGTGGTTGAGTCACCACCCTTGGAGGTATTTAAAAGATGTGTAGATGTGGCACCTAGGGACATGGTTCAGTGGTGGACATGGCGGTGTGTTAGGTTAGTGGTTGGACTCTGCTCTTCAGGGTCTTTTCTAATCTGAATGATTCTATGAAAGTAAGCACATTTGCAAGATTGGACCCACTGGGTGTATCTGGCATGTATGAAGTTCTTCTTTTGATGGCGTTAAGTTCATTAAGCCTAGCTGTAATCCTGCTGTGATGACCTAGTGTGGGCCTTCACAAACTTAAATCCATAGCTGCCCTCTCATCTCACCTTGTGTTTGTTTTTTTTTGTTTCTGCTTTTCATTCTGTTTCCACATTCAGGAGAGAGAAACAAAGAGGGATTAAATTAGATTAATCTGGATCATTCCAACTATGCTGAATTTGAAAATACTGTGTGAAATTCCTTCTGCTGTCTGAGCTTTAATCACCTAGGGATTAGATGGAAACCAAAGTATTTGAGGTGTGTGGCACACTGCTATTCTTTAAATATTTGCCATAATAATGAGAGCTTTATGAAGCTATTGCTGATCTTGAATTATTATCTGCCTTCCTGTGGTTTGGCATGATTAACTCGAGGAAGAGCAATATTTACCTTTTTGAGTAGTTCATCAGCTTGACCTGGGCAGCCCAGCACCAAAAATACAAAGGAAGAAACTGCTGGCAAGGATTAAGGATCACAGCCTGCTCTTTCCCTCTTGGTCTCCTGATACTTGTCATGGTTGTTAGCATGGAAAATGCCAGTGCTTCAGGAAGGGCTGGTAAGCAGCAGTGTCCTTGGAGGCAACCAATTGCTCCAGCTGCTTTTAGGCCAGGTGTCTGGTGGGAAGCTTGTGTGGGTCAGACAGGCTTTGATCTGCCTCTCCCAGAATAGCCAGGACTTGCCTCCACTGCAGACAAGAGCACATCTTCTGGCTGTAAGCCAGGGACATGGTCATCCTAGTCATCCCCATGCTGCCCTCCTGGAGAAGGATAGCACTTCTCCAGGGGGAGCTGCTGGCTGACATTTTTGCCTTGGAAAGAGCTCCTGCCTGGCCAGTGCATTTGCAGGACAACCTCATGGGAGCAACCAAAGGAGTACCCTCTCCATCACTGAGCTTCCTTACACTTTAGGTTTGATGGAAGAAAGCAACATTTTGAAATACATTGTAATTATTCATTTTGTTGTCCTGTTTTAATCTTGCTTTTGGAAATCCCTCACCAAGAAATCACTTTAGAGAAATTCAGCACCAATAGAGAAGTTTCAGCTGGTGTTATTTCACTGTGATAAAGCCAAGCTGTGTGGTAGGTATTTGGGGAAATATGAGGGAAAATTTTTTATTGGAACTATTTTCTTTGAAAAGTTTTGTCTTCCAGTACTAAAAACCTGGATTCTTGTCTATAAAGCCTTCTGTGTGTTTTTCTAGCAGATGCTGGGGCTTGAATCTTTGCCTGCATCAGTTTAACTCCTCTTTGTGCTCCTTCCCTTTGCATTTCCAGCTTGGACATAAGAGGCAAACAGACTTGGGAAATGCCACCTACACACATTGCTCTCACCTGCAATATGGGCAAGCAGCATCACCTGAACAGGCAGACCCAGTATTGAATGTACTAGTAAAACAAATATGCCAAGGGGTTTTGCCAGTCATCTGGATCACAGAAACTGGAGGTGAAAAGAGCAGGTAGATAATGACAGTGCATTTTTCTGCCAAAGCATGATTGTTCCCTGCAGAATTTTTTAGTGTACTTTCCTAGCCTGTTTTGAATGACCTTGGAGGATGGGGAGAGGTGGGTTGGGGGCCATCTGCTAGTACCCTCTGGAGTCTCTTTGTCTAATTTGAATAATATAATGCAGAGCAAGTGCAAATGGATGTTCAGAGAATTTAGTTACAACACAATATTCAATGTAGGTTTTTTGCATGTTTTTTCATCTTCAACCTATTTGCTTTGCTGGTCACTGTGCCAGCAACATCAGGTAGATGTAAAAAAAAAAAAAAAAAAGTAACAAAAAGTAGTGGAAGTATTCCATCATTGCATTATTTCTGCTCTTTCTCTTAGCAGGATATTGTCTTGGGTTCTTTCTTTCCCTGCGATGAAAAATGAATAGTAAGAGCTGTGATGATTGGCAGCAAGCCTGAGAACAGCAGATGTGAGCCTGCACAGCTGGACAAGAAAAAAATGCACTTTGCTACCTACATGTGTATTACGGTTGCCCCTGGGATACCGCAGTGCCTGCGGGGGACTTCGCATATGAACAGCCAAAGCCATCAGGTACATTTACATATATAAGAACACTTAACGTCCTTTTCAAAGTCAAAGAGAGCAACTATTAAAGCAACATAAAGGATTTTCTCTCCTTTAATTGAATGACGGAGGAGGGAAATAAAAAAAAAATAGGCCTGACAGAGGTGAAGAATTTTTGAATTAAACTGGCACATTTTCATTTCATTTACCGTTGTCTATCAGTTTATTACACGGAAATCTAAAAAGGACCTGATTTTGCCTCCCAGGCTGCAGTTGCTATGCCAGACACTAAAAGTCAGGTCTTTTAGATAAGATTTTAATATTAAAGCTTCTTACACAGAAAGGGGAAAACCCTGCTAAATAGGGAAAATTAAAAAGCCTCATTTCTCTCTGTGGTGCTTTACTCTAGTTTTGTGCTCCAGGGCTTTGGCACAATGTTTGCTGGGATTTATCATCAAAAGGTGTGAGGTGGGGGGTGTTTTAACTAAAACTATTTTAAAAAATGGAATTTCCTATGCCCCTTAGTCTGCACATGCTTATTTGGAGTTGCATCTACCAAGAACTCAGCTCTCTCATGGGATCTACTCTCAAGGATACATGCTATTGATGTTGGTTATTATGAGTACAACAGTATCAGGGCAGATCAGCAGGGCTTTGGATGTCCATCCAAGATCCCATGGCATAGTGAGGGCCTCAGCATCTTTGATCTTGGTATTCCCACCTGGAGTTTTTCCCCACACCAGCAGCAGCCTCAGCATCAGAACGCAAAATGCCATGTCTAACTTGTCTGAGCAGAAAATAGCAGGGAGTTTTCAAAGTGGAAGAGGACCCACACAGCTATTGAAGACTGTTGTGTCTATGGGATGCAAGAGTGAACTCTGGGCTTGTGGCCCAAAATGGCAGATTTATGCTGAGAGAG
This sequence comes from Hemiprocne comata, assembly GCA_020745705.1. Taxonomy (NCBI): domain Eukaryota; kingdom Metazoa; phylum Chordata; class Aves; order Apodiformes; family Apodidae; genus Hemiprocne; species Hemiprocne comata. Next base: position 88,321,665 of record CM036588.1, read on the forward strand.
GTGGGATTGAGTAAGAAAGCTCAAGTGTTTCTATGCAGAAGAAAAGATCAATGCTGTTACTTGTATTCTGAATCATAATAAGAAAATGCAAAAGCCAGTTCCTAATTGTGAAAAATACTGGTGTGTCTAAATCAATGCTTTAGCCTGGCATTAAAAAAGCTTTGAAAAGCAAACCAAAACAAAATATATTTGTTCAATCAGGGCAATAAAAAATAATATAGTAAACCTGGTATTTCCACACAGCAACTTTCAGTTTTGCTAAGACTACTTTTTTTTTCATATGGCTGAGCAAAAGAGGAAAAGAAAGAAACCCAACAGTGCTTTCTAGGATGTTGGAGCCAACAAGATGCTAATTTAGTGCTCTGCCAGCCTGCATGCTCTGGGATGACATCCAGAGCACTGCCAGAGGTGGGGACTCCACACACAGGCCTCAGGGTTCTGCTGCCCCAGAGCTCTGCGGTTAAGGGGCTTTTGCACATGCTTCAACCCTCATCCAGGGCTCATAACTTCCTGCCAGGACACCCTGGTCCTCATGCTGCTCCCATTAGCATAAATCTACCCTGAAAATACTTCATATTGAGATTCCTTTCAGTACTTAAAGGGGTCTATAAGATGGAGAAGCGGTAATGGTTTTAAACTAAAAGAGGGTAGATTTAGGCTATATATAAGGAAGAAATTTTTTACAATGAATGGGGTGAAATACTGGAACAGGTTGCCTGGAGAGGTGATACATGACCCCTCCCTGGAAGTGTTCAAGGCCAGGTTGGATGACGCTTTGAGCAATCTCATCTAGTTGAAGATGTCCCTGCCCATGCAGGGTGGTTGAAAATAGATGATCTTTAAAGGTCCCTTCCAACTCAAATTATTCTGTGATTCTGTGAAATCAGAGAGCCTGGTAAAGCACCATGTCCCAAGGGATCAGGCACTCCTGCTCAGTACCCAAAGGCGAGGCCATGTGGATAATTCAGTGCAATTTGGAGGAAGTCAGATTAATTTTGTCAGGGGCCATAGAGCATTCCTGTAGTGCTCCTGTTGGTAATTAAGAGAAAGCAAATCACAAGGGAGGACAATAAAAGTATTAATTAACAACACTTTAAATAAGGAAAAGTTAGTAATTTTTAAAAGGTTGGTTTATGCCTGGAGAATATACTCCAATAGGGCAATCACATTGTTGGGCATCTGACAAATGCACACTAATAATTAAATGGGGGTATTGATTATGTGTTTAGATAATCACCCAATCCTCTGTGCTACTGCAGGAACATCCCAATTCAGCTGCCTCAAGCTTTGATTTCAAGGAGTGAAAAATATGCTTAATTTCAAGCATGTAGACAACAGCATTTTGCTCGCTCATCTTCACCTGAAAAATCCATCTGGTTTTCCCAGCAGCTGGAGAGCCCAAAGTGCAATCCTGCCATGCCCTGGCAGCCTGCGGGCTGAGCAAAGGGCACTGAAGAGGTCTCTGACCTGCTGGGGTCAGCCAGGATGGACAGCAATGCAAGCTCAGTGCCTGTCCCAGTGGTGAGAAGGAGAGAGGGACAGAAGGACCTTTCAACATAGTAAGCCTGAGGTGGGCACAGAGGGGAGCGGCATCCCCCAGGAGCTTGATGGTCCGTTGGTGCTGCCCACCCTGAAGGGATGTCACAGCAAAATGTAAAGGACTCCTGCTGAGATGGGAGGAATTCTCCCAGGGGCAGGTCACTTTCTAGCCCTGCTAAGCATCCTGCCCTACCTTTGCAAAACACATTTTTTATAAACTGGCTGGGAGAGGGGCAGCCACTTTGCAACTAAAAGCAATCATGGACTTCAGGGATGTATAATCACCTTTGGTTGCAACACAAACCATGAGGCAATTTGCTTGAAGCAGAGGAGTCTTTTTTCCCCCCTCCAAACAGACAATAATCCAATAAAGGAGCCCACGAGCAGGATCCCAAACAACATGTGACACCATGTTCTCATCAACATCCCACTGGTCTTGTAGCAAGGTACCTGGTGCTCCCAGCACCTGCCAGTGTGGTTGCTCGCAGCTGATCCGCCTGACAGTGTTCAAAGGCAAACAGGGGCACAGCTTGTTGAAGCCACAGCAGCTCCTCTGTTCCCAGATTGTAATGCAAATACCACCAGATTTTTCATATTATCACAGTATCAGGTGTCCTGTTTTATATAAAATTATATCCAGGAAAGTAAGAGAAATACAGTTACTTATTGTTGGGAGAATCTAAATGACATTAATTCCCTTTGATGAGAGACTTCTACACACATCACTTCAGCCTGACAGAGATTAAGGAGGAATAAAGAGCACCCAATGGGTTCCTAAACAAGATGAGTTCCTAAAAAGTGCTGGACTTGGTCACCTTTTACATAAACTGCTAGAGTTTCAGCACTGATTAATTAACTCACAGTTGAGCCTCAGCCATGCAAAGAGCACATTTCTGCCTTTGCACATGGGGACCCCTGAGAGTGACACAACTGCCATCTTGCTTTGGGCTCCTGTAGGGAACAGCAAGTCTTTAGTGGCATATAAAATTTCATTTTTGGTAACAAAAAGGTTACTAAGCAAGTTATACTAGCAGGATAGAAAGCAAAAAGTAGGGACTCTGGAGCCTTTTGGGTCTTCCAGTGTCTTCCTTTCCTGGCTGCTCCTATTTATAGTTTTCTTTCTCATTGGCAAGGCATTTTTCCATTGGAAAAAAGGTCATTTCTTCTGAGCCACCTCTGCAGGAAATCTCCCATTCTAGCTGGTCCTCTCCACCAGGCACTGGTGGGTGCTGGCAGCCATTGTATTCCCCAAGGCAGGTCCCATCTCCCAGTGGTGATGTTGAAATAAAAATAGAGACATCCTATTAATAGCCAAACTGCAGACAATTCCAGATGTGGAATTTGGTTTCTGAAATTACAAACCCAACCAAGCCTGAACCAGTAAAATTCGGCTCTTTCCTCTGACTCATAACTGTTTTTACAGGAAGGTTTTCAGCAAAATTTCTTCAGCAATTCTTGTGTTGTTGCCTGACTCATATTGAAGCAGCAGAATCATTATTAAAGTGAAATCATAGTAAATTGAGTGTGAATACTTGCTATTTACCAGCTTAAAATGCATTAGAAATAGTATTTTGCTATGGAGCGTGCTTTGTCCAAGAATTAAATACTGTATTACTTACAAAAGCAAACAAAAAACCTGTCATATAGGGCACAGAGGAAGTCAAACACTTAAGAAAGAACAATTTTGAAATGCAAGGCTAGTTTGTTCTTCAATAAACATTCATTTATTGTCCTGACGCGTGTGTAATGTTTGTGTTCAGCATCCCACCCGCTTTCTGTATGAAGCCCCTGTCTACACCAGCGGGCAAGAGGATGCTCAGTGTGAAGTATGAGGTGTTCAGATGTCCAGGGATGGGCAGTGGTACAAAGTACACGGCTGTGAGCAGCGCTTCCCAATCACATGAGCAGAAATGCATGCAGGGATGGGGGCAGAGGTACACCCACAGTCCCCAGCAGTGTAAAGTGATGGGAGAGGGAGTCAGGCTGGTTATCAGGTCACTGAAGCCTCCACCCCCAAGGGAAGATCCCAAACCTATTGTGGTTTGCTTCTGTTAAAGGGTGATTTGCTGCAGGAGGGCTGGTGATGTCATGCAGACATCAGTTCATTGCCCTTCTCATGGGATTGCAGCACAGGAGCAGCATCCCTTTGCCTGATGCAAAGCTGTGCACAGGGGAGCCTGGTCCCCATCCACACCAGGAGCCCTGATAACCTTCCCTGGGTTTTACAATGCCTTAAAGCACAGGGGACTGTGAAGGTAGATGTCAGACGTGGTGAGTTGGGAAGAAAAAATGCTGCAATAAGATTTCTTTGCTTTTAAAATTAAAACTTAAATTATTGCTGCAGAGAAAGGACTGAAAAAAATCCCCCAAGTCTGGGAGTTTGTATTTACCTCCTCACCAGCTCTGCAGATACTTAATTTGAATGTTGGTTCATCTCCTGTCTGCCTCATGTATCATTGCTGATTAAAGTACACACTCCACACTTACCCAGATGAGGATGTGGGAGGCAGAAGAGGCTCAGTCTCATTTTCCATTGCTGTATTGCCTCTGCAGAGCCAACCCCAGGGGAACTGGGGTCCTGCTCAGATCCCATCAGCTCCAGTGCAGACCTTTCCCTTCGCCACTGCTCCATGAGATGGAAACCCCAGGGTGTGTGTGGCAACCTTCAGGGGAAGGGTTCACTGAAAGAAGTGGCCATGACTCTCGGGGCACATGGGATGAGCCTGGTGACCGCCATGTTCCCAGCCAAGGAAGCCAGAGGAGCTGTGCTTTGATGCCTCCATGCACTCCAAATATGCTCATAATTTCTAACTCAAGTGAAGTTCAAACAAAGCTCCCCCAGCCCACACCCCAGAGACACCCCTCTGACATGTCCCCAGAGTCTGATCATCCCCAACCCAACATCCACTTGCTCCCAGCCAGCAAATTGAGATCGCTGGCTTCTCCCCAGCTTCTGGTTTCAGCCTAGAAAGCTGTCTCCTTCAGCCTCCCCATTGCACCCCTGCTCCACTTCACTCCCATCCCAGCTGCAATGTGGGGATGTTTTTGGCAGTGCCCAGTTCTGCAGCCACACAGGTCCTCATACTCATTGGAGCCTCTCCTGCCCCAGGATGCTACAGGTGGCATCAACCTGTAATGGCTATAAGGAGACTTCAAAGCCTATGAATGCCAGGGAGGGAATACAGACATTATTAGGCTCAGAGATTACCTATGCCTCAAAAGATTCAAGGAGATGGTTGCCGAGGAGGAAATGCTGAACGCAGCATGTTTAACATTTGGTCAAAGTCATTCCCCCATCCCCGTCCGAAGCTTTAGCACGCACTCTGCTCTTACATGAGCTAAATGCATCCATGTCCATAAAAGCTAGGGAAAAGCACTGCTGATAACTTCTACAGTTCTGAATAATTAAATCCCAGCACTATAAAAAGCTGCAAGAGAATGAAATTTAGAAAAATCTAGTTTTAGGATAATTATAGTACAAATCAGGAGAGCACGTGGACCCAAGACAGATGCATTAGTAGGACAACCGAGCAAGGTGGGTCAAATTTATACTCAACAGAACTGCACAGTCTTCTACAGAGTCTTCCCAGGACGGATTCAGCCCAGGGAGAGAAAGCAGACCTTGCAGTCGGATTGATGGAGTGAGTAGAAATCTAAAATAGCACCTCTTGATATGTAAAGCATAGAAGAAAGGCATGAAATTGTTTCAAGTTAGCATTCATGCCCCAGGTGTAAAGAGGGAGTCATATTTCCTGCAATATTTTGTTGTAATGCTAGTTTAACCTACTTCCCCCTATCCTGCCTCCACTATCACATCCACTGTTATGATTAGATCTATAAAAATCCCAGTTTGTTTGCAGATCTTATCACATCTGGGCTTTTTTCAAAACTCCATATGCTGGAATTCACGTGTTGCTTGTGAAGGCAGACCTTCAATTTTCTAACCAGTTACATTTCTCGTTGGTATGTTTGAAAACATTAACCCTGAGCCCTGAGTCACTAGCAAGCAAACACAGATGTTTTCTTCCAGTTTCCCCATTTTTATGCCAGTCATTACAATGACTAGTTTAAGATGTTGAATCTTTGGGACTACTCATTTAACTTGCTGCTCTCAGGTAGGGCGATGTGGGATTTCTATAGTTTAGGTACCAACACATGTAGTCAGGCTGTATTTACTGGGCACGTTTTAATTAAACACTGGAGGAGCCAACATTGGGTAATTGGTTTATGGCTGGCATCATGCAACCCCACTGCCCTCAGCATCTCAGTGGGCTCCCCAAGGCTCTCTGCACAGGGCTTCTCAGGACAGACTCAGGCAGGTTGTTTTCTGGTAAAAGAGCATACCCACAGAGAGGCAGAAGTTTATTGCCTTTTTTCTTTTAATAACAGCAACAGATCACCTGAGAATTCAGTTTTATGCTAGCTGAATTAGCAGGCAGCTCACAGACTAATGAACAGGGACATTAGTACTGTTTCAGAAGAGCTGTTTAATGTCCAATACCCTATTTCAACATGATTGTTGGTGGCACAGGACCAGATGCTTGCAGTTGTACCTCTCAGACAGACACATGCAGAATGGCAGAGGGGTCTGTCCTGTGTCCTGTTTCCATGAGCTCCCTGTAATGACATTATTCATTCCCAGCATGAAGTTATTGGTACAGTCATAGCATGCTATCATATGGTGCTCTTTTCATAGTGGGGAGCCATGATTTTCTATAGGCTTAATTTACTAAAAGCATTGGCATCCTTCAAAGCAAAAGGCTCTCCTATAAGCCTGTGTCATTCCTTGAACTTCACATGTGCATAAGAGGAGGCATGGATTTTAAGCAGATGTGCTCTCATTTCTAATTGCAGGAGCTCTTTGACACTGCGCAAAACAACTGGAGAGAGGAAGCAAGGATTACTGTAGCACTCAAAAATGCAACCAGCTCTGCTGTGGGGTTCTTGCTGCAAGGGGAACAAAAGGCTGTCTCTAAGAGACTCAGCTCTTTAGAGCTCTTAAACTCTTAAGTGGGCGGCAGGTAAAGCATCACATATTTCCCACGTGACAAAAACATTAGGGTCAGTTAAAGAGAAGAGCATCTGGCAAGGGTACAGATGATGAAGAAGCGGAGAGTATGCTTATTAGCTTACAGACAAGGCAAAGCACGTGGGAGCTGTGGGCACAGAGGAGGGCAAGATGACAATTCAAAGCAATGTTGACAAGTTGGGGAAAAGGCCTGGAAAAAAAAGATGTGGTTCGGTAGATATGTGTGTGAGGTAGACAGGGACAATCAGCTGTGCAAACAGACTGGGTTCAGCTACAGCAGCTCTGCAAAAAAAAAAGGTCTGAGAGGGTGGTTGTAGATTGCAGAGTGAACATGAATCAACAATGTCATGTTGCTGTGGAGGAGACAGATGTTCTAGGGTAGATAAAGGAGGAGGAGAGGCTATACAATGGGAATTTACCCTTCCACACCAGCAGAGGGATGCACCATGGCTTGAGGAGTGGCACTTGCAGACAGCCCAGCTGCAAGCAGGGAGGTGGAAAAACCTCAAGAGCAGAGGCTGAATGATTTGGGGTTTAGCCCTAATATGTGAAGCCTGAAGAGAAACAATCTTCAGCTATGTAAAATCTTCTCTTAAATGGAGCGGGATGTCTGCAAGTGAACAGGAGCAAAGAGCTTAAACTAAAGCACCTAAGAGTCAGAGCATGCATGGGAAAAAAAATTGTACAGGTAGGGGCAGCAAACTGCTGGACTGGACTGCTAGGAGGGATTGAAATTTCCATCATGCTATGAGCAGGTCAGACAAGTGGTGGTTAGAGATGATAAAGTGGTACAACCTGCCTTGAGGCTGGAGAAAAGATTAAATAGGCCTTTGTGAATCTTTCTAGCCCTGTTTTCCTGTGATTTATCACAGGATTTGCAGCTGCAGTTTCCCACATTTTCAAGGTTTAAAAATGCAGCTCTAGTGGCCAATACTGCAGTGGAGATCTTGGGAGAATGTGGAAGAACTTTTGTCCAAACCCAGTGACACCTCACCCCTTTTGGAACAAAGCCCCCACAAAGTCATGAGCAAGATGTGCTGAGAAAGTAATGCTCAAAGTTTTTATCTCAATTTTTTGTGGAACTAAAATATCAACAACAAATTATGGACTGGTCAAAGTAAAAGCAGTATTTCAGTTCAACTTCCAGGTTGTTTAACCCATTTCTCTCCCATCATGCCTTGTCAACATCTAGGTCTCTTCAGAGTCAAGGTGAAAGAAAAAACCCTCAAATTCCTGTCTTGGAAGTGACAATTCCAAACTGTTGACTTTTCTGAATTCCTTCTGCTTTTGTAGCAGAAATGATTCACAAACTGAGATTCACAAGGCCTTTCAGTCCCTCAGAAGCTATTATGAATATGTTGGCTCACTTCTAGTTCCTTCATTTGCTATTTTTGGGGGAAGCTCAGTGCCTCCTGCTGTCTAATAGCATGGTAGGTGGCAGAAAAGGACAAAGCCCGACTCTTCACAGAGGCTCATTACAGGAGGATGAGGGACAGCAGTCACAGATACAGCAAGGGAAATGCTGGTTAGAAACAAGGAGACAATTTTCATCATGAGGGTGGGTGGTCAAGCACTGGAAAAAATTGCCCAGGGAATCTGTGGAATCTCCATCCTGAAATGGGGGACTCAATGGGATGAGGCCCTGGGGAAACTCACCTGACTTTGAAGATGGTCAAACAGGGATCAAGGGTGGAACTAAGATCCCAGAAGATCCTTCTGTGATCCAATGGAGGTAAGCCAGAAGTTTCCTAGATGACAGCAGAATTTCCCATACTTCTATCATACCTAGAACATAGTTTTTCCCCTGATTTGAGTTGGCAAAAATTAGCATGTGTTTCCAGTCTGTCCCAGTCCTACCCAGTGCCACCAAGCACCTGATCCAGGGCTTGCTCCTGGGTCTGTTTGACACCCCATCCTAACCCTCAGCTCATCTTTCTGGCTGGCTCTGGAGGCTGGCTGATAAGGACAAACATCTCATTTACCTGCTCTATTTTCATTACAACAGAATGTAAACCTAGGGTACATACACCAATATTCTTTAAAAAAAAAAAAAAAGAAGAGAAATAAAAAGATAAATGCACACCCTTACTTTCATTGCTGTGCCACTGCAGCATGGGAGAGGACAATTTACACTAACTCCTCTCCCTTTCTCATAGTGTGTGTTGGTTTTCCTGGACCTTACTAAATCCACAAAATGTCAGCCAGAGAAGACACACTGTAGCAGTAATTAGTGTAATCTGTACAATCTCAAAAAACACTACAAAGACTGCAAAGCACTCACCCTATCTGAGAAAAAAAGTGAAAAACATCAAGACTAGCATGTTACTCAGATCACAATGACCACCTTCAAGCTTTGAGGGCAACCAGTCCTCCCTGGTCTCACACATGTTTTTACATAGGCTTTGCTCACAACTGCATCGAGCAGTATTTGCCTTTGCTTTACCTGCTGAATGCCTACCCATGATTATTGATCACCAGAAAGGGCAGAAGCCGTTTTGACTTTCAGAGTAAGGGTAATTTGGCAGAACAGGGCTATTGGGAGGTGACTGTCTTGTAACCAAGACAATTTAGCACAGCTCTGGAAACCCTATGCTGATGCAGCCATGACAGTATATGTAAGGAAACTATCCTGTATTCTTGCAACACTTTTCTGCCTATTAGCTAGATAATAAATTTTAGGAGTGTCCTGTTTCTTTGCATGGAGGTCAGATATGTAAAGCCAAGATAATGTTCAAAGACATCACAGAAACTTCTTGGTTAAAACATTAAATATATGAACATACCTTTACATCTACCAGTACCAAGGGTGTGCAGAGTTGACAGGGCTTTCATCCCCTCCACGGTGTGGCTCTCCTGATAAGCAGGGTACTCAGTGGTAGGTGGTGCTAAAAGAACCTTTCCGGGTGCTTGCATACTGAAAGGATGGACAAGACAATCAATCTGCTTGAATTTAAAAAGACAGGTTTATGAAGAATAATTGCCTTCTAACTTGGCAGAGAATGTGTACTGCCTTAAAGGATTTCACAGCTGTGCCCTGTTCTTGTGGAGTTAACTGAGCGTAGGAAAAAACATTTGATCTATTCTTCCTTCCTTAATTCAACATAGCTAAGAATTTCCCCGGATATTTCTACTCAAATTGCAGAAAACTTTCCATTTCAATATGTTGGCAGTGAATATCTGTCACACTGATGGCATTTTCTACATGGAGAGTATCACTGACACTTACAGTAGACAGCAGCATATACATCACCCAAATGGCTGGCTCTGGGTGTTGCAGGAAAAGCAAAATGCACTACCTTTTTCTCTGACTACGAATGCAGGTTGCCTCGAGCAGCATGAGTTCTGCAGCCAGATTCCCATATTTTGCACCGTTCCTGTGCTAGATTGACAGCTCTGGCATTTAGCTTCATTTAAAGCTACACCACAATTAAGTACTAAACAAATAGATCAGGCAGCAGAACTACTCATGTTCGTAACAAGCTCCCAAACTGCATCCATCGTTTCCTGCAACTCTGCAAAGATGCATGACTATCACCTTTTAAAAAGGCTTTTTTTTTTTAAATTTCATATTTCTACAGTGCTTGAACGCAACTGAAAACTCCCTGTATTACCTTCTTCCCAGGGAGGAGGAGGAGGCAAAATCCCCTGTAGGAGCTCCTGAACAGTGACCACAGAATTGTATGAGTAATACCAAAAAAAATGAGCCAAAAAGGAGAGAAAAGTAAATTTCAGCTCCAAACCAATGTTTTTTTGATATTTTATTTTTTTCTTCTGGATATACAATGCTGCTGCATTAGGCCTGTATGATGTTGATGCTATCAGCACTAAAACTAGTATATATAGAAATACAATGCAGCCACTACCAGAACCGGTTTGCAAACCCTCTCAGACATTACCTACCCGCCCTGACTCAGACTCTGAAGCTCATAATTTATCTTCTTTTACTTGTAAGAAGAACAAGAGTAGAGTTATAGAATCATATTCCTAAGGCTAATCAACCACTGACAGAAAAAGCTGTTCCATGAAAACTGTGTTTCTGGGAAAGTCCATGAACCCTAAATTCTTTGTAAGTTAAGCACATCATTTCTTCAATGAAGTAATGTCTCAAGGCTAGTTTCTTTTATGCAAACTTTTGCCAAGCAAGAAAAAGCTTGTTGTGACACACACAATATCTGTCAGGCTCTGCTGGACCTAGAGGGACCCAGACATTGTCCATGTTAGGACCCAGCTATGTCCCAGCTCTTCCCTTCAGTCCACAGAAAGGAAACCCTGAGCTTGGTCCCAGCCTGGGGACCAAGGCTGCAGAGGACAGGGCCACAGACCTGTTACTCATTTTAGACTCAGTCTAAGTGCAGATGAAGCAGCACCCAATATGAAGTTCATGTTAATGTATGGCTAATATTAATTTGTTAAATTATGTATTTCTGCTAAATCCGGTATTTGAGAGTTTTGAATCCTAAGACTCTGACACATTTTTTTGTGCTGATATGGTGATCTAAAAGGGCCATTTAGGCCACTGCTGTCAGAAAAGCATTGCCCTAGAGGGGTACTTTTTCAGTCTTGTTTTAAATATCCCTGCAGTTCCCCGAGAGGCCATCCAAAGGTCTGTTTCATGACCTGTATATAGAATTTCTCCTGGCACTTGCAGGATACGCGGATGCTAAAGGCATGCAGAAGTCAAAAGAGGCTTCAGGAAAAATTTCCAAATGAGTAAATTTAATTATTTGAGTTTACTCTTGCAAATTCATTATTATTTTCTAGCAACTCTACAAACAAGCATTCAGCAACCATGGGATTGTTCAAATTGCATCCCATCAAGGTGTTCAAACTCGGGATGCAACTGGGAGCACAGAGGAAGGTCCCTTCTCTGTACTGTTGTCACATCTGCACTCAGCCAGAGCCATCAGCCCCTTACACTGCCTCTCAGGGGACCTGCTGAAACTGCTGGGTGGTCTCCTGACCCCCATGTCCCAACAGGGGTGCACCCCTGAGTTCTCTACAAGATAAATTACCCTCCACAAAAACCTCCTCAGTTGAATTCAAGAGCACTAATCTCATATTGGAAACGTATTGCTTTTGCAAACATTACCTCCAAGAAGTATTTTGCAGTCTCAAGGCTGCTTCTTCAAAAGAAGCCTGCATCAGTCATACCCAACCGAAATACTGCTGCTCACATCTCCCTGGTTTCAAATAGAAGCCTCTTGCCTCCTGCCTTCCTGACTCAGCTGTGCCCCTCACTTATTCCCCAGCCTTTCACTTCTTTTGTTCCTGGACAAGGTACCACACTCAGCCTCTTCTCAAGCTGCAGGACTGTCTCTTTCTTACGATCCAACACCCCTTGACTACCCACTAAGTTCAATACCTGCCTGGTTCATTAAGTGCATCTCCACATCAACCCTGCTCAAATGTTGTTGGCCTTTCACAGCCCTTTCATTGACATTCAGGACTCCACTCCTGAGGACCTGAGATAAGCAGACCCTTAACCCAGATGGCAAATAAGTGCTAGGGTTTGCCATTCAGTGGTGAACGGACTGCTTCAGGTTTGGCAGAGAAACATGCAGTGCTCTTTATTTTCTGCAGCAGGTGTTAATACAAAAGATATTAAGTTCAATATCTCCCCTCTCCTGTGCTTCTCTCCCCTAAAGGATCATGCATCCTGAAGTATGATGTGCTCTGCCAAACTGCCCCAGTTGTCTTGATGAAGCTTGGCAAAGCAATTCAGTCTTTGGCTGATATAAGGTATTGGAGTGTTCTGAAACACATCTGCCAGCATTTTGATATTATTCAAACCCTATTGCTACAGACTACACTTAATGTTGCAGCGTGTCTCTCAGATGTGGCCTAGTCCCACAGCAGTGACTGAGGAGGCTTTCCATTGAAATGTCTCAAGGCTTTTCTGCTTCTCTCTGATGCACTAACTTTTTATCTCTTGTGTGTATGGGGCATCTCAGGTCTCTCTGTGCTCAACCCCAAAAGCAGAACTTAACCAAAATGGGCTGTTTAAATCTGTGGATCCCTTCAAACCAAGCTAGTGGAACAGAGACCATAAACTCTTACCTTCCGTGTGGGAAGACACTCATATTTTACTTGACATTATTTCCAGTCCATTTTTTGGGAAAGATGCCAAAGAAATCCTTAATTAAACCTTAGAAGGTTATCTGTCCCATTGGCTACAGACCCACCTGCCTTCCCACCATCATCTCTTTCTTCATATCCCAGCTCCTTCCCATGCTTTTCACCCTGCTCCTGTTCTGACTCCCAGATCACCCGTTTATCTTTACTTCTGTTCCCCACTGACTAGTCTGCCTCATTTTTATCTGATTTTCACAGCTCTGCCTTATGATCCATATGCTTCAACTGCAAGCATAGAATCATAGAATCCTCGGGGTTGGAAGGGACCTCGAAAGATCATCTAGTCCAACCCCCCTGCCAGAGCACTTTTTGCTCTTGGATCCAATGCCCAACTACAGAAGAAGAGCTCCAGAGACTATGCTGGGCTGTAGGCTTGGGTCTGGAGATTAAATCATCCAAGAACTTAGCCACACCACCACTGCAGTTTGGGCTAAAAAATCTCCAAGAATTCTGACTTAAGAAAATTAAACTGGTTTGTGTCAGACTTTTTCCAAATTTGCTGGATCAGATTTGCTGAAGCTTGCAAAGTCACTGAGCTCTGGCATAGGCAGTATAATATGTAATCCACTTTGATTCAAACTTATTTGACAAGGCAGAAGCAACTATAACCAGGACTTGAGAATGCGCATTTTTTAGTAACTCTAGGTCTGCACAGCTCTGCAACTTAAAATGTCCCTCTCCTCCAAGTGTGTGGAGGCACAGAGAAAAGGTAAACCTTGATAAAATACAAACTATCTGTAGTAGTCTTAATATTTAGTGACATACAAAATCAGAGACTAAATAAGATCTATCTTATTAAGTGCCAGAAAAATGTCAAGTTTTGTTGCCAGTAGTCATCTTGAACCTCTCCTAGATACCCACTTCAAACTTCTGAAAGACAAAAAATGCAAAATTGAGTTATAAGCTGAAGGAAGACCTTTCATAGTCATGTATTGCAGCTCAGAAATCCAATGCTCAATTACCTAAAAAAGTAAGTCTCTATGTTACCTTGCACCATACTGCAGAACATGACATTTCCAAGTAATTTGGACCTGTGACAGGCTTTAGTTTACCCCTAATTAGAAAGAGGTTCTTACCTCAAAGCAAAGCTGACATTTGCTCTCATTTGCTGATTATATGTTTACCTACCACTCAACACAGCAGAGCCTCAAGCTTTACCCTTTGAGTGTTACAACAACATGAATCAACAACATTACTTCTCTATTAACTGCAGTTTTTCCCAGCTCTTTCCTTCCATCTCCATGGTTCACAGAAGCAGGTGCCATTGCTCCCACTTCAGTAACAGCAATAGCTGCAGTCTCTGGCCATGTCCTGTCCCAGCCTTAGTGCTGCAGGATGCCCTTCCCACCCCAGTCTTCTTTCACACATGCAGACCCAGATTTTTGCCTCTGAACAAGAGTGGGACCTCTGTCCTTCACTTAGTGAGTATCTGCATCTGCTTTCCAGAGGAGCCTGGGACACTAGTTAATCTGGATTTGGGGATCTGTTCTACCCAGCCATCTATGGTAAAGGGGAAAACCCAAATGCCTTTAGCTTAGGGATCTAGAAGTTGTTTCAGGTCTTCATGTAAACCTTCCTCCTTGCAGCTCATGAGCTGCTGGACCATCCCTAAACACTCACTCCCAAGCTGGCTCTGAACCTACCAATACAACAGTCCCTGGGCAAGGCAGCTTCATCCCACAACCCCCATCCTCAGCCACATGCGCTCTCTCCAGTTGCTGCTAGATCCTCAGTGGAAGACTCCAGCACTGCAAGGGCCCCTTTGCCACTACACCTTCATGACTTCATCTTTACAGATCTCACTGTTGTACGTTGGGTGTTGTTATTTTGAAGAACAAACTCCTGCAAAAACCCATCTTCAAATAGCCAAGCAGCAGCAGCAGCAGCAGCTACTGTTTGCTTTCTGCAGACCCTCACGGAGTCACAAAACTCACACAGTGTGACTATAATAACTATATGGCAGATTAGACAGATCTTGCACTGCACAAAATGTTACCACACAGAGCCGAATAGCATCTTTAGTCATTTACCACAAAGAATGACACAAACTTCAAAAAGAAAACAGAGCTCCTCTTCTCAATAACTCAGATAAAGATATGCTCTTTCAAGACTCCATAAATATATCTTCTCCCATTATATAAAATTAATTTCCGTATCAGAGTCAGCCAAAGAATTATTAGGATGAAAGGTTGCTTAAAATGGTCGGTATTACTGATTTTATCAGCTACTACTTACAGCTTTTAAAAAAGTCAATGCCGTCTAATAGTGTCCATATTTTATCTGTTGCGAAATCTAATACTCTCAGAAAAGAAGCAATATCAGACTGCATGGTCAGTCTTACTTAGAAGAGAAAATACAATTTTGAGAAATTTAATCTTGAGCAATAAGAGAAAGAAAATGGTGAACTCGGCTGCTATGTTGCATACGCCCATGGAAGGAGAGAAGAAACAAAATTATTGTGATGAATAGAGAGAACATCTTACAAATAATGCAGATGCCAGCATAAAATATTCTTTGTTTCTGGTGTTGGTAAAGAGATATGATTGCTGCAGTATTACATAAATACTATAAATACATTACATTTAACATTAAAATTCCATCAATAATCCCAGGTACAGAGTGTTGTGCGTACTGAGAAGGTATTTGTTTCTGATTCAGGAGTGCAACAGTGAGTGCCTCATCATCACATTAACCTCTCTTTGAACCACCCCTATGCTGCTGTTTACCCTATGACAGCATCTATATGTCCTGACTTCGGGTCTCATTGTGTGGAAAGCAGCAGTTTTAGTTGACAAGGCTGTGGCTACTCCCACTGGACACCAGCTAGTGGGTGAAGGGTAGGGAAAGGCGAGCAGTGCCCAGGCAGTAAGCGAGTCCCAAAAAAGGAGCATGTCTTGTCTTCATTTAAATGTACTCATAAATGCCTGGCTAAAGTAAGCCAAACTAGATTAATCTAGTAGCAATGAAAATCTCTCTCCAGGGGATAATCTTACCTCCCATCGTACAGAAACTGCGTCAGAGCTTGCTTACTCTCCCACCTAGTCCAAGGCAAGCCCATGCACACTTCCATCAGCATGAAAAAGCCCAGTTAAAGAGGCTTTACTACCCCCTTTCAAAACAAATGCAACTATAATAGTGCTCCACACGTGGAAAGACGAAGTCCATTTTGCACGAAGAGAAGTGCTCTCAGTGCTGGACACAAAGTTCTGTTAGCCACTGGTTCTCAGCTGCTGTTGTAGGTTGTCTTTCTTCTCCGGTGTGGACAGGGACATCTGAGGCCTTTATGCACCCTTGCAAATCACTTCACCCTGTCAGCACCAACTGGCAAAGCAGCCTGACTCTGGCTAGCCCTGCCACCGTGCTGACAGCTGCCCCTCCCTGCCGCGGCTGCGCAGGGCTGGGAGAGCTGCACCACAGGGAGGAATTTCTGTCAGTCCTCCTGCCCCAGCTGGCACCACACCCCCTCCCTTCCCCGAGAGCAGTTACACATCCTGGTGCATCTGAAATAATCCCCTTTCAGTGCTCAGAAAGGGCAGTTCCCAAGGACAGGGCATGGGGTTTTCTCAACCACTCCAAGACACCCGAGCAGGCAGTGCCTGGGCAGGAATCTAGTCCGTTCCTCTTATTTTACCCTGTGCATTACCCTGAGCATTACTTGCTCCTGCTCTACATTAAGAAACATGTTTTTCTCCTTCTCATTTCATATTTTATATCATTGGCTTTGTTAGTGTCCTGGCTGCCTGAGCCACACCAGCAGTGCTGTGCTTGCTCGAAGGGCAACACAACAAGCCTTGTTTTGAAGATGATAATTCCATTTCAGAGTTTCAGCATATGACATCCTCCCTTTTCAATATAGTTCTATTCATATTTTCTTTACTAAAAATGATTTATCTTTTTTTTTTTTTACATTTTTAATCTGTTTTTTAAGACTCATTCAATCTCCTTGATCTGGTCCCTCCACAAAAATACTTCAGTCAAAAGAAATATGCCTGACTGTACTAGATCACTGATTTGGACTGAGACCACCTACTCTAAAATTCTGCCTCAAATCAGCAACTGAGATATTATCTCCCTAATCAGGTGGTCTGCTATAATTTGCTTTAAAAAGCATGTGATAAAAGCAAGTCAGCTGACTTGTTGAAACTTTTAAATGTCATTATCTATACATGCATCTTATGACCAAATTTAACAGGTGTGCTACCCAAATGCTTACAGCAGTGCCTTGTTATCCTAACTTAAATCTAGTTAGGAATATTATTCACAATGTTATTTAATAGAAGCCCACTCCTGAATTACCCTCATGATCAGAACTCCTGTTTAGTGGGTGAATTTCATGGTCTTGCAGAATTAGGCCTTACATTATCACAATTATCTGCAGAAATTACATGAACTTTTTTTGTATTTCTCTGACATAAAATTGTGCATTTCCTATTAGTTCCTGATTTTTGGTCTGATAGCACAATGATAATTTCTTCCTGAACACTGAGTATAATGTACTTGACAACCACAGCCTCGGAAAAGAAGCAATTATTTTGCTTACATGCTTTATGAATTAAGTTCACAAAGGTCTAGACAGAGGTGTCAGCTACTCTCTATGCAATCTGATATTTGCATGTTAATTTAATCCTCCTCTGAGAAGGCCACCCTGCTAACTCATCAGAGAACAGGCAAGAAAGCCTCAGAGGGGGTAGGTGAAGAAGAGAGGCCATTACCACCAGGGACAATTACCATATTCCCTTCATATTACAGATAAAACACACACGTAGACATAAACAAGGCTCAGTCCATAGCTGCTGTTAATTGACCTCCTTTGCAGTCAGTGGGGCTACACATATCTTTGCTGGCTGAGACCCAGACCCATGCTGAAAAAGTCCAGGAGGAGTCAGAATTTGGGAAGACCTCAGTGTGGGATACGGAGCAGTGTGCCAGATCCCACCAGGAGGAGGGTCTGATGGCCATTCACACATGGCTAGAGTTCCTGAAAATTAAAACTCACACAAGCTCTGACTGTCAGAGATGTTGTCCAGAAAGGAATCCCCGGTTCCTTCAGGAGACCTCTACCATAAATTCTAAGGAATAGCTGCAAAATTGCATCAAGACTTTAGCTAGACCCTATTACTCAATTCACCCAGCTGTTCCCCTTGATTTTAACCTATTGCTGTAGACCAGTATAATAGTCTCTAACTGTGATATCTTGCTTGCAGACTCAGAAGTAAGATTCTGAGATTATTTTTATTTCACCAGCCAGGGAGATTTGTGCCCTGAGCTGCTGGCTGACCAGAGGATGCTGAAGTACACCTAAAGCAACAGCTCTCTCCTAAACAGCTGACTCTGACCATTTGCAATTTTTATCTGTTTCAACAAGTTCTGCCAACTTCAGATAGAAAGGCATCAATTTTAAGCACACTTTGCATATTTGAGTTGAAATGGAAAAAAAAATAAAATTGTCTGGCATCCACCAGGATATGATATTTTGCAACTTAATAAAAGATGGAGGTACACATGGTGCTTTCTGAGGACTGGGATGTAGACTGTATTTGTGCATGCATATCACCAGTTTTCATTGTAGCTCATAATTTCCTATTTTTGAATCTAAGTTAAAGACTTGTTATTTGCTCGTGACCTTTTTCTTAGGTAATTTGGGTCAAATTGTATTTGGCTAAGAATACAGATAAAAAGCACAAAAGCAGCTTTTGGAAAAAAAAAAAGCAATTATTTTGGTTTTATACTCTTTAAACCCTTAATGAAATGTGATTACCATTGAAAAGGTTTCTCATTTGTTAACATGCACATTTTCTACAAGTGAATTGAACTGGCCGATACTACCCACAAGGTCCTTTAAGACATTAAAACCAATCGAGCTGGTCTCCTCACATTCCACATTTACTTCTATGTTAGTGTGGAAAAATCTCATTTTGCTTTTCCTGTTTCAAAACAGTTTTTCAGCTTTCAATTAACTTGTCTTTGAGCTGAACTAGATGAACAAGCTGAAACAATAACTCCACTGGATATTCCTGCTGAGATGAAATAGCTGTAAAACTGTCTTATTATTTTGACAAAAAACTTGTTTTAGATGCTTGTCTGGTGACTTTTATGAGTTTAATGCTCTTTCTTTTTTTTAAGTTTTGGAAATAAGCAATGTCATTCTTAAATACTATATTTAAATTACATCAACCTCAATTTTCAGATACTATTGCAAGTTCTGGCCTTAATACACTTGTCATAATATGATGTCTTAAAACAGATAATTTGTTTCACCATTGTAGTTTAATTTTAACTTTGCTTCTTATCAAAATCTGTTTAAATTAAGTATCTTCTGTTTTTTTAAAGCAACATAATTTTTCTATAGTGGCAAATTACTTTTACTGTGGATAAAAAAACATGAGAAGAACAGTTCTTGCTTGATTTCCACAAAAGTGTTTTCTGAACAAACCATTACCACTCAGGAAAAAGATCCTGAAGTTATAATAGATGTAATGAGCTGTAAAGAGCTTGAATAATGACATGAAAAATGCTGCTGATACCACAAAGTTACTCAGAACTAAAAATCTGAAGATGACAGAGGAATTTCAGAAGGACCTCACTGGGCAGCATTTATGTCATTTATGTATAAAAACAGAGTGACACACATGGAAAAAAATCTAATCCTACAAACCAACAAAATCCATGTTATCTTTTTCCATATCGTTACTGGATGGGATAGTTTTTTTAAAAATTGAACACAGTAGCTGTTAAAAGTAGGAACATAAAAATAAGGAGAGGAGCAAAGAACAGAAGAGAAGTTGCCTTCATGGAACTGGGACCAAGTAGGGAACATCTCCATTGGGCACATGAAGTGTGGGTCAGGTGCCCCCCACCTCCAGCAGCATTGATTGGAGATGGAACAGAGAAGGGCAACAAAGGCCCAACACACTGGTCATCTTCAGGCCAGTAGAGGCAAAAGATCAGAGGCACCACAGAGAGCCACAAACTCCAAGCGGGACAGGGAAGGCAAACAGGATAATAATTTCTGAACCCGGCTTTGATAAGTTTTGGTTAATGCTCTCCAGTAGGACGAAATTATGAAAACGCTGAAAAAAACTGATTATGCAACATCTCTAGAATTCCTTCCCACAGGTTACAAAAAGCTTGTGGGTGCAGAAAATGGAGTTACACAAACCTGGAGGAGGATGTGAGTCCACTGAAGAGTATCAGCCTGGAGGAATATCACCTGTGGTTCTCAACAGGTTGGAGATGCAGATGGAAGGAAGGTGTGAACATGTTGCCACATGCTTGCTCTGTTTCTTCACTCTTCTATAACTCTAAAAATTATCATATTTCTGGGAAGGACTGGATTGTCATCTAGGTAGGATTAAGCACTTGAGCAATTCCTTGTGCCTAAAACCATAACCTATACTGTGCTAGCTATTGTTGTGTCTTACTGAGTAAAGTCATTCCCTAAGCGTGATAGCAGTATCACGCAGATACTAGTAACATCTCAGAAATTAGTTAGGAAATGCTTCTCATGGAGAAATAAGCAAGGTTTACTTTCATTTTTATTTAACATATTTAATTCTGATATTGCAGATAATAAACTTATGAAGGCATTTAAACATTTGGAATAGTTAAATGATATCAGAAAGCAATCAGAAACTCAATCTATTCGCCTGATGGTTACAATAGCAATAAAAGACTCATTATCAAATACTCACAATGAGTCAAGTATCCTTGACCACTGCCTGACTCCATCTCACAAAACATATTCCAGTATCTCTAAAGATCAGAATATAACCCTGACACTCGGCATCCAAATGGGATCTTCTACAGCTTGACTGGAACTCTACACACGTTATTTAATTTTCTAATTTGGCAGCAAGTTAGAAGGAACATAATACAACAGAACCAAACACTGCTTCACCTACCCAGGCATTCATAGCAACTGAATGGCAACAGTGCCTAAAAAGCGAGTTCAACCATAAGAATATAACCCAGCAAGGTTATTGTTGCTTTGCATCTTTAAATAATCTGGCTATTTCTACACCTTACCAGAGCAAGTGCTGGGACACTTTGCTGCATAAGGATTTGTAGAGGAGTAAGTGCAGCTGGAAGCATGACAAGATCTTTGCAAACCTGTGGCCCGTTACTTTTTAAAGAATGTTATCATGTGGTGCAAGGTTGAGGAAAGTGTCTTCATCCACCCCTTGGATAATGTAGCTAGCAGCAGAGCTTGCTGTCTCCAGCTGCAGTGGCCAGACCATGGAGGAGGACTGTGAAACCTGCCAAAGCCTGTGGCTGGTTGCTGGATATGAGAAGAGGGCACAATGTGCAGAGGCAAAGCTAAAGATGGCAAGTAGAGAGGGTAAGAGACAAAGAGGAATTACTTGGTCGCTCAATTTTTTCTGGTGTAACACGCCACTTAGAACATTAACAGCAATTCCAGACTCATATTTAGCCTTTCATTTCACCAGTTCTCAAGCACTTTGTGAAGAGAGACAGAGCCCATACCTCCTCCAGCCCATTTTGTGCCAGAGCATCGCCTCACACCAACTGCACACTTGGTCACAGCCCAAATTCACATCTTAGTTTCTTTAAGAGTCATGCTAAGAACATCTGCCAGGAGCAAAACTAGTGTTTATCCACTAGGTTTCAAACCAAAAGCTTTCCTGACTTAAACTTCCCCAAGTGTCCCTGTAAAATTAGTGTTTTGCTGTCATGGAGACAGACGACCGAGAGCTCATCTCTGCACTTTGGTCCGAAAAACAAGAAGCACTTGCCTGAAACAATTTGGATGAACTAGACTATCCACCACTAGAAACAGTTCAGGCTGTTAATAATTTGGTGGGTGACAGAAGGGATACATGAGAAAAGGAAACATTTCCCACCCCTGCTTTGCCATGACCTTGCTTTCCTGGCAGTTTGAGAGTTTCTTGATAATATAAAACCTGAATCTTTCTTCCTGCAAATTTAAGGTTCTTATTTCTTTTCCTATCCACCAAAGGCACAAAGAACTGAATTCTCCTTTCTTCTCTGCCTCTCCCAGCAGCCCCACACCGCAGTCACCACGAGCCTGCTGCCTCTGTCAGCCACCCCGCAGAGGGGGGCTGCCACCACCTTTATGTTCCCTGTCTTCCCCACATGTCAGCACCTCGCATTTGCCACCACTGACTCACCTCCTACAGTTATAGTCCATTTTTGTTATTTTGAATTTTAACCCTGCCCACCCAATGGTAGGTTCAGCCAGACCATGTTTCCCTTTCTGGTCAGACAGGGCATTCACGTGTAACATCCAAAGCCTGAGACCAGTATTTCTGATACCTGTTTCTCCCTTGAGCATACTGGCTTTTATCCTAACTATAAAGAGAAAAATATCTGGGAATTTTAAAGATTGGGTTGTATTTGCTGCTGCCTGTGTTACCTGGTCCCCCAGGTGCTTTCCAACAGTCAGTTGTTCCATGTGCTTTTGGGTAGGAGGATGCTATCTTCAGCTGACTCATCTGTGATTCTTTTCTCCCACTTTCTCTCCAGTACACCCACCTGCTCCTGGACTTCCAACCACCTCGTACAACCACCATGGTCCTCTCATCTATTTATCTTCAAAGATGAAGAATTCTGGAACTACCCTCTAACCTGTTCTTTTCCTATTCTGGGTTAAAACCTTTAGTTGTTGACAGGAATTGTGCTTGCAATGAAGCACAGGCAGAAAGGCAAGGGAGCCTTGGGACAGCAGGGAGGTGTGAGTGAGCTGGAGCCTGTGGCCCCCAGGGAGGGCAGGAGGGGGAGGCTTGTGCCATGCCTGGTCCCAGAGCAGAAGCCAAGAAGCTGATGGACACTTCTGAAAGCTGCACACCAGCCAAAATGAGGAGGAATCTCTCAGGCAGCCCAGGACGGAGAGGTTCAGAGCAGCCTTTGCACAAAACAGCAGAACTGAGACAGCTACAGAAGCTTGGCCTAGACGTCCCTAGAGAGTCCCTGCCTGTGGGACAGTGCCCAAAGAGCTGACTCAAACATGCAGGCAGATAACCCCAGCCCTGAGAAACTGCTTCCTGGCTCCAAACCAAGCCAATACCTCCCTGTAATTTCTTAGTTAAGTGAATGCTAAGTTGGATGGAAGAAACCATCAAACCAAATCCTTAAGTAGACAAGGGTTACTTGTCTCCCAAGAACACTGTGCATGTACTAGTAATGAAAACAGATGCCATTTACATCTTTATTAAAAACTGCCAACAAGCCCGAGGAGTGAAAAAACCCAAACAACAGAAATATTATGGGTAGAGGCAGTGCTTTTCTGAGGATCTTTTTGATGAAAATGCTGATGTTGTTGTACCAGGGCCCTGGTCCCAGAGCATTCAATGTCTCTCTTGTTGCCAGTAAAGCATTCCCACCTTTGAGAGAATTTCAAGGCGCCATGATCAGCCCCACCACCAGCTGTGGCTGAGAATGGATGTTTAGTAACCCATCTTCAAATCTGGCTGAAAACTGGCATGGGGTGCAGCAGGGCCACTGGATTTGACTTGCAGGATCGGACTCCTGCTGGCAGTGTATTTGATAGACTGCCAACAGAAGTGGAGTCAGGCTGGTGAGTGATGCTCTCTGTATCTCATTTGAATTTCAAAAGGCCTGCTTTTTCCTGGTAATGACAGTCAGCAATAGCAGGGTAGCTCTGAAGTATTGAATGATTACAAGTAACATTCACAAAACATCTTTAATTCAAAAGAACCATTACAACTAAGATGATGAGGAAGTTACAGTCTAGCCTATAGCACCTATGTTTGCTTTGCTCCCCATTTTAAAGTCCCAATGAAGTTGTGTCACCAAATAGTGATTCTCAACTCTCATTTACTACTTCTGTGCCAGAAATTCACTAACAAGTAATAGTATTACTGTAGTAGTGTCTTATTATACAAATTATTTCACACACACAGATCTAGCTCTTTAGGAACAGACTTAACAGCAAATGGTCCACATCTCATAAATAGAAAAGATATGCTTAAATCACACTGAAGTTAACCATAAGTAAACAATATTCTAAGTGGAGTCAGACTTCTAAAGTTATCTTGATTGACATGGACCTACCTGACTCGGAAAAATAAAAGCCTATGGCAAAGGTAAGAACAGATGCTTCTGATTTCAATTAAAGGTCTTAAGGATTTGAAAGCACAAGTCCACAGTGCAAGAGGTACTTGATGCTTATTTGGTCAGAAAAGCTCACCCTTTCCCTTCTGGGGTACAAACTCCAGTGTTAGTCCCAGATTGTCCCATCTGCTGCTACAACAGTCAAAGCCAAGGGCTTTACCCATGGCATGGAAACAGGGGGAACATCTAGAAACCAGCCCAGGTGAACCATCCACTCGAAAGGCAGTGCTAGGGATCAAGAGAACACAGCCTGGCTTTCTAAATCATACAAGGAAACTATTGCTCATTCAGACAATAAGGATATGAAAAAAAGTTTGACTTGCTGCCTTAGAGGTGATTTCTGCATCCAAGCCCAACCTAAGGAGAAGCCCTGCAACCTTGCAGAGATGGAGAACAGATAGCAACACAGAGCAGGAAAGAGTGCAAGCACAGATTAACTGGGATAGGAAGTAGAATCACCTCCAGAGAGGCACAAGTGCTGAGGGGCTTTGGGAAGGTCATTGAGGGTTTCAGTGTGGAGCATCACAGAACCACCACCAAAAGACTACTGTGGTACATGAGAAAAGCCAATGAAGCTGCTGCCATGACTGACAGTGCTTTAGTGGGAGCACTGCACATATGACTATTCATGCACTGTATGCATGAATAACACTATGTATCTGAATAAATGTATTGACTTACTCATTCATACTTCATTGTATTGAGGAGAACTGAAGTACAGTCTGGGTAATTTTCAGTAACTTAAATATCTTCTGTGTCTCATTTTACAAAAGCACATGGCATTAAACCATTTACTGTGAATAAACCTGTTTCATTCAAATAAAAAAAAATCCTGAAAACTTTCTATAGTTGGTTATATAGGAACTTGCCTATTTTATGATCCAGGCTTTATTTTGGCAAGTGCTGAATTCAACAGTTATGCTGACGTAGAAACCATAACCAGCTTAATCTTCCTGGTAGTCTGGGCATCTTTGATACAGCATGTCTACATTAAAAAGACTGTTATTATATTTTGCCTCTCAACTTAATTAAAGTCTCTTTTATGAGATGCTGTATTTGTAACTACTTTCCCTTTTCTAAAATGAGCCATCTTGTCTGGTACAGTAATTATAACAACATCATTGAATCTGTATTCATAGCCTGTTTTAAAATTCATTCCCATTTTTAAGTGAAGATAAAGGATGTTTGTGGGGAGAAATGCTAATAAGATGTGTCCTTCTAGCTACATTCAGTCAGAAACACAAGGATGGCACAGCACACCCACAGCAAGAAAACAGTTTTAAGTCACAAAAGAATGATGCCCTCAAACTTTGCATTAGAGGGATATTGTCCTCAGCCCTGCCAAGTTGTTGCTATCCCAAGAAATACAGCAGGATGCAACCAACCACTTTTTTACAGCTGGAAATATCATTAAAATCAGCAATTCAAGCCAGGAACAGGACTGAGCTGCCTTGGTGGAACCCTCCAGATCCAAACACAGGTCTCAGCTCTGCAGCTGACTGATAACACAACCACAAGTGACTCACTTCATCTCCTTGTGCAAGAGTTTCCTCTCCAATGCTTGCCTCACGTTTCATTACCAAGAAAACAGAAGCCAGCAGATCACTACTTTTCAGTAGTGACTAAAAAGTGCTTGGCACAAGCTACAGCTGAACTCCATTAGCAGTTTTTTCCAGGTAATACTGGATGACAAAGACTGGGCAATTTTACCCAGATATACACAGCTGTTATACCCAAAGCAGCTGTCCTCACTTTGATAGCATTGCCAAAAATTTGCAACTCCTCTCTCTTCACAGGACCCCTATGTTCAGTCTACTCTTCAATTACTGTTGTCACTCTACCAGGAGGAGGACAAGGAAGATTGAGGACCTAACTCCTAGCTTTTTCAACTCCTCAGCACTAGCAGGAACCCAGGGCAGAGGCGATCAGTGGGCTTATGAGCTTCAGTGCTGACCGTTGCAGGCAGCTGCACCATGCCATTAATGCCTCCTCTCAAACCCTCAGTGGAACTTCTATTCCCTTTCATCCCATCACTCCTTGTCAGCTGCTTACACCACAGGCTGAGAAAGCTTTACCTATGATTAAAAAAGAGCACTGCAAGTACAAAAGGTGAAAAGCCATAGACAATATCGTGAAAAGAGGAAAAAAAAAGACGAAGAAGAAAAGTTCAGTGACTGTGCCTGACATCTCAGTGTAGCAACAAATTCATCAAGAAAAAGTGCAGAGCAAGTGGATGATACTTTTTCACAGCAGCTATCTTGTTTTTAGCAACTGGAAATCCTTGTTAATCCTTGAGATCTGAATCCTGCTCTCTAGAGCTCACTTATTTCTGTCTGCTTTCCTCTCTTGCATCCATCATAACATTACTGATGACTGATTTTCACCATCATGTCAAAGTCTAACCCAGGCCTTTTCTGTACTCCAAGGCACATTTGCTTGATAAATAACAGTGTGTGTGTACACATACATATAACTTTAATTCACTCCCCTGCTTCTTGTTACCATTGCCCCCAGCCGCTTCCCTTCTGTTGGCTACTTTAATAAACAAAGATTTATTTCACATGAAAAACATAAGAGAGACAAAGATGCAATGACACCACTGTAATCACAAGAGATTAATTATCTGGGATTCAGATACCTGTTTCTAACAGATGACTCATGTTAAGAGCTCCAGAAAAAGGATGGAAAAACTGAAGTCCTTGGTCATCTGGGATGCTGGGAGATTTATTGCTTAGAGATTGCTTGGTGATAAATTTTTGCAATGCATATACGAAATGAAAATGAGAACACAGTAAACTCCCATCCTGTGGACAGACCTAACCCACCAGTCCCAATTCCACAAACAGTAGATCTAATCTTTACAGTCTCATTTTCCTTCCCTCTTTGCACTCCAATTTTTTGCAAACTGTAAAAATTGTAAGTTTTGCAAAGTCTCTTTTAATCCAGATTATTTACAGAAGAAAAACAGACACCCCAAGTACAAAATCCTGTGGCACTGTGGCTGAAGGAAAGCAAGAGAGCTGCTGGTTTGGGGTTTATAGCTGTGTTACTACCATGTCTTGCTGCTCTGGCTGGTCCCAGTCAGTTGCTCTCAGTGCTGTACTAATCACTCTGCAGTAACCAGCTACTGGGGGAGCTGAGTGATTCTGTCTGTGCTAAAAGTTGCCACTATCATTTCCTTCATGCTGCATATTGTGCCAAACTCTCTTCATCACTGATGTATTTTGGGAAGAATTTCCATTAAAACCAAACCAAAACAAACTAACAACGCCAGAAACCCTTGACTTCATCATAGAGATGAACTAAAATTAGAACTTTAAATTCAAGCTTTGTTAGCTCTTGCTAGTGAGGAGGTATCCAAAATAAATTCCTGAAATACATAGGAAAAGATGAGGCTGTTTTCTGGCAACATGTGAAATAACAGTAATTCAAGAGCTACTGATTGGGTAAGACTTCTGCATTTTTAAAACTCAGCCTAAACCCCAAATATCTCAGTTTTTACAGACAGCCTGTAACAATAGCACTTGAATTCCTGCCAGACATTCTGAGAGCATTTTATGGATTGGAAATTGAGGGACAGAAACCAATTAATTTGCCCAGGCTTTAAAAAAGCCCATGACAGACTCAAGAACTGATTTGAGATTGGAGTCTCAACATGCTGCCTAATTGCAGGCCTATCTTCTCCCCTCAGGCCCCAGCTTTCTATAGCTTTCTGCTATTTCCTCACTAACTCACCTCTAAAATGCTTTTCTTCCCTTATTCCCATCAGATAATTTACGATGCTTTCAAATTTTTACTGCTAGAAGTCAAGGAACACTATCCCTGGACCTCACAAATTTAGTGCCTGAATTTGTTTTAGGAATAATAATAATAATACAATGTTGTATGCATTTGCAGAACTAAGATATTCCTGCCATCTATTTCGTTGAAGCTTTTATTGCTCTTTCCCTCAGAGTTTATTCACTGTGGCAACAACGGAAGAAAAAGCTTTCCTTCTTATTTCACTTCACATAAGTAGACCCTGAGATACACTGGTCAAGCACCTACAATCTAACAAGTACTGGGACGAATTACATCAGCCTTGGTTTTCTAAGCCTATTCTGTGCCTCTAGAAATGCTTCATTTGTTATGAAAGAAGAAAAGAAAATGGAAATGGAAATGAACAGGAAAACTTGTCCCTACAGCAAGCTAAAAAGTCTTCTAACAACAATAAAAAAATAATACTTAGGGCTTTTTCATACTACTCTTGTTTCCACAAGAGCAAAATTTTGAAGTTAAGAGAGTTTAAAGCTTCTGCAATGATACCTCAAATTGTCCAGTAGTAAAAATGTTAGAGAATGGTGGTTTTTTCCTTTAAAACTGAAGCAACAGTTTGTGAAGAGTGGGGATTTATTCCTCATGAGTTCTTTAAAGATACAAATGGATGCAAAACTTCTTTCGAAACACCTTGCTTCAAAATCAGTCTTTTAAGTATTTGGGGGTTTTTTCTATAGAATTTGTATCAGCAGCATTTTCAAGTTTCCAGTGCTGGTTTCTTAAAGCCCAAAATTTCATTTTCTGACCTTTGGCTTAGTCCTCCAACATACACTGTGGAAGCCCTGTGGTTTCTCAAAAAAATTTGTATTGTGGAGCAGAGTACGTTTTGTTCCTGTACTGGTTTAGTGTGGATGTATGTCAGCATAACCCGGTCTTTGTAAATGTGGAAATAATTGTTCATCCATGTTTGAACTATATTAAATTATTTTTTCAGAGGCAATTCCAATGGGCACGTGTAAGTGAAGTGCAAGGAGGTCTTATGCAGTCCAAGTCCTTCATTTTGTGCTACTGAAAGTTATTAAATTGTGTAGGAGTCCAAAATAGAGTAGGGTTATATATAAAGGGCTTTACTATTAAAGCTACAGCTGTGCTTTCCTTAAGGGAAACTTGAGGTCCAAACTCTCTGCAATGCAAAAATCAACCTATAAGAGAAATGCAGACAAAAAACAGGAGGTCTTGGGTTTCTGCATCAAAGGTGACCTCATGTCTAGTTTTGCCTTCAAGCCCTTCCTCTTCAGCAGTTGCCTTGGGATCTGCTTCTGGGTGGCCAGAAGCAATGCCCTTGCTCTGGGTACCCACAGCATCCCACTTGTCTCTGTCACGTGGAAACAAAAAACACCCAGAGCAAGAGGTGGACAAACCTCAGGCTGCTTCCTGAAGGACTATGCTTCAGGGGACATCGGACACACCTACACTAGGAGGCAAGAGCCACAGTACTAATGTAGATTGCAAAATATTAAGCAAATGAGGCTGAAGAGCAGCTTTGGTGTCATGGGCTGGTTGAGAATACAGTCAAGAGATTGGCATGATTTGGTAAAGTCAGTGTAGACAAAGTTTTCGCCTATGTATTAAAAATCCCAAACACGTATTTAGAAAGGATGTTGAGTTGCAAAGCAACTTGTTCAGGTAACTAAGAGCACACATTAGGTGAAGAGCTCTATGGTGAGCCCAGAGTACTGATGTGAAGAAAAAATAAACAAGAGAGAACTGTGAACTTTGTAAAATGGCTACAGGTCTGTCTATGTAGTTTCAGAAACACAGGAGAGAAGGTACATTTGACAAATGAGAAATAAACAAACCATGTGCAGAAAGGTGGTTGGGCATAGTCTGGGAAAGATCTCACATCAGCCTACATTATGATGGAAGGTGCAATTTGCTGAATTCATCATATGCAACATTAAAGACCTTTTCTGATGGAAGACAGTGAGCTAGTTTTCCAAAAACTGAGCTACACCCACAACCAACTGTTGACATTAAAAAAAGCATTGTGCATATCAAATGCCAATCTGAAAGCCTGAAGATTTCCATCCCAATGTTTTAGAGGATGTAACAAAGGGAAAATTACTTTAAAAAAAACAGCAGCAAATCTCATGTAAAAATTTTTACCCTGTTCTTCTTGAAGTATTTTTAAAATGGTTGTCTTCATCAGCCCCTCAAGTTTAGCCTGGTTACAAAAAAACCTCAGGATTTCAAAGGGACAAACAGAAAACAAGTTACAAGAAGTCCAGTGTGAAGAGGAAAGAGCTCGTCTTATCCAAATAAAGATGCAGTTATCAGGTTCAAGTGATGTGGAGGGAAAAAAAAAATCAATGTTTAAAAAATGCTTTAAAAATAAAACAAAATTCTCCAACAACTCCAAATCGTTGAGGAAATCTGCAAAATCTGTTTTCAGCATGCAGTTACTGAATCAGAACCTAAATATCCTGAATTATCTTGAATTGGCTCGGCATTATCAGGCCTTTACCAGAACACTAACTGTTCACCCCTCAGCCCCATCTCCACATACATGTACAGAAGACCTCTCATCTTTTCTTGATGCAAAATCAAAGGAGGGTAGAGATGGCTGGCATCATCACCAGGCTGCAACATCATCCCAGTGGGGAAAGAAAGAACATCTCTAACAGTGTCACACTTTCAAAATTGGAAGAGGAGTCACCTCAAGCCGTGAACTGTGTTGGTATGATTTCCTATTATAATTTGAATTATTCTTCTACATGTCTTTTCCATATTGCCAAGGCTTCAGTTGCTCTGTTGATTAAGAACAACAATTGATTTCAAAAGGAGCCCATCTGACTACAGTAAGCACTCACATACAAGAATGTCAGCTTAGATTTATGCAGAAATGCCAACTTATATTAAGTGCAGTCCATTTAAGGGCTGAAATCCTGCTAAAGATGTCAAAAAGAGTAGCTCTACTGAGCAGGATGTGGTCCCAGAAGGTTTTAGTAACTACCTGGAAAAAGATATTCAGCAAAAGCAATAGAGTAAGCCCAGAATGTGTTGTTCCTTATGAGGATTTTGTCTGTTTTTTTGTTTCCCTTTCTTCCCCACCCCCATGACCCATGCTTATTATTAAATTGCTCAGGGAAGACTCTGCACAGGGTTTCATAAAATACCTTCCATGCAGATCCTGTAGAGTCTTGTCTGCTGAACTCTTAACTCGCATCTTCAACAGCTCATCATCACATCATTGCTTTGCAGGTGACCCAGCAAATGCAGTTGGTCAGGAGTTCAAAAAACCCTCTTAATATGCAGAATGAGTCAAGATGCTTTAGGATGTACTGCTTGTAGGCATGGGGAAATAATGTGGGAGGGCCCTGGGTGCAAAAGTTGCTCTGTAATGCTGCAGCATACTGCCTGGTACAACACAGTAACTTGGACAATGGCATATCATTTTCTACAAAGATGCATTGAAAAAGTATGCAGATTTCCAGAAACCCTGCTCATGCTAGCCAACTTCTACTTGGTGTTCCTCAATAAATGGTGAGAAAAGGCCCCAGATTTTTAATGACAGCACATAAGGACCATAGGATACCCATGCAGTATGGGAGTGCTAGGAACAGAGAGTCCTTGTCTCCAAGGCACAGTGAAACTTTGCCTCTCTCAGCTCAGAGCAGCTTTTTTTTTGCTATAGCAAAGCTGCATGCTGTATTGAAACCCCACCATGGCAAACCTCTGCACCTGATAGCTGGTTCACCACAAACCAGTGCAAATTAAGATGTGGATCTAACATGAACACTCCGAAAAACCGAGAGTCTCAACTCTCTAAGGTGATGTTTTACTCTCAAAATGAACTTTTTATGTAGAGAAACTCACGTCAGATAAAATGTAAGCAGGTCTCTTCCCGACCATCCGTGGCCTTGCAGGGTGGCTCCCAGCCTC
This sequence comes from Hemiprocne comata, assembly GCA_020745705.1. Classification (NCBI taxonomy): domain Eukaryota; kingdom Metazoa; phylum Chordata; class Aves; order Apodiformes; family Apodidae; genus Hemiprocne; species Hemiprocne comata. The sequence goes on from CM036588.1 coordinate 88,353,175, forward strand.
TGGGCTGACCTTCAGTCAGCTAAATGAGGCTCCCAGTTTGCAGCAAGCCCTGTGCAGTTTCTTGGAGGCCCAAGGAAAACCTGTCTTTTCCTCTTCTCTGAATCCAGCTGGGAGCTGGGAGTTTACTAGTCTCTTTGCCCACTTCCTGGCTCTCCAGAAGGCTGTGTTGTACACGTCTTTCTAGGGTGCAGGCATGCTGCCCCTTTTCCAAAATAGGGTCTCCACTTCACTCAGGATCAGCAGCCAGAACAAGGCAATGGGGGAGGAGTCATCCTCCCTGCTGCCTGGCTCTCCCCTGCTGAAAAAGTGTGGGATCAAGCACATGAAGATGCAACCCAAATAGCTACTGCATGTCCCCCTGCCTGCAGCCAGGCTCTCAGGAACAGCGAGATGTCCCCTGCAGCTCTCCCTTCCTGCATTTGAGGGTGAATCCACTTTTTAGACACGTTTCTATGGGAACAAGGCTTAACACAGTCACACTGTCTTCTTGTCTCCTCCTAATAATTTCTGAACCCTTCAGCTTGTCCCAGCCAGAAGTTGACAGGAGAAGAGCAAGAGTTAGAGATAATCTAATTCCTCAAGCTTCATGAGCACAGGGGCTGAGCAACAGTGGGGAAAGAAAACATCTTGCAAGTTCCTCAACAAATGGACAAGCCGGAGCCTAAGCTCACATGTTAATGCCGACTATGTGAGCCATTGTATGAGGTCCCTCTGCTCCCTAGGAAGAAGACATCCACTGGGCCAGTGGACAACTAGCTGACAAATCCACTGGAAACCAGGCTTCATCAGTATCTGTACACACAAATCTACTTGTTCTTTCTTCTCTTCCTATAGGTAGAAATAAAAATAGCACTTGATTCCGGAAATGCTGAGAGGTGAAAGATCAGACTGATTGTCTTCATTTGTTGCTGGACAGGTTTTCTCCACTTTTTTAGACCTTTGTTTTCCCTCAAGATTTTAATTTGAATTCTGGAATTTTCTTTTTGTATCAATATAAACATTTACAAGTAAACTTGCATTCATACACCTTTTCTTTTGCACTAGTTACATTACCAGACAGTTAAAACTGGGAACATCTGGATAAAAATCTGTATGTTGCTCCTGTTCCAGTCTTGTAATCCTGGCTCCAGCTGAGCTGGGAGTTTTACAGCTGAATTGCAGTTCTGCTGCATCGTGTTCACCAGCATTCACAGTTACAGCTTTGGAAATTGCAGAATTTATTCCCAAATGAAATAAGTGTAGTTACAAATTGATATAGAAATAACTTCGACTTCACACAAAGGTTTCTAACTTTACCAACATATAAGATCTTATTTTCAGGTGAATGACCCATGTCATAAAGACAGAAGCTAATATTGAGGGATTTTTTAGACTGCATTGTTCACGCAGGGATGTTATGAAGGCATAAGGACAGGGCATAAGTGGTGTTTTCCTGTATGGCAAGTTCTCAGCTAAAGGAACAACTGGAGCGTAACTGAACAAAGACATAAAAGCTGCTCAAGGGCCACTGGATATTCTGCCTCTCACTAATTTAGTGTGTTTAAAATGGAGGATCCTTTATACATTAGAAAAGAAGGTTACCAGCTCGCCAATTAAAAAGATTTGAGGCTTGACTGTATTGAGGACTCCTTTTGGTATCACCAAATTCAGAGCATTCAGAGAGCCAGATGTAGGGAACAGACTAGTTCTCCCCCCACACAGACCTCCCAGAAGTGCTCAGAGCCATGGAACTGCAGCAGGGGCTGGCTGCAGCCACCTCCATTAGCAGCCTGAAGCCTTTGGCTAACAAGAGCCAAAACTGATGGCTTGTATTTTGCAGTGGTTCACTTGCTGATTCTTGACTGCTATTTGCACTGTGTGAGCTTCTGTATCAAGCCAAAGCTGCAGGTATGGTGCTCAGAGCAGCCTTAGCAAGAGCCTCTCCCAGCCCACGTGCCACTGTTCACGTTCCTTGTCTCACTTGTGCCATGATTGACTCCTGTCCTTCACCTTCCCAAGTTATTCATGTCAACTCCTGTTGTATATCTTGCTAAATAGTGGCATCTCAGTCAGGGCAGGCCTTTATTCTTGCTTTTTTACAGCAACACTAACAGTTTAACAAGGATACACACCATGCACAACAAAAGCAAAGACCCTCAAATGTTCCCCTACATTTAGTCATAGAAAACAAAACCTACTCTTCCCTCATAAATTTTGCCATAACATTATTATATTGGATCACAAATATTAGTTTCCTCTTCTGGCATCCTCTCTTCCCACAGAGTTTAGATATAGATGATTCACTGAGGTCTTAAGAATTCAGCACAACATGAAAAAAACCCAACAACAGTATATATGAAATGTGTTGTGTGTTGTGTTTTTTTTTCCTTGGATTTACTCATTTCTACAATTTTCACAGAAATGAATGTCTTACAATAGTCCCAGATCTATTTTTCCTTCCTACCTCATTTAAATTGTCTCTTGGGTACCCTAACCTACTTTCTGAGACTATACAACTGCCTTTCCTTGCAGCACACTTGCTTTACAAGTTTTGCCTTTATAAAGGTTGAGTAGTTTCATTTCAGCTACTTTGGGTTTTGTTACCTCCTTAAATACTACTACATTTATTGAAAGACAAAATCTGTATCCTGCCTTATGTTGCAACTGAAGTAAGAGGAGCAGTGGGCTGATATAGAAATACAGGAGTATTAGAGTGCAAAACTATTAGAGAAAGAAGGATTTGGTTCTCCTGCAACAACATAGCAATGTTTTCTACTTCATAACCTTCCACAATGTCTCCATTGAAGGAAAAATAAAATAATAAAATAAATTTTCACTCGAGAGTGTGAAAGATTTTTTACATTATTTTTACTTGGAAAATGGACAAGAACATGTAAATTGCTGTAATACAAAAGCAACCATTCTGTCACAATAAAGTGTTTTGTTGGGCTGGTCATCTTCCCCAGACTTTCATGACCTACTGCCCAAGTACTTGTTCTGTCTACCCTCTAATTCATTAGGCTTCAATGTATTACACTCTCATCTTTCCTCTCAACCATCTTCTGCCCAGATCTTTCACCCTTGGCAGCTCTGTATTTTGCTTCCACTGGAAAACAAAGTCTTACAGTCTTATATAGCTGTTAACAAGGATCAGGTAGAAATGGTTTCCTGTCCTGCATGTCTCATCCCTTATGAACCAGTTTATCAGCAAATTGTTAATTCTATGGCATATGAAGTAAACAGAAGGCCTCTTTAGTTGAAGTTTAGTTGTTTAGCTGCTTTACTCAACCCAGTGCCCCCGCTACAGGAGAGACATAATGTTGAGTAGCCAATGACATACAAAGCAACGTAGCCTTTTTAGCAGCTGTATTTTAATAACTTGTACCATTAAGGATACAACCAGCAGTAGAGTTTGTAGAAGTTTTTGCACACTACACACAGCGCAAGCATTCATAAACTGTTAACAAACCAAGGTCAAGATTTGCCTTGCCCAAATTACTCTAGGTAACTAAAACAAGGTTATTGACAGGGAGCTAAAATTTACTGTTGAGAGTCCACCCATTGTTTCAAAGGTTTTGCCAAGATTGGGAACCTCAGGCAAATAGAGCATCTCAGTAAGTTGGCACAAACATGGGTCTGAGTCACCCTGCATAGAAAACAATTAGGAGCTTGGGTGAGGATCAAACAGAAAAGGACAGGGAGAAGAGAGGAGACATCTCACCCAGGCCCCTACTGCGAGGTCAACAGTGTGATGGGTTGGGAGGCAATTACCCCTCAGACAGCAGGCACAAGCCCTCTCATGTCGCATGTGTTTGGACCCTGTGGGGCAGCAAAAATGTTCAGCATTTTAGGAACAGTAGGGTAGCTCATCATTTCACAAGTTCAACTAGCTGGTCATAATGGTATGGCACCCAGTTCTGGGGCATTGCCATAACAGTCAGGGCTCACAGACACTGGCACAAAACTAATGCCACCAGTGTGGAAGTATAGTATTTCTCAGCCATGAAGGATTTCAGGATTTACAAAGCAAAAATATCAGCTAACTCAGTGAGAGCATTTTCTTGTCCAGAATTCAGTGAAAGTGAATCAGGAAGACCAGGATTTGGCATATCAGTTTTCAAGTGATCATAGAAGGCCATGGGGTTAGTTCCCCAGCCCAGACTCTCACTGCTGGTAGGATCTGAAAACAGGGAGTTCTGTGCTGTAATGGAGAAAGGTTGATTTTTAAACTGGGTCGGCTGTGCCAATTCCTGCAGATCTTGCAAACTACTCCCAGGCTCAAGCACCAGATATGGCTCTCTGTGACTTGTTTCACAGTGAAGCTGTGTATTTTGGCATACATGCACCAAATCTGCACCTGCAGGCAATTATCTACTGCAATGCACCCTCACACAGCTCTTCCAAGGCCTTGTCTGTGGAGCTTTCAGCATCAGGACTGGGGGAACATCCGACATCAAGATTTCTGCAACTCCATGGTCAAAACCCCACAGAACCTACTACTCCCAGGATCTGGCAAAGAACCCACTTCAGCTGGTCACTTGGAACTAGACCTGCAAGAAAATTCCCCTCTGACTATTTTATCTCTGAGAAAATGACAGTATAGTTTCTTTGCTTTGGGACTGGCCAGTTCACAGTTTTCAGCATCCTCAAGGAGCCCGTTCTCTCACTGTAGCCTCTCAAATCCCTTAAGGTTTTACCTGATCTTTGCAATTAACATCTACCTAAGCAATAGACTTACTTTTATTTTACTGTCATCTATAGGGACATCTCACTTCAAATCTGCCAGCCAGAGGGTGCAGGAAGCAGGACATACCTTACAAACTAAGCACCAAAGAGAGGAAAACCAGTGCTGTCTTTGAGGAAGTGAGAGCAGTTGAAAAGGATGGGCAAGTGTTCCTGCACCAAGCAAAAGGCAGCCCAGGGAGGAGGCAGCAGGATCCCCAGACCTCCAGAGATTACCATGAGAAAGAGAGCTGAGTGGTCAGCAGGGCAATGCAAGCCGTGCTGTGGTAGGGCATGCCTATAGCCTGGTCCAGGGGGAGAGTTCACAAGTCTCTCTTAAGCACCTTCACAGCTCTGGGGAGTTATAGTTCATTCTACAGACTCATGATAAACACAAATGTGTGTGAGAACTGGCAGCTAACACATGGAGTCAATACTGGGCACCCACAGGGCCTGTGGCCCTGGGCCCCAGCTCATCTCCATCAGCAACTTGAAGTAGTATATTGCTTTTTTTTCTTTTTTTTTTGCATGCTGCCTCAGCCAGCAGGCAGAGCTGGCTGCTCCTTCTCTCATGACAGAAGGATCTCTCCTTGTTGGCAGCCAACTAAATTATTTCTCTCTAACTCTGAATAAAGTGCCAGTTTAATCTCTAACAGTCTGACTAGAAGCCTATTCTGACACTTAAACAAATTTAAAAATCACATCAAGCTCTTTAAAAAAATCCAGGCCTTCATTACCATGAAGTGGGGAGTTAATCAAAGGATGTTTTACATTTTTGAGGGAAGCAACCTCTGAAGCATTTCCACTTAGCTTGCTGTAATTTAAGGAGCAAGCTAATTAATTTGGCCTGTGGAAGAACGCAAGGGCTTACTGTAAGTTCTTAAAGACCATTTAAAATTATTTAAATGTTGCAAAAAATACTAGTGTATCACCCCTGGAGACTGAAAATGCCTTCTTTCCTGCAGAGGGGATCAGTCTGCCCTATGTTTCTCAGTGTCACAAAGCCAGCATGGCTAGGAGCAGATAACCTGGGGTGGGAAGTCAAGTGTTCATCCTATGCTGGATCATGATTAAACACACAGTTAAACGTACCCTTCCTCACACACATGTATTTGTCTCAAGGCTTGGCAAACTTTGGTAGAAGACAAACTTTGGACTTCACTGCTATGCTGAATCAGGTCCTTGGACTTGGCTTCTCTGTGGAGAAAGTAAATGTCAGCAGTTACAGCTGTGATTCTCTGCCTCTTAAATTGGAATGAGACTGGGATTAAACCAGAAAGTCATCCACAAGAGGCAGTAGAAAGCTAATAAAAACTTTGGCTCTTATCTTCAGAAGAGGTGTAGCTGCTCAACTACCACTGAACAGTGGTTAAAGTCACTGTAAAGGCTGCAAGCCTGAGGTTTGGGAATGAATGATGGCATGATTGCTTTACTGTGTTTGAATCTATTTCACAGCACCTCATTTTCCTCCTCATCTGAGCTGCTGTTTCCCTCACTAGTCATTGATCTCCAGACACTTTAAACCCTGATCTTTGAGGGCTTCATCACAGTACTCCTGAAAAAGGTTGACTCTTCTGGTCAAATCAAAGGATATGTCTTCACTCTTTAGCAAGTGAGCAAAGAAAAGTAATTATAATACAGTAAAAATGAAGAAACTTTCTATTGAATCTGTGCTTTGACTTTAAAGTCCTACTCCATCCCTCCCACCCTGTGAGGTTTCTAAACCAGCTTCCTTGGAATCCAAATGAGAGAACCTTAGCTTTTCCACTACCCCAAGCTCTAATTAGGGACCAGTAAATTGTTCATTCCTTGCCAGCTACCTGTGCACCATTCCTGACCTTGTCTCCCCTAGACACCTGGCTATACTATAGGAGACCTATTTCACTCCCTTGCATTTCCTTCTAGCCTGGACTCCAGGAAGGTGATGTCCTCACTCTGCAGGTGTCCTGATCTCTACTGAGAGAAGCAGACCTGATTTTTCTCTGCCCCCACAGTGTATTGCTTGGAAAAGATGCTAGCAAGAATGAGCGTAAGTCTTTTCAAGGGTCCTTCCCCCTCTCTGGAGAGGTTATGTGGGAATTGAGCACACAGTTCCCACAGACCATCTCCAAGAGGCAGGAACCTAAATGCTCCTTAAAGTGCTCAGTAAGCACTTCAGTGCACATGGTGCTCTACTTCCAGCTTTGCATGCAGTGTTTTATTGCCAGCCAGTGCACGTTATATGCAACATTGAATACAGGGAGGAACAACAAGGTGATTTTATGAGACAAAGGCTGGCAGCAGAACTTCTGACTGCTACTACACTTCAGAGCCTTGGATCAAGAGCTCTGAGCTTACTCACTTGCATGAGCAAATCAGAACCACACTGAATAATTTATTTTAAATCTTTCACTTAACTCCAGTACTGAGTCAAAGGGGCATCTTGCACGCCATGAACTTGGTGTTGTTTCAGCATATCATATGTGAAGGAGTCCGAAGACTATTATTTGTCCTGATAATATGGTTTGCGTGAGAAATTCCAGGGGGGCTTCAAAGGGAAAGCAACTACTCTGAGACATCACTTCATTAAATCTTTGTATTTACTTAAGGAACAATGTTATAGTAGATAGATAGAAAAACAGCTATTGCATGGAGGTGAAGGCTAGAAATGGCAGACTCTGCTTCGATAAAAAAGAAGTGAAAGAAAATTATCAACACAAAGAGGTGTATTTTTGTGAAGATTTCCATATAATCTAAATCCCTCCCCCCCACTCCATGCTGATGGGACATTCTGTACCAGCTCATTGGTTCAGACCAGAGCATCACTGCTGTTTGCCAGACCAGCCAGTGTGTTAATGTTCCAGCAGCTCTGCTGTGAGGCAGAAGAGCCAGTTGCTAAACTCCAGTGCTACAAATGTATCACAGCCCTTCTTCTCCTGACTCACCAACACAGCTGATAAGCCAGGTGAGGGAAATAGGTGACATTTGTTCCTGCTGATAGAAGATCCACTGAAGAACTTTAAAGAGAATACAGACCTCAGCATCAAACAGGAACCATTGTAGAAGTGCACATTACAATCATGAAAGAGGAACAGCTCTTCAGAGGGACAATGCCAGTAGGAGGACATAGCTCCCTGGCATCTCTGCTGCACCATAGGCTAGAGCAGCCAGCTCCAGGGACTCTCATCCAGGAGCAACTGGATATACCCCAGCCCAGCTACTCAGCATTTTTATGCAGCTGTTCAGTCAAATGTACATTTTCGCATCAGTAAAATATAATTGTGGTAGATATGTGTCACAGTTTGGCACCGAGTTGGCAGTCGAACCAATAACACTTTCGATTCACCCCTTCCCCCCCCCCTCCTCCCCTAAGTTAGGGAAAGAGGGAGAAAAATGAGAGAGAGAGGCTTTCTGGGTTGAAAAGTGAAACAGATTGATTTTAATTATTAGTGATAAGGGAATATATATATTTGTAAAGGGATGTGCAACACCCGATCCCCTCCCTCCTCCCCCAGCGACTCTCTCAGCAACTCTTCTCCCTGGTGACTCCAGCTGAAGGGGGGAGTGTCCGGGCGCACGGACGGGGCCCTCGGGTGTCGGCTGGGAAGGAAAATGAAAAAAGAGAGAGCCAAAGAGAGGGTGATAGAAGCAACAGTAAGCAGAAAAGTGAGTGGAAAAGGAAAAAGAAAAGCTTGACTTCCGTGATGTCTTAACCTATACTGAAAGCCAAAGAGAGAAAATATTATGAGAAGGGAATATTCTGATTTGCTGATCCTGCCTTCAGTCTATTCTGCTCCCCCATGGTGGGGGGGAGGCTGCAGACAGTCAGAAGTGACCTTGGTTATTATCAGTCCACTGGCGCTGCTAAAAAGTTCACTGAAACAAAAAAAAATCAGCAAAGAGCTTCACCCTGGCTCAAACCAAAACAATATGAAAGTGTTTCTTACTGTTTTATAGGAAAGACCCTGTCTTTCAAAGGAGTTCAGCTGACCAACCCTCTTCAGCAGCGGGGACCTTCATGGAAAGGGGCCAGGGCAGAGGCAGGGAGTGCTATACCCCTGCAGCTGAGAGCTGAATGAGGACTTGGCCTTCCTAACCCTCTCCTGCCCAAAATGTTATTCACTGATAGAATCTTTACATCTCTAGGGTAAAAATGAGGAACACATCCTAAAATAAAAAGCTGAACCACCACCTTTAACAGACTGCATTTTTACTGCCATGCATGCTTTTCTAACATCATAAAATATGCAGTTATATTAATATATACAATTATCCAAAGCATCAGTTTATTATTGAAAATGGCTTTTCCTATATGTAATCAGTGTCTGAGCTCTTTAAAGGGATAATTCAAGTTAATTTAACACTTAGTATTTGCAGAATCGATATTTAGCAGGTTTATGCAATCTGTTCAAGTGTGTTAACACACACACAAAGTTCTTTCCAGTGTTGAATTTCAAGCAGAAATGAAAGCAGCAACTTCCATTAGTTCTAAGAAGTGGAGACAGCCAGGAGCTGAAGAAAAAAAAAAGAAGAATAACTTCTAACCCAAAGATTCCTGAAACATACACTGTTGAAATGAAAATGTGAAGTCAGTATTTGAGAACTAATATATGCCTCATATTTAATTGAATATTTTTCCAATATTTTTGATTCAACTTACTTTTCATGTCAAATTCCAGCACATGTGATCAGTTTTTTTCTAAACTTAACACGATAACAGGAATGCACTCAGGATATTGTGAAAAAGCTAATAGTACTCAGAAATAAAGTATCTGTCCATCATCCCTATTGTTTTGTATGTGTTTAGGGAAAGATGAAAAATTTTTAAGAACTTAATATTGAAGTGAGTAAGTTTCACCTAAACCCATGTCTGATAGAAAACATTTAACAGCCTTTCAGCTGGACATGCCTTAACATTTCCACATGTTCAAGTACTGATAAAATTAATTTCCTTCTGTAAGTCTGAAGTTTTTGTCCTGCTGAGATGTGTGACTTGGGCTGTGGTGAAAATAGGAAGACCAATCTTAAATTTACTGACACAATCAAGTGATCTATGTAAAAAACCAGTGGAAATCCTTTGCATCCTTTCATTGTTTCTGCAGGTGTTTAGTTCTTGTGCATTCGCATTTCCTGGGAAAAAGATTTAAGAGTTTAGTTCTTAGTTGATACCAGAATTTTCATCTGTCCCTTTTGCATACTCTTACAGTTGACATTCCATAATCAATATATTAGCATGGAAAATTTACATCAACTATCTTTCTCCTGTTTTTACAGGTCTGTATAAATTTCTCAACTCACTGAGAAGCATAAATCTCTTCTTTCAGGAGATGTATCTTCAAATGCTGAGACAACAGCCAGTGTCATGGTTATGATTCAAGTCAAGCTGTAATTTCAGTGACTAGGAATGTATAAATAACACTGAGATTCAAGCTTGGATCATGACTGCTCTCTCTGTGCTGCACCTTCTTCATTCCAGGCCAGGAGATTCTGGAGACTGTTCCCCGTAGAGCCAACATCTAGAGTATGATAAAAGGTTATGAATCAATAACACCTTCAGGTATCAAATGGTCATATTGATGTGCTCATCCTGCTATAGCCTTACCAGCAGATGACTAACCTTGTAAAAACATTTTAGGTGTATCTTTTTGCCTTTTGACAGCTCTTAAAATCATGTCTGCATAAAGCTGATTTTAAATGCACTGCATAAACTCAAACTGTTGTTTGAGGAAATGAAGCAGCCACGGGCAACAATGTTACAGACTGAGTCAGTCAGAAGTGAGTATTTCCTCTCCCAGGGAGGTATAAGTCATTCCCTGGTCTTTCACTGAGTCTCATCATGTTCCTCACCCTTCTAGCAGCCTTGGTGGGGCTTTGCCAGAATTTCTTCACCAATGTGTCTTCATTTTCATTAAATGATCAAGATGTTAATCCCCCATCTCCCTTTAATCTCCCTTCTCCTCACCCCAGGCTCACGGGGAGCTCCATCTCAAGATTATGCCACCTTCCTGCTGCCATCTCCTTGGCTGCGATGGAGGTCACCAGTGGCTCGGCCATCTCTGTGTCCCTGGGCTGCTCAGCTGGGATGAAAGTTTCTGCAGCTCCATTAACACCTCTGCCAAAAGGCCTGGCCCCACCAGGAGGACCTGGCTGCCTACCATTACTCATGGTCCTGTCCAACACACAGAGCCCTCTAAATCTTTGCAATGAAAACACAAGCATCTACCAGTAGCAAGTCTTTGCTGTTTGCACAGCTGTTAATGGACCTCTTTAGTAGTGTCCTTTCTTCTAATCCAGGCAAGCAAACCACATGTACATGCCAGAAAAGGGTTTTACACCCCTTCCCCAGTCATGTGTCCTTCCCACCTGAACCATACCCTGCATTTTTTGTGGATGTGTCTTGCAGGACAATCTGAGTTAAGATTAAACTAAGAATATCTTTTCTTATAACCTCTTTTTTAAGCTCTCCTGTCCTTTATTAAAACTCTAGGTTTGCTCAGAATAACTTTAGAGTGTAAATCAAATCTCATCAAGCTACGTAGCTTAGTCATACTTTGCAGAAGGTAGTTTGATTGATTTTACACTCTGAAAATGACTGAAAATAAGGACCAGATATCATCTTACTGAGAAATATTAGCAAGAAAGGATATCCTCCTAGGAAGGGACAATTTTTTTAAAGACAGGAAAAGCAAATTGTTACAACCAGAAACCTAAGTAATGCATTTGTAAAAGTAATGCTGAAATGCATGAATGGGGAAGCCTGACAAAAGCAGTGTTTTTCATTCCAGAGACTTCCATCTTCTTGAGGATAAGCTGTTCCTTCCTGTCTGCCACAGGTACCATGCAGCCATTTGCAAGTGATAGTGGGGTGACAGATGTCTCAGTCCAGCCCAGGCCCTGTATATGGAAATGGGTTTTTCTGCTTGCTCAGAGCCCCTGCTAAGGGCCACTGGTCAGGTCCAGGTTGTCCAGCTATATGTGGACCACATAGCAAGGACATAGAGTTCAGTTTCCTCAAAGCAAAAGAGCTACTATCAGGAGCACAAGAAAAGCTATTGAACAACATAATGGACAACTCAGTAGCTGCCACTGAGGCTGTCTGAGACCCCTCATTAAAGTTTCCAGTTTCCTTAAATTCTCCCTTGTTGGAGGTAGATCCCAAATAGCTCTAGGCTCTGTTATTTTTCGTTAATATTTCCATAGCTAATTCATGCATGGTCCTGACCTTCATATGGTTCTGTTTCATTTACCTTATTCATTCTGAAGGTTTCTTCTTCAATGGTCTTCCATTCTTCCTCATTGAGGATGCCAAAAACCACTTCATCAGCACACTCCTTTTTGTGCCAAGGCTGTGCATGAAAACATTGCCATGAGATTTCCCATGGGGACAGACCTTAGGAAACTCCACCAGGAAATTCCCACTGCCAAAGTTTTCATCCTCACTGCATCTTCCTCCCTGTGATCCAGTTCCTTGCAGATTGTGCATTCCCTGAGGCAGCACCAGGCTTCTCTACCTTCCTAACATTTCCCCCTGCAACATAATTTTGTCTATGTACAGTGCAGTGTTATTTCACCTCCTTTACATAGGCTGGATTAACCTAGCATGATCCACCCTTACTTCATACCTTATCCTATTCATTTAATTCTTCTTTTCTTCAAAACTTGTCTTCAAGTCTTTCAGGCTATTGAAGTCAGACTAATGAGACCTGTTCACCTTGCACTCACCAACCTCAATAAATTGTCCAAAGGACACTTAGGAAGCAATCAGACATTTCCAGCAAGGATAAGGAAGCTCATGAGAAAATCAGTGTTAATCTGCAACTATGTGTTTTGTTCTGCCCACCACACATGAGAGGCACTAAAAACCAGGCAGTTGTAGAGGGGGGTTAATTAGGATGAGCAGGAGACTACAACTTGTCACAGAGAAGAGTGAAAAAGCATGGTTTGTTTCTCTAAAATGGACTGAGAAGGAATATGATTGTACTTTCTAAGTACATCACAGGACAAGCCACAAACAGAAGGACAAATATTTCATAAGATAAAGGTCATATAGAAGTAAATGATTACAAGCCCTGGAGATGAGGTAGGAGACCTAAGGAGTATTTAAATAAATCAATGTATTTAGTAATGAAACATGACTGTCTACTATAGGGGAAACGAAACTCCGTGTTTCTGAAGTTGCAAACAAGCTTTCAGAAAGCATAACCCCAAACTGCTAAAATGGCTGAGAGGATTATGACTTTCATAGAATCATAGAATGGTTTGAGTTGAAAGGGACCTTAAAGATCATCTACTTCCAACCCCCCTGCACAGGCAAGGACACCATCCACTAGACAGTTTGCCCACTGCCCAAGGAGCACTCTGACGACCTTTATCTGACCTCTCCAAGTCCCTCCTTCAGAGCACAGGACACCAGAGAGTCAGTAAACAGTGGCATTACACCCTGTGTCTGGTGCTGCCTACCTGTGCCCAGCTAAGCTGTAAACACCAGCAGTCTTGGCATTTGCACTTGCTCAGTAGAGCAAGTTCAGCTGCCAGACCACTGCAATGGGTGCACACAAACAGGAATCCCATTCTTGAACTGCTGCCAGCTGGACATTGTCTAGCTCCTTCCATTCACCTCCTGTGGTTGCCCTTCCTTACCACGGCTTTCTCTCTTCCTCCCCTCTAATATCCCTGCCCCTTCCCCTTGGTTTTCTTGTTCCCACAGCTTCTGCCATTTTCCTCTGTCTGCAACCTTGCAATGTGCTAATTTGGGAGACATGGCACCCCATCTCCCCTGAGGCATCTCAGGTACATGCTCTTTCACATCACTGGGCCCTCTTGCAGCTGCTGTCTACCAGCAAAAAGAGAAAAGCAGGGAGGTTCCCCACAAAGGGAGTCTCTGCTGCAAATCCATACTCCCAGACAAGATAATGGGACTGTACAAGCTTGCTGCTAAAGCCTGAGCTGCAGTGCTTTGCATGTGAAAGCCATTTGAACATCATGCACAAAAAAGAGACCTCCTGGATATGGTGTCATTTTCATAGTCACCTTTTGAGTCCAGCAGCATGCTGAGACCATTATTACTCATTCTGTCTTCGGTTATTAATGGTGATATTCCATCCTCGACCTCTTTACTTTTCCTGTTATGTACTTGCAGCCGTTGCATCTCTGCTCAGGCACAAATACAGGCTGGGTGGAGAATGCATGAAAACTAGCCCTGAGGAGAAGGACTTGGGGATGTTAGTTGGTGAGAAGCTCAACATGAGCCAGCAATGTACACTTGCAGCCCAGAAAGCCAACCATGTTCTGGGTTGTATCAAAAGAAGCATGGCCAGCAGGTCAAGGGAAGTGATTCTGCCCCTCTGCTCAGCTCTCGTGAGACCCCACCTGGAGTACTGTGTCCAGATCTGGAGTCCCCAACACACAAAGGACATGGAGCTCCTGGAGCAAGTTCAGAGGAGGGCCATGAAGATGATCAGAGGCCTGGAGCGCCTCTCCTATGAAGACAGGCCGAGAGAGTTGGGGGTGTTCAGCCTGGAGAAGAGAAGGCTTCAGGGACAGCTTATAGCAGCATTCCAGTAACTGAAGTGGCTACAGGAAAGCTGGGGAGGGACTTTGTACAAGGGCTTGTAGCAGTAGGATGAAGGGGAATGGTTTCGAACTGAAAGATTAGATTGGATATTAGGAAGAAATTCTTTACTGTGAGGGTGGTGAGACACTGCAACAGGTTGCCCAGGGGGGTTGCGGATGCCTCATCCCTGGAAGTGTTTGAGACCAGACTGGATGGGGCTTTGAGCAACTTGGTCTAGTGGGAGGTGTCCCTGCCCATGGCAGGGGTGTTGGAATCAGATGATTTTTAACATCCCTTCTAGCCCAAACCATTCTATGATTCTATGATTCTGTGATTATTATTTCAGCTCAATCTGATCTCATCAATTCCAGCTTTCTTGGCTCTTCCACCCAGGTTTAATTTTCAGACAGTTTTGTGGGCTTCCTGCATGTTGAATTCCCTCCAACTTTATCTACTTGAGACAGAAGTGCTCTTTATTGAGGTGGACAGGAAAATTAGCTTTCATGCATGCTTAACTCCACCCTCTCCTTAAACTAAATAATTTGGCAGCATGGGTGGTATAGGTTTACTTTGGAGCCATCCTCCTTTCCCTAGGCTCTGTCTCTAATGCCTCCCTCGCTACCCTGTTTCTGTCTTTGTTTCTCCTTATTAGTAGTCCTCATGCATCAGATTTTCTCAAAAACATTATTCATGCAAGTTGTCCGATGATATTACAAGGCTTGTTTGGAAGGCCTGTTATACACCTCAAGCAAGGTTCAGTGAGAGCTGCATGTGTGAGAATGCAGAAATTGTCTTTGCAGTGTGGGGTGTGAGGGATTAGCGCTACTGCTGGCTCAGCAATATGGTGCAATGGGCCCAGCCCCAGCAAGGAGGTGGGTACAGCCCCTGGCACTGCAGTCCAGGGAGAAGGATTTCTAGGGTTGAAGTAAGGCTGCAGTAAAGGCACCAAAGTGTCTCAGCTGGGACAGAGAAAGATGAA
The DNA here is from genome assembly GCA_020745705.1 of Hemiprocne comata. NCBI lineage: Eukaryota > Metazoa > Chordata > Aves > Apodiformes > Apodidae > Hemiprocne > Hemiprocne comata. The sequence continues at coordinate 88,368,387 of CM036588.1, forward strand.
TGCTAAAGCTAAAGGAGGGAGAATTCCCTAAGCATTTCCAAATCCCACTCAGCATCACAGGGGCTGCTTTCCACATCCCCACAGCCCTGGTATTGCACGAGCAGCATCTGGGCTGAGAACGGTCCCTTGAGGCTGCTGAACACAGCAGTGCCCCAGACCAGAACTGCAGACATGAACCCACAAAGGAGGCACCCATAAGCACTGTTTCTGTAGCCTTAATTTTTCTCTCAGACTGATTATACTTTATTTTACTCCACCACATGTAAAATCATCATAAAGTCTATAACAAAGGTTATATCGTTCAAGGGCACTTTATAGTGCAAGGGCACTTCATAAACAAAAGTCTCTACATACATACAGCAACCTAACTTCCCTAAAAGATAGAGCAACTACCACGACAACACTTAAGTGAGCTGAGAGCTTTCACACAGGATTTTAAAGTGTGCACTTGCACTACATTTCAACAGCTGGATCATAAGAGCAGTCGAAGGAATGTAATCTTGATGTAATAAATTAGCTGCCTCTGTAATCCTAAAGGTATCAAGCTGTCACACAAGGGATTTCAATCCATAACTCTAATATAACCTCGGCAGGTTCTCTTAACAGCTTTAGTCTTCACAGATGAAGTATTTGACCTGGTAACTCATAAAAGGAAGAAGCTTCCCTCTGCTTTCATTGATCACTGCAGGAGACTACAGCTCCAAATACAGCTTGCAGCCCAGCAAGATTTTTTTCTTCCTTTCTGCTTTTATTTTTGTGCATTCAGACATGAACCCTGCAAGTGTTAAGGTCTGCATATTCCAAAGGAAAAAGGTTTTCATGGACATATAAAAGGAGACACCCAGGTAGATGGGACATTTGCTTCGGATACAGTAATTACATAGCTTTAGGGATGTTGAAATGCATCATTCCTCTCCATGTGTTGAGGCATCTGCCAGATAAATGCATCTCCTGGAGTCCAATGTGAATTTCAGACTCACAAAATGGATGAGGCTGGAAAGGTCCCCAGTCCCTTGCAGCTGAGTCTCCTTTGCAGACCATCTCATCCAACCTTTTCAAAGCAGGTTGCCCAGGACCATGTCCAGTCAGGTTTTGAGTATCTCCACTTGACAGCCTCTCTGGGCAAACTGTGCTGGTATTTGACCACCCTCACAAGACAAAAAAAGTGTTTGGTTGTGTTCAGATGGGATTTTGTGTGTTTTAACTTGTGCCCAGTGCCTCTTGCACTGTCAGTGGGCACTCCAGATAAATGTCTAGCTACCTCTCCATTTACCTCCCCCTCCCGCCTTACTCCCCAGAATATATTTGTACAAACTGAAATCCAGTGGCAACACTATCAATTTTAGCCCCAAAATTCAGGATCAGGCAACTTTTTCCTCTGCTGGGAGGGCACGAATGCATGAAAACCTCACAGAGGATTTCACAGTGAGTGACAATCTCATGAATTCTTTGGGCTGCAAGCCTGGAGAAGATTTGCATTCTCTGAGTTTCTGAAGGTATATAGCTTGGCATAGTGGTGATGCATAATATCAGTCTCAAATAATTATTTGGGAACACCTGAAAATGACTTTTCTGAAAATGAATTTGACTCTGTTCCTATATTTAGCAAGGTGTAAGCGTGACAATAATAAAGATAGTGATGTCTTAAAAAAATTATGAAGCATGGCATTTATTTTCACCCTTCTTCGAAATCTCCATTTATTGATCTGACTTGTACAATTTATAGCCACTGTTATGCTGGCATGTTTAGAAGTAGTGGACTGTGAAAATCCTTTAAATGCTGCAGAACAGAACGGTTGCTTTAACCATTGAGGTGATCTAAGAAGATGAAGTTAGATTTTTTCGAACTAATCACATACTAATAATATTTGTTGTTACTGGCCAGAGATAAACTTCAGGACAGAAGTCTTCAAGCAAGAAAGTTAAAAATTCCTGTATGATGTTATTCCATGCACTAGCCTCACAGTAATGTAAAGTCAATTTCATAAGATGGGGGTGCTTTCCTGTGATCAAAGGAGGATTAAGAAGTTTTGGTATTTGATTAAAAAGGACAACATTGTCTCATTCAGACTGGTGTGGGGGCAGCCTACAAGAAATACGGATTATGCATTTCCAACTTGAAGATTACCTTATTTTACATTTACTTTGTGATTATGGAATCTTTGTCTGCATAGAAAGGAAGAGCAGATTCTGCAGTTTGGGCTCAAGTCTAAATTTGCAATGTTCCACAAGGCTTCGGTGATATGAATAAATGACTTTATATAGAACAGTTATAGTTCTAGCATGGACCCATATTATGACCAGATTTGTTGGAGACCAAACCATCCACGTAACTTGCCTTTTTTAACCAAGAAAAAATCAGAGTAGACTAAGCCTGCTCTAACTAAACTACCAATATCTTGCTAACTCTTCCCAGCACTGTGCTCCATGATATTTTTATTGGTGCAAGGCAAGTTCTCCATAAACACCTTTCGTTGTCAATTTTTATGAAAACATTGTTAATTTATTCATGGCAGTATCATCCCAGGCATTCCATAGTGTAACAGTTTATACTGAGATATGCAACAGCACTGGAAAACTGCAAGATCATAAAAAACAGAGGCAATCCAAATAAAGAGGAATGATGCTGAAGGATCATGACAGATAGCTTTCTGAGGCTGCTCAGGATCTCAGTAGATAAACTGGGTAGATTTATCTGGGTGTTTTATAGTAGTCAGGATAAGGATGCCTTTCAACAGTATTTTGATGCAGCCACAACTGAGACAGAATTTCATTCTGTGATATTTACTGGATAAGGAAAAAATAAAAATAAAAATAAAAAAACCCTAATCACTTGTGCTCCAGGTACTTCAGGTACTTCAGGGAATCTGAGCAGCCTCCTGTAAGGCTCTGGGCTGCAGACCACTGATAGCCTTGTTTCTCCAGTCCAGAGAGCTTCCAGCCAGTGCAGCCTCATCTGTTGAGGAGAGGAAAAATTGTGGGGCAAGTTTAGGACAAAATGAAGCCTTTGTCTAACCAACAGCCTGGCTTTCCAACAGCCTGGTGTCTTGTTTGTGATACATACATGCAAAATCTCCCACTAAGTATCTTGCCATGGAAAAGAACAGAAGAACTACTGACATGTGGTACATATAAGTCACATAACAGAATCCCAAACAGCACATGGTTGTTATAAGAAGCTGCAGCATATTAATACATCTGGAGCAGAATGAGAACTCATGCAACGGCTACCAGTGATGGATGCAGCATAAATGTATTTAGAAAGACCCATCTGAATGGTATGAGTTACAACATTAGCACTACCACCGCTATTGCTTTTGAAATTTTGGGGGTCTTGATTGCATTTTTAGGGGATGGGGAGTAGCTCTTCAGTTTTTTTACCACCCACCAATTGTATAGGTCAGATCAACAGGATTTCCAGAAACCTAAATTGTAATTAAAAAACCCCACAATTTTCACTGAAAATGTTGCTGCCTTTTTCAGTCAAGTTCACTAACTCTCATTATGACTGTTTCCAGTGAAAAGAAGAAACAAAGACAGGTTGCTCCAAATTTTCACAAGCTTGGAAACCTCTGATTCCATGCCTACATCTTTTCTATTCATCTTTTAGGACAGTGCATTTTCCTTGTTTCTTCATCAATCCCTTTTATTGCTTTCTCCCATTTTGCCCCTTCTCTCTCTCTGTTGAGTTGTAGAGATTAAGTCATGTTCTGTTATAAAAGCTTTTTTATTTTCCTTTTTTCAATCTCCTAGAAAAATGTTTTAAAATTTCACAGAGAAGATTTTTTTAAAAAAATTTGGTAGAGGGGGGACCTTCTCCATTTCTGGCATCACCTAGAGTACCCTGCTTTTGGTTTTCCCTTCTTATTCAACATGAAGAGGGTGCACTTTTCCACACTTCATGGTTCTTGCTTGTTGAATGTTCAGATTTCTGAGAACATAACAAGCAAATTTGTAGTTAATGGGGTCATGCTAACAATAATGTCTTAAAACAAACAGCATGGTTGGTTGATGTTTGAACAGCAATCAAGTTCACTGAAGCACAAATATTCCTCTATGTATGCTTTCAGACACTTGTTGCAAATATTTGGAGAGGAACACAAGAGTGCGGCAATCTACAGCACAGAAGTGGTGAAAAATTCTAGCCAATATATGAAGACAAATTGAGTAGACAAGAATATTACCTAGTTGAAGTTTGCATAATATGTCTGGGGGAAAAAAACCCAAACAAACAAGAAAAAAGAGGTAAATGCCCAGTGGATTTTAATCTAATTAATATGAAGAATAATTAATAAATCCTACATTTTAAACAAACCTCATAAAAATGTTAAAAGGGGGGAGCAGGATAGGATTTAATTAGACTTGCATAATTTGTCTATGTAGGCACAAAGTTTTGTTTGGAGAGCTCTTCATCAAGCTATAGAGCTGACACAAACAAATTGTGTGCCAACGCTTCTGCTCTTTAAGTTACAGGTGAAAGAACTAAAGCAAATGCTAGGGTAATTTTTCAACAAGAAGGAAATATTGGCCCAAAATAGAGCCACAATGAGTTATAGCTGGTGGGAGGAATTTGGAGACATGACAGATAGATTTTTGTCAGGCTTTGTTAATTTGCTGTTAGCTTTAGCATGCAAAAAAGGAGATGAATTGTGACAGAAACAAAACACGCACACTAACAACACCCACGCAGCCCCAACGCACGCTCGCCCAGATTGTAACTCCCTGGCCTGTGAGCTGGTGCTAGCAACTGCAGAAGGGGCAAGCCTAAGAGAATTTTATTGTTCATTACAGTTTGATCTCCCAGTGCAAACTTCAATTTCACCTCTGTTTACTCGGAAGCTGCTAGAGAATTATCCTTCTCAGTATCCATCAGCCAAAGAGCACATCCCACCCTGATGCTGAGAGCGTGCAGCTCCCTGTTGATTAAAAAATCTCTGCCCACCAAATCAACAGGTTTAATTTCTTTTCATGACATTGGTAGTACTAGAGTGATTACTTCAGTCTCAACCAGCCATTACCCATTTTTCCCTAATTTTTCAAGCCTGTCAGCTCTGGTGGTCTTTGACATCACACAATTAATTTAAACTTCTCACCCTTTCTGTCCCAAAGAAAGCCAGTCCAAGATTTACTCTTGTTTCTGCTTTACTAAACACATTCCTCATGTTTGCAAATTTACATTGAAACAAACTAATTTCTATCAAAAACTCCCATGACAGCAGAAATATCCACACTGTTTTAAGTACATGGGCTTACCCAGCACAGCACCTTGATATTTTTGTGCAGTCTTTCTTAGTACTTTGACTTCAGTATTAATTAATGAGAACCCAAATGCCATGTGGAAGTAGACGGTGATACTGTGGTAGTCTGAGACTGTCACAGTTTTAATAGCCTTGAGATGAAGATAGTTGTGCTTCGTGGGCTCAAGACCTTCCACCCAGCTGGAAGCAGAACACCGCTTAGCTCTTCCTCTTGCTCAGCTTGCTCTGGGCATCTCTCTCTCCCTCCCCATGACAAGTAACAGGGAAAGGAACAATGGTATTGTTTCGTTCCTCGGGTGGCACAGGGAGAAGTGCTATTGCTTCATAAGCATCTGTTTTACTTGATTGTTCTTCTTATTGGTATCCTTACTCATTCTCAGTTTCTCAGGAATTACTTTTCTTGCTCTCTTCAAAAAAAATATCACAAGTTTGCCACCCCCTTGGCTTTGTCAGACCTCCCATGAGGGAAGATCTGTACCTGGGCAGGGATGCTCCTCTTCACATGCACATGTCCTGTCTTTAGAGTGGTGGCAGTGGCAGAGCAGAGCACAGGCATCCATAGAGTGGTCGGACCATCTCCCTGCGGACATGCCCCAGTGGTACAGCTGTGATTTCAGTGGGCAAAGCAGCTAGCTGATGGGTACGCAGGGTTATGAGAAAGACACAGATCATCATGGGAAGCTGATTTTGTACAGATTTTAAAGACTCCAGGAGAAGAAGTGGCTGAAGTTCCCAGCACAGGTACTGGCATGCTGGGGCAACCAACAGAAGGCTGTGACTGCCATGACAACAGTCAGACACAGACTGTTTCTGCATACCAGCTGTCCTGGTTTGAGCCAGGATGAAGCCAATTTTCCTTTTACTGGGTTTTTTCTTCAGTGAACTCTGTTCTAAGCAACACACGAGTTTTCCAGCTAGTGGAATGATAACACTTGAATGTTTATGTTACTGCTGAGAGACCAAGGACACTTTGCTTTACTTATTGAATCTACTGCTTTGGATACTAAAGGAGCAGAAGAGTTGTATCTGCAACCCTCCCATGGGGAGGAGCAGACTAGACAGACAGTAAAATTGCCCAGAGATATTCCATACATATATATCTATGTAGCTCTCAGTATAAGTCAGGAATCATGGAAGTCAAGCCCCTTCCTTTCTTTTTCTTCCTTCTCTTCCATCCATGGCCAGTGTCCAGGGAGGACTCCATCTATCCACCACCGTTGATCCCTAGGCCTGTGCACTCCTGACCCTCATCACTCTCCCCTCAGCCCCTGTCTGCTCTGCTGCTCTCTCCGGCAGCGCTCCAGGACATTTCGGAACTGCTCACAGCTCAGGAGATGCTGGGGGAGTTGCTGGGGATGGGAGGGAGGTGATAGGGTTTTGCAAATTCCTGAACATACTTGTATATAATTGTACATATTTTCTTTTATCATTAGTATTTAATTAAAGCTGTCTAGTTTAGTTTTCAATCTGGAAAGTGTCTCTCCTTTTTCTCTCTCTCCTTTCCCTACCTGGGTGGGAGGGGATAATTTTTGTCATTGGTTTAATTGCAGATCCTGAGTCAAACTGTGATACCAGGGAAGTCAGGCCTTACTTAACAGGTTCAGCTACAGCATTTTTGTCAGTTGCAATTTAGGAGATTGAAACTGGGTATCAGATACTGGTTGTCACTTGCCCTCTGGATTTGTTCCTTTATTGCCAGCTTTATGTCACAGACAGTATTTTCAAAAACTCAATAATTTCAAAAGTTGAGCTGCAGCTTGACTTCCAGTACTGGCTCTGAGGCCAGCATTTATAATACACAGCTATATCCACAGCTATCAGTATTCAGTTGATTCAGCTCACTGTCAATAGCTTTGGTTCCTTCTAGCTGGTAATCACAGCGTACACGATAAGATGCTGGGTGCACTTCAGTGTCCTGGTTAAATTCACTGTACTAGTTAAACTCAGTTCGGCCTCATCCACACTAACCTTACCTTGTTTACAGGGACTACATGCCAAGACTACTCAGTAATCACAGTAGTGGAGGCTCCAGTGACTCCGTTAGAGCTCAGTATGTTGCCTGCATCTTATGCAGTGTCACCACAGACCACATTGAAAGTTTACTGAAGCAATTTCTGAGGTAATCTCCCAGTCAGCCATCTGCAGTGAGAAAAACAACTATATTCTGTACCTACAAAAACATGTACAGCTCCTTATCTACACACACAATCCAGAAATCAATGTGGACAAATGCAACACAAATTGCAACTTGGAGGTAAGTCAACAAATTAACATGCATGCTAAAATGCTATGGAAGTAGGGACCTATGTAAAGAAGTTTGGTGCACATCAACAGAAAGGCTCGCTGCTCATCCTCACTAAAGAGGACAAAAATAGACATGGGGAATCATAAGGAAAAGAAGAAATGTGGCATAAGTACAAAATTTCCACAGCTCAATCCAAAGGAGTAGATGAAGACAAGGATGTCTTACAGCTCATGAAAATAAAAGCCAACATTAGCTGCTTGTCCTCATGGTTTCTTGCACTGAAAGGCACAACACATAAGGCATGGAGAAAAGTGAAGGGGATAACTGCAGCCAAGTCAGACAAAGAATACTCTTTAATGAGGAGGGTGGGGGGGAAGAGAGGGAACAAAATAAAACTAAGGCTGTTTCTCTGGACTGTGTAGCCTATGACACCATCTGATATGTTGAACTAGGACTCAAGATGCATCAATATGGCATCAGCATGGATCTGTGAGGATATCTTCAGAGGACACTACCCCACAAAATGAGCATCTAGGAATGCCAGAATAGCAGACTCCCACCATCCTTAGTGCTGCCACTTGCTCAATTTCACACTTTATTTCACAACAACCTACAGACCATCCTTTCCAAACAGCTTGTATATGCTGGGCACATCTGCCCACATCCAGGACCCCAAGTTTCCAACTCTATTGGGAGAGTCTTGACAGTGACTTGACTGTCACATTCCTTTATTGCAGGAAAAAGGACTGACGCCTAGTATGAGGAACTTGTCAGTATGCTCCCATTCATATCACAAGCACAACTAATCTGAGCTTCCTTTCTTTTTGAAAGGCATTGATCAGTCACACCAACCATAGCAATTATACTTAGGAGTCACACTCTTTCCCACATCAGCTCACCAGGCTAATTCAGAAGATCATAGAATCACAGAATGGATTGGGTTGGAAGGGACCTTAAAGATCATCTAGTTCCAACCCCCCTGCATGGGCAGGGACACTTCCCACTAGATCAGGTTGCTCGAAGCCCCATCCAGTCTGGTCTCAAACACTTCCAGGGATGGAGCATCCACAACTTTTCTAGGACATGCCTCAGAGCAGGTCATCTGCTTGTATCAGGAGAGATAATGTATGCCTTCTGGATTGGCTTATCCTCCCCTTCTAGCCTTCCTCCAGTTTTTCTAACAGGTCTTGGCAAGATCAGATTCATTTAGTTATTAATCCGTGCTTCTGTACGTGTCTTGCTTATTTTTTATGAGTGATATTTACTTGTCATCTTTCCCACACCATCTTACCGAGAGCTACAAATTTTTGCCCATTCTCTTAATTCCTACAGAGGAGCAAGAATGCCATTTCCTTCACTCTTCCCTGCCATTATTTCTTTTTTCTGTGGGATTGGCAGATGCTCATGGTCTCTCTGGATGAGGCAATTAAGGAGGTAATTGTGTGGAGCAGAACTCCTGCAGTTCACAGAAGCTGGCAGGAAAGGCCTCTTTCTTTTCGTGAAACAGAAAAGTTATGTCTTAGTTGTGATTGTTTCTGCTTATCTTCCATCAAACACTGTTACCTGATGAAAAAATAGCCTCTCTTCCCCCTGCCCAGCTTGATTTGGAGTGATGGCAGACTGGAGAAGCAATCAGTCCTTCCCTCAGGGTAATTGCCACAAAGCCCCAGCTAGTCCTGCTCCCCCTAATTCAAATGGTCCTCAGAAAAGCATAAACTCGGCAATGGTGACAGAGGCAGGATGCTTCATACCAGCGTTAAAAAAGATCTGCAGCAGTAGCTTAACACTCATTCATGGGAAGAGCAGCAGCAAGAGAGGGCTGGAGCAGGGGTAGGAGAGAGCCCACTGAAACCCCAGCGAGCTGAGATAAACACACCCAACCACAGGCTTTCTATGAAAGGGCTGATTTCCTGTGCATATCTTCCCTCATCTTCCCCCAAATCATTTTTATAGGCCTACCTGAAAAAGGAGGCGAGCAGCACAAGATGAAGTGGAATACATGCCTGACATCTCTAGAAGAGTTGTTTATCTGTGCTGCACCTGCAGGACTTCTGTCAGGAGTGGATTTCTGCAGCAGGATTTCCAGGCTTAGAGCTGTTTGCAGCTTTTTGTCCTGAGGATTAAAGACAGGCAGCACAAGTTGTCATTCTTATCTGACTGACATAACTTTTTTGTTTGTTGCTTTGGTTTTTGTTTTGGTTTTTTGCTTTTTTTTTGTTTTGGTTGTGGTTTTTTTGTTTGGTAGGTTGTTGTTTTGTGGGGTTTTTTAAACTATGATGTAGAATGTCTCCAAGGAAAGACTTCTTTATATTTAGAAGAGTATAAAGAAAATTAACTCATCCAGACTCAGGGTTGTTTTTTTTATTATTCTTATTCATTCTTCATTTGCATTTATTTTCTTCTGCATCTGATCTGTGTCATCCATCCCTGCACTGCTCTTTCCTGCCCTCATGGCCTTACTCAGGGTTATTTATCAGCTCTTTCCTGTTTTTAAAAGGTGATCTTTCTCTTTTTCTCCTTCTAGCATTCACACCCACAGTTTCTCTTCCACCCCCTAAGTGTCATCAGTGTCTCTTCATCATTTTGTTAGCTCTCTTTCTTTCCTTACTTGGATTGCTTTCTGTAACCCTACTGAAAAAGAAAAAGAGGTGGAAACTGCCACTGAGTAGGCAGGAAGGTCTGGTGGCACGATGACAACTCAGGATTGGGAGAAAGTTATTTTTCTGCTGCTGGCAGCCATGCTTTCCCTTTTCATTCTCTGGTCACTGTTGTTCTCTTCTGCCTTTCATCTTCTCCTCAAGGACATGCTACAGGATTAGCACTGTAGCACAGCAAAATCTTTTGTTCCTTAGACATGAAATGTTGCAAACAAAGAGGGAATGAAAGTCAAGTCTAAATGCTGCCAATGTAGTGTTTAGGCACCTAAACAAGGATTGCAGTTGCTGTAGGGTCATAACAGAGACAATGGAGAGACAAGCAATTTCAGAAGGAGAATCAAATATTTTTTCACTCCAGTAGCTATGCAGGAAGATTAAGAAATCCAGTTTTTACCAGGCAGAACCTACAGATAGGCAGAAAAATATCAAAACTCAAAGATACTGACTAAAGTCAGAGACAATCCAATAGGAATCCAAGATCAAATGGCTCTTAAAACTCATCTTTCTACATCAGAGTATGCTGCTACAGACATTCAGAAACCACAGCGGACTTGATCACACAAACCTGTGTGTAGCCCTCAGGGGCTGAGCACAATATTTGATCCTCAGACTACAACTCAGCTGAATGAAAGCAAAAGCTTTGAGATAGATCTTGTGCTCATGGTGACCAAAGAGATCCCACCATAGAGGCTTTCTTCACCAAGACTTGGCAATGGACCAGGTACGTGTTGTGAGAAAAAAGTTTCTGTGATGCACCTGAAATCCTCTTCATCAGTATCCTAAATCTGTGCAATAGATTTTAAATTTTTAAGATACTAGAATACATCTGCAGCTGTAACAGAGAAGGTGATTAGATACATGAAGATAAAGGTACTTGGAAGGGATACGGTTACATGTACTAATTGCACATCCTTTGCTATTGTCTTTCCCACAGCTTAGGAGTACTCCATTTGCCCTAATAAAGGGTTCCTGTTACAGTCCTGGAATACTCGCAAATCTCACAGGCACAGGCACAGGGGGATTTTTTGCTATGAAAGTTGGGTAGAGGCCTTAAGATTTTTAAATAGGTATCAAGCTTTGATTTCAAAGGAGCATTTGCTTTTAACCTGCTTAGGTAGCAGTCAAGATCATGGTCTTTAGGGATTAGGTTTGCTCTGAAGATCTGGCCACAGCTGGTGAAAGCAGGACTGCTCCTACTCATCTACCATCCAACCATTAGGTGCCCAGTCCAAGCTGGCCCTCTGCAGTCAGTGGGAGGACGTGCACCTCCATGGAACGTTCAGTCCCCACTATAGGGAAGCATCTAGGGCAGATCCTGGGGGACTCACCCAGAACAGGCATCAGTCATTTGGACCACAGATAATAGGAAAATGCCATCTCACTATAAAGATGAAGCCACTGGGAGGACTCCCAGTTCCTCCATTGAGTCTGGAACTTCCTCTACAATAGCACTTCTTACTGCCATTCTTCCAGGAAAATGGGGGAACAAAAACCTTGTAAATACAGTCTCTTTGATCTGTAATGAAGGCATTTTTTTCTTTGCTTTGAACATACAAGTTGCACAGAGTAGTTTTCAGAATACTTAAAAACCTTGAAAACACATCTACCTGTTTCCCCCACAGTCCTTCCAGAGCTAGCTTTCCTCTCCAGCAGCTCCAGGTGAATGCAGATTCCAGTCATGTTTCCTGTCCCACAAGGCTGACCTCTGAGCCTCTAAGCTGAATGCCATTAATGAACAAATGGTCTTGCAAAGTAATGCTCTAAAAACTTTACAGAACTGGCCCCATGGTACTCCTTGTTATTTAAACAAACCTTTTCCTTGTGCTTGGACAATTCAAAGTCTCCACTGTACTGCCAGGCATGGGATGAGGCCAAGTTACCATCAGGAACTCATGAAATGCTGTCATCCCAGCAACATACATGAATTTATTTGAACCTCTTATGGAGCTAAGAAAATATCTTCACTGCTCACCTCTTCTAAAAAAGCAAAGGTAAATTACATTATCCCATTTGCTCTGGATGATTTCTGATTCTCAATAGATAATATTTTTCTTCACATAATGTTTTTCCTTTAGAGAAGCATCTCCAGGAAACAGAGAGCCACACTGCTCTGCACTGAAGTTCTCTGAAGTGTTCCACGGCTGTCTTCTTCTCACGTGTTAATGTCGCGGTGCTGGCAACTCCTTCTCACTTTCAGTTGCCCAATGTCTTAAAGAGGCAACAAAAAGTATGAATGTTTCTTGGTCTAGCCTTTCCACACCAACAATTGCAGTGACTGATCAGAAGAAAGTCACCTGTGTTAGAAGGCTGTGGGCTGTGTGATGAGATGATCGACTTGAGCAGAATTTGGAGACCTGTGTTCTTGGAAGAAGTGGTAGAGAAGTGTCATGCAGCTCTGTGTAGGAAATGATAATTTGGTTACTGTCACAACAACTGCAGATTCACAGAAGAAACATTTTACTCCAGAGGGTTAAAAAGATCCCACCTCAGTAAATGACCAAAGCCAAGGCCACATCAAACACATCAGAGATCTTTTTGCATTACAGGTTGGAACCATCATGAAGCAGGACAGTAAAACAAGTTTGGTTAAACACCCAAGTCCCATTATATAATCTGGTCACACGGTGTTTGAGGGCACAAAGTCACAAACACAAAGTCAAATCAAGATGAAAGCTTTGAAATCTAAATCATCTCACTGGATGTTTCCTGTGGACCACAGCAAGGGTCATCTTGTCTTCATAACCCCCCACTTCAATTCTTCCCATAAGACATCAAAATAAGAGAAACTGGAGGAAACAAGAGGAAAGTCTAATGCTGCTTCTGGAATATTATTTATCCAGTGTTGTGACCCACAAGAAAGAAAATACTGAAAGCCATCATTTAATGTAGTAGATAATGTCCTAATTAGTTACAGCAAGCCCAAGACAGGAGCACCAGAAATGGGAATTAAAAATGTGAAAAATATAAGACCTAGAGCTTCGGTTTAAAGCTCATGAGGGGTTTGTACACTAGACAAATTCTTGGCAATGAGGATTTGGATGCAGCAAGAAAACCAATGGAGAACTGGAGTGTGAGGCATGGAGCAAATACATTTAGTTCTCTCTTGAAAGGATCTAAGTCAGATCTTATTTTTATTGACAGGACACAGTGATTTCAAGCAAGTTTTTCCTATTTATGCCATTATCAGCAAGATCAAAATCCAGACCCCGAAAAAGCCAGGACACAATATAATGAACTCTTTGAAGTTAAGGGAACAAAACATGGGCTGATTGCAAACAAGAGAAGGAGCACTTTAATCAGTGTACCTTTTCAGACTAAGATGTATTTAAAGATTTCCAAAGAAGGGGAGTCATCAGGGGACTGGAAAAGAATACATTCAGACCTGGAGAAAAATAAAATCAAAATTTCCTTACTCCTTGGTAGAAAAAGCTTTATTTAGCATAAGCAGGAAAGATCGAGTGAAGTCGGAGACACAGGATATTTTCTTTATTGTTTATTGTTATTTCTCTTTGTATTTTCTTTCAGAAAGAAACAGCATGCTTTGAAGATTTCACTACCTATGAAAGCATAGCAATCAATCTATCATAATAAAAAAAAAAGTAGAACTGAAAGCAGCTCAGAGTAAAGAATTTGCTGGAATCTATCTGTCAGCATAACTCACCCTTAAAAATTAGCAGATAAGAAGGAAAGGATTTGCAAAGAGCAATTATAATTCACAATGAAAAGCAGAGATTAGTAGGCAGTAGCTTGAATAGGCTAAATAGGGAGAAGTACACTATCTTCTAATTGTAAAAATAGAAATTATATTTTTTAATTCATTCTCTACCAAATCATGGAACCAGTCAGTGTAACAACAGCCATGTAACTGTAGTTCAGATTCTGACACAAGCACTGTCTTGCACAGTGAAAGAAGGGATGATTCCCTAATATCTTCCCAGCAAATAAACTTTAAATGCACTCCCATGCCTGCTATAGAAGTTCCCTGCAATAGTACTTAGCTTGTATTTATGTGGATTCAAAGTCCCTGAATGGTACATTGCTCTGTCTCCACAATGCTGCACGGAGATGAGCATGCAGACAGCAATTAACAATATCTTTGCATGAAGTAGAAGAGATTATCTAAGCCTGACATTGTTATGGAAATTAACCATTATATTTGACAAGAAGCTGGGTGTCTACCAAGAAGATGGAGACTCTGTTTTTATAAGGAGTCACATGGAAAAGATGAGGGGTAATGGATGCACATTACTCCCAGGGAGATCCCAATTGGACACCAGAGAAAAATTTTTCACTATGAGAACAGTCAGTCACTGGAATAATCTCTCCAGGGAAATGGTGGATTCCCCAACAATGGACACTTTTAAGACTCAGCTTGACAGGGTGCTGGGCCATCACATCTAAACTGTGCTCCTACCAAGAAAGGTGGGACCAGATGAAACTTGAGGCCCCTTACAAACTGGAATTCTATGATTGTATGATTCAATGAACTTTCTGAACAGAGCATAAGGGCTCAGGTACTTTAATGCACAGTTGCTTAAATGCCTGTTCCTTTTTTCCTTTGCTTTGTTCTAATACTTTTAGTCTGCAGGTTTGGTTCATTCAGAAGTTAATTGGCACTATGTTGCTGCCCTGAAGACACACCTCTGGGTAGCTTTCATGGCTCACCCTTTTCCCACCCAAACAGATGACAATGACTAGCTATGTTTTCTTTCTCAGTAGGACACCTGGAAACCCAGGGAGGGAAATAAGTTATTTTTGTCAAATAAAGAAGGAAAAAGGAGAAGAAAATTCGGGCAGTGTATCTCACTGAGAATCCTAAGGGACTAAGAAGCACACAAATATTGCAAAACATTAGTGGTTACAATAGCTTATCTGAAGATGGAATTAATAATATCCGTTGTCTAAATGCAATTTGCATTTAAAGACAGGGAGGTCATTTCTGGTCCTTTTGATGGGCTTTTGCTGAGCAGAAGAGTATGGGGAAAGTTAACTTCAAAATAGTCTGCTTCTTAGTCTGCCAAATTGAATTTATCATGTATTTGTTTTGTCATCTCCACCTATTTTATAAAGAAAAATAATAATAAAAAATGAAAATCCTGGAAACTTGTCCCTGGGTTTTCGCTATTATTATGCATTTACTTCTCAGAAATGTCACTGTCCTCCCCTTCTCATATCCCTGGGCTTGAGTTATTCCTTTCTTTCTTCTCAAGACAAACCCCAGTGAAATTCTAGGGCCACTGAAGTCACCAGGATGTTTTGCCATTATTTTTCCTCTAGAAATTTCTGCCTGTATCACTGCATTGAGCTGTAATGTCTTTGGATCACGCGTGTGCTTTTGAAAGGATCCTCCCAGTCATCTCCTCTTACCGTACTGTGGTTCATATCACAACATGGGCTTGAGTACCCAAACTGGATCATTTTGGGACAAAAACTAAATGGGAAGCAGCACTGCAGCTCCTAAGAGATGTTCAGTGCACAGGAGCAGGGTAAGCCTTGTAAACACACAGCAAAATGCATTTAGTGTGAACCTCAGGTCATCAGCATCGTTTGCATTTTAACCCACTCCTATCTGTACAAACTGCTTCTCAACATAGATAAAACCTGCATGGAGTCAACTCATGGCAGGACTGAATGGGGCAGTTGGATTCCAGCCTGGGAGGAACAGTGTAAGGGACATTGGCAGTACACAGGCCTGGGGTGTCAAAGATCAGCGGGTATGTGGACAACGATCTGTTGTATCTTGCCTCCTGAGAGCTCCCACCACATCCCTACCAACCTGATTAGCCTTCAGTTTAGGAAAGAAAACGTTGTCCAGCATGCTGCCTTTGGAGATTGCTCCAAGATTGCTCTGAACATTGATGTAACAAGCTCAATAGAAGCATCATGGCAAAAAAATCAAACCCCTCTTTCTTTATTTAATTGGATGCAAACATTTGTTTCTTGACTGAAATTTGGCACAAAAGATAGGAACATCAGAACAAGTCTATTAACTACAGCATTTTGGGAAGCCATTATCACTGGTGCAAAGTGGGAGGGGAAAAAAACCCCTCCCATGTAGATCCAGCAGCATTTTGTACCTTTTTTTTCATCGTTTTAAAGGGTGAAATTGCAAAACACCAGAGGAACTTCCATCTTTTCCTCCTTGAAACATGCATTTAGAAATATTTAGATCTAGCTTTTCAAGATTGAAAAAGTGGATTTGTAAAATGCTCTTTAGAGGCTCGTATCTCTAAAAATGTACAGGATCATTTGTCTGTTTTCTTTAATAAGCAGGACTCTGGCACAGCAACTGTATTTTGATGAATCAACAGGATTTCTACAAAATTTTACTTGACAGAAGCTACCAGATTATCAAACTGGTATAAACCAAGGTAGGGCCAGTGAAGCCTATGAAGGTACTGATGTCTGTACATGTCAGGATCATGACTCAAGTATTTTCATGCTCTACTCAATACAGTGACACATGGATGAATTTTGAACGGAATAATGTCACAGATGTGTAACCTCCTTAGTCCTATGAAAACTCAATAAATAAATAAATAAATAAATAAATAGAAGAGAGGAAAATCAACCTAATCGAGAAATGGCTGGTGATAAAGAAAAAAAACCTTTTCGTTCTTTCAGATTTTGCCACAAAGATAAAAAAGTGCTCTATTTCTTACTAATGTGATTTTTAAAATAATAGCTTATTACTAAATGGAGTGTTTGTTATATAATAAGAATATGTTTAAATAACAGGAATTTTCCATTTTCTTGTGTGCTGTAGAGCAATTATTCAACCATGATGATTATTTTCCAAGAAGGACTGTGTCCCAAAAGTAATCTTTCTGCAGCAATGTTCAATTGATTAGTTCAGAGAATTTTAAATGAGGCATGTATTATATTTTCAGAGCAGTAGGTCACAGAGAGCTTCACAAAGAGTCCAGGACACTGGCCTCTGTGTGTCTTGGCCACAGTCCTGCTGGAAGACTGTTGTGCCATTCAATCCTTCACTCATTATGTGGAGCAACCTTAATGCAAAAGTGAAGTTACCACACTTCAAGTATGTCTCTCACATAAATGCAGTGAAGCTTAACAATTCATGTCTATGATGAGCTGCAGATTCAGGATGAAGGGTACCAGTGAACCAAACATTAACTGACTATCATGCTGTATGAAAATAAGCAAGAGCTAGACTGCTTTTAAATAGAGCACATTTAGGCAGGAAAGTATATATAAGTTATTAAATGCCAGGCTGGCAGTGTTCAGAAGAGTTTGCTCTGTATTTTTATACTCTAAACATTTGAGAACTATGGGTTTGACAAAGGATGAAAACAATAAGGTTACTTTTATGTAAGTATTACAGTGTAAAGTGAACATGGGCAATTGAGTCAGCAAGACTGTGCTATTACGACAAACCAACAATACTCATGGTAGAACACTGGCAGGACAGGGCCAGTGTAATTGTCCAGCAACAGGGTACAGATATTCATTGCATTAGATATTATGGGACTCAGCATAACAACCATCTGAACCTCACAAGAGCCATTTGGTATCATAAAAGAGACTTTGCAGAACATGGAGGTTCTGGTTTCTGACTTGGTGCCTTCACCAAAAGGCCACATTTTCCTGTGCTGAACCTCAGATCATCTCACACACCTACGAGTTCATCCTCACAACAGTGAGAGATGAATTCCTTACAAATTATTTCCCATTTTTACTTTGGGATGATAAAACCAGGATGACTAAGTGGCTTATGCATACAATGCATGCCAGAGACAGAGCAAACCTATTTTATCTCTGCAGCCCCAACACTGAGATATTTAATTCTTTTTTTTTTTCTCTTTTTTTTTTAATCTAGGATCTAAGGTAGCTGTATGGATTGTGGCAAGAAGGGCTACACAACAGCTAATTGTTCCAAGGAGCAGCCTATGTTCATAATCCATTAAGGAATTAAAATAAGTTGTCAGAAGACACTTGCTCTACTGCATAGGTAGGACATAGTGGTCAAAATTGTCCCAGGATACATGCTTCAATATACACAGCATGAATCAAACACACAATGCTGCTCCTGGCTGTGAGCTTCAGCTGTTTAGTTCTCAATAAATTAAAAGGCCTGTGAGACTATAATCACTCCCTTACACATGGTTCCTTGCTTTCTCTTACTGGTTCAGGGGCCATGTGCAGACTTGGTCATTCAAGTCCCAGGGCACGTCAAGCAGCCAGCATTATTCCTGTTGCTCACTACAGCACCTTGTGCCACTAAGACCAGCAGATCCCAAACCTTCGCATGGTTAAGGCAGCGAGAGGTCTGGGGAGGATCGTGGCAAACTGGTTAGACCTCAGCCAGGCTGGGGCATCCCAGAGAGAAGAAATTCTGAATGATCTGCACATCTGAGAGGCACAGCAGGATTAAGGTTTCTGGACCTGCAGCCAAAGCCCTAAACTAAACCTTTCCTGCATTTTAAGTGCTACCAAGAAATACTCCATCTGCCTCTGGCTCCCTGTAACTGAGCTGCCTGGTGAAAATTCAAGGCAGCAACAAAGTGGCACCAGATCAGGCCCCATAGTGATACCATTTGGTGGCTGCAGCTGTAGCAACGAGCACTGTAGGGTGCAGGGGTTGCAACACAGGGACAGCCTCCAAGCCCTGCGGTGAGGTCCCAGGGAGGTGAAAAACTCCTCTTCCTCACACTCTCAGCACTTCATGGGATCTCCCTGTGCCCAGGAGTTGCTGAGACATCTGCCCATGGAGAGTTTTATCTCAATTGTCTGATGCTAACAGCTGCTGCAGCTCCCAGGTGGAGGTTAAATATGCTTTAAAAGAGGTCCCTGCCCATGAACTCTGAAACACAAGGTCAGCCAGAGGTTCCTTGATTTTCAGAGTAAGATGAGCCATTGTAGGGGTGAATAAACCTGACTAGCTGATACGTAGCTCATTATGATGTCCATACCCATTTTTGTTCAGGAAGGTAAACCTGATCTGTTGGAAACAATACCTAGGCCTTTTATACAGTAATTATAGAGAACTAAGATCGGTCTTTTTAAAATGAAAGTGATGACAATGCTTCATAGAATGAGTAGCAACAAAGCTGATTTAGATCCTTTATACTGCTAATGAAATGTGAATAAGTAGGAGTCTCATTATCTGCACTTTAGTGTGTGCCTTAGATTGCTCATTATCCTACCACGCTATGAATCGGTACTTGTGCATGTGTGTGATCCTCATGGCTTTTATACAAAAAGCTTCAAGCTTTGTCTAGTAAGTGGTGTTTTAATAATTATATTTTAGTTATAAACATAATAACTGGCTACACACTATCCACACAGAGTGCTTAATGGTTTGCAGCTTCAAAGAAAAAGCAAGATTTCAACAAAAGCGATATATCTCCGGGAGAAAAAAAAACAACTCATAATTTATTCTAATCATTCTTATTATGCAATAATTAGCATTTTCCAAGCATTTATAGTGTGGCACTTGGAAAATGAGACTTTTAAACAGTCATATTGCAGGAAAAGGAGAGCAGAGACAGTAACCTCTCGCCTACATATGGTTGCAGCAAGAGAACAGGAAAACAAGAAAGAAAATCATCAGAGGATGGAGTCTAAACCATGGGTCATTGCAGAAGGCAATCGTCCCATCCTGTATGCCACAGGTTAGCATCTTGTTTCTCCCACCTCCTGTACTCTTCACATTGATTCCTCCTGAAGTCCTACCAGTGGCTATTGGCAACAAATCCTTTCCACTCAGAAGAGGAGAAAGCACAGATGATCTTGCATTGGAGTGGCTAACCCCTCATTCATACGCCTGAGAGCCAGAAATAATTAAAATAAATAACAATAACACACAATTTTTTCCCAAATCTCCAAGCAACCCTGACAGAACTTCTTCCAAATGTGGCAGGGCCAGACTTAAATAAATATTCTTCTTAGTTATTGTGATGCCTTGTGGTTTAATTAGATCTCCTGGATGTCTCTCCACCATCTGCTCCCTTCCAGAAGCCAGAACCTGTGAGCACAAGCTCCGACACTGTCTCTCCAAAGACCGGCAGAATATATTTCCTCCTTCCTAAGAGGAAATATATTGTTATTTCCTAAAAAAAACCAGCAGCTGGGTGTGTCTTCCATTGCAGAAAACAGAGCACCCTAACTTTGACGTTTCAATTGTATTCTTCTTGCTCTACAATATCAGGTATATTCTCCATCAAAAATAGTGTGGCCAGCAGGAGTAAGGAAGTGATCCTTCCCCTGTACTCAGCTTTGCTGAGGCTGCACCTCGAGTACTGTGATCATTTCTGGGCCCTTCACTACAAGAAAGACATTGAGGTGCTAGGCTAACCTGTGCCTTCCTGTTAGACCTCATATGGGACAGCAGTCATCCACCTTCTGCCAAGCCAGTGGTGCAATGCCCTATCAAAATCACACATGACACACTAGCTGTCAATCAGCCACCTGCCACACACACATACATGTGTACATAGTACACCTTTTCTTTCCTCTTGCTTTTTTGTTTTTTTGCCATGGTTTCTATGTCTTGTGTGTGTGTATATATATATATATACACACACACATATCTATATCTATATCCCTCTAAGCTCCCAGAAGTCATTAGAGCTCATAGCTTGAAAGATTGTACCAAGGGAGGATGTTTTTATTTTCCAAAGACTCATTTAGAACTAGGGGGTAATAAAGGCTCATTTTAAGAGGACAGATCACTTCCAGTTTGCATTTGTTTACTGGAAACAAACCATTCGTCTAAAATGGACTAGGACCAGAACTTCTTGGGTGAAATCCTGGCCTCATCAAAGTCATTGGGCATTTTGCCACCGCCTACACATTCACCACATCATTTCTTCTATAGAGGAAATGGAAACTACAAATGTTTTCACACTCCAGTAAGGAAAAGCTCTAGAACAAAGGAGAAAGCAAATGAAGGATCTAACACAACAGGCTTCATCTGTGGATGAAACTAGGAAAGGTTCAGTTAACGTTTGGACATCATGGTGATAGTTGCTGTGCTAATTAGTTATCACCTTGGAGATTGTCTCTCCCAGTCAAAAAGAGCTAAAAGCTCCCAATTTCCCAGACACCTGGTGGCTAGATGGAGCTCTGAACAAAATCTGATGGATGAACAGAATACCTAGCAATTTGTCCCAAGATTATATGTACCTCAAGAGAATTTTCTATTCCCTCCTCATATAGCAGGAAACCACTTTATCCTTTGTTCCTTTAAAAAAAAAGAGCATTATTGTGCCTCTACTTTTTTTTTTTTATCAGCTTTCATCTGCTTTTGCTCTTTCCTAAACATTTCACTGCTTTTACTAAACATTTGTTTATCCCATTTTTTTTAATTTTTGTAGCAAGACCATACTGATCAGCCACTTATTTTTTGTTCATCTGGTAGATTCCTGGTATGTGAGGTGGCTGCAATTTGAGAAGTTAAACTTTCTAGCTTTTCTAAAAATGAAAGAAATGAAACAAACAGATTTATTTTTTTTCCCAAATTTATGCCTTCTTGGAATAGTACATAAAACCACACATCTATATTTTGGTGAATGTATTTGCATTCTGAAGTAACAGAGTTGAATTGAGGTGTTGCTACATGTCACTGCATCGTCGGGCACTTATCCATCCTCAGAGGTATATTGGAACCAAACCAAAACTCTGATCTTTCCAGAATGCTTAAAGCAATGGCCTGGTTTTATGAAAGGGACTAGTAAATGTGGCTTTGGCTTCAGCAAGTGCTGAGCTGTACCAATAGTAAAGGACAAAGTTTGAATATACTTATATGCCCAAAGATATCTAGCAGATTTTCAAAGGATCTAGGAGTCTAGACAGCCCTGAAGTAGATATTGGAATGGGATCTGGGCACGTCTTAAAGATCACAGTAGACATCTGAAAGCAACTAGCTGTCTGAACACCCAGATGGAAAATCTAAGTTCTGTGGTTTTAGAAACTCTTCTTCTACAGAATGAGGAGCTCCAACTGCTGCTTAAGTCCATGGACAGAAAAGCTTCAGGATTCCTATTCCATCATGTCACAACTAGATCCCTGTAGCACAGATCTTGCATTTATGGAAGACACTATCTTTTGAAATTAAAATTAATGACATATTTCAGTAAATTCTCTGATCAGCATACAATGTTTGTTGTTTTATTCTTATCAAATACAGTTTGAGCACATATTCAGATATTTTTGCTCCATGTGCTGTTATAAATTTCAGCTGAGGTTGGGTTATTCTCTATTAGTCCATTACTCTGCTATAGACAGCAGAGCATTGGAAAGAGCAAATATTAAGTTCAGAGGAAATAATGACATCTAACTATGTAAAATTTACACTTGCAAATCCTATATATAAGGACTAAGTATACAGAGATGTCATATCCAGTCTGAGTGTGTGCACCTATGAACATAGTTTGTATTGCAGTTCTGTCTTAATTCAGCTGTATGGGAAATTGCTGGTAAATCCTGTGCTGTAAGAGAAAAGTAACATTTTAGCCAGAGTTGAGAGATCAGATTGATTATCTGCCGAAAGTCTAACTAAATAAAATTTATATTGTTCTTAAATATCCAAAAGAGTAAAAAAAGAAATTAATACTACAAAGGCTCTTGGTTTACCTACATATTAAAGTGTTCCCTGCTGTTCAGGTATCCACTCTTTCAAATTCCTGTGCTACTTTATCTTCAGTGGCATTTTTAATTTACTTTCTCATCCTACATTTGTAAGATGAGATGACTTCTGGTAATTATCTCATCCTTGTTTGATAGACTAATTAGAATTTGTTGAAGAAAAAACCCACAACTTTTCAAAGAAATTTATTTCCATTGTAATGTAGTTGGTTGCAAAAACCCTACTCCTTTTATGTGTGACTTTTGAATTTTCATTAGAAACATTCGCCCAAGAACCCCAAACTTGAAAATACTGCGTTTGTTTTCTTTAAAGAGAAATTCAAGTTTTTCTAGACACTCAGATCATTGCCAAATATCTCTAGCAATATTTGGCAGCAAAATGAGCTACATTATGAATAAACATACCAATATGTAGAATTAATTCCAGAGCATTTTACCAACATTAATCAACTAGCTATTTGGGAAGCAAGTGGGTAACTCTTTAGTCACTGGACCAGAGAATAATTTCATTTGGTTTAAATCCACAGAGCTAAAATACAGTGCTTGACGCTCTTCTACCAAGTCAGGAACAGAGGCTTCTCTGTGCAATGCATGGGGAGAGCTAGGAGCTGGAGAAAGAGACAGCAGAAGCTGCCAGATGTAGTTGGGAACTGCTAAAACTAGCGGTAGAAGATGTGAACAGGAGATGCAAGTTGTCCTCCTACTGGCCAGGCATCTCCATTTGACTCACATTCAGAACAAAAATCTGGCTTTTGGAGTTCATTGCTTGGATCAGATTAGGTCCCCTCGGAAACCTGAAAGATCTTCCCCTGACCAACTCTGTGTCTTGCTGATTATTTACTAGGCCATTTACTAGGGATATGTGAAACCTAGTTTCAGTTTTCTCCTTCACCTGCCTTGCTTACATCAACTATAACCTCGGGTCATATTTCGAGATGGGACTTTCAAATGTTTCTCTTGCACAAGGTACTCATATTTAAGGTGGAGATGGGTATCCATCTCTCCCATATAAAGACACTGCCCATAGAGTCATGCTTTTTGATGCAATACACAGGTTTCCCCAGCTCTGTTTTACTCTATAGAAATAAACTGTTGATCTTTAAACTGATGGTTTACATGCTGTCAGGCAGGCAAGAGGGTGATGGTGGGTCTTTCATGTCTTGGTTGAGAATGGCAGTCGCTGGACTGTCAGGTAACGAGCCTCACTCCCACCCATGCCCTGCGGCTGATTTAAGTGCCTCACTTGAAGTTAAGCAAAAACAAATAATTAATATTAAAAAAAAATTACTAGTTGGCCACTGTTATGGCTACACTAAATCACTGGTCATTTTTGGAACCATTTTCTGGCTGTCTCAAGTGGCAAGTCTCTGCATATCACACCTGCAGGGATTTCACTCTACTTACACATAGGGAGAAGCTAGGGCCCGCACACTCCTCAGCCTACGGAAAGTTAGGCACAGTTTCCAATGCAATAATTAGCAAGTTCTTTATCCGCCTTCAGGGTTCATTTGACTTGTGACCATGGAATTGTTAATTAGACACTGAAATCTCTCTGGGCTTGCCCTTCCATTATTAGCATTTTTTATCATTTGCATTTACCTCATGAGAAAAGAAGGAGAAAAAGATTTAGTAAAAAGAAGCAGTAAGCTGCTGGGAAATGGGTATCCACCTCACTCCACAAATATTAGCCCACAAACACAGACATCTTCCATGAGGGATCAAACCTCCAGCTAGTTTCTGAATGTTACTATCAGTACCCAGATCCTGAAAGGAGATGCTGCAGTAAATAAGTCAGAATCGAATTTTCTTCCTTATCTCCATTTCTGAAAAGTTATCTTATGTCACAAAGCCTCACCTCCTAGATCAATGGAGTTATCTGGGTCTCCGTAAGACTTAACTTGGGTTTGTAACTATGTTGTATTATTCACAGATGTGTTTTAATTCCATTTAAGCCCAGCCACAGAGGCAGTAGGTTCCACAGAACATGCCATCTGTGAGAAACAGAATTTTAAAGTCAATTTTACAGTTTCTTCTACTTTAAGTCCTAGGATAAATATTACTACATGTTTTAATCTAGAATAAGTTTACCAGCATCTCAACTTGCTGCATCTCCCTGAACAACAACAAAAAAAAAAGCCAGCTCCCAGGGCATCCATGTCCAGTTGAAATTATCTTGCCCTAACACACCTCATTGAACTTGTGGTTGCTGACCCTCAGGTCAGTCCCATCCTCCTCAGCCAGGCAGAGGGATGCCTCCTCTTTTGGTGCACTCCAGCCTTTTCCTGTTCTGCTATTGCTGTTAAAGGGAGGGTGCTAGAAACCTGCCTCCCCTCCATCCCCCTGGATAGCCCCTGCAAGGGAAAGTGTTTGGGGTTGCTATTCACCAATGGAAATGGCTCCATAGGCATTTGTTTTTCTTTCAATGAAAACTTCTCTGGAAAAAAAACCACTTATCTTAATATCTCTGAGTCATGGATGAGTTTTCATTAACTGAGAGTTTTGATGGAAAATTTTCAACCAGCCTTAATCATATCTACCAGCAGGTCTGTAAGGATCTCCCTGAGAGTTTGTGCCAGACTATCATTTTAATACCAGGAAACTGACTGAAATGCTAACTAAAAATAGAATAATAAAATGTTCAAGTATGAATGCCGTAAGGACTAAGCATAAAGGCTTTTGCAAAGACAGTCATAGCTTACTGATCTATCCAAAATTCCATCAGCATATTAATAAAATCAGGGCTACAGCAGAACTACATGAGGTCATTTGATTGGACATCAAAAAAACTTCTGACAAAAGCCCTCATGATTTCACAATTAAAATAATAGGCAATTAAAATAACAATAACAAAAATTTGAGTAGCAGGAATAAGAGGTTGAATGCTCTTGCACAACAGAAGTGAAACAGCAAATGGTAGGTAAAAATGTATCACAAGCAGTGCTGTGCTCCTGGAAAAGTAAATGGTATCCAAGTAATGCTTTTGCACCCTACAGGATTCAATCCCCAGGCCATAAAGCTCTGGAGACATAGATGCAGATACAGGGATATAGAGGCAGCCTGATGACCCTCTATCTACCCCACCTTGCATTATTTCTCTCCTAGTCCTTCTGCAGCATTCCCCTTGCACCACAATGCACATGTTCAAAGTAAAAGGAAAATAAAGGCCCAGAGGCCAAGAACAGATTTATTCTTTAAAGGATTAAGATGGAAAATGGAAAAAATTACCTCCCCCTGAAACCTGGCACAAATGAACCAGGTATGAAAGATTAAGTGTTTGTATTTCTACAGAAATGTTCCCACAAGGTAACAGGGCCTGCAGCGCCAGGTTTGCCACAGTTCTTACTGTTGATTAGTAAATAGTGTTATTAAGTCACATGTAACTAATGACTGACAGTTCTGAAATAGATGTGGGCCTTTTAGGTAAATAGGCCTTTAATTTTTATTTTTTAATGAAATGGAGGCTAGTTGAACATTTGAACTTGAGCTTAAATTTTCTCCCCTGCTTCACTTCTATTTCTTTGTGTTTTGTTAAGCAAGTGTATGCAATGGCTGTCGTGTGCATGGAGAGGGAAAACCAATATCAAATAAAACATAAATTAAAACTGGGACTGGTGCAGCGTCCAGGCTTATCTGGTCAAGAGACAATGGCAAGAAGGGGTAGCTGGTAAACAATAACTGAAAAACTGGATTATTTAAGAAAAAAGATTCTAAAGATAGCAGGCTCAGGTGTCTAGGAAGAGACTTGTCTCTCCAGGTTAGGCACAACAGCAGTTACAAGTTTCACTGTTAAACACCATCAAGTAAAAACTCTGAAGATGGTCTTGAGATGTGAATTGAGCAGCATAGTCTTGTGGGATGATGGAGAATTGGGCTTGTCATCTCAGCAGGAGAAGCTGAATACTAAATTTGCCTGATACCACATCATCTCTGCAGGAAAAAGGGGGTCAGACCTCAGGCATTTTCCCCTTCACAAAAGAGACTTCAGTAGGTTGCAATATGAAACCAGCAGTAGCCTCCAAGATCTTGAGGACATCAGATGATTGGAGTGACTTGGATATGCCCTAGTTTCTACATGCAAACAAATGTGATGGGGTTTTTGAATGTAGAGACGGGATGTGAATGCAGGGATCCCAGTGGATTTTCTGCAATATTTGTCTAATTTTTCCATTAAAATTATTGCAGGTAGGATGGTGTGGGCATGAAAGTTATCCAACGGTTATCAATGCTCAGGCTCAAATATGGATACTTGTACATGCAAAAATCATGCATGTATCACAACTTACACCCCATGTGTCACCCCTGTATTTACACAGCTGCAGCCATCCAGTCAGGAGTAGAAATAAAGCTGTGTGATTTAGGTGACCATCCACAAGCACCATGAACAAACAGGGAACAAACAAAATGAGCTTAAAACCATCAATGGAAAGAGTAAATCCTAACCAGCTAATAGGTACCAATGTTTGGTTTGGTGGATAGTGAACTTTTCTTGGTGATTCGTGGATTAGTGAAAGACAGGCTGTCTCATCTAGATGAGATAAATCTGTAAAGCTACAGCAGCAGAGTAACAGCAATTCAGGCCAACTGAGAATCAGATCCAAGTGTGTAAAAAAAAAGGAATCTGAAAATAGAAAAAAAAGAACTACTAAATGAAATGGATGAATTTTCTAGTGCTAATTGTTTGCTCAGCTCTGTTTAAGAACAAAAAGCTAAAGAATAAAAACAAATTACCAGCAGTCAGTCCTGGGTTGCCCAAGGTAACCAACATTCTGCTCAGTTTGTTACTTAAGCATTTATGGCAAAGCTATATACAGACTAAATTAAACCAAATGAAAATATTTTTGTAATATCACATGAAGACTCTGACAATGAAAACTCTCAGGTAAAGTTGTCATGTTGGAAATGAGGTTTTTCCCTTTGTTTGCAAAGTGGGGTCTTTAAGAAGACTTACAGAGACATGGAAGCGAGGTAAAATAAAGCATCAAACACAGGACAATGACGACAACTTCTCTCTTCTGCCATCAGGGGATTAATTTCTGGCATTTAATGAGA
The DNA here is from genome assembly GCA_020745705.1 of Hemiprocne comata. Classification (NCBI taxonomy): domain Eukaryota; kingdom Metazoa; phylum Chordata; class Aves; order Apodiformes; family Apodidae; genus Hemiprocne; species Hemiprocne comata. Next base: position 88,396,205 of record CM036588.1, read on the forward strand.
AAGTCGTGAGAAGTCTGGGGCAGAGGAGGCTACATTATGCCCATTTGGTGTGCTCGCCTGTGTTCTCATACCATACTGACCTCCAGGATGCTGAAGTACTAGATCTTTAGTTTTTCTTTTTTAAGGTGAAGCTTGTGGAAGATCTGAACAAGTGGAAACAGTTCAAAAGCAGAGCTGGTTTGCACTCCATGTGAATCCAGCAATGAACTCCCTCTTCCTCCCACAAAATTATTTAATCTCATGTCTAGATGTGGTCAACTCTTGTCACCCAAGCATCTGCTAACTGGTTCAGCTTTATGTGACGATAGTTCTTTTCCTAAGGAACTACATTGTTCCTATATTTACACTTCAAAAAGGATGCATTTTTACATCAGAATCTATCTTCAATATACCATCCTATATCCACATACAACCCTAGCAGAAACAAGATCTTGTAGGTTTTACCTTACTGAAACTAGACAAGATGAGACTTCAGCTGGTGATTTAAGACTGGTCTTCACTAATTGCACTTCACTAGCTGCCTCGGTTTCTCATCTTTTCTCATTGTGGAGGAAATATGGCAAAAAAATGGGTTTCAGTGAAGAGAATCAAGCTCCAAAGCAGATCCTTTTTGAAGGTTCTGCTTGTACAACACATACTGTAAAAATTTCCAGCCCCTGCCTGGACTACTGGTGCTATGGTGACATAAATACAGAGAGCTGCCTGGAATTTTTTACATCATGGGCATATCAGACATCAAATTATTTGGGTTGTAAGAAGAAATCAACAAGATTTTTGTTTTCAAAAACCTGCAAACATTCTCCCCTGCACAGGAAAAGATGAGGCACTTTGGACAAGAAAAAAGCCACATGCGTTTTCAAGAGGCATTTGGATATTTTCCAGTAAAGCCTTTCTGTAGTTCAAATTGAATTATCTTTGAAATAATATCAAGGGAACATTTTTTAATCTATCCTGTATGCAGAACAACCATATACTAAAGAACTGACTCTGTGAACAGAGCCTGAGCTGCAGATGCACGGTTCTATCAGACAGGGTTTTTTTTCATATTTCTTTGGAAGAATTCTGCAAGTGAAAAATCCCCCTCAAACCATATGGATCTAGTTCTAAAAGATGGTGCCTATCTCTCCTGTGCCAAAAGCTGACAATACCTCTAGAATTTAGGAATATTTGGGGAAAACATGGCAAAATATTTTAATATTCCTCTCACTGCCTGCTGCAGTAGCATGCTGAATTACTACAGCAACTTGACAAAAAATCAATGTCAAATAGATTTCTTTAATGTTCAGTTAGATTATCTTAAAGAAGTGTGAAAAGCTAAAACAATTTTAGGATGCACCAAATACCTTTATTCCCAGAAGCTCAATAAACACAACACTGAAAGCTTCCCACTTTACTTCTTTGCTAGAGAAGGACATCACTGTGCATTTGTTGCAGTTGAACTTGATCATTCAGCTGAGCATTTCAGCTTTACCTTGCAGGAGAACAATGTTAAACAGGAGGTTGTTGCTGGAATTGTGAGTTTAAGACTTGAAGATTAATTCAACCCAGGTCTCCAGACTTGCTAGGTCACTTGTGCAGTCATGATCTTCAGAGCCACCATGGCCGAAGCTCGTGGGTAAAAAGTGTTCAGCTCATTAAGGATTATCATTTGTATTCTGAGCTTCTTCAAGAGTATGTTGTTTCACTTTAATGAATTCATTGCACGTGATACCATGTGTTTTTTATGAATATGGATTTATATTCTGATTACTGTAGCAGCTAAAGGAAGGAAGACAGGGAAGACAGAGACTTTTAAAGGTGCCACTGTGCAGTTCTACACCTTCTACAAAGGTCAGTCCTTGCTTTCCTCTCAGCTATTTCACAACAGTTTGTTTACTTACAGCTGATGCTCTTTCCAATGCAAGCATTCCTCTGCTCATATATTTTTCAAAATACAGTTTATTCACGATCACATTATGAAGAAGGCATAAGGACAACAGTGACTTCTACATGAGACACTAAAAGAAGGAAGGAAGGAAAGAAGGTGTGAGCAAATGTGTAACGTGGGCCACATTCAGGCCCTCAGCTATGGTTGTCCAGTGTAAGCACCATGATATCCTCTCTCCAGTGACCATGTAAGGGTCTGGCAATCCTGACTCTAAAATGGTCTGAATGGCTCATTGGACTCAACATTTCACTGCCCTACCAACTGCGGTGGCTCAGCCAGGCTCCCAGGTGATTTGAATGTGGCTCTTTCTTTCTCTGAGTAGCAAAGGAAATTATACAAAAGGACATGCGATGATGGCACTTGGAGACAGGAATCATTCCTTTTGCCTTTGTGTTTGGACACAAATGCTATTAGGAAGCTCTCAGTGTGTCCAGAAGCCATCTCTGGCTTGAAGCCTCAGTGGGATCTCAAGGAAGAGGTGGCCTTCCGCTACTTCTCTCTGTTCTTTGTGCATCTAAGGAAAAGGCAGAACACTGTAGCTTCTTAACAAATAAATAAGAAACCAACTGAAGCTTGGACTGTTGAATAAATGGATGGCCTTTTACTAAAACAGAAGCCTCTTTTTTTCTCAGAACATCAGCACTATGGGTCCTCCTTATATGTGCACTGGACAAACACTTAAAATATCTCAGCAATTATTTCATGTTGGCACAATAATAGCTTAACTGGAATGGATCTTCTTATACATGAGAATACAGTGAATGATTGTTTTACTAAGAAAAGCCTAACCCTTAAGAGGGCTCGTGTTCTTCTTCTAATGACTCACTTTAGGAGAGGTAGATAGGCAGGAAGCATGATTCATCGTGGGACACCTACTGTACACTATTCTGGAATATATTTTTCTTCATCTTTCTCCCACTCTACCTATCAGAAAGGGATAAATAAGACCATAAGGGCTTGGGGATTCAAAAAGAAGGGGAAATTGGCTAAAAGTCAATGCTGGCAGTGGGATGTCTTTACAATTGAGTAAAAAAATGGTGACGACAACACAGTAATATATTAGCCTCGCAGGTCAGATTGGCCTTCACATATATAACCAATAAATCTCTAAGTCTCAGGGTGCAATATTGAGTCAGAAGTTCAGTCCCATTCTCTGGCTTTACCTCCAAGCTTTTGTCTTTGCAAACTGCAAGTTCTATTCCTAGCCCTCTTTCCCCAAAGAGCCCAGGAGTAAAATATCAGGGAAAACAAGAGCAACAGATAAAAGCAACACAATTCAGTCACAGGGTCGATGTGGCAAAAGGAAAATTACACCGTCACAGTGTCATGCTTTTCTGAAACCTATCTTTGAAAAGAGGTCAAGAAAACCAACTCAATAATATACTTCAGTGTCACAGAAAATTTGTTGGAGGTTCAGCCATGCATTAATTTTTCATTCCGGCAAGCTGTGTTCCAGTCTAAAAGGTCACACAGGAAAATGAATTTTAGGGTGTCATCCACATGCTCAGGACACAGATGCTCAAGTCATTTTCAGCAATAGCTAGAAAAGGAAAAAATCATCAGGACATTAGTAAAGATGAGTGGTGAAGCCTACACAGGGATTATGCAGCTGCAGTTGGCTTGAACGTGCACTTAGAAATATTAAGTGGTGATTTAACAGTACTGATAATGCTACATTGCAAGTGAGAGCAGTGACTGAATAATCTCTATACATGCAATTCCAAGTGCTGAAGATGGCAGAAGATTCATGGGCTGGAACTTGAGCAGAAAGCTGCATTAACAGAGGACATTTGTAGAAATGTTTTGGGAACATTTATGACCCCATTTAGTGACAATTTAGTTCTTCAGCTCATCAGAAATGCACAGGCTGCAGCAAAACATTCCACCTTATTAATGCACAATGTCTGTGATGGAAGATTTGCCTGTTGAAAAAACATTGCCACGACCAACAACACCCTGGGTTTGCTTCTGTTCTCTGAACTCAGGCCCATCACAGATACGTATCCTATGGCAACTAACCTGCAGTGAGAGGTAGAGATTAAAATTAATAGAAGTCAAGGGATAAAATATAAATCTAACTGTCTGTAGGAATTTTGTGTTTCCTCAGGTAGATGCAGCAAGTTAACTCAGCCAGTCTGGATCCCTGACTATTGCAGGTGCCTTTAAATCTGCAGGAGTTTGTAGGAACAAATTTTCTTAGAAAAGTGATGGCTACACCATTGCTTCACTTGGAGGCCTGGCCATCCAGGGATGTAATAATAATTCTAATAATGTAGAGGCCTTTTGTCATTCAAGTAAAGGAGCCCAATCTAGAATCTAAATCCTCTTCAGGTGGGTAACTAATCAATTTGCGGTTCTTAGAGAACCAAGTCCTTGAAAAGTGGAGCTGGCTGACAAATGCAAGCTTTAGCTGAAAATTTTTCACACAAGCAAGTTACCTATTACTAAATAACTTCAGAAGACGAAATCTGTATCTCACTTTACTGAAAATGTTCTTCCAGTTCTAGTGGTGCCACTGAGAATATAAACCAAATCCCCAGCCTCAACTTGGAGTATTCTTTTATTAAGGTTAATAAGGCAAAGCACATTTTCATGCTTATGCGTCTACAATACTTTGGCATAGTTTTTCAAAGGAGCCTTTGTTTGATGAACACAGAAACTCTGCTTTCACCTCCTCAGTAGTGGCCACAATGAGAACATAAATATCTGTAAGAAACATATCTGTAGCTTCTGAACTACAACAGATTTACCAGTCTATTCCAGTTGCCCGCCTTAGGACCTTTTGTAGCCAGACCTGTGCCTGGCAGGAAACAGGCACATTCAGCACAAGACGAAATTCCCTTTTGTTACTTGTCCCTGTGTCCACACAATCTCTGTCCCAGCACCAATTTCCGAGTTTGATACCTGTGACTGCGGTACTCATAAAGGGCAAGGCTTTAAGAAGGGCTGCCATACTTCAGGTTTTTAAGCTGCATTCAGGCTCTAAATTCACCCAGACAGCTTCTATACCAAAACAACAAGCAACACAGACAGGACAGTAGTCTGTACTCTCAAACATTTAGAGAAGCCCAGATATGGTTGCAGCCTGTGCAAATGCTGTAGCACTCACCAAAACCCTTCCAAGCACAGAGCAGTTGTTGGCAGAGAACAGAGGCTACTCTCAGCAGGCACTCTGGATACTGGCTTCCTATTTTGAAGGCTGAATTGTAACAGTGTTTGTGTGCCAGTTGACCTCAATGTCTGAACACAGTTTAATATGTGTTTAATTTCCTAGCAGAAATCTATAATAGGTGCTTCTGAAAATTTCATCCTGCATCTGTCAAGAGAAGAAGTTCAGAGCATCACTGAGATACTTAGTGCCTGTGAGAGACCACCAGAAAAGCAGGGAGCATTGCCCTCTGGTTCAGAGCCAGATGCCATCCTGAAGGGCGGTGTTTAGCACAACTCTATCAGTTGAGCCAGGGCTTTTCTAGCCTCAGTATTGCCAAGAGTCTCGGGTTGCCAAAGGCTTGGAGCCTTGGACTGGTGCCGGACCTGCAGATGCCCCAGTCTCAATGAATGCTTTTGTTTATTTCTGACTGCCCAGGAATGGGAGGCTCCTCCTTTTTTCTCTTAACTCCATGTGGAAGTTGGGTTCCTGCTGTCCATCAGCTCACCTGAGGACCAAGGCAGACAATGACGGGAGCCCTGGAGAGGGCACAGCACACTGCCACACACCGGCCTGTCACCAGCAAAGGAAACTCAAATACATCAGCCTCAGTGACAGATCTGGCTCTCTGCAGTACAGAAATGAGACTCACTGCTCCTTGATAGCCCCCTTGGCAGGCCCAGGCCCAGCAAGCAAAGCAAGGCAGGTTTTCCAGCAACCCTTGCCAAGCCACTGGGCACCTTGCCAGGAAAGGTATGGCAGAGCACAAAGCATTACTGTGTCAAAAGCTGCCCTGGTCTCTCGTTCAGGTTCTCCACTCTGAGGACTGGCTTCTCTTAGCAGGACAACTGAGGTTAAACAATCCTGCCCTGCACTGGACCAAGTGTTTGTGTCCTCCTTGCCCATCTCACAACCTGTCCTGTGCCACGAAGGAACTGCTGTGCTCCATCTCCATCTGCCCAGCAGCAGGCTTCCCACTGTCAGGGGATGTTGCCATTGGGAAGTATTCACCATCTGTGCCACCCATGGGTGGACTCAGGCCAGAAACATGTGTGGTTTTGGGGCTCCATCACCATGGAAGACTGCAAATAAAAGGAATGAAGCTGTTATGAATGGAGAAGGTTGTAAAAGCGGTTGTGTCATCCTTCTCTCCCCTGAAAGACAAAAGTGAGGTGTTGGCAATTTGTGATCAGTTGTGGGAGTAGGCTTGTTCAGAGAAATTTATATTTGTGTTCTACGAGGTGTGTACTCTGCAATTGAGTCAGGCTCTTTCCTTCTGATATCTGAAATGTTAATTATTAATCCTTAAAACACAACTACTGGAACTCTCCTCCCAGAGGAGACAGAGGCTTGGCTTACAGGGGTACCCTCCAACAATACAAATCTTTACACTAATTATTTTCTTTAACTTAACAACAATTACATTTGATGAAAGACACAAGCATGGCTGCACGTGTGTGTGTACATGTGCGTATAATTTGTGGGATTTGATTAACTGCGAGTCTAGAGGCTATGTATAAACCTCTTATTGTGTTGGAATAAACAGTCATTTTCCAGGGCTGGCTCCATGCTATCTTTGTTTGTTCTGCATCTGCTGTAAGATAACAGGCTCTTAACACTGATCAGAGCTACTGGTCTTCCCTGTAAAAAATAACTCATGCACTGGAAGGCATTTAGTATTGCCATGAACTCCCAACCTAGCTTCTTTGTGCTCTGTATATAGACTCCTGTTAATACCAGGCTCCAATTTTAAAAGGAAGAGCCCGCTAATTCTGTCACACAAAAGCAGATTATCTTCAGCATAATTTTGTTCTCACTTAATGCTGCTTTTCTTGCTAGAGACTGTATTCCTGCACAACCAAAAGATGCTTGCAATGACACCAGGAAGACTTCTGAAACAAGGCTGCTTTCAAGTGGAATAGAGTATTTTGTGGTTCTTGTGTTGGAATAGCAAAGCAAAATATGTGCACAAGCTTAGGCCAGAGTGTCCCTCACATCTCTTAGGTCTCCAGCATGATTGCAGTGATCTCAGCAGCACGTAGCTGAGTTCATATCACTTTGTCTGTTTGTCTTGGCTGCCCATCACTAAAAGCCCAGATGTGACCACAGGTCTTCCATCAATTCTCTGAGATAACTCTGTTCAGTTGTTGACAGCTCTTGCTATTTCCTCCATGCCCACTGGGAATAACATCTAGCTCTTATTTCCCTGTCCCAGAAATGAGATTAATCTTCCTGTCCTAAAAGATCACAGCACTGAAAACTGTAAGGAAATACCCATGCTTTTCATAAAAATAAATTTCCCATAATCTCTGCAGTTGTATTTTAAGTTTGGGCTGAACTTGTCTTCTTGGAAGTCTGCTCCTCAGGATGGCAGCGAAACCCATTTCAGGCTGTCGGCTCAGATTTATCAGAATGATAAAGGTGATGTCGTTAGGTGAGCTGACAGTCCTACACAAAGCAGTATTTTCATACACTGCCTGTTGTCTGAAGAATCTAAAACCACTTCACAGCAAGAAATAACATAATGGGGATATGAGTCTCTTTGGAGGGGAAGGCAGAGCAACATATAGAAAGGTCCCAGCCAAGGTCAAAAGAACATATTCCGGATGTTTACATACACGTGGCTGCAAATCAAACAGGGAAGGCGGGAGACTTTTCTTCCACCACTCCCTTCCTGAGTCCCACAGCAGAATCAACACAGCACACAAAAATAAACTGAGGTGGGTGTGTGGTTAATTCAACTTGCTGTAAGCTGCAGTAATTCAGGAGCTACTGGACATCCCCTCCAGGTGTCCTTGTGATGACCTCCAGGGCAGAAGCAGGACCCAGTCTGGTTTTCCCAGTTTAATATGCTGCTACATAGGAGCCAATACTGTTATTTTGCTGTGTTATGCCTGACACAAGAGTTTGGACACAGAAGAAAAAACAGTAGTTGCAAACAATGATCCTATACAGAGAGGTGGGAACATAGTGCTACGTGGTCTGAGCTGGCATCAGCATAAGGCTGCTGGAAAGTAGAAGAGGCAGGACTGTGCATTACAGAAAGTAACAGTGAAGGGCAATCATGGTAAGACTTTATGGAAATATGAAGATCTGAGATTTTACTGAGTTCTTGTAAAAAAACCCAACAAACAGCTAGTTTTGTTTTCAAGTAGAAAACTGCCATCCAAACTTAACAAATTCTCACTGGGTTGAACCTTGTGTTGAGGCCCTGGAAAAACCTGTTGCAGTACTGAAGGCTGCCCAAACATAGCCATGCAGAGCTGATGTGGGCTGCTCTATCTTGCTCCTTCATGACACATCGCCATGCATCCTCCAGGCTAAGTCCTCAGTTGATACAACAGGCCATACTTCATTGACCCCAGCAGATATGCTGCCCTTCACTCACCACAAGCTGTCCCTGCAAGCAGCCTCTTCTGGCTGTATTTAACGAACTTGTCAATCCACACCCAGCTCCTCCTGCTTAGAAGAGTCCTGCCAGTCTGCTGGGGAGGTGGCATGGAATATGCCCCACAAAGTGCCAATGATGCAAACCCCAGCCAACACTGGGCTGATCCCTGGGCATTGCCATGCTCTGAACAAGAGAACTCTAATAGTCCCTGGCGAACTGGGGATCACGTCTTGCTGTGCACTATCCAGAGCTCTGAGCCCACCCAAACAAGTTGAGAAGGTTGGTTATGGTCCAGTGTGGTGCCTGATGAAGTCGGTGCTGGATGTAACATCAGAGAGAGAGAGGAGAGAGAACAGGAGAAGGTGAGAGGAACATGCATTTCCATAGGTCAGTTCTCCACAAAGACATCAGGAGCTTATTGTGAGAGCTATAAAAATAAATGTCAGATGGACCTTTCTTGGTTAATCATGTTTGGCTTTGCTGCAGTGACGTCTCCTTCAAATAGCATTTTTTCCATTCTAAAGCCAAGAAAAAAACGAGTATCTGAGTTCTGACCAAGCAATGCTGAAAACAATTCAGTCTCATTTCTGCAGACATGGTTCCCCTTTCTTTTAGCACAGCTGTGTAATCCCTGAGCAATTAAAACCACTCCTCAAAGCTGCCACTCTCTTCTGTCTCCTGATCCATGGCAGTGCCGATCTGTTCAGCTCTGTAGGAATATTAAGAGTGCCTAATATAGCTACATCTCCTCAGCTTTTATCCAAATGGTCTCTTCAGCATCAGCCTCAGTTGAAGAGAAGGACAAAATCTGCTTTAACTGTAATCTCATATTAACTGTTACTTTAAATTCAGTTTAGTCTATTTACACCAGTCTGATAGATATCAGCATTACCCAGCAGCAAAGTTATTCAAGAGGACCTGAAGAACTTTTGAATATATAAAAAGAGCAGAGGTGACAGATTAAGAGAACAATAATTGGGGTGAATATGGAGTTGTCAGTCACTCAAAGCAGCTGAGACCTTTGGAATTTTAAAAATACCACTTTCAACAAGAAAAAAATGAGTAAAAAGTGAGGAAGAGAGAACAGTAAACACAAACACAGGTGCTTGCTTAGGGGGAAACACTCAAAAAGCATCAGGGCAGAAAAAAGGAGAAACAAGGAATGGAGATGGATGGGCAATGTGACAGGGCTTTGTGGAGCCAAAAGGCAGCAGTAGAAGCTCCCTCTGTAACTCCTTGCTGCTCGGGCTAAGCTCTCAGGAGATACCAGTGCATTTCTCTCCCTATACAGATACATTAGAGACCCTTCTATACAGAGCACCACATTTGGTGCCCAGCAGTTTGGTCTTGGGTGCAGGAGAGATGTCTTAAAATGGGTGGGCAACCAGTCCTCCCAAATCAGAGATACCTTCTAGACCTTCCCCCAATTTTATCTACTGATTCTTGATAGAGGCCAGGAGGAGTACGCCAGCAGTATGTCACTTCAGTATCTCTTCAGTGAGAAGGAGTGATGGGGGACCCCATGCCATGGCTGTACTGTTCTGCAAGAGAGGCATCCCAAGAGGTACCTTGACATGTCTTGCATGCAGACCACTGACCCTATCTTCTTACAGGCATCCCCAGAGAACCTCATAATTTCAGTAGACTTGTCTGGACTTACAAGCGACACTGGGGCACTGTAAAGCAAGTCTACACAGGTAGAAGTGCTGGGCCAGGGGAGTTTCCTACCTTTTTGCTACTGCCATAATCCAAGATTTCTCATAATTCTGGTTTTACATGCCATAGGATGTGGAGCCAGTTCTTGCTGAGCCTTTTGTGGCCATTGTGAAGTGAAAAGACAGGGCAGTGGTGGTAGCACACAGACGTGCAGCCGCAGTGTCTGATGAGTAGGCTCTATTCACAAAGCCATGAGGCTGTCTTGGTAGATTTCTTTCAGATGTCTCAGATCCGTCTCTCTCTTGCATTATTAATCACAGCATCTACAACTACATTAAGCCTTCAGATTCTTTCAGTAGTTCAATCTCAGCCCCTGTCTTTTGGAAATGAGTGTCTGGCCTGTTAACCCTCTCATTGCTTCTGAGATAAAGCAGCTACCCCAGATGCAATGGCACTTCCTTTAGGCACATGTGGTTTCCCCATCCCCATAAAGCATGAGATGTGCACTTGGATGTCCCTGATACCCAGGAGATGCTCCAAAGAGAGAGCATACTGTCACTGCTCCTCTGAGACACCAAGGTCAGAGCTTTCCCTCTGGCTTTCCTCACACATGTCCACCACTCAGTACCACAGCCATCCAACAGACCAGCTAAGGGATGCAGTATGAGGCCATCTGCATGCTCAGGAGAGCTCCTGTGCACTGGCACAGGACTGTCACACTGTGACTCTGGGCAGCAGGGACACTCATGCCATGCTCCAAATTAGAGGCTTGCTGTCAGTACTGGGTTACTCCTGCCTTACTCCAGGTGCCCGAGCTAAGACAATGCCATTGATCTTGGGGAGTTCTTGTTCTTCAGGACCTGCTGGATCTACCATCCTTCTTTCGTGCAGCAGGGGAGTTTAGATATGACAAAGGTCAAATATACGAAAATATACTTCCCTTAAAAGGAAACAAAGAAACAGATACAACTATGTACATAAAATTTAAATAAGACAAAACAACCAAGACCTTTTCCCACCACACAAAACACTGCTCTCCTCACCACAGATAGACTACTCTGTTCACAGGACACAGCAGAGCAAGTAGGACGGCAGCAGAGTGGGTAATATGTTTGCAGGTGGAGGGGGGAGAAGACCAGGGGATTCTGCGGGGCCAGTGAATGCCTGCTTATGCCCAGAGATCCTGTAGGAAGGACAGCATGGCTGCAAACTCTGGCAGCAGCACCCCTTGATGCCCTTAGCCTCAGCTTTTGCTGCAGTGTGTCCTTGGATTCACACTGATGCTGGGAAAGAGGACGTGCACTAAGCAGCAGTACACCAGTGCTTGGGTTGGACTGTGTGTCTAGCCTCGTCCATACCAGAGGGAACGAGACAGGAAAACACAATTAGCACAAGCTCTAAACATGGATGCTTTCAGCTTTGGTGGCCCCTGATTCGATTCCTGGCATCCACCCAGGCAACAGCTGTCACCTACCTTCCCTCCAGTGAATTCAGAGAGGTTTGTGTAAGAAATCAGGAGCAGCAATTATCCTTGACAGAAAGGTCTGGAAAACAAAGGTTTTCGTATCAGGTAGGGAGGGTTGCTCCGTTCCCAGGTCTTGCTTACTCTTGATCTTCTGGGGCTTCTCCTATTAAAGGAAAGGCTAAGAAAGCTGCACACATGCTGTCTTCTCTCTTGAGCTAAATGTTTAATAGCTTTTCTATCAGTGAAAACACTTCTCTCTGTTTTGCCCCCCCTATTTTCCCAGCATTTGCATTATCCCTTGCTAAATATATTATGACTCACTGTTAACTTGAGACCACTGGCCATGTCACCCTCCCCCCTGCCCAGGAACTCCTGACATAAATCATTGGGATTGCCAAACAAAAAAACCCAGAACCAAATAAAAACTCAAACATGTGCAGATTTATTGCTGCTTTTGTTTCCTCAATACACAGAGAAGTTAATATTATGGAGATTAGATCCCTTTGCTCAGCTCTGTTGAGCACAGTGCAATATGACAAGAAAATCCCCGTTCAGTGCTGGAAAAAAGGACTGGATAAACTCTGCTATTGTACAATCACAAGATCCTGAAGAAAGAGGATTACTAAAGTAGAACACAATGTGAAAAATAATCAATACCAAACACAATCTAAGATGACTTTGAATTGCAGAGGGATAGCATCTATTCTGTATGTGACATGTGTTAGGAAGGTCAGTGAAGGTCTGCTGCAAACCTCTTGAGTGTAGAACAACTATGAGGATTTTCCTGGACTCAGCTTTTCACAATGTCCATTTCACAAGGAGTGAGAGAGAAAGCTGAAGAAGACTGTAAGGGACATATCAGTAGCTACGGGTTCTTTAATCAAATCAAAGCAGAGCCTCTGTCAGGCTGACAGGGTTTTATTGTTAGTTGGAGTCAGTGAGAATTAAAACATTATTTGCAACCAGCATCCTCCATAAAAAACACGGTCTTAAAGAACATCAGAACTATTCCACAGATGAGCAATGGGGAGACCAAAATACTTAGATGTTTCTCTGACTTGTGTGCAAGGGTAAAGCACGAGAGGAGATTTAAAACCTGTTTTACAGGAATCTAGAAATGTCACTGCATAAGGGATCTGGCCTCTGGATAGCTGCCTACATTTAGCCTTCTCCATACAACACTTTCTGGGTAACTGAAGGACCTCTGATAACCTTTTCAAATTAGGAAGTCCATGAGAACTGGGTACAAATAACATCTGCAATCCAGTTGTGTTTTTTTCTCCCAAACTTTATTAATTTGTGAATAAATGCTATAGATGCTTTTCTAAATGGAAAGTCAAGTTATACAATGAAAGTCCCTCACCATAAACTTTAAACCAGCTTCAGTCTTCTGTGGTTCACCGAACACAAGGACTGACAAAGTGATTAACATAAATCCAACTGAAAGATGGGCATTACTCAGTGGAACATTAGTGTATGCGAAGATAGTCTGAAAGTACTAGAAAACTTGTTGAGGACTCTTCATCTACCTTTCATCCACCTGAACACACAGAATCAAGGCCAGGCAGTCCAGGCGATTCATACCAATTAGCTCTGGACTAAAAAGTCACTTTTTTTGGCCTAAACTGATCATCTAGGCTCGTGCAACAGTGGAAAGAAAAATCAAGCAATATGATTGTCTGCCTGAGACATTTCTCTTAGTATAAAATTAATTATTCTCAAGTCGTTCCTCTATTTCTCAACATACATTTAATTTTCAAGGCAGCCTTGCCATAAGAATGACAACTAGCCCTGCAGAACTATGAGAGAATCAGGGTTCTGTGCTGAGCAATATGGACACTCAAGCAAACAGACCAGCCTAGGGCTCCATGCACCTACATCCGCTATTTCCCCCAACTCTGAGCATCAGGCTCTAAATGCATGTCCATTGGCTGATAGACAGGAGTCAAAGGAAACATGCCCTACTAGGTTGTATTGTCATGTGAGAAAGAGCTTCATCACCAACCCATGCACTCATTCGTGTTCGGGTAAGGTCACCCCCTTAGATATTGTTCATGCTGCCACAGGGGAGCCGAGAGTCTTAATCAAAAGATGCTTCCCAAGAGCTGTGTTCATCTTGAATTTCCAGGCTTCTGTCTCGTTACTTTGTTTTGTTTCTCAGAGCATTACAGCAACTGCCCAAGTCATTCATACACTTGATCCTCAAAGATTTTGTCAGAGAAGTAAACAAGCATGGAAGTTTCCACCTTGAAAATGCTTTAATCCTTTAAACACCTTCATAGCCATTTGATCACAACAAACCTGGGAGATAGATGAGTAGAAATCCTAATTTAGTTGCAAAGAAACTGAGCCAAAAGAAGTTCAAGCTCAGGTGTTGTGCCTGACCTGGACACCCTGATACCCCAGGCATCAGCCTCCCTATGGACCTGGAGACCAAGCCCATGCACATGGCCAGCTGAGCAGGCTCACCCATGTGTTTAGGCACCCAGACACGAATTGCCTTTCTTGGTTACCAAAAATACCACTGATGTGGACATGAGGCTCAATCTCTGGAGTTTTTTTTCCTGATTCTGCTAGTGTAAATCCTACTCACATTAAGCGTTATCACCAGGACCAGTTGTTAGTGAGATACTACCCAGGAACTGAGGGAACCAAGCTCAACCCTGTTGAGTTTCACTAAATGGCAGGTCCACCCACACACAACAAAGTGGAATTTCAATGGAGGTTAAAATCAAGCTGTGCCTCCCTTATTCACCCCCCCATCTCATGCAGTGTAACATGACAGTTCAACGTATGGAAGTTATTATGGGATGTCTCTGCATCATGGTCCCTGGTCTGGACCATCGCTATTATTCTCCTACACACACGCAGCACACCCCTGCACACACAGAAAAGCTGTTGAATCCTTATGTAATCAGATGTGTCAACAAAGGAAGATCCCTGCCAACTCTCCCACGTCTGGGGACTTTGAGTGGTTTCAGCTTGTCCCAGACAGAGCGTTTCAAACATGTGAAAAGTTTCTCTTCAAGTCTACCCAAACTCAGCCTGTCCAAAGCCACACTGATTCCTGCTTTGTAAGTGAGAAAACAACTTCAGTTGTTGTTAAACAAGTACTTGAGAAAGTGAAGGCTGGCAGGGCTGCCTTCTGCTAGGCCCTCATCCTCCCGCCGCGGTGCAGTGCCTCCAAGAAGCTGTGTCTGTGTTGCCGGTACAATGCTTCCATGAAAAGTCAAGGGTGGGGAGTGTCTATAATTTTTAACATTAAATACTGTGGCTAGGTGATGGCAAGAAATATTCTGTGGGTAAGTTAGTTTGGTTTTGGTTTCCCATCTCTCTGAGAAGCAAAAGCTCTGCAGAAGGGGTGGAGTCCCCTGGGACTTTTGAGGTGTTAGGTGTATCCTTAAGCCTAATGCTGGTGGGTGCAGTATGCCAGCACCAGCTGGCTCACCTGCAGCTTCCAAGGTGATTGTCAGGCTGTGGAGCAGATTTGCCAGGAGGTTCTCCCAAAGTAGGAGGATGTGAGTATACAGCGGAAGACCTCCCTCCTAGGAGACATGTGTCTTTTCATGTTCGTGGAATATCCAGACACTGAACGATTTACTGGTGCAAAGTGATGCAAAGTTACTTTCCTATTAAAGCTGTTTTAAAAAAATTGTTTTAAATACATCATAGCCACGTAGTTTTTAGCCCATAGATTTAGTAAAGGCTAACTTCAATTGGATTGTTTGCCTACTTGCTTTGCTGAACTGTGACTTCATGAAATTCCAGGCTGAAGAGGTGGAACCTAGTAGTCACTAGAAGTGTCCAGTTAATAAAGTTCCAGTTTCTAACAAAAATTACCAGCATTCAGGAAAAAAATTAAGGAAAAGGCAAAGGCAAAGGAAAAAAGGCAAAGGAAAAGGAAAAAAGGCAAAGGAAAAAAGGCAAAGGAAAAGGAAAAAAGGCAAAGAAAAAGGCAAAGAAAAAGGCAAAGAAAAAGGCAAAGAAAAAGGCAAAGAAAAAGGCAAAGAAAAAGAAAAAGGCAAAGAAAAAGAAAAAGAAAAAGAAAAAGAAAAAGAAAAAGAAAAAGAAAAAGAAAAAGAAAAAGAAAAAGAAAAAGAAAAAGAAAAAGAAAAAGAAAAAGAAAAAGAAAAAGAAAAAGAAAAAAAGGAAAAAAGGAAACTCTGTTCTGAGCAGAGCCCCAGCTATCATGCTGCCCCATGTACTAATGTTAGGTGCTTGGAAAGGTGCAAGCGCTTCTGGTACTGGCAAAGCTCTCTCCGTTCACAGTGCACCTGCAGAAGCACCTCCTAACTCACTGGCCCCTGGTCCTTGATTAACCCTTTGGCAGCTGCACAGGCTCCCTGACCACCTCTGTCCTGGGTCTGTGCCATCTTAGGATGCCACCTGAGGCAGGTGACTGACTCAGGTCGAGTGGAGACGTCAGATGGGTTGACAGAAAAACTGTGAATTCTGATGGACTTTAAAATTGAAAAAAGTCCATGTGCTAGCAAGATAATGAAGCTATTAATGAAGTGAAACACTGTGCTGAGGCAGAAACCCCATATGTGAATATGATTCATCCATTGAAAGGTCTAGAGAGTTGAATTTCAGTAGGATAAGCACAGCTTCCTCATGCAGACTAAAGGGACCAGTATCGCTTCCCAAAATGTAAGAAAAATTCTCATGTTTTTGTTGGGTGATTTTGCAGCCCACTGAACACATGTTTCAGAGTTGCTGCACAGAGGCAAAAATACATCCAGTGTACACACCACCTCTGTTATCCCCCCTCTCCCTCACTCCACACCCTGCACTTTAGAGTTTGCTACGGAGCTAATGTTTTCAAAAATCATTCTACAAAGATGAATCCCAGTGCATACAGCCAGTTACCATGCAAGAACGTGCTAAATTATTTCAAGGGGAAGAATGAATGCTCCTCTTTCATGTTTACATTTCAATATGTGAGTATTTATTTTCTTGTGTCAATAATTACTCTAATGTTTCAGATCACTCCATTTAAAATTGGCTTTCATTCACAGAAAGAGTAATTTTTGAATGAAAATGAGGCAATCAATGTTGCTAAAGGATCCTACTTTTCAAGTGAAAATAAGCACAATTTCATAATTTCTCCTCAAAATACAGGCTAATTTTCAAGAAGCTTAAAGGAAATATGAATGCCATTGTAAACATGTAATATAATTCTCTAAGCTTTTATCTTACATAGTATTTTAGAGACTAATTAATGATCTGGATATCTTAAAATAATTAATTTGAATGTAACAACAAAGGACATGTAAAATCAGGCTGCTGCCAGTATCTTTACTAATACAGCATCTTTATTATTCTCCTTCCCCTTTATATGAGATGTGCTTGCATTGTAAGACCTAGCAGGGCAGATAAAGCTCTTGACATTTTATGCTTGAAATCTTCAAAAACTACCTTGCTGACTGCAGAAAACTAAGATTTACTTCTGTTCAAAATACACTGTAGAATGCATGGGCTAACCTTCACAGCCAGCTCTCTTTTAAAATCTGGTACGATGTGCAGATGGAGTCAGGCAATCACTTACAGACGAAACGGACATAAATTTGTCCCTCTGTATAACTTGGTGATTGATGGGAGCATCAGAGACCACAGATGTGAGGTGCTGGTCTATCCTGGACTATCATGGGTGGTGACTTCTCCCCCATAACCCTGGCATAGTGAATCAACATGAATGCAGGTGGAAGGAGCACATCAACATGGGATTTCTGGTTTGTTGTGCCACAGGACAAACTGAAACACCCTCATCTGGCGTCATTGCTCCAGGTGATAGCTGACAGCAGAGGAACTCTCCATGAGTCAAATGGCAGTAAACAATTAAATTATAGCTGGTGACAGCAGATCCTGGTAGGACTATGGCCTTACTCACATGCATGCATGCTCACTCACAGGGCTGGATTTGCAATGCCACAGTAGCCATGACAGGCAAACATGGAGAAGACAGAACATAACTGTAAAGATCCAATTATACATTCAGGAATAACACCAGATTGCTGGTCTAATTTGAAACCCAGCCAACAGAGTAGAACAACAGAATAAGGTGATGCTCCCATCCTTGGACAGAGAGGAAGCAGCAGAAGACCAATAAGAGACTTTGAAAACAGCTTGTGTTGTGATTGCAGTTCAGTATCCAGCTAGGAACCGTTCTTATGCTGAAAGCTGCACAGAAGCCATTTGCTGTGTAATGTTCAAGAACAGGTTGGATGGGACTCTGAGCAACCTGGTCTAGTGGGAGATGTCCCTACCCGTGCAGGGAGGTTAGAACTAGATGATCTTTAAGGTCTTTTCCAATCCAAACCGTTCTATGACTCAATGATTTACTAAAAATACAAAATAAACTCCTTAGTAAGAAAGGGGTTTTGGCTTAACCACTCCTCACTGGATGATCCTGAGCATTTTAATATGCTGTGGTACTTGGACATGAGCACTGAGCTGACTAAATATTTTGTGCTTTCTTGCCACCTTATTATAAAGCTTGCCACTAAAAAGGACTTAAAGTGGTTCTAATCAATGTTTTTGTGCTACTCTCCTACCCATTTGAAAAAATTTAAAGGAAGGCTCTCTCCCTTGTAAAGATACAGTGGAATATGTTACTCATCATGGATAAAAGATAGGTTGTGATGCAAGATGATACTCAATCCAGCACATGTTCTCCTTGTGTACGCATCTGCTTGTTAGCATTTCTTGAATGACTTTGAACCAGCACAGCATGGTTGCACTGGATCAACACTTTGCATCAGAGGGTGCAGCATTTTCAGTGCACTGTGAAAAGCCTCTCAGACAGACTGACTTACTGTGGCTTCTCTCCCAGCAATGCTGTTGACACTGCTGCATGGACAGGCTTAAATCACAATAAAATTGAAGGTGTGGACACAAATTACAGCAGTTGCTAACAGACAAATGAAGAACATAATCTCATGATCTGAAAGTCCACTCAGCAGAAGCACAGCCAATATGAAATACTCTGCTCAAGAAGTTCCCATTTCTATGAGAAGATTTGGGTGAAATTCAGTTTTATTGAAGCCAGCAGGAACCTTGCCAAGGTTGCCAGTGAGGCCCTAATTTCTCAGTCTGTCTTTGGAAATCTTATTCCCTTTGTTAACGTTGGCATTTGGCTGCAGAAAAGAGTTACTTTGGCTCTAGGCAGCCAATTTATTTTCCTTAGAGATGCTGCTTAGCAAATGGGCATGAGCCATTTTCCTGATCACACAGTCCCATTATAAATGGAGAAAAACTGATGAGAAGAACAAGTGAAGCTGCTGCTCCCAGAAGATTTAAATTCCAGCCCAATGCAGCTAATTCTTCTCTGACCCCCAAAACCCTGTTAATACACTTTCTAAAGAAGAGATACAACTTGCTAGGGACACTGTATGCCACCAGTCCACCAAACACAGAGCAGCTCTGCTCTTATGCACTCTGCTTTTGTGATTAGGTTTCTTTATTCACCATTCATTCAACAGGACTTAAGAATTAGACAAAGTAAGAAATATCAGGGAGATAGGGGAAACATTAGATTTTTCTTTCTTCAGGGATCGATCATATCATATATAGGTACCTAGCAAACTACCTCCAAACTACCCAAAACAAATCATGTTTCTGTGTCCTCTTAACTCACCAAAGCTCTGGTTTCCATACTGATTAAACAGGAAACATAGTCTAATTTCATTTATGTATTTTGTGGTTTAAGCAAATTCACTAGACCAGCTGGTTCTGCAGAGCTGCCAGCATGAAACCCATGCCAGGAGCAGCACTGGCACTCGCCGAGTGCAGACTTGCTTGTTGGTGATCCCTCAGCAAGATCAAAGGCATGGGACAAACTGTGCTTCCAATAACCAGCCATTAGTTGAGGGGAAACTGTTCTATTTCACAGTGATTTCATTATGTCTGACTTGCCTTTCATCCTCAAAGCCTGAGCTTGTGCTTACACAGTTGACACTAGGGGACACTGAGGCTGCCTCCGTTAGCCAACAGTGCAAATGCAGGAAAATCAGATTCACATTCAGGGTGTTTTCTTCAGCTCAGCTTTATTCTGGTCCTGAGGACTGAACACTCAGCAGCAGCAGGAATACACACTCCTGGTTTGGTCTGTGTGAAAGGAAAATAACCTGTACAAACCAACATGATCCCCTGATGGCAACCAAGTCCCTGGAGGTGGGCATGAACAGAAGATTAATTCAGAAGTTTACTTCTGAGCCGCACTAACATGCTAATGTAGATGCATTAATGATCCTTAGTCAAGCCAAACTTCAGTTCTAGGATTTACATCCGCTTCATCTGTGACCTTTGCTAAATCACTGAGTGTCTTTGTCTCATTTCCCCATCTGCAACAAATGACTAGAGTGTTTCTTTGAGGATACATTCACTAATGATTCAGACACTTGGACATTGTAATCACAAGGGCTCCAAAGAAGAAAGATGTTTCAGCCTCACACTGATGCAAAGGTTAACACACAAACTTGCCCTGATACCTAGTCCATTAGCCCTGCCAAGCTATTAATGAATAACATTAAGAATGGAAAATCTTTTGTGTTTTTCCAATGTTGATCATGATTTCTGAATCCCAAAAACCACACTGTACTGGTTGAAGCTCTCAGTCTTCTGAAGCATTTCTGAAAAGCTTGGAATCATTTTGAACATCCTTGTGCAGTTACTGAGTTTCAGTCCTGACATGAGGGCCTTCGATGTTCTCCCATTCTACTTACCACTTGTGATCACTTACTTATTGTGCAGTGGAGGTTTTGTACCCACAGCTATTTCTCCAGCTTTCTCTGAGACAGATAATTGGATTGTGTATTTAACTACTACTGAGTGCATTTTTGGAGTTGGAAATATAGCAACATAGGGTCAACATTCATCAGTTCCAGTAGAACAAAGATCATGAGGACACATACATAAGGTGCAGACATCTAAGGTTTTTGAGGAGTTTTTCATAATAACATATTCCATACATCCCCTCCCTTTTTATCCTTCCCACCTGTATACTCACTGATGGAAAACCAGATAGCTGCTCCCCAAGCTACTCCTGGTGCTTAGCAGCAATAGACAGAAAGGTGTGAGACACATACCACTTTCAGCCAAATGTATGCCTCAGCAAAAAGGGTGAGCTGGCACCTCATTCTCAACTCTTGTCTTCATCATCTATGAATCACAGCAACTTCACTGAAGCTTTCGGAAGTATTTTGACTGCTGTTACCTGATCTCACCTGAACTGTCTCATCCATTGTCCAAATCCCTGCCTGACTGTGCATGTGTCTTCCTTTCCTGTTGTACCTCTCTCCCTCCCACAGTTAATGTCAGTCAATTCAAAAGGCAAACTATGTGTTGGAATTGCTACACATAATTATCCATTGAACTCCTTCCTCATTTAAAACCTCTATCATGATGTTTGCATTTCAGCTTTTTGTTTTCCCTTGAAGTTAAGAACAAATAAAAGAAAAAGAAGAAACTAGACAACCTATATCAGTGAAAAGCAATGCGAGCCAGTGCCGCAACATGAACAGAGGCAAAAATGGAAAATGAGTTATTCTTTCACTTACAGAGCAACTCTCTTACCAAAGTAATGAGCATCAGGAGAGGAGAATAGTCCAAAAATCACCACTGACAAAATTTGCACCTTCTTCCTGAGGGATCACACAGCATGTCAGGTGTGGTAGGACAGAGAATAAAGCTGCTGTTTGCATCAGCTCACTCTCTCAACTACACCAGTTAGTTGGTTGTGAAGACAAGAGAGCAAAGACACCCACACATTTGTCCATACTAAGTTTCTGCTGCAAGCTGCATAAACACAGAGTGCTTGGACCTCCACGTCTGAGGACAGAAAGGAGAAAAGCCTGCCAACAAGGTCCGAGCAGTGAGCCTGCCTCCTGCCCATGCCACTGCCACGCGGAGGACGAGGCCAGGCAGCCTGGAGCTTTGCTCTCTCAGCACGCAGGTTTGGATGGTGTGCATCACTAGACTGCAAAAAGTTGTTTTTCAGGGCAACAACTGGAGCTGTGTGAGACATGAGGAGCCTGAGTACATTTCATGAGCCTGGGAGCAGAGATGTTGCCAACAGTGTCTCTCAAGGCTGTTCCCACACACCAAAATGCCTGCACACAGAGCAATCAGGATCCAGACTTCTCTGTCACGCAGCAGAACAGCCTGCAAGACACAGCTCCAGCCCAGATGGGTAGGGGGAGTAACAAATTACATGTAAGCATCCCAGAGGTGAGATTCAGGATACCAAAGGATACCAAAACAGATTCCTATAGGCACAATAAGTGTTTAAGGTCTTATCACAGCCTAGGGAGAGCCAATCCCTGGGGCCAGTACATCCTAAAATAGACATTCTGCAGCTGTTCAGCTGAATCACCCTCCAGGCTCCACCATGCACATCAGTCAGACTCTCAGTGACCAGACTTGGGTACCCCTGCACACGTTGGCTCCTACACTACTGTCAATCCATGCCTGAAAGCCAGCCCAGGTGTCATGGTGCACATATTCAGCCTGCAAATGATTTCTGTGAGCTGGTCTCACCTTGTCATGTCTGTGTTGCTACTGATGGATGAGACTGGCAGAGTCTCCAGGCTCAGGTTCACTAGCGAATTCCTCATCCCTCACTAAAAGGCATATGAGGACAAAGACTCAGCACAGACAACCAAAGAGTAATATTCTTTTACATGAATCTGATTTCTGGACTAAAAACACCCTTTAGCCTTCTGTGTTTTATGGTAGCAATTTATTTTTCTCTATGTAGCTCACACAAGTGGTAGGCCCTTCAAAACTATTATCAGCAAAGTGCCTTTCTCTTAACACATTAAAACCCTTCTATTTCTAAACCTTAAAACCCTTCAATTTCTAAACCTTGCCTCTTTTGTAATTTAATGGTGTCCACATCAGTGCTTGCAAACAGAAGCAGAACAGAAACACAAGCTGACAGTCACCACACAGAAACACCTAACAAATGTTTCACCTTAAAAAAGGTTACAGAAGAAATCACCACCACAATCCAGGCAAAGCCCAAAGCAGAACAGTCCCACAAACACTCCCATTAGTTTGGAGTCCAGCTGCAGACATCTCTGCTGCTGGACCAAGTACCTAAGCCCAGCCACTCTCACACATCTCCAGGGAAAGAACACACACCCACAAACAGTAGTCACAGCAAAAGAAGAGTAAAGCTCTTTAAATCACAGCTGGCCAATGCGGGTTTACTGCAGAGTGTTATCTAATGGACTTGGTGACGTCTAATGGGAACAGCAATGTGTACTTACATGCATGTGGTGCCTTCCTATAGGTAAGCCCTTGGTGTCAGTGCTTGAACACGGCTGTGTGACCAGAGATTTCTCAGGAGAAAATCCAGAAATGAGGATGTGGCCAGTATGGGCTACACAGCTCAGTGTGACTTTTCATCCCACAGTGGAAAGTAACACGTCTATTTATTTATTTATTTATTTATTGTCTCACTTGTATCTCATTGCCTTTTTCTTTCCCCTCAGGATCTGGGTTTCTTGTGCAAAAATTCATCCACCTGTGACAACAGCCTTATAGCCTATGTAAAAGCATCAGCCACCTTTCTTTTCCTCTGCCTTCTGGCTCTTCACCTCTCATGCAACTGCTGATCATGAGAGGAAAACCATAACCTGAGCCAGGCTAAATTCCTGAGAGCAAGCTAAGATTGTGGTGGAATATGGACATTTCAGACTCGAAAGTTGCCACTCAGGCAACTTGAATGTGAGCAGACTGCTTCTGCGAGCCAGGACACAGGATGTTTTTCAGGATTCAAGGACCATCCACTTTTGGAAGTCCCTCCAAATACTCATTGTCCTTGAGAAGCTTTCAATAGCCATGTGGCACATCCAATACTCACCCTTGAAAATCTTCAAGATCATTCCCATAACTATTTGCTAATTTCAAGGAGGGCAAATTTAAGCATCTCACAGAAAAGCTGAACTCATAAAAAGTTGTTGAGCTGCCTTACCCTTGAACAAATCCAAGAAAATTTATAATAACCATTTATTATTATTTTCATGTGAGGGCCACTGCACCTGTGGCATCATAACCTCATTTACTGACTCAGTGCATTAATAATTCAAACCTTTCATGCAAAATTTGTAAGTTTGAATCCTTCTTGAGCTTCCTAAATACAGTATAGCTGTACTTTTAAATACAGCTAAGCTATACTTTTACATATAGGGGTTTTTTGCAAGGGTATGTAGTGATAGGTTGAGGGGGAATGGTTTCCAACTGAAAGAGGGTAGATTTAGATTGGATTTTAGGAAGAAATTCTTTAGTATGAGGATGGTGGGACACTGAAACAGGATACCCCGAGGAGTTGTGAATTCTCCATCCCTGGAAGCATTAAAGGTTAGGTTGGATGGGTCTTGGAGCAGGCCTAGTGGGAGGTGTCTCTGCCCATGCAGGGGGTTTGGAACTAGATGATCTTTAAGGTTCTTCCCAACCCAAACTATTCTAGTACTCATGTATATTTTTTATTTACCACCTTCACTTTTAAACTAGGATGGTCTTCAAAAAGTGAAATGCCTTGCAACATTATCATAGCTGGTGATCTCAAATCTTCTGAACAGTAGGAGATGTTTCTACCATTGATCCCTGAGTATCTGTCCTAGAGGAAACTTGGTTTAATGTTGCTACAGTACCATAATCCAGTCTCTCTCCACTTCTAAAATGAAGTATTGCAAGTATTGTCATAACTGAAGGCAGGCAAGTAAAGCTAAACATGACTCCCTCTCTCACTAGGGATCTAAGTAGCACCAGCAGTGAAGTCTTCTTCCCATTTGAGTCAAACACCCCATTACCGTAAGTGAGGGTAGGATTGCACCCCAGATTTTGAAACAGCCTTTGAGGTGTGAAATGCTCTCTCTCACACAACTAGTGTCTCTCTCTCTCTCTCTCTGAATCCACACATGCACAAATAAACGCATTGGTTGTTGCTCTCCCACAGCAACCTTTTAACTTCTTTTTTCAGTGTAAAAGGGTGAAGTCTTAGCAACTGTCATTATTTCAGCTCTTGTGCTGTAGTACTTCCTATAAAACATTCTACATTGGGGAATTAAATATTATATTATATATAATATAAACAGATGTTTTGTGCTGCCAAAAGTTTAAAATTACAGTTGTTAATCTAAATGGTCATTTTGGAGGTGCCAGCTTTACTATTTTCCCCGCATCTCACTTTGCATCTATAATTCTTTCATGTAGAGATGGAAAAACCCAGAAAGTGCAAGAGAGGTTTTAAACACCTCCTTTCCTTAACAGCCATCTCCACTCTAAATGCCATCTGCAACATATGTTTACAAAATAATGACATCACAGTTCCCAGTGGAAACTCCAGATGTGGAGGTAAACCCCTTTGAGGTTTCACAGCAGATGTGTTGCTGCCCTCTCAAATCTGTTTCTCAGTTGACAGCCATAGGATGGAGAAGTAGAGGGTGCTGCCAGCAGTCTTCCCAGGAGATACAGCCTCTGGGGTCTCCAGAGCATCCAGGATTGAGTCAGCATGTGATACCATTTCTACCCAAACGTTAGGAGTGGTCTCAAGCTGCTGAGCTCCCTTCAGACTGTACACCTCCCAAGTTGTTGTGTAAAGGAGACAAGACAGAGCTCAGAGGGACACTGAGGGCTGCTTAGTCCTTCCAGCTGCTTACAGGAGCTGGAACAAATCCATCATGAAAATAAGCTTTATTGAAAAACTTCACATTTAGGTTTGGACAAAGGTTGTCTCAAGATCAGGAAGCTGATCCTTCATGTTTCAGTGTGCTTCCTCCCAAAGCAGAAACCAAACACTATGGCATACAGAAAATCTCCAGCTGGATGGAGGAAGGCATTGTTGCTCCAACAGCCAGACATTCGCTGCCATTCCAGGCACCTGTGAGGGATGGATCAGTGCTAACTCTTAGTGGTACTGAGGGAAATGCAAAATGACTATTGGTGCACCTATTAATTCTTTATTTTTCTTCCCAGAAGAAGTCTCACTGAAATGGTCGGGCATATGCCATGGGGCTATCGTTTCCAGCCACTCACTTAAGAGACTCTGACATTGTATTTTAACAGAAAGCTGTAGTCCACATGGCCAGCACTGAATGGTCTTAGCTACCTCTGTTTGCAAGTTCATCAGCTCAGCTGTCTGCTCAATTTTGACGTGACCAATCTGTGTACGCGGTAACATTGGCAGCAGCAGTGTGGGCTCTAAACAGGCTGTGAAATAATTTCTCTGCCTCTCAAAAAAACATGCTTTGATATTTGTTTGGTTTCTTTCAGGTTTGTAATAACGGGCTGGGAAAAAAATAGACTGCAGGAAGATTTCTTTTCAGTTGGTGAGCAAGCCCAGGGTCATCAACAAGGTAAGTTCTGATGCAGGGTTCAATTCCCCAGGTCCCCCTCTTACATGTTATTGCATGCAGGTTCACAATCTGATTTTATCCGTGTAATGTGGTCCACCCCTCTGACAGGAAGTGCAGAGAGACAGCCTTTAAACTGCACTTGCATTAAAGTGCACGTGAGAGTGGGCAAAATGGGATCAGTCCCTGGTCTTTTGTTTGGGATGCGGCTCCTTCATCAGGGTGGAGCAGGGAGAAAAGGTTGGTGGCAAAGTACCTTCCTTCACCACACCACCACGTGTAAGCAGCATGCATCTTGGCGTCATTTAAAAACAGGCTGGTCAGGTTTGACTACCAGTTGCCCTTTGCATTGTTTAACCTTTTTTTCCACTGAGGTATCAAAGGGATATTAGTGATCATGGAGTATTTTAACACAGACTGCATAAAACACCTCTTTTAAGGCCTCCACTGGCAACTAAATGCTCTGAGAAGGAATACATGAGAAAAAAAAAAAAAAAGAAAGTATGTAGTTTAAAATATAATTAGTAGCTATATTTATCACGAGGCTAATCCTGAATGGAACGAAATAAGGTGCCAGACTGCAGGCAGACATGGCCACTTTTTGGGAGGCTCAAAGCAGGCCCCAATCTGCTGCTCCAGACTGTTTTGCTACTGAGTACTAAAGTGCAGTGTAGAAAGAGACACACAGTTAAGCAACTGGAATCTGAAAAATTTGTTGTAAGGGTACACTATTTCTTTACACAACATTGCTCTTGAACAAAAAAACTAAATGGGATTTTTTACTCCCACTCCTTTGGTCTCCGTTGAAAAATGCAGCCTACATAAAATAAAAAAAAAATTAAAAATATGATTGCCAACATTTTCAATCAGATATTCATTAACGAATATTGAAATATGCTTTTAAATGAGCTGTTTTGGTTTTAGAAACCAAAACCTTTTTTTCTGTACAGCAGAAAACTTTTTTTTTTCCCCCCCACTGAGCTCTATTTGCATGCTCTTTGCTGACAGACAAGACTTTCCAGTGAGAAACAAATTTAGTTGCAAATACATGGGTTAACTCTAGTAAATCTATTGCCTCATAACAGAGTTTGGCCCATGGGGAGCCAGGTCTGATAGACAGGGTATGTGATACAAACACTTCCATCCCTAAGGATGAAAAGATGATAGTGGAAAAAGCAATGTATTTAGAGGATTAAAAGCCAAAGTCCCGGGTACTAAATTGACTGCCACTGGCATTTTCACCAGTTGGTTTTTTTTAGATATATATTTATTTATGTTACATGTTTCAGGAGGGAGAAACAGGATCACAAGGGTTAGCTAGAAAGCCACAGCCTAGAAGAAGGTGGGAAGGAAAAATGGGGGTTTGGACACACAGATTGTCCAGGGATAGGATGAGGGGAAGGAAATGTTTTCTTTCCTTCATCAATGTGAGACATCTGATCTGGAAACCATGGAGGTACAAAGGTGGAAACTTGCAGCTCCCCTCTTCTCCTGTCTCACTTTTCCGGTGAAGCTGCACTTTCCCTGAGTGTCATGAATGCTGCACTGCAAAAAGTTATTAATAAATAATAGCTTGAGTATGTATACAAGATCATTATTTAATCTTTCGGTAATCTTTTGCCATGCATAATTTATTAAATGTTTTATTTATTGCTCATATTTATTAAAAATTGATTCTATTTCTTCTACCTAATGTCAATTTCCAGATGCAATAAATTATTAATATTTAGTAAGTTTAAAAATGCAAGCAAAGATATATTAAAAAAATACGTTCTTGCTCCATGTCTTTCCTGTTCTGCAAAGGCTTGCCTTACACTACAAATCAAGTAATTCCATGCTTTCTGGGCAGGCTTTGTAAACTTAAGTTTACAATTTGGGGAATACTGACACTAAAAAGTATGAAGTTCCAGAGTCAAACCCTGGGAAGCCTGTGAGGTTGGCTTCAAACCGAGGAGAGGCTCTGAAACCGAGCACTCATCTCAGAGCCACCAGACTCTGCTTTCAAGGTCTTTTCTACAATCCCAAGAGTTAGAAAAAATAAATTAAAAACCCAGAAAAAATAATATGGTTCTGAGAATGAAAACATTAAAAAACTCTGAAGACGTGATACAACATATCATTAAAAGATTCGTAATATTTGTTCCAAACACTTCCTAGCATCTGCACACAGAGAAACTGCTTTAGATTTGATCCCAACATGACCAGGAGTCGGGGACATCCAGCAGCTCTCAAGGAACATCCTGTTTTGGGGCAGTCTCCTCTGCATAAACATTTTATCTCCAATCCAAACCCTTCTTTAACTTTTACCTGTTCCCCCAGCCATTAAGCTGGCAGCACATCACTCCTTGCCCTGCACCAGGTCAGGCTCGAAGGGAATCACTTGGTGCACCTTGTTCCTGGGCTAACCAAGAAGTCTGGTTGCCAGATCGGAAAAGCTTTCACCAGATCTGAGGGCTCTGGACATGCCTGTAGCACAAAAGAAAGCTAGAACATTGACAAATTGGAAGCAGTTAAAAAAAATAAAAATCAAACAATAATGACTTAAGTGTCTGGAAGGAGTGGAGGAATGATTAAAGCAATTAAATCTGGATAACTTGGCTAGGAAATAATTGCAGAGAGGAGAAGCAAAGCCATAAACTTGAAAGGATTAATCCCTATCTGGAGGTCATGGGCACATGCAGAGGTGGAGACCCAGCACACAAATGATGCTGGGAGATGCAGGGGGTCTGTAAACCCCAGCTGGGGCTTGGAAACCCAAACTTCTCACAGCACAGAAAATTAACTGGAGGTGGGACTATCCAGGCAGGGGGAAATGGATGAGACAGCAGCTCTGCCCTCAACTATAAAAGCAGATGGAACAAAATAGCAGGTCACATCTCAGAAAAGGGAGCACCATAACCAGTGAGCACAGGCCCTTGTGTTGGCACTCAGCTGGTGTTATTCACTGCACTGCTCTGATGTCGTTTCAGCCCTAAGAGTTCAAATGATGTTTAAATTGACAGTGGCTCTTTCCTAGCCTGATGCTTCCTCCCATCCCTCCCTGCTTTCCACACACCCCATACAGATGTAGAAATTAGGTTACAGGCATTGAGAACTGGGAAATTAAACGTGACTGCCGGATAAAGCTCTGCAAGTGACAAATCCAATGAGTTCTTTTTAATCTTCTTGAGTTGCTAACCATATTGACTGCATTGGCCAGTACATGGCTCTGCCTTTCTGACAGAGCCAGGGACAGCCCTTTCTGTGGGATGCCTGCTCCTGGCTTTGATGTGCACTTTTTTTCTGGTCTGTGAACTGATGTAGATAAAAATCAGTGTTTACAGTTAATAAATGCCTGCAAACCCTTTCATAGTGGTATGGATGCACATCGATTATGGACTGGGTAGGTTTTATACCAGTTTCTGACTGCTGATGGTTATAGCAGTTGCGAACCGGCTGACATGGTGCTTCTCCATGTTGAATCTCCTCCTGGCCACATCAGCATTGCAGCCCAATGTGCTCCCCATTTCAGCCAAACCCTATGCAGGAATCTGCCTGTTCCCTGTTGTTTCGGTTTTTTTCAACATACCCAGCACAGCTCTGCTGCCCCTTGCTCCTCACCTGTATGGGGAGATGCTATCTCATGCCCTAAAGATGCCCGAAGTTTTATTCACCATTTAGCACTTTTTCCAAGACTCCAGACAGAAGGTTCTTCATCAATCCATCCCCTACATGAGAAAAAAACCAACTTCCGTACATGTGCCCATCAGCATTGTAAAAGCCACATTTAATTTTGCACTGACTGAATCTGCTCAGCATCCTGCCCCGGGGATTCAGGATATGAGATAACATATTTCCTAGCTCAGAGGCTGTTTCGGATCCTGTAATGTCTTTAGGAAGGGGCATCATAACTAATTAAGATGCTGAAAGAAATAAGTATGCCCAATTTATCCTGGTTATAAATTCCAGCTAATAGCTGATGGTAAAGGCTTTTGCTCCAATGCAGGAGAGATGAGCTATTTTAGGAGAACACCGTATCTTGTTCCATGTCCATCAGTGCTGCTTCTTACAGCTTCATTGCAAAACTTACAGTGACTGGTTTGAAAAGCTTCGGTATCTAGAGTAATGAGATTTGGTTTCTTTGTTGTTGCTTTCCCTTTTATGCCCCCTTAAAACAAAACTTTCTTTCTTGTCTTAAAATAACCCAAACAAACCCTACCTGAAAAATATCATCCAAGTTTCATATAAAGAGTGAGAAGACAAAACAGACAACCCACTTTTTCAATGTCCGATTTTTTCCATACAAAATATTGCTCAGCAACCTTCCCAGCTGACTAGAGTTTAGAGAAGATCAGTTTTATTTTATTTCTAATCATCATGGGAAACATCTCAATTAGCCAAATGTCTGAGAAGCTTTTCCCATAGCTCTCTGATTTTTTAAGGCTCTCTGCATGCCTCAGCAAGTAGTTTTCTGCCTAAAATACAAACTCAGTCCACAGAAAACAGTAAGTCCAAATTATACCCTGGCCACCTTCTTTGGAGCCTGTCAGCTCATTCTTTTTACTGTTTCAGTGCAAAACCACAGAAAAAAACTTACTCTCTCATGATCCCACTTATCACTTTGTGGTGTCTATCACCCATGGAGAACCTCTAGCTCTTGGAGTTGAAGTCTCCAGTATTTCCTAAGACATGGACTCTCAAAGTGGGAGATTTCCTTTGGAAAAGCTCCCCCCCATAGTATTCCTTGATGTACTATGTAGCTTTTTCTGAGGCAATATGTGACTATTGTAGTTAAAATCCTTCTGGATTAAGGCAATAATGCAGAAAGCTGCCAAGTGGGAGATGTGTCACCTGTTATAATTCTGAAAATCTTACCTCACTTATCAGTGTAAGCAAAGTATTTCATTTTTAAGATGGGTATTTGCAATTACATCACATATGGCAGAGTCCTGAGTGTGCTGCCCCCTGCTCCTGAGCTGATGGCCTTGGTAAAAGGGCTATTGAAGGAAGGCTGGGCCAGCATCCCCACTCTTCTCTGGAACTGCCTTGAGCTGAGCTCCTGCCCTTGGTCTCTGCCCAAGCTATGCCACAGCTTTGCTGCAGCTGTGCCCAAGCCTGATCCTGACCCCCACCCAGTGGCTGATGCTCTGCCTGGCCTCTGCCTGGCCTGGCTCCACTGAGATGCCTGATGCCCTGTGAGTTTAAATTTGTTGGTATAAGTTGAAAACTTCTGATAGGAAAGGAGAATGATGTCTTCTGTAGAAAGGAGGCAATTTCATTTGATCATTTAATTTTCTCTGAATTCCTACATTCGATGAATAAATTATTTTGACAGAAAATTTGGTTCCAGCTAGCAATTTTTAGGTGCATCTACTGTAGCATTTTGGTTCAAGTCAAGAGTCTGTTTTTGAAGCAAAATCTCCTGACAATCCCTACTTAACCATGCTTTGATTTTCGTCACTGAGTGACAGTGGACTGTGCAAACTAGTCTCCTTCTGGATGAAGCTAAACCAGAAGGTGGGCTTCAACTGTTAGTGGCTCTCCAATCCATGAGAACAGACTAAAGCTAATCTGAAGTAAAACTCCTTGAGAAGTCCATAGTGTGAACACTGGGCTGTCAGCATTGGGTCCATCCAAAAACACTCAGTTAATGGAACCTTGAAATTACTTTTCAAACAATGTATAGACTTCCTAGACATATTAGTCTTGTATCTCGTTTGGATAAGCACATCCTACTTGTAGAGAACTTGCACTATCTGAATTCTCAGTTGCCTGACACAAAGAGCAAATACACGCTTTCTGAAGCTACAGTCATTTTTGCAAGTCATTGAGTCTTTTTTTTTTTAACATTTTATTTCAGTATGTTGAGATTGCCTGTATCTTGTTAGCTTTGACCCAGTGATGACTTCTTCCATCACGTATTTCATATTTGTCGTGTGTGCGTGAATAGAATCACAAAATGAAAATTTCCTGAGATAACAGACACACAGATGGTGCCATACCCAAAGGTCTCTAAAAACTGAGTCATTTACTTTGCATCAGAAGAAATAATTTGTGTAACAAAACTTGATATAAATGGGACAGTAAATAATTAGACAAATTAAGCAATTTAGACTTTCTTAAATGATACAACACAAGTGAGCCAATCTGATGATTAATGCAGACATTAGCATCTTGAAGCTAATAGCTCTACGTGTGGGTTCCACGACCACCTACAGACTGCTTCCCAGATGGTGCATCTGAGTCTTGTGTAGAGGTGCTCAGGATGCCTGGGAGAAGGTATGATGTGAAAGGAAGCAAATGTAGTAAAACTTGCCACAAAATTAAATATTTGAAGAAAATTGTTGCTCAACATCTCATACAAAGCATAGAGCATAACTGCCCTTCCAACAGGAAAGGGAATGTAATGGAAAGTCAGCACTGGCTTTCAGGAGATCACGAACCTTTGCCTCACTGCAGCAAATGGGACATTTGATAGGGAGTCTCTCCTCTCTTGTCCTCAGGGGCTGACCTCCTGAGATCCTGAAGGAGCACATGGTTTGAGCTTCCACATCTACTGTCCAGCACACCC
Organism: Hemiprocne comata; assembly: GCA_020745705.1. Classification (NCBI taxonomy): domain Eukaryota; kingdom Metazoa; phylum Chordata; class Aves; order Apodiformes; family Apodidae; genus Hemiprocne; species Hemiprocne comata. Next base: position 88,428,699 of record CM036588.1, read on the forward strand.
TCAACAAGTCCAGAAATTATAAGGCAAAACCACTTTGACATCTAATACTCAGCACTATCACTGAATTCTAAGAAGTCACACAATAGAATTTGTGATAGAAAAAGGAGACAAAGTCAGGAAGAAAGGCTTGAAGAGCAGACAGATACTAAAGATAAAAATACAGCATCACTCCCTCACCTTTCCAGACAGAGAAGCATTTCATCTCAAAAGAGATTTGATTCTGCATCACATTGGTTTGCAGTTTGATATCCTTTTTTTTGACTAGTCCAATTTCAGTCCTGGCAAAATATAATTGGCCAAGCTCTGCTTCTGTGCTTGAAACTTCAATTCAATAACCTCTCTCCTATTGTATTCCACAGAGATCCAGAAGTAATGTGTGCTCAGGATATGAGAAGAATGATTCTCTGGGAGAGCTAAAGTTCAATTCCTTTTTTTCATTTCAATAAACTGAGGTTGACTTTTAAATTGGCAGGCCTGTCAAAGGAGATTTTTTATCACAATTAGAAGCTGAGACATGTGGTGGCCTTACCGAAAGAATAAAATGGAAGTATCAGTCCGAAAAGGCAAAGCAGAGGGAATACAACAAAAATATTTTCATGAATACTCAGGCTGATTTAAAAAAATTAATTTGTTCCAGTTGTGTTTGCTTCTCTCAGATAGGCAAATACTCCAACTCGGGTTGCACAGATTCTCACGGAAAGCAAACTTTGGAAACTCGTGAGGATCCATTGAAAGCAAAGCTTACACAGAGGAGGAAATCAGCCAGACAGGGATCAGACTGCACTGATTACAAGTGGCGCTGCAAACACGTACGACTATTTATGGGAATATCAGAGAGAATTATAGTACTGCCTTGTGCAAGGCTTCAAATATGACAGTGCACTGCTGCTCAAAGGAACACTGCCCTGCACAAACTCGTGATCAAACCCAACAAGTGTCAAGAAATACAACTTTTTGTAAGAATTTAAAGCCATGTTTCTCTTACCTGAAGGACCCCAGCTCAAGAGGGTTCTATTAGTTTCATTTATATGTGGTTTTAATTATTATGTTTATGCAACTCTTGCAGAGTCTTCATGTTTATATTTATCCAAATGAGGAACAATCACCTTCTGATCTAAGAAAGCCATTTTCCTAGACACCATAGCCAGGAATACTGACTATTTAATGCAGCTGCTGCATGGGAAAAAAAGGAGCCAAGAAAGACTGTGAGTAATGCACCATCAATAAATTGAATGCACCATCAGTAAATTTGCAGATGACACCAAGTTGGGAGGGAGTATCAATCTGCTGGGTGGTAGGAAGACTTTACAGAGGGACCTGGACAGACTGGATCGATGGGCTGAGACCAACTGTATGAAATTCAATAAGGCCAAATATCAGGTCCTGCATTTTGGTCACAACAACCCCAGGCAATGCTACAGGCTTGGAGAAGAGTGGCTGGAAAGCTGCCTGGCAGAAAAGGACCCGGGTGTGTTGATTGACAGTCAGCTAAATATGAGCCAGCAATGTGCCCAGGTGGCCAAGAAGGCCAATGGCATTCTGGCTTGTGTCAGAAATGGTGTGTCTAGCAGGACTAGGGAAGTAATCCTGCCTCTGTACTCGGCACTGGTGAGGCCCCACCTCGAGTATTGTGTTCAGTTTTGGGCACCTCAGTACAAAACAGACATTGAGGTGATGGAGCAGGTCCAAAGAAGGGCAACAAAGCTAGTGAGGAGTTTGGAAAACATCCCCTATGAGGAACGACTGAGGGAGCTGGGACTGTTTAGTCTGGGGAAGAGGAGGCTGAGGGGAGACCTTATCACTCTTTACAAATACCTGAAAGGAGGTTGTAGTGAGAGTGGGGCTGGTCTCTTCTCACTGGTGACTGATGACAGGACAAGAGGAAATGGGCTCAAGTTGCATCAGGGGAGATTTAGGTTGGATAACAGAAAAAACTTCTTTACAGAAACAGTTGTTAGGCACTAGAACAAGCTCGTCAGGGAGATGGTTGAGTCACCATCCCTGAATGTGTTTAAAAGTCATCTGGATGTGGTGTTTGACGACATGGTTTAGCAGTGGGTCATCAGAAATAGGGTAATAGGGTTAGGATAAGGTTGGACTCGATGATTTTAAAGGTCTTTTCCAACCTGAACAATTCTATGATTCTATGATTCTATACAGATGCAAAGAGCAGACAGCCATGGTGGTGTGCCCAGATAGCACAGCTGTAATTTAGTTTCTCCATGACCCACAGCCCAGCCTGCCCTAACACAAGCCAGTTTCATACTCTCTGAGTTTGCAGCTGTGGCAGACCAAGATGGAGATGGCAAAGCCTGGTGGTAAATATCCCAAGAGTGCTGTCACAGCAAACCAGATCCACTTGTAAGCTGGTTTTAGGGCTAGTTCAAGGCCAGTTTTTTTAAGGCTAGTTTTGAGCCAGTCCCCTAGCCTGTCCCACTCAGCAGCTGCACAGATGCTGCTGACACCAGTGGCCAAGAGAGGACAGGCCCCAGCCCTCCAGCTGCAGTGCAGAGCTGGTTCACCCTGAGCCAGCCAGAATGATCTTGCAGGTGGCGTGAAGCACCTTGCATGGGTTCCATGAAAACAGTACCCAACTGCCTGGATCAAAATAAACATGGGTAGGTCTATGGAAGAGCTGTGAATATTAGGACTGCACAGCGATACCACAATGACGGGGTGCCACAAAGAGCTCGGTCTCTCATATGCAGCCACTGTTGGAAGATGCCTTCAATACCAAGGAAGCAGTAGTGGGAAAGAGCAAGAGTAGTATTTTGAGTGAATGTAAAAGGGTTCACTTCCACACAGGCAGTTTACTCTCAATAACCTTTTTTTTCCACCTATAGCAGCTCAGAACTATGCAACTGGATGCCATCTGGAGCATTTCTGAATAGGAGTTCCATAAACCATTAAGCAACACATTTATCTTAGTATGTATATTCCCAGGAGGGGATTGCAGTGGCCCAGACAAAGTATATTTGAAACCCTTGCAACTAAAACTTGGTCAGCTCCACCATACATCTCACCATCTCCTGTAAGATAGTTCCACTTGACAGATTTTGGCAGTCTCACAGGAGTATTTCAAAGGGTCATAGAATCATAGAATGGTTTGGGTTGGAAGGGACCTTAAAGATCATCTAGTTCTAACCCCCCTTCCATGGGCAGGGACACCTCCCACTAGACCAGGTTGCTCAAAGCTTCATCCAACCTGGCCTGAAACACTTCCAAGGATGGGGCAGCCTCAATTTCCCTGGGCAACCTGTGCCAGTGTCTCACCACCCTCACACTAAAGAATCATTGAGAAACCTCCCCATACCTCTGCACAAAGAGGTAACATGGATTTCTGTTTTCCTGCATGGTTTATTCATGTCACAAGTCATAACCCAAAGCACACAACAGCCCTACCAAATCCACCACTCTTCAGAGAAGGGCATAGGATGGGGCTGGCACTAGGTTCCACAGTCCTGCCCCACCAGGACAGCACTCACCTGGTGGTGTTCTGTCAACCTGGAGGTGTCAAAAAGCCATCCCAAGAAGAGAACCAGTGCGGATTCCCCTTCCCTGCAGACTCTGCCAGTAAAAAAGACAGGTTTCAGAATTGTCCTTGTCCCACTAACAATGTTAGCTCAACTACTTGCTGCCTTGAGTATGGAGTAACAACCATCTAGCTGGAAGTGGGGCTGCCTGTTGCTTTTGAAAACTGCCCTGTTCCCATCCCATTGTTTCTGGCCATTTTTGGCCACCTGAGTAAAGCAAAGCAGGGGTGCCTCCCCCTCTCCTGTAAAGCACTTTGTGATACTCCAGAAGAAAAAATGGTAGGTTGATAATTAATGGAACGTGCAATCGTTTGTGGCCACCAAGAAAGACATTGCCTTGCCTATTGCCTGTTAACAGCTTCACTGCAAATATAGAACTTTCTTGGTATTCTATAGAAATTTCATTTTGCTATTCCAACCGATTATTTTTAAGTGATTTTTGGGTAAACTTCATTACTTCATTAAGCAGCAGAATTAACTAATCCTGGCTTTCCACAGAGAAGTGTCCTGCCACTCAACACTCTCCAGCCAGCACCACACCACCACAATCCTAGCAGCATCCTTATATCCTCACCACATTCCTGCCTACTAGCAGAAGAAAGGACAACAAGTGCTGAGCTAAGCCCATGCTGTAAATATACCTGAGCTCATCCTGCAACCTGTCACTGCACGGGCAATAATTGGCATATCTCCTTTATCCAGAGAGTGCATAGAGATCAAGTATTGTGATATCCATATGAATATGTCATCTTTGAGATCTCTTAATGAGAACTGAACTTTCCTTTTCTGGGGAGGAGAGACTGACAGACAGAAAGACAGATGGAAGCAAAGAACAATGGACAAGGAAACTGTGTGGTATCATTACCTTTGAAAATAAGACTGACGAAGGAGAGTACACACGACCATCCCAAAACATCCAGTGGCTGAAGTTTTCAGATTGTATTCCACTACCCTGGGCTGGAGGAAGATGCAGGAGTCGGTCACTTTTCTTAGGGAGGTTCTCTTCATAAACTAAAAGAGGGGAGAGGCATCTTCATTTATGGCCTGTAACAGCCTTGTCATGTGCTCTTACAGACACAGTACAGGAGAGGACATCAGCCTGATAATGGCAATGCAACCCCCAGCATCTCAGTCAGCTCTGCTGCTCCATCCCAGTGGGACTCTCGAGTATGAAGCTTCCTGCAGATGTTCCTCCAGGGTGGATACCCTCCTGGGCTGCAGGCCCCCTTCCAGACCCAGAAGCACCCTGCAGGCGCTCCATCACTGCTGAAGCACAGGGGTTTTTTCAGTCTCTCCAGGCAATAATGATCCTATGTTAGCTGCATGCTCTTGCTTTCATTAGCCAGTTTCCTATTTGTCCTCGCAGGCTCTGAGACCTTGATGATCCTGGTGGGTCCCTTCCAACTCAGCATATTCTATGATTCTATGATTCTATTCTATCTGCCTCAAAGCAGGTTTACAATTTTCAGAACAGAAATTGCTCTACCAATTTTCTGTTTGTTTTTTTTTGTCACAGAGCATGGCAAACCATCCTGACTGGGTTGCATCAAGCATCAAGGCTTCCTCTCCAGCAAAGCCCTCTGTGCCACAACAAGGTGAAGGCTGGCCTGAGAGGAGCAGGAAGCCCAGGCTTGTGTGGGTAAATCAGGGTCAAGAGGACCATCTCAGGGCTCGATGATAGCTCAGCAAATCTTTCTTACTCTTCTTTTAAAAGTACATTTCTAAATGTGCTGCCTTGACACCAAAGAAATTCCCAGAACATATATGAATTTTTCAGGAGGTTGGAATGTGTCTACTGCTGTTCTCTAAGACACAAAGGAGACAAAAAAGCAATTTTTTTACTTCAAAGAGGATATTTTTAATGTAAACTTCCAGCAACATATCTGTGCACACACACACAAATATACTACATACAAATACATAAACATGTATTTGTGATTCCCACCACCACAGTTTTGACAGAGCCTGCCCCATCATTTATCACCACAGAAGCCCATCCTGGTAAGCCATCTTCACTTTACCCTGCTATTAATCATTAACACTTGAGCTGGAAGTAAAGCATTTGCTCTCCCAAGAACATCAGAACTGACAAAGGGAAGAGAAAAATCCAAGCAAAACTTGCTTTGCTTGCTAGCGAAAGCCCTGCTAATGCAATGGCCTTGCTCCCTTTTTGTTCTTGCTACCTGGAAAGGCTACAGGGTCATCAGTGGGCTGTTGGGGAGGGGTGGGGAGTGGAAGATTATCTATGACACCCTCAGAGCTAATTGCATGTGCCACCATTCAGGTGAATAGAAAACCCCTGCATCTAAAATTACAGCCTTATCCCCGTGTCACATAAACATTGTTAAGAATGTCAATATACAGTTTCCTCAGTGACTGAGCATTAAACCTTAACCAACATCCTGCTTTTGGGCCCAGCCATCTGTGGATCTGGCTCTATCTGATGATGCAGACTCCTGATTTTTTGCCCTTGCAAACACCTTCCCTCTCTGCCCAGGACATGTAGGCAAGGGTAGCCAGCAGCACCCATGCCAGCAGCACATGGGCAAATCAGCTCCCACCATTTGTGGGAGGTGCAGGAGTGAGGTCAGAGTGGGACAGATTGCTTGGAAGTAGCTGCAGATTGACCTAGTAATTCTATCTATATGCATGTCTATATGTCCATGTATGCATACTCAGGATGTTTCCACTCTGATCAGAAAGTCTGCTGCACGGGACCCAGGTGATTCATCAGCCATTCTTAAAGCCTGGAGGCTCAGCAGGCTGCACACTTCTAAACACTGAGACTTTAGCAATTCCAGATACATCCATTTTGTATTGCTGCATAAGAGGGAAGTGGATATAAACGAATAAGATAACTGAGGCACTAATCTTATTACTGACGTACTTATTACTAACATTTCCATTCCACCAACATTTCACACATATCTGGGAAACGATGCAGGTTTTTAACTCATTTACTACTAATCGCTAAAAATATCAAACCCAGAAGAATCAAATCCACTCGAGCCAATTCTTTCTCACATCTGGACAGAATGCATTTGAGTAACACAGACACACCTGTTCTCAGCTTTTCAGAAAACCAGTTTGGAAAGGAATTCAGGGGATCCTCTAACCCATCCCAGCCCCACACACTAACAGTGGTCAAAGTTAGAAAAATTCCACAGCTGGGGTCAAATAGGTTTCATGCATCAACAAACTGGTCCAAGCAACTGGGACTGATCAATCATTTTATCTGACCTTTTTTTTTTTCTGAATGGACATTTTCAGCTGCCAGCACAGATGTAAATATTTCTCACTTCAGGCAGGTAAATATTTCCTTGCAACAGGGCAGTGAAAAACAGGTCCACTGTGAGTCATTTTATCTCAGGCAATTTTTTATAATTGGACTGAATGGAACAGAGTCCTCTTGTTATTGGTGTGATATCAGATAATAAAACAAATAATTTGCCATTTTTGTAAGCAGAAGAGAAACAAAACAGATTTACAGCACTGGGATTTGGAACCGCTTGTTACTTGCTTGTTTTCCATTTTGTGTGTCTTCTCCAGAGGTTAAACAAAAACATCACTAAGTATCTGTCTGCAAAGAGGTACAGGGGAAGCAACACCATGTAAAAAATTTTAGACTTCAGAGGGGAATTTCAATCAGCATATTATCTGGATATTCTGACAAAGTTTAAAATCTCCAGAGACAAAAACAGTTGCTATAACTCATACAGCTGTTCAATGCTGATCTGTGATTGCTCTCACCGGACAAAAAAAAAGGGAAAAAATGGGTTAACAAATTAGAAGAAATTAAGGAATATGAAAGAGGTAAAGGAAAGAAGAGGAAGGTGCGACAAGCAGAGAAAAACATAATAAGCACCAGTGGTGGAAAGCTAGAAGAAAATACCTTAAAATAAGAAAGAAGGCACATACATTTCATACTGAGAGAGATAAAAGCTGAGAATGCATTACTGCAAATTCTCCATTTTGTTATGTCCTTTCTAAAATGATGTGTCTTAGTCAAACACAAGTGTGATTTGGGTTTAGAATGGGAATAATGGGTTCGATTTCAGTATGCACTCAAAAAGGATATAGAAATAAAAGTAAGTAAATAACCGTGGGCTTAAACATACAGAGTCCCCTTCATCTGCAAAGCCTCACCGAGGCAGATTCCCTTAAGGAACAGGACAAACAGAGAGAAAAGCAGAGTTGGCTGTAAGGTAAATAAAGGGTCAGGCATGGCAGTGCCAGATGCCCATGAAGGGGACTGCTCTCCAAGCAGGCTCAACCCAACCTAAGGCTTAGGGAAATCCATCTTCTCCTGGCTGCAAGGCTATTGGGAACACATCGAGTGGTGCAAGGCACACGGAAGCACCCAGGAAAGCCTTCCAAGCTATGGCATTAGCAAGGGAAGCAGCCTCCACAGCTGCCTGAGCCTTGCACTGGAGGTCTGAGACCACACATAACTCCACTGATTCCCCAGGGACACAGGCGTTCACATCTAAGCACAGACCAACCCCAGGCGCCGCAGGGAGCTCCTGCCCCATGTAAGCTCTGCGCTTTCTCCTCTCCTCTGGCATTTTCTGAGCTGCAAAAAGAGCATATGCTCCTCTCCTATTTTTTGTCACCCCCTGGAGAAGGTTGTTTCTCTCCATGTGCTGTATAGGATGCATTGGCAAAAGCATATTCCTTGCTTGGGCATCAGCAGTTTGGATGTTTAAAGTAAATGGTGCAGTAACCCCTCAGACTGCTGCTTGTCTGCTCTGCTTCTCTCCCGACAGGCCACTCAAGGTATATTAAAGTCACTGACTCAGTGGATTTGCTTTGTACAAATTCAATTTAGAAGTTTCACATTAGTTCAGAGACATGAAAGGATGAACTGAAGGTTTCAAAACTGTTAAGTACAACTGAGAGAAAGATACTTTTCTTATTCCTCACTCTACCTTGAATTAACCTCCCATACTACCTGACACCTATTTCTGAGTAGTATATACTGGTATTTAATTAAATGTTAAAATCATATGAAATGGGAGAATTTATTCTTCTCTGAACTCATTGAGAACCATGTAAACCATGGAAAGAACAAAAATACTATATAGAATAGCCCCCAAATTAAACACACTGAAGGGAAAAAAAAAAAAAAAAAAAAAAAAAAGGCAAGACAGCTTACCCAGGAATAGCAATTTTAGAACATCTTGGGGTTTAGAAAATCTTGGGTTTTAGAAAGCCTCTTAAAATACACATGTGTTCATTTTAAATACAATGAAGAACTATTACCAAAGAAATTATCACTCAAACATATCTGAAATGTTACAAATTCCAGGATGGAATCAGGAAAGAAGAAAAATCAGGAAAAAGAAAATCAGTAACTGAAGCTGAATTTTTAAAACATATGACAGCTTCAGCCTTTTAAATGAGTCTGGATTTAATAACTTTAAACATGAATTAAGAAAAAATAGTCAGATCACAGTCTACTTGGAAGCTACACACAAAACAGAAACCTGTTTGAGAAAATTTGGCATTCAGAGGTATTAAAATTATTCAGTTACTGCCATCACTCACTGAGAAACATGACGTTCCATCACATGAGTCATCTCTGCAAGTAAATGGGCACAAAATGTACTGTGAAGCACACTGAGAAGCCACAAATACAAGACCCACAGAGAGAGGGAGAGTTTCTGATGTGTGACAACATGCAATGTTGGCTAATATCAGCTGTGATCATGCCTTTAGCTTGGATCACAGCAAGGAGATGCAAGTGCCGTTAACACCTCCTGGGATGAGACCCCCTCCAGGTGGGAAGGAGAAGACATTGGGACATTTTCCTAGCTGCTCTGTGGCTCTTTTTCAGCAACCCTAGGATAAATGTGCTCAGTAAACCCAATTGCTGCGGCAACTGGAACCTTACAATGTAGCTCAGCTTATACAAAACAAGGGAATTTTGTGGAGCTGTTCTGCTCTTTCTGATGTTCACCAACCCGTGGCAGAGGGACACTCATTATCTCATGTAAGTGCATTTTAGATCCCCCTGCAAACCTGTAACTGTTTATGGAGGGTGTTGGCATACCAAGCCCTCAGCATCAAAGCAAAGGCAGGTCAACTGTCTGGATAAAATTAGCACTTTGTCACCTGGAGACTAGGCAAGGCATCTTACACCAATGTCATGGTTTCTTCATGGAAGTGTTCCTCAGTCTGGCTGTCCTCCCTCTGCTCAGGTGTGTGTAAATCTATGCTATCCTTTCTACATGGTCTGAGCCCCCAGCCCTGCAGACATGCTCTCCGCTGCACATAAGGGCCTTATAGCCTCACTCATTGCCAACATGGGAATGTGAAACTTCTCCATCTGAAGCTCTTGTTTCTGAACCTTCCCAGAAGCAAGCAGCACACCCCAAATGGCTCATACTGGTCCCAAACAACAGCTGATGCTCCTTCACAGTCTCCCTTTTTTCCCATATGTCCCAGCTGATGCCCTTAACCCCTCACACTCCAGTGGCTCCAAAAGCAGAACCCCTCTAGAAGAACAACAGGCCAAAGACATCCTACAACACCAAGTGTGCACAGCTTGTCCCACTCCATCTTTCCTCACTAGTGCAGCTACATCCACTGCAGTGTAGTTACATGGCACAATTCAGTGCAATTTGTGACCCGTTCCTGTCACTGTGCAGCACATGCCCTTTGCTGCACACAGCTGTTACTTATTCTAAGACTTCCTTGAAGTCTTCCTCAGAAAAATCCTCCACAATTTCAAAAGCTGTGATTTTCTTTATCTCCTTGGGCTTTTTTTTTTTTTTTTTCATAATCAGACTGGGAAATTGCTGGGGATATTTTTCCCCTCTTCTTTTAGAAGTCAGGATTGTGTTTTGCTTGCAAACAAAGCAGCTGAATAATTTTACTGTCAATGTCTTCATTTAAGGGAACATTTTTAACTTGTTCACTTTAAGGGCTTTGCAATGAAAGTCCTTGATTAGCTAAAGAACATGTCCTAATTAGTATTTCATTATGAACTTCCTCTGCTGATCTTTCCTTTGGAAATATTTAAAACCTTAGCCTGCCTTTTACCATCTTTGTGGTCAGTTGAAAAAATTGGCCTGTTTTCTGATGACACCAGGAAGAGCAGTGCAAAATTTTACTTTAAAACTTATCCAGAGACAAACCAGCCTGTGTGAAAACAGCATCTGCACAAAAAGCATCCAGGCAAAGACCATTTGGTTTCGTTTGGCATCTTCAATTTAAACAGGCCTTGAACAAACAATTTGTACAAGAGTTTAGAAAACAGCAAAGGGAAAGGAACTAGCTCCAGCTAAGCAGCTCATTATGGTGAAAAATGATCACATCTGGTCCTGTAGGTGAAAGTTTACCTCCACCCAACCCACTACTCCCACAACAAACCTCGAAACAGCACAAGTGACATACTATTTGTTATCATGGTGGGTTTTGATCCCCCAGAGTAAAAGGACCTTATAAATTAAAAAAAAAAAAAAGTCAAGGAGTAGCCAATAAGGGGGTTTGTCTCAAATTTTCCTATAGAGGTGTTCAAAAGCCCGAAGACACCAACATAGGAGAAGAAACCATGTGCTTTGTCCAAGGAGAAGAACAGTCAGCCTAGTCACAGAAACAGCTTGAAGAAGCACAGAGAGGTAGACCATATGCTGATCCATCGTGTCCTCCATGGATTCCCTCAAAAGTCAGACACTGCTCAGCAGGAATGTGCATTTACATCCCCCCCTCCTATGATCCACCAACAGCTGAGCACAGGGGAAAGCTACGGATTTCTTAACCACAAAGAACACGTCTGGAATCAGATTCCTTGTGGGTGACAACAGTAAGATTGAGAGCTAAGCTCTCTTTTGAGTCATTCATCAGCTCAGATGTGAGTTGTCAGCATTTGAAGGTTTTCCACAAAAGCTACACAAAGAGTCTGTGCTCTTTATCAGTTCTCTAGCTACAGCAGCAGAGATGTGTCAGACCCACTCTTCTCATTTATTAAAACTTTCTGCCTAATTTGATAAACTGGAGGAAAGGTCTAGATATAACTGAACATTAATTAATCTTCCTTCATTCTCCTAAACCTTCCGTTCAATGCAGTACATATTGTAAAACTTAAAAGGAGAATTACCATCTCTCCTTTAAGACAGCACTGAGACTTTGCCTCTGTCTTCCCCTGAACTCAAACCCAGGCCACTTCTCTGGTCTTTGAAGCACCAGAGACCTCTAAAACTTCTGTCCAGAGCATCTGTTATACACACATCCATCAATTTAAAACCTAAACAATGAGCTGGAACATAGACAGGGAATGAAGAAGGCTTTTAAGAAAGGCCCAGGTCCTCACCATTTTTAGGTATCCTCTTCTGGGATCAGGGGCACATGGATTACTTTTATTAAGGTAGGCATGTTTGATTAACAAAATGGCAGCCTTGAGTCACCACAGGTTCTGCTCTCTCCATTAGAATCACTGACTCGTAAAATGCCCCATGCTGGAAGGGACCTCTGAAGGTCACCTACTCCAGCCTCCTGCTCAGAGCAGGGACAGCCAGAGCAAGTTGACCAGCTGACTGTTGAGTACCTCCAAGGATGCGGATGTGCAGCCTCCCTGGGCAGCTATCATCTATCATGATATCTTAGACATGTAAGCCATCCGCATCTAGGGGTGGCAGATCTGGCTTAGGTCCTGTGGAAGACCCATGCCCATCCAAAGAGACAGCTTGAATCCAGGCAGGATACTCCAGAGCATCTCAGCTACCGACATGTTCAGGTGGCTGAATACAACTGCATGTTTCCAAACATGGAGCCAATCTCTCATGTGGTGGGAAAGGGTATTAGAAGCTGGCCCCATGGTGGGGATAAGCAATCCCACCAGCACTGGTCTCCCCCATGCTCTCCTGCACCAGCCAGACTCTCTCTGCAGAGCTCTGCTGAGTTCAATATTCAGTTTTGCCAAGCTGCAAAGTCTGTGAACCCAGCATGACTGTGACCCTTACAAGATAATCAGATGCTAATGATAAAAAAGAGTAAAGTAATTACAGGCTTATAAAAATCAAGATACTTTCTCTACTCCATTCTCCAGCTACCTTCTCATTGTCCCAGACTGGATATTAAAAACCGTAAAACACATACAACCCTAAAATCAAATGGTGTTAATGAGCTGTAATGCTTCACTCACCTTGAGGCTTGAGGCCACTTTGCTGTCATCTCGTGCAGTTCCACCAAACACCGTTTTGGCAGGAAAGAGCCAGACTGCTTTCAGACCTCAATGGGACTTGAACTAGCTGCATTTAAAAACTGTTCAGAAGACCATGTTAAAAGCTTTGCTGATGACCTAAGACCAAGTCCACACTGAAATGTATAACATTTAAATTCATACATGGACATTTAGGCCAGTATGAGAGAAAGCCTATTCTTGGCCATTAAAATGGGACAATCAGCTAAAATCAGTGGGAATTGTGCTCTAGTACTGCAGTGTGGGGATGAAAACTTATAGGCGTGGTAGAAATCTGCAATGTATTTGCTGTGAGGAAGCTGAAGGCACAAGTGTAATCCCACTCACCATTCTTTGTCATAGAAGGGCATCAGTATGCACTTTTCACAAACCTGTTATGCAAAGAGCACTAAAGAGATCTTTGAGTCATGTGAGGAGAGGCCAGCTCCTATAGGATTGCAGGCAACTTACATACTTTGCATAACTTTTAACAGTAATGCATAACTAAAGAGGGGAAGGAATACCAGGTGTTAATGTGTTGCTCCCCTAATTTCAATAAATTACAGCACTAACTCCAGGCCTTAATTCAACACATACCATTTTTAATGAATAGATCCAGAAAATAAACAAGCCTTTCCTATAGCTTTTAAGAAGATGAGCTATTCAGATTCCAGCTTTCCAAAGCCATTTACTCAGAGACAAAAGGGAGGGAGTAAAAACGAGACATTTCAGTCTAAGAAAACAGCAGCAAACTGAAAAGGGAGTTCAGAATGGAAACATTTGGACAACCTTCTTTGTTCAACAGCTTGTGCTCCAGGCATAATATTCTGGCCCTGAAACTAAAGCTGAAGGAGATTTTATTGCAAATGCAGCTGCATTTATAATTAGACAGTGAAAAGTAGTAGGAAAAAATAGCATAGGAACAATTTTGTATAGGGACTGCATGACCTAATAGCTGCTTTTCAACTCTAATATCAATGATTTTGTGCTCTAGTTTCCTTCATCAACTGACCGGGGACTGTTTTTGAAGTCATTAGGAAACTAGGAACACACCAATTTAATTTCAGAATCACAGAGAAATGGCACAGATAAGAAAAAAGATGGAGGTTTTACCTAAACTGATTGTGGATTGTTTGAACTTGACTGATGCAGTGGCCATGACTGTTTTGCTACTGCTAGACAGGAGATAGGAATCAGACCCCATATGATATTTCCAGACAGTAAGTTACAGGCAAAACTTGTGGAAGTGGCAGTGCTTTGTGTTTCCATAGCAACCCAAGCTGCAGTTGTCAGTAATTAAAATTAACCCCATCGTTTTATTCGAATGCCAAGAGTTGCCTTCTCAGATGATGGAAGCAAAGCAGAAGCCAAAATATCTGCAAAATAATAGATTTCTGTGGGCAGCTCAGTCATTCCTGCAGCAAGGTTCAGCTCTGTTGTGTCCTAGTCCTTGCCACTCACAGCTCTGTTTTGGCATCATTTTGAACAGCAGTGGGGAAGGCTGTTGAGAAGAGTTTAACCCAGCTCCCACAGCCAGCCCAGAGCTTTGCAGGTAAGTCCTGCTGCTGAGGCATAGTTCTGCTTGGGTTGCCCCAGGTATGTCCTCGTCCCTCTGCAGCCTGCTGCCTGCTGCAGATGAGAAAGGTGAGAAAACAACAGTCCTTCTCCAGATCTCCAGATCAGGTTCATCTAATGCCCTTCAGCCCCTGAGGTCAGGGATCTTGCTGGTGAGAAGATGCATCCTGTGAGTCCTAACAACTGGACATTAAAAGCCCCTTTAGATGATCTTGCATCTCTGACATGACTTTAGGATGGCTTCTTTCACTCCCAATAAGCTGGCACCCCTGAGCTACAATCCCCAAAGCAATCATCTCTACCACAGATCATAGCATGGACATGGGATGCAGACTGAAGCAAGCTCTGCTGGTGCTGGGGAGGGGGAAGCTACAGCCTCCAGCCCTCCCTAGCCACCCACTCGTACAAAAACCTCCCTGGCAAAGTGCTTGTCATACAGAATACATCCACATCCCAAGTAAAGAGGACAGGGAGAAAGTTCAGCAAGCTTCAGCCAGCTAATTTCTGGCTCTGTCCTTAACCTTCCCCACCAGCTGTCTGCAAAACAGAGTTTGGGCAAGCATGCTGAGATGGTTCATGGCAGGACTTTTCCCTAATTAGACTGATTTGACTAGACTGCATGGCGGTTGGCTCCCTTTACCTCATAAGTTCTCCAGCACGTTCCCAGAGGCTTTGCAACCTCACATGCCCCTGTGCTATATAGCAGCAAAACACACCACCAGGATCATGTGAAAATACCACTGCTGTGGTGGGCTGCAGAGCTTTCCTAATTTTCCTTTAGACAAGTGGAACTGCAAAAACACAGTAAAAATAATAACCATGTTTTTATGGCCAACATCCCCCTCATGGGGCCCAGTGGAGAGACAGGTCCAAGTACTGTTTAGTGGAGATGTAGCCAGTCTGCTCCAGAGGGAGCAGAATGGACATGAACTAGTCTGTGCTCCTTAGCCTCCCACCCAAAGATCACTCCTTGGCTTCTTTTTATTTAGTAGTAGGGATGTATCCATAGAGAGAATCCAAAACCAGTCCTGGCCTCTAAAACCTCATTAACTTAATAGTAAATTATTTTGCTTCTGGGAGACAAATTATATTTTCCAGAGAAGAATAAACTGAAATTCATCTCTTAGCACCGTAGCCTACCATCAGCTAGTATGCCCAGCAAAACAGATTCTCATTAGTGGCTCTTAAAGTTATTAGGAAAGCCAAAATAAAGTGTTATATTAATAAAATATATTTTCCCAACATCTACCCTGGAAAGACAGCTGGTAACAGCAAAAAAAATCACCTGCATTTCATTGTAGGAAGTGAAATAAAGCAGGAAATTTTAAATTATATCTTTAAAATGAATGCAAATACAACAGACATACACACACTCTTGTATCATAAATTCAGTAATAGCATCAAAACTATATGCAGAGAGATATATACTGTTGTTTGGTAGTAGAGATAGTGGCCATGATTATCATGATGCCACCTACCAAAACTATCAGTGACAAAACTATACCTTCTGCAATGCAGACTTCAGGGGGCATCTATGAAAACCCTTGAATTCAAATAAAAAAGGCTCAGCTGGAAATGTCTGGGTTTTAAATCTTGTTTAAACATAGTTTGAACTAAAAATTTATTTTGTTTTTGTTTTAAGTTTGGTATTCCGCTGTTCTATTCAGTTTGCTCCTTTCCTCTTATTTAGAAAACAAATCCCTGGTAAGTTTTGCTCTTCCTAATTTTTACCCCAGAAAACCCCAAAACACCAGTTCAAGAATCATTCACAGAGCAGCCCAGAATTGCCCCAGAGCTGTGATTCAGTAACCCATCCTGCAGACTGAACAACCCACTCACATTAATATTATAGTTCACCACTTCCAGCTCTGGTTTCATGCTGAAACAAAACTCTGGCCCAGGCGCAAACCACATTTTCCAGGAATGTCCGTACAAGCAGAGCTACGTGGTGATGAGTGCTCAGGGCACGTGAACAAGAAGGTTCCCGATTCTCTGGAAGCAAAGTCATGTTTAGAAGTCTCCACAATGATTTCTCGCTGTTCATTATACAATGCTATCAATAGTCAAAATCCTGCCAGGAGTCAGGGTATTTTTCAAACCAAGATTGTATTGCTTGGGCGTTGCGTTGGGGCTGTATCGCTGTGCTGCTGCGCCTGACTGCTTCCTTTCCCTCCCCCTTGAAACTTGATAAGATCACGATGGGAAATTGGGCATAAGATGGATAAACAATGGTGTTACTCAGTGAGAAATGCACACAGGAATAGAGGAAATCCTACATTTCCTTATGAAGATAATTTTTCAAATAAGACTTTAAGCAAACACGCAGGTCTTAGTCACAAAGGGACCCTGACATGAGCCAGACACGAGCCCCTAAGACTATGTTTGCTGTAAAGTGGCATTTAAGCCTCTATTTAAAAGGTGCCTAACGTGCCAAATCAGAAATCCACATCCAGACCTCGAGTGTAAAGGGCTGAATGATGATGAACATTAAACTACGACTGCGATGCACTGGTGCAGGCTGCCCAGGAACCTTGTTGGCCACTTCACTGCAGCATCATGCCTCTGGCAGGGGTTGCATCTTATGGAAGTCCCCCCAGATTGCTAGACATGCCCCACATGGGCAGGAGTGACCTTTGCAGCCTCCAGCAACAGAGTGACCCTGCTGCTTGTGCCCCTCAAGCAATGCACAGTGCATGCACTGCACCTGGGGTTTTGTTGCGGGGATAGGGTGGGTTGAGAGCCAGAAATCTGTGCAAATGTGGCACCACCTCAGAACCCAACCTATGAGCAAGAGTTCCACATGGGGAAAAACATATACAGGAATGAAGGAGGAGATGTGTCAGCATTCCCACCTCAGTCCATCTGGCCAAGGGGTCATCAGGACAGCTCGTAGTTTTAAAACAAAGCACATGCTCAAGTGTTCTGTTAGAAAGCCTATGCCACTCCCCATGGGAGCAGCAGCACAGCTTTCCCAAAGCAAGCTGTCTGGAAAGATGTTTGGCTCTCTCTCTCTGTGTAGGATCCAAGCAGTTTTTAAGGGACTTTTCACATGTATCACATCAAACCCACCATTTCACTGATTCTGTGCTGTTATTATTACAATCAGTCACTCTTTGTAAGAGGCACAGCCTCCCCGACCGCTGAAAGAAAAAGCCACAGCAGGGAGTGAAAGGCACATCTGATGCAGGCTGCCCTCAAGGACTTTTCCATTCCAGACAGATTCCAGGGGCACAGTGGTCCCAGGGGGCACCAGGGATCATGCAGAGGTGGGATTCAACTGGCCAAATGCAGACATCATATCCTGCAGTAGGCACCACAATCTCCCTTTGCAGTCAATGGAGAGAAACTCATGTCATCCTGTGCACACACTGGGGTGCTTTAGAGTGAATCAGTTTGTAAAGTCAGGATCAGCACGGATAGAAAAATCCAGGTCTTCATTCAACTGCCTGTGCACAGATGTCTGGTGCAGTAGGACACAAGGATATGTGATCTGAGCACCTTAAGTTAGGCGAGACTGTATCATAGAATCATAAAATCATAGAATCATTAAGGTGGGAAAAGATCTCTAAGACCATCAAGTCCAACCATCAAACCAACATTGCCATGCTAACTAAACCATGTGCTGAAGTGACATGTCTACACATTTTTTTAACACTCCCAGGGATGGTGATTCCATCACTTCTGTTGGCAGCCTGTTCCAAAATTTTACCACTTTTTCAGTAAACAATTTTTTCCTAATATCCAACCTAAACCTCCTCTGACTCAATTTGAGGCCATTTCTTCTCATCCCATTGCGAATTACTTGGGAGAAGAGACCAACACCTGCCTCACTATAACCTTCCTTCAGGTAGTTGTAGAACTCATCTCATACAACTTTGGGTTTAACATTACAGTTTTCAACTAAGCAGAGTGGTATTCAGATCCAAACCCCTTCATGCAGGTGCCACGTGCCCAGCACACTTTTGTTTCACTTCAGGGAGACTTCCAAGCAGCAGAGCTAGGTATTACCATACCAATTTTCTTTGACAAGTTAAAATCCAGGCAGCAAAAGCCTGCTCAGCATGATAGAGGCAGGAAGGAGAGGGGAACCCCAAATCCCAAGGCCATCACTCAGGGAGCCCAGCACTGCAAATACCCTCTTCGCTCGTCCTGCGCAGCAGGAGGCACTTGGCAGCACAGAGTGGGAGCAGGGCTGGTGCAGACAGCCAAGTGTGCCCAGACTATGGCAACACAACTCTGTTGCCTGTTAGAAGTGGAGAGAGAGTTAAAGATACAGCTTCAAAACTTCAGCATCTGCTCTGAAGGGGTTACACCTGTTCTCTGTGTCTGTCTGACCTGTCAATAGTGATAAAATTACCTCCTTTTCTCCTGCATTTTCTATACACTGCTACACAGTGGGATTCCAACATGCAGGCACAGCTTCTCTAGGGCTTTATATGTTTTGTCATGGTTAGCTGCATTTTTCAGAGCTCTTCCTTTTACCTTCATTAAACTTGAATAAAAAAAGGTCTATTAAGAAATGGAAATAACTCATTTTTCAAAATCCACCCTAGCCTTCAATTTTTCAAGGTTAAGGCACAGTTTCTTTCATTTGGTTTAATCCCAACTGCAAAAGAAATGAAGAAACCCTGTTGCAGAGTAACTGAGAACACAAATGCATCAGAACCAAGCAGGATAGCCCAACAGAACTGACAACCCAATTAGTCAAGCTGGGCTCTCCATGGTTAGCAGTGGTAGAAAGACACCTTCTCAATAGAGCCCCTCAGGACAAGAGCTAAATTCCTGTGCTCCAGCGCACCTTCTGCAGAGCCCTTTCTTTCCCTGACTGGCACTAGGTGCCCGAGGTTAAATCCTACTGTCAGTTGTATAAATTCCCCCCCTTTTAGTGCCTTTATGTGCACTAAACTTTTTCACAACTGTGATCAACTTTTAAAAGAGCATTTGGCCAGATTTTCAGGAATTGGGGCCAGAGCAATCAGGTACCTTTCAACCAGACAAGATAGACTTTTTGGGTTAGGTTTGATTTCGCAACTAAACATCCATTTGCAAGGTAGACCTTGTCTCTCAGGCTTCTAAGTCACTTAGGCTATTTTTGAAAGGTTACTAGAGAATAAAAGCCCCATATTTTAGAGAGCTCAGTGCAGGGGGTTAGACATGGACTGTTGCAAATTGTCAGTGGTCTGCTCACATCAGCAGGGGAAAGCAGTGACATTTGCCTTGGGCAGCCAGCCAGGAGCTGCACAAAAGCTCAGGCTTTCTTGAAGCATGGAGACACTTGTACAGGTGCCTGAAATGACAGGCTGGGTTTCTGGGGAAAGTGTTGAAGGAGCACAGACAAACAGACAGCCCAGGGGACTCTGCCAGGAAATCTCTCAAGTTGAAAAGGGCATTGTCAATAAGCTTGGGGAATGCACTTGAACTTACTGCCTTAAAAAAACCCTTTTCCACTAGGCTTATTAATCCCTGTTGCTGCAAAGGAAAATATGATGAGAGAGTGAGTGTAAGATGTCAAACTAGTCAACACAATGTTTTTAAACTCACAGTAACAGCCATCAGAACAGCTGCTTTGTCTAATATTTTTCTTCAAGCAGAGAAGAGCATAGCAGCATTCCTGTCTTGGTATCATGTAACACAGCAAAAGCCTTCAACAGCTTTTAAGCATTTTTAGCTGTGAAGCATTCAAAGCAAAATTATCAAAGAGCGGGAAATATATGACACCTACTCATTCCCTATAGCTGATGGAAACTGGGGGTCGTTTGTGTTGTCATTGGCTTCTGCCAGTTTCCTGCTCCAGCCCAGAAAAACAAGTTTTTATGACTGCCAAGAAGGAGGAATCAGTTCAGAGGCTTCAGACTTAAAATCAGATCTGCAGCTGACCCTCCCTGAATTAAAGTGAATATCCCTCATTACTGGAAACATCAGCCAATGCTCTAAAAACTGTCTGTCATTTAAACCATGTTCACTTTGTCTAAGCCCTCTGTATATACTTTAATTCTCAAGGCAGAATTGTGCAGCCAATATCTTTGGTTGAGCTGACTTTTTAAGGCTGAGAAATGGAGGCAGGAAAGAAAAACAGCTTCCCCCAAGCCCTCAGGGCTGGCTGGGTCCAGTCTTATCCCACCTGCATCAGGGGACTAAGCACCTTCTCTAACAAGAGGAGGGAAACAGAGCTTCACAGCGTGATTCGGCTCTCTCAAGACCTGGACCACCTCGGGAAGTCCTTGGCTCTTGCTATCACCATGCAAATAGCCAGAGGTGGGCAAGGTGCTTGACCAAGGGCCCCTGCTAAATGCTTGAACCTGGGATCACTGAGGAATTGCAGCAGAGCTGAATACAGCCTGAAGTGGCTTTTAACTGGCCACATTACTTAGATGGATTGTTCACTTTTCTTTCTGTGACCGTTGAATTGGAAGTCAATATTAAAATATTCTATTCCAAATGCTAGGGGGCTGTTACTGGGAGGTTTTCCTTCATCTCACAGGAACTCTAACTATCTTGCAGACCTTGATGAGCCCAAGTGGGTAAGCTTCTGCAGACCATGCCTTCTGGTCCCTTCACTAACATGTTCTGTGCATACAAACTTGTCCCTGCTGGTGGTAATGAGCACAGAAGCTTCTCTTCTTCATGTGGCACCCTGGAAAACTTCTCTTTAGCTTTCTTATGAAAGCTGAATTACGTTGGAGTAATATTTGTAAAGTATTTTGTTAGACTCTGTCTAGAGAAGCACACTATAAAACAGTATTTTTAAGTAAAAAAGACCAATAGCAAACTTTTCCTGAACACCAAACTCAATATTGTGTATTCGATGGGCTCTTACTGTGGGTTGCACACTAGAAATACATTTCCAAAACTAGAGGGGAGTGGGGAGTGAAAATAATTAAAAAAGAGGTTTTCTTACACATGAGCAATGGAAGATACAAAATTTCTCACTGTTTGAAGGAAAATTAGAGCTTAAATATTCCAGCTGCCACTAATTCACTTGTAACAAAGCATGATCAATTATTCCTATAAACAAAGTAAAATCCAAAACAATTGTAGCTGAGGCAATAAAACCACCCACTGGAACAGACACGTTGGATAGGCTCCAGTCAGTCTCACTTAGGTGAGTAATTTAGGCAAAGCTCCACTGCAATTTTAGGCATCTGGCCCAGGAGAGGAGGGGGAAGGGACAGTTCAGGCAGCCTGATAACACCCCTTTGGAGTCTTCTTTGGGAGCCAGTGGAGAAGGGTGGGTGCTGATGAAGATGTGGGAGAGGGGATGCAGGGAGCCCTGCACTGGTGCCACTCTCGGCTGCATGGGGCAGGGGGATGCAATTCTGCCCTGCCATGGCCCAGCAGGTCAAGAAACCACCTGTGAGATGCCACAACCAGCATGGTGGGCAGCAGGCAGCCCCAGCAGGACTCAGCTCCAGCTTGCCTCTTCTGGGTTAGAGGTGGGGAGCTGGGGCCACCTTCCTTCACAGAGCCCATGCAAGGGAGCTATCTAAGGGCAGTCGACTAACCCTGGGCACTGCACATGGCGAGAGCATGTCCCACCAGCAAGTTCTCAGTATGGTTCCCCTAGCAAAGCTTCAGCTCAGGGCAGCTAGCACTTTCTCAGGCAGCATCTGGGCACGGCTTGAGGCTGGTATGGGCCACAGTGGGGTGCAGTCACCATATTTTGGAGAGTAAGGGAATATAGCTGTGAGGATACAAGCTGTAATGTGTCAGTTGTCCTCAAAACAAAGGAACAATTCCTGGCCCATTTATTTGTTCAGATGCAGCCACAACCAAAGTAGAATCTAGCAGCCAAGCTCCCTTCCTCCTAGAAGGTTGCCTATCCCCAAGGCAAGATGTCTTCTAAACTGCTCCTCACCTGAAGACGTGACACTTGTCTGCATGGCTACAAAGTGGCTCAGTTTTGGCAGGAGCAATGACAAGTGTAATCATGCAGGAAGCTCCACGGCCTAGCAGTTAGGACAATTATGAAATATTGATGTAGGTACATTGTCTTAACTCCTCCACAAGTGAAGACCCTGGAAGAATGACTAGAGCACTAAACTGCAACATTAAGACTGATAGCTATCACCACCCCAAATCACAGTCCAACTACACAATCTCATCTAACCATTTAGGCTTCTCTGGGGTCAGTTCAGGTGAGTCTTTGCACAACCCTGGACCACCAAAACCTTTGAGGCAACCTGCTTCTGAGAACAGGCAAGCCTATATTCACCTGAGCAAATAACATTAGATGCTTCTAGGCTGAGTGTGGAGATGTGTCCAGGAAGTCCTGGAAAACAGATGGACAGGTTTGTCTGAGGCTTGGATAGAGTTCAGAATGGTGGGAACCTGGCCAAGATTACAGGAGGAGCTCTTGCTTGGATGCTACTCAAAATACTGTTAAAGACAGATACTATTATTAAATATACTGGATACTGACCTGCCATAGATGGCAACTAGAAGGTGTAAGTAATGTGGGAAGTATGCACTGTTCCCACCCTTCTAGCTTCTTCAGCAATCAGCAGTTTGGAGCCTTCTTGGACTGGAGGTTACACCTGACTTTTGTGCTTGATAGAGACAACTGATTCTATCTTCCAGCCTCTCTTTGCTTTTTACCACTACAAGATTTTTTTCACAACCATCATGATTTAACCATGTGTAGGTATGAAAAGTTCTTCCTTTTTCTTGTTTGAAATTTTCTCCTAAGAACACCTTATAATCTGATGATACATGTACTATAAAAAATAGTGAATAATTACCCTTTATTCAACTCCTCTGAACATCTGACATCGCCCCTCAGTCAACTCTTTGGTGTTGAAAATCTAGTCTATTAAGTATTTCCTGATATAGAAGCTGTTTCATCTTTCTGGTTAACACCTTTCTCTGCAACTTTTCATGTTCTACTGTATCTTTGTTCAAAATGGAGCAACCAGAATGTGCACAGCATCCCATGGATTTATAGTGTAGAATGATGGGTTTGGCTGTTGTCTTTTCCTGTCTTATTATATAAACTATGAAACCCAGAATATTAAAGGATGTCTGAATACAGCTGAATTCTCAAATGAATTCAAAATGGGGCTAACACTCCAAATATTAACTGGAGGCCATTGTATGTGGGTGCATTTTTCCACAGGCTTAATTTAGAGACCAGTTTTGAAAGCTTGACTCAGAACCATTGGTATGGTGAATCAAATACATCTTTGAGATGGATTTTCGAGAAGAATCCTTTATCAGGAATTCCTGCATGTAATTTACCAAAAAGGAGCCATATCACATTTGAAAATATTAGTTTGTTTAACATTAGGATTTACTCCATGAAAATAAATGACTTGTTGTTTCACAGATCTCCTTCCTGGTTGCATTCCAGCTTGCAGCTTCTGACTTCAAAGGCAAAAATAAATGTCTGTTCAGCTGGGTACTCCTGCAGATCCAGGACATAAGGCACTCATCTCTGCTGTGGGTTGACACTTAGTTCCAGCCCAGCCTTAGGTCCAGCCTCCCCAGTGTCCCAGCAAATCCAAACTAACTGGCAAACTTTGCACAGAGTCCTGAGCTCTGTGGAGAAGTCACAGGGCTCAAACTCAGGAGCTGGGGCCCCAGAAGCATTACCTACCAGACCTTTGCTGAACTTTTCCTTTTTTTGGTTCAGTGTGGGCACTGTGTACGTCAGCCACATGTAGCCTCCACAAGCACTCACAGCATGGCAGAAAGCATGTGAGACAAGGGGCTGATTACATTCAAACCTGGCATTAGACCCCTATTTCATCTACCAGTATTGCTACAGTAAGTGAAAACTTCTTGAGAGTCACACAGTTTGTTCAACAGAAAGTCTCTTTTGCATTTAAAAAACTCTTGCTTGCAACTGCAAAACTGATAACTGAAGCCCAAACCATCGTACCTGTGGAGTTCTGCCATGGAGGGTGAGCTGGATCCACACTAAACAGGGTCTATTACCCCTGGCACAAAAAGACACTATCCTAGCTCCCTAAACAAATGAGGTTCAGTTTGCAGGGCTGGCAGATGGAGGGAGGCAAAGGAGGAATCCCTGTCCTTATCAATGACTACACATCATCAAAGACCTTCTGAAACCCCTTAGGCACAGGATATCACAGCAGCCTTTTCTGGAGGTAGGGCCCCCCTCTGGAAACACAACTTAGATCTTTCTCACAGTTAGGAGTTACATAAATGCTGATTACACCAAGCTAAATTTGCTTGCTCCTTGCTTTTGTATAGTATCCACCAGGTAGCTGCAGTCACAGGTTTAGATTCATCTTTTAACTCGTACTCTTCAGCTCTGCCAGTTCCCAAGTAGCAGAAGCATTGCAGATCCTGCTACAAAAGGTCAAAGTCTTGGGATGTTGTTTTTTTGCTATCCAGGCTGTTTTTTCAAAAATCATACTTGGAGAACAGGAAGTATCGGATTTGTGAAAGTCACATTAATCTAGGACCCATGCCCTGGCTGTCAGTGTCCTTTTGGGAAAAAAAAATATATAGGATAAATCAACAGAACCTTTTAGTTCAGATGCCATTTACTAAAATGCAACATTCACATTGTCTGCAAATAGCAGCCAGCTGAAACTTGGTGGAAGATTAGGTTTCAATTACAGCTGACATTTCCAAAACACCGTGTGATAGAGAAGCCATTCATATCCCCACACCCAGATAATCATCTCACATCTCCTGTTTCTGGGCATCATCTGTTCAAAGGGTCATTGCTGGCAAAAGCCACTGAAGAGATACAATTGCTGACATTTTTGTGCTCTGGCAATCATAAGACTCATCAGCACTGGAGTCAAATAAGGAGAGTGATCGCACAGCTCTCCCAGCAGCTCGCAGGATGCCCTACTGCTGAGCACATGTCGAAGCTAGTGTGATTTAAAGAGAGAGATTTGTATTGCATGGGCAAAAGAACTGTATCTGCATTCTTCTCCATTACTTTCTATCGAGGAAATAGGAGGAGAAGATAAAGGAGCTCATCAATAGGTACTCATGGTTTGGGGAATTAAAATCTGCCTGCATGTTTGAGTGTTGTTTTTTCACTTCTCATAGACTTCCTATGAGTCTCAGGCCAGCTGTTTGTGCCAAGTTTAACAGAGGACTACTGGAAGACTTCTACAGGGGTGGGTGGTTCTGGTTCTTGTCCTTCTGGGCTTCACAGGCTCTTGTGAGCAGGGTCCACCGGTGACCTACATGAGTATTGAGAGCATCCTCCCATGGTATCATCTTCTTAGCGGTCTTTGAGACTACTTCCAATGAAATACCTGCAAGACTCAAACCTTCAACAACAACAAAAAAAGGGGGGGGGGATTGGGCTGAGCACCTAAAATAGATGGAGAAATCAGGCTGGTAAACTGAGAGGCCAGCAAGTCTCCAGTCATGTCCTGAATTTGGACAGTTTGTCTGAGGACTGCTATCCCTAAATTCTCCTACTGTGTCTCCAGAGAGTTTGGGGAGAAATACCTGGGTGGGTTTCACAGCTCTTGCCTGCCCTGCCACCACAGGCAGCTGAGCTGCTCGGGTGAAAGAGTATTTGGATATGCCCATGACGACTGCAGGGTAGATGGGTCCTTGAACTGTGGACTTGTGGCTGGCCTTGTATATTAATTATAACCAATATTAACAGTAGCCTCTTGCACAAGAGAGCCTTGGCCTGTCACTAGGGCTGCTAGATGATACCAAAATGTCCGATGTGATTGAAATAATTCTGGGTATAAGAACACAGGATCCCTGAAGGTGTATGCTGAGTATTTCTTGTACATCTACAAGCTCTTTGGGAAATGAGATCCTTCCAAGGAATGGAGTTCTCCCTCCATGTGAGTGGGGGTCATAGGAGTTGCAAAAACATTATCTAAAACTGTCTACAGTGTAGCATATTTGTGCTATCCAGAGAGTAACTAAAAATAAAGGAAATAATAATAAAGAAAGCTACAGGAGGAAGACTAGATGCCAGGAATTTTCTTGTAATGTGCCGTCAGCTGGACTAAGCAGCTTCTGATTCCACTGATTTAAATGGCTTTGAGGGACAAGCTCTAGAGTTAGGTAAAGGCATGTTCTTAATCTGACTTACTTGAAGATTCACAGCATACATCTGTCTTGCAGCTGCAACAAAATGTTTGTCTTCATCTTCGTGACAGAAGAATTACAAGCTCAATTGAAAAATAACATGTACATGTGTAATGCTCATCTCTCCTTTGCCTTGAAAAATGATAAATATTCTAAAACTTCAAAGCACAATTCATAGTTTTAGCTAAACCCTCTGTTCACAAGTAGAAAATTTACCAAACTACTCTGATACGGGAATGGGAGCTGAACTCCCTTGTTTTGGGAAGAGATCTTATTTGGGGAGAGGTGTTCTCAGAGATCCGCTCTCTCCCACTTAAGGCTACTCTGCACTATTAATGCTACTCAGACCATCATTAAAATGGTCTGACCCCTGCATCCAACACAGCTACTTAGGCATCTCATCTTTCAGATACCTGACAAAACTTGGCATTATTGAGATGCATTTCCAAGCTATATGAATTCCCTCAAACCATCTTAAAATTTATGCATTGCATTAATCTTAGCACTAATAAGTATTTCCTGCCATTTTCTGTCTCTCCCCAATTTCCTCCCTGATGGTATTTAGCACTGTCAAGATTACTTTGTACATAAATGTTAAGTGCTGATAATGTACAGAGCAGGGTATTGCAACCAACTCCTTCCTCCATGAGAGAGACTGATATACAACCACAGCTGTCAGCTCTCCCTCTGACACCACCTTTCTGATCAAAGTAAAGTGCCTTTCATCCCAGGCTGCTTTTAAAACAAAACTGCTGACCCAAACACTGCCAGAGTCTTCAGGCAGCTTTGCATGCTGTGAACAGTGAGACCCAGGAGCCCCTCTAATCTGCACCCAACATCAGGATGAAATAGAGATGAGCTATGAATCACCCTGCCATGAGCAGGCTTCAATGGGAGACAAATACTTGTTTCAGCCAACCTACTGATAGAAATGATCGAGAGATCAGGATGGGTTCATATTCTGCACAGGGTTGTTGCTTTCCATGAACTTGGCATGCAGCACAGTATGCCAGGAGCAGTATCCATGTGGCTTTGGTGTGCATCCATGGGGCTTCAGTGCACCCACTCTGGAGGAAGAAGGAAGGTGGTGGAGTAGATAATGGAGATGAGCTGAAAGCATAAGCAAATATTTAATGACTGTGTATGACATATAAATATCAAAAGACCAAATAAACTCCAATTCTGTTTTTTATTCTCATGGAGGGTCTTGAAAAGCTGAAGTAGTCCTGCTGGGACTGTGGTCTGGGCTTTGATGGGCTTCAGCTAGATCAGATGTGAGGCATAAGGCCACTAAACTACTTTGTTTACTTGTGCTTTTCTTCTTCTGTAATACCTCCATAGTGCTCCCTTTAAAAACCTCATTATGGTCAAGGAAGCTGATTTACTGGAATATCTAAGATTAGTGGTAGCTTGGGCCTTTTCCCCTGATAATTTGAGTGTGAGTACACAGACCACTCACGTGTTTTTCTTTAGAATAAATCATTAGGAAGTATTTGGAAACAAAATGGTACAGCCATTTCCTACCTTAGGCTGACCCTTTTTCTGACACCAAAGGCATAGCCCAGTGCTTTCCACTAATGCAATAATTCCTTCTATTGTAGAGCCATATGCAGCTTGTTGTGATACTATTAAGAAAGGAGATCACCAAAGGACACAATACAGTCGTTGCCAAGGGACAAGAGACGTGCGACCTCAAACAAGGTGCTCAGCTTTCCTCCAATTAGGAGCCCAATGGGTGCATTTATAGTACATAGCAAAAGAAATGAGTTTCAAACACAACCCACGGCTAACTGAATAATATTGGAAAAGCTCCTGCTAGACACTGTATTCATATGATACAAAGAGCTGGAATCCATTTCAATAGCTGAATGTCAAGAAGTACATCTATTCTTACAGTCATATTTTTTAACTGTTTTAAAAATAAAACATTTACCCCTTCTCAGCAAACAAAAGGATAATTTTTTAGCACGATCCTCATGTATGTCCTAAAATTACTTATTGGTCTTCTCGACCCAAGAAACTAACACTTTCCAAACTTTTCAAAATTGAGTCATCATTAGTTTCCACAGCACCTTAATTTATACATTTCTGCACTCTTCTAACCAGTATCTCATGCCTCACTTCCCCCTCTCTGCCTTAAATCAAGAAAAAGAGACAATTTACTTCCAGCTGGACGAATCCAGCACATTATCAGGAAAATAAATGTCCATGATTTCACTGCACCCTTCCATTAAAGCCTGCAGCCCTTTCTCCAGAGATGTCAGCACACATACGAAACAAATGGTATCAGTTAAAAAACCCTTATCAGCACACTCAGATTTACTAGCCTAGCCTCCAAACTGCGGCAAACACAGCAATAGATTACATGTCAGGAAGAAGTTCATCCTTACTGTTTCCTCCCTCAGATGAGAAAACCAAGCATTGCAGGCTTATGAATTTGTCATTAGCCATAGTTAAAGGCAAGCCATGTGAGTCCCTTGCCCAGCACTGCCTGCCTGACCAGTAAATGAGCAGAAGAGGCTGTTGATGGCATACAGCTTGGAAGCAAGTGGCATTTCTTTAACGAGTCCCTGTCAGACACACACAGTGTTATACAAATACAAGCATTCGGACACCTTACACTCCTGCTTTGTGCATCCAGCACAAGCTGTGCAGATCTATAATTTATTGTCTCTTCATCTGTGGCACCAAAGAGCCCTGTTTATCACCCAGGAGGGCACCATTCCTGTGTTCCCTCCACCCCACAGTCCTCCTCCTTGCTCCTCACTGCAATATTTCTGAGTTAATGACATTCTTGTTTCTCTGCCTATGGTGCACAAGGCTCCTAATGTCCTACTCCTCTACAAGACAAAATGCCCCAGAGCTGAACCTCAGCCAGTGAATATGATCACCATCTCTCAAATTCAGCAACATCTCCAGATTAGGAACTGTGGGCATAACCTTATTCTCCCCAAACCAGGAGGTGACCACCTCAGCAGCTGAAAAGGTGTTCAAAAGCCCAGGTTGACCCAGGGATGCTGCAAGTCTATATTCTTAGTGTGTCTGTCTCTAGGCAGTGCATAGGAACAAAAGAGGAGCCAAGTTGAGTAGGACAAATGATCCCAGTAAGACAGGGTGTTTAGGGAGATCATGTAAGTCTGGCCACTTTCTCTGATCCATTCTTCTTGTATCCACAAGCATCTCAGCATCCACTAATGTTACTCTAGCGATTTTATGAAGTAAAGCCCTACCCTACTGAATATCCCCTAATATCCCCTATTTGCTGATGGATCTGGTGAAAGCTTTAACCACTGCCTTCATCACTCTTCTCCAACCTAGAAAGTGACCACTAAGCCCTGCCCTCTCCTTCCCATTTGTTAACCAGCTTTCAGCCTGTAACAGGACTTTCCTCCAGTCCTGTGGCAACTTAATTCCTTGAGCAACATTTGGAGTTCATCCAAGTAGCCACCCAACCAAAAACATGTTATCCACTGGATGTCCTCTATCCACACACCTTCCCAAAACTGCAGCAGGATGGTGGGGCAGGATTCCATTCCCAGCAAGCAAGACAATTCCTTCTCAGTTCAGAAGGAGTGCTCAGAAAACTTGTTCTCTATTATGAAGTCCACCATCTTACAAAGGATGGGAGCAAGGTTCCCTGGTTCATCATCCCCCATGAGCCCCTCTACAGTCTCTGGGGTTGTTGGGAATTACACTGGCAGTTCATCAGTTATCTAACATGATGGTGGTTTGTAAAAGGAAGTTACCAGCATTATCTAATTAATCTGTTGATCTAATACTTTCCACGTATTTACTTCATGTATTTCACTCCTCTGACCTACACACCCTGAAACATGTATCCAGCAGGGAATGTTTTGAACAACATCAGCAATGAGTTCAGCAAGGATTCACTGAGCTGTGCTGCTATGCCTTTCTGTCCCTGAAGTCCCCTTTGTCAGTGAGGTCCGTTTTATATTTTCCCACTAACTCCATACCTTTCTTTAGATGGAATTAACTCTTTATTCTTGACTTGAGCATCTTTTGTGAGGTGTTTTTCAGATTCTTTTTTCTGCACTCTTATTTTCTTCTTTACGTTTAATTTCACATATTTTATGGGTTTTTCTATTTCCCTTATTTGGAAAATAGTTCTGTTGTTCTTGCACACTCATGTTTTTCTACTGGTAGTCACCCTGACTTTTTATTGACCATGCTGTGTTTCATTGGACAACTTTGTTTTCTTTTTTATTTTTGGCACTCATTTTACGTGGGCTTCTAGCTTTTTGGGCTGTTTCTTTTAGCTTGTTCTGTGTGTGGTTTTTGACTAATTACTGTCTTTTAATGTTGTTCCCTGTTTTACAATTTAATATCTGCATGCTGGCTTAATTTGACCTGCCCTGTCCTGCCACAATGTTAAAACTATTTATATTGTGATTTCTGCTATCATTATCACTCCTACTAATGACTCCCAGGTAAGACCCTGTGCACCGCCCAAGATCAAATCCAGGCTGATTGTTTTTGTTGTGCATCCTAGGACTAGTTGGTTTTACACTTACAGGTTTTATCTCTGCACCTTGCTCTCCCAGGGCACTGATCCTATTCACGCATGAATAGTCAAATTCTCCTACTTTTACTACCTGTCCTGAATTGGCAGTATACCTAATCTCCCTTAGCACTGACTGATCCCTGTCATTATCTTGCCCATGGCAGTATGATGGCAGGATTACACATTTACCATTCCCAAAGAAGTCACCTCCCCATCACGACCCTGAGAGGGAGCCAGCCCAGCTCCCTTAGGTGCCTTTCTGGGGTGATGTGAACCCATCACTTATCCCCATTGCCTCCTGTAGGTAGTCCACAGGTGTCTCCCACTAGCAGAAACATGGAGTCCATTAACATGAAATAGGAAGCATGTAAGTTTTTCCCTCCTTTGGTTTTATCGATGCACCACATCTTCCTCGTTGACTGTTAGATTACAGGACTACACATCATAGCATAAAGTCAGTATACAAATTTAAAAAACACAGCAAATATTCCCTCCTACATGCTCAAAAATCTGTAGACACCCACCTGAGCATGCACCAGATGTTTACACCAGGATCCTGTGCCATTCAGCTGAATACACTGTTTACATCTAGAGCTGCCTTTTTCATTACAAGTGTCATTGAGAATTTCCTGTTAATTTTTGCAGTGAAAATAATTACTTGAGTACATATAAATTTCTGATGAAGAAAACGCCCAGCTAGAAATTTTATGATGGGAGAAAAAACTTTTCCCAGCCAGCTCTAATGTTCACTATGTCATAGGCAGAGCCAACATTCAAAATCTGTCCCTGAGGCATTAATAAAGAATGTCATCATGCGCTGCTCCATTTTTTAATTCCAAAAATTCAAGACACACAAATGGCAGATTCAGTGGCATTTGTGAATGCTAAGATTCTCTTCCCTACAAAACTTTCTCATTATAGGGTATTTTCAGAAAGGTGCTATCACTGTATCATGCAATTACATGACTTTATGGTGATGGCAGACTAATTTACAAAAAGAGCATATGGAAAATATAGCAGCAGATCAATTAACTCAAAGATGGTTCTGATTAAAAGACTGAGGCTGGCATGACAGTTATGGAACCTTTGAGATTTTCCACGTTTCATAAATATCACAGCACAAACATTTTCTGACAGATTCTGTTTCAGCTTGGTAATACCTTCCATAAATCTTTGCCCAAGCTGCAGCATACACTGAGGTCTTGAAATCTGACAGCAAGGACTGGGAAAACCACAAGAGTTTCGGCAGAGGAAAACTGTCAAATTACAGGAAGATCTCCAAACACTGGATATCTCATGCTCCAAACAATACCACATATTCCTACAGCATCTTTTGCCTTCCTGTGTCTTTTTAATGTTGTGAGAACATTTTTGGTTCTCACTTGGACTAAGCCAATTTCTGTGGTCTTGGATCCCTGCTCCAATAGAAAACATAAAATAACATGGGTAGGAGAAAATACTACTAAGAATATTATTAAACAAGTGAAAGCGCATTACTTAGTTGTAAATAATGTCATTTAATGTCTTAAGTAACTATTTGGTAGACATGAAGCTACACTGCACAAAGAAAAAAATGCTTTTTTTGCTTCCTGACATATCTCTAATGTGTTTAAGCAAAAGGAAGGTTATGCTCATTAATACTATAATTAACTAACACAAGAAATTCTGAAATACTTCCTAGCAAGAGGAAAGAAAATAAAATCCTTTCTCTGTAATTCATAGGAAAAAAATTCACACAAAAGTTTATCTCAGAATTTCAGATTTTTCCATAGCAAGGAGAAGTAAAGACAAAAATGCCCATTTCCTTTTTAAAGTTCCTATTTTTCTCTCTGTCACCTAAATTCAGCCCAGTGCCAGCTGGGGTAAAGGCAGAGGATGGAGGGAAGCAGAACAACACTTCACAGGTTTTGGAAAACGTGGTGCTTTTTTTGTCTTTTTCTTTTTTTTTTTCCTTCCCCCCACCCCTCCCTCAGCATTGGCAATAGCTGTGAGGACTTCTGGTTGTACACTTGCTCTAAAACCCTTGCCTGCAGAATTTTGCTTCCATCTCCACAGCCTTAGGAGCTACCTTGGGAGGAGAAGCTGAGCTGTCTCATACCAGAGCCAGCCCTGCTGCTCTGGGCACCTGGAGGCGTCATCTCCTGGAGCTGGCAAGGAAGAGGAGAGAGATGGGGAGGAAGGAGTCCTGTCCACCTTGTGGCTTTGGCTCCAGGCTGCTCCAGTTCCTGTTCTCCCACTCCCTGTGCAGCACTTCAAATTAGGTAAATCAGTGCATTTCAAGGTTAGCATTGGCCCTAAACCAGGGAAAATAAACAAAGAAAATGGATCGGATGCTTTAGCCTTCAGTTCATGGTTGTTTTATGCCAGAGAAAGAAGTTGCTGTTACTTTCAAGAGGAAATATAAGCAACAAATGAAGCAAGCTTCTGTCTCACTCTCTAGCCAACACCTGGCATTTATTAATAAAGGACAAGTTTGTCATCTGGTGTGATTTTTCCCAGGGGTCTGGCCAGCTGGTTGGCAGCAGTTCCAGTTGCAGAAGTCTCTTTCACTTGTCAGCCAGGTTAGCTCCCTCCCAGCACTTCTCGGCAACCACACAAGTTTATTTGATTTATCGACTCCACCAATGTAGTTGGTGAGGTGGTCGGACAGCTCCATGTAGCACCCAAGCCTTAGGTGGCTGGCAGAACCTTGCTAGGGCCAGCCAAAATCCTCACCTGCCAGCCACGGAGCAAGAGGGTGTTTGGTAACCATTCTTCTCCAGAAGATGCCACTCAAAGCAGAGCACCAGTGTGTCCATGCAGTGTGGTGGAGTCAGGAAGCACTGTCACATGAAACCTCACCATGAAGTGTTGCATCTACAGAGGTAGGCCATTTGAGGCTCTGGGGCACTCAGAGTGGTTGCTAAGGTTCCAGTTTTCCAAACTAACAAATTGCAGAGGTTTCTGGGGTGAGAGACAGAAGCTGCTTCATCACAAGGATCATTGTCCCGGAAACTGCCCTGTACCAGCCAGGCCATGAGAAATTCACTACTGAGATGCAGACATGTCAATAGCAACATTAAGTTTTATCAAGTGACAAAAAGCCTGCAATGCACAACAATACAACCCAGCTATTTCTGATTCCTTTGGCATCACCAAGATGTTAAATTGAGAATCTCTATGGAAACAGTGGGATTCATCATAGGAAGTTCATTGGATGGGTCAGTACTTTCAGGTGACTTGGCATTAGAGAGATATGAGGATATTTGGCACAAAGGGCCAAGCAGCCCCAGAAAGAGTGAGCACCTTGCCGTACAACCCGCTGTTTCCTGGTGCCCCACAAGCCCCCAAAGAACAGGTGAAGACAGTCTTTGTCACCGGCCTCTCAAGGTCAGAGCCCACTCCATGTCTTGCATTTGCGTTCTGTTCTGCTCCGCACAGCAAGGACATATCAGCAGGGCCTGCCCCTACAGGCCAAGGGCTTCTCCTCTCATGGCCACCAGCAAGCCAGTCCTGGAGCGGGATGGACAGGCTCAAACCCTACAAGCCTATTTGGACAGAGGCACAAGTGGCTTTATCCATCAGACATTTACTTATGCAACCTGTTTGCTGTCAGGGAGGCAAACAGACGTAACACCCAGAGGACCATGTGGAAGAACTCAGATGCCCACACAGCAACACATGAGAGGTCAGGAGTGCAGGTCCCACCACGTCTCACCAAATACCCTCTGAGGATATTCACATGAGCAAAATCCAATGGAGCCAGGATAGCTTTTGACACAGGGAGTCATGACCAAAGGGTTTGCAGAAAAAGTTAACCCTCATCTCTCATTGACTTTCAACCTGATTCTGACATGTGAATGTCCTTCACACTGTCCCAGATTCTCCCTTTTCCAGTACACTTAACAAATAATAGTTATTTCATTTTGCTGAACTGTTCAGGGCTGGTTAAGCTTTATCGACAAGAAAAAAACAAGTTGGGCATATTTTTAAGTATACGAGGTACAAAATACCGTCAAACAGATGTAGGTGTATAGATGCTATTTGTGAGATGCACCAGCTGGCTCTGCTGCCCCTCAAATGCAAGGTACCTTGCAGTTTTCATAAAGGTTATGTATGTAACAGTTTAAAAGCAGAAATGTGATGTTTAAAGGTGAAAGCAGGCATGAAACAGTGGGACGGATTTTGAAACAGCATTGAATTAGGGTTTTTTTGAGACGTGAGAAGGAAGATTAACTGGCTTAAAACATAGTTTAGTTTCTTAAAAGGAGAAACAAATTGAGAGACTTCTCATACTACGATGAGTCGGGACAAATTTTCAAAACCAGAGATGACTGAGTTTCATCTTCAGAACATATCTATGGATATAATTTAAAAAAGGCACTTGCACTGGAGCAGTAAGCACAACAGTACTGCAGCTGCTCTCCTATAAAGGCATTTAGCGCACACTGACTTGGCTGACTTGCACACTTTGCAGATAAATATAGGGGGTCTCTTCTTTAAACATCAAAGGCAATCTTTTCAACCATCTATCGGTTCTTTCTGTGCCTAAGGTCCATTTTCAAAAGTAATCTAAACATCTCCAAGGCTGCCCAAGGCCGCGTGGTAATGACAGATGAATGCTGAACAGTCACCTTTGAAAGCAGGACTTAGGCACTTCCAAATATCCTGCTCTTAATCTCCACTGACTTGCATTGTTTCTGCCACTCCATTCTGGGCAGCGAGAGGATTTTGAACATACATGAGTCAGGCCCACAGAACTGAAAATATGAGACTTGTCTTCTGCAATCTAGTAAAAACAAGGGTTGTCTTATGCCCACACATCACGCCCTAGATTTTAATGGAAACAACACGAGGTTGCCAATGTTCCTGCAATAATTACTCTGGCAAGAGTAGGGCTTAAGAATTAGTGCCTTGGTTGCCACTGTAGTTGGTGCATGATTCTTAACCCTTTCATATGGCTATGTAAATAAGTGCAGGGGAAAAAATGAACAGGCAAATGAACAACTGCTTCAGTGACTCCCCGGCTGGGTGATGGAACAACTGCTACTAAGAAATAAAAGATGTGACTGCTGATGTTCCAAGGCATGTTGTAAACATAGACTGCAATAAAGGAGGGGAAAATTGAAAGACCACCTCATATAGGTGGCAATTATAAAGGCAACCTATAAAGTAACTACCGTGTTTACAACTCTGCAAGCTAGGGTGAGAGAAAAAAAATGTGTCATCCACCTCTGAGCTTAACACTGCAGTACATGGAGGAGCCATCCAGGAGGGACCTGAGCACTGTACGACCCAGATGAACAAGAAACCTTCAGCAAGGGCGGGTCTGATCTATCAAACAGGGGTTGCCAGTAATAAGCTCCCAGGAACTTAGAGCAATTTATCTCAGCTCAGTGGCAGGTTTATTCATTTATCATATGTTAGAAACAAGGTGGTGTTTGACAAATAATCAGAAAAATTCCTTTGTCTCTTGAGCTTTGCATATAGATATCTGCCCTACGCTGCTTTCAGAAAATAACCAAGACAGACATTCTATCTGTGGAGTGACACATTTTCTTGCATGTGGAGGGACGTCAGACTTCCATTTATCATAGTGTAAACAATACAGAAAAGCCATTTGAAAGCCACTGCTTTCAGATGATGATCTCTGCTATCTGCAGTGTGGCAATTTGAAAAACATTAAGAACTGGGAGGTCTCATCACTGGCGAATATTGGACCAATATATTTGTGTTACTTTAATGGTATCTTTCGTATTTGTATTTCAAGTTTTTCACTTAATCATTTCCCTGAAAGCATTTTTTATTTATCAGATGCAAGCAAATGTTCACAGATAAAATATCACAGAATCATCGAACAATTGAGGTTGGCAGCGACCTCTTGAGATCATCTAGTCAAACTCCCCAGCCCAAGTAGACTCATCTAGAGCAGGTTTCCAAGGACTGTGTCCAGTTGGGTTTTGGATATCTCCAAGACTGGAGACTCTATGTCTCTGGGCATCCTTGTGGCAACATTTGACCAGACTCACAGCAAAGAAGTGTTTTCATGTGTTCAGATTAATTTCTTTTTTTTTTTTTCTTTTTTTTTTTTTTTAATTACCCAGTGCCTCTTGTCCTGTCAGTGGGCACCACTGAGAAGAGTCTGACTCCCTCTTCTTCACTCCCTCCCATCAGGTATTTATGCACACTGATGAGATAGCCCCTTGAGCCTACTCTTCTCCAGGCTGAACAGTCCCAGCTCTCTCAAGCCTTCCTTCATAGAGGAGATACTCCAGTCTTGTCACTGTCTTCGTGGCCCCGTGCTGGGCTCACTCTAGTATGTCTATGTCTCCTTTGTACTGGGGAGCCCAGAACTGGATCCAGCACTCCTGATGTGTCCTCACCTCCCTTCCCTCCACCTGCTGGCAACAATCCTCCTAATGCAGCCCAGGAGGCCGTTGCCCTTTGTCACAGCAGTGCATTGCTGGGTCATGGTCAGCTTGCTGTCTATCAGGACTCCCAGGTCCTTCCCTGTAGAGCTGCTTTCCAACTGGTCAGCCCTCAGCATGTACTGATTATGGGGTTGTTCCTCCCCAGGCGCAAGACTTGGATTTTCCCCTTGTTGAACTCCACAAAGTTCCTCTTTACACAGTTCTTTAGCCTGTTGAGGTCCCTCTGAATGGCACCACAACAATCTGCTTTAGCCCCTAGTTTTTTATCATCTGCAAAGTTGTTGAAGGTGCACTCCATCTTATTGTCAAGTCACTAATGAAGATGTCAAAAAGTACTTGTGCCAGTATTGAGCCCTGGGGTCCATCACTAGTGACTGGCCTCTGAGTGAACTTTGTGTGGCTGATTACTACTCTCCTGGCACAGTCTTTCAGCCAGATTCCAATCCACCCTGCTGCCTACTTGTCTAATCTGCACTTTGTCTGCTTGTCTATGAGGATGTTATGGGAGACACTGTCAAAAGCCTTATCAAAGTCAAGGAAAACAGTATCCACTGCTTTCTCCTCATCCACCAAGCTACTCATCTCATCACAGAAGGCTATCAGGTGGGTCACACATTATTTCCGCTTTGTAAGTTCATGCTGACTGCTCCTGACAAGCTTCTTGATCTTCATGTGTTTGGAAATAGTTTCCAGAAGCATTTGCTCCTTCATCTTTGTAAGGACTGAGGTGATGCTGACTGGTGTTTAGTTTCCTAGACCTTTCTTCTTGCCCTTATTTAAGGTAGGTGTGGCATTTGCTCTCAAGTCTGTAGGAACATCTCCCAGTTGCCACGGTGGCACTACTTCACCATATGGAAGTTAAAATCTGGACCTGTTGCAATCCTGATACTCCTGGATACCCCACACATCTCCCCAAGAAAGGAAGAGACAGTGCTGCCTTTTCAGAAAATTGTGTCTATCCCATTCCTTAGACAGGAAGTTTATTGCTCTGGCTTATTAGTTGTGGAAATGTACCATTTTGATTTGAAATATTTTATGTTTTGATACTTCTCCCCAAAGTTGCCATTTTCTGTAGCAATAAAATCTTTTTTTCAAAACCAACTGTATCACAAAAGCTAATCTGATAACAGAGAAATTCTGTACTACAGGGATGCTCTGAAACCAGGAGAAAAATACATCAAACCAGTGAGACCAACAGCTCTGACTAAAGAGCATTCATTGTTTTACTATTCACTCCCTTGATACTAATAACCTGCTGGTAGCAGCAGGGCTGGGTGAAAGGTTGTTTTCTCTTGTGTTGTGTGCAGTCAAAATACTGAAATCACGTCCATTCCTTCCAACATCTCTTTGTGTCCCACTAAGAGGCCCTTTGAGACTGGTGGCAGGCCAAGCAGGTACCCATCCTTCCCACATCCATCAGGGTCTGGGGGTATGGGAAGTATGGGCAATTCTCTGCCATGGGACAATAATATCTACAAGAGCAGGCATAAATTATGTTTCTCAACACTTTTCTACTGCATGGAAAAGACATGCAGACCCTAGAAGAAGCACTTTTAATATATGCATTATTAATAGAAAGCTAGCACACAGTAATAGCACCTTCTGCTACAAATGTCTGAAGATGGATGAAAGAAGGCCGCCAGAGAACACTAGCTCTAGACATGAGGAAAGAGTGATTAGTATAAACTCATGAATAATTCTGGTTTTCATGTTAAAATTGCACTTGTACACACTCCTCTCCCAGCACAAAATTTTCAAAATGCATAAACTCACCAACAATCCATGTTCAGATGCTTTTCCCATTGAAAACCAAAGTGGAAATCATATATTTTCCATACACCAGCCCACCTAAACCTTCTATACAAACCTATACAAACAGCACCACATGAAAAGCTTCTCTCTGCATTTTAATGCTTCCAGGCGGGCTCAAGAAGAGCAGAGCATAGAGGAACTAAAAGGGTAATGGAATTTGTTTTGCATTATTTTCTGCTTTTTATTTCAATGACAGTTTGATACACAGGGACTTGAAGATCATTTTTTATCCTACCACAGCAAATTCCCATGCCAACATGTGCATTCAAGTGAAATCACAGTTTTATCTAAGCAGCAGGCTTCATAGAGGAGAAGCTGACCAAAAGCAGGTACAACAGTAGTAAGTAAAGAGCTACAGGAGTTCAACAGCCACCTTAGCCAGCACTGTCCATGCTGGGAAGCTGAGGCACAGAGAGGGGCTGAGATCTACCCCATGCAACTCTGGGAATATCTCCAGCTTTAGGTTCACACACTGACATACCAGTTACTGCTGCTTCTTCCAGGCCAGGCTTTTTCTGTACAGGCTTACCTGGCACTACAGATTTCAGCCCTTTTATTTGCTCTGCATTGCCTGTTGTTTCTGCCCATAGAGAGGCAATGACAAAGGCTGTTGTAACATGCAGCTGTGTTGCTGGTTTTGGGTGTGATTCACCAGAAACCAGCACATTCCCTCTCCCTCCTGCACTACCTAATTCATGTTTCCACCATCTAGGCGCAAGGGCAGGGTGCTGCAGGATGAAAGGTGGATTTAAGCTGTGACTGACTGTCCTGGTTTGAGGAGTATCCCCCAGAGAAACTCTCACTCAATCAGGCCATAGAAGAGAGAAAATATTTTTCCTCACCAACTTCAAGGTTGTGCAATGGAGCTTATGGCTTGAGCCAATTGATTCAAATAGTCATTTGACTATTTTTGGGTTTGGTCATCAACTAAAAGAGCTGAAAATCAGACAGTTCCCAAACCAACAGCTGTGCATCAACCTTTCAGTCAAAGTGAATAGGCAAAAAACTATTTTGATTTGAATTTTTAGGTCAGGCTGTACCAGGACTTCATAAACTGCTCACAGGTGCTAAATTTTTTATAGTTGTGTTTTCAAGAGAATGGTCATTAGGTTGCTCAATGTTTGTTCTGGCAGATACTACTGTTTCCATGGCATGCTAGAGAGGAGGAGCTCATTGGAACCTTTTTTTTTTTAAGTATAAGGGAGATAAGGCCATTATAATAACAGTCCCCCATCTGCTCATCACATGGCCTCCTCTTTCCCTTGTCGCACGCATTCAGAGGATCCCCTGCTGTATTAGCAATCCTTGATGTTTGGAAGGTATTTTCGTTGCAGAGGAATATTCATTTCTCTGTAGACTCATTCAAAGCTCTAGGCATGTACACAGCTTAATCTCCTAATATCTTGTCAAATGCAAGTGGAGGAAAAAACTCCAGGCGTTAGTTATAATGACGCCAAACTCTGCCCTCGTAGGATGCACTTTGCCACTCATGTCAGCAATGGGAAGTGCTCCCGCCTTTCTGATGGCAGAACGAGCCTCTCCTGGGCTTTGCTGCTCTGTCAACAGAGAAAGCCACTGGCAACCTGTTTGCTTTTCTGAGGAAAGATGGAGCGAACATCCCTCCTCAAGCCTGTCTCATGGAGAGACAGTGCAACAATGTGCTGTGTTTTGTTTGTTTGTTTTCTGGTTTTCATTTGAGCATTGAGTCTCAATTTGTGAAACAACTGTTCAGGCTCAGATCTGTTTTGCAAATCGTTGTGAAGTGAGCAGCAGTGGCAGATTTGCCTCAGCTGTTTTTGTTGGGTGTTGCTGAATGCAAACCAGAGGGCTTTGGAAAGAATAGACAAAGCGGGAGGGCCATTTTGAGCTGCAAGACCCTCGGCAGTGCTGCCAAACCCTGTGCAAAGAGTAACTCTCACAGAAATGCCTGGTTTATTGCTGCATCTATTTAAAAAGGTTGGGAAACCAGCTGTCGTGGTGGTGTAAAACATTTCCTGCAAAGACAGTCATCACAAATCAAATGCATTGTCAGAGCAGCATTAGCATTCAGAGCAGGAGCTGCCCCCAGCACCCAAAGCCAGGACTCCTGTGGGAGCTGGGCATCACTCAGAGGGGGGGACAGGCTGCTTCCCCTTGCCCCCCTGGGCACAACCTCATGAAGCACATTGACCACAACAAAAATATGTTTCTCCTTTCCTTCTTTTTTCTTAATGCTTTCCTTCAGGCTCCTGTTGGTAAAATCATGATCAAGGCCTCCCCTAGATATAACAATGACTGTTTCATGATACCACAGCTGCAGGATACATGGACCGACAGGCACAGCCTGACCAAAGCAATCATCTCAGGATAACACTGACTTGCTCTCCAAAGTCTTCTGGCTGAAGCTAGTATTTCTTTGGGTTCAATTCCCAGAACAGTGAGAATCTCTCTCACAAAATACAGCCAACAGAAACTGAGAAAGGCCACCTTTCCAATAAAAACACCTTAAAGGTTCTGCAGTGAGTGAGCAGATAGCTATTCCAATGTCCCCACGTTAATCTCGGTACTGAATTGTGGTGTCTGAATGTTCCCTTATTCCTCTGAGGTTGGTAGATAGAATCATACTCACAGAATCATATTGGTTGGAAAAGACCTTTAAGATTTTCAAGTCCAACTGTTAACAAAGCCCACCACTAAACCATGTCCCTAAGCACCACATCTACATGTCTTTTAATACCTCCAGGGAAGGTGACTCCACCACTTCCATGGGCAGCCTGTTCCAGTGCCTGACAACCTTCTCAGTAAATAAATTTTTCCTAATCTCAGCCTCCTGTGGCACAACTTGAGGGTGTTTCTCCTTGTTCTATCACTTGTAACTTGGGAGAAGAGACAAACCCCCACCTCACTACAACTTCCTTTCACATAGTTGTAGAGAGCAATAATATCTCTCAGATGAGGTCTTCTATAGAAAAATTGGGAAGTAAAGGGTCTTTCCAAGGACAGCAGGCATACAAGGCCATTGCAAGCCCTTGCAGTAACAGAGCTCTTGCATCCTTTCCCTTGCATTTCATTCATTGCTTACAAGGGCCGGTAAATGCCATTAAAACAAAATGATGAGAAGAGCCCCGTATCCTCCAGCTTCAGTGGGGACGATGGTCTCTTTGCAGCCACAGCTTCTCTGGTCACTGCTTGACTTGCATTATTGAACAACCTCACAAATGACTGCCAGCCAACGCATGACCCTGCTGCCGTATCAAGCTGTTTCATCTGCACAGAGCGTATGAGTATTTACATAATAAATGAGACATACCAAAGCATAATATATTTATGCTATATCTAAAGCCACCTGCGCATTGTCATTCCAGTAACCTCACCAGCAGGAAATGAGTTTCACATCTCCACAAAGGGGAAATATGAAAATCAATTTATAAGCTACAAATGGATCATTGGGAACCCGAACGTGCGGAGAACTGTTCAGCCAAAATTAAACCTCATATCTCTGGGGAAAAGAGATTTATCATTTCAGGATCTTTCAGCCAGGTTTTGCTAGTGATTGCTCCTTCACCAAGGAACTGAAAGAAAGATGTATTCTTCTGTTTGAGTGTAGAACTGCAAGTCAACACAGATACTGTCCTGAACTATAGCAGTATATACACATATATATATATGTTTGTGTGTATGTGTGTGTGTATAGACACATAGAGCAATGCCTAGAAATCACCCAGAGTGATAAAACAGGTAAGTCAGAAATACTCTTTCAGAAATGTTGAACTCACAGAAGAAAGCTATTCTGTCTTCATCTCCTGTTCTCTTTGAAATGACAGGACTGGCCTACCTTGACCTCCGTATATTATACATTCAATTTTTTGAATGTCAAGAACACAAGAGAAATAAATGTTGCATTAATATTAATATCCTTCTTCTTGAGCCAGCCCAGGCAGCAAAGGTGTTAGTACAGGGAGCACACTAACCCACCCAACCTGCTTGTTAATTTGGGAGCTCAGGTTCAAAGCTAAAGCCAAAGGCTACACTGTACAGTGCATTGCTCTCTGGCTGATTCCCTCTAAAGACAACCCTGCTCCAGCCATGCCCCAAGCCCATCCCTGGGATGGGGGGAATGCATCTGACAGGCACATGTGACCTGGCCAAACCTACCTGTGTCCAGCTCAGCCACTGGGCAGCACCGCAGCAGCATCACAAGCACCTCTCCAATCCCTGCCCTATGATCCCACTGCCTTGCTCAGCTGGAGAGTTGCCAAAAAGCCAGGGAATGTGAGAGGGTTTGCAACACTTTTGATCAGAGCTTTTCAATCATTTGTTGATGGAGTCCATTCCCTGGCAAGAAAACAGGCCTTGAAAGAATAAAAAATAGATCTTTGCCCTCAGTGCAGAAAAACTGTCCCCATTATTATTTCTGAATTTGAGATTAAAACTTAGCAATAACAGTCAAGCAAGTCACTGACACCACAGTCTCTCCTTCTGATCACGTCTTCTCTTATTTTTTAAAAGATCACATTTGCTCAGCTAATCCCATGTATAGCCAAAATATTTTTATCTTACTATTACCAGCATCTGTACCTCCAGGAAGATTGATAAAGAGTGGTTATGTACTGTCAAATCAATGACATCCAATTATTTTCTCCAATGCCTGTCACTAATAAGTGTCCATCCTGCCACAGAGCTGTAAACCCCTCACGGAGAAGAAAGCTGCACTGGAGTTAACAAGAGCAAGGACTGCAGCCACCCAGCCCCCTTCCAGTCCCTCTGCTTTCAATTTTCTCCCCCACTACCAAAGCACAGGATGGAGGCCTGGGGCATGTGGAACTTGCATGGGACCCAAATACTTGAAAAATATCACAGTATGAGTGAGAACAAGATGATTTCTGCTCCTTCCCCCAAAACAACTATGTCATAAGTCCCAGGTGCTATACTATGCCTCTAAGAGCATACCCACCTCAACCGCATTTCAATGGTCAGCTCACCAGAACTGATCAAATCAACAAAAACCTCTCTTTGTCCTTGCCTTGTCTATGGAGTGAAGCTTCAATTCCTCTCCTCAGCCTCCATCCCCAGCCTGCTTTTGGGTGTCCACGACTCCCAGTGTGGTCCCTGCCTCAGTAGATATCTGTGCCCTGTCTACAAGCTCCATACTGCACAGCACCAAGTATGCTCTTGGTGTGTAATGAATGCTGATTAATGGGACATGTAGAATGGCACAGAGACTAAAATGAGATATTTTCTCTCACTGAAGAATGATTAATATCTTGGACAGATGTGAGTGTTGTGCTTTGTTAGTGGTACATTGTTTGGCAGAGAGGCACACACACAAACAGCACCCTGTCAGAATACTAATTAGTCTTTTTGAATGCAATTAATTAAAAAGACAATGCTCCAAATTCCACACAACTAATGTTACAATTAAAACACTTGAATAGGTCTCATGGTAAATTCCATAGCCAAGTGCTCATCCATGCCTACACACTCAGAGAAAACAGAGCTTCAGATAAATTAACTTCAGATCTTTTAGATCTTTAGCCAAGAAGAACCAAAGTGGGAGAATGAATGGAGGATCTACCTCCAAAGCCAGGAAGACGCTGTGCCC
Organism: Hemiprocne comata; assembly: GCA_020745705.1. Classification (NCBI taxonomy): domain Eukaryota; kingdom Metazoa; phylum Chordata; class Aves; order Apodiformes; family Apodidae; genus Hemiprocne; species Hemiprocne comata. The sequence goes on from CM036588.1 coordinate 88,473,355, forward strand.
AGTGGGAATCTGTGTCAATTGCATCGACTGTGTTTTCATGTTTTTCATATCTGGCTCCTGAAGGTGCAGGCTGGCAGCTGGTAGGATTTTTCAATCTCATGTTGAGATTAACTCCCACTAGTGTCCAAGTCAGGCACTGAAGCACATACAAGAATCCTACCAGCTCCGGTTTGCTCTCTGTAAAACTAAAATCTAGCTCTCTCAGTAAAAAACTGACCACCTTCCCCCCTGTGGCTGTGTTGGCTGACTAGACTGCCACAAAGAGATGCTGGCCACTGCTGCCACTAGAGCCTTTTCACTCGCTAGACCTACTGATCAGGTGACCATCTTATTTTGTTGGCCACAGGCTGCAAGGCAGCCCCATGAGCTGCTCTGGTAGCCTGTACAAAGCTGCAGAAATCTCCAGAAGAGCTGCGGCACCTCCAGGCTGCCCAAACACACTCCAAAGAGGACACAGTCATAGGTACCACCTCTGTGAAAGAGAAATATCCCTCCCAAAACAGCCCACACCAGTGAGGGTGTGCAACAGAAAGCTGCAGGCCGTGTGGCTCTTCCTTTTCAAAGACATATATCCAGATTTAACCAGGTTCACAAGATGGGCTAACAGAGTCCTTGGCTCTATTTATTCTGTGAACACCTTGGGTAGAAAAATGCCCCTTTTCTTTAAAGGTAGATCTTCCTGCCAAGCACAGCAGCGCCATGTCATAGTGGAGCCAATCCCAGCAGAGCCCCACCACAGCTCCAGTGACAGATGCAAGGAACACCTGTGGACCTCAGCCACATGATGAGCCACTGTCAGGAGCAGGAGGAGAGATGAGGATGAGAAAAGTGTTGGTGGGGATGAGCGGCCATAGAAGACACGATGTGTTTTATCTGATGTCATTAAACTACATGGAGGATGTCACTGTATAAAGAAGTGCCATTTCCCAGGAAGAGCTCCCTTGTCGTATTTCCATGGAAAAAAGTTTCTGAATAATTAAAAACCAAAATTTGTTGTCTTGTTTCATCTCCAGCTGCCCTTTTCTTTTCCCATTGCACTGACAATAGAAGAGAGCAGGACAGGGTGGAATATGTTTTTCACCTTATTAGATGAAATTGCCTGACATTCATGGAACAGTTTGACACCACTGAAATGCTGCATTTCAAAAAATCTGCCTGATGTTTCCCACCAGAAATATTTCCACTTTTCTGTTCCACAAAACATTTCAAAATTCCCACTTTTCACCCCAATTAAGGACAGAACCAAATTTCACAATTCTGGAAAGTCTCACAATACTTACTCTTTCTGTGGGCTGCAGTTAAGCCGACAAGTTTGCATGGTTCCATGCCCAACCTCTAACTCCATCATTCTTATAATTAAATGGAGAACTTCAATAGGTTTAAAAAAAAAATCAATATTGACTCCTGGCAAGTCTGAGCAGAGTTTCTCTGGTCTTGAGAACTTCACGTGATGCTTCCAGAAATAAAACACATATTGTATCAAACTTATAAAATGGAAAAAAAAAAAACAATCAACAAAACAAGGTCTATACATGGAGCATTCACCTTGCCTTAGTCGTTGCAAGCTATTTCCAAACAAATCAGCCATATGCCTTTCTCTGCCCTGTTTAGAGGCATTCCACTTTGTCAATGCTAGCTTTACATTAATAGATATTAATGGCTTTTTCTCTCATTTTCAAATTGATCCAAGAACTTCAACATCTTGACAGGTTACTTGACTGTTCAAGTCAGCTCGTATTTGTCACACATTTAAGTCACAGGTATTGTACTTGTCAGCTGAATTTTTCAATTTGCTATCAGAGAAAATTGCTATTGACACACCATGGGAAATGTCTAGCTCCCAGGGTAAAAAATGCCAAAGGTTACAACAGGGGCCATCTGGGAGCCTGGGGGTGATAAAAAAGGGAAAACTGGGTTGTCATGAAGTTCGGCAGCAGTCCTGAGGAAAACAATCTCCTGCTGCTTTTTGAGGCTCATACCAAGTATTTCCTTGGCTGAAACTTTTTTGGTCAAGCATGACTGGGCTGCAGATTTTCTTTCTTCCCAGTATGTTTTCTATTACACTTGGAAGTCTTCATTCTAGGCTTCCAGTCACTACACCTTAGACATGCTTAGTTTTGCATCTCTTTGACCTATTTGTTGGGATAGGATAGGATAGGATAGGATAGGATAGGATAGGATAGGATAGGATAGGATAGGATAGGATAGGACTATTTCAGTTGGAAGGGACCTACAATGATCATCTACTCCAACTGCCTGACCACTTCAGGGCTGACCAGAAGTTCAAGCATGTCATTAAGGGCATTGTCCAAATGTCTCTTTAATGCTGACAGGCGTGGGGCATCGACCACCTCTCCAGAAACCCTGTTGCAGTGTTTGACCACTCTCTCTTGAAGACACAAGACAGTTAACAGCAGTCATTTAATTATAGTCAAAGTCTTTAAAAAACAGAAGAATTATGTAATCATTAATATAATCAGCAAAGCACACATTATAATAGTTACTGTACATTTAAAAAAAACAACAGAGCCTCCAAAGGGAAAAAAGGGTAAGAAAAAATTTGAAAAAATTGATGCATGGGGTTTTTAAATTAAATTATTGGATATAAGGTTTGTGTATGCTTTTGCATTCAGCTACATATTCATTTATTGAGCTGTCTCTTTGATGGACAAATGGTCATACAGAAGATGTGCAAAGCAATGTCAGATTCTGTGCAATAATTTTTAAATCATATCATGTCACAGAGAATCATCTCTAAAAACAAAGGCTCTGTGCAAGATAATGACGATCCTGAAGAGAACACTGTAATATGGAGCCTGTCATAAGCAATGCAGCTCCAGGTTTCTTCCTGTCCTTTTTTCCTACCAGTCACTTAACTGAAAGTGCCAACACAGGGAAAGCAGGAAGATGACATAAGTACAATAATCAGAGATCATCTCCCAAAGATCAGATGAAAGCCTGAAAGAGTTTCACACATACTGTTGGTTGGGTCAGGGTGAGTCATTAGGCTTTCTTGTTGTCTTGGAATATGAAGATCATATCCTTGCTGCTCACTCAGTACAGTCAGTCAAAAGAAAATAGCTCTCACACTGTGGCAAAGCATTAAATTGTTACAGGTATGGCCCCCCTCTATGTGCCCTTCATCAAGACCCTTACAGAGCTCTGTTCCAGCACCATCAGTGGGGAACGGGAGCAGTAACTCTGCAGAAGTCAATAAATTAATCCTGGAATACAATGGCTGAGTCAGATGTGTGCATTTCTTCATTGATATTGACTGCAGAAAACCTAAAGACAATGAGTAATAAATTCCAGGATCTGCTAGCAGCCCTGTCTCAAGCAGCTGCCAGCCCCACTCTCCACAAGGCCATCTCCATGCCAAGCCAGCGCTGCAGTGCTCCTGCTCAGCATGAGCACCTCAGGAGTGACTTGAAGCTTCACCACTACATACATGGCTCTCTCCTACTCTCTCCTGATGCCTGGCAGCTGGGACAGGGGAAAACCAGCTTGGAGGCAATCTCTGCTGCTCTCCAAGCTTCAGAGGTGACTTGGGCATGAGAAATAATGGTCGCTGTTAAAGGCAGAGACTGAGGGGTAAGTGCTTCGGCCACCACAAAAAATCCAGCACTCACTCCTCCACTTCTGAGATGAAGTCTCAGCAGCTTATCATCGTAAATACTTTTCCAGGGGATTTAGTTTCATGGTACCCCAACAGACAGCAGTATGTCAGGATACCATGGAGGGAGCTCATGGGTGTGTGGCTGGATTGAATTCCCACACAGAGGGATTATGGCCAGCGTCTTTGATGAGGAGATTTATTCATGCACGGGATGCAGCCGGTCTCCTCAGCTTCCATCTATTTTCTTGTAATTACAGGGACATATGGTTGTGTTTCATAATTAATTTCCACAAATTAGGAGCATTCAGAGTTGGCTGCTTAGAACAAAACAACCAGAGTTTTATATGAGTTTGCATTTCCATTCATTTATTTACAAATATTTGTAAATTGGTTATTCCAATAGCAACGCAAAGATTTTATATCTTCAAAACCCATTGTGCCTGGGACTTCAGGGCCCCCACTGAATCTAAACCAAATTAATTTCCCATCACCATTCCATGGCCAGAATATAATTTTTCTACAGCTGGGGAGACTGAGACACAAAAAGTGGGTGTTTTGATTCAGCTTTATAATAGGAACTCTAGCAGGGAGGTCAAAATATTTTTGCCAAAAGAGGATAAGAATTGACAAGAATGATAAAAATAAGATCAATACTTCATTCAGATTTTTACAATTCCCCTTTTTAAATGGCAAAGATATTTTTCATGCTAACGTATTAACTAAACATAATAGCATTGGACTTTTTACTACAAAGAAGTACTGTATGCATAGTTGTAACTACTTGGATTTATGGAGGATCAGTGATTAGACCTTCCCAAGTACCAGAAATTGTGGAAAAGCTTACAGATGTCTTCAGCCATCTGAAGACTTGCTTTGGGGTTTTTGTTTGTTTGTTTGTTTTTTCTTCAAGTAAATGCCATCTATGGATAGTGATGATTTAGTAGGTGGTACATAGAAATAATCTGGAAATAACAGGAAGAAATTAAGAGCTCCTGAATTTTCCCTGAACGCCCAGTAGAATTCCTGGAGAATGAAGCAGTGGAACAATTCCTCAGGTAAGCAGTCTCCCATTACCTTCCAAATTTACTTACTGCCTTGGACATAGCATTGGAAAAACAAACAGTAGTGAAAAAAACCCTGCCCTGTCAATACATTGTTTCTATTTCTGACTTGCAGGATTATTAGATAAGTTTTTCTTTTTGTTATAGAGACTGAGAGCTCTAGACATTGCTACTTTTCAGAGGATCCCCACAAATCCCTTCAGTTTCAAACAGAATATACCACTTTCATGCCTCAGCATTCACGTACATTCTCTACTGACATTAAATGAAACAGTGCTGCAGAAAAAGAAGAAAAATATCTGCTCCAAGAAACTAACAAAACCTCATTGTAATTACTGTAAAACCCAAAGAAAATTCCAGATTTTTTCAAGATGTGGAGTTTTCCCCTCTCCATACAGCCAATTGTGCAGTCCAGTTAGCAGCCAAATTAATTATTCAGGAAAAATAAAACAAGCAACAGTACTCTAGGAAGGTGTTCAAATAAATATTTAAAGCAGATTGCCTTATTCTATTCATTTAGTTAGGGGGAAAATCCAGTGGCATTTGTTTGGCATTTCCTGATGGTTGTCTGCTAATACAAATATTAAAGGGATAATTGCATTTAAAATTCTCTGTCTGCAGAATCATGGAAAAATTCAAGCTGGAAGGGACTCCCAGAGGTCCTCAGTCCAACTTCCCTCTCAGAGTAGGACTGTCTTCAAAGCCCTTCGTCTTTAAGGTTTTATTGCCTTATAGATCACCCCTGGATCAGAACAGATAACTATGTGGTGCTTAGCCTGTAACATCTGGAGCAGAACCAAAGTGGCCAAAGATGTCGTTTTAACGCAGTCTTCTCCATTACAATCTGAGGGTAGATCAAATAAATCCATCCTAGCCATGAATTTTGCTCTTCCCTGAGCCTCAGTTGTGCCTCAGTGGGACCCCCAGGCGATGCTCTCAGTGGGTACAGTCTGAACCTGCACGCAGGCTCTGGAGACCCAACTTGGCATTGTTGGATGGCCATGGGGCACATAAAGCCTGGTCCATGACAGCCACTACCAGCTGCCCTGACCCCAACTAACCCAAGGATGCCAAGACAACAGGCAGCAGTGAGCCAGGGGACCCAGCATGCGTGTGCCTGCTCCCAGATCTGTTCCCACGGATGCGGGACATGGACCAGTGCTCCTAGAGGCAGAACTTCACCCTCACTGACTGCCTCAATTACACCCAGGCCTATTAAATCCGAATTATTGCTCTTAATACTGCAGATGGGTGAAACGATGCAGGCAGTATTATAGAGGCAAGACTAACAGTGTTAGATTTCCAGTCTCTGGTGGGATTTATGATGGCCATTTACTCCCATCTCTTTAAGCCCACCTCAAATTCTCTCCTCTCTGCAGCTGAACAAAATGCACTCCCACAACACATGCCTAAACGCATTTCCACAAGCAAGCTCCCTGTAAGACAAGCAATTCCAGCACTAGCAGCAGAAAGGGATTATGTAGCTATACAGAAAACAGCATAACAGAAATTTAATTCTGCTGGTTTAAGGATTTGCAAAGATCATTTGTCCATGGACGAAAATAACATCAGAGACTAAAAGCAGGAGTGACTGAGCACGATGGCTTATGCACATCCCTCTCTTTTGCTCTAACAGATGCAACTAGGAAATTTCACACACGTCTCCCCACACCAGCTTTCCTGGCTCCCAACACTGCCATGCAGGTAAGCAAAGACAGAGGAAATAATGACAAGATGGAAAAGTAAATGACGGGGAGAGGATCCCACGTTATGTAACATTGCATTTAGAGGATTAATTGGGACAGGCTGATAAGGATGAATTGAATGTGTGAGAGCTACAGTTGTTTTAATTGAGCAGCTTTTCTCCAGGGAAGAGAGCTAAGTTTAAACCATCTGTCCAATTTCAGTGTCATTTGCCAAGGAAATGATTAAATGTTTTAAGATTAAATCGAAACACTGGGAATCAAGGCAGAACCCTAGAAAGAAATTATTTGGGGTGTTGCTTTACATGAAAGAATATGAACTTGAAGGTTGGTGAATTTAAAACACCATTTCTCCTCCTGTGCATACATACATACACGCACAGTTGTCCACAACAGCTGAGTGAGAAACCAAGACACAAGGCACTGCAGCAGCATCTGAGTGAGCCAAAGGCCAGTGTGCAGCCAGGCACCTGGAAAAAAACCCAGTGAGAAAGGCTGAGACAGCACCTGCCCCACAGGGAAAACCCAAAAAGGTCCTCTCATGGGTGGTCTAATGACAGCCTCAGCAGGAGAGTGAACATGGCAGCATTGACCCCACAAAGTCAATTTCTAGGAGGCTAAGTGCATTTCTGAAGTCTAATAAAGCATCTGAGTCCCAGCTACAAATCACAAAGCTACTTTGTGGGAAAAAAACAAGATTTGTTGCCCCAAGGCAACTGAGGAAATAAGGGATTTCAGATGATGACTCATACACAGAGGAACTCTTTCACTGCCCCCACATGTTGTTCTTGCCCCTTGGTGCCCATCCACCCCTTGTGTCAAGCTGTGAGGAGCTCACCAAGGCAAGGGGGAGGTGAGAGCACAGCAGAACAGAGCTGCTGAGCCTGCCAGTCCCCTGGCATCTGCTGGGATAAGCCAGGTGGCCAAAGTTCATGCTTCCCTGCCTGTTCCGGGCATAGTAGAAGGATTTTCCCTTTGCCAACTTACATCCAAAAAGCATCCAGCAGTTAGGACTGGAAGTCAACTGGTGTAAAGGACTGCCTACTCAGAGTGGAGAAAGAGTTGTCTAGAAAGTCATTTAGCTACCCTGACAAATACAGCACATTTCATTTCAACACAGCAGTCATACTGTGCCCATTGCTGAATGATGCTGGTGAGAGCTTGGTTATGATTCAAATTCAGATTAAGAGGCCTACATTTTAGATTACTATATTTATGTTGAGTGTATAAACTCCCATCACAGTCAGTGGAGTTTTAGGGAACATTTTGGATCTCTAATCAGAGTTGCTGAGTGCCATTTGAGGAGCATCAAGGGTACGCCTTGAGGGTACGCCACAATGTCTGCAGAGACCTGTGTTCTTCTAGAGACCCCCTGGGACAGCCTAAGACCTCTGAAATGGTAAAAGGTGCCTGTGTTTAGGACACTGCATCCCACCCTGAGCCCACGGTTTCTATGTGGCCTAAGGAGTGGTTGAGCTGAGCAGTCTGCTTACCCTGCTTTAGGCTGAGCAGCATCATCCTCCAGGCTCCATTTACTTGATCTCCATTGACTATAATGTGAGTTCAGATATCAAGTGTACACGTAGGCCCCCAAATTTAAGGGTCTTGCTCTTGACTTGAATGACAAACTTTATATCTAGTTTCTAGATAGCCTTTTCCATTTCAAATTACCTGTTTTATGACCCAAAAAACACTCTCAGCCCTCTGGTCCTAAATGCAGCTCTCTAACAATGGCCATGAAGACAGGACCTTACCTCCCTATGCACTTGTATTCGATGTTCTGGCCACTTTTAGAGAAGGGAAAGGAGCAGGTGCTTCTTTCACAATGACACAGACTTCCCTGATCAACCTCTGTGCCCTGGAGCAGGGCTCAGCTAGTGCTGTTGCTTCACTCAGCAGGTGATGTCGCAGTGTCCCAGCAGCCTAAGACCATGGCTGGCAGCAGGAGGCCAGCCCACAGTGTCACCTTTTCCACAGAGGACTTCATCCTACTGCTGAACTGCTCCATCTTCAATACATAAAGCCCTGAGTTCTCCCTGGTCTCACCAGGGTAGACATGACAGCTAATACTAGACTGAGTTTCTCCATCTCAGGCACCCTTAGGACACGCTCACTGTGGGTGAACAGAGCAGCATTACGGTTACATTGTAATGTAATCAGGGGCCACGTGATGCCAGAGATTTTTTCCATAAAGCCTCAAATTGCAGCTCCAAGTGTTGAAGGCAGAATCCTTGCTTTTATTTCTTGTTACTATAAAGGATGTTTATACCCTTTCCATCTGTGGAAGAAACATGGGTAACATGAGCAAAGCAAAACAAACCACCAAACTCAAAGTGAGCATCATCATTATTTTCCCCTAAAATCTGATGGCTTTTAACCCAAACTCATAATGGACCAGGACTTCTTGCTCCTGGCAATGCCGTAGGAGGGGGATTAGCCTCAGCTGTACCTGGCATTTGTCTAACCTGTCACTGAGAGCTCCTCTTACCGGCAGTGAAGAGAAACAGGCACCTTCAGACGGAGACTCATCTCAGGCAGGTGTCTAAAACACCATGTTCATGGACATAAAATTTGACCAATTCTGGAACAAGAACAAATCATATCTTTGCTGTTCACTGCCACAATCTGATAATAGATATTTTCTGGATGAGTCATTTCATCAGGTTTTAAGGCATAAATGTTATTTGGGTAGGGCAGCCAACTCCTTAACCTCATTAGTTACAGATTATTTTTTTTTCTGTTTTTATCTTCCCTCAACAACTGGCTGCATTTCCTAATGTCCAGATAATTACTTCCATCAGCTTCCCTTCTGCCCTTATTAAATATTGATTTGTTTACAGAAGTTTTCACACCACCTCTTAATCAGAACTACTGTTTCCAAATGCGGTTTTATGAGCAAAATGCTGCTCTTTTTCTTTAACCATCAAAATAATCTTTTCACATTATTATTTTTGCTTCGTTGAAAAACAGCCACTAACCAAGTACCCAGAAAGCAGGCTTTCCTCCTGCTTGCAAAAAATATGTCTAACTGGGGCATGACCACTTGCACCCAGGAAAAAACTCAGTATCTGTTCAGTGGTGAGTTTCTCTACCCTTAAAACAACTGTGCTCTTGACTGTCTCCATAGAACAAATAAAAGGCTGACTTTCCTCTGTGGAAGGAGTATTTTTAATTTACAAAAGTATACTGTAAAATTTTATAACTTACTGTAATTCAGGACTGACAAGGCTATTTCATTACTAGCACTGTGAGTTCTTGAGCATCTTGACTGGAATGGTGAGGGATGAGAGAGTACAGCCAAGATAACCAAATTCTTAGCATAGCCAATCTACTGAAGAAAATATATTTGCAGAAGTACATTTGCAAATATAAGAATTTTTAATGTGAGAGTATTTAATATTTTTCCTTTCTTCTAAAAAAGGTTGGTATTATCTTGTATGCTGGAAAACAATTCTTCCTGATAGATAAGTCCTTTAACCATTGAAGCTTTTTTCACTTCTGACAATATTATGTATTTCTAGCCCAGACTTTCAATTTAATGAAGGGAAACAAAGGCTGTATGTCTTCCTGGTAAATTTAAAATAAATGAGAAATGTTCTGATGAAAACAATCTTCATAAAATTCTAGATTGTATTTTCTTCTGCCATTGCAAAAAGTGTTGAAAAATACAATCTAAAATAACCCAGGCACAACTAGTCTGCACGTTTACTTTAAAAGAGGATTATTGGATATTTTTTCCTCTCTGTTGGGTTATATTTTCTACTCAAAACAGTAGCTTGCACAGGCTAAGATTAAATTTTTTGCTAGAGCTATTTCAGGAGGAAAACTATAGAAAAAGGAAGATGTAATCAAACCAGATTTTGCTCTTCTTTTTTTTTCCAGTAATTTCTATTTTATCTTTAGAGAACTTTCTTGTTGGAAGACAACAAAACAAGGTATACTCTATGGCTGTGGGCAGGTCCCTCCAAACTGTTGGTCACTGGGAGCACCAAAATGAAAACACAAATGCTTGTGCAGTCAACGAGGACTGAGACAATGTCTGCAAGCCTTCCATATGAGCAAGGCACAGGAATGTGTCCTTGGTGGTGTGGTCTAGGGGCAACAGGCACCCCTTCCCAGTGCTTTCTCATTAGCCACAACCTTCACTTTTTGTACCAGTTCTCCTTAAATAATTACAGCCTCTTCCAGGCTGGACAGCTACTGATGAGGGACTGGGGTAGGAGGGTGTAAGAAGGCTACAGCAAGGAAAAAAAAAAGGGAGACAGAGAGCCCAGGACTCAAATCACAAAACCAACCACTAAAAAGCTTCGTTTTACATAGTTGGCTTGATTGATTGCTTTAATTCACTTTTCCAGCTCCAACTGCAAATAGCTTCAGGACATAGTTGGTGGAAAACTTCTCAGCCCTGCCAGACCTCCCTGAGATGTTTTGTGAGGCAGCCACACCAAGGAAACAGGGCTGTAGCTGGGGTTCGACAGCACATCACCCACTGGCTGCTACAGGAGATGCTGTCAAGAAAAATCTAAGGCTCTTTCATTTCTCCATGGTAGAAGAGATAACTGCTGGTCAACAGAAATGAGACTGGAAAGCACAGGTTCAGGGCCCAGCAAGACAACAGCTCTGCACTAGAAGCTGAGTTCACTAGTCCCATGGCACAGGGATTTTATTGAAATAGCCTTTTTTGATGACTAACAGCACTAATAAAGGGAAGGAGCAATGTTATCTCCTAGCAGCTAAACCAGAGAGCAGCTTCCCAGGCTCCTGCTGCAGCAACTGGAGACCATGTGGCTGGAGGGACCTTCTGTGAGGCCATGGGCTGCAGACCCCAGGCCAGACTCCACCAGCATCTCCAGGAATGGTTTGCCCATGAGGCTCTGAGCCTCTGCTTTCTGCTAAGCTCCATCTCCTCTGTCAACCAAAAGGCCATGCATATCCTAGAGCATTCTCTCACTGCTTGTCAGGTCGTACCATACAAGACCACAGATTAATCAGTTCTGGCACAGAAGGATCACAAACAGCACAGGCCACCTAAGCAATGTTAATGCACCGCCTGCTTTCACTTGCTAAAGTAGCTTAAGCATCTCTTCTCCCAAGGCAAGAGGGGATACATGACTATGAAATCCTTGGTGTTGCTGGTGTTACTGTCCCTTGTCATATGCATGTGTGTCAAACAGGCAAAACTCCTCAAACCTTATTCAACTGTAGTACAAATATGTGGTTTTGTAATTTGTGCACATCCTTGTAGAACTGCAGGTTAAACAACAGAAATGAACTCAAACTGAGAGCTCTGAAACATTGCTGCAGAGCATCTGCACCAGATGAGACACCTCACTGCCTGCTACAAGCTCAGACCTCTGCTGGCAGTGTGCAGGGCTCACACTGCAGCTCACCAAAATACCTCCCCATCTCCCCTCTGTTGAACTAAGATCACTTTTCACCTGAGAATGCCGTGCTCTACCCATTTCTATAACCCCCCACCCCATTCAGTTCCACAGCTTTCAGGCAGGGCATGTATTCTTTCAGTGTTTTAAGTCCCAACTGAAAATCATGAAAAGCTTAACTAACCTGAGAAGTGGCAGGGGAAGGGATATGGAGAAGGGAAATTAATTTTAGTGTAGAGAAGTTTTGTGTGACTTCAAGACAGAAAAAAAGGCCAGGGAACTACATAAGACTGAAAAGTGACACACGAATGGAAGAACATGCTGCCCATGAGCCAACAATGTGCCCTCGCAGCCAAGAGGGCCAATGCCATCCTGGGATGCATTAAGAGTTGGGCCAGTAGGTCGAGGGAGGTTCTCCTCCCCCTCTACTCTGCCCGGGTTTGAGGCCTCACCTGGAGCACTGTGTGCAGTTCTGGGCTCCCGAGTTCAAGAAGGACAAGGAACTACTGAAGAGAGTCCAGCACAGGGCCACTAAGATGATTAAGGGACTGAAGCATCTGCCCTATGAGGAAAGGCTGAGAGACCTGGGGCTGTTCAGCTTAGAGAAAAGGAGGCTGAGGGGGGATCTCATTAATGCTTATAAATATCTAAAGGCCAGGTGTCAGGAGGATGGGGCCAGACTGTGTCCAAAGACAGAACAAGGGGCAATGGTCACAAACTGGTACACAGGAGGTTTAACCTAAATAGAAGAAAATACTTCTTTACTTTGAGGGTAACAGGGCACTGGAACAAGCTGCCCAGGGAGGTTGTGGAGTCTCCATCCCTGGAGACATTCAAAACCCTCCTGGAAATATTCCTGTGTAATCTGCTCTAGGGAATTCTGCTCTAGCAGAGGGGTTGAACTAGATGATCTCCAGAGGTCCCTTGCAACCCCTGCCATTCTGTGATTCTGTGAACAGTCTTTAATGAAAAGCACAAGTGGAAGCAAAAACTTACCATGAGTTGGAGAAGTTGTAAGACTGGGAATTAGCAACTGTAGCTGAATCTCAACACTGAGAGACATTTGCTGGAGAAACCGAGACAGAACTAAGCACTGTAACTTAATTTCAGTGCCCCAGAAAGCCAGTGGTAAATCTGCCTAGTCCCAATCCACTGCTTTTTGCAGTGAGCCTGCCACATTTGAAAGGTGAACCCTACCTCCTCATGCTCTTGCCCAAAACAGAGAGGTATAAAACTGCCTTCATTGAAATCAGAGAATATTTTATTTCTAACTTCAGTAGGGACCCAACTCCACCCCTAACACCTGCCTTGATGACAACAGATCCCTGCTTGATCAGCTCATCATATCAAATTGTTGAGTCTGAGTTGATCATGTCATCAGAGGAGGACTCTCAAAATCCACGCAGAGCAAGAACTGGAAACTGCTGCCACCCTCAACAAGGTAACACATCCACTATGGGGATGATCCCCCTCTTCCCTCAGTATTAGAGAAGAATATTGGTGCTGAGAACAACCTTTAGCAATACTACTTTAAATAAAAGAAATGGGGCAAATGAAATTAATGAAAAAAAATCAGCATCTAATGCTCCCTTTTATGTACTTTTTTTTGAGTAAAGTTTTATGCAATGGGTTTGAAACTAAATCTAGAATATGTCTCTCATGCATCAGGTAGACTAACTATAAGATACCAAGACACTTGAAAGTCAGAAATGTAGGTGATGTTGATAACATCTCCATATAGTGCAATAATAGCATTCAGTCACTCAAGGTCTTTCATTTTTGGAACTGCCCCATATGAATGTGACATTCATTAGTTCAAACCCGTACCGTGCTACAGCAGTTTGAAAAAAAAAAAGTCACTAGGAAGAGTATTAAAAATTGTATGAAGGAGTCTTTCCCTCAGGCATTTCTTTTCAAGGTCAGAAAGCCTTGCTCTTGTGTTTTCTGCTGGCATGAAAACATTCAGAGAGATGAAGTGAGACGAAGACCCACACCTAATCCAGCTCTTTAATCTTTAAAACCCTTCATCTTCACACAGTCTTTCAAATGTGACTTTGTTTGATGTCCATGAAATTTAAAAAAATATGTTCTGTGTTCCCTGACATGCCTGCTGTAGGATGGACACACAGAAAACTGCACAGGATCAGCAGAGCCTCATTAATAAATACTGCTCCAAGCCCTCCTTCACCCACACATGAAGAAAACATTAATGACAGTTGAAAGGCATGATAAGGGTTGTATCTCTCAGCTCTTCTCTTCTTGTTCTCTTTTTTTTGCAGCAAAGCACAGTTCACTTGGTCTGCAGTGAGGGACCCTGTCCCCCCGGAGGCTCCTACATGGGACTGGATCTGTGGGAATGTGTGTGCCTGGAGCAGGCACTCAGCTTTCCACCCCAAATTGCCAGCTCCTGCTTCACTCACCACCCAGCCCTTGGGGGCACCAGACCAGCATTTCACAGCATCCCTTCCTGAAAATCATTGGCATTGTCAGGAAGCAAATCATGCCCATTTGCTTTCCTTTGTCAGATCAAGTATGGTTATTCCCAATGGGCCACAAGACTTTCAAAAGCCAAGACTTTCAAAATTCTTTGAAAATACGGTTTATAGAGCTGTGTAGGGGCAATTGCATAAGCATTAAAACCAGAGCTTGTCAATATTTTATGACTTTCCTTTCCTTTTGCCTCCAGTCTTTTTTGCAAAAAAAAAAAAAAAAAAGGGGGGGGGGTGAGGGGCCTTTCTTATAGTTCAGATGCATTTTTTTGGTAAAAAGTTCAGTTTTCCAATGATTGAGTTTATCAAAAATCACACAGTAACAAAGAATAAGAGTTTGAAAATATTTGTGTGTTTTACTCTATAATCCTCTTCTGTGATACTGATGAAGACCCTGCTCTGTTAGTTCAGTAAATCTGGCTTTAGGGCTCCTATATGAACACAGAAGTCCCAGGAGCAAAGTAATCCCATGAGTTTGGCACAAACTCCTTCAAGTGTTAAGTTCGTCAAAAAAAGGAGTTGGGTACTACTCAAAAAAAAAGGAGTTGGGTACTACCTGCCCAAACCATCCTAAATTTAGACCAGGAGTGGTATTTCTTGAAGACAGCATAAAAACATGAAGGTAGTGTAGGCTCTGCGTTGTGTTCTCTGGCTAGTTTGAGAGCATGACTGCATGCCCAGCATGCTCTGCTGGGTGACCCACCATGCCCAGTGCCCTCTCCCCTCACCAGCTTCTCGTGTTTGCAGCTTCATGTCCCCTCAGGTTGTGCAGATGCCAGTCTTCACAGGGCTGCGATGGAGCCAGGATCACGGAAATTATCTGGGTTTTGCAAAAGAGAAAAGCTACGATTCTCCAAGAAGAAAAAGGGATATTTAATCTGGCTCATTGGAGTTGATGGCACAGCCCTGCAAATAGCAAAGAGTAGCAAGGACAGAGAAGCAAGTGACAGGGGTGTTTTCTAGGGTGGCAAAAAGAAATAAATTATTGTACATGGCAATCCATCCTGAGCTTACTGAACCAGGAGGACCTAGGCTCCCATTTAAGACTTCGAGCACCTCCATCATGTGCACCCCCTTCATGACCCCTGCTGCTGCCTGTGCCCAGAGCTCCAGCTTCACCACCGCTCCAAGGCAGGGGCAGCTCTTGCCTGCAGACTGCCCAAGAACCAGCAGCCTGAGCCCAGCCAGCATCCAGCACACACTGTCACCTGCAGTTTGACTTCTCTTCTGCAGGGAAGAAAAAACAAACAAAGCAAAGCTCCAACACCAATGGAGTTCGGTTTCTAAGCTATGGCAATTTCCCTTGTGGCTTAACAACATGCAAGTTCAAACTGAAGTTTTCTGCAATGTTAGGAAATTCATAACCACACACCCCCATGCATGAACTCTTGGGTATCTAGCAGGGCTGAGCTCTCAACACAGTCTCACCCTCATGGGAGCATATCAGAGTGACTATCCCATACCTACCCCTGCCAGGACATTACCTCTTGGAGATCATTGCCCCTTTGTAACAATTTGCTAGAACAGTTTTTTGTATGGATGCAGGGCTTCTTCTCTTCAAGGAGGAAGACAGAAGCCCCTAAACTGACTGCAACTCTTAGCTCAAGGAGCTCCTCCCCATCTTCCTGTAAAGTTCACCTAGGAGGGCCCTAACACTTGAGCCAAAGAGCCAAGAGCCCTTAGCCAAATCACAGTTGCATCCAGGCTTAGCAGTCCCCGAGGGTCATGAGAAAGACCAAAAAACACCTCTTTTAAAGTGAGATCAGTTGCCATGGCTGAGTCAGCCAATGGACTCGAACACATGCCCCAAGCTGCTGCACACAAACCAATTGGACCCTGGGTCTCTCAGAGCCCACGAGGACTTAGGCAAGTCCTTGCATGTGTTGCATATGGGGAGGGTAGCTAATGAAGGGCAGCCCAACAGCACATGATGCCATAAGCTTGGCACTGCTCAGAGGCAAGTCTCAGCTTTACTGTTTTGCTGAACACAGTCCAGCAAATCCATTTACTCCCACACTAATGTTTGTTTTTTCACCCTCTAATTTTACAAGAACTTTCTAACACAGATAGCCTCTCTACTGTGTATTTGGAAGGCTCCAGTGTTGACCTTTAAAGCTAATGGCTCTGTCTACATTTGAGATGTTTGCACCTGTACACTTAAAGCCAGGTCCTGGGCTGATAAGCACTGGGAGGAAAATTGCTGGCACTCCCAGCCGGCCAACCAGAGCTCCAGAGTCATCTGTGTGCAGTGGGTCTGATGTGGGCATGGATCTGAGGGAGCCATCCTGCCCTAGGATCAGGATGCTTCTCACAATCCAGTAGAAGATGCTGCTGCTAGTTTTTGGGAAGCAGCAGAAGCATCTTTCCAGCTACAGTGGCAACATTTGGAAGGCAAAAGGACCAGAGGATGTGCACTGGCTCAGTGCTCACAGCCAGTTCCATTTCCTTCCTCCTATCACCAGGCAAGATGCTGAAGTAAACAGTCCAGCTGCCCAACTGATGCTTTCCTGCCAAGAATATATTTCAGTGATGTGAAGCCTTCTTGGGATAAGGTACCATAACACTAAGGTTACTGTTACTGGCACTATCAGCCTTATCTCTAGTGTCAGTTAATCGTATGTTCTCACCTGTTGTGTTTTCATGTCCCAGTAGAGTCTAAAAGCCATGTGGGCACTGTCTGCTGAACACAGGAAACTGGTGCTCCAGGCAACTCTCAACCTAGAAAGAACACACAAGTGAAGAAACTAACATTAAATGACTGTCCTGTCCACAGTCAGCCTGACTTCTGAGCACAGTGCTCAGTGTCCAGTTATGATGAGGAGCCAACATTATCTGTTCAAGCACCTTGCAGAATAGCACAGTCTTATGAAAGCAAATGTATTAGATTTCTTCATACTTTAATAATCTTACTAGTAAGACATATGAATGTTAATACCCTCTACTAGACCAACACAACCTTGGGCGTTAGGTGACTACATGGCTGAAGGCATATGGGAACTGTCATTACCTGAAAGGAAGGAGACTAATGCTCCTGTCACTGAAATGTTTATTTCGAAGTCCTGAATTTGTGCATTACAATTATGCGTTTTTTACCAGACCTTCATGCAGATGGAAGTCTTCATATAGCACAAACCTGTGTTAGAGATCAGCACAGAATACAAAACACTTTAAATCTGCACAGGAACACTTAGAAGCAACAAATACTAGGTCAAAGGATCCCTGACTAGAACTCCAAAAGCAATTTTCAAGTAATTTAATGGAAATTTTTGTTGCCTTCAGTAAAGTACTTACACCCTGTGCAACCTGAAATGGCTAATACGCACTTGACCATGATCTGCATCTAAGGAGTAGCCTATAACTGGTTAATGAGTAGACAGCTATTAGAGGTCTCATTTTAGCACCACACATGCTAGCAACTGGAAACAAATGTACCAGAGGGAAACAGCTCCGGGCTGAATAGGAAAAAGAGGTTCTGCTGCCTTTCTTGCAGTTGTAGAAACTGGCCCACCCATAATGTGTCTAACACCAGTTCAGTCTCCAGACAGCAGCAGTCGGACCGTGGTGCGGTACAGAAACGGAGACATATCAGCAATCCCACGGATCACTCAGTCTGTATCTCTGTCCCTCCTCAAGGCAGGCTCAGGCCTCCTCTAGCACATCCTGATCCATCTCCAATGCTGTCCAAAAGCCATGTTGCCAGTCGAGGATCCCCAGAGCTGGGGCCATGTCTTCAAGCATCTCTTCCTCTGGTAGACTAGGACATACTCCAAGAGCAGAAGACTGCCTTGGCAGGCTGGGAAGACCCAGTAACACAGTCCTAGTGAGATGTACAACACTGCTGTGAAAAAATGGTGGTTTTGTGGCTCAAAACCAGCTGCAGGCTTAGTACTGTAAGTACTTTATGTACCCAGCAGGAACAAGTACCCAGCAGCATCAGTCACGGTCAAGCCTCTACAAATACATAAGGGAGGTCTTGAATCAGAACAGCACAGATTTGGCTCCTCAAAGAGCTTTGCAAACATTCACCCATCTTCAGCTACACAGCTCCCCACCAAACACAGGTAGACCCTTAGCTGGGTGTCCAGAGCTACTGTCCCTTGTGCAACTGATCATGGCACTGTGGCATTGCAACTTTCCACTTAGCAGGCAGGCAATTATTCCTCTTGTTTAATTGTGTCTGACGAGTGACACACACAGGCCTCATGCTGTTTAAAATTTGACGTATCATTTTATTTATCATGGCAGCTTCTACAGTTCTACAAATGGATGACACACAATCCATTATTATTTTGGAAGCATTATTATTCATGCAAACATGTCCCAGAACCTTGGACATTTTTTTTAATTCCTCTTTATTTTTCACATGCCTTTTTACATTCAGATTGCAAATTCTCTATCTTGCCAATGAGATTTCCTCCTCCTCATCAACCCAAAATAAATTAGAGAACAAGCTGCTATCTCTAAAAGCTTTATAAATAAAACATACAGCACATACACACACAAAGGCTACAATTTTAGAGTACTTTTGTGTCCTGGATGGATTTAGAGATGCCATTGGAAATGTATAGATGCTGCCAGTCACAGGAGCTTAACAAGTGTAGCACAGTTTGACATCCCATCAGACTGTGGCCCTTTCTGGCAGCTGAGGCTTCCCAGGGCAGAAAGTAACATGTCAATTGCCTCTATCAAGAAAAGAAAATAAGAGTCACCATATTGGCAGATTCATCAAGGGACAGAACTAAAGTTACTC
Organism: Hemiprocne comata; assembly: GCA_020745705.1. Classification (NCBI taxonomy): domain Eukaryota; kingdom Metazoa; phylum Chordata; class Aves; order Apodiformes; family Apodidae; genus Hemiprocne; species Hemiprocne comata. The sequence continues at coordinate 88,492,355 of CM036588.1, forward strand.
TTTCTTGGCTCAACTAAATAAAAATTATGCAAAAGAATTCTGAAAGTTTTCTGGAAGTGGCTAAATCACACCATTCAAAGTAGTTAGTGGAAACATTTGCTTTTTTCTTTACTTCAGAAAGGAAATATCTTTCCTTAAAAAGAAAAAAAAAAACACATTTGAATTTTGCTTTCTTTTCTTCTCTTTTCCAACAGAAACATGTAAATTATGAAGCAAAAACAAAGAAAAAACAAAAGGAGCTAAGAAAAGTCAGGTTTTTTTTTCTACAAAATTGTGCTGATTTTTAACTCAATTAATACATAACTGCTGCTCAGGAATCACCCATCTGTTGGAGACACCTGCAGGGGACAGCTGCTGGAGGTGGCCTGGAGGAGGGACAGGCTGGGGCAATGCTTCCTTCCCACAGCTGCTAACACAGACCCAACACCAACTCAAAGCTTTGTGTGGCTTCCAGCCCCCCACACACAGAGCCTAAAAAGGCAGAAAAGATGAAGGAAAAGAAAGAAAATTGGAGCAGGAGAAAAAGACTCTTTTCCAAACTGAATAGCCTGAAACTTTTTACATTAACCCCCGTTTTGAAAAATGAGAATTTATCTGTCAAAAGCAATTGTGTGTCCTCCTACACCACCAGCAGCCACTGAGGATGGCGAAGAAGCCAGCTCACTCCCTGCCTGCCCAGGGACAGGCCAGAGGATGCTGTGTCTGGTCCCCCATCTGATCCCCTGTCAGGTCCCAGCATGGAACAGGGCAGGAAATGTGTCATTCCTCCAATTGACCCGGAGCATCTCTGGGAAAAGAGGTTCCCCTGCACCAAACTTCAAGCAAGGGATCCAGGGCTGCAGGAACCTCTGTCTGTCCATCTAGCTCACAGAGTAAGTGTCCAAATAACTGCATTGCTTTTTTAAGGGCTTAAAAGGGCTCTGAGTGATCAAAGAGTCACATTTGATAGCCAAAACAGGTTCTGCGGACCAGTGCCCCTCACAAAAGATGTTGTCCTGAGCCAAGCCACAGATGTGGTCAGCTTCAGATGCCACAGTGGCCACTAAAAAACTCCTACAGAAAAAGAGCCTTGCTGGAAGTTCTAAAATAAGTGATGCATTTTAAACATTTTTGAGGTGTGGTTCACCCCACAGGACTCCAGTGGCTCTGACTCTGGAGAAAGCTCTCTGCTAGACTTTCACCTTTCCAGGTGACCTTAACCAGACTCTCAGCGTGAAGCAAACCCAGAAACCCTGCATGTCTCTGCCCCCCCAGCGTGGTGTCTGACCCTCCACTTGCTGAGCCAGGACTGACTGGGCCCCAGCCATGACTAACCCTCTGCAGAGGGAAGCATCTGACCTCACTGGCATTTCCTATGAAATAGGATACACACAAACTTCATATCGTCATTGTCTGCCCTGAAACAGGGGAGCTCATCTCCCCTGTGGGTGTCTGGGTTTTTTTGGATAACATTAAGCTGCTGGTCTCAATGAAGGGTCACAGTAAACAGAGCTAACACACACCTCCATCCATTCCTGTTTGATTCATTAACTTCTATTTTCACTGCTTTTCCCATGTTCTTGGGTTAGGAGGAACAGTAAAGAGCACTGAGCTGACCTTTGGTGCCACCACGCAGTATCTCCACACTGTTCTCTGCCTGTTTTGCTCAGCTTTTTTGTAAATCAGACAGCCCCAGCCTCCCTTCACACAAACCCTCCTGTGCACCATGGGTGCTTGTATCTGTTGTGATTTCTGGTAATGGAGGTTGCACCAAAAGAAGCATGGCCAGCAGGTCAAGGGACTATCCCACACTTGTGAGACCCCACCTGGAGTACTGTGTCCAATTCTGGAGCCCCCAATGTAAAAAGGACATGGAGCTCCTGTGGAAAATCCAGAGGAGGGCCACAAAAATGATCTGAGGGCTGGAGCACCTCTCTTATGAAGACAAGCTGAGACAGTTGGAGTTGTTCAGCCTGGATAAGAGAAGGCTCCAGGGAGACCTTATAGTGACCTTCCAGTATCTGAAGAAGGCCTAAAGGAAAGCTGGGGAGGGACATTTTATAGTGGCATCTAGTGATAGGACAAGAGGTAATGGATTAAAACAGGAAGAGGAGAGATTCAAGCTAGACATTAAGAGGAAATTATTTCCTGTGAGGGTGGTGAGACACCAGAACAGGATGCCCAGGGAAGTTGTGGCTGCCCTCTCCCTGGAAGCATTCAAGGCCAGGTTGGATGGGGCTTGGAGCAACCTGTTCTAGTAGGAGGTGTCCCTGCCTATGCAGGGCAGTTGGAACTAGGTGATCTTTAAGGTTCCTTCCAACCCAAACCATTCTATGATTCTATGCTTCTATGAATCTGTCCCAGCTGACTACAGGCACCCACCTGGGCCACCTGCATTAAGAGCCTAACCTTGACCAGATGGGCAGTCTCATGCTTGTACTCCCACCCCACAGAGACAGCCCATGGACAAGCTCATCCTGTTCCTCCAGTTCCAGTGCCTGAGCTGAGCTCATGCCCAGCTCCACACAGCACATAGTGTGGCACTGCCACAAAGCCCTCCTCCCCAAGCACCCATCCAGGGCAGACATGAGGAAATGGCAGGCTCAGACCAAGGGACCAGCAGCAAGACAAGGTCCCTGTAAGGGACAGAGTGCTCATACTGTTGCTACCAGGTGGTTTAAGCAGCCGCCTCTCCAAAGCCACTTTTTCCTGCCTGTTATTTACTGCTGCCCAGCGGCATCTGAGCAGGACACAGCTGGAGATAAGGCTCATCCCAAACAGGCAGAGCTGTCACTCACAGGCAGACAGCAACAGCTCTACAGCTTAATGACACTGTCCAAGGGAAGGGGGCAACAGGCAAGGGACAAAGGAGACAATCAAGCTGCCATTTTAAATGTGATTTCAGCAATTCAAAGGAGTCATTTTAGTCAATTCACTGGTTAATGAGTTAGCAGCACTATCACAAGGTCAAGTCACAAATGGTTAAGAGCATTTCTCCAATGCAATCACTTATTTCTCCATTTCCAGTCCTCCATTTCGACTGGAAGAGTGGCACTAAAAATGACAGAGAAATCAGCTTTCCATCTTCATCAGAGAAAGAGACTTGTAAGAAACCACAGGTGCCAAGTACACCTGCTCTCCTTCCTTGTCTCTCTTAGTACCAGCCCAGTTCCTTAGTCTGCTACAGCTGCCAGTCCTTTAGTAGAGAGAAATATTTGCAGCAGGCCTTGCTGAATGTTACACAAATGCTGAAGAGATCAATTAAACAGCCTTATCCCTAAGCAGCAACACACTGAAGTGCAGGGAAGGCGAACGATAACCAGCAATAGGTCAATACAATGTGCCAGCTTCATTACAATTGATCTACCTGTAAAAACAAATCCTGCTGAAGTACAGCTAGGGTTCCATCTTATTTTCATGTGATCTTCAGCATCAGCTGGAGGGAACAAGATGACTAGTTGAAGTTGAACAGAAAAACGTGGTATTAATTTAGTACCCAGAACAAAGGAGTTTACATAAGTACATCAAAATCTTCACACCTTGACAGTTCAGGAGAATACAAAGTAAGCTTTTCAGTTCAAGTCTCTCCCCTCCTTTCAGAGGGCAGGAGACAGCGACTGAAGCAGTACCCTGTCCCTCTGGTCCTCTGACCATGCTGCCCTAGAGGGGTCATCCTGCACTTCAAAAATCATCATTAGCCTTCTCGCTCCTTTCAGACGTAATTTAGTTTATTAAAAGAAATAGCAGAGGGAGGTTGAAATAGCCATAAGACAAGATGAAAGTGTGAAGGAGCCCAAATATTGTTCTTAGCTTTGACAGGTCTATGGGGACGTCTCTAGGTAGGGCTCTGAAGTAGACAAAGCAGCAGATGGTAATGGCAGTAGATGGCAGACTTTTCTTCCGCACCACCCTTTTCACATTTGGAGGAGGCATTTAGTAAGCATCCATCCCAGCCATCCTGGGTGTTATTTCTACATGTCCTCACAGCTGTTTCCATCAAACCTGAAGGCTGAACATCCCTCAAGTTTTGTACATTTTGCGGAGACTAGGGTAGCTGCTTTCAAAAGCAAACAGGACCAGGACTGTATCCTTTGTCAAAACCACCTCACTGATGGTGTTACAAGCAATCCTAATTTACTGATCTTCACTCCACTAGAGGTACCTTAAGAAGGGTTGGTATCAGAAAGAGAACTACTTCTGTAGTGAAGTGAGACAACACTCTACATCTGAGTTGTTTTTTTTTACCCTGGGGGGGTAGTTTCAATCCCAGACAGAATTTCAGAGATTTACATTTCCACACACCCTCTTCCAGTTTCCAAGACAAACAGTTCACTTTCATGCTGCCTTTTACTATTTTTTTTTTTTAGATAAAACTGAATAAACCTAAGTGACTGGGACATATGACATGACAAGAAAATGGAGTCCACTTCAGATTAGCATTTTTCATTTACAGTGCTCTACCTTATTACACTAAGACTGTTGACCTTATTAAAAATATCAGTTTATCAGCCCACTTCAGAAAGTTCTACACATGCACCTGAGTGTTAAATTGCATGCTCCAAAGACACTAAATTACATAATGGCCTCTGTATCTCTCCAAAGCACGTCTATTTTTACATAGATACCTTAGTTGCAAGGCCTTCTTTTTATCTTTTGCTTACACAGCATCTGGCACAATTATGCTCTAGCTTATGACAGAACTCCAAGGCACTGCCACAAAGCAAGAAACAACACCGTTACAGGCATACAAAGGGTCTTGAACACATACCAGGGTTTTATTAACATCTATCAATTAATTCTTAGAAATCTTGGAATTTCTTTCCAATCTGCAGCAATATGATTTGAGCATCATCTACTGTGAGCCAGCAATGTGCCTGGCCTTGAATTCAGTCCTTCCTTCTTTACAGAGGTTACAACACCCAAATCAGAGCCACCACTTAACCTAGGAATCAAAGTTGAAAGAGGAGCCAGGAGCTGAAAGGCAGAAGCTCTGAACTAGGTACCTATTAAGGACAAGCTGGATTTATTTTCCATAGTGTGCCCAGTCACAGCCCATTTAGAGGGTATATATGTGGGACCTCCGAGAAATCCCTTCCCACCATGCCACTAGTTTGCAACCACATGGAAGTGAAATGAGCCTAAAGACACTCCTCTCTTGCACCTCTGTGCCCTAGTGAACCTGGGGCAATGGCTTGGAGAAGGCTTTACAAACACAAATACACATTTTGCTGCATCAGTACTCAAAAGATTGCCTAAACCTCAGCTCAAAGCTTCCTCTTTAACCTAACCCCATTCTGTGCGGGTAGGGACCACCACCATTTCTGTTTCTACTTCTCAACACCCTAAGTAGCAGAAATTAAGTCAGAGCAACAAAAGAGTTGCCTTGTTTGAGGTGGTCTTCCAGGATCTCTCATGACTAATGATTTGGTTTCCTGATTACAGGAGCAAAGAAGATATTTGTTACAGCTTACTCTTTTAGTGGCTGAATTAGTCACTGAAAAGGTCCTCAAAAGATCATCTAAGTGATCCCAACAAGACAGAGAAGCAAATGATCTGGCACAGGTTCATGCAGCTTATTGTTGAAAACACTGCTGATGATTGTTTATAACCTTACCAGGTGATCTGTCAGTGCTTTCTTCCCTTTCTAGTTAAAATGCTTTTCCTTCACCCACTGTAAAAATTACCACCACCCAAGTTGAGGTGCTCACAGACAAAACCTGAAGCAGCTTCTAAGGGAAGCCACAGTTTCACCGTGACCTGGTGACTGCTGGCTTTGGTAATACTATCTTGCCCCCATTCACTCCAGAAATCTGCTGAATGCCTTACTATGGCAGCCTCATTCTCCATCTGGCACCTACCTGATGGATCCTTTCTTCCAACATGTTATATCAAAAGCATGAATTATTTGACATTGCTTTTTTAAGCTCTTCTTTGCCCATTCTGCTTCTCCTGTACCACCTCTTAGACATGGGCAGAGTTCCTTCTCCTTGAAAGTTTCCTGTGTCCCAGGGCAGAGGGATTATCCTGGAAGGGATCTGGTAGCTGGTACTAATCAAATAGCATTACTTTTGTGTTGCACCCTTCTTTTGTTACACCGACCTGCCATATCTCATCTTAAAGCAGATATTAGGGTCATGATCCAATTGCTGTGCTTAATGAGCCTACTCCAGGTCCCAGCAATGGTCTCTGTGTGCACTCTAAGCTTCCAGGACATGTGAGGCAATTAAACTTCACATGTCCCTCTAAAGTAAGCCGAATTAGTCCATGTTTGCCATGGCTAAAAGCAAATATATGAACAGGCAACAGAGGAGAAGGAGTAGTAACTTGTTATGTAGTAGCCACTTGAGTCTGAGCCCTTGATCATGGACAAAAAAGGTCACAAGCTCTTTCTCCTAAGTTTATGTAGCACCTCACAAATGGGGTCCAGCTCCCTCGAGGCAACTGCAATTTAACACTACTCTCAGCGGGAGCAGTTTTCTTCTGACAAAGTATTTCTTTGTTCCTCTGTGTTACCTTCTGATCCATGAATAAATGCAGCAGGCTTACCTCTGCTGCTCTGTGTTTGCTTTAATAACTAGCATGAAGCCTGCATTTATTACCCAAATCCTGTTTTTAAATCCCACTCCTAGATAAAGCAGTAATGACATGGCTGCTCTGCTCAGATAACCCTGCAGCTCTTCTTCCTTTCATGAGGAAAAACCTACCTCTGCCCTGCCACGATGGACCTGTTTTCATTTTGCTATCTAATGTTGTGGCAAGAAACATCCTGGGTTGTCCTGAGTTGCCATCCTTCCTGGGAAATCAAAACAGATTGCATGTAGAGGACGTCTGTATCCAAAGAGTGGAAAAGGCTGCAGTTCTTCCCCCCCAAAATGGCAAAGCAGCACCTGGATTCTCACCAAGAGTGATACTCAAAAGTAACAGAAAGCAGTCTCACAGGAGGGTCTCATTAAGAGAGGTGCTCAGGTTTGCAGATGCTCTGAAGTAAAGTAAGGAGTCTGGTATAGCAGAATAAGCTCAAGAGTTTCCTTCGTGGGGAAACTACTTGGCTCAGGGAGTAATGCTCTCCCAGCCATGCTCCAGTGCTTCCTTTCAAACCCCAGAAGAAGCGCAGTGCTGTCTGTAAAGAAGAGAGACATTTTGTTTGAGGAAAAACATAGGAAAGGTGTTGAAGTGAGGAAGGAAAGCTTAGGAAGCAAAAAAATACACTAAAAAGGAGAGAAGCAGGGAGGCTTAACATGGGTAGAGCCTCAATTGGCTTTTAAAGCAATTCAAAATTGTCTTCTGATGGCTTTAATGGCTCTGGCAGCAGAGATTACAGTTCCCAGCTGCTCACCAGATTACTTCTACTTCCTCAGTGAACAGAGCAGTCCAAAGGAAGGTCAAAATCTACTCCAGACAACAACCACCTGGTTCTGTCAGATGGGGGGCCCTGGCCAACCTCAGTAGCAGCACACAGCTGCCAGAGCAGCAGAGCTGCCCCAGCGCTCACCCACGGACTGCAGCAGCAGAGAACCTGTGGGTCTAAACCTCCAAGGGAAGTTGGCCCAGGGAGAACACCTCGCCAGGTCCTCAGCACCACCCTCAGACTTTCAGTCCAACCACAGCCACCTCTGGTGAACATCACACTCCACTGAACCCTCTCCTCTCCTTTTTCCCCTCTGAAGATGACTGTGCCCTCCAATCCACTGGCTTAGGAGCTCATGTCCTTAAAACTGGTTTAGTCAAGTGATCTGGATTAGCTTTAAATAATAATAATTAACATTAATAATAATAGTTCTGGCTTGGTTTGGGCTTATTTTTCCCCTTACCTTTTCATTTTGACCACCCAAAGCTGCTGGACAATTATACGTGCAACGAGGTGGGCAGATCTGGGACATCTAGGAACTTCTGGGAGATGACCAGGGTTGCAAAAGGAAGTCAGTGACTGCTTGAAGTATATCAGCTCACCCCACAGGGGTCTCAGACACAACACACCAAAACAGGAAGCTGCTAACTAAACACAGTTTATTTTGGCTTCCATTGATTTACACCAAAACATATTTAAAGCCAGACTGGACTAAAGCAGTGAGATTGCACTTTGCTGTGCCATCCATGTTGCTGTGTTTAATTACAAGCAAAACCAAAGAAGCTCTGTCCCCCTATCCATCTTCTCATCAGTGCTACTTTGGTAAGAATATTTAATGAAAAACAACTGCATTATGAGAAAGAGCTTTTGTGGGGATTTTAAGACCCAATATTTGGATGCTTCTAGAAGCCCAGCTTGGTACCAATTATAAAAACTGGGCAGTGTGACCTCGAGACTGTAAGGAAATCACATCACCTACTGTGAGCTCCTGGGCAGCAGCTCCATGTGCTAAAATTAGAGAAGCAGGAATCTTCATTTTTAAACATGCCAGACTATTAGCTTTTAAGTAAATGTTCAGAAGTTTCAACCTAGTTCATACTGTATTAGGAAAACCTAACAATCTTTGCGTAGGTGGTTCTGACAGAATCTGACACATGCTGAATTTTCCAGTTAAGGTATTTTGTTGAATAAGTGATGAAAACAATTTTTAGGAAATCAAACCCTGGGACTTTCACTGAAATCAGGTCACTCTATGGAAAGAAACTTACAGTCTGCATTCTCATCCCAGCCACTATTTGTTTTGTGTCAAGAACACAACAGGCACTGTCTGAGGCAACAAAAGGACAATCTCTCCTCTAAAGAAACCTAAAACCCAACAGATTATGTGTTTTGGAGGCCTTTCAGGTGTTCAGCTTTGTGCATTAGCAGTGTCACTACAGTTCACAATAAATACAATGAAGTATTTGAAAGGGAGAAGAAGTCAAAGCTTTGATCTCTTGGATCTGCATGGTCCCAGATTAAATTTCCAAACTAGGAGCTGCAGGCTGTGGAGGCATCCAGCTTCTGCTCCAAGCTCCCGAGATCCTGCAGGAGAGCTACCAGCTACCTTCAGTAGAGTGTGCCCATAGAAGTTACACATCACATCTGATGTGTAACACACTTCAGATTTTAACTGAGAACTACTTCTTCTTTAGGATGATCATAGAATCACAGAATGGTTTGAGTCGGAAGGAACCTTAAAGATCACCTAGTTCCAACTGCCCTGCATGGGCAGGGACACCTCCCACTAGATCAGGTTGCTCAGAGCCCCATCCAACCTGGCCTTGAACACTTCCAGGGAGAGGGCAGCCACAACTTCCCTGGGCAACCTCTTTCCGTAGCTCACCACCCTCACACTAAAGAATTTCCTCCTAATGTCTAGCCTGAATCTCTCCTCTTCCAGTTTAAAGCCATTTCCCCTTGTTCTCTCACTACAAGCCCTTGTAAAAAGCCCCTCCCCAGCTTTCTTGTAGCCCCTTCAGATACTGGAAGGCTGCTATGAGGTTGCCCCAGAGCCTTCTCTTCTCCAGGCTGAATAACCCCAACTCCCTCAGCCTGTCTTCATAGGAGAGGTGCTCCAGCCCTCAGATCATCTTTGTGGCCCTCCTCTGGACTTTCCCCAGGAGCTCCATGTCCTTCTTATGTTGGGGGCTCCAGAACTGGACACAGTACTCTACGTGGGGTCTCTCAAGAGCTGAGTAAAGGGAGAGAATCACCTCCCTTGACCTGCTGGCCACACTTCTTTTGATGCAGCTCAGGACACAATTAGCTGTGGCCTGGAAGCTGGGCTGTTAGCTGGGCTACAAGTGCACATTGCTGGCTCATGTTGAGCTTCTCATCCACCATCACCCCCAAGTCCTTCTCCTCTCAACTGTTTGATCCAGAAACCACATACAAACAACAACATTGCTGCAGGATTTAGATAATATCATTTAGTTTCACCATTACTTTCATTCCTGTTGAAATCAGCCAGACTCTTCCATGAAGGATATAAAAACCTGGAGTTCATTTATCCAGCTAACATCCACTTCCCTGTGAGCCCTTCTCTCACACTGCAGAGTCATTTGCAAAGGGCATCTCTTTGTAGCACACACTTTCACATCCGTGTGACAGTCCATGGACAGTTACACAAAAAGACGCTGGGACAATTTATAGATCTAATCCTACCAGATGACTGATTGTTGTGTTGGAAGCAAAATTCAATTAGGAGAGCTAGCAAGATCAGCCTCTGTGCTTGTTAGCATCCAGCACAGGGCATCTCTGTTTAGGCTGCCTATTGACTGGGCAATCAAAAGACAATTGCTTCATCTAGCCAGGGAAGCGTCCAAAGAGCTGTACAGTTCAAGAATGGGGGACATTTCTAAATAAAATCAACCCAAAGGGGCTTGATCCACAAGATGATTACAAGCTTCCAAGCTTGCCAACAAAAATTCAGCATTACCCTTATAAGAAATCTTTCATACCTGCCATTTTGTTTGCCTGCCTCTAAAAATAAACAACTTAACCATCAATTTTTCAGCTCTCACAGCTGCAGACTCTGCAGATCAGGATCTGATTTCTACGATTGTGTTTAAGTAAAGAATTCCTGATACAAACCGTCTACATAGAAACATCCAAGGAAGGCCTCAGAAGTACCTCACACAATTCATCAAAGAACCTTGTGAACTTACACATATCCCTGGTCCTCTGCTTCCCCAAACCCTCAGCTCTTTTCCCAAAAGTTCCTCAGTTTACAAGGAAGGGGTCTAATAGTCAAAGGCTCTTCCAGAGGGAGATTTATTAGAGGTGTCTAAGACAGGTAGATGAATCTGAAGTTGTGACCCTTGCTCTGTCTCTCCACTGTCCACAGCAAGTATTTAAACTAAATCTGATTTTTAGATTGATGGGATTGGTTTATTTCCTTCCAAGTAACTAGGATCTGTCACAACTCCTAAATTGTTTAACACCATATAAGCCCCAGAAAAGTCTGGGATGGACCTAACCCTAACAGGACACGACTTTTAAATTTTTTGCCCTCTGAGCTCCAAAACGCAATTCCCTGGCTGGGGGCAATCACAGGACCAGTGACCTGGCAGGTCCAGGCCTGATCTGGGCAAGCTTGTTCAGCACGGAGGTTTAATACATACAGTCCTTACTTACACTAAGTTTCCCACCTACTGCGTGGAGGCTTTGATCAAAGTCACTAAATGTGACACAGCTCAGATGCACAAATTTACAGTAAATCTCAGTACCACATTGCCAGATAACTTCAAAAGATTAATAATTGTTGAAACAGTTCCAAACCAGTTTGTGATTATTGTGAAGGGTCGGATGGGTTATAGGGAGAGGAGCAGATAGTACAAGACAGAAAACCAAAGCATTCTAGCTAGAAACTCCCTGGACCAGATTTTGCTGCTCCCAGCCCTCGGTTTCTCTGCATGCAGGAGTCAGCAAATTAAGACTTAAGCCAAGATTAAAATTTGTGTCACGTCAGAAGCATTAGGGACTCTGAGGATGATGTATTCAGCATGGTCTGACAGCCAGTGCTAAATGATGGCAGCAATTCCAGTGGGACCAGAGTCTGGACACAGTGTAAATAAGATACAAAGGCACCACCAAGAAGACAGCCTCAGCATCAGCCACTTCGGAGCCCTGCGTTTTGGCCAGCAAATGTGAAGTTTCCTTGGCACTTGCAAGAGATAGTCAGAGCAGGAGAAGTAATCAGGCTAAACAGGCACTGCCCAACCATGACAACTAATCCATTATACCTGCCCTTTGGACTGACACTGCCTGGCTACTTTCCTTAGAAAATTAGAGGATTGAAATGTTTACACAGTATTGTAGCTTCCGAATAGTTAAGCAATCATCACTGTTTTCATCTTCTGCAAGGGGGAACTGAGGAAGAATTCCCAGTCACAGAGGGCTTGGACAAGCAATGACACCCACACAAGTCCCAGCTCCGTGTCCACAGAAGAAAGTTTATCTTCCCCTGGTCTTCCGACTCGCCTAACAAAACCAAATAACCATCAGGTGCTCACAACTGTCTACAAATTATGGAGTTATTTACTGACTTAACTGCTCCGTGAGCAATATTCAAGCATTTCTTTCTCCCCATCTGCTTCTCTGTTTCACCCAACGAGATGAACAGGTGAGGTTGCTTCCTCATTTTTTTGTTCATTTCCTTCTTATAATGAACCGTATCAGCTTTCTCCAGCAGCATGAGAAACACCTCATTCCCAGCTGAAACCTTCTGTAAATTCAACAACAAAAATCACCATATCCTGCAGAAATTATACCAGCTCTCAAGAGGTGATCTGGATAAAACAGTTTTCCCTGATTCCCTCTGTTACAGATTAATTTTTTGGGAGGGGACGGGTCAAAGATACAAGATGAAAATATACAGCATCTTTTTCACCTTCCATCCATTAAAAAAAAAAAAAAAAAAAAAGGAAAAGAAAGCACACCATCAGCAAACACCAAACACAAAGTGCTTTTCTGCAGGTTGATGGCTAGTAAAACAATCTGCAACTGAATGACCTCTGAAATGATGCATCAGCATAAGATCTGCCATTTAACTGGTCACACAGTTGAGAGTACATCCACCCCCCCTATAAAAAGCCATCATTTGCAACTGCAACCACTATGGGATTTGAATTCAGAGGCAAGGAACTCCACTTTATTGATCTTCTTCTCTGGAATTCAATGGCTCAGTGGGAAGCCCAGAAACCTGAAATTTAGAGTTCTTTTCTCTTGTTATTTCCAGGCAGTACCGCAGTACCTTTTACAAAAAGCCAACCTGCTACTTCTAATTTGGTGTCTGGATCTGCAGCTTTCTTTAGAAAGCTTCACATTAATTAGTAACTGGTAAATATATCATTAAATTTGAATCGTTACTGTTCCAATTATTGAAATAACCTGCATTTGTTAGAATTTTATTCTTTTACTCACACTCATTAATAGTATCTAAATGTCAAGCAAAAAGCATCTTTGTGTGTACATTTATCTTACTGCCCAAATTTATTCACTGAGCAAAGGTCAGGAATTTGCTGAATTACAAATGCAATTGTTTAGAACAACATAGTGCAACTTAGTGAAAGCTGCACTCAATTTGTTCAGCCCAGCACTCTGGAAGCTCCCATGGAAAAATATTGTGCCAAGCATATTAAGTGCAAATTGCATTATAAATTCATTTATAATTAAAACTGCCATTTCTGTGCCTCCTGCCAGACTCCACATTCTGCTGAACAGACACATCACTCTAACCCTTGCTGTTTCTGTATCAGTTTTAATCTTCATAACAGTTAAGTCTCTCCACACCCCTGGGAAATGCACGTGCTCAAGGAACCGAGGCAGGAGTTAAGTGGCATTTCCATCATCCTGAAATGATGGGAGCAGGAGTTGCCACCTCTCCATCCCCTGTCTCTCCCCCTCCCTAAGGCTGTGCTAAGCACACTGGCCTTGAAAGGACACATGGAGTGTCCCTGAAGGCTGGATTGTTGCTCAGAAGACTCTGCCTGTCTCTCTCCAGTGATGATATCAGAGACACCAGAGATTTGCCAACGCTGTGAAAGGCCTTTAGACACCAAGAAAGGAGCCACCAAGGACACCCAGCTCCTCACACTGCTCAATGACCATCACTTCATTGCTACTGCTGCTGTCCTCTCCTTCAAGAGACATCCATACCTGCCTGAGTGCCCTCCCAGGGACAATGAGGCCCCAGTCAGCAGGATTTCACCTCTGAAAAAACCCCAGCTATGCCCTCAGCGTGGGTACTGCAGCCCCCTGGCAAGACCCATGCTGCTCGGGGTGCACACCAGCACAGGGGCTGTGCAGCCCCCTAGTCTGTACCTTTCTCTGCCTCCATGTGTTTGGGTGGCAAACACCTCTTTACAGGCTGTGGTAGGCCAAGTCACTGCATCAGCACAGGTACTCAGCTATATTACCTGAAAAAAGCCAAAGAGCACCTACAAAGGGAGAAAAGCAGGAAAATACAGCATGTGCTACAAACGACTGTGTCACTGGGAGGACACCTGGGATGCCAAGCTCAGCTCCATAGTGAAGCAGGTATTTGTCACCGCAAAAATTCAAGCACAGACCCAGGATTTCACAGAGCAGATGCTTCTCCCTCTGGAGTGATGCACAGCCCAGGGTTGATCTGTCTACACTGACCATCCTTTTACTGATCTGCCCCACAAGGGTAGCATTTATGGCACATGCCCCACGAGACACTGCTGGTCCCAGTATCACTACATCACCTCACCTGAGATTCTGCTGGGCCAGGACAAAGGTATAAGCTTTCCTCGTGAATTTTCAGTTTAAAGCAAGGTTATGGTACCCTTGGTTAAAAGGGCAATAGAAGTGCAACTTAATTACTCAGTATTATAACACAGCTATTCTGAGAGGCTGCAGAAGGAAATTGGCACCATTCTGATGGAATATTCCATGTGGTTAACAGCAATTTCATGCACTCTCAGAAAAGACAGGCAGTCATCTAGATCTGTTGAAAGGTAAGAGTGACATGCAAAGTGCCATTCTTTCCTTACATCAAGTATAACCATATATTTTCAGACTATATAGCTTATATTTTTAGATGAGAAGAAAGCAAAGCAAGAAAAAAAGACAACAAAACCTAAAGCTGGAAACAAATTGGATGCAATTCAAGAGGACAGTGGAAAAATACAGGATGAGAAGGAGATGGTAAAGCAACAAGTTAATAGAAAGGGGTCAGTGCATCAGCACAAATCACAAGTCAGCAGTGCCTCTCAAACAGCGTGTGCATCTGCACCATGCAGAACAAATAAACATCCTACAATGCCTGGGAGGGCTGGAGTTGAGTACCACCCAGGAAGCAACAGCACTAAGATGTCATCAGGAAAACCAAAAGTAGCCTTGGGCATGTGCTGCAGATGTGTACCAACTGAAGAGACACCGCAGGAAACCAACAGGCATGATCAGCAACCATGAAAATATGGCCTTAGAGGAAAGGCTGGTGGTTAGGCAGCTAAGGGGGGAGAGGCTTACCTTTAAGGTAAGGCTGAGGAGAGATTTGATAATTCCCTTGAAAGATGTAAAAAGTAGCCACCAAGCAAAAAAAACCTAGTTGTCCCCTCTGGTAGCAAAACCAAAAGGTTTAAATCAGCAGAAGACTTAGGGCAGACAAGAGGAAGGCCTTTTTAACAGTAGGGATAGCAAAGATCTGGAGCAGGTTGCCTGGGTAAGGTGTAAAGTCTTTATCTTTACCACAGCTCTCATCACACTCTGAAATGTACTCAGGACCACATGAGTATGGGATTTGCCCTGCTGACCAGGACTGTGAGGTTGACACTTGAGAAGGAACTTCCAAGGAACCTGGAAGAGATGTTTGTTTTCAGGTTGGTAAGGAGAGCCACTGGCCAGCTTTTCAATACTAGGAGTGACCAAACAAACCTGACCTCACCAGCAGGCTCACTCATTCCCTTATTCATTGGAAAGAAATCAAACAACATGCACAAGGAGTATGAGCAGAAAGAAGCAAACAGCACTGGAGGGGAAGTTGAGCTTGGCTAAGTGCCATCACTAAAAAAGTCTCCAATCTCCATCTAACAGCTCCTGCCAATATTAATTCTCCCCCAATTGGCTTGCTATTCACAGCAAGATAACTAAAGCAACACTCCTTACTTTAATCAGTGAAGGAGACAAAAAAGTACAATCAGAGATTGCAAGACAGTCACTGTTGTTTTATTTGAAGTGCCTGCCATGGGCCTAAACCACAAATGCCTAACCTCTGCCCATAAAATTTGTAAGCACTTTTCTGCATATGTTGTCTACACAACAGAATTTCTTTCTTCCTGAGGGGATTTGCACCAAAGCAGCAAATACACTTCTAAAATTTTCCAGGACAGAAATACCCAGAAAGACATTTTATAACTGGTGCTATGAAACACAAGGCCTCACTGAAGCAAATGCTACAGGTGCAATGTTTCCAAAGAGACCAAGAACCAGAAAGCCTGCCAGTTTCTTCAGCACTCCTTTGTAGTAGCAGTAGCTTACACCTGGATTCAATTCAGAATTATGGTTTAGCACAGAGAAATTATTCCTTCCGGGGCTTTTTCTTTGCAATCATTCAACATCCACTTGTCAGTAACAAAAAGTGGTCACACGTTAACCTCTTTCCTTGATGAGTCCAGATTCAAAAAGGAAAGCAGGAGGTAGACCTGCAGATTACAGCCCAGTGACTGGAACCCTGGGAGCATGCCTGTCTGTGCAAGGTTCTGCCGCAGCAGTGAAAGACCCGATTACACTAGTCATTTTTTAATTAGGAAATTACATGTGATTTACCAGCCTTAACACGATGTGGTATTTGAACAGTCTGGAGTGACATTTCAGAATAGCATTAGAGTAACTTTTTCTTTCCCTGCCCCCTCCAAGTCATTCAGACAAAGAGCAAAAGTCCTTTGTCTGGGTTTTAATCCAAACTAGTGGAGTCATGTACATGTTCTTTTTATTATTTTTCATCTCTTTTTCCCCTCTGCTTAATAAGGACACAGTTTCTTCCCTGTAGCCAGTGACAACTGTGAGTGTACCTGTCTGAAATCCAGCATACATAATCAGGATCTGAGTTTCTCTCAAAAGAAAGAAAAATTCACATAGCCTAGAAGAGAATTATACACTGGTCCAGCCATGTCAGAGACCTTGTCTGCATGAAGGGCTGTGGCTGGCATGGACTCAGCATCCCTCATAAGCAGCATGACCTTGCAGCCAGCTTCTCAGCCACATCCACCACTTACTTACTTGCTGGCCAGGGCCATGTCCAAAGTGTGAGATCCCAGAGCTACAGCATGGTGAGGATGGCACTGATGTACAGCATACAAGCAAAAAAACTCCCAGAGAAATTGTGTGGAAGGAGCTCGCTTTCAGCACACAAAGCTTGATTGGTTTGACAAGGAGAAAGCTTTGTTCATATCTCCTGCTGCTGCAGAAACCACAGCCCTTCGGTTACACAGCACCTTACAGGCAAATATCCAACCACCTAGTATGTCCCCTGACCAGAGATGCAACAAGGAGAGGCACCCAGTCCCCCCAAATCTGGTAAGACTTTTAAATTGAGTCATAATCAACCATGGAAAGGCCAGGAAGAAGGTCATGGCATCTTCAGAAACTCACTCTCCAGATACCCATCAAGGTTATGGGGGATCACACAAACCAGTGACAGCTCAGAGGACTGTGGGGTGCACATTCAGCACTGTGGTGGGTAGTCAGAAAGAAGCCTAGAGCACCCAAAACTAAAGCATGTAATGATAACTGTTTGTTTGGGACACAGCTCTGGCCTGCTACTTCATATACAGCTGTTACTACAAGAGTAACCCCCCTCCCCCATGCAAATGAGTCCTAAGCATAATGCAGACTCTCCACAGCAGGAACACGTTTTCTCACTGCTACACACATGCACAAGGGCTTTAAGGAAGACAGTGAAAAAGAGTCACAGAAGCCACCAAGACCACAGATAGAACCTTCACTCATGAGGACAGCGCAGTGTCAAAAACAAGAGGACAGAAAGTTTAATGCTACCCGTGCCTGGTGGGAGGAATGCAGGAGGAGGAGGGCTGGCACACAGCCAGGAGGCTGTGCAGAGGCATGAGTCAAAGCATGGCTTCAGACAAGTAGTAGAAACATTTACTCATCAGCAAAGTTCTAAATTGATACAACCAGGCCAGGAATCAAAAGAGCAATTCTAGCTGCACCACACCATTAGGCATGAACTACTTTACGTCTGAATCACATGTCTGAATAGGCTAGCAATAGCTTGGCCACCAGCTTCAGCTGGAAGGCAATCACTTCCTTCAGCACACCATCTCCATGTGAAGAGGTGAGCACAAATGTAAGATCAATGTGTAGACACAAACTACTGTGATCCTTGATCAAGTGCAACCTGAGGAACCCCCTGGATCATTGCAAAGCCTCAATAAATTTAACAAACCCTGGAGCTTTACAGAAGAAAGCCAGTAAGCATCCACAGAGAAAACGCCCAACAATCTACCTATTGGCATGAAAAGCAACCATTAAGAGGTAGCTGCTAAAATTGAAATTGCATTGCTAGAAACCATACTTCAACTTAATAATCATATTTATATACCTAAACAAAAAACATTTCAGTGTTAAGGCTTTATCAGGCTACTCAGACTTGAAATAACTGCTAAACTTTACACATTCATAAAAAGATCTACATCTTTCCATAATGACAAAAATATTAAGGCTTCCCCACCTTGGGATTTGACCTTAGCTTGATGAAGATTACTTGGATAAACTGAATTAAATTACCCCTGCAACACAATTAATAAATACTTCCTGTGAACAGCAAGTGCTTAAATATCATCGTGACAATATAACATTAAATTACACCATTTTTGGAACCTACAGCTACCAGGTTTGGATTCAGAATCCAAGCCTGTGTAATTTAAAACTTGCCTGTCCTTAAATTGAATAAAACATGACTTGTTTGTTTATATTCTGCATATTTCATTAACTGTAGTTCTCTTCCATGCAAGTTTCAAAGGCAAACTCAGTAAAATATAGAGGAAGATCAAGAGATATTTATCTTCTAGGCTGACTTGCCTTTCACATCATTACTAAATCACTCCATAACTCCTCAGTATTTTCAGTAATTCTGCAGTTTTGGTTGGTTTTATCCATTACTCCACCTAATTCCAGGTGTTTCAATAACCACAACAGAATTGGCATGGTCCTAAAATTATTTCAGCTTTCGTTTTCTCTCCCACTGCAGTATCAGATGGGCTTTGTAAGGGGGTCACCTGCTGGGTGAGGAAGAGGCAGGATGAGCAGCAAGACTCAGTTATAAGAGAGCTGGGAAAAGTTCCTGTAATGTGAAATACGTTATATGTCTTACCCGAGCATGGTTTTCCAAAGATAACGTCACTAGTGGTATAATGAAGTACTGACTGACTCGCATGGAAGGCTCTAAAGACAGACACTGAATGAGAGGAGACAGACCTTAAATATTCCCACCTTTCCTAGTCAGACATGAGAGGAAAAGAGTCTCTTATGCAGCCGTAGCTGGAAGCTTTATTAGGAACATGGGAGAGTCGGCTCCAGTTCCTTCAGCTGCCTCAGTGACTTAAGCTGGCATCAGAAGTTGGTTGCTTAAATTGCTCAGGCACCAGAGTCCCTCAGGGCTGGGGTCACTCAGACACTTCCCTGCATTTCCTAGGTGGGAACAGGTGACCCCCACTATGCTCATAACACCTCAGCAGGAGCAGCTGTCTTCACTCACCCCAAAAAACCTTCTGCTTCCAGGTAGCCAAGCTACAAAATACACATGGCATGCCTTGGAAAGCCAAAGAGCAGGGATGAGAGGGGGCAGGGGCTCCTGAAGACCAGCTGTGTGCTGGAAGAAGCAGAGCTGCCAGGTTGCCTTCAAGGGATTTGGCAGCTCCAGCATCAGCAGCCCCTGCTCCTCCCCCTCACTCAAATCACTCACAAGCTGCAAGACAGCCATTCCCAAACTAAGGTATGGACGCACATTCAGAGGCTCTTCCCTGGCCCAGAAAACACCTGGTTATTGAACCTAAGAGGGAATAAGTTTGACAGGCAGAAGACAGAATCCATGGGGAGCACAGCACCTGCACCCCACGATGAGAGCTGGCAGAGGAGCAAGACAGGGGACACCTTGTGTGGGAACCAGCAGGGCCAGGAACCAGCTGCTCAGTGATGTTCTAACCAGCCCTGCAAGCCTAGAGGAAATCTGGCTGGTAGGAAGGATGGATACCCTGGGATTTTAGGCTCAGACTGAGGGCCAGCTCCAGTGATGGTGATTAGCCTCTGGCTGCTCTGTAACAGGTGGATAAAATATGGGTGCTGGAGAATAGTTTCTAGGCCTTTTTGCTGATTGCAAGCAGCTTTTTCAGCAGACTGAACTAAGCAGGAGAGGATTTCCCCCATCCTAAGGCACTCTGGTGTTGCCAAGCAGCTATAGCAGAGCACAGCCAGGGTAGCCTGGTCCTTTAATCTATGAGGGAAGCATGTTAATTTTGCAAGACAGAAAAGATGTGCTTGATTGGTTTTCTAACTCCCACCCTAGGGAAGACTGTGCATCACCATTCTGTTTCTTCACAGATCTAATAACCTGCTTCATCTCTTCACACTGCAAAGCACTGTTGTAAGAAACAGCCTGGTAATAAATTTCCTGCATCTTACATTTTAAATCCTCAGCATTATCAGCAAATTGCTGCTCCCTCCACACATCAGGCTTCCCAGAACAACATTTCCCAAACAGCTCAGGCTTCACCTGCAACGCTTCTTGGAAGATGCTGTCTCTCAGCCCCAGGCAAGCCTGGGCACCTCTGCAAACATGGAGCTTGCTAATGAACAGTCCCCAGTTGTCTCAGGTCTAACTCTGAAATGAGGTGCAGCAGAAAAGAAGCTCAGTTTTGGAAGAGAGTGCGTCTCTGAGCAGCAGATGGTATCAGAGGGGCAGGCTTGGTCTTCATCACTGATCCTATCGGTGGAAGAAAAAAAATAAATCACAAGTTTCAACATTTCTTTCTTCCAAGGACTTGTCAAATACATTAAGCAGTCAAGGAACAGAGGGAATTCTCTGTTTCAGGTCTTGTCTTAGATGTGAGTGAAGAGTAAAAAAAAAAAGCAAGATCAGAGAATGATAGACAGTACATCACTAGTGCAGTAAAGCACAGAAAGCATTTTTCTGTAAGCAGTACACCACTTTCAGACTGCAGGAATGTTTATTTTAAGGTTCTGTTCAGAGTCTTCACATAAAGGGTTAATAATTATCACAAAATATATAAACATTTACATATGTTAGTAAATACATAAGCTAACATGTAAATAAATTTATGTCCAGCTGTAATACCTACTACTTTCATCTGATTTTATTACATACTCCTCACATCCATGACACACTTAGGAAGATCCATTCAATAAGCTAATCTTTGATACAGATTAAGCATGACCTAAATTTTGGTCTGCCTCTCTCATATGCTCTTGCAGGAGAAAGGTTTTCTTCAAAGAGCTAAATTTCCTATAACCAGCCTGTAGGAAAACAGACACAGCTTGAGGATCCACTGTGAGCTCAGGACTGATTGCACCCACCTGGGTGGAGATGCTCCAACACCTCTTTCTTCTCCTCTTTCAGCCACATTTTGCTGACACAAGATTCAAAAAGGAAAAAAAGTCAATGTGAACATGACACTGCTTGCACCTTTCATTTCAGCTGCCTTGACACCATGTCAAGCAGAACATCAGGGCCAAGTGGGAGGGAGCAAGTGCAGGACAGAGACAAGAGGAAAACAAGTAATGCAAGGAAGAAATAAAAATACAAATCAAAAAGCGTAACAGGCAAGATCAGCATCAAAAGAGGCAAGTTCAGGAGACAGGCACTCATGAACTTGACAGGTGAACTGATGCAAGGAGCCTGTACATGGCTGTGGGTTTCAGTAGATATTCTGATGTTCCTATCCAAGTGGCTATGACATGAATGCCTTCTCTACAGCTATTAACTTTTGCTGAAACCAGGCTGTGGCTGCTCCAAGCCCAGGACAACAAGCAGCCTTTCAAAGGCTCAATGATAGCCTGTGAGTCTCCAGATTACAGCTTTGACAGATGGGCAGGGCTGGACTTGGCTGCAGGGGCTTGCACCATTCCTGCCTGCCTCTCCCAGTCCAGCATATTAGTGTAAACTGCCCTTCCTTGGGTTCGTCACTCTTCAGCAATCACAGGACCCCAGGGATTAAGCAGCAGACAGACCTCACTCAGCCCACTCAGCAAAGGTTTGGGAAAGGTTGCATGAGGCACAAAAGAAGGAACTAGAGGAGGACAGGCTGGACCCCCAGGGTGATGTGAGGGACCAGCAGCCAGGCAGCACCAAGAATCCCATTTATAAAGCTCACAAGCT
Organism: Hemiprocne comata; assembly: GCA_020745705.1. Classification (NCBI taxonomy): domain Eukaryota; kingdom Metazoa; phylum Chordata; class Aves; order Apodiformes; family Apodidae; genus Hemiprocne; species Hemiprocne comata. Next base: position 88,514,104 of record CM036588.1, read on the forward strand.
TGATACATCAGGGAGATTATGTCATTCCAGCTCTGTAAAGCTGGAATTCATCTGACCAGATGTAAATGCCAAAACAGGAGTTAATCACCGAAACTGCCTGTGCTATCCATGGAAAGAAACAAGCACTTGTCAGGCACCTTCTGTCCCTCTGGAAGCTGGTGTCTGACACTGATCAGATGAGCTGCCCCTTCCCCTTCATCAGCTCTAAACAGAGCCTGGAGTTATGAACCCAAATACAAATTTCTCTGCCATATGCATGAAAGTTTAGAGGAAACTAATCCCAGGACAAATCACACGTGGCACTTGCTTGTCATGCTGCACATGCCTGCTCCATGCCAGATCTTTGCTCAAGATGAATAAATATCCCTTTGACAGTCTGATATTTAAAAATATGCATCTTCTGTACCATGCCAACAAAGACTGAGGGCAGTGGCTTTATGTGATAATTAACAACTGTTTGGGGAAATCAATGATTAAGTTTTAAGGGCAATGTTATTTGTCATATACTTGTCCTAATTAAGATAAACACTAAGGAAGTGTGGCTGCTTTGTGGGAAATTACTCTTCCTGCAGACAGTACAGGAAGCCTCTTGAAAAAAGACGACTTAGCAACAAGTGCCTGATTTTGAGAACAGGTCTAGAAGATACCAGAGGGGCTGGGGGGGTTTCTCATGGGCTTCCAAGGAAGAACAATCCACCCTTTCAGGAATCTGCATGCAAAGTGTCAAGCAGAGAGGCTGTACCACACTGAAACCCCAGCTAAGGACACATACCATCATGCATCAGCGCTGACCTGCTGCTTCCACACCTCAAGTCCTGTTCCAAGGCAACAGCACCACAAGCAGAGCTAATGACCAAACCAAGGGCTAACAGCCTGCAGCTCTGTGAAGGGAGCCACAGCCCTGCAATGCAAGAAAAGGCTAATAATATATTTTGGACACATGGGTCTGGGTAACACAGATGACATGATGGTGATTCAGTTTAATTATAAACTTCCTGTTAGAAATATCAAGGTTCCTCTGATGGCACTGGCAATTGTTCTTCTGACTCATCCAGCTGTTGCTGTAACTAGGCAAAACAAAACCTTATACCTTAAGGTATAAATAATTGAAGAAACCATTATTTTGAAAGAGAACCTGGCATTTCATAGTTACTGAAACCATCAACCAGACAGCAATATGCAGACAGAAGTGCCCTAGAGCCTTAATTGCCTGAAGTCCACTCACCACTTGATTGGGTCCTGGCTCTGAGGAACTGAAGTTTTCACTTCAGAAAATGAAAGATTTAAGGATGCTATGCCCCTTTCCAGCTCCAAGTCTGACCCTTCCCTGTGAGAACAGGGCCGTTATCCCCAGGCTCAGTGGGAAAAGGTATCAATGGTAAATGGATGGACTGGAGGACAGATTGTCCTGCACCAGCCCACAGCAAAATGATGCTGAGCCTCTTGTCTCAGCAGAGCCTCCAGCACAAAGCAAGAACCAGCCTCCTTACCAAAAGGCCTCTTTAAAAAAAGGTACTGTTTTTCATTTGCCCCTCAGGAGGTCTCTAACAGGATGCACAAAGCCTCTGGACCAAGTGAGCTCCCTCAGCACACAACAGAGCACCACCCAGAGCTCCTGGGAAACGTTAGGGCAGCAGTTAGTTAATTAGGGTAGGGTTTGCAAGAGCCTCACAGCCGGCTCTCACCCTTGTTATGGACAATACCAAATTGTGCCATTCACTTCAATAAGGGCAGGATCAAGTCATTTGTTCTTCACAGCAGCCCACTTGTTCCTTTTAATGAGTCTCTTGTCTCCCTTTGGCACAAACAACTTGGAAAGCCTAGTTCCCCAGTGCTACGCAAAGGTGAGACATCCTTTCCAATTCTTCTATTTTATTTAAGACCTTGATTTTGATGCACAAAAGGCCTGATTTGCAAAGATGCTGTGATCGAATTGGGAAGGAGAGGGAACACAGATGTGCAGCTGTTCTGAAAATCATACCTCATATTGTGAAACCAAAGACTGAAAAATTACCAGCGAGAGCTCTGTTTTTAGTTATCCTGTGTCACAATATTCACCATTCCCAAGCAAACTTTCTGGCAAATATTTAAAGGGAAACTCAGAACCCTACGCTTTGTCAACAAAGCACAGTGATTACCTAGGGTGGCTTGTAGGCACAGCACCTGCAGCACTGCAAACTGTGTTGCTTCAGCTTGTTACCATGGCACTTTTAGTTGGATTTTGCCCATTTGCATGTGTAGGATGCCACATAAACCTTTAATATTTTTAATATGTGATGAGCTGGGCACAACTGACTCCAAATAAAATGGTTTAAAGAGCTCACCTAAGCTAGGGGAAACTGTGTTTTCACAGCCAGGTAATTTGTGGCAGGTCTGAACCACACTTGCTGGCTGCTAGAAAGCTTCTCCTGAATGGGTGTAGGTACAAGCCACATTCAGAGGCAGATGCTTCTGTGTCCAGGTGTGGTGGGGCTGCAGCAGGAAGAGCTGAGGTTGGGCATCACACTGCAGCTGGCTTCATCCTCTTCCAGCAGCCAAATCTCCAGCACCACCCTTTCCTGGCACCTGTATTCAACACAGGCTTGCTCCTCAAAGCCACCAGGGTAACCACACCATAGGAAAAGCCATGCAGTGGTTCAGAAGATGACATCTCAGTTTATAACACAGGACATTTTAAATTAACTACCAGCACAGCAATACATGGTTTTCTCAGCAAGTCAGATCCACGCTTGAGGTGAAGCCACTGGAAATGAGAACCTTCTTCCACCTTGGTTAAATATCACCTAATGCTTTGTTCAGCAGCAGAGGAAGGGCATGGAGCAATGTTCAGACCCACGGAACTTACCCTTTAACACCTCATCCTCTGTTCACTGTGTGATTACACCTGATATAAATTATTCCTGGACTGACACTACCAGGAGCTGAGAATCATTCTACGATTTGCAGGACAAAACAAAGAGCCTCTCCCAGCTCTTTTATCACACCCTCCCATCCATCCCATTAAATCCACTGTTCTGCTTGGATCATTTTTATCTGCTGAAAGGTGGAAGGAGATACATGACTGATTCCTGAGAAGTCAAGATTAACAGACATTACGAACTCTCGCTGCTGAGGGCACTCGTGGTTGCATTCTGAGAAGTCCTTCTCCACAGGAGCTATACTGCTCCTTTGCTATGGCTCCAGCATGCAAAAAAAAAAGACTCCAGCACAGTCCAGAAAAGACACCCAGAGGACTGGTTGTAGGAGAGAATTAACAGTTCTGGCATTCACTTACACATGGCACAGCTACCAGAAAACCATTCCCATCCTCTGCTATTGTGTTGCACAATGAATTAAGCACATATGACACCCTCCCACATAGTCTCATGCCTGTGAGGTTACAAGAGAAGCGCCCATGCTGCAGAACGGGCAGCTGCCCCAAAAAACCTGGCAGCCCATACCACAGGGAAGGAGAAAACCTGCTACGAAATCTTGTGCAGAGCAGGATTTGCACGTGTAACCCCTTGCCCTGCACTCAGAAAGCAATTGAATACGGACCTTACTTCTGTTCAGAGAAGGAGGGGAAGCCCAGAAAGCGCAGACGTCCCCCCAGATGTGGCAGTCACCTGGCATTTCATAAACAGCGGGTGCTCGGCTCTGTCCCCTGAAGTGCTGGAGCAGCTGCTGCTTTCTTTACCAACGAGCCCCCCTGGTGACAGCGAGATGTAGTGCCGCAATAGCTAACACGCCAGCCGGCACAAATTACTCCAAAATAAGCTTTTCGATTAACTGCTGTGGCAGTGGCCTAGCTCAAAGAGAAATAACATTTGAGCTTGCAGAAGAACGGTATGTGTCCAGGCAAGAGGAAGGGATGGTAGGAGATCTCCTCCAGAAGCAGATGTACCACCCCAAGGGGCAAAGCAGCACCCTATCACCCAGTCCCTGCCTGCTTACCTCCACACGACCACCAGGACCAGCCACGTGATGATAATTTTTGGAAAGCCTACTCCTAAGTGGCTCCTTCAAGAAAAATTACTCCACCGTGGTGAAGAACTTTCCCTAAGCAGCACAAAATTCACTACCCCCTGGGGGGCCCGAAGAGCTACGCTCGAATGTATAAGCATATTTAAATGTCTCAAGCTTGTTTTATGTGTGTTATTTGAGGATAGAAGTGGTGAAATGTCATCTGCTTCTTGAATATCTACACAACAATATATAACATTTTACTTGAAACATTTTTGCTTTAATTAATTTAAATGCAACTGAGCCATCCTACTATTTCATATATAATCCCAAGGATTTAGTAGTGGGAAATGCAGTATCACAGCTAAATAATGGAAAGGTGGCAAGATCAAAAACTTACCATAAAATCAGCCTACTTAGCATAGTAAATAGCTTATTAATTTGACAAGGGATAACGATTTTATGGAAATGTGTATTAAAAAATAATCCTGTTCAGTTACCCAATGTTTGCCAGCCTTAGTTCACACACAGAAACAAACCCAGACTGGAGCACCTTCTCCAAAGTCTGTATATCTGTACATATTTGCAGCATAATTAAAAGCATCTGTAGTATTATAGAGTGAGATACAATTTTCAGAAGCAGTAATTGAAACAGCAAAGTTTTGCTAAGCCTTCAATAAACCTAGTGTGTTCTGCTTAGTTGTTACAGAATCCAATATACAATTAAGATTTAGTAGTGAATTAGACTTCAGTCCTTCTTATAGCTGAGATTGCATCTAAGTGGCATCATAAAAATTTACAGCCAGAGCAGACATTGAATGCTTGGCCCAGCTAGCCTCTCTCCTGTGAAATGCTCATTTCACATACACTCCCTGCCTCAAACCCTGCTTCTCACATTCATCTAATGACAGTTCATTGCTCCACAGCTTCCCTACCAGGTCACTGCTGTCTGCTGTAAGTTAAACTTTTAAGGTAGAAATGTAGGGGGGTTTGTTTTTCTTTTGGGAGGGCTGGGTATGTCACATCAGCATCACCCTAAAAATAAATTCCAAGAGGAGGTAAATCATTCAATTAAATACCAAGGAGAGACAGAGGTGAGTGGAAATCCAGCTGTCAGCACATTATTCTCTATGTACAGAGCAAAGATTAAACTATAGCAGGTGGCAACAAGACTGCTGTTTGTGTCCTGAATTCAGAAAACACATTTCAGTGTTTCCCAGAGTAGAGATTCAGGGCTGGGAGGATGGAGATCCATTCTGAAGCACTGACAAATACTCTTACTGAAAGCTCCCGGATCACATCAAAACAAAATCACATAAGAGCACAAAGGAAGTGATAAAGTCACCATAAGAAACACTGCTGAAGCCAGATGCTTTATTTTGAATCACATCAGGATTTTGCCAGTCAAGTATTTCAGAGAGAAAATCTGACAAAATATTTTAGTGAGGCAGCATCTTCTGAAGGAAAGCAGGAAAGCTTTGACCAACACCAGTCCCAAGGCAGACTCACTGCAGTCCCTGGCAGTAGAGTAGCAGTCAGGCTGCAGAAGGACGCAAAACACAGGCAAAGCAGGGCTTGGTGTTTGCTGTTGCCTTTGTCAGAAACATGGACAGTGGAATTGAGTGCATCATCAGCAGTTTCACCAACACCAAACTCTGTGATTAGGTCAACATGCTGGAAGGGCGGGATGCCATCCAGAGGGACCTTGACAGGCTTGAGAAGTGGGCTCATGCAAACTGCATGAAGTTCTACAAGGCCAAGTGCAAGGTTCTGCACCCAGGTTGGGGCAATCCAAACTACAAATACAGGGTGGGTGGGGAATGGATCAAAAACAGCCCTGAGAAGGACTTGGGGGTGATGGTCGACAAGAAGCTCAACATGGGCCAGCAATGTGCACTTGCAGCCCAGAAACCAACCGTGTCCTGGGCTGCATCAAAAGAAGTGTGGTCAGCAGGTCAAGGGAGGTAATTCTCCTCTTTACTCCTCTCTGTGTAGGTGGTGAAAGATGCAGATGAGCATTAAGTGGGACTTTGAAATGGATGGGAGAGATTCACTCTGCTGTCATCCCCTGGTGCTCTAGCCCAAGCAGCACTTTTGGAGCCAGGGATCTGAAGGTACACTTCCTCCAGGAACACACCCCGGAAATACTGGCACTGCAAGAGCTGGTTTGCCTAAATATTAGTCCATCTGCAAAAAACACCTATAAGCATCTTCCTCTGGAGCCAAACATCTCAGTCTTTAAATGACTGAATTAGCAGACTCGCTTAGTAACCCCAGTTCATTCAGATACCACAGACTGGCTTAGTTCCCTGACAATCCATTTGCTAGATCCTTGTTAAAATGACAATCCAGCAAAAATTAAACTGTACCACACTGCTAGGCCTGATCCAAGGCTTAGGAAAGACCATCCAAGCCATCCTGGATTAAACCAACAGTACTTCACAAGATGAGGCTGTAAACAGGAGTAGTGCTCCCTAACCCCAAAGGGAACAGAAACACAGCTCAACTTTTTTGGAAGCTCAACACTCCCAAGTCTTGGACACCTAAGAACTGCAAACTGTCCCCTACTTTCAGATAAATCCTACAACACTTGGAAAACACAAGTTACTTACCAGTATCTGATAGCAGAAACTGGCCTGGGATGCTCCCCCCTCCACATCTGCATCTCAAAAGCTCCGGTGTGTATTTAACACCAGAGTCTTCACCCTTGGGCCACAAGAAAAACCTCAGCACACAAGTGCTTAGCATGCTCTGGCAGGGGGGGTTGGACTAGATGATCTTTCGAGGTCCCTTCCAACCCCTAGGATTCTATGATTCTATGATCAAGCAAATGCTCTCAGGTGCTGAATGGCTAATGTATCTCCTAGTAATTCACTGCAATAATCTTCCGATGAACAAAGCAACACTGCCTCTGGCACAAACTCCACACTGTATTATAACCAGGGAAAAAGCAGAATAGGGATTTGGGTATAGGAAAGAGGTGCAAAGCCATTCCACTAAGGTGCTTTTCTGGATCTACTTGAAGTTTTTTAAATTACTAAAAGCAGGGGGAAGGTGTTCATTTTAAATGCCTTCACCATGATGCAAGTCAGAATTTGTACTCACAAAATGAGGATAGGCATCCACAGCAGGGAGGGCTTTAGGAGAGCATATTCTTCTGGAGCATGAAGAGATCACCTTCAAACTCTTCAGCAGATCCAAGAGCACAATGTGGTGTGGGATAAACCTAAAGTCAGGAGCCAAAAGTACAGTTTTGTTGGCCAGTCAATACCCCTGGATTTGCTATTTACTTGGCCTTACCTCTAGAACATGGTGGCAATGCAGGTTTCTCTGCTGATAGCCAGCAGAGCACCAGCAACAAGCAGATGTGGGAATGAAAACTGGTATTCCTTCTTCATCCCATGGCATGTCCCACAGCTATCTCTAAGAGCAGATGCTCAAACATCACCATTTTTCTGATCAACAATGCCAGTAAGATCAAATAATTGAAGTCCACGAGACACTCTAAAGGGATAAAATGTTTTCCCCTCCATTTCTCTGCAGACTCGGGAAGTAGCAGTACTATCATTACTTCAAAGTTCAGTTGGACATAACTTTAAAAGTAAAACCACTGCCTGACACAAGTGTCTGATACAGACTTTTTTTTCCTCTTAGCTTAATCTTTCAGCTATTTTTCATGTAAAGACTTTTAACACAGAAAGCAAACAACTGCCTGTTCTGTACAGATCACAGGATGTCAGTAACACTCCCAAGTGGTTAATTCCTGACCTAAAACGAGCTGTCCATAAAACAGGACACAAGACTTAGCTCTCCATAACTCTCAAACTCTTCTTGATGATAGATAGCATTTACTTAAAAGTAACTAGGCACAAAAGGAGAGGCCAAAGCACCAAGAAGTAATCAACAGCTTAAAATAAGATGAGCCCTGGCATACTGTGGAAAGCAGGCTTTGAGGGAGCACAACTCCATTGATTTACTGCTTTCTGCCAGGTGAAGTTGCCAATCACTGACCAGAGCAGAGGAAGCAGTTACCCTTCAGGGATGGCACCAGACTATTCATACGCCTTCAGACTTGCAGGCTGGCCGTGCCCTGCTGCAGGCAACAAGCAGCAGCAACTGCTCTGAACTGTTTTGGGCACAAATTGTTGTAATCACTCCAGGAAATTTGAGAAATCTGGGGGTTTTCTTTTTGTCATTATAATATTGCAGCTGCTTCCTGAGGACAAGGCTGACATTAGGTTGTTGCTCTTACTCCTCCACATACCCTAAGGTTTTCACTGTCTGACATGCAACTTTAAGTCAAAATGTGTCAAAGTTCTGGAAGCTTTCTTTCCTGAACCCATGCAATTATTTTTTAAAACAAATGACAGTACAAAATAAATATGAGATCAACTATGCTTGAGCTTACTGTTCTTCCACTTTATCTGCAATTAAAAGCAGTTAATTTTAACAGCAATAAAAAACAAAGGGGACAGCTAGGGATGAGGTCTGCATAAATTGACAGACAGTATTGCACCACCAAATACATCCAGTTTTACTTATCCCTTACTTTTTTTTCCTCTGCCAGCCTAATCACTTTCCACTTGTGGTAATTACTGTGCCAAACCCCTCCTAGACAGCTGTTCTGGTTCATACATGGATAAAAAAATCAGCACTTTCATCATTTTGCTTCAAATCCCTCCTGGTTCTCCAAACTCTATTACAAAAACACATCCCAAAGAGCCAGTCAAATTTGTACTGAAACTTATTTTTTACTTTTATTTTATTTTTGGAGAAGAAATAAGAGATTGTTGTCTCCTCAGTGCTTAAGAGGATCAAGCATCAAAACAACTGGCATCTCAGTCAAATTGGAAAGTAATCGGGTTTCAGTAAATAAGTATTTTATCAAGGCTTGGACATGATCTGTGCAGACTATGCAACAGCAAGAGATTTAAGTCTTGTGAAAACTGAGAATTAAAAAACTGGTGGGACCAGATGGATAAGCTTTTCTCCAGACTATAGTTAAAAACCAATTTGCATTACAGCAAGTACATAAACCAAAACCAAGTAGGCATTTAGACATCAGTGGCACCAGTATAAGATTAATACCAGCCACAGTAAGTCTTACTCTCCTGTTGAATCACTTCTAATTCCTGTCTAATCTATCTCTAATGCATCCACATCTACAGTATCTATTACCCTGTAAGAGCAATGCTTGGCTAAAAGGGACATTCTTCCCATCTGCCATTACAAATGATTACTTGGCCATCACACATCCATTCCAATCAATCCTTTTATATTATGTTCAAAATACAATTCCAGTTCATATCTCCCAGAATTACAGATAACAAAGCTTTCTACCCTAATGATTTCCATGTATTGATCCATGGCACATACTAAGAACCAAGTGGGATGAGATGGCTAAAATATAGCTAGGCCCTACTCAAATTTGAGAAGTCTTAGCCTTTTTCTACATTTCTTAAGTATTTAAATTAACAGATTTGAATATAAATTGAAGGCTGCTAAGTCATACTTAAGCCCAAACTTATCGCAGTACATTTTTCCTGTCTCATTTATGCTCTAAAAGTAGCCCAAACACACCGTAAGTTCTGATGCTTTGTATCAGATGCAATTCCATCAAAACTCTGGCTACTAAAAAAAGCCAAGAAAAAGCACAAAGCCCAATCTGCTGAGGAAAAAAGCCGGTATTTAGCCAGAAACCTAACTTTAAAAACAAACATTAAGTTTCAGTGCTTCAAAATTATGCCTCTGGCTATCCACCTTGACATATCCTTATTCCAGTTCCTAATAGTCTCACTACAATCACTGACCAACGTAAGTGCTGCAGGGGCATTAGGACAGCCATCTGTTAACAGCCTTGTACCTTCTACTTTACATTCGAGTCTTTCAGGCTTGGAATTTTTAAATTGTTTTTTATTCCCTAGGGTAAGCCTTGGAAATATGCACATCCCTCTAGCTTCACAGACCCAGGGGAAGAACAGTCTAACACCAACATCGTCAGTGCAATCAAGAGCAAAAGAGCAAAGACCAGCAAGTCAGTTAATTTTATACCAAGGCAGCATCTCTCAAAGCAGCACCATCCATATTGTACTTAAAAAGAGAGAGCACTTTTGCAGAGAAAAGCAAACTCCAGCATTTTTCCTAACAAGGAAATATTTAAGTTCTGTAAAGCTTGTTTTCCATATAAATTACACTTGAGAAAGGCACACTTGCCAGACAGCTCTTGTTAGTTAGGTCTGTCCTAGGTTGAGCTAATTTTCCTTTTACTGATTTTTTTTCCCTTCAGTAAGCTTTAACTAGCAAAAAGTGTTCCAGCTAGTGGGCTGCTAACACTGGAATGTTTGTTTCTGCTGAGACTCCCAAGGTCGCTTCTTAGCTCTGCTGCTACAGAGGCTACCTGGGCAGAATTGTATCTGTGACCCCCTGAAAGAGGCTGAACTAGACAGACAGAAGAACTGACCCAAGGTATTCCATTCCATATATCTACATAAGCTCCAAGGAAGGTCAGAGATCACAGAAGACAACTTCCTTCCTGCTTCTTCTTCCCTTCTCTTCCACCCATGGCTGGCGTCCAGGGAGGACTCCATCCATCCATCACAGTCAACCTCAGGCTCAGCCCTGACCCTCATAACTCTCCTCACAACCCTGTCTGCTCTGCCATTATAAAAAACGGTGGACTGAGACATTTCAGGACTGCTCACAGCTAAGGAGAGTGCCAGGAGAGTTGCTGGGGGTGGGGGAAGGCAAGAGGCTTTTGCATGTTCCTGAAAATACTTGTATATAATTGTACATATAATTCAAGCTGTCTAATTTAGTTTTCAATCCAGCTAAGTCTCTCTCCTAATTCTCTCTCTCCTTCCCTACCTGGGTGGGAGGGGGAGGGGATCGAGAGCTTGTTGTCTCTGGTTTAATTGCCAATCCTGAGTCAACCTTTGACAAGGTCTTAAATTAGATCATTAACTTTTTGTACATCAAAGCAGTAGCTAATTTCAGTCTATCCCATTGTTATTTAATCTCACTGCAGATCATTTGCAGGAACTCTGATACCACAGGGAACTCCTTCACAGAGGATGTGCCCTTGAAGTTACACTAAGCATACTCATTCCTGTTGCTCTATGCTTAGTGTGGAACAACCATGTTGTAGCACATACTTGGTTTTCACTACTGTTACATCCAAAAAACAGAACTGAACCAAGTGATGAAGAAGCTAACACTGCTCCAGCCTGAATTAACTAGATTTACCCTTCAACACCACATTTAGTGCAGTTGATCTGAAATTCAGAGCTAAACATAATGTCACTTCATATCTACCAATATGTCTAAGCACCTATTTCCTGCAGAACTTGCATTTCCTTAGAAAGTCTACAATTCAGAAGGAAACAGATCATGTAACTTTGCCCATTGGAGCACTGAAACTAGTACAACACTCAATTCAACCAGCTCTTTATTACTATTATACCGAACACTGTTCTTAGTTAAGAAAAAGCAATTAAGTACAGAAGCCAGCTGCATGTTGCTGTTTAGTACCCAGAATATCCAATTTAAATTCTTCACCTTCCAAACCAACTTTCTTCCTGTTCTTTGATAGACTTCAAAATCAATAGTTTGACTGACAACACCATTTTCTAAAGTTTCATACCCGGAGAGAAGCACAAGTCATGAAAGGTTACGTTGCTAAAGTCTAAAGATTTAGACTCACGTTTTAGCAGTCAAGTATTACAAGACAGTTCTTTATTTTAAACATTAAAGTGCCAGGTTTATGTACAAATTATTAAAACAATAGTATAAAAGGTAAACTTAAAACCTGCTAAAAAAAGCAGTGAGGTCATGTAGTTGCCTCCAGAGTTTTCTACAGAGTATTCAGCAAATTTAAGACTAGGATTTCTCAACTGCTTCTTTGTTTATGGGGAGAACAGCAGAAGCTAGTGATCACTGTCCATCATCTCCCATCTTGCAGATGAAGGTGCCTGTATCTTCCACAAAATTGAGTAGCATGTTGTACGAAATACATCTAAGCATTCTACAAATTAACACCATTGGCAAAGTCTAATAAAAAGGGAATTTAATGCTGGAGCTACACTAGCCTCCTGAAAAGTACCAATACCGACACACTTCTGAAGAGTGGGGTTTTAGTACAGGAATCAAGTCACACTGTGACTCATTATGTTCAATGTTTCCCTGTAAACAGGGGAGCACACACACTAACTCATTGGTCTGTTAATTTAAAATTCTGCATCCAGGGTGAAAGAGTTGTCTGTGGGCTTGGACATGACTCCCATCCTCTGATATTCACCTACTCGCTTCTCAAAGAAATTGGTCTTGCCTTCCAGAGAGATGTTTTCCATGAAGTCAAAAGGATTCTCCGCTTTATAGATCTGAAATGCAAAGGCAATTCTATAGTCATAGAATCATAGAATCCTAGGGGTTGGAAGGGACCTCGAAAGATCATCTAGTCCAACCCCCCCTGCCAGAGCAGGGTCACCTAGAGCACATCACATAAGAACGCATCCAGGTGGGTTTTGAATGTCTCCAGTGAAGGAGACTCCACAACCTCCCTGGGCAGCCTGTTCCAGTGCTCTGTCACTCTCACAGTAAAAAAATTTTTGGATATTCACCTTGAACCTCCTGTGCTCCAATTTACACCCATTACTCCTTGTCCTATCACTGGTCATCACTGAGAAGAGCCTAACTCCATCTCCCTGACACTCACCCCTTACATATTTGTAAACATTGATGAGGTCAACGCTCAGCCTCCTTTTTTCCAAGCTAAAGAGACCCAGCTCCCTCAGCCTTTCCTCATAAGGGAGATGTTCCACTCCCTTAATCATCTTTGTGGCTCTGCGCTGGACTCTTTCAAGCAGTTCCCTGTCCTTCTTGAACTGAGGGGCCCAGAACTGGACACAATACTCCAGATGTGGCCTCACCAAGGCAGAATAGAGGGGGAGGAGAACCTCTCTTGACCTACTAACCACACCCTTTCTAATGCACCCCAGGATGCCATTGGCCTTCTTGGCCACAAGGGCACATTGCTGGCTCATGGTCATCCTCCTGTCTACCAGGACCCCCAGGTCTCTTTCACCTACACTACTCTCCAGCAGGTCAGCCCCCAACCTATACTGGGACATCGTGTTGTTCTTCCCCAAATGCAAAACTCTACACTTGCCCTTGTTGAATTTCATCATGTTTCTCCCCGCCCAACTCTCCAGCCTGTCTAAGTCTCTCTGAATGGCAGCACAGCCTTCTGGTGTGTCAGCCACTCCTCCCAGCTTAGTGTCATCAGCAAACTTGCTGAGGGTACATTCTATACCCTCATCCAGGTCGTTGATGAAGATGTTGAACAACATCGGTCCCAGTACCGACCCCTGAGGGACTCCACTAGTCACAGACCTCCAACCAGATTCTGCCCCATTGACTACAACTCTGACTCCTTCCCATCAACCAGTTCCTGATCCACCTCACTACCTGATCACCAAACCCATACCTGATCAACTTATCTACAAGGATGCTGTGGGAGACTGTGTCAAATGCCTTACTGAAATCCAGATAAACCACATCTACCACTCTACCATCATCTATCCACCTAGTAATTTCCTCATAGAAGGCTATGAGGTTAGTCAAACATGATTTACCCTTGACAAAATCATGCTGACTGCTCTTGATGACCCCCATGTCCTTGATATGCCTAGAGATAGAGACAAGAACAAGTTGTTCCATCACCTTTCCAGGGATGGAGGTGAGGCTGACCAGTCTATAGTTACCCAGGTCCTCCTTCTTGCCCTTCTTGTAGACTGGTGTGACATTTGCTATCCTATCACTGCAGGTGCTTGCATCTTGAATACTTGTGAGCATTAGAGATCAGCTAGGAGGAGTCTAATGACACCCTCAGCAGGCCTACTATGTACTGAACAAAATCCTGCCCCAAGCCTTCTCTGCTGTTCCTGTCTTTTAGCTGCAGCCAACAGAAAGACAGCAACTCTTACATAGCTGTTTTGCCACAGCATTCTTTTGCTTTTCCCTCTGTGGGTCTCCAAACAGGATCTAGCAGCAGGGCTGCTAAATGGTTTTACAAGTTATACCAATATCGTTGCAGTCACTGTAGGATTTCAGTTTCTGAAGGACATCAAGTTTAATATTAACCTTTTCCCCATGAAAGTTTCAGTGCATTGGAGCCTTACCTTGTTAAATCCCAGTTCCAACATGAGCCGGTCTGCTACAAACTCTATGTACTGTTTCATTAAAGTGCAGTTCATGCCAATCAGATTTACAGGCAGTGCCTCCGTCAAGAATTCCTGCAGATAATAGAAGCACTTTATGCACAGAAACTGGTATTCATGCTGTACTATCTAGGTTAATTCTATACCAAACAGCTCCCCAGCTTTCTGCTTAATTGCTATCAAGTTCCTAAACAAGGAGGAGACAATTACCTGTTCTATGAGAACAGCATTCATGATAATTTCCTTTACTCTCTTCTCTGATGGTTTGTGTATCAAGTGCTTGAACATGAGGCAGGCAAAATCACAGTGCAAGCCCTAGAAACAAGTTTCAGAAAATTATTTCAGGAACACACAGTTAGAAGAACCACTCATATTGGTAGCACAGAATAAAGAGCCCAGTACCTAGGCACCGTCTTTGCCCTTGAACATTTAATGTTCTTTACAGGCAACTTTCTGCCTAACCAAAAGGAGGCATAAGCGAGTTCAGCCAGTACCAGCTGCATTTGCTCCAAAGGGCAAGGTACACTGAGTGCAAAGATTGGTGACAACACTTAAACTACTTCAGAAGAAGTAAAACACAAAGTTCATTTATGCTCTACTCTAAGATGTGTAATGACATACATTTACACACTTTAGTGAGCTTTAGAGACTGCCTGTTTCTAAACACACTGTTTTAAAATATGGGCTCCAATTGAATATCATTACTTTGAGTTACTGTGGTACATTACCATCTTAACTGCTGGAGTTTGATTCATACCTCATCTCTACTGATGAGTTCGTTAGAAAAAGTGAGTCCAGGCATTAATCCTCTTTTCTTCAGCCAGAAAATTGATGCAAAGGAGCCAGAAAAGAAGATTCCTTCCACTGCTGCAAAAGCTACTACACGTTCTCCTGTTAAGAAAAGATTGACAGTGGTATCATGCAGAAAACTTAACAGGATTAGTACCCAGAAGTTGTGAATAGACCAGTTAAGTGCAGCATCCTCCTCCAAGGAGAATGAAGAAGTTTCTGCTCATGTGCGCTGTAGCCTGCCCTTAAAATATAAAGGTTCCTGGTCATTTTTAAACATGAGAGTAAGAACCAATAAGAGTAGCTATTAGGTAGCTAAAGCCAAGGCTCCTTCCCCCCAGGTTAACCATCAACACCATCCTCTTTTGAAGGCTGCACACAAAAAAAGAGTAGTCATTTTAGCAGCTGATTTAAGTCAGTGTCTGATCATTTTTTATTAAGAAACTTTAGCTATGCAGAATGCTCTAATACTAGTGAAATAATCCATCTCATCCTGCCTTTGAATCAAGACTTAAAAGAATCAGTAAGGCAGAGGAGCTACAACCTCCAAACTATGTCTGCTGCAGACAGATGGCCAGTGCAGTTCTAGACAGAGCAATTTAAAATTGATCACAGAGCCAGGTGTACAAAGATTGTCCCATGAGCTACAACATTCAAAATGACAATTTTACAAATATTCATGTCAGTAGCTCATCTCCAGGATGAAAATTGTTCTCTTCATCTCCAGAATTATACCAGTGACTTACAACAGGGAGCATGTACTCTCCCTGTGAGAGTAACAGCCCCTGTGAACTGTGAAGTATGGAGAATTGATGATTTCTCCATCTTTTTTACAGAAGGAATTCCACTTTACTTCCAATAGATGTACTCACCATATGTTGCTTTCTTGTCCCCAATCCAGCGCATTGCCCAGTCAGCCTTCTTTTTAACACATGGTAATGTTTCAATGGCATTAAAAAGAAATTCCCTGAGAATGATAGAGCTCATTAGAATTGGACATCAGCACAATTATATCATATTCATAGCCATAGACGGTCTTGTTTACTTAGAAGTGCTCTGCACCTTCACAAGTCTCCTTTCCCATTCTATTCTTTTCCAGTCTCGTTGTATTTGTGCCCATCAGCTACCTTTAAATCACCTTCCCATCACATCAACACCAATTCACATGAATTCCCATGACAATATCAAGGGGACTACTGTTTCATCAAGTATTGTACTTGAACGAGGCTTTCCAAACTAACCAGCCTCCACTCTCCAATAGCAAGGCACCAAAGCTCTCCTGTAAGCAATTTGTCCTAAAACACATCTTGGAATTGTGCATCTCAGGGCATTATATGGTTGGCTTTCTGTGAAGTAGCAGCAATTAAGTATCTCTAGACTGCAAAGAGCATTGCAATACCACATGACCTTTCTCTCAACAGGATGTTGGTCTGACAACCCATCAGAATAACCCAAAGTCCAGACTGATCAAAGCCTTGCATTCAGTTTTAAGATACCATTCTTGAATTGATTCAGCTTATAATTTTACATTCTAGTTCTATCTCTTTATCAAGACCACAAGCCACCTTTTGACAAATGTGACATGCTTACCCTTCCCCCCAAGCAGAAGAGTGAAGTAAGGGCAGCATGTACCATGTTAAAGTGCCAGCTGTTAACTAAATGCACTGGGTTTTAGAGATGACATTTTAATAAATTCTCAGACAAGTTCTCCTACACAGCTTTGTACTAGGTGCAGCAGTCATCCATTAGTGCTTACTGAAATTTAAAATACCCCCTTATTTGACTGCTCTGTCTTCTACGTAGTTTCATTCCTTTAAGCATTAAATGGTTTCAGTTTTGCTTTTAATCTAAGCAAGCTCTTGCTGATACTCTCCAGAGAAGTTCTTCAGTTGCTCTTAAGCAGCAGCAGTATTTTATGTAAATTTAGTCTAAATCCTAAAATTAGCCTTAAAGTCAGTGACTGATATTCATCACTTAAATATCAACACTTCAAGAGTTTCAAACCTTTCATAATCAAGCGATACAAACCTCTCTTTAGAATCTTTAATGTAGGTGTCGATAAGAAGACTGTACATTTCGGAATGTATATTTTCCATGGCAATCTGGAAGCCATAGAAACAACGAGCTTCTGTGATTTGTACTTCTTGACTGAACCGCTCCACCTAGAGGAAATAAGTGTGTTTGTAGAAGCGCTTTTAACTAAATTGCAGGTTAGAGGCTTTGATGCCCTTTAACAGCCCTTGCTCAGCCCATGTAGTTTTCTTCAGATTAATTCCAGACACACGGATTATTAGTAGCAGTAGCCTCTCACAGCTCCAAGTCATGAGTTCTTTGGTCCCAAGAGAAATGGGATAACGTCTTAATTTTACTTAGCCCCCATTAGAGAGAAGAGCACTGAGAGGGGAAAGCAGAGCAAGAGCTCTGAGCCAGCTAAGTGTAACTGTAAGGCAACGCTCAGTGTTCAGTGGGGGAATAGGCTAGCTTTTAGATTATAAAAGGAACCCAGATTTCATAGAATGGCTTGGGTTGGAAGGGACCTTAAAGATCATCTAGTTCCAACCCCTCTGCATGGGCAGGGACACCTCCCACAAGACCAGATTGCCCAAAGCCCTGTCCATCCTTCCCTCAAACACTTCCAGAGAGGGGACATCCAGAGTTTCCCTGGACAGCCTCCTTCCAGTGTTTCACCACCCTCACATAGCTAACAAGCTTGTGGAATCAAAAGTGTAGTTATTATTTGTTAGTTTTACTTCACAAAGTGATGTTTCTGTCAGGACTGTCTCTACACACCAAGTTTTCATTTACGATGCCATCACTGGCAGCAAAGAAGGCAAGGACATGAGAAATGAAGTATTTCTCCTCAGGCTTCAGAGACTCCCAGTGCTGGATATCTTTGGAAAGGTCCACCTAAAACATTGCAAAAAATAAGAGATTACATCATTGCAAAGAGATGGGGGGAGGGTTCCGGTACGAGGCCGTACCAGCGCCCGGCGCTGCCCCCGGCACTGCCCGAGGGCTGCGGGCAGCAGCAGCCGGGGAGGGGGCCCATGGCCGGCCCGCCGCCCCCTCCCTTACCTCCTCCGCCGTCCAAAAGGAGGCTTCGGCCTTCTTGTACATCTGCCAGATGTCGTGGTACTGGATGGGAAAAATGACGAAGCGGTGGGGGTTCTCCCGCAGCAGCGGCTCATCCTCTTCCGCGCCCTGCACCTGGAGCAGTGGAGAGCGGCTAGGCTCGGATCGGGCTCAACTGGGGCTCGGCGGCGGGGCCGCGCCGGGAGAAGAACGGCTGAGGCGAGGCCGGCTTTGGCGGGAAGCTGAGGGCGGCAGTCAGCCATAGGGGGAGGAGGGGCAGCCCATGAGGGAGAAGGGCGCGGGGGGAGCAGCCGGCGGAGAAGAGCGGCCGTGGAGAAAGGGACACTAGAGATCACCCGTGGAGAAAGGGACAGGGGGGCCAAGGGGGGGGCAGAAGCCGCCAGGGAAGGGGGGAGGGGAGAAGAGCAGACACGATGCCCGGGCGTTCCACACTCACCGGCTTCCCGTCGCCCTCCTGAAAGATCTTGCGGGCCGCCTTGCTGGCCAGGACGCGGGCGCTGCTGAGCGCGGGGGGCTGCGGAGAGAGAGAGAAGGGCTGAGTGAGAGCGCTGCTACGCTCCCAGGCGGGACAGGAGGAGAGGGCGGACGGCCGCTCACCGTGTTCTCCTTGTCGCTTAGCGCCAGGTTCTTCATGGGCGACAGGCGGGGCTGGTCGTGGCGGGCGGCGAGGGGGGCGCGGGAGGACAGCATGACGGCGGCAGTGAGACGGACAACACTAGGCAGCAGGAGCGCCGAGCTCCCGCGCCGCTTTTTTATATCCGCTTCGAACTTGGCGCCAGAACGCCCGGCTGGCCGCTCACAGCCAACCGCTGCCCGTCGCCGCCGCCCGCCCCCGCACTCCCATTGGCTGACATGGCCCTCGGAGCCCCGCCTACTATTGTTGTGGCGACGGCGGCGGGAGGAAAGGGCCGGCTCTCTGCTTTGGCGCCAGCATAGGGGGGGGAAAGGCGGGAGAGCTGCGAGGCCCCGCCATGCCCTGAGGCCCCGCCCCGCAGAGTCCCGCGGCCTGGCGGGGAATCTCCTACGGGGCACGGCGGGGCTGCGCAGCCTGGCAGCGAGAGGGGGCTCGGGGGGGTACGGGAACAAACACCAGCGCAGCCTTGGTCACTCGCGGCACGCGCCGTGTCCTGTACAGAGAGGTTTATCTGCCGGTCCTACACGTTATAGCTGTTTTTAAACGGTTTGGGACACAATAGGAAGAAGCAAACTTGTTTCCTGGTACTGGAATGGTCTTAGTCTGGGTTTAAGGTAGAGTTCCAGAAATGCCATGTTCCCCCCATCCCTGTCTTGCCCCAACTCCCCCCTCCTGGTCCCTCCTACCTACCGATTCAATTTGACTTTCAACACTTAAGCTCTGGATCTGGAAACAGAAACTGACTTCTTGGAGAAACTGACTCCAGGCGCTACCTGGCTCCACATCTTTTTAACAAGAAAGGGAGAACACAGGTATTACGAAGAAGAGGTGAATATTTATCTTATTTTAAAAGTTGACATTTATTTTATATTCATTAAATTGCCTTTATTTGAACAGCATAATTTCCCTCCTCCAACTCCACAGAGGTTCTGTGCCCTTCAACCTAAATGTTTTCCCTGAAGGAGTTTTAATGAAATCAGGAGCTTAATGACACCAAATAGTCACCATCCTCTGAGCACACACTCCCAGGAGTCAGGATGATGAGTTCCAAGGCCCAGCACTGCAATACACTTGGCTGGAAAAGAAGCAGGAGGGCAGCAGAAGACTGACCACAGGGCAGTCAATATGGTCCTTTCAACTGTATAATATTATGTTGAATTGACTGCTTTAATGCATACATTTAGAAGAAAAGCAAGAATACTCCCCTCTGGAAGCAACTTCTGACACTGTTAATTCAACTTGACTGTTCATTTCAGCCGGTCAGCATCAAGGTCACAAATCTGGGTCTGAGCCCTTCTCAGCTGGGATGTATCAGAAATGGCCAGCAGATAGATTAGGCTTGTGGTATTTATAGGTCCTATTTAGGGCATCGGACTGGTGCAGGCACCCACCCAGGAGATGTTCTGTGGGGCCTTCTGGGCTAAATATACATCCCAATATACAAATCTAAATATACATCTCCATCCCAGGAAAGCGAGCACTGCAAAACCCGAGCCCAGTAGGCAGCCTGGACAGACATGGACATGCTCCTGCTTTGCCTCAGGAAAGCATGTTCCAGGGACAGGAGTGGCAGGCAGCACCCAAGTAGTGCCCTGCTATCTCCTGCCAGCTGCTGCAGGGGCTGGCAGAGCGCTACAGCAGCATCCTCCCCACCCTAACCAAATTCATTTACCCTCCCAATAACGGATCCCAAAGCCACCAGCTTACAAACCCTGTGCTGCTGCCAAGGGCCATCATGATACAACAGCCATGCTATCGCTGCAGCTCAGTCTTCTCAGAAGCCCATGGCAGGGGATCAAAGCTCTGCCCTGGGAATGATAGCTCTGCAGGGAGACAAAACACCTGGCAGAGCACAGAGAGGGCCTGCAAGGAAGCACATTGCACCTCTGTGCTGCTGTAGCTGCAGAAATATGGTATTTGGGAATGAGTGTTCACACTGAATTTTCCTATTACAGCAGTTTAACCCAATTACATTAGTTCCTGGAGGCACATCCCCAAGGTTTATGCTCTGCGTGCAGTATTGACCTGCATACACACTAGTGGTGTCATGGAGGAAAGCAAGCATGAGGAGCCTTCTCCCCCTTCACATACATCCTCCTTCGTGGTGCAACTGCATTTTGGGACCAGCAGTTTCAAGCCAGCTCCTTTGGCAGAGCAGGGCTCAGGGCAGCAGATCCTGCTTTTAGGTGGCAGCGCTCAACATTACATGGGCGTGTCAGCTGGCTTGTGCCCTCTCTTGGGAGGTGTGAAAGGATGCTCTGATCTTCTGACTTCTGGCCCAGAAAAACAACAGCCCATCCCAAAACTCTAATTATTTTCACGCCTTATTTGTTTACAGGAATTTAGACAGGGAGAAAGGAGGAAACAAGAACAGCCTGGGGCGCTGGGTGAGGTGGGTAATGGGGTGTTGTGTAAGTGTTCACGCAGGTCCCCCTCCAGACTGCCCACCCCGGGGTCCTAGCCAGAGGAGTGACCCCAGCACCCTGGTATGTCTCATCAGCTGCAGGTGGAGCTCAGCCACAGCCGCTGTTGTGGTACCCTCAATGCCAGCACAGCAAAGCCCCTTTCCCCCAGGCACAGCTCACAGCCCTCAAACCTCACATCCCCGTCACACGTCTGCTTCATCATGATGGGTCCTGCCTTGGCTCTCGGCTCACTTATCTGATGACATAGAGTAACACTCAGGGCAGGGTCTTCCTAGCTCAGAGGATTGGTTTTCTTCCATTTTAATGCAGATTGCCTACAGGACAGATAGATAGTGACTTCAAGTTGCTGACTGCCTACCACCACTGCAGCGACTGGTCTAACTGATGAAAGTTGGTGAGGATAACTCCACGGGAGGCATGGGCTGACTCGGCACTACCTGAGGACATCCTGTGTTCTGATTACAGAGAATGTGGCTGATCTCTTGCCACACATGGAAAATTACAGGTCATTCCTGCTCTAGCAGCCTGTCAATCACAATGGATGAATAGTTCAGGGAACTTTCCTCAGGGTTACATTTCTCAACACTTACTCACCCAAAACTGCATATGAGCGGAAGGCAGCCCCAGGCCCCTTCCTTCTGGGCAGGATCATGCTGTTTATGTTGAACAGGGCTTTTGCTCAGCAGCTTTTCTGATGCATCTCACTCATTGCTACAGCACACATGGAGGGGGTTGAGCTACCCTTTCCCTCTTGCTCCAGAAAACAAGCTTGCCATCTTAGCAAAGCAGCTGGGAGTCCCCCTGTACTTCTGAATGGTTTCAAAGAAAAACACCCTCAAACCATGAAAGTCAGTGTCAGGAGACTGCAAATTATTTTTTTAACCAGGTTAGTGATGGGCAGCTTGTTTATGACCCAAACCTTACTCACCTGCAAGGAAGTCCTGGGCCCTAGCTACCCCCCATCCCTACTCTGTCTACTCCAGATGACCTTTTCTCACCCAGCAGAGATTTTTTTTCCGTGGAAGATGTGGATTATCTTCAACAGAGTGGGCACGTCCTGCCACCAGACATTCTGCTGTATGCTACCACCCCTTCCCCAAGAAATCACCTAGTCAAAACTGGCATGAAAGGACTGAGAAAGGATCCTGTCTCTTGTCTTTGGGATAGTGCAACATTTCAGCCCTGTTCTGCTCCAGATGCCCAGATAACATCTGCACTCTTCCAGCAGGGTGGAGAAAACAGGGAGACTTATCATTGTGCAATTTTTTTGGTAGCACCTGCCAGACACTTCCCTGCAGAGCCTAAGAAAGTTCAGTATTTGTCAGAGTTCAATTTAAATTGTGCCAAAAAAAGGTACTGGGAAAAGCCAGCTCCTTCCATACGGTGTCCTGTTGCTCTACCAGGGCAAATTTCATTGTAGGTTCTAGCTGTGATCCCATGGTGACAGGAAAAGCTGCAAGGGGCTGTTTCCCTCGTCAGCCCCTGTGCACAAACTGGCAGCAGCAGGAAAGACTACAAATACATTCAAGTAAGTGAAAGATGAGATAGGCATATGACTATTTATGGATGCCTTAACTGACCCTAGGAATTGTAACGGGGAAAAAAAATATGTAAAATGGAATTGAGAAGGATAGAGACAAGTGCCCACAGCATTCAGGGGACAATGAACGTTTTTTACTGCACTTGCATTCAAAGTGGTAAACACAGGAGGATAAATTGATGCAGATCTGACATTAAATGACATAGAGGCCCGTATGGGGACATAGAAAACTAAAAAAGATTGGCATGCATTATATCCTTTCAGCAGTACAGTCACACTGATCAAATGTAATCCCTTGCTTTATAAGGGTGCATTTTATTTACTGTTTCATGACATTGAGAGAATTAAAACAGGTCAACTGATAGACTTTAGAAAGTCATTGTAGAGGCACATCATTAACAGCTCAGTGTCCTGAGATTGTCTGCAAAGTTTTTATGTGGTAGATGTGGTGGGTGGAGAATAATGAGTGTAAAAGCAGCCTGTCTCACTCTGTCCTTGGTTTTCATGAGCCTAACTGCAAGATCACACATTAGGGAAGAAAACTGAAGATTACACCGACAAAATTCTGTACTGCCACTGTAGAGAGGCTGCTGGGTGATGATACATAGCAGCTCCATCAGCAGCCTCCCAGGCAAACCTGTGGTCAGGGGGCAAACCAGGACCCCTGGTGCAAAGGCAGAGGGGTCGCAGGTGGAGGTAGCACTGCTTTTCTCCTACATCCTGTGGGAGAGCATCCATGGGGCAGCCCCAAGGGGACTCAGGCAGGTGTCTACACGTGGATGGGGTGTGTAGGCACTGAGGGTACTTGAGACATCCTGAAGCATCCTGCCTGTCCTTGCTGATCCCCTGCCAGCCACACATCTCAGCCCCTCTGGAGCCTCTCAAATGGCACCGATGTCCCTATTTAGGCAACTGAGTCAAGCCATCCAACATGAGAGAGACAGACCTGCATCTGGATACCCAGATGTGTAATCATTATCTCAAACCAAGCCCACTCACTGTGTCCAGTCCCAGCACCAAAGGGATAAAAGGGTGTTGGCAAGGTGGGAGCAGTTCAGAAGACAGCCCCAGGCCAGCCTGCCCTGGAGCAGGATGCTGGAGAAAGCTGCCTCATGCAGTGCTACTGAGAGAACTGAGGAGCGACTTGATAGTCACAGTGACCCAGATACTGTAATCGAACAATGGGGGAAAAAAAAGGCATACAATCTTACAGCTTTGAGCAGTAACCAAGAAAGTGGGTTTCAGAAAGGAAATATTTCTCATCAACAGTAATCATGCATTGAATTACCTTTCCTGGGGACATGGTAGATTCCTCAATTCCTGGTCATGATTTCAAGACCTCACATGACAGTTTTATTCAGGCACATTATGATTTGCTCAGCAGCTACTGCCAAGTTTCACCAAGGGTAAAAGGATTAGGATAGATTATTTTATTAGTCCTTTTGTCTGGCATCCATCAAGATGTTCTTTCATTGCACAGCAAGCTCAAGGGCATGCCAGGAGCTTAGTTCCCTCCAGCTGTGCCTGCTGATGCACCCAACTGAAGAAAAGGGGGAGAAGAATCTTCAAGATAAAGTTTTAACAATTAAAACATCCATAAATCAATCACTGACATTATGTTTCAGCAGAAGAAGCTGGTCTTATGTAACTTGGGCAGAAAAAAATATAAAACAGGAGACAACTCCTAGCCAACAGACACCCACTGTACCTGCTCCACCACATATTACTACATCTCCCATTTGGGGGTTCACTGACCTCTAGCATTTTCAGTGAAACTGAGACACAAGTAATTTCTTTAAAACATACAGCATTTCTCGTACTCTCTTCCTTCTAAAACCCTTAAACAGATCCATTCTCTCCTCCTTTCCCCCACTAATCCTTGGGGAAGAAGAGGGATTATTTTGTTCTGTTAAAAGATACATTTCTTGAGCTGAATTAGTATTGGTGTTTCCTTCCTAGCAGGAATTGGGAAAGCTTCCGCTATGTAAGCATCCTAGATCAATCACAGATGGATACAGCAAGGCATCATATGACTGTTCTTTGCCTACACTGCCTTACAGAATTCCATCTTGTCTACAGTTTCCTGCAATATTTTCCTTCCCTGTGGCTGTCCCCATCTCTTCCTTCCTTTTTTTCTGGTATTTTTCAGCATTAGATTTAAATTCCCATCTATTCCCTTTTCTCCAGTGCTGCCACATTAATTCCTCATGAGAAGGCAATTTGCACCCTCTTTCCCCTGGGATCCTGCCCCCTCCCCACCTTGGCCCTGGGGCTCACATCTGAGCTGGTCCCACTGAGCACCAGTGGCTCAAATCTAACACCCAGTACCTCAGATCCCAGCTGAAAAGCAACTTTGAAAAGCAGCACATACCCCATGTGTGACACCATCCCTTCCCTGGCAATAGTCCCAGAACCACAGAAGGTTTTGGGTTGCAAGGGACCTTCAAAGATCATCTAGTCCAACCCCCCTGCCATTGGGCAGGGACACCTACCACTAGACATCCCAGATACATGTCCCTTATCGTAAGACGTGATGTCTCCAGCTCCATGCAGTGAGGGCACAGGTACATGACAGCCTGGGCTTGAAGTAGTTTCCTAAGGTCACAGTCAGAAAAAGGCATGAGACTGCTCCACAACTACAAGCTTATCTATCACCTCTGCAGAGCTTAGAAATGTTCAGCTGCAAAGCTAATGATCACAGACATAGACCTCAGAGCAGCAAAGCTTCACAGGGGAGAGGAGACAGGGTGCAGAGGATCTGTGCTGTTTGGACTTCGCAATCCAGTCCAATAAAGCCATGATCCTTCCTGGCAATCTCTGGGCACTGTATGGCAGGGAAACAAGACTTCACATGGGTTAGCAGAGAAGACATGCATGAGGTGGGGAGCAGGAGCAGAGGGATCAGAACATGGAGATCAGATGCTTTGCTAGAAGGCAGCAAGGACAGACAGCAATCACAGCCTTGGGTCTCAGCCCAGGTCTCTGAAGAGTCCAGGGTAATTTCTTGGGGGATGCATGGATGAAGGCATTTTGGTCTTCCAGGTCCCAGACACCATGTGCAGTAGTTGATCTTTTAGCAAGCAAAACAACCTAGAGATGTGTCTGCTGGTTCAGGTAATCCATTTTTAAATTCAGCCACCTGGACACAGTACAAAAAAAGAGAAATGAAAGCACCACAATAAGACAAAGGGCTGAGACACCTCTTCTATGGAGAACAGCTGAGAAAGTTGGGGTTGTTCAGCCTGGAGAAGAGAAGGTGCCAGAAAGACCTTATTGTGGTCATTCAGCATATGAAGGGGACTTACAAGAAAGATGGAGAGAGACTTTCTACCAGTGCCTGTAGTGACAGGACAAGAGACAATGGTTTTAAACTGAAAAAGGGCAGGCTTAGTTTGGACAAAAGGAAGGAATTCTTTATTACAAGGGTTCTGAGACACTGGAACAGGTTGCCCAGAGAAGCTGTGTATGCCTCATCCCTGGAAGTGTTCAAGGCCAGGTTGGATGGGGCTCTGAGCAACCTGGTCTAGTGGGAGGTGTTCCTGCCCATGCAGGGGGGGTTGGAACCAGATGATCTTTAAGGTCCCTTCCAACCCAAACCATTCTATGACAGAGTCAAGTTTTCCCCAGGAGGTTTCCAGCGCTCCACAGGGACGCATGTGTGGGAAGAGCGTTTCCCCGTGCCAGTCCCCGGAGCGGGACCCGCCGGGCCGGGACAGGAGGGTGAGCTCGCAGCCCTCCCACCGGCGCCGCCGCTGGGCCAGCTCCCGGGGCTGTTCCCCCGCCCTCCGCCGCTCCCCGAGGCTGGGACAGGCTGCCCACGCAAGGAGGGGGGTGAGCCACGCAGGGCCTTGGGAGGAGGCGGATAAACAGCCCCTGCGCAGCCCCATGTCGCCCAGGAGAGGATGCTGCAGAACAGTCCCCGCAAACATCCGCAGCATCAGTATCAAGCGTGACTATCTCCGCTGCCGAGGACAGTCTCCCCAGAACCAGAGAATGAAATGCCGAGAGGAATGGTCCTTGTCAGAGGAGAGCAAAGCACAGGCCTTTGTCTCCCGCAATAATGCGAGTGATTAGAGAAAATATACGTTAACCTCTGGCCGAGCATTTCCTGCTCCCACTGCTGCTAGGAGGAGAATGTGCCTTTTCCTCATGTGCTCATGCTGATTTCATATGGAAGCACTAATAAAAAACACAATGTCGGTTCCTTGTGACCTTTCTTGCAACGCTAGAAGGGAATCAGCTTTTCTTGTCCGACTATTTGGCTGCTCAGACTTCTGGGCTCTGCTCCTGGAAGCAGAGCTTGGGGTTGTGCCGGTGGCAAAAGCTCTCTGACAATATACATCTGCACCATAGCGTGCCCCAGTGGGCTTTGGGAGGGGGCTCACGTCAGCCAGGAGTCTGCTGCTGAGTCTCTTTTCAGCCTCCATTTGTCAATTGGCTCAACATTAAAAAAGACATATTCAATTTGCATCACCCAAAAATGCATCAAGCCAGCATCTTCTTCACTGCCTTACCTCCAGGGGAAGTCAGGGATCATGAGGAACATAGTCCATAACCTTGGAAGGCCCACAACTGCTTCATTTTTCAAGTCAGTCCAACTGACTGCAGCCATAAATCATGCAAAGTTTTGTTAAATTGGAAAGAAAGCTGTACTGAGCTTGCCTAGCAAACGCTGGAGGAGCAATCACTGCTCGGGAGTTTATTACCTCTCTCAGTGGTGCTCAGCTGTCCCTGCTTCCATTTACCACAGAGAGAGGTGAAAAGCTATCATCTGCTCTGATGAGGCAGAATGGAAATATAGCAAACGCAGACATATTTAGCAGCTGAGAATTAATACAAGTACCTGACAATGTAAAGAATAACCACCATCCTGCTGTCACACCAGAAAAAGCACTTGGCTGCCTGCCTTGACCATGGTCCAGTCCTCAAGGAGCACAGCGCAGCCATTGACACTTCCCTCCACCAGCTCTTACTCAGCCTCCAGAGTCAGCTGGGGCTTTTGATCCTAATTTCATGAGGTGAGCCCAGATTTCAGACAGTGACTTGCTGTCCCCCTGCAAGCTACTGCTCCTCAAGTTGAGGTGAGAGCTGGGAACAAAGCATCACCAGCTTCCAGAGGCAATGAGGGGAATGTGGTTGTCTCTAGAAAACGCTGTGAAGCATTTTCAGGGCTCTTTGAAAAGCCTCCCACAACAGCAGAACCTCAAATGAACGGGGTGGGGAAACCCTTGGTACAATACAACATCCAAGGGCAACAGAGCAAAGAAACCTCTCTCATCACATATTCCTGAGAGCGCTTTTACTCTTTGTTCCCTCCTCCCTCCATGAAGTGGCAGGAGTGCCACAAACCCATTGAGGACATAGCTGCCACTATTGCTGCTATCACAGATTCACAGAATCTTAGGGGTTGGAAGGGACCCCGAAAGATCATCTAGTCCAACCCCCCTGCCAGAGCAGGGTCACCTAGAGCACATCACATAGGAACTTGTCCAGGCGGGTTTTGAATGTCTCCAGCAAAGGAGACTCCACAACCTCTCTGGGCAGCCTGTTCCAGTGCTATATTGGGGTGTTATATCTAGTCCAGCAGGAGTCTGGAGAACCAACATCTCCAAGCAGTCCTAGAAGGTCCTGGCTCAATCCCTTATCCTCATCCCCATTCCTCATTAGACCTCCTACAGGCTCACCTATTTGCTTGCAGAGATGTGAGGCACATCACACCCCTGCAGAAGCCAGGCAGTGCTGGTGCAAGTGCTTGGCCAAATGCTGGACTCCCTCCTTTGGTTTCAAGGAGAAGGCTTCATTTGAACAAGGACTGCAGGACTCAGCTAGAGCCTGCTCCCAACCTGGAAATCCTTTCACAGCTATCGTGAGATGTGGATACATCACTTCTCTGGCTGCTCAAAGCCAGCTAGATTTAGGGCAGGGGCTAAAACTGGCTGTGGCCATTGCTCCTGAGCCAGGAGGCACATCCATCCCCACTGCGTTGGGTGTACAGTGGTGCTCTGCCTGCACACATCAGAGTGTACAGAGTCTGTGTGCACACAACAAAGCCCACACTGGGAGCAGTCGGCAGGCTGCAAACATCTGAGATGCTCTTGTAGTCTCAGGCAATTACAAGGGATTTTGTACCCAGTGCAGGGGCAGTGGTTGTCCCCTCAGAGGCTTTGGCAGGGCTGGCCAGGGACCTTGCAAGCTGAAAGCCTGGTACCCCACCTTGTGCTGCTTCTGCGCTGCAGCCACAGCATCCTCAAGGGGTTACAAGAAGCAGAGGGGGACACGGCCTTCAAAATTGGGTGGCTATAGCCAAACCACCCAACAGAAGCAGTCAGTGGTGGTGTTAACTCCCAGGGGACCAGGACCCAGCAGGGAGGGCAGCACTGTGCAAAAGAAGGTGCCACTGAGCTGGGCATCCCTCTCCATCCCTTCTCTTGGGTTCCTGGGTCTGATCCAGGCTCTGTTCAGGACAGTGCTGGGCAACAGCCACCCTGGGTACCATCAGTGACATGTCCTGCTGTAAATACAGGGCTTCCCAGGCACGCACCACTGTTACAGTCAGATTTCCACCTCCCTTGGTGCCTGGTGTTGGCTGAAGCAGTGGCAAATTTCCACATACATCTGTGTTTCGAACTGTGTAGTGTCAGAGATGAAAGCACTGAGGGCTGCACCCCTGGGGTCTACTCATGACTCCCAAAGGCAACACACTCTAGGTGTTCACTGTTGGAGAGGTTCTCATAGGAATCACAATATGCAGAGGTGACGGAAAACAATGACTTCTTTCACCAAACTGAACAAACGTTTCCCTGTTCTGTGTTATCTCCTTTTCACCGGCTTCCAGCAGTGACATTTTATGAGCATCTTTTTAGATAGCTTCTTCTCGCTGTTCCTCAAGCCAATTCATTCTGTTATACATTGTACAACTGGTTATGGTTGATTTACATTTAGCATCATGAAAAAAAAAGATTTCTGTCAGTTTGGGTTTAGAGAGAGAAAAACCATCGTGAAGTTCGTATTTTTTTTGTTGCGTTTTTTTGGACCTAAAGCCAATTTAGCTTCTAGGCAGCAAGCTAGAAAAAACAGCTTTCTAATCCAGAAAAGCTCACTGGTCTCTATTAAGCATTAAATGGCTGTGTTTTATTCCCCAGGGGGAGGGTGGAGGGTCTTCCACTCACAAATTCAAGATTTTCAAGATGATTACTATTCTACTTAAAATGCCTTCAAAAGTCTGGTTTTGAGTCTAATCCATGTTAAACAAGAGCTGGGGGAAAGTTTTGCTTGGTGAGCTAAAAGAAGCTGTGTTTCAAAGTTAATAACCTCTTTATTGGAAGTTCTTCTGGAATTAGTGTAAAAAAAAAAAAACACTTAAAAAGAAAGAAAGAGCAGAAAAAATTATATCCTCCTTCCTTCCTTCCAAAACTGACCTCTGCTGCCACAGTAACCCTCCACATTGTGAAGAGTCCTCTGTAATCCCCCTTGCTTGGAGCGTGGGCAAATCTCAAGCCTATTATTAGCAGACTCAGGTTTGTAAGGGTTAAAAGGCTCATTTATGATAACATGAAATTTAAGTATGTTTAGACTCGAAGAGAGCAAGAACTTTCTTACAGATGCCTGTACCCAATATTCAAAACTAGCATGAATAAGCCATCACACATCTCTTTTTAAAAATACAAGACTTTTCCTTTTCCAATTTTTAAAATAAAGCTAGATGAAAAGCAATAGAAATCTTCAGCTTGTCAATACCAGTCTGTGTTTGTAGCACAGTGTAGGTTCCTATGACATTGTTTCAGTATGATTAAAAATGTGTAAAATAGGGACTACTAAATAGCCATGTCTGAAATTAATATAGAAATCTAAATACTACAAAAAAGCTAAAGAAAGCAATGTAGTTAAGTAACAAATTAAAGCACTGAGAAGTTCTCATGTCCTGCCAGATGATATACATTTACTTCTCATTTCTAAAACATTACTGAATCCAACCTAAAAAGGGGCTTTGTTCCCCTGATGCTTGAAAATGACAATTTAAGGACACACCTGTAACAGCAGCACACTCTAAAAGTCATTGCATCTTTCTTATAGCTAATAAAATCAAGGTAACCTGTGTACAATAGTAAAGCAGTCAGTGTTAATGGATTACAGGACTTGTAAGCAATCCTGCTTCAGAGGCATCCGAAGCACTGCAGGAATGTGGTAGTGTTTCCCCGCATGGACCTGCAGCCTTGGCCTAGGACTTCTCTATCTCTGGAGGTGGTAGATCGTTGATTATGGCCTCATTTCGTTTGCTCTTGCAATGGAGAGCTAGAAATACTGCAAAAAGTAGGCAGAGGCCATGGCTGAGGCTGTAAGTATATCTCTTAGCCCAGATATCCAGCTGCCATGCTGTGGCAGGGTACTCTGTGCCAGTCACACCTCAGAGTAACCCAGGGAAGAGAAAGTTACTCTCAGATGGCTGGAGGAGATGTCACTACTCAGTCATGTAGGGATGGCCACAAGCACACAGCTGAGCCTGGTGCTGGCATATTTTGCCTGCACTTTGGGCAGTGTGATCTAGAAGATGCACATCCCTCAGCCACCAACGTTGAGGTGTGGACGTTTCTCAGATCACTGCATGGACAAGAACTGCATGGCTCAAACCACATCTTCAGTGGGCACAGCAGGCCCCATTGCTGCTGGGTGCTCTACACGGAGCACATACCTGAAAGAAAGAAAGATAAACTTGGTCACAGAGAAGATCAACAGCAGAATGAAGAATAAAACCAAATCTTCTCAGCCCAAGGCCGGAGACCCACCACCAGTGGTTTTCACTACATGTTTTCCATAGACCCCAAGAGTCTTCTTACTATTTCAATAGGTCTGCAAAAGTCAATCAAGCCTACTGCCACAACAGGCTGAGGCTCACACCTCTAAGACAAAGATCCTTTGGGGACCCCTTAGAAGAAAAGGGAGCATGAAGATCTGCTGCGTTCAGCCAAGCAGCTTCAGAAACTCTGCCAACTCTTGAGCGAAGGCTTTTACCAGGGCTGTGGACTGACGCATCTGAAAGCAGCATGGTGTTAGACTGGGAAATGCACCACTGTCAGCACAAAGTGAGTCCAAGCACCAGGTTTTATGGCCCACAATTTATTATTTCCATCCTTATTACACCAGGGTGTCAAATGAGATCCTGAAGATGAAACAGCAGCAGTTAGCATGCTAATGGCTACACTCATTTTCAGCCCTGTGCTCTACTCCACAACATACAAACCACTCAGACCTGGAAAAAACTGCAGCCTGTCTCAGCATTAGCACTTTGCAATTAAATCCTCACCTTTCCATCCCTTGCTCAGAGCCCAGTGTTGCTAGAAATAGTGCAGCCCTGCACTGGCTGCTCACTTTTCTCACATTTTCACTCTTCCAGCAGACTGAGCCCACTTGGTTTGTGAGAGCAAGTGGTTACTATAGCCTTGCCTTGGCCTATGAGAAGCCTTATCACAATAGCACAAGTACCACATTGGCACTGCTCTGTCATACACAGGCTTTGAAACCTTTGTGGTTACATCCATTAACCAAGTGCATTTAGAAGAGACAAAATTACTCTGCCTGTAACTACACCTAAGTGAGAGATCCTGCAGAAATGCTGTGGACATTCACCAACAACCACCGATCCAGAGCTCCGTAAAGCAAAAACTTGCTACCTAGTCATTAAGGTGCACAGCCCATTGCTGGCTCAGGGAAGTGTGAGCTGCCTTTTCTATGGCCTTTGTAACTGCAGTTTTAAAGAAAGAAAGAAAGAAACAAACAAAACTTTTAATTAAATAAGTCTGTGCTTACTTCAAACCCCAAATCTGGCCACATTACCAGGAGATTTAACACTAAGTTCTTCAGGAGATGTGGGAAGCATTGACACCAGCCAACGAACCATCTTTGTGCTCTCTGTTTTGCCCTTTGCAGGGTGGAGATGGCCACAACCACCAAACAGGGGTAGGGAAGCTTAATTAACTGATGGTTACACAATGCTTTCGCAGGGAAACCACGTGTTTACAGTTTCATTTTGTAATAATTAGTGTCACATGCTACAGCAATGTCTCCAGGAGTTTAATACCCAACATGTGTACCGGGGATTTCACAAAGCTCAGCAAAAAAATCCTTGTTATTAAGCAACTTATTATTCCCACATAAATATGCTCTGCTCTTATAGATGCCCTGACATGTCTCTGAAGAAGCAGGTAGCAGGCAAAAGTTTGACTTGTTCATGACTCAGGGACATTAAATCAAATTGGTTTAGCTAACTGTCTCTGATGCAGTGAGTGCTATTTACCCCACTATTAAAAAAAAAAGAGAGAAAAAAGAAAGCAAAAAAGGTGTTCTGCCTT
The DNA here is from genome assembly GCA_020745705.1 of Hemiprocne comata. Classification (NCBI taxonomy): domain Eukaryota; kingdom Metazoa; phylum Chordata; class Aves; order Apodiformes; family Apodidae; genus Hemiprocne; species Hemiprocne comata. The sequence continues at coordinate 88,547,088 of CM036588.1, forward strand.
CATTGAAAATAAGGCTGATTCAGGTGGCTATCTGAACGCAGGAGTGGAGGAAAAACAAATTATTTGGTGCTTTCTGGGATAAAACCAGTAAATTTTTCAGGACTGGTCAACAGAGACATCCAAAACTGTGCTGTTTATTGTGAGACCTGAGTTACAACCGCAGTTCTCTTTCATTGCAACACTTCACTGACCCAGGTCTGGGCTTTGGTCTCTCTTGGGGTCAAGGCAACTGATCAAAAGGGCAGACGTGACAATGAGCTCCCATATGGTCTGCTAATGAAGATCAGTAAAGGCCTTCAGCAGATGTATCTTTTGGTATCTCTGGGCAAAAACACGCTTCCTTTTGATTGCTGTCAGATGTCATTTCAGTACTAATCCCTAGAAATACCTGAGGCACTTGACCTCCTTCTTCTGGGAACCTCTCCCTGTGTTTTGGAAACAGACTTGTCTGCAAGCACTACTGACATGTTGCTGAAAACTGATACAGACATTTCATACCACCCTGGAGCTGGCTAAACAGGGCCAAGAGCCCTAGAGGAAGAAAAGGAAGGATTTTTGCAGAGATGATGACCAGGTGGTATTGTACATAGATTTTTTAAATTGAGGCCATAGAAGTTCATTTAAGGTCATGCCTGGCATCATGGTAATAAACCATTCAGGCCTATAGAAAAACACATTAACGGTAGAAGAAAATCACGTGAGATTAAATGTAAGGAGTAAATAATTTTACAGATCCCATCGTTTTGTTTGAAGTTACTTTTCTATGCAGATCATCTCTGCTCCCCAGGGTCTGCTATCATAGAGTGCCTCATATCCCCAATTCTTCTGCTCAGGTTTTCAAGCTTCAACCACACACATGTGACAAATCCACTAAGGCCATCATTTACACGTGCATACCTACCTCCAGCTTTCCAGTGGATCCAGAGCAGACTTTTCCCTGCAGTGCACCACCCTTTGATGCTTAAAACTTCATACAAACATGGGTATTGAAGTCAAGACCACCAGCCAGCCCTAGCTTCACCATCCAGCCCAGATGTCCATGTCGCGGACTGAGATGGGTAAAGCCGTGACCCACACCCCCTCCTCAGGGGATCGAGGGCTGAGGACCACTCCCCGTCACACTCACAAACAATGCTTAGGAATCAATAGGTTTATTAAAGGCACTGAGGTTTTGGCAAGTCCCATATCAAATGTCAGTATATCTATATACCAATAACAACACACAAAAAGACAATAGATAAACCCCCCTTCCCCCCTGCTCCCGTTCCCGGACACTTGAGTAGTGATTTGTTCTGCTGAGCTGCCTTGTTCTTGTCCCTGTTAATTGGTGCCAGCACAGGCAGAGAGGGACCTTTTTCAGCTTGTGCTCCCCCTGGAGCTGCTGTGATGCTGGCTACTCATCTGCCACATTTTATTGCATCAGTTGTTAGAGATTAACTTGAACCCCAGTGTAGCATTGAGCTCCCCTGAAGTGGAGAGAGAGTTGAGGTCCAGGACACACTGCTGTCCCAGTCCCCTCGGCTAGGATGATGGTCCTGCATTTGGCTGATCCAGGCTATGGGTGGGCACCATGGGGGCTAGGGATGCATAGCAGTTGTGTCCTTCCCCTCCCAGTGGGAAGGTCTTTGCCACCAGGACCTAGCAGCTTTGTGTCCTGCAGCTGATAGAGCACTCTGGTAAACCTGGCACAGGGTCACAAGAAAATGTGGGTGACACGGGCCTCCTGGTGGTTACCTGGTCCAGGGCCATGGTAAAGAACATGAGCAAAGAACCTGAGGTTTTCAGTAGCCCACTTGTGGGAAAGGTAGAAGTGCAAACACTGTTGTTCAGTTCAGTTGTTTCCACAGGTCAGAAGCTGGGCCATCTGCTGGTTTTTTCCCTCCTGTGAAGACAGGCTGCGTGCACATTATCAAAAATAACTCCTCCAGGGTGGAATTTGATTGCCTAAACACAGACTAGTGTCAGTGCTCTACTCAGTCACAACATCCATGATTCTTCTCAGGGGAGCTCAGCAAGAGGGCAAGAGGCAATGGCCACATGCTGGAACAAGGGAAATTTTGAAAAAAAAAGTTTTGGAGACAAATTTTTATCATTAAGATGGTCAAGAAATGGAGCAAGTTTTCCAGAAAGGATGTGGAGTCTCCATCCTTGGAGATACTCAAAACCAGACAAGACCCCAAGCAGCCTGACCTAGCTGGCCCTGCACTGAGCCCCTTGCAGGTGAAACACCTCTAGGGCATCTGAAATGGCTCCATGTTTCCATGGGAAGATCCACTTGAACCATAGTTTGCTGGAGTCTATGCTCCTCTGTGAGCTGAAAAAGTAAAATCTTCCTTGCCCGCGGTACTTATTTCCCCATCTCTGTTTCCAGTCAAATCTGTATTTTCATATTTGCCTCTCAGAGAAGATGCAGCCACTGAGTTTACAGGAGTCAAAGCTCTGGATCTGTAGCACATGTTTTTGGCAAGATTAAGGGAGCAATACCATGTCTCCTTCCCTTTTGTAGCTTCCCAGCAGCAGAGAGCTGAAGTCAAGGCCAGTCCCCTGTGCTCCCAAACTTCAGGCCTGCGTTCTGGAATAGCACAGCCTGACATCATTAGCTACACGCTGAAACATATATTGTACATTAGCTGCACGCTGTAAGGGTTGACTTTTTATATAAAGGAAATGCTTTTTAAAACTTCCCTGCCATTAGTCTCTTCAAATGTGATATACCAAAAATTCTACTAGTTCTTTCAACCAGAAGAATGTAAAGGCTTCCCCTTGAGATAAAAGCACTTTTGCTCTTTAAAGCCATGGTAGATGAAAGGAAGGTCTCTTCACAACTGTTACTGCCAGCACAAGCAATCCGATCCAGTGTGCATCACCCTGTTGAGATAAAGCCCTGGAAAGTCCTGCCCTGCCTCTTACCCAGGCCACCTGGCTCCATGGTTGCCCCTCCACCACCTCTTCCACCCCACCCAGGAGCTGAATATGCTCTCTCACAGACCAGTTTCAGAGATTTTTCTTAAAAACTTGCCTCATCTCCAGAGCTCATTAGAAGACACAGGTTTACCAGCAGCAGGATAGGTCATGCATACCATGAAGGCACCAGGCTCGATCCCCTTACAGCCACTCAGCAAGTTATTCCCTGGTCTGAGCCATAAAACCTGGCATTACCCAAGTGCATGCTTTTAAAGCGGCTCATCTGAGAGACACGGGCTTGGCTCAAGCCTGAAGTGGGCTAAGGGCACAGAGGGACAGTCAGCACAGCCCTGCTGCCAAGGGGTAACCCAGTCAGCCCCATAGCTCAGATGTATGTCTGAATACCAAGTCAGTTTTATCACTTGCTGGTAAGACATTAACCTCAGGTATTTTCCGTCCCCCCCCACAATCACTTCCCCCCCCCGTGACAGTTAAACAAGTTTGATTGCATCTATATTTGGTGGTGTCTCTCTAGCAGGCTTTCCTGCACAAACAGGGCTTGACCCTGGCTCTGTAGAGCTGACTAGAAGAACATTTATTTAGTAATAGGAGCCCCAGTTTGGTGGTGATAAAGGGCACAGGGCTGGAGGCCAGAAAAGCTGACAGTGGTTAACGTTTGTCCTTGATCCCCCATTGCCTCATTTGCAGGGCTCCAGGCTATCAGGCTGCAACACAAAGCAGAGGTGGAGGTGTAAGAGACACCATCCCTGGAGGTATTTAAAAGACCTGTAGATGTGGTGCTTAGGACATAGTTAGTGATGGACTTGACAGCCCTGGGTTAACAGTTGGATGTTATGATCTTTTCTGACCAATACAATTCTATGATTCTATGATTTGGGTAGCTCAGCTTGGTGAAGGGGACCAACAGCAACCCCTTATGTGACTGCTGCCTTTTGCTCTCCAGACAAGCATCACCAGGCTGCGACACATCTGTGCTGAGCGGGCAGATGGGGAAGTGCTCCTGCAGCTTGGTGCCTTCTCCCACCCAAAAAGTCCTACCTCAAGCACCAAGATGGACAAAGACAGGAGAAGGACATGGCCACAGCAGGAAGCCCAGCAGGGCTCTGCAGAAGGGCAGCCCATCTGTAATGGGGCACGACCACGAGGTCCACAGGGCATCCCTGTTTGCAGAGACGGCAGGGTTAGAAATCACAGTGGGAAGGGCTAGTGGAAGCCAGGCTTGAAATGAGGAAGCTGGGCCAAACCAGAAGGAGCTGAGTGGGGCCAGTGGGGCATTTATGCTACCGTTGAGGTGTGAACACCACGCAGACAGCTTGGATTATCCCCCAGCCTTGGTAACTACATCCATACTGTGGTCACTGACTTGAAATTTGAGTTGTAAATCACTGCTGAGAACGCCGTGTTACCAGGTGGACACCTACTTGTCTGGGTGGTGCTGTGCCTCATCTGCAGGATGGCCAAAAGCATCCTGCCCCTAGTGCGGGTGACAGTGGGGTTTGGGCCTTTTTCATCATCTGGCCATAGCCTGAGCCTCACAGAGGGACTCAGCACAAAGGGTTTGTCTTGCCAGCACACAATCTGCTCATGTGGGACATACCGTCATACTCCAGCTGTGTCACAGCTACCTCTCCAGCACGCAGGGATGCCCAGGCAGGAGCCAGCTGCAGCTGCTGCTTGCGGAAGCACTCCCATGGCACCAGCCTCCACACTCCCAAAGGAAAGACTGTAGAAAGGCGGCACAGTGAAACACACAAAATGTAACTCCTAGCCAGGCTGGGTCTTTGTCCTTGTGTTTTTGAACAAAGCAGAGCCCTTCCCTTAAAGTGTGGGAAGCAGGGAGGAAAAAAATGTTTACTGACAATGCTTAGGGTGCAGTAAAATCCAAAATGTGTTGAAAGGACACTCCTAAAAAAAGATGCTTTTATATTTAAACATCTGTTCTCAGCAGTTTTTTGCAATTAGATGAGTCAAACTCCAACCCTGGGCCAAAACCCAGCTCCACTTAATTACACAGGGGTAACCTCCATCCCTCCTCCAGCTGTGGTTTCCCCGCTGCACCCTGGCCCCATCCTGCTGTAGGATGGTTCTTCAGCGAGGGAACTGGTCTCCCATGCTGTGAAGCATCCACCTTTCCAGCTCATCTCAGCCGATGAAAGGGATGCTTAGCATGTGGCAGCATCTTGATGGTCAACAGAGATGGAGCTGGCTTAGGAAGATTAACTCCTAACCACAACCTTCTACTTCAGCCTCTTGGACCTTTCCTCTCAGTGTCTCACTGACCTCTCTCTTGCAGTTATTTTTCTTTGGACAGCTTGTGGTAGCAAAGCCAATTCTCTCCTTCCACTCCCCCTTTGGGTCCCCAAGCAGACAAATGCTGGCTCTGTGCTGTGTTCTCAAGCCCAGCTTTTTCCACACACTGTGTATCTCATAGCACATTAGGTCAGGACATGGCTCAGGCACACAGGACATGAGGACTCCGCATCAAAGCAAGGGCCTGAAGAACTGTCAAAATTAGACAGAAATTTTGCAGGATTTTTGGGTCAGAACTGTAGAATATTGAAAATTATGATTGAAAATCCAGGTGAAGACAACATCTGGGAAAAGGGTTGTAAAGCCAGGTGATTCAGGCTGGCTCTGATCTGAGCAATGTGCATATTGCCTTTGTGACACACAAGTTAATGCTAGAAAAGCAGATTAATAAATAAACCTGTTCACTGAAGGGTAACACCAGTCCAGCAGTTCGCAGTGTGAAAGATGAAGGTTTTCCCATTTGCTCCATGGAGACCAAATCTTATTACTTTCTTCTTAGAGTGTGGCAAAAGCCACATAAGCTGTTTTGAAACCTAAATAAACTCCTAGTGGACATTCACTGAGCTGCTTCTAACAAATCCCCAGTAAAAATATGCACCAAGGTCTCCAGATTTGCTCCAAACACCCACCTCATGGTGCAAGGCAGGAGTGTTCAGGTGCTGGTAGCAGTGGGCCAGCATCTGTGCCACAGTGAGGGACAGCTAGGAATTCATAGCATTTCTCCATGCCACATCCCAGGGAAATGGGTAACCCATGGGGGGACCTTGAGGTGCCTGGACAGCACAGGAGAAACCACCCTTGTAGTCAGTGAGCAAGTGAGAGAGATTCATGACATGAAGTATTTTAACTTTGAATTTTAATCTTCTTTGTGGTTAATAGAGATGACCACAAAAACCCCGTTAGCTTTCCAGAGCTCTTATGCCAGGGGACCTTATCTATCTCTGTTGAAGACTTGCTGAAAATACAGCAAGTATTAGGAAAGAAGACAAAACCTAAACACATGTGGTGTGATATTTATTGTTACAAGGTCAGCTTTCAATGAACAACTGTGAATAGCCTAGAACATTTCTGGTGGGAACAAAAACCTGAAAAAACAGAGCTCCCCAGGTTCTGTTTTGTTTATTATATCAGAGGGAGCTTGTTATTTTACCCGGCAAGGAATCTCCTGGTATGTTTGCTCTCTGGTGCTCCCATAACAACTACTGGTAGTGCCACAGCTGCCCATCATGCCTCACTGGGGTGGACAACCTGGACACAACACCCCCTCCCAAATGCTGGTGTGGGGACTTTCTCAGGGTGTTGCTCCTGCCAGGACAGCCTGTTTGTTGGGCAGTGGGTGTGTTGGTATCTGTCTTCATTCCTCCCCATCCCCTCCTTGCACTAATGCTGCCGAGGCTGTGCAGATCCTTGCACTGGCTAAAGCCATGAAGATCTGTCCTGTGGTCAGGCTGTTGCTTCAGGGATTGAAGCCAGAGAAGCAAAGACCTGAGGAAGCAAAAAGCTCAGGCCCTGGATCACAGGGAAGCAATAAGCCCTTGGCTTCAGTAGGGAGAAAGCCTGGGACTATGGAGTCTCACTTAGAGGTCGAGATGAGGTGTGGGATAGGTCTTTGAGACCATCCCACAGTGACCAGGGGCTGAGGAAAAGGCAGGGAACAAGCAACATGGCTGGAGCTGACTGTAATTTTTCATGTACTTTGTCCCTTCATACATAAAAGACTGTCAGGAGAGAGCTGAATGACAATCCTACCTGTAGTCTGGGGATAGGATGAGACATGGGATGAGACAGAGTCAGTCTAGTTTATTCTTATCTTCAGGGAATGAGCAATTTGAAAAGTAAGATCTGAAAGTCACATTTTGTCCAGGCAATTGCATGTCTCAACTCCACTTTGGTCTTTACTCTTGGAAGTCCAGTCAAATTACCACAGCAGGATAAATCAGTGCTAGTGACTTCAATGGATAACAGCAATCTTAAAATAATCCCATGTTCCTCAAATAAATGTGATAGTTTGGAAAAGACTTGAATGGTGATGTGTATAATTATAGATGTGTGCGTACGCAAGCATACGTATTCATAGATGGGTTGAGTTGGAAGGCACCTTTAAGATCATATAGTTCCAACGCCCTCTGCATGAGCAGGGACACCTCCCACTAGACCAGGTTGTTCAGGGCCCTATTCATAATTACTTGTTTTACTAGAAGAAAAGATTGCAAGGTTTGAAGAGTGCTGTCTGACAGAGGTAGGCAACCTTCACATATAGAATATGTCCTTTTCTTTCCCAGACCAGAGGCAGAGGGTGCCAGCACAGGAGGAGTCAGAGGAGACTAGCTCCCGTGCAACTCCTGCATCGTCCTCCAGAAGAGCTCCTGGGCTACCACAGGACTTGGGAGAAACCAGGAGCTGGCGCCATTGGCTCTCTCAATGCCACACTTTGGATGTGAAGGCTCCTGGCTCCTTGCCGGCCTGGCTGGGGGCCACCCAAAATTGATCCACATGCCAGACCTGGCACTTGCACTACACACTTCCAACCCTTGCTTTTGAAGAACAGCCAAGGTATTATCCACTAGCCCTGCTGGGAGATGGTGTTAAAAGCCATCAGTCCATTGTAAAGAGGATGTTGATAGCCGATTCTCATATAATTTTCAGAGAAGCCGTGTGCTTATCAGTCCTTTAACTTTTGGAAAATCTTATCTTTAATTCTCCGCAATCCCAAAGTCTTTGCAGCAGGGAAATATCACTGAACGGCCTCGGTCCTTCAATGTCACTGCTAAGCCACAGCAGCATTTGGGGTCAGCCTTGCTCAAACACTTTCCTGGCTCCAGCAGCAAGCTGCTGCAAAACATGAGGCATTTGGCTCATTCTGACAGCAAGTTTATGGAGCCGGCATCGCTTCCAAGCAAATCTGAGGGACTGCCCTGGAATGAACTGTTTCCATGGGGGCAGCCAGGAAACTTTCCAGGAGGCTCCAGTCTTTCAGAGACAGCCTGCAGGGATGGAGGAGGAGAAGGAAGTTGCTCCCTTATTGGTGGGAATGCTGTTGTCCCTGATGCCTGCAGAGACTTTCCCCTTGAGTAGGGATGTGCCACACATGGTGAGCCTCAAGCCGCAGCCACCCAGGAGCCCACACTGGGGGGAACCCAGAAATGCTGGATCTTGCAGTCTGAGAAAACAGGCCAGGAAAAGGCGGCAGAGCCCCATGTCCTGGTGAGCCCCGAGGAACAGCCCCACCACAGCTCTTTCCCAGGATGACACTATGTAGGTTGGGTTAATTAAAGGAAGCAGTTTGAGGTAAAACTGGGGACTTGCCTCCCTTGGTGTAGTTAGCAGGGCCAAGGTCAAAAGTCCTTTCCTGTCTCTCCTCTCTTCTTCAGCTGGAACAGCCCCTTGCACCAATGCACGTGTGTTGGGATTTATGGAGAATTAATATGGGATTTATGGGAAATTAATATGCCTGAATTAAAACAGCAGTGTTGCAGGTACTGCTCACCAAATTGTCAGGCACCCTGAAGTAGCCCGTGAGATCAGTAAACAAGCTGGTGTCTCACAGCCTGGTACCCCACGGGACCAGCAAACAGCAGGTGTCCTATCTCACGGTTGTTATCTCATGAAGTAGTGAGAAAAGAATGTTGTAGCAAGAACTGAGAGGCACCGGCTGGGAAGCGAAACACCTTGGGTCATCATGACACGGGCAGTAAGTGACAAGACACGTAGCCAATCATATATGAACTGTGTATGTATGTAACCAACAGGGTTTGTACTGGGGTGGAACATCTGGAATCAGAGGGGTATAAATTGCCGCCATTTTAAATAATAAACGGCTTTCGCTTGATCACATTGATCGTGGTGCGTTAGTCTGTGCTCTCGCCGCAACACACGTGAGACATGCCAGTACCTGGAGCCACACGGCACACAGGGAGAGCTGGAGCTGCCTTTAACCTCAGTATATTACCACACGGCCACTGAGCGTGCCTCAGCCTCCCTGCCCAGGGGAAGGGCTCCATAAAGCATGTTCTGCCGGGTCAGAGCAAAATTATGGCAGTTCTTGCCTTGCATCCTTCAGCCATTTCACACATTTATTGTTTTGTTTGGGGCTATTTAATTTCACGTTCAGCTCCCCCATCTTCTGCTCAGCATCCAGTCCCCATCACTTTCTCAAGGACCTGCCTCAGATCCAAAGCATCTTCTCTGTCACCTCTCTTTCCCCAGAGCCAGGCTTTGTGTGTGACACTGCACCCCCAGACTTCCAGCTGATCTCCTCTTCCCACAGAACATCCTTCTGGTAACAATCTGACCACTCATTGCCTTCCCTGCTCTAGCCCCTCTGTTACAAACTCTTGGGCTTTAGTTTCATGGTTTACAAAGAACCAGCAGAATGAATGATGCAATCCCTGCAATCAGTGATGAGGAGCAGCGAGGGGAGTCACACCTCTGCCCCTCCTGCTTTTATTAGACTCTGATTTGGAAGGAGGGGAGCAGCAGTCCTGCGGGAGCTACTCTCCCTCCCACTCACCTGCACACTGCAGGTAGGGGATGGAAACCAAGCAGCCACTTTACCCCCCTGCTCTCATTCCTAGGGGGGGAATGACAGCCTTGCCACTCTTTAATTGGAGTGATACCTCCCAGAGCGTTCAACAATTGCGCAAATATTTTACTGTTGGAAGCAATTACAGAAAGAAGCAGTTGAGGATGGTTACAGGGTCTGTTCCACGGGCTCAACGGGCTGCCGGGAAGCTGAGAGTGATTCTGGCCATGGGGATGGGCTGAGGAGATGCCCAGTTGTCCCCTCCTTTGCACAGGGGCTTCCCAAAACGCCGCTCCTTTGCAGGTTAGCGCCAAGGCAGAAAAGTTCCCCAGCCCACGAACACTGCCAGACTGACACTCAATGCCCAAAACCTACCCCAGATGACATCCTCCGAGCTGCGTTATTCTCCAAAGGTCTGCAAACACCCGTCTGAGTGAGGTGGGCTTGGATTTAGCCCAGGGTTGCTGTTTCTGCTGCATGGTCCCTGAAGATGACAATGTTTCCCCCCAGCTCCGGGAGATCTGTGTAAAGAACGGGAGACAGGGGCGGCCTGGGATAACGGGATGACTGGAAGGTGTTCGGAAGGACAAGCAGAGCGAGGCAGCCTGCCCGCGCTACGGGCTCAAAAACCCTGGTTAGAACTGTCCATGCCTCCCTCCCCTGCATCACCGGCTCCTTCCCTTGGCCTTTGGGCCACTTCTGGGTGGGATTGTCCCCCTCCCCAAAAGGTTCCGGGAGACCCAGGCTCCGGGGAGCGGCCAAGAGCCGCGCCCGCCCCGGCCGGGAAAGGCGGCGGGGCCGGGAGAGGCGGCGGGGCCGGGAGCGCTCCCCGCCGCCCCCCGCCGGCACAGCCCCTGGGCTGCGGCACTGGCGCGGCCATGGGCAGCGGCAGCAGCCGGCGGCGGGGAGCGGCGGCGGGGGCGGCGGAGGGGGGACGAGCGGTGCCCGCAGGCGGAGCGGCGGCAGCGGCGGCGGGGGAGAACCGGCAGCTGCTGGAGACGGTGTTAGCCGAGTGCGAGGAGGCGGCGGCGCTGCCCGCCCCCTGCCGCCCACCCCCGGCCGCCGGCGGCATCCCCCCGCCCCGGGACAATGGGCGCTGTGGGGAGGCGGCGGGGGGCGACGGGGGGACCCCGCCCCAGCAGGCGGTAAGTGCCCACCCCGAGCCCGTCTAGACCCCTCGTCCCCTGGGAGGTCCCTGCTGGACTGGAGAGCCCTGCCACAGCCGAGGCCGACCGCTGCAGCTGCGGCTTTCTTCGAACATTACTGGCATTAAGCTCTCGCCCCTCTGGTGAAGGTTCTGGAGAATAAGTCTTATGAGGAGCGTCTGAGGGACCTGGGGTTGTTTAGCCTGGAGAAAAGGAGGCTGAGGGTAGATCTTACAGCTCTCTGCAGCTACCTGGAAGGAGGTTATAGTGAGGTGGGGGTTGTTCTCCCAAGTAGCAAATGATAGAATAAGATGAAATGGCTTCAAGTTGTGTCAGGGAAGGTTTAGATTGGATATTACGAAAAAATTATTCACTGAAAGGGTTGTTGGGCACTGGAACAGGCTGCCCAGGGAAGTGGTGGAGTCACCATTCCTGAGGTATTTAAAAGATGTGAAGATGTGGTGCTTGGGGACGTGATTTAGTGGTGGATTTGGCAGTGCTGGGTTAACAGTTGGACTTCATGATCTTAAAGGTCTTTTCCAACCAAAATTAGTCTATGATTCTATGATTCTTTTTATCTTTGCTGGCAAACCAGGCTCTATCGCCATTTGCTGCTGCTTGTTACATTTTCTCTGGTACATGGTCCCGAAAAGGGCCAACCCCTTCTCCAGTTTCCCTGTGCTACTGAAAGTTTCTGTACCTGTCTTATGAAAACAGCTCAACTTTATGAAGTACAGCTCATGCTTTTCCCTGGGTCAGGCTTCTAAACAGAAGTTCTAAAATGTGAAAGCAGAGCTGCCATTTAATGTTTGCCAATCTACTGCATTTGCAGCCTGGCTCTTCTGAAAGAAGCATTTCAGTCTCCTTCTGTGTAACAAATAGTGGATATATCTGAGCTGAGATTTCTCTTTTTTTTTTTTTTTTTTCCTATCCAAAAATAACAGCAGCACCTATATCATCTGGTGATGAGGCCAAAAATCACTGTCTTCTTTTAGCTTATCTCAGCTTTGGAAGTTGTGTGCTGTTTGTTAGATAAATGCTGCTACATGCAGATGCACAAAAGTCGTCAGACTAATACATTTAAAAATAGAAACTAGTATTTAGGACCCAGGACTTTCTGGCTTGCATGCCTCAGTTTTGCTCTTTAGAAGTATATAATTTCCCTTGCCAAACTGCATGTCCATGGGGTAAGGATAACTTTAATATAAAATAATTTTTGCTGTTAGGAAGTTTGGCAGGGTTCAGTATGAGAACTCTTTTTTTAGACAAGTTTTAAAGAACAGCCTCAAAGAAAGTAAGATTTGGAAATGGAAAAAAAAAACATGTAATGCTTTTTCCTTGCTCTTTTAACTCCAAACCCTCCTGTGGTATAAACAGGAGCTCAGTTGAGCACCGCTTTCTCCTCTGAGTGACCCATTGTTGAGCAGTCCTCTTGGCTTCCCCCATTTAATAATATTTATGGGAATAGAGGCTGCTGATGTCCATTTTCCCTCTGTCTCCATGTGTGGATATCATGGATGGATCTTTAATAATTATATTGGACATGAATTTTCCTGTGCATACAGTGGTATTTTAATTCTATTCTGAAGTGATGTATATTCTGAGTGATCATGTATCAGAGAGGGAACAGATCTGCCCTCATCTACAAAAATCAGTAGAGAGGCAGTATACCATGGCTGTAGATACTAGTGAACTAATGACATAGAGCAAACCAGAAAGGATGGAGAATTTAAGATACGGCTTCTGGGGTGGTGTGGGGGGTTACCTTGCCTAGCTTCCTGCTGCAGACCTCCTCCTCCAGCAGAAATGATGGTGAGGAACCCATAGCATCACCTTGGTCACCCTGGGTCACAGTCACAAGGTGCAAACCCAGGGTGGAGACACCGTCAAGCTTTGCAGCACAGAGATGTCTGTGGCAGCCCTCAAAATTCAGCCTAAAGCAGGCATGTGGGGCCTCTGTCACCCAGTGTGGCCAAGTGGGTGCAGCATGCAGCTATGCCACCCATGAGATCAGAGTGATGCAGAGCATCTTGTGTGTCTTATCCCGCTGCTGTTGCTGCCTTGTTTGGGAAGGAAGTTCACATCTCTGTTGCACCCAGACAGGTTGTTTGAAAGACAGCAAAGAATTACTAGTCTTTTTCAAAGATATAAAAGACATACAAGAGAAGTCTTAGATACTTTTAGGGCAAACCTAAATGTCTCCTTGGTAGTACTTTCTTTACCTGAACCTGAGGTGGCCGTGGTCCTATTGACACAGCAGTCATGGGCTTACCATTCTGACTCCTCAAGTCTTAAAAAGTGACTAGCCTGACAAAAGGAGAGAGGAAACTGTTTGCAGCACCAAGTTTTGCTTGTTTACTGGATGCAGTTTAGTCTTTTAGGTCGTTGTGCAAACCGCAGTCCCACCCTTCCCATGAGGCTGGTGGAGAAGGTTTCTGGCTACCAGCTTCATTGCATCACTAGTTCCTTGCTAGAAATTTTGAGGGCAATTTCTCTCAGTCTTGCCAGTTTCTCAGCCAGGCATTTCTAATTTCTCTCTTGTGGTGGGAAATGCCTTGCTTTGCCCTGTTCAGTTGTGCAGTCTGGGAGACAGGCAAAGAAATTTCGGAGAACAAAGGATGGCTTGATTGAGCAGAGCTAATGGGGGAAAGAGGAGGGAGGAGAAGGAAGTGAGGAGATACAACAGTGGAAAAGTCTGATGAGAAATAGCCTGTGGAGGAGCAGATTCTGGCGAGTGGGAGGAGAGGAGAGGTCCCTGGCTAGAAGACAGTGGTTGCCTTCCAGCAGGACTCAGCTCTTTGCTCTCATGGTTGGGTTTCTCCTGGGCATGATGTGCATCAATGTTGTGCTTTCCCACATGAAACCCGATACACTTTGTCATCCAGCAGCAAGCTGGCAGCACTGATGGGCAGCCAGGCCAGGTGACAAGGGCTGGTGGAGAGGGATGCAGCTGCATTTATAGGCTTGATCCACCTCTATTGCATTTAATAGTGCTTGGGAGTTAGAAGGGTGAATCCACATCACAAAAACAGGTTGGGAACCAAGTCCTGATGGGGAACCTGAACCCAGCTCAGAGCAGATCCCAGCACCTCCTTATCAGCACCAAATGTCAGATTTTGGGTTTTGCCCTTGATTACGAATGGTTGTACATGCTTTTTCCTCATTTCTGCTCAGTACAGAAAAAGAATTTGTGGTTTCACAGGTGCTGCCACAGCACAGAGTGGGGTGACAGCTCTCCATGGAAACCAGGGGAGAGGCCACAGCCTCAGGCATTTCCCCCCTTGGTTTCCTGAAATGGAAAAATCATGCAGCCATGTTAGGGTCTTGCTTTTAACAGCTTTTTCCAAGGTGCTGTCACTCCTCCTGACTGGGGACAGTGTGTTTACAGTAAGCTGATCACCCCAGCCGCAGCGCAGGAATAACACAGGTAGAGGGTGTAGTACATCTTCTAGAGGTATATACTTTCAAAACACCCAAGTCTTCAAAGCTCTGCCTGTTTTTTTTTTTCAGCCAGATAAATGTTATTTCAGCAGATTGATTGGCGCGGCATCATCTTGTGGCTGGCTGGTCCTTGCTGCAAACATGTTGGGGTCCTGTAGAGACATTTAATGTCATACCCCATTAGTTTGTTCTAGAAACTCAGATAGGTTTATTTTTCTACTCTTGTTAAAATATGCTTCCCCCAACAGAAATTTAATCTTTCTAATTCAGTGTTACTAGGAATTTATTTCAGCATTTTCTTCCTGTTTGTACTAATGGTCAAAAATGCCCTCGAATCAAGATGTTCTACAGTTGTGCAGGGAACCATGCTCCACTGGCCAGGGTGGTTCAGAAGAGGTCTCTTCCAGCCAAACATCTGGGCCTTCTTGAACTCCAAACAGCTAAGGGAAAAGTCAAAAGTCAGGCTATTTCAGATTCTGCAGTTAATGTCCAGCTGTGGATCTGGCAATTGCTGAGCTAAAAAAAGGTCTCCCTCTCTTTTACTTTAACTTCCTTGTCTTTCTAAAAGCACCTGAAATTTCACCAAAGCACAGTGAGCATGGAGCTACGCTGTTCCTTCAGACAGTATCACCCTCCCAGCACAGCTGTGTCACAGCTGGACTTGGAAACCTGCTTATTTTTTTCCCCAACATCACTCGGCAGAGCATGGGTTGCTTTTGCCCTGAAGCTTTTCCTGTTCTAAAAACTAAGCACAGGGCATGCGCAAAATGTCTGGGAGCTGGTGTTTTAGTTGGCAGGAGAGGAGAAGCGTGGGAACTCCCCTCATGACTGCCCACTTCCCCTCCACCGCCTGCTTCTAATTCCTTGGCTGGCCAGAGGATGCTGCTGCAGACCAGAGCAAGGCTGGGAGTGCTTTGCCTGGGATGCAGCCGGGGCTATCTGTTCTGTTTGGTACCTACTGACACCTTAGGTAAACTAGATTTTTTTGCCAGCGGTAGCTCTGGCTGCGGGTTCATGAGAGGCTGTTTTTGGCAGTGATGACTGGCTTAGCCACCCACATCATTCGCTGGTGTCGCTGGAGGGTGCTGCCCTTCTGCTGCTACACCAGCTCAGCCATCTGCTGCTGTGCTGCAAACTGCATCTGCGATGTGCTCCAGCTGACATGGTCCCCCTCCCCGCCAAGTGGGGGGATTTTCATTTCAGCTCAGACTGGTCCCCTGATCCAGCTCACGGCATGTCTGTGAGGGGTTTTGGCAACAGCAGGGGCAGGGAAACAGGTACTGGCTTACACCCTGCAGAAAAGCCACATTATGAAACCACAGCCCAGCAAAGCAGCACTGGCAGGGGACCACACTGCTCCAGTGTAAGTTTTTGGTGGCTCAGTCACTCTCTAGGCTCACTTGTACATGACAGGACCACTCAGGGTCTGTATCTCCACTATATCTTGAGGCTGTATCTCTACTGGTAAATTACACCATAGCAGCTGCCTAGCTCTAGAGCATGGTAGTCTGCCCTGCTGAGCTGCTAGGATGGTCCCTGGCATGGTTTTGGCCTGGGCCAACTTGTAGTCTCCCAGATAATGCTTGGGCATGGTTCAGAGTCTGGCACAGGGGCCATCCTCAAGAGGCAGCTTGAATTTGGCCACCTGGTTTTGGAGACAGTGAGGTTGAGATTATAGCTGGGGCTGCAGTTGACCAGGTTCAAGGCAGCTTAGGGAGAGCTCGGAGCCCCCGAAGGTGCATGGCTCCTGATGGCTTCGCAGGCTGCAGGGCAGGGGGTTCTCACCCCTCTCACCAGCAGCTGCCAGAGCTGACAGAGAGAGAAGGCGGGGAGGCAGGGGGGTAAATGCAGGCAGGACGGGTGAGGAACACCAGCCACAGCTTGCAACAGGTTGGGAGAGTGGGAAGCTGCACCCCAGGAGTGCTGGTTCATCCACACAGGAGAGAGAAGTATCTCCTGCTTCCAGCTCTTTGCTCCGCCTTACTCCCAGGAGCTGCCGCCCTGACATCAAGGACAGCTGAAGTGTGTGTGCAATGGCTGTCAAACCACTCCACATCTCATTACGTTAAATTAAATCCAAGGACATGCTGGGTGAGTTTAACAGCCAAACCTTTAAACCTGGAGGAGGTGGTGAAGTGGGGCTTTGTGGTATGACAGACCCCGGCACAAGATGGCTGTGCTAGGAACAGGGTGGAAAACAAGGAGGCACGCTGCAGTCTGGATGAGTAATAAAAAGATGACTGCAAGCTGCAGAAAGGAGAAGATGACTTCATTTATCTCTTAACAGGGCCTAGGCCAGCCAGGCCAGCAATTACCCATTTAGCTGCAGGACAGGAACCCATAATATTAGGGTGTCATGACATGCGCATCATCTTAACCCACATAAAGGGCTAATACTGATTATCTGCTGAATTTGCAACCTATACGTTACAGCAATCCCACGCAGGCTGGGTGGGGTCAGGTTTTATTGTGTCTCACTGCCTGTGCCAGCCTCTGCTCTGCATTCCGCCTGCTGCCCGGCGTACGGAGCCGCTCCAGCATCGCAAAGCCACACGGTGTTCACCCGGATGGATTAGGAGCAGCTGCCAAAGCATGGAGACTCTGACAGCAGTGGAATGGGAGAGGCTGGAGGTGCCTATTGTTTTTAACTTCCCCCCAAGATTTTTCCTGATGCACTGGATTAGATGTCAGTAGAGATCTACCTGTGCCAATGCCGAATTCTCTTGGGAAATAAGTGTTGTTGCTGACAGATCCCTTGAAGAAGGTGGGAGATGATTTTGCATGGAGAAGCAGATTTTGCTAACCAGAGCTGCTCAGTCCTGATGACTAATTATTTCTCTCTTCCACCCACACAACACGTACAGCTCATAATACGGAGGAGTCAGCCACAAAGGAAGAAAAAGACAACATACTGTACAATTCAAACTCCTCCCTAAACTGATCCAAACTCATCCTTTGCCCAGAAGCGCTGGAAGCTGGATTCTCACTTTGAGAAGAGCAGCATCAAAGCACTCCTGGAGAACTGTATTCCCTTGGTGCCAAGGGTGAATGCTGTCCTTTGCCTGGTGGAAGGAAGCGGGGGCAACAGCACAAGCCCAGCGGCTGATAGTGAGGATGAAGAGCTGCATTGTGAAGTGCACTCCCAGAAGGAGTCAGTCCTTGGAGCTCAGCCTGGCATCCTCCTGGCACTGCTGCTTGCTCTGGTCACTTGTGGGAGATTGCCAAAAAATTAAGATAAATAAGCAGACAGAAGCTCTCTTCCCTCACTGTCAGCTTTCTCACATGGACTCATCTCCACTTGGACCCAGGAGCTGTTTCTAGAACAGTTCAGGCTCTTCCAGAGGAAACAAAGTGTTGCCAAATAGTGGAGGTTGTTCTGAAAGGGGGTGGACTGCCTTTGGAAAGGTATCAGAGGTGTGACAGGTCTTTCATAAAGATTTAGTTTGTAATTTTAAGCAAGCAGCTAGGATATGAAATACTGTGGATAGCAGACACCTTTCTCAGCTCCAGAAACGGAAGCTACTTAGGGCTTACCTGGAAGAGGTGTTGACGCAGTGCCATGAGGGAGGTGTCTTTGCTGCAGCCCCCCTCACCTACTCAAGCACAGGAGCCAAAGGTGATCATGGCACCACAAAACCCACCCAAGAAGGAGGGAAGACCCAAACAGTTTGCTGCAGAGCACCTGCCTGCCTAGCAGTGTCTGAGGCCACTGTGTTTAAACCTCAGTTCTTCTCCATCTGCATGAGAAGCAGCTAAGGAACAAGCAGCTAAGGAACATCTCTTCTCAAATTAAAATCAGGTGCCACACAATAATGCAAACACCCAGGTGAACATTCCTATCCAGCAGACAACACATACTAGCCTGAGTGATACCAATTGATTTAAGTCAGAGTAAAGCTGTGCATAAAACCATCCTCTCTGTATCAGCCTTGCCTATATGGGGCTATCTCCCCTCTATAGTTCCCATACTTGCCAGCACCAGTTCCATGCACTGCTGGACTTCTAGGCAGCACAGGTTTGAGCCAGATCAAGACTAGATATGTGATGTTACCAAGGAATCACTTAATTCAGCCCTGCAGAAACGTCAACTGATGTAGAGGCAATGGCTCTGAACTGCAACCTGTTCTGTTTGAGTGGCCAAGTCCCCATTTTGGTTCTTCCCATTTAACATCTGTTAGTGTCATAATGAGATTCAGGATGACTTGTATGAAGGAGGCCCACCAGCTTCAGGATTGCAGCTCAGAAAAAACAATGGTAAGTCAAACTGGGTCTAGTTTTGTGCAAAGCCACAGCCCTTGTCTCTGTCCTCCTCCCTTTCCACATGACAGTACTGTAAAGAAGTGGAAGAAGATTAAGTACTGGTGAGGCTGCACCTCGAGTACTGTGTTCAGTTCTGGGCCCCTCACTACAAGAAGGACATTGAGTTGCTGGAGCGAGTCCAGAGAAGAGCAACCAAGCTGGTGAAGGGTCTAGAGAACAAGTCCTGTGAGGAAAAGCTGAGGGAACTGGTATTGTTTAGTTTGGAGGATGCTGAGGGGAGACTTTATTGCTCTCTACAACTACTTGGAAGGAGGTTGTAGTGAGGTGGGTGTTGGCCTCTTCTCCCAAGTAAATAACGATGGGACTAGAAGAAATGGCCTGAAGTTGTGCCAGGGGAGGTTCAGACTGGATATTAGGAAGAATTTATTTACTGAAAGAGTAGACAGGCACTGGAACAGGCTGCCCAGGGACATGGTGGAGTCACCATCCCTGGAGGTATTAAAAAAACATGCAGATGTGGCACTTCAGAACATGCTCAAGTGGGCATGGTGGCTCTTGTGGGTTTGTTTGTTTCTCCTCCTGGGTGGACAGTTGGACTTGGTGATCTTAGAGGTTTTTTCCAACCATGACGATTCTGTGATTCTGTGAAGATCAAAGTTATATTCTTCTCAGTAGCACCTGGCTGCAGGGGGTTCATTTTATTGCTGGTAAAACACGGGGCTCGAACAGGCACAAGGTCCCATCATCTTCCAATTTTACATGCCATTAGGTTTGGCTTTTGTTGTCCCCCTGGTGTCCTATTAGAGAGCTGTGGGCTTCCGGGATAGGGAAGGAGGATGTTTCACTGCAGATGGATCATTTCAGGGGAATGGTTTTGTCAGGTGAAAAGAATTGGGTCTGTGTTGCTGTAGCTTCCTCCTTTAGCAGGCATTTTCATACTGCTACTTGTCAGCCGGCTGGGCACTGCGTATTCATGGGAAAACTTGGAGGTTTAATGAATTAACAACATTCAGTGATTTTGGTTCCATAGCCTTCAGTCTCCACAGAGGTTTAAAACAGGCCAGACATGGCTTGCTATAGGTGGAAGTAGGTTTCATATAAAAAATGGTTTGGGTAGAAAGGGACCATTGAAGATCATCTAATCCAACCCCCCTGCAATGGACATCTTCCACTAGATCAGGTTGCTCAGAGCCCTGTCAAATCTGGTCTTGAACACTTCCAGTGAGGGGGTATCCACAACTTCTCTGGGCAACCTGTTCCACTGTCTCCCCACCCTTATAATAAAAAGCTTCTTTTTTGTGTCCACTCTTCCAGTTTAAAACCATTTCCTCTCATCCTGTCACTACAGGCACTGGTAGAAGGTCTCTCTCCATCTTTCTTATAAGCCCCCTTTATGTACTGAAAGGCCACAATAAAGTCTCCCTGGCACCTCTCTTCTCCAGGCTGAACAACCCCAACTCTCTCAGCTGTTCTCCATAGGAGAGGCTCTCTGATAATTTCCGTGGTCCTGCTCCAATAAGTCCATGTCTGTCTTGTGCTGAGGGCCCCACGACTCCTGGTGGGGTCTCAACAGAGCAGAGTAGCAGGGGAGAATCACCTCCCTTCCCTATAGAGTGTTGTAACTGAAATACACGACTTTCTTCTTTCCCAGGCTCTGTCAGCCAGAAGCCCACCAGGCCCAGAGGACACTGCCAACCATCAGTGAGTACCCTGTGCTCTTGTTCTGTCTTCAGGAGGGAAAAGCAGATGGAAGGAAGGGAGCATCAAGGGGAAAGCTATTCCTGCATGCCTCCTGCTGTGCAAAAGAGAGGTGGGAATATTGTCAAATGGTTTACAGCCCTAAATAGTCTCTCCTCTACCTCCTTGCCAATTTAAAAAAAAAAATCCAGGAGCTGTACTGGCTGAAAAGTTCCATGCTCCAGCTCAAGTACAGGATAGTGACTCATTCCTGGTCATGAGCAACGCAGAATTTAGGATGCCTACATGTCACAGAGGCATCTTGAAGGATCTTGTGAAAAGCTGGAGAGGAGTGCTCCAACGTAACCCTGGTTCATCTGTAGGTCATCTGTGGGCTCTGCAGCATGTAGAGAATGAGGATAACATATCTTTGGTCCCCAAGAATCATAAGAGAAAACCCATGAGACACTCCAGTGCTGCACCAGTTAGAGACACGAGCATCTCTCGGGGACAGGGGAATGGTGGGGACCTACTGCATGGGGTGTCAAACAAAAGAAATCTCAAATTTCAGCTTCCACAAGCAAAAGCAGACTGTGCCTCCAAGTCTGCCTGCACCAAAAGCAATGAGAACAGTTTGGCAAACGTGTTGGAAGAAACCCAGAAGAAACAAAAAGGCTTGAAAAAACATCTTAAAATATCATCTCCTTACACTGAAGAGTGACTCTCATCAGTGTTAAGCTCTGAGTCCTCCAGCCTCTCTGCTCCTGCAGCACTCGAGAGCAGACTAAGCTGCAGCTCCAGGCGTTGGGCTGCATGACCTACTAACGAGCAGGGCTGGTGGATGTGACATGAGAGCCCCAGCACCAGCCACCGTGCTCCCTCCTCCTCTCCCTCCCAGCTGGCAGGGAGCTCACCTGGCAAGGCTTCTGGTTTCAGGAGCGCTTGGGAAACACACCTGTCCCCAGCTTTCTCAACAGCAAGGCTCATACAGGCACTTGCAGGGACTATAACCTCTCTGGGGCTCCCCAGCATCCTTGATGGTCTTTGGGCTACGATGGCAACTGAGCAATCTCCTCTGGGGGTGTCCACCCAGCCCTGCTGCAGCCTCCCTCCAGGCTCTCCAGTCCCAAGCTCTCCCTGGTCTCTCTTGCCCCCTGCCAGGGCCTTCTTTCTCCCTCTTGCTTTGAAACACTAAGGCAAGACTTGAGAGAATAGAAACTGGTTTCTGATCTGGGATGATGGCGCAGGAGCTTATTTTCATTTAGATAACATTTACTTTATGCCTACTGTGGAACCCCACAGTGTAGCTCATGTCAAGTGCCTGTACTGCCTGTGATAAGCAGGGCCAAAGCTTCATCTAGCAAGAACTGCATGCAAACATGTTTTTTTAAATTCTCCAGCACACAGCAAAACTGCATTTTGAATCAAATCAAATCAAGTCCCAGAAACAGCAGTTAAAGTGTGTAGGTGTCTCATCCTTCACATTTCTGCAGCTAGAATTGTTCTAGATAAACACGTTACAAGCAGCAAAAATCAGCCTCATCTTGATAGAGTTGCTGACTGAAGAAATTCCCATAAAGCCAATTGAAGAAGGAATAAATGTCAAGCAAGGAGAAAAAAAAACTAGATAAGGAGACTGTCTGCCAAGAGGGCAGTCACACGACATAGATGCTGTAGGTGTGCACCTCTTGTGCTGCAAGTATTCCTGTGTGACACCACATAAGCATCTAAACCAGGCCCTAATAAACACCTTTGATGCATGTGGGAACACAGCTGGATGTATTCCTGATCGTGCTCTGTTACTTCTCTTTCCCCCCACAATTCTTTTGCGAACCACTCTCTAGCATCTGGTAGTGCACGAGTGGGATGACACAGCCTGGGAACACTGTAATGATCATGTAACTGCTGCCAAGTCTCGTGGCACTGGCAGAGTTACTGGGGCGTTGTTTTGACCCATTTTTCAGCTGCAAGATCTTGCAGAAAGCGTTTTAATGATTAACCCTGGACTTTCCCAGCCTCAGCAAAACAATAAAAAACGGTGGCCTAGATTTACCCCAACCTAATTTTCAGCCACTTAACTCAGGTTTCTACCGCAGAGCTTGTTGCCCTTGCCACTCACCAGGGACATCATCACCAAAGCCTGCAGGCAGCTCTTCCCCACACCAGGCAGCTGCCTGACTCCAGGGACCTGGCACTGCCAGCCATCCCCACCACTGGGATCTTGCTCAAAGGTGCTTTTGCTCACTTTTGGTTTAATTATGCCCTTTGTATTTCCTTCTCCTCATTGCATGGTTCATTGTCTTCCCATTAAAAAAAATAAAAATCCTCCTTCCCTTCATAATCTTTAAACACAGAGAGGCCTTTTGCTGAATTGGAGCACATTTCTTGCTTTCATAAATTGCTTCACTGTAGCTCCTTAAATCACTTTTATTGCTACTTTCTGAACTGCCTCCGAGCTGTTAATAACTTTTTAGTAATGAGATACTCAGAAGTCTTCCGAGTATCTTGATGGAGTTGTACCTGCCATGCTGCAAATTCCCCTCTTGTGCTTTTCAGCTCGTTCTTTCCCTGGCAGCATTGCCTCTTCCCAGGTTTCTTTCTTCCCCCAGAACATCTGGGGTTTGAAAAATTTTTCACCTCAACATACTGATCTGTTATTTTCCAAATCAGAAAGTCTAACAGCCCTCAGCTGGATCCAATGTGATTGCAAGCCCTTATCTGCAGCCCTGGCTGTGTGTTACTGAGGCAGCTGGGACCTCCTCTCATGATGGAGCAGCTGGAGAAGCCCAGCAGCAGGTTTGTGGTCCGCCAGCTCTTGTCCTGCCCACATCCTGTGCTCAGGATTTCCCTGCCATAGCCTCTCACTTAATTACAGGACCAGCAGAAATGGCTGGCAGTGGATCCACACCTTGGAGATCAAGATTCAGGCTGGGAGGGCTTCAGGAGATCTCTAGTCCAGTCTCCTGCTCTAAGAGGGATCAGGCCAGGCTGCTTTGTCCCATATATTCTTGAAAGCCTCCAAGGATGGAGCCTGTTCCTCTGTGTGCTATCTTCAGGGTGGAGAAGTTTCTCTTTTATCCACATGGAACCTCTCATTTTTAAGTTTATTTCCATGTTTCCATATTAAATGATACAGAACTTTGCCACAACAATAGAGAAATAGTACAAGAGCAGCAACTTGCTCTTCCTTTGCTCTTGAAAGAAACACAGCTCTTTCTATTTCTCTCAATTCTGGGATGTGCATGGGAGGTGGCTTTGCTTTTGCCTTTTTAGAAGCCATCTATGTTTCAATGAGTTCACATTTTACCTGGAGATTTTCTTCTATGCTTGGAGGTCACCATGCAAGTCAAAGAATCAAGAATAATTAATGGTGGGAAATTATGTAACTACTAAGAGAAACAACGACCCTTTTGTGGGTCTGCAAGCAAGCTGCCAAGAGCTCTGCCTCTAATTAATCATGTAATACCAAATTAGTTTAAGGACTCTCACGGTGCAGAGTTTAAATCAATAAATCATGTGTTTAAGTCAGATTTCTACATTTCCTTTTCCCAGTTCTTGCTTTGTAGCTGCTGGTGTACAGTTTTAGCTCTTGGACTTTTAGCTTTCTTCCAAGCTCTCATTTACTATGGAGGAAACCAGATTGCTCACAGCTCATCAGGAGGAAAATGAATAAAAGGAATGAGCAGAAGAGTCCACTGACTAAATCCATGTTGCTGCAAGTAGAACTTGCCATCAAGGGCACTGTGCAGCATAAATAAGTGTAGGACACCCACGTGACCCAGCTGCCACACCAGCTGGTCATCAGGTAGCTCCAGGAAAAACATCAAATATTTGTGACTTGCTGGGGACACGGCATTGACACAACTCAGTCAGACCAGCTGGACTGGGCAGAAGCCTTTCTGACCTGGACAGATAAGAACAGAGAAGAGGTTGCATTGGTGTTGTTTGCTCCCCAACATCAGGATGCTGGCTGCTGCCTGTTTGAGGAACATTGTGGTTGCTTCCTCGCCCAAGGAGAACAGTTCTTGGCTGTCAAAGGCAGCTGAGATTTTATGAAAGCACCTCCCCTGTATGACAAAGTTTCCTTAGAAAAGCATTTTGAACCCTTTTCTTCAATTCTGATTCTACATTTACTTACTTGCTGCAGCCCCTGAGATTCCATCTAATAAATAGGTCCTGAGGTTTTTCACTAAAGAGTGCTAATGACCAAATTCATCCGAGCTGCAGGACCAAGGATGAGAGAGATCTCATCCTTAGGGAAATGCTAAATCAATAGATGCTAAATAATGCATCTAGGACAGAGTTAGAGCCATGCTATTGGATATGAAAACTCTCCTCTTTGGCAACCAACCAACCACCATACAAAAACATTTCTTTCTTCCTTCCTTATTTGTTCTCCATTGGTGGGTGGCCACAAAGGAAGCCCACCAGTCTTGGTTGACATGGCATGACAGACAACTTTACAGTTTGGATTTACCAACTTAAGTTTCCACTTAGCTCTGCGCCTCACCGTTACCTTCATTTCATGGAGCTACGTGCCTCAGCTCCCAGAGAAGACTAGCCTAATGGTGTGAGTTACCTCCTCACTCTCTACAGGGTCAAGGAGGAGCACTTCCTTGTACACTGCTGTCTCCTCTCCTTAGTCCTGGAGGGCAAGATCAAGTAGACCTATTTGGTACTGTGAATTACAGTGGTCAAAGCTTGCAGAAGACTTTTCACTGTTCTCCCTCAGGCAGATAGGGACAGATTTTCCTTGGACCCAACACAAACCAACCTCTGAAAATACCAATAAAACCCATACCAGTTCCCTTTGAATCATACAACAGTTTCCACTCATGGGAGAGTTGTGCTGATACAAAAATAAAAGCCATAAGGGCAGTTTGAGGTAGCTGCATTCATATTGTGGTTGAAGCTCAAATCCCTTACAGATACAAAAGAAAAATCCTTTTCTACATAAAACCTTAAAACTAGTAACTAGTTTAAAAGTTTTGTGGTGATTTAACCAGTCCTTGAACTTAACTCACCAAAAGGTTATGTGAGCTTGATCTGGACCATTGTAAGGACTGTACTGTAATGAACTCATAGACTAAAATAGATGCCAAGTGATAGCAAATGTCAGCAAGCAATGTCCCTGTGGGGTATGGGAACTAGACGTGACAGTATGTAAGTCTCAGCAAGCTACATGCAGCTCGATCTTTCCATTCACAAAAAAATGAAGTAAGGGTCATCTTGTGACTTCAGAGCTTGTTTCTCTCTCATGACACCATTAAATTGTTCGCTTCTCTGGCAGGTGCCCACAAAGGAACAGCAAGGAGCCATCGGGGCAGTCCACAATATCGTATGATCACGCGGAGGAGGAGCTCATGGCAAGCATCGAGCGGGAGTACTGCCGCTGAACCCAACCCCACGCCACGAGAACTTCAAGCACATTCCTGGAAGCCTAGCTGGAGCAAAACTGCTGCTGACAAAACAATCCTTCATACAGCAAGATGGCACAGGGGAGGTGGGTGACAAAGGGAGGTGGAGCATGAGAAGCAGTGTGGCTGCTTGGGAAGCACGGAGGAGAAAGCCTTCCTGGCCAATTCTGAGTGACAGCATGAAGATCCTCACTAACTGCTGATTTCTGATGGGTGCCACAGGGAGAGGGATCAATCCATCTTGCAAATAAATATTTAGAAGCTCATCTCTAAATGGTATTTTCAAATGAAGACATACTAGAATTAAAGTGTCATAGAATAGAAGTGTTGAGACATGGTGCTTTGAAGGAATATTTTGTTTTGTCCTAGCAGGGAAGAATAATTTGATTCAGATCTCGCTTCAGGGTGTGTTGCATGAAATTCATGTCCCTGCCACTTAAAACAGGCCAAACTTACTCCTTGTGCTATGCAATCCTCCAGTCCAAGGTCTGAATTTGGCACTGCCTTTTTCAACATGATCCTTGACCCAGCATGGGATTAATTTGAAAAGAGGAGTGAGCCCACCAGCCAGTAGGTATGGAGCATCATCCCAGAGTTGAAATCCCACCACTTAGGAAAAGGAGGCTCCTGGAAGCCATCTGGGAATGTAGGATTTGTATAATCCCTTTGGGGCAGGATCCCAGCAATAGTGCCTGGGGCTCCTTGGCATGGATCCTCCAAGAAAAGCGGGAGGCACATCCCAGGTGCTGCCTCACTGCAGCCAGCAGTCATCCATCTTGAGAGAGATTTGCACACTGTTGCAGAGCAGCTGTTTGCAATCAGTTTTCAGAATGATCAGTCCTGGCCTTCCCATTTATTTCTTATAGGTAACCTAAGAGAATGATCCACTACCTTTTACCATTAGCTGACTGCAAGTAAAACAGAAAGTCAGCTCTCCAAAGATAACAGTGTACTTTCAGTGCTCTCTGACAGGGAAGCCTGGTATTTTAGGGTTTCTGCCTTCATTTTACCTGCTTCTTAACATGTTATGAGTAGCTGCTTATTATCAGAAGTAGAATATTACCTTATTTCTTTCTTCAGCTGAAGCATAGAAGACATCAGATGAAATCTTCCCATGGACTGTAAATGCAAGAGGGAACAGCAGGACACATCTTAAGATGCTATATTTTAACTTCTTTGTAATTCCTGGTGTATGTGAAACAGAAATAAATGCATCTGTAATCTATGTAGCCCTCAGTAAAGGCATCAAATGTTTTGAAAGAGGCTCTCCAGCTTACATGGCTAGTCATCTTACCGTACCTGCAGAGACTAAGCAAAATGCATCTTGGAGTATGGCAGGAGGGGTGCTGCGAGGCAGACACTAGGTTACACACCTAGCACATGTTCCCATGCTCTGGTTGTCTTTCCTACAGCAGCCTTCAGTGAGGCTGCCCATCACTCTCTGCCTGAGGGCTCAGGAGCTGCCAGGCAGCCTGCAGAGGTGGGCAGCAGAAAGGAAGCTGACCTCCCGCAAAGCTACCTGAGCTTGGAGGCAAGAGTTCCCAGCATGCCAGCCAGGGTGCTTTGATAGGATGAATGGTCATGGTTTTAAACTGCAAGAGGGTAGATTTAGACTGGACATGAGGAAGCAATAATTTACTAAAAGGGTGGTGAGACACTGGAACAGGTTGCCCAGGGATGTTGTGGATGCCCCCTCCCTGAAGTGTTCGAGGGAAGGTTGGATGGGGCCCTGGGCAATCTGGTCTAATGGGAGGTGTTCCTGCCCATGGCAGGGGTGGTGGAACTAGATGATCTTTAGAGGTCCCTTCCAACTCAAACCATTCTATGATTCTGTGGTACCTCAGTGGCCCAGAAATAGCCAGCATAGAGAACAGATGTCTTCGCATAGCTTGGGAAAAGTTGTGTGGGCCCTCTGCAGCCAGGGTTCTCTAACCCTCTTGACAAAAAACAGTTTTGAATGATAGCACATTATTTTTCGGCAGGAGCAGTCATTTTTAGACCTACTAAAGTTGCTGAGCTATGGCAAGAACACAGTTTCTCTGCAGTGTGTCAAGCATCAGCGGCCAGATCTCCCAGAGCTTGTATTAGTTTTCAGCAGCTCCCAAAGACCTCCTGGGGTGAGCAGAATGTGCCTGCAGAGAGCAGGAAAAACACAGTACACCTGCTGACTCCAGCACTATAGGTGACCATAGTACTCCATACTGTCTTGCTTTAATCACCGCACTGTTTTACATTTCCCTTCAACTTGGATTTTGTTCTTTTGGCCCAGATCTTCCTTGTGCTGAGGTTCCCAGACTCCCTGACACATGCAGGGAGATGCTTCAAGGAGCTTCGCTGCACTCCCCCATCGTGTATTGCTGTCCTTGTTGGTGGCCTCCAGTGACACAGCAAACCAGAAGGAAAGCTGCCCTGCTGTCAGACCATGCTGCAACACCATCAAGCAGGACACCACAGCAGCTGCCCCCGCACCAGGCAGAGCAGGCAGCTCAGGCAGGGACCGGGGCTCTGCCTCCCACAGGGTCCCCCTGCCCTGCCTCCCCTTGCAGAGTTTCTCTCTCTGAGGCTGCATTTGGTGACTGGCCCACATAACAGCTCTACAGCACATTTCAGACTCTTAAAGGAAAGTCGAAGTATTAACAATTTTGCAGAAAGTGACTATTAAAAAAGATCTAAACGCAATGTTTTTTGTTAGGCTGCAACAAATCTCTCTTGACTGAACACAGCAAACCTAAGCTTCTTTACAAAATTAGCTTATCAAATAGCCAAAGGACAAGCAGGTTTTTGCACTGGAATTAAGGTGCAATGGGTTTCACAGGTAACCTTCTTCAGCTTCATCAAGTGAAAAGGAGGAGCCGCAGGAACACGGGAAGGTCCAGAAGGGAGTGATGCAGCTGTGAGTGATGCAGCTGGGACCATTTTAACTACCTGGTAACCCTACTTTTGATCCATCCTTTGCTCAGGTAAAATAGGACACTAGATCATTTGCAGGTAAAAAAATCAGAAGTACCTGAGCCTACAAGTAATTTAAAGGGGAACTTTTTGAACTTTTTGCTTGCTCAGGCAGTGAATGCTGACTTCCCACCAGCTGAATTAGAAAGTTTATTTTCTTTTCATTGTATTCCTCTATAATCATAATCAAATCACAACCACTTTTAAGACAAACAATGGTTTGGCTTGCCAGTACTACTTCTCCCAAGAAGTTCTGCTGGAATTAGATAGGGATCTGAAGAGTCCCTGGTTCATCATTTTAGAAACAACTTTCCTGTCTGATACATGCAGCATAAGACAGGGTAGCTGAGCACAGATTTTGAGCTGACACTATTAATCCTCATTGATAAGACAGCAATAGGCCATGCATATTAACCAAATTACTACCTTATTCATCTAACAAAGACAAATGCTACCCACAGTGTTTTGCACCAGTCCAAAAGGAGTATGAGACCCTTGCTGGCCAGCTGGCTGTCTATACATACCTCCTATTACTACTATTTTTTAAGTGAGGCGAAACTACCGAGAGGCCTGAAGAGAGTAATTTTTTCAGCTAATAATGAAAAAATACTCTTTAGTGCATTAAGAGATATGCCACTTCCAAGCTTTGTGACTTCTGTGAGTTCTGGATGTTTCTTACCTGGCCATGCAATAAGATTATAGCCAAAAATGTTCTGGTGGTAAAAACATTAAAGCTATAAATTTTAAATTAATCAACACAAGATCTTAAAAAACAAAACCAATTAATCTGAAACTACAGAACTGATTTGCACACTTACTCCGACTCTGGGTTTCACTCAAATCTGGGTTCTTCATGTGCAGACAAATGCTTTGAATCCTTTTTCCCCATCTCTTTGTAGATGTCTTTCTGTTGTCACTGCAGTGGATGCAAAGCTCTGCCTTTTCAGTAGCCCAGGAAATGGGCAGAACTCTCTACCAAAGAGAAACTAAGAAAACAGGCAAGTGACAGAGCCATTTTAGGAACCAAGTTGTCTTTTGCCTGGCATGTAGCCATACAGTGAAATCTCCTACAAGCTTCAAGAATTCAGTCAGAAGCTGTTGGTAGACTTGAGTGGGGAAAGAGCTGCAACTTGATCCATGCTTGGGGGAGATGGCCTGAAAGAACAATGAAGAACAGCTAGTTCCTCGGAACTGGGAACCATAGCTCCTCAGAATAGATGGTCTTCATAGTTGATCTGTGGCCTTCTGTACACATGTACCTGCCAACATCCCATTGCTAAGGCCTCTGAGAGCACAGCAGCTAACCCGGCAGTAGTTCCCTGACATGTCACGTTTAGGGCCCTGCTGTCACCTACTCACCTTCCGGTTCACATCACCACCCCACTGATGCTCTTCTCCACCCTCCTTCCTCTGAGGATCAAACCCCCACAAGCTTTCAGACAAACTAGTTGCACACACATGCTGGGAGCTGAAACAGAGCCACTGACCTGGACAAGGTACAGCCCTGGAGTTGTGCCACATGTGCACAGTGGAACTCCCCACTTGGCAGAGGAGGTGGAGATCGGCTGCCTGCCACAGACTCCATCCATAACAGGTTGATGTGGTTTTTTCCCCCCCCTACTCTGGTCACAGGACATATCGATTATTTACACAAGGTGAAGTGGGCTTATCTGGACAACAGCAACAAAAATAAATTGCTCTGGACTCCAGAGACACTACAAGGGACAAAATTAAACCCAAGGTATTCTTCCCATCAGGGAAAAACTTTCCCAGGGAAGGGCAGTCTCCAGCTTCCTCAAGTTTTCTGCACTGCAGGAGGTGCCCGTGGTCTTCTGCACACATCAGGTCATAAAAGTCACCCAATTTCCTCCTCCTGCACTGAAGCAGAAATTGAGGAAGGCTGCATTTGACAAGAGGACAAAACTGGTCTAGAAAAAAAATGCCTCAGTGCTAACAAACTGGCTGCAGGAAAGGTAATTCCACGCACCACGTGGACTGCAAGCAGACGTGGCTGAGGCTTTGTGGCATCCTCCTGAATGGTCACACCGTTTCCTCAGTCAGTAAGTTTCCGGATTTTGAGTCGTGATTTACTCTCTCTGTATGTGTGGAAGAACTTTGCCCTTTCGTGGCCATAGCCTGCCTCAAGCTGTCTTGCCAGACACGAACAGAAGGTGAACAGGCAGATGGGCTCACAGATTAAACTTCAGAACTGGTTAGAAGATTGATCCTGGCAGATGAACTCAAGCCAGATGCAACCCTGAGGCAGGATTTGGCTCACAAGAGATGGCAGATTAAGTGCCACCTTCATCATTCACAGGATGTTAAGCACAGCTTTCACAGCTGGAAATGGAGTTAGCCAGACCTGTAGCCTCAGCCTGAGGAGCACACTGAGAGTGCAACCACTCAGCAGCATGGGCCGCCTCTGCCCACCTAGCAATGCAGCTTCAGAACGGATTCACATTTCCAGTATCCTAACTGCAAGTGGATCAGTGCCCATCGGTTTGCAAGCAAGATGAGGCAAACAGCCACTAAGCTGGAGGTTTGGCTGTGTAACCACATGCAGGAAAGCAATGCTGGTCTAATTATTAGTTTTCACGGATTTAGAATGGCTACAAGATATAAAGACTTTTGCCCGTGTGATGCCTGTTTTAGCACAGCAACTGGGAAGGCTTTCTCATGTGCAAACTTTTGTCTCACAGGATGAAGCTGTTCCAGATTCCAGCCCCATCAGGATGTGTACTGAGTGCACTCCTGGCTGCACATAACAGCTCAGACCACAGCTTGGCTCTAAGGAAAAGCAGAAAGATGAGCACAGA
Source organism: Hemiprocne comata (assembly GCA_020745705.1). Lineage (NCBI taxonomy): Eukaryota > Metazoa > Chordata > Aves > Apodiformes > Apodidae > Hemiprocne > Hemiprocne comata. Next base: position 88,578,550 of record CM036588.1, read on the forward strand.
ACTAAGAAATCCATAGTCGTGTTTTCATGTAAACAAAGTGAGGGAGACAATATAAACATCAACAAAAAAATTACAGGTACTATTTAGGATATGACTTGATCAGAAGAACCTTCCTTGAAAAACAGAAGTAGGGACAGGTAGGGCATCTTTCCCAGGAGTCAAAGCATTACGGAGACCTGCAGAGCCCATCAGCTGAAGAGTTTGTGCTACTCTTCCACAGCATTGATCCTGTGGTAAAGCTTTCCCTTGTAGTTGTCCTCCTGAGGGGGAAGCAGGACCATCCACAGGTACTTCTCTTTTCATCTTCCACGTGCCTGCAAGAACACTGTGCTATTCTGCAGACAAGGCCTTGAGTCACCACAGCCAGTTTGCTCTCCAAGGGCTCTAACTGCAGACACTGAGTCACCTTGTAGTGAAAGGTGGCGACACAAAGCTGGTAGCACTACACCCCCTCCTCTTCCATCAAAACATGACCCTGCTAGAAACAGATACTGCTGCAATGAGGGAACTGGTCAGAGGGAAAGAAACGGCAGAGATGCTTACAAATTTAAAGTAGTTGCTGCTGCTGTCACCATGGCTAGATACCTCTTTCCCAGCTGAGACACAGAGGTGACACCCAGCCTTCCAGAGCCACCTCCTCAACAGAGCACAGGCACACAGGAAGAACCAGGGCTAATGCAGCCATCTTTTGAGTCAAGTTCTCATCTCTTCTTTATTTCCAGCATTCATGCCATGCACAGCTTGCAACACTAACAGAGCAGCACTTGAACCATCACCTTTTGTGGATAGCTTCTGGAGGCCATGCTAGAAACAGATTTATGAACCCCAAGACTCTTGTTTTCAGACAGCATGCAAAAACCCCAACCTGGCAGTGGTGTACGCATTCTAGCAAATACACAAGAAACATTGTGTAAAATTATAAATGGACAAGCACTGGTCAATTTACAACAGGACCCAAAAAGTCCTGCCTTTACAGGTAAGCGAACTAGAGAGCCCCAAAGTCTTCAACTGGCCTAGATATAGAATCTAATCCAGGTGGATTTTCATAGTTCTGGAATGGACATGTATGAAACCTGAAACTTCACCATTGTTTTATGATTTAAAACCAGTCACGTTACATACTTTTTATTTAATAAAAGTTAAAAACAGGTACAAAAGTGCAATTCCATTTCTTTAAAATATAGGCTCAAAATAAAAAGACTGAACAATAGAGTTCAGGCAGTAAAGTGCAGAGAGCAGTTATCCCAGTCATGCTTAATCCATTAATAATCCTTACACAGCAGGAAGGAACAGAAAGTGCAAACAGAGCAGAGGCAGCCACACCGCGGCTGAGCTAGTCATGCACATCCACAGGAGGAAGAGCCACACGTCAGCAGCGCACACCTCACAGGAGCAGGCTGCAAGGTGTCACAGGCCAAGTAAACCTAACAAAGAGGGAGCCGTTGCTTTTCTCCATCATGACACACACACACCACACTTTTTTTTAAATTCCATGTTCTCCAGTCCATCATTTCCCCCCTACAATGCAACAAACTAACGTGACACCTTATTAAATTATGACATGAGTTTCCAAAATGTTTTGCTCAGGTGAACACCATAAATGTCATTAAAAAATTACATACTAAATCAGCTACTGAGCTGAGACAGGATGCTCTTCCCCCAGTTTTAAGCATGCTAAAATGGCATCCAGAAGTCAAACTTCTCATTATAAGGGACTTTATCAGGGGGGGAAAAAAAAAAAAAAAAGAAAAAAAAGCAGCAATGTTGCTTTCTTCACCACATGAATTTGGAAAACTGACTATCAACACAGAACAGCGACACTACAAGTATCCGCTTCACCGGGAAGAGGGGCTTCAGGCGAGACCTCTGGAGGGCACAAAACAAGGCCTGCACACACACACACTCACCAGCACGTACGGGTGGTCACTGGGACTGCAGCGTGTGTGGAGTGAACAGCATGTGGACACTTTAAAGGTCAGGCACAAAAACTTTAGAGCACTTCACATAATACTCCAATTGAGTGCAGTTTGAAAACTTGTTACCATTAATTATACCCATAGACTTCAGTGTAAAAAATAATGACGTATTCTGCTTTAAACTGAAAGAGGTCTCTGCTGATTTCAGGGGAGTGCTAGCTGAGATGACCAAGCCTGCACTTACATAGATGAGAACTGTGTGTTGTTCACACCAAGAAGCAAGACCAGGATTTTAGAACAACATAGCAGTACAAGAGACAGCGCATTCCTAAGTATCCACATTTTACACATCCAGGAAAAAAAAAAAAGTCCTCCTCAGTGCTCAACTAAGCTTCAGTGTAGAAGTGGCTGAAGGGAGAAGAGTCCAGAATGAACAAAAACACTACAGGAATATTTCATCCAGCAGGTGAGCTGTTTCTCAGCAAAGCAACACCTGGTGCTTCACAGCACAACAGCTCTACTATCAGCTCTGCTACAATACATCCTTCCGCACCACGGAAACCGAGCAGTCCAACGGCGCTATGGACATTGGCTGCGTTACTCACACTGTGCCATTGCAACACAGCTCTCCTGCAGCCAGCGATGCCACTTCTTAGCCAAATTTACACTCTGTGTAAAAGAAAATCCATTCAACAGGGAGAGTATCTCATTTAATAGAAAAGGGTGATTTTATACAAAGTACTGTGGAGGAGTATAAGGCCACATGAAGAGTATCATCAAGTTGACACAGTGGCTATTTCTTAAGTCAAGACATGATTAATACTTCCTCTGGTGCTTTGATACAGGTAAATGAAAGCCTTGAATGATTTCCTTTAAGGTGCACAAGCATCCATGATACATAAAAAAACCCTTAATTTTCTGTTTCTCCTGTACTAAAAAAAATATAAACAGAGACCCTTGCATTTTTCTGTAAATTTTGATATGCTGGTTTAGTAGGACTGAAGGTAAAGCAAAATTTTTAGTGTCAAAGCTTCAAAATAGTGTTTGTGCTTCTTCCTCCATCAGAGCAGTCTGGCTCCACCAAACTTTGCTCCAGTAGAGTGTGGACTCAGGAATGCCCAGTATGTCAAACTTGTACCGAAAGTCACAAGGGCTTTCACTTGCAAAGGGTATGAATTTATAAAATGTTGAGGGTTTCAACACTTTTCATCTGAAAGTAATTCTAGTTCGGTTTGTTTCAAAACTGATGACACACTTAGATCTCAAACCTCCAATGTCACCTGCATAAGGAGGGTGTAACAGCACCAGTAGTCTTCCAAGTGTAAAAATCCCAACCACTGTGAGTTATCAAATATTATGCATTTACAAAACACTCTGAATGCAATTCTAGAGGTTTACTGAAAAGGAGTTTCCAAAACTCTGGGTCTCATCCTGCATGCCCCTACTAATGCAGGTCAAGTAATTTACCTGCATCTCAAGACCAAAATGAATAAATACAAAATATATTTGGTATAGAAAATACTAGTATAAAAATTAAAAATCACCCTGTTTTACTGTCCATCAAAATATTAACAGCAAGCATTACAAGTGACTTTTTAAACCTATTGCCAAAGTAATTTCCAAAGAGTTCCATTTTCCTGAAGTGCTGGTGATTGCATTTGCCCAAGTATTGAAAAACAAATAGGGAAGGGACAAAGAAAAATACGATAGATTTTTCACATAGCATTATTAACAGAGGACCTAAAGGAAACGAAAGTATGCACAAACATGGGGGAAAAAAGCCATTATTGGCTCTGTTATAGACATGAGGGCTTTTCCTGATTTTCAGAAAGTTTGTAGAGAAGGATGTTTCTGTCACTAGCCTTGACAGACCGATGATGGCACAGGGATGAGCATACTCAGAGCACTGCTGCTTTTCGGTTTCTCTGCTGAGGCAATTCTGTTGAGTTTGCCAACCTCTGTCTGCCAGCTGGGGATCTTCTTTGTGGTCATATGGCGGCGGGTGTGCTTTGTCAAGTGATCGCTGCGCATGAAGCGACGCTCACACACAGGACAAGCAAACTTCTTCTCTCCCGTGTGAGTTCTACGGTGGCGTGACAGTTCATCTGAGCGGGCAAACTTCTTGTCACAGCCTTCCCAGTTGCAGCTGAAAGGCTTTTCTCCTGCAGGACATAAAAGAATCATAACTTACTTTTGAGAGACTGTGTTACAGTTTTATCCAAGAACTAATGTAAATGCTGCCTTGTAAAACCTGATGAATTCCACAGAACTGCTCTTGTGTATAGTCAACGTTAGCTGAAGCTCAAGTTGTGCCTCAGTGAAAAGTCTCTAAAAAATAAGTGTAATTTTTATTTATGACCTCACATTTCTTTACATGTTCTTTAATCAAGACAATTTTTTTTAATTGTCCAAAACCCCAGTTTAAACTAAAAGATTCTTCATAAAGCTACCTTATCCACTGGCTGAACTAAAAGCAGCCCCCTGTCCCCATCCTTGGGTGACCACAGCTCTATGGCTGCTGCATGTTATCAGAAAATACTGTGGGCAAACAGGAAACCTGGAATTGAGCCTCAGAGTCCTGCTGTTCCAGTGATCCAGGCCTACACACAAACACACCACCCCAGGAGGTACTACTGAGGACTGGCCCACCCTGCCATCCCCATGCAGCTGGAGGTCCAACAGACAGCAAGGGGAGTACTGCACGCCCGGGAATGAGAGCAGTCAGGAAGGCTGTCCACGTCGACTTCTGCTCATCCTGCTTTTAACACCAGACCTATCATAAACAACATGGTCTACCGCCTGCTAACCCTGTAAATCTCAAGATAAACATCTACCACATGACCTAAGTTTATGGTAACATTCTGGAGAAGAACAAAAGTGTCCAGCAGGAAGGAAGCCCCAGAGAAGTGCTGTTCTGTCTGTTTTCACATTTTGACAGTGAAGTTCTACATTCAGTGTATGTGATATCACCTAGCTACCCAGTATGCAAAGAAAAGCTGGGCAAAGCTGAACTACTCTGCCCCTCAATCCTGTAATGTGGACTGGCTTATGAGGGATCAGTGTGCTTCACCATCTATAGATGTCCTAGTCTTAATCAGGATACAGGGACACACACAGCTTCCCTATGGATCATCAGTAAGCACATGCTCAAAGTGAGACACTTGGTGCTACTTTATGTTTATCCTGTAGTGCCAAGTTAATTCAGCACTCTGCAGCACTTAGTCTAAAGCCAGAAGAAGAATCATTCTACCTCTGAGCTGTTGTTTACAAAGATTATCAGCTTCATACAGGGTTTAAGCTCTTTCCCTAAAGGAACTGTAAAGACAAGCTTGCAAACTAATGCAAATCTTGCCACAGAAGCTGACATCCAATAAACCACAGTGTCTGTGGGGCAAGGGAGGGTGGGGAAAAAAAGCCAAGGAAAACCAAAATTAGACAAATTTTTGAATAAGCTATTTTGTACCAATCTCCCACTACACCTATCCCTCAACATCAAAAATAGTCCCTGAGAACTCAAAGTTAGTTTTAAGTTAACAGGATCTTGGAGGCAGAAAAAGCACAATTAAAATACATGCATACCGTCCTCACACTGACCAGATTTTATGGAGCAAATCAGCCCATATTAATTACAATTAATTTTAATTTACCTTTAAAATTCCCTTTCAGTGGTAACTGAATAAACTGCTATGTTCCTGTAGCAGCTCTACCTAACACGGGAGCCCAAAAGCTTAATGCATTCTCACTCAGCCTAGACAAAACTCTGCAAAAGCGTGCAGTTTTTATCTCTCTCTCTTTTCTGTGTGTAACAATTAAGACCAACTGTGAGTACTATGGTTTGCTTACACCAGATCTCTCCATGCTCCCAAAAAGGGACTCGCACAATTCATTTTGATCTAGTCCAGATGGCATGATTCCACTCAAATCTAAACACACACAGACGGCAAAGCTTTGCTCCAACTAAAGCATGTGAAATTCAACTAACACTATGGGGTCAGATGAGGTCTCAGAACAAAGTCTATCTTGTTTTGCTTGCCTATGGAGAATGCACATTTCTCCCTTCCTTAAGAGAACTTTCCTGATCACCCGCCTCTTTCCCTTTCCTACCCCCTCCCCCCCCAAAAAATGTGCATTTTGGCACCCCAATGCAAACCAGTGCCAGAGCAACAAAGGACCCGCCCTGTCGTACACACCAGTGTGGGTGCGAAGGTGGGCTTTGAGGTGGGAACTTTTGAAATAGGTTTTCTTGCACCCTGGGAAGTTGCAAACATAATTCCTCCGTCTAGAAAAGTCCACTTGGGGGGTACAGCTTTGACCAGAAGCAATGAACACAGGAGCAGGAGCAAGGGGCAGTAACTTGGTGTTCCCAACAGTCATGACTGTTTGTGGGCACTGCGGTGTCTGTGTGACAGCAGTCTGTGGAAGGACCAACATGACAGTCCCCTGAGGCACAGAAGGTCCCATGAGTACAGGCTGAGAGAGCGGAACTGTCTGCGGTAATATAGGTTTCATGGGAGTTGAGACTGTTGGAGTTGAAGGCTTGACATAGGCATTGATCATGCTGCTTTGTCCATTTAAAGGGATCATTTGACAGAGAACTTGGGGGCTTGAAACAGGAGCGGGTGTCACTGGGGTGGGTGTCATGGAAGTAGCTCTTTTTTGCAAGTCATTCTCACAATCCTTTGGTAAGTGGGTCTGTGGCGAAACAGGCCGGACTGGTAGTTGTCCTTTATTGGTCACAATGTCACTGGAGTCATGTGCATAAGGCTGATGTACTGGAGAGGTTTTGTTAACTAAATCATCTGCAGCACACATGTCCTGTGGCGGTCTGGAATGTCTTCGGTCATCTGCTCCACACCAGTCTCTGGAAGTGCTGTAGCCTGAAGTTACCTTTGTTTTCTCTTGCACAGCAGGAATGTGATGGCAAGCAGAACTATCACCTGTGTGACGTATCACACTTGTTGCCATGGCCCTGCAAGGCTGAGAGGCAATGGATTCAGATATCACAGGCTTCTGGCTGCACTGTCGCTCCACGTTGATAACAGAAGGCTTGGTTATAGGAGAGGCACCGGTCGCTGATGTGACTGAGCAGGCAGCTGTATTTGCCATGACAGTCCTTGGTTTGGAGTAAGTGACTTGTGAGGAGAGGAGCATAGCAGCTGATATCTCAACAAAGTCAGGGCTGTGCGGAGGGGTCATGCACTGAAAATAAGAAAACACCATTATACAGCAGTGTAATTTCATAGCACAATTTTTCACTATCTTTACTGTGAAAAACAAAATTACACCCCCTCCCCAGAATCTCAGAACCATCTTCCTGGGACATACTAATTTAAGCATACATTGCCTCATCTGATGGCCATTCTGAACGCTCAAAAGCATATTAATAAAGGCAAGGCAATGAGGCAGATGTAAACCTGCATAAAACACTGCAGGTCTACTCACTGCTTCACAAAAATCTCTCTAACTCCTTTCTCCCCAGCAGTGAATGCAGCTGTAAGAGGCTATGAGCACACTGCTGTTCACAGAACACAGACTAGCACAGACAGCAACACTGTACCACTTCAATTTAAAGCTTCCAGCAAGTCCTAGATCTTGTCAATTCCTACCCAATCAGTTGGTGGCAAGTTCTGAAACAAAAACAAGTGGAACTGCTCTCTTCCTTCTTAATCATACTCTTCTCTCTATGCTCTCTTGCTGCCACCACTTACTTATCCTTCATCCTGTATCACTGAAAACTCATGCCTGTCTCTTGTGCTGCTCAAAAGGCAGTGCCAAAGCTGAGCAGCAGGAGTATGACAGAAGTCCATCGACCAGCTGCCACGCTGTCTCATCCTCTTTCCCCTATTATTCCCCTTTTTCCTGACAGAACTGCATACTAGAAGCCTATGGGTTGAAATGGACCTTAACCATCTGAAGCGTGAATGGGACCAAGCCCTTTTTTAATACCTACTTTTGTTGCAACATAAATTGCAACAAAAAAAAATTGTAATTCAGCTGACATTAACCAGTCGGAATAGCCTGATGCTCTGGAGAAATAAGAGGCTATGTGTACAAACATATAGTAGAAAAACTAATTAAACTGTCTATTTCACAATGTTAACCTGTACTTTCTCTTTTAATGACCAGAGTGAAGCCAAATGTCATCAAGAGCCTTTCTGATAGAGTGCGTGCAGATAAGTCGATGCAAACAGCTGGGGCTCATTTTGCCGTTCTTACTCAAAGTGCTCCAGGAAACCTACAAGAACCATCCAGACAGCATCCCCAGAGCACCTGTCAAATTAAATAACCTGTCAGCAAGAGCTTTCACATTGAGATTTAACAAGGGCTCAAATCCCTACATTTGAAGTTCCAGAGACAGCAGAAAAACCCAAACTCAACACACCCACCTGACTATTCTATGTACAGCACTGGCTGTACTGCACATGAGCAAGATATCTTTTCCAGCCAAGTTATACCACCACAGAGATGGTAACACCCAGACGTTAGGCTTATTAATTTTGCATTCATGTTTTTCTTACCAGTGTAGATAAATAGTCCTTTGGTAATTCAGACGTAGCCTCAGTGTGCATTGTGAAATCACCCGAATCCGAGAAGGGCGTAAGTGGCCTTATCTTTAACATGTCACCTTTCTGTGATCTTTGACCCCAGGAGCTCATACAAACAAGTGCTTCAACAGCTTCAATGTCGTTCTGCTCCAAGGTGCTGCAGGTAGACCTTTCGCTGTCATGACGCTGCCTTTCACGGATAGACTCATAGATGTCCACAATGTCAACCTAAATGTAATTGGATTACTGGCAATTAGGACAAGTCAGGATACAAAGCCGACACCACCTACGTACTGTCTGCTCACCATGAAGGTCATCTGAAACAGATACCAGACCCACGGCAAGGCTTTTACCAATCAGCTCAACTCTTTCCCTCCCCCACCAGCTCATCTCCCTACCCCTGTTACTCTTTTTAAAAAAAAAAATAAATTAAAAAAAATTATTATTTGCAGGAAAGGAACAGGTATGTGTGTAGCTCACATTTCCAGAGTTACTTTCCTGGATTACACTGCTCTGAATAAAAACATCCCACACCTGCATACAAGCAAAAAGAGGAAAAGAATCCCAACTTCCAACCTTGTTTAGACGAGGCTCTTTCCTGGGTCCGAAAGACAACTGCTATGCAGTACTAATCTCATTCTGGTAACATTTGGAAGGTAAATTTCAGCTGACAGTAAGATGCTTTACATTATGATCACCAATTCAGAGTACCACACCTTGCAAAAGCATTTTAATCTTATTTTTACCAATAGAGAAGCCAGGGTGGGGAGAAAGAAGGAAAACAGTCTTTAAAGTAAAGTGGGAACACTGTTTGCATTGTGCTTTATACTACATAAGTGCCAGGTATCCCCAAACACACTGAATAACATGAAGATAAATGTAATCACATTGATTTGTTGCCCATTGCAAGATCATATAACATGTGTACATATGCATACACACACGTGCATGCAAAACACTTCTCTGTGAAAGGATACACAAACTTTACAAAGCTCTCAAAAGCGCTTAGCCACGACTCCAAAAGTGATGTTATGCTGTTGGTTTATTGCTCACACGCCAGCTCGGTCCCAACTATGTGTTCCCTTTTCCAGTCCTTAGGCACACCAACTATCTGTTAAGGCTGGGATTAAGAGGCATGGATCAAGATTCTTCAGCCTAACGCTGTTATACAGAGTGCTTATATACTGCAGCAGAAGGATTTTAAATAAAAAAGCAACAGCAAGCATCACCACACTGTTACCATGGCCTAAAGCCCTAGAGGGAACTATACTTGTTGGGTGACATCACTTACACATCTATGTCAGTGAGTTTTGTTACTGAGCTTTGTTAAGTAACGTGGAATGATCCTGGCTCAACAGTGTCACAAAGATGCAAAGCTCTGGGACACTGTCTCCTCTACAGCGATGTGCATGGCAAACACGTTAAACATAATGGACCCAAAATGCCAATATTGCACTCACAGAGGACTGCTGCCTACAACAAGAGGTACCACGCATGGAGATGTCAAGATGGGGGTCAGGAAGGGGTTAAAGCACGGTAGAGTGATTTTTAAACTGAAAGAGGGTAGATTTAGGTTAGATAATAAAAAGAACTTCTTTCCTGTGAGGGTGGTGAGACAATGGAAGTGGTTGCCCAGAGATGTTGTAGATGCCCCCTCCCTAAAAGTGTTCAAGGCCAGGCTGGATAGGGCTTTGGGCAACCCGGTCTAGTGGGAGCTGTCCCTGCCCATAGCACGGGAGTTGGAACTAGATGATTTTTAAGGTCCCTTCCAATCCAAATCATTCTATCATTCTATGCATTCTATGAACTGCTCTGAGAGAGGCTTTGAAGAATTTCCACTGAATACAATGAGAAGCAAGGAATGAAGGCAAAACCCAATGTTGCTACAAGCATGGACCTAGACCACCTGTCAAGCAGGAGCCGCACCAGGCAGGGCTCTGCACTAAGCAGCCAGCAAGCCCTGTGAGTGTTCCTCCAAGTGTGACTGCCGTCAGTCAAGCCAGCAGGTTTATTTTTTCCAACCCTACGTTTCAGGAGAGCAGTTTCTCCTAACAAAACGTGAAAAAAATATTCCTCGGTTCAAAGAAAAAGAAAAAACCCAAACCCAAAAAAAGCCCTTTCTCAAGGCGAGCGCTGCAGACGGGGCTCTCCCGCTGCCAGGGAAATAGCTAACCGCGCCTGGCCGCCTGTCCTCACATCACCCCGCCGGCTGCCGGGGCCGTACGTGCGCGAGCTGCGGGCGGGCAGGGCTGGGGCGGGCAGCGCCTCTCCCCCCCGCAGGGGTCCGCCACGCCCGCCCGCTCCGCGCCTCACGGCGGGTGCCCCCGGCCGGGCGACGTCGCGGAGGGGCGGATGGCGGGAAAAGGAGGAGAAGGGCAGCTCCCGCCATGCTAATGCCGCCGCCTCCGCACAGCGCTGCGGAAGGGCCTCCCCCCCAACCCCATCCCCCCGCAGGTGACCGCGACATCAACCGCCCGAGGGAAAGGCACCGACCGACCGACCACCGCCCCCGCGGCTAGTAACGGTCCGAACCGACCCCGCTGCCTCACGGTAACTCTCTCAACCGATGACTCCGCCCCGCGGCGAGTAACAGTGCCCACCGACGGCCACCACCCCCCCTGGGCAACGGTCCCGAGGGGCTGCTGTCCCCGTTGAGGCGGCAATGGTCCCCGCACCCTGCCCGCCGTAAAGCACGTGTCCGGGCGGGACCGGCGCCGGCTGCCTTCGGCTCGGGGGGCGGCCGACACCGCCCCCTCCTCCCTCTTTTCCTCCGTTCGCCCGCCCGGTGCTTACCGCGGACGCATCTCTCATCTCCGGGCAGGGCGAGCCGTGCATGGCGCGGCTCCGGCGGGCGGCGGCGATGTGACCGGGGAGCAGCAGCCGCAGCCGCACGCACACACAGAGAGGAGAAACAGAAGCAGCCGGCACCGCCCCCGTCTCCTCCCCTTTCCCCGGCAGCCGAGCGGCCCGCGCGCCGGGGGAAGCTCTTCGGAACGCTCCCTGCGCCAGACAGCGCGGGCGGGGCGGGGCGGGGCAGGGTGGGCGGGGCAGACGGCCGGTGGAGCGGCTCCCGGCCAATCACCGCCCGCCGCGGCCCGCTCCCGGCCAATGAGCAGCGGCGGCCGAGCGTGATCGCGGCGTGCCGCGGGGCTGCCGGCAGGAAGGGCGGCGCGTGGGCACGCTCTGCGGCGGCGCGGCGGGCGGGAAGGCAGGCTGGGAGGGGGCGGGGCAGAACGAGGGGAGGGGAGAGGGAGCGCGCGCTGGAAACTGGGGGAAAGGTCGGGTGGGGGCGGGGCGGCGGCGGGGAATGCCCGTGCGCGCGGGGGTGTGGCGGGGCGGGGCGCGGCTCCTCCCCCCCTGTGGCGCGTGCGGCGCGGCACGCAGGCACCACAGTCCCCCCCCCTCCGTGCCCGACCCGCCCCTCCCTGGCCTCAGGGCCCTGCGGCCCCTCAGCGCGGCGGGGCCGGGGCTGCGGGAAACGGCTGTTTCACGCAGGTTCCCACACGTCAAGAGCTTTTCCGCCGTATTCGGCGAGGTCCCGCCGGCGGCGGGTGGGGGCGCGGCAGGACTCTGCCAGCTGGGTCGGCCAGAGGATCCGGCATGGAAAATAACCATGCCACCTCCCAAAAAATACCAAGGGTCGTTAGTAGGGGTTATTGGGTCCCTGGGTTTTCAAGTGTGTTCCTTGCTTTTCCATCTTCCGGTACCCAGCCCCTTGTTTTCTCTTCTTAATGGCAGCTGAAACGCAGCGGCTGCCTGGCCCCTAGCAGGGTTTGCAGTGATACCAGGCACATCGAGGGCTGGTGGCAGCGTTAGTGGCACTGACCCGGTGCCCAAGATTCCGCCGAGGGCAGCTCGGCTCCTGCAGAGCCTTGAAGGGACAGACCTGGGTGCCTGAGTCTTCCATCACCATTTGCCCGTCGGCTTTCCCAGCCTGGCCTCCACTCGATGCCTCACTGCCCGCTGAAATAAAATGCAGACAGTCATGAAGCATTTTTTCCTGCTGGATTATCTCTACTTTTTCCTTCCTTGGTTTCTCAAGGCGGGACATCCTTCTAGTCGATGTGGAGGACATGGGAGGGATCATCTTGAATAATCTCCTTTTGCTGCTAGCTTCCCTTAACTACTGGGCCTCGGTTTTTTTCCATTACAGTGCTTCTGAATTCCGGTCTTTCCCTGCTTTCCACGTAGTTTCTAAAGCTTCACCATATTGTGCTAATCTCTGGTCTCCATTACTGCACGTTTCATGTACTTTAGCTTCCCCAGCACTACTACTTCCCAGCCCATCAAATACCAAATTAAAATTATCTCCCTGGCCTGTCCATCTGGGCATCCCCCTTGCCTCTTTCCCTCTCTCCCCAGTGCCCCCTGTACTTGACTTAATCTCTCTTTTCCCACCACCAGTCCTTCTGTCACCAACTCCCCTGTGGCAGGGGTTCCCTTGGGGACTGTGGCAGCCTATGTAGCTATGAGCCCTTAACTCCAGAAGGTCCCACGGGGCTTCCTGCATGCCATGGTTCCTGCCTGTAGATTGCAGCCTGCAAGCTTGTGCCTCTGCCTGGCATCTTATGCTGTGCTTAGGTTGCGAGCAGCTTTCTCTGTGTGATTGTACAGTACCTACCGTGCTGGAGCTGTAGTCTGTGCGGCAGGGCCCCGTGCTGTATGATAGTAAGAAAAATGCTGATAATTCAAACCACAAAGCCAGCTCTAACATTGAAAAGTTATGCTCGCAGAAGGAAATCAGTTGTGTGACAGGGAGCGAAACAAACTTGGGGAAAATGCTGCTAGTGACTAAAAAGCATGGAGGGGGTGGCACAGTGGGGCCACAGAGTATATGCCTCTTCTATACATAATAAGCTTTTCCTTGTAAGAGCAGAGCCACTCACATGGTCCCATTTCAAGGGAAACCTTTAGGGAATTGTAAAACTAGGAAAATAGTGTGCCTTTTTGGTTTTCAGTTTCTCCAGCTGTAGTTGAGAAGTGGTCATGTTTGTCTCTTTGCTGCTTGTTGAAACACATGCAGTTTCTGCTTAAAGTGCTCACACGCAGCCTTAGTCATTTACAGCACAGGTTTTTAATTGAGTAATAGAATCTGAAGGCAGCACAGCAACCTTACCAGGAAAGAAACAGTCACAGGGAAGCAGAGGGGATCAATTCTGCCGACTCCCAATGGGATGTTTTCCCTTGTCACATACCACAGACTCTGCCTATGTGTTCTGAGTCTCCAGGTGGGAATTGCTGGAGTGGGGGTCCTCGCTACAGTGCACGGATGCATGACCAGTTAAAATAAGTGATGTTACACATCTGTACTCAGACCTACACCATAGGGAAAATGTGTTTGGTTGTGTTCCCTTGCTGCTAAAAATGGCAGCTAAGGTTTTTAATATACATCCTCAGGGCTCGTACCAAAATCTCCTGCTCTGTCTGGTTCTGCTGCTGCCAGCTGAGGCAGTATTAGATGAGGAAGGAGCATCTTCATCCTCACCTCTGATGTCAGCAGCAGAGCATGGGTTTGAACTCCATGGAGCCCAAACCCCCAGCCCTAACAGCCTGGTACTTCTTCTCTCCCTCCTCTTGCTTCTCCCTCCTTTCTCCTTCCCAAGGCTGCACTGAGGTGAATATTAATGCAGTTAGTAGTATTTTGCTTCTTTGTACTTTCAGCCTACACCCACCCGCTTCCCTGTGCGTTTCAACCAGCAGTACAGCTTCCTGAGCAGCGTATCAGCGTTCACATTGGGATGATCCATGCTGGCTGTGGCTTCCCTCCTGGAACTAATAGCCTAGATCAGGGCCCAAATATCCCCAATACTCCTTTCAGAAGAGCTTGGTGGAGCATACCCACGTGGGCGGCTGCAGGATGCCGGTGCCTTGCCCTGCCTGGCTGTGGCGATGCACCCCCAGGCCCAGTAGAGCCATCCTCCCCCAGCCTGCCCGTGGCTGCTACTCCAGTGTCCTCCGGATCTGGAGTACCATTTGGTTTTATAAAGGCCTATTTAACTCAGACTGTTGGCAAACACTTCAGAGAAAAGCTTTCTTTGTCAGAGCTAGACAATGTCTTTGTTGCAATGTAGGAACCAGCAGATGTAACTGGCTTCAGCAGAGGGTTGACAAGGCTCAGCTCGGGTTATCTTACCCTTTCAGCTGCAAAGACAAGAGAAGAATGAAACATTGCATGCAAATAGGAGAGAAAATATTTAATAGTGTAAACTCAAAACAACTAAAGGGCACACAGGCAGCTCTCCCACATTCCCTTTTTGCAGATAATTATACAAGAAACAATTCAAAAGAGACTAGAGGAAGAATATTATGGGCTCAGACAGTTTCCCTAGTGTTTACCAGAAGTTAAAAATAGACCAAAGCAGTTGTCTGGGGTGCAGCTTTAGTGCTAGTGCAATTTGGCAGCAGCATCTGGTCTGGCTGACTACAGCAGCAGGCTACTGTAGCAAATGCATATAGCCTGGCAAATGGGGCAGGGTTAAATAAATATAGATAATTACAATCAGAGGTCCTGTACAGGAGATGTGAGAAGATACACCAGAAGAAATTAAAGACTGTGACGCAGGTGTAGGATGTCTCTCAGTCCCCTCTTTCCTCTGTCATGCACTTGAAGGATCGAGCAGTCTGAGCAGCCCCAGATTGCCCCAAAACACGCTTACTGGGCCAGCAGCAGCCAGAAGAGAAACTCCCCACCTCAGAGCAAACGAAGCCACACTGCCGGGTGGTGCCTGATACCAGCTGATGGGAGTGGCTGCAGCAGCCCCTGGCCCAGGACAGGAGGCATTCACCCAGGGAGTAAATGCACCGACCTCAGTTGGAATAGCAGAGTAATAGAAGGGATTTACAGTCAGAGAGTTATATACGGGGTGTCCATGAAGAACAGAGGAGGAAAGGGGTATAAGGGATATCCATGAAGAATAGAAGAGGGAAAGGAAGAACAAGAGAAGGAAAAAAAAAAAAGCAGACCAACAAGGAATATTTCTCGCTAGAATAATTTCTGAATTACAAAAGCGATGATAAATCCAGGTGCTTTTACACAGACTCAGGCCCAGCTGACAGCGAGGGTCTGTGTGAATGCTTTTGTGATGGATTGCCTCTTTCCTAGCAAGCAAGTGGGTGCAGCAGTACAGACCATTCAATCATCTCCCACTCCTTAGCTGTTCCCACGCCTGTCACCGTGCCCGGCAGCATCGTGGAGCTGGAGGGATGTGCTCCCAACGTGCTGACAGAGGCAAGCATGACACTAGGCAGCACATAAGAGGGAAGAGGAACACAGACGTCCAGTCCCTCCCCACTGTCAGCTGCCGAAGGGGGAGAGCTCAGTTATTGCTGTGGGCTATGGAACAGCACAGCAAATCCCCCCTACCGCTGGGCAAGGAGCCCCAGCCCGCCCCAGCAAACTGCATACGTGTCTGCTAGCAGGGACAGGCTGTGACACTGCAGCCTTTGCCAAAAGGGGGGACAAAAAACACGGTCCTTGCCTGCCGTCCCCAACAGCTGTGAGTCAAATGTCGACTTCTTCCTTGCCTGCATCTTTTGTATTCACTTTCAGAAACAGATTGAGCACGGCATAAGGAAGTGTAGCCAGATTACAGCAAAAGGAAAGGGTTTAAGAGGAGAGTTGCACAGACTGTTTCCCACTTTATTTTGGGCCTGGGGCGCTTACAGAATAAACACTGCCAATTTTTTTTTTTCTCCACTCCCCAAAACATGTGTCTACCTGAAAAAATACTGGCTGCATCAAACACTTCCTGAAGCTTGGCAGTTCTACAGAGAGAAATCACCACTCAACCAGATTTTTTCAGAGTATGTGAAACATACTGTTTACTGAATTAAAGAAATCCAAGCCACAAATACTGATTACAGGTAAGGAAGGTCCACAGATCCACCATAATAAAAATAATAAATTAAGTGACAGTAGTAAGTATGACACTAGTGCACCATCTGCTTGCTGGAGTGCACCATCTGTTTTTTCTACTGCTGCTATTTGTGCCCTAATCTTACTGTAGTGGCATCAGAAGATGGATTCAAACACCAGCAACAATGAAAATGACATGTTACTTATTTATTGTTCTGTTTAAGTGGATGTCTGCATTGTTTTCACCGCTCTCTTGACCTCAATATTACTGCTAGCTAAACGCACATGTGTTACGGAAACCACATATGCCGCCCATCACAACAGGGTCAACTCCAGGTTTCCGCTGAATCAACAACCCAAAATATAGATTCCTCTATAAAAGGACTTTTTATTAATAGTGCTACAGCTCAAGCTGGGTGCCTCTGAAGAGGGATGCCGAACACAGAAATCCCTGGGCTATTATACCCTTTCAGTCTAAATTCCCCACCCCTCAACATAGCAGTTTGTACCAATAGTAATGCTAGAGTCTGGGGTCTTCCCCTTCCTCATTGGGTCCCTTCATTGTCTTTAGGTGGGCCGGTTCTTTTCTAATCTCTAAGGTTGCAGCTTCTCTTAATGAATGTAGCTTCCTTATCTTCAGGCTTGAACCAGCTCTGGGGCCTTCTTTTACTTAACTAGGTAAAAGATCAACATATCTAGGTGAAAGTTCACAGCTTGTGGCCTAAGGCTTCACCAAATTTAGCTACTAATGCTAAGCAGGTTAGGCTAAAGGAGTTCTATATAAGTAGCATACCAAATCGCACAACAAACGTGTTTTCTGGCACACAGTATATTAAAGTATGAGCAGTGCTGACAGATGTTCAGCTCTTTTGGTCATCTTGTGACTTGCTTGGGCAGGTGTCAAGCCTAAGCACAAATGTGTGTTCCAGCCTGAATCATCTTTCACATTTTATTAATGCTGAAGCATTTTCATGCAGCACTTGGATGCTGGAAAGATGTCCCATGTGACCAGAGACTGACTTCTGGTTGGACACTGTTCACACTGACAGCTGGGGGTACCCAGACTGCCACCAGGCAGGAGTGGCCTTGCACAAGTTTGCAATGGTGTCCTCACTGGCAGAGAAGGTCCTCCAGTACCAACACTGTAATCTGCTCTAGGACATTATCCATATTGACCTGCACACCTGTACAGCACTGAGCACAGCACAGTGCCAAGCCCAGGGGAGGTCTGTGGGTGGAGGAATTAGCTGATTGCAGGCATCCAACTGCCTCAAATGCCTGTAGTTGTCTCTTTGCTGGCAGTTAGCCAAGGTCACTATGTGGTCAGAAGAGGTGGTCAATGCAGTCTTCCCACATGGTTGCGGTGGGCAGCTTGCCACGGGTGTTTTGACACCAAATGAGGTTTGTTTAAGATCCTGGCACTTTTTCCCATTCCTTGCACCACTTCTGGATTACCTGGCTGATATTAGAGGGGCTTTCTGCATGGTCATGTCTGATAACCTGAGACAACACTACTGAGCATCTTTATAGGCTTCCCCCAACAACTTTTTCTGGGAATGGACCCTTCTTACGTGCTTGGGAAGGGCCATGACATCCCAGACCTGGTTGCCTGCTGAAAAGTTACTGCCTCTTGGATCATGTCTCTAAGCAGATCTTAAAATAATTGTTCATTGTGCTTCTTGGCTAGTGCCTTATCTGTATTTTTTTCCTCTCCCCACCCTGTGGTGACTTGTGACCCTGTGATTCCCGGGGAATTAATCACTCACATGTCCCTGGTGCACATCCGCTATCCTGCTCCTCCCTGGAGCTCCATCTCTCACCCTTCCCTTCCCCAGCCCTGCAGAAAGAACCTCTCCCTCTAACTTATTGGCCCTCCTCTGGCAAAACATTAAGAATAAGGAAGACCCATGTAAAAAAATCCCAAATATTTTGGGTTGCAGTTAATGACCATCATTGAAAATGAGACAGATGTGAGGGGGCTGTGGCAAGAGACCAGCCAGGGCATATTTGGACAAAAGTAAGCACAAGAGCTTGTGTGGAGGAGAAGGGGCCAGATGAGACAGCTGCATTCAAGTGACCAAACACAAAGTCACACCTCTACCACCACCCTCCCACACACAGGCAGCCTATCAGACACCAAGGCTCAGCCCTACTTGCCTCCAGATATTTCCTGGGCAGGGCTGAAGAACCTAGATGTGGGGCCACCAGCACAGTGGGAGCACGGTCCTCCCCACCTCACTACTCGTGGGTGCACAGGGTCTGCAGGAGCAGGAAAGCAAGAGGCAAAACTGACCTACCCATGTTCTGCACACTCAGCTTTACTTGCTGCTTCCTCTAACACAATGTAAATGCCTGAAGTAAGGTCTGAGTGGGTGTCACCGTGAATTTAGCTGTATAAAATCCTCGCCATGACAGCTAGCTGTCACATTACACTGACATCCAAACTGAGATGCAATCGCTAACCCACTGTATTTATAAATAAACTCATCACCAGTGTGGTTTCTGGCTGCAGTGTCACCTTCTTCTAGTTTCTTTGGACTGTGCAGCACCCACTCCTGTTGCACTCCTGGTATCCCGCCAGGCTGGGCAACTGAATATGACTTTATATTACTTGATGTTTTTTCTCATAACTGGTGCTTGCTTGGACCTACTTGCTGTTACCCCTCTTGCACAGCAGAGACCCTAATGCCCCTCATTATTTTACACTGGTTTCTCTGGTTTGTAGTTGTGCTATTTCCCCTTCCTGGGTACAGGCGACACTGTTTACACTGAATTTCTTTCCCCTTTGGACATCCTTCCATGGTGCCAACAGAGCAGAGTAATGAGCTGGCGCTGTGCGTTGCTTTCCCAGGGTGTGGGTGCTGTCCAGGGGTGCCCCCGTTTGCACACCCCATGCAGGGCTGCTGAGGGTGAGCTGCAGCCGTGGGCAGTGAAGGTGCAGTAGCTGTCAGTACTGGGCCATGAACTGGCAGAGCCAGCCCAGATGCTGCCTCCTCCGGGCTGTGTCACTTCACCCAAGTCTTGTGGCCAGAACATACACCTGACCCTTGAGCATTATTTAGGTTCTTTAGATCCTGATGGGGAGAGAGGCAAGAGACTGCTTTCCTGCCCTGATGGACTATTTGCAGGGCTTTACTAGTCAACGTTTTCCCAGGGCTTTCAAGCTGAAGGCGCTTCAGCCACCTTCTTCCCTCTACAGATTTTCCATCCTCTCAGTTTTCACATAGTATCTATCCTTCCCTGTAATATTTGATTGTGCTTTCTGGTAGAAATTACCTCATGCTCCCAGGCACAGCAAGACCTTGCTGCTGGGTGGGCATCCTGTGCTGCTGAAATGCCACCCAGGAGGAAGAGTACTGGCTTTGGTTGGGTTACTGGTAATGAAATAAACCATCTGACATCTGATGGCTTACTGAACTCAAAACAGTTGCTTGGGCTGTTTCAAGTCTGTCATTGCTTTTTTCCTCTCCCAGCTTCCTTCATTTACATTCACTTTGAGTAAAGCCAAATTACATTGTATTCAATACCAAACTCTTTCCTCAGCACTCAGTGTTTTAACCTAGGAAATGGAAAGCTGGAAAGGGGAGAGGGAAGTAGCATAAGAGACTTGCCCAGAACAAAGCCCTGAGATCCAGGATCTTCTCACCTCCAATAGAGCTAAATCTTGCCATCTCTGTGATGCCTCTGGCATGGATCCTGTATCTAGTTAAAATCCATAGTGGCTGGAGCAGGAAAATGTTGGGTGTACCAGGAGATGGCTAAGCTCTAGGATGTCAGCAAGGGTTTGCCTGGCACCAGGCTGTGGCTCAGTAAAGTTGTACTGATGGTCTGCACAGGGCTTGAGCCTCTGTGGCTGTCAGGACATGAATGGGATGAGGCTGCAGGGGTCACAGCTCGGTGTCTGGGCATGAAGTTGTAACACCAATACCTAGCATCACTGGTCCTCTCCTGGCATCCCACTTTCAAGCCTCCTACCTCACCCACTGGTGAGAGAAGGGGTGCACCCCTTCCTCATCACCTCCTGCTTAGGCTCAAGTTTCAGTCATCCGAGCTGCTCTCACCATCCCATTCTCTGAGTCTCTGCTGTCCTCCCAGAGACACCCCAGTACCAGTAGGTACCATTTTATTTCTGTATTTATAACAAAACCATTAATTCACCCCTCTTATCTCTTAGCACTGTTTTCTCCAGGAGACCCACCAGATACCTTCATGAGACAAGAGGCATAAACTGAAACACAGAAGGAGTTTCTGAACATCAGGAAACACTTTTTCACTGTGAGGGTCACCAAGCACCAGGTTGCCCAGGATGGTTGTGTAGTCTCCATCCTTGGAGATATTTAGAAGCTATATGGACATGGCCTTGAGCAATTGGGTCTGGGTAGCCTTGCTTGAGCAGAGGGGTTAGACCAGATAACCTCAAGGTCCCTTCCAATCTCAACCACACAGTCACCCTGTGACAAGCTCCTTGAGGATGAACATTCACAGTTCTGCTGGCTGGGAAGGGCCAAAGACTGGGTAGAAATGCTACTTTCACCCCAAAGCCTTTCCCACACACCCAGCAATTCCCAACCTTGTGGTCAAACTGAGCCCTTACCTGCAGCTCCTTCTGCTCCACAAGCACAGCCCCTTCTTTCAAACTGAGTGACTGACCAAAATAAGCTGAGCTGTGAATACCCTGCCCTTAACCTGATGGTTTGTGCTTCCATTTCCGAGACAAAGACAGACTTGGCTGGCTCAGAGTTTATTTTTTCCTCAGCTCTATCAGTCTCAGGCCTTCTCCCTTCATCAGGGCGTTAAATCCCAGTGTCACTGCAGCCAGCCAGCCAGGTCCCCACCAGCCAGATTGCCACCTGCTGTATCTGCACTTTATGCCATTCACACGGTCTGTCATGCTGTATTACACCCAAGCACCATCATCAGAGACCTCAAATATGCTATGTAAAAGCCTTGAGATGTATCTTTAGAGTGGGTGTAATGATATGTGCAATGCAGCATGAAGAAAACCTTGAGGATCATAAAGAGAGGGTTTTCAAAGCAGGGTGACGGGAAAATTCTGCCAAGAAATTAAATATTGAAAAATTGATGTTGTTGACCAGCGTCATTAACCCTAAGCATTTAGGAATTGGAAAATGGGCCTGAAGAAAAAAAAAAAGGCAAAAGAAAGCAATTTAGAGTTGTAATTTGCTTCTTAATTTATCTTCATCTTGAGGCATCTTCAAAATTTTCTCTACAGTCCCAGAGCATGGCTCAAAATTTTCCTTTGAAGAAGCAACAAAAGTCAGCACAGGCTCATGAGGGAGCTGCTGGCCACAGCTGGGGCAGTGTGAGAGTCCCTGGCCTGCAGCACACACAGGTGGAGTGGGGATGAGCTGTTCATACGCAGAGATGGGGTGGATTTGGGCCCTTCTCTTGCTGAAACCATCACCCCTGATGAGCTCTGGGGAGGCACAGGCACACAGCATCCCATGGGCACAGCTCAGCCCCTACCATGGGGCCTGCACAGGGCTGCCATGAGGTGCCAGCTCACTTGGGAACAGCCAAGTGCCATGGCAAGGGGTGACTTAAGCAGCAAGTTTGTTTTTTAGCTGGCCATGGCTGCTTTTAGAACTGTCTCCTTTTGTCTCATGCATCAGCCTGACCTGGGGCTTCACACGTGGCAAGTCTCAACCAGCCTCTCACCTGCAGCCTGGGCTCTCTTTTAAACACACAGAAGCAATCAGGAGAGGAAGGGCTTGTTTAGGGCCCTGACACCCAGAAGATCGGGGTCCCAGCACTGCCACCCCCTGAAAGTACTTGCCCAGTCCTGGCTGATGGGCTCAAAGCAAAGGATTTCACGTGAGAAGAGTCACAAAGCAGACACTGTAGAGATACAACCTGCAAAGCTGACCACCAAGTGATCATTTTTACTTTATTCACTTATTAATGTTTGCAAAGCTCATGTAATTATTTAATGTAAGAAAAAAAACAATCAAGCAAACCTTATCGTGACAGAATTAACAGCAGGATCAAACCAAGTGCTGGCAACAACCTCTTTGCCCCGAGCTATTGAGCCCAGAAACTGTGGATGCCGACTCAACAGGTTGGCAGGGCCAGCACTGCCCAGCTGGGGCTCCATCCAGGAGGGAACCAAAGGACTCAATTTTCCTGGCATTGTGGAGGCACAGGACTCAAATTTTCCTGTTGCTGAGGAACTCCAGGACACCCATTTGCTTGCCTTTCCCCACATCACTTCACCCCTACTCCAGATTTCACTCCAATTTACACTGTCTTTTCCAGCCTAGTGGCAGCGACCACCTCACACACCATGCTCCATCATCCCTTGCTGCCATCAATCCCTGAGCCCAGAGTTGGCCCACCTCCAAGGCATCAAAACCCCAAGAGGTACAAACACTTATTCACCATGTTCCCACTTTTCAGATCCACTGCCTGGCTCAGCCATGCACCTCTCCTCTACCCAGCACTTGCTTCCCACCTATCAAACCACAGCAGAGGTGACTGACCTGCAGGCCAGCTCCGGGCTCAGGATGCCACCTGAGACAACCAGTGCTGCAGTGGGAGCACACAAGTTCAATGCCATTGGCACTGGTCACCAGCTGGTATTTGCAAATGCACCTGCAGCCTGCAGGATGGCCACGCTGGAGAGACAGCAAAATAAATAACGCTGAAGCCAGCAGGCACGCCCTCCACCCACAAGCTGTGTGCACAGGCAAACAGATCGATGGGGTAATGGGTCATTGCCTTGTGCAAACAAGAAACTGCAAGATGCACCAAAAACCCTGCAGCCACCCCAACCACAGCAGCTACTGAAAGTAGCCAAGAAGAAAAGTCAAAATATCCCTTCTGCAATATTGTGAACTATGCAAAGGTACCCAATGAAGAGCACTGGTGGTACAGCAGGATAAGTCCAAGGATAAACAGCAAAACAAGTTGTAAGAGCTCATTTTTTTATTAGAGCAATTCATCCAGTTAAGGGATCCTCTAAATATTATCTCATACTTAATAATCATAATAATAATCAAAGAATCTAAAATAACCAACCAAGCAAATAGAGAAGCATGTAAGCTCTTGCAAAGCCTTGAGAAAAAACTGCAATTATTTTTTACAGGCAAAAGATCCTTGAATAAGCTGCAGAGTTCAGCTTTCCCATATAGAAAAAAAGATCAGATACTAAAAGCTTAACTAAATGTGGTATTAGAGCCCCAGGTCGTGCCCCAGGGAAGTAGCACGGATCTCCCTGAAAGGCTGCCTGGCTTGGAAGTTCAAAGCTGTATCTTTGGGAGTTCACCTTTCATCCAGTGATGCTCTACTGTAGATAACAGGCTGCTTAAAACCACATTTGTTCTTTAAATTCACCAGAGGAGCAGAAAAGGGCCAATGAGGTGGCAGGAGGAGGAAGGGAGGATGGTGTAGGTGCACACAGCATAAATGCTCAGGAAGACAAATCTATCACATGCCCAAAGAAGCAGTAGCATTTCACAGCCACCATTTTACAGCTGGCACTGCAGCAGGTCCATCCTCACGCTGAGGCTTACTCTGAGATGGCTGCCGTGCCACAAACCAACTATTCAGGGTCTAAACCCCACTCAACCTTTCAGTGAGCACCAACTTGGGTGGAGATGACACTTGGCATCACCTACCACTTCTGCATCATCCTAGGACTTGCTGGGCAACATCCTACAGTACCTTGCTACATCCAGAATGCAAATTCTGTGAGCACAGCCCATACCAGAACTAGAAATAAAAAAAAAATAGAAAGTGCTACCTTCCTTTTTCTAGTCCAGAAATCTTCTGCCTTCCACGCAGCTCCCCACTGAGCCCCGGGCATGCCAATGCAAGCCCAGCAATTGGGAAAGTGCTGGTGCAGAGGCTGCCCCAGGGCAGCACCCTGCAACACTGCAGGGCTGGGGAGCAAAAGCAAAAGCTAAAGCAAAAGCTTGTCCAGACATTTTCCAGCGGTGAAAAAGAAAAGGTGAACGCCTCTCCAGACACTAGAGCAACAGCAGCATTAGGATTCGTCTGGAGAATTAACATGGACCTTAACATGGAGCATTTTCATCTTGGGAAAGTCCAAGTGGTCCCCCCATGCCACCTGGGAAACGCCAGTTATGACCAGCTCCTCCTGGAAATACACCCACTACTCCCTGTAGTGATTGTGGGCTGGCGATTACACGAAGTTCCCTCAGACCAGGTACAGCCACTGCTGCGAGCCCACAGCTCCCCCCTCCACGCCTGCAGCCACAGGAGACCCCATCCAGTGCTGCACAGGGTGCACAAGGTGGCAACACGCCCAATGCTTTTGTTCAACCTCCCATAGAGACCATCAGGTATCACCAACCCGCTATGCATCCAAATGGCTTTTTGGTTTTGTGTTACTGCCAAATGAAAGTATCCTACTAAAATACAATGCTACACAGCTCTGCACACTGAAGAACTAATGAGGTCAGTTGAAATCAAGCAGCAAATAAGGAGAATGGGACAAACAATTTCTTATGTGGAAATAACAGCAAGGCTGGCAGGAGGATGATTATTTTTTTTTATGCAAAGGGGAGAAAGTACTCAATGAACACTGAGGTTGTTTTACAGATGCCCTCTCAAAGGCAAAATAAAGGGAGAAGTGCAGACAGGTTTACTAGATAAAAGACTCATCATTAGAAATGAACATATAAAATTTAATAGCTTGGTTTAAAATACACTTTCAATTAAAAAACAGCAGGCAAAACCAAAAAAAGTCAGTTTCATAAAACATACATGACATTGCTGCTACTGTTATAAGACCCGTGTCCCAGAATATCTTATAGTGGAAAACAATCGTCAGATTCAATTCACATACTTCATTAAGTAGTAAAAAGAAATAACATTCATGTCAATCCTACCTCTATGGAGACTCTAAATCTACTTCCCTGACCCTAGACTGAGTTTCTGTAATAAAACTTCCACTTTCAATAAAAATGTGTAAATATATATACGTATTCTATATATCAGGTTTAAAAAAAATTTCCCTTGCCATAGTAACATTAGTCCCTGTGACTGCTGTAGGGAAGACCCAGAGGTGGGTCGGTGTCAGCTGGGTACAAGTCCTGTGGCTGCTCTACAGGCAGTAGATTCCTGTAAGGGGTGGCATGTGTTGGCCAAGTCTCTTCAGCACTGTGCTGCATGCCAGCTTCTCTCCTTCGGCTTCAAGCCCACGGACTCCATCCATGTGCACAGTCATGGATGCATCCATGTAGAGTTTGCTCAGCTCCAGCCACAGAGCAGAGAGGAGCACACAGTGCCCGGAGTGCTAGCAAGCCTCTGTGAGGCCCATCAGTGGGGGAGGGGGATGTGGATGGAGGGGGGAAGGGAGTGGTTCTATGAACCAGCTCAGTATTGGTCTGAATACAAATCCCAAAATACTTTATTTCATTTAAATCATTAAAATAATATAGTGGGGAAGGACGTAAGTGGTCACCTAGTCTCAGCACCAAGGGAGAATCAAATATACCTGTGACAGTCCAGAGCTATGTCCATCCACTGTCTCCAAAGACCTTCCATGCCAAGCTCCATGGCCTCCCTGGGCAACCTCTTCTTCTCACTACGGAAAACCACCTTGACACCAAACCTGAATTTCTGCAGCTTCTGCCCACTACTTCTCATCATGGTTATGATGGACTGGGAGAACACTTTCATGTGCTGGGAGGCTGCTCTCCTTAACTTTCCTTGTTGAAGATGACCCTCCACCAGGCAACTAATCCAGCCCTTCCTCCTCACAAGCTGTGAGCTCTGCTCAGAGGACTGGGTGGTCTGGCCTCTCTGGGACATTGGATAGGATAAGGCTCTGCTGGAAGGGCTGGGCTCAGCACTGGGAACAGTGCTCCAGCAGAGGCCTTGGTGATGCCAAGTAGAGCAAAAGGTGGGTCTCCTATTTCTTGCAAGTCATGCTCCTGTTTATCAATGCAATGTGGCACTTGCCTCCTTCTTCCAAACAGCAACATGACACAGCTGAACAACATTTGGTCACGATTCGTTAACCATTAAGTAGAATAATGTCCTACTTTTCTGGAGTATTTCTCCAGCCTATCTAGATTGACCTTCATGTCCTAGGTGAGGCACCTGCAGCTTTGTGCTGTCTGAAAACATTATAAACCTGTCTTTCATTATCCAGCTCCCTAACAAATGCACTGACACTGGAGCTGGTACTCATGCTCATCTGCTCACCCTTTAATGAAGGTTTTTGCCTTAGAGCCAAGTGCTGCTGTTTAAATGTTCCTCTCTCACTTGCTACTAACCACTGAATGCTTTTCCATCATAAGCACATATACATGATAAGTAAATACTATACAATCTACTGCAGAACAGTATTTTTTGGAGCTGTGGGGCACTCCCAGCTGGGGCTAGGCTCAGGATACCTGCTAACCAGGTACCATGCCCCTGTTTGGTCTCTCCAACCTCAGCAGTGGGTCAACACAATGTACATACACCAGGAACGGTTAACCTGCTTGCAGCCCCTAGTACCTGCTAATGCTTGGCCTGCTGAGCTGGGATGCCACCTTTGTCTGTCAGAAGCCTGAGCTGCTGTTGCAGGCAGCACCCAGCTGAGCCTTAAGTACACTGCTACAGGAAAAACAAAAATCCACCCTCCAGAAGACCTTTTTCCTGATTCACACAAGTGAGATTTCAAGGAAACTGCATCTGCTCAGCATCTCTTGGGACCCAGCTCTCAGACTTGGCCCAAATGACCTCCCAGGGCAGCAGTATGCAGCCATTTCAGGGCTCAAAGTGGCAGTTCATCAGAGAAGCCAGGACTGCTGTTGCCTTGCTGTGCAGAAGGGCTTAGGAGAGAGCTGGTACTGTTTTCCTTCCACATTGGAAGATCCATGTCAAACAAGCAGGTCTCTTGTGCCTTCTATGAACGTACAAATGTGTGCTCACCTTTGGTGCATGTTAAGGATTTGTCTGTTTTTAAATAGCTATGTTAAATATCTGTTTTCTCTGTATATGGCATCCTTTAGATGGGCTTCATTGCATATATTCACGGTATATACAGAACACCATATTTTATATATATTATATATCACTTGTATGTACACATTTACAAACCTTCAAAAATATATTGCACTTATATACAATATAGCTTCATCTGATGAGAGTTCACACAGTTACTAAGGCGAGTTCTTCATAAGAAAGGCAGTTTTACATTCCCCCCCAAATGACACAAGTGATTTCAACAGTCTGCCCTGTTCAAGAGTAAACAAGACTTTTCTCCAACCTGCACGCAATTCCTACTATTACCAATTAGTAGTTTTGCAGCTCTCCATAGCAGTAAACAGACCAATAAAATGGTATTAGCTGATAACAGGCTCAAACTTGGTTACTGAATAGATAAGATACCACCACTGTAAAAGGCCACCTTCCAGGAGTTATCCCCTCCTGTATTTACTAGTGTTTTATACATGCTCTCTATTTAGTTGCTGATCTTTGCTCGCTCATTTCAAGTGCAAATAAGGTCACGAGCATTAAAATGTTCTTTAGAAAGAACAGAAACACAAACATATTAAGCTAAAACACTCCTCTGCTCCCCAGAACAAGTCAACAACCTGGCTTTCTTCTGGAGAAGGCGGTTAGTGTTTTGCCCAACATCCTAAATTATGGGAAAATGTTCAATTGAGACCTTTGTTTAAAATCCACAGAAGATCCATGATCTTAGATCTCAGTGAGAGTGAGCTTGTAAGATCCTCCAACTTCTTCAATCTGCAACTGGAAGGTATCTTCATTAGAATAGTGCTTCACAATGTTATCATCCATGTTGACCAGAATTCTGGAAAAAATAAAGTCAGTCAGAGACATTATTGGAGTTCTAAATGCCAAAGACAGCAAAAATGCTCTCAAATTTCAGCAAGCCTTGAGTATCCAGAGGTAACACAAGATCTCTACTCGCCTGTCTCTGACCCACAGCTTCCTATAGCAGATCTAGCTGTTCTGTTCTTACCCAAATCTGCCATCAAGGTTTGCAGCTGTGCTTCAAGGATCTGAACAAAAGGGTTAACTACATTCCAAAGGTGATTAAAGGATATATCCTTCTGCCCAGAGGGACTTTGGGTGGGGGGCTAAAACATCAAAGTGACTTTAGAAGGAAAAAAAAGAGATTAATAGGAAAACCAAAAGCAGACATGTTCAGGAACTCTTATCAGTTATGTTACAAAATAAAAAGGACTGTGGAGCATGGCCTCTGTGGGGAACAGGTGCTTCACAAATAAAGTTCTCTTCAATTTAGCCCACAAAAAGACAACCAGGTTTAGTAATTGTAGCCAGAAGTAGACACAGTGAATACAGTCAGCCACTGGAACAATTTAACATGGGTTGAGGTAGGTTCTTAGTCACTGAAGTCTTTACACAAACTGAACTCTACTTCTTTGGACATGATCAATTTTGGTTCAAATAGCAATTAACTCAAAGTTACTGTGCCTCAGTAACTCAAGAGCCCTGTGACTTGTATCTACCCAGGAAGTCAGACTACGTATTTTATAGGACCCTTCCAGTGTTTCTCCTCTATGAATGACACTGGAACAGGATTAAGTTGCGTGCACCTAGGTGCACCCACAAATGGCATTTGCATACGTGCAGTGCATAAAATTATAAAGCAGATTTGCCTACAGGTTGGAAAAAAGGAGCTCATTCTCAGTTGCTGCATGGGTACATACTCACCCTTTTTTACATTTTTTGAAGATCTTTCCTATTTTATCAAAAGGAACATCATACTTGTCAGATATCTGGAATAAAAGAAAGCAAGCATTGGTGAAGAAAGGAGACAGTTAGCATTGTCTTCTGCTTACTACTTTATAGAAAGGAACAATAAAAGGTCTGCAACTGGAAACAACTGCTTTGCCCTATAAAGGCAATACTAAATCTTGAACTATAGCATAAGCCTACAGACGAGAACCCCTACTCTGCCAACTTTGTGCAAAAGATTTAATCGTGTTCTAAAACTGGCCACTGACTTCTCATACAACAACCCCCTGCCCCACACCAAAAAGCCCACACATTAAAAAACAACCCCACACCCAGGTTCTCATCCTTTCTTGGATCTCTGTTCTCTTAGCACATAAAAAACAATTTTTAAATTCAGTATCAGAGGGATTGGGTGAAAACTAGTGACCACAGTAGCTGATGCAGGAAAAAAATAGGAACAGAGTGAAGATCTCTGCTAAGGACACAAGCTGATCAGAAATGTCCCCCTTCCCCAGCAGTATGACCTCAGTGACACCACAGCCACTAATCAAGGCACTTCATTGTACAAACCTCCAGAAAGTCATGAGGTCAGTAACCCAACCTTGGTTTACTTTGGCAAATTGCTCTGTCACACAGCCAGTGAGCACCAAACCAAAACACTCTTTTGGGATGCAAAAGTATAGGGGGTTTCCTCTAAAACTACAGTTGTGAGCTCTTGGTTCCTTGCTTTAAGAAGTCCAAGCAGAACAACAACGGTGCAGCTTCAGTTCAGGACCACAGGAAAAGACGACTTAATCGCTTTCACTCGCCCCTCCCCATCTCCAGCCTGCCTGTGCTGGCAAAGCTTCAGACTACAGAACTGTCTCTACTCCCAAAGCTGACAGCAAGACTTGGCCATACAGCCCCAAAACCTCCTTCCTCTGAGCATCGACAAGGCATTAGTCACAGAAAGCTGCCAGAAACGTCAAGTTTGAGCTCGTGCCAAACATTACACCATTCCTCAGAGTTAAGCTCTGTATTTCCTTTCCAGCGCTGCAGCAGTAGGGGTAGTGGGAAGGCTATTTTGGAAGTACCAGAGAGCAATTTCATGCACTTGTGCACAGATACATAAACATCTTCAAGCACACTCAGAATCTGGGACCTGGAGCTCTTCATAAGCAGTTTATGAAAGGGGAGGGGAGGCCCCCAAACAAGGCTTTGAAAGACTAAAATTAAACGCAAGCCACAGAAAAAAATTCTGGCAATCACTCCATCTTCTAATTACAATACCCTCTCTGACATGAGGGACATCCGCAGTGGGAGTGTGTTGACTATTTTTTGATGCAGCCAGGCAAAGACCTACACAGCTGCTTCTGCAGCTTGGCCAAAGCAGAGCCCACATAAGAAGCAAGCCTAGAAGACTCGCTCTTCAGCAGTGCCTGTCATTTTGGGACTATCTCAGGTGTCTAGTCATCAAGCTTGACACCTGGATTCTGAGGAAGGCTGAGAAACACCTTCTTACACCCAGACCCCACAGATGTGGGGTAAGACACTTAAAAAGGGAGGTTCCTGAAGTCCCTTAATAATGTAATAAACCATTATTTACGTTAATTACCATATTATTGAAAGAAAATCAGCCTTGCATTTCTTACCCAGAAGAGCAGGAATATGTGGCCACAAGATGTCATTGAAAGTCTAGCTCCTGTGATTGTCCAGTGTATAAGGACTGGATAGTAAGGGACTACACTCACTTTTTCTTAAACTGAAGGCAAGGACTATAGAACTTATTACTTACTGCTTCCATTAGACCTTTTAGGGATGGTGTCTTTAACATTAGTGCATCAAAGACTTCCTCTGACTCTTTTCGGACATACAGCAACACTGAAAAGCAAATCAGAGAGAGGAATTTACTGCATAATTGCTCCTTATTTTTGATCCATATATGATAGTGGCTAAGTACAGAGTAATGTACACTGAGGATCTCATGAAGAGATGTACATGCATTCAATATACATTGAAGACTGCATAAAAAATATGCATAGCCAGGTTAACTCAAAGCATACTCTTTGCATACAGAAACAGTGCATGCTCAAACATCTTTACTGTCCAATTATTTTTAAGTTTTTCTCTATTTGCTGTTTTCTGTTATTTGAAAAAGGTTACATTTGAAACACAGGAAGGTGAAATGCAACACACACAGCTTTGAGACTCTTGGGTATTCATATCTCACAGGTCACCTGCTGTAAGACTTTGCGCAATAAAATGATTTGACAGATGCTACCACAGCAGGTGAAGCCATCCTGGCCACCACCTCATTTTCAAGTTATTTATTTGTACAGTCCTCTGCTCCTCCTACGCTACCTCATCTCTCTTCCTACCCCTTGCCATGCTTCAGTAATAATCATACCACCCCTGCTGACACACTGCAGACTTAGTCTCCTGCTAGGAGGGGAATTAAAGAATACGAAACGTATTTAGGTAAGCATCCCTAGCGTTCTCAAGCTAGCAGAGAGTCATTGTATGCAACATCAGCCTCATTAAAAACTGCATTAAGGCTGATGAATTAGCCATGAGAGTGAGAAAGCTTGGACTTTAACAGCTTTGCTGTCTTTGATCCATCTTCTAATGACTAGGTATTGCAACCTGGATTGTTTACAAGGGTTCATCAGCCACTGCTTTGACACACCTGCAACATAGATATGCCAGTATATTCTTCCAAGTTAAACAAGGTGAACTCAGGACAGCACAGCACCTTGATGCATTTCCTCAGCTAAAGGTAGGTTTAAAAAAAAAGGACTGAAGATTTAAAAACCAAAGACAGCACACACACTCAGTTACAGCACAGGTCAGATGATACACCAGCCAAGGAGAGAGAATCCCATGGTCTTGTTTTATGGCATATGGCAACAAGAAAATTTCCTTTTATAAAATCCATCCTTCCTTTCTACTTTATCCAGACTACAGAAGTGCATCCCAATTAAGGCCAGACTTGCCAGACTTACCCTTTGCCACATCAAATTTAATCCTTCTGTTTTAATCCCTTAAGCTTTGTTGT
This sequence comes from Hemiprocne comata, assembly GCA_020745705.1. Classification (NCBI taxonomy): domain Eukaryota; kingdom Metazoa; phylum Chordata; class Aves; order Apodiformes; family Apodidae; genus Hemiprocne; species Hemiprocne comata. The sequence continues at coordinate 88,610,605 of CM036588.1, forward strand.
GGTCCTTTCACACACGACTAAGACAGGTAATCCTCCACACCCTCTCTGAAGAGACTTATCTCCTTCCACAACACCACAGCAACATCCAATCCCACATCAAATTACAAAGGTTGACAACAGGTTAAAAATAAGCAGAATATTCTTAGTTTAGTTCTCAGCAGTGAACAGCCCATTTTCCAGCACCATGAAACAGTTTCAAATCCAGAACCAGTTCTTGGCATTCATTGCTTAAAGTCCTAAAGAAGATTTCCAAATTATTTTGTAGTAATGAATTCTATCCCCCAATCCACCAAGACGACTGGTAAGCTGCTCAGCTCTTCTAAGACTCTTTCCTTACAGGTTCAGAGCCAATTAAGAGTCTGAGTTGGCAGAAAACCCCAGAAATTCTGACACTGTAAAAGATTTATGGAGCTGAACTACATCCTGATACATAAACTCTATTACTACTCAAAGCCGGAAAAATCAGGCTGAAGTATACTCCAAAATAAATTAAAACAAATCTGGAACCTCAGTTTCACCTCTCTGTCATGATGGACAAATACTCTCCAATATTCAGCCTCTGAAAAAGAAAGAATACCTCTTTTTGGTTCTTCTATTCTGGCCATCTTATTTGGAGTAGCAATAAAGTCCTCTTCACCAATATAGGCTCCTCTCTTCAGGTTGGAGCTGTCATTGACAGGGCAAGAATTTAGCAGTGGTACAATTACAGGGACTTACCCCTCTGTCTGAGGGAAAGACTTCAGTAGGCTGAAGTAACACAGCTCTTACCTTTCACCTTCCAGTTCTTCTGAAGCAACAGGAAGGACCTTTTAAAACAAAGGAGAGATTTTCTTTACATACACAAAAAAATCACATGCTGAATTAGCTAGCTAGGGAGAACCTCGTGTGGTACTCAGTCCTTGGAAATGCTATAACGGGCTCTGATCTCTACAAAACAAAACAAAGCTGCATAAGGATAGACCCATTAGCTGGTGTAACATGGTCTTGTCAGCAATGTTCTCCCCACCCCCTAAGTGCTGTTAGTAGAGACTTAGCAATAGCTTTGTTTGTTGTAGAGTCACTGGCATAGAACAACAATCCTGATACATCTGGCATGAGCAGATGTCCATCAGTATCAGCTTAAAGGAAAGGGAAGCCCTGAGTCCATGGCATGAGCTGCAAAGGATAGGCAGATGGCTCACCCACACAACTCACTTGTAAGCACATCAGTAACAGGACACAGGGGAAACTAAGGCTGTCAAGTGGGGAGCCAGCCATAATTACAATACTATTAAGTAAGATGCTTTGGTCCAAGCAATAAAAATTGGCCTTCATTTTAATACACAAATAATACTTGTGCTTAAGGTTGTGAAAATTTTATCCAGAACTAGAATTCATTCCCTCTTATTATTTTTCAACCCTGTATCAAACAATACTTTGGCTTTATCTTCCAAAAGCCAGTAAGCATCATCTTTAGCTCTTTATGAAAAGAGACATTAAAGGATCTCAAATGAGAGACAGGAATATATAAGAGTTAACCAGCTTTCTACATGGACTGGCATGGTCTTCTGACAGAGCTCAGCACTAGAGCCTTCATAGGAAAACATGCAGAAAAGTTAGCCTTACCAATGCAAGTCTATTCTGCATCCCTGCTAGGAGTTCAGGCAAAACTCTTTTTAAAAGGCAAGGTTCTGATTTTGTTAGAGCATGCCAGAACTCCCCGCACAGGAAAGTTCCAAGATTTTTGAAACTTGGTTGCACTCTATTTTTTTTTTTCCTTTCCAGTTTCCTGTCAGCTGGGACTTTCCAGGAACACTGAGGCAGGGCACTCTGGCAGCGGATCACAGAGCTGACACACTTCCCAGTTCCATAGAGTAGCTGTTCACCCTGCAGCAGCACGCTTGAGGAGCCAGAGGTCTACAGCAGCACACCAGGAGCCCAATACACTTTACAAGAGAAAACCAGCCTGCAGTTAATTCAGTGAACTCTTGGCTGGAAATGCTGTAAGAAACATCCTTTCAGGTTCATGGAAACTGGAGTTCATAGAAAAACAATCAGAAAACATCCTGAGTTAACTCCAACCGATGTGCCTAAGGAGCAGCATCTCTTGCTCACATGAAACTCAGCCAGTATTTGTTTACAGGATCAGTGCAGATAGTCTGGCATTTCGTAGGTATATAGATACACACAGCATCCTAGGTTTTTGGCAAATGTATCCCATTGCCTCCTCATGCCCACATCCATCAACTTTACTTACATGAGCACCACGCTGAAGATTTGCAAAGTGAACATCAGGAATGAAAAGGACTGGCTGAGTATCTAGGTCCATGAAGGGCTTGAAAACAGTGATGTCTGTACGTTTGTGTGAGGGAAGCATTGGCACTTTGACATCAGAAACTGCAGAGAGACCAAAGATTGAAATAGAGGATAGTGAAGACACTGATGGGGCTGTGGCTTTCCTACATCACTTAAGAAGCTCTTAGGCTGTTGAATAAGGGTACTCTGCAGTCGCAGAATCACAGAATGTTAGGGCCTGAAGGGACCTCTGAAGATCATCGAGTCCAACACCCTTGCCAGAGCAGGACAGAGACAAAAAAAACAAAAACAAAAACAACCACACACACACACACCACAGAAACAAACAAAACTGTAAAAAAAAAACAACAAACACCCCAAAACCCCACACACAGTCAGGGTCAAAAGGAGAAATTCCTGTGGTAGAAGAGTTTGACTCTGGGTTGTCTACCTCTCAGATAAGGGACTGGACCCTGAGGAAACTGCTCATTTCATAGAGGAGTAAAAGTTTGCCCCAGTTTTCCAAGCAAGCTGTTTGACTTTGTCTGGATGTTAAACTGGGCTGGACAATGGTTTCACTCCTCTCTTGGGGTGCCTGATTTAAGCCTTCCATGTACCAAGCAAACCATCCAAACAGAGGGCAAAAGCTAGTCCAAGTCCCCTGTTCTCTCTATCCATTACCTTGCTGGATTTCCCATATCAGGAAGGCAGAGACAACCTATAACCCACATGATTCCAGTTGGGAGCCTCTCAAAGAGACTGCACCACAGCAGCGCTATGACACTACAGAGGTGGTACAAATACTGTTTCTTGCTAGATGTGGTGTTTAGAGTTACATGTCAATTCCACAATTTCAGTTTTTACATATTTGTTCATCTCATTGTTCATTCTGGTCACCTCAAGCTGCCAGACCCCAGTTCATCCCCCAATCAGGAACAACACTGTTTCCCATAGAGCACTTCAGCTCTTACAACACACTGATTGTGACCCCAGATGAAGACTTCCACTTATTTCACAAAGTGGAAGCATTTTGATTTGGGGTCAAACCAATTGCAAGCAAAACACTTCACTTCTCATGTCCCAAGTGGAAAATACACCTTTTTTTTTTTTCCCCCTTGGAAAAATCTTTTTTTTTTTTTTTTTTTTTAAAGATTGCTCAATCCCTGCAAAAATAACTTTGTCCAGAAGCAACAAACTATTTCCGCTATTGATAAGTCTATGCACACATGGCATTTGTGATCCTGGAAGTGGGTATAACAGCTTATGGCTTAAAGCAATCAAAAGCTTCCCACACACGAACTAGACAGCAATGGACTGTACTTTCCAGGAAACTAAAGGTCACATCAGGCTAATCCCAAGCCTAGGAAATTCACACTGGAAAGCAGCTTTTGTAAAATTCTAAGATCCTAGAAATCAGTATTGAAACTGTTTGCGCTTTCCCACCATTATGCAAAGTGCTACATGTAGTAATCTTTTGGGAGTTGTTTGGGCTGCTACTTTTGTGAAACATCAGCAGCGTGTTAGACCTACCTTTCGTGATGTACTTCAGGGAAAAAAAACAAAACCAAAAACACAGCCCTTTCTGCAGCTGCCTGTGAGCAAATGGGTTCCCTCATGGCATTATCTTCTGAAGCTGCTCCAGCAGCCTGTACCTGCTGCGTCAGGAAAAACCTGCCCAGCAAGCCATGAGGTACATGCTTGTTAAACCAGTTGGACAGTTAATAGCACAGCTCTGGCAAGCACACTGAGCAGAGCAAGGGAGAGCACACATCTGTCCCATACAAAGGAAGAACAGGGAGATCCATTTTCCTCTAAGCAGGTCTGCTGGAGAATAATCATCCAAATACAGGATCTGTTGCAGATCCTATATGCTCAGCAGGAAGAAGTTCCATGGCTTTTACATACTGCAAGTGCTGAGGGCTTCACATCTGCAGAAACAGCTTCTATTGCAATTATTTACAAGGGATCACTTCGGTTCAAAAGAGTGAGCCCAGGGCTAGGAGGCTAGAGGCTCAGTCCCCAGGTCCCACCACCTTACTGCACAGTTGCAAACACATTTTTAACACAAGTTGAAGATTAAGTTTAGGATCAAGCTGGAAGTATTTGGAACAGCTCAGTTCTCACTGACACCCAGACTGGCTCAGGGTCTCCAAAAGTGCTCAAAAATCACACCCTCACCCTGTCATTTCAACTGCTAAAAAAACATACTTTACTGAATGCATAGCAGGACCCTGTCTTGGACAGGAAGAACTATGCAGAAGTACGAAGTGACTCAGTGTGTTGTAAACACGATTAACAACTCCATAAGCAACTGCTTAAACCAAACGCTATTCTATAGGGGTAAAAATTGACTTACGAGCGTTCTACTACAAAAGTTACTTGTAACCAAAATAAGATCTAATAATTCAAATACTGATAGATTAATTTCTACTTACAGGCATTCAACTGAGAGCTGGGGTCAGTACACTTGCCTTTTCTTTTGCTTTGCTTTCGTTCTTCATCCCTGATCTTCCTCTCTGCTCCCTGTCAGACAAGAGGGGGAGAGAAAAAAGGTCTATTTAATTTTGGGGGTTTTTTTCAGCCGCAGAAGCAGGAACCCAGATTCTTCCAGAGCTGTGTTTGTGGAGGTCAGCTCCACAGTACCCAAGCTGCAGGTTTGTCAGAGCCTGCTAACTTCAAGATCTGTTTACTTTTGAGTCCTGTCATCTAATGAAATCCAACAATCATATCCAAGATGCAATCACTTGCTTTTCTTTCAAGTCAGATGGGGATATGCTGACAAGATATCCACAGCTCTAACAACTGTATAAAGTGAGATTAAATGTATCTGAAGTGTTTAAAACAATGAAAACTTGCAGGTTCCCTCTGTTTAAGAGTTCACTTGTTCATCATTAAATCCTGATCTATAAAAGTCATGCCACACTTGGATGACCAAGTGCAAGACACTGTTCCACCCCATTGTGCATGGAGGCAGCAGGAGTTACACCAGCCTTTGCTGATCTCAAGCCGAAGACATGCATCATTTTAAGGTAGGATTACTCCTCTTTTTATCAGGGCCAGACTATGGTGGAATCAACAGATACCCAACTGGATTCATGCCTACGTGGTTCCTGGCCCTCCAAATCAAGCAGCAGTGGGGAGGTAGCCATATTTTCTGCAAGGTGCAGGCAGTTGTGACAGAGAGAAGGAAGGAAGAAGGTTTGCGCTGGCATCATGTTCATCGTCCAGCTCTTCCCAGACTTCCCACATGACTGTCGGTTAAGGCAGGGATGTCACTTTGCTGGTTGTGTGAGGTGATAAACATACAGCCGATATTCAACACTCAGTCCTGGTGCTACCACCAGTTCACTGCCCAAACTGGCATACTCAAGTTCTACATGTCTCCCAACACCCTCCCACAAAGCCGGGTAAAAGGTAATTGTTTCCTGTGGGCAGAGAACTGTTATTTCTCATTGCCACCCCTGCAAAACTGCCCAAACCCACCCACATCCTTGCACAGTGCTGGGGGAAGACTAGATCAGCTATGGCAAACAAGATGTCGAAAAGCATGTGGCAATGGGGTGGGAAATGGTGCCTAAGAGTGCGCACAAAGCATGGGAGAAGGGTAACAGCCCTCCTAACCTCCAGTAGATCAATATCCTATAGGTGACAGGGTGCCTAAGCCTGCTAGGCAGCAGTGGGTATGTCTGCACTAGCAATGAAACGGAAAATTAGCCTAGAGATTTGATGTGCACTAACGTGTCACCTTTTCTCCCACCTAACAGCAGGGACACAAGCAGCTTCAGGCAGCTGCTGCAAAAAAAGAGAAGAAATTACTAATGAAGACACAGGCATTACCAGCTTTGCTTGACCGCATAAAGCTGATACAGCCCACTACAGTGAAGACATCCATCCCCTCTAAACCTCAGCAGACCTGGACCAACACCCGTTTGTGACTTCCCTTACTGGAATAGCCATCACACTTCAGCTTGACAGCAGGAAGACCAGGTTTGGCTCCAGCCCTTTATTTTCACACGGAAAACCAAGTTCTGCTATTCAGAAACACAGTTCTACAGCACAGCACCTGCTTCCTCATGGAGAACATGCTAATCCATCGAAAGCATCACTGATAAAGCCTCTGCCCTCCCATACCTACAGCCAGGGTTCTGCTGGAAAGTCAACTTGGTTCAGGCTAAGCGGTAAATAAACCTCAAATCCCACATACAAAAAAAGAAAGTTGCATCTTGATAACAGGCTTTTCTGCCTTGCCATTGGAGTGACAGTCAGGATCAGACACTTCTAAAGAAAACACACTGGCAAGCCTGTATTCCACCAGTATGGAATAAGTAAGCTTGTTAAAAAGACATTTTCCCAACTTCATCACCTAGAGTACAGCCTACAGTCTTAGAAGCAAGATTTCACACTCTTCTCTGTGTGTTAAAGGCTGCAGGTTTTGGTTGTTTTGTTATTCTGTCCTTCAAAGTTTCCAATTGCGTATCAGACTCTTGGGTTGAGAAAGGGTTGCATTTTGAGTAGTGTTTTGGAGAGAGCTGCCATCTCTCCCTCCTACAAAGACACACGGTGTGTTTGATATGCAATAGAGATTCAGGGAGAGGATGCAACGTCAAGTCATGATATGATAGGGTTTGGATTCTTCATGACACCACAGGACTCCCCACTTCTGCACACAGGCTGTGACAGTCAGATGTGCTCCAAAGAGGGAGGGCTGCTCCCTGGCCCTTCTCTGCATGCCCTCTTGTGCTGGGTGCAGCTCTGGCACACAGCCCATGAGCTGTTCACCCTCTTCCTCTGCCCTGTGCTCCCAGTGGCTCAGCTGCCAAAGGATATTGATGGACAAAAAATTGGACATGAGCCAGCAGTGTACACTGCCAGCCCAGAAAGACAATTGTGTTCCAGGTTGCATTTAAATAAGTGTGGCCAGCAGGTCAAGGGAGGTAGGTGATCGTCCCCCTCCACTCTGCTTTCTTGAGACCCCACCTGGAGTACTGTGTTCAGCTCCAGGGTCCCCAGCACAGGAAAGACACGGATCTATTGAATTGGGTCCAGAAGAGGGTGACAAAAATGATCCGAGAGCTGGAGCACCTCTCCTACAAAGACAGGCTGGGAGAGTTTGGTTTGTTCAGCCTGGAGAATAGAAGGCTCCGGGGAGACCTTCTAGCAGCTGTCCAGTACCTGAAGGGGGCCTACAGGAAAGCTGGAGAACGACATTTTATGAGGGCATGTAGTGATAGGACAAGGGGGAACGGTTTCAAACTGAAAGAGGGTAGATTTAGATCGGATATTGGGAAGAACTTCTTTACTGTGAGGGCAGTGAGACACTGGAACAGGTTTTCCAGAGAAGCTGTGGATGCCCCCTCCCTGGAAGTGTTCAAGGCCACGTTGGATGGGGCTCTGGGAAACCTGGTCTAGTGGGAGATTTTCCTGTCCATGCAGGGGGGTTTAAACTAGATGACCTTTAAGGTCCCTTCCAACCCAAACCATTCTCATGTTTTATGATCCCATAAAAACCTTTCCACAGCACTACCAATCACTACAAGAGTAAGAGCAGGTCCCAGAGAGCAAGACTACCTACAGTTCTCAAATTCTGCATTCCCATATGGATGCTTAGCTGAGGCACCATTTAAGCAGAGGTGGTCTTCTTCCTCTGGGACAGGTCACCCCCATCCCCGCACAGCCCAAATATTGCTGGGCCAAGCCTGAACAAAGCTTGTGTTGTAACACCACAGGATGACACCATTATGCCCATGCTGCTTTACTCAGGTCTTGCAACCACATAGAATTAGATGAAAAACAGATGTCCTGGGCACCTGTAGTCTCCCTTTCCACAGGGAGGGCACAAAGAGGAAGACAAACACAAGAAGAAACTTGATCTCAGAGGCAGCAGCCAAAAACTGGAAACAATAATCAGCAGCTTTCCCTTCCACTCCAAGCATGGGAACCCTCGTCCTTTACTCCTTTCCCATGCAAAGGCCACCACACAACACTAAGTAAACTGTTCAGTCTTCTGTAGGATATAAATTGATTTGTATGCACAAAAAAGAGACAGCAGAGTACTGCCATGCCAGTGTCTGGGTTCAAAGTTGGTGCAAGTGTGCAGTGCAAACACAGCCTTAACAGACCAAATAACAGAGGGGACCCTACACAGAGCTGTCCCTGTTAGGTGGCCACAGCATCATCATTTTGTGCTGTTTTTTCCAGCTGAGCTCCACACTATAGACTTGGCTCTCAGTGAAGAAAACATGGCTAACAGCACTTCTACAGGTAAGAATGGCCACACTGAGGACAAATGCATTAAGGACTGCAATAGTGTGGATACTATAGTAACAATGGTCCTGGAAACATTCAAGACCAGCCAACTGAGTACCTAAAATTTAAAGCAGGGAAGAAAATGGGTGGCTTTGGAATGCCAGTGGAGAAGGTGGCCAGCATTGTGGTCTATGAGTCAGTACCTACAGCTGTAAGGATACAGGTCTGCTCACAGGAGCACTCAATCAGCACCTCAAAGAAGTGTTTGAGTACACAGTTTGATTCAATGCAGTAACAAAGAGTACTCAGCTTGATGGCCTCTGTCCCCAGCTCTCATTGCCAAACCCAGCCCAGATCTGAAAGATAGCAAACTTCAAAACCACTTCTATAAACACAAATTGCAGAACCTTCAGGTAGCAACCTCACATTGGCTGCACGTTCACAGCACAAACACCAGTCAGATTAAATACAGAAAAGTAGTATTTTCTCCTTCTCTCCCTCCCCTTTTAATTCAGGTCCAATCTTGCAAAAATATCTAGAAGAATAAAGCAAGAGAAAAGGTCAGAATCCTAAAGGAAAATAAAAGATACACTGTCATTACTGCACTACTAGATTTGCTGAAATTCATTATATAGACTCCAGTGGTTTCCTTTAAGCTGTGTTCTGACTACTTATCTGCCCTTTTATTAACCTATTTGTCTTATTAGCAGTGGGGCACAACCCTGTCAGGAATTTTAGCACAGTGCCAGTAACTGACTGGACAACTTATGAGTAAAAGATCTCTCCTTCCCTGCAGGAAGTCTATACTCACTGGTACTGCAGAGAACACAAGCTGGTAACACACAAGACTCCCAGATAATGGAAGAGCTTTAGATTACACACCTGCCTCAGGCTCATTTCAGAGGAGGAAAAAGAAAAAAAAAAGGGGGGGGAAAAAGGTCTAAAGAAACACCATGAGACCCAAGCATCTTAGGCTTACTGGCAAGTCTAAGATAACTGGAGAGCATTCATTAACTCCCTGGTAAATTCTCTGCAGAAACCATCACAATAGGAGATATCTCAGAAGGCACCTGAAGGAAAAGGGGCCAACAGGATGCTACAGGAGAGGCAGACTGTAGAGGGCTCCATTATTTTGGGAGATAAGTGGGGGCAAAGCAATGGAATGTGACATTCATCTTTGCAGCAGCATCTTGTTGGATGACAACGTGGCCAGACTGCAGAGTATGTGACTGGTACAAAGCTGGCAGGCACAGGACTCACAAGTGGGGCTCATGAGCCTGTCTCAGACCTGCAGCTGCACAGAGAGGTATCTGAGATATCACTTGTAAAGAGTCCGTGCTATGAAGACAGAGTCTGGACGCAAAGAATGAGAGGCCCTAGTCAAACAGGAGGCCAGCAAAACAGGAAGTCAGCATGGTTCACAGCAATCAAAAGTACTAGGAAAATCCAGACAGCACTTACTCCAGCTTAGAGAGACCTTGCTGACTCTGGAAATAGCAACATTGCACATTACTTGCTCTGATCCTTGAGAAGACTGTGCAGGCAGAAATAGATTACAAAGACTTGGGAAATGTGCTTTCTTTGCAAATTCATCTAAGTTTTTATAACTGCTTTCAGTTCAGCTCCTGCTGTGTTTCTTTCACAGCTTCTGGTGAACAGTGGCTTCAGGAAAGGTGTTAACTCTCTGTGCTAAATGCATTAGGCAGTTAAATTACAACATATCCATCCAGCTTATAAATGGGCTTCATTATACAGCTGTATCCCACAGCAGCACAATGAAAACAGCAACAATTTGTGTTCCCAAGATGTGCAAGTTGTGGGTTTTTTTTAATAACAAATGCAATAAGAATGCATGAAGAAATTTAAAAAGGCCAACATGACATACTGTGGACAAAAAGACAAGCCTCCACTTGCTCCAATCAATTGCAATGATTTATCCTAGTGAAGGCACTCTGCAGGACTTTCCAGTGTCTGGAGTACCAGTTTTCTGCCACTGACTGACCTTTCTCAAAAGCAAATGCTCAGGAACATGTCTCAGTGCTCTTGCACTTTGAGAGCAGCCAGTTTATCTGAGGTGATCATAACTTCCATGAGCCAAGCAGAAGGGGTCGAAAGTTTTTTCTTGCAAAGGCTGAACACAGAAGGGAGTTTGCAGTGAGCCAAAATGGCAAGTGGTAGAGAAAAAAAAAAGCTGATAAGGTGTGGAACAGCTTTTTCCAAAGGGTCACTGGCACATTGACCCAACCTTACCTTGTCACAGAAGACTTTAATCTGACAGTAGGCTCTGTGGACAGGTTTGTTACTCCTGTTATTGTAGCTGTAGGTGTCAATCTGAAGATTCAGGGGCAGGCCTTTAACTCCCTTCTGAGAGGAGAAATCTGTGCTGAGGCAGTTCACAGAAATGAAAACCTGCAGAAGAGGAAAGCAGCACCTGTCAGTAGTGACATACATAGACTCCTGGCTGGCCACTCAGCAAGGGACTGACTGCTCAGTAAGTGCTGAGATCTAAATGCTGATTCTTGATGAGATCTAAATGCTGGTCCTTGCCACTAAAAACAAGGCCTTCTTTCTTCTGAGAGATCAGATCCCCAAGAAGCAGTATGACATTCTTAATTCTTTATACAAGCCATTACAGGTGACAAAGCCACCTTGTCCAGCATGAATTTCAACACACTCTCCAAACTTTATGAAGACTCCACCCATTTTCCTCAGGTATTTGCACTCAAGAGATCTCAAATGTCACCATCAAATTTTTAGCAAAAGGAAACCTCCTACATCCAGCCTTCACTGGCCAATGTTTTGCCATCTTGGTAAGAACACAACAATGCTTTGAATAATTTGTTTCTTTGGGCAAGTTAAACAAAGCTTTCTATGAGTTTTACATAAGCTACTGTGAACACAGCTTACACCTGAAACTACATGGGGTTTTTTTGGTTGTTTTTTTCTTTGTAAATTATATTAAAAGCTTTAAAAAAAACATTAGTCAACACATTATCCTTAAACACAGGAATAATGCCACTATTTCAGTGAAAGAGTTTCTGGCCTTTACACTTATGAAGATGAACACTCTTTTGAATATTCCCCAGTACAACCTACAATATCCTGCTAATGTTGGGGAAGGGTAGTATTTTCATTATCCTAATTAAAAAATTGATTTATGGCGAAAATTGAGTGATTTTGAACACATTTGATTTCATTTTCATAACTGCCTGAAAAAACAAACAACAACAAAGAAAAAGAGACCAACAACCCACAACCAAAGAACAAGTCCAGTGCTCTCTTAACAGAAGGAAGAAATACTCTTGTGCATGAACAGAGAGACCAGAGTACTTTGTATCCAGAATACTTGCTTGCTGTATGCCAGGCTTTTCTCCAGACACAATCCTCATTATTAGCACATCTCAGAAGAAGCTGCAATGATTAATTACCAGGAATTCATGAACTACCAAGACCTGCAATGGCTCCTCCTCTCTGCCTCAAGCAAAAAGACTGGGAACTCACTGCTTTAAAAAATAATCAAAGCCTTGGGAGCCAGAAGCACCTTGCCAGAGATTTTGCAGGAATACTATCCCACCACTTGATTGCTCATTTATCGTGCTACTACCACGAAGCACTCGCTTGGCAGTCTCTGCAGTGAGTTAGTGCCACCTCCCGGAGCCGTCCTGGTGTTGCAAAGTCTCACGGTAGGCTTTGAAAAGCTCAGGGGTTTGGGCTGGATTTGTGGTTTTGCAAAGTACTTGTAAGGGGCTTCCTCACACAGGTTCTGCAACATATTTTGCTAGTTTAACAAAAGATGGGAAAGGGAAATATAGTAACTATCACCAGATTAGGGATATGAGCTCTTTTCATTCCCCACCCCCATATATAACACAGTAGTATAAAAAGCTGGGGGGAGGGAACCCAACAACAGTGTAGCTAAGTGTCTTCACTCGTAATAACTTGTCTGAACGCTCAAGATTCACATGCAACTTCTTGCAGGCCCTGTGAGCAGCAGCTGCCAGCACACCAGCTCAGCAAACAGTCCCCATCCCTTTGCTTGTGCACAAACACACACCATCCCACAGAGCTGGCAAAGCCCACGCCAAGTCCCACTCCTGCAAAGGGACATAGAGATCTGTGAAACAACATGCAACTCCCACCAGGGTGGCACATCACCAGAGCCCCATCCCAGCCACCCCACTGCTTGCTCTGCAGTGGCCCAAGCCAGGATGATGCACAGGACCAGCAGCACCGAAGGCCAGCCAGCGCTCAGCGCCTGCTCACCCTCCAGCCTGTCTCTCGGCATCCCAAACACGTGTTGTTCCAAGAAAACTTTTTATTTTAAAGTGTTAATACATCCCAAATAGCAGCCAGGAAAGTTATTTTAAAATAAGCTCTTTTCAATCTTGCCCAGACTAACCCAGATGATGGCTTTGCTAGCTTTTATCCACCCTCCCTTCCCTTTTTGCTACATTCAACTTCACAAGAGCATTTTGCTTGCAGCGCTGGTACACCCTGGGGGAAAGCTTCAAGGAGCCTGAAGAGTTACCCTCAGCCACTTCAGAGCTAGGTAATCAAGAGAGATGCACAGCCTGAGTAATCATGTTCCCTGAGCAGGGGGGTTGTTTTTTTTAAAAGAGTCTCAACTCTGGTGTTTGCATATTTTTACATTTTAAATTTTAATTTTAAATTTATTTACCCATACTGAATATTCACACACGACTCATTTCTCTATGAAGAAATGATTGCATTCTTTAAGAAAACATGCCTGAGCAGCCATGCCAAGCATTGTCCACCATAGCTTCAAAATTTCTGTGAAAGCCCTTGTTTGAGTTTCACACTGCTGGACACCATTGGATGCAACATGCAGCATCAGCCACCAGTTTCCTAGCAAGTGGTGTCATTTCTCTTCTGAAAATTCAGGTCTACATTTTCAGTTTGCATGGCTTACTAGCCAAAGCCCACGCAGCATGATGGGCTGAAGGCAGAAGGGCTGGTCTCAGACACGGGTTACTACAGCAGAGCTGCACAGGTATCCCATGGGAATTTGGGATTGCCTGTCAGATGACAAAGATTATCCTCCTACTTTGGAGTCTCCTCATTTGATTAGCTTTGGCTGTAAGCAGCTGACTTCATTTTCATGCCATTTAAGTTTTCAGGACTCTAGGCAAGAGATGACAACTAAACCTTAATCACCTCTCCGAAGCAACGGAGAGCCAGTCTGTCTTCTCCTGTTCATACAAAGCCATTTCAGTTCAAAAGGGTCATGTACTTTCTCCCTACTCATCCTGTAACTCCTATTTTTGAGCAACTTCCAGTTACTTCAAGTTCCACAAAAAAGCAAGTTTTCACAAACAGTTTTTCCAGCTTGGGCTAAAACAGTTTCAACCAGATGCTTTTTGTTTAGGAAGATTTGACTTGTGTTCGAAAAGAAACATAAGGCCAAGTGACTGTGCCAGCTACATCCCCACCCCAACATTGCCAGAAGAAAGAAAAACGTAACCACAGAAGTTGCTCTGTGTCTTCAGCCTGCTGAGCAAGATTCCTTTTCATGTGTCCAACCTATTTTTCTAAGGGCAGTTCCGCATTCTCAGCTATATTAAGATTTGTTGTTACTTTAAAAAAAAATTTTAATCTCACCTCCCAAGATTCAACATAAAGTCAGTGCTTAAAAATAGAGCATTGTCAAGCCCAAGCACTTACAAACATGAGTCAAGCCCTCAAAAGTTACACAGATTTTTCTTTAAAACTGAGATTTCTAAAAGGATTAGAAACCAGTTCTCAAGTTATTTCTCTTGCTTGGCAGTTAAGACTTTAGTCTATATTTGAATCATATTTCCAGGCTTTTCTCTCCCACAAAAGCCAGGCTTTATTTTCCTTTTACTTTTTGTTTATATTTCCATGCTTTTTAAATAATAATTAATGAAAGCTGATATTTTCATCCAGACAAATGGCTCCACAATGGCAAGGTTTCAGATAAAACAACAAACAACCTGTGAAACTGGTATGAGCTGCTAACCCCCCAACATGCTACAGACCCTCCTCCAACCAACACCAGGTTGAGTTTCCTGCAGCCTTTGGGGCAGATGAGCAGCAGCCCAGCCACACACAATGGAAGACTGAAGGCAGAAGGATTAAAGCACCTCCTCTGGGGTCACGCTGGAAGTCAGCGTGGGAAGAGGCCAGACCTCATGACTTCCAGGTCTGCTTTAACCACCCGACCACTCGCACCTCTCCTTGCCTAACTTGGGAGAAACAACACACCGTGCCTATGTTCAAATCTATGACCAACAATCTTCCATTTTAATAATGCAGAAAAAAAAAAAGCAATCTGGCAGCTCTGCTGTGTGCCCTCACAGAAGGGCAGCAGAGACAGCCAAGTTCTTTCTACACAGCACCTTTTTCTAACAAGATCTGCCTTTCAAACAAACCAGGAAAAACAGGCATAATTAAAGGGCAATCAAAGCACTGCAGGAACCTCACTGTCAGAGAGATGAAAGATGCCTTTTTTAAATGAAGGCTTGCATACCCAGATCTCTTCTTCTCCGTTTATCTTGGACACTGTGCTCTTTTGTCACACAAAAGCACCAGCAATTTTGATTAGTCCAAAGGCTACATATGCAGCAGCTTTAGATGAAATGTCACCTTGCACAGCCTCTTCTGACTCACTGCAAAGCAAAGTTGAAAAGGAAAGGTACGTAGGTACGCATCAACAACGCCTGGTGTTGCCACAGGTAATGGCAAGCAACTTGGTATTAGCACACCGTAAGCTCTGGTCAGTCCCCAGCAAACACAGGCATGGCAAGACCATAATGGCCACGTAAGAGATCTCCCTATCCTGCTTTGTCTTACATGTCCCTCTGGAGAAGACCCTATGCAAACAGACTTGGGACCGTTCCAGTCTGATCACCTTGCTCCATGTGGCTTTCATTTCAATACAAGACAAGTAACTTGAATTCACCACCTCCCATTTATGCTCAATCACATTTTTGTACCCAGAGGATGAAGATACCACTCAATAATCCAAGTCCATCGGGTAATTCTCTCTCTATTGAGAATTCACATAAAAATTGCAGCACCTTATTACCAGAAATAGGTAAAAGCCTCTCATTTTAATGTTTCATTCAATTTAGAATTGTCAGAATGCTTTTGATTTTGGCTTATTGGGTTTGTACAGAATACAGAGTTTGGAGCCTACAACACAATCAGGGACAGGTTAAACCGACACACTTCTTTCCAGGGAATGCAGTTGGATATTGTTTTTGTTGACCTTGACTAAATAACGTCAATGTTCTGCCCAAGACACAGTAGGCAAAAGGATTTCAGCATGTCCTACGACCACTTCCCCAACACAAATGCATTGTCTTGCCTGTGCAGGGATCACCATGCATCCTACTCACAGATCAGTCCTTGCACAAAGGGACGCACTGGACCTTTGTTTTCCCTCGGAGCAGCAAGGCCACTCCTGTGGTCTTTGGCTGGGGAGGGCAGCTGTAACTGGACAGCTGACTTGATCTGTGTGTTATTTTCACTTTTTGCAGTATAAAGGGTGATAGAAACCCTCAACCGAACTGACATGAAGAGGACCCTTTCAGGCTACAACATGAAATTAAAAACCAAATAAGGTAAAGGACCCATCAGAGCTAAGTAAAAATAATTTGGGTATGAACTAGAGGATACGAACCAACTCCCTCTTCCTCCACCTGCATGGACTCCCTCAGAGAATCAAGACATGCACCACCCAACATTAGGGAGTGGGAAGCCACACAACTATTGTCAATGCCAGGACACAGCCACTCCCCATCCTGGCTGCCAGCAAGAATTCTGGGAATGTCAATGCAAAGTCCCAGCAGCCCCCAGGTTGGTCTCCTGCAGATGCCTGTGTAATTCAGAGGTATGCAGCCATGTGGTCACAGCACTCCTTGCTGGTTAGCTGAAGGAGCAACCCTAGGCCCAAATTCCCCAAAAAACTCATTTATCTGCCCTCCACTAAAGAAAAATCACCCAGAAGCTCAAAAGTTATTTTAGTGCTGATGGCTGAAAACATGTACTTTCTTCTAAAGGCTTGGAAAAATACAAACATAAAAGGGAAAAATGAAGGGTCTTTAGGTTCTAAAGATTTGTCCATGTGGATGTGTACAAGATAGACCTTAACATGCTTCATCTGTGCTGTGAGCTGGCTGGATGCAAGTCACCTCCAGCCCAAGTGCCTTATAAATTACACCAGCACAGCTCCAGGCTCTTCTGAGAGGCAGAGCTGTCAGCCTGGGCACTGCGCTGTGCTAACGCAGCTACGTGGCTTCCAGGATTGGTGCTGGGTCACAGCCAGGCAGCTCAGAGTGCAGGCAGGGCAAGACCAGGTCTGCCTGCACACATCCACAAAAGCATGTCCTAAGAAAGTAGCACTGGCAAGACTGTTCTGTCGTTAAAAGAAGGGAAAAAAAAAAACAAAACAGCTTGGTACAGATCACCTGAGAGGTGGCTAATCTTACGGCTCTCACATTCGTTTCTTCACCTCCCACATGCACCACAGGTTTTGCATCAGCAGGAGGTGAGCCAGGAAAGAGATAAAAAAATTGGGCAACTCATGCACCTGTGGGCTCCCCAGCCACCTCCTGCCGTTGGGATCGGATGCTCCAAATAAGGCTTGTCTGGCAGATGTGTGATAGAGCTGCATCCATTTCAGCTCCGCTCAGCCAGACCCAGCACCATCCTGCTCGCAGCCCGGGGAAGTTAGTTTGCATTCAAACCTACCAAGCCCAATTTGGGTGACTGACACAAAAGACACCATGTGTCCCACATCATGCCAAGGAATGCCAAGTGGGAAATACAACCCAGCCCCAGATAAGAGAACATCCTCCTAGCAAGTTCACTCCATCCACAAAACTAAAATGAATGGTAATGAAAAGAAAATACATATTCCTGCTCACAAAGAGCAACACTGATTGTTATTCCAACGTGTTCTGAGGCAAGGAAACACAGGAATGTCTCTGCTTGCAACACATGGGAAACCCAGGGACAGAGGTTCCCAGTCCTACTGATACTTCCTCACACCCCACGCTCTGGTAAGATAAAAGCATTGGGCCAGGTGTCAGCTTTTGTTCATTTAGTTGGAAAGAAAGTAAAAACAGCAGTTTGGCAAAAAACTGGCAATATGTAAAAAAAACAAAGAAAACACCCCACCCCCCAAAAAAAACAACCCACCCCATTCCAAACAAACCAAACTCCCAAAACAAACAAAAAAACAATACAAATATGAAATAATTAATTCTACAAAGGTACAAAAAGAGCTGAAAAGGAAGTGTTGCCATCAGATATCAAAGGAATGGAGAAAAGGAAAAAAAAATGACCTCCCAGTTTTGTCTATAGAAAAGCTAACGTCAGGAGGAGTTTTCTTTCACCTTTAGGAAGCACACTGTGGGCTCTGTAGTTGGTTGGAAGACCAGGTGGATGACAGAGTCTGAAACACCAAGGCCTGAAGAAAAACTGAGTTGAAAACCTGCTTCAAATTTGCAGTGCTTAAAATCAAGGGCAACACACACTTCTTTTTAAGAAAACACAGGACAGAGAAGGGAGAGGTCTGGATTAAGAGGCAGGTAAGCAATACTTGCTATGACTTTCCAATGCCACTGGTCCAAAGGCTGTGTGTACTTGTGCCTCAAAGTACTTGTGGTCTGTAGCCTTGGCTTCAAACCAATCTCTTTCCTTTATGTTTGACTCATCACATTTCACAGTTTCATTTCCAACTAGCCAAACCTGTACCTCCTCAATGCTGCTGAAGGTGGCAACACCTTCTTTAATGAGGCATATGACTGTTGCTTCATTACAATGGCATCCATATAAATGCATGCAATATTAATCAATCAAAAAAGTTGAAATTCTTCCTTCAGTGAACACTAAGTGAGGACTGTGCTAGAATAAACTCTTGAAATAAATGAGTGGTGTACACCCCAGCCCTGCTTCAAGCTGTAGCAAGAGATCCACCCTCTTCAAAAAAACTGAGTACATCTGAACAAAAAAATCCTGCCCAAGAACTTCAGTCTACATACAAGGATCTGCCAGAAGACCACCCTCATTGCTCAATCTGCTATTTCAAAAAATTCAAATTAGCCACAAATTATCTTAATACAGGATCATTCCACCATTTCTGGAGAATAAAAAAAAAAAAAGGCAGCATTGTTCAATTGCTGTCATTCAGGGCATTGCTTCAGAGATACCACAGCAGTTTTCCTTTGGTGGAAAGACAGCAAAAGGCCCTACTGTTATATTCTCCAGCTAAGAATTCCTGTTACACCCTCACCATGTATCACTTCTTAGAAGAAAGGGTCTTTTCACACAGAGCATCTGGGTGACAATGCCTTTTTTTTTTTGAGGGAAGGAGTGGGAGGACAATAGAGCCCCTAATGTGCAGTGACATAATTTTTGGCTACAGTTCCACCATCTAGCCTTAAAGCAAGGCAGACAGACCTCCAGGAGGGCCCTTCTCTGGGAGCTGTTGGAAGCAATGCTACATTTCATAAGGGACTCACTGGCAAGTGTGGAAGGGGTGCCCTGGTGCAACAGCAGGGTCCTTGCAAGTGTCAGAACTACAAAAGTGGGCGGAAGAGGCTCCTGAAATCACCATGCAGACAACAACTGGCCCTGTTGAGACATGAGGCCTCTGCCCTTCTGTTCCACTACACATTATCTCAGACAGGATTTGAGTGAAGCAGGATCCAGCAAAGCCAGTTAACCCTGGGGAAACCAATCTATCTGGACTGTTCAACTGCCACTGACCTGAGAGCAGGCCATGTCCCCAGGCCAGAGTTAAGGGACAGAGAATTTGCTTCACAGCATAACTGGTAACACAACAGAGGTAGCAGGACAATGGCCAATGTTATGAATAAAGTAGCAAGAAACACACAAAAGAAATGTGCATTTAACCATGCATGTAATGACAATTTTTACTAAAAGACCTCTAACGGGTGTCAACCAAGAGAAGAACTGGGCATGCTGTATAGACCTGGGAAGAGATGGTTCCCAGCCTTAAAACTCATGACCTGAACTTACAAGTGCCTCTCCTGATTAAAACACAGAGGTCAAACATAAAAAGGGCTGCAAGGACTGGCTGGATTCCTCTTCCCTACCTTAAAAATCCCCTGATTTTAAAGACGGCCAGGCCTGCCCAGTCAACAAGGAGGGGCAGAAAGCTCCATCCCAGCTCTAGACATCCCATCCCTAATGAAGTCATAGAAGTGAAAGATGATGAGCTTGTGTTCAGACATCTAAAAGCTGTTCACAGGAGAACCCCACCTTGACAGCAGACATCCGGGACAGGGTGGGAAACTGTTTGAAGTCTCCACAAGCCTCAGGGTAACTCCAGCACTACCTCTTGCATGCAAGTGAGTATCAGCTACACATCTGCGTCAGACTCATCAGACCACACTTCCACCCAGCCAGTATGGCTCCTGACTGAGTAGGTATTCTGGCTTTCCTAAACATCCAATTCAACAACTCACCAGTTTCTTCACTAAGTCCCAGTTCATCATCTCCCTCTCTCCTCACAAAGCGTGATTGTGCCCTCATCCAATTCTTCTGTGTCCCTGATCTTCCAAGTGGTGGGGTCAGATGCCCCCTCTAACATGAATGCCTGGAAGTCTATCAGAATCACCACTTCCCCACTGACCAGTATCTCCTGTCAATCTTTTTATCCTATCCTCACTTTCCTTCCAGATTCGGGAGCACCACTGCAGAGCAGTATGTCTTTTCCTCCCCACCCTCAGCTGTCTTTACTGTCTTGGAGCAAGAAGGCTTTCGATCCTAGGTAATTTTTCAGCTTGAACACGCTCAGAGAATACTTTAACCCATCACTATTCTGTAGTGGTGGCTTGTAGCAGCCCTTGTGATGTCCCAAAGCAACAGAAGAGGGCAGAGAGGAGCTGCCAGAAAGAAGCAGTTGCTCTGAAAGCCTTGGACGCTGCCTGGTCCGAGAGTGGGAAGTGTCTGTCATGCATGCATGAAATACCCTGGTTTCGACACACATGGGCTCACAAACAGCACACCAATGCAGCTAGCTGTGCGACAACTCCACTGTGCAGAGCCAGACCTTCCTGCTGTGTCTGGCATCCAAGGCCCTGCCGTTGCCCTCAGCTCTCCCAGCACAATGCAACTGGGAAACACTGGCTGCTGAGGGCATTTCAAACATACTTTTCGCCCCCCAATTCCCCAGCTGCAAAGTCTGGGCATTTTACTTGCTAGGGAGTGAGCACATGACAGGCATTGCCTGAAAACAGTGTTTCTTCAGCAGGAGGCTGTATTGTACAAAATCCTAAAGTGCCCCAAGGGGACTGGCAAAGCAGTCTCTCAGGCAGGTGACACCCTCCTACACCAACTCAGCAGCTGACGTCTGATGTTCCTGTACATCACCTGAGCGAGAGCTAGCACAAGAAGGGCAAGTATATGGGTCCCAGAGCTGCCAGGGACAACTTCTTGTGATAATACAGTATTTCTCCCTCAAATCCAACAAACACCCAGAGCCCAGGGTGACTAAATGAGTAATTACATCAAAAACCCCAGACACAGAGCCTCACCACCTCCTGTCTGACATCTCTGCACAAGATCAAATCACTCCCACAGTAAAATGGAAGCAAGAGGGAAATGGGAGAAACAGCAACCCCGTAAGAATCATTTGGCTCTGGTCCAGCTAACTCCAGCTCTCAGGAAACAAGTTTCTAATAATCAAGGCTTGCTGGCTGGCTAAACATATCATCTATGCAACACTGCTGCTGTTATTAAACGTAAGACACTATTTATTACTGTGGAGGACTTTCTGTAGCACCAGAAACTCAGCTGTCTTTATTCCCTGCTCCCTTAATACATTTCAAGACTATTGTTGGGGCAGGGGGAAGAGGGAGGGAAAGGAAAAAAAAAAAAAAGGAAAATGAGAGAGAGAGAGTGCGAGCGAGCATGCAAGGTAAATGAACCATGCAATAAAAATTGTTGAAATTGGCTCAGGCATCTCCTGATAAGATCACAGGAGTTGAGAAAGGACTGCAGCTCTGCTGGTGAGAAATCCAACAATTGACAAAATGCATCCACTCAGGACAAGGAATAAAGTTAAACAGACACTAAAACACAGAGTACTTGCTAAAAATGCCAATTCTTTGAACAGTGAAGTCCAGAATATTTTTGTCTTAATGACACTGATCCCAGAAGCCAAGGCCTGGAACCAACAGACCTCTCTGCAGATTCATACAAACCAATAACCAAAGTTTATGGATTACACATTTGCTTGTGTAGCTACAAAACCAGTCTGGGTTTTGTCTCCCTGCACCACCTCATGCCATGAAGTTCAGCTCTGAGCTGAAATACCACCTTGAGGGTCCCTTGGACCTTTTCAAGCTACTGGCAATTTCACAATGGATCTACAATCACCGAAACTACTCATTGAGGGGTCTGTAGAGCACCTGGGCAATAACCATCCACACCAGCTTCACAGGGCTGGACTCTATCACCTGGTGAGAAGAGATGCAGGGTTCTCAGCACCACCTCCAAGTCCTCTTCCTGGATTAGCAGCCCATCCCTTCTGCTGTAGAATGGCTCAGTCAGCAGCAAGACAGCTACAGAGCTGCCAAGTGCTTCCAGGGGACCTAAAGTCATTGCTGTGTCTGCATGAACCACTCCTGCATGCAAATCCTAAGACCTCAAGTATGTTGCAGACACAGATTATCAGAGTTCCTTGAACAGGACAATGTTAGGCTGGCTAAAGCAGTGTACCATTTTGGAAATGCTTACTGGCTCCCTTTCACAGCCATTCTGAAGCTTCATCTCTTTGTTCACATAGCAAAGTGCTTCATGCTTCAAAAGTCACATGAGCCTTTTAGTATCTTCCAGAAGGTAAAGTTCCTCCCTGCCACCCCTCCCAACCTGACTGAAGCTAAAGCCAGTAGCCAAATCTGGTGAGCAGAGAAGCCTGGCACCCAACACCAGCCTCAAAAGTAACGTCACACACGCTGCAAGGCAGCACTTCCATCAGCAGCACACAGCAGCTTCTCACTGCTGCCTACCAAGCACCCCAAACTTCTCCCACAGAGCTGAAGCCCTACAGCAGCCCACATACCACCTCTCCCCTCTCTTTCCTCTGAAGCCCTTAAGCAGCACAGAGCAAATCTGATGGTGACAGCGAGCTCTGCAGTGACATCCCCTGTGCCTCCTGCAAAGCACAGTGGCATGCACAGCTCCAGAGAAGGACCTCTGCATTCTCTGCTGAGAGCTCTTATGGTCCCCCAAGCTAGGCTCTTCCTAGACATGGCACTCCACAGCCACAAGTAGTTTTCTCCATGATGGTGGCTGACTATCACATGACATAGTAGCAAAGGAACAGCCAGCCTCCAAAAATTGAAGGAAACTGTTCCAAATTTTTTAACAAAAATCCAGGCAGTAATGAAACTCCCTAAAGAAAACTCCTGCACTTCAACATCAGCAATAAACCACTGGAAAACACCTTTGGAATGGAGGCAACTCCACTCTCTGACCTGCTGTCTTGGCACCCAGAAGATACATGGCCTTTCTCAAAAGCTGGAGTGGCTTCAAATAGCTGCGCTTAGCTACTAGCTAGGGAAGCTGCCTGTACTTACACACCTACTGTAGTGCCCACAGTTCTGAAAAGAGATCAAACCAGAGTTCATCAGGAGGCCACTCTAACTTGAAATAGGTCACTGGGTTTTGGGATCTGTGGTTTCAGCAACACATGCTTTGGGAGCTCAACAGCAGCAGCTACTCCCTCTTCTGCTAAAGGCAAGCCCATTGCCACAGCCTTAACTCCCTCAGAAGCTACCCCCCACCTTCTCCTGGGATCCTCCAAGAGACTGTGCTCTCTGCCAAGCCCAGCTATGCTCCATCACACCTCTCCTGCACCACTTCATCTGCTCTGGAAACGTTCAGTGCTTCCTTTTGTCAGTACTTGTCTGTCAGGTAGGCAGGTCTGCCAAGAACCTTAAAGCAGTTGCAAAGCTCTCTGCGGTTGCACATGCTAACCCTCTTAAGAAACAGCCAGAAGGTTTTGCCTAATGTAAGAGCGTAAACAAACTTGTTACATGCTAATCAGCAGGTAGGCCACACACCCTTCCCCTCCCCCAGCCCCCAAATTTGCTAGAAGGACAGGAAATATAATCATGGTCACTTACTTTTGCTTCCTCGTTGATGTCCCAAGTGAAGGATATGGCATTGTACGCGATCTCCTCAATGTTACTGATGGTGTTGAAGCTCTCCTTGTAGTCAGCTGTTAAAAAGAAGGATGCATGAGAGAGAAAGAGGGAAACATACCACCTGGAGTTCTCAATCACACAAAGCATCCAGAAATTGCAACTCCTCAGCAACCCCTTGGGGGCAAAGGAAGCTGAACTGTACTTAAGAATGGATCATTAAAAAGGCTGGAAATGGTTCTCATACAAAACCAAAACAACAACAAACAGGAGGAAGCAGGAAAACGATGGACTTGGCAGAAACTGCAAACAAGAAACTCCAACGAGAAAGGCAGACATCCCAAATACTGCATGTCCTGCAACACAGCCTGTTATGTGAGAGCAAACTCTACCCCATGCAGCAAGGGCATAAGCTCTCAATAAAACTCTTTCAATAACAAACAAAGATTTGCATGCGCGTCTGCTTTAAGTGCCAAGTGATTAATCCCCGCTTTTATTCACAGAAGGAAGGGACTAGGAGTACAACCCAGTCTTCAGCCAGAGAAGGCTGGAAGCCAGCCAGCCCCAGCCTTGTCTGGAGGCAAGTGGAAATTTGCAGTGTTTTCTTTTTTACATGTACCCAAGACCAGTTGTCAGTGAAGCTGTGGGAAGGAGGATCATCCATATCAAGGTATTTCTACAGAGGATCTTGTCCTTTGGAGAAACACAGCCACACAGTCCATAAGCTACAATTTAGCTACAATCACCAGGATATGCCAAAGCAACTGTAGTTTGGACGGTGGCATTAGATCTCCCAATGCAAAAGCCTCAACTCAGCCTGCTCACCTAGCTCTAAGCAATCAAGTTCTCTCTCTGGGCTTCCAGCAAAGCTATGGATAGCAGAGATTGTGATCCAGAGGTTCCTTAAAATAACAAAGCTTTAGCAGAAAAAACAGACCTTGCCAAGGAATTAGGTTTGGAGTTTGACATCAAGGGTTCCTTACCTATGTCAATGCATCTTTGTTTGGCCGTATGCTGTCTCGAGTGCCAGTACTTCCAGTGCCTGAGCTGATCTTCTCTTGTTTTGTCTTCGGCAAACACGACCATGATGACACTCTGAAAGGAGATGGGGAGGGGGCAAGATGAAATATAAAACAGAACACAAAGACATGAAAGAGAAAAGGCCGCTGAAAAAAATTGTTTTGGAAGTTCTCCCTGGTATCAATCAGGTTTTGGGCTTTAGGCTTTTCAACTTGACGCGCTGCAGTATACCTGGCACACTGCTGCCAGACAGGAAGGCAGACAGCAGCGCTTTCTGGGTCATAAACAGAGATGAGCAGAACTGCTCTCCTAACTGGAGTTCAAGGATCTCATTCCAGGTGTTGCATCACCTTTACACAAGTGCTGACACCACTTCTTAACAGACTGAGCCAGGATGGGTTTGTCTGGAAGTAGGTGGACAGCAAAGGAATGAACACTGACGTAAAAGAGCAAGTAAGCTGGCCTCAGTGCTGATGCTCTGGTTTAGATTACTGCACTCTGGGAGAGTTTAAGGCTACCATTGTACACACCCTCTTTCCTAAGAAACCACAAGAGCTGCCACTCACTCGGACTTTACTGATGGGGTGATGGATTCCTTCACTGCTGCTGACTTCTTTCAGAGTGATCGGGTAAAATTGCCCTTTATTCAGGTAAGTCATCGTGCTGTCCCCAGGCTTCTGTCGGAGGGACTTAGAGGCTTCCAGAGTGTATTCAAAGTTATTCCTACGGAGCAAAGAGGGCAGTGATTGTTAAGGCATTTTCCTGGAAAGCCGATTAAATGTTCTACATTTAATTTGGAGAAATTCCAAAGTTGTTAGTTGACTCACTAAGCTATCAACAGGCAAGGAAGTTGGAAAACAGGATGAGCCCCTTTTTCATCCATTTCCTTCATGAATGAACATTTAAGAGAAGTTTCTGGCAAGCTAAATACAAGACACATCAGCAGGTAAGACTGGAAGCTCCCTGTTCAGCCTGAGAGCAGCAAGCTGCTCCCATGGAACATAAAAGTATCTATTTGCAATTGGATTAAAATTCACAAGCTAATAAGCCATTCAGTGGCCACAGTCTTCTCCTCTTCCCTCTTGGTCAAATGCAGCTAACAAAACAACTAGTTTATTCCTCTCCCTTGCAGTTCAGAAGACTTTCATGCTTCCTATTTCTGCTGTAGATTTCCAAAAGACAGTGAGGTGGGCAAGAAGGTGAGGTGGACGGGACACAGCTGAAAGCTAGCTCCTGAACCACTGCAGAGCTGACAGACACTGCATTTTCCCATGGGACAGGGATTTGGTACAAGGACAGCAAGTGAAACTGGGTGGTACTTCCAAACCCTGCAAGTAGCGTTCCTTAAAGATACAGGTAGGATAATGAACCATGAAATTCAAATGAGCTGACACTGTTGTGGTGTTGAGATCCACAGCCCCCCCAGTGCCTGACAGAGACTTTGCACAGAAGGGCATGAGCGGTGGACAGCTTGCTTGTGGACAACTGTAGGGTAACAGGAGGACATGGGTAAATGGGGGCCTTAAAGCATTACCCAGAAATGCTGTCAAAAACATAGTCTTCTGAATTCATGTTGGCCATCCGGAGATTCAGTTCAGTAGGAAAGAAAACCTGGGGTAGACATAAAACAAAACAACAGAGCAATTAACTCAGCAGCAACAAGAAAAGTCAAGATTAAACAGATACTCATTACCACAGGACTTCTGGCAGGCAAACTGATCATCAGATAATGAGTGATTTTTGGTCTTTATAAACTGGACACTTGAGCCGGGTGTTAATCCAAAACTTTTGGGTGTTAACTAAGCACACAATCTCACAAGCCTTCTGAGTCAGCTTGGGACAACATTTTAAAGCTAGCCCAAATCTCAAAGAAAGGCTACAGCTACACAGCTCCTTGAGGATTGGCTTAAAAATCAAAACACAGTTACTCTGTTGCTTTCAGTTGATAGCATAAAGCAAAAACTATGGATTTTCATCCAAGTTTAACTCTCACTCAGGGCCCCTAAATAAACTGACTGTCTTCCACTGAGACACACCACACCTAGAAACTGGCAGTAAGAAAGCTTACAGTCAGTCACTTCACTTCAGTACCTGCAAAGGCACCGTGGAGTGCTGAACTCTTGCAAAACCTAGCCCAGTGCTGTGGATCGAGGTAACTATTTCCACACTCTGCAAGCCAAAGGCTCTGTCACTAGTAAGATGAGTCATTTGCTTTTGATAACAACTTCATGTATGTAGATTTTATTTACTAAGTTATACTTATGCACCTTTCTGAGAAAGTCTTTGATTCCTAATTCACCAGACAGATTTCTGGCTCACACAAGAACAATTAAAGCTGGAACTGAATCTCCCCATCTAGATCAAGACATGCACACATGCACACAGCAACAGCCTCTCTTGGTACCTCTTGCACACCCTCCTTGAAAGTCTCTGAGAAGGTGGAGTCTGGCGTTCGCCTCTGGGAGTTCTGAGGCTGGGTGTTGGAACTGAACTGGTCGGGATTGAGGTTCCTGTCAAAGACCACCACCCGCTCCGGAGGCTCGGGATGGTAGACACTTGGTGGGATGCCCACTGCAAAGCCATGGGGCTGCGTCTCTGTTTTGATGGAATGGGTGGGCATCGTGGCAATCGAAACGGTGACTGTTGTGTCAGGGGTCGTAAGGTGGCCTCTCTTGTCCATGCCCATCTGAGGCGTGTGTGGAAGGACAATATTGAAAGGCACATTTTTCAGAACCTGGACTCTGTTTTCTCCAGCAGAAATGAGCGACTGTTCTGTAACATTTGGGATGCTGTTCCTTTAAAGGACAAAGTAAAAAATAATGCATAAATTATACAACTCATTTTCTCATTAAACAAGAGCTAGAAATACTCCTCTGCCTTTTGGACAAGGACAGTTAATACCAACCCTCCTGCTTGTGCAGAATGGCTCAATCCTAACCTGAAAAGCTGAGAAACTAACTCAAAAAAGAAACCTCATCCACTGCTAACAACTCCACTTCGGAGATGAATTACCCTGGAGCAAAAAGTGAGAGTTCACAAACCAGATCCTCACTGCCTGAAAAACAGCAGCTCAAAACTAAGCTCTCTGAGGCTCTTCCCACCAACACATGCAAGCTCTGAGAAACCACTCTTTGATGGAGGGAGACAGACTGGGAGCAAAGTTGCTGCTCCTCTACCCTAAGACTGTACATCATCCAAGAGCACTAACAGGGAAATTACACCCCTCTTTCATGCACAAATCCCCACGAAAATCCACATCGAGACTCCCTGAAGTGATTTACGTAACTTCACACTCTCCACCACACCACACTCATTTCTGCCAGGATGACACCAAGATCTGTGGCTGAGCTAACCTCATAGCTAGTAACCACTTAGTCAGCCTGCCCTCCCTTTCCCACTTCCCACAACATGGTCCTGCCTTGTTCTTTGCACCAATTCTGACACTCATCCATCCCCTTGGTGAGCCAGTTCAGCTTGTTCCACTGGCAGAAAACTAGCCACTTCTTTTTTTCCTGCTAAGTTATGGGTCAGTGGAAGACCAGAGCTGGTATGAGGGGAGCAGTGGAAATACAGCTCAGAACCACATAGCTCTTCTCAACAAGTCCTTCAATTGGCTCAGACAGACCACAAAACCTCACCTGAGTCCTTAATGTATTCTAGTCTGTCCAAAGGAAGAGGATGGTAGGAGTGGAAGCCTGGCTTGAACGAACCCCATATTAATATTTAATCAGTATGATCTTCTGCTTGGGAGGTACAAGAGAGGGAGGGCAGAAAGAGGAAGAAAGGAGTTCCAGAGGATACAAAAGGAGTCTGCAAACAATACAAAACCAAAACTAAATCACAAGCGCTTTGAAGTCCTTCCCTATCAGCCCATGCATGAAGAAGCAATGGTGCTGGTGCCTGAGAACAAAATCAGCAGTGAGCAACTGAAGCAACCACATGCAAAACTAAGAGTCACCAGTCATCTCCACAGTCTTGGAAGGGATGCCAGTGCTAGCAGGCTGTGCCTAGTGTCAGAGAGCAGCTTTTACTACACTAACTGTGACACCAGTACACAGAAAGTGGGCAGATGGCAATGACAAGCAGTTTGGCCATCAGCTCTCCACATAATGATCCCATCCCCACCCTGTTCCTGGAGCAGCACAGGAATTTGGGGCACAAAGTAAAAGCAAACAATTTCTCTCTTCCAGCACAAGAGAGTTTGTTTCAGCAGCTTTGGAGGTCTAAGAAGGAAGGGTGGTGAGCACACACTCAATAAAAACTAATACCTTTTGCTATGGTCTTGGTCAGGATGTTCTACCTCTGGTTTAGCCGTTGAAGATCTCCTCTCCCTTGGAACCTGGGAAATACAAAACTTACTATAATTGCATTCTTCCTCTCACACACACACAAAAAGAGCTCCTTACAACACAGCCATTAGGTCAGATTAAGAAAGCATCACACTCTGATACCAGTCATTATTAGCATTACAGCTTGACCAATCTTTGCATGGCTTTGAGATGCCAGGCCCACTCCAGGTGATACCCCACAGATCTCTATATTGCCAATCCAGCCAGCTGTGCCAGCCCTGGGCTCCTGCCTGCACCAGGCAGTGGGAAAACCAGTGCAGAAAACTGGCCAACCCTGGCTGGAACACCAGAGTGAACAGGACCAGAAGGAGAGCCCCTGAGGTTTGCGCTGGTGGTGCAGGTCTTGTCTGCAGGCCAGCAGAATTCAGGAGCCTGTTGAATGAGCTTAAGGCTTGTGAAAGGATGCCAAGCTACAGCACCTTCCCCAAGAACAGGTGTTCTCTAGGTGTGGGGAATGGACACTAGGTCACTTTCTCAAAGACCACTTTAGGCTTTCCTTTCTGCTCAGAGAACAGTGGATATGGGGAGGACCAGATGCAGTAAGTGTACTAGGATGCTACAGCTCATTTTTGTGCATGGCCATGTACAACACACTGGCTCAAACTGTATTAAATCTTTTATGAACAAAAAGTAACAACCAGTGCTCTGGTTTTAAGGCAGCTCAATACTGCTCCTTGTACTTTATGCCATGGACAGGATTTGTCCTGAAAACATCACACAAAGCAACACTGATCACACAAGCCACGTAGTTCACACATAGATGCATGCCATTTTCCAGGCTGTGCTGCAAGGCCAAGGCATACAGAAGAAGGTGAACTCTTCATAGCTCAGAATCAGCAGCTCAGTTAACCAGAGCACACAGTCAGCACCCCAGTGACCTGAATGGCTCTTGCCACCACTGGCTCTAGCCCATGGTGCTCAGGTCCTCTTAACTGCGCAGCATGTCCACACAAGCCCCTCTGCAAACACACGCATGGTGCCCAGAACTTCTGTCACTCTCAACACGCTCCCTGAATCAGCAAAGCAAACACTTTGTGATGAAAGGAGGAGTAAACTCCCACCACCTTCCTTCACTGAAGCCTGCTCAGGTACTGCCTGCGTTTGCCAATGTGGGTGCACCACAGAGCACCACTGCTTTACTGCTAACTTGAAGGCTGATGGCATACTTGCATGAACAGCATATATCTCTAAACATCCCCCAACTAAAACCTAAGTCCTGGCTCATTCTTATAACCTGGCATCTCCAACAACACCAGAATCGTTGGATTTTCCATAAAAAACCAGCAAAATTTGGAGGACCTCTAGCTGGAGACTGCTAGAAGGCTGACACTAACTACTTACTGAAAAACAAGGGTCTTCCAAGCTGTGTTTGGCCTAAAGTCCAACACTCCTAAACTCTAGGTTTTAATTAAAAACAAAACAACAAAAAAAATCTGTTTCCTGTAAGACCTTATTAACCTGTGTTGAGCTACCAGGGTAGCTCATTAGTCAAATGGAAAAAAAAATTAGCTGTTTTGTTTTGTTGTTTTGTGGGGTTTTTTTTTAATACAAAGGTGATCTCATCACCTGCCTTTAATATTGCAAGAGGGGGTGTATCTAAAATGCCTAGACATCATCCCTCCAGCATTACTTCATAGCAGACCTCAATAAGTCTTTCCACCTCTAACCATTCTGCTTCGTTCAAGTGTGTGGCATACCTGTTCTTCCACTGATTTTTCTGTACACCCATTGATACCCAAACATAAGAGAAAGCCCCAAATTAGACATTAATGTACAGCAAATCCCTCCTGCTTTGCCAAGCGTGAAGGATCAACATTCTCTTTGTAATCTACAGGTTTAGAAATCAAAATTGATTTTGTGGATTAAAATCGGTCTGGTGAAAGTGTTTGGGTTTTTTTTCCAAAAGCACAGCAAGCATAGGCACAAAGCAGAAAGCCAGTTTTCTCACAAAACTAGCTGAATAACATCCACATCAGTGAGTTTGTGGCATTTTGCCGTGTGTGTGTAGTGCTAATCTCCACATTAAGCATTGCAAGAATATTTTTCTATGTAAGACATGTTCAACTATTAAAAGGGCAAGCAAGTATTTTGTAGGCAACCTCTTCTCATGCTTGAAGAGCACACAGAGGCTGGCGATTGCACCCCCTGCTGTTAAAAGGTACTAGCCAAAACGTCAGACGTGTGAGCCAAGTCAGCCTCCTGGCCCCCCTGCATGCTCAGCAAAGAAAAAAAAAATGGCTTCTCTATCCAGTGAGCCAGGCCACTGTAACACAGGTGTCTAACACAAGCAGGACACCTCCCTGCCTGGAAGTGCCTGCTGGGTGCCATTGACATAGACCACAGGTAACTACCCTGGCGCAGACTTCTGGCATTTAAGAAAGAATGCTCAGTGAAATGCATCACACACAAACCAGGTTCTCTGTTTGACTGTGTTCAATTCACCTGTGAGCACCTAGGAAGCTGCATGTCTCTGAGAAAACCATGAATGCTGAGGAAGACAATTGTGGCTGCCAAAGGATTAACAAACTATTGCAGCTGAAGCTCACTGAAAGTCAGAGGGATGCAGACAGCAATTCCTTCAAGAAGACATTTCCCCCACACACACCACCAAAAACCTGTAGTTATAGCTTAGTATTAGGTAGCACATCAAAGCCTCAGCAAAAGCTAATGGGCCCACAGGAACAGCGATCACATCAGCAGAAGGAAAGAAGTTTCTTTCTCCATTTGTATTTACATTCAGACACAGACATGCTCCAAATTTTCATTCTTCACGACTATTTCTAGAACACATGGCCTTCTACAGAACCTACAGTCAATAGGCAAAGTGATACTGAAGTTTTGACCCATTACATTATGATCCAGGGCATCTTATTTTGCTGAGCTAAAAATAATTTTCAGAAAAAGGGACATGGATTTTTTTAAATTTTAAAACCACATAGTTTAAAGTCCTCATGATTTATTCACGGCTTCTGTAAAATCCTCTAACAAATGACACCTTTTCCACAGACAGAGCAAGAGCTCTGCTGGCTGCCAGAGCGTACCCACGCCAATCTACCTTGTAGTAATCATATAGTAGTCCGAGGGCAGCTGCACTGTCTTCATCACCATTGATGCTCATCATAGCTTTGGTAGCTGCTGTAAGGGGATTTTCAAGAAAGGTTTTCCAGGCCTCATCTTCACTGGTGTAAGGACGTCTCTGAGAGTAGAGAGAGTCATTCTGAAGAACCAACACAGGTCTTTTACTTGATCATGAAAAAAAAGAAGAAAGAAGAAAAAGCCACCTGTTAGAACACATGAAAAGCATTCTTAAAGTTCTTCTAAATTAGCTGCCCCAGTTTTACAGGGTTCGTATTCTGATTCAGCGCACTACAAGGATTAGTCAATACAAAAAGCCCAGAAACCTAATTCTGATTTCACTCACATTCAGTGTTAAGTCAGGATTAATTTGACCAAACTCAGCTGGATTACACCAGCCTATATAAAACTGCCAAGCCATTTAAGAGCACAACTGACCTGCTCATGCTCAGAGAGACTTACAGGTGCTTACTGGCCTACCACCTACAGAACCTCTAGCACATTCTACATAATACTGCTGAGCTACTCCAGTTCCTACATGGGACTAGAAATTGTGAATTAACTATGCATCTCTTTCCCCCAGAGCTTTCAAAAGGTGTCTTCACTCTCAGAGTGTATCTCAAAATACCACTTAGAAGCTGCCAGTTAGTTGCAGACTACACAGAGAAATTGGTCAAAGGGACCTTAAAACAACTTGGCAGTTAATTTTTCTGACAAGTGAAGCCAAAAGACTTATTGCCTGTTTACTGCTGAAATAATCTGTAACACTAGTCTGAAACATCCTCAACAGATGCCTGGGAAAAAAAGAAAAATGGAGATTTCCCCCCCAAAAAATTATATTTACTCTGAACATTTTGAGATTACTGGGAACAAGAAAGCTCCAAGATGATTTGAACCCTCTATCCACAGGTGAAAGTGGGACATCTGTATGAAAATGCTGTCCTACAACCTTAGACAACTTAGTATATTTTGATTCTACTAGTAAAATACACACTTCATCTTTCAAGTCAGTTCAAGCTCATGTTGTATAAATCTGACTTTTAAACCAGCTCAAACATTTTTCTTTCCAGCGCAAGCATAACATTAGGTTCCTGCAGACTGGCAGGGAGAGAAGGGATACTTTCTTAAATAATCCAAACTCAGCCTTTTTGTACTGCATTGGTAATAGTAGAAAATAAATAAATAAAAATAAAAAATCCCAAACACCACAAAAAAGCTGTTCCCCACCACCATCATGCCCCTTCCCTGGTAGATAAACATTCTTTTCATCTATTTACCCAGATGCATACAGAGATTGAAATATACTACAAATACAAAAAGTTGTGAAATATAAAGTTGTGAAATACTCTAATCACTATAATCAGCTTAACAGTATCCTACATTTATCACCACCTTCTACCAAAAAGATTGCAAAGCACTTTGCAAATTATGCGTTCAATCCTTTATCAGTTACACAAGGAGCCTCGCTGAGCTTCAATGGGACAGTTTGCCTGAGCTGAAGACACTTAGAACGAGTGGGAGTTTCCAGGACTTGTAAGAACACTTTGTGGCTATAAATCAGTATTATAAAGTTGGAAAAAAGCAAACAACAACAACAAAAAGGACAAGCTCTTGCACCAAGCCCTCGTGTTAGGTCTTTGTGCATACTTGTGTACACACGCAATGCAGTGTACCAAAACACAGATACCTTTGGTATCAGGCACATCCACTTTCTGTCAAAGACTGGGCAGCAGAAGTTAAAGCAGAATTTTCTTTAGGGACACAGAACAAGCTTCTAGTCTAATACAATGTGATAAAAGAAAGTTTCAATATCCACAGCTGGGTAAATCCTCCAGTTAAAGTCACTTATAATGAAAAAGACAACTGAAGTAACCTGGGTGGACGCAGTTCACTTCATCCATCCCTACCAAGCTGAAGGGCTAAGTCAGCCTTGCTGGAACTCACAAGACCACTAAGCTGATTCCCTCCAGCAATGCAATGCTGACACAGAAAGACAGAACCAAGAGAGAACCAAAAAAACTGAGATCTAAAGTAGCCACTAACCAGAAATGCAGCAAATACAAAACCTACGTTTTTTTGTGTGATTTCTTTGTCATTACAACACCTAAATATAATATATATTGCCCTGCAGGTAACCTACCCTCCCTAAAACCAGCATAGAAAGAATTATCTGCCGAACTATCAAGAGAAGCACAGGGTTTGGCAGTAACTCAATCCCTTAACGGAACCACAGCTTCTCTCAGTAAAAGTAGAACGTATTAACACGAGCAGGAAACCATTTACTTAAGTTTTAGGTTTCAAGATCACTGGCACATGGATCTGCTCACAAAGTAGCAGACATGTACAGCAAAAGCTTGAAATAAGTTTTCTACTGCAGTTTTAATAATTTCTCTATTTTGTTTTCTAGAAGTGGAAGCAGAGGAATACTACAAAAAGCAACTACAAAAAGCAGATACTCTCTCTCCACCTACGAGGATCCCACAGCCTGCACCATTCTGTGTTCAGACCACAGAAACTATTCCTACATGCTTCACCGATCTAAAAGCCACCTTTTCTCTCCCTCACCATGCAATTTAACTTCAGACATTACGAGATCCTCAGCCGCAGCATGTGTTACACCTGGTCTTGCATAGGGCACATCTTTAATGCTGAGGCAGCAAAGAGGATTTCTTATGCTGGCTTCTACGTGCCAAAAAGTGAAGCGCATGGACCTAAATTGCTATGGCCTCATCTACTAAGCGTCACTGGAGGTAAAGATACAACTGAAAAAACATAATCACAGCGTGAAGTTAGTAAGCTGCTGTGTGAGTCCTCTTTCTAGAAATAAGTGTATTAAAAAAAACCCCCACACTTTGGTAAAGATCTTACACTTTCCCTAGGCAATGAGTGCATTTGAGTCACGGACCATTCAAAATATAAAGATTTTAGAATCGGTTCTTCAAATAGCCTCAGAGTTTCCCCACCTTCTATTCACTTACAGTGTCCACGGCCACCGTCTCCAGAGGGACACGGTGACAAGTGCAGAAATAAACCCAAGTCACTAAACACTGCACTGGATCCGTCTGAAGAAGACGCCTCGGCAGTCGACACCATGAAGTTACAGAAAACACGCGCTACGCTCTGGTTTAGCTCTTTTAACACCCGGTTCCAAGCTCACCAGGAGCCCCCCTGGCCAGCTACGGCGGCTAGCTGCGGAACGGGCGGGCCCGCCGACCCCCTTACCTGCCGAAATCCACCTTGCCGGAGGGGTGCGCCTCATAGAAATCCATGGGGGCCGCTCCCGCCGCCCGGCAAGGGCGCAGGGTTCCGGGGGGGGCGGGGGGGACAGCCTGCCGGTGCGGCTGCGGCTCCGCCCGCCTCCCTCAGCCCCCGGCAGCGGGGCAGCCCGGCGCTCCGGCAGCGCCCGCTTCTCCCGACAGCGCAGCCCATCCGCCACCGCCGCCCGCATTTAAGGCGCGGCACGGTGCAGCGGGGCGGGGGGCGGACAGCGGCGGCGCTGACCCACGCCTCGCTGCCGGTGTCGGATTTCAAAGCCGGCCCTGCCTCGCCGCTCGCTTGGCGGGGCGGGGTGGCCGCCGGGGTCGCCCCGCTGCGCCATGGGCCCCCCCTCCCGGGGCTTATACCCCCCTCCCCCCCGCCATTTCGCACCGCCCCGCCACAGCCTCCGGATACTGCTCCGAGACGATGGAGGGGGGCGGGCCCTCGAGAAGAGCGGCTCCCCCGGCCCGGCCCCATAGGAGAGGGGGCCTAGGGCAGCGAGCCCCCTCTTGGCGCAGCCCCTCAGAAGGGCGGCAGCACCGGTTGGACCGGACCCGATTCTTCATCCCCCTTCCCCGCCCGGCTCACTCACTTGTCGTAGTCTTGTGTCATGTCTGGCGGAGGCAGCGGGCGGCAGAACTGGCCCAGCTGGTCGGGAGGGCAAGGCGGGGGCGAGCAGAGAGAGCAGCGCGCAGCCCGCCGCACCGACGGGTTTTGTCGGCTTTTCTCGCCCGCTCAGGTGGCTCCCGCAGCCGCAGGTGGACGGGAGCCGCGCGACGCTTCCCATTGGCTGCCGCGGACAGCGGGGCGGAGCCGCCGCGCCCCTATTGGGCGGTCGGGCTTGGGGGGGACGGGGCCTGTGCTCGTGCGGAGTTCCGCGGCGGACGGCGGCACCGGGGCTGAGGCAGCGCTGGGGGGATCCGTAGCGCCCGGGTCAGCCGAGCTGGGGATGATACCAGCCACAACCCCTTCGTTACGACGCGGGGAACGGCGCAAGTCAGGGACGAGTAAAACGTCGCGGGAAAGGTCGTTCCCCGCTGTTGGGGACCTACCTTGTGCCCGGCGCCCCCCCCACAGCGTACCCCGCTGTCAAAGGCCGCTTTCCTAAGGAAGAAAACCTCGTTTCTTCCCAGTTTCACCTCTCCCCCTGCACGTACACAGCGTTCACAGGAGTCCTCATCACTCTGCTCCCGGCTGCGGTACGCGAGGACTCTCGAGCGTCCCATCCCGCTCCCCTCCAAGGCCCGCGGGTGCGTTGGTGGGGGATGGTACCGCCTCACGGGACCCCGGCCCTGGGTGAGGACTCACGGTGGGGTACGCGGGAAACACCCTGGGATCTTTTTGGCAATAAAAACGTGTTTCCCTTTTCCCCTCTTCCATCCCATATAACTTTTTTTTTTCCCCTGTACTAAACCCATTTTTAGGAAAGTCTAAAACCGACAGAAGGCGCATTAATTTGCATGTGCACTGAGCCGACGGCCAAAGGACGGTGGGTCCGAGCGCCCTGACGCGCCTCATAGATGCACCGCGTTTGGACACAACGGGAGGTTTACGATGGAGTTACTGCTGGAAATGCATCTAAATCCTCTGGTTTAACAGCAGCAACATTAAAAATACACCAATATATCCTCTGGTTTAACAGCAGCAACATTAAAAATACACCAATACATCCAAAGTGGCGCACATGAATTTAAATCAGAAAGATCCGAAGTTTCTCCTTGAGAAATAAGAGTGGGAGGTTGCTTGTTTAAGTAACCAGTTGAATCAAACCCATATAGCAACAATGCTATCTATCCTATCTCAAGATTCTTCAGATAGCTACTGTAATTTAAAAGTATGCTCACTAATAAGAGGTCTCTCCTTTTAGGTCAAAATGTCTTCCACATTTGTACAGGATATATTCCAATGCAAAACTATAGAAGGACAATTCAAGCAGCCAACCGAAGGAAATATGAAACTAAAGAGAACAAACTTTCACTAAGGGTCTAATCCTGGCAGTTGCTTAATATCCTCTGACTGGATTACAACTAGCATTCTAGAAACAAAATGCTTTGTTTGGATCTGCAAACATTGCCATTAGGATGGCAAAAGATAAATATCATTACTGAAGTAGGATCTTCCTCTACAAAGTGAAATGAACTGATGTGAATTGTTCTTTATGACATGCCATAGAAGGTGTCCTATATATTTAAGCCATTAAAAAAAAATTAATTCAAGATTACATAGAAGAAAATTTATCTGCTCTCATATATGAAAAAAAAAAACCACACTGTCAACGAATTAAGATGTCAGAAAGTTACATTTCTCTCAAGTACAGCTTGCTTTGTTTCCGATACAAATTACAAAACCAGCTTAAAATTGCAAGTTTTGAAAAGGACTGCTAAATTTCTCAGGTGTTATTCACTGCTCATGCTCCCTGCTTCTGTTCACAGAATTCTAAGATGTGCAGACACACTCACTGCTTTTTGGCACACATGCATACTTTTCCTTAACAATAAGATATAATACTACCCTTTAGCTCTAAGTGACCCAGATGCAATACGTGCTGAAGTTCAGTCACATGTTTACATTGCAACCAAATTGCTAAAATCTTAGTAATGTGCCACACTTGGTATTTCTACTTAACTAGTATTGACCATTATTTTATTCCAAATAAATCAAAGCTGTTCCCTCTGCAAAAGGGACGACTTCTCTTAATAGCCTGACCTGCCAATGAAAACTTAAGTTATCGACATAGCAATCACTTCCACGTTCAGGAGACAATGATATAAACACTGGATTGTGACACTGCTCTGTAATCTGCCAGTCACAATCTAGACTCTGTAACACCACTTGTTAGGTGTATTTCTGTGATGTCACTAACTGGGTTGCATCATTGCTAAACAAAATCAGGCAAGAAGCACAAAGCCAAGCAGAGCTTTGGCTCTGGCATAAAGCCATGCCAGCCTGATGTGGCAGCAGGCTGGCAGGACTTCCCTTGCCATGCACTGGCTGGCATTTGTTCCAACTTCTTCGGTTGCTCAGCCCTTTCACCTTGATCTCACTGCTCTTCTCCACCTCTCATGCCCTTCCCTTCACCTTTCCCTCTGCCTCGGTCCTGCCTTCAGCATTCTCCTTCCCTTCTTCATGTATTCATTTCCTTTTAGATGAATCCCACTTGAGACAAGTAAGGAACCCCACCAAACTCAGACACCGTTTCCAACCACGTGTCTGAGCACTGACTCAACATGCTTGCACTTCTTCCTAGCCTGTCTTTTGACATCACTAGCTAGAGAAACTGGGAATTATTCTGGACAAGGATTAGCTACTGTTATGACTTACCTAACAAATAATGTTTTAAAATCTCATACCTGATAATTATCATCTACACGCACTGGCCATTCACACCTGTGTAATAAACAAGCAAGTTGCATCAAGTTTGTAACAGTACATTTGATTTCACAAAATGCAGCCAAGAGTCAAAACAAGATACTTTCTACTTAATGTGAACCCCTAAAATGCAAGGGCCAGGCTGCAGAGAGCAATGAATCTCCTATATTTCCCTCCATTATGCAGCACATCAGGCAAGCTTTTCTGCAGCAGGGCTGTGGCCACTGAGTATAGAGTTGGAAAAGTAAGCCTGAAGCTGACCACTGACCCCCAGAACTGGCCTGAGGGCATCCAAGTGCTGCAAAGAAGAGAAAAAACCCTAGGCAGAGGTTCATGAACTCACTAGGCAGTGAGGTGAAAGCAGGTACAATGGGATGAAATAGAGAAGTGGCAGGGGAAAAAAAGAAGCTGGAAATGTCTTGTGGGAAAGAGGTGGAAAAAGCTGTGGAGAAAAAGAGTAAAGAAAGAAATGAAAGCTTAATATGTGAAATACAGAACAGGAAAAGTAACAGTTTGCTTTTCACTTTTCACAGTCATATCCTTATATGCAATCTTGCAGGCACTCTAAAGATTCCCCTTTTCATTCTGTGTTTAGCCCTGAAGATAATATATCAACTGTTGAGAGCACACAGACAATTAGGGGCAAGAGATGGAACTCCATCAGCCTGGCAAGATACTCTGAAGGGACAACAATGTAAATGAATGCATTTTGCAGCACCATATACAGTAAATAGTCATCCTGAAGCCTAGAATTTTGTCGATGACAAAATCTTCAGCATGCTGTCCAGTCTCACTGAGTATTTCTTGTCTCTGCTCAATATTGCACTTCCTCTAGGTTTGCCTTCTGTGTATGTAGGTCCTGCCACACAGGCCGATCCTGGTGTACCAAGAGAACAGTGTGTGCAGCTCATTCACTGCATCCTGTTCTCTGCCTAATCCAGTTTGCTCCGCATCATGGAAAACACCCAGCTGCCCAGCTAGGAGTTACAAGCACCATGGATCTCAGTTCAGTGATCAAAAATGTTTTGTCACAATCTTGTATGACATAGCATGACTTACTGTGCTGATGAGAACCAGGGCCAGGTGGATACCTTCACATCCTAGAGTCAGAGCAAGTTGCAAGTGGCAGTCACGGGGAGCCCTGCTGCACCACCTTGAGGGACCACAGTCGAAGTCCTCAGAAACACAAGAACCAGCCTGCCTGCAGACACAAAGCCTGCCTATCTTGCAAAGAGCTTTTGAGGCTTACCAGGAACTCACTAGCTCTGCAGTCTGATATCCTGACCTTGAGAGCTGGGGCACTTGAATAGAGTTTTAAGGACACCCTTCTCTTCCCTGGGCCTGCGAAGAGGTGGTGTCTTCACCCCTCTCTCTCACAGCAGCCTGTACTTCACAGTCCTCAGGCAGCCCTGTCAGAGTCAGGCAATGCTTGCTCAGGCAGCCACCACGGGCATCCCCCATGAAAAGGCAGCACAGAAGCACCCTGGGATCCAGATCAAGCTTTTGGATTGCAACACAGACAGTAAACACACTCCATGGCATTCTCACAAGGCAATGGCAGGGTCTGCAGCCAATGAGCAAAGCCACTGCTAGGACAACAGAGAGCAGACACATGATACTTCTAAAATACAGAGCAGCCATGTCAGATTATTAGAGGAAGGTGCTTGTATTTTCTTTTAAAACTACTGGATGTACTGCTGGAGGCAGAATGTATATGCTGGTGATCAGGGAGGAGCTCTCTGGCTCTGGAAATGCTGCCATTAGCAGTTGTACAAGGCCAGCTATAACCTCACATGAGGACACAAGCATTCATCATCTGTTCTGCCAATACTTACTCACTCTCTTGTTCCTTGTGTCAGGAGCATCCTAGCACAAGCAGCAGTGAGGAAAGCTCTTTCATGTATGCCTGTTTCCACATTTTGGCATCCCCTTTATGCTCTCCCTCATCCAATGTAGCCAGGAACAAAGGAGCTTCATGTGTGAGGAGCTAAAGAACCATTAACTGTGGAGGAGATACTGGAAAGCAAGTATTCTGCATTTACTGCAAAGACAAAAGCACTGAGAAACACTGCACTGCTCTGACCAACTCACATACTAACACGGTCAGCCAGGAAATATGTCTGTGCTGGGAAGCCCATTTCATTTTGACTCAAAATAGGAGATTAATTAAACAAAGTTAACCTGATTCTTCTCTGCCTGTGAAGCAGCATGAAACTTACTCAGCCTGACACAGGGAAGGAACCCTGGAATGAACCAGGGAGCAGACACCTATTCAGAGACTCAACATTTCCAGACTTCATATTTCCCAAAAGGCCTGTGGGTCCTGTCCTTGGCCCTTCTGATCCTGCTCTAGCAGAGGGGTTGGACTACATGAGCTTCAGAGGTCCCTTCCAACCCTGATGACTCTGTGACTGTTGCTCCCAGCCCCACAAAAGCATGCTCTTAACAACCTTCCATAAATACCCTGAAATAATTTTTCAAGACCATTTGTCTTTATTTGTCCATAAAGGATGAAAAAGTCATTCTGAAGAAGGGACTTCTGAGCTTCCTGGGAAGCTATGATAAAGCAAGTTATCCATTGCTTACAGGCATTGAGTTTTGCTGATTCTCTCCCATTCTCTTGTTAAAAATCAGGTTCAGGGCCCTCACTCTCTGTAAGAGGTCCAGGAGAAAGTCAAACATTTCTCCTTCATGTCTGGAAAATGGTAAAAACTTTAAAAAGACTTGACTAAGTTGATTTGAGACTGCAGACGCACAGAGGTAGTGAAAAACTAGTAAGGTAAAATTCCAATTCTGCTGAAGGCTGTACTTTTCAGAAGAAAATGAAGCATATCTCATATTTCTTCACTGAAACAACAGAAAGGTTGCATTATTTAGGAGGATTCATAGAGTAAGGTTACTTTTGCACTGTTAAAGACAGAAAAAAACAGTGCATTAAATATAACACACAAACTAGGAAAAAGTTTAAATTCACTTATGAAGGTACATCAAGGTCTCAGAATAACTGACAAGCTATTATCTAAATTAATAATTATTTAACTATTCTCTCTTTTCAATATATTATGTTTTAAAAGTTTTATCTAAAAAAACAAAACAAAACACTTGCTTTATCTATGTTTAAGAACTCTTATTCAACTTTTAGAGTAAGAAAAAAACCGAAACAAGTCTCTTTCTTTAAAATTTCCATGGAAAGAAGTACAAAAAAATAGCTCTCAGAAAGCTGAGCTTTCCCTGGACATTCAGCAAATAGTTACAGAAAGGAGCTGTAAGTTAAAAGTAGATAGAAGAGGTGGTTGCAACTGCTGGGTTGTGGCAGACACCCTTCCCTTCAGCTACCCGCCAGTGGCTGGCTGTTCAACCAGTGGGGCTCCACCTCCGGGTTATATTAACTGGACTCCAAGTAGTTGTCCCAAGAGAACTCAGCTACACTTCACTGAAGATAAGACACTCTTGTGGCTCGTCAGCTTCTTAAACATCATTACTCCAACATAAGTGTTGATAGATTAAACTGGATAAAACTAACATTAAGTATTTTAGGGGCACACCCTTTACTTTTAAATCTGACTCTTAACCTATGTGTCCAGAAGGCACATGGCTCTTGATGATTAACTGCAAGCTTTATTCCAGTTTATTAAAGTACAGCTTTAATTTATTCTAACATCTAAGGAAGCTTTGTTACGTTTGTAACAATGTAACAATGAGCACAGTATTTTTAATTTATGAAGCTCAGATTTTACTGCTGCAGTAGTTTTAAAAGAAAGGTGTACCTATAATTAAGTGCCTAAGTCTTTCAAATAAAGACTTCTGAATTAAACGAATCCTTTATGCATAATAAGATAGTTAATTCAAAACTTTAACAGATATTATAGTAGAAAGAGACACTTTTAGTCGCTTGAGCAAGCACTGTTGAAAACACTGTGTACTACACCTCTGTAGATTTTTAACTGATCCAAACACTCATCTAAAACAAGAACAACGAATAATTTTACCAAATATTTACAAACTTAACTAATTCACTCAGGTGAGGTCAGACATAATAGATAATGGCTAATTTTAAAAAACAAACACCAGGCACAAGATGAAATTCAAACTGGTATATTCAGAATCCATTAATATAAACATCAGTTCAAGACACACCTTGTCAGAAGCCTGAGGTATCCAGCACAACGTGGCAGTAGATTTAGACATATTAAATTGTACTCACTCATGAAATCTCTAACACATACAAGAAGTAACAACTCAGTCTGCTCTTCCCTCTTCCCCCAACAAGCACAGTTTAGCTCTCTATGGATGAAACTACGCCTTCCCATCTGCATGTTACAGTCACTTTATATAACCATTGCTTTAAATCCTTGTTCTACAATAACTACTTAAAATACCAGAAAAAGTAAAACCTTTCACCCAAACTATGTCTTTTCTGTCACCTCAAGTCAGGACACCATGCTTAATTGCCTCCTGCCTCTGCTGAGCCAATGAAGCCTCATGGTTTGCCAGTATTTCCAAGTAGCTATTACAACTTACCCTTAATAGTCCTGTCTGCTCCACTTGTGCTTGAAATACTTTGCCCCAGCAGATGGGGCAGCACATTTCCTCTCCTGTTTTTTGCCTGTTCTCAATTTTTAGACAACAGCTTCGCAGATTGAACTGCAACAGATTTTAAACCCTTCCATAATACTCAGAGTCTATTCACTGAACTGTTTACATTCCCAGATTACATCTCACTGAAGCCCTTGGTCAGGAAGGAAGCTATTACTCTTTTTAAAGTCTGCAGATGCCATGTTTCTTGTCTATAATAATGCTCTTGGTTTTGGTTTTGATCACATAGATTTGGCAAATTCTGTATTCCATACTGATGGTTGGAGTTGCTGATTTTATTTCATTCAACTGAAAGCAGCATTATTCATCTGGGGATCTACTCTACATCCCTGTTCAACATGTGTATATGTTATGGTGTCTTTAATGTAGTGACAGCACCCAACTTCATTTACATGTTGTCTCAGACAGTTTGAAAACATAGTGAATAAATAAAACAGAGCATGAAAAGCTGGCAGAATGGCTGAGGTGCAAGCTGCTGAAGATGCTGGATTTTCAAGTAGTCAGAGGAAATTAAAACGACAGTAGCCTTGCAAAAGACGAATGACAGGAGGACCTGGCAGCTACTGTTGCACAAGAAAAAGGATTGGTAGTTCCAGGTATAAGAGTAGCTGCAAAATCTGTGAAGCCTGGAGTGGAACATGGACCTGAAAGGTGTAAACTTGAATGGGAGGCTCAGGCATAACAGACTAGGAGAGATACAGGATGCAAAAAAAAAAAAAAAGTAGAAAACAGTGCTAGAGTTGCCCCAGAACAGCCTGTTTGGAAAAAATTACTAAATAACCCACTACGGTGAAAACATCAACCAACTGCTCCTTTTATTTGTTAACACACTGTTTCAAAACAAAGTAAACATTACTTTCTAGAAATAGATTTGCAGTCATACAACAGTAAGTGAAAAAATAGAATATTTTTAATTGCAAAATCTCACAATGTAATTAGATGCTACCGTGCTGTCCAGTGCACTCAAGGTATGTACAATTATGGTAATTTCATAGCTACCTGTTGGCTCTGATGTCAAGTGAGGAAACAAATTGTGATCAACAGTTTCCTTGGTAACCTTCCCAGCTGGAAACCAGTGACTTAAATTACAGATAAAATGACACTACAACTAAAGTACAGTAGTAGTAAAGTACAGCACTACTATCTTAACAGAAAACGTCCATGCAGGCAAAAGGATCAGTGTAAGTTTAGATGTAATACCACGGTG
This sequence comes from Hemiprocne comata, assembly GCA_020745705.1. NCBI lineage: Eukaryota > Metazoa > Chordata > Aves > Apodiformes > Apodidae > Hemiprocne > Hemiprocne comata. The sequence goes on from CM036588.1 coordinate 88,655,160, forward strand.
TGGGATCCAACAAATTTATTTACACGGTTTGAATACTGTTATTGTCAGGGCTTTTTACTTCCTTAGGACTGCGTTGTATTTTGGCTTTTTAGAGAGTTTTTTATTAAAAAGTTTGTGTTCTATCACACACACCTCGTCATGGATATAAGAGGGCTGTATCCTCAGAAGAAAGGAGAATAACCTTAGCACAAAATGGTAACTCTGGGGAAAGTCCACGTCTCTGTAATGAGCCAGATGACCACACAATCTGCAAAGAAAAGGGGGGGGGGAAATGCCCTAAATTACAAGTGCATTTAGTAAGTATTTAGCTAGCATTTATATATTCCATTATAATTAGAAGAAAACTCTGTTTTCCCAACAGCATGAATCACAATTCCGGTCTGCAATGTAAATTCTGTGAAGGCATCCACTCTTGTCAAACCTTGAAGTAGACTGCAGAAACAGCTTTGTAAATAATAAGTTCAGCAATTTAGGTTGGAAAAATACCCTGCTGTGGGTTAGTCCCAAATTTATTTTTATTAAAAATTGTAAGTTTAAAGCAGTAGAAAATCTAGCTGTCTCAATTTTCAAAAAATGTTTTACATTCATATGGGGATTTAGGTGCTCTTCACTGTATAAGCCCTATGCATTTTCTAACTTACTAGGTATTGCCCTGGGATGTGGAGCAGCAGAGTTTAAAATTTCCCCTCTGTCTGATTCAGAGCAGCAGTCTTAAATATTCACCAGAACAAGGACTGGAACCTGTCTGTCCCAATTTACAGGCAAGTGTGCTAATTACTAGACTATAGAGTCATTTGCTCGCTCCCTCTGGCCCAACAAACATTTACATTTTACCTCAAACTGGAGGAACAGACAGACTCGTCCTGGAGTGCCACACAAGGTGCACTTTGGGGAGCAAAATTATGGTTTAAAGCCTCCCAAGGTCTGGCAGAGTGGAAATCTGAAACTAGGTCTCTCATGCTGGAGGTCCCATCCTCTGCCCTACCTGACGTTCCCTGAAAACTGCCAGTGACTTCTTACGAAAACTGATTTACTCAGACATTTCAGCAGCATCATAACAAATGAGTCGACCCCACAACCCAATGTGTTTGCTAAATCCAAGCTTCACTGAGAAATGTTAGTTCAACCAAAATCTGCATTTTTGGGCTGATACAAATTAGGACATGTGGCTATGTCCTAGTCTTAACCCCGAAATTCAGCAATTATGGCTCTTACAGCAATTTAGGTGTCAAATCCCAGTTTTCACTGAGGGGGAAGCAGGGGAGTGATATTCTATATTCTGAGGCAAATGCATATTGCATCAATACTGTCAAGCACCTATTTGATTAACAGGAGTTACACTTTTCACAAGAGTACCTAAACACACAGATATTTTTGCCTCATTTTGTGCTATTTACCCTGACAACATCTCTGAAGAGCTAATTCCCAAGTGGTTTTAAATTTAGATGTAATAAGGGAAACCTAGTTTTCTCAACATTTTTCACATCTTGTAATACATCATCATGTATCATCTAAAGATTTCTATGCCAAATAAATTTTCTAAATTCATTTTAAATTTGAAAGTATGAAAATGTAAAAGCATTTTACCAATCAACTGACGGATCTCAGCTTTCCCCACACTGAAATCATCCCTCAGTCCTAGCATTAAAGCATTTCAGTAGTCCTAGTTAGACCACGCTGATTTTTAGAGAATTTGTAGGTTTGTTTTTTAGATCTATTATACATACACACACTTGCATCAGATAAAGCCTCATATCTGAGGGAGTAGATGATGTTTTCCAAAGTTAAGTAAGTGTCAGATGTATAATTAACTACTTGCATTGCAAATGATATAATGGGAAATTTAACCGGTAAGAATTTAAACTCAAATCTTGTTCCATGAAGGCTATGACAGTTTGCCATTAACATTTTAATATATTACATATGAAAATGTAGGCTTAAAAACAGACTTTGCATGAAATATTATTCACACAAACATACACTGAAATACCCACTCATTCAGTGTGTACATAAGATTTACGCAAATTTGTGGTGAAGGGATTATTACCTCTCCTCCCTTCAAGAAAAAAAAAAAGCTCCTTATTCATACAAAAGAATGAATCCATGCAACCAAAGCTCTCTTGTAATATAACACTGTGTTTACATTATTCCAACCCATTTCTGTCACGGTGGATATGTGAAAGGTAATGTGAAAAGGAAAATAAAGATAAGCAAATAAATCTATTGAAAGACAGAAAAGACTGCATACATGTAAAAGACAGTTATTTTCAAGGGCAATATTTTATGTTTTAAAAATCAGGAACATATCACTAAGATCTTGTAGGGGCTGTTGCTCTCTTAAGCATGACATTTAGAAGCACATACCAGATTAAGATTTAAGATGTTATTCAATGCACTAATGAAATCTCACTTCACATTAATGTACCCCAACCTCTTTTCAAAAAAAAATCCTCCAATTGCACACACAAGAAATCTGGGAGAATCCAATCCATCTCCAAAGTCCATCTTTTTCACTGATACCCATCAGTACATTCATTCTCTGGATTTCAAGGATTTCAAGATACAACCAATGGCAGCACCAAAATCTGGTGTATGATTCAGAAGCCTTACCTACACCACTAAGGGAGTTTGTGAGAAACACTATTACAGATATTTCCAGTTCCTTGGAGTAAATGCTGCTGAACTCCTGAACTCCCTCTCCTCAGCAGGGGTTTTGCCCTCTGTCTCTGGGCATGATTCTCTGCCAGCACCCACCAAACAGAAAACTCACCAATTTTTGCAGAATTTTATGCAAGGGAAGAAGATACTAGAGGAAGAGTGAAAAGTTCGACCCAAACCAGGCAGATACTGAAATATCTCTATAACTTTGTACAAGGCTGGATTAGCTGGACTATCATTCTCCTTGCTACTTAGGTCCTTTAAAGAAAACAATTTTACTAACAAATAGCAGGACTGTTTTGATATGCTCTTAATTGAAAAAAAAATCCCTTTCATTTGTGAAGTCACAATTTGGGAACAGTTCTCTAGTAGAGACACCAAACTTCCTTAATAGTAGAAAATATTTTGTTCTCTTTTCTTCTTTTGCTTTTCCAGCAGAAGAAATTTCTTCTTCTATTTTTCTGTTTGCAAAAAAATGCAACTTTGGATTGCGGATATACTTAGATGAAACAGTGACAAAGTCCTTTTTACTCATAATTATTCTTTTAAAAATAGCTTCTGGAGATATTAATTGCTGGCTTATTTGAACTCTGCTAATTTTAACTTTAATTTTGATTAAGGCCAACACAAAAGAAGGACAGTAATAAAAAAAATTAATTTCCTTTGCTTCTTTGGGGTCCAGAGGAACAAGGAATGGAACTGTTTTCCCATTCTCTGGAGAGCTGTGGTGCAAGTTTTTTTCTAAAATAGTATGAAGACGGAAGTGAAGTGAATATTTGTATTTAGCTGCTACTCTTGCCAGGTAACTCCAGTTGTTGATTCTGTCTCATCTCCTCTCTTCTCAAAAGCTCACTTTGATCACTCTTCATATTACAATTTGTCTACTCCCAGCCCAAGACTAACCATTCCACACACACTGCTTTCTAGAACTGATTTTAACTACATGTGAATACATAGCTGTGTACACGCCCCATAGTTGTCATTTGTGAAAATATATATATGGCACTTTACTTTTAGGGGAACTTTCCAAAATGTATTTAACAAAAGTTTGAATACTTACTTCTCAGTACATAGTTTAATTGTGCACAGCCAATAGTCAGGATTCATGGCTGTAAGTAAACCACATTTTTCTTGCAAAATTCCCTTGAGGCTATGTCCATGAAAACAACTCCCATCTGTATTTTCTTCAGACCAGGTTAACTGAAAACTTGAAGGACTTGGCTTTTCAGCAGGTTGCACTGAACCAGACAGCTTGCCAAACTGATTTTGTAAGTTCACAACCATTTCTGTACAAATAGAAAAAAAAAACAAACAACACTTTTGCATTGGTGTTTTGTTAAGTACTAGAACACTGTTACAGGTGATGAATACAGGAAATAAACAGGGTGCTTGTGCCTTTAAAAAATATAATTTCTTTAAATCTTTGTATGGAATACTGAGCAGCCTTGAAAGTCTGTATGTTCTCTCCCCCATTCTATTTAAAATTCAACTCTCATATGTTTTAGGGAAAGACTTTGAAAGAAAATTCAAAATGCTATGTCCTTCATACCTAGTTATATTAATACTGGGGTACTCCAAAATTATTCCCCAAGTAAAACCTGTAAAATCCATTTGATACTGCTGGTATTTTTGTTCTGATAGAGAACACATGCCAGGATGCCTTTCACTATATTTACCTGGTTGTATACTATCACTCAGACTGGCTAAGATTTTTTAATTAGTTTCTTGTGTATCAGCATTAAGGAAGTCTGGTCTCACACGCGTACAGATTTCAGTTAAGCTTTTCATATAGTGCAAATTCCAACTGGGGAAACCCCCTCCCCAAAAAAACCCAAACAAACAAAAAAACCACTCCACTTTTCCCCACTGCTAGTGAAAGATCTTTCGTAAGTTACTGAGGCTGAGAAGGAAAAGGTAATGATGATAGATCAGCCCACACAATGCCTAAGCGTTGTTTGCCCAGGTTAAAGCAGGTTAAAAACCACTGTTCTTGGAGCTTCAACTTCTTTTTATCACCTGTATCCGAATAAACTCATTCATAAACTGAAAAAATAAAAGCAGAAGAGACATCCTAAAGTAATCCAAGGACTGGGAAGCTTATTTTGGACACTAAAATCTACTATCAAAAACAAAGGCTGGGAAAGGTTTCTGAAAACCTGTATCTGGCATGTAAGTGTCCTAGAGCACTCTCTGGCTCTACCATTTTAAATTTGGTTTAAGATTAATCTTGCCCAGGTACAATGGCAGTATGTGATATTCCTGCTTGCAACAGCTAGTGGTGAAGCTCCATAATCTAAGTAGTTGTCTTCCAGCCCAAAGAGAAGCAGAGCCAGAAGAGGAATCAGTAATCACTTTTTCTTACAAAAGTGAGAAACTAAGGGGCATCTGAAAAAAATGCTTGGCTTGAAATAAACAAACATAAACATGTTTTTCCATGGAACATGACTTGACTGCAGAATTACCCCCCCTACCAAATTTTGAAGAGTAAGAACATTCAAAAAACATCAGTTGCATTCCTAAAAGAGAAATCCAACATGAGTTACACAAACCAGCTTGTTTAGAAGTCCCTGAACCACTTACTTCCAGAAACTGGAAGAGTATATGAAGGGAAAAACAGCACTTGCCACACTTAATATCTCACTTCAGATATATGCTGCTTACTAGATGCTATTAAATGTAGAATGAAAAACTTGAAATCTAAATTTAGTTGAATAAAACTCGGTTTTTCCATATTTCCCCAGATAAGTGGGGGTTTTGTTATTTTATTTGCTTGTATGTCAATGTAAAACCCAGTAATTCATTATAAGTACTTCTAGAGCTAATAAAATAACGTAGATGTACCTGCATTCTGACCACGTACAGCTAGCTATTCAAGTAAAGTCACGTTCAGACAAGCCTTCCTTACTTTCTGTAGAAGACTGCAAGAAGGGGTGGGAGAGAAGAGGAACATGCAAGGTCTACCAAAAGACATACTGGGATATCCATACCAAAGGATACAAGGAAGTAAAAAAGAAAAGGGCCAGGAAAGCTATGGAAGACCAACAATTCACGAAGATCACAGTTATATGAAGGCAGCTGACAAACCAGTGAAGATGAGGACAGAGTACTCATTCTGAGATGAGTTTCAGTAGGTCATTATCAAGACTAGCAAAGGTAGTTTCAGTTAAGCATGAGGAAAATGTCTGACGAATTCCAGCCACAGGTTGTAAAATAGTACTACATAAATTGTAGTACCCAGAGATGAAAGAGAAGAGAAAGTATTTTAAGATGTAAATGTTATCATAGCCAGGATTTCAGATTTTTTATGATGGGAAAAGTTGGAGCAGGTTTGTGTGCTGCTGGGAAAAGGCAAAGTTTACTCACGTCTTCTCTTGAGAACTCTAGCTTTATTCTTGGCTGAATAAAACAGTGGCTTTTCACACCTCCAAAAATACCTACCAGTAAGAGACATAAGAACTGTCAGGAAAAAGAAAGCTGGAGAGAACATGTAAAAGAATAGTAATTTCTTACAAGTATTGATAGAGGTATTACAATAAAATCAAAATAATGTAATCATTAGTGCTATTAAAAGCCTCTGCCCCCCCAACACATCAATGAAGTCTTTTTGCAGAGTAGACAAACAAAGGCATATTAGCCTAGATTTACTGTAATCAGTTAATTGTTCAGCTGCATAAGCTACTTGTCACAGAAGGTGAACATTTAATTAATATGCTGGGTAAACATTACAAGTGTAAATAGAAAATTAAGATAGGGATTTAATCACTCTTCACCCAAGAGTGCTGGATGAAAATGTGGAGCAAATTTTGAACCTTTTTAATGTCTGTGGCAGTCAGGATTTTATGTAAAGCTGTCTACTTCAAAAAAGTACTTAAAAACCTCTTACTTGGCTCTTTCTTCATCCAATTTCTTTTGCTCCACATCCAAGGAATGTTTTATAACCTTGTACCACTTTTTGAACTCAAAATATGGACCTCCTGAATAAAACACACATTTTAGGTTGGGAAGAAGTGAAAGAAATGCGTAGTACACGGAAGGTGGTCTCAACAAAGTTAGACGTTGTGTCTTCCACCCGTAACCAAACCTACTCTGAATGATGTGTGCTTAAAGAAAACATACTTAATCTAACAATTCTGTAAGAAAGAGAAATGCAGTGAAAGAACAGGGCATCATAAGACGGGCAAAGAAGCCCCTTAGCTTGGAATAGATTTCATAGATTTAGCACAATTCAAACCTTTTCCCTTCTGTCTGAAAGTTGTCTGAAATTTTCCCTCCTCTACCAAATCAACTAGATCATCACAGTTTGAAGTGGCCTTCACCTGTCTGAAAGCAGACTTCAAGGGATTAATGGAATTATACAGCAAGCTTACGTTTAAGCAAGTAAGCTCACATGTAAAATTGCAAACAGTTTCAACTCCCCACTATCGTAATACCCATCAAACCTTACAGGGTTGGAAAGACAGACAATTGTATTCACTTCATATCAGCCTCCCATGTTTTTCAGCACAGGAACATCACTCACAGATACATGAACAAAAATTTATCAGCATATGCAAAAACATTAAGGCATATGGGCATTCTAGCAGCACATTTATCATCCATGCTCCAAAGAGGCACAGGACTGAAGTAGACCAACTGGGTACATACAGTAAGTATAGCAATTCCAAACAGAACTACAGTTGAGATTTATTTATTTAAAATATAATCAACTCTTATTACCCATGGGTGGATTATCTGCATTTGGAATTAACCAGGCTTTGCATTTCCCTTCACCCCAGCTGCACTGCATGCAATGCTTGCATCATGCTTAGCTTTGCCAGCTAGCTGCTTAAAACTGTTTTGAAGGCAAATATACTGTCCTTATAATCTACCTTATCTATCTTTTGTATTATCTGGATTTTTGCTATTCAACTTATCCCACCACACAATACCTGAGATGCTAGAAATATGGATGAAGTTCAAGTAGGGAATCAAATTAAGGGAAGAAAGACCCTAGAGTAGTTCTTAAAATTGAAAGGTGTGGATACAAGTGCTTTTACGAACTCCTTAAACCCAGAGGTTTAAGTAAGTACTCCTGAAGTGCTCGGAGGGAAGTCTTGAGGGGCAGTCAGACATTTTTATTAAACTTCCTACGAACGATTAAGCATCTGTCCCAAGCAAAGCTACTGCCAGAGACATCATGCTACACTATAACAACTGTTTACCTGGCCAGTACTGCTAGTCTGATGTTCATATAGCTGAGATGACTGGAAAACACACAGCTCGGTGATACACACATACATATACACATCTCAGTCTCATGTTTTATTTGAACATAAACAGTATTGTGTATGTGTGCAGTTCATAGAACATACACACACAAACACACTAGGTAACTAAAACTATCTACTTGTAGACTTCCAGTCTGTCTTGAGCAACTGGAGAAGCTGAAATATTATTTAATTGAAAAAAAAAAAAAAGAAGGAAAAAAAGACTGGAGAAAGGATAGTTAAGTTGAGAATGGAGTCAACATAAACTGGATCTTTAAAATTCAGTATTAACCATTATTCATTTCAGCATGCTAACTTTGGGAAAATGCCAGAGGCGGTTTTGAGCTCTGGCACTAATCAGTGGTCTAACAGAAATTCTCACATCAGCTCCTCTGTGCAGCTGCTCACTGTCACCCCAACATTTGAAGCACAGGGACATCACACAGCATATGGATCGCTGCGCCAGCGGATTCAAAGTAAAAAAGTGAGCAAAGAACGAGCTGTTAATTCCCAAGAGCAATGAGACCTGTTAATAAGGGAGAAACCCCATTAAGACATTCATGGCACTGAGCCTCAGCTTGTAAGCAGTTGCACAACTTCTACTCATGTCACTATCACGTACTTCATGTTTTCAAGGGAAATGAAAAGGAAAAAAAAAAAGATACAAAATAATCACCAAATCACAGAATGGTTTGGGTTGGAAGGGACCTTAAAGATCATCTAGTTCCAACCCCCCTGCCACGGGCAGGGACACCCTCCAGTAGACCAGGTTGCTCCAAGCTCCATCCAACCTGGCCTTAAACAATTCCAAGGATGGAGCATCCACAATTTCTCTAGGCAACCTGTGCCACTGTCTCACCACCCTCATAGGAAAGAATTTCTTCCTGATATCTAATCTAAATCTCCCCTCTGAAAGAGTTTTGAAATTATTTGAAACCATTACCCTTTGTCCTATCATTCCATGCCCTTGCAAAAAGTCCCTCTCTAGCTTTCCTGTAGCCCCTCCAGGTACTGGAAGGCCACTATAAGATCGAAGTGCTACAAAATCCAGCAAACACCAGCTGGCTGCACAATGTAAACCCTGACCATTGAGCAGCATCTAAGCATCACTTGTTTTCCCTCCAGATGACTTCTCAATGTGGAGAGCCTCATGTGACTTCTGATGTCTTTTGTAGTAGAAGCTCACATCCCAATTAAGTGAAGGAATGAGAAAAAACAGCTGCCTTCGTGAAAAGAGACCCTCCTTACAAATCCCATGTTAATCGGAGGAGCAGGAAGATGCCAACAGCTGCATGAAATCACTATAAAAAAAGAAAAAAAAAGAAAAAAAGGGAAAGGGAAAAAGGAAAAAGGAAAAAGGAAAAAGGAAAAAGGAAAAAGGAAAAAGGAAAAAGGAAAAAGGAAAAAGGAAAAAGGAAAAAGGAAAAAGGAGAAAAAGAAAACTTTCCAGTAAGCAGGAAGCTGTGGGCATCCTGCAGCAGGGAAAGGTTAATTCCAGCCTCATCTCCCAGCTGGCTCCATGAGGACAAAGGTTAAAGATGAAGCTGCAACATACACATCTCAACACCGCTCAGCTCTCTGCCAAACGGTCATCCTCCTGGATTCTGCCTTGATTAAACCTCTTCCACATTTGGTGAAGAGAACCCACTTTCCACCATGCTTTCATGGAGCTAAAAAATAAGCATTATTAAATATGAATGCTTAAGAGGTTGTGTCTCCACTTGAGACGTCTGGTCTCCTACCTTAGAAGATAAGTATTGCAAAGAGAGAGCCCCTGGGGGCTACTAGCCAAACAAACCACTGAAAATAACTGGAAGCTGGAGAATACCCGGAGGTGGGTATTACATGTTTGTAATTACAAGTTTGTGTATCCACTTGAACATGAGAATTACTGGTTTTAGTTAACAGTGATGACTATCTCTAGATACAGCAGTAACTGTGCTCACGCATGGCTAACACCAGCTATTCACTTAAATTTTTATAAAGTAATAGAAGGGTCAAAATGGACTCCAAACTGGATGGAAGGCTTAAAAGATTAACCACTGTAACACATATTTGATCTTATCTTCAACTGTGATCTAGACCAGGCCATGGAACATCTTCCTGACGACTTCTAATCTTTGATTTGGTCTTTCTGCCCTCAAAGAACCATGTTCACACCATTATCTTCTCCATCTTAATTGCTGCTAGCTTTTCCACACTCTCTCAGGATTATTTGGACTGAGAAATTAGATTACATCTGAAATATGTTACACACTAAGACATTTTATTTAACAAGACTAAACAAGTTTGGATTTTATCATAAATGTGGTTTGATGCCCCTAATAAGTATCTGCTATTTACGATCAAAGTTGTTCCCTCTTTACTGTGCACCCCTTCATCTTCCCCTACCACGCATGAAATTCTAAAACAAGACGCAAACACGCAGAAGGAAAAGCAGAAAGGTACCCAGCAAAATGTGTACAAAATTCACCTCCCCAGTACAGTAAGAATTATGCAGGCAAACTGAGACAACTTTTTGTGAACAGGATCTACTGTTGTCTTTGAATATAAGCTTGCCCTAAAAGAATAAATGACAAAAACATATTTTAATGACCATTAAGACAAGTCTTTCTAAGCCTTATTACAACGTTATTTCTTTTACAAAATCCTTAAACCTGCTTCTAGTAGAATATTTACGTACCTTCTTTGTTATTTTTATTTTGCTCCTCAGAAAAGTCTGAAAGTAACCTGAAAAAAGCAAACCTATTTTGTAGATCCAAACACGACTTTTCACATGAAAAAGTTCAAATACGACCAACAAAAATGAAACCTAATTTTCATTCCAAGTTTCAGATTCAAACTGATGATTTTTTAAAATAAGTAACATGTGATGTCTAAAACGCCTTCAAGTCTATATGTTCTATACTACCAAACAAATTCAAAATTCATATACTGTACATTTAGTATCACTAAAGAAAGAATTATCCAAGACAGTTATGTGCACTACTTGAAATTTCAGCTTTGCTACTGATTTGCCAGTACACTTACCATTCATAGTGATCATCTAATAAAAACAGTAATTTGAGCACTACTACAATAACTGCTACAGCAAGAACATCATATTTCACTTTTCTTGTTGACTTATTTCCAGGCACAAGAGTCAGGAAATCCACTTCTCCAATACAGGTCTTTTTCACCACTCGACAAGTCCAATTATGCAATTCATCTGATTAATGTAAACAAAAATATAAAATTAGTATGTTGAGATGAGCTAGAATTACTTTTACAATGCAAATATATTGGTCATTCGAGGAAAACAGATGTCTTTTAGGACCATTAGACAGCAATTTTTTTTAGGCTGAGAAGTATTTTTGGGTATTTTTAAAAATATTAGACAATATTCACTGTGCTTACATGGAAAAGAGTTATGACGTACTATATATTCACATGGAGAGAAAAAAATAAATCACATTTTTAATAGTGTTTTGATGTTACTCGAATGATGTTGTCAGACCATCCTCAACACTGTTGTGGGAAAGCGTATCTTAAATCTACATTAATATATTTCCAAAAGACCCCAAAAGCCAAAAACGTGCCACAAACTTTTCTTCCTACATGCTGACTAAACACGCAGTTGAGGCTGGATTCAGCACTGCAAAGAGGAACTGGGCTAATTTTGAAGAAGTTGGTTGGGTACGAGCAGCAGCCCAGCATGGCCGGCAGCAGCGGCTGCTACAGCACCCGGCTGAGGCACAGCCGGTCCCAGCCGAGGTTACCACGGACACTGCCCTGTTGTGTCAAAAAGACACAGCTGCAGCTCCAAAAGCAGCAGTTTGATATCTATACAGTCTCTTATTACTCTATGCTTATTTTTCACAGATACAAATCCCCCAAATTTCTCACCTTTCCTGTTCAACAAGAAAGACCAGGGTTGATTACATCACCACCAGATTCCACAAAGGTTAGCAATGTATGAGTAAGTGCAACCTTAACCCAGCTACACTTTGTAGTCTCTTGTTGCTTACAAAGAGCTCAGTAGGAACTCGGGTTTACTCCTCTTGTACATAACAGTAAAAGTTAAACAAAATCTGGAAACCAATTTTTCTTATAAATACTGTCAGTATATTTCCTTTTATTTACTTATTACTTAAAATGACCTTTTAATTAGTATTTAGTGTCCTAAGAAACACTGCTGATTCACTGCTTAATTGTTTTTTTAAGAGTTGTTAGACAACAACAGTCATCCTTTTTCAATTCGTAAAAAAAATGCTTCTACATGATAAAAAGCTTAGTTGCAAGGAAAAAGTAAAGGAAAGGTATTTTCTTCTTCTACAGTGATTTTCAAAGAGTACTTAGCTTTTTATTTCTCTGTAATAAATCGGAAAATGCTGAATTTCTAGCTTTTTCTTTGATGCAAATGATACTTCAAAATCTGAAAAATAATGTGACCCTCTGTAGGATCACAACATTGGTGTAAAACTACAAAATCAGAACTTCTACTCTGGAATTTTAGCACAAAGTCTGTCGGGTATCGTCTCTTCATTCAACTGTGAGTAAACAGAAAAGCCAAGTAGCTTTAGTCAACGTAACTAATTGAAAAATAAGCTAATAAAACCCCCCAAACTATTATTTTTTTGAATGCTTTAAGGAAAAAAATAATGTACAGGCTATGTGTCTGTACAACTCATCTTCAGTGACAGTGGTATTCGATAGAAAGTATGGTAGCTCAACATAGTTCACATGCTAGGACTAAGGTCTTTCTTGGAAAATTCAATATTCAAGACTTAATTTTTAGGATAAACAAAAATATGCAATATTTATGCAATATATGATTTCAAAAGTAAATTGGAAATAAAGTGAGAAAGCAGCTGATTTGTTAAACAGTGTTGCTTGCTAATATGTAGAATCATAGACTATGCAGTCAATATTATATATGAGACAACTGCAGTGCTAAGCACTCAGGTCCCAACTTCATGAATCATTTAGCTGAAGTTAATAAACCCTGGGAATCCAACTAAAGCCTCTTAGTTCACATGGATACTGAAAAATTTCAAATGAAGTGTCCACTCCACAGCATTAGAGAGCCAGCACCAGAGTGCCCCTGCATATCTGGGCCTATAATACCTACTCTAAAATGTTTGATGAAGGTGCTTTCTATAGAAATTATCTTTCATGTCAAGCTTACAAGGGTATAAATTAGAAGGAATAGGCACTTTAAAAGTAGTAACTCAAGTCTTTTTGCTAGAGTTTAATAAACCAAAGAAAAATTTTATCAGTTTGGGTTTGGGAAAATATTTACCAGGTAAATTAGCTTCCATCAAGTACTTCATGCACAACATGTCTGGATGCAGAAAGCAGCTGTCTGTTATCTCTGGAAAACGAGGCAGGTCTAAAAACGCTGCAAGCTCAAGCATTTTGTTGTAGACTTCTTCATATCCAGGCCATGACTGAAAGACAGAGTTAGAGGGTGTTACACATTTGCTCTATTACCATATTTGTTAATGATTTTAAATAAGTTATCAAAGTTAAACTCTGTATTATTTATGACTAAACATACATGAAAGAATGGAGCCAGACCGCAGTACTGCAAAGAGAAACGTGCTAGTTTTAAAGCCCATGAAGTATGTAAGGAACAAACAGAAAGTTGCTTCAGACCTGCAACCAACCCACTACCTTTCTTGCAAAGTGATCAGTATGTCTGCAGATGGTCCAAAATTCACAGAATCATAGAACGGCTTGGGTTGGAAGGGATATAAAGATAATCTAGATCAGAGTATGTATTCTATGATTCTACGACCTAGTTCCAACTCCAACTCCCATGGGCAGGGACACTTCCCACTAGACCAGGTTTCAATCTGGAACCCCTGCAGGGGGATTAAAACTAGATGATCTTTAAGGTCCTTTCACATCCATACCATTCTATGACTCTATGATCTTCATGGCCATTTACTGGACTCACTCCACTATGTCTCTATCTCCTTCATACTGGTCAGCCCGGAACTGGACCCAGCATTCCAGATTTGTCTCACCAGTGCTGAGGAGAGATGACAGATCATCTCCCTCAATACGCTGGCAATGTTCTGCCTAATGCAGCCTAGGATGTTGTTGGTAGTTTGTGCCACAAGGGCACATTGCTGGCTCACATTCATCTTCACAGCATCTTGTCCATCTGAACTCCCAGGGCCTTCTCTGAAAAACTGCTTTCTAGCTGGTTGGCCCCCCAGCATGTGCTGGTGGCTGTAGTTATTCCACAATGCATATTTATGTATGTATTTATCATATTTATCAACAATAATGTGATCAGTATGAGGCTGGCAGGCCTTTAGTTTCTGAGATCCTCCTTCTTGCCCTTCTTGAAGACAGGGGTGATGTTTGCTTTCTGCCAGTCCTCAAAAAACACCTCCAGTCACCATGAGTTTTCAAAAATTATTGACAGCAGCCTTGCGATGACAACAGCCAGCTCCCTCAGCACTTGTGGCAGCATCCCATCACAGCCCATGAACCTTCTTAAGTCCATTTTCTTCACATATTCCCTAACCTGCTCCTTCTCCACCAAGGGAAAGACTACCTTCCCCTAGACTTTCCCACTGGTTTCAAGGACTTGAGATTGCTGAAAGTCACTCTCATCAGCAAAGACTGAAGCAAAAAAAGCATTCATCACCTTAGCCTTTGCCTTGGTCTTTGTGACCATGTCCCCATTGTCATTCAGCAGCATGTTCTCTAGAACCTTTCTGCAGAATCTTTAATATAATTTTTTAAAAAATCGATATTTGCATATTTAGTCATAAAAATACATGTGCAATTCTCTTTTCAAAACTACTGACTGCATAAAGAAAGTTCTCTCAATTTCTATTGAGGTTTTCCTCCTAGAGGAGACTATGACTTACAGATTTTGACATGCTTATTCATAATGAACTTGGCAGGACCTGAAGTTTGCGTAAGTATGGACTCTAAGATTCGACCCTCATTTCTTAACACCTGAACTGTTTCATTAAACATTCTTAATTGTCTATATTTTTTATGATTACTTGAATTTAAAGTGATAACTTTCAGTTGTTCAGGCTCCTTTACCATTTTAAATATATAAATAGCAATGCTTTTTCTGCTTTCGTTGTCGGTTCTAATTTGTGCACAAGGTACTATCCTTTAATAGGAATCTAGCAAAGGTTTACACTTTGTGCACAGGTTCAAAACGTTCCTGAACAACAGTGAATTCAGGCTTCTTGTTTATAGAACAGATTAAAAACAGAGCAATCACATTTACAACAACAATAAGACTGAAACAATGTGGTTTTATTCAATAATCTGGTTAGATCTATTTTAATATAACCTATGTAGCCAATGCTTAAATCTTACTTGTCTTGACTGATTGCCAACATCTCCCTTTTTTTTTTTAATTTTCTCCCCTCAGTCTGCAGTTCAGACTTGCTTAAGTCTGTGAACACATGCTTAAGCAAATGAACAGTTCTGCTGTCGCTTACTATTACACATGCAACTATTTCTAACAGTTAGGAAGTTGTATCATGTTCATTATATTTTCTAAACAGTGTTAAAAATTGGCTTAGACTGCTACAGGACTATCTTGAGAAACAAGAAAAACACGCATTACCAGACTTGTACAGAAGACTAGGCTCGCAGTACTTCCTATTCCTCTTACAGAGCAGTGGTAAATTGAATACCAAAACGATCTTGGAATAAAACCTGCATCATACGTAACTTCTCTTGAGCGTATTTGGAAAAAAACTGAAGTCCCAGATAACGCAAATAAAAGCATTACATAAATACTATTCCTAGTTAGATATAAAGGCAATATGTTTTTCCCTTTACTGAAAAGCAGCTGAATCAGTAGCTTCTTAATCATATATCACAGATCAAAATAAATTAAGACACTGGGAATTCAGTCATTTGAAGCATTCCCATTCTCAAACATTCAACTATCACCAGTGAAGTTACCTGAACCATCTAATTTAGCACAGACGAATATACCTCTTAATTGGAGGACTCAAGGTAGACACCTGTATCATCTTATACCTGAGCTTCTCTCACAGTATCAGGGTAAGGAGACAGGTTTCCTATCCTAGGTACTAGTGAATCATCCCTTCCTCCTCCTGCCTGACACTGACTTTTGTTTCAAAGCTTTTGTTTTTTTTAAAATAGAGAAGACAATTAGGTTCTTTTTTTTTTTTCAAAATGGCTAGAGAACGCTCTGCAATCACAACTGATGCTTTTTTTTTTTTAAGAGCGAACACAAGTGATGTAAAAGCTACAAATAAAAATTAATACTGAGAGCTATCACTTGGCTTATTTTTAAAAGTGTTAACAGACAAAAGCTGTTCTTAATTGATGTGTGTTCATAAAGAGATGTAAACACAACTGGGACACGTAGATCTAGAAAAGGCATACTAATCCACCAGATCAACTGCTACTTCCCAGGGCTTAACCCCCTAAGCTCAAAAACATTCTCTGTAGTACTCATGTTTCTGCAACACAGTGCTGAGTCATGGCGATGCAAGTTGAACCAAATGCCACGCTTCCAGGAGTACACTGTAATCTCTTGAACTGTAAACTGCAAGCGTAAGCTGGATCCAACACAAGATCACATCTCAGTAGGACACATCATACCAAAGGGCTGAAGGCTGAAAGGTTGAGAACTGAGGAGACTGTAGAGCGTTTCAGTACTCAGGTGCTGGTAATTTTCACTAGTCACTACATACCCTGTTCACACTCTGTTTCATTCTGAAAGGGCTGTGAGTTCATACAGCAAATCTCTTATTCTGCAAAGTTTCATACATCCTGGGAGGGTTAAAACAGAATGAACACCCAAATCCCACACAACCAACATAGCAAATTTTAGGACAATATTAAGAAAAAACAAGATACAGCAAACAATCAGCCTCAAAATTAATAAAAGTTATCACCTTCTACCTAGCTATGTATCTCTGCCAGAAGAAAAAAGCCTGATAAAAAAAGTTGCACTGAAAGTCAACCAGCAAATCAACTAGGAAAGCAAGACCTAGAGCTGGGGCCTCCCTTCTTCAGGTGAAAAAACTGCCCCCAGCACCCCGTGATCAAACCCCAAGGGAGGAGTTCTTGGACAAGCGGGGACAGCGTTAGATCATACACCACATGCTTTCCAAGTAAAACTTTCCCTTAACCAATCATATATAAAAAAAAATTACATTACATATTTTCAAGTTATATTTCTGTGCTAAGTATTAGGACAACTCCCCCGTCCATCAGCACATGGAGTTACTGAGCTCTCACCTTGTTTTGAGAACCTGAGAAACACTCTACATATTAAAACTCAGTTACAAACCCCTGAGGACACTTCATAATTTCAGGAAGACTGACAGAAAACTCTTCTAAAGTTATGCCACGTGCTAGTCTTTTCAGGTGTTTCGCAAGCTAGGATTTCTTCAAGACTAATCAACAACACTGACAGAATCTGTAACTTCTCTAGATTGGGTACAGAGGTTACCAAGAACTTTTCTAAACTGTTTTGTCTTTCAAGTCTTTGTATCTTATTCCCACATGTGGCAAGTAAATTCAGTTCTTCTCTAGAAAGCAGTAAGAAATATGTGTACTACTTGAGAACATTTTTTTCTTTTCTTTTTTCCCCCATATTCAAATGAGCACAGGCGGACAAAACAGACTCTGTTGAGTTGGTGAAGAAGTGTCCAGAACAAGATTTTCATTATTATAAATATTCATTAGACTATGTAAATTGGTTGCCTTTATCTTTCAAAGTTACATGGAATTTTTCACCTGTATTAGAAAAGAACAAGCTGATTTCCACAGAAGCAGATGAGCCAAACTATTAGCATGATAATCAGATCACAGTAACAGGTAATTGTTTTGGGTAAGCCAAGACTGCAGCCTCTCCTGCTTGTTTGGACAATATCAGAATGTTGCTGATCAACAAGTAGAAAACAGTATGCACTGGCTGGCTTTCTAGATTCATTTGCAGGCTCCACCACTTCTTCTTTTAAATGTGGTCTGACTGACTCTCTTCTTAAGATGACTGTATAGGCCGTTCCCTTCTCCTGTATCAGGACAATATCCCAGCAGTCATTACTTAGATATTCATAATTCAGTGTATTTTATTGTGATAATGTTCTATTCTTTCTGAAAAGAATTACTGAGTTGTTTTAAATTATCCCTTTTATATTATTCCCCTTCCATCCTCCTCTCCTGTTCGGTAGGTTTTTTTGCAGCACAGTTCCCTTCTTCATCATTTCTTCTACCTGTGAATTTCCACCCTGGGAACCCTTTCTTCCCATGTACATTCTCTAAGGATCTTCCTTCACCTGTGCTGCTCATGTTCAGCAGTGTACACCTTTCCTAAGTGATTCTTTTAACAACCATTTAATACTGGAGTCTAATAAGGTCTGACCTCACTTTTTCATTATTGGCTTTTTGTAGGTCTCTGGGAATCGTTGACATCTAGAGTTTAGATATGCTTGGAATTATCTAAAAAACAAAAATACTTCATCATTTCTAAGATGACCGAGTCAACCTAGACCAAGTTTGAAAAAGAGTGTACCAAACTTCCGAAGAAATGGACCAAGACAGCAATTTAACGTGAAGATTTGGAAAGCATCGAGCTAGAAGGGTTGGAGAAGGGGTTTTTACAACAAAACCCAGAATTTTGGTTCAATCCTTGCGTAAAGCAAGACATGTTCATAAAATATTTATTGTAAAAGTAATAAATCAAGTGGATGCCCTAATGTGTGTAAACATCTTTGAAAGTAGCCTGCATTATTACACTGCCAGGAATCTAAACTAGCTTTAAAATCACATAAGGTAAAACTAGGTACCAACAAGGAGTACAGCAGTCGAGTGCCCTATGGAGCCTGGTTCACCCTACTCTGCTTTTGCTGCTCAACTCGTTCAGATATATCTGGTTGTCAGCAGCACAAGCATGACGTGTGACAACCCCAGCCGCAGTGCATGCAGGTTACATGAAAGAATTGACAGTAAAGACAATAACTGTATCAGCTGTGAAATTTACACCCTAATTAGTATTTAAAACTGAATGAAATTACCTTGTGAACCCATCATTGTGTACTACAACCTTATTGTGGTCAGCTAGCCCAAACTTCTAGATTACTGAATCCTTTTTTTTCCCATGTCTTGTGTATACTCTCACAGTACCACCAATCTGGCAACCTGTCATACAAACATGCACCAATGAATGTTGCTGACGTATGTTTTTTAAATTGCATTCCTCCCCTCCTTGCCTAATCTCTGCCCAACTCCTGAGCACCATCACCATCCCACCTGGAATGGCAGCAAACTAATGCAACAGCCATCACACACAAATGAAATGTGCTTTAACACTGTGTATTATAAATAAGAACTTTCAAAAACAAACAGCAGGCATTTTTTTCTCAGCTAGCTTAGACAGCAAAACTAATGTAGTCAACTGTGTTGCACAGTTAGACTCTGTGTAGTCTCAAGCTAAATTTTTCACTAATACCTTCTTTGCTAGAGTACAGGGTATACAGAAGACACACACAATGTAAATGCTGGACATTGTAAGCTCTGCTACTAGTGCTGTGTAGAAATGTCCTAGACTTGTGAATTCCTGGCAAGAGTAAAAGTATACCAGGAAGAGTCACTGCACCCTGCTCCTACAACCTTTCCTAGGTAACTATCAGAAACAGGAGACCAGATTCAATGAGCCACAAGTCTGATGCAGTGCAGCCATTTGTACGTGGACTAAACGAGCAGATACATTTCTTCAAACCCTGATATCCATGATTCACATACAGATGCTGATGTAACAAAAAGAGGGTGTGCCTGGAATTATTAAAAGAGAACCAAATGACAAGAAGAACAAAGAAGTGAAACTGCTACAACTCCATTTAGATAACTGCTAAGAAACACGCATCTCATGAGACTTCTTCCACTAGAAAAAACACTAAGAGACCAAGCACACATTTACAGTTGCTGCTTTACAAGCCTCTCATGAAGCAGAAAGGATAACTGAAAGGTTAACACAACATAATGAAATCAGTTTGTCCACCCTGAAGTCAGGCAAACATATTGCACAAATTATCTGCCAAGCAATAAATGGGCAGAGAAAAAACAAAAAAAAGTCAAGATACCATTTGAAAATCACGTGAGTCAGCTGAAACAACTACTACATCTAAACATCCAAAATCACTCCTGATCATTGTTGCTGAGGAAGTGAGAAGGATCTTTCTATAGAAAAAAACATTAATTTTAGAAGATGACTCAATTAACAATGTTTACGCATTTTTGAAAGAAAAAATCTGCATGTGTGAGGATATTAGACTGCACTGAATCGACACAGGCAGTTTTTAATGAAGAATGCAAGATGGCATGTGGATGAGCCAGCAACCCACACATAAGAGAAGCATCTAACTGAACATTCAGTACAGATGTACTCCTTTACTGGGGGGAAAAAAACCAACAACAACAAAAAAAAGAGCTATTTTTATTTAATGCAGAGCAGAGCTTTTAATATGCTACTCTCAGAAGAAGACATCTTGTTCATTATATGATTCCTGGCTAAAGTGGGGTTTGAATAAATGAGTTTCAATATTATTAAACTGAGACATGCTTCACTGTTAGCCTGTTCACGTTCACAAGCTAGCTCTGACAAATGTAACTTTTCTAAAAAAATGTCGTCTTCCTACAAATGGAGAGAGTAAACCAATAAGGAGCTTAACTGTCATATGTATTGAAATTTAAGAGTTTGGGAACAAATTTTATTGAATTTCATAAATATTTTGGTAGGTTTGTTTTCTTTCTTCATTAAGTAATGCTTTAAGACAGGTATGGACAAGCTAGAGTTTCAGTTACACAACAGCAAGCTCCCATGATAAACTTGATTACAATAACCCTTTCAGCAGTTAACTTCCTCCTCAGCTTTTTTTTTTTCTTTTTCTTTCAAATAAAAGCCTCACCCTTGCTTCTCTTCATTCTGCACTGCTTTCTACCCTGAACAAGTACTGCATGCAGCTGTTAAAATGCGCAAAAAATACAGAGTTAGACAAAAAAAAAAAATCCCACAGACAGACATGCACCCCTAACAAAACTAAGATTACAAGTTATCTCAAGACACCAGGAGACCAAATCAGGAATTGCTGCTCGTTTTGGAAAATAAAAGCAGCATCTCTGATTAGCAGAATATATTCAGACAGAATTTTATACCTCTTAGAAGATTTTTTTTTTTTTTTAATAGACAAGAATGACTGGCTTCAGTCTTAATTTTAATTCTTTAAATAGTTACCATGAAAGAAAAACAAAAATCTATGGCAATTAAGCTCATTCGAATTTTAGGCAGGAAAAGAGGCTCTCGCACATCAGAACTTGAATGTTTTTGCAAAGGACCTCAGCAAACAGAGGAACGTGTCTAAAAGCCAGTCTGGTGGATACAATTTCCAGGGAAGCTGAAAGCCATTGTCACACCAGTCTGAACACTCTGGGAAAAAACAGAGCAAACATTTTGACCTGCATTTATGAGGTTATTAATGATTTAGTCAGGAATTACTTCATTTGAATCAGACCCAAACTAAAATATAAATATGCAATCCACCAAAACCTGGAGTGTGAGACAATTCAAACAGCAGCAGTTTCCTATAAGCTGTGTGATGACTGGAAGACATGAGTATTAGCCAGTAGCAGGTTAAGCGATAGGAAATCCTTTCAAAAAGCCAGTGTAAAAAAAATTAAATACGAGGACAACTTTACAGGATTTAGGATATATTCAAGTTTCCTCATGATGGTGCCACAAACCCACCCCATAGCCTCAGGCAAGTCTCTTTGTCCCAGTTTTCCACCTTGTGACAGAGCAGCACAACACCAGCCCTGAGAGCCTGGCCCTGGAGAAGCAGCCACCAGGCACCATCGCGTGACCAGGGGGAACAAGCAGCATCGAAATGAGAGAAAGAACCAAATACTCTGCAACTGTGCTGGCTTCAAAGGGCAGCACTAGTGCAGGCTTCAACTCCCACATTAAATGAAGAAAAGGAAAAGGGATATGGAGCAGCTCATTATTTTCTGCATGCAAAACTAAGACGCTATCTTGGTTTAGAAACAATGAGATGAAATGATTAATGACTACACCCTAGCACGCACTTATACATCAGTCTCAGCTAAAACCAAATTCATTCCACTAATTCCTAAATTCCATATGCTTAACTTTAAAAGCTTAATTGCTATTCAAAGACATGATAAGAAGATAGTATTAGCTTACTCTATTCACAGATCCAAGACCTGTGCTTAATTTTAGGGCCAAAAAAATTCCACAGAACTGAAGACTGTTTAGAAATATTATAGGTAAAGTGCAAAAACCCTTAAGCTGCCATCTCTGCCATTCCAGGATAGCTTCCCCATGACCTAGAATTGATTCACTCTTACATAGCTTTTCATGTTTCTCTTCTTGCGACATTTCTAGGCCAGACTTCTTGCAAGTGTTCCTTCCTCCTCCTAGCATTGGTATCATCATTGCTACTCAACAGTACGAAATGTTACATCGTGAGATTTTAAACAAGCAATTCCTTTAGTTCTTCCACTAAAACAAACTAGAAAAATACAAGCATGCAAAATCTTACCTCAAAAGCAACGTTTTTGCTTAAGAAAACTGTATAGCTTTCATTGCTTAAGATTCTTTGCCATAGGCTAGAGATATCCCTTTTAAGCAATGATTTTGCATACTTTCACTATTTTTAATCATTCCTCAGCATTTTTCAAGTTGAATAAGAAACACTCCAGATCTCTAAATCTGAAACTTTAGTTCACCTAACTTAAAGGCTTGAACTATGACTTAAGAGTTGTCATGAGATAACAAGTTAATGAAAAATGAAGTTTTATGACTTTAAAAAGTTTCCCCAGAACACCAAAACTATAAAGTAAAACTCTACATGAAATCCCAGGAGGAAAAAAGAAAAAAACAAAACAAAACACAAGTGGCTGTGCCACATGAGTGCAAAAAGATCTATTTTGCCTTGCATCCAGCAGCGAGCAAAAGAGATGAGTAGGGAGGAATTTTGGAACCAAGCAAGGTACAATGACACTTTGCAAAGTATCTATCCAGCTTCCCACCATTTGTCGTTGAGCCAACAGTGAGATATCTGCACTTTTAGTTCCAGATCCCCTTTCCTTCATGGCAGTTGTCCAGTCATTATATGGCCCTTTTAATAACCAGAACGTGCTAATGCAAGGAGTTACACCAGTTAACCACAAAATGTCTGAACCATCATTTCCTGCTGATTGATTTTGACCCTGGAGACCAGCAACCTTTCCTGACACCTCCCAGTCCTTGTATTGGAAGAAACAACAGTTGCCTCCTAAACACCTTCTACAAACTGTCACCTCATCTTCCTCTTAGTCACTTCTTTAGATTGAAAGGTAAGTAGATAAAGTTAATAGTTTCTTGTAGGAAAATTATCTCTATTTTTGATGATCCTTGTGACACTCTTTACCTCTTAGTTCTTCTGTAACTTTGAGAAGACTGAGGGTAAGAAACAAAAAATAACACAACCAGAATTCCATGCAGTATTTAAAATATGGGTGCATGACAGATTTATACATTAACATAAAGTTTACCTCCAATTCTTGACTAGAAGTCAGGAGTTATTAGGAAATAATTCCAAGGTAGCTGGGCTACAACAACAGCATGTTCTAAAATAGCATCATGAAGGGATTACAGACACATATAATTAAGGTCACAGACAATTTAAATTAAGGCTGATACATGAATGTAATAGAATTGATAACACCAGCTTTCAGAGAAAGCTACAAATTTTATTCTTTAAAAATTAAATTTCTTCCTATCTAACAAACAAAATAGCATGGACAAATCTGTTCATTAACATGCACTTCATGGGTGTGCTTGGACTTGAAACAAACATTGGTAAAAAAAAAAATGTATCTGTGTGTTTTAATAGCAGCTCATGGGTTAATGAATTATAATAATTTTAAAATGAAAACCCAAAACTAACATGTAGTGCTTACCCACTGTAATTATGTCATATGAAAACACTAAAACTTCTATTGTATCTGTCTTTTAAGGTCTTGTCCTTCCCACTCCATTTTTATTTACTTACTACTATTTTCTGCAAATAGACTCCAAATACTTTTTTAAGCCAACTGTTAAACAGGAAAAAAAATTTGAGTAACTTCATGTATGTGTTTCATCTGTTTTCTTGTAACTGTGAAGCTTACAGGTTATGTATTTCAGCAGATGCAGAATGGGGCAGGTTTGCTTTTTGTTGTTGTTGTTGTTCTTTCCTTCCCTCCAATAAATTCAGTCAAGAGGGCAGCATTTTTTCAAGACTTATTCCAAACTGCTCGTAACAAAGGATTAAGAAATTTATCAAGAAAGAAGAGATCAAAAGTGAAAAAAAACCAAGACTGGATAGAATGATGAATGCTACGTAACTTTTGCTCACACTGGGAATTTTTTGTTTATTTATTAAAAATAACGTTCTATTAAAAATAACTTCTGTAAGTTAGGCAGTCTTTACTTGCATCACTGATACAGCATTTTACTTTTTCCTATAAAGTTTACTCAAAAATGGTCAGGACATTATTTTATTTTAAAAACCACCTTCAGACTAGAAAATGATTGAACATATCAGCATCCCAAACAGTAATGTCAGTTTAGAGAATGCATTACTGTGACCTACTAGCAACACCAAAGCAGGCACCAAATGGTATAAATAATTTCCACAGTAAGAATTTCAGTACAGTGACCTCGTGCAATATTCAGAATACAAAATTTACAGAGGAATTTCACTCCTCCTTAGACAGTGGGACAAAAAACGTAAAGCCCTAGAACAGTGATTCACTTCATCTGCCCCTCCTAGAAGAGTACTATAATTAGGAGACTAAATCCACACCCACAACTAAAGAAACATGAGCACTTAAGAAATACTGTCGAGTTTATAAACTTCTATTCACATACTCAAACTCTGTAATGAAGCAAATGCTAATCCTTCTAATTTTAAGCTTATTAAATTATAGTGCCATAAATAGCATCTTTGGATATAAAACAATCACAAAGAATGAAATACCATTTGCTTTATAAAAGCACTCAGCCACATTGCATCCAATACAGGGTACAAATCAAGGAATGATAACAGCAAACCTGAAAGAGGCATTAGCCTGAAGAGTCAGATAAATACATATATTTTTAGCAACACTAAAAATAGTCATAATGAGATTTCTAAGGAACTTCAGTGGTCAGTATCAGAGCTTCATATAAGCCTATGCCATCTAAAATTAGTGTCTACAGAGTATCAACCCTGTTGCCCTATGTTTGGAGAAAGGCAGGTATTAGCAGTGTGCTCTACAGACATTCCTAAGTAATGTTGTCCTCACAGACATAGTGCCCTTCCCTGACCACCTCATGGTTTGAGTATGGACGTCAGCAAGGACATGGAGCTCCTGGGGCGAGTTCAGAGGAGGGCCACAGAGACAATCAGAGGGCTGGAGCACCTCTGCTATGAAGATAGGCTGGGAGAGTTGGGGTTGTTCAGCCTGGAGAAGAGAAGGCTCTGGGAGACCTTATAACAGCCTTCCAGTACCTGAAGGGGCCACAGGAAAGCTGGGGAGGGACTGTTTACAAGAGCAGGGAGTGAGAGGACAACGTTGGTTTGAAACAATGGTTTCAAACTGGAAGAGGGCAGATTTGGGTTAGACATTAAAAAGAAACTCCTTCCTGTGAGGGTGGGTGAGACACTGAAACAGGTTTCCCATAGAAGCTGTGGATCTCCCCTCCATGGAAATGTTCAAGGCCAGATTAGATAGGGCTCTGAGCAACCTGGTCTAGTGGGAGGCATCTCTGCCCATGGCAGGGGGTTTGGAACTAGATGACCCTTAAGGCTCCTTCCAAACCAAACCATTCTATGATTCTATGATCACTCTTTCCAGTGCCTCAATAAAGTTCACTGCTCACCAACTTTATTGTGTGAGAAGATACTTCTGTATTCATAAGAATGATGAAAAAGTACTTAGGCTTTGTTCTTGGTGCAAGGTGGGAAGAATTACCACTGTAAGCAAAAGCAGCATGCAAACTCTAGACGCTTCCCCGCCCTCCAGGAAAAGAGCTGAGCGTAGGCAAGAAGAGAGAAACATCACTAGTCTAGTAACAGTCCCTCTGCTAATCTCTATCTATCGTTCTTCAGTAGCTACATTAAAGTTATGTAATGAAAATGCTCTCAGTAAGTGTGAGAGGTAGATACCATTCAAAGCCTCCCAAGGAAGATCCTATCTGTCCAAGTTTAGGCACTTCAAACACAGTAAAATACTTTATCAATTTGTGATATGCTCCTGACTGCAGGAAACAAAATAAAACAGAAGCAGCTCAAAGAATCTGACAAGAAAATGCAGAGTTTCCAAGGAGAATAAGCCAAGCAATACATTTAGATACAGAAATGATAGACAGTTTATTCAGTACCATAAATCCAAATAATGAGTTTTCAAGAAACCTGAAATCAATACTAATGCTACTTCTGGTCAGAAGACAGCCAAATTATTCAACAAATCCTAACAGCATAAATTACATGAACCCCCTCACACTTTATAACAAGCTGGCAGAGATGATTACGAATGCCAAACTACTTGTAAAATTGAGTCATTAGCTTTGAAAGCTGAAGACTACAACCAAGTCCTAGTTTTGGTTGTATACAATAGGTAACCATCAAGATGTTGAGTAATCTTCTTTACTTAATCCATGAGAAACCATCCAATTTTATGTTTTCCTCCAGGCTACCTGACAGTTCTTCTGCCCCCAACATTCACAGGGAAATCAAAATCAGGAAGTGTCTTGAACTACTTTAACTTGTCAGCTAAATTTACAAAACAAAATGCCTTTTACTATGCTTGAACAATGCTGAACTGATTCAAATACATTTTTGTGGCACATCCTCAACCAGTTTTTACCAAGCAACTGTGTTGTTAGATGGTCACAAGGCACAAAATGTTCATACAGCGCAAGTATTAATGACTATATTCAAATTGTAACAATGCCTGTAACGAAGAGAATCAGAGAGAGGGGCTCAGTCTGAGGTTTGATATCTTTCACCTTCCTGTTACAGTAAAACTCAGCAACATTTATGCATACTGTAACCAATTATTAACATTACATCATCATTATGAATGTGGAAGAGAAATCCAGCACTAAGTAGTACTGCAAAAGGATAGAAGTCCTGAATTTAAATGTTGTTCTCAAGCAGGATGGTAAACAATACAAAAATCTGTAGCTCCTAGATACGAAAGTATGTGCTTTAGTCCCGTCCAAATACAGTCCTGGTAGGTCACTACATTCTCAGACTGGTCTGTCATATCCCTCTTTTTATTGTGGGATCACGGGATAAAGGCAAAGTAATAAATAAAAGCTCCCTGTGTTGAAGCAGAGGTGGAATTTGACTGCACAGTGCTCAGGGACAATCTCCTGGATAAAAAAAGGCAAGAAATACCACTATAGATATTCTGCAATGAAACATGAGGTAAAGGAAGTTGCTGTAAGCAGCATGGAAACTAAAAAAAACCCAACCCCCTGAATTTCAATGCCACAGGTAAATTAGTAAGTAATGAAACAAATTAAAAAAATAAAAATTGTTCTGTAGCTGGAAAAAGAATACAAATCCATCTCATTAAAATCATATGTTAGGAAGAGAAAAACTATGTCTGCAAAGAAGCAAACCAGTTATCTGATAAAATTGTGTATTTTACAGAGGAGAGGCCCAGATAATTTACACACAAAAAGCTTCAAGGAAATAACTGAGGAGCTCTCTGAAACACAAATGTAGCTTTTAAAATAATCTTAAGAAATTCTAAACATCAAAGGACTCTCCACATTAATATGCAGTATTTAAAAAAAATGTAAAAGGGGAGATTCAGGATCCTGAACAAAATAATACAGTGGTAATGGGAAAAATAGAAGCTAAAAATATCCTGTCAGTCAAGGTACCTTCAAAAGGTCAGGAGAGGAGAGAGCCAGCTGAAGCTCCAGCTCTTTTTTCCTTCTTTATGGCATACCTAAAGGGGACCCAAATAAGAATTACCACAAAGTCTCCCTGGAAGACTGTAACTCAAATTTTTACTCAAAACTCAAGAGCTGCTCCACTCAAAAGCAAAACATGCAGAAAAAAGGAGAAAAACAGAAGGATCCTTGATAGCAGAGGAATATCCTGGCAAATTCACCTCAGAAATTGGATCTCTCAAATCCTCAGCAGAAGTGAGATTTGATTGAAGCTAACACAGAAAGATGGGTGTCAAAAGGATAAGCTATGAAAATAGAAAAGAAAATAGAAGCTATAGAAAAGAAAATACAAGCTATAGAACACTGTAAGAGAAGAAACCAAAGAACTAGACATTTTTCATACATTGTAAAAAAGAGTGATCATCTCAATGTTTAAAACAAGCCTTTCATTCCCAAATAAAAGAGGAAAAAAATGTAACAATCCAGGCTAAGGAGGGTGTATGTGTGCACATGCATGCAAGGTATATACTTCTCCAATTCCAATAAAATAAAATAAATCCAAAGCATCACACAGAAAAAAACACTCCACACTGAAGCGGCACATTCTCCGAAGAGCTAGAGTTCTCCTGTCTACTTTATAAATACATTATGGTACCTACTTCAATATCTATCACAGGTTCCTTTAAGAAAACAGGAAGACCCTGGATGAATCTGACCTTTTCTTAGGGCAGCAAATATTTCTTTCCAAACCCTTCCTTTTCCCATCAAAGCCAACATCAGTTCATAATGCAGCATGAATGAAAATTCTTATTAAACTGAACACAATAGAGAGCTGCCCAGAACTACTGGCATAATCTGACACAGACAAAAACAGACATAATTTTAATGCAAAATGATAAGCTATTAAGCCTGAAAGGAAAAAAAAAAAAAAAATCAGAGACAAGTAAGAAACAAGAAGTCTTTCAGTTAGGTGGGAGAAAGAGGAGAAAAACCTGACATGCACTTTTGAATTTCATTATTATTCTTCTCTTGTCCACAACACTGATTTCTAACAAGCACATCACATTGCTGCCACTCTACCACGATGCATTCAAGAATTTCCCACAGGCATAGGTAAGGAAGATGCTAATGTCCCTCTCAGGTGGAAGTCTAGAAAGCATTTCTGTATCATGGAAGAACCTAGAGTGTAACACTAGGAGTTATTTAAGAATCAGGACATCTAGGGATGGAAATTGGGGAATTATACAGAGCAGAGTTCAAAGTAAGCAGTGCTTCTGTTAATATGGCTAAATTGGAGGCAGGATGTGTAAAAGGAAACAACAACAAAAAAATTATGTATACTAAGACAACCAAAAACTAACCTGGCTATTAATTTTCTCACATGGCAAGGTCAAAGCTGTCTAAGTAAGTACCTTTCTTGTTATAGGCAGCGATAGAATCATAGAATCATACTCAGTAGATTATTAAAAAACACAAACCAAACAAAAAACCCACAGAGGAAGACAGAGAGAAATGGAATTAAATCATCAACAAAAAAGGAAGTATTTTAAAGATACTGGTTCGTAGACAGCAAGGTATTTCAACAACACTCTGTCAACACTGAAACATCCAGTGGCCTTGTAAAAGACAGGAGGTTTCAGACAGACCTAGAATTGTGCAGCTACTTCCACCTAAGATTCGAAAAGAAAAAAAGAGAAGAGAAGAGAAGAGAAGAGAAGAGAAGAGAAGAGAAGAGAAGAGAAGAGAAGAGAAGAGAAGAGAAGAGAAGAGAAGAGAAGAGAAGAGAAGAGAAGAGAAGAGAAGAGAAGAGAAGAGAAGAGAAGAGAAGAGAAGAGAAGAGAAGAGAAGAGAAGAGAAGAGAAGAGAAGAGAAGAGAAGAGAAGAGAAGAGAAGAGAAGAGAAGAGAAGAGAAGAGAAGAGAAGAGAAGAGAAGAGAAGAGAAGAGAAGAGAAGAGAAGAGAAGAGAAGAGAAGAGAAGAGAAGAGCCTTTCATAGAGAAGCTATTTCATGATCACACTCCAGGGCAGAAGTAGCAAGGATAATTTGGTAAATATCTGTTCCTTTTGCATTTGAGGGTGGTCTGGTGTACAATTTCTGAACAGAATTCATCTAACACCTACAAAGTTCAACTTTCTCCTAGCCCACTCCCCCTGGAGAAAAAAAAGAGATTCTTTATAACTTTTAGGAAGAAAGGAATTATTTTAAAGTTGGATGAGAGATTGAAAGAAGGGAACTTAACTAAGGTCACACATTGGGCTCCTTGCCAAGTCCAGATATTTGTTCATCTAAAAAGACAAACATTCCCAAAGCTGTTCGGAACAAAAGGATCCAAAAATTGTATTTATGAGACTACACCTATCCTGTTCCACACAGCACATACTCCAACAAAGTGACATGTTTATTATCTTCAATGCTTTAGTAAATCATGTTGACCAACACCCATGGGAGCGACCTGCTAACCTACATACACACGTACATTTAATTTGGCATGTGTGTGTTAAAACATGAGAATCAAAAACAAAACCTATTTTGGACATTAAAAAAATCCATTTGCAATGCGTTAATGGTAAAATATACCAAAAAGTAATTAGTTTTATAAAAATAAATGAAAGCCAAAGGTAAACTTGAGACAGCAAAGCAGAACCAACTTTAAAGCACAAAGTAATTATGTAACAGATAATCAGGGATACATTCCTGAGTTACAAATGTAAGGAAAAACATATCTATGGCAAGTACAAGTTGTTGCTAGCTCAAGAGAAAAGGGATGCTTTAGTCAATTTTATATGAGGATAAAGATAAATCCCTAAGAGCAAAATAGAGGATGCATATCTTAAGAATGTATCCCTACTTCAAGCAGAAATGGAAGAGAGATTTTTGTGTAGCTGCACTGGAGGACAGATGCTAGAAATAAAAATAAAGCAACCTGAAAGAAAACTAGCCACAGAATTTGACACATAGTACTACTAATTTACAAATGTGATTTAACTCCTTCCCTAGCAAGCTTTTAAATAAATAGATATCCTCTGCATTAAAAAGGAAGCAAAGATGACTTTCACCTAAAAGAGAAAAGATGACTGCACTCATCAAAGACATGTTGGCTACTGGCACAAGCCTCAAGATCAGCAGGGACTTTACTGTAGTTAAACAAACTGCAAAAAGCAAGAAAAAACTTGAGCTCCTGCATAGAGCAAAACACAAAACTTAAGTATCTTATTCTTTCTTGATCCATAAAAAAAGGTTTTAATCAAATGGAATGAGAATATTTGTTTTAGAAAAATGAAATATTGCAGAATAAAATGAAAACTTGCACTTCTGTATTGGGAACTTAGTACTTCTGAACTAAGAACTAAGAAGGAGCATCCTGCTGTGGCTGCTGTTTGGCCTGTGAATCCTCTGATTGTGCATTTAGGTAAAACCCATTTACCAGAGGCCAACTTCTAACATACACATGACTTTAATAGAGGAAAGGATAAATAGGATGATTAATCAAGTGAAGCCTTAGAAAAGAAATTTGGAGCAACGGAAAGATACTCAACTCCTTTTACACCAAGATCTTTTATAAACTACTTTTATCCTTCATAAAATACTTGCGAGGTGGTAGTTATCTCTAGCTCAGACCTGATACGTGTCTAACAGTTACACATTATGATAAAGATGATAGGAAGAGGTAGAGGCTCCTTTTCTCTTCATTTACGAGGCAGTCACATCCAGAGCTCCCAGACCTCCTGACAGAGGTGTCCAGATACAATAACCTTTGTGGCAGCTATGTTAAATACAGTTCTGTTTGGCGAGAACGAAAAATTATGCCCTTCTTATTATAAGTGCCATTACTAAAATATGAAAGGCTTATCTGCCACCTACACTGAAAATGTGAAATAGAATACAAGGCATGCTATCCCATCTGAACCATAGCTAACTTGAGGTTGGAAGGGACCTCTGGAGAGTGCAGAGTCCAACGCCTCTGCTCAAACCAGGGTCAACTACAGCAAAGTTGCTCAGGATTGTGTCCAGTCAGGTTTTCTGCACCTCCAAAGATGTGGACTCCACAGTGGTTCAGGGCAGCCTGCTCCAGCAAATTTAATCATGCTCACACTACAAGAGTTTTACATTTAAATGGAATTTCCTGTATTTCAGTTTGTGCCCAATGACCCCTGTCCTTCCACTACACACCACTAAGAAGAGAGCTTGACTCCACTCACACACCTTCCTGTCAGGTGTCCAAACACATTACTGAAATCCCCCCTTAGTCTTCTCAGTGATAAAAATCCCAGATCTTTCAGCCTCTCCGTGTATGACAGATGCTGCAATCACCTCTAATTGCTAAACTGTACACAATACAGGGAAAAAATTGTCAGTGATATGGACTCCATGCCTGTATCACAAAGCACAGAAGTTCATCAGCTAGAAGTGCTGAGACCAGTCACATTCCTTGCATATGAAATACTACTACTAGATGACGAAGCTTTAAAAAAATCCTTGTGCATGTACACGTACAGACACCACTACACTGAAAGATATAAAGTAGATGTGACTCACCTTGTAATAATTGTTGCATTTATTTTTTTCAAGCTATAACAACTTCAAGCTTGTACAAATTCAGTATATTTGGGGTATCTGGCAAACTGTTACTGAAAAAACTTTAATCCACTGAGAATGCTTTTATATAAGGTGAGCATTATCAAGTTAGGCTTCATCTGTACTAAACTGATAAAGTGATACTTAGTATGACTTCAAATCCTTCAAGCTACTGTGACATAACTACTTTCTGGTTCAAATCTGGGGTCCAGGGAACTAGCACAGGACACAATTACATGCACTAAAAATCTGTTCAAAATAAAAAAGAAATACTGAATAGTTCTACCAGTTATCAAGGCTTTTGATCATGTTTGCAGCTTACATTCACCAGACTTGAAGCACAACAAATAATGGCATTAGAGCATCTTACCTGCCTGGTTATTAACACTCATAATCCCATAAAGGTTTTGAAGATAATTGTCTATAGAATGTATATACAGAACACCAAGGAGAAAAGAATGCAGCCTGTATTTCCAGGATGGAGTATTATGCAATCTGACTTCCTGTTCCAGGACAATAACCTCATCTCTTGAACATCTCAAAACTCAGATGTCAAAACTAGATAGAGTAACCTATTGGTAATCTCAGTGCTGCAATGAGCAGCAAGGGCACTTCTGAAATACAAGATGTAGGAAACGGATAGTAAGTTTATTGCAATTATGAGCCCAATGATGTAGTTAAAAATGTTAAAACTAAATAAACCTGAGGATGCATTACGAAAGGAACATTAAAGGTAAAGCAGGGA
This sequence comes from Hemiprocne comata, assembly GCA_020745705.1. Taxonomy (NCBI): domain Eukaryota; kingdom Metazoa; phylum Chordata; class Aves; order Apodiformes; family Apodidae; genus Hemiprocne; species Hemiprocne comata. Next base: position 88,688,326 of record CM036588.1, read on the forward strand.
GCCAAATATTCCTAGAAAGAGGAAGGCACAATAATACTGGAAAGACTGAAAAACCAACTGTACAGTAAACTAACAGAACTTTTTCCTATGTATCTCAATGAAAACAAAGTTAAGAGATTATTTGATTGGCACGTATTTCTACTTGCACTTTGGAAGTGAGGGGTGCAGAAGTCAGTATCACAGACAAGCAAGATGGAAGTCAAAAGTTACACAAATTCAGCTTGTAGATCAGCAATTTCCTGTAAGCTAAATAGCAGACCAAAATAAATACAGACTCATCATAAGCAATATTATGACCAAAAAAATCAGATTTGGGTTTTTTTTCCTGGTTTGTGAAAAAAGGAAAGTTGATATATGCTCTGTAAGTGTTTATAACTGAGGGTGGTTAGACTTCCTTTTTTATGTAAAAGGTGGAATGAGATTAAACTGACCAACTTGGGGCTTTCAAGTCATGAAGTCCTGCTCCCACATCAGGACATTCTACCATCCACAGTGGAAGTGTGCTTATGGAGGGACATTAGAATAATCCAAATTGACAGCTCTGGGAGAAAGCAAGCTAGCAGGAACTGACAAAATCACTTTCAGGTTTGGCATCAGATCATCCTGCATGCCAGAAACTACTTCATCCCAAAAGAAAGCAGTAGGATCCTCCAAGGGCAACTGTCACCTCCTCTCTGCAAACCAGACCTCCCACTTTGAGGCACAGTACAAGTTTTACAGCTGCAATTCATACAAAAATTTTGTGTGTGATTTGTAGAAGTGGGAGGGAGGGGATTATTTTATTTAGTTAGGCCAGAACACAAATTCTATGTAACCATTTTTGAGAAACAAAAACATCTCCAAAGGATGATGGAGGCAAAGGATAGAGAGACTGAGAATTAAGAGGTTTTTAAAAAAAAGTTTACATATACATTTCAAACTGATGTATCTTTTATTTTCTACTAAGCAAAGACCTAAGACAGAAAAAGGAATCAAGAGGTTTTACATTAAGTTAATTTCCTGATTTTTAAAAGTTGAGGTCATGATTATTATTTATCCAGACAGAATGGCAGTGGTGTATATATATATATAATATATATATATCTCTAAGCACCAAAAAGGATAACATATTGCCCTTAGATGTGAAGCCAAATCCTATCTCTGAGTGTTCCAAGATGTGAAGCCAAATCCTATCTCTGAGTGTTCCAAGAGCAGTTCTTTTTCTCCACAAGTATTAACTGATTTCATTTTAACTTAGGTAATCAGATTAATAAGACTGGTTAAAGATTAAAGCACTCCAAGTCACAGAGCGCACTGGTTTCTGTACAGGCTCCAATAATGTGAAGCATGAACTCTACAACATAAGAACAGATTTCATAAAATTATTAGTACAGTGACCAAAGAAATTTAAATACCACAAGACAACTAGGTTTTGGTCTTTTTTTGAATCTTTCCCTTTAAGAAAAAAATTACCTCTACACAAAAGATCTTAAGATCAAGTCCACATAACTTCATCTTCTCCGGAAAATGCTCAAAAACATTCAAATATGGAATACGACCTTCAACAACAAACCTGCATTTAAAAAAATGAAGACAAAGTCAAAATAGTATTCAGAATTACAAATGCAGATGTTTATTCTAAAATTAATACACAAATCAACTTCTGATTTGAAATAACATCAGTATTATACTGTCTAAGCAATTCTATCTGAAGTTACACACCCCTGAATGGTCCATAGGACAAAAACCAGTTCAATCATTTAAAAGCCCTTGAAGTTCAAGCACAGGTATGACTGACAAGTGACAATGTTATGGCAGTTCAGCTTACATTCAACACGCTGATATGGAGTTTGTTCTGCACATTCTTCAGCTACTGCATTTCTGAAACTGCTTTAAACCTCCTTTGAATGGTGTGGAATTTTTTTTTTTTCTTCAGAATTTTAAAGCTTTAAGTAAATTTTACTTTCAAAACACATTTTCTGCTGGAGGAGTTTGAGTCAGGTAATGTGGTAGGAGGAGAGTCACAGAATGATGAGCAGATACACAGAACTGAAACCATATTAATTACATCTGTATTCTGATTTTTTTTAAAGTATTATTCAGGTATGAATAGCAATTATTTTGTATACTAATAAATACAAAGTATTTTTTATTTGCACCCAAGTAATGCAATTTTTGTTAAAAACTGGCTTTAGTAAGTGGTTGACAGTATTATTTAAGATTTTTCTTGACTTTTCACACATATATAAATGCGTGTGTGTGTGATGTGACTTAAGAATAGCTACCAATAAAATGTCACCACTAGATCAAACCCCTTCTCTTCACCTAACACCTTAGCCAACATTCACACCAGGCAAAGCAAGCACTGAACAACAATGGATCCTCACAATGGAACAGATTAAACTCCAGATTAAAGCACATTAAGTGGTCTCCCATAGAACTGCCTTCCTGTCTCCTCAGTTTTATTAAAAGAGTACATTAAACTGGAATAAGTCATCATTTCAAACAGGGAAGGCCCTGTTATTTAAATAAATTGAGAGATTTGAAAACAACCTTCACTCCTGCCAGCTGTGTTATCTCACAGTTTCTCTCTGATCTTGCTACGTACATTAGTAACTTCTGCGTCTATCAGCTCTGCAAGCCCTTCCTGTGTTCCTGCAGTGGTTTGAAGACCAGACTCTGCATCTGCCCCCAATGTAGGGCAGTACCTAAACGTTTTAATCACTAGCTTGATCCAATTCCACAAGTTGAAACACTGAGTTCCTCATAAAACACAGTAATCTGCCACTTTCATTCTTTCATTCAAAATGTGTCTGGAGAAAAAAAGAAAAAAAAGAAAAAAAGAAAAAAACAAACAAAAAAGTAAGGCAGAACCATGTCTTCACAGACTGAGCAGCCACTGTTGAGGAGGATTCACCTCTCTCCTGAGCCTACAGCAATTCGCAAGCTCACCTTCCCTTTCCCAGTCCAGTGCCCTAAATCACCACTTGTTGCGTGCTATATGGTGTGTATCTATTGAAACTGACTAAAATTCTACTTGAAGGCTATTTACTGCAAAGTTTAGTTACATCAATTTAAAAAACCCAAAACACTTAGTGAATTTTCAATTTAATTAAAAAATGTAACTCAAACTGTGATCAAAATGAAAAGTTCATTTCTTAATCCAAACTCTCTGTTAGAATTAACCAATCCTCTATAATGACTTCTGAAAAATAACAGCAATCTGAAAAATCACATTGCCCAATACTTTTTATTCTGAAACTCTGCATATTGGTCTCTTAAATGAAGAGGTAAAAGTCACTGCACAATCTTTTCTAATCAAAGTGTGTGACGTGCATTTTGCTAATGAAATTTCAGTAGCTCTCCTCAACCAGCTCTCCTCAAGCAGCATTTCCACACCCTGAGTGGAGATGTGCACTGGTCCACATACTCAGTGAGGTTATCATCCAAACCCAGTACCAGTTGCTTGTCCTTGCCAACTTGCCTGATCTGCTGAGCAGCTTGTGTGACAGCTTCTTAGCTCATTTTAGTAAAGGTCTGCTGCGCTAAATTGAAAAACTTGAGGGATGGTTTCACCAAATGGATTGAGACAACCTAAAAGCTTAACATAACCCGTTCATACTTCCTTCTTCCTTGTCTGGCTCTGTGCTGCTGTCCCTCATCATCATCATCTTCCACAAATGTAACTCAACAACAGCAAAAGCCTGCTCATCACCCTGTTTCAATAAATGAACTGAGGAGGCTCACAGATGGCTCCAAAAGTGCAAGAGTCGGCAGAGAGAAGGGGATGCATCACGCAGGCAGGAGGAGAGAAGAAAGGGAAGCAAGACCTTCCTCTTTCAGCAACAGTGACCCATTCCTGGCTTAGCTTATGATAAGCTTTGGCTGACACATATTAAGGTGCAATCACACAATTAGCTGTCAGATCTGAAGAGCTGGTACCAAGACACCAAGAGTAGCAACCTCCTGAGCCAGCACAGCAACAGCTGGAAGAGGACAAACAATCAAGACCTTCCTTCGGGTGTGGTGTAATGGTGATTGCAGACAAACCACACTAATAGCTTGCTGCCTCTGAAATCCCACCCTTCAGTCCTCTGCCACACACTCCTCCCTGCTGACAAAAGCACTTGTGTGACTTCTCAGACAGAGGATTAGATTGAGAACTAATCTTTTGTTTTCCAGGGTTTGATTTCCACCAGACAGATTTCCAGACTCAGCTGACTGCAGGAACATTATTGCCAGGACAAGGCAAAAAAAGGGACCGTGGTGAAGTAAATTAACCGTCGCTAAAATGTCTGGTAAAACTTTATTTTGCAAAATTAGTTTTTTGCAACTCTACTTCTTCCCACTAATATACCATAAACTGAGTGCTAGTACCCAGGGCAAAGGAAAGCGCGGGAATGTTTATGCATGACCACAGCAACAGAAACTCAGATCAGCTTAAACGGACAAAGGAGCCACACTGTTACATTGCAAGAGACAAGCAATGTCCATCAAAAAGGCTTTTAAAGGAGAAAGAAGGTTTACACTAACTCGGCTGTACCAAGTCAAAGCATTGCAACTGTTTAAAGAATAATGACATCTTTCCTAGCTTGAAATTAGTCTCTGTAGAAAAGAAACGCTGTTCTCTCTCAGGTTAAGAGTTGTTTTTACATTCTAAAAATACATGAAACAGCATAAATATACAGTGTGATGATGTTTTTAACACTTAGTCCAAAAGCTCAGATTTGGAACAGCACTTCAGAACAGTTTCTTCTGCTGTTCCTCCAATCCTTTAATTAAACAGACAGATGATCAAAACACTTGTAAGATGACATTGTATCAGTGATGTGCTTAAAAACTTGACTGGCAAACACAGTACACAGTCCATATCCTTTTTAATTACAGCAGCAGCATACATTAGTAAGGTCCAAGTATAAAAAAAATCCTAGGTCCTCTGCATGGTACAAGGAAACGATGCATCTGTTAAAGCCACGTAGTAACGCTACAAACTGATTACAAGTTTAGTCTTGCCAGCAAAGCTCCGTATAACCTCATTTGAAAGGCATTAGTTCTCACAATCTCAAAGCCTAGCATCTTGAAACTTTATCCACAAGCCAAAAATTTTATTATTTAGATAAATAACATATAGCATATTGAGTGTTGTGAGACTATTCAGAAAGGAAAAGGATTTGATGTGCTGCACAGACTTGAGTAGACAGTTGTTAAAAATGTTATTTTTAAACCAAAATGTCCCTGTCAGAGGAGGTAATTATAGTGTTTTTCTGCTAAGTGTGTCAAGTAGCAAGGAGGAATACATTTTTGGTGTTGTAAATCCTCCAAAAGCTGGCAGATTGCCTAAGCATGTATCACAAGGGAGGAGCAGTAGTCAGCTGACTTCAGGGTAGGGAGAAAACCAAACTGAGGAAAAAAAACAGGGCAGAATTTTATGCACAACTGCAATTCAGCTGGTTTAAATAAAACAATTTGCCTATAAAGATTTGAAAGGTAATGCTGAATATTTAATGCTCTCTCTGCATAGTTTTAATCTCTGTCGCTATTTTGATCTGTGTATCTTAATGCATGCAAAAATGTGAACATTGTCTGATTTTTTAAACTTAAATATTCAGAAGTTAGAAAACAAGTACTTTATGGTAGTTCATACAATTTAAAATTCCTTCCCCTTCATCAAACTTGTGAAAGGTAAAGACCTTAAGGGTAGGGAGGGAAGCATGACAATGTAATTACGTCTTATATAACTATCGTCTCATGGTAAAACTTTGCAATACAAATTACATTATTTTAAACGTAACTTTCTGCATTTAATTCAGTTCACATGTTCAGTGCATTTAAAGTCACTGAATCATTCTGATTTACTCACTTTTAAAAGTATTACACCATAAATTGTATATAATTAAATTATATCTTCTCAAATAATCTTATTTCAATTTCCAATTATCAAATTTTCATTATGCCTTTCTGTGCTGTATTTCGTACTTCTTTTTTCTCTTTTTCCAGCTTTTTTGACTGTTTTCATGTTTTCTCTAAATCCTTTCAAGCAAATGTGCAAATCTCTTAAGGGTCTTAGTACAAAGGATGTCCTCCAGGTTCTGAATGATTTTCCTGGATCTTTTATGCAGTCCCCAGTTTTTGAAGTGCCAAATACAACAATATACCATTAATATGCAAACAACACAATCTACCATTTGTCTTAACAGTTGGCTTGAACAGTTGAGTTTTTTTATTGTTATTGTTTGTTATAACCAAACCACACCATCATACTAAGACAGGAACTTGTGAGGATGTATTTGCCTCGTGTGACCACACATGCTTTCCAGAGACAGTTTCCCAGATACAGTAACCAAAGAGTGGATATTTCATTATTCATTTTTCTCTCCAAACAGGATGGGCCAAGCAATAATTCTTACTATGAAACATTTGCTCTCTCTCAGTAATTGTAATTTACTGATTGGATTTTTGCCATATGCAAATACTATCAGACAGGATTTATGTATTAATTTTCTAATAATTGTAAATAACACAGAGTATGCTACGGTAGTTCTGACTCCAACAGAATTTCCTTAGGAACATACTAGTCAGTAATAAATCTTGTTATTGAAATCGCTTATTGAAAACTACTTTTGACTTTTACTGTTTCTTAATCCACTCAATAAATACTTCTGTACTGCAGGGTGCTAGTGTGAATTCAGCATTTTGCTGACCATTTTACAAGCATCTTCTATGCAACAGCATATTCCAGCCATGCAAATGTGCAATGGTTTGTGCAATTCTGATTGATGAAGGCAACAGCCTCCCCCTAAAGTTGAATCAAAGGGTTAAACATTGTTTTACGTAGAAATAAATTAGTGAGTATAAACTACTGTACTGCAAGACATACAAACCTCACCTTCTTAAACATTACTCCCAGAAAAGCATTCTTCAATACCCATTCTTCTCAGAAAGCTTGTACAAAGCTAGAGAAGTGGAGGTGGAAGCTGGCACAGCAGGGGAGAGAGACCATGATGGAACAGGCTCTGGGCTAAACTTCCCTTGCATTCATCACAGTTTTAGCAACAGTACTACGTATATGCACCGCAGGTGGGGAATGATGTACTCACTGCCTTGCCTTTTAGCTCACAGGTTATGTATATGAAAAAGAAATAACTGAAACCTACCATATCAACTGAATTTTGAATACTTTTTTCCTTTATTTTGTCTGAGTTTGCAATTTGAATTGCCAACATACAGTTACTTGAGTCTTTCTGTTCCTTAAATTTTGGCAAAGGAACATTTTTTCCCCATCTTTTTAGGAATAACCAGTATTTCAACACTTGTTAAAAAAGGAATACCAGTATACAAAACCTCTGTGAATGAAGATCTAGGAATTCCTGAATTTAAGTTATTTGGGCCTGATTTAAAATATTTATTGCTAACAATAAAAGTTGAATTATTTTTCTTTCCTTAAGTAGAATAGACTATTCCAGTTGGAAGGGACCTACAATGAACATGTAGTCCAACTGCCTGACCAGTTAAGGGCTGACCAGAAGTTCAAGCATGTTGTTAAAGCAGTGCCCAAATGCCTCTTAAACACTGACAGGCTTGGGAGTAAGGAAGGTGTTCATAGCCTCATAGAGGGGAGAAGGGAACTGCACTGTCAGCAATAGTTTGACGGTCCCCACTTAGCATCAAACCCTACTATCAGAACAGTTTATCTCTACTATATTAAAAGCTGTATTATTCTGAACTCTGATCATTACAAAGATATGAAGGGGAAAAAAAAGGAATTCCTATATTAATATCTGTGCCAAACTCCATTGCATGAAGCTACTTAGCTACTTTTCAGATCCCTATATGCTGCTGGTATTGTTTGTATGATGACAATGATGTAAGTCCTGGAGAACGTTTACTCATTTCATTCTGGCATGCTGACAACAGCAAAAATAGCAAAACTGTGACCACACATGCCTCCAGTGAATCTTAAGAAATTTTCAAAGAGAAGAATAAAAACTTTGTTAGCTCCAAAACCACCTCTCTTCCAGGTCTTTGAGATTCACTGTAAGCAACAGGAAAGAATATTCTCCAAAAAAAGCAGCATCACAAATCCTTATGTCATAGAAAAGGTAAGACAACTAAATAAAGAGAACTTCTCAATACATCTGAGCAAACTGGTAAGAGAGCAATAATACAGATCTATGTTGTTTAAATGTATTATTTACAAAAGCAACAAATATTTCACTAGAGACTACTCATACCTTAAGAGATCAGATAATGTCATTGGTTCTCTCAACCAGAGTAACGCCATGTAACAAAATGAAAGGGTCATCGGCATTGTCATCCTCAGTTTCTCCTTTTGGTTCTTCATTAAATACAAGCTACCATCTACTGATCCAGAGCACACAGAGGTGCTTTCTTGGGTTTATGTTAAAAACAGAAAAGAAAAAAAAGTAATTGATAAAACATACACACGATGCATGGTATACAGAAAACAAGATAAAGCAACATAGGACTCTTGTTCAGCAACTAGTAACATTTTGAAATAACTACTTTGAGCAATTTGGTAGTTTGTGTACTTTTCTACTAAACAGCTTAACTCCATCTCGCATGGCATGAAATGACAACCTGTTTCATAAACTGCTACTTCACTTGACTAAGACATTGGATTGTATGAAAAGATCAAAACAGACTTTTTGTTGGGAACTAGACTTAAACCTGGAGTTCTAGCAGGATATTAACATCTATATAACATATAACTTACAGAAATTACGAGCTGGACATACTATTTTCCGTTTGAGAGATAAGGGAACAGAGGGGAAACAAAGGAAAATTCTATGTGCTTAGTGCCTTGGAGCTGGAGATTACAACACAAAGTTTTAAACCTTGCAGTCGGGACTTCAACGAGAACGTGAATTATACTGCAGAAATTTTACTGAGGTTAAGGTATCTAACCATCTGCCATATAGTCTCTAATTGTGGAAACCTAAGTATTCTTTTAAAACAACGTATCTACATTCAATGAAAAAGAAAACACCTGTAGAACAAAAATATAACAAATGGTAAAGAAGGTGAGAAAAAAAACAGCAACCAAACCTCCCTAATTCCTTACTGAGATGAATCACTGAAAACTAAAAGAAGCATCAAAGAGAAATTTAATTTAGGGGAGTGATTTATGAGTTAGGAACCTTTTCAGCAGTGAAACCTGGGAGTTCAGGCAAGGAGGAAGACAAAAAGAAAAGCCCCTCTTCCCTCCATACTGACCCAGCTAGGATGAATGAAAATGTTTTTCTATTTAGAGCACATCAGCACAAAATATCAGCATTGATTCTGTAGAGATTTTCTCATTGTTTCCACATAGACTGTTAACCTGTTCAGACAGGAACAGTGAGGGCTGAATCCACAGCTCCCCAGCTGGGAGCTGCAGGGCCATGGCAAGCAGCCTGCAGAAGACACTTTAAATCTTCACAGAGCTTGGCAGCTCCATGGTGATGCTGGCAGGTGATAGCCAAGCCTGTAAGGTGTCAGTGGTCCCTGGTAGAAGTCCAGTGCCCACTGACATGCAGTATGAAGACAGACCCTGCTAACATCGCGTTCTTGAGCCAGAATTGGTCTTTGATGCCACCTACTGGCTTCTAAAACGGGGGCCAGTAGCACTAGGTATGCAGCAACAGGTCAAAAGAACCGGCTCAAATATACACCTCAAAGAAACTAAGACAAGGTCTAGATGACAGCAGCCTATGAGGTCTATCACGTATAGGTACGTTGGAGAATAAAAGCAGGAACATCAGTTAATCCTTTTAGTCAACAGTTTCACCTTTTACATGGATACTTGTGCTCAAAGGCAGCGTAATAACTGAAGCTTCATTATTAATTTCACAGTCAACTCAATTTAAAATAATCCTCATTATATTTGTGGCCTTAATGATGGAACACAATTTCCTTTTATTTCTTACAGCTTATGCAAGGCATGACAACACACAGTAACACACATATAATAGTTTAAGAGTTTAATAGGCTTCTCTAGCAATGTCTCGGTGCTATACTCAGTAGAATTTGCTATTATTCCTACACCAAAAAAAAGAAAAAAAAGCTTGCATATTGGACAAGCCCCATAGAGAAAAAAGGGTCTTGATGTTTCCAGTCTGTAGCAATAACAGCTCAGTAAAAATGGCACACAAAAGGAAACCTATGAATCTTCACGTGAATTTTTATCCAACTAGAATACATGCAGTATTACTTCTGTTAAAATTCAATACACAAAACAATTACTAGAATTCACAGAATCACAGAATTGTTCTGGTTGGAAAAGACCTTTAAGATCGAGTCCAACCATAACTTAACCCCACCAACCATTAACCTAACTCTACCAAGTCCAGCACTTAAACTGTGTTCCTAAGCACCACATCTATATGTGTTTTAAACACCTCCAGGGATGATGATTCAACCACCTTCCTGGGCAGCCTATTCCAGTGTTTTATACACTTTCAGTGAAGAATTTTCTTCTCATACCTACTCTAAACCTCCCCTGGCACCACTTGAGTCCATTTCCTCTTGTCCTGTTGCTTGTCACATGGGAGAAGAGACCAACCCCCACCTCGCTGCAACCTCCTTTCAGGTAGTTGTAGAGAGTGATAAGGTCTCCTCCCCTCAGCCTCCTTTTCTCCAGACTAAACCACACCAGTTCCCTCAGGCTTGTGCTCTGGACACTTCATCAGCTTTGTTGCCCTTCTCTAGACTTCACCAAAATGTACATTCAGTGTTCTTAGTCCATTGCATTCCACTACATTCTTAGCTCATTTCAAGAGCTTGTAGTGAAATCAGTATGACTATTTAAAGCTGAAATCAATCTCTGAAACAACAGGCAAAGAACATGTTAAATCATGGCCTATCTTAAGACTATCTAGCTGTTCTAAAACTCTAAGAAACATAATGTTAAAAGACACAAAATTCCATGGAATATTTTCACTAGAAAATATTCACGCAATACTTTCCTTTTTATAAAAAATGTATTTGTGTAACACCCAAGATCTGCTATATGTACAAACATACAGCGAGTGACTCTTTACCTGAAACTTTGGTCATTTAAATATTTAAGTATGAAAGGTACTTGTTCACAAAAAAAATTGTCACCATTTTTGCACCTTTTTCCCCTTGCTAATTCTGTTTATATTTTTTAAAAAAATTAATTGATTCAGAACCAGTTTCTTACTTTATTACCATTTCTGGGCTTTATGAAATAAAGAGGAAAAACATGCAAGAAAATGACTGCATTCTTCTGAGGGTAGACAGGCAGTATCATAGAAGAACAGAAATGGGACATAGAGAGGACAGTACATAAGAAGGGAAAAAGAAACACTGAAACAGACAAAGGAAAAGGCAAGCAAAAAATAATGGAAAAATCAAACCAACAAACCCCATTAGAAGTTTAAAAGGCAAGCAAAAGATTTCAAATGTGCAGTCATCAAACATTGCAGCATTGTTTGACATTACACTTGCCCAGTGTAGCACAAAACTCTCAGATTTTCTACATTTTAATTATAGAATGCTAAACATCTTAAGTATTTTCAAGCTGATATCATGAACAGAAAGGAAAAACTGACGGAATGCTAAACAAAGATTTTTTGACAGGAGGGGCTATAGGGAAAGGAGTAAAAAGAATGCAGAGACAAAAGATACAGAAGTACCAATACTGTAAGAAAAAAAAAAAAGTGAAATATATCTATGGGATAGGAAATAAAATAAAATACCCCACCCCCAAAAGAACAAATTCATGGTTTTTAACATCAGTGTTATGACTGACAGCTCTGCTACTAACTAAACAAGTACTTGTTCTTTAAAGCTATGGTGTTTGTGAACATCTAGCTTTGCAAATATAATACAATTTTCCCCCACTCTAAACAGGAAGCATGGAGTAAACTTGTTATAAAATATAACTTCCTTCTGCATTTCCCATTTTATTTAAAGGTCCCGCTCAATCTTTGGGTAAGGGTTGGGTGGAGGGCGGGGCGAGGTCTTCTATGTCCCGTAGAATACAAAGTACTCTACTGGCAAACAGGACTGAAAAATTTACACTTTCCAACAGTTCTTCCCATTAATTGTACCTGAATACACTTTTTATAGATTTATTTATTTATATTAGAAAGCTATGCAAATATGGTTGCCAGATAGTTCAGTTCATTGCTCCTACCTGAGACCTTACTAGTTGATGAGGCAAAGCTGCAATCAGTCAGTAAATCCCCCTCACTTTCAGAGAGAGACAACAAGTGAAGAAGGCTGGGTCTCTGTGGGTCACTGTCCACGTCAGTACTGCTATCACACACCTGTTTTTTGTAAATAAGTAATTGTATTATCTACTGTTACTTACTGTTTCAATCTGAATACAAACAAACAAAGCATGATAGATCCAAGATCAACAGTAAAGGAAATTTAAACCCAAACTGTTCATATTTTTACGTTCTCTATGAATCACCAGTGCATAAAGAAACCCTGCAAAAATGTATTTTTAAAGGATATATCAAGATAAAAATATTTCTTGTGATTATATTTCAGTCTGCTACAATGACCAGAAAGTTGGCCATACATAGAATGAAAGCTTCACAAAATAAGTAACGTGAAGAGAGCAGGCAGGAAAGCATGGTAGCTGATGATGCATTTTGTATTGTAATTTCTGCTCTACCTACTGAGACATAGATAAGGGCATTATCTACTTACTACACAGATAATGCCAAGCCAGAGCAGTATTTTTAGATAAGCAGTTTCCATACTCAGAGAAGTATCTGCCTCTTGAAATAGGAATAAAAAAAACAGAAAAACAAAAGGGATACATGAAGCCCTGTTTAGAGACACCCTTCATACTGAAGTGACATTAACACAAGCTGAATAGGTAGCCCTATACAAAGAAGGTTTCTGTTGTTGCTTTTAAAAAAGATACAGAACATCTCATGGGATTTGAGTTTTTCACTTACTGATAATGCTTTGATAGTTTCCCCAGCTGGTCTATTGCAATATGCCTGTTTGCTCTTCTGAAGGTAATGTCTCCAAAAATTGCACAGAATTTCATCCTGATAAATACAAATGGACAATGACTAGCACAAAGTTTACAAGATCATTAATTGCTGAGAGAACAGAGCATAACTTCTAACTCAAGAATCTGAATAACGTTCCACCTCTGATTTTATTAACTGTGATTTATAAACTAGGTTTTAAATTTACCAGGGAAACTGTGCTTGTTTTCATAACGCTTAAAGTTTTTAGACAGGGAGTTGTTTGATTAACTTGAAAAATTACAGTATTTTAAAATAACACCTCCTGTAACACACACAGTGTATACAACTCACACCAACATCAACATACCTTCATTTGTGGACATACTCCTAATGCCTGTAAAGCTTCAGCTTGTTTCTTCAGTATTAGCTGAAAGCCTTCACAAACATACCATTCACAGCCTCCATCTAAGTAAAAGAAAAAAAGAGGCTTTTTTTTGTTTGTTATGTTTTGGGGTTTTTTAACCTTATATGCACTTATTTCCATTTAATATTCTGTTCTCTCGGTATCAGGACAGAGACATGTCTCCCTATTAAATAATTTTAGATCCTAGAGCATAGATCAGCTACACTGAATACTCCATTAACTTCCATTTATTCAATCTTAATCAAGAATAAAAGCTACTGAACAAGCACTTTTCTCCACATATTTCCTGAGAATAATGTATTTCACTATAATTTCCAGTGTGGCATTTGTAATTAAGTGGAGTTGTTAAGTGACCAGTTTTAAAATAACTGAGAACCTGTCATTAAAAAGTGAAACATAAGCTTTCTTTCCCATCCCCAGCACAGAAAACTGGAACGCATTATGTTGGTGAGTCAGGCAAAACCCAACCAATATCACCACATTCTCCACCATTCTCTCCCACTGAATGATAGTTTCTTTCATTTGAATGTGTTTCTCAGATAGAGCTTCTAGCAAATCTCAGCACAACATGACTTTCATAAGGAATGGGCCTTCTCCAATCTATTCATTATTCCCTTGGACTGCATTACATTTACTTTTCACACTTAGCTCTCTGCATTTGCAACCCCTTTTCTGCAAGCTTTTGTCTTAGAAATTTTCTCTGCATTTTTCAGCTTCCTTTTCATTCCCCTCCACACTTGTTCATTATTTTTCCTTCCAATCACATCTTACGTCTCACCATCTTAGAAGTTACCTGCCAAAAGCTTCTCCTCTGCTTTGATGATGTTGGCTTTAACTGTTAATCACAGATACAGCTTGCTCTTACAAATGCATGAAAATAAGCTGCCATAGTGTAATGTAACAGCACTCACAGAAGGGACTGTATGAAGCTAAGGATTTATCTTAAGAAGCCTGGTTAATGACTTCCCTAATAAAGGAGTAAAAAGCATGACGTGGTATACAGCTCAGACTTTAGGAGCAATACAGGATAAAGACAAGTGGAGGTTTTAAGGTTGTTTCCTGGACCACCATCACATCTCACTTTCAAAGAGAGATAACTTCCCTGGTTTTGTGATAGCCATCACATAGAAGAAACAAAGGGATTGCCACATCTAAATGCATGCCAGCAGTATCTTCAGTGAGTATTGGCTTCCACAAATCAAAGTGGCAATAAGTAATATACAGTTCTATTCAATGCGAAAAATAACAAAATACCACCAGCCTCACAGAGACCACCTGCACCTCAGGAAGTCAGCCAAGATGACCACTGAAGGCTCTGGCAGCATTTGAAGGATGTATTTTGTTCCTGTCCTTACAGTCTTTCCTAGCTGTCTGCATTTGGCCACTGTCAAAGACATAATAGGCCAGATGAGCCCTGGCTGAACAGCCACTCTTAGACAAAATACAGAGAGAAAATCATACATACCATTTTTTTCCTGCTTTGTTATATTTTTGGATATTGTTTGGATTCTTGTATTAGAAACACAGTCAGCGTTTACAACATCTCTAGTTCTCTGCAAAATGGGAATATGTCTTAGCAAGAAAAAAAAAAAAAAACAAAAACAGGCCTAACATGTCCCATCATAAAACATACTGGAGGAACTTGTTTGAATTTCCTAAACTAAACGGTGACGTTCTCGACTTTTTACTCAGAAATTGCAGAAATAGATAATTACTATCCTAGACATACAAGTGATGTGCATCAGGGTTTGCCTACATGGTTGTGTACTGAAGTGCAGCAAGACCCAGGATATACTTCTAAGGTATCTAGACAGCATGCCAGCACCACAGCTACAGCAACACAGCATTTTAAGATGGTTCATTTAAAAAGCTGTTATTTCAAGGGACATTAGTTTCAAGTAAAACATGAAAAAGGAAGAATCACAATACTGCCTTCAACTCCTAAAGCCAAGGAGAAAAATCTAACCTTCTTAATATACAACCAAGATACAATCAAGAAAATTAACCTTTTCCAAAGCCAGTAGCTTAGCTTTTTACCTCAGTAACATTGTGACAAGATCTGCAATAAAATCTGCCATCAGTGAGACCCCAGTTCACTTCTGAACACTGGGCACAGCGTTCATTGAAATCTCTCTAAAAAGAAAAAAAAACACAACAGTATCATACGTGTTCAAGTAAAATAAATGGTACTATTCCTAGGCTACTGCATGGCTTTTGAGATTATACATTGGATATTTATGCCCTGTATGTTAGCTCTGGTTGATAACAAGTAATCATATCATTTGCTATCAGTCAGCGGTAACTGTGAACAAGTAATTTTAGCTGGCAAGCATCAGCTATTGTGTATGTGAACATTAGTAAAAGGGGAATAATAATCCGCAACTAGCACACGTGACATGGTTTTAAAAAACCAACCCATCAGAAAGGAAGCAGCGCCATAAAATAGAGAAGAAAGTGAAATTCGTTTCCACAACACTGAAGAAACATGCAACGGAGGAAAGCGGGTGCACAAGTGGGTGAAGAGAAGTGCCGGGGAAAAGGGGGACTTCCCAGATAAGCCGGAGGGGGACGGAGAAAACAACAGATTAAAACGAAGCGTTTTTCAGGAGCCCCCCACACGAACGTGCTGGGGAGGGGCAGTTCCCTTTGGGCCCAGGCACACTTGTGGCCCCCCATCGGCCACCGGCCGGGACAAATTAGCCGGGGCCGCCACACCGAAAGGTCCGGGCAGGGCCTCGCCCTCCGCCTCCAGGCCGCGGCCGTGCCCGGCGGGCAGGATAGCAGGTGGGGCAGAGCCAGGCCGGGGCAGGCAGCGCCCAGCGGTGCCTCCGCTCTCCCTCCAGACCCCTCCACCCCGGTGCCCGCAGCCGCTGAACGCCCGGCGGGAAGGCGCCTCCCACGCGGCCGCAGCTGCCGCGCTCCGCCAGCTCCCTCCGGCCCAGCGAAACCAGCCGCCCCCACCGTTCCCTGCGCCGCGAAGCCGCCCGGCCCCCACCGTAGCCTCCTCGTCCATGCCGGCAGCCGCCCCGGGGCCCACACCATGGCAACCGCCCCGAGCGCCGGCACTGCGGGCCGGTCTGGAAACGGCAGCCCTGGCATTTGCGTTCCGGGTCCAATGCGGGGCCGGGCACCTGCGGCCTGTCTGCCGCCGCGATGTGGCTTGTTCTCGGCTGGGGGACAGCCCATCTTCCGCCTCACCGCCAGCTCCGGACGCCCATGGGTCGTGTTCCCCATCTACCCTCGCCGGAGAGCTTTTGGCGGTGCGGCTGGAGGGCGCTGAGGGACCCCTGAGCCCCGGCGCTGCTTGGGGTGGCAACAGGCCGACCACGGTGGCCAGAGAGCCCGCAGGGGCCCCGGGGACAGAGCGGGGCACTGAGGGGGCACGGGGCCCTTCCCCTCTGAGGGGACATGGGCGCGTCCCCGCTGGAGTGGCACGGGGTGCTTCACCTCTGAGAGGACATGGGGCGCTTCACTGAGGGGACACGGGTGTTTCACCTCAGAGGAGACACGGGGCAATTCTCCACAGCGATGTCCCGGGGACAGGAGGGGTCAGATGCCCCTCCAGCCACAGCCCATCGCCATCCCTCTGCTGCCCCGGCCAGGTACGCATGGCCGGTAACCGCTGAGGCTGTGCCGAAGCTGTTGGAACGGAGACTGCTACTGCCTCTACAAAAGGAGGCCACAAGAACTCATTTAACTTTGTAAAGTGTTTGGAGATCCTTGAATGCGGGAAACTATGATTTTAAATTCTCTTTCAATTAAAAACAAAACCCCAGACCTCCAGATCTTGATGTAGGTCTCTAATTTCTTGCACACTAATGATAATGTTTAAGGATGTCTGAACACTGAGATCTGTTATTGCAATGAATTTGCCCACAAAATTGGAGAACAGGTTTAGGCCCCTTAAAAAAAAAAAAAAAAAAAAAAAAAAAGTCCACTAAGTGAAAGCATGGGAAAAAATTAAAGCTAAAATATACATAGAAAGAGGTGAGGCTTGAGGCTGCCTTGACAGCTGTGGTTACATTGATGTTGGAGGAAATGTACAGAGCTCGAGGGGAACTGTTGATGTTCAAGAAAAAAATTATTACTCATACCAACTGTGATCTTTTTTCAGTGTGGGATGAACATTTGTAACACCTATTAAAGAGAATTACGCATATAATTCCTGACATGTTAAAAAGGCGATTGTCAACCTCACAGAAATGTAGCTAATACTTTGATGAAACAGATCCTACTTGTGATTTTAATTTCCATATTTTTTGTTTGTGGAAATATGGTTCTGGGAAAGCAAGGGCATTTTGTGTGACAGAAAGGGTTTGATCTTTTCGTAATGAATTTCTAAGATTAAATACTACCTTGAAAAAAATCAGGGTAGCTGTATTTGTGACAGAACAGGGAGAGTTGTGTTCCAGTCCAGAATATAAGGCATTGCTCCTGCAGAGAATAGTGCTTATGCGTGGCTCGACACTGTGAGCAGGCAATGGGCCTGCTCTGTGGATTTGACTAAATTGAAGAGCTTGTTTAAATTAGGTGTGGAAGTGACTGCTTTGATGAGGCAGGACCTCAGAGTTAGGACCTCTGTTTTCTAATTATCGCTGGTAAAAAAAATGAAGAAAGCATAATCACAGGTCTCTGCCAGTTTTTCAAAACCAGAACATTTCATACTCAATGGCAGCAGTTGCAGATAAGCATGGCAAGAATAAAAGAGGGTGGGTGACTGCACATGGAATTGTACTATATTGGTACAATTACGGGAATACTGGGGTAACATGCCAGTAAAGTTTCTGAACAGACAAGCATTTACTCTGCACTTGGGCAACCCACACTGCTTTCCGAGCTGCATTTTTCATGCAAGTGAAACAGAGATATGAAAAGCTACTAAACTTTGAAAGGGAAGTTGTACAAAGACTAATACTGATATTACTAGTTATCAGTATAGTAGTTATTAGATATTATTAGTATCCAGGCTCTGTATAAGTGCAAAACTTCTACTGGTATTTCTTAAAATCATCAACTAATTAGTGCAGACGAGTAATCTAGTACCAAAAAATCTAAGCATAATAGGGGTAGCAAGTCTTATACCTCTTTCTTAAATATTTTTTGAAATGACATGTATAAAACCGGTTTTTCAGCATATAAAATTATGTGTAACCTTTGTCCCTAATTACAGGTTACCCAAGCATACTGATAGGGGTACGATAATTTCAAAGCCAGGAGACAGACTGTCTTCCTGCTTAGGCTCACTTTTCTAATTAAGATCATTATGCATAGTAGTCAGATTGATTCAAGGCTTAGATAAATAATACGTCTTGTTGTTTCCATTGATTTGAATTTTTAATGAACTGGGTTCCATTGCTCCTATCACATTTCTGGCTTTTAACTGCAGACTTTTTACACGTGAAAATGTAAAAACTACATATTGGACTGAAAGACATGTCCCTTAGCCTGTCCTTGGGGATATTGCTCGTGAAATTGTGCTGGCTCCAGGATACAAACTTCTGTAGCAGAGATTCTCCGCAGAGTATTTACCCATTGTCAGACACCTACTACAAAGAGTTAGATCAGAAAGGCAACCTCAACTGCTCTAAAGATTGTGCAGATCAACACAGGGCAGATCTACCAGATTTAAGTTCATAAAAAATAGACATAGTTATTAGCACCCACAATTTGATTTTTGCACCATCTTGCCACAGAAGAGCCTGTGCTTAAAGGCAGACAGAAAAGGGAAATTAGGAAAACATGAAGCAGATGGCTTCGCTCTCTGATCTTTTTAAAAGAGACCACAATACAGAAAGGGTCAAGGGGAAAAGCTGTGTCAAGCACAAGTGTGGTGGAGGCAAAGGCATGGAGAGACAGTTGTGCAAGAACCCATCAGGAGAAGGGACAAAGGTGGGAGCAGCCGCAGAACGTAGGGGTTGCAGCAAGCTTGGCAGGGGAGGATAACCAGGGAGGGGCTGAGCTCAGCAGAGCTTTGAAGGAAGCGACAAGAAGAATGAATTTAACGTTACAGCTTAGACACACCCAGCCATTGCCTTGCAATAGTGTATTATACAGCTTCAGCTCTCAAATCTTATTTTTTAGATACATTTGTAGCCCTAGAAAACCTGAAAATATTACCTCAAACATCCAAATCAACAGAAAGCAGGTAACTTTTTTTTTCCCCCACAGTTTACATGGGTTTTCTTAAGCTGTTCTTAGGGTGTGAGCAGCATGCGGTTGACTTTTTGACTACCAAAAGCAGCAATACTGCTCCCAGGAGGGAGGGCAGACTTATCCAATCCTACACACCAAGTTTGGTGTTCGTACCATCAGCTTCTGCTTTCCACATATGCTGCAGCCCAGTCCATTTCAGAGGTACATTGTGGTGCCACACTCTCAGTTTCACATATAACTGACTCTCCATGTTATGGAGAGCTGGTGGTCATCTGCAATCGTCTAACCAGGGGTGTTTGGAGACACAGACTACAGGGGAGAGCTTCACATTCAGATAAGCTGCTCTATGAGGTATAACTCCCTAGGTTCAACCTCCGTGTGTAATCTGCAGCCATGCTAACATGTGGTCAGCAGTGAAGTGATTTGGGAAGTCTGCCTGGGGATGCTGAAGTCCTGGTTGGAGTAAAATAAATACTTAACTGTGCATCCTGGCCTTCAAAGGCAGGATCTCTTTTCTGAGAAGCACCAAACTGCTTTCTCTCTCTCCATATTAGCAGAAGTTGCACCCCCCAGTACCTGGTGACTCTAGGAGAGAACGTGATCTTAGCAGCCACAAAGGAATGGAGCAGGCAGTGGGTGGTTCAGTGTCCCACTTCTTATTCCAGGTGTTCATAATGCCTTTATTTTATTCTTTTTCAGATTTTATTGAGCAGTTAACATGAAACATTCCTTCATATTGTAATACTTGGATGGTGTCAGGCTTTGTCTAGTTTCCAGCTTTACTGAAAGAAAAACACACAGCACAGTGAAGGGGATCTTGGGTTCCACTAAAGTCTTGCGTGTCTGTTCTCAACATCATTCTCTCATGCATTTAATCCACAAATGCAGCAGTATTTTTACAGGAACTGAGAGCCACCTTGTGGAGCTGGGATTCATGAAGGGGATCCAAAGAATACTGCTGGCAACTGCTGCTCACTGCTAGGAACTCGGATCCAACGGGATCCTGGATGTTGTTAATCTGGTAAACATGCACATGTCTGCACGTATTCAGTGATTGCACAGTACACAGCTCTGATGCTGACTAAAACTGTGCAGCAAAGACATACACTTGTGGGCAGTGGCAGACAGGAATGTGAGACTGTCGGAAAAATGCAGAATGCAGCAGAATCAGGGGAGCAAAGTAATGTACTCATTATGTCCTACACAGCCTTTGTGGGCAGTGGTGATGTTCACAGGCATTTTTCACCATATAATTAATGAAATCCTCAAAACTGCTGGTAAGTTTTGGAATCATCATATGCAGATTTCTGTTACAGGCTTATTTTCTTCTTCAGTTGTTCATTAACACTAAGAGTTAGGATCACCAGGGCCCAGATATCAGCCCGTGCTCCATAACCCAAGAAACAGCAAAGATGGGACCACTGATGGACATAACCCATAACTGGAAGTATTCACTGGTCAGTGTTCCTGCACAGAAGTAAAAGAGTGGTCTTTATTCTGAAGTTGCAAAAGCTGCTCTGCTACCAGCACATGGTTTTACCAAAAAAAAAAAAAAAAAAAAAAAAAAAAAAAAAAAAAAAGTGTTGGATTTCTTTTTCAGCAACTTTATGCAGCAGCAACTTAACCTTCAGCACATACTGTTATCAGATGATGTCTTAAAAATGTATTTTATATAAGCACAAATTTTAAAAGTTTCTCTAAGTGATGGATGTTAAATATTTAAAGAAACACAAAAAAGAAGGGACTGTGATGCTGGAGTCATTCTCTAGATGTTAGAGGAACCATTGCTGAGGTAAATGGCAGGTAATCTGCTGGTAATGAATCTGGTTATTGAATCAAGACATAACCGAGTCCAGAGCAGTACTTGAACTCTGAGCAGTCCTACATGCTTTTACCCATCCTGTAGTGAGCTGGGTTTCAGTTCCAGAAGCTTTTTTTAAGTAGTTACACACTAGCAGAGCTCAAAGTTAAATTAAATTTCAAAAAAGTTACCACTTTCAAAATCCCTGTTAGCTGAACAGACATTCATATCTCCAAGCAGGCTACAAAGCAAGTAGCATGTGAAAGCAGTCATGGGAAGTCATTCTTTTTAAGGCCAAGTCTTAGCAGACAAGCCCAACAAATCCTTTATGCTTAACAGAGTTTAGTTTCCTCTTTTCTTCAAACATTGTTTTGGTGAACAGGAGATAGCTATTGGTATCCTTATTGGTTGCTTCAGACCATTTCAATGGTTTAATTTTAAACAGGTTTCATTTTCCCCCCAGTAATTTCAATGTAACCACATAAAGATGATGTAGTAGGAGGAGAAAATTCATAAAAAGACACAACAAGGCTATGGCAAGGACACAACAACTTCTACTCTGATTCAAAAATACAGAAATCTCAGAAAACCCTGCACCTTTTCCTATCGTACTTCATTCCATCATGCTTCCAAAAGGCCATGGTGCATGGATCCATACAGCACTGGAAGCAGCTTTCCAATGTTTGCTCCAAAAAATAATAGATGATTCCACATTAGAATACATAGAGGTGAAGGAAAGCCAAATCTAGAAGAAATGAGCAGAACACAAGCCCCTATTTTTCAGAATGTTCCCAAGCTTTGGACTCAAATCTGCACTTCCCAAGTTGTCTGTGTCAAAAGGAAAACACAGCAGCATTCAGGAGAATCCAGAAGAACCAGTAGGATCACCCTAACCAGGGTGCTGTACTCTTCAAAACCAATGTGCGTGTTCAAGGTTACAAAGGATGTTTGATAAATGCCGTTCTAAACTAGATATGGTCCTGGCAAAGTTAATGTTCTGCAAAGAAAATTAAACGAAAAATAATATTTAATATACCCTTAAAATAAAGAAAAAATACTCTTTCTCAATTTCTATTCCCCACTCACAATACACAGCTTTTTAAAAATTAATTTTTACTTATACAGGCTTGTGGAGTTTAAAAGGAGCGTTTAGAAACATGTATTTTCTGTTCTAACTACAGCATTAAAAAAATTTCAATTCTATTTCTAGAAACCCCTTCAGTACATTAAATTATTTTTAAAGGGGGGGTCTATAAAAAGTAGTTTGCTATTCTAATAATAAAAATGAAAATAAAAGTTGCATGGGTTTGCTTTGACTTACAATCTCATTTCCCCACTGGCTTTTGCCCTCCTTTTCTCACCTTTTTCTGTCCTTTCTTTTAGAAGGAAGAAAAGGTCATCATCACTATTCAAAGCTTGATTAAACCTGTAAGTTATAACATGCTGTGGGACCTAGAGAGCTTCACACCAGCCTGAATATGTTGTGACTCAGCAAGGTTCAGTGCAGTTTTCAGCTCACCTGGGTACTGGGGCATTTGGAGTGGTGGTGTTACTAAACACACCATAATGGCAAGGGGATAGAGCTGTGACAATTCTTTTTTGTCTCACCCCTATGTAATATCCGTAACACAACTTATTTCTGTAGATCTACAGAAAGGTCACAGGGGAAAGCTTTGCTCCTGCAATGCTGAAGACTGCACACATCTTTGGTTCAGGTGTCAATTATATGATGGAAATATCAAAAGTGCAGAAAGCCTCTGGCCAGGACTGAGATGTACCTGAGACTCCATGCGGACCTGTTTGAGTTTAGCAAATTGAATTGCAGCCCTGTTTTAGCAGGGCAGTTCTAGTAAATATTTGGCTTAATATGATGATTTAGCAGTGACAAAGGGATCAAGCATTATAGAGTCACAGAATCCTGGAATGGTTCGGGTTGGAAGTCACCTTTAAAGAACATCTAGTGCAAACCCCCTGCAGTGAGCACGGGCACCTCCCACTAGACCAGGTTGCTCAGAGCCCCACCCAACCTGACTTAGTACACTTCTAGGGATGGGGCATCCACAGCTTCTCTGGGCAACTTGTGCCAGTTTCTCACCACCCTCACAGTAAAGAATTTCTTCCTTATATCTAGTCTAATTCTACCCTCTTTTAGTTTAAAGCCCTTACCCCTTGTCCTATTGCTACAGATTTTTCTGAAAAGTTTGTTCCCCATCTTTCTTATCGACACCCTTTAGTTATTGAAAGGCCACAACAAGGTCTCCCCAGAGCCTTCTCCAGGCTGAACAACCCTGACTCTCTCAGCCTTTCCTCATAGGAGAGGTGTTCCACCCTTCTGATAATTTTTGTGGCCCTCTTCTGGACCCACTTCAACAGGTCAATGTTTTTCTTTTGCTGAGGTCTCCAGAGCTGGACACAGTACTCCAGGTGGGGACAACAGGCAAGAGAAAAACACTGTAACCAATTTGTAAGATCTTTTGTGCAATGATGATGAGAAGAGGAAAGCTAGGCATGAGTCATGCATTTTTTCAGCTTATTGATATGTTTCATCTTAGGACTTTCTAGCTTATCAACAGTATAGTCTTTACTTGAGGACAATGATTTAATTATGATTGAAAATTGTCCATCTGGTGGCCTTTTGATGCCATTAAAAGTATTACTAATTGTGTTCCTGTGCTAGTTGTTTTCCTGATTTGAAACAAAAAACCTATTTGGTTGCTCATTAAAATATAAACTTCAAGATCCCATCCAAAGCGCCTTAAAGACAGAGGAAAAAAATTAGCTCATTTCAATGGATTTTGGATCATGCCCTCTTGGACAATGACTCGGACTAGGTGTATATATGCATAATGTAGCAATTATCACAGATTAATGTATTTAGCCTTATCTCACCCTTGGGAAACAGTAGTATCCCTGTCACCACTTGCAGATGGATCTGTAGATCTGCACACCACTAGTTCTCTTAGTCAGATCAGCACATGATCCTTCAGCACGTAATTCTGGAGCGATAACTTACTATTGCATCAGGGATTTATTTCCCTGACATGTCTTTGCTATTTATTTTTTTATACCTTCTTTTCTATTCCTGGCACTTGAGGAACTTACAAGTAATGAACT
Organism: Hemiprocne comata; assembly: GCA_020745705.1. NCBI lineage: Eukaryota > Metazoa > Chordata > Aves > Apodiformes > Apodidae > Hemiprocne > Hemiprocne comata. The sequence continues at coordinate 88,712,756 of CM036588.1, forward strand.
TCCTTACAGCCCCAGCTTCTTGGGTCAGTCTGCAGACAGAAAACACTTCATATTTGCTATAGAGGCTTAAAAACCCAGTAATTCTCTTTCCCTGTCACTGCTGCCTTCCTAGAGCATCTCTTCAAATGAGCTGGTCTCAGGAGAGACTTTGAAAGTGGGAAGGTGGGATGCAAATCCCAGGCACATGGAGCGCTCTGGGAATCCCACCCTTGCCCAGAGGAAAAGCCAGCACATACCTGTGTAATAAAGTCACTTTCACTAAGTGGTCTGATCACACTCTGAAGGGAGCATGTGGAATCATGTGGCTTCATGGAATAGGGATTTGGGGCTTGATTTTACGTAGCTGGGGGTTTTTTTTGTTTGTTTGTTTTTAATGTTAGCTAGATAGATGCTTTCTTTCTCACATTAATATAATGTGTGGTAAAAAGGCCACGTGCCCAGATTACTGTTGCCTTCACAATCTTGGTTCTATTTCTTGTTTTTAGCCATGCACGTAAGACACCACATGGTAATTCAAGAGTATATGCAAGATAGGGAAGGGAGAATTAATCCTACTGATTTAAAAATCCTAATGTACTTAAGTATCCTTCACAATCGTTGGAAAGGAAGAAAAGGGAGATCTAAAGTCAGGCCAGGAATCTTATTTTCATCTTATCCCTGTCCATATGACAAGGGCAAGCAAACCCAAACAAAGGCATAAACAGCATACACCCATCCCCAGAATTGCTCACACCATTTAGGCAATTTAGAGCAGTAAACAAAGATAAGCGATCTGCACAGAAGCAGCTTTAGGTGACCACAAATGGAACCACTGTTTAATTCAACCCTCTCTCACCTAAACAAGTTTGTTTTCTCAGTGGTGTTTATTTGTACTAGGGAGTGCTAGGGAAAAAATTCCATCCTCCTCCAGATTATCTGCTTCAATGTTGTGAAAATCTAGTATTTCCCCAGCCTGAGAATATATTCCTCCTACAGACACACTCTGTGTTTTGTGGTCTCGCCAACATTTGTTGGTTGTTTTTTTCCCTGTAGCTCATAGCATTTTGCTGGCACTGGAGCTGATCTCTGGAATGGGAGAAGCCCTGCAAATCTCAGTCTAGAAGGGAAACCCACCAGATTAGCATTTCTGTCTCAAGACACAGAAAAGTGGGGAGAGAGAAGGCAGAAGGTATGTGAAGGTTTGAAAAAAAAATAGATTGGGGATGATGGCAAGGGAATGTTTTTACCCTTTCTATGAATTTTCTACTGCTGAAAAAATGGAACTGTTGAGGAAAACACTTTAGAAAACTTTTGTGTGAAATATTTTTTTAAATCCACAATGAAATAATTGCTAGGCTAAAACGTTGAAAATTACATATTCTTCAAGTTGTCAACATTTTTTTCTGTAGTTCACATAGATTCTAATCTTTTCCACTTTCCTGTGGAAACACACAGTGTTAGGCAGTGGAACATCCCTGGTGATGCTGCTGGTCTGGATGCTGGAGGCCACACTTGCTCTCAGTCCTTACTGAACCATAACTTGGGTAACCAATCAGTAACAGGATTTCAGCAAGAAGAGCCCATCCATTCTGGGTTGCCTTAATCTGGCTTCTTGCTTGTCTTTCTGTGCAACACCAGGCCTGGGAAGGTGTAACAAAGGAGCCTGCAATGTTTTCCTCTCTGTGAGAAGTTTCATGGACTCTCTGAGTAGGCAGAGGAGCTCACCTGAGTTTGGGTGGGTGTGGGAGATACCACCGTTCTGCCCTATCTACACCCAAGGACAAGTCTTGGAAATGTCACGAGACAGATCAAAATCCACCACTTCTTTTCCAAAGAAATTTGGACTAGTTGCCTGATACTTAGGACCTAGCGCATGAGCGTTGAACTTTTGGAGTGATGGTCCTTGAGATATCTCAGGCTTTGGGAAGGTAGGGAGAAATGGTCTATATTTGCCTGTCTACAGCATCCAAGAGCATTCTCTCACCTGGCAAACAAAAGGTCTGCACGTACAAGACAAATGCATGAAATTGGTGCAGAATTAACATCTGAAGTGAAAACCTGTCCACTTTCCACACTTATTCATTCACAAACCCATGAGAAAAAACAACACATGGTTTACTAGTTAACTTTGTGATTTCTAAACATGCAGGAAGGTTCTTTCAACAAGATTTTGTAATAAAGTATGTTAAAATAATCCATTCACAAAGCAAGTCTGAAATAACTTTAAAGCACAGGCTGACAACAACAGAAAGTACTCATATATGACCCTTAGCTTCAAAAGAGTTAAGAAGGTTCTGGCAAAGGCACAGAGATTATCTCCACCCACACAGGAAAACATACATGGCTGAGTAGCTCTGTAGCAGCACACAGGGAAACAAAACAGTCTAGCCCAGGATTATCCTTGTGAAGGAAAAAGTGCACTCTGATGGGTAACAGATGGCAAACAAATCAGAGACCTGCAGTCAGGTCTGAATGCTCCATCTTTGCATCTCCATCACTCTTTGGATAGAGTGTGACCATCAAGAGGAAGAGCAGATAAAACATATATGGATTTTAGCTATAAAAAAAAAAATACGAAAATACGATCCAGGTTTTTACAGCATCCCCAGGTGGCGATGGTCTGGGTGCCCACACAGATGCTGATCAGCTGCTGCAGAGCACACCCCAACATCTGGGGAGTTAGTGTGGGGGTGTGCTGGGCTGGCAGACGTGATGTTGCTGCTCCATAGGTTTGCCAACTTTGTTCACTGCAAAGACTTCAGCATTAAGGAAGCTAAAGTTATACATGAGGAGACGGAGGAGAAGCAAAATTAACTATTTTTATACATATGTAGATTTAATACGTAGCTGCAATTCTTGCAGCTCTCTGCTCAATCATGACTTTCTGGGAATGTCTTGTATTAAGGAGCAGGATTAAGGATTAACACACAGCTTAAATATTCTCTGGGCCTAACTCAGAAAAGTGCCATAAAGAACATTCCCAATAGAACTAGAAAATACAAAACAATTTTCTAAATCTTTGACTGAGACAGAAATATATAGAAGAAAATCATAATTGCTACTTCTTTTTGCAACTGACTATTCATGAATCACAAATTGTCACAAAACCCCAAGGTCACTAATTTTCTTCCTGTATGGGATGCTTATCATGAGGAGAGCATGAGGTTCATTAAAGATGCGGTCACTGTGGTCAGTACGGAGTGACTGGGCAGGAATCTGTTGCTTGTGGCATGCATATACCAAACTGGGTCCTCTTTTCCATTCACCTATCCTGCCCTCCTCAGAGAAGTGTTTTTATTCCTTTCCTGGCTGCTTGCTGTAGCAGTAGCCTTTTAACTCCAATGACACAAAGTGAAGCACCTGAGGGAGGCAATTTCTTAACTCTCAGGATTTTCACTATAGGACCCTTTGGGAACAGCTGACAACCCTTTGCAGTGTTTACTCTTCTGTCTTGCCTTCTTTTCCAGGGTATAGATGCATGGGAAGGCCATCTGTGGCTAAGAAACAGTGTTGGCAGCCGTCAGTGTCCCAGTACTGGGGAAGACCAGTTGTGTGCTCTGGTGTGGATGGCAGGAGGCTACTGAGGCAGGAAACCATCTGGCCAGATGCATTCAGGTGCCAGCTGTATATAGGATCTCACCAATACAGCTCCATCCAAATTCACTTGTGCTTGGGTTTCTGCAGTGTAGGCTTTTGGTGTTGCCCTCACTCAGAAAGTGCACCCCAGTCCTCTTATTTCAGCTTATCAGGAATGCCTCTAATAAAGTCAAGTTCCTAATTTCAATCATTTGGATCATATTTGGGTTAGATGCCTAAAGTAGGCAGTGTGATAAACATGCCTTTCTTCCCAAGTGATAGGAGCTGCTCAAACAATATGCCCATATTTCCATAATCGCATGCCTTCATACTTATACTGAAGGGCATATAATAGTTTATAAAACCATGTATTTCTCAGTTCCCTGTCTAAGAAAGTAAAAAATATTTTCGTATCTGTTCCAACTCCCTTTTCTAAGCACCCTTAATGCTGGCTAAAGGAAAGCTGGGTTTTGTGGAGGTTTGCTCCAGCAGACACTTTCTGTTTGCCTTGCTGCAGTGACAGCTGTGAAACTTGCCCTGAGGAAACCCTGTTCCTCCTTTCTCATACCCTACACTGGTAGTTTCTTTTTGAACATTACGGTTTCTAAAGCATCACTATGGATACATTGTACACTTCTAAACCACTTTTCAGTGCCTCTCAAGAAAAAACAACTGGAAAGCTTTCTTTTCTGGATGTTGGGTCTCATCTCCCAAGTAACAGTTGATAGGACAAGAGGAAATGGCCTCAAGTTGCACCAGGGGAATTTTAGATTGGATATTAAGAAAAAAATTATTCACCTAAAGAGTTGTCAGGCACTGGAACAGGCTGCCTAGGGAAGTGGTGGAGTCACCGTCCCTGGAGGTATTTAAAAGACATGCAGGTGTTGTGCTTAGGGACATGGTTTAGTGGTGGACTTAGCAGAGCTTGGTTAATGGTAGAACCTGATGATTTTAAGTCTTTTCCAACCAAAATGATTCTGTGATTCTATGCTGTGGCAGAAGTTTGATTTGGCTGCTGTATTGCACCGAGGCTGGTATCATTATGTTGCCTTGTTTAACACAGATTGCATTCCAATACAGTTTATATTTCTACACATTTGTATGCTTGATTGCCAAATTAGAAACAAGTAAATATGGTGAAACAAATACAAACAGTGCAAAGGAGTTTTCAAGCTTTCAAATGTAGCCCTGATGTGCACAAGCCGTGCAGCTGTGCCCAGCCCTAGAGCAGAGCTTCATGTCTGGCTGTTGGCCACCAGCTGCTGCAGAGCCATCAATACAACCCATGGTGTTCTGCATCCTTTATACAAAACAGCTGTGGGAAGTTTGGTGATGACATTCTAGAAGCAAAAGCTTACTAGAAATCAGAGGGCTTGCCTTAAAAAAAAAAACAGAAGAAAAGAAAAAGAAAAAAGAAAAATAACTATTTCAGAGAACGGGAAGCAGTAAAGAAGTGCCTGTATGTGTGCACCTACTTCTAGTTTTACTCTTACGAGCAACATAAGATGCATAAATCATTCTCTCCATGCTGCAAAAAACCTGCAGCCTTGGGACCAATAGCAGTGGTGGAACCTATGACTTCAGCATTTTAACATGATGTAGAAACACACATCCTGCTAAAATATTGACGGGAATGACTGAGCCGGGTGCACACAACAGCTCCTACAGTTACTGCTGCTTGTGGCGCTGCGTCATGTCGTGTGGATCCAGTCGGGAGGCAGGCACATTTGTGTTATGGTGAGACAGTGAATTAGGTAGAAAATCATGCTGTCTTTGTTAAGGTAAGAATCCAGCAATTCAGCTGGTGAATAGCGGGATGGTGGGCAGAAGTAGCATTTGGACAAGATGGATAAGTTTTTCATCAGGAAGAGAGCTTCAGTTCTTCACATCTTCCTTTGGTAGATTCAGGTGGCAAGAATGACAAACAAACCAGACTGCTTGGAACAGAGTGCAGTTCCCTTCCAGATCTTGCCAAAGTCCTTTCCAGCTTCTTAGCTGGCTGGAATGGAAAAGGCCATGTCCTTCTGTCTGCTAGAGAGTCACCTCCTCAGAGAAAGCCCATGACACTGCCTTTTAGGGGTTATTCTCAAAAGACAGCCTCTCCTGGATATGGGAACTGAACCTGCAAGGGAGATGCAGCTTGAGGTCTCCTAACACACTCCTCAATATAAAATGACACCATGTTACTTCCAAGCAATACAAATAAGCTTTTGGCATATGTTTTTTAGAAATACACATTTTCCATCTCAAAATGTACACCTAAGAGATCACAAAGTTCTAACTCAATCTTCAGATCTTCTGTGTAATAATTCTGCTCTTTCATCTGGGGCAATTAAACCATCTAATAAACAAATGCTTGTACTTCCAATAAATATATGTCTCTGAATGTCTCCCAGAAAAAAATCATGGAATCATATCAATATCATACCTTGCATTATACAGGTTAATTTATCCTTGAATAAACCATTAAATATATATTTGTTTTAAATGACATTATTGGTACCTACTGATGTTCTGCTGATAAACCATATATAGCAGAAACAGCTGCATAAATATTTAGTAATTGTGCCCCTAAGAAAATAGCTAAAGTAATAAATCACTTGTCATGTGTCCAAATAATAAAATTGGCCTGAATACCTATCTTATACAATGCCACCATCTTCAGAACACCCTGTTTAGCTTGTTGTCCTTAACAAATTTGTTACCTGCATTTGAAAAAACATTTTAAAATTCTCTTGAGATGCATGTACAGCTTTATATCCCAGTTCTGGAAAATCTTATGGCTTGCTCTTAACAAAGACCTTTCTGTAGAATACAGGTTCAAATTATGTGTTTCTAAGGGTTCACTCATTTCGGCTTTCTGGTATATAAATAGCTCAGGGGCCTACTGGAGTCCAGGTAGCTATCCCAGTCATTGACAAATGAAGCATGAATGGAAATACAATCTTCTACTGTCATGTGGATTTTTTTTCTTCGTTGGAATCCCGGTATTGCTTTCACACCACTGTCCTGTTAAACATATCATTGATTTATCTGGATTGTACTACCAAGACTGACAGCAGGTTATTCATCACACATCTGAAATACTGTGGGGTTGTATCTGCTGCTGCAATGCTGACCTATAAGCAGCCACTTCTTTAATATATTTGTCTTCCCAGAGTTTGTATCAGTCTGGGATTTCCTGTTATTTTAATTTTATTTATTTTCTTTGCAAATTTGGAAGAGTTAGGATTTTTGACAGTTTCCAATTTACACAGTTTTCTTGAAGCAACCATCAAGGAGGGGCCATGGTCAGTCTTGTAGGGAAAAAACCTTTTGCCAAATGAGGTAGATTTGGAGGACTTCTTTCCAAGCAGGGCTCAGAGAGAGAAACAAGGTGTATTACTCTCGTATCTGTCCAGAATTACAAACTGTTACTGTTTGAGGTTTACTGTTTGAGATTTAATAACCCCATTATCAATCCAGGAACTTAGTGAGATTTAGCTGCCAGCGGGCACTGGGACAAAGCATGCCCAGCATCCTGACAGCCAGCCCCGGGGAACCCTTGGGAGGGTTTGTCTGGCACAGTCCTGAAGATGGCTCTTCTCCTGGCCTGCTCCTTTCTCCCATATATATTCAGCCTCTGCTGACAGCTGGGTCCAGACACGATAAATCCCACAGAGCATGGAACTGCACCGGCTGTGAGTCAGATAGGGAGCTACGGGCTACACAGCCTCCACACTTATTTCATATTTCTGAATTTACTGCTTGTAAAACTGCAATGGAGGAGCCCAGCCAGGAAACTCTGATCCACTAGCACCAATCTGGATTAACCTCCAAACAAACCCTAAAGCCAGGCTTGCAGAGTCTGCTCTTTTGTATGTCTTCCAGAGATTTTTTTCTTTCTAGTCAACTTTCCCTGAACTCAGGAGGAGCAGAATTACCTTAAACTTGTGATATGATTGACTGCAGGAGCTGCCTTGGTGACTGTGTTTTATTTTTCAATAATGCCATTCTCAAGGCTTTTTCTGGAATTTGGGTGGTTTATCTATTGATCCAATGAATTGCTGCCTTTCCCAGCTATTTGTCATCTCTCGCTACCATTTGAAATATAGGAATACATTTTAGAGAGGAGGCTCATTTTATTTTTATTTTTGGCAACTTGGTGAAGTCTTTTATTCCAGTAGCAACACAGAGCTGTGCTTGATATGTTACAGCTACCTCTAAGCTTTAAGACTGGGGATGTAAAGATGTTCTTGGCTCAGCATACAGTATCACTGCATATGGAAAACATAAATGGCTACAAAAGCTGCTTGATTTAAAAGGTGGGATTTATTTTCCTTTTTACTAAAGCTCTCTAATTTCCTGAGTGTCAGGTATTTGCTGTGATGAACCCTGCTTTGCCTCTTATTGCAATGGAGAAAGCCACGGCTGGGGTATGAAATTCTTAGGTCAATAAAGGCTTTTCATGGTGGGATTTGTCATAGCATGTTGAGTAGTGCAGCATAAAGGTGAAGATTCATGTGTAGCTGTGGAAAATAGATCCCTTTCTTTGCTCCAAAGCTTTATGCTTAGAATGACTAAATTTTCCCTGGCTTTACTCGCAGTGCAATCTTGATAAATATTCAGTCATTAATATTATTTTGGACAAGTTTAACATATAGAAATAATTGTTTCTTTTTTTTTTTTTTCCTTAGTACATTGGCTCAATACAATGAACAGGACTACATTTTCCTACCTTGATAATTCATGAACTCAATGGCTTCCATCCCATTTTTTGACTGTGAAGCTTCTGAATTTCTTGCCAAGAATTTCAGTGCTTACCTAACAAAATTCATGCCAGGATTCAACAGCACATGTAACCTGCAGATCCTATCGCAAGTCCTTAAGGCATGATGCTATTAAAGCCAGTTAGCAGGTATATATGCTTGGATCTATAGCTGCCTGGGTTTTGTTTCAGTGCCTTGCCAATATGCTCTCACATTCGGGGAGGTGAAACAACAAAGAAGGGGTTCCATTTCTTTCTGTAAGCAAAAAAGGAAAGGATCATCAGCTTTTTTCGACTTTTCCAGGTCAAAAGAGATTTTTCAGAAGTCTAAGAGAGGCCTCCCATTAACTGGTGTACTGCTGTTGGAGGTGTCCAACATGGAAAAGACAGAAGTCTTTCAGAAGTTCCCTTAAAAACCTCTAAAATGTAAAATATTAGGTAATCAAAGTACGTGCCTCTTTCTCATTAATGCTCTCCTTGCAATATGTAATATATTAGGTCTAACTGATGTGAAAAAGCAAGGCCCACACCGGATCTAACTAAACTGGTGAAGACATGAGGGTTTTAGTTGTTCTGAGAATCAAACCATTCTAAAAAATGATGCAGTCATTTACAGTATATCCTTTAATCTGTAATCTTTTATAGTACAGCTAAATAATCTACTACTATTCAGGTTTTTTACCAAATGCCTAATGAAAAGTAAAATATATAAGCAAGACATATATACACCATAAAATGCTGCACTTCAGCCTAGAGCAATACCCTAGAAATGTTTTTGCCTCTGTCTATATATGTGTCAAGGTTAAGAGTTGCCATGGAAGGTGGCTGTTTAAGAACCGTGACTATAAAAAACTCCTTGAGTCTACGGAGGACAATATGCTTAGCGAACGAAAATAAATATGTAAACTTGATTGGGAAAAATTAAAATAGGATAATTATAGTTATAAATCCACTGGAACAGTGGGATGCAAACAGCACGATTTGATTAGATGATTTGCAAGTTGATTAGTGATCCTTATCTTTTCCTCCAGCATTTAATTGCCCCTGTTGGTCTTACTTGGCCTGATGAGTGATCGCAAGGCAGAATTTATCACCTAATCATGCAGGCAGGTGTTTGGAGAGAAAATGGCATCACCACAATGGAAATTCAAACTCTTGTCAAAGCTCTCTTTACAAGGGATTTTCACTGTGCCAGGGGGATTTGGTCCAGGTTGACTTTATTTCCCAAGACTCTGTGGTATATGCCAAACAGTTTTCCCAACTCCTCAGCCTAGTAACTGTTGTTGACTTTCAGTCAGTGAATTATTGGTTTCCACTGGACACTCCTGGGGGTTTGCTCCTCATGCATAAACCCACTCCTGGAAACTACGTTTTTTGTGCTGTAGTGCTCAGAAATTTTGTCTGGGTGTCTCCCGAATCTGGGATGGTGGCAGAGGAGGGTGATGCACCCCACGTTTTCCTGCAGCCTGAACTGACCTTCCCGCATCGAGTGGGTCCTATTGCATGGGGATGGGGAAGGCTGGTGTCATCCCTATCTTGCATCCTATTTTCCTTGGTTTTCTTAGGAAAAAGCCAAGAGAAAGAGGATGCAAAAGAAATAGCCTATTTTTTAATACTCTGAAGTTATTTTCACTCTCTGCATCAAATGAGCTTGGCCACCAGGTCGAGGGAGGTGATTCTCCCCCTCTACTCTGTGCTGGTGAGACCCCACCTGGAGTACAGTGTCCAGCTCTGGAGTCCTTAGCACAGGGAAGACATGGACCTTTCATGGAAAGAGGGCCTATATGTAAGACGGGGCCAGACTTTTTAGCAGGGCCTGTATCAATAGGACACGGGATAATGGTTTTAAACTAAAAGAAGGCAGAATTAGATTAGATATTAGGAAGAAATGTTTTCCTGTGAGGGTGATGAGACACTGTCACAGGTTGCCCAGAGGAGTTGTGGAAGATCCATCCCTGAAAGTGTTCAAGGCCAGGTTCAATGGGTCTTTGAGCAGCCTGGTCTAGTGGGAGGTGTCCCTTCCTATGGCAGGGGGCGTGGAACTAGATGATCTTTAAAGGTCACTTCCAACCTGTTCCATTCTATGGTTCTATCAACAGAAATGACCCTCATGGCAAGGGGAGCCACTGTTTCCATTCCTGAGGGTGAACTGTGAAGACCTGTGCAGCCTTCTAACAGGCAGATGGATAACTACTGCTGATCACTGCAGGCACAGGAAAATAGTATTTCCCTTACGCTTTCTAATTGAATATGGGAACTCCAGCCACACAGTCCATCAGCTGGGTGATGCTACCAAAACACATTTTGTCTCCTAGCAACAGCTTGGTCTTAGGTGGCAAATGCAGAGGAGAAAAATACAACAAAACCAAGAGCAAAAAGAGAGAGTTTTGCTGGAATTCCACATTGGTGTTGCTGGAAGTTTGCATTGGTGTTATGCACATATCTGAGGGGAAAATTCAAAAGTCAGCAAAATATCAAATAGCAACTTTAGGCTTAAATCCAGCTGCTAATAATGTCCAGCAGTTATTGGTAAGTCACAGGCTTGTGTTGTATTTCTGCATGTCAGCTGATGATCCCTCCAGGGACAACTGCCTGGGACATACTTGAGAGCATCCATGCTGTGTGTCCAACCCACCTCCTTGAACTTCCAGCTGAGTCCAGCACCTTCATCTTTGCAATCCAGCAATAAATAGGGATCACTGATTGCATAAAAATACGACCCCAAACCTTGGGACTTCCAATGATGTAACTTCCAAGTGTTTGTGGAGCATTCAGCAGGTATTCATGGCATAAGCCAGTGCAATCATACTTACCTAGTAAGTGTTATTGTAGGAAGTCCTCCACCCACAGCAACACTTTGCTGGGGCTGAGCTCACCACCACCAGTTTCAAAAGGCAGACTGCAAAAGTGTTTCAAAGACAGGGTTGAGACACTTGGTGCTTTCAAAAATAATTGAAACTTCAAGTGTCTGACTTTTATAGCCTTGCTTACTTTCCGTGAACTGCTTCAAGCAAAAGTCAGCAGCACCACACAGGACAAAATACAGCATAAAGCAGGGCTTCCATGCACAGCAGTTCTCAGGAAGATTCAGCTAACTTAACTTTAGACATTCACACTTTGTTATCTAAGTTTAAGGTAAGTTCCATACACAGGCCATTTGTCTCATTTTAAAATAGGAAGTCACTATTTCTCTCCACTGACTATATTCAAATCTAAGGTTGCAAACACCAAACTTACCTTTTTCTTTACCATAGTTACCTGGCTTAAAGGTACTAGTGGTCAGCTAACCTTCTGGGGCCTTTTGACTGACAACAGAGTAATTCCAAGCTTACAGCAAAACAAGAAACATTTTTTAATGTATGACCCTCTCCTTAAAAATCCATAATTTTCTTATTATTTTGATTCTCAAAGGTCTTCAGTTTTTTCTGAACTGTATTCTGTTTTTTCTGTCTTTTTCAGTGCTGAATGTCATTAGCATTGACATGGGTTTTTTTGTCAAGCTCACTAATACAAATAGTAGGTTGATTTCCGTATCAGTTTCTTAGTAGCTCCCTAAATAGTTGTCTTCTACCCCAGTCTTTTTTTTTAGCTACCATTTTCATTTTAGCGAATTACTCACCTGCCTTGAATATGTTCTTCATGTAGCTGTTTCTAAAGTGATGTTATATGAACTACTTTACTGAAAACAAGATGAAAAACATGTTGAGATTTTCCCTGCTAAGAATCTATTAAGCTTATCAGAGAAAGATAACAGGGTAGTGTTATGTGACCAACCTCATATTAAGCTGTGCTAAACTATACTCTCTTTTGTCTACCTCTGCTGACTTTTGAAATAAAACTAACAGTTGGTGCTTAGCTAAATGAAAATTTTCATGCTTTTTAAAACCTAGAAGCTACTCTTGTTCTTCTCCCAGCACCTCTTCCTGAGTTAATATACCATTTACTAGTTTTAACAGGTTCTTGTGTTGGTTCTTTCAGGGTTTCAGATAGAGACAAAGCTGTCACATTTGTTTGAAAATATTAAGCCCTTAGATTTTTGTTTCTGCTCCAGATGCTCTCTCTCTTTCCCATGAGTCAGGCCATCTTTGCCCCACATGTCACTATGCTCACTAAAAACTGAAGCAAAGTTTTAAATTCATTTTTGGCCCAGGTTATCCTTAACCTCCACCCCCAATCTTTACTGCATAGCAGCCTCAAATTCCTCTTTTTTGCTCTGTATTTGTTTATATGACTAAAGAACATTTTACAACGTGTTTTTAATTTCCTTTGCAAGGTCTAACACAGGCCAGCTTTTGGCAGATCTCACTTTCTCCCCACACTTTCTGACCTGCAAGATGCAATTTTCCATGTTAGTCGGCCCTTTTTTTTCCATTCCTTGCAGACCCTTTGCCTACTCCTCATATCCTTTTCAAGGTGGATTGTCATCAGGTGGGTCTGGAGTTCTTCTCTGTGAGTTTTTGCTCCCTCCTAAAATGCAGACTCAATTATATATTGTTGACTTCAGGAATGTCCTTTGCAGTCAGGTCTCCAAGTTTCTCAATTCAGTTGACTTAACTGCTTTGAGATTTAAAAAATTCAAATGTAAGAAACCAGAAAAACAAATATTTGTTTCTCTTTCCATTCATTTTAAATAAAATCCCCTATGGTCTGATTGATCAGGGCTATTTTCTACAGCCACCTCTTCTGTAACATCCTCACTATGTCTAAATTAGGACTGTCTTCTGCAGGCTCAATAAATATCTTGTTGAAAAAAGGGTCTGTCAGCAGACCAGATTCAGGAACATCTGAGCACTATCATCACCCATGGCCTCAGTTTTATTATTGATATCATTCTACTCTGATCTATCTCTAGGAACAGGAGGTCTCCCACAGGTCTTGTTGACTGTCTAATGCTATTCCACAGTTCCCTAGCCACAGACAGATTTATCTAGAGGATCTTTAGTGGATCTGTGCTACTGCTGTAATAACATTTAGTTTTACAGTGCTATTCAATAAGGCAATGGACCCTGGTTAGTTTCATTGTAGCATGTTTTTCCTTCTTTACATACAGCCACATCAGTCATGTACAAGTGCTTTGCTGTCACCCCTACCTCTATCTGTCCTGCATACTGCCTTTCTCTCAATGCCTGTGCTCCAGTCAGAGGGACATCCCACTATTTTTCTGTCAGCTTTGTAATTGCCTAGTTGTAGGTCCTACACCAGAAGATTGGGCTTCTACGTCTTGCTGCGTGGGCTTGTTACACAGTGTCCAAGCTGTCAGTTCCTGTACCCAACCTCTCTTGTTTCCTAGCAAACAAAGTTGTTGCACTGCCTTTTGCTTACCTGGCCTTCTGAGTACAACTTTGTTTTCTCCTTGCTTTGCAGATTCCTATCTCAGCTATGATGTTTTTGTTTTGTTTTGTTTCATTTTGTTTTTTTTTTCCTTCTTCCTCACTTATTCCATTTTAAGTTTCCTATGTATTAACCTAGGGTGAGACAACTTGAGTCTGCTCCAACCTTAACCTCAATATTTTGACACTCCATAATCAAATGCAGTTTAGCTACTGAGGACAATTTTCTTCCTGTGAAAGCTTTCCAGAAATTGAATGTGCTGAAACCATTCTTTCTAGCTCTGTCCTTGAGCTCTTTGTTGGTTTTGTCAGCTTGACATGCTTTTGCCTTTTCTTGCTATGAACTCTGAGACTTGGACTGCAGATTACTTAAGCCTTCACCTCTTCAGCAGACAGAAAAAGTCACTTCACAAGAAACATTGCTGGCTAATTTCCTTCCACCCCCCTAAGTCTTTTCTTATAGCATAAAGAGATCTAAAAATGCCCGTATGTATAATTTTCACCAGAGCAGGAAACAAATAAAAATGAGAAGGAAAGAGAAGGTGCAAATTCAAACCAATCTCTGTCAGTCTCAGAAATACTTTTTTCTGTACTTCTGAAGTGTTAAACATGCAATCCTGTGTAGCTGCTTTGTGTTACTGTTAACTTCCCATCTGACATGCTACATCTAAGGAGTTGTTCTCTTGTATGGCTGTTAATGCGACATCTACTCTTAAAATGTTCAAGAGATGAAACTTATACTTTAAATGGCTGCCTAAAATGGCATGTGCTTCATTAAATATATATATTTGGAAATGAGGAGTTTGCTATAAATGAGTATATATTGCCAAATATCTGAGATAGAATCAATACAGTCAGTCTTCCTAAGTTTCATATTAAGCAATAAAAAATATTAAATGAACAGTTTGTAGTACAGTTTCCTACACAAGGCTTTCCAAGAGTCAGCACTTAGTGTCTTTTTTGATACACGTACATTAATTTAATATGTATGCTTTGCCTAAGAACATGAATAAGTCATTCCTTTTAATGTTTTCATTTGCATGTGTAATTTGAGTATGGGAATCAGTGGAAACGCACTTAAATGCTTATGCTAGTTTATTCACTTTGGTTTGAAAATTGGTGTGTGCAACATGGGGAAGAAAGAAGTAATCTAGGCAGAAGAGGAGTTGATGGGAAAGTAGGTTATAATTTACTCACACGTTGTTCATGTAGTGGACAAGCAGTCAAATCTGCAGGGAAGTTGGTATTTCCTAGTGCATTTGGACGGATATAAAAATAACATCAACATGACCAGAACCAGTTTCTACAAAAACATATGTTAATTAACTACATTTCCTAAATTATATGGTTCCTGGCCCAACCCTGCTATGATGACTATCATGCCTTCTTCCACCCAAGTTCAGAGAAATCATACCATTCAAGGAGGCAGAACTGAAGCTTTTGTGAGCATCTGTGTGTGCTTTGCCTTTCAATTACAACAAGATCATGGTTTATTTTTTTTTTTCGCAAAAATTTTTCTGGAAGTGTCCACTCCACAGAAACTTCAGGATTTCTTTAAAAACTAATTGAACTAAAAACTGATTTTAAACTGAAATTAAATTTAAAACTGAAATTAAGCTGAAAACAGAATCGTTACAGTAATTTCTGCAGAATGTTTCTGAGGTTGGTATTTTTGAGCAAGACTGTTACAACATTGTGTTAGAAGATAGATGTTACTTCCTACTAATTTATAAAACATGATCAGAAGCCATAAGGAAGACCTATCTTTTTTTATTATATCAAGGAAGGTTTGTGGATGGGCAGATTATGGGTAAAGGATAGGGGCTGGAGGGTGGCTGCTAGTACATCTGTGGCAGCACTCCAGGGACTTTTGAATGCATTTTTCCCAAAGAGCTTCATGGAGCTCTTACAAGAGGTGTGCTGCTGCCCTGCACAGATCCCCATCTCTCACATGAGAGTCTCCTAGCAGAGGATGAGGTCTGGCAAAGGGGCAATTTTTGTGCCGGGGGCTCCTGAGCATGCTGCAGCTTCCCTGAACCCAGCAAGTCATCTTGTGGCCCTGCCCTTCTTAGAGGGGGAGAGCTGGGGCTCACAGCCTCCCCCTGAAAAAAGAGAGATTCCCTCCACTGTCTGACTGTTTTTCTGTAGAAGCTATGAGTGACAGCCCCCCCTGCCCCGTGCTGTACCACCCCTCCTTTGCCCTTTTGGGAGCTAGAGCTCTTCGTGCTGACCACAGCCCTGCAACTATTCCTTCTTCTTCTGTAGCCTGAGACATCTTTGCTTTTGTCATTCTCTTCTCCTCCTTCTCACCCAGGGACCTGGGCTTCCTTTTCACTTCATAACCCCCCATCACATTTCTCCTTGCCCCTCTCTTCCTGCAAGGGATCAAGCTCCCACCGAGGACTCCCTGCCCAGATCTGCCCCTCCTGCCACCCTGCCCAGCACATGCCCCAAAACTCTTCTGTCAAAAATGTGACCTTTAACAGCTGCCATCACCCTCAGTCTGCAGGAAGCCAACTTCTTGCCTCAGAATAAAATTATCAGTGAACTCTCACATTCAGATTTTCAATGGATTTCTCTTTGGTGGGCCTTGAATGGGGCTGAAGACCACAGCCTGAAAATCCTCACTGGGCCTAAGAAGGATCTTTCAGAATTTGAGCTGCTTTGTTCTTTGCTTTTAGCTACTTTGCAAATAAATGCCCCAGAGATCTTACAGCCCCACGCCTGCATCTTGACAAGTGTTTCTTACAGCAGCCTACAGAGAAGCCTCCCCCATACCATGAGGTACCATGGTGCTGGCTTGAGCCAAAGAGGTGATGGACAACAGAAAAGGGACAAAGTTAGGGAAGACCAGAAGGTCTCACAATTACTCAGTTTCAGGCTATGTACTTCCAGACAGTTTTACACATTTGTTTAATACCTGTTTTACAGTTCAGATGGACTCACACTTTGCAGAGATGTAAATGCTACATAGGAAAAAGCTTCCTTTGCATCTTCTGTCTTGCTTGTTTAATCAACGAGTTCAGACATGTATCTTCAAGTTTTTAGGGCTTGAGGTTTTTAACTCCTTTCTCTTTTTTTATAACAGAGCAGTCCAAGAGGACTGTTTTCCCTGTTACATTTAAGAGCATAGCACAATTTCCTTATGACTTTGGGAAAAATCTATAAAATCTTGGGTTTTTTTCTTCTGCTGGACACATGATACCAATTATTGAAAAGCAAGGGATGACTTATTGCATAACACTGAACTTTCTCCTCTCTTGGAAGTGAATGCTCCTGCCACTACACTAGTTAAAGCTAATTTGCTGAAGAACTGATTGCAGAATCCCAGCTCACCTGCTTTGTGCTACTTATTAAATAATGTGTCACACTGCAGAAGAACTCAAACTGGATCTTGTCTTACTTTTTCCTGCCATAAATAAAGAAACAAAAATGTAAAAAAAACCAATTCAGTCTAAAGCAAGAAGCTGGAGGTCATGTTTTACTGGAAGGCATCATTATAAATTCAACAGTGGTCACTGTTATGAGGGGCTAAGAGAGTATCACATATAGACAAGTACCAGCTGTGGAGGAATCTCTTTTACATATTGCAGAACTGCTCTGCCCCTCCTGCTGGTAACCTCCCAGATCCCTGGCTTCCTGCAGCCCAGCTGCAGATCACCCCAAAATGCCAAGAAATGGTACAGAGCAGGTCCACATCTCCTGCGGAGGGACACCCGTGCCTCTTGGACCTGCAAATGTTCACAAGTCTGTATGTGCTTCAGCAGCTACCCAACACAACCAAATATCAAGTGCTTCACACTCCACTTCAGGACTTGGTTACTGCTCAAAATTCAAGACTTTGGTCTTGTCGCTCCCCTGTTAATGCAGCCAGGTATCTACAGCCCCACCTGGACTGCTTTCTCCTCTGACCATATGAAAAGAGCTATTTCTCACCCCCAATTCTTCATGCTTTGGCATGCAAAAGCCAATCGAATCGCTGGGATTTATAAGCTAGGGCAGGATGCATTTTGCTTCATTTTAGCCACCTACAATTGGGAAACTAGATTCCTCCCCTTGCTTAGATGGTGTTGTAAGATGGGACAAATGCTCCCTCTGGAGGTGCTCGTTCTCTGCAGTATGCACAGAGGCAGTGCAGGACACACACATTCTGCTGCTTCCGAAAGTCACCAGAAATCCTCAGAAATTCTCTAAGTGGGGAGGATGACCAGGAGAGGAAGGAAGAAACTGGGGTTTCTACACCCACAGGCCAGTTCTGGTGGCAGAGACAGAATCACAGAGTCACAAATTCATGATCACAGGGGGGTCGGGGTCGGAAGGGACCTCTGAAGATCATCTAGTCCAACCCCCCTGCTAGAGCAGGATCACCTATGGTAGATCACAGAATCACAGAATCACAGAATGGTAGGAGTTGGAAGGGACCTCTGGAGCTCACACAGGAATGGGTCCAGACAGGTTTTGAATGTCTCCAGAGAAGGAAACTCCACAATCTCTCTGGGAAGCCTGTTCCAGTGCTCCGTTACTCTCACAGTAAAGAAGTTTTTCCTTACATTTAACTTCAACCTCCTATGCTCTAGCATGTGCCCATGACCTCAAAGGCACGCAAGTCCCTTCTACAAGTCTAGACCACAAGTGCCTATTTGTAGCATGGCAGGGTTGGCAGGAGATGTGGGAGGTGGTCATGATTGGGGGGTACAGAGTTTAAAGACACAAAGCTGTAGGGGGAGGGGTTTCACCTGCGCTGCTGCTTGATGAACACCTTTCAAAGATGAAGCCAACCTGCATATGCTTGAGTCAGCTGGAGGACAGGTACTGCTCCCTACATATCACACCCTCTGCCCAGCAGCCTTCCTGCTGGATACAGCAAGTTACAGCACATCTCTCTCCATTTTGGCATGACTTAACCCATCCTGCTACAGGTGCACAGAAAAATGCAGTCCCAGGTGCATGGAAAATCAGCCCTGTTAGTTTTTGCACCATCATAGGTGAAAAACTTGCCTGAAAAACCAAGCCAAGTTTGGCCCAGGGTTAATATGGGACAGAAAGATCTTAAGCACATTGGGCATGTCCGTTTCTGTACCTGTGTGGCCAGACTCCTCATAACCAAGAAAGTATATATGTCGTGCCGAGTGGATTTGAAAGAGAAACTTAGCCTAACAAACCCAGCATTTAAAGATGGAGAGAAATAAAGAAGATGAAAGTGTGTTTCTACCCGCTACAGCTCTGTTGTGGTTTGCAAAATTAGCCTGGAGCACTTTCCAAAATTATTTTCAACACTCCTGAACACTTGCAAATTATATGTTTTATTTCATTTGAGGTTGTTTGGGTTTTTTAATTTACCAAAAAAAAATAAAAATAGATCCTTCCTTCTGGATTTTCTGAATTATAAAAACAAGAGCGATGATGAATCTTTCTGCTTAGTAGTGAATGACATCATGGACTACAGCTCTCCCTCTTCCTAAATGCTGCCTGTTCTTTCACTGGGGGTTGATGGAGACCAACTAGCCCATGCAATGTCACTCTTCATGTGGTTGGCATTCCATGGAAAAGACAGTGCAACATTTTTGGCTACTCTTTTATAACAAGTTGTTCTTCTTTCTGTTTATTGGGGCTGGTCTTTCCCTAATCTATGCTCTTTTTTAGCTGTGTGTGTAGCCATCAGCCATCACTGTCACCCACAGTGCCTCAATATTGCTCTGTCTGACAGAGATAGCAGGACAGAGCTTATAATTAAACCTGGAAACCATTACCTCTGTAAAAGGATTAATAATAAACATTCTAGTGATGTTCTCTTAATCCATCATTGACAAGAGTATTTTATTATTTGTTATATATGTCTGTATTATTTATTATTATATTAGAATCAATAGTATTAACATTGATATATTTATGTTGTATATTCCTATATTTGCTCCTTTGAGGGAAATGAAAAGATGCATCAAAGCAGACAGCCAGGCCCAGAGCAAAAGGTAACCTGTAAGTCTCTGCTGACCAGACCAAAGAAATCAAAGCACCTCCAGAGCACAGCTTGTCCCTCTGCTCAAGTGCTTTGCCACCATCTCAAACAAAGCACCCTCGGAGAGTCACCGACCAAGGGACCAACATGAGAAAGTTCTGAGTCAGAAACACATCTGAAGCTGAAAACTGGGCCTTATTCTCACCTCTGGCCAATTTGTATTTGTCCAAGAAATTGGAGGGAAACGTGTCAGTCGCTTTGGGGCCAGGGATTTGGGCAGAGGGATGCTAATACTGGTTTTAGCCTGGGGCTTTTTATTGACTTGGAGATGGCTGGATGTTCAGTGCTGGTTTTCGTGCAGACCAGCCCATGCCAGGCTCCCCCTGGGGCTGCTCTCCATCGGCAGTTATCCCCTTACCTGGGGTTAACACCATCTGCTCTTAGTTTTTGTTATTCCCAGCATAAGGATATTTGTCAGGAGATAAGTTAGTCTTTTTATAGTCAGGCCTGGAGTTTCCATGGTGAAATTAGCCAACAGGAGTTTCCTCTGCAAAGCAGAGCATATCCTTTACTGGCAAAAAACATGTTACTCCCTTGGTTGTGAGGAAGTGTCATTGTCTAAGATCTATTCTGGTTTTTGAGGGCTCCGTATCCTCAAATAAATATTTTTAACCTGAAAAGAATATTTGTACTGTCCAGTGAGAGCAGTTCACTGGGTTATTTTTAGTTCTGCTTGTGTGTTTGCTTTATCTGTGCATCCCTTTTTCCCTATTGTTTTTTTTTTTTACAAACATTTAATAGAAAATGAAAGCAAAGATAATAGATTAAAGTAATTCCCGGAATTAATCCACTAATGGGACCAAAGTAACACCAGGGATCTGACCTGCCGCAGTCAATGTGTGTCCTAACCAACAGAAATGTTTTTGATACAATATTTTCTAAAAGTTTCAGAAGCCTTTGAAGATGCCCAGAGCTGGCGCATGGGCTGGACCTCAGCTCTTAGACATTAAGCAGAAAACCACCTCTTGTCCTTCTGATAGTTGATGTGCTGGGCTAGAAATGAAAAATCATCTTATTTAAGGCTAGGCACCTTGAGGCAGAAATTAATAAAAGGCTGATTATGAAGTCGTATGTAAAAGCTCTGGTGTTGGCACATAGCTAACCTTGATTGCACCCATGGTGAACAAGGACCAGCCCCATTAAAACCCACAGGGTTACAACATTATAAGCCTGGTGTGAGGCCACAGTCACAACCCAAAGGCATCAGAGGACTATACATCTAATAAGTTAAAGAAATTCCTTTATTTTTTTCCCTTGGGCCTGATTATCTTCATAAATTGGCATTTTGCTGATGCTGAGGCCATGTTTTTTCACAGCCTGCTGGAGTCAGCATGACTGAAAAGTCCGTATTTTGGTGTTTTGCAGAACTGGGGCCTTGCAGTGCTTATGTGCTCCAACATCCTACTCTTTCTTTCCTTGATGCTTCCCAGAGGGAGCAAACTGACTGTGATGAATGTGCTTTACATTGCTAGCAGTCAGCCAGAGCTACCTGCAACTCCCTGATGAAGCAGCTCTGGTTCTGTCACGGAATAATGAGAATTAATGACTCATCTGCTAATTGAGCTTTTGTTGTATACATTTGGGCTTATTTTCTGCAGGAACGGAGCACTCTTGGCTCTTACTGATGGCAAGGCTTGAAGCAGCCTGGAAAATCAGGGTCCTGGATCATGTGTAAGCACAGACATGAAAACATGTTGGAGCCATAGCACATTGATCTCATCTGCATTGCTGGTGTCACTGGGGCAGATCTGTCTTCTACAGCTGCTTCTGCCAGTTCAGAAATATCCTTCTAAAATACATTCATGGTTGTGACAAATGTCAATGCAAAGCAGTTCTTTGGCATCTTTATTTAAACAGAAATGTGAAGGGAAAGTTTAAATTAAATAATTTGGAATGGAAATTCCAAACTTTATCTTCAAAGAATATGGGTAATAAATCTTTTTAAAACAAGGAATTCACCAAAACAAAAATGCATGTGGTATGGAATATGATCTTGAATTTGCATATCTACATTAGTCAAAAAGTTCGGGCTAAAAAGCATCAAAAAACAACTTTTCATCAAACACAACAGATAAATATCAGTAGAGGCATGGAGATGCTTCCAGAAAGAGAGATGGTGCAAAACTAGCCTGTGGCAAACTTTGAATAGGGTCCAACCTTATCTAATACTGCAAAGACAAACACCAAATCCAAACCAGGCTGCCAGATTTTGGGTTGATTTGAACTAAGAGGCTTAATATCCCGATGCCCATGTGCAATATTAATGATGGTATTGAGAAGTGGGATGGTTTTATTGTCTCTTTAGAGTTTTTTATGTGACTTCAGGGTCATGTTGCTTCCAGAAGACAAAACTATGAGTAACAGCAGGTCATTCCAAGTAAGTGCCACACAAAAACCTTAAAGATGCTGTGGATTTTGCTTAACGTTTTCTTAATTTTACATATATTTGAGAGGCTGTGGTGTAAGGCATGAAAGGAAAGGCATGGGGTCAGAGGGTACCAGCAGCAGCACTCCCAACTCTCTGCTGTCCCTCACTGTCTGTGGCCCACAGTAACTCATTTAACCTCTCTCTTTCAGCTTCTTCAGAATAATTACACTTAGCCCACAGGGATGTTGAAACAGAATAATTAACTAAGGTTTGTAGAGACCTTTGAAGATGTTAGGCACTGTAAGTGCTGCTTATTATGAATGTACATTATTGCACACTGTATACACGGTGGGATTATGAAGTATTTGATATTGTGCAATTGGAGAGAAAAAAATGAGGAACTTCCTTAGGGAGCCTGATTGGTATGTATTTCTAAACACAGTTCTTTCCCCATCTCAGTGTTATATTCCATTTAAATACCTTTCTCAAGGCACTGATGATTTTCTGTGAAGTTATCAGATATCCCTATGCAAACTTCTAAGAAAAGGTATAATTTGGAATTAATTCTTTTCATTTGTTCCTTGGCTTCATAACTGCAGTGGTGACAGCTGCCAAAACCATAGTAACTTTTTAGCCAAAATCAGTTAGCTTTGACTTTCAGCTCTTTCTTAATCCAGCTGTTGGTGTGGCCACACAGGTGCTAGTCTCAGGATGAAATAGGAATATATCCCAGAGGCTCTCAGGGCTCAGCTCAGGGCTTTGAATTTGAATGTGTTTATCCTCACAGCATCCTTGGGATAAAAGGAAGTGCAGTTATCATTAACCAAATAAATAAGTCTGCTTGCAAAGTACCACCACTAAATAAGTGCTAGAACTTGGGTTTGGTGACTTCAGTCTATTTGAAAGTCACCTCTTTTGGTAGTGATGGCAATGTACAATTTCCTTCTTCTCTGATCAGCATCATTTGGAAATCCCTATAACCCACCCTTTCTTCCCTCCAGCTGTTAAGCAAACTTTGCCCAAGCACTGCACTCTCTCTCTGAATGCAGAGATTCCCTTCCCCTGGACAATTCACTTTTTCCTTTTTTCCTAAGACCTTTCAGAGATTAAGCAGGACAGAACAAAAAGTTTGCCCACCCCAAAATGTGCACCATTTTCTGTGTAATAGATCAGCCTTCTTGCACTCATGTAGAATCACAGAATCACCAAGGCTGGAAAAGACCTTTAAGATCATAAAGTCCAGCCTATGACCAACACCACCACACCGTCTAGACTATGGCACTAAGTGCCACATCCAGCCTTTCCTTGAACACATCCAGGGAAAGTGCCTGCATCACTTCCCTGTTTAATCACCCTCTCCATGAGGAAGTGCTTCCTAGTATCCAACCTAAACCTCCCCTGGAGCAGCTTGAGGCTGTGCCCTCTTGTATTGTTGCTAGTTGCCTGGAAAAAGAGCCCAGCCCCCACCTGACTACAACCTCCCTTCAGGTAGTTGAAGAGAGTGATGAGGTCCCCCCTGAGTCTCCTCTTCTCCAGGCTAAACAACTCCAGCACCCTCAACCTCTCCCTATAAGACTTTCCCTCTAGTCCTTTCACCAGCCTTGTTGCTCTCCTCTGGACCCGCTCAGGCACCTCAACGTCCTTCTTGAAGTGAGGGACCCAAAACTGCACACAGTACTCGAGGTGAGGCCTCACCAGTGCTGTGCACAGGGGGAGAATTACATCCCTACTCCTGCTGGCCACACTATTCCTGATACCAGCCAGGATGCCGTTGGCCTTCCAGGCCACCTGGGCACACTGCTGGCTCATGTTCAACTGGCTGTCCACCAGCACTCCCAGGTCCCTCTCTGCCAGGCTGCTCTCCAGCCACTCTTCCCCCAGCCTGTAGCGCTGCCTGGGGTTATTGTGGCCAAAGTGCAGGACCCTGCACTTGGTCTTGTTGAATTTCATGCCGTTGGCCTCGGCCCATAGACCCAGCCTGTCCAGGTCCCATTGCAGCTTCTTCCTACCCTCCACTCATTGGTAATAATGTGAAATATTATTTATAGTGTGTGTGAATTATTAGTTATGATTATGCATAATAAAGTAGTGTAATATTGTAAATATTTGTTAGAAATTTATTTATGACATAAACAGAGCAAATTATCTCATGCTATTGTAAACCTCGTATCTGATGACACTGTAACAAAGACAAAACTTGAAGATTTTCTATCAATCATCCACATTGCGATGTCTTTGATCTTGATTATGCAGTGTCCAATCTGATGTCAGCATGCTCTCATTGAAATCATAACAAGGCCTTCCACATTACCCCTCTCCCACTGCAGACCAAGGACAACAAGAGCCATGTCCTTCAGAAAGCTGTGCAGCATCTCTGCCTTCACTCACATCTTGCTGGGGATCATTCCTTCTGTGTGCTTTTCATGTACATCACTTGGATAAATTACACTTCATTTGTTGTGATTCCTCCCATGGGAATTTGACCATATCTTCTCTGATTCTTCTCCTTGGCTTGCAGAAGAACTCAGTTTGTGTCTTCTGCTGCATCAAGAATATTTTTATCACTTAAAAACTAAGCCTGAGATGGCTGATCTGTCGGCGCAGTGGTTGATTTTCCTTCTCTTTCCTTTGCGATCCTTATGAGGAGCAACTGGGGTTGTTTAGCCTGGAGAAAAGGAGGCTGAGGGGAGACCTTATCACCCTGTACAACTACCTGAAAGGAGGTTGTAGAGAGATGGGGGTTGGTCTCTTCTCCCTCATAACAAGTGACAAGACAAGAAGAAATGGCCTTAAGTAGTGCCAGGGAAGTTTAGGTTAGATATTAGAAGAAACCTCTTCACTGAAAGGGTAATTAAGCACTGGAATAGGCTGCTCAGGGAGGTGGTTGAATTACCATCCCTGGAGATGTTTGAAAGACATGTAGATGTAGTGGTTAGGAACATGGTTTAAGTCCTGGTCTTGGTAGAGTTAGGTTATGGTTGGACTCGATGATCTTAAAGGTCTTTTCAAACCAGAAAAATTATGTGATTCTGCAATTCCCCTTGCCTGAAGGATGCTCCCAAATGGGGAAGGTCTCTCAGATAATGTTGTCCCTCCCTGTGCCACCTTCCCATCCCAGGTAAGTCTGACAGGAGCACACTTCAACAAAACAGTAGGTTAGAGGCTGGGCACCTTGGAGGACACCTGAATCATGATTGAAGGTGCATTTCTGCTAAACCTAAGAATCTCCAGCTTTCATCTCCAGCATCTGATGGTGAGTTGCTGGGAGCCAGGTGACGAGCAGCCCTTGCTGGGCATTGCTGCCCACTCTGGGGACCTGCTCCCCAACACAAGCTGAAAAGCAGAAACCACCAGCTCATCAGAAGCAAGGCTGTGGAAGTTCACACATTATTAAGGAGGGGGAAAATGTTCTGCTTGAATGAGGATGATTTTCTGTGCCAAAGCTCTGCACACACATAAACTTTCCCCATCCATTCAGCTTTTTTTCCTTTCCCTTGAATTTCTGCACCAGGTGGTGCCCAAATGTGAGAAGGCTGGATCACTCAGACAGGCTGCCTTTACAATGAGTAAATTACTATTCACAGTAAAACCAGTTAGCAAAGCTGAAATATTCCAGTTTGCTGGTGCACTGCAAAGCACAGGTCCCACATAGGAAGATGCCCGTGATCTCCAGCCTATATCCACATCCTGTGAGAAGGGGCAGGCACACCAGAGCACATTGGTTCTCAAGGTACAGCTCAACTACAAACTGATTTTATTCTTGCTGCATCTCTTCAGTGCATTCCCAGTTTACCTCCTCAGAGGCCAGAGAGGAAAAGATATGTGCGTGTTGCCGAGTATAGTTTTTCTTATCCCGGTTACAAATTCTTTATGAAGTATTAAAATAATTTGATTACTCTCCTCTTCCTTTTTTGTGGCTCTCAGCCTCTCAGCGAGTCATTTTATTAAGAAGAATCCTGTCTGTTTTTCTCCAGAGGAGTCAGGGTGCACAAAAAAATAAGCCACTATGAAAAACACAGATAAATTAAAATCAGAGAGGAAATTACTGTCTTGCAGCACACTGCTCCTCTCCATTCCAGGGCTGGATTCTTCTCTATGTTGTGTTTAAATGCTACTCCAGCCAGTTTTAAGTGTCCCAAGTGGTAACATTTCTGCTTTTCCCCTAAGATATTACTATATGAAAGAAGTCTCATTCCCCAAACAGGGAATCAGCCCAGCTCACTTTTGAAATCTGCATAATTGCAGGATTTCCACTGGAACGTAAGATGTGAGACTCAAAAAAAAGCCTTTTGGCCCCTTAAGTTGGTTCTGTTGAAAACAACCATTCATTCATGCAGTTTTAAATCTTAATCTTAAAATAGTCACCTTGTGACAAGTCACCCTACCCCCAAAGATTTCTGATAAAAATTGTTTCGTTACTCAAACTATGCACTGAGGTTTTGTATCTTACTTAAAGGTATGGTCGGTGAGAAGAGTCCTAAAAGATTTCACTCTGAAATCACTGGTCTGGGTCAAAGTTTGCATGAAAGGCTGGTGTTTTAAATTTATTGTTCAGGAGGTACACCAAAGGTGTATTTAGGTCTGACAGTGTCTGGTGCGTATGGAAACTCACAGCACAGCAATATCCTCACCCCCTGCCCTTTTCCCTATGGCAGGACCCCCACAATGGTGGAAGTACTGGATGGAGGTGGAAAGTTCTCACCACACATTTCATGGGAGTGAATAAAATTTGTTTTTTCTGTCTCTTCCCCTCCTTTTTCAAGTCAGTGACACTGAAAAGGGGAAGAAAAAATAACTGAGCACAAGCTAAGGGAAAGAAAAATAGGATTTGGATGGAAAAGCAGTTGATGTTCTCCTACACATTCGCCTCTCCTTGCTCTTGCCCTGTTAGTTGAAGGCTTACCAGGTTGTCTGACCTCAGCCTCTGAGCTGGATGTGCTCCGAGTTACGTGGCAGTTACTGGTGTGGCCAGTGCCTCTCAGTCACTGTTTCTCGAAGCTGCAGAAAATCAGAAATAGCATTTCCCCTCCCTGCAGGGAGCTGAGCTCTCAAAAGGCAGGGCAGCAAAGGATAGAAGATAGTTTCATCAGGAAAACAAATTATTTCAATGTATGTAGGCCTAAATTAAGGTCTTAAGACAAGCTGATGAGATTGTTATGGTCATGAGTTATTTAGAATTTGCATATAAGCATTTTTGCATAAAAACAATAACACTGTTTAAACAAATATATTATTTTTAGGTTTAGATGCTGTGTACTAAATAGACTTCTTGCAGATTTTCTCTGGAAGTGAGACTCAGACTTCTGATGTGCTACCCTTTCTTCATACCCCTTGCTACTTGGATGAGCATCCACCTACACATTTAAGTTATCCAGGGGAAGGTAGCTAATACTGTTTTTCTGTGCAGTGAAGATCACAAAGTCACAAGCCCTCATAAATTACAAGATGTGCTGCAATCAGTTAAAATCTGTGGGAAAACAATTAATAACCAACCAGCAGGTTTGATGAAGGCAACTTGTACCTGGCGAGGTGATGAATGTACACAAATGAGTTATCTTGGAGGAAGGACTCCTCTTCCTCAGCAGCTGTGAAAGCAGCTCCCACACCAGCTGACAGACCTTCATCCCAGAGAGGCCGGTGGCATTAAACCCTCCCCGGTCATCCCTGCAGCAACAGAATTTCCTAACTATATTCTCCATTGCTTTGTAATCTTCAAAGCAGATAGTTTTCCCCCAGGAACAGGACCTGATTTCTTTACATCAAGGGTCTGGCAATGAAGACAGTGCTTGGACGAAGCCCTTACAGCAGGCAAGAGCTGTACTAAGGGCTTGTCCATGCACAAAGGTTGCACCATGTTATTTTCTTAAGTCAAATCAAAACAATACCAAAGGGTTCCACAAGCTTGCAGTCAAATACAAACCCTGAAAGGAGGATTTTTGTTATGAAATCAGTGCCTAAGTGTGGGAAGGAAGAAGCCATCATCTTAATTCTCCTCTTAACCTTCTAAAACATTTTGTTCCCTTTCTGTTTTCTCCTTCTGTTACACTCACATAGTGTTTCAAATCATTTACACTCTGCATGTTGTTTAGCTATGTCTGTCCTCACCTTCACACAAGGGTGAACTTCCCATTGAACCTAAATCCACTATTCCTGTTAAGAAAATGTGCTTGATCCCAATGCTGAAAGTTGCTGAACATCTTTACAGTGCTGCAAAGCCTCAGCTTTCATTTACTTCAGGATAAGTGGCTGACACACAGCACATTGTAGGATGTTCTCCTGCTGGGTCTATGCAAAAAAGAGCTCAGGTAATTATTAAAATCTTAATTTCAGCTGTCAGTAATAATTTCAGCCCTGCCTGTCAAAGAGGGTTGGAGCCATGCATCTGACAGCAGGCTTTGGGCCCCAGCTACCTTAGCATGTAAAGTCAACTGATGCACAAAACCAGGATTTTACAACTCTAGTGCTTTTAAAAAGGCCTTTCCTGACTACAAACATGGAATTTGACCACTCATTCATTGCCTGGATTTAATTGCAACTTCTGACTGCAGTCAAACTGCACATTTGAGAACAACACTACTCATCTCCAAGGAGCAATTGCACAGGGGGGTTTCCTCATATTTGATAGCTCCCACAAGTGCTAGGATCAAAAGAGGCATTTTAAAATATTCTCACCTGTTTTAAAAAATACAGATATGTCCAGGCTTTCTCCAACTAATTTCCTTCATTCTGATCAGTCCATCATCTTTGTTTTAAAGATAATATCCTCAATTTCGCAAGCACATAGTCTTGCCAATTGCTCCTTGCTACAAATTCCTCGTTTCCACAATAAAATATTTTTATTATGCTAAAATCCAAATTACATTTCAGCCTCGCAGTCAGTTGCCTCTAATGGCGTAGCCACATGGTTTGTTGTTTTTCTTTTTAGCTGGTATCATTTCACTAATACCTGTGGCCCCCCATTACAGCACAGCCCACATGTACTTGCATCAGTGGGGAAATACCCTTGCTGAGGGGGTAGCAGGGGGCTGGACGAGCGATGGGGACTCTGCACACCAGCTTGGCCAGTACCAAAATGTTTATGCAACCACATGGTGATTTCAATATGAAGACAGAGTGATAGATACATACTAGATATACTTACAATTATCTTGGATTGAAGCAAATATTAGTATAAATTTGTGTACCACTTAAAGCTACATGACTGTGCTATGTTTGATTAAAATAAAAGACATCATGGTTTTAACTTCTGTTACAATATTAAATTCAAGCAACAGAAGCACCATTTTGAGGAGGGGACACACACACTTTGTTTCTTCCTGACACCCACCTGGCTGAGTCCCATGTAACTCTGCATAAAGCAGTTTTCTGCTACAGAAATGTATCAAACTAGGATTCAACAGTGTGTAACCTCATATTTTATTATTATTTACATTTTTATAACACACATATACAGATAATATGCATTGAGGTATTCAGGCTGAATAATACACTTTAAAATCTTAGTGAAAAAAACACCACAAAACAGTCTTGTTAGCAGATATTACCCAGCCATTCAAAGCTTAATTATATTCTTAGTCAATTCTGATTTACATTTAAATTACAAATTGCATTTTGCTAGCATTAATTTACAATGCTACTTAAAAAATACATATTCCGTGGTACATGAATAATAATTCAAAGCAGCCAGATCTTGTTGGAGTGCTATGATCTCTTGATAGTGGGTGCTGAATATTAATATTTCTAGAAAGTTTTGTCCATTTGAATATAACATTTCCTAATGTATAAGCCTTGCACATTTGAATTCAGCCAACCATCCGTGGTGAAGCCTGTTGCCATAGGATTTGCAGAATGAGCTGCCTGCACACGCATTTTTTTAGAAGACTGCAGCATAGCTCCATGGAAAAATGCTCTAAACCCACATATGCTCATTACTGGGCCAGAACAAGGAGCTTTCTATGAACCACTTCACTCTGTGACCATGTTAAATGTCAAGACTGAGTAGGATCCAGTGACATCAGCGTGTGGCTGGCAGGTTTTCGAGGAAGGCTCAGAAGTGAGTGGGATTGTTCATCTGGGCCCCAGAGCAGGAGGATCTCTCCTCTGCTTCCCAGGGTGAACCTTTTGCTTCCTTGGAGCTCACCTGAGTGTTTGCACTCTTCCACCAGTAGCTCACGGTCTCCTCTTGACCCAGAGGCATGTGTTTATGGCACTCATGGAGCACATTTTGCTCCGATGGGTAATTGTTTCCATAAATCTCAGAGAAGCTGAGTTTTTTTTAATCACCTTTAATTAATCCCATTCCAGTGTAGTGACAAGCATCTTCTGTTGGGTAAAAACCCAAAACTGAACGTTTGCTTCTTACAATAAAAAGTCCCTTGGCACAGGTATGTACTAGTACGGTTGTGCTGCCCTAGCAAAGGCCAGTTCTGGAGAGTTTGCTGTGCACAGCCAGGACTGTTCTCATTATTTCACCTGCAGAAGACGTCCCGGAGCTCACGAGACTACGTGTGGCTTACATCAGTTGGAATGGGTGGTGGGCAAGGTTGTACAGCATTAAATTCCAGTTTAAGAAAACTTCAGTCTTGAAATTCAGAAACATTGCAAAGACATCCTTGGTTTAAAAAAAAAAAAATCAAAAAAAAAAATCCATGCTCTTCTGTAGGAGAAAATGGAAAGATGGAAAGAGGTTGTGAAAACAAAGCACAAAATAAAACAGAAATATAGTCACTCTCACTTACTCACAAACAGCAGTAATGACAAATGACTAATAAGCATGACTGCTCAAAAAGCTGAATTTATCTTTAATTTCCTCTCTCCAAAACTTTTTAGGAGCACAAGCAATATTATTTCAACTTTCCTTTTTTTTTTTTTTTTTTCCCCAGAAAGCTTCTTTTTTGATGGGAAAGGAGTTGCCTTGTAAATGCTGTAACAAATTCACTTGGATTGTATCACACTCATGCTATTTCATTTCAGCTCCCTGAGACAATTTGCTATAGAAAGGACCCATTCACAATGGCTGCTTTAAAAATTTCAAGTAAAATGTCCAAAACAGAGGGCCTAGCTGCTTTTAAAATCTTTTTCCATCCTAATATAACTGAGGGAGAAAAATAAATGCTTGCAGCTTTGCAGGAATAAACTGACTTCAACAATAACATCTTGGAGGAAGTTCACCAAGAAATGGGGTCCAAAATAAAGTGGATATGGCTAAAATGATGGAAAAGGAGGTAGAGTCAGGATTAACCTGAGTTTGGAAAAGTTTGATTTCTCATTACTCCTCATGACAGGGGACTGCAAGACAAGATGCTGTGCTGCATTGAAGCCCATGTTCCTCACAGGGCAGGGAGCAGCCCCGGAAGGAGGGCAGGTGCACCACTGCAGTCTCACTTTTGCACAGCTGGCAAAGCCTTTTCAATAAAAATGGTGTTGGGCAGCAAAAGGGTATATGATTTGCGTGAAAAAAAGGAGTATAACATTGCACGTACGAGGTATTGTACCATGAATTTACAGAGATGTTTAAATTGGTTAAATCAGGTATCTATATAAATCTTCATTTTTCTATTAAGCAACCACTTTTCCAGTAAAAAATTAATAACTTTCTCTGCAGAATAAGTTATATTGGCTTTAAAAGGATATGAATGGCATTCCCATGAGCACAATAAACTTTGCAGCTGTAGTTCTCAAAACAGAATTACTTTTTAAAGACTTTTTCAGCTAGCTAAAGCCCTGTCACTAATGGGCTAGGGTATGTGATCACCATCCCATGTTCCAGGATGGATGACGGAGGAACTTCTCCTTTCTGTCACGTTATGGTAACTAGTTAGCTTTGGTCTTGCTGTTCAGTCCTGTGAGTCAGAAGAAAGATCTAAGGTTACTCATCTATCACTAATACAACAGTGCAAATTGTCATAGCATGCAACATGATACTAATGTTAAGTTGGGGAAGCTGTGGATTAATGTTGGTGTTGTCCCTGTTGATTGATGCCGGCTCTTTGTTGCCTGGGAATGGGCAGTGAACAGCCTCCACAGTCCCTCCTTGTGGTTGCACGTCCCTGAGGAGAATGGGGGGAGCTCAGGGTCTGGCCTTGCTGCTCCAATTTGGTGCCTCCAGGCTGTCCTCTGCCCTGTCTCATGTAGGCAGGGAGCACCCCTTGGCTCTATTCCTCACCCTAACCCTAGGTGAGCCCCACCACTCACAGCCAGCTCCAGCAGTGCAGGAGCAGAAACGTCCTCCTTCCTCACATGCACTCGCAGCCACCCCTGTCCATATCTATGCCTCTGCAAGCTCAAGTGTTGACACTTGGTGTGAGCGCAGTGAGGATTAACCACTTACCCCTCTGTAACATGTGAAGCTGTCACAAGGGCCATGCAGATGTTGCTAGACGATCCACAAACATGAGTCTCTACACTTTGCAGTTCAGCTGTGTCTCATGTGTCTGGACCCAGCAAAGTCCTCTACTTCTGCAGCCACAACCCAGACAGGGACAGAAAGGCAGCAAGATCTCTTCAGGCTTGGACAAGTTAGGGGGATGCTCATTTACATCTTCATTTTTCAAATACAGCATTTTCTTGTAGAGAGATGGTCCCACCACGTCCCCAGACATCAACTGTACATGGCCTGTCCACCAAGCAACTTTATGAGCTACAATACTTGTATTCACCTTTTATGATTTCCACCATGTGAAGTTACCCTCTTCGGGTGACAGCAAAGACTCTAGGTTGAATATTTGCTTCTGTGTTTTCCCAGCTTGGGACTCTATGGGAGAGGAGACAAATATCCCACCAACTACCTACTTATGGACATCTTCAAATGGGTCTTTCCTGGTGGTGTGGGAGACCAACAGGCAGCTCCTGGAGCCTTGGTCAGCTCATGTGCTAAGGTCCACTGCAGCAGTTGCTTCAGTAACGCATGTGCATAAATTTTTAAATGTAATTTTTATTCCTTCTACCAGTTGTGTCTTTATTTACTGTTTAATTCGTAGACTTCTTCACTGCTCTCTCCACTATCACCTTGACACTGGACTCCAGAAGTGCACTGTTTCTAAGCTGTGTTCTTGCAATTGAGGTGTTTTAGCACAGAAAAGGCTTTTTAATGACCAAAATGCATCACATTTGACAGGGCCTCATTTGTTCACTTCCTGGCTAGCCCTCATCCAGCATGGCTGGTATCCCGCGATCCCCCCATCTCCGTCCTATTCCCTCAGAGGTGCTTTTTTCAGAGCGTGCACCTGTCTCCAAAGCAACTAACCACTTCTGCTGGGAGAGAAGCTGCCTTTCGCAGCCGCCTACACACGATACCTCCCCTCACGGCTGTTCTCCATTGCCATAGAAACCGCCCTCCCTCGGCGGGCCCATCCCAGCTGACCTGGTATTTGCTTTATCAATCTGCACCACTTATTCCCAGTGCCAATGCCAGCTTCTAATTATAGAAATACCTTGTAGATTATATCCCATGCCAGGACCAAGTTACTTCTCTTTTATGTGCGTGCCAGTGTAGAGGGGATGGGTTTAGTTTTGTTTTCATTAATCCTAGCAACAAAAAAAAGCAAGTTTGTACCTTGCCATCACTTCCCTGGAAAAGATTTGTTTCATGTTTAGTTTTAACAGCTTAATCCCACAGGTAAAGACAAGGAGCAGAGGTGGCAGTTGAAGATTATATTGCTTTTTCTTTCTCCCTCTCTAATTCCCTTCAAAGCAAGTTAGTTCCTGGGACAGGATAATATTCCAGTTCAAAACTTCTCAGAGTTTTCAGGAACCTGTGAATGACCCCATTAATCACTCCAGTGTTTCCCACCAGCATCCCCAGAGGAGCAGCATGGGTTTGTTTGATCTGCTGGAGACCTGGAGGTGATCTGGCATGTGCCAGGACTCTCCCCTCACCTCCACAGCCTGAGATAACATCACCTGGAAGGCAAGAGCAGATGTAGGCAGGTGAAAGTCTCCATCAGACCCACTGCATTCCACATTTCAGAAGATAAAAATGGAGTCTCCTCTTTATTCTTCACAAGGTTTTATACCCTTGAGCGGCACCTACCCAGTATATAGCAACTTATGTGCAAAATGTGGTGGCTGTAATTGCATGTCAGACATTGAAGTAAAATGAATTTATGAAAATTTTATCCCAGCTCTGTCTTCTGTTTCTTTCTGCTATATTACTTGGGTTTATATGACAGACAGATGGGAAAATATAAGGAAACACAGAGACAATATTGGGTTTAGAGCCTTTTTAATATGCACTGCTTTCTCCCTAGGAAAGTATCTTTATACCCTAATCACATCACCTCTTAATCTCTCTTTTTATGATAAACTAAAGAGACTGAACTGCTCGTGCGTAAAGACTTTTTTTCCCAAGCCTTCAAAATACTTTTCTGCCACTAATCTCTACAACCCTTCTGAATTCTGAAAATCAATTTCAGCCTTGCAGCCTGAGGGTCCTTGGCATTAGATTTTTTTTCACATCCTGTCCCGGTTTGCTAAATCTCAATCCAAAGGTTCCCCCTTTTTCCATGCTGTCTCTGGGATGAAAAGCTTCTCACGATGACGGGTGAAATTGCAGGGCACTGCTTCCTTTGGAGTGACCATGCTGATCTTCACTCTTCACCTGGTGTGAATCAGTCCTCCAGGAGCCCTCTTCCTTCAGTGCTGTCCTGTGTGATTTGTGTTCACCTACTGCAATTGCATCTCAAAAGCCTCTACACCTTGAGGGAGGGATGCAAATCCTTGGCAGGAAGTTTCAAGAATCCTGTTC
Organism: Hemiprocne comata; assembly: GCA_020745705.1. NCBI lineage: Eukaryota > Metazoa > Chordata > Aves > Apodiformes > Apodidae > Hemiprocne > Hemiprocne comata. The sequence goes on from CM036588.1 coordinate 88,747,517, forward strand.
TGCCACTGCATTGAACAGTGTCCCACTCCATAAGGAACAAAACTTTCTCATGTAAATACTGACATATACACATTTATTATCTGTTTTCTGCAGGCATTTTGTCTCATACTGCAATGGTCACAGGAGCAATGAACAAAATGGCAGGGACTCCAGCCAAACCCATGACTCTGATTCCAATGGGTAGTCAGAGAGATGCTTGGCAGTATTCAGACAGCTCTATTTTTAATATCGTGTTTACATGTGTAATGACCATGTGCACATAATAGCTGTCCCCCTCCCTGCTCCACCCAGCACTTTACAGTATTGCTCACTATAGCTTCAAGCAGACATGCCTTATGGCCATTCCCCAATTTGAGATGGTGTAACCTAGGGAAAGCACCTCGACCATTACACATGCAAATGTGCTATCTATCAGGAATATCATTTTAATAGATTTTTCACAGGTAACGTCTCCTGTTTGTCCCACTCACTGTCCCAAAGACCCATTCAGGCTGGGATGCAGGGAAGGGGAGACACCAAGAGGGAGGTGGGGATCCAGCAGTCAGGGTGCTTTACTGCTGCGGGTGCTCTGCAAGCCTATTGCATCTCAGAGCTTTGCAGTTAGGCAGGAAAAACAAAGCAGTCACCAGGCTATCACAGGTAGGTGGCCTTTCTGTGAGATAAAACTGCTGGAATCACATCTGGGCTGGCCCAAGCCTGAGCACAAGGGGCCCAAATGCTTTAGCTCATCGTCAGTCAAACCTCTCCTTGATTTCTGGCTGCCTGGAGTGGTGGGCTGCAGTCAGCAGCAGCAGACAGGTCGTAGGGCCAACCTCTCCTCCCAGCTATTTCCAGTTCTGCAGTCATCCTTTCAGACCCACTCCTGCAGTGTTTTTGCAGATGTGGCTTTCAGCACAAACACAATACAAGCTTCCTTAGCAGCAGCAGAAAATTATACAGGAGCGATGGTCCAACTTGTGGTGTCCTGTGCAGTGCAGAGCTTCCACTGAAAAGCAGTCAGAGCATGATGAAAAGCAGGTTTTAGCATCACTAGGGATATCTGTAGCAACAACAGTTTCTAAACCTGTAGCTGCAAACTTTGCTGGGAACATTATTCATTAAGCTGCGGTCAGTGCAGGGAATCAATTTTGGACCTCTTAATAGAAGCAACTGTACTTGCTTCTTAACAAGGTCTTCTGGGACTCAAGCATATAGAGTGACCCCTTGGCTCCCCATGGCAGCAAGGGAAGCACGGTGCCCATCCTGCTGCAAAGCACAGGGCCCCATACCCCTGGAAATAAATCAAGTTATGCCTCTGTTTTGGTTCCTGCTACCAGGGCTGGAGAAGCCGAGGCTGCAAGAGTGCTGCTGAGTTGGCTGCAGAGGTGGGAAAGGCAGCGGGGACACACACCCCACTTACTGTCCGGGCACATCACATTGGGCCACTGAGTATGGGACCCATGATTTTTGTGTGACCTATACCAATCTGCATGGCACTTGTACATAATTTAAAATATAAAGCCATCCATTTTCACTCCAAAAGGGCACTTTGCTGGAACCTATGCTGCTATCTGTGTAGCTGTGAACACGGAACACCCCAGTGCTGCATCCTGTCATACACTAAAGGACTGTGATAAGCTATGGGCTAAAATAAGTTTTAAACTCTTGATGCATTGTTTATGTCCTTCTGTATTACTAACCTGCTCTGTAATTCGCAGTGCACCATGCTGAAAGTGAGTAGGAGTTGGTAAGAACCTACTGCCAACATTTGTGTTTACTTTTCCCACAAGAAGGGAAATGTCTCGGCCATTCTCCTGAATTAAATATTGGGTTTTTTTTCTTGCTGTGCTGGGATAATATGATGGAAGGACGAAGCAGTGAAGTAGAAAACACTAAACTGTTAGCCTGTAGCCTTACCTCGTTGTGCAGTGCCTGGCCATGAGGACTGCTGGCCTGTAGGCATGATGCAATGCAGATCAGCCTCAGCATCACAACCGTGGGAAATGGCACAGGAGAAAGGAGAACAAGTGAACAGCTAAAGTGACCACACTTGTTCTGTTCACTATGGCCGTAGGCTGCCATCACGCACCTGCAGGCCATGCATTTGTAATGTGATTTCTCTGGGAGGTGATTTCTTTAGAGAATTAATTCCAATTTCCATAACAGATTCAGTCTTTGAGAAGCGTGATGCTCACCTGGAGCAGTCTATAAATAATAGCTGTCTCACTGACCAGTTACGGTATGCACTGCCCTGTTTTATCACCAGATGGCTGATGGAGAAGATGGTCCTATTTTTATCTGTTCTGCATTGCTCCTGAAAAGCTTGTTGCTTAGCTCATACTCCTCTTTCTGAGTACTTTTTCACAAAAGGAGACATTCTGCGAGTGGAGTAATTCATGTTACCATCGTTAATGGAGAGGAGTGAAAGGTTTTCCAGCCTTTCTGGAAGCAAATAGAAAGAAAGATGGCATGGCTACTACTACCTGTTACCAAACCACTGCTCGTGACCCCTTGCAAAGAGCTGCCTCATTACAGCAATGCCTGAACTGTCAAGTGTCAAGAGATATTGCTGACCGCATGATTTTCTAGAAATAGTTGTAGGTAATTTCTGTTGTTGTGTCATTAAAAGCATTCAGGAAGATTTTGATATGGCCTAGCCTGTTATTATCCTCCAAGGGCAAGGTACAGCGAATGGAAACAGCAATTACCCACTGTTTAATTACACTGTCCATTAGTGAATTATTTTCGTTTCATGCACAAAAAGGCTTCACTGATGATGGATCCCTGCTCTCCACCTCCGTGGAAGTGTGAAAGTGGCCAACAGCTTGACTAGCTGCAGTGACACATCCTGACATCTGCAAGTGGACCCCACCAAACAACCTCAAACTGCACTACCTGCTCCTCAGCAATGAAAAGCTCCTTCATCCTCATATCAGCTCGGCCCTTGCCTCTGCACACGGGTGGTCTGAGACCTTGAGGGTTCAAGCAGAGCACACATGGGGTAGAGTGACCAACCCCAGACGTTTCACCTTTGTCAGGAGGTCGCTAGTAGACATCTCTTCAGTCCAAAGGGTCTGTGCTCAGATGGTGCCAGAAGAACCCATGCCAGAGTGCTGCAGCATTTCATACTAGGAAAAAAAAGTGGCTCTTTTTTTCAAATGGAAAAATAGCCTTAGGAAAAAGCAGCAATTCAAAGCGTTCTCCTTCCTCCCCCTACAACTTTAAAATAATAACGAGGCTGCATTTTTGTGGGCAAACATCAAGAGCTGCCTCAATGCAAAGATCGTGGAAGAAAAGCATGAGTCAGCAGACCTGGGCCGGATCCTTGGATGTGCTGTGCTCCAGAGGGGCCAGGAGAGCTCAGCAGCTTTCCATGTTCCCCCAACTCCAGTGCCACCAGGGCCTGCCCAACCCTCTGAGTAGAGGGGGAAGCTGGGGAAAGCACAAGATGCTTTTTGAGTGGAAGAAGTCTAGTAAACTGTGGAATTACAAACAGCTTTGTGATACCCAGGCCACGGAGCAGACTCAGAGGGGACCAAAGAAACAACTCTAAATCTTTTCCCAATTAAACTGGAAGCTTTTCAGCTTCCTCTTCACATATTCATATAAGGCAAGATGCACATCCCCTGATTTCAGCCATCAAAAATGTGAGTATCTCATCTAAATACTTTCAGAGAGGGAGAAAGAGGATGAAGACTTTAACTATAATTTAAGAACATAAATTAATGTGTGGGCACTGTGGATTGTGAAGGCTTTGGGTCTGCTGCCATGACCCATATGGAGCAGGGAGATTAATGTGCATCTAGGACAACTGTATCATTTTGAACCAATGTCCTGTTGGCCAACATGGGCACAGCCAAAGCAGTGATGCCATACATTTTTAAGAAATTTTTTTTTTTTGCTTGTTACACTAAAAATTTTGAAAGAAAATTCTGACTTTGCTCTTTGAGAGAGGGTCCTAGAGAATCAATTTTGCTTTCTCTTCTGTGGGCTTTACTTTGTAAAGTCTCTTGCTGAAAGAACCATTTGTGAAGAAAGGCAACAGAATTGTGCTTTTCATTTAGATGGAGACAAGACGTTCTCTACATTGTAAGGGGAATATCATTTGCAGCCCAATGAAAGTATCTCTTTGTAAACCTTCAGAGCCAAAATCAATTAAACTGAAAACTTACATCCCTGAATATAAAGTCCCAAAATACTTCCTTAGCTAGTAAAACCTCTAAACCAAAACACAGTTGAAAGGAACATCCTGTTAACCATTGTAATATCCCTAGATGAAAGGTTGCTTCTTTTTTGGCCCTTACATTTTCTCTTGTGTCAAATTAAGCATTTCACAACAATTTAAAATATAATTAAAATGTAGAGTCCTCAGGATGGGATGGAATAATTATAATTACTTATTGTGAAAATGGGCGTGAAAAAAAAATCATATGACTTGTTCTTAATAATCCAACTCACACTTCATTACAGTGTACCTGCAATACTTAATTTGTGAAGCCAGTGTAATTGTATGTGCAAGATGAGCTCTCATGATGATGTGAGGAAAGCAAGCAGCCTGTGAGCCTGCCGGACGAGGAGCGTGTTGCCCAGCCTCCCGCCTCGCCTGCACTGAAATCACCAGCAAAGCAAAAGAAATTGCTTCTGCATAGCAGGAACAACACTCTGATCTCACCCTCCAAATAGAGAATTTCCTGCTCCTGCTGCTCTGACTCAGCAGCTTGCTCAGAGCAACAGGAAGAAAACAAAGAGGAAGAGGTCAGGGAGGAAGGCAGAGGTGGGAGCCTGGCACTCACCCGTCCTCTCCTGCGGTCCCCCTGCTGTGGCCTTGTATGTCCCGCTGCTCTGGTGCTCGAGGCTCGACCTGGGGTCATGGTGCTGGGGCCCATCCATAACCCTGGTGTGGTTCCTCCATGCAGCCACAGTGCTCTCTGACTCCCACCTCTCCCCAGGTCCACCCTGCAGGGTCTCTACTAGAAGGGTCCCTACAACACCAAAACATTTGGGTGTAGATGAAAGGATCCTATGTGATATTGCCAGTTGGTAGGCACCATCCACAAGCATAGGAGTAAAAGATGCAGTGTGGGTCCTGTAAGTCCTTCTCTCCTTCCCACTGACATGCTAAATCTCCTCCCCAAGATGCATAAAAGGATGGCACTAGAGGTGTGGAGGGGAAGAGGAATGGTGAGCCGTGGCTAATACCTGCCCTTTGCATCCAGAACAGCTCTGCAAGCCCAGTCTATGAATGGCAAGGCAATGAATCACCCTGCTACGCTCGATGTGGCTCTTACCACTTTTCTGCTGAGGCCATGTATGCTCGTGAGGTTCCTCCTGATTTACAGCAGCCTGAGACAAACAGAAGCATGAGAAGCTGACAAAGCACAGCTGTGTGATTGCAGCTTCCCAAAAAGCAGGTGGTGAAGCAGGGAGTGAAGAAGTGACTGGGAACAGCATAGCAGAGCCCTCAAGATCTTGCTTGTTGGACAGAAGCTATACTAGAACAAGCAAGTCTGAGCAAAGACCACATGCTATTATATTGCTTATTGAAATGCTGATTAAATATTCTCAATTTGTACTTGTCCAAGGAACTAACTGACTATACTACTGGTGGTATTCAAAGACCACACGCAGACTGATCTGCAGCTTGTGATGCCAGGCTCCTCCCCAGTGTTACGCTGCACTCAGTATGAGCAAAGCGGTAGGTACCACACCAAATCCTTCTCAGTTCAGCATTTCACTTGTACAGTTATTTATGGAGTGACTCACGAAAAACAAATAAGGAGGGAAGGGAATTGTGTGTACTCAGTTTTTTCTGTGATTGAGTCAGCAACCCAGAGGGTGAGAAACCCAGACATGATGCTCCAGCCCTCTCCAGGGCAAGTGGGCCTGTCCCACAGACAGCCTAAGGCTGCTTGGCCCCTCAGCTCATGCAGGAAGTGGACTATGCAGATGGATATCATAAAACAGCAGCCTCAGCTTCTGCCCTGAGCTCCTAGAAATGCTGTCTCTGTGCTGGGATATTGACTAGGGCCAGGGCCCAAATACTGGCAGGCAGGTGTCCACACTCTGGTGTACTCATGGCAAGGAGCCATGGTCCGTCAGAGGCAGCCTGGAAGGGACCACCTTGTCTCCCTGATGTGAACTCTGCCCCCAGGTCAGAGACTCTTCTTGGTGCAGAGTCATGGCAAGGATGGAGCCTTTTGCAGAGTGGGGTAGGACACAGCATCATGTGCATCCTGGAATTCAGCGGCACCTTCCCTTTTCTGGGGAAGGCATCACTCGGTGGGTTCCTGGGGTTTGCCTGTGGCAGAGCCTCATGGGCAACTTCAGCTGCTGGCCCCAGTGCTCACCTGCAGCCCCTGCACATCCACCATCTCTAGCAGCCAGTGGCTATGGCTCAAAATAATTAATCAATAGAAAAATAAAATCTATGTATATTTAACTACCTAGATAGATTATGTGAGTCAGTATGGTGGCATTGTTAACCCACAATGCCGTCATCCACTGCACCTACCCCTATCTACTGTGTCCCTCCCAGTCCTGGACTTTGTTCTTGGGAAGTTCTGCATCTATTACAGGTGTTTGCCCATACAATAAGGAAATAGCACTACAGTTTCAGTTGCCCCCTTTACTTTTTTTTTACTTTTTTTTTTTTTTTTAAGCAGACCCATGTGATGGGGTTGACAATAGGTTGATTTTATCTGATGTAAAATTTCCAAAAGTTTTATTTTGCTCTGCAGTGCACATTTGTAGGGGGTCTGAATTGTGTTTCGTACTCACTTACATGAGTAGCAGGATAATAACCCAGTGGATCTCACTGCGTAAGCTGTGGAAATGGAAAAAATCTCTTTCTGCATGTGGATGGCCATTTTCTGTCATGCTCAGATCCAGATGTATGCAATCCAAATACATTCTGTTATTAAAATCAATTTGCCTGGTAATGTATGTGTAGACTTAACACTTGTACCCAGTACAGACCTGAGTAGCCTGCTTTATTTCCCAGGCAGAGTGTTTGGCAGGAGTTTGGCAGCTGTCTCCAGCTGTGGAGCTCTTTCTCTCACCAGGTGCAGATGGCAGCAAATCTCCTTCCTCCAAGCTAAAATGCAAATTCCAGCCCTTTCCAAGCTAGCTCATTGTAGAGTAACTGCTCTCTTTCATAATAAAACTCAAATATGTTGCCAAACACATCCTCGGGAAAGGGCAGAGGGAAGAGAAGAGAGAAAGAGAGACAGGCATCCATCCCGTAGCAGACAGGGCAAGGGAGAAAACTTGAGCACTGGTATAGATCATTAAAAATGCAGTTAAGGAGGGATCGTGGGGTTTGCAACAAAAATTAAAGAGGGATTGAACATACTTTAAAAGGACACTGTCAGTATGCATTGCCTTCCTTTTCTGATTTGAATATCATGGTAGCAGCAAGCAAAGTCTGTAAACACCTTCTAAGCAGCCCGGAGAGAGGCGCAGGGTATGGGATGTGGGGTGCAGGACACGGGATGCATCGCAGGGGCCAGGTGGAAGGAGCAAGCTGGGGAACATATTGCAACGTGTTGCTGCAATCTGGGAAGCAGCTCAGAGACAACTTCTACCAGCAGCCCTACCATCAATATCCGTGTTTGCATCAGGAAAGGAGCAGGCAGGAATGTAGGGGCTTAACGGCATTTTCCTCCTGCTTATTTGGGAGAAAAAAACATCACCCACCATACTAACACTGTTCCTTTTCTCCCCTGCCATCAAGCACACGGATGCATTGTTTGCTAATTGCAGATCGCTCACAAATAGGGGGCACTACATTTAGGTTGAAGTGGTGTTTCTTTGTTTGAAAACAAAATAAACAATGCAAAATAATTACAGGAGTATTGCAAGTGAATATAATAAAATGTCAAACGCAAGGCAAAATAATACTTTTCTTCTCTAGAGCTCAAGTATCCCTGCAAAGCTGTGCCGAAGTTGGTGCCTCCTCCTTGCTGAAAGGAAAACAAAGCACTTGGATCCCCTCCAGAGCCCTTGGCAGAATTAGGAAAACCTTCTGGGTTTCTTACCTCTGCAGAGCTCGTGGGGAAGATCTGAGATGCGGAAGTAATTTTGAGACAGATTTCTTCTCAGCATCATGCATTATGAAATACAATTATTGATTTGCCAAAAAGCTCTTCATTCCAACTGAAAGCAGACAGAGCCAGACCGGGCCCTCAAATCCAACACCAAAAATCCACAACAGGTAAGGCCTATGTAATACATCCCCCAAGCCCACAACAGCCCTGCTGTGCTGGTTCTTACCTACAACCAAGACATGTTTTTTCCAGTTTCCACTTGGAGCTAGTGGGAATGCTATGTAACCTGCCCAGCTTCCCAGCAATCACAGCAAAAGGCAACCATGACAGCACTCTAGATACTGAGATTTTGATTAACTGCTTCAGCCTTGAACCCAGATTGTACCCCCAAAAAACATCAGAAGTCCAAATCCTTTCTATCTTCTCCCTGTAAACAAAGAGAGGAGCACTGCTTTGGGGGATGCAGAAAATTAGTATCACCTGCCTCTCTGGCCATTTCCCATGTTCTCCTCACTTGTCCCTACCTGTCCCTCATCTTTAATAGCAACTGAAGTGCTACTAGTGAAGAATGCCTACTGAGAAATGTGTGTTGCAAAGCCCACAGCAAACCCCTGCTAAAGACAGCTGTGTGGCAAAAAAAAAAAAAAAGCTGTGGAAGGACAAGTGCATTTTAAGAAAAAGGGGCAACATCATTAAAACTCTTCCTTGTCCTCAAGTGACCAACTAAACTTCTGCATAACTGTTGGGAGTTCAAATGGCAATTTGCATGTTTAGTATGAAGCGGCTACTCAGTGTCACTGCAGAACAATGCAACTGGGAAATTTTTTGTCTGAAATGTGCAGGGGAGGCATGACCTGACATGACGAGAGATGGATGTCCAGAAGCAGCACTGCCAGCCAGAGAAGTGGAGGAAACAGCTCTAGGAATACTGGATCTGGGTTAAAACTTGGCAAAATCATGTCCAGCCATAAGACCTGCTCCTGCAGGGACGGGAGGCTGGGCAAAAATGGTTTAGGCCTTTTCCCTGGAAGCTCAGGGGTAGCAGCTTTAGGGAAATGGAAGTACGACCCCCCTCACACCACCCTGGTGCTGAAGATTTAGGCAATAATACCAGGTATGGGGAGCATCCCACTGAACACGAGAGTGCTGGCAGTGCTGGGTACCAGTTTTGGCTCAGGATCCTCAGTTGATGCTCAGTGAACTGAAGGGGTGCTCAGAGCATGGAGGCAAGGCTGAGGGCTGCAGATTGGGGTTTGCTCTGGTCCAGCCCGTAACAGAGTTTACTTTGTACAGGGAAAAACATTTGTTCTCCTCCATAGCCTCCTCAGTCCAGGATCAGACACTGCAGATGCAACCCTGGCATTCCTCATTTGCTCATGAACTATTTTTTGTCTACTCTGTTTTTAAGTCTTCTAAAAATGTCTTCACTTACACACGCCTTTTAAATTTATTTATTTCCTCTATTTTCTTATCAGCTACCAAAAGGCTATATTTAAACCTCAGTGCAGCATTAGCTCTTTGGCGATATTTGAATTCTTATGGGACTCGTGTGGTCTGGAAAATGAAAAATGAGGTTAATTGTTTGACCCATTCAATAAAGCAGAGCAGAAACTGTGTGATCTAAACTCAGACCTGCATTATCTGACAGGGAAGGTGGTTTTGGTTTGTGTCACCTAGATAACTTTGTCTCACATATCACTCACATAGCCCTTTGACACCAGTGCAGGTGCTATCTGCATGAGTCCCCTATTTGTGTGTCACCACTTTCTTGATCTTCAGGCAGGAGCTGGCAGGCTGCCCACTGCCAACAGCAGGCATCACTCCCAGGCCTAAACATCACCTCTGAATCAGCAGTGACCTCACGATTAGTGCTTGGGAAAGGAGCACGTTGCACCATTCACTTCACATCAGTGGTTCCCAAGTGACTCATAAGTTGCATGATCTGGCGCAGCTCAGCTGGAGACTTTTTGAGAGCAGTAGGGCCTTGCCCTTTCCTGCACACCCCCTTCCATGCCTGGCTATATAGGTTGTGAAGAGCAAGAATTAAAGACAACCCTGACAGTGTAGGTCCGTCAGCAACCCTCAGGCACCAACCCACAAGGACACTTGCAGCCGTACTGGTGTCCCATGAGAAGGCTAAGACAGGGGTCTACATGCTGAGACCTCCTCAGACACCAGGCTCTCTTTGATGGGAAGTCAGCTCTAGCAATTTTCCAAGTTCTACAAAAAAAAATTGAGTCATCTTCAAGCCTGAGGGGAGAAGGCTCCTTGAAGAAGGGGAGGGAAAGGTAAAAACAAAAGATCATGGTAGCAAAAATGATGAAGAAGAGAGATTAAGGGTGATGCACAGAGCGCAGGTAGAAGATTCAGACAGCCCAGTGCATGGGCAGTGGGATGCCTGCCATTGAAATGGCAGCACATGCACCTGCACACCTCCCCTCTAGCAAGAGAAACATAAACAAAAATGTAAAAGAAGAAACAAAAAGATGCCTTGCTCTCAAGCAGCCATGCTGGGCACAAGCCCAGTGCATTACTTCTGGCTGAATGACTCAGTGTGCTACCCTCCAAATCAAGTGGCTCCATCACTCAGTGGGAGCTGCAAAAAACCCAGCACCAGCTTGTTTAACCAATAGTAGGTTTTTCAGTTTCTAATTATAACTTCATTAACTAAGAAGAGCAAATAATACTTAGGCACAGTCTGTAACTCCTGGGGTTAACAGGGAATTTGCAGACCTGGCATCTGGGCAATGCTGACGTTCCATTAGAGGACAAGATCCATGGATGAGTTACCTTGCTAAGGCACCAATTACAGGGTCAGCATAATGAGTTTTTCACCATTTGTATTGTACTCCTGATGTGCTCAACAGTGTTTTGATACATAACTTGGATAAGAAACCTTGGTGCAGGTTACAGGAATGGCTCCAGACCCAGCTGCCTGGAGATAGCTTATCATTTGAGCTCTCTATTGTACACCCTCCATTAGCTACTTGCAATAAAATCTTTCTCCTGCAATCTTTCTTTCTGGTCCACAGACCTTTTGTTTCATAGCTCTGTTGCAGCTCCTGCCTGTTTATTTTTCTGCTCATTCCTGAGGACAACACATGGTTGATGCTGTGGGTGGGAAACACCCAGAAATGGCTCTGCTCCTGCCTTCCTCTATGTGATCCTGAGCCTGACTGTAGGGATGGATGCAACCTTGGTGCAGCTTCTGCCACCAGTGGATTTTACAGGATGGCAACTTGAACTGCCTCGATGACTGACCTGTTTTCTATCAATCAAAATGCCTATGCTCCTCAAACTATGGGACATAGTTTGCTGGGAAGCAGTGGCAGGAGCCCACCTGAACACTGTCCTTGACTCCTTCTTGACTGGAATAACATGTTCCCTGCTGCTTCTTGGATACCAACAGCTGCAAACAGTTGTATGTGATATGGATGGAGAGATTTTTAGCACACTGAGACTCAAAAAGAAATTTCTGCTCAGTTCTTTACCTCAGAGCACTGACAATATTCCCTGCTCCTGTTGGTGCCTTGCTATTGCTGTGAGCAAGCCTCTCAGCTGTCACTCTATGAAAGTCCAGCCTGGCTAAGCTGGTAGCAGCTGTGTTTGTCAGCCCCTGGTGCTGCAGCCGTACATCAGCTGCACTCGCAGTCCAATCACTCGGAGCTCTCTCCTCATTCAAAGTTGTTCACTGCAGTGTGGGCGTTGTTCTGCACTTGCAGGGATGTTATTTTGTTTCCCAGGGCTCTGGGGAGCCCTGAGGATTGACACTTTACTTGGTACATTGTGCCTCTACCAGCCACTTCAGCTTTGACAGACAAGCACTGGCAAATCTTGCACTGCTGCTTCAAGACAGCGCTCCTGCTCTTCTCTGTTATTATTATAGTAACTAACCAGAGACACCCTAATTTGTCTTAAGCAGCTTTAGGCTACAGCTTCTCAGCCTTTTGTACAAATAGGCCTTGCTGATCGGTAGCCAGTGGCTGGCAGCATGTTGAATTGCCCTTTCATTTGGCCAAGATGCTCTTGGGCAACTTGAGTTTTGGAGGTCCTCATAGGCTGAGCACAACTCGAAAGAACTAATACTGTCCAGCACCGAGTAGGCTGGTGGGCTGGGCCACAGGCACCCCAAAAGGCCCAGAGCCAAGCTGGCTGGCATTTATCCCTGCTGCAGTGCATGGGCCAGGACTTTGACCTCCCCCCGGGGATGCTTGGCTGAAGGAGAAGACCCACAAGGTGGACTGAGCCATTTCCCAATGAACATAGAGCAGCAGCAACCTGCCAAAAGGCCACTTGAGCTATTTATGAAAGCGCTGAGTCAAAGAAATGTATGGTTAAGAACCTGCCTTAATGAGCAACAGAAACTCTGAGTGGCAATGAGGGAAACAAACGCCACTAATATTTTGCTTGCCAGAAATGCACCGGGGTGCAGGAACCTTCTGTCTGGAGCAGGTCTTACCTGCACAGGAATTCTCCCCATGCCATGGGGCATTTCACAAGGGTGAGGGCTGCGCAAATCTGGCCCCCCAGGCTCTAGGTAAGAACCTCTGAGGGTTTGCTCACCTGTGAGGCACACATGGAGTGTCTGGCAGTGCTTTAGCCTCATGTTACACTGCAGCAGGTAATGCATAGCTGATGTGCTGGGATCTCAATGCCCTGGAAGAGAGGTTGTGCAGTCTCCTTCGCTGGAGACATGCAAAACCCACCTGGACAAGTTCCTGTGTGATGTACTCCAGGTGACCCTGCCTGGCAGGGGGGTTGGACTAGATGATCTTTCGAGGTCCCTTCTAACCCCTAGGATTCTGTGATTCTGTGATTCTGTGAAGGCCTAGGAAAAACATTCCCTCAAATTTCAGCAATGGGATCTTGGAGAATTGATGGTGCTGTGTGGGTTCTCCATCTGCTCCCGCTCAAATGCTGTCAAAAACACTTTCTGTACATCCCCTGTCCTTTCACGTCCATCTTTCACCACAAGCCACCAGCAACCAACCTTTGTCACAAGTGGACTCTAGCTTTCTTTTCTTCTTTTTGAAATGAAGCTGGTGGCATCCCTCTACCTGAAAGGCAAAAGGTGACTCCCAGCCCTTCACACCTCTGTATCCAGAGAGCTGCCGTTCCTTGGAGTAGCACTCTGCAAGCAAACCACACAGGATGGGGAAAGACACTGCCGTCTTGTTGGCCCTATCTCTTCCCAGGAGATTTAAGGCACCCATAATTCTATAAAAACAGGCATTTTTATCAGCAAATTGGGTTGTCGTGGAAGCAACTCTTTTCACTTGCATCTTAACTCTCACTGCATCAGCAAAGGCCCTGAGATGCAAAATCATCATAAACTGCATCAAGCGTCATGGTGTCTTGGGCCATCATTTTCCCAGCCTTTGCTGACCGGAGCCACAGCCTCCACTTCCCTTTCCCCTTCCCCTCTTCTTTGTTTTCAGTCCTGCACTTGGTTTTCAGAAAACCAGAGACTTTCCCTGAGAGGAGGAGAGGGAAAGACACCTCTAGCCTCAAGATGGGGGAGCCTTGGTAAGGGGCGAGAGGAACAGGTGAATTCACAGCAGGTCTGTATCACACTGACCGTATTCTTGCTGGGGAAGGTAACGCATGCAAGGACCCACAGCCCAAAATGTACTGTACCACAAGACATCTGGGTCATTGTGTGGGGAGAAGAGGTGTCAGAGAATGATTGAGGCAGTCTGATGTGATCAGCCAAGGCCATCTGAAAGGCTAACATTTTATTTCATTTTTATATTTATGTGTTATTTCATGCCTTTATTCCTCTGCTGCCAGTTGAAATCAAAATACCATTTATTTCCTACAGATTTAGCACCCATTAGAGCACTGGCACCACTACAGCAGCAAATGTCTGCCCAAGGAAGGTTTGCCGAAGAATACTGTCCTGCCATGCTGCCCTGGCAGGGACAAGCCTTCTGGATGGAGAAAACCAAAGGAGCATTTGTTTTGTGCTGTAGAGATGCCCTGGGTGCATCTTCCACTTACACATGGTCTTCCTGCAACTCCTCAGGAGAGAGAAAAGCAGAGAGCAAATACATTTTTGGTTATCTGAAGGAAACAGAGCACCTTTGATCCCAAATCTCTGTGGCTTCACACCAACTGCCACAGCTGGGAAAGATTAATCCACGGAGGGAACAGGGAGGAGAAAGACTGAAAGGGGATGCTTCCGACCACTGCACCACAGCTCCTCCAGTGCTTGGAAGGCACCAGGGACTGCGCTTGGGAAGTGTCTGTTGAGTCCCACATCTTCCTTTCCTCATGGTTGAGACTGTGTTGGGGGAACTAAATGAGGCAAGGGCTCCTCTAAAGTATTTCTGTTGCATTTTTTCCTTCTGTATATTTCAAATCACACATTTTAGGACAGGAGTTGGTGTGCCACGTTGCTTTTCCAAATAATTATGCACAATATGCTCCTTCAGCCAGCCCTCCAGTGACTCACAAACAGGTAAAACTCTGAACAAGGGAAAAAAATCCTCCAGCATGTTGCCATGGATTCTGCACAGCCACCAAACAAACATCAAATCTAGCCTCGTTGTGCTGCTGTCTGGCTGCTGAATCCCACATCAGATGCAATGTAAAGAGTTTTGTGCAGAAGAAACTCTGCAAAGGATGGTCTGCTTTGGAGAGAAGTGGGGATGTCAGTGGTTTTGGTGTTGTCTTCTATTCCTTGCTTTGCTTTGTTTTGTTGTTCCAAGCAGCCAGGTCTACCAAAATGACCTACTCAGAGAAAGAAAATGATCTTCATGAAGGCCGGCTGAGAGGGTTGGGGTTGTGCAGCCTGGAGAAGAGAATATGCCGGGGAGGCCTTAGAGCAGCCTTCCAGTGCCTGAAGGGCCTGCAGGAAAGCTGGGGAGGGAGTGTTTGCAAGGGCTTGTAGTGTGAGGTCAAGGGGTAGAGGATAAAAAGTGGAGGAGGAGAGATTAAGGTTAAATATTAGGAGGAAATTCTTTAGTGAGGGTGGTGAGTTGCTGAAACAGGTTGCCCAGGGAATTTGTGGATGCCTCATCCCTGGAAGTGTTCAAGGCCAGATTGGATAGGGCTGTGAGCAACCTGGTCTAGTGGGAGCTGTCCTGGCCCTTGGCAGGGGGGTTGGAACTAGATTCTGCCATTCACCAGGGACTTTACAGCTGAATTTGTGGTGTCATGTCAGGTACCAAGGATGGCCCTGTCAAAAAAGTGCATCTGTAATGGTGAATCTTTTCCCCTGTGTCCCTACCCACCTGTGACCAAGAGGCCTGGAAGAGCCAAAACCCCGTTGAGCATCAGGGTGGTCCCAGCCATGCTGCTGGAGCTGGAGCCTGGCACACACGTGGTTGCTTTTGCAAAGGGAAGTTGTGTGTAGCAGGGGAGTTCACCCCACTGGGCTGCCTGTCTTTTGTGTCCAGAGTGTGGTTTGGGGGCAGCAGGGTTGAAGTTTAACTAATCAGTGCCTCAGAGAGAAAAGCCCCACCCAGGAACTTCTTGTCAGAGGTGGTTTCACAGGAGTTCGAGTATTTTATTTCTTTTAAAGCATCTTTATTTTTAAGCAAAAAAATAATTTACATGGCTAATAGACAATGGTAATTCACAGAAAAACAGATTTCCACTGGGAGGGATTGCAATATGAACAGTTTGCAGTGGCTGCTGGCAGCAGTGCTGCAAAAGGGGGTGACAGAGGCTCAGGCACCCAGAGCCAGCAGGTCATATCCTGCTGTGGGGTCAGGGATGTGACCCCTGGCCACTCCATCCTACGCTCCTCTCACAAGGCTGGTGCCACCACCAGGTGAGGTCAGGGCCATCAAGCCCCAGCCCCTACAAGCACCACATGCCCAGGAACATCCCCTGTCCACCCTGTGTCCCCATTGCCCACCAGATCCCAGCTGGCTTTGGTAGCACCTCCCATATGCCAATTGCAGAATGAAGTGGCCACCAGGTCTGGCAGCTGGACCAAGAGGACATGAAAGTAGAGTGGCAGATTTCCATAGGAAAATAGAGCAACAAATCATTAGGAAAACAAACAAGTCAAAACAAGTCCTTCTTCCTTATTCAGTAACAGGACACAGGCACAGAACAATGATGGAGCCAAATTTCTCAAAGTTGTTTGGGTGCATAAATGTCTTTTTTTATTAGTAGGAACAAAGTGGCTGACCGCTTTGAAAATCTGGGTTATGGTACATCTGGTTACAGGACCTCATTCCCTCGATCACCAGGAAAATCCAGCGCAGTGACCCAAATGCAGAGGATCACGAGCAAATCGAGAGACAAGAGACTTTGGGGGGAAAAAAACAACAACAAACCTGTTTAATTCATTTTTTTTCTGATATGGAAAACTGGGTACTTGGAGATGAAATGTAGAAGAAACATTCTTGTAAATTAATTTTGCTCAGAGTGAACAGGGAAGCAAGGTTAGAGAGATTTAACATTACATTACTTCTGCTATTCCTAGCTCTTCGAAATTATTTTGATAACTCAAGTATTTCAAACGAAGGTCTTTTATTTCAAAAATTAATGGCATCAAGGAATTAAAATGCTTACAGAGTCTAGGCTTCAATACTGTGGCCTAACTTAACAGTGGTCTTGACTGCAGTGTTGTCTTAGCTACCTTGCAGAGACTATGGAGAGAGAGAACATTCATTTCTCAAGCCTCTGCTCTATTCTCTAAGTCACTGTTGATATCCCACTGCTGAGCCATAGGATACAGCCTTCTTTCTTGTTTAAAAAACAGCTAGATGGCTGCTTTTCATTTTCAGAGGTTTATTTTTCAAGTTAGAAATATACTATAGTGGGCAACACGTGTAAGTACTTCAGTGTGTAGTGAGGACCTCTCTCAGCTGAAAGTAAAAAATTGGTACTCTGTTCTGTAAATGTATCCACCAGCTCCTTCACTGTGCTAACTGCATAAAACATTTTTTACTCTTAAAAATTAAAAAGGAATCATTCTGATAAACAGTGTAACTACTGAAATTATTTGCATTTTCCCAAATTTGATGGCTTTTTTGGAAAAGCATTTTTCCCCCTTAAGCCTTCAAAATTTCCAGAAATTTTCCATCTTCAGGCAGAACAAGTTTTCCCTGTCTGACCCCCGCCATCACATATTTATGACATCTGCTAGACGTGATTTCTGAAGCACCAGTGGCCCCAAACCAACCCTGCTAAGGAAGCCAGGTGAGTATTTCATGCAGCTGCCTTCCCTCAGCACCTCCATGCCCCACAGCCGTGACACACCCCTGCCCACTTCACCACCATGACCTCCTTCCATCCCCGGATGCCTTGGGAAGGGGTTTGACATCAGCATGGGGTGCTGGCTGCCTTGCTCTCCCATGAAATCCAGCTGGAAAGCAGGATCCTCAGCCCCACTGAGAAATGCCATGTTGCATGGGAGGGTTAAAAGGGGCTCACTCCCTCCAACGGTCTGTACCGCAGAGTTTTGGCATAAAACAACAGTCACCCTGTGGAGCTATTTTGCAAAATTATACTAGAAGAGACCGTACTGCAGTGAATGCCCTGCCTTCCCCAGAAAAGGATGGGAAAGTCACCCTTGTCTCCATGGATACCATGTAACAGGAACTGAAAATGAAGCTGCAGACATACCTTCTGATATGGCTCCCCAAGCCTCCCCCTGTGTCCTGGTGCACAGGGAAGGGACAAAGAACCCCTGCAGTATGAGGGGTCCCACACCACAGCCTGGATTGCCCACATGTAGCCTTGGAGGATCACCATGAAAAAAAACCTGTATTTGTGACTGAGCAGGACCTGAAACTTTGTTGAGGCACCTTCTCATCATATGGAAACCCCAAGGGCCAGGGAGGCTGAGCAGCGCAAGGCTCTGCTTGCTCCCCTCCCTATTAAATCTGGCTGACTACATGTTTTATATAGGACCTTGACAAGCTGTTTGATCAAACAGACTTTCATTTCATCTATCCATAAATGTCAGTATTACGTGGCATATTGAAAAAACCCTACAGTGAACATAAAAAAATAGATAAGAATTTGTGGTTATCACATAACTAGTGATGCTCCCTCTGTTGCCAACAATGTAAATCTCCAGCTGTAAGGTTCTGTGCAATCTATTATGGTGGCACCAGCCATGGTGAATCACATCTCCTGTTACCTTGCTGTAGGCATGACCATGTGCCTTTGCTTTGCATCCCTGGTGCTGCTGCTGCAGTGGGTAGGAGGGAGATCAGACTGGCCCCAAAGCACCTGTGAGTGCCATACAGCTCAGCTCTGAGCTTCTCCTTCCACCAGAGATGCAAAAACCAGGCTCTTTGCCTGCTGGAAAAGGCCAGTGTACGATGTTCCCCACTGTAAGCACCCTTGATCTTGCTCACTTGCAGTTCCCAAGCACAAGCCACACCTTTAAGAAGCCCTGCTCTGCCCTGTTCTGCAACGGGCTGCTTGCCACTCTCTTACTTCTCCTTCAAGAAGATGCAGAGGATCAAGAAGATCTGCATCTGTCTTGCTCCAACCTTGATGCTGATGGGTACAGCAAAGAGAGGGTTTGCTATTTAATGCTTCAGGGTTCGTATGTGGACTCCATCCCAGAGATATTTCTTGCAGTGGTTTTACAAACCATTTCTCAAATAGGCATGCCTCACTATTCATCTACACGTCTGTGTTGGAGGCATTTGGAGAACTGGAGAAGTCCAGCTTTCCATTGTGCCAGCTGCCTGCCAGCACTAAGCTAAGCCTGCTGTTGTCCTGCCCTGAGTACACGCTGGCCAATGCCATTGTCTTCCCAATACTGCTGTGTCCTGTCTTGGTCATCTGTGATTTTATGTGCAAAATAAAATGATAAAAGAAGGGGTATGTTAATGTTAAAAAAGAAAAATGTGAATATTGATGCTACGAGAGTACTTCAATAGTCCTTGAAAGCAGCTGTTTTATTAGAAGGAGCTTTGATTGTTCTGGTGGAGAGGAAACAGCATTGCAAGGAGGTAGTAGGACCTGGTGGAGCTTGAGCCCTGGTTCAAGCCAGGATTTCTGCTCCAAGTCTGGCAGCTCATCCTCAGGCTCTGTGGTCACAGTGCTTCAGTATGGGCGTCCCTTGGGAAACTGAAAGCCCAACAAGGACCAGACCCACAACACAACCACCATATTGCTACTTTACCCCAGCAGAAGACCTGGACTTGCAGAAGATGAAAACACTTAATGAGCAGAAGTCAGCACAAGGGAGGGAAACAGAGAGTTAACTGAACATTCAAGATAGAATCAGTATAAACTGTGGGTTGCTGAGATTTTTCTTTCAATATTATCTACTGTCATTTAGTAATTGTATGTACACACACACGTGCACAAAACATGAAGTGGTGGGATGCAAAGTTTTCCTGGCATGGGCTTCAACAGATGCATTTTTTACGGAGGGAAGAGGCGCAAGTTCGGATCATCCCTCACGACTGCCAATAAAATCTTTATACCTTGCCATTAAGCATTCACAAAGCACCATCTGGACTGCAGAAAAGTTAATTTTGGAATATTTTTAAGCACAGCAGTTTATAAACTCTGGTGAATTAGTTACCTAGTTACCTCGGGGGCAGTTTTGCAGAGGGAAACAGTAAAATGCAAACGGGTGGAGTGCTGCAAAACAAACTGCATCTGCAGCCATGCAGTTTCCAAGTCCTCCATCCTGGGCTTGTGTGAAGCCTCTAAGGGCTCTGTCACACACTGGGAAGCCACAGATTGATCCATTCCCAGGGGATAAAAGCTCCTTTCCCAGTCAAACACTGGAATTCTTTCGTTTTTTAAGATTTATCTGATGTTGGCCAAATTTTGCTGACCCGGAGCAGCGGAGATGGAGGGCAGCAGGTCCTGAACAGCAGAGAGGACGAGGTGGAAGAGGAGATGGAGGAAGCAGCCAGCAGGTGGATGGAGTTGTCTATGTGTTTGGTGGCTCTTTGAACTGGATTGGGGCTTGGCAGGCTCCGGTAAGCTGCTGGCTGCAGGCCAGTGCTGTGGTCAGCATTATTTATTCCTCCTCTGCCTTCACAGTTGATCCTCATCACCATGTGTGCAGCCCTTGCCGCCTCACACAGGCACCGGGCTTTGTCCTCAGCTGAAAGTCAAGGCTGGAAGGCAACTTTCCAGGCAGATGAACAACACCTATCAATGGGATTTGTTCTTCAATCCAGAAAAAAAGCATTTTTCTTTTTCCCCTGTCAGCAGAAGGGAGCACTGTGAGGTGCCCCATTTCTGCTCCCCTCCAGGGCTGTTCCGTGCCTGCAGGCAGATTCCCTCCAGCCCCAGACCTGCTTTTGTAATAAGGAAAAGCTCATGTTAATTTGCATGGTTTATCTCTGCTCTGGCCAGGTAGCTTAACGCCTTCATTAGGTCCTTGTCTGCAGCCAGTTTTAATACCTGAAGGCATTTGGCTGCTCTTTCTGCTGGCTTGGACCCATCACCACCTTAATGAGACCTGCAGTTTTATGGACCCTTCCCCTCCCAGTGATGGCCATAAACACCTGCAGAGTAATAACTGTGCACACACGCAATCACACATCTTTTTGGGGAAAAAAACCCCCAACACTGAAAATATGGAATGCACATGTAAAATTGCCATGCCTCCAGAGAAAAAAATTATTTTCACATATTAAATGGGTTTCCTAACCAATAGCATTTTAAAGACTTATTAAATCTGAGTTTAGCAAAGTTTTCAATGTATTTTCATAGAAGTAGAAATACTTTAATGAAGTAGAAATAGTTGTCCAGCTAAGATGTTATGCCTTTCTCTTTTCCTAGCTTCTTCGCAACACTGTATTTGGCTTTTTTTACGCTTCATGCCTAAGGAAGCTTTAGTCTGGCTTTAGCCAAGGAAGGATTTGGGTTCTTATCCAGGTTTGAGCTGTTGTTTTGTGCTGGCTTTTCCTTGGAAAGGAAACCTCCCTTCCACCACAGAGTCTTATTTCACTTTACAGGATTGGAAAAATGTTGCAAGGTGCTCGGCTGCTCTTGACGCCACAGGACCTCACATGCCACAGGTCATGTCCTCCTTGGCACACTGGTGCAGAGGGCAGGTAGATGGAGGCATTCCCCCATTGGAGAGCTGGAAGGTCTGGGGTCCAGGGCAGCATCCTGCAGATCCACATAGGACAGCCAACCCATGTCCCAGGCTCTTGGGGTGGTACCTGCTCTACGAAAAACTGGCTGGGAAGCTACAGTGAGCTGAGTCTCCTGGGCGAGTACACAAGGGTAAATATAAAAATAAACTGTCAGGAAAGATCATTGCCTGAGGTGTGTAAGGAAGCAGCAATAAGAGGCAATAAGCTGTCTCTTATTAGATTTGCTCTCATCCTGGAGTTATGATTAGATCACGGATAAGTCAAAACCACCTTCTCATGAGATGTAATATCAGGTTTTGCCTGTGGATTTGTTTTCTGACTTTACAGGCACTGATTCCCTTGGCTGGGTCCACAGTGTTGGAGAAGGATGCACTGCACCCTGGCTCAGGCACTGACAGGTCCATGTCCAGGCTGAAGAGAGCTGAGGGCAAGTACTGTAGAGGAGACTGGCTGGGAACACCATGGGAAACTTCCAACTCAACAAGCCCGAAATTTCATGGCAGCACCCAGGGTTTAAGCAACCCCCCCAGAATGTGAGATGCTCTTCAGGAAAGGAGGTGCAGCTTTACCATTTTAATGACAGAGATATCCCCCATTTTGCTCTTCCCTAAACCCCTATAAGTCCCTCCAGTTCTTTTCCACCCGCCCCAAAACACACTCATACACCCACTTACTCCTTACCCAGTGCCTGCTGCAGTCCTGTGGGCTGTGATTTCCAGATCTGAACATTTTTAAGGGTCTTCCTGGTGCTTCCTCTGCTTTCCTCTTACTCTTGGAAATTGTGGAAGAGGAAGCAAAAGCAAGAAATTTTTAAATAGCATTGCTAAAAAAAAAATACCCTAACAAGGGTCATCAGCTGGACAATTAGATGCTTCCTGCAGCAGTAGCTTCAGGCTCCTGGGGGAGAGCAATCTTTTTGCCAGTCTTCTCAATGGCAAATGATGCCAGTCCTCAGCCTGTGAAAGCCAAGGTGCAGGGTCTCCCTTGCCCTGAGAACTGCTGAGGCCCGTGGCCATGGGATCCCCCACAGACTCTTGTCCCCAAAGCCAGACAGCTGCAAAAACCATCCAGGAGATGTTAACCACACAAGAAAAAGCAAGGAGAGATTACTCTTTCAGAAAGTTTGCACAAAAGCGAAACCACAGGTGAGCTTAGGGAGAGTGTTTCTAACCAGCCTCAGTGCATTCTTTCCTGCACTGGCAAAGGGTGGGAGAAAAATTCTCTTTCTCACGGTTTCAATAAGTTCTAGTTTTACTTATTTTGTGGTGGTCCTCATCCCATCCAGACTCCATATTTTGCTGAGACAAGGTAGGTATTAATAGCAGTTTCGCAGCTGAGACTTTCCCGTGACATCCAGGGATGGTCTCACCTTGCCCAGCCTGAGAAGGGCAGATCTGGACTTGCCTACGTGAGGAACCACACTGCCTTAACCACATCAGTGCAGTGAAAAGCATTCATCCTCCAAGCATGGACATGCTTCCCTGAGTGCAAAAGCAAATACCAGGAGAAGATGCAGACTAGGGAATAGCTCTGCTAAAATAATGTCTGTGTTTTATGCCTGGAGATAGTAGGAGCCCTCAACAGCTGCGATACCTGACAAAACTTGCTGATACAAAGTGTAACAGAGACCTGGACCAGCTCACTGTGAGGTCTCCACACACCAGCATCCCTCAGCTTATCTTTGCTTTTGAGCCACTGCCAGTAGCAGGGAACACAAAGCCACTGTGCCTGCACTCAGACTGCACCCCATCCTGACAAGGGGAGGCTGTATTTCACATTCATCTCATGCTGGTGGCAGCCTTCCTCTGCTTTCATCACCTGGGGACACAGGTATGTGGGAGGCAGATGACATAGGTCTTTGGGGTGAAGTAAATGGCGTAGGAGATGCTGGAGCAGTAGCTAACCAAGGCTGCAAGGCGCAGAGAGTGGCCTTGCAAAATAAGGCATGTCAACGGGTCAAAATTTCCAGTACAGAAAGTGCATCCTCAGTTTGTGGGGATTTTTTTTGTTGTTTTGCCTTTTGTTTTTTTTTCTGGATGTGTAAATTCTGCCTAAGGGATGTCGAAGGTCTAAAACATTGGCACATTGTCAGCCTAATTGCACAATAAAACCTGCCACACTGCAGCCAGAATAACCATTTATGGAGTGAGATGATGCTGGGGAAAAAAAAAAAAAAAAAAGTTGTTTACAGCTTAGCATCTCCACTGTCTGAAAAAAAACCCAAAGAGAGGAAGGAACTAGGAGAGGATTCATGCGGTGATTTAACATCTAAATAAGAGTGTGAAATATGCATTTCTGTCTCCACTCAAGAAGATTCAGGATTTGATTCCTCCAGTTCCCTGTGGCCACTGCTGGGTGATAAGCATGTAGGCTGCACCATGCCCTGGGTGTCCCCTGTATTGGGTGGCAGCAGATGGGAAAAAGCCCATGGGAATGAGGTGCCGTCACACAGCAGGTAGTGGAGAGGAGGAGAGGGGAAACATTTGTAAAGAATTATTTCAGCAGGACCATTTTATTAGTGACTAGATAAGGGATGTGAGTCCATCCTGTCAATGGCTTTAGGAAGAGTGGGCACAGAGACATCCTGATCTTCATCTCCATTTCCAGCCCTCTGCAGATCCACAGACTCCTGGTCTGGGGTGGGGTAGTGGCAGGGTCACACCCACAAGCTCCAGTGGCAATAAAGTGCTACCAGCCTGGATTTTACCTGGATTTTACCTGGATTTTACCTGGATTTTAAAGATGGCAGTCTGAGCCACCTGTAATTTAATCCCTACAATATCATGAGCTAAATCAATGGTCAAAGTAATAATCTCCTTTTTGTTTTGATTAGTCAAAAGAAATTGGTACCTTCTTCCATTTACTAGATTAATTTACTAGCTAATGATATTTAGCTCATATATGAAGAAATAGTCTCCATTTCCAAAATAAATTGCATTCAGCTAATTAACCCTCACATCATTGTTGTCAAATAAATAATTATGATCACTGTGGAGCAACTGCAAGCACTGAAAGGCAAAAGAATAATTAATTAGGAGCTGCAGTTGTTGAAACAAGACTGTTGGGGCTCTCCACGCCACCCACAGTACTGTGCTCTTCCTGGAAAAATCCCATGTAGGTGCCCAGCTCCACTACACATGTATCCACCCAAGTGCAAATGCGTGTTTCTCAGCAGGAGGTTTCCATTTAAGGCTCTTGTATACATCCTTGTGTAGGCTGCACCTGCACCCAGACCCTTGCAGCCCCGTGGACCGGTGGCCCCAGAAGGAATTAGGGCTACTGCAAAAAGCGTGGAGGGACATCTCACCCTGCAGTGCTATGGTGCCCCAAAGCATTTGGCCATGCTGAGCCTGACTTTTACCTGTTCAGTCACTGCCTCGCAGTCTGCACAATATAAAATGAAATATTGTTGCTCTGTTTAGTCTATGTTTTTCAGGTTTTTTAGACATGAAAAGAGTTGCTTGATAAATCTGGCCATGGATTTATCTGCTTTCCTATTTATTGTGCAGTCTGCTGTGTCACTTCCATTCCACTTTATGGTGGTTGGAACACAATATTTCAAAAGTATTTTTCCTTAAAGTGCTGTTTTCAGTGTCACGGACAAGAGCAAGAGCAAGAGCAAGCATGGTCTTGGGAGATTTCAGCCACAGTGTCTGATCTAACATATAGCACAGCTGCCAAAATGCCACCTTCTATTCTGGAGCCATTATGGGCACTCAAGCAATTTCACCTTGGAAATGTGATAAGGTTGTTATGGGCAGAGGACAGCCTGTGTCTACCATCTCCTGTTCCTCATAGGGGTGCCACCAGACATCTGAGTACATTTTCTCCATTCTGCTAGGTCCTAGCACATACGTGGTGTTTTGCAAGGACTGCAGCTCACTGAAGGAGATGGCAGAAGGTGGACATAGCCATCGTTATCTGTCCTCCTTGCTGCTCTCCTCCTGCCCTGCCTTTACACCTCCAGCACTAGGGAGGAAGATGTCCCCAGCCTCTGGCATCAGGGAAGAGTTGTTCTGGGCACCTCCTGACACCATTTTCTACAAAGACTAGTACTCCAAGAAGTTTATTCCAAAAGTCTGCAGAAGGGCAATACCAGCATCATATACATAAATGCATGCATCACTGCGTGAAAAAGTACCAACATAATGGAAAGTTTTTGAGCTGCCCCAGAGAATTCTTCAGTAGGGATTTTTAATTTTTTCTAACTTTCTAAAGACTTTCCTACAGGGCACAACAGCAGGGTGTTTTGCTGCGTCAGTATGCCAGGATATCACAAAAATAAGGAGAAGCAATTCAACACAACCCACACAGGACTGAGTGCAAAACTGGGCATGATCCAGACCTCCATAATGGGACAGCACAGCTGTGCTGGAGCAGCAGTGGCACCTGGGTGAGACAAGAGCATATTTAGGGCAGTGTGGGTCAGGAAAAGGTTAAAGAATGTGCGGGATGAGATGACCTGAGGACTGGTGGATGAGGCTGTTGCTTCAGGGCAGGGGTGGGAGCACTTCCATCAGAAGCCCTTTAATGTGGTAGGAGACAGGAGCAGACCTAGGTCTCCCTTCACTTCTGCTGGGGAGAGGTTAAGGTAGGCAACAAACAGAAGACATTCAGTTTGTTAATGCTGAAATTTAATTAACACTCTGGCTTCATTGGAGCTTCTGCAAGCACCAAAGCAGCCACATGCTCCCTGCCATGCCATCATTTTTCCTTGGCAAGACAACCTTTGGTGGCAACAGCAGACGTTATGTCCACCAAATGGCTTTGTCCTCAGAGATGCTTCCTGAGCTCAGAAAAGCAGTGGCTGATGTGGGCTTCAGGAGGGGATCTCCCAGACCATGGATGTTGCACTGGGCTGGAGGCACAAGCCTTCCCCATCCAGTCATATATGGATTCCCAGCCCATAACATCATCTCTCCTATAAGTGAGACAGACAGTTCTGCACATTATAGCTTTCAATAAGACTGTGTGCAACTGATTGCAAAGATCAGCCTGAGAGCAGCTCTGGAGAGGGTGATTTATGAAACCCCCATAGGGATGGAGAGTATTTGGGAAAGAGAAAGCTAAAAGCCATTATCTATACACCTAATGCCTTTACTTAGGAGGCAGTTTCCCTTCCTATGCTATTAGATTCCAGGTAACACTGGGAGGATGAGACACCTTTTCACATGGGGTAGTTAATCAGAGTACCCTAAAAAGCATGTGAAAGCACAGAAAGCATGAGAAAGAATACCCCTCCAGCACAAGTATCCCTGCTTTCTCCCTGCCCAGGAGGAAATGCCACCTTGGATCAGAGGGCAGATTCAGTAGTTACAACTAGAAGTATTTTCATCCAGAGAAAACTAATTTTTTTCCTGATTCTGTTTTTGTCATTAGTGCTACCTTTGCATTAATGCAGAAACTGCCTTTGCTAGCCTTTTGTTGGCAAGAGATAAGATGCAGCATATAGAAATACCCTAGAACCTGAAGGTTTTGGGGGGAGAGGTGATATTTGAGTTAAAATTAATAAAGGTGAGTAAGCGACTAAAAGAAGCAGGCTGCATTGTGGCTGCTGTTGGAGGATTTTTGAGCCACAGGAGTTCTCTCAACAACATTCATTGATTTCTTCAGCCTTTGGTCTCCCCAATGAGTTCACCATCAGTGAAATTGTCTTAGGACACCCAAACCCAACACAGCATAAACAGTCAGAGGAAAAGCAGCTCTCCTTCAAAAGATCTAAATGTTTTCTCTGGGGTTTCCACAAGTGAAGTTCTGTGGCTGTATTCAAGTGTCCTCTACAGGCTCTGCAGTCCACCCATGGGGAAATGTTTGCAGTGGTGAGATGCCCAGGGTCAGTCCTGCACCATCCCTACCCCAGGGCATGGTGCTCAACCACAGGTTGTGCTGCATGTGACCGTGTCCAGAAGTATCTGCTTTTGGGCCCAGCCAACTAATCCTGAAGTGCAAGTAACCCCTGTGAGACAAATTAAAACTGGTTGCAGGAAGATAGATAATTCACTAACCAGCACAGTGGTGGTTTCACATTAATAAGTAATAGCACATTAGTTGGGGGAGGAACTCTCTTCTACTTTAATGGAATAATATTGGTACTCTAATAGATAGAAAGCCCCATTTACCCAGGGAGGCTGCAGATGGAGGCTCCAGCTCCCTGCTTTCCATTGGCTCAGAAGCCATTTCTCCCTGAGCTGAGTGGGAAGACATCACAACACCATGAAAACATGAAAGCGGATGAGATTGCACCCAGGAACTTGCACATCCTTTTGGCTACCCTGCATCACAGAATCACAGAATGGCAGGGGTTGGAAGAGACCTTGGGAGATCATCTAGTTCAACCCCTCTGCTAGCGCAGGATCCCCTAGAGCAGATTACACAGGAATATTTCCAGGAGGGTTTTGAATATTTCCAGGAGGGTTTTGAATGTTTCCAGGGATGGAGACTCCACAACCTCCCTGGGCAGCTTGTTCCAGTGCCCTGTTACCCTCAAAGTAAAGAAGTATTTTCTTCTATTTAGGTTAAACCTCCTGTGTACCACTTTGTGACCATTGCCCCTTGTTCTGTCACTGAACACAGTCTGGCCCCATCCTCCTGACACCTGGCCTTTAGATATTTATAAGCATTAATAAGATCCCCCCTCAGCCTCCTTTTCTCCAAGCTGAACAGCCCCAGGTCTCTCAGCCTTTCCTCATAGGGCAGATGCTCCAGTCCCTTAATCATCTTAGTGGCCCTGTGCTGGACTGTCTCCAGTAGTTCCTTGTCCTTCTTGGACTCGGGAGCCCAGAACTGCACACAGTGCTCCAGGTGAGGCCTCAGCAGGGCAGAGTAGAGGGTGAGGAGAACCTCCCTCGACCTACTGGCCCCACTCTTCTTAATGCACCCCAGGATTGCATTGGCCCTCTTGGCTGCGAGGGCACATTGTTGGCTGTAGTTAATTGAACGACAAAGTGGCACTGTGCATGTTGGGGGCAAGGGGATGCCAAAACCTCACCGGAACACTTCAGGGCTGTAATTGCAAAAGCGTGAGGAAACTGAAAGCTAGCATAATCTGACACCAGCAGTCCTGGCTAGAAATCTGGATTTGACACATAGCCTTGCCAAAGCACTTGTGAGCACCATGTGGCATCCTCACAAGCAGCGCTGAACATTCTGTGGGACGTGTGGCCAAAATTTGTAAACAGAAGGAGTTTTCCACAGCATGGTATCTGGGATGGATGAAAACCCTGGGTAGCCCAGTTGCCCACACCACTTTCTGTGGGGCTTGTGTTTCTACCTGCATCAGTGACAGGCACCCAATGGGATATGTGTGAGGACACACCCTGGGCACCAGCCTCACCATCTCAGCTCACAGAAACTACTAATAAAATAGAATAAATTTTAAATGGTTACCCAGGCCCTAATTTTTAAGAGGAAAAATGCCCCTTTTCAGGCTAAAGAGCTTGAAAAATTAGGGTGGAGTTATCAATGTGGTCTATTTCCAGGAGGCTCCAAGAACGATTGTACTGATCTTAATTCACGTTTTAATAATCAGTATTTAATTATCACTGGGAGCAAAAAGCTAACTGAAAATCATATGAACTGTGGCTGAGAAGCTGTAACTCCAGCTGAACAATCTGATTCCACTGACTTGCACTGTTTCTAAGGGAGAGCAGTAAATATTAACACAAAACTCTGACGGTTTAGTTCAGTTTTATGTCTCAGACCAGACTGCTAATTTTGATACCTACATTTATAAAGATTGTATCCCCTAAATCAAATGTCTAAAAATAAAGAAAGAGAAGACTAATGGAAATTTAGAAAAAACAAGACTTTTAGGGGAAATAATTTTTCTGAATGCTAAAATGTGTTCTTGATGTTTCACCCACTGCTGGAAGAAGCTACAAAGGGGAGGCAGGAGGCAGCTGCTCCTTCCCCAGCTGGTGTAACCAGGGTTTGTCAACGACAGACCTCAATTACACCAACATAATTGTGTAAATCCTATAAAGTATAAAGAAAAAAATGCACAGCTGCTCAGTAAGCTGAGATTTATCCTCTCCTTTTAACATTCTATGTTAGCTCACAGGTAGAGCAGCACTCCTGCGGTCACTGTGCTGTGCAGTGCAGGGAGGATGGGCAGAGCCTTCTGCTGATAAATATTATTAAAAATACATCTGACACACGATCTCTGCATCCAGAACTGAATCCAAACTTGCCAAAAGTTCAAGGATGCTCAGATCAGAGGTTTTGGTTCAGGCACGTCTCTAGAGACCTTATAAACCCGTTTACACTGCAAAGAGAAAAACAGGAAGCAGAGACCATTTCAGCCCCCGGGGCCTTTCCTCCAGCTAAGCTGGTGGGTCCAGGAGAGATTATTTCGATTGCAGGCACAAACAGTAGGAACTTTCCTCTGCTGTTTAGTAAAGGTTTCATCTGTGGAGCATTAACCCTCTGACAGGAGCAGCATCTGCTAGCAGTCTGTTTCCCAGCCAAGCTGGTGGAAAACGAGGGGCTGGATCAGTGGTGTCTTGGGCTCTCTGGCACTTGGAGGTAGCTTGCTTGGAGCATCCTTTCTGCACTGAGCTTATCACCTGTGCTAAGCAAACGACTGGCTTTTTAAAAGGAGAACTGAGTCTTGGTGTGGCCTATTGCCGACTCTTGTGTCTTGGCTTCCAGGTGGCTTTCATGTTCAAGTGGTTAGGGCTTATCTGAGAAAATCTCACTAAACAGGACAGCGAAGTCCTTTTCAAAAGTGAATTTGTAAAATCCATATGTTTGTCCAAATTGCATGTGAAGTCTAGAAACCACGGTATGCAACTTGGGTAGCTAATCAGCAAAGCTGTAATTGCAAACCCTTGCATCAGGCAGCTGAGTCACAAGATAAAGTGGGAGAATTGGGGATGAACAGCAAGAAAATCCACATTCCTGGCTTGGAGAGACATAGACCATTTCTGGTTCCCTCCCTGGCTGCTGTCATGGGTTTGCAAGTAAATAAGCAGCATGAACAATCTATGCATTTCATGTACACTACTCACACAGAGCAGTTTTAATATGGAGAGGGTTTAAGGGATTTTGAGAAAAACTGCTTAGAGCAACTTCAAACAATTGCTAGGTATTAATGTCACATCTTCAATTGCCAGTGTTTCCCTGACTTTGGCAGAACATTTTCTGCTTATTAAGGGTTTATCTTCTTGGTGTGGCTGTAAAACTACCAGGGACAGACGCTAAATTGCAGGTGAATATGCTGCTGTGCTAGGGAATGGCCTTGTACCACACGGATTGAGGCAAACACATCCAAGAGCCAGGAGACTAAAAATCTGTCATTCATTCAATCTGCTTAACAAGCATTGGAACAACTAGGGACAATCAGAGCTGATTCATGGGCTATAAGCTGGCCAGAAGAGAAGTAAATATGCACTGAATACATTTTATAATAAGTAGTTCAACCAAGCCTAATTTCATAATTGCCCACATCACAATGATGTGCTTTTATTCTTACTCTGAGATATCAGACAGAGGGTTTAGTTCTTCTCCCATCCTCTCCAGATAATATGCCAGGTGCCACTTGTAATAACCTGCCTGCTAAATTTCCAGTGTGAACGTCCCCATGTATGCAGAGCCCTTGTGTGTGCCTTACCATTTCACAATATCAGGATTATATATTTCCAAGAAGCCTTTTTCAAATGTGCAATTTGAAATTATGGTTTTAACCGTTATTATGTGTGTCTGAGCTGGTGGCCTGCACTTTCCCAACAAACGGGGAGACAACCTACTCAAAGAAAATTAAAACCTTGGGAGGGAAAGGAAGTTTAATCCTCTTTAAGGAACTTCAGAGAGACATTTCCCAAGCTAAGTCCAGAATAACTTGGGGTTGTGATTTGATAAGCAGTGTAAGACAAGCATGGATTTAATTCCCATTTGTGTTTTCCTTAGCACTGCTATGCTGAATCAGTGTAATTAAGGATTTTAGCCCCTCCAAAAGCCTTCTTGTAGAGCACCTGGCTTTATGGCATGAGGCAGAGAGCACCTCTCTCTGATGCTCTCCAGAAACTGCTGAGAGAGCAGTCTGGGTTAAATGCAGCAATAACCTACTCTGCAGCAAGCCAAAATTGCAAATTTAGAGAACTTTGGCAAACAGCCTTTGACACAAAGCTTCACAGCATCCTTCTGCCTTTGTCAATTTGAAAGGCCTCTTCTGCCTTCTGTTAGAAATGCTTGGGTCTGTGATGCAGCTGTGCATCTGTGTGAAAGTCAAAGGAAGGTGTTTATCACACCTGAGATGAGCAGCAGACAGGAGCAGAGCACACGTGTTTGTGCACGTGTTCCTGTGCCCCAGGCAAGGGGTGGCACCATGAGATGTGAGTGCAGAGCCAGCAGTGCAGCTACCTCCTGGAGAATGTTAAGTCCCAAAGCGTTCTCCTGTGTTTCCCACAAAAATCAACCTCACTGTGATTCTCTGATGTTTCATATGAGAGAGGTTTGCATCACAGCCTCTTCCCCGTGGTGGGTATTCAGCCCCTTTGGCTGCATTTATTTTCAAGGTATGAAAGCTAGCAAAGCATGAAGAACAGGTAGTCACCAAGAAAATCCCAACAGACCACAGCTGTCAGTGTATGAGTGAGATTGTAAGGCAAACTAACCCAGGTAAGTATTATCTCCTCTACAAACCATCCTACTCCAGAACATTTATCTGGAAATGTGGCCTCACCCTTTTCAGGCTTATTTGCCAGGAATTCCCAAGAAAGGGTTGTGCTGCTGTGACATGCCTGGAAAATCCTGTATTTTTCCACACTAGGAAATCAGTCACTGAAGCATGAAAAGCTAAGTCCTGGCTAGAAGGGATTTTACAGCATGCTTAACATCTTTTCTTTATTTTGAGAAGCAGAACAGCAGGATCTTTACTTGACCCTTCCACCCAGCACCTCAAGAATTTCTGATTATGGAACAGTTCTTTTTTTTTTTTTTTTTTTTTTCATTTTACAGGGGTTTTAAACTGAAAATTTTTTTCATTATTGAATCGACCATGGCCTCCCACAAGGCTTGAATCCAAGATCTTTCCAGAGCAATTATGAAGACTCTGTGATAGGTCTGTCATCAGAATAATAGCCCAGAGAAATATTCCAATACAGACCTTCAGACTGGCTTCCCAGAGAATATCCTAGGCTAACTTTTACTGTCACTTTATAGACTTGTTTTTTCTCATTTTTCCTCATTGCACTCAAATTGTGTGTGAATGGTTGGATTTAATCTCCCGGTAAAAGCCAAGAGCTGTGTATGCTGTCCTCAGCTTCAGCAAATTACCTTGATTTTCACCACAGAAAGATTTGCCTTTGACTGTTGTAGTCCTCATTTGCTGCCTGAGCAGCGTCCCTGTCCATCTACGACTTCAAGGTCTGAGAGCTTATGGGTGGAGGTTGCATTACTATGCACAGGCATCCAGACAATTTCTGCATGAAGATCCCAATTCATGTTTCTTCTTAAAAATACAGCATGTAAATTTGCTGAAAAGTCACAGGTTTAAGCCAGTGTAAGGCTATTGGAATCAGTGAGGTTATCTGGATTTACAGCATCAGGACTGGCTCCAACCTTGCTTGGTCTACAAAACTTTCCTATTCGAGCACTGGGGATTCTTCAGTTTTACTGTCTTGGAGACAAACTTATTTAACATACTAAGGAATTACCTTGGTGCAAAACACAGGAGTGAGCCAATGACATAACAGAGGAGGCAGTGCCAGCCCAGCAGTGGGACAGCCTGTCCTATGGGCATCCAAAGTGGACCAGGCTCAAGGAAGGGCTCTGGGGATGATCAGGAGGAAAGCCTGGTTGACATGAGGAAACTAAGCTTGATTTAGCCTGGTAAATCATGGAAGAGTGGGAATGGTAGTGATCTGCATTAGTGCAGCAAAAATTAGGGAGGAGGAGGATGATAAAGTGAGGGGACTGCAGGGCGGGTGTCAGCAGTTGTGCTGCAAGGACAGATGGGCTGCTCTGCTCAGGAATGGCTTCAGACTGAAAATGAAAAGGCAATTCTAACCCATTAGAGCAGGAAGGATCTGGAAAAGCTCCCTGGGGGAGCAGAGCAGGGAAAAATGCCAGTAATCTTGAAGATGGGAAAGGATTTGACTATGAGAGGGTAGGAGGGAGATGGCGAGTGGCAATGAGGTCCCCTGCACCTCACGTGCCCCCTTGAACCTGCTGTCAGGGACTGCTCCACCCCCAGGGCACTCACAGCTCTTTCCACATAGCATTCAGCCCTGATAACAAAAGTCCAGTCCATTCTGCTGTCACTTTGGCATTTAAACCCTTGCCCACAGGCCACTGGGATGCACTGAGAAGGCATGCAGCACAAACTGGGTTCTGACCAGTAGCACTGGGGCAGCTGTGTCATGGTGCCAGTGCCCTGCATCATCCAGCTCCCATGAATCCATCTCCCTGTTAATTAGTGTGGGCCTAGGTTGGTGAAGTTTTTGCATGAACAGCCTCTTCCTTTCCTCTGGTTATACTGTCTTGTCATTTATTACCACTAGCTAATAAAAAATCTGAAGCTATTTATTAAACAGCTGTGCTTCTAACTGAGACAACAACAGATTATTATCTTTTTTTCTTTCTTTAAATGAGAAAAGCCGCTTTCCAGGCCCTCTTAGACCATAAGAAAGATAAGCTAAATAAAAGTTAAATCAATGTCAAGGAAACAAGATTACAGATAAAAGAGTCCACAAAGACATCCTTATCTGATAGGTCAGGTAGAGCTTGTGTTTCAACATTAAACTCTTAGCTGTATCAAAACCAACCCTCATTTTCACTGAAGCCATTACTAGACATTCCCAGTTGATAAATACCTTATTAAAATGGGATGCTATTAAAATTATCTCCAGCAAAGCTCAATGCACACAGATTTTCACTTGAAAAATGCCTGGAAATATTTAGTATGTGTTTTTCTCTAGTTATCTACTTTAAAAAGTTGGATGTGTCGCAAAGCATGTTTACACTTAATATGATGCCAGTATCATCTGATGCCTCTAAATGGACATTTGCAGTAGCCTGGGCAATCTCCATGGTGAGATATTAGACAAGAAAGAGCTGCCCATAAGCAACCATACCACATACATACAGCAGGTTGGGCTGAACAGACTGCTGTGGTCTGGTGGATAAGGTACCCATGCTATGTTCTTACTGGCAGTATTATCAAGCATTATATGGGCATGTCAAGGAGAAAAAAGACTTATTTCAACCTATGTTTTAAATACAAAAGCTAGTGGAATTCCTTCAAAATTAGTCCTGCAGTAGGAAACCTGGTTTGTAACTGAAAACAAGTGAGCACAGAGATGCTGAATGGTGGATCCTGGTGGATCACTCTGACATTAGCCAGGATGAGGAGGAGAGTTGTGGCAACCTGGAGAAGGCTCGGTTTAATTCTGAGACTAATTATTTGGAGACAGCTGAAAGAGGAGCTCTTCCTGACCTCTCACACTTCCCCTCCCTACAGCATATGGAACATGCCTGGCTCCAGCTTGGCCAAAAATGTCACGAGTCCAACTCATGTATCCTGCCATTTGTATAAGCTGGACCACCCTGCTACAGTACATGATGCTGTGACTCCCCAGGAGCTCAGCCTGGTCCCTGGGAGGACGCTGGAGGGAGGTTGGCATGGCTGTCAAGTTGGTCAGCTCCCTGCAGACCAGCAGCTGCAAGAGGGTTTTAGGTGGGCAGTCTCTTAGGCAGAGATAGGCATTGCTCTCTCTCGTCTGAAAATCTCCTTCCTTCCTTCCTTCCTTCCTTCCTTCCTTCCTTTCCTTATTCCTTCCTTCCTTCTTCCTTCCTTCCTTCCTTCCTTCCTTCCTTCCTGCCTTCCTGCCTTCCTGCCTTCCTGCCTTCCTGCCTTCCTGCCTTCCTGCCTTCCTGCCTTCCTTCTGCCTTCCTGCCTTCCCTCCTTCCCTCCTGCCTTCCCTTCTTCCCTCCTTCCTTCCTCTCTCCTTTCCTGAGGCAGACAAAAGTAGGTAAAATGCCAGGGCCAGTTCTCTGCATGGGGGATCATTTCTGACTTGCTTCTGCTTCCAGACTCCCATGCAAGTGACAGTCCTGGGTATTATTAGACTTTGTTTCATATCGGGAAATTAAACTGCCAACTTTTAAATCTGAAAATCTTGTTATCCTCTTTTTTCAGAAAAAGCCTGTATTTTAAAGGAATCTGTTTCTCTACTTAACAAGAACACCCAGTAGTTAAGATTTAGCTTTAAAAATGCTAGGGATTAATAGTTCAGAATAATATTTCTGCTATGCCCAGTGCCACTTACAGAGTCACAGAGGATGAAGATGTCCTTCAGGAGCAATGCCACTGTAGGAAAACTAAAGAACAGATGCTTGTTACTGGCATTATACAAAGACTAACACAGACCAGAATATCCTGAATTTGATATGATCAGCCTAAACACAAGAAAGTGATTAGTGAGAACTACAAGAATCCAAACACAAATGAATATTAATCAACTTGCTTTCAAAAATGTAAGGAAACAGAAATTAACCCTTGGAAATTAATTCCTTTCTCGGGCTCACTTTGAATTACCTACAGACCCAGAGACAAACATGGCCAGGGTATTTTTCAAAGGCCAGATTGACACGGACTCCAAAAATATAAACAGAGGTCTGGCGGCATTCAGTGCAGATGAGAGACCTGCTTGATGAATATGGAGGAGAAGAAACTCACAGATGAAACCAAACATCTTCCTCAAGTGGACAATGCTCTCGGCACAGCGGCGTGTGCCTGTTTCTGGCACTGTTATTTTTGGACACAGCCACCCCTCTCCCCTGGAACTGACTCACCTCTGCAGGAAAGCCTCTTCCCCCTTGTGCAGTTGTCTGCATTTTCCTTCCACGGCTCCTGATTTCCTTCTAGGGGCTTGCATCAACCTCTCACACAAACAGTTTTAGGGCATGACCACTGCGACTGTTTTTACAGGGAGAAACCTGAGCCAAAGAAAACAATAAATGCTTGAACTCTGTTCTGTTAATTCAATCTCAAAGTGTGATTATAACAGATCTCATACACCCCAACAAATTAATTCCTCTTATCCTCACTTTGCACACATGGAAGGTCAAGCATAGACAATTCAAATTACTTTCCCCAAATTCATGCTGTATGGCAGGACCAGGAACAGATTTTAGATCTAGAGATTCGTAGGCAGCCCAAGCTGGAAAAGATGAGTTTTCAATCAACATCAGACCAGGAACTGATCTGAGGTGTCCCTTCTCAGGGTTGTTACTTATATTGTACCAGGAGATAAAGCAGGGCAGGAACCCTTTGAGAACAGAGGAGACACAAACCTCTTCCTCAGAAACACCATAGTTACTCCTTCTTCAACTAAAAACTGTTCTTTCCAGTAGAAAATGAAACATGGTGATTCAGAAAACAAGCAGGCACCATGTCACACAGCCCGACAGGCTCAGGCATCCACAAAGCAGGGGCTGTTCAGAAGCTCCAGGGACTTTTTGCAGAAGATCCTCATGGTGAATCTGTCTTTTAAATTCCCACATAAATTTGTCTTAAAAATAACAGGCAACTGGAATAAAGCAACCATTTTAGTTTTAATTTTAAATCTTTAAAAAATAAGGGGAAGTTGAAGATGTTTTGTCACAGCTTGACAGTCTGATGGACCTGTGGGCACCCAGGGGTGTGTGTCTGGTGGCAAACTCTGCTGGGAATGGAAGATGAGGTCATGCCCTCTTCTTTTTGTTTGATTTTTGCCTCTTTGCCTTCCTATTGAGCTAACGTCCCCTCAGGTGATGCACAAGCTTCTTGTGCCTTACAAAGATCTACAGTGAACTGCCTTTTGATAAATATGTAATTTAAGCAAATCCATCTCTCTCAGCTCTGGGCATTCTGTAGCATCCAAGAGGAAGGCCAAGTCCTCAGTATCGTTCCTCCCTGAGCAGCACCACCCGGTGCTGGCTGACTGTGGCCAGAAGAGCCTTCCCTATTTGATCAGAAAACCATAACATCAATGAAAACCACAATTTCCCAGCTGAAATTCAGATACGAAATTTGCGTGTAACCGAGGCCTGTGGGTCATCTCACACTCTGGGCTGATCACGTTTCTCTGTTCACTCTTTCTCATTTGAAGATCTTAATGGTATAAATATGTAAGTGTTTGGAGCAGTCACATTTTTGCATCTGTATTTTAGAATAAATAGGAAATGAGAAGACTTGAACAGCAGTGAGGTTGCCATAGTAATTGTTTGTTGGAAAAGAGAAATCGCAACAACAAAACCCTGGAGAACATGTCACTGTGCCTCTACCTTTTGCATCATACCCACCCAGAGTTCAGAAGGGACGGGTTGTACAGGAGATGAGAGCACCCTTGGCCTGCCTCCCTGCTGCTCTTCAGCAGACATGTTGGGGAACCTGCCTGGGGGCAGGACCGAGACAGCAAACTCAGCCTGAAGTTTCACCGAATGACACAGGAACTTTGCACACACATTAAATCATGACTGAGTCATCAAGTGATCCCATCTTTATATCAGTGCAAGTGCTTACTTATAAATCATAGATGAATCATAAGCCAGTAATTTGACTCTTTAAACTGTGGAGTATCAATCATCTGTTTTGTCTCAAATTAAAGCCTGTAATCACTTTGAAAACAAGCTGATCTCTGGTGTAGGAAGGTTACCTGCAGGGTGTTCCTGTGCTACTCAGCTGAACATTGATGGGCCACTACCCAGAGAAGTCACCAAATGGAAAATAAATCCATATGCAATTTGGGAGATTTACTTTGACTTACATGAGAGTATCTCTGAGAAACAAACACCAGACACATCAGCACAGTGATACTCGTACTGCTGTTATCTGAGCAATGCAATGATAAATTGACAGCATTTGTGGGTTTACATGTGATGCTTTATGTATTTCATTTGCTTACACCTGGCATCAGCCTTTAATGGCTGACTTGTATTATTATTCTCATCTTACGAAGTGAGGGACGGGGACAGAATGTAAATGGGGCACAAGGTGAGACTGAAACAGCAGAGCTGGAAATAGATCTTGTTTCCAGGCTCTGTTTGACACAGACCTTGCCTAATAGCATAAAATCATGGTCGTTTTGCTGCCATTACAGCAGATGCTGCTGGCACCTCCTACATGCGAGGGTCACACCATGTCTGAGCATCAGCATTTCAGTGACAACATTCAGAGTCATCCGTGGGACATTTATATTCACATCTCAGCATCACTGCCCCAGGAAATAATGTTTGCACAAACAGTCTAAAAATACTGCTTGGGAAATCTGTACTGTCATAGGACACCCTTCTCTAAATCCAAGAGCAAAGTGGTGACTGACTCTTATGCCTTAGGAAAAGGGATGGGGTGGCAGAGCAGCATCTCGCTGGTCGCCAGACCAGCAGCTGGCTGTGCTGGGTGACAGAGTGCTCTTGCAGAACAGCTCTGCCCTTCTCCACCACAGGCAGAACAGCTCAGACCAGCACGGTGCTTAAGGAGGAAGAAAGTCACTTCATGGCAGTGTCTGTGCTGGACTATTCTGAAGCACAAATGGCTAAGTTAACATACACAGGTGGTGGAACATCCAAAATGGGTCTGATTACCTCATTGGGCATAGCGGTCCCCAGGTGACCTTTTCAAATGTTTGCCATCATTTTGTTAGGCAGAGCTGATCCTGTCTTGGAGCAGGAGGGTGGAACAGAAAGCATCCCAAGATGCCTTCAAGCTGCATTTTCTTGTGGTCCTTTTTCTGAATAAAATCAAATCAATAGCATATTTTCTGATTGCTCCTTTGAACTAGCAGAGCTTATGAAGCAGGACAAACTGCTTCAATACTTCTTCAAGATAGTGAATTGCCAGAGATCCTGTTGTGTGAGGTATTCATCAAAGGTGTGGAAGAACACCAAAACTGCTTTCATAAAACAAACCAATCAGCCATGCAATCTAGACTCTAGTTTCTGACAGTGGTTGGTAACACCAAAATCAGAGGCAAAGTAGCATTTGGCGTCAATTCATTCTCAATGTATTACACAGTGTTAGCCATGAGTTAATATCATTTACTTTCAGAAACAAAAAGGCAGCTGTAGGATTATTTACACCCACTTGCCCTATAACTTTACATTGAACATAGCTTCCTCAGAACTGCTTGGTAGTTGCTGAGCAAATTTTTCATGCACAAAGATCTTCTTGTGTTTAAAATAAAAAACAGCTTGTCATAAAGAAATGGAAGTCTGGGACCTTTTAGATATTCCCAAGGCAGTTTAGAAGACAGGATATGAAAAACTAAAGCTGTATATAAGCCTGCATTAACTGAATGCCTATGTTTGTGAGAGTTAGAAAGGGAATAGCCACCTTGCCCTGAGAAAAGACAAGAGAAAGTCTGGAGATGGGAAATCGTTTCATCTGCTTGGACCAGCTCATGAGAAAACCACCCCATGCTGGGGAGTGCTTAGCCCTGGTGCTTTCCCTGAGGCTGCTCCTTGGCACAGTATCTGTGCTGTTCTCCCTGTAAGGAAAAACAGTTCACCCACTCGCTGGTACTAAGCTTCATGGTTACCAGGTGCACCAAGAAGTGAAGGTCAGTGCAATAAATCCTACATGTTTGCTGCCATTTGGAAACAAAACACCTCTGTGTCTGCAGAGCCTATTTCTGCACAGCCTTCCTTCTGCAGTTTGAAACCATTACATATGCTTTGCATCTCGCTACCTCAGTACCATAACGGTGTCACCTTGAATACCAAGGAACACAAACCATCCTGCATGAGGAAATCTGGTTTGCTTTAAATGAGATCAGCTACCAAATCCAAATTATTTTTGCTATAGACATCTTGTGACAAAAAATACTTGTATAATGTTACCCTTTGGAGGGTGCAAACTGCAGGTTCGGCTTTGTTGCTGATTGTGCTTTAACACACAAATGAAAGCTTTTTATATTTCTACTTTCCTGCCTTTTAGCTTGGTCAAAGATCACTTGCCTGACAGCAGAGCACATCTCCTGAAGCCTGAGTCAGAGCTCATGTGTGCTGGCTCCCTGTCAGAGCTGGTGCTGAAGCCCCTGGTTTCAGAGATGTAAATACCGGCTTGATGTCAGCCAAGCACCATTTCTAAAGCAGTTTCTAAATCCTCAGTGCTAAGGAACTGCCACTGTCTTGTGAAAAGCTTTACCAAGAGAATACAGGTCAGCTCATGGGTCAGTTCTCTTCTCTTGTTTTAGTGCAGATACTTACCTGAAAACAAGATGCTTTGTTCATGAAAGATCAGATATTCCTCAATGTATTGCCCCACTAAAATCCAGGTTGTCTCTGTATCATATGCAGAATTAGTTGGCTACGTCCACTGGACTTCTAAAAATTATTTTTTTTCCATACCTCTGGCAGAAGGACTACCAGTGACCAAAACAAACTCCTGACCAGGCCCAGCCCTCTCCTGGATAGCAACCAGGCAGCATCAGAGAGAGTAACTAGGACAAAATCTGTGCAACATATGGTCCATGAGGTGACTTGCTCAGCCGCACAGCTGCTGAGGGCGGTGGGGGCTGCATGGCCCCTCCAGAGGCCACAAGGAGCAGCCAAGAGGCCCATCAGGCTGCAGGGACCTGACGTTAGGCTCCTGGCTGGTGACAACACACATAGCATTTGGCTGGCCAAGTGGCACATATGTACTCCTGGCCAGCAGCCAAGCTGTCTCTGGCTCATTTTGCCCAGCCCAAGGGACAAGCGAGTGGGAAGCTGGATATTGTCTTGTCTGAAGAGTGATGGAGGCTGGATATTGCAGTCCTGGGGGGCCAGGGACATGGAGAACTCCAAGGATGCAAGTTTGTGGTCAAGTAGGAGACTTGGGAGGTGTTGCAGTGAAGTCTAAGGCATTACAGATGGGAGAGGTAAGGAATGTGGAGAGACCTGGGATCTCATGGAGAAGAGGGAAGGGAAACTGAATGGTAAATATTGTGGGTGCAGTGACTTGTGGGCCAGTAGTGATGTTTGGTGGTCACTAAAAGCCAGCATGCCCACATGAGCTGGGTTGACCTGGGCAGTCTCACTTTGGGCTGCCTCTCCAGGCTTCTGGAAATTAGCTTCACCTCAGGGCACATCTTCACTGTGTGCCTTTGTGAACACCAGACCCGGTAAACAGCTGGGTGTGGGTCAGCACAGCCTGCATAACTTATTTGCATCCTGTTCAGGTTGGGCAGCTTATGCTTTCCACTTTTTTCTTTTTTAATGAGTGAGTTTTCTATTCCTCATGGTTGCAGAGAAAAATCTCCAAATTGGCATGGGGTATCACAAGGCCAAATCAACCACGAAGCCTCGAGCTCTCACTCTCATTTCACCACAGAGTATAATTAAAAGTGAAACTGTTCACCTTACGAGCGTGAGCTTCTTGTGAGCCACATGTGTTACAAGTTTATACTCTCAAACGTGTTTGAGCAAGCCTATGGAAGGAAACTGATAGTAATAATTGGTTTCTGTAGCACCTTCCTTAGCTTTGACCCTGCTTGGGCTCCAGTTCTGCACTGGCAGATCAGCTCTGGAGCAGAAAGCCCCAGACTCCATAGAGAGCCACAGGTGCCCACCGGATCAGACTGCTGTAGAAGAGGTCTGCATTACAGTCTCAGTGCAGTTCAGCAAACCTAGCCCACTGCTCACCACAGGAATAGGAGTCCTACAGATTATCACCAAATGAAACATTTGGTATTCATTGCATTATTATATCCATTAAAATAATACTATTAATAGAGGAAAAATATCACAACACTTTCTCTTAGCAATCATTCCTTTATTTCTGTATTAGTGCTCATTAGCAAATTGCTTATATCAGAATGTGATGCTGGCTGGAACATAAAGTGTTGTATAGGCAAATAGGATTTCATAAGCAAGTATGATTCATCACCACCACTAGATAATGGAACTACCTATTTAAAGACCTCTGAACTATTCGCTATTCACTGAAGGTGGACTATTATGTTTATTAACAAAAGGTATTTGTATGAGACAGCTTCTCCACATTCTTAACAGGGCATAAAGGCACCACAGTGTGCATCAGCCTGTGTAAAGAAAATTAGACACATCAAGAGAAAAATTAAGGACTTAACCTCTGCAAATTTGGCTTCAAAGAGAAACACAGTAAAAACTTGCTTCTCTCTGAACTTTCACTAGAAGGTCCCATGGGACACTTGTGCCAACACACAGGCTTCTGGCATGGCAGTGATCCTGGGCAGATGCACGCTCTTTACTCAGTCCCAAGCAGCCACAGAATAAAAAACAGGAGCTTTGGTGATAAATGCTTCTGCACCTGAGAGTTAATGTTGGCTCACATCGTTGCTGGCACATGTCAGCAGGGGCACAGACTCAGGTGGCACTGCCTGTTTCCTTTGCTCTTCTGGATTCACCTCCAAGATCCTTTCAGCCCCATCTTTTACCTCCCTGATGAAATTTTCCTCTTCTCATTGCAAAAGCAGTGTGCTGTGCAGCACTGCCAGCACTGCAAACATCACTCTCCCAGGAATTTCACAGGCAGCTGGCCCTTCATTGCTCAAATGCAAACTCAGGAATCACCCTGCAAGAGTTGTACTCTTGTACAATGCAATGAATGTACATTGGTACATTCAAATTGCCTTGTGCCAGGTGTCCTTAGATGAGGACATTCTTCAAGAATGGGGACAGAAGAGCCCCAACAAGTAGGCACAAACCTCTCATGGTTATCCCTTTCTGCTTGAACAGTTAAATGCCAAATCTCTAGAGCTCTGTTTCAGCCCGTGGTCATGTTCTGCCCCAGGAAGCATGGCCTGTGTAATGCATGAGTAATATCCATGGATATTACCATGGAAAACAGATAAGGATCCATTTTGTCTCATGCTCACTAACAATCCTGACTCTCCCTGGGGAAGTCTGAAAACTAGTCTCCTTGTAACCTTCCTGAGAAGGAAGGGCTTTGCATGAGCAAATCACCATTAAAAGACTGAAAAAAAACAAGGTAGGAATAGGCAGGCAGTGTTCTTGGACATGGAAGATTACCAGTGATGTCTCACAGAGCTTAAATCATATGAATCATATGACAACATCTTCATAAATGATCTGGAAATGCAAGGAACAGAGGTTGCTAATGATATGGACTGATTCAGAGCATTAAAACCAAAAGCTAATTGCACAGAGTTGTAGGACAATCTTGCAATAGTAAGTGGCTGGATGATTAAAAGCCAGGTGAAATGTGATATTGATAAACGGGGAATAATGCATACTGGAAAGACAACTTTGTCTCCATGTATGCAGTCATAGGCTTTGACCTGTTTGTCACCGCCCAGGAAAGATTCTTAAATGGGTCTGTTAAACTGTCTTCTGAAAGTTCAGGAGCAATTTTAAAAGGCTAATTTTAATATTAATATTAGCAAATGTTAGAAAATAGAGAACAAACCAGAAAATATTATAATGGTGGTTTGCCTGCATCGTACAGTACACCTCTACAGTGTACAGCAGCGGCATCTCTTTCCAAAGCGACATGGTAGTAGTAGAAAAAGCACAAAACAGGAGGCAAGCATGAACTTCCTATGTAGGGAACAACCTGACAGAGATAAGGAATCATCAACCTAAGGAAGAAAGGACTTTGAGAAATATACGTTAGGGTTTATAAAATCATGAGGTACATAGGGAAGGTTAACAGGGATTAATAATTCAAT
Source organism: Hemiprocne comata (assembly GCA_020745705.1). Lineage (NCBI taxonomy): Eukaryota > Metazoa > Chordata > Aves > Apodiformes > Apodidae > Hemiprocne > Hemiprocne comata. The sequence continues at coordinate 88,791,221 of CM036588.1, forward strand.
TTCTCATAACAAAAAAAAGCTAGGGGATCTCACCTAAAGCTTTCTAGTGGCAGGTTTGAAAACAAGAAGTGTACACAGTGCACCATTAAACTGGGGAACTCACTGACACGTGATATTGGTGGATGTCACAACTTTAGGTGTTCAAAGAGTGAATGAAAAGAATTGTGGAAGACACAACATACCAAGGATTATCAGTCACAAAGATACCATACTTGACTCAGGAGTTCCTTGGAAAAGCCTCATGAGGAAGTTCTCCTATACCTTTCATACCTCTGTGCCCTTCCCTAAGCTCTCAGTCATGTTATTTTTTCTGTGCTTTAACTTCTTTGTAGTTCTAAGGCTCATTCTGCAGTCCTGTCAGAGGTGCGAGGATGCAAATGTAAGTCAAGCTCACAGGGGACTAAATGACACCAGGGTGTGCTAACCCAGGTCACAGAAAGAACAGGTGCTTCTTAAAACAGAGGATTTCTATGGCAACAGTGAAAAATTATTATCTTCTTGTTTGTCATGACACCTTTTGATCCACAGCAGCCTGTGGACTGCACAAGGTTTCTCTCTCCTTCTGAACATGGGCAGAGACAACCTGCTGACCAAACCACCATCCAGGCTCAGCTGTGCAGAGTTGCTCCTAATGCTTTCTGTCTGGCAGGGATCTTAATTAAAAAGTTAGTAGTATTTAGTGTCTGTAGTGTGCTTAATGTAGAGGAGGACTAAGTTAACAAAAACATATTAAAAAGGACAGTATAGATTATTAATTGTGAAGAGAAAAATAACAAGACAAGATTTGTTTGTTATATGTTGGAAAACAAAACAAACAAAAAAAGGCCTTTTTTGGCACCTTTACTTCTGCTTGAACTTCTAAGTAAGTTTGCACCTTTCTCCTGTACTTTGCTTCTCACTCTTGGCCAGATTACCATGTGCTTGGGTATAGCCAGCAAAGTCCCCGCTGAGGGCTACTGTACAAGCACTTTTCCGTGGGTTTCCTTTAGGTTGTGATGCCCAGACCAGTGCAAAATTGAGCTACATTTCCTGGGATGAGTCTTGGACATTTCTTCCACCTGCCAGGGTTCATCTGCGAGGCGCACAACACACGTCTACAGAGGAAGGGCAGTCAATTAGATCTCTCAGGGTCTGGGAAAAAAGACAGGTAGCCTTTACTACCTATGTCACGACATGGGCACAGCTGAATGCCCTTTAAATGTCAGTAAACAATGTGGAGAAGACATCAATTAGATACTTCCCCTGCTCTATTTTACGCCGTGACTTCAAAATCCAATATTATAAAATGTAAGAAATTTATAAAGAAAACTAAGTTCTTAGATAAAAAAGTCCTAGCTAGCAGGACAGATGACAACAAATAGCCATGTTGTGCCCTTTGCTGGTGCTGTTGAATGAACCTCAGTTTTCTGAGCAGGTTGTGAAGTCTAGAAGGGGGCTGCTGTGGTAGCAAATTCAAAAATAGCAGATTAGCTCTCCCTAATGACCGAAGGACAACAAGTTGTGGCATAGTAAAAAACCTGATGAAGGACAACAGTAGAAATATAATTATGGAAGATGAGGCCTGCCAAAGAGCAGATTTCATTCTTCAAGGAGATTGTGTGTTTGATTTACAACTGCAAAGACATGACAGATTTTAGCAAGGTTTTTTCTGAGCACCATATTGGCATTCTGATTAGAATTTATCAATACACACTATTAATAAAGCATTAAGTGGATTAAGAAGTGACTAATAAACAACTCAAAGAGTATTTTCTTTGTCAAACAGATTTGTTATCTATGGGATCTTAGGAAGATCGGCAGAAACTTGATACCTCTCCAACATTTTTATCCATTATCTGTAAAACACAAAAACACTGTTGACAAAATTTCAAATACAGCAAATGCTGGGAAGAACAGAAAGATCTAGATCACATAGAAAACTGCAACTATTCAAACGCATGGCATTTAAAGCCACTCAAACACAAAGTTGGTCTGACCCAGGCGAGGTAGACCAGCCCTTAAAAGAATCTTAGAAGTGACTCTGGAGCAACAAGTGCAATGCATCAGGAGCACTCAATGTGGTTAAAAAAGGCAAAAGAGTTGCCTAGTGGGCAGAAAGGCAGTAGAAATAACACACTACGTTAAGGAAAGCATAGAGAAGCTGAATGTGTTTGTCTGAGCCCCTTCCAGTGCCTCCAGACCCATAGAAACCATCAGCAGCCTTTGCACTGTGCTGGGCACCAAGGCTCTTCCCCACACTCCTCCCACCAAAGCTTCCATCTCTTTTTTATTCAGTGGTGCTTTCATTGTTTTTTAATCTCCTGTTATTTAAAACCAGAGTTTGCCCAATCACTTGAGAAGTAGCCATCTTGACAGGGATACAAGCAACTCTAGAGAACGTGGGTCTGAAAACAAAGATTTTCCTGGCAGCTGAAAAGAGCAGAGAGAATGGGACCTGCAATGGTTGTGCCACCACTAAGCAGGCACCAGTGGTCAAGGATACTTCTGCTGGGGCATGCAAAAAAATTGCACTGCTTTGTCAAAGGGCTTCATTTCTCAATGGTTTTGAACTATTTATGCTGTACAGATGTCACTTTATAATTTATTTTTGGCTAATGAAATTTCTGAGAAGCAAATCAGATTGCTATTGACACTGAATCCAATGCAGCCCCTTCTTTGTCACAGTAGCTAAGTTATAACAGTGCTGTAAAAAATACTTGATATGACAGGCCTGGAAGATGAAATGGGTTGTTGATGTCAGTCTGTGGTAATGGAAGCTAAGCACAATTGCTCAAAAGCAACAAATTATATAGATTTAGGGCACAAAACAATTTCAGCTACATCACTTTAATGTTCTTTTTACTGGAAACAAATTACTTTGTACCATGTAAAGTGGTGCCAGTGGAAGCTGGAAAGTTCAAAATGACACAAGGCCATTGCTAGGATCCTCAGTCAGTTCAGTGGAAGCATGACAGTGAAAAACAAGGAAGGGACCAAATTTTTGGTCCCTGACACATGCTCTGGAGCCTTTATTTGGATCCTGCACTAAGATAAATATGAACAAATATTCTTGTTTTATTCATGATAGTAACTGCTTATCATTTGACTTCATCAAAGTATCCATCAAACTTCATTTAAATCTCAAACTTCACAACATCTCTGAAGCATGGCCTAAGTTTCAAACTGTTTAGTCATTTTAACTAGGGTGATATAATTACGACAGAAAAAAACCAAACACAAAACCACCCTAAAATGAGTGAGTGGCTGTACCAAGGAGCTGTTATTTCAATACCATTCAAACTGCATAAGCAGTACATTTATGAGTGATCATCATTTGTATGGCACCTCGGGCTCCCCGCAACACACCCACATTGCTCTGTATCAGGTGCTTGATGAATATACAAATCCTAAGCCAATATTTTTGTAACAGACTTTTAATGTCCCCAGTACATTTGCAAAACATCGAGCCTTTAACTGACATAGTGCAACTATACCTTCATAGCAGAAAAGCAGAAGCAGAAAACTGAAGTCCGTTGAACTCTTCTTTTTAAGAAAGAAATTGAGAGATTTACACATTTCCACAGAAAAGACTTGACAGGGCACCTTTGCCTGCAAAGATACTGGATTGCTTATTTGAAGCCATATAATGAAGTGAGACTGAGCCTTTTCCTCCTTCCTCACCCTGAGTACTGTGAAGCACTATCCTTTTTCTTTTAGAGATGACTACCTTTTAGTGCCACTCTTCTGTATTGTAGCAGTGATATTTTTCAGGAATAAACCTGAAACCTTTTGTATGCACAAGTTCACAAATGCCTTGAGGCTAGTCTTTAAATCCAAATAGTTTTACTGGGTACAGACATTATCTACCTTCTGTACTGGAAAAAAAAAAAAGCTGGAATAAATATTAAAGTAATTATATCTGTGTTGTTATAAAGGTCCACAAAAAAGACCAGCTTAGATCAGGTTGTCAAACCTGATGAAAGAGCTGAGGTGGTCAACAGAGCTGTGCTGGGGCTCGGGGGCTGCCTCAGTAGGGCTGAGCTTAGAGTAACTACACAGTCACTGCTGCTTTGTTTTGCAAGAAAAGAGCTCGTACAGCTTTCACAGCTCTATAATCCTTAGATCTTATCCCACTTCCACCTTTTTATGCTTAGATGACACACAAAACACTTTGTTCACTTTCGATTAATGTTTCTACAAACTAACGTCTTGCTAACACACCTGTAGGAAAAAAGCATCATAAATACTTCAGGAGATAGACATTGATTACATGGCTTGCAGGAAATTGCTGCTTGGGCACCCTGAACTGCAGGAACAAATTGGCAGTTGGATGCTTAGAAAGCAAAAATCACATTGTATGAGCTGGGTGACTTTTCCTGCAGCATGAGCAATGGATTATCTTGGGGAATTAGCAAATTCTAGGGGGAAATGTATGTATTAAACCACTGGCCAAATAATTTTAATATCAAGCACATTTGTAAAAGTTCAAAGTCTATTCAAGCATAACTAAAATGGACTAGTGTGATGAAGCACATGGCCAGAGAAAAAATATTCTCTGCTTTGTGCTCCACCAAAATTATACACGTTTCCAAATGGCCTCCATTCCCTTGCACGCACTATTATTGGTGCTTTGGTTATTTCTGTATAGATGTGCAGTCAACAAAACCATGAATTATCTATGTCAACCTGTGTATGCCAGTGCTGCCATTATCCAGACACCTTTCCACTCCCATGCAGAAGTTAAATTTAAGGCTAAAATAGCCTTTCTTTCGAAAACTACCGCACTGATGGTTATTTATTATTTGGCAGCATGTAGAGGATTTGTGAGGCAAAAAACAGGCTGCTGTTACAGAACAGGGAAGCTGAAAGTCTTCCCAGTAGAGATGAGATGTGGACATACTGGAGCAAGTCCAGGGAGGGCCACAAAGGTGATGAAGGGACCGAAGCACCTGTCACACAAGGAGAGGCTGAGAGAGGTGGGATTGTTCAGTTTGGAAAAGAGAAGGCTCAGCAGGATCTTGTCAATGTCTTTCAATACCTGATGAAGAGGGAGTAAAGGGAATGGAGCCAGGGTCTTCTCAGTGACAGGATCAGAGGAAACGGACAAAAACACATACACCAAAAATTCTTTTAAACCTAAGAAAAAGACTTTTTTTACTGTAAGACTGGTTGAACACTGAAACAGGTTGACCAGAGACCTTGTGGAGTCTCCATCCATAGAGGTAGGTACTCAGAACACAACTGGCCACAGTCCTAGGTGATCTGCTATGGATGACCCTGCCCAAACGGGGCTTGAATTCACTGCTCTCTGAATGTTGCTCCTGGTGGTACTGCAGCATCCTTGCCCCACTTGAAGCCCAAATGGAAAGTAGAAAGAATTCTTGCAGTTTGCAAGATTCCATTACTTAGTTTCCTTTTCCTCTTCTACCTCCCTCTTCTCATACTCTTAATTTACTTCTGATGAGTCTTTCTGACCTCCGAACTGCAATTTTATGAACCAGATGGCTGAGGTTTTCTATGGCTGGACTGGATTATGGCTGGGCTGTGCCTTCAGTGCCTGGTGTTTTCGAATTTGGCTAAAAGAATCGGAAATGTTCTAGTGGTACTGAGTTGGACAACGCTCAATTTGTTGTCATCCTGTGTCAGACTGCTGCAGAGAATGCCACTGCCTTTGTGTCAAACACTTCATCCAGAACTAATAATTCCACTTTGAACTAGATCACAGTGAGATTGCTTTATTCAGTCTTACTTCAGGGAAGCTGTTGTAACTGCAATAACAGTAAAGACTCTGGGTAGAATTATTTAGATAAATGACGCAATGTCTTGTGGGATGGAAGAGAGAAGACCGGGCTTCATCTACACAATCAAGTTGGTAAGCTCCTGACTTTGTTGTCCCTCCCATGTGCCCCACAATGCTTGAAAACTCCCACCATAGACAGAGCAGGGGCAGTCTGCAGGGCTCTCAACACCTGTGGGATTGGTGAGCCTGGGTGTAAGAACCTGGGTCACTGTGCTATCTCACTGCACGGCTGCCTTCCTGACCAGTCTCCAACTGTCATGTCCCTGCAAAAAGAGCATGTATGGGCCTTGAGTACTGCTAACCATTGCTAACCATCTTCACAAATCATGACATTAAGAATAAACAAAACCCTCACACCTGCTTCTTTTTTAATCGTTATTGTCTTGTGACTTTTAGCCCACATAGTTGTGGCTCTCTCCCTGTCCCAGAGCGCATACAATGAAGGAGGTAATTTCTCCCCTTCCAGCAGGGACCACCGTGTTGTGGTAAGAGCTACTGTGGTGCCAAGGACATCTCCTTTATTACAGCAGCTCCTGATCTTCTACCTTAAAAACTAAAGGAAGGTGAACAAAGTGGAAACACGGCAAGCTGAAATCAATCAACTTGATACAATGAATTTTCAGCTTCACCTCTTGAATTCCTGAGGAAGAAACCCATTCTTTACAGGACTGGGGCAGTTCTGGAGAAGAGAAAAATCAGAAAAATAAAGAAAACAAAAGAAATATGAGGGTTGAGGTCTTTCTAGTTTTAAACATATATATACATAGGTGCAGTTTACAGTTCAGTCGTGGTACTAATAACTTGCCTCATTTTGTGTGACAACAAAGGTAGTATATTGAGGTAGGAAACAAATGATGGGGATGTTCACAAAGATGTCAATGAGCACAGTAAATCCTCAGGACCCAGGCACAATAGGACACTCATGAACACACCGCTGTCCCTGGCAGCCCTTTGCCAGGGGTCTGTCACTGATGAAGCAGCTCTTGGACTGGGAGACTATCATGCTTCCCTGTGCACACACAGGATGATAACTGGCTTGCCTGGATGGGAAAAGAGAGAATTTTCATTAAATCTTCTACTTGGGCAGGCAGCCTGCTGCCTGCTGAAACCTGACATGTGCAACTGGCTCAGCCTCACAAGAGGCAGAGATGGAAGAAATCCAGGGCAAGGAATAACTCATACTACAAGCAGACAAAAAAAAAAAAAGGGGGGGGGAAAGATTACTTAGGTGCAAACTCCTACTAGGTATAAGACAGATGGTTTCCCAAGGCCAAAAGCCAATTTTTTTTTTTTATTATTGGCCAGCAGTTACATGAAATCTTATTTATTTATTTACTTAGTGTTCAATTAAAAATACCATAGAAATAAATCTGACAAGGTTCAAATTCAGTTTTCTCCAGCCTTACTGTTTCATCTTCTGATAGGTTCAATTCCTTTTTGATCTTTGCTTTCAGGATTGTGAGGTGTAAAAACTGCTGTATCAAATTTTTATGAGAGCTGCTGACATTTTCACTCTGCGTCAGCGCTCCCAAGACTTGTGGGCAGCAAGCCCGCTTGGGCAGGCATGGCACAAGCAAGCCTCACGCCTCTTTTCCCTCCACATCAGCAACTCTCACAGAAGATGATGTCATGGTGATTGCAATGACATCATCCGTATGCAGGAAGGAAAAAAACAGTCCCAAATATCTCAGGCCAGGGCAGTGTGGCACCATCACAGACTGGGAGCCTCCTTGATGCAGATACTGTGCCCCCTCCCCAGCACAGCCACTTTATTTAGCCTTACAGAGGATCAAGCCCTTCCCAAGCCCTTGCTAGATGGAGGTTGGGATTGCATTTCTACAACTGTATGGTGCCAGACCCTCAACACAGGTTCACAGAACAGTTGAGATTGGAAGGGGCCTCTGGAGGTCATCTGGTCCAAAAGAGTCTGTCTGCACTTGTGCAATTATTATTTGTGTTATTACATCCTCTCCAAACTGTGCAAGGCATGCTGAGACCCTCAAGTCTCAGTTTGGTTACTAGATTCTTAGGAAAAATTGGGGTATGAAATCTATTTATCTCTTTCTGTTACGTTTTTTCAAGGTGCTGCCATACGTCTTTTGAAGGGATGGTCTGGCACAGCATCATACTCCAACCAGGATTTGCTGAAGGGGAGGATCATCTAGGGGTACGGTGATGAGAAAAGCAAGCAGAACTGTGCTTGGGGTGATGACACAGAGTATGAGACTGCCCTGCTCCATGTGATGGGGTCTCCTGCTTATGACACAGGCAGCACTGAGGACCATCACAGCCAGTCCTCTAACCTCACCTGAGACACTGAGGAAAAAAACAGGGAATATCAAGCAAACACAAGACAGAGGGGACTAATCTACAGGAATGCCCAACTCCATGATAATGAGACCAAAGGACATGTCATGGCCATTGGGCAAGGAGCCAGCAGCAAGCAAGGCAAAGCACTGCCAGGCTTGGAGAATGTCCACCTCCGCCCCATCAACTGCCAACTACAACCGAACCAGGCAGGGAATGGGATGGGAGGGACCTCACAGCACTGATGGGATGTGACAGACGTGGTCTGGGAAATAACCCAATGCATTAGGTAAGCTTTTATCTCAGAGCTGCCATATCAACAAATGAGAAGAGTTTGCATCACATGATTACTTTTAAAAACAAAAGTGTTTGGGTTTTGTGGTGGTGGGTTTTTTTGTTGTTGTTTTGTTTTGCTTTTTTAAGTAAGAAAGATCTGGTTATGTGATCCAGCTGGGTTTTTATTTACAGTCCCCTCTCCCAGTTTCATGTCATGTCATTTCCTAAAAGCAAACTGCCCAAGGACTGAATTAGGATAAGTCAGTTAAATCTGTTAGTTCACAAGGATTTCATCTTCTGTTTGTTTAATCTAGTGGAAGTTCTTTTATAACACCCTAGAAGTGTTATTCAAGAGAAAAAAAGTGATTTTAGCAGTTAGAAACAGGACACAAGGTGTCGGGGTTTATGAATCAGATCGTAAAGGGTAAAGCAATGAAACTCCCCTGATTTCCATTAAGCGAACGCCATTTTACACCACCTGAGCATCTGGTCTTTCAGCTTCAACTCATCTCCACTGCCAAATCACTGTTGTGATAACGTCCTTCAACAGAGGACATCCATTAAAGAAAAAAGCAACAACATGGTATTTCTTCCCTTTCTGCTGTTTCAAAGAGATAATTGCAACTAGAGAGTCTCAGGAAAGGTCTTTGCTTTCAGTTTGGTATGTTGACATTATTTTGCAGTGTCAGACACAAGATTTAATCACAGTTTGCATCTCCTTAAACACCACCGCCAGCACCTCAAAATACAAACACTGAGGGAATTCAGCCCTTTGAGCATCATTGTGCAGACTCGCATGTGTCCTGCCTTCCTTGGCTGGCACAGGGGGAGAGCCTGTCTCCTGCAGGGTAGGGATGGGGGGGCTCCCTGCTTACACACCAGTTGTCTGGTGCTCTAAGCCCAGCTCTCCATATTCATGTGCATTTCCTGGTCTCTGATAAGGAGGGTGAGGCAGATATCACTTGCTCATTGAGCTGATAAAATAACTGAAATGCTAGAAAAGGGACTCATGAGGGGACCAGCCCGGAGCATCTGACTGAAGCACAGGATCTGATGGGGGAAGCAACAGAGGAAGGGCTTTGCACCACTGTAGAGGAAAGCATGGCACTTCAGAAGAGCTGCACAGAGAATTTATTAATACTTTATGAGTTCTGTCCAGACGTGAGATCACATGTGAAAGTTTCTCTGAATTTACTCCAACATTTGTTTATGAGAAACTCCAAGATTCGCAGCCTGCACGTGACCCAAACAAGAGCATCTTTGCCCTTGGACACGTTTCACCAGAAATCTCTGTGTCTGAGTAGAGACAGAACTGAGCCATCCTCACACCTGGCATTCCTGTGCTTGTTCACAACTACTTGTAAGCCTTTTTTAGGGTCTGCTCTTTAGAGTAGGGTGAAAGCTGTGGATCTGATGCTTGCTTCTAAGTGCGCAGTCTGCAGGAGACAACCTGTTCTATGCCTGAATGTGCCATATGAGAGATCTTCACAATCTGGGGAGTGGAAGCCTTTATTCAGCCTAAAACATGATCAGCTTTAGATTTAATAAATTTCTTTTTCTAGGTAATAAGCATGACTTTAGAAAGCATAACATAGCACATAGCAAGGACCTGAACATCTCAGCATGGTGCAAATAAGATTCAGAGCCTGCAGATCAGCTACACCAATCCCAGCACATTCAATTGGTGTTAACAATCTTTCCAGTCTGCTGCATGTGCAATAAACCTGGAGTGAGATGAGACACCAAGGAGTCCCACACCCTTTCCAAATAACGCGTCTTCATACTTCAAAGGCAGTTATCCTGCTGGCCAGAGATGAGGCAGACTGCCAGCAGTGCACAAAGAAGGTTTTTGCTGATCATTCCCACCATCACACTGTGGGTACCAGTGCCTCCAGGGAAAGATGCCCTCTGTTATCAGAGGCCTCCCAACTCAACCCAGCAGTTGCCAACTACAGCCTGGAAATGCAAACAGCAACAGGATCATGATCCCCCTCCACAGAGAGTGATCATCAGCAGAACAGTTTGGGGTTTCGATCCAGCAGGCAGTTCCAGCACCGAATCAAGCTGTGGGGTTGGGACTGCCTTCACAAAATGCTGCATTTTGCAGCAAATAGCCTGGCACTCGGTCCAAAGCAGAGGGTTTGGATTAGATCCCCAGCCTTTAATAAAAAACAATGTTATCTTGACTTACTTTTCTTTCTGTTATTAAAAAAACAACATACAAAACCAAACACCCAGTAAAAGAACTGTTACTTGAACCTACAAGATAAGTCCCCCCAAATCCTTATCCTCTTGTAGTCCAGGACATCTGTGCCTGTTAAGCAAAAGGAACTATTATCTGCTACAAGGCAGGTGTTTTAGCTGTACTGGGAGTGAAAAATGAGAGTCTCTCTAAAAACTAATTTGATTCAATGGGAAGTTTTTTAATTTAACACACAAATGTATTTGGTTTGGTTGATCAGCTGTGATAAAAATAGAATGTCATGCTTTAAAATAATTAAAGAAACATTTGTCTGGAATGAAATGTTGACTACAAATGCCTTCTGAATGAGTGTAATTTTGACTTCAGTTTTCTGATATGAGATTTGGAGCTGACAATGAGCTGGACCAGTTTTCTAATGTCATGGTTCTTGGCTGGTTGGTTGCTCTCCTGTTACAGCCTACAGAAGCCAGGTGCTACATTTGAGAGTAACTGTCTAGCTTCAGGATATAGCATTTAACCTGTTGCCATAATTTGTCAACTGCACCTACTCGCATGTCTTGTTCAAATCCTTTTTCAGTAGGCAATTCAATGTTCTAAAAATCGAAAAATACACGGTAGGTAAAATCACAGCTCTTAGTTTTTGTAGTTCTTTCTCATTTATTCCCTCCCTGAACTGCTCAGAAGCTCTAAAGATCCAAATAAATGCAGAAGCATCCTTTTCTATTACATAGTGTTTTGCACTGCAACAAAGAAAATGTGACATTATTGAGCGGTTCTTCTCCTCTGAAAAAAGTAAAGCATTACTTCCTTGCTCAGTACTTCTTGCTCTAAACTGAGGGGTAACTTGAGGTGAGGTAGTATGAGATGTAAATGAATAAATTTCCTAAGAAAAAGTGGTTGAGGCAACATCCAGGAAGCTGGTATCTAGCCTATCAGGGTGAAAAGTCTGCAGTGGGAATCAAAGCAAAGGTGCTGAATTCTTGTGTTTTTTAAAATCTGTCAGCTTGGAAACCTTGATAACTCCTTGACAGGCATTTGCATAATTTCCACTGAAGAAGTTATGAAAAAATAGTAATAAAAATAATTCAAAAGTATTTTCCAAGATTAGGTGCTAGCCATTTTATTTATTTTTATGCCCACAAAGACAAACCTGTAAATGATAGAGGATAGTGGGCTTTGCTGATGCATATGAACATTCCTCATATAGGGTCAGTTTTATTTTATTATAGTAGTTTGTGTGACTTTGTATACATTGGAATTACATCAAGGACTTGTTTTGTAAATAGCTTGAAAAAGTTGTACAGAAGAAATAATTTGGACAACTCCCCTGTATTTTCAGCGTGTTAAAATTCTCAAGGGACATTGTCGTATGGAGTAAATGTCTAAGCAATCACTATTGCAGTGGGAGACTGAGACACAGAGTTGGTGCATGGGCTGAGTGTGGGACTGGGAAGCAGGACCGACCTCCAGAGTTGTCCTCCTGCTTGTGCCACTGACCTGCAGGGTCATATTCTGCCAGATTTTCTGTAGTCCTTAGCATCCTCAAGGTATTTAACCTTTAGGATGCTTGACCATACCTAAAAATTGTGCTCCTCGGAGCTTGCTGAGTTCAGAAATGATGAGCACTCTCAGCTTTGGCTACAGTCAATGAATGTCAGGGTATCTTCCAGCACATATGCTGGAAGAGCTCTGTTAAATGGAAAATCGCTGGGAGGCAAGATACAGGCCACAATTACTTCTGTGTAGCTGGAGAAGGGCATTCCCATCACCAGCTTCGAGCAGGGATTTCCTTTCATTAACTGTCTCAGGGTGGATACAACCCTGTCTTATTGCTTGCCACTAGCGTTTTACATATTTGAGTTTGCTATGCAAGGTAAGAATGTTTACTGTTTTTATTATCCAGTAAAGACAGTCTAAAAGTCAGGACTTACATTTGTATTCAACATCTAAAAGGTGCCCTGCAACCCTGGGATTGCAACCGTATGTTGTGCAAGAGGAAAATATTGTCATAACCAGGGAGAACAAGAGGTGATTGCTCTTTCTCACACCACATATAGTTTTCTAATTGTGCTCTCTAGTAAATTGTTCCTAAGTAGAATCCTGGTGCAGTTAAGGTAGTCTCTGAATGAAATGTAAGCTCATGCTAGACACCTATACTAAGAAGAGACTAGAAATAACATTGGTGAATCTTCTAATCACAGAAGAAAGGCTGCAGAAAGATCGCAGACTGTGCCGAGAAAGTCTCTGCCTGTATGCATGCAAGCACTCTCATCTGCATGACAAAGACTCTCCTCTCTTCCAAACTGCTGCTTCTTTCTGCTTTGTGACACCAGGAGAAATAACATGGCATTCGCTATTCACTCCATGCAGTCTCCATGCTGCAATGTGGAAAAAAAGGCTGAGTCCATGCCGGCAGAGCTCTATGCTTTGCGAGACACAGAACATTAAATTCTCATCAAAATACATGCATTCACTACCTTGCACCTATGCAAGGCAGGACTGTGCTGTGTTTCCTCTGCACAGCAACCAGTCCTTTCGTTATACCAGATATTTTGCAAGCCTGACTCTAAAATACGTTGCAGAGGTTTGATAGCTCATTCAGTATTAAGTTCTGCATGGTAATGAGATGTCCCTTAGATGCAACCGCTGTGCTGAGGTTGACACAGCAGAAACAGAGCAGGAACAACAGGCAGAGTGTTAATCACCAAAATCCTCAGCGAAGCGAGTCTCCAGTCTGAAACAGGAGTTACCTGTTGGTACTGACTTTTTAAGGGAGAACAAGCAAGACCCCAAGGAGACTCGCAAGGTAAGAAATCCCACCCAGCGATTTCCTGGCTGGTGGCAGTCTCCAGACACGAGACCCTGCCCGGGGACTGTGCTGAGGCCAGGCCTCCAGGTTAGCACACAAGTCCATTGGACCTGCTGCCTCCCCAGATGGTGCTGGCACTGTGGCAGGGGCTCTCTTAAGCAGGTGGGTTTCTTCCATTAGGTGGTATGTGCCACTTTTGTCTCACACATGCTTCTGCTCTCCAGACACACCACTTCAGCTGCCCTGTCTACTTACTGTAAACTCAAACTGGACTGGAAAACCTCAGGCACTGAGTTCTGCTCTGAGCTGCATGGTGAAAGCTTTCTTAAATCCAGTGAAGACAAAGTTTTACACAGAGTAAATAAGCAGAGGTTGGCCATTTTTCCCTTTACCACTGACTTCCTTGCATTTTGTTTTAGCCAAATCTCTCCCATGTTTTTCGCAGGATTCTCACTCTCTGATCAGACAGAGATCCTGATAAAGACAAGAAGGATTTTACTCAGAGCAGGATCTTGCTAAAGATGAAGAAGGATTTGTTTGGAACAGGATTTTTTTATTTTTTTAAATTTTGACACGTGGCAACTGGTAGGAGAATAAAACAACAGATTTAAGAACCCTATTTTTAAAAAGCAACCACTTGCCCTGCAGGTCTGTGCCCAAAATACTTGAACTACAACAATTACCCACCTATTTGCTTGCTGATACTGACCGTTCAGTAGGTTGGGGCTGCAGAAACTTATCGTGGGGCACAGCAATGCTGTGCCAGATTCTGATCTCAACTGCATGTGGTGCAATTTACCTTACGCTCATATGTCGCTACAATAACTGAGATGGAGACGTACTTCACCCTTCCCATTTTTTTTTTGCCTTTGGAGTTCAAGCAAAGGGAAGGTTTCCTTCAAAATGTAGGAACAGTGAAAATATTAACAAAAGCTAAATAGGGCTGTTTCAGGCTGAAAAATGTATGATTCATAGCAACTTGTTCAGACACATTCCTAAGTCATATACATTATGGCAACTTAATTATGTAATAGAAGGGATCATGTACTGTTGCGTGCCCACAGTTCCCACTCATCCAACTAAATGCAGATGGGCTCGCGCTACGCAGAAAGTGACACACAAAAGAGAGGGAAAGAGAGAAAAGGGGTGCTGGAATTTAAGAAAAATATCATGTAGCAAAACTAATCTCCAAATGGCAAGTTTTGCACACCACAACAAAAGGCTGGGCAGAAGAGCGTCCCAGCAACAAGCCAAGGCAATCCTGGCGTAGGATTAGTGCCATTAAATGGAAGGGAAATGTCACAGCATGCATAAGAAATCTGAAGACTTCAGACAAGCAAGTAACACTGCTCTCAAGTGAATGTGGGTGTTTCTATTACAAAGCTAGATGTGGAATTTCACAGCCTTTCCAGTATTTTTCTCCACTTAAATCAGAAGTTTAAAGGTTAGGGAGTGTTGCTGCAGCTTCCTTAGTGTTCTGATAAAGTCTAGCGGCTGATTTCTGAACAGTTTGGGGAGGGTGCAGGTATTTTGTAGACCACTCGCACCCCATGACTGCCTCTTCCATGAGCCCATGACACTACCTACCTCATTCAAAGAGGTGCTATCTTCACTTAACTCCTGCCTTGTTTATGCGTTGGAAGATTTACATCCATGGGAACATGCATCTTCCCAAATTTCTATCATATCAATCTCTTTTGAAAGTAGCAGTGGCAAACAGCAAATGAACATGAGGGATGCAACGCTGGCAATGCTCACACAGATAAATTACTGTTCACAGTGATGGGAAACCTCTGAGAAACTCATTCAGTCTCCTGAGGTGCCAGAAGTGACATCTGTCTTTTGACTGACCTCCACATCACAAAACTGCACTGACATCCTCTCCTGTAGCCATCAGTCCTGGTGACGACCATTTATTTAAGAGAACTTGTGGCTGTGGCTCTGCAATCATCAGCATCAGATTTGTGAGTAAGAGACAATCCGCTGGTATGTATACAATCTAGATCAGACATCAAAAAACAATTACACTTACATAGAATTAGTATGATCAGATGATGCTGAATTTATGCTCAAATTAGAGCTTTATGCCTGCTTTATGCCAACTTTGGGAGAGCAGGTGGGCCACAAGGCCCCTGGCATGCTCTGCAGTCCATGGGACAGGGGTATCCCTCCACAGATCTTGCTGCTGGGGCTCATCCTGTCAGAAAGAATTGCTCCCAGCCACAGGGGAGGAGGGGTGAGAGCAATATAAAATATAAATATATTTTATAAAACATGTCATATAATATAAAATGTACATTTCAAAAATAAACAAAACTTAATGCTTTGGTGGCCTGTCTGAGCACCTGGACATACCCCCCCAGATGCACGTTCTCTGTGCCAGCTCTAGCAGGGTTATAAGTACACTGTTGTGCTGGAGGAAAACTTGCCTGCTCCAGGTAAATGGCACTTGAGCCAGAGGCAACATAATTTAAAAAAATATATAGGCCACACAGTGCAAATGGCCTCTAAGCAGAGAGAGCATCCAGCAAGCCTTGCTTCATCAGATTTGGTGGCTTCCTAACCAAGGGAGCAGGAGGAGCAGGAGGCTGCCCACTGGCCTAACACCTCGCTTTGACCACCCAGATGGGCAGGGGAGGACACAGAGGGACAAAAGGGAATGCAGAGATATGCAGAGGGATGCAGGTATAGGCAGGAGGAGGCAGGCACCCCAAATGGAAAATGGCATGGAGCAACGTGACATGTGGAGCTGCCACTGGCCAAGGCTTCCTCCTAATGCTTGGTGTGAGCTTATACCCTGTGAAGAGGGCATGGAGGACCTTTTCCGTGGAGGAGATGCCCACTTGCAGTGTAAGAAGGACACCTTGATTTACTGATCTCTGCCCCTGTTAACCAGCAGAGCCAGGCTGTGGCATTTGCCCACAGGATGTACACGGAAGAAAGCATAAAGAAAGCATGAAGAAATGGGGTTAAACAATTTAATGAGTAGGAAAGCATAGTAGCCTCCTTCAGCAGTGAAGTTTGGAAAGAGAAGCAGCCCCCTGTGATCAGCTGCACCATCTCTGGATCACTGTTCCTACAGGGGAAAGCCGCTGCTGCCCCAGCATGTAGCAAAGCCATGAGCAACACCACCTCATCCCACGGGAGTGACTCAGTTCAGCAGTATCACCTTGCATGCCAAATGTATCAGGTCAATAAAATTATTTAGAAGTGTTGAGGAAGCAAGTCTAGTATGCAAGAACCCCTCAGGGGAAAAGAAACAGACACAAACTGTAGGGAAATGCACATTATTGTACATTCCTGTACATCATGCAGTAACAAGCAGAGGTGATCTATATTCATCAGCTGTGATGCTCTTCCTTCTCCCCAGGAAGAGTAGGATATATTCATGCTTCAGGGGTGCACCTTCCCCATCTCTGCTGTGCATTGTTATCAGTGAAGACAGGGTCAAAGAAGTTCATCTGGGTTTGGAGCAGAAAGGGACACACACCTAAGGACTTGTAGAGCTGGTTGCACAATGTTGAGCTAATCTCTGAAAAATTGCAGCTAAAGAAAGAACCCATATTGCACCATAAGTATTCATCACAGTGTTCACAGATCACGTCTCACGCAACAAGACCTTTGGGCTCTACTTGCAGAGTTATGGAAGCTGAGAAAGAAGAGTAATCTGATCCTAGAAACCATTCCAGTCTGGATGCAAGCTGGAATGGTATATTCTTGTATGGCAAACTGATCTGTAGCTATCACATAAAAGATGTGGACCTGTGCTTTGAGAGTGATGTGAGGAATATGGTCCAGCTTGCCTCACCTTCTACAGCTTCATGTGAGAGAAAGCTGGGTCAGGCAAGAGACAAAAAGCACCCTTGACTTTATATATAGTGCCCCACTTAGCTATGATCCATGCATATGGCACCATTACTAAGCTGGGGTCATCCCTGTGCAGGTACCGTGTGTTGTCCTCCACCAAAGTACATGGAAGGGGATTTCTGTGCACTTCCTTATGGAGAAAGAGGAAATCGGGTTTTAACATTCTTTATGTACAGTAAGGCAATGGTCAGCGACACTATAATTTAACGCATTTCCTTAAAAAACAAAACAAAACAAACAACAAATACAGCTCTCCTGTTCAATGACGAGCATCATCTTATCTCCAGTTTAAGCCTACCAGAACTATTCTAAGATATAGAAGGAAGATCTCTGACCTCAGTTTTCAGCTGTTGAACCTTCATACAACCAAACTGGAAGGCAGAAACTATTTCTTGGTTGATCTTTACTCACAGTGTTTTCAGCAGCTTTAAAAGACATTTTGCACTTCTTTCTAACCTAGATTTTCAAAGGCTTGCATACACTAAAGCAAAACTACAGGATTTCGTTTTCTTGGTGGAATAAAACCAGGAAAGTGCATATACAATAATCACATGAAGACTACCCATTTTATTTCAGTTTGTCTTTAAAGAGAATAAAAAGGCATCAACTTACCCAAAATACAAACATTGCCAACAGTGGGTTCTCTGTACTGCTCTGTCCCCAGGGCAGGTCACCCACCATGGCATGATGCATGGAGTCCTGCCAGACAAGGGAGATTTGCTTTTGGCACCGAGACTGCTGAGTATAATATTTGACAATATTACACCTTTTTTTGCCAGTCAGATTGAGAAATGGAAGGAGGATCATTCTGGTTTCCAAGGTGCAGCAGGTCGTGACAAACAACCAGGAGAAATGGCCCTGGGCTTCAAAATCAGTCCTTGTTACCAGCCTGAGCTCAGCCTTCCTGCAGAGACTTGAGCAAGTTTCTGTGCATACAGTTATATCCTATAGAAATCAGAGCTGATAAAATGAACCTGTCTCATGAGAGGAAGATTTACTGAAGTCACTAAATCCTTTAAAAGACAACTATTGCTTGATGGGGTGAGCCCAGGGCTGGGAACCAAGACAGAGGTAGCTCCTGGAGGACTGCTCTGCAGTATCTGGGAAAAAATCTGTCCCGCTCCAACCATATCTGATTTCTGCCATTGGCATCAGTGGGGCCAAGATTTCTTTTTTATACCAAGCACAAATCAAAAAGGGTGTAAAACTGGGAACAGTAATGTTTAGTGGACACCGTCCACTGCTTCAAGGTCTGAGGGACACAATTATACCAACGACTTCTGGCTTTCCCCAGCCACAGTGCAGCAGCAGAAAGGCTATTCCTGTGAAAATGTCAGAAAAAAGGCTCTCTGGATGGCTCGTTAGCAGCAGACTCTCAACAGGAGTTTAAAAAGGCTGCAAGAAGGATTAACACTGTCTTGAACCTGACACTAACCATGGATAAGGGGAATTACACCAGTAGAAAGGAAGGTGTGAATTTAATTAATCATGCTGGCAACCTAATTCCCCAGGTGAGCATTTCTCTTCCAATATGAACCCTGGCCGTTTTCAACACAGTTTATGTTTCTTAAGAGGTAGTTTAAACTAGGCTGAAAAAAAGTCACTCTTTATCCTGTAATAAGAGGATCCACATGGGAGATTATATGGCATAACTGCAGCAATATATCTATAATTACATTGGTCTGACTTCCCATGCAGATGAGTCCTGACTCCGGTAGAGTTATTGATTTGTAGTGCTGTGTGTGAGAGGGGCACAAGCCCATTGTGTCTGAATTATCCTCTCTGTATGGTCAAGAAGGAGGACAACAATTTTTGGTAAAGAAAACAAGAACAGAAATTTCCTTTCTCCCATTTTAATTCACAACTTCCAACAAAATTATTTTATGTCAAACCACCTATTCTACAGGACTTTAGTCCTTGCAAAATACTGTTTGATTAATGGCTGAAACAGAATACAGAAACAGATTGCCTTTTATTTCTCATTTGTTCAGGCACCAATGCAGTCAGTTTAGATACCAAACCACAGGAGAAGAGGGAATGTGCACCCATCTCTTTCCCCTGTAGCCAAAGGTTAGACGAGCTGGCACCGTAGGCTGAGCCTGGTTTCATGACATCTTCTCTGACAGACTATTTTCAATCCCTGATTCAGCTGTCCCTGATCACAGGTACATTGCATCAGACCTACAAGCTCACTGGCCATTTATCAGACCACAAAGAGCATACTGTATTCCTATATGTTGTGCTCTGTATGTAAAAAGCATAACGTAAGTCATATGTAAATGTCTAAACACTGCCCAAACCACCATTAACTTCTATGTAGATGTATCAAATACAGGCACATGAAGTCAATGTAAACACAATTTACTCCACATAAGAAACTAACCCCAAACATTTGCAAAGTCCAGCACTGCCTTCAGTAGGATCAGGTTTCCTTCCACAGGCAGGGGACAGTCCATATAACAACTTATTATTTGCAGAAAAAATTTGGCCAGGATATTAACAGCACAAGTTCCTCAAAATAATGCCATTCACAATCTGTAATGTCTGCAGACTCTGGTCTTTCATCAGGCCTCCAATATTAAAGTCCATTTATGAACTAGTTTCACTACTCTTCTGATCAGGGTCACAGCAAAGTAACTATAATGACTTGGGTTGAGAGAAACTTTGTCTTTGCATAAGAATATGTTTTCCCTCAAGCAACACTTTTCACCTAAGCTATCGTAACTAACTGGTGTATGAAACCAGGAGTGCCTGTTATAAAACTTTCCTTGATGGAATATTTAATACATTTGTTAAATAACAACATACATATTCCTTCTGTTTTTAAAAGAAAAAAAAAGTTTCTCTGCACAATGAATGAAAATGAGAAAAGGCAAATGGTGCAGGATCTCAGAAAGTTTCATGGATGGAAAACACCTCACTCAAGATATTTAAGAACAGGGCTTCCACCTTCTGTGTGAGATGGAAATGCCTGCCCCAGGACTGCACCATGGCAATGCAGGATGCTGTCTTTGGAGAAGAACTTTTTTCCCTGCCTGGCCAGACACAGCATCCATGGTGGGCAAGGGGCAACATGCCAAACCTGGGCCAGCTGAAATGCCAATGAATCCTATTTCCACAAGCATTGTAGTGATGCCCCACACACGGATGGAGACCCAAATACCAGATAACTAGGACGATGCCCTGCGCTAGAGTAGAAAATGCAATTAAGGGGATGCAAGATCCTAGGCCAAAAGCACAGGAAGACTGAAACTCAACAGCAAAAAACTTTTGGAACCAGGATGAAGAGCCAGGACAACCAGCATGTTATATGGATCACCTGGGCCATGTTAGTACGTGACAAAACAAGTAAACCCAGGCACAGCTGCGAGAGATGAGCATTGGTGTTGTGACTTACTGAGGAATGAAACTCATTCCTGTCATGGTAGGGGGCATCCATGAAAATCTCCCATAAGGAGAATCTTGAGAGGTTTCTTTCTCCTCGTTTGATCCTCTCAGGTGTCTCCTGAAGAGCATACTTCTCCCTTTCATGTTTGAGAGGGATATATTCCTGAAAGGAAATGGCCAGCTGCACCTGCAACAGGGGTAGGAAGGTGCATCAGCTCTGCAGACTCTCCCTGTACTGTAGGGGAGCACATGCTGTGCAGAGGCGCTTTGCTTTGCACCCACAGTTGTGTCAGTGACACAAAGCAAGTCTACAACTTGAGCCAGTCCACTGCCCTCCAAAGACCTTCATCCGAGGCCTCCTGTGAACTGAGGATCCACAGCAGAGGCAGGGATGACTCTGATGTGTTTGTACAATTTTTGAACTGAAGACTAACAGCAGTAAGCAATAAATGAGAATTTGGTCCTTTGTGACTGTTGAGCCAAAGACACTGTCCCTGCTCCTGGAGTCTCAGCAGGGATGCTCAGTCAGCAGAGGGGCTCCTGTCCCTCCTTTCCTGGGGGGCTTTGCCAAGGCTTACGCTAAGCTGTGATGAACTACAGCAACCTCAGCTCTCCCAAAAAAATGTTTGCTTTTTGCCAGTCAATTGCTATGAATCTGCATCTGCCTCCCAAGAAACCTGTTTTATTCATCCCCACCAAAAATAGAGGTGACACATGGCCAAGGTGTAAGTCCCCCCCAGGCACACACATAATACTTCCAGCATATTAGCTTACCTACATGTATCCTCTCTGTTCCCAGCCCAGGCAAATGCTGTTTGTTTATCCTCGGGGGTCCTAGGAGCAGCTGGCATTGCTCACAGCTGGCTCCCTGCATCTCCATCTCCATCGCTGACACACCGTGGCAGCCCCCAGCTCCCTCCCTTGCTACCGGCTCTCACGCTCACAGTTCAGCTCACCCGTCTTTCCCCAGCCTTCCCAAAGCAGCCTCCCGAACAGGGGCTGGAGCCCAGGGATCCCCCTTCATCCCTCTCAGCACGGTTATCCGTTTCTGTCCAGGGAATGTTTTTTTTTCCAAGTAATTGTTTCATATTTCCTGCCTGGCTTCTTTAGCAACTCCAGTGCTGTGTACTTTACCTCTCTGCATTTCCAGTTAGCAACACAGAATTGAGCTAGGAAAGCAAGTTGCAGGGGATAATCATAAAAAAACCCACCCAAATGTTTTTCATGCCTTTCCCCAGTGTGAAAAACTATGCAGAAACTGGTGTGCATAAAAGCACAGGAATCTCCTTCCTGCCGAGGTGCTGGAGCCCCGTGGGCAGAGCAGTGGAGGCTCCAGCGCTGTCAGGTTGACAGGCAGGGCACAGGGTAAAGCAGCGCCTCCTCAGGTTTAGGCTTTTGTATGTTTTCCGAATAATTGGGCATGCTGACTCCCAAAAAGGGGTTAAGTTAAAACCTTAAGTCAGTAGCTCCGATGGGAATAAGTTTGCAGGGTGTTTCACCATCCTCTGCTCCTCCCTCGCAGCAAACTGGCAGACCACTCAGATTTTTCCCTAGAAACTGCCAAACCACTATTAAGCCTTAAACTCATGCTGCTGGAGAGAGGAAGCTATTTATAGAATAAAAAATTTGAATGAGTTTGCTGGACCTAGTTCATATTTGGTGACTTCAACAAGTTACATAAGGGCACATTTCAAAGCACCACTTTTGGAGGATCCTTCTCGGGCTTTTCCCAGTTTTTCCTGTTGTTTTGCTCACCTCTGCTGATTACAACTGGGCACCATTCTGCAAGAGTATTTTAACTGCTGTCTGATGTTTTCTTTAGGTGAGGGTTCCATTGCTGTGGCCTGCCCTGAGCATCTCACTCAGAGTCCTGCTGCAGGTGGTGGGATCCAGCAGCCTGCAGATGTGTAGGATCCTCCTGTAGCCTACTTATAAGCCTGACAGCATGGCAATGATCTTGGAAGGAATGAGAAATGTTTCCTCCCATCAAATTGTTCAGTATTTATAAAAAGCAAGCTCTGAACAAAGTATTTGGAGTAAAAAGCACTGCCACTTAACTTGACCTATTATTAACAAAAGAGCTTTATCAAAAAATACTTAATGGCTTGCATAACAAATGAAAGATGAATATCATAGATAAATACATAAATTGAAACTCAGAGCTTAGCTGTTAGAAGCCCAGGAATCGTGTTGTCCTCAAAATTGAGATGCAGACAGCTACATTGACCTTTTCAGTAACACAACTCTGAATATGGAAACCAACCTAAGGACACAACTTATAATCAAGAGGTACAGAGAGACATGCTATCCCATTGAAAACTGCTCCTGCAAACCACTGTGAGCCCCTAACAAGACAATATCAGCCCCAACTCTCACTAAAGCCAAAGTGCTTTAAGGGTTTGAGCAGCATCTCCATGAAGCAGAGCTTGAGTTTGCAACTGGTGGGAAATGATCCATGTTATAAATAGGGCAGTGTATCCCTATCAGCATGCAGTGCCCCTTTCAATTTGTCAAGAAGGACTGCTTTTCTTATTTCAAGACATGTCGTAGCAATACACTATCTGTGAACTGGAAAAGGGGCCTGGATGGATCTTCAAAAGCACTGCATTGCTTTTTTACATCTCAGTGTCCAGGAGCTCACATGCATTATCAAGTACTGAAACCTTTTACAAGATAGAGCAGCAGCCTGGGGGATGGTTTTGGCATCACTGCCTACCTCAGGTCTGCGTGGCATGTTAGAAAGCAGTTTCTCAGGTCACATGGAAGGTGTGTCTCATTTCCTCTGGTTAATGGAGACAGGGAAGTACCCCCCAGGGACATTGTTTTAGTTGTAGTATTTCCTTTGTTGTAAACAACAACTTGTACCCTAGGAAAGGACCTGATAAAAGAATCTAGAGAGTGAAACCGGCTTGGCTTGGCTTGGCTTTTCCTCCTGGAGTCAGAGTCCATCAGCCAGTGCACCTGAGCATGTGCCCAGCTCCCACAGCCTTTAATGATGCTTTTGAGGTATCTCACAAGCAATTAAAAGTCCAAACTGCATGACATCTGTTAACACAATCTCGATTTTTTTCATAAACCGTGCAGTTGTAACATTTGGGAACTTTAGATCTGTGGGTGAAAGCAGAACTAATGAAACGTGAAAAGGAGCTGAGCAGTGCTTCAGGGTTCCTAATGATTTAGGCTACAATGATGAGTTCTAAACGAGTCCTTGGCTTGCAATATTTAAATATTTTAAATACCTGTCACAAAGCAATCTCAAGCACTTAAATATTGTGTGGGCATGTAACAAAAAAACAGGCGAGAAAGTGGACTTTATAAAAAAGCAAGATGCTGCAGCTTCTCTAACTCTGCAAAGGGCTGAGATGGAGGCACGGAAGGGACTAAATAAATCAATACAGCAGTAACCACATACCTACAGGGATACACCCTCTGATGCACCAAGTACAGTCATAATGACAAAGTGATAGGAGCTTCCCAAAGATACGATGGGCAGGGCATCACTGCCTGTTGCATAGCAATGCTGGAAAACACACGACTCCACCTTAAATTATTGCCTTTAAATTGCTTACATGTCTTGTAACAGCTAACTGACACATCCGGGCGAGGCAGGCACACTTTCACCCCTGGGCTGTGAGTTCTAGGTGGGCTCAGCCTCTCTCACCATGCACAATGAGTACAGAAGTAAAATCACCAGAGTACTTCATAGCAAGAGCAGTGCAAATTAGCATGCAAGTTCTGTCACCAGGATTATAATGCCTTTAACAGGCATGATGCACAACCCACAAATGCTTTGACACAGATTAGACTTCAACTATAAAGTCCAGATTACTTGATGTCCTTCATTTTTTTTATTCAATTAGGTTGATACAAAAGGCTGTGAGGCTTTTGTTTCACTTTGCTTTCTTTGAGCAGGAAAAAAACCAACATTCCAAGCTTTATTTTCCCTAGCAGTAGGATGCAGTGTTTTGGCCATATTCCTCCTTTCAGTTCAGAAGCCATCATGGAGCAGGCTGCTGTGGTTTCTCAAGCTGTCCTTTGCTGGGCATTGCAAAGGAAGACAAATGCTTCAAAGGACAAATGCTTGGAGAAATCAAACACCATTGAAAGCAGATCTAACCTGGCATTACCTGCATTACCATAAGAAGCAATCTACTCCCAAATATTTGGCTTTAAAGCTTGCAACTGAAACAAGTGAGCCCATTACCATACACACAAGGCATAGTGCTCATAGTGTACCTTAAATTGTGTGTCACATCTTCCTGGAAGTGTGGTAGGAAGCTTCTGGCCAAATCTGGGTGAACACAAATGGTAAAATTCATGTGGGAAGGTAGATACTATGATCTTCTGAGTTCAGGGATCAAATCTACTGCTGATCCTGCTTTTTTCACTGGAGAGAGGGAACTTTTCCTCTCCCTATCATTGAAAGGGAATAGATACAAACAAGATGTTTGTCCCAGATGCTCCCTCTCCCCTGCAGACACAGATCCCTAACCCTTCAGTGGAAAGAGGGAGATGCTCCCCAAGGCACACTCCCCCTTCACCTGCAGGTGAATATTCACTAAGGTTCATCCTTGTGCATCAGGCCCCAAAACAAAGAAGACTGCAGACAACAAGAATCTGCTGCATCCACCCAGAGCACCCTTCCACATCCATCACAAAGCTTGCTGCTTCCTCCTCCACTGAGCTGATTGCCCAGATGATAGGGCATTACATCAGTCAAATAAATCCACAGCTAAAGGAAAACCACATCACTTGGAAGGAAAAGTTCTTTTATTCTAACAGTGCTTACTGAACAAGAGGGAAAAAACTTCATGAGACGTGTTGTTGGCTTACAGTTTAATTGATGCCCTCAGTTTTGAGCCAGCATAAATTATTATTATGAGGGAAATTGCTGAGCTCAGACTATGCAGACACTTGCCAAAGGAAAGCAATTCTGACAGTTGCTACAGGGAATTCTTTGCAGCTTTCCTGTCATTTTGCAGGGTACTTCATGCTGACCTGCTGGAATTAAAGGAACTTATGCCAAAAGTAGTGCTCTCCCTTAGCACAGAGGCTGCGCATCAACACAGCTCTCTGGTGGTGCCCACACCGGGAGGGAGTGTCCCTGTGTCTAATCTGGGGCCAGTATTCTGGAGCAATAGGATGTATTTTTCCTCTGCTGTCCTCACCCTCATTATAAAAAAATCTGATTTTGCTTGCTGGCAACAAGCTTGACAGTGACATCCTTCCAAATGAGGATAGCCCTAGCCCACTTAACTGATTTGTCTCTCATGCACTTTGCTGCCACATACTGAAAGCAGCCATCGACCCTCCCAACAGAGACACATCCATCCTCTGAAGCCTCTCTCCAGTTAATAGCCTTCGACCCTCTGGCCCCTTCCCTGGATACCTAAAAATCCATGCTGCATTTAATAAATTTCTCCATGAGTTCCCAGAAAAGCACTGTCTTTATACAACAGGCCCAGGCGACCAGCAAAAATTCTGGAAGATTAAATCCTTGTAACTTCAGATTTGTTTAGGTCTGGAAAGAATCTGTGAGAACGAAGACCCAAACCTGAGGAAAAGGCAAAAGGATATCTGCACTGGGTTAATGATTGTAAGTTGGAAAGTAACTTCTTGTTCTTCTCCTTTGTTTCCCCAGACCTTCAGTATAATAAAAAGAGAGACAGAAGAGGGCAGGAAAAGGGCAGATAGAGTACAACAGCTCTTTGGAATCATGAAGGGGCAGACAACCCTCCTGGAGCCCATGGGCTTTAATACCCTAACTGCTTTTCAGATGCTTAATAATGTTATGCTGCTCAGTGCTTAGATCTATGTACTCCTTGCTACTTCTTAGAAAAATCACTGAAAGTATCTTTCCATTCCACAAAAAGTGTGATTAATTCTGCACATAAAATAAGGTAAAAGGTACATATGAATCACATTAATAGTATTCCATACACAAGAAGTCCTGCAATAAGCTTGACTAATGCTTTACACAACGACGTATCAGTTTTTCACAAGTGGCTGTTTGAGGCACAGCAGGATCACAATGCATTTCTGACTCTATGCCCCCAAGAACATACAGCATTTCTGTAAGGCTCCTTAACTGGCTGTTCAGGGCATTCAGCTCGTGTATCCACTGCCTCTTCCCACAGCTGCACAAGACTCTCTCACTTTTTTTCCCTTACAGAGTTGGTGCAAAATGCAGTCAGCAGTAAGACTAGTATTTCTGTCCTGCCCACACCTCAATATCAATGTTATCCACCCAACCATGCTTCTTCCAAATCATATTTCATGGTCCTTATAAAGCTACTCAGGCCATAGGACAAGGGAGTGTTTTGCTATCAATGTGCAAGACAAAAGACTGAAATGAAGCAGCATCCTCTGAATAACCAGAATACCTACCGAAGTCACCAGGATTAGGCTGATTTGCTCCCATGAGAATCTGTGCTGTCTCCTTTGTTTATCTACAAAATGTATCCTGCACAACCAATTAAGGCTTCTTCAAGCTTGGGACCTTGGAACCAATCTTATTTAATACTTTCATTAACGACCTTGGCACAAGAAAATGAAAACATGCTAATGAAACTGGAGCATATCACAAGACTCAAAGGCTGTATCGATGCACAGGAAGATCAGAGTATTATACAGGTGGGCTTAGAGTAAAATAGGCAGGATAAAACTGATTATCATGGAGTATAAAGTCATGTGTTTAGGGATTAAGACCAGAATTTCTACTATACATTTAGAAGCCCATAATTTAGCAGCGAAACAGAAGCACCCAATATTTCTAGCTAAGCACAATCTGACAACCCCTTGCTAATGTGATACAGGGCTGAGAAACTGAAGTGTGATGCCAAGAGGTATAAGAAGAGTAATTTTCACCAGTAATAAAGTGAATGTGTTAGCACCTTAAGTCCTCCTGGGATCTCGCTCAGAAGTTCTAAGACATTGGGTTTTTGGTTTGAGCCACAACAAATTCAGGTTTAAGAGGTGTGGAGGCTGCTTTGGTGGATGGAGGGAAGGAGGAAGATGAAAAGGGGCTAGCATAGAGAAGGTTTAGGGTACAGTTGTGCAGGCAGTATCTGTGAATCATAATGTAGGATTGCAGCATGGGAGGCAGACACAGCCAACCAGGCATGCTTCTGCCTTGAAACGTGCACAGAATTTGCCCTCGTGCTTCAGTGAACAAGCACAGAGCCTTCCAGCATCCCTTGTGCAGCTTTCCCAAAGGCACCCCCACCATACTTCTACTGTTCATAATTAGAGACAAACCTAAGAGGGGAGACAGGCTTGCAGGAACGGCTCCCCCAGAAGGTGCCTTAGCAAAATGTTGAGAAGTAAGTGGATCTTCTTTGCCAAACTGAACTAGACAAGACCATCTCCTTCCAACTAATTATATACTTCTTTTTGTTCAGATTTCTCAGCTGGCATTCCTATCCTGGTGTTTTGATATCTGGTCCCATTTTTCCCCATCTGCTCACATGTTCTCTCCCTCAACTCCCCAACCCATTCCCTCCGAAAGCTGCCTACATGCCTCTGAGGGATGATACGAACTGCAGAAGGGAATGTCTCACATTGAGCTCTTGTACTTAAACATGGGCATTAAGTAGCTCTTTTGCAATGAAGCAGCATCAATATTTCAGCAGCATGAAAAGAGTGGAAACCCCATAGCTGACTAGGAGCCAGGCGATCATTTGGGAACATAAAAGATGCCAGTCATCCTATGTTGAAGCTCTTAGAATATAACACAGCAGAGACAGCAGGGTTCCCAGGGATAGTGGACTTCTGTGCTACCCCATGCTTGTAGAGTGAGCCACGGTGATGACAAGCTATGTGCAGAAGAAATACCCCTTTCTGTTAATGACTGGAAAGACTGATGGAAGAGAGAAAAAAAGTACAGAGAGCCTTACACTCATCCCAGTGCTATTGAGGCTGCTGTGTAAAATTTCCAGTGCACCATCCAGGCTTATGCATATTGTAGAGAGCAGAACATGCACCCATTACCTTAGCCCACACTTCATCCTCCACCCAAGTGGTCAGCTCCTGACCAGTGGCAGACTGAGGTGGTTAGACTCCAGATAAGTGCATGGCTCTGCACGGCGTAGGAAACACTCATCCACGGGTGCCTCTCCTGCAACTCCTACAGGGTTCCTGGAACCATCTTGAGATTCTGATGCCAACACAGCTGCTCACACCATAATCTTTTATCCAAACTGATTCAAACTTCAACCAATGCTGAAGTCTACAGGGACAAGAAGATATTTTTAGCCACCTTCTCAAGTTTTGCCACTCACTGTCACTGATAGAGGCAAAAAAGTAGGAATACAGGTTTTACTTTTCACCCAGGCCAAAGATTAACTGCACGGTGCCTAAAGATGCAGGCTGCTGCTTGATGTCTTGACTAATGATCTAGAAAGGGAGTGAACAGGGCAATAAGGTTGTGAAAAAACTGCATACAGACCTAACAAATGCTGGTTGAATGGACAACACAAAACAAAGGAAACTCCATGTTATCAAGTAGTCTTGGAATAAATAATTTAAGTATTTACGTGGTTAGCAAAATAAGAATATTTGGATAATATTCCATATCACTCTAAAAAGTTGACAGAATATGAGGAAGCAGCAGACTGATAAAAGTCCTGAAAGCATTAAACCACTGTCTAAATCAATACAGTCTCACCTTGAAAGCAGTGTTCAGTTCCAAGTGTCCCATCACAAAGATGTACAAGAAACAGAAAGTATCCACAGATGCATAATAGAAGAATTTCAGAAACAAGGACGGACTAAATGAGATTGTACAAATCCTACAATGGGCTTACAACAAAAATCTTCAAGCAATTAATTAAATAAAAATGACACACATTCACAACAGGCAGCATTTTTCTATGATTTATACCAGACGAAAATCTGGCTTTATCCTTTCAATGTGAATCAAAGGGAGTTTTTACTCTGTGAAAGCAAAGCACTAAATGACTCTTGATGACAATCATCTTACTTACAAGGCCCTGAAACTACTGTTCGTTCAAACCATTTAAACAGCTGTGAGCCAAGAATAACAATAAAACCAATTGCATCAGCAATACAGAATATTCCTCTCCACCTGAAAAAAATGTATGACTTTGCATGAAAGTATGTAAGTATGATATGAAAGGGGAAAATCCAGAGAATTCAGTTCCCTAAAAAGTAACACTTTAAACAACATGAAATTTATCCCTATGTACAGACTTGATGACTGCCTATGTGCCTCCTGAGTAAACACAACCTGCACATAATTAGTATATAGTCTTCGTATTGGTCCATTAGGAGTAAACTTCAGCCATCATGAATATTCATCAAATTGCTCTCATATTTGTAAACTTTGGCTTATGTTCAACCTATTTAATTTTATTTAGTTGCTTAAGGATCTGGAAAGAGGCAGCCCCAGAGGCTCAGTGGGATGGGAAAAATTGTCCCCTGGATATGCTTACCACAGGCTAGAAAGACATGCCAGGGCTACTATGCTCAAAAATTCAGCAACTTGGAATTATGCCTGCAAGAGAGAAATCCATGTCTGTCTTTCTGTGGAGTATCCTAACAAAGTCTTGGGAAACAGACTTGACATTTCCAGGATACACTCTTCTATTAATCTATAAGGGAGACCTCATTGCAGCTTTTCAATATACAAAGGGGGCTTGTAAGAAAGACAGAGAAGAACTTTTTACTAGGGGCTGTAGTGACAGGAGAAGGGGCAACTTTTACACTGAAAGAGGGTAGATTTCCATTGGATATAAGGAAGACATTTTTTACAATGAGGGTGGTGAGACACTGGAACAGGTTGCCCGGAGAAGCTGTGGATGCCCCCACTAATTGGAAGTGTTCAAGATCAGGTTGGATGTGACTGTGAGTAACCTGGTCTAATGAAAGGTGTCCCTGCCCATGGCAGGGGGGTGGACTAGATGACCTTTAAAGGTCCTTTCCAACACATACCATTCTATGATTCTATAACAGTAAATACATATTCACTAAATGTTCAATGAAATTGTTTTAATTATTCACTTAAATTGTTCCATAAGGCTGCCCAGAGAGGTTGTGGAGTCTCCTTCTCTGGACACTTTCAAGACCCGTCTGGACATGTTCCTGTGTGATCTGCCCTAGGTGTTCCTGCTGCAGCAAGGTGGTTAGACTTGATGATCTTCAGAGGTCCCTTCCAACCCCTATGATTCTATGAAAAGGGATTCCTGACTCCCCTGTAAACTTACCATTAAGCTGGAGAACTAATTATTTCTCAAATGATCGTTCATTATAGGAAGTCTTTGTTTTTCACATCACTACTATGTAGACTACTTCTGTCCCTGCCATGCCTAAATCTTACCTGGGCAGCTACCTAGCCAAGAACGCACCAGTTAAAATAGTCTCCTAGGGACACAACCTTTTTCATTTAAGATTCTTCTGCTCTCAGTAATGACCACTTGCCAATCCTTAAGAATCTAAAATCCAATCACCGTTACCAAAGGACCATTTTCTTACAAACATATTTGGAATCAAGACAAGCTATTTGAAATGGTAGAACTACCTTGTAGTTCAAAAACCTCAACACAACAGGGTGCTGGTCTAAAGAGAAAGTTGGCCCATTATGCTATCAACTCTGAGGCACAGTGCCTGGTGTGATGTCCCACTAACACCATTTCAAGCAGAAATTTCAGCCTTGATAGGTATAGCTGATGGCCACTTTCTATCTAAAATAATTTATACATTAAAAAAAATCTTACTAATTCGTTCACAGAAAGTTTGCTTCTGATACGTTCTAGGAACATGTCTTTCCAGGTTCACTTCTCACCTAGCATTTTTTATGATTCTGATACAGATTCCAATATGGGATAGTACGACAGCCACAGTAACAGCCACAACACGTGTTTTAAACTACACATGCTAAGAAGCAATTCCAAAAGCTTAGCTTTCTGCATCAGATTATATAGCCACATGTTTCTTTGATATTATGCACATTGATTCCATGGTGTGGGAAGGATGGAGAGTTTACATATTTATTTTCAGGGGCAATTTTGGAATGAAGCCAGGAAACAACAGCTGGTCCTGGTTCAGAGTTATCTGCTGAAACATGAGGAGGGGTTGCTGGAAAATCAGTGATCAATAAAACTTCTAGTTTGAAAAGTTTCTTGTGTTGGAGATACAGAAAAGACAGGAGACACCACTCTATGTTTAAAATAATCTAATGCATTAAAAAATGGAAAAATGGGAACTTGAAAAGAGCTCTCAGACACCAGGTGAGTGCTTTCATTCATATTGTAGAAATACAGTTTCTTTTTTCATGAGAAAAGTTCTGCAGCCTTCTTCTGCAGTGTAAGAAGTCTTTTCTTACTGTTTGTATCTCCATGGACACTCATCCTGTGTATCTCAGGCTTCCTACAACATTAATGCAAGTAATTAAGTGATATAATTTGCATTAGCATAGGCCATCATTAAGCAGCTTGCTTATAATGATGGCAGATAAGTACAACAGTGATAAAATATTTCAGTAAAGCAAAGATGCAGTATGTTAACTGCCAAAATTAATTTTGTTACTAAAGGTGCATGTATAGTGTCCTGTTCTTAGCTTGCAAAAGAGCACTTCAGCCTGAAGTATGTATGTATGTGCATATGCAATCCCCTTCTTCCACTGAAGGATTATTTCATTCTCTACATAAATAATTATTAATGGTGTACCAGGTACATAATCATAACTAGCTAGAGATCTAGCACACACTTTTCGTAGTCCTCAGATTTCTGATGTTTGTACAAGGAAGGTAGTACTGAGTCCTAATTAAACTCATAACCAAGAACATTGTCATTACAAATTGCAAGGAAAAATTCAATACATACACATCCTACTGCCACATTCTGCTGATGGAAGAGCAAGAACTCTTCAAAACTGAGTTTGAAAAAATATCTTACCTTTAAACAAATTTCTGAGGCTTACTACAAGGTTTCTTTTAGCTGATAAAAGTTCACACATTAAAAGATAGTTATACCACATCTGTGGTTAAGTGCTTGACTGCCTTCTTTCCATCTGTCTTTTCTGTCCTCTCCCTTTCCTTCCTTTATTCTTCTGTTTTTTCTACTCTGTGAATAATCTGACAATTATAGTTTGTTGTTATTAGTCCCTTAGCAGGCACTATATTTCAGAATAAAAGTGGCTTTCTTTCTAGAACAGAGTTTCTATGTGGGGAATTACCCCAGCTTACCTGCAGTGTACAGGTATAATTATTCATTATTCCTTTACCAGTCAGCTTTCCCACACAGATGAACACTTGACCTTCAAATATCCATCAGCCTTAATATTACATGGCATAGGACAAAAAAGTATGTTTAGCTTACATAGAGAAACTACACTGGGTGCTTTCAGATCAAATGCGTGTCTATTTTCCCAACTTTTAATTGATCTAGTAAGAGATACTGCCTCTCCACACCAGCTTTGCCTGTGGACATCCCTAGCCCATTGTAGTTACACCAGTTTAGATAACCAGACTAATCAGAGTGGCCTGCAGTGATTTGCCTGTGGGACCTGAGGCTTTCTCACAACCTCACCATGCTCCTAACTACACCTCCAGTGTCCCCTCTCCAGATCCTGTTGTGTCATCCACCCCTCTGGTTGACTGATCTGCCTTCTCCTGTTTGGATAACATGATCCTATGGTAGCTGCAGGGGAAGTAGAAGAAGATAGAGATAAAAAGTAGGAAGTGCTGAGATCAATGGTATAACAGACAGCTCTCCCTGAATCTACTAAACAACCAGCTGATAAAGCCTTCCCAAGCACCAGTACACCTTTATGCATTTCTGTCTTGTTCCCCAGTGCCCCCATCCCCTCTGATACTTCTCACTCCCTTAAAGACATGCCAAATGTGTATCAGGTTTTTACTCTCTGCCCTCTGCATTTCACTTTTGCCTTGCACATCCATACCCACTACCTGTTTTCTCATTTGTTATGACAGTCAGAAAAACAGCAGAAGAGCCAAAGATCTATACATATCTATTGCAATATAGACATTCTCTGAAACCAGCAATCTCATAGCACCACAATGAACTGTTCATGGATGACTGACTTTAATGGTCCACTCCCATAAATTGGGTAATTTTTCTTAGATAAAAGCAAGCCATATAATTAGAAAAGGGAACTAGTTACTTGTAATGAAAGAATAATCAAATCACCATGAAAAGGAAATTAGCTTCATTTATCTTAATTCTAGGAGCCCTACTGTTGCCTCCTGATAGGAGGATAACATTTACTTGACAATCTCAGTGACTCTTGCCACTCCTGTTTGTTCATGCAAAGGGGGGCCCTTAATCATGTTTTGGCACAGCAAGTTTCATTTAACTGAACGGCAGCCTCTGAAAGACTATTTGTTTCATTTCCATAAAAAAACCCCACACACCTCAACTTTCAGGGATACCACTGAGCTCCAGCTGGCTTCTCTCTTCTCCACTTGCAAGTCACAGTTGCTGGGAGAGAGCCAGGGAAAACAATAAAGAGACCCAAGGGAGATCTGCAAAAGCGTATCCAACTAGACTGGTGCGGGGTGAGGTATTCCTGGAGAGGAATCCCCTGTGGGACTGCTCCATGATTGTCTCTTGGCAGTTGCAGCACAGTGAGGCCCCAGGGCTCTGGAGCCACTTCACATGAACTTCACTGCACTTGCCTAGGATCAGTACTGAGAAACCTGTATTTTTTTATGCCAACAGCACAAAGAAGGGGATGGTTCTGTTTAGCCAGCATCCTCCCTCTCTCACAGGACAACAAGAGGAAAGGAAAGCTGTCTGAAGTGCAGAGATGTCTCACCCAGGTAACATAGCTTTAACTCTGTTCCCCAAAGCCTTTTCCACTCTTCAGTACCACATGCCACTGAAGGAAAGGATGCAGAGAAACTCTGTTATGTTCAACATAGTGATATATACTGCACCCCCAGAAAGAGGAGCAGAATTTAACATCAATTACTGTGACAGTAGAAGAGAAGACAAGTGTCAGACAAAGGCTAAGATTTTACTGTCAACCATGATCTGCTTCAGCTTATCATACTACAGCAGCATTTACCCTGCAGCAGATACCGATATTCATCAATATCATCCTTCACCAGCAAAGACCAAACCACTCCCAGCATGGAGATACACTTACCCCGCAGCAAGTTAAACCAGACAAATGGCACTTAGCAGCAAAACTGAGGTTGATTACCACCCTCCCATGCTGACAGTCACCTTCTTAACCCTAGTATTTCTTGATTCCTCTTCTCCCACCAGAAGAAAACAGTTTGCAGGAAACAGTAGCCACCATTAGCTACACACTCAACAACTTCCTTCAGAGGCTTGTCCTCCCTGAGGCCATTAGTTTATGCTAGTAATGAATGAGCCATGCAAGTATTTTCAAAAATTTCAGAAGTCCTGTGGCCGTCCTCACAGCTACAATACAGAATCAAGATAAATAATGTTTAAAGAGCTTGATCCCAAACCAAGTATGCCATAAACAAATCTAAATAATATTTTATCTAGAAAAGTCATTAGCATATTTTTAGTTACTCTCCAAAGGCTTAAATGCAGATCATAGAATCATAGAATTCCTTAGGTTGGAAAAGACCTTTAAGTTCATCGAGTGAAACCATTAACCCTACTCTACCAAGTCCAGCACTGAGCCATATTGCCAAACACCACATCTAGACAACTTTTAAAAACACCCAGCGATGGTGATTCAACCACCTCCCTGGGCAGCACGTTCCAATCTCTGACAACCCTTTCAGTGAAAAAGTTCTTCCTAATGTCTAGTGTAAACCTCCCCTGGCGCAGCTTTAGGCCATTTCCTCTTGTTCTATCACCAGTTACTTGTGAGAAGAGACCAGCACTTACCTCTTTACGATGTCCTTTCAGGTAGTCGTAAAGGGCAATGAGGTCTCCCCTCAGCCTCCTTTTCTTCAGACTACATAGCCCCAGTTCCCTCAGCTGGTCCTCGTAAGACTTGTTCTCAAGGCCTTTCACCAGCTTCATTGCCCTTCTTTGGACACACACTCCAGCACCTCGATGTCCTTCCTGTATTGAGGTGCCTAAAACTGGACATAGTATTCAATCTGTAAGAACACAATTAGAATATTTTTCATGTTTCTAGAATGTTTTTCATGTTTCAGCTAGAACAGTTTAGCTGTTTCTTACAATGAAAATCAGAGGTAATTCCTATTTTGCCCAGGCTAACAAACTTCTTCGCTATTTTATTGAAGAATTTCAACACCTACAACCACCAGAGTGGCACTTTTAAACTCATCAAAAAGTTAGGCAGTTTGAAGTTGTCTTCTGCAGGTTTTACGGAAAACTACCCAAATATGAAAAACCTAATGAGAAAACTCAATTTTAGTAGAGTAAGTTGACATCTTAAAATTTGCTAGTAGAATTTCCTTAAGGCTCCAGCTCTCACATAAGACTGCTGAATGTCCAGTCTTCCTAAGCAAGTCCTTTTGTCTGCCCAGAAGTTTTAGTAGAAGTTGGGAAAAGAAGGGCAGATGGTACAAGTACAGAAAGAGTGATAGGATTAGCATGGAGAATAAACAGGGAGCATACAGGAAGGAGTCAAGCAGAGGGCAGGATGCAGAAGGGGAGGAGATGGGATGGCAATGTAAATTAGGGGGCAAATAATAAGGCAAAGAGGAGGGCAGGGAAATATCTTGGAAGCAAGAGAGAAGTCCTGTAGTCACCAGAACACAGGGCCCTAAGAAACATGAAATACATTTCCTCACCACTCAGCAAACAGACATGAGATTAGTTGTAAAGAATCTCCATCCCACCCAAGGCGGGACACAAAAGAAGTTTTTCTAACCACTACCCACGACAGGGCTATTTCAGACAGCACAGGAATATGCTGCGGATCCAAAGAGCTCAGTCATGCTGATCTTTAGTGGCAGACTGTGTCAATACTGTGACAGAAGTCTGCTTTTTGGGGTTCTTCATTTGCGTGTCTACTCTGTGAGATGCTACCTTCACCTGCCACATACCTGTTGTACAGATCATAGGGAAGGAAGCTGCTGTCTGTACCATCTCTACAGAGATGAAAAGAATGTGATGGAAGGGGCAGGTTCTGTTGGGAAAAAGTCTTGTAGTTATGGCAAATAACTGAGCCTCTGGAAAACTGGATTCTAACTCTGTCCTAAAGGTCATATGCAAGTCTAAGGATTTTGCATTATTCTGCATTTTTCTCCCACACCCCAGTTAAGTAACTTGTGGTGTGAGCTGCTAAGATGCTGAATATGAGTAGCTACACCTGAAGTTGGTGGGAGGTGGACTTTCAGTACATGCTGGGTAGCATAATGCATTTACCACCCTGAAATTAAGGTATTTGATTTAGTATTTATCACTCTGAAAATTAAGGTATTACATTTTGCCACACAGGTACCCAGAAGTGTTGACATTTTTCATTTTCTGGACATAAGATAATGCCAACCATTTCATAAATGGTGCGACAAGGGCAAAGTCATTAATGGTTAGTAGGATGATAGCACTCCTGAAATGCTCTAAAGGAAATTAAT
Organism: Hemiprocne comata; assembly: GCA_020745705.1. NCBI lineage: Eukaryota > Metazoa > Chordata > Aves > Apodiformes > Apodidae > Hemiprocne > Hemiprocne comata. Next base: position 88,828,363 of record CM036588.1, read on the forward strand.
TTTTTTTTTATTCAATGAAGGATAATGCTATGCAGTGAACTGTACATTAAATTATACATGGAATAAGCAATAAAAGAAACATTAAATAGAAACACAGAATTGGAAAGCGTCTGGAGTTTAGTTTCCTGCTATCTCAGGCAACTACATCACATAAGCACTTTTATAAATTGATCAGGCTCCACTTTCAAAGTGGATGGGCTTCCTGCCCACAGCACAGCGAAGTTGTTCCACAGCCTCATTGCTCAGAAAATTCCAAATCTTCTAATTCACAGTCTAAATTAATTAATGTCCATTTTACACACATCTGTCTTCCTCTTAAGTAAGAATTCTACATCCACATTGTTTACTCTCCTTTTGAGACAACAGTTCTCACCTTAACCTTTATTTTGCTAAACTAAACACAACAAATTCTTGGAGCCTTCTCTTATAAAAGCTCCCCAAAGATCACTCCTACTCAGCAAAAGGGTTCATCTGGGGAAACAAGCTTATGGCTATGTGATTAAAAACCCTGTCACAATGCAGTCTGAAGTCACATAAGCCCACAGGACCCAAACCTGAAAAGCAAGCAGCTGCAGCACACTGTCTGAAGTCAGAGACAGAGGCCACACAGCTGCTCCTTACCTATGTGTCAGACTCTGCATCACATGTGCTGTGAAGTCTGGATGGATCCCACAGCTCTATGCACTCAGATTTGTCATGCCCAGCACTTCCCAATTTTTGAGACAGTTCTGCAGTTCTTAATGCAACTTCTCAGTAAGTGGGAGGGAGATGTGATCTAAATTGTATGAGGCTAATTCAAATATCTTCCTAATTTTTGAGGGGAATCAGTGAAGGAGGTAGCCTTGATTAGGTCAGCTGTCGTTCCTCAAATAAAACCCACTCATCTGTGCTGTGTAAGTGGAATGGTTAGTTTTATCTCTCATGGAGACATGATGTTAATCAAGAAAGGTTTTGTTGTACAATTGGTCAGTTTTGGTCTTTATTTCATGAGGAAATGAAGATAATCTTTAGGGACTTCGGTGAAAATGAGAGAGTATCCTACTGACAAGGAGGATTAAAAAGACAAAAATAAATGCTTCTCAAACTCAAATGACAAAAAGAGTGCCTTGTTCACGGCAAAGATCCAATTTCCACGTACTTAATCCCAGTCCCAGTCCAAACACAGATCAAGAGCTTTACGAGTTGAGACAATAACATCCTGGGGTTGATTCAGAGAATTCATCATCCCATCTGGATGCTGAAGTTCCTCAGCATGACTATATTTGGTGATGCTGAAACCAAAGGTGAGAAATCTCATCACTTCATGCAGAGACTCGGTACAGCACAAAGAAACTGGCCAACGCAAACTAGCCTGATCCCTGACAGGCCAGATGCATTTGATCCACACCCGGATTGTATTGAATTGCTGAATGCTGGACAAACAGCACAAACCCACTGTGTTCTTACCACATCTTCCAAGACCCAGGCAGTGTGAGTGCAGACAAAATCATGCATGCATTCTGCCACAGTTCTGGACATCAATACAGCAATAGGTACCTCATGTATATTCACTCATAGATGGATAACATTTTATTATTCGTATGTCATAGCATGGACCTAAAATTCCAGTGTGTGTCCATCACATCTCCGACCTCTTGAAAACGACGGTGAAAACAAGAGGGGGGAGAAAGTAAATATACTGACTGTCACTTATGTGAAATACTTGCCTCCCCCCGCTCAGGGCCTTGGGAATATGAACTCTTCAGGAACATTTTCCTGTCACCGCGGTCTCGGGGGCAGAGCCCAGTCACCCTCACTTGAAAACGGCTTTTGAGAATCTGACATCAGGAAAAAAAAACACAACAAATGGTGTCAAAAACTGAGCGTCCATGGCATTCCTGCCGCCTCCACCCCGCTCCTGGGCACAGGCAGGGAGGGGCGACAGGACGCGCCGAGCCCCTCTCCTCCCGGCCGCAGCAAGGGGGACTTTGCCCCGACATAGCCCAACGCCCGCCGCCGGCCATACCCGCTCCTCCCGCCCCGCCCGAGCCACCTCAGGGCCAGCCGGGCCCAGCCGGGCTCGCCGCCCCGCTCCTGCGAGAGCTCCCGCCCGCCGGCGTCTGAGGGGAGAGGCGGGCCGAGGGCGCGGCCACCCGCAAGCGGACAGCGGCCGCTGCCCTTTCGGGCGGTGAAAGGCCGCCGGGGTGCGCGGCAGGGCCACCTCCCGCCCTCCCATCGCCTCGTCCCGCCGCCTGCGCGGGTACCGCCTCGGCCGGCGCCTCCCGCCCACCCGGGGGCTCGGTCTCCCCCCTCCTCACTGTCCCGGGAAGGGCGGACGGCGGGGGGGGGGGGTTGTAGCAGCATCACCATGGCGACAGTGACGTCATCTCACCCTGGATCTAATTGGAGGAAACCCCGTGGCCCCAGCCGCAGCCCACGGGCCAACCGAGCTTGTGCCCTGCCTGCGCTCGCCCCCGCGGAGGCGCGCTCTGCTCGGATTGGCTCTCGAGACTCGGAGGGGCGGAGCCAAGCTCGAAGACTGGGCTGCGATTGGCCGCGTGGGCGCGGGCTGAGCAGCGGGTAGGCTTGCCTGTGCCAACGCCCTTTAGCGCTGGCTCTCGCCGGAGACGGGAGCGGCTCTTTCTCTCCGCCACCGCCCCGAGCGAGGCAGCCGATCGGGTGGCGCCCGCGGCCCGGCCTAGCGCAACGGACTCAGGTGAGCGCGGTGCCGCTTCTCGGCGGTGGGCGCGGGCTCTGCTCCGCTGCTGCCTGCCGCCGTCGCCGCGTCCTCCATTTTGTGATCGCGGCGTGGAGCGCTCGGCGGCCCCGGGGAGCGGGAGGCGCAGCCAGCCAGCGCCGCCATTTCGCACCCGATGGGGCCGCCGGCTTCCTCTTTCCGCCCTGCCGCCGCGAGGGCAGCGCCGGCCACCCTCCGTCCCCGCCGCCCCTGCGCCTCTCGCCGTCCCTGGGGACGCGGCCACCCCTGGCCCCCGCCCTCGCTGGGCCCGAGACCCCACCCACTGCCGCGCCGCCGCGCTCCCCCACCGACAGTGCGGGGCCGCCGTGCCGAGGGCCGCTGTCCCGCAGCCGGAGCTGCGGCCACTCCCGGCGTGGCCGCCGGGGGGAGGAGGGGAGACCCGGGTCCTGCCGCCAGGAGGCGAAGCGGCCTGGGCCGTCGACCTGGTCCCCGGGCCGCCCCGCCCCGGTCGCTCCGAGTGCCCCGGGCCTCCCTCGCCCCGCGGAGCGCGGGTGCTTGAGAGAGGCGGATCCCGGGCCCGCTCTGCCAGTCTGTGGCGTTTTAACCCCTTCCTTGCCTCCTCCGGGACGAGCTCGGTTCGCTCCTTTTAATAGTTATTTTTTCGCCGCTTGTCCCGGCTGTGGCATCCGCCTTTCTTTGGCTCTCGCCTGCAGGGCTTTTGGCACACGGAGGAAGGCCTTTGGGTCAAGGGCCCCCCGGGCTCGGTGGTAACGAGGTGTCCTTCTTCAGGTCCCTGTTAAACAGCAGAGTAATACTTTACATAAGGCAAGGAAGAAAAGCAGGATGAGGACGAAAAGACTGATGAAAATAATAGCTGTTTCCAGCTCTTGGTCTTCAGGCTGCTGTCCCTTGGCTAGCACTGAGTGTGCCTTCCCCAGCTGGGTTTCTAGGTCATGGTTTCCCTAGGGGTGGACCCTTGAGACAAATGCCTCTCCCCTTACTCGTGCATGGAAAAACAGGATGCTACAGTCCATCTCTCCACAAGAAGCCCCTGGAGATAGGGAAGGCAAGGCTCACTGTGATCTTTTTTTTTTTTTTTGGGTGCAAGATCGTGGTCTGTAGAGTTTTATCCTAATGTCATGGTTACTGTCTTTCTGGCAGGTTTTGAGGTGTGTTTTCGTGTTGATAGTGTGACATCCCGAGCTTCTTCTGCTTTTGCTACTATACTGCTCTTGCCCCACTGCCAGCCACCATGGATAAGACCGAATTGATCCAGAAAGCCAAGCTGGCTGAGCAAGCTGAGCGCTACGATGATATGGCCACCTGCATGAAGGCAGTAACTGAGCAAGGTGCCGAGCTGTCCAACGAGGAGCGCAACCTGCTCTCAGTGGCCTACAAGAACGTAGTGGGGGGGGAGGCGCTCTGCCTGGAGGGTCATCTCTAGCATTGAGCAGAAGACAGACACCAGTGACAAGAAGATGCAGCTTATCAAGGACTATCGGGAGAAGGTGGAGTCTGAGCTCAGGTCCATCTGCACCACTGTGCTGGTGAGTGTGGACTTTTCTTTTTCCCTTCGTTTTGTTTTTTTTGAGAATGCAATGAAGTATTCATGCATGCTGCTGTACTGGGAAATGAGACTGGGAAGTTGACTGGGAAATACCATGCAAAGTATTACGCTGGGGCACGGAAAGTCAGTGCAGTAACTTCTGCAGCTGTTTTATGGATTACTGCAAGGAGGAAGATCATCTGCACTATGCTGTGGGGCCTGCATATGTAGAGGTATTTGGGATACTCAGTTTTGAGTATGTATTTGGAGTACGTTTTTGGATGGAGTGATCTATATGTAGTATTGCACTAGGTAACTACAGAGGTGCAAGAATTTAGCCTCGTTCCTGTTCGTGCTGTGGTTAGTAAGCTTATCTTTTCATAAAGATAAGCTGAATAGAAAATGAGAGAACTCCTTTACTTCTTCAGAGTTAATAATCTGTTAAAAGCATTTAAAGTAACTGGGTGTTAATTTTGTTTACTTCTCATCAAGAAAAATACTCTCAAGGGATCTTTAAGAGACGTTTTGGGGAGTTTTTTGATAAAAATGATTTTATGAAGTAAGACGTCTATATAGAGGATAGGAAATAAAGATATATAGAAATGGGCTTCATCATATTTAAGCTGATTTCTCAGGGGAATCTTTTTAAGATGAATTTGCAGTAGTTACGAAATAATGTAAAATTAAGGTGTGAAGACTGGCATGACACCTCAAGCATGCATCATAGCCCAGGAATACATTTCTGTGCAAGCAGCAGAATTCCAGATGCTATCAATAGCAAAACTGTACTGTACTGTAGTGGGAGCTGAAGAGATGTGTGTCAGCAGAGTGCAGACTGCTGGACACTATTCGGTGTGACCAGGGAGTTGTGGCTGCAGGAAACTGCATGTGTGTAATGTAATTGTGTGGCAGATAATCTTCAGTGGTTTTTTTGCTCCTCTAAGTTACTTTTTTTTTTTTTGGTGTCTAGTATTGCTAACATGAGAACAGGAAGAAGCAAGTCTGTAAGGAAATAAACAATTTTGAGGTCAGTGTGTGTAGATTGGATTGGGAGACCTGAATTTAAAGCCGAGTGGTGTGGAGGTAACTGGATTTGCTTCTTAAGTGTTCTAGCTTGCGTACAAGGGAGTAGTACTTCTTTGGATTGTGCTGAAAATACCTTATATGCTTCCATGCATGATGCCACCTAGGTGTATTTTTTTCTAAATCAGTCAAAATGAGTTATTTGCTTGAAAATAACTTGGAAACTTATTAGCTTGAAGAATCAGTAGAGTTAATTCCTTAACACATTGAAGAGTATGTCTTTCTACAGTTATGGGTGTAGTTAAGTTGTAAAACTTCTCACCTGTGTGAAAATGACGTGACTTGGGTAGGGTGGATTTGTTTTCTGTGATGAGTTTTCTCTGGAACCTGTGTCATGGGGTGCCAGTATTTGTGTTGTTGTCTCTTCTCTTGATCACCTCTCCTCAGTGCACCACTTCAGAACTAACTTCTTGGGACCTCAGCATAAAGCTCATCTTCAGACTTCTTAATCTCCCTCTGTCCTTCTGCCACATCTAGTTCCTAAGAGAAAGTGGCCTGGTTGGCAACTCTCTTCTCACCTGGAAGGCAGCATGAAGTAGCAAAGACTGAATCCTACAGCTGTGCGCTTTTCTTGTTCTGCCCTGCTGGCAAAGATGTGCCTTCTTTTGGTAGGAGGAGGTGTCAGCCATTTACTGCAAACCTTATGATTTTAACTCTTCCTTTAAGGGCCATGTGCAGTTATTTGCTCCCCAGGATGTTCTGCTTTTCTCCCTTTCCTCCTCCATCTACCACTCCTGTGATCAATGAGTCAGCATCTGAGAGGTTGGAACTCAACATGTGCAGGCACTACAAAGGATGTGTTTCCTAAAGCTGAGACACAAACTGGTTTTAACTCCTTCAAATGATAATTTCTTCTTTACTAGTGCTATAGTAATTGCTTTTTTCGATCACTTAAGTTGAATCTCAGAGATGCTTCTTTAATTCTAGGAAGGCAGCGAAGCTGAAACAACTGCTGGCAAGTAGTATGGAAAGGTTGCTTGTCATCTAGAGTATTTGGACTTAGGAGGGGTGGATGTATTGGGTGGAGTGTGGCTGCAGTTAGTCATACTAGTAACAGTTTTTTGAAAAAGCTTTTTTTTATTACTGGCGTGGCACAACTTTTCAAAGCTAAGCCTATCTGGTGTCGTAGAAACCTTCATTTAGAAATACTTGGGCTAGCCTTAAAAAATACTGCTACTTTTTTATTTAAAAGATAGCAACTTTCAGTCTCAAATTGCTTTTTTTTTTCCTGTAAAGAATGGCTCAAGCCAAGTAAGTACAGTATTATTTTGTGCCATGGTTTGATAGGGAACCACTAGAATACAAACGTCCAAAATTATGTTCGTATAAATTAAATGTATGTCTATAAATAAAAATAAAACTTTTACTAATTATTTAATTCACACTATCAGTGTTCACAGTAAGATATTCCATCTTATGCCAAGCAGTGAAGACATTTCTTTGTCTGTCTTGCAAGTTAGGAGTAGGTGTAATCTGAACCCTTTTTAACTGTTAATTTTATGCACTGGTCTTTCAGGTGAGAGTAGCTTTTTAATGAAGAAATGGTATGGCTTAGTCAAACAACTTGCATGAATGTTTTATTTGAAAAGTACTCTAGCAGGTTTTGTTGAAGTCCCTGTTTTGATTGACTGATTCTTTGGTAATGTAGAGAATTCATGTTGAATATGATTTAGAACTGTTCTTGAAACTCCCTTGTCCTTGAATAAATAAACAGGTTGGCAAATTTATTAACTTTTTCCAAGGTAAAGTTGAATTATGTTGTTTCATGTACTCTGAGCACAAAGTCATGTTTCTATATTCCCTGATTTCAAGGCAGAGTTACTAGGTTATGTAGAAGGGCTGGGTGCAGCAGCAACTTTCACATAATTAGTGAAATGATGTGTATATACACCCTGCTATTTAATGACTTCAGGTTTCCAAAAAGGGTAATTTTGAATTGGAACTTCCTGAGGGGGGGGGAGTAGATCGAACTGCTGAGTTTGAGAGCCTTGCATTGAAGCTGCTTCATTCTTTAGACACTAGTGTAATTGAAGGAAGGACAGTAGCCCTTGCCTGGAAGGAGTTCACTCTCCACCTGCAATGGGAAGGTTTGGGTTTTTTTCATGTGTATTTGTTAGTGCTCTGCATATGTTCAAGTTCCAAGTCCTGCTGTGGGAATTGTTTGTAGAGCAATAGAGATGAGATTTGATGACTATTTGTCCACAGTTTAAAACTTGATGAAAATGCAGTGGCTAAAAATCATTAAAGATTGGAAACATGTATGTTGATGGTTACTTACTCCTTGTGTCTCTAGCTGAAATGTAAAAGTTTATTTTTATGTGCTTTTAAGGTTAGGTTTTTTTCATAGAAAAATTAGAGATGGGGTTTTTCAGTTGTTTCCAAACATCTATTTCTGCGATGTCCTCTGTAAACAGTTTTACATTGCACTGTGTAAGGCCTGTGTCAGCCAGTTTTTCTACAAATGAGAAACAGCAAAGTGAACTTTTAAAAATGGACCACCCAGTAACGTTACTTGTGCCCTTGATTCTTTCCTGTACCCTGCAGCAGTGCCTGCAATGAAATAGTCTTGAGCCATGAGGTGCATCTTACTTCCATTTTTACGGTCTTGAGGTTGAGAGGATACCAGTGATAATTGTTGGAAGCATGTATTAGTGTGTTGCTCTTGCCAGTTTCCCCTTCCCCCCCCTTCTTCCTCCCCCAAGGTTGCAATGTTACTACTTCCGCTTTGCATAATGAAGAAACAGAAAATGCTAATAAAAAAAAAAGGTAAAAGTCTAGGTCAAATTCTGATTTTTATCCATTTTGTAGATCTAGTTCTAAAGTTAATAACTTAAAAACAAACAAAACAAAAATCACAAAACACATTTTTCAACACCACAAGTTCATAGCTGCATTGAAAATGAAATCGTTATTATCGTGCAGCAGCAAATAGATTCCTTGTGTTGGCTGGAATACCTCATGTCAGATGATGAATATGCTTTGACCACAGGCCTTTTTTTTTCTACTGTTACCTTTGGCATACAAAAAAAGTGAAATCTCAGGTTTTATTATACATGCAGAAGTTTGGCAGGTTCAATAAGTATCAGCTTGATGCTGCTATATGAACTAGAGTTTCATGTCTTGTGAATCTTTTTTTCTCTGCTTTCCTATTTTCAGTGAATGGCTGCAGCTTATACAGAAACACATGGTGTTGTAGAGGTGAAACTGGCTTCTGAGTAAAAGGTTGTTACAGTCTTTTTACATGGAGCACTATGTAGGATGCAGTCTTACTCTGAAGGTTGGGCATACTAATCGCTTCAGTTAATACTACTTTTCAACTTGACTCAGTTGTCCCAATAGTGGTGGGGACAAGGTTTCAAGTATTATTATTTTTTTAACATTTTGCAAATTAAAGCAAATGCTATTGACTCATCCTTTTAAAGTAACTGACTAAAAAGACTATCTGCTTTATGACTCCAAGTCAGACTTGAGGTTGGGAATGTTACTTCTTGGCAAATCCAGAATTGTGGAGTAAATGCTAAATGAATGTTTGCATTTGGAGTAACAGTCATCTTTTGGTGAAAGTTAATATGCAGGGAGAGTTGATTCTCCTTTGTCTTCTTAGCACAACTTCTACCAAATGTCAACACATTAGTGATAAGAATTGTGGAACTTAATGCATGAATCTTTTCTAGTTTAATATACTTGAAACTTAAAATTTATGATCTGAACTTTACTTACTCACAGTTTTACCTTCTCTTATGCCAGTTTTAGCCCTTCCTTAGAATCTGTTGTGGTAGTACTGCACTTCTGTGCAAGTAAAACTGAATCAATTTCTAAGAAAGGACTGACACTTGCAGAAACAAAGCCTAGAATGTACTGAGGTTCTTGAAGTGGCTGAAGACAGTTAAAGCCCAACTAAAAAAATAGTTCAAGGAATTCTGATGGTAGCTGAGGCCTCCATCCCATGCAGTCATCACTTGCTGCCCCCTGCAACTGGATACTGGATTTCTAAAACATGCAAGCTAATGAAGGATGCAAGATAGATAGCAGCAAGGTATATTATTTCTCAGGTTCTGATAACTTGCTCTGTTATGTTCTTTGTGCATGCAGTGTCATTTCCTTTTTCAGGAGCTATTGGGGATGAGTTTAGATCACTGATTTGACTTGCATGGATATCTCCATCTTGAGGTAAAGCTGATGGTAGGGTTAACTTACATCTTTTGAAAGTAAACAAACTATGGATCCACAGGTTTTTCTATTCTTAAAAGTTTAAGAAATGATCAGTAGAGAATTGCAGTGCTGCAAAGTCAACTCTCCTAACAGCTCTGAAAGGTCTGTCCTGAATGTCAACATCCTGTGAGAAGCAGGATGTAGAGTAAGTAAAAATAAGAAATCATTATACCAATACAGGTGACCAGCTGTTGAGAATGAAGCAACCAAAGCCTCATCTATCTCCACTGTTAAATCAATTTTTTAATGAGGTTAAGCTGTAGATTAACTAGCCTGGTTGTAATTAAGGCTATTAAAGCTTTATCTATACTATACCTCAGACCACTTGTACATCTAGAATTATTAAACTTCCTGGAGGACATTTACTGGTTTGGTGGCCTTGAGAAAGTAGGATGTGCTCATTAGGTAGAAGTGGACAACAAAGACACAAGTTTTATTTTTTCTGCTAACGCAGTGAAGCTTCTGACAGATTTTGTAAGTTACTGTCATGCTTACCTGCCAGGCAGTTGTCTCACAGGCATTTCTACTACATTAGTCACTAATGTGATTAGGGGCCTTTTTGAAGTAAAATGCGAAGGCTAATAAGGTCCCTTCCAACCCAAACCATTCTATGATTCTGTTATGTCGGAGAGAGAAATCTTGATGAGGAAAGAACATGCTCGAGCTTGAAGGTTATTAGCGGTTGATTTCTTTATAATGGCACAAATAGGAGTGGTTTAGCACATTATTAAAACAGTAGATTGTACCAATTCCTGTATGGGCACAGAAGCTTATTTCTGTTTTTAGTAATGGGGGATTCCTGATTTTCAGAGGAAGGTATTAGATGGGCAGAAAGGGCTGGTAAAAGTGCATGGATATACTTCCTTTGTAAGTTTGGTAAGTGAAGGTGTGTGTTTGATCAGTGTTTTCTTATTTGTGTATATCTTGCCTCTTTTAAAGTTTATGTTCTTGGTCTTAGAGAATGATGGGCCTAGTGCCCCTAGATATTACTTGCTGTTTGTGTTTGAGTGCTTCTGTACTTGACCATAAACTTGAAGTTAATTTTATCACAGACTAACTGGGTAAGGTAAGTAAGACTGTTCTTCAACACTGCATTTGTGGCACTTTCTCTATATAGCTCTACCAAGTTAATTGGCCTGACCTTTACAGGTTCCTCCTCATCTTTTCTGTCCCCCAGGATGCTGGAACCAATGTAAGAATGCTCCAGCTGAGCATACAGCTGACTTGTAAGCTTGTAATTTTGTAATTCACCCCTGGATAACAGTTAATGTGAACTGGGCAGTTAGACATAGGAGTCAGTGAAAGATACTTGAGTGCCGAGTTTCACATAGAATCATAGAATCATAGAATGGTTAGAGTTGGAAGGGACCTTAAAGATCATTGAGTTCCAACTCCCCTGCATGGGCAGGGACACTTCCCACTAGGTCAGGTTGCTCAGAGCCCCATCCAACCTGGCCTTGAACACATACAGGGATGGAGCTTCCACAATTTCCCTGTGGTTCTGTGCATGCACCAAAACACATCAGATGTAAAGACCTATGAACTAGAAAGTCCTTGAGTTTAATTACCTGTGATTCTGCTTGTGCCTTTCTCTTATTTTGTTAAAGGAATCAAGGGTTTGATTTAGTAGTTCCTAACATTGATAGAAGTTTATTCTTTGCTCTAGCAGTCTTTTTTCTGTCTTTCCATTTATATGATCCATCCACTGAAGTAGTTGTGTATTGGGGTAAAGTTAGGCTCTTGGAAACGGAAAGCTTTCCATTTGCTCTGGTGATGAATTTTCTAAATACACTCCACTCTTATCAGACTGACTGCCTCATATTTCCTGGATAAAACTTATTCAGGAAGTTCTGTTCTGCAGTTAAATGCAGTTAAATGCATTTTGCAAAATTCTTGTGAGCAGAAACTGTTTTAAATGGAAGTAGGTAGCGGGGTCTTAGCAAGAGAGTCAAGGCTCACTTGCTATGAGAAATTGTTTTAACAAGGTTGTCTGAATGTTGGCTTCTAGTTTTTTGTGACTTAAGGGTTAGATTTTATTGTTGTAGGTTGTCTCATTTGGAGAATAACAAATTACTGGCATACTCCTAATACACTGAATGAAACAAAAGTGAAGTTAAACAGTGCAAATGACTTTTCCAGGTGCACTAAGCAATGGGAAGAAAGTGTATCTTCATTATCTTTCTGGATTTCGGTGATCACAAGCCTCTGATCTATGTCTAGGGCTCCCAAACAGAGCAAACGTGAAGCAAGTAAGCATGAAATGGGGGCTTTAAAAATCAGTTATTTGCACAAGGACAACAAACCTTAAAGCCCCATAACTCCTGCGTGCTGTTGTTAATTTTGAGTATTGTTAGTCTAGATATATATCAGTCAATCATTTAATCATACCTTCAGGGCTTTTGTAGCTGCAGAGCTTAGAAATAATTCAAAATACAAATGTAGACCTTTTTGTTTGATTCTGTCAAGTTCTGGGAGATCACAAATGGAGGATGCCAGAAGCAACTTTTAGATAGTCAGAGTTCTGAAGCAAGGAGCTGATGTCAGTAATCCATGTTTACTAAGAGAAAAATAACACTTGAAGTACTTTGAGGAATTAGAAATATGGAAAATGCAATCATTGAAGAATGTTATAATCAATTTGAGATAAATCTCTCTGATACCAAGAAAAATTTCCTGAAGGCTTTTGGCTGTGTTGTATGGCCATTACTTCAGCAAAAATTTATAATTATTGAAAAGGAAAATGGCATTTTTTGAAGACTCATTTTTACATTTGGCAGGGAGAAACTGGAAAACTTTAGGCTCTTCCATAAAACTTGAATGATTGACTTTCACTGGATTGTTGGTTTTATCTGATGAAAATCTAGAAAAAGGAGAATCTGCGTTTCCACACACTTCTAGTTCCTGGCTTGCATAGTTCTTTAGGGACCGCAGAACTTCCTAACTTCTTGTTTTAGGAGAATGAGCAGGAAATGTAAGTTTTAGATGAAATTAATCTCAACCCCAGGTGAGAATAGTGTGGGCAGATGTGCTGCAGCTGAGGCTTCCAATGCATCTGTTAAGTGGGATTCCAGATACTTTGTTTAGGGCCAATCCTAAATATCGACTGCCAGTTTTTAAAACTATGTAGACAAAGGTTCAGAACCAACTGGAAAAGAGAAATTAGGTCACCCTCTCCATTTCTATGCCAGGTACACTTGTCTCTGCTTTCGACAGTGCTTTGTCAGGTCATCCTAAGGCCATGGCATTGCTGGAAAGGCATACATGTATTTTCCTCAATATATAAACTGAAATACTAATGGTCTTAAGAGGTCTGTATGCAAGCTTTAATATTCTCCCAAAAGGAGTTCATGCATAGAGCTTGAATCCAGAAGCTGAAGAGCTTCTGGTGAATTACACTTTTGAAATTAAAGTGATCCTACTGTTGCAGCAGGGGACTCTCCCTTTCCTGTCAAGAAAACAACTGCTGAATGTTAAAACACACCTAAGTTTCAGTGAGTCATACTGTGGACTTTGGAGTGACTGATTATACTTGGAAATAGTCAAGAGGTCTTAATGCTGATTTACTAGACGATTCAAACAGGCAGTCATTTGTGAGTAGAAGCCTTCTTGAAAGGTCTGAGCCTACACTGACCACCTGTGCTGTCAAACACTTTGGAACATTGAATGTGTTTAAATTAATCTCTAACAGTTATATATTAAGGGAATATATTGGTCTGAGCTGTCTCGCCAGCTTAGCTTTAGTTTTTGACTGCAGTTATGGTGTAAACAGTTTCCCTGTATGCTGCTGTTAGGTGTTTTTTCTTATATTGGAACTGAACGGACCTTCAGAAATATTTGAGACTGAAGAATTTTTCCAAGTATTTTGCACACTGCAGCCCTTGGCTGAATTTATGTAGTGTCACACATTTCACATGGTGTGCCTGTTGGATGCAAGCTGTTCATCTTCTATCTAGGTGGGACTGTGATGTTGAATCCATGTTCAGGGAGGTGAGTTAACTTGCTGAAAAAAAAAGTGGTGTTGACATGCACTCTGTTTAAGGAACCTTGTCTCAAAAAAGGTTTATTTCACTTGCAGGTGACCATTTGGTTCTGTGGGGTTTGGCCAATAAGTCTATGCTGTCACCCATATCACATCTGTTCAGGTGGCTAGCATCAATGCATCTTAAAAACAACAAAGCAAACAACAAAAAGCACTTAAAAGCTTAAAATAGGGAACATTCAGCATCAGCTCAGGAAGGGAAGAAACACCTAGGAAGCCATCCAGTGGGACCTGGACAAGCTTGAGAAGTGTGCCTTTATGAACCTTATGAGGTTCAGCAAGGCTGAGTGCGAGGTCCTGCTCCTGGGTCAGGGCAACCCCAGGTATCAATACAGGCTTCAGGGATGAAGGAATCGAGAGCATCTAGAGAAGGACTTGTGGGTGCTGGTGAATGAAAAGCTGGACATGAGTCAGCAGTGTGCACTCCCAGCCCAGAAAGCCAACTGCATCCTGGGCTGCGTCACAAGAATTGTGGCCAGCAGTTCGAGGGAGATGATTCTTCCCCTCTACTCTGGTCTTGTGAGATGACACCTGGAGTAGAGTGTCCAGCTTTGGAGTCCTTAATACAGGACAGACATGAACCTGTTGGAGCGGGTCCAGAGCAGGGCCACAAAAATGGCCTATGAGGAAAGGCCAAGAGAGTTGGTGTTGTTCAGCCTGGAGAAGAAAGGGCTCTGGGGAGACCTTATTGTGGCCTTTCAGGACCTGAAGTGGGCCTGTAAGAATCAGGACAAACTTTTTAGCAGGGCCTGTAGCAATAGGACAAGGGGTAATAGTTTTAAACTAAAAGAGGGTAGATTTAGACTAGATGTAAGGAAGAAATCTTTTACGTGAGTGGTGAAACACTGGAACAGGTTGCCCAGAGAGGCGGTAGATGCTCCATCCCTGAAACCACTCAAGGTCAGGTTGGATGGGGTTCTGAGTGACCTGATCTAGTGAAAGATGTCTCTGCTCATTGCAGGGGGCTTGGACCCTTAAAGGTCCCTTCTAACATAAACCATTCTATGAAACAGCAATAAAACTTAATCTAGTCTCCATAAGACCTGTGAAAATTGGTACCCTGTGAAATGGTAGCACCTCGTCTGCTGGCAGGTCTGATGAGCACTTGGACAGCAGAGAGCTTCTGAGCTGTTAATTTGAAGTTCAAGCTGGTCTTTTTTTCATACCTTTGAACTTTTTACATCATGAGGTGAGGGTGAATGTATTTTTTTCTTTGTTATATGCATGTATATTAATTAGTTTGCTCTTGCATTAAAAAAGTGATGCTGTTGAATTTTCTTTTCTCTAGATACGTTTTGTGTCATATGAGTTAAAGCCCAGTGAGGAGTTTGTCTAAAATTACTAAATCCTGCAAATACAAATTACCTCCTGCAAACTGTCAAGACATTTGCTCTTAAATAGTAGCATTAGTAGCATCTTATGCCCAAAAGATGAAGATGCTGTTATAATGTGCTTTAAACAACTTGAAGTAAGATAGTTCGGCTTTAGGCTCAAGAATATTGAAACAACCTGAAAACTAAATTCTATATAGACTTCATTCACAAAACCCTATGCCAGCAGTTTCAAACATTGGCACACTGCTCTTTGCTAGAGATCATGCAGCAACTAAGACAGTTCATATTTATGGGGACAAGCTTTTGGAGAGCATTACTGCTTATGATGGCTGCTTTTACATTGACTTCTTTCCCTTCTGGGGGAGCAAAAGTAATAATATACTGTACTGTCAGTGAAGAAATGCAAACGGCAATGTAGACCAGTCTTTTAATAGCATAACATTAAATAACTTGGTGCTGGTGATGTGACCTAAACATGTCGTATGTGTTGACATCTGAGCGATGGTGGCATTGTAAATAGTTTGAGTTACTTTAGTTTACCACATTGAGAACCCTCTTTTGTCCCTAGGCACATGGTATCTTTAGCTTGCTTTGAAAAGTGACCTTAAACTACTTGTGATCAGTAGATAATCTCTGGAGCTGACCTGGTTCATCCTGGTTCATCCTCTGGTGTTGAACAAGTAAGTGTGAAGAATATATCTATTAGCTAATGGAATTGGAATGTATGAAAAGACTTAGACACATGTATTTCCTTTTCTTATTGAAATCTAATTCTAAATGGCTCAAGTGCTGAAGGCAACTCAAAGGTCAATTTGGTATTGCAGAATTACTTTTTTAAATTCATCTTTGCTGTCGAGGTTCTTCATAGCTGAGTATGTGGGAAGAGAGAAAAGCACAGATCAGATAGCGGTGGTATTTTTCTGCTACTTGAATCTACCATGTTGTTAGATTGTACAGAAAGTATTTGGTGTACGCTGTGGTTGAACTTGGAAGTCTCAGTCAGGTTTGCCTTTTAAAATAAGCTTAGACTGGGGGAATGGAAGGTAGGTGGGACTTTCTGTTTCAGTGGCAGCATGTAAAAGAAGGGATTGTCCTGAAAACAGGTAGCAGAAAGCATATGTGGAGTGGGGACTGGTACAGGCATTGCAGGTGATGTGTGCATGTTGTATGTGAGGAGAGGCTGGCTGGATGCATACACAACAAATAATTATGAAGGATCTGTGTCTTCAGGGAGCTTCTTTCTCCGTATCAAACACTTCAAGATAGAGCTGGCATATTCCTTCAGGCCTTGCTTTTCATAAAACTGAAATGGTGGAGAAGTGATGAGAACAGATAATTTAAACTTAATATTTCTGGCTCAGGTCAATTGCAATGATCTGGTATTTCAGCCACATGTTCAACCCTTGTTCCTGCTTTAAGCAGAGGGGAAAAGAGAGTAAGAAAGGACAGTTATTAGTTGGGAAAGAACAAAAGTAGAACTGGAGAAGGATGCAAAAAGGCAATTGAAATGTAACTCTCTCTTGGCATGTAAAGGAATAAGTCTGCCAATTGAGAGAAAAATTAAAAAAAAAAATTCAGCTCTAAAGAGGGAAGAAGTGGATTGCTGCCAGGCTCCTTAGCCTGCTCCCCATGGCTCCTTAGGGCAGCTGCAGATCTGTTCCAGGGACTGGTAGCCTTTTGTTGCTGCCATCTCTTCAATAGATAAATAAGCAAGCCTGCCTTTTGTAGCAGGGGAGAATAATACTATGTATGAGGATATGATGCTGTTAGGACAGCAAGAGTGTTAGCACACTGTGAAGGCAGAAATAAATTTAGATGGATAAACAACACAAATGAGAAGTGGGGTGGGAAATCATGTCACACTACAGGAGGACCAGTGTCTGACTTGTGAAAAATTTACCAGTGATGGGAATGTAGCAGATACCAACCACAAACCATCACAGTGCAGACCTGTTCTAATGCAGCTGCACAAGGGCCTGAAGGGTCTGGCTTGAGAACAGAGTTTTGATTCCTGTGTCTTCTTACTGCTTGCCGTTCTGAGAGTCACCCACCAAAGGGCAGGCCAGCAGCTCAAACATTATGTTGCTTTTCATGGCAATGTCTGAGACATGTTTGACATTGTAGAACATGTAATTGATGATGGCAACTGTGTTTTGATACATAACTTTCTCTGACAAAAAAAAGTTATGGGCATGTTTTGCTGTATGTGAACGTGGATGGCAGTCTACTGTATTGTCTGACTTCATCACAGAATCATACCTGTGGCAGTGCCAGTCTCTCTTTAGGTAAAATTTATCATAATAAATTTTGAGGTTGGCTGAGGTCTGCGTCATGTTTAAAATGAGGGTTCCTGGCTGATTGCTGTCTGATGGAAAGGTAGAAGAGCATTAGTTGTGAAAGGTGGAGAACAGATGTAGGAAATAATGAGTTTCCCTGGCTATTACTGAATCAAAACAGTGTACAGTAAGTCATTTAGCTTATTGTGCTGTCTGCTCTCACTGCCCTGCCAACCGTTACAGGCAGGGTAAGATGCCTTTGAAGAAATGAAGATGTCCTGAGATGAATGGCTCATTAATTGCACCAAATACGTTACTTATTTGAAAGATGTCTGGATGGATAGATAAATAACTAACTTTACTCCAAGTCTGTTTGTATTCTGTTCTATCCTACATGATTAATATACGAGGTTTTCTTCCGTTCAAGGCTATTTAAAAAACCAAAACTGGATATGTGAATTCCAGAACGAGGTATGTTTCACCCTAGCTGATAGAGGCACAGATCTTTCCTTTGTCATGGCCTGTGGTAAGGATTAGGAGGCCCTAGAGACAAACCAGGAGTGGGAGCTGCTGACTGGGCAGCTCAGCTGTCCAGCTGAGGGAGTGCCTAGGAAACAGAGCAGTGTACATAATCCATTCTTTGCTGTCTGAAAAACCACGGTTCACTCCCAGCATCAACTTTTTTTATCCTAAGTTTCTTATAAATCTACACAGAACCAGTGGTTTTCAAACCTGCATAGTGAAGGCAGCACTTTCAGGGTGCACTGACATGGGCTGCAGCGCTACATGCTTATGGTAGGGCTGGGGCTACGGCAGAATCCTTTTGTGCACCTGGAAGAAGTGTGTGGTATATCCCATCTGAAAAAAAAAAAAAAGTGGGCATTAATGGTCTTGGGAGTGTAGGTTTGAGGCTCATCTTAAATTAGAGGTGCTATAACTCTCTCCTCTCTAAACGTGACATGTACACTATTTTCCAGGGAGTTAGTATTTTTAAGTCCTAACCTATCTTTAAAGACAGAATTTTGTAATAAGATCTGTAATATTTTTTTATGTGCTAAGTTTACAAAAAGTCTTTTGGTTTTGGAAGGCATAAAAAATGTCAATTTGTTTCCTTGTTGATGTTGTTGTGGCATCTTGAAGAAAAATAGAAGAGTTTTGTTAAATATTTGGTTTAAAATTCTGTACAACATACCTTTCTCAGTTGTCTGGTCAGTGCTTCTTAAACTGTGGTGTAGTTTTCACATCTCATCATGGATAAATAGCATCTCTGCTGCTAACGTGAGAATAGTCTTTAGAGGCTGGTAGTTGCTCTTTGATCATGACTGATTTAAGAAGCTTTTGGAAGTGTAGGTGTATTACATGTCAACTTTCTTGATCCTGGGCAGTTTCTTGTAAAATAAAACTTTTGTGTGAAATTGTCATCTCTGAGTCTTTGGAACTGGTTTCTGTTGTATTGTGCTTTTATAGCTGGTGTCGATGTCTGAAATAGGAGAACAGCATGAGGAAAACATCAAGTCAAAATGTGAAGTTTTTCTCATTGCAGAAACCTGTAGGGTGAGGTTAACTCATTCTGATATGGGAATGACTCATGAAAAATAACAGTATTAATGCGGGGTTGTATTACCCCTCTACCTACTAAGTCTTAACTTACATTTTGAAGCATACCTAAGGTTTTGCTGCTTTTTCCACAATGCCAGAGAGGTGTGCTGTTCAATATGCTTGCTCAAGCCCTTGCATAATTCACTGTGTTAAACTGTTACACAAATCCCCCACTTACCCTGTGCCATGATAGCCAATGTCTAGTTTTTGGTGGTGGTTTTCTAGCCTTACAGAAAGTCCTAAAAATGTTTGATTTGGTAAGTGGAAGGTATATGATGCTCCGTATCATCTTACTCTCTTGCTGCTTTCTGTAGAGTGGTAGTAAGAGCACTTGTAACTCTTTGCTGTTTCCTTAATGCTTTGGTAGGGGGATCTCTAAAGAAAGCTTGTCTGTGGAGCTGTATTCAATATTACATCCATGGTAAGCACACTGTTTGGATGCAGAAATGCTTTTTTCGCCCAATTGGAAGTACCCTACTACAAGTGTTGGCTTAAAAGAATTGCCAAGACCTCAAATGGACTTGGAATGAGTAAACACTTTCAGCTGGATTGCTCTGCTACTATTGATTATAAAAGGAAGTAATAATGGTATGCATAGGGGATAGGTTTGTGTCTAAAATTAGCTTGTTTTTATTATAGTGCTACAGTTGCTAATTAAAATGTTAGGGGTTTTGCCTTTCAGTTCTTTAAACATTGTCTTTGTAGCTGCCTCATCAACTTGGATAAATGTTCCTGTAACAAAAATCTGACTTAACTAGCCACAGTTTGCAAGCTTTGTGGAAACTTTCTGCTATTTTTATGACCTGTTTATTTTCCAAGTAGCTGAATGCAGGTCTTTATCACTTAAATTCTTAGTGTAAAGTTGCTGTGAGTATTGTGGGGTTTCCTTGAGCCTATTGGAGCTTTTGTCAACTCCAGAGAACATGGGTCAGTTGTGGTAGTGGGTTGGGTAAAATTACTGGGGATCAGAGACAAGAAGGTCAGCCAGAAGCAACTCTCCCTCTTGTCAGTTGTCTGAAGTACCCTCTTTTCTGGGAGAAAATCCTGTACCTCTTCACCTTCACCCGTATCTTGAGGGGGCTAGGGAGACATTGCAGCCTCGGACGGAGACTGATCTCCTCTTGCTGGCGACTTGAAAACCTTTACCTGTCCCTCTAGTTATCAGGTGGGAGAGCTGTGAGCAAGGGGAGCGGTGTGAGCAGCAGCTCAGGGTGTGCTGGAGAGCACTGTATAGCTCTTCCCATTCCCAGGAGTGTTCCCAGGAGCAGCAGGGCGGACATGAAGGATGCCTCCCTGCTGTGCTGGAGCATGTGCTGCTTTACAGATTTGCAGAGAGCTAGTATGTTTTGGTGAGACTGGCTACCAACTGGATGGGTTCAAATCCTTGGCTCTGTCTGGTAGGTGGGCTGGAGATTCCTTGTCAAGAGTCTAATTAATGCAATTTATACCAAAAATAGCAGAGTAGTTTTTCATACCTTTTTTTTTCCCTGCAAAACGGTAGTGTGTTCTTATTTATAAAACAGCTTTGAAACTTTCTGCTTAGTGTTTCATTTTTCCAGTAAAAGCTTATTCATTTGCAACATATTTGACACAAGTGCATATCCTGAAACTAAACTATACACCAGTAAACCTTTTCTGGTTTCTTTTTCTGCAGTCTGATTGGATGGGTGGTTGATCATCTAATGTAGTCTCCAGCTTTGTGCCTTTACACAGTTTGTTTAAATAAGTGTGTGTCTCTCTTAAAATGCCCTCACACTTCCTTTTATCCCTGTAGCAAACATTTGAGTCCATCTAAACTTTCTGGAGAGAAGAAAAATAGATTGAACGTAATTGCAACGGTGTGTGTAATATGCCGATGTCTTTTGTTGCTGTTGTTTCAGGAGCTGTTGGACAAATATTTAATAGCTAATGCAACTAATCCAGAGAGCAAGGTATTCTACCTGAAGATGAAGGGAGACTACTTCCGATACCTTGCTGAAGTTGCCTGTGGTGATGACAGAAAACGTAAGTGCAGTGTGTTTTTCAGGTCTTTAATAGCTAATGAATTTCTGTTCTGGACCATGGGGAAGGGAACAGTAAATTAAGTACACCAATGTCTTACTCTGAATTCATGTGAGTTAGCTGAGTGGGAACAACTGTGTATCAGTTGGAAATCTCAAGTGTTCATGCAGACAGAGAGAAAAATTCTGGCAAGACCTTAAGCATATTATGCCACAGAATTGTAGTTGGTTTTCCTGTCATCTGCCCTTATTCAGAGCTTCTGGAAAAAAAAATTAAGGTGTGCTAACATATATAATGTTGTGTGCTTGTATTTCTTTACTAAAATAAAGTTGGTGAGGAACAGTAAACAGATCTCTGCAACATTTTTTTACTCCATGATGGAGTCCTGTTGATCTGTAAGTTTTAACCGTTTCAGTGGGAAGCAGACTTCATTGTAGTCACTTAAGTTTATAAAAAAGCAACAAAATTACTAGGTCAGTACACTATCCAAAGAAGTGTGAGCTGCACTTTGAAATAGTTTATGTTCACAGGGATAATACTGTCCCTGTAATTTAATTTGCTGTTTGGATCCAGCAGAAAATGCCTGGAAAACTTCACAGCTGGTACTGTCACTTGATACTGGACATCCTGAGAACGTAGAACATTCCTAGAAGTTAGAACATGTGGATAGGTAGTTTTAAGTGCCTCAGGAAACTCTTCTGGGGAGGATTGTAACTCTCTATTCAGAGGATGTGTTGAAGTAAGTATTAGAAATGTTTTGCAAGGTGGCCAAATACTGTTGTGATGTTAAAAGCTCTTGGTATGGCATAAGCTAGTGATACATTTCTGCGTAACAAACTAAAATTAGTCTTGGAGTGATGCTGTGACAAGGAAAGGAGAGGTCAGACAGTTGGAGCAGGCAGAGCACTGAATCGATTGTCCCTTTGGGTTGGGCATGGTAGGCATCTGACAGTGTTGGCTAGTTTAAACCAATTGAATTGCAAAGTGGGAGGACAGAGCTGATTGTCACTTACATAAGGCCTTTGTTAGTCTCCTTGTGTTGTTAGAACATTTCTATTTAAAGGTGAAAATATAGAAAATGGAGTAAACGTCTTTACATTAATGAGTTGCATTTAGAATTCTTAACTTTTCACCTGATTCGACAACAGCAGGTCCAAGTGTAGCAGAAACACCTTGTCTTTGGTTTTCACAAAGATAGCCTGATTTCTGTTTTGTCTTGAGCAACAGTGAAGAATCTGTGGGCTTGTCTGAGCAGAGAAATGCTAGCTTATCTTGGCTAAAAAGACTGCATTTAAAGCGATATGCATGCTGATATGGGTGCTTACAGCAGAAGAGGGACTGATAACCTTTTTAGCACATCTTGGTGCTCTGCTGGAAAGTTGAATGTATGCATACATTTTCTGCTTGACTTCTTGCAGACTTCTAGGGGTTTTACTTGAAGCCTTTCTCATGTCCCACCTCGAAGTATTTGTGTATTTTCTTTGCTTCAGATATATCTTATTTACCTGTATTTCCTGCATTTGCTAGCTTTTTGCCTTTTTTCACCTGTTCTCAACAAATTATTAACCCATTATCACTCATTGCAATGTGAATACTGAAAAAAACAAGTCCGTGTAGTGGCTCTCTTAAATATTTAACAGGTTTTACTTAAAACTTTTTTTCTAGCACTTTCTAGAGCAATTATGGTATTTGTCCCTCAGAGGGCTGTATTCTGAGCTCTGACAATGGCCTTTCTTTTCCTGCTGTCTCCTTCCATTCTGCAGCATATTTAGGGTGTCTGTTGGCCCTTTGGTTGTCTCTTGGAAGAGAATCTGAAATATTCCATTGTAGCACTCTTGAAAGTATCCACTCTGGCCTGGTAACCTCTTTTCTCTGTGGCATTTCTCCCAGTTATTTTGGGCATGACCTTGGGTTTTTTATCTTGACCTTTCTACACCCAGTCTTTGGAGGCAGACTTGCAGTTTTTCAGGAATATACAGTACATACCTTTCCAAACTTCCTCAAGAAATAGGGCTGTACAGACAGTAGCCTTCTTTACTCTGCATACCCAACTGACAGAAGCATGTCCATCCTGTGCAAGGAATGAAGCAGGAGATCTGTAGAGTGTGTTTTATCTGTGTGTTTATCTGTCTCTTGAATACCTTTGTTCTGTAGTAGCTTAATTTTCTCCCGTGTTTTGTCAGTGTGGCAGCTGTACTTAAAATGAGTTTAAAATCATGACCTTGATTAAAGTGCAATGTTTTGCTAAGAGTGGGCTTAAATAGAGGACTGTTCAGCTCCTACTAATTGAGACATTTTTTTAATTAAAAAACCAAACGCCAACCCACAAAAAAGCTTAATGTTTCTCATTCTTTTAACAGAAACAATAGAAAACTCACAGGGAGCTTATCAGGAGGCATTTGATATCAGCAAGAAGGAGATGCAGCCAACACATCCCATTCGCTTGGGTCTAGCTCTTAACTTCTCTGTATTTTACTATGAGATTCTCAACAATCCTGAGCTTGCCTGCACACTGGCAAAGACAGTAAGTTACTTTTTTCTTCTGTATGCCCTCAGGGTTAATAGAAGAGGGTTTTATGCTTAAAATAATAAGAATTATTATTTCCTAGAGTTTATGCGGGAAATGATCCTATTTAATGTATCTGGTTTCCAAGCTTATCTTGTTAGTGGCATTACAGGGCTACAAGCAGCTTGTATTTACAGTATGACATATATCTTCAGCAACACGACAAGCTTTTATTATGCCTTTATTATGCTTCTGATTCAAATAGAACAATGCTTCTGATTCAAATAGAACAATGCAGGTCATTAAGTTCTAATGTTGCTTGGTTTTTTTTAAGCTACCTTTACTGATAGGTTTAGCCTCTGGTTATTTAATGATCAGTTAACAGAAAGACTAAAAATATTTTAATTATTCTAGGCGTTTGATGAGGCTATTGCAGAACTTGATACACTGAACGAAGACTCATACAAAGACAGTACTCTCATCATGCAGTTGCTTAGAGACAACCTAACAGTAAGTTGCCTTTTTTATGTGCTATCTGGTTCTGTAACCATGCATTTGCTTAGTTAGACTGAATTTGTGATGAAACAAAACCCCGTATTTTGCTCTAGTGAAAAACATAGCAGTGATTTGGGCTGTTTACCCTACTATACCTTTTCATAACTTGGTTTGAATGTAGTGTAATTTAATGTCAGTGACTTCACGCAGTATAATCTGGAATAACATCTTGGATAGCTCACATTCCTCATTGTTTGCCAGCCTTTACAGTGGAGGAGGAGGAGAAGGTGCGTTCAGCTAACTTAATGTGCAAGATAGGACAAGGACTCAAAAAATGTGGTCTGTTAGGAATTCTTACAGAAACTTTTTGATGACTGCCTCAGAAACAAAACTTACTGTTTTATTGTGCATCCTGTGCAGCTTGCTTTATGAGTTTTCTTGATTTTCATTTATAATAAAATATCTGGAATTTAAATGTATTAAGAATAAAATCAGTTCATGTTTTAATATGTATTACAATGATTAACCATTTAAGAAAAGTGCCTAATGGAATCACTGCGTTCAATTGAACTATGTAACTAGGGCACTGTCCTTTCTGGATAGTCACTGCACTTAAAATTATAGCAACATTTATTGTTTTGCAATACTCCTTCAGCAGAAATGTCTTTTATTAGCACTATAAAATGCTTAGCTTCAATAACCAAAGTCGTAATCTTCACTTAGAAGATTTGGACCACTGCTTTTGAAATGGACATTGCTCAAGGAGCTATGATTCAGACTTGTTGAATGATCCAGGATCGATGACATAGCTCACTGTTAAGCACAGAAGCCTGGACTGGACCTATTTAGAGCACTGCCTCTAATACATTGAGCTAACAGTGTGTCCAAAGAAGGGCAAGGAAGCTGATGAAGGGTTTGGAGCATATGTCTTAGGAGGAGTGGCAGAGGGAGCTGAGATTGTTTAGCCTAGAGAAAAGGAGGCTGAGGAGAGACCTTATTGCTCTCTACAGCTGCTTTAAAGGAGGTTGTAAAGAGGTGAGGATCAGTCTGTTCAATGAAGTTACAAGTGATAGGACAAGAGGCAATGGCCTCAAGTTGTGCCAGGGCAGGTTCAGATGGGATGTTAGGAAGAATTTCTTCACTGAAAGGGTCATCATGGCATTGGAACAGGCTGCCCAGGGCAGTGGTGGGGTCACTATCCCCAGAGGCATTTTGGAATCGTACGAACATAGTACTTAGGGATGTGGTTTAGTTAAGGACATGTCAGTGTTAGGTTAATGGTTGGACTCCATGATCTTGAATGCCTTCTCCAGCCAAGGTGATTCTGTGATTCTATAATACCTGAGATGCGTAGCCTAGGTGTGCCCTGTGCACAGGAAATGGTTTCCAGTTACCTCTCTTGGAGTGGGTATTAGCAGCACCTTCAGTGCACTGGTACTTTTTAAGTCCAATTCATTATTATTTGTATACAGTCAATAGTTGTCCCTTTTTGGAAGTGAAGCTGCACTTCTGAAAGCTGACACACTGTTTTTTTTCTCTTTTCTAGTTATGGACATCAGACAGTGCAGGAGAAGAATGTGATGCTGCAGAAGGTGCAGAAAACTAAACTGCACATGGGGCGTCATTCTCCCTTTCCTTCTCAAGAAACCTTTTTACACGTCTCCATTCCTTATAGCTCCACTTGGATTTCCTATAGCAAAGAAAACCCATCCATGTGTATGGAAATCAATTTATAGTCTTTTCACACTGCAGCTTTGGGAAAACTCCATTCCTTGATTTGTGTTTGTCCTGGCCTTCCTGGTGTGCGGTTACTGCTGTAGAAAAGTATTAATAGCTTCATTTCATATAAACATAAGTAACTTCCAAACACTTATGTAGCGGACTAAAGTGTACCTGGTATTTAAAAACAAATCTGAACCAGTTCCTGCCAGTTGACTGTGTTTGTATTACAGTAAGATATGAAAATGTAGTTAATTGCAACTAAAGAGTGTTCCACATAGCTTTTAATTCTCCACATTCCCTTCTTATTCTGCAGGGATTCCTTTCCATAATTGACTTTCACATGCTACTGTGTATTCTTTTCAGTAGGAATATGGAAGTATTGGGCCAGATCAAGTTGAGCATTTCTAGTTTGGAAAACGACAAATTGAGTTGCTTCCTGTATGATGTAATACAGAAGCTTGTGTGTTTGAAAACAGGGGCTTCTCTTAATCTTCAGTTGCTGCTGTTTAAGTTGGTATCCCTTCCCAATAAAAGTTCACTTACACTCCTGCCTTCGTAGTTCTGGTATTCACTTTACTATGTATTAGAAGCAGCATGTTACTGCCGGAGTACAGGCAGTGCTTTTTGGCAGACTAAAGTGCATGTCATTTCTTAATACACTGGAATGGGAAAACCAATTGAAGTTCACATGTCCAAGTATAAAATTTAGTACTTTTCCATGCAGGTTTGTGCACATGTGAGAAGGTGTCAAGTTTGTCCAGTGATTGTTATTTAGAGAGTTTGGACCACTATTGTGTGTTGCTAATCATTGATTGTAGTCCCAAAAAAGCCTTGTGAAAATGTTATGCCCTCTGTAACAGCAAAGTAACATTAAATAAAATTACATTTTATAAACCACTTACTGTTGACTTGTAACAATTCCATGTAACCGCTTAAGGGCTAAACATAAATGTAAGTATCTTGTGCTAGAAGTGTCTTTTTTCAAATTTATTGCATACTTTTTAAAAAGTCTGCTGTTAAATGAACTAGTTTCATATTTGAACAATGTTCATTTTATGAAAATATCCTGGTTAACTTTTCTTAGTTAACCTGACATGTGGACTTCTTAATAACTAAGTCTACTTGAGCTAATGGCTTCACCTCAATAATGACCTAAGAAAAAGTAGCCAATTTCCTGATATCCTTCCATGGCTTGCAAATCTTCTCATCTAAATTATGCAATTTTTTGTAATCTCTTGCAGTTCTCCAGTCTGTCCTCCTGATGTTTTTTCTGTTAGTCATCATTATTAGTACAATATTCCAGCTACACTTCTAGAAATGCATAGGAATTTGTCCTGCCTCTCTAGACCATTAGTTTGTGTGCTGCCACATCATAACCTGCTTTCTGTTGTTCTTAGACTGCTTTTAGTATTACTGTTTCCCCCAATTTTTGAAGCTTTTTGTAATAATACATTGCTCTGCCTTTTTTTTTCTCCCCTAGATCACTTACGTTTATTTTTGTTTTCTTAAACCTCTACCTCTTAGTTTCCCATGTTGGTGGGTTTTTGAAAATACTGAACTCCTATTGGTGTCCTGGCTAGACACGATATGACAGTATGAAAAGGGATGTATTACTAGTCCTTGCAGGCTTCTGATGGTACATCTTCCACCTTCCATGTGTTTGTTCATTCTTTGAGTGTGCACAATGAGTGTTCCAACAATAAAACTGTTCAGATTATGTGCTTCAATTGACATGCATTGCTTTAAAAAAAAATTGTATCAATTCCATTTTCTTCATGCAGTCACTTTGAATTGCTGTCAAAGTATTGTGCAGCAGGATTCTACATAAACTCATATGCTTCTTAATCGGTGTTTTGGTTTCATAATTTCTTCCCCTCCCCCATGCATTTATTGATCCTTTGTTTCATAAAGGTTTTTAACTTCTAAGTGCTCTCATTCTCCAGAAGTGTTTCAGTGCTGACATGTGAGCAGTCAGCTCTCTCTGCTTGTTTAAGAATTTGCTTTCTTTGCTCTCTTCTGGAGTACTGTCTTGGCCTGCACTACACTGTCAGCTAATGCTGTTCTCGTTTCCTTCCTTTTGCAACTTATCAAGAGAGTTGTCAGTTTTCCTTACAGGAACAGCACTTCGGCCTTCTATCTAGATTATAGCTTAATTTATTAAATGCTCTGTCTAATGTCTATCAAGGTGGGCAAATTCTAGCTGTCTCTTGTTCATTGCATCTACGTTTTGTGCAAAACACTAATCTTAAAACTGCAACATCAGCTCTTGGATTTCAATAATACTGAATGCAGCAGCATCTTTCCTCATGCTGTTACTTCCATAATTTGGCCATTTATGTGTATTAATAGTTTTGGAGAGGAGAGAGAATGAAAGGTGTAGGGGAACAGGATGATGGTGCAAAAAAGGAATAAACTGTAATTCCGTAAGTGACCACCCCGGTAAATTCCATTATTAGTGCAACATCCAGAGTAATTAGGTACATTCATGTGGTATTATGGTTTCCAGGTCAGGAGATAATTTGCAGTTACCCAAGCTGGGGCAGCATATATGTAAGAGGACATGCCCTAGAGCTTAAGAGATGCTGGGTGCACCAACACCTCGACTCTCAAACCATGCCTCTTTGCAAGTCAGACTAACAGCTGACAACGCGATCCAAGACACCTTAGTAAAACAATGGTGTCTTGCTAGGTTAAGGATGGGGTTTTCATATGCTGAATACAGTTGTATGCAGAAATCCTGTGGGGCAGATTTATTGTCTTAACATCTACAATGAATTTCACAGCACTGCATTAATAATTTCAACTTTCTTCTTAGTATTTTCAGGATAAAAAGAACATGGTTCTCGCTCCTCTGCCAGATGGGTGATGGCAGTAAGAGATGGTACTTCATGCTAAGCCACTTTCTTTGGAGGTATTTGTGTTACAACAAAGTTGAGGAGCAAAGCAAGAAGTTTTGTACTTAATTTCTCAAGATCTTTATCAAAATGAGTAATGTCAACAAATGGTTCTTGTCCTCATCTCTAAGTACTTGGAGTATTCTTGGTGTGATAGCAAGTACATGTCACACCAGGAGACAAATTATTTTATGATTCTGTAAAACAAGTAGAACACTTGCTACTTTGCACCTTACTTTGCTTTGTGCAGTGCAAAGCAGTGTAGGGAGACCAGAGAAATTTTGGGTTTATAGGGGAGGTTTTTTGTTTTTTGGAGTCTTTTTGAAAACTTTTGACTTAAGACACACACACACACACAAAAGCCAGTAGAAATACTGATTTGGGTAACCAGAATTTACATGAGCATTCAAAGTATACAAACGTTTTAAATTTAGGACCAGAGGAGATGGCCTGAAGTTGTGCCAGGGGAGGTTTAGACTAGATACTGGAAATAATGTCTTTACCAAGATAGTAGTCAGGCACTGGAATGGGCTGCCCAGGGAGTCACCATCTCTGGAGATACTCAAGAAATGTGTAGATGTGGCACGTCAGGGCACACTCCAGTGGGCATGGTGGGTTTTTTGGGGTTGTGCGGTGGTGATGGTTTTGTGAGTGTGTGGTTGTAGTTTTTCCTTTCCCCCCCCTGCCGTGGGGATGGTTTGACTCAGTGATCCTAGAGGTCTTTTCCAACCGTGAAAAAATAAAGTTTAAAAAAATTGTTAGTTTGGTTTTCAAAATAGTAACATTCTAAATATGTCTGAGAAATGGTCTGATGGCACCTAAAATTATCTTCCCTATCAAACCAAAAGAGCAAATGGGGCAAAAAATCATTATAGAAAGGAAAAGGACAAACTCTGAAACTTATTGCCAACATTATTGGAAGACTACAAACTTGAAATCCCAATTCTGCTGCTGGAAACCGAGACCTCTGTAACAAGAGAGTTGTGGTTAATGGTTCAGTGTTCAAGTCAAGGCAGGTGATGAGTGGTGTTCATCAGGGGTCTGTAATGGGATCAGTGCTGTTCAACATCTTTGTTGGAGACACAGACAGTGGGATTGAGTGTATCCTTGGCAGGTTTGCTGATGATACCAAGCTGTGTGTAGTTGACACCCTAGAGGGAAGGGATGCCATCCAGAGGGACCTTGACAGGCTGGAGAGGTGGGCCAATGCCAACCTCATGAAGTTCAACAAGGCCAAGTGCAAGGCCCTGCACCTGGGTTGGCACAACCCCAGGCAGAAATATAAGCTGGGGATAGAATGGCTAGAGAGCAGTCCTGAGGAAAAGGACTTGAGGGTGGTAGTAAGTGAGAAGCTCAACATGAGCCACCAGTGTGCGCTCACAGCCCAGAGGGCCAACTGCATCCTGGGCTGCATCAAAAGAAGTGTGGCCAGCAGGGCTAGGGAGGTGATTCTGCCCCTCTGCTCTGCTCTGGTGAGACCCCACCTGGAGTACAGCATACAGGTCTGGAGCCCTCAACACAGGAAAGATATAGACCTGTTGGAGAGGGTCCAGAGAAGGGCCATGAAGACGATCAAAGGGCTGGAGCACCTCTGTTACAAAAGACAGGCTGAGAGAGTTGGGGCTTTTCAGTCTGAAGAAGAGAAGGCTCCAGGGAGACCTTGTAGCAGCCTTCCAGTACCTGAAGGGCAGCCTACAAGAAAGCTGGGAGGGGCTTTTCACCAGACAGGACAGTGATAGGACAAGGGGTAATGGTTTTAAACTGAAAGAGGGTAGATTTAGGTTAGACATCAGGAAGAAATTCTTCACCATGAGGGTAGTAAGGTGCTGGAATAAATTGCCTAGGGGGGTTGTTGATGCCCTCTCCCTGAACGTGTTTAAGGCCAGGTTGGACAGGGCTTTGTGCAGCTTGGTCTAGTGTGAGGTGTCCCTGTTCATAGGGCAGTTGGAACCTGATGACCCTTAAGGTCCCTTCCAACCTTGACTATTCTATGATTCTGTGATTCTAGAACTGACTGCCCTGACACGACTGCGGAAAGCTCCAGCAATTACAGCATGGCCAGCTTTTAGATGAATAAAATGCCAATGTGGGAAGGGTGAAATGTTAGTACCAGTTTTGGATTACTGCCATGATATTTTCCACTACACTGCAAAGACTCTAACTTGCTAGAGGAATGCCTTTGTTGTTTTCTGCCAGAATTCTTAAATCAATAAACAGACAGGAGTACATCTCTGATATTGAAATGTAGCCTCAAACTATGTGATCAAGTATTATAAAATTAAATTTCTGTATGTGCAAACTCATTTAAGGCAAGTTTGTCTATAGTGTAGGATCTGTGAGTTGACATCAGGGTAAGAATCCCTGAGGTGAGATTCTGTAAATACCATTAGAAGTGGCTCATAAACTCTTATTGCAAATTATATTCTCAGTTGTCCAATCTCTTTGCTTAGTTAAATGCTCATTCCTGCTCTTGTGGTCAGCATAATTGTAAAATCTCTCTGCTTCTGGGAACAAGAGGACAGTTTGTAAAACCTGCCTGGGGGAGAAGTGTGGGGGTTTTTTAGGCCTTGTCTTCAAAATAACCACTGATCTTGTCATTGCTGAGCAGATGATGGGTATTTCAGATATGTTGTAAACAAAATCTGAAAAATAGAAAGAAAAAAAAAATGGAAGGGGCTCACCACAGCCCTGTAAGAGGAAGGAAAAGGAGAGGGAGAAGAGATGTTTGTTTCTATCTCTAAATTACTTAAATTCCACTCTCCAAGGAAAAATCCTGATGTTATACAGCCAGGGAATGATAAAGTTTGGTTTCATCAGTGACAGCAATAACAACACTCTACATTATAACATTCTTCATGTAACTCAGTCTTCAAAAGATATTTGAGGCATGTTTTAGAGGTACTGTAGCCTCTGTAGTACAAGATCACAGAATCAACCTGGTTGGAAAAGACCTTGAAGATCACCAAGTCCAACCATAACCTAAATCCACCCAGCATAACCTTTATCTACCCGTTAATGCTTAAATCATGTCCCTAAGCACTAAATCTATATTTCTTTTAAACCCTTCCAGGGATGGTGACTCCGCCACCTCCCTGGGCAGCCTGTTCCACTGTCCAACCACTCTTTCAGTAAAGAAATTCTTTCTAATATCCAGCCTAAACCTCCCCTGGTGCAACTTCTGGCCATTCCCTCTTGTCCTGTCATGCGTGAATCAGATGTGTAAATCAGCCCAATTAAGTTTTGATTAGAAAATACTTGAGTTTCTACTCGCAGAACAAATTATGCCAACGTGAACCAGGAAGCAGCTGAATGCTTTGGGACTATTTTATAAAACAGCAGAATCAAGGTTTTGCTGCTCTGTCATACTTTAGAAAAATCCAGACGGCCATAAAAAGCTGCTTTTGCTCTGTTAGTGTTATTTCCATTGGTTTCAATGTATAGGTGGTTTAAATTCCATTTATATGGCTAATTTCATAAATCATGTTTGAAACTAATGGTCTGAGCAAGATCTTGATCCCTGATTTAAAAGGTTTCAGTAGTTGGTGAACTTTATTGATAATTTAATTCACCTTTAATGTTAGAATTAACCAGTTTAAATACAGGATCTTGAGAATATAACAAGTTTTATAGGTAGGTCTTCAGTGGGATTTTATGAAAACACTATTAGCACTAGTTTTAGAGATACCCATGCAACACATATTTTTATTCTGAGGCTTCAAAGTATATATATTTGTTAATATGTAGTCATGCCAAAAAATGTTAGTACCCAGTAAATATTGCATCAAGTGGAAACTCTGTTACTCTCCTGACGGTTTGTTGCTGTTAAGCTTTGTGCCTGGGAGATGGTTGACATTTTTATCAGTGGGAAGAACGGGAGGAACTCTTCAAGCAGTACCTAAGCATCATTAGGGAAGTTTGTTTACAGTAGTACTGCAGCTAGAGGCAGTTTAATCGAATCCATCTTGTCCCTTCCCCCAGTTTTTAACCCATCTGTAATAGTTTCAATAATTCTCATTGGGAGACAAAGCAGTGGTTTTTGCTAGGCCCACTCTTTAACTACTTACCAACTAAGTTCTAAATTACTCTGCTGTAAAACTTATGTTCCTACAAATGTGTGTCTAATGTTCTGGTCACCCTCCTACTCTGCTCCACTCAGCTGTCCTTGGCCTTGCCCTTGCTTTCTACCCTGTCTAAGGGTCTGGAGCAAGGGCTGGGCACGCTGTATGGTCAGTGAAGAGATGTGATTCTTGAAGCCGTGAGTGGGTCTAATCTCTTGTACCTTGGAAATGCTTGTAGGAGGTGATGGTCTCTGCACACATGTACAGGGTGTGTAGGACTCTGGAAGGCAGAAGATGCAGCAAGATGATCACTACTGGAAGTGCACTGTAAGGCAAGAGAATAAAAAAACGAAGAGAGCCCACAGATCAGAGTAGTACTCAATGCAAACGCTACTGTCTCTTGTTACCTCCAAAGTGGGAAGAACTTAAAATATTTTAAAGCAGCAATGCATGGGCATGCAGAGGCATGAAGGTCTCTTCTGTAGAAGTCAAGACCAAAAAAGTGTTCATAGCTCTATGTATGTGGTGCTCTGTTCTTGACAAGCAATGGGACAATACATTTGTGAGCTGTTCTGTTCCAAGAGTACACAGTCAACTCTGGCAGAGCTGTGGAATGAGGTTCAAAACCAGCAGTTTGATAAATAACAGAAAATATTAATGTCTATAAAGAACAATATGAATGGTTCCTAAGGAGCAGAAAGTGTAAGTGTGCCAGTCTAACCAATTAGAGACTTCCACTTCAAAGTGGGACATGTATGCTGTGGTTTATGTAGTTAAAATAGATCAGAGGAGTCTCCCTAGATCATCACATCCCACTCAGCCCCATCACAGGCACTGTACAGCATGTTTATCAAACTTATATTTAGATACTCTTTCTCCTTCAGTACTGGAAGCCTGTTCCAGGTCCTCACGCCGCTGATAGCTAGAAATCCAAATAAAAAACTTACTCTTAGCAGTTTATACCTAATTGTTTTTGTGTCAGTGCTGCCTGTTGGCTAAAATCCAGTAAGCATTCAGCTGTCAGGAGGGCTGCACAGAAAGAACTCTTGGATTAACAGATCAGAGTGCTCCAGGAACCTTTTGCAGTGTGCAGGGATGGTAGGAATTGCAGAGCTTTGATACAGTAATTGATTTTCAGAGGCAGGTCTTAATGCTGCAGATCCTTTTGTTCAAGGTTTTGCTGATTTTAGTGAGGGTTCTGTTTCTAGGTGGTCTGCAATAGTTAGATTTGTATTTTGTCCAAGATTATTTGGCCAGTAAGGAGGACACGTTGATTTTGTGTGCGTGTGCACAGAGTCTATATTGCAAAGGGAAAAAAACAGCTGAGGAAGGAGGAATCTCTAAATTCTCATTTTATTTGCCTAACAGAATGATCTTTAACAGCATGGGCGTGGACATTTGAAAGAAACATTTTATTTCATTTTTCCAAATTGCTGCTCTCTATGAAGGCAGCTCACTTGTTACGTCACTGTCATAAGAGATAAATGTTGTTGGTCATTGGCAAGAAATATTGCTTAACTTTATGTCTTGATTGATGGGCCAACTGCAAATACTATTTTTGTCCAATTAGAACCAGAGGAGAAAGGGTGGATTGCTCTTGTCAAAGGCACTTCAATTTTTAAAAGATGCTCAAGACTTCTAAATGTAACATAGCCTTTTTCCAGGCAAATACAAATAAAAGATTGGTATCGGCTTTCTGGGACTTCATACTTATTCCTTGACTTTCTAAATTTCGTTTGTTGAAACAACTAGGCAGGCCTCCTTGCTAGTTAATAAATCATTAGAAATGAATGGTGCAGTAGGGAAAATAATGGGAAAGAAAACAAGTTGGCTGTTCAGTGGATTTGTTATACTGGAATGTTTCTTTTGGTTTTCTCTAACAGTATGAAATTGTTACACCCACAAAAGCACCATAATTTAGTGTATCCTTTGGTTAGTGATGACATCTTTCCTCATCGAGTGGAATCCAGAAACCTGTTACTTCAAGAAAACCAATTAAAATTGTAATGTCAGAGTGAATCTAATCACTTTTATTCCAGTAAATGTTCACAGCCATGGTGTGGAGAGCATTACATACACAAGCATCCAGAAATGTCATGTCCCTAGGAACCCACACCTGACATGCTAACCCTGCTTTCATGACTGATGACTTTTTGAGAACCTTTGGTAACTAGATGAGTGCTTCAATGACTACTTAAAACCATGAGGTAAAGCCCTAAAGGCCATTTTTATGAACACAAGGTCAAGCATTATTTATGCACAAGAAAGAAAACACTGAGTGCTCTCATGCTCTTAAAAGGATAAGTAGTATGATAAGAGGTTGTCAATGACTTCTCAGTTTGTAGTTGAGATGGAATAACCCTGTCATCTGTTTGCAGTCTTGGGTCTAATTTGCTGAAGACAAGGAAAAACTATGTGGATTAATTTGCAGATTTAATAAGGCAACTGTAGAGACTAACCTGTTTAATTCCTGAACTCAGAAGCACCTGAGAGCACTCTTCTCCTGCTGCTGGAGAAAGGAGAAAGGCATCTTTCACCAATAAAATCTTACTGTTCTTCTGGTGGGATAGAAAAAGAAACCACTGGTATTTGAGGTTGCAGTGGTTGTGATCTTTTCAGAGAAGGACTAGAGAAGAAATTACTAATGTTCTCATTATGAGCTTGTTTCTGAACTGCTGGGTTTCTGCTCAAGTTTCTTAAATGCTCTTGGGTCCTCTCCAGTGAAAATGTTTCTGCAAGGTGCAGTGCAAACAAATTCTCCAGTGAAGGATGATGGTCTAAAAACTACAAGAACTGATGTGGATAAGCATGTGAAGGCAGAGAAGGCTAACAATTTGGTGGCAAAAGAGGATGCTATAGCAAAGCTGAACAGAGTTTGGAGAATCCCTGCCTAACTTAGGAAAGTGAATCCTTAAACCAAACCATGTGGTGGCACCTCCTGGTAAGCCCAAGCAAACAGGTCCTTTGGGAAAGGAGATCAACCCATAGTGAAATAGTTAGACTGTCACTTACTAATTCAAACCATTGAACATACTGAATGAGCGTGGTGATGTAGTCAAAGGGCTAAAAGATGGGATTGTTGTCACTTGCAGGCTGCTTGGAAGTTAGTAATGCTAAAGCTGCCAAAATGGAAGTAGTTTGCCATTTCCTTACATGTAAGTTATATCACTGTTTTTCCATTTGTGCTCATTCATTTTTCTCCTTAATAAACCAGTCCTACTCTGTACAGTCTGAGTGCTTGCTCATTGAGATGTTCTGCTGAAGGATGGGCATCCAAGCACTAAGAGCTTGGATCAAGGCAACCTGGAGCACCTACAGTCAGCTAGTACTAGTGCTGAGTCTCCTGATAAGAGTCTGCTCACAGCATCATGAGTACTGGCTGCTTCCTAGACTACTTGCTGAACTAGTTGTTTGATTCTTTAGCAGGAACCTATTGTTTAATTTGTAGAATTGAGTCATAGAAACTATTTCCTGTCTGAATGAAAACAGTGTCCCAAAATTATCCCAAATATTGCACAATTTTTCTATTAAAAAGTTTTTACTAAGAATGAAATTCTCATATTTGCTTTTTTTTTCTTTTAATTGTGTTTGAAATTGCTAGCTCTGAGCCTCTCATTAAGCATTTTTGTTCAAATAAAAAGTCCTCAAAAGCTTTGGTAGTCATAGCCAAATGGGACTCTCAATTGCATTTCCATCTTACAAAATACAGTTGGAAAGATAACTGTGTGGGAAGTGATACTCCACAGGGAACAGTCATGCCCTGGCAGTGAGGATGGACCAGATGACCTAATTTCTCTTTTCCATTAGAGCTGTCTCTGATTCCCCAGCTAGTCATGCAAGCACATGACTGACAATAAGGATAAAAAAAATATGGAAAACACATCTCCCATCATAACAAATAACTCTATTCTTGATTCCATCACCTTGCAAGTACTGATTAATTGAATGCCATATAGTCTTCTATCTTTATGTTGGTCTTCTGGATGAAACCTTCAGAACTGACTTGCCATTTGCTCTGTCTGGAATTCAGAACTGCTTTCTCAGCTGCCTGAGAGATCTGCTTGATGCAGCTGATGGGTGAATATAAGCAAGATTTGAGAACAGCACACAGAAACAGTTGCAGGGGTAATACACCCTGTGCCCTGTTTTAATGCTATCCCACACAACTCATCTGCAACAGGATTTTGGAAGTGCAGCTCTGTGCTGACTGCTACATTATCACACCTTGTCCACAAATGATACAGGCTTGCTGAGCCAACTCACACCAAGGTGTAAAATCACTGTCTGCATCGTTGGTTACACTGGTGTTAAGACTGCTTTTTACTGCTGTTTGTAAATCGGCCATGATCTGGCTGTCACGGTCCAAAGTTGTTAGGTTGGGGGTTTTTGGCAAGCAAAATCTTCCCTGACCATTTGCCATGTTTTCCTCTCCCTTCACTTCTTTAGTCAGCTTCTTGCTGACCTACTGTTCTCCCTGAGCCAGGAAGCCTGGGGTCTTGCAGTGTCAGATCCTATCTGGAATAGTAAGAATTTTTGAATCAGTATTTAGATAATGCACAACATTATCATTGGACATGTCTTTGAAATATATGTTATTAACATATCCTCATGCTGCAGAGTTTGTATGTGAAATTTTATTCCCATCTCCTGTATCCCATTTGTATCATTCTCCATTAACATTATTCATGTTGTACCTACAAACCAAATCACCTGCCGAAGGACAAAGAATCCTGAATTCCTGAATCCTGAAGAGCATTAAGATGAGAATGGATTACAAGAATGCTCTTAGAAAGACTTTCATCTGGATGGAAAGAGGTGAGGGTGTATAAGATAAAGAATTTTAAGAAGCAGAATACACAGACCAATAACACACTTTTGTTTTTGGAAAACTATACAAAAACTCGCTGTTGTCTGAAAATAGATGTTTACCCATGAGACTCCTCATAACTCTGATCTGCAAATACTAGATGGATGCTCCTCTAGCCAGCTGAGACCCAGGAGGAATTTGCCTCTCAGATCCATTTTTTAAGAACTGTTTTATTTCCTTCTTTGTAAAAGAGAGCGGAGTAGAGTGCTCCTTGCTGGAACTTCATGTCATATACATTCTACTACTGCAGAAACCTAGGGTCTCTGCAGTGCTCAGTCTCTCCCAACCTCTTCTTGTGGCAGTTTTTGTTTTTGTTTTTTATAGTTGTGGCTTTCAGTCTTTTTTTATAGGTATTTTGTATTACAGGATATTGAAAACCTGTTCTGTAGCCCAGATTTATGGACTAAATGTTTTGTGGAGCCTCCTGAAGTAGTTGTCTATTACATGCTTTCTTGGGTGCAAAAGGTTGGACCAGTCCTGTGTTCCTTTGGCACTGGCAATCAGGTCTTTTCTCCTCGTGTGGATCAAAGGAAGAGCTGCCTCCACCCTGCCACCTGTGGAGCCAGAGACAAGGAGAAGATACAGGAATGTCCTGCATTCCTCTTCCTAAAGTATTTTCCTGTGCAGAGTGATGCCAGTTTCTAAAACACACAATGAGAAAATCTTCAAGTTCTTCAGAAATATAAATAATTAAATGTGGATTATAAAAATCTTACTGGATGATAGGAAAAACATTCTGATAACAAAGTTTAACATTTAGAAATGAGGAATGTCTGACTGGCTCCTGAGGGCCCTTTGTGGAAGAAATTACCAAAATTTCAAAATCCTACATTTAACAGCATATTTCCTGTCTTTTTACTTGTTTTTTCCCTTGACTTGTGAAATTTTTCCATGTTTTCCTTTTCCAAATGGAATAGAGAGATTGTTGCTGTTCAGGGAAACTGCCTAAGAGACCTGCCTCATTGAGACAGAAGTAACCAGCAGATGTAGTTTGATGTGGTTTTTTTGTTTTTCTTCCTTGTCACTCAGCTTTCATATTCACTTGCATCCATCCACTCCCAAAACTCTTATTCACTATTAGTACTTTGTTTACTTGTTGTCTTATTTCAAAGATCCTTGGCTTAAGTTGCTTTTAAACAATGTTTTGGGATGGAATGTATCAGTCTGAGCCTTATAAATTAGAGAACCCCAAAGGCAATGCTGATTTATACTTGCTGCCAGTGGTGTCTGAAGACTGTTCCATTAAATGGGAATTGCTATGGTACAGAGCTCCAATGGCAGCCTGTTCTCCTGGGCTATGCCTTCTATGCTGACAACCAGCTCCTGCACTGGATACATGCTCTGGAGAAACCCTCTGAAGCCATAGTTATGTGGTCAGTTTAGCCCCAACATAAACTCATACTGCCTCAGAAACCTTCTGCCTTCTTATCTGTGCTTGCCCCTAGTGCCTCCCTCAGGCTGGCATTAGGCAGCCTGAATGCAAATCTGAGTACAAAGCTTTGCCTTTCACTCCTCACTTCCCAGCCACGTGCTGACCCACACAGAGCCTGGTTCTGCACCAAGAGAAATGCGTGGGAAGAGAGACCAGGAGGACTAACCCTCCACACGGCAATGCAAATTAGGTTGGATGGATGTGGCAACACAACAAAAACCTCAGTACAAGGACTTTTTGAACACGCCATTTTGTCAGACTCAAGGCAGGTTCATTTCTCTGATTTTATGGGATTCTGGGTCTGGTCTTGTCATGTTTATTGTTGGCTTAAATTAAGTGATACCGGATTCACACTCATACGGGATGCATGATAAAATTCTCTTTAGGAGTAATACTTTCCAGCAGTGAAAGCTCCCATGACTTAAAAGTAAATTGCACAAAAAGAAGAGTTATATCTAAAAGACAAAAATAATGACCTTCACTGAGGAAGGAGCCTTGGTCTCCTTAGCAGAACCATCAATCCAAATGACACCCTAGAACACCAGCATGGTAAGCAGATGTGTCTTACTACAATTTTCATGATCCAAATGTCTTCCTACCTTTACAGTTGGGTTTAGGGTTAAAAAAAAAAATAAAAAATTAAGCATCAAAAGACAAACCTTGTTTTCAGTCTTTCCATACTTTATTGTGTGGGAGGCTGTTTCTCTAGTGTTCCAGAATGAAATGTCCTCATACTGATGCCTGTAATCAAGGAAAAAGGAGAATACGGGATTAATGCAACAAACAAGATGATCTGATAATTATCCACAGAAACTTAGTTCACTAAAAAAGCTTAACTGAGTAAAATGAAACCATCTAGGGCAAGACTTCTGTTCATTTCAATCGGTAAGCCAAGAGTATGTGGAATCCTTACTTTAAAATTATAACCTAAAAGATTCACCACATTAATGGGAAGTAAAAGCATGGGAAAATAATTAGTATGCCAGCTAGCTTCAGTTGTGCTGGTGTGTGTATACTGAAATATATGTTTTATTTACAAATATTATATGACATTGTATATATGTTTATATGTATTTTGGTATATTTATTTATTTATGTCATGTGACCACATCTGCTTGCAGAAAACTGACTCATTTCATTTTGGAAATCAGTTATAATCAGATGATAAAAACGTTTGGTTACTAAGGACCTAACCTGAACCCATGCCAGTAACTACACATCATCAGCTGTAAGTCTGCAGTCCTCTGAGCCCCTCATGCCTTTGCAGAGTTCTGGACTCAAATGAGGACAGAAAAATGGTGTTAAAGTTAAATTTTTGCACCAAGTACATGACTTTTATTATGGTGTCTTAGGTGAAGACTACTTAGAAACTACATTTGGCACAGTAACTACTGGTCATGTTGTCTGGAAAAACAGAAACAAAACGTATACATCCTGAAAGATAAACTCCCATTTTCTGTATTTTTTTCTAGATTTACATAAGAATAGCCAGTTATAACTGTTCTTTAATTAAATTCAACTTTTCAAATAGGTCATTTGAACACTCTAAGTTATTACAGGAAATGCTACAGGCTTGCACAGTAAAAGCAACAATGTAGAAGTCTAATAAACTCATACAACACAAAAAGCTACTCAGGTTTACTTCTTATCATATGTGCAATATCTTTGCACTAATAGGAGCAAGACAAGTAATATACATTTAGAGATCTTACAAAAACATCTCTTCAGACTGTTTCTCTACATTACACAAATTGCAAACACATTTATAAAATACAGTCATTGGTTTATTTTTTTATACTTTACTGATCATAACTTTTTCTAGTGTAACATCACACCTGCATTGCACCTATCATTAGACAACATTGTCAGCACTAATGGGGCAAATACTTCAATAAAAGCAGCCTAGTTCCACTAATGCTTTAGAGTAATAAAATCATTAAGGCTGGAAGGGACCTCTGGAAATCACCTGGTTCAACTCACCTCTCAGAGCACGTCCAACTTTACAGTTACAGGTTCCTCAGGGCCTTGTCTTTCAAACACACTTACAGCTAAATTGTCCTAATACTCTACATAGCATTAAAACCATTAACATAGTCAGTTGTTCTCACTAATCCACTAACAAACAGCTACATTAGACTTATCCTGCATTAAAACTGACACTATACTTCTATGAACAGTAATTTAGTTGTTTTTCAAGATCTTAATTTCTTTTCTTTTTGTACTGTCTTATTTTTATTTTAGACTCCTTATTGCAAAAAGCTAGTAAGCATAAATATGTACAATCAGTGGTGGTGTTTTTATCTTGCTGAACTATCACTGCATTCCGAAGAGTGGGACTTGGTGAATTACACTTTAGACTGCTATTAGTCACATATTAATAAAAGCCAATAATCTTTATTCTGCAGGGAAAATGACCTAGATTTCTATCAGCTGTGGTAAATGAGAAAAAATGTACCACAAACAACACATTAAAACTCAACAGGTTTAATTTTGTTCTAATCACTTCAGTGCTTGTAAAAGGTGCTGGAAAGCAATGTTTTCTTTAATCTCAGTATAATTGCATCAAAAATAGTAGAAATACATCCTTGCTTACTCTGGCTCCAGCAATGTTTCTCATCAAAAGACATAGAACTGTCTTTCAGACCAAAAGGATGGTTTAATTTGCAGGGGACAGCCTGCTGACCTTACTAATTCCTTACTCAGAAGTTACTCCTGCAGCAAGGCCTCTGTAAATACAACTGGAAGATGCTGGCTGTACCTCCAACCAGTCTGTCATCCACACCCAACAGGGATAGTTGGTCAACACTCAAGGACCACTTCTCCCAAGCTCAGGATCAGAGCATCCCAGTGGGTAGGAAATCAAGTAAGGGAGCCAGGAGACCAGCATGGTTAAACAAGGAACTGCTGGGCAAACTCAAGTGGAAAAAGAGAATCTATGGATCATGGAAGGAGGGGCTGGCCACTCAGGAGGAATATAGGACTGCTGTCAGAGGATGTAGGGAGGCAGTTAGGAAAGCTAAGGCCTCCTTGGAACTTAATCTTGCAAGTGAGGTCAAAGACAATAGAAAGTGCTTCTTCAAATACTTTGCAGATAGAACTAACACTAGAGGCAATATAGGCCCACTGCTGAATGAGGTGGGTGCCCTGGTGACAGAGGATATAAAGAAGGCAGAGGTACTGAATGCCTTCTTTGCCTCTGTCTTTAATCCTGCAGACTCTCCCCAGGAGCCCCAGATCCCTATAGCCCCAGAAGGAGTCAGGATAAAGGAGGAGTTTGCTTTGGTAGATGAGGATTGGGTTAGGGATCAGTTAAGCAATCTGGACATCCATAAATCGATGGGTCTGGATGGAATGCACCCGTGGGTGCTGAGGGAGCTGGTGGAGGTCATTGCTAGGCCACTCTCCATCATCTTTGGTAGGTCATGGGCGATAGGAGAGGTGCCTGAGGACTGGAGGATAGCAAATGTCACACCAGTCTACAAAAAGGGCAAGAAGGAGGACCCGGGTAACTATAGATCGGTCAGCCTCACCTCCATCCCTGGAAAGGTGATGGAACAACTCATTCTTGGCACTGTCTCTAGGCATATCAAGGATGAGGGGGTCATTAAGAGCAGTCAACATGGTTTTACCAAGGGGAAGTCGTGTTTGACCAACCTTATAGCCTTCTATGAGGAAGTAACTAGGTGGATAGATGATGGTAGAGCAGTAGATGTGGTTTATTTTTATTTCAGTAAAGAATTTGACACTGTCTCCCACAGCATCCTCGTAGATAAGATAAGGAAGTGTGGTCTTGATGTAGTGAGATGGGTTGTGAACAGGTTGAAAGGAAGAAGTCAGAGAGTTGTGGTCAATGGGACAGAACCTAGTTGGAGGTCTGTGACTAGTGGAGTCCCTCAGGGGTCGGTGCTGGGACCAGTACTGTTCAATATTTTCATCAGCGACCTGGATGAGGGAACAGAGTGTCCCCTCAGCAAGTTTGCTGATGACACTAAGCTGGGAGGAGTGGCTGACACACCAGAAGGCTGTGCTGCCATTCAGTGAGACCTGGACAGGCTGGAGAGTTGGGCGGGGAGAAACTTGATGAAATTCAACAAGGGCAAGTGTAGAGTCTTGCATCTGGGGAAGAACAACCCCATGTGCCAGTACAGGTTGGGGGCTGACCTGCTGGAGTGTAGGAGAAAGGGATCTGGGGGTCCTGGTGGACAGGA
Source organism: Hemiprocne comata (assembly GCA_020745705.1). Lineage (NCBI taxonomy): Eukaryota > Metazoa > Chordata > Aves > Apodiformes > Apodidae > Hemiprocne > Hemiprocne comata. The sequence continues at coordinate 88,871,312 of CM036588.1, forward strand.
GGATGACGATGAGCCAGCAATGTGCCCTTGTGGCCAAGAAGGCCAATGGCATCTTGGGATGTATTAGAAAGGGTGTGGTTAGTAGGTCAAGAGAGGTTCTCCTCCCCCTCTACTCTGCCCTGGTGAGGCCACATCTGGAATATTGTGTCCAGTTCTGGGGCCCTCAGTTCAAGAAGGACAGGGAACTGCTTGAAACAGTCCAGCGCAGAGCCACAAAGATGATTCAGGGAGTGGAACATCTCCCTTATGAGGAAAGGCTGAGGGAGCTGGGTCTCTTTAGCTTGGAGGAGAGGAGACTGAGGGGCGACCTCATCAAAGTTTACAAATATGTTAAGGGAGAGTGTCAGGAGGACAGAGCCAGGCTTTTTTCAGTGATGTCCAGTGATAAGACAAGGGGCAATGGGTGCAAACTGGAGCATAGGAGGTTCCATGTAAATATCAGAAAAAATTTTTTTACTGTAAGAGTGACAGAGCACTGGAACAGGCTGCCCAGAGAGATTGTGGAGTCTCCCTCGCTGGAGACATTCAAAACCCGCCTGGACAAGTTCCTGTGTGATGTACTCTAGGTGACCCTGCTCTGGCAGGGGGGTTGGACTAGATGAACTTTCGAGGTCCCTTCCAACCCCTAGGATTCTGTGATTCTGTGAGTTATATCCAGTAGTCTCATCAGGTCATTTATGAAGTTCAGTAATCATGATGGATGCCCTTTTTATGTGTGCTGATTGAGAGGTCAATATTGGGATTTATTTTTTTTTAACTTGATTTTAGAGCTTCATGATGAATTGCTGAGCAATAGAATGTATTTTTAAAGAGTACTTCAGTAGAGTGTAGCTTAACAGAATATAAGAAATAGAAATTTCTATTAGGAACACAGCAAAGGACTGAGGGGGTTGTTCTCTTCTCCCTAGTAACAAGCAACAGGACTAGAGGAAATGGTCTCAAGTTGCACCAGGGGAGGTTTAGAATAGATATTAGAAGAAACTTCTTCACTGAAATGGTTATTAAACACTGGAACAGGCTGCCCAGGGAGGTGGTTGAATCACCATCCCTGGAGGTGTTCACAAGGTGCACAGATGCGGTGCTTAGGAACATGGTTTGGCACTGGACTCGGTAGAGTGAGGTTAATGGTTGGTCAAGTTAGGTTAATGGTTGGACTTGATGATCTTAAAGGTCTTTTCCAACCAGTACAATTCTGTGATTCTGTGATTCTGTGACTATCGTTCTAAGAGTCTAAGGGGCTTGTGATGCAGACACTGCTGCCAAGAAGTTGTATTGAGAGCACCGGCTCCTGTGTAAAAGGCAAGTGGAGGCCCATGGTATTCCACCACAAGTGTTAACTGCCCTTGTCTGACTTTTCTCAGTGAGCTGTCTTTGGGGAGTCTTCCAGACAACCCAGGAATCAGAACAAGTGTAAGACCTTGATTCTGCATAACTACTTAAAATTCTCACTGCTTTTTGTTATGCATGTTTGTGAAGACCTCAAATAAGTGAAAAAAACAACCAGCCAATGAAACAAACACTGGATGTACGTAAGAGTTCAGTGCAGTTTATTTACAAATATATAAAAGGACAAACCATATTCAGCACCATTTAAATGGTCGAACTGTAACAGTTTTTGTAAAGCTCAAAGGGAAAAGGAAAGGCAGAGGAGAAGGAGGTACCAAGGGGAAAAATGAAAGAGCAAAAGCTCTGATGGGAGTTTGATTTTTTTTTTTTCCCCTTAAGCTATTTTTTGTTACCTTGCTGACCTCCTCATCTTTCATAGCCTTCTTTATGGCCCATTTCAGTCCTGCTTTGCCTTCATCCCATGGGGTCAGCTTTTCTCAGCATCCCAGACAAAGGAGGAACAGTTACCCACTGCTGATTTCTGACAGGAAAGTAAGTTTGATTCAGCTGAAACCAGGTACACAAGTAGCATAAGATCAGGATCAAGCCTTCTGTGTGTGTCTTAGAGATATGAACTGTATTCTTTGAACTGCATTCTTGATGATATTTGTCACACATTTCCTCAGCAGCTTCAAAAGAGTTTGAGTCCTTTGATTACACTGCTGTTTAGCTACTATCTTAACTAACAGGCATTTGCTCAGAACAGACATTCACTCAAACACTCCCTGTATTATCTTTTACCCTCAAGTGCAAAAATGCTTTAATTTACAAACAGCCATATTAACATCCCTGGTTAAATATAAAGCAGTATTCTTTTGAGATCAAAAACATTAAAAGAGTGATAACCAAATATGAGTTCCTGTCCTAGATCTGCAATAAACTCTGTGCCTATGCTTTCTGCTTTAGGGACCTTGCAAACTTCCTGCCTACCAGCTCTTCACTATTAACAGTATGCAGTCACACATGAGAAACAAGCTCTAAGTACCAATGTAATTTTTCCTACAGAAAATGGTCTCTTTTCTCTGAGATAATAACTTTAAAATGGGTCTAGCACTGTGCTTATTTTCAAGTTATTTCCTAGTTCCTTTAAATTGGTGCTTTAGGTCAGCAGGTGTATAATAACTATGAGTACTTGGCACTTAACTTCCACAGTTACTGTGTATCAATATCCACACTCTACACTCTATCTGTTAGAAAAATAATTCACACACAGGAAGGTGAAAAGACTTAGCCAAAGGTCTCCCCACTTATGCAGAGGTACCTTGAGTTACAGTTGAATAAGTATTTTGGAGAGAGGTTTCCTTAGTGGGCCCCATGAGCCACTGATATGTGCTCTGCAGAGCCATACGAAAACATGTTTTCAAACAGAATTTTAATAATAGGGTACAATAAGTTTTGGGAGTTGACTACACTCCAGTGGTCCAAACTGTTTGGAGACACTGACCTAGTTTGACATCAGCGATTACAGAATCACCAAAGTGCTCCTAAGTGCCTTGATGGTACAACTGTGTTGTCAGTGCAACCTAAGTCACAGCTCAGTGAATGAAATATCTCTGTGGCATATTTGCTGACCCAGAGGGCAGGTCTTTCAATTTTTTTTTACTGCCACTACTCTATACTAGAGTGTACTTCCAACCAAATGTCTCCAAGTAGGCCAGAGAGATTAGACCCTGCACAGGTGTAGCAAGAGAACATGCCTCCTAGCAGCACTGCCCTGAGGCAAAAGCGTCCCTTGGAAGTATTTTTCCCTTGTCTTCCTATTGTGTGTCCTATATCAGCTCCAGCTGGCAAATCACAGAGGGGTGTAACCAGGTAGGCTGAGGAGTGGCAATTTTATGAGTCACATTTTCAGCATATGGAACTGAAAGACCTGCAGTGGAGACAGAAATGAGGCACCATGAAAATAAGAGATGAAAGGTGTATAAATACAAAGACATATAAAAATAATGGCTGACATATCAGCTGATGGGCTGGTGACTCTTGAATCACATGTAGGTCTTAAGCAGTTCAAGTGCAGCTCCTGCATCAAAGCTCCATCATGAGGATGGTCAGTCTGAGTAATCTGAATCACAGCTGTTAGATGAAATGAGCCAGCTGGTGCTCCCAAGCCTGACATCAGTAGGTTGTCTGCAAGTCAAAGACACACAGGCCCATTTTGCAATGATGAGCTTATGTCCCTGAAGCAGGCTGCTCACAGAGATTTCCTTTTCTCTTTGGAAATAGGTGGCATGTGAGGATTCTGGTCACATGAAGACTTTGGTATAGTGTTCATGGATCCAAGGCATTTGGTCAACTTCTTTTCTTTGCAAACAAGTGACTTGTCTCACTCACATAGGCAGCAGAACCATTTTGTCAGAGAAAGAACTGTAAGGAATGGGATCCAGCTTTCCTGTTCAGTGCAGTCACTCACACCTTTTCAGAGTGTGAAGTACTTGCTAGCCTGGAGGACTAATGCTTCACACTTCGTTGCTCAGATACCAAGGAGGTGACAGGGTCAAAAATAAATAAGGAGAATGAAACCTCTGAACAGGTTGACAGTTTGTTAACACTGTGGGCTGCACCAGCTCAACAAGAAGCTGCCTGCATTCCTCTAGTTCTGGGATGAATGGGGTGAATTCAGCCAGTGGTGCAAGTTAGGGTAAATCCACCCTGTCCTTCTGCTGCAAAGCCACCAGGTCACTACAGGAGATCAGAATGTCTTATTCCTTTTGTCCTGGTCTTTTCCCTCCATTAAGGCTATAAGATGGTACCCAGAGGAGCATTAAGACAGACACACAACTTCTCATTGTACAGGAAGAGAATCACTGCAACATCCCATCAGAGAAGATTTTTTTCAAGAGCACCTGATTCTGCAAGAAGCTCTGGGCTCCTGGCATCACCATGGAAACCAAGGAAGATGCATGGTCTCACTTTCTTGGCTTGGGCATCTTTTTTCGAGCAACTCCCAGCAATGCCACATTCGAAAGTATGGTCTACTACAGCTCTTAAGAGGAATCCCAAGCAAAGTCTAATGCTACATTCCATGTATTCCATGAATTTCTCTCTATTTGAGATCTTGCCAAAAAAAACTAGAAGGCATGAATCCATTCCAGCACAGCCTCTTTCTAGCCCACTCTTTTTCTGTTTCTTTGTAATGCAGATTGTACAGCATTCAATACATTAATTTGTCATAGCATGTTTACGTTTCCATTTACACTTAAATCCCTCATTGTCAACATATCTTGTAAGAAAATAATACAGGAATTCCACTTTGCAACTCTCACTCAATGGGAATAAGCCTCAGTTGTGAAGCCACTGAACACTGATTTCAGAGTTTGCCCAAAAAAGTTTAATTTGTCTCTTATGAAGCTTCCTGTACAGCTCTGAGCCTATACAGGGCCAGTTCATAGTTATTTGTTGACACAGCTATGTATACATGCTCAGAAATATATGGCCAAAGCAGTCAGCATAAGGCAGATTCACAGCAGATCTTCCCAAATCCAAATGCAAGCAAATGTAATCAGTTAAGATTTCTACTTTTTCGGGGGGGGGTGTGTTGTGGTTTTTTGTTTTGTTTTGTTCAAGAGATGTTCAGTTGTCCAGCTGCCAGGTTTTGCTGCTTGGGTTCCTGGAGTATACTGGCAATCAGGTCCCTCTGTGTCTCATACACCAAAATAGTACAGCTGGAGACTAGCCCACATTTCATTACTCCCCAAAAGCTCCACATTAGCTGCCTTTACATTAACAATACTTCCTGGAGATACATTAGTCTGATCAAAAATATTGCCCAGAAGAAGTACATCTTTTCCTACTGAATACTTAGATTCTCCTTTATTATATTTCAAATCAGAGAAGCTTTTTCTTAGGAGAGAAAAGAGAACCAATAAAAAAATCTAATGTCCTCTGAAAATCAGTGGATTGATACCAGAGATGTAGCTTTTACCAGTGACAGCTGTTGTGTGGGTAAGAGAAATCACCAGGATATATGTTACGGATGTATTTTAGAATCAGAATGTAACAAAACCTAGCAATTTGAAATTGAGTCCAGTTCTTTTTCTTTTTCTTTTTTTTTTTTCCTTTTTTTACTCTAGTCTTGAGTGTTACCAAACAATTGCACTAGTGAAAAGAAAACCTGGTACCATACAAACAAGTTAAAAAATTGATCCTTTGAACTTGAAGTATGTTGCTCTGTGACATTTATACATATTTATAAATGTAACCCTAGTGCTGACAGTAGATTAAAAATTATTAATAAGATATCACAATGATCAAACAGAATGGAATGTGTCCCTTCGTTGCATATTACAAGTTCTTTTCAAGCCAAATATTGTGAAGTGTGCACAGTGGAACCAGGGGCACCAGGACCTGTTCCTATCAGCATTGATGCTAAGAGAACTGCCTAAATTGCCTGAAGTGATTTAGGATGATATTTAAATCCGCATCCTGCTTCCATTTAAAGTAGTGTCAAAGATCTGGCTCTCTGAACAGGACTGGGATGCCTGTGTAAGTATGAACCAGTGCATCCATAGATGTCTGTAAAGGTGAGAAGTGCAGGTGTGAAACTACCCAGCAAATCATACAGATGGTTTCTATTCATCATCCTGTCATGGAACACTAGAAAACTCTGGAAAACTCCTGAATGGCTTTGCCATTGACATCTGATGGATCTTAAACATGTATGCCCAGTTCTAAGCCAGTGGTAATCTTTAAATACGGAAAGGTGTTTTCTGTTTCCCTTAACATCCTTATTAGGACAAATGTGCACCTGTCAGATGGCGGAAGTATCTTCGTTATTTATATACAGAATTCTACATAAACACGTGCCACCTCTCCTAAGAGTTGGAAAGGAAGAGACAGAAGACTGGCAGCACCATCTCCTGGCAGATACAAGAAATAGGGACCACCGTGTAAGAAAGTAGAGCCAAGTAATTTCTTTTTGGATTTTAGAAGACTGTAACAGGAAGTAATTTCATAAAAATATTTTCCCTCCCTAGGAAGATTAACTTTGATATGCTTCGGGGAATAAAAGCATGATGTGTTATTATAATTATGAAGAACACATACTTACAATTATGAAGAACAAATTCAGGTTGCTTCTGCCTTTAAAACGCTCTCTCATGTTGGCATCTCTGCTTTCCTTTACATTGTAGTAACAGCAGATTTCAAAACTAGCACAATGGGTAAGTTAGTCCAGTTGTAGTGTATTAGTGTAGTCCTGGAAGACCACAGAAGACCATAGAAGTTCCCTGTAGTCAGAAAATAATGGAATACGTAGATTTCAGGAGTTGTAGCCAAGTTCCTGTCTTGCTGAGTAGGCAGGGGAAATAGCGGGAAAAGACTATTAATACCATACATTGCTGGATCATTAACGTGGAATGCTATTATACATATTTAGAAGGTGACAATGGGCCAAACAGCATTTAGTAAGGGTGAGGCCTTGGGAATAATGAAAGGCTGTATGGGAAAAAAAACTTCTATGGAGATAAAAGGGAAGAAATTGGTGAAAGGCAGCCATGGAAAAGAACAGAGGAGTAAACAAAAAGAAAAATACGGGGAAGAGAGGAATTCTAGAAACTTCTACATTTTTTTCTTGAGCAGTACAGAATTGGTATGCCACAGGAGTCCAGATCCAAGTAATCAGAACAGTCTACTTCAGCAAGAGGTAGAAGACTTAGCCTCATTGATCAAGACCTAAGTATACCAGTCTTCTTGTCTGTTAACTCTTGCAGCTCTGCTCTTGCTATTAGGTCCCATGTTCCATGATATTAATCAAAGGCCCTCCTTGTGTTACACAAACATGGATGATACTTTGCTGTTGTTTTTTTCCCAGTGTTTTGGGGGTTATTTTAATTTGAGAAGCTCCGAAGTGCTTTTAAGGAAATTTTTGGCAGATGATCATGAAAGTGGAAGAGACTTAGGAATTCATTCATTCCATCCCCCTTCCAAAGGAAGAACACTCCCTATAAGACACTGCACATCCCAGGACTTTGCCCAACTTAGATTCAAAAGCCACAAGTAACAGAGGTTCCAATAATTCCCATGGGAAAGTATGCAGCTTTATGCAGCCTTCCATCTCCCACATGGGTGGGGTAGGGTTCTGCTTATCTCTTTAGCTTAGAACCAGGATCAGGCTTTTTCCCTCAGGGCATCATTTACTATTCAAACATTCACAAAACAAAGGTAATCTTCCTCCTCCAGGGCCTTCCTTTCTAAGCAAACTATTAACTGTATATATTTAGGAATCTGATTAGTGGGCTAACCTCCTTTATCAAATAATTGTTCTTAAAGGAGTCTTTCTGAATAGCTTAGCTGTGCAGTTAGCTGCCTCTGCCCTTCTCTAGCTTTTATCATTAACACATGAAAACACTTTTTACTGACTATATACATTACATTATTTTGTTTCTTTTGTTATTCAATGTTCTGTACTTGTGCTATTCCTCACCAAAACACACTACATGCTATTTTCCACGTAATTTCTAATAATATCCTATGTATTTATCATGTCCTTGTTCAGGGCCTAATCACATTAATAAAATGGCTCAAATTCCTAAATGGGGGAAGGGAAGAATGCATTCCTGTCACTACCTGAGTATCAACACAATCCCAAAGTGCTCTTATACTGGACACAAGATGATATGTTTGTATAAACAAGTTTTTTAAAAAAATCACACCCAGACATGCCATCAGACTAACCTACTGATACAAAGTACATTATTGTTATTAACATGGAATAAGCAATATTGCTAAATAAATTACACTTTTCCTAATTACTATTTACTGTTTTACTATTACATTGTGTAAACACCTTAATCTAACAACTGCATTGTCATGGGCTCTGTCCAAACACAAATCACAAACAGACTAAAACTCTAAAAATATTTGCAAACAATCAACTTTTATTCTTAAGGTGTCCTTGTGAGATAAGAAGGAAATGGAAGAAACAAATATTTAGTGGGAAAATTCAAGTGATAACAGGAAAAGGAACTTTTTACCTGCCTTTCTGTATCTTTCTTTACAAGCTACAAAATAGTGACAGATAAGTCCACCTATCATAGCGCCTCTGCTATGAAGACTGGCTGAGAGAGTTGGGGTTGTTCAGCCTAGAGAAGAGAAGGCTCCAAGGAGACCTTATAGCGACCTTCCAGTACCTCAAGGGGGCCTACAGGAAAGCTGGGGAGGGGCTTTGTACAAGGGCTTGTAGTGAGAGGACAAGGGGTAATGGATCAAAACTGGAAGAGGAGAGATTTAGGTTAGACATTAGGAGGAAATTCTTTAGTTTGAGGGGGATGAGACACTGCCACAGGTTGCCCAGGGAAGTTGTGGAAGCTCCATCCCTGGAAGTGTTCAAGGCCAGGTTTGATGGGGCTCTGAGTAACCTGATCTAGTGGGAGGTGTCCCTGCCAATGCAGGGGGGTTGGGACTAGATGATCTTTAAGGTCCCTTCCAACTCAAACCATTCTGTGATTCTGTGATCGGTACTGAGACTTGTGCAGTTCATATATGATCTGAAAATAGGGATAAATAGTTCACAGATAAAACTGAACTATTCCAAAAAGTTCCATCTAAAGTTGATTCTAAGAGTTGCAGAAAGATCCTGCAATACTAAGTGACACCTGATAAAATGGGAAATGAAAACTGATATTTTTAAGTGCCAAGTATAACCTTCACCAAATACTCACAATTATGAGCACTTGTTTAGTTGTTACTGCTTTGCAAAGACATCTTAGAAAGCTGGTGGAGCATCAACTACCTGAAATCTCAACTCTCTACTCAGTGGAGTTCAAAAAATAGGAAAGTCACTAGAATTAAGACATAGGTAGATGAAAAGGATATATTATATACTTCAGACTGGATATACAATATCTAAAAAGATACAGAAAGAGGTAACTAGAATAAGCACAAATACAAAATAAGTCCACACAAGGGAAAACTAACCGAAATAAGACTTTTCATTTGGGAAAAAAAAAAAAAAAGAAGCCTTAGAGGCCTATGATAGATCTCATGAATCACATCAGAGGGAAGAGTTGTAAAAGGTATTAAACTGAACAATAAAACCTTTTTGAAAGTATTTGATAGGATTTCAATAACCTTCGTGTACCAAGTGCCAGAAGCTTGCTAGGTTCTGAAACCCACCAACTGAACTGGGCATAAAAGCAGCACTCAGAGATGCTAAGGCCATAGTGGTAAACCTAAGAGGATGACCTGTGTCTGTGTTCCTCTGCTGGAACACCTCATCATCTGCCTTCTCTTTGATCTGTTTCAAACTGAGATGTTGTCTTAAAAAAAGGTTCATGAATTAAGAATAGACAAAACAAACATTAAGAGATTCTCAGCAGATTCTGTTCATCCAAGAAACCTGAGGATGCAATAACTGAAATCTAACTGGTGTAGATTCTTTCTTAAAACTTTTTTGGTATCTAAGAACTAATTGTATCAACTGTTACATTTATTTTTAAAAAATGTTTCTAGAGGAAAGCTGGAGAACTACTGACCATTAAAACTGATACCTGATTTGCACAGATTAGTGGCATGGAATTAGTGCAGGGACAGATATGATTTACTAAGGAAAGGTCAACATGGGTTTTGTCAACATTGTCCTTGCAAAGAGAAGTCTTGGCTTACAAACTTGCTATGAAATTTTCTGAATGTGTCAGCAAGCACTTGGATAAGAGGGATTGGAGAGGTAGTTTGCTGAGATTTCTGAAAGACTTCCAACACTTTTTTGCCAAAGACTCTTAAGCACCCATAGGATAAGAGAGAAGATCCTTGCGTGGATTAAAATGTAGTTAAAAGACTAAGAGTAAAGGGTCAGTTTTCACAGTCAAAGGAAGTCTCTAATGCACCTTCACATCTCTATGCTTATTCATTAACAATTTGAATAAGGAGGCGAGGAGAGACAAGACAAAGCTTGCTGATGATATCGCGTTATTCATGGAAGGAAAGAGAAGGTGCGGCTGAGTATTGCAGAAAGACCTTTCAATACTTGGGGCTCAATTATGCACACTCAGGCTTGACGATATGGGAGTCATCTCAATGCTTGTGGCACAGGACCTGATGGAAACCCATGCTCTTCTGAAGCCTCGATAAGACACCCTGTCATCTGAAATAGCACTAGACACCTACGTATGGGCAACTGAATTGAGCCTTCAGAGACTGGCCATAGAATGGTAGATGATCATGAATAAAGATAAATGCAAAGTAATGCATGTGGGGAAAACAGAGTTCTATGCTACATGTAGAATAACAGTGTTTGAACTGACCCTTACACTTCAGGAGTGAGATTTTTGAAATTTAATGTTATTTGTAGGACAACGTCTGCTCAGTGGAAATCAACAGCACATTGAATGTTAGAAATATTCAGGAACAATATTGAGAACAAAAGAGGAAATATTGTTGTGCCACTTTACAAATCCACTGTATGCCTCTATCTTGAAAACTGAATGCAATTCCAGTCACACCGCCACAAACAGGAATATTAGAATTGGTGAAGTTCCTAGAATAGCAACAAACACTTTCCACCAAAGGAAGTAAATTTAACTTGCACTTGTCGGTCTGCAAGAGGAGCCTTGCCAGACTGAAAGGGGATCTCTTGGAGGCTATAGATGACTGGCATAAAGAAAGTAAAATTGTTTACTGTCTTTTCTAAAGCAAGAAGCAGGGCTCATCAAATGATGTCAGGAAATGTCATGTTGCAAGCAAAGAGATCCTTTAAACATACAATTACACTGTGGAACTCCCTGCCACAGGATGTTATGGATGCTACAAGTTTACAAGCAGTAGAGGGTCAACTGGACAACTATCTGGATGAGGTACATTGAGAGCTGCTAAGGAACAAGACACTATCTCTGATTTAGGAGTCAGTAGATGCAAATCGTTGGAAACTCAAAGTGGACCCAGTGGAGTTTCACCACTAGTAGTTTGCCTCTTATAATCTTCCCATCTTCGGACACAAGAAACTGGGAGACATACATTCTTGCTTTAAGCACTATATCTGTCCTTATAGTCTTACAAAAAATTGAATAAGGAATAGTTTTATTAATGCTATAGGTATTTAAGTATTTCAGGTTAACTAATGAGCAGTGTGGCAAAAAACAGGATGGGAGATGGTGACAGCTTTGTTGAGTACACCACTTACAATCATCTTTACTAGAGGCATCTGCAAATAGAGAAAGAGTTCAAGCTAATTCCAGAAAACATTAACTGGCACACTACAGCACAGCTGTAACTCAAGTATTATGTTTTTATTGCAATAAGGTGTACTGTTTGGGAACAGTCAAGCCATGGATCCACCACTCGTGATTTGTACCAAGTGTCACTACCCTCAGTCCCGCTTAGAATATCACACAAAACTTAGTAAATTCATCTAGTGAAGTCACTCGCACGGTCTGAGAAGAAAGTATCTTCTGTGAGTTGCAAACACAACTGTATGCGACATTGCTGTGTGTCTGAGAAGCTGTGAGAGGGCTGAAGTCCCCCCGAGGGCGCGGCCGCATCCCGAGGTCATCCCAAAGAGGGGCTGCAGAAAAACGGAGCCCCCTCCTTTGCCAGGTGACAGACGGGAACCTGTTCCCCCGTCCGGGAGGCTGGCAAGAGCATCGTCGTGACGATGACCCAAGAGAGAGAGCGCACTCGGGGTAAGAATTGCACTGAGCGCCTTGTTCCCTCACAGCGCAGCGGTTGCTGGGAGAGCAGCCGCGGTGAGCCCGCCCACATCGCACCGAGGGCGGGCCACCCCCACAGCCGCCCTGGAGGGGCCGATCCCTCTGCCGGGCCTCGCCTCACCTCACCTTAGCACCCGGCCCCGCCGCCTAAGATGGCGGCCCCGCCCGCACCCACAATGCTCCGCGGGTCAGCGGCTGTGCTTCCGGGTGCGGGCCCAGGACGGCGGCGGGCCCGGCACGGCGCGAGGGGCCGCGGGGCGGGCGGAGCGTGAAGTTTCCCCGACCGGATGTGAACTAGCGGGCGGACGGAGCAGGAGGGAGCCGCGCCCGGACCATGAGGCTCCGACTGTGGCTGGTTCCTGCCCTGGCGTTGTTGTGGGGGCCGGGCGGGCTGGAGGCGCTGGGGCGCCGGCCGCTCCGGCAGCGCTACGGTGAGGGGCAGGGTGGGACCATGGCAGCCACGGGAGGGGGTATGAGGGAGAGAGCACTGCTGCGGGGCGGGAGGAGAGGGGCGTGCTTGCCTCTGCCGAGGGGTAACGGTGGGTGGGGAGAGACCACTGCCGAGGGGCGTGGGGAAGAGATGGGCTCCCAGCTACTGAAGGGTAGCAGTGGGGTGTGGGAAAGACCACACGAAGCGGGGAGGAGCTGGGGAGAGACCACTGCTGCGGGGCGGGGGGAGTGGGATGCACCCGTCTCTGCCAGCGGGTAGTGGTGAGGTACTGTGTGGGGTGGGGGAGACACCACTGCCGAGGGGTAGAGGGGCACACCCACCTCTGCCAGGGAGTAGCACTGAGGGGGAGTGGGAGGGGAGTGGGGCAGGGCCGGTGCAGTGGGGCACCGGAAGGAGTTGGGGACCCTGTGTGCTGGCTGAGCACCCATCTGAAGGGCAGCCCATGGCAGTGGGCAAGGCCGCGGCCTGCTGCCATGCCTGCCTCTGGGTGGGTGTGCGCTGGGGAGCATCCGGGGCGCAGGGGACCCAGGAAGCTGTTTAGGCCTTGTCCTCTCCTCGTTTGGCTGTGGTCCCGCTCATATCTGAAGGCATCACTGATGGCCAGTGTTTGGGGCCATTGCTCTCTGCAGGGGGCTTATGAGACCACTTTATCTTCATACTCGAGGTCTGCTGAACAGTTTTCCTCACAGGAGTTTGAATTATATTAAGGCAGGATAATCACATAAATGGCTTCCCTTCATAGTTCTGGTTGGAGATGACCATTGCAGAAAGCTTGAAGGTGTCGGAACTGAATATGACTTCTAGAAAGCTTAACATGGAGGAGGACCGTTGCTTTATTTAAATTCTGTGAACTTAGTTTTGCATCTCAACTTTTACTTTGGAGTGAAGAAGTTGCAAACTTCTGTTTGATAAACAAAAACTTACCACAAATGGCAGATGAGCTCTTGTGAGAGGTGGTGGTGGTTCTTACCCAATCAAGTGTCCTGTCTCCAGTTGGTGTGGCCAGTGGTGACTGCTGCTCCAAGTCCCTTTTCTTTGCTCAGATCTTTCAGCAGATTTCCCAACAGGTGTCTAGGCTGCAGTTCTCCCACACCTGAATTGCACTTGTGGTTCTGTGCAGATCTCAGCAACTGGTGACTGCAGGAAGCTGGGATGGATAGGGTTCAGTGCTGGATGTTCCAGGAAGTGTAACAGGAACAGAACAAACACAGCATGTCCTTTCAGCATCAGGCAGATCAGGGAGCTGCTCAAACAGAGGTTCCATCTTGGGCTGTCAGTTTTTTTGCCTTCTAAAGGACCTATCTGCTATGAGTTCGTGTCATCTTCATTTGATACCTTTTTTATTCTTGGCCTTGTACCATGATGGACTGTGAGTGCAATTTGATGAAATACTGCATGGAGGGAAAACTCCTTTCTTCTGTTTCTAAACTATTTTTGTATTCAGAAATGGTGAATATGGAAGGATTATTTATTTTCTTCACATGTTTCATGACTTACAGACCTATGTAATTTTTCTCTTCTGTAGTCTCTTTCTTTTGAGTGGGAAAATATTAGTCTGTATAAAAAGTATTAGTGTGGGGGAAAATTACTTCATCAGTCTCTGTCACTTTTGCTTATATACTTTCTATTTGATTTTAATTTATTTTTTTTAAATTTAAAGTGTATGACCAGGACTGCAGGCAGTATCTGTGATACAAAGGTACCATGGATTCATAATGATGAATGCTTTTGGCTATGTTTTCTTTCTGAGTAGTTTTTTGACTTTTTTTTGTTGTTGTTGTTGTTCACTAGTCACTCCAAGATCTCCCTTCTTCCCTTCTTCCCTTCTTCCCTTCTTCCCTTCTTCCCTTCTTCCCTTCTTCCCTTCTTCCCTTCTTCCCTTCTTCCCTTCTTCCCTTCTTCCCTTCTTCCCTTCTTCCCTTCTTCCCTTCTTCCCTTCTTCCCTTCTTCCCTTCTTCCCTTCTTCCCTTCTTCCCTTCTTCCCTTCTTCCCTTCGAATTTTTGAGTGTTAATAGCTATGCTGAAATACTGAAATACTTTGCTGCACCTGTACAGTGAACATTATTTTTTTCCTCATGTTATTTCACATTTATTCACACATTCAGTTTCATCAAGCATTTTGTCATTCTGTCATTCAGTAAACTAAATATGAAAGCGTTTTGTGATTGAGCTTGAAAAATGTGTGCTCCCAGTAAGTGTGTTGCGTTTACCAACACATTTCATTCTTTCAGAATGCGAATATATTTGAGGCACCGTTTCCCTAGTATGTTCTTCAGCCGCATGTATAGAATTCACACTTTGTTACTGTTACCCCTTTGTCAGGTAGGGGAGTTGACTGTATTTGTTGGTTAGGCCCCTAGATAATACCTGGAGCAGAAATCGATCCTGCACTTAGCACTTTTCAGGCCACCTGCAGCTAGACCGGTGGCAGCATACTTGCATATCAGGATTAGCAGTTGACCAGTTTCATTTTTTCTGTGCTTTATAGCTCTGCTTAATACATTAACATCCTGTTGCCTTACTGCTCATTTTGTTGGTTTGTTCTAAAGCCCCTTTTCTTGGGTCTTTAACTGGAGGCAGGTCTTTAGATTAATCCTATCAAGACAAGCTTTTGGGGCCCTGCTTAGTCTCCTCTCCGGTGAATGCTAAGGTCAATTATTCTCTTACTTTTCGGTACTAGCCTTTAGCGTATGTTCTTGGGGTTATCTTTGCAGCTTACTTGTATTACAAGCCCCTTTGATTATTTGGCAGGGTTGTTTCTTTTGATATAATAAAAGCAATTCCAAGTATTAACTTTATGGCTTTTACAGACTGTCCTTCCAAATAACTTTGCCTACTTTACTGTGGTTGTAGGTTCATCTTTTGCTGGAGTTCTGGTGTCCTCATCTTACACACAGCTTGGTTTTTGCAGTATTATCTTTTCCTTCTAATAACTTCAACTTTGCTATTTTGGGAACTCAGTTTAACCTCAGAGCTTGTGTTTCGTGAACTGAAATCAGATTTCTGGCAAGCAGTAGCTTTAAGGAAGTTTCAAGGATTACGATTTTGTGATTTCTATTAAGAACTTTCTTGCTGGTTTCTTAAAAAGTTTAGTTTTTCAGGAAGGAAAAAAAATATTCAGTGAAAAACAGAAATTGACAAAGAATAGAATAAGTGGATAAAAAGACATGGGTAATTTCCCAGCATTTTTCAACTGAAGTAATCTTAGGGTGTGGTGCTCCAGCAGTCTAAACTGATCTAAATTGGGACTGCCACAGTCCTGGCCTCAGATTTCTGATCCCTTCCCCATTCCTGTGAGCACATTCATGGAGTTAAGCCACTTGGAAGCTAAGGCTTTTTTTCTTTTTTTCACTAAGTGGTAGGATATATGTGTTTGGGTGTTTTCTGTTTGTGTAGTCCACTCCCTGGACTAGCTCACAGCGTGACTGTCCAGGTACCTGCTCTGTGTGTTGAGGGGTGACAGTGGCTGTGCTCAAGGTGAGGGATGAAGGTAGGATGATATCCACCTCAGTCTGTTGCCTTTAGATGATCTGGAAGTGGTGCTCTTTCTGATAACATTGACAGCAGGGATTAATTTCTGGGAAAAGTTTGACTCCACTAGTCAATATGACAACTGTTGTTATAGTTTTGCCTCTGAAAAATTAATGTCAACTTAAAAAAAATTATCTCAGTTGTTTATCTCTGAAGATAACCTTTTATAACTATTAAATATTAATGCTATTTGTCTTGAAACTCAGATGTGTCTGAATTATAACAGGGCTTAATGTACTTGAAAAGAACAGCAGTGCAAATACCCAGCTTCAGTGCTTCTGAATATATCCCAGAATATATCTAAATTAACTGCTTAAATCTGTTTTACAACACAGTGGTATTGGTAGTGAGCTGCCACTAAACAAGCATGTAGCCAGGGTTGCCCACAATTGTCTGTAAAATGTGTCTTACTCTACTGGTATCTCTAGGCAGAGAACTAAAAGAAGTGAGATAACTGTTCCTATCCTGGGTAGATGATATTATTTGAATCACTCCCTAATAGCCTTTCTCTACCTGCTATATTGCACTAAGAAAATCTGAGGCAGGTCAACCTGGTCTTGAATTGTTTCTTCATACTGCTCAAATACCATGCAGAATTCAAAATGAACTGCATGAGCTGAAGAGATGATCCATTATGAATAGTTCAGTACAAACCTCTAGAATTTACAAGTTTTAGTGGAAAAAAGAACAAAACAATTTATAGTGGCATTGATGAATAAACTGGGGGAGCTGAGTGATACAGAAGGCAGCATAAAGTTATTCACAGTCAATTTTGAATTCTTCTTCATACTTGGTGTGACAAAACACAGGAACTCTGTAAGGCCAGGAATGTAACCAGCTGCCAAAGAGTTCAGGAGTTGGAAGTTTAGCTCAGTGTCAAGAGCGTGCAGTGAGAGAATCAGTGACAAAATCCTTATGCAAGATTAAACTTTATCCTTCTGGACTGAAGCATCTGTTGGAAACTAAGGGTCCAGTTAAGGGCCAAATTACTAGTTTCTATACTGGACTCTGCCATTTTTGTCACTGTTTCTTATCTCATTTTAATATCTTTTGAAGCAAGGTGACTGTTTTGGATTGAGCTAGTTGTGCAGTTTGATTGTACAAGCTGAAGGTTGGGTGTATATCTCACCACGCACCACACAGAGGAGAATCCAAGATGCAGCCTAATAGCAGTGTGTTCCAGCATGTGATACCTGCCTGGGATGCTGAGCAATTATTATAAAATCACTGCAGGAATTTGGAGCTACAGTGTTTCCATAGGTGGTACTACAAGGCTAACTGACAAAGTTACAGTCTTCTGTACACTTTATCTTCATATAAACAGCAAATGCTTCATGTAGACATGGCTTTATTTAATGCAAATTATCAATGTGATTTTTATGTTGTGGATTGGCTGTCTTTTCTGTGAAGGTACTTAATATCAAAGCTTTAAAGTACTTTTCTGAGGCTTGTTTTCTTTAGTTCATGTGAATCAATGTTTCAATTTCTAATCGAAGGAAAAAACAAGGTGATAAAACAGTTACACTGTGTACTCAAAGTCAACAAAGTGAAAAATGTCAACACTAGATTAAATTCTGCTTGATAAGAATTACCCTTAACTATTGCAAGATTGTTGTAACGGGAATATAATCAAGTGCTCAGTGTGAGTTTGGTTTTCAGTAGTGCCAATTTGGTCTGACCTCTCTGCAGCCGAAAAGTAAAATTATTGTTTGCATTTAAGAATTGAATTTTATTTTCCTTTCCTCCCACTGTAAAAACGGGCAACTTCACTGCTGTTCATTGCTGATAGCAACAGTGACTCATCTCAGTTTCACGCTTCTGCTCTTCTGAAATTTTTGTGTGTGTGCGTAAAAGGCCCGGCGTGGCTTTCTGCTCGGCTTTCTGCTCGGCTTTCTGCTCGGCTTTCTGCTCTGTGGCTGGAAGGGCTGAGTGAGGAACCACAGCCAGCCAGCTCTTCGGTGCAGGGTTCTCTGGATTGCACTCTTAATGTTACACCAGATTTAAGTATGTGTTCAGTAGTTAGTTGAGATTTATCTTTGAGATAGAAGTTTATATTTAACTTCTGTTATAAACAGGCTAATTTCCCCCCCCAGCTTTTTTTATAAACTGCAGGAGTCTGAGTTTGCCTGTTTTCCAGACTTATCAGGGGAAGTCATTTGCTGTGTGTAATAAAAGGTTAACCAAGAGCCAGGTTTCTTTAGCAGCAGTACATCAGTACATCCTCCTGTCCTGTTCTACAGCTTTAATACGTTGCACTAAAACTTACTTGTTTTGGTGATGTCCTGCAGCCCTCTCAATGGTTCTGATGGTCTTTCTGATGTCTTTTATTATTGCAGATGTATGCCACCATACTGCCCATATTTATGTTACTTGTGCCCTGCATATCTTCACAATATCCATCCTTGTCTTCCTGTGGTGCTCTTTATATGGATTATTTGTCCTTTTTTTTTTTTTTTTTTACTTGATACTTGCATTTTTAACCTAAGTAGATACTTTGGCTGGAGGATAGGAAGGTGGCTCTGTTGTGCAGGGAGGCACCTGTAGCTGCCACCCACGTCATGTTGATCCATAATTACTGAGGTGTTGGACAAGAACATGGTATCCTTTGTCTTCCTTGGTTTCCTGTCTAACCTTTTCAGATTGTTACTTGAAATCATAAAGTTCTGCCCCTCTGTAATTGTGGTGTGCCTTGAGTTTTGGTAGGTCATATCTGAGTGAATCTGAAGTTGTATTCACAAGGAGAAGAGATACAGTCAGATGAGGAGAAGGGTTGGTCTCACTAGTGTAGTCCAGATGGTAGTTAGTGTCTCCCTAGAATCAGCTCCACTGAAACTTACTTTGTGATACAGCAGGATTTTGCGGTGTGATGTCTATGCACAGAAGTGAGGCTTACAGTTTCTGGAGAGCTTGACAAATTATCTGTTTCCAGAGAACACTACATCCTGTGACTTGGCTGTTCTTGTCTGCAGGATAGATGAAAGCATGTCATTTTCTTTTGTGAGGCATTTTTTCTTTTTGAGCATTGGGTCATATGATGCTGTTCTTGTTTAAGATGAGACAGCTGTATGGCCCGTGTTTCGCTTTGAATATGAGGATGTTAATTCAGTGGGCTTCCTTATTTTTATAATGTCAATATTCGAGCAGGATATTGCATTCTTTTTTCTTTTTCTTTTTCTTTTTTTTTTTTTTCTCCAAAAAGTGATATCTGCTTTCATTAATAGGATGGGCTGAGTTATTAAATAAAGAAGATCCAACAGAATAAATTTTGTTCTTCACTAGTCCCTGTTTAAAATGCGTTTAGTGAAGGAGAAAATTTGCAAGGTTAGAAGTGTCTGAGGTAACACGTAGGACTCACTGGAGATATTAATCTGTATTCAGAACCACCAGAAACAGCAGTTTAATTACCTGTCCAGCTTCTGCTAAACAGAATTTGCACCCTTAATGAAATATTCACACTGTCCAGAAAGAGATGTATGGAAAAAATGTATGTATACATTTTACTGTATGGAAAAAAAAAACTTTGGAGTAGTGTAAGAGTGCAGCTATATGAACGAGTTTTCCCTGAGATGAGCTAAAAGGGTGTCTTGTAAGTTACTAGCTTTTCCGTGGGATCCCTCCCTGGGCACTTCTGAATGTGTAGGGAGCAGTTTGCTCCGTGTAACTGCAGGAAGGGCACAGCTGGTAGACGGTAAGTCAGCAGCCTGCCTCACCTCCCAGTGCAAGCTCTGCCTAACCATACCCCGAGGCTTTGTTTGCGCTGCACTGGTGACTAACTGAATTGGGGCACCCTGTTTTCTCACGTGGTTTAGCAAGTTTGGTGCTGTTAGGTTCGAGTCAAAAACATGCCTTTTAAAACATTCAGTGATGCTGACATGGCTGGCCATTCTTACTAACACGTTTGTCTAGAAATGTGTTTAAACAGAGTGTAAACCTTTATCCTGTTATGGTTTATAAGCAGGCTGACATACATTTGGTTCTTGCTTGGAACCTGTTTCTCACACAAGTTCTTCTGCTCATGTATACTCAGTGAGCTAAACAGCAGCCACTCTTTGGTGGAAACAAATAAACATGATTTATCTAAACTGTTAAAAGCATGGTCTGTTTTGCATGGGATAAGTGTTTCAATTCACTTTGTCTTTGGCAATGGCTCTGTACCAGCTGTGCTGGAGAAAGATGTAACAGCATGTGTAATGAGCTGTTATGGAACAGCTTTCCCACAGATGGGTCTTCTCAATGTGTCCTCTTCATCAGCAGTCTCCTGAAAGTAGTGTAAACTGTTAAGAGAAGGTACCCATAAACATTTAGGCATGACTGCATCACCTCCTGCCTGGTGAAGACACTGTGGACCAGCTGAGATATGAATGTATTGGCCTTTTCCATTAGCACTTCCTGGAATGGTGCTCCGGTCAAGTGATCCCGCTGTACTGCAGCCAGTAACCAGCTGTTACCAAAAACATGAGGGCAGCTGTTTTGTGTAGGGTGATGGAGACCTACTTTAGCTCATATAGTTAAGGTTGTAAAGACTCCAATCTGTGTTTCCTGGTCCAAATTCTGACTGAGGCTGTGAATTATATTTGAAGTTATTATATTTGGTTACTTTAATTAAAATATTTTAGTGTATGAAGAAAAGCATGATTTGGAGAATAAAAAATGAATAATAACAATAAAGAAAAAGGAGCCCTTCAACCATTTAGTCACTCCCAGCTGAGTTGGAAAAAATATTTGTTAGTTGCTCACAAGCTTCTGATAGATGTTTGATACCTATTGGAAATCAACTCAAGATCAATACCCAGGCTGTAGCTGATGAGTGCTGCAGAAAATATAGACTGGAGCCCTTTTTTCAGTCTGGGAGATGGCGCTCTGCAAAATCTTCCCAGAGTGTGTTTGCTGTGCTTGTTCTAGAACTACTTTCTGTAGGCTTGTCATCCCATCCCTGTGCCTTTTGACAGGAGATTTATTTCTGCTTTTATTCCCTTTGGAATGGTTGGAGAAATAACTGCAGTCATTCCTGCAAACACCTCTGATGCTCTTGTGATCAATTTTAAACCCTGAAAGTAATATTTGTAAAATATTGTTGGACCTTGTGTTTTAAGTAGACCCATTTTCTATCACTGGATAATTGCAAAGAGAGTTTTAAAAAAAATATTGTATCTTCTGGGTTAAAACTTTATGCTTCTAGATAAGCTTAACCTTTCTATAAATAATGAAATGCAAAAGAATGCTTATGAATTGTCTGACTTGCCACATTTACTTGTTGCTTTCTGGGCAATAGATTGGGCATGAGATCATGGGAATTTACTGTTCTGCTTATGAAAGCTGGTTGGAGAAGGATGCCATTGGTATTTGAATTGGTAGTTGAGTACAGGAAGAGAAACAACTTATTTTGAAATACATGCAGTGGCCTCCAACTCAGTGAGCTAAGTTGTTGCCCAGCACATTCTTGAGCTCTTTGCTGCTGGAGTAGCCTGCTACAATGCATACTGGCCCATAATTTATGTGAAAGACACTTTACTGTGTTCAGTTGCAGAGTCTAATGGCAGTAGGCTTTTAGCCTTGAAATGAGGTGAAAGAAGAGGAGGAAGAGTTGGTGAGTTCAAAGTTGGAGGCAGAGTAAAAGTCACTGCTGTGGATTTCTTCTTGAGAACTTTTGGGGTATCGTCTTTGATGTTCCTTTCCTGTTTCTTTTACAAACCTGGTATGTGTATGTTCTGAGAAAGTCATCCCCCCCCCCCCAGAAGAGAAGGTGTAATGAGGAGAAGGCTGGCAATCATAAATATTTGGAATATCAGATGAAATTAAGGTGTCCTTCTCCAAAAAGAGAGGAATGCAGAGATCTAGGAGGGGCCGGAAAGGAATAAACTGCAGGGAAGTGGTTTGGGAAAACCTGAGTCAGCTCAGTGCTGTTGAAGCCCATGGGAAATTACTCTTGGACCATAGTGAAGAAATTAAGAAGGAATGCCAGAAAGATTATTAAACTTGAACAAAACTATTCAAGTATGTGGTTGGTGTGGCTCCCATCCACAGAATGCTGTACAGTTGGGCTCTGTACAGTTCTGTATTTTACTTAAAACAATTAGTCTTTATCTTTTATTTTCAATAAGTCCTGACCATGGATTCATTTTCACAGTATGTAAATTTTACTTTAAAATTTTGGTTTGAGTGTGTTACTGAAATGTTTTTTCACATCTGTCTGATGCCTGAATTAGTTCACAGATCCAGGCCTAGCAGAAGCATTTCTTAAATCTTTACTTATGTTGCAAGTACATTTTAAGGCAAACAAATTTAGGAAGGGTAAGAGGAAATGCGAACAAGTGCATTCTTGTTTCAGGGTTACAGGAACTAGGAGTGTCCTGTGTTTCATTTGTTACTTTAACAGAATCATCTTACTCATCTTTTTCAACTCTGTAGATCTTGTTCTTACTACACTTCCCATGTCTCAGACATTTCCCAAAGAGCATTTGTGTGTGTTGAGGTGAAGCAGGATTTCTGAAGCTCTCCTTATCTACCAAATAAAAGCAACTAATTTCTTTAGCTGATTTCTCAGTTCTCTTTCCATGAAACTGAGACTGGCAGCTGCATCTTGCTTTTTGGCATGACCTTCCCCTGGTTCTGGGCCATACTTTGCAGGCAGAGGTGGAAAGGGGCAGAAGGAGTGTTTTGCAGCTGGGGTTGTGTCTCTTGGGCAGACCTTGGGCTCAGTAAGTCCCCAGGTAGTGCAGTGGTACCACACCTCTCTTGCTTCATGGCCCACATACCACACACACTTGCTCTGTATCACAAATGAATATTTGGTATCCCATATATCAACATTCACTTTAATTGAGGGGTCTGCTCTAGCTGAGTGTGTTGAAAGAATCTCAGGTTTAATTAAAACAATTTAGGACTGGACAGTTTCATGAGGTGTTTTTTTTTTCAGAATTTCTTTTCCCTGCCCCTCCCTACCCTATACTTCTTGGCACATAAGGGGGGGGGGGTGGGGGTGGGGTGGGAAATCACACCACGAAGGAAGGTGGTGGAAACTTGACTTTGAGTATAACCCGAAACACATGGTAATTGATTGCAGGTGCTCCCAACCTGTGGGTTGTAAACAGAAATCAGGAAATTGCAACTGCACTGCCCTTCCTGTGTTGCTCAACAGCAGGGGAGGGGCAGCTGGGGAGGGAGAAGCCTGGGAACCACTGCTGGAGAAGGTAGTTGTGTTGTCTATCCATCACTTTGCTAGTAGGTCCAGTGCTGTGAGGGCTAGAGAGCTTTGAGGGTCATCTTTGTTTCTGCAGCTCCATCATTTCCAGTGCACATGTGTGCACGTACACTAGTGGTTAATTTTCCCTACCTACCCCCCTCGCAAAAGAAAAAGCAAGGTGAGGAGGGTAGGTGCTCCTGGCGAAGGTATGCAGCAGGAGGCTTTATCAGCAAGAGTCAAACATGGTTGACAGCCAGCATTGTGCACTTGTTAATGATGGAAGAATCTGCAGAATGCAGGCCTGAATTTGCAGTTTGTGTGCTGCTCCCCGTTAGCGGTTCCGGTGCTTGGTCTCCATCCTCTGTACAAGTTTTCGTTTTCTGAGTAGGGAAATCCAAGTAGTTTTGCATGGTGCTAAGGTAAGGGAAACCAGGGTACCTGGAGGTGCCTCATATGGGGTGCCTCATTAGATATTTCTGATTGACTATGCTACACAGACTTTTTTTCTACTGTTGGACAGAAAGGTAATAATTGCAGCCCTGATTTGCAGTGAATTTGGTAGATGATTTCTAGGTTAAATTATTCCTTAGACTCTGATGGAGACCAGCAGGTGAGGAGAGTGATTCACTGCAAGAAATGGGGACTTCTCCCCCACTTAGTTTCTGGGGGCAGCCAAGGAGGACATTAGCTCTGCACAGCTGGGGCAGAAAAAATGATGGGTTGGTTTCTCAAAAATTGCTGTAGTAAGTGAATTAACTTCTTTGTTTGCCTCTCTTTGGATTGTGCCTTCTCTTGCAGTACAATTTCTACTTGCCTACACAAAATGCACCTTTACAGACATATACAAGTTATCCTAAAATTAGAGCTTGCTGTTGAAATTGGAGGCTCTGTTTTGCTGCTTTATGTGTGCATTTGTGATGGTCTCTTGAAACTAAAACTTCCCTTGTTGCTCTTCCAGACACAATTGAGTCCATGCTTTCAGACTACGACATCCTTTCTCAGTCTAGCATCCAGCAGCACTCACTGAAGAAGCGGGACCTTCAGCCTGAGGCACATGTAGAGAGACTCTTAAGTTTTTCAGCCCTGCAAAGGTAATTTAATCATCAGCAACGAAACAGTGTAATATTTCCCTTCAGTTTGTGATGAATAATGCACAGTTTCAAACTCAGAAAAAGTTACCTTGTTTTCTGTCATGACTGGCGAGTTCTTCTAAATTAGTGATCTGCGTGGTTGTATGGCTTCAAAGAGGAAAAATAAGTTGCATTGTATTAGTCTGCTGAAGTGGCAGTGATTTAAGATTTCTTTTTCTTTGTTCTTAGCTTTAGTTTCATGTAAATTACTTCCACTGATTCACAGAATCATGGAATCACAGGTCCACTTATACCTCATCTGGCAACATGTCATAATTCTTGACTGTCCTCTGGTTCCTGAAAATTTGTGCCCTCAGTTTGGGGATTGTGTGTGGTGTGTTGCCCAAGAGATTTATTGTATTTTTTCATGGAGATTTAATCCTCTTCCTACTGAGGGTATATTTCCCACTCAATAAAACACTCTTAATTTTTTAATAAGATGGGAAATAGAAGCACAGGTGACAAGGGGAAAGAGAGGTAGAAGAGAGCAGGCATGAAGGTTATAGGGTTTTTATTCTGAGTGTCAGGAAAGTGCCTTACAAGTATTTGAGTGCTGAAACTCTGACTCTAAAATGGAAGGAGCAGGGTGAGCATCACGCTACGTATTAGCAAGTGTAGCTTGATTTTGTTCATCTGATCTCTTTGTCTTTTGTTTTCTCATGTGTCTTCCTGCATCTGTCATCTGCAACTACAACTGTTGTGCAAGTTGCTGTGCATATTTTTTGAATTTCTAATTGTTTGGAGGGGTAGTTTTTAAGTAAGTACCAAGTATAAAAGCTTAATGGGATCAAATGTCTGGCTGTCCGTGTTTTGCACTGCCTCATGCACCCTGACTTTATGGTGAGGTTGCAATACTGCCAATGATAATGACAGAATAATTGCAGGGGGCATAACAAAAATCTTTGACCCAAAGCCCACATAAACCAAGAGCCCATGAGGCTGATTCCAGAGAAGGTTCTGGTCTTCTGACTGTATTATTTTGCAAAATAAGAACTTAAAAATTATTTAATTTAAAATAGATTAGCAAATGAATTGTTTTTCTTTAAATAGTTACCAATAACTAGTTTTACTTGTCTGCAAATGGAAAAGATGCATCATGAGCAAACCAGAACTGTTTTGGATTTGGGGGTTTACTTTTTTAAATTAAACATATTTGACTCTTTAAAAATGTTTGCAGTTGTGAATTACACAATATAGGTTTTTTTTAGTCTGCTTATCGGAATTAATGTTTTCTAACTTCTTTTGCACCCTTAATAAAATGGAGACTGGATGTATCTGTTATGTGTATACTTTGCTTGAAAATAAATGGAAGTAAATTCTTTTACAGGCACTTTAAATTATACTTAACTGCAACTGCTGAACACTTTTCAGAAAAATTTCAAGCATTAATTGTGGATGGTGAAGGCAAGGAAAAGGAGTATCGTGTTCAATGGCAAGACTTTTTCACCGGACATGTAGTTGGTTAGTATGGACTAGACTGTGTGTCAGTGCTGAGAAAGTACAGCTTTGCACAAGTCTCTTGGCCAAAGTAAATGGTGTATTGCCCTCATTTTAATCAGATATGGTTAGATGAACAAGTAAACATAGTTCTCATGTTCCTTGGGTTTTCTGGTTTTGTTTTTTGTGGAGTTTTTGTGGTGGGTTTGGTTTTTTTTTTTAGGTTTGGTGGGTGGTGGTGTTTTTTTGAGCTATTGTACCCAGGTTCTGAGATAGGGCTTTTCTGTTTAGTTTGGCAGAACACAAAGGTATAATTTACTCAATCAGCAGCTTGTGATTTTTTTATTTCTTTTTTACTTTTAATTATGGTGGTGGCTTTAATTCCAACTGGAATGTAGGACTTGAATGTTCCTTGTCGCAGAACATAAGGCCCTGGTAGTTAGTTGTGATGCAGTGTTGCCCAGATTGTTACATTAAAAGGCTTTACAATGGTTCTTTGCAGACTACTTTTCTGTAAGTTAATACTGTCTTTCTGTAAATAAAAGAGTATGTGGCTCCATTTAAGTCCAACACTAATGCTTCCGCTAAGTTGTTTTGATTTTTATGTGGCCTTTGTGATGTGGTGAAAGTCTTTTCCATTGGAATGCAGGCTGACGCCATGAAACTGCTGCCTGATAGTAGTAAGATGCAAGCTGCTTTTATTGGCATAAATACTCCGGGTCCCATTACTAATCTGAACAGCCATCTCAACATGTTCTGCAAAGTTTTCAATTGAATCTGAGTCTTTATGACCATGACCATTGAGAAGTTAAGGTTGGGGGCGAGTGCTGGTTCATTAATTTTTTTCTTTAAACAGAACGGTATAGTGTTCTTAAGAGACTGAGGAAGGTAATTTGGCTTGAAGTTTAAAAACAGTTTTAAAAAACCACAACAGTGTCTGTGCAGGAGTGCATGAAAATAGAGCTGAATTAATTTTATTTTTCCTTGCTTATGTCAAAGGAGAGCATAATTCCAAGGTTTTGGCACATATTGGGGATGAAGACTTTACAGTAAGAATCAGTACTGATGGAGAAGAATACAATATAGAGGTATGCTTTACTGTTAAAGGGAACATTCAAACAATCTCTTTTCCCCGTGGGTGTTTCTCTTCCTAGTTAGTCACAATGAGACTTGTAGCTCTAAATAGACTTGGTGGTAGTGTTTGTTTTGTTGTGAGTAGGGAGGAGGGAGAGAAATGTGAAACCAAGTTGACTTATGCAAGTGTCGAGTTTTATTAGTAACTGACATTCTCTGACATTTGCATGTTTGAGATACATCAGGGAGAAGGTATGTTTTATACAAGAAAGAGGTTCAGAAACAGAAATGGTGTAACGTTAATAATTATGATCATGTCCTCTAGAATAACGAACTGTGTAGCCTTCTGAGCAGAGTTGAGGTCTGTTGAGTTTTCTAAAATTTTGGCTTTGTTAAGTCTTTCAGCTTTATTTGAAAATCTGGTATTTCTCCCTGCTCCCGTGTTTCTTTTTTTCACCATTTTCTTTGCTTGTGTTATTTTAAACTATTGGGTTTAAAAAAAATAAAGAAATGTATAATTAGAGACTATCCGAATGAGTTGTTCAGCGCAGTATATTCCCAGGCACAAGCCGTATGAGAATGGCTGAATAACAGTAATTATGGCTGACTGTTATATGGGTATTATAATTGTCTTCAAACCCAAGAATATGCAGAATTATGGGTAAACCTGGGAAATCCAGTGTGTTAAAGTATGAAAATGTGATCGCAGTACCCAAACCGCTGTGCTTGTGTTTTGCATTAAGAGCATATAGTAGCCATTTGATTGTGGTTTCTAAAGCATTTTTGTGTTTGTGGTCTAGAGTAATGCAAGCATGTCTTATTTCCCATGTAGCCAGCTCCCTTGCTCCTCACTGGCTGTGTCTGTACAGCTTAAATAAAGGCCAGCAATGGCTTGGAGGCTCTGGCTTGCCCACGCTGCCTAGCTTTTAGCATCCCAGAGTCAGCTTTGGCCCCTAACCAGTCTGGATAAGATGATGCCCCTGTGCAGTGATGCCCCTGACCAGGACTGGTCAGTGAATGTCGCTGGAATAAAGGCCATTATAGAGTCCGTCTCTCACATCGCCTCAGTCCATTCCCAAAAGGCAGCATGGACAAAGGCTCTCTGCCGTTGCCTTCCTTTGCTTTCATGGTCCTCCTGCACCATTTGGAAAGGTTGCGGGCCTTCATATAAACCCCTGGTGCCCTTGTACTTGGCTATACATGGCTGCAGGGCCAGCACAGCCTTTTCATTTCAGGATTTTTTTGCTATGGACTGAAATCACAGTATGCTAAACAGAAGTTTTCTGAAGTTGAAAGACCACTGCGTAAGGGCAAGAGGAGACCCAGACTCAAGCGCTCTGCAGTGCTGACGTGGGTGATCTGTACTACTTGGCCTTGCCCAAAGAACAGCCCCTGGTCATGTTGTATTTGGTGGTGTTGCTGTAGCTGTTTTGTACAGATAATAATAGGGATGTGTTGGTTAAAAAAAAAAACAAACAAGATGGTCAGTATGCATCTGCTATGGGAATTAGGAAAACTGTGGAACTTCACGGTTTTCTTGTTTTCTTTGCTTCTGGAGAAATCTTCATGATTATAAGTGACTTGGGTAGCTATTGAACATTGAGGAGCCTGCCTTCTGCTGTGAGGACTGTGTTCTGCTGTGCACTTAGATATTCTCTGTTATCTGCCAGCTCCTGCGCTTCTGGTCAGCATGTTTGTTATCATAGTCTAAGCATCTCCTCCCTGGCTGTGCCAGTCTCCATACTGTTACAGAGGGAGCGGATGAGCCCGAGATGCCTCCTCAGCTTGCTCATATTCTGGAGGGGAAGAAGAATTCTGTCTCTTCCACAGCCTTGTCAGCTGGCTGCCTCTGCTCTGTTGAGATGATCTTCGATTTTTGGATGCCCGTGTAACATAAAAACGCTGGGATTCTGTTGGCTTTCTTGGGGATGTTGTTTTATCAGTAGACTTACTGCTATGGGTTTGATTATTGGAGTCCAATGTATTTGTGTGTACACATAACTACGGTTTTTTAATATAGACTTAGTCTTTGCATTCACTGTGTTCCTAACTAGCTGTATTTTTGTTCTTCTTTTGATGTCAGCCACTGTGGAGATTTGTAGATAATGTGCAAGATGAAAGATTGCTGGTCTACAGATCTGAAGATATTAAAGATTTCTCAAGATTGCAGTCCCCCAAGGTTTGTGGCTATTTAAAGCTGAACGAAGAAGAGCTGCTGCCTAAAGGACTGGAAGACAGGAAGGAAAATGAATGTGAGTGTCCATACCTTGGGAGAGCAGCATCTTTGAAACAAATGCTTAAATTCTGGCTGTGTTGGCAAGTAAGATCAGAACCTGGGCAATAATCTGTGTTGCTACTTCTAGTTTAACTATTAAAGCAGCATTCTTTTTCATGCCTGCTCCCTAGTAAAAAAAACCAAACAAACAAACCAACAACTGATGAAAGGAAGAAACTGTCACTAGAGGCATGTTTCTTCTGGCATGTTGAGAGCATGTTTGGCCCTACCAAAGTCTTAGCTATGGGGAGGAAGCTCCTTCACCAGGCCTGAGTAGTGTTTTTTGTGATAGCAGGCAGCAGTATAAGCGAACATGAGAACAACTACGCTTCTGTGCACTGTGCAGCAAGACCTCATTGCCCTCAGTGGTCATTCTAAGAATCCATTTTGAGATTTTGGAGAGTTTTGAGTCCCTCTTCGCCCTCTCCTCAGTTGTGTCAACAGAGATACGG
The DNA here is from genome assembly GCA_020745705.1 of Hemiprocne comata. Classification (NCBI taxonomy): domain Eukaryota; kingdom Metazoa; phylum Chordata; class Aves; order Apodiformes; family Apodidae; genus Hemiprocne; species Hemiprocne comata. The sequence continues at coordinate 88,900,871 of CM036588.1, forward strand.
GGCTAATGACTAGGAACAGGAGGAGGAAAGAAGTTAAGGCTGAGATTATGACTATAAAAGCTCTGTAGGTAAATCTGTTGAATGTCTCAATTTCACTACTATACGTTTGTTTCCTTACAACAAGTTTAAGGACTGTTACGAAGACAAAGTTTGAGAATAAGTATTTTTAAAAAAAGCAACCAAAAAACCGAACAAAAAACAAACCCAAGATCAAACATCCCTCAGTGTCCCCAAAAACCCACCCAAACTCACATTCATATCTTAAATAGGGGTAATAGACAAAACAGTGTTTTTATCAAGTGTTTGTTTAATTGTACTTAAAATGTTCACATTAGCAAGCATCCATCGGAAGAAAAGAGCTGTTCCAGACAACTCCAAAAACACGTGCAAGATGTTGGTAGTGGCTGATCATCGTTTTTTCAAGTATATGGGCCGTGGGGAAGAGAGTACTACTATAAACTATTTGGTAAGTAAGTCTACTTTGGTACTGTTCACTGGAGGACATGGAGGAAAAAAATAGTGCTTCAGTAGTTAAAACAACGTACAGCTTATACTACTTCTCTACAATATATACATTCACATCATGACTGTGTGTGCTTTTTACCTGAAAAAGTGCTAAATCATGCTTTAAAACTATTTTATTATGATTATATGGTAGTTAAATTGTCTTCAAGTTTCAGTTATAATCAAATCCTGTCCTTTCATGTACTTCTTGGGGCTATGCTATTTTCTGCCTAAGAAATGTTCTTTTTCATGTCAGAGGTTTAGGATCTCCTGGATTTTTAATTCCACTGCAAATGATCCAAGCATGTTTAAAGCTCATACAAGAGGCAAAAGCAACTTCTATAGTTTTTATTTCTAATTACTCCAGGATTCTCTGTCCAGAGCAGTAAAATTGAAGCAGGTGCAGTGAACAATTAGTTTGACTGTATGTGAGTGTTGGGACTTACCCTAAGCAGGCAGCTTGGCCCCACTCAGCTGCTTTCTCACTCCTCCCTGGTGGGATGGGGGAGAGAATCAGAAGGGTAAAGGTGAGACAACTCACGGGTTGAGATAAAAGTAGCGCAATAGATAAAGCAAAAGCTGTGCACACAAGCAAAGCAAAATTGGGAATTAATTCACTGCTGTCAGTCAGCAGATGGGTGTTTAGCCATCCTCAGGAAAGCAAGGCTCCATCACATGTACTGGTTACCAAGTAACCCAGCCAAAACTAGTGCAATGGGGTTATGCACCTGACAAGTTTGTGTGAAATAGAGCACCTACCCACAGCCTTTCAGCAGAAGTGGAGTGTATGGGTTTGGGGACTGAAAACAAAACAAGTTAAACCACTTTTGGAGGCTGGCCCTTTGCCAAGAGTCTGAGCCTGAATCTTTGAAATGCTAATCACTCTGTTCCATTTTTACTGGCTTTTTGACCTTTCTGTCCCCAGGAATGTTTACATTTCCCAGGTAACAGAGCCTCAATTAATGTATTTGCAGAGATGCTCTTATCTCAGCATCTGACATGTGCTTCTTCCAACCTAACCTACTGTTGTATTTCCTGGATAGATGTGTACTGTAAACAGCACAGTGACTGGAAAATTAAGGCATAAATTATTATGGAGTCGTTCTGAATGTCACTTTTCATTCTGAGCAAGATTGATCATTTGTATTTAATAGAAGGTGGTTTTTAAGAAGATAAGAACAGCACAAAAAGGGATGTATTGATAGTGAGCACTGACAGTAGACTTTCTGGAACTTTAAGCTTGAACCATAATGAGGAAAGTAATAGGTTTTTTGACAGGGAGAGGGAAGCAGGCCTTAAGGGTCAGTTAAACTATTTAAGCATCATGCTAAAACAAAGCAGTAAAAGCAACTTCCTCCTCTGCCATTCCCCTCAAAGAAATGCAGAAAACTAGTATATGAACAAAACATTTCACAAGATGTCTTGTTCTTAATATTGTCAGTCTTCTACTACACAAATGAAAGTGATAAATGGGAAAGTTTGTGCTGGTTTTTTATGTTGGAAAATTTTCAGGGATATTTGATAATACTCTCTGGATCCAAGTGCTATGATTTTTTGATCAGTATGTATGTCTTTTATGTTATATGAGGTTCAATTTTAATTTTAAGTGTTTCTAGATAAGTATGTTGCAGCTTCCCAGTGTGTTTTGAACTTTATTATATGAAAGCTTGGAACTAAATAACTTGTTTTTCTTTTCTGCATAGATTGAATTGATAGACAGAGTGGATGACATCTACCGAAACACGTCCTGGGACAATGGGGCCTTCAATGGGTACGGCATACAGATAGAGCAGGTATTCACTCTACTGTCCACAGGGCTTCTAGTTTAAAAGATAAAGATATGTTTTGGATATCAAGGTTTCTGATAATTTTACCTGGATTAGGGATAAAATAATCAAATCCTACATTATGAACTCCAGCCAGGAGCACACTGAATTAGCATCTTGCCAGAGGTGGTGTTAATGTTCTGACACAGCATGCCCATTTTCAGTTCCTTGCAGCTTTTGAGAGAGGAGTTTTCAGAGAGATTCTTTTGTATTTAATGTCAATTCAAAGGTGCTTTTTTTTCCAAAATATGAGCAATTCTTGTTTCTGTCAGGCACCTACTCTTTCTTAACCATGTGTTTGATGTTCGTGTCTGTGGCTAATGCTTAGCTTACAAAGCCTGAGTGGGGCTCAAACATAGATGAAAAAAACACATCCTCATGATACCACGAAGCTGGAGAGGCTGGTATAGGATGGACACACGGAATGCAGTGGCTACAATTTTTATGACTGGTCCTGAAAGTTGGTGCACAGGAATCTGGAAAAGAGCATTAGAAAGAATAGGAACCCTTCGACTCGGGGTATTGCAAGAGCTGGGATGTGAAACATAGGGACTCATGGTACAAGCTAGCTGCCCCTTTGCTGGGAAAAGGTCTGCAGGAACAAGGAAGGAGAGTTAATTGGATGGGGAGGGGGAAAGAACATGATGCACTAACTCTAGGTTATCGGGAAAGTACAGTCCTTTAAAATACATTTTGGTTAGCTAGAACTCCAAAATCGTTTGGGGTTATTTATATTAGATGTAAATCCTGGTTGTATTTGAGTGGTCTTGTTTGATAGAATAGCATGCATCTCAAAGCAGAATGTTACAGTGAAAACTGTTGATATTGCTCCATGGAGTGGCTTGTGTAGTTGGCTACAATGTGGTCAGTGTATCTTAACTAGCATAGGCTGAAAAGTTAACATTAGAAGCATGCTGAGTCTGAATTTTTCTTCTTGCAGATCTGTTGACACATTTAAGATTACATTGAAAGCTTTTCTGTAGCTGTAAAATTGATCAAAATTCCTCTACATTGTTGTTGCCCTTTTTCAAATGTAGATTATCATCCACAATGAAGCAAATCTTGTAAAACCTGGAGAAAGGCATTACAATATGGCAGAAAGTTGCCCAGATAATAAGAAAGATGCCTGGGATGTGAAAACACTGCTAGAGGTAGGTTGTAACCCTTGAAAAATTGTGCCACTTTACAACAAATTACTCATTCATACAGCTGCTCTGTAGTAACAGAGGAAACTCCTCTACTTCCTTTGCATGGGGTGTAGATGTTACAGAAAACCCAACTAGCTGCTGTGCCCTGTAGCCTGTGGTAAAGGGCTCCATTGTGTAATTACAGAGCACACACCAGTTAGAATTATTAATAAGTGGCCTGAGTCAGAAAGGCAGTCCTGATATGGCTGGCCCTGAGACTGGCTGCCTTGTGACCTTCATCAAATTATTGTACTTAGTTTTCCCCTCTCTGTGAAAAGGAGAAACGAACAGACACATTATGTAAATGAATGTGTGCAGTGTACTTGGGTATTTATTTAATTTTCTACAACTCTGTAGGACAGATATCAGCTGATTTTTTCTGACTTAACCAGATCTAGAAGTTGCCTGTCTGGCACATTAGATAAATTTCCTTATCTATAGACTTCTAATACATGCTGTAAAATGTTTTACAAAGGTTTGACTTTTTTTTTTTCTTTAAAGCAATTTAGCTTTGATATTGCTGAGAAAGCAGCTCACGTGTGCCTTGCTCATCTCTTCACATATCAAGATTTTGACATGGGAACACTTGGATTGGCTTATGTTGGCTCTCCCAGACCTAACAGCCATGGTGGCATTTGCCCTAAAGGCAAGGCTTCATTTTTTTCTGTTCCAGTTGTGGGTTGAATGCTAGTTTTTATTTGTGTTTAGTCTTTGACTTTCACAGAGCATGATGTGTTAGACTCTAATTGTTGTTTTTTGGCTAGAATAGATGGAGCTGGAGCTGGAAAAAGAAGGGAGGGGAAGGATAAAAGTCACTAAGCTATCTGGTGTGAGCAAGCTGCCTGGAACAAACCCTAAACCAAGGGCTGCTTTGTATGGGTGCATCTTGCAGCGCTTCTGGAATGGCAGATGCTGTTGACTTGGAAATTTCTTCTGTTTTCCCCTTTACTGCAGTACATGAGCTGTTTGTGCTGCGCTTGAAAGATTCCCCCACTCCAAAAGCTGGCAAGAGGCAGGGTCTTGCTGGTTGGTGAGCCTGGGAGAACAATAAAGCTGTTCATATCCCCAAACAACTATCACTCTCTCCCTCAAAAGTCCCTGAAACCCAAGAAAAATGTTTGGCTTCTTTGATTCGTTTCTTTCTCACTTCTATAGCTTATTACAGTCAAATTGCCAAGAAGGACATCTATCTGAACAGTGGGTTAACCAGCACCAAGAACTACGGGAAGACCATCCTCACAAAGGTAGGAGAGTATCCTCTGCAGAGTGGGAACGGTTGGTGTACGTATGCGTGTGTTGGTATGTGTGCCATGGGATTTTGACAGGCTTCCATGCTCTCTCAGAAACAATCTGCTGTCTTTCTGATTGCATCAGATCCCTGGGGACAAAGATGTAGGTCACAAAACCAAAATCATTGGTTTTGTTCTTGCTGACAAGGGGACTCAGGACTGAATGGAGTTGAAGACTGAATTCACTGTGGAACAGGAATGAGGAAACAGAGCTAGTGTCTAATACGAGCTGTAGTTGTCCAGATATAAACAGGATTTTGATATCTAAAGATGAATTTAAATGTATTTTGCTTTAAAAAAACTCAGCAGACAAACCAAAGCCAAACCCTAAAACAGAACAATCCGTATTATACGAGTATTAATGTTATACAACAAGATTAAGAATGAAATTAGTCTGCTGACTCAAATAAGAAAAAACTAGTGTGTTTGCTATTACGTACACCTCCAACACGCAGGTGGACAATTTTCTATGCCATTTGCAAGGTAAAGCAGTGAAAGTAGTGCAGGCAAAGTAAGAGCTGTAGTTTGGGCCTTCTAATGAAATTCCTTTACCTGTTTTTTTCTGTGTCACCTGCATGAATAAAGCAGAGAACAGTATAAAAGGCAAGGCTTATTAGTGCTTATACTAAGAGTAATGTAAATTTATACTGTCTGGATATTTTTTTTATACTTCCTGAGATAGTATATACTTAAAGGCCTGAATAGGAGCTTTGTCTCACTTTTCAAGATCCCAGAGCAGTGCCTGTGTTTGCATCTACCAAATCTTTGCAGTTGGGCATATTTCTCTTTTGCTGACTTCTGCTGACTTCTCAGTTGTGCTTTTCTGTAGCCTAATTATAAAGGGAATTCGTAATTGGTGTGTGGGCTAAAACTTGGCACAGAAGCTGTCAAGAGGCTAGAAAAAAAAAAGACAGTGAAGCTTTGTGTGAGAGGGATTTGGACAAAGAGCTCTAGCTGTTGCCATGCTATTTGCATTTTTCGTTCAATCTCCAAGCTGGAGTTCTGCCTTGGATTACAAAGGAAATTGAGTTTTCTGTCTTCCCAGTGGCTGTCACAAAGCTTGGGATGAGGCAGAAGGAGGATTATGGGTTGGTTTCTCAGGAAGAGTGTAGCACTTGGGTTTTGGAAGACAAAAAAAATCTGCTTAAAACCCTTCCGCAAGTTAAACACAATCATGCACGGGAGGGATGTCTGGGCAGTTTTCCTGTCTGTGACTCTCATGTTAGCCATGCCTATCCTGGGTACCCAGGGTACTGCTTCTTGCAGTGCTTGGTCCCTCCTGTGCCTGCACAGCAGCTGAAATGACATTTACCTTGTCTAACTTGCTTCTGTGTTTCTTGAACTGCTCAGTTCCCTGTGGTTAACTGTTCTTTCTGTGCTCGTTTTGTGTTTGTCACCTTGTGAGCTTGACACTGCCAGCTGGTCAAGGCACAGCAGGGAGGCGTGAAGTGCAGCAAGGCAGAGCCAGTTTGGGATCCTCAGTAGAGGAGTCCTGTCTTGCATAAATGATGTGGGAAATCCATCCCTGTTGGGCCACATTCGTAGATGTCTTTCCTGGTAATCATGCAATAGAAGAGCTTATTCAGCACTCCTAGTGTCATCATCCATTTAGAAGAAATAATTCTAATGGTAGGAAATGTTAAACAGGAGATTGACTAATTGTAGTAGCTGGTGTTTGTGTGGATTGGTTTTTGTTTCAACTTTTTATGCCTTCCAGCTATTTAAAAGCAATTTTTCATAATTTAAATATCTGCATTGCATTGAAAACAAGGCTGAATCAGTATTCTAGGACAGCATTTTGCCTTTTACAGTGGTTTAGTATTTAGACTTAGTTCTGGAACTTGCCTTTGGAAATGGACCATAATTTTACTTACCCTCAGTTTCTCACTTTAAAAAAAAAAAAACAAAACAAAACATCCCTTTCCATCTCAGTGTATCTTGGATTACTGGTGGCCTGGAACTAGCTGGGATATTCTGTCCTGTCCTGCTCAGACTGATTTTTTCCAGCATTGTTTTTTTTCATGTCCATAAAAGGAGGCTGACCTGGTTACGACACATGAACTTGGACATAACTTTGGAGCAGAGCATGATCCTGATAGTCTGCCAGAGTGTGCCCCCACTGAAGACCAAGGAGGAAAATATGTTATGTATCCAATTGCTGTCAGTGGAGATCATGAAAACAACAAGGTACAGTTGCGTAGTTTTGCTTCCATGTATAAGTTTCTGCTATGGTCAGTGACCTTTTGTATGAAAAGTCTATTTAGTTAATGATTCCTGTAGCTTGAAACCATCAGGAATGTAATGGATTAGCCACAAGAAGAAAACATACTTGCATGCTGTTGGGTTCTCTGAAAGATAAGCTCATCCTTGGATTCTGAGTTTCACTGGAGTTCATAGCATGTCCAGGTGCTTTTTTAATTAGTTGTTTGTAATTAGCTGTGGCAACATGCTGCTAAAAGCAAATCATCAGCAAGAGTCAAATACAGGACCTTCAGTACCAAATAGCCTTTGGGTGGTCCATAGCTTTTCTTGTTGGAGAGAGACTGCCAGATGCCACAGCCATGGTGCTCACCAGTCTCAGAAGCTCGCAGTGGCAGCGTGGACTTGACATTGTGCCTGTTCTGCAGATAAGAAACCAAGATTACTGAGGGAATGATGAGTCTGCAGTCTGGTCTGACTTGTGGTTCAGCCTAGCCCCACTGCCATGAGGCAGCACAGTCTCTCCCCATTGCTACAACTTCGCATCCCTTCCCTGGGATGGACTAGCGTCCTCTAGAAGCTGTTGGAGTGCTGGAGTTGGCTCTTTGACTCTGAGCCAGACAGCATGTAGGTGTCGCTGCATTGTAACGTAGCAAAGTTCTTTATGGGCCCAACTGTTAGTTTCCCATCTTAAAAATTTTCAGGGGTATCAAACTGACAGAGGGATTAACTGCTTTCTAAGGCACCAGAATTTGGAGGCATAAGGAGGCTGAGACTGGTTGTGATGCCACTTGCTGACAGAAAGGTACGGTCCTCAGTGCTGATCTTTCTCCATGTAATTCTCTAGATGTTCTCAAGCTGCAGCAAAAAATCCATCCATAGAACCATAGAGATCAAGGCCCAGGAGTGCTTCAAAGAGCGCAACAACAAAGTGTGTGGGAACTCCAGGGTGGATGAAGGGGAGGAATGCGATCCTGGCCTCTTGTACCAACAGGCTGATCCCTGCTGCTCCGCAGACTGTAAACTGAAAGATGGTGCCAAGTGCAGGTAAGGAGAAATAAGCTGCAACTTCTCTTAACATGGGAGAGAACGATGCGCAGGGCTGAAAGCTCCTAAAGCCACCTGCAGTGTTGTGGACCTGTTTGCTGGCTTTAAGGCTAAACATGTGAGCCGAAGACAATGTAGGGTTTCAGGGGAGACTGCTATGTGCATGCACTGTTTGCATACATTAATTTTTATAGCATTCTGTTACTTTTTCTGAGAAGTGCCAAGTGCTACAAGCTTGAAGATGGTGGTTGTTTTTTTATTTAAGAGCAAAATCAGGCATTCAAAAATTAATATTAAACATTTCCTGTGCAAACTTCTGTGCAAATACGTTTTTCACTTGTGTTGCAAGGGGGCGTTAGAATGGGATACTGGTATTTTCAAGACTGGTGCAAAACATGTTAGAGCAGGCAACACAGTGACTGCACTAAATGAGTCCTTTTCCTGTTCTTGCTCGTTGGAGTGTTTGTGTCCCTGTTGCAATGCTGTGTCCCATCTGTTTTTTCAGAGTTCAGCTCTGTGTCATGTAACAGTAGAGAACTTGTGCAACTCATGTTGTTTAGCAAGAAAATTCCCTCCACTTTAAGGATGATGATTGTACTAAGGGTCTTCTTGTGTTAGATGCAGAGCAAAGAGAATAAAAGAGAGGGCAGAATAAAGAGTAGTAAAACCTTCAGGACAAATGGGGAAGTGGAAGATCCTGTCCAAAGTTGCATGGCAAGTGACAAGAGGATCCAGGTGCCTTGAATAAATACAAAGGTCCCTGTGTTGTCTCTCAATGTCTTGTCCTCTCTATATGCTTTTACCTTTGGTAAATGAAGAGTAAGTGGGTGTGTAGAAAGGTGGTCGTGGGAGGGAGTAGAGAGGGCAAAGGTTTTGCAACAGTCAGTCAATAAAGTAGCTTGCTTTTTTTTTTTCCCCCTAAACAACCTTTTTTCCCTGGTTTTGTCATGCCATACTTCTATTTTCTTTTATATATAAAAAAAAAAAGCTCAATATTTCTTCATTTCGTTTTGATCTTTCCACAGTGATCGGAACAGTCCCTGCTGTAAAGGTTGCCAGTTTGAAAGTGCACAGAAGAAATGCCAGGAAGCCATAAATGCCACTTGTAAAGGAGAGTCTTTTTGCACTGGTAGGATGTGGTTCTGTCCCCTTTACATCAGCTTGCCAAGTGCTTCAGGCTCAGTGTCCTGTTCGATCTGCTTTCAAACTAGTGCCCTTTATTCATCCAGTACATGTAATTTTAGAGATCAGCTAAGCATCACAAAATTGCCCTATAATGAGTTTCATTGTAGTTCAGGAGTCATTTGGTGATTTACTGCCCAGAAGAAAATGAAAAATGTTGGGTTTTTATTATTTCTTTTTTCTTTGTTTCTTTCCCTTAAAAGAAGAAAAAGCAAACCAGTGTGTGTCACTGGGAGGGAACAAGAAAGAGCTGAATCTTGCCATAGAAAGGGTGGAATTATTGCAACTCTGCTTCAATTGTCCACTTGTTTACTTCCTCCTCATAATCTTTTCTGGAGGCAAGAAGTTGAGTCAGAGCTCCTGCTTTGCTGATGGTGCCTCCAGGGTCTGTTACCTACTGCTTGGTTGCCAAAGTGCCACAGTGCCTGAGTTATTGAAAGCCTCCAAAGCTTCTGCTGCCCCTCTGAGGAGCTGGCAGGCAGCTTGCAGATGAAAGCCAAGAACAAACTATTGGGATTTCCCCCCCAGGATGAGTCTGTATTTCCTTTATTGCCCTTTTTTTCCTTCTGCACACTTAGGTGCTCTGCCCTTTGCTCTAACACAGTCCTCCCACCCTGTCGACCCCTATCTGCAGGGAACAGCAGCGAGTGCCCTCCTCCAGGGAATGCTCCAGATGACACAGTCTGTGTGGACATGGGGAAGTGCAAGGATGGGGAGTGTGTCCCTTTCTGCGAGAGGGAGAAGAACCTACGGTCGTGTGCATGCAATGGTGGGTGACATGGGACTGAACTGTGTGCCTCATCTCTGCTCCTCCGAGAGTGCTGGCTTTGCTGTGGGTTTGCCTGTTGGAGGACAGAGTTTCTTGTTTCTGAAAAAATATAAATGTTAGTTTTTTAAGGGCTAGTGCTTTCTGTTTGGAAAAATAATGTAGATGTCCTCTTGTCCTCTGATGGTCTGGAACCCCTTCACCTGCCTGTTGATGACTGCAGCGTTCGGGTATCACCTTGGAGAGCTTAGTTCCACTGTGTGCCCTAATATGTTGCACAGGGAACATCTAGTGGAGTTTCATGCTTGCTCGTCAGAGTAACTGGAATTGGGTGACTCACACAGCCCTGCCTTCCTTATGGGGAAGCTGGGCAGAAACACGGTCAGCCAGGGAATGTGCAGGGTTATGCATCTGCTGGTTACAAGTTGCAGGTGACTCTTGGTGCTTCTGAGCAATGAGTTTGTTGCTTTATTACAGAAACGGATAATTCCTGCAAGGTGTGCTGCCGGGACGAGCAGGATAGGTGCATACCATACGTGGATGCTAACAACCAGTTCCTGTTCCTGCGCAAGGGGAAGCCCTGCACTGTGGGCTTCTGCGATACAAATGTAAGTTTTCCCAGATGGCAGTGCACTGCATGCTCTGCTGCAGTGGTTGGGTGCTCGAGTCCTCTGTGTCAAGGACTGTGCTGGGCAAGAGAAGCCAAAGCTTGACCTGCTGCTGAGCAGGATGATACTGTGTAAGCATTTACCCCATGGGGTAAATTTTAAAGGATGTCTGAGTCTGCAGATGGAAGTTAGTTCTGCAGGGACCTGTGCAAAGTAAAGCTGTTACCTTCTGCCATAGCTTGTTACTCCTGTCTTCTGCTCCCCACAGCTCAGCCAGCTGGCAGTTTTTGCAGAGGAGGTGAATGAGCTCTGTCCTAAGCTCAGCTAGGTTTGCAGTGCTCGCTATTTCAGTTGTTCACATTAGCTCAGTTGATTTTGACTAAAATAATTCAGGTCAGGGACCAATCACATGAGGTAGTATCTGATAGGGGCAGTGAGCCCATGGTAGGGAGACTGGTGGGTTGCAGGCACTCAGTGACCATTTCTGTGGTACAGCTGCACAGACAGTCACATCGCCCGCAGTCCCCAACAGTCAAAGCTAAACTGGGGGGTTGGCAGAGGTGAATTTGTGAGGACACACCTCAGCCCTTCTGCTGGCAGATCTGAAAGGGAAGTGAACTGCTGTGTTAAACCAGCACAGCCAGATCTGGGAGTCTGTCTGTCTGTAACCTTGGGCTCCTGAGAGCTGCAGCCTTCTCGGTGGGTAATGGGAACTGAGGCTTCCAGTGCTTAAACCTCTGCAGAAACTTCAGTTTTGTGACCCCTAACATGGGGCAAGGGTAGGGTGGTTTTTTGCATGGTTCAAGCTTTAAAACTTCATCTGTTTCAGACAGCAATAGAATTGAAACACTTTTGCCAAAAATAAAGGCAGTAAAAATGGACTGCTGCTAATGGGTATGAGTGTAAAGCTGTATTCAGAATGTGTGTCAAGTGCTGCTGTGTCTGTAGTTTTCATTTCTTTACCCTCTTTGTATCTTCTTCCCTCTCTTGAGAAGGCAGCAGTTAACGCTTAGATAGCGTGAGATTATTTTGTAAATAGGTGTTTATTTTTGCAGGGTAAATGTGAGAAGCAAGTACAGGATGTGATTGAACGATTTTGGGACTTTATAGACCAACTCAGCATCAATACTTTTGGTAAGATGTGTAACTGTATCCTTTGGGTTTTTTTTTTTAGTTTATGACATGAACCTCTAAAGCCTCTGAGGGAGCTGGCTGTTTTATTCATCTGTGTGCAAGGGTGGCTAGTAACTGTGTTTCTGACATATTAATATATATTTTTGCCTGAAGTTTGACAATACTGAGCTCTCCTGTTAAAGCTGAAAGGATGGGGGGTTATTTTGCGTTTTTCCACTGTTATTTTCTGGGCCTCATCCAAGCTTGTAAAGGAGTTGATAGCTTCTTGTCTGAATACCAAGAAGTAGGTCAAATAGAGAAAAGGAAATGACAGTCTTTTTAGAGGTCAGCTAGGTTCAGCATAGTATAAAGTGGGCTCTCAGTGGGATTTAAATGTCAACAGACTGGGAGAGGAAAACTTAATTTCCCTCTTCTTTAAAAAGACCACTGGGGTCACTCACCTCCAGCTGTGTGCCCAGCGATTGTGAGTGGGCCCCCTTGGTCTTCATCCCCACCGTGCAATCTGAGTGGGTAGCCCTGGGTGTAACCCCCCAGTGTCTCACTCTGTGTCACTGGAACCATACAAAACCCTGGTAACTTGCCAGTGCTGTGTGATGACTGGGTAACTCCATATGCTTGTGGAAATGCTGTGCCTACTGAGTGTCATTAGCTGGGTTTGGGGATTTCACTCTTGAGTTCTAGGGTAAAAAAGTAGTTTCTGAGGTAATTGGTAAAGCTATGTGGTCTGCTTAGGTAGAGGCAGTTTGTGCATCTTAGATGTTCAAGTATTTTGTTCATGGAGGCAGGTAGTTATCACTTGACTGTAAAACCAGAATTTGGTAACAGACTTCCAGTGTGTCCAGAGCATTTTGAGAGAGACAGCTTGGGTAGCTCAGTATAGCCTTTTCCAAATCAACTCAAATGTTTATGGCCTGTCAGCATTTCTCATCAGAGAGGAACAGAGGAAAAAACCTGTTATTGTTAACACATTAGATACAATTTTCTAAAATTGTATAATTTCTTTTATCTTTGCTTAGTCTTGCAGCCTGTGCTTCTGTGAGCAATTCTGTGGCTTGGCTTGCACGAGCAGTGGCTGCAGAATGGGGACAGATGTGTATGTTTATGAAACAGTATTTGGTAGGTAACTAACAGATCTGAACTAATTTCACAGGGAAGTTCCTAGCGGATAATATAGTGGGTTCTGTGCTTGTCTTCTCCTTACTTTTCTGGATTCCTCTCAGCATCCTTGTGCATTGTGTGGTGAGTAAGCTGCCTTGAAGATGTTGGATTGAGCTGTAAGAGAACACCCTTCATATATGAAATGGCAGATGTCTGTGGGAGAAGGTGATGGAAAGCTTTTAGCAAACCCCAGGGGGGAATCCAGCATATACAAGACTTAGTGCTCCCTCGGGAGGCAAAACTCCAGCTAAACTCTGCTGGGCTCAGGCAGACCCAGAGCTCCCATGAATATTCCCCAGAGCTCCCATGAATATTCCCCAGAGCTCCCATGAATATTCCCCAGAGCCCTTCCCATTCTCTCCTAGGCAGATTTTCTTCCTCTGCCTCCCATATTCTACCCAAGTTTAATTTTGGTAACTTTCATTAGAGTCAAAGTTTTGTAAAGCCCTGCTGAGAAATAAGACACCCACATTCTGTGGGGAGACCGAGAGTGGGAATCAGTCTTGGTTGAGCTTGGATGGATGGGTAAAGGAGAGAGGGAGCTCACAGCAACTGAGAGCGTGGGCATGTGGAGTGATGCTGACAGCACCGTGGGGTTAGAGCACAGGGTTCCTGCCCCCACGGGTGCTCTGGGATGGATAGGAAGGTATGGGAGGTAAGGGAAGGGAGAAGAGCCCCACACCCTGCTGTGTCTCTGCAGGGAAACAAGGACAGGGACCTTGCAATTGGGGAACTAACTTTCTTATTTTGTGTGTGTGTGTTTTGGTTTGGTTTTGTTCATTTGTTTTCCAATAGGACAAGAAATTGGACAAGCAGTATGAGGAGAACACCAAATCCCTGTTTTGCCCCAGTGTAAGTTGATGTCTGAATACGAATTGGCAGAAAGTTATCCAATGTGTATTAGAGAATCTGAACCTAAGGTGTGTGCAGAGTGTTTAGAAAAGAAGTAATAGTAGACCTGGAGCCCTGTGCCTCATGCTGTAGATGGATGAATCAATTTGAGGGGAAGCTGTTTTCTTGAACAAGTCTATGGTTGATATATCAAGCTCTTCAGCCTGGCAGTCTCTGATTCTCCCTTCCTGTAAGAGCTGTGGCTTAACCCTGTTGACAAAGCAGCTCCCTCGCAGCAGCCACAGCTCCCGGGGCAGGAAGCTACTGTGCTCTGCAGAGCACCAGCAGGGGGTCTAGGACATCTCAGTGCCCGGACAACTCTCTGCAGATCAGCACGGGGCTGACGCAGGGCAGTGCTGGAGAGATGTCCTGGCGGAGAGTTGTCCCTTCCCATGCAGCGGGCACCTGTGCACAGGTCCCCTCAGCACGGATCATTCGGCAGCTTCAACCACAGACGCCCTGTTCCCAGCCAAGCGGTGGCAGCAAAGAACAAGGCTCAGCGGGGAGACACTGCAGAAAAATCTCTGCAAGATGTGGTGTTTTTGCAGAATGGTTGTTTGCAGGAGTCAGCTTCTAGTGGCCAGGTGTGCTAAAGCCTTGCAGTTGCATATGGCAAAGCTGGTGCCAGGACCTGTTCAGTGACACTTCTGACCTTGTGTAGATAGTGAGTTGGGAGATGTCCCGTCCCATCCCCATGGGCTGAGGGAGGTTGGTTTTGATTCTCTGGGTGGTAGGAGGAGGGACCACAAACACTCTCAGGAGGTTTTAATAAAACAATGTTTTACTCCAAACTCCAACAACATACAAAGGAACAGGCTGCCAAGGCGGGCAGAACATAAACAATCACAATAAACTTATGGCAACATTTCCCTCACAGAAACTGTAAATGACAAACAAATAGATTGGAAAAAACTTATCATGGTGTTACTTATAACCTGTAATAGCCCAGAATGAAGTTGGAAACAAAAAGGAGAACCAGAGGGTGCATGGGAAAGAGAAGGAGGGAGAGAGAGAGGGAGGGGGAGAGAGAGAGTGAGACAAGGACAGAGAGAGATACCACCACTCCCAGGATCTCCCACTGGTGGTCTTTCTGGTTATGATCCTGAAGTGGTGGGCAAGAGTGAGAAGAATGAGAGTGAAGAGACAGGAAAGAGGAAGAAGTTCAGTTAATACCTAACTCCTCCAAGCCAGTGGTGGAGCAAGTGCATGTGTGAGAAACAGTCAGTCTCCCCCTGCCCCTAGAGACAGAGGGGCACCACCTGACACAACCGAACCTGCTCCACAGGTGTCCTGCCACATTAACCCATGGAATGCCAGTACTGGGATTCCACAGGAGAGAAGAGCAAAAAAGTGCCTGGATAAATTTTACAGTCCAGCACAGGGCACCTTCTGACATAGATTTTCGGGTATCTTGTTCAGTGCTTTGACAGCCTAATTCATATTAATAAAACTGAAATACTGAATTAAGGAAGGATAATTTTGTAATGGGAGGGGAAAAAAGCCTTGTAGAGCTCCTGTGCAACCACGGGGGGAAGCACGCTGAAGTCAAAGACTGCCAAGGCAGATTGCCTCTGTCATCTACTCTGATGTAACTGAAGGTGAGCTGGTCTTGAATATCATAAAAAAAAAGTCACCTTAGAGCTTTACACCTGAATTCAATCAAGAGAATCCCAGAAGCAGGTGTAGCAACAGAGCACACATATAATGGGCTCCTTGCACCAGCAACAGTTTAACAAACAAATCTCGTGTCTTTTGGATCTGCTAAGGATTGAGTGGTCAGGAAATGCAGCACTGGTAACAAGTAAACATCCTGTCCAGCATTAGCATGTACTAAGGTTTGTGGAGATTTTTTTTATGCCCAGAGGAGTCACTGGGATTTAACTTAATCTGGGTTGCAGAATTTAGGTGTGTTCACAGTGGTCCCTCTGGTCTTTGACCCTGTGTTCAGTGCAGCTTCTTGCACATGAAACAGGGAACTCTTCAGGTTGAAGAGTGGAATAAGCTGCATTTCCAGCACAGGCTTTGCCAAAGTGGTCCTGGGCCCCAGGGGAGGTGGGGCTGAGCTGCCACCTCTGTCCCACGGAGGCTGTCACCTGTGGTGTTTTATATGGAAAAGGAACAAGCAGAGATAAACAGGCCTTTCTGCCTTTAGTGCTTAGCCTCGCTGGATTTCTTGAGGAAAAACCAACACAGTACTTCTGTTGGATGTTACCTTGCTCTTAAGTGAGCATAAATCTAATGTAAAATCCACAATCTGACTTCTTTTCTCAGGAGTCTAGTGGCTCCAGCCCAGCTAGGGCAGGGTGGCCTGTGGCAGCATGAGGGCGGTCAGCACGGCACTGCTGGGAGTGGAGGGGAGGAAGCAGGAGCCTTTAAACAGATCTGACAAGTGCAGGTGCTCCTCAGGAGGTGTCCATTGCCTGTTTGTAAACAGTGCAAAAACTGAACCCTGTGTCAGGTCTTGGTTGCTTGTCCCAGTGCTGTGGCTGCTTTTGTCTTGCAGAATGTGGAGATGCTCAGCAGCCTGGACTCCGCCTCCGTTCGAATCATCAAACCCTTCCCCGCGGCGCAGTCGACGAGCCGGCACCAGCCGCTGCAGCCCATCGCAGCCGTGCCCGCCGTCGCTGCGGCGCCCAAACAGGACCACCAAAGAATGGACACTATCCAGGAGGACCCAAGCACTGACTCTCACATTGATGAGGATGGGTTTGAGAAGGACCCTTTCCCAAACAGCAGCTCGGCCGCCAAATCTTTTGAGGACTTGACAGAGCATCCTGTCATTAGGAGTGAGAAAGCTTCATCCTTTAAACTACAGCGCCAGAACCGGGTGGACAGCAAAGAAACAGAATGCTAGTGTCTTGCTGCCTTCTAAATGTATGACTTGTGTCTGCAAAATAAGGATCTAAAACCATTTCATTTATATAAATATAAATATATGTATATATATTTTTGTGAGGGAGTGGGAGAAACAAGGAAGTGACCTACTGCAGATGCTGGTCATGTGTATGACCTTCCTTAAATTACATTTATTAGAGCATTATATCTTTTAAAAAGGAAAATCCAAACTAGAACTGGCTTGTTTTTAAAGCTTTTTGGATTTGTTTTTCTATTTCCTTGACCTTTAACATTTCCTCCAACCTGTGGTGCAAAACCGAATATCCTGCTGGATATTGGAGTGTGTATATCAGCCTTTTTTATAATTTAATATTTTGTAGTCTGACAGCACTGATAGACAATATTAAGGGGCTTCTAAAAACAAAATGAAAACGCTGCAGTGTGTTCCATATAGAGTAGATCGTTTAGCAATTTAAGGTACATAGCAACAAAAGTCTAAGCAGATGCCTTGAGAACCAAATGAGTAATTAAAAGAGAAAAATATAGTCCCACAGCATTAAATGAAGATGCATAATCAGAATCAAGAAGCTTAAGATACACAGCTTCTAAATAAATAAAAAGGGTCATACAGAGGCTGTTAAACCTTGTACGTTCCTCTAGCATGAAACTCTCTTGCCTGTAGCAGTGAGGTTGTCTTGTCTTGGTGTCTCCATTGCAGAGAGGCTTTTGTTGGGAGTTTCCTGCTCTGCATTAAGAGGCTTGTGTGTTGCAGGTGTCTGGTAGGGGAAGGAAGTTTAAGTGGAGAAATCAGTTATGTGAATGACAACCATTTTAACCAGCTGTTTACAGCAGTTGTTTCAGTGCAAAAATATTTCTCCATGTTATTTACAAAGAGGTTAACACTATTGTTGAGATGTTCAAAGAGCTGAGCCTCAGTTTTTCTGGGTCTGTGTGGCCTTCAGAAGCTCCTACTGCAGAAATAAATGGGGGAAGGGGAATTCACTCCACTGCAGGGGAGGCATTTGTTTAAAAAAACAGTTATGAATTCAATCAAAAAATAAATAAACCTTTGTTAAACTTACAGGGCAAGTATAAGGAGGAGAGTTCATGAATTCAAGTTCTCACACAGGAAGTAGTACAATGTGATGTTAAAAGTTGGTAATTAGATGGTGTCCTGTGAGACAGCTGGAGATCTGTGAGCTGGGAGTGGTACAGGAGTGTTGTAGCTTAGTAGATGGACTGACACAGTGGAGTCACAGAGCAGTTGTTGTGATAGTAAAGCAGCATCTTAATTCTGCATCTGTTTTCTCCCACACTAATGTTGATAAAACTGACATAAAATGTGACCAATGGTAGAACCATTTTAACTGTTACAAGCCTGAGCTCAGCCACAGGGGAACCGCAGCTGCGGGAAAAGGATCCAAACCTGTGCTGAAAGGATTGCAGGAGTGCCCAACTCTCCTCCCCACCCAAGGATGCTTGTTACACTAATACTTGAACGTGTGCCTTATGGTATTCCTATCTGACTAGCTGTTGTGTTTTATATACTGGTTTTGAACTTTGTTTTGTTGTTGTTTGGGTTTTCTTTTTTTTTTTTGATTCAGTGCAAAGTGTGTGTGTGAGGAGTTAATTTAATTCCCAGTACAGTAAAACCTTTTTATATTAAAAAAGAAAAAAAAAAAAGCCAAACAAGTGCTGTTTCTGTAGAGTCCTTTTAGAAAAGGTCTCAATTCTCTGTGTCAAACCTGAAGTTAAAAGCGCTGCGTGCAGCTGGACACAAGCCACTTGTTTCTCGCTGCTCACCTCTGGAACTGCTCCTGCAAGGCCAGGCCCTGAGCATCTGGGGTGCAGATCTGCACCTGCAGGGCTGCCCTGCACCCTAGGGGGGATGGTGCTGGTCTTGCCCTCTGTCTTGAGGATTATGGTCAGTTCTGACAGTGCAATTCGTACCTCAGGTAGCAAATCCATACGTACGTGTTCTCAGCACTAAGGGTTTTACATCCCAGATGAAAACCAGGCAGTGGCAGGTGCATGGGAGCATGAAAACAGAGGTGTGGAGCAGGCCTTGGAAATCACAGAATTCACCACCCCCAAGTTGAGATGTATGCCAGAAGCTGTGAAATTGGGCATGTTTTTGTAACATCTAAAGCAGAAAAGTCCACAGGTTCCCCAGGGAGCCCCTTCCACTGTTCAGCCAGTCTTTACTGTAAGCATGTCATGCGGACAGGCCAGTCCAGTTTAATGTTAATAAATATTTATAAATCAAACTCAGTTCTGGTCTAGTGCCAGGCACGTGAACAATAACTACTTATGTTCTAGTTTATAACCCTATTATATAGTAGATGACAGGTCTTGGCCAACTTTCTCAGTTCCTTGGTGAAGCAAAGGCAGCCCCAAGGTGCTAACAGCACAGGACAGCTTGATGTGCTCTCATCAGTCTCTGTCTCACCCAGTGCATCATAAATACATCACTATTGGCACGAGCTGTTGTGACAATGTAAATGTTAATGCAGCCCAGAATTATGTGGGGGTTTTAGCTGCAGTGATACACTGGTTCACTTTCATCCACAGCCCTGTGGTATTCTTGTTTCTTCTCCTCTTTGGCTGGCTTGACAAAGTTATGTCCCAAACTGCTTTTTTTTCCATGCTTGTTGAATTTCATCATGTTGCTGGTGATTTCTTTTTTTTTTTTTTTCTTCCCCCTGGCTTGTAAAGGTAGTTGTATACTTGCTGTTCTCTTGGCTAAGCATTATACACTATGCAGAACGTTTCTGTTACATCAGCTGTTAAATTACAGATGAAGGCTAAGACTCACTTGAACTGTCTCCTCAATCTGATGGCCAAATTACATATGGCACAGCTGTGCCAGCAGAGATGCAGACCCTTTCTAGTAGTTTCTACAAGATCCAAGCTTCTCAACAGCAGCGTGTGCTTCACCAGTTTTATGCTGCCCCAAACCATGCGCTGTGTGAAATCACAGACTGGTTTGGGTTAGAAGGGACCTCTAAACCAACCCCAAATCTGTCTAAATGCAAGAAGCTGCTGCTGCCAAAATAAGCGGCACTTTAAAATCCCTGCTCTGAAGTACAATGCCTCGCTATCAAATGCCTCACTGAAGTGTAGATTACTGCTTTGACTGCTGTATTACAGCCAAATAAATTAATCTGGACTGACATTAATGGCTTTTGACAAACTCCACACTACTGCCCCTTATCAGCTCCTAGGTGTTTAAAGCTAGTAGATGGTACTAATCAAGGTGTAGTCCCCAAAGCTCAGCTAGGCCACAAACTCCTCAGGGCAGCTGAGACTCGTTTTCCCCTGAGTCTTCCCAGGAACAAGCTGCTCATCCCCACAGATGTTCACACTACTGGCACAAGCAGCATGCAGACAAACCACCCCAAGACACACCCTGAGTGGTATCATTTTTACTCTCCTACAGACCAAGAGAAGGGGACACGGAGGGGTATTGACAGGGGTCTCCCCATGGCCCCGTTCCCCACAAATGTGCTGTTTGCAGCTCCATGCTGGACATGGGCTGTTTGTGAACAGACAGGCCTTGTCAGGCTTGCTGCTTCAGCTCCTGGATGCAGGGGATCTCACAGCAGACTGGCCTCAGGGTTGGTATGGTCCACATCACGCCAGTAAGGAAGCAGTGAAGGAAGAGCAGACAGTTTTTTTTCCAGGCGTGACCAAAGTTGTGCTGCCACAAAGCTGTTGCCTTTTGTTGATAAATGGAGCCCATCAGACAAATAGGAGGAGAAATCCTACAAGGGAGGTTACAACCATAGATTAATGTATTTGTTAGTTGCAAAGAGAAGGTCTTGAGTAATTTTTAAGTTCTTCGAAGCCAACTGGTTTTATTTTTCACCATTTGTATTAAACTATTAAGAGAATATTCTGGTGGCCTAACTCACTGCTGTTCATCAGGAAAAGATGACGGGATTGAGCGATGCAATGAAAATACTGAGTCTACTGCAGCACCAGGGAGTACAGGAAAGAGAAAAGATTCAGTGTTCAAACTGGAGTTAACCTGCTTATGGGAGAAGATTGCAATCTCTGTCACATGGACAAGTTTGGGTATTTGGTTAGAACCATCAGCAAGGTACTCGAGCAACCTGATCTAACTTTACAGTTAGCCCAGTGCTGTGCAGCAGGTGGGATCAGGTGCCGCCAGAGGCCCCTTCTGACCCAACTATCCCATGATTCTACGTCAAAGGAAACACACCCAGGGGACATTTGCTAACCAAAGATGAGGGCCAGGTTGTATTAAGCTTTATTTCTTGTAGCCCACTGTGAAGCATTCTGGATTATTTTTTTCTCTCCCCAAAGTGTAATGTGGGTATGTTTTGTATCCTTTCAGTGATGATGCAGCACTATGGCCTGTCCCCATGCTAAACGATACATTTCACAAATCATCACAAAGCCTTTCTCATTACATCATACCTGATTCTTTTGCATCAGTGTCCAGAGGTCAAGTACATCTGTTCCACAGTCCCTGGCTACCTGAACACAGGCCTGGGCATATTCCCCAGTGGTGGCATTGCAGCGATTTAATTTATCACCTATCAATCAGAAACAAAGAAAACATTTAGCAACCGCAACTGACACGGCCTGATTCCAGTCTTCCTGTCATGCAATTCATCAACTCTTACTCCAGTCCCTCCTTGCATCTGATGCACCTGATGATTCCCATTTCTTCACACTGCCACCTCTTTCCTCCCTTCATTTCTTTTTATCATAAAAACATCCTCAGCAGCCTCACCGGTCGTTTCTCACCACGGTATGTTCCCTAACTCTTTCTGTCTTCAACTGTCTTCCTGGTTCAACTTCCTCATAGACTGAGTGGCCCTTCAGGTCATTCCAGCCTCCACCGTGCAGAGCTCCCCTTGCTGCCAAGTTCCCTGCATTGATCACATCATCAGATCCCCAGGCACAGATGCCTTCTAACCTAGCAGTTGGTAATTTCTTATTCTCCCTTTGCCTTTTCTTTCATTACTAGGATTACCCCTCAACTGTTTCACCTCCTCTTCCATTCTGGAAGCACACAAACACACGCTTGCTCTCAATGTGCAACTCTGCTGGAGCATGTGCTGGGTTTATAAGCTAAAAGCAGGATCTATAGGAAGCTCAGGGAATACGTGGGTCTCCTGAGGGACTGAGGAGTCAACCCAGTGATGTACCCCGATGTCTGCACGTACTGACCCAGGTTGGGGTACAGCACTAGGTTGCCTCCACCCATTTTTAAGAAAGGCAAGGAAAAGGACCTGGGGAACTATCAATCACTCTGCCCAACTTCAGTGCTGGGAAAGATAGCGGGGTTACTTCCTCTTGGCATTAATTTCTAAACACATGAAGGACAAGAACAAGCCATGAACAAAAATTCAGCAAAGCCAGATAGTGCTTGACCAACCCAACTTCCCTCTGCAACAAAATGATGGCTACACAGATGATGAAGAGCAGCTCTGACTTCAATATGGGCTTTGACTCTCTCTCCCACAGCACTCTGATTTGGAAGCTGAGCTTCTTTTCGCATCTCTTTTCACACCTGGATGAATGTTCCTGTGAACATCATCATTCTCATGCTTCACATCTCTCCTTCACTCTGCTATCTATCTGACAAAACAAAGCAGAACATTTCTCCTGGATACTGGTGGTGGGCAGATGACCTGATACTGCTGCTTACCGTGCCCACAATACTTTATTTGAGGTCCATGGACTGAGATCACCCTGCCTCCTGTTCCATCCCCAGACAGCAATCTCTTTTGGACAGAGGCTGGCAGATGCAACACCGTTAATGCAAGTTTTCTCCTTCCCTACCCCATAAAAGGTAGCTTTAAGATGAAAATGAATTAACATTTTGAAAATGTTACTTGATAGCTAGGAGCCACAGTTGAGCAGCATTCCTGGTGTGCTCACAGATCTTCAGGACCACGTGGGTGCATGTTTGGCAAACTATGGCTGTAGCAGCTTTAGTGGGAGCTGAGCACAAAGGAAAGGCTGCTCTGTGCCTGACCTAACCCTTAGGGCCTATCCAAGGGTCTGCTGTCCCATACAGTACCAGCTGTGTCTGATGTTTGATCTGACCTGCTACAGCTGCTACTGTCTTACACAATTTGCCAGTATTACTCTAGAAATTTAGCTCCTTTCCCAAACTAAATATAAAAACTGCCCTGCTGGATGAGACTGGAAGACTATATACTCCAAAGTCTGCTTAGCACAGTGGTCACTGCCTCACATCAAAGCCCCCTTATGCAAAGTCATGCAGCTTAAACACGAGGTCATCTTCAAAATGTTACTGCTTTGATTGAGTACACAACTCAGGATATGCACCACCACCTAAGTAGAGAAAACCCTGCAAATACTAAGGTGACAGCTCTGTATTTACCTGATTCTCACTCAAAAGTCTCTGATAAAAGTGCAGGAACTGGACAAGCTGTCCCAGTGGAAAAGAGGACACGCTCTCAGGAGGTATAAACTGTCACTGCTGGAGTCAGTGGGATTATGGCAATTTCCAGCAGCTGAGCAACGTGAAGTAAGCGGTGCCATTATGTCTCTATTTTTAGAGTTAGTTTGAACAACATAATGAGAAATCACTTAATCACCTTTTGCTGCTTTTTGAGGTGCTTTTGTTAGCATCTTTAGAACATGGTATTTTTGGGGAGGGTATTTAAATTTAAAATAAACCTGGCTAGGATATTACTGCTTACCCAAATAGATATGAAGTATGCTGTGACTATTATAAGATTTTCTAAGGCACACAATGCCAGAATTTCTTCCATTATTCATGTTATTTTGGAAGCTGCCAGGACATGATGTAGTCTGCCTAAGACATCTCAGCAAAAGCTATGCTCTCAAAGGGCAGCCACTGCTGTCAGTTTTATGATCCATCAATGCTTTTGAAAATATTTTACTAATTAGTTGGTAGTTACTCCACAAGCTTATCCAAAAGCTGTTTAGCAAAACAGCTAGCAGTCCTTTTCCATCAATTCCAAGAACGCTACTGCAACCTGGCATAAGCACAAAGCTAATCATCTGCCAGCCTGGGATCAGTAACTTACAATCTGCCTGTGAAATGCAGAAATTCTGTCCATCTGTATCATTCTTTTACCTTTGGCAAGACACTCCTTTTCCCAAGCTGATTCCTGGAGAGGTGGTGGCGTTATCAAAATAATCCTGTCTTCAGTAATGTCTACTGACTTCAGATACTGTATCATGCTCTTCAAGTTTGCAGCATATTCCTCCAAAGGAACATGCTGCTTAGGGTTCAGATCTGTAAGGAGATGGAGCACATGCATCAGTGATGTTAAACTGCTTACAGACACATTACACAACCTAACGTGCTTTCTACACAGCATATGAATGTGGGCACTCATTTTCAGTATGCAGTTTACCTCAACCACTCATTCAGAAGGTGTGGTAGGAAAATGCTCTTCCTCAATATCCAAAGCAGACAAATCAAGAGTTTAAATACAGCAATTCCAACTAACACAAATAAGGCACAGGGGGAAGAGAAATAAACCACCTTTTCTTTTTTTAAGATGCTTTTCCTTCTCATTCTGTATCTGTGTATTAGATCACATAATCACCTCAAACCTGACCTGAAAAAACACCCTAATATCTTTGACTCTCTTGGATGCAGAGAAAATTTTGGAAATTCCCATGGACAGTCAGGCCTTAACACACTGATGTTATCATTTTGCATAGACTAGCTCTGCACGCTGCTATGCTTATCTTAAAGAGAATCCAACTGCTGCCCTCCCTCATTTCCTCAACCCATCTGACAGGAACTCATCAGACTGCTCTAAAGGCACAAAAATCAGCCAGATGCCCAACTGCCATTTTAGGTGATGGATATAAAACTAATTCCTGAGCACCCTGAAATTTACTTTTATTATTAAAACATAGAGAGAGAGAGAGAAATAGAAGGCACTGCTTGGTTTACATACAAATAGAAGGACTGAAAACAATCCACTGTAAAAATGAAAAGGGGGCAACTGGTTAATTGAGAAACATCAGAAGTCTGTGCAATGTTCTGCCTTTTCAGCTAAACTGGAAAACTGTCTTAAGAGAATAGGTCACAGGAATAAAAAAGAAAGCTACCATACCTTTCAAAGCACTGTCATTAGCTCCAAAGAAAATAGTAACTGCAACAGTACTCTCAGCACCAGAACTTTTAGTGATCAGTCGTGGAAGGATCAGTTTAGCCCATCTGGTGTTGTACCCTGAGAGCCCACGGTTCACAACATCACATTTTCTGAAACAGAGACATATCAGAAAGAACACCTGGGGAGGGACTTTTTACAAGGGCATGTAGTGGTAGGACAAGGGATAATGGTTTTAAGCTGGAAGAGGCTAGATTTAGGTTAGACATTGGAAAGAAATCCTTCCTGTGAGGGTGGTGAGACACTGGAACAGGTTGCCCAGGGAGGTTGTGAATGCCTCATCCCCTGGAGCTGTTCAAGGCCAGGCTGGATGGGGCTCTGAGCAACCTGATCTAGTGGGAGGTGTTCCTGCCCATGCAGGGGGGTTGGAACTAGATGATCTTTAAGGTCCCTTCCAACCCAAACCATTCAGTGATTCTATGACACACCCAGTGAGTATTTCCACCAGTACTGGGCTGGTTACCATTAGGGCACTTCCACTTCAATAAACAAATAAATGTCAATAAATAAATATACATTAAATATTAACTTATGTTGGTTTTCTTTTAGAAAAGCTGCTCAATTTCTTACATGCTAGAAATTACTTTTGAAATGTAAGTTCTTACCTGACCAGTCTCTCAGCAAGGGATGCACCCCAGCCATTTTCCTGGAAGGAGAACTGAAAGCAAGGAAGAGCATTGGACCACCACTGGAAGCACTTGCTCCCCAGCAGGTCAGTCCTACCACTAGCACCTTCCCTCCTCAAAAGCCTGTGGCCTCTGGCATTGCTGCAGCAGCACCTCCTCTCGCCCAGCTCGCCCCATCTCTGCAGAGGTCAAACAGCCCTGGTCTCACCTAGACACATGACTGGCTCAGAGGCAACGTGGGACCAGACCTACAGAGGGATGGACCCTGTGGTCCCTTCATAACCCAAACTGACTGCTGTCAGGCTCTAGCTTTGTTTTTGCAAGTGAGGCTTTTTTTTTTTTTTTTTTAATTGTCTTTTTCTACTTTATTTCTAAGATCCTTTCACTGTGCATTCATTCTGGAAAGCATCTTTCAAACCACATGCTGCTGCTTCAGAACACAGGTTGATACACAAACACAGAATTACCTTGGTTGGAAAAGACCTTAAAGATCACTGAGTCCAACCATCAACCTAACACTGACAAGTCCTTAACTAAACCAAACTACCTCTTCTAGTAGTGGAAAAATTAATCCCTTCTCCTTATTTCCACTGCTTCATCATCCTCTCTGTTACAACGCTGTCCAGTCAGTTGGTATAGACAACCAGTCTTTCATTAAAATAAACTCTTTGGCCAAATCTTTTTCATCAGAGCAGCTCTGTGACCCACTCCACCATGCAAGCCATGCAACAGAAGGTAGGGACCCAAAATGCACACTAAAAAGCTGGTAGTGCCTCAAAGAAGATGTTCACCAAGCCACGGTCTGGACACATCTATGCAGAACATGTCTCCGGGACCGGCGACCTCGACCCAGGGAGCTGCAGAGAGGGGACACATCAGGAGCCTGGGCAGGGAGGACAGCGGGGGGCACTACGGGCAACAGACTCTCCTCCCTGTCTGGCAAACGCCACTGCCACCGAAATACCAGAAGCTACACTTAACCAGATCACACTTCCAACACAGGAACTTTATGAATTTCCGCAAAAAAGGCTTTAAATCATTCCCCCCAGACCGCTCTGGTGCGAGATCCAACAGGGACTAACTACGCCGCTTCACTGATCTCCTTCCCGCCTCACGGCGCCAGGCCGATCCCTGCCGTCCGAGTGGGATTTTGCAACAGTCCCGAGGGGACGGCTGGCCCCGGCTTCCCCCGGATGCCCGACCGCAGGCGGCCAGGGCGGCAGCCGCTGAGGAGAGCGGCTCAGGGAGCACCGTGATCCCGCCCGACACGAGGGGGGACCGGCCGGCCAGGTGAGGCTGGGGGCCAACGCCGCCGGCACACACAGATCCTCTCCTGTGTGTGGATGCAGGAGATGCAGCCGCCGGCTGCTCGCTTTTCCTTAGAAATTAATAAAGCCAAGCCCTGTGCATGGCTCAGGCTAACTGAGCTGCTGCTGGCGCGGCGTCCGAAGAAAACCAGGACGCAGTCCGCAGGCTGCTGCTCCCGGTAGGATGTTTATGGGGCTCTGAACTCCAGGCGGAAACTGCGGAGCCCGCCGGTGTCGCGCAGGGCCCATGGCGGTCTGGAGACCGCGGCGGGGAGGGGGCGCGGCTGGGGGAGCTAACCTCAGTGATGGAGTCTCCGAAGAGGACGACGCGGGGCCAGAGCAAGAGGCGCCCGCGGGCGCCCGCCTCAGCCAGCGCCATGGCCACCGCCGGACATCCGCCGGGAGCAGGGGAGGGGGAAGCGGAGGAGAGGCGGGGAGGGGCGAGGCCGTGGCGCTTCCTCTGCGGCGGGAAACGGGGCGGCCGCAGAGAGAGCAAGAGAGTGCCGGGGAGCTTCCCCACTGACACACGTAACAACCCCCTCCCCCACTGGCTTAAAAGCACATTGTAAAAAACACGCATCATTTTAAAAAGTGAGGGTATCTGTTCCGAAGAGATACTTCCTTTTTAAGAAAAGGCGATTACCGCCTTAAAAAGATCCCATACTCTTGTTTAGTTAGCTAGTGACACACAATTTGCAGGGGAAAGCTGTCAGTAATTCTGCTAATACTAAGAATACACGAATTCTACTATGCTAATGCTATAATAATCTTTACAGATTATCAGATGCAAATTTAATCAGCTGAGAAAAGGGGGAAAAAAGAGCTGTCACGCAGCAGAGCAGTGGCAGCAGCCGTTTGAGCAGCAGCCACTTGCTCCAAAGGCTTTTACAGGTCCTAAGTCCTGACTTGGCTTGAAGCTGGTTTTGCCTGTCTAGTCCAGCTAACGGCAATGCCTGCATACATTAACCCCAGTATGCAAACATGGATTCCATTTTAAATGTGTTCAAGCCCCCTTCGACTTCAAGAATACAGGTAAATGCTTCCCTGACAAGAACAAAACTACATAGAAGCTTGATTCTGAGCATATGCAAAACTAAAACATCCAATTTATCCTCCAATTTGGTCATTAATCTTCAAAAATATAAAACTCTCTCAATTTAATTTTTGTAATTCTACATGTAGGTTAAGAATTTTTTCTTGTTTCTTGTAAGTACACATAAGAAAAAAAGGACATATGCACCCTTTGCCTGATTTTATCATGATGCATAATAAAATTACTTGCATAAACATAGCTGCTATAAGGTTGTTCATCCATTACTTGAAATAACTCAGCTGTTTCACAGTCACAGAATTGGTACGCATGTCTTACTGAAGAAAAAAAATTTATTTACTCTTAAAAAATAGTCCAAGTAAATTAACATTTAAACAATTTTTCTGATGTGTCCCAAGTATCTACAGAGGTCAGTGTACTGGGCTGAGGGCATCATAAAGCCTTTGTGCAGCCAGTTCTACCATTTCACGAAGGGATTCGTCATCTTCGCTTCCTGGCTCACAGTCAACTGTCTGGAAACAAAAAAAGAAGGATGTTAGAACAACTAGCACTTCATATTCCTCTTCAGCATGTGAAGAATGCTCATAAGAGGAAAGGAAAAAGTAGTCATGCACATAGAAAAGAGAGTTATCAAGAGAGACACTGTATGTTTTCAAACGGTCTGCCAACATGTAGAGGAGTTCAGAGAAGACTTGTGTATGTTCTGCTGAGGGACAAGAAGCTTAATCTCGAGTTTTATGCTTGATTGATAACTTGTTTCAAAACTACTATTTAAAATGCATTAAGTTCTGTAGTTTACATTTCATTTAAAATTAAATAAAACCACACAAGGTTCAGTCCTTGGAGATTTCATTTCAATGCATACTCACCCACATTGTATTAGGCAAAAATTGTAAAACACTTGCATTCATCACAGAGGTAGAGGCACCTGTACTTGGGGAGTCTCCACATGGATGTTCCCAAACCCATAAGCTAACTTTTACATCAGAATAAAACCCCCAAAATATTAATTTATCACTAAAACAATTTAAAATGTTTTCCTAGATAAAGATGCACACCCCAAACATGCAAGTTCATCAACATTCAACTCAACCCCCTGACTGCTCTACCTCCAAAAGAAAGGGCAGCATCTGCATAGCATTACTATTCTTGATCCTGTGGACTTCTAGGCTCTAAGATTGTACCATCTCTAATTCAGTATTAAATTGTTACTCTTCTGAACCTATAACTCCTCTCAACCATAAAGGGTGTTGTTTTTTTTTTTTGGGGAGGGGGGGGAAAGGCATTTGAAACAGCAAACCTATTTAATATTATTTAACAATGCAGTTAAAAGCTACTTGTAAGGTAACTTGTAAGAGCTCTATGTTAAGAGTTAATGTGGAAAAAAATATCCACAAGTCCCACCATATAGTCAAATCTATACTAAACAGCTTTTTATTTTAGATCTGTTGAAGTTTTGTAAGAAGATACACATACACATGAAAAAGGGCAGACCTTTCTTGTAAAACTTGTTTCACAATGGCACAAGTCTGCCATTCCCAACACAGCATGTAAACTATTACTAAGAAACAGTCTTGCAGTTGAGCTGCCATTAGAGTTTCTGTCATTACACAACTCTTTTAACAACGATGTCATAAGTAAGTATAATATTATATGAAAATGAAACCTAAGTTCTTGATTAAGCAGTATGCATTTTTTTCCACTATTGTTGCTTTTTTTTTGTTGCAAGAGCTCTTTTCATCAGTCCTGTATTTTTCTGTACTATGTATACATTGAAATGTAGCATGCACTTATTAAAAAACTGAAAAAAGATGACACAGCAAGCACTGTGTGTTAACCACAAAACTGTAATTCACTATCCTCTTAAGGTAATTAACTTTCACTTGTTTAGCTTCAATAGCTAACAAATTTTGTACAGGGACCAACCTTTTCTTCTGGGATTGCAGAATTCGTAAAACATTTGTTGTGGTCCCCAAGGACAGCACCTGAGAGGTAGGTACTCCAGTGGAATATATCACTACTGTGGATAATGGTAATACTTTATATAGTTTTAATACATTATTAATAATGACAGTCAACACATCAAAATGTTTAAGGACACAAAGGAGATGGTTTTAACCATTCTTTACAGTTCTACACTCTTCGAATAACTAGGTGTGATAGCTTCTTAAAGCAGCATTCTGACATGCATGACATCCAGTTCTGAATCTAGCCAGTAAATTAATGATTTATTTCTGTGAGTATTTCAGCCTTTCAAATTCAGCTACAAAGGGATCAAGATGACAAAAACCAAATTATTAGCATCATTCCTACTTGATGTTTGTTCAGTTATTCAGACCAGAGCCTATGTTTTCTGAACACTAAAAAACATTACGTGGGTTAAATCACTTTCATCTCTGAAATCTTTCTTCATGCAAGCAGAAAGCTGCTGAAAAATACTGGGTTTTCTTCCAAACTTACTGCATTTGTTACATAAACATCACTAGCAAATGCTTCTGTAACAAACCAAGTAAACTCGGCTTGCAGGCTGGATCAGTGTTTCTCTCAGAAAGGCTGGGTGCTGGTCGACTGATGAGAATGTCAGTGAAATTAACAGAAAGTAACCGGGCTTAAGCAGTTTTGATACCAATACAAAAACCACTTCTGTATCAAATGGATACAGGGTATTGTAGGCAGCACTGAACACTAGCCTGGAGACTCACCTCTGCTAAACACAGTGCACACAAAAGCAAGTGCTCTGCTGTACATACCCGAGTGTCCAGGGAAATGTTGGCAGTCTTTCCATCAACCGTGACGCTCAGGACAGAGCCATCTTTTGAACTCACGCAGTCTTCTCCAAACATATCCCTAAAACAAAGATCTCTGCATCTCATACATGGCCAAAGGGCAAACTTTGATATCATTAACAAACACCAATCTAAATTATTACAAAAGTAAACAGTCGCGTAACAGTAGGTATTTTACCAAAAAAAAAAAAAAGTCATCATCAGTGAAGGGAAGGATTCCCTTGATTTCAAAAGAGGTAACAGTTCTAACTAAATAACAGAACATACTTAAGAGTAAGTTTTAAAAGAGTGATCCAAAACGGTATTTTCATAAGCGTTCATGGCATAATTTTTGGGAACTTCATTTGTGGAAGAAATAGCTGGGCCTTGTATTAAAAAAATTAATGATACTGAGAACCTTTTTTACGGTACCTCTTTCATTAGTTAAATTCTGGCCTTCACAGAAATGAGACTGAAATAAATTTTTTCATATTTT
Organism: Hemiprocne comata; assembly: GCA_020745705.1. Classification (NCBI taxonomy): domain Eukaryota; kingdom Metazoa; phylum Chordata; class Aves; order Apodiformes; family Apodidae; genus Hemiprocne; species Hemiprocne comata. The sequence continues at coordinate 88,931,904 of CM036588.1, forward strand.
TCAGTAACTGTATCTTTAAACTGTATTATACTAAAATTATTGTGTTTGCATGATTAACAGCAACCATTTTCCTTTAGAAATATATATGCCAACTTACTGAAGCATGATCTCCATTCTCTTCCTATATACATCCATGTCTACTTTTTTGGAAATTTTCTGTACTGCAGCTGAAAAGAAAAGGTCATTTTACTTTTCTAGACATCTGCTGGAAGGGAAAATTGGCTAATTGATACAATCTGGTTCCTCAATCACTTTCATTATAAACAATCTAAAAGCTATGTAAGATAGATTTGTTTAAACATATTATAAAGAAAACATTAAAAATAAGATGGAAGAGTCAATGAAGTGTGTACATTTGAAGTTTTATTTCCTGTACTTACCACACCTTAGAATAGACAACTTTGCAAGTCTAATTCTCACTTCTCAACTATCTTTTTTATTGTTAATGCGCGTTACTTCTCTCATTTCCTTTACTTAAAAGTGAAAATAATCCACTTTCATAATTTTTGAATAATCCCTCCATGTTCTATTGTTATAGGAAAATACTGCATCACGGAGGCATGGAACATGCAGCACACAGGTAACTAGACAGCAAGTGTGAGTAGTAGCAATAGGCACAGACATTCCTGGAATGTGTTTCAGGATACAGAGTTTGAAATAAAAATTATGCCACTGTTTCATACTATGTGGTATAACTGGTTAAACTATCATGAGATAACTTTTAAACAAGTAATTTTCTTTTGAAAATGTATGTATTTGATCATTAAAGGAGTAAGAAATCTATAGGAAGAGCTAATTGTGAAAATCACTACCTGTTTCTGATGAATAAACCAAACAGATCTACAACTACAGCTTATTTAAAAGGAGGCTTTTTAAAAAAAGGTTTTCAAGATTTCTAAATGCTCTGAAAAGTTCAGAGAACTGAACACAATAGTAATTAGTGTAACTTAGAAATTCTTTGAAGAACTTTGTAATTGCAAGAGACCAAGCAAGCACTTCTTAACAATTTACAATCCCTTACACAAGATGCAGTAACTGAATGTACTAAGCAAAACAACTTTATACTGGAAACGAGGGAAGAGTGGGCACATGCTCCACTAAGCGGGAATAACCTAGGATCCTTACATTCAATCTCTTGTGATCCTGTGAACTCACTCTAAATTAGACAAGTGCAAGAACTATTTGGAATGTGTTTTTACCCCAAACATGGGAAAAAATCCTGCAAAAAAGCCACATCTGATTGTACAGATGAAGTGGGGACTACCAAAAGTCAGGACAAGTCAGGTATTACAATAAGAATTAAAAAAATGTATAACAAAACAGTACCAGATTTTTTCCAGCCATATAGAGAAAGATATGGGGAAAAAAAAGAGGTCAAAATACATATAGCATGGGCTCTCAGACTGCTTTGAAGGCTTCCAGGTTCAAGCACCCATCTCAGATATGTTCTGGGTTCATGTCAGAAAGACCTCCTCCCCAGAACTCTCTTCCACACAAATTAAATACAGGCACTAAGGCTATTTGTGGCACTAGTCACTATTTAAGGGCACAGAACTTACCTGCTGGGCATTACAGACACAGCTTATGAGGTTTTATGACCTTTGGATTAATTTAGTATGATCACTCCTCATATTGCCTTCTTGCAGAAAAAAAAAAAAAATCCAAATCCAAACGGTATTACTTTTATGTAACACCCAGGGAACAGAATTTTGGGTTCTGCTTGCCTGACCACATCCAAACTGGTGATGAATAATGCTGTAGGAAGGATACCCAACTATCACTTATTCCACTAGCTGAGCAAGGGTACAAAAAGGCAGAATTTAAAAAAGATCTTTGTAAGTAAAATAAGAACATTTATTCCAAGTAATGACACAGGTTGTGGCAAAAAAAGGTGATTTAATCCCCTAGAAAAAGAGAAAAAAACCCAAACCCTTATTTTGATAAATGGATTATCATTACATCATCTGTGTTGCCAAGATGTCAACATTTCTCCTCAGTGGCCAACCCAGTATTTAGTATATGCTCCAGATACGTTCAAAAGCAAAACAGTGGAACAAAAATAGAAACTATAATCACTGGTAATTCCATCAAAATTGCTGTGATTCTTGAACAGCAACATCAAGCCCAGTATCCAATGATGCTACCACTATACAATAATATTACTTGGTTACAGGGTCTGCATAAATATAATTGTGAAATTAGTCTGACTTTATTTTCAGCATTTCTGATGTACAGTTGTAGGAACATCCCCCAGGAATGGTAACTTTTCAAATGAAAAACTGAAGTATTTGAGATATCATAAATTGCTTATACAGAAAAATCTAAAGTGAGTATTATTTAACTTAATTTAAATAAGTCACATATGGCCGTATTTTCCACAGTCAGCTACCAGCTGCCACATAGGAGAAAGTTTCAACAAGTTAATGTGTTAGAAATAATGAAGACCAAGTTGTGACTCTGTTAAGTAGCAAATCATACTCCCTATGAAGCTCCCTGTGTGAGGAAGTGAAACAGTGTGATTGCTATCTATTACAAGGCATTATATGTAAGCTTGAGATAAAAAAATTAAGAATAAATATCTCAGTGAAATAAGCATACACTAAACTTACTACCTTTCTGTATTTTGGGATTTGACTGAACTTCCAGTATTACTGTTGTCACGGTGTCTGCATACATATCATTAGCAGGATTTGCCACCCACTGGAAGATAAAAAAAAATAATTCATAATTTGAGCCTGTTACTTGGGATGAGTGAATAACGCAACACAAAAAACAATGTAACATTCACTGCATTTTCCTATTTGCCTTTCTCTGAATTTTCTTCAAAAGATGGTAATACATTTCACATTAAATTATTTACTACTTTTAAACTGGTATATTCCAGTAACCTTCCATGAAAAATTCAAGCTGTCAAATGCTTCTGAACACATTTATTAAATAGTTATTAATTACCACAATTATTTGGAGGAGGGGTGCAGGGGAATGCCATTTGACATTACTGCCAATTACTATTTGCCAAATAAAAAAAGGACACTGAATCTGCCATTACACTCTTGAGTCACAGTAAAAAAGAAACTAGCAGTGGCGACACAAAACAACACGCATCAAAGCTCAAGGGGAACTTTCATTCTACTTGACATCCACCAGAAAACTACTTGAAACATTTATTTCTGCATGGCATCTATATGGTGCTATTTTGCAGAAACTGGAGAACAAAATACTTCTTCCCCAACCACCAATGCCTACCTCAAGGACTACCATGCCTGGTTCTTGGATCACAGTAATTGTTTTGAAAACCTTCAGGGCCGGTTTTTGTTGGATTTCTATTTCTTCCACATCACCTAAGAAGTGACAACAAATGGTTAGGAAGGATAAAATTACACTGAAAACGAGACTTAACTTTTTCTGCATAAGAAAACAGGTCATTTTAAGAATAAGAGGGATTGTCTGTTATTATCACAACTGCTCAGAGCAGCTCACATAACGGAAGTGTATACTCTCTTCCCTTACCTCACAATATTATTTTCTTTCTTCTAAATTGTTTGGGGTTTTTTTTAGTATGTGATATTGGCCATTTTACTTGCTTTGAATTCTCATATTTGACTGGCTTAGTACAGTCATGTAAGTACACCAAAAAGAAAACAAACAAGAAATGTAGTGCTCCGTTTGCAGAGTTAACCAGCTCCTCTTCACCCTTAAAGGACAACCCATTGCTTACATAAACATGGACCTTAAAACAAAAGCATTTCTGTGACAGGTAGCACTCAGGTTATGAGACCTGAACATCAACCAAATATAGATTTTCTCTTCACTAGTAATATGAATTTGATTCTGACCCTAGAGAAGAAAAAAATCCCTTAGCTTGTGTGAGTGTCTTTACTGAACGAGAACAGGAGTTGCCCCTAACCTTTAAGAAATGTAGGCAGAGGCACCAGGGATCACACTAGCCGGAGATTTAAATGGCTTCCGACTCAGAAAAAGTCAACAAGGTTAGACTTTTGCCTCTCGGAATGGGACAAAATAGGCTGTCTGTCATAAAGGGGGACTGAGCTTTTGTTTTTATTACTTGGATGGCATTACCCATTCTATTTTGGAGCTGGAGAAAAAAGACTGATAAATACATTTTGCATCAGAGTGGCTATGGCAGTCACTTTGGGGGCTGACAGGAGACAAAAATCAGCCTAGGTTCTATATTACTATATACTCATAATTTTGTAGTACAACTACAGTAGAATCCCCCCCAAAAGGATGTGTCATACTCATGAACTGGATCTGGCAGAAGCTGCATAATTTAATGAAAGCAGTAGAATACAAAACAAACTGTTGCACTTCAGTCACTGGCAAAGAAGTTTCCACTCAGAAGACTTCAGAAGACTAAAAGTTGTTTTCGAAGTTGACCATTACAAATCCTGAACATTTTTTTCCAAATACGCACCTGTAAGTTTTTGTAGCTGATAATAAAGCAGATTAAAAGGGCCGGTGTATGAAATGGCTTGTGTCTGTGTTACAGTGCTCATTGCCAAGTCTGTATAATCTGAAAGAATTTTTTAAAGTATGTATTAAAAATCTCCCCTTTGAATTTGCTTCCTAAAAAATAGAATTGATCAATATGTTCAAGACAGAGGGTTGAAAAGGACAGTTTGTAAGGGTCTGTTGTAAGATAAATAACATATTTGTGATCAAGAAACCAGCAAGAGCTTGTTGCTTTATCACACCCATTAAAGGTGAGCAATGAACTAGGACAGCATAATTGCTTTCCCCCAAGCTCTTCTGACATTACTAGTCCACTTAAGTATTCTTCTGTTTTGAGAATAGATCCATTTAGTTAGTAATAAATAGCATAGCAGCAATGCACAATATTTTCACTGTACTGTAGCTTTTTACACTAAAAACTAATGATATTTTAGAGACTGGCAGGACAATTGATCAAGGTGCTCTTCTGTTCTCACTGGTATGATACAGAGGAAGAAGTTTTAAGTAACCATAAGGGGAATGAAATGTTGCTTCTTTTCTTTTACAGAAAGAACAGAAATTCTTTTTTAACTTCACTCGACAAATAACTGAATGCCTTGCTTCTCACTCCAACAATTCAGAACTTTTGGCAAAACTAAGCCAAACTAAAACAAAGATGTTCACTAATTGCTTATCAAACACAACATTACAGGGAAAAAAAAAAACCAAACATTTTTGTACGTATTTTAATGACAGAAGAAGGATACAGTAAGTTTCAATTATTTACTGAGCATATGACCTACTGAGCATGCCTCTACTTACTGGAGAGGTCACATGGAGAAAGGATGTGATAGTTAAAATTTCTTTTAACTAGGATTCCAGAAATTCTCTGTCCTTGCTCTGGCTTCTTATCTGCTAAAGATCCCATCACCTAGAAAGCAAAAGCACACACAGTGCAACAAGGCAATTTGAAGTATTCATAGCTTAAAGTTAACCATGGAGATGTAATGTATTTTCCCCAGAAAAATCAAACATAGTATAAAATTAACTCTGAAAATAAAGGAAAATCAGAGTAACCAACAAACGTTCTGAGATGTAACACAAGAAAAAGCTGAAAAGGTGAAGAGCCAAAAAAAGAAAAAGAAAATCAAACCCCTGAAAAAACCCCAACCAAACCAACCCCCAAATACACCACTAAACCCAAACCATTAATATACTTTGAGTCCTTGGAAAACACACACATTCTGAAACCAATTAAAAATAGAGGCTTGAAAGAAAATGTAGTTTTTATCCCAGAATAAAATACTGCTGTACAGATAGGAAAATATTCATTTTATACCTTGGCAAGTTTTTCTCCTCTGAAGTTTAATGTGACAGCTTCAGTATTCCTAGGATTATGAACTTCAATATGAACTTCATCATTATCTTCATATTCCCGTATCAATGCTGCCTTCAATCTGGCCATTTCATTCTGCTCACCATGAACTAAGATCTGTAGGAAAGACAGTTTTCTTTCATCAAAAGTTACCTGTCCAACCAGACATGTTTAGTAAACAAATTATTCAAGGAAACTAATATCTCGGACCTCTCACCTTTATAAAAATGTAATTTCATGAGGTCACAATATACGAAAGATTAGCTCAATTATACCATGTGGAGTTCTATGTGTGTCTTTGAATTCTATGTATTATTCAAAGGCCTCAATTTCATGACCATGAGTATTAGTAGAAAAGCACATGCAAATAAGCAGACTGCATCACAAAGATTCCATTTAATTTTTCCTACACAAACACATTGATAGATTATGAAAGGGAAGTATCAAGCTCAACAATGAAAGCTACAGTTAGCTTAACATTTTTGTGTCTGCATGTAGATAAACGTATAGATAATGAACATGCAATTCAGAGAGGATGCTTATTAAGCTCACAGTTTTCTCTGCCAAATTAAAACCTCTTTTCTTCTGCTATGATTTGTTTTATTTCCTATCTGTGCTTGCACACTGATTCTCCCCCAGTCTCAGCAAGTTTCAGACCCTAGTCCCCATTTTCATGTTCTGGTCCTTCACACCTCCTACTCCCTGTGATTTGCTCATGCTTTTTCTCACAAGTGCTTCCTCTGTCTTTTGCTTCCTGCTACATACCTCCTTTCAGACTGGCCTGCTCTTTTTCAGTCAATGTTTTCTTGTTTATTTTGGGGCAAATTCCAGTGAATTATTCCAGCACCAGTGTCCCCAGCCTGATGTTTCCTATACTATACCTTACTGGCACTAAACATTGCTGAACAGGCTATGGACCATACAATTTTCTTGAAAGTCATCCCCAGATATCCCACATACAGACAGTCAAGTACAAGTTCATCTTTACTTTGCTAAGGCAACATGATGAAAAGCAGGTAAAATCTCCACCTTTTATTAGTCAAAGCATAGGGATGCTGGCTACTGCTAGACACCAGCACCTGCCTTGATGACTCAAGGATATGAACTGGTTTGTTGAATCCCCCTCTGGAGAAACAGGCAGCATGTATACTAACCACATGTGGAGGTTTCAGGGCCCGGATAAATTCACTGGTTTGTTGATAATCTGTGTGAGCTGAAAAAGAAATGTAATCCACAGACATCTTCAGAGGGAGTTTTTGCCCTGACATAGTTGTGATCTCTTCAGGTTCAGACATGATGTGCTGGGAAAAAAAGAACACTTTAAATAAAAGATTGAAAGCCTCATAACGGACACCATATAACTGATGCTCTACATTTCAAAAATCAGTGAAAGAATATTGGCAGCCAGGTTAGATGTGAAGACTGAAAAAATATTCTCAAATTTCACAAAAAACACACAAATGAAAAAAAGCATGCGTACCACACACCATTTCATCTTTTGCATCTCCAGCAGATCTGGGAGTTCATTCCTCTTCCATATACAGCTCTCTCAAATTGGCATTGAAATTGTAACAAATGTGTGATTTCCATCTCTAAAGGCAAACTAGGTGCTCTGGCTGCCCTTAGCTGCTGGAATTTGGAAGGAAGGATTTCATTCTCTACAACCAGACAGTGGCACAACACGTGCAAGGCAGTCTGATCTCTGACACGTAAGTAGAGTTAGATTTAATACCAACTCCTCTAAAATTAGGTTTACAGCTCCCCTCTCAAAAAGCTGCATTGTGGAGGAGCGTAAAGATGGAGAAAACTATTAATGGTTCTTCCTCATTACAAGATAACTGCTCCTAGAAAAGATTATCTTGCATAACATCACTGAGAATGGCTATATGAAAATTTTCTGTACTTTTCATTAGTATTAGCCAAAAGCATTTAGTTTTGACTACGTAATTATGTGTACCTGACAATAACTTTCTCAGTAAATCCAAAGACAGACATTTGCTACTAGCCAACTCTTTTCAAACTTAACATGCATAATACTTTGTACTAAGAACTTGTGATGCATTAGCAACTCACCTTAGCAAGCGTTCCTTCAACACAGTACCCTGCTATAATTACTCCATTTCTCTTATCTGTGCACCAGCTCTCAAACAACTCTCTGGATAAGCCACTCTGCATCATACCTGGGGAAGCCATCACAACACTTGGGCCAATATCATCAAAATGATCCATACTCTAAATGAACAAATAACAAGAGTATCAGTTGTCATATCTCACCTCAATGAAAGACAGCCTAGTTGCACCCTCAAACAACGTACAAGTAGAGCTCTATGTTCACAGATTATACCTCATCCTCATGAAAAGTGCCCTTTACAGGAAAATGCCTCCTATTGATCCCCATAAGGAACAAACTATAAGCACAGGGATGTATACTGGAAGTAAAGTTGGGGCATAAGCTCCCGTCAGCCAGCCCTCTAAACACTGAGATAGCAGATAACTCAGATATAAACCTGTACTTAATCTATTAGGATAGTAAACATGCACATTATTCAGCAAATATTAACTCTTCTGTCATCCTTCTTCTTTTGTAAGACAACCTTATCCCAAGCTTACCTTCAGATTGCTAATATGCTTGAAAACAAATGGATTGTTGATGTTAATTTGCTTGCGGATTTTGTCATTCATGGCATTGACATATGTCTGATAAACAGCCATGCATTTCTTTGCCAAAGAGGAGGCATAGTATATAGGGATATCATGGAGTTCAGGATGATTCTGCCAGTATTCATCTAAAAAAAAACCAAAAACGATAAAACCAAAAAAGGACCAGCCAAAAAACCACACCCCCACCCCCACCCCAGCATTATCTCCAAAATGCATGGTTCTCAGAAATGTACAACTAGTACAAACAGGCAAACAAGAAAAAGATGAACTCCAGATATTTTTGGCAGGTCAAATTCCAACCAATCACCAACTTCAGTTACAAGGTATAAAGTATACATGATATTACACAGCAATAAATCTACATTTACAACAACACAAGGTTTACCACAACACTGCAATAAAGGTAAAATGTCTCTGTCAAATATTAATTACACATCTAGCAGTTAGGGACATCTGCACATAGATATGTTGGTGAGATTTCACTGTATCAAAGTTCTGTAGAACAAATCCATGGAGTACAAGATGTGAAGGGATCACCCAGTTATCCAGCCTGCCTTCCTGTGTATCACCAACTGTTACATTTTACAAGCTTAACTGACACAAACAAGAAAAAAGCCTCCACTAACCACAACTTATTTTATCACTGATGACAGTAGCCACGACCTTTATTAAACACAGAGATCTGATTGCACCTATACAAAGGTAACTTCTTCATTTTCCCACAGTTCTGCTAGTCTAAAACATATTTACAGTGTTTCACTGGGGAAGAATTGTCCAAAAAGGGCAGTATGCTCTTTTGGCTATATTTGTACAGTTAAAATGATATGGCTTTAACCTAACAGCTCTGATCTACAGACAAAGGTTTCAGAACATGTCAGAGAGGCTCAGTGCCATGAGTATCTTAATAAGCTCAAGTGTGAGGTGGAAACAGCCTGTAAGAGATAACTAATAGCAGGACTTACCGTAACATTAAAAGACTGCACCCATTATAATTTTCTACACCATAAGGCAGTATTTTATTTTTTGTCAGACACTTACGGAAAGAAGAAAAACAAACACAGAAGACTGCAGGCTCGGCTGTGTAGGCATTTGAGACTCAGTTGCATTTTCTACCTAATAAAGCATGCAATTACATGTCTAGCTTTACTAGATGTATGTTCAAGCTTATCTTTAGAGACTCACTTCAGCATCTACACACAGCAAGGGGAGGCCAACAAATTACAAACTAATGGCTACACAAGATTTTAAATGTTCAGTTTTTATCTCCTCTATAAAATAAAAAGCCCTCAATGAATGGTAAGTAGTAAATAATCCTGCAACATTGAACACTACCCCATGCTTAGATTTAAATTTCTTATTAACATTTCTATAGACCAATAACACATTTTGAAAATAAACTAGTTTTTAATGTTGAGCTAAGCTGAAATGGAAAGTGAGAAGAATTTCAAGTATTTTAGGTAATACTTTGGATTCAACACCCCTAAAAATAAGTATTTTAATTTCGAGAGAGTCATCTTTTGATCTTGCCAGCATTTGTATGAGCAAAAGGACTACTGAAAATTCATGTACATAGTACAAATTAAATGTGCTAAAAGAAAGCAAGGAAGCCCAGAAATAGTTTTTTAAAACCTGTTTTATCTGAAGTACCTTGTAACAACTACCAACATATTTTATGTGAAGTGGCTTGTTATGATCACGTATAATTTATAATTCCCCCCTCTTCCACATTTTGTTCGTCTTAACAAAGCTTGCTTTGCTTTCCTAGTATCAATAGGACTTTAGAAATGCTACAAGTGTCTGTTATGGTCTTCTCAGCTTTTCCTACAAAGACTTCTTCATAAAGGTTTGTGAATTAAAGGGCACAGATAATGAAACTTTGGAACAAGATACACCCTTTTCTAAGCACTACAGTTTACACAGAACAGTTGCTGTGATTGCTTACTTTCAATCTGTAATAACAGTCCCTATCTGCTGAAATCCTGGTTCAACAGGATTCAAAAGTCACAGAATGCCAGAATGCCAGGTTGGAGGGGACCTTAAGGATCATCTGGTGCAACCTTAAAGTGAAGCACATTAATACCCTGCCACTACCCTTTCCTTTCCAGGTCTCCATGCTACCTCACAAAGCAGAACTGCCTTGGTTGTTTTACTGGATTTTTTTCATTTGAAGAAACGTGCATTATGTATTCTCAGGCAAGCAACACACGAAAACAGCTGTTAGAAAAACTATTATATCTGAAGGACTGCACATGAAAACATTCTCATTTAACTTCATATGCCTTTTATTAAGAGGAGCTGGGAAGGTACATACCTAAGATTAAAAGCAGTTCTTGAGCTCGACCGAGGGCAAACACAGGAATAAGACCTCTACCTCCTCTATTGACAATGTCATGAACAGTATTACAGAACCTTGCCTCTCGCTCTTCCCTCTTCTCATGAATATGAGTACCGTACGTGGATTCCTACATATAGGGGAAACAAATGGTAAAGTACTGATACAGAGACTAATTCTTCATCTTCTTCTTTGACTCTAACATGAAAATGTAGAAAAACATACTGGTGTTAACATGGTGGGGAGCAGAAGGAGAGGGGTGGAGGGGAGAGGTGAGGGGAAAAATCAAATCCTCTCCCAAACTCCCCTAACCACCTCCACCAAGAGAAATAACCGACATTTCCCCTTTCCAAAACCCCTCCCAGCAACGTGGAAAGACAGATCCTGTTAGCAAAAAAAACTTAGAACTATGCATTTTGATGCTTCTTTTAAGAGGTTTCAAATTTAATAAGCTATTTGCCTAACTGGAAATGCTGCCACTGCTGTGATGACTGAGTTACCATATTAACGTGGCTTGTCAGTGGTACATTTGCCACTGTTCAGAAATATCCAGTCTAAAATATGGGAATTAAAGAAAGTACAAGACTTTGATGTGACCTAAAATGAAATTATCAGTTACAGAAAGCAGTTAGAAGGGACACAATAAATGAAATAAGTGTTACTCTGAAAGATCCCACTGTTTGTGGGATTAAACTGTTACTTTTAAAGTTTCCCCTGAGCTTCTGATTTTCCAAACATGGATTCAGAATAAAACCATTTTGTTCAGAAAACAAAAGAAAAATATGGAATAGCACCCAGCGCAAATGCTCAATAAACATAGTTGGAAGTAGGTTAGGATCTACTAAAGAAAGATAGCTGGCTAAACTGGGGTTTGTAAACTCAAGTTGAAACCTAATAAATCTCCCACCTTGAAAAGTTTTGTCTAGAGGCTAAAGGAACTTAATCCTTACAGAACTATTATAAAACAAAAATTAGACTTTTTAATACAATGAAAAGAAATGTTGTCATGTTCTGGACACCCAAGCATTTTGATATTTAACACAAATCATGTACTACCATTAGATCTCCACTGTCTTTCTCATTTCAAAATGGAATTCAGCTTTAATTAAGTAATATCCCTATACATATTTAATGACTAATATAAATAAATTTTTTTTTAAACTTACAATTATAAGAATATCAGGTTTAATATTGGGAATCTCAGCTGCCATCAGATGTCTGTCTTCCTGTCTTGAGAAATCACCTGTATATAAAAGCTATTGGAGACAAAGAGCAGTTATTTTGATTACATGTCCTACCAGACCAGCAGTCTTTAAAAAGCTGTTGACAGGAATGATGTTTTATCTGCAAAGATGTTTTTAAGGACTTTATGATAAAAAGGTAACTTGTACTTCAACTAAACTCTTCTGATGTGGACAGTGCTTGCAATATTAGCTCAACAGTACTACAATACAAATATTTTAACCACAATAAGTAAAGGTATTTCAAGCAGCATCATAATTTCAACAGAACTAGGTAAACAATTACTAAGATTCAAATTTTCATTTGGGATATAAAAGGTGCTATTTTCAGCCTGTTGCATACATGCACTCAGTATTACGAAGTAAAAATTGACATAAGAGAAAATAGAGCAGGTCTTAAGTGGAAGTAAAAAGTATATAAATCTGCATTTATATATCAGCATGCAAATATAATGAATAAACCAATAAACTCACTTTAAAAAAAAATATTCCAAGATTTCCTGATACTAAATAAAAAGCCTGTAATCTAGCAAATTTTCCAAATTGATTGGTCGTGTTCCCCATTACACAAACAAGTAATTTGTAATTGTTAGTAATTTTTAATGAAGTTTTCACTGTAAGGTGGAATGCAGCTGTGTGCAAAATGATGGTTTCAAAACTGAGCATTTTTTACTTAACAATCATTCCATTGATGAAAATGTGAATAACAACAAAACATATAGTCAGCAACAGCAGATAACTGGTCTATGGGTAACCACATTCCTCACTTGCTTCACAGCGAATTAAAGAAAATAATGGTTATTAAAACCCAATCCATTTGAGTCAGGCATAGAGGGAAATCTCGTTCTCCATCATGCCTTAATCAGAAAAAACCCAGTAAGGTATCACTGTAATTTCAGTTGTGTTTCTATGTATTTTTTTAAATTTTAAAATTTCTCAATCATTATAAACCATGAACAAACTACTACTAGACAGCAAGCCTCAGGACCACCATCCCTCTTCCCTCTTCAAGGCTGTATGAAACCTTTCTTGGGTGGTGATTATCCCACCGAACACCAACCCAGGAGATGAGCTTCAAGTATCTGGTTTTGATGCAGCACTGCCTGTGATTCTACGATGACTTATTTAATATCTCTCTGTGCCTAAAATTAATAATTATCCATTTCTTTAGGTACTTCAGTGTTTCTCACAACTCAGTATTATGAGCAGAATACACCTTGCATAGTTTGACAAATGCCATTTAAGCACTCAAACAGGTAGATGTGGTAAATGAGAATTACAAAACCAAACGTCTGTTCATAGATTTTACTAAAATGCAGCTTCCACAAGACTGCCTCAGCTATCAGCTACTTCTGAGAGGACCAGCACAGAAAACTGTTTACTGGTTCCCAGTCTGAGTCATAACTCACTCCCATAAAATCCAGACTTCCTACGTAGTTCAATACTCATGTCACTTACTAATTCTAATCAATGAGAAGACACATGCTTCAAGTCAAGGCCTCCTACCTCGACTTGAGTCCAAGTCTATTTGACAGTTCTAGCCATAGTGGTGAGGCTTAACAGACAATTATGTATAAATAATTAACAACCAAATTAGAATTCACACATTATTTCACCTGTATAATAAAAAGAAAATACCTTCACACCAGCTATTTCAATCATAAACATGGCTGCTCCCAGAACGTGGCCTGCATGGTAACACCAGAATTTGATTCCTGCCACCTCTTTCACTTCATGGAAGTTGATGGTCTCAATCTTGTCCATGCTTTCTTCAAGGTCTGTCTCTGTATATAGCATGTCATCCGCTGATATATTACTGGATATAAGTGAAATGGCTAAATATCAGCTCACTTTATCAGCTTAGATTAAATAACAGTTGGAAAAAACACCTCCTGGATTTTTTCCCCACTGACAGCAAGACTTTGTTCAGTAACACAATGTCTCCTGTGTTAGAGATCAAGTGCAGGTATTCTAATGTAGTTCACCTAAGCAGAGTTACAGCATCATTTAAATAAATGCCCACATTATCTGACAACACCAAGCTGAGTGGTGCACTTGACATGGCTGAGGGACGGAATGCCATCCAGAGAGACCTGGACAAGCTTGTGAAGTAGGCCCATGTGAACCTCATGAGGTTCAGCAAGGCCAAGTGCAAGGTCCAGCACTGGGTCAGGGCAATTCCCATTATCAGTACAGGCAGCAGGACAAAGAGATTCAGAGCACCTCTGCAGAGATGGACTTGGGGGTACTGGACTTGAGCCACAAAGTGTGCTTGCAGCCCAAAAGCATAGCTGGGGCATCATCACAAGAAGTGTGGCTGGGAGGTGATTCTGCCCCTCTACTCTGTTGCTGAGACCCCACCTGGAGTACTATGTCCAGCTCTGGAGCCCTCAGCACAAGAAAAACATGAAGCTGTTGAAGCAGGTCCAGAAGAGGGCCACAAAAATGATCAGAAGGATGGAACACCTCTCCTGTAAGGAAAGGCTGAGAGAGTTGAACGGAACAAGTTAAAAGAGGACTGTTTATCAGGTTTCTGACCCATACTAGAATTTGCTGGGTTGAGATACGCTCAGGATCATTGCAGTCACATAGAAAAGATGTGTCAAGGCATGTAACAGAAGGAAAAAAAGAAGATAAAAAATACCAACAACATGTAAGTAGCAGAACCCTCTTTGTATATTTAATATTTAATCTGACCTTGCCCTAAATATTGATTTGTATCTTTAGGGGATGAAAATTCACTACTTCTGCAAAGCTTGAGAAAAAACAGACATTACAAAGTATGGGAGCAAAAAAGTGTCTTAGAAGAGACAGATGGGGAAAACAAGAGATTCTATCAGAGGTCTAAAAAAGACAAACTAAAAGAACGTCAGGAAGAAGGAACAATTTTTTATTATTAATGATAGGAAATTATTTTAAAGACACAATATCCATGAGGTAGTAAGATGATACATTACTTCTAGTGTATAGATATGTATACTTCTAGTCTGGTTATAATGTTGCTACTTGTGGCAACATCCAGGTTCATCTAGCCACCTTTGGTAGCTTCATCTTAAGTCTCCTATTGGATATATAGGTGAAATAATTCAGGAGTTGAAGAGACAACCCATAGGACAGCTTACCTGACTTTGACATAGTCTGAAAGAAGCCATCTGTAAATAGCTTTTGTGGCATGCGTCATAAATGTCCTTCCTTTAAAACTTGTTTTCTGCAAAAACCATGGCAAAGCCCCACAGTGATCTAAATGGAAACTTAATAGACATACAAATCCAATTAATACAATAACACAACACTAATATATCATATAATTCACTATGTCACTGGACTAACATGGCATAACAAAAATCCAGAAACAGAATTTTAAACCTCATTGTTAACTATTCTGTACACTAGTGACTAGAAATGCAACCAAGAAAAGGGAAGAGTAACACAGAAAATGCTCCATTAACTGCAAAGGTTGCACCCATACAATCTAAGAATTAACAGTTTTATAATCTACCTATACATTTGGAAGGACAATAGTAACAGGAACCGGGAACACAATAAACGTCAAAGACTAAAAAAAAGCTAAGGAACATGATTCCAAGTTTGTATGTTGAACATGATGGATTAAAACATGAACTACTAAATAAAACTGGCCACACTTCTAGCTTCACCTACCTCAAGGAAGTATTTTGAAATATAGGTAGCGCAAGCACATACCATGAAAACTCATGATTTTATAGAGGCATAGTTATGACTGGTTAAATAATTTACAAATGTCTCTCTTGGTCTCTCAGCCACTAAGCAATATTTAAACCACAATCGAAGTCTGTGGGAACCTTTTTCATTCAAAACCAAGAGAGCAAAAACCACAACCAATGCTTTTCAGCAGTCTTAATGTAAAAAACTCTTTCCAGAAGGTGTTCAAGCAGGCCAGGTTACAAAAAAGTCAGATACCACAGCCAGCTCAGAGGAAAGTTGTAATGTCAAAAGTCACTGAACACCCTTAAATTTAAAAAAGTTGACAAATTTTGCCATCCCATTACCATGTACATAACACCTATTTTCAGACTCTTTTAATAACCTACAAGTAAACACAGCTCAGACCATGACCTCAGTACATTTGGTTTTTAGGTGCAACTTACTGACTAATGAGGAGGAGATCAATCTCCGCAGGATCAATCAAATCAATGTAAGGAAGAGCATCCATTCCTTCCAGTCCAGGATGGATTCCACAATCAAGCTGAAATTTTAAAGAAAGTTAAAGCTTCCAACAGAACGTGCAATTTTGGTCTAAAACGTAGTTACTAGTGACTAGTAACTTCTAGCATCATGCAAAAAAAAGTATTTTTTCCTTAAACACTACTTTTAGCATTGGATTTGACATCTCGGGTGTCTACGTGACTTATCATCACTGCAAAACTGAACAGCTCTCAAAAGATCCCAGTCTTTGTAATTTTCTACCTATGCAAGCCTTCATTCACTCTTCACCAACACCTGAATATACAGAACCAGTGTATGCAAGTTATTTCAGCCAACATTCCAGAAGACAGCTGGAAAAAGGAAAGAGAACATCTGTGTGTTTACATGTGACTGTTTACACAAAACTGCAGGTAAATATTAGCCTTATATTCCACCAAAACCTAGATGTGTAAATTTCAGAATCCACACTTAAGACACATATATTCTGTTTGGGATATGGATTTATTTTACAGAACAGCCTCTGTAATCCCTACTATCATATATGCTTTATTGTTCCAGAAAACTACAAATTGTGCCTCTTGTAGCACAGTGGCCAACTTTAGTGCAGAGGTTGAATTTAACGTGTAGCATTATTTTGTGATCTGAAGACCCGTAATGAGAGAGCATACAAATACATTAATGCGATAATTACCATTATTTTTCTTCCTTTAAACTCCAGAATAATGCATGACCTTCCTACTTCTTGGCCAGCACCTCTGCAAAAGGTTATCAAAGTGATAAAATTAAAACAACCCGCACTATATAGATATAACTGCATATTGCATGCTTTTAGTGGGACTGATTTTCTGTCTAGAAATAACAACATCCTTCTAAGATCAGATATTTAAAGTAAATTAACAGTTATATTTATCTTAATGGAAACGAGACCCTATTTAATGCAGCAGAAATAAAAATAATCTGGGGAAATTATTTTGGTGTCCTCTGGTTTTTACTGCGTGCCTGAGCACTTGGGTGTGCTATTGAGATGTATAATGAATGAGAAGTTTACTTAAATAATAAATTACTTTGGGCTGAATAAGCTTCAAGTTGTCCACAAGACAACTCTTGTGATGCTACCAGAAACACCTTCTCATTGCATTAGCATCTTTATCGGAGAAAAAAAAACTTAAAATACTACAAACCCCCCAATGACGTCAAAAGGTAAAAAAGATGGGGTTCTTTTGCTCATACAACTCTTCAACACCACACGAGGGAAGGCTGCAATCCGTCTAACCGCCAGTGACAGCCATCCCGGAGACTGCGGGCTGCCTGCTCGTTGGAAAAGCAAGCAACGAAAAACCGGGGAGGGGAGTGATCCCAGGATTTCAAGGGCTCGCATAGCGTTTCACTCAGGCCGGCCAGGGCACTCTCTCGCCTTCCCTCACGCGACAGCACAGCCAGTCCGTGGGGAAGGCGACCAGGGGCCCGTACCCCCGCATGTCGGGGTTCTTGCCTGCCGGCCTGCCCACGCCTCTGCCCGCCGGCCGGCCTGCCCCCTGCCGCCTCACCGCCGCCCCCCCAGGCCCAACGCGCGGCTCCCGCCGTCGTGCTCGCCCCGGGCGCTCACAGGGGCCGGATGAGCAGCTGATCGCTCTCCTCCGCCGGGATCAGGGCCTCGGCTTTCCGCTTCGCCGACATGGTGCCGTGGGCCCCTGCGCCGTTCCAGGCCACCCCCCCCCCGCCCTCCTTCCGCTCCCCCCGGCCGCCCCGGACCACGCATGCTCTTGCGGCAGAGCCGCCCGGAAGTGGAAGGTGCGCGAGGCCGCGGGCGGAGGTGAGGAGCCGGTGGCAACAGGGGCCCGGGCGCGGCTTCGCCCGTCTGGGGAGGTCGTTGAAGTCCCGGCAGCGGTTCTGGGGAAAGGGGCTGACCACAGTGTTCCCGGGAGGCCGGGTGGGGTGGGTAGGGGGGCTGCAGAGGGACGCTTGGCCCTCGGCGTGGGGAGCCCAGCCGCTGCCCGGCGCTGCCGGCTGTGACAGGGGCCGCGCCCCTGTCCTCTGCCTCCCGCCGTTCTGTAGGAAGGGGGTTTACCCTTTGATCATTCATCAGGTTATCATTTGAGGCTAGAGATAAAGACAGGAAGGAGAAGAGTAGAACGCGGGATGCAGTGCTGCCCTGCCTGGCTTCTCCGTGCCGCACCCGCCGCGAAGCCCGGAGCGAGGCAAGACTCGATGCTTCTTGCCTCCGCAGTGGCAAGTGCACAAAGGTGCACCGCAGAAAATGCTTGTGCTAAGTCCGGGGCTGCTAAGAGCTCCCTTATCATCCAATGTATTAAAAAAGTTTGTGAAGCAGTGTATATTTAGTTGTGCCTTCCTCAGATACTACCGGTTGAAGCAGCAAATTCGCCTGCGTGCTGGCAGCCGCTGAAGGAGGACAGCTCGATCCATGCTGGTGGCTGGAAGGAAGCCCCCAGGGCTGTGGGTCTGCTGGGTACTACGATTCCTTGCTGCACCACTTATCGCTGAGAGTGGCTTTTAGTCTGCCAGGGATCAAGTGTTTGCTTAATGGCAAACACAGCAGCAGTCTGGGGACTGTAATCCAGCACTGCATCACAGATCTAAGCTCCTCCTTCTGCATCTTCCATTATTTTCTGCATTCCAAGCTGTCTTCAGTAGGCTGACCTCCTCGTTTGTCCTCTTTCTTCCACCTGCTCAGAATTTCTGGAACTTTTAAATGAAAATATTCTTCTCTGAAGCTGGGAAGTAGTGTTTCAGCACTCCCTGACTGGGAACCAGCATCGTGCTTCTGAGCATTGGCTGGCCAAATTTTAAGTGAGGCAACTGAAGGAGTAGGGCAGATACAGGAAAAATGCTTCTGGAGTATTCTCAGGACTCCCAGTAACTCAGTTCTAAGGCTGTAAGTGAAACATGCATCTCGCTTTAATTTTCAGGAACGTGTTAAGTAGTAATGGCTACAATCAGTAGTTCTTCAGAAGTAGGGCTTGTTTTGGTGTTGTTTTTTTTAATGGAAACTTCGGAGGAGGAATTGCATTGGATGCACTTTGTAGGATGCTTAGATTGTGGTCACAAATAAAAATAATCTAAGGCTTTTAAAGTGGGAATGCTTGTTTCTAAATCTGTATCTTTCTATGCATCAGAAAGTGGCCTTTGCAACAGTCTGTAAACAAGGTAGCAGCATTTTTTGAATTAATCAGAAGGATAGGGAAATTTTATCAGAGAGCTTGAGGGACTTTCTCCAGTTACACCTGAAGAGCACCAGAGGAACATTCCTACTTCTGTTCTCAGAATTCTTTAAAAGTTTCCAGTTTTGGTCTGCTTTGGGCACAGTCACTCTGGTGTTTGCCAAGAATTCCTTCTCTTGATGACACGACAGCTTTAATTTTTATTTTTCCTACCTAGAAGATCTTCCTTGAATCAATTATGAAAAAATGTTTAGAAAAGGAAAAAAACGACACAGCAGCAGCAGCTCACAAAGCAGTGAGATCAGTACTAAAAGCAAGGTAAGCTGAGCTTGGTACCGTACTCTGTTTATGGAGGCACTGTTGTTTGTTACAAGTTGACAGTTCGGTGGCTCGCTTATGCTGAGAGTAGGATGTGATTTCCATAAAATGCCATGTTCCACAAGGAGAACTTTCTACTTCTGTTCCTCAGATTGTGTTATGAGAGTTAAAACCCCAATCCATTATACAGCCATTGTATTCCCCGATGAATGCTCAATTGCTTCCATAGTGAAGCCCACAAACACAAGAGTCTCTGGCAGCACATAGTAAGGTTTGGAGGAAAAATAGTGCAATTGTTCCATGCTGATACATGTTGTCTTTAACAAAGTGCCTGGTGCAAGGTACCAAGAATGAGTTTCTCCTTCAGCACTAGTTGGTTACTCAGTATCTCTACAATGTATTCTTCATTTTGAATAATGTGTCCGTTTTGTCTGATAGGTTTTGGAATGATCAGTTGAATATTCTGGATTTTCCAAGGTGCCATGTCACTACCCTTGCACTGCTATGTTCTTACAAGCATGTAGTTGTCAATTTCTTCAAGTTAAGATGCCGTACCAGAAAAGTCTGGACATAACCTTAAGGTTCATTTTCTCTTTTTCCTTTATTTCCTCCTTTCAAAATATTTGTGGACTTCTCAAGGGTTCCTGCTGAATTTATGTCAGTCTGATCTACATTGAGGCAGAAATATAACCTCAGGAAAGAAATAGATGGTGGTGTTTTTTTCTCGCCATTTTGCAGTGCTGATTAAGTTATTAGAACATAAACACTAGCTTTAAAAAAAAAAAAAATGGAGGCAGGGCATCTAAAAGTGAATTGTTAATACGTTCTCAGTAACTTCCTCATGATACTGATTTTTTTCTTAGTCTGTAGATTCCAGTCTTGGGGGACTTTCCAGGTCTAGTACCGTGGCTAGTCTAGATACAGACTCCACAAAAAGTTCAGGTATGTATTCAGAGTTTGAGCAGATACACGTGGAGCAGGATTAACTTCATGTGTGTTTGTATAAAAAAGCAGAAAATGGAAAAGGTTAAAATACATATTTTTAATAATTGTGAGTGAATCTGTTAGCCTGTTGACTAATATATGCATAGCTCTAGGCTTCTGAAGTATTACCGATGGTTCATCTAGGATTAAGTCACTGTTTTCAAAGTGTCTGAGTAAGGAAAACTTAGTTGTGTTACCAGTCTGTTTCACAGCATGAATCTGGTAAAACTTCTTGAAAGCTATGTTTCCTGCTTGTATAATTTTACAATTGCACTGAAATAATGGAAATAAGATTGTACTTGTTCTTGCTCACCAGATCACAGCACATCACTGTTGGACCAAACAGTTAATTTAAAATAAATATATATGTATAAAAGTAGAACCAGCTTTTCTATGTTTTCTGAGTCTAGGTTGTTAACTCCATATTCGAATTATTAAAAACAATGCTGTATCATGGATTCACATGAAACTGTTGCCTTTACCAAGGGCTATTCTGAAACAACCCAGGACAATTCATTAAGGAGAGGAGTTAATATACTGTGGTAAGGTTAAGTGTTGGATGAAAGTTTGCAAAAATTACATAATTTAATACATTAGTCCTAATAACACCAATTAGAATAGCGGTACTCTTCTGGAATTCTTCAGAATGGCTTTGTTTTATTTTCTTGCAGGACAAAGCAATAGTAATTCTGATACATGTGCAGAATTCAGAGTTAAATATGTTGGTGCCATTGAAAAATTGAAATATAATGAGAGCAAAAGTCTCGAAGGGCCGTTGGACTTGATAAATTACATAGATGTTGCACAGGTAAGTGGGTTACAAAAGACAATGCCAACAACATCAGAACATCTTAAGCTTAGTTGTACTTCTTTCATATTGTCATGTCATCTGACATCTTTGTAACTTTTAAACTCATTGGAATAAAGCAGCTTACTTTAAAAAACATTAAGCTGTCAATCTCAAAAGCTGTCACACTCAGTTCCATCCTACTGAGTAGCTGGAGAAGACCACCCAAAAAGCACTTATGAAGAAGCAGGCTCACAGCAAAGGCCCTTTTCTTGAGTCATTACTGAACAAGTATCCCAACTGGAAGTTGTATTGTCTTCAGCACTGTTAGGATTAGTATCTGGGAAAGAGTATCTCCTCCAGGTTTCCTCAGTAGAAGTTTTCCCATAGAGGAAAATGTTAAGTTTCAATTGTTTATGAACCTGTGACCAAAGAACCTGAATAATATTCGGGTTATCCTGGCCAAATTGTGGTTGCTTTCTACTTAATTTTTTACTGAAAGATGTAACTGGTTGTTCTCAACAGGTAGCTGATGGTTGTATCTATAAAAGCACAGAATGTCTGTTTATCTTATAGCACCTTGACATTTCAAGTATCTGAATATATGCTAAAACTATTTTTACAGCCAAGTAATGAAACAGCTTCCAGTGTGGAACATGGATCACCCAGGGCCAGCACAGCATGACAGGGCATGCATTATTTTTCACCCCATTTGATTTGACCACATGGCCAAACTTCCCTCTGAGATGATAAATTCCTTTGTGGAATAATGTGATGAAGAGGGGAAAAGGGGAGGAGAGGAGAGGAGAAAGGAAAAGGGAAAGGGAAAGGGAAAGGGAAAGGGAAAAGGATAGAATAATTTCAGTTGGAAGGGACCTACAACAACCATATAGTCCAACTGCCTGACCACTTCAGGGCTGACCAGAAGTTCAAGCATGTTATTAAAGGGCATTGTCCAAATGCCTCTTAAACACTGACAGGCTTGGGGCATCGACCACCTCTCCAGGAAGCCTGTTCCAGTGCTTTGCTACCCGCTTGGTAGGGAAATGCTTCCTAATGTCCAGTCTAAACCTCCCCTGAATATGTTTCATGTAACATTAAGAGATGGACAAGTGCAGGAGTGGCAGGCAGACTCCACACAGCAAGATGTGAGAAGGTTTAGTGATGTTGCTGATCCAATGGACACATAAACACATTTTCTATTATATATTGTCATTGTTCACGTTCTGATGCCTGCACTAAAGGCTTTTCTTTGTTTCCCTCCAAAGCAAGATGGAAAGTTACCTTTTGTTCCAGGTGAAGAGGAGTTCATTATGGGAGTTTCCAAATACGGCATTAAAGTTTCAACATCTGATCAGTATGTAAGTGATTCACAACAAACTGTCTTTTTGGTGAGAGTTGAAAAGTGCTTTCATTTATTTCTCTGATAGATGATCTGTGTGACCAAGATGTCACTTCTGGCTTTAAGCGAAAGTAAACAAACAAAAAGGCTCTCACAGCAGCTCTGCTTCATGTCCTATCTCCTGAGGGCTCTCTGTATTTTCCTGGTTGGATTGGTTGGATTTATGATAAAAACATGTTCCCTTTGAGATAGAGCACCAGACAAAAGGCAAGCAAGCCTTTATGCTCTTTGGGCACATCTTCCTTTCTCTGTGACTGTCTTGCCATTGTGTCACATGGAAAAGTAGCATGACTGTGGTGGCCAAGACCATAGGTTCTTCAGCCTGAGTTAGTGATGCAATTTCTGTGCATGTTATTGTGGAGAGGAAAAAAAATAGCATGTTTTTTTTCAAAAATACCTGAGTTTTCTTCCTCTTTGAAGTTCCAGCCTTGCACCCAAGGTGTGTGAGTTGCATCCAAGAGTGAGAGTTCACTCCAGCATTAAAGGCTCATGATTCCACTTTATTGATCAAGTCTGGTTTTTGTTTGCATCATTTCCTACATGTCGTTTATTTTTCTTCAGCATGTTTCAAGTAGCTTTTTTGCTAAAAATAAAAATCCGGTCTCTTCCCCAGGGCTCCACAGTTGCCTTTGTGCAGCTTTGTATTACAGCCATGTGGTTTCCTTCTGGTTGCCCTCAGAGCCCTAGCTACCAGAAATACTTGGCCTTATGAAGTCATGACCCATCAGCAACGCAGCAGTGCCTGTTCATAAAAGCCTCGTGTATGAGGACAGTGAATAGTATTGCTCAATAGCTGAATACTCTGAAGAAAGCTAGAAAGTTTCCTTTGGTCCCTTCAGAAAATAAAGCACTTGTTTCTAGTGCCTGGGGGAAAGTGTAGTACTTGTTACTCAGACTTTGAACTCTTTTGGGTTCTGTTTTTGCTGTCCTCCTAAATTCTTAATTCTCATCAAGAAAATAGGTTACACCATTTAATGTGTATTATTATACACATTGTTTATTTATTAAACTTTGATAAAGATCAAATAGGTACTTTTTCTTATCCATCATTCTTCTGGCTTCAGGCTGAAAGAATGAACAAGTTGATAAAGCTTTCTGTGATTGAGCTAGCTTGCACTGGCATGTTACTGTATTGCATTCTGCTTCTCAAATTTGGCTTTTTGCATTTGTGTCACTGTTGACATCTAACTTGTCCTTTAGTGTATTAGCCCACCTAGCTCTTTTCATAGAGTCCCAAGATGGAAAGGTTTTCACTGCATTCATACAAAGAATTCAGTCTTTTAGGACTTTGGGGGAACGGTAAGAGTTCTGTGATACCTTTGCAGGATACAAATTTTTTCCTCATAGATTTCAGCAAATGTTTGAGAAATTATTTCATTAGTGTCTGAAATATGTACAGATATGTAATTCACTGATACATTTCCATTGTTGGTGGATGCAACCACTGGAAACAAAAGGCAAAGTATTTATAGAAGGTACACTGAGGCTTTGGCCTTCTTCACATTCTGTTTGTGTGTATCTGTACATTATATGTATGTATGTACATGTATGGCACAGTTTGTCCATCCACCATCTCATTTCTCTCTCAACTGCAGAATTCCCTCATAGCCAAATATTGGAAGGAGGGAAGAAAATGAATTTATGGGGGGACTGTGTACTTTAAATAATTCTGTCCTCCCTCTTTTAGTGATAAACCACATGCACGTTAGCACTGGGGCAAGTCCCAAGCAAGTAATTCTAAAAAGTTGCTAGTAATTTGGAGGGAAAACTTGGCATCTTTCAGACAGTGACTGGAGAGTCGATCCACTAAGTTCCTTGTTGGCTCCACCTGCCTTCAGCATGGTATGATACTTGGTGATGGTATGAATAATTGTGAGTGACCACCAAGCAAATGTCAGGGATGGAGATGCTTTTCAGGAAGGTGATCTTAAGAGTTGTGGTGGAGAGCTTGCTCTCAAGGGTTTCACAGCAGGCATCAAGTGGATGTTTCTTTAGACCTGTGAGATAGGGGCATGACAATAGAGAAAGAGCTGTGTTGAAGTCATAAGACCCTAGAGGTGGTATGACTGGAATCCAACTAGATGAATATATTATTGGTCAGGTAGGATGCCTTGAGAAGAAAGGCTTTGTGTAGGGTAGGTCTGCAGACACAACGTACTGGAAGACATCAGTCCCTTTTAGGAATAGCCAAGATCAGAACTGTTGGGACTATGGTTAAACCCTGCAACTGTGGTGGAGAGAGGAGTCTCCCAGACTCGACCTCTTCAAGAGTCAGGACCCATGCTGTGGCTCAGGCCACAAGTGGGTATCCACATGGCTACCTGCCCCTCTCAAGCAACTAACTTTGTCCATACCTCTTCTGGGAACAGCTTCTCACATGTACCCTTCACAGAACTGTGGCAGGAGATTGTCTGGAAAAATACTAGAAAATTAAAAGTTGTTTGAAGTTACCTCTGTGCCAGAGGTATGGAGTGTGCCACCTGTCCTGTTCACAGAGGGCAAGTGAGGAGAGGTGGGAAATGAATGTGTGCTTTCGTAGTGTGACCAGGATACAGTCTACATATTAATGCAATTCTAAAATAGAAGCAAAAAGTAAAGCTAACATTATGTTAAACCACCACTTATTTTTTTTTTTTGAAATATTGACTAAACTCTCAAAACAAGTACAATTTTACCAAGGAATACTTTTTTTCCTGTAAATAAATCTGAAGTATTCTTTGTAAGAGAGAGAATCAAACCAGGTGAAAAATGAAATAGCTGTTGCACTGTTCCAGAGTAACTTTTATTTGCCACGTGGTTTCAGGATGTGTTACATAGGCATGCTCTCTATTTAATTGTACGGATGGTCTGCTATGATGATGGTCTGGGAGCAGGAAAAAGTTTACTGGCTTTGAAGACAACAGATGCAGCCTCTGAAGAATGCAGCCTCTGGGTGTATCAGTGCAATAGTTTGGTAAGAGTTTATGTTTACAGTAATTTAGGTATCAGTATTTTGATTGCAAAGGGAGATTCTAAAACCCAAGGCCCTTCTGGAGGCTTTTTGGCAGAACAGATTTTGCTCAATTAAAAAAAAGTGTAAGTGTGCCCTGGCTCAGGAGGGGAGAAAAGCCCTGTTAACTGCATTTCCATCAGGTTTGAGGAAAAATACCTACCATTGCCAATGAAAATTACCCCGAGAAAGCTCTTTGCAATCTAGAGCTGTCATGGCTGCTAAGGACAATCCTCCATTTGTATTTTCAAAGACAAAAACCTCCTAAGATTGGACAGAGCAGGGAGGGATTTAGCAACAGTTCTGGTAATAGAACATGCATTCATATTTATAAAGAAGGAAGTGATCCCTTAAATGTAGAATTCATTGTCCAGGTAACTATGATCTGACACACAGCAGTGCTGGAAGAACACAGAACTGAGTTTCTGAATGCTCGTGTCATGCTGTGATGAAAGCTAGCAACTGACTTGTTTCAAAAGAGCCACTTAAAACAGCCTCCCATGTCATTTCAGACCACAGAAATCAAATTGAGTCTCACTTGTGCTGCTCCATTTTGCATGTCTCTGCCAAAAGACTGATAAAGGTCACATTCACCTTTAAATGAGTTTTGAGACGTTCAGAAGTTCTTTACAAAGTGTTAATGTGCGTGTTTGGTTTTTGGGGTTTGTTTTTTTCAGGAACAAGCACAAGCTATTTGCAAAGTGTTATCCACAGCCTTTGATTCAGTTTTAATGTCGGAGAAGTCCTGATTTTCTTCAGCAACACATGACTGTGTAGTACAAGAGGCCTTTGTCTTGGGAGGAAATGGGGCTCCTCTGTGATAGATGCCACAGACTGGCTGTAGCTACACACAGACCAAGAGAAGACTTGCTGTGCAAAGAAGAGCCATGCAACCTTGCACTTGGTACTTTGTCATTCCCCAAACATGACTTGAAGACATTATTCCGTCTCCAGTTTCCAGGACAATACAGAATTTTATATTTAACATTTTTTTTCCCTAAATCGTGTTTTGTACATTGATGTCAATATTGTAGAAATGTAAAATAAAACTGAGACTTGCTTCTCTTTGTCTGAAAAAGAACGTGTTATTGTAGACCTCAGTCCTGCTTAACCTAGATACTGGAACAAAACAAGAGTGAAGTGATATTAGGTAGACATTTGGAGCTTTCCACCTGTGATTTAATCTTAGGTGTGCCATCTACAAAGTTTCTGCATTCAACCAAAAATCAAGACCACTTCTTTGCTTGAGTGCTACTTGTTTGTATTTCTGATTTGATACATTGAAAAGAAGAATATTGCCTAGGGAATGCAGAGTAACAGCAGAGAAGTAGCCAAAGTGATTTTAAAAGTAGTTTTATTTTTCCAGACATTTGACTGGTTAACAAGAGTAAAATTTATTAATCATGCTCTAATTATAAATCACTGCATCCAGGACATTGAAAATAAGAGTTGATTTTAGGTTATACAATATATACAGTTGCTCTGCAACTAAACAAAATAAAACCAACTGAATTGAATATTATACATCTCATAGCATTCTAAGCTGCATTTTAAGTGTCACTTGCTCCTTTTAAACAGTTAACACAGAAACCTAATAGTCTGTCTATTAACAGTATTTTTGAATCATTATTTTAATCAGATTTGAAAAGTTGTATGAAATATGCCAAAATTTTGGACTTAAAATTCTTAATTTTATATTATAAATAGATATCTACAGGCTCTAGAATTTCTTTTGCCTCTGCCAGAGCAAACTTTGGGAAACATTGAAAATCTAGGGATAAGTTTTGCTTAGCTGCTCTTTATTGGTCCTCAAGGTTTTAGCTGTCTGCACTATTAGTGCTATTAAGTTGTATTCTACAAGTTTCCTAGTTTCTAAGTGAACAAGGTTGTGACATGTTAAAGTGTATTCCTCTTCCAGCAGAACTCAAGGAAAATTTGCATCATCGTTTAACTTTACGAGTTGTTACATACACTATAAGATTCTGTGTTAAAAATACTGTACATTAGGAGATATGTGCAAAATAATATGCCCATTTACTCTCTAGACTCTATCAGGGATAGAAACATACAAAATAGTGTTGCAAACTGAACATATCAGTAAGTGAATAAAACTAGTGCTAAACTATTACTCTATCATTTTACTGGGAACTTTGAAAATACGGACTAATTTGCTTCAACTCACAACAAAAATATCTTGAAACATTCCAGTTTGTTCCCCATTTATGCTGCAGCAGCAGCAGCAGCCTCTAGAAAAATGAAAGTTCTGCGTATACTTGGCTGTGCCCCCTGTCTGAGAGGCTATCAACCAACTGTACCATTTAGGAAAGGCAACACGAGGTACGACCAGTGTTGCTCTTCCAGCACTAACACACTGTGATTCTTCTCCAAATAAGCGTATTTGGTGCTGGCCAATTTTCCATTCCGCTCAATACGAAATGGCCAATTTAAACACCATTTGTCAGAAATTCAAAGTTCTCTTGATAAATCTAGAGATACAATATTCACGAAACGTGATCAAAGCCAATGTGACCTAGACATTGATTTTTCTTACCCTATGCCATCAGTTGTTTCCTGTAGCATAAGCAAAAACTGGTACAATTTCACAATATACAAACATCGACAGGATGCCAGATTTGTATTGGTATTTTGGATTCCATCAACCGACTGGGAACCATCCATGGCCTAGCCTTTGTTCACAAATTAGTAAAACAAATTTAACAACAGTGTAGCTACCATATATGTGGGTATATCATATAAATACAGAGTGAATCAGCAAACCATCGTTGCTTGCAAGGTAGTGGCACAAAAATTTCATGAAACGTAATGTAGTGTACTTGTGAGGTGTCAGATACCTTAATGATCAAGGATAATAATCTAAGCATTCCACCAAATATGTTCCTTCTGTGAACACATTGCTGGATGATTTAAGAAATTTCAAGAATTCAAAGTCTAAACACTATAATGAGGCAAGTGTAATAAATGCTCTGCAATCCATCATCATAGTTAAGTACATTTCAGGAAGTGCAGTTTTCATATCCTTGAGTCAACGTAGTAACTCATTAATATTGCCATAGTTTAGTTAACCAGCAGTGGTCACATTAAATGACCAAAATGGATGTAACATACATAAAGAACATTCAAAAAACAGGTTCTACATACGTGCAGCATAGAAAAATGAAACAGTCTCAAGCCCACAAAATTAGACCTAGGAAGTTCAACGACTAACACAGATTTCAGATAACTGTAAGCAAATATCTACATCCATTCTGAAAGAAAGAAGTTTCTCCTGTGGTAAACTGAAATACTTTTTCGTTTTTACCTGGCCAAAGACACCCAATTAAAATAGTTTCTTCTGTAATTGTTGACATCCTGGATGACAGCCAGTATGGCAAGATGCTGAATGGGTGCAATTTAGAACTACGCAGCAGCTTGCATGTTTTGGTTCCAACACTTCAAATGGTATCAAGAATTCGACAAATTCACTGCCCTGTTAGATGCACACAATTTCTTTGACTGGGAAAGCAACACTGAACAGTGGTATTGTCATGTTACAAAAGAGAGAACAAAATTACAGTGAATTGATTGAAAAGAACATTCATGATGTTGTGATGTCCACACACATGGATTTTGATTGTTAAAGCTTTTCAGTTCACCTTGAAAAATACAGAAATAGTTGTTGGTTTTTTTAAAGTGTAAACTCCTCATAAGAAGCTTTCACATAGAAAAAAGTTTTGAAAGTCCCAAAATCAGAACGATGGCAATAAAAAAGTAAGCTACAGTACCTAGGACTTGGGCAGTGCTCTGGCAAGGTGTCTGTAGATAGGCAGATGAAATGCAATAGAGCAAAACTTATTCCTGTGACCGCTGGAAATGAGAAATGTCTCCATTTATCAGTAGCAATTTAGTCAACAATAAAGTGCACAAATGATACAGGGAAAGCTCCTTTCCGACTGGGATCTCCATCAATATGACCAATCTGAAAGAGTCCAGGTATTTTTCAAGTTAATCTCAAAAAGGCATTTCATTATCACTAAAATTAATACCAGTGACCATTCTGCCTGCAGTATGACAAGCCCCTCCCTGTCTTTCTGCAGTGGTGTTCTTTTCCTTTTGCAAATGGGAAACATTAACAGAAAATTCAGTCCAACATGCTGCATTTGTTATTCAGCTATAGACTTTATTTTCCAAATTCTGTTTTATCCAGTTCTTTGAAAGTAACACCTCTTTATGCAGTACCACTGCTGTATCAGTACATTCTGCAATGCCTGGCAGCCTGTATCCCACCTCTGTTAAGCTGCTTCTGCTTCCCCCTCTTAACAACCACTGGAAGGTAAAAGGATGGATTGAGCTTCAGCAGTCCTGGGTTGTCTATGAATCTATTTTGTATTTACACAGCATTATTGTCAATTTAGATGCAATCTGAAGTTCTATTCTTCACAAGCTAACAACCAGAATAAGGCGAGTGTTTTCATGCATAACAATTTTCCAAGACTTCACTTTAGCTGATCAGACTCTGGAATGTAAATAGTTGAGATGATTTCCCAGCTCAAATAGACCATTTCTGTCTCAGTCAGCTGAAGTATTAGGACAATACAAAGCTGTGTTCTGAGGCTCATGATACAGCATCTTCTAGGAAGATGAAATAGTAGCAGATTCTTAAACTGCTGACATGCCCTAAGAATTTCCTGACTCAAACAGACCACGTCACCTGTAGATTGTGAACCCTACAATGAGGTTTGGCTTTTGGTATTTATTTTCTAAATGAGAAAAGCCAAAAATTATCTGAAGTTTGATTTTTGAACAAAAGAGATTTATGGTATCAGGTTTCTGCGAGATGAAAATTTTCTTGTTATTTGGAAACCCAGTGGGGATCTTCTGAAGTCAGTGTCAATCTCTAGATTTTATTTATTTCCTTCAAAGTGTGTTGCTGGACAACACAAAATACTCACCCACCACTCCTGATCTTCTTCACCATCAACTACAATAATATCTCCCTCTGAAAAAGTTAGCTCGTCTGGGTTATCTGCTACACAGTTGTAAATTGCTTTTACTCTCTTGGGTTTAGTTTTTGACTGAAATATAAAAATAAGTAAATGTAAATAATACAGTATGGAAGAAAAAGAACAGACTTGGAGTTGATCTAAAGAAAGCTTCAGAACTGCTTCCAAACATTATTTTTCACAGGTTAGAGTTCAGCTGCATCTTTTATGCTGGGTGCTCATACTCCAGGATGAATTTGGCAGCATCCAAAGCCTTTCAGAACCACTGTGCTACCAAACATGGGCCAGGTTTCCCTTAGCAATCTCTCAATCCTTTCTTCAGACCTCTACATCACTGCAGCAAGTATGATCTTCTTCAGAAGATAGGGTGATCAAGTGCTGCACAGCAAGTGTAATAGCAGCAACACTGCCAGAAAGAGGCCTGAGCCACCTGCCAATACACCCCTTCTTAACTTGCTCAATGCATTTCAGCAGTCTACAAACCCCCCACACCTCCTCTGCCTCAGCAGTGCTTTGAGGACTGCAAACCACAGGGGTGGTTTGGCAACTCTTTCAACAGGAAGGTTAGTAAGAAGTTGCGATATCCCAGTATTGCAGTGGGACTCCAATCCTAGTTGTGTTCTATTTGAAGGAATGTTGACATTGTTTTGCTGTGGTATCACAGTAACCACCATCCTCATCTCCTCTCTCGGTGCAACCCGGCCTGCAGCTGCATTTGTTTTCAGCCTCCTCATTCTCTGTTGCAGAACAACAGTAATGCTACCTATATAGAGTTTCCATGCAAGGAGTGGAGAAGCACAGGACCTGGAGGCAGAGCATAAGCTTTCTACCATGAGTACACCCTTTTCCCCAGTTTGCCCAACCATAGCCAGCAAAAATCTCTCCTTTCTAGCCTAAGATGCCAGAGGACAGCTCTAAGTGTCATTTAGGTCAAGAGACACTTGTTAATGCAGTGGGTGTTTGGGACAGAGGCTCCAAATGGGATAAGGAAAAGATCTCATCACCATTCTGAGTGCCCCAGGGACTGGTCCCAGTTTCTAGTTAGGTCAGCCATGGAGCAGAAAGCTTGTGAGGGAAGAAGGATCTTCCACAAAGCTACTTCTCTTCACCAGCAATAGTCTGCTGTGGACGTTACTGCCCACAGCCTCTTCATACGCTGTTTGAGCTGGATGCCATGCAGAAAAATTTTGGTGGATGTGGAAGGAGGGAGGGATCATCATCACTATGCTCCTCTGCAAGCAGCCATTTGCATTTTAATATAAAAACCTGACCTACCCAGACCAGGAATACCCTTAGGCCTTTGGGGCACACCCCTATAAGTTGGCAGCCTTGCACTGTATCACAGCAATTTTGACAGATGTTCCACCTCGGTCAAGTTACAGTTTGAACCACAACCACCTTTTAGGTCAAGAGAGAAAAGCTTCACATCAGTACAACAGTGGCATAATTACTAACATCAAAGCACAGTAATTACAGGTATTTCTTGTTCTTTAGAAGGCAATGAAATTAAATTAGGTCCCATTCCCAGAAGACTAAAATCTTCCAGAAAAGTTTCCCATGTATCTACAATATGGTTTAAAAAAGTGTAAAATATACATTGGGAAAAAACAAACAAACAAAAACCAACAAACGATGCCTCAGGAACTTTTATCTGAAAAACAGGCTATTGGACAAATGCACTGTACAGGAGATAAACCACTGGCTACATGTGCATGTACAACTAGGTCTCTTTTCTCTTTATTCAAGCAGTATTTCTGCAATCATTTCCCAAATCTGGGCTGGCCTCTGGGTTCTCTGGTTGGGTAAAGACATAGAAAAATGGCTGGAGTATAAGGCTAAATTGAGTGATTTAGCCAAAGTACTTTAGCTAGACTGATCTAGCTAAAGCTCTTTAGCTGAGGGGCCCTTGACTAAATCTCAGCTAAGATTCTTTACCTAGACTGATTTAGCTAAAGCACCTTAACTAGTACACACTCCCTGAGCCAGGTTTCCTTTACTTTTGCATTCCATGACAAGAGGAAAATCAACCAGCTGATTTTCTCAGCTGCACAAAATTCACCCTACTGAAGCCCTAGAGACATCTGGAGTCAGATTTGTTCTTCATATTACGTGCAAGTAATAAATTGTGGAGACACTGCGACTGTTCCTAAAAAAACAGCCAGGATATCCTATTCATTAATAAGTAAAGCAATTTGTCCTATAAAACAAAGAAGGAGCGAAAAACATAGGGAACCATTTCAACCTTCATTTACACAGAAACCCAGATAAGGAGAAACATCAGAACTGACAGATGTGTTGAAAGGATGTATCCAGTGCTCACACCTGAATCCCAGAACACACAACAGAAACTGTGAGCAGGGTCCAGAAGCTTCACAGAGTAAATACAGCAATTCCCTCAGTGCATGTAAGCAAAAGGGACAGATACTCCATTTTACACTAATTACACCATTTAATTTTATTGTGGCCTAAAACATGAAAAATATTTTGATGCAGGACAGGCAGTAATTTGGTTAAGCAACAGTGGGAGAGGCAAGAAAACAGACGATTTTATACTCCCAGCTAATGCAAGATGAACTCCAGATGTCTCTGTCGCTTTTCAGCTTTACCAGATGAGAAGCAGCTAATAGGAGTTCTTAGAGCTCAAGAAGCTCAAGACAAATGTGCAAGGCCATGCACACAAACACACTGAAGTCTGTACTAGAGTTACTATTTCAGTAGACATGATTAAGGAAAAACTGAGGAAGGGACAGAAGCAGAGGACTGAAGAAGCAAGGTCTTTTCATTACAGCCCATTAAAAGACAATCGCAGATGCAGGAACAACATGTCTCCCACCTCTCAGTATATTATTTACCTACTGAACCACACTCCTACGAAGAATGTAAAGCATGAACAGCCCAGATCTAGTCACATACAGCATCTCAAAAAGTATAGATTCTCTTTATTGTGATTCACTTACTGCAGAGAAATACTGTCATGATCAAGCATATGGATGTTTTACATCTATCACATAAGAGAGCAATATAAAATCTGAGCAAGGACCGAAGACCCGGCTGAATGACACATAACGAAACACCTCACCTGTCATGTGGAAATACTCCCCTTTACCTACACCAGTGTAACAAAACAGGTATTGACACTAACATGTATGTTACCATTCGTGGTCCTAGATTGTAAATGAGAATGCATAAGAGTATAGTAAGGACACACAATCAGATCAAGAGACCATGAAAATCCAGTTATCACTTTTCTAACAGTCACTGTAAGGCTGGGGGAGGGTGGAGAAGAATATACAACACTTCCAGCCCAACACTTCAGCCTTGTCCTTCACCCACCTTCTGGCTGGGGATGTCTCAAGTCAGATGTGGTTTCTGTGTATTTACCAAGAGATTTCTCCCCTGTCATGCAGTGAATACATGACAAAGAGAAACAACTGCACAAAGAGCCAATTTATTTTGCGTTGAGCTTGACTCTTACTAGTCTTGCCTGAAGCAATTTGATCTACCTACTTGAACAACTGTATCTACTTCCATTCTAACAGGAAGCACAAAAGCTCCCTTATTACTTACTTCCCTGAGGTTTAAGAATGAAGTTAAATACGATCTGCAAGTGACTCACTCACCAACCTGCCCTATAAGTGACTCACTTATCGAGCTTACCTACCTTCAATAAGGCAAATCATACAGTCTGGGGATTGTGTTGGTCTCATTTGGACACAAGCAAAGAATCCACACTTCTTTTCTTTGGTTTCTGTTGGTGTGGTTTTGTTTGTTATTTTTGGTTTCATTTTAAATTTAAAATCACATACTACCATATAGGAAATGCAAGAAAAGGGAAGCTTTCATAAATATTTAGCACAAGTTACACACATATTTAACACAGGACACAGGCTTTGTATTTCTCATGATTCTCACACTTTCTCCATAACATGATACACTATTATGTCAACACCATGTCTGATAGACTGCAGAAGATTTAATGAAACCAGAAACCATATTATATACTTACTATTTGTGATTTCCTTGGCATTGGTGCTGGTGGCTGGATTTGTGCCAAAGTATTTGTTGTAGAACCAGTTTGTGTTACTGGAATCTCACATACAGACTCTCCTGCTGCTAAGGTAAGTAAAAAAGTAAATTTTAGGCATGCTTTAAAAAGAAGAAAGAGTGATGATACAAGTAGAAACCAGATTAATTATTCTTTAAAGTATACAAGTATTTTTTATCCCATGAGTATTTAATTTTTAATGGTTCTTTCTAGGTAACTGAACAGAATTTTCCCATCCTTTTCCTTACTTAAAAGGCCTCTTTTCCAATGACAATTACCTAAGACCTTTAATACTGCAGATATGCTAAAAGAGAAAAAAGCCTACAAAACAGATGAGAGCAGAAGCACGTACTCATTACCCTCATTTGTTCACTGCAGACTGTGTGCTTTTAGAGCCCTTTTTTCCTAGTAAAGACCATCTTTATCAAGATGCTCTATCCTTCACAGGAGACTCCTGACACAGATGGCAGATAGTTATTAGCAAATTTCCCTTGGGTGTGTCCAGGGGAAATTTAAAAAAAAAACAACGAACAACACAGTAAGAAGCAATTAACGTAATATATACAGTGGAAGGAGAAAGCGGGTAGGAGAAATTCCACTACAACCACCACAGAATCCACACAAACTTTACTTTGGATGTTTTATTGAGATGACATTATTGCAATGTCCCAAAGTAGTAGTTGCTTTGAACAATTAAAAAAGCAGAATGAATAATGAACTCTGTTCATTATAATGAAAAGATCAATATCTATTTGCAATTTAATTAAAACTTACTTGATACGAAGTTTAATTTTCAAACTAGAAACACATTTTTCTATTCTCCAATGTGTATCTGTTCCCTTTTCTGCGACACACAAATGTTTATGACACAAGGCAGTAAACCAACTGAAGTTTTCATAATGCTTCCTCTGTTTGAGTGGGGTTTAGGTGAGTTTAGTTAAGCTAAAGCCCAACTGGAATTAAATCTAGCAAGGGATGTCAAAGACAACAAGAAGGGCTTCTCTAAATACATAGTTAACAAAAGGAAAAATAGGGAAATCTGGGTCCATTGCTCAACAAGACAGGCAATCTGGTTACACAGGAGATGGAAAAGGCTGAGATACTGAATGCCTTCTTTCCCTCAGTCTTTACTAGCAAGATCAGCCTCAGGAAGAAGAGGGGAAAATCTGGAGCAAAGAACTGTCAAGTCCCACACCTGGGGATGAACAAGCACATGCTTATGTTGGCGGCCACCCAGCTGGAAAGTAGGGCCAGAGACAATGGGCACAAACTGAAACACAGGAGGTGTTCAGCTGTCTGAACACCAGGAAACACTTCATTACTGTGAGGTTGACTGAGTTCTGGCACAGGTTGCCCAAGGAGGCTGTGGAGTCTCCATTCAAAAGCCATCTGGACATGGTCTTGGGCAACTGGGTCTGGGCAGCTCTGCTAGAGCAGGTTGGTTCAGATGAGCTCTAGAGGTCCCTCTTAACCTCAAGCATTCTGTGATTCCTGTTCCTATTACTTGTCCCATTATTCACATTAACTGGCCCATAACTCTGTTGATGCAGAAGAGCTTTGAGGCATCAGGGCCTACACAATCAAGAAGGGAAACAACAAGAATGCTGGTACTGACTGTATTTAAATGTGTAAGGTAAATATAGAAACCCCACTCTCCCCTAGGTTTATAATTATTAAATTACAATAAAATAAATCTCGAAGCCACAATTACCAGTTTGCTGTAGAGACCCAAGTCCTCTCGACTGCCCTTTGTTAGTTAAGCCAGCTGATTTCTCAGTCCTGTGGAGAAAGTCAGAAATTCATCCATTTAACAAACAAGAGCTTGAACTGCAACAATACTAAGTATTTTCCAAATTATAAAATTCTTGTCATGCCTTCAGTGCCCTTTGGTGACAGCTATTTTGCTTTTAAAAATACTACTTCACTTCCATATTTTTGATTACACCAATCATAAGTTGTACCTAATTTTAAAATGTAAGGCAGAAGAATAATATAGGTTCGATTACTGCCACTTGTGTAGAGCAGATCTTATTTTCCTAAGCTCTTAAGTTTCTTTCATTGCTGTTCTAAAATTCTTTGTTAAAATTATGTATCCATATTTATCTGCCCACTATAGTAAGCCTCAGCAAGTTGCTTCTCCCCTTTACTAAGACAGCATGAGTCGTCTGACTTACTTTTATTTACGATTCACTATGTAATAGCAGATCCTTCTCTTAAGGACTTTTGCTTAACCATACTCTGCTGTTCTCCATCCTTCATTTTTGTAGTTGATTGTTCTTAAGCACTAGGTGTTGCTTACTGAATGACACCCCTCTTCTCCCTTGACTACTACTCCATTTTCTCAGGGCTGCTTCGGATATATAATCCAGTTTTCCAGTACACTTGTCCCTCCTAACTTTGTTTCCTGCAAATTTAAAAATGGTATTTTCTGTTCCAGGTCTCTCTACTCCTGCCATGAATGAAAATATTGAATGGAACCGAACCTCAGCAAAGAATGTGAACAATAGATGGCACAATCAGACATAAGATCCCATTATCTCTTCTTTGCTATAAGATGAGACCTAGAAATGGACTATTCTTTGTGGTTTCTTATTTCCATCATGGCTAAGCATTCTGTAGATATCCTGCAGGTCATACAATCTTTAATCACTAGGCTGTCTTGTTTTTACTGCGGGAATCCTTGTAATCTGCTTCCTTAGTGTCTGCCTTCTGTTCATTCTTATACTCTAGAACACATAATTGGCAAAAGTATGCATGCTTTTTGGATTACTTGCATGTTATACACCATAAAATTGAAAAGTTAGTAATTATTAAGTAAATTAAGTACTAAAATGACATCAGTTACCCAGGGATAGGCTTTCTTTGGGAGATTCTACTAGGAGGTTGTGGGGGCAGTGGTGGTGGGGTTGGCTTGGTTTGTGGAGGAGCTGGTTGCTGTTTGGATTGCTGGTTTAAAGCTTCTATAATGCTGGCTGTCTTTGCCACAGGAGGCGGTGGTGCTGGAGAAAGGACATCTATAGAATAAAGTTAGACAGTGAAATGGAATTAAATTTCTATTTACCATTTTGTTTCTTGGGTTCCCAACCACAGGTTTTCCTGTTACAGGATTTACCCTTATTCAAGAAAAATGCTTCACTATATGTAGTTGATAAGTTAAACACAAAGCAATCCCTCCATTGGAAGAAGGATGTCTTTGGAAAGAGGTTTACCTTCTGTTTCACCTAGTCCATGTCAGACAGCTCACAAGAACTTCAATTCATTCAAGCATTAAAGTACAAGTGAAGAAAATTATTACCAAAGTCAGTCATATTCTTGAAAATAGTAGATCAGAACATATTTAATGAAGTGCCGACATTGTTGGCTCAGTCAATGCCTTCAGTTTGTGTTTTATGGAAAAATAAGAGAGTGAATAGTATCTGCAAAGTTTTATTTAGAGGAATGTATTTTCTTGAAATCCTGTTACAATTAGCATCTAATTAATTTCACATTAGGTTTAGCAATTAATTAAAATTTCTACTGAATTCTTGAAACCACCATAACAGCAGCTGGCAATGCATTAAAACATCTTTTTGCATTCCTACTGTCTGCAAGAATCAAGCACAATGTGGAGATGTAGCCTCAGGCCTACATGTAGCACTCATCTTTATAACTGGTGAGAAATGCAGCATTTACACTACATATAAAAGTGAAGAGCTCTTTAGCTCTAGTAATGGATAGTTTTTCCTGTTGACACTGCACTACGCCATACAGTCCTCACTGGAACATCTGAGAAGACAGTTCATACAAAGTTACTGGATGGGAACGATAGGCCGAAGCTACAGTCACCAAAAGAGAAAGCATGAGTTGTGGAAATGGAAAAATAAGCCAACTATGATTAGATACAGCAGAAGGGAAAACAGGGGAAAGTGGAAACATACTTGTAGATGTTACACGCAATGGCGGCACAGGGGGATGAATAGCTGGTGGATCTGATGAAGACCTCTGCCTGCTTATACTTTCCACTCCTAAAGAATTTGTCTTCCACATTGCATTAGATGAAGAAATTGTCTGAATACCACTGCCAAGAACTGAAGGCTGAACTAAAAAGAGAGGAAAATACTGTATTATTATTATTGCTTACCATAAGCACAAAGTGTTAATATTCACACCTGTGCTTTTAAAAATGGTGCAGCTAGACCACTATATTCAGCCATAGGAACCACTGCCATCTGGCTGGAATGCCAGAGCAGAAATCATTTTGGTGTAAAAAATCATACCGAAGTTTCTGGGTGAAGTCTTACTAACACTTTACCTAAGTAAAATTTGTCTCCACTCATTACTGTCAAGTATGTCAACACCTGAAAAAGCAGACATTTCTCAACAAGAAGACAGACGGCAACTCTTGCTACCTTCTTTAATCCCTGACTGCTAGCTGCAATCTTCTCAGGTACTGCAAGAAAAGGACCTCATTCTCACACGAGCATTAGCAGACATTGCCAACTCAAAGAGAAACATTGGTTTTGACTTGCAATTGACACAAAACTGTAATTCTGAATTTCACCCAAACAAGAAGCTATAATAACTCATAATGAAACAGTTAAAAAGTATGACTTCTTCAGTGCCTCCTAAATGACTCCATTCCTAGGCTGAAGAGCTGCCTCCCCATTTCACAGAGACACACTACAGGTTTACTTCATAAAGCCAGTATTTTCCACATCTCATGTCACTTCTCCCTACTCAGCATATGAGTGTCGTATTAAGAGAAGTTGAAACAAAGCAAGGTATGAATAAATACTAGGTTGCAGGGACA
The DNA here is from genome assembly GCA_020745705.1 of Hemiprocne comata. Taxonomy (NCBI): domain Eukaryota; kingdom Metazoa; phylum Chordata; class Aves; order Apodiformes; family Apodidae; genus Hemiprocne; species Hemiprocne comata. Next base: position 88,971,643 of record CM036588.1, read on the forward strand.
AGCATAAAAGGCTCAGAAGACTTGAAGAATAGCCTAAAGCTAAGAGAATAAAGGAGTAATAATATCCCATAAACATAAAATCAACAACATCAGCAATCATCAAGAAGCTAAGATTGATGGTAGTATTATAGCTTTAACTAAAAATATAAAATAGTACACTACTACATTGCTAGAGTAAAGAATATGAGCTAATAATCTAAGCTGGGCAGCATACCTTCTTGGCATGAGTTGCACGATGCTGGTGCCAAGAAGTCTGAGGTTGGGAATGAAATTAAAACGACACTCTTTGAAAAGTGTCATTTAATCAAGGGCAAACAGTGGGTAAAATAATATGGTTGGCCATGATTAAAATAATATCAAAGGGTAAACCAGGTTTTTTAACTATCCTATTGTATTACTAATTTAGAGAGAATCTAAGTGTTCAACACAGACTCTGTGAACATCTTGGGCAAATTTTTCCATTTGGTGATGGAAACATTCCTTTCAATCAAGGAAAAAAAATGCCTAGATATTAAGTTTAATCTTAATGCAAAAATATTAGATAAAAGGAATCCCACCTTGGTCAAGTTTTATATGCTGCTAGACTTCCCCCAGTCTCGTGCTATCCTTTTGAAGTAACTCAACACCACTCTGTTCTACTCTTCTCAGTTTTTCTGCTGCCAACATAACATATTTTAACCCAACTTCTGTGTTGCAGCCATTCCTGTGAGACCAACAACTGACTTTTCACATTACACAGATGTTCAGTTTGCCATCTCAGACACAACCACTGCTATATGGAGTCTTGCATTCTGACCTCTGCAAAGTGCTCCCAAAGGCAGAAGCCTCTCGAGTATTGCTAGAACACTGCCTGCTCATATCTCCTGTAATGGAGTATGAATTACAGCACCACAGCAAATTATGTGTTTACATAGTCATTTTTCTTGAATTGAACTTTACATAAATGTAGCATGTATGAAAGCTGCTGGAATAATAAATGTATTAAAACAGTGAAATGTACCGAACATGTACTGTACAAAAAGGACCTATACAGATTTGTACATGCTTCTTTAATACTTACATGGAACCTCCTATGCTCCAGTTTGCACCCTTTGTCCCTTGTCTTATCACTGGACATCACTGAAAAAAGCCTGGTTCCATCATCCTGACACTCCCCCTTAACATCTTTGTAAACTTTGATGAGGTTGCCCCTCAGTCTCCTCTTCTCCAAGCTAAAGAGGCCCAGCTCCCTCAGCCTTTCCTCATAAGGGAGATGTTCCATTCCCTGAATTATCTCTGCGCTGGACTCTTTCAAGCGGTTCCCTGTCCTCCTTGAACTGAGGGGCCCAGAACTGGACACAATATTCCAGATGCGGCCTCACCAAGGCAGAATAGAGGGGAAGGAGAACCCTCTCTTGACCTACTAACCACACCCTTTCTAATGCACCCCAGAATGCCATTGGCCTTCTTGGCCACAAGGGCACATTGCTGGCTCATGGTCATCCTCCTGTCCACCAGGACCCCCAGATCCCTTTCTCCTACACTCCAGCAGGTCAGCCCCCAACCTGTACTGGCACATGGGGTTGTTCTTCCCCAGATGCAAGACTCTACACTTGCCCTTGTTGAATTTCATCAAGTTTCTCCCCGCCCAACTCTCCAGCCTGTCCAGGTCTCGCTGAATGGCAGCACAGCCTTCTGGTGTGTCAGCCACTCCTCCCAGTTTAGTGTCATCAGCAAACTTGCTGAGGGGACACTCTGTTCCCTCATCCAGGTCGTTGATGAAAATATTGAACAGCACCAGTCCCAGCACCAACCTCTGAGGGACTCCACTAGTCACAGACCTCCAACTAGATTCTGTCCCATTAACCACAACTCTCTGACTTTTTCCTTTCAACCAGTTCACAACCCATCTCACTACATCAAGACCACACTTCCTTATCTTATCTACAAGGATACTGTGGGAGACAGTGTCAAATGCTTTACTGAAATGAAAATAAACCACATCTACGGCTCTACCACCATCTATCCACGTAGTTACTTCCTCATAGAAGGCTATAAGGTTGGTCAAACACGATTTCCCCTTGGTAAAACCATGTTGACTGCTCTTAATGACCCCCATATCGTTGATATGCCTAGAGACAGTGCCAAGAATAAGTTGTTCCATCACCTTTCCAGGGATGGAGGTGAGGCTGACCGGGTCCTCTATAGTTACCCGGGTCCTCCTTCTTGCTTTTTTTGTAGACTGGCATGACATTTGCTGTCCTCCAGTCCTCAGGCACCTCTCCTGTTGCCCACGACTTACCAAAGAGATTATATATGAAGGTAAGAATGAAGTTCACAGCATCAGCTTTAATGGTAAATTTTTCAAGCACACAACCCTTCTGAACCAGGATGAGACATGCACATTTTTAACGTTGTTCTGCTGATCTGGGTATAACCAGTAATTCAGTTACATTTTCAGTCAGTTACCAGTCCTCTAAAATGATCCATTTCTCCACATCACAACACTTACACCTTTATTTCAACAACCTTGATGCATATATTTATTAAAAGAAGACTTTTCAAGGTTAAAACCTCTCATGTTCTGCATACACTTTCCATTTTCCCAGGTCTTAAACTGTTTTCCACATCAGCCAAATGCTACTGAAATTGTACATTTAAATTGAACTCTGATAATGACATCTTTAAGAAACAGAAGTATAAAAAGATTGAATACAAAAAGAAATAAATTGCTGAGCTAAATTGACTGCAGCTGTCCTTTTAAACTCTACTGAGGTTACCTGGGCATTGTTTTCCCAAACACTCCTGTGTACTTTCTTGCAGGTATACTGAAAATCAAACTCAGAAGAGGTTGTGCAGATTCACTCCAAGTATATAAAATGAAGTCCTCAATAAATAGTTCCACAGCTTACCTGTGCAATATAACTGTAAAAGAAAACCTACAAATGTAACAATAAAAAAGTGCTGATCCCATTCTTCTAACATACAATGACATTTTCTGGTGTTAGTACCTTTGCTGATATTCCTTGGAGGTAGAGGAGGTGCACTACTTGTAACAGGTACTGCAGGCTGAATGGGAGGTGGACTGCCACTGAGTATTGCTCCATATGTTTCATTTTGTAATATACTTGGCATAAATCCTCTTTGCTTATCCTTAGCAATGTTTGCTGCATCTCTTGCCAAGGATGCCACATTCGGCTGAAGTTGGTTTGATCCAAGTTGATAGAAGCTGACAGGCCTGTCCTCTCTCCGATTGGGACTGGGTTGCTTGAACACAACAACAAAGGTACTCACTGACAACCACATTAGTAATACTTGTTTTATGTATTAGTTGATAGAAAGTTGTTAGTTTCTAGAAAGAAAAAGCTGCTTCCAAAATGCATTTTTGTTGCTTTAAATATATAATCTAAACCCTATATTCTGCCCTCTTCAAGACAAAGTAACTGTGTACATGAACAAACAAACAAACAAATTATATGTGACTTGCATTTTTAAATTATTACAATTTTCCCAATTTCTTCTGTAGTATGCTCTTATGGGATGGTACTGTGTCCTTATACACACAGGACCATACTCCTATAGATAGTCAATAGAGATATTCAGACTGTACCAAGTAATGTTTCCCTGCATCAAAATACCAGGCAATATTTTCAAAAGTAAATAAACAACTGAAGATCCTAAGCCTCATGTGAAGTTCAGCAGTGTTAGAATCCAAATAGATGATAAATGACCTCAAAAACCAGACAGAATTGCATCAAAGTATTCTACCTGTAGCTCAGCCTACAACAAATTAGGAGCCAAAACTTCTCATGAACTCTTTTTAGCTCACTAATATCACTGGACGAGTTCAGGAGATTACTTCAATGAGCAGCTGGGATGGAACATTGCTCATCCCCTGCACATTATCAGATGAGATCTAATTACTTGTCTTTGAGACTTACAGCAAGTCATCTGCTTACTACGCACACTTAGCATTATTTTTCCTGTTTCAACAGCACGCATAGTATTATTGTTATCAAATTATAATAAAAATAGCTGGAATTATAAATTCATGTGGCTGGTACAGGAATGGGTTGTAACAATCCACAGCTCAGAGAGCACAAATATGCCTTTAGAAATAATATTAGATAAACACTTCACAGACATACTGTCCGTATGAAATTAAAATAATCATTTATAGTAATAGCACTTAGGCAGAATAAAGATTTAATCTAACAGTATCACAAATAAGCAAGAGATTTTGCTCTGAATATATTCAATGCTGACTCTGGACTGATTATGTAGGGCCTTTAGACATGCTATTGTAAAGAATTATAGTTCCAAGATTTATCATAATGATGTATGTGACAGCCAGATGCATTGATCCCTACCTTTACTTTGGCTTAGCAGCCTCACTCCTCACTGGCTGACACTCTCCATTCCCTGGCCTCACCACTGTCCTGGTTCTCACACTTGTTTCAGCCCACACTTGCTTCTTCTTTCTAAACCAGTAGAAATTGTTTTGTTTGTTTTGTTGATTGGGCTTTTCACTGGATTACCAAAGTGAAACAGCTCAATATAGAGACAAATGTGTGCCAGATGGGGGCCAAAGATGAGGTAGAACCAGGCAGTTGGGTTGGAACAGCAGCAGAAACCAGTTGGGACTGTCTTAGCCTTCTTTTAGGTTAGGCTCTCTTTTATATGAAAAATTCTGGACTAAAAGAACTTCAGTTTAAGACATTACCTCTTCTGACGAAGATTACAAAATCTATTCAATTGCTTCACCAGAAAAAGGGACAAGACCAATAGCTTGAAATCTATAAACAGAACTCTGATGTGATTGTAAGCAACAGAAGAATTCACCAGTGCATTCAATGTAGTTACAGACACTAGCTTGTGATTAATAGTCTTTAATCTCCTTTCAAAAGTCCCTGTAGTACAAGCCTATTAATAGTGGGCAGTGAAGTACCAGTTTCACTGCTTTAGCCTCAATGCTGAGTAGCAGATAACTTGCTGTACAAGATGGAGCTCAGGGACTAGCCAAAAAGAGAATGCTCAACTGCAGAAGGCAACTGGCAACAATGAAGGAAGTGAAGGAGAAAACAGATCAAAAATACAAATTTAGAGTGTCCCAGAAAGAGATTTGTTAGATTTCTAGTTGTAAATTACCCAACAGGTTTTACAGCTGGAAAAAAAATGAAATCTCTAAAACATAACAGAGACTTTCAAGCTGCCTTATTAAAAAGTTCATCATTACTGCTATTATCTGAATGGTGATACAACATACAGGAATACATAAATACTGGGATATAATATGAAAGCTCACTCAAAAGAACTGGATTCAACAGCTCACAGATTCCAGATTCTTGCACAGATACCAAAATTCTCAAGAAAAATCTTGTCACACTGTTTTTTGCTCTTTGTTGCTAACTTGGTCAAGTGAAGCACCAGAGGTAATAGCTATCTTGGACTAAAGAGACAGAACATGGGCAGAAAAATCCTATGCAGCCAAGATCTTGCAAAATAGTATTTTGCAACAGAGGAAACTTACTGATGCAAAAATGAGTCTCCAAAACATTAAGCCAATTCAATGGTCTGATGACCTAGTATTTTTCAAGACGTTCTGTGAAACACAGGACAATGAACCTATGACTGTCAGGTTTCAATAGTTCTGAAAATAACGAAAAACCCAACACACAAGATTTGGTTTTACATTAATAAGTATTAGCAATTCATGCCCTAGCTGAGATGGGAGACTTTGCAAGAGAAGTATTAAAATGCTAAACTTGTAAAAAGAAGAAAGTCAAATTTCATTCTCCAGAGAGTCTTTTGTTAGCTACTTTCAAGACGTAAAAAGGCTGTGCTAACATCTGAAAATAGTTACTAATATAAAGCCTATTGTGTATTCCTTGCACTTTATAAAGGAAACAGAAAAGGCATAAGCAATTAGAACACTGCACACACAGAAAACACCCCAAAAACATGTGTTCAGTACTTATATGGAATACTTCAAATTAAGAAAGATTCAGAACATCATTAGTATTTAGGAGCCAATACACCATTTCAAATTACCTGGCCCGTACAAATCCAAGCCATTTTTAAGTGTATTTCAGGTATAAAAACATGCTAGTTTGTTCCCTGTCTGTATGTTTAGGTGCTTAAATACTTTTTGAAGTTGGTCCCTAAATTGGGAAATTGAATTCTGAAAATGCAATGAAGTTCCTATGCTACTGGAACAGTTTGTAATACTTGTAATATGACCTTCCTTGGAGGTACTAAAAAACAGCCTAGACATGGTCCTGGGCAACTGGCCCTAGGTGACCCTGCTTTAACAGGGAGGTTGGATCAGATGACCTCCAGAGGTTCCTTCCAACCCCAAGCATTCCATGATTCTGGACTTAATAGCATCACAACACCACCATAAATTTCAGATATGAAAAGGGAGAAAACAAAAAATATTTTTACTTGAAGATTCAGAATTACAACCCTACCCTCCCATTAATGGACGTAGCTGACTCAATGCACAAGTTAGTTCCACTGAAGACAGGCCAATGCATAAACTGTTCCAAAATTAAAGCCATAACTGGAGCTGTTTCACAAACATGAGGAGATATAACAAGGCATCTCTCTCTTTGTAAAGGCAGTTTTTCTAGGTCATGTTAGTTCTGCTTTACAATCAGCAGATCTGAATATTCCTGATGCATTGAAACAAATTGTTGACTCCATTAAGAAAAAGATCTCACATCTGGCTCATCATAATTGGATCATCACCACATGTTCACATTTTTTTCTACCTTATATTAAAGAGGAAAAAGAAGACAAACTATAATTTAAAGAACTAAAATTTAAGCTACTACATTTTACTACAGAACTTCATTTCACACCGTCTTTACACTTACAGTAACAAGTGGTGGTTTTGAAATAATTAGAAACACCATGCTTACACAGATATGTGTACAGAAAAATAATAATACATTGATACAAACCTGCAACTTTTCATCAACATCATCATCACTTTCATCCAGATCTTCATGGAGTAACCGCCATTCATATTCTACATGAACATGAGAATTAAATCTTCCAGACAGTGCTTGAGTAAGCTATGGAAAAAAAGATTACTGTTGACAGCTATGTTATATGCAGTATTAATTTTAAAACAACACATTTAAAAACAAACAAAAAGCACATACTGAAGTAAACATCTTTTATAAATGCAAATATTACTTCTGTTTTAAAAACAGATTTAAGAAATCTGGAAAGTTACTGCACCGGAGTAAATTTAAGTAATTAAGTTCCATCACCAAACACAACACAAATAAATTAAAAGCAACTAGGCCTTTCATTAACCATTGCAGGTCCATTCTCCATTTTCTGACATGCACCACATCTTATTTGCCTTGATTTAGGAATTGCAAGTCAAAGAAATTAACTGTAGTGGCAGTTTTTTTGAATCAGACTCACTTATCAAGAACTCTTGACACTTGCTAATCCATTTTTCTTGTTTACTAAAAGTAGTAACAGGAGTCAACTTCTCTTCCTAGAATCACGGGATAGTTTGGGTTGGAATGGACCTCTAAAGATCACCTAGTCCATGCCCCCCCTGCCATACGCAGGGACATCTTCCACTATATCATGTTGCCCAAAGTCCCCTCCAACCAAACATTGAGCACTTCCAATGATGAAGCATCTACAACCTCTCTGGCCAACAAGAAAATGGCATTCATCCATGCCCTTCACCCATAAAAACTACTTTGGTGAGAAGATTTCAATGAGATGTCATACAATTAGAATCATAGAATCATTCAGGTCAGAAAGGACCTTTAAGATCATTAAGTCTAACCATAAACCTCATTAAGTCCACCACTAAACCATGTCCCTAAGTTACCACACCTACACATCTTTTAAATACCTCTAGGGATGGTGACTCAACCACTTCCCTGGGCAGCGTGTTGCAATGCATGATAACCCTTTCGGTAAAGAGATTTTTTCCTAATATCCAATCTAAACCTCACTTGAGGCCATTTCTTCTTTTCCTTTCACTTGTTATCTGGGAGAAGAGACCAACCCCCACTTTGCTCCAGCCTCCTTTCAGGTGGTTGTAGAGGGCGATGAGGTCTCCCCTCAGCCTCCTTTTCGCCAGAACAAACAACCCCAGTTCTGTCAGCCACCCCTCATAAGACTTGTGCACTAAACCCTTCACCAGCTTCGTTGCCCTTCTCTGAGCTCACTTCAGCACCTCAACATCCTTCTTGTAGTGAGGGCCCATAACTGAACACAGTACTCGAGGTGCATCCTCACCAGTACAGAGTACAGGGGCACTATCACTTCCATACTCCTGCTGGTCACATTATTCCTGATGCAGGCCAGGATGCTGTTGGCTTTCTTGGACACCTGAGCACACTGCTGGCTCATATTCAACTGGCTGTTGAACAGCACACCCAGATTCTTCTCTGTCAGGCAGCTTTCCAGCCACTCTTCCCCAAGCCTGTAGCGCTGCATGAGTTTGTTGTGACCCAAGTGCAGGACCCAATACTTGGGCTTGTTGAACCTCATACAGTGGCCTCAGCCCATTGATCCAGCCTACCCAGGTCCCTCTGTAGAGTCTTCCTACCCTCCAGCAGAATCAACGGAATCATCCCCTGGCCCCAAAAAGTTTAGCATTTCCAAAGTGTCTAAAAAGAAATACAATTTTCTTCTTAAAAGCATGTAACTTGATATAAGTATGTAACTATTTCTAAGCATACAACTATTCAGTCTGGAATATATTAATTGAATATTTAACTGTAAACTGTTAACTATTCAGACATGATTCTGCTTGTAAATGCACAAAGACACAGAAAGATGCAACACTTACCAGCTCTTCACAATGAGTGTGTTTTAAACGTTTAGCTATATCAAGTGGCGTCTCTCCTGATTCATTAGCTATATTATAGCAAGAAAAGAAAGTTGTGTCACTTAACTAAAGACAAACCTGCAGGTACATAGCAAATACTAGACCAACAGAGTTCAAAACTAATCTCTTCCTTCATATATAGGTTCAGCTCATACCAACCCTCTGAACATGACGAGCAGTACCAACTCAACATGCCATATATAGGGAATGACAGCCATGAAATAGCAGTATATAACTAGGCAACAAGATACCCGTTAAAAATCTTGGTATTTACTGATCTAAGTATGTTTAAAAAACAGTTAAATGTATTAAGTAAATTTTAAACTTGAAATAAACAATGAATATTGATTTTTTTATAATTAAGATTATATTCACAGGATATAGTAATGATGATAAACAGCTGAGCAGAGAATGCACTTACTCCACCTTTCTTCTCTGAAGCAGTGACAAACATGAAATTGAAGTACACATTACCCTTTTACCTATTTCAATAGAAGCCTTCCCTCTCAGCAGCAGTTTGAGGCACTCAACGTTGTCTGTCAGGCAGCAATAATGCAGGGCTGTGCTACCTTTACATGTCTGCTTATCTAGATTGCCACTATTGGAGTACAAGAAAGAAGAAGAAAGCTGATTAAACTTAGTTTCCTACCTTGTATTAATAAACCTCTTTCATTACAAGATTTTTCAAAGTATAAAATTACATTTGAAAATACCAGAGTTAGTTTTAGTATTTGTGTTCATTTAGTATTTGCATTACTTGACATAAAAGCAGTATAAATAATATTGTAATAGCTTTCCATACACTTACCTGTTCTGCACTAAAAAGTCAACTATATGAAGGGATGTTCGATCAACTGACCTAACAGCAAGGTGGAGTGCTGTTTCGTCTTGTTCCTAAGAATAGAACAAAATAACACATTTATTTCTGCTGACCTACAGAGAAGCAGAAATTTTATTAAGACATAAATTAGATCAATTAAAACATTTAAAATTTTCAGACATGCATGTTACCGTTAAAATATCTCTGTGAGACTTTTATTGCTTCCCTTATGTTCCTTTAAAGTAAAGAAACAAATGGGTTGAAAGCCAATAGATTCTTCAATGATTTAATGTTTAATGTTTTAATACATTTAAAATATGACAGTATTTGGAAACAACGTTAGATTAAACTTTAATATCTTCTTTTGTTATTGTTAAATTACATCATTGAAAGATGAGTGTTCAGAACAGTATTTCAAATCTTATTTTCAATTAAGAAAAAACAGTCCTTTTTTAATTAATGAAAGCATATTGCACTTACAACAATTTTCTAATAAAATTTACGACACTTACATGGCCATTGGCCAGTGGAATTTTTTCTGTGAGATCCACACCATCAGCATATACTTGGACTAATCCAAGAATGTCTCTTGATTTGACTGCTTCACAAAGAGCATGTAATTTAGCTGCATTGTCAGCATGCTTTTTCCTTGCGTATTTTCTCTCAATATACTTGGCAGTAATATAATCTTTTCTTGCATTCCTGAAATTGGATATAATTTACTTCTCTAACATTTAGCAGGAGACACACATTTCCATAAATACATGCAAATAATTTGAAATAAAATCTGTGGGAAATTATTTATCATCCACTATGGTAATTTTTCTTCTTTATTATGCATGAAAGACATTCAGTCTTGCATTTCCAGTATGAAATGTAGCTATAGAAGATGAATCCAGTACACAATATGGAGACAGACCATGAATTTTCCAGTCTGAACTCTGGTGTGAAGTTGAGACCAAGATTGCTCAGCTCTAGGCACAGAAGATACATCAAAGCTTGATGATGCTCATTTGGTAACAGCAGCTTGTCAGGTTTACATTTACCTGACTTGTACTCCTACACATGCTGGAAAGGGATGTAAGGCATGGGATACAAAAATTTGTGTTATACCTCTGCACAGACTATCCTGGCTTTGGATCTGTACTCACAGCAGTGAGCATGTTCTGCAAAGCAACTCTTCAGCACAAACATAACAGGGAGGATGTAGTGGAGTTTCTAGTTTTACCTCTAAACTGAGATGAAAACTTAGTACCCTTGATCCAGCACATGTTACCACTTTTGTTATTGACACCCAACTAACAAATGACTACTGCTCTTCCCACCATAGCAAGACAGGCTCTTGAACGTCTCCCAAAGGCACAACTCCTCACCAGCTCTTGGGATGTACACAAGATGGCACAGAAGACATGTAGTAAAGCCATACTATAGATACTATGTAATGGGAAAAAAGAAAAATATCCAAATAATAATTAAGGGAATCAAGGGATAGCTCCTGTTGCTAAAGCGTATGACAGCATTCCTTCATGGTTTTTAAGAAGTGTTTGTCTTCAGTTTCCCATTTCCTAAAAAAATATTGGTATGCAGAGGTATCAAACTAAATTAATTTTTAAAATACAATTTTTAAAGTATTCTTAAGCTATTGATATAGAATTTGGTACAATTATTCATAATTCTAATTATTAATATTAGTATTCTGTATTATCATTGATAGTGGTAGTAAAAAATAATTTAGAGTACATGGTTTAACATTAACTCTGTCAGAATGGCGAAAGTTCACATTATGTAAAATCAAAAGCCAGTTCTTCTGGGTTTGCTTCTGTATCATTCACAAGCTCTTTTAAGATGGAGTAGTATCCAGCCAAGTAGGCAGCTGTCTTTGCTCTGTCTCTGCCACCACAGTTCAGTGTTTTCAAGGAATTCAATTAAATATTCTGTCTTTATTCCATGTAGTTCCGGACTTAATTCCTAGGTGTAGTTTCTAAATAATAGGTGTTCAGCATCTTTCAGGTAAAATGTGTACCTTATTCCAATTTTTATGTTGTGTTTAAATAGCACAAAATTAACAGCTTTGGTTTTAATTCCTACTTTTGCCTGTCTTTAAAATTTCCAACAAGTCATGTTTAATTCGTTTCTGTCCTACAAATGATTCAGAGTGTTGGTGAAATAATCCTTACTATTAGGGAAGGTACAATCAGATACAGTTCAATAAAACAGACATGCAAAGCATCAGAAAAAAGGTTTACTCCTTGGCAATGAGGATATATATAAGACACAACACATCTTTCATGCCCTGCTAATGCAAACCATAATGGCATAACCCATTAATAATATTAAACTAAATGCCTGCCACTAAAAAGTAGTGGGTTTTTACTTACATATCACTGCCTGGATTAGGTTTGACCACCTCATCAGCTGGCAGACAGAATTCCATAATCTCATTAAACCCAGCATTCCCAATATTCTTTGCAAGCTGATTAAAAAAAATAAAATTCACAAGTCACTTATTAAATGTTCAGTTACTGGCTATACACATCCTAGTGGGAGGGATGGGAAAATGGGAGCTGGGACTTTTTATTTCTGATTCCTAGTTCTGCTACTACGTCAGTGCTCATGAACAGATTAGGTATCCTTTTGGGTGTCAGTTCTCATCTGCAATTTAATACACAATAAATAACTCCAGAATGATCCATCAAGACACCAGTTCATACACTGAATACTTTGTGCTGGCTAGGAACACATACAAACTGTCACAGAGCAGCTGATAAGAGGTAACATCTTTGTGTAGCAAAGCAGAATACACTTACTGCCTTTAAGGATTAAACTTCTTTTATAAAATACTGCTAAATAATTAATGGCATAAGTATTTGTGAAGTCCTTAAATGTTTAATTTGAGAGGCACATTCATACGTCAAACAGCTGTGTTCTTTTAAAAACCAACCAAGTGTAAAAAGACTTGGAAGCACAAAAAATATGAAGCCTCTCCTAATTTGAATTCTAAGATCAGGCAAAGTGTACTGAAAGTCTCTGTGTTCCAGGAGGTTTCCTTAAACTTGAAGAATTAAGCTTTCTTAAATTATATTTATCCAGAGGCGACTTCCAAGATTGGAACAACAGATCATTAAAATGACAAAAATATACTTGTTGGAAGTATTTTATAGTACTATTTTTAAGTTATTAAAAGCAATTTGATTACCAAAAGTTCAGATGTTCCCAGCACATCTAATGTAAGTGATTGCATTCTGGAATAGTGAACACCGAGTTCTCTATGGATTCCTGAGCATTCAATGCAAGTTAGAATTCCCAAATTTGTTGAAAGCCAGGTAGGATCTGAAACAGAAAGCACCCACAGAATTAAAATTTATTCAAGTAATTATTTCATTCTAGAAAATGGAAATAAATGAAAAATATGGAAAATAAATTCTGTAATGTAAGATTGCTGTATGTGAATTATCAGGTTTTTTTAATTTGTGTCTTTGCATTTGTTCTATTGGGAAACACAAACCAGGATTTTTTTAATGGCAAAGTGAAGATGCAGGGGTTTTTTTGGTTGTTTTCTGTTTTGGTTTTTTGGTGTTTGTTTTGTTGTTTGGTTTGGGTTTTTGTTGTTTGTGGTTTTTTTAATTTAGTTTTTGTAAAGGACATGGCCCTCCGAGGGAGCTACTCAAACAATCCCACAAACCCATTTGTCACTCTCCACATGCTTTCTGGAACTGCATTTTTAACACCATCAATATAATGGTGTCACATTCTCAATTGGAGGCATAGGTGCAGGTCAAACTGAAATAACAATGCCTACAGATTTTGGTATGGTTTTTTTATGTCAAGTATAGACTTCAGACTAAATGAAGCAGCAGTGTTCCTGAAGTATACACACAGCACCACACTACAAGGGATTCTCACTGAATGATTTCAAAGATACTAAGCCTCATTCCTCTCCTTTCATTACCCTTGCTTGTGTTTTCTCCTGATGTCTTGCAGTTTGTTATAACATTCCTTCATCCTCCAGAGAAATTATTAATTTCTGAACTTTTAGTCAGTTTAGAAATAATTTAATTTGATAAAGGTTTGTTAGTAGCTATTTAGAATCTTCTCCTTTAAAGACAGCAGGATTGACTCTTGCCATAGCTTTATACAGTATCTACTGCTGGAACTATTGATTTATAAAGTGCATACAGCTTCAGATCTGATGTTTTAAGCTACAGTTTCATATAAAAAAACCCCTCTGAGTCCTGCAGTGCCTCTGTAATGTAAGAGAACACAGGAAACAGCAAGATTTAAAAAATAATTTGAAGAAGATTACAGTAGAAAATAATCGATCAGCAAAACCAAACTGCAAACCATAGTCAGTGGGGTGCATTCTTTTCCAAATAAGCAGCATTAGACATATTCCCTGGCTCATCCTCCAAGTCAAACATAAAGAATAAAAATAAAAAAAGTCAAAAAGGAAAGAGGTGTATTAGGAAAATGCTTGAAGCATCTTACTGCTGTCCAGTTTTACCTAAATCTTTTATCTGAGTGTATGGGCTAATAAAATAAGATCAACTGATTTATTTAAACAAAAGTTACAATTAGCAAAATACAGGTGTGAAAAAAGGCTTCTGACTATGTGGATATAGCAAATCAGTCTTACTAAAGTACTGCAATTGAATTGTTAGCCTACTCTACTGTGGATGTAATCTTTGTGAGATAAGGAGTAAAACTGAAAGTATAAAACATCAGCTTACATACCCTCATGAGAGACAGAATTTTTACCAATTAGAAATATGCTTAATAGAGTCACCTTGTGCTCCACAGTCACAACACACATCATTTCCAGTCATCCTCTGGACTTCAGATATAATTTCTTTTGTCAGTTCCTGGACAATATTATTTTCTCCTGTGTTATCATCTCCTTTGAATGCATTATTTAAAGCTTCCTCTTTGCTGTTTTGTAGCACGGATGTCCATCTAAAATGGTAGTAATATTTTGCTATTAAATGTTTTGGCACTTCCACAGTTTAAGGTAACGCATCAGCAGAACACCAGTATCAGAAATAAAATTAGCAAAGTAACTCACATTTGACATTCTTGTTCATCCTCTGCTTGAAAGTGGTATGTCCTGTCGTCTGCACAATAAATAATTCACATACTGATTAAAAAAACGATTGAAAAACAGATTTTGAAGAAGTCTCTCAAAATTCTAAAAGTAATTGATGTATGACTCCTGAGGTCTCTAGTCTCATCACTGGAGGGTTGGCAGGCAAAAAGTCAATTTAGCAAGTTTCAGTCATAGTACTTACAGTTCATCTATGTTTATACCTATATTTACACAAGATGGGATGTTGCCCTTTAAAGAGAAACTGTTTTCTTCAGTGCTGTGCTTCTATCACACAAGCAGCAGGAGAGCACACTGATTTTTTCATGTTCTAGAGATAAACTCAGCAATCACAAGTCTAAAATTCTGCTGGGGGTAGTGGTGAGTGTGACTAAAATATAGAGCCTGTATTTGGGTTTATCTCTATATATGAGAAAGATTTAAAGCTTCCAAATGAGGTCTTGAAACCAAAGTGAAAAAATGACAAAACAAATTTGACAGACACAAATTCCAAACTTCAATTAGGATAAGCCCCAAGCTGTTTCAACCAAATCAAGCTAAGAAATTTCCATTTACCACCACTTTTGTAATTCTAAGCATTGTTATCATAGTGTACTATTAAAGAAAAAAGCGTAATACACATGAAACAAGTGAGATATGATACAGTTTGGTGATTGAGTTGGAGTTAAAATTAATATAGTTGATGAGAAGAACAGAGGTAAAGCTACTGGCAAAAAGATATTCTAGGTTGAAAATTCCTAAAGTTTGAAAAATATGCAGGCAAAAATATACTGAAAGTGGTATAAAACGAGGAAAATGTAAAGAAAGTCAAGATACATGAAAGAACAGACAGGAACATACCAGATAAGAGCTTTTACCTTGCCATGATACAGCAATCTGCAGTTTTTAAAAATCAAGGAATGATTCTAAAGTCTATGGTAAACAAAGGGAAAAAGTGATCTGGAGAAGGCTAATGGGCCGGTTATGCCTTGTCATATGTATGACAGGACAAATGACAACGTTATGATAAGCTGATATTGGGCAAAATGTGACATGGTAACCACCAAAGAAAGTGTGAAAGTAAACAGGGAAGACCACTTGCTTGTGCAGAAATGGGAAAGCTGTGTATTGCACACACGACTACAAGTCTACTGACACAAGAAGCATATTTTACATTTACAAATTGGAAATACCTTTATTCTCTGACAAAGGAACAAATGAGATCTATATTCTTCTCTCAAAATAATTTGAGATATATATTTTAATAATGTATTTTTATGGAGCCCAGAGACCATAGAATCATAGAATCATAGAATGGTTTGGGTTGGAAGGGACCTTAAAGATCATCTAGTTCCAACCCCCCTGCATGGGCAGGGACACCTCCCACTAGACCAGGTTGCTCAAAGCCCCATCCAACCTGTCCCAGTAAGAAAACGAAGGAAGTATTCTACTACACAATTTTGTATCATACCTTCCACTCCCAAAATTATTCAGTTTTGGTGATTTTAATACGTAGACTCTTTGTCTCACCTTCATATCTACTGTGAGATAACAAAACCAAAAAAGTTTTCCGTATTTTCTTCACAGTTACACAGCAACTACTATGATTAAATTTTAAGAAGTTTTGTCATGTTTTAAAAGCAGCTTCTGATCTTGTACAAAAGTCTTAACTTTTCAAGATGACCAGCTATTACATTTTCAATATGAAGAGTGATGTCACAGCAAAAATACTGTTACTCTATTGTAAGGCAGCACATAATTGTATAGCATGAGGGAATAAAGATAGCGTTAAAAACAAGTGGTTTTCCAAAGAAACAGGTACAGTTAGTGACATCATACTAAAATAAGTGAAATAGTAAATTATCAAAGGAAAGGCATTTTATAAAGGGAAGCGTTTTACAGATGCAATAATGTTTAAGTGGATTATTGACACATGTACAGAAATAATGCAAAATCCTTTTATATTAGCTGCAAGTAAAAAGACCTAAACAACAAACCTACGTGATATGAGGTCAAAACATTTTTTCTCCTCTGGGTTTGTTTTCACTTGGCAGGTTAACAGATTGAGCTTTGCTGGAGGTCGGTTAGCCTATTTGAAGACAAAGCATACACATTTTAATATATTGATACTGACTGAAATCTGCAGTCCAAAACCAGGATAACATCCCACTGGCCAAAAAGACTTGACAAATGGCTGTTACTTTAATTTTTAAGGTACTCAGCTTTTGACTTAGTTTTATTCTGCACTGTGGTTTGTAAACTACATTTTCTTACTTTTGGCTATTTTGTTCCTTGATAACTGCATAGACACTAGAATTTTGAAAGGGGAGAGGGGTAAAATCACTTTAGTTATTGCTACTCTGATCACCTTACCAGTAACACCTACATGAAAAAATCAGTTATGACAAAGAGACAGATTAATTTTATGTAAGTTTAATCCTCTAACATGTAGAAATTTAGTTTTAAAAAATTAGCTTTCCAGGTTTTCAACAATCAAATAATTTGACTCCTGTTAATATCTTTAAGGAGAGCCTAGATAACCAATTTAGAACAAATGTTCAATTTTTAAGTCACTAAAGGGACACATTGAAGGAGAAGTTTGCACAGAGTAGTCTTGCAACAAACATTTGCAAAACTAAACTGAGATCATTCATTACCAAAAAATGCAGTGAAACGAAATATGTTCTACAATGAAATAAACTTTCTCGTCAAGTTCCTCTCAGCTATTTTAGTTCCTTATTAACTTAAAAGTGGCAATGTTTTACTAAAAGCAAAACGCACAAGCAAACCTCATTTTTAAGAAGCCTTATAAAGGCTACAAAGACTTTTCAAACAGCATCACCGTGCTGATTTCTTCTTTCTCTCAACACACCTGTCCTACAGACCTCAGATAGGACCTAGTGAGACGTTATGTTTGCAACCTTGACTTGAGGAATGGCTTGCACTTGCTACAATAGATAACTACTTTCACTCTTCTTTAGAATAATTAAATCAGAAAGAAGTTTTAACTACAGAGGCTCTGCTCTGACAATAATATCTGAAAATTAACAATTTTTAAAAACCATTAAGTACTATTATAAAAATAGTAATAGACATAAACACATTACCACACTTTTGCATTCTAACAATTTTAATCTATCAAGTTGCTAAAACAAGATTTCATCATCTAAACAAGAACTACTATCAAATGAAGCTGAACTACCACATAACGTAATTAACTCAGAATGAATCTTAAGAAACTTACATCTTCTCAAACTCTTGTAAATTTATTGACGAAAATATTTCATTCAAAAAAGGAGAACAAGTCTGAAGAGTACAGATTTCCTTGAAACAATCTGATAAAACAATGTAGCTGGCCAAAAAAGAACATAATCATCATTATGTCTGAAGACCAGTAAAAAAACAAAACCATGGAGAAACATAAGAAGGGAAACAATTACATGGGGTTTTTTTCCTGTTAAAGGAAAAGAAGCACGGTGTCCTTGAAAAACAGCATGCTCATGCTTTGCCCAATATAAGTAAACAGCAGATATAACCAAGTCATGCATACTTTGAAACAACAAACCTGCAGGTCTATTGCTGGGCACTGTAAAACAAATTGTACCCAAGAGAGCTTTTGGAGGCAGTGAGATTACAATTAATTGACAACCACATTGTATTCTCTGCCTAGTAAACAGGTTTTCAAATTCCAGACATTCTTTTTTGTAGTAAAAGTGCATATAGTTTTCATTATTTTAGCCTATCAACAAAAAAGAGTTCTTTGTAACTAGAAGCATACAAGAACACAACTTGAAAATGCCAGCTTGGGCCCATTTTCTTGGTTATATTTAAATACACTTAATATCCATAGCAGTAAATTTTCCAGTGTTTTCATTTTTAATATAACTGTTTGTCCAAGAAGTGTCCAGAAGCTGCCTGTGATCAAAATACAAAATAAAGCAAACAAAAATAAAAAGCATCTGGTAAACAAGCCACTGGGCAACCCATGTATATCCCTCCCAGAGGCTCTAGGAGAATGACAAAATGCAAGTGAGTTCAGGTTAAGAGAGAATCCACTTGCCTCGGGACTTTAGGTGTGAAGTGCATTCAGGACCCAACTAGTTTTCTACAACTTATGAAGTTGTAAATGGATCCACTAAAAAGCTTCAGAGAGGTCTGAAGGACCAATATACACAGAACTAGTCTCTCTAGACAGAAGAATGCAGCATTAAGAACTCTGCATCAGGTTTTGAGAACCCAAGGAAATGGCTGCAAAAACCTAAAACACATCCTGTGTCAATCTTGGAATCCAAACATATTCCAGAGCTTTTAACTGAGGACCTCCTACCCTGAAGTCAGCGATAATAAAGGTATTACAAAACCCTGACATCTTTGCATGTGGCTGATACCACCATATCCATGCTTTTATCCTGTGGCCAAGTAACAGTCTCTCCCCACCAGGCTCCCCAACACGTGTCCTTTACTTGGCAGACAACCCACTTCTGTTGTACGACAGACGCTGCTTGGGGAGAAGCGAGAACCTCAAGGCAAAGGGGGACAAGGCTGTATAAATTCCTTAGCCACACTAGGATGTTGAACCAGACTTTTGGTAGGATTAGGAGACAGTAGAAGTAGAAAATGCTAACAAACATGTAATTGCTATGACACTATTGGTTTGAAACCTCTGGGTTTCATTTTCCTGCTTGGGACTCTGATTAGACAGTTAAATTTCAGACTACTAGTGAATTTTTGGACATCCACGTTAATGTACAAACACCCTGAAAAGATGTGCTGCCACCTCTCATGCCATACACGCAGACTTCAGCAGCAACTTGTGTTTCTTCCTGGAGAATTTGTAACGCTCCATCCAAGAAAACTGACTTCTTGTATGTTCTGGCTACAAAGAGTAAGTGTAAGAATCAAGTGTAAGAAACTTAGGCCTCTAAGATAATACCGAGGAGTGCCACGATCCAGAGCTGATTTCTACAAAAGGCACGAGCAAGTGTGTCTACTTATTTAACAGACTGGTTAGCTGATTTCATTGTGCACTTTTTCTGGATGTCACAGTGATTTACTTAAGAATCAAAAGATTTAATCAGATTCCTTTGCCTTCAGATTGCTCTGTTAATCATGATGATAGATTAAAGTTTCCAGCAGTAAAGAAAGAAAAAAAAGAAAAGATTCCTTGAGAATGAGTCTCTCTTGTACTTCTTTTTTGCAAACAACCACCAAATTCCATTTAAGCTCTTTGAACACAAAACAACCTTGAGAAATCTGAGGGTCCCCAAATCTAAGTGTTTCCCTTGGGACTTCTTGATCTGGAAGCCACTTAGGAATTCCCATTTACATGGTTCACTCTGCTTCTATCATTGTTTTTTCATCCATGTTCGTTAAATTGCTGTCAGGTAGATGTCAGAAAATTTCCAACTGCTAATAATTACAGGAACAAGCAGTGTCTGTTTTTCCATCAACCATTATCTTGCACGTTGCTCTGTGAATGCTAATTTCTTTGAAGCTTTTAGTTGTCTAAAAGTACAACTTCTGCACATATGCCAATGCAGGCGTATATTCAGCATTACAGCTGGGTGACTGGCAGAGAACCAACCATATTCTCCTAATCCGTATCAGGAGTGCATTTGGCAGGTGAGTTTAAGTCAGAATACAGCATCTGCAACTGCCTGAGGATAGCTGTTCGAGAAACCATCTGAAAAAACAGTCCCTCATAAAGAGAGGCTACATGACCGAAGAACAGAAGTACATGACAAATACTTAGCCTTTAAAGGACAACCATTTACAAATGTGTATTTGATAAAGCAAACAAAAGTGACAACTGAATTTCTGAGATATAGTTAATTTCAATGAACATCTGAGAAGACAAAATGGCACATTATGTTTTACAGGCCAGGAGGCATCAGCCCTGAGAAAGCTTGGAAATCAATGTTGTTGATTCAGAAGTCTCAGAAGCCACTCAGAGCAGCCTAGAAAATTCTTAACAAACAGAAATCACTCCTACCCATTTCATTGCCTATGAAACAAACATTACTTTTTTAGACAAAACTGCCATTGATATATAAGATGAAAGTGAAAAAATACATAAAAACACTTTTTTAGCAGCGTATTTTAAAACTAGAAGATAGTCTCTTAAATTTGTAATGTAAAAAGATCAAGACCAAACTTATGAAACTCACATATCTAAATTAATAATAAAGTATCTACCTCAGCAGCTGATATCCTGCTACAGCTCTACTGATTTCATTGGGAACTTACCGCTTCTAAAAATGTAAGACCATCTGGTAGACAGCTTATAAAAAGAGAACAACAACAGTATCTTGATAGACTCAGTAACTGTACTTGCTTGTGAAAGTTTTAAAATTCTGCTCCACAAGTGGATTTTGTAGCCTCTGCCAGCTCTGAGCTGCCCAAGCTACACTCTACTGGTACCACTACAGCATGTCCAATGCCAAGTAGATGCACAGCACACGGAGACACCAAAACAGAAACACTACTAGACTTCTCTGACAAAGATGTGCTCATACACACTCAAATGAGAACAGGGGGCAAATTGGTGGACAATTCCAAAGCCATAGTAATGACTCTACTTTGCAGGCCTGGTTTTGCACTCCTCCTTAACTCCTGGTTGTCAATTCAGAAGGCAACAGCTTGTGATTAGATGCACAAATGAGAGATTGATTCATTTTTGCTGCCAGGGTCAACTTGTAGTCATAGCAACAGGCATAACAGGATGAAGAACAGAACAGTTAATAACAGGATCAAGCAAGGCCTGTTTATTAGCCCAAGAATGGGAAATACTGTCATTGAGTTGATTTTTGCCTTAAACTTCCTTAAAAGTTTTGAGAAAGCAATATAAAAAGAGAAAAGTTATCAGAAAAGAAAAACAGCTGAGTTCAAAGCCAAGAGTAGAAGGCCCAAAATATGGAAGTATGGAGTTTTAAAACTTTAAGTATAAACATTAACATTTTGCTAATGTGTTTCAAATACTGGTAGCAAAGAAAGAGGGACTTTTAACTCTCTATCTTTTGTAATTCTGGTAGAAGTTGCCTTCAAAGCTGATTTTCTCCAACAGCTACTCCCCAGGAAAGCTACCTTCATACCAGATTACTACACAGCAGCAAATCTGGAGGAAAGAAAAGATTCAGAATTCTGTCAGTTTGTCTTGGAAATACAAAAAGTTGTTTAATCCATATGGTAAAAGATGGCTTAACGCCCAACCATGTCTTTCCAAAAAAAAAAAAACAAAAAACAACCGAAGTTAGAATTTGTGTATTTTTAGATAGTCTGGTAAAGTATGAACAGTTTATGTGAACGAAATGAGTTATTAAAAAAAGACATTTTTTCCCCATTAACAGTCATGAACATTAGAACAGTTGTATTTTTAGCTACTGTGTATCTCTTGATATATTTCTGAAAGACTGCCTTAAAAAATGTATCCATCATATTCAAAATGCTGCATCAGGAATCCAGCTAATTCCAAATTATAAATATAGACCAGCATAGTTTGCCTTTTTGTATTAGCAACCATGTACAGAAAATACTGTAAACAAATACTTACTGTACCATGGGAAATTGTAAGAAAACCATTTTTAACTGAGCACTTCCTTTTCTGCCACACTTTTCTGATTCTGGTTTGAAGGGGAGGGGAAAAAAAAAAGTAACTTAGTTTTTCATATATTTAATATTACACTGTTTCAGCTCTTAAGACCTAATTCATTTATTTTTTCAGTAGAATCCAGGAGTACTTACCCATCACTTTTCTTGTACAGACTACCATTTCGTTCAGTGCCGTGTTCCTTGTTTCCCTGAGGCTGATGTAAACTGTAAGCTGTACTCTGACGAATCTGAGATTCCTGAAATATACAGTACAGCAATTTGTAATGCATTCCATGCTTTCAACCCAAACATCCCCCCTATTAATGAGGTTCAGAGGCTTTGCTTCCTGCTTTGATCCTACAGGCCAAAGAAGCACACTTTTCCTCCTCAATGAGAAAGAACAAGATCCACTTCTTTTGTCAGAGGGTACAAAAAACGTTTGACGAGTAGCCATTATCAGCACTTGCTAAAATCCTCTTATGTGCTTTCATTTAGTTCTACTATTGCTATTACTATTTTTTAACCCAAAAAATAATTGAGCAGTGGGCATTCCAACTCATGCAAACACTGCAGTGTGCAAACAATAAAGGTTATTATTACCTGCAATTCCTAGTGCACCCTTTTACTGTAAAAAAATTACAAGCATAAACTTGAAGAAGTGGTTTTCCCTGTGGAAACTAGTCAAGTTATTCTCTGAAAAGCAGAAGAGACCTCCTGGAAACACAGTTCAGGAGGCATACAGGAAAACTCAGAGTTATTTCTGTAGAAATAATTATTTAAACCAAAGTATCTTGAACAAAGTAGAACCCTGGGAGAGGAAGTGACACAAGGATTAACTAAACCCTTCTCACTGCTCTCAGAACTACCCAGTGGCAGGACCTGCTGCTGCAAGAGTCCAGCTTCTTAAAAAAGAAGAACCTGATAAAGAAGAATCTGATGTGTCGTGCTATATTAGCAGCAGTAACACGATGTTATGGATTTTTCAATGCTTACAGTAAGAATGACTAGTACTTATAATATTTCTTGCTTTCTTCTCTATGATCTTTGCTTTATGGATGTAATACCTTCTGTTATATATGGCAGATAACAGCAGTACAGCAAGGAAAAAAAAAACACAAACAAAGCAGCTCACTGAAATTACCATCCATCTGGGCTATCAATAAGCAAAACCTTAAGAGCTATTAAGATACAAACTAATTTGATTAAAAATCTCATTCGCTAAAAGTATGAGATAGTGTGTCTCAGATATACTAGGAGTATAATCACAAGATAAACCATTTTGGATCTTCTGAGCGTACACACGATAAAATAAAATAATCTTAAAAGTATGAATTAAGATGTTAGTTTCTCTCTAATTACAATTAGCTTCATACAATTTATTAGCCTAAGTATAGGACATCTCTGGATACAAGCAGGGGAAAAAGACCTACAAAAATCAAGAGCACAGTTGAACTGTGCTTTTCCCCAGAGAATGGCAGCTCAGATGGAACGTTGCCCGTTTACAAGCTCCAACTGCACATTCTGCTACCAAAGCTACTACTGCAGCCAAAGCTATTCAGGGTCCTCCTCAACTGTAATGGCAACATACTGTAAGTCCAAAATATGATGGTAGGGACAGAGCTACCACCTACACTCCTGGTCAGTGCACTTATGACTCCACACTTCCAGGCTGCAGGATTTCAGTCTCATCCTGAATACAGTGCTGGAGCTCAGTGGTCCCAAGAACCATGAGCCAAGCTCAAGGCAAGGCTGCAGTACTCCTTGGTGTTCCTTTACAGCAGAAGTAACCTGTGCCCACTTCCCTGTCACTCAGCCAGTGATCCAGGAAGCTGCAACAGGTAGCTACAACATTCATCTGAAGCTTTTAAAGACACTACAAAACCATCACTTAAAAGTCAGTGCCCGACAAAGCATCCCTTCATATTTAAATCAGTCTGCTTATCATTCCTCTTCAGCCTGTATACACAGAATTACTTGGTTTTGCCCTCTGGCTGTCCACCACAAAAACAGAACTACATTTAAAAATAATTTCTCCTCACTGATTAAGAACTGCTGCATGCATACATTTACTAACTTCTGAAGAAAATCTGATCTGACACTTCCTATTGTGTCCTACCAATGCCTTGATCTCTGCCTCCCATTAGTCAGTAAAGGAACTCCATTCCCAAGATTAAAGGCCTTAGAGGAAATTAGTTTCAGATGTCCACGTCCTCAATTATGTAAAGATTGCTGGTGACCTCCAACACCTGCCCACAGCACTATTCCCATTACTTAAGATTATGCTGCTATTTTTTGTGGAATATTTTCTGCTGCATTTCATCTACCTCCCTTCAGCTGTTGTTTACCCTAAGCTGCTGCATTTGGCCAAACTGGCAAGCCAATAATACAAGCTTCCTGCCTTATTTCAACCAGAAAGGAAGCTGCTGTAGCTGACGTGTATTTCCACACATTCATTATTGCGAACAGTATCTTCAAAATATTTAATACTATTTCATGAAAGGGACTTAAAGACTAGACAAGGAGATTTTCAACTTTAAAACCCCATTTCAGGCCATGCCCAAATCAAGTGTCTGTCCAATGTGACTGCCAGACGACGGTTTTCCACAGCTCTCTGACGAGCAAGTTCACGATTTTCATCTAGCTCCTAACAGACAGGATGCCATACCACAAATCACCATCACAATTAACATCCTTCCCGGCAATTTCAGTATGCCTTTTCCATATGCAGGCTCCCCAAAGGATCTTCCCTTATTTCTGGTTTGGATATTGCACACGACAGGATTACAAATCACAGATACCATGGTTAGACCCAATGGCCTCATTGGAGGAGCAGGAACAATATACATTACCTATGGGAGGAAATGGATCCCTGCAGGATATAGGACATAGCAAGCTCAGAGTATTTTGTCGTAACAAGAACAGAACAGACTCCAGTACACAACCCTAAGAAACTGAACTTTGTCCACTTTATCAGCTTTGAAATGCAGATAGGCATACAAAAAAAAAAGGTGAGTCATTTAATTGCAGCATGTTTATAGTGAACCATTTCACTGACCATAAAGAGGTTTTGTATTATTTCTTCCAAAGACTGACACCTAAATCAAGCAGAACAGCATTAGCAACAAAAGAAAGAAATGTGCAAACAATCTTCTGTAAAGATGGTCTGTGACTACTGATAAGACAGGTTCTAAAAACCTATTTATCAGCTCCACTATTTGAACAAAACAGAACTTTCCACTCCAGGTGTTTTAACCTATACTCAGCAAATTTTGGCTGGCCATTTCACAACTCACATGGAGCAGGATTTTAGACCGTCTGGATCACTCTCATGCATACAGCTGCCAAAAAGCCCTTACAGCTCTCCAAGAGCCTGAGCTTCTCTTGCATTTGGACAAATACTGCCACAAGGACATTTCAGAGATCCACCCCTTCTCTATTAAAGCTCCACAGAGGTTCCAACAGATTTATCTGCCAGAACCCCTGGCAGGCAGCCTTTCCTATAGCACAGCTACCATAATTTTTGTTCAAAGACACAAAATGCATCCTGTTTTGCAGTGGCCTAAATAGATTATAGGTTCTACCATACATGTAGAGGAAGCAGAAGCAAATCTCCCCACTACAGTAAGGCCACCCTCAAAGACAACACAGGAAAGAGAGGAATGAAGGCAATACAAGTTTGAGGTTAGCCCCAAAACTTGGAGGAGCTCTACAGTTTGAAAAATAAATGTTTAAAAATTAAAAATTATGAAGGTGTACACGCAATGATGTTTCAAAAAGAAGTTTCAATACAAACCAGGTTTGAGGAAATTCTGTGAAGGAGGAAACTATATACAGGCACAAAAAAAAAGGTTCACTATGAGTGTTTGTGTCTTTCTGCTTTTAAACGCAACAGAAACAATATTTGTCAATATTCTATTATTTAATATATAAGTTCATTTTAATTAAAAATACATATATCTTCAAAATCTTGCAAGAACATCAAATCAAGCAACTGGATTTAATTCCCAAATGAAAGTGAAATCACCAATTTGTCTTACAGCAATTTTACTTCCCAAGAACAATCTGAGGACTTTTTTTTTTTCTTTTTGTAATACAAGAAACAGAATAGAAGAAAAGAAGAACCAGTCTTTTCATACCAACAGAAAAAAGTTCAGAGGAAAAATCCAGTTTCTTGAAATCTGAATGAAAATCATGCCAACTATTTTCATTAAAACATAGTAACACTTACTCTCCTAGACTTCGGTCACAAAATGTAAATGCATTTCAGGAAGGAAAAAAAAAATCAGTTATAGTAAAGGAAATTACAGTGCAACAAGAATAGTATGAGTGCATCGTACACCAATTATAGCAGGATTGTTTGGCATCCTCACTAACTGATGTCTTCAAAAAACTTTAAAAATAATGATAGTACTTGTCATGCTCTGCAAGTAAGCATCTACATCTAAATTTGCAGAATTAAAAAATAATTAATATAGCATAAAGCACTTTTTAAACTTGTATTTTTAAATACAACAAAAACACTACAAGTAATTAATGTGTATTATTCCATTTTTCAGTCTGTGAAGAGATGTATGCTCACCACATCTTCCATATACATTTAATAGCAGTACCACTGATAAACAGGTAAACATAGAAAAGCAACAATTCCAGCAACCATGAACTCTAAACTGCTTCTATTACGTCTCTTTAACAAAGATCTGAATAAAATAGGAAGCCTGCTAACAGACCCTAAGAAACAAAGCCTCCTTATTGGGAGTGAGCAGTCAATGCTGAATCCAAAGTGGTTACTGTTTCCAGCAGGATCACTAGTCCTTCATTCCACACAGCTCAAATTAACAAATTTTTAGCAAAGGCACCCCTCAGTGAGTCTTAAATACCAGGCAGAACCTAAGAAAGTGCCTGCAAACTGTACAGAACTTTGTACAAAATGGCCATTACCAAAAAAATCACATTGTAACAAACAGCACCTCAAAGCAAAGAGCGTTTAAGGCTGTTTCAATGCCTATCAGCAAGTCATAGAATAACTGAACAGTCTCGGTTAGAAAGAACCTTAAAAGATCATCTTAATCCAAACCCTGAGCAATAGCCAGGGACATCTTTCACTAAATTAGGTTGCTCAACAACCATCATCTGACCACCAGTAAGAGCTAAGAGTCACCACAGCCTGTATGGGAAGATGAAAGCAAAACCGGAAAAAGATCAAGGAAGTCTGAGCTCTGCAGACTAAACTATTTATTTCATCGTGATTCCTCTCAGAAAGACAATCTGAAAAGGAGAGAGGAGGTTCATTCATCACTCACTCATGGCCCAGCAGCCACGCAAAGGAAGCTGGCTGGCTTTTATTTATATGAAGAGGAAGCACTAGCAATCTGAAACATAGACCCAATATTTAAGAACTAGACTATACAAAAGATGCTTGCTTCCAGTTGAGTTTGCCAAACAAAACTACTCCAGAACTCTTTAAATCTAACAGCAATCATAACCAAAACTCAAAAAAACCCTTATTTGTTAGACTGCAGAACTGACCCAGCACGTTTGAAAACTGGCATCTTGCAGCAGAGTAGCAAAATTAATTGTCATTTTTTGCAGATGATACAAGAAGTGGGTTTTGATTTGAAGTTCAGTTTTACATATCTTTATACAGTTTGAAGTATTATTGTGAGATAACATTGTACTGATTGGGTCTCCTTGATACTGCCAAAGTTGTTCCATTTTCAGTTGGGGCAACATAGACACCATCGATTGTTAGTCCACAGACAGTGCACCACCTTAGGTATTTTGCAATATTGATTACAAAAATTAACTCTATTTTTAGTGAGAATTAAGTTTAAAAAAATCTGCTTTTGTCAGAAACATTCAATATCAGCATTAAAACAAAGATGAATAAACAAAATAAATTAGATGGCTGGTAAAAGTTAAAATCTCTATTTCAAATACTAACATTACAATAGAAGTAATTAAAATGGAAATTCCAAAGCTAAACCACTTTATATGCTCACCTCTTTCTGATCAACCTGGAGTGCTGATTTTAAAATATCTCTAAGCTGTGTTAATTGTCTTCTTTCCTCATCTTGTGCTTGTTTAATCTTGAATGAAGAAAAGCACAGGTTAAAAATAACATTATCATTTCTTTTCAATGTAGTTCTTCCAAACTTGCTACTTAATTGGTTCATTTTTCTGAGAAATGTTCAGCAAGAATGAAAACACAAAGAGAAAAGATAATGTGATCAGTTTATTTTCCTTTATATCGTCAGAAAAACTGATAATGGCTAGGATGCTACCGGGTTAAGACTTTGATATTGCCTCACACTGTCCTTGCTTCCTTGTGTTCAATTTGAAACAATATGTTATTTTCCACTTAGTAAAGATTTTAGAGCAAAAGCTGTTTTCCTAACATTTTACACAGTGGGGTCCTGAATCTAAACTAACGCTTCTGGATATGATATTGGAACAAAATTTTACTCAAAAATATGCTCAAATCCTTAAAATGATGACTATTGTAACAGTCAGCCAACCTGAACCAAAATGATCACAGTTCTACTGTAAAAGACTAAGTTTACAACATAAATGTGAAAGGTTGCTACTCACTGTATAAAGATCTGTCGAGAGTGTCTCAATTGAAGGCTTGAGACTTTCAACTGCTTTTAACCCATCCTGAAAGAAACTTAAAAAGAAAAACAAAACCAAAACTTATTACTTTCCTTTGTATTTTCTGTTTTAAAAGTTGCCAAAGGAAGACGTGAATATTATTATGTCATGCCATAAATTTTAAAACATTAAACATTTTTTTTTTTAAGCATCTCTGACTGATCCACCTCCTTATTTCCATTATAGTTTATTCTAACATGCAACATCCCCAATTAGATTCAGAACTGCCACAATCCACTGCCACCTAAGTTTTCCTCATTCTCACCTCAAACACAGGTTCTCATTCCACTTTTTGAAAGCCCAGATCAAGCAAGATTCATTTGCAGAACAGCAAAAGCTCTAGTAGATATAAAATAATTGTGACTTCTTGGAGCCAAATAATTTCACGTCTGATGAAAACTTTCTACTACATGAAAACCCCTTTGATTCCCAAGCATTAATTATGGCCTGTATGTAAATGGAATATGCTAAATCTTACTGTAGCATAAGGATTTTTCTGATGGCACAGAAACGTTACCTATGCAAAGTATTTCACCTTTTTTTCTTTTTTTAAAAAACGTGATATTTGAAAAATAGATTTAAAGAAACAACAACTACACGCACATTTGATTCAAAATTGCTGCACCGTTTGCAACGGATGAAAATTTCAGTCTGGGAAGCAGACAAGAAAGTGACAGAGCAACACAGCATTTATGTTGTTGACATTTTGCTAAATGGACAGAGCAGATGATTGACATACTACAAATCAAACTGATTTTAAAAGCAACATAGCTATATGGGGAAAAATCCTACATAGAAGCAGACCAGTCTTTTAAGATGAAAACTTACTGATTTGAGCAGGTTAACAGCATTTCTTTCAACTTTATAGCCATGGCTTTATTGCTGTATTATTGATCTGCAAGACTACCATTAAAAAGAACATCATTCTAATGAGAGCTTTGTATTTTATTACTGAGTACTCCAATTAATTAGATAAAGACTGAGTCTTTCAATATAGTTTATCCCCACTGCTTACGCAATTTATTTTTCTTGAGCATGGAATTAATTTAGACCACTGCTAGACACACTCAAAAAGACCTATCAAAACTACTGGATCACTAACTAATAGACCAAACTAATAGCTCTGTTTCCAGAGTAATTTATGAAATATGCCAAATTACTGTGCAGCACTCCTTTGGAATAGCCAATTACATTCCATGGGACTATCTCAACCTCATTATATGTTTTAGAATACAGTAACAAAAGCAATGACTAATCTATGACAAAAGCAGTTTGTCAAAAAATATCAGCAAGAATAGTTGAATCTTACATTTATTTTGAAAAATCTAGAAAAGTGTTATGATTATGTCAAAAGTTTAAAACAAAACATTGCTACCCTTATTGTGTAGGTATAAAGAAAACTAAAACATACTTGCACTGAGCATGAAAATACTTGATCAAGTTCTGAAGCAAGTCCACTCCTTTTTTAATCTTGATTTCATTTACTTTCAGCAGGTACTGTAAAAACAGTAATTCACAAAAGATATTAATTATTACTGCTACCATCTTTTTTAAAAAATTTATTTTCAGTTATATTCCAACAAGCTTTACCAGTTGTAGATTTAGAAAACCTAAAAGAGAATCCATCGAGCAGTGGCTTCAAGGGTTAATCACACAAAAGCAAATGTTGTCACTGCTGATTTTTCATTCCCTGTGGGGCTAATTCACTATGATTAGTTCAAATTGTTAAAACATCCTTCAGAGCTCCTAGTAGGAGCTTGTGTTAAAGGAAGCATAAAAGGATTTGTGTAGTAAATTTAGGAACCCATTCTTAAACCGAGCAGCACATTCAGGTATCTATCTCCCTAGCTGTTAAATTCGTTGCTACATAAATGTCATTAAAGAAGAAAGCTGTTTACTCAAAAAAGTGAGGAATTATTTTAACAGTTTTTAAAATCTGCCATTTGTTTTTTTTGTTTTCTCTACCAATTCCTTATCCATGGTTATTACAGCAAACTACCCTTTAGCGAGAGATTTTTTTAAATCTACTGTCAGCTAAAGAATGGTGGAATTAGTGTCCTTTTGCATTAGGCACAATCAAATTCCATATTAAGTGGCAGCCTCTCCCCTGAATGCATAACACGAAAGATATCAGCCATGCAAGCAGAAGTAAGATTGACCAAATATTTAAAGGAGTCCTTAACTGCCCATGAAATTACAACAATTTTTAACCCCTGCTTAGACAGTGACCTCCAAGCTTGAGAATGAATGTCTTCTTAGCAATGCTCTAATGCATCTGGTTTCCCCCTACCTGCACTACACCCTGAATTTTTTAAACCCACTTGAATAAAGCAGTATCCAAGTGCCAGCTTTCCATGTTGCAGCTTTTTACACTGGTTCAGGTGAAAAGATGATTAACTAAAATGTAGACGTTCACATTATAGTACTTAGTTAGAAGAATCACCTCTCTCACTCCTGTAAATTTAAAATGGAGCTCTAGGCATCTGGTATTCAGTTCACTTTCACAATTTATAGAAAACTAGCCTGTATGTATAATACAACTTCAATATATCACACTTCTGATTTACTAACAAAACCAAAATAAAGTCCCCTTTTATGACAATCCAGAGGTAACCAAGTATAAACTTCTTTTCCCAAAAATCAGAAGAAATACAGGATACACTTCAGCTACTCTGCATTTAAGGTAACTTGATTCAATTTCACAGACTTCACCCTGGATTTTATTGTCACTACAACTGACTAAACTGAACTCCTCCTTTACTGTGACACACGAAGAGAGAAGCATCTGTTCCTGGTTGGTAGAAAGGACACATCTGGGCAATTAGCTGGCAATATACATATGTTTATTGGGTACTCAAATCACTTAATCAGTTTTGAATACTTCAGTCTGACTCCCTATAGGAATGTGAAGCTTTTCTGCTAAGTATCAGTGCATGCAGGAACTAAAAGTGGTATTCAGGACAACTGCTGTTAAACTGTGTTGGCATATGAGTCAAATTACCTTTAATCATCCTAGTAAAAACAAAAGAAACACCCATGGTATATTTTTGAGTTAATGCATAGAAAGAAAAGAACACAGCCACTTTCCCAAACACGGCATGTGACATGCCCTTAAATGAATTAAACAAAAAATATTCACATCAGATTTAATATATGCAAAATCACCAAGATTTCAATGTAGAAACATTCCGAATAATCCTGAAAGACAACTGGGTTCCATCCTTAGCACTTTTTTTTTTTTTTTTCAGCACCAGCCCAACACTGCCAGACTGGAGTCTGTCCTATAATAATGCAACAGCTGTCAGCCTAGGGAACAATCCAGAGCGTGATCTAGGGCTCAAAATAACTTATGGTGAAGTAGCAGTGTAAAGGCTTATTTATTATGATCTCTTAGTGTCTAATTGAGCTTTGCATTATTTATTCTAAAATTTACTTGTTAAGTGTCATTAGAAAATATCTAAATTCCCTGCAGAGTAAGCACAGCAGGATTAAAAAAAAAGTGTTTTAGCAAATGAGTCCACTAATAACTTGGCATTTCCCTTTAACATCACAGTTGCCATTAAACAGTTGTGTTTTTTCAAAATTTTCCTAAAAATACTAACATTACAATATGAATTCCACAATGAATCTTACCTCACACATCTGTAACTGGAAGAATCTTCTTTCTTTCTCCATCTCTTCTGCAATTTCAGCTCCACTTATTTCTGTACGGATCATCCCATGCAGCTTAGCATGCTCTTTTTTCTCTTTCTCTATTTTTGTACTATAAGGCAAAGAATCAGTCAATGAAGTGAGAAATCCACAGCCTCTCAGGAAATCTGATTATTCACAAAGTCTACTGACAGATGCAGAGCCAAACTCTTGTAGTTTTGCATATGACTTACTTCCAGATGACATTTCATTTGAAATCTGACAATGACTAAAGATCAGCAATGACATACAGTAGCTGAAATCTAATTCAATCACCTGTTAAAATAATGTCCTGACATATTCCAAAAGAAGATACTCAATGAGAGGAAGATACTAAGCTCTTGCATTGAAGAAAAAAAATCCAGGAACAAAATAATTCATTTTAATTTAAAACGTAGGAGGATGTTTAATCCCAACTGACCAAAGAGAACTTAACAGAGTTCAATTATGTCAACAGATTTATTCAGTCTTGCCTGTCATCAAGTAATCTTCTATATATATAAGGTTTCCTAAGCTGAAATCACAGTTGCCATCTCTAGTTGCTACTGAGCCAGTTGGCATTGGGAATGCTGGCCAGCCGGCTGTGATGCAGACTTCCAAGTCTGCTAGACCAGCTGTCCTAATTCCCTAAAAGTTTCCATTAACATCTTCCAAGAGTTCTGAATAAAACGGTTTCTCTTGCAGAATATAAATGAATAAGCAATGCCTGCCATACAGTTTAACTGCCCTAAACACACTTGTGCATTTATTACAGTTATTATCCATATTGTTCCTAAAGGCAGTAGAATAATTACACTAGACAGTTAGACAAGCCTGACATGAAACAAGATATTAGTGAAAGAAAATACATGAGGACATTTACTTTTTTGTAGAAAGACTTTTAGTTTACACTTGTACAATTTAGAAGCTGAAAATTCTCTAAATAGCTTCCTGAGGAAATGCTATACTGCTTTGGTACAAGAGGAAGCATTGCACAGGAATACAGGAAGCAGATGAGAGGAACAAAGACCACACGCTCTGTCGTACCTCCTCTTGGGCAGTCAAGTGTCTCTGAGCTCTCTCTCTGAAAAGATGACATGTCTCAAGTGCTCTCTTAACCTGATGTTAACATTAACCTAACAGCTTATGGGAAAATGTCCTAGATGGTTCAAGGACTTCCAGTCAACAATATATTCTGCACTTACACTTCTCAAGAATGAGGAACTGCCTCCTCTTACACCTCAAGCAGCAAGGGAAAACTGAAATTAATCCCATTAATCCCATCCCGTAACATTCCCACAGGGAAACATTTTGAACAGCAGCTCAAAAAGCCCCACTGCACTCTCAGTACCGGCAGGCATAGCAGAATCAGCCCCCTGCAGTACTGCAGCAGCCAGCACATCCAGCCAGCACCACGCTCCTTCTCAGCCCATCCTGTCCTGCCAGCAGCAGACATTTGGAGGAAAGCTCCCTTCTTTGAAATAAATATTCTGAAAACCTTCACTTGTCTGAATAAAAGCTCAATTCTATAATGTTCTGTTTTCATCAAAAATGGCTGCACTCTTACCCACTTACTGTCAATTATGCCATTTTGTAGCCACAGAATACAGAACCCAAACAAAAGAACTAACCAGATATCAACCGTGAACAAGGAAGATAAACCATTACAAAAAGATTCACAGAAAATGACAAATTTTCAGCTCCTTTCTAGCACACACTCTAGAAGAGTTTACATTATATTATACTTGATAGAACTAAAAAAGTCAAACCTCAAAGCAAACATCCAGGATGGTTTTAGTTCTCTCAGTTTCCATCATCTAACAATTCATGAAGCCAGAGAATTCACAGAAATGTGAGTCAATTCTAATAACTACCAATTGCTATTTTACTGTCACCTCTAAAATTCTAAGAGCTTATGAATATGTCATAAGGTGTCTCTAAATGCTAGTTAAGCCAAAAGACAACTAACATTGCCCAAGGGTTTAATATTATGCACAATATTACAGCATACATTGTTTTAAGAAACAGAATTCCTTTTAAAGAAAGGGCTAGATTTCGGTGAAAGAGTCCTTCCTACTCTTTAAAGGATACATCACACCCCACAGGCAAAGAGTAGTTAAACCAAGCATACGAGCATCTACCAAGTAATTCAGAGAAATAAGACATCCTTGAAGCCATTTGCTGGAGCTTTGGGCTCCATCACTTCAAAAGCTTAAGAATTGCTCTACAAAAAACCCAAACCATCACTCTGTGACCATCACCAGAGATACATGATGGTGCATTTCATGTTTGCATTTCCTTCTTATTTATGGTTTAATATCTATGTTTTCAGTTTTTTAATCCAGAATTCAATCTGTTGTTTTCCTACAGTTATATTTTTACCTCCCATCTGATTGATACTACAGGGCACTTTGCTTCTAAGCGAGCAAAAAACCCACCCACAGCAGTGTTGCATACCAATCTGAGTGCTGAAGGTTATGTTTCCTACCAAAATGCAAGGGTCAACTCAGCTTCAAGTGCCACTCTACTGTGACATTTAGCAAATCCTCCTGGCAAATACAGTTCTACACTGAGGGATTTCCAAATATTGCAGGTTATTCTGGTTTTCCAGGCAGACCAATTAAGCAAAATTAATAAGGAAATTGGGAAAACAATGAAGCAGTAAGAAGGAAGCAACTGTTTTGTAAAGCTGCTGTTCTTGAAGCTCATGCAGCACATATCGCATACACGGACTTTGCTAAGAATAAAGTCTGAGTACACTACTACACAGGGAGCTCAGATTGTGTAACAGACAAGCTGAAATACAGGATGAAGAATCCCAACAGAAAAGTCAACCAGTCTTGCTCATTCAGTTTTCACTATGTGACTATTTTTACAGCTCAAATTTGAAAAGCAACTGTTTTTAAATATAAATGTTAATTTGTATTTCAAAGAAATCAATTTTCTCATACAGATCATAGTATAAATAAACATCAAAGTAGGCATTTATCATTTTTTAAAACTTTACAAAGGACAGGACTTATTTTACTGCTGAATATGCTGAAGACTGGTATTTATTTTCAGCCAGTGAACAAGAGGAAAAAACTAGAACACCCTGTGTGCATGCAGCAGTACTGAGCAGGCTGGCTGGGCAGCAACTCCATCTTTGCTCCTCTCCTTCCCCATATAGCCATGAGCCAGGCTGAGTCTGGATAAGTACATGAAAAGGTGCAGAGACTGGGAACAGCACCTGGAAGACATGAATGGGGAGCACTCTGGAAAACTGAGTGCTTCCAAGAGCTATTTTGTTTGAGAAAATAATATTAAATATTTTCATTTCAAATATCCTTTCTTTATCTAGTCTTCCTTTTCAGTTGATCTCCAACTTCACTTCTGGTATTCTAGCCTTTCAGTGAAAGAGCCTCCATCTTATTTTATCCTACTATCTGTCAAGGCTGACAGTAAAGCACAACCCTCTCTCTTACCACCCTCATCTTGAATGAAGTACTAATCTTTTCCCTTTGGAAATGCTGGAAAGCTTTTCCCTTTCATCCATCCTGCGCTGGATAATCGGGGAGAAGAGGGCAGAATGAGCAAAATGTATCCAGATTGTCATGTCCCACAAGGTGGGCACGACACTGTCACATCCCACAAGGTGGGTACGGCACTATCACGTCCCACAAAGTGGCCACGGCTCCCCAGAGCTAGGAGTCCAAACTAAATATAAATATCTCTTTTAACAACCCATTCAGCGAGATTAAGCTCGGGAATACTCTGTGCAGTACTCTAGGAGTAAGGACATTACCCAGGAGGCTTTCACAAAACACACCTTTACTTCAAATTGAGTAAGGTTATAAAGCTTGTCAAAAAACACACCACGCTTATACTCTCCAAAACAATAGATTACAAATAGGGGAACTTAGCAAAAAGGTACTTTCAAAGCAATGGGTTTCAACTTAGCAAAACTTAGGGAAATTGTCAAAACAACAGGTTACAATGAACAAAGTTTAACAAGGTTATCAAAGCAACAGGCTACAATTAGCAAAACTTGTCAAAGCAACGGGCTATAAAAATTCAACAAAGTTAGAGACTATGTTACCCTTATGTGCCAAGATGAGGTTAGAAACAGAGAGAGAGAAGGAAAAAGAGGAAAAAAAAAAAACAGGAGAGAGAAATAAAGAGGGATAGAAAAGATATCACCACCCTTGGATCCAGCAATGATCTTGGTAGGAAGTTGTGGTTGTTGGATGGCAGGCGTGCCCCGAGCCTGAATCTTTTATATTACCTGGCCCCACCTTTTCAGGGGTGCTTGACATATCTTGCACAGACTCAGTGTGGAGTTTTAGAGTGTTCTAGAAATGAGTCGGTGGGGCATGGGGGTCCCAGTGATCACTTGGGCCTCCCAGCTGGGTTGACCAAGGGATGACCCTTAGTTCTGCACGTGCCCTGTTTGGTGGTCTTGCAGGGGGCTTACACAAGATGGCACTCTGCCTCCGCAGGGTGCCGCTTGCACGCCACTGTTCCTTATCAAATAAGCACAGTGTCCTGCCTATCAGGATGGCCACCAAAGGAGGGGATCCCTTTGCAAGGATAGTGTCCAGCTTATCGGGATGACCACTGAAGGAGGGGCTCTTCTTGCGAGACCAGGGCCCAGCTTATCAGGGTCGTTACCAAATGAGTGTCTCTTCTTGCCAGAACAGGGTCCAGGAGGTTATCGAATGAGGTGCCCACCCGAGCACAATGTCCCTTTTGTCAGGGCGGCTGTTTTGAGACGTGTTTAGGGACTTTATACAGATCTTTCCAGTATTTCATCCATAGTATTTGCAGATCCATTCAAAGCTTTTTCCATTTCATTTGCAGATAATCTATCTGATAACAAAAATACTGAATACAAAGCCTCAGACTCAAAGCAGTATCCTGTGGGTGTTGTTTACCTGGACCTTCATAAAGTGTTTGACACTGTTTCCCACAGCATTCTCCTGGAGAAACTGGCTTGGGTGGGCATACTCTTTGCTGGGTAAAAAACTGGCTGGTCAGCCAGGCCCAAAGAGTTTTAGTGAATGGAGTTAAATGGAGTGCTGTTCCCCAGGGCTCAGTGTTGCGGCCAGTTCTGTTAATAACTTTATCAATGATCTGAATGAGGGGATCAAGTGCACCTTCAGTCAGTTTGCAGATGACACCAAGCTAAGTGGGAGTGTTGTTCTGCTTGAGGGTAGGAAGGCTCAAAGGGATCTGGACAGGCTGGATCAAAGAGTATGAGGTTCAACAAGCCCAAGTGTTGGGTCCTGAACTTGGGTCACACCAACTCCATGCAACGCTACAGGCTTGGGGAAGAGTGGCTGGAAAGCTGCCTGACAGAGAAAGATCTGGGAGTGCTGCTCAACAGCCAGTTGAATATGAGCCAGCAGTGTGCTCAGGTGTCCAAGAAGGCCAACAGCATCCTGGCCTGCATCAGGAATAATGTGGCCAGCAGGAGTATGGAAGTGATAGTGCCCCTGTACTCTGTACTGGTGAGGCTGCACCTCGAGTGCTGTGTTCAGTTC
This sequence comes from Hemiprocne comata, assembly GCA_020745705.1. Taxonomy (NCBI): domain Eukaryota; kingdom Metazoa; phylum Chordata; class Aves; order Apodiformes; family Apodidae; genus Hemiprocne; species Hemiprocne comata. Next base: position 89,009,817 of record CM036588.1, read on the forward strand.
TGGGCCCTCACTACAAGAAGGATGTTGAGGTGCTGAAGTGAGCTCAGAGAAGGGCAATGAAGCTGGTGAAGGGTCTAGACAACAAGTCTTATGAGGGGCAGCTGACGGAACTGGGGTTATTCACTCTGAAGCAAAGGAGACTAAGGGGAGATTTTACTGTTCTGTACAACTACCTGAAAGGAGGTTGTAGTGAGGTGAGGGTTGGTGTCTTCTCCCAAGTAACAAAGTGAAAGGATGAGAAGGAATGGCCTGAAGTTACCCCAGGGGAGGTTTATACTGGATATTAAGAAAAATTTCTTCACCGAAAGGATTATCAAGCATTGGAACAGGCTGCCCAGGGAAGTGGTTGAGTCACCATCCCAGGAGATATTTAAAAGACACGTAGATGTCGTGCTTAGGGATATGGTTTAGTGGTGGATTTGGCAGTGTTAGGTTTATGGTTGGACTTGATGATCTTAAAGGTCCTTTCCAACCTAAATGATTCTATTATTCTATTATTTGATTTTACAATAAATTTCCACTTTGTCATATGTACACGCTTTAAAATGAAACGTGGCAGAAATATCTACGATGTATGAATATCAATGATCTGCTGAGTCAAGTTGCAGCTCAGAAGTAGTAATTTGACAAAAGCTTGCAGAATTTTCTGATTACTTTTCTTTGAGATCTAGTTTAAACTAAGATTTTACCAACTGTAAGCATTGCCACTTAATCCAATAGCTGTGCAGACACCTTTACAGAAGACTGTAATTAAAATTTGTTAATTCTTCCAGTGACTTCAAATGGTTTAGAAACAAATCATTAATGATAGTGTTGTAGCTAGGTATGAGTGCTTGTGTTTCTGCACAGCAACGTAATGCACCTCAGCCTACCACCTTGATCTTCTAATGCCATAAGCATATTAAAACAACTTGTTCCCTTCACTCAGTAACGCAGACCTCATGCTTGGCTTTCAAACAGGGAATGGCAAAGAAGAGGAAGCCAGCCTTCCCAGAAAAAGCTTGTTAGTTTTCATTAAGCATTTATGTTTTATTGCATTAGCACAACACTTAAAAGAAAAGGACTTCTGAAGATAATATATATTTACAGGCCTAAAAATAAGATACCTTTATTTTTTAAAAAAATTGACATTTCTTTCTTTTCAGGAAAGACAGGTTTATGTCTGGATTGCAGACACTAGTATTCAGCTAACAAATGACTGAATAGCATGCTTCAGTACATTAATGCTTCTATTTCCTGTGCAAAATTGATACAATGTCTTTACCTCAAAATCTACCAAAACAGGACCGATTAAACTGAAGAATGTGGGTGATTTCTGGCTTGCTGCCTTGCTGAATACAGTTTGCCTGCTGGGAGAATGAGCAGTTTATGACTTGTGTACTCCTTCCCCATATGCTTCCCTGTGCGTCTGCCATTAGTGTTTAAGTACATGGGGGAAAGCAGCTGCCTTGTAACAAAAAGAGCCCAGTCTGCACCAATTCTACCCAAAGGACAAGGCCAGACTTGTCCTACTGCAGTGCTGTGGTGGCAGGCAGCATCACCCTGCTCTTACATGGAAAACAAAGACTGTAACTAAGGTCCTAAGAGAAATGCACTGCTTTTAACTACTTTTAAAACATTTTAAAATCTTTATGGCTTCAACTGAAGCATGTTAATGACTGACGGTGAAAAAAGATTAATTATTCATGAATGTCACCTCAGGATGTTCCCAATTTTCGATTGAGGCAGGTTGGCATAAAGCTATGGGTTACTTGCTCCTCTTACTCCTTTATTTGAGAATAGTCCCAAGGTATAAAGAAAAATGGATACAGCTTCCCTCAGTTACTTAAGCTAAGGTGATGTTCAGGAAAATACTCCGAGAAATTAGGTAGCTACAGGGCAAAGAGCTGCACAACAATCAGCATTGATGGATGGTGATCCAAGAGCATAAGAATGGATCTTAACATCACGCTCCCAAACAAGACTAGGTACATAGCAATTTTTAAACACACTTAATTACATATAGAGCTTGAAGTAGCAGCTCAGAAATTGTTACGGGGAAAAAGCAAAACAAATGTAATTTTTTAATTAACTTAATTTCTTTTCAAATAGGTCACACTTAGGTATATCAGCACCTGATATGTCATCATAGAGGTGCAAGTAAGAGAGATGAGACATTGAGGGAAATAAGCTCCAATTCCTTCTTATAAAGACAGCCTATCAAGACAGAAATAAGGATGAAGTCACTGTCACTTCTCCACAGACTACAAAAATACCACTTTGATATCAGGTGCTTAGCTTCACAGGTCTGTACTTGTGACTAGGAAACGCAGATGAGTGGTAAGACTTTAAGCATATGATCCAGAGGGATATGCAGACAAAGAGCAGCCTAGCAGCCTGAAACAGTTTGCTAACCCAAAGGTAAAAGAAAATGAAAGGAAACAAACAAACAAAAAATATACATTAATATATTTTAAGAAGTATATCTGGAAAAGATAACTAAGCACAAATTTAGGACTGGTTTTAGCCACAGTCCAAACAAGGAGTCACCTAAGGCAACAGATTGAAGGCTGAGCAAACCTCTGGCTATCAACACCTACATCCACCATCCCACTCTGGCAAAACAAGCTACAGGTGAGAGTGAGTTTAGCTTTCCCAGTCCCTCTCTCCTTTTTGTTAAGGCAGAGACTGTAACGATATTGCAACAGAGAAATTCAATTTGTAATTAAGAATTCTCAAGATGACTCTGCTACAGATGACCAAAACACACAGCTATAAGGAAGTTCAGATCCACTTGGGACAACCACAGAATCAAAACAGTTATCTCAAGAAACCTCAGTGGTATATATAATAGCAATCCAGAAAAACCTCACTGTTTTCCTGTGTCCAAAATATAGGTAATAAAGTTGACCTGAACACATACAGGCTCAAATTAATATTCTCACCTTAGCTTCTAAATTACCATAATTAACTTCCAGTCTCTGATTTGTAAATGCTGGCAACATCTCTGCTTATGTGGGAACTGATCTTATGCATAAGAGGGTCTGAAAAGTCTCATTGCAGGGGCAGGAGCCTCAGAGAAGTTCCAGTCTAAATTGAACTCAAGAAAACTATGGAAAATTGGTCTGCTCCTTGGTAGAAGTGAGGCAGCTTCCACTGAAAAACAATATTCCTTGACTGCCAAACTTCAGCCACAATAAGTAAGTTCTGCTATTGTAAAACAACCACAAAAAAAACAAACAACCACCCAAACAAAAAAAAAACAACACCCAACCATGCCAACAGAAAAAAAAAACAACACAACCCTTGTTTTAAAGAATTTTCCTGTACATGTAAGTCCCAGACTCCCTATCCCAAGCCTCAAGAAGATGATTCTTTGGTCTTGATCAAAGTGAAGGATTCCAACAGGCTAGACTAAGAGCTTTAAACTCTGGAATATTAATGCGGAGCTTTCATCTAACCACTAAAAAAACTAGAGCACACAGCAATTGTACCAGCCCACCACCTGGAAATAATCACAGAAAATGGTAATGGATCTAAAAGTTCTTCCTGATGAACATGCGCTACCTTCAGTTTTTGCATACTGAATAACCTGACACATAAATTCATCTGTCAAAAAATCTTGCAGAAACTAGCGGTAACTTGGAAAGAGGTATCTCCTTACAGTGGAAAAAAGAACCTGGTTTGGATCAAAAAACAGGTGGACTATTTGAAAGCAAAATGATGAAGCAGGCTTTCTAAAGGATTGTTGGGTAAAAGGAAAAAAAAAATGTATACATTTCTATGGGCATTTTAACATCTCAAGTCCTTAACTAAGTTAAAAAACAAATGAAAATATTTCTGAAACAGACTGCCTGCTCTGACCAAACTGAGGATAAAAGTACAAATCTTTACACCACTGCAACACACTCATCCTGGTGAATATTCTATCAGAAATTCTAAAAGCGTCAGAGATCTTGGTCCAGTAGCAACAGTGTTCCTGGTATATGTCCAAGCAGTGTGCAACTGTACTTTAAATTCAGCACATAAACTTTGTGGGATGTCACTGTCAGTAAGTTACACATAAGTAAACAAGCTTTCGGATCCAGCAATCAAGCACTGGTAGACAACAGCAGACTAAATTACAAGACTGTTCTTTATAGCCCATCCTCAGAGATCGACTACTGCTATGGGCAACGAATAGAAACCTTAAGCACTTCAGCAGCCGACAACTGGCACAGCACCAAATGAGACTGTTCACTGGTATTAAGAACACGAAACGCTGGAGCCATCACAATCTTCCAAGGATTCAGACTGTCCAACTGGAAGTTTATCTCAGTATTTCAGAATGTTACAAAAATCCAGCTATAGCCAGGCAGTTTCAAAAACCAAAGGCCACTCAGGTCCTCCTTACAAGCAGAGTCTAGAAAGCAGTAATTAGACTGTTTTCATTGTTATTCACAAAAGGAATAATGAAATTTAGCTAACTTGCTAAACTTCTTGCTTTTGTGGATAAACCACTGCGGGAATAATTTCTGAAGACTGTCTGCACACTACTTCAGATGGGCCAACTCAGTGGGCACCAAAGAATCATAATTTTGTGTGATGAAAAAAATATTTTAAAATGGAGCTAGATTCTCAGCCAATCTAGGTCACTGAGGATCTGCAAGCTATTTATGTTAAACAGCATCATCAGATGTGGTTCTTCTGGACCTGTATCATCAGAAATGGTCTGATATGTGCAGCACTACCTCAGAAGATCAAAGATGCTGGACGTATGACATGAAACTCAACTGACAGTCACAATCTAGGTAATACTGGAATAAGGAATGAAACCCAATGCAAAATTCTACTTCACAGACTATCAGCTGTGCTGATATGATTGACTTGGCCAAGTCAGGAAACAACTGCTCCTGATGTAGGGCACTAAACCACTTGAAGATTTAAAAGGTACCAAAATTAATTATATTTACTGAGCTTTGTTGACTGTTTGATTGATTTAGCTGGATATAGCTTCAGTTATTAAAACTGATCTTATAGCTGTTTATACTGTGCAGCAGGTACTTTCAAACAAGTGGCTTATGGTAAGATGGGCTAGACACGCAACATGGGACAACGTTCACGAGACTCAGGTGTGTGTTCATCCACTTCTAGTAAACAATACATCTGCTGAAAATATGTGACCTTGGCATTAAATGCAGAAAACACCCATATCTTTAAACAAACTGCACTAATGAAGTATGCTTTACTAAGGTTCCTGGTACTGCATTGGTCTGGAATCATGTGCAGTTTTGGAATGGTAGCAGCCAACACCTCCACCAGCCTTACCACCTGGCTGGTAAGTGCCAAAGGCTCAGCATCAAGTAAGGTGCTCCTACATACCTCAGCATTGGGCACAGTCTCATAAGATTTCCTACAGCCAGAGACATTACAGAGTCATTACAAGGGTTTTAGGCTAACAAATCAAGAACTAAATCTTGACTTGCACACTCTAGATATTTTTTGTTAAGACATTTCAAATAACTCAAAGTATGTAATTTCTTCTGTGCTCTTCAACTAAAGAAACCTGCTAATTATAGTGAATTAGTCATTGATGAGGAGAAGGAATAAAACAACAACAATAAATGCTTAGAAGGACACCATGCACAATTATGTTGCTGCACTTTTGGTATTTAAGGATGAACACACAGGTGGCTAACTTTTCATTTTCTATATTAGCATTCTCCAAAAGCAGAGGAAGGCAGAAAAGGCAGTGGACTTTCAGATGTAGTAGATTGCAGGAAGCAATATGGATACTAGCAAAAAGTTTTTAAAAAAATTATTTCCCAATTAAAGCAAAACTCTCTTAATTGAAGTGGAAGAATATGCAGTGGAAGAAAATGCACGGGGAGATTATGCTCATTACTTGAAACTTCATTAAGCAAAGAGGTCTACCACAGATACTATTGTCATGGCACGCACACACACACAAAAGATAATTTACTCATTAAATAAGTAATGTATTACAGAGTTTGAAATGTTTGTATCTATGCACTTGTATTTTCGCACAGCTCCAGGTTTTAAGAAAAAAACAGAACAGGTCAGCTTCCCAGCTAGGACTTCTAGCTCAGATCTTAACATTACTTAATGACCTTTATATATTTCAGTTACACCTCCCTTTTAAATAAAAGCATTAAAGATACATACACTTTTGTTTCATAGTCCTTCCAAGCTTTATCAAAGGGTTTTTTCAAGTCCTGTCAAGAAAAAATTGAAAAATACAGTTAGCTATTTAGATGAAAAATACTGTGAATATAACAATGAGGGGACACCTTACCCATCTGCAGCACCTACTGCAATAACAGATTCCACTTTCTTGAGTATCTCACCTAAGGATTGTGTAAAAGCCCTCTTGCACAGAGGAAAAACAATCTTGTACACAGAATCAATACACTCATGTTTTTAAAAGCATCTCTAGGATGCTTTTTACAGCTCCATTTTACTCCCTAAATGGTATAACCACATAACATCCCAAGAGCACACTGTGCAATTAATCAAATCAGCTGTTTTCTCCTAATTCCAACTCTAGTTCCACTAGAAAAAAGCACCTGTCCTGAGGCTGTGTTATAACCTCAGCTAAGGACTTGATTCATCACATTAAAGCTAAAGAAATCAATTTCCCACTGATTTAATGGAAATGCTATAGGCCATACAGCCCAACATAACCAATTCTGTGAGGATGTCAAATTACTTGTTTTCCAAATTCCTGGGTTTTTTTCCTTTTGAAGAAGCCAATTTGGATATAATGAACTTAACAAGTTGTAAAATGATGTTATGATGTCTAAAAATGCAGCACCTGAAATTCTGCCAGAGTTCAAGAGATCAGCCAACTACACAAAAAAAAATTTGTCAGATGGTGGAAAAACTTTTCAACCACAGATTAGGAACTAATTCTTACATGTCAGGTAGTTATTTCGACAAGTATGAAATGAATTAAAGCAACATTTGATTATCTTCTCAAGTCAGGAACATGAGGCAATGTTGTATTGCAGTAAGTGTATTTATTCTAACAGAAAAAGAGAGCAAGAAGAGTGGAATGTGCTAAGCAAGGAACACAAAGTTAATAAGCTTATCTTACTAAATAATCTCTTTATCCTCCAAAAACGTATTTACAAAGACCATTTTTAGTCTATGTACATTTTTCTTCCTCCTTTAATGTCCTAGAACAATAGCTGCCAGTCACATCCTGTTTGCTCAGTAGTAAACGAAGCATAAGTCAAATGAGTTGACTATAGGCTTTGAAATGTATTATAAACATATGATGTGAGTCCTAAACTATTATTTTTTCTAATAGGAAATATCCTTAGGGGACAAACAGATTTCAGCTTTGTTAAGAAAAATCCTATGCTCAAGCAGTCTAATGTGTCTTTCTTAATAATCCACATAGTTCAAGGTAAGTTTAGAATGCTAAAGAAATATATTAAAAATAATAATCCTTTTAAAAAAAGTACTACCCTTCCCTCAACTAAAGAAATATCTAAATCCTTACATCTCTTTCTCTGCACATCTTCTGTATGTCAGGGCTGTTTTTAAAGCTTCTCAAATGTTGTGTATACATAGTCAAGAGCATGCTGCAGGTGAAACCACAAACAGAAGGGATGACTCAATTCACAAAAGAAGAACCAACAACAAACCCTTCCTGTATATTAATCTAATATGTTACATTAGTATCCGATGCCTTTCATCAAATAAGATTAATATACTAGCTAAGTGTATTTATTGTACCAACAATTTTATATATAAATAAGAAGATAACCATACCCCTTTTACTCCTTTCAGATCTCCCTTCAGCAAACTGTCCAATGGAAAAGTGATTATATTGTTCATATTCTGAATCTGTAACAAAAACATTACATCAAAATATTATATGTATTTTAACACAGAATATATACTGTCTCAATTCACACATTTCAGAAAGTTTCAAAACTAAATCTTATGTATGATTTTCCTAACCTTGTTATATGAAGATGTTTATCAGTTCAACCAGTAATCAAAGATGGAAACAACATGAGTTAATTAAACTTAGTCTGGAAACACTATAACCCAAGCCATTAGAAAACATGCAGAATTACTGCTGATGATAAATACCTTATCTAACAGTGACTGCAAAGGAAGATCACTAATTATTTTATTGTTTAAATTATATGAAAACAATCACACAATTTTTGAGAACTTACACCTATTAAGTTCATCAGTGTATTTTAAATGAATCTTGTTTATTTTCCAGTCTCTTTAGTCCTATTCCATAAAATCTAACTGCTATTCTCAAAATACATGACATCTTACTTTGACAGAAACTATAAAGTCAATGAATGCTGGCCTGTAAAAAAGCCATTATTCAAAAGTAAGCAAGTAATTCAAGAAGAAAAAATAATAATTTCAAATTAAGACAGCGGTAAAATAATCACGGGTTTTGATAAGGAAAAAGAACACAGAAAGACAGCAGGAATAAGACAGTAAGTAGTATACACCAGGAAAAGAAAGATTTCATGTCCAAACTTCTATGATTCAGCAAAAATGTTCAAGGTATGGGCCATTATGTCTAGTCACAGAGTTCAAACCTTGAACAATTTTAATGGATTGCACTGAAGAGTAAAAAACAGTGTATTTTTGAACTACATGATGGAAAAAAATCAGAATAACTGCCAGTGGTTTGATGAATGTTGCCTTTGGATGATTTTCTTTGTTTTATGTTATTGTTAGCTGTCATTTAAATCATGATTTTTTCAAGAAGCACTGAAATGCACGTATGAAGATGGATTTCAAATGTTCAAAGTACAGAAAGAACTTTGCATCATGTAGCAAAAAATGGTTCTGTTTCATACAGCAGGAAAACTAACAGGAACTTCAAGAAAAAATATTTCCAGTTGTGATGCTTCATTCTCCCCAGAATGGAAAAATACAAAACATTATCAGCCTACAGTTACTGAGTGGCCTCACTAGAAAGGACTCAGGGGTCCCATCCCCAGTGGTACTCAACAGCTGCCATTGAACAAACAAAGCCCCCAAACCCCTGCCCTTCCTCTTCCAAGGTACCGCCTTACTGCACACTTCCTTGAAATTTCAGCCAGCAATCAAAGCAAGTGAAAATACATCAATTTTAAAGGTTAAACAGATTGCCTTTGCATGGGAAGGCTGAATAAATACAGAAAATATATTTTAAACTCTTAACACAAATGTAATTACCCCTCTTTCACTTCTCCTCCATTTAAAAAAAACCAAATTCCTATAAAAATGGAATGAGCAACATCTACACATGCTTAGCTGGCAGTGCTGGAAACCATCCACCTTCTAAGTTCTCAGCAGTACTACAACATCTGCTTATCAACATAATTATGCTCTAAGTTAATAAAATTAAATGTACATACAAGAGGTAAGTGAAAAGGTTGAGAGTACAAAACTCAGATGAAAAAAATCCCAACACCTAGAAGATGACAGATGGAACACGTTCACCTATGGACATGCACATCCTGAATGACTATCCAGGTGGAGAAGCAGAAGAGGTCTTATCTAAGATATCAACCTATGCAGAGTTTTCTATTTTGTTATTCTATTTTATCAGTATAATGCAATCATATATCTAACCTAAAGATCAATACTATCATAGCCTCCATTTAATTATTCTTCAAATCCACATAAAGAGGCACAAAGCAAGAATAAAGCATTTCTCAACAGTAGACTCAAGGCAACAGTTTTTTCCCTAAGTCAGAAAAGAAAAAAATTCAGACCCTGAAGTATTACCCCAGACATATTCATGTAAATATCGGTCAGCTTCCAAAGAAGTTCTGGATCTTTCCTAGAATTTAAGTCATGGGGTCTGAAGTTCAAAGCAACTTTAAAGAAAGGAGAAAAAAAACAACAATATTTTTAAAAGTTTGGAGAATATTTGCCTATTCAAATTAATTCCTTCTGTGTGCTATCACCTGTAAATTACTATCAGTCTATGGTATTCCCTGTGCTATTTTAATTTGCAACAAATGTAAGCATACATAATACATTAACTTGTCATTATTAACCTAGGTAGATGAATCATACTAGCTCATATTTATAAATCAGCAAGCAATACACAGAAGAAAGATCTTGCATGTTTTTCCCCTCTTTCTTGTGAAGCTTAAGCTGAACTACCTAAAAATATAGACCCATTTTTGGCACACAGAGAAACATAAATGTGCTGCAGCTCCTACTGCATGTGTATACAGGGAGCTAAAATATATACAACTGCCTCTACGTTTTGACTATTTTATGTTTTGAAATATTCTTCAAAAAGAAACATGGACAAAGGTGCAGGAAAGCTTCACAGAAACTAAAGTCATCCTGTGTCAGAGGAACACTAGCAAGTTCCACGAGCTTTAAAAAACAGCAAGAAAAAAAATGGTTGACCTGGTTTCTACTTCCAACACTGCTGCTTTGGCAGACTCGCAGTTTGTCTCTGACAGCTTCCAACAAGATAAAATGGCAGAGACAGGGTAATAAATTAAGTCTTCCTAAGTGGGAGAAGGCTCAGAAGAGGAGATGAAGAAATGGCAGGAGGGAGAACTTAAAGATAAACAAACATGTAACTGCTAGAAGTGATGGTAGAGGCAACAGGCAGGCCAACATCTGTGAAGAGGAAAGAGTATTTTCAAGTAGTTTAAGAGCCTATGGCTAAACACTGAAGTTTCTCATTTGGTAGCCCTCCTGATTAGTTTAATGAGTCTTTTCCAGAATAGCTTTGGATACTGGTGCCTGCAGTACTTCAAGTGGATTTGCTTTCTATATCCAAGCAAAAAAAAAAGAAAAAAGAAAAAAAAGCCTTTTCACTACTTCCAAAGTTAAATACTTTTCTTAACACACAGATAAACAGAGCAGACCTTTAGACATTTTCAATTTAAACTAAAATTCAGGCAGTCGACAATGTATGTGGCTCCTATTGCCATTACTACATTCTAGATGCAATCCATGTATTTTGCTGTGGGCTTCTCAACAACCAACAGACTTGGGTCTGTGCAAGTGATGATAGTACTGCCTCCTGACCAATCATTAAGTTATTATCATTTTTTAACAGTAAGTACTATTGGATTTCATATTTTGGATTTAATACTTCAAATTTAATACTTTCTGAGAGTTTTCCCAGTGATGTGAGCTTTAGAAGGACAAGGCCAGTCAACACAGTAGGGAGCAAGTGGAAAGCAGAACATCCAATAGAGATGAGACAGTTTGTTTGTATGAACTTCCAGCTTTTAGTGTCCTAGCCCAAGACTTCAGAAAACCATGTAACATAAAGACTTGTAGCACAACCTTTCATCTTTGCACCATGCCTCCCTTTCACACACAAGGACACAACGCTGCCTTTTTGCTGTCGTCACCCTGTTCCACCTGCATCACAGCGGTGTGTCCCATAGCACAAACTGTGTCCCACCAGACTGGTGGCTGAAGTGGAACATCACCCACTGCCCACGCATGCCATGGGAAAAGTGACTACAGCAAAGCAGCAGCTCCACTAAGCACCCACACGGAGCTGCTGGCTCCAGCTGCCTAGAAAAACGCCTCCTGACAAGATTATCTAGTGTTGCCACCATGTGCCACTTGGCAACAGCCCTGGTACCACCACTGATACACAAACTACAGGCTGGGAACTTCTCTACTAGGAAGTGCCAGCAGAAAAAGACAGGAAATACATTTTAAAGGTATTCTTAAAAGCATAAAGTGATGAATTTTAAAAGCAAAGGGAGGAAGAGACTTGAGGTTATTCCAGCCCATTTTCCTTGCCAGTGGAGGAGAATTCCCAATTGCATGTTTTCTAACCTAGGTTAAAACACCTAAGTGGCAAGCTCCTATCACTTTCTCTGGGACACTTCATCTAACATTTTCACACTGAGATCCCATTTATATGAAGTTTATTACTTTCCTCTTCCACAAACCGTTATCTGTGAGGCAAACCACACATTTCCAATTTGTCTAAGTTTTCTTCATAAATCAACCTATTCAAGCCCCGATCATTATTTTTTGTTACTGTCCTCTGAATTTCTTCCAGTTGGATCAATATCTCTTTGGCAAAGAAACAGAGATAAGATTCCAAGTGGAGCTGAACCCGTGCCACTAAGGAGGAATTATTACATCTTAGTTTATATCTTTACAAGTGTAAATCAAACAGTACTCTTTTTTTTTTTTCTCACCATTAAGCCAGTCTTTCCTCAGCTGTACCAGTGAAACACAGAAATAACACAATTTAAATAATTAAGCTTCCCATATAATACTCCAACCACAAATATGTATCTTTAGCTTCTTTTATGCACTTAACTAGGACACGTCCTTCTGAAGAAAATATGCTTGTGAATGTTCAGGCAACAAATGTTTTTTTTAAAACCTTAGTCTGAACTATTACCCTGGAAATAAAATTCTGGGAATAGATTTCTTTAGTTCATTATATAATACAGAAAAGATATTTCCTTCCTTTTTTCTTATTTTTTACATTTCACATTTAGGCAAATCTTTTTTTTACACTTAAAAAATGAAGTAAAACAGGAGCATATACTCAGAAAAATATTATCACCATTCTTCCATTTCTCCTGGCTAATAATCCAAAGTTTATTAATAGAAAAACTTCTCACATGGAATCTTTTCCTGACAGCTACCTTCCACAGAGTGGAAATAACAGATGACAGTCCTCTCAATCCAGCATGTTTCATTAGCTTTAAAATTAAATAAACGAAAAGGGACAATAATACACAGAAGAAAATGGAATTTGTTACATAGCTACTTCATCTTCACAGGTCAAATCCCTTTTCAAGGAGTGCTGACAAAGATGGCAAGCAACTACATAAAGATTTTATTTCTTCTTGGTGTAGCAATCTAAGAACAGGACTTAAAGGTAAGAAAATTTAAAACGCAAACACGTTGCAATGAGCCTTTCCTTGCCTTAGTATTTTTCATATTAAGACTCACACCTTTACCACTTGGCACTAAATTAATTAGAAGACAGAGTGATTAACACTATAAGCAAGTGCCATAGTGAACTAACCTACCTGGGAACTGTGGGTGCTGCCATTCTGTCAGGAATTAGCACCTAGTTTACCATGAAGAAGCAATACTGTACATGCCACGAAAGGTACCACGTGACCTCTGAAAATGCCTCTAGTGTTTTCTGATAGTTCACTATCAAAAAAGACATACTGATTGCTCGATCTTCTTAAAAACATTTCTAATCCAGAAGCTGTTGAAGAAAAATTTGTAGCTTGGGATTGAAGCTATGGCAAGAAACAAAAATGCACAGTATATCATAAACTGATCCAATGTGTTAGAAAGGCTTAAGTGAGCAGTTACCAGGACCTGATATACAGTAAATTACTATTTCTTCTGTCAAAGATGTGTTTTATAAATCACTTCAAATGTGAAGAACCAAAGTTCTTCAAAGTTTTGAGTTTTATGCACTATCTAAAAGTGTACACATAAAAGAAGCATAGCAAAACACATATAAAAAACTCAAGACCTGAACTTTAATACTTTGCAGTTGAATAATTAGATAAAAAAACCAAAACAACAAACTTCAGCTGTTAATGAAATATTTGAAAACACTGATGCCTTGATAAGTCCACAAAAACATCAAAGTCTTTTGAGAAGCCCTTAAAAGTATTAAAGGAAAAGAGAACATAAATCCCCTGTTAAAGTAGAACAACTTTATAATGACTTTCCTTTACCTTACTAAAGACAAGTTCAAGGAAAATCTTTCTCCAGAAGCGCTTTACAGCTACAGCTCTAAATGCCACCCAGGCCAAGAGCTGACAGAACTTGTCAGCTTCTAGAAACAAAAGTAAAACATATGACCAAGCAAAACTTGACAGTAGCCCTAAAGCTTTGCCAGTGTTAACAGCTTTGGCATGTGTTCCAGTCTAAACATGTCCTCTCACTTCCTTGCACATTCCCCATTCATTTAAGATCTCCTGTGGAAATTCAGTGCCCTATCAATCTACATTAGAGGACTTTTTACACTAGTCAATACCCTTTTAACCTCTTAAAAAACTAGACCTCCCATCAGTGAACTTAAGAACAGATTTTGGAAGTAATCAGTTACCAACAATTCATTCTAGTGGTATTAACTTCTAATAGGCAAAGTTAGATGAAACTATAATTTTGCTCTATAATTCTTTTATAAGTCTAGATGTTTTGTTTATAAATATGGTATTTTCAAGCAATAATGAAGTTTACTTCCTTGTTTTCATATGTATTTCTTTCTGGAGGAAGCTATTTTCCTAGAGAGACACCAAACTGAAGGACCATTAGGTTCCTCTGTTTCTTCAGTTTTCTTTTGCTACTCAGGAGAAAACAAAAAACTTCAAACCTCAACAATATGAAGCATATTAGGAAAGAATAGAACCTTACAGAGACCTGTCCTTCACCAGACAGCATTAAAGAAGCGAGAAGGTACCTACGCTACTGCAATGAAAAAAAAAAAAAATTACATTCACAAACACGCAAAATTATTAGTTTCAAAAATACAGAAAATCAGAAGCACAAACTGAGAAAAATTAAAGACTTAGCTACTAGCTCATGACATATCCTCTTCTTATACATTCAAACTACAGCAAAAATACATCGTTGCTAATGAAAAAGCAGTACACAAAGCAAAAAGAGTTTGAAATATTCCTTGGAGAACACACAACACGCTTACATGGATAAGGAAAGGTACTAAAAACATGCATCCCACTTCCAATAGATACTTATTTTGCTTTCATTTTCCTTTTCAGTTTGTGCAAGAAAAGTTATTCTTGTCAGAAACATTTTATAAAGACAGTAATTACTGTTTTTAAGAGAACAAATAGCTAAGATTTTTGGTAAAACAGCAACATTTTTTAGCTTTTAAAAGTCTTCTTGAAATCTAATACATTAAAAGGTTTTTTTTTGGAAGGGGGTGCAGCTCTTAGTAGATTGCTTTTTAAAAACCACCCAAACATCACATTTCCCAGTTCCATTTGCCTAATGAAGTCACCATATTGCAATTAATATATGATGGAGAGGGTTTTTTAGTGAACAGAAGGTATCAGAAGACTCATTTTATTTCCCCTTCCACATGAGTAGCCTACCTCTGTATGGGAGACTCAGGATTACTGACTGACTCACAGTCAACAAGGATTCCTCTTCTGATACATAATCTGAGATAGTATTTATACATCCAAAGATATTCAAATCAATATGATCAATATGAAAAAAATTTCACTGTTGATAAATACATTTGCATCCAAATCCTCTCTCATCAATATCAAAATTGGGTAAAAAGAGAGGTCAGCATCAGGGAGTGAATGGGACTGCCCTAAATCCCATCAGCTGGAAACATTCCCCAAAGAACTGATTATGAGCAGCTGGCTGCAAGCTACGGACACTTGGTCTAGACTGACAAAAGCATATGACATGTCTCCATCCCATTGTTTTCATCAGGCACAGACTTTAAAATGCTTGTAGGAATGTGGGACATCTCCCCTTCCTAGCTCCCGGTTTAAGAGTTCTGTCATTTCAAGTTAATTTGGGACTTACTCAGAAAGCTCTACTTAATAGGGTGTAGTCAGAATCTGCTCTTTATGTGCCCTCTGATAATGTGAAATTGAGGCTGAAAATTCTCCATTCATAATTAAAACTCCTGTTCTTCCATTTGGCTCCATCCCATTTGGCTCACTAGAGTGTGCTTTTAAGCCTTACTGGCTTCAGTAGCAGGATTGGTCCCCAGTGGACACTATTGGCATTATAGCATTATGTTTGGTTTTGTTTTCCCGACTCTCTTCCATGAGAAGCAAAAGACTCTCTCTTCCAGGGATGCTAAAATCTCTCTTTATAAATACAAACAGAAAATGTGAAAAAGTAAAGTAAATGCAACATGAACATAGAGTAAACCAGGTTGGGTTTTGCTGGTTTTACAATTTTAAAGCAAATTAATATGTACAGTTTATAATACATGTTATAACTACTTTATTGGGGGAAGCTTTTAGACGTAAGAATTGGTTTTTCGGGCATTTTGAGTTTTGCAAGAGGAAAAGCTAGAGCATGAGACATTTTCCTGAGCCAAGAATTTTTTAAGAACAGTGGTTGCTAAAACACAGATTGTCTTCAACATTAAGAGCTGTTATAATGCCAAAACAAAGCCTTTGTAATGGCCTTTAAAATTTCAACATGTTTTTCTTAAGTAATTCTTACCAAATTTTTGAAGAGTGCAGTTAATTCCTTTGTAAACACAGAAAATTTTAAAAATGCTGTTCCCAAATCTGGGTCATCCCTGCAAACACAGTTGCCTCCAAATTTTTCCAGTGCTTGTGTATACTGTTCTTCATTTTCCACATGAGCTTCAAAAAGAGCAAAACATGAAAATATCATCAGTAGATAAAAGGTTATTGAAATTACAATTGAGGTATGTTTTCAGAATATTTCTTGCTAAAAATGTTTACTTGACGGAATAAACATTTCTTATTTCTATTTTAATGCTGATATCCCAGAAGTATGATGTATCTCACTCATTCTGGTTTTTGTCTTTCTATCCACATGCTGTACAAAGTCATCAAGACAAGACAATCATCTGACAGGTATCCACTCCAGAAAGACCCACAATATTGCTGCACCAGACCGGAGACTGCATAATAATTCCCAACTCCTATAATGCATTTTTAGAGTCTTTTCTTAACACTCAAATTTTAACATTGTGCTGTTATGTTTAACTGTGTGCTGAACAAAGAGGAGATCAAGTGTGTTGGCAGAGTCCTGGATCTCTACAATAGAAGGAAATAGATCAAATAAGACTCTCAGGTCATCCTAAGAAATGGGACTACAAACTACATTATAGAGGAAGACAAAACCCATATCTGTGATGGTTCTCTGATGCAGAGCAACAGGGGGGGATCTGCAACAAATCCTAGCAGTCAATCCTATCATCAAGCATTTAACACAGACCAGTTCAGTTCTCAAAGCAGTTTTGGTTCCTGACAACTAGATTCCTTTCTGAGACAATGAAACCAGAAGCTCTGCCCCAGAAGTGGTCCAGTGCTTAATGGAGACTGCAGGTTCTGCATCACTGCCTGGCTGCAGCACTGCAAGTCACCCAGCACGCAGCTAACACGTCTGCCCTTCAGGAAGTGTTGAGCTGCACGTGTTGGGGGGTTACTCAGCCCAGGGGATGAGATGAACTCTCAGTCTAAAGCAAGTTCCTCCAACTCAAATATAAAGGAAATCTGCTGGGCCTCAGACTTAACTACTTTGACCTACTGGTTCACTTCTAGGAAACCAGGTTACTTGCTTACGTAGACAGGCATAAAAAATTTGATCAATTTGTCAATTTGGTATGTGGAATAAAACAAAAAAGTCTTTTTGTACCGAAGCTTAGTGACCACACCAAGCTTGAGCACATGGACAAAAGACACCAAGGTGACACTTGAGAGAGTTAAAGTTGCCTATTTAATACTCTAGCTGTGGCCAATTCTTATCTTTTCAAAAGAAATCAGAAAAAAAACCAAACAGCACCCTAGAAAACAAATTATACATTAATAAGAACAACAATCCTTTTTAGGTCATTACAGGAGACCAGCATAAACCCTAAAGATTATTTAGAGCGGATTAATCTGTTCAAACAATCAATGATCCAGTTTCAAGTCCCTTTGTCTACATCAACACATTTAATATCCAAAGGATTCTTGATTCCGTGTCCTTTCTCCAAATTTCTATGAATTAGTTATACAACCGGTTCAATAAACCTAGCACACTCCAACTTAAAAACAAGCCTGCCTGTTCACATTCCTATTAGGACGGCCATTCAAGAACTTTATTTCTCAGGTAGCTACAAATTTTGTTTCATTTCCAATACTGCAGAACTGAAGTTACACAAATGCCATTAATTCTACAAATTCTACAAATTCTACAAATTTCTACCTTACGTGCTTGAATTTGCATCCTGTAAAAGACAGTTTGCCTATAGCCATTCCAATTTAAAAACTAAATCCTAGCACTGAACTGTATTTATTTTTTCTCAGCATCAACAGCAAAGGCTGAGCACTTACCAACCTTTTTGCTACCTGAACTGTAAGATGAAGTAAGAATGTTCAACTAATGCTACCGTGTGATGTACACACACCTGGAACAAGCTCTGAACCACTGGCACAGCCAGCAAACAACAGGATGTGGCAGGTCACTACTCATTTAGTTCACACAGCTACCCAGTAAGGTGAATTATTTCCATATTGCTTTCTGCATTCTTACTGCTTCCTGCATCCAGCTTAGCATATTTGAATCCAGGTGAGGGAGGAGGTCTGGGCACAATTCATACAGCACAAAGAGAGGGCTGCCACTTAAGAAAAACAAGGTGAAAAGGCTGCTGCCGCTACTTGTGGTTAGATGTGTAATCAGCAGCTGAACCATGCTGACTTTCTACTGTAGGAAACATGAACTTTCTTCTCCATACAGCAACCCCAAGAGTTTGCTGTTCCCCAGCATCCTAGGGACCATTCCTCTGGATCTATGTATCAGATTACACAAAGCAAACAAACCAGCAGCTCAACAGCGGTTCTGAGACATCCCCAGAATGATGATGGTAGTTACTGCAGCAATGCTATTAGCTGAGCTGGTAGTCCACAAGCTCTTCTGAATAACACAAAACGATATTTTTTCATGGAACCCTCTAAATACTCTCCCTTGCCCTATGGTTTCTTCCTGATGGATTTTAAGAGTTTCTCTGCAAACAAAAGGTGTGGAATCTATAAAAAAAAATTCTGGGCGAGGTTTGTTCAAGGGTTTAGAGGCTTTTTTTAAGTAAGAAACTAAATTACAATGTACAAATGGAGTCACTGTACATTGTACCAGGTACAATGTCCAAATTTGAGTCACTATCTAATCCTCTGTAACAGTTCTAAATTTACACATTAAAAAAAGAAAGCCAAAACATGTACACTTAATACTCTGAGAACCTATATTAAAAATCCAGTAATTGTGTCCTTATGAGTGCTGGGCCACAGTTCTTGTCAAAAGAAACCCCAAGGGCTGACAAGTGGCTGCGTTAGTGATATTTCTGCTGGTGGAAGAGAAACACCTTCAAACCTTGATTGTCAAGACTGGCTAGCATGAATTTAAAAACTAGGCAAGGTACTGATTTTATGCAAAAAATGCAGTGATTTGCTACAATGCTTTAACAAGTACACTGACTATGAAGCATAGTCAAGCACTCAAAAATTTAAAAAAACCAAACAAGCAACCAAAAAAAATGGAAGGGTGCCACATAAATATGTAACAGATGACACCACTCCAGATGAATCTTAAACTGGGCCCTCCACAATCCAAAGATAACAGCTTCATCACATTAGGCAAGAATGAACTTCTTTTCAATTAGCTGGTAAGAATTATACCAGCAATTCTTGTTATAGTCTTATATTGGAACACCAACATGCCCAGAAGTTCTGTCAGATATTGGTGACTTTCCAAGGTCACATGGACTATCTATTTTGTATATAATATAGGTTTTGTTAGCTCTAATTGCTATGAACTGCAACATGAGAACAAAAGCCAACAAAAAGCTGTCTCTTATGCACAAAAACAAATGCTGTTTCTTATAAACAAAATGCTTACGTTTTACCAAAAAAAATAATCTTCTGTTTCTTTTTCAAAGAAGATAAACACACAAAACTCCATGAGATTGGCACACACATAAAAATGAACTCAACAACAGTTCTTAGAGCAGTATCTGACTTTGTGCATCATGACACTAAAAAATTGCAGCTCATCAGCTCTCTCTCAAGTTCTCTACATACACAACTGGAAGCCACCAGGAAGGGTGAGGTTTCACAAAGCAGTAGAGCCAATACAGCTTTTCCTATTGCTGCCAAAGAGAATAATTTCACCCCTCCCAAGCTCTCAGCTCTTAATAATACCTATATGGCTTACCATTTCCGGTGCTCACCTAATCCCACTGAAGTTGACTCCACTGCATTTGCAGCTTTATATGAGCTAAAAATTTCATCTAGGGATCTGCCAGGCACCAAGGGTGGCAGAAGGAGGAGGTAGCCCAGACCTGGTGGAAAACAGAGAGCACAGCTTCCCCACTTGGTAGCGGTAGGCCAGCTAGGTAGGTTCAGCTGCCTCACAAAATTTCATCCTTACTGAGCTCATGATCAAGCAGATTGTTCAAGATTGCTATTTAAAACGTACATTTTTCTCTCCTCAGAGTTACCTATATAATTCTTCCTGATTCAGTAACACAACTGTTTAAATTATCCCCTTTCACCAATATAAACTACAAGGAATTATGTACTTACCCAGACCAGATATGTTTATGGCTTTGACAGACTTCTTCATTTTATAGAGAACAGTTCGATCAACATCCAGAGCCTAAAACAAAAGAGAAAAATTCAATATGCAATACTGGATACTTTACTCTGGTAAACCTGTGCCCTGGAAACCTACTGTAATTGTAACACTATTATGTTAGTTAATGTTATTTCTGTAATTAAGAAATTACTTGCCAGTTGCTCCCACCTCCATCCACACAACCTGTTCTAACCCCTTGACCACAAAAATACATCTTCCCTTTTTTGCTGGTGACCAGCATCACATATACCCAGCACTATCTTAAATGTAACTATTTACACAGTAATTTGTTCCTATGTCACATTGTTAAAATAGTTTCAAACTGTCATACGCTCTAACACTGCTGAAGGAACAAGCAACATCACCTCCCCAGGCAGAATATAAAAATGGAATTTAATTTCAGTTTTCCTGGATAGTTCAGTTAATTTATTGCACTTCCAACCATATGAACTTTGTCACTGCTACGCTGAACAAAATAAATTGCATATCTCTCAAATATCTTCCATGCATTTTATCATCAAGCAAAGCTTTCACCAACACAACATACAATTCAAGTTTAAATCCTGTCCAGAATACTCAAGTACTTATAATCAATTTGTTTCAAAGAAAAAAAGTGGAAGAAAGCAACCATTCTGCTTACTGAACAGAAATATGGGCAGATCCAAAAATTTTCAATCGTTCCAGAACAGAGAAGCTGAATTAAGGCTATACAAATTATTAAAAAACAAACAAAACCCACAAACAAACCCATACAAAAAACCCATACCTTTGCAAAACTAAGTGTGAACCTAAGTGTGACTTCCAGAGATGGTGATGCATTTAGATCCCACTGAAGAACAATACTGAACACTAACAAATTACATTACAGCAAGAGCTGTTTAGCATGATACGTGCTAAAAGAGCAAACAAAAAGCAGCAAATATTGCTCTTTTCATTCAAAAGATTTCAGCAAATCATAGCAGCTACACACCTGACCTACCGTTGTTTAATTGTTAATAACCTATATAGGAGAAATGATGCGGAAAAGTCAGAGCACAGGACCCTATCCAATTATTTTAACATAATGAATGCAAAAAAGAAATATTATCCCTCATATCTATGGGAGTATTCTTAAACTGAATCCATTTAGACCACAAATAGAAACAAACAGATTTAGATGTTGCCTTCACATTCACATTTTAGTGTCATGGTACCACTATATCCATTGGAGGTTTTACCTCCAGCATCTTTATAGTTCACATTGGAAACATTAGCAGGAAAAGTGCAGAGGCCTTTTCACCTGGAATTCTGAAGTACAGAGGAAGGGAAAAAAAACCCTAAGAGAGTTCATAAAAGCCGCACACAGCTCTATTCACCATCTTCAGCAATATGAATTGCATTCACTCTAACAAGCTTGTAGACAGTGAGATCACAAAGGTTAGATTAGTCACCTGTCTGGATGGGAGTACACAAAGTCAGCTCCCTCACTGTGTGTTCAGTGATTTCTATAAATAACCTCAGAAAAGCACCATCTGATCAGCTGACTACAGAGGAATGATAATTTCATTGATGACTGCATCAAAGGGCAATTACCCTCTTGGAGACAAAGTGAAAGGAATGTCTCCAACAACAAGCATTACAAGTAACAGTCCACAGAGAAAGCTGATGGCCACAGACTTAAAAGTTATGGATTCAGTTCCCTGGTAAGTGTCAGATCTGTGTGTGCATTTGATAAATTATTTCAACTCTGCACCTGAGTTTGAGGAAGGGGGAGAAGAAGAAAAAGAAGACAGCGCTTCTTAAAAAAGAGAAGTGTTGGAAGGATAAATGCATTGTATGAGTTACGAACCACTTGTACTACTGTGGTCAGGGATCCAGGTAGACCTATGAATTCAAAAAATCTAGCCCGTGACTGTCTCAGTCAGAAAGCATAGACTCTCAGTAAGCGAAAAACTTCAAGTTGTCTTCCTCAACCAAAGTAATCATTTCGGTTTGCAACTTCTCTCAACCAACTCCCTCTTTCACTGGGATTTGGCAGTGGAAGGCAAACCCATAATGCACAGCACAGCCAGGGGCCAACAGAAATTATTGGTAATGCCCCTAACACACCAGGGATGACAATTTAAGCATCTAGCTACCTCAGCCAGCTGGTCCACATAAAAATTCAAAATAAGGATAACAGGGAAAAAAAACCCTAAGGCCAACAGAACCAGCAAAACACCTAAAGCCCTAATGTGGTGAAAATGTACAGGAGTGCCAGGTCAGCGTTCCTTGGGTCCTCCATTCTTCCCCTGCCCACCTTTTCAGCTGTGCCAGCACAAGTGCTTGCAGGGATGTGTCACAAACTGCAGGAGAGAAGCAATCCCTGTTTAAAATTATGCAAGGGGGAAAAAAACGTTATTTTTCAGATGGGTCAACTTTCCAACTCTGGCTATCAGGCAGCCCCTTCACACAACACAACCCAAGGAAAAAGACAATGGAAATAACAGGAATGAGTAGGAGGATCAACATACCCAGGTGCTCCTGCTGAAGAAACCTGCAGGGACACCTCTGAACAAGAATTCAGTAGCTGCACGAGTGTGGTGATCACTTTTACTACACTGTTATCTCTACCAGCTACATTTTTCTTCTAGCATTACATTAGTCTCAATGTTTCTTCACATATTCTTTCACCACAATAGAACAGGCTTTATTAGTTCAGTTTTCTGGAAACTGTTACCACATTTTTATGGTGATAGAGGACACTGTAGAATGATGCTGAAACACCCACGGAGCCGAGATGACTGATGCAGCCACAATACTAACTTGACTAACACTGACTTAACACTGACTTTGTTACCTGAGGACTTGGCTCAGCTTTTGTTCAGGTATCCTAGTAGCAAAGTATACTACCTTTGTAGCAGCATGGACTCAACCTGTTATTTCTTCCCTCTCCCAGTCAAAAAAGCAAAAAAAAAAAAAAGGAATTGAAGAAATTTGTGACAGTCAATACTTCATGCAATTCTATTAGCATATTATACCTAAAAGAATTTTGCAATTAGAAAAGTGAACAAACTGTCACAAAAATAAACTGTGCTTCATTCTTTAAAAATGCAAGTGTTTTATTGTTGATTCAATTAATTGATATGATTCATGAGAATGGGAAGAAATTCAACAACAAAGATTGCAAAGTTGTGTATCCAAGAGAAAAATACATATATGAACTGGCAGATCAGTAAAAAAAAAACTGAGGAGAATAAAGCAGTTTGGCTTACCAGATGATTGGAGAATCAATACAAGGTGCCAAAGCAATATAGCCACGAAAAACAAAAACATGAAGATCTCTTTCCACCAAAGACAAGGGAACAAACAAGGTAAAAAACAAACAAACAAACAAACAACAACCAAAAAGTCACTGAATACTACATACGCTTTGACATGCAAAAAAGTGTAGGTCCAAACTTTTGGTCTTGACAGTTTATGTCTCTCTGAATCACTGGATTTTTGACTCATAAACACACGAACTGGGAACCAATGTGTTACTTTCATCCACCAGTATGTGAAGTATGGAATGGAATAAAAAGTCTCTTGAACTACTCTGGTTTTGTCTTGAGATTACTGGGAATAACCTGTAGCAAACCTAAAATTGGCTAGCTCAAGCAGACAGATAAGAGGGAATTGGAATGTGCTCATCACACAAATGTTTATAAATAAAAAAGCACAAGATGCTTAAATAAGTAAGTTTTAAAAATTAAAAAAAAACAAAACGTAGGAAGAACAGGCTGCCTTCCTGGAATGATCTCCAGTCACCAAAGCTGTTCGGGCTATTATCTAGGGAACTAAAGATCAATAGGATTTTGTTTGGATAATGTGGCACTGATTGCCCATACCTTGTGTTTGTTCAGTCACCCTGACTCCTCCCTCCTGAATGGAAAGGGTCCTACCTAAATTCGTTACTCGTGGTAACAAAAAAGAAAAAGGAAAAAACACTAAGAAATATTTTAGCATAAAAACAGCTGCGTAAAAGCTGTACCTGAAGAAACTGTGACTGGAAATCAGGAAAAAAAATCTAATTCTGGAAATCTTTCCAAACAGGAGATAAAGGGTAACAGATTTCTAGTCATTTTCAGAGAGACCTGGATATATTTATGAAATGTTATTATGTTGTGTCCTATTGTGGTAAGAAACTAGACTTGCTCCTGTAGGACATTTCTTCTAATCCTTTATTCCTTTATGAAATCTTTCGATACTGCTGCATTTAACAGTGGCTAAGTATGCCTATAGACTGATAGACTAAATATTGTAAAACTTTGTACCTTTAATACCGTATTTTAGTCTTGCTTATAGAACAAAAATGGGGAGGGGGACTTTAATTGGAAGACATTGGTGCCTATTCACAACTAATGCTTCAAAGGTGGCATTTCAGCATAAAATCTGAAAATGTTAGTTCTCTGTCTTAAGCACTGTTCTTCATAATTCCTCATTCTTTTCTTTGTGCAAATATTAGCACTTAGAAATCAGTTTAAGCACAGCTGTAGCTTTAAACAACTGTGAATTTTTACTCCTATATTTGTTTCATCAATGTACACACACTACACTGATGCACACACACGCCAAAATGCTACTCTCCCCTAATTCAACTACTTTGTGCACTTTCAGTAGCTTCCAAAGCAGTGAAATTTAAAATGGCTTCTGATGTTCCATATTCTAGCCTTTGTTTTTACCCACTTAATATGCCCAGTAAACCTCTGAAACAGAAATGACTATGTAATTCATATGGTGGGATCATTTTGTCCTCTCATGTAATGCTTCTAGTTTTGACTCAAAAAACTATTGCAAGATTGTTTATTTTGGCATCTGTTTATTTCAGTGTAATGTAGTCGAGGCCATATAAATAATTTTCATAGTCAGTTTCTACTGATGAGCCCTCAGACTTCCCTCGTTAAAAACAGTATAAATAGCTTTGATTTAGGGAAAAAAAATTCCACAATTTCTATACAGTACATTAAAAAAGAAGCTACATTATTGTAAATGTGGTGCTAACCGACATGACCTGAAACATAAACTCTAAAGTGAACTTCTTAAGTGTGCCCATACAAAATTTTTCCACAGTATTTATGTCTTCTGTTAATTTACTTTTATGTGACTTCTAATGCTAATCTTCTGAAACAATTTTTAAGGTAAATTACCTTTTCTGTAAGAATCAATATGCTGTTGCTGTAGCATATTTAGAGATTATAGAGATCACTTGCTTGAAAAATCTAAAACAAATATGCTACAACCAGCCTGGTAACGATCTTGCCCTCTTGACATCAATTTCAAGGCAGCTAATGGCAAATTGGATTAAAATACATGAATGATAGGAAATTTATTATCAAACGTGGTGCTCATATCAGTAGTATTCTTCAAAATGCATAGCTAATATCTCTTAAAATGGAACAGAAACATGATTTAGTTTGCAAACTGTTTTACCTTACAACCTAAGGCTACACAGTGAAAACAATTATGAAAAGATGTCTAAGTTGATCTGCTATGCTTTAAAAAAAAAATTGCACTTTCTAATTTCTCTTGCTGTATCTTTAATTAGTTTCTCTCTCTGTGCATTTACTACAAAAAATACCAACCTTAAAATTACCTGCAACATGCAAATTTTTAAAAAATTGTAATTCATGTTGTTTTTTTCCTAGCAAGTTAAGGCTAGCATTTCGGTACCCATCACAAACACACTTTGGACACACTGCTAATGTATTTTTCACAAGGTATTCAGTAACACAAGTGTTAGGTCTTTAGAGTGCCACAGGCTGAAAATTTCAAAATTACAATAATGAAACAAAAGCATTTCTGAGGCCCATACAGACTGTAGAAGAAGCAATTCAAATAATTACACAAAATATTTTAACGTTCTATATGCCTAAAGAGAAGCTAGCAACAAACATGTCTGTAATAAGTATACTAGGGACGGGGACAAGCATATCAAAATAAACAGAAGAAAATACAGCTTTTAAAATGAACACTAGGGAGGACCCAACTATCAGTGATTAGTAGTAGCAAAGCTTTTTTCCTCATGTATGAACAAGGTCCAGTTTCACTTGCCAAAGGCAAATTTCCATTTTAACTGCTTCAAAGCTTTCTACTCTGAACAATAAAATGTGCCAACTAATTAGAACCAAGCCCATCTCACCAAGAAGAAATCGGTGCCAGGTTACTGAAACTTCCTGAAATGTTATTCTCCATCCTAATTCGTATGCCACAATCTGCCCTGACACTTAAAAAACAATAAAAAGTAAAAAAAACAATTTTAAAAAGAGCTGTTCAAGTCCATTTCATATTGCCTAGAAAGATTTAAGCCCACTGGGAAAATACAAGGTTCCAACACTTCATTCCTGCTCCTCCTCTCCCCCAAAAGAGAACCTCAAAACTAACATCAATCCAAAAATCTATATTGTCTAAATAGATCTTTGCAATACACAGGTTTCTTTCTTTCTTTTGGAAGGGGTATTGGCTCAAATTAATAAATATATTAAATATATTTCAGGCTGCCACAAAAAATAAATGTATTATTTGCTCTTTTCAGTGAAGTGGGGGGAAAGCAAACTTTTCTGTTTTTAATTGGGGGTGGGAAAAAAAAGCAGGAAGGCATAAACTGAGAAACTGAACATCCCGAAGATGGTTTTGTCCCCCTTTACAGAACCAAAGGGTATGGGGAAAAACAGGGCAGTAGCAGCATAAATGGAGAGCCCCCAGGCTCTAGTGTTCACTGAGAGCAGAAGTCTGTGTCTTTATCTTAACCAAGTGTCCTTATATCAGTGTCTTATTTCTTTGTGGCTCAGAAAATAATTATTTATCTGTAGAGGAACAGAAAAATAGCCATACTGGGTCAGATCAAGACTCCATTTAACCCAACATCCTCTACTGGTAGTGGCCAACAACAGATGTTTAGGGCAGCAAGCAAAGAGAAGCACATACATATCCTTTCCGCAGGATAATATCCCAGTTTACAGCAATCAGTTTAAAAAGAGAAGACTGAGAGACTTTCAAAGGAAACACTACATAGCCCAACAAGCTATTCTCAAGAGAAACAAGAAGCTCAAGCTTTCGAACTCCAGACAAAAGAAAGAAGAAAAACGAAACTTCTTGTAGCAGCTCAGTGTGAGACCTTTCATGACTGCATGATAGCCTACTGTGGGAAGCAGTGAGGGAGGAAGGGGAAGGAGGAGGCCATCATTTTTGCTCTATTTTTTATTTAAACCAGTTGAAAGTCTCTAATACATTCCTTTCTTCTTACCCACAGCAGCTTCATTTTAGAAGGGCTAAAATTAACTATTTCACATTTTTGGTTATTTGGATGGGCTTTTATTGAAAGTAGTCCCAGAACTGGATCTGAATTTGTAAAATGTCTCAAAGTAACAAATTATTTTGTTGGTTTGTTTTTTTTCTTTTTAAGGAAGTAAAGAGTCAATTGAAACAACAACAACAGTGCTTAGAAGTACTGCTAAAGCAGTAACGAAATTTTGAGAAAAAAATCCTCCAGTCATTTGAAAAACAATCCTGGAGACAGGAACCTGTTTGTTCTTCTCCATACTGCACGTCTAACTGACAAAGGTAAAAACAAATACTAACGCACTGACTTGAGATCCAATGTAAACAATCATCTTAACCATTATATCTTTGAAACAAAATCTAATCTCACGCTCATTTTAGGAATTTGCATTAAAATATAGGGCTGCTCAATAGCCACAAACCCTTCTGTACTTCACCCATTCCAGTATTTCAGAATAATTATTAATGCCAGAGGCTGCTGCAGATGCTGAACACAAATAAGAACATCCTTCCAAAAAACAAAAGGATGCAGGAAGAAGCTTGGTCAGTTAGTAAGGAAAAGAGAAGTCATCAAATAATTACTGTAGATACAGAAAAGCAGGAATCAGCTCTTGTGCCTTACTGACCTGGTCTTGTTAAAAAGTAAGAATAACAAGTTTTGAGTACTTGCACCCAGCAAGCACAATCATCTGGCTTTTCTGGTGTATCTTTACAGGCAATCTGATCCTTGCTGTAATTAATCCTCTCTGACTCAAAGGATCAGAGATATCCACAGACATTCTACCTCAGTTTGTTATTTTTCTATTAGAAAAGAAGTCTACACTCCTGGCCTCAATCCACTTTTCTGTTACAGACGGAGGTATAAAACTTCCTAATTTATGTTATCCCCCCTTCAAAATCCTCTTTCCATTCTCCTACTGTTATGTAATTTCCTCCCTCCATGTATTAGTTTCTTTCCTAAATCCTCTCCAGTTTCCTACTACTGCTCACCGGGCACATTCAGGGAGGGACTGATACAAAGGGTGGGAAAAAACCTCATAGGCACAGTTTGGGCCAAGGCATTCTAGCCTGAATGTATTTCAGAAGAATAATAATTCTAAAATAAATACAGTTTTTTAATGTATAAATATATATATAATAAATCATTATAAAAACTTTAATTTGGGGTATTTACTTTATTTGGAATGTGCATGGAAAGAAATGTTTCAGAACATTATAATCTACTGTAGTTATAACAGTTAATTTGTATGAATAAGCTCTTAGGTGTGAGACCTGTCTACTTAAGAGACTGTGAAGGTACAGAGACAGACATGCAATAAAAAAGACAGGGTTTATGGCAGAATTGTTGCTGCGAAGTCCCTTTCCACAAAAGCATTACTCCTCCAGCATCTGGGTTTGTGGTTCTTGTGGGCCCAATGCCAAGGCAATCTGTTTTAACGAGCACTGGTCTATCTGGCAGAAAAATGTAGTAAACACTTCAGCTCTGAACTATTGTGCATACAGCTAAGAGTATGCACGGTGGAAAGAGGTCACCAGGGTATTAATTTCCCAAAACAGTGGTAAGTAAAAGGTAATTCTGTTGCAATGGTAAAAGATGAGAAAATCAGACACTGCTGTATGTTGTATACAAAAACACCCCTGAGCACAATAACTTTTGTGCAACTACTCCAATTTTTATTAAAACAAAGAATTTATGTCTAAAAATCAGAATTATCTCACAAACCACTTCTATCAGTAAAGAGAAATCCCCGGAGGTTCAGATCCTACAAAATGTTACATCACTCATACAAGTCAGTACATATACTGTTGCACAGTGACCAGGAAAGATGCTCTGTGTATTAATAATTCCATTTCCACATGCTTCCTTCACTACAGAAAGTTGGAAATGCAACAGATACTTAAGTGGGGGGATGACACACCAAGTACTTTAGTATAATAAAACTTCTTGCCTAAGAGGAAAGAATGGAGAGTGCTTATGCCAACTGTTTCTCCAGAATACAGCCATCTGTGCATTATCCGAGTTTTATACTGAGAAATATATTTTCTTTCTCTTTTCATAATTTCACCACCAACATCACAGCTATCTGGTTTGAAAGACAAGATGACTGGACTTCAAATGCAGATCTTATAAGCAATGTAATAGACTTGATGCGCTTACTCTTTACAGTGGCTCATTTTTAAACAAAGAGTGTGTAAATAGAAGTTCCTTATTTATTATTTATAGTTGTTTAGTTTTCCAGTTGCACTAGCCAGTTCCAGACATCCATGTATTCAGTATTGCATGCTTCAATATCTTAAAGGTCCTCAGCCTGCAGGAGACTCTTCTCTAGCTTTGTGTTTTCGCATTTCTGCCGGCTTCTCAGCATCTGTCAAAGTCCTTCATGGTTCTAAGCCCAGCTGCTGGAAGAGGCTGATCCTCACTCTGTATCACTCAACAGCATTTATGATGAGCTAGGCTGATGGGATTTTCCCTTTGCAGATTTCTCAATTCAGTACTCATTTCCCTAGTATTAAATCCTTTTATAAACCATCAGAGCCAACGAGAATTAATCTTTGCAGAACATAATGCCCTTTTATTCTGCATATGACAAGCTTTCTGAATAGAGAATTTTTAGTTATTTATGGCCATAATCAACAAATGAAACACTTTCCAGTCACTCAGAAGATCCCATATCAAAAGGTCTTAATCTGGTTTTAGTAGTCTTCAAACCCTCTACTTGAACCAGGCACACCCAGCTGCAATCTCTCTAAAATGATGAACGACTAAAGACTAAGTTTTCCCTATATATGATGCACTTACTCTACCCTAAAGCTGAAAAACTTTGTGGTGTGTGCACACATCAGCTGGATGCCATAAAAGGACCTATCCCTCCTCATCCAGCACTCCTTCAACTTTTTCTTTGTTTATTTTCTTTATTTAACCAATAATTTTAGGAACCAGGATTTCACCAAGAAAAGAGTCTACAGCATCATAGCACAATCAAACCTCGGTCTTAACAGATCTCTGTGAAGTTCTTAACCAAAATAAATAATAAAATCTGTACTACAGACAGTTTTGGCAGCTGTATAAATGAGGTGGTCATTCTGAATGAGAATACAAAGCATACAAACTTTATCTAGTTCATGATACACCTGGAACTTTGAGGACACCACACTCCCACAATGAAGAATGGCAGGTACCTTGAGGGGACTCCAGAAGAGAAAAAGACAAATTGTCTCAAATATACAAAGTATTCCTAGGGAAACACTGAACCAGCTGTCAAAATGAGGATAAGCAGAGGTAAAGCAATACATCAGACATCACCTCTCTATTATTAGGGTAGAAATTTACGAAAGGCATCTACCTATAATACTGGTGGCATATTAATTACTGTAACTTAGTTTTCTTCAGTGGAAAGTTGTTTCCTTTTAAAATGGAATACATTTTTTGTAGTTAATCTTTCAGTTTCTCACACAAAAGCCCAGTGTCAAATGATAAAACTAATTTTCTCTTGAAATACTAAAATAATTTCTGGTCTACAGTGGCTTCCAGACTAAAGCCTGTGATTTTCACTCCAACTTCTCTCTAATTCAGTATATCGCCTTTGAAAATCTCTGCATGTTTGCTCAGTATAAATATATTTTTCTCCATTAAAAAGTAACTGCATGATAGCATAATTAACAGCATCTAATGCAAATATAAGATTAGCCAACTTACGGCAATCAAACATTTGATAACACCAGTATCTTCCTCTTTTGGTTACATGGAAAAAATATATTGCACTAATTTCATTTTGTTGATGCTTTGTCATGCTGTAGCTATTGTAAAGAGCTTGAGTTCTTGTTGTATAAATGCACAAACATAATACTACATGAATTTCCACTTGGGAATTTGTTTTTAAATAAAAGAACACATCCAAACTGTCATATATTGTATTTAACTTTAGGTGCCAAACTAAAGAAATCTCAATACAATATTACAGTCTTGGAAACAATGATCTTAAATTCTGCTGGAATTTCAACAGCTTTGAGCCTAACTAGAAGTAACAGTTTAGGCACTCCTGTCCCTAAAGACAGCTTCCTATAAATTTATGTGAATCTTAAGTCACACAATTATTACTGTAGCAAACAGGAGACATAAAACAGCCATTTACATCACATTTGATGTAAAAATAAAAGCTTTCCAAAAGGATGACCTTTGCCAA
Source organism: Hemiprocne comata (assembly GCA_020745705.1). Classification (NCBI taxonomy): domain Eukaryota; kingdom Metazoa; phylum Chordata; class Aves; order Apodiformes; family Apodidae; genus Hemiprocne; species Hemiprocne comata. The sequence goes on from CM036588.1 coordinate 89,041,580, forward strand.
AATAATTAAGGAGTTCATGTACACAGAAGATACCTACCAAATGGAGTAAACAGTACTTCCCTGTACCACTGAGCATTAGGAAGTTAAATTCACACACAGCTGCTACCTGGGACAAAACACTGATCAACAACTGTATGTAAAATTGAGGCAGTTAAGAATAGAGAAGCACGTCCAGGCCTATCAGTACTTCTGTTGTGTTCTTAAAAGAAATAGGAAACAGCTGGCTGAATCAGCTGACTGAAACTAAAGAGACAAATGACTGAATCTCAGTCACCAAGCACCATGTGTCCATGCACCATCACCACATCCATGTGGCCTGGGGGATACGGAAGGCAGTGGCAAACACTGCCACTCCATCCCTAGCACAGAGAACTGTGCTGACTGAAAGCTTGACATCCACAACCAGAGCAGTTAAGCAACAGAAGAGAATGAACTAAGCAAAAGAATGAATGAAACCCAAGCAAAAAGCAGCTTACAAAAGATTTACTACTTCATTGCTTCTTCAATGCTATGCTCTCCAGCACATCTAGCATCTAGTCTACACAGAGCTCAAAGCGTAGGAGGACTCTGCTGGTATTTTTCCCGGTTTTGTGTAACATACACCTACAGTTCTGGAAAACAAACAAATTATTAAAAACATGTGCTTTGAAACACTCTATACTGCATGTTTTGCATGTGACAACAGAGCAAGGGCTCTGTGCTTGCATGTGCTAAGGAAATTTCCACTCCTACTACTACAGCCAAACAGTAATCCTGTTTGATTGAAGGGGCTTAAAATGATTAGTAAATGCATTTGTTTCTAAGTTGACTTCCCTAGAATGCAGTCTAAGTTTCCTTGAAATTACATATTCTGCAAAAGACAACTTTCACTAACAAAGAACAGAAACCATAAAACATGAGAAAATAATCCATATGAATGTTCACATTGCTTCACTACTTTTTTCCCTTCCTATATGCCTTCTAAATGTAGAGCAAAGCTTTCGGGAACATAAAAGTAATTTGTTCAGCTCTAATCACTTCAGCTGTTTTGATTTATCTACACGCATACTTAGCATAATGCCTAGACAGAATTATAGATTTCAGACTGGAACTACATTGATAATCTGATCTTTAATCAGGGATAGCTGAGGGGTCCACAAAGAGCAGGTGGTTCTATACACCATATTGCTCCAAGACAATGAGGACCAGATCTTCAGCCTTCCCTCTCAATTCTCTATTTCTTCTTGGTTTAACAAGTCAGATGCTAGAATTTACACTTCAGGTTCTTTCATGTTAACTTTTACAGTCACCTCTTAAAGAACATATTCCAAAGAAATACACTTCACTGTACATGTCACTTCCGTAGTAAATAGTTATTTGAAAGAGTTCACATATACAAAGAAATACATTTTTCAAATTCTGTCCAACACCTGCTCACTTGAAAACCAAGCCTCTAGATGAAAAGTACTGAATCACATTACACAAGCTGATTTCCTGCAAAGCAGCATTGCTCATATGAAAAAAAGCTATTCCATTAGAGTGATTTATCTCAGCTCCTCCATCAAATTCTCCCCCAAAGGCACATTATTTTACCTTTCCAAATAAAACTGAGACATATACAACAGCTAATAAAGTCTGCATAACACTTACTATTATGTCCTATTTTCTGGATATATAATTTGCAGGACTCTTCTTCCACTATAGGAATACTAGATGATAGGATAGAATGTAACTATGATACCATTACCCAGTTTTCTCCATCACTATCCCTTCCCTATATCCCTGCCTGCTTCCATACTACACTGATTGTTTTCACATTAGCCCTCCCTCTACATATTCCCTCTGCCTGGTGCTTTCATCCTACATCCTGCACAAGCACAGCCGCACTCCCCCTTCCTTTGCTGTTCCTGTTCATTCTGATTCCTCTGAACTTCCTTAGACTTTTGATGCATTTCCTTATCCTCTCCTTAATGCTTCAGCCTATATGCCAATTCCTGAGCCTCCACTCCTCATATGACATTACAGTACATTGCCTCTGGATGACTCCCTCGACTCTGTCTTTAACTCATGTTCCATTTTCTTGCTCTTCACTTTTGACTAATCCTCATGTTCTCTCTTAGATCTTTTAGTTGCCTATTACTTTCAGAGTCTTATTTTTTCTTGTGTTCCCATTTTTTGTTATTTCATAGACATATTTACTCCTCCACTTAATCCCTACACTGATGTAAGCTTCATGAAAGAAATCTGGATTTAGTCCAAATAAAAGAAGCTGGCAGTCATCTTAATCACGGAAAATCTCATATCTAATACCAAAAATTTTCCAGCTTATGTCTCTGTCCCCACTGATAACAACTACGTACAGTAAGTATTTTGCATACAGAAGAGCTTGAGTGTGGTGCTAACAAACATGACGCTGTGTAGGGAAAAAAACAGAAACAATCCTAGCATCAGCTTGCAATAAAATAGTTACTAACACCAAACTTGTTTGTCCCATAACTTGATCTACATTTTTCAGCCAGGTTTAAAGGAGAGGGTAGGGGGCAGGGAATAAAATCTTAGTAAGAATCAACCAAAGTAGAGATTTTAATTTTACATGTACCTGGGTGTAATCACCCTCTATAGCTTTACATGCACGATTCTCAGTAATTCTGTTTTTCAATAGGAAATTGGCAGCACCAATGCAAGAGTAAACAAGGAGCCAAACAATTTCTCTCAATGTTCCTCATCTGACTATGCTACAACTTAAAAAACGAAAGTAAGCGTGAAAGTACTGTCTTCTTTCATAGCAACGGCAGTTGCTGTAAATACTTGTTTACAGTATTTTTCAAGCATTTCTGGGAGCAGGAAGGGGAACTGTTTACTTTGCTAGCCTGCCACTCATCCAGGGACACTTGCAATATTTGAGTAAGAACATCTCCCCTCAATTTAACAGTCATGGTGTGCATTTCTGCACCCCCACCCCTCGTAACCATTTTTACTAGCTGTAAATACTTCTCCTTTCCATCCCTGCTTTTTTAATCCTCTGTGCTTAAATCAGGCATGATCCTAGTCTTCAGAGAATTTGTTAGGAGTATTTGTTAGTTACCACCATCTTTCAGAATCCAGGAAAACATGTTAACCAGGCCCAACAAACTGAGTGCTTAAGCCCACAGTTTCGTTTATTGCTTACTCACTTCCATCTCTATTCCCACTATTCATTCTACCTTTTCCCACACTTTGAGCTCAAAAACTGCAGCAGAGCACCCATTTAGATTTGGTAATACCTACATTATCTTTAATACTACTACATTCTAACTGCATATTATCCTTTCTTCTTCTCCTCACAACTCTATGTGCTTAAAGAGTGGGATTTTTTTCTTTACTGCCTTCTGTCATTCCTACAGCAACTTGACTTCTGCAAATTTGTATTCTATCTTTAAGCACACTCTAAAGCAAAACTTCCTTCTGACTACCTTGGTTTTCTTCACATTTCTGACAGGCTCTGCTCAATTGTGACCTTCTTGGGGTGTTTCAAGTCTGTAGTTTTTCCCATCATCTTCCTCTTTCTTGGGATACTTCATGAACATTCTTCATGCTTCAGTACATGAACTCTTCAGTTCTGCTGACCTCAACACCTCTCAGTTTAATGACTTTTCCCCTAAATATTCTTTTGCTTGTTTTGCTTTGGTTTTGCTTTTAACTTCTCTGTTTTGCCTTTAGTACGCAATGAATGAGCCCCAACCACACAGCAAACACTTCACCTGTTTCCAGTTTCATCCACAACATGCACTTGATTCCTGCCTTTAAATCAGTGATTCTCACATTAGCTTCTCTTGCTCCTATTTCCTTCTGCAAAACTCAGCATCTTGCCTTGTTAGCCACCACAATGTGGCTGAAATACAGGTCCTATTTATTCCTCTTGCACTCGTCTTCCATGCTTGCAGTGTTAACAGACAGCATGCTTTACCAGACCATAATCAACAGGCTCTCTTAAACTGAAACTTGTGTACCATCAACCATGCATATCTATCATGCAACTATGCAACCGTTCTGTATGGTGTCTCATGAATTTTATCCATGATCTCATAATTTAATTTTGATTATTTCAACATTCCGGCCTTGGCCAATATGGTCTTCCTCAGTTACATCCACTCAAGATACTAAACCTTTCCATTTGTGGAAACCTTCCACACAATGAATCCCTCTCCATACTTGTAACAGAATTCTTCTTTGCATCAAATGCAGTACGGTGGTCTTTGATTCTTACTAGAAGGCAACACCAATCATCTCATTCACTCATGACTCTCTCTGCCTCCAATCACAGGAACTCCAGCCATAAACACCCATTTGCTTTTTGAGAATCACACCTTCATGTTTTCCTACCAACTCTTAGTTTGTACTTATCTTACCAACACTTACATTTTATAGCATCCACAAACTCTTCTGAGCTATACAGATCACTAAACATAGAATGGGAAGGGGAACAAGGATGGAAGGTATCCCCATAGTTGGAGAAGCTGCAGAAAGATTTAATCCAGGGAACATCTCTTCTTCCCTCCTTAGCAACTTTATGAAGAATACAACACCGATTTAGAGCCAGTGCTGCTAGCCCATCCATGAGACACTTCAGCTCAGGGTAAGCCCATGGGAGCTCCAGACAGGGCTCTGGTACCATGGACAGAGCTGGGCCAAGGCTGCTGGGGGGCAAGTGGTGGGGGGGGCAAGGCTGGGGAGCTCCACCAAGGTTGGGTGAAGCACCAAGAACCTCTGTAGCAACGGGGTCTCAAGAAATTGAGATAAGGAGACACTGTAAAACTTCAGGAAGCATAGAGAAGCTTGATACCCAACACAGTAGATGGAAGAGCTAACCTAAACAGGGTTAGGTCCAATTTTTCCGGTGCTTCAGGTGCAAAGGCTGTTTCTGGGGAAATGGGGCAGACAGATTGTGTGGGTTGTTAAGGGTGAGGCTCAGAAGCTGGGGTGCAGGAGTTTAGATAGGGAATGATTTTATGTAATATATATACATATACACACACATAGGGAAAGTGGAAATTATACAAAAAATTAATAGATTTAAGAGTTAACTCAAATGTTTAAGAACCACTATTCTAATGCATATGAAGAACAACAAACCACTTCACAGCGGCTCAGCTACAAACACAGTACACTAGGTCAGGTGCACCAAGTTTTCTTGGATTCCTCCACTTGTACTCATCAGCCATGTCCACTTGACATGTGGACTGTAAGTGCTTTGGAGCAGGGATTATGCTTTTGTGACTGCAATGCCTTTCAGTAAAAAGGCCCCAACTTTACCTAGCATCGTGGTATTTTATGGTACATAGAGAACAACATGAAGATGAGGAGAGGAAGTGAAGGTGGGTTAAATCTAAGCAGAATTAGCCACTTTCCACATCTACTCTCTTTTAGCATCAGCATGAAGTACACCAGATGAGATAGTTCTGAGAAATGCAGCAGCTCTAGGGACAATCAAAAGGCAAAAGCCATAGTTAGTAAAATGCTTCAGAAATTTGCACAATTTCATTGATCCTCCTATGGGGAACGGAAGCATTTCGTAATAGGAAGCAGATACACCATTGGATGCACCAAGTCAAGGTGCACAGCAATCTACTTAAAAGGCTTGTCAGTGCTTTAAAGGTTTAAGGTTTAAAATCTGTATTTGAAAATACACAAAAAGCTCTAGCTGAAAACCTACAGTTTTGCTCCTGTATTTCTGCAACTTCCATCCTCTAATTACTCTCAAAAAAAAATTAAAATTAAAAAAATTTAAAAAAAAATATCACACACTCTTTTTGAAAGCATCATGCCATTTGTGTCATAATGACTTTTCCAGAAACCCTTTGGATGCTGATGACAGAGAATCATGATTCCAGAGAGGAAGCAGAAGTGGAACACAAAAAGCAGTGTTAAGCAACATGTATTTATGGAACTGTACACTTATTTTATTACTAAGAAAAGTTTGCAAATACATTCTACTAAATAGCACACCATAGATACACTAAGATATATTTTATTAAAAACAATAGTAGTAAATTTCATCAAATGCACTACAACATGTGACATTTTCTGCTTCTCAAAGTATACAAAAACACCTTCTTCGGATAGCTTTCAAAAGCAAGTCACAATCATGCAACATAGGAAGACAGAACTCCAGTCCTAAAGACCTATCAAGCAAAAAATACATGTTGAGAAGTATAGATTTTTAAAACTTTTAAACCCATGTGTATGCACTTATCCAGTCACACATTCGCCCACCCTACCAACCTCTCACCCTAGTTAGCTTTGCAAAACAAAAATGGAGCAGAGAGAATTACAGACTTTTAACATACAAAAAGGGAATGAAATTCAATAAGCATTGATCCCTTATGCCTCTCCAAGACAGCTGAAAAATGTGGGATTGCCTCAGGTGGCAAGAGGTTGTTACCATTTCTGATACAAAAACTTGCATTATAAGTGACAGTGATGAAAAAAAGGTTTTGATACTGAAATGACATGCTGCACTCCAGGAGTGGAAATCACCAAAATGAAATATTTAAACTGTAAAATAATAGAATCATTGAGGTGCAATAACCATGGACCAGGACCTATAGAACAAAGGCAAGTTTTCACTTTAACATTAATTTCAGAGATTTTACACTAATTCCTGGAGAGTGGCTTTTAAATAGACCCCAAACAACTAAAATTTATTTCTATCCAGAGAACTAAGACCATCTTTGGTACCACTATACTGTTTCTTTTGGTTGTATGTTTCACATCTTTCCACCACACGTTCGCCCTGACTACTTACAACATATTCATCCCAGTAACAAGTGGGGTATGTTTCAGTAACCTGTTAAACTTCGCTCAATGTTTTCATTCTCCTCTCTGTATAGGGAAATCTGTGCATCCAGTGAACTTTAAGTAGGTGGGGTAAACCTTGCACCTCAAGTCCTGGCTTAGATGGAAATGTCTTCAGCATATGAACTGTCTGCTACCCTGTTTACATAGTAGCTGCAGAACAGCCCCTTGCCCTTCTTTCTTGATCCAGAAGCACTGGATCATGATATACAGGTAGAAGAGAAATAAATAAGTAGGATTTTTTATGGACTTCAGTTCCAGTCTTTACTGTAAAAATTAATCCATGCTTTAAAAAAAGGTGGCACACTTGGATTCTATTAAATCACTCTGCAAAATAATTTCTAAAAATCTTTAATGACCACAGTTATTAGAACCACCTTGCAGCCTCCACTGTGGTTTAGGGACTATTTTACTTAGCTTACAGCACATGAAAGCAGGAAGTGTAGGTTCTAAGTAACAGAAGCACTAAAATCAAACATTTGAGCATTCATAGCTTAAGAACGGTCACCACACATTTTTAGATCCTAGGACCTTCAATAGAAATAGTCAACTGCTGTCAAGTAAAAAGACTACATTTGTCAGACTAGATTACTGATTTCAAGCAACCCCTCCCCCACTCATGTGACTATGCTCTGCACTCTATCAATTAAAACTTGTTTAATCTTAGTCACTATCATACATGTAAAGATTAAACAGTAACCTGTAAGGGCCTGTGGCATATACTGCTCACTTGTAATTTTGCTTTAGCAGAAGCTAAAGATTCCAAACATTTTGCTAAGCAACATCCTAATCTGAGAGCAATGCAGAAATTACATGATTCCTTTTCCTTTGAAATCACGTTGTGCTCCATGAGCATGCCTTTCCTAATCCCTTTTCTACTACCTAGAGCAAAGGATCAGATTATCTTTCTCCAAATGTTTGAACACGCACCAGTTCCCAAAGTGCAACACAGGCACTTCTAGTGATCTCAAAGGCCATGATTTAGGGTCTGTAATTAGTGTATACAATCACCTAAAACATCAAACTCCAACTGATACTAAAAGTCAATCATATTCTGCAACTCTCAGACATCAGTTAATCCAAATTCAGAAAACACTGATTTAAGGCAACACCACTGCCCACAGAGATATATCAGTAAATTATACACTTTAAATTGTTCAACATCTTATTGATTTGCTCACTTAACAAGCCTTTCCCCTCCATCACTGAAAGAAAGGCCTTATTAATTAAACTTTTAAAACACTATTAGATACATGCTAATTAACTAAGACAGAATTACAAAACTAGTAGCCAGCAGTGTTAATGATAAGTGCAAAAGACTTCCCATTGGGATCTGGAAACACTTATCTGTGTTTGCCCAGAGCTGAGCTCAGGCTAACCAGTCACACTAGCCTCCACCTCCTGTGCACTGCCTCACCCTGTGCCTCTGCTTCCAACGGGGCTGAGGGCTTGTGAGACTCAAGCTGGCTTCACGCAGGCAGTTGCAATAGTCCATTCCAGAACCAGATTTGCTGAGAAAAGCAGTTGAGAGACATCCTCAAAGTATCAGTATTTACTAGTTAATTTGTTAATACATGTATATAACATCTGGGAAAACAAAAACTTAACTGTCTTCAGTTAATAAACTCTTACAGTCACTTGTTAAAATCAATGCGTACACAAAGCTTGCAGTCAGCATGGCTTCAACTTACCTATTAACTGTTTTGAGTAACACATTCCCTAAATCACCCACAGCAAGAGCTCCCAGTTTTCAGAACTGTACTGCCTACTGCAACAGAACAGCGCACACAGGAAACTGATGCTTCACAGTACTTAAGACACTGGAAATGCACAGGTTCTTTGCATTACCTGTACATTTTTAGATGCATTTGTTACTAAGTTCATAACAAGCTGATGAACTAATTCTTGCCTAGCCTTTTAGAAAAAAGGTGCTGAGCTCTGACTTCTCTATTACACAATTTATAGACAGCTTTCTATCAAAGGATCGCACATAACCTGAAAAACCAGGCATGTCCTACTGAAAGACCTGAGTATTTCCAAACCAAAGAAGTCTAAGTCTGAAAAAGGATTTCACAGTTTTGAAACCATGCAAATTTGTTTGTTGTTCTTGATAAATCACAAAGAAAAAAAAGAATAGTAGTCATTTCAACATGTTTTAGGACTGCAGCACAAACAGGCAGCAACTCATGATACTTTGCCAAAGTGCTAGATAGACCAGTTCTATTAAGAATAGCTATAGTCAATGCAATCTCTCATCTCCTGCCTTGCAAACTTTACTTAGATCTGTAAGACACTAGGCACATTCTTCATCATAAAAGATAATTTTTGTACCTAAATGAGCAGACAGTGTCTAATATCCGAAATATGCAGAGATACAAACACAGATTTAACATACTGACTGAATTTCTTTAAAAATCAAACAGCAGTGTATCAGAGATATGACACAAAAACAAATGCCAAGGAAACCGATAAAATAAGAAAAGGATCCAACATATCAAAATGTTTAAATGTGTATCATTCACCTAACCTTAAAAAACGGCTTTTGAGATGCAACTTGAATCTTTAAAACATCTTAAGATACATGTTACAAATTTAATGCCATCACATATGAACTTTGTATCATCAGACATGAAAATTAAAAATGAAAACTTTTTTGCATTTTTTTCTCTGAAAAGATGACATTTTGCAACCATTCAGCTTTAAAAATTTGCACTTAGACCAATTCTTGTGAGACTTGTGATAAAAATCTCTAAATCTAGAAAAACTTCTTTTGACCCAAATGCTTACAATAATTTGATTTTGTGTTAATTATTAAGCAGCTCTACCTTACAACTAAAAAGATTCAGTATTATAAGTATTATTTAAGAAAAAGTTGCCTTTGATACAGAACTGTAGATTTTAAGACTATCAGGCTAATAAGGCATAATTAAAACCAGGCATTTAAGTGCAACCTTGCAGGGAAGAAAATTACCTCGGGAACAAAACAGTAATTCCTTCTGTGCAGATTATTTTGACTTCAACTCCTTGCTTTAGTGGTTTTAGGAACTGGCAAAACAGGAAAATCTTGAAAAGGGCGTTTAAACACCTAACCTGTGTTTTGTTCACTTAAGACACGTTAATAATCCATTGCTAGTGGCAGTTCTTTTGTAAGAAGGGACATCAACTACTGTCAAGACTATTTTTGCTGAAGAGGCTCTTTTTAAAATATATGCTTTTACTGCAAAACAAATCGACTAAACACGCTGTAAAAACTGATGTAACAGGTAGATGGAGCAAATTAATCTGCATCACAAATAAGATTCCCCTGCTCCCACAAGTTGCTTCAGAGAAGCTGCTAGAGGAATCGAGATACACAGTCGCTTCTCATTTCATTGTGCATATATGACTGGGATGTGGAACGTGCTCTCTCTGTGTTCAGACCTGTCCCAGATTTCCCTCCGATGTGAAAGAGGAGGGAAGAGACTCTCTCTCTGCAATGCTGGAAGCCACCTTCCGTGCACGTTAGGGAGGGCTCTTACCATCAGGTTCAACGGCACGTTTCGAGAACCAAAACCAAACAGCTCTCTTGGCGAGATAAAAGCGGCTCACACGAAGTGTCCGCAGCCCAGACTGTCCGCGGGGAGGCAAAAAAAGAGGGGTTCAGGCTCCCGCGCACCGCGGAGAGGCTGAACCGGCGCTGCTCTGGGGGACGGCATCGCCTCAAGACCCCGGAGAAGCAATTTCTGAGGGAAGGCTACCTTAAAGCATATGCCCGAGGTGGGGGAGGGTGTTTAAATACCTATGGGCGGGAACTGGAAAGATGATTAAATCCCACCTGTGCCAGGAGGCAGGCAGACACACACACGGGGAAAAGGACGCCCCAATCTCCTGTACTGCTAGGGCCCAAACCCCACACGGCAGCTTGAGGGGCGACGGGGCCGAGACGGTTCGGGTGTCGCTGTGAAGAAAGGGGCAGAGAGGGGAGGCTGGAGAGTTCAAGTTCTCCCCCAGGTAGGAGACAGGGCAGGCGGAACGGACAGGCCCGGGGCTCCTCGGTCGCCAGGAGGAGACAGAAACACGACGGCTCGGGCACCCCTGCCCCCAGGCTGAGAGAAGCGGGACTGGGGGCGGCCGGTGACCCTGCCCCACCGTGCACTAAGGGGCGAGCAAAGCACGAGCCCCATAGGCCGGGGGGCAGCAGAGCCTCAGCCCTTCCCCCCCTCTCCTTTTCTTTCCTTCTCTACCCGGGCGAGCCCCACTTCCTCTCAGCGGCAGCCGAGGGCGCTCCTCGGGGCCGGGTGGGGAGAGGGAGCGGCAAGAGCCAGCGCCGGTAGCGCCTTGTTCTCTGCTGCCGCCGCGGCGGGCAGCCAGGCCGGAGGGGGCTGCGCAGCCCGCTCCCCGCCCCGCCGCGCCTCCCCTTCCAGGGCTCACCTCCTCGATGGCCGCCACCGTGTTCCTGCACTGGGCCATCCGGGTGGTGAAGTTGGAGGCGGTAGGTGACTTGTAATCCTCATTGGTTTCGGACACGAATTCCGACACGGAGATCTGGTCCGGCATGGCGGGGCGGGGATGAGTGGGGCGAGGGGAGGGGGGGAAAGCAGGCGGCTCCGGGGGGAAGGGAGGGCCCAGGGGAAGCTCCCCCTTCACATCGCTCGGCAACCAGCGGCGGCAGCCCCCTCCTCGCAACCCCGCTGTCTGGAGCGGTGTTGTTCCTCCGTCGCCACACAAGGAAATTCCCCGCACCCACACTCCTCCTCTCCGCGCGGTCACGCAGCACCGGGGACCGGGCACACGCCCAGCGGCGAGCTGGGGGGAGGTGGCGGCGGCGAGAGCTGCCTCCACACCCCGCCCTCTCTCTCCCTTTCTCTCTCACACACACACAGGGTGGAGGCGGGCCGAGGCGTGGCCGCATGAACCCCCCCCTCCCGTGCAGTCTCCGAACGCCCCGAGGAGACCTGCCGCCACGCACTCGCCCCCCAGCGCCCGCCCTGGGAAGATGGCGGCCCCCTCCCTCCCTGTAGACACCCGCCGGGGAGAGAGGAGCGGGCGGAGGTGGGGGAACAGCGCGGCTCTAACGGCAGGCACCGGCCGAGTAATCCTGGAGGCAGGCAGGGCAAATCCAGTCGTGTAATTAAGATCGTGTTTATCAACAAGAAGAACCCAAGGGCAGGGGAAGGTGAGGTGCGATGCCTACCTGATGGAAGGCGGGACGGGTGGAAGCCCACAGGGTAGGTGACCGTGCTGGCTCCTCTGTCGCTTCCTGGACGTGGCAGTGGCCGTCCCTTCCCTCACAGTTCATAACCTGTATTTCGACAGTTTAGTCTTTTTTACAAGTTCTCTGCTTAGTTTTGAGGGAGGTCAAGTTGAGAAATGCTGCCATTTCCCAGAGGTCCGTGCAAGAATACCTGTAGGCTAAGTAACTCTCATATCTAAATTCTTAGAAAGCTTTTTCTGTACTTGAAGCGTAAGCATTGTTATCAGAGGGGGGAGACACTTTCTTCTTTAATATAAAACCACAAGGATTAATAGAGACAGAAGGTGCAAAACTCAGCCCTAGTAGTGGCAATTGTGGCTGACATGGCAGAAGGGAGATGGGCAAGGTGTAGGGCAGGTTGCTTGCTTGCATTGGGTATACAGGGATGTGATCCACGGTGGTGGTTTTTCTGGGTCTCAAAGCCCTTAGAACTTCCAGCCTGTTAGTGCAGAAAGCTTTGGAAGACTGTATTTTGGCCCAGGAACTCTTCTGTGGCTCTTTCACTCCCTTCGGTGATACAGTCACTAGCTTTTCATAAGTGATTCTTTATTACTGTGATATAAAACTCTCCAGGGAATTCAGATGAGTAAGCAGGTACTCTTTTCCTGCAGCTTGTAAAATGTCCAAATAAATAACTGTAGGCCTACCCAGATGTTATTGCCCTTTGCAATCCTTGTTACTGTTATACTAAGTTCTGCTGTAGCATAAGTGATGAAGCTTGTCAACTGTATTTGTTTTCCTGCTTGTAGTAAAGCAGATGAATCAGAAGTGACTATCTGTGTGTTCTTTCCTTATTCTAATTCTTACTAATTTTTCCATTCTAATTGCTCTCTATTGTCCCTCACAACAATCGCCACCATTACTTTGCTTTTAACTTCAGTCTCCATGTAATTTTGTATTATAAACTCCTTTCCTCCTTAAGACTTATGCATGTTTCAGTTAATGGTGCATGTACAGGTATAAACTGTTACGGTGCTAATTATTAAACTTCTTATTTGTATTTGAATGTCACATAATAAATATGTATATTTGTGACCAAGCTGAGTATAAATACTCGTTCTTGCTGAAGTTGTGTGATGTTACATCTTCATTTTTTGTTTTAGCAGGTGGTAATACCTTTAGAGCAAAATTTATCACACTACAGCCTAAACTAGCATTCTTAAACTATCTATCACGTCTTCCAATGTGGCATGTTTATTTAGAAATTTTGAAGGGGATGAAAACTTAGTCTGAAAGGCAAATAATACTGTATTTTTACTTTTTGCAACATCTCTTCTATCAGGTGTAGTCTGAAATTGCAGCATATCAATGTATTGGTTGCATCTTCAGTTTGATATTGGAGTACATACAACTAAGTATCATTGTGCGATGTATCTTTAAATTCTATAGACCATATTTGCACATCAGGTTAGGTTAGATGATTGCAGTCATATCCCCTGATCTTTAACTTAGAAGATTTAAAAATTTGCCATCTCAATGAAACTCTAGGTCTTTTTGCCTGACAGACTATGAATTTCTCTCAGCGGTCCTTTTCCTGACACTAAAGACTTGTGCTTGGGTGAACCTTCTAGAACCTTCTCTATTTAGTCTTGATATAAAGGTTCCATAGTTTGGAGAATCCCACTGCTTCTGTTAATGTTTTATGGCAAAGGCTAGTCATTATCACTGTGTCTTCCAGCTACTGCTTGTTATTACAATTTTTTTCAGTAGGTTAAGGAGCTATTCGGTACTCAGGATACAGACTTTTCTCCCTATGAGCATTCTTTCATACTATAATTAAATAAGTTCTCCATTTTGTTTCTTAATAAACCAAGCTGATCAACTCCCTCTTAAAGAGGGCAAAGCTAATTTGAATTGCTTTGCATTGGCCACAAACCAAGATTGAGTATACAGATGGTGACAGCGGGTCAACTGACATGTGGCAACTTGCTACTCTGCAGTAACACTTTTATTAGTGTGTGTGAGTCCTGTGTCTTGCACCGAGACCGTATTTTCTCAGCCCTTTCATCATTTTTAGAGTTCTAACACCTCAATAAATTATTATCCTGGTTCTCTACTCCCTCACTGTTACATGTGTGATTAGATTTTTCTGGTCCAAATATCATACTGGCTCATCTACCTGTCCACTCTGCCTTCTAGATATTTATGAGTGACACTCTCAGCATTCAGCCCCATTCTTTGAATCTGTGAGGAAGTGTTGCAGTGAAATGGCTCAATAATGAGACAGCTGTGAATGAGACTTGCTTATGCAGGTTCTGTTCTACTATTTCATCTCCAGGTTTTTCCTGCTTGCTTGCCAAGTTGCTGGCTCCTTCTCCTCTGTCTTTGGACACTCCTTACTTTTTTTTCGTTTCTTATCTGCAATTAACACTGGATAAAATGCCACTGTCTTCTTTTACCCAGCCATGCATTTAGAGGTCTTGTACTATAGACAAATAGCAAAATATTTTCCGAAGATCTAAACTCTGCACATTACTCTGGTGAAAAGCTTCTTGTCATATGGAATGCGTAGATCACAAGTCCATAAAGCAGTGTGAAATGTTAGGTTTTAGGTCTCTTTTTCCCTTGCAGAAGAAATTAAAATCAGAATACTTGATATGTACAAACATTCCTTCCTACACTGACTTAAACCATCAGTAATGCTTTCATCAGTCAGTATTAAAAACACGTCAGACCTTCAAAATCATAAAGTTTTAAAAATAACTGATTTTCTTCTCTGATTTGTTTTGGAGCCTTTAGAAATCTTCTCTGTATGTCAAAACATTTATTTGCATCACTGCCAGTAAGAACCCAGACCAAGGACCAGGTGCTGTACAAACAGAACAATAACACAGCCTCTGGAGATCTGAGCATCTAAAATTAGCTAATGGAAAGGCAATTGAGTGAATATAAGGAAATACTGGACCATTATTGGTCTGTATGACAGTCTTTGATCTTTGCCCACTGTTGTCCGAATGTTTCTTAAGACATTTGAGGTAGGGTTTTCAAGACAGATTATGAGATAGATGGCAATGTTTAATGGGGAATTATTACAAGAATGTGGGTCAGTGTGAGAGAAAGTGCACAAGACCTTGTGTCCTTGAAATTTAACGGTTCAGCATTGGAAGTTAATGTCTTGGATCAAAGGGAGGCAAAAGTTAATGTCTGTTTAATTAAAGGGCATGCTAAAGGAGTTGTGAGAATAGCAGGGAGGGAACATGATGAGCTGGTTAGCATATTCAATGATCCCTCAAGCAGCTGCCTGGGATAGGACTCAAAATGTGTAAGGAATTTTTTTTTTTGCACAGCAGTCATGTCATTATTGTCCTTCACTGACTGACTCAATAACAGTTGCATAGTGTTTGCTCTGACTGTCTTTGATATAAGTGTGGGGCTTTTTTTTTTTTTTGCAGAATTTCTTTATTTGATAGTTTCAGATAGTTTGAGGAAATATTTTTTTTCTTGGCCTTCTTTGTATATACAAGGATTCTGAGGTGTATTTGTTAATTAAAGGTGATTTGAGGGACCACAACAGGATGGTGGTTCATAGGAAATCTCATTGCCCATATTGCTTATCTTTGAACTTAAAAAATAAACATGCAAATAAGTGTAAGAATCAATCCCTCATGTTCAGTGTTCAGAGAAACGCTTTCAAAACAGATCCTGCTTTTGAAAATTATGTTCCACAGTTTTGGAGGAAGGCTTCTCACTATTTCAAAAGGCCAAACACCCTAACAAACACCCAAAAGAGCAGGTATTTGGGTGTTTTTAAGTTTCTCTTAAGATTTTGGAGGTCTAACTCATGTTTTAATGATAGAGATTGCAGCATGTAGCAGCTGTAGAATAGCAAGTGTGTGTACTATTTAAGAAGGAACTTGTGGCATTATTCTGTTGAAAATAATTCCTATTTGAACAGGTACTTGCTGTTATATTTCTAAAGATTTATTTCTTCAAATAAGTGCAAATTCTGCAAATTAAAAAAAAAGTTCAGAAGAGTATATTTTTAAGGTCCATTTACCTTCCCAAGTGCTTACTTGGGAACCTCTGTTACAGATGTACACTCTTCCCACTCTTGCCATATAATCACCTTCCCTTGCATTGCTCTCACAGACTTTTGTGGAGAATTTACAACAAAGGTCTATTTTCTCTAGTATTCATAGTAACAACAACACCTGCAACTGAAGTGGTAGCATGTAGACAAAGGCAAGAAAACAAACATGGAGAAGAGTGTTGGTATTTTATGCTGTTTCCCTCAAAACTCCCCCAAGATGTTTTAACCAGTAGCTGGGAACATGCTACTTAAAGGGGGAAATTGAACAGGACTGAGTCTGTACACCTTTCAGTATAATGGGAATTTTGCTTATTGAGGTTTGACAGAACTGCAGCTTTTTTAAAAAAATTGAATTCAGTAGTTATTCCTTATGGTCCCAGTATTTGTAAGGTATTCCCTGGATGAATGTGTGTACTCCCGTGTGGTAAATAAGGATGTTTCAGGTTTTTGGAATTCAGTGTTTGCTTTAGTGTGTCAAACTGAATATGTCTCCACGAGTCTTTCAAAGTGCCCTCGAGTCTTTCAAGGTGCCCTCGAGTGCTGCCCCTCTCATGGTGCCTCAGGCTGGATTGTGTTGTGTGGATCAAGCTGCAGGCCCCTGGGCCATCTCTAGGATGTACATCAAGTAGGAAGCCCTCGGGGGTACCAACTTCTGAAGAGTTATCTTGCTGCAGTCCCAGAAAGGTTCTTGTAATATTTGTGCTGTATACATTGTCATTATCCCTTTGTCATTACCCCTAACTACCACAACCTTTCAGGTAACATCAGGAGAGGGAAACTCAGTCTTCCTAGTACCTAGGCAATCATAAACACCAATGTTCACACGAACAAGGACATGATGGAAGGTCCCTTCTGCAGCCTTATTGCACCCTGAACCACATCCTATCTGTCAACAGCTCATCTGTGCCCAAAGAAGGTAACACCCTGGAAGTAGACTGCCTTCCTGTAGACATGTCTTTTTTTATCTTACTCTGATCCTACAGCTCCAGATCACCAATGAAAATAGTCAAGATTAGCAGTCCGCGTGCCACTTTTGCACTCACAAGACCATATTCAGTACTGTGCACTCTGTTGCATCAGCTCCCTGATGTGTAACTTGGGATAAGGTTATTTCTTTTCTGAGAAATTACAGAATGACAATTTGGTCCCAGAATCAGCAAAGTTTCAGGCGACAGGGCTTACACGGAATACAGCTGAATTGTATTTAGGAATGAAGAGACATTCGTTCCCATGGGCACAAAGGAAAGAGACAAGAAGAGTGTTCTGGGATTCAAGACTTTTTAGAAAGACAAGAAAAGAAGCCCGTATTGTTATCAAACACAAAGCCCCTTTATTTCTCTCATAAATTTGCTGTCAAGGAGAGACTCCTGAATGTCAGTTCAAAAGACAACAGTGCTCTGTTGCCCCTCTGGAATTTGGAAACTAGAAAGTGGTCTCTCTTCAAAAAGACAACTTAAAATACTATGAAACCCTAAGAAATTAAATGCAATTTCATCTGGCTAGGGCCTGAGCAGGACAGAGAAAGAAAGGCTGTCAAAAAAGACTAAAGTTCACCTGGCTTTAACATGGAAAATAAGCATAGAAATTCAAAGTTCCCCCATTGCAATGACGCATGGCTCAAAAAAAAAGCAGAATTAAAAAAAAGACCATAACTCTACTTCATCTCCCAGAGTCAGGCAGAGTGAATCATATATGATCATGCACTTAATGAATGTCTGTTAAATAAAATATGACCTTTGAAGTGGAGGATAGAGTTAGAAAAAAAAATAAGCCTTCAAGCCTGAAGTATTCTATCCTTGTATGGTAAAAGTCCTCACCTATTCAAACTTACGCCAGATCACCTGCCTTGAGTGAAAGTATCTGGCAGTGATGAAGTAACTGCCTTGGATGCCTTTCAGGGGCCATCTTTTGCTGCATTGATTGCTTGCCTGCCTCTGATGATCTGGAATCTATGGAAAGTGGTAGGAAATGTTAGTTTACTTGGCAGGGTAACTGCTTGTTGAATGGGGACATGGCAGGCCCTAGGCAGTGCAGAGAGAAACTCCCTTCAGAGGTCATGATTCTGCTTTTGAATTCTGCCTGAGCAAGGTCCTCCTCTGCAGGTGCTCCTGACACGTACTCAGCTAGTTTGCTGTTGCAGATCTACGAGAGGCCTGCATTCTTCTTGGGGAAGTGCTTATAGCAGCTCTGAGTAGTAGGGAAAGCCTACAAATCTGTACACCTTGGACCAACCTCATGCCTTATGAAGGTCTAAGGCAGGAAGGGTTCTGCAGAGAAGGTAATTCCGTAAGTTATAGCAAGAAGTCATAGCTTGTATAGCACAGCAGTATGACCATATGAATAGAACAGAATAGAATATTTCAGTTGGAAGGGACTTACAGCCATCATTGAGTCCAACTGCCTGACCTTTTCAGGGCCAACCAGAAGTTAAAGCATGTTATTAAGGGCATTGTCTAAATGTCTCTTAAACACTGACAGGCTTGAGGCACCAACCACCTCTCCTCTCTAGGAAGCCTGTTCCAGTGTTTGACCAGCCCTCAGAGTAACTAAGTGTATCCTAAAGTCAAGTCTAAACTTCGCCTGGCACAGCTTTGAACCATTCCCATGTTATCCTATTATTGAATACCAGGGAGAAGAGTTCAACACCTCCCTCTCCACTTCCCCTTCTCCAGAAGCTGTAGAGAGCAATGAGGTCACCCCTCAGCATCCTTTTCTCCATACTAGACAGGGACAAAAAGCTTAGCTGCTCCTCATAGGAGCAAAAGCAGCAATTACTCAAGAGTGTGATCATTGCCTATCTCAGTTGCTTCTGCTTGAGGAAATGGAATTGAAGTAGCAGATGACAACAGAAAGGCTTCTCCAAAGCATGCAGTATAGAAGGCAGGTGGCTAGCAACCTTGGGCTGAGATTAGTGTGGGTATATAAGTCTGACATTTGACGTAGGAGTATTTTCTCACTGGATTAAGCAGAGTTGGCTGATTTGACCTTGATGCTATCTGTGGGTATGATTTTACAGGGTAATATTAGTGCAGCCATTCCATCCTCCATTTCAGACTGTGCTTTGTGTATCAGGATTTTAGTTACAAAATTCAATTCATTTGTGGGTCTGATTTTATGGAGTTATCAAATAAGAAGCACTTCCAGACTGGTGGGCAGTGGATTTAGGATTGTCAGTATGTGAGTCTTAAGTTTCCATTAATAGCCAGTCAACATCTAGAGAGTTTGGAAATCAGGGAGTTTGTCTTGAGATACAGAAGTCAGCAATCCAAATCTATAGCTTAGGTGAGTTCTCTGCCTTTCAGACTTGAGACATTGTCCCTTTGATCAGAAAATGTTTAAGTAATTGATGGAAATTAACCTATGCAGCAGACAAGACTGAGAACAGCCTCACTGAAGAACAGCATGGTGCATCTCCATTGAGAGGGACAGCTTTTCACATCTGTAGTGATAAATTAAAGGTACAAAACTATAGTATGGGTCCTGGAGTGCAATCTGTCCTACTGCTAAGTTGTTAGAACAGCCGCTGGCATAGGTTTGAGTTCTTGAAGTCTTCCAGAAAATGTGTAAGCACACTTTGGGAGATAGGACAGTGTACTAATGTATACTAATATACACTACTAAATGTACCCTGTGTTTTAAAATCCCTTAAGACAGACCACCGAGATTGAGAATGACTGTAAGAATGTTGTAATCATTTGGCTTCAAAAACAGATGTTTCTTCTGCACCAGTTCTGTGAGTCTAACCTCCCTTTCGTGATATTTTGCTTCTGAAAGAGAAAAATTCTGATTCCAATTTAAAAACAAAATTAATCTAAGAAGACATTTTTAATTTCCTTTGAGAAAAATGAAACAAAAAGTACTTGGGTCAGTACAATCCCTGTTCTCATGTAATTCAGTTTAACTGCTGATATAGTTACCCATCTCTTTATGTCTGATACTCATAATGGGGTGACACTGATATACAGAGATTGGTTCTTCATCCTTTCTCTCTTGGCATTGTGTCTGGGAAGCTGTTTTTGCATGTGGATCTCTCCCAAACTCTTGGGCTTATTCTAAATATGGCTGGCACCTCACTTTGCTAAATCTAGGCTGCTTCAGTCACACTGGCCCTGCACTCCGTAGGTTTGAATTTAGCATTTTGTGGGTTTTAAGCACACCATTATATTTCCTTTGCTGTCATCTAAATAATTATGCAGTCTGCCCTCATGGCACTTTTCACAGCACTACGGTCTTAACTTTGCTTGCATCTTACCTATTTATTCACAACCTATTACTAAGTCATTATTTTCCAACACTAACAGCTATCAATTTTAAAATGCAGTCCTAAGTATGAAATTGTTGCCTGGCACTTTTAGAATTCATGGGAGGGTCTGGCAATTTTCCTGCAGTTGCAGGACAATGGATGCAGGGACTATACTTAGATAATGCTGTTCAATGTTAAGTTAGACTTGATATGATAATGGAATTTCTTAGAGTACAATTATAATTTTTTGAAGTACATAATAAAATTATGTGGGAAATAGTAAACAGCTGAAAAAGCAAAGTATAAGGATTTCAATAATCTCTGAGGCTGTTTCAAGAAGAGCAGAGGCGCTGAGGCAGTAGAAAGACATGCATGTCAGAAATGAATAGATTATAGAGGACCTGAAGGCTTACAGACTTCAGAGAGAAAACAGAATGAAGTAAAACTAAATCAATACAGCAAGATGTATATTAATTTTCCAGTCTCCCTTATTACTTATTAAATACAGTTTAAAGAAACAAAATAATTTCATTAAGCAGGGAGGATTGGGATAACTAACTAACTTATACTCTTTGAAGATAACATTTATAATGGTAATAAGAAATCCACTACAGGCAAAACATTCGAGCTTTGAACTTTATCAATTCAATCATTATTTTGCCACTGAAGAGAAGGCCAAAAAATCAAATGTTTATTTATGAGACATTTATTGTGGATAGAGAATTAACTCGTAAGCAGGAATTGTAAATAAAAACATCTGTGATCAATGGAAATAACAGGGGGAAAAAAAAATACAGATTTGTCTGAGGCACTGAGTTATATACACTGTTAATGTTTGGTAAGTAACCGACAATCTGAATGAGGCTTACAAGGTCTTCAATATGTACAAAAACCCAAGAGTGTCATAACAAAGACCCTCTTTCACTGGTGTTATCAGCAGCTGATCCCTACCAAGCTTTGTAGGATTAGTGGCAGACAGTGACGAACTTCAGTAGAAATGTACAGACTTGTGGATGCCACAAAGTTCAGTCCTTTAACGTCAGCCTTATTTGTGTTTGAGCAGAGTTGCACTAACTCTCTTAAGGTATCTGCCAGTCATTCTTTTGGTGTAATTATCTAATGAGTACACAGTTCTCAGTGGCTGAACGAATGTATCATCATCAGTACTCAGAGAAAAATGAGGAAACAGTCCATTTTTAAGGTATAGATCGGAAGAAAAAGGGACACAATCATTGTGCAACTTAAAATTACAAAAAAGAAAAAAAAAGAGATTGCTGCCTCAAAAAAATTGTTTAAATAGTCCATCAAGAAAATATCGACACTTGGGATCCAAGGAAATATATTGCCCTGTGCTTTAAGTAATGAACTTTTCATACCTTGGCACAAAAAGCTATGAACATATTATCAATGAAGAGAAACAAGTCATATGCCAACAGGTTGCTTGGTGTTTAGTTTAAAGAAGTAGATTAATAATTTAAAAAATCCTTAATTTATGTTAATATTAAAATTCACAGCATCAGGTGAAGGAAATTAAAAAAATACTAACAACTGACTTGCCATTAAGAATTCAAATGCAGCAGTGCTTGTATGCAATGCAGTTGCTTATTGTGATGCATGTAAGGAGCCTAAGGCAGCGCATTAATTCCTCTGCATTAACATCCCAAGTAGCTTTACATGAAGAAAATCAGGCTCCACACAACTAAACTGTCCGTATGGGTCAGAGTATGACCAATGACCATGATCATTTGCCCCATACTTGCCATGTGCATGTCATGGAGCGTGTCTTCACCAGATGGAGAGATTAATCAACTTAAGAGTCACCAAATATGTGGGGTTGGAAGGGACCCTTAAAGGTCATCTAGTCCAGCCGCCCCTGCAGTGCACAGGGACTTTTTTAACTAGATCAGGTTGCTCAGAGCCTCATCAAGCCTGACCTTGACTGTTTCCAGGGCTGGGGCCTCCACCACCTCTCTGGGCAACCTGAGCTGATGCAATCCACCCCCTCCTTGAACCAAGAGAGGGGCTGCCCAGGAGATTCAGGCTCTCTGAGCTCAGCTTATTAATTGATGGTTAGCTTTTCCTAACCTAAATTAAAAATACCTGAACAGTATTTTTTTATTAAACTTACAGATCCAAATCTTAATCTTTTTTGCTTTGTTACCCTCATGACTGGTCTCACTCATCTGAATTAGAATGTCTTCATGGATTGAAAAAACAAAATTTGATCATTATTTCTGTGTGATTCATATAGTTTTAGTTAACATTATCTATAAGTAATGCAACACAATCTGAAATTAATGTCAGAAAAACAGAAGTACCACAGTTTCCACAGTTGTGAACAGAGTGTGTGGTTTCTGAACACCTCTGAAGTGAGGCTACTCTGGTGGCAGCTGCAAGCAACCTAATTTGACATTTATGGCTTTACAATCTAATTTGGTCCTGTAAAAGAACAATAGATTCTGCAAAACTTCTAATGAAACCCAGCATATGCTTCAAAGCACATACTCCATTTTGAAAGCAGCTCAGATGTTTTCTGAAGCATTTTTTAAATGTTGTAAAACTTGTTGAGTAACCCTCTAACCAAGGGAAAAGAATTAGTGCAGTAAATTGAAAGCAATCTATGAGAGTCAGTCAAGAGATTGAATACAACATTCCAAGGAAGTCACATGATTTCGATTCACATATTTTCATTATCTTTACACTAACAGACAACACAGCACTTTATTTCCAAAGCTATTGTCTTCTGATAACTCTCACAAGAGAGCCTTTACAGTGCACAGTTGTTTTTGACTGAAGGTAGAGATGATTTGGTTTATGATACCAATCTTTTTGGAAAAAAATAAAATTGAGGGAAGTTCTTAAATGCAGGATATCTGATTATTTGATCACAGCTGTCTGTAGTCCTTCTGGCCTGAGTAGCTTTGTATTTACTTTTCCACCTGTACAACTGCAAAATCAGAACAGGGTAGGTGCACTCTACCAATTACAATTTTGCATTTCCTGCACTTAATGAAAAAAACAGTCTAGATATTGGCAGCTCCTTTTAAACAAATTGAGGGTTACCACTTTCCCCAAGTAGGAAAAGGACATAAAAAAACTAAACATAGCTGCAAACAGTTTTTCTACTTCTATAAATGTACTAAAAAAAAAAAAAAAAGAAAATGAAAATAAGAATACATACCCATATTTATAAACCAGTTATATATGACAACTTATACAAACCCAGAAAGTGGAGTTAATGTCCACATACATATATAATGAAATTTAAAGTGCATGTATGTTAAATATGTATCATACTGATGGGTTCTTTATAAATGAGTAAGAGAGAGATTTATTATTTATATTGCTCCAGGACTGCACTAGGTTCTTTTCAGTAAAAAGCTGGATGGTCTGTTTCCTTCCTCTAAGAATATAAAACTCCACTTAAACAAATAGATTGGATTCTGTACCTTTAAATTTGAAACAAGCTATTTTATGGGGATGGGATGGTGTGCAAAATGAAATGTAGCCATAATTGTTAAGGTTTGTGACATACTGTTTATGGCTCAAGCTGTTTTATCTATTCCTATATGCATTCAATTAAAGAACCCATCTTCAATGATGTATTCTAGTGCACTCCTGGGAACTAATCCAATGTCTTTAGCTATCAGTTTTACATGAAACCAATTATTGTAATATCTCTAATGTCTAAGTGGTATTGTCATGAATGCCATTTTAGCGTGGTCCAAAGCATTTATTTCTATGAGATTGTCTATCCACTCTTCAAATTTATTATGCTTTCTAGAATATCCACAGAGTCATATTAGCATTTTTGTATCCCACAGCCAAATGTTCAAGCAAAATTTAATACGAGATAAATAATCAGCTGACTGAATTCAGTGCTTTCTACTTCTATTTACATAAAATGACCACTTGCTGGTGCTTAACCTCTTTCTGTCCTCATTCTAAGTTCCCTGTGACAGCCTATGTGCATTATTAGTTATAATCCTCTGTTTTTCCCTGGTGCTGTGTGATGCTAGCTCAGCTCTGCTATAGGCTACAATTACTGTCTGGAAAACCCTGGGAATGAAAATGAAAGCAATGTTACGGGAGTTTGCAGAAGAAAGGTCTGTCTCATGTTACCACAAATTATCATTATTTTACAGCAATAATAAAATGTACTCACAATCACTGAGGTCTCAGTAGTGCCACTATTTGACCATGTGTCTCAGCTAGTGCAGTTTTCCTTTGTACAATTCTGCTTTTCCAGAAGTACAGTGGGAATAATTATCTAGTCCAAAAGAATGTTTAAACTTCATTAACATAATGTTTGTTTGTTGCAAAACAGTGTGTCATTTCCATAAATTATTATTAGCAGCTTCTGACTTCCTATTTGCATGAAAAGCGCAGTTTTTGTGGAAAACTTCAAACAACTGTGAGGTAGCTAAGCATCTTTATCGTTACTGTTGCCATTGTCACGGGTTGTTTTGGTAGCTCACTTTGTGCTGTTTGATACTGTGTAATGGGTGCTGTAGGAGCTCTTTAGTGACCTAACCTAACAGTCCTTTAATGGCCTCATTTTATAATGAAACTTTCATTTATGCCAAGTTATAAAAACTATTATCAGAACAAGTGGAGAACTTTGATTTTATGATGCTTTGGACTCTGCTTATAAAAGGAAAATAGCTAAAATGAAATGGAGTGGCAAAGCACAGTACTTGCATCTGAAGCACAGGAATGGGAGGTATGCAATGGTTCAGTGGCAAGGTACAGCGGGGTGACCTGTTTTTTCATTTGAGTGAATTTACTGTATATCTCATGAGGAACTTGCCAACAAAGGTTTAAAGACAGACTATGTGTTAGGGTCTGTCTTGTTAAGGAGGTCCCAGGATGATTTTCAGGTGAGATGTACATACAGCGAAGTGTGATGTTTCAAAGGAAGAAAATGCACTTACTGGTAGGACTGTGGGGAGGCAGCAGTAAAAGTGCTTTGACAGGTGGATGCCTGCATGAGTAGCATATTAAAGGTGGATTATAGCAAGGCTGAAGATCTGGCTGGAAGCCCATTTTCTAAGCTGCTCTGGTCAGCCGAGATGCTGCGTGCCACAGTCATTCTAAGTATAAAATCTCTCACTGCATTTTTATTTTCAAGCTGAGAAAAGGAAGGAACAATTCTATCTGATGAATACTAAGAAATCTTCTGTCTTTTGAATGGGCAGGACACGCGTTTCTTAAACAGCTTTAAAATCCTAAATTCTGTGCTCTTTCTGAGGAGTTTTCTGTTGGAAAAACATGCAGTTAGCTTTTGTTCCACTACGACTGGAAGTCTCTTGAGTCTGCAAACTGGAAATCACCATTGAGCCAATTTAGACTTACAGACTCAATGGCAAATACACTTCTGTTGGCTCCTTCTGTCATATGCTTATCAAAAATTCTATTACATTAAGAGTATTCTGATTCTGTGTGTGAAGTCTAGTATAAATAATAAATTATTTGGCTTTCATTCAGTTCATGCAGAATTGTGTATACTACGTTGCTGAACTCTAGCTGCGTTTGCTTCCATTTTCCTAATTTCTGTGAGTTAAGTTCTTAATCATTAGCTTGCACTAACGACTTGTTGAAGTAAGCTTCCTCAGGCTGGTGGTGCTGGTGGTTTTCAGCTGAAACAGTAGTAAACATACATTGGAATAAAGTGGCAGATTTTAACAGAAAGGAAATGATTATTTATTGAGTGTTGCTGGAGGGTCTAAATTAGTATAAATAAACATAAGAGAAGACAAAGACCAAGGGAAGTACAGTCTACAAAACTAATTTAGGCATATTTGAAACCTCTGTAAAACCATCTGTAAAATTCAGATGAAAAATGAAAGGGTTGCTTTATGTTATCCTTCTCCACTTGGCCCAAAGTCCTGTATGACAATAAAAAATCAGATTTATCAGCACTTTCAGCAAAGGTATGTTGTTTTGTATAGAGCATTATAGGATTCCTCATTTAAGATTAACTCTAAGAATTTACTAAACAGTTTAATGGAAAAAAGGCAGCTGAAATAACAGCAGACTCCACCCAAATGAAAGCATGTATCAGCAGACGAATTTTCTTGGGTATTGCTTTGTTCTTTTTTGCTTGTCTTTACAAAAGGAGGCAGAAACATCACAGAGGTAAATAAATATGGAATAGGGCACACCCACAGAAGTCTGGTACTGTGAGCTGAGAAAAAACTGAGAAAGAAAAGGAGATTTTCAGTCAGGTTTTTTGAATGGAAGAGATTTGGGGATGGGAACTGTAGAATTATGTAGTGTTATTTTGATTTTTTCTTGTATTCAGAGAAAGAGAACCTGTTTGTAAATGAAGGAAATAAACACAGTAGTTGCCCCAACATCATCTCTCTCTTCTCCCTGGAACAACCTACCTAGAACCCAGAAAACTGGCTAAACTTTTGGATCAAAAGGCTATAAAGGTGTGTCTTTTGAAGCAGGTGATAGGAAACATTACTAGGATCCAGAATAAATCTGCAGTCTGCCAGGATGTCTGTTCTCCCAGGATTCATTTTACCACCACAAAATCTGGAATCAGTTGATCATAACTTGTATTTCAGAACTGGAGTATAAGCAAAGCACTGAACAACATGTCAGCCTGTCTTCTTAGAGGCAACCTCAACTGCTTCTGGGCTTCCTGCTTCTTGTGAAATGGAGCAAGCAATGAGATTCAGGTACATGAGTGTACCAGTAAAAGGCCAGATATCTGCTAAAGGACAAGAAAAGAGAGGAGAAGCTTAGCAAAATCAAGGTTTCTGCAGAGGGATTTAAGTGAGCAGTCAGTGAAGCAGATCCTGTGCTGGTCTTCTGTTTCATTGTTCTCATCACTTTGCATAGTCAAATCTGATCATGCAGGTAATTCAGTAAAATGGGATTGATGGACAGAATAATTACTGGACCCGTTTTGATGCTATCTTAAAAGACAGGAGGTGATTCCAGAAGCATCTCTCCAGAGCATACTTGTTAGTGCAATATACTGAAGGAGTTAAGAAGAGCTGGATGAAGAACTTAATATGGTTTAGCAGTATTAAATCCACAGAATAGTGCCCAAATAGGTGGCAACATACTCTAGTTACACAAATTCTATTTAAACAAATACAAGTTGTAAAATACTTTTGGTAAATTTGAGTAAGTATTTTTTATTGATTAAAACAAATTATAATAAATGTAATTGAAAGAGCAATTGAATAGTAACTTGAAGACTGAAGAAGGATGCCATCGGTAGTACGGCTTGCAGACTTGTCTGGGCCTCTGATTTCTGAGCAAAAATCCTTTCAGTGTAATAAGAGAGGACTCTGATTACAGCAATATTCGTAACTAGATCCCCGTAATCCTCTTCCATATCTACCGAATCTCTTTATTGCTTTGTCTGCTCTAGGATGCAAATGCAATGATGTATATTAATTATAAAATCATAAAAAATTTAGAGAGAGGTGGCATGGCCCAGCAATTCATTCCAAGATTGTACTGCCATCATTCCTCACGGGGCCTTGTCTGAGCAGCTCCTAAAGACTTAAAACGAGTGCCATCACTACAAACAGTTTGTTCCAGTGTTCTACTGCTCACTATTAGAAAGTTTTGAAGACTTATGAGGCTTTCCTTTGTCTTTCCTCCACAGAATAATCTTTTGTTACGCTTCTAGAACTCCAGTTGCTTTTATTGCTTGCTTATGGGTTCTGTCCAAGTGATCATGTCTTCTGTGCTTTTGTTGAAGTGAGAGCAGATGATGGAGAGTTAGTGCCAGTAGCCAGGAGACCGCTGCATTGTCTACCATGTTCTGCGTATCTGCAGCTTCCTCCACCATGCCACCATCAGCATTTGTGCCCTAGGTGTGGCAGTTGATACATTTCCCCAGAAGACCAAGATGTATTCTAGTGCTGAAAATTACCTTCTCTTAAGGAACTGCAGATTGTAGGGGTCACTAGATGGGATGGATGCAGCAGGACACAATACAACACGCAAAGTCTGGGATTTAAACCATTGCACTTGCCCGTAGACCCTCTCTTTGAGAACTGCAGTTGTCTTTGTGTAGCTCAGCCCTTTGTTATATTTTAACAAACGCTGTTACACTTTAACACATTTGGGTTGTGTTTGCACTTTTCTTTTGCCAAGCAGAAAAGTTGAAATAATAGTTTGGGAGGCTATTATGACAGTGTTGGGAGTAATCCATGACATAGCAGCCTCTGGGATACAGGCTGTGCCAGCCCTGTGCTTGGTCTGGTGCAGGTTGGGGGTCTGGGGTGCAAAGCAGGGCAAGCACCATTAAAGAAAGCCTGGGAGCAAGACTTGCAGAAAACAATTGCTTATTGCTTTCACTCCAGCATATGCATAATTTCACAGCACAGCAAGCAGCACTCAGGGATTTTGCATAAACTGGCCAGTCAGGGCATTCTGCACAATTTGCCCCTCCCATTTATTCCGGGTGAGTGAACAAGCTGTGGCAGGCACAGGTGGTGACCGTGGCTCCATTTGGGCTTTGCATTCTGTGCTTTATGCCATCTGCTCCTCTTTGCTCCTTCAAATACCATGCAGGAGGCAGCAGAGAAGCAGAATCCTGTTAAGGTTAGTCTGAGATCTGACTCTCTTCCTCTTGAAGGTTATTCCTCTGGCCTTCAGGTGATCAAGCACATTCTCTACAGCAAATCCACTTGTATTTGGAGCTCGTTTCGTAGCTATGAGACATCTCTTTTTTCCTGGGACAAGATGGCTTGGTAGGGGGAGTCTGCTTATCTTCATGGCTAGATTGAATTCCTCACCATGAAGCCTTATTCGAGTCCTCTCTCTTTTTACAGTGTTATGGTACCTGAAGCTGATCACATCTGGGCTGCTGTGGTCCTGCTCTGCCCTTCAACCCCAGATGCATGTTCCTATCCTTTGTGCTGCACAAGCTCATATAATCATGTGATGACCTGGCTGTGGGAGCTGCTCTGGCTGAGAAATAGTCACTTTCTTGCTGGAGCCAGCTGTCAGCCCCCAGAACTGTCTCAGCATGTGGTTGCATTAGAAGCACTGCTAGCAAAAAGGAAAAGATGGGAATGTAATTGGGAAGTCCTGCAGATGGCAGGACCAGAGCAGCCCAGGCTTAGTACCATTGACTGCCATACAATTGCACTGGCCCTTTCTGCATGTACTTGCCTTGATGTATGTAATGTACTTAGAATGGGTCCATGCCTCTTCACACATATCTCTGACCACTTCCAGGTAGATATCCAGCCTGCTGCTGCTGCTTCTGCTTCTGCTCAAGGTGGAGGTGAAAGTGGTGTGTTGCTCCTGCAGTAACCGGTTACAAATGGTGATGTAAAACATATCAGCTGCTGACCTAGGTGGTGATGGTTGGTGACTGAGCACTGCACAAATCTCACACTTAGGATTGTGGAAACATGGCCTAGATCTCACACTTACAATTGTGTAAACAAGGCCTAAGTGTACAGCTTTGTATCACTTCCTCTCAATCTTGCTCTGAATATTTTTCCAATATGGCAAAATCAGTTTGAATTCTAATCCTGTCAGCCAGTGTCCTTTCAGTCCCTTGCAGTTTCATGCTCTGTGCAGATTTAATAGAAATGTTTTCTAGTCCATCATCCAGGCTGCAATTGAAACTTTGAATGAAGCTGGATCTGGGCCAGATTCCTATAGCCTCCAGCTTGATAGAAAAATGTAACATGATCAGACTCTCAGTTTTAACAGTGGTCCATTATTAATTACTCTTAGCATATTTTTATCCAGTTAGGTTTTATGCCTACCTTCCACTAGTTTCAACTAAACGTCTCCTAAAACTCATCCCTCCCAACTGTGTCCCACCTTCACTGTATTAATGGATTCTCATACACCAAGATGATGGGCACTTTCAGGGACAGTTAATTGACCTTTGTGGGCAGCTTATTTCTACACTTAGGGCCACTTGAATGCATAGAATCTAATCCTCCCACAATGGTGAGAAATTAATATGGTGATTTCACAACAGAATGACAATAAATAAATTACCTATCACTGTACTGCATTTTCTGTTAGCATTTGCAGAGTCTGGAAGTCAGCATCTTCCCCTACCCTTTCTTTGTGCCTGTGAATTAAAAAGAACTGCTGCCTTTTTTACATAGAAAAGCAAAAAAGCAAAGCCTCATTAGTGGAGATTGTTCTCCACAGTTTTGCAACCAGCAAGGCCCTTTGTGCTTTTCTTTGTGGAAGTGGAAACGTGTATGTGGTGTCCCCATGACAGTAAAGCTCACACGTTGTTTAAAACAATAGCTCCTTGCACATATTGCTAAGAATTGGGGCTGCAAATCCTGCTGTTTCCAAAGTAAGCCTTTATTTCTACATGGTATGATACAGCGTCTTCAGTGTTGGTCTTTAAAATAGGATGTTTGTTTTTTTATCTCACGGTTTTACAGTTCACTACTTGCAGCACGTAATTGTCACCAAAGTGAAGGAGGTGGTAGGTGATCCCTGCCTCACAGATACTCTCCGTTTAGCCATTCCCTTCAGTGGTAAAGTGAAAGCCAAGGAAAAAAGTGCATGGCAGTGGAACTATAGAAGCAATGTCAATTAGTAATAGTAAAGAAAGAAAAAAGGCCACTCAGTCCACAATTTTCAGAGGAAAGATTAATGGCTTAAGACCATTATAATTAAATTCTATACATACCATTTGCTGCCTCCATTTTTGCCCAGAGGCCAATGCTTGCAGTCTGGCTGCAATAGTTTGTGTTTTGAGGCAGCTTTGGGTTTGCTTAGTGAGAAAGTAGTATTTGAAGTGTGCACATGTATGCTGCCAGCCTTGAAAACATTAAATCTCCTTTACACATAAGCAGACAATCATCTAAGTATAAAATATTTAATTAGGTCATCACAATCACTTTAACGTGCATGAGGAAATGTTTTCTGCCACTGGATAGCATTTGTATGGTATACAAGTTCACTGTGGTGATGGTAGACAGCTCAGAGATGTTATTTTCTCTTCTATTATACAACAGAGAAATTGTAGAAATCACCAGATTTTTTTTCCGTTGTAACTGGATCGTTTTGCTGGTTGTGATAAAGAAGTCTCTGTAGTAAGTTGGATAGAATTAGGTCACGGCAACATGCAGTCAGTCTCTGGGTCTGCCAGATATTTCAGTTTTGACCTTTACTGTCCAAAGGACTGGAGTTAATTATGATTAGAGAATATTTACCTTTTTTAGCCTTCACAGAAATCTCGTAGCCAAACTGCTTACTAATGATATCCTAGTGTCTGCTGGTAGCTTCTACTTTTTTTAAGACTGTGCCATCTACCACCATTGTAACAGACCACGATAGTGACCTTCCAAATATGCATTACATTTAGATGGTACGTCTAGAAATCACTTAACACAATGATACTGTGTCTGTATGGTGCAGGGGACATGAATTCCATTTGCCCATCACCTTGCTAGGTAATACAGATTGCTATAAATTCAACATAAATATGATACTGCTCTGATAGGTGCTATTTTATATTTACTTTCTAGAATGGAAATTACTACCTGGTTCAGGGCAGTGATGAAGACATCTTCAAACAGCAAGACATTATGTCTTTATCTTCCCCTATGGCTGACAGAAAATCTGTGGTGCATGGTACTGCATGCCTAATTGTGACTTAGCACTTCTGGAAACTGCTGGAGAACTTCCAGAAAGATGTTGATTCTGTCCCACAACTTGGAAGGAGTAGGAAGAAACTAATAACAGGAAACGCAGGAAAACCCTAGCCACCCACAGAAGACTGCTACCTTGAAATAGAGAAACTTAAATCTGACAGCAACAAATAGGAACAGATCCTTCAGAAAAAGTTTTGAGGCCTTTTTCAAGGGGATGTCTACTGGAGAAGCATGGGATTCTTGTCCCCTACTAGCAGGAAAATATCACAGTAAGGTCTGTGTGGGAGGTCCTTCACAACATGCCTTGATTAAAGAAAGATGAATATGTGTTTAATCCTAATTTTACTGTCTGAAAGAAGAAATAAAATGCTTAAGGGAAATGTCTTCCTAAACTCAATTAAATAAAGTCTAATAGTTTTAATGCCAAGATATCTGCCCACAGTCTGATCAGAGAGAGGTTTTATGAAGCAAACAGCTTCTACTATGGCAGTGTCAGCCAACTCTTGCTTGAATAAAGCAGCCAATAAAGCTACATAGCATGTAATTTAAGAATTTTCTAGGCTGCAGCTTTCACAGCTATGGAGATATTTCTTCTTAAAGCAAAGGAAGTAGGAATATTAGTAACCACTATTGAAGTTACCACCCTATAGACATTTTATGAATAAGATCTAACATTTCAAGCTTTAGGCAGTCATTAATTTTTTTAGCTCCCAGGAACTACACTACCCATTTTATTAAAACCTCTTTCAAGCTTCTCAGCCAGTTTTCTCATGAAATCCAGCTAGTTAATTCTGGTACAATTGACTAATACTCTGTTTTTTCCTTAAGCATTTACCCTTCTTTATCAGTTCAGTTAAAAATCTAATTGACCAAAAGCATCACAATAAAGCAATGATGCATTCTGATGAAGGGATGCCAAGCTGGTGAAGGGTCTAGAGAACAAGTCCTGTGAGGAGAGGCTGAAGGCACTGGGAATGTTTAGTTTGGAGATGAGGAGGCTGAGGGGAGACCTCATTGCTCTCTACAACTACCTGAAAGGAGGTTGTAGTGAGGTGGGCATTGGCCTCTTCTCCCAAGTGAATAATGACAGAACTAGAGGAAATGGCCTGAAGTTGTGCCAGGGGAGGTTTAGGCTGGACATTAGGAAGAGTTTCTATACTGAAAAAGTAGTCAGGGCTGCCCAGGGAGGTGGTGGAGTCACCATCCCTGGAGGTATTGAAGAAACGTGTAGATGCGGCACTTCAGGGCACGCTCTAGTGGACATGGTGGGTTTTTCAGGATTGTGTGATGTTGGTTTTGTGGGGTGTATGGTTGTGGTTTCAAGGTTTTTCGTTTTTCTTTTTTTTTCCCCCCCCCGGTTGGATGATTGGACTCGATGATCTTAGTCGTCTTTTCCAACCAGGACAATTCTGTGATTCTGTGATTCTGACTGAAAAGAGAAAGTGTAGAGGACTCCTATGAGGGGGATTTAGTTTTCGCATTCATAGTTCCATGTCCCCATCCCCCATCCCCCCCAGTTATTCTGATTTTTTAAACATTGAACATATTATTGTATTTTACAGACTTTTTATACCCTAAAGTTCAGGCCTTAAGATAATAAAACTACAAATTATTTCAAGGTAGGAAACGTACATCATCTACAAGTTTCCAAGGGTATATTATAAACAGTTGTTTGCAGAAATGGTGTTTTAACATCTCTTCCTCATAGACATCCTGGATACTCATGTTACACATTTATTTTCAACAAGTGTCTTTAACAACTTGCAAAAAGATTTGGGCATTTGCCCACAGCCTAAATTTAATGCAACTCAAGATATAAATATCACTGGTTTAAGCCTTCACAGTATATTAGAGACAGCAACTAGGTTTTCAGCATTTGCTTTTATATGGTTCCCTACAGAGACTGAAGAGACTAATTTCTTTCCTCAAGCACAGGAATAACAAACAGATGGTGTCAGTCAGGTAGACCTGCCAGGATACCTATGAACAGACAATCAAGAGATGAGAAGATTCGCTTTGGAAACACAATAAAGAACGACAGCCAAAACTTCCCTTTTTACAATTGCTCAGTCGAGAAACTCCTCCTTTCTTCTTCTTCTCCTGAGCCCAGAACAGCAGTAGGGGGATCAGCTCAGATGTATTCGGATGCAGTTTGAAATTTAAAAAAGGAGGTTGGAGCAGGCACCAAACTGAAGGTCCTGCAGAAGGGGCTTGAATTCTAAACTGTTGAGCAAAGGGGGCTCTCATAAACTATGTAAACCTTGCTTTTCCATTTAAAAGGCTTGTGAATGATGGGAAATCAGAAGAGCAGACATAAGGCCTTGCTGTCTCTAAAATCTTAGAATATGCTCAACTGCTGACTTGCAAAAACACTTTTGTGGATTGCAGCAAGCTTCTCCTGATCGTAGAGTTCATGGAAGTTTTGTGTCCAAGTGGGATTTTTAGTCCATCATAGATGTTCCTGAGGGAGCTTTGGGTTAGTGAGAAGCTGCTCATGAAGCCAGTCACCATTTTCCAGGACAGGTGGGCTACGGTACGAAGTACTGGCTCAGGTTCTTGTGCTGAGAAAGAACAATCCTGGAAAATATGTTAAAAAGGTGGAATAATTTACTGGAACTGAGGCAGTGTCATACAGCATTTGAGGTTTTCTCCCATTTATGTTTCATTCTTCACAGAACTCCAGGCAGAAGAGGTTATGTGAAGAACCATGTGTTTTCCAAGGTATCGGTTCATAGAAAACCATAAAAAAATGGAATATGTAAATCATATGCATAGCTTTTCTCATGACACAAGGTTTGGTGTGTCTCCTTTCATAGAGTGTTTTGAGTGAGAGCATAAGGATGCTTAACCTGGTCTTGCAAAGCCCTTTCAGCTTTTAGTCATAGCTCTGCCCATTTCATAGCTGTGTAACCTATTCTTGTTTGACAAAAAGGGTGTGATTTCCCATCACAGTGGCTGAAGCCAGGGCAGATCTATTTGTGCAGGTGTAGATCACAGCAATACAAGGTGCCTGATAAGAGGCCAGGGTGGTGGCTGCATGGTGATGGTGTCTGAAACAGATTTATCTGTTTCAATAACCTCTCTCTAAAATGGAGTAGCATCAGGTTAAAAAAACCCATAAATATCACACACATGCTGAAGAAAAGTTAGTTTGTGAAATATCTTGATGTCATATGTTGCCGTGTAGTTTTTTTTGTTGTTATTCTCTTTTCACCCCCTTCAGTATTATTTAAAACATCATCTGCTGATGTGATTAAAAATTCTGTTGCAGAGTGATTCCCCCTGTAAAGTGGTGGCTCCAGAAAATCAAGATATTTTGCTGGTCTCTTATCCATTCAGTGGAAAATAAAAAAAAAATAAATTAGGTCAATATTGTTTTGTTCTGTCTCCTTAAAAGGTTAATGTGTAAAGGAAGGAAATGTTTAATTTCTATACTTGTAATTAAAATATTTTAGAGTTTGTAGTTTTAGGAAAAAAATCTTTTTGTTGTGATTTAGGGCAAAATATTAAAAACTCGGTGGTTTTGGTTTTGACCAGCTCTAATTATTTATTATGTTATTAGCACCTACATACAGGCCAAGATGCTTTATTTTCAAGCAATTTTGCCAGCTCACAGCTTCACTGTGAAGTGAGTGAGGAGGGCATAAGAGATAAGTATTTATAGAGCTCAGTTCCAAGCCATTTTGAGCGTGTGACAGCAGCACACAAGACAGCCGGGCCCTGAAATGCTTATGCAGGACAGCTGGTTTGTTTCCATCTGGAGCACTGTATTCTGACACTTGACAACATGGTTCTTCACACAGCTACCAGCCTTGGAACTCCTGCCTCCTCCTAAGTTCCCTCTCCCCCCAGAAGAGAGCAAAGGCACTTAGCTCCTATTTTATAGCCTAAGTAACTGCCAGGATGCTGGGAAAAGAGGAAGCTTGAGACAGGAAGTCAGGTAGTAAGTAGCCTTTGTGGCAGATCTGTCACAGGAGTTTGTTGGATGCTGTTTGCTGCAGGGTTTCCAGGGGGATGTAGGTTGAGGTTAACCAAGACCACTGACTGTAGTTCAACCTTACACTAGGCTGGCTGCTCTTCTCACTGGTTGCTGCAGGAAGGATGTAGCTCTCGCCACACTGCTGCTCTAAAGCCACTTGAAGCAGTTCCTAGAGACCACAGTATCCTGTTTGTTATTACAATAAATCATATTCTAGAGTACACGGGCACATGAATAGAAGTATAACTACTTTTCAAGTAAGTGTGAGAAGGACAGCCCGTCCCGAGCAGGAACATTTCCATTCACAGCCATTCCTTTCCTTCTTGGAGGTTTAGTCTGTTCCAGCTTACCCAGAAAATTCATTCAAACGCCTGAGCCGGCAAAAAACCTGCAAAAAACCCAAACAAAAACTAAGCTGAAAACCCCTCAGAAGTCCTGAGGGAAGCAAACTAGGTTTGTTCTGTCACTTCCGAAAACCACCTAATAGTTTGTTATTAAGCGGTGTTGTGCAGGAAGCAGAAGCTGAGGACCTTTCAGGAACTTGCACATACACCTGGTCTCTGCTTCCATAGCTTCCTGAAGACTCCGGCACTTATGGAGCCACAGAGAGCCCTGAAAAACCCTGATACCTCAGGGTTTATATTAAAATTCTAGTTTCTTAGGAATACTAATAATTTTTTAGACCTTACCCTTTATTGGCATGATGATTTATAGCTCTGCCTGTAGCACTAGTCACAATATTTTGCAATTTATTTCAGTAACTGTTGAGAGCTCTGCTTTCAGTGTAAAGTGCAGCTGAAAACTACTCATGTAAAGAATGGTTTTAGCAATGGATATGAAAAGCAGGGCTTACCAGGGCTACTGGAAAAACTTACTCCATGCTGCAGTGTAATTCCTCCTGCAGTCAAAGGGGAAAGCAGAGGCTTTTAGTGAGTATAAATTAGCCTGGCAACAATAACTTTAATTATGGTACAGCCATGAGAAAATTTGAAGTCTACTTCATCCTTCCTTTCCAAAAGACAATTCATCTTTCCTCTGAGAGACACATATTAAAGATTTTAAAACCAATTCTTTGTCCCATTTCCTGCGTGGGACCTTAATCTTGTAAAAAATATTCATTGCACTCAAAGGTTATTTCTGTCTTGTTTTGACGCTACAGATTTAAAGAATGAGATCATTTCTGTTGGATGCCCAGCATCTCCATCTCTTTTTAAGAAGTGCAAGAGAAAAACACAGTGTCCTTGCCAGAAAAACAATCAGATAATAAGATTGCATTTTGTTTAATTGGGAAAAAAAGAATCAGACATGATGTGATGTGTGGATGAATCAGCACAGACAAGAATGTCTGTGACCCAAAAAATGTTTTATCTTGAAGTGACTGCCATACTGGATGTAGAACTACTTTTACATCTTGCACTGTAGTTTTCCATCTTCATTGCATAATATTCCTAAAATGCTAGATTTCCATGCTGTGCTAATTCTGCTGATTTTATCACAAGCCTTAGGTCTATTGTTTATCTTCTTAAGGCCCAGTTCTAGAAGTGATAGAGGAGGAATCTTGGATATCATTTTAGTTAAGGCTTAGTTTCTGATCACCCTGGCTGCAGGGGAAAATCATAAACATACTGAAGATCAACCTAGAGTTTTTACAACATTTCAGTGCTGCTCATTGCTTGATTTTTTTAAACTTTTTTAAAAAAGGCTGGGGACTAGCAGAAGAGCTTATGTGTTTTAGATCCTTACACAATTAAAACCACCAGTGGAAGTTCAGTAGGAGTTGCAATATGCAGCAAGATTATTATTCCAAATTTTATATCAAAGGAAGGTGAAAGAGAAAGGCTATGTCGTTTGCTTTGTGGTTAACATACAGTCATTGTTTTGCTGTTGCTAGACATTTTTGGATAGAAAACAATATGGTCATTGTGTTTCCAGATAAATTATCATTTTTGTCCCTTTACTATTCCTTTAGATTATTTCTTATTTAAGCATTGTTTATGGCTTTGAATTTTAAGGACCATTATCAGAGTCTGGGATACAAGAATTATAGTTATTTGAACAAATTTTGGCATGCTATTGATTTATTATGATGTTTGCAGCACAGAGAGTGTGTTTAATTATAGCAGAAGGCACTTTTCCTTTACATGGAATTGTTCAATTGTGAATTCTGTGGTGGCTCTAGAAATGGAAAGAATGACTGAACTTGAACAATAAAGCAGAAGACAGACACTGCTAATGCTGTGCTGGGATAGTGTTAAAGACAGAGCTCATGGGAAAGCAAAGTGCTTGCACAAATTCAATCATTGTATCATCAATTAATTATTATTCAGAATGTTTTCCACCAAACTCTTAATGCTGATGAATGAAAACAACTTCTGAAGCCATCCCTGCTGGCATACCCTTTATATGGTATACACTTTACTCTGCACTGGTGCGGCCCCATCTTGAGTACTACGTGCAGTTCTGGGCACCACAGTACAAAAAGGATATAAAGCTGCTGGTGAGTGTCTAGAGGGTGGCCACAAGGTTGGTGAAGGGTTTGGAGGGGATGCCGTATGAGGAGTGGCTGAAGGCACTTGGTCTGTTCAGCCTGAAGAAGAGGAGACTGAGGGGAGACCTCATTGCAGCTTACTGCTTCCTCACTAGGGAAGGCGGAGGAGCAGGTGCTGACCTCTTCTCTCTGGTGACCAATGATAGGACCCGAGGGAATGGTAGGAAGATGTGCAGGGGGAGGGTTAGGTTGGACATTAGGAGGGGATTCTTCACCCAGAGGGTGGTGGAGCACTGGAATAGGCTCTCCAGGGAAGCAGTAATGGCACCAAGCCTGACAATATTCAAGAAACATTTGGACAATGCCCTCAGGGACATGGTATGAACCTTGGGGTTGTCTTATTCTGGGGCGGGAGTTGGACTTGGGGATCCAGGCTGTCCGAGGAGGTGTTTGAGCCACCATCCCTGGATACATCTAAAAAGACAGATGTGGTGCCAGGGGACAGGGTTTGGTGGTGGATGTGGCAGAGTTAGGGTAGTGGTTGGACTTGATGATCTTGAAGGTCTTTTCCAACCAGAACGATGATGCTATGATACTATGATACTATGATACCCTTACTCTTCTGAAGGACTATGCCATTTCATTAGAACTACTGAAGACAGAGATACAGAAAAGTCTTATATTTGGTCTGCTTTGGTGATGTCTTGGTAGTTTGCTACAGTGACAAACAGTTATACAAAGATATATTGGAAATTAGACAGAATTTCCAACAAACACCCTTAGTAGTATTATAACTGAAGTGCTGTTGAAATTTAAAAAAGGTGAAATTCCACTGAGTATTTTTATTATGTTCCTACTCTACATGTTGACAATTATATATGTATTAGAAATAGCATGGCACGCGGGACCAGGGAGGTGATCGTCCCTCTGTACTCGGCATTGGTGAGGCCACACCTGGAATACTGTGTCCAGTTTTGGGTACCTCAATACAAGAAAGACATCGAGGTGCTGGAGCGTGTCCAAAGAAGGGCAACGAAGCTGGTGAAGGGCCTTGAGAACAAGTCTTATGAGGAGTGGCTGAGGGAACTGGGGCTATTTAGTCCGAAGAAAAGGAGGCTGAGGGGAGACCTCATCACCCTCTACAACTACCGGAAAGGATGTTGTAAAGAGGTAGGGGCTGGTCTCTTCTTACAAGTAACTGGTGATAGAACAAGAGGAAATGGCCTCAAGCTGTGCCAGGGGAGGTTCAGACTAGACATTAGGAAGAACTTTTTCACTGAAAGGATTGTCAGACATTGGAACGTGCTGCCCAGGGAGGTGGTTGAATCACCATCACTGGGTGTTTTTAAAAGTTGTCTAGATGTGGTGTTTGGCAATATGGCTCAGTGCTGGACTTGGTAGAGTAGGGTTAATGGTTTCACTCGATGATCTTGAAGGTCTTTTCCAACCTAAGTGATTCTATGCTTCTATGCTTCTATAAAACCTCTTGTACTTGAGGAGGCTGAGCCATTTTCCTGTTCAAGTCTTCTCTGTAAGTACTGAATTTTGCATCTTGATTCTGCCACTGTCTCCTTCTCACAAACTGTCACAACTGAGCTATCTCTCTTAAACTGACAAAAGACATTTTTTTGCACATTAGATAATGTCAGGAACTTAGTGCCACTTGAGGCCAAAAAAGCAGCAGGATTTTAAAAGGAAAACAACACCCTCTTCTCACAGGGATATTTGGAGCTCTCACAGGCACTGGATGTGAATGCTAGGAGGAAATAAACCACCCTGCACTTTACTTTTGTGTCCTGAACACTTGCAGAAGATGCAACATGCTGAAGTGCTTTTCTACTCTTGGTTATCACACACTGCTGTATTGTTACTGTGTTGAAGTCATACTTTGTGTCTTCTCAACCTCTAATGACAATGCTCTTTGCCTCTTTCAGAATTCTTCTCCTCTTCAAAAGCAGAAAGTTTGCTAGAGGATGGTGAGCCTTTCATGAGGATCTGGGCATGGCCTGCTGCATCAGGCCCCTCTTCGTGCAGCACCATCTTCAGCAGTGGCACTAATAGAGGTGGGACAGGTATCTCAGAGGCACACCTTGGCAATCTCCCTTACAGGTCTGAAGAGCAGGTATTGAGAGTAACTCAGAAGTCCAAACAGTACCTGCCTTTGATAATTTGTGTGATGCTGATGTAGGAAAAGAAGCAGAAAGGATATATTTATATGTATAAATTCTCAAAGTCCTCTGATTGGAAATGATTTTTTTCTGAAGGTTAACTAGCAAGAATTGCATTGGAAACAACATTAATGTTCCAACTGAAGACAGCTAAGTATAGGCAGATCTTATAATGGTGTCTCAAGGACCTTAATCGTAGAATCATAGAAGGATGGAAAAAACTAAACTAGGTCAAGTGTACTAAGCCCAGCCTGTACGTTCTAGATGATGCACAGCCAGCTGCACCCTGAAGCTATGTGGTGATCCCAACACTTGTTGAAAAGTATGTGAAAAGCCTGTGCTGGCACCAATGCTGAAGAGACTGGCAGAGAATAGACCATGAATGTACTGACCAGTTGTGTGCATATGCAACAGTGCCAGGGCTTTGATCAAGAATAAAGCTATTATACATGCAGAAATCACAAAGAAGAACAGGGGCAAAAATGAAGATAATGTGGTAGTACTGATATATACAAGTAGTAGCACTTGTAGTATCATAGAATGGTTTGGGTTGGAAGGGACCTTTAAAGGTCACTTAGTCAAAGCCCCCTGCAGTGAGCAGGGACATCTTCCACTAGATCAGGTTGCTCAGAGTCCCATCCAACCTGGCCTTGAATGTTTCCAGGGATGGGGCATCTACCACCTCTCGAGGCAACCTGTTCAAGTGTTTCACCACCCTCATTGTAAAAAATTATTTTAGTTGGGATCTCCTGTAGTGATCAACAGCTTCAGGAATACTCAGCTAAGATGAATTTTACCTGACATAAGCATCAAAGCCTCAGAAATGCCCTCCAAAGGCAGCACCATTCCTGCCTCCCATTTGAGATTAACTAGTTCTCTCGAGCAGTTCTCTTAATCACCAGATGACATCTCTGTGTAAATTAGGATGTTTTAAATTAGGGTTGTT
Organism: Hemiprocne comata; assembly: GCA_020745705.1. Lineage (NCBI taxonomy): Eukaryota > Metazoa > Chordata > Aves > Apodiformes > Apodidae > Hemiprocne > Hemiprocne comata. The sequence continues at coordinate 89,083,101 of CM036588.1, forward strand.
TTTAAACAACTTTGAAAATTGTTGTTTAGGAATGCTATATATCTTCTAATGATGTTAATCCTATCTGAAGAAGAAAAAATAAGTAAAATACGGTGGGGCCAGCAGCTTTCTTCAGCAATGGTGTTTTTTCAGCTATTTTCTTAAGCCATGCATCCCCTGTTCAGGGCTGCAGTATATGCATACTTTACTCTGTTTTGTGAATTCAGTGATGGATATGATTCTTGCTTTTCCACTAAGTAACTAACTCTTAAAGGTTAGGTCTCACTTCTTTGTCTACCTGCTATGGATTTAATTAGTTATTTTCAAACGCAACTGCTGGTCTGCCAAAAAACGGATTGAATAGAAGGGTCTTGAAATTTAGTGACAAGGCAATAAAGCTGTGGTCATTCTAGTCTTGAACTGAAAATTAGTTTTACAGGTGTATTCACCCTCCTGCAAACCCTCCCCGAGATTCCTACCCTGCTCCATTCCAGTTCATATCCAGCTTGCTGTGAACTCTGCTTGGACTCCTTACCAAATTAGAACAAGCTGTACCAGCTGCTATCACTTACCTTACCTGGATATACAATTCTAACACTAGTTATGTATTTTTCTGACTTAGCTATGCCCCTTCCTGGAACTCCATTTTTACCAATGAAGGAGTAAAATATTGCTTGACATGCTCTGTGTAACTCTGTTGTAAAAGCACTGTGAGCCTGCCCTTAGATCCTCTAATGAAAATGGAGTTAACTGTAGAGGTCTAAAATTTCTTTTAATGTAAATTACCATACTCAGAGACAAAGACTTTGCTGTCTGTATCGTCATAACTTTCAGAACGAATTCTGGGATCACAGGTCCAACGCTGAACCTTCCGCAACGGAATGAAAATAAAGGACATTTCTGAAGGAAGGCACAGGAGCCACACAGTAAAATTTATTTTTTACACTGAAATATATTTTTTTTTCTTCTTTGAACGAACAATATTAATTCAGACATATATACGTATATATTTACAATACATATATCTTCCAGCATAAAATAATGACATCGATGGATTTAATCTTTGCTAAACCTCCAGAGTGCGGTGAGCAAGAGTAACCCTCGGACCTTATGCAGCAGCGCCTCTTAGTGAGAGAAACAAATTCTGCATCTAGTTAGTATAGGAGCAGAAAAATTTTTCTGGCCTTTCCTTTACTTGATTCCGAAGTCTCTAACAGCAGACAAACATTCCAACTTCCAATAACCTATATCTCAGAATTATTCTTACTATTCAAACTATAGTTCTTGTTACATTTATGGCTATGCAAGGACTTGCAATGCAGTCTCCCTTTTAGGTCATGAGTTGACGTTTATAATATTTTTTTTAGCTTAGATATACTTTTGAAGTCTGAGAAAAATATAATTTTATTTAAAATTTCTCATCCTCGATGTATTAAAGATGCTTTTTGATTATGACATGTTCAATTTACTGACCATTAGAATGTCAGAAGTTATCGCAGTCTGAATTTTTGCAGCTCTCTGGATTTCAGTCTGGTTATAATCCTTTAAAAGTGTAACAAAGGCCAGGAATACGTGATCAACATGAGTTCAAAAGACTCAGACAAAATTAATTATTTAGATGTGAAAGAAAAAAGAGGAGAACAGGAAGAGGGGAAGGCACTAAATGAAACTGATTTAATCCAACATGGTCTCTACGGTAAAGGCAGATTCTAAGTTCTTCATACAGATTACTCTAGTTAACAGGAAAAAAAAGGAATTTATATTATTTTTAAACTCACAACTGTAAACCTTTTATTACATCAAGAATATTTTGTTCAGAAAAACTGGTAGCCTGCGTATCTTTCTTCTTATGCTTAGAAATACTTTACCATATGTCCAGTATATCTGGAAAAAAAAAGAGGGATTTCACAGTTCTGATGGGGGACTATTATAATGAAGTAAGTTTATGATTCTGTAATGCATGTGGCACTAATCCTTGAACATGTGTAAAGACCTAAGTAGTTAATTCTGGGTTTCATTTATGCTTTTCAAACACTTGCATTAGAAGCTTCATTGTATGTTGGTTTAGAGTTTCCTCCAGTTCATTATCTTCTTTGTGAGACTCATTTCTGTTGGACTTCTTTATTCATAGACTCATAGAATGCGGGGGGGTTGGAAGGGACCTTTAAAGATCATCTAGTCCAGCCCCCCCTGCAGTGCGCGGGGACCTTTTTTACTAGATCAGGTTGCTCAGAGCCTCGTCAAGCCTGACCTTGACTGTTTCCAGGGATGGGGCCTCCACCACCTCTCTGGGCAACCTGTTCTAGTGCTTTATTCTCATTCTAACCCTGGTGCTCCTCATCAGATAAGGTGGGGTCGTGTCCTCCTGAGCCAAACCGCAGGAGGAGCCCCCACAGCTTCTGGGCAGCCCTAGCATGGTGTCCAGCATGTGGAGACAGCCTCATTTCTTCTGCCTGCTTTCTCATTTGGGGTGAGGGGAGGAATTTTGCACGAGCTTTTGAAGCTGCTGGCAAACTGCAGCCGCATTTGACAGAACGACTGGGTTATAAGGCAAGTTAGAAAGCAAGGATGTCCAGTCCGTGGTGAGGTATCAGGTTTGCAGCAGCATTGTGGCTCTACCAAAGCTCTTCTCCCCCAGGTCTCTGAAACCCTAGGAGAGAAGTAGTTGCTGTTGAAGGCCTCCAGAGGGAGATCCTGCCCATACAAACTCAGGTGCCTAAATGCAGCTGTTAAATTCCACCCTGAATTCCTGAAAGTTTAATGAAACTGGATGGCCAGGGTGTGGAGACAGAAACTATAAATACCATGGCTGAAGGAGCAGCTGCAGCATGAGTTCACCTGTAATCAGTGGTGAGAGAGAGTCTAAACTGGAAAAAACCACCCTCATCTCTCTGATTGTGGGAAAAGTTGTAACCAGAGTTCACCCATAACCCCAGTCATCTGAAGAACACTTCACTAGGTCCAGTAATTGTTCATTACATGAGAAAGCACTATTGAATTATCAAGCTGCATATGTAGACCTCACTGATTGGTAGGAATTCTTTACATAGCTCAAAGCAGTGTACGGAGACATGGAGGAACAGCTGTGGTCACCAAGACATGGTATAAACAGGAAGCAAATCCCTGCCAGAGCCAGGAATGGGCGTGTTTTGAATTCAAGGAGTTAAATTCACTAGAGTGTGGTTACACCTATTTAAATGAAAATGTGTTATAACAATGTTTTTGAGATGCTGTTTCCCTCGAGTGAGCTCTGCTAAATGACATCTTTTCCAGAATGTTCCTTGAGCTGAACTGGCTTAAATTGCAGCAGTTTGAAGACCACATGTAGAAGGGGATGTTGAGGAGGGTTGGCTGTCCATGGCAGGTGGGGTGAAGCTCCTGATCGGGCAGCACCATAGTTCTACGTAGCACCTCAGCCATTATGGTGAGCAGAAAACATCAGAAAAGATGCTTCTGACCAGAGAGCCTTAAAGATGACGATAAACATGACCAACAATTGTTCTAGATCAAAGAGTAGTACCGAGACCAAAGAGCCAACACAAAAACTCAGACCCCCTTAGAGATGTGCAAGAGTTGATCAAATCTCAGTTAGCAGTAGCTATGTTTTTTTGTAGTAGACACGGAGTTAATATAATGTATTTTGTAGTTGTTCACTTTTGTCACCAATAAGGATGGATGCTGAGAAAATGGAGGTCAGGGTTCCAGGATTGTTAGGGGTCTAGAGGACATGGCCTACATGGAAGGCTGCAAGTACATCGATAATATATTGCTCAGTCATGAGGATCTTGGGACTTCATATGGTTACACTGATTTGATTAAAAATATTTTTCATTTATCTAATACAACAACACATAAGGCAGCCTATAATGCTTCAGAGAGAAATTTAATTTTCAATTATCATGTAAAAATAATGTAGAAAACCTGCTACATCCACCCCCAAAAAAAGTAGAATGCAAAGTTTGGTAAATAATTCTGAGTTGGGATTTTGTGAAAATATTTATTTTTCCATAGTTATTACCATGAAAAATATTTTATATGGTATACCCGATCACAGCTATGCTCTTGTGGTAGAAACACCAAACCTCAAAGTGATGATTTTCTGATCTCTGCAAAGACCGAACACATCAGATACGTTCTTCATGAGTTATTCTGGTTTCTTAGTTTATCTCTGATCATCTAGTTTAAGACAAAGTCAGGTTATGTAAACTCATTAACTCGTTATCCATCTAACATTCTTCATTATCTTTGTTTTTCCTTTTAATTGGCAACCACCATCTTTATGTAAACCAGGTGGCTGCTGGGTTTTCCTCTTCAGCAGCTTCCTGTACCAGAGAATATAGTTACACTGCTTTGGTTTCTTGCTTTGTTACTTCTTTTTTTCTGAGCATTTGAGCTCTTACTCATGCTGACAGTCGAGGCCGGTTTGAGTCACAGCCTTGTGAGAATCTTTCTTGAAGATTTGAGTATTACTACGAGATCTGTCACAGTGTGAAACACAACGTATCATGTTCCTGTCTAGAAATGACTTCCCAGAAAGCTGTGACGCTGATCCTTCATTATACAGACACACTTGAGGAGGTTGATACTTGAATAACCCCCAAAACATTGTCAATATCTCAAGCATAAAGCTATTTATATAAGTATATGTTTGTAAGCTGGTGACTGCTGCAGGCACAGGTACCAGTTGATTATAGCTGATTATAATACAATTGAATGCATCATGTAATGCAATCTGGCTTTGGTTTGATAAGGTGAAAACAAAGAGATGAACAAGGTTCTTTTATTCATGAGCTCTTAAAAACTGTCCTCAGTAGGTATGAAACTGTGTAGAATGGAGTACCTGGCCCAAGTATTTTAAAGGTTGGAAAAGGAAGTGAAGTACAGAAAAACAGGAGTGACGTGCATCAGGGCACTGAAACTGGTAGTAACAAAGAAGCAATATTTTTCTCCCTTCCCCAAAGAGAAAAAATAACCTGAACTGCATGTTAAAACATAGATGCTTGTTACTATCATAGCCCAAGTTAGGCAATCACAGGATACATTAAATGATCAAGAAAACAGTACGTAATTGAGCTATGAACCCTACTTTCATTGTGTTGGTAGACAAATAGAAAAAAAAATACCTAAAAGAATAAAACAAACTCCAGTAATTTAAAAATTATTGGACCTGCAATATCTAAGTCTTTTTAAGGAGTAATACAATCAGAAGCTACATCTGACTGGTAAGGACTGTAAATTGCAGTGCCTTGCATGTGACAGAGGTCCATTTTGCCAGGTGGTGATGGATCAAACCGAAGGTTGACTGGTTTGGCCATTTTTTCTCACAGTACCAAGTGGTACATATCAAGTGTTTGGGCTTAATGTTTCTAACTAGATTACTGCATTTAAGCTTACAGGAACAACTGAGTGTTTAAATGTTATTTATTTTTGAAATATCAGTAGTCTGATTTTTTAAAATTTAAAGTAAAATAAAAATATTTAAATAAATAAGTATATTTTAAAATAGAAATATTAATTCCGATATTGAATTTTATTTCCTTGGACTAGATAAATGTTGTTTTCCATGAAGCAATAAGAAAACAGAGATCTGAAACCCATCCTGTTTTGTGTCTATGAGTCTCCATCAGCTGCTTAACCTTCTACTGACCTATGTACACTCACTAAGCTCAGGGCACTTACCCTCACTTACCTTCTGCCAAGGATGATACAAGCCAAGCATCATTGTTGAGTGAAACAGAAAAAGAAGAAAATGAGGAAAGGGGAATCTGTGTATAGAAAAATGTGGTCCTGAGGCTTTAATGGCCTGAAAGTGTAAATTTCAGTGAAACCTCAGCCAGTGGCTTGGAGCTCATCCTGATGAGCTTCATGCAGGGAGAACATGACTCCTCCACAGCTTAAAGCAGTGTTGCACTGCAGGGGGCTGATGTTTTGCAGTAAGGAGCACTGTTCTGGGCTTTGGTAGGCAGGGCATCCTGCTAGAACAGGTGCCAATGGAGCTGAATTATGCTTGTTGCTTCCAGCTCCTCACCAGCACCACCTCACAGCGCCACACAAGCCAGCACCTCACCATTACTGGGCCTCACTTGGGCCCCTATAAATGCAGTGCTACTTGATTTCCATGTTCACACAGCTTCCCACCAATGCTGCACAGAGATGTATCTATCATCTGGCACAGGAGTTCCACTTACATGTTACGTGAAGAGCAAAATCCAATTGACACTTCTGCTTTTGTGCAACTTGCCCACTCTTTATCTCTTACCCACACAAGCACACACCTTGAGCATTTCTTTCTGAAACTCCTTTCCAAGGCTGCCGAGCTACACCTTCATCAGACCAGAAGTGCTACTCTGCACTGTTGACCTTCATCCCAGCAACATTGTGATGGATATAGCAATTTGTTTTCTTGGCACAGTTTCTGTGTGATACGGTAGATAAATTATATCAATCAAACAAGCAATCCACCCATCCCAAATGGATAATAAAAAAATGTAAGAACTGATGTACTGAATCTGGCCAGAGGTCCCTCTAGTTCATTAATCTTCCCTTGAAAGTGGCTGACACAAGACGCTTGGGAAACAGCAGACAAGCAAGAAAAAATGTGTGGTGACTCTTTCCCAGTTCAGTACCCATCCTTCAGTGATCTGCAACTAACTGACCTGCTGAAAGGTGACATCTTCCTGTTTCACAGCACTTGAAGTGTTTTTCTTTCATGAACCTGATTTCTTCCTGGAGATGCATAAAATTTTACTATCTATAGCATTCTCTGGAAGTGGATGTTCCACAGCTTTTTGCCTTAGATGTTAGCTTGATTTCAATTTTTTCTTAACCTCACTAGCCTTATTTTCTTAATTTTAAGCCTGATATAATTACTTTCCAACTAGTGAGTTAATAAATCAAAAAGTTATGGTGTAGAATTTAAGAAAGGTACTGAGGGATTTATCAAGGAAATAAGATCTCTTCTCCCTGGTATCCAGTGATAAGATGTGTCAGAATGCTTAAAAGCTACACTAGAGGAGGTTTAAACTGGAAATTAGGAAGCGTTTCTTTACTAGGAGGGTGGTCAAACACCAGAGCAGGTTTCCTAGACAGGCAGTTGATGCCTCGAGCCTGTCAGTGTGTAAGAGACATTTGAACAATGCCCCTAATAACATGCTTTAACTGTTTGTCAGCCCTGAAGTGGTCAGGCAGTTGGACTAGATTATGGTTGTAGGTCTCTTCTGATGGAAATACTCTATTTTGTTCTGTTCTATTCTGTTCGAAATAGTAGAAAATATGTAAATACCCATGATGCTGAAAAATTTTCAGCAGTAATAAGACATGAAGAGAGGAAACTGAGGAGAACTCTGTTTCGACTGTGAAGGAAAGTATTTCCCATCAGTGCACTGTATTCCTGTCTGAAATATCTATTAAGGGATTGGTTGTGTCTAAATATGGACTGGACCTAAACCCTTATGAAAGAGTAAGGATACTTCTGCATTGGCATTAAATAGCTTTCCCTCTTTGCAGTGAGTTCCCTTACTTTCTTCTACACCTGGGGACGAAGCTGTAGATACCATGGTTGTGTCACCACTCTTTTTGCTTTGGCATCTGTCTTACTTTGGATTTTGCTCCATCAGTTTCAGACCTGGGTTATAAATGGAATATTGTGCTGGTTTTGGCTGGAGAAGAGTTAGTTTTCTTTGCAGTAGCTAGTATGGGGCTTTGTTTTGGATTTGTGCTAAAAACAGTGCTGATGACACAGGGCTGTTTTAGCTGTTACTGAGCAGTGGTTGGATGGCACCAGGGCCTCTTCTGCTCCTCACACTGCCCCATCAGTGAGTAGGCTGGGGATGCACAAGGAGTTGGGAGGTGACATAGCTGGGACAGCTGACCCGAACTGCCCAAAGGGATATTCCAGACCATATGATGTCCTGCTCAGCATATAAATCTGGGGGAAGAAGGAGGAAGGGGGGGGTACATTTGGGGCAGTGACATTTGTCTTCCCAAGTCACCATTACATGTGATGGAGCCCTGCTCTCCTGGAGATGGCTGAACACCTGCCTGCTGATGGGCAGTAGTGAATTAATGCCTTGTTTTGCTTTACTTGCACACACAGCTTTTGTTTTACCTATTAAACTGTTTTTAATCTTAACCCATGAGTTTTCTCACTTGTACTCTTTGATTCTCTCTCCCATCCCACTGTGGGGGAGTGAGCGAGGGCCTGGGCAGAGCTTAGTTGCCAGCTGGGGTTGAAACACAACAATCATACATCATTTTATCTAATCATCATTATACATGAGGGAATGAAGTAAAAAATCTATTTATCTGCTCCTCCATTTAATGTCCCATTTTATCTAATGAAGACACAGCTAGTTTAGGAAATTGTAGGAGTACAGTTCTCTGGTCAATAGCTGCACAGCATTAGCTGAATCTGCTCTAGGTACCTCCCATCACAGGGAGGCAATTGTCCTTCCTTGTGTTCCTTGGTCCTTCTAGCCCCTGGACACACACATGGCAGTGGTATGGAAGTAACCCTTGCAGAGCTTCCTGTGCTGTAGGATTTTGCATCTCCTCCATGCTCTCTAAGAACACAAAGACAAATGTGAGAGAAAATAGTCAGGCTTTGCATCTGTGTGGATTTACTGCTTATTAAACCACCAGCATTTCTGGAGCTCAGATGCCCAGACTGGAAATCTAAATAAGTTGGTAAAAATAAACAGGGCAGATAGAACTCAGTGCATTAGGTTTAATCCCAATGATAGCGTGGTGTGGCCTCATTTAACACTGGGAACTGGCAGAGGTAGTAGATAAGGAGAGAGTGGTGACAGATGCCAGTTGGCACCAAATAAGAAAGCTTGGGTTTATAGCCCACACTGGGAGTTAATAATGGCTACAAAAGAGGGCACACAGACAAAATTGTATGCACTGGTGAAAAAGCTTCTTAAAAGTCAGCCTTGACAAATGAAAGCTGGGGTTTTGTATGCTCCAACGTAATGACCATGCTGAACAGAATACATGTGCCACTGCAGAGGTAATTGCCAAAAACTTTTTTCAAGGTTCTTTTAAACTTCCTCTTCTTTAAAAAAAAAAAAATCTAACAAAACAGAGCTGACAAAAAAAGAAACATGAATTTTCTGAATGACTGTGTCTTACAAGTCCAAATTTTCAGTCCTTCATTATAACAAAGAATGATCACTGGACAGAAAACTGCATTGGGATTCATCAGTCTGGCTTTTTAAAATTACTCAAGCCTCTATGTGCATCACTTTATATTTACTCTGAGAAGTGCTGTGCTTACAAATAACTGGCTGGGAGACATTAAATGTCAACATACATCTGTTATGTTTTTTTTTTTTTTCCCTGGATTATCAGAGTAAACAGGGAAAATGTCAAAGTTTTCATTGCTTACCTTGCAGAGGGTGAGGTGCCCTGCAGGGCAGGTTACTTTGCTGTTGTTGCTGTCAGGCTCTGCCTCTCACCCTCTGCAGTCAGTTGTCTGGCATGAGGTGGGCAGGAGTCTAGTGTGGAGTTTACTTGCAAATAAATGCTTGAAAGTGAGCTGTGGGGCACAGTTAGCATGTGGAACTAACTGCAACAAGGTATTACAAAAAGGAATATATTGGCAGGCTTTTCATAGATATAAAAGCATATATAGAAATGATTTGGGGTGAGATGTTGAGCAAATTGTTTCATCATCTTACGATGGTTCAAAATGAAGATAATTATACTTACCCTACTGAGTAAACTAATTAGAGATCTAAACATAGAAACCACAGTATGTTCCTAATGTGATTATCTTCAGCTCAAGGAAGAGAGCATAGCAGACAGATAACAGGAAAAGGAAACAAAGGGAATGTCAGCCCTCGCTCTGGTGCCCAAGTGGCAGAAATACCTTCATGGCACGTAGATGAGGACTGAGGAGGAGGAGTGCATCAGGCACCTCCACAGCTTTCTTTCTCCCTCACCAGCATGGTCTTGTATATCTGTGGTTGTCTGGGTGTCAGTTAACTAAATAGAAATGGCATCTTCTTCATTTTGACCACTTGCTGACTCCAGGATAGGTTGAACAACTTCATCTTTTGCTCTGCTTTCTTCAACAGACAGCACATGCTGCTGTGAAGACCTAGTTTATCACTGACATTGAATATAAGATGGGAAGAAGATTTTTTTATAAATTTGTACCAGTGATAAGTCCAAGGACTATATGAGGATAAAGCTGAAGATGAAGTTCATTGTTTGATTTTTGAATAGTCTTCAAAATACAATGCAATATTGATACTATAAAGACTCAGTATTAAATTAATATGTTGGTACCTAACTACTGCCTACACTTGACATTGATCAGGTATCCAACAGGGAGAAATCTGTGCCCTTCACACACTTCAGACTGAATTTAACCCAATGAGACCTTGCAGTAGAGCTTAAATAGTGAAACCCTTTTGCAAATGCAGGCTGAAACAATACCCTCCATATTATTCTTTGTTTTATTGCTCCTGATTGAAACAGATTTAATCAAAGTCTTTATTATTTCTCCATGCATTCCACAGCATACTGATCTCAAAACCTCTAAAAAGGAGAGTAGCTTCATATTCTCCTGGTTTGTCTCTGACTGGCCTAACATTTTCACTTTCTTTTCTGACAGTTTACGTTTAGGTGAGAAAGCCTGAAGGCAATATCTTAACTTGGAAGGCATTGCCAGCAGGGGTGGCCCCTGTTAGTAGAGTGCCTGTGATTATGTACTTGACTTATGCAGATTTTTTTTTTTAATTAACATGGAATAATTTAAGATTTTCTCACAATTTTAGAGCAGTAAGTGATGTGCATGGTTCTGTATTTTATAACTGGACCTTGACCCAGGTGTGCTCATTTGGTTTGGTGGGTTTTTGGTAGCGGGGAGGGGCCCCAGGGGTGGCTCCTATAAGAAGCTGAAAAGCTCCCCCAGCTCCAAGCCAACTAGCTGGCCAAGGCTGAGCCGTTAGAGAGACAATAGATGTGCCTCTTCAATTAAGATATGAAAGAACTGATATAAGACCTGTTTGCAGAAAGCAAGGTAGAAGAGCTGAGCTGGAGAGGTGACAGCGCTGCTGGAGCGGCGATCCTGAGGTTGGGGAGGAAGGAGGTGCCTGAGCAGAAGTTCCCCTGCAGCCCATGGTGAGATGGCAGGCTGTCCCCCTGCACCCCATGGAGGAGAAACACGGTGGAGCATGCCCTGAAGATGCCTTGGAGGGGCAAATGTGGACCCGCTGAAACAAAAATTCGGAGCTTCCAAACCCCCTTGCTTTCTAACACTCCTCACCGAAGTGGGAGGCTAGGTGTGGCTGGGTAAGGATTCCGAGATAAAGACCCGATAACAACAAACAAGCTGTTATTAGGGAGGTACTCTTTATTGCAGCGCTGGGCAGCACTGGGGATTCTTCAACCATAAGTGCTCCAACGAGTTAGCAAAACACCCCAACTAATATACACCAAACCCATGCATTTTCATATTTTATGTCAATGAGTTCCCAGAATTCTTTTACATAGTAATTTTATTTCGTGGAATGGGCTATCTTTGTAATTATGCATGCTCGAGGGTCTCCTGGGGGCATCTTTGTTGATTCTAGTCCTTTGTCTGTCTCCAGTTCTGGTCCTGTCTCCAGTCTCCCGCTGGTACATTGCCCAGGTGGGTCAGAATCAACATGAGTGTTGTCTGTAGAAGACTTGATGGTATCACAACCTGCACGATGGTTGGCATAATTGACTGACAGTTTCACAAAGTACATTGTTTTAAAAAATAACCCATTCAGTACAGCAAAGTCATCAATTTCTATCACTGCAGCCTGTGGACTTGGATCTGCAGCTGTGGAGGACCCCGTGCCAGAGGAGGTGACTGTTCCGGAGGCAGCTTGTGATTCTGTGGAAAGCCTGCTCTGCAACAGTTTGCTCCTGAGGGACTGTACCTCCTGGGAAGGACTCATGAAGGAGAGGTTCGTGAAGGACTCTCTCCCATGAGAGGGACCCTGTGGGGAAACAGGGGAAGATTGTAAGGAATCCTCCCTGGGGAGGAAGGAGCAGCAGGAAACAACAGGCTGTGAACTGACTAAACCCCATTCCGTGTCCCCCTGTGCTGCTGAGGGGAAGGAGGGAGAGAAATCGGGAACAAAGTAATTTGGGCTCAGGAAGAAGTGAGGGGTGAGGGTAATGTATGTAAGCACTGCTCTTTGTTTTGTCTGCATCCTGTGTGCATTCGATTAGTGTGAAATTATTTTTCCCCAAGTTGGCCCGGGACTGTAAATGGTGAGTGAACCCTCCTTGTCTTTGTCTCGACCCACAGAGTTTCTAGTTAGCCTTTGTGCTCCTCATCCCACAGTGTACGTGTGTGTGGGGGTGGTGAGCGAGCGGCCATGTGGCTGGTTCTTTGTTGTGTTAGGCCCAAACCACGACACCAGGTCTTCAGTCAGTACAAATTTATCTGCTGCAATTCCAAGTTCTGTCAAGGTTCTGACGGTAATAAAGGGCTTGGCTCAAGTAAACTGGGCTCCATCCCACTAACTTCTAGATGGCAGTACTGTTCCTTTGCACTGTCTTTGCAGTTGTCTCCAGAAAATGAGTAAAAATTCCCTGAAAGGAAGAAGTCCATTTCTTCTCACTCCTCAGAAGGACACCTTGAGGTCAGTTCCTCAATTATTAATTCTCTTTGTCAGAATACATGGAGAGGGTCCTAACATGAAACCATTGCTTGCAAAAGGTTGTGGTTTCCAGGGCAAAAAGTGCCATGCAACCTGTTATGAGAAATAAATAGAGTATCCTGGGCAGATTTTTCTGAGTGGTGATGAATATCTTCAGACTGCTAAATGTAAGACTGATTTATTTTCTTTTCTGCTTTCTTAAAATCCCATTAGTTTCTTTTGTTTCAACAAGGTGGTCAGGAGATTTGTTTTCAAAGGTTTCTTGGTAGAAGAATTCTCTTGGTTTTTATTTTGTTTTGTTAATGGCATGCAATAATCCCCCTACAATGCACTGTCTGTCATGTTCAATTGCTTAATTAAGTTACTGTGGTGAACTCATTAAGACTATAAAAAAATAGTTCCTGAATGTTCTGAGAAAGCATAAAGCAGATCCATGGTTTTCCAAATTGTGTGAGAAGCTGCTGTTTTTGTCTCTCGGCTGGTCTACATTCTACTTTTCTTGTATCAGTTAATGAGTATGAAGCTACTTAATTAGCAATATGTCTTATTTAAAAAGCTAAAGAAAAAACGGATTAGGTAGATGATCCAAATTAGATGGTAGAAGTATTTTACAGGGTAGATTACATTTGGCAGAATCTCTGAGGCAAACTCCAAGTGTTTCAGTGGAGCTGCAGAAGGGATGACTGTGACTGGTAACTTCTAGGCAGGACTGGGACTGCCTTAATAAATGGATATGCTAATCACAGTGGAGAAATACCCCTCTACATTGCATGCAAATGACACTGATGCTATATATATTCTGGCTATAAACAAAGAGCAATTTTATAACACTGAGAGCATTTAAAAGTTGCAGTTCCTTGCTCATTTCTGTTGATTTTAACAACAGCTAATACTAGGCAGCCCTGTGGCATTTTAAGCAGGAGGTCACACTACAATGACAAAATAGATCTCTCCAGCCTTGTGAACAAAAAATATAACATCTATAAATAACAGATGTTAGAGGTTCATAGGAAGAGTGGAGTCAGCTCTCCCTAGACATCCAGAACTGTGGGAACTGCTTTCCCTCTCTTCTCCCTAAAAAATCGAAGCCTAATATGAAGGATCTTCAAGTTCAATGCATTCTATAAAAGGCACTGCCTATCACTGACCTTATCACTTGATCAACACATTTTTAACAAGGAACCTACTGGAACAGGTTGCCCAGAGAACGTGTGGATGCCCCTTCCCTGTAAGTGTTTCAGGCCAGGTTGAATGGCGCTTCGAGTAACCTGGTCTAGTGGGAGGTGTCCCTGCCCATGCAGGGGGGTTTGAACTAGATGATCTTTAAGGTCCCTTCTGACCCAAACCATTCTGTGTTTCTATGTACAACATTTCTCTTCAAACTTCAGTGTAAAGCTTTTAGAGGCATAAAATACTGAGTTGACTGTATTTGAAGAGAGGTGGGATAGAGAAAATACTCCTCCTTGTTACTTAGTTTGATGATTTAACTCCACTATGGAATTTAAATTATTTAAGCAGCTATATGTTAAACTACATTTTTAATCAGTCACCTTGAAGACTATATAGTTGCTCATAAGCTGTAGAGAGAGAAGATGATGTTCACATTGTGCAACAAAGTGTTGTAAGTGTCCCAACCTCCCTCTGGCTCAGCTAGCTTAGCTAACCCGGAGAGCAGCATTAATGTGCCACTTCTGTGATTATAACTAGCAAATTGCAGACAAATTCCACTTCTCTATCCAGATCTGCTCCTCACCAGTCATTGATCTCTGTCACTTGGTGGACAGAGTGCAAAGAATCACCCTGCATTTTAATATTGACAATTTAAAAGAATGAAAGGTCATATTTGTACAGAATGGAATAGTAGCCTTGAAAATGCTGACCTTGAAAGTGCCTGCAAAGCAGCAGTTACAGTGAATAACAGTTGAACATCCTCTTGTGTAGAGATGCTGTGATTCAAAGTGTTCAGACACCAAATGTATCACCAGGTGCATGAACTGGCATTATGTTTACCAACCCATGACTGGAATAATGAGCTAAATGCTTCTTCATCTCTCACTCATGTGTCTTGCACACATTATATGTCTAAGTAATGAAAAGCTCAGATTAGTTGCACTGCTGGCAAATATTTGCTTTAACTGTCCACATACCTTAGGTTCTCCATCAGTTAAGGATTAGTAAAATGCCAGTCTGTATCTGACTGTTTCAGACTGGCAGATTAGTATCTGCCAGTCTGAAATGCAGGGATGCAAGCACTGAGCATTTAGTAACAGGTATTATGTTTTTCCCCTACAAATATGCAGTAGGTTTCCTTTGTACTCTCTATATTTTTATTTTTTCATTGAACTCATGTTCATTTTTACAAGATTGCTTTGTTCTTTAAGTATATTACCCATGAATGATACCATTGGTTATGATTTCAACCCAGTAAACTAGTATCTGAAAAGGTAGATACATGGCCACATTAATAAATGAACTTTATTTTATATTAAAAATAACCAAATTGATTAATCCTTGCAGCAAATGACAACAAAGTGCTCACAATACACAAAGGAACTACTATAAAATATTTGTTGTAGGTTCTGAGCATCAGAAATGCATAAAGGCTGTAGATGAAGAATTGCAGGGTTGTGATACAAAAGGAGAATAATACATCTTATTAGAAATCCTATCAAAATACTTTTGATGCCAGATTTTATCTTGTGGATTGAATTTTTGGAAACAATGAATGGTTCACAGAGCATAATTAAATCAATCAGTTAATGCATATTATAGCTTTCATAATGGATGATGGCTCTGCTCATATGACATAGAACCGTAGAATTGTAGGGGTTGGAAGGGACCTCTGAAGATCGAGTCCAACCCCCCTGCTGCAGCAGGATAAAGCGTACATGATGTAGGTGACTTGTCTACACGGGACAGGGATTT
This sequence comes from Hemiprocne comata, assembly GCA_020745705.1. Lineage (NCBI taxonomy): Eukaryota > Metazoa > Chordata > Aves > Apodiformes > Apodidae > Hemiprocne > Hemiprocne comata. The sequence continues at coordinate 89,098,652 of CM036588.1, forward strand.
GTGCTTTTTCCTGCCTTCCAGCCATTGGATTTCACTGTCTGTCCCATTGCCTTTGCTGGTGCAACAAGCCGTGACTGCTACAAAGTCTGCCCCCTTCTGCCAGCTCCCTGCCAGCCATCCTTCTCAGGTGAGAGAATTGCATCCACCTTTTTCTGTCTGCACTGGCTGCCATCATGTATCAATAGGTGATTTCAAGGACTCGCAGTCACCTGTCTGTTTTTCCAATAATCTGGTTTCTTTTTCAGATCTCTGGCTGTAGTGGCCTCAAGCTGATCGAGTCCAGCAATACTACCCGAAGTTAAACTGAAGGTTCCTGTTTGAAATTATTGAGACATGCCCGTAGCATTTCAAACTTCAATGTAAATTCCTTAAGATGATAAAGCTGTAACTTTGTTTTCATGGAGTGTGCAAGTAAAAAGACTATACAAAAGTATGAACATCACCTATATAACTCATCAGTGTGAATGGACTTTTCTGTATCACTGGAAGATAAAGCTAATTTTTGACAATTAACTGGAAAAAGCTAACGTGAACAGTTGAATAATCAGTATTAAATAGCATTTGCCTTCTGTATCTATGATTATATTGCTATCCCCTGGACATCTGTGATGATTCAAGCATCGGGCATCTAAACAACTATGTTTTATAATTGTACCAGAAATAAAGAGCTTGTGTTAAGATACAGTTCTAAAAGAGTTTTCATACAAACAGAAACACAGAAATAAAACCTAAGAGTTCTCCTTCTTTAGGAGACTATGGCGGAAGCTTTGTTTATGTGGATGAATAGTTGCATTGAATTCTGAATTATTATTTATCTGGTCCTGCAAAACCAGCACTTAGGTGTGAGTTAAGATGCCTGCTGACTAAGTTGCAGCGTAGTGTTGCGGTAGTGATAGCAAAGTTACAAAATTAATTGCATTTATGTAACATCTGTTGCCTAAGCACCTCCAAGCACTTTACAAATGTTAACTAACGAGAAGCCTGGCCATGCTCTTTTTGAAGTCAATGGCAGGATTCCAGTTGTCCTCAAAGGGAGCAGGCACAGGCTCTGAGCCTCATAATAATGTAAAAGTAGGTTAAGGATCTCTGTGTTCACTGGGAAAGGGAGGGATAGTGGAGCCGAGGAACAGAATCCAAAAGGCTTTTCTCTCACTGTAGGGCTGTCTTTCCCTGGAAGAAAAAGTAATATAATTTACTGGTGAGACCACAAAATGAACCATAAAGAAGGAGCTGCCCACAAAGGCTTAAACTATTGTTGCCTCAGAATGTGACCTTTGTCTTATTCCAAAGACAACAACTGGAGACAAAGCTGGGCTTCCCAAGATGTTCCTTTCCAGTGGCTACAATGGCCCTACAAATAGCTGCTCCTTGGAAAGGCATTTTTCTTTCTCTCTGAGACTTCCTCTACAGAGGTATACAACATTTCTAGAAGTCTAGTTACTTTGCCTCTAAGTTTTCTGTGTCCACGACTGACATGTTTTCAGATCAATGCTCTTGGCTTCTTGAGCCATAGTAAGTAATCTTATGAGGAACAGAAGTCAGTATGTATTTGCAGTTTGCTCTTAAGCACTTTCCTGGTGGTTGTCCTCAGCACTGATTCCCATTTTAATCAAGTGCTCTGGCATCTTGTCTTCATTAAAATTCTCACAGGCAGCCAGTGGTGCCTCTTTTCTATCATGTAGCTCCATACAGAAGTCCACATGGAGGCACAAGGGTCACGACTCTGTCCGAAGCTGTAGGCCTTGTGCAAAGATAAATAGCATTGAGTTAAATAGCACCATTTCAACAGTAACTGGAACACAGTCCTACAGAGGATATTTTCAGAGCCAATAAATGAAAGGGGGGGCTTTCACAGCCTATTTCAATGTTGTTTCAAAACAAAAAAGCCTCAACAATGTATCCAAAGAGAAGGAAGCAGAAAATAGCTGGTGGTAATTTTCCTCTAGTCTGCTTACACTTTAGGAGATTGAATTAATGTTTTGTGAATGATGCCACCAGGGAGCCTACGGCCTATTTCCAGACAGCTATCCATCAAACTCTCACATGACACAGGAAATGCATGTGAAGGCACTGGAAGTTCCTGTGATGCCATGTGTATCACCTTGTTCATGTGGTTCAGTGAGAACTCCTGTAGCAGGTAAGACCAATATAGCTTAGATTATCCGGACTTTACAGAAGACATCCTCACAGAAACTTGTTCCTGCTCACCACTGCTGTAGAGGTAAGCAATGCTCATAAGTATTAAGCAACATATTAAGATTAATCTATACAAGGGGATTTAAATGGGCATTTTTTTGTGGGTACAGACAGGACCATCTTCCTGCCTTAGCAGTCACATAATTTATTTTATTATACTCTCAATGGCATCAGCTTTAGAGATGTAAAGGTGTTACTTATCTCTGCAATATAAGCCTCCCCCCTATTTCTAGCCACATTGCTGCCTGCCTCCCAGTTTGTATTCTGCTCACCATCCATCTTCATTGACTTTTTCCTCACACCAACGCGAGATTAGAACACCACGGGAAATTAAACAAAGTGCATATAAATCATGTTTATTGTTGCCTCGGATACAGAAAGATAAGATTCAATAAAAAAGGCATGATGACTCATAGTTTTATTAGTATACTCAGTTTTTCATGAGCTGAGTCTTCATAAAGAAAATGGTTTAATTGGACCACTGAGATCTAGAAGAATTCGTGTATTCCTGGCTATTTATCTTCTGAAACCTCAGTTTTTGATTTTCTGTAGCACTTATGACCATGAGGGAAAGAACTGTACTTCTCTCAGAGAACATGACAAATTTCTAAAAGCTAGAGAGGTTTGTGAAAGCAAAATTCATCTTAGCTGCAGTACCTGAAGAAGAGAGTTGGTGCTTAGGTCTCTGAGCAGCCTTAACTGGGGAGGAAAGAAAACTTTCAAAGCAACAAACAGAACTGGTGGTTCAGTGTTGTTCTGCCATCTGCTACTCTCAGAAAGCATAAAACCCCCATTGTTAATGGAACTACAATTTCTCTCTGCCTAATTACAGGATAAGTAGACTAGGAGAATCTTATTTTTACTATTCCTCATAATTATTGATCTTTATCACAATCTTTTATAACTTTATTTCTATGAAATAAAAATAATCTAATTTTCATGACAACCAAGCTCATGAGCAATACAAAAAAGTAACATTCAAACATAGGGTCTCTCAGTAGCCATTGTCCTAACTCATGGCTGGAGGCTTCCTTGTTCAGTCCATGGTTTGTTTGTCATTTTACCTGACACAAAGCAGAACTTATTATGCTGATCAAGACAAATACCTGCTAGATGCTTGTGGGTATTTTATTAAGGTGGGGAAAGGTGGTGTGGTGCTAATTTACCAGCCATGAATAGCTCAGCTTTCTGGGTCAAACACCAGCACAACTGCTCACATTGGAGCACTTCTGGCAAACATCAGAACAGTGACAAAACTGGCCAAAAATACACGTTTCTTTGGAAAGTCAGAATTTCTTCAGAACCTCAAAATGAAGCCTCAGAGCCTCAGTTGTCACGATGGTGCAAGGAGAAAACACAATGTCAATATGTGGTTTTGCAGCTGAGGCTTTCACTTGCCCAGCTGTGCTCCCCAAACTGGAGTTCAGCTCTCCCCAGTGATGGCGACAAGGCTGCTGACACATCATGGTCCAAGGCAGCACTGCAAAGCAAGGACGAGCAATGTTTTGTAAGACGCTGAATGGACATTGGAAGTGGAATGGCTCACAGGACTTATTCTGCACAATGCAAATGTCACTGGAAATGCAGAAACCAGACATAAAAGGAGTGTACCAGCAGCTTCTGGGAAGCCTGCTGTCTGTGCTAAAATTGGTCCAAGCTATCAGTGAGTATTCATCAACTGAAGCTGCAATAACATCATTCAATGTCTATCTAAATAGGGCTTCTCAGTAGACATCTGAAAGCCAAAGACAATGATAGCCCAGCAGTATTTAAGTTTAAAACACATTTATCTACATAACTACTTTTGACTCAACATGAATGCTACAAGCTGCCAACTTCATATGCTCATTAAAGCCATTAACATTGGACCTACTCCACAAACTTAACCTTATTTTCTAATAAGCTCAAGAAAAGAAGTTGTACAGCTTCATACTGAATGTGTTCAAAGATGAGATTCAGCACCTGGTCAGTTAGGAGAGAACGTGCTGGAAAGCAGCAGTTAGTGAAAGAATACAAAGATAAGAACTTGGAGGTGTTAACTTTTGAGTTTTGGAGATTTTGACCAATACTTCATACAACAGATTAGTACAGTGCCCTGTAGTGGTGGGCTGAAAACGGGCCAAACTGGTGGCTAGTGTCTTGCCATTTGGGGACAAAATGTTGCATAGGGCAGAGTGTTTTCCACTGCTGAAACAACCTATCAACAAACTATACTAATTGCTGTAACAAACCTCTTTTGCTTGAAGTGGTTAATCTTTAATTGCACTGGGAAAAAAATCTTGATAAAATCACAACTGACCTACAGTTCTTTAGTTGCAAGTACAAATTCTTGAAAATTTTGGGCAATTCTTTCTAGTGACTTTTCTTATTTTTCTACAACAAAGTTTAGTGACTGCAGCTAAAAGCAATTTGTTACTAGGTTAATTGCTGACTTGCAGTGCATTTTATTAAAAACTATTTGTCATAATAATATCGACAGCCTAAGAAGGGGCCACCTAGCTGCACTATCTACCACACAACATGCACTCTTGCTTAGTAAGTACTAGAATAAAATAATTCTAGTATTAGAGTTTTATTGGAATATGTTAATAGGGGAAGAAGTTAAAAAACATGAGGTATGCATTGACTGTAGTAAAATTGTTGCACTTTGAGCAAATTACTTTTACTGCTTACTTTATGGCACTGGCAATGAGTGAAGAATACAACACACGGATGTTTTAAAATATTGGAAACAGCAACAATGCCTGCTGCTCTGTAAGGACAGCTCCCCAGGGAATGGGACTTCAAAGGAAATTTTGAGTTAAAGAAGCACACGAAAGCATGTGTGCTCTTCAAAATAAAGCACACAGTAAATATCAATTTACCCAAGTTGATTTTTACTGACATTAGAACAAACTAGTGAGTTTCTGGAAAAACCTTCCGATGGGAGTTATAAGGGCAAACAATAACAATGCTTATAAATCAGTTTGATTAATCTATAAAAGGAAATATGTGAGGTGGTTGTCACATAAAGCCAGAGACTGGCCTTGCTGAGGCAATACTTGCAGCTCCAGTGTTCCTCTTAATGCTTGCTTTTTCAAATTTCCCATCTCAAAGCAGATGCAGTTCTAATATGAACAGATACTAAGCCAAACCTGCTCAATGACACATTCACTGTAACTCGTCCCTTTCTGGAATTTGACAACCATAAAAAAGAAATGAAGTGAGGAAATAAATATCAGTTCCAGCTTTCTGCCTTGTGTTTATAGTGTCCCGCCCTAGCAAAGCCTTCCAGGCTGTACAGTCCTTGCCCCCTGTCCTACACAGCCCCTCCCCAGTTCCTTTAACTGGGTTTTGGTTACATAGTGAGTCAACAGGCTTAGTAAATCAGCATAAATCACTACACGCTTTCATGACACACACGTATTACCAGATTTGTTTCATGCTGAGTGCCCAGATTTATGCTTACTTGTATCTCCTTGGCACTACAAGACTGACTCCTTAAATGTTTGTAAAATGCTATGCACTTGCTGGGTAAGAACTGTACACATGCAATTAGTAATTACTATTGTTTATCTTCAAACAAAAATTAGCATTTAAATCTGAACTCCTGAGTAATCTTGTTTTCAATCAAGAGGTTTATTTCAGAACACTGGAAAGAAGAGAAAAAATAATACTAAGGACTATGGTTTTATGGTAGTGTCAAAAGTACATAATTAGATCATATGTTAAATTAAGAAATCCTAAGCTTAAAATCCATGGGAAACAGGGGTGTAGTCACATAATGAAAACATGCTGGATGAGTAGGTACTTGGTTCCCTTCTGCCATGCATTTGCTAGTTGCCCACTCAGCCACATCTTGGGAAGGTACCAGGGCTGCTCCTCAGACAGCCCACTTAGGATAGTGCCTCTCTTCCTGGGACACTGCAAGAGCTATAGAAATAAAGAAAATGTGTGTTCAGTTTTATGTTTAAAATCTTGCTTATGGGCAAAAAACCCCAAACATCCCTTATATGTATCAGTAAAGGCAAGAATTTATTGTTTGTATAATGCAAATCTTCAGTTTAATTCAGGAATCATCAGTAGCCTAGATCTAATAATTACAGAAAAATACAGAATAATAATGAGGGTAGGGTACTTATATATGGAAAAAGTTACAGTAATAGCAATCTTCCTTCTACTTAGGGGGTCATAGATGTATGTTTTTTAACACACATTTACACCTTCGTCTTTCTTAATTGGTCTGTAGCTTCAGGTAACATCTGAATTTACTATATATGGTCCCATTTACGTAGTTTAGATACTGTTTATTCTTGGTTACTCCTAAAACCAGCTTGGTCCATCTCCAGGTCCGTTCTTTTAACTGACCATTATGGAGCTGTTTATGGCTGGGGGGTCAGTCTGTGCCCCATCTCTTATACTCTCCCCACCCTGCATGGCTCTACACCACACCTCGTGGCTCTGTCTCTCAGTGCTTCCACCAGTGTACCACCCTGGATTGCTCTACAGGGCATCGTGATGTCAGAGTTGTAAACATCTCATCGTACCTAGGGCTTCTTGTTACTGTTGTCTGTATTAAACACTTGGTCTACTACACAAAGATAAACTAGAATAAAACACATTAGATACATACACTTAGTCAATGACAGAAATTCTGCCACGGCTAAGCCAAGTAAAACAAAGCTGCAAGCAGGTCAGGAAAAGTTTGGGCAGAGCCTGGGGCCTTGCAAACTCAGGACAAAGCGGATGGCCTGTTGCTGGGCCACAGTGATGCCATGTTGCAGGGCTGCATGGGCACAAACCTGCCAATAGTGCTCCAGCAGCTCCACCAATGCTGCCATGGCTGGCCCTCCTGCAGCTCACGCTGTAACTGCGTGTCCGCTGGGCTCGGGTGTGAGCTCCTGCTCATGCTTCCATCCAGCCCACCCACCTGAGGAGCAGCCCTCTGCACTCCTAAATTTGCTCTGTGGTGTAAGGGCAGCCTGACTCGGAGAGCTCAGTTTTCACTCCTACACCTGCTTCAGCTGCTGTCCCCACTTTATCCTGCTCATTTGTGCTGTTGCTGCAGCAGAACCACAAGCTGCTGGGATTTAAGCCAGTCCACCCTTCACTCACCATCACCACATCTGCTCTTCTGCCTTTTGGGTAAGCTTTCCCATTCCACTGCTCTACTGAGGCAGCGTTGTACGAGTCTGTGTTTGGCCTTCAGCCTCTCATTACTGTGGGCTCCTCCAGGCTGCCAGCCCAAGTCATACACGTTCCTGACATGCAGCCCATCAGCAGGAAGAGTGCAGTCAAATCCTGGTCAGATCCCGACAGGGACACAACAGGCCTCGTGACTTCAGCTGATATATTAAGCACATCACAGCAATGCCATTCTGAGGGACGTTGCACATAGCAATGTGAGGAGAGCATCAGACGTGCAATGTTAACTTCCTGAAAGGCAACTGGTCTGAGCCATGCCTGGACATGCCCTAGCTTCTAGTCTTTGTGACACAGAGCTCAGCAAAGTGCTTATATTGTCTCAGCACAGAACTTTTTGCAATCCTTTTTTTTTTTTTTTTTCCCACAAGTCAATTTTTCAGAGGAGAAAAAAGGAAGGAGGGTATATAAGGGCATGCTGTGAAATGTTACCACAACACCAACGTGGCCAGGTGTCCCAACACACTGTTTGAAGCCAACACCCTTAACAAACAGTTCCCCCAAATGCTAGAAGAATTATTAAGGGATCTGGTGCACTGGGAGAAATCCTTCTGTGCTCTGAATGAGACCCCTAAAACAGGGGAGCTTCAGGGAGCCTTGCTGTTAGAAAGGATCCTGTCCTCCTCACAGACTGACTGGGTCTGATCTATGGATGAAACCAAGTAATGGGTTTATGCCTGCTGTTTGCATGGGTGACATGTTTTTATATACATAAACTGAGCAATTGTATCACTTTGAATTGTCAGAGTTGTTTGTTTTTTTAAAAATTTATTAATGAAACTTACCTCAGCAATTGCCACACAAAGGTTAAAATATTTTTAAACATGCGATTATGTGCATAAATATTCAAAAAGCAAAAAAGGCTGGTTTTGTCATGGTTGCAGCACTTGCAGACAAGTACTGTCAATTCACATGGAAAGTAACTTTCAGAACCAGCTGGCAGCTTGTGTTGCTTTACTTGGTTTGCTGCCTCCAGCCAGGTATGGTACAGTGAGCTGCAAAGGAAACCGTAAAAGCCAGTATTTTTCCCCCTACTAGAAACTGCCTTATATACTTGTTGGCCAATTTTTTCACAGTGAAACATTTCTGATGGGTCTGATGTTTTAGAACCCTGGGAATAGCAAAGCAACTTCTCCAACTGTGTTTCAGTGACCCAGCCCAAAGTCATGTAACAGCACCAATGCTGCAGAACTGTTAAGTCAACCATCTTAAACTTCTTTCTCTTTGGTTAATTTATTCTAACAATATCTATTTTCATAAAGGGTTGTCTCCTAAGTGAAGACAGTTTGTGGTGTGTGGGAAATGCTGCAACCTGTACTTCACTAAGAATAGTAACAATCATCATCATCATCATTGTGTGCATGTGAATTAGTCTAAGGAAAAGTTTTAGCAAAGTTAGGCTGTGATTTAGCTTCCCAATTGTGAGGCTGTTTTAGTGGGTTGCATTTGTTAATGTTAAAACTCACCAGAGGTCTGTACTACTGGTCTGTTTTAGGAGCAAGCTGTCCCAGACAGTGTAGCAGCCAATGCTTTTTGGCAAGGGCTCCTCTAAGCATTTCTAGTTGTAGAGCTATATCATGGGAGATCCTGGTGATGAACTGCCTACCACTCACTTCTTCCTCTGCTGTGGCAGATAAGCTATCCTTGTGGGAAGGTTGGTTGGCAGGTATAATTCAAAAAGTTATTACTTCAGATCAGTGCTCTTCCAGATCCAAATCTAAATTGATAAATGACATTATTTAAGGGAGAACGCATTTAGGCAATGGATATGGTCAAATAATAGCACAATTTTTGATTGAGCTCCTATAGTTCAGAATATTTCTCATTTTACTTACACATTTTGTGTTCAGAAGGCTATTAAAAAACTTTGCACAGCCTGAAGGGAATGCTCAGGCCATGCTGGCCTTTGAGATTTCATCTCTTCCCCATCTAGGGATCTCTCAGACATTTGTATCACCTCTGGGTTGCCCAGGCTCTGAGAAAGTCAAACAGGCCCAAGGCTGAGGATCTAATTACCTGTTTAGCTACATTAAGCTGAGAGACAAATCACTTTCCACTGGAAGTCAGTAAGCTTGTAAAAGTGATTTCACCAAAGCCACAAATAAAACCCACCCTCTCGTGGTTTGTTGTCACTTTGATACATTCTGGCAGAAACCTCTGAGGACTGCTGAGCTCGGAGGTGAAATGACACAAAATAAAGTCAAATCTGCAAATTGCGATCCTGTAATGTAGAAGCAATTAGTTCTCACATTAAAAATCCATGTCTTGCTATCTGAAAATGAATACTGAAGGGACCTGTTTTTCCCATTGTAGACACTGTAAAAACAGAGGAGCATGAGCACATGGTCACCACAGCGTAAGACCAGGAGAATATGCACCCCTATACCCAAACTAAGAGGCAAAAAATTTGCAAAATCTATCATGTGCATGTGGGAATCCCAAACCCTAGAGTTTCTTGAAAGATAAATTCTTTGGCAGAGGTAGACCAGAAACACTTCGAGCATTGGTTCAGTGATGAAGGTCCATAAACACTTACACAGGAACAAGAGTATGTGCAAGTCCCAGCACTGGCACTTTTGCCAGAGCTCGAGAAACAGCTCCTACAGACAAAAGGGCACATGATCCTTGCCTCACATGTCCCCCTTCAGGTTCAGAGACTGGCATCCCAAACTCCTGTGAATCTTTAGCTTGTTGCTTCTCAGAGAATGAAAAAGGCAAAGACGAGCATTTTATAAGATGCTTGGGTAAACTCATGTAGTGGTCAGGCAACCTCTTTAGTCCATGCCAAATAAAGAAGAGATGCAGGAGAAAAGAAAACCCTCAAATGCAGAAGAAATCAGAACTCATGCCCCAGTCCTAGAGTTTCAGATGTTGAATTTTGGCTCGTTTGCATACATTCCCACGGTTTAAAAGTACATTTACTTTTTCTAAGCAACCTGATGGGGCTCCTTAAATATTTTCTTGTACACTTTGTGAATTTAGTACAGTGCTCTGTTTAACATCATTATTGTTCCCCACAGTAATTAAATGCTCGCCTAATGAAGCCCAAAAATTAATCTGTGACAAAACACCCTGGGCAGAAGAACAGCCACAGACACTAGAAACTTAAGCAAATATACACCACACGACCTGCAAGAAATGAGGATATGTTGCAAGGTATTTTGCAACTTAACACCGTACATGGTTGCAGGCCATTACTTATTAAAGTACCTGTAAAGAGCAGGGAAGTAAACATGTTCAACATGAATTTCACTAGCCTGTCTTGGCCTAGGTCATAATTGCTTACGTGACTGTTTATCATTGTGGAACTCTGCTACATTTGAGCAACTAAGAACAAAATAATCTGCACGTCCCATATTGGGTGGGGTTGCTTTCAGGCCATGTCAAAAGATGACAAGCTCGGTTCCCCCTGAACTGTGACAGAGACCTGTGTGTGTGGTAGTAGGTTTCAGCTGTCCAAGGAGGTGAGTGCTCACTTGTTTCAGACCATGTTGAAGTGAAGCCTTCATCCAAATGGGTGCTTATGAGTGTTCCTCAACAGTCTCTTAATCCTGCAGGACAAAGCATTTTTGAGATTAATTTGGCTCTTTCAAATGGTGCAAGCAAGTGGGCATTTGTATCCTATAATCAGAACACTCTAAAAACTAGCTAATACTTCTGGTGTGTTCCTGATAACCTGGTTTAGCTATTGAGTCTAATAGTTGACTTGCCAACGCCAGTCTGGGGTAGCCAATCTCTACCATTTTTTGACTGAGACACTAGAGATTTGAGGCAGGTTCCTAAGGCAGAGGTTCTGGGATAACTGACATTGTTCTGCCTGCAGGGAGAGGTGTGGACAATGTAGGCAATTGTAGTTATCCTGCACCAAAAAGCCAATTATGTATCTGTGTATTAGATCTTCCATATCTGTACTGCTTCCTTCCTTCCTGCTTTATCTCCTCCCTAGTGCTGCAGTGCTCTGCACAATATGTCTGTGTGTTGCTCCCCAAAAAGAAAATGTGACTTGCAGACGTAAAGATCCATGCTTTTTTTTTTTTTCCTTTCATAGCTATAAACATGAACATCTGAGTCTAGATCAGTAAAGTACCAACTATGTAGGATTAAAATAGTCTCTAGCTTTGGCCTGATAAAGGAACACCAACCACTTTCCCAAAGGGAAAAGGCTGTTTTATTGGGTCCTGCAGGAAACAGGCAAAGCTCCTCCTGGGATAATACAGGCCAAAGTTCCAAGGAGAACAGCATGCACATAGGTATTATGACCTCACATAAATTTCAGAAAGCAACATGGGATTAAAAAAACAAACAGAAAACTCAAACAAAAAAGAGTTTCGCACTTTCCAGCTTGCAGGCCAAACCCAAGTATATGCATGAGCAAGTGGGAGAATGATGCAACTAAGCAGCATAGACCTTGCAATCCCTTCAGCACAAGCACATCTGTCAACAGGCTTTTTCATGTCAGGTATAAAACACATACCTGTGCTTCTATTCTATAGCACTACAAAATTTAATATATGAAATTTTGGCAGGTTTTTTAGGATCTATGGGTGGAATTGTATATGTGAGATAAATATTTATTACAAAGATTGAATGAATTAATATTTTCTATCTTACATGATGCAGCTTTATCCCTCTTAAACTTACATAGCTGTGTCAAGCATCACTGATTTAACTGATTTTTATGACATTTCTCTCATTTTAGTGTAAAATCATGCCTTTTATTTGTTTATGTAGAACCACCATGCCAGAGACCCTGTTAGTCTTCTTCCCAAATAAACTTTAAAGAAAGAGGTTGTCAAGGAAGCAGATGGCTGAGAAAAATACAGGTCCAGCCTTTATCTTCTTTCCCAAACATGCAAGCACCATCTGTTATGGAAAAGAAAAGGGAAAGCCTTTGCAGTTGGGCTGGACACACTAATTGCATGTTGGCCAGAAAGAGACTATTGGAGTCTATCGTGAAAGAAAAGGGAAGTTGTTCAGTCTCTGCTAAGGCCTGCACAGCTGATGATCCGAATCCAAGAGAGATGTCTGAATTGTACAAACCCTCATCCAAGGGAGAACCTGAAGCTTAAGTGTGGTTTGTCTCCAGGTACATGCCATGCCATGCCCCACAAGGAGATGAGAGGGGAAATGAAGGACACACACACAAAAAAGAAAACATGGGAAAGGAACTTAATCCAGAGTAGGTATAACCACAGCTAGAAATAAACTGCAGGAAAAGGAGTGATTTACCCTAGTACTATGCCTAGCACTATCCAAAACATGGCACCAGCTCAGACAACTCCAAAAGTCAGAAAGTGTATGTAAGCTACTGAGCGAAGATTTAGTAAAAAGGTGGAAAAAAGCATTTTTATGCTATGTTCCTTTTATTTAGTGATATTGTTGCACATACACATAAAAGCCACAACTTGCAATTTCTTGTACTTGGCAGTTTAGTCGCGTTCTTCAAACACACATGCATGGTTGTGTGCATGGTTGAATCATAGGGTTTCCCAGCAGATTCCTTGAATTACCAGATTTCAACAGAAATTGAAAATTATTTTTAATGACTTATTCATTCAAAGGCCTCTCTACAATTGGAAATTCCAATCTGGAGAAAATCTATTAGCAATTTAGCATAGAGTGCCAAAGGAGCTGGTGATCTAGATGATCTCTAAGGTCCCTTCCAACCTAAACCATTCTGTGATTCTGTGATTCTGTGAAGTCTGTTCTGCAAGCATTTGTCTGTTTATATGTAATTCTCTCCTGGTACGCACGAGCCCCCTATTATTAAATAGAAACTCCTGGCCAACAAGATACCTCGAGGCTTTACCTGGCTCCTTATACTCTTATGCTCCATTTGTAAATGATGGAATTTATCTCAAACCTTTCTGACTACCCTAATTTGACAGACTCACAGAACAGTCAAGGCATGAAGGGACCTCATCAGATTGTCTAGTTCAGGCCCCTGCTCCAAGATAGGTCAACTACAGGAGGTTGCTCAGGACCTTATCCAGTTAGGTCTCAAGAATCTCCAATGCTGCAGACTCCACAACTCTTCTGGGAAACCTGTTTCATTGTTTGACCACCCTCATTGTAAAGAATTTATTTCTTATATTTAAGTGGAATTTCCTGTCTTTCAAGTTTTGCCCATTGCCACCTGTCCTTTCTGGGCAGCAGTGAAAAGATGCTGGTTCTGTTGTCTTTTACTACTTCCCTTTTGGTATTTACACACATTGATAAGATCTCACTAGCCTTTTTTCCTCCAGGCAAAACAATTTCATCTCTCTCAGCCTCTCCTTGTATGACACACGCTCCCTTCTCTTAATCATCTCTGTGACCCTTCACTGAACTTTCTCCACGACATGCACATATCTCTTTTTCTGGGGAGCCCAGAACTGGACACAGCACTTGAGGTGTGGTCTCATCAGTGCCTCACTAGAAAGGAAGAATCACTTCCCTTGACCTGCTGGCAATGCCCAGGGTTTTGTTTGCCTTCTTTTCTCTAAGTGCACACTGCTGGCTCACAGTTGACTTTTTGTGCACCAGGACCCCTGGGTCCTTTTCTACAAAGCTGCTTTCCAGGCTTCAATGTGCACTAGTGCATGGGGTTAATCCTCGCCCATTGCAGGACTTGGCATTTCCCTTTGTTTAACTTTATGAGGCTGATGAACAGGAGTTGGCCCATTTTTCCAGCCTGTCAAGGTCCCTCTGAATGGCATCTGGTCTATCAACCACTCCTCTCAGTTTTGTATTGTCTGCAAACTTGCTGATGGTACACTCTGTCAACATCATCCAGGTTCTTAATGATGAGGTTAATCACTACTGGCCCGAGTATCAACCCCTGTGGTACTCCACTAGTGACTGGCTTCCAGCTGGACTTTGTATCCAGCCCAACCCTTTGAGACCAATTCAGCCAGTTTTCAGTACCACCTCACTGTCTATCTGGTTTCTGCCTATGTGGATATTATGGGAGACAATGTTGAAAGCCTTGCTAAAGTCAAGTCTGCCGATCCACGAAGCCAGTTGCTTCATCACAGAAAGTAGTTCCCTGGATTCTTCTTCTTGGCCTTCTGGAAGACAAGTGGGATAACAGCTTTCTTATAGTCCCCTGGAACCTCTTCCAATTGCCATGACCTTCCAGATATAATTGAGAGCAGCCCTGCATGCATGGATGAGTCCCACTAAATCCTACGGATTTGTGTATGCTCTGTTTAAATGTTTCCTAGCTTGATGCTCCTCTATTGAGGGTAAGTCTTCAGAGCTCCAGACTTTCCCACTGATCTCCACAGCCTAGGAACCCTTTGAAGTAAATCTTACCAGTAAAAAACAAGGTAAATAATCTTGTTCTGCAGTATAAATAATTCAAAATTTTTTAAAGCTGTAATATTTCTTGTATCTCTATTAGAAGTAGCAGATCAACAGAGGTGATGACTGAGGGTTGCCTCTTCAGCAACGTGCACCTGAACAATATCTGTTTTAAACTGCTGTTATTAGTGGCGAACCACATCTGGATATCAAAAAATGAAAAACCATTAGAGGTAGCTGAAGGCATTTTCCTGCAGAATCATATAGTGATACTGGTAACAGAAATCTAATCTAGGGAAAGACAGAAGAATAACAAATCTCTCAAAAACTAGAAAAATATTCTAACATCATAAAAAAGCCAGATACCTCCTTGTGAGAAGAACGTGAGGAATGCTTTTTTTTTTCTTCTTTCTTTTTTCCAAACAAAACTCATAGCTTTTATACCTAAATAGTGGAGATGATGCACTAATGAAAGCAATCATCTTCATGCCTTCAATAAATGAATTTTGAATTTTCTGATCGAATTCCTGTTATTGTATTGTTAAGGAAGTGGCCTCGTTCACGGAACTGAAGCAATACTGGAAGAGCTTCCTGTTAAAAGCAGCAGGGAGCGCAGCCCCGAGAACATCAATCACATGGTTCATGATGTTAACTCGACTGGAGCATTGCAGGAACAAGGCTCCATCCAGCTTCAAGGGTTCCCTGCAATGCTATATACCGCAGGATCCCAAAGTTACTGTGACACAATTTCTTCACTGTGACACAATAACTCTCTAATAGAAATGGGTATAATTGGGAAGAGATGGAGCAACTTCACAGTGCTAGGGAATCAGATCAGTGTTCTAGCAGCCTCTTTCTCTCTAGCATCTTTCAAAAAGGTGCCCAAAATCTGGGAAGTCAATTACATAATAACCTACATGTAAGTTTATTCCACAGAACAGGTAACAATTGCTTAGCTTAATACCTAGAAGTCCAAGACATAAAGATAATTTTCAATTTGTAATTTTCAATTAGATCTGCTGTTGCTGGTATTTTTAAAAATCCCTTTAGAATGGCTTGTATATCCACAAAATAACTACATACTTTTCAATTTGTTGCCTGTTCTACGTTGCAAATTTGTGTTTGAACAATGCTCACATGCTTGCAGAGGGAAACGTAGCAGATGGGACATCAAGCTAAGATGCAACTAATAAAATTAAATCTCACTGATGTTTTTTTACACTCAGTGGCTAACTGGTCTGAGGCTCTAGGTCCACTTCCATTCAGGTCTCTAAATCCCTGAGTTGAGCAAAGCTTCCCCTGTCCTGCTGCTCTGAAATGCAAAGGCTTACACACTAGAACAGACGGTGATAGTTTCTTGCTTGTTGTACAGAGCAAGACAAAGGCATTAGGGAAGCAGGGGGATCCTGGAGCAATTACAGAAACATTCAGTCTCTGACCCAGTGACAAGTTCAATTGCACTGGGCTGTTCCAGGCTGTGACAGACAGGTCTAACATCCTGAGTACCTATTTTCCATCCATTACCTGACACTCACTCCAATTCTCACATGCACCACCAGTTTTGTCTGCTAAACAGTCCAGCAGGACTCACTGGCTGGCAAAGAGGAGCTGTGCTGACTGACACTGTTGGACTTGGAAGTAGCCAGGGAGGAATTTTAAGAGCAGGAGCCTCAAAACTGTGTGTGGAGAAGGAGATAGTAGGAATGATGAGAAGGGTGGGAATGAAGCGTCCTATGACCAACCCTATCCTTTCTAATGTTGATGTGTGCAATTTTTATGAAGAATTTAAAAGTAATGGCAGACAGTAAAGCTAATAAGATGCATGGACACTGAAGCTGTCTTATGACAAAAATTTACAAAGTGTTGCAAAAATAGGAGGGTAATTTAAGCCGAAATGAAGGCACAAGGACTAGCCCCAGAAACCCCTCAAGGAAACATTCCTACTTCTTAATGAATAGAAATATGATCAGGATTGAACACAATAAGTCATCCTGAAGTAAGTAGCAATGACCATATGGACTGAGAAAGCTATTTAGGGTGAGCCAGCCCTGAGGGACAGAAAAAGCAAATTCCACCATCTTCCCTTTGTCTCCCTAAGTGAACCTGAATGAACTGAAAAGAAAACTTATTTGGTAAGCTTATTTTTAAATTGCATTTTTGCTTTTTACTTTGCACCCCCTGCTACACTTCAACCTTTGCTCTTAGAATAAACTCACTTTACTCTGGAAGCTTATGTTGGCATTAAAAGCAACTCTTGAGCAACTCAGGGATGAATAAGGTGTGTTATTATTTCAGAAACAACTAATCCACATAAAGATGAGTCTTCATCCTATCTCATTGCACTCACCTAGGGCAAGTGGGAGTAACCTTGGAAACTGAGCTCTCTTAAGTGGCAGTTTGAGAACCTGTAACATTAGATATCAAGAAAAGTCAGGTCTCCCCTTTCAGCCAAGGAGATACAATATGACAGCCCAGAAACCTGAGAAACTTGTTAAAGCAGTTATTTCCATGCCCTGCTGTTACAGTATGACAGGAATAAAAAGGTAGACTTGTCAGTTCTTTCTTACTGTTTTATAGTAGTAGGCTTCTTGCAAGGTTACCACCAGCCTCTCCCATCCACTGAATTTCCCATAGACTGGTAAACACCTAATTAAGCTCAGAGCAACTGTTCTTAAACTCATAACTTAGCTTTGAAGTTCATTGCTTTTATTTTAGTTCTGAAAAAAGGGCTTCTATTCCCCAAATTTTTCAGTCATCAGAGTGACAACAATACCCCAATTGCACGTGGCACTAGTTATTACACTTTGAAATGCTGGACACTCTCAGTTTGTACTGTTTCCCCATAAAGAACTTCAGAGTAGAATTTGCTCTGAAAAGGCAACTCACTCATTTTTCAGAGTAACTTCTTGTTGAAGTCAGTTGGTTTGTCCTTGTCATGAAAGCAGGAAAGTTCCTTTAGCAAGGAAATTATAATTTCTAAGACCTGTACCAGAGAGTCGATATTTACAGCTGAACAGTAAAGTGAGCTTTCATTCATCCTTCTTTAGAAGCTCTGCCTGATTTTGCTAACAGATTTCATGTTACAATGGAAAAACAAAATGGTCTGAGCTGAATGTAAGTCTGTGTTTTCAAGAGACACTGATGCATTTCCCCATTACAGAATTTACAAAACTTAAACACTTTGAGGAAAGAAAGTTGGTCTGAATCAGTTTTACAATAGAAACTGATTTCTGCCTTAAAAACAGAGAAGCTTGCTTGTTCTCAGAGCAGCTCTAAGACTGAGACAAAAGAATAAGTAAAAAAATCTAAAGTGAAAGTGTTCTGCTAAAAAAGCCAAAGGGAGATTTTAGCTATCAAGTAGCTAGACTTAGAAAAGTATTTATACTTTTCCTTATAAGTAGAGAGCCAAAAAACTGCTACTTGAGCTGGCAATCAACACTATTACAATGAAGAATTCCTACTAATATTAAGAGGAATCACACTGGGCACTAAATTACTACTATAGCAGCACTGGCTAATTAAAGATTTCATTAGTTCAGAAAACAGCTGATGCATGTGAGGTTTATTGTGTTGGACAGAATATTTGAAGGGATGGCAAAAGACTGATTTGGATGAAGGCTGAGACAAAGATATAAACAAATGCCAACATTTCAACAGTAGATTTTTTATTAACAGTAATTCAGTTTGACTGACATCAGCTTTTGCACAAATACTCCTCTCTTCAGAATGAAGTCCCAAATACTTCAGGCTAAGCAAACCCATATAGGTAAGGCTAAAATAAGACTTTACTGTGGAAAAGTGATCATGTCTCTATACCTAATACTGAAACCCATTTTCTTTTTAATCTATTTTGCTAAAAGGAGTTTCAGTAATTCATTCTATTTTCTGACTGTGAAATGTGTTCCCAGAATGACCTTATCAAACAAACAGGAACGAGAACTTTACACTATGGTGCATCTTGCAACTTTGTCCCATTGTCCCTTCTTGTCCCCTGCCACAGCTCTTCTCTTTTTGCTCTTTATTGGATAATGTCATATGGGAAGACTGCTGTTGTAAACACTTGAATATCTTAAATTGTCATACAAATAAACAAAGTTTACAGGGAACCTCTAGTGTTTGTTACATCACTCTGACAGATGGAGTATCTCTGTAGGGTTGAGAGATGCCTTTGTGATTATTTTTATACCTAAGAACTGTGAGCACTTATGGGACCATAAAAACCTAATCTTAGAACATCGGAAGTTCATGCTATGCCAAGCCACTCTCCAGGCATTATTTAAATCAACACGTCCTCCTGCATTTTGACTGACAGCCTTTAGTGGGAAGAACTTCCTTGTGGAAGTAACACTTCTTATTCACTTACATGAAAATATTTAAAACAGTAGGAAAGTAAGTAATGTTTATTGAAAACAGTCTCACTTATGTTAAATTTTACCAGTTCACTGTTCTGGGTACATCAGCTTCTTTGTATCAGTCACCAGCCTTCTTTTTCACAGCACCATTTCACCTTCAGGGCTAATTGCATTGTTACCTTGTCAACGTGATGCAGAATGCTACCTGTTGCCAGCCAATCCTTCATCTTCCCACACAAAACATAGTATTCTCACACAAGCAGAAGTTCTCTAAAAACATATGTAATGAAATCTACTTTAAAAAAAAAACACAAAAAAAAGCAGAAGACCTAGTTTTGCTGCAGCGCACATGGAAGCTCCTACCATACATTTTACAGTAGACAAGCTACTTCTTTTCTTGCAGAAATTGCTTATTTTCCTGTTACTTTCTTCTCAACCAACATTTCCAGGCTTCACTTTCAATTGCAAACATAGATTTTAAGCTGTGTGGGGAAGGACCCCTTTTGCTCTTTCCTGTAACCAATCTCTCCTCTCATTACAAAGGGACTATTATTTTGTGACTTATTTCAAGATGTATTTCTTTGACATTGTCCTCCCCAACACACACCTTCTTAAACAGGAGCACAAGAACATCTTCCCAAAACTTTGCATTTCTCCAGTGGAAACTTATGAAAGATGCAATTATGTAACTTAATGCCATAGATGCCAACTACTGATAGTGATACCAGGATTTGCAGCATAGATAAATGTAGCTTTTAAGTATGAACTCCTGAGATTCGAGGAGTCATGCAAGGAGGCATATTTTTGTATTTTATAACAACATATACACTTTAAAAAAAATGAGAAAATTAAGGGCTGTGTTTTAAAACCAACTGACATCAATGCTGTGATATATCATGAGCTTGTTCTCAGGCATTTTGTTAATTGAAAGTAATTGAAAGTAAGGAGTTCATTCAGTAGGTCAATTATTTGCTGTGAATATTTCATGAAAGTCACAGTAACACCACCTCCGTGGATTTATATAGATGCACCAGAATAATTTCTTATGACTAGACTATGATTCAGAATTAGCTATCAGCCTTTTCTAAAGCAGCTCTTTTGTGGCTTCATTCAAGAATGTTTAGCTTGAGATTTCCAAAGATTTGTGCGTAGGTATATGTCTCCTTACTAAAATGAAATCAGATAAAATGAGCTTAGCCTAGATATATGTATGTAAAGTGAAATGCAGACTGCACTGAGTTGAGTGGCACTGCACTCCTCTGAAGTTACTCACACGTATATGTAATTTGCAGGTCTAGATTTAAGGGGCTGATTCAAAATTAATTGGGAAAAGTTGGTGTGTTTTTTTTTTCTTTTTTGTCTTTCTGAAAGCAGCTGTCTTTGCTTTACTACAAAAACATCATGCTCTTTCCTCTGAAGCTGCAGATGCTACCACAATTGTAATTGCCTGTCACGCAGTGAAGAAATCTAATTAAAACCACTTATTTGTACCTACTGAACAGTCTCTTTAAATGCAGACAAAAGACTTTACCACAAGCCAAAACTTAAGTACCGAGTGTGGTCTGCAATTCAGTAAGAGAAACAACGGATGTTTTCAGATAATTACACTTACCTCAATTTTCCTGCAACTACCAATTAGCATTAAGGGTGAACTTAAAAATCTATGTAAATCACTATACCTAGCCACTACTCCAAACACAGTTCAGACTGTTAGCATGATATTGGACAATGCATTTAATCTTTCACATACTTAAAATGGTGAAATTTTTGTATTGTGGGTAAAATACTGATTGCAGCATGGTTTAGAGGTATAATATACAATAAGTAAAAATAAATGCTTAATAATGTGCAAGGAATAACCTGTGGTTTTCTCTCAAGAGACCACGGATTCTTGAGTAGCTTTATATGTAAGAGCAGTATATTCCTTTGAAGGGTTCTTCACCACATCATTTAGAACAATTAAGGTTATAGTTATTTAATAAGAAAAAACTCTACAGAAAGCTCTAATGTAAGAGACACAGGCAGGTCACTAAACTAGAATTATTTAATTAGCAGCCTATAGGACAAGCTCATCTGGCAGCATGCTGCACTTCCTAACGTGAAGCCTTCAGTCAAGACCTCACTCTTTCCCATTGGATAGTGTTGACTGGACAGGTGGAAGAGTTGTGCTACATCCAAGTTTAGGATGGGGGGCAATGGACACAAACTGGAACACAGGAAGTTCCACCTCAACATGAGGAAAAATTTCTTTACTGCAGGGGTGATGGGTCACTGGAACAGGCTGCCCAGAGAGATTGTGGAGTCTCCTTCTCTAGAGACTTTGAAGACCTTTCTGGACATTTTTCTGTGTGACCTGCCTTAGGTGGTCCTGCTGTAGCAGGGGAGTTGGACTCAATGATCTCCAGAGGTCCCTTCCAACCCCTAACATTCTATGATTCTGTGATCACTATTGGCATCGCCACATCACTTCTTGTTTTCTCTAAGGAGAATGCTAGGCTGAAACTACTGAAAAAGTGTACCATACTTGCACCATTTCAGTTTCTGTACTTAAGAAAAAAGGAATTAATAAGCAAAAATAAAAAAAGTGTCTTATAGCCATGATAGACTTCTTTAAGCCAACGGGTGGTTTTAGGAACAAGGGTTTTTTTTTACCTATTTTTTTGCAACTTCTTCAGGATGCAGGCCACCCTCAAACCCTGTGTCCATCACTCATCTACGGTTGCCCGCGCACCTACTGAGCGCTGAGCTGCCTCCGTGTCCGTTCTAGCGAAGGGGAGATGGGTAGGAGCTAAACGGGGATTAACCTCTTCCTTACCTCACCATACGCCTGTGTCCGCATAGTTTCGCGCTACCCTCAGCAACAGATACCCCTGCAGCTGCCCCCCGGGCCGAATGCCGCCTGGCACCGGCGCTGCCAGCACCCTGTTTCCTCGGGGAGCTCCTCTGTCAGGCTGACCCTGCTTCCCCGCCCCGCTCAAAAGGGTGCCATTTCCCCTCCGGTACGTCCCACCGCGCCCCCGGCGCACCAGTGCGCAGGTCCGAGCTCCGCACGCCGCGGAGAGACACGGCACGGCCGGGACTCTGCCCCGCGCAGTCCCGCAGCGCCGCCTGGTGCGGGGCGGGGCTGCGCCGTGCCCTGCGCGGTACCTGCGCGCAGCGCGCAGCTTCTGCCCACCCTCAGCGCGGAGCGGCCGCCGCAGGGCCCCCTCCTTCCCCTTCCATGTCACCCCCTGCCCCATCATTTACCTCAAAGACGCCCGCTCGCCCGGGCATCATCTCCCCTACCCGGCTCCCGCCCCCCGCGCCTGCCTGCGGCCGCTAGCCGCCGCCGGAGGGGAGCGGCCTCGTCCCGCCCACCCGGCCGAGGGGCGGGGATTGGGCGAGCCCGCCTGTCACTCCGCGGCGGCGCCGCGCGCGGGTTGGCCGCTGGCGCTGCCATTCAGTGGCGGAGTCGCCCCGGCCCCTTGTTGTCACGGCGCCGTGCGGGGCTGGGGCTCTTCGCGCCGCCGTTGTTGCCGCCGTCGCGGGAGCCCCGGAGGGGAGCGGTTCCGCCGGCCTCGTCGCCCGCTCTCCCGGTGCTTCAGAAGGCGCCCTCGCAATGGCCACCAGCACCACCGGTTCCACGCTGCTGCAGCCTCTCAGCAACGCCGTGCGGCTGCCCGTCGACCAGGTGAGGATGGGGAGGTGCCTGCACCGCCGCTGCCTCCCGGGGTCTCGCCAGGGAGGGGCGGCGCCGGATCGGGCGAGCGCCACCGCTCCGCGCTGTCCCGCTCCCTCCCATCCCCCCGCGGCCCCTCTATCCTCTCCGCCTCCGCCGGGCGGGGGGCCGGGGGGAGGGTGGGCAGCGCCCGGCGGGGCGGTGGCGGTTCCTCTCACGCACCCGCGGGTGAGGGGAGAGGGGGGCCCGGCCGCGGCCCGCGGGGGGGGCGCCGGGGCGGAGAGCTGCGGCCGCGCTCCGCGGGCAGGTGCGCTCGCGCCGCCGCCGCCCGGCGGTCCAGAGGCGCGACCGCATCCCGGGCACGGCCACATTCCGGGCACGGCCCGCCTGGCCCTGCCGGTGCGCGGCCGCGGGGGCTGGGATCGTGGCGGCGGGCTCTCCAACTTGTTGGCATCCCCCACTTTGGCCAGATGTGGCTCCGCAGCTGGGAGTGGTGTCAGCTCAGCAATGCAAAGGTCGGGTAATAACTGCAGATGCAAAGCAGTGTGCCGTGCCTACCTACATGCGTCTGCCAGTAATTTTTAAATGCAGCGTTAAATAGTGATGTGTGCTGC
The DNA here is from genome assembly GCA_020745705.1 of Hemiprocne comata. Taxonomy (NCBI): domain Eukaryota; kingdom Metazoa; phylum Chordata; class Aves; order Apodiformes; family Apodidae; genus Hemiprocne; species Hemiprocne comata. The sequence continues at coordinate 89,121,937 of CM036588.1, forward strand.
ACATAATGCTGCTGGCAATTCTTACGTACTTTGTCGGAGGAGCGTTCATGTCGGAGTGATACAAGAATTCCTGAAGCTTGTTAATCGTGTTGTCTGCACAAAACATCAGAAGGTTACAAAATAAGATTGGGAAGGTGAGGTTTGCAGAGCTTAATGACTGAAGTTGTACAGAATCTTTGTTTATGGGGGAAGTGGTCTAGACCTCCTAAATTTACAGAATATTTGTGTGTTTGTGTATACATCAGTAAAAGAGCCTTAAGTAACTCTGCCTATAAATTTTGTAGCACCAGGAAACTTCGTGTGAGGAATTCTTCTTAACAATTTTTTTTTTCATTAACATATGAATGAAACACATCGAGGAAAAAAATCTGTGCTAGTGCAGACGGACATTTTGATAGTTTGGTGTTAGAAAATGCAAGTAAGAAAAGTATCTGAAAATGAAATGCGAAGGAAGCATGTATAGTGAAAGAGTTTTTAAGTGATTGAACTACACGTTCTTTATTCTGTCTTGCCCCACTCCCCCAGCCATTCATGTGGATGGAATCTTAGATTAAGGATACACATGAAAAAGTATCTTCTAGGAGACTGACAAAAGCAGGCAAGTTCAAATTGAGGTTGCTTTGATGGAACAGATACGGCGCACAACTTGCAATGATACCTGCATCCAGGATCAATGGCACCATGTGGCTCAGTGCCTTGTACATGCAGGCTGTAACCTCTTCTTGGCAGGTGCCATGTATTTATTTCCATAAAACTTGTAGCTTCTACAGGGTACTCTAAAATAAATGAGATGACCATCTTTTTATGGCATGGTGCTGGTGTTTATAATTCTCTATTCATAACAGTAGTCATAAATTTAATTGCTTCATGATGTAGAGCAGCTTCTACTAAATTTGTTTGTTGTTACGGCATTTTGATGACAATAAAGTTACTTCTTACTAAAGCCTGGAAAAATTCCCCTGTATTCAATGTTTTGCAACAGATGCTTCTGTAAAGCCAAGGTGTTTCTATAAAATACTAACTGAGCTCTGTTGAACCTTTTGGGGATAATCACAATGGAGGGTGGCTAAACACATGGTTTAAAATATTTTTTAATATTGGTTAAAAATCATACATACCTTTTAGGCATCAGTGGGCTATATGTAATATAGGTCCAGTTGTGTATGAAGAGCATGGATTATGACTGGAGTATGAGTTGAAGAGTATAAGATTATGCTGCACGGAGGAAAATGTATTTATAACTGATTTTTTTTTTTCTAAATGTCAAAGTTAGATTTTTGAAACCTCTCAGCTTAAGAGTCTATCTTGGTAGTAAATTTGTAATACTGAAAGAATGTGAAATGTGTTCAGTGTAATCCAATAAACATAGTAAAGGAAAGAATGAGGGCAGAGAAGAAAACGGAAGTGGCGATACTCTGCCGTGTGTACTCAAAGATTATGCATGACATTCAGGGATACTACACTCATACTTGGTATGAAAATGTAGCAGTGCTTTGGAAAAAAAAAGAGCAAAACAACAGAATAAAGGTTTTCTGATTAGTAGGTTGTTTCTACTGCTTGATCCGAATCTGTGCTGTGACTCCAGTCATACCAATACAGCAGGTACTTGAAATGGACACTCCAGAATAATGGCAGCACTCAAAACTGATGGAGATGAATGGGCCTTTTTTCTCTGGCTCAATGTTTCAGTTTTGACCACAAGTTGATACTAATCTTTATATCCAAAGTGTTGTGATTGTGATTTACCTTTGAGCAATTACTGTCTAATTAACTTGCTGTAAAGTTTAAGTGAAGCCAAAGGTATGTAACTCTGGAAGGCGAAATCCAGGTAGCGAGTGTTAGTGTTACTCTGCTGTCTGAGCTTTCAAACAAATGGACAGGAGAACTTGCCTGTTTGGCAGCGAATGGAAGTAGAAATTTCCATTAAAGGTGAAGCTGCTAACTCTAAGATTGAACTAATTAATCACACCCACAGCCGTGTGTGAATTGAGTGCAAGAAATTGATTACTTTTTGACTAAATGCTTGGTAGAACTAGAGGTACGCACTTGTTTAAGAATAGTGTTTGTTAGAGATCAGCGTAAAATACGGAGGTTGACAGCTCCACCAGAGCCGTTTGACACATTTGTAAGAACAGTCTCCTCTATGTGCCCCACTCTGTTACAAGAGAAAAGCGTTGTTGCTGTAAGATACTGCTCTTCTAGACCTTTCTTATTGATACTAGCATGTAGGAATGGAGAAGAACTTGTTTTCTGCTTCTGTGTATATCCCCCAACAAGGTATTTATTATGTGTTAACTTGTCTCTACCTTAACCCTTCCTTTGGCTCTTATTTTGTCTTGCACCAAATTAAATGAAATGGCTACCTGGAAAAGCTAATGCATTTTTGATAGGCTGCTTGTTCCAATTTTTCTATTGTTATTTTCAGTCTTTTGGTGCAATGCTTGGTGTGAACAAGAACCTATGATTATCTCTGTAGATTTGGGAAGGCAAACTTGCACACCTTTCTTTTGTGTTTTGTTATAGGAGGAAAAAAGTTCAATCCTTGAGGGTGAAAAGCCTCATATAAAGCCTTTTATCGTTTCACTCCTTGGAGAACTTAAGTTTACAGCTCAGCAGAGGAAGCCTCCCTTTGACAACTGTATCGCTAGGTCCTTAAAGTTAACGAATGAGTGAATGAATGTTTATGTACCGCAGTATTCCTTCTGTCTTTTTAGGGGAGACGGGGCATAAAAGTAGTTACATTCTTCCTGCCCCTGACAGCTAAGGAAAATTATAGTAAGGATTATTATAAAAACTTGGCTGCTAGAGAATCTTATGTGGAATCAAGTTTGCAACTTGAATGATTTTATTACAGTTATGTCTCTCATCTAGCCTTCAGATTTCCATGTCTGTATTTGTGTTTTATATGTGACTCTTCTTTGTTGTAGCCTGCAAATAGTGTATTGGACCTTGGTCCATTTCTAGTTCTGGCACTATCTTGTTGATTGTCTATTGACAAATTACTTATCTTGGTGGCATGTCAGCTTACATGTTGTTAAATGGGAGATGTTTAAATTTGCTCTGAGAGGAGAATAGTTCTAGGAGAGCAAAGCTTTCTTGGCTCTAGGTCTCTGTGGGGTGAGGTGAGTGCAGAGAATAATCTTTGTTTTCACTGCTTCCACCAGAGGGAGCAAAATTTTTTATTTGAAAATCTGCAAAAATTATATGAGTTATTGCTGCCCTTCATTTGTCATAGAAACAGTTAACTGTAATAGAGGAATAGCTGAGCAGGGGAGATGGGAGGTTGACCACAACAATATGTGAGCATCAGCTTTTTGCATGGGTTGTCTAAGAAATTGATCTTGAGATACTGAAATATGGTATGAACAACTCGATCAACTAAGCTAACTTCAGTGATAATCTTCTAGATAAGAAAAGAGTATGGCTCCAACTGCTAACAGTATAGCTGTGTGAAGATGTGTGGACTCAATAAAATATCATGCTTATGATTATGCACTTCACTTAAAATCCGGGATATAAATATAAGCAGTGTTTTTTCAACAAAAGTAATAAAATTCCTTGCTATTTCCACTCTTTTCTTGTTGTCTTTTTTTTTTTTTAGTCTAATTTTAGCCTTCATTTGAATAAATTTGCTCATTTGTGTAGAATAAATAGGATTTTCTACATGAGTGCCACCAACCTTCAAAGAATCTAAACTGACCTTTGTTTTAAAAAAAGAGTAGGCATGAAAATCCAAGTCCTTCTGTATGTGAACTGTATAAACCATATGAATTTACTTAATTTGGTGATCACAGGCCAGTCTGCTGCATCTGTATCTCAGCATTATTTTCTGCATATGCTACGTTGTGCAGAGGGGTACCCAAGTTGCTTTCAACGTGCCTCTAATGCACTCAGTTCCACATAAAAGCAATTATAATTGACATATGTTGAGCATTTGTGTTTAACCTTGTTCCCTTCAAGGAGAGTGGGCAGGATTTTTTTTTTCCCCTCATAATGATGTATTAAATGTTTATTTCCTATTTGGCAAGATGTATCTGCAAACTTTTTTACTTTATTTTGATGCTTTGGAGATGAGGTGCAGCTGGAGTTTAAGTAAAAGACCAGGCTTGTAGGTGGCATAGGGAATCATTTTGCTGAGAAGCACTATGTGCTTGATTTGCCTGCAGGGAACATCTGGATGCATCTCCTAGTTAGCTTTCTGGTTTATTTCACCAAGTTTTGGGCACTAGTTATGCCTTAGCCTCTATTGTTTTCTGTCAAGGCCACTTCAGGTGGACTCCTAAGGACTGAAATTTTTAGTCTGATAAAAACCCTTTTATCTAAACATGGGGTGGAAATAAAACAGTTGGTCTTCTATAGCTGTCCAGAATTCAGATGCTCTAAGATTTGTCTTAAGTGTTAGGAAACTATAAAAAAGAAGAAAGTGGAGAGTGTCCCAAGTTTTGTTCTCTTTCTCCATTGATTCTTAGACCTTTGTGTGTAGCTGTGAAATCGAGAGCAGCACTTTACTGATTCTGCTGATGGGACCCAGGAAACTTACAAGTAATAGAAGTGAGTAAAAGTAGCATCCGAACACTGAAGATAAGGGGTGGTAGGATAGGAAAATGGTGCCCCTGATTTACTCTCTACAGTCCTTATCTGCTGCTGGCAGCTCTCAGAAGAACGAAGAAAGCACGATCTCCTGTGAAATGGAGACTGTAGTGGATGAAGAGAAGTTGAGGGGGGGGGCCCGAAAGTAATGTTCTCCATGCTATATGTGCTGTTCTCAGTGATGGGATGTTTTGGATTCACTGGCAAAGTCCAGGGATGGTGTTTTTGCTGGTTTCTTAACTTCCCTTTCAACTCCTGGAAGGGAGGGAATATATCAGAAGGGTCCTAGTCTCTCGGCAATTAACACCTTTCCCAGATTTTAGTATTATTGTTTAGGTGTTGACTCAACTCTCCAGGTTTTGTTGGTTGAAATTACTCTGCAATAAAAAACATGTACAGAAGGATGAAACTGTTGGGATAAGAGAAATTGTCAAGAGAAAGCAACTATCTTGAAAGAGGGAGTGGAAGTGGTAACTGAATGGAATTGGCAAAGAAAGCAGACACTGGTTTCAGTGTTGGAAAAGATGAACCGTCTATTTAGGGATAGAGAGATTTAGTACAAGAAAGGAATACTTGAATTCAGGTTCACGAATAGTGGTGTGAGGATGTAAAATACAGAGGTTCTTCAATTCTTAGTGGGTGAATTGTCATTCTGATATACTCTAGTTCACTTTCATACTGGATATGTTTGTTCCAAGTTTTTGTGAAGCAGTGGAAAAACTCAAATATAATTACAGCCTAAGGTTTCTACAGTAAACATCAGAAATAAATGCTCTTTACCTGAACAGCCTATAGTCACCTGCTTTGTTCTGTGAGACTGTTCTTCCTATCCTTAGGCAATTAATTCCAGTAATGTAAGTGTGAACACATACTGACCAATGTTCACCACAATACAAGCCACTTCTGAATTCAAAATGTGGTTCAGAAATTGCTACAAAAATACTTCAGGCCTGGGATGTTGCAAAGAAATACTGGAGTGCCCAAAGAACAGGATAATAAGAAACAATAAGGTTAGAGGTTGTAGGGCAGACAGTTGGACTTGATGATCTTGAAGGTCCTTTCCAACCTTGATTCTGTGGTTCTGTGATAAGGAAGATTACAAGAGTCACTTATTTACTGAATACATGGGTACTACTGTGTTGCTTTCAGTTTGTTTTTGAAGTGTTACTGCTGTAAATCTATTGTACCACAGCTATGTAGATCTTTTCCTTCTGTGGGCTTTTTCTTGGGTACAGTGCTAACTTAAAACAAGAATTCTGACCACTGGTAGAACTGAAATTAATGAGTCATCTTTATAATTCATTACCCCTGATATTTGTTGACTTCAGCTCCTGTTCACCTGTTCCTGTGTTGACCTGAACGAAGCACTGTGGTTCATCCTTTGCTTCCTTGATTACCGCATGTCTTCTTCACATTAATTATTTTAACTAATGTGTGCTTTTCCTGGGTAACAGTTGCCCAGGTTTTTTTCTTGTATTCTGAGCCTTTGAATGAGAGAGTCTAAACTGTCAGGCTTTATTTTCTCCTGGAAGATGAGAAACTACACGCAGGCGGTTGAAAGCCTGTTTACTTAATGCATGCGACTTTATAGTATTTATTTTACAAAGAATGTTGATGCAGTTCTTCAGTATGGGTATTTTAATTTTCATCTTACCTTTGGAGAGTTCTTTAAATTCAACATTAGTTATCATTATTAGTCTTTTAGCACTTATTCAAGTGAACAGAGCTGTTTGGCAATCTCAATTTGTCTGCAAATTTAGATAAATGTTGGTTATGCTTGCTTGTTTTAAGTGGTGTTTTCTGCAGCTAAGCTACGTTTTGCAAAGGAAGACATCTGTAGCTCTGTCTTTTATTCTGGAATAATATATCCAGAGGTGAAGGAGCTATTTTGGTTTGGCTGTAATGGTGTAATTTGCTGTAGTTGGAATTTTGGTGTTTCCTTTACTTCTATTTAGAGTTAGATTATATTTTTATTCTGAAACAATGGCTTGTGAGCACACAGGTTGTATAACTTCAGTGGTATATTCATATATTCTATACTGGTAGTGCTACCTGTATAGATAATTTTTAATAATTTTGGCCTCCCTTCTGGTTGAGTAGTGCTCTTGATTCTACTGCTTCCTTTCAATAATTTTTAATATATATATTTACATATATACACATATATATAAAAATATATATGTATGTGCGTGTGTATATATATATATATAAAAAGTTCAGTGAAGACTAAGTATGTCACTCAAAAAGTCGACTGACAATCCAGAGTATAATGAATGGGTTTTTGTTCTTCACACTGGAAAAGCTAGAAAAGATTTAAGGCCACCATGCATCTGCAGGAAAGAAGTTAGAGAAAAAAAAATAATATGGAAGTGTAATTTAAATGTTATGAAAATATTATAAAATAAAATGGACTTTTTTAAAAAGCTGTAGTGGCTCGAAGTAGAGTCCATTACTTCTGCAGGTTCCTGTGTATTGCAAATTTTTACAGGGCTGTTGAGGTGCTTGCAGACTTAGTAGGTGGCTTATTTCATGCAGATGATTCCTGAATTGGGAAGAGCAGGACGATAGTAGACATGGAGGAGTAGAGACTGTCAGGGTTGAACAGTAGTTCATTCAGGGGAGAGTGTGGTGAAGTCCCTTTTGGGTTTTTTTTGTGGGGAACACTGAGAAACTGGCTGTTTTAAAGATAAGAAATGTTTGTTTTACTTGCTAATTAATTTGACTATTGGTGTTACTGGATTTCTGCAGACTTGCATGGACAAGAGTGTTACCTTCTTGTTTTTGTTGCTTACTTAAGATGGATTTCAGTTTCTGGTTGCATTTGAGAAGGATACCTCCATAGATGTTAGTTGTTTTATTTTTAAATGGTTAGGAAATTCAGTAACTTTTAAAGTTTTTCCAAAATTTCAGGCTCTGTAGTGGTTCTCTGAGCATTAAAATAAAAACTTGTCGTTCCCATAGACATTTGAATGTCTTGTCTATTGCTGATCTTCATGTGACAACGAATAGAGATGTTGAGATTAATCACTATGTGCACATGCACCCTGAGTGCATGATAAAAAAAACACACTTCAGGAAGGAATGAAGTAGCTGAATTGGTCTTTGTTTGGACCTGTGTTTTGACAACATAATGCCAGGCTGTTGTGTTTTGATGTTGTGAGTTCTTTTTCCCTGGTAGTCCAAGTTCTGCAACCCCTTAACTGGCCCAACCAGTTTTTGCTCAAAAGAAGCAAGTGTTTTTATTGTTTTTGAGGAGAGAAGAAAACTAAACGGAACACACGAGCAAAAACCCCAGGCTAGCATTCTTAGTCCGATTTCACATTTGAGCTAAACTTGCTTCCTGGATTTTGGCTATTCCAGTGAATAAATAGCTGTTACTTCTGACAGCTCAGTATCTATGATTCTGAATCCTTAAGAGCTAATGAGAGAGAGCAGCCTTCAGCTGACATCTTCCTATCCTTAATGAATTAGTTTTGATTGTTTTAATTATAAAAATGTATGTATTGATGTTTCCTTTTACATCTTCAGTTACACAGGTTTTCTTAGAGTAGTTCTGAGTAATGGCTTAGTAAGCCCTGTTTGAGCATCAAATTCAATAAGCTTTTTCATTTATTGCACAAACCCGATTACCAGTCCCTACATCATGTTACTCATTTTGTTCTTCACTCACTCCAGCATACTTAAGAATTACAAGCTAGAAATTGGAAGTTAATACTGGTTCTAAAAATACTATTATTAACATATGTCATGACTGTCTTTGCTGTTTTGGACTGAAATTAGCTTGGAAAGAAAGCATTTTGAATCTGATTAATAAGTCCTTACAGCTGCCAGTAAATTTTAAAAAGCTTCTGCCAGTGTTGTTGAAGTTGACTAACACAAATGGTTAGAGTACAGACTTCAAGGAAGCAGCTGTTATTAAAGGGGCTGTGCTTGGAAGTCTCACCTGAAAACACTTCACATTGGGTACTGTGTAAACACGAAGTGGCACAGTTTTTGCTACAAAGAGCATGCTGCCATAACATAAACATCTCCCATACTGATTCTGCCCCAAATTAACCGTTGCTGCTTATCCTCCTTTTGGTAGTGTTTCACTCATGAAGTGAGGTTGAGAATTCAGGGCAGGTATGTTAATAAAATTTTTTATTGTGGAAGGTGCTTGTTATTATTTGAGCCAAAAATGCATTTGAAAGCATTGCCACAAGATTTATGATCTTTGAGTTGAAAAGGGAATGCCTGTTTCTTCCTATCAGTTAGAAAAGACGTGTTCTTTCAGTTATCTCTTGAGTGTCCTGTAACTTTTATCAGATACCAGTGCTGGTGCCTCCAGACTCCTCTTTCTGATAATTCTCAACAAAATGGAAGAAAATTACCAAACGCTTTGATTCTTGCCATGGAATTGCTCTTTTTCAGCTTTAGTGTGGAAATTGTTATTTTTTATTATTTTTTTTTTTCTTAAGAATGAGTGCAGGAATTTTCATGAAATAGTTGGAAATTAGTTTCAAATAATAGTTATTCTGACTTCTCAATTCTTGTGGCTTGGCAGCAGGCAATTATTGAATAATTGTGCAAGCTGGTGGTTCCTTTTCTTTTATACTGGATGAAGGTTAGAAATTGGACAGGAGAAGATCCATCTATACTGCTATCTGGTTGCTGCGGAGAAGCATCAGCTTTCCTGTGTTACAAGCAGCTTTTTCTGAACATCTGTAGATGTTTTTAATTCCTCAACTGACTGTTTTGGTGGAAAAGGGAAATGGTTTTGACCTAACTGGCAGCAAGAACAAGAAAATACAAACAAGACACAACTGAGGCTTCATTAATTGTGGTAAGGTTTGGCAACTTTTGACAAACGTGTAAAAAAAATTCAGAAAAACTGAATTCTGTGGAAGAAACCTACCACAGTGTGGCAAAATGAGGGGAAAAAAAAAAGAAATCTGACTGCAGAATCATCATCTCCACAGGTTCTTAACTGTTACCTATGAAGCATTTTGCATCTTAAAACTGTAGATTTAGGCTCTGTGCATGATCAGGTAGGCTTCAGTGCTCCTGCTTGTATTTGGGTAATCTTTTTCCAAAGCCTATTTCATCAGCGGTAAGAACTAAACTGCCTTTTCTTCCCACCCCCCAAAAAGAACAACCTTAAAAAACAACTCAAAACACAGAAAAAAACACCCTCAGAAAAATCCCGCACAAAACCGGACAAAAACCTATCTTGGCTTTTATTCATCCAAAGTGTGTTACTGAGGCCACAGGCATTCATTTGCAGGTTTACAGGTTTGAATACCCTTTTTTCTTCTGATTGGAGAAGATTTGTTAAAAATGAGAAAACAAAGAAGGACAAAGAGAAGGGAACTTCCAAAGAGTTTGCATGGGTCATTGGCAGAATGGAGTGTAAAATGCAATGTTCCTGAATCTTATGTGGTGCTCCACTGGTTAGACTACTGTTTTGCTTGAGAGGTACTTTACAGTCCATGTTCTTCTGAGTGCCTCTCAGTGCCTTGCTAGAGCTAGGAAGCAAAACTTCATACAATCATGTTGCTGTTTCTCAGTGGATTGTAGGTCATGTGGGCTTGTATGATTAATTTGTGGTATCCAGTTAGGAATTCTCTGTATCAGTAAAATTCCCTTGCTGCTTTGGCTGAATTTCTGAATGAGACAAACGCCTTCTGTGCTGTGAAGGAGCAGGATTCTGGAGGGCTTGGCTGCAGTGATTGGCTTTTGATATTAAAATGTAGCTTATATGAAGAGAAAGCTTAGCCTAAAATCTGAATTAGTAGATAAAAATTGCACATATTAAAAATCAGTTTCAGAGGAGAAATATTGTCTTCTAAATTTATTTTTAGCAGAAACTTAACAAATTTCTTTAATGGTTTATTAAAGATGCTGCTTAGTTGGAAGATTGGAGGTTCCTAACAGTTCAAATAATGTGTTTTATCAAAACGTCCTCTTGATGATTAAAATTTTTGTAGCACTCATTGACCTTTTCCTCCTTTTCTTTTGCTTTATGTAAAGGATTGATCCCTCAAACACTTTTTTTCCCTAAGAAATAGCTTTGTTTTTACAAATACATGGCATAAATTATATTTACATTTTTAAAAGACTAGAATAAATTTCTTCAAAAGTTTTATTATAAACTTTATATTGACTTTTGCACATGATGAAAATGGAAAATTTGTTATGTAGGTGGCTTAATGCAGTTAATGATTTGATGCATTTTCATTTTATGTAGCTACTCCAAACATTGAAACTGTGAATTTGTGCTCATGTTTTACTGTTTCATTTGGCACAAAGTGTGGCTCTGAACTGCACTGGCTGTAGGACTGGTCTTGCACCAAAATAATAGATGTAATTTTTAAATTGCTAGAATACATATAGCAGGCTTTGTAGTAGCTTTGTATGTCTAAGTGGTATTTAACACACACCTACATTAATCATTGCTGTATAACCAGTGCTGATAATTTGCATTATCATTGTAAGCTTTTTATTGTAATGTGCACATAACTTTCCGTGACACATTGCTCTCCATATGGGACTTTGAGGCATTACTGTCATTAGGAGCTGGGCTGTTGGTAAGACCTGTACCTTAGGAGGTAAAAAAAGTCTGTTTGTTTTCTTACACAATTGGTAAATTGTAACTATTCAGGATGAAACTTGCTGCTCCGTGCATCTGCAACAGAACTTTTTTTCCCTAGGAAGTCTCAGCTTTAAGTGGATCAGTGGATTATTTCTTCTACAAAACTGGAGCTGCTTATTGGATCAGGTTTTATGACTTTGGGGAGGCAAATTAGAATTTGGTTTGAGGAATGAATCATGCTGCTTTTGGGAATGTATTGTCTTTGTTCTTTGTAGGTGTTCTGCTCACATCTAACCAATTCATGAGTGTTTAAAAGTTGTTTTTTGTCCATACTCACAATGTTATAACAGCTTGACATAAGTTTTCAAAAGGTATGCAATATACCACTCCTAGATGTTGGAGTTACTGTATATAACACTCGCCAGCAAAAGAACTGCTTAGTTAAGCACCTGGTTTTTGTGGAAGCTTTCAGGATGGCTGTGTCCAGCTCTGTCCTTGTTCCTGCTCGCTACCATGTGAATGGCTGTTACGTTTGTCTTCTAGGAAGACGGATAATATCTGTGCTCTATTTCAAATCAGTGTTTATCTTCAGTACTTCATGTGTCTCAGTGTGTGGATGCAGTGGAGCTGTATGTCAGCTCCACACTGGTCAATGTGGGTAAAGATGGGAGATGTAATTAGGAAAAGGCTGAATGTTAAATTTTGGTTTCATTTCCTTCAGCAAGTAGTGCAGTACAGGAATGGTGTTTCTGTGGAATGAAGGGGTTGGCATTGAGGATCCAACATTAATGCCATAATAAATTTGGGAAATACTGCTTTTGCCTAGTCTAAGTGGACTAAATGTCCACTTACCTTTGGAGCAGATCTTCTAGGTCGGTTTAGCTTTAAACAAGTCAGGTAGCTTAAAAGAAATCAGGTTTGTGTATTTGGACACCACTGTACAATGCCCATCAAAGCATCTAAAGTGAGGACAACTGGGAGACTTGCTTGCGAAGCCCTCTCCTGAGCTGAACTAAAGTGCTGTGTAGATGCATGCATTGTTTTGCTGCTGGAATTGGAAGTGAATGGGATGGAATCTGGGAGCCCAGAGAATCTGTTTCTCTTTCTATCCCCTGTAGTGTTGGCAAGGGATTAATCTTATTTTCACAAGGAAATAAGTACATATTTCTGATGGCTGAAGTAGTAGAAATCTGTGCTTTGGACTGAAGCAGCCACAGGTAATTATAAATGGTTAAGCTTTGAATTTGTGGTAGAAATGCTGTGTCTTCAATTTCTTGTAAAATGTAGAGAATTCAGATATTCAAAATGTTTACCAAGTGAATATATAGCCTGTGATAGCAGCTTCGAATGCCAGAAGTGTCAGATGAACATTGCCTATGTGGCTGTAACACAGCCCAGCAGTGGTCACAAACTCTTCCATATAAGCTCCTGTCTGTGTTTGGAATACAAATCACTAGTAAACCACCAAGTTTTAGTGACCTGGAGAAACAATGTAAAGCAAAAATGTAGTGCTGATTTTCAGTTTTGCTTGCATTTTGAGATTGTTTTGCCCTGATTTACAGGCATGCTGGATATTCAAAATAGCAGCTGAAGTTGTATTTTCGAAGCACAGCTCCAGTTAAATTTCTGTCATGAGTGCTAACTGAAGACCTAGACACAGAAAGTCTCTGAAATTAGTTATCAAGTGAAGTTAGTGGGCATTTATTTTACCCTTTGGGCTTTCATTGTGTGCCAGTAACCTTCCTTTAGAACAGAAATAGGAACAGTGATCTCACAAAGTTATTGCAAAGTTTACATTTATTTTATGTGGTCTTCCCACATTATGGACAGATCTGCATAAACATGCCAATGGGAAATGTAAGGATTTGTATTCAGTGTAGGATGCAGGTGGTAAGTATTTAATGGGTCATAGGATGCGGGCAAAAACTCAGCAATTGTCCATTTGCTGAGTGAAGCAGAAATCCTGCTGGGGAAAATTGAATAAAGCAGCAGAAAGAGTATTATCAGACGTAGGTATGTGTAAAGGCTAAACTAAAGTTGCATGGCTTTCAAATCTTAACTGCTGCATAGCTTGGTTTTAAAAATATGTATTTAAAGCTTTAGTAGGATTGGATATGATACAAGTCAGCAAAAACGTTGGTGCTTTGTAATGTGCATTTTGGCACACTGTGAGGCAAGTGTAAGGATTGGATTGGTAAGAACAGAGGAGAAATGCAGGATGGTGTGTGAACATTGTCATGATGTCTTTTACATATCTAAGTGTGCATACATTTGTGCACTTTTTGGGAAGAATGGTTTAAAATACCCACTGGTAGTTTTGGAGTCACTTGTAAGGAAGGCTTTTGGAACAAGACTATGTTGCTTAAGTTATTGGTTGTGTGTTCAAAATGTCAACATCATTAATTGACATCCCTGAAAGTTTTGCTTGTGGGATTGGTCTAAAGGTATGATATCCTGTATTTTATTGCTCTTCTCAAAATATTCTTATTGGGGAAGGGTTTTTTGGGCTATTTTGTGGTTTGTGGGTTGGTTTTTATTTTGTTTGGGGGTGTTTTGGTGGGGTGTTCTTTGTTTGTTTGTTTAGTGGGATCCTATTTTTCAGATAAGGATTTGGTCATTTGAGTAAATAGCTAAAGCAAGACCAAATGCCCAGTAAGGGAGTCGGCAGGTAGGGCCTGAAGAGGGGCCACCTTTCTTGGATTCTTGTTGTGTTTTGTACAAGGATTTTCTAAATCCTGCAGGCTCACCCTGGATTGTGTAATTCAAGGTTTGTTGGTTTGTTTGTCTGCTTTTATAGAGACAAGGATACGGGTCAGAGATGCCAAGCACTTCTGCCCTTTGCCATGGTCGTAGTAGAAGCCCAGTTGATGACTTCTTCTTCCCTGGGTCTTGTTAGGTTGCTTTTGAGAGGTAGTCTGAAAAAGAAGGGCATAATGAGACATCAGTTGGGAAACAATTAATGCAGCTAAAGCAGTGGTATCTGGACATTCAGTAAAACTAGCAATGCTAACTTGTCCACTGTGCTGTCACTTATGGACAAGTATTCATGCCCATTTCTTCCATCTGCTTCTTCACCGCAGCTTCACTGCATATTTGTCCCAATTTTCTCCTTGGATGTCTCTCTTCCTCCTCTAGTCTATTGAGGGTGCAAGTTCCTTGGGTCAGAAACATGCTCTGTGGTATACATAGCATAATTTCTGTAATAAATATCCAAAACAAATGCTGACAGTTAATTCATAGTTAATTACTTTGGCTTGAATTTTTCTTCCTTGCATTCTTTTAAAAAAATACTATCACTTTGTTTCCCTTTCAGTGGTTCATTAAACTTGACTGTTTTACATGAAACTTTACCACTAAATCTACAGATTGCTCCTGAGTTATAAACCTCACTCCGTTTTCATTTGCATCATTGCTTATAAAGGGGAGAAAACAGGTCAAGTTATGCCCTGGAAGAATATCTCCTCGTTCATTTAGGATTTTTCAAATACTGTTACAAGCATCATGTAAATGTAGGAGTAAGAGAATGGATGGCAAAGTATACGTGATGTTCAGTTTAGGGAATTGCTCCTGTTAAACAGAGCAGCCCTGCCTTCTGAGCCTCTTTCCCTGCTAGCACTTAATGCTTGTGAAACTTGGTATTACAGAAGGTTTTAGAGTGGTTCAGAAAAAAGTGGCATTATCCTTGCATTGGCAAAAGGGGAATCTATGCAACTGATGCAAAGATGAGAATTCTGTAGGTAGTTGGTGTTACTTAGCATCTACTTTAAATATAACCATGTTTGCATGCTCTCACATCCTTCCTTACCTGTTGTTGCCTGAAACTTGGCTGAAAAATGAGGAAGGAATGAATGGGCTAGATGAATTATAGTGTACTAGAGGTGTGCACTGTGTTGCTGCAAACATCACTATTAGGTCTGCTGTCATGAACATAAAAATAATGTTGTCATTGTACCCTGTGGTGTTAAGATGAAGTATGTATTTCAGCTCAGTGACATCAAACAGACTAAACCACTGTTGTGCTAGGGCCTAGTCTGGCATGCAGTATGTGCAGGTTTCTTGTATTGAAGTGCTTATGACCTGAAGGAGTGGTCCCCAAGCTGTTGCCCTTGATGACTAGGGTTGCTGCTAGTAGATGTAGACAACTGTTAGGCAGTTTTCTGTGGAAGAAAAAAAATCCATGGAGTGGGAAAGGTTATATTTTAAACAAAGGAATTCGTCTGGCTTTTTGTAGCTTAAGTCAGTTTTGGTAGTGGTTGTTGTATTTGAGGAAATTATTTCTTTATCATGCTCTTGCTGTTAAATTTATTTCAGGCAACAGTCAGAATGATTCTTTTTACTCACTGTTTTTTTTAATTCCTGTTTTCTTTTCAGTGCCCTAATGCCTTTACATATTTAGTATACAAGAGATTTTCTGTTTTCTAGTATAGATGTCCTAAAGGGAGAAGGGATTTCTGAAACTGTCCTACTTGAATGTATGAAAAGAAAACCCAGTGTGCAACCAAGCTGTTTATCTGATTACATACCACTGAAGTGATCTGCCAGTGATTTGTGTAACTGATATGTATTTCCCAGTCATGCTCATTTAAATAACAAATAAAAACCCAACCCAGATCTTTGCATTATTTGGAGACTATAAATGATTCCATGGTTGATAGAGTGGTTTGTTATATAGAAAATGTAATGGAAAATAGGTTAAAAAAAAATATATTTTTTTTATTCATGCACAGTTTGGCTCTACAGTTTTGATTTATCTTTTCTGCTTAGCTGCTCAGGGGGGCACTATTTTGTGCTTTAGGAGGGGAGTGGGCTCTTGGGAGAGTGGGCTCTTGGGAGCAGCTCTTTGAGGCTGATATGCTGTGGTAAGAGCTGTGGCAGAGCCAAAGGTTCTGCAGATTGCTAATAGTGTGTGGATATTTCTGTTCATTTTTAATGCACAAGTGTGTGACAACGTTTTTATTTTCTTTTCATGCAGGTCAACTTCGTAGTGTGCCAACTGTTTGCCTTGCTTGCGGCTATTTGGTTTCGAACATACCTTCATTCAAGCAAAACTAGCCCATTTATAAGACATGTTGTTGCAACCTTCTTGGGCCTTTATCTTGCACTTTTTTGTTTTGGATGGTAAGTTGCACTTAAATTCACTATTCAGAGATTTGTATATTTTCATTTCTTGATTGCGGGGAAGCAAAGTTTTGTTATGAAGAACTTTAATTACCTAATTTTGTGGCTTTTAGCTGCTGCAAGCATACAGAAATTAGCTTAAATTTGCTGATGTGCCCAAGTTTAGAAAGATTTTTCCATTTGAAAACTGGTAGCTAACATACCGTCTGCCAGTAGTTTTGGGAGTTTGGAGCAGGTACAGTTTAACTTGTACTAATTTCTCTGTAAACTTGCTTGAGAAGTATTCTTTTGAGGTGTGATGGTAATTTCTTTTAAATATTCACTGCATGAGATAACTCGCTGTATCTTTTTCTGAATATTGAATATAAACTGATTTATTGTAGGAAGAGTGCTGATGATGCTCCTAGTAGTATAAAACACCTGGAAAGGAGCTGGCCTCGATTTGAGAGTTTTGTTTTCTGGGTGTGGGTTTTTTATGTTTTAGAGGGAGGGTGTAATTTGTTGTGTTTTTTAAAAAAACACAGGTTTTCTGTGACTGCTGCTTTCAGATCTTGATCTTTTCAGTGTAGCAAGTCAGAATGTTAGTAGGGCTAATAAAGGATATGTGTTCAGTTTGGCGAAAATTTTTTCCCTTTAAAATTAGCTTACTTAAAAGGCTCTCATCTTCCAGAGATGGCTCAAGATTAGTTAAGTGCCAGTTTCATTTTCTTGCAAGTGGGAAGATGCACACTGTGTGCACACAGAGAGTGCATATAAATAAATCTTAGAATTCCAAACCACAGATTTGACCTCTATTGGCATGTTGCAGAGGCTTCTCAACATTGGTTGATAGGTATTACTTTTAAATTTAGGAAAAGAAAAATCAGTAGGTTTTATTATTTGGATTTACACGTGCAGTTTACTTGGATATATAATTCCATAACTGCCATACATTACTCAAGCTTTTGGCCATGGTATTCTACTTTGAGGGAATGATCTGATGTCAAAGATCATTTGTCATAGGAGATAGGTGCTACTGTGTGTGGTTTTTATGAGAGCTGTAGAAGCTTTAGAATCAAGTTCTATATCCATTTCTTTGGAAACAGCAATTATTAATTATAGCTTGTAATCAGAAAGGTGTTAACAACATACTTGTATCTGAAATTTGGGGATGGAAGAAAGAAAGAACCAACCTCCACCCCCAACAGACATAAACAAAGATTGTGGAAGCCTCTCATTGGTAATAGGCCCTGGAAAAAAAAATCAGAGATAAATTTTATGCCATAGTACAAATCCAGGTTATTGTAGTTTGCTTTGGGTAACACTTATGGCAATTATTTTAACAATTAATTTCTGTTTTACTAAAATGTTTTTTATTACAGTCATGGAACTAAAAGCTTTTTTAAAAATTCTGAAAAGAAAGAACATGATTTTAAAAGTACATGTGTTAAAAAGCGGATACTTTGTTAACACTTGTGTCAACTCTTTTTCTGGTTGCTTAAGTATGTATTATACACCCATGTTTCAGAGGGTTTGGTTTTGTTTGGTTCCTCTTTGCCCTCCACAATCGAGGATATATATATAGGTTACCATGGTACACTTTCAGCAACTCTTTTACTTGTGTTATAACATGTTCTGCACCTGGGCCTGCACCTGGATTGGGGCAATCCCAAGCACAAATACAGGCTGGGTGGAGAATGGGTTGAGAACAGCCCTGAGGAGAAGGACCTGGGGGTTTTGGTTGATGACAAGCTCAATGTGAGCTGACAATGTGCACTTGCAGCCCAGAAATCCAACTGTGTCCTGGGCTGCATCAAAAGAAGCAGGGCCAGCAGGTCAAGGGAGGTGATTCTGCCCCTCCACTCCACTCTCTTGAGATCCCACATGGAGTCCTGCATCCAGTTCTGGAGCCCCCAACATAAGAAGGACACAGACCTGCTGGGAGTGAATCCAGAGGGGGGCTATGAAGATGATCAGAAGGCTGGAGCACCTCTCCTATGAAGGCAGGCTGAGAGAGTTGGGGTTGTTCATCCTGGAGAAGAGAAGGCTCTGGGGAGACCTTGAATTTTAGGTAGTCATATATGAGACTGGCTACTAGTGAAGTGCGGGAACATGTGCAGATTGGATCTCCCATAAGCAGCCAAGATTTTCAAGGTCAGTTAATACCCAAGTGAATTGTTTTTCCTCAGTTTATTGTGAATAGACTGTAGGATTTTAGCTGGGTACAACTGAGTTTCTTATTGAAAGTCTTTGAAGACACTTCCTTATTAATAGATAAGAAGTGAAATTAGGAAATTGCTGAAAGAATAAGCTGAAAGAAAAAGGTATGAGTATAAGCAAATACTAGCTGCTTTTTGGACTGCTTTTTATGGGAAAAAATCTAAAACTAGAGCATATGTAAGCATGCTATTGAGGCACCTAAAGTACTGGTGGGAGAAAGAATCAACTTAATGAAGACCAGGTGCCTTTCCCCAAACACTGGTGATGGTTTGCTACCAGTGCTCTACTCACTTATTGAAATGTACCTTCTTTAAAAAACAAAATGAAACAAACCCCAAAACAATGGTGATGTTGTAGCTGTGGTGATAAGCTGTGGAAAACAAATAAGGAGAAGAGGTTAGTGCATCTTTGTGACGTAAATCTGTGGGTTCTTGATGTGTAGGTTTTTTTGTTTGTTTTTGAGACTATCAGCACCATCATCCTTGTATCAGTTATTGAGGATGTGGGGCAAGGAGACTGGCTGGACAGAGTTACCATTTCTATTGACTGGGAAATCTTCCCTTATACTGATATTGTGTATACTAAGATACTTTTGGCCTTACCTGAGACACCTGCTGTTGCAGGTAAAAATTGAGTATGGAAATAGAAGCACAAAACATGCATGTTATTTACACATGCAGTAATGCCAAGTGGAAGTATTATGAGATGTACTCTTCCATATTTTAAGGATTATTGAAATATCATAGAATCATTAAGGTTGGAAAAGGCATCTAAGATCAAGTCTAACCATCCAACACCACCATGCCAACTAAACCATGTCCTGAATTGCTACATCCACATATTTTTTTAACGTGTCCAAGTATGGTGTCTCCACCACTCCCCTGGGCAGTCTGTTCCAATGTCTGACCACTCTTTCAGTAAATAATTTTTTCCTAATGTCCAATCTGAACCTCCTCTGGCGCAACTTGAAGCCATTTCCTCTTGTCCTGTCACCGTTTACATGGGAGAAGAGACCAACCTGCGCCTCGCTACAACCTCCTTTCAGGTATTTGAAGAGAGTGATAAGGTCTACCCTCAGTCTTCTCTAGACTAAACAACTCCAATTTCCTCAGCTGCTTCTCATAAGACTTGTGCTCCAGCCCCTTCACCAGCTTTGTTGCTTTTCTCTGGACAAGCTCCAGCATCTCAATGTCCTTCTTGTAGTGAGGGGCCCAGAAATGAACGTAGTACATGAGGTGTGGCCTCACCAGTGCTGAGTACAGGGGGACAATCACTTCCCTACTCCTGCTGGCCACACTATTCCTGATGCAGGCCAGGACGCTGTTGGCCTTCTTGGCCACCTGGGCACACTGCTGGCTCATGTTTAGCCAGCTGTCAACCAGCAACCCCAGGTCCTTCTCCACTGTGCAGCTTTCCAGCCGCTCTCCCCCAAGCCTATAGTGTTACATGTGGTTGTTGTGACCCAAGTGCAGGACCTGACACTTGGCCTTGTTGAACCTTGTACAATTGGCCTCAGCCCATCGATCCAGCCTGTCCAGGTTGCTGTAGAGCTGTTCATGAGTTGAAGAGCTCCAGCTAAGTCTTAGTTTTTGATCATGACTGCTGTCTGTGTTGTGCTAAGGGGTGGAGCTCTGAACAGAAGGAAGGGCTGCAGAAAACCTAAACAGAACAAAAGGGTTTTTTGGAGGCAGTGATGGAGTTAAAATTTGGCAAACTTATTTAACTTCACATTAAATAAACAAATGCATACAGTTTATTTTTATTTGATGAAAATGCTGTTAGGGCTTACAATTTTATTGTTTTTCCTAGGTATGCCTTACATTTTGTTATACAAAGTGGAATTTCCTACTATATCATGATCATAATAGGAGTGGAAAATATGCACAAGTAAGTTTCCATTCTAATTTTTTTTTCTTTTATAAGAATGCCACTGTTTAGTTTTTCTTGTAACTGTACACATATGCCATACTTCTGGTTGTACCCTAATATTTTAGTATTGGAATTCTGCTAACCATGGTTTTATTTCCAGGAGAGAAAATGGCTTATTTGCATATTTTTGCCAGATTTTTTTGAATGTCTGTAGCTTGTTACAATTGGTAATATTCTGCTGAGGGTTCTTTTGTGTTCTTAACATTCTGATTTGTTATTACTTGATAGTAAATTATTTTAGGTGTCTCACAAATGAGTTAATTCAAAATAATTTCATAACAGCCAGTTCATGTGATAATTTTTTTTAGGTACTAAATGTTTATAATTTCCTCTTTTTTATTTATTGTAAGAATAACACAATGTGAATGTGGTCTTAGGTTAGGAGTACTGTCATAAGATTACATATGTAGGGCATTATTTTGGGTTTGCTTGAAGGTATGATTAGATTAGCAGTATCTGAATCCATAAAGGTTGGCACTTGTTTCTCTTTTTCAGTCACTCTTAAAAGCAGGTAAGATATTTTATTACTGTATGCATATGTTTTACTGTTTACTAGTCTAGAGATCAGAACCAAATTAGGTTCCCACTGTGTTAATTCCTGCGTAAATGTTTAGTAAAATAACAATCCTTGAATAGGTTTCTGAAGTAACTGAGGCTGTTAGGAAAGAAGCTGGTAAAAGAACCGAAAAGGCAAATTGCTTTTACAAAAAAAGTGCAAAAGCCCGGGTGGTCTTAGTTCATGATCCTGCCAATTAGAATGCTCTGCTTCTTTATATTCTGTTACTGAATATAATTTTATTGTCTTTTGAAACATGCCATATTACGCTCTTATTTCCAGGATTTCCTACAAAGCCTGATGTATTCAAACTACTGCAAATGGGAGACAACTTCATTTGGTTGGATGGCTGGTTTATATTCTAATGGTTTATTTGATTAGAAGTTGTTGTAAAGCAACTTGTTTGTATCAATGTCTCTTTAGACATGTAACTATTTAAATTGTAACTTACGTAGCCTAATATTTTAAAATAAATTATTAATGCAGTTAAATACTGTTTAGGGAGGTACCAGACAGGAATACTTGGTCTTTATAATAACAAATTATATAGGTTTCTTGTCAAAGGAAGTGTAGCAGTGTTTTGCTTCCTTAATAGTGAGAGGCAGGTACTGAACATTCCTGCATTGGAGCAAGGGAACTGGCTGGTTCCTGACCCTCCCAGTTCTTTCCAGCTAGTTTAACTGCATAGCCTGATCTGCTGAAATGTTTGCTGTGCTACACACAACTGTGTATCTATCTTCTTAGTTGCTGCACAAGTGGGAGGGTAAAACCTAGATTTGACTATGGGGCTCATGTTGCTCTGTCGTAGTATGAATTAATATACTGTTGGATAAAACTAGAAAGCTTTTCTTTCAGTGGAGGAAAAAAAATAGTTGTTGGCAATGCTTGAATGCTGTATGGGAAGCTCCAGGAGACATTGCTAATAGGTGATACAGGCAAGACTGTACAAGGTTTGCTCCCTCAATTGCTACAGTATCCCAGGAGGGGTGATACCTCTTGGTGTCCTTATAGGCCTGTACCTGTTATGGAAAGAATGCACCATGGACTCTGAATTTTCTGCTGTGACAATGCTACTTACAGCTTTCTGTTTGGCAGCCTGAACAGAAACTAATGTGAATGACTTCCCTCCCCACCTGTTTGACTTCAGGCTGTAAATGTGTCTCACAGAGCCCAGGAAAGACTTATGGTTAAGTCCTGTAGAGTAGGATGCAGCTGGCACCACCTTGCCTCAGGGTTGGAGGGCAGCCCTGACAGTGTTTTACTGGGGAGGGGGGTGTGTGTATGGACAGTTAATCAGAGTACTTAGGTATACCTGCATAGCCTAAATTTTTTGGGATTTACTTTGTATGTTGTAGAGGGACCCACTGGCTGGCAGTCCTAGTTAGAGTTTACCTGCATTGTTCATAAGCTTCTTAAACTTGGAGACTATAGAACATCAAATACCTATACATGGTGTAAATATGAATTCAAGTAAACTTTGTATTGGAAAAGTACTTGTGTATTATACAAAATATTTTTGTCTGTTATCTAAATTAATTCACCGAGGAAAGTTTCCCTCTTCTTTTCCCAGCCCTGCTTGCTGTCCTGCAGTTTTCATGAATGTATAGATTGAGAAAACTATTCCTCCTCTCCTTTCCGCTTCTCCCACCCTCCAATATAGTTCCTCAGTCTCTCCAGCCTCTGTAAAATCTTTTTAAACAAGAAAGAGACAACTGAAGTTCTTAGATTGCTTATCATTTCAGCTGCTGTGAGCTGAGTATACCAGCTTTCCTTACATTCTGAAGCAAGGAGAAGTTACAATCTTCTACATTCTCCAAAGCAGACTTTCAAATACTGATGCCCTTCTAAACCTCTGTTGCTTTCTTCATGTACTTCCACTGGAACCAAAAACTGTCTGCTCTACAAGGTTCCTACCTTTGTGATTTTCCTGAGGTAACTGAACCTTGTGCAGCTATTGCTTCTAGGCTGGTTTTCAGAAGATGTGGTATGTTAGACATGAAAACCTTACTTGAACAACATAGAGGGGCGTGGGGGAAAGAAAGAAAAAGGTAAGACTCTTGGGGAGAGAAAAAAAAGAAAACCAAACCCAACCATTTCAAAAATTAAGGAAACCTTACCTTTTATATTTTAGCAACTTTATTCTAAAAGTTAATTACCAGAAAATGAGTTACCTGAGACTTGGATTTAACTACTTTCAGACTTCAGTCTTATTTAAATTATAGTACTTTAAATGAAACATGGAGTGGTAACACCACTCCGGAATGATTCTAAAGCTCTTATTTTTTAATTTGTGACTAAGCTATCTTAATATTTATTTGGTGCTTTCACAACTCAGTTAATTATGAAACAAATTATCAATTCCAATAACTTCTCATTTGGTAACTGATATGGTGGTAACATTATGTTTTTCTTAAGAAATTATTCTGTTTTTTCTATGGTTGTGAAATTGTTACTGGTCTTAAAAAACAAAACTCCAAGTGCTACAAAGTTTTTCCTTAAAGCATTTTGGTTAGTGTTAGCTAAGAGCTTTTTAAGCAGTGCTTGCATAGGTGATTTGATGACAAGGTTTTTAAGGTTTCTAGGTAACTCTCTCTTTTGACCTGATTGTTCATTTTATGGTTGGTAAATAATGTCCCCTTAGCCTGTGGGGAAAGGAGAGGTAATTGAGGCTCATAGTCGCCTCACTGAAGTCAGTAGTTTTCTCAGTGCCTTCGCTGACAAAATAGAAGTCTCGGATGTGTCAGTGTAGAAAATAAATCTGTTTATTTAAAAATCATTCATTTTAAACTGTTTACTTAAATTTCTTAAATATGCTAATATAAAATCAGGCGATAGACGTGCTATTCATGTCTGATACCTTCTGTGTTGTGCCTCAAATTGCAGGATGATACTTTTCTTGTTCCGGAAGTCCAGAGTTTAACTAGTAAGGCTTAGGCAGGTTATTTGTGGCTTTTGAAGAGGGAAAAAAGATCACTTAACTTTTATGGCATATTTAAGTTATAAAAAGTAAATGGATGAAGGACCCAGAGACCTGAGATAACTAATAGCAGTAAACACATAATGAGCTGGTGTGTGTGTGTGCCACAAGGGCCACAGAGATGATGAGGGGACTGAAGTGTCTCTTCTGTGAGGAGAGGCTGAGGGAGCTGTGACTGTTCAGCCTGGGGAAGAGAAGGCTCACGGGCATCTCATCAATGTGTGTAAATACCTGCAGGAAGTGAGCCAGGCTCTCCTCGGTGCTCAGTGACAGGACTAGAGGTAATGTGCACAAACTGAAACACAGAAGGTGCTGTCTGAACAGCTGGAAACCCTTTTTTTCAGTGTGACGGAGGTTGTGGAGTCTCCATACTTGGAGACATTCAGAAATCCTCTGGACATGGTCCTGGGCAGCTAGCTCTGGGTGGTCCTACTTAAGCGTATGGATTGGACCAGATGACCTGCGAGGTCCCTCCAAACCTCAGCCATTCTGTGGTTCTGTTTTATTTTGGTGCACATAAAATTCTTTTTACTGTACCTGTGTTCCTGTATGTGAGCTGTTTGAACATGGTAAAATAAAGAGATATTTGAATTTGAGTTAAAAAACTTTGATTGTAACTGGTCTAGCTGCTGTGGAGGTGCTTCCTGGAGATCCCTTTCCTTGAGATTTGGGAACGTTAGTCATCATTAACTTCCCTTCCCCCTCCTATCCAGAGCCATGACATAGCCTTGCTCCCCTTTTCCTTCACTTCTTGGTGTGGCTTTGACAAACAGTGGGAGATTTGGCAAAGGAGCAGTGGAGGAGGCTTGATGGTTTAATCTTAGAAATCTCAGATAAAGAAACAATCTTGTTCATCTGAGTGAACTAATTCACTCAGCATGTCAATTGAGGCACTTTATTAAACACCTGACTGACAAATTGCACTGATTGGCAGGACTTGTTGTTACACAAATTTGACTGCTAGTTAGCCTACAACGTAGATTGCTCTGAATATTAAGTTAGGTATTTTTTTAAAGTTACGGTTTCAGTGAAATACAAAATGGATCAGGCAAACTACTTGCATCCTGTGACTTATTGGCAAAGTTTTTGTAAGCCTCTTCGTATCTTCAGAAGTGAGAGCATTCATAAGCTGAAATGATTTTTGGAAATGGCTTGAAATTGTCTTTTCCAAAGGCCTTTGATCCAGGTAAATGTAGGTTTGTTCATTTGGCTGAAGCAACATCTAAAATCAGTTATAAAATCAACAGAAAGAAAGAATACCTGACACTTGTTAAGGATTTGATGAAGAAATGCTATCAATTTCTAATAATAATTTTTAGTAAATCTAGGATTGGAAGCCTGCCTGTATAATTATAGTTCTTTGAAGGTGGAAGAGCACCCAGACAACTGTAACTTCTCAGTTACAAAT
Source organism: Hemiprocne comata (assembly GCA_020745705.1). Taxonomy (NCBI): domain Eukaryota; kingdom Metazoa; phylum Chordata; class Aves; order Apodiformes; family Apodidae; genus Hemiprocne; species Hemiprocne comata. Next base: position 89,147,285 of record CM036588.1, read on the forward strand.
TTGTAATTTATTTATGTAACTTGAATAAAAATGTCCGGTACATGGGTAGCTGCCAAAGGACAGTGGGCATAGCATTGAGAATACCAGGATTCAGAATCTGAAGTTATTAGTAGCTATGAACTGTTCTGCCTATGCAAACACAATTTTTTCTGCATTTTTGCTTCTACAGTTAATGCAAATAAGATAAACTTGAGAGCAGAAAAATATTAAGTATGTTCTTATCGTTCAGCCAAAGATAAATGGAAGGTGGAGGAAGATGAGATTTACTGGTTCTATACCCCTGAATAACATAGACTGAAAAAACAAGCACTGTTCTTTCACAGCAAACAATTTTTGGTGTCTTACCAGATCTATGTTAACTGCAAACCACCCCCCCCAAAAAATCTTGAAATCTTATAATTGCAAAGTTTGCATTTGATTAAAAAGTGATTAAAAGCAATTAAAGTATTTTTGGTATAGATGAGGATTGAATACGTATTACACAGTAGAGTTTCTACAGTATGCATAGAAATATTATTGTCCACTATTAGAAAAAAACACCAAGGCTAATGAATGTCTGTATTTAGGAGCAGATTTCAATATTCATCCACTAAAAAGAATCAGCTTTCCTTTTTGAAGTGGTATGTCTTTTCCCAAAGAAAAGGGTTTGCACTTGCTGCTTTTCACCTAAGAAAGGGGAGATAATGCTTATATGTTTCAGAATGAGGGCTATTGTAGCTAAAATGGCTAATGCAAATCTTCAATATATAAAAAAGATCCTTGGTTATTTGGGTTTTAATTTCCAAAAGTAGCAGTGAGATAGCAGAATTTTGTCCCATTCTAGTAGCCAGGATTAAGGAGTGATTTGGAAATACTGAATTTCATGTGAAGAGCTACAACAATGATTTGGGGAACTGAAACCAAGTATTGTTAAGAACCTTACAGGGTTCTTATCATGGTACTACAAGACAGAAGATAATTTATATTGGAGATAAAAAGGCAAAAAAATTTACATTTTAGCTGACACAAGCATTACAAAAATTAGAGGTAATGGTATTGAAAGCAAGACTGCTGTTTTCCTTTAGATGGAAACTCTTCTGTGGTCAGAAATACTGTTATGGCTCTATGCAGAAGAACACTTCACCTCTCTTGTTGAGTTACTACCTTTTTTCTTTTCTTTTTTGAGTAGCAAAGCATATGGTCTGGCTGCTAGATGGTTTTCTAAGATAAAATCTTTGAAGTTTTGCTTGTATAATGGCAAAGACTTTCTTGTTTGCGGAGATGAACACTATCTTTTTCTTCAAGCATGTGGCTTATCATGTTTACATATATATTCAAATGTAAAATCAGAGTTAAAATAGAACTATCACAAATAACAGGCTTGTGATATGAAATAGGCTTCATGTATTCATGACATTTTCTCATGGCTGTTAATTTCGTCCTTAACTGCTGAGTTTCTTCTTTATGTAGTTGAATCAGATTATCTACTTGACAAGGTCTTATCTTGAGTTAACTGTGCAGATGAGAGCTCTGCTGTTGCTACTTTGGTAATGTGTGGGGATAGGACTTGCATGGGGCATATCCTGTGGTCCTTTCAAGTTTAATAGCTGCCTCCCACCTGCTTTTTACATCACTTCTACATCAAATTGCACTTAAAACCCACTCACTGTTTAAAACTGCCTTACCAAATTTGAAAAACAAAACAACAACAACAGACCCTCCTACATCCCTTTTTACTTTTGTGGAGCTTAGAATTAGAGATTAGTAGTGCTAGAGGTTTGGGTTTTTTTCCTTGAGTATGCTTTATTGACTTATTTATCTTCATAATTTGTTAATGTTTGATTTTTCTGATGCTTACCTAGAGATCCTGAAGAGTGTGAATGCAAACACTGACTAGCACAAGGCAGCTATTCTCTGCATGCTGAAGGTTTGGCCATCACAAAAATAGCCATGTAAATGGATGGCTGTCTTCAGTGAACTGAAAAGTGAGCACTTGTTGAAGCTAACAGCTGTCATGGAATTTCCTTGTAATCCTTGTGAATTTCTTTTGAAAGTGTTTGTTTTAAATAGCTATTTCAAGTTCATCCACTTCTTGTAACTGTCCTGACTCTGTTTGCATAGAACTCAATGCCTTACTTAAAGCAATAAAGGTGTAAGTTGAAAAACAATTTGATATATCATCCTTCTTAAAATTGGTATGTTCTAATGGAAAGGCCTGTATTGATCACATGTTTTGTAATAACAGAAAGAGAGTGAAAATAGAACTGGAATTTTCTTATCTGTAGTGCCTCTCACTTTTGCCTTGTTTTAAAATAAAGATTGAATACATTTATTTAATCTTTGTGTCCTGCCCCCCACCTGCTATATATATATATATATATAGGGAGAAAAAAGGAAGTAACAGGGAATCATGTAGCATCTGCAGCTTTGTGAAGATTGGCACCTAAGTAGAGAGGCTGATAAAGATAATAAAAAACAATGCAGAGTAAGGCATTTTTAAAGTGTTTTAGCCATTTCAGTTTTTTTGGTACAAAATGGGTATATGATTGTATCCTTCATATTTCCAGGGAGAAGAGTCTAAATTAGTCTGGTTTTAGATTCCTTCCCTTTTTAAAAAAAATATTTTTTATTTGATTACTGATGTTATTCAAAGAATGGAATTCTGAGAAGAATAAGCATTTCAGCAGTGTTGCTAACAATAGTATATATGTCAGCATATAAACCTTTATCATCACACTTGAGAAACTCAGGTGGAAATATTTCTGAACTTCTATTTTCTGAAGTAGCTATACATTATTAAGTATTGGTGGAAGAGGAACCTGGAAGAGGGTTCTCTTGCTTCCTTAAAATTGATAGGTAGTTTTGTTTTTTCACACTGTGTACTTGGTTTCTATAAGCATATAGAGGACAACCTTTTCTTGGCAAGAAGCAGTAGTGTAAAATGGCTGGGTGTGTTAGAAATCTGCTGGGACTGAGTAGCTATTGCTTTTTGGCTTGCCTAGATTTTTTTTTTTTTTTACCTTTGTGCTCAAAGTGAAGCTGAGCACAATCCATCAAGCAAAAGAAAATTGATAGTGAGAGTAAAGTCATGTTTTCTGGACTATGTGTTTGGTAATCTCTGAAAGCTGTAGCATCTTTATAGATACTTCTTCAAGGCACATAACTCTGCTTGTCATGCTGCCAAGCAACTTGACTGCTAGCAAATGAGCTCTGAGTCATGGTATCATTGCTGCATGGTTTATTACCTCAACAAACTATTGATGTCAGATAAATCAAGCTCCCTACAAAATGAAGTGGCAGAATAAATTGTACCTAGAAGAGTTCAGTGAAAGCTGTGTTCTTCTTCAGCTACTGGCAAAAACTGCCACTAATAAGAGTTGATTAAAATTTCTGGTTGCATGGTATTGGCTGAATTGAACCAGTGGTGTTTGTGATAGAGAGATTAGATGCAGGGATTCTGTATGTTTTAGTCAACTTTTCTTTCCAAGTGTGTGCTTCTGCGTAGTTTTTTTTTATTCTTTGGTGAAATGTCTTGAATTTGAGACAGATTTCACTTGAGTAATTTTGACAAGCTCAGCAACAATCATTTAATTGTCCCTGATGGAACTGTTGGCTGTAAATGATGCAAGTCAGTTTTGCCTGCAGAACTGCAAGTGGTGGTGTACAAATTGTATGGGCTGGAGCTTAAAGATGTTTGAAGAAGTAAAAGATGACGACTGTTTTTGTTACCAGTGCACAACAAAGCACACCAAAAAGCTGTTAGTGTTTTGTTTCCTTTAAGGGAAGGTAGATGTAAATAAAAAGAACTGATACTTAAAAAATAGAAAGATCTTCATGTAGAATCCAGTGTCTCAATTAAACATGGTAATAAATTTTATATTGCTTTTAAAGCTGACCAGTTTTGCAGGTCAAATGTCTTTACTGGAAGTTAAAGATGACATCACAGAATCATAGAATAGCTGAAGAGGGAAGCATTTCCGAGCCCATCCCCCCCGTTCAAAGCAGGATCAAGTAGAGTAGGTTGCTCTGTGAAACTGAACTCTTGCTCAATGCAAACACGACCCTGGATAGCTCCAGTTGTTGTAAGCATGCTAGCCATTTCCTTTTGGTGTCTTGCTTCAATGTCTACTGTAACTTAAAATTTATTTGAGGTGACTTCGTGCATCTTAGTTTTCTGATCTATTTGGACTTGCTACAAAAGCTTTTTTTATTCTTTAATTTTGCCCCACCCAATAATTGCGCAATATTGTCAAATTTCAAGGAAATTGCACAGATAATAGCATCATTAACTTAAATCTATTAGGCTCACTTCAATTTAAAGTGACAGCTGCAAATTGGCAGGAGTAGACCATGTTAGGCAGCAAGTAGTAGTAATCTGTCTTCCTATCCTTCTTTATAAGAGATAGTATCAATAATAAAAAGGGGTGTAGGGGCAAAACAGATGCATGCTGAAACTTGGTAAATGTGTTCTAATAAACCAAAAAAAAACCCTTCAGAATCATCTTTATTTTTTTCTGCAAGATGGCGATAGCTCTCCTTGATCAGCAGTATTCACTCTTTGTCCAGGTCTAGGCTCTTCTGTCTTCCTTTCTCTATGTGATCCTGGTGCCCTGGAAAGCTGACCAGCAAATGCTATAGGCACAGTCTTCTGCAGACAGTAAACGGTGGTCTTGATGGCCTTGTTTTTCAGTTGTCTTTGCTGCAGTAGTTTCCCTGGAAGGTTTGCTTCAGAAGTTCATGTAAGCAGTGTGATTGTGATTTCTCAAGAATTGTCTCCACAATAACTTCTTGCCACTTAGTATGGTAATAAAATTAGAATTGGTCTATGTGAATATGATGTGGGCCTGAGAGAGCTTTCCAGAAGAACAGGATGGCCATGCTACTGAGCTGCTGTCAGAGCTGCAGTCAAAAGCCAGTGGCTTCTTCATCTTTCCTTGGTGCTGGAGAGCAGAATAACAGATTTTTGTTTTATATAAATCTCTGAAGTAACAAGATCCGTATCCATGCAGGATATCTCCAAACTGAAATAGCTTTCTAAACCTTTGAAAAGAGTGTGAAAGCAAAAGTGGCTTCTGAAAAGTAGGTTGAAATAAAGCTTTATTCTGATGTTGGTTTGATACATGGCTTTGCAAGCTGGTTAGTTTCGCTGGCATTTTTCCATGCTTCATTTTTGAGCAATTACTGTATGTGATACAAGCTGTATAAACAGTAGGAGTATCTAAATAAGGCACCCTAAGGCACCTAGAAGCAGACTGAGTTTAGTTTGTTGTGCCAGCTTTGCTTTGCTATTCATATAACTACTCAGTGCATTTTTCAGAGGTCCTGGAAAGGTGTTCCCTTTTCAGTGTAAAAGTGAAAGTACCTCAAGATTAGGAAGTGGTTTCTGCTTCTCAACCCTATTCTCTTAGAAATGCAGATTGAGGTGCAAAGTACGTCATCAATCATCTGAAGCAAAATCAGAGCTTCTGAGGGGCTGGAACGAATGAATTACGAGGACTGTCTAAGGACTTTGATTTGTCTAGTTCAGAGAAAAGGAAGCTGAGAGGCAACATTTTTTCTCTCTACAGCTTCCTGAGGAGATGTGGAGAGGGAGGTGCTCATCTCTTCTGTCTAGTATCCAGTGATAGGATGCATGGGAATGGTTCAAAGCTGCACTAGAAGAGGTTTAGGCATTGGGAAGCATTTCTTTACTGGGTGGGTGGTTAAACACTGGAACAGGCTTCCTAGAGAGGAGAGCTGGTGGATGCCCCAAGCCTGTCAGTGTTTAAGAGACATTTGGACAATGCCCTTAATAGCATGGTTTAACTTCTGGTCTGCCCTAAGTGGTCAGGCAGTTAGACTAGATGATGGTTGTAGGTCCCTTCCAACTGAAGTACTGTGGAAGAGAATTATAGATGCAGCTGCTGTCCAGTTACTGTGGTAGAAGAAATCCTTTTGCTAGAAGTAGTAAACACCGTATCTTTTAGCAGTTAATGCTTTGGGTTATGAGGCAAGTGGTGCTTTCTAAAATTGGTAGAATGGGAAATGGTAGAAGTAATGCCAGTGTTGGCTAATATATCCATTCCTCACAAGCATCACCTTCTTGTATTTATGACCAGAATCAATGAAGAAGTAAAATAATTCCTATTTTTTTTTATTTTACTATAGGTGTTAACTATATGTAGGAACATCTATTATTCAAGATATTTCTTGGAAACTTATTCTTCAGATCAGCACTGGGAGACAGTTGTTTTAAGTATCTTTTATCAGACTGTTAATAACCTGCTGTGTACTTGTGTTCATTGTGAAATGAAAGCACTAGTGGTCTGATTATCAGTAGTGTGTTTCTCTAGTGTTGCATAATCATATATTTGATTTTCATTCCTTATTACAGAATCACAGAATTTACAGAATTCATTCCTTATTTTCTCATAGTGAGTGAAAATATGTGAGCAATCAACAGTTTCTGTGAATTAATTATTCTTTTACTCTTTCACCTTCTGCAAACATACAGGAATACTGTGGCAGAGTTTGGTTTGTTCTGGATACAGTGCCTCAGTTTCCATTTCACAGGACATTAACAGTCATGACGTGTTTGAAATGGCATTTGATCAAGTCACTGAACAGATACTGACCAACCTGTATAGGTCACTCACTTTCTTTTGCTCTTCTGACAGTGAGAATTCGTTTAGTGTTCCTGTCTGTGTGTGCAGGTGTGCTTAAGAACTGTAGTAGGTAGTGATTAACAGGTAACTCTTGCAACTTGTGGTTCAGTCAGCAGTTGAGTGAAGTCAGGATGGGAGAAAGGAGACCAAACAACCTGAACAGAGTAATTAGTACTTAAATTATGGCCTTTGGGTCTTCATTGTTGTCCTGACCTGTTGGTCTCTTACCTTTGAGTAATCAGGCTTTGTCATTGGGTAACTTGAGTGGACAATCCTTGAAGTATTAGTGTGGTCAGTTAAGGACTCTCTGTCAGAGGGAATCTTTTGCAAATGGACATAATGATTAGTCTTACCAGAGGAGTTCAGGGTACCCTGTCTCTTAAGCAGACCCTGAATGATTCCAGAATGGGATGCCTGCCAGATGGATGCTGGTTGCTGGGTGTGTTTTACATGACAAGAGATCTGAGGAAGCAGAGGGAGAAAATGGATGGTAGCCTCAATGTAAGACAGTTCTTGTTAAAGGCTCAACAGTGAACCTTCCCCAGCTACAACTGGTTGCTTTGTCAGTTCTATCATCATCTTACTTTCCAACAGCAAAATTCTGATCTTGGAGTTCTAAGATTGGCTCATACAGGACCAAGTCCTAGTTTTCTGATGCTTAGCTGAAATAATCTGTTTTATTAATTGTAATAGACTGAAAGTCTTCACAGAATCAGAGAATGGTTGAGGTTGGAAGGAACCTCCAGAGGTCACCCCCCTCAAGTAGCACAATCTAGAGTCAGTTGCCCACGATGATGTCCAGATGGCTTTTGAGTATCTCTAAAAAAGGGAGACACTGCAATGTCCCTGGGCGACCTGTGCCAATGCTTATTCACCCTTAGAGTAACTAAGTGTTTCCTGGTGTTGGGACAGTACCTGCCATGTATCAGTTTGTGCCCATTGCCTCTGGTCCTGTCACTGGGGCACTGCTGAAAAGAGCCTGTCTCTGTCCTCTTTGCACTCTCCTTCCAGGTATTTACATACATTGATGAGATCCCCCCAGACCACCTCTTCTCCAGACTGACCAGTCCCAACTCTCAGCCTTTCCTTCTAAGAAGGATGCTCCAGTCCATTATCTTAGTGGCCCATTGGGCTCTCTCCAGTATGTCTGTCTCCATTGTACAGGAAAAAACAGCACTGGACCCAGCACTCCAGGTGTGGCTTCACCAGGGCTGAGTAGAGAGGACGGGTCACATCTCTTGACCTGCTGGCAGTACTTTGCCTCATGCAGCCTGGGATACCCTTAGCTGCCTTTGTGACACACACTCATGTTCCCCTTCACTAGCTTGACCCTCTGTTTCCATTCCAAAAACCTGCTAATAGTTGCATTCCTGTGAACCTATGCAACTCCTTGCTGTTCTCCATCCACCTGCTGCCTGTCTCTCCTGTCTTTCTGTAGTGGTACCTCAGCCGTTCTGTTTAACTACTGTGCCTTCCCATGCTCACCAGTTCATGAGTGGTACATTCATTTTCCTTGAGTTTGAACTGGTGATATTTATCTAAATGTTAGGTACTTAATGCTCACATGTTTTTCTGTATCCATGTCTGTTATAAACATTTTCTGCAGGTCAATCTCTGACCTATGTTTGGGCAGAGGAAGAGCCTTTGGCTTCAGGCAGGAATTAAGTTGTTGCATGTTTTTTCCAGGCTTTTGTGGTAATGTAACTGTTAAGACAATATTAGTTGGAGACCCAACTGCTTCCAATTTATTTTATTTCTTCAGTTCTTCTTTTCAAAGGGATTAACTACTCTCCAAAGTACATGGTGCTGTCAGAGCATATACTGGAATCTCATTTGCTTTCGTGTTTTTTTTAAAACATCATTTGGAGATAATCTTCCTTCCTAGGGTGTCTTAGCTGTAAAAAAACCCAAGCAAAAAAAAAGACAAAACCAAACCAAAAAGCAAGCAATTGCCCAAAAACCAACCCAAAAATCCCAACCCAGAAAAAACCCCACAACCCAAGACCAAACAAAAAACCTACCAAAACAAACAACAACAAAATAAAACCCCACAAATCCTTGCATGTTTGTTATCATTATATAGTCAGTCATAATATGTGTGTATATGTATAAAATGTAGTTTGACATATTTCAGTATAGCAAAAGCTAAGAAGAGGGAAGTACAACATGAAAGGCAAGAGAGTTTGGAGAAGGTCCTCTGGCTTGATTAGTTTACATATGGACTTCAGTAGCTCTTACTTTTTCTACAGATACAGTTTGGGTTTTCTAAAAAAAAATATTAAAATAAATCTTTGCATCATGCTATCCAGCTAAACCTTTGGGAGGAGCTGACTTAAAGCTACTAGTCTCCTTTTAGAAATTACCCTTTAAATGTCATAGGCTATTCTGGAGATTATTTGGCTGCAGTAATGACAGATATCATTCATGAAACTTCAAATCTCCCTACTTCTTGAACTAGATAAATGCAATGAAATGTGGTTTCCAGGATTTCACAAATAGAGTTCCAAATCTGCAGGAAGATTTCTAGATAGTAAGAAAGCATTTCTGGACTTCCTTGATGATTATTTCAGACATCTGGCTGTCCTATTCCCAAATATTCCACTGTGACACAAAGCTGTCTGGAATACAACGTTTAGAAACTCTGCTGGCCAACTACTAAAGTGGAGGTCACAATTTAAATGAGCCTTCCTTTTAGTTGAGCTTTAGCTTTTAGGAGGAGATTGATTTTTTTTTTTTTTTTTATGATTTGTCACTATTAAAATGTTAATTGGAAATGGAAGGCTTTTTTCTGAGCTGAAGAATATTACAAGTACTTTCAATGTAGTGCTTTTTACAGCAAAGACAGACTTTGTATTTAAATGTGTTACTTTGGTTTTGATTTCCATTCCCTTGGGCAGACTGGGTAGACTTCTGTGAAGAGACCAGAAGGAATAGGGCAGGAGTAGACCAGAAATAATATTCCAGTTTTTCCTACACTGTCTTCTCCCAGTTGCTGAAAAAGAGAAAACAGTAAAATTTGTGTGAATGGATTAACCCTCCTGGAAGTGCCTTTTTGAAGGAAGAAGCCTTCATCTTCATGCCTCTCTGCCTGCTTCTTTCTTACTGTGCTGATCAGGGCATGTCTTGTGAGAATCAATGTGTGGGTGCAGTTCTGCTGCAGAGTCCAAGATCCCTGTTCAAGAAGGAAGAGCAAAGCTTTTGATGTAGTGGATTAAGAACCTGAAAGTAAGAGAACTTCTTTACATCTGCTCCTGGGATAAATATGCATATTTGGATTTTTTAGTGAAAGTTATTCCTAAAACTGCCTCATGGAGGACTGCTGTCAATGTTGCTTTGGCCACAAGCATTGTGTCCTTGTTGAGGATGGTGCTGTCTCAAATGCAACAGTTCTATTTGGGTCTTGCTCAAAATTTTCTGCCCTTTTTACAGAAATTAAGGAATCTGGTACTCTAAGCATAGAATTTGGATTTATTAATTTTGTCAGAGACTGTCCTCTTTCTTGCAGTCCCGGCTTTCCCAAGGGCATAAAGAAATACTCCATCTGGCTTTTCCAGGAGAAAATAATGTAAAGTACATGAGAGACACACATAGAAGGAAAGATGTGTGTGAGAACTTCAGCTCAGTTCAATTTTCTACATTGCTTGCATTTTATTTTGACATTTCATTATGTCTTCTGTGGCTTATTGCAAAGAAATTCGATACATGAAGTATTTGAACAATCTGTAAATTAGAAGATAGAAAATAGGTTGTGGGTCACCTCCCTCTTATCAAACAAATGTTTCTGAAATTACTGGTGCCAAAGCCTCATTCTTTCTCAAAAATATTTGTTTGCATTGATCAGGAGATAAGAGAGGTGTAGGCTGCTTGCCCTTACATCATAGCTGAGCTCCTTAATCAAACAATGTTAGCATATGGAGTATGTGTTCAAAAAAAGGGATATAATGCAAAATGTGAAATCTTTGCAGCAAACATAACCTTTATTGGACAACGTTGGAAACATTTAAAAGAAAACTGAGTAGTGCTACAATATTATGACACAAAAACGGCTCCTCTGGGTGTGTCTCTTCCATTGCTATTTTTGTGTTGGTCTTGCCAGATCATCAGCATCTTGACTGGCTCCCACAGCTGTTTTTCCTCTTTATTGCATCTGAGCTCTTAACAGACTCTAATTTAAAAATAGATGTCTTTTTATCTACATACTGGATCATTTTTTTAAAGTAGATTCCTTTTCTCTCATTTCTAAAAATGTTTATTTGGGAAACAAAGCTGGATAATAGAATTCTGCAGAATAAGGCTGGAAGGGTTTTGAGAGTTTATCTGGACCTCTAATCAAAGGCAGTTTGAGATATTAAAAAAAAAAAAGTCCATAAAGAGTTTCTTGTTAGGAAACCTGTATAGGTGCTTAACTCTCCTAGAAATCAGCCAAAGTTGTTTTGTTTTGTTTTTTGTTTTGTCTCCTTTCAGTCTAGAAAAGGCTGAACAAGTCTGTTTTTCAAGGACTCTTTCCATTTTGTGTAGCTGCTTTTGGACTTCTTTCAGTTGTTCTGTGTCATTTGGAGATGTGCTTTTCAAAACAGATTCAGGTATTTCTAATGCTAAGCAAAGTAAAAAGCTTACTTTACGTGTTTTCCAATGCTGTGACTTTCCACAGATCCTTGTCTGCTGTAATGCTACCTAATAGGTGGTTTCCATTACAGATTGGTATGGTCGATTTACAGCCAAAATTGTGCTTTGCACACAAGTTAATTCAACTCTTATCTGATGCTTTTAAGTCTTTCTTAATTTTATTTTCTTTCAAGGTAACTTGGTTTTCTGATTGACTGTTTGCAGTTTTTTATAATTTAATGTCCACCTGGAGATTTAATTAGTGTAGTTACTGTCACCAAAGTACTTAATAACTGTTACCTGTTGTTTCAACGTTTGAGTTAGTAGAACCATATCTGATACATCCTTATGATTTGATGGTGGTTCATCAATACCTTTTTTTTTTTTTGTAATACAATTTGGATATTGACATGTAGTCTCCAACAACTTGAATAAGATTAAGACACAGTAACTGGCTATATACATACCTGTACCTCAGGCTGGCTGTGCTAATAGGATGGTTTTGATTATGGTAGTCATTAGGCTTTGGGTGTGCATGGTGTGGCTCATATGTTAGTTCCAGTCATCTAACCAAGTCATTAGAAATAGACTATTTTGCTAAGGGAAGAGCAACTGACATAATCTACCTGGACTTATGCAAAGCATTTGACAATGTCCTGCATGACATCCTTGTCACTTAAGTTGGAGAGACATGGACTTGATGGATGGACCACTCGGTGGATAAGGAATTGGCTGAACGGTAGGACTTACAGAGCTGAGGTCAACGGTTTCATGCCCAAGTGGAGATCAGTGACAAGTGGTGTTCCTCAGGGGTCAGAATTGGGACTGGTGCTGTTTAACACCTTTGTTGGTGATATGGATGGTGGAATTGAGTGCACCCTCAGCAAGTTTGCTGATGACACCAAGCTGTGTGGTGAGGTTGACATGCTGGAGGGAAGCGATGCCATCCAGAGAGACCTGGACAGGGTTGAGAGGTGGGCCCGTGCAGTCCACATGAAGTTCAACAAGGCTAAGTGCAAGGTCCTCCACATGTTTTGAGGCAATCCCAAGCACAAATACAGGCTTTGGGGGAGAATGGGTTTAGAACAGCCCTGAGGAGAAGGACTTGAAAGTGTTGGTTTATGAGAAGCTCAACATGAGCCGGCAATGTGCACTTGCAGCCCAGAAAGCCAACAGGGTCCTGGGCTGCATCATAAGAATAGTGACCAGCAGGTGGAGGAAAACTCAGATGAGAAATTAAGGGCATTTGAGTTGGTTATCTTGAAAAGAAGTTAATTAGAAGGGACGTAAGATCAGAACCTGCCTAAAGCTGTTTGTCTGCAGAGGAGAAATTGCACTTCTGTTGTAGGACAGAGGGGAGAAGACTGGGAAGGGATCTGGGATGGAAGATAGATTTTATGTTTCTCTTGCTGCTGATAAAATTACTATCCTGTCAAAATGAACTATCTCTGTTCATAATGCAAATCTGGATTTTAATTTTCCAGGCTGTTCTTGGGCCAAGGCTGTAGGAAAATGCTGAGAAAGGCTTCAATATACTTACTAGAGAGAGAGGATTCTGGGAAGTTTGTAAATACTGGGCAGCAAAATCTAAAATGGGTTCCAGCTGTAAGGAGCCAAGCATTCAGGAGGATAGGGTAAACTTTTAAAGGGAGATTTTTATGTTCATCTTACCTTGCTTCTGGTATAGCACAGTATTTCCCAGTTAATACAACCAATAACTTGTTTAATGAAATGTATTTCACAATCAAGATCGGATGCTTTTGTGAAAGATTCTGAGAGTCAGAAAATGTTTTCCATTGGAAGCTTATTCCTGTAATAATTTTTATTTATTCTAGTCTGAATGTTTTTGAGCTATATTCCTGACATTATTTCTTGTTAAGCCCACCTGCTTTTTGCCTTTTTAATAGGTCTCCTAATGGACCTCCCATTCTCTCACTAGCAAAGTTATGCTTGTTTTCTAATAATGTGTTTTCTAGTGTGAGCTACTTTGCCATCTGGTTCTCACAACTGCTTCTGATTTATCTGCTCCTGACAAGGATACTGAGTTAAGTGAACCATTGGTTTGATCCGTTATGTAAAACAAAAATTGCCTAAATACCACCAAAATAAATTGCAGTGAGCAAAATGCATCGTGACTCATTTCTTCTGTTTAAGACAAGGATAGGTGGATCTCTCGTGTGGAGGGGGAAATTACTTCTTCCTTTGAGAGCTTGCTTAGGGATTAAGGGACTGGAAAATTGCTGAAGTATGGCAAAAGGAGAGGTGCAGAGGGAGCTGCTGATGCCCATGGCTCCTCTAGAGGTTGTGAGGCTTCGGTGAGGGGCTAGGAGCGGATGGCTGGGCCTCAGAGGGGACAGGGATAGCTTCTGAGGGACTAGGGGTAATTGAGCAGAATCTGCCACCGTTGAGAAAATTGTAGAATTGGCTGAAAGTACAAGCCTGTCTGCCAAGGACACAATGAATGAGGGAAGGATGTGCTTTTTGTTCTGTCTGCCCTACTTGCTCTCAGATTTTTCCGTTTAAATTTTAAGCTTCTAGTGCTTGTTCTACTAATGCATGTTTGTGTTGCTTTTGTATGTTGTGTGTCGTAATGCCCCTGCCCCCAAATTAAAAAGCCTTTATAACACTTCTGGAAAGCTTTCTGTAAGGGGCAGGGGGGGTTTGGGGGGAGGGGGTGGGGTAGAACCAGACGTGTAATTTTAAGACTGTGGCTAACTCTGGGTGCTTTGCATAACTCCTGTCCTTCTTTGACTAAGTGGTTTGGGGCATGGACATGTGGAGGGTTTTTAAATTATGTTTTCCCACAGTAAATCATAGTGACTAGTAGAAGATATGGTTGTTAAGTAAATAATATTTTTTACTCCTTTCCTGTCAGATGCTCCCCTGTCAGTTCCCCAGTTATTTATTTTCAAGTATCTGTAGAAATATTTGGCATCTTTAATAAAAATGTGCATTTTTCTACCATCTCTGCCACCTATACTAAAAGTTGAGATGACATTTTCTCTCGTAGTTACAAGCTTTTGCAACTTAAAAATGTGTATTTGGGAATAAATAGCTTGTAGCTAGAGCAGTAAAGAGAAATCTGAAATGTAGCTGTAAGGCTTACAGTGCAATAGAATCTTCTATTTGAATTAATGTTTTAGGATTTTACAAGTTTGTATAGGAGGCACATGTTTCTACTAGTATATACTGGGATTTTAAAGGTGCTTTTAGTACAATTCTGTAAATGCAGCAGTATTTTATAACTTACTATGTGGTGACGTATAAATACTGTACAAATGAAACTATGTGCAAAAGTATGATTGCTGTTGCATTTATCCCATGTGTCAACATCTCAGTTATGCTCCAGCATTTATAACTAGTGTAACTTCTTTCAGTAAGGTCTGCTTCGTGGTATTCTCATCTAATTCTCCTCTTTCAAAAGTGCTAGGAAGGATTTTGATTATTTCAGGAAAATTAACTTGTTTTGGGACAAAAAGCTGTTGGATGGTTAAAATTTTATGCTTGAAATGCAGCTATGTTAATATTTGATGGCAAACTTTTGTAGAAGGAAGTCTCTCATTTTCTTTACCACATTTTATGTTAGAAAATTAACAGTTAAATAAACTGTTAAATTAACAGTTAAATAAACTGAATAAATTCATAGAATGAGATGTTTCATATGGCAGGAGCCTCAAGAAGTCTCTGATTCAGCCTCCTGTTCAAAGCAGGGTCAGCTGTGGGGTCAGATGAGGTAACTCAGGACTTTATCCTTTTAGGTCTGGATAACTATCACCAATCTTACACTCTTCTCCTTCAAGCTGATGATCAGCTAGGAGTAGATCTATAAAAGATCACAATAGACCTTGAGAATGAAAACCTACCCTACGGTTCATCATCCACATTGAATTAAAATTCACTGCAGTTAATGCATTTTATTAGTACTTTATAAAGCATACCTTAGGGTAACAAAACAAAGTGCAAAACTGTGGGGTTCTTAACAGCAGTTCTGATAGTCTTAGTTTTCCCTCTGTTCCTTGCAAATTTGGTCTCATTGTTTTTGAAGTGGTCCACTAGGATTTGGACAATGATAAATAACTACTCCTCTGGGATTAAAATCTTTGTCCCTTTATTCTTACAGTCATAAGTTTCATAAGAGACATATGTTCATACTTTTTTTCTACATCATTACATTTACAGGCTTTATTGCTTCACTGTTGAAACAATTTGACAAATAGAGACATTGCAGAGGTGCAGCACATCTGTCTCTAGTGGCAATAATGTTTAGTTTAGGCAAGAGGTGTGCTAATATGTTTGTGGTCTCCTAAAAGTGCCTTCTCTGGCAGAGGTGTGCTAATATGTTTGTGGTCTCCTAAAAGTGCCTTCTCTGGCAAAGGTACAAATAACTTAAGGGAACGTTTTTGATTTTTTTGCTATGTCATAGATTTTGATTTGCTAGTAGCTGAAGGCTAATTTACATAGTGCTTTCAGTTAGAAATATTTGGTCTGCCTGGTAGAGCCTTCAAATAAAGCCTTATTGAAGGCACGGTTGAGCTGTCATATAGACTGAAAATACTTCAATAAACCAACAACTGAAAAGTTTAAGACTATTGTCTTCAGCTATGAAGTAATTAATTCACTATGAATTGTGACAAGACTGAAGCTCCCTCTTGTAAGTGCCATTTACAGCAGTTGACACTGCTGAAAGCAGAATGCTTTTTCTCATGTTGACTTCTGTTGATTCTTTTTTCCCCTGTCCTTTTACTCCACACTTCTCTTGTTATCTTTGCATCTCCAGAGATGAAGCATGACAAGTTTCTGGCATTCAGCTGAACTCATCAAAGCAAAGTATGAATCTTACAATCTGTTTGCTTGCTTTTAATTGTGTGTTCATCTCACAAGACTGCCACCAACATTTTTCTTTCTCTTGCCTGTTTCTTGTTTAAATGTGTGTACTAGCATAAGATGATGTGAAATGATGTTACAGCAAATAGTATTTGTCCCTAACACCTAGTAGAAGTTTGAAAAGCATTCCATGTTGACCTTTTTTTCAAACTAATGCCATTTAAATTTTCTCTCCTAAGTAACAAAAAGGCCTAATGCTGAATTTACAGAATGCTTTCTCAGCTGTTCCCACAACTCAAGATGAGAGAAGAGTGATTACTAGAGAGCAAGAGCATTATAAATGGTTGCAGAGCTAGGACTGAGTATTGAATAGTGATTTAAATTTAGCCCTGTCTGGAGGGATGCCTGGTGGTCTTAAGATCAGGCAATGAGATTTATTCACATTTTTAAAACATAACTGGTAATCAAATAATTAGGGTAAAAAATAGGAATATAAACACAATGTGTTTTGTTCTGTAGGAAAATAGTATAGCTGATTCAAACTGCTCATGGGGGAGTTCTCATTACTGCTGTGACTATATAGATACCGATCTTGGTGGCCGAAACAGTATGAAATTGTTTGCTTAAAAGATACAGTTGACTTTCCTTCACATTCTTGAGTCACTGATAAGTGTCATAAACCTCAAACATGTTAAACTGTGTTTTTTTAAGGCGTGTAAAACAGTGCATGCATGTTTAGCTGAAACTTCTTAAAATTTGGTTTATAATGAAAACACAGAAGAACGTTCAACTGCAGCAACACTGCCAGGCATCACAGTAATGAATAATCAGAGAGCACACATTGTGTGCTTGTGTTACAGATTAGTTTGTCTTGACTGTTATGCTATATGTGATTTTTCAAAGTCTTGACATTCCTGGCAAGTGCAGCGTAGGAGCTTTGGGATGCATGCTGAATTTCTGGCTGACTGGCAATCACACTATTTTTAGGCTTGAAGAGTTACAGTGTGGAGTTTAACATGCTTAGAATGAAATTAGAAGTTTTATCTGAAAATTAGTGACTTTAATCAACTTGAACACAATTTACTTGTTGCTATGTGTTGCATGCTTTCTAAAGCAACTTGCAGTTGACAAGTTTAGTGTTTAGGTGTTTCTATAATAGTGACCATAAAGCAGTTCAGTGAGTTGTAATATTTAGTGTACTTACTCATAGAACGCTCTTGTAAACTTAGGTAAGTGTTTCTATTAATGTTTTAGAGATGGGGCAGTCAGAGGGATTCAAAAGGTCCATAAATTTAGCTCCTAAATATTAATGTTCTGTTGATTTAGTGGGAATCTGATTGCTTAAAGAACAACTATATTAATAGGAACACTTGCATTTCTGGATCTTGATTTAAGTCACAGACTCGTAATAATACATAAGTCTGTGATGGGTCTTCCAGGCTGTCCAAGTTCAGTTCTCTTCCTTGATTGTTCTGCCTGTTTGTGCTGGCCCTTGAGTGGTGTTATGGTGAAATATCTAATGCACAGTGGGACCTTTGCCACCATAATAATATGAATCTGCTTCTATATGTATGTAACGTGTATTTCTTACTGTGAACAGAGAGGTATGAGCTATTTAATGCAGGTAGCTTTTTTGACTACTGCTCTAAGTTTGATAAACTTGCTTTTAAGTAATAATATTTGGCTTTTGATAGTCTCTATACAGCTTTTTACTGTCTAGAATTATGATTAAAAAGAAATTTGAGCATATTTCCTAATTCAGGCTAGTACGAGTCATGAAAAATGCAAATGAAGACAAATTCTTCTCAGTCTCTGTGGTTCAGATTTAAAATTAATAAACATCTCTTTAGAAATTTTCTGTGACTTTTGTGTTACCTGTAGGTAGAGGAATTTAAGTAATGAAAACTTTCACAAAGGAATCTTTGAGCTGGCAAACTTATTGCAGATACCTTCCTTGTACGTGACTTTCAGTTTCCAGGCAGTCCTGCTAAGATTTTGTTCATTGATAAGTCAGTGTTACAAAAGATTTGGGAGTGAAAAGTTAATTTTCTTGGACACCCTTTTTGTGGTGAGAAGAACAACTGGTCTTAGCTCACATAAAGAATGGCTCATTGTGTTTGGTCGTATGCCTACTTGCAGAAAACAGAAGAAACAAGTGGTGTGAGGAAACTTCCAGATACTCAGTGAGTATGGAAAGTGCTTGATGCTGGAAGAAAGAAGTTAATGAAGTAAGACTGATTATTTATTTCCTTGAGAAAATTTTAAGTGACTTTTCTTAGTTATTAAAATTTAATGACTTGCAAGTGAGTTTTAGGAAACATAAGAGAATATTTCAGGAAGGTAATGGAAAACCTTGATGATACGTGATGGGCAAATGGCACTATTAGGTCTACCTATAAGTGAATAATTAATTATTTTTATTTAGTGTCTCAAAGGATAATTGATTAACAACGTGGCATTCTTCATCCTTCTTAACATTGAGACAAAAACTGCATTTATACAGAAATTTAGCCTCTTCCACTACCATGTCTTGTGATTAGATCTACCTGAAAGTTTCTGCTAGTTGGCTTTATACAATATGATGTCAGGGGCAGGTCATATGATTCTTTTGGCTGGAATAAACTGAGCAATTCTGATTATTATTTTTTTTAAGTTAATATTGAGATAATTTGATTAGGTATTTAGAGGGAAGATTTTGAAAGGCATTAGCAGATCACAAACACAAGTGGTTTTCCACATCTTTACTGAAGAGCAGTGAAATTAGAAAGAAAAGTGCAAGCAGTTCAGTCGCTAGTGTAGGCTGAACATGCAGTGAAGTTTAAATGTGTATAGGGATAGGATCAAGACAGTATCCAAATAAATAAAACATAAAAACCAGGTATATTTATATAATTATAAGTAAGTAGAATATATAAATATATACTCTGAGAATATAGTTAAGTCCAACTTAGAGATCCTTAATGTAGCTTTGAATAGTTATTATTTGCCTGGGGTTACTGTCTAACACTTCTGTGAGTGGTAACTTGGAATGCCATTGAGTAGTTAATTTTTTTTTTTGGTTTCACATCGTTAACTGGAAGAAGGAAAAATGTTTCAAAACTAAATGCAAGGCTTTTTTTCATAATGGGCTCGTTGTGTACTTGCGTGCAACAATCTACAGGTACTATTTCTTCCCAACCATCAAGCTAAAGTATTTCCTTGTGAGTGTACAGTAAGACTACTGTGTGCCACAAATAACCATTATGCATAGAGCTTACTTTTGCTGAGGATTGATTTCTTGCCATGCCATTTCTATTGCGTATCACCCTTTTGTGGAGTATCTCAGATCCACCCCCTGGAAATAGTCAATAGTGTTTCTGTCAGGTGGGAGAAAAGAAATCTGCATTAAAATAGAAGTTGCCATCCTGTATTCAGGAGTAACCTGTGTCAGGCTTCACCGTGGAGTGAAGAAAGTGGAGCTACTGACAGGTTTTCTTCAGTCTGGGAGCAGGAGACAGCTGACTTAGATCTCCTCATGAGATTCTGCAGGAGCATGTGACAAATACTGTGGCAGTGGTAAACTTGATGCATCACATGAATGTTATATATATTGCCATGCATTGATTAAAGGATGCAGAAGATACGGAATTGTTGGCTGATTGTGGTGCTTTAACTTAGCTTGGGCATGGGGAGGGAGGGGGAATGGGAGAGAAAATTGGACAGAAATGAAACAAGTCATCTGAAGGGATAGGTCTTTTCAGGTTAAAGCAATCTTAAGCGTCGGGGCAAAGCAGGCATTTCATTTAAGCTATGTTTTAAGTAAATCAGATTTTTCAGAAAAGCTCTTATTCCAGATGTTGCGCTGCTTGAGATGTGTGCCTGATTGCAAAACAAGGAAGGAAGAGGGCTGCAGCTTTGGTGTAGGTCAGACCAGCTGTGGGACTTGCAGTTGATGCAGTGGCCAGCTGAAATCAAAGAGCTGGTTGATTCCTTCCTGAAGGTGAAGCAAGAACTAGGGAGGGAAATGGAGTACCCTCATCTCCTCAGATAAGCACCTCCTGTAAAAGAGGGCATTTGTTTTGAGAAATGGTTTAAAAGGAAATGCAGCTGTCTTCCACATGATTTGGGATGCTAACACAAACTTCTGACTTTCCTTTGATACTGGAATAATTAAAATATTCCATTCCTGTAACTAAACTTGATTGTTGTGGACTTTCACTTTGCATGCTCCACCTTGCAGGGATTTGGGTTGTTTATTAATCTTCTAGCAGACCCATGTATTGATTCTAGCTGCATAACGACCTTCTCATCAAATCACATCCCATATGTTTCCCAGCTGCTGCCATCCTTAACACATGCAGAAAATACCTCCTGGCTGGCTGAACACAAATTCCAACTGGCATCACCTCATGGTTCAGCAAAACCCTTCCTCTCTCCCAGCAGCGTTGCAGTCACACTGTTTCTCTGTCTTAGGTGTTGTGTCTCCAGGCAAGGATGTGGGGGGGTCTCACCAGACCACAGGGGGCTGAGACAGCTGGGAAATCTGTCCTGTTCTGCAGTCAGGAAGGAGCAACAGCTGCAGCACGTGAGGATGTGAGTGGTGTACGATGGGGGTGTGTAGCTAGGGCAGGGTGATGAGTGGGTGAGTGAAGTAACAGCTCACTCTTATCCTTATCCAAGATGTTACATGCCAAATACCAAGTTTATGGCAGTATTGGGTTTAATGATTAACCTCATTCCGGGTTTTGCTAGCAGATAACTTGTTCTGTTCTACTGGCAGTGTGTTCTTGTATGAAGCTTTATGGTCCATTGAAATAAAATTATTTAGTCTTGCAAAATACTTCGTATTTAGCAGTTGTAGGTTACAGTTGCTAAACCATTAGGGCTGGTAGGGTTGTACTTCAAAATAGTGCTTTCAGTAGTCCTTTTATTGTCAAGGTTCTGTAATAACATCTTTATTTCTTTAAAAATATTCTACAGAATTTGTGTTGCTGCCTAGCACCTTTTGGGACACCTTTTTCTGTCTATGTGCTCTATGGGTTTTTGCTGGTTTGTAAAAGTAAAGATACTGGGCATAGTTATGATGTTTGAACGGGGTTACTTATGGATCACAGAGAAGGAAGAGAAAGGATAAAATCATTTGCATGCTGTGATGCTGAAACATTGTGTAACCAGGCAAATATTCCATAGAGAAATGCATAGAAAAATGGTTGAACAGATGAACATTCACAGTGCCAGCATAAAATTGTTTGTGGAACTTAGCAGCAATTTTATTTCTGAGTTACGAGTACTCTTCTTTGTCAGAAGACGTGTCAAGAATGTCCTTTGTTCATCTGGGCATCGTAAGACAGATTCCAGTATCACAGAGTTCTGCCCTTACATATTTTTTGTTGTGAAGCTGTTAGGCTTTCTTCTTTCTGTGTTTTAAATGCCATCTACTGTTGTCAACTTAAAGGTCAAAATTAGTGCTCTTTTCTACATTGTTTACTGTTACACTTTCAAGTGATTGCAGAAATAGGGGTTGATATGACATGCTGTGTTTTTTCAGATGAAGGAGAGCTTAGGTGACCTTTCATGTCTCATCTAAGTTTAACATTAAGATTTTGGACAGGGTCAACTTCAGCTCTCGACATTCAGTCTGATGAGGGATAAAATCAATTTTTCTATTCCCACCCTTCCTCGTTCCATGTTCCTTTGGAGATTTACGGGAAGAATGACGTGCACAACATGTTTCTTTCACCCAGGGAAGAAATGAAAGCACCGTGCTCCCCTTTAGTTGTAGACTATGTTTCTTCTTTGTATGAGAGCCTGAAGCTGATGATCTTGTCCTTGATGTTCCACATTTGGAGGGAGTGGGCCAAGAGGTCAGAAAACAAGAGAATGTAAACTTAGGGAGCATGTGGGCAATACCAAGTTATTAGTATGCAATTTTAACAAGAATATCTGTGTTGCCACAGATATTATATATTATATATATATAATATATAATATATAATGAATATATTAATGTTGTGTTTGGAATATGGCCTGTAGCTATAAATGGAACAGTCATTTAACTTAGCTTGATTCAAAACTTCGTTTATACCAAGCCATAGTGTTGCCATTGTGTATGAAAACATCAGAATACATTAAGCAAGTAATAATGTCTACAGTGAATCTGTAGTAAGCAAAACTAGCAAAACCATCACATATGGTTCTGGGTGCAGTTGAGCTAATGAAGCCTCGTGCCCCATGGCTTTGTGTGCCTGGTTATATGCAGGAAACCAGTGGACTGGGATAGCTTTTTTTTTTTTTTTTTTTTTTTGCTGGCTAAGGAGATCCCAATGTAGACACCAGCGATCTGGGGATGTGGGCCTGACGCGTGGCTGGGACACGCTCACCAGCTCAGCAAGTCGCGGCACCATAGCAGCAGGCTGGCCAAGCAAGTGGCAGTGGAGGCCATGTGTAGCCATTGTGCCATGTGTTGAGATGGACTGCTGTTGCATCCAAATGATGGACAACTCTGTCCACTTGTTAAATTTACTTTTAAATGGCCATCAGACTCTTCAGCTTCAAGACATCTTCAACTGAGGGTGAAAGAGGGATGAGATGGGAGGGGATAGCTGTATTGCTTGTTACCAAAGCATGGTGGTATGAATGCTTCCTTCTCTGGAGGTGGACTCTTAGACAGTCTGGTTTTGTCTTTTTCTGTGTTTTTTGAAATGCATTTTAGGTTTCTGCTTGAAGTAATCCGAAGGGACAGACTAGTGTGTAGATCAGAAGGCTTCCACTTGGCTCTAAAGGATTAGTATTGCTCACATTTTAGAGTAGTTTTTTGAAAGAGAGAGGATTTGGACCTAGGTAGGGCCATACACTCTGAGTTTGTAACTGGGTTATGTCATAAAACTGATCTGTGTTCTAAGCAATACCAATGATGTATGACAATAGTGCATCCACAGCTTTAACAAGTATTTTATAGATAGCAATCTCTTCCTAGTGTAACAGCAGCAGGTTGTGGCAAGCTAGCTCACCTTGAGACAGTCAAAACTAAGCTAACTCTAAAGTATTTTTAATGACTTGTACTTGATGATTACAGAACTAGATAGATGTTTATCTTTGGCACTTGGAACCTTTTTGCTTGACTTATATTTTTCCCCCTGAAGTTTTGCAAACAAACATTTTATGTTCTAACTACATAGAGTTGAATTTCTCCACGTGAACAATGAAAACTAATTATGCTAATTAGAATTAAAACAATTAATGGAGCTGCATCTTGTTAAGAATTCAGTTCTGTTCCTAGAGACAAGAATTTATTTTTTTAGGGTTTTTATGTTGGCACAAGGAGTAGGAAAAACAAACAAACCAACCCAGGCACCAGCTTTCAGCACAGAGCATGGGAACACTCGAAGGCTCTTCTGTCACCTTTTCTAAAAATCAAAGCAGTAAATGTTATATGGTGGTCAGGTTTGCCTTTTGAAACCAAATAACTACACTTTTAAAAAAAATATATTATTTCCTAACATAATAAAAGGAATGGATTTTAACTGGACACGAAACCTTTATTTCAAGACTAAATCCATAGTGTGTGCCAGCTAGCTGGTGAAAAAGTGCCCTGTGTTATTGGTTTATTTAACTTTATTCCAGCAAAATAGCATACTGTGCTGTTGTCCTTCCATTGCATGGGAAGAGCCTAAAATAACAGAAGCTGTTGTGACATCTCCCAGAGTGCCTTTGTCAAGGTTGCAGTTCTATTTTTACTGCATTTTGTGCAAACAGAAATACATATGGTAAGTACTTGACCAAATATTTTATAAATAAGATGCTGAGTCCCCCAAAAGTGTAAAATCAAACAAAAATGCAACTCTTGCCCCTGGTTTTGTAAATAAAATCAGCTAATATATGTTACAGTTAGCCTGGGCCTGTGTGCAGCCTGACTTGCCTGTCAGTGGATACAAAGCTCTAGAACTAACTTACGAGTGTTCTTGTTCTTCCTTATCCAGCACCCCAACATTTCTGAGGGACACAGATGAAAGCTGGGGGTTCTACTGTTAAACCACAGGATATAAAGCTGTGGAAGCTTTATACAAGCAGATTCTGCTGGCTTAATCTGTACTGTCAAATTTGTACATAGTTATGCTGAAAATGTAGAAATTTAACAGCCCTTTCTCAAGTGTATTTGGAGGCACAGAGGGTGGTAAAGATAAGAGTGTCCTTTGGAGCAAAAAGGTGATATAGGAATAGTGTGCTCAGGGTTACTAGATGTGTGAATGCCATGTTTGAATCCAGGTCTTTAGGGTGCTGATGGTTTGAGTCTGTGAGAGCATTAGGGAGTAGTTTCTGTGCTTGTTCTGCTGATCTGTGTTTTAGCTGGTGCTTCGGGGAGGAACCCAGTCCTAGATCCTGGCTTGTAGATGGACGCTTCACCTGACTTAGTCCTGCCACTGGTGTGGGGCCTTTATGTCCTTCTTTGTTATAGATTATAGGTGGGCAAGACAGTAGGTGTATCACGTGGAATGAATTTCTAAGGCAGAACTGGATAGAAAGGCTTTGCCTGTGGGGGAGGGGGGCAGGAAAATCAACTGTTCAAACAAAATCAGACCACTTGGCACTGAAGTAGAGGAGCAGCACTGGTGTGAATGTTCTGTTGGCTCTGCTAAACTTACAAGAACAGTAAAAAAGCAGGGTAGTACAGGGATGGCCTTGATGAGGTTCTCTGTGTTAGCAGAAGTGGTGCTTCAGAGGTCTATTTAATGCAGCTACTTCAGTTCAGCAGTAGAAAGTGTGATAAAAATATATATAAAATTCCATAAAGATGTTCGGAAATGAAAAGAAAGTTCATGTAATGTGAAAGAACTGAAGCCTGCATATCTGTACGTGTGTGTATATATATGTATACATAGAGATATAAAGAATCTTTTTGGCTTTTTATATATGCAGGTAAAAAGCCCTAACATTTATGTAGATTAATGTTACTTGACAAAAAATTACTGTATAAGAAATAATGATATAATTTATCTTCTTTGCTAATAAGAGATTCTTTTGCGCTTTTGTGTTGTTAAACAGAATTAAACAGAAGTTCTCCTGATGAGCACCTACTGTAGAGTACTACTTAAAGAGGTTGCTTACTTAGTATTTTCTACATGTAGTATTATGTGTATAGTATGTTAGAATACACTTTAAAAACTCTTTGATTAAATTACTCGATATATTCCTTTTTAAAGGAGTGATAGAATTTTATGGCTAGAACATACAAAATAATATTTTTAGTGCTCTGGGAAGTTCAAAACAGTAAGGAATTAAAATATAATATGGCAGACTTGTGCAAGAAAAGCCCTCCTGTATAATGGGGTATCTAGTATTGTTTGCTTAATTATTTTTTTTTAAACATAAAATCAGAAGTTAGACATGTCAGACAATCTGTTCTGCTTTCTACTCGTTCCTTACTGCAGTGTCTCCTAAACATGTCTGTCTGTCATCTGTTGATAGATTTTGACAAAGATCTTGTGCATTAGTTTCAAACAGACTCAAAATTCATATCCTTGTGTCTTTTTGTTAGATATAGCAGAATATTCATTACAGGTCAGTTTATCTTAGTTATTTGTAACAATGACAGTATTTTGACTTTAATCTAGTTGTTCATGTCCAGTGTGAATTACTTTTGTCATTCTGCTCACAGGAACATTATTCACTGAATAGCAGGTATGGAGTAACATTGACTTTTAAGACTAATTGCTTTTCTATTGGCAGAGAAAATTTAGCCTTGGGTAAACCAGTTGCATTCATGCATAACCTGTAATTAATTTTGTTGTAGTTAGGTAAACTTTATGTGGTTGAGTTCTGCAAAGCCTTACTCAATTTTCTGATCTGAGGGGCCGTTTTGGTGAATGAGTCATTCATGTCATAGGAAACATGCAATAAGAAGGAGTACTATAGAAAGTTTTCAAAGCATTTTCAGATCTGTTTTGAATTTTTTTTAAATAAAGCTGGATTTGTACCTAAGTTAAGATGATCTGCAAGTTGCACCACAAGCCTGCAGGAGAAACAGGAATGATGCAAGCTGCCGTAAACTTTTTGAATCTCCTTTAGGGAGAATATATTGCTGTACTTTCCCTGGTTAAATGACATTTCCCATCAACCAGAGATGTGATGTGGCATGGCTAATGTGCAGAGATGCACTTGGAAGGTGAAAAACATTGTATGGATTGCAAGTTCCTGTATTTTTCTCATCAGTTAAAAATGTGAAGTCTTCCAAGCTGTGTGTAACTTGGAGCTGGTGGCTGACATATTCGGAAGATAGTTAAAATTCATAGTCATGTTTGGTGAATGCAACATAGCAGCAAGCTTCACTGCTCTGTGGAAGACAGCTTTTGTTTTACATTGTAATATGTAATCTGGAATCTCAGCAAGAAGTTTAAGGTGTTGTTTGTTTTTTTTTCTTTCTTCCATTTATGCACTGTAACTGCAGCGTGGATATTAACTGAACGTTGCAATAAATCCCACCATGTCAACCACGATGAGTAAAATCTACTTCAAAGGGTATCTGGAAGTATCCATGTGGCTTGCATCTTCGTCGGCAGATAGCAAATCCAGAGAAATGTTGTATAAACATGAAGGCAATAAAGGATGTGCTAATTTTGTTGCTGTTCTTTCTAACTGGACTTTTCGTACTAAAGTTAGGTTTTGGTTTGGAAGAGGTTATTGGCAGGGTAGCAGATGCTGGATCTGGTAGATATTTCTGGCTTTCCTCAGGGCAATGTGCCAGTTGGGCTCTTGCTCAAGTGTTGTAGCAAATTATGTTTACTCCTTTAGAGATACTGGGAAAGCTCTGTCCTTCCCCCTTGCCTGCTTTACTGCAAGGGCGCATTGCTGGTGTGTGTTCAACTTGGTGTCCACCAGGACACCCAGGTCCTTTTCTGCCAAGTTGCTTTGCAGCTGGGTGGCTACCAGTATTTATTGGTGCCTGGAGTAGTTCTTCCCCAGGTGCAGGACTTTGCACTTCCTCTCGTTTGACTGTCCTGAGGTTCCTGTCAGGCCATTTCTCCAACCTACTGAGGTCCCTCTGGGTGGCAGCAAGATCTTCTGGTGTGTCAGCCACTCCTCCTGGTTTGGTGTCATCAGCAGACTGATCACCACCTTCTGGGTCTGGCTGTTCAGCCACTTTTCAGTCCACTTGCATCTCCTCTGTTGGGTATTCAGACCAACATAATCTCTTTATTTCTCAATTTCCTCATATGTGTAGAACTGGGGTAACATTGACTGTCACTACTTCTTAGAGGAAAGCAATCTTTATGAAACACTTGAATGCACAGAGAATGACTGAGGAAATGCTCATGGGGAAATCCTATGTAACCAGCCTTCTTGACTGCAAAGAATAATCTTGCAGATTTTGAAGTGAATTGGCAAATCAGTTCTCATTAGTATACTATTGTATATCTTAAAAAGAAGGGTAAAAAACCCCACCCAACCCTGATCTGAAAAAAATGATAGGTGAAATTTAAATTTATAATACTTATGTAAGGTGATTCTTACTTGTTTTTCTTACATTTGCTGAAGATCAGCTTTAGCAGGAGGCATAAAGGCATCCTGTTCCTTTTTCACTCATATGTTTTAATGTGTGTATTTGAAAAGTAATTGCTTTTTCCAGTTCCTTTGAAAACGGCAGTAGTGGGATTTGTGGTGCTCAATTTTGAATGTATAGAAATGCGTTCCATGGAAATGATGTTTGATGTATAATTTGCCAAATTTCTGTGGTTGTATAGCCAAAAGTTTACTTTGAACTGAGAAAAAAAAAAAGCACTTAGCAGATTGATTTCCTATTTATAGGACTTCCAGTTTTTACAGTGGTGCTTGAAATTATAACTCCTATGCATTTTTATGTGAATAAATATTTTGGCTAAAGACAATAGAATCTGTAAGTTAGTACTGCAAACTTAAGAAAAAAAAAGTCAATATGCTTGCATAGAATAAATATTGCCAGTCATAATGAAGATGTAATTGCACACTCCAATTATGCAATATTTGCTAGAAATAATCAGAGACTAAACTCTATAGAGAAATGCTTATGATTTTTAATTCAAAAGCCTTCTTTTTTCATTTGCTTTCCAGGTATTGCTTTGTTTTTGCTTTGGGATACCTCACTGTGTGCCAAATTACTAGAGTCTATATCTTTGATTATGGACAGTATTCTGCTGATTTTTCTGGGTAAGGAGAAAAATAATTATTCCATCTTGTCTTCCTGAGTACTGTATTTGTTCCTTTTTTTTTTCCAGTTGTGTGTATTAGCCTTTTAAATTTGGGGAGGAAGTTTGATGTGTGTGCATATTGGCACACATACAAAGTATATATGTACCTATGCTTTAATCATGCAAATTCAGAATTTTGGGAACAGTTGTATGTTAGAACCACAGATATGTTATCTGCTGCCTCCAGTTCCTGTCTGAAGGATATAAAGGATTCAGTGGCTGTGGGATTTTTTTGCTTTTTTGCTCTAAAATCTCTTACTATCTATGACAACACGATGAAACTTAAATTTTATCTGATATACTTGCACGGCTGGCACAGTCTGATACCACTCTGTGATGCAAATTTGAATGTTTTACGGAATTTACCTTTTAGCTTCTTTCTTTTTTTGGTTTTATGTTAGATGTTCCAGAAGGGGAAAGCTAAGGAGAGAGACACCTGTATGGTGCAGTAGTCACACAGCCTTTGGAAATAAAGTGTTGTCCATATGTGTTCTTATTTTTATATAATGAACTTAAACTTATATTTGACTTGAGCTGTATAAGAGCAAACCAGAATTTAAATAGGCAACTTAAAAAAATCCATATTGGTGGTGGTTTTTTCTACTGCAGACACAGAGAAGTGAAGCACAACACTTTCTATAAATAAGATTGCTACTGTAGTGGTGCTTTTGTTGATTTCAAAGAGAATATGTATTTTGGAAAAAAAGATGGGACGTGCTTGGTGGTCTGCTTAAAAAATGCATTACTTGTCAGAAATACTATGAATGGCAGTGGTCTTTGTAGTTCAGTAGTACCTGAGTTGTGCTTGTTGAGAAGCCTCGTTGCTTCTCAGTCTTCATTGGTAACAGGCATGTAGTCCAGAAACTTAACTTGTAGGGTGAAGCTAAAAGGTTTTATGGTCAAGTTAATATTTTCTGTAATTTTTAACTGGGCCTTACCTCTGAAACATCTTTCTACATTTACGCCTACATCCAAGTGTCTGTCTTCAAGCCAGATATCCAACTGTAGTCAGTGGAGATCTGATTGATGTAGACAGTAGAGCCTGGAAGGCATTTCAGCTGATCCACCACTATGTATCTACCTTAGTGTGAACTGGGTCACTTGCCAGATGCCCCTGACTCTATTGACTAGATCTCCACTGGCTATAATGAGACACAGACACTTTAAAACTAGATTTACTGATGTAGAATTAAATTTCACTATTGCAAGTGGAACTGTAATCCTAATACTGTCCCATCCAGTTCACTGTAGGCCCAAGTGTACAACCTTGGCAGTGATCAAAGCTCTGAGCTGACTCTGGAAACAGTATAATTGCACTTGTTTGTTGCTGCTCCAAAAGCTATTAGTAGAGCTTCAGGAGATGATTGCTCAAATACAGCTATACTGCTTTCACTTACCAGCTGTCTTTGTGGCTCTGTTGGTTTGGTGTTAGCTCAGATATTTCTGCTAGGTCTAAACATGTCCAAAGATTGATGAGATTTGTGCTCTGGATAGAACTGTTATGAAGCCTAGATCAAATTCTGTGATTGTATGTTTGAGCTGCCTGATTTAAAACCATCCTTGCATGCACCCGTTTGGGAGCCTGATGTGTACATATCGCATTAAATCTCGCATATACTGCATTGGTTGGACGTGATGATCTTAAAGGCCTTTTCCAGCCACAACTATTCTGCTCCCTTGAGGTCTGAGACAGAGATTACTTCCAAAACAGGAGGAGAAAGAAAATGGACCAAAGGGGGCTATTTTCTGCCAATTTTTTCTAGTTCCAGAAGAGTGTAAGCTCAAGAAAAAAAAAAAAACACACAACAAAAACAGTTGCCTAACCAGCTGTTGAACCGCAGCACCAACAAGCTCTTCCAAAGATGTTGGCATGGATTCACGTAGTGGTTAGCTCCCAAAGAGCTTTGAATATCTGTTTACCTAGATATTTCTCCTAGCACACCATGCCCATCTCAGGTGCCTGAGCCCAGAGAATCTGCAAAAAGTCTGAATGAAGAAATCAATGCACCGGCAGGGGAGAAAGCTGAGGAAACCTTATGCTAGAGGTGCAATTGCTTATGCAGAGCTGTGTGTTCCTGGCTTCATTACTAACAGATCCCAGCTTCCACTGAACTTCCCACTACCTCCTATGCCTCTCTGCCAGCACCTGCAAGGGGTGGTTAAGATCCTGGTTCACAGCCTCACTGTTCCAGGAAGGACTCTTCCTCTTATAGTCTCACCTCAGCCAAATCTCAGAAGATACTGGAATAGCCACTTGAGAAGAAAAAAAACAAAACAAAAACCCACCAGAGTCTAGTATGATAACAATGACAGATGTATCAGCTAGAATTAATGTGAGCTCTGACCGAGCTCCTCCTGGACTCCATCCTTTCACCAGACAAGTCCCATTCTGTCCCATGTCCACTTAAAGAAGGAAAACCTGTTATGTTCAGAATCAATTGAGGATTTGTGCCAGCACCAGGCAGGTCTACAGCATAAATGCTAGAAAGAGATATGAGGGATTTTCCAGACTGTCTGTTCTTGTTTAGATTTTTTTTTCCTTGCTGACCCTTGTCTGTCACTCTAGTCTTGATATCAAGATTTTGGGGCACTAATAATATGATAGAAAACAACTTTTTCCTGGATTGCATTTTGAGGACTGGGAATATTGTGTGCTTTGAAATAACCACAACCTAAAAAAAAATTAATTTGACAGACTGAGCCATCTGGCAAAATGCTGGTGAAGTCCTGTCAGTGAAGGAGGACTTGATGGCTCTTGGATTTGTTTTTCTGTGCCAATTTGAATATGTAGTAAAAAGGCCAAGTGAATGTGAAAGACTTGAAAATACTATGGCCCCATCCTACAGTATTATTATTTTGTTGGGTTTTTTTGGGGTGGTTTTGGTTTTGTGGGTTGTTTTTTTGTTGTTGTTGTGTGTTGGTTTTTTGTTTTGTGGTTGGGGGGTTTTTTGTGTTTTTTGTTTGTTTGTTTTTGTTTTTTTCTTTGTTTCCAGCTCAGATACAGCCCCTGATACATTTTTGAGGTCTGATTTCAAAGTTACATTTCTAAATTCTGGTAGCCTATCTGATGCTCTCCCCCATCCCCTCCCTCCCCCCAGGAGGGTTAGCAGTGCTGGGGTTTAGATCAGTCAAAAACTCTGAGCTACTACAAAGATGGTATAGTTTCTCAGTATAAAGCTGACTCGCTTAGCCAGGGAAGAATATCTCTTGGACATTTTAAGATCTGCTCCAGTGTACCAAATTCAAACCAAACTGGACTCTGTGGGAGCCAGAATAATTATGCTGGGGTTTTGTTTAGCCACATGTGTTTACTTGAAGCAAATAGTAATTCATTCAAGATGGAAAAATTAAGCATAGGACCAGGTGTTAGTTGAAGCAGTGGAAGTGGTCTGCATATCTAAATATAGTACTCTTAATCTCTGATATATTTTTATTGTCTCATGCTTACTGCTGCTGTAATTTTCAATGCATATAATTGCTCTTACTGTCCTTTTTTCTTTACACTGTAAAAAAATAAACTATGGTAGTAGAAGATAAATGTGAAATGCTTTGGCTCTTTTTGTGGAACCTAATGCAACAATAGAAGGCATGGGTTATCAAATACTGTATCTAGGGATTAAGTTATTTTCATTGCATTGAATGAAGGGTTGAGCTCCAAAAACTAGTCACTTTGTCCTTGCATTGAAAATCTTCCAGTTGAGAGTAATTAACCTGGACTGTTGGTATAAACTTTCCCTGATATTTACATGTGAAAAAAATCCTTAACTTTTTCTAAATAATTCTTTCTTCCTCTCTTTTTTTTTTTTTTTTTTTTGCTACAGTCCAATGATGATAATTACACAGAAGATCACTAGTTTGGCATTTGAGATTCATGATGGTAAGATTTCTTTAAACTGTGTTTAATTTTTCATATAAAATAAAGGATATTTTAATCTCGTTTGTGTTTTAGGTCAAAATACATATTTGTGTTGCAATTGATTCTTTTGATGCTTACTAATGGAAGTACCAAGAAATGTTGCTCAGACAATACAAAAGCTCTGAAAATGCTTGCGTTGAGCAGAAGATACTCCCTATCAGAAGATCAGTGATACTTCTGGGGCCAGTGACCAAAGACCACTGGCATTTTTTTGGGCTGGAATACTGATCCTGAGAGTAAGCTAAATAACTTCCAAATTCAGAAATCACTGTTGCTGACAGATTGGTAGAAAAAGGACATGTAACTTCAGTTGTTGAGCACCTCTGGTTTTAAAATGCCATTAATATCCCCCTAATTGGTGCCATGTAAACTGATTTTTATTGAACCTTTGTAAATGTTTCATTTTGTTTATTATCATAATTACACTTGCTGCCAACATATCAGTGTGAACAGGGTGATTAAGTAGTTATGATTCTGTCTTCTGTCAGACTTATCCATCAGTTAAGTGGGCCCTAGCTGTGACAAAAATGAATCCTAATGTTGGCTTTTGTGGGTAGGGTATCTAGATTTTTAGGTACCTTAAAATTCAAAGGAGTAATTTTCATTTTAATGTTTGAAAATATCGTCCAATAAGCCTAGCTAATCAGCTTAAATCACTTGGAGCTACTTCTGTCAGTTGAAGATTTGGGAGTGTAGCCCCAGACACCTGGATCAAGCCACCTGTTTTTCCAAAATTTCTTTAGTAACATTCTGTATCGAGTTTAACATGGTTTTGCCTCATATGTGTCCTGTATTCAGGAGTAGTGTTTTTTTTATTGCCATCAACTTTAAAACTAGCAAATTTTGGAGAAGGAAAGGTGCATTCCAGTTCTTCTAGAAGGAAGAGGCTTGTCTACAGGTGCAGTTTAGAAGGGCTATAAAATGGGGCATTATACTAGAAGGAGAGATTTCTAAGAGATGGTGGCAAGTAGAGAAGCTTTTGCAATTATCTTTATAAGGTACTAAAAGTTAAGCAGCGGAGAGGAATAGAGATACTGTCACTGCTTAACTCTGTATCTTGCAATGAGTTCATATGGCATTCTCTCCTTTTTGCTTATAACCTACTCATACCCACAGAGTCTCACTCATTTTACTGCAATTTTGCTTGAGATCTGGTATCTTTCCTGCAAAGATCGATATCCAATTCTAACCTCACTAGTCTGTATGTGCTTTGGCAGCTTGTACTTAATGAGTCTTAAACAAAGAGTCTCTTCAAATGTTTATATTCATAACCCATTGAAGTTCTGGATCTCACAATATATTTATTTTTTAAATCTCCAGGCGAGTCAGGCAGCAAAACTAGGGAACGTTAGACTTGATATTTGATATTTAAAAGGAAAAAAAAAAATCTCTCAGCTTCTTCCAACCTGGTTCTTATATATTTTCTCTAATTTAAATATAATTACATTAAAATAATAAATAAAACTTTAAAGAAAGAAGTAATTTTAAAATGCAATACGCATCTATTAAACATGAAATCTAAATCTTCCAAATTAATTCTTCATATTACTATGTTGCACTTGTCTGTTAAAAATGTGTGGCTAGATATAGGCAAGAAGCCAGAAGCATAGCACTCGTAGAATCACTTAGATTGGAAAAGACCTTTTCTTTGGTTCTGTCAGCTGCCTCTAGTTTCCCAGGGGCTTCTCACATGCATTCTGACCACAAAAAAAACCCACCCAAACCCCCCAAAAAACCCCCAAACCAACAAACCTCTGTTCTGTGTGTACCCTTCTCCCATCTCTTTATGCCTTGAATTTCAGCTCTGTAGTTGCTAATTTTTGAAAGTGCTTTTCCTGGAATGCTGCCTGCTTTTTTCCCCTAGTTGTTATTTCATCTTATGTATCTAGTTCTTTCCATTTTTAAAAGCAATAGACATTGATGCTGATCTGGCAAGGCACTGCATTTACTGAGAGAAGTAAAAGGAAATAAAGAATATAGTGAATATGCAACTTGAAGGCTTTTTATTTTATTTTACCTCTTTACCTCTTACCTGCCCTTTAGTGTGAATGATATACTGGCAAAATATAGTGAAGGGCTAGTCTTACACCAATATTTTAGGTTTAATTTACTTTGCTCCAACAGCAGGTTATTAGGACAATGACTGGATTATTTTATGCTGTTTTTCCTCATATTTCTATTGTACTAATTACAAAGTTGTAAGATTTCCAAATAGGCTATTAGAGCCTATTTCCCCTTGCAAAATAATGAAAATATAGTCTCTAGCCAGTATACCCTGAGAGGAGATTTCATTGGATTTTTTTTTTCCAGATGAGAAAGTAAATTTCTTGTTCCTTTGCATCTTAAAAGCAGTCCCATCCAAACTGCAGTACCTGCTATTCTATTCATAGTAATGGTTCTGTTAGCTGTTCTTGAACAAAGTAATAGTTTCAGAAGTACTGAAGAATGATTCTTGATGAAGTTGATGTAAACATTTCTTTATTTTCAGTTAACTAGATTCTTTGCCTTTTGGTTTTCTCAAAGGCAAGTAATTTCCATATTCAGCAGAAAGACACTGTGTCTTCCTAAAGGCTTGCACACAACTTTAATATTGGTCTCCTCTGGCTTAAAGAGGT
Source organism: Hemiprocne comata (assembly GCA_020745705.1). Lineage (NCBI taxonomy): Eukaryota > Metazoa > Chordata > Aves > Apodiformes > Apodidae > Hemiprocne > Hemiprocne comata. Next base: position 89,182,068 of record CM036588.1, read on the forward strand.
GAAATGTGGATTTACTGAAGTGCTGAATAGCTTGTGTTGCTAAAAGTTAGAAAACTTTTTGAGTTCCCTAGGGCCGTGCTGCTGAAGTGGCATTTCTTCATCTCCAATGTGTAGTAGGTAGGGAACAGCTATGACATATGAGGCCTCTGTTCCCATATGCAGATACATTGTTTGGGAAATACTGAATGTACATATATTCATTAATCTCATATTAGATAAGCATCAGTGTAAAAGCACCTTTTCCATGTGAACTTTCTGTGAGTTAAAAAATGTTAACAATAGCTTCCTGAAAGCTTTCAAGAGTATGACAGAGGCAGAGATTGGTGGTTTCTTTGCTCTTATGTGCTATGCAAAGATGATAGGTGGGCCTTCAAGGCACTGAGAAGACATTAAAAAAAAAATACAGGGAAAGCCACTGGTCTGACCTCAAAAGAAGCTGCTGGCTGGAGAGAAATCTTAGTGAGGTAGAGAAATGAAAAATTAATGGAGGCTTACTTGTATGCAGTGTGTTTGAGCCAGCAAGTGTATTGCTCACCAGGTTATTTATCCCTTAAGTGACTTCTCGTGTATGTAAGTTGAGCTCATTTTAAATATGCCAATTCTTTCTTCCTCACCCCTTCAAATGTGTAAGTCATATTTCAGTGGTTAGATTCTTCTATTTAAGGTTTGAGGTTTTTTCCTCTTCTTTTGTACCATGTAAATGATGTGAAATCTTTCATTTGACTAATTTTATTTAGTGGTTAGTTTGCCTTTATGCAAGTTCATTTGGACATACTTGGTGACTGCTTCCTCTTTCTGCATTAAGGGTAAAATACTCATATGGAGTATAACAGCTAAGGAGGCTCCTGCTCTGGTCAGTTTGCAGTGTGCACACTGGGAGAGACAGAAGGCCCTGTACAGGCTACTTCCCTAAAGTAATCATGCAGGGTCATCTGTATCTATCTATAGGAGTCTTTGTGTTAAGTTTTTGTTTAAGTTTGTGTTAAGTTCAAAGATTCACCACCTGGGAATTGTAATCTTATGGCCTTAAAGCTTGAAGGACCTTTCAGAATGCTTCTCCCACAGAAGAGGATTGTATTCAGTACTGTATTCAGAACAGTTAGTGTAGAAATCTTTGCTGTAGCACGAAGCAGAAGATGGGAAAACAGAATGATGGGGAAGAGAAAGTGCCTGCATGAAGTTAAGGGTGCTGCTTTGTCCTTCAGTTTCTTGCCTTGAGGGGTATGAATAAAGATGACTTTCTACTAGGAAGGATCAGGACTGAGGAAGGTATTTTTCCAGGTCATATTGGAAGAGAGGACTTGGCAAGTTGCCAACCCTCTGTATTCTCAGCTTCACTGAAGCCTAAACGTGCAGTTTTAAAGTCTTAAATGTGTATAGGTCATGAAGACAACAGAGTTATGTTCTCTTTAGATAACAAGTATTTCCATGAGTCATAGAATTAAATGAGGTTTGACTTCTCCCCCACCCCCTAATCTTTTTTTATATTAAGCCTGAGTGATTTTGATATATATATATTAAAAAAACCTTGGCTCTAGTTAAAACTTTCCTTATGCTTGGACCAAAGATGAGTGTTCCCCGCTCTGGATTCACTGGCATCAAGGGGTGGGGTTGAGGGCAACCTTTCTGTGAGTGGAGTAGCATCTTCTATAGAACCACCTATTTTCATAAAGTACTTTGGGATTTAGTATTGAGATTACTTCTACTCTTTCATCAAACTTGGTTAGATATTGGCTGTTGGGTTTAGGCGCTGCTAGGGAGGAAGATAATTGAAGTGGGATTCTATAAACTTAATTTCCTTTGGTAACCTATACTCCTAAAAATACTTTTTTTCGTGCTTGTGATGGCAAAGAAAACTTGCAAATGTGAATACCAGGGAATGGATGCATGTGTTGACATCTGAACCAGTGGAGAAGGAACTGAAATGGTCATTTTGGCAAGCAGTGCTGGCTGCTATAAACCACGGCTGTCTGAAGGAAGAAGCTCTGCTTCTTCTGTTCCCCTGAATTAGTGTATTTTATACTAATTAAAAGTGTTGAAGGTTGTACTTTCTTGCTTTTTTTTATGGGAGTACAAATTTGAAGCCTATTCTTCAGGGATAGGCTGCTGGCATTTCAGAAAGTGCTGTATATATGGCAAGAAGGTAAATTCAGTGTTGTTGTTGAACTTAGACTTGGCCTGCCCCCTTTTGCTAGCAGGGGTTGGGGCTACTTGTTAGTGCTCATGAAAAAGCCCTTTTTAAGCACCCTTAAAAGCACCCTTTACTGTTGTCCCTGCTTCACTGGACCTTGTTTGCAATCTTTACTTGCAGCATGAAGGTGCCCTTGAGATCTGCCTTAAATTTTGAATTGCTTAAATCCATTTCAGACTGCATTCATACTAGACATCAAAAGTGCAATGACTAGTGTAATGTCCCTGGATTACTGCAATGTTAAAAGAAGGGGTTTGGGGCTTGTCCAGTTTCCAGGACTGGGAATGAAGGGTTTTAAAACCTGCAGACTTTGAAATATTAATGGATGTAGGGGAATTGTATCTGTCAACACTTACTGCAAGCCTTCTTAATGCTTACCTGAAATCACATGTGATTTCAGCTTTAGGCACTGTTGGATATAACTGAGGAGATGAGAGTTCGTAATTTTGTCAACAGTAGAACTGTGTGATCCAACTCCAGCAAAAATGTTATGTCACATAATACCTCTAAAATGACTTCAGGACTTAAGTAGCTACATTGCAGCATGAACCTTGCTCTGCTGAGTAAAGAAACTGCTTATTAATGTGTGGGGGTTTAGCTTTTATTTTATTTTTCATTTTTCCTGTCCTCTTCCCTAGGAATGTTTCGGAAAAATGAAGATTTGACTCCATCACAGAGGTGCTTGGCTGTAAGGTAGGCTTTCAGACCTTTCTGAGAGTCTAGTTTTGGGGGTTGGGAGAAGCTGGTGTTCTGTATGCTCTGTGGAATTGCTACAATTCACATTCAAGATAGAGAGTTTACAAACTTGTGTAAAATAGATCCATGTTTTTTATATTTGTAGTTTAATTAAGATATCTATTCTCCTGGAAAATACCACTAGAAGTAGATCTTATACTTATTTAAGAAAAACATTCTAAGTTCTATGCAGTCTATGCAAATTATTGCCACATCAGACAGGAGACTAAGTTAATGTTTAGTACACATAAAAAGCAGTTGGTGAAGGAGCATGCTTGTTTAGTTCTGGTTTTTAGTGTTTAACTTCCTTTTCTCCTTTCTTCGTTCAGGAGACTTGAAAATAGTGTGTTGTCCTGGGTAAAACAGTCTTGACTCAAGGCATTTACCTTAATTGAAATTATTTCCAGTTTACACAAACCTTTGTTTACTGATTCAGTTACTGAGGAAAAAAAGAAAACATAAACAGTTGAACAAACACTTAAGGACATACCCTTCCTTCTCCTTCCCCAGGCTCAGCTTCTGTCAAACACCTCTACTGGGCGAGGAGAGAGTCACCAGAGTTCAGGAGATGTGTATGAAAATGCTCAGTATGGATAGAAAGGAAATACTAAGTGTAGAATGTTTTAAGCAGTGATTACAAAAGACACACAAACTGCTTTTCTACATGTGGTTTTTACTGCAGTTAGACTAAGCAATAAGATGGACTATGACTTTTCCTACTGTGGAAATTCTGTAGAACGACACATTCCATCTCACAAGTTGCTTGTCTTTGAATTACAGACGCATGCCAAGTCTACTGGAGTATTTAAGTTACAACTGTAATTTCATGGGTATCCTGGCAGGCCCATTATGCTCTTACAAAGACTATATTACTTTCATTGAAGGCAGATCATACCAACTGCAACAGTCTGAAGCAAATGGGAAGGAAGATACAAAGTATGAGCAAATGGATCCTTCTCCAAATGTAAGATGTATGACTTGCAGTGCTGATGCTTACATCATAATCATTGCATGAAAAGCTTGGTTTGCACTGTTGGTTTACAGGCATAACTTCTGAGCTGTATCTGGAGTTCATTCATCAACAGTATAGTTCCCTGTTCAAAAAGTTAAATACTTCTTTTTTTTAAGGCAGGTTTTCTCCATGGTTTCCAGTCTGGATCTTGTGGATATAAGCAGATTAAATTGGAGCTTCCTAACAAGCTTATATGGTAAAAAGCCATCTTTAAATTAAAATAGTTCATGCATGTTGCCTTCAAAGCATACACTGTGCATCAAAAAAGTCCTAGTAAAGACAAAGTGCACATTTTTTCATACGAAAGTTAATGAGACTTGAAAGTTCCCCCAAGGTTTCATGAACGTTCGCAAATTCTACTATTTTGTAATGTCTTCTTGTGGCAAGTAGAAAACATTCATATATAACAATATGAAAAACACTCATAGAAATAGTTTCATTTTTTCTTGCTTTCATTCATGTAGAGAGGTGTTAAAGACAGATTTTGATCTGAAGGTGCAGTAAAATGGCTAGTATGTACTAGCCATATACTATGGCTAGTAATCCATACAACGTATTTCTTTTTTCTCTTTGTTCCGTTATTGGAAAAGAGTCCACATACATACAGAAGAAAGTCCAGTTGTCCATACCTACCAGGATGTTGTAAGGCTTGAACTAAAATGGAAAGCTTCTGAAGCTTGTTACTTCTCATATTTAATCTAATTAGTTTAATGCTTAGGGTACTAAATAGTATCTTTTTTGAATTCTCTTAAATAGGAGTATTTAATTTAGATTTATGTGTGCCTAATGTAATTATTACCACACATAAAAAGCAGAATTATTGTGGAGTCAGCTGGAATACTTTTGCTAATTCTAGCGCCAGTTACCTGTTTTCTGCTTATCTTGTGGACCACCAACTGCTGCTGGAGCAGATGAAGGCATTCCCACATGGAACTGCTTGTCTCGTCCTACCACCTAGAGGTTACCATCCCCACATCTGGGCTAACAGGGAGTGCTTCCCAATCAGTTGTGTCATCTTCAACGACTTGCGTCCTTTGAGTGTGGATGTGGACTCTTTGAATGGTCCATTCTATCCATCTTGTGTGGATGTAGTAACTTACACCACAGGAACGTAAGCTACTGGCTTGGAGGATGATGATGCTTTTAACTGCTTCACATTTGACAAAGCACCTAAGCTCATAGAAGTGTGCTGGTGGAGCGAGGAGATAGGAAGAGCAAAAGACACAGGAGAATTCCTTGCACAGATTGGAACCTCGTAGTCTGTAGTCTGCATTGATGTGTTGTACTGGCAAAGTTGCAGACACTTCTTTTCTTTTTCAACATTGTTTTGGCTTGGTAAAGGCATCACATCTTATGTACTAAAATCCTATTTCTGCAGAAAAATATTATATAGGAAAGTCATTGCAGATAAATGGAACTAACCAAATCTGCCAGTATCAGTACTTCTGGACATGCATCTGCTGATTGGCTGGTAGGACTTCCTAGCTTTTTACCACATAATCTTGCTAGTAATCTGAACACAGTCAATAGAAATAAATGTAAACCTAGGATGGATTCTTCTTTCAGGTAAGTGGTTTCTCTTAAAATGAATTTATCTTAAGATGCTTGAAACTTTTTGCAATTTATGCCGCATTAACTCTTGACACAAAAATAAAGATAAGCTGTGTTTGCTGTTGATACCTCTTCTCACCAGTGGTGTTAGAGAAATCTGGCTGCATTTTATAACACCAGTGAGTATTTTGTGCTTTTGAAGACACATGGGATGATACAATTTCACTGCATTTGCTGCATCAATTAAAATATTCATTGCCTCGATCTAGAAGAATGTTTAAACACCAATAACTTCATATTAACACTTAAATTTATTCCTTGATTCTCATGTCATTATTTCAAGAAGAATAATTTGTTAGGTAACTCAAAAAAATAAAATGTAATGGGGATCAGCAAATGTTAATGTAGAATATAAAAAAAAAAAAAATCCCTCAGCTGAGTTACAGTAAGTTTTATTTCTTAGGTATAATTACATAATCAAAGTAGTACCTGCCAGCCTCCTCTTCTATACTGTATGTTGACTGCATGATGTTAACTTGGTTTAGTATTTTTGCTGTGTTTATTGCATGCTAAATGAATCAAGTCAACATATTAAAACCTATTTCTTATATCCCTCCTATTGTGCCTTTTTGCAAGCTATCAATTGTTGGTGCTCAAAGTGGTGTCAACTCTCAGAAATTAGTATCTGTCTTTGTAAGTTTCTTTTTATTATGGCTACCCTTAAAATACAAGATTCCTGTCAGCAGATACCTACTTTCTTACTTATTATGCAGCCTCTTCCTACAGGCTATAAAGTTCTTGCTTAATTACCTGTATTTTTTTACCTGAGGTGCTAACTTCCCCAAAATAATATGCTTTAATATAACTCAATATTATATCAAGATCCTTTTTGATTATCAACCAAGAACAAGTTCATTCAAAGAACTTTTTAATGTTTCTTTTCTATTTTTAATGTTTTTCTATATTATAAATGATTACACAGTAATATATTTATAAAATTCCTAGGCTCAGTGAGTGTTTCACCTTTATTGCTTCAATTATAAAGCTGTTCCTGAACTCTTTTTTCTGATTAGGTATCTAGCTTTCAACCTAATTATATTCCCATCTAATTATGCACTGTCTTCTAGCTTAAGTATCTTTTCTCCTTGCCAGTGTTGAACATGGTTGATATTTGTATATAGGTATACCCAGTTTTTGTTCATCAAAACTAAATGAGCCTTTCTACCTTTTTGTTGTAAAATAAATTGTATATTTTACTTCATATGAGGGCAAAGTTATCCTGCAGCTTATGGTCTTTTAATTCCTTAACAGACCAGTTATTTTTATATGTTGAAAACTATAAAGAGTGAATGAAATTAAACTTCAAACTTCTGGATTAGTTACATCATCCTTGTAAAAACTGACCCAACCCTCTTGTGAATGTGCAATCCAGTGATTACCCACTTATGCTTTGGCAAAGAAGCTTATATCAATAACCTAGTTAATTAAGCAGTAGGAAGTGAATGAGTGTTTTACTAAATGCATTTCTATAGGTAGTTGAATTACAAATCATTTTAGTGTCAGGTGAGGACTTTTATTTCTGTGTACATGTGTTCAAAACTTGAGTGCTATAAATGTCAGGCTGTAGTTTAATAATCTCTTTAAGCCAAACAAAGTATAACCTCTTGCTGAATATGGTAGGTCCTGGATGTGGCTTCTGGGTCCTTTGCTTATCTTAGCAGTGCTAACATGAATTGCACTGCCTTCTGCTCTGAATCGGATCATTTGATCCAGCTTAAAACTAGTTTGTCATTAAAACAAACACAAAACAAAAAACACCAAACAACAACAACCCCAACAACAACAAAAAGTCTGGTTTTTCACCTGGTTTGTCTAATCTGACTCACTGGAAGGGCAAAGGGTAAAAAACTTGTAGCCAAGGTGAGGGGACAGGACAGGACTGCTGGTGTGCATTACAGCCTGTATTTGGATTGTCCTTCAGAAAGTCTGGTTAAACCAGTCCTGAAACGGTAGCTTTCAGTCTTTTTAGAGGCAGGAGGTTATTTCCCTCACTTTTTATTAAGAATACTAATATCCCTGGTACTGAACCCTGTAAAAGGTATCAGCATGCTTGGTTGGGATTCTGGGATTTATTAAAAAAAAAAAAAAAAGTCATGTTCTTTCTGGATGTAGTTACACTTGTCCCTACACCTAAATGTTGCTGCCAAAAAATAATCGTGGAAATACATAATTTAAATACTTAATAAATAAATAAAAACACCTTCCTCCTTCAGTATTTTTTCTACAACTACAAATTGAAAAATGCAGAGTTTATTTTTTAAAAGTGCAATACATACAGCCAGAGCCCTGTATGAGTTAATTATCTTTTCTTAAGATAAATTTTGTTGTAATGCTGATGGTTTTCCTTAAAAGAAGGGCTTTCACCACCAGAGTTTAGTTAAAAACCTTCACAGAGGTGCTAAGCATATTTTTGGGTTGAGTAGGCAGATTAATGATTTCTATTTACCAATAGAAAAACTGGGAAATAGTGGCAGTGGCAAAAAGCAGGCTTTTAAACAGAGATAACATGACTTATAAACTGCATAGACTTCATACAGATCTTCAGATGGAAGATGCCTATTTTGTATGTTTATGCTTATATTTTAAGTTGCTTGTTAATGTTACTGGCCTATAAATACTGTCTATTATGCTAAATTGAACATGACTTCAAGTTACAGCTTAGAGTTTGAAGCTCAATTCTTCCAACTGTCTTTGAAACTTTGGGGGGGATGGCTTTTGGTATTAACAAATATCTAACTTCTGCGTGTGTCAGATACTACAAAATTAAAAATCCATTAGTGTTAATAATTGTTTTAATGAACATTAATTTCTATTTAAATTCCTGAAGAAATTAAGCCAACTGAACTTCCCCTCTGCTCTGGTAAAGAGAGAGTTGGGTTAATAGTGGCTAGAAAAACTAAGGAACACTTGTAGAAAGTTAATGCCCTTTACTTTGAACTCTTGTAATAGAGTAAATTACTAAAATGAAGTTTATTCGAAAGCAAGTAGAAACAAATAATTAAATACTAGCTTTAGCTATTAATAGTTAGTTGCCTCCTGAATTATCCAGGTGGTTTGTTGAATTAGCTGGGTTTTCTGATACTCGCTGAAATATCTTCTGAGATGAGCCACATGAAAGCTACCTTCACCCTTTTACAGCTTTTTCAAGTGAAATGTTTCTTAAGGTTGTACTGCCTCTTACCTCTATGTGACTGGGTGAATCTTAGGTGCCCTGTGTGTCTTGCAGAAATCTATGTTGTCAGTTGGGCACTTAAAGCTCCACTCTGTTTTGTGGAACAGGATTACTCTTTATTTATGTGAAGCTGCACTCTTAATTGAAGCAGGACATTACCACTAAAACTTTGGGCAGGTATACTGGAAGCGGGATGGACAGGAAGAGGATTCAGGCTATCTTTTTGTTCTGATGCTTCAAAGAAAAATAGCTAGATTGATTGTGTTTTTGCCAAGTTTAGTGTCTGTAAAATGGTAATGTAAATTAAAACAGTAATGTTTAAATTTAAATATCGAGATTACTTACAATCAGAACTTGAAAATTACATATAAATGAACTAGATCTGAAACTTCTTTTGTGGTTACTTAGTGTTTTATTTCAGGAAATTGCACAGATACGTGTGTTACTTTAGGAAACTGCACAGAACGTGGTATCTGTCCTTGGGATGTGGATCAGACCAGCAACTTGAAGCAGTGGATGTTGCTCTGTGTGTTTTGTAATGGAACCTTAGTAATATTTTCCCAAAAATACATACTCTTTAGTATGGTAATTACAGCAACACTGAATTTTGACAAAATCAGAGTCCAGGTCCTACTTGAACAACATATTTTTATGTGTCTGTGAGCATATTATTTGACCCCTTATAGCTTGATCACTCTAGTTGAGAAAATAGGTCTACATAGAATTGAGGTACTTGGGCTGAAAATTCATGAATTATTTCAGTATTTTAGTTGGTTTAGAATTTAGATATTGAAATAATCTAATAGAGATGATTGATCTCTTGAGTTGGGCATCAATTTAACACCGCATTATGCCAAAGATTACTGAAAATTAATGGAAAGTTTGCCATTGTTTTTGGAATCTGTACTGTACTCCTCTTGTCTAAGATTTTATTCTTTATGTTATGATGTCTTAACATCTTACTTGCTTCAGTGATTTGACAATGGAATAAGAAAAAATCTGGAGTTGCAAAAGGTGTTCCCATTATCAAAAGGGTTTTCGGAGGCTCACGCTAGTCAGATTGTGATTTGCTGTGTTTGCCACAAGAAGAGGTGCTCACAGCTTAATCCAGATAATATTCCTTGAACCTTCTTTAAAGGTTACCCATTTATTTTAAAGTTGGTAGTATATATTACTGAAAAAGTGATGTGTATCTGCTGTGTGACATGTTTAGGGAGGGAAGATTATAACTTGCCTTTGTTTCCAGAAGATTAACAATAAATTAAGCTTACAAAGTCTCCCATTTTAAACTTTTCAGATAGCCGTGGCACAGAAACTTTTAATTTGTGGACTGTCCTTACTCTTTCACATGACTATTACAAAAACTTTGCCTGTGGAATACAACATTGATGATAACTTCAGGGCTACAGCATCATGGCCTGTAAGGTTTTTCTACCTATATGTGTCTCTTATGGCTGCCAGACCCAAGTATTATTTTGCATGGACTTTAGGTAAGTATATATATTAAAAAAATAAAAGAAGTGTAGGTATTGAGTTTCATTTGAGATGCTGTGTGTGTATTAAAAAGTGATAGTGCCCTCTTGAGGCCGTAGAAAAACATCATTACATTCAAGTATTTTGAGGTGGTGTCAAAGTTGATTGGTGTCTCTTTTTGAGAAACAAAACTTACCACAAATCTAAACACAATATTGTGATAGTGTTACGGATGAGATCATGGATTTCTGAATAAATCTGAGTGAAACATAAGGTTTTTTGGAGAGTGGTGGAGTTTCTATGAGCAATGACTTTTTTGGTTTATAAAATTGAAGTCTGATGTACAGTCTCTGACTCGATTTTAGCATATCTGAAAAGTTATTCTAAGCCTCTTTCTGTGCTGAGTTATCACTAATTTGCTTGATGTTGTTCAAGCATGATGGAAAAATTAATATATTGAAATTCAGATATATCATAATGTTGTTAATAGTGGGTGGCATTCAGAGTAGTATTTTCAGAATTTGATGGGCGACACTTCAGTTTTAGTCTTTGTTTACTAGAAGTTCTAAAAACTGATGATATAAGACCCACAGTCACTGATTTAAGACACACTGAATAGATGATACAGTTTAAAGAAGGTTTTGCCATTGACTTCACAGTATTTGGAAAAAACAAGTACAACAGCAAAATGCTGTATTTATATAAGCTGACATCTTGAAAATGGGTCACAAAACAGATTTTATCAGCTACCTCCTCCTCTCCAGTTTTACATATTTGTTTCATAATTCTTTTGAGAGGGAGTCTGTGGGAAACAATGCAATAAAGAAAGCTTTAGTGTAGCAGAACAGCATGACTCATTTACAGCTGCTGGATACATTCTTGGTGAATGAATGAAGTGCTTTCAGCTTGTCTGGATGTAGTAATCCTGGGGCTTGTTGTGGAACGAAATAATTTTGAATATTGTGCTCTTATGCACCAGTATCATCATCTGTAAGGAGCAGGAGTCATCTGAAAAATGAATAATCTTTGTTATTTTCTTCCCTGTACTACTTCAGATGGATTTCTCCTTATGCACTTGCTAGCAGTGTACAGCTAGCATTCCTTTGGTAAAATACTGAAGGAAATAAACTGTATCAGCTCTGTGCTTTTAGTTGGCTAAATAGCTTTTTTTCATCTTTTTCATTCCACTTTACTTCATCTAACCTTCTAATGGCATAAACAGAATGTGAGAGGGCCTTAACTGTTTTCCTGGATGGTATGATTTTGAGTTGTACATTACTTTTCTTTGCACTTCAGAAAAAAATGAAAATGAATACTTGCATTGTAGTAAGTTAATAAAACAAATACTTACTCTAGCTGTAGTCTTTGTACTCTAGCTAGCAAGAGATTGTAGAGTTCATGTTTTCAGCTGTTTCTAATTGAGCATTAAATCATTGTCTAATGTTTGAAGTCAGCATCAGTGATACCAGATGTGTAGCAGCAAATTTTGTTGCCTTCAAAGTTAAAATTACTATTGATGAGTATCTTCCAGACTGGTAGATAGCTGGAGAAACTGAACTTCAGGAATCGAACTCGTTCAGTCGTTTCTTTTTGTTTACAAATACACTGGATTAATACCTTGTAAAAGTTGTTAAGAAGAAAGAAAAATAAAAAAGAGATTAATCTCTCTTACATGTTACTATTGTATAAAATAAATTATTTTTAATATTGTAATACAAGCCGAGCAATTTATCTTTCCTTGCTAACTGTAATTTAAAAAATCACAATCTAAATTAGTGTTTTATATGAATTCTGAGCTAACAGAGAGCTCATGCCCTGTAACTAGAGGATTAGATCTGTATTGCTTCTGCAGAGTCTTTTGCCTACCTTGCATCCAATTCCTCAGGACTCCTGTGAATGGAGAGAGGAGCCCATAGTCACTTATTTATCCACATAAGTGGATACATGGTTGGATTCATGCCTCATGGATGTGTGTCCATGTTTGGATGCATGCAACCAAGCGCCTAGCTCAACAGAGGCAATAGTTGGAAAAAAACCCCTTGTTTCCCTTACTTGGCCATCCTAATTTGAGAAGTACAGCTGAAGGATTTTTAGTGTCAGAGCTAACAAAGCTAAGCAAAAGGTGATGACTGGAAGCAAGGCAGTATTCACACCGAGTTCCCGTGTCTTGTCCTGCATAGTCCAGGTGACAGTAGCAGCTCTTTCTCCTTGCGAACAATATTGTTTGCTTTGAATTATTTGACCTTTGACAACATGTCACATTCAGAAGTGTTGTTAACAATGGCCTGGTGCCACTAGTGGAAATCTGACAAACTCTGCATGGCTTAGTAAATTACTATTTTATTCTGTTAGGTTTGCACTGCTCTGTGTGGTGCTGTAAAAGTGCACCTGCTTGAAGTCAATCATGCAGTTTTATTTTTATGCTTTAAACCTCACTGTTGCTGCATAATGAAGACCAAAGACAAGCATCTTTGTGTTGTGCTACTGTCACAAATCATTACAACCAGCCACTGTTTCACGGTCTTGATGCATCTCATTGAGATTATTTTTTTGTCAAAGTGCTCAAGCAAGTCTAAGTAGATGGTATGAGAGAGAGAAGACATCTGTACTGTGAAGTCCATAGTGCTGCCTTTCATTCTTTTGCTTCAGTAACATTTTTTAACTGAAAGCTGGTGCGTTGCTTGGATTATTTTCTGTTGGTTGAAGTGTCTTCATACAGTGATCCTCAGTATTTAAAAAAAAAATGTAGCCTTGAAAATGTGATAAATATTTTGAACAAACTACATGCTGTGTGATGCACAATTTGTAATACAGGCAGTTTGTAATTCACTTGTTTCTTTTTGTTTCATTGCAGCAGATGCAATTAATAATGCAGCAGGGTTTGGTTTTAGAGGCTATGATAAAAATGGAGTTATGCATTGGGACCTAATATCAAATCTGAGGATCCAGCAAATAGAGGTTTGTTCATGGTTCTTTCAAATAAAATACATGGTCATGTAGGTAGTTGCTTGTGAATACAGTAACTTTTCCTACGCATTTTGTTCCTCAAGATAGTGAATAGTATGTTCTAAGTCTGAAATGACGTGTTCACACCCTTAGGAAAGGATGGAAAATAGTCTGTTTTGAGTATGTTCTACTTGTCAGTTGACTTCCAAAATATTTTGTGGTTCTAAGGAGTTGAGTAAATACATCATTCACCTCATCACAAAGTAGGGTGTTTTTTTATTATTCATATGTCATAATTCTGAAATATTTTGTAACATTTTATAATTACGGAAGTAACTGATTTGTTTTTACTTCACAGTTTTCCACAAGTTTCAAGATGTTTCTTGATAACTGGAATATTCAAACAGCGCTTTGGCTTAAAAGGTATGTATTTCTTAAAGGAAAGCTTTTCTCTATTGAAGTTTCTTAGCTAAATACGTCTTTGAAGATAATTTAACATTTAAAGCTAAATTGGTATGGTTGTTTAGCAACTGCATGGGATATTCTTCTTGAATTAAAGCCTCTGAATTTAGCACTTTTCTTAGGGTAAGCTGTGAGGTAGTGATAGAAACTGTTCTTCAGTGGTCATAGGGAATATGAAAGTATTAATCTGTGGAGGTGTTTCTTTTTTTTCCCCTCTTGGTATTCAAAGCAGTGCATGTTGCTGAGAGCGGTAAGCAAAATACACGTCTTTGGCTGTGGATTTTGTTTTTTTGTGGGTTTTTTTTGTTTGTTTTGTTTTCAGCCACAGATTGATACAGGAACTTCCATACATTCTGTGGGAGAACTTTCTGCACTCCTTGCTCAATGAGCGCGTGGCAAATAGCAAGCCCTACAATGCGCTATCAAAAAAGAAAAAAGCACTTTTTTCCTTATCTGGGAAACAGGTGTAGGGCTTTCACTACTTCTTTGTAGTAACTACAAAGTAAAAAAGTGTTCTTGAGTAGTACATGAATGTTGTTTCCCCTCTCCCGGTCTCTGCATCGATGATCTTTCATGAATAGCTGTGAGTTTGAGACCCCCCCCAATCTTGGAATTACTCTGAGGACTTTATCTTTTATTCTAGGATGGCTGGCAAGAGGATATTGCTTCCATCAAATTTATTTATAATATATTCTCTTTCTTCCTTACCTAAATATTTTTCTAATCCAATTAAAAATAGAAATTGAAATGTATGTGATTAGTTTGGTTGGCTCAATAGGCAATAGAATCTATGGCTAGGACACCCAGTAAGGAAGAATTGCATGCTTACAGGTATTGAAATGTATCATTTAGTAAAGCAAATAAGCTATTTTAAAATGCATTTTAATTTAATTAGAGAACAGTGGTTTGTCAGTATAAAAACTTAAAAGGAGAATGTTGTGTTCCAACAAACTTTCAAAGCTCCTAAATTGAATGATGTTAAACTAAAACTCCTTTTACTGGAGATGAGTACCATTTCTGTTAGGAACTGAAATTTAAAAATGCAAATCAGTTGTTCAGATGTGAAGAAAAATTACAGCATCTCATTTAATAAATATTTTTAGGAACAATTAAGCTCAATTTAAGAGCAATTTATTGCTCTTTTTAGGAACAGCTGTAGAAGAATCTTTGGGGGTAGTCTAAATACATATTGATTCTGCCACAGTGAAGGGCAGAAGGGTGGATATTTTCTTAAAGATTTGTTCCAAGTAAGAGATGGTTTTAATGATTATATTTAAGGCATAAATATTGGTCCAGAGTATGTATTATATTACCAATAATTTGGCTAGTTACAATGTTTGAATAGAGAACAAGCTCATGTATTACTTTAAACATCCACATGTAATACCTCACCTGTTTACCATTTATGGAAGCATCTAAGATATTAGACAGTTATCTTTCATGAAATGCACAAATATCAGGAATCAGCATTCATTCTGCTCTTTTCTGATGCTATTGGAAGAGGAACTGAACTTAGACCCTGATTGTGTGTAAAAACACTTTGTAATAACAAAGTTATCCATCTACAGATCATAAAGAAGCTTAATAAATGTTTAACGTGAATCACAAAATACAGCAGTTCAAAGGAATTATTTTTGCAAGCATACAAGTTAAAATATAAATGTATATAGTAGCATATATCAACAATATATATCAAGTTTCCTGACTGAGGAAGCTGTTAAGTTCCCCTCCAGCCTGTTCATTGTTTTTTTCCAAAGAAAACATCTAATTCCTTTTGTCTTTGGTCATGTTTGCAAAACCTCTGTGCTCCTTGCTGCTCCCTTCTGACTTCTTTCCAAGCTTTGTGTCATTCTACAGTTGATGCAGGACTTCTAAGACCTCCAAGGTTTTTCCCTGGCTTTTTGCAGCCAGACTTGAATGCTTTGAGTGGATTAATTACCTTTTTTTTTTTTTTCCCTTTAGGTAACTCTTGCTAATGCATCACAGTATTACATCTGTCTTTTTTTGCAGCAGCAATCTAGTGTTGATTCATGCTCAGCTGATACTCAGTGTTTCATACTGTTGATTCATATTCATGCTCAGCTACACTTCTTCAGTAATGTTAAATGGATGGGTTCTGTTTTCTATATTCCAGTTTCTTCTTAGATGTTCTAGACTTTGGACTTCATCTGGTTGATTTCAGAACATCATTCAAGTCAAGATAATTTTGGATTCTAGTGCTCAAACTGTTGAGAAAACGACACAAATTTCCTTCATTCCTTCCCCTTTCCCCACAAACAAACAAAAAAAAAAAAAAGGAAGGGAAGGCAAAGTGGAAAAATACACTTCTCAGTTACCACCCAAGCTACCAAGCTAGTAATTAAAGTATAGAACCAGACCAAGAGGAGTACCTTGCTGAACAGTTGATGCATCTTCCCACTTCTAGAGCAACTCAAAGATAACTTGAACCACCCATATTTGAATAGGTTTTCTTAGCCTGTTCTAATGACCATATTTCCTTGGTTTCCTTTTAGGAATGTCAAGTGAAGCATTTCAACATGATTTATTATTGATAAATCCTTTGAGGAGTTTTTAAGCTTGCTTTTAACTCCTTAAAACTGAAGCCTCATAATTTTTTTTCTAGGGTATATCTTACCTGACTTGCATTGATATAGCTGAAATTTCACTAGTTAATTTAGGTTTTGTTAACTCCTGAATGCTTTGCAGGACAAAATCTGCTTAAAGTAGTTTAAAACAAGTAAAGATTGAAGCCATTTATTAATTTATTAACAAGACATAATTAACCACCAGTCAGTGAAATACACATTCAGAATTATTATCAGTACTAGAACAGATTGTTTTGTAACTGCCTAGTGTTGTGGCTTAATAAACAAATTTCTAAACACTATTCTATAACTAATCCTGAGGAGTTTAAAAGAAACACATGCGCCAACGCAGTCATGTGCAAACCACAGGGTATGTTCTAACCCAAGGGTATGTGGGTTAGAAAACCACACCTCCTTCTGGAAGCCTGGGCCCCTCTGCTTGTATGAGCTGCCTGTGGGAGAGGTGGGTGCTCCAGCCCCCTGTGAACCTGCTGATTTATGTGCCAGTTAGGAAAGTGTGCCTCAAGTTCACGTGCTTGCAGCTGTTAAGGATGAGTTACTGCTCCCTGTGCATTACCTCCTGCTTGGACAGCCCCCTAGCTGGATGCAGGCTACTTGGTGTCTACCAAAAAGGATGCTCTGTCTTTGCTGGTGGGGTGTCTTCTGGCAGTGTCAAATGAGGATTTGATGACTTTTTTTTTGCTCCAAGGCACCTCTGTGAGGTGCTACAGTTTTTCCTAGTGCTTTTCCACTTTTCTAGACTGACACCTTTCTTTCAAAAGTCTCTTTGAAATTCCTAGTTATTGTTTAGCCTGGCCAACATTGCTTTCCTCTTTAAGGTGATCTACTGTGGGCAGATGTCCTCAGATGGTCTTGTGTGTCATGCATACACACACCTGTGCCCTACCTAGGCCCATGTTCTCATGTTAACGGGCATTGCTAGGGAAGCCCTTTGGTAAGGGGAGGGGGCTCTGCTGCTACCCTGCACTGGGCACCTCAAAGGATAAAACTTATCACATCCATTTGACTGGAATAAACTAAATTTAGCACAATACGTTATTTATTTTTTTTCTTTCCCTATTCAGATCCTGCCTTTTTACCTTCTGCTCTTTAACATTGACTGTAAGATTTGGTCTCAGCTATCTTTTGTATATACAGAAGTTGTAGTAGTTACATTAGCAATGAATGTTTTGACTCCCTGTATCATTAGCTTGTCTTCCTCTTTGAATAATAGATATGCATTCTCCTCTCCCTCTCTGTTACTTGCTATGTGTTTATAAAACCTTTTTACATATTGGTGTCTATGGCCTTTTTTTAAGTTGAAACTCATTTTTGTATGTTTGTATGTTAGCCTTAGATTTGTGTTCATGCATGCTTGTGCTGTTTATTTTTGCTTCATGTTAGTGTGCATTTGTTTCCATATTTCCTATTGCTTTTTGGTTTTCAGATCATTAAAGAACTCTTGATGAAGCCATATCAGGACCTTACCATGTTTCCTATTATTCTTCCACATCATGATGGTTTGTCATTGTGTCATTTAATGTTGTTGTGTGGAAACTACTTTTCTTGGATTCCTGTTTCCCTTCTTCCTTCTAGAATTCCTTATTGCAGGACCTTGCCTAATTATTCAGGGTTTCAGTTTTTTAAATAGCAGATTTCAGCATTCTCCTTACTTGATATTCTCACATCCCTGGAGTCATTAATTATAATTTCATCATCATGCTCAGCTAATTGCCATACACCGACACATTTTCGACTGTAGTCTCTCTATTACTCAAAATTGAAGGTAGTTACTTCTTTTTCCCTTCTCCTATAAGCTGTTTCCATTTTATGAAAAATACATATCTTCTCATTGCAAGAGTTTGTGCCTTCCAGTGTAGCTTTTCAAGCACATTCTTGGATGGCTCAAGGTGCATTATTAACACCAACACCCTTCTTTGGACACTTCTGTATCACATCAGTATAAATAAGTACCATTATGTGAGGGCACTGAGCATAGGTTAGCAATGAGGGCTTAAATCAGGAGCTGTGAATAGCTTTATTTTCTGTAAGGCGTAATATAGTGGCAACATTATTAAATAATAGTAAACTGCAGTTGCATTGCAAATGGTGTAATGGAGATGAAACTGTTAGAAGTATAAATGATAACTGTGACTGTTGTTGGTGATCTGTGTCTCATGTTACTTATCTTTAATGTCTTTGACTTGCTAGAGTGTGCTATGAGCGAGCCACCTTCAGCCCAACAATCCAGACCTTCATCCTCTCTGCCATTTGGCATGGGGTTTACCCAGGATATTATTTAACATTTTTAACAGGAGTACTAATGACACTAGCAGCACGAGCTGTAAGTACCAACCAAGTACCTTCTTAAATAATAAGTAGCTCTGTAGAAGAAAATTGTGTTCTGTAGTCCAAAGATGCAGTTTACAGTTAACACATAGTCTGTTTGATAGTTATGTACTTTTTTAGTTATGAGAGCAGTGTGTCAGTAGAAACAAGACTATACACAGCCAATAACATCTTTGTAGCATATCTTTTATGGATGCCTTTCCTCTGCATTAACTGATCATGTATATTATTATGCCATGCTAAACAAGATGATGTTATCTAAGATAATTTTGAAAAAACTTTATCACTGATTATCAGTAGCTTAAAATTTGGGAGTCAGTGCTATTTATTTGAGTCTGTCCCCCTCCCTAATTTCTGTCCAGTACTATTGTAAAGATGGTAACTAAAGAATGCTCCCCCTCAACCAGCAGATTTCTATTACTACTCAAAGTTGGCTAACCAGCAGTGCAGTCACATTAACAAGCTTTTACAGCTGCTATTCAGAACCATATGGAACCAGCAAATCTGCCAAGAAATCTCTTAGTCCTGCTTGAGTAAGAACAGAGGCAGGTTTATCAGTTACTCAAGGGGAAAGAGGAACAAACAAAATTATCTGTCAGCTCAGAGCAGAATAACAGACCACTTTTCTGTCAAAAGAAACAGGAGAATGAGGAATGAAGCAGACTGCTCTTTTGTTGCTGTAATAGTTAGGGGAAGGTGGTACTTCAGATTTAGATTGTTATTAACAGTAATAAAACAGATGCTCCTTCTCTGCCTTCACAAAGATGGTGGGTATAGTCCTTGTTTGACAGAACTGACACCTTTCTTTACAATAGGTATAGCTCCCTTCTCCTTTCCAGACTGTCACTGTGAATTTTTGACATTTATCAGCCAGGGGCTGGTGCAAAAGCCAAGGTTCAGGGACAGTTCACAGGTAAAAGTAGTTATGTTCTCTCAGCAAGGTGAGTCCAGTCAGAGTGGTCACTGCACTTAGCCCTGGGCTTCGCTAGTAAGCCGTGTCGTATTCACATTTCACATGTATCAATTAATAGGCTACTAAATAAAAATATTGTTTCTGTATGAACAGTTACTTTATGTTAACTGATAAGATATATTGGAAGCACTTTAGCATTTTTATTATTTGCCTTTATTAAGACTGCAAAGTTTTGCAGCTCTGACCCACGCTTTGTTCTCCTGTCATGTCTAAGGGTGTATTTAACTAGTTTTACTCCCTTCAATCATTACATGTTTCATAATCAGGTGTTTACTTGGTGCAATTATAGATTTATCATAAAAGTTGTCCTTCAAGCCCTAAAATACTAGATTTCTCTACAAGAAATTCTGTGAAACTTCATCCAAGTTTTACAGAACTCAGGAACAAATCATTGCATGTGACAACAGGAGAAAACTGGGGAGAGATGGCAGGATGAAGGGTGTGTGGCTAGAATGACGTGTGTTACTTAGCTTAACTAAGCAAAGGCTGAGTGTGAATGTCATACCTACAGGGGAATTTGGATAAGAAGGGTAAAAATGCTTTTTAATGTAAAGAATTAAATCAGCACAAGCTAGCCTTCCATATGTTCTAAAGAACTAGGAGTTCTAAAGGGAATGAAGGGTGGAGAGGCTAAACTATCCTTTGGTGTGCAGCTTTTCAGAGAGGACTTCCTTCAGTGTGGATGCTTGGAAGGTGGAAACTGTGATACCAGGTTACACAGAACCTGACTTGAGCACATCTTGGCTTGTCAGCAAATAACAGTGTGAGCAAGGATGACAGTTCAGTTAAAGGAAGTGAGGAGTGAAGATCTACTGGTGTCTTTTTAATTATAGACTTAAATTAAACTGAACCCAAACCTATGTGGGTTTTGTATTTTTAAAATACTTTTAGTATTCCATTGTTTAAACAGATTTTTATAAACAAAAGAAGACTCAGCATAGAAAATTGAGTCTGCTTGATAGTAGTTATTAAGACTCCTGAAATACATAATTTGAACTGATATTTTGTATATTCTGATTGATATACTGCTTGTCCTAAAATATATCTTATTAGCAAGTATATAAAAACGACTTACCATATAGAAGCTTTCAAAAGAAGCATTCCAGCTTTTGTTCACTCTAAAGCTCCATATTTACAGAATGGCTTAATAGAGTAGAAACTCTGCCTCAGACAAGTAGTCCAAAGTTACATCGGATTGGGGGTGGGGAGGGGATTAATTCATGTAAATTCTGATTAAATTAATAGATACTTGAATTTCTGTGCTGGGTGAAACACTGTATCCTAAAAGGCAGGGTATTTGAACTGACTTCGATTGAAGGTGATTATTTTTTTTTCATAGTTCGAAGGTACTTACTTGACCACACTGTAGCATTTAAATTCATCTTATAAATTTCATGGTAGTGCAACAAGTCTGTACGGTAAGATAATTCTCAAAGTTTATTCTTAGGCTAACTTGCTATTATCTGCTCTTTCAGATAAGAAACAATATCAGACACTATTTTGTTGAATCTCCTGCTGTTAAACTATGTTATGATATTATAACATGGATGGCAACTCAAGTAGCAATAAGTTACACAGTCGTGCCATTTGTACTGCTCTCTGTAAAACCCTCTTTCACCTTTTACAGGTAAGCACATTCTACTTATTTCCTTTTTCTTTCTTTACTTGGAGCAGAAGTATTTTCTGTGGCATAAGGTTTCTGAAGCTATTTCAGTGATAATTGTGAGACTGTTAGTTGAGCAAACTGTATCTCTGTTCTAGTGCTCAAATATAGTTTGTGTTGCATTTGAGAAACCTTAAAGTGATCTCTTTTTCCTATCTTAAGAGACTTATTTTTCTGGGGCAGGGAAAAAAAAACAACCAAAAACAAAACCAGAGGGTGCCTTTGAGATCACTTAAATGCACTTGAACTATTTTATAGCGAGACTAGAAAATGACTTCCCAAAAGTAACTTTTATGAAAAATAGTTGAAAGCAGACTTGTCTTCGCTTTACATCTCTGTTACAGCACCAAGTACTGTGAGGGGGAAGACTTAATTTCCAGTTTTCCCCTTACTAATTCTGTTAGAGGGGAAATATTAATGTCTTCCTGACATAAGTGCAGGATACAAGTAGGTTTTGACAGTTTATTCCTTAAGCATCCTATAAATGTGGTCAGAGGTAGACTGAATTATTATTTTTGTTTGTTTTTTAGCTCCTGCTATTTCTGTCTTCATATTGCCAGCATCCTGGTCTTGTTGGTATTTCCACTGAAAAGAACTCAAAAAGGAAGTAAAAAGCATGAAAGCATCCAGCCCGTGTGGTCCAAAAAACTAGAAGAAGAAAATCTTTTGCAAAAGAACAGTTATTCCACAACAAATAATAGTTTCAGTCAGAAACAAGAAATAACCTGCAGATATCGAGCGTTAAAGCAGTGATTGAGGAAATACTATGATGAATATATTTTGTATGTTTTCAGAAACCCATTTTTAGCACCTTTTCAAGGGGTTTGTATTTGTTTGCAAAGATGTTTAGTAAGAAAAGAATGCATTACCTAGGAAAACCACATACAATAGCAAGACTGGAAACAAAACAAATTAACCCCTCCCATGCCATGTCCCTGTGGGTCACGCCTTATATGAAGAAATTACCATTATTTCAATGGGCACTCAGGACTTGCAACGTATGTCCACAGGGTCCTAGGTGTGCCCTTTGCTGAATGTACGTTGTGTATCCCAAGGCACTGATGGGGTGGAATGAAATTGTGTCAATCTAGGATTAACAAATGGAAATGAGTTTTTCCAGACAAATGACTTGCCTTAAACCCTCTATTTACTGAAATATTGTTTCTCGGTGGGTATTTTCAAGTTTGATTTTATGTGGAAAGCGTATTTCAAATATATAATACCATGTGCTATAAAGAAGCTCAACATAGGAAATGCGGAGTCATTAAAAGGCTTTTGAATTTTTAAAAGGGCATTGCAATAAGCATCTCAGTATTTGGAGGGTTTTCTTGAAGTATCTCAAACTACTACAGTACATTATGGAACTGTTAAGCATTACTGATGCCAAACTGTAGTTTCTTTGATAAAGAGTATGATTACACATAGCCCTTCTGAATGGATTTTTTTAAAAAAATCAAAACAACGCAAAAAACCACACAACACCAGAAGGTTCACCTTTTCCAGGGCTTGGTAGCTAACCTAGGTTTCTTTTCCTTTGAAGTACCTAAACACAATTTTTAAAAAACACTGCCAAGTGGGCTTTGTGGCTAGAGAAGGAAAGGCAGCTGCAGGACACAGAAGACAATGTGCAAACACCAGGATTTCAGTGGAAGTGCATTTTTACCCTTAAATACCAGAAATACTTGGTTTAGAATAGAACTCTTTTACAAAAACTGATTTGTAATGCTTAAATTCTTTTGCATTTTCAGGCATACAGTAGTTAGTTGACTATGCTTTCAGTATAAAACAGCAAAATTACCTTGAGCTCCAGTGCACAGGTAGTCAAACATGAAACTACTGTCATAACCATTTTCTGTTTGCTCGATAATTGATGTCCTTTTATCCAAAGAAGTATATGAATCTGAGGAGAAGCTTTTTCTTTAAATTAGGATTTTGGATGCAAAATTCACATTGTATTTGTGGGTGACATAATGAAAGAAAGAAATCCTTCTGACTGACTGAATTCTGAAGTGTGTCAAGGGAATAATGCAGTGGTTGTATCTATTCCAGACCATTTATTGTGATGATGGTCCCTGCTAGAGTGCTACTGTTAAAGGGCTACATTTTAATTGCTTATATTCTGTATTTTCTTACAATTTTTTAAAGTAAACACAAACTGTTTATCCATATGTTTTGGTTTTTTTAGCTTTAAAACTGACAGAAAATGCTAGTGGAGAAACATAATGCAGCTTCTTTATTAATAACCTACAAACGAATGAAAAAAATTTTGTCATAATATTTTGAACTTTAAATTTTTGATCAAATACACGGCACTAGTGGGGTGAATATTCCGAGTACCAGAAGTGCAACGATAGTCCTCAGCTTTCGGGGGATACTACCATGCAAGAATAGTCTCCATACTTCTGGTTTACTCTCTGAAGGACCGGATTCTAACTCAGATAAGAGTTGTTTTCTTGCTGTGATAGTTCTGTGTCCGGCCTTTGGCTCCTTGCCTAAAACTCCCAGAGGATAATGTACCTTTTCCGTATACGTAGGCTAGCACTAATTAACCTACACAGTTAAAAAGAGGGAACTAAATATCAAATGGGAGTAGATGAGTGTGTTTAGATGAGCAGGGATGTTCGTTGTTTCAGTGACAGCCGTCTTCTCTTTAAGATCAAATAATCTGAGTTCTAAATCTGTACTTTGATCACCCAAGTAGACTTCCCCTACATGGGGTCGTGGTTGTCATATGCCTCTTCAAAATGGTATTATGTTTTTTGTCTTTTGTGTAAGTAAGGGCACATCAGTTTCTCTGTGTTTGGTTATTCTTATTAGATACAGAATCAGGAAAGACATTGTTCTACTTTCTGTTCTTGAGGGACATTTACATAAAATAACAAATAGAATTGCACATTTCTGGGTGGGCGAGTAGAGTTAGGGTTGATTCTTTCAGCATTTGTTGCTATTGAACTTGAGATTGCACCAACAGGATGAATTTCATATCTACCTGATCAAGCACTTGTGGATGCCAGTACAAAATCTAATGTGCCATTTTCCCATTAATGTTCTGGTACTATTGTTTTCTTGTTTTGGCATGCGTGCCCATATATGTGATGGAGTCTTATTATTTATTCATTAAGAACTATGAAAACAGTTGTAAGCACTCCCAGAAAATAAGCAGGTTTAGGATAACAAAGGCTGGTACTTCCGTGTGAATAAACTCACAGGTAGTTTTGTTTGGAACTTTTGTATACGGGGGAGTTAAAACAGCTAAGAAAATAGGTACATGTTTTAGTCAGGCATAAGTGGCAAGATATGGGTTTGAAAACTGGACGTGACTGGTGTCTCTGTGCAATACAATTAATTTTGTCTTTGTGATCTGAACCCCTTAAATAACTGCAACACAAGAAAATTATGACAAATAATTAGTTCTGCACAGAATTTATTTTTAAGGATAGTGTCCTAAAATTTGCCCTTTACAAAACCTGCTCTTCGTGCAAATGAATTATCCTGGGGACTGTGGAAAGAGGTTTTTTTTGTTTTAATGGCAGCAGTCTGACTTTAGTCAAACTGGGGGTTTTGTTGTTGCTTTCCTGCTGCTCTACCAGTTTTCTGCCTTGCTATCACACTGGATCCTTTTCATCCACTCAGTCAGAAAGTCAAGAGCAGCCAGCCCTGATGCTTTAGGTAATATATAGGTTTTACACACATCATTTTATAATCCTGAATTTGAAAGGATGGCGATGATTTACCACTACTCCTGCTGAGAAAAACAGTAGAAAGTAAATTTCCTAGAAATGTTCCGGACATGAAGGAAACGGGGTTTTAAGTATTCTTTCACTTATTAACTAATGTATATCTAAAAGGTAATAGGGTTTCCTGTATTGCAGATCAGCACACTATGAAGAGTAAACACAACATATTCATAATTTTATGGTGCTTTGCAGATATTTGCCTGTTGTAAGCAATTCATTAAGGCACTTAATGAGTTTATGTTGGTTAGTAAATGTAGTCACCTTGATAGTAACTATTTGCTTGCTTAACCTTTTTTAACCTTTATGATTCTGTATTAATGAAAGATACATTTTTAAATAATACTACTCTTGTATTTGGGAAGGCTTTGTTAGCTTTACAGTTACAGATATGCCCTTCTTATTCAGGAAACTTACTCTTCCATGGCCATTCCTTAAATTGACCTGTGTTGATATGATTTCAATAATAGGTGACATTTTAAAATACATTACCATGTAAAAATATTGGTATGCATTTCAATATGCTCTTGATAACAAAGCATACTTGAATGAGAAGGCTTTACGAAGAGATCATTGTATATTCCTTGCTCTACACTGACTTGTGGTATGAGTTTTACCAGTATAGTATATTATTTATTAGAATAATTCTACACTTTAATAACTTGTTGTGTTTCCCCTGTGGGAATAAGAAATATGAATATAAGTGCTGTGCTTGTATGACGGGATGCACACTAGGTAGTTGTGCCTCTTTTGATGGTATTGATTTGGTTAGTGGTAAAATGTCTTCTAATGGCAGCGGAGACCTTTGTGAGATCCTCACCTCCTGTCAAATTCACCTCAAAAAGTAATTTTAAGAGAGTCTGGGTTTTTCTCTCAGAAACTTTGCAAACAAATTTTGTCAACAATTTGTTTAAATACATGGTCAAATGTGTCCTCACATTTGCCTATAAATGTGTCACTGCTGCTTACATGTAAACTTTCACGTGCTCAACTTTATAAGTTGACCTTGAGCGATAAGTTTAAAAGCACAAGTTACAATAATTTAGGCTTTTCTTTCCCTTCTCCTGAAGTCTTTCACTTTGTAATTCTCATTGAATTCTGAAATAGTGTTTGACAGTTCTTTGCTTTCAATGAAAATTTGGAAATGCTGCCATTTATGTTGAAAAGTGGTCAGTGTTAGAAAAACAGATGGAAATAAATTTAAGGATTTTAATATGATGCAGACTCTACATATAAAAATATATATACATTGGTCCTCTGCTTATTCATCACAGCATTTCATTACATGACTAGCCTCTATGTATCTTATGTCCGATAATACTTCGAAGAGTACTTGAGAGTATTTTTGTATTTCCTGTTATAAAATTAATTGGCTATAAGTACTTAAGTATTTAAATTCTGTGCTCAGTGTGTGTCTAAGCAGATACTGTAGTGAATTAAGCCTGCTTTCATTAGATTACCAAATCTGTTGGGATCTAAGCTAGTGGGCTCTGTTGGTGTTGGTCCTCTTCACAGCCATGGTGGACAAGCTGGCTGTGAAGAAGTCTCTGGTAAGAACATGTCATTGGCCATAAGGGTTTTCCACTGAGTTCTTGGCGGGAGCCAACCCCACTTGTAGAGCTTGACAAAGGGTCTACTTGCTTGTGACCCAGGCTGCAGCTGCTCTATGCTAGATCTACCTGGATTTTTCATGCTTACTGTCTGAACCTAGACATTCTGCAAACACCGTGACATCCACAGAGTCACCCTGCAAGGTTACAACTGCAAATATCACAACAGTTGCTTACTATGGTAAAACAAAATAATAATTAAAAAATCTATTCCTAAAAACTAGTTTTGAGATGAGCTTTTTGTATGTTTTGTTACAAAACCTACCCATCAACTGTATCAATTTTCATCACATTAAATATTTAAAACATAGTTTTGCTCACTTGAGGTATACAAATGTGCAAAAGCAAATTTTGCCACATCATCTTCTGTGCATTAGCTGTGTGTCCAGTGACTTAGGCCTGGTTTTGTTTTTAGATGTTTTTAGATTTTCAAAATCCAGGTGCATATCCATATAAAAATTGTGTAAACTTCATGAATTGACAAACTGAGTTACCTATAGTGTGCATAACTATACTTAAAATAGGCCATATCAGTATTTATATGGAACTAGCATTGAGCCCTCCAGTTGTGTACAACAGCCTTCATCAGCTGTAGGGCTCCGTTCTTAGAGTACTAAGCTTTCTGCTTCCTAAAGTCAAAATAGAATCTGTTGGATACACTTTAAGTGGAAAGTAAAGGGCTTCTTTCAGTCTATTATAAAACCAGCCCTGACAGGATATTCTGCTGCAGGCTATGGATACAAAATGTGACTTCAGATATGACTGAAGTCTGTTAGGGCCACTTTAGGAGGAAATTTTTAGTATGAATAGTGGCTCAGTCCAGCACCTTATCCCAAATGAACCTCTTGGCAAAACAGACCTCTGCACAATCTGTTTACTTTCTTTCATTCTCTGAGGGAGAAATACCCTGAACTGGATTCTCATTTAGATTTCACTACAACACAGCATATGAACAGATAGCTGGGGTCCATGCTCTAGTCTGATGAGGCCTCCAAACTGTGGGGATGTAATCTGAAACAAAAAGTAGAGAAACAGGGTGCCTAGAGACCGGTAATTGTCATAGTGCAGCACTGCATATTGAAGGTGCAACAATCTTTTGTCACAATAAGTTGAGTATTTGCCTATGCATATTTTGCCTTTCTATGTGTTTATCAGTTCTCTTTACATCTTTTCTTTGTACCTTCTTTTGTCCAGTGGTGTTGCTTATTTCTATGAAGAATCTTCTGATGTGTCTTACTGTGACAAAGGTGTCAAAATGATAAAATAGTAATTAGGTAGTTATTCTTAAATCCCATCCCAGACCTCAGATGTGTTCTAGATCAGTTAGAAGAGAATATTAAAAATGTATTGAATGAAAAATAGTGTAAGAAGGGTAAATATAGCATTATTCAAAGATGTTGTAATAAGGTATTCAATTTAAGAATTTAAAATATGGAACTTTGTTCTTTCCTGCCTTGGTTACACATTCAAGGGAATAGTTTTACCTCAATGCAGAAGTAGTTATGCCTCCAACTACCCATATGTTAAGGTGAGAAAACACCCTTGGAAGTGGATAGCTACAGTATTCCTAAATTTGCCTTTCCTGGTTCAGATTATAATGCATTGTTGGTGAATTTCATTTTTATTATTCCAAAATATATATTTTTTAAAAAGTGTTATTTTTCAACAGATCCATAAACTAAGTGTTGGTGTATGGTACAATTAAAATACCACTGTTAGTTACACTGTGATTGTGATATTTTAATAATTACTTATTTCTAATTTGTCTCAGCAGTGCTGCAGAAGCAGCATGCTCTTATGTTTTAAAGGTGTTTTTAACTTGCCTATAAATGTTTTTTTCTAATTGGTGTCTTTAAATCTGATTAAACTGTAGTTTAAAAAAGTGAACTTGTTTTGCTAAATTCTTTGGTGTGTCTGTCTTTAATGAGTGCTAAAAAACAAAACTATTGTAATGCAGTTTCTCCTTTTACATTACTAATCATAACAATCATAGAATCATAGATCATGCAGTCATGTTTCAAGGTACAAGGATTTCAGGAGTTGGATTGATCTGTCGCAAAAGGGGAAGAAAGTGAAAAACCATACAGAAAACCACATGATCTAAAGCAGGGTAGATTTAGAATAGACATTAGGAAGAAGTTCTTTCAATGAGGGTGGTGAAGCACTGGAACAGGTTGCCCAGAGAGGTGGTCAGGCTTGATGAGGCTCTGAGCAACCTGATCTGGTTAGAATACAATGCATGTATTTATACTCTTCTCTTGGTCTGGTATTAGGTCTGCTTCAGTACAAACCTTGTAAAACACATGACACTTTGCAAAGACATTTCTACAAAGATCTGTTTCTGCAAGTGGTGCCACCCTAGAGGAGTACTGGAGTGTGTGTGTGTGCGTTGGTCTCTTGAAAGGCCCTACTGTAGTAATGTTATTTTTAAGCCTTGTGTGTTTAGAATTCTTTTTTAACAAGCTGTATCGTGGGAGATAAAAATACTTGCTATTTCAACATGAAGGAATATAGATGCAATTGTAGAAGCTCTGGTGATTTTTGTCATTTCAACCAGAAGTTAGACTGCAATGGAAATTGCCTTCTCAAATATGCATTCACAATGGAGTCAGCAGTATGGGAAGTATCTTCATGACCTAGACATTTATTATGACACTTAGTGAAAAACTCATTTGAACAGATTAAGTTAAAACAGCTTTCTGCTACTACTTCAGATTACTAAGACTTGTTCATGAAACTGATTATTCTTATGATGGAAATCTTTAACTCTGCTCTTTTAAGGTACTGAACAGAAAGAGTCCTGATTAAGAACATCCTGGAGCCAGCAGATATTTTCCTGTGCCTATAATTAACTTAATTCCATCTGAGTAACTTCCTGATAACATGCAGGATGTTTCAGTATAGAGCACAGAAGTAGTTCTAGGGGAAGAGGTCTTCAGCCTACTTCCTAGATTAGAATTGGAGACCTGTACCCTCAGCAAGGTTTGCCAGTACATCTTGCAGATCTTCCTAGGGTGGCCATATATAGTAGAGTTATTTCTCTGTGTGGCTTACTCATTATATTTCTAAACTAAATAAACTATGATAGTAAAAGGACTCTCCACACTTTTATTCTAGTTATTTTGCTGTCATAAAAAACCACTTAAATACAAATCAAGCATGAGATAAAAGCCAAAATACTCCTGTGTTACACATGCTTAAAGCAATGTTTTCCCAGGGGTTTCCTGATATCATACATAAATTATTGATTGCTAATTAATAACTTATTTCATGGGGGAGAATTCTATGCCAGCTTTCCTTTTGTTTGAAGTGTGGTGGTCTTTGTGTCAAATCCTCCTGGTTCACCCTCTGGTGCCTACTTTGCCATTTGGGTTGTTACACAATGAGTAACATGGCTGCCTGTGCACTCTGCCCCGTAACAACCTCTTCCCAGATTGATGCTTTTGTCAGATGGCACAAATATGCATGTTACACGGTCAGGATTTTGATCTATTTAAGTTGAGGAAATTGGAGGAAGGAAAGAAAACCATTTTAAGCATTATAGTAATTATAATCAGCATAATAAGCTTATTAATAATTAACGCACAGTGACAATTTTTAAAATTACGTTTGTATTGAGTAGATGTAGAAATCTGAAATAGTGGGGCAATTTTGTGCCTGAAACAAGCTTAGTTACTGTGACTGTTATTAAACCTTTTAGTTGTTTAAAAATGTAAAGACTACAAATCAGCTATTATGAGGGAGGCTAAACAACAAGGTTAAGAATTACTTGGAAAATTGACTTCAAAGGGGTTTTTTGTGAGTATTGCTTAATTTTATCTGTGATTTTGGAGTACTGAGTATCAGCTAATCCTGGAAACAATGTCCAGGTACTTGAAAGATAAGAAGGTGATTTGAAATAGTCAGCATGGATTCACCAAGGGGAAGTCATACTCAACCAGCTTTTTAAACTCCTGTGATGAAACTACTGCTTTGGTAGATGAGGGGAGAGCAGTGAGTATGGTCTGCCTGAACTTCAGCAAGGCTTTTGGCACTGCTACCTGTAAGATCCTCATAGACAACCTGTTTGATGCATGGGCTGGATGAGCAGAACAGTGAGGTGGATTGAAAATACTCTGAATGGCCAGGACCAGAGGGTGGTGATCAGTGGTGTGAAGTCAAGTTGGAGGCCAGGAACTACCAGTGAATCTCAGCGGTTGATACTGGATTCAGTCCTCTATCATCTTTGTTAATGGTCTGGATGATAGGGTAGAGTGTAGCCTCAGCAAGTCTGCTGATGACATCAAACTGGGAGGAGTGGCTGAGAGGCCAGAAGGACCTCAACAGGCTGGAGCAATTGGCTGATGGGAACCTCCTGAAGTTCAACAAGGAGAAGTGCAAAGTCCTGCAACTGTTCCAGGCTGTCCAAGGAGGTGTTTGACCCACCATCCCTGGATGCATCTAAAAAGACAGATGTGGTGCCAGGGGACAGGGTTTGGTGGTGGACGTGGCAGAGCTAGGGTAGTGGTTGGACTTGATGATGTTGAAGGTCTTTTCCAACCAGAATGATGATACCACGATACCACAAACTGGAGAGAGCTAACCCGAAGCACCAGTATGTGCTGGTGGCCACCCAGCTGGAAAGAAGCTTTGCAGAGAAGTATGTGGGGATACTGGTGGTCACCAAGGTGAACATGAGCCAGCAATCTGGCCTTGCTGCAAAGAAGGGACCTCCAGAGGTCCTTTTCCAACTACAATCATTGTGTGATTCTGTGAAATTGTATAGATGGAAAAGCTGGAAAGAGAATATTGCTCGGAATAATTTTTTAATTTGGTTGGATTGTGTGCTCCACTGCAGCAGCTTACAATCATCATTTATTACCTTTTTTTTAAAAGCATCATAAAAATAAAGTGTTTATATATAGACTCTGGAAAATGTCTACTTAAAGTGTAATTTAAACTACATCAACAAGAATCTTTTGGGGGCAACTGTTAAAAGATAATTTATATACCTTACTAACAGATGTATTTGAAAAGTGGACTGCTTTGTTTGACATCCTAACTACTAGATTCCAGTTTTGACCCTTCAGTGGGACCATGTTTCACTGCTGGGAAAGCAACATTCCTAATGCGAGCATAGGGTACAGGTAGACAAGTACAAGGATGTGAGGTGTTGGGATTGATCTGTAGCAAAAGCAGAAGAAAGTGAAGAAACATATAGAAAAACATGCCTTCCCTGCCTCTATATTCCCAGAGTGCATACAGTTCCTTTGTACACTGGAGGAAAGGACCTACTGTCTCTGCCTGATAAATTTGTAGCTGTGGGGTGAAAACACTATTACTTTGGAATAAGGATTTGGGTGATTTTTGGATGTCATGAAGGGACAGATTAATACACATTTTGGTATAAGCTGTGAAAAGAGAGTAAGATTTTTAAAATGTGAAAATCCATACGTCTTACGAGACAAATATTAGCGGCGTCTCATTAAACTACAGCTTCTCTTATGTATTTAAGATTATATGGATGCTGGAAACATCAGGACCCCTCATCGATGAGTAGTGGCTCCTATGCATATATTCAAGTAGCAGAGTGAGCATTTTTCAGCTCAGCAGTAACTGCATCCTACATCTATTTATGTTGCATTTCTATTTTGTAAATAAGAATGTGTTTTATGCCCTTAATTTCTCCCAGTCTATCAGCTGAATCAGTGTTTTGGTGCAAGATCTAAGTGGATTTATTTTTTTATTTTCATAGCTTGCTCTTTAGCAATTGTTAATTGTATTAACAATTTTTCTGCATGTATGAAAGTTGTTTATTTTATCAGGGTGTGAAGAATTTCTTAAGGTAATAGGAGAAATGCTTTAAAAAGTGAACGAAAGCAAGCAGCATGCTTTCTGGTTGAAAGTATTTGGGATACACAGGAGGCACTGTCAGATATTGCTTTTAAGAAGCTTAACTGATGGCTTTTTAGGGAGAGAGATCTCAGCATTGTAAAGGTTTTAAATCAATGCTTTGACCCTTGAGCAGTAAGCTTAACCCCTTTCCCTTGCTTGTTTGTTGCAATCCTTTATTGTCACCCGTGGTTTAAGCTAGGTTCTGTGATCTTGGGAAGATGTTATTACTGTAGTCATTGGAGATCGTTTCTCATAGAATCACAGAATGTGCTGGGTTGGAAGGGACCTTTAAAGGTCATCTAGTCCAACCTCCGTGCAGTGAGCAGAGACATCTTTACTAGATCAGGTTGCTCACAGCCTTATCAAGCCTGACCTTTAATGTCTCCAGGGATGGGGCCTCCACCACCCCTTTGGGCAAACTGTTCCAGTGTTTCACTACCCTCATAGTGAAGAATAACTTCCTACTGTCTAATCTAAATCTACCCTCCTCTGGTTCAAGACCATTGCTCCTCCTCTTACTGGTACACGGCCTTGTAAACACTCCCTCCCCAACTTTCCTGCAGCACCTTCAGGTACTGAAGACTGCTTTACGGTCTCCCTGGAGCCTTCTCCTCTCCAGGCTGAACAACCCCAGTTGTCCAAATTAACTAAATAAGGAATCCATTATCACAAATTTGGACTTCTGCAGTCACTGCATTAATTTTGTAATCACAGAAAGTGCAGACTCAAGAGTTGTCCTTAGCGTGATCATAAACGCTTTGGAAAGGACCTGGGAATCCCCTAGCCACGCACACCCTGGCCTCACATCCCATCCGGGACCGTGAGGGGAGGTCTGCAAGAAGCTGGTGAACATCTAGTTTTGTGGTATTGTGAGGGGATATTTTTTTTTTCCGTGTTTACCAGCGGCAGTCCTCATCGTCATGTTGAAAACCACACTGGTTGGCTTATCTATCAGACTGCGACTGTTACCAAAACGTTTTTTCCCCCTTTTCTTTGGGAAAGCAGCCCGGGTTGAATTCTAACGCGGCTGCTGTGCTCCAGGTACTCTCCGCGGCCGTGTCACCTCTCAGGGCTGCCCACCCTGAGGGGCAAAGAGTTGGGCTCGGCTCTGCCCGTGCCCCGCTCGCTCAGTCAGCGCCTTCTCCCGCCCTTACTGCTAAGCTGGGGGGGGGCGGCGCGAAGCGAGTTGACTCACTGCGGCCAGGGCTCCCGGGCAGGATTTTTCTGGGTCCCCGTTATTAGCTGCTTGCACATGGTTATTAGTGCGCCAGCCCTGCGGGCTGCTCAAGGCGCGGTCCCTAACACCTGCGCGCTGCTGCTGTCCCCAGGGCACGGCGGCTAGGTGCCTGGTGAGCCGCCCCCCCTCCCAGCGGCGGGCGGTGCCGCCCCCCCAGGCCACGTGACCGGCGCGGCGAGGGGAGGGTAGAGGGAGGTAAGATGGCCGCTGCCGCCGGGGGGAAGTGAGGAGCGGTCGCGGCTACTGCCTCCCTGTCACGTCTCCGACTGGGCCTGGGGAGCCGCCCGGAGGGGCCGAGTCCCTCCAGCTGTGGGGTGAGTGGCAAGAGGAAGGTGGAAAGCGAGGGCAGCGCAGGCCGGGCGCGGAAGGACAGGGGAAGGGCACGGGGGAGGGGGGTGCTGCCGACTGATAAACAAAGGGCGCTGCGGGGCCACTCCTTGCCGCTGCGCCCGGCGCCCCCTCGTCGCGGCGGGCCCACAAGGGACTCTGTGGGGAGGGGGATTAAGAGCAGGGCTTGGTCGCTGCGTGGGGGGTGCCTGGGCCGCTCTACCCTGGCCAGACCCGGGGGCTTTGGCAGCGTTGTGTGCGACGGGCAGGCAGGGCCCGCTGTTGTGGGTGATCGGGACATTGTACCGGAGGTAAAGCGGCCCGTGGAGCGCCGCAGGCACGGCCGGGTATCGCTGTCAGCTCCGCCCCGGTGGTAGGGGAGCTTCTGGTACAATTTTTCTCTCCTTTTGTTAACTCAGGAAGATAGGTATGAGCTTGACCTGTCTGCACAGTCTGGCATTTGATTTCCAAGGTAAATAATCATGGAATAGCTGAGATTAGGAGTCACCTCCCCACGTCATCTGGTCCAAACCCCCTGGTCAAGTAGGGCCACCCACAGCCCAAGACCGTGTCTAGAGGGCTTTTGTGTATCTCCAACAATGGAGACTCCACAGCCTCCCGGGGCAAACTCTTGCCAGTGCTGGGTGACCCTCACAGTAATTAAAGTGTTTCCTGATATTTAGACAGTACCTCCTTTGTTTCAGTTTCTGCCCATTGCCTCTGGTCCTGTCACTGGACAGCACTGAAGAAGTTGAGTAGCAGAATTTCTTAAGGGTAGGGCTTTGCCACTTCTCATAGATGTTTAATAGCTGGTTGGCAAAAGTGATTTTCCATCTGTAATTTTGGACAAAGATTTGATGGGGGATAATACAGCAATACGTATTTCTCTGGAGAAGTGTTTGAATCATGGGATTCATTACCTGACCCCACCCTGTCAAATAGTAAAGAAATGGAAAAATAAAAAGGAGGGTTTTTGTCAGAACAGGATGTGTAGGAAAACCCACGTATTTGTCTAATAATAAGCATGTATTGTTTGTTCTGCAATGGTCGTTATTTAAAGTAACTTGATTATTAAGAAATTCAAATCTACTTGAAATACTGTGCAACCACAGCTTATGAAATGTAGCCATATTAATTTTAAAATCTTTTTAACATAAAGTTTTCCATCACACAAATGATTTTTTCCTTAGGTGAAAATACTGAAATAGATTCTTGTCAAAGAAGTTGCGTCTCTGACTAACAAAGCCTTGATTTTATGATACACAGAAATGTCATGTCTTTAAGAGATGTTGTAAGATGATGTTGTAGACTTTCTTGCTGTGCTTTTGTGTGTTATATGTGGGTTTTGACAACTGATTTATATTGGTTGGTATCAATTTTTGACAAACTTAATATTGGTATCTGTTTCTGTTTGCTTTCTTTTATTTGAAGTATTTAAAACCTCAAGTAGTGTTTTATAGGACCAAGCGTTTTGTGTTTTGTACAGGAATTGAATTTTCACTTAGCATTCTGATGTTCTTACTAATATCTTGTTTTCACTGACTATATTTAAATTCTACCTTAAAGGTAGACTAGTTTCTCTGAAAAGTTATAAATCACATTATCAGATACTTCACAACCCCTTTATTCTAACTGAGCTTTTCAACCAGGGTAGACATATCTGATGGTAGTTACTGGATGACAGAGGTGACTTCTTATTTAAATACATATTTGCATCTTTCCAGTCTATTGGCTGTAATCCCCAGTCTTTTATTTATATATATATATATATATATATATATATAAAAATAATCTATTCCTACAATATTTGGAAATGGCCATTGCCTGGAGGTAGAAAGGCATGACTTGTGTATCTCCAGTTCCCTGTATCTCTTACCATGTACTGCAATAAAGGTTGCAGCCATAGGGACCTTCTTGTGTGCAAACTTTCGTTAGTTATATTGGTTTTGGTTATAGGTTTCCAAATAAGAAAGTCTGCATCTCTAGTTACCTTTTTGTGTCTTTTAATATTTTCTACTGTTACTATTTACTCTTTCATATAAAGTAAAAAAAAAAAAAAGTTATCTATTAAAATATTTCTCACCTAGATAACAGGAGTGTGACTGATGATCTTGCCAGATAAATAAGGAAAATCTGAAAATCAAACATAAGGTCATTAGTCATACTGGAACTTCAGGCATTGGAGAAAAGGTGTGCCTGTAGGCTACTTGTGGAAACTTAGATTTGTTATTTCTTTCTGCCTCTGAATACCAGAAATTAATATTTTAGAGACTCGTATAAACTGTTTTGAAAATCTGTTCTTTAAACAGAATCCTGGTTGACTCATTCCATGTAGAAAGGACAGTTAAAAATATTTACTGCTTCATGGGATGCCTGACTTGTGATCTCTTAATGTGTATGAAGCAGGTCCGTTCAGCGAGTGATTACTGTGAGGTGTTGTAAAGGATGGGTCATTCTTACATGTACACACACTTCTGTATTCCACATTTCTTTAAATTCTGATTTGGTAAGATGTCATTTCCAGTTCTTCAGGGTGAAATACTGCATGTTTCTGTATCTGATTTGTACATGCCCAGATTTCAGCAGCACTCTAATTATTTCCTTTTACAGTTAACTGGAAGATCTGTCACAGCATTGCATGTCGGGAAGGTAGCTTTTGTATCTGGAAATAGAAGGAAGCATATTAAGAAGGTAACTTTTTTTTTTCATTGTTTGATGAAAATACGAATTTTATGTAAGTCACTTTGATCTTTACCTATTGAAAACAAAACCAGGAAAATAAAGTCTTCTCCATAACTCTAGGAATTGTTGATCACCAGTTTTTATGTTGATTCATAAATGATCACAGTTCCCACAAAAAAAATGGAGAGCTATGAAGAGGATAGTGATATCTGAAAATTTTATGATAATTGAAAAGAAATTTTAAGCATTGGAAGAAATCACACTTTAGTGTCCATCACCCATACAGACTTGGGGTACAGTACTTAATTTTCATGACATAATAACATAAATCTTATTTAATACAAAGGTGAACTGTGGCTGTGCTCAATTTATGCTGATTTGCTGCCCTGAGTGAGCCTAATTTCAGGCATGTTTATTCTTGGAGGAAAAAATAAGTGTTTACATGTGTTTGAGGCCAAGGTGGTGGGTTTGGTATTTTTGTTTTATTTGTTTGGGGGTTTTTTTGCCTTTTTTTTTGTTTTTTTGTTAATTTTGCTGGGTTTCTTTAAGGATAAGAAGAACACTAAGGTTCACTAACCTGAATTCAGGTTGCATTTTAAATGCAAATTTCTGTTACTGACTCCCTAAACAGTGCTTTCCTAAAGCCTTCCAGTGATGGTAATCCTTTGGATGCGTTAAGAAGCTTGCCTGAAAAGTAGCAAATGAAAGCATGAGGGTATAAAATTCATCATTATAAAATGTTTTTGTTGTTCTTGTTTTTATAAAATAGACATTAATTCTAAGGAGGGGATATTATGTGACAGTGAAGCGTAGGTGACAAAGAATAGTAATATACGTGGAGATGGTTCACCCTACGAAGCTTTTATCATTTTAAAAAAGTAATATTAGCATGGAGTTTGTAAATGCAGTTCTAGATGTGTTGTTTAGCTTGAGGTGTTTTGCCGTTAGTCAAGGTTTAAGTTGCCTCTAAGGATTCAGATCTGCGTTGAGGCAGAAGCTACACTGTCTTGATAACTGGGAGTTCAAGTAATGATTTCTGAAGCAGGATACTTATCTGCAGTGCAGCAGGGCTGCCTTTGCCTTTTTGAAATATGACAGTAAGGGACATCAAGGGAAGAATCTTACTTTGAGGAAGAAGCAATACTGAATACTTTTTTGCTTTTCACACTAAGAATTAATTGGTGAAATTTTGATAGCAACTACAAAGTATAATTCATTTGGTGGGACTTAGTAGTCATGTGTTGCTCATGATTTTTAATGTAGTTTTCAGTGTAGTGTTTGGTGTGGAAAATAGCATGAGGATTGAAGGTATGGCTGCAGGAGAGAAGCTGGGACACTGCACAGGGAAATCACTGCACAGTGGTAACAGTGGAGCTAGTGGCAAGTCATGTTCCATGAATTTCTTTCAAAATATGTAAAAATTGGTGGGAGGAATTCAGATGCCTTCATGTGAATATCTAATGTCATTTTAGGTACCTGAGAATAGCAGAGACATTTGCATAGGGCTGTAAGATACTGATGCAGTCCATAAGGGAAGCAGACTGTTCTGGTCTGGCATCTGGATGCCTGGCAAGATGCTGACTTTTCTGGTATTTTTGTATCTGAAATGACCATAGGAGCCTGTGTGTGGGCACTGAGTCACTACAATCACAGTTTCTTTTCAACCTTTCATTTTTGGTGTGGTTTAGGGTGTTGGGGGTTTTTTTTGGTGTTTTTTTTTTTTTTTAAGGTTTGCAACCTCTCAATTAGGTCTTTCTGCTACTGAAAAAAAATAAAGACAATTATATGGTACCGCTGTTGTACTGTTCATCCCCCTTTTGCATGATGGCACTTCAACTGTATGGTAAACGTGACAGACTTTTTGTTTTCTTAGTTTATTTATAGCTTTCTTGTGGGAGAGACTGGCTATTTGTGCAGTGCCTGGTAAAACTGTTGCTGTGCTTTGTATGTCAAATCTAGATATTTTTTTTTAAAACTGATTTTAGTTTTGGCTTTTAAATAATGTCTAAATGAAATTATTTGATTTGTTTATTTTTATGTGAGCATTTGGAGTTCAAATGTCTAAATCCTCTTTGGAATTTGTCTCTTAAACTGCAACCTGGATTTTAAGCTGAAATTTAACAGCGGGAGTGACAGTCCCTCCTTTTCCTCTCTTCTCCCTCTTATGTTCTACTGCTTGTATCCCCAAAATGTATGTAGTTGTTACTTTCTTTTGTCACTAGACATCAATGTATGCATAAAGTATATGTATCCAGAGTTGCTGTCATCTTAACTGAACTAGGTGTGTTGGCTTCTTTGCTGACATTTTTATCAACAAGGAATTTCTGTGGGTCATTTGATGGTGCTTTAGGTGAGCTCAGGTTGTGTCTAACGTATCTTGTCAGCAGTATGTTTGTTTCTATACACTTACTTGCTAAAAGAGAAAGGATGTTGTGATGCTGTTATTACAGTCCATGTAAGCAATTTAAAGTGGAGCTAGATTGTTTGATTTAAATCCCTAAATCTAAACAAACTTCTCTGCTCTTAAGTGTAATGAAGTTCCTGCTGGCTTCCTCTCCTTTCTTCTTGGTTAATGTTCCACTTTGTTTGGGAGTGCAAGAAAATTCACTGGCTGCTTTTAAGTGAGAATAAAAGTTAGAACATTTGCCTGGGAAAGCCACCGTTTTTTGGCTTTTGTCTGGTAGAGAATAGCCTAACCAGCAGGCTTTAGCTAACACTAAACTGGAGTTTTTCCTCTGCTGTTCAACTGCTATCAGAGCAATCATGTCATCTGCAGGTGGGGAGGAAGGTGGGTGGGGGCAGGGGATGGAGTCTATAGTTTAGCCCAGCAACTCATTCTGCATCCAGTTAAACTTAGTTTAGGTGCAATGAATAACTCAGCTTCTGGAGTGGTATGCATCTAAATTTGGCACAGTAATAGTACTGGTTCTTTAAACTGACTTGTTCACAGCTTTTTAGGAAGTCTGAAATGGTTCTTAACGCTCTGCCTTAACCAAGAAAAACCTTTCCTGTCTTACATATCAGAAATGAAAAATATATAATCAATTGGTAGAAACTATGCCAAGTTTGACTTGAGCAAGGTAAGAAGAAGGAGCCGTCATGTGCAGGCATGTCTGGGTAAAGTTGGTGATAAATGATTCATTAAATGGTGTTTTTCAGAGTTCCATGTGGCTTCAATGTAGATGTTATCACTGTATTTCATAATGCTGAGTAGGCTCCATGTTCTGCTTATGTGCATAAGGGGAAAAGGTTATATTGTTAATAACGAGCATGTATGAAGTTCGTAACATACACAGGTATTCCTATAATGTTATATATGCAAAAAAATTTATACAAATGAAAGGCTACTATGCATTCAGTTAAAAATACATATTTAGTCAATACTTCAAAAATCAGTGATTTTTCTAAGAACTAGAAAGATGAAGCAATTGAGTTTTCATTGAAATGTAGTGCATTTCAATGCAAAGTGGTTTTTTGAGGGGAATTATGGGTATTCGTACTCAACCAATAACTTATTGGTGTATACAACTCATGCTTTCTAGTGTCAGAGTTAACTCTCATAGCCCTTACTTAACGATTTGCTTATTTTTTTTTCCTTTCCTGAAATACAGATAAACTTTGTTACAGAAGCATTTAAAATACTGTGCAAAGATGGCAAGTCTGATGAGTCAGAGTCTCTTGACCTATGTAGAAGAAGGAAATGTTCCTGCTCTGAAAGCGCTTCTTGAGAAATGCCGAGATGTAGATGAGAGAAATGAGGTAAGATGATTTTTTTGAAAAGTCAATTCCACATTGCAGCTTATTAGTTACAGAATTAATAATTAGTGAGCTCACATTGGTTATTCAATATACAGATTTCAGTTTTATTTTCAAGTGATTGCTTACCTTTGCACAGACTGAATACGGTGTATTCAGTCTCCGTCAGCACCTCACATCTTCCTTTTTTTTTTCCTGAGTGTTCTCCTAAGCCAAAAAGGCAGCTCAATCCTTACTTTGTGAGTGGGGATTATACCTGTATTTCTGTGGCTGGGCATTGTTTCCTAGTTCATAGGTCCAACTGCATTTGGATCCGGTCCATTTTGGGGTGAAACTTGGGATGATAACAGCTCTTCCCCACATCCTGGTTTCTAGACAAGAGAAACTTTGTTATACAAGCCAAATAGAAACATGTACTCCAAAAATATGCTAATTTGGAAGAAATATTTATAAAAAAAAATAAGTCCAGATGTAACCAGGATGATTAAATGACTACTGGGATTACACAGGAAGTCTTGATACACAGTAAGTAAGGAGTTTCAAAGTAGATTATTCAGATTCAGGATCCTGGGATAGTGCAAGAATTGTGATCTTCTGCTTTGTCATCTGATATAGTCTGGTTTGAGCATGTTGCCATCAGCAATTTAAGCAATTGTGCTTATACTGCACTAAAGAATCCCAGGTGTTTCTTGGGAGGTCTGATTCATTAAAATGTCTGTTGCTAGTGACTGTTTACATTGTTTTGCACGATGTTTAGAATTCAGGTAAACATCTGGGCTTTTCTTTCATCTGGATGTGCAGCTTGTATCAATTTTTATTTTGGTTCTGATTTTCTAAATAGTGTTGTAAAACTAGAACCTGATCAACTTATGTAGCATATTTAGAGAATCAGATTCATAGTAAAATTCAGGATAGGAAGGAGCTGTGGAGATAATTTAATTCAGTCACCTCCTAATTACAGGACTAACTTCACTGTTATGTCAGGTTGTTCAGGGACTTAACAAGCAAGATTTGAAAGTTCTCAAAAGGATGGGGAAACTGCGGCCCTTCTGGGCAGTGCTCCAGTGCTTAACCACTCTTTGTTTAAAAACATTTTCCTTATGTTTTATTGGAGTATCATTTGTAGAATCTTCTGACTGTTGTTTCTTGTCTTCTTGTGTGTCTCTGAGAAGAATCTGCCTTTGTCTTCTAAGATTCTCCTTCCATCTAGTTAGTTAAGACTGATGTTGATGCCCGCTTGCTCTTCTGTTTTCCAGACTGAACAAATCCAGCTCTCAGTTTCTGCTTGCATGTATTATGCTCTAGTCTCATAACCTGAGTGACCCTATTGCTGGATTCTGCATCTCTCTCTTACTGGGAGTTTCTCTCTTGGGAGCCCAAAATGGGGCATTGTGTTCTGAGTTCAGCCTCACCAGTGTTGAGCAGGGGAATAGCCCAGTATTTGATTGGCCTTCGTTGCTGCAGGGGCACACTGCTGGCTCATGGCCCTCTTGTCCATTGGGCCCCCATGCCCATTTCTGCAGCATGGCCCCCCAGACAGGCAGTCCCTAGCCAGTACTGTTGCATGGTGTTGGTCTGTTCCAGGCCCTGTTTGCCTTTCAACTGCAGGGCATTGTCAGCCCATTTCTTCAGCCTGTTGAACTTCCTCAGCTCAACATCACTGCCCTCTGGCCTATCAGCTGCTCTCCATACCATGGGACAGTCTTGCTGAGAGCACTTTCTGTGGCATGGTTCTGGGTGTTGATGAAGATAATACAATCTTAGTCCCAAAATCAAACCCTCCCAGTTGGGCGGCAGTGACTGTAAATAGTTGACCATCGCCCAGTCAGTCTGACAGTCCAGGCAGTTTTTTTACTCACCTTGTGCTTAGTGTATGGAAGACTGGCTTTCCAATTAATTTATTTTTATGAAAGTCTTGGAAAATGCATGTTCTGTTGCATTATTTTTTTAAATTTTTTTTAACTTGCATAAGATGGAAAGAATATTTTTGGAAAGAAGTTGAATGGCATATATT
Source organism: Hemiprocne comata (assembly GCA_020745705.1). Taxonomy (NCBI): domain Eukaryota; kingdom Metazoa; phylum Chordata; class Aves; order Apodiformes; family Apodidae; genus Hemiprocne; species Hemiprocne comata. Next base: position 89,224,474 of record CM036588.1, read on the forward strand.
ACTTAAAACCAAAAAAGCATCATGCAAATGTGAAAACAGTGTGCAGAATTTAGCCTTACTGTAGTTTTCTTTCATTGTCAGCACATTCATTTCATGCTGTGTATGTGCGTATGCTGAGGTATTTGAGATGGGAGAAGTTTGAGGTTTCAGAGCGTACACATGAGCCTCACCACCTGGCATGCTGGGTGTCTGAGGAATAGTTTGTTCCCTCTGCTGGTAATTCTCAAAAACTTGGCTGAAACCAGACGAATAGTTTGTCTTGACACTATCAACTGTATCACAGCTTTCAACTTCTTTTCTAAGATTTTCCCCTCTTTATGGGACTAAGTGCGCTAAGTGCACTCTTGGTTTTCAGTAACTGTCTTTTACAGACAATATATTCTTTGTACCTAGTTTTTTGGGTCTTGTGATGTATTGCAGTGGAGAGGGTAACTTCTGGACACATGTGGTTTGTGTCAGTTTTAAAGTCATGAGGATGGGGGAGCTGTTCATACATACCAGTTATAGGAGTGCTGGCTCATCATTGGAATTCAACGGCATTGAGTGCAATTCTGTTTCCGTTTTGTACCTGCCAAGATGTCTTTTCTTTTTGGATAAAAACAAAATAGCAAAATTCGAGTGCTAGCAGAGCAGGTCTTAAAAGATTGCTGGCAAGCCAGGGTTTGCTAGTGCCAGGACCTCCCAGGCTGCCGTGACTTGTCCAATGGTAGGATCACCCACGTTGTTACCAACCCTTTATAACTCAACTCTGGTCAGCTGCCAGAAAAACTAGGATATTCCAGTCAGTTTGTGTGTGGATGGTTTTATTGGATTAACACCAGCAGTTTCAGTTAAGTGGAGCAAGTCTCAATCTCTCTGCCTTTTCCTTGGACGTCCTTTCTCTGTGCACATTCTTCTCTCTCATACCAGAACATTGATTACTTAACAGCTAATGATAAATGGTTGCCTTGAGTGATACATTTTGATCCTAACAGCCTCCAGTTTCCTTTGATGTGCCTTTCCTTCTGCTCTTGATACTGAAGTACCTTCTGCATCTTCAATTCTGAATCTTCTGTTCTCTCATGGACTGTGGGAGAGCTGATCTGCAAGGTAGAATCACTGAGTGATTTCCCTAAAAAATGCAGATGTCCCTCTTTATTATTTAGATATTGCAATACCTAGACTTTGCTGTGATGTACAGATGTGCTTGATGTGCTTGTGGGAAATATGAGCATTTAGTTGTTGTGGAGTGTCTAGGCTCTTGGGCAACTTTTGAGAATGATTTTGGATGTCATGGGTGTAGTTTCTTTTGTTTCTGTGTTGGTGAAATCTTCATTATTTGCCAAAACATTGAATCTGTATTTGAGAATCTTCTAGCAAAAATAGAAAAAAAATTACATCTGTCTAAGAATACCAGAGCTGGTCTACAACTGTGTTACACTTCTTAGAGGAGGGAACCAGTTTCCCACCTACAACCTTGTCTTGCCCAGAGATACATTCGTTTGGTTTGTGTTAAACTTTTTTGTTATCCGCCTGTGGAAGATGATGACAGTGATAACAGTCGTAACTGTTCAGAAGGAGGTAAGAAGAATGCTCATGCTAAAATAGGGATTTTTTTATGTATCCCTAAAGCACTGATTGGACGGGACCTCTGGAGATGATGTAGTCTTGTATCCTGAGGTGGTTGGGTTGGAGCCAGCTGGAACTGACTGCATGCAGTCGAGGGCATTCCCAGCCTGTCTTCACAGAGACCCTGCACAGCTCCTCCAATACCAAAACTTGGACACCTACACTTAGTACAACAAATGAGGCTTCTGTCTACCTATTCCTCTAGCCTGTCAAGGTCCCTTTGGATGGCAGCACAAGCATCTGGTGCATCAGCCACTCCTCCCAACTTTGTATCAGGTGTGGAAACACTGAGGATGCACTCTGTCCCATTGCCCAGGTCCTTAATGAAGGGGTTAAACAAGACCCCAGTGTTGACCCCTGTGGTGACTGGCCTCTAGCTGGTTGTTGTGTTGCTGAGCACAACCCTCTGACCCCAGCAGTTCAGCCAGTTTCAGTCCACCTCCCTGCCTGTCGACTCTGTACTTCATTAGTTTGTGTGGATGGTGTGGGGAGGCAGTGTCTACATCCTTGCTAGAGAAGGGATAAACAGTGTCTCAGCTCTTCATCCACCAAACCACTGATGTTATTACAGAAAGTAGTTAGATTGGTGAGGTATGATTTGCTAAATCACGTGGCATGTATATTCCCAAAATATTAACTTGCATATAGAAAACTTGTCTTAAAGAGCAAAAATTACGACTGTACTTTCTACTGAAGAGAGCTGTTCCCTTCTAGAAAGTACTGTTTTCCTTCCTCTTGATTTGTTGAGCCTTTATTTTTTTTTAATGACCAGACCTAAATACTTCTGTTTGTTGATACAAAATATAGTTTAGGATCTAAAGCAAAGGCAGAATTTTGAATGTATACAATGTTTTAACAACATAAACTTCTACGAGAGCATGATTTGTCCCCGTAAAAAAATGGCATTTTTAGATTTCATGTTGTGTCCTGTCATGAGTAATTCTGTTGGTTATCTAATGTCACGGGGAAGGTGCTGTGAAGACTAGTCAGGGAATATGACGATTCTGTGATTCTGTAATATCTGTTGGACCAGAAAGCTTTTTTTAAAGAATCAAGGCATTCCTGTGTTGTTTGTTGTTTTCTTTTTTTGTATGTAAAGAGCAGAAAGAACTCATCAAATATCTTGATTAATCTTACTGTTAACTCTTTTGCTAAGAAAGATTAGTGATCTTTCTGTATTCTGATTCTGCACTGCTTTTTGTTCTTTTCAGGGAAATGGCTGGTTTATGACTCATATGTAGCTTTTGCATTATTTAGAGACCAGATAATTTGAATTTTCTATATGGTACAGAGAAAAGACAGAAGAGAGGTCAGGAAAAATTCTCTTTGTTTATTAAGCTTGTCAAAATTAACACATTGACTGTAAAATTTATCAAGTTTTGCTTTTCATCACGCAGAGCAGTTGTATCTCAGAAGTGGGCTGATGGAAGGGTGGCAGATTGTAATTGACTTTTAAAACATCATTGAAGGCAAATAGACCAGCTTTTCTCTCTTCCATCTTCCCTGAGATGAGATTGTTTGTTAGCCTGTGGAGCACAGGACAGGAATGATGTCGGTATTTGGTGTACTGTCAGACAAAAACGTGGTGTCTAACTTGACTGTTTTTTTCCAAGATTTCAGCAAGAAATCTTAGTGATACGCTGAATCAGCGTGCATGTTTTAATGGCTGTTGTGATTCTTAGGCTAGATTTATTTATTAGTTTCTAAACAATAAGACTGAGTTACTTCAAGATGTAAAGATGTAACAGGCTGTATCTTCAGTGGGAAAATCACTGGAAAAGAAAGATATTTAACAATAGAACTTCTTTTTGGTAGCCATTTTTAATATCTTAAATATTTGAGGGGTTTTGTTTTAATTTTTTTATTCCTTATGGGGCAGGTTTTAATATTATATTCTCCATTTTTATTGCAAGTTGACCGTGTAGTTTGAAAACCACTCCTTCTCGCTGCTTCTTATTGGCAATTAAAAACTGAAAAAAACTAAACATTCCTCTGTACTTTCTGGCATTTTTTTGTTGGTGTATTTGTGTCATTTGCATCACTTCCCAATGTATCACTTTTCCTGTAATTTTGATTTCAGAATGGCCAGACTCCACTCATGTTGGCTGCTGAGCAAGGCAGTTTAGAAATTGTCCAGGAGCTTCTCAAGAAGGGAGCTAATTGCAACTTGGAAGATGCAGTAAGTATTATGCTTTATGTGCTCGTAGCTAACAGTAGAGGAGGGAGAAATTTCAAGAGGTACGCAAAGAAAAGAAATTTCGATTAGTGTTGAGGGGAGGGGAAAAAAAAAAGGTGAAAAATTATGACACATAAGAGAAATTTTATCCAAAATTACTTGGCTCTGCATTCCTCTGATTTGATTCCTCATAAAGAATAGCGATATTTAAGATGTTTTTAATGTCTGAGCATCTCTGTTGAAAGCTGCTGCAGTTTATTCTGGGAAATTAGTACTAGGAATCTTTAATAAAAGGATCGGCAGTAGTTGACATATAAAGATAAATGGAATAGAGAAGTATACCATCAAATATAAGGTTCAAGTGATTTTGGTCATCTTGGTGATGTTTTGGTACATTGGGATTTTATTTTTTCTTTGTTTTGGTGTTTTTCAATAAATACTGAGGGAGAATTTAGGTTAAAGGATTGTTTCAGGTGAAAGTCACAACAGTGGCAAAGAAGGGCTTCATGCCTTTGAGGGAGAGGTTGACTAGGTGAAAGATGCCCAGAGAGAATGAATCATGACAGAGGCATTGTTAAAAAGTTTGGAAAGGTCTGTATATTCCAGTGAAAAGTGATAAACAAGAAAAGGATGTTGCATGTGTTTTTTTTTTCTTCTGCACTTAGTTTAATTGTAGTAGTATAGACATCCAGGAAAGTCTGCTATGAAACCTGTTATTTGGTTTAAGAAACCAAAAAGTCTTTATTTTTGGAGACTGTAAACTGTAACATTTACAGTTCCTGTACTCATAGGAAGAATGGTTACCATATCAACTGTTGTTTTATGTGCTATACACATAGAAATACAGCAGTAGTCCACACCTGGACATAGTTTGATAGCTCCATTCCGGTGGATGGAAGGTAAGTGTAATTCAAGAGGAAAAATAGCTCCTGAAGTGATCATAAATCCAAGAAGCTGTTGTCCAAATTGCCCTTCATATTAGCCCCTTGGGTGCCATCACCCCTTGTATGTGGAGACAGACCACAACCATTTTCTGTGGTCCTGGTTGCCATCTTGTCCCCACCCAGCAGTTGTCTTGACCTCATTCTCTAATTTTTTGTTGCTTTTGCTTCCTCTGTAAAATTTTTAAGAAGTTAACCCCCAGTGAACTGAGGAGTGGAGAGTGATGGGTAGTGGGTAGGAGAGGAAATAGTTGGAGGGAAGATTTGGAGTAGCCGTTAGTCTGTATTTTCATATGTAGAACTAGGAGGTAGTCTGTGAGGTGGGGTTTTCTAATTTATTTTTTTAAAGGACAGCTTTTTTATGGCATTGTGGATTTCCTATTGTGGGTTAAACACTTGAAAAACAAGGTAACTGTATTGAAATACCGAACATGATTTAAAATTATTTTTCCTTTTTCTAGGATAACTGGACAGCTCTTATTTCAGCAGCTAAAGAAGGTCATACAGCTATTGTAGCAGAGCTACTCAATTATAATGTCAGTTTGGAGCATCGGGATTTGGTACGTGTTGTCCTAGGGTAAAAATAAAATAGGTTTTTAGTAAGGAGAGCAATTTTGGGAGTTGGAGGTTTTCAGTTCTAAAAAATTAATCAAAGGTCTATTAAAATTGAAAAGAATATATATTTAGCTATTGTTTTTATGGCTGTAAAATAGTTGCTTTAGTGTTAATAAAGTCAGTGCTATAGTCCAGTCCAGCTAAAAAAAAGTTGCTTACAAGATTAGAAGGTTAGATGCCTGTGAAGAGCTATAGACTTGTTTCCATTGACTGAAAAAGGGAATCAGGAACCTGCAAGGACTGCTTAAGTTAATGTATGGAGAACTACTAAGGGAGACCTCAAGGTTCTTTCTTTAATTGAAGTTTCACTCCATCTGAAGGCTGAGGCATCTTGCCATGTTCTAATGTAGCTTTTTCAGAAGTGTAATGTTAGGAACATCCACATGGCCAGTGGTTGATTTCTAGGCTTGTGTCAGTGTGAGAGGGATCTTTTATCTCCCCAAAAGTTTATTATAAAGAAATGTGCTTACAGTTATCAGAGGCATACTGTTATTTTAAAATTGATTTTGTTTACCTGACAGGTCAAATGTAGGTAGTGAAAACCTCATTGTCTTTTAGTTTACAAACATAGGTGAACACAGCAATGCAGTTTGCAATTAACTGATCTTAATACTCCCTGAAGAGGACTCTATTTGCTTCTTTTTCATGAAGAAGCAAATAATTACATAGTTCCCTTATGAAGGCCAGCTGTCAGTTACACAAATCAAAAGTAAACCGTCTGTGTTAATTGATTTGGATGCTAGACTTTTGTTTTAAAATAGTGCTTTCTTTTTTGTTTGTTTATCCATTGATTGAATTTGCATGCACTTGAATGGCATCCTGGCCTGTATAAGGAATAGTGTGGCTAGCAGGACCAGGGATGTGGTGGTGCCCCTGTACTCGGCACTGGTGAGGCTGCACCTCGAGTACTGTGTGGAGTTTTGGGCTCCTCAGTCCAGAAAGGACATTGAGCTAACAGTGTGTCCAAAGGGCAAGGAAGCTGATGAAGGGTTTAGAGCATATGTCTTAGGAGGAGTGGCAGAGGGAGCTGAGATTGTTTAGCCTAGAGAAAAGGAGGCTGAGGAGAGACCTTATTGCTCTCTACAGCTGCTCTAAAGGAGGTTGTAAAGAGGTGAGGATCAGTCTGTTCAATGAAGTTACAAGTGATAGGACAAGAGGCAATGGCCTCAAGTTGTGCCAGGGCAGGTTCAGATGGGATGTTAGGAAGAATTTCTTCACCGAAACGGTTATCATGGCATTGGAACAGGCTGCCCAGGGCAGTGGTGGGGTCACCATCCCTTGAAGTGTTTAAGTCTCTTACAGACATAGTACTTAAGGATAGGATTTAGTTAAGGACTTGTCAGTGTTAGGTTAACATTGATCTTGAAGGTCTTTTCCAACCAAGGTAGTTCTGTCATTCTGTGAAGTCTGAATTGAGTGTTTACAGCAAATTCAGGAACATTTAGAACATATTATCCCAAGTTTTGCACATAGCAGGAGTTTAGTACTTTCGTACGTGTGGTTATTATTTATGCTACATAAGTAGGATTACAAGGTCGTGTAGTGAACCCTTACTATGTTTTTGACTTGAAAAACAGTCTTAGGGCAAGTACAAAATAAAGTAGAAGTCAGTAATTAGGTTTCTAAAGAGTATTTTTCAGTTCTTACATATCTCGAAATTGTGCTTGCCAGGGAGGATGGACTGCCCTGATGTGGGCATCGTATAAAGGCCGTACTGAAGTAGCTAAACTGCTGCTTGAAAAAGGAGCAAACCCAAACATCACAGGAATGGTAAGTTTTAGTCTGACATGCCCCCTCCTCCTGTATATTTAAAGTCCCGAATTGTATTCTCATCTTATTATCTTGATTAAACATACATAATTTTTTGCTATGTAACATTAATCACTATACTTTATTTGTAATGGAATTGCATTAGTAATATTTTTGGTTTTGTTTTTTTTTTTATTAAAGCAAAGGAGTGTATAGCTCTTAAGATTCAGATTAGCAGGAGAGGAAATAAAATATAAATAGAAGATAAAAAAGATAAATAGAAGATCAAAAGAAGTGTGGCCAACAGATCAAGAGAGGTGATTCTGCCCCTCTACTCTGCCCTGGTGAGACCTCACCTGGAATACTGTGTCCAGCTCTGGAGCCCCCATCACAAGGAAGACGTGGACCTGCTGGAGCATGTCCAGAGGAGGGCCACGAACATGATCCAAGGGCTGGAGCACCTCTCTTATGAAGAAAGGCTGTGAGGGAGTTGGGGTTGTTCAACCTGAAGAAGAGAAGACTCTGGGGGGACCTCATAGCAGCCTTCCAGTACCTGAAGGGGGCCTACAGAAAGGCTGGGGAGGGGCTTTTTACAAGAGCACATAGTGATAGGACAAGGGGTAATGGTTTGAAACTGCAGGAGGAGAGATTTAGGTTAGAGATCAGAAGGAAATTCTTTAGTGTGAGGGTAGTGAGACACTGGAACAGGTTGCCCAGAGAAGTTGTGGAGGGTGTTCAAGGCCAGGTTGGATGGGGCTCTGAGCAACCTGGTCTAGCGGGAGGTGTCCCTGCTCATGCAGGGGAGTTGGAACTCGATGATATTTAAGGTCTCTTCCAACTCTAACTGTTCTATGATTCTATGAAATAGTGCATCTAATGCTACTTGTATGACAATTGTAATTTTTCTGTGTCTGTAGAAGTTAATGGAGTAACTAATATGTACCATTTAGAAACGATAATTTGCTTTGTTTCATACTAGTTGCCGAATGGGCTATATTATATAAATAGGTACATGTGAGAGAGAATTAAAAAACGAAGATTCTGAGATTTATTTCATTTTATAAGCATTTTTGATAAAAACTATAGGCAGGTTGAAATTTGAATGAACAATTTCTTTATACCATCTGCTCTCTGGTATCTGAGGCAACAGTGAACAATCACGGAGGAACACTAGTGACTTACCTTTCTTGTGGATTTCATCTGGTTTGGATATGCAGCTTCTGCATGCATGACATGACTCATCTGAAATCCTGGTTACTTAGGGGTATTGTGTAGCTGTCTGTTGCTTCCCTCTTGCGTTACAAGTATGCATGTTAAGATGACCATGTGAATTTTAAACACTGTTTAAGGAGTTATAAACCAAAATGGATTCAAAACAGTAGACATATTCCTAGACATCATCTAGGCAATGTACTAGGCAACAATTATTAATATGTAGTTAGATGTATTTCTGTATATTCCTGCTTCTATGGGTTTGTGATCTCTGGGAGTATTGTTATCAGTATTGTTCATGGAAAATAATTAAGGCTATGATTTTACTTAATACTTTTTTTTTTTTTTTTTTAATTTCTAAGCAATACAGTGTTTACCCAATTATTTGGGCAGCAGGACGAGGCCACTCTGATATAGTACATCTCTTACTGCAACATGGAGCTAAAGTGAACTGCTCTGACAAAGTAAGTTATGTTTATAGTAAATTTCTTTAATGCTTGATAACATTTATTGAAAAAGTAAGTTTTATTAGAAAAATAAAAATATATGAGTTTTTGATTGGAAAAACACTTGCTGTTTTATTTTGCCCATAATATTAGAAGTAGCGTGCTAGAGTAAGTAATAATGCTTGCCAGAGGTTTTTCCATAGTATGCTGAAGATGGGTGTGAATATTATTTCAGTGGAGCATATTTCTGTTTTCTAAGCTATTGGAAACTTTCCTATCCTAGGTTGCATTGAAAAGTAATCCTTACAGCTATCATCTACAAATAAGAAGTTAAATTGGCGTTTCAAATGTTAATTCACAAGACCAAATTACGTATTTGTAAAAGCTAAAGTAGTGAAGTGTGTGATGAATATTAGATTGTAGAGGATGCTAAATACAGAGAGCAATATGCTAAAATGTTATAAATGGTTTTGCAGTATGGCACTACCCCACTGGTTTGGGCAGCAAGAAAAGGTCATTTGGAATGTGTGAAATACTTGCTGCAGATGGGAGCTGATGTTGATCAAGAAGGAGCTGTAAGTGTTTGTTTTTGTTTGGACATAATCTGTGTGTCCTGTTTTATTTTATAATACAAGAAATACGTGAAAAATGTGAAATGTTAGCGTTGGAGTATTTTACTTTTCACCTATTTGCAAACTGCATGTGAGGATTATTTAAAATTTTAATAAAAATATAGTAACTAGGCAGTTGTATTGACAGTTGACACTGTTGTATAAAATGTAACTTTCAATTAATGTAAATGAGTTTAGGTTACTGTTCTTTGAAGGTTAACACTATCGAAATTCACTCTGTACCCAATCCTGATACATCAAACAACTTATTCCTCAATGCTGTTTGAAAAGCAAATCAAATACAAGGCATCTTTTGAAAAAAATAAGGGCTGTCATGCCCTTTTCAGAAGTTGGAAATTTTTAGGTTTTAGCTGTGTATTGTTTAAAAATAAAACAATTTGATTTGTTGTTGCATAAAACACTGAGAAGAAAATCAGTAAAAGTTAAGTGGAAAATCAGGACAACTTTTGTTATTCATATGATCATTTCTGAAGGTCTTCTAAAAAACCTCCTTGTGAGCAGTATTGGCAAACCAGTGTGCTCTGATGCTGTGTCCCATATGAAAGAAAAGTATTTTACCATGCATGTGACATTCAGCAGTTAGGATAAACTGATTTAAATTTTACTGTTTGCATTTGAAATATTCTCTACAATTTTTTTTAAAAGAAAGCATAGTAAGTGCACTCAAAAACGTGACATTGAAGTAACATTTGGGTGGTTAAGAAAGTAATGTCAGTGAGTGTTCTTTTGTTATTTAAACTGCTGGTATAATGATGACTTCTATATCCACTGTACCATAAATCTGTTGTTTTTGTTTAAAGAATTCTATGACTGCACTTATTGTAGCAGTGAAGGGTGGCTATACTGATTCAGTAAAAGAAATACTGAAAAGGAACCCAAATGTGAACTTGACAGATAAAGATGGAAATACAGCTTTGATGATTGCATCGAAGGAGGGACATACTGAAATTGTGCAGGATCTTCTTGATGCTGGAACTTACGTGAACATTCCTGATAGAGTGAGTAAATTTTCATCATAGTTGTAGTTTTACATGTATGTAATAATAATATACCAGTGTATGCAGGTTTGTGGGTACATGATTTTTCTGGCTTTCTAATTTTTCTGCCACCTAGGAGTATTTTTATGTATTGCTATTTTACAAGTACATTAAGTGGCAAATGTTGCTGTGTAAAGGTCAAGGACGAGTTACTCTTTCTTGGAGATTCTTGAATTGGGAGTTTCCACAGCGTATGGAAAAGATTTATGGTTGTATATATGTTGTAACTGTAACATAATACTAATAATGAAATGACTTGCAGCTTTGGGGTGGGGGTTTTGTGTGGCAGTGCTGTTAAAATTGTAGAACAATGCATATTATTAAAAAGAAGTCATTCAGAGTCTTATCTTTTACAATGAAACTTTTTACTTGGAAACTTGAGTGTATTGGAGGAGGACTTCAGCTTTGGGTGAAGACATCTAAATGCAACTGTTGAAAGGTGTGCTGTGCACCTGAGCTGCAATTGCATTGCTCAGTAGAGGTATCAGTATGAGCAGTCACCAGGGTGTGGATCAGCTTGCTAGCCACTCAGGGCTTTATTTGGTTGCTTGTGTAGGTGCCTTGGACTGTCTGCAGTGTCCTCTTGATAGTCAGTTTTTTCTGAAGTGCCAGAGACAGGCCAAGCAGTGTAAACTTGGGGCTGTAGGTGGTCAGGTACCTCAACTTGGGTGCCTCTGGTCAAGGTCAGTGTTTTAGTTCAGAGCACTAACACGGTTTTGAAGTTCAATTCCCAGTCCCAAAGGTGAAATGCTTGGGGTTATGGAGAAGAGAGGAGACCCTTCTAATATTTGTCTTATAATTTTAAAAGGATTTTTGGATGCATTTTCCTATATTTCAGGTGTCAGCTTAGTGCATTTCTTAGGTTATGTACTGAGCTGCAGTGTTGCCTCTGACAAGAAATTTTATTTTGGGCACATACCAAAGCAAAACCTTAAATATTAAGAAAATACATTGCACTCTCCCTTCCTACCTCTTCTGTCACAAAATTCTACAACTGTCTGCATTCCTGTGCTTTTGGGAAGGATAAATGACAGCTCTCAGTACAGTTGACTGTATTCCAAAAATACATGAAACAATTAGTAGTCTTAGTTTCAGGTGCTAGAGTAGCCTTTGATAAGGAAAATATATTGTTTTCCAGCCAAGTATGTAATGACTGTGATTGACACACGATCTACTACTACTGAGCTTTCTAACTGAATTCCACACCTGTGATTATGGCTAAACTTGCATTTATTTCTCCTGTTTCATCATAAAAGTAGTATTAAGTAATTTCAGGATTTAATTTTCTGAATTTCTGACATATCTGTAAGTGTGTTAAAAGCAGAATTGTAGCATTGCTTTATGAATATACAACCCAATTTACCACTGTAAAATATTTTCTTATTTTCATTAGTTTGAGATAAAACTAGCCTTTGGCTTCTTTTCTTTATAACAATGTAGTGTATGTAAACATGATAGCAGTCAAATCTGCACAGAAAAAAGGGATAAAATTATTTTAAATTTGTGAAGATTTTTGTCAGCTGTGAAATGTTTAAAGGAGAGAGCTAATATTTTTGTCTGATTGTAGAGAGGTTATTACTGTAGAGTGGTTAGTCTTCCTGTGAACACAGAACAGCTGAACTTTTTCATATTCGTTACTAATTTGTGCTGTTATTTTTTAAGTGGTTTAAGCTGGGCATATTTTTGAGTTGCTTGTTTTGCCATAAACACATAGTATTTCATCTCTTTGCAAAAAATATAAAAAATGGAGGCCAGAATTTTTTCTTCTATATACGCAGTAGATAGACCTATTTTTTTGTATCTTTCCTTAAAATATGTGCATATTTCTTAATGTAAATAGGCATAATGTTTATTTAGAGGCTATAATTTATTCTGTGTTGCATTTCTTTTTGCTAATAGTATTGATTAAACTTCACTTTTCTTTCACTATTTTTTCTAGAGTGGAGATACAGTGCTGATTGGGGCTGTTAGAGGAGGTCATGTTGAAATTGTGAGGGCCCTGCTGCATAAATATGCTGATATAGACATCAGAGGTCAGGTAAGTGCAATGTAAATGTTAGAGTAGTTCTTAAATAGGATGTGAATTTGAATACTAAACAATTATACTGTCTTTCTGAAAACAGGACTTGAAAAACTCACTTAGTCTGCTCTGTAGGAAACTCAGATGTATCATGTTTCTGTGCAGTTTTTAACCTATGAGACATCTGTAACTGTGATGACTTGTTAAGCAGCATTTTTTTCAGCTAATTTGTATAATGAATGAAAAGCAAAAGATGTAAATTGCACTTATTTCATCTTCACTATTGTACAGGTTTAAAATGGTGAAATACTTTTAATAGTGCTAAATATTATTATTTTAATACTTAGTATTTAAAATTTTATATCAATATATTCAAATATATTACTCCTTAGATTATATCTGTTGTCAATGCTGGTTAGCCAGTTGTCTCACTATGCTTGGTTGGTTCTTTTCTTTCACTGACTTTGTTTACTGCGCTGAGCAGTGTTGTCTGTGATTTCCAGGTTTTCTACCTACCCCTTGTTTCTTTTTTTGTCCTTTGATTAAGGTATTGTTTTTATTCTTCTACTGAAGGCTCTCTCACTCAGCGTGGTACTTGTTCTATTGTTACATTCAGCTTGCTTTTTTTTGCTTGAAGAAATATTCAGGTATTGAAATCTCCAAATCACTCATTTAGCAGGCTGGTGTGTTCTGCCAAGTTTGAAGAGAAAACTAACGAGACACTGAGAGCTGCAAAAATGTCTGTTATTCATGCAGAACCTCATTGAGAAGCCAGGAAGCTTTTAGTTTGGAGAAAAAGTGGTGTTTGGATCTCTCCCTCTGGCCTGCCATTGGAAACTGGGAATTGTGTGTCTCAGCTTCTTGCTTACATGGGTCTGAATCTTGTGCTTTTCAATGTCTTGGTATAACCAAGGCAAAATAAATACAGGAACAGCAAGAGGACCCAGCCTTCTCAGGGACAGGGGAAGCTTGTAACTTCTGGCAGTGTGAGGGTGTCTGTATAGCCATTTGCAGTGGTTGATCTAGAGAATACGTTTGTGGCCTTGTTGATGCAGCAGAGTGAGTACCGACAGAGGAAGATCCTGGCTGTGTGCTTCAGATCTTCAGAGTAGGACCAGCAGTGTCAAATCAGTGACGAGTGCTAGTGTCTAGCAACTCCCCTGCTGTTGGGCAGTGCAACACCTGTCTGCTAGACAGACCTGTTCTGGCGAGGTTTGCTGCCTGCCCAAATCTGCCATGTTCCAGACAAATTATTGTCTTTCCCAGTCTTCAGCAACTGCATTTGTTGCTGCTCATTCATCCATATGGACACTAGTCAGGGGAGACCTTGAGCAGGTAAAATGTGACTGTAGGGCTTTGGGAGTGAGGGTTGGGGCAGTGTGGGGGGCTCAGATGGTGTTCTCAGCCCTTCTGGTTGGGAGGAGGGGTCTAGCTGGGAGCATCTGGCAGACCAGTGCCTGGCTGTGCAGCTGGTGTTGCTAGCAAGGGGTCAGCTTCCTCAGGCTAGTTAGTGTCTTTTTGGAAGCCACCTGACTGAAGGACAGAGGACAAGAAGCCCAGGTAACCAGAGCAGAAGGAGATCTTAGTGTCCAGGCTTGTTAAACTGTTGAGAAGGGCTATAAATTCAGCTTGCTATAAAGTCCACAAGTGGGAGAGGAAGACCTGCAAATGAAAGAAAGCAAGGGAGAAGGCTGCAAGGGGTATTTTGACATCCCTGCTTGGAAGCAGGTGTGTGTTCAGAGGTTTTTCTTAAGGCTCTCTAGACAAGTGTGCACAAAACAGAGTCGTGGTGCAGTCACTAGGCTACAAAAGGGTTGCAGGCATGGAGACTTCCTGGGATAGCACTCATCATGGGGAAAACCCCCCCAAAAAACAGATGACACAAGCAGATTTGCTACTCATCCATTCCCCCTGGTTCAGCGATAAAGTGTTTGGCTGATATGCATTCTGGTACTTTGTGTTAACTTCCATGTCTGTCTACTTTTACAGCTTTCCAGTTTGGATGGCCTGTTTTTAGACCAACTGAGTTCAACAGTTTTATTAGGCTATAGTGTAAAACTGTGAAAAAAATGCATTTTTTTTTTTAAAGTCTGGAAGTAGTTAGCACTTCCAAGTTCTAATATGAGAGAAATATTAAAAAAAAATCCAGAAACATGACTTGCATTATAGGGGTAAAAAAGAACACTATAGAAAAGGTTGTTTTGTTTCATTAGAAAATGTGTATATTTTAGTTGCAACTGAACACTCAGAATATAGCTATGGAAACTGTTTCAAGAAAGATTGAATCTTCCTGGATTGTTAAAGTTCCTAATATATTTTGCACTAGCCAGATTTCTGTTCCTTGCCAAAGTTCTACTCGTCTGCTAGTTAGGTTTGGTGGCATTTCCCTTTGCCCTTAGCTATGCTAAAATTTGCTGTTTTATATGCTGTTTTCAGTATAGTGGTTGTATTTTTATAGTTTTTGAAATTAATCCAACTGAATGAAAATACTGTTAACATTTAATACTCTCTCTTTTCAGGATAATAAAACTGCTTTATACTGGGCAGTTGAGAAAGGAAATGCTACAATGGTGAGGGATATCTTGCAATGCAACCCTGATACTGAAACATGTACAAAGGTAACAATTAGAATTTTAATGAAACTTTAATGGAGCTTTGTTTAACATGTCTTCTTTTCAACTGTTTTGTGAGGTTAAGATCCTAATACCAAAGTCGCTTTTTGTGAAATGTTGGCACTTTGTATGCTGCAGAAAAAGTACTCTAAAATTCTTCTGAAATATGGAATTTATTTTCAGCAATGGTAATGTCCTCTTTAATGATAAACATCCCACACTACTAAAACTTAATAGCAGGGAAAGTGTGGATACTTTACCACATCATAGGCATGCCCAGCAATAAAGAGTAGAGAGCAGGTGCTCCTGGACGTTGAGGAAGGAGGTTTATCATACTCCTAAGCCTGAAAACTCAGGCCACTGTTTGTTGCATGTCCAGGAATAAAAGAAAATAGAGGAACCTGTATGTGCAGCAGTGAATTACCATTTCCATGAGTCTTTTTTCCAAGTATCTTGTAAAACATCTGGATCTTGTCTTTCTCTTTTTGACACTAACAGAAATGCATTTTGTTCTGTGCTTCTAATCAATCTAGAATACAGGGTTTGTGATAGGTTTTCAATAACATACGTGCCAAAGTGTGTAATTACTTGCACAGTAACGTATTTAAAACATTCTTTTAAGTGTTTAGGATTTAATTTGTTTCACTGTCATAGTTTGGGGTTTTTTTGCTTGTTTTTGAGTGTATAGAGAAGATCTTATTAGACCTACTTTTTCACTTTTAGGATGGAGAAACACCGCTTATAAAGGCAACCAAGATGAGAAATATTGAAATAGTAGAGCTTCTTCTGGATAAAGGAGCTAAGGTGTCTGCTGTAGACAAGGTAAATAGTATTTGTTTGTTTACTTTAGTATATTCAATAATTTTAGTTTTGCAGAAGACTTTTGTAGTGAGCTGTCAAGGCTAATACATGAAGAGAACTTCCCATGGGCTTAATAATCAAATAGACCTTAATACTTAAAGGCTTAGTCTCCCTTAGGCTTAATAAATAAACAGATCAGAATACTTAAATATAAATTGATTCCCACTATAAATATATTGTCTTTTGTTTGTATTAGGGTGCTTTTTTTTAAAAGAAAAAAAATCCAGGTCAGAAATCAAAAATTCACAAGTAATACAAATTCTTAATATGCTTGAAAAAGGACTTAGAGAGTGGTTGTTATTTGTCACTGATTTTTGTTTTCGAGTAATAGACATTAAACCAAGCAATGTCAAGACAACAGTTTTGTTACTGTCCTCTTATGCATTACCTACTTTGACTGTAAACCTTTTAAAACCAGGAATGTTTATTGGATACTTTTTTAACCTCTTAGTATTTATTATATTTAGGGCAAATAAGTAATAATGTTGATTTGATGTAATAAGGGAGCTTTTACTGGAAAGCTTTTTGGGGAAGTCTGAGCAGACATTGAAATAATTCTAAAAAGCAGTATCGCTTGTTCCAAACAAGTCTCTGAATTTGTTAATAGACATTTGTTCCTAAATAGAGAGTACAGTTTTCATGAACCTTAAGATATTATTCTAAACATTTAAGAAAGAAGATGGTGCCTTAGATTCAGCATTTTAAGAACTATCTTTTCACATGCTTTTTCAAGGGGAAAAATGTGTACAGTAAAGCCTTAGTGCTGTTGAAAATACCTTAAGATGTATTTCAAGTAAATGACACGTCTGAAATGATGTGGAACATGTGGTCTGTGCATAATCTTAGGAATTCACGTTAGTTGAATTACTAGTTTTTCACTTAATTGCAGAAAGGAGATACTCCGCTCCATATTGCCATTCGTGGAAGAAGCCGTAAACTTGCTGAATTGCTCTTAAGAAATCCAAAAGATGGTAGATTGCTCTATAGACCAAACAAAACAGGAGAGACACCTTACAATATTGACTGTAGCCACCAGAAGAGTATTTTAACACAGATATTTGGAGCCAGTAAGTATATGTGTTTATATTTACTTTAATCACTTGTATATTGAGGATACAGTTTACTCAATTCTGTGTTGAAAACTGGTCATACCAATAATAACAGCTATTGCATGGGAGGAGTATATATACAAATATAGATGAACCTGTTGTGTTTTTATGTATGAAAATGGTCATATTGAAGAGACTGCCTAAAGCAAAGTTCTGTAACATAGTATTTTTATTACAGGACACTTGTCTCCTA
Source organism: Hemiprocne comata (assembly GCA_020745705.1). Taxonomy (NCBI): domain Eukaryota; kingdom Metazoa; phylum Chordata; class Aves; order Apodiformes; family Apodidae; genus Hemiprocne; species Hemiprocne comata. Next base: position 89,241,685 of record CM036588.1, read on the forward strand.
CGGAATCTGATGGTGACATGCTGGGTTATGATCTCTACAGCAGCGCTTTGGCTGATATTCTGAGTGAACCAACCATGCAGCCACCTATCTGTGTAGGCTTATATGCACAGTGGGGAAGTGGAAAATCTTTCCTGCTCAAGAAACTGGAAGGTAAAAGTTGATTTAGCCTTTTCTGTAGTTACAAATCTTATCCATGAAAAGCATCACATGGGTGTTACTAGTTTTTGTGATAGCTGTTGGTCCATGTAGTGTCATATCCAGTCTCTCTGTAGTCAAAGGATTTAAATTTTAGTGTGGTCGGTTCATCCATAGGTTGCTTTGTTCACTTACACAAAGTCAAGGCAGTATTCAGGTGTTGCTGTCTATTGTCCTATGGGCTTCCTGCAGCAGTGAATCTACCCTTTGGGTACTGCTGAAACTGTGGCTGCTGGAATATACCTTCGTCCTGGTTTGAGCCAGGGTGCAGAGAACTTTGTCTTTGCTGATTTTTTGTTCTTTTCTTTCAGTGAACTTTTTTTAGCAGCAAACTGTGACAACCTTGCTGGGGGTGTTTGTGTGTCATATCAGGTTCAGACCTCTTTTGCTGTAGAATTTATTTATTGTGCCTTCTATGTGTCATATTTCTAATTGAAGTTTAAGAACAAATTTCAGGTTACTAATATTTTTTCTCCATAGCAAATTTTCTCTGTGTCTAGATTTCTTGCCCTTTCCCCTTACTAACTTTGAGATTTTTGAACTTTCTGAAATGACAGAGGAAAAAAAAGTATATGAAGAGAGTCAATATTTTTTGCAGTGGAAATAGGCTTCTTATTTACAGTTTTAGCTTTTTCTAAAAAAGAATGTTTTTTTGACATGTTTAAGTATAATTCAAACTACTTTTATCAGTCTTGATGTTTCTTGCTTGTTGTGGTTTCTATGTTTTTTAAAACTTCTATATTACTAAAAATGGAGTCTCTGAGTTCGTTTTATTCACCTCAGGCCCAATATCATAAATAAAAAGTGGTGTTCATTTTAGGCTGTGATGTTTATTGTTTATGAGCTCTTGTGTTTTTAAAATGCTTTTTCAGTATTTTCTTCCTGTTCCACATTAATCTTTTTATTCTGGATTATGTATTTAATGTTCCTTATTCAATAGATCCTAAGTAAGTTTCTACAGGAATTCCTGTTTTAGTGAATCAACAAACAGGAATACGTACTGAACCCTTTACATTGTACTGTTACATCTGACTATTTGTGGAACATGGTCCAGAGTTCAATTATGGAGGTTTTGGGGGTTAGTTATTTGGGGTTTTTTTAGAGATATGGTGGATGTGTTTTTCTTGGTGTCATAAAATAAGTTTTAAACCTTAGAAGGAGGATAGGGAATGGCATGGCTTTTATTATGCCTTTAAAAGTAGAAAATCTGCAGCAAACAGTGCAAGTATTATGTATTTAAATGGTTTCATTCACTGCATGGATGAAAACTTAGGGTTTTGCAGTAATGTTTGAAGAACAATTCAAGTGTCATCGTCTTTTTTTATCAATAGTAGGGAGAAGTTCTACAGTCTAGTGAAAAAGTGTTTCTTTTCAAAGTTGATCATTGTAATACCTTTTTTGCTTTCTGTTCTAGAATGATGTAACATGTTAACTGGTCCTTGTCTTTTTATCTTAGATGAAATGAAGACTTTTGCAGGACAGCAGATTGAACCTCTGTTTCAGTTCTCCTGGCTTATTGTATTCCTCACACTTTTGCTGTGTGGAGGTTTGGGTTTATTGCTTGCTTTCACTGTGGATGCTAAGCTTGGAATAGCCGTGTCACTCAGCTTATTAGCAGTTCTCTACATTTTCTTCAGTAAGTTATTTTATATGAAGCCTGTGAACGTTTTTTTATCGGTTTTTGGAAGTCCGTTTTGTTTTGTAGAAATGTTTTGTGATTCAGAAAAATATACAAAATGTTTTTGTAGAAAATAGGACATCTTTGGACCCTTTCCTTGTGTTTCGTGTGTAATTTGTGAGACGACATTCTTGAAATTGAAGAAGAATTTTGTATGTTAACTTCATTACGCTACTCTTACAATTCTCATTTTTAGCCATAACTGTTAAAAATTAATGCAACTCCTTTTACACAACTCTGTGCCTTGTCTGTTCAAACTTCATGGTTCTTTCAGATGTGAATGTTAACTGAAACATGGCCGTAACATCTTTTTTAATTTTCAATATTTTAGCTGTAATTTATTTCGGTGGCCGAAGAGAGGGTGAGAGCTGGAGCTGGGCCTGGGTGTTAAGTGCAAGGTTGGCAAGACATATTGGATATTTAGAGTTGCTTCTCAAACTCATGTTTGTGAACCCACCAGATTTGCCAGAGCAAACCACTAAAGCTTTACCTGTCAGGTTAGTTAATTTACTTTATTTACTCTTGAATGAATAATTCAGGTTCATTCAGATACTTTCAAATTGTGTGTATTAATGTTTATTGTCCTATGAAAAGCTGTTGAGATTCCTGTTTGAAAATCAGTAGCCCTAGAAGATTGTATAGTTAAATTTTTCTGTGTGAAGAAGATAGTAGTATTTTCAAGAAAAACTCAGTGCCAAAGTCAGTGAAAGTTACTGCTCTTTAGTATTAGGGGTTTTAATTATCATTTGTGACAGACCAAGTAAGAATTTAATTTTGTGATGTGTATTATGTTTAATGGTCATTTCACTCATTACTTCTGCTAAGGTTTTTTTTCATTTCCCTTTTTTTTTCCCTATAAGCAGAGAATCAGACTGCTCAAAGTTTCTAGTTTATATGAAAGGAAGAAAAATTTTGTCATGTGTTTTTTAGTTCTGTTTAGTTCTGTTGTTCAGAGACTTGTATTTTAGCCTCACAGTGCAGTGGTATCATGCAAGATTGCCATTCTTGTGACCTCGGTTTTGGGGGTTGGAACTAGATGATCTTGAAGGTCCCTTCCAACCCAAACCATTCTATGATTCTGTTTGGTTTTTGAGTTCTCCATATATATTTGAAAATAGCTTAGAATGCAGTTTTAAAAATACTTGTCAATATTATGTTTTGGCATCATAAAGATATTTTTGTTTTTACTGCCATCTGAGGTGCTGTTAGTGATGTGATCATTATCTTTTTAAGAAATCAAGTTGTAGAATAGCAAGTGGGGCAAAGAAGAGTATGATAACAAGAGAATAAATAGATAAGTACTTAAAATCCATGTAGAGTTAAAAAAAAATTAATCATCTAAGCACATTTTGTGCTGCTCGAAAAAACTTTTTAGCTCCAGAGATGCAGGAAGATTTTTGTTTTGATTGCCAGAAAATATTTAAAGATGTCTAAAGTATACAAAATACATGTATTTTCTCTTTTCAGATTTTTGTTTACAGACTACAATAGACTGTCCAGTGTAGGTGGAGAAACTTCATTGGCTGAGATGATTGCTACTCTCTCTGATGCATGTGAAAGGGAATTTGGTTTCTTAGCAACAAGGCTATTTCGAGTTTTCAAGACTGAAGATACACAAGGTTTTTATTACCTGAATGACATTTCTGATTGTTCCATTTCAATGCACTGTTATCAAGGGATATGTTTTTCACATGATGAGCTCCTTTTAGAACCTGTTGTAGCCATGCAGAAATTCATACAGAAGGGGAAACTCTTTGTATTGTTTTGTAGAGAAAAATGCCCTGTTTTCTTTCCTCAGCTTAATTTTATTCATATCATAAAGGAATATCTTCTGTGAAGGATAGTTTTCAGCAGTGTTAGTGGAAATGTGTGTTTATATTGCATCCTTTTAGATGCAGCATGGTATTTTTATAGCAATTAAGTCATTGTATCTGAGTCAGATAAAAGTAAAAGTATGCTTTTGTGTATTGCTGGGAGGAGTTTCTGTTTAGTTTATTAGATTTTCATTCAGAGCTTTTATGAGCGACCACTGCTTGTTCTTGGAAATAATAAATGTATAGAACATGTTGGTCCACAGCCATAAATTGCTGTGATCAGTGCTGGAAAGATGGGATGAAATATTTCTACTTGATCTAAATGGAATGCACTTTTTTCTTCTGTCCCATCTATAGATTTCTGAAAAAAGTATGCAGAACAGAGTATGATATTGTGAAGAAAAAGTTCTTGAGGGTAACTTTCCGTTCATAGAGAACTTATTTCTACTCTGAGTTCAGTTTCAGTGACCACAAATTGAGGAATCTGTTAGATGCTGTCTCCTCTCAAGAAGTGAAACATTTAGACTCTCCTGTCTTGAAGAGGCTGGAAAAAAACATCCAGTGTGCTGAACACAACTTCTCTTTCATCTCAAATTCTCTGAATGTTCTTTATGAAAGTGCTATGTGGAGTTTTTTAACCCCTATTTCCATATTAGACATTCTAAGGTTCTTAACCTCAGTGAAACATCTTTTCATGATCCTGTAATTTCTGCCAAAATTGACTTGAGAATAGCAATGCAGTGCTGTTGTCTTGTGATTATTTGCAGTAATCATCTTTTCCCTTTCTTTTGTAATCTCCTGTTCTCATTGGCTCTGGTGCCTTCCTGTGCACTTCCTAATTATCTAATTGATAATTAAAAAAAAAAAATTCTCTTACAATTTTCATAGAATCATCACAGAATCATAGAATGGGTAGAGTTGGAAGGGACCTTAAATATCATCGAGTTCCAACTCCCCTGCATGGGCAGGGACACCTCCCACTATACCAGGTTGCTCAGAGCCCCATCCAACCTGGGCTTGAACACCCCCAGGGATGGAGCCTCCACAACTTCTCTGGGCAACCTGTTCCAGTGTCTCACTACCCTCACAATAAAGATTTTCCTTCTGATCTCTAACCTAAATCTCTCCTCCTGCAGTTTCAAACCATTACCCCTTGTCCTATCACTATGTGCTCTTGTAAAAAGCCCCTCCCCAGCCTTTCTGTAGGCCCCCTTCAGGTACTGGAAGGCTTCTATGCAGCCCCCCAGACCTCCCCGAACAACCCCAACTCCCTCCGCCTTTCTTCATAAGAGAGGTGCTCCAGCCCTTGGATCATTTTTGTGGCCCTCCTCTGGACATGCTCCAGCAGGTCCACGTCTTCCTTGTGATGGGGGCTCCAGAGCTGGACACAGTATTCCAGGTGAGGTCTCACCAGGGCAGAGTAGAAGGGCAGAATCACCTCTCTTGATCTGCTGGCCACACTTCTTTTGATACAGCCCAGGATGTGGTTGGCCTTCTGGGCTGCAGTTGCCCATTGGTGGCTCATGTCCAGCTTTGGATCCACTAGTATCCCCAGGTCTTTTTCCACAGGGCTGCTCTCTAGCATGTCTTACCCCAGCCTGTATTGGTGTTTTTGTTTGCCTCGGCCCAGGTGCAGAGCCCTGCACTTGGCCTTGTTGAACCTCATGAGGTTTACTTGGGCCTACTTCTCCAGCTTGTCCAGGTCCCTTTGGATGGTATCCCATCCCTCTGGCATACCGACTGCACCACCCAGCTTGGTGTCATCTTCTCATTGTCTCCAGACATTTGTAGTTCTAGGGTCATAGGTTTCTTGTCTCTAGATGTTCACCGAAGTTCCATTTAGATTTCTTTTTAGTCTTCTGTGTCTTTAATTTTTGCTATGTCTGTGAAGTCACACACAAGCCTATTCAATTGCCATTTAATTGTTGATGATTCCTAAGTCTGTCTCTAATCCAGTTCTGTCTCTTTCTAGCTAGAGGAAGCTTGCATCCCTACTTCAAAATGTCTAGAACTGAGTGTAATTATAACTGAGATGTTATTCTTCACTTCTTGCCCCTCACTCCTGTCATTATGCATTTCTGTTGCTTTGTCTGGCATCACCGTCCTATCTGTCACGTATATCAGTAATGTGAAAGACCTTTCCAGCTTATACCCTGGTCTACAATATCATACACAGGCTTCGTAAAAACTTTGGGTATTCTTTCTATGTAGCATATTTAAAATTTGATTTTTCCATTCCATTTCAAATATTGATTTTTTTAATTGTCATTTTGCATCAGGTTATGGCAATGTTCTGTTCTTTGTTATCAACAAATGTGTACAGGAGATACGAATCTTCTAGATGTGTACACCACTAGGCGTGTACAATTCCTACAGGCAGAAGCTGCTGCTTTGGAAAAAAAAAAAGCTATTTATTTGGTCGCTGCTTTAGCTGTGCTTAACCCACAACTGCAGTATTTCTTTGTCTCTTCCTTATCAATCCAGTTGAATCAGGAGGTCCAATATTCTCTTCTGAGGCCCTTGTGATCTGTCCAAACCTTATGTACCAGTTATCCCTTGTGTTTGTGTGTGTTTCAAGCATACAAGAAAGGATAGTCTCAGGCTGTAGCTTGCAATTTTGATTTAGTTCTTCAATGGCACCATAACTATTACATTATGTGTCATATTTCTGTTTAAAACCAAGTAGTTACCATAGTGTTTATGTGCATAAATACTTTACTGAGAGATGTCACAAAAGGGATGATACTACTGGTATGAAATCTATTTAATAATATAGTATCCATCCAGCATGGATTTCTTGAAACAATGGAAATAAACTGAAATTTGAAGGAATATCTCGGCTTCATAATTTCCAATAATTTTGGCAAACACAGATTATTTTTTTTTCACACGTTTGTGACTGGATGGTAACACTGCAGTAACCTTTTGTGCAAGTAGGTGTTTTATGAGAAGTACGTGAGTTAATAGATTTTGCACACACCTGTAATTACATTTGACATTAATTTTAACAGCAACTACTTTTTTCCTAGGTAAAAAGAAATGGAAGAAAACTTGCTGTCTCCCATCTTTTGTGATTTTCCTGTTCATACTGTCCTGCATTGTTTCTGCGATTACCCTGCTGGCAATTTTTAATGTCGAATCAGCCAACGTGACAGTGAATGTTATTCTTATAACTGTTACCTGTGTCGTTGGTTTGGCCTTTATCTTGAATTGTCGCACATGGTGGCAAGTGATGGATTCAGTTTTAAATTCTCAAAGAAAACGTCTTCACAATGCTGCTTCCAAGCTTCACAAGCTGAAAAGCGAGGGCTTCATGAAGGTAAGCATTTGTATGAGTTGGCCATTAAAAGAATCGAAGCAAAACCCCAAACCTGTAGGCTTCTTAAGATGGGACACTGCATTTATTTAATCAGGCCAAGTCTGCAACATTAGAAAGAGCCTTCCTTGGTGAGCTTTTACTGAAGGGAGCACTTCTGTTCTGCTGGTAATTATGCTTAGTGTATGAGATCTGTCTGCTCAAGCAGGAATGTTAAATTTGGATCAAGTTTTAAGTTTCCAATTCTGTTTTTGCTGGGAGGAAGGTACTAGGAAGACAACTATTCTAAATGATCAGTATTTAGATCATAGGATTAGAAAGAATAACTTTTAAAATATTCTAAAGGTGAAAAACCACATCTAACTTTGGCTGTCTGCAGGACCTCTTTACTGAGAAGGGAATGATCGCACTGAAAGAGCATTCCAAAACAGTTCACATATGTCATGAAAAATGATAGAACATACGATTGTTTTATAAAAAATGTACCCATCAGGCTGTCATCAAATATCCTGTGTGCTCTTATTTGAAAATAAACTTTAGCATCATGATGGTTACTTCCATAGATTGCAGCTAATACATTGTATAACGGTGTGTTGTGCAAATATTTTTGTAGCACAGAGGACCTCATCTGTGTCTTGTTACTTTGTTTCTTGACAGTCGTTTTTTTCGAGTGGTATTTATCTGGCTTAATTTCAGCCATTTAGGAGATAGATTCACCCTTGCAATCAAAGGAGAGAAGTGGGTATTTCCAGAGAGTTATTCATATGACTTATGTCACCTTAATGTGCACATTCAAGATGAATCTGGTGGTTAATAGGTCAGATTTTAATGTCTGCCAGTTAGTTGCTGGAATTAGGGCAGGGGAATTCCACCTTTGTTTCTATATTAGTGGTAGTTGTTAAATGTGTAAATGCTGAAGAACTTAAAAAAAATCTTTAGATTGCCTATCCTGAATAGGAATGACTGAGCATTGGAGTAATAGCATAATTTGCTTGGCTGGAAGGCAGACAGAAAATTTTAGTGTACGTTTTATGCAAAGCTATTCTTGAGGATTAGCTGAAACTACAAATACTTGTTTACTCTTGAAATACTGATTTACAGTGCATAAATATTGTGAGTGTCAGGGAGATGGAGTTAGGCTCTTCTCAGTGATGACCAGTGACAGAACAAGGAGTAATGGCTGTAAATTGGAGCATAGGAGGTTCAAGGTGAATATCCGAAAAAATTTTTTTACTGTGAGAGTGACAGAGCACTGGAACAGGCTGCCCAGGGAGGTTGTGGAGTCTCCTTCACTGGAGACATTCAAAACCCACCTGGATGCGTTCCTATGTGATGTGCTCTAGGTGACCCTGCTCTGGCAGGGGGGGTTGGACTAGATGATCTTTCGAGGTCCCTTCCAACCCCTAGGATTCTATGATTCTATGACATATTACTTTCTTTTTAAATAACACTGTAATGGATTTTAAAGCTAGTTACGTTAAAGTGGAGTATACAGTTCTGCTATACATTTTTGTACAAATTAAAATTGTGGAAGTGACATTTTAAGACTTTCACTTTGGCTATTTTTAAGTGTTTATTTTTGTAGCCTTATTGAAGTACTTTTGGGACAACTAGCAGTTTGCAAAAGGCATTATACACATTCTTGTGAGTTTTACGTATTAAAGAGATGTCGTTTCCTTCTTTGCTTTTCATTCTTACAGGTTTTGAAATGTGAAGTGGAACTGATGGCCAAAATGGCAAAAACTATTGACAGCTTCACTCAGAACCAGACAAGGCTTGTTGTGATTATTGATGGATTGGATGCTTGCGAACAGGACAAAGTTTTACAGATGCTTGATACTGTGAGTTGGATCATTTGATAAAGATGATCCCTGGATAATCTGGATGATCTGTTCCATAGATGAGTTCAGATACATACTGTTCTTTATTTTCTTTAGAGAGAAGACACTTATACAGAGTCTGTGTGTGTAGTCTTTTAACATTTGTGTACATTAGTATAGCTGTAATACTAAGAGTGATGGGTTTTAAACGTTGAAAATTAAATCCCAGTAAGACTGTACATGTTAATACTTGTGAGAAGTTTTGAAATAATCATATGTAAATTATTTAAAATCAATATCCTGTTGAAACAAACTTATGATGTTTGGAGGAGTTTTCATACTTACTTTTGAAGTAATTAAGATGAAAAATACATGAATGCTAAATATTTGTGTGGGCTAGGACATTACTGCATTATACCTTCTTGGTAATGACTTCCACTGTGACTACTACTGCTGAGTTGTCAAGTATGCTTATTTCTAATTGTGGATAAGTTCCTAACATTAGATACCTTGTACTGAAGAAACTGACATCTCTATACATCTCTTGTCCTCTCAAGTTTATAACTAAGACAGAATACATAAAAAATGTTGAGTCAGACATTCAAATGATCCACATTTACTGTTAACTATTAATTATTATTAACAAGGTGTACTGTTTGCTTTTTTACAGGTGCGAGTCTTGTTTTCAAAAGGCCCATTTATTGCTATTTTTGCAAGTGACCCACACATTATTATAAAGGCAATTAACCAGAATCTCAACAGTGTTCTACGTGATTCAAACATCAATGGACATGATTACATGCGAAACATAGTCCATTTGCCCGTTTTTCTGAATAGCCGAGGGCTTAGTAATGCAAAAAAACTGATGGTGGCTTCAACAACCAATGGGGATATTCCTTATACAGATGGTGCAGGTGAGGTTATGCAGGTGGATGTTATGAAAGTTACAAAACCAACATTCCAGAAATCTGTGTTCTGGAACAAGCTTGTTAAATAATTGTCAAAATGTTAGTGTTATTTTATAGATCAGTTGCATGTATATGAATGGATGAAATGCCTGCCTTTTGTATTCTTTCCATAGGATTGCATGAAGAGGTTGACAGGAGAGTTTCTCAGAACAGTCTTGGAGACATGACCAAGCTTGGTAGCAAAACTGCTCTCAATAGGCGGGTGAGAAAGACTTTTACACTGGATAGACATACTGTTAATACCTTTTTTATTTTCTATAATTTTTTCTTTCACATTTTTAGTGATGTCAACTTGGAAAATTTATCAAACCATTTTTGTGAAAATCAATGGTAATGATCCACGTAGGAAAAGTACATTCTTAAATCAGAAGGCTGATGCTCTATCAAAGAGGAGAAAGTCTACTGGCTCACCAAAGTATTTTTTTTCACAAATACTTAAATTCAGCTCTCTCTGAATGTTGAGAGGCTACAATGTACTGGTAGTAGCTGTGATCTATGTATGTATATTTTGTAGTTTTGAGGATAAGCCTGGTATCACTTGTTCACAGGATCACAGAATCACAGAATCGTCGTGGTTGGAAAGGACCTCTAAACTCAGAGTCCAACCATCAACACACAACGCCCTTCCCCCCCCCCCCCCCCCAAACCAAACAAAAAAACCAACCAACCAAAAACGGAAAAGACCCCCACAACCTCAGCCACTAGAACATGCCCTGAAGTGCCACATCTACATGTTTCTTGAATACCCCCAAGGATGGTGACTCAACCACCTCTCAGGGCAGCAAGTGATCAAATAAAGGGATTTAGAGTATGATAATACTAGACTTTTACTGCAGCATGTCTGTCACACTTTCTTTCCTGCTTTCTGTTCTGTTTTCCCATCTTTACATAAAATCAGGAAGTGGTTGGATAAAAGGTATCTAGGAAGCAGTGAAACACGACACAGAGTCTGAGGATTCTGAGGTTTTTGAGCTGCCGTAGGTACACGCTTGGGGAGGTTTGTAGCAGAGGAACATGATAATTCACATTAATTTAAAAATTTAATTAGTAAATGGATACCATTAACTTTTTGTAGATACAGTAGGAAATGATGATGGCAATGCTGAAATCTGTAACCTTTTAAAAAAATACCTCTTTGTGCCACTCTATTTTGCCCTCACAGAATTGGCATGGAAGTAAAATGTATAACTCTTAGTAGCTCTTGGCTTATGTGGAAATGAAGCTCAACTCTTAGACAGCTGTTCTTCATATTTTTATAGTTTTTTATGCCAACCTCACATACACATATTCACAAAGTTTCTAACTTATAATCAAGTAAAACTGAAGTATTTCAAATACATAAACGTTTTTTATACTAGTAAGTATTTTCTCCTTTTTTGTATCATTATCAGGATACTTACCGAAGACGCCAGATGCAACGTACCATTACCCGCCAAATGTCTTTTGATTTGACCAAGCTGTTGGTTACAGAGGATTGGTTCAGTGATATCAGTCCTCAGACCATGAGAAGATTGTTAAATATTGTTTCAGTGACAGGTAAGTGTGGCATGTTTGTGTACAGTAAATAGTATTGTGCTTTGGTTGCTTGTAGTTACACTCAGACTTTTTAGTGTGTAAACTAAATTTAACAAGTCAGTCCATGTGTTGATTTTGAAAATCCTTCTGAAGCAACATCATCTGGAGTGCAAGCAAAGATTATAGGTTATTTTATGTAGAATTTAAAAAAATTGTTGTTGCTTCATTGACTTCAGTTGGGAGGCAAATTATTCTAGTCTTAATTTTTAGAAAGTTTTATACTTATCAATTTTGAAGTGGAATAATATTTTTGTTTTAAGTTTTTGTAATACTGTAATGTGAACAAAGCTCGTCGTGCTGGTATCTTTAAAGGTAAACTGTCAGGCAAAACCAGGTATGTTTTTGCTGTGGGTATTTGGAGTCTTTTTTCTCTAAATGGTTGTCTGGGACTCATGAAAGCATTTTATGACCAATTTGCCTTCAACAAAACACAATCAGAGCATTGGTATCTTAGTTTAAACATTTGGTTTAAAAACTGGAAACAACTGGAAAAGGACTTATGGAAGTCTAATAAAATCATGTTTCATGTAGTAAGTGAACGGGGAAGTGGTTGTTTACTGTCTTTTCTATTACAGACCCTAAAAGACACTGAGTAGCCTTACAGCCAACCGGCTCAGAACAAATAGTGTTACTTTTCAAGTGCATGTAGTTAAGTCCATAATTCTGCAACAGTATCATATGGCTCCATGAAGCTTACATGGATTCAGGAACAGCTAAATACCTGAAAAATAAACTTCATTAAGTGCTAATAGAAAGGGAGCAATGAGCCACAAGTCACCACGGGCTGGAATAACAAGAGAATATTATTTTTCCTCAGGTTCTGAGGCTTTTACATAAGCATTTGCTGTTGTACAGTATGAGGCTTCTGGGTGACTTGGACCTTTACTCAGAATTGACTTGATCTTTAACCAGAAAAAAGTAGCCTGGCAAAGCTTGAGCTTAATTTCAGTATCCTTAACTCGTTTTTGCCTTTATGTGAAAGCTAAAACCATCTTTTTCAAATTTAATGTTTTCTCTGTTCCAGGCATTGTATTATAAATTTTTATGATTAGGATGTGGACCCTTGTAGAAAACTGCCATTATTCACCAGGTGGAAGTGAAACAGTTTTTAAGCTATGAGGGTGACTAAGCAGTGGCACAGGTTGCCCAAGGAGGTTATGGAGTCTTCATCCTTGGAGATACTCAGAAGCTATCTGGACATGGTCCTGGGCAACTGGCACTACATAGCCCTGCTTGAGCAGGGAGGGTTTGTCCAGATGACCTCCAAGAGGTCCCTTCCAATCTCAACCATTCCATAATTCTGTGAAACAAAGAACATTAACTTTCTAGGACTAAGTGGAAAATGTAAGGGATTCACAGATATGTCAAATGTATTGTCTTTAATAACTAAAAATATTGTAGTACTATTTAGCATGAGTAATTAGTGTATTAAGGCATATTAAGGCCTATCAAGGATGGATTCGACAGATTTGGCATGAAGTTCTGCATCGGGTGATTTTAGCCATATTGCCTATACTGGGTGCAGTTCAGAAATCAGCCTGGTCTCCACTGCACAGCACATAGCTGGAGCTAAGAAACCTGCTGCAACCATCTCAGGTCTCCCTTAGGAGACCTCCCTTAATTTGCTTTACCAATAGCTGCACAGGGTAGGTAATACAGGCCCAAACTGAATTGATTCCTGCTGATCCATGTGGTTGCAGAAGCCTGCTACAGCAGTATCAATGCTGTATCGACTTCCCTACTTGACTCTGCATATGGGAGAAGTTACTTCCAGCAAGTCACAAGTAGGTGGAACTGGTTCTGGTCTGGTACAGTGTTGAGGTGATCATCTCAGTAGGAGGTATGATGCAAGAACACAGCTGTATGTCTCTGAGCTGAGGTTCAGTGCTGTCAAACCAACCTGGAGAATATGGAGGGGTTGGCTGTCTCTGCAGTTCCATTCCCAGTGCTTGCATAGTTTGGATTGCCCTAATTTACCTCTACTCAGGTTATGAAGAATTAAATGTAAATGCTGTTCTAAATTAAGTAAGAGAAGCCATGCCTTATTTTCTATTTGATGAACTTACTGCTAGTATGATTAATACAAGAGTGTTAATACGCCATTTTCCTGTTTTTTACTGTTTTTAGTAATCATTCATATGTGAAAACAGACCTAAAATTCCGAGCTAATCTTTTAAATAAATGTGCAGTCTCTTAGTATGTTTGTCACGATGTGTAGCATGAAATTGCCTGGTTTTGGCAAATTTTAGTGCAAATGTGAAAGTATAAAAAAATTCACAAACAATTAGTTGTAAAAACAAAACTGCAAGAACACTTTGAGTGTACTGTAGTCTGTGGTTATGTATGATGATTTCATTAACAGCTTCATGAGCAGAGCCTTCAGGCTGTAAATTGTAATTGTCACCAATATTAATAGTGCAGTTCTAGAAAACTTGCTAAAATTTGAAATGCATAAACTGTAGCATTATTTTTTTTTAATTAACTTTATTTGTAATTCATACCTTGCCTTATTAATGTAGAATCATAAAATGAATCATATAATGGTTTGGGTTGAAAGGGATCTTGAAGACTATTTCCAACCTTCCTGCATGGGTGGGAACACCTCCCATTAGACCACATTGCTCAAAGCCCCATCCAACCACCCTTGAACTGTTCCAGGATTGAAACATCCACAGCTTCTGTGGGCAACCTTTTTCCAGTGTCTTACCACCTGCACAGGGAAGAATTTATTCCTAAAATCTGATCTAAATCTACCTTACTTCAGTTTGAAGCTATTATCCCTCATCTTATTGCTATATGGTCTTGTAAAATGTCCCTCTCCAGCTTTCCTATAGGCCCCCTTCACATACAGGAGTTTTTTGTTCATAGCTATTGAAGATGGCAGTTTATGCCTACCTGTTTTGACCATATTTCATATGCTAAGGCACAGAAGATCTTTCACAGTATTAGTGTGATTTTTGTGTTTAGATTGAGAAACTAACACTGTGTGGAATTCTCTATCGAGTTTTATTAAAGTAGCAGTATAATAGTAATGTTTAACCTGGAGCTGAAGTTGACCATTTTGGAGAGTCTCATATTCTGAACAGTCTTGGCAAGAATTTTTTTTAGATTGTCAAATAATACTTTTAGATGCAGCTTGAGATGATTTTGAACTTGCTGAGCTAAAAATATAATACCGGAAAGTCCACAAATCAGGTTAAAGGATTTATATAGCTGTTACTTTGTGGGGAAATAAAGGGTATCTTTCAAAAGGGAAAAAAATTCTGTGTTTCTTCCCTTCTTCCCTGTTACATTAGGTCGTTTATTGAGAGCTAATCAGATCACATTCAGTTGGGATAGACTGGCTAGTTGGATCAATCTCACAGAGCAGTGGCCGTATAGAACATCATGGCTTATACTGCATCTTGAAGAGACTGAAGGTGTTCCAGATCAGCTGACTTTAAAAACCATCTATGAGAGGTAAGTGTTTTTCTGGTAATGGTATGTGCTTCCAATGATTAAAATAGAGACAATTATTAATTATTATTATTAATATGTCTTTCAAACAGCTACCAAGTTGTAACCTAAAATTGCCACAATCTTACACTCTTTCGTTAACATTTGGAAGCCTTTAAATTACTTTTCATTGCTATCTAATGCACCACATATGAATGTGTGATTTGTATTTAAAATATAATTATACTGGAATTCTTTCACAAATAACTAGCTGTGCTTCTGTGTCTTGGTAGTTCCTCTGTCTACCTAAGACAGGCTGGAGGCTGGTTGGGTTTTTTTATGTTGTTAGAAATCTGGACTAAGCTCTGCAAGAACTCCCTTTACTGGTAAAGATCCCTGAAGGTTTGGTGCTTAGCAAGTGTGCTTGGGGCTATTGCAGTGCCTTGTGCTGCAGTTAAGCAAGATGAAAGTGAAGCCAAACTTTCTCCATTGCTAATACAAGTTGCTGTCCCACAGAGCTGTTTGGGTATTGCAACTGAGAGCAAATGGTCCCTGTGTTGCTGGTGGACATGCCTCTTCAAAGCCTGGCTGCTTGTAAGAATGGATGTGTGGATTGTGACAAGTGACCTGATTACAGTGGGAGAAGTGGAAAAGAAAGAAAGTGACTGGGAGTTAGGCCTATAGGAAAAAAGCAGAATCTGAGAATCTGAGTCAGCAAGACGAAAGAAGGGTTTGACTTGTGTAAGAAATAACTGAGATCAGATGAAATAACAGCTGAGGTAAAAAGGGAAGACTGGGATTGATTGAAAAATTTACCAGAAAATCTAGAGACTTTGCAGGGTCCAGGGAAAGAATGAAGAAGAAAATTAACTTGGACAGAAAATTTTGGGAAGGTGCCCTGCACCAAGAGTCAAGAAATGGGAGAAGATGAACTGGATGAGGGTCTGGGATGGGCTAGAAATCAAGTATTGAGAAGGGAATTAGCTTTAATTGAGAAAGATTGTATTAGGAAGAGAATGTTGAAGTGAGGTTAAGATCTGAACACAGAGAACCTGGAAGAGAGGGACAAGGATCAACTGGGCATGAGGAGGCTGAGGATTCAAGGTAGACAAAGAAGGCAAGTAGTGGCCACTGGAGTGGCTTCAGGTTGGGGGACTGTTGCTGAAGTATCAGAAGTTCAAAGGTAAATAAGTTCATGATTAAATAACAGTTTCCTCTAGAGACTGGATCCAGTTTCTGTGTTTTGCATTTCTTCTGTGAGTGTAAGATACCTCTGAAATCATACGTGAAGTATGGGAACCCACCTCTCCTTTGAGGGTTAACATGGCTAGTGTCACAAATGTTTGTCATTAGATAAGTATAAAATACCAGAATCATCAGGGGTTCCCTCTCCTGTTATGCTCTCCAGTACTCTTGCTGTAGATATTTCTAACTTGCAATACAGCAAATCTAAATAAATGTCTGTTCCATCATTTTATATTTTCAATATTTTTCCAGCAAACTTATTACAGTCTTTTGATTATTAGCATTGACAGTAATAAATCACTTCAAGACATAACAGTGATTATGTTTTCTGATTAGCCAAAGGAAGTATTAGGGACCTGGGTTATTTTCATTTATGAGTAGTAATTGCTGGTTGTAATTCCAGTGTAATAATGTAGTAAACCAATGTGAGGAGAAGGAAAGGACAGCCACGATTGAATCTGAATGGCGTATTTGGGTTCTGGATTGTCTGGTGTTAGTACAGATGCCTGAGCTGTTGATATTCAGTGCCAACTGGAGTGTGTAAGGGTTTATTGGTTCAGGTGTGGAGGACATTCATGACTCTGGCTATGCTGTTCTGCCTCTTGCTGTGCAGGCTTGAGTTTGGAGGTAATACGGCCACTTGAGTGGAGTGCCAATTCACAATTGGCAGTTATAAATGTATAAATAAATTTATAGTGTGTAAAAATAGAGTCTGTGATGTGAAGACACAGTGAAGAACCCTGTACCTTATATTGGAACGGGAAGGTGATGATCTTCTTTTAAGTAAAGCTGTTTGTATTCCACTTGTAATACCAGGAAAGCAAGGAAAAGGAAAAGAGGGCAAACATTCAGGTTTCTCTCTCTAGCAAAAAATACCGACAGGATTATTTGATATGAAAATGATAAAACTACAAGACTTGAGTTTCTTTGACTACTTAAAAAACTGGTTTATAATACTAACATTGTCATGTGCCCAGCAAGACAGTTCGTGTCTCTCACGGCTGTTTCTCTTGAACCTGTATAAGGAACTAAATGTATAACTACTTATAGAGTGACAAAGCTGAGATCTCATCTGTCTGGTGATTTGGGTGATGATCTATACCATATGCTGAAGATGAAAAGGTCTGTGAAGTCTTCCCTGGGATTATCTAATGCACTTAGAATTCTGTTTTATCCAAAATAATCGTATCTATGTAATTATTATTCTTTTTGTCTACAACTGTTTGAAGTCACTTGGCTTGAATATCTGTTTCTGTATCAGTTCAAAGTAGAGTATTTACTTTAGTTCCTCTTTTAAAACTTCAGTTTCTGTTTTCTGAGGTTTTCTGGTTTATAGAGCAGCTTTTCCATTTGGAGTCTGATGAATAGATACCAGATTTTTTTACTTCTATAGCTTGTTCCCATACTGAGTTTGTGTTTGTGCAGTTTATTCTGCAAAGATTTGTTTTTTTATATATATTTTTGTACTTTATAAGAGGGACAAGAATATAATTTTCCTAGTACCAAATAGTTTGTGTCAAACTTCTTTTCATTGTGACAGTGCAAATTCTTTGGTTTTGCTGCCATTTCTGAACTCTTCGAGTGTGTGAGGAGAGGGGTCTGCTTGGACATCTCCCTTGGGCGAAAGGAATCCTGCAGATTCTGTGCTAAGTGTAGGAGTGCCACACTTGATCACATTCTCCATATAAGGAGAATTATTCGATATTATAGCTACTTTTCCAGTTTTCAAAATACCATGTGTTAAAAAGCTTGTGAATCACCAGGATTCCCTGGCAGTGAGAGCTCCCCCTTGCCTTCCTCTTCGCTGTGCTGGCCGTGCGGGGCAGAGGGTTAACGCCAGGGATTGTATCTGTTACAGGTGCCTTCAGCTGAGGGGACCCGGTAGATAATTCGTGTGCGCGCCGCGGGTATGACAAGTGGTAGTAAACCCGGCGTTGTCGCCCTGCGGTGTCTGTGTGGGCAGGCGATCCGGGCCCTGCTCCGCGCGGCGGGTGCTGCCGAGCCCGCCTGGCGGGGCTGCGCCGGCAGGTGGCGCTGGCAGCGCGTGGCGCGGGCGGGGCTGTGCGCCGGCCTGTGCTCCCGGGGGGCGGCGGGGGCCGCAGCGGCCGCCGTGCTCTGCGGCGGAGCGGGGTGAGCAGTGCTTTCACATCTTGCAAAACGAAAATAACCAAGTACTCAAGCGTTAAAAAACCGAAATAATAAAAATCATCTGCAGCTAATTCCCCTTGATGTATGTATGCTTTGTGATATGTGATTTATATGAGCGTATGCTGTTTTGTCCCCCGTAAGGTTCTTGTCTTGTACTGTCTAGAATTTAATTTTGCAAATGGTATAGACAGACCGTGTAGTATAAGGGGAGAGCCGTCTTCTGTCACCTGTCTGTTGTAGTTGAAAAGAATGCAATAGAAAAACTAAACTCAGACAACTGAAAGCTGCTCTAGAACTATTGGTCAGAACTTGTGTGATGCTGGACTGACTATTCACCTCTATCACAACCTTTCACTTCGACAGTATTTGTGCCTCTGTCAGGAGGTGGTACGGCTTATGGTTCTGTAGGCTTTGGTTAAGTGCTTAGTGTTCAGAGCTATATCTGATGCTAGTGGGAGTTCTGCTTTCAGTTGGTGGAGTACTCTGAAAAAAATTAATATCTCAATTTGGTTAGTAAATTAATATACCTACACTTTGGTTCCTGAAATAAATATACCAGTGGTGACACACTGGAACAGGTTGCCCAGTAAGGCTGTGGATGCCTCATGCCTGGAAATGTGCTAGGCCAGGTTGGATGCAGCTTTGAGCAACCTGGTCCAGTGGGAGGTCTCCCTGCCAATGCAGGGGGGCTAGAACCAAATTGTCTTTAAAAGTCCTTCCAGCACAAACCATTCTAAGATTCTATCATATCTTTGTGCTTCAATTTGTTATTTAACACCCCCCCACTAACTAATAATTCTTACTCTGAAGGATTGTTGGGGAAAGTAAATTTTCAACTGCTTTTCTATAGATACTATGATTAATATGGAAGACTATATTGATGAGTATGAATCTGGTCTTGTCAGGAGTAGTGTGTATCATACTATGCAGAGATGGGAAAACCTATGGAATGTTACATTGCCAACATGTTCCCAGAGTCTTAAAAAAACCCAAACAAACTCAAAATTAGGCTTCAATTTGTGGCACAGGAACCTTTCTGTGAACAAGCTTTATGGATTGGAATAATTTAGACTTCTTTCTTAGTGACAGGTAGAAGTGCTATGTTGTAATTCTTTTATAGAGGGGAACTAGCCCATGCTTTGTAATTGCGTCAGATTTTGAAAATGAAAAAATGTTGAGTCTGCATTTCCAGATTCTGGAAAAAAAAAAGTCTTCACTCTTTTTACTTCCTTGAACTAACTGGCAGTATCATTTAACTTCCATCCTCTCACTTCCAGCCTCCTTTTTGCTTGGTTTAGCTTTCTAGTTGGTATACGTACGAGTCCCAGTAGTATTTACTCCTCTGGGTTTATGTGTTGCCTTTTCAACTCATCTCTCATCATCAGAATTATTTTAATGTAGCCTCTCTCCTTGCCAGGTTAAGCTCCTTATTCTGATTTCTTGTCTATTGTGTTTTCCTTCCCCTTTTGTGATTAGGTTGTTCTATAGTCAAGCCCACTATTGTCATTATCCACCTCTCCATCCTGGTCTATTTTAATTATTTTTACAATTTTATTTATAATTGTGATGTACAGTTAACATTTCTCTACATTTATGTTGTGCTGCGTTATCTTTTGTGTTGCTGTAAAGAATCTTTCTAATGTCAGTTTTGTATAATACCAAAGTGGTTTGCAGGAATTGCAAAAAGCCAGTTCTTAAAGCCCTGAAGTGGAATAAGATACGTGGGCTTTCTGTAAATGAAGTTGTAAGATAATTAAGTTGTCAGGTTAAAGCAAGTTTCTGTTGAATGTTTGCAACTGATATTTCTCAGACTTGTAAATTAGCCAGCTATGGGAATGTGTTCTTTTGTGAAGACTAAATCAAACATCCATGACACTAGAATGAATGTCAGTGTGAGATCTAAGTAAATGATACACTGGGAAAAATCACTGTGGCTTTTGTAGAGATATATTTCAAGAAACAGAATTCTTAACAGTCAATGGACATGTGGGGAAGGCAATATAGTATTTTGAAATTTAAGAAATTTTAAGCAAGATCTTGATATAAGAATATCTAAATGTATTAAAATTTAAGGTAATAACAGACAAGATTACTTCAAGAAAACAAAAGAAGGAAGTAAAAGGTAGGACTCAAAGTCTTGTGAGAAGCTTGCAGGTAGTTTCCAAAGATAATACTTGCACTACTTGACATACCTTTAAATGGTCTGGCAAGAGAGAGAAGATGCAATGTGGGGATAGAAGCAGGACAACTGTTTTATGGAGGGTTTTGGAAGTAGCTGAGTAAATTGCAGATCAAAGTCATTGTAGTTATAGGTGTCATAACATATGGGGGAAAATAATCTCATCTGTAATCCTGCTAATGTAGTAGCAGGCTTTAAATCTGCATTGAGGAAAGAGTTTCGCAAATAATGATTTTTCTGAAAAAATATGTTCAGTGCTCAGAAACAGCCAGAAAATTAAAGTGTTATAACAGAGTTATTAGCAAAGCAGTGGAAAGAAGGAAGGTCTTGTCTTATACAATTCTGTGACGTATATAAATTTTAAACACTGAGATTCTAGTAATCACATTTCAAAAATGTTGTACTGCAGTAGAAAAGATGTTAAAGAGGATGAGGAGAGCCATTGCCTCACTTCAAATTTTGCTGTGACTATAATCAATGTCCTATTTCCCATGCAGTGAGGAGTCCCAGTTTTGCTTGAATACTTTCTCCTTTCTTTTTTGGATTCTCAAGTCTTCCTCAGTCTAAGACATTTGGGTCATTTATTTCTTTTGCCTGAAGACATTAGTTTTACATTTCAGTTTGACGCTCCTAGTTTTAGTCACCTTTTGATCTTTTCTACTGCTTGACATTGTAGATGGCAGTGATTTAGTATTTCCATCCTGTTGATTATAAATCATGCTGTTAAAGCTGATTGTATGGAAGGGAATGTCTTCTCAGTCCCTTTCCTTGTTAAGTTTACTCACTAAATGAGATAATCTGCTGGACACATTTTATCAGTTTATATCCTTCTTACCACAGCAGAAACCAAAGTCTTCAGTGCTTTATCTATTGGAAGCTGTTCCTAGAGGTCACTAAGTAATTTTATTATCCTCTTGCCTGTAGCCTTTGTCGTTCTGAAATCTGAAGATGTTAGGAAGAATTCCCACATCTGTGAGCTAACCAGTTCTTTTGTAGATTTGGCAGATTTACCAGCTTGTCACTTCTGAAACCTGTTAGTAGCTGTACTGTCTTCACTGATGAAGTCTGCTCTATGTGTTAAGGTTTGTACTGTTGAAAGTGAAACTTCAAGCATGTATATGCCCTTTGAGTTCAAGAATGCTCTACAGAAAATGACTAAACTTGTAAACACTTGAAAAACTACAAGTGTCTGAATTTTTCCCCCTGAAGTGCCTACAACGTATCTACAGTTCTGCTAGTGTGAATGACCAGAATTTCTAATGTGAGGGCTAAGTTGAGTCTTGTGGTGCTTATCTTACATCTAGAGCCTATTCAGGATCTGTGAGAGTCAGTAGCTGAAGACATGAAAAAGCCTGGACAAACGTCATTTGAGCATGTATGCAGGAGGAGGAAAAAGTCAGCATAAAACACAGCAGCAAAGGCTACTTTTAATTCAAAGACACGTGTTTAAATTAGTTGTACCAAATGCTAGGGCAGGCTCTGTAACAAGTTGTAGAAACCTTCTTGTCCTGGTGAGCTTGATGAGTTGTCTAGGCAGGCATGGGCACTGTAGTAAAGTTCCAGCTAGCCTTTGAAGAGGAAATGGTAGGAAACACACTGCAGACTACCAGAAGAATTTAAAGACTTACCTGTTATGTGAGTCCTGTTACATGCCTGTTGGAAGAAAAAGGCAGTATAAAGTTGATAATAATCCATGAGAGTTTCTTCATGGTCATGTCTGAATAGCATTGGGGTAGAACATTCCCCCAGTAATTTGGTAGATCCATGGTAGCTTTGTCCTCTCTCTCATGGGGTTAGGATCTAGGTTTTGTAGCTTTCTGAATATATTTCTAGCCATTACCTGGTGAAACTGTAAGAAATGTAAGGCTGGTCTATCTAGAGGGTGAGTCTTAAGAGAGACCGTGACTCACTGACTCAGTCCTTAAAAATACTCACTGGGGAGTGGAGAGTGCATGTCCCTAGAACTGAATTTACATTTTGCTTGATGATACAGAGCTTGGGTGTTCACACAACTTTCTATCCAAGCACTTCCTACTGGCTGGTTTTGATGTTACTCTGCTTGCTGTGCTTGATGTCATCAGGGACAGTCCTACTTGTTCTTTGCGCAGGCTTTGCTCATATTGGGGTGTTAAGACAGAGCTTATCAGTTCTTTGTAAGGATATCAGTTAAGAATTGCTGGTTCCTGAATTTCTGTGACATGACTATTTTTATGTATTCATCCAAAATATTAGAATATGAGAGGTTGGATCAGGATAGAAGAAACTCTCATGAGCCATCTGTTCAGATTAGTATCTCCACCCTTACTTAATCTCCTTGAAAACATGCTTTTTGGGGAGCTGAAGGAAACTCTGGAAATGAAGAATCTTTGCTTTTAAAAACAAAGATACATCCTACAGGATGAGAAAATGGTTGTGCTTTCCTCTGTATTGTAAGTAACCATTATTTAAAATTTAGTAACATATAATTAATCCATCACTTGGGCTGAATTTAGCATCTGCAATGAAGTATTTGTGCCTGCATATATACATGCCTACCTATGGTGAATGACAAATTGGATGGCAAAACCATGTGCCAAAGCAGAACACACAAAATTTAGAAAAATAATATAGTAGGTTTCTTTTATATCAGATTCTTTTCTGGGCTGGGGGGGATGACAACGACACTAAAAGGATCTAATCCAGCCATGCTCATTTATTACTTTTTTTTTATGCTTTTGCAGCTCTTACACCATTCTAAAGAATTATTAGTGGAAGAAATCTGCTCTGATTTATCAATGATGGGAAGTGTTGGTGTTTCTTGATTTCTTCAGTTCTAGATGTTGTCTTTCCAGTTACAGCACTGGTATATGATTTTGCTTGTTTTTTTCCCAGTCTTTTAATGAAGTTACCACTTTCTGGAAGCAACCATGAAAATAGTTATCTCTGGTAATGGTAACCAGAGAAATACTGCATTTTGGGTTACTAGACAACATATCCTCTGTTTCTCTTTTTTCCTTTTTTTCTTCAGTTTAAACTGGTAAAAACTAATTTACTTATAACTGGAATGGCAGTTGATTACTGTAGCTTTGGAGTTCTGTGGAGTGGTTTCACTGGTGCTGTGTTTTACTTCTAAGTTCAGATCTTTTTGTATGCTACACCCTTGTGAATCAAATTAGGAAGTCACTTAGGCAGGTTAAAACATTTTTCTGTTTCACATACAGTTGAATATTTCTACTTCATTGCTTGTTACTTAAATTTAAGAAATTGTATTTACAGCATACTAAAATATAAAATACTAAAAATACCACCAAGATATAAATGACACAAATTATTTTATTAAAGGAATTGATTTCATAAAAAACTCAGAAAATAGTATTCTGTAGCACCAGTAGTAAAATTTATTTTTCCACATATAAAGGCTCATTTATTTTTATAGCAATTTGATGACACATCTGCTTGCTTTATTCAGCTGAAAAGAAAATGTTGGTTCTTGGTGTTTTGTAAAATTGCTTTGTTAAATTATTTTCGAAATCGTTCAACTTTTAACAAATGACATTTGATACTAACATTGGAAAGCAATTTCAGCTAATTAAGTAGATACTTCTATAAACCACTGGAACATTAAGATGAAAAACTGTTCATTCAGGATTATTTTAATTGGTACAATTATTGTAATTTTGTTGCAATTATGTGTTGAGCTAAAAGCTTTTGTCTAAATCATTTGAGGGGGTTTTGTTAATATACATAAGTAAGAAGAAAAAAGTAAAATAAAAACTGAAGATAAACCTTATCTGACTACTTTTTCATTACGGTGCTTTAGACAAGTATATATTAAATTATTATTTTTAAAAAGTATGTTACATGTTTTCAGCAAATCTCTAGCAATGTTAAAATTGAGCAAGATCGTTTGAAATGTGACTTTTCTGGAAGGTTATTATGCTGATTCCAGTTTTGACACTGTTTAAATACCTTTTAATAAAAAGGGTGAGATTAACTTTTGAGGGATTTGTGAGTTGTATAAAATCTATTGATGTATTAATTTAAGAAGTGTAGCTTTTTAGTGATTATAGAAATTAAAAATGAAAATGCTATGGAAGGTGCCACGTTCATCATTCTGGTTATTATGTTCTCTGCAATCATCTTTTGCCCAGGCCAGGTTTAAATAAATCACTTCCTTTTAAGCAGACAAATATTCCTGTAAGACCTCCCAGTGAGGCACTATTTCTAAATATTTAACCTGCTTTTTGTTTTGGAGTTTCCTTTTATGGCCTCCTACTTAAAACTCAGGGCATATAAAGTTACTGTGTTTCTTATTTTGATAGTAGTGTGTTCTCAGTGCTAGAAGGCAACATATCAATTGAGCAGTGGGTGGTTGGTGCTGAAACTGTCCACTAAGTAGACCTACATGAGGCTAGGCATATAACAGAAGTAAATAGTGTACCTGAGGATGTGGCAAGAAGGAAGTTCAGATGGAAAAGTAACAGGGAAAGAAAAAGGAATGGAGGAAAAGCTAATCGGAAGATAACAGAGGAGTATTTTTAGCTTTTTTTGGTAACTTTGTAATGTAGAGTAGTAAGTCATGTTTCTAAAATACTTCCCAGATAATTTTAAATGCTTACAGAATAGTTAATGTGCATTAATGACATATCTCAAAAATGCGCCTGTGGATATTTCAAATCCCTCCAAGCAACACTGATTGATACTAGTTTAGGATAGAATACAGACGCCTTAGTTTTAGCAACTCTGTAAACAATTTTAGGGAAGAAAACTTTTATGTTTAACCTGTGTAAGTCAATTTGTGAAGCTTTTGTACTTCTTGGGGAATTGATAAAGTTGGGAAATAAGTTGGAGATGATGGCTTTTTGTGTCTGCTGAACATTTTTCTCAAAAGTATTTATGCAAAACCTGAGAACATGGGAAAACATTGTGGGGTAGGGTGATAAGCCGGAAATGCATCTTAGCTACATATTACTAGTGGCCCATATCCTGCCTCTTACCCCACAATAAATGTGATGTAGTCTGTCTCAGGCAGAAAGAGGAGATAAAATACTTGCTTCATATTCAGAAAAGACTTGTGTCTCATATTGCTGTAAAAGCCTACCACTGTGCAGCAGCATGGAATATCAAGTTTGGAAGCTGATGCTCTAGTATTCCTTGCAACAACTTGCTGGTATGCCCATAAAATAAATTTGCCTCATTAGATCAACTCGGTCATAAGAAGCTGCTTCAGAAGAGCAAGATAAAGGACAGATCAGGTAATCCAAATGCTCTGCAAAGGAAGTAATATTTCTGTGGTCCTGGTTGACATTAATTTTAGCTACTAAGCCACTAATGTAGCATAGCAGTTGTACCTTTTTGCCTTCCATTTCTGGGTAGTAATTGCAGCAGATTGATGGATAGTGTGTGACTTACTCTGAGAAGTGCAACTCATGATTCCGTGAGCAGAGTATTTGCCATGGACTTTTGGAGGAGGACTGTCCTTTTGCCAGGTCCTGAGGTTTAACTGTATGCCATAACGTAGACCCAAAAAAGAATCCTGTGCTGGAGACTAGGATGAACCGTGGCCATCTGTAATGCTAGAGGACCTGCAAATGTTTGCTGAATTTCCAAAGTCCTACAGGTGGAGGTATTGAGTTAGAGAATCTCTGCATAAAGCCATAAAGTAGCTTTGTAACTGATGTTCAGTAATGAAAATACCCAAACCAGATTAATGCAATATTCTTATATTTCACTTGTGTCAGTGATCTTGTTGGACTTGTCAGTTAGACATAATTCCTTTTTGTTTACAGAGCAGCTTAGAGCAGTCTCAGTCTCTTCTGTGCTACTCTGTTTTGCTGCATTTCCACCTGTGCAATAAATGTATTGATTTTTTAAAAATTGTTTTGCTTTCTGTAATTCAGTTAACACTGCAAAGCTGTGCATGAGTCCACACATTTGTAACTGTATTAACATTTCTTTTGATTACAAAGAATGCCCGTGCAGGGTGTATTCTGGAAAGTTGTATTAAATTTAGATGTTTTTATTATGACTCAATGAGAGTGCATGATACTGGGTGTGGGAGATTAGTTTAATAAATACCAATCTTTTAAGGATCAAAATGGTTTTTTTTCTGAAATAGTCAAAAAAGCAGGAACACTCAGAAGAGATACTTTACCTACTGTTACTTGAATAGAATAGAGTCAGTTTTGCAAAGCAAGCTTTTCTGAATACCTACCATAATAGGAGTTTTTTAAATAGCTGTTGCATCTACTCAGTGAAGTCTCCGTACTGCTTAATATGTGCTGAGGCATTTATAATTTTTGTATAAATAGATACATCAACCTATAGCTTTTTTTGGTCTTTGTTAAGATAAAACATTGATTCCTGTATGTTTTAGTATCAAGTATGTGATGATTTCTTACTCCTGCCTTTATACAAGTGTGTAAATGAACAACTGCTCTTTTTCAATGTCCAAGTAACCTGTTGCAGATTTCAGTTTGAAACAATATTTGCAGCATTATTCTTCAGGTATTGATAGTACTGCAAAAATTTCAGGAGTGTTTTGTGTGAGAGCTTTTAATCCAGAAAAAAATGCACTCTTAGGCATGAAGATACGCTGTCACTGTACCAACCACACATGAGAAGAACAGGATAAATATCTTCAGAGCAAAGCATTTTATTATTAGTATTTGATTTTTAGGTATTGGAGATCAGATGTCTAATTAGCAGACTATTAAGCATCTGAATTTCATATTGCATCCCAGAGTGGCCCAGGTTTTCTAGTTTTCTGTTTCTCAGTATCAAACCTTCTGAAAAAAATTTTTTTGGTGTAATTTTTAATGAGAAGTTATTTCATTATTTTAAACAACATTTTTGTCTTAAACTGTATTGAGAGAAAAATTCATAAGGCACATGATAGATAAAACATAACATGCATTCATGCTTGTGCCTTTTGGTGCTCTGTTAACCAAAGCAAATTAATTAGATCTGTTGCTTCTTACGGAGTACAAAACTTAAATTACTCTGATCCGCATAGTTACTTGCTCCTGTAAACACATAAGGGGGGGGAAAAATAGTGGTGTGCAAAGAATAACTTGTAGTTTGTTTGTATTCACCTTCAGGGAGAGAGGTTTGGAAAGAGCAGGGCGAAATTACACCCTTCAAGGTGTAAGGACTTGCACCTGTCTGGGAGCAGCAGGGCAGGCTGCTCCATGAGAGAAGGCAAGCTGGGAACTGAGGAGGGCAACAAGACAGGTAGGCTGTTGTCCTTGTGAGAAGGGGGTGCAGTCCCACAACAGCCAAACAGGAAGATCAAAGCAGGTTCAGTGACAGTAACCAGAGACAGCAGACGGCCCAGTGGTCTGTAGCCATGAGGTATGTTTTAGGTCAAGCCAGGAAACTAAGTCATTGAGTCAAGGTCATGAGCAGTAAGGTATATAGATGTAGCTCAGGCAAGGACCAAGGGCAAAGACCTGAGCTAGAAGGCAGTTCTCAAATCAAGCAAGAGGGGCCTCCAGTGAGGCTTCTTGCAGCTCTTACCACAGCAGTTGATCCTGAGTTACTCAGCTGCACTATATTGGGAATTGGCCTTGAGCACAGGCAGTGAAACCCCTGGCTGGAGGCTGGAGAAAGAGGTGAGAGTCTGTTGGCATACTCCAGGACTTGGCATAACCAACCAAACAGGGGAGTGTGGGCACAGCACAGCCTTCAGTGTGGAGAAAGGTAGCTGATGCTACTGCCATTTTACCACCACCTGATTGGGTGGTGAAGAGCCACATCCTGTGGTACTGGCCATCTTCTGCAGTAGGTGGAGAATAGGTAGGCTGTGTCATGTATAGCCCACCAGCCTAGCATCCAAGATGTGCTGACAACATTCAGTGCTGGACCCACATTTGGACCATGGTGGTTATTTTCTAACTCAGTCATGGAAGTGCAAGGTGAACATAAGCTAGAAGAACTTTGGAGCAAATTCAGTCTCTTGAAGGGAAGATAAGATGATGTACCTATATGTACTTGCAGTAAATTATTTTTATTTGAGGAAAAAGCCAGAAATAATCCATCGTTGTTGGCATATAAATTAATCCACACTGAAAGCGGTTTTTAATTTTAGCTGCACGTGGAAAGGACACGTGCAGAATAGTGGAATGAATTTTTAAGGTTCTCTTCTGTCAATGTAATGTTCTGTTTTGGGCTCATTCCTTTTAAATTCAAGTAGTTTCTTATGGAAACAGACACTCTGTAACACTCACAGTTTTTGATATTTCTGATTTAAGAGAATAACTCTTCTGCCTCAGGAAAATCTAGCCCCCAAATGAGAATAGGGTGTTCACAGTGCTTTGTTTCTAGATCCATGTGCTTATATTTTAGAAGTAACTCCTGAAGTGCTGTATATGCTAACCTTTTCTTTTTTATCAGAGAAGTACAGGCACATGCAGTTTTTGTTGCTCTTTGCCAAAAGATTATCATTTACATAAATATTTCCTTCAAAGGCATAGTTTAAGACATTGAGCTGAGGAGGTTAGAATAGAGACTTCAATCTGCACACCAGCAGTGGGCTATTGGCTTCTGAACAGTAGCTTTGTTCATCGTATTCAGAACACTGTTCGCATTCAGACTTAAGCAGAGCTGGCATTAAAATTCAGCTAATTTGTTTCATGTGATTCATCAGCTGTGTGTTTTATTTAAATCTATGTCACATTCTCTTTTGGCTTTTTATTTTGTAGATTTAAGTGTTGAAGTAGGCCACTCTTTAACTCTTCAGTCCCTGACTTAAAAAGTTATGTAATTTTTATTTTGCCAGTGTTGAACTCTTGTCTAGAATACTCACAGTAAATATATATATAACCAAAATGTGCATTAGTGTTTTTGGGGTTTTTTACATTTCTGATGTTTGATTAAAAGCATAGACTTTTAGAGTCAGTTTAGTTGAAGTTTTATATAAGGCAAAATAGAAGAACCTAAGGTAGTAGGTAAATACTGGTATAATATACACACTTCTCAGATTCTGTTGAATACACTTTGATACTGCCAATGTTCTTCATATTTATATTTTTCTTACAGTTCACTTCTTGATGTGAGGATCACTTTTGGCTCCTGTTAGGTTTCTTTAAACACCATTGGAGAATGAGCTGTTTCCATTCTTTAAAACTGTAACCTGCTTCTAAGTGTTAAGTTTCTCCAGTTACAGAAGCACCACCTTTTAATCTCTCAAGGCTAGAGCCTCTGAAGCCTTGCAAGCATTGAACTTGCCTAAAGTGGATAATCCCACTACCATTCAGACAACTACTCATAATGATTTACATAATCAGAACCTTTGTTAGAAGAGGCTACACTTGCTTTTATACTTTCATTGTTACATTTTCCTATGTTGTAGAAGTAACATTTCACTGTGAATGAAGTTATTTGTAGATACTCCTTATGAAAGCAGAGTGTGGTAGTATCCTCCATGTGTTAGGTACATGGTCTGTTTTGATGTTTTCTGGTAAAATTTATAGGAACTTGTTGATTCTGCTTTTAGTGTAGAGCAAGACTATCCTAAAAGATCAGATTGAAAGATTAAGACACAGTTAAAATACATTTTTAATGTAAAAGAGTTGCACTTACTTCAACCATCTAGCATTGATTTTCAGTTCTTTTATTTCTCTTAACATTAAATGCTAAATATTCTGTGTAAATATGCTGCTGTTGTCTCTGGAATAATCCCATGGAACATAAAATTTACTTTTTATGGAGCATCTAAAAATAAAGATAAAATAAGATCATTGCTTTTAGTAAGATAACATTGTGAAATAAGGTAAGATAGTTCAGCTAATGATAGATTTAGTTTATTAGCTATATTAAAAATACAATTCAATTACAAGCAGATTTCTTTCTTAAGTGCTTTATTCTTTTCTCTTGAAAGACACATGGGTGCATATTTATTTAAGAGATTCTTGGTCGCACTGGGATAGATTATTGAGTGTACACGAGGGCTCCTTCCTCCCTCTCCATCCCTGTGTCAGTCCACTCCTTTCCCACCATAACAGTACTGGCAGTTGCCTTAACTACTTTAATTGTCCAGTAATCAGAAAAAGCTCTTACACTTTCTTTGTGCTGTGCTAACTTCTTTTTAGCAAGTTACAGCAGCTCACGGAGCAGTCAACGTGTCTATGCTAGTCATCCCTTTTCATGGAACTGTGATCATGTCTTTGGGAAAAGCCATTAACTAGTGAGGTGCCTCATTAATTTTATATTTATATAAAAGTTTTGGGTTTTGTTTTTTTTCGGGGTTTTTTCTATTAACTTTTTTCTATTTTTACTTTAAATACAGTGTGCTTACTTCACTGGTCTCCACATAGAGTGCTGTCATAGTCGCTTTACAGTCATTAATATAACCAAGTCAACCATTCTTTCACTGTTTCCGTTTCTTATTGTACTGACTGCAAGAAACATTTTTTCATTTTAGTAAGCTTTAATTTAGATTATTGTTTTTCCATTTGGTATCGCATGAGATACCAGTCATGCTACTATGAGATGAGATGTCAAATAAGGTAGGTCCATCTGACCAGTAGTGTCAGCTTCCATCACTTGCTTGCATTTGATAGGAGCTTTTAATAAACTTCCACAAGGCTAACATGTAATTGTTCTCCTTGTTCCCTCCTAAAACTCTCCTATGTGCTACTGCTTATGAAAAAAACACAAAAAACAAACCACTAATGCTTGACAATAATCATAATGCATCAGCAGTCCTTTATATGGATCATGTCCCATTGTTTTTTCTCTTCTGCTTGTGGCTTCTTCTCTTAGAAAGTTAATTACTTGAAAGCAGGCAGCCATTTTTTCCATTTCCTATTATGAAATCATGCTCAGTTGGGTTTTGATCAGTCTAAGATGCCTGAGTGTTCCTGTTAGAAGAAATGGTATTTTAAAAATGA
The DNA here is from genome assembly GCA_020745705.1 of Hemiprocne comata. Lineage (NCBI taxonomy): Eukaryota > Metazoa > Chordata > Aves > Apodiformes > Apodidae > Hemiprocne > Hemiprocne comata. The sequence goes on from CM036588.1 coordinate 89,272,929, forward strand.
GGTTTTTAACCATGGAGTTTCTGCTTGGGGTATCAGAATTTGAATGGATATTTAAGGTTAATGTTGACACATGTTAACTTCCCCTTACTTTGGATTTGATGTTACTGATCTATAAATTCCTGATCTGATTTTAGTCTTTGATATGACTTTTTTGAGATTTCCCTGGAGTGTACAATTAGATCAGATTACTTAGCAGTTCGAGATTATTTGCGTATTTGAAAATGTTAAATTGTTCTGTTTACAGACAGTGAAAATGGAGTGAAGCAAACTAGTATTTCACCCTAGAATATCACTAGGCAAATGGAAGTCATGCTGTAATGAACATGGTTTATGATTTATTTAATTCCCCCCCCCCAGAATTTCAAAGAATATTCCTACAACTAAAGATGTTGAACCTCTGCTTGAAATTGATGGAGATATACGCAACTTTGAAGTATTTTTATCTTCACGAACACCTGTTCTTGTCGCACGTGACGTAAGAACCTTTTTGCCATGTACTGTGAACTTAGATCCCAAGCTACGAGAAATCATTGCAGGTGAGTGTGCTTTCAAATAAACGGAAAATTACAATTGTATTTTTTTTTTATTTTAGGTAGAGATACTTTGCATGTTATGCAGAACCCTGATTTGTTCATCAGATCAGACCTTCAGATTGTCTGATTTGACTTTCAGTAACAGGCCATTCAATTTCACTTAGTAGCTTTGCTGTAAAGGCCAGATCATACTAGACTGAATAATCCCTTGCAGGGGGCAATCCACTTTCTTGATTGGAAGACTGCTTCAGCAGATGGAGGTAGCTAGTACACCTCTACCTGGGGATAGGTGAGGAACTGACTGAGAGCTTATGGGTCAGGATTAAAGGGTGGGCAGGCGACATTATAGTGGGGGTCTGCTACAGGCCACCTGACCAAAAAGACCAAGCAGATGAGGTGCTTTGTAGACAGATAGGAGCAGCCTCATGTTCACAAGCCTTGGTGCTGACAGGGGACTTCATCCATCCCGATAGCTATTGGAGGGACAACACAGCAAGGTATAAGCAATCCAGGAGGTTCCTGGAATGCATTGATGGTAACTTCCTCGTCTGAGTGATAGAGGGGCCAACAAGGAGAGGTGCTATGCTCGACATTTTTCACACCAACAAGGACAGGCCAGTGGACAAAGTGAACCTTAAGGGCAGCCTTAGCTGCAGCAACCATGAGATGGTGGAGTTCAAGATCCTTAGGGCAGTGAGGAGGGCGCACAGCAAGCTTGCTGCCCTGGACTTTGGGAGAACAGACTTTGGCCTCTTTATGGACCTGCCTGGTAGAGTACCATGGGATAAAGCCCTGGAGCGGGGAGGAGCCCAAGAAAGTTGGGTAATATTAAAAGATCACCTCCTCCAAGCTCAGGATTGATGCGTCCCAACAAAGAGGAAGTCAGGCAAAAACACCAGGAGGCCTGCATGGGTGAACAAGGAGCTCCTGAACAAACTTGGACATAAAAGGGAAGCCTACAGAGAGTGGAAGCAAAGACAGATAGCCTGGGATGAATACAGAGAAATTGTCTGAGCAGCCAGGGATTAGGTTAGGAAAGCTAAAGCCCTGGTAAAATTAAATCTGGCCAGGAACATCGATGGCAACAAGTAAAGCTTCTATAGGTATGTTCACGATGAAAGGAAGACTGGTGAAAATGTGCACCCTCTCCAGCAGGAAACAGGAGACATGCTTACCCAGGATATGCAGAAGGTTGAGGTACTCAGTGGCTTTTTTTGTCTCAGTTTTCATGGGCAAGTGCTCAAGCCACACTGCCCAAGTCACAGAAGGCAAAGGCAGGGACTGCGAGAAGGAAGATCTGCCCACTGTAGAAGAGCAGGTTCAAGACCATCTAAACAACCCGAAGGTGCGCAAGGCCATGGGGTCTGATGAGATCTATCCGTGGCTGCTGAGGGAACTGGCAGATGAAGTTGCTAAGCCACTATCTGTTGTGTTTGAGAAGTCATGGCGGTCCAGTGAAGTTCCCACTGACTATAAAAGGGAAAATATAATCTCCATTTTCAAAAAGGGAAGGAAAAACAACCAACAAACCCAGGGAACTACAGGCCAGTTAGTCTTACCTCTGTGCCCGGCAATATCATGGAGCAGCTCCTCCTTGAAATTATGCTAAGGCACATGTAAGATAAGGAAGTGATTGGTGACAGCCAACATGGCCTCACCACGGTCAAATCATAACTGACAAATTTGCTGGCCTTCTGTGATGGGTCTACAGCATTGGTGGATAGGGGAAGAGCGACTGATGTCATCTGCTTGGACTTGTGCAAAGCATTTGACACTGTCCCATGTGACATCCTTGTCTCTGTATGGGAGAGACATGGACTTGACGGGTGAATGACTTGGTGGACAAGGAACTGGTTGGATGATTGCATTCAAAGAGTTGTGGTCAATGCCTCTATGTCCAAGTGAACACCAGTGACAAGTGGTGTTCTTTAAGGATCAGTGTTGGGACTGGCACTGTTTATCATCTTCGTCGGTGACAACATTGACTGTGAGCGTTAGCATACCATCAGCAAGTTTGCTGATGACACCAAACTGTGTGGTGCAGTCAACATGCTGGAGGGAAGAGAGGCCATCTAGAGAGACCTGGACAGACTTGAGAGGGCCCACACAAACCACATGAATTTCAACAAGGCCAAGTGCAAGGTCCTGCACATGGGTCAAGGCACAAATACAGGCTGGACAGAGAATGTATTGAGAACAGTCACGAGGAGAAGAACTTGGGGGTGTTGGTTGATGAGAAGCTCAATGTGAGCTGGCAGTGTGTACTTGCAGCCCAGAAAGCCAACAGTGTCCTGGGCTGCATCAAAAGAATAGTGACCAGCAGGTCGAGGGGGGTGATTCTTCCCCTCTACTTTGCTCTAGGGAGATCCCACCTGGAGTACTGTGTCCACTTCTGGAGCTCCTAATGGAAGAAGGACATGGAGCTCCTGGAGCAAGTCCAGAGGAGGGCCGCAAAGATGATCAGAGGGCAGGAGCACCTCTCCTATGAAGACAGGCTTAGAGAGTTGGGGTTATTCAGCCTGGAGAAGAGAAGGCTCCAGGTAGACCTTCCAGCAGCATTCCAGTATCTGAAGGGTGCCTACAGAAAAGCTGGGGAGGGACACTTTACAAGGGCTTGTAGCAGCAGGATGAGGGAGAACAGTTTCAGGCTGAAAGAAGGTAGCTTTAGATTAGGCATTAGGAAGAAATTCTTTCCTGTGGGAGCGGTGAGACAGTGAAACAGATTGCCCAGGGAAATTGTGGATGTCCCATTCCTGGAAGTGTTCAAGGCCAGATTGGATAGGGCTTTGAGCAACCTGGTCTGGTGGGAGGTGTCCCTGCCCATGCAGGGGAGTTGGAACTAGAGGATCTTCGAGGTCCCTTCCAACCCAAACCATTCTGTGATTCTATGATTCCAAGCAAAATCTCACTCTTTTTTACCTTTTTATTTTTCAGATGTTCGTGCTGCAAGAGATCAAATGAATATTGGAGGACTTCCTTATCCCACGTTGCCTTTACATGAGGCACCTGCTAGAGCAACATCTCTGTTCAGTCAGCCTTCATCAGCTTGCTCTTCTACAACCTCTTTCAATGGACCTTTCAATACTGGAGTTTTATCACCGCAACCTCACAGCAGTTACTATAGTGGTATGACGGGACCCCAGCATCCGTTTTACAATCGGGTAAATAATTGAGAACCAATTAACATTATTTTGATTTAATCTGGTAATATTGCAGATGCCCACTCTAGAGTATTAAAAGACCCATGCAAGTTTTATCAGAAAAATATATTACACAAGGGGAAAAAAAGATCAAATCATTGTGAGATGCTGCTCAATTGTAGGATATTTCAGGTTTTTTTTTTTAATTTTGTTTTTGTGAGGTCAATGTGCTCAGTCATTCACATAGTTGATCACAGACTTTGGAAGGGATCCCAGCTTTATTTTTGTGATTTTGATCAAAACATGCAGAGACTCAAGTGAGGAACTACATCACAAGAATGTATATCTGTCTTCCTTTTTGTTTCTTTTTAAAGTTTTTCTGGGATCTTTTCCCTAAATGTAACATAAATTACGTAAAACATACATTTTTGAGTTATTTGTGGGCCTCAGAAAACTTACTCCTGGGCATGGCTCACTTGAAAATTGAATGAAGTACTTCACTGTATAGTCAGATCAAGTCTAAATTTTCCATTTTTATGTTATGTATTCAGTATTTTTAAACTTTAAATATTTACTATTTTCTTTCTGCAGTGCTATCAGGAAAAAAAAATAGAAAGCTGTTACAAGTCATAGCTTCCTTATGTGTACAGAAAACTTTAAAAAAAAACCAACTCAACTTTAAGTAAATCTGTCTGTAGGTAAATGTTTAAGCTATTAAGCTGGAAAGAAAACTGAGTCATTCCTAAGTCAGTGTCTGTTAACCAAGGTAGAAAAGAGTACACACAGCTTTAAATTATCTGTTCTAAAATTATTCTTATATACCCTCAATACAGTGACAATATACTGTTTTATTGAAAATAACTTTAAATTACATAAATTTTGAAGTAGTTCAACACTGGTAAATACTTATCACTTGAATCTTTGTGCTGAGACTAGGTCAGCTTTGTTAAAGTAGGTGTTTAGTTGGAATTTTGGTGTCTGTGTCACTGTACATGACAAGGTTTAAAGTATGGGATGTTACACAGGTGAAACTTGTATGGTTTTCTGGCTCTAATAAGGATTCCAAAATAAATTACTGGTGAGTCATAAGCTGTTCTTCCAATCAGTGTATTTGTTAGTTAGTGTTAAGTGCATACACAGGCTTTCAGGCATCCTTAATTTTTTGTCTCATGAAGACTGAAATAATTCTGGTTTGGCCTTTCTGTCTGAAATTTTATACTGCCCTTCAAAGGTATAATTTGTTTTATTGTTTCACACTTTCAAATATTGACAAAGAGCTATATTAATTACTTTGGAGTCATAAAGGTACTCTCATGAACACCACATACTGAGGTAAGTGGTGATAACCTTATAATAATAATAGAAAATTATTAACCTTATAATAATAATAGAAAATTATAATAATAATAGAAAATTTAGATTGAAATATTATTATTTTTAGACCAGTAAATGGTTCCTGTCCTGTTGTTTTTAAGCATTAATTTGGGCTTAAGAAAAAAAGCCTTTGACCTGTTGGGGGAAAATTTCCAAGAAATGCCAATTTTTTTTTACTATGTATATTTCCGCATTCTTCTTTAGATGCTCCTATGTTATGGACCTTGAACTTCCAGTGACATCATCTATTAATTTATTTTTTTTTAAACCCTGTTCTCCCTCTGTAGACCTGTACAAGAAAGATTATAGTCCCATTTGGCAGCTCTTCAGCTTGGCACTTTGGCTGTCACTATAGGACTGTGCTAGACACGTACATTTTAACACTGTTCTAAAGGCCTGGCTACAAGTTGGATTCAAGTTCAGCTTCTCAAAATTGCTGTTACCATGAATCTCTGTAGATACCGTGTTTCTTACAGGGACGGTCAAAGTGGTGTGCCAGTTTAATTGGGATTTCCTGGATGGGAACCAGAAATTACGGTTTGCGAAGACATTTTTTGCAAAAGAGCAGCAAATTCTCTCATATCTTGGAAAAACAATATGCAACACACGCTTTATAGGCTATCTGCAAACTTTGAGAACAGCTCTACAGTGGTTTATGCCCAACATGTAATTACGTTGATCTCATGTTTTCATATCTGTATGACTGTACTTCAAATGAAGATTGAGTCTGTAGACTTCAAGCCTATAATGGAGGATCAATCCCATGGTTGGGAAGCAGTGGAGTAACTGAAGTGGGCTCAAAGCAGAACTAAAAATAATGAAAGAATTTTGGGATAATTGCCTTATTGGACAGATTTTTTTCATTGATTTGTAGTTTGGTGTCTCGCAACCAACAACCAGGTGCTCACTCTGTGTTTCAGAGGACAGCTTTGCAGTGAGAGCCAGTCACTTGAATGGGGTTTGATCATGAGCATTTTGTGCTTGAGGATTTTCCACATGGTTTAAGCTGGTAGTGGAAAACTGAGGCATTTAATTATTCCAGAAATAACATGAACGTTTTTGAAGATGGTTTCATTTCCATAAAATACCATCGAATCTGTGCCTTATGGCAGCGAAAGAGTTTTAAATCAGTGAATTTTCTGAGTCATCCTCTACTAATAAATGGAAGGCAAAGGCTAGGCATTGGTCCTCCTACCTATTTAATCCAAACCAAACTTCCACATTTAGACTAAAGCTTACAGTACATATCATGCAACTTCATATATTGGATGACCACAGGAACTCTTTGTGGTAATTGTGTGAAAAGAGTGTGCAAAGAGTACTTCTAGGAGCTAAGAATATGAAACCATTTGTATTTGACAGAAATAGCTCAAAAGTTACAGCATGTGACATCGAAGTAATTGATACGCACGGGAACGAAACTTTTAATTTCTCAGTTCCAAAGTGGAATACTTCTGCAAATTGTATCCCTCCCGTATATGTTGTCCATCGAGTCATAACATCATTTATGCTGAATTTGGTGTTGTAGACTAAGAATCTTGTCATGTGCAGCAACACAAACCAAATAGTATGATCTATTTTGTTAAATAGCTGGGTAATACAGCCATTATTTTGGGTTTTCTGTGTTTTTTGTGTGTGTTTTTTTAAGAACTGGGTGATGAATTGAAAGCAATGAGCACTGTAATTCTGCTTTCTTTAGGAAAGACTCTATTGCTTTCCATTACATTGCCTTAAAACAGAATTGCAAAGGAGATGAAAAACTTTATTTCAAAACCTAAATCAAATTTACAGACAGTTCAAACCAAAATTTCAAAATATTGGAAAAGCAGTTTGTACTTCCAACTGCACTGCCAGCGGTAAGGTTCATAACTCTTAAATGCACACCCCCTGCGTGCACACACACAGAGGTTTTATTGCATGCCAGTGGGTAGCGTGGGAATTTCAGGCAATGTGTTTTTACAGTTGATTTTGAAACTTGAAAGATTGGAACATGTGGAATGCTCTGTTGGAAGTATATTTGTAATTTTGACATCTCTGCATTTTCTAGAAGTGACTTTATTAAAAACCTGAGTTCTCATTTCGGCCCTTTGCACTCATGTGCTGACAACTTTGGAAACTTGGATAGTGTTTCTTTCTTGAAATTTGTTTTTTAGTAAAAAGGGATAAAAAGGAACCTGGTTATAAAAGTAATGATTAAAGTAACTGGTATTTGTGGAGGAAAAAAAAATATTTCTATTTTTTAAAAACGTTTTTTTCTATATTTTAAGGTAATTAACATTGTCCTTTAAAATGGTATTTGTATTGAACAACATGCATTGACATATTTTCAAAAACCAAAGCTCAAATACTTTCTGCTATGAAGATCTACTTACAGATTTATAAAATCTATTATTTGTGGAAGCCTTCAGATTGGTTACCACAAATGTGGGAAGTTCTAGTGATGCTATTATGCATCACATTTATTTCTTCCAGTTCAGTTGTCTTCAGTTTTATGAAACATTGCAAGTTTTACTGAGCATCTGATTTTGCGTTTAGCGTGTCGGAGAGAGTGAAATTATCAAAATTATCCTTAAATGATCATTTTCTTATAGTCAGAACAGAAGTTAGAGTATAGCTACCAAAACCACTCCAACTCTGTTCCTTGAGAATGTGCCAGAGTACCCATTGGTGCTGAGGGACTTTGAAGAACTTACTCCAGAGCTTTTGTTTGAATTCTGTTCAATGCAAAAAGTAAAGAAAGCTATTAGTAATTGCTATTTTTCAGTTTATTAAGCTCAACTAGAGGGTGTGTTTTGTTGAAATAAGTTTTATTTTATTATTACATTTTGATTTGTGTAATTGTTTGTCCCTTTTTTTGTTACATTTTTTTTTTTCATAGCCATTCTTTGCCCCATATCTTTACATGCCAAGGTATTACCCTGGCAGTTCTCATCTCATCTCACGTCCACCACTAAAAACGAGTTTGTCCAGAGATCAGAACAATGGCCTAGTAAGTATTTTGAAGGATAATTAAAATACTAACCAAAACAATAAATATAGTGACTAATGAAAATAAAGTTTATTAATGATTATTCACTATTAGACAACTACAACGTATATTACAAATAGTTTAAGCAAAGGTGTTATTCACATGTAAAATGTATTTTGTTTTAACTTCAGAAATAACTTAGAGAGGAAAACGACTTCTAACATCCTGGTATCAAGATTGGAGGAGTATTATTACCTGTAATATTGTCAGGAAAATATTTTAATGAACATGCCAGTTGTACTACATAAAGAAATTGATACAGTATAATAGTGTAAGGAAAAAAATACTACTTGTAAATTTATATTTAAAGTTTATAAGATAAAATGGCATCCTTAAATGTTGTTGAGAATGCTAGAAATTGGAAGGCCGAAGTAAAAGGTTAAAAGGAATGTTTTAAATATTTAAGTAAAACAAAATACATTTTCTCTTAAGTATGTGTCAGTTGTAGCTTGGTTTTGTAAGTACATATAAATCAACTTTATTTAGCCATTGAAAAGGAAAAACAAGCTGACTTTTCTAACTTCCTGTACAATAATAAAATTCCCATTTAACAGTATTTTACTGACAGATGGCTGTTCAAACAGAATTAAGAGCTAAGGAAAGCTAAAAATGTAGAAGTCTTACTTGTCAATCAGTTTATTTCTACAATCTTGATACAATGAGCAAAGCTATTAAAAGGTGGCAAAATCTTTAATCACTTAAGGAGAACAAATGTATTTCTGTTGAATTATGTGTTATTACAAGATCATTTTCATTCACTGTTTACTTCATATTTTTTGTTGAGACCTTGATCATTTTACCCAAACCATAATATTTTGTTGTTGTTAGGATGTTATCAAGGAGGATGCTGATGAGGGGCTTCCTTCACCCACAGACCCCTCAATGGTAAACGAGTAGTCATGTGGTGTGGAAATTTTAGCATCTCATTGCTTTTTCAGCAGTAATGAGTCTGCATTAATCATAACTGCAGTTCACTAACACTGCATCAGTGGCTTTGGTGGGCAAATAGAGTAGTTGAACACTAATGTAGTTCCTGAATGAGTTTAAGAGCTAATATTTCACTTATAAGATGTATTATATTTTTCCCTGTAGTTTTCCCCTTACCTTTCTCAGTAGCTGTGGTGAGCTTTCAGTTAAAAGAGCGTTGTGGTAGCTAAACAGAGTGAAGAATGGCAGCTGGTCATTCCGTGCTTAGATTTTAGAAAGAAGTAGCTGTGTTTTTTCCTGCTTCAGTGAGCTCGCTCATCTGTTCCCTACTTCTTTAGTTGGTGGCATAAAGCTATTGCAGTTAACACAGTATAGAGCAATTTTCCATGGAAATATAAAAAAAAATGCTGGTCATGAGCTTATTCTTGAGTCAGAACATTAACATCTACCTTTTCTCTGACTTGTTTTATCCTAAGTGTTCTCACAAAGATGTCATCTTTATGGGTATCCATTTTAACCCTGTCTGTGGGAATCGATGGAAAATCTTGATTTATTACCAAAGCAAAGAGTTTAATATGATTATCATCATACTCAAGACTTGCTGATGATGATTGTTGGCAACAGTTATAGTTCGACCTTGGTTTCTAGTAAGAATTGCAAAAACGTATTTCCATTATTGTGTAATGGAAAAAAAACCCAAACTCCATACAAATTCTAGAATTGTATTTTGACTGCACATAACCAACCTTCACTAGCACCCATATATGGGTGACACAATGGAAAATGTACCCTGAAGTTCTTTCTTCCAGGTCATTAGCTGTCTTGTATGAAGGGATGACTTTGGGGTAAGTTCTTCTGGTAGTATATTTTTGGAGATGCTGATGCCTTCCCTGTGTTTGATTCCTTGTCTCAGTATCCCACTCTATTCCCAGTCCTTTGCAGCTTGGCAGTACAAGGAGAAAAAGTAAAGACTTCTGAGAAAATAGTTGAGTGATGGCTTAAGTATGTATGTATCATGTGAGTGTGAGAAGGGACACAGGACAAGAAAGTTGAGATGTAGTCTCGGGGCATAGTAGTGAATGAGCTCCAGCAGCAGACCTGGATGTGGTTGCTTTTCTGCTTACTACTCTGAGCGTGTATCTTAAGCACACACAGGCTGCAGTTTCAAGCAGCAATTTCAGATACTCTTGTAAGTTATGTAGTCTGTTGGCTTATAGGTACATAAATCGAGGAGTTAGAACATTAACAAGAAACTTTGTATTAGATCTGTTTTTGTGTTTAATTTAAACTACTGTGAATGTGTGTAGTACGGTGCATCAGATCATACAATTTTCTAAGGATTAGCAATATCTAACCTAAGTATAAATCTGAAATTTTCAATATTTGAAAATCTCTTAGGTAGTTTACAAAAATATTGTTAGTCAGGACATGGTATTCTCTTCTCCAAGTTGCGGTTGCTCAGCCTGGAGAAGAGAGGACTGCAGAGAAACCTTATAGCAGCCTTCCAGTGCCTGAAGGGGTCTAGAGAGGGACTTTTTACAAGGGCATGTAGTGGTACGATGAGGGAGAACAGTTTCAAACTGACAGAAGGTAGATTTAGTTTAGATATTAGGAAGAAATTCTTTCCTGTGAGGGTGGTGAGACACTGAAACAGGTTGCCCAGAGAAGTTGTGGATTCACCTTCCCTGGAAGTGTTCAAGGCCAGGTTGGATGGGGCTTCAAGTAACCTGGTCTAATGGGAGGTGTCCCTGCCAGTGCAGGGGGTTGGAACTAGATGACCCGTAAGGTCCTTTCCAACCCAAACCATTCTATGATTCTACGATTCTGCATGCCTGACAGGATGCCTCATCAGGTTTTCATCTATTCTATAAGCATTTCTTTTGCAGACACTACTGAAATTTCTTTGAAAGGAAACAGGTACTGCAATTATCCAGAGGCAATTGGTGCAATAATTTCATCCAGCTATTTAGGTAGCTCCTATTTGATGGGTCATTGCCACTATATAAATGATACAGTTTTACTTAAATGGGTTGGTGCATGCAAAGTAGTAAATAAAAAAACTCCACAAGGTGCCATAGAATCATAGAATGGTTCAGGCTGGAAGGGACCTTACAGGTCATCCAGCTCCATCTCTGAAGCCTGTCCAGGTCCCTCTGGATGGCATTGCTTCCCTCCAGCATGTTGACTGCACCGCACAGCTTGGTGTTCTCAGCAAACTTGCTGTGGGTGCACTCAATCCCACCATCCATATTTCATAAAAAGGTATTAAACAGTGCCAGTCCCAGTACCAATCTCTGAGGAACACCACTTATCACTTGTCTCTGGTTGGACATCAAGCTGTTGACCACAACTCTGAGTGTGACCATTCAGCCAATTCCTTATCCACCAAGTGGTCCATCGAGTCCATGTCTCTCCAATTTAGAGACAAGGGTGTTGTAGTTAATGAACACCAAGATGTGTAACTGGTTGGATGATTGAATGCAAGAGGAGTGTGTAGAGTCAAAGATGTCTTTCATACAAATCTGGCAAGGAGCCAGAAATGTTGCCATTTTACATCTGTGTAAAATAGACAATAAGCCTTCTTCTAAATGTTCTAAGTCTTACAGGGCAAAAAAAAGTTTATTCAGGAGTATAATTTTTTTTTTTTTTTACACAGGTCATCATTGCTACTCATTGCATGAGTTGGCAGAGCTGTGTTGAGGTTGTTACGTGGTCTAGTTAAGGCCCTTCTGTTGTTAATCTGATGTTGGAGCTGACTGAGTTCTGAAATTTCTTATCCTAATGTTAGTCATGTAAAATCAGCATAAATCGAGGTTAGCTTAATTGAAATCAGAAATATTTTGAGATCAGTCACTCAGTATCAGTAATTTGACCTGGGCCAACTTGTATATTTGAATTCTGTTGCTGGTTATAAAACTTGTCTATCTCAGTCTGTAGTTTGCTGTTCTTTACTGAGTGGATCAAAACACAGATGTGAAACCAGTAAGTTTACAAACATGTATGTGTGTCAAGATGAGGGTGCATTGCAAATTACAGGATAATGGCTTAAGTCACTAAAGAAAGTAGACTTGAATGAAGATGTCAGCCTTTGCGTATCTGTGATGGAGGCAAACGTGCATTTCTGCTGACTTTACTATACAAATGGTTATTTCTGACTGCAATAACTTCTAGAGTGCTCTTCTGAAGTGTTTATTGCTGAATGGTAGTGATACCAATATCTGTCCACACTATCCCTGTTAAGTCAGAAATGAAACTAGCATTAGCAGTGGTTATCTGTCATAAACTTAGTTGTATGCTTTATTTTACAGTGTCAGTTGTGACTTGTTAGGATGCAGCTTGTTGCAATGTAATTACTTTGCTTAAATATTTTTTTCATACTGCATTGAATATATAATACCTTAAGATGTAGTATGTGTGCTTTGAGTGAGAACTAATGTGGCCCAGAGCATGTAGTGTAGATAAACATACAGTACTCTTTAAGAAACTGGAAGTGCTTTTCAAAAGTTTGAGCATGAATGAAAGTGTGTGGCATGGGAGGTTTTTTATGGGGGGGGAGGGGTGTGTGGATGTGTGTGTATTTAGATACAAATTTTCAAAGTTATTTGAGATACATTGGTGTTACAATCTTGAGATGGCAGATAAATATTTGGTTAAAAGCAGGATTTTCCATCAGAAACATAATGTAAAACTTCTATGCAAACAGAAGACAGGAAGTGTAACTTTTTTTACAAGTGCAAAACAGAGTAGTTTGTTCAAAAGAAAATAGTATTTGTATAGCATATACTAAATGTATATTATGAAGGCCTATCTTAAAGGTTTCATCACATTATGAAAATACCCTGTTTCTGTCCTAACAGTGATTTCCTCTGTTTAGTTCAAAGCATGTCATCTGTATGTTCAACCTTTGTGATGTCACTTTAAGCTGTTGTTTCTTTTCATTCTGTTTTTTCCTTCTCTCAAAGCTGTGTAAGTCTGGGTTAAACAAAAGCAGACAGGTACAGCCACTTTCTGTAAATTATTATTCACTTATTTCAGAGTCATTTCAGAAGCTATGGTACTTGCGCTTCATGCTGGGCTGTCTGTAAACTAATGCTCATTACTAGCCTTGAGGTTTGTTTTGACAAGCTGCTTTTAGCTCTTGCATGGCAAATACTTTTCAGACTAATGTTCTCTAAGCATCTTTAACAAAACCACTAAGGCTGAAAAATGTGTCAGTTTAAGCACAGTTTTAATTCACTTACTTGATGACAATATCCCTAAAGCTATTACATTACTTATTCTTTGGAGAGTGCTTTTTTAAAGAATGATTTTGATTAATGTGCATCTATTTAAAACAGTTCACACTTTAACAAAAATAGTCTAAATATTTTAGCGCTTTTCTGTATTTTTTTAATACACAGAAGGAAGAGTTTCCAAACTAACTCTTAATGCAAGCAGAAAGAATGACTTGTTCTTTGTTGTTAAAAAAATATCTTTATCTGAAGGAGAACAGTTAAATTAGAAGTGTTTAAAATTTTCTTCATTTATTTGTAGATATGTGATGGATAATGTATTTAATATATTCAGAGAACAAAGGCAATTGCTTACACATACTGCTTAGGGATCATTTATTTTAGCAGTACCACAATGTAATTTTGGCTTTAATTATTTATTTTATTTATAAGCTTGCTTTCAAAAAATAAGATTTGAATTAATACCTTTTCTTTATTGATGCATTCTCTTAATTCACACCAATAGTAAATAGTGTGTTTATGGGGAAATAATAGACAAAACTGTTGTTCTGAAGAAAAACGGAGTTATTTTTTTAAGGGGAAAAATAGACATGTACATTAAAAGTATGTGATAAATAGTTTAGGGATGAAGCTGTCATCCTTATCACGTTAAGGATAAAAGCCAGCCATCAACTGATGAAAATTGTAGCTGTGCTAAAAATCAGACTAGATTAAGACCTAAATAACATCCTTTAGATGCCTAATATGATAAATAATTAGGTATTGTAGGCACCTAATTAGGGAAACATTGGAGAATGTGCTAAGTAAGCGTTTTGTCCTCAGAAGGAATACCAAGCCCATAAGTTAGGTACCTAGACTATATTGTGATTATATTGCAAAACTTCTGTGCAGTGATTTAGGTAGGCTACCTACCCAGAGGATGAGGGTGTGTGTATATATATATATATTTAGTGCCCAGTTGACATATGAAAAAACCATAAAAAACATAAATGGTCAAAGGAACAAAGTTTAGTGCCCCAACTCTGTTTTCAGGCAAGTGTGCAAACTGCTGGGCTTAGATTCCCCTCAACATCCTGCAGTGCTCTGGATTTAGGTTGATATTTTGCCAGTTTTAGGTCTTTTTCAAGCATATTTGGCAGAGAACTTTAGGGGAATTACATGTAATAGTATCTAAACTTTGAAATTCAGAGTAGCTTAGGTGGGGAGCATACCTACTTCCCCAAATCAGGATGTCTAAAAGAACATTAAGTTAGAAATAACTTTCAGGTTAAATGCTAGTGGATAATAGGGTTTTGGAATCTTGCCTTGTAATTAGTAGTTGAATAAATTCTTCTTAAATACCCTGGTTTAGGTAATTCGGATATGATTAATGCCATTCTGTGTGATAATCCTTGGTTTTCATAAGCAATATATTTGTATCTATTAATTTATATTAATTCTGAAATTAAATAGTGTTGAAGTAATGCAATAAAAATGGAGAATAGTATTGCAACCATAAAAACAGTCTTCATTGGTGATTTGAGGAATATAGTCAAACTTGATTAACTGTGGATAGTCAAAATGCACTTTTACATCTCAGGCTTTACACATGTGGCGATGAGCTCTGAAGCTTTAGAAGCTCTTTTGCATCCTCCCAAAATGAGCTTGGTTTGGTGCATGGCCTACAGTGCTGAAACCAAAACTTCACACTCAGAAGAAGGGGAGGGTGCAGCCCTCCTCCCAGGAGGAGGGCATACAAGTATTTCATAGTTCAGAGAACTGGTTCTGATATTCCTTTTAGGAATTTGAAATCACTAGTGTAACTGTTTAGAGCTTTGCACCTTGCTCCTACTTAATGCACAGGTCCCCATCCAGGGAGAGTGGGAGTTTTTCTGAGAACATGCTGCCTTAGTATACTGACTACCTGCAGGTGCATTTGTTTTGGTTTTCCACGCTTTCTTTTAAATTCCCAGAAGCTGGCAACATTAACAGGACAACTCCTAAGTTACAGATCTGAGTTGTGAATAATTACTACCTAAGTCTTGCCGAAGTTTGAGATACATGAAGCATCCTCGTAGTATCTTAGAGGGATATCACAGGCAGTGCTGGTCTGTGTTTCTGTACTGTGGTACACAGCCCCTTGCCTGATCTTGCATAAATGGAGCTGAAAGAACCTCTGAAAAATGGGCAGATGTTGCTAAAAATTACAAGTAATCCAAGTAATTCAGGAGTTATGTTATAGGATATTTTTGTCTGATATTAAACCAGGAGTTTTTAAGACAGGACAAGCTGAAGTTGTGTCTGCATTATGAAAAAAGCAAAACAAAACAAACCCAACAAACCAGAAAAACCAACTAAAATCAGGGGGAAACTCTGAATAAAGGTGCATTTGAAATTGATTAACCCTTACTTAATATTTCCTATTTTTATGTTGCTTTTCTTAAATACCATTATTTGATAGAGTTATTTTCTCACATAGGCAGAACTCAAGATACTGTGTTAATTCTCATATAAATACCTACAACAAATGTTTCCCAGTATATATGCAGATAGTAATTAAAAATGCCTGTGCATTCTTACTCTCATCTTGTAATTTTAAAATGTAGTTGAACACAGCTTGATTTGTGCTAGTGTATATTATGAAATTCTGGGTATACTGAGTATTTAAACAAATCTTATGTACACATTTTCTCACTTCTTACAGGGAGCAGAAGGCACAGGATCAACTGCAGGAGTATCACATGCATCTCTGAGCACAATGAGTGTGGAAGCTGTGTGTGAGAAGCTAAAGCAGATAGATGGTCTGGACCAGAGTATGCTACCTCAGTACTCTGCAACGATAAGAAAGGTATCAGCTGAATTCCATTAATTAGATTCCCCAACTAATCTAGTGGGGGGAATACCTAAACATAGAGAAACACAGGGAAAAGGAAATATTACTTGCCTTTTTTCTTAAAAATGTTTATTGAAACACATTAAATGTCAAAACAACATCCTAACTTCTATGCCTGCTAAGTTTGGCAGACATTTTATTATAAGCATGTATTTTTCAGAGGAAGTGCTTTCTCTCAAACAGGAAAAACAGACTCAGAAATACAAATGCTGATGAGACTGGTTATTTGGAGAAAAGAAGCAAACAAACTGATTTTCAAAATTGCCATGGATAGATAAATAGGGTTGTAAATGCGTTCTATATGCAGGTACCAACATCCCTTTTTTTTTCCCCCCTGAGAAATTGGCACGTCTCTTCTGTTTTAAATGAGTAGTGTGAAGATGGTTGCATTTCTTTTTATCACATTCCACATCTGTTTGATTCAGAAGGCAGCCACTGTACATTTTTCTGCTACTGCTCTTTTCTCTGAGACATCAGCACAGAACCAGTTTTGTCTTTACTACTTCTTTTTTCCCCCCACCGTTCTGTATGTTCCTTTTATAAAAGAAGGGAAAAACATGAAGGTTGTTATTAGCACATGTTTTTGCTGCATTCCCTTTGTTCAGATACCTGTCGTATCTTAAAAAAATATAGGGAGGATGTTGATTCAAGGATTAAGAGACAGTTTTATCATAGGAAGCTTCAGTGATGTTGCTTGAAGCAAGAAGTAGGGTGTCAGACTGCAGCTCACTAAGTGTAGCTGTGAAAAATTCCAGTTGCTTCAAGTGGCTCTAGAGTGCAAACAGAATGTGCTCATCGGTTGTCTCTAATGAGATTCCTTTCATTTATATTCTTGCATTTCTCACTACAAGTGATATCCTGTAGAAAGGAAGTATGAAAATGGCTCAGCCTCGTCTTTTTCCTAGTTTTAATAAAACCATCAGCTGTGATACGTGAACAGAACCACTGAGATCCCTCAGACTGAGCAGAGCTTTCAACTTGGGTCTTCCATTTTGTGGCTGCTCTCCTAAGACATGGTTTCTCTTTTATGTTCTGTCCATCCACTGACACATGGTATAAAGAAAAATACCTCATTGTTATCTAGTGAACCATCCTGGAATATAGATGGTGTTCAGGCACTTTGATGTTGATCTCTGAATGATGATGAAAATTAGAAAAAAGTCCTAGTGTTCTGTCCCCAGGTATTTCTGATGATGGGAGGAATGCAAGCCTGTATTTATGCAGGGAGGGAAATTGATGGAGGTAGTACTTCATCTTAGATGCCTCAAGCCAGGGGTCAGAATCAGACAGATTAATTGTCTGATCAGATACTTAGGGATCTGCAGTCTGTTTGTGTTTTGAGTCTGAGAAATCTAGGCAGATCAATGTGGTTTATTGTCTGTGAAATTTCCTACCACTGATGTGTTGTTTCCTTATGTCTTTTTATAGAACCCAATCAAACTGCCTGTCATATACATATTTTTGATGGGTTTAATATTTCCATTTTTCTCATGACACATAGATTCTTCTTGTCCATCAGCAATCATCAATAAGTAGTCCTGTATAAAAACATTATATTATCCTATTATATAGGATTGAACTTAAGAGTGATGTTGGAGAATTTCACTAGTAGTTCCCTTCAATAAATCCAATTTTAATTACCTTTTTATTCTGTTACTGCCATGTCTTGTATTGGTGAATTACATTATTTAGTTTTACTGTCTTAGGCAAATATAAATGGCCGTGTGTTGGCTCAGTGCAACATTGATGAACTGAAAAAAGAGATGAATATGAATTTTGGTGACTGGCATCTGTTCAGGAGCATGGTAAGACTTTTTCTTCTGTATTCAGGTCATCATAAATTGGTCTTTTTCATTATGGACCTTATATATTTTTTTCTTTCTTGTTGCTTTCTTGTTATCATGCATGCATTTATTATTTTGTTACTTCATCTTTTTGTCTTGAGCACTTTAATGAATAACTGGTTGCCTAGGAATTTGCATCTGAGTTAATTGCAAACTCTGAAGTTTTGCCTCCTTTTTTTGTAAGATCTGTTTTTTTCCTGTATTGGTTCCCTTTTCCTTTTAAAATTTGCCTATTGTAATGAAATTGTTAGAACTTAATTCTGTTTGAAGCCCCTGTCCTTCTGTTAGAAGTTAGCTAGGAAGTTCAGAGTGTGAGTTCAGTGTGAGGAAGTGGACAGCCGGCCTGTTAGAGGTGCATGGCACACAATTGGATAAGCGTAATTTTTTAAAGAAACTTCAACTAAACATCAAGCCAATAAGATAAATGTACAAAATTCGATTGACACACACTTCATAATGCAAGTGTGCTGCAATGCATGCTATTATTGAAGCATATATACAGATATCTAATTTCCACCATTTCGCTCCTCCTGGTTGGAGAGTAAATGACAGCTTTAGAGTGAGGGTTATATATCACAGAGAACTGTGTTTTCTCTGAAGTATTTTTAGTATATTGCCAGTTTTCTTTCTGAAAATAACAGTATGTCTCTCAACTGCTAAGTTGAAAACACAGAGAATTACAAATTAAGATTCAGGTTGATCAAGCTATAAGCTGGAAGTGTTTGGGTTTGCTTTTGAATTTATAATATCACTTACCTAGTTTTACTAGAATTGTGTTTTGTAGCATATGAGTTCCTTTAAGGGTCTGAGCAGTAATAAGAATTATTTGTAAATACAAAAAAAATCTTAAACATTAAAATGCTATTTGCAATAAACATAATGGATGCTCTACATCTATAAACCTGTTTTTCTTCATACTTTTCCATGAACACAACCACACATGCAAGTACACTTTTACAGCTGTGAATTCCTTGTTCCCATTTTTAATAGAATTATTTTACAATTTTGAGTTCTTCGACTTACTTAATTATATTTATACTGTCTCTTTTTGTGTGTTAAGATACTTGAAATGAGAAATTCAGAAAGTCAGGCTGTTCAGGAAGATCCTCGTGGAACAACTGATCATGTTACTGCTGCGATTCCTCATAGCGAGGTCACTCGTCGTCCTGGACACAACACGGAGTTGCCTCACACTGAGCTTACAGGTCTTTCTGGTCAAGCTCCCTACACACTTAACTTCAGCTTTGAAGAACTCAACACAATTGGTCTTGATGAAGCTCCTCCACGCCATAGCAACTTAAGTTGGCAGGTATTTAATTGAGAAATGTATTATGCTTTCTCACCTGTATGATAAAGGGTTTTTTCCATTCTTGGATACAGACAGGTCAGGAAATAAGTCTACTGTGACAGTTCAGGTACTTTCAGTTCTCAGTCTTGGCAAAGACCAGTTTTGCAGAGATGTAAACTCTAATCATGCTCTCTGAGTCAAAGTCTTTAGTCTTTGCCATTTGAAAACTACTCATCTGTTTCAGTAATGGGTCTTTCAGATTAAAAAAAAATCAAAGCTGTCACATTTTTCTCGTCTAGCTTAGGGCGCTGTCCTGCAAGATTTCTGTTTATCATAGTATTCATACTTTGTGTGTGAAATACTTCAGCTATGTGCTAGCCAGATGATACGCCATTCAAAGGATTACAGATATGTTTATTAGGTTTTGTTAAACAGACAACTTTCAGTGCTCCATGACATCAGAATCATAGAATCATAGAATCCTAGGGGTTGGAAGGGACCTCGAAAGATCATCTAGTCCAACCCCCCCTGCCAGAGCAGGGTCACCTAGAGCACATCACATAGGAACGCATCCAGGTGGGTTTTGAATGCCTCCAGTGAAGGAGACTCCACAACCTCCCTGGGCAGCCTGTTCCAGTGCTCTGTCACTCTCACAGTAAAAAAGTTTTTTCTGATATTCACCTTGAACCTCCTATGCTCCAATTTGCACCCATTACCCCTTGTCCTATCACTGGTCACCACTGAGAAAAGCTTAACTCCATCTTCCTGACACTCACCCCTTACATATTTGTAAGCATTGATGAGGTCAACCCTCAGTCTCTTCTTCTCCAAGCTAAAGAGACGCAGCTCCCTCAGCCTTTCCTCATAAGGGAGATGTTCCACTCCCTTAATCATCTTTGTGGCTCTGCGCTGGACTCTTTCAAGCAGATCCCTGTCCTTCTTGAACTGAGGGGCCCAGAACTGGACACAATACTCCAGATGCGGCCTCACCAATGCAGAATAGAGGGGGAGGAGAACCTCTCTTGACCTACTAACCACACCCTTTCTAATGCACCCCAGGATGCCATTGGCCTTCTTGGCCACAAGGGCACATTGCTGGCTCATGGTCATCCTCCTGTCTACCAGGACCCCCAGGTCCCTTTCACCTACACTGCTCTCCAGCAGGTCAATGCATCATCTATTCATAAACTCCAAGAGCTGACATCCTTCTCTGACTGTGGTTCCTGCCATAGGTTATGATCAATTTTCATCTAGTCTTATTAAATCATCCGAAGTGTGAGATTTATTTTGTCCTTTTTAAGAAAGAAGACAAATAAGTTGGTATCTAAGTAGTGATTAGAATGAAAACACAAAGCAAAATTCCAAACCCAGATATACAGCAGCTTTTTCATCTCTGAAAGTCTAAATTAGAAAATCTTGAAGTGATATCAAAATAGGAAGACACTCCAAACTACTACCTATAGTTTATAATATTTTAAACTGTCACTGAAAAGGGGTTTGGCATATATATCCTCGAGACAGATTTCTATCCCTGATACCTCTGCACGGGTGCATGTGCACAGTAAAGAATTTCTTCCAATTTCTTCCAAATCCAATCTAAACCCACCCTCTTTCAGTCTAAAACCATTGCCCTTTCTCCTGTCACTGCAAGCCATGGTAAAAATTCTCCCTCCATCTTTCTTAAAAACCCCCTTCATATGTTGAAATGCCACAATAAAGTCTTCCTGGAGCCTTCCCTTCTCTGGGCTGAACAACCCCAACTCTTCCAGCCTGTCTTCACAGGAGAGGTACTCCAGCCCTCTGATCATCTTCATGGCCCTCCTCTGTTTTTGTGTCAAAAGCGTAGAAAGAAGTACAAGAAAGTGTGTTTTAAAACACTCTTTAAAATGCAAGTTTAAATAAATAGTTTCTGATGCCCATATAGTTATCTGCAGTTTAGTCAAAAGAATGAGAAAGGTAGTTTGTCCTTAAGAAAACATTAGAATTCATCTGTTGGCATTTTCAAAGTCAATACTGATTAAAAAAGAGCATTGCTGCTTCTCTGTAAAAAGGAGTAGTGAGCAGCCTGGTACAAGCAAGACACGAAGGCATATGTTCACAGAATCACAGAATTGTTAGAGTTGGAAGGGACCTCTAGGGATCACCTAGTCCAACTCTCCCACTGAAGTAGGATAACCTAGAGCACATTACTCAGGACTTCATCCAGGCAGGTTTTGAGTATCTCCAGAGATGGAGACTCCACAACCTCCCTGGACAACCTGCCTGGGCAGCCTGTTCCAGTGCTTTGTCACTCTCACTGTAAAGAAGTTTTTTCTTAGGTTTAAATGGAACTTCCTATGTTCCAGTTTGTACCCGTTGCGCCTTGTTCTGCCACGATCTACTCCTTTACTTTGTTCAGTTCTGTTCTAGACCTTTGTTCTAGCATTTAATAGATGGCCTAACATCCAGTGCCTGTGGAGTTCTCTGTGTGCACACTGAAAGAGAGCAGAGGTGGAGGCAAAGAGTGATATGTTTGTCAATAACTGATTTTTCTGAAGTCGGCTATAGGTAATGGAATTTTGTTAGGATATATGCAAGTACATAGGATAGGGATCTTTTAAAAATGTTTTTGAGAGATGATCAACATTTAGATGAACTCTTTCTGTATTTCTAATATAAAATGCTAATTTTGTACATGCACAGAACTGTATTAGAAAAGCCCATATTGACATAAAAATTCAGTTGTTATAATTATATACTCAAAAGAGTTAGCCTCAAATGCACTGGATAAAATGCTTGTTTGTGGAAATCTTCTGTTACGGGAACCAACAATAAGAATATTTTGTATGTTTAGCGAATGTTTGTGTGTGAATGCATGTGTATGATTATAGTAAGCATATTTTAATTATAGCCTTGACAATTTCACTTGCGTAATCTATTCAGTGACCAAAAATCATCTAAGCACGTACTTGGTGCTTTGAGTTATTTAATTTTAAAAGATCAGTGAAAGTAAAAGTAAATAGTTAATTTTAACGGTTATATCTCTTTTCTTTCTTCTTTTTTCTTTTTTCCAGTCACAAACACGTAGAACTCCAAGTCTTTCAAGTCTTAACTCTCAAGATTCTAGTATTGAAATATCAAAACTTACTGACAGGGTACAGGCAGAATACAGAGATGCGTACAGAGAGTATATTGCTCAAATGTCACAGTTAGAAGGAGGTGCCAATTCTACTACAGTAAGTGGCAGGTCCTCCCCTCATAGCTCAAGTGCTTTCTATATGGGGCAGAGTACATCAGGGGGTTCTTTGCATTCCAGTGCAGAACAGGAAAAAGGAAAAGAGGGTGAACAGAAACAAGATGATGGAAGAAAGTCCTTCTTGCTGAAGAGGAATGATGTTGATTACAGTACTTCAGGTGTTTCTACTAATGATGCATCTCCTTTGGATCCTATTACTGAAGAAGATGAAAAGTCCGATCAGTCTGGTTCCAAGCTCCTCCCAGGAAAGAAGTCTTCGGAAAGAACAAGTATTTTCCAGGCTGCAGATTTAAAGCTCAAGGGAGTTACTCTTCGGTATCAGAAACTTCCAAGTGATGAAGATGAGTCTGGAACTGAGGAATCAGATAATACTCCACTTCTTAAGGAAGGTAAAGATAAGAAAACAGATGGCAAAATAGAGAAGCAGCCCAAATCTCCAGAACACGGATCTGAACCTATCAGAACCTTCATCAAAGCAAAGGAGTATTTGACAGATGCCCTTTTGGATAAAAAAGATTCGTCTGACTCTGGTGTAAGATCCAATGAAAGTTCTCCAAATCACTCTCTCCATAATGAAGGAGCAGATGATTCACAGCTTGAAAAGGCAAACCTCATTGAGCTTGAAGATGACAGTCACAGTGGAAAGAGAGGAATTCCACACAGCCTTAGTGGCCTTCAAGATGCAGCTGTGGTTCGCATGTCTATTTGCTCAGAAGATAAGAAAAGCCCTTCTGAAAGCAGCTTGATAGCAAGTAGCCCAGAAGAGAACTGGCCAGCTTGCCAGAAGGTCTATAATTTAAATAGAACCCCTAGTACAGTAACCTTAAATAATAACAGTGCTCCAAACAATCGAGCTAATCAACATTTTGAAGAAATACAGAGTATCAGAGATTCACCTCAAATTACCCTACATCCTGGCTCCAGTTCCAATTCAGCTGCGGTTCAGAATGAGAACCTGAAGAGTGTTGCTCACAAACGGAGCCAGCGTCCAAGTTATACCAGACTTTCAAAAGATTCATCGGAGCTCCACACTGTTACGGCCTCAGAAGGGGCTGGTTTTGGAGAAGAAAGAGAGAGTATCCTGTAAAAGGCAGCCAGGTTAAAACAGAGTATGCCCATGAATTATAGCTTGCTTGGAATGATTTGTCTATGTGTGATTACATTAAGCTCTGTAGTTTAAGCTTTCAATATTATAACAGAAGGTCTAGTTTATTTTCAGTCGTTTTCTTGGAGAGAGGAAGTAATTTTTACAAGAAGCAAATTACTTCATTCCTTCCCTATGTATAAAAGTAGTACTCGTCAGCATGGAAAACCAGTTCTTTGTCAAGACACTGTGCAAACGTTTAGTCAGGGGCAGATGTTACAGATGTAAGTATGGTTTGATTATTAAAATTACGATGCGACTTTTACTTTTCTGTTGGGGTAGGTATTACTTATCCCTTCTAAACATTCCAGTTAAGTCTGCATACTTTCAAGTAAAGTTACAACTGTGCATCTTTGCCATTTGATGTAAGAGATGCCAGAAGATTGAATATCACAACCTGTGACACCCTTATCAAACTTTGCATTAATTAGTGGATTAATGTGTGCAACATATATTACATACATTGAAATCTGAGTGTTAAGATACCTGTTTGGCTCTATGTACACTTACTCTCTGTATGTTCAGTAATTGCTGTTGACTTTGTGAACTTTGGGTAGAATGGTGATAAGGTTTGTAAGGAACATTGTCTTGATGTGTCATTGGAATTGGCAGTTATTTATCAGGTAATATCTTATTGTTGATATAGTGGATTCCTTATTTATTTTAGGTACATAATTTAACAGTCATTGGTTTAAATAGATGCAATCACCTGAATTACAATAAAAAATTGTAAGGAAAGAAAAATAAGCAGTCTTCGCCATTTTAAAAATAATGCATAATTTTTGGAACCTCATCAGAGCTGTATGCCAGCTTCTTTATTTCTGAAGTAGAGTGTTTGAAGATTTTTGTCATCTAAGTAATGCTGTTAAAGTGATGTTAAGTACCTGAATGTTATTGTAGCAATTACTTGTACTGCCCAGTGAAATCTGCATGTTTTTGAGGAAGAATTGTTCAAAGCAAGAATAAAAAATAAATTGTTATGTTGGGTTTGTGTCCAAATTTCTATTTATTGTGATATTTTGTTTCCTCACTAGATAAAAATGTTTCATCCATGTTGGTTTGGTTAAAGTACTTAAAGGATTTAATTAAAAGAATGCATTAAAACAATATTGTTATTAATACAATACTAAATAAGCATAAAGTTTAAAAATACATTTGATAAATGGAATTGCCAAAGCAGATATTTCTAAAGGCGGTGCTGTGAGCTGCAGAGATGTGGCCATCTCCCCTCCCACCTAGTCCAAAGCAGTATTCCTGGTGTTTGTGGCAG
Source organism: Hemiprocne comata (assembly GCA_020745705.1). Lineage (NCBI taxonomy): Eukaryota > Metazoa > Chordata > Aves > Apodiformes > Apodidae > Hemiprocne > Hemiprocne comata. The sequence goes on from CM036588.1 coordinate 89,297,816, forward strand.
TTAAGGTGCTGCTTGTAGTTCCCTACAGCTTTGTTTCTGTCCTAGTGCATCTCAAACTAGATGCCTCCAACGGGACCATGTGGTCGTGGCCTTTGTTATCCAAATCAAGAGGATGCTTTCATATGCCAGAGTCAACAGAGGAAAAACTGGCTTTAGCTAGGCTTTTTATTTTTTCATTCCATGGATGTCTCATACTTACAAGACTGGAGACATGATTTGTAGGTTTTTGGATTCTGTTAAATTTGTGTTATAATTGATTGAATTGAATTTTACTCATCAGAGTATTACAGAAGTAATGGAAATTTGGGTGCATATATGTTTGTCTATTAGAAAGATTACTAGTTTAACCAAAAAGCCTCCCAAAGCAAAATAAGCAGCCCCTAAATCTTCATGATATTGTGCTGAATCTTTGGGAACAGTTCTTTTGGTTTAGGTTCTTCCTATTAAAAAAAAAGACATCACTCTGCTTTGTGTTGGGATGCAAAAGCTTTTTTACAGAAAGATACTTACAAGCATTGTTTTGTAAGAGGACAAGTGTAGCCTTCTTCATTTAGACATATTCACAATAGTGATGAAAAATACCAAGTATTTAAAATAATTTTGGCTGTTAAAGTCCTTGAATAATCCAAATGGATGAGTTTTAAATTTTCTTGTCCTTCTGAGATCCTTTTCTTCCTGAAAGTTTTATCCCTCAAGTCTTCATAAAATACCAGCATTGGGGTGAAATAAGTAGTTGAGTGAGAAGCACTTCAGTGTTTCTCTCTTGTGTTCATTAACACGAGTGTAATTGCTTTCCATCGCTAAGAAACAATAGTTAGAAGCAAATGCTCTCTTTGGGTATGTAGATCTGTGCCCCACATGGGCTGCAGGTACCTAACATCATTTCAGTTCCAAAGAGTGGTTCAGTCCTCCTTCCTTTAACTGCTTTAACTGTATGGTATAGTCATGCATGCTGTAGTTTACATAATTAGGTATGTTCATAGGCTTGTTATTTAATGCCCTCCTAGTGAAGCTCCTAGAATCAGCTAAATATGAGCGCTTCATAAGCAACTCAAGACAGTATACTACAAAAGCTGCTTGTAAAAGTGAATATATTTTGGACAGTAAATATAACTGACACTTAGAATCTGCTTGCATAAAGCTAACTAGACAGGGTGCATTTTTCTTCTCCATTGAAGTATCTATTTAATTTTTTTATCCAGGTGTTCATAAGCAAAGAGAAGAACATGTAATACTCTCATAAAGGGAGAGAGGCAAAGGGAAAGAAGAGAGAAGTGGAATTCTTAATACAGCACAGTAGTAAGAAGTGTCTTTTAGTACCTAATAGATACATTAGTCACTATACATGTTTAATGAATTTTTCACATGTAGAATATGAAAGAATAGCATTTGTAAGAATTAAAAATATACTGCAGTTTCATAGCTGAAACTTCTTTTCTCTACCACAGTTGCTATGGTTACTAGCTTGCTTAGTTTTCTGCATGATTCTTGGAGTTAAGAAACCATAAACAATTTCCAGTGTTGAAATACTAAATGTTAGCTCTGTAGCTTGTGGGAATAATGGAACCTGAGAGTTCCATGGAGAATGGAAATGAACTAAGAGTATAAAACGATAGGAGAACTGAAAAAAATATTTCTGGTACTCACTACTTTCCAGAACTCTTCTAATGACAGTTTATGTATCCACTCTTAATTTTGGATGTCTGAACATTACAGGAGCTTGAAACCTTGGCTTCTCTGCCTAACTGAATCTGAAAGCACAGTTTGGCTTGTCCCGTTTTTCTGATGCCTGGATGTTTGTAGGACAGGGTGAACAGAAGTAATTTTCTAAAGGAAAACTGGATGCAAGTAACATTCCAGGGTTTATGTGAGAGTCTCTTAAGGCTATTTTCCATATTTATCCAGGGTTGCAATTTATGAGAAAGGGGAAGAGGGAAATTCTTACATCCCACTTGTAAAACTTGAAACAAAATAATGATTTAGTAAAATTCGTAGAGATGCTGGAAGAAGGTTTCCATTTTGTGCCTCTCCTGGTCAGTTTGGGATATCTCACCACCCCGTATGACTTTGCCCATGCAGCAGAATAGATATGTGATGCTTGTAAAATTTCAGCCCCTAGCTTTCTTAGGTTTTCTTTTGAAATACTGTTAATTTTTTTTGTTTCTTCTCTTATTTTTTCTTTATATAATCTTTGGGAAACTTTCCAAGGACACACTTAGCATGGATTTATGTAGTATGCTGGAAATAGGTTGTTTCCCTTGTGGTCTGGGGTTGAGCTGTTCATGTCTGTCCGCAGAATCCTCGAAGCCTGTATTTTACCTTTGCAGCTCTCCTGGGAAGCTTTCTGGACCTCATGGTAAGAATATGGGAAGTTCTTTGTATGGCCATGAGACACACAGGCAGAAGATCCCAACAGCATCTGTTACCCATAGTCCAGCATGTTGCACCCTGTGGCCTTGATGCTAGGTAGCTTTATCATCTAGATCAGGTTTAAGTTTCTAAATACATTACTAAGAAATTGCCAAAGAAAATAATACCTGGATATTTGAGATCTCTTAACTGAACACCACAGTTGTGGTAAAATAGAGTGTTAATACCTAGTAGTGAATTTTGAGACACGTGAGAGAAATACACAGTGCTAATTAGTGTAAGACAAAGCCTGCTGTTAAGATTTTGGTCTTTTCTGTGCTAAATAATAGCTGTAATGGGGAGAACTTGGAGCGAAATTCAAACTCCAGTTAAGCAGAGAAGACTGGAAAGACTGCTAACCTTATTCACTGTTTTCTGTTAGCCTTGTGTATTATATTTTCTAGTTTTCAGTTATCTTTATCAAGGCCCATTTAAGCAGTATAAGTGTGAGGTGGGGATAATTGTACTTAGAGTCTTTTTCCATCGGAATACGGAAGAGTGTCATGAGCTTGACATGTTCTCACAGGCTTCTGAATTCCAACAAAAGAAAAAAATAGGGAAGTAGGTGCTCAAAACATTTAATAAAAATATAAATAATATCAAACAATTTTTCCAACAAAACTACAATTTTCTAAAGACTAATTGGCACATTTGAGATCTATCAAAGAGTGATAAAAAGAGTATTTTAGCTGTTTAACATCCAGGTAACTTTTTCATTAAAAATGTCTTATCATGCAAGTTGAGTATGCAGTGTGTTCTGCCCTTTGGTTAACAAATGGAAGCAGGTTAAAGAAGTAAAAATGAAATATCTTTTTTCTTTCTTTCTTTCTTCTGTAGTGTGTTTCCTGTTTTATTTCATTGATCTTATACTTGGGTTGCTTATGATTGCTTTGTTAAAGTTCATAATGAATTCTCTAATGGGGCATGTATTCATTTCAGCTTAGCACAGCTACTCACTCTGTAATGATTCAGTTCTTTTGTGGTAAAACAGAAGACTAATGATAGAGGAGATTTTCTTCTTTTATCAGTCTTTGAGTCTAGCACTTGTATTTTCATTTGTGGGTCTGACTCCTGTGATGCACTTAGTACTTCAGTTAAGTTTTTAGAAAATTATGCTGTCTTCCATAAAGATTCAGAGCTACAGGTTTTTAGTAATGTTTTCTCAGTTATAAGTGATTGTAGTTCTTTAATGAGACTGATACTTGCAACACCAAATGTTTGGGCCTTAAAAGTCATGAAAAAATGTTATTTTTTTTTTCCCCAAAGTATGTTTAATTATTGTAGTGACACTGGATAAACTTGTAATAAAATGCTGTTGGCCAGTTTCCTTCATATCATATCATTGAGTCACCTTTTCTGAAGTGGAAGGAAAAAAACCCACAATCTTGGGATATTTTAGAAGAACGTGGTCTTTTGGAGGGGAAAAAAAAATAGGGGATTCTAGCAACAGAACATACTTCTTGTTACATGAATTCTTGGTGTTGCCACTAAATAACAGAATTACAGAATTATTGAGGCTGGAAAAGACCTCTGAGATCATCAAGTCCAACCTGTGACCTAACACCACCACACTGGCTAGACCATAGCACTGAGTGCCACATCCAGTCTTTCCTTGAACACATCCAGGGACAGTGACTCCACCACTTCCCTGGGCAGTCCATTCCAGTGTGTAATCACCCTCTCCATGAGGAAGTGCTTCCTTATATCCAACCTAAACCTCCCCTGGTGCAGCTTCAGGCCGTGACCTCTCGTACTGTCACTAGTGCCCTGGGAGAAGAGCCCAACCCCCACCTGACTACAACCTCCCTTCAGGTAGTTGCAGAGAGTGATAAGGTCCCCCCTGAGTCTCCTCTTCTCCAGACTAAACAACCCCAGCTCCCTCAGCCTCTCTTCATAAGACTTTCCCTCTAGTCCCTTCACCAGACTCATTGGTCTCCCCTGGACCCGCTCCAGCACCTCAGTATCTTTCTTGAAGTGAGGGGCCCAAAGCTGGACACAGCACAGTCTACAGGGTTCTTTTATGTTTCAAGTCTCCTTTCTGAGTGCTGATACCACAGCTCTTCATTGCTTCTTACTGAAGTAACCTGGATTGCAGAACTATCTTTGTAAAGAGACCAGAGTGTCTGTATATTGTTACTTGTGAACATCATGTTTATAGTTTATGAAAGAGAAGGGGAGGACAGGAGTAATAGTGGTCCATTATAACATTTTTTTTGTGTGTCCGGGATTTCTCATGATAGAAAACAAAAGAACAAAGTTTGAATGGTTTGTATGTGTCCCTGGAACCTAGAAATAAAAACGCGGACATAAAATATTGACTGTGGGGAACAGTAAAACTAAAATGGAAATTCTGTGATGCCTTACTGCCTTTCTTCACTAAGTAAACTAGAGGGAAGCAATCAGGAGAGATGTAACTTTTTTGGGTTTTAATAATTCTGTCTTCTGAAATAACGTGATGATTTGTGCTTGGCCAAAAACAATACATGCATTCTTACAGAATCATAGAACAGTTAGAGTTAGAAAGGACCTTAAAGATCATCGAGTTCCAACTCCCCTGCATGAGCAGGGACACCTCCCACTAGACCAGGTTGCTCAGAGCCCCATCCAATGCTTGAATGCTCCCAGGGATGGAGCCTCCACAACTTCTCTGGGCAACCTGTTCCAGTGTCTCACTACCCTCACACTAAAGAATTTCCTTCTGATCTCTAACCTAAATCTCTCCTCCTGCAGTTTCAAACCATTACCCCTTGTCCTATCACTATGTGCTCTTGTAAAAAGCCCCTCCCCAGCCTTTCTGTAGGCCCCCTTCAGGTACTAGAAGGCCACTATGAGGTCCCCCTGGAGCCTTTCTTATTCAGGCTGAACAACCCCAGCTCCTTCAGCTTTTATTCATAAGGCTACGTATCATAGCACCTTCAAATCTTTCTGAATTTGTCATAATACTTTTAAGAGGCAGCAAAATTTTACTAGCCTCATTTTGGACACCAGAAAAATCCTTTCCCACCTCAGCAATGGCAGAACACAGAATTATACTTATTTTTTAAGAGAGTCAAGAATTGGAGCCCTGAGCTTTCATCTGCTAGTCAAATAGAACTTTTATTTATATCAGAGACCCCCTTTATTTTATGTTCATTTAAACTATGAGAAGTCCTGAAATAAAAACTGAAGATTACTATTCAGTTAGCTTTCTGTCATCACTCAGCATTTTTGTTTTCCACCCTCTTACGTTTCCTATTTGACTGTAAACCTTGCAGGCTGTTTGTGGTCCTCTCCTTTTGCCAAAAGTTTAAGATTCTAGCTTTGAATGTCTTTGGCATGCTAGCCATTTAGGACTATGTATATTTGTTTTCCCTTGTTCTTACTGGATGTGTTTATGTCCTGTCTTGCCCCCACTCACCCATGTTCAGTGCATGAGTGCATCATGTCGAATATTTTGAACTGTTTCAGTTCTGCTTCACCACTTGACTGGTAGTTGGAGCTTTGGTTACTGACAGTGCAACTGACCTTCTCTTCAACTTTTTCATCATAACCTCAGAACTGCTGTACACTACAATTTTTCCCACTTCAGCCATGGCATGAAATGCTGTTCTACTGTGGTGGTGGTGGGTTTTTTTGCTTGGATGGGCTTTTTTTTTATGTGTTTTTTTTACCCTAGGAAGGTTTTACAAGCTAGGTAGGGTCTAGGTTCTACAAACCTTTTTTTCCTCACTTCTTTCAATCCTCTTCCTCATGTCCTGGAAAATTCACAGGATATATACATATCTTCAGTCCACAAAACTGGTTTTAAATTATATTTTATCTGAGACCTTCATGGTGGACAGTAATGGACACATCTAAAAAAAAGTGCGCTTGTTTACATGTGCCAATGGAAAGAACCTTCAGACTTTATTTAGTGAGGAAATAATCTGCTTCTTGGTTTCCTTACAACTGTACCTGATAAATAATCAGGCAGTCCTTGCTCATGAGTAAACACAGTTGTCAGCTCATCTGCTTTGTAAGCAGTCAGTTAAGATTCTAGAAGAACTTCAGGGCTCCGCTGAGGAAGGGTTAATTTTCTTCATGGACCTCTGTAAGTTATGCTTGATATTGCAGGTCTGAATGGCACTGCAAGTAACATAATAATGTACAGGACATTTTGGTTCTTGCTCTAAAGTCATCTGAATAAAGAAACTTTGAAGAGGTAGGTTCATGAGTGTTGATCTAGTATGCCAGGTTTTATGAGGGTCTACATTTCTTTAAGCCAACCATTGGTGTTCAGGTATTTTTACTCTGAAATATAAAACAATGTCTTGATTTTTTTCATTTTCCATAAAAGACAAATCCTCTAACCATAAGCCTATTTAACCTCAGGATGTATTTACACCTTTGGAATATAAAGGAGGGTTTAGAGGTTTTGTTGTTCCTGGATGCCTTCTGGTCTTAATTTTCAACATCATCTTTTCAGTAGCTCCTTTCAAGGTGTGACGAGGAACCATGAATAATTTCCTCTGTTTTCACCATCTGTGCTACCTTCTGCCTCTCTTCCATCTGAAGAAAGACTAGCTTTGCTTTATCAGATCTTTTTATATGCTAATGTGAACTGGAGTTTTTAATTTTTAAGTCCGTGGCTATAGTGTTCAATAATTATCTTTTGGGTTTTTTTTTGTCCCACAGTCTTCACATCACCTTTCAGGCCTCTCTGTACAGTAATTGCTTTAAGAACCTCGTCGTTTCTAGGCAATACTGGGACCCATAGAACTGATTTTTCTGCATTTACAATACACGTACTTTACTTCCAAGCAGAAAGTACAGTGGTGATTCATCCTAGATTTGCAAAAGAAGGCATTTATGCTTAAAATTCAAATTCAGGAAAGTAGTTTCACTTCTGTTATTTTCCAGTACAGGAAAGGAACTGTTAGTTTGTTCTCATCCTTGAAAATATTTGGACTTTCATTTAAAAAACACAAAGTACTTTTGTTTGGACCAGTTGTCTTTTAGCAAAGACCTGACAGTGATAGTAGCTCATCTGAGACTAGGACTCCTTTGCCTGAATGACTGGTTTCTAAAAACATTATAAGACCAGGTTGCTCAGGTTCTATAAACTGCTTCATGGTTCTTTTTTTTTTTTTTAATTTAAGAGCCAGTAGACAAAAAAAAAAAAAAAAGGAAATCACCTGTATTTAATTAGCCCTTGGAGTTCAAGGGCAGCCAGGGAGGGAAGAAACCTATCCGTTTTTTCTCCTTAGGATTCATTTCAGGCTGTGAAAAGTTGGATAAAGTAGTTAGACACTCATCCTCCTACTATGATGAGCTACTTCCTAGTCTTTTTGTAATACCTGGAAAAAAAATCCTTGGGGTTTTTGGGTTTTTTTGTTTGGTTGTTTTTGGTTGTTTTTATTTTATTATCTATCAGCACCCAGTTTGAGGTCTAGCTGTGAACTGTTTAATCCGATGGCATATATCTAGAAGTTGAGAAATCCCTGACTGTGATAGTGAAACTCAGCCACTTTATGCAAAAAAAAGGCTCAGACTGAAGAGGAGGAAATTCTGCTCATCAGTATCTCAAAATTTTTATATTTTCACACTCAGAGATGGCATGTTCAGAAGACAACTGGTAACAGCAAAGTATCAATGTATAGTGGGATACAAGGTCTATTCCTCAGAGTCTAGAAGTCCTTGGTATGTAAAGCACCATATTCATCTGCCCGTTCCTTGCCTGAGTGCTACAAGTATGTGGTGGATTACTTATTTGGAACAGAATCGTAATTTTTCTGTCTTGACTTTGTGTTATATTTATATATATATATATAAAAATTATATATTCTGATTTATTTCAGGACCTGTTTTTTGTCCTTAATGTCAGAACCAGAGCTTTCTGTTCCTGGGTTGTCCTTAACCCTAATCCTTGTTCAACATGTTCTCAGGCCTATGGTAAGAAACTCAGTATGCACGTTTCTGGGATTTCTTACATCACATTGTCAGAATTTTTTGTTCTGTCAGTAGCAAATCTCAAAATAACATCTCTTTCTGCTCTTTGATGTAATGGAAAAATCTTTACTTATCCTAGTCTGCACAGCCTTCCTATTTTGATGTGGACACTGGATGTCTATCGGTGTTAGAGTTCTGATATTCCTATGCTATGAGAGAGATCCTTATCAAGACCATGAAGGGCTCTATGAGAAAGTTACCTGCAAAGCCTTCTGTCTGATCTCTCTTGGCTGAAGGTCTAGTCTTTGGACCTAAAGGAGCTCAGCCAACCCATAGTTTGCTCCACGATCACTTGGCAAAGTTACCTTGGTGCACCAGAGGCACGTGTTCATTCAGTATTCTCAAAGGTTTTCTAGGTTTAACTGAGTCGTTTGCAGTGTGAAAGACCAGTGGGAGCAAACTGATCAGGGTTAGGACTGCAGGTCAGAACCTCAGTGGAGTTTACAACATTGCCTTTCCTGATCCTGATTCTTACTTTCAGGTTGTAACGTTGTTCAGGAGAGCACGTGAAATCCACACTTGGGACTCTTTGCCACTTCTACTTTTTTGGATAAAGCATCCATGAAGTTCTATAGCTTTCCTTCTTCCCAAGTGATTCTGTTTTAACTAGGGAATGTAATTTAATGTAACCTTCCACACCTAGGCCATTGTTCCATGACCAGGATGTTAAGAGGGGGTGTTTTTGTTTTCGTGGGATCAAGTTAAGATCATGTTAATAGCTGAGCAAAGCTATCTGAAAAGGCTGCTAAACAGGATAACGATATATGACATGTCTACGGTAGAGCTTGCTCAGTCATAGCAGCATGTTTTATCAGAGCTCTGGCAACCCTTGAGCAGAGCCTCCACTGTAGATCATTGTCAAGCTCTTTTCTGCTTAGAGGAGAACCAGCAGACTTTGAGCTGACATTCAGAAGAGTTATGCCATCATACAGGTATTTAGGAGTTAACACTAAGCATGTAAGATTGATCTATCAGTCTTTGTATGAGGACTTGGACACCCTTTTCCAGGTCACTGAGAGTAATGCATGGAGATGTTTAAATACACATTTAAAAATGGAGGAAAAACCCCCCTATTAATAGGTTATCCTAAAGGGTAAGTCTTTCTGAGAACTCTGGAATTCTGCACTCAAGCTAGAACTGAAATGGCACAGCATCTGTATCTCAAGTGTGAGCTGAGGATATGGTGTGAATACGTGCCACGTGCAAAGGTTGAAAATTCTTTACTGTCTGGAAAAATGTGCAATTACAATATAAATATGTAAATGAACAACACTTATAATAAAGTAAATAACTGCTGAAGAAAAGAGATTACATTAAAAAAAAATGACCGAAGGTAGTCATTAAAGTCTTCCAAATTGGTGCTATGTAGAACTGAAATTTATTTGATTCAGCTATCTTAGAATTATTTGGATCTGAAAATACTATTAGGAAAACATCCTCCAAATGCAAGGTTTTCTGTTTAACGCTCTCTGAAGAAAACCAGGCAGAAACAAAAATAATGCAAGACTAAGTTGACTCCTGTAACTATTTGGCTTGTTTAAGGACAGCACCAGGGGTTTACCTTTGAATATATTTTTCTTCTATCCAGTTATTTTACAAAGCTGAATTATGCCAGGAAATTGTGTAATCCTAAGAAATTAATAATAATTTTTTAAAAAAAGAAAACTTCTGATATCAGAAACCGAAGGTTCTGAACACTCAGACCTGTCCAGCATACCAACAGTTTTATGTCCAGATAGTAATTTAAGCGTATTTGTTTTCTTTCAATGACTGGCTCAAGTCAGGATGGCCTAGCTCTGCTTCCTGTTGAAGCTAAGGATCCAGTCAAAACAATCTATAAACCATCATCAGTTTTCTTGGAGAAAAGGAGAGCCAGATGTATCATGGAGATGTAGCTATTAGAAGACAAGAGATATTTAAAGGAAAAAGGGGGTGCCAGTGAAATTGCAAGTAATCTTTACTTTGATATCTGCAATAACTTTATTCATCAAGCTTTTATTATTCATCAGGTGTTTAAACTTCAAGTAGGAAAGTAAATACAGAGGTTTCAGGAATGACCCTTATCAAATTGCTCTAATTTCCTCCTTTGGCTGAGTAACTGGTCTGCAGAAGATGGATACAGCAGATGTGATATGTTTTACTTCAGTAAGACTTACCATCAAAGCTTAAGCAAATCATGCAGTGAAGTAAAAGCAGACTGCTTGAAAAGGTAGATTTGGAGTGATTATCAATTATGTCAAAGTATGGTCATGTGGGAGTCTGGTCTGTTTTTATTCAGTATTTTTATTAGCAACTTTATTGGTGGAATTTCAGAGTTTACTCCAGTCTGAATTTGCCTTATCCTGAAGGATGAAATTACTTCATACATAGAAGACTGTAAATTAACCTGATGTCTTTCAGTAAAGGCAAGAATGAAGTATTGTACTTACAAAAGTGAAATCAATTGTTACAAATATAAAATGTAGTATAACCCACTGAAATGATGCAGAAGGCAATGAGGTTTTAGAATGGCTAGTAAACCAGTTCTAAGCTAACAAGGTAAGTTGTACTGTTGAAGGGAGAGGGAAGACAAGGAAATCTCTGAGGGGTGTATTAATAGGAATATCATACAATCCAGGAGAGGTATGCCCTGCTGCTGGAGGTGTACTGTGTCCAGACCTGAACACCTTTAATAAGCAACCTGGGGAGAACAGCAAAAACATTTAGAAAACTGGACTTAACAGGTATGTAATATTGAGTTGGATTTCTTGAATTTAAAGAAGGGAAGGCTGAATGAACATAATTTCTTGATATGTAATCAAATAAATTTCAGGTCTACAGACCATCAGTTTGGAAGACTTTAATGACTACCTTCAGTAATTTCTGTTGTCACTGTCTCTTTGCCTCTGACCAGCTTTGTGTCCCCTGGCACTTTGTACTTCACAGCATAGGTTCAAAGTCTGACATTTTGCATTTGAACTTCTATTTCTGCTCCTCTGAGGGGGAATTTTGCAACTTGCTCTTTCATGAGTATTTACACCCAGGCCTAGTACGTCAGTGAATTTCCCAGGAAAACAAATGGTTTGTCATATGATGTTTTTGCTTTGAGAGTCCTGTTGGTGGTGAATGCAGTGACAGCTGCTGCTTGAAACAAATTTCTGTGCATTTTGCTAAGTAAAACCAAAAAGTGCAGACCAGAGTGGCAGGAGGTCATCTTCTGATTCTTCTCGGTCACTTATATTACTCTCAAGCACTCCCAGTGAATGAATTTCCACAACTTCCCTAGGTAATATACTGCTTTATTAGAAAGCTTTCCTTTTCAGAGTATTTTTTTCACCACGAATTAGAAGTGCATTACTTTGTTCTCCACTGATGGAGCTGCTTATAATCTTTCTCTCCTATTGATACGGATACTTCAAAACATAATGCAAAAAGCACTGGCTACTCTGGGAGGGCTTCAAGGCCATGTAACTCCCAAGTCATGACTGGCAATTGTTTGAGTGTATGGCAGGTACAATTTCACATGATAAATGACCAATTTCAATGCCCAAGGATCTTGCTGCCATTGTTTAGTATTACAAAGGCAGCCCAGTATCCTGTCATTTTGGACCTGCCGGTTCATATGAATTCCCGAGAGATCTGTATTTCTCATTTTTACAGATGCATAGAAACATGAAGGAATGAAATAACTTGTGGAGGTCACATAGAAAGTCTGTGGGAAACTGGGGCTAAGAGCTGTCTCTCATAACTCCCAGTTCAAAGTCTTAACCACAAGATCATTATTTTCTCCCACATCAGTGAAGCCTCATTTCATCACTTTTAACAGCTGATAAATTACTTGTTTGAGCTTCTTAAGCACCTGAACTTTGAAGGGAAAGGTAAGAAGTGTTTGTAGCTTCCAAGTATTTTCATGGATACCTTAAATCATTCACCAACCTGACTTGTAATTAAGTGCTTAAGAAATGTGTGGAAGCCATCACTTGATCACAAAACTTAGAAGTACATTTCAGCAATAGTTCAGAGACTGAAAGATAGTGAACTAGTACTTTTTAAACTTGAAATTGATTACATTTATAGAACTTTTTTTCTTCTCCAGGAAACTGAAGAATGTCTAGAAATGCCTGCTGTTGAAATACTTGGTTACTTAAAGAGGGGTCTCCATCTGAATGTTTATTTGCAAGTGTTCTTTGTTGAGACCTTTTTCTGTTATGACCCGCATCAAACTGCCTTACATTTACCTTCAGGTCCTACATTTCAATGTGACGGTGTCTCAAAGATAAGGACAAATATCCAGTAATTAATTATGTGAAATAATGGTTCCAAGTGTACTGCCACCGAAGCCCTCCAGCATTTCCTTTTGGGTATCTCTGTGCTGGTCAGCTCACACAGATGAGTATGACTGAACCAGCTGTCTGAAGCATCAAGAGCAATCAGGTTGCGAAGATTTAGCTGTCACTACAGCCTTGGTATATTTTCAATGGCAGTCTCCTACACTGAAGTCTGTACTGGACAATATTCCCTGGTGTTGGTACCCAGCCTAACAGGATGAAAGCTTGCTTAGGCTCATCTTCACCTACTGCAGACATGCTTCCCAGTTGTACAATAGATGTATCCCTTTTAAGGTTTGGAAAAATGTTGCATCTGTATATCCACTCCCTCTCTAACCTTTGGGTTGCTGCTTGAATTAATGCCCCAAAATAGCATTCACGGAGTTGGTTTTCTTTTGTAAACCTGAAAATTGTAAAGCAAAAAGAGCCCACTGTTATTGTTTCTTAAGTGAATGACTTTTGTTGGCAGGTCTGATTGATACAGAAATTTGGATCATAGAACTCCTGGTTTTAGTGTCAGTTTTACTGAAGTCTGTTCATCATGTTTATTATTTTTATATAATAAGTCCTTTTTATCCTTCACCGCATACCTAGCTGAAGGAAAAAAGCCACTTTTTATTCCTTATGTAAACAATATTTTAAAAATCTCCTGATTGCTTATGTATTTATACATGTATTGGTAACCCTTGAGATCATATGTGAGGTCATGGATGTTATAAATACATAGGATTTAATCAGAAATAATACTATTCAATGAACCTGAGTATGGAATCTAAAAAAATAAGTTGTCAAAGTTCACCTATTTTTGTCTCTTCCTGTTTTAAGTGCATTATATACTTTGTATGATAATATTTTGTTGCTACAGTATTCTTGGCAGGAATTGAGTTACTGAAGATGATTAATTAAAATCCCAGTTTATCTTCCATAGGTTATGCGGTGTGAATAATCTACAAAATGGGGGAAAAAAAATCATTTACATTCTGACTGAGATTTAAGGGCAGCTGGAACTAGTGTTTTGTATTTGTAAGTACTGTGGAATTATAATAGGGTTTTTCAGCTCTTTGTTAAAACTCTTCAGTGAGGCTGGAGGATAAATTTGTCCATTGCTTTCCTTAGTTCACAGAACAAGTAAGTTTTCCGTATCTTTGTTCTAATATGTCTAATTTTTTTTTCATGTAGAATTTGTGACTGCACTCACTTTCTACATAGTAAAACCACCTTAATCTGTTCTGCCTCTTTCTTACCTGGTGAGTTGTTCTTTGTCTCATTCATTGTATTTTCCACTTTTTCATTACCTGTGATTCTTTGCATAAAACCTGCTTTTCTTTCCTTCCCCTGGCAGAATCATGGTGATGTTCTTTGCGAGTGTGGGGGTGGGAATACAATATCACTCATTCTTTCTGTCCTATGTATCCCTCTTGTCTCTTTCTTCCACTTTTAGTTGCATTTCAATTGTTCTGTGACAGGTTGTTGCCACTTCACGCTTTCCAGTGGAACTTCAATAAATCCTAAAGTACCTGCTTCCTTTTCTCACTCTGATGCCTGGCTTCTGAGTTTCTTTTTCCATTTGAAAAATTTCATTTAGTTTTAGGCTCATAACTCACAAATCTGCTTTCCTCCAGGTCTGGCATAGTCCAGATATATGTTTCTGCCTATGGATATCTCTCCATAAGTGCTTCCTTTTCCCTGGCAAGTCTGGTTCATCCACCTTTCTTTTATCTTTTTGGACAATATTGCCAAACTCAGAGCCCCCTAAAATGGTAATAAAAATACTGGTAAGTACTCAAAGCTGCCAGAAAATAACATACCATTCAATATTAGTGAAAATCTGTTTCAGATTTTCAAATTATGAGAATTTTCATCGTGCTGTCCATAAACTACTAATTGCATGTTGGATGTGGTGTGTACATAACATACGCAGTTTTTTATGTATATTATGTTTATTACAAAGGTCCAAAATTCTAAACAATTAGGCTTTTTTTCCTCTAATTTTTTTTTTTTTCCAATTTTGATTTAGATTGGAAGGATAGAAAGATCCTTAGGTAGGTGCATAAATCAAACAAATGCAGTCAAAAAGTTCTATCTCCAAGGAACCGTTAGCATTTTTGAATGACTGAAGAAGCAGGTTTACAGTGGAATTTAGAAATTTAATTTTATAGGTACTATGAAGTTTTAATACTTGCAGGATGAGGTCCAACCAACACTTCCAACTTTTTCTGTAAGAGTGGTAAGAACAATGATGGGATAATCTGAGCAAAATGGGAATCGGTAAGGATTAGTAAACAGCATGTGTCCACATGTGTAGCACCTTACCTCATATCTATTGGGTGGAAACATCTATGTGTGTAGTAAAACAGCTTTTTAACAAGAACTAGGCTGAATTTATAGATTTGGCATGTAATATTCTCAGCCTTCTAACTGTTTCATCTTTTGAAAAGTACTAATGGGAGGTTTACTTAATGTGTTTTACACAAACTTCTTAATTTAAAAAAGCAAACCACTAGCAGCAGAGCATTTTTTCATATACTTATGAGCAGAAATACAAAAGCACAAGTGAGATACTTTTCCAAGAAGTTGTGAAATGTAGCTTAACCAGTTTTTTTCTGAAATAGTCTTCCCATCACTTTATTCCTGTATATTAACTCATGTTGACATGGAATCTGAACTTAAAAAATAAATCTACATTTTCATATTCTTGGTCTTTTGGCTTTTTTTGATACTCTTTCTCTGGGAACAGATCTCTCCTACCCTTAACAAGTGGAAGATGACAGAATATACCCAGCTTCCACATCTCTTGCAGTTAATCTCCTGCATAACAATGTCCATGATTAACATTTTCTCCCATTTCCAATGAGGTACGTCTCTGTGCATTTCTGATGCTGTAAGAGTTTGTCTTTTCTAGAGTGCATTAATGTGTTACAGCAGGGTATAAAGCTACTGGTCTGAACATGGAAGAAATCTGGGCACCAGCAGCTGCTGTGGGCACAAGCTCTTCAGTATTATCTGCTCTCTACATTGGTTTCCAGTAGACTGTAATCACATCTCTTCAAGTACTGCACAAATTTCTAAAAGATGACAAAGAGCTTGTGGAAGATAATGAGATTTACAGAAAATATGGCTGAAGGACACTTCCAGAGCCTGTCTAGTACACTGCATTTCCCTGGGGTGATGGTACTGGATGTAGCTAAACCACCTCAGTTCTGTGGGGCACAAGAAACCTTCTTCAGTAAGATGCTTGGTCTGGGCAGGAGGCTTGGCTCTCTACTCAAGGTGAAAGAAACTTGGACTAGACTGGAAACTAACCTCAAACTTCAGCCTCATTGCTTTTTTAAGGCAAGATACGCTGCTTTGATCTTGACCAGTCTAATATGTGGGAGACACTTAGCTTACATTATCTCTGTCCTCCCCTCTTCTTCCTGTCGTTCTCTCCCCCTGCAGGGCACTACACCTTTTCTCAGGGTGAGGAAAAAAAAATAAGATGACAGGTATAACTTGGGTAGAATATTCAAGTTCTGTGTTGACTAACAATAGAGCAAAGTGAATTTATGTGGCAAAACTATCAGGAAGGCTGTTTTCAGAGAACACAAGATGCTGAGACTACATGGAAAAAGTATCACCTAACACTGGTTTTATGTTCATCCCTAGGCATCAGCTACTGTAGCTGTCAGCAAGAAGGCTGCATGAGGTGGGCTTCAGTGAGGCAATACTGCTGGACCTCTGTCTCTCAAATGTAAGATGGTAAGAATCAAAATAATTTGTTCTCTTCCAAATGTAAGACAAATTCAGCAGTTTTACAGTCCAGTTTTGTTTTAAAAAAAAAAAAAATAAAAGCTTTGTGAGAGCTTTTGAAGTTCTGCCATCAGTAATAAAAGTTAAGAGCTGGCTCAAGCTCTTAGTTTTAAGTAGAAATACCTGATCTAGTCATAAAACTGTTCGCCACAGACATGGTGTAATTTGTGGGGATATTTACTGGAAATTATAACGATACACTCTCTTTGGCAAGTAATGTAGTTAACTTAATTGTTTCAAATCTGGATAGGTCCTGTAACTTAATATAATTTTGTATTATCTGTTCATTCATTACATTCTTGTAAGGATAGACAGCAAGTAAAAGGCTGTCTTCAAGGGCAGCTAGCAGCAGTAAGTCCACTGCGGCACTTTCTGTGCAATTAGTTTTTCTATGTTTGGCCCTATTTACAATCTTTGCTCTGTGTCCCCTCAGTTTTAATGTTTTTTCAAGGCGGGCACCCAACTGAAATATGAATTCCTCTCAGTTACTATGATTGACTCTGAAAGCAATGGCACTATTGCTGTGCAATGTAAGCTTTGTTTTATTGAAGCAGTGTTTGATTTTGGTTCATACACTTTAGAATTATGATAACTGAAATGGCTGTCCTGGAGAGGACAATGGTAATGTGGATAAATGAAATCTGATTCCAAAGATGAAACATTTTAATTTATCTGTAGAATCAGAAAATACAGATCCTTACGCAAAAGAGTAGTTTTAACGAGTACATCTGTGAAAACCTTTTTCTGAACAAAATTTGGTGTCAGCGTTTATGTAGTTCGCTCGATCTTTTGTCACACACCAGTTGCATTCTGCTATCCCTCGAAGCTTCCAGTAAAAGCTGTGTAAATCAATTATTGTTGCCTGTAAGTAAACAAGGACAGTGGTGAACAAGAAGAGATGCTTACTCACAAATACAATAATTCTCATTAGCAAATTATTTTATATCTTTTCTACATTGCATTAATTGACCCACACTGCAAACTGTTGTATAGGAGGAGAATCCTTAACGCATAGGAGATTGTTTAGGGAACATGGTTTACTCCCCAGAGTCAAACACAAACTAGTGCAAATCAAATGGTACTTTTTCCATAACAGTACAAGAAAAGTATTTATCATTTTAATGCAACTGTTTCAATTGGATATTAGGCAGAAACTACTTAGTGTGAGGGTGGTGAGACACTGGAACAGGTTGCCCAGAGGAGTTGTGGATGTTCCCTGCCTGGAAGTGTTCAAGGCCAGGTTGGATGAGGCTTTGGGCAACCTGGTTTAGTGGGAGGTGTCCCTGTCCATAGCAGGGGGGTTGGAACTATATGCTCTTTAAGGTCCCTTCCAACCCAAACCATTCTATGATTCTTAGGAGTGAAGTTCCTATCTAGCAGAGCTGAATTAGCTAATACATTAGTTCCCAGATGCAGCTATAAATCGTGATTTTAAATACCTCGCGGGAGACCTGTGCTCTGGTGCTGATAACACGACACGACTCGGCCCCTTTACCCAGTCGGACAGCGCGGGGCGGGCGGCGCCTGCGTTCCCCGGGCGGGCCGGAGGGTGGCGCTGCCGTCCCACGTACCCGCCGCGCAGCGCTGCGCTGTGCCGCCCGGGTAGGGGGGAGGTGGCTTCGGGGGGCGACTCAGGGGTACGCGCGGTATGGGCCTGGGGTCCGCGCTCCCCGGTGGTATTTCTGTCAAATATTGGCACTGGTTCTTTAAGGGGCTTATGAATATTTTTGGTGCAATAGGCGGAACGATGCTTTCCCAGGAGAGAGTAAACAGAACCCAGGCTCTGCGCTTCCCTTACCTGGTGGTAGACAGGAAGGCCTCCTACCACCTGTGTGTGTGTGAGACGGGCGATTCCTGAACTGCTCTAATACCTAGCACCAGCAGTGCATTACATTCTTTATAATACAAAGATGTTCCCTGAAAATCCAAATGAGACACTTCAGCACACGTTGGGCTGGTCCATATGTCGGTTAAGGGCAATATACAAGCAAAGCCAGGATTGGAAATCTCTCTTCTAGAGGGGAGAGCCCTCTTCAATCTCGTTGGATGCATTTTTTTCTCTTCTTCCCGAGGGAAGTGTCTATAGGTGCATTTGCAACTTTAATGCATTGCCTACTCCAAGATTTTACAGTGTTTAAATATTATTGTTGCAAAAACCATTTTGCTGTCATATAGTTGAGTATGTGTTCTCTGGATCTACTGTGTTCTGCTAGTAAGTTAACAGAACTGTTGGCATCAACTGTGTTCAGAGACAAAGTAAATGGGCCAGGGAAAGTGGTGAAAATTTCACAGATTTTTGTAATGTATTCTGGAGAGATAATGACAATGCTATAGAATAAAGAAATCCTGTATCTTCAAGGAAACTTCAAGAATTAATATTAAGGCTTTGGGCATTTGGCTTGCTGTTCATCTTTGAACAACAAAATCTTAAGAACAAAATGAAATAGTGAATGTCTTAAGTAGAGCACTTTCTTAAGCCCCTGGTTCTGATAATGGGAATGCGTTGTCGAGATGATGAATTAGTTAATCCTAAAAGAGGAAACATTTTTTCCTTTCTTAATTTACAGTTTTAAAAACATGTTTGTTTTCCTGCTCAGCTCCCCACGCCTTGTAAATTGTGAATTTCTCATTTGGCTGTGTGTGATAAGGAAATTGGTTTCATTCTACAAGTGTGTTAATCATCACGTAGCTTAAAAATATCGAAGTGCAAATGCCATATTTTCTAAAGGGATTTCTCTTGAAAAAAATACAATGATCTGACTGTTGCAACTCTTTAATTTCATAACCTGAACTGTGGGCTTAAAGTGATGCTTACTGTGGTCTCACCTAAAATTAACAAAAGGATGAAACAACAGTTTTGAGGAAGAAACTGGGTGGTGATTATGTTAGATTGTTAGTGGTTTGGAAGGACATAGATCTCACGACTGTGATTAAAACCCCCAAAACTGCTCCTGGTCAGAGTTAGGTAAAATACACACGAAGAGGAATATTTTAGGGACTGAGGCGTGCTGATTTGCAGTGATGAATTGTATTACTACTGGGCTGTCAGGGTTAAATGTTCATCGCACGAAGTTGGAACAAACCGCGCAGTCCGGGTGTTAAGACAGTAGCGAGGTTTGGCCACAGGGGGCACAGCCAGCGTGTGCTGCACGGAGACATTTCCTTAATCGCTGCTGGCTTGGGGGGGCATAGTGAGAAGCTGTAGATCAGCTCTGTCCCGTGCGTCCCCCCTCCCCCGTCCCAGCTTTTGCTAACCCTTGTCTTCTGAAGGCATGGATCCTCTGAGAGGGTGCGCTTCTGCTCAGTCAAGGCAGCTTCTGCATTAAGAGATCAGAGCTGGCTTTCTCCCAGCCTACGTGAATGGATTTGGTGTCAAGGGCAAGGAAAGGCAGCTGCTGCTGCCTCAGAGCACCACCTACCCACCTGCTTGCTGGTGAAAGTGTTACTGGCCCCAGGTGAGGCTGCTGCCTTTCACTCTAAGAGTCCCCAGAACACAGAAACGCTAAACATGCTCCCTCAGGCCCAAAGTGTAGCTGCCTGTGCCAGGGAGCTGTACTCACCCCCAAGCATCCGTGAAGGTTCCTTCATTCCTATTGCAAGTGATTCTTCTCAATTCACATGTAGGACTAAAAATTTAACTTCCCAATATAGGCAAGTTTATAACTGAGTTTAAATTATAATGCCATCTGATAAGGCACAGTTCCTCCATCCACTTAGGACAACTGAACAGATCTAATGAAGAGCAACAGTTACAGTGGATTGTGTCCCTTGAATAAGTAAGGGATATAGTGCATAGCTTCTGAGGGCAGAAGAGAATAAACTGTTACTGGCTTTCAGGAATTTCAACTCCTATTTCAAACTTAATTTAATTCTTATGGAGAAAGAGTCCCTTTAGGAGCAGCCAAAGTTTAATCAATAACACAACAGCGATTTAGCTTGATTCTCAGTATCTTAGTCATATGGAGAAGCTGCTGCAACTGATTAGAAACCCCATTTAATTGAAATATTGCATGGAAGCATGAAAATTCCAGTGTGGAAAGGCAGCAGTCACTTCATAATTCTAGATCCCATGTTAACGCATCACCAACTCTCACATTCAAAGCCTTTTAACATAAATGTAATAGTTGAGCGACTAATAACCACCCACAACCCTTAATTCCGATTATTCTAAACACAAGTTAACAGATTTGGGCCATTACTACTGAGAACTGCATCATCCACAGAGTTGGGAGGAGGGGAAAAGCAACAGTCATGGGACTGTCTCAGGATTAACTGCTTTTGTGTCTGTTTCCAAACACTGTATCAACAGCATCCCCTCTATAATAAGTTACTTTTCTAGTTTCTTTCACTGTTCCCAGACAGATCATTTAGAAGTTTGGAGTATACACTCAAGTAAGATTTTCGAAGTTACAAAAATTATTCACTTCAGGTGGTTTTATTCTTTATATTATCTACATACGTCAATTTTTACTTGGCAAAGTCATAACAGAATATGTAAGTATTTAAAAAAACAAAAACAACAGAAATCAAAGCCGAAACAGTTGGTCCCCAAAGAATAAAGCAAGCAATCAGTTCAATAAACACACTTGATTTATTTTGTATAAAAAGGGTTAAGTTTACAACTAAACTTTTATAAAAAGTTTAGCATGATTAAGTACATCATTACACTTTTTGCAGAAACGCAAATTTCTGCCACTATACAAGAAAACTCTAATTAAAGAGTTCACAGGGTTTCACTCATATATATATATTTATATATAAATATATACACAGCATTCAGTCCTAGGTTTGTGTCAAAAAGGTAATTTCTGACCACAGACTTTCCTAAAAAACTGAACACTGGATCCTTCTGGTACTCACGCTCCACCTTTGGAAAAAAAAGGCAAAGTCTGCTTTAAAATGGGCAACTCCTTGTGAGATTTTGTTTCGCTCCCCACGTTGGGAATAGTATATAAAGGAAGCCTTCCAACTAGGGAAAGGGTATTCAAGAGTCTCTTCATAAATAACTAGGTTCAGTCCAAGTTGAAGAATAGGGTAGGGATAAAGATCTTGGTTTTTTTTTTCTTCTTTATTAATTTTAAAAGGTCCTTTTAGTTAAGATGTGGGATTTCCCCTCCAGATACAGCTGAAAAAGAAGTTCAGCACCTCAAAAAAAAAATCCTGTAGACATTTTCTTGTGCAAAAAAAAAACCTCAGTGGAACACCTGCAAGAGATTGAAAAGAGGCGTATTTAGGAGAATGCTAACAGGGCAGAGATCCGGACAGACTGGCGCCAGAGAGGAAGCCACAGTTTGAACATTTAACCAAACACTCAGAGATTGGGCAAACCCTGGCGTCCAGATGCAACACATACACGCTCACACACTCGCTCTCAAGAGCACAAATTGAACATTAAAATAACATACACTCAAGGGAAAGGGTAGAAAGAGGATTCTCAGTCCAATCTCTATTTAGATCTCTGTAACTGCAATGCTCAGAGGCGCCAGTCTGCCTCTTACAGCAATTACTTGATTAAAAGCAGTCACTTATTTAACTGATAGCGCAGACAATCCCACATCACAGAATTATAAGGAATTGTGCCAAGATTCCCAACTTAATCAGTCACTTTGGCCCAGGAAGTTAAGACTCCAAGAACAGATAACGAGAAAATTTGCATTAAGCAGCGAGTAGTATCAGAGCAGCTTATGCTGTTTAATGAACCTTAACAACAAAATACACCTTGGACTGTGAGGCTCAGATATTAGTCTAATTTCTTACTGATTGTAAAGGCATGTCCTAATCAACTTCTAAGAAATCACCATCATGCCTCCCATTCCCCAGAAAGCCCCTATTTACCTGAAGTTTAGAAATAAGATGCAGCTCACTCACCGTTTGATTCAGCCACAAAGTGCTTTGCTGTCGCTTGACATGAGCTCTGAGGGGAACTCGGACGCCTGAGAGGAGAAAACGACACAATGGTGAGGGGCAGGACTGAACTGTCCCGGATCACGATTCGCTTCCCCCGCGGCACGTCTGGCTACAGCCCCCGGCCCACGGGAGAGGTGTCCGTGTCACCCAGCCCTGTCCCCTCCGCCACCACCCCGCTCTGTGATAAGGACACTTGTCCCTATCTAGGTCAGTAGAGAGACGGAAAGGTGGGAGAAGACGTTTACCTGTAGCGAGAGGATGCTGATGTCTGTGTTTAGGGTGGTCAGAGGAGTTCTAGAAGAAGGATTTTGCCCGGGTCTCTGATGGTGGAGGCTGACGATGCTGGGGTGCGAGTCCAAGGCGATCTGCAGGTCCAGTATGTAGTCAATAACGTGCTGCAAGATTTCCATCTTGCTCACTTTCTTGTTCTGCGGAATGCTGGGCACCAGTTCTTTCAGCTTAGAGTAGCAGTCGTTCATGTTATAGAGCAAGCTCATGGGGTCATCCACGGGGGTTTTGCTCCGCGAGATGCCCAGGTTGTGCTCCGAGAGGCCGTTTTTCCTGACGGACCGCACCGGGCTGAAGGCTTTCATGCTGAAGGGCGGGGGGAGAGAGTGGTTCCAGCGGACAGACCGTGGATAAGTCGATCAGTCGGGAAGCCTGCAGAGCGCTGACACTAACCTCCCACTCTGGCTTCTGCCACCACTCGCTCTGCGGCGCGGGGCTGCGCGGCCTCGTCTTATAGCGCCGCCGCCGAGCCCAGCCCGCGCTCGCTGCCATTGGCAGCCGCCGGCACGTCCATCACCCCCGGGCGCCCTCACTGGTGGGGCGGGCCGCGCGGGGGCTTCCGCCTGGAGAGCCAATCCCGGGAGGGGGCGTGGCCGCGCCGCACAGCTGAGGGAGTAAATAGTGAGCGGCGCGCGGCAGTCCCGCTGGCGCCCGGCCCGCCACAAAGGCCACAGCAGTGGGGGGCCGCAGTACCGTGTGGGCTCCGGGCGCCGCCGTGGCGCCGCTCCCTCCACCCGCCTTGCCTTCCGGGGCGTCGGTTTCCCCCCGCTGTTCCCCTCTCTGTTAGTGGACGGAGTGTCGCGGGTTGAAAGACCAGCGCTGAGGCGGCGGCGAGCGCCAAGCAGCAGTGCCAGAGAGAGGGGTTCGGAGCGTGAGACAACCAGATAACACCGTAGCGAGGGCTTGTGGGGGGTTGAGCCTTTCCCAAACTCACTGTGAATGAGGACATCAAGCGGTTTTTGCATGCACCGGTCTACAATAGACAGCATAAATCAGCGGTCGGGTCAGCAGCAGACCGCCGCAGGCTGCAGATGTAAGCAGGGGACGAAAGTACCAAGAAAAAAGATAAACCTATACAACTAACTGCAACTCTCTGGTGAGAACAGGGCACTGAGAATCCTGACAGTCAGGCGTCAGTGTTACTTCGCTGCTTCCTGAGCACAGGACTCTTAGATGATGCTAATAATTGGAGATCATTAAGCAAATGTGCATACTGGAAGTGCATTTACATGTGTTACCCTTGAAAGGCTGCTCATCTGCACCCTATCAGTGCTTGTGGCACGGTAGTGTCAATTATATATAGATTGTTTCTGGTGACAAATGCAAATACTTAAAACACGATGTACTTTTGCAGCTTTTGGTTGCAGCCAATGAAGCATCTTCCAGAAACATTCCAGAGGAAAATGTTGGGGTTTTTGCTGTTTAGCTGGAGAAGTGACTTACCGTTTGTTTTGTTTTGTTTTTTGGGTTGTTTGTTTGTTTGTTTGTTTAGGTCCGTTGTATTTTTCTGTATTTTGCTTATACTAACGGCTGTGTAACATCCACCCATCTTTTCACATACTACCCCGAGTAAAGTTCAACTTGCAAAAGCGGGGACATATATATAATTAATATAAATGAAATTCTACACAAAACGCAGGAATTCTGTAATAACCACCCGAATGCTTTAAGTACGTTAGTGTTAATTCCAAACGTAGTAACCGCATATATCCATAAAATCAGTGAGGATTGTGGTGTCAATCGCAACTATTAAAAGCAAACAAATACTGGATTTATCTGCGCTGTTGCTGCATAGCTACACTGACGAGTTGGGGTTGGGGGGAGGAACATCACGGACGCTGGGAGACAAAGCTGCGGAGAGCTGGATCAATATTTTTTTCCCAATTAACGTGGCATTCCTGAGCTGCTGGTTGGCTATTCTCCGGCAGGACATTGAGGTGACTGTCATACCAGGGTGTTTGCCCCAGGGCTTTTCCCGGGGGGGGGAGGGGGGCTGTAGGCGGTGCTGAGGCCGGCTGGGACGCAACTCACTCGTTCTGAAACTCGAAGGGTGAAAGTGAACCTCGACAGTCAGTCTGACAGGACAAATACATTGGCCAAGTGCAGTTAAGGAGAGTAAATAATAACAAAAACCACCCTCTCAATTAACGGCTCGATTAAAATCACCACTTAGAGAGACTTCAATCTTTTACATGACTATAAAGCGCAGTTTCAAGCATATCTGGTACTTGATCTGCGGCCACAGGGTTTAGTCCTTCACCGTGCTTATGTTTCTGTCTCATGAACGCATCGGTGGAAGAAATCTTGACACTATTTTTGGTATAATAATAGCCAACGTAAACAAATCCGTTCATGCTGCTCCCATCACTATTTGTCGTTCTTGGACAGCGAAGCAGTGTTCCAGTAACGCCCGCGCGGGCTTTGCAGAGGACCCCTCTGCAAGTGTTTCCAGTTTTCCGTACTGAGGGCTTTGCAGGCTTTTTACAACACTGAGAAATAGTGCGGAGAGAGGCTAACCTGATTATTTTGTGTCACCAAATGATTGTCAGACGCGCTGTCCGCACGAAAAGCAGAGCCTGCGAGTAGACAAGCTCCGCTTCCCTCCGGCAAGCACCCTAAGTGTCTTTTCGTAACGTTTATTCCCTCAATTCTGCTCTTTTAATCCTTAAAGCTTTGGCAGCGTCTCTCCCGCTCTACAAAGCTCCCTGCTCTCCTCCGCCGCGGCCGTCCCGCTGCCCCTGCCCCAGCGGGGAGAGCGCGGAGAGACGGGTGGGCTGCAGGGGGACACACACACACACACACACACACACTCCGAAATAGGCGGGACGGCGAGATGCTCCTCGGGGACTTTCCCCTCGGACCTGCGGGCACGTCCCGAGCGGGGACGGGCCCCCCGTGTGGCGGCGGGTGCCTCGGGGAACCGCGTCCGCCTCTTATGTTCAGCCGGGATTTTTTACAGCCGGTTCCCAACCCAGAAACGCTGCTGCAAATATCTGGTAGGAAACCGTCGCCACTCTCCATGCACAAAGCGCCGCTTATTCCTCTGCGCCCCCTCTTCCCGCCCCTCCGAAGACCCAAACGCGGGACTTTCCTCCGAGGGGTGGGGGGCGGGTGCCGGCCGCCCCGTCGTGGGGGGCCCCCGGCGCCAGACCGCGGCAGCGCTGGGGTGCTACGCGGTGGATACGCGGCCACCCCCGGGGGTGCCTCCCCTCCCCGCTCCCTCCCGCGCCCTGGGCGCCGCGCCCTGCCCCGCCCCGCGCCCCGCGCCCGGGGCCGGCCCGGACTGCGCGGCGCCAGCCCCGTGACATCAGCCCCTCGCCACCGCCCCCCCCGCCCGCGCCGCCCGGGCCCGGCGGCGCCGCTCAGGCGGCTGCCATGACGACAAGGGCTGCGCCCGCGGCGGCAGGCGGCGGCCCGGCCCCGCTTCCCCCTCCCGGGCGCACCTGCAGCGGGGGCCGCCGCCGGACACCCCGCCATGTCGCGGGGGGGGGCGGGGGAGGGGGAATGTGACGGGGGGCGCCAGCAGAAAGGGGAGAGAAACGTGTAAAATGGACAAAATCGCGACCAGCCTCGGGGATTCGTCGCAGGAAGGGATCCCGGCGCCGCTCGTTCCCCCCCGCCTCGCCCCGGGCTGCGCCGCGGGGCTGGGCAGCCGCGAACCGGCCGCGAAGGAGCTATTCGGGCTGCCCCGACTGCGGTGCGGGTGGCGGGTGAAGAGAGGGGGGGAGTGTTCCTCCTGCCCCCCACTCCCCAAAACAATTTCTGTGAGGAAAAATCCCCCTTTATATTAAGGTTGCCTGTACTCTTGTTTTTTGAAGTCTGCTAAGAGCAGCCCCTGGGTCACGCAAAGTCCCTCCGGCCGGGGCTGCGCCACCGTCCCGGCGGGGACCGGCGACTTCTACGCGCGCCCGAACCCCTGCCTCTACTGAAATGCATTTATCTACAACAGCCAGTAATAACCTAAATGGGTTTAATTGTCGCGTATTTAAGCCATATAACCAGACTTAAAAACCAACCAAATAAATACATCATTAAAATTGGCCCATTGCC
Source organism: Hemiprocne comata (assembly GCA_020745705.1). Classification (NCBI taxonomy): domain Eukaryota; kingdom Metazoa; phylum Chordata; class Aves; order Apodiformes; family Apodidae; genus Hemiprocne; species Hemiprocne comata. Next base: position 89,324,533 of record CM036588.1, read on the forward strand.
AAGTCATTGACACCATCCAACCAAGGGCGCGGGGGGTGTCCAAATATGTTTTGATACAGGAGTTTTCAGCGTACCTGGTGAACTATAAACCCGGCTGCTTTTAACTACCCGGTCCCTTTTGTTTGCCTCACGTTTCCAATTCATTCAAAGAAGTGTTAGAAGTTTGGCGTGTAGCTTTTTTTTTTTTTTTTTTTTTTTGTAAGTGGGAGGGAGAAAGTAATGCATGCAAAATATTTAGTTACAACTTCTGCGAAAGGCACCGATCTGTAACAGCATTTTCTACTTTCACAAAGGATTTTCCTGTTACTTTTGTTCCGGTCACAGAATTAAAAAAAAAAAAAGGGCGAAAGAAAAAAAAAAAAAAAAAAGAAAGAAACTTGGGGGAGAGATAAGGTCTGGAAAACAATCTGGAATTGCCAGGCTGTTGGTGGGAGCTCTGCGGGGCTGGCGTCAGGAAGTCTGCGCCGCCTTCTATTACTGTTGATCCAGCTTTGTGCAGCTGCACTCAGTACAATTAGCTTGTAGAAACAATCCTGCTGTAGGCAGCCTCTTCCCTTCAAAGTGCTTTTCTATACTGATCCCCTCACATCATGATGCTGGAAATCAAGTCACAAGCCGACCACTGTTTGGCCAACATCATCTGTGGGAATTCATTAACCTCCATCCCAGAGATGCAACAAGAGATTGTTTGTCCAGAACTAAACTTACAGCTTAATATGATGTAGCCCATACAGGAAAAAACCTGTGTCCCCGTTTCTTTTTTTTTTTTCTTCTTGTCCATAACAAGAAACACATTGTACAGCCTTTTTTTTTTTTTCCCTATTTTTTTTTTTTTTCTTCAGGGGGTGGGGAATGTAGCTGAAACCGGGCGTGAGCCGGCTCCTGCTTAAAGTTTGTCGTCAAACTGTTTTTTGGTTCATCGGGCTGCAGTTTCCATAGAAGCAACTTATCCCCGCGATCATCTTGTTGGGTGCACTTTGCAAGCTCATTTCCCGTCTGAGTTTGCTCTGCTGCTCTCAGATGCTGCAGCTGACACATTTCCTCCCCGTGCACTTTGCACCCACCTCATCCTTGCCCAGATGCTGAGGCCTGATTGTGCCTAAAAGGGGGTTTCATCGCACTCCGCAGCTGCCTTGGGGGAAGGGAATTTATTTATTTTTTTGTAAATTTCATTTCTACTTTCCCTTGCTTCGATGCTGAGCTCTATGCCAGCCAGCAGCAGGCCCTCCTTGTCCCCCGTCCCCAGCGCTGCAGAACCAGCTCGCAGAGACATGGCTGCGGCCGCAAGCCCTCGGCCACACGCCTGTGTGTGTGAGCACAGCGGGTGGCGCTCCCCAGCTCACGAACCCCCCGGCTACCCCGGCCACCCCTTGGCCGAGAGGAGCTGCCCCAGGCACACCACTGCTGCGCACCACCGGCTGGGAATCAGCTCCCTGGCGCGCCCCATCTGCCAGGGCAGTCCTGGAGCAGCAGCAGCGTGACAGTTCCCTGCTCCCGGGGCTCTCTGTGGACAACCGGACTGCTGCTGGGAGTGTGAGTCCCGCCCCGCTGCAGCACCCCTCAGGGCGGTAGGGCTGGATCGCTGCTCCCCCTCACTTCAGGTACCTCACTTGGGCGGGAGAGTGTGCCTTCCTTCCACGCACCTCACTTGGAACTTGTCCTTGCTCTTCAAGGAACACACGGGCTGCACCTTCTCCAAGTCCCCTTTATTTCCAAACTCCATTCTTTTCTGGGCCTTATCTACAAATACTACGGGTCTGCCAACTGCAAGATGTCTTTTTCCGCTTCTCCCCACTATGCTTTTGAATAATGTTGCTTTTGTACACTATCATTCCCTTTGTCCCCACTTCTAAACATCCCTCATCTGCTGTTTTTATATTCCCAAGCCACGTGTTGCTGGAGGCATGAGAGGTGTTGTGGCAAATCATACAAATTGTCTCGTTTTTCCTGGACATATGCTTTTTTGCCAAAATTGACTATAGGATGAACAAGCCTTTGTTCTGATTCAATTTTGACATGCTTATTGTTTGGTGATCACATTCCCAAACTCTGCTGTTTTGCAGGAATGCCTTTTACTCAAACTGTATTTTCTAGCACTACCCTGCAAAGAGGGCTGCTGATACATGAATTGGGTGGTTTTGCTAGGGCATTTATATCCAGTTCAAATTCAGATACTTCATCTCTAATATTTTATACTGTTTTGTATGGTATCTCGTTTTTGTAAATACGACCAGTGCCCCGAAGGCTTTTCTACATAAATTGCCACCTGCAAAGGGCTTTTGCTTACCTGATGCTACTTGAAGAATGCTGCCATGAAATCTTTATGAAAGCAGCATCTCTCTGGCATAGTAAATGTTACTGTGGTGAGGTGTATTAAATCCATGTATTAACTCTTTTTACTCAAAGGCAGATATACATTTATTTTCTTCTTTTAAAAAACCTTTAACTATGAGATAATGCCTACTAATGTAACGTCTGTGTTTTAATTAGATTACGTAGCATGTCTTTGGTGCATGCTTACGGTGAACTGGATAGGTGGCTCTCTTAACTTACTTGATTGTGCTAAAATCTGGGATCAAACAAGTTCCCTTCTTAGTGCCTGGCTTATGTAGCAGATGGTTTTCATCTACCAGCTTTTCTACTGATACCTTTAAATTAGTGTAGGTCTAAAACGTTGCAAATTTTGCACCCCCCAACAATTCTCTGGAAAATCCATTTAGAATAGAAAAGGGAGAGGGGCCAGGCACGAGGTTACTGACAGTACCTTGCATGTGGTAAGGAATAAACCAAGGAATAAAAAATAGGCTTTTTCTTTCTTTTATTAAAATATCTGGCTGTCTGGTCCAGCTCCCCTTGACCTCTCACTTTGTCCTAACTTTGATTTTTAGGTACAGGCCTGTGGGAATAAGATCACAAAATGCTTGGCTTAATTTCACTGGAAAAAGGAGGGATTAGGAATTGGATTGGTGGGAGACCTTGAAAATCTGTTCCAGGTATGGTTTTAAACACATGCACCCCCCATTCAAATACTAAAAATTCAATAATTTCAAGTAGATATGTGTATGTATAGTATTCTCTGTGTTTGTTCTTGCTCAGTAATAAGGCTTCATTAATACAGAGGAAAAATGGGGTCTGTACAGCAACTGCCATCTAATTATTGGTGAACCTACAATCTGACCTTCCTCTTCACTTCTGTCAGAGTACCTCAGTTATGTGATGGAAAGCCTTGTAGTATTAAGCAGGCAGTACTGATTTAGTGCTTTACCAAAGCAATTGTTACTGGTTTTGTTAGGACAGGCCCCACAGCATTCTCAGTCTTTTTAAACTAACATATAGAGCAAAATTTTCTGTGCTCCAGAGAGCTGAATTCCACTTGGGTTTGAATACTGGAAGTGCAACTCAGCAAAATGTCTGCACCACAGCCCAAATACAAGTGCACCCTCACAAGTCCTGCTGGAGCACGAGAGTTCCAGTGAAGTTGCCTAGGCTGTTAAAACTTTGCTTCTTTATAAGCCCAGAATGAGCATTATTTAGGTTAAGCTGACTTTCTTGGTGACTGTTGCCTGTATAAACCCACCTGGGAATCACAAAATAGGTAATGTGTCTAAATCTCTTGAGAGACCTGGTCCAGGAGGTGTGCTCAGATCATGCTTAAATGCTCATTGACAGCATGGAGCTTAGCACAAAGCACAGCAGCTGTAGCTGCTAGAAAGTTCAAGCGGAGAAAAGACCTGCTGCTTTTTTATAAGCGATTTTTCTCGTGAGAGCACTTGTTGTGGAAGTGAGAGACTCAGATTCAATGTTCTTCTCATCAGAGGTGATATAAACTCCCTCCTGGTCACAAAGCACCCCTAACGACCAGACTAAAGATAAGGCTAAGGTGGAGGACACCCACCCATCCTGTTCAAGCTTGCCACGGTAAAGAAACAGATGCAAATTTCAAAGGGCCAGAGGGATTATCAACAAGAGGGAGCCTGACACTGTAGCTCAGGGGCAAAAGCATCTCCTGGATGGCAAGAAGCCTGAACGTTGGGCCTGGCCTAGCAGACTTGCCCATTCTTGAGGGTGAGGTTCATCTCACCTTATCTTAGCTATTTAGAGGTTTGGTGTTTTGTCTCTCTATAGTCAGTGGGAAGAGCGAACAAGCGGCACCTGCAGAGAGTGATTCATTCTGTGCCTGCTTGACACCTCTCTCCGGATGGAACAGATCTCCTCGATGGGGCCATCGCTCCCCATCAATTCTCAGCAGAAGCTAGACAACAAATTTCGACCAGAAGCCTGATTTAGAGATGCCAAGTGAGGTGAATTCCACAGTAGATGACTAATTTTTCTCATTCATCATACCCAGTGTTAGCCATACCCAAATTGGATGTGTAATTAAAGTTTGTCATTTGCGTTCTGTCTCTGTACCATGATCATTCCTTCCATTGGGAGGAGGTGAATAGCTGGGGTTAATTGTCCTTGAATGACGTGTGTTTTTCTCTGAGCCTGTAGGGCCCAAACGTCTTGTGTGTCCATAGTCTGCACTCATGAATCCTAGTGCTGGGTGTCTGAAAGTTGTGTGAAACTATTAAACGTCATCATCCAAACTTCTTTTGTGGAAGGCCTAAGTGACTAGAGGCACCACATAATAGAGGAGCCAGTTGCATAGAAATGTGCATTAAAATATCTGGTGATATAAGGAGCCTACAGCTGGAATTTTCAGAAGGCTGAAATGCTCCTCATTTAAATCAATGAAAGTTAAGTACTTTGCAAAATATTTATATATATGTAATGCATATTGCATTTTATGCACTTGCATATTCAGAAAAATCTGTCTTTAACTTCTAAAACTGGAAGTTGGATGCCTTTAAGAATGTTATCTTTAATTCTAGCCCTGAAGAGATGAGCGTGTAATTTTTAGTTTCAAAAAGCTATAGTTTTTCATTTTCAATAATGTGGAGTACTGCTGAGGTGTACTGCAGGATAAATCCCAAATATGTACCTCATTGTTTCATCAGAGATCAGCAAAAGGTCACTCAGTCTTTTTATCAGATTACAGGAGTGCAAGTGGGTCTTTTGTACTAGTGTAAGTTTGGTGTGCATATATTCTTTGCAAATGGATGATTGCCGGAAAAGACAAATGATGGGGTTTTATAATTTAATATTTGTCAAAGGTCATCAAAGAGTTATGTCCAGGCATTTTGCAAAATTTTGGCTGTAAAGGCAGGGTGGACATGAAGTGTCCGGTTTGATGAAATTAAAGTTCTGTACTCCCTTGATGGGGTTTTAGCTACAAATACAGTTGGAGATTATTCCACCACATTGTTCATGTCAGTTGCTCCATAAGGCTGAATGCCTTCAGTGATTACAAAAGGCATGCTTGAGAAACTCTTCTGTTTCTTTTACCAAAATACTGAAACTGTATGTGTACCCAAGATGTTAAAATTTGGCAACATAGGGGTAATTGGGAATGGACTCCAAGTTAAATTACTTAAGACCTCAAACTATTGGTTCCATCAGAGACAAGAGTCTGAAAACATTATAAGGATGTCCAAAGTTTTTAGAGTAGTTTGAGCCAGAATGAAACAGCTGGTTTATACCTAGCTGAGGATCTCAGTTGTTCTCCGCTGAACAGTCAGAATTTGGAGGTTTTGCAGTTTCTTAATTTCCTGCCTTCTCACTCTGCTTTGTTTTCACTTCAGTAGCAATAGTTTTGTGCTTCTTCTCTTTTACGGCTCTACAGGTCTCTTGGCTCTGCAGATGGGATTCACCTCACTTGACTTAAGGCATCTTGGATGAGAGGAAATGAGCTCAAGTTGTGCCACGGGAGGTTTAGATTGCTTATTAGAAGAAACTTAACTTCTTCACTGAAAGGGCTATCAAACACTGGAGCAGGCTGCCCAGGGAGGTGGTTGAATCACCATCCTTGGAGGTGTTTAAAAGATGTGGTGCTTAGGGGCATGGTGGTAGAGTTAGATTAACAGTTGGACTTTATGATCTTAAAGGTCTTTTCCAACCAGAACAATTCTGTGTTTCTGTGATTCTGTGTGTCTGGTTGATGTCTGTGTCTAAGCCTGGCTTTCAAAACTCTGTTTACAAACAATTGGGAAAACTTTTGCTTCTGTGGTGACTTATTTCTTCCTAATACAGGAGTCTAAAAGACTCTTAACTCTACTCTGATACTCCCTTGACTTTCTGAGTCCAGATGTCCTTAGCCCAGACAGCATATGGACATCCTGGTCCTGATGTGGATGGCCTATGCCCAAGTTGGTTCTCAGACTTTCTCAACAATTCTCCAATTTTATTTTTGTTTGTGCGTGACTTGACACATTTTAATTAAAACACTTGACAACAGTGAGAACATGAGCAGTGACTAACACACTTTCACCAATAAATTGTTCTGGCTGTGGTCTTGTGGAGTACTGGGGATTTACAGGCCACAGTGTGTAATCTCTAGGATAGATGCTTGTATTTGTAAGCTTTGTGCATTTCTGCATGATAGTTCAGCCTGTTGTTAGCTTTGGTGATCTTCAGCTGCAGGACTGCATATTTGTTTGCTGCACAGATGAGACTTGCATAGTGAGGGAAGTTGCTTTCTGTGTGAGCCCTGCCTCAGTTATTGTAGGTGTGCAAAGGGTTGTGAAAGAGGCAAGACACTCCGATATAACAGCTGAATTATGTTGTGGAGGACTTAATGCAATCCGTGCCTCTGCCAGTTTTTTTTGTGAGATGATGGGCAAGTCATTTAAAGCAGACTTTTGTCAGGAGACTGTTTACCACATGGGAAGTCAATGGGAGTTGTTCTTCAATATCTAAAGTGTAATGAAAATGCCAAACACTCTGAAGTAGCAGGTCCCATCTATCAGAAGCTTGGCAGCCAAAACTAGAGTTATTAACCGGTACATTTTCTGGTCAGCTGATTCACAAATGACCATTATTTTAAAGTTAGCAGCTTATATATTTTTTTTTTTCCTTGAAAAGGGATTATCCCTTTTGAGGGCAGGACAGGGTGTATTCTAGTTAGTGTGGGAAATGACTCTGGGTGGCAAAAGTTCATTGTAATAAGGGACATTCCACTCTCCTTTCCAGTAAGCTTTTCTGGGCCCATAGATTATTTTTAGCTCCTGCTCTCCAGCTGGGAACTTGCAAGGTGGTACAGAGCCAGTAAGGTCCCTGTCAGGGATCTGGTGATGCTGATGAGGAAGGAGAGAAGAATGAGAGAAGAAAGACAACGCTGGGTTGGTTGGCTTGGGCATGATGGGGCTAGAGGGCCAGAGAAAGTATCAGTCACAGCTGAATGAGATCTTGGAGCTGGAACAAGGAGGTCTTAAGGATTAAAGGGGAGCAGGAGAAAGGGAGAATTCAAGTTGCAGATCTCTAATCATCACTTTAGGTTTCTTTCTTTTGAAATGACAAGCCAAAATAAGCAACATTATCCAGAAAGTGAAGACTTCTGAAGAAGTTTCCTGTATTTCTGTCTCCTGTTACAGACAGGACAACTTGTGAAGTAAGTGGTGGGGATTTTAGCCCTAGCTAGATAAATTTCCTAGCTTATGGGAGATACAGATTCAAGATGAGGTCTGTAAAACCCTCACATAAAAGACACCTCAGAAGTGGTGATTTGGGACATTCACCTGGTGCAATGGAAATTCTGAGCTGCAGTCTGAACTGGGACGAAAGGGATACAAAGCCTTAGTTTTTGACAGGCCTTTTAAACATCAGGCCACTTCTCTGAGAATTTCCTGGGCAAATATGCAGGAGAATACTCACGGTTTTCTTCTAAAGCATGATAGTAAGGCTGCTGAAATCCTCCAGAGTTTTGACAAGATGGGAAAAAGAATTCTTCCGTTCAGAATCATTTGGGATACAGGATCTTTCCATAGAATCCAGCATCAGTTTGAAGACATATCTGATGTAAGAATTCTGAAGAATATTTGAGGGTATTTATGTGTGCAGAACTTACTAGTGCCGAGTGGCCATGTTCTGCTTCAATGTTTAAGTTTTTTGTTGTTTGTTTTTTGTATTTTTTTTTAAATGTGAGCTGCTGCTTTGTTTTCAATAGTGTTTGTATAAATTATAGCAAAGAAAAACAAATGTAATGGGAAAGTTTTAGGTAATTTTTTTGTTGTCTGTGTGTTTTTTGCTGTAATGCAGATGTTCCTTTTTTAAACCTGGCAAAGGCACTGCCATTGGGGGAGATGATACTCTCTGCTCTGTACTGAGAGCTGCAAAACACCTTGCAGATTGTTTTAGGGAACAATCCATAGCATGCCAATTGCTCTCTTTTCTGCTATGTTGGTAGTGTTTTTTGAAGTTAAGATCATGTGTATAAGCTGCAAATGTACATTTCTGTATAGAATAAGCAGCCTGTCTGCGTGGCTCAGCTGTTATGGGGGTGGCTGTGGGTAAGACATGAAACAGGCCTTGGAAACTCCTTTGATGGAGACTAAGTAGTCTTGATGCTTTATGCATGTGGGGCCTGATGCAAAGCGAGTGAAACCCTGGAAGACTCTCTCTCTCAGCTTTGCAGGTTTGGATCCAGCTTCAGGTGTGTTTGTGAATATATATGAGGGATATAGTTGTTATTTGACTAGTATAGCAGTTGCCTGTGAGAGTGGAGAAGGAATTTGTTTCACTGCTATGGGTTGGCAAGTGAATTTTAGCTGAAGCTTTCCACTTGCATGTAGCCAGCCTCCTCAGGTTCTAAATAGATTCTGCCCTCAGACTGTAAAGAACAAGATAATCACTTTATGTTATGTACTTGAGAGCTGAATTATTTTAAAAGTCTGAAATTAGCAGATGAGGAGGAATTTACTTGCCAAATACATTCAGAAGCAGCTTGGGAAACCTGTCAGAGCCTAGCTTTAACTGCTTAACTAGTGACTGTTCAACTTAATAGCTCTCAAGTGTACTTACAGCATGAGGGAGACCAATGCGAAATCCCAGGAAGCATGAGATTTTCTTCCAGACAACAAAAATGCTATAGATTCACAAACCAGATAGTTAAAGAGGGAAACCTGCACCTACAGTCACTAACCTTACATTACATGCTCTGTGCTCCAGGAGAAAAAGAACCTTCCTCTTTTTTTGGACTCTCTTTATCCATTCTTTCCAGCTCTGTTAACTTAGTGCATTGCTGAGCATGACCTTTGCTCTGCAAGCAGTGCTGGGCTGGCCTTTACCATGCATTAGTCCTTTTCCTACCCAGATATTGTCATGCTTTCCTGCATCCTATCCTCCATGCATGGAACAAAGGTCTAGAAAATTCTCTCCAGCTGTTCCGCTTCAAATCACTCCTTAAGATGCACTTCGACCCTGATGCCTATGAGGCATCACTGATGGGCAGAGTGGAAGTTAAATTGTTTTCTAGGCAGCCTATATGAAAACATGTTCACATGATTTCTACTGTGGTTTTAATATCAACCCCTTTCCTGCTGGGGAGGACAAGGCCATAATGTTGTTTTAGTAATCACCAGCTGTCACTGGAAGCTGACATAGATAAGAGCAGCTCTTGGCTCTGCTGGTTGTTACCTTCCCTCTCCTTCAGCCACAACCCTTACCAGTTTGCTTTTAGCCACCATGCTTCCTTCTTCATGACTCTTGCACATCTGTGAATTTGGCTGTCTTGTTGCTGAGGGACTGAATCAGAGTCCACCCTATCAGAATATGGTAACACATCTTGGCTCCAGGCATCAAAGGTCTCTTTTGGGGGAGTGTGTGTGTGACTTTCTTGCATATAGAGCCACAGGTCTTAACCCTGTATTGTGGCAGGCTTCCTTCCCAGTTGCTATTTCTTGCCTAAATGCATATGGAAGGGGCAGGCACCCTGGCTAATCAGAGCTTCAGACAGGCAATTCTTCAAATTGTTTTAGGGTTTTTAATTAAAACTGTAGGCTCCAGCATCATGTGGCAGAGAGCCAGCATCAGTCATCTGACAATAGCCTTTGCCATCTTCCAACAATAAGGGAATTCCTCAACGTATGCTCTGGAGGCTTCTGAAATGCTGTGAGCGGGTGAGATTGCTGTTTGCAAAGCATGCTGCAACATTCAGCCGTGCAGGTCTGCTGATTTTTAAATTATATAAACAAAACCCTATAAGCCCCACATAGTACAAAGATACTGACTTGTGTTTATACTGTCCGGATCACAGATGCTGAGCATGAATGCATGAACAATCCTTTTGTATGGTGTTTGACACTTTCTGCGGCTGTCTGCACTGTTTTTTAATATACAGAATCCCTGATTCTCCACTGCCTTGCACCCTGTCTATTCATTCTCACCCCTGTGAAGTGAGGGTAAAACACTATGAAAACAAAATGGTACCATTTTGCATGTTTTCCACTCAGTTTGTACAGGTGTAAATGACTACAGAAAGAATGGGGCAGAGCAGAACCTGACCCGCAGTCTGTCTCTCAGTGCGTCAGGGGTCTTGAAGTGGGGGGATGACAGAACAAACACAAGCTGTTACCTTGCCATTTTTGCTAATGTTTTAAAATCAGACAGCTTGCGAGGATGACAGATGCAAAAGTCAGGCAGTACTTAGTTCCTGTAGTCCTCACGTGACATCTTCTCCTAGAGCAAAAGAAGTGTTACCCGTGGCAAGGATGGGTGCTTATGATAGCTGGTATGGGAGCGGAGTTACCAGAGAGTCATCTTTCTGAGTTGTTCAGCTGTTGCACTTAGTACTGAAGAAAGAAAAATCCTTTCTTCTTTCTGTTATTTGTTACATTACCTTAGCTTTAATAAACTGTTGTAGAGGGGGGTGGGCTCTTCAAGCTGTGTTAAATCTGCTGCTGTATGTCCTGGGTCCTGGACATGAACAGCACTTTATCTATCTATCTATCTATCTATCTATCTATCTATCTATCTATCTATCTAATTAAATTTTGTCATTATAACAATGAAAAACTGTACTCATCCTAACTCATTTTCAGTCATCCTCTAATACTGCCTGGCACAGCTCTGCAAGTAAGCACCTAGCCCATCTTCCAAAAAATGGTAGCTTTTTTGCCTTCCCATCTTCCTCTTTCATAGAATCATAGAATCATCCTGGTTGGGAAAGACCTTGAAGATCATCAGGTCCAACCATAACCTAAATCTACCTACCATAACCTAATTTACCTGTTCAGTGCTTAAATAATGTCCCTAAGCACTATATCTATATTTGTTTTAAATACTTCCAGGGATGGTTACTCCACCACCTCCCTGGGCAGCCTGTTCCAGTGTCCAACCACTCTTTCAGTAAAGAAATTCTTTCTAATATCCAGCCTAAACCTCCCCTGGCACAGCTTCAGGCCATTTCCTCTCGTCCTGTCATTATTCACTTGAGAGAAGAGGCCAACTCCCACCTCCCTACAACCTCCTTTCCACAAAGTTCAACTGTCTGTCACCTTCCTTACTTTCCTGAACAGCACATTGGACCATCCTAGTCCAAGGACCTGTTTTTACAAGGCCACAGAATTTGAGTTTATTTATGACTCCTTGATAAGCTATTGCTACTACCCCTTTGCTGGATGTCTTTCATAAATACATATCCTGTCTACTCCAGGCCCTGGACTGACCCACCTTTCTTTTTGCTCATCTGATTTTTTTACTTTAATGGAATCATTCTGTCCAGTTACTGCTTTAGCTGGCACTGTCACCCTCTCTGAATGCTGATTTCAGGCTGCCTGTGTGCTTGTAATGGAGAGGTTTATCACCTTCGTGGTTACTGCAGTAGGAGGTAAAGCTTCAAGAGAATGGTCTTGTCTCTGCAGTATCTCCTGTAGGCAGTGGGTTAGCACTGCTTTGTGCCCTACTTCTCATAACCTTCAAGATGACAGAGATGTTGCATAGTGCTGTTTTTAGGCGTTTTCTTTAGAAGGGAGGATAAGACAGCAGGCATTGTGGCCACAAAATAGAAAGTGTTGGAGATATAATCTCTATCACTCTTAACACAAGAAAAAGAATGTTGGTTTGCATGAAAAAAATCCACTCTCCCTTAGAAAAATAAAAATCAAAGCTCTATGAAGATAAATACTGACAAGATCTGAATTGACTGCACGTTACATAGCCTGTTGTAGTAGGTAGCAACAATGGACAGAAGTTAAAGTCTCTTGAAATCAGAACAGTAAATATTTTTGCTTATCATAGAATCATAGAATCGTTTAGGTTGGAAAAGACCTTGAAGAGCAAGTCCAGCCTTTAACCCTACTCTACCATGTTCACCCCTAAACCATATCCTCAAGCACCACATCTATACGACTTTTAAATACATCCAGGGATGGTGACTCAACCAGCTCTCTGGGCAGCCTGTTCCAATGCCTGACAACCCTTTCAGAGGAAAAATTTTTCTTAAGGTCCAGCCTAAACTTCCCCTGCGTATCTTCAGTTGAAATCTCAACCTTACCATTGTGTTAACTATCCACTCATTTTTAGAAACTATGTGAATTTTCATGACTCATTCGAGTGCTCTGTAACTATTTTTATGCAAATGTGATTCATTAAACATTCTCACACTCACACACTTTACCCTCTCATTGGAGTTCATGCACAAACAGGAGTGGTCATGTTCCTTCTTATAAATCTTACCTGTCCTAAACAAAATCCTGTGCTTTGTCACATTTATGATAACATTTGAAGAAGCACTTGCACCTGTAATTTCAGAGTGCTTTAAAATGGAAGGACTCAAGAACAGAAATAAAAAAGCACTTTGTATCAGAAAGTGTTTTTTCTCACATCTAAATTTGAGTGGTTTGAAAAGGACTACACATTTTCTTTTAACTTTCAGGGGGGAAAAAAAAAAAAGTGAGTTCTGGACTGAGAACAAGCATGAGAAAGTTCATCTGAAAAGTAGTGTATTCATCAATGCATGCAGAGACTTAGAATGAAATTGCCATCTCAACCATAGCTAGAACAAACACAGCTGATGAATAAATGTATAATGGCTAGAATAAAGATGAAGTGTAATGCAAAATGTGGACAGTGCAGAATGCAGAAGGGCAGTAAACTGAGTAAACATCAAATGAAGGGTTAGCCTTAATTGTGAGGAATCAATTGCAGTAAGAAACAGAGGTGGGGATCTTTTTGCCCAAAAGCAGTTGAGGTATCTTTCTGGCTAGAAGAGAAGCTGCTTGATCTGTCAGTGTTAGCCCATTTGAGGCTTGTCAGCAACAACCTGCTGCATATAACATACAGTTCAAAGGCTGCCTTGATTTCTGAATATCTCTGGCAGGTTTGTAGCCTTTACAGCCCAGTAAATATGGTTTGCTGCTGCTCTTTGGATGTTTTGCTTATTCGGAACATTTTATCTGTTTATCTGCTTCTGGTGGTGCTGCCATTTGTACACAGCAACAGATACCTGGGCTCTACTATGGTTGTATTTCAAGTGGCTAAGCTAAATGGGAGTGAACTCAAGTATCTTCTCATTGACACACCTGACTGTTAGCTGGGTGATCAGTTGGAGATCAACTAAAGTGTCTAGAGCGACATGAAATTAAGTTGCAAAAGATATAAACAAACTGTAAAGAAGAGAAGGTAGGAAGTTGGTACCCGATCCAGCTGGGAGTTCCACACTGATGCATAACCTGCCAACATGAAGATCACAGCAAGATCAGGTCTTTTAGAGGAAGCAGTCCTTCTTCTCCTAATGACAGCATCATTTAGTAGCACAGGTATATAGATCTCTTAAATTAATAGTGCAACAGAGTGTTCCAGCTGCACTTAACAAGCGGTTCAGTGTAACAGCCACAAGCTAGAATATTTGCAAGTTTGTGAACTTCAAAGCAAACTTTGCTTCTTTCTAAAGAGTAACAAACAAGTGTATTTCTCCCACCTTATCTTTAAAGAAATTACTAAAGAATATATACAGCAGGTCTGAAATTCCTGCCAGTCCTTCATCGCCACTTTCTTGGCATATTGGTAAGGAATCTGGATGCTGAAATTTACTGTTAATCAGTACTTTACTTTATGGATGTGCTCTTGTTCTGTGCACTAATGCTTATCTGAACAGTTGGTGCTCTTAAGGAGAGCTGAAAAAGACACCTATAGGAACATAAATGTTGAAGCAACCAGGGAAATATTTTTCTACTTTGTTTTGTTTTGATTTTTTTTTTTTAGTTTGGAAAGTATGGTTGGTCGTTAATTGAGCTAAATATCTTTATGTATCAGTTGATTATAATTTACAAATTATCTGCAATCTTCATTTCAAAGGCTTGACAACTGAGGGAAAAACAAGTCTCCTGTGGCTTGCGATGGATTTAATGTAGAGACAGCAAATATTGGGGAGCTGTTGGTCAGTGCAAATGAAAGCTGCAGGTAGTAGTTTGATGGGAAGCCATTATTTGGATGAAGTGTACCTAAACACAAACATCAAGTGGAAAGCAAAAATGTAAAGAAGTGGGAAGGACAGCAACTCCAGAATGGAAGAGGTGAGGGGAAGCTGAAAATACTTATCTAGAAATGAAAAAACCCACCAGCAGTAGGCAGGAAGGATTAGAAGAAGAGAGATAAAAACAAGAAATGCTGTCCACTTACTGCTGATTGCCAATGATCTCTAAGTCACTGTTGTTGAAAGCTGGACTAAAAGCCAGGGAAGTGAAAAGTCAGACTCTTTGAGGCAAAAGTAAAAGAAACTGTCTGCCCTTTGAAAGACAAAGCGAAGATTTCTTCTGTTTTCATTACAGGATAATTGAACCCTCTGTGAACACAGAGAAAAAAATACATGGTTTTATCCTGTGGTTCTAAATTTACATGATTCATATGTTTTACATTCTGGAAATTGAGTATTTATATGTAGGAAAATTTTCAGGACTGAAGACCCTGCACTGTCTTTCCTCGTTCCCATAACAGCAGCATAATCTCCCCCATACTTCAGGCCTTTGTGCCTCAAACCCCAGCCACTTCTAGCTGGAAGAATGTTCTAGCCTCTATGTCTGTTAGGTTGTGTCTTCTTCTGCGGGGCTACCAAAGCTGTTCTTCACGTTGGAGATTTTTTTTTCCAGCTCATTAGTTAAACTGGAATTAACTGAGTAACTGGCTATACCAAATCCCTGAGTAGATGTGAAGTAGACGCTGTTTCATCCAAGGTGGGATGCCCTCAACAAGGCTGTAAAGGATTATTCCTTTCTTTACAAACTCCTGGGAGTTTGATTCCAGTCAAAATTACATTTTCATTCATTACAACCCTAATAAGTACTATAGAGGAGCAAGGTGTCTCTAACTGCTGGGAATAGGGCAAGGGTGTTTTTTTTTTCCTGTCTCATGTAGTGTCACTAAATCAAACAGTGAAAGCACTGGTACTTACAGGAATGCAAGAAGGAGCTGGAATACAGGTTTCCACCTGCAAGTATAGGGCTGGTTGGCTGAGGGGACAGATTGAACCTATTTAGCTCCTCCTCACCTTATTGTAGTTAGCACAGTCCTAGTATTGGCAGGGCTGAGCTGCTCTGAGCAAGGAATAAACACCGTGCTGAGAAGGTACCAGCATCCCGTTTCAAACCAGCAGTCTTTTCCCTCCATCAGCATTACCTTTGGCATACATTTCCTAGGGTTTATAGCTACGTGACAGACAGGGACATGCTACATTGCAATCTCAGAAAATCAGGTGTAGTGGTTTTGTAAATACTTTGTCTGAGCTGTCCACGGAGGTGAATGTTTATATACTGGGTTAAAAGACTTTCAAGCGTGACTGCATTGTTCTTCATAGTAGCCTGTAGGAAGAGGCAAGCAGGGGAGGTGCATAATACCTAGATAATAGATAAGCAATCTCTTTGCAAATATTGGGGAAGCAATTGCAACACAATGCAATACATCCGTGCCCCAGGCTGTATGTAAACAGCTATTCTGCCTGAATTGGGAATAGAGAGGTCTAAAGTGCACTGAATAGTTAAAAAGCTCTTTCCAAGAAAGGATGAGATCAGCTGTCAGTAGGTGTCCCAGACACAGAGAATGCCCAACTTCTTTTAGTGTTTTCCTCAGAGACGAGTGCATCTTCCTCACCAGCACTGAGGATTTGTCTCCCCTCCCCCCGGCTCTTCCCTGCTCTCCAAGGGGCCAGTCAACATCTCAGCTCTTTGCTGTGCTGGAGAGGGTTGTTTTAACCAATTTGGAAGCTTTGCTGCCTGGAGAGGAGACATACTGTGCTGCAGACATGGCATGTGTGATTACTTGAGGATGCTGATCACATTTCATCTTCATAATTGCCTGATGCCAAAGGACATGCAGAAAACCTTGATGGAAACCATCCATTTGGTGTGTGAGGCTGCCACAGCAGCCTGCCACAGCAGGACTTACTAACCAGGACTTGAGACTCGCCCGGGCTTTCCTCTCAGTTCCACATTTTTTCTGCAGCAGTTGTTGCTTCAAGGCCCTGTATCACTTCACAGGATGGGGTCCTGTCTGAGTTCAGAGGAACCAGAGGGACCTGTAGGTTGCATGGTATTTGTCTTTGCTTGATATGTTCTGCTCAAACAGTTAACGTTGTGTTGGGTGGTAGAAACTTCAGTTAACTTGAAAGCTAGAGCATAGACAAATGGAGTGGGCTGATTCTGACTCAGCAGCCGTTTTTCATGGATAGGTAAAACAAAGTCATTAAGGGAAGAGTATTCTTTTGCATAATCTACTATAGAAGTTTCAGATGTTTTTTCTTTGCAATTTTTTTTGCAGATGCTAATTTCTTTCTATTTCTATACAAACAGATCACACACCCCCACACCCCCACACCCCCACACCCACACCCATACACCCCCCATTACCCTAAGCATTTTAAGGATGTTCTACGTGCTTATCAAGCGGTCCTTTGTTCTTCATGGGGCTGTTGTCATGCACCCTCTACTCTGCTCTCATGAGACCCCACCTGGAGTACTGCATCCAGTTCTGGAGCCCCCAGTATAAGAAGGACATGGAGCTCCTGGAGAGAGTCCAGAGAAGGGCCATGAAGATGATCCAGGGGTGGGAGCACCTCTGCTATGAAGACAGACTGAGAAAGTTGGGGTTGTTCAGCAGGAGAAGAGAAGGCTCCAGGGAGAACTTATAGTGACCTCCCAGTATCTGAAAGGCTTACAGGAAAGCTGGGGAGGGGCTTTTCACAAGGGTTTGTAGTGAGAGGACAAGGGGGAAAGGATAAAAACTGGAAGAGGGGAGATTTAGTTTAGACATTAGGAAGAAATTATTTAGTGTGAGAGTGGTGAGACACTGGCACAGGTTGCCCAGGGAAGTTGTGGAAGCGCCATCCCTGGAAGTGTTCAAGGCCAGGTTGGATGGGGCTTGGAGCAACCTGATCTAGTGTGAGGTGTCACTGCCCATGCAGGGGGCTTGAAACTAGATGACCTTTAAGGTCCCTTCCAGCTCAAACTGTTCTGTGATCCTGGGACAGGTTTGGATGCACCCAGAATAGTGTTTCTGAATAACTGTGCTGGTGGAGCTGTCAGTATACCTTACAGCTGTCTAGCCCTCCAGAATTGAAAGTATAGAAGGAATATCCTCAGACTTGGACCTTTGTGTCCTTAAATAGAACAGACAAAGATGCCAGGATTAAATACATGTTTCTTTGGCTAGTCCCACTAATAATGGATATTTCTGATTTAATTTTCCCATGAGAAGCACATGTGTCCTAGCAGTATTTTTTTGTTGCTCCTTTTCCAAATGAATAACAAACACACTTCGAGAATCATTATGCTGCACCTTACTGCACTAAGCACAGACAAGAACACTTTTTCCCAGAAACTAATCCAGCACAGATACTGTCACCTAGTTATACTGCAGCATCTAGTTGAGGTATCAGTGACTAAATGTGGTTCCACATTTCCCATGGAGTTATCTCGTACCCAATTGGAGCACCCCATAGGACAACCATAAATTGTTGCTCACTAGTACATTGTGTTTTCTCTTTGTAGATGCTACGAAATATTTGTGTCGGATTAGCATAAGAAATCTCACAGTTTCTGCTCCAAAGCTGCTCCCGATTCTCTCTGACATAGTCCATCTACCTTTTGACAGCTTTTCTTTCAATAGCAGGTATGTGTGTGGTGCCAGTTTTGGCAGAGCAGCTCTGCAGTCATTGTTTAAGTAGAAGAAACACTGAGCTCTAGGATCTGAGTGGCAGCTGAATGACATTCACAGGATGCAAAAAAGAACTTGGGAGTGGCACTGTGTCAGACCAATGTCCAGCTTCCAGATGTTCTGTCTCCAAAAGCTGAAAGAGGAGGTGTTATTTAGGAAGACCATACTAGCTTGGATACTTTCTGTGGTCCATTCCCATTGACTTCCCTAGCACCTGGAACATTTTTATCAGGGATGTTAGTGTAGCCCTGCTTAGGCCCTTTCAGTATCTGCTTATGGTCTCTTGGTCCATCAGGTTATCTCAGTTTTTTTATCCTACAGATGCACTCTCCCTCCACAGCCTTCTGCATCAGCAACTTCCAGAAGTTTAGTAGGTGCTGTGTAAGTAAGTACTTTTATCTCTTTTAAGTCAATCTCCTACTGGTTTCATCAAGTCATCCCTAGTTCTAGTATTGCAGAATTTGTTGAAGAGTTCTGCTTTCAGCTTTTCTATCACCTTTGTGAGTCTATAAACCTCACTTGCATTCCCTCTCTCAGTTACCTCCTCTCCAAATTGGAGCCATAACCTCTTTTAGTCACTTGTTCCTTCTTCGAGCAACTGCTCTAGCCCTTGGATTGTTTTAGTTGCCATTCTCTGGACCTGCAATAACTACTACATCTGTCCTGAGATGCAGGGACCTGAAATGTGGAGAGTACTCAAGATTTGAGAGGGATAACACAGTTTCTCTGAAGAGACTCTTTATAGTCACTGTAACCCTGATTCTGAGGTGTTGTCTCTAAACTGTACTGCTTCCCTCTAAGTTATGGAGTTGGATGGATGTTATTCTAGGATGCAGGAGGGGGATCAGGTGTGCCATGTCTTCCTGCTTTCCAACCCAAAATGCCAGAGTCTACCAAGACACAGCATTGACTCATACAAATAAAAAAGTATTGGGCTACAAGCAGATCAGAAGTGGAATACATACTGACAAACCATCTCAAATACCTACACTAACTCTAAGTAACTATTCTTTTCTCTTTAGTCAGTATATGGCTAAACATGGACATATTCATCTTAACCATACCTGGGTTTATAGATTATATTTGTTCAAGTGCATTTTTGTTACGAGAAAGACATAGTTTTCCAATAAACCAACCTTGTGTTTTCGTATCAAGGCAGTATCTACATATTCATTGCAGATGGTGTATTACAGAAGTAAAACTTCTCGTAACAAATTTCTCATTAACAAATATTGAGCCATTGCTGTTAAAGCAAAGTTCCTATCTATACATTTAATGAGCTGAAGGAAACTGTTACAACATAGTTGTCATGAATGCAGTCTCTCTTAAGCAATATCTTGCATTGATGGATTTACCATTTTGTGGTTAAACATTTTTTTTTTTTGTTGGAATATTTCTAAAATCACTTTCTGATAGAAATCACTGAAACTGAGGTTCATCTTGTGCATCACTACTATGGACAACTCTATCTGGAGAAAAATAAATATAGCAGATATAAATTAAAAGGGGACGAAACAATCTGAGCTGGAAAGAGAAGAGTGCAATTTTATTTTATTTCCTTGGTTGTGTAGGAGTCTTGTTAACCAGTATGTAATGCATAGTCATGTAATAAAACATGCTAGACATTAAAAGGCAAAAACCCAGTTCACAGATGTTGTAACGTTATGAGATAATTTTAGGGAGTGAATGGGGTGAAAAGGCTGGATTTGTTAGAGAGGAAAATACCTATGGAGGCCTTTTCTGTGAGCAATACCATGACTTCATTACCATGTCAATTCTGGGAAAAGGCTCTGATTTAACACAGCAGTTGGCTGGATCCATATGGAGCTGATGAACCTCTGAATGAATAGTGAATGGAAAAACTGCTGGAATCTGCCTTCAGCTTTGTTCCCAGGATGACCAATGTAAAAGGCCTAAGAGCAATACTGCACAGATGGTGTAAAGAGGTAAGAAATCTGCAGGGTTTAGTTTACTTTTTCTTATCCTTGCTGTTTGGTGTTTTATTTTTTTAACCATCTTTCAGTTTCTCCAACTCTATTTGCTTAAATGTCTTTACTCACAAAATAATGTTAAAAAAGAAAGCTTTTGGGAAATGAAATTAAATCGAAAAACATATGTAGCAGTAAACATTTACATAAAAATACAATTTTAAATGTTGAAATTTATGTGCTATAGAAGTAATTGAAAGCATAATTATGAAATCCTGAAAAAAAAAGCTAGTTAAAAGTTTAACAAAGAACTTTGGAATTACTTCTTCAATTCACCCTATGTTGTGGGAATATGCAGATGTTCACATTTACACAGTCATGTATGTCCACTAGGGTTACATGCTTTTATAGTCTGAAGCATCATCACAAGTGCCAATACAGTAAATCAAAAGACTCTCTGGCATTATCTAGTTTCCTTTCTGGCTTTAAAAGTTAGAACAGATGTCACAAGAGAGGACAAAATGGATTTTACCCACCGAGAGGAGCTTTTCTTGCCATCATTAATAGGAGGCTCCTTGAAATGCTAATGTACACAGTTTGTGTTGCCGGGTTTGCATAGAGATGGTGGGAAACAGCTCTGATCCCAACAAAACCTTTTGTTATTAATCAAGAAAATCTGCTCTTCTGAAACAGCAAAGCACTGAAATTGTGTGGGTACTTGCAATGCAGAGATCTCTATAGCAATCTCCAATGAACAAAAATGTAATAAAAACTGTTCAGCAGTTCTGCGAGATACGGCACATGTAGTAATTTACTTGCAGTGATTTTGCATACACCTTCTACTTCCCTTTGTCATTTCAGCATGGATATTTACAGCACAAAGATTACATTGGTTCTGTTCTTTTCCTGAATCTTCACTCTTTAAAATCTTGTTTCATTTCATACCAAATCTAAAAAGCAAGCTTGGGGCAGAGGGAACGTTAAAAAACAAGCTTTTATTCTTGAAGAAAACTATCATGGAGCATGAGTTTCTGTTTGATTTGATGTAAAAACCATGTAAGATATTTTTGCTTCATTAGAATATAGGATTATGAGATCTTGTGAGCCTTTTGTGAGTACAAACATACTCTGCAATATTAGGACTAGCATGCTTCTCCTGTTGTAAATGGGACTTAATAGTTTTTTAGTAGTCTTTAAGAGAAGAGGTTCAGACCCTGACGTTGCTTTGTGACATATGACCTCTTATTTTTAAGAAATACCAATGCAATTAAATCACTTAAGTACTAACTGCTGTCAGACATTCATTGCCTTGTATAGGATGCCTCAGCAGAAGCCTTCTTTTCCAAAAGTATTTGTAGTGTGAATTAAAGCCAAAAATTCAAGGAAGGCCTGAATTAAAATGTAATTCTTTGCCTGGTATTACTCACCACTGAAATCTCTGGCCCAGTCTCAGATCAGAGATACATTAAATTCCCTATCAATTTATTGTACACAAGTTCCACAACACATTAATGTGTCCTTTCACAGATTAATTGTGCTAAGACTTCAATATATGGGCACAAGAGAATGAATAAGGGATGAAGCATTAGCTCAGAGTTTAAGCCTCTTCTAATTTCCTTGCCACTGTGGATCTAAAGCAGATACTTAACATTTTGCTTTGCCATAGATTATTGCACTTTAATTTCTGTTGTGTTTGGGTTTTTTGTTTGGTTTTTTGTGTTTGGTTGGTTTTTTGCTTGTTCCGTTGTTTGTTTGTTTGTTTGTTTTAATAAATGATGGTAATAAGCATATAATAAAAATAAAAATAACTTGTTATAATTAATGCAAGATGTTTGAGATGACCGTTGTAGTTATGTGATGATATAGTATACATAGTAAGTTTTAAAAAGGGAACGTTTATTTGTTCATAGGTTTGTCTGATACAAACTTGGAAAAGCCAACAGGAAAGAAAGGAGTGGGATAAGAGGGGTGGGAAGCTAATCTGAAAAAAACCTGAGTGAAACATCACTGATTCCACCACTGAGGAGCTGTTTCAGTAGGAAATACTGTAACAGGCAAGCAGGGAAAAAGAAAGCTATAAGAACAACTTTGATGTCAGAAGTGCGTTTAGCTTTGTAAGAGATCTATAGAGGAAATGACCAAGCCTATCTCTAGATACTTCCTATAAAATCTGTTCTCTTAAGTTTTGATATGTACAATTTTTCCCAGTCTCCATTTTCCTTTCAGCTTTACAGTTAAACTTCTGATTTTTTGAAAGCTGCATTTCCAAAGCTCCTGTACCAAAAGCTCTCTACCAGCTCTGCTGACAAGACTTCGCTGCTCCTGCAAGTGTGGCCAGATTAACTGAAAATCCCAGTTTGCAAGGAGGGGGTGGTGTTCATCTAAAATAACAAGCAACAACAAAAAAATCCTACCGAGCGTGCTTAGTGGGACCTGCTAAGGCTTTTGTCAGGGACTAATGACTTTGACCTTACTGTCCAATCCCTCAGCGTAGAGGTAAGGATGAAGACTGTTCTTGGGAAGAATCCTGATTAGGAGGGCTGAACTGTCCTCTGCCAACAAAATGCTCTGCAAACCCTTGTCTTAACAGCACTGAGCCATTGAGTACAAACATATTTAAGGCATATTGCCCTATGTAAGACTTTTGTCTAACTGTAAAGTTCTAGTGATTTAACAAAAGACATTTTTTTCAGAAGTGCTGTACTTAAAATTGTTTCAAGAGTTTGCAAAAGCTCAAATGTATAGATTTCAACCAGGCTGGAAATCTAAAATTTAGATTGTGTAGCTAAATTATGAGCTAAATTGATATATTGGGAGTTTGAAATACATCCAGGAAGGGGTTTTTGGATAAAGTGTTTTTTAAACCAGTGTCAGTTCTTTGTATGGATGCTAGACCTGAGTATTTTCACTGAGGATTAAATGTTAACTGACTACTTCCCTGTACAGTCCTTGCCAAATTTTGTTCTCACTTCCTCTGGTCCTGAGTAACTTCACTGCATTTGAAGTGGTTATTCTAAATTTGTCTCAGTGTAACAGACCAAAATTTAGCTTTACAAATCACCTGGAGAAGCATTGTCTTCTGTCGGTGTGTTCATAGTTCTTCGGCTGAGAATCTGGAATAGGTGAGCAGTCCACTTCAGGTGGGAACCCTTGCCCTACACTGTCTTGCAGTGAGATCTCCTTGTCTCACTTTTTCTATACCTGAAAAAATGGGTGAGAATTGATATAAAACCAGATCCCTTCACTTGTTCCTTTCGTAACCTTTTAAGGTCAGTTTCTTCTTGTGGCCAAGAAGGCCAATGGCATCCTGGGGTGCATTAGAAAGGGTGTGGTTAGTAGGTCAAGAGAGGTTCTCCTCCCCCTCTATTCTGCCTTGGTGAGGCCGCATCTGGAGTATTGTGTCCAGTTCTGGGCCCCTCGGTTCAAGAAGGACAGGGAACTGCTTGAAAGAGTCCAGCGCAGAGCCACAAAGATGATTAAGGGAGTGGAACATCTCCCTTATGAGGAAAGGCTGAGGGAGCTGGGTCTCTTTAGCTTGGAAAAAAGGAGGCTGAGGGGTGACCTCATCAATGTTTACAAATATGTAAGGGGTGAGTGTCAGGGAGATGGAGTTAGGCTCTTCTCAGTGATGACCAGTGACAGGACAAGGAGTAATGGGTGCAAATTGGAGCATAGGAGGTTCAAGGTAAATATCAGAAAAAACTTTTTTACTGTGAGAGTGACAGAGCACTGGGACAGGCTGCCCAGGGAGGTTGTGGAGTCTCCTTCACTGGAGACATTCAAAACCTGCCTGGATGCGTTCCTATGTGATGTGCTCTAGGTGACCCTGCTCTGGCAGGGGGGGTTGGACTAGATGATCTTTCGAGGTCCCTTCCAACCCCTAGGATTCTATGATTCTATGATTCTATGATAAATAGGCAAGGTGCAGGACATCCAGTCCCATTCTCCCAACTGGAATCGTTGTTTCTGGCAGTAAGTGTTTATAAGGTCAAATTCTTTTTTGTGGAGTAAAGCTAATACTTTTAAAAGTCAGACTGTATAGATAAATTATTTAGGGGTAGATCTTCAGTGTTTTTTCTAAAACAAAGCAAGTATTTATGATATGAGGGCCTTCAAACTTTAGAGAACTGTATACAGGCAAGCAGCAAAAAAGGTCAATCTTCTGTATATTTAAATCAGTCTCCAGATTACTTGGAGTCGTGTATCATTTCTGCTTTCTCTGTGTCTTTTTCATTAAACGTCCATAGTCAGGTAGCACGCTGCAAGCTGCGTTGAATCTGACACCTAAGATAGCCTTATAAACCCTGCGGACATTAAACTACTGGAAAACAGATTGGGTTGGTAAAAATAAGTGTGCATGTTCTCACAGAACCTGAGAAAATCACACCTTCACTTTGTTAAAAAAAAAATCTGTTTGTGCCACTCCAGTAATCACTTCATAACTGGTGGGAGAGCAGAACATATGTCTCAGAAGTGGTGGGATATAAAAGCCTCTACCTCTAATCCTATTTTCTTTAAGAGAAAAAAAAGGCAACAAAAAACCTCCAATCTTTTCAGTATGTCATCTGTAAAATTGGTGCCAAGGGTTTTCTGCTTAAAAATCACAAATGAAATG
Source organism: Hemiprocne comata (assembly GCA_020745705.1). NCBI lineage: Eukaryota > Metazoa > Chordata > Aves > Apodiformes > Apodidae > Hemiprocne > Hemiprocne comata. The sequence continues at coordinate 89,349,097 of CM036588.1, forward strand.
TAAATTGCTCATGAAAGCAAAATGAAACAGAGGTGTTTTTTGGTTTTTTTTTTTTTAATGAGTTGTGTAATGTAGTAGGATCATGCACTGAAATGGTTTCTTGAAGCAGGAACAGAGGATAGAAAGAGGAGCCAAATCCTGGCCTCCTCACTTAGGCAAACTCTTTGTGTGTAGACAACTTTAACTCTTACAAAATGCCTCAGCATTACTGGAATGATGTGCTGAATAACCCCCAGTCTGAAAACCGGGAACCCTCTGAAACTTGGAGACTAAACTTGGGGCTCATCCCTGGTACCTGTAGTTTACAGGATGTGTCCACCTATAGCAAAGGTTCTTCCCTGTTCACTTCTAGTGAGGTGTCCTGGTTATAGTCATTACTCCTGCATCTGCCTTCTTTTGAAATAAATGCAGTTCAAAAACATTACCACAGCATGGTAAACTATATTTTAGTAGAGCTGCTATTTTTGATATCAAAGCTGCTATGCCAGAAGCATTTTGGTAGTTTATCTACCAGTTGGTAGCTGTGGCTTCCTGCTCCCTGCTTAGAAGTGCAAGATAGCATCAGGAATTTGTGACCTGAGAGGGATGATTTATTTTACTTATATGGGTATTAATTTCCATGATTCCTTTTTAATTTGTCTATGGAAGTTTTTAATTTTAAATTCCTTGTTACCAATTTGTTTGTTGCCCTGAATTCGTTCTGCCTTCTGCCCCTTTCTTCTTTTTTAGGAAGAGCCTTTGTGCTCCAGAAAGCTGGTGATTTGAATAGTAATTTGACAGTATCAGGGCAGCAAGAATAGGGTTATAAATGCTAAGGCATTTTGTGGCAATTTTTGTGAAACTCCTTGGTTAATCCTTTTGCAGTTTTATTATCAAGTGGAGTCCCAAAGAAGTAAAGCAGTGTCAACAAGGGTGTTGTGAGTGGCTTTTGTAGCCCTGCTACAGCTAATGAATCCTATGTGCCTGCTGTTCCCAAAGCATTGCTTGGTTAGTTGTTTGTGAGGGCTGAAATCACCTCTTTTCAAATTTACCTTTCAGACTCTGCACCAGTGTGGTAAATATTAGGTAGTGGGCTATTTACAGAGGGATCATTTCAATAGGGAATGGATGGGACCTGAACACTGATCTGCCAGCAAGTGGAAGGAAAAAGAAAAAGGCTTCTTCTCTTTCAGGGTGTTGGGTGGTCAAATGGTCAGTATCTTGAATGCTTTAATGTGTGGCAAGGCTGCTGCTTGAAATAAATCCTGAAGAATAAATCTCAGTCTAATGCTACAAGCATAAAGAGGAGAGGAAGGCAATTTAAAATGTAATCAACGGAACAAATGTATCCCATTTTAACACTGTTGAAATCAAGCATGGTGACAGGTTGTGCCTGGGAGACTTTGGTCCAGCAGTGTCCAAATTAAATGTTAAAATACAAACTAACTGTTGACGTTAGACAGGGGGATCTCAGGAAGGTTGTTTTTGTCAGGATTTAGTTGCTCTTTCATCTTCCTTACAAACCCTTTCTATCTCCTCTCTTGTCCTATCTTGCTAAATCAGCCAGGTCAGACAATTGGAGATCCCGCCAAGTCTGTGCTAAGTCCCCAGGGCTGTTCAGTGATTGGTGGGTTCCCCGAATTGCCACCTTTCATTCCCAGCAATGACCTCATCCTTCTGCTGGTTCCACGTAGGTTAACACCAGGCTGTATCTCTCTGAAAGGCAGCACCTCCAGCTGTATCTTGGCCTTGGCACTGGGCAGCTTCAGGTGTGACTCACATGGATAAATGCCACTGAAGGAGTGACTTACACCGTACACTTTTTATTTTCTTTCCAGCTCCAGACCTTGCTTCTCTGGTACAGGCCAACAAGCAATCTAAGAATTCAAAAAGTACTTACCTATAAAACCATGCTTTGCTAAATAAATCTCCTTCAGCTGATACAGGCCATGTAGCTCTTTGGTAACTTAGATTGCACAGTGGATGTTAATGGATGAATATTATGTGGACATTAAAGCGTGCACATTACTGTGTGTATTCGTCATTTCCAGGAGTTTATGCAGGTAAATGAGTTTTTACTAAGCAGTACTCAGCTATGCTTAACCTTTAGTAATAAAAGTAGTCCTGGGTGTGGTTAGAATAAAGCTGAAATAGCAGCAGATAAAGTAAGTAGAAGAGGTGTTGTTACAAGGATTGTAGCATTGACATTCTGGTGATGATTCTATATTATAGATGCCAAAACAGATTGTATTATAAAATCTTAAATTAAGAAAACACTGTACCTAGTTCTATGTGCCATTATTTAAAAGCAAATCTGGATGAAAAATGCTGGCTCTTTTTGCTTTAGAATAGCTATTACACAGCCTTGTGCTCTGGTCTTTTCTGCTTCTTCACTTTGTTCTTACTCAGAACACAAGAGATAAGTCACCAATTTCTGCACACCTTGTGTACAAAGAGGACCAATTCCATATTTATCAGAGTGCCATACAGCCCTTCTTCCAGCTCTCCCTCTTTTACAGGTAAATTCTACTTAGCAGTTCATTCCTGTTGAACCTTGATGGTTTACAGTACTGTGGAAATCCTCATTAAATGCTAGTGAATAACTTTTTAAAAAAAAAGTAATCTGCTGTTTTTCTTGCTGTGTCTTTAAATTTGACCTTTATTGTTTAAGTTGCTTTTGAAAAAGTGTCAAGTTGTTGAAGGATGAGTGCACTCCATTGTGCTGTGCTGAAGGCACTGAGAAAATCCCATTGAGGCAGTGTTCATAATGCTACATTTTAAATGCATATTGGAAAAACAGTGATAACAAAATTAATTTCCTGCATTTAACATAGATATAGTTAAGAAAGCATAATTGCACTGAATGCCAGGATTTCTTTTCAACAACAACCTAGATGGCCAGTGGCTGTGATGAGTCATGTTGTGGCTTGAGAATGGAAATTTGCTGGGGCTGTGCGCTGGTGCTCCTGGGTCCCTCCAGGCATGTGGGTCCAAGCATGGACGTGGGTGGCAGAGGGGCTGTGGAGGAATGCAGCCACCTACTCTTGTCTCACCTCTTCTGCATTTCCTCTGACTCACGCTGTTGTCTTGAGGTGAATTTCCTCTCTGCTCCCCACCTAGTGTATATTCGGAAATTCAGACATACATATAGGATCGTTTTGGTTTGCTTCAGGCTCCTTGGGGAAGGCAGAGATCGTTTAAAGGCCAGTAGCACAGTTGCATACTGGGCTTGCAGTCAAAGCAAGTCAGGCCTGCAACAGTGGCGGTGGCGCTGGAAAAAGAAGTTATTTTGCTAGAGTAAAGGGAAAAACAGAAACAAGAGGATCTCAAATAATGAAAGAAAGCTTAGTGTGCATGAAAACCTGGCACTTTTCTAAAAGACATACTGAGTCAACTGAAAACCGAGTTGCTATAGTCTAGAGCTACTTGAATGACATTTGTGAATAGGGGTTTTTTCCATTAATTGTTGAATAAATGACTCAGAAACACATTTGACCCTCTTTGACCAGCTTTATGTATGGTTGAATACTCTTCTCCAAATAAATTATTCATAAATTTTGAGCAATCTGAATATTTAAGATTTTTTTTTCATTATTCAGTCCTCCCTCCCATGGGCTGTGGGAGAAACTGACTATGTTAAAATTAGTGAAAACGTTCTGAATGACTTGACCAATGCCACGACTTCATCCAGTTAAAAGTCTTTCCAGAATGAAGTGTTGCTTTTACTTTTGGCAATTCAGTTTAAATATTAGTGGTAAACTTGCCTGTGAATTTGTTGATGTGTAGAAAAAAATGAGCAAGAATCACTTCAGCTTTTATTAATATCATTCATTTAAGTTATAATTTGAATTTGGATATGTGAGCACACACTTAAATTACTTTTTTTTTAATTTCCACAACATAGTATTTTCTGTCATCTGAAGTCCCAGTTTATGATGAGTAAAATCCTACGACAATTGCTGAAGATGGGATGAAGGTTCTGGCTAGTTTCCAGTTTTGAGTATTATTAAAACTATTCAGGAGTACACCAATTTTCATTGTTGCTGGTTTTTTTGGGGTTTGTTTGTTTGTTTGTTTGTTTTTTAAATTGCAGCAATCTTTGAAAGTGGTCAGAGTTTGGGGTGTGTTTAACTGTTCTCTTCATTGACCAGATAAAAACGGTTTGAATGTTTCAAAAATTGCGGCAAGAAATATAATTTTCTTACTGAGAATTTATTTCAACCATTTCTGGTAATTATAATACACCAACCTTAATTCTCTCTGGAAATATGACGTGAGTCTTCACTTCCTGTCTTAAATTTGTATTGTGTAACTCCATGCAATTAAGGCATGGCTGGCGTTATGCCGTTGTTCGTGGGTGAAATTATTCCTATGTAAATACTTCATTTTGTACTGTTAATTGGCAAATGGTATAGAGTGGTTTAGGATCCATCTGGAGAAAAGTTACTGCATATGTTTATGGTCATTATTACTGTGTTATCTCCTTCCTTGAAGATACGCAACCACTTTATTATTTACTGTGCTCCAGGAGAGGACTTGGTACTCTACAGAAACACAGGGAGAAAATGCTACTGCCCCATGAAGCCTACAGCTGAGTGAGACAATAGGTATTGAGCTGTGTGAAAGACACGAGTTGAATATTCACATTTCTTATTAATGGAGATTTAAAAATCTCTCTATAGCGTTATGATGAAGATGCTTTGTGGGAGAAATGCATTGAAGTGAATGACAAATGAAGAGAAAGGTAAGTTGGTGAATAACAAAGGAGAGAGCAAAGCCTAAAAGAGTGGGGTAGAAAGATGAGAATGCGATGAGGATTCACGTGGGGCATTTTAGATATAGCTTGGAAGGAGGGAGGAGGGATTGGGAAACTTGTGCAGTTATGATAGAGGGAGGGAAGGGAGTTGGAAAGAAAGATAAGCGGGTACAGAACAAAGCAGAACAGTGAATTTAGTACTGTGATTTGTGTTGGGAAATGTTGGTTGCATACTAGGGAAAATGACTAACTCTGGGGATAGAGAAAAGATGGAAAGGCAAAGAGTTGGTGAAGCATAAAACTGCATTGGGTGTTGTTTCAAGAGTATGTAATACAGGAGATTTTATATCCTTTTTGTGAAGAGAGAACTGTTTGAGATAAAGGTAATTTAGAGGTTGATGCTGTGATATTATAGGAACAGGTGATTTGAAATTTCCCTGAAAGGGCAAGCAGAACTGAGATAAAAGGCTGGGTTTGGATTTGGTTAACTGAAAATGTGGCAACCATTTCAGGAGCTGCCAATTAATTAATTAACTAATTTGTTAGTTGGCTTTACATTCAGTTAGACCTTTCTCTGAAGCTGGAAGATTCAGCTGGGCCTTTTCCTCAGAAGCAAAGTAGGAAAAAAATATCCTACTGGATTTTTTTTTGTTTAAATTTTTTTTCTCTGGTGTTCAAAGATATTGCTAAAATTGAAGCCTCGACTCAACAAGAGATTGAGGATCCTGCATCTTTGCAAGAATATGTGGTAAGATGACATCTTAAAAGTAAGATACCAGACCAGAGCTTGATGGAACTGAGAATCATTCTTGTTCTCTCTTAGGTGTCATATGGGGTTTTGGACAAGTCACCATTTCTGTGTTTTGTTTCTTCATACTCAATAGGTGTAATAGTTTATTTCTGATTCCAGTAATCTTTTTGTATGTTCAGGATATGAGTTCTGGGAGATGTTTGTCTTGGATTTGGCTTAGCACATCGAGAGATTGGCAGCTCCAGACTTTTAGATCTAAAGGAATTGGAGTGGTGCTTTTCAGGTATTTTTTCCTTCTTATTGGCAAGACAGGGATCTCAAGGGTGGCTGTATTCCAACTGGATACCTCATAGAGATGCCTGTGTTGTGTAGGGTCAATTCAGATCTTTAATGTGTCTGTGCAATGCAAAGCATAAATGGGAATACAGTCTTGGAGTGTTTAAGTTCTACAACCCTTATTTAACTTCCCTTCCTTATCTGCATATGGAGCCAGCTCTGAAAGTTCTGGATTATGGGTGATCTGAAGGGGATGCTATTCTCTTGAACTTGGACACTATGCTGGTTGTGTTACCTAAGTTAGCCATATACAGCTTGAATATGATCCCACATCAAAACAAAAATTATACTGATATAGTACAGTAATGAAAAGATTCAAAATTAAAAAGACAGGCTATTGAAATAATTATCAGATGTTGTGTCTGAAATACCCCCACTTTTCCCTAGAGAGAAAAAGGGTTGGCTGTGGCAGTTGTATGATGTCAGTTGTCAAACAACCTTTTAACAGAAACTGCTGTATAAAGTCTTTCTGTTGTGAGGGCCCACACATGAAACTTCTTGTAAATACAGAAACCAACTGTATCTTGTGCAAGCAGGCTGTGTGGATTCACCTGGAAGGCTTAAGCAAATGAGAATAGCTGTTTAAAGTATGCAGTTAAATTCACTTAATGTTACTTTGATTAATGAGAAGTTTTTTATGTATCAGATAATTTTGTGCTAATTCGGTATAACTATGTCTGCCTAGTAACAATCAATAGTAAATTATTTCCTGCTGAAATATCAATTGAAAATCAGTGATTTCCTGCTTCCTGCTGCACTTATGGTCAGTCATCGCACGTGGCGCCGCTCAACACAAGTGATATGTCTGTTAAGCACCTAACATTTTATCTCTCTATATATAGATATATTTAAGTCTGGTTTCATCAGGCTGGATTCTGAGATGTTACTTACGAGAAGTTGTACATGACTAGTTTCAGTGCAAGTCTCAGTCCAAATGAAGATGCCTTTCTGTTAGAGTGAGTATCTCCAGATCAGCTCATGATTTATTGGATCAATTGTTAGAAAAATCCTGAAAGGCTTTTTGCTCTTTAGCAGATGAATTAAGTGTATGAAACTCAAATCTACTCTAATGATTTCATTCTGTGCTTGATGAGTATCAAGCCTCTCACTGGAAAAGCTGACTGTGTTAAAAATGTGGCAAAGAGATGCTTGTGAAAGGAAGGCTTGGAAGTATTTTTCTTGATGGCTTTTTCTTGTGATGCTATGTTATTTTACTCCCAGTCCACTTATTTTTTTTGTGAAAGATAAATCAAAATGGCTGACAAAATCATAGGCACGTGGCATACATGAGGTGGCATTCTGGCCTGGAAAACCATCTTCAGTGCTGCACAGTACATCATCCCTCTTTCCATATGTCCTTACTTACTAGAGGCGATAAGTAGGTGTTGAAGTAGGAGACACTACCTGAATCATCTGAGGAAGAAATAAATGGCTTGAGTAGGGAATCACCCATCATCCAATCTGCAGGTGGACAGGTACCCTACTTTTGAAGTGCTCAGGTGGTTGTGTGCTGAGAAATGCATTTCTTTTGTCTGGCTTTGTTTTCAATTTCAGAACTCCCTCTCCTAGATGGTTAGACTCCTTCGAGGAGATCTCTTTGTTAGTATCAAGTGAGACAGATGCTTTGGCTTGAGCTGGTAATAGTGCTGTTTGGGGGCTGACAAGCTGGGTGAATTTTCAGTGTGGTTGTATACATCCTCTTCAGTCACCAGTGCTGTGTGTTTAACTTCTCAATATGCTCCATCTGTGGTAGCTAAAGTGGGTATGGAATTTATGACTGCGAAGGCTATAACATACCACAATACAGGAGTGCCTCTTGAGCTGAAATGATGTTTTAAATCAGTATGTTAAATGTTGTAGTTGATTGACAGATGGCTTTTTCTGTTTGCTGGAATGAATGTACTCTAACTTAATTGTAACAAGGATATCACATCTTGTATAACACCTTTCATGCTAATGGGTATTACAGAATTTTAAAATCCATGTGTAGGGAACACTTCATGCACCATGAAAATGCTACCACTTTGGGTAAAATGCAGAGAATTTACGTAGAGAGAATGTAATTACCCATGCTGGAATTTGGCCAGCGCACCGAGATTAAAACCCCTAATCTTACAAAGAGTACCATGGGATCTCTAATGACCACAAATGGTCAGATCACAATTTTATGTCTCTGCCTATAATGCTTTACTACAACAAGGGTATTTTCAATTGTGTAGTGCATTCATTATAATTATGCAGCTAATTTTATTCTCATTGTCATTTCCAATAATAAAGTTACAAAAGTGACACTAAAATGTGCAAACAAAACGGTATGACACGATACTGTGTTAAATACATTTTGGGGGCATATTCTGCTCCCATTTATTTTGGCATCTTTCTTTGAAGCCAATGGAATTCCTCCAGATTTGTACCGGAATAACTGACAACAGAAGTTTTGTTTCCAGGAGAGCATTTTTGTGCACATATATTGTAGATACGGTTGAGAAGTTAAATATTTATATTTAATATGGGAGAGTCTTTCTTCTTTTCTTTTTAAAACCATAAAATTGTTAACAGACCCATGAAAAAAGAATAATACGGCTCTATGTTGGTTGGTTAACCTTCACCACAAAAATTGATCTGTGGGAATTTCTCACAGTGTAACATACTGTATCCAATTCCATAGTTATTACTGTAAACCTATTAGTGCCACCTGGGTTTGCATATCCGCAGTGCTGTCCAAGTGAAGACAGATTAGCTCTATCACATGTTATGCCAGAGGGACAGCCTCACGAGGAGTCTGCCCTTGGGGAGAAAAAAAAAGGGCTCAGACCTTTAATGAGAATACAGTGCTTTATAATAGCATTTGGTGGCCTAGAGATTTTCTGTCAAGTCATTTCAAATTAAACTGGCAGCCTTGCAATGTTCAGCCCCTATGAGTTTTTGTGCGGTGTATATTGTTAATGTTAAACCAATTCTCACATAAGATCAACAAAACATACAGAGGCAATGTTTGCATTGGTCCCTCTTTTTCATGTCCAGGCCTTTATAAGCTACTGGAAAGTGCTTTTTCCAGAGCAAAATTTAACTTTGGACTGAATTATTTCTGTGCGAATTCAGATGACTTATTTGTGAAATCATTTGTAAATAATTACATTTTTCTGTATAGTGCAATAATTAAATTAGAACCATTCTAGGACTGACTCCACTCCCACTCCCTCAGGCTGACTCCCACTGAAAGTGTGCAGAATTTGCCCCTGAGGACTCAATTTATTTCTGATACTTCCGGGACTTTCCATTTTTTAAATGTAAAATTTATGTGATATTTTGGTTCTTCTAGTATCTGAAAATTAATAAAGCAGATGATACTTAAATTGCTATAATCACACAGTAAGTTTTTTCCTCAAGCTTTCCCTACATTTTTCATTTAGGGGTCAGCCTGAAAAAACACACACTGGTATCCTCTTTCTTTGGGGGAGACTGGGACCCACACTCTCAAAAATGTATAAGTACCAAGTTTGATGGTTTTCAAGAACTGAGCACCTGGATGGCTATGAGGATCCCAGTTTATATTCCCAGTTATGCAACGTCCTAGGGATAACTGCAGGATTTTGAAAGTTCATAAGGTCTGCTACATTTAATGGTAACAGAAATAGTTTTGCAATATTAAGTATAGACCATTAGCTGTAACTACCAGATGACAATATTAGAGGAAAGTTTGCTTTCTGAGCTGAGCAATAGGTTTTGTAAACAGGAAAGCCTAATGCACTGAGATGAGTGAAGAAAGGGACTGTTTCTGTGTTCTGGAGCTACAGGTTATCTTAGTCTATTAGTATACAGATACTAGACAAATAAGGTTAGCCATATAAGAATAAAAGCAGATTTTGCTTTAGTTAGGGAGCATGTTTTTTTGACATTTTCCCTGGAAGACTACTATGATATTCCATCCCAAATTCGGTATTTGCACATTTGTAAATCAGGCATGAGTGATTACTTTTGTTAGAGTTATCTGAGTAAAACTGAAGCACCACAGTCATGCTACAAGTTTGTGTTTCCCTTTTTATTTAATATAATCCTTGTTTTGGGATACAGTCCAATACTGTGATTTCATAATATCCCCTATCCTCTGTACTCTGTTTTGTAATTGAAGGAAAAGTGATGACAGAAAATCTCACTAATGTGATCACATTCTTACATGTAACTGTAAAAAGAAAAAGCCAAGTCTTCCTTTTCCAAATTAGAGGAGTAGGTCCACTGCATTTGGTAAGAGATTTACACTGCCAGAGCAAGCATGACTTGATCCTGCATGGTGTAAGCTTATTTTTTCCTCTGTGGTGAATGTGTAGTCTTACTTCAGTGCATGTATCTTGGGCAGAATTTAGCTCAGTTTTCTTAATTTGCAACACTAGACCAAGTTAGTCTGTGCTGCAATGCCACTGACCTCTTTGAATTTACTAAATAGTTGGATTTGACCTGGTGCACTTTTCACTGAGTGCTGTCTTGCTTTTCAGGGAGGTTAACACAATAACAGTTTTCTAGTTCTGCACTCAAACAGGGACATATTTTTTTTTTAATTTCAATTCCTGCTAGAGAAAGGAGAGAAGGTGAGGAGCTGCTGTAAATAGTGCTAAATAACTGAAAGGTATCCACAGTTGCCTTGAAACCTCACTTCATTAGTTCATGTGGAAATGAATAGTAAAATTTCTTGTGATATTACCATGGCAGGAATTTTGCTGCTGTTGCATCTGGTTATTTTCACAGTCAACTGTCCTTCTGTAAAAGTGGGGTTCAGCTCACATGAAGGTGATACTATGAAGGGTCCTGTTTCTTTCCATTGACAGTAGAGGAATCTTACTTAGATTATTAACTCCAAAATAGCTACAATTAGAGGAAAAAAAAGATGCCCAAGTTAAATGTTAAAGTACCTCGCCACTATCTCTAGTGGTGCCTTTGAAGTTCAAAAGCTAGCAGTCAAATTCTTCAGTGTGCCTTGTTAGTTGTGTCTGATATGGGAAGGTGGATAAAACTGGCTGTCTCTCTGAGGCTACATTAACTGGCTTAAGCTGATTTTTTTTTTTTTTTTTTTTTTTTGGCCTGAACTCGTCTATCACCATTTCATATGGTGAATCTTGGTAACAGAACAAAAAGGATGCTCTAGCCTCTCTCTGTGAAGGTCTTGATCTTGCTTCTGTGTTTTAATATCAAAATGATGACATATACATTAAGGTTTACTATGTGCAGGCAACACTGGAGTTACATAAAAAGCTCACATGCAAAGCGTTGTGTGTAAGTAATTGCAGCTTTGGGGTTTGAAGAGACAAATTCACACTGGCAGCATCAGTAAACTTGTCTGTGTTTTCTGAGAAGTAATTGGCCTAAGAAGACATTATATTGAATGGGATTCTGAGAGCCTAATTTAAAATGTATTTCTATATGCCAGAATCAAATATGTATTTAATAGATCATATGAGTTCTAGTCAATTGATTTGATCAGCTATTATTAAGATTTGACATACTGAGCCTAATTCTGTACTTTCCTAAAGCTTGTGTTGTGTGGCTTCAACCATGTAAGATGCGTGCAAGGTGTTATTTCCATTTTACACAAGCATCAGTGTTTGTACCTGATGAAGAACCTGGAAATAAAGGCCACAATAGTAACGTGCCTTTGCGTGCAATGCAGTACGGATTGTGTGTCCACATGGGCAAGCAGGGCAGACCTTCAACAACACATCTGCAGAAAGGAACTGTTGGTGCTCCAGACCTGGTGCCCAAGTTGTGCACATTTCAGGAGGGTACTTCAGGCTGATGCTAGTCTAGTCCCATGGCCTCAATGTCAGTAATCTGAGTGAGTAAATCAGGGCTCTCAGGAGCACATCTTTTTGGTTTAGCTCTGAGGCTGCCCCACAATATGAGTCCAAGTGTGGTAAGTGGGAATGATTGGGAGGTTTGACTCAAGAGGGTCCTTGTGATCCCAGCTAAAGCAGTAACATAGATGCACCCACATGGACTCATTTGTGCATGAGAGTTGCTCAATTCAATAAGTGACTGCTTTTAAATCTTAATTTGCTTTTCTTGAGACTTTGTATTTAATTCTTCTGACATCACCAACCCATTCAGGAAGAGCCAATGCAAGTGTGTTTTTCCTGAGAGCATCAACCAAAGTTTTCCACCTCTCTGGCCTTGTTGTAGAAGTGTATCAGCATGAGCTGATTAGCAGTGATAATAAGGAATGCAGCTGTGTGATCTGAATGTCCTTACTGAGGAGGCTTTGATTAACCAGTCAGCATAGTAGTGTATTTTAAATAATTTTTTTCTCCTTATGAGGTGCATTGTTATGCCTTGGTTCACTGAACACATCCCTGAACACATCACCCTTGAATATCACAAATACACATACTCTGGATGGATTGCAATGAGGCTTGTGGTACTTACATAGATGCAAACCAGGAAGAACCACAAGGTAGAAAATAAATTTGAAACTATATCGTTCTGAGGAGAGGTGCTGCAACTTAAAAAAAACAAAACAAAACAGTATAGAAACTAGATCCAAATGCATTGCTGATTATTCCTCTGCAATTCTCCTTTAAAACTTCTGATGGTCTTTAAGTGGTTGTACTAATGTTTCAAAAGAAATGTAATTTTGCAGAGTGACTTGTCTGGGAATAAAATGAGATGGAACATCTGTCCTTCTGAAGCGTTGGAATTGCTTGGCTGAAGCAAAGGCAGGATGAGAAAAAAGGAGATAAAAAGACAGTTGAAAAAAGAAATAGGACTTGTTAATCTTTTCTGTGCAACACATACTAAACTTTTCAAGTTAAATTTACTCATACTATTTCCTGCTATTTTATACTACTACATCTTCCCACATAACAACTGAGTTAAAAAAGGAAAAAAGTTAAACTGGTTCATTGCTGAGATAACAGCATCTGCTAGGACAATTGAAAAAGTCTGATGCATTTTCTGATCTCAAAATAGTTTTATTTTTTAAAATTATGTGAATGAAAACATTTAACGATCGAGACTCTTCTATCATATTGTCTGTATCTTTGCTAATTAGTATTGTGATACTTACTTTGTTCTAAGCTGGCATTGGAGAAATACCAGAATAAACAACCATTAAGCCTTCCATGGCAGAAAGCACTTTAAGACTAGTGAAAGGTAACATTGTCTTTTCTAAATGCTTTCAGCAGCCAGTAATCTATTTTCATGGTGTTCTGTAAACCCTATTATCAGGGCTGCAGATTCCTACACATGACCAGTCCTCAGTAGTGAACAAAAATGGCATCTAAATCCCAAGTGACACTGTTAAGTACTTGGCAGCAGAAGGGCTCTTCTGAGGAAGATTAAGTTAATGGAAGCATTTGGGTAACATCTGCATGACTCTTCGTCCTGGTATGGCCAACTCACACTGCCACAACACGTGATGGAGGATTTCTTCGATTATCACTTAAGAACAAAACTGGCTGAAGTTCCTTTCCAGGCATTCGTCAGGCTGAGATCTGTGTGTGAGAGTTATACAGGCGGTCCAGACAGGCACAGCTATGAAGGGTGGCCCTTGTGAACCTCGAAGAGGACTCAATAAAGATCAGATTATTCATTTAACGAAAAGTAAAAGAAATTGGAGGAAGATTTGTTGTTGTAGCTGCTGTTTATTTGTCTTATTTACAGCGAGATGTAAAGTCTTCTACTCAAGTGCTGCCGCAGGCACACGGAGCCTTGTTAATACAGGCGATTAATGCACTTGCCCTTCACCTCAGTTGACCTGGATTTAAATCTGTTATTTTGTTACAAGTTGGAGGAGTTTATTGGCCTTTCTTTAGCCCCTAGCTGGTGCCTTTCCACCTCGTAAAACCACTTCACAATTTCGTGTAAGTGCTGTTTTCTGGTGTGAAAAGACCCAGGATTGCAGCAGCAGGGAAGGGGCAGGTCACGGCTGAGGGACCCCTACGGAGGGGAGTGGGGAACCTCCTCCAGGGACTGACTGTGTTGGACTGGTCTTGCTTGGTTTTGCAGACTCTCATTTGATATCAGGGAGTGCCTTGCTTGTCTGCAAAACACAGCAGTGGTTTCCATGCCTAGGTTGGACAGAAGTGACTTGGTTTCATTTTCTGTAAGACTAATATTAAAAGAAGAAGGATGAGGGGGACATGAAAGAGTCAATTGTACTAGTACAGAATGGAACCATTTATATTTGTTTTGAGATTTGCTGACAATAAGGACCTGGCAGAGTAGAATAGAAGTCTTAAATTCTTTTAAAACATTTTTATTCTCTACTGGTTGTTCCCACACTTTCAAGCCTTCTTTCCTGCAAAGCCCGACTCTGCTGTCATGAAGAGGTGATTTTCATCAACAGCTACAGGAGGAACCTACAGACCAATGCAAGCTCCATGGAAGTGCCTCCACCTCTTTCTTTCAAGATCTGGCTAATTGGAAAATCATCTTGACTTACTATTTGATGATTTGGAATAAAAGGTGACAAATTGCTGCAAGTTTGAAAAGAGATCTGTCCTGAGAAAAGAGAAGAACCTTGGAAATGGTTTTGTTTTGTTTCCCCTCCCCCATTGAAAAGGAGTGTTTTAGAGGAAATGGGCATTTTCCAGAAGAAAGCCTTGGAAACCGAATTTGAAATTTGTGTATATGAACAGAACACTCAGTATTCTAGGCAGTTATACAGAAAAGTAAAATTTGAAAAACATAAACCAGCCTGAAATAAAAAAAAAAACCAAAAACAAACCCACAAACTAGTATGAGTTTCACAGAAAAGAAACAAAAATCAAGGCAAAAAAACTTAGTGGCCAAAGTCTGCTCTCAAGTTACCATTCAGGTCTGAGCATTAGAGAAGTGCAATTTGGATTTGTTAGCTGAAATTTATTGTATTTTTTTCTTAGCTTCAAATTCTGACTTTACCATAAGAGAAGTTGACTAGTTGTTAATAATTTCCAGAAAGCATCTATTTTCTCCAAGGTAGGTATTCCTAGAATTTCCCCAGATTTTCCTTAGGTTGAGGAGGAGTAGTTTTTCACTGCAATTACTTTTTCTTTAATCTCTTTCAAAGGAAAGACATTGGCAAGCAAAGATTGGTTTTGCCTGCAGATTTCATCTTTGAATTATGTTTTGTGTTTTAGGATGTGGTAGATGAACAGCGCACTGGTTTCAGATGTTCTTTCCTTTTTGTTGCTGGTTACCAACATTTATTTTATTTTTTTGATAATGCTGTTGTCCTGGCAAGACCATTTTGAAAGAGACAGTGAGAATCTGCTTCAGGGCAATGTCAGCCAGCTTAAAGAGCTTTCATTGGGTTAAATCAACCTGCTAGCCTTTGTAATAGGACTGAAGAGGTGCTCTGTGGTGGGGGCAGCTACCTCTTTTAGAGGGGTGGTAACAACCAGCTGAAGGGGGGGATCCTCTAACAGCAGTTTCTTCAATGAGCAATTGACCACCACTTGTAAAGGTTTTTGGTGTTTATACCTAGCAATTGCTCCCACTAATGACACTGTTTAATGTGTCATCAAATTGCAGTGCTTCTCTGGGTGGTAGGGCTCCGGATACATCACAGTGTATGTGCGGTGAATTAAGAAGTTTACGTTTCCTGAGAATGAGCAGATGAATAGATGAGTTCTTATGAGTCAATTTAGTAAAAAAACCAAACAAAAAAATCCACACCCCAAACCAAACAACAAAAAAACAACCAAAAAACCCCAAAAAACCAACCAAACAAAAAACCCCACAAAAACCAAAACAGAAAACCCACCCAGACTGTATTAATAGCATATTTTATTTTATGAACTTTACTAAACTTCAGATCCTGCTGATCTACCCACTTCAGTGACTGGACAGCAAGACAAGAAAACTCTGTTGTTAAACGAAAACCTGTTAATCATATTCACAGCAGTGTCAGCACGGAAGCAAAGCATCTATCTGGGAAATTTAGGTGAGGAGGGAGGTGTGAGATTGGTGGGACTTGTTTTAAAGCCAGGCCCTCTCTCAGTCACAGCCACAGTCTCATCCTCTGCTCAAAATCTGCACTCTATGGGGTGAAGTTTAAAATCTCAAATGGGTTTCTTGGCCTTTAGTTTGGTGAATGAACTGTAATCATTTATAAGCCCCAAACACCAGTGTCTGGCAATGCTGTGTGTTGGCATCGGCCTGAATGCCTTGCAGGTGAGTTTAAATGCTTACTGTTATAAAAATGCTAAGGACCTCATTTCAAAAACAACACCAACCTTGTTAACCTGTCAAAAACAACCTTAAAACTGGTGCATTTCTTACTGGTCGAGTATGTTCCTTGGGCCAGTATGGGCCAGATCCTCAGATGGTGCATACAGTTGTTGAAGTAAAGCAAGCAATGGTAGTCTGCAACAGTGGAACCATTGGGTGCCTGGGGGTGCATATGTGTGTTGTATGTGGCCTGGATATTTATTGTAGGGCTGCATTGCATTCAGGGGTTCTGATGGTGGTATGCCAAAAGGAGAAATAAAGAAAATCCTCTTTCCGTGGAGTGCTGTCAAAATCCTGCTTTTGTACTTTGAATCACTGGGGCTCTAGCTATTAGGCTTGCAGTTGTTTAAAGATGTCATAAATATTTCTGAGATTCTGTTAAATGCAGTCTGCTTTGATTACCAAACCTTGCTTGCATATTGCACTCAGGGGGGTAATGATAATATTGATTTACCTATGTATAGTGTATAGTATATTGCTGTTATCAGGCATGACTTAATTTTGGTAGAAACTTTACAATACAAATCTAATCTGATAGTTTTATATGATCTCTGGCTCTGGATGTTGGAAATAGGTTGCAGCTTGTGTTGTAATGGTTTTGTGTAACA
The DNA here is from genome assembly GCA_020745705.1 of Hemiprocne comata. Classification (NCBI taxonomy): domain Eukaryota; kingdom Metazoa; phylum Chordata; class Aves; order Apodiformes; family Apodidae; genus Hemiprocne; species Hemiprocne comata. The sequence goes on from CM036588.1 coordinate 89,365,727, forward strand.
CAGCACATGGCTTTTCAAAAGCATTTGAGGGCTAACCTTTACTCAGGGTTTTGTTTTTACCCACAAATGGTCATTTTAATGACAACTTGCAAGGAACAGTTTGAAATGCTTCAGAAACCTGCTCCCTTAACTTTGATATTATTGTTCGAAGGTCATCCTTTTAGACGCAGTGAGCTGTGTCGTACTGTCTGAAGGATCCTGGAAACTTGCTGCTGAAGAGGATTCAAGAGTGGCTTAGGAGCAGAAAATATCTTCTCTTACTTGCTGCCCATTGAGAAGTGACCCTGCTGCAACTCCTTTCTTGCTGCTGCTCCTAATTTGCCTGCAAGGGAGAGGAAACCTTTGCTACAAGCCCTGCCTTAGAAAGGGAACTCGGTTATGTGGTGCATTCTGGGGCCCAGTTTAACTTTGCTCCCAGAACTCTTCAGAAATGTGGGTGGAGGCCCATTACACATACTTACTATGGTTATTCGCCATGATAAACAATAAGAATGGCCAACGCAGGCTCCAGGTGGTGGATCAGCATTAATCATAATAGACCCAGGAACAGAGGATTGCAAGATACCATGAGAAATGGTTGTACATCCATCCCCTTGCACTCCATTACCTCCCATGGGGGACAGGAATATGGAGGTAAGTGGCAGTGCCTTCATCTTCTGCTTCCAGCTATCATAAACCATGATCTGCCATATGCCTGAGGCCATTTGTCTGCAGGAAGAGGGTACATGATATAACCTTCTGGTAGGGTAGACTTAGAAATTTTGGTTTTTTAAAGCTTTAATGAAAAAAAAAAAGATAGAAGACTGTCCTTAAGATTCAGTTGGGTTTAATAGGAACAGCTTTCAGATGATTGTATGATCGTCATCGCAAACTAAAAGAACATATAGGTGATGAGCCAGAAAGATGAATCTTTTCTCCTCTTTCCTATCTTACTCACTCATCTGTTGCATATATTTCTGCTCATCTGAACCAGAAAGGGAAATGGTGTGGGGATGGAAGAGAAGGAGGAGTGTTCAATGTGTTCGCAGTGTGCTCACAACAGGCCTGTTGTGTGAGATACCAGTGATGAACCAACTAGCAAGAGAAGAAGTTTGGGCTTGTGGTTGGCCTTGTGGCCAAACTCTCTAGCTGGTAGAGCAGCTGCAGAGGCAGGCAAGGCCAAGCTAGCTGTGAGGAGATGGGGAAGTAGTTGGGGCTCTGGCCAGTGCCCATCCCTCCCCCTTCCCTCAGCACGGAGTTGTACAGGGAGTTCTTTTGCTCAGAGGATGTTAGGACACAAGTGGTGCCTCCACTGAACCACAGAGAGGAACAGCTACTAGAGTTGCTGAAATAGGGACTGTTAGATGCTATGAAAGCTTGCTGCACTTCTGGAGGATTTTCTGCACCCCATCCTCTTTCGCTGGAGCTCCTTCTCTCTCCCCTCTGCATCTTCCCACTCCCCACAGTCCTTTCACTTCATTTTTGCTTCTTGTCTGCCATTTTATCTTCAGCTCTTCTGGCCCGGTCTTTCCCCATCAGTCTCTTGTTTCTTTTAGTTCCACACACCCCACTTTATCTAAAAGCTGTTGAGAAAAAGCCACGAGTGGACCTCCTCTGAAGTTGTCTCTATCACACAATTTGCTGGTTGGGTAACTACCTTTCCTCCAATGTACTTTGTTTTGGCTGTGAGAGCTCCAGGCAGGGCCTGGCTGCAGCTCTATGTGTACAGAGCCTAGCAAGACCGAAGGCACTCCATTCTCAGTAGTCCTTAGGCACTGATGTTGTAAGCAGAATTGATACTAATTTGAGTGGATGCAATTGCCAGTGTGGCCACAGACTTACAATGCAACTGTGGGAAAGTAAGTCTCTTGGTGTCTCTGATCACCATCTGTAAAAGAATACTTTCCTTCTAGCTTTTAAAATAAGAATACATGGTTAAAATTAAATTGGATTTTTAAATCTCTTTCACCATGAGTAATCTTCTGTGTGATTAGCCAGACAAGTTAAGTATGCAGTTGTTTTTAAATGGTCAATTTTTAGCTTCTCACATGTTACATGAATCTGCAATGCAATGTACTTGTTTGCAGATCATGCATCCACATGTGTGCACAAACACACTCAAATTTCAGTTCTGTTGCTGCTCCTTCTTTGGAGGATCCCACTGGAAAACAGCAAGAAATAGGCATCTGGGAAAAGGCTGTTGCAAGTTTTATATCCTTCCACTAACTTGTTCCTGCAGAGACAAGAAGAGAGTAACAGTGGCTACATGTACATGTGCATGTTTGCATAACTAGCATATTTGTAAACAAGAAACAATACAATGGTGAGAACTTATTGCTCTTGTGTGAGCCCACTCAACAGCGTTACAAATGTGGAAAGATTCAATGAGAGTGGTGCAGTGTATGTTATAATCATACTTGCATAGCTCAATGAAATATAGTACGTCTTATTAATTATGTATCCCAACTATATTTTGAGATGCTCTGATTAAAGGCAGCATTGAAATATAAGGCATTGCAACAGAATGGTGCTAATTTGCATGGTTGACTGGAAGACACTTTGTGGCTGAGTTAATTCTGCAATTTAGTAAGTTGACATACCCAGCACAGCAAAGCTCGTGCATCACAAATCGCAATTATTCAGTGTATTTTGGCAATAAATCTATTTTAGTTATTTACGATGCTTAATGACTTCCTAGTAGTTGTTCAATAGCATCTCTTTTATGAAAATCAGTAAAATGTTATTCATAGAGGCTGAAAGGGGTCAGGCGTATGGGGATGCTGGGCAGAGATGAAGCTAGGAATCCCTTTCTTCTCTCACCTGCACGCTGGCTGCTTGCCACTGCTGTCTAACTCAGCCCCCTGTCTCTTCTCAGAAGCGCTGGAAAAGCCCCTGAAACCAGCACTGTAGCTTGATTTGGGACTAGTTAAAAAAGAGTCATTTCTGTATGATTGCATGGTGTGCAGGTGAGCGTGTCTTGTACTATGCTATTGTTGATAATTGCTTGATAGTGGGCAAATAATAGATGAAAAGATGTTTTCTCTGTGAAGCAGGGTTTCATAAAGTAATCATAAAGTAAAAGGAAAGATTTGACTGGAGCTAAATTTGCTCAAATGAAACAGATAATGTTTCAGATACACAGCTTTCAAATATCAAACTGTTTCTCATACAGGTATTAGTATAGAAAACACTTGCTGCTAAGTAAAAAAAAAATAATTTTACAACCTAACAACCCAGTGAACAAGACATTCTCCTAAACATTGTGATATGATTGTGTCACGCTGGTGAAGGGTCTAGAGCACAAGTCGTATGAGGAGCGGCTGAGGGAACTGGGGTTGTTTAGCCAGGAGAAAAGGAGACTGAGGGGAAACCTCATTGTTCTCTACAACTGCCTAAAAGGAGGTTGGAGTGAGGTGGGTGTTGGTCTCTTCTCCCAAGTAATAAATGATAGAACAAGAGGAAATGGCCTGAAGTTATGCCAGGAGAGGTTTAGATTGGACATTAGGAAAAAATTATTCACCAAAAGGGTTATCAAGTACTGGAACAGGCTACCAGGATTGTGGTTGAGTCCCCATCCCTGGAGGTATTTTAAAAGACATTTAGATGTGGTAGTTAGGGACATGGTTCATTGCTGGACTTGGTAGTGTTATGTTTGATGGTTAGACTTGATGACCTTAAAGGTATTTTCCAACCTAAATGATTCTATGAGTCTGTGTAGTTCCCTTTTTTTTTTTTTTTTTTTTTGGCCCAATGGATCTGAAATTCTCACTCAACATTATCAGGAAACCATCTCAATTTCCTTTGAGCTCAACATATGGGAATGTATATATCTATATATACTTTTTTTTTTTTTTCAGCATCTCCCCACTCCCCTTCACCAGCAATCCTGGCAGTCCTGCATTTTGTATCTCTTGCTATTCCAGGTAACCCAGGCATATATGCTTTACATGTGTGCCACAGCCAATAGTTTTTGCTGTTTCCACCATGCTGTTGGTTGAGACTATTTTCTTGCTGTTAAACACTTCACTGGCATTGGACACTGAGGGCTTTGCTGTGTGGTGTACATCTTCTAGTACAGAGCAGGTAGCACAGACTGTTTAATGCATCTTTCCTCATGCTGGACAGACATCTCTTTTTTTGGAAGGGAATACCCACCCTCTTCTGCTTTGACCAAGGGCTTGTGCTGATACATTTCTCCTCCTTCCACCCACAGGGAAGTGGGTGCTTCCTTCGCCATTGGGCTCAGCCTGGCAGTTGACTTGTGGCCATCACCTTGCCCTGAAGCCTGGTTATCTTTACTGAAACTGAAGCTTGTTCACAACCATCGTAAGTGTAAAATAGAAAATACAGCATGCCTACATGAGTAATTTCAAAGTGCAGGCTTAGCTAGGCTCTAAACCAAGTTAGGTCCAGTACTAATCAATTTGTTAGGAGACAGTACATACTGACACAATCTGTCACTGTTGCTGTGTGTGTGGGTGCACCTCTTCCTTCACCAAGGGACCATCCAGCAGGCTGTCTCAGGTGATCTGTGACCACTGAGCCTCCCCTGTAAAGATGAGAAGATTTGACAGATCTGTAAGACTAGAAACAACAACTCTAAGCAAGGTATTTGAGTACGAGTGATGTGATAGACCTGAGGCATGGTATGTAGCCTGAACCTCAGCCTCGTCTGGGAGGCACTGCAAAGCAGTTGGGATTTGCAAATTAAACCCAAGCCCAGTGTGGACGTTAATGCTTTGTGTAGCTTTGCTTTTGCATCCCAGAAGAACCTGCTGGCATGCTCACCTACTTTCTTGTTCGTATCACTGTTTACATTTTGGGGTGTATGAAGGGGAACAGCTGGTATGTTGCTTTACTGTAGTGTGAGGAAAATCTATTTAAGTGCCTGAGGAAGGAACTGCTGGTTGCAGGTGTTAACGAGAGATGTGTTCCTCTTTGCCCCTGCACTCCTGGAGGGGAATTCAGCAAAAAGGACCTGCGTGTGGAGCAGAGTCCCTGACTTCCCCAAAGCTATATAAACACAGCAGAAATGCCAGCGGGCCCCAGTACGCTGAGGGTGTGTCTCCCCCTTTTAAGAAAGAGAAGAGCTTTGGATGATGCACTCTGTTCATATATGTTAACCTAATAAATTTTTGCCCTTTTTTTTCATATGCACTTTGTGCTGGACATTCTTTGTTCACATGTAAGGATGCTTTCCATGCCTGACTCATTTACTTGAAACTTTCAAGACAATGAACAGCAAATAACAATAGGTGAATAATGAATGAATAGCAGATAGTAGTCCAGCATGCTTATCACTAGTAGTCTGCTGGTATCTCACAGGCTGTAATTTGCCCACCTAAGCTCTGACCTGGTAAAACCCTTGAACACATTTAGAAGTGGATGAATAATTTCACAAAAAACATTTTCGATTGCTTTCTTAAAATGAAACATGTCAGTATTTCCCTGTAAAGATGATGTGTTTACTCCCATGCACTGCATCAGGCATCACTCTTTCAGATACTCACAGAAGTGCTTCATCTCTGAAATGTGTCACCTCCTTTCTTGAGCTGAATGCTTCATTTCTCTCACTCATTAATCTAATACCAGAGTGAATTAAATGTATCGATGAACCAGGACCGAAATGTACAGGGAATATGATTGCTTAAAAATAATTCCACCAGATGTAGTTTAGAGATTTAATTTTCTGTGGGCACATGCTCTATGTATGGGTATATAAAACAGCATGTGGGAATGCGAGGCTATTTAACTCATAAATGGAGAGCAAAATTTTATTGGTCACAGTAAATATTTGTTCAAGGAAAAGGAGAAGAGGTGAGAACAATGTATATGAAAAGAAAGCACGTTAGTACCCAGAACACTGAAAATATTGTTCAAGGACAGTTTATCCTTGTGGAAAATATGACCCCCTGTAAAGCTGCTGAGTCTGTTTGCAGATCATTTCAAAATAGAGTCCTTGCATTTGCCATTTTAGTTTGTTTTGGCTGTTGGTGTCCAAACTACATTCCTAGCAAATTGCATGAAGTGCTTATTCCATTATTTCTATTGTTATGTTTCTCAATAGAATGTGGTTATCTTGAGCTAGTGTCATGCTTTAGTACATTAGCACTAAAATGCACTGACGCTCTTGCAAAGAGAGTGTGGGGTGGCTGACATTGAACTGGTACCTTGTACCTTGTCTCCAGAGATTCCTAAGCCAGAGATTGCTTTCAGCTTAAAATGAAGAAAGAATATTTGCATTTCTTCATAATCTGGCCTATTCTTGTGAAACCATGACCTGTGCCAGTTCATGTACGTTCTGCTCAAAACTCTGTCCAGGTGCTGGGATTTGCTTGACTGGTCCTAGCTGGTTTTTGGGTGAGAGGTGTTTTAATCTGCTCTGAATTTATATTTTGCATGGCTTCAGTTTTCACATAATGAGCCAGCTTTATCTGTCATGTGCACAGTTCTGCTTTCTTCACGTCCCAGTTCATAATTTTGTTACATGCCTTTTGTCCATAGAAAATAAAGGAATCAGGGAACTGAAATTGAATTAGACCAAAAACGTGCTTGAGTTTCCTGTTTTTCTTGTATGAAAATACTTTTTCTATTGAGACCCAACATGTGGCAGTTTCCTAACCACAACCACAGGGACTGCGAGAACACCCTGAGTTTTGTCACATAGCACAGGGAAAGGGGCAGGACTGGGAGCAGGCTGGGGATGTGCACACAGAGCAGTGCAGGGAAGACACCGTCCCACCGCACTGGCAGCTGCCCTGCTGCTGGTAGACAAACGAGTTATTTTTGTTCCTGGACACTGGCAATGACTAGGTTTGTGGTTCACCCCTTGTCCAAGTCAGATGTCATCTCTCTCTTTCATCTTCCTTCCCTGCTTTTTTTCCCCCTGCCCATTCTTTTCTATCATCTTCTCTTTTTTCTAGCCTTCCCCACGCCTCCTTTCAGTCTGCCCTCATTTTTTCTCCTTCTTTAGTCAAACAGACCTAATGAAATATAAAGCCTGACCTCTCCTAAAGAGGGGGGTGGGGGGGATGGGTGGGTGTCCTCTTTCTTTTTAAATTATGCACCTGCCTAGATGTTTTCACCACGTAATTGCTGTAGTCGCTATTGGGAACACAGCCCCTTTAATACAGCAGCTAAAAGCCTTTTGATTTTAAACTAAGTCCTCAGTTTTACAGCCTTTCTCTGCTTCTGGTAGAATCTTTCTGCAAAGACTAAATGGAGAGGCAAAAGAAAGCAGCACAAGACCTGCCTCCAGCAATATTTCCACAGCCCTATTACTAGGGAGGCCTTCTCACACTGAGGTCAGTGGTTGGAGAGCTCATCACCAAGTGCAAAATACATTCAAAAGTTACTTTATTATAAGATTAACAGCTCTATCATGAAAACCAGCAACATTCCTGGACTTGTGGGAATCAGTTTTGCTGAATTCCAATGCAGATGTCCTCCTGACAGTTTTTTCCTGTGGAAACACTCATAAATTTGCCCATGGTACTTGGAGATGAGCTAGACCCATTTGAATACAGTCCTTTCGAATCCACCCTCTCTCCCTCCTTTGTTCCAAGATGAGGTATTCTCTCTCTGAGTCTTACATCCCTTAGTAAACTAAGGGATATTTTAGATATCTTGCTGTTTGTTTTGGATTAAGTGGCACTGTTTAGGCAGTAATGTTCTCCTCAGTGAGAATGGGAGGAGTGGAATTTGTAGTTCCTGTCTCAAGAAAAAAGATATCTTCACAAAAGATAAAGAAGCATTTTTATGCATATGTAGGAGAAGGAGGCCTGCTACAAGATCTGAATTTTGGATACCTCCCAGTTTAAGGGAGCTGCAGTTTGGGCATTGGTAAAAAACCCTATTCTTAATGGTAATAAGAGGGAAAAAAACCCCCACCCTCACAAACATTATTATCTTAAATTCCAATGATTTTATTTGTACTGACAAATTATTTAATAGAGATTAATTGAATCCTTAATTTAGACACTAATTTGATCTACCCAACAATGAAATAAAGGCTGTTGACTACTTATCCACTATCTCATGTAGAAGATGAGCACAGTGTTATTGAAGTGATTTGCATACTTTCTGAAGTCAAGTATTAATACACACATGCCCTTCCCAAGTTTCAGCCCATCATTAAAGCTCTGTGATCTTGTTCTTACACTAACATTTTGGTCTAAGCTTTACTGCATAGTAAGATAAAACTGCATTACACAATTAGGCAAAACATCATTGCTGTGTTGAATAATCATTTTCTGGAGGCACTGAATGCAACCTTTAATTAATATTTAATCTATGGCCAGGTTTAGTACCTTGAATAAGTCCTAATAAGATTGCCACCTCCCAGCTTCCTTAGTGATGTAGTTTTGACCATTTGCGTGTTTGCAGTTATGTCTAAAATTAACTATTTTAGTTATAAACCCGAGAATACAGGGAGGAGTGTAATCTTCTGAGGGCACACAGAAGCAGGCCCAGCACTGGATATTTTAATGTGCGCTCTCTCTCGCTATTTTGCACCATGTTTTCCTTAATAACTTTTGATATGGGCTGTCACTTTCCTCCTTGAAAACCTCAGGATCACAGTTCTGTTTGAAGGCTGCACGTGTCAATTCGACCTGTTGTTATTGGGGCCTTTTCTACCAGCGCTGTTTTCCCCTGCTGTCAAATTTCCCCCCCACCTACTCATTCCTCCTGCTTAAGGCCTCTTTGACACTGTTGTAATGACCCCCCCTGGGAGATGTACAATTAGATTTGTAAGTTCCTGCATGGCTCCTGCTTTTTCATGTTTGCTTCTGAGTCAGCACCGTATGCATGACTGACTGGAATAGAGTGAAAATTTGAATAGTTTCTGTTCTCTTCCCTGGATTGTATTGCTGTTTAGTTGCAGAGAAGAAAAGCAGCTCTAAAATGCTTCAGGAATCTCATACTCTCCCATACAATTACATTGTAATATTCTGGATGCCTAATCCTTCTGTATATCTTAGTAGCACCTAACCACTTTTGTTAGAAGGAACCTGATTTTCACTGGAGCTTTATAGTTAAGTACAATGGATTATAGTTTGTTTTTTTTTTTAATCTTGTTGCAGCACCCCAATGGACAGTACAGGCTCTGCTCCAGGTTGTGCTTGGTCATAAAATATGTGGCAGCGTGAGGCTAAACTTGTATGCTGGTAGAACAATGATCTCATAGCTAGACGCTAGGGTAAAATTAGCTCTGGTCAAATTTACATTTTAGAGCAGGGATGAATGCTTGTCCCCTGTGTCCTAAGAAAGGGAAGGTTATTTCGGGAAGTCTCTGGATTCCACAAATGCTTCTGGAATTCAGAATCAAATTATTACTTTCCTGTAAATGGAGTGTGGGGGTTAATGTTTCTTCGGGTTCAGTCAGCCACGATGGGTTCCGCTCTACTGTCTGAACTACGTGCAGGCATGTGTTGATGACTCTCATTCTGCCATATACTTTGGCAGGGAGTGATGCAATCTATCAGAAACTAAGCAATTATTTTCTTTTGGGCTGCATTCCCTTGGTAATCCAGGTAGCAATTACCCAATCTGAGTATTTGGCAAGTAGTTTGTAATCCCTGTGGAGAAAGCATATGCAAGCCTGGCTCTGACCTGATTAACTTTCTTAGTTCCCTGACTTTACCAAGCAGTACTGAACACCTAAGGGGAACTAGCATGTTCCCAGGTACCTCTGTCCTGAACATCAGTAAAAGCTAATCATCCCTTCTGGATTTGGTGTTTCCTTTCATCTTGGGCTGGCTACATTCCAGATGGGTGCAGCTTCTGGCAACATGCAGTACAACGTAGGTGTTATTCTCAGAACAAAAGTAGAGGGCTGCCAGATGTCCAGTGTCACCTGCCCTAAGGAAATTTTCCTTCCAAATCTCTGAGTGGATTGTTTCACCAGGTGACTGTGCTTGTTGTTGCGGTCTGCTGATGTGACCATGTGACAAAGTGCACTGCTTGCTTCCGTGTTCAAGGGAAGTGGAATTTAACTTGCTCAGTTGTATTTGCAGCTGCAAAGAAGGAAAAAAAAATAGAAGAAAGAGTACAGTACAGAATAGGCCAGCATGTGTCCTATTTCCTGCATTTTGGCAGCACTCTCAGGGAGGAGGAACACAGCACCCTGGCAGGGACTATGGGGCAAATTCTCAAGAGTTCAAGAGCTGTACTCAGGGGTGGAAAGAAAGCTAAAGTATTAGGACCATTTTAATCCCTAGGTGCAAAGAGCCTTGAATACAGAAGGCTGTTCAATTCATAAGAAATCATGTTAATTTCATGGTGTTCTCTTTATCTGCTTTTCAGAGGTGGCTGTAGATGGCCTTAGAATTTTCTAATTGTTTTCCAGCTTTTTTTGGACAAGCTTATCCTGTGCTGCTTTGCATACTGGCAGACTGAAGTGAGATAGAAACGTTACTTGAGGGCTAACTTCCTGCAAAACCACCTTCTTGTTCAAGGCTCCAGGCTTTTCTCACAAATATATCCAATGTCACTAATATGAAAGGGTCCAGGATGGTTGAGTATGTCCCTTTTCTTAGCCAACTGTATCTGTCTGATGTGTCCAGTAGCTGGACCAGTTGCTCTTGACTCACTAAAAGGGATAGTTTATGCCTTTTAGAGCTGGGTTGTCAAGGGTGGCCCTTGACAAGTCTTGAACTCATTGTCCCTAAGCTTAGTGGGGTGGTTTAACTGCTCATCTCTAGCCAATATATCTTGTAGTCAGAGGTACAGCAAAGAGATACAAGGAAGTTCTTGCAACTTCATGGGTGAGGTCAAGTTCTTACCCTATGATTCACCAGCAGATTTCATTGGGATGCAGGGGTGAAAGTCAGTTCCCTCATGCTTCTTTGTCAGTTCCCACATACTGGCATTCCTTCCCATCATGGCATAAGGAAAATGGATGTGACTCACACTTCATAGGTTTCAGGTAAAGCAGAAATGTGAACATGACAGATGTTGAAGTTTATAACAGTGTTAAAAGTGATGGGTCAGTTTTCTCCCTAGAGAATCTGCTTAACTCCTTCAGATTTTTCCAGGAAAAAAAAAAGGAGGAGTGCAGTGAGGAGAGGAAAAGGTGCTCCCTTTGTGGTGTTACTACACAGAGCAGAGCTGCCAGGTTAGTGAGATCTGCAGGGAGATTGTGGTTAGTGCTGGTGGTTGTCTGGGCGCCACTGCATTCCTTGCAGCGGGACTCAGGGCAACAGCATTACACCATCACCTCTGAGAGGTCACCAGTAGCACAGATTGCCAAGAGGAGAGGAAAATGCAGCAGAGTTTTTGATATTTTGATACCTAGGAAGGATGAGCTTTAGTGACAGTCCAGCTGTTCTATCTACTGCCATGCCCATCCCTAGAAAAATGAAAGTGTCAGCATACCTGTCTGCAATCTTTTCAGCTTGTGACAGACTGGTGGCTGTCAAATGCAAGAGAATGTAAATACTTGTGGGGTTTTATGTTTTTGTTGTGTTGGGTTTGTTTTTTTGTTTTTCATTTTTTTGTTTGTTTGTGTTTTTTTAACTATAAAGTCACTCACTTCCTTTCCTCCTTCTCTTTAGCAACAGGCTGTGGGTCATTAATATCAATAACACAGATCTCTCTCATGCCACACCTAAACTAAATTGTCAATAGGAGGTGTTGTAGAAGATTCACACATCATTCCAGCAACTGTAATATCTGTTGGGAAATGCAAAAACACCAGGTGCATAGCTGCTGGTTAGAGTTTCCATTTACTTTACCTGGGGCTTTTCTGTAACATGCAGCATGTACGTCACATGCAGAAAAAAAGTAGGTGGAAGGTTCTTTCCAAACCACATTGACTGAAAGAATGTATGTGTCAGGTAAGCTGTATGCTGACGTGCTCATGCGTTCTACACTGGAAAGGGTTACCTTGTCAAGGAAATCTTCCTGGTGCAGGTGTGCAGTCCTAGCAGATTCATTTAGAGACTGAGAGACGAGAATGAGCCCCCCTCATCTGACATGGACAAACAGCATTTTATCCATTTGTCTCCTAGGACATTTGCTAGCTGTCTCGTTAATCTTTTACTCAAAGTCAGACACATGTATTGATGGAAAAACAAACCATAGACAACAGACCCCCTGCCTTGCATTCCTCACTTCCTCAGAAAAACTCACTATAGTACCATGCAGACAGCACTGGTACTTCAGTGGATTTGTAGCTGCCTTTCATCCTTGCACTTCTAAAGCACCTCTTCTGCTGCTGTACTCATAAACTCTTCATACTTATTCTTTGTACAGTTGAGTAACTACCTGTCTCGTCCAGTCCATCACATACATCCCCTTCCTCATTTGCATTTTCCATATATAGGATGCCTCCTGTATCTCTGAAGTTAAGGAAGGGTGGCCAAGAAACCGGGACTGGAGTTAATTTAATTTAACGAAGTCATGGGATGCTCTGTGCACCTCTCGCTGACCTTCTGGAGGCCTTATGAGCACTGTTAATTTTACTTGCTTCTAACAGACCAATATCAAGGGCGACAAAAAATCAGGGCCTGATCCTCAGCTGGGTGAATTGTTTTTAACTTTATTGACATTAAGAAGGAATAAGAAACTTGTGAGCCAGAGCCGGTAGCAGGGCATAGAAAGGGAAGTAATTTCAGGAACAGAAATATCTGTAAAGGTTAATCTCCAGTTATCTTGCCTCTGACTTCATCATCATCTGGTTGTAACAGACTTTGTGAGCTAAACAGAGCCAGGTTAGCTCAGTACTTAAATAAAAGAGCCTGGAGGTGTTGTCTTGGTGGTGTTAAATAGTGATCTTCTATCTTACCCAAGCAAGCAGATTCTTTTGCATCTTGCATCACTGCATTATCTGAGCCTTTCTTGCATGTCTGCCTCCAAGCTTGCTGGGTTGATTGGTTGGGATTATTGCCTGAGGTTTTCCAACACTAATTTTAATAGTATTTATTTTCTCCAACAAAGCTCTTTGTGCTCACATGCTACGTCTCATTTTAAGTGAGGTCAGAATTTTTTTAAATAGTAATTATTTGAAGGGGAAGAATACCCTCCAAGTCCTCTAAGAATATTGTTTATGAATATTTGTGCTTTGCATCTCTGTAAATGAAAATTACTTAAGCAGAACAAGGATTTATTTTCAGTTCTCTTTAATCTCAAATTATGCCTTGTGCTGTTATGACAGAATTGACCCTCCAGGACCAGATCCAGCCTGAATTAGTATCTCACTCAAATCCACATTTGTACATTGTTCAGGGTGTTTGGTCAGGAATATTTAGCCTGTTTCAAATAATTCATACTTCTAGTACACAGTAAAATTTCCGGGAACTCTAGTAGGCTTTGTAAGCACTTCTTCAGGTAAGCATGAATGAATGAATGAGCATGTTCAATATGAATTTAGGTTTGATACAGTGATGTAGCATCTCCTTTCTTCTCATCTCCATTTAATTTATTTTGATTTTATTTATTTTTTTTTGTTTCCCTTGGCAAAAAATGTCTTGAACATTGTGTAGCATGAGGGGGTTGGGATAATGGCTTGTTCTGTGATACAAGTTGTAATTTAAGAGTTAAAAAAAGAAATAAAGTGGATGGACTACTGACTCTTCTCCAAGAGATAGTCAAAGGTTTGTAATAGCTAGTTCAGTTGACACCCCAGGAAGGGGAAGCTCTCAGTTCTGGAAGCCAGTGTTGGTGATAATGCTGTGACCTTTGCCACGCTGCCTTGCCAGATCCTTCAGCACTGGAATAAAAGCAAGTGTTTCTAGCAGGGTTCTCTAATTCAGTTATCAGTCCAGCTCAGTCTCTAGTCTTGCTGTTGGAGGTTGGTCACAAAGCCACAGCCTGCTGTGGCGGTAGCAATAGTAGGGAACTAGTGTAGTGCCTTTGTGTAGTGCACTTGGCAGACAAACAGTTAAATTATGAAGTTATTATTATGGATTTTAGGCAGTAATAATCTGGGCCAGATTTGAGTTTGTAAACTCCTCCTGAAAAGTGCATCAGTCCATCTCTAACCCTGGGTTCACTGAAGACATTGAAGTTCAACATGTAGGTTAAAGTGAAAATTGCATTCAATATTGGTTTTTGTACAGACTAATTTGTTCACTGGAAAGCAGTAAAGCTACAGAGGAGACTGAAAAGCTAGTGAAAGTGCTGTGGCAACTCACCGTAAACTTCTAAATCCCTGGTGGAGAGACTGCATCCAATTGCTGTTATTTCTGTTACACTTAGGTTGATGGTAAATTCTTTGAGGAGCAGTATCATAATTTTATTCTGAATTGTCTCCATGCTTGGTCTGTAGCCATGCCTCCTGGCCATAAAAATACTATAATGGTACAGATGGATCCTCTCCACTTCTACACGTGACCTGAGAAGGCCAGGTCTGTCTGCTGCTCCTTTGGTGAGCCATGGGAGCAACTCCCATGCCCTCCTCCCTGTTACTCTCTTTATGGAGGTACTGGAATGAGAACGATAGGAAATGCCAGTGCATCTGCCAGCCTCTCCTGCCTGGCTGGGCTTCGTTGTTCTTAACTTCATCCCATAATTCACTCAGGGAATGGTACTGCAAAACTTAGCATTCTAGATGATTTCTTGTCCTCTTACTAGGCCTCTGTGCCCTCATTGGGGTCAGCATCCTTCAGATATCCACAGCCTACTGCCATCTCCTTCCTCCCCCTTCCATTCTCCCAGCAACTTGCTGTCCTTTAGCCAGGTTATACATATTTTTTCAATCCCGGTTGTTCATGCTCTCTGAGCACAAGGCTTAGCAGAGAGCTACGCTGCCAGCGCTGTGAGACACCCCAAAGGGAGTTTGGCTCTGGCTCTGCCTGCCTTCACACCTCTCTGCAGATGGAGGCCACGGACCCTGCTCCCCTCCTTGGTGCCCCTGCAGGAACCCTGCCTGCCTTTGGCCTCCGCTGTCAGAATGACTTTGGCAACTGCCACTGCTGGATTGCATCACCCTGCGTGCGTGTCGCCCAGGTGGCTGCAGCTGTAAAACTCTCCTATCAGCCTGTCTATCTGGTATTAGGTTTGTATCTCACCTGTCTATCCAGGGTATCAACTTCTGGACTGCTTTTGCAGTTTGGGCACGGCAGCTCTGGGTACTATGTCAGCAAACATAAATCCCATAGTTGTTGAGGCTTAGACCATGTTTTATGGCGTTGCAGGAAATGGAGGTTTGGCGTGCCGGAGAGCCGTGGGGACGGGTGACGTGGGCAGCAAGGCGAGTGCAGCATCCCCCTGCGTGCCTCGGTAGCTGCTCAGGGGAAGGGAGCAGCGTAGCTAACTGGCACCATTGAGGAGATGGCTGGCTTCCCCTCCCGTGATTTATATGGGGTTTATGGTGGGGTGTGGCCAAATGGGGTCGGTGGGAAGCAGGCACATACGGTTAGGTGGAATTAGTGAAGAGCAGACAGACGGCAGCGCAGGACCAGGCAGGGGAGCCTGCACGTGGGACGGCTCAGCCGCAGAGGCAGCTGGCACCGGAGTGCTGATAAGGAGGAGAAACAGATGGCCACGCAAGCCCTTACACACGCCTTCCTGGTAGGCCTGCTGGAGGCTGGTCCACATCCCTTATTCCCCAAACAAAAATATATCTTTTTCCTTCCCTTGTTTGAAGAATTCATGTGGCTCATTAAAGTTTACTGCCATAAACATACTCCTGCAGTCTTTGCCCGGGTACAGTGCTGCCTCTTGTGAACGACACAGGATCAGTGCCATTTGTGCCCCTACCATGCTGTTGTGGCATGGTTACAGAGCCCTTCCATAGCTGCTGCGTGTTTGCAATGTGAAAAGGGGGGAAAAAAAAAAGTCAAGAGAAGGAGGAAAAATACATATTATGTAAGATCCCCCAAAAACAATTCCGGAATTGGCTTCGGTACCAAGGGGAGCGTGTAGCAACTTGTAGGTGTGCAGAAGTTAACACGACAGACTGCTGAGCGAAATTCGTTTAAGAGGTGTTCTGTATCGGCGAGGTAGGAGCGGTGCAATGTGATGTGGCAGTTGCTGTGGAAACCTTTTGGCAAGATGGCCGAGAGCAGAATACAGCGCAGGAGGTAAGCGGAGCCCAGGTAGTGCCTAGGTGTAGGAGGCAAAGCTCCAGCATTCAGCATCCCCTCTCTACTGCAGCTCATTGCTTGCAGGCTTGTGTTATGCATCTCTCTCTATTCTCTGTTACTACACAGCCACTGTGGGGATGAGGTTTGGAAAAAGCACAGAATTTTTCTAGTAGTGCAGATGTTTTCAATGAATTCACCCTTCAGAACTGAAAGCGAAGGAGGCCTGGAAGGGGAAGAGTGTAGCGAAAAATATTCGGTTCATCCATATGTAGACCCAATGTGAGCCTGGGAGACACTGAGTGCCCTCCTGTGAAGTGACAAGTGCCCTCAGTCTTCACTGAAGTTCTGCTGAAGGCAGTGGGTCTGTCTGCATGTCAGTGGCAGCAATGACTGCTTTTTGGCTTGGTAAATTAGCCTTTGTGGCTGTGTTCTGGCTTCTACAATACGTACGCTTCAGCATCTCTTTAGAGGCTTGTCTGATGAAAAAGGAAAACATTGAGCATCTTGCCAGACCAGGGCCTGGATTTTGAGATAGTTTTGTAGGTTAAAATGAGAATCCATATGCATAGACTTGTTTTCAGGCTAGCTGAGCCCTTGAACCTTGCAGAGTTGGATGCAAGTTTTAGATGTTCTGAGTCTCCAGAAATTAGTCTTGGAACTCTTTTTTTCCCCCCTAATACTATCTTTATCGCCCTTGCCTCCATCTCCTCTGCTCTTATATTGTATTTAACTATGAAACTGCACTATTTAGATAATTTACAATACCATTTGTTTGGGAAACAGTATAAAATCTGCTTTATCTATCCAATTTAGGGTTTTACACTGCTCCTCAGCAGTGACTTCCATGTAAAATCAATCAATGATAGTGCAGTCAGGTGAAAAGGCTGTGGATGTCACTCAAAATAAGGCCCTCTTTCCCCCACCATGGCTCAGACCCAGCCAGTGACCTGGAATCTGGCCCATTTCACTCACTTTGAAGCCTGTGGGTGCAAATTTACCCTCTAACACCTTCCAAAAGAAGCCCCAGGACCCAGTCCCCACAACTTTCACATCTTAGGAAACTGGCAGTGCTGGAAAATTTGTGTCAGGACCCTTGCCACTGTAGTATCTTAAATGCTAACCTAATATTAGAGAGTACCATCAATTGTAATCTTATGTGAATAGGCTCTCTAGTGTTACAAATATTTAAAAAGTGCCAATGTATATACAAAAAGTGGGGATGGTTATAGGTCTGTCTTTACTCTTGATACCCTCCCTCCTTGTCCCCACATCTGTTTCCAAGAATGTCATACCTGAGAAGAATAATTTAAAATTAATTCAATTTGTTTCAAAGCAACCTAAGCTTCATCCCTCACAAGGGCCACTCAATCATATTACTGCTCCTGTGAAACTCCTAATGGGACACAAACCAAGTAAAAGTAGATTCAGGTGATCTCACATATTAAGCATAGTAATTAAATCTGGCAGCAAAATGACTTTGTGAATTTCCTTTAATCCTATTTTTAAATTAGGCCATATGTGTTTTTGTTCCAGATGTCACGTGCTGTTTTCTATGAACTTCTTTTTAACCATGTCCTGTGGCCAATTCACATCCAACTGTTAAAAAATCAGTCGTAGGTGATAACTCTGGATGATTAAATATGAAGTGTCTAATTCTGCTTTCAAATCCACTTGTTCCTTTGAAAAGCTCAGTGAATATCTCATACGGGAGGTTCAAAGCTATACTGATCTGACTGCCTCTACAAAAAACCTAAATTTTATGGATCTCTGTGTTTTATGAGAACCCTTCCCTAAAGGAAAACTAGATTTAGGAAAGTAGGAATGCTTGCTTTAAATCAGTAGTATTTTTTACATTGCTGCTTTATAACCTTACCTGTTGGGGAATATGAGCTTATTTATATAGTTTTGCAGTGCCATGATGACTAACGACTAACAGATAATGTGCTGGCTAACAAGGGCTTCTTCTTAAAGTCCTCTTCTCTACTGTCTTGGCATTTAACGCGCCCTGTAGAAAGTTGGGCTTGCAGTTCAGGGAGGTCTGTGTTGTTAGTGGTCAGTATCTACTTGGACAAATAATCAGCCATGATGGGTGCACTCCCCTGTTGTGTACATTTTAGGTTCACAAGGCCAAAGCTCTGGGTGGCATCCAGGATTTATGGTGGTGTCCGAATGGGCTCTTTTTTTAGGGGATGGGAGCAAATTCCCTGTTACTTCTGGGATCTAGGATACTAGTGACACTTCAATGTCTCATGCTTCCAGTGGTACTGTCTGGTTTGTACCTATTTTAGTATTGTATCCAAACAGTTTTAATTTGTTCTCAGTTTGTTAGGAGCATTTTGTGGTCTGTGCTTTAGTGTGTGTGTGTGTCTTATGGATAAAATATTTGGAGGCCATTCTGGGCAGAACATCTATTAATGTGTTCTTGGAGGGACTGGACTCGGTGACCCAGGTGGTCCTGCTCCTCTTCATTGTATACTGCACTCTCCTGATTGCACCAGTGACACAAAATATGCAATAAATAATACAATCTATAACTGCACTGCTTTCACATAATAGATATGGCAACAAAGTTCTTTCCTGGAGCAGCTTTCAAGAGCATCTGAGCCAACCATTCAGCTGGTATAACCTGTTACAGCTCTGTCAAATTATGCAGGACTCCATCAGTTCACTGCAGCAGCAGATTTGGCCACTCCTGTTCCATCAGGAATTAGTGGATGGGAAATTTATCTAGACATACACACAGACCTGCAGCAGCACACACCCAGAGTACATACCAGCATGTACTCATTAGAGCTCCTGTTTTCCTGAAATGACAGTTTCATCTGTTAGGGTGAGTTTGTTTCAGTACGGTTCTCTTGATCTCTGTGCACTTAGTGATTCCTGCATTGGGCATCAAGGAAAAGCTGTGCCAGGGATACACGTTTTTGTGGGCATGCATACATGCACATAGCACAGAGAAAATAAGTGGTACTGTTGAATAAATGTCCTGTCTGCAGAGGTGTGAGGTAGTGGTGTTACTCAGGAGTGTGCCGAAATGATTGATGCTAAAAATGTTATACTGCAGCACTCCACGCAGTGCACATTAAAGAAAAGCCAAGGCAGGGCATATTAAATTTTATTGAGAGTGGGTTTTGCAACTCTTTAAGAGGCCATGTGCCATGCTTCCTTTTTTAGGATCCAACTACCAAAATTAAAACCAGTAAATCTTTCTAAAAATACCCTGAGAAAAACTTTCCCCTATGTGAAAATGAAGCATGTTAATGTCCTCATGTGCCTTGATTTTCCAGAAGGAAAAAAACCCAGCACCTTGTTGGAAAGCACAGTACATTCAATTTGCAGGGTACCAAACTCCAGGTATCAGCTCTTTGCCTTGTTGCCCATGGTGTGAGACTGGATGTGACTGAATTCTGGAGTTCAGGCCAGTCACATCTGTAGGGATGGGAGGAATCTCTCCGCTACTGGATACAGAAGACCCTAACTGTGACAGGCTGCCTGAAGAAGTGAAGAGAACTTGGATCACTACATCTGGGAAAGATGGAGTTGTGGGAAGGTGAAGGATTTAAAAGTCAATGAGATACAAATGTATTGCATGGATTTTAATGAGGAATGTGTGCTTTGTGGGCATGACTGTATGCATACCCACTGTTTGCCTTCAGTGAGCAAAGACACATGTGAAAGGTGTTTGCATAACACGAATGGGAAGTAGGTAAGGTTGTTCTTTCTCACAGTCATGCTCTTTCTGTTTATATATATAAAATTCACATTTATTGCAAAAACATTATGTACTCAAAGCGTGGCATATGTTAGGTTTGATATTTCACTATTGTATGTTGAAATCTTGGGGGGAGAGGAGAGAGGCAGTAAAAATAAATAGGGTGCTAGGGAGGTGATCATTTCCAGTTAAAGGGGAATATAGCTTGCATAAGCAACAAGGGAAGATATTATTTTAGAGATTTTGGAGAATTTCCTCTTTGCATCCTTGGAAGCAGAAACAGAAGTGCTATGCAAATCTTGTAAGATTGTACCTTTCTGCCTTCCTCTGTGTCTAGAAAGTGACTTGCCCAATTTGTGCAACTGCAGTTTGAACAGAAGACTAGTGACCATTCCTGTGCAATTGTGTCTGTTTCGGGGGGGGGCTAGTAGGTGGTGAATGTGGAGGGAAGCTCCTTTGATGCAGCTGGCTAGAATCAAAATGTGAAAACATGGATGAAAGGGCCACTTTGTGTAAACTCAGCTTTCCCATTTTTTAAAATCTCTGATTCTAGATTTTGGAGGCTGTCTCCAGATAAAATTGTGGGATATTTACTGCAAGTGCAGGTGGGAAGCTTAATGCTTTCTCCTTCCCTGAGCCCACTCTGCCAAAGTGAGCACTTTCTCTGCAACCATTGGCAGTAATAAATAATTTTCAACTAAAACATGTCTCATTAGAGCCTTTATTGTATTGGCAGAAGATGTGTAACAAGCTGGTGCTCTCCTGATAGTTTTGTACCAATAAAAACCCAATCGAGCTAAACACAGAAAATAATTTTTAAAAAATGCATTCTGAAATGCTTTCTTGCATCACTAAAAACAGTTTACTGGAGATGTTGGAAAAAAAGTGCAAGATGTAGATACCATGTGTTTGCTTTTTAAGATTCAGGTAATGCCTAGGAAAATCTTTGCTTTCAAAATGTGCTTTAAACTCCAGTGGAGCAAAGGGGGCCGGACCTGTTTGCACCAGTGGTCGGTGTGATCTCAAGCTAACCTCAACACGTCTGTCTGGCATCACTGGGACATTTGCCACAATCTGAGCTAGGAGTTCCCACAGGGGCCAGGGCTTTGCAGGGATCTTTTTTTTGTTCATCTGAGCCACTTCTGCCCATTTCAAAAACTGTGGCCAATTAGCTGTAAAAACAGATGTGTCTGTGATATTTCTCTTCCTCTAAAGGTTACAGCCCAGATCGCTCTTGGTGCTTGCATGGCAGAAATTCAGGAGGTGAGGGAGAGGAGAAGGAGCAAGAAACCTTTGCTGATGTGTTTGCACATCTACTGAGGCACAAATACGGGGCCTGTGGAGGAATCAGCCTTTTTTTTTTTTCAGGAGCATCTCTTGCAGCACAGAGGCTAGGGGGAAGGCTGGGGGAACAGCAGGGTGCTCTTCCCTGTGTCTTTGTACCCATTGGCCCAGGGAGGCCAGGCACACAAACAGCAATGCCCTTCCTTGTTTTTTACGTGAGCCTTCTCCCTTGGGTGCTGGCAGCTTTGGGGGTTAACATAAGCCTTCAGGAGCAAGTCACCCCAGCTCTCTTCAAGCAGATGATGTAGGCTGACCAGGTCCTTGAACGTGCACTGGGAAGGGGTCTTGGTGTGCTGGCTGTAGAGAGAGCTGGGGGAGATGAGCACCTTCAAGGTGAGGTTAACCATCACTGGTTGTACCTCGGCTGGACTGGGGCAAAGAAGGAGGGCAGCCCTGCAGTGCTTCCTGTGCTGTTGTGCCCCCTCCTCATGGCCAGTGAGCCTGTCTGTTTGGGATGCTGCACAGTGTGAAAACTTGACATATGGCTTGCACTCAGCTGGTCTTTTGGGTGTTCCTCGGGGGTACTCCCTGCTGACCCCCTGGGATGGTTCAGCTGGCTCCTAGGGAGAGCTGGCCTCTCAGTGCCTTGGAGCTGGCTGTCGATTCCTTTCCTGTCACCACCTCTTTCACTCTGTGTGTGGCATCAGAGCAGCCAGCAGGATGTAACTGTAGCCTTGGACTATTTAAGGCTGTCGTTGCTGCTGGCCAACACGTACAGCAGGTTGACTCATGAAGGAGTGAGGATTCTTTTTTTAAATGTAGTTTTTCAAGCTCAAGCCTTTGCACCACAGTGGACAGGGAGTGCCACTTAATGAGAAAAGCTGCTTTAAGAGAAAGTTTCCTCATTTTGTTTTATGATGGAAGGAAAAAAAGATCA
This sequence comes from Hemiprocne comata, assembly GCA_020745705.1. NCBI lineage: Eukaryota > Metazoa > Chordata > Aves > Apodiformes > Apodidae > Hemiprocne > Hemiprocne comata. The sequence goes on from CM036588.1 coordinate 89,387,667, forward strand.
TTCTCTTGCCTGAAATATGATGGGAAAGCCAGAAGCCCCTGGGCAGGGCTGGTGGGACAGGGCAGCGGTGTGAGCTGGTGTGAGCGAGGAGTTGGGCCTTGGGCACTTCCATGCTGCAAGGGCTGGTGAAACTTTGGATCCCCTCCTGACTGCAGATCTTCACAGCAGCATTCCTTGTGTGACAAGCGTTTTTCACATTTCCCCATTCAGCTGATTGTGGGTGCTGTGCTATTTTAAACCTGCATGGAAGTATGTTTTTAGGACCATCTGCTACCGGCCCTAACCCAGATGATACAGTTAGAGCCTGCCCACAGCATCCTCCCCTCCTTCAGACAGTTCCAGGAACAAGCGGTGAGTCAGTCCCACAGCTGAACTCATATTTAGCTAACCCTGATATCCTGCCTATCCGAGAGAAATGCACAACGGCCTTTCCAGGTGCAATGTCGTTTCCATTTGTTAGAGGATGCTTGGAATTTAAAAACCAAAACACAACACAACACCAAAGCAAAAGTCACATTAGTTAGTGCATTGACTCCTCTCATTCTGCAGAGTGAGACGGGGGGGAAGCCATTCGTTACCACACAGCAGCTCCCCCCAGTTGCTTTTGCATCAAGGCTGAAGGGCAGTTTCTGCCCTCGGCTGACCAGGGGGCTCATAGGCCTCCCCTTGCCATTAGCTGTGGCAAAGCTGCCGAGGCAGCAGCTCTCCCTTATGCCCAAATGTCTTTGTGCAGCTGGAGCCTGGTTGCTTTTTCCTTTGGGCTCTGAGGGTGACCGTATGTGTCCCCTGGAGTGGTCCGAAGGCCAGTGTCACCCATCAGGGTCCCTTCCTTCTCTCATTGAGCAAATGTTGTTAAACACATGTCTGTGGATCTGGATGAGGCTCTTTTCTTCCACCTTAGGACTTTTCTGAGCCTGAAATAAGGTTTCAGCCAATGGACCATCTGGAATACCCTCCCGGAGAGCTGCGTGACTAAGAACCGGTGTTTATAAGCCATTAGTCGGTGTATTTTAAACTCCTACTCTTTGATCCCTGTATGATCCAGCAAGCCGCTTTCTGGCCTTTTGGCAAAACTGGCAAAACATGCCCTGCTCTGTCATCACATTTCTCCTGGATCCACTTAGCACGCTGCACCGTTTGCCACCCAGCAGGTTAATGACCCATAATTACCTTCTTCATATAATGAGGAAAGCTGAATATCTCCGCAGCGGATATGCTCACATCCAGCCTGGGCACAGCCTTCCAATGTTAAATGATACCTGAGGCCCTGTCCTGCTCCCACTGAAGCGGCAGTAAATCCCCCACCACCTCCACACAGCCGCCGACTTCCCAATTCTGCGGCATGGAGGAAAAAACCTCCCTGACACTGCTGGCAGTGTTACCTGCAAAATGTGTATGAAACCCAAATGTTGTTTTATTTAGGCTATGCAGCATTTGTGTACTTCCCTGTATGTGCAGATCAGACCCAGCTCTGAGGAGCTTTCGCTGCTATCCTGTTTCGATCAATGCTGATTCAAATAAGCGTCATGAACCTAATTATTTAGTGCTGCTCACATGACACTGAATTTGCTATGGTGCCCTTGAGACAGGCAGGCTTTATCCTGCTCAACAGAAACACCCGCAGCTGTACCACACTCTGCTTCAGGTTCCTTGGTGTTACTTCATCGTTGCCTGACAGCTGTGTCCCCTGACCATTATCTGGTGGCCACATACTTCAATAGCAGACTGTATGTACTGTATGCACTAGACTACAGTGTGACCTGACAGCTTGGCTTCCTCTCCCTGAGTATATCTTCTGCTACTCTTTAGCATCCTACAGTTTATCTGTGGTCAGCTTTCTTACCCATTTCCTGCCAGCTGCTACTGGTCTTTCAGTCAGCTCCACCAGGCATACAGGCAATAGTGAGCTTTCTGAGCCCTCCACTGCAGTATTTCTTGGATGTAGGCTTTGCAAAGGCTGCTATGTGGTTTTACATACAGGATTTCTTCATATGTAGTGTCATGGCAATTCAAGAATCTCAATCTAAGAAATATGCCTCCTGTTTATGACATGGTATTAATTTTATTTTTTTTTCAGTTCTTGCATTGTTGCAGTGTTACAGCTAAGGCTTGACATGTACAAATTATAACTCATTTCCTCAGCACACAGAGCCCAACATTTGGTATCCTTCTTCCCTCCTTTGCAAGTTGTCCCACAGAGGTGTTAAAGCAGCTGAGGGCACAAGTCCCTGCTCTGGATCCAGAATGTAGTATTTTGCAGAATGATTGTTCCTCTGCCTAAGCCTTTTGGAAAATAGCTTGTTCTTCAAGCTGGGACCAAGCTGAAGGCACTAAAATGTGGTTCATGTGCTGAGCTTGGTTTGGAGGTGTCTCCATTGCTACAGTAGGGTGCAGCAAATGCAGAAGGTCAGTATTAATACTTGTGTCCATTGTTCCTGTTGCTCCTGACAGGCCAGGTTTTAGGTTTATTGTTGGGACTATTTTGGGAACCACCTGCCCTGGGAGGACCAAGTCTTTGGAACTCAGGGATATTAAGTGAGGCTTTTTTCTCTGCACTGACTTCCTCTGTGTGGGAGCTTCCTTCCCGGGAGCACCCCAGTCAGCCCCAAACGAGATTACTGTTCAGTGGGGCAGAAATCATCTCCTCAAACTCTGGGGCTCTGGTCTATCAGAAAAAAATGGCTTTGAAACAGTGGGAGGAGAAAAGATCAAAGCCTTGTTCAAAGAAGGGCATCTTTTTAATTTTTTTTTTTTTTTAAGAAAACAATAATACCTTTAAACCTTTATGATCTGTAGGAGTCAGCATGTAATAGATCTTTCTACTGGGGTATGGGGCAGTGTGGAAGTTCCTGTGACTTCTTGCATGCTCTTTGCTAAGACCTGACACATACCATCAGTAGCCATGTCCTTTGTGATTAAGCATAGGGAATGCATGGATAAGATCATGGATAAGGCCATGACCATGTCCCATTCAACCATGCAGGTTAACTGCATGCCTGGAAGCAGGAGTGCCAGGGCCAAAGTCTAAGACAGACCATGTGGAAAATCAAGGGGAAGAAGAAATTTGTCTCTCAGTGGAGTGCACTGCTGAGCTTCTGGGAGACCGTGTTCATGGCACGATTTCTCAAATGAGGAGTAAAGCAGAGATGTCTTCCTGCCATCCGAATGGTAGGAGGGATTGCTTACATTCTTTCAGCATTCATTCTGAAACCTAAAGCTGATAGCTGGGGGTGAGGGTTGTGTTCTTGTTCTGAAACACCTTTTGGAGGAGCCTATCAATCTCAGCAATACTTTGAGGATGCCTGGAGAGGTTTGTCTTGCTATTCTAGAGGCAGCATGTGTGAAACGCTGAGAGACCTGGGGCTTTTTAGTCTGGAGAGGAGAAGACTGAGAGGGGATCTAATTAATCTGTATGAATATATGAGGGCTGGGCATCAAGAAAGAAGGGACAATCTCTTTTCACTTGTGCCCTGTGATAGGACAAGGGGCAATGGATTCAAGCTAGAACACAGGAAGTTCCACCTCAACGTGAGGAAGAACTTCTTTCCTGGGAGGGTTGCAGAGCACTGGAACAGACTCCCCAGAGAGGTTGTGGAGTCTCCTTCTCTGGAGACTTTCAAGACCTGTCTGGATGCTTTTCTGAGTGACCTGCCCTAGATTTGGTCCTGCTCTGGCAGGGGGGTTGGACTCAATGATCTCCAGAGGTCCCTTCCAACTCCTACCATTCTGGGATTCTGTGAATAGTCTGTGTTCAATGGTCAGCATTGCTACCTGCTTCTGGCTGTCACTTCAGTAGACATACTTAGGAAAAAATCCAGTTCCACTGAGCACCACAGGACACTAAGATGGAAATGAGCTGTTAGATCTTTCTGTGCCTGCTGTGGGGCTCCTGCCATGTATTAAAGGAGTTCTAGATTTTAAGGCATTGATGCATGTGATTTATTAGAACTCAGATTCCAGTGAATCCACTTGATCCAGTGATGCAGATCTGCTAGTGTAACCATTTGTCTCTGTTGTTTTCTATTCCAGCAATGTTTAAAATCAGATTTAGCTTTCAGTGACAACATTTTTTCCAGATAATTGCTAAGGATAGTGAGCAGCACTGGGCTAAGAAGAGGTTTCTGTGGGATTCCATTAGACATCCTTTGAAGATGGGGATGATTCAGTTAGGATTGCCTTTTTGAGCGCTAATGGCTCACCAGCTTTTAATCAATTTAGTATGAGGTACACTCATTCTGCATAGTGCTAATTATTTTAATCAAAATGCCATGTGGGACTGTGTTAAATGCCTCACAGGTGTTGGAACCCATGACATGGACACAACTACCTTTATTGCCTAAACTTGTAATTTCACTAAAAAGCAACACCAAGATCATTTGATAAGACTTTTCCACAAAGCCATACTGATGACTATTAATTACACTGCCATCTTTTGAGGCTTTTTCAACTCAGAAAAAGTTGAAAAATGTGAGCCTGTCTGAGCAGGATGAAGCTGCAATGCAAATGAGACATGGGGACAGAGGGGACTTGCTGAGCTGTGTCATCTCCAGGCCAGGAGTTGCACTAGGTAGCACTAGTCTTGAAAGGATGAGGGGGAAAAAAGACTGTTACCTTGTTAACCTTTCCCATCAATTCACTTGATTCCTTGGTCAGTGTTAGACTAATCAGCCTGTGATTGCCCAGGCTCCTTCTTTTACCCTCTGTAAATAGTGATGCCTCCTGAGCTTTTTGCCAGTCTTCTGGAAGTTCTCTGTTGGTTCAGGATGTGTGAAAAATCAATACAAACTCTTTGGAGAACTCTGTGGCACATTTCTTTAATATGCTGAGGTGCAACTTACCAAGTGCTGCTGATTGAAAAACATTCAGTTTTGATAGCTGCTATTTAACTTTCCCCTAAGTAACTGATGGAATAGAAAGTGTTTCCTTATCACTGTGAGATAAGAATACATCATCCTGCTACTTTCCAAATACAAACCTGAAATATTTATTGAATACTTCTCCTTTTATGAATCATGACTGACAATTTTGAGATTCCTATCTAGCTGTGGAGCTGTCCCTTTGTTAGGATTTTGTTTGTTCCTGATACATTTAAACAGTTCCTCTTCATTGTTCTTACTGGCTGCAGATTTGTGTGTTGGTGCCTTTAATTTCCTATGGTAATTTCCTCAGTGCTGATATGTGTCCACCCACACTTTGAAATCCAGATGCAAGTCCAAAGTCCAAACCACTGAGGTTGTAATGAAGCCGAGACCCTGTTTTTGTCTTGACCCAGTACAAACAAGCAGCTATAAAGCTTGGACTGAGGTTTAATTTCTGCATTTCATATCCCTTTCCCCTGAATCCAAAAGAGCTGGCATGTTTCAAAGCCACCTCTTATTCAGTGGCTTTCATTCTTGCAGCATCAAGATTAGGAAAAATAAAATACCCCTTTATTTCATTCCTGTGAACCCGAAATGAGCTGGTTTGTACTATGAAAAAATGTCTGTGTAATTTTTTGGGTGGCGAGTATGGACTTGGCTACAGAGGTAACTGGTGGATGGAGCAGCTCATCCTCTGCTGCCATGCAGGGCTCAAACCTGTTGCAGAACTGGCTGCAGAGACTAGAGGCTTTCTGCAGGTAGGGAGCAGCTATTGAGTATGGAGGCCAAGCCCTCGTACTTTGGTGCAGGTGCTGCTGCAGTTTATATGAATAAGGGCAGATGGGAACTAACAGGATGCTAGGGAGTAATGGATTCATTGCATCGGGGCTAAGGCCGTGCACGTGACCTCCCTGTCCTGCTGAGCTGTCGCTCACAGCAGTGCTCAGCTCTGGGTGTATGGTTAGGAGGGTAAGCCTAAGTGCTTCCCTGCTGTGAGTTTGGAGGTGGGTGGCAGTGGCAACTGGAGACACTGAGTGGGATTTTCTCGTTGCTTCCCTCCTGGCTGCTGTGGGGAGTGTGAGACATTTTTCACCCTTCTTGCGGCTCTCTCTGAACCAGAGCGCTGCCATCCACTGCAGTTGTGTGGGGGATGTTGTGCCCCAGGGGCTTAGAAAAGCCCTTCTAGGTAATAGCAAGTGAGCTGTTACTTCTGATTACAACTGGGTGACTCTTCTGCTGGGTAAAGTTATTTAGAAAGTTATGCAGCTGAAGAATGCTGCAAGCCTGGATTACAACTCTCCTTCTTTCCTGGTAATAAACTTTGATTTGCCGTAGTTCATTTCCCTCTGAAGTCTGCTTTTTGTAGATAACATAAAGCACTTGGCATAGTGGTTGATAACTGAGTGTATGAAGCATGACATTTTCCTAGATACAGTATGCCATATGAAGACTTGTCTTTTGTATCAGAACCCATAAACAAGAGTTGACTGAGGGCAAATAACTTGCTCAGGCCCTGTGGAGAGGCAGGGAGTGAGAGTTGGTGCTAAAGGGAGAGTGATGTGGTCACAGCTGCTTGAGGAGGGCATGTGGCAAGAGAAGGCAAAGCCCAAGGGCAAATGATCCCTGTGAGCCAGCTGGTAGCAGGTGAGGTGCCTCATGATGGAGACAGAAAAAGTCTTTTGGAAACATAATTTCCTCCTTGCTTGTTTTTCTGTCCAGTGATTAAAATACTGACATGTTTTTTTTGTCTCTGGAGCACAGAAATCCACCCCTCCTCCCACCTCCCTCAGGCCAGTGAAACCTCAGAAACTGGCATTAAGGACCAGGATACCCCTGCTGGTTTGGTCCTGGGCAGCCAGGTGGGGGCAGGTGATGGTGCTCCTGGCGGGCCCTCCACTGAGGCAGTTAACCTCTTGGTTTCTCCCTCACCAGCCACAAAGAGAAGCTAAAAATAGTAGCCAGTCTCACAGAGTTCTGGGAAACTTAATTCTGTAGTATGAATAAAGCACTGACCTCAGTGGCTGGAAAGCGCTCTGTGCTGGAAGATGGAGCATTATGTATACCAGTGAATATGCAGAACTGTGTGGTAAATTTTAAAAGTAATGAAGCTTCACACCTTCAGCTTTGCTATTAAAGCTTTGCTGAGAGCTGGATTCACACTGCTGCACTGCTGAGGGTTATTAAGGGTGCATGTGAACAGAGGGAAAATGACTGCCCTTGTCCTTAACAGCCCTGAAGGTTTTACACCAGCAGCTTGGCACCAGCTGACACAGGACTCACCCAGAAAGGTAAAGAAGAGAGAAACTGGTCCTGTCATGAAGGAGTGGTAGAGGATACGGGGAATGCACAGCTTGGGTGAGTCCAGTTGAAGATACTTGGGCTTGAAAATTCAAGCCCCCTTTCCTAAACTGTGAATTCAGGCTGCAGGCAGGCAAGTATAGGCCAGAGATAACTCAAAGAAATGTTGAGTTGCTCATGAAAATGCAGATTTTACAGTTATGTAAGAACATTCACATAGCAAGAAGCTGTGAATTGCTTCCCTTGGTGCAGACTGAGCTTAGCCATCTTCAGTTCAGGCTCAGTTTTAAGGGAAAGTAAGCTAATTACTGATTTTGAATGAGAATCAGGTGTCTGTTTGCATTGAGTTTTAGCATTCTGTTTCAGCTGTACATTTATAAGATATCCAGAAGTGCGGGAACTGAAACTGAAGAAAATATTTGTGGGATTCCACAGAGACGGAAGCTGCCACTGGTTTGCACGTGTGAATTTTGCCAGTGCATTTCGGTGGCTTAGAATGAAAGTCTGGTGCTTGCTCATAATGAAAGTTGAACCTAAAACTGGCCATATTCAAATTCCCAATGCCCAACAAACTGGAGTGGGGGGGCTTAAGGCAGAAGAGAGGGGCAACACGAGGTAAAGATGCTGTTATATTTATTTTAGTGCTTAGAGTTGATTAAAGTAGGGGGAAAATGATTAGCTGAAAGGATTCTGAGTAAACCAATTTCAAATGTAATTATGAAGGGCTCAAGATAGTGTGTGTGTGTGTAATTATGTTTCTTGCTCCTGTGCACTGTACTCAGTGATTTTGTTCTGCAGCAAGTGGAAGGGGGAGGAAAGGGCATGCAGGGGAATAGCTGCACGGGGAGCAGCCGCTGTTGCCAGATGCTTGTGCTGGGTCTATCCTGCAAGCTGAAGGTGAGCTTGTAGCTGTGCCTGATCTAGTGGTAAGCTGGGCATCAAACCTGGAGCAATGCATAGTTGTGTTTCAGCTGCTCAGAGCTGGGGACAAACAGCTGGGCAGGCGGTCACAGCAAGCTCCATGCTGCTCTCCTGGGATACTCCCAGGCTGTGTCACAGCAAGCTCTTAGAAACCAACTCCAGAGTACCCATGCAAGTGGTGGTTTAGCTTGGAAGGAGACTGCTGACATTCTGGCTAGTGGCATTTCAAGGTTGTCCGTATCACCCTTGTGACTGGCAGCGGGGACTAAGCCCCATCTGGTTAGCAAGTTGTCACAGGCCAGCTTGTGTCCACGCTATTGAGAACAAAGTCGCTCTGGGATGGGCTTGTGGCATCCACACCACACACTCTGATGTGATCTGCATCCATGGGGAGTGGGTGTACAAGTGGGGGCACTTGTCCCCCTCAACTGCACTTCACTCTCTGGCCAGAAGCTGGCCTGGAGCTGGAGGCTGGAGTGAGCAGACCAGCACAGCGCTGACACTGCACACAGCCAGGGGCTGTGCAGGGCAAGCCACGCAGACCATGCGGGGGCACCTTTTTGAGGCTGTTGCATGTGGGCTTTCTTGCAGCTGTTTTTCTTCCATATTTTCGTATTAATGAAGGCACAAAAGGTCAGGAAATGTTCCTAGCATTCTTCTTACATTAAACAAGGAAGACAGCGAGGGAGAGAAAGGATAGAAGAAATCACCAGTGGAAGGTAGGCTTTAACAGGGAATTCATTGAGGGGGTGAAGTCAGGAGTGCTAAAATGCATCTTTGGTGAAGGGACATGATACCAAATGAGCATGGCTGAGTTAGGTAGTGAGCTGTGCACAGAGGCACCTTTAGGACAGACAGTGAAAGGATGCACTCTGGCTGACTCATGCACACATCCATAGTGTGAGAGTTATCCTTCTGTAAGAGACTCAGCCGAGGCCAGGGAGCTGCTGTGCTGCACGTGACTTGCCTTCATCTTACGTGGGAGCAGAGGGAAGGCAGGAAGGAGCCTCCTGGGACAGTGTGCTCAATCTCTGATATCGCATCCTGTAATTCCTGATTGAGCACAACCTTAAAAAATAAAAAAGCAGTGCTGTGCCCATGTTGTTTCATAATTTCCTTAAGCTCTCTGTATGTTTGCTTTCTGTTACTGGCCTTAATTGGGCTGTTAGCTGCTTGGGACAGCAGTGCTGCTCTTGTCCTCTCATTGTTTGCTGCAGTGGGCCAGTATCACGCAGACAATCACGTCGGCACTTCAGACACATCCGCTGACATTTTTTAGACAAGGGCTGTAAGATAGAGATATTCCATTGAGACAGCCACATTTTCACTGTGGGAAACCCATGTTTCTGTTTTGTCCTTTGATCAGTAGGTGCTGGTGTGTGTCTGAGGTTCCTGGTGATTTTTCAGCAAAACCAACTAATCCTTTTCCTACTTAATCATTCAGTTGGCACCAATGTGCACCTCTGAGTAATGACCTAAAGACCAGAACTTCTAGCCAAATCTTGCATTTTGTTAAAACCACAAATCAAACTTTGAAAAATTGGTGCAATAAGAAATAAAGCTTCCCAATAAAGAGAAAGTAATATTTCAGCTGCTGTCATCTTAACTCTTAATACCTTCTTGCAGGAAAGAACTATTTTTGGAAGATGGCAAGGGAAATGAAAAGGGGTAGCAGTGCCTGCAGCTGATAACACTGACCTGTTTTCCTGGCATTCCTCCAAATGCAAGGCCAGCTTTGCTTGAAATATAGGTGATTCATCAGTTGAATTGCAAGCACATAGTGTGGTGCAGAAGCACAGTCATAGACACGTTATTATTTCAATAACCTGAGTTTTAGCTGTTCCACTTTAAAAACTAATGAAGCAAATAATGTTATGACACAGATGTAGGCAGTGAAAATGTGTCAGAGAAAGGCAATTAACCTTTGTACTAATAAAGTCTGCCAAATTAGTAAAATATTTTTTATATATTATAATAGTTAATAAGCAATATAAAGGCCATGGGTATTCAATGCCACAAGCCTTGTGGAATCATTTATACCTTCGAAAAGTAGATGTAAAATTTCATCAAGGAAGAGGAGGATCTTCTTTGCACAGGTGTAGATGACTAAAAAGTTACGGGATGACTTTTGCTGGGGTGGGTTGGGGATTTCTCAGGTACCATTGGCATCATGTCTCTCCTACTGCAGCTAAGGTTAGTCTTTTATTTTCACATATAGGCATCCTTTAATCACTTACCTGTTATATTATCAGTTCTCTGCTGAACATTCATGGAGCATTCCAAGCTGAAACACAACTGATTAAATACCAAAGCAAAATGGATTTTGTAATCCAGCTACCTGGCTGGAGAAATGGGATTATATGAGATGGTTGCCTGGAGCAGGAGAAGGTTCTGTCCAGTCCTTGTCCTCTCATTCTGCCTCAGCATTCATGATTTCTCCTACTGAGAGAGAGAACGCGAACCTAAGCTAGGTCAGTTAAATACAGGCTTGAAATTCTTTGCAAAGTCATATAAAAGTTACTGTGGACAAAGCTGACTGTTTCCATGGGAGAGACTGCAGTATTTCTGAAACCAAGTGAGCTTCCTCATGTGTTAATGTTGTAAGTGTTGTTGTGCTGTAACCATCACTTAGCTGCTTCATGTTGTATTTTGAACAACTTAGGCTGTTGGTGAACATCCCATCTGCAGTTCTGTCACATTGTAATGTCACCCAAGTTGCTGGACTCTCAAACACTGACACTACAAATACACTGAAAAATATAGCCTGACCTTGTGTATGTCTTTTAGGATACACAGTAGTAAAACATCCTTTCAGCTTGTTTGCAAACTCTTCAGACCAATGCACTACAAGGTTAAATTCCCTTATTACTGCAACAATAGTCACCTGCCTTTTTTTTCTCTTGAAGCAAAATCTTTACAGTGTTGTCTCATATTCACAGTCCTACGCAGCCATACCTTTTGCTGGTATGTGTGTGATAAAAGCAACATTTTATCAAAGGCTTTCATATCTTAACTGTATCCTACCTCTATACCTACAGAAGTGTTACTGTTAAAGGTATTGAATAATATATAAATATTAATAATTAACAACAGACACCTCATGTAAGTTATCATTATCGAAAGGCACATGCTCCTGATTATGGCCTCTGTCCTTGTGCTCCCCTACACTGTACCTTCTACCTTTCCAAGCACAAAGGACCTGTGTATGTCTCCCATGCTTCCTACCATGGCAGAGACTTCTTGGATGGAAGGTATTGCACCAAAGAGCAGACATGGACCTGAATGATAGCCTTTCCCATGGACAGACAGCCTGTAACCCTCTTCCTTGGCATATGTAAGTCCTTCTTCTGATATCAGTTGAGTCAATTTGTATGACTTTGACTAACCAAGCGACTGATCTGATTACCCACATGACCACCCACCAGGGTGCACGTCATGTCTTGCACAGCATATGGCAGTGCTGGTAGCATTACCAACTGTCTCAGTGACACACTTTCTGGTGCAGACATCTTTTGCCCAAGCCTTCATCAGGCCAGCTCTTGTTAAGTTGTACTCAGAGGCTTAAAAAGTCCTCGACTGAATTATTTACTACAAAGTATAAAATTTGGCTGAACTTGATTACGAGAAATGGCAGAAACCATGTTATTTTAATCACTAGTGAGTTGTTGCATTTGAATTTGTTCTAATTAAACATCAGGTCAGATTAACTACTCAGATGGCCTTACTTTTTTACCAGGTCTTAAAAATAATAAATATTTTGATAAATTTTGAGTTCTTTTAAACGGGCTATTTATTGCTTGTGAAAACAGCTTTTTGTGCTTTTTTAATTACACAATGAAAAATATAATTTCTTTTCATTTCTTATCTAGATTGTAAAAAGCTTTGAAAGGATTAAATAAGCATCCAAACTACCTGCTGAGGTAGGTAAATGTTATTCTCTCCTCTTTTCTGATGGGGAATCTGAGGCACAATGCCATGCAAAGCCTGAATCCACCATGTCTCTGTTTCAGAAAAAGACAAGGAAGATCAGCACCTGCCGGGAGGCAATGAATAGTTGAACAGAATCAGGTATGAGTGGCTTTCCCAAGGTCAAACGATAATGTCGTGTTGTAGACAGTTGCAAGCATTTGAGTTAATGAGTTACTGGTGGTGAGCTGAACTGTGAAAACTCACAGAATATGTGCCCCTAGTCACAAATTATATACATGACAGCATGAACTGTCATGAAACTTAGTGTTTGTGGTGCCTTAGGATAGCCTTGCCATGGCTCTGCTGATCTCCTAGGCCACCACAGCATCTTGATAGCTGGCAGTCCTGTGTCTGTGTGGCAAAGTCCTGCCTACTATGGTGTGATCTGTAGGGTTTCAGAGATCTGCTCTACAGATTCAGGCATGGGAAAGGAGTTAAAGAGCCAGTTTGTCTCTGGTTGTTCTCAGTAACATCCATGGACTTTGATGATTTCCACACCTGAAATCTCAAACATTTTCTTACACTGAAGGAAATTCTTCACATAAAAAATACCTCCATCAAATCTAGTCTTTCTGTAAGTTTAGTAGTTTTTACTAAAAATGGCAGAATTTACCACTTGTCTGTACTTAATGATTAGCCGCCACAAGAACCATCACTCATCTGCAGGCTGAAAAGAGTCCTTCATCTTGCACTCTTTCTACTTTCTGTTCATCTGTATCCCAGTCCTCATCAACAGTTTCCCGTGGGAATTGTTGTATTAAAAATGTAATGACAGAAATGTTGTTTTGTACAGGACTGTTCAGGAAAACGACGACTGCTGTGCAGATGTGCATATTAAAAGCTCTGTATCTCTGGGAAATGCACTGCTGTGTTTTGATAGGTTTTCCTCTCAAGCTGTAATCAACCACAGTCAGCAGCATGCTTGCAAGGGTTAAGGAAAAACAAGTTTGAGGAAATATTCAAAGCCATGTGTAGGTGCTGCACATTCAGCGATGCAGTTGTATGCATGCTTGCAGAAAATGCCATGGGAAGTGTGTCAGTCGCCTCTCTCTGCAGATGCACATAAGTCTGTGTAAGCAAGACGCTGGTTGCGACATAATTAGAGCATGGGGCTGTGCCCTAATGCCCCAATTTCTGTTTCTGGCCCTGCAGTGTCTTGGCATGTGACTAAGGACGAAACATTCAACTTCACCAGGTCAGTGCTATCATAAAGCAGAATGACCACATGTCTGTGTGACTCACCCAGTGCTGCAGTGTTAAAGGTGCAGTCAAGATGCCCAGTACCAAGCTCAGTGTTAGTCATGATGTTATCTTCCTCCCTGTTAAATTTGGATATCTGCTGTGTCTAGTTTGAGACCTCAGAGCTTATCTCCAAAGTGTGTTGCATGAACACCTGATAGATTGTCTGAGGCTCTGTAACAAATATTTCCTTCTTTTGCTTCTGCTAAAATTTCTCATGCTCCTACACAAGTCTGTGGAATAAATTTCAGTAAGATGTATGACCTACCAGAAACCTAGCTACTTTGCTAAGATGCATTTCTTCAACTTGGCCTTCAGTAGTGAAAGCACAGATAGTAGCAGACATCAATAACTTTTTTTTTTTTAAAGTTATATATAATATATGAAAGCATAAATGCATTATATAGCTATATTTGCAAAGTGAACTGCATATTTTCATATTTCTTTTCATCTGTAAAGATTTCTTCCTGGGAGGAGAAGAGAGAAAAAAAGAAAGATCAACATGTGACAGATACACAACAGGGAAATGGGTTGTCACATGGCAGGGAGGTGTTGAGATATCAAAATGGTGGGCATGCTGCACAGACCTGAGGAGAACAAAACACGCATTTTGGAAAACTGAGCAGACGTAGACATCATTAACTGACTTAGTGGGAAATGGTGCTGAGGTGAACTACAATTTTTAAAGAATACACAATCTGGAGAAGTGTCTGTAAAACAGGTGTTGGAGTTTCAAGTTGAACTTTTTTACGTTTGTCCCTAAAGGCAGATCTGTTAACTTTTTTCTTTGTATGGGTATAGGCTTGAGGGGAATCACCTGTACCACAGCGGTATCCTTTGCTTTTAGAAATGGAGCTGCAATCTGCTGCCTGTGCTGCTCTGAACTGACCTTTGATTCTGCTCTTGCAATCCAGTATCTGTTTTCTGAGCCTAAGCTTTAAGTCACAGGCTTTGCAGCAGTCTCCCCAGAGAGCTTCAAGGCAGTTCATCAAAGTGGGTGGAAGGAAGAGTATGTTGTAATAGATCTTTCATTCTTGCATATGAGTAACGAGGAGGACGTGCTGTCTGTGGTCATAATTTTTCTTTAGAAACCAATCATACCAGGACTATAAATATAAGCAATGTAATAGAGGTGCTACATACAGCCTTATATATTCTTCTCTGGTGCCAAAGTGTATGTATTGATGTGATTTTTGTTATGGATGGAGAGAAATACTGCTTTTTATTTTTGTGACGGCTCAAATACTGTGTTAAACAAATTACTCCCAGGACATCTCAAATGTTTTTATTGTCTGATCAGCTCAGTCCAAATGATTAGTTTGTGTTCAGCTTCCTAGGTAAGTTAATAAGCTTTTTAGATTCATTACTCAAACTTTGTAATTGCCATTTAACTGGTGTCTCAGAATTTATGTTTCTGTTTTGCCTGCTCAATGTCAGTTTTGCTCATTCACCAGTCAAGCACTTATTTCCTAAGATGGTCCCTTCCCCTTCTCAGTACCTGCACTCTGTTCCCACTCAAACCTTCACTTTAACTCTTGCATGTCCTGAAGGATGTGTACCTCTACCTGGGATAATTATTCCTCATGGGCCCTATTCCAGCAGCATTCAAGAACTTCCAGACATCACTCGGAAATGAGTATGAAGTTGAAGCTAGCAGCTCTGCTGCCCATGAGATTGAGTTGCTGTCATATTGCATCTGACTTGCATCAGATCAGAGTTTAGGATTTGGGTGATTTGTTCTTCAGATTAATGTCAATCTGTTTTAAATTAAAACACCCTGGGGCAAATCCTTTGCTATGATCAATGAACTGTCTGGCTGCAGTCAACCAACATTACAACAGACATGAATTTGGCCTCCTGGTCCATTGCCTCATCCCCTACAACATCACTTTCCTTCTGTGGTTCAGACACCAAGCCTTTGATCCTATAAGCTGTTGACTGTTTTCCGCTGAAATCAGTGAGAATGGGAAGTGCTTCGTTGTTCAACACCTTGTTGGTTTGGGCACAAGAAATGAACCACATATCTGCTCTACCTGAAATATAATTACAGTGTATCTATGAGCAGGAAATCTGCTTTGCACCTGTTTTATCACAGGAACAAAAGACGCAGGAAGTATTTGGAAAATGAGGAACACACCTGTGTGTGAATGTATAACAAAGCATCTTTATATATAATCATTTGCTATAAGTCATTTCAGAGCTGACAAGCTGTTTTTCAACTTCATGTCACCACTGCCTGATGCATCTAATTAGTCCTGTTCTCCAGCTGACAAATATCAGCTGCTTTCTAAAACATGGTTTTTCCCTTAAGTACACCCCTCTGGCAAAGTTAAATATTAATTATCCTTTTTTATTTTATGATTATCCATGGGTGCTAATATCATTACACAATGAATGGGTAAGTCAATACTACAAAAATATTAGAAGTGTTGTTTCTGAACCTCTGCAGCAGTCAGGATGTATGCAGTTGGGCTAGAAATGAACGTGGCAGTTGTGGCTGGTCTGTGCCGACAGTCACACACTTCAGTGGGGAGACTCAGTGCCCCATGGTTTGCTGGATGGGGACACTGGACCTGAATGTGAGAAATGTACCTTCTCTTCCCAGTTCAAATGCTGGCCTGTTTTATAACTGCACAAATAATTTCACCTTTTACTCTGTGTATTTAAATTGGAAGGCACAGAACAATGCAGATAGTGGGGTGCCCAGATACCTCTGCAGGTCTGACTTGTGTGGACTTGTGCTTTTGCTGAGTATTTGGGTGGTGCTAGTCTGCTGGAGCTTTTTAGTATCCTCCTGTCCTCCCTTCTAACCTTTGTGCCAATGGTTGTGGGAGCTGATGCTGGACTCTTCTCTTAACTCTGAGTCATGCTTTACCCTTACAGCTTCAGTAATTCCTTCTCCGTTGTCTGCTGCCACCCCTCAGACAGAAGAGCACAGTTCTTGGGTGGAGCACAGGTTAAGCAGAAAAACAACCTTGAGGAAAAGAACTTGGGGGTGTTGGTTGATGAAAAGTTCAACATGAAATGGCAATGTGCACTTGCAGCCCAGAAAACCAACTGTATCCTGGGCCATATCAAAAGAAGCGTGGCCAGCTGGTCAAGGGAGGTGACTGTCTCCCTCTACTCTGCTCTCGTGAAATCTCACCTGGAGTACTGTGTCCAGTTCCGGAGCCCCCAACACAAGAAGGACATGGAGCTGTTGGAGAGTCCAGAGGAGGGCCACGAAGATGATCAGAGGGCTGGAGCACCTCTCCTATGAAGACAGGCTGAGAGAGTTGGGATTGTTCAGCCTAGAGAAGAGAAGGCTCCAGGGAGACCTCACAGTGGCCTTCCAGTACCTGAAGGGGGCCTACAGGAAAGCTGGGGAGGGACTTTTTACAAGGTCATGTAGTGACAGGATGAGGGGTAATGGCTTTAAACTGCAAGAGGGTAGATTTAGGTTAGACATTAGGAAGAAATTATTCATTATGAGGGTGGTGAGACACTGGAACAGGTTGCCCAGGGAAGTTATGGATTATTCCTCCCTGGAGGTGTTTAGGCTAGACTGGATGGGGCTTTGAGCAACCTGGTATAGTGGAAGGTGTCCCTGCCCAAGCAGGGGGGTGGGGACTAGCTGATCTGTGAGGTCCCTTCCAACTCAAAACATTCTATGAATCTGTGATCCTTCACTGAGCAGATGTGCATCCTTCTCATTGCCACATCAGTAGGTGGCTATTTCACACAGATCCTATTTCTGTTTCTCTGCTTTCTTTCTAGCTGGCCACAGCCAGTGTCTATGCCTTCTTTTCAAAATCAGCCATCTTGTATGCTGGCCCTCAGGAAGATCCATATCCATGCCTTGTGAAACAGGCTCAAAACCAGCCACTGAGCAGGGGGAGATGTAATAGTGTTTCCTCAGACCAGTTATACCAGCTATACCCACCCTGTGACATCCTTAGCATAGAAACAAAGTTGCCCATCTTGTCCACCTTGCTGCCACACTGACGTGAAGGCTTGATGCAGTCTTTTTCTTTCCTCCTTGAGGAGACTTTGTATTTGTTCTGTCCAGCCATATTTGCAGCTGGGCTCATTTGCTGACCCCATGCAGGGGCTGATGTAGCTGTGTAAACCCTTATTCTTTGTGCCTTTCAGAGCATTATGGGTGACTTTGAAGCTGTTCCCTTCCTCAGGTGGCACTTCAGGATATGCAGGCTCACTTTTATCGCAATGTCTTTTGCTCACTGCAGCTCCATCCACCTGGCTCTCCATGTGGATCAAAAAGATGTTGAAATACAGGAGAATCTCTGCTTTATTCCAGTTTCTCACCCTGCCATTGACCTGACTTTATGACCTAGCGTCTCTGTAAATATTTTCTAGCATGACTAGCATCTTCTTACCCACATCACACAACTCGGTGTGTCTGCAGCCCAGTGTGCTAGACTTGTCTTGCCTCCCTTTCTGTAGCCAGCAAAGTTGGTGGAGTTCATTTGATTCACTGAGCCAGACCATAGGACTGAAATAGCAACTGACACTTGTTAGAGCGTGGGCTAATGTTTTTGCAAGCTGTTGATGAAAATTAAACTCAGTCCTAGAGCAGTATGTTTTAGAAGCCTGGAGTGTTTGCAGATATTTTCATTGTAAAGATAAAAATTAATAACATCTGTTTGCATTGTGAGTGCCCTGCTTAGGGAATGGAGTGCAAATAACTGTGCCTGGGTACCTGCAACATGTTTAAGTTGTGGTTTTATTACATGAAAATTTGCATGGCTCTCTTGTGTTTTTAAGTGCCTAAAAGAAGTGACACCTGAGGGAGGTTTTGAAGAATGCTATTTTTTATTTATTTTTTTTGCAGGTTAGTACCCACTAAAGAGCCAACTCCTGACCAAAAGAAACTGAGGGGGTAGAATCTATGTGAACATGAAATCTCCCAAACTAGCATTCATGGAGGATATGCAATCATTATAATTATTTCCAAGTAATTTAGCATATCTCTAACTATAATATGAGATCATCTTGATGCATAATAGTGTCTAATTAGACACAATCCCTTTTCAGATACTTGCTACAGATTCCAGAGAAAAAACCTTTTGACTCCTCTTATTGGAAACTTTTAATTCTTAATGTTGATTTTTTTTTAATTTGATTTTTTTAGCAAACAGGGCAAATCAATATTTTTGAATTAATTAGCATTTCTTCCTTGATTTCCTAGTTTACCTTCCCATTTCTCCTCTTTTTCTTTCCTTTATTTGAATATTACTCAAATTTATTCATGTTTGTTTGCAGCTAGTGCATTATGGTTTCAAGCCATAGGTGGGAAAGAGACTGCAGCACAGGAAAAGTTGCAGCTCTGGGAAGGAAGGAAGGTTGTGTTGGTCACCTTCATTTAGTTACAAACACCTTCTTGAATCAGGACTGGTAAGGGCAGCAGCAGAGTTAAGCAGGATTGTGGGGCTGAGGTGGGACAGGGTAGCAGAGCAGTGGAAAGAACCACCGCAACCACAGAGAGGGAAAATTATGAGCACCCAAGCAGGAAAACTGACTGATCTGCATTTACTAAAAAGCCCACAACATTTTAAGCTGAATATTGTTTCACCTTGATACTTTATAGGAAAGTCCCTGTTAGATCAGGTTTTCAAAGAACACCTGGGCAGCATTCACAGAAACAGATCTCATCTTCATTAGTCAGTGTTTGTACAACCATTTGCTTTTTCCAAGTGTTTATACATATCTATTATTTTACCTCATGCAGATGTACTGATTGCTTCATAGCAGGCAGACTTCTGCTCCAGTGTGTGCTTGCCCTTTCTTCCCTTGGAGCTGTGAATCTCTTTAGCAGTGAGAGGCAACGCTGTCCAGTGGTTTGAGCTGTAGGCTGGGTGCCAGCAACTCCTGATGTTTTCTTTTCCTTGTTCCTTTCCTGACTTGTTCTGTATTTTCTGTGTCTGTCAAGCAGTGAAAGCTATTGTCAGGACGGTGGTTTCACAGTGTCATGGAAAAGTTACAAGAAAGCTGTGCTTTTCATGTGGTCTGTGATGTGAGACAGTTTGGTTTTGTTTAGAATAGGAGTGCTCAAAAAACAAGGAGCCCTAATTTAGGTAACTCTGACTTGGTAGAGTTAGGTTAATGGTTGGCCTCGATGATCTTAAAGGTCTTTTCCAACCAGAACAATTCTGTGATTCTGTTAGCAGGTGATTTGGTCTTCTTGTTTTCCTCATCTGTAAAAGATGCATAACAATGCTTTTATACCTAACTCCCTTGGAAACTGCGAAGATTAATTTATGTGTGTAATGCACTTTAAAAATAGAAATTGCTAAGTAGCATTAACTCAATCAGAAATTGTTTTTCTGTTAAACAGGATTTTTATCTTTCCTATAACTTGCCTCTCCTGATCTCAGCTTGTACTTAATGTATTTGGAATTAAATCCAATAGGAGAAGCTTAGATTCGGGGACAGAATGACCACGAGAGAGGAGGAGGATTTTGTAAGATTGCTGTTTAGAGATGCAATCTACAATCTCAGTTTGAGGCCCAGATCAAGGTGAAATAGTGCTCTGGCCTAATAGATACATTCATCTAATTTTCTGTTCAATAAAAAAACCAACCTAGACAATGCATGAAGACTGGGGAGATTAAATAGGATCTACAGAAATATCTCGGGGAACAAAAGAATACAATGCTATGTTGGAGCAATTGGGGCAGTCCTAGTAAGAGGCAGTGCCCGTTCTGGGAACTTCTCTGTGCTGAATGAATTGTATTCAAGATTATTTCTACGCTGGTAAATAAAATAGGCCAGGGAACTGTTTGCTGACCCCAAGGCGAGCTGGAGTGTCATGGCTTTTCACCATACATTTTTTTTTCCCCTTCCACCCCAACAAGGTGGCCCATCCAAACTGTGTATTTGGAATAGTCCCTGGCTATTGCTGAAAAGTGTCCAGGCATTGTTTGAGGGAGAGCTGGTGGCTGTGGGACAAGCCTGTGCCAAGGCCTGCACTGACAGTCAAACAGTAGGGTGATGCTGTGCCAGTACTTGGGCCTGTGCCCTGGCTCTCTTTGGTTGCCTGGTGCAGATAGCCCATATGTCTCTGACTCTCAGCCGCATCCTACTGTTCCTTCAGCTCTTCCTTGAATTCTTGACTTGAATTATTGTTCTATTTATTTGTCTCAGAACAGCAATGCCAGGATTTGAACTGCCTTCTGGAGCAGGTCAGATCCCCCAGACTATTGCTGGCTGCTCAATGAGCAGAGGGAGACGTGCAGTCCTTCGGCAGGGTGGGAAGCACAGGGCTGGATGCTTGGCTGGGTGGTGGGTGAAGAGTTAAAGGGTAAGTGCCCTACCTCAACAGACTCGTGCATGTATGGACCATGGTGTGGGGGCACCCTCAGGGCAATTCTCTGAGCTGTCATTTCCCAGTCATAGCCAAGCTCTGAGGCAACAATAACTTTGCAGCAAGGAAGTGGGTCTCAGCTAATAAAACACCTTCTGTATGCAGAAGGCGATAGAAGTTTGGTAATGCTATAGGTCTGGAAAGTGGGATGGAAAGTCATTATGAAACCTAAGTAACTTACTCTACGAGAACTAATTTCTTCTAATTTGCAAAACTAGAGAGTGTCATGTAGCTCATCTGTAGGTTTCTGTGTGTAGTTACACGTGCAAGTGTGTTTATTTGACAAAACACTGGGAAAATGGGATGATGATCTGAAATTAGAGGCTGACTCAGATGATTGGAATTTAATTTGTCAGCAAGTGAAATTAGTGGCAATGAATAAAAGACACAAAATTACTTTATCAAATTTCCTGCACAGATCTTGTTTTACAGAATAAAGAATGTACAGCACATAAAACCAACTCAAAATATTATAATAAATGTGAAATGATAGTCACTTTTAGCATATGGCAGAAATAAATGAAAAAACCCAACCAACCAAAACCCCATTGCTTTCTAGAAAAGTGCAGTTTGTGTAATTAATGTTTAAGCTCTCCCTTTTCCCATGAAGCATGTGGGGAGGCCTGAGTGTACAACGTTCTTGTCCTCTTAGAAGGAAAAGCTTTTCAGTACTGCAGATTATTAGGTCACTTGCATAAATGAAGCACACAGTTAACTGATCTCCTGAACTGGGCTGCCTTTTGCCACAGAAGCTGTAAGGCAAATTTTACATTATCCCAATCCAAACTTCAAATAACACCTGTTGTATTGCAATTTTTGTTTTTAATTAGGAGAAAGATGTTGTTCTTGGTGAAAGAAAAAGGAATTTTTTCATCTTGCAAGGACCTCAGAAAGGTTCTTCTCAGAAAGGAGAAATCACAAGATGAGGCCAAAGCATTTAAAAGGCTTTGACAAGTTGTCTTTCAAGCTTTGGGAGACTTTTAAATAACTGTGAAATTCATAGGCTCTCTTCTGCCTGTGACAATATAAATTGTTTTGTGATCCATCTTGATAATAGCAGGAATCTGGCAAATTTTAATTGCTTTTAATCTTTAATTGAGATAGAATAAATTTAAGGAACAAATAAGAGCTTGAGAAATTTGTTAAATGCAACTGAGCTGGAATGAGTATGATGTCTCCTACTGGGACAACGAAAACGCAAAAGCCCATCTAGAAGCTAGGAACAAGGGTTGGGCTATAGAAAAATAGAAAACAGCATTCCTTGGCCAGGGAAGCAGATGTAGTCATGAAATGATTGTAGACTCGAGAAGCATTATTTCTCTGCAAGTATATGCCCTCTAAGTCACCTGAAAAATTCTTATCTGTTTTCCCTCCTAAAGTGTGCATATATATCTAGATTACTCATACAGATTATTTTGCTTCCTTTCATGCTTCAAAACCTATTCTTTGCTATTGTAAGGAGGCTTCTGATTGGTGATTGCAAGTTGCTGTGCAGCCTGTTTCAAAGTACACCTGCTGGCTGTATCTGGACTGGAGTTCAGACATGGAGATGGGTGTGATCATCATATTGGAAACACAGACCCAAGCAGTGGATAGTCACTGGCAGACCTCCATGATGGGAGGCATTTTGTTTATCTCATTGTGACACCCTTGCAGCACTGGCTGAAGCCTTTCTGCTGCATCGTGTATGGGAGGAGAAGGGGAAGGTGGCATGAACTTGTGAACAATGCAGTGCCCTAGGTACAAGGCTTAACACCTCTCCCTATCTGGCCCCCACTCTAGCATGAGAAGTGTCTCCAGTTCCCTCATACCTAAAATTTTATGGCCTGGTTTGTTCTCTGTTTTGGACATCAGAAAACCAGCTTGAAACCCAGGCTTTGCTCCTTGAAAGGTGATCTTTTGAATCTATCCCATTGTGGTGGCTCTACCACACATCTGAAGCCAAAGGTTGAGAAGGAAGGTGCCAGAAAACTGTGTGGCATTAACTCCCCTTAAAACCTCTGGGTGAGTGCTCCTTTATCAGATTCTGTTAGATGTTAAAGCTGGTGGTCCAGCAAGTAACAGGAAATCTCTAATTATTACAGAACCAAAGTTGAGGCATACAGAGTGAAATTCTCAGGAGCTCCATGGGCCTGATGATGTGAATAGGTAGCAAGCTGGGGGCCTTCCAGAGATCTACCCTGCTTGCCTGGCAGAGCGAATGGATGACTAAGGAAAGAAACTGGAGAGGGAAAAGGCACATAGGTTCCTTTCATCCTGGTCTGCCTTTTTTTCCTCTTAGACATTACTCAAGGGGACAGGAACTCTTTCTCCTCAAGAACGTGTACACTGTTGATGGACTTTGCTTGAGATGAGCAGAGACATGGATAGTTTCTTCTGTCCAAAGGCTAAGAGCAGTCTTGTTGTTTTAAGAACAACTTTATTAAAGTAATAGAAAAACAGGCCTTTAATACAAACAGCTTAGACCCTCATCCTGCTGTAGCTGGTTCCCTGCAACAGTACTGCCTGTGATACAGTCAGAGCTTCACATGGTTGCCGACCCTTTTCCTCTATTTTTTCATGTTATTAAAATCATTTCAAGTGTGCATATGAAGATTCCAAAAATATTAATACAAATGACATTAAAAGATGTTTCTGGTGCTTCTATTTAGACTGTTCTTGGCAGAGGGCTGGGGAGTTCAACTAGGGCTGTCCAGGCTTGCCAAAGCCAGCTGAGCAGCAGGTTCCCCCTCCTTCTCCCTCCACTACCAAGAAGGGAAAAGTCTGTTGAGCCCTAGATAAACTTCAACAATCTTAACAGAAAGAAGCGAAGAACGGTCTAGAAGCCAGATGTGGTGAGGAGAAAGAGGAAAAGATCTGAGCAGTCATGAAATGGTAGAGGGGAAGAGATTTATCATGGGATGGTAGGAAGGACTGCAGAGGGGATTAAAAACAGGCAAGTGAACATTACTGGAAGCTGGTGATATTACAAGGGAAATAGCTGCTTGCTGCTGGCTGTGTAGGAGGCTTGTCAGACTTGGGGAAGTAAAAGCATAGTGCTTACATCAACAGGATTTTTTTTTTTAATGGCATCTGGTCCTGTGTTGCATTTGGGCATGATATTTAGTGACCTACCTACATGTGACACATTTGCTGTAGGCAGTGTTGGTTGCTGCAGCTGGCAGGGACAGGAAAGATTGCAGAGGGGAGCTCTGGAGCACAGGGACCCAGTACTGTCCAAGCCCTGAACAGGTCCAGGCTGGGTACATCAGCATCAGCACCAGAGGTGTCCCACTTGTGATTTAAGCCATGTGAGTTTCAGTGTTCCAGCTTGAACTTTGGCTCTTGGGAGCCACTGTACTGAAAAGAAAATGTGTATTTGATTATGAGTGAAAAGGAGTGCCTGAGCCATCTTCAGCAATTTGAAAAAAGGATTTGGTTTGGCCTTTTTGTTGCACAGAAAAGTGGGGCACAGGGAGGGAGGGAGGGAGGGAGAATCCCTGCCCTTTCCAGCTTCTCCGTAGCAACCTGGGTGCAACCTGGAATTGCTGTGCCCACACAAATGCCACAACCTGACCCTGGGCTTGGCCACATTCAGTGTTGGCCAACTGCTGTTTTTGGCCTGTGTAAAGAGCCTTCTGCAGCCACGAGGCATTTTACAAGTGAGGGAAGAGACCTAAGTTGTGCCTTGCTGGCTCAGAGGCAGCGTGGGAGAGCTGAGAACTGGGCTGGGATTTAACTGGCATATAGCAAAGCCTTGTCTGGGATGAAGCCCAGCTATGGCTCCTTGGTTCTCTGCTGCATCCCCAGTGTGGGCTGGATCAGCTCTTGCACACCATGTAGAGGGCTAGCTGCCAAAGGAGAGTAGCCAGAATGAAGTGTGAGGCAAGCAGCACCCGTCCACATCCCATCCTAAAGCACAGGAGGCTACACCGATTGCATAAGCTGTGGGGTCTGCCCACCTGTGGGCAACCCCCAGAAGGGAGTGGGTGGGCCCTTGTCCCTCAGCACCACAAGAGCTAAGCAGGAGCTACATTCAGTTTCTACTGCTCAGTAATACCTTTTGCTTCTTATCCAAAGCCACGGGGTTTTCAGGCTGCAAGGAGCAGCCAGTTTTGTAGAGCTTTTACTGGGATGTTGCATCAGGCTGTGACCCATACTTGGGATTGCTCATATGCTGTCTGTCTCCACTACTGTACTTTGGTGCTTGAGTATTTTTTTCTTGGTAGTGATGCTCTGCTCTTTTCTTTGAATCCCAGCTGGCACTTGCTTGGTGTAGACAGAGCTCATGAAGTTCTTCCAGTCCATTTCAGAACATCAGATGTCCTTAACGGTTTAAAATGGCTTATCGGTCAGTGACTTTGCAGGAGCATTTCAGACATGGTGCAGAATTAATGGGTCAGGTAATCAGTGAGCAGATCTTTTTTACTGTTATGGGTCACAGACCCCCTTCTGTTTCACTAGGCCTGGAGTTTTATTGCAAGGAAAGGGATAGGACTGGGGACCTAGCATGGTGCAATAATCACAGTGTTGTAGGGAACAGAGAGAACAGGAGCAATTGTATCCAATACCTGAGTTATTGGAACATGCCTGCCTGTTCATGTGAGCCAGGAGAGAAAGAATGTTTTTCCTTTCTGAAAAGGGAAAATTGGAGGCAAGCTGTGCCAGAACCTCCAGGTTTAGAGAAGTAGAGGAAACACCTGCTACACCATCAGCATTCTTGTTAACAGCGACTGCATGAGTGACAGAATCTGTCCCTTCCGGAGATGATTCAGACTCAGAAGACTCTTGGTAGTGATGACACGAACGCCTGGTAGCTCCTGAAAGCAGAACTAATGAGCAGTGCCACTCACTTAGCGTATGGTTTGACAACAGATGCACATGTTGGTAATTAAGTATTTGGCTGCATTACATTATTTTATTTTTGTATTTCTCAAACACACACCCATTGCAATCTCTACACACATTTGCATGATTTAAAAGCGTTAAACTTATGTCATAACAAAGGCAGAAAAAACAGCTTAGGGAAACTTAAACCCACTTTTCTGAAGGGCTCAGTAGCACACAGGCCTTCCTGTGCACCCCAAACCTAGGAAACATAGTCTCTGTATGGCAAAAATATAGATAGCGAATAGTCCTAGGGACTCCTCCCATATTGAGCGGAGCTATGTCTGTGGTTTCACACCCAACCAGTACAACAGTCTCAGACCAGAGTTCTCCTCTACTGTAGGATCACATCCATCACTGCTTGTGACCCAGCGAAGACTTGGAATGGCTTTGAACTTAGTGAACGTCATAAATACCTGAATGTAATTAAGCCTTGCAGCACTGTGAAGCAGATTCAAATACTTCACAGAGTCACAGAATTGTTCTGGTTGGAAAAGGCCTTTAAAATAATCAAGTCCAACCATTATATTAGGAAGAATTTCTTTACTGAAAGAGTAGTTGGGTACTGGAACAGGCTGCCCAGGGAGGTTGTGGAGTCACCATCCCTGGATCTATTAAAGAACTGTGTAGACATGGCACTTCAGGACATGCTCTAGTAGGCATGGTGGTTTTTTCTGGGTTGACAGTTGGACTCAATGATCTTAGAGGTTTTTTCCAACCGCAACAATTCTGCAATTCTGTGATTAACCTAACTCTACTGGGCTCAGTCCTAAACCGTGTTCCTAAGCACCACATCTTTTAAACAACTCCACAGATGGTAATTCAACCACCTCCTTGTGCAGCCTGTTCCAGTGTTCACATTTGAAGAGATCTTTTAGAATGGTTTATTTTGTTCTTGCATGCCAGAGGTTAATTTATGTCAACATGTTAATGCTGGCCTCAGCTACAAGCTGCAGAATATCTACATAATGGTGCTTGCTGGATCATCTTGCTCCCCAATTTTATACAGTTTCTAATTCAGTCCAGATACTTATTAAAACTCTGCCTTGGAGCTCATGCAGCCTTGCTCTGTGTATACATGTACTGGAGGAACTGTTGCCCTAGAAGTGATGGAATTGCTTCTCAGCTCTCTCTACCCATGTTTCTGTGCTGGGTTGTTAATGAGGAATTAGGGTGCATCATAAGGGCATGATGGAGGAGCATATGATGACTGGGAAGGTGGCGTATTCCAGGAATAGTGCATGACATTATGCATTTCCCTAGACATTATTTTACAGGATAATACTTTGCTTTTGTATGGATGTTAGGAGCTGGGCAAGCTATACTGAACTTGAGTTTGTTTTCAGACTCTGAAAGCAGCAGAACTAGGGAGACCTGTCCTCTCTCCTGATGCCAGCAATAGTACACAGCAGCGGTTCAAGATCTACTAGAATATCCTTGTAAAACCACCTGTGAAGTTGGTAGATATTTTTTATGTCTGGTCTTGTCTATAAATTCTCAATGTTGTTTTACAATTCATAGAAATTCCAAGTATTTGTCACCACTGCCTTCCAAAAGTGTAATTGTTCACAGACTATGCCATCTTTCCATGAAAAGATAAAGTAAAATCTCTTTGTTTTGCTCCCTGTATTCTAGAACCTCCCATGGTTCTAGAAGTAAAATTGTAAGATCAAAGATGCTGTTTTACTAAGAGGTTTCTCTGGGTATGTTTTTGTGCCTTTTCACTGGCTGGAAAGTCGGCCTGTTTACACCGGTAAATGACATCTTAGACTGAAGTAGAGGTTACCTGTGCTTAATGAAAAAAGAATTTAAGTCAGCGCTGACACTGAGAAGAACATTTAGGATCTTGAAGGAGAAAGACAGAACTGAGAATACTAAGAAGATATGACCAGGCAGCTCCACCTACAAACAGTAACCCTCCAAGGCAATCTCAGGTTTCTGCCATGTACTAGCATACAGAACGGATTACATCCTAACCCAGACTGCAAGCATGAGTGTCTTGGAAATCTTTTGCAGGTGTTTGATGGTAAACAGTGTTTATAGCTGCCAGGATGGAAACATTTATGTGTGTGAGTGAGTGCAAGTGGAGGGCAGCCCTCAAACTTTCACCCCATTACCTTCACATTTCGGTTTTACTTTGCTGAGTAGTAGGTGCCCTGTGATTTCAGCCTGCTAGTGAATTTAAGAACGTACTGACAATTTTACTTGAGTATGCCCTGTGTTAAAAATTTGAAATGCTAGAATCACCTGAGAAGTGGTGGGCTAATTTGTCACAGGAACAAAAATATACAATGGAGACTGAATGGAAGAGGATGAAATCTGACAGGCATGCCTTTACTTTTTCAAGCAAGTATTTTTTCCTTGGGTGGGTGGTGCATTAGTTATATATACAACTCATGCTTTTAGCTACAGCAAAATGTGAGAAGACATAATAATAGCTCTTCATGTTAAGGCTTCCTCTTTTTTTTTTTTTTTTTTTTTTTTTTTTCTTTTTCAGTTCAGTTAGTTTGAGACTTTAGATTATTCACTTTCTGAGAACTGGGGGAAGTATTTTTTAATACCTCTCAGTGTGAGTGGTGACTGGGCTGCCCTTAGCCTAAGATTAAAATAGCGGTAAATTTACTAGGGAGTTGAGCCAGAAGGTTGGACTTCCAGTGCAAAGCACCTGATTACTGCCTCGCAGTGGTTCCCAGTCAGGAAGATAAAGAATGCAAATGTATCCATCCAAAATACAATGCAAATTCACTTTTGATGCATTAGTGTGTGTGAAGGGCTAAATATGCTCTAGGGGCATCTTTATTCATAGAAAAAAAAAAAAAAGTAGCATTAGTACTGCCAAAAGGAAAACATGTTTCCTATGAAACTGTTGCATGAGCAGGACTGATGAACCTGTTGGGTCCTTCCATCAGGGCTATGTGGAGACTGAGGTGGCCAGGGAGGGGACAAGAGGTGTTTACCACAGCCGCAGCACACTCACTGCCAGTGCATTTTGTGGGTGGGGTGGATGTTAAGGAGGGGAGATTGACGAGTTTGTTCAAACAAATCTTGTGCAGCAAACCACAAAGGGAACATCCTGACTCTTTGGGATAAAACGTTCTCCCTTGATTTCCCTTTTGGAAAATGCAGTTCTTAACTAAGTAAAAATTCAATAACATAAAATGGCTTGTACAGCTCCATCTTTTGATAATGGTCAACCAGGTGCCTAGGAAAGAGCATATAGGGCAAATGCAGGAATATTTCCGTATAAATCTCCATCCTTCCTAAGCCACAGAAGTCTGTGTCTAGTATCCCAATGGATGCCAGTCTTGTGAATTTGTGTAACTGCATCTTGAGACCATGTTACTATTCACAGAATCCTTTGGCAAGGAGCTCCTTCATTTAAATACCAGTTCTGTTGATAAGTACCTCTCCTTGTTTTGACTCTGTTTTCTGGCTTCTATTCTGTGTCCTTCATTCTCAGTGAACATTTCTTATTCACCTTTTCTGTGGCACTCTTTTTGCAGTAATCACACCCCTTAATTTTCTATTACAGGAGTGAAACATCTGAACCTTCATCATGTGTACACCTTTGCATGTTCAATGGAAGCTGTGATATGGGGCTGCAAAGGGTCTTTCCAGCAGGGATTTCTTCAGTGTAGGCTTAAGGTGACTCCTTCCTTGACTGCAGAGCAGCCGTATAGGCTCTTATCTTTCTCAACTCCAAAGGGCAGTCAGGTTGGCTGAGGTGTGTCTGACCTCAGGGAGCAGTGAAGAAATTATCCTTGTTTGCTTAATGCATGTGAAAGAGGTGCAGGGATGAGGGAGCACAGAGCGGGAACCATGCATCCTCCTCACTTCAGAAGACTCAACAAGTCTGTAAAATCATCCTATTAATAAAAACACACCTTTTCTAAAAATGGGGACAGTACAAGCACTTACAAAACCTAGGAGAGTTTAACCCAAACAAAACATAGAAAGTCTTCAAGATGAGTTAGGTAGAACTGATTAGAGTTCAGGAGTGGGGTCTGCAAAGCTTCATTCATGCACAGTCCTACCTCATGCATGCTGCCCCTGGAGCCCTGTGGGAGGCCAGGCAGGATGAGGAGCAGAGGGTACAAGCAGGCATTTCCACAGTGCACAGGCTGAGAGTGTTTGAAACTCAGAATGCCAAACTTTCCTTTTTTTTTTTTTCTTTTCTTTTTTTCCTCCTCCCCCCTTTAACTTGGGCAGATACTTTAAGAAGCCAACATTTCTTCTTTAATGTGTAGCTGTTAATTCATTTATAAACTACATGTGCTTCGCCAGTGATTATGCTAATGTACTTGACTGTTTAAACCATTGGACTGATTAGCCTAACCATTCATTTTAACTACATTGTACAAATGTTATCTTAAAATGTGTCTGACAAAACTCTATAATCACAAATATGCTACTTTATTGAATGTAACTATTTGTTTTACTGAATTTAGCCACTTACACTTTAATTTTTAACATTCTGTTTTGCTTTGTGTTCATGTATGCTATATGGTGGGACTAGGCTGGTGGAATGCATTTAATGGCAAGAAAACCCAGTTAAATTTATATTTCATCCTGTCTCCAGGCGAAAGAATTTGTGGGGTCACACTCAACTCCTGCATGCAGAGGAGCAACCCCTCCAAGGCAGGTGGGATGCCCTGGCTCTCTGCCATGAATTAGCACAACATGGCCCTGGCCCTGGTTTCTGCTCTGAGGTCTGCCAGGTGCTATGGGGCTGCAGGCAAATCACTTAGCCCAGCAGGTCTGGTTTTTCCCATCTGTATGGGGTAATGATGCTTAGCTACCTTTGACGTGTGCTGATGAGAAGTGCCAGCTGAGTCATAGGCGTTGTTATTAAAGGTATCTGGAGCGATGATTTCTTTGGGCAGCTTCATGCTGAAGGTGGCTGAGGCCATTCTGGGCAGGTTGCCCTGGGGCTGCCATGGTGTTGGTGTCATTGTCTAGTGTCATTTCTTGATGAAATGATCCAGGGAGTGTAAAGAGAAATGAGGATCTGTCCTCCCTCTGTATTGTTCTGAAAACAGCAAGGGTGTTTTGAGTGATTCATCTAGTATAAAAAACTTGGTGCCAGCTTGCAGAAGGTATTCTGCCAGCAGAGTCCCAGGATGTGGACTGCCTTTTGATGTGGTGAAGGAGCAAATCCATTCTGCCATCTCTGAGGCAAAAAGACAGCTCTTTTTGACGTTGTTGGTACCTCTTAAATTAAGAAGGTTTTTGGTTGTGTGTGGCTTCACGGCCCTGGCATGCCCTGAAGTCTGGAGGGCTATTCTTTTGGGAGGGAGGTTGCATGGCAGAGTAGCTGGTCCCAGTCTCACCTGCCAGCATGCTGGCCACATCAGTTATGGACCATGGCCACATGTCCCTCCAGCCCTGTAGGAAGCTGAGGAGGACCGGTGGTAACAAGGACAGGCACTTCTTTCTAAGCCTTTCCACCCTGGCTGTTGGCTTGGGCTGGCTGTTCCTCTGTGCCCTGAGGGCCCTCCGCAGCAGACATTAGAAACAGTTAACTGAGCTCTGGGCTTTGTGTGAAATAACTGCGAAGGTCAGAGTAAAACACAACATACTTATCTCAACTCATCTGAAAATTACCCTCATCAGCAGCATTGTTTATGCCTGATAGATAGCCTGAGCACCAGTTACGGTTGTCATTTCCTGAGGTGCCATCCGGGGTTAGGTGTGCAGGGTGGAGACACTGGGCGTTTGGGGGGGGTTGGGGCAGCAGCTTCCCAAGGAGCTGAGCGGAGGCTGCCTGTCCTGCGCTCTTAGGATCCTGTGCCAGCTCACCTTGGCATCCTTTACCCTTCTCCTCTCTGCAGCAATCTCAAAATTATATAACGATTTTTTTTTTTTCAAATTTTTTTGAGATCTGGTGCTGTGTGGAACAAAAAACTGAAGTGTTTCCTGCCCCAAGATGGCCACTCTGAGGCACAGCTGCTCAGGCAGGATACAAAGAGAAGGCTGACTTGTGTTGAGGTCCTTGTTTCCCTTTGCTATCAGAGTTGGCTTTACAGAGTCAAACAGGGGTCACCCTCCCTCCCATCCTCTTCTTCAGGGAAAAGCTACGTACTGGGGAGACTGGCAGAAGACAAACAAGGAAATGTGGGAAGATAGTGGTTGGCCTGATGATCATGGAGTGTGGGATGGGAGAAATACATACACACACACAAGGGGCAAAAATTCACTAAGGGGAGAAGTGAGGATCTTGAGGGAATGTTACACAGTGATGTTTTGGTATTTAAATATTTTTCTGTGCCTGAGAGACGGTAATTTTTTTCTGGGAGGCTCTTTGTATCCTGCACCCTGGTTGGGTGCACATGCAGGAAATTGATCTAATCTTGTCCTAAAAATTAGCAACTTGCATTTACTGTTTTAAGAACTCTGACGAGCACAGGAGAGCGAATTCATCCCAGGATCCATCAGTGGCATAAAACTATAATCTCTTCATAGTAGTGTCAGATAGCACAAGTGGAAGAAGAAACCTCTGAGATAGACATCTGTATATCTAACACTGTAAAGCTACTTTCAGAAATGTTCTGTGGAAGGAAGACTTGGAAGAAGCTATGCTACTTTGCCAAAGTGTGATAGAGACTCATTTGCCCAAAGGGGCAACTGCTTGTACACATGCAGCCCTGTCAAGCAGAACCCCTGCACCCGCCCGTTGGGAATAGTGACACCTGTGCACGCGGGTGCTGACTTTTGCATACAGAGAACTGCTTTTAGGGTGCATGACTGCAAGCACTCCTCCCTGAACATCTGCAGGTGCGGCTGCATGCAAAGAGACAAAGGGAAGTAGAAAAGAGGCAGTAGTATCTGCCCTTCATGGTAAGAAGTCATGCGTCACAGTTAAAAATACTGCAAGATTCCATGTTTTCAGGCTTTTCTCCACAACCAGGAAGGCCAGAGTTTCAAGGACAGGACGTAATAAGCTCCAAGAGAGAGGACTGTGAGCCTAGCAAAGCACAGGAGCCGACAGCCCTGAAACTTTACCCCCAAATGTCTCAAAACAGCTGCAACTGAACTGTCCACAGCATGGAGTTGGTATCACGCCCTGTGCCACCCTTAAAATGCAAACCAGGAGACCTTCTTGCTGTCTTTGCAAGAATGGAGAGTGAAGCAAAGAGCTGCACAGCTTGTGAAGACACAACTCCCATAAGAATGGCAGCACCAACGCCGGGATGTCACGCATCGGCACGGCTTCCTTCATACCACATGTGTGCAAAGTGCAGCCTAAAAATGTTTGTGTGAGGGTTCTGCTTTGAGATAAGGCACGTCAATGTCAAGCTAGATGTGTAAGGGTTAAGCAGCCATCTCACTGTAAAATGGGTAGGTAGCAGTTGCATTTTAGCATTTATACTGTGGTATTCCTTAGTGTCATAAGTGTTTTTGCATAAGTAGAGAGATGTGCAGAAAGTATGTTGGATTTTAGGACAGATTATAGAGCAAACGGAAACCAACTAAACAATGAGCACAAACCCATGTTGCTTTTTCTTCCATGCCATTAACTAGGGGAGTTAAAAATCTTACCTAATTTCTTTAGCAAAAAAAGAATACCAAGATTTGCCCTTGTATGGATTTCTGTGACAAATTTTCATGGTCATGAGGAAATTTCCCATATTGCAGGAAAACTTATTACTAAAATGCAAATAGAAACGTCTAAAAAAGAAAGATGAGTAAGAAGAGGACCTGGTTATGATTTAATTGGAATCAATGGTAGTTGTGCCATTTGCCTTTGGTGGCAGAAGAATCAAAGCTGAAACACCATCTGTAGTTTATTTTAGATTGCTGCCTGTCTGAGTTGAGATTTCAGATATCTCCAAAGGGTACCTTTTCTTTTAACTGTCTACAGTTTATGGCAGAAATATATGTTATAAATCTTTTCCTCTAGGAAATGATCAGCTGTGCCTGTAAGGTCTGTGGTGAAACAAGCCCTTTCTTTTTTTTTTCTGAGGGAGGTCTGCAAGGTGTGAGTCTAAAGGAGGTAGGTATTGCATAACAGGAGGATGTGCCTCAAGACCAGGCCTCCAAAGCTGCATGAATGCAAAGGTGAGAGATTTGACCAAATTGTGCTACTCAGCACTTCTCAGGTAGAGATATGGGGAGCAGAAGCCAGCAAAGTGGGCTGGAGGTGGAGCAGCCTGTGGGGTGAAAGTCTCAGCAGGTTGTTGGCTGAGAACTGAGCTCTAGGGGTGAGGAACCAGTGGGGAATGTGGGGTGAAAGAGCCTGATGTTGCCAAATCAATCTTTAATCTCTTGCAAAGTGCTGCATTGTTGTGAAACAAAGCACAGGGGGAAATATCCTCATGTCAGGAAAAAGGAAAAAGTAAGGCCTGAAGTAAAAGAAAGTCTTGCAGAAGGCAACAGGGAAATGGTATCCATTTTGGATAGACATAACAGTCTGTGTAACATTGTCACTTACATTTGAGTAGCAGTACTAGTAAATGTATGTTATTATCTTTGGGTGATGAATGAAAAATAGTCATCACTTAGTCTTTGAGAAGAAACAAATCAGTCGCTGAGAAGCCAGCATCTTCTGCAGCCCCTACCTGTGCTTTAATCCTGGTGAGTGGAAAAGGACAAGCAGAGATCTCTGCAGGAGGTTTAGACAGAGAAAAACTACTGGTGAGCACTTGAGATACCAAGTGACCTGCAGAGTAGATAAATTTGATGTTGGAGGGAGAAGAAAAGTTTTAGAAAGCAAAATCCAATAAAAGAGTTGTGAGTGCTGGGTGAAGGGAAATATCTAAGGGCCAGGGCACAAAAGTAGCAGCAGCCTTGTGGAGGCATATATGGAAACTATGAACATGTGTTGAGCTTTGTAACAGCCTAGCCAGGAATCACTAAAAAAAAATCACTAAAAAAAAGAGGCAAGGTGCATCTTAGAGAAAAAGTTGTAGTTTGCAGAACTTCAGGGTTTCCTGGAGTGCTCCTGCTGTGGATCATTTTCCCTGATGGGCTTGCTGAGACAGAGTATCATGGCTGTTTTTTCTATTTATCCCTTTTCATCTGGCCAGAGGAGAATAATACCGTACATGAAATAGGCACTCAGCTCTGCTCCAGTTCTCTCAGTGGCTAAGATCAAACCATTGATCAACCCTTCGTATTTCAAAGGAATAATGAAAATCCTCATACTCTTGCCCATATGCACTGTCTCCCACAGACTTGTGCCACTGAAGGTACCCAGAGCAGACACTTTCTGACATTATAGATAAGAAAAAGAAAAGAAAGCAGCTGATAGGGAATTCTCTGTGCTAGAGCAACCTGAGCTGAAGAGGTAATATAATCTCTTGTAAGCAAGGATAAATGATGACTGAGATGTATCTATCCCAATAAAGTGTACAACACGTGCTCTGATATCCTTGGGTCTGATCCTGCATTTCTTGATTATTCTAATGTGCAAATAATGTTGAGAGGAGTTTTGGCCATGTAGGGAATCCAGCTAAGGCTCAGCATGTAAAAGCTTTTAGCAATTTATTGCATGAAGCACAAAGGCCTAGACTTGTGTCTACAAAAGTTCCAGTGGCAGTAATCAAATGAGGTTTTGTTGAGTTGCTCGGAGTAGGAAGGATGTTTTTGCTTTGCTAAAAAAGCAGAATTTGTGAAGCTGAATGGTCATGGGATCATTCAAAACTAAAATAAGTCTATCTCTGTCAATTATTAGTTTGAATAGTATCATACTGAAGTTTAAAAAAAACCAACCCAAAACAAAACCCCAAAGAAACCAAAGAAAAACACATTGTATCAATTCTTAATTTGTTAACATTATTTGAGTATTATATGCTTTGTACATCTCTCTGAGCCACAAGTAAATAGATGGGTTCCATCCCCCCTGTTGTCTGTATCAGGTTCTCCTTCTTCATGTCAATGTGATTGCATTGTATTGAAAATGCTTTGGGAGAATGCATGCATTCAGATACTCTTAGCAAAACCTCTAAAGAATGAGAACAATTAGCAGGATAGGGGACCATACTGTTTATGTGTTTTTCATCTAAAAAATTCAGTTGCTTTTTAACAGGTTTTCTCTGTGTGGTTTCATGAAGCACTTTTGGAGGAAAGTCATGCAGGAGCGGAAAGGGTTCAGGAGCAAGGGAGATCTCCACAAAGTTAAATTTATCTGTTCACTGTGAATCCAGAGCCTTACAATTATGTATGACAAATGTATCAGCCCAGAGGTAAACACAAAGCAGTTTATTAATATGGGTGGCATGACTGGCATGAAAGTGAGGTCAAAGACAATAGAAAGGGCTTCTTCAAATACATTGCAGATAAAACTAACACTAGAGGCAATATAGGCCCAGTGCTGAATGAGGTGGGTGCCCTGGTGACAGAGGATATAAAGAAGGCAGAGGTACTGAATGCCTTCTTTGCCTCTGTCTTTAATCCTGCAGACTCTCCCCAGGAGCCCCAGATCCCTATAGCCCCAGAAGGAGTCAGGATAAAGGAGGAGTTTGCTTTGGTAGATGAGGATTGGGTTAGGGATCAGTTAAGCAATCTGGACATCCATAAATCAATGAGTCCGGATGGAATGCACCCACAGATGCTGAGGGAGCTGGTGGAGGTCATTGCTAGGCCACCCTCCATCATCTTTGGTAAGTCGTGGGCAACTGGAGAGGTGCCTGAGGACTGGAGGATAGCAAATGTCACATCAGTCTACAAAAAGGGCAAGAAGGAGGACCCGGGTAACTACACACCGGTCAGCCTCACCTCCATCCCTGGAAAGGTGATGGAACAACTTATTCTTGGCACTGTCTCTAGGCATATCAAGGATGAGGGGGTCATTAAGAGCAGTCAACATGGTTTTACCAAGGGGAAGTCATGTTTGACCAACGTTATAGCCTTCTATGAGGAAGTAACTATGTGGATAGATGATGGTAGGGCAGTAGATGTGGTTTATTTTTATTTCAGTAAAGAATTTGACACTGTCTCCCACAGCATCCTCATAGATAAGCTAAGGAAGTGTGGTCTTGATGATCAGGTAGTGAGATGGATCATGAATTGGTTGAAAGGAAGAAGTCAGAGAGTTGTGGTCAATGGGACGGAATCTAGTTGGAGGTCTGTGACTAGTGGAGTCCCTCAGGGGTCAGTGCTGGGACTGGTGCTGTTCAATATTTTCATCAATGACCTGGATGAGGGAACAGAGTGTCCCCTCAGCAAGTTTGCTGATGACACTAAACTGAGAGGAGTGGCTGACACACCAGAAGGCTGTGCTGCCATTCGGAGAGACCTGGACAGGCTGGAGAGTTGGGCGGGGAGAAACTTGATGAAATTCAACAAGGGGAAGTGTAGAGTCTTGCATCTGGGGAAGAACAACCCCATGTGCCAGTACAGGTAGGGAGCTGATGTGCTGGACAGCAGTGTAGGAGAAAGGGACCTGGGGGTCCTGGTAGACAGGAGGATGACCATGAGCCAGCAATGTGCCCTTGTGGCCAAGAAGGCCAATGGCATCCTGGGGTGCATTAGAAAGGGTGTGGTTAGTAGGTCAAGAGAAGTTCTCCTCCCCCTCTATTCTGCCTTGGTGAGGCCACATCTGGAGTATTGTGTCCAGTTCTGGGCCCCTCAGTTCAAGAAGGACAGGGAACTGCTTGAAAGAGTCCAGCGCAGAGCCACAAAGATGATTAAGGGAGTGGAACATCTCCCTTATGAGGAAAGGCTGAAGGAGCTGGGTCTCTTTAGCTTGAAGAAGAGGAGACTGAGGGGTGACCTCATCAATGTTTACAAATATGTAAGGGGTGAGTGTCAGAAAGATGGAGTTAAGCTTTTCTCAGTGGTGACCAGTGATAGGACAAGGGGTAATGGGTGCAAACTGGAGCATAGGAGGTTCCATGTAAATATCAGAAAAAAGTTTTTTACTGTGAGAGTGACAGAGCACTGGGACAGGCTGCCCAGAGAGGTTGTGGAGTCTCCTTCACTGGAGACATTCAAAACCTGCCTGGACAAGTTCCTGTGTGATGTGCTCTAGGTGACCCTGCCTGGCAGGGGGGTTGGGCTAGATGATCTTTCGAGGTGCCTTCCAACCCCTAGGATTCTGTCATTCTGTGAAATAGAAATAGTACTTAACATTTATAAAGTATTATTATGATTATGAAATAAAAAAAAATAAAATTGGTTCAAACAGACAATATCCTTTTTAAAGGTAGGAACCTGAGGCTTATTGAGACTTGCTGACACACATTAGGGTCACACTGCAAGTTTGAGGGATAAGCGGCTGAATTAGAGAGATCTGACTTCCGTTATAATGCTCTACATTAGATAACTATCCACAGCAGAAAGAATGGATGGAAATAAAGACAGATGGAGAATGAAAGGAATTGGGCATAAGTGTTTGAAATAAATATATGCAATGGGCAAGAATGAAACTGGTAATTGAAACCCTTGTTCACTTTTAAAGATAATTAAATGTATTTGCTTGCAGTGCATTTGGAATAACAGGCTACTGAAAGGCATGATGGGGCCTGTGAGAGAAAGTGAACGCATTTACTGAGGATGTTGCTAAATGCTATATTTTTGCCTCCATTTTCAGGAAGGAATAAGAGGACAGATGGCAGAAATTTCCCAAGGGAGAAAAGAGTATTACTAGAGAAGATCAGGATCAGACCTCCACAGGTAGGTGATCACAAAATTGGAATGCCTGAAAACTCAGTTTCTCAAGGTCATAATAACCTATGCCTAGGTAACCAGCTTTTCTGAATTCTGAGCAAATGGGACAATATGAGAAAATTAGGAGGTATTGGGAGACTTCTAAGACTGTAATATCTGTGATGACCTGAAGATAATCAAAGTACATCAGAGTATTATCAGCTGTGCAGTTTCTATTTATGTGTGTTTCTGCACCACACTAATTGCTGAAGTATCAGAACACCTTCAGTAACATCAGCCATGTGGTCTTAGCTCTTGCAGCCTCCCCTCCTGAGAAAGCAATTGTATCTTGGAGAGCCTTGATTTGGTAGCATTTTTTTTCGTTGCTGTGGGTGTGTGTTTTTGTAGAATATTTTTTGGAACAGGATGGGCTGAGAAATGTGTCTTGTGCCTGAAGTGGAAAGTTGTAGGTTAGGGAGGAGGCTGCATTTCACAGTATTTGTTGCTCCTTGAAGAGGTCTGGTTGGACTGGAAGTTGCTGGAGATTTAGGAAAAGGAGTTCCTTCTCCCTCACTATAGCTGTTGAGCTTACCTCCAGCTGATTTGCGCTTGCTTTCTCTCCACTTTAGGGATAAAATACCCTTTTCAAACATGACCGTCAAACTCCAGCTGCACAGAGGAATGCAGTTCTGTTCCAGTTCCAGTCTAACAACCAGATTTTGTGAGATGTCTTGTTCCTAATGCTGTGGGAGCTAAATGCCTAAACATCTTTAGAATCTGTGTTGACCTTATTCCAGTTTGTGCAATCTAGCAATTGCACAAGTATATATGGTGTCCCTGTGTTTTTGCATAATTTAGGTAAATACTGTAGTATGAAAAGAGAAAATAGCCATGGGGAGGGTGCTGGAAAAGCTGAAGTGGAATATAGTGAGACAGCTTAAATAGTTTGATCTGATTATTCATAGTCAGCATGACTGCATGAGAAATACTATGTCTACCAAAGAGAATCTATTTGGTTTTGATTTCTCTGAGGAAATGTGAAGAATTTCAGTGGATGGACATTGTGATTAGAATTCAACTTACTTTATGAAACAACTGGATATTATAAATGTAACACAGGGTGAACAAGTTTATTTAGTGCTGACACGCAGGTTCCTAGTTTTAGGGAGTCTTTTCTAGTCTAGCATCCAGAGTCTTATGTGCAGAACTAACCCTTTTTCTCACTTCTTAGTGGGTGTCACAAAGACTTGCCAAGGGAGTTGTGAGCTCTAGGAGGTGCTTAAAAAGTCAGCAAGATATTCCATGTTTATTGGTAATGACTGTGCCTCTCATGTAATATCCTTGTGTCTGGTCACAACTGAACTGATGATGAGCTTGACAATCATCTTGCTGGATTCTGGTTGGATTGCTCTGGAAGAATTAAAGTCTGAAAAAGAACAATTTTTTAGACAAATAAGAAAAAACCAGAATATTTTGAGCTGGAACTAACACGTTACTAGTTCTGACCACTGAACTGTCAGAGACACGCAGACACTTCTGGATTTTATATAGCCTCACTTCTATCTCTCAGACTTTTTAATTTTCTTTAACAAAGAGCATTTTTTTCTAACATTAAGAAACCACTTGGAATGTCTGTTGTCCCTTACTCTTATGTTATTACTAAGCCTAACTTATAAATATTGAGGGTCTAATATACAGTGTGTTACCCTCATTTAAAAGGTGTAAGTATTGATGCAAAAAGTCACTTGCCCTGTTGTTGCCCACAATAAATATCTCTTTGAGGGAAAGAGTAGATGGAGAAGCGGTCATGTGTGGTTGGTGTTGATTGAAGCTATATTTATGCCCAGTCAAGTTATCTTCCTTGTGAAAATATTACTATTATAATGGTACCAACATATCCATGTGTGTCAAATGTGTCTCATGCAAGCGCTAGCTGTGGAAGTTAATTCTGCCCCATCACATATGTAAGTGGTGCTGCTTACCTTTGTTGCAGATCGTCCTCCTGTATTCTGCTTGGGTGTCAGCTGTCGCTGTGGTCCTGCTGCTGACACGTCTAGCTTGCTCTGTCTGCATTTCATTAAGGCACTTCACCAGGCAGTGCTTCTGGGTGAAGCTTTGCCCAAAGGCACTCCCATGCTTGAGGTGAGGTGGGGACATTAGGCCCAGCTGTGAGCTGTGTGTGACACATAAGGTTCACAAGTCTTGGAACAGCCCTTGCACGTTGTACCGTGCAGTTGCCAAGCTCAGCTCCTTCCTGCCTCAGCGTTGCTCACAGTACTCAGTGGTTTAGTGCTGCCGTTCACACGGGCCTTCCCCATCCCCTTCCCAGCAGTGCTGGGGAGGAGAGTTTGTGCTCACACAGCATCTGAGTCCAGATGAGAGGTGTAGCTCGCTTGAGTAGGATGCAGGTGGTGGGAGTGGGAGTGTGCAATCGCTTGCAGTCGCGCTGGGTGATGGCTAACCAACACGGCTTCCTCCTCCCACGCTAAGGGCCCAGCTGAGGAGTGCTGTGAACGCTGTGCCGCTTGGATTGTGTTTCTGTTCTCACTTGCTGTCAAGATGTGCAGCGGGCTCTCGGTCAGAGCGGGTGGGGTGAGGTCACATCCTCTGTACCATGTCAGAAACCATGTCAGAATAGGAGTGATGAGCATCTCCCATCTCAGTGCAAGTCAGCTTCCAGACAGGTTTGGTGGAACTGGCAGTTCTTGGCTCCTCTGAGGAGCCAGTTCACTTTGTTCTGACTTATTTCTTGCACTGAATACTGACCAAAGTTAGTACCACCAGCTGCAAATTTGTCCCTGGGGTTTTCATCCTTCAGTTGTTTAAACCATGCTCTTATGAATG
This sequence comes from Hemiprocne comata, assembly GCA_020745705.1. Taxonomy (NCBI): domain Eukaryota; kingdom Metazoa; phylum Chordata; class Aves; order Apodiformes; family Apodidae; genus Hemiprocne; species Hemiprocne comata. The sequence continues at coordinate 89,428,614 of CM036588.1, forward strand.
ATCAATGTGAAGTAGGCTATGAAGGAGAAAATTAATTCTATCTCAGTTCAATGGTAGGTATTCTGTATACTTTAAATCAGTTGTATATAAAATGGTCAACCTCTTTCTCATCTTGTGGCATGACTTGAGTTTCTCCTTGATTAGACGTGGTGTCTGGCTTAATGTGGGCTGAGGCTGGTTGGGTAGACCTGGCTATTGTATTTACTTGTGTAGTAATTGAGAGTGATACCCACTGAAATGTCAGCAAGAGCTGAATGCAATTTAATTCTATTGCAGTCAAAGGTGCTGCTTTGTCTGGTGCTCAGCACCAGGACTCCTTAGTGCACTGGTAATAATAAAAAAAAGTAATAAAGCTACAGTTGATAATAGTTTAGTGAGGGTGTGTGGTTTGAATTGGGGTATACAAGCAGAGATCTTCACCGCATCTCTTTTCAAGGAAATCTTGAGGACTTTTTTTTTCCTCTCATGCCTATCTTCTTTTTATACCTGTGATTCTGTGTATGTTGTGTATTATGAACATCAGGTATGCATATCTTTCTGAGCTGCAAACCTATGATGGATAGAGTATCAGTAGGGATAATAAATAGGAGCTAAATTTACATTCTTTTTTTTTTTCTTTTGGGGAAGCAATTTACATGTTATGCTTCTGGATCCTAAAGCAAAAGGAAATGTGCTTGACACTAAAATTGGCTTTGTGGCTCCAGTTTTCTCAGCTCTGCACCACCTGCCTCTAATCAAACTGTCCAATTACAGGAAACAATTGTTTTTTTCCTTTCTGTTAAGTGCAGAAATTCATCCACTAAAGGACTTTTTACCAAATGTTGCTTTTAACAAAACCACTTTCATAATTTGTTTGAAAAAAATGTGCTGATGTTATGTTGAGGATGCATGTTAGAATTCAAACATGGTCACCAAGTTCCACACAAGGTCATTTGCAAAACAGTAATATTTATCTTAACTGATTGTAGGGTTTGGAAATGTCTATTGTATTGGGAGTAACTCAGTGGACATTAATAGAGTTTCCCTATTGTGGTAAGCTGAGAATCAGGCCCTGACCTATAATTATCGCATACATCAAGAGCAAAGATAATACAGAAGGGAAATGGGTCTCCCTAGATATGCCTGTTTAATATGAAACAATGACTTCTGGCTGTTTCTGAGCTTCAAATCTTCCAGGTGGAGTCTTGCTGGAGTAGAGTAAAATAGAATGAAAAGCAGAGTAAGAGGATCCAGCTTTGGTTAACAATGCTTTCCTTGTGAAACTAGATCTCAAACCAGATTATCACCTTAATACACTCAGTCAGTCCTACAGAATCACCTGAGATCACATGGAGAAAGCAAATATGCAGGTTGTCCTCTATCATTTTAACAATGATGTTTACATGTCTTCACCCAACAACTCCTTTTTATCTGCAAATAAACAGATTGATAAGGAAAATATTAACAATATCATCCATCATTTAGAAGCTTATAAATGGTACTAAAGGTATTTGATTGCTTCACAAACTTTATACGAAAAAAAATAAACTAAGTAAGAGTGTAGTGATCCTAGTTAAGAGGCCTGTATAAAATGAGATTTAGAACGCTGTAAAATTTGCCTGAAGAGCATGAGACAGTTATTGGAAACTACTGAGTAGAGGAAACATGAGGAACTACTATTCACTGTCTCATAACATGAGAAGGTGGGGGGTATTCTATGAAATTGACAGTCGATAAATGCAAAACAGATAAATGAGCAACTTGTAGGCATTAACTAGTAAGCCATCAGCATGTGGAATTAATTTCCATAGGAAATCTATATTAAACTGCAACACAATTGGCAGCATTGCTACAGCCATGTTGAGAAGGTTGATGTACTGAAAACTACTTTTTGTTTTCAAAATGTGTTTAATATGTGTCTGTGTACTCACATACAACTTGCAGCTATGCTAACTGGATAGATAGGCTGTGATTTCCTCTGTTAGTTGAATCAATGTTTGATTCAACAATGTTTGTCGAGGTGTTTGATATACACTGGAAAAAACTTTGGAAATTGGATAGAATGCACTATATAAGAATTTATCTTTGTTCTCATAACTATACTTGTCTATGCCTTCATTTTTTCTCCCACATTTTCCAATTTTTCTGGCTTTTAAATCAAGATCAAGAAGGGAACAATGCTGGAGATTTCTATATTGGCTGGCTTGTACTGTTTAGCAACTTTTTGTTTGTGTGCTGAAGGGTTAGGGAATATATCACTTTATTCCTGTTATTTCCAAGATTGCTTTAGTCACACTTGAATGGTTAATTTTTCTGCCTTTAGATGGATAGTGCAGTGGTTTATAAGATAAGAATAAAAATTAAAATTCAGTAACTATAGAACAAATCTCCATTTCTTTTAAAAGAGAATAAAAGAGCAACCTAACACAAAGCAAATGTTGCTTGCAGTGCAGTAAAACCCAGACAAAATCTGAAATGCTCCATAAAAAGGGAGCCAGCATGTTTACCAATTGTTATTCCTATGGCATAGTTTGTTTTATTGTGTAACCTGTTATTTATTACAGTGCCCATCAACAGAGTAACATCCATTCTTTATGTGATAGGTGCAAATATATTTTATATATGTTAGCCAAACAGCATGAACAAATAGAGCCTGACATCTCTGGCTGCAGACACCTGAGAAGCCAAGAAAATATCCTGAATGACAAGTGCTGGGGTCTAGGGGAAAATAGGTATAAAGAGATGCAATTTCCAGCAGTCTTAACATTGCAGTTTGTGCCTATGTATATTTCTAAATTGAGCTATAAGTTTTGGTCCTAAATCTTGGTTAATGCAGAGAAGAGGATTTGGAGAGCAAAGGAGGTTCAGGGCAGTGGACAGTGTTGCCTAAAGATTCTTTATATGGGTGAAAAGGAAAATAGGTAAGTATGTTTTAGAGTTATAAGAAGCTGGAGTGGTGGATGCAAAGGTACTGGGGCAAGAGTAAGATTAGTGGGAGTTAGAAAGCTTATACACGGATGAGGGATCTGGGTATAGAAGGTGTCCTGGCATAGACACTGGAAATACTGGGAAATGTCAGGAAAAAGTATCATACATGGATTCCATCATTGTAAAACCTTGTCCCTTGTTATAAATTGACCCTGTTTTTCCTGCTGAAACAGGGAAAGGTTGTCCTCTGATTTCCAAGTTTCCTTTAATATATTCCACTCGAATGATCATTCACTGTTGGTGTCTTGCTTTCTAGTCTGAAACACGGTGAACCTGCCAGGTTTGTGTGTACCTCTGTCTGCACACACAGAGAGTTACTGCCAGCCCAGCCCTGCCTCCGGCGACCTGACAATCTGTGTGTGTTTGAGTGCATGGTCAAGATCAGGGATTAAAAAAGAAATGGTATGCTTAAAGAGAGAAAGAAGGATAAAAGCAGAATTTCAAAGTGTCAGAGGTTCTGCAGGTCGCACACTTTCCACCTGGAAACATGTGCTGCAAATCCTGCGTGCTTGATAGATATGCAGCCTCTCCCTGCTGCACGGTGGACAGTGAGCAGTAAGCAAAGGGAGAGCTAAGAGCCAGCAGCAAAAACTTCCACCTGCTCTGAGGACTCCCTGTGGTGGGGAGGCGGGGGGAGAAAGAAAGTTTTTGCACATCAGAAAAAGCTTTTTTATTTTATCTTTCTGCTATTTCCAATGGTTTCAGGTCCTGGTGCATAAACACCTAAATTACACAGGTCTACTTACATAGGAGGAATATACTCATTGTGACTGTTTCACGCCCTTCAGCTCACTCTGGGATTATCCCCAAGGGGCAGTGAAATTTTTGTATGAAAGAAAGAAGTACCTGTGAATGGCCCAGATACCATCTTTACTTCCTTCACTTCATGCCCCATCTTACTGCACTTTTGCTGTACTTGTCAGTAACCAGAATTGTGTTTTGGTGTGGCGCTTACAACTATAGGAATATATTTTCCCTATAGGAATAAAAGCCCTGAGTTTAAATAGGAATGTCTGTCTTTCCCTTTCTGAAAAAAAACAAAACAAAACTGGTGGAAAAACATATATGATATCACATTACTTAGGTAGGAATGGCCAGTATCCTGCAAGAACTGACCCAGAGTCCAGCAAGTCCAACAGCCAGCAGGTGCCCCCAGTTGGCTTCAGAAGATGCAAGAAATGACCTTTGATGCAGTGCAGAACATGGACTGAAGTATCACCCTGTTAGCAAAGATTGGTCATGTGATTTTAATCGGGTAATTGCCAGCACCAATGACACAGCCTTGGAAGAGGCTGTCATAGAAACCAGTGACCCTCCTTTTGAACTAAAAGCAAGACTACTGGTCAGCCATCCCTGTGGCAACTCCCTTGTGGGTCAGAGCAGTATTCGCTTTTGTATTTAACTGTATTGATCAAAACTGGAATGAGCAAATTTAGCCCTTTTATTCTGGTCACAGTGCAAGTAGTTTCTAGAAAGAGACATAGCCTGCAAGATTATCATACTCATCACGTGGCTTTCTGAGTGGGTAGCTGAAACATTTTAAGTAACCAAAAATAATAGTAGGGAACATACGATAGCTTTTTGTTATGATTTTTATTTCATAGGATAGTCTTTAGCTAGTTATTCATGCTGAAATTCATTACTTTCAGGACTCACAAATATATTTTATGACTATCTAACAGCTTGTCTGCTTATTGGAACACAGCCTCACAAATAGCAGCACAGAAGCATTCGCAAAATTAATTTAATTAGTATTCTACCAGCTCTGGAGCTTAACTGGTGTGAATAGGTGTTGCATAGGCAGTATAGTTTAATGGTTCCTGGGGTGTTTTAACTCAGGGCTGAAAAGCCTAGTTTTTCAGCCTCTATGCTTGTAGAAGAAGGGTCACAAAATCTTTCGGTATGCCCAGCTGTAAATGGTATGCATATATTTAGGTAGCTTAACTAAAATTGGTAGCATGCTTTGAAATATTTGATGAAAGCTGCTTTACAGTGTGAGCACAAAGTATTATAATTAGAAACATTACATTATCAGCAGTGTGGTTTACAATGATAAACGATGAACTTCTGGCTTTAGGAGGTAGGTTGTTTTTTTTGTTTGTTTTAACGTAAGTATGCAAGAAATCTGAAATAGACAAAATAAGGACATAGATGTAAAGCAAATAACAGTGATGTTAACTTTATTAAAAAGCTTCTTTGTGGTATCAGGCAGGAAGTGAAACTGCTTTCAAACTGCTAATATTTCTCAATCATTTCATGCACCAGCAATCTTTGAAATAGGTTTTCTGTTGGTTTTTGCAAAATGTTCAGATGAGCAGATAAAAGTTCAGACATAAGGCAAAGGTAGTAATTTTTCTTGGATTTCACTAGCCAACTGTTTCATTCTGTAATTCAAAAAGTGACCTTAGAATGCATCTCCAAGAACAGATGCACACACTGAAAGTTTCAGCCCTATTTTTACAGGGTCATTCCTCTTTATAATCCAGCAGCAAGTGCTCTATGCTAGCAGCCAGCTAACCAGCTTTGGGTGTTGACTCATGATAACAGAGTTCAATCAGAGATAGCTGAAGTAGAAACGGCTCCCAGCGATCTCCCCCACCCTCTGCTGGGGATGCTGCCTTGCCCCAGGGCTGGCTGCAGGTGGGTGTGTGCCTGCACCCCGGCCAGGGAAGCTCACAGCCTGCTGGATTCATGTGAGCTCCTGCTGATTTCAGGCTGTAAGCCCTGCTGACTCAAGAGGGGATACTTGTTCTGCTAAACTGTCTCTGGGATGGTAGCTTCCAACAGAGGGACAGAGACGACAGCTGGCAATGGTAAATGCTTCATCCATCCTGGTTAAATCTGCCAGTGAATGTGAATCAACTCTTTTCTGGCTCTGAGTGTCATGTTATGCTGATCCCAGAGGGTCAAGTACAAAAGTATTGAGCACTTAGAAATACTAAATTCCCTTACTGGGTGAATAAATGGGGCTTGAGAGCATTTGGTGATAGGGCTGCTCAAAAAAACTTACATTAAAACTGTTGTTTGACAGAGAAATAGTTTTCTTCATTAGAAATGGAAAGCTAGAAAACTGAAACTTCAGCTAACATGTTCACTGCTGCACCTGGGTCAGACTCGGAAAGCACAAGGGCTAAGTGTTAATTAGATATTTCTTGACTCAGTAATTCTTGCTAAAAATGCTGCGTGTGGGGCATCTAGAAGAGCAGCAGGTGTTGTGGTAGATTTTGCTTGTCTAATCTTGTAGTTTCTAGACACCAACACCCCAGTCTTTGCATTTATTCAACCAGAAAAGGTTTATTCTTGCTGTATGAAAATGGAAATTAAAAGGTAGAAAAAACACATGCAATTCAAAATTTCCAAGGTAATTCCATTTCACAGTGTTCAAATGTGATCTGGTCTGAACATTTATTTGGTTACATTTCAGTCAAATCTTTGTGTAAATTTTGGCAAATTGAACTCGTGGTAAATTGAGAGGCAATTACATTTTTGAGAACATTTGGAGACCTTTTTTGAGAATGGAAACACCTTAATTTTCACAATATGTATGTTAATAAATGTTAACAGTGTCTCCTGGGTCTAGATACTGGCCTGGGATTTGGGAGACCTGGATTCAGTTATCTGTTCATTGTATGGTTTCAACATATCACTTTGTTTTCCAGTGCCTCACTTCAGCATCTGTAGAACAGAAGTGTTGTGTGTGCCTCGCAGAGGTGTTCTGGAGATCAGTACATTGAAGAGTGTGATGTGCTCAATTCCTGTGGTTGTACAGGACAGTGAAAACCTGAAGGCTGTACATTTGTTGGTCTTTGGATTCCCATTCTTGACATTTTGCTTTGTCAAACAGCGAAAAATCACAAAGTTCTCTAAAATCATAGCAATCTGCTGTCCCTGCTCTGTTTGCATGCTCCAAAGCCTGTAATTTTTTATTAGAATCTTTGCAGTGACTTCATATACTTTGTGTTGGACTTTAATGACCTCAGGACCCATATGGACGGGTGTGTTTATTGTTGTGTGCTGAACATCCTCACATTTCACGGGCTGATCTCAAGACTGCTGAGAGCTTGTCAAAGTCTGCGTTCGTTAGCTGCAATGCACTTGTTTGATATCCACAAATTTCATGAAAATGATGCTAACAGGAAGAAAAGCATTTGGTACATAAAAAGGGTTGTTCCATTTGCTTCACTTGCTCCTCGGAACATTTAGGTAACTAATGCTAGTAAGGTAAAGCCTACCAATATCATGCTGTGTTACAGGAGGGCAAACAGACTCCTCAGTATCACAGATGATATAATTCATAGGACAAGACAACTAAAAGGAGGGGGTAAAGCCTTTCCAAGCCTTGCATGGAGTCAATGGCAGCAGGCTGTGCTCTGGATATTCCAGGAACCTTGATTCATTATCGTTAGTGCACTGTTTGCACAGCATTTGTGAATGCTGTAGAAATGTTTATAAACAAGTGTCAGATAACAGAAGTACTTGATGAGCTCTCTAGTCACACAAACTGCAGATTGAGAGGCACTGATGATGATGAGAAGCTAAATGATTTCTAACACAATTTAAAGGAAATGGAAAGGGATGGTATGGTTTGCACCTGAATGAGTTTGTCAGCTCTAAATGGTTCAGTTCTTAAATCTGTTTGGTGGAGCAGGTTGGGACTTTTAAGATCGTAGGATCATTCAGGTTAGAAGGCACCTTAGGAGGTCTCTTGTCAAACCTTCTGCTCCAAGTGGGTCAGCTAAAAGATCAGACCAGGTTACTCAGAGTTTTGCCCTGCTTGATTTCTACTGCTTTTATTGCAAAAAAAAAATAATTTTCCTGAGATCTGAACTCTTCTTCTTACAATTTATGCTCATTGCCCTCCCATTATGTACCTCTGTGAAGAACCTGCCTCCATCACCTTGATAACAGCTGACCAGCTTTGGGTGTTGATTCATGATAACAGAGTTCAATCAGAGATAGCTGAAGTAGAAACGGCTCCCAGCGATCTCCCCCACCCTCTGCTGGGGATGCTGCCTTGCCCCAGGGCTGGCTGCAGGTGGGTGTGTGCCTGCACCCCGGCGAGGGAAGCTCACAGCCTGCTGGACTCATGTGAGCTCCTGCTGATTTCAGGCTGTAAGCCCTGCTGACTCAACCTCCTCGTAATCACTGGGGGCTGCTGTTAGTCCCTTTGAAACCATCTCTTCTCTAGTCCGAACAATTCTCCCTCCCTCAGACTCTGCTCATTGGGCAAGTGCTCCAGTCCAGTGGTCTTCTGCTGAACTCACTCTGGTTTGTTTATATGCTGCTTCTCTGTCATACAGATTTATGGGAAGATACCTAAGTAAGTAAAAAAAAAATAATTCCATGGGAAATTTCAGTTTTCCCTATAGAAAACTGTTTCCAGTTCAAATGTGGTCCATGCCAGCAGCCAATGGGCTGCAGGGCATCTGGCCTCACTGGCTCTGCAGTGTTGCAGCCGTGGTTGGGACAGATTGTCAGCCCATGTTGCCAATGGCCTCACTCGGTTCCAGGACTGCTGAAACATTACTCTGGAGTTTCCAAAATGAGGTACTGTATCATTTTAGGGAGGAGAATTTCCAAAACTGCAACATTTTCTTCTCTGAATTGACTTCTCGTTCAGTTCCCCTTTTTCCTTCCCCCTGCCCTGAAGTAATTTTGTTCAGAATTAACTTTAAAAAAGATACAGGCTGAACCTACAAATTCTTTTATTTTAACTTACCTAGAGGATTGTGAGAAATGGGCAGGAGGCTCTGTCATTAGTAAGGTGTTTGTTTAACAGAACAAAACTATTTCCCACTTTACTGTAGACTTCAGATTCTGAACAATTATTAACTTGTAGCCTTCCTTCCTGTCTGCCTTCCTGCCTTCCTTCCTGCCTGCCTGCCTGCCTTCCAGCCTGCCTGCCTTGCAAAATAACAGTAATATAATCATTTTTTAAATTAATAATTGTTCCATTATAGACATAATACTTATTTTTCTCATGCTGGCAAACTCAGAGTGTCCAAGGCAAGCTAGAGAAGGGGCTGTATTGGTAGTCATGGTGCAACACCTAAATTGACTTCCTTTCCTTCTCTCATCCTCCTTGCTCTATCACCAGGCCAGCAGCCATGGACTTGGGCTAAGTTGACTGTCTGAGGTAGGTGATGTCATCCAAAAAGCCATATGTTTCTGCCTGGTATGGTTTTGTATTAAGAAAATGAGGCAAAAGGACCAGTAAATTTCATTCATCCACAGAGGGTGCCTCCCAGCATGAGGCTGAGCTGGTGGACTTCTGTGCCACAGGAGGTTGTAAATGCGAGTGCCATGCTGGATTGAAAAGGGCCTAGGAAATGTTATGAACAGTTGTAACATTTGAAGTAATAAGACAGGCTTAATTAAATCTAATATTTCAGGACATTGGCTTGTCTCTGTAGGGATCAGGAAGGATTTTCCCTTATCCGTATGCAGCATTTTGTAATTGGCCAGATGCATTATGGGGTTATTGTCTTTCTCTAAGTCTGAGGCAGTGATTAAACACCCCTGCTAGGAGTGGAATGCAGGACACTGCTCACAGCTGGCCAGATGTGGCATGGCAGATTTAGTCTTCTTTTAGACAGTCAGTTGCTTTCCTTTGTAATTTTTACTGTAATTCTTGCAATATTTGATGTTTTTCTAGCTCCTGGATGAAGGTAATGGCATGGAGAATCTCAGCTCTCACCAGAATACTGATTTTTTAGCCTTTCTATCTAGTATCTATACTAGTGTTTCTAGTATAGTAAGGTTTGAAAACATGACCAAACCCTCTGAAATAGAAGAAAACCCAGGACGTATTTTACTGCATTGTATATTGCATTGTTTGCTAGTAGTATCATTGCATGTCCCAACTCAGAGATTTTACTAGGGCAGGAGAATGTGGAAGAGGGTCAGAGGAAACCTGATCAGCCTGTTGTATCTTGTCTGGTTGAAGAAGGCATATTAAAAGCAATCCAATTCTTGTGCTGTGTATCTACAGAAAGGCCAAGATTGCTTTCATTAAAATCTCTCTTTCTAAAATTCTTTATAAACGATTTATAAATCATTAAGATTGCTACTAATTGTCACTGACCATTTTTCACAGTGAACTAGCAGCAAAAATACATATGGTACTGGCCATTTATTAAATAAGGAAAGGCTAGTCCCTACCCTGAAGTGCTTACAGGTATTGCCCAGCATTTGTGTTGGGTGATGCAGGGAATATGAGAATGATTCCAAATCAGTTTAGTGTGGAAGCTTCTGATAATGTTTTAGTAATACAGACTTTATGCAAAAATTCAGCTTTCTTCTCAATAATTAACACTTGTGAAAGGTATAAGATGTATTTATTATGTCGTGATAATGGCATATGAGCAGAATATAAGGGGTTGTGTATGCATGAGAGGTTTTCACCTGCAAGTTGACTTTTAGTTCTTTTTTAAAATACTGAACAAGTAATTTCTGTTGTATTAATTTCCTCTTAACTGTTTGCAAGACAATGACACAGTGAAACGTTTAGGTTGTGTTGTGCATGGAAATCAAAACTGCACTACTCAGTACCTGCAAATCTTTTAACAGTAAATTTTCTGATGTATGAAAAAGTTCTTTGCAGAATTTGCAGAAGCTTGTCTGGTAGGCACATGCATCTGTGTATTAGCAAATTATTTGCTTTTAAGTCAAAGTAAATGAAGAAAAAGTACTAATGACACCCAGAGCCACTGCAAAATGGTTTCAGTTTCTTGAACAGTGCACCTAGATGTGAATCATCATATTTTCACTGTCAGAAGAACTTGAGTGGTTTTTCCTCAGGCTAACAAAGGTACATGTCAACTGTCTGAATACAAAAGCTCAATGAAGGCAACACACAGTTTTTTTACCATGAGGTAAACTCCCTCAGGTCAACCCCATGCAGGGGTACAACACTCATCTTGGCAAGTCACTTCATCGTAAAACTTGTAGTGTCTCACCATCACTGTTTTTTCATCTCAAGGTACCTGATGTGCGTGTCAGCTACCCTGAGGTAAAAATGCTGCTCTTTATCAGCAAGCATGAGCCCTTAGATGAGTACGTGCAGGCCAACACCATGCTCCCTGGCTGTCCCCAGATGTCACAGTCAGCCTGTACCTTTGCTTACCCCATCTTTTTTCTGCCTCTCCAGTGCTTTTCATGATGCAGATTAAGTCCAATGTGCCTCACAAATTCATTTCAGCCCAGGTCTTTCAACAAACCTGACTCATAAAAGGTTCTTAGGCTGTTAGAGGGGTCTTTTAAACTAGTTTCAGAAACATGTTGTTGGAAATCACCATGTGGTGTGTATTCTGCAGCCCCAAATGCACTGTAGGCACTGAAGGCTCCTCTCCTCATGCTTTTTCCCCTGTGGGCTGTCTCCAGGCTCCTCTCCCATCCATCTACTGCTTCTTCAGCTGTTCCTCCTGGCCACAGTTTTGCCCGCATATGCTTGGAGTATCCCCATTTACATCTCTACCAGGAAATAGGGGCTTCCTTATCTCTCCCTCTCATCTCCGTCTCATTTGCTGAAAGACCCTTATTTGTTCCTGTGCTAGGAGCTGGGAATACACTTTTCCTTCCAACCAGTCTTATCTCCCAGATAGAGCAAAAGAAGAAGTAAATTATTCAGTTGCCCACATTTTGGCAGTAATGGGGTGAAAAGCAGATTGTTAATAGCAACTGTTATTTTTCTTTTCAGTATATAAGCCATTGCAGGGGGAAATAAAGGCATTGGTTTGGCTGTGGAGAAGTGAGCGATTGCATGCATTCTGCAGATTTCTCTTTGGGTGAACTGGTTGTCATCAAAATCATATGGTCTGTGCTTTGATTTATAGAACTTCTTCTGAACATTGGGCTTGCCTGGAGATGACGTTCAAAAGTTCCCATATTACAGGCAGACAGATGAATGCCCTCAAGCTGAAAGTAAGACCTTGCTTGACTCAGAAAACTGATGTCACTTTCCTGGTGTTGTTATTGAAGGTAGCATTGTACTCCTGTGTATCTGAACATGACAGCAGTTACAACATGGGTAAGTGCTTATAATCAGCTGTGATAGTGTTTATTTTAGAAGTTGACTGAATCACTAGGAACCTGCTTGCTGAATGGTTTTATCGGGTAAAACTGTTGCCTTACAGCTATGTAAACTTACAGACAACCAGAAAATGATGTGGTACAAAGGCATCACAGCACCTTAAATATATTCAATGTTCTAGGAATGGAGAATGTCTTGATTCAGCAGGTTTTATCTGAGAACACTGCTTGTTAACTACTCTTTTTCACTTCTGTCCTAATTTTCTTTTCCCTAGTAAGATTATGTTTTCCCATCTCCTCTTCCCCTGTAACTCGAAATCTCTAGTATTCCAATGTACCTCTGCCACCACTCTACAATCCTGTTACTGAGTTATTCTTCAATATTGGTCATTGTCTTCACCTACCACAAAGCTTTAGCAGCAAAGGGCCCGAGTGTTCCAGTCATGTCTGTTTGACTCCCTAGATGTGACTCTAAGCTCTGCTAAACCTGCCCAAGGTCAAACGCTTGATTTGTTTGTGAGTTCAGACTTCTTATCCCAGGTCCTGTGAGTGATCTCTTCATGTGGGTGGCCTGTGTGCTAAAAGGTTGGGCCTTGCATTTTTCTAGCCAAGTCACGTGTGGGCCTCTGGAATCTCAGAAATTTTCCACTTGATGGAAGGGGACTTCAGAAGTACTGCTATAAGTACTTGGAAATATAGGCTGAGAAAATGTTTCAGTGTCCTGATACCCTACTCTCCTGGTCACTTTTGGAAAATGGTAGCATATTTCTTTGAAACAGCAGTTTGGCATACTCATGAGTAGGAGGCTGGTTTTGACTAGGGTTTACTTGTCTGTCAGCAGAAATGTCACAAGAGCTTGGAAAGCTGCAAGGTGCAACTTCAAACTTGAATCAGTTACATCATTACACTTTGTTTTTGGTGAATTTTGAATTGGCCCTTAAGTAACAATGAGAGCTTCCTGAGCTTCAGGATGCTGTGAAGGCAACTCTGGCCTTTAGAAATCAATCTGTTAAAGGTTCAGCAGATATATTGAATATGACTTTTGGATTGCTCAGTTTAAGTTGCAAGTCACTGTTTTTGACAGCAGTACAGGCTTATATTATTAGAGAATGGCCTTAGCAGAGGCAAAATACCATTTACAGGTGACAGAAATGGTCAGCTTCCTTGGCCTTTAAGGAGAACCTTTTCAGGTTTTTTCACAAGGAAATACAAGTTTACAGTTCTTGAACACAGGCAACTTAAGTGTGAAGGCTTCTGTAAGCAATATGGTGGGTCATTAAAGGTCCACGGAGGAGGCAGTAAGTGGTGACAAGTATCTGCAGGTGAAAGCCAAGTAGATAAATATAAAGTACTTTGGCACCTGTTTTCTTATCTAACCTTTTAAGATTGTCATTAACAGTTTCCTGTTTATCCTGCAGCTGAAATCTCTGCTCACCTTGAAGAAGCTGATATTTTGGTGGGAAGACTCATTAGGAACTGCATCTCAGCAATTGGGCAGTCAGCCCTGAGGTTTTATTCCCATTTATAGATTGGATGACTGCTTTACACAATCAAATGTTGCTGAATCCTGATATTTTTGGTCATCAGAGCTTACTTGCTTTAAAGCTAAAGGTTGTGTGATTTTATTTATTTAATTTTTCTTCTGTTTCTTTTTTGGGGCCCATTTTAAGATTAGCGAAGAGGTATCTCAAGGGGTTTAAGGTTAGCTTACGCTATACAAAATTACACACAATAGGAAATCTGGGGACTTCTCTCTCTTGCTTCAGTGACTCTAGCAAGCTTGCCCAGCAATCCTACAGGGACATGGGTTTGGAGCAGAGCCAGCCAGTGAAGTTAGCAAGCAGAATTCCTTATGACTCCACCTTTTTTTTTTTCTTTTTTTAATTGGTATTGCCCTAGCACAGGCAGCAAAAGTAACGTGTTTCAACTTGTTTCCTTGTCTATTCTGTTGGTTACCCACTTTCTTTTCCCCCAGTTCAGGGAAAGTGGGGAAGAAAGGTTTGCTTGTGCCCAGCAGCACTGCAGGTGTCTGTCCCTCTGAAAGAGTCCCAGCGGTGTGGGCGTGCAGGAAAGAAAAATCCCCAGTGACTTCACCCAGCTTGGCTTGTGGTGGTTACTCACAATGAGGTAATTTTATTTTATTTATTTTTTTTTTAAGCTCTGCATGTTTAATGTTACATCTGATTTTTTTTTTATTTTTTTTTTTATATGAGTGAAACTGAAGCTTCGGGACTGATTCAGGGAGTTTTCTCTGCAGAATAGTTTTGGTGAGTAAACACAGATAAGAGGAAGCTGGGTTAATCCAATAGCTCCTCCCTCGAGGGCAGGTGCAGCAATGTGGCTCAAGGTACAGAACAGAGGAAATGCCTTGTTTACACAGGTGATCAGAGCAAAGTGGCCAAAATTGATATAATGGTATTAGTTTGCAATGCAAAGCCCTACTTTCTCAAGGCTTCTCTTTGCAGCCGTCCATAGCACATCTCTGTTCTTTCACCTCCAGTTGGTCAGGCATCCGGTTGTGGGTGACTTCCCAGCTCCTTTTCATGATCTCTTAGTAGCTGCATTGCTGCAGTGCAGCTTGGACTGTGCTGTGTTAACCTATGAGGATTATTAAAATAAACTCTGAGTCATGTTTGAGCTGTATGTGGGATAAGATGGTTATCAAGGTTTATTTTTTCATATAATTAGGTCTCTTAAACATTACCTTGTTAGATATCTTCTGTGACTGTTGGAAAAGTCCTCAGGGGGCTAGCGGCTGTTTGTTTTCAAGGGAAGTTCACATGATAAATAGCATAGAGAAACTTGACATTCTGTGAAGGGTTTTTTATTAATGACAATTAACCAGGCATTTTTCTTAAATCCTTGGTTCTTCTCCAGCCTTTCCAATACTATTAGAGTTCTGGTATTCTATAGCAAGTAAGAACATAACATTACAACTGTCTGTTCACACATGGAAGACTAGGGAACTGCATTCAGAGCCCATCAGATAGGAGGGTAAGAGGCTGCTTAGGTTTGTATGAAGCCACTTCGAAGTTTGGCAAGCTGGGCTGGTGTTACTTGGCCTAAACTGAACTCTTACTCCTATCAGCACTGCTGGGTTTGTAATGGCTCTAAGCAACTCCTTTCCATTGTGATGGTGAATGTTTAGCACCCAGGATTTCAAGCATGGTCTGTCTTTGTCTCAGTGGTATTCCTCTACTTTCTCCATGCTGTAGGGGCTGCCTGGGAATCGAATACTGTGTGCTTTCCCCAGCCCTGAAGCAGTGTGAGCTTTCTGTGATGCCTGTCCCCTGCCCTCCTTTGCTCACGTGGCTGTCCACTGGCTCACCTCCATTTCTCAGTGCCTCTATCTGATAAGACCGGTGCTGTTTAGATATGTTTTTGGGAGGTGTCAGAAAATATCCAAGGAGACATAGTTTTTTTTTTAGTCATCTTTTCTTCTAACCTCAGTCAGGAAATCTTGCTCTTCAAATTCTATTTCTCCAGGGATCACCACCATTCTCCCCTCCTCCTGTCTCTGCCCTTACTTCCCCTTCAAAAACAGGAATAACTGGCTTGCTGCTCCTGCTCAGAGCTCGTGGTCCACTGGGTGTGTGGGACACCACATGTGAAGTAGGAACTGCTCTAAGAGGAAAAAATAAGATGTTGCTGGTCTTCTGAGGTATACTTCTGCCTTTCAGCTTTCCACTGTTGAATTATCTCTAACTGCCACATATTTTAGGTGAGGTGGTTAGATAGAGCTAACTGCATAATATGATCTCTCCAGTGATAGCTTTTACAGTCAAACATTGTGAAGTTTTTCCATTTCTTTCTTCATCTTTTTCCAGTTTGTATTCTCTAGGTTTTTGTGTTTTTGTTGTTGTTTGCTAGTACTAGGATATATCTAGGAGGTATTTTTGGAAAGACTGGTGAATCCAGAATGCTCATGAATTTTAGTAGAAGTGCCTTTTTTTTTTTTTTTCCCCCGTGCAGAGCTATGCCAAAGGTGCATACATTATTTAATACTTGTCAGTATTCTCCTCAATTCAAGAGTTTCAGATTTGTAGTCAGGGACAAGGAGGACATAACATGGTATAAGTGATCACACTTGTATCAGGGGCAATGAGAAGAGATCATGAGGTTGGGATTAGTTTCTCTGTGTGATTTGATGAGTTGATCCATTATTAATCTGCAAACAGGAAGAAAAAGGGGATAATTAACAACAAACATGAAATTTGGAATGCATAATTTGTCTAGTCAAAGCTGCAGATTAGCTGTATTTTCAGATTCAGAGACTATTTGGAAAGGTTAAAGCTAGGAGGAGTTCTGGAATAGGCTGCATTAGCAAACTGGTACATTATTTACTCTGGCAAGGTTTTCAGCTGTAGGGAAAGCTATTCCAGGAGGTGTTAGTCTGGGCATGGTCAGCACTGGCTCAGAGTTTGTAGAAAATGCAGATTCAGGAGATTACTGGGCACGGAAGCAGACTTCAGGAGTTGTAAGGCACCTCAGAATGTCAGCCTGTTGGACTATTGGATCTGCTGAGATGTTCTGTTCTCCTCTCTGGAAAAGAGGAATTGGCCCGTGGTGTGGAATGACTAACAAATTGTCCCTGAGGACTGGCCAGTTAGGTAGGAAAATCTTATTTACCTTAAAAAAACGCAACCTTTTTTATGCATATTCAAGATGCTAATAATAAACTGTCAGTGGAGCTCTGCTGCCCGCTCGTAGCTGTGGTCGTCTCCCCTCCGTGGTATGACTGAGTGTTAGCATTTGTCAATTCACCCAAACTACTCATGCCCTAAAACGAACAATCTGGCCATCAAATCTCTCCTGGGAGGTTTGGACATGAGTCATGGAAGAGGTTTTGAGTCCATGCCACAAGTCATGGGAATTGTGGAAGGAAATTATTATATGCTAGATTTGTTTTATAGTAAACCACATAGTGTCCTAGAATTAGGCCCCTACTTTACATTCTCAGGAGCCAAGTCAAGGAATAATAACTCAGATGAAATTCCTCTTGCAGTTGGAAAGTTTGGCTGTCCTAAACATAATTTAGGTTTTCACTTTGCTTCTTGTTTACAGTTTCTTTTCTTCCTCATATATTTTTTCTTTGGATTCAGACTTGCTCTTTCAATGAAAAACCTGCCTTTATTCCTTGAGTGACTGGTCAGTACTTTTCTTTTGGTACTTATTTCTCTTCTCATGTAGTTAGAGATATTTGGGTGAGCATCCTTACTTCACATTCTGGTCCATACAGGTTTTTTTTGCTGCTGCAGTGTCACAGGGGAGACAAGGGTTATGAACATCTTTCTGGAGGTGGCAGATACCCAGAGTAGGCCCCATTTAAGGCTGGGTTTTAGTACACACTGCCCCAGGAGCCAAGGGCCTTCAGTACATCACAAACATAAACCAGGCAAAGGGCCAGTGAACTGAGCTGCAACAGAATGTCCATTTGCTATGTGATTGTCCACTCTAAGTCACTGGTGGAAAAAGTAGACTGATAAACTCTGTGTACTGATTTCCAAACTGTAGTAATTTCACTAGCGTGCCTTAAACCTGCCCCGCGTTCCCCCCCCCCCCCCCAAAAAAAAACAACCCACAACAAAACCCACAAACCAAACCCCACAAAAACCCCCCCCAAAACCCCAACCATAAACCCCAAGCTCTGCAGAAAGGAGGGCAAAACTTCCAGGGAGATACTGCATTTATTCTGCCAGAAATATGTTATCTGCAATATCTCAGGTAAGGTCTTCTGCAGGAAACTAAAATAGTTTGTGGGAAGAACTCTTAAACTAGCCTTAAGGAATCAACATGACATTTTCTTATTTTGTAGAACTTACTTTTATGTATGAAAAATAATTAAAAGGAGAATACAATTAAGCTGAAATTAACTAAGGCTGGATAGACTCACCATAGGAAGCGATGATATCTGGGGCTTAACAAAAAACAACTTGTCACGCTAATCCAAATGGTATTTTGATATATGTACTGAGCTTAAAAGAACTAATATTCAATTTATAGGAATAAAAGATACTATTTTGGAACTTACTATTTTCTGAGGCACAGCTGAATGGTGAAACCAAGCTTTTCCATGCAGATATACGTCATATGCCACCAAATGAGACCTTTATGCTTCCACCTGCATATTATGGCTCTAATAAACACGTTATCGGCTCATGAAAATGATGGCAAACAGGTGACTGGAGGATTTGATAAGTCAGCAGCAAAGATTAACAGATTTTTCTCAGGAAAAGGTAAGAGAGTTTCCTTTATTTAAAACAATTGCAGCATGTGAATTTACTGCACTTAAATCATTACTGGCAATTAGTATGTGTCAGAAAGGTTGCAGCTGGCTCCAATTACAGGTAGAGCTTTTAGAAGCTGAACTTAATTGTATGTGTGATAGTGAGAGGCTGAGCAATGCATACCAGTGTAATGGTGCTCCCAGTGTAGAAAGGAGGGCAAGATGTTATGAGCTGGGACCTGATTATTTTAACTAGGCCTAGTCCCTGCCTTCTGGGAAATTGACATTGTAGGGGAAAATTGCTGGGAACACAGCAGTTCATCTTGCTGAGCTTCTTCAGGTGGTGGGGAGAGCTTAGAAACTATGCAATATATGTAATACTTCTCCTTTGTCCCTCTACAGTAGGTTTGCCCAATGTAAAGTCTTGCAAGTCATAGCCAACCTGGGCTGCATAATTCATCCAGCTTGAGGCCAGCTCCCTGCTGCAGCTGTTTGCAGAGAGTGATTTGCAGACTGCCTGGATTTTTGGATGTAAATTGTCTTCTGTGAAAAACTCTTTCCTTTTATGGTGGCACTGTTTTGGACTCTCTGGTATAAGGCTGTGTGCTCTAGTCACGTTATCAGGATCTCTCTCAGTTGTGTGATGGGCTATGGCCATGTACCTTCACCCTGGTCATGGACCAAGATCACTTTTTTGTCATTCCAATTGTCTCTCTGGTTGCATGAGTGTTTCTTGTTATGTGGCAAAATATTTTGAATAGAAGACTAGGATCTCCCTGATCATATGTTATGAATGGGGATCACTATGTTGATTGCCCTTGCTGTAAGAAGCAATGTTGTTTACCTTGCCAGAGAAATTTGTCTTCAGTGCTCTTGAAGTTTCAATTATAACCACAACTGGCATCTCCTCATGAGCTGTGTTGCTTTGCATAATTCTTGTGCTCCGTTACAGGAGCCTTAAAGCATAGAGGTTAAGTATTAATATTCCCATTTAGGGATTCAGTGCTGCATATAAACCTGATGTCTGTCTCTCTGTCAAGATGATGCCCTCAGATGGAGCCCAGGCTTACTACTGGCTTGTGAAGGGGCTTGTGTACATTTAGTTGGGAGAAGGGAGAGGGTGGAAAGCATGCTACCTCTTCGACTCTTTTCTTCCTTTTCTCACATGCCCACTGGAGGAGAGAGGAAAAACATTTGTGATCCACATACTGCTGAATCTTAGCTTCCTTTTTCCAATAGAAAATTGTATCCAGATTATTGAATTTTGAAATATTTTATGGGACAATTTCAACTGTATGTTACTATTGGCTGAACTTACTCATGAGCTGTGGTATGACTGTTTTTGTGTCTCCTTGTGCATTAGCCAGCAAATAGCGCTTGTGTGGGCAGGAGGCGGCATTCTGCAGTGTGCTTGTACTTGGGCTGATGCATGGGGTGCAAGCATCTTATTGATTCTTTGTATTGCTCATAAACCCATGTCTGATCAGCAGGATATCTACCATGAAACTCATTAGAGCTGCTATTTTGGGAAAGCAGGGTGATGTTTCCCATAACATGTGCTAATGTGAAAAGGATGCCACGCTTGTAAAACTAAACTGAAACTTTGGTGGAGAAGCATTAAGCGTTCCAGCAGTGCACACAAACCAACTTGCAAATAATTCTTCCGAAGTCTTCCTTCTTACAACTTTTCTACTTACATCCAAGTTCCACAAATGTTGCTATAATGTTGATAATCTGTTTTAAATCACTAGCTCTTTTCCTGGGATTTTGATATGGTAATAGTAATAAAATAACAACTGGGACCTGGGAGAAGAGTCCTAAAGTCTTCCTATGTGTATGCACTTTTTTTTTGTTTCAGCACCAACGGAGGTACTAGCTGCTGTGTAGTCAGCTAGGATATTTATTTGGAAAAAGTGTTAGTTCATTGTGTGAGGCTTTTGCAAACAGAAACACCACTGTCTGTCTCCATGTGATTTGTTCAAAAGCAGCATGCCCATTTTGACATAAATGTATGCTGCCTCTACAGTAAATGATCTCTTTTAAGTCCAGTAGCAAATGATCTGTTTCTCCCCATTTATTACAGTTCAGAGTGCCCACAGTGCCATGAGGCCTGTGGCTGGGTTTCCTAAGCAGCACCATATTGCAAATTCGTAATATTCATAAGGTAATTGCCCATCCAGCATCAACTGGGTTGTGCGGTGGTTGCCATTGTCAGTTCCTGAGCACAGAAGTGCCAACAGAGGAGGTGGAGATACAAAAGAAACTTTGAATATGTTAAAGCAACACATGCTACATTCATCTCCCAGCTTTGTCTCAGGATAAAGGCCTGCTGTTTGTGTGAGAGGGATGTCATGTTTGGGGGTGCTTAGGACCATTCAGCTCAGTGAGAGGGGTGGGAGTGTTTGGAGGTGAGCTATGTTAGCCATTATTGATGCTAAACCTAACATTTTTTTTATGCTTAACTGTGCACAGGGAGCTGAACTTCAGCATTACTGGGCCCAGTCAGGAGCCGCAGAAAATGGGAAAGGTAAGAAGTGCTCACTGGCACACATCCCTTCTCACAGACTCTCTGGAGGCCACCAGAGGGTCAGGGCAGAACTCTCTGGGATGCTGTACAGCATGCCATGAAGCAGCTATAAAAGTAACTATATGGAGAAGTGTAGTGGCATGTGAGAACTGCAGTTATGTAAGATTACCTGCAAGTTTTTCAGTGAAAAGCACTCTAAATTGTAAATTACTATTATTGCCTTAAATTACAATCAGTTTATAGCTCTGGACAATGTAGAGCAGCAATGAGAGAGCTTTCCTTCCCTTCAGCAATCCTTGCTCTGTGAAGTTACTCTCAGCTCCACAGACTCAAAGCTTCTTACATGGCTTTTCTTTCTCCCTCCCAGTTGGGACTGTCTAAAATGACTTTATTTCTAACAGTTTACTCTCATTATTATAGCTTGTGAGTGAAAAGAAAAGGCTTTAAAACATGACTTGGTTGGTCTGCAATCCTTTTTGAAAAATGAGACCTCTGGTGACAAGGCCCAAGGATCCTAGTCCTCTGGGAACAATGCTGGCTGTTCTAGAACTTGGGATGAAAATGGGGAGTCAGCGATACTTGAGGACACTTTCTTTTTTGTCCCCACTGAAGACATCAGTAACTGAAATGATCCTTACTTGCAAAGAAGCCTTTCTGGTTTAGTTTTAATTGCCCACCTTCTTATCTCCCTCCATTTCTCAAGCTGTGGTAACATGGAGTTCCCTAATGGCCCACGTGGCATTTTGAAAGCCATGGGCCATGTCTTTCTTCCTGTAAAATCTGTCAAGTGAAAAAGCAGTTTGGTATTTTCACGGGTTTGTTGTCCCCCTGTGTGGGAGGCAGTCCCTATTTTGTTTCCTCCACTGCCATTCTCATCCCCCATATTTCCTTTACAATGTCTTCTCTGTGTTTGGGCATCAATAGCTGGGTTCACCCTCCTTGGAGCTCTGACTGGTGGGGATTTGCCTTTCGTAGCAGGGCTTTTTCTGAGACCTCTTGCTCCCTTGGGAGAAGCTGTCAGCCCACACAGCTTGTCCTGAACAAGGGAATCCTTGAAGGTTTTTCTTAACTCACTTTCACAATTTTTCACAGATTAGTATTTTTTTAAAACCCTGTTATGTTGTTTTAATTGAGTCTTGCCACCAAAACAAATGAACATTGTGTCACCACATCTCAGTTCCTTTCATACAGCCACAGCTAAGAGAGTTTGGAGACCGTGCTACCTGCAGAAATGTTGAAGCCAATGCTATGTATAATCGTGATGGATTACATTTAAGCTACTCTGTACATAAATCTGGTCACACCAGAACAAGAACTGTGGAAAGTATATAACATTAATGTATACTTACTACATTCCTCCTTTCACAGGCTCCAAGGCTGGCAGGGGGGTGGGGAACTTCAAGTAAAGAGGAGTTAGATTTAAACATTTTACTAGAAATCATTGCAGTTCTTAATCAAAAGGGGGGGTGCCCTTTAAAAAACAGTGCTTCTGTGATGTACAATGGCTACTAAGAAGTAATGAGTTCTACATTTGTTGTCTTTTTATTGGTTGCAAAGAAGCTTTTCTCATTCTGTAACTTTATTGAAAAAGGCACAATTAAATAAAACCACAACAAAACACCTTGCAAACTCTGTTTAGAATTTATAGTGCAGCTTTCTACTCCCTTTGAAACCAAAGACAAAATTTCCTACTGATTTTATCAGTTGCAGTATAAAGCCATAGAAAGACAAGTAATGTTCTTTCTACCTCATGTGGAAGTGAGTTATTTGGTTTCTCCCTGGATGGTATTGGTATCTTTACAAGCATACACCAAGGACTGAATTTGGTGCCGCAATTAACATTTTCTTTATTCAATTTGCAGAACCTCTACTCAAAATGAAGGCCTAACTGCCCCACAAAGTGCAGAGGAGGAATACAGAGCAGGCAGCCACACAAGGTAGGGTATCTCCTTCTATGACCAGGGAATGGGCAGACCAGGAGATGAGTACTCAGGGTGAGGCTTTTTGAACTGCCCTGCCTAGCATTGGCACTCAGCATCTCTCATACTGCTCATCTTTCAGTGCCGCTCAGCTGTCAGTACCCCTAGGAATTTTTTTCAGGGGAGTAATTGTGGATTCAGTAATCTAACTTAAGTCCCAGGTTAGAAACTTTTGCTGAAGAGCTTGGTTAGTTCAGATGGAGGATGCCATGTTACATCAGGTGTTTTTTGGAAGAGAGTGGCTCTTAACAACCAGCTCAAAAGGAGGGAATTTCCTTTCCAGGCAGAATGAGCAGGCAGGTCTGCTGCTGATCACCAAGTCTGTGGTTTGTTTAACTGCTTTTTTTGTGTGCTGAAGGCCCTAGCTGGTGATAGGGCTGCCAGGCTCCATTGTCAACAGCGTACTGGTGGCACTAGGGCTTATATCTGACTTCCTACAGCTGCAAACACTGCCAGAGCTAAGATTTCACAATGCTTGGAACACAACCGCTGGGATGAAGGAAAGCAGCTTCTAACAGAATTCAGGCACTGAGAGAGGCTGTAAGGAAGGGTGGTTTTCTGCATAAGAGAAAGCCACTGCAGGGGGTAGACCTTGTCTGGATCCCATGTGCCCACCAAGCTGCTCTGTCATTCCCCTCTTCAGAAGGACAGGTGGGCAAGAAAATAAGATGGAAAAAACTTGTGGGTCAAGATAATGACAGTTTACTAAAGCAAAAACAAAGGCTGTGCAGAAGCCAAGGAAAACAGAAGATCTATCCTCTACTTCCTATAAGCAGGAGGTGTCCAGCTACTTCCCTGGAAGCAGGGCTTCAGCACATGTGGTGATTGCTTCAGAAGACAAATGTTGTAATAACAAATGCCACCCTGGCTCTGTCCCCTCCCAAGATCTTGCCCACCCCCCCAGCCTACTGTTGAGGAGGGAATGTTGGAGAGACAGCCTTGATGCTGTGTGAGCACGGCTCAGCAGTAGCCAAACATACTGGTGTGGTATCAACACCTTTCTAGCTACCAATACAAAGGACAGCACTTTGAGGGCTGCTATGGGGAAAATTACCTCCGTCTCAGCCAGACCCAATACAGCTGCTTATCAGAGGAGAGCTACCCCCTGATTTTCATTTACAAAGCCCACTGCCCTTGCTGAGTCTGTTGTTGGTTTCTTATGCCCTGAAATGTTTCTTTCCCAGTTCTAGCTATTATTTTACTTTGCATCTTCCAGTTTGGTGTGATTTGATGTGATGATTCATGTCTCTTTTGAATTCCTGCAATAGAGGATGACAATGGAGGCAAGCTGGAGACTCAGCTTGTGCAAATATTACACCTTGGTATCCTTGGGAAGACAAGCCACTACCACCCCAAGACTTGACGTTCTTCCTGGCTCCCAGGCTATTGGCTGCGGTCTGTGGTCTCATAATTCAAGGCCAGGTCCTGCTCATGAAAGCTCCTGTTTGGTCACACTTGTCCTGTGATTCATACACCTGTATTGGCATGCAATTATGTTCCTGCATCTGAGCTCAGCTGTGGCTTGCCAGTCAGTGTGTTGTTGTTACGTTAATAGTAGATGCTGGGCCCCTCCACATTGCTTATTGTTCTGCTGAGGTTTTGTTTTGAGAAATGCTATCCATCTCCCACTCCAGCTGAAGCAAAGGGCACTGTTTTATGCAAATAGAGAGAATTTTATAGTCACTTCCAGACCTTAATGTATAGATACAAATAATATTTGCAGTTATAAATAGACATGGAAAATTCTAGCATATTAATAAGACTCAGCTTTTAATACCATAGAATCATAGAATCATTTAGGTTTGAGATCATCAATCCCTACCTTTAACCCTACTCTACCATGTTCACCCCTAAACCATAGCCCCAAGCACTACATCTATATCACTTTTAAACACATCCAAGGGTGTTGACTCAACCACCTCTCTGGGCAGCCTGTTCCAATGCCTGACAACCCTTTCAGAGAAAAAAAATTTCCTAATGTCCAGCCAAACCTTCCCTGGTGTAGATTTAGGCCATTCCCTCTAGTCCTATCACTGTTTACTTGTGAGGAGAGACCAGCACCTACCTCTCTGCAATGTCCTTTCAAGTAGTTGTAGAGAGTGATAAGGTCTCCCCTCAGCCCCCTTTTCTTTGGACTAAATGGCCCCAGTTCCCTCAGATGCTTTTCATAAGGCTTGTTCTTTAGGCCTTTTACCAGCCTGATTGCTCTTCTCTGCACCTACTCCAGCACCTCAATGTCTTTCTTGTATCGAGATGCCCAAAACTGAACACAGTACTCGAGGTGGGACCTCACCAGTGCTGAGTACTGGGGAGGATCACTTCCCTAGACCTGCTTGCAACACTATTTCTAATACAAGCCAGGATGCTGTTGGCCTTCTTGGCCACCTAGGAACACTGCTGGCTCATGTTCAGCTCCTTGTCGATCAGCACCCCGAGAAACAATGGCAGACTAATGTTATGTTCCTTGACATTCAAGTTTTGTCTCCCATCGAGAATAGGTATTTTCACTGCTGAGAGGTTCAGGAACTGCTTTCTGGTGTGAGCTCTCTTGGTGATTCACTTCTCTGGGCTTCTATGTAGTTGGTTTGCTCAAGGTGTTGTAGCTGTTTTAATCCTTGAGAGTAACACACAGGTCAGGGTTGACAGAGATAACAACACAGACACTGTTCAAAAAAACCCCTCAGTTCTGAAAGCCGATGTTAATATTTCTTGATCTTCACTGGCTGCTTGCAAACTTTACAGTGTGCTTCAAGGGTAGGCTGTGGGTATTTGCAGTTTTAACTAACACACAGTGGTGCTATGGGATGCATATTGGGATATCATTAAGATTGGAATTACTGAACCTGGTTATCATCTAACCCAGGAACACATCTGAGATTTCCCAGTCAGCACGGGACTCCCTCAGATCTGGTAGGTGTTGAAGCTCGTCGACAGTCACAGAAAACAGGAAGAATTTGAAACTGGGGTCAGAGTTGGTGACATGACTCTGTCTCTAATAATAATATGTCAGAGATTTACTGACTTTTTATACTTCTTTTTTAAAGGTAGGTCTAGATATGAAGCGTATTTCTGAGTTTTTCTGATTCCCCATTGTAATTGTATTCAACACGATTCTACAAGGGTAAATTGGCATTGTAGAACCCCACCAAAAGAGAAACATACAAGACCATATGGGCAGATTGAGCCCTACCTAAATGTGAGGGTTGCACCCTCACAGAGCCTCTGCCACATCCCATCAAGTGGATGATGCTGTATCCTCTAGTGCTGAGGAGAACAAAGTCCCCTTCTTGTGCACTCGAGTAAAACTGCATCTGTAGGACAGACTGTATTTATGTGCATGTTGGAAAAATGATGTAAAGAAAGGAAAAGAGGTTATAAACATTAAAATCTCCCCAAAAAACCAAACATTTGTTTTCAACACAGCATGCTACATGTAGCACTGTCAGGTTAATTGGTAGTTGGCTGCATGACTCCAGGCTCAGTTCAAATCCTGAAATTCCAAGACAAGAGAGTTTCTTTTTGTACTCACTAAGTGAGAAAGACTGAATTTTGGGTGCATTTGAAGTTGACTTCAGATTTTGCAATAAAAACATGTATGATATGGTGAACCTCTGTTTTGTGATATGCCCCCGGATACCTCATTCTGTGGCATAAGCTGATAATGGGCCCAGCCAGCATGCACAGTGAATGTTGTTCCAAAGTCAGACAGATATGGGAGGATGCAAGTGAAGGTTAAGTGTGGAAAAGTTGAACACAGTCTCAGGCTTCTCTCATAGGCATGAACAAATCGCTTGAAGCCTCTCCCTTTCTAATTTTAGTGATAGAGATGGTGCTTTTGCAGGAATTTATAATTGCTGTTGATTTCTTTACTTAGAACTTGCGTGACTTGTTTAAACAGCATTGCAGTTCTGGAGTTCTTTTGTAACATCCTAGGAGGACACTAAATCAATATAAGACAGACTAGGCCTGACCCTGCGGCAGTTGAGACATGGGTTCAAAATGTCCTATTCACTCCTTCCTCCTGCAACCCAAGGACAGCAATCATGTTTTGCACCCAGAGTACTAGTTTGTCCAAAGCTCAGGTTGCCTCCAAATAGTGCTTTCCATCTTCATGCATTTCTATGGCTCTGAAAAGATCTACAGGAGTTATGCACATCTCTTCTCTAAAAGGATGCGTTTGTTTTTCCCGTCACTGCCATAAATGGTTCCCTGTGGGTCCAGGGATATAGGAAAGGATTGTACTTCTGGAAGTGGAGCATCTCTATAGTTCTCTTGTAGCATGCAAGGTTAAGGATAACATGATGTTCATTTCCTGTTGCTGTTACAGACTTGTGGAAAAGCTGGTGTATTTCTGGAATAGAAGCATACTGCAGAAAGTCAGTGCAAGTTTAATCCCCTGGTCTGCACCAACTGTCAGCGTGCCCTTGAGCAAGTTAGTTGGTCTCTGTGTAACTTGATTTCTTATGGGTTACAACTGAAATAAGGACACGTCTCTATTGTCTTTGTATGCTGGGGTGAGAAGTGCATTAAAGGCTGTAAAGGACTTGTAGTCTGTGATGGTGAAGCTGTATGAACCATTAAGATAGGTGTTAAAAGACCTGAATGAACAATCTGGCCAGAAGAGCCCAGGTTCTCCATGAGGTACTGCAGCCATTGCTTTGCCTGCCTTTGCCACCATGCTGTGCTGCCTTATATATCACTGGTAATCAACATTTCCCCTCCTGAAAGGATTCGTTGAAGCAGCACTGCTTTACTCCATCTCACACAATGCAGGTTGGCTACAATCTCCAGGAATGCACATCACAGACAGTAAGCTTTGAGGTGATGCTAATACCTTGGAAGGAACCTACTAGTCAGAAAATCCTGCTGGTCCTTGGGTCTTAACTGAAGATGGTCAGGGCTTCTGTACTGTCCTAGATCAACACACTTCATTGTAGTTCTCTGCATATTGTATCTCGCGTCAGATCTGTCCTGTTAAATCAGTGGAATTATTTAAATAAATTATTTTTATTAATTTATTATATGAAAAATTTTAGAGCAAATTCCTTTGATGTGTGATATCCTAATCACACCCGCAGGGCATTAGCAGGCACAAGGCACATCTGAGTACCTCTAATTCCCTAGTGGTGTGATTATATCTCATAATATTCACAACCCCCTGGAGCTTCTTTACTGGTATAAATAAATCAATTATTTAAGTAAAATACTTTGATCATTAGAAGCTGCCAGTGAGTGCTTGAATGCCTGAGCTGTGCGATTCACCAAGAATGATCTTGCCTCTCAAAATAAGCAGCCGAGCTGAGTGCTACCAGCACTTCATTTCAATCTGCTTTATAAATTAGATTAGAAGTCAGTTTCCAATGCTTCATCCTGGGTAGCAAGGAAGGGAGAGAACTTTACAGGGGTGGAATTATGAGATATTGCTGTCAACAGATTCTTTTATCATTTAACACTGCTGTCATAGGTTAAACATGAACTACTGTTCATATTAACTAATAGCTATTATACTGAAAACTGACACAAAGACTCCAGCTAATGCACCATGAACCTGGTTCACACACACTGCATCATATTAACTATTATTTGCACATATGGATGGAAAGGAGTTTTGAGTCACTTGGGATATATGGCAAATTAGCATTTTATATCATATTAATGAAGTGCTAATTGCTCCTTGCAACCTTTTTTTGTGCAAATTGAATGGGTCCTATTTGCATTGTCATGTAACTGCTGTATTACCTTGCAGCACTTTCATTAGGATGAGGCAGCACAGAGTTCATCAAGGAAAGATATTAGTAATTGTGAGATAATTAGTTATGAAACTAATATTGTTTAAAGTAGAGCAGAAATACTGCAGCTGACTTTCCTTTAGCTTGGGAATATTTTTATTAATAGGTTTTAGAAAATATCTTTCATTTAGCATATATTAAACTGACATATTTACAAACACAGCTCTGTGCTCCAATATTTTCTTTTTCAGTTCCTGTTTGTTAGTGTTTTGCATCTTCTAATGAAACATAGCAAAAAAAAAAAAAAAAAGGGAGTAGTTTCTTGCTGGCCATTTATCTGTAAAATGAGTCACAAGTTTGGAACTTTTAGAAATTGTGAAATAGGCAAATAACTGTAAAGATATTGGATTTATAGGTGTCTGTGAGTGTGAGCAAAGAGCAGCAAAGTCTTTAAAACAATTTAAGAAATGTTGAAGATGTTGAAGTCAATCATTTGCAGAGTCTTGTTAACTATCACAGATAAAATTCTCACCAAGAGTGAAATATAGTATGTGATATTTTCAGCCAGGACAGGTATGCTGGGGGAGAGGGAAGAGGTGGAAAAAATGAGGAGAGAAAAAAAAAAAAGTAATTTCATGCTAACTCGGGAATGTTTCCATGGTTGTGGAGGAAGTATGATTAATTTCTGAAGCTTCTCTGGGGAAGGCACCCAGGCAAAATGACATCAATCTACATTAGAGGATTTAAATGCTTTTGCCAAGAAAAAAAGTGAGCTTTTAGGTAGCACAGCCCTTTGCCAGTCAATTCATCCAGATTTAGGGCCTGCACCTTTTCTTTTTCAATGAAGTATTGGATATGGACAAATTGCAAGTTACAGCCAAAGGTGGCATGACAGCTTTATTGCAGTTGAATTGCCAACATGTTGTCTTTGACTGGGAAATAGGCTGTGGAGTTACAGGAAGGTATGTATGAAGGAAAGCTTTTGGATATTTGTATTATTAAAACAAAGGCTGTTAATACAAATGAACTAGTGTTTTCATTCTCTCTCTTTTTGCTGACCTATTGAAAAGGTAGTCTCAGCTTGAGAGAAAACTGAATGAAGAAACTGTGCATAATATAGTCTGTCACAGAATATATTCTCAAGTGTCTGCAGGGGAAGGGGAATGAGGAGTCGCACCTCAAATAGACATCCTGAATGCTCTATCCAGCTGTACAAACAATTGCAGAAGACATTGTCCCAGGTAGGCATGAAGCAATGCAGCAAGTAAAGACATTCTTTCTGACTTAGACTTGAGAGTGTTTCTAAACAAGCACAAGCAGCTCAGCATATTTTTCAGACCTGAAGTCTAGATAGGAGTGCTTGCAAATTGCTTTGTTTTGCCCTGTACGTGATCCTGGCTTACCTGATGTAAAAAATGTGGATCATCTGGATTTCAGCTGTATTCTGTCCACCCAGGGACGAAACTCGAAATACTTGATTATGGTGCTACTTGCACTTTGTTCTGAACCAAAGGAATTGTATAGGTGAGATGGACAAAACTGTCTTTGTGACATCTGCTTTTTGCCTTTGCAAAATGCTTTTTAACCTGTCTACAAAAGCTTGGACTTGCTGATGTCTCTGTGGGGAAAAAAAAAAAAAAAATTTCTTAAAAATAATTTTTAGCTCTTGCTATGACATTCTGGGAGACTTCAGTAGATGGTTTGAAAACACAAATACTGTTTTATTGGTAAAGTCTGAATGTATCAGCAAAGTCTTACCTGACAGCAGTGCACTGAAGCTTGCTGTATAGCTTGTGTCAGAGCTGAAGTTTTAATGGGCTTGTTAGTTATCACAATAAATGTGGACCCTGCGGGGAATTGTTTGCTGTATGTAAGAAGATGAGGAGGTCCTGGGTGTGGACAGGAGAAAAGGGCCATGTGGCAACCTCAAGAATTTTATGGGTTTATGTTAAAGAAACAGCTGCAGTAACATCAGGAGGTTATCAGGAGCCTGAGGAGATCCAAGAGCAAAGCTCTGGTAGAGAGATAGAAGACTCAGATGCACAAACATTCTTCCCTACTGGCAGGTAGGGCTGCACTGGTATATTCCTCTGCTAGTCCAAACGAGTCTGGGAGAGGAGCTGAGCAAAAAAAAGGAACTTTTGGTAAATGAGGAAGGCTGCTTCTTGCTTCACAAGCCACTTCCTGTGTTACATGCTTTTTTCCAGGCATTGCTGACAGGAGTTCTTGCTGAGCTCTGGAGGCCGACACTGGTCTCTGCAGCTTTTAAGCTCTAGTTAAGAGTGTAGCTTAAGCTCATGGCTACCAAAAGTCATTAACAAGTGGCACAGTGTTTGGTGGCCTGTGAGAAATTAATTAAACTTCACTACAATTCCCTGCAGTTACTTTACCTGGATTAAGATACACCCTGCATTTCCTCAACTGGCACAGTTTTTTGCTGTGCCTCCAGAAACAAAGGGCTCTGAGTGAGTGTGAAGCAATGCCAGCAAGTGTGTGCCAGAGGGGGGACTGCAAATCAGGCTTGAAGATACCTTGTTTGGTGGCATGGAGGAGACTTCATCTCTGTTGCTGAGTTATGTATCTCTTATTTGTCTTGGAAAAAAAATATTAAAAGGAACACTTCCTTCATGGGCTGATGAGTAAGAAGCTTTTCAGACACCTAAAATGAGTAATGTGAAAAATTAATAGTTTGGAGTCCAAAGCAAAGTTTGTGTGACCTCGGAAAGGGAGGGGGAGAGAGAAAGTCTTCTAAGGGAATGACAAGAATCTAAAAATATTGATTTCAATTTGCCATGGGAGGGAGCAGGAGAAACAAGCCATTGGAACAAGTTCCTGAAGCTTCCCACTAGCTGGAATGTTGAACAGCAGAGTGAAAACAAACATTTCTGTAAGGTTTGCCTTCCCAGAAAAGATTAAGTCCAGTCCCTCTTGCCTTGCACGCTGTTGCTGGCAGCATCTGGTCCTGTTTGAAACGGCAAAGAAGGCAGGACTTTTGGTGCATTGATCTGGTACTGGTGGTTCATGGAGAAAGGGGAAAAACTAGGAAAGATGTCTTACTTTGGGAGGGGCCTGTCCAGGCTTCAGCAGGATGCAGCTTGTACCCTTGTGAGGGACTGTTCTCAGCTTCAGGAGCTGGAGGGAGAAGAGGGGATGGTCATGCTCTATGCAGAAAGCCAAGGCAGCACCTTGCCTTAATAAGAGTTCTTCTAGGGGTGTCTGCCTCAGGCAGCTCTCTGCTTTTCCCCAAATTCAGAGTCCTCAGTACAGATTTCACAAGACATCCTGAGCCTTTATTATTCGATTCTGCATTTTGTGTCCCCAGCTGGCCCAGCAAGAAGGAAGCATTGATATTTGACTTGAGCTTTTCCTTTTTAATACAGAGTCCAAGGAAGATCACAGTCCTTGCAGCTTGGAGTCTTTGAGAGTAAGGCAGTGACTGAAAGATGATAAATTGAAATTTGGAAATGGAAATTACTTAAAATCAATGCATCCTAAGATGACTGGGCTACTAACATGAGATGAACTTTCTTGTGACCTATAGGCATGCAAAGACTGACACCTATACAGGATCAAAGGAGCTTATGAAAGGCTAGAGTACATGAGAGGAAATTGAAAATGTTTAGGTTGTCGATCTCAAGAGTGGCTTTTATTAGTTATTGTACATAATAACTATTGTGTCAGAAATGAAAGGGATTAACTCTCACCCAAAGTACTGCACCTGAGCAAATATTGTCTTGCCTGGGTGAAATTTGTGCCAACACAAAGAAGACCTGGTATGAGGCTATGTACTGCTTAAGTCTCACTTAAGTCTTCAAAATGAGGATTATGCAGGATTTTACTGGTGCAAAAATATAAGGACAAATTTCAGCCCTTATATTGCTACAGTGTGTGTCCGTGGGGCTTCTGAAGTAATATAGAATCTCACTAGAACACATCAAAGCCGTTGGAAAGTACTTTCTCTGCAGACTGACCACGTTCCAGATTGGGGAGTTTTTCATGTCACTGAACTGAAGCTCTGAAGGGCTGTTAGAGAGAAACTAACTGGGTAAGTGGGTTTTAACAGCTGACTGTTTTATTCTCTGCTCTATTTTCCAATGTCTCAAATGCTTTGGTCTACGTGAGCAAGCAGGGGAATATTTTGCTGTGGTCAATAGGTTTTTCTGAGAAATACTATAAATACGGGACCGCAGTTGACAGTTTGTTGCTGGAAGTGTGAAGAGAAAACACTCAAAATCTCAGAATAAAAGCAATGAACATTTTAAGGCCAGAGATAAAAAAAATAGGTCTGGAGGACAAAGGAAATGTTTTTCATGCTGAAACCTTCTGTCTAGATCTACTTTCAGCAGATGGCACCCACCTTTCAATCGCACTCTTGCATCTGTGCCCAGTTTGCACACCTCTTGCTAAATATTTTCCTGTTTGTGGAAGAATGGTGAAATGGTTTCACAAGAACGCAGACCATTTGCTTGACAGCCGTTCCCATATTTAATTATCTGTCTTCGGTGATAAGGTGCGCCTGTGTAATCTAGGCTGTAACCACCAGAGGGGAAAGGAGTAGGATATAATGTACACACAGTGTTTTCAGAAAAGCCTTTCTTAGTTTGTTTGGGGGATTCCCATATTTATTGTGTCTGCCCTTCCGTCTGCCACAACTTTGACTGAGGGGAAAAAGAAATGGGGAACCTCATTGTGTCTTTTTGTAAAGCTGCCTCTCCTGTTTTCAGGGAGACCTTGTAGAAATGCCTCTGTTTTTCCATGTATGTTCCAAGACATGGGGATTACTAACGGGGTGTGAAAGACTTGGGGACACAGTCATATAAAACTGTTCTTTCTGAGAGGATGTTTGAAACTGCTGTGAAAATGCAATGTTTTTGAGAAGTTTGCACCACCTGCTACCCTCAGTATAGTTTCCACATAAAAAATACTTCCCTCTAAAGCTAGTATTCAACATTGAGCCCTTGCTGCATGGCTGTCTTACTAGTGTTATTGGTTAGTTTGAAGGATCATTTTACACTTTTTTTTTTCTCCCCATTTTTTTTTCTTAAATGCTTAGCAACACAAATGTATTCTGATGTGATTTTCTTAGATTCATTTGTACTGCCGTCCCCTCCACCCCTTTCACTATTTAGTTTGAACTTACACATACAACTGTAGAAAGTGTATTTTTGTCTTGCATTGGTATAGTGGTTGTGTTCTGATCCGAAACAGTAGTGATCTGAGGAAGCCAGATCAATGCTGGCTGAGGTAGAATGATCACAGACCTTTCCCCAGTGCCATGCATGGTTCCCTACCTTCTTGTCAATCCAGAGTAGATGACCAGAGCAAATATTGTTCCTTTTGGTGAAAGGAAATTTAGTTTACTAGGTTCAAATAATACTTTAATCAGCATGTTTCTAGTTGGTGGTAATTATATGGAGTTTATTGACTAATAAATTGCTCCCATCCTGTGTGCCTTTGGTTACTCTGTTTCTTGTATTGCCCTGGTCAGTATCTACCGATTACAGTGTCAATTTCTTTTACTTCACAGCCTTTGCTGGCAAAACCTTGGATCTGTGTTTTGCTCCTCTGAGTAGCTGGTAATCAATAGCAACAGCATTTACACGTGAGAATGCTTGTCATGCTAGGAGCCCTATATGCTTCTCTGATATAATAGGAGGCCACAGGCTGGTGATGGACTCCCTTATCCTTCATTTAATATTTGCCTGGTGTAGGAGCACTGCAAAATATTTCGTTGTCTTCACAGGATCCCTGTGAGGTTGGCAGCACTGCTGTCACCATTTTGCAGATGAGGAAATTTTTGGCTGAACAGAATGAAATTACATAACTAGCATTCCTCTAATATATGTATCAGATGGTGATATATAGAATGTGGGAATTCTATATTGCAGCACCTTATACCTCCTTGCTAAGTCTGGCTGAAGACTTGACATTCTTCTTTATTTCTTTCCTAGTCAGAATTGCTCTGTCATCTGCTCCAAATTAATTTCTATAGGTTTTCCCTAATCTCTCAAGTAAAAATATTGGAATGCTTTTGTGTCATGTTTACAAAGTACACAGAGGTGAGGGGAAGTCTTGGAAGAGTCAGATCACAGATGCAAAGCTTGCACCTGCATGGCTGTGACTGAGCTGTGAGTAAGCACAGAGCAAGCAAGAACCTTTCTGCACTAGGTGTGTTTCTGGGGAGTCTTTCCTCTCTGAGGTCAACAATAAGTTTTGGAAAGTGGGATGGTTTTTCTTTGGTATGTTTTTGATACATCAAGGCAAAAGTAAGGGAATATCTGTTTCTTTACTGTGAAGGGGGAAAAAATGCATTTAGATTTTTGTTTTGACCAACTTGCTCCCATTTTGAAGAGAAGGAGGAAGAAAGAGGGGGAGGAAAAAAGGGGAGACAGAGAGCACCAGACATTTTTCTGTCTTATTTATTTCTAGAAAAAATGTCACTAGTGAGCTTATTAGTGTGGCATTTTCAGTGGAAATACAGTATTTCTGCTGGACAAAATGCAAGAATGTTTTATCTAATGGAATTTCCCACTCAGGAATGGAAAAGTTCTTCATACTGCCACAGTTGCCTCAGCTCCTAATATGGATTTAGCAAGTAGCTCAAAAATACCCATCAGGACCCAGAGATGCAGCTGCTATGGTGGTTTTTCAAACTTAAAGGGGCATACCAAAAAACATCAGGAGAAATCTTAGCTATAAAATTGTTGGTTGCATGATAGAAAAGTTCCTACATTTTGACACTAAATTATTAGCTGTTTGTTCTGATTTCTGTCACAGTGGGTTCTACCTAGAATATGTTATGAAATTTGTTTTGGTTTTCTTTTGGGTGCACTGAACCCAAGCAAAAGCCTTCTGTAAGATGTCAGTGCCATTTTTCTCTTAGAGATTGTAGCTTTCAGCTTGATGCTGTCTTGTAATGACGCTACTCTTGTTCATCCTTGTTTTGATGTTCTTTTAGTGTAAAATGCATTTTCTGAATGAATAGGTTTGCTCCTTGTTTATAATTCAAATTGCTAAAGCCTATTTTCACTGACTTTTTAATTATGCAGCATTTAAATCCAGAGTTCCTTTTCTTTCAGAAGAATCCTCAGAGGGCAATATAATACCAAGATACCACTTTGGGTTCAGGAAGTCCCTGAGTCACAAAGTGCTGCAGGAAAGTGTACTGAGGAAGTATCACTGCACACTTACCCTGAACTCATACTTTTTACTAGGTTCATGCCATTGGTTAGTGCCAGAGGCATGACGGATCTGTGGGCTCACCTGGTACAGCTCCTTATGTCACTGTACACACAAAATGTATGTGTATCTTCATTCCTTATGCCTTTTTCGGGTCTCGCTTACTGACTTTTTTTATGCAACTGGAAGTCACATATGGAAAGGTAGACATGTTTGAGGGTAATAGCCTAACAAGACTGCCAGACTGTATCTGTGTTAGTAACCTGGACAGGGGCAGGAGTATTGGCATGTAGTGACCTGTGGTGGTGAACTGTTAGCAGGCTCCATTGCATGGTTTTGCCTGTGCCAACCAGCACTCTCCCTGAGGGCATCTGGGGGTTAGGGCAGTAGCATGAGCCAGGGACTATTCCAAGCAGGCAGATACAGATGAGGACTCCCCTTTGGGGAGTGGAGCAGAAGGACAGTTTAGCCATATGGACACGGGCTGTGCCAATGAACTTGTGCTCAGGGGCAGGGAATTGGCCCTGGACTGCTTTATTTTCTACTTCAAGGCAGGCCTGTTGATTTCTGCACCGTAGTGCCAGGCCCTAAGACAGAATCCATTTACAGCTCTCTGTATACAGGACATAATTTTAATGCCTGGCTCCCACTGCAAAATATGTCACAGTGAACTTCAAGAGGATTGTTTATGTCCCCAGAACCTTAAGCTGGAATAACGACTCTAATTTATTTATGCACATTTTGACAGCTTGTTATGTTTTGTTCTGTAAAGCTAAACATGGTCACAACACCTTGGAGTGATTGCTACTGAGTAATGATATCAGGGAGTAATAGGCATTTTTGTCTCTGAGCAGAGATGATATTTTCTATTCAGTAAGGATGTGAAACCACTGTCCTTGTTGTCTGTATATCTATTTGAGAAAGAACAGTGAAACTCAGGGATGATGTGCCCTAGCTGTGTAACTGGGCAGCAACAGATTGACTCTGCATCAACAGCGAATGCTTGAATAACCCAATAACCAGTGACCTTAGTGTGGGACCTGTCACACTCAGACAAGAGCTGGGTTACTCTGTCCTCGAGTAGAGACCTCCAAATGCTTGTTTGCTCTCTAATATGACTCAGTTTCTGTTTTAGATCTGCTGAATGACACAGTTTGAGTACCCCCTTAGGAGGCACTCAGTCTCTTCCTCCACAGAGGTCTGAAAGACAGTTAGACTCCTTCTGGTCTGAAAGGGTTGTATATTTTATGGGTGTGATTGTATAATTTACGTACTCACGGTGTTTCCTGTGTCTAGTACAATGATTTGGGTTTGATAGTAGATTTACAGCTAATCAAGGTGTTCATAGGAGTATTGAATAGTTTTGTAAAGCAGTAGGATATGATATTGGCAGATCATAAGGTGCTCTCATATAGTTCTGTGATCAATGTGACAGTTCTCTGGTCACTAAAGTAACTTCCTGGAAGAACAGTGTGAAAACCATGAGTGTTAGTCAATGACTTAAGGCACTTTTAAGTAATCAAATATACCTACAAATATTAATATGTAAGAACATAGGCTGAATCAAGGTTATAACCTTATCTCAGAACTATGTAAGAGTACTGCATGGTCCTCTGTTCTTTTTGTGAGAATGCAGAAGTTTGTTCCATTTCCTGAAATGGTGGCTGTTCCTGTTGTTAGCAGAGGTACGACTTGAAGGTTGTTGAAGAAATGAGCGACTGGGAGTCTGATATAGGTTGAGTTGTAGCATCAGTGAACTCTGACGTTGTCCATCACAGGCATTTGTGGTGTTTTAACCTTGGCTCCTAGCTCTGGCCTAAAGTATCTGGTTTATTTTCAGAAGTGGCTGGTCCTGAGACACGGTGTAGATTGCACAGCCTATCTGTTTTTAGGGCCTTGCCTTGGACTCTGTTTTGTCATGTAAAATACACATAGCTTATCTCTAGTTGTATCCCATTTTCAGATGGGAGACACTGGCAACAAGAAGTAGTTGGTGGAGTTCCTGCCAGCAGGTGTTTCATTTTATTTGGCTGCTACAGAGTTTTTTGATATACTAGCATGATTTTTTTTTCCCCTGAATTCCTGTGAAAATGAATTACGGAGTTGAGACCTGGCCTGCATTAAGAAGTAGCCCTGCTTTAAATCAATTCTCTATACAGTCAAATGGGACCTTTGGGTGTTTGGAAAGGGCAACCACCAAATGCTTTTCAACTTTCATACACTATGGGAAGGAGTTCTCATCTTCACACTCCTGCTCTAGAGAGATTCATCCTGCAAGAAAATGGTGTGGTTAATTTTCTGGCAGATAAGACAATGCATCATGGCAAACTTGAAAATTCATCCTCTTTTCTAACTTTCCCATTCATTTTGTTATGCCCTCAAGACCCACAGTTTCTGTGCCACAAGGTACACCGGTGTTTATTTTTGGAAAGTTGTCCCCTGATCTTTATTAGCCCTTTGAAACCAAATGCACACTGTGCATAAGTTCCTGTGCTTAGTCCTTCATCTAACAAGCTAGCTAGATGAAAATAAGCTAGTTTCTAAAGACTCTAGTCTGCAGCCAGCCCATCAGGATACCTGAGTATACAGAGCTAGAGCCCACAGTAACGTTTAGCATTTTACAATGTCTGGACACATGTGCAAAGGAGATTGTTACTTTGTATGACCTTTATAAGGAGTTGGCACAAGGTTATATAGTTTACTTCGGGCTGTATTTTGCTAGTTTTTGCACATATGGAATAGCATCTTCCTCTGTAATAATCTCACCTATATAATTGTGTCAGAATCTGTCCTACCAGCTGGTGTGAGGTATTTCACACTGTATCTGATATTGTTTCCTTTTTATCTGTTGAGATAGAGTGCTTTGCTGTGTATCCTGATATCCCATGGCTCTCTTTTTGGAGCTCTGTTCACACATCTTGATTCCATCTGTACTCTTGAAGAGGCTCGTTAGGTGGAAGATGTATCTGTCAAACACATGTAGATCCTGGACAGCAGCCCTTTACGGGTCACGCCTTGAAACATTACTAATTTGATTTCAAAGGGAAGTATTACAGAATGCCTTTTGTGTTGTTAGGCCTCAGGAGAAGGACCTCAGTTGGACACAGTGAAATGCTGCATTAGCTATAACCATAGAGCCCCTTGTTGGAACAGATAGAAGAATCAGTCATGTCTTTGTCTTGGAGCTTAGTATCTCTTCAGGAGGAGTCCCCTGATGAGAGAGGGGGATGGCTGAATGTGTGTTAAA
This sequence comes from Hemiprocne comata, assembly GCA_020745705.1. Taxonomy (NCBI): domain Eukaryota; kingdom Metazoa; phylum Chordata; class Aves; order Apodiformes; family Apodidae; genus Hemiprocne; species Hemiprocne comata. The sequence continues at coordinate 89,467,498 of CM036588.1, forward strand.
AGGTCCAGGGGACAGGAACTTAGTGATCCACAGCATCCATCTGATGCTATCAAAAGCAGTCGAGCAATCTCAGGAAATGAGTGGAAATCTGACTCTTGTTTGACTATTCTGAGTCCTGAAGGTGGGATGGTGGGTGCAAGAGAGTTGATGTACACATCTGTGTACTCTGTGGCAGTGCTTTGAATATCCATCTTGTATCCTGTGGCTTTTTATGATACAGTCATGTGCATTTTTAAGACTAAGAATTAGACACCTTTGTGCTTGAAGTTAAGCATGACCATGACTCATTCAGCTGTCACTCTTACAGACTTGGTGTGAGAGCCAGATGGATGGGAAGAAGTAACCTAGACCCAAGATGCATGTTCACAGATTGCAAGTCAGGAGGCCAAACACTGAAACAGCATCTGATAAAAGTGAGTAATTGTTCAAAGTTTTCACTTCTATTTGGTCAGATTTCCAACAGAAATTAATCCATTTTCTCAAAATAGAGGCTTTTTTCCCCTGGTAAGCTGTGTATCTTCCCTCACAGCTACTTCACTATTTGCGGTTAGCAGTTGCTCATAGGCTGCACAACCTCTGAGCATGTTAGAGCTGTAGTAGTAGCCTGACTGGCGTTTGTAAACAGGCAACACTTGGAACTTAGTAATACTCTAACTCAGTGCAGTAGTGTGCCAAAATAAAGGTCATTGCAATTTCATGTTATGTCACACAGTTTTGAACTGACATGTGTTTAACGGGTTTTCTTCAGTAAATGAATGATAGCAAGTATTACACTAATAGGCTTTGATGATATGCCCGCAAAAAAAAAAAAAGGCTAAATCTTTCCAAAAACATTAAACTGATATTTTACCAGAGGAAAACAAAACAAAACAAATAAAGCAACAAATGAACAAAGATTCAAACTCCTGCCTCCAAGCTTCTGTGATGAAGAAAATTAGACTTTTTGGCCCCTTCCAAATGACGGTTCACAGAAGTTTCACTGTCATTCACTTAAGCATGCCCATCACTACAAAGATTGAGGCTGTTCTTTTGATAGGGATAGGAGAGGACGAATGGTGCAAGTTCAGCTCGTCACAGAAGCAGTTTCACAAACCTCATGACAGGATACCTGAAGGAGTGAAAAATTGGTCCCTATATGTATGGAGCCTATAACTATGTATCCAAAGATTTGCAGTTGTTTCTGTCTTCTCATATATCAATGCCTACTTGCCTTGGCACTCTGCTCAGTACCCCTATTGGTTGTTCCCTGTTATCTTTCTATCAGGCTATGGACTCAAACAGGGACAAATTGGAACACAGGAGGTGCTGTCTGAACATCAGGAAACACTTTTTCACCGAGACAGTGATCAAACACTGGCATAGGTTGTCCAGAGAGGTGGTGAAGTCTCCATTCTTGGGGATATTCAGAAGCTTCTGGACATGGTCCTGGGCAACCTGCTTCAGATAGCCCTGCTTGAGCAGGGTGGCTGGATCAGGTGACCTCCAGAGGTCCTTTCCAACCCCAACCATTCTATGACTCTGTGATTCTATGCCTGCTTGTTTGAGGCTGCTGACATCTTGTCATTCAAGGCTTAGAGGCGTTCAACAAAATCTGTTATCCATCTTGTTCTTGAGAATGTTGCTTTTGCTGTCAGCTGTGAGTTGTGTGGCACATGAAAAACATTAATAGTTCCTTCAGTTCCCAAAGGAGGAAGAACTGCTTTGAATATTGGTGGTGTAGCTTTTGAGTGTGCAGAAGGAACTGTTGCCCTGAGATCGCCTCTCCAAGGAGGACGTGTGAAGACTATAGGAGGTAGGGTGAACACTAGGATATGTCTGGTAGTGTAAACACTGGTAATGTGCACCCTTCAACAGTTTGCAACAAAGCCTATTTGAGTTGGGTTTTGCAAAAGCTGGTTCTTAATATTCTATGGAGTGTTTAGTAGTTGGGGAATGAACTGTCTTTTGAGCTCATCACACACCAAGTCTTGTTTTCTCTTTGGTCACTGCTCTCATTGAAGTCAAACTGATGTTAAGCTGTGAGCTGAGAAGTCAATAGAGTATGCAAAATAAAGTGTCCATTCCCCTGTACCTCCTGTCTGCCCCCAGTGAGCGATAGGAATTTGAAGAAATCGGGACTGGTTTCCTGGCAAAATCTGTCCTGGCATTAGACTGCAATCCTAGAAGAGGGCAGCTAAATTCATTCTGATTAATTTCCTTTGGAAACACATTTTTCTGAACCACACTGGTGGAGTTATATATTACTTCATCTTGGCTACTCAAACTGCAAAAAGGCTGCTGTGTTGTATACAGATGCTAATTCCTTCTATGTTGTTTTGCTGATCAGTTGCTTTTTCGGGTCAATGCTTATATGATGCTGTTTAACAGACGACAGCAAAGTCCATACATAATAATTAAACAAGTAGAAAGAGCCCGTGTACTTGCTGTCTTAAGCAATATGATGAAATTTAATAATATAACCATTTGATACCACTCTAAATTGTTCTTACAACCTATTGTTCTGTAAGGGTTTACCACCACTCAATAATAGTGTCAGATATAATGTGATATTTTTCCAGTACGCAGGCATGAGTGTTTGCATTATTTGCTTACAAATTATTTTAACAATTTTTGAAGTGTTTCTAGTAATATAAAATTCAATGCCAGAAGATAAACAAAATGATTTCAGGAATATTTATGATACTGTGCTTGTTACTAAACATAGCTTAATGCATTCCTGGTAGTAGGAAACTGAAGTTGTTATCTTTTGAATGCATGTGTCATGCAACCGAAAAATCTCTTAAGGCAAGAAAATACGGTGTCTTTGCTACTTTTTGACTGATACAATGCCCAGCAAAGTCGATAGAAAGTCTCTTCTGAGCAGAGATAGCAAATAGCACTGCACTTCTCTTCCTTTGTCATAGATTTCTGTATAGCTGTGCATACGTCGTGTCCCTGTTTCTAACTGGCTCTGTTATCTGTCAGGGTAAGTTATTCTTCAGATCCCCTTTTACATGCTGGGGACACACTGTTGGCACGGTGCCTCTGTGCTGGCTACTGCGGATGATCAGCCCCCGGCACCGGCACTCGGATACATGCACTTGGAAGAGGGGCTGAGAAGGCAGGGAACTGGGAAAGGGCTGGTACCAGGGATGTCAGAGCCAGTAACCAGCCTGGCATTATGGGCTTGGGGGAAGCCACCCCCTGGGACTGCAGCTGTGCTGCGGGACCAAAAACAGGTTGGATTGCAGACATGTAGTAATGCTTAAAGGCTGGCTGCGCTGTCAGAGCATCATGTCTCTTGTTTCACAAGAGAATTGTATGCAGTCTTCAGGCCTTTCATGTCTTGCATTTTATCCTGAGACTCATCTCCCTTTGAAAAAATATTAAAAGGGGTTTAGCATGTATGTGGGTAGGATTTTTTTTCCTTGTAGCAGAGAAATTTTTCAGACTTTGCATGCAAATTGTTGGAAAGAGGGGGCACAGTTACGTAAACTTGGAGCATGTGAAATGTGAGAGGAATGTGTTCTGTAAATTATGCATTTGTTTGAATGAATGATCACAATCAAACAATGCATCTTGTTTTTATTCTTTAGAATAATCTTGTGGTCCAGGAAAAAATAATATGAACACCATGAAAGCAGTCTCCAAACTTTATTTTTTTTAGTGTAAGACTTTAGTGAGATTGCATGCAGATAGTTGTTGGAAAAATCAAAGTTGCTGCTTCCATAATAATCATGACTTTGCCAAAACAGAGTTTGCATTGCATTTACAGAGATTCTGTATCTATATAAATGGGTTAAAAGACCAATGGTGGGAATTCTCTTACTTACTTGCCTGTAAAAATATAAGTCAATGGCAAAAAAAAAAAAGTGTACGTTCCCTCTGTTGTTGCTTTTGATTGATGCTGTTACATAGAACTACCACTAATTTGGCACTTTATTTTAAAAGTTAATTGTGGTTTTTTTAGGACTTCCAACACTTTCTGGCTTCCATTAAATTTCTGTTGCCCTGTGGGTGCATCCTGTCTTCATTAGTGTTTGTTCTAAATTTCAATATGCTATATGCTGTCCTTGACACTAATGTGCATCTCTCAGTGGAACTTCTGATACTGGTAAGGTCAGATGAAAGGCAGCACACAATCATTTTGGCCTGATCTACATCCAACAGTGGAAGCAATTGTGGTATTAGATCATGCATCATAGATGGTAATTCAGGTGGTATTGGAGTGTTGGAGGTGTTTTTGTTGAGAGTTGGCTTCAGTACATTGTAAGAGGAAAAAACTCTACTTAGTTCAAGGAGGGATGAACAGATTGAAAGTTATGTTTGGGATGGGCTCTTGTCGCTACTTAAAATAACTGTGGAGTCTCCAGGGAGTCTATTCAACTCTGCCACATCTATGTTAAAAGGAAACCATGTCAATTGTACTGAAGAATTTGGATGAGTTTCACAAAACCACTTTGGTGTAACTTAATGTTTAATCAGTTTTAAAGAGTGCTGTACCTTTTTCACACAGGATAGGGATATGAAAAGTAAGCAAACTGTTTTTGTATCCAGGATGAAGAAAAATGTGGACGTGGAGGAGCATGGAAAACCATACTGCAAATGTAGGTTTTATTGGATGTAATGGCACAGAGTGCTGTGCTGCAATTGTGGACCAGCTCTCCACTGTCCTGCTCTGTGGGCTTCAAAGTGGCTGTAAAAGTCTGTTCAGAGTGACCATATTTCATAGTCCTTCCACAGATTTAAATACGCATTATATGAGACAGCAAAGAATCAGATCCAGGTATAGGTTATATGAAAATAGTCAATAGACTCCTTTTGAGATGCAGGAGGTTCCTCTGCTCTCTGCAAACAAGATCTGCAGCCCACTCAGCAGCTGCTCCACTTAATTGTTCCATAGTTTCCTTGGCCAAAATATTTTTCCTTGTGTATGAAAGAATGAAAAATTATTTTTAAGATGTCTTATTTGCCCTTGACAGAAAAACTCTCTATTGGCAGGCTACGTGTCACAAAATGGGAACTGTGGTTCAGGCTTGGTCATGCTGCTCCTAACTTTTCCCTGCATGGCTGCACTGTAGCTTGAATTGATCATGGCAAGTAAATTGAAGCTGTTAGTTCATTTAATTGTCAGTTCTGTGTCTGTGCACTAAGTCAGTCAATGATTCTTCTGAAGTGACTGCTACTACATCACATAGCTGCTCACATGGCCACTGGATGTGTATTGATGGTGCTAATGGAGTCACTGAGCCAAGCTTGCATCTGGCAATGTCACAGCTCCCCAGATATTGATCATGATGGCGATTTGCTCTGCAGCAGTGTCCTGAAAGCCCTGGCAGCATCAGAATCCAATGTACTAGTTAGGTAGGATGACATAGCCCCAGGGCTGAAGAGGCTACATGAAACTTGAAAGAAGACAGTAAAAAGCAAAACCAATGGTGTTGATGGTGGTACAGGGTGCACAGGCTAGCTTTACAGTCAATGAGACTCAGCATCACTTGGAATACTTTAAAAATAGTGAATGTAGTAATGATTTTTTAAAAAAATAAACCTTGACAATCATATTTTAATTAAAATGAACTTTGCTGGCTGTTCAAAAGCTAGATAATATAGATGATTAATTTTTTATTGACCAGATGATAGAGGAGTTTAGATGAATGTTTGAAAGACCAGCAGCCATCTTAGAAGTTAGTCTAGGGAAAATTTTTGTTTGACCTGAGTGTAGCAGTGTTCCTATTAGATCTGAAAACATCTTGTAGAAAACAGCTGTTAGGTCACTAGTCCACCTCACCCTGAAGACAGTATTTCTCTTAACTGTATTCTGTCTAGAGATGTGTTTTCATGTTATTTTGACAGCTAGCATTAATTTAACTCTATATTGCCTCCTTTCCATCTTCTTCTACACTGCTGTAAATAATCACTCTGCCTCTTGGATGTCTTGAAGCCTACTAGTATTTGTAGGCTCATCACTTCTGATCACTGACAACTTCACCTATATCTGAGCAAGTGACCTAGAGATGAAAAGCTGTGTATTCCATTACTGACCCTTTGAGAATACATTACCCTCTCCATCTCCTTTGCATTTAAAGAAAATGTTTTTTTTCTTTATAGGCTCTTTTTCTTCCAAAATCACTCTGTCCTTAAAAATGTCTTTGAGACCTATCCTGGGGAGCCTAATGATAATCTACATCAAAGATCAAGAAAGCAGAACATCCTGTAGCATCAGAGAATTATTCCCCACATGTACAATTGAATTAGATGGGATTGATGCGATATCTGAGAATAGCTAATTTATTTTACAGCAAAGACATTTGATTGTTATTTGCATTGATAATCATTCCATCATTCTAAGAATTCCTCTAGAAAACAGGGTTCTGTGTATAAACTAAAAACTTCACATTTCTGTGTGTGTGTGTGAGGGGTCAGTGATGATGTTGACTGTTTTACAGATGATCTGTGATGATGATAAGTGGTTTGCAACCACCTGACAGTGTGTGACCCAGCCAGAGAAATGTAAATTATTGGGGAGAAATGACACAGTTGCATATTTATTGATCAACTGCAGGGTCACAGACAAGAATTAGTTCTTTCTCAGAATGAATAAAGGAAAAAAAGTGTATCACGTTGGGCACCACTTGAGGAACACTTAGCTAATGAAGGTGCTAAGCCTATTGAAATGTTAGAGTAAGTCCTGTTTCCCTACCTCTTACTGTGCTGAAGCAAGACCATTGTGGGACCAAAGCACATATCCATGGAAACATAGAACTCAAATTTAAAATGTAGAGCTCTTAAGAAAGTAACTGCTATTTTTTTTTTTTTTAATTTTAAAATAACTTTGTAAGTAGTATTTGCAGAATTTATAAACAAATGGTCTAAAAATGGTATGTTATTAAAGTACCTAAGAAACAATAGGTTATGGGTCTTAGACAGGATGTTACTTTAATGAGTAAATCTGGCTCTCACAAATCAGGATTATTTTGTAAGAATAAGGACTGATAATGTGAATAAATGTTTTCAGGATCAGATTGCACTCTACACTGGAAATTTCTCAGAGTTAGTGGTTCCTCTGGCTAGTCATTTATTGCCAGGGAAGCCCTCCTTATTGATTATTATTGTGTATTAATGGCTCTATAAAATACTTATTTTCCATGATTCTTGTTTAAATTTTCTTTATTGATTCTCCCAGGGATAAATGAACTGCAGAAGTGGAAATACTCAGTATTGTTTTGCTATGTCTAGATATTTAAAGGTATTTTCAAAGTATCAGATCTATTACAGGAGCATTGGGGCAGATGTTTTGATTCCAATAACATGATGGATTGCAAGACTTTTTATTACAAAAATGTGAACTCAGAAAACACATGAATGGATCATATCAAGAATACTAGCATGTAAGGAATCAGGGGGCCAGATTTCCAGTATAGTTCTAGATACATGTCTGCAGCACTGTCTGTGAAGGAGTCAGAGCTGTGTATGCAAATCAAACTGCATATTTTCAGCTAACAGTTGTGTGTGCAAATGGAATTTAGCAGGCATAGGTTTAGTAGTCCCCTTTAAATTGGTGATGAGAGGTGATTGGATGAGTTTATCAGTGTTCCAGATATAGCTTGTAGATGCTGCTTCTCATTCTAAAAAAACGCATTAGCTGAAACATGTTTACATTTACTGAAGTAAGTTTCATTCTTTGAAGACATTGGGGCACATTTAATGCCTTTTTGCTTTGTGTAAAGACAACAATAAGTCTTGCATATTTAAATCAAGCTTCAAAGTTAATCCAAATTACTATTTTGGTGGAGGAGCAGGCCTTCTGCGTACAACTAAAAATAGATATTTTTTTCCACAAACATCTTTTGTTGCAGGTTTCTTTTTTATAAGACTTGATTAAAAAGACATTGCCTTCAGGAAGAAACATTGGAATTTTGTGGTTGTTTGAAACCAATGTGTAAGGTTATATGTTGTGACTATGCTGCCTCACATGCAGTTGGATAAAATTAATTTGAAATACTGTTGGACCAAACCTGTGATAAAACTAGTATTTCAGTGGACATGGTTGCATGTGAAGCTACTTCAGAGTGAAGCTCATCATCCTGTATCTCCTTTCATGAGAGGCTAAATATATGAAGATATGACAAACTGGAGTGGAGGACTTGCAACAGTCCATGGAGTTACATACTTTGCAGGGTTGCTTTTGGGGCAGCAGAAGCCTAGACAGCAGGATGTGATTTAACCCTATGCCTGAGTACCAGGATTTGCATAATTGCACTCTACTGCAGTTAAATCTAGTGATAAAACTAACCTGTGGATCAAGCAGTAATTGCAACGAGAGAGGAGGTTCATGTAGTGATTTTGCTACATTGTCCTGAAATAAGATAAAATATTTGAAGAGTTGCCATCTCTTATCATGGCTCTATCAAATTTGGGTTACCAATCCAAGAAATTAAAACTTGAGGTAACAAATGATAGTATTCAAATCAGTGTTTGCTTCTTAGTAATTATGAGTTAATTTATAGATGCTTTTTTTTTTTTTTCCTCGAAATGAAGTGTAGTTTTGAACTGCTGGAGAATATAAAACAGTTGTTCAGAACATTTGAATTCACTAAATTCTTTTTTGGAAGCACTTATTGGAATCACTAGTTTTTACACAATCAGTCAATATAAATCCAAAAAAGGTTATAAAAACCAGGCTACTCATTATCTATGAAGAATTGTTACAACTGATTATCTTTATGCCCACACTATGAACTTGAGAAGCTTACTTTTTATACAACTACTTTATGAATTTTCAGACAATGGCCACAATAATTCAAGCCTTGCTGCTTTCATTTGAAAGTTAATTTGGATGAAAGTAAGGTTTGCATTTAAAGTGGAAAAGCTCTGCCTGCGTAAATGCATGTGTGGACAGTTCTAATTCAGGAATCAAAATGTCTTCTTGTTTCACTTAATCTACTTTGAAAATAGAAGTGTTTATCTTAATCCTTCATTGAACTAGAACAGATCCACTTATTCCAGTCCACCTGTGAGTTATGTTGGAAAAGGAGTAGCATTTCTGAATAGCTACTATTCATTTCAGAAATATTTTTTCAACTACTTTGGTCTGAGCCTGATCTCAGTTGACACACATTGCAGTCTTCCAAATTTCAAGTCTAAATTTTGCAACCATCTCATCAAATAACACACTCTGTTTTAAATGCTTGTAAGACTGGACTTCAAAATGAAATCTAAGCTGTACTGAGTATTTTTGACAGAAATATAACTTAGATTTTGTGGCTTTTACCAATCTTGAACTACAATTGATTCTTTGTTGGCTATAGGTATGGTATTAGCAGCATACTTGAACAGTAAAAAATGGCAGTGATGATGGTTATTAATTGAACAAACGAAATAATTTATTGTTTTGGTACAGAGGAAATTAAGGCATGACCACAAATCCCATCAATCTCAGTTGGATGGTGCCATGATTTAGGAATAATTCCTTGAATCAGAACTTAAGACTGTCAGCTTTAAGGAGCACATCTTGTTATTTCTGAGTGTCTGAACTGTGCTTAACCAGCTAGAATTGTTTTATGGTTGAGAACTTGAGACGCAGTTGCAAAATATTATATAAACATCTTTTGGGCACTTCAGTAGATTCTTGGAATTAAAAATAAAATCCTTGCACTTAGTCTCTTGAGGGACTCGAGTTATTATTTTTTATTTTCAAATGAGAATTTAAACTCCTTATGCAGTTTGTGCAATGGCTGATGTGCATACCTTGGTTACTCTGAAGGTCAAATACTCTGTGTATTGGACATTTCAAGCTGCTGTCCTGCTCAAGTTCCAAATCATTAGCTTAGCAAATGGGAGCTTAAATAGAAGCACAGTCAGTGGGGAAGAAGAAAAGTCCAGTACATGGTATGTCTAGTGATAGAAAAAGATACAGAATGTGAATTTTTTAATTCAACATTCCTTAATTTAAAAAAAAAAACCCACACCACAGCCAATTCCCTCCCCCCTGACAAGCTTGTAAAAACTAGGTCTGAATTCCCAGTGGGAATAATGAGCAACAGCAAGAGTGAATGCTGGGAGAGAAAAATGCAATTGTGTTAGGCTCCATCACAATGGGAGGTAAACCCAAATCATTTATAAAAGGTAAATGCTGGCAGAACACAGGGAGCTCAGAGCACCACACTGCAGGTGTGATTTATGAGGCTGGGGACTGGCTATAAATCAAACTCTTTTGTCTTAAATAGTACTGCTTCAACGCAGGAGATCAGTTTACATATAGAGGAAATGATGAAAAAAATGCAGTACAATGCATCCCAAGAATATCAGAGAATCAGCTTTACAATGCCACTATCAGTGCCACGTTCAGACAATGGATATCTGATGTGCAGTTTAACGAATGCTCCCAGTGCTTGAGCAGAGTGCCCTAATCTAGCAACTCAAGTTTGTTTCAAATGTATTAATTAGGGGATCTATTTTGTGAGACCAGCTGTTAAAATCATTGCTCTTATGGTCAGGAATGCATTGGCTATTCCAGTTAGGTAGCTAGAAGTGTGCTTTTATGCCACCAAAGGCCCTGTCTGTTCTTATGTTATCTGTGTTTTTCCTTAATTATAAAGGTTTATGGGTCTCATTATTTAGTGGCCTTGTCCTGTGGAAATGGGTGGATAAAACAATTAATTCCTAAGGTCTTAAACAAGGATTAGGCATCCTGGAAAGTTCTACTCGATTACAGGAAAATCACACCTCTGGCTAAGAAAAGTGCTTTTCTCCCTTTATTGGTTGTATGATCATAAAGTGGAAGAGATTTTAAAGGTAATGATTTAGGAGCAAAATGATTTCTTCTGCTCTGCTTTCCAGATCTGCCAGGGCTTATCTTGGCTGCATATTTTACATTCATTTTGCATGCATACCACTAGAACAAACTATATGCCTGAAATCACACTCCTGGAACATGGGCCAGAGAAGCACTTAAAAAAGCTGAGAGAGGACAAAAGGCCTACGTAAAGGGAGGTACAGCAATTATATCAGTGTTCAAATATATTTATAATGAAACAAAAGCTGAGTGTGCTGCACTTGCACATATCCTAGTCACTTGATGTTATGGTCTTATATCAGTAATGATTTAGCCATGTGAAAAGAAGCCTTTATTCACTGATAAGGAGAGTGCCTTTATGTCAGCAAGGAGCCAAGAGACATCTTGTATTGCAATGCTTTATTACTTTCTAAGAGTCCAAAATGCAAACACTACAGAAACACATGAGCAAAATTTCCAAGATCTCTCTAAGGCTCTGATATTGATACAGCCAGCATCAGCCACTGCTAGAGGCGTTCATATCAATTGCTAGTGTGAGAAAAGTATAATTTCACTGAAATAATTGATTTTTTTTCCCACTTCTTTTTATAAAAACATATCAAGTGCCATCAATTTATAGGGCACTCTATCAATGTAAAAACATATTCCCTGCTCAGTAGAGCTTGCAGTCTAAATGAAACCAATATATGAAAAAGATATATTGATGATGGACAGAGAAGAGAAAGAAGTGACTGAAATTGCTTTTACCAATTTCTTGAATCTGACCAGGTTTCCAGCTGATAATGGGACGGACTTTGAAAAGTATTTTGGCTTCTGTTTTCCAAAGATTAGGTTGCTTAAGTGTCTTAAAAACTACAGTCATTTTCCATGTAAAATCTAATGCATTACAAACAGCATATTATGTGGGAGAGGAGCAAAAATGGCTTTGTGCCTTACATATCTTATATTGTCCTGGACACTAAAGAGAATTTAGATAGATAGCCTTGAAAGGCACCTGCCTGAGTTGTGTAGTCCTCTCAGGTTTCGGTGTCATCTCTAATCTTTGTAACACTTTGTATTTTAACTGGATTCCTGAAAACTCTTTCCAGCTCAGTTTTTTTTTTTTTCCAGGAAAACACTCTGTCTCATTTCTTTGTCTATTGTGTCTTGTGAGAGAAGTACTTTTGTGGGCCAGAAGCAATGTTTTAAAACACAATTTTGCAAACTCTTCTGCCTTTTACACAAATAAAGATGTCACTCAAGAGACCTTGTTGCAAAAGTCAAGAAAAAATATAATTAAAGGTAATTTAAATGTTGAATTTCTTTGCCATCATAAAGGTTAAATACACGGAAAAAGCAAAATAACATTTATATAGCCAAAGCAGTAATGAAGGGTTTACATCTGCAGCCTTCTTGAACAGTAGAGGTTGTGGCTTTTCCTATGTACAGTCATCAGGAATAGCTGGTAATTACCAAGTTCAAAGCCTATTGTCTCCTCCAAAAAGCCGACTTGTTTTTTTGGGGCTGTTTCAGAATGACGTGACGTCTGATGGCTCTATTCCTTTTATAGGTCTTTTTGATACACATTGAATCCTGACCTGGGATGGAAAGTAATTTCTGTGAACGTATTTACAGAATGATGTGTAATAGATCTAGCAAAGGCTGAAGGCTGGTAATAGCGACTGATGTAGTACTATGGAGAAAAGGAACGTGAACACTGCTCTCCAAGGAGGCTGAGTGAGGAGTGAGGTAATAACGGGTTTCATTGCCCAGTCAGGGTTGACAGAAGGAGAGGTGATTTTGCTCCTCAAATTGTGCTCAGAGGACAAGAGGCAGTGTGTATTTTACATATATACGGTAGGCGATGGGACAGACTTGTTCAGTGATCTAGCAAGCATTGTGCTACATACAAAGGTCTCCTGCAAAGCTGATGAATGTTTTTTTCTAGTGCAGGGCTGATACATTGAATGCCTCCCTGCAAATCTTGAATCCAGCCATGCCATGGTTGGCTCGTTGTATAATCTCATTAAGCCACAGGAGAATTTTTTTGTATTCTGTGGCTGACAAAGGGGCTGTCCTGAATTTACTCTAATGGTGTGGTTTTACTTTCAGGTAGGTGTTGGCATGTGCTAACCATAAATGTCCGCTGCAATGGCTGCAAGCATTGAATGTTCCATAGGAACTTATAAGCACAAGCGTGCTGTCTGTGGACAGAATTAATGAACTTTGCTTCTTAAACTGTAACCTTCTATGTAGGAAACTCAAGTAGGTCATGTACTAAGGGGAGCCAGGAAATGCACATATGTGCGTGATGCAAATCTGATAGCCTGTCTAGGTAACTGGAAGTGGCCAACAGATGTGCATCCCACTTTGTCAGATGAGTTTATAAGTTTTCTGAGATGTTACAGATAAGCGTATATCAGAGCTTAGAATCTGACCTTAAAAAAGTATATGTCTTCCAAGATTGTATTCAGCTTCCTTGTGATAAGAATTAACTTTCCAACTTAATCAGCATTTGTGACTTGATTCAGCAGAACACTGAAGATGTGCTTATGGCAATCTCAATTCAGCAACATTTTTAGCTTTAAATACATGCTTCAGGAACAGAGGTTAAAATTAAATGTGGGTTTACATGCTTCACAAAACTAGGTTTCAACTTCAGGGCTCTCTGGTTGGGAAAATTAGTAATGAACAATTCGTTCATAGAGATTTCTCCCTTTTTACTCAGGAGGGGACTGGTGCACAGGAGGTATCACTGGAAACCACACCTATTGATGAACAGTTAGAAGGAGAACAGGCACTGAAACAGGCTACCCAGGGAGGTTGTGGAGTGTCCATCTCTGGAGATATTCAAAACCTGCCTGGATGCAGTACTGTGTAAAGTGCTCTAGGTTATCCTACTTCAGTGGAAGAGTTGGACTTAGGTGATCTCTAGAAGTCCCTTCCAACTCTAACAATTCTGTGATTCTGAGATTTTAGAACCTGTTTTAAAATAGCAGCTAAACATGTAAGTATAAAATAATTGGAAATACATTTTTAAAAAATTTAGATATAAAATAAGGTGTTTTGTTTTTTAAGACTGACATTTCAGTTTCGAAATTAAGTGAAAAATTTGTAATTCAGGAAAAGTTTGCAATAATCTGTAGCTCTCAGGGCCCATATGCTTAGACCCTGACAGTACCTTTCTAACTCATTTTTCCAAGATCGTATTTTTGTAAAAATGCCAAATAAATGAAAAAATAAATGCACACAATTCATTTTTATACGCTCCACTATTCCTCTGATATTGCCCTGTAGGATTGAAGGCCAAGTTGGATGGGGCTTTGAGCAACCTGGTCTAGCGGAAGGTGTCCCTGCCCATGTATGATTCTGTATCAATGCTTAAAAAAGCACACAAATGCTTAAAAATTCAGGAGCCATCCGCTGATGTTAGGATGGAGCATTGAAGTCACATCAGGAAGTTACTATTTCTGGGACATTCCTCATGAAGCAGATAAGAATGATTGGGTTCTTCAGTTTGCCAGTGGCTGGGAGATAGGGACGTTTCTGGTCCACAGATGGCAGGGGAGGAAGCAAGATACTGCTGCTGCCAATGGCGCATTGAAGCAAAAGAGGTCCCGTGTTCAGACTGCAAACATCTTTGTAAAGCACACTTTGCACAACAGCTGAAGATGGCATTTCTAACATGCACTAGGGTCTAATAACAGGGCATCCTACAAAGCGCTAATTCTTACGTCTTTATTCCTGACAAGGAATAAAAGAAAGTTTTTATTCCTGGTATTCCTGATTCCTTTATTCGGATTCCTCATGTCTTTATTATCATAGAATCACAGACTAATCATAGAATGGTTTGGGTTGGAAAGGACCTTAAAGATCACCTAGTTCCACCCTCCCTGGTGTGGGCAGGGACACCATGATATGAAAGGTGTTCTCATACAAAAGAAGTTGATTAGTTGAACAGTGCTCTTTCACAACATTGTAGGAATTAATGCTCCAGATAAAGAGCACTGTCTGGTCTAGTGCCTATCTTCAGATTTGCCAGGGGGCAACACTGTAACAGTTTGGCAATGGGAAGATTCTTTAAAAGCTCTGATTAGACCTTAATGTAGGTGTTAAGTTCTGCCTTTAACGTACTTAAGATAAAGTGTTATCATAGTCCAGTGATTTGTAAGGTTTGGGGTAGGCTGTTTGGTAGGGGATGTGAGAGGGATGGAGGATCATGCTGGACAGCCCACCTCAAACCTTAGAAATTGCTGGAAGTAGGAAATAGAGCAGGAGACTCTATTTGTTCATAATTACGTATACAAGTTATTTTGTTTAATAGGTGTGAAAAGTATAAAACATGGCAAGCAAAGTATTACTTCAAAAGGAAATGTTTAAAAAAAGCTTGAGGACACCTGTCCTAATTATTGTATATGACATTAATTTGAATTTCCAATTAAACTCTGAGTTAGAGAAATCTTATATGACTTCTGTCGGTCACCTCCATATTATTGGAAAGAACATGTTTTGCTATATTTAACTGATTTACTTAATGTCCTTGTAAAGTTTCATTTCTCTCTCCTTAGTTCCAACCCAGGTAAGAATTTCCTTTATAAACCTCATAAATTAGAGAAATTTCCTATTAATTCAGATGGCTTTTTTTTTTTTTTTCTTATGTGCTGTGTAATTGGTGATTGATCCAGTTTAGGTCTAGGTGTCAGAAGGAGCAGAACCCTTCCTACTTTCCAGAACCTGCTCCACAACTTTGTAGACTATGTATATTCCAGTCACAGTCTCTATCTGTGAAAAAAATCGGAATACATGTATTGAAGTCAACAAAGCTGGTTTAATTTAACATAATGTAATAATAGGCTCTGTCCTCAAACTCCATCTATCATTCCAGCACTCGTTAGGCATTCTGGTTTTGTTCATAGTAGGAGCCATCATAAAGAAATTGATTTCCCTCTGTTCACTCATCTAATTTATTGCAAGAGAATTCCATGTTCATTTGCCTATTACATAGCTTTTTGTGGAGTGAAGAAGAGACAAGCCAAAAGAATTCAGCAGAAGTAGTAGTTATCATGTTGAGTAAGATTCTGCTCTCAGCTTTTGTATAAATGTAGAGCAGTTCTACTTCTTCCAGAGGAGTTTGTTTGCATTTAGTTGGGTAAGACCAACTCCAGATTATACTCTAAACCCCCAAACTCACCCTTTCTACCCCTATTTATTGCATTGAGTTACAAAAGAGACTTCTTATGCTCGTGTAGCCTATGTGTTATGATTTCCATTGCCTCTGCTGTTCCTCCCGCCGCTTTATTGCTAGCTGTGTTCCCCAAGTTAGGCAGCCAAATAATGTGTCCTCTATGGCTGTTAAAATTGCAGTATAAATAGGCTGGGAAGCAATATTGTTGGAGCAAAGCAATTGGTCCAGTCCTCTTTCCTCTCCCCAGTGGCAAAGTTGATCATGACCACAACACACCTGGTCTCTGTTATCTGGAGAGCATAACCCTGGGGTTGTTTCTGCATCTGCGTCAGGCACAGGGCTGCACAAAGAATTGTGTGTTTCAGCAAGAATGTCACCAGCAGTGTGATGAACATCACACAAAGGCAGTGACAGAAAATGAGAGCCCTCTCCTCCCACTTTGCTCCACACTGTGACCGAAACGGCATTCTTGGTGGAGCCAAGTTGAAAACTTCCTGCACAGTTGGCTCAGTTTGAAATTTTCAGTCAGGAAGGTGTTAGCTGGAAAATCTGTAAGCTGTGAATCGCATACAGTCTTGACGTGGCAGCATATGACATGATCCAGTAGTAGTTTTTCTTTCCCTTTATGCAACTCATTGGTTTCCTGTTTAGCTGCATCACATGAAATTTTCCCAACCTCATCTTTAGGACCTTACAGAAGTTGTTGCCTTCACTGCTATGTCACCTTCCTGTACTTGTTTACCAGCTTCATATCTGTCCCCTGCCTACAACTTTGTGCTTTCTGTCATGTATTTTCTATCCCTGGCACAATTTTTCCCCCCAAAACTGACCTGTTTCTGTATGTCAGTAATTCTTTGCCGACCTACTATCTCTTTCTTGCCTTCTCCATCAAGCATTATTAGGCCTTTAAGTAATGAAATAGCTTGTTTTGGAACGCTGTGAATACTGTATATTTATATATGTTGGGTGGGCTAAGATCAGAACTATTCTTGTGGTGTTGAATTTTTGAAAGCTGCATGTACAGGGTGCCTGTAGACCATAATAAAAATCTCTGCATATATCTTAATTTCAATGATGTGAGGGCACTGGCTGAAACCAGAACTTCATAGCATGGTCTGTGGCTAAAGTAATTGCAGCAGTCCATTGCAGCTACACATATTGTAGATGAAGTGTTTATGCATTTGTGTGATTCTGGGAGAAGAAAAAAAAAATCTGTTTGCAAATTCTGAATAATGGTTTTGATTAAATTAATATTGCAGAGACTTTCCCATTGGAATGATGATTTGTCGGCAACTTGGAACAAATCAAGTAAGAATTTTATACAAATACCAAACTGTTATTTAAAAAGTGTCACAGCATTGGTAAGGCACCTCTGAGCTTGTGCTAAACTCAGCTTTCAAGTTTCTGGTGAACTCCCAAGCTCCATTTTGACTGGGTGGTTTGAAACATGGTCTCTTCTTTTGGTTTCTCTGGCAGTTTTCCAATAAACAGTCTGTCAGGCTGTTATGCTTTCACAGCTGTATTAGCCTCTTTGGCCTCCCCACCAAGCTCCTGACTAGCGTCAGCTCATCTTTGCTGAGAACGTAGGGCCTACTGGAAAAGTGAGTTTACAATTTATTCTTCAGGGATGTGACAGCTGATAGCAAACAGACAAACACTCTATGCACTCTGCACACCAGACACTTTTCTACTGAAACAGCACAAGAAGTAACACATAAGCATGTATGTATATATATGTATGCATGCATAGGAACATGAAAATGTGTATTTATGGACAAAAATGTGTATGTGTGTCTTTGTAAAAAGAAGAAGGAATATATATGCTCATTGCCTGTTCTTTCTTCTGTTGCCCTGCCACTCCCAGGAGCTGTCAGAGCCTTGCAGGCAGCCCCCAGTGATGCATAGCTAAATCATGGGCTCAGCATCATTTTGTTCCTACTTCCTTACTTGGCCCACTGCCTTCTCCATCTCTTTGTCTCGATTTCTTTCTTACTCAGCTTGCCCTCCCCAGCTTCTTAATCTGTGAGATTTTATCAAGGCAAAGTATGTGCTTCTGTAGGATCGTATCAATGCTTCATTTCATTCTTCTGTCTTTAGGAAAATTCCCAGGCTCTGGCTCCAGCACCCAGTATGGACAATCCGCCTTTTCCTAGATGATAGCCCTCTCATTGATCTGCTCTGGTGCCCACACAGCAATCCTTGCAAGAGACTTTTTCAAAGGTAGATTTTTTTGGCTCCTCTTCCCTGCTTATTAACACAAACTATATTGAACCAAGGTGTGGTGAAGACAGCTGGACATAAAAGTGCAAGTGATTCCTACACTGAAAGGATTTTGTGAGATGTGTAGACATGTCCTGAATGACTCCCAAAAGGTTTTTAGAAAAAAGACTGACCTAGGGGACTACAAAGCCCCAAACTAAATTAGTAACTCAGAAAAAGGTGTTGAGCTCTCAAGTTACAAAAGAAACAACCCTTCTTAAATAGTGCAGCATAGGGACAGTTTTCACTTTCATGCAGCAAATAAGAGTTTCAGGAGTAACTTGGTTTCAAATGAGCCGTATTTGACAGGCAAAGTCAGACTGAAACCCGAGTGGAGTGTTTGTGAATGCACTTGGGCTGAAACTGAAGAAAAACTTTCCATGAATCGCTGTAAACGGAAACCACTGTGTTAACCTAGATGGGTGCCCCACTTCCCAGCCAAGGTAATGCCTGTTGCTCTCTCCTGATGGACTAGCACAAAGCTTGAGAGGTGACCTTGAGTAAAGGGCTCTGGCCCAGATACAACACCAGAAAGGAACTATCATTCAAACACAAACCACTCTTTGCTCTTCTCCTGCACAGGGTGGAAGACAGGGAGAGGTATAAACCCTTCTGAGCCGTGTCCCTGCCAACTATCTTGTCCCTGTCCTGCTACTGGGGTATCCAGCCTCTGTGAGCAGCACATTTCCCTGCAAGCCACAGGTTGCAACCCTCCCTTATATGCTCTCTGCCTACATTTCCAAGGGCTGGCTGAGTGGTATTTTTTTGAAGGCATTTCAGTCTCATTTCATTTTTTCACATCTTCTTTTTTTTTTCTTTTTTCTTTTTAAAAAAAAAAAAGTTAACAAAGCACTTTTTTTCCCCCCCTTCACTCTGTTTCTTGTAATCTGTAGCCATTCCCCAAAGTCTAGCCACTGGTGTGTTGAAAAATAAAAGTTGTTTAATAATACATAAAAGCCTCACACCATGTTTATTGCTAGTGAGCTAAGCAAAATGTGGTATTTAGTGCTGCAGGTTTATGACACAGAGAAGGATCTTTTTTGTAAACTTATGGCAAGTTTTTATTTTTAGATCACTTTACAAAGCTATAGAAATATTAGATAGCTAGATATATGTTTAACATTTTCCATTGCTGGATTGTAATTCTTTCTGATAGAAAATTTAGCTGTTTTTCTTTATGGAACCTGGGGAACTTTTAGACATTCCAAGTGATTTCACTATTAATTTTAGTCTGAGCGAAGTCCAAAATATGTCAGTAGTTCTGACTTGTGCTGGTTGTTGTACACTGGCATCAGTGCTGACAATAAAATTGAAAAAGCATTAAGGCTGAAGTCAGTGTTAAGAGGCATAGCTGCTTTATTGTTGCTCCTCTTGCCCCCATCAAATTCCATCTGTCTGTATTGGAAATCAGCTGTCCAGCCTGCTGTTGGTCAGACTTCAGGTGCTGCTGGAGAAATTATATTAATATTGTGGGTGTCTCCATGCAACTGACAGCACCAACCTGCCACAGTGAGAGAAACTGGTTCAAAATAAAGGAAAAGTAAGGAACACTAATTTCTGCAGAAACAGAATTTGCTCCAATTCCTTCACCATCTTTGTGTCTCTTTGCTGGACTTGCACCAGTAAGTTGATGTCTTTTGCACTGGCCTCCAGCTGGACTTCATGCTGCTGAGCCCAGTAGGTCAGCCAGTTTTCAGTCCACCTCACTGCTCATTTATCTAGTCTATACTTTATCAGTTTGTCTGTGAGGCTGTTCTAGGAGATAGTATTGAAAGCCTTGCTAAAATCAAGATAAAGACTTACTAAGGTCAAGACCTTCAAGTCTGATCCTACCAGGAGGACATTGACTTTTCTGAGTTATACCCCTGTTGAGGTCTCTTGTCCTTGGACAAGTTGCTAAGTCTATTTCTGTGCAGTGCTTTACAAAGCTGGACCTGTGGTTTATAGTTACATAAAAAGAAGGGAGGAATGATCTTTCATAGCAAGTGTTTTAATAGTGTCAAGTGTGAGCAGTTTACATAGTAAGATTCAGAAGTGAGGGTTAGGAACGGATCATTGATACCAAATATTTAAAATATAAAAATAAAAGTATTTATAAAAACAGAATAGTTTGTTAAAGCTTTTGAAATTTATTGAACTTTGCATCCACAAATGTTAAACATGTACAGTTTACCTTTAAGAGGAAAGGTTCTGCAGTGGGCATTTAGCTAGATTTGTACACCTACACACTGCAGATGGTTTAGTTTTATAAGAGATGAAACTGCATTTGGTGGAACTGATTAAATATAAAAACACCACCATCTGCCATTTATTCTAATATAAAATGGTTTGGGCAGATGCTGACATCTTTTGAGATGATTGATTCATCTCTGACAAGTGAAGATTCTCGGAGGGTTCCAGCTGCCCACTGCTCACACAATACCTGCTTACGAGAGCAAACGCCAATCACCACACTGTGATTTGGATGTGGCAGGTGAATGAAGTGCACTTTAATAACCAGCAGCCTGGAATTCCTAACTACATCAGTGTAGGGGTATTTTCTTCCCCCCCCTTTTTTTTTTTTTACCCTCTCCTACACTTCTGGCCCACATTAAACTGTGAGAATATTTTATGCACACAGTATACTGTATTGGAGCACAGCTACCCTAGCACGGTGATATCTGGAAGAGTGTCAAATTCTGGCACAAATAGCTCTCTTTCATTCTTCAGAGTGGAAAACAAGCAGATACTCTCTGTATATGCTATTAATTTTAAAATTATTTTTTGCTAAGTGTCCATCAGGGTTGCATTTAAACTTCCTGGAATATTATTTATTGAGTATGACACCAAATGCTTTGTAATAACTTAAATAACAGATGACTATCTTGTTTTATTTGATAACATTAACACACTCTACTGTGGTATGTTTTAGGGTAGCTTGCTGAAGCATTGTAATTTTTAAAGGTTTTGCATGGTAAGTTATGGAAGAATGCATTGAGAAATACTTAGGGCCAGATTGTGACATCCATAGCCACACTGAATAGCTGTTTGCACCAGCAGTAAGTCCTACTGCAGACAGACTATTTCTTATGAAATAAGGCCCTGACCCAAAGCTAGATTTGTGGTAACTGCAGTGGACTTTTGGTCCATCTCCAAGTGGGAGAAAGTGCAGTATAATTAATCCATCATGCAGTAAGGAAGCGGATCAAGTCAGTCCTAACATGGCAAGTATATAAACTCAGGATTTTTTGAGTGTATCTTAAAATAGGATGCTCTTTTTGTACATATAAAGTGTAATCTCTGACTGTGTCCCCCACTCCAAAGTATCACTTTAAACAGCTTCTTCACTATAAAAAATCAGTTAAAAAAAGAAGAGGGTCTGTTTATATGAAATGACATGAAAATGTGACAGTTTAGTGTTGTGCTGGCAGAGCAGCTTATGGTATGTATATATGTTTGGTCAGAGGGGTACTGAATGATTGTACTGTCATTTGCTGTTGAATGTGTTTGGAGTAACTCCAACAAAGTCTGGAATAACCCTATTGTGTATGGAAGAAGTTGGTGCTACAGCATGGGTAAGCAAACACTCTATGGGACATTCTTAACCTGTTGAGAGAAGCTAAAAGCTATTTTAAAAAGGATGGATTCTTATCATTGGTATATTTCTGCTCACCTGTTGCTGAAGGCAAGGTTACAGATAGTGTAATTTCATTGTTTTAAAAAGTAAGGGGTAAAAAATAGGTCAGTCAGATTCTTATCTGGTTTAAATTCGAGTTTGAAGTCAGTGAAGTTAATCTATTTTTATTAGTTGTACTTCTGGGCCAGAGGATTAAAAAGTGTTTTCCTTATGCTTCTCTTAATATTAACCTCGCCTTTGCTTATGACGTTTCCTTCATTCCAAACTTAAGATTCTTCACATTTGCCTCAGTCACCTTTTTCCTCAGGCACTGAGGAGGCAATCTGACATCTTGCATGAGGACAACCTTACTGGCCCTTCCTGGATACCGATTTGTAAAAGGCACTGATGAATGTTTCCCCTTGTTGAAAGGAGGACACTCCCTTCAGAGAGAGTTACTGTGTTATTTCATTTGATGATCAGGGAAGCTGGATGCTTGGAATTGCCTTTGAGGTTGAGTTTACTGCTGTGAAAGAGCAATGTTGATGTTAAACTCAAAAAGCAACCACCTAAATTTGACTGTTCAATCGGTTTGGTTTTAAACAATGAAACAGAATCTGGAAAATATGTATGTTTGGAAGTGGAAAGGAAAACCAGAGTCCTAATTAATATATAGTACTTAATATATGGAATGCATATCTGACTTCAGGGAAAAGACTTTTTTCTCCATTTTGGCTGCTCTTTCTTCTGACATAGAAACATAATACAAACCTAAAGTGTCTAATCCAAGAAACAGCCACCGGAATCTTTATAATGCAAATGATCTGACTGTTCTATAGTGTCTTTCTCCCAGAAGGGTCCCAAAGTGCTATGCAAATTATATGTGGCTACATGAATCAGTTCCCACACCACTGAATTACAGGGAGCTCTGGGAGCAGAACATCTTTCTGCCAGCGCACAGCAGCATTACCCAGCATTTTGGAATGGGAAGCAGAAAGCACAAAGGAGGCAAAATAACAAAATAAGAAAAGATGAAACAGATTGAAATTAAGATTCAAAGAGGACTGAGGAAAAAGATAAAATCAGCTCTGTGTTTTTCTTTGACAGTGTCATCAGAGCTGGTGATGCATATTGTTATTGATAGCTATTGCTGACCTTCACAATATTTGTCAAGAGGGTTTCCAGGACCTGGGCAAGGGTATCTGGGCAGGAAAAAGCACTGCTCTGTGCTTCTGCCTCATTTCTTCCTACAGTCTTTCCTCTCGTGTGCCCAAGCCTCCACAGACAGAACCCTGGTGGAAAGGTGCTGGGGTACATACACCCTGGCCAGATGTCATGCTTTCAAGGAACACTCTGTGTGCCTGAAGCAGGGATGAGTTTGGCTCCCTTGCCACTTCCCCCCCTCCCAGCCACCACAGTGTCAAGTGGCAGGGTTGGCTCATAGGGATGGAGGGCTCAAACCTCACTGCTGCCGTTAGCAGGAGTGCTGTCCTGGCTGCCATTGCTCTGGCTGGAGCCAGGTGGAGCAGGGTGAGGAAGGAGAAATCAAAAAAAAAAAAAAAGGATGGAGGGAGAAAAAGAAGAGAGTTTCCCACAAAAACAGTTAATCAAAAATGAACAGTCCTTCAAAATCCTTTTTTTTTTTAATTTCCTTGAAGAAAAATGTTTTGGATTTCTTGTTTAGAAATGGATCTTTCCCCCCGCCCCCTGGGGTTTAAAATGATAAAAATCTCTGTCTGATTTTACATCAGCTGAAATTTTTTTCTGACAAAGCTAAAACTTGCCACGGAACTGAGTTTTGAGACTGGGATTTTATGTGATAAGCACTCAAATATTGCCAATACAACTGTTGTTTCTGACCTAAATTCTGTTAAATTGCCATTTTTATGTGGAGAAGATGTTTGGTTTTTTTTCAGTGGATAGCTTGCAATTCACTCTTGGAAGAGATTGTGTTGGACTAATAATTTCCAGAGTCTGCCTGAATGCAGTGATGGTGACAGTGCTGCTACTTCGTGTGTAATAGATCCTCCACTTGTGGGAGACATGCTAGGTAATTAAAAAAGTCTGTAAACAAAAGCTGCGGTGCAGCTTCTCAGCAGAGTGATGGAGAGTGACATTGTGGTAGATGATTAGTCTTCTTGGGAGCAAAATCAATGAAAGCAGCAGTAGTTAGATGTCTTCTGGCATAATTTTTCCTATGTGGAGGTGAAGTGTTTTACAGGAGTCTTAGGATCTGTTGTTACTGTCACGATTTTCTACCAGCTCTACAGTCAACATTTACAAAAATATCTGATGGATTTGAGTGTGCTCCTGTGGATAAAACCTGTGTATGAGTCTTAAGCAGGCAGAAAAAATGGGCAGGGGCAAAAATCTTGTTTTCTCCCCACGAACTCTCACTGAAACTTTCCTGGTTTCTTCTCTTGTTGCTGCCTACTCTTTCCTTCCCCCTCAGTGCTGCTTATCTGGGGAAGAATCATGGCTAGAATTTATAAATGCTTCTCTGTTGTGCAAAAGAACTTTGATAGCATGAAATGAATAGCAGGTAACATAATAAGAAAAAAGTATCTGGATACAGCTTTGGAAATGTAAATTCTTTTATCAGTCCCTGTGCTAATTGGAATTACTGTTTGTTGTTTCACATTTAGTGCATTTCATTATATTTTCCTCAGTAATTAGATATTTTAACTATAAATGAAAAATACAAGACAAAAAAATCCCCCAAAAACAAACCCACCCCCGAACCAACAACAAAAAAGTTTTCATTAAGATGCAGTCAAAGTTGTATATAGATACGACTTTAATTAAAATAATATTGTTAGAATGTACTGTTAAGGAAAACAAAGCAAACAAATGAACCACAAAAATCTGAAACTTGGAAAGAAGGACGTGATCCAGTCCTTCCCAGTCACTGCAAAGGCACTTGCAATCTGCACTGTGCTTTGGAGCCAGTCCACAGCTGATTGAGAATTTGAACTGGAGGACAGGTTTGGGAGAAGGTTGAGAGGGTTTTGCCCTACTCTTTCGGTCACCCAATGGTGCCTCTTTCGGATTCTCTTCCTCCCATGCTGTATTCAGCTCCAGCAGCAGCTGGCTCCCAGACTGGTGGGGGCTACCAAATACTCTCTGCCTTGTTTGGATACAATGGAGGAGGTGTCAGAAGAGGATTTTTGCATCATTTGTCATATGTCTGTATGGAAAAAAATCCTCCCCAAAATTATGTTTTTCTAGGCATGAGGAGAAAACACTCTGTAGACCTGAGGAGTTTTTAAATAAGAGGTTTTGTGAATTTTTCATGCTTTCTGGATTTAAAAAAATATGTGTGGTGGTAAAGATATAACGAAAAATTTCTTTAAAATATTTTTGTTCCTCTAAATTATTTCTTAAGGGAAAGAGTAGGATGTTTCACGCTCCTATGCAGATAGCAAAGAGGAGGTCACCAACCTGCTGCTTGCAGTTTCATTGATAACTGCAGAGCTAAGAGCTATCCCAAAATGTATTTTGGAAGACAATTGAGCCTTCTGCAGCTTTGGTTTAAGAGCTGAGCTCAGGCATGGCAGGAGGAAAACTATTGTACAAAGTGTTCATTCTTTCCTAGGCTGATTTCTATCTTATTAGCCCAATGAAGGGACAACCCAAAAGGAAAGTATCTTAGACAGATTTGGGTCCAAACTTGTTAGCAAGTTAACCTCTGTTCTGTAAAACTAGGCCTGGCAGATAGAGGCAGCAGCATCTGAGAGATTAGGAGAATTTGTTCCTTGCTCACTCGTTTACTTCTTTGTCCTGTGTGAACTCTCGCATGCATTAAGCTTTCAAACCAAGCTTTTTTTTTGAGACAGTTGTCTTGTACCAAAAACAATAGATACATGTGAAATGTACCAAAATCCAAATTAATCAAAAGGAATGACATTTTTCTCCAGCTGAAGGTCAGCGTGAACACTGAACGCATTGCCACACTCCCAGAATTGGCTTCTTAATTCCAAGTGTCTCCCTGCTCCTCAACCTCCTCCCTTTTGTATCACCCTTTCTATTAGTTTTGTAATATGCTGTCATCCTGATTTTTCTTAATTTCACTTGTGATATTACTTCTCCTTTTCCTCCTCCTATGGGAACAGATTTCTTCTGCCATATGCCCATTTAAACCTAATTGTAGTATCTGAACATCTTGTGCGCTTAGCCACAGCATCCCTTGGGGTTCTATTGAGACACAATATGTATGTGACCTTTAAAGCCATGTCAATGTGAGACTCTCTCAGCACATGGGTCTTTAAAGCCTGGATGTCTATGCTTCATACTAACAAATTTGACCAGCCTGCCTTTTTATGAGGATATCATAATTTTGGACGATTTCCAGGTTCCATATTTTAAATCAGCATGTAGAGCACTTTTTAAATCTCCGTTTCCCAAAGATCAAGTTCCAGAAGATTAAAAATGAAAAAAAATCAAAGCTGTTGTTATTTTATTTATTTATTCCAGAGCAAATTTGTAGTAGTAATGACCTGAACATAACTAATTGGCAATTTGTAAAATGGACTGCTCTCAGTAGCAAAGTTGTAAGTGTACCAACGTGGTAACTGTTTCCTTATTATGACAGTTCTTAAAGATAAGGTTGTTATAGGAAATAGTGAAAATTCCCTGAATTCCTGGTAATTACAGATTTTGTATTTGTAACCTGAGTAGTCTTTATTTTTACACTTTTGCATACACCAGAAATACGATTGTGCTGGGTGGACAGTGAGCAGCCCTAGTAGTCCTGCCATAATAATGCGATACTGTGCTGAAGTCTCATGAAATCTCTTTGGTTTAATGAAAGCTTTTTCACAAACACCTTCAGTTTGGATCTTTGTGTCATGCCACAGCATCGTTGCTGAGCTTTTGCCTTCCCAAAACCTCTTTGGCAGTTCAGCATATAAATTGTCAGGATTTAAATACTTCACTAATGTAGAAGTCCTTAAACATAAAAACTCTTGTGTGTCTCAATACATATAAAACAAAACAGTGTATTATAGCATTTAAATTATAAAGATTTTTAAAGACACCAATATTCGACATCTTAAGGGAATTTTATGATGCAGCTGGCTGGAAGAGCAGTGAGAAAGTGGTGGTTGATATGTACTCTGAACTAGAAAAGTGTTTAATTTTGTATATGTTCTGGTAACATGAGGATAACATATGTTACACATGTATCGAAATTAAACCTATAACAAGTATATAAGTCAGGAAATTTAATGCTAAAATGACACATCAATGAAATAATTATGAAAATACACAGTTATGACATCCATCCAAAGAATCTTAACTTTGCTCAGTAGTGCTGTATATCATGTAATGGGCTTTTGACTGTTAGGTATTTTAGTTCACCAATTAAAATTAGGCATGTTAATATTCATCTTTCAGCTTAGCTGGGTTAGTTGCTTTATAAAAAATAGATACATGAACATTTTGTTACTTTCTAATCCTTTTGATATAATTAAATGAGAATTTCTTATCCAACAGCCTTCAGCTTTGAAATATTTCTAAATATAGACTTGGTCCCAAATCTAAGTTTTGTGAAATCAATTGTTTTCTGCTGATAATGTAGTAAAGGAGAAATTAATAGTATTTAAACAGAAGACAAAACCAGCAGCTGGAGTTGGCATATATTGTAAGCTGGTTTTAGTCCTTTCCTTGGTTTTAACTCAATAGTGAGAACTGGGAAGAGCAGTAGCCTTTGCAGTGCAGATTATGAGCAAAATAAAATGCTAGGGGACTCATCACTTAACATTAATTCACCCATCTTTTCCATGTTAATCACTTCCTCAACCTCATTATAGCATCTCTCTGTCTGTTGAAGAACCCTGTAGGAGCAATTTTTGGGGGGATGCTCAAGGAGAGGAGTTTGAGTAGTGAGTGCATCTTTGGGGAGAAGTAGCTTTTGTAGACTTGTAATGAATGAAAGCCAAGCTTTTGTGTTGACCATTTGCCATCTTGAGCTACTGTTAAACCCTGAATTCCTGGAAACCCCATCAAGCCAAAATAAAAGTAGCAGCAAATACATGATTTCCACCTCCTCACTCCACCAAACACTGTTATTTATTTTGATCTCCTTCTACAAAATCTGTGAGCTGCATTTTTTTATTATGCATATTAATTCATAACTAATGTTATTTCTTATGTGCCTTGGACAAATAAACATCAACATTTGTCTTTTCACAGAGGACAACTAACTGGAAAGACAAAGACATCTCACTTTAAGAAAATAGTTGGAACACACTCACCAGACTACAATTACAGGTGATGTGTATGTGTGCATAGAAGTCAATGTCTCATACAACTTTCCAGTCAAGGGACCCCACAGAAAGACCCCCTTGGGCAAGTGGCTTTTTCGCTTCCGAGCTGGTTGGCAGAACCGAGGTGGGATGTTGAGGTGAATGAGAGCTGCTTTCATGTGGGCAAGGATCTGACCCCTGAGTTGGTGATAATGTAGCTGAGTGACTGCATCTGTGTCAGAGGAGAGTACCCTTATGTTGTTCATACTGGCTCAAAGCTGCGCTGCGATTTTACTCCCTGTCTATATGATGAACTATATTAACGATTTTTTACTTCAGTGATATTATCATATTTTCTTTTGGTGCTTGAATCAAAGGTGTGCTGCCTTTTAATTAATTTTATGTTCTTCCTACATGTTTGTTTTCTCGCATCAAGAAGGGTTATCTAGAAGGTCAAGAGCCAGAGAGAAAGATGGTATCTTGTAGCTTGAATTAATCTAAAAATAAGGAAATAGATTTTTAGAGAAGAAAACAGTGTGAGCCCGGCCTGAATTGGATCAGGCCCAATATCCTTCTGAGGAAGAAATAAAGGGCTTGAACCTTCTCCTACTGAGAGCAATTACAAACCTGCAGTTGACTATAATAGCTGTGTGTGATAGGGGCATAATAAATTTAAGGTCTGAGATAATCAAGGAGGACTGTGCAATCTTCTGCTAATGCTTCTGAAAGATGGTCTGTAAAATGCTAGGCAGGAAGAGCACTACACTACTCTTAACAGAAGAAATAAGCTTAAGCCATTTGCTTGTTGCACTCAGATGTAGCCAATCCTATGAGTCTCATTTTAATTTTACAGTGATTTAAAATGAAAAAGTTTTGACATGAAAATCTGTGGAATGATCACTGTGAATGCTGTATCTGCGAGGAAGTGGGGGAGAGGAGGGGAGAGGGAAGAAGTTTTGCAAACATACCTGCCTGACTTTCTGTGTAGTACGTAACAACAGTAAAAGGCCATTTTAGCCAGAGGCCCCCCAGTTTTGACAGAGGCTGACAGGAGATGCTCCTGGATGGTACAGGAGCAGGATACTTAGACAGTGTGGAATCCCAGCCTTGAGTCATGTACAGCTCAGGGATTTCACATGAATAAAGTGCTCTTCAAGGAAACCTATTGCTATCCATTTAAATGTCTTCCTGAAACTCATCTTGCTTGTAGTGTAGCTTATTCATAGACATTCATCAGACATTTGCAAAATATAAGGTTCACTGAGTTTAACAGAGTGAGCTAAAATGCTTTATGACCTTAGCTTAAATTAGATAAAAATGTTTGTCTGATTCAAAACACCACTGTAGCCATTACGTATATTTCTGTTGCCTTAGGTAGGATTTGGCTCAGAACTTCTATGCCCTCTATTATTTATCAATTTAAAGTAAGTGTGACAATGGCAGTTTTTTTCCTTTTCCTGAACTGGCTGACTTGGAAAGTCTGTCTGACTTGCTTTTTTTCTTGTCTCCTCTCTTCTGTTGTCCCTAGTAAGACCTTCGCTAAAATTAAGGCTTTAGGTTTCTGAAATGAGACACCTTTTTTTTTTTTTTTTCATCTTCTGTTTTGAATCCTAGAAAATAATAGTAGTAACAGGTCTTAGAACTTTGTCAATATTTGGTATGAAGGTGAAGATACATACATAACTTTTCTGCTATAGAAAGCATATGAAGTACTATATATATGGCAGAATTACCTACCGGTGATAAGAGAATCCTTTGAAAAGAAAACCTGGAAGTTATTTTAGCAGAGAAATAGCCAATATTTTCTGTTACCTGAAATTTGTTCAGAAGTAAAGAATATGTCAAGTGTCACTGAAGACTGCTGAATTTGAAGGTGTTAGGTAGTTTCTTATAAATTATATTGATATGTAATTTTATATGCAGACTGACCAGTGGTGGGAGACTTGCTGTATTCATTTTCCTCTCCTGTTTTGCAGCTCGCCTATTTCAATTGGAATGATTTGTGAACATGAAAATACATGTTGAATCTCTAGTGAGCAGCTGATGGACAAGAAAAAATAAAACAAAAATGTTTCACCTTATTCCAGATAAATACATTGATGTCCTAAGTTAACTTTAAGCTAATGTGCTTCAAGTTTCAAAGCTGAAACACATGTGAGGTTGTATGTGGAAGTGCTGCTGTGGATGTAATTAGTGTAAATGGGGTTTAACCTATCATGTTTCATACCAGGAAGTTCTGTAACCACCTGGCTAATGCATATACACTAATCCTTCTCTTCTAATATGAAGTGGATTTTACACTGAAATGGAAATGAAACATAAAATAATGCATTGTATGTAATAAACAGACATATAAATTTGCATGCATGTAAAAACAGACTTTGCAGTTTTGGAAATCAGTTTTTGAAGGGTCAGTTTTCTGAAAAAGCTTGGTGGATTCATGTACTTGTTAAGTATATGCATTTATATGAATCAGGATTTTATTTGCAGACTGATGGGCTCTGGTGCCTAAGGGAGCTACTGACAGCTGAATGTCAAAACCAGTTTCAGTTAAATGTTATCCTTGGTTGTCTTCAGGAACACAGACTTTCCAGCCAATATTTTTTCTACAGTTATCCCAGTTTGTGCATCATGTTTTCCTTCTCCTTCCCTAGACACAGCAAAAAATGGGCTCCATTTTATTTGCATGGTAGTGAGCAATTCCTAGAAATGTGAATATTTGTTTTAAAAAGGAAAAGATTGCAAGTGAATGATTAAAAATTCTACTTTCCGAAGTTAATAAAATTTCTATTAGTAACTGGAACCTTAAGGTTTTTTTTATTGCCCAAGGTGTTATAAGCAAGCTAGAATTCAGAAACACAGCTTGAGTGGTATTTCTTTGCTGTATTGCTTTGGACCTTTGGGGTATGATATAGGGCACAGAGCATTCAGTGCCCTTCAGCAGATTGCTGCTAGCTGAATAACCAGGGGAAATAGATGTAGGATGGAGTCAAGGGGAATGATGGTCAGAAAAAATTCTGACTACACAAATTTTCATTGACAAATGTCAGATTGCTGTAACCCCAGGATGCACTAACAAAGAGTTTCTGGTCACCTAGGCCAGCCTGTAGCCCAGACTAAGCAACAGTCCATAGGTTAGAGGTAGGGTGAGCAGAGCAGTTCTCTGAAGGGACCCCTGAGCCATTTTGTCATGGGCCTCTTGCTTTGTTCTTGTCTGTACAAATAAATATACCTTGAATCAGGGAGCTAAAAAATGGACTTTATAAACTCCATGGAGGTGGAAGATGATTATTTCCTCTCCAGTTAATATGTGATTGTTTACACAAAGTGAAGTTAATCCAGCAAAGGAGATGGATAGAGTTTAATCCAGAATACCCCTGAACCAGCGAGTCAGGCATTCAAATGGGAGGTAGAAGATTAAGGTTTGAGCCCAAGCCTGCATCTAATGTCTCCTAGATGTCCTTAAACTGGGTTACAGTTGTTCCTGTGGTGCTCTGCCTTTTTCTTTTGTTTTGTAAGAAAAATATTCAAAGGGTATCAGTGGTGCTCAGAGATCGTCTGAAGCCAGTGTTGTTTAGTGTCTGGTTTCTGCTCTCACAGTCCTGTGGGGCACAAACCTCTGTGCAACACAGCTGCTCTTGTAGATGCCCAGATATCCATACCTTGTTTCCCATACTGTCCCAGACAAGGGAAGAAAAGTACCAATAGTACAATTAAACAAAGAAATTACCCCCCCTGCCACCCTTGTAACTTATCTCACATGATCTCCTACTATATTGGGCAGTTTGCCTCCATGCTGCCTTTGGAGGCGTATGGACCCCTGGGTGCTGTGTGGGTGGCCAGCACCACTCTTGCTGGATGGTCACTTAGTCATGGCTCTGCCTGACAGGGAGCTTGGCCATCTCCATCTCCTGAGGCTGTTGTCTGTCCAAGATGTGAAATAGGGCAGATCTGAATGTACACATCATTCTCTTGAGTGGACATATGTGTCTGCCTCCCACAACAGGAATTTTTAGCCTTTGATCAGGCACCTGAGCTCCACATACAATGTGTAGGGCATGCTGATGCCCCAAACCTGTTTTTACAGAGGACATAAACTGGGAGTGAAGGTGGCGAATGCCTGTGCTAGCAAACAGCTACTCCTCTTTCCTCTTCTCAACATCCTCTGTCAGCCTGAGATGTTGCCTGTGCTAAATCAGGGTATATAACAGCTTCCCAGGTGCACGTTTTGCCTTGGAAAAAACAGCCCATTCCAATTTTTAGGAACCAGCTACAAGGAGAGATGGTGACAGAGGTGCTGAGAGGACCCCATGGTGAGAACTGATGCCCAGAGAGTGGGATGTGCAGCTTCTGCCTTCACTCTTCCACACATTGCTCACCCCCAGCAAAGGCCCCAAGCATTGGTTACAGCCTTCCATCCAAAGTGGGTGAGCAGTGGGATGCTCTTGTCCCTCCTCAGTGTTGAGCAGGCATTTTGAGGACCACATTGCTCAACGTAAGGCTTTTTTTTGTGTGTCCAGCTCCAATAGTGCAGGTCTGTGTGTTACCTGGCGCAAAGCTGTGCTTGGTTTCCTTCTGTTATTGTGGGGAGGGAGTCTTTTAAGTACCCCCTTCATTCAATTGGACCTTTTGGATTTTTTTTTACTTCTGTGCATTTGCCATCTGAGTAGTAAATGAGCAGCACTGAGGAATGTGAACCTCCAAATGACAGAGCAGCGGAATCAAACTGGTTCATGTTAAAGCTGCCAGCAGTTTGGCTCCAAATGCAGAATGAGGACAGTTTTGAATTCCTAATAGTGATATCACAGGAGCATTGATTTCTGCCCTCAACAGAAACCTGTTGAAAGGACCCTCAAAAGGATCTCTCTGCAGTGATTCTAACAAATCTGTTTACTGGAGGAAGAGTTTACCCCCATGGGTATTTGCCCAAACTCAGTACACCAAGAAGTGAGCTGTTGGCAGAGACTGGCTGTGAACTCTGTGCCTGTCCAGCAAAACCAGCACAGCAGTGGACATGGATGTCAATAAAGCAGTCC
Organism: Hemiprocne comata; assembly: GCA_020745705.1. Classification (NCBI taxonomy): domain Eukaryota; kingdom Metazoa; phylum Chordata; class Aves; order Apodiformes; family Apodidae; genus Hemiprocne; species Hemiprocne comata. Next base: position 89,500,574 of record CM036588.1, read on the forward strand.
TGTTTTACTGCTCCTGGGTGTTTGGTTCAGCAGACCAGGCTTTTCACCCTGTGGGTAGTGTGGGCAAAGTAATACACAAGGGAGGAATCACAACTGGATCCCAGCTTTTATATTTAAGAGATGGGAGGGAAGGGGATGTTTGCATTTCATTAATGTTAAGTTTGCCATTTCCAAGGATTGGGAAGAAAAATCTCTTCCCTCTTTGCTAGAATATAGTGTGGTGTTTACTTTCTCATTTTGAAATTTTCCCATCTTGTGTAACAGCTGTGCTAGGGCAGGATTCGCTCTCTGCTGAACTGCTGCTTTTTTCCTTTGGCCTTTGTTAAAATTTCTGATAAATAACAGACTGTCTACAGCTGTTCAAATGATGTTGCTTTTTCTAAGTGTCACTTCGGTGTTCGTTCCCACCAGTATGGGCTTTGCTTCAGAAGGTAAATAAGGGACAAATAGGGCTTGCTGTTGAGTAAAATTGAACATGTGGGCAGTGGGAAAAGAATCTGAAATGTGAATTGCCCAATCCTACAGAAGCCATCCACCTCCGGCTGTGATGGAGACACTGTGGCATCTTGGCAGCACTGCTGTGTGCAATTTTCTTTAAATAACTAGTGGGTTTTTTGTTTGCTGCAGTTGGTGCTATTTCTTCACATTTTCTCATTTGAAGGTAATCTGCTTCTAAGAAGTGATTAGTGTGATTGTAAGGCTTCATCAGGCTCTGAATTTTTGTAGTGGCATTAGCTATGCTAGTGCTACTGGGCTCACCACTGTAGTAAATAGTGAGAACATAACATTTGTGACTTATTAGTGTATTAATCTATTATCATAAAGATAACTTTGTATAGTTTATATTAATCTATGATTTAATTCATTAAGAGGTTTTCTCTAAAGATTTTATAAAATCACAGTTCTGGAATAAAAGGATCCCATGAGTGAGGACTGAAGATTTTCCTTTCTACACATTGTGTCTGTTCTTTCTATAGCAGGAGTTCTGTCCTTTTCTTGCCCTTAACCCTGTAAGAAGCTGAAGGGCAGATTTGGTGTGGATTTGGATCATTTGGATCAAACAATTTTAAGGAAACAATATGAATGCAAAGTTTTATCTGTGCTTGAGGTTAGAAACTGAAGTTCTATAGTAATATTTAGGTGAGTTTAATACTAGATGAATTTGATTTATTTCCTGTTGCGAACTGCTTATAAAGGCAAAAATACAGAATTTATAAAACCAAAGAGAGAAAAAAAGTGTGAATGAACGGAAGTAACTCAACTCTGTCCTTTCCACAGCTGAGGACACAAAATAATAATGGTTGCTTAGCTAAATTATCACACAAAAGAACAGCAAGTCATTAGTTTCCACATGAAAAAGCACAAAAATAGGATTTCTGTAAGACTGATTGGAAGGTTCAAGATGAGAATGTCAATGTTAAGGTTTCCCTTTAAAGGTGTTAGATCTGCTTAGGCTGACATCAGTCCTGCTTTTGCACAAGCGTAGCCAATGTAAACCCATAGCAATTAAACAAATGGAGAGTCAGCGCTGCGGCTTAAACAACTTCTTGACAACTAAGGTGGGCCAGGTCCTGCTTTTAGAAACCTTTCTCAAGGTAGACCCTACAGCCCTGTGACTCCTTGAATACAGGACGCTGGCTAACAGCACTGCGGCAAGGCAGATAAATACCATTCTGTTGGAAGACATCAAATCCTGGTGCTTTTGGAAAGAAGCTGGGTTTGTTGGCTACAGGGAAATCTCAAAAAAGGAACTTGAGAATTTTGCGAGTGTGTGCTTCAGGTTTGCTCAACATTATCACTTCTAAGTAAGCTGTGGCGAATGAAATGTTCATAATTACAAGCTGCTAGCCAATCTTTACACTATTTTTGCCTGAGTACTGCTTAAATTACTACAACATATTTCACAGGCAGAAAGTGTGGCTAATTAGTACCTGCAACATCACTAGACTCATGTTGGAATAACAGTGAGAAGAAGCCAAACTAACTCCCTCAGTTGAATATGACCACTATTTCTTGGATTATAGGTAAAAAACTGGGGACCTCAGCAAAAATCTGTACAACCAGCCACTCCAGACACTTCTCATCAGCTCAGGAGAGAGGCCAGGGTCAGAACGGACATAGAGGTTGAACTATGCTCTGGTTCCCTGAGATGGCTCCTTCTCATGACGGTTAGGGGCAAAATTGTGACTAATGAGAAATGCATGCCCTTCTGGAGCACAGCTGCCTGTGTTTGCTAAGACCTACAGGCCACTTTTCAGTTGCCAGTGCTTTAATGGTGATAAACACTGCATTTTTTTTTATCAGATTTTCAAGCGGCGTCAAAAATGCACATGCAAATTGTTGATCTTGCTTGATCTCAGGACCTATTTTTCCTGTGACAGCTGGCGCCATCTTAGAAGAAAGCAATGAAAACAATGTAGTAAAAGCATTTCTGTAGAGCTTTGTAGTTGGTGAGAGAGGATGTTCAGTTTACCCCAGATAGTGGCCATAATGCGTAAACAGCAATGCTCGTGCATGCTATTTTCTGAAGCGTGGTTCGGGGAGGCTGACCACTAGCTGCTGCTAATAGCAGTGGAACAGCCACACTCTGAACGTTGGACAGATACACATCTAGGTCACCACCACCAGGAGCCAAAAGCATGTGGCTGTAGCCTCTTGGTGACTGTATCTTTATCACAGCCCTTCCGCAGCTCTAACTGTTGTACCGAGGCCCCACGTCTGCTAGGAACGAGATTTTTTGGTTCAATATTTAAATGCCTTTGAAACTGGGCTTTCATACAAGAGAGAAAATAGGGTTCCTCACTTTGTCCAGGCAAAAGGCCGCTTGGAGAATTGGAAGATTTTCTAGGTTCATAGGGTTATTTTATCATTGGCTTTATTAGCTGGCATAGCAACCCTGTTCACTCTTGATAGTTTGTACTCTGGTTTGAAAGCAGAAATGAATCCAGGAATACCAGCACTGGTAGGAATCAGACAGGGCTTTCCTGTGGTAAAGCTGGTGCAGTGTGGGATTTTGCCTTGGACTGGCTGGTGAGAATTTTAAATATAGAGATAATGGTCAGCATCGTGGTTATGCTATGTTGTACTTTCATTGCCGTGTTTTTTTAAAGAAAGGTGGCTTTTGTATATCTACAACTGGAAAGCATTCATTCCTGATGTGTACCATCTGGATACAAATATTGTATCTGGAGACTGTGTTTTTAACAAATAAATGCCTTTTCATAAAACATACAATAGATAGAGAAGATCTACTTGAGCAGGTAGTCCTTTGCTTTTCCACAAAGGAATTCTACATTTTGCAATTGAATCATGTTTGCTTGTGTGTTCAATTGAAATGCCCAAAACAGGATTTCTATATCCAGAATTAGAATTCAGGGGTTCCTAATTACTATTCCTTTTTCATATCAGTTATTTTTTAAACCATCTTATAAGAATCCTGTTGAAAAAAAAAAAAAAAAAAGAAACAAGGCCCAACCCTTCCTGCAACCTTTTACTGCACTGATATTTGTAGAAGAAAAGCTGCAAAAACACTTCATGAAGAGCACATGAAAGGTAAATTATTTTAATTTTAAACCATAATATTTTACTTTCCTTCAATTTATCTTCTCTCTTGGAGGTTCAGTACAATAAAAGAGGATCTATAACCCTTCCACTAGCATTATTTGGAATCTCTTCTATATTTCTTTAGTTACAAATGTCTCAGATACACTGTTGGAAGGATTTATTGAAACAACAGGGTCAATTAAAATATTAGTATCTTGGCTTGTGCCAATACTTTCTTACTTTCTTATTTTTCCATGCATATAATGGTTCTGTTAACTTTCACTGTCATCATATGCTCTGCTTCCCACAGCAGAATAGGCTTTCCTTACCTCTTTTCATTTCAGTAGCGAGCAGAATGTGCTAAAATCTTACGTGTATGTGTGTGTGCATGTGCCTGTGTGGTGTCTGGTGTTTACACTTTTAGTGGACATTTCACTCTCAGCCTTTTCCATCCCTGGTGCTTTATGTGGTCAGCTGTGGCTCTGTAAACCTGGCCAGCGCCCTGTGGAAAGGCATGAATAGCCCTTGTTGTGCGAGCACACCTGTGTTCTGCACACAGCTGTTTGGTTCACAACAGGGTTGCTGTTAGCAGTTATGAAACGTTTTCACACCACCCACCCACTATCCACTGGTTTGTAACATTTGCTGGCACCCCTGTCCCACTCTAACTTTCTTTTTTTTTTAAATTTAAAGGACACCGGGATACTTTCTGTATAGGAGTAACAAGCCAAATTGGCACAACACCTTATTAAAAATATTCCCTCTCTCCTGTGTCAAAGATTACTCTTTTTCTGTTAGTGGTAAGTCTGCAAATATAAGAAAAGAGGTGGTTTTTTTTTTTTTTTTTTTTTTTTTTTTTTTTTTTTTTTTGTTTTTTTTGTTTTTTTTTTTTTTTTTTGTTTTGTTTGTTTTCCTTCTTCCCCCCCCATTTATTAGACAGTTTTGTGCTGGCCAGAATTTAAAGAGGCTGGAGCATTTATCTGTTTTTTCTACATATTGTTGGAGATGCAGAGTCACTCATTTGTTCTATATTTTAGCTGTAGGTTATAATAAGAAGTTAAGACACAGAGCAATAAAAGGCTACGCATAAAGCTAACATCCCACAACTGGCGGGATGGATGACTCAACTCTTCTGAAGGGAAAATGGCTAAAAGCTCACTTTTCTGGTAGTCTAGATGATATCACATCTCCAAAATAAAAAAACAGAGCTAAAAGAAAAAGCTAAATACGAAATGCGATGGCAAAGTGAAGCAGGTGCTCCATATGGAGGGGAAAAAAGACAAATTAACTTAATGTAAAAACTGCTTCATTTCTATAGGAGAATGCTATTTAAATTCATAGACTAGAAAGACAGCTGAACTCTTCTGTGTAGTTTTATCAGCTGTGTTTTGTATCTCTCCATGACACAGTATGTGGCTCTTTTCTGAAAGCAGGACAATGTGTTTTGACAGCCCTTGGCAGTGAGAGCAACAGTGAGAAAAGCAAACCAAAGCGATTCAAATTAACACGAGCTGGCTGTTTGAAGCTGGACCATCCAGAGCATTTCCCATGAATAGAGAACCTCAGATATTGTAAGATGCAACATAGCCAACTGGGTTTAAAACAACGAGGAAAGGATGCTGCTAACACTGCTCACCATGCTGCCATCTACAGAAAACATCGCTTTTCTTTGGTAAGCTGCAGAGGCATTTAGCTCTAGTCCTGTTTGACAAGGTGAACAGATCCTATACTGAGCTCTGTTTTAGGACCTGCTGGAAGACCTCCTCTTCTCACATGGAAAGGCAAAGCTCAATTAAAATTGCTTTAGGTAACCTTGACCATTTCTGCAGGCGATGGTTTGCACGGGAATTAATTGCTTTTGTATATCACACATGGGCGTGTGTATATTTTGCCATTATTTGCAAGCAGATGGCTTTTATTTTTTTAAGCATTTTATTGCTGATCAGAAGGAAAAAAGACTGAGGATTTAAAATACCTTATTGATTTTCTAAAGTTTTTCTAATTCAAAGCAGACACAAATATCTTTGGTGACCTTGGAATTAAGGATTCTCTGCTGATGCTAGAGCAATCTCCATGAGGTCCAGTTTGGCTCCCTTACTCACAGGTGAATGTGAGGAATTATAAGTGGACCAGAGAAGAAAACTCTCAAAAGTCCATCAAAACTGGGAAGTCTGATTTCTGTCATTCACTTACTTCCTTTTCTGGACTTGTGGGACAATCTTTTCCTTTCATAGTCCTTTGCTGCTGCGAAGAACATATTATCTTCTGAGGTGTACAGCATGACCCCTCTGTTTTGTGTGTCACAAAATTACTTTCTCCCTCATTCTGACTTCCTAAGAATCTTCCTTTTACTTAAAATCCTGTCATTTTGTGTCTCTTCTGAGTGTTGTCCCCCAACTCATCACCAAATGGACCTTACTTTAGATAATTCAAAGTATCTGTTGTTTTATTCTCCTTCCTACATCTGCCCATATTCGACTTTTCTTCTCATTCCCAGCTGGAAGACCTCCTCTTCTCACTATGATAAACCTTTATTTATTTATTTTTTAAAAAAAAAATTCCTTTCGAGTTGTTAGGAGGACAGTAACCCTTCTTACTGGTATTTCAGCCCCTCATAATCCATAGTAGATTTTATCTACACTGTGCCCTGTGAAGCAAGGAATTGTAGATGCAAGAAATTAAGTGATTTGCCCAAGGTCATAAAGAAAGTTAACGGGTAAATTAAGCCCATACCTCATGGATCCTGGATCCTAGCTGTGAAGGCCGTAATAGCAATGGTGAGGAGGGTGGGAAGTCCAGGCAGATGATTTGTATTCCTTACTTATGGCCAAATATGACACAAATAGAGCCACCCTGTTCCTGATGAGGAAAGACGGGAGAGCAGGACATAATTCATGCTATTCAGATTCTGCTATTTAGCATTTGCCGATCCCTAATGGGATATTTGCAAAGTATAATATTTTCTAACAGCTGTAAGGACAAGAGAGCCTAAAATTTCTGCCTATACATAATATCCATGAAATTGCATTGAATATTGTAATGATGTGTTATGCTGCCATTAGCTCCCAGTGAATACCTAATTTGGAAGGTTAATGAAATTGACAAATGTGTGTACTGTACACGCATTGTCACTACTGGTTAATGGCAACTCTCACATTTTTATTTGGAAAATTATATAAAACTGAAAGTGACAATTACTGTAACTTCATCTTTTTTGGAATTCAGCACAGTGTGCAGTTTATTTAAATAGAGTTGTATGTGTTTTAGATTTGTATGCCATCATATGAAGTCCTTCGCTCATCGTGTGATTATATACTTAATTTTTGTATGAATGAATTCATGTATTGTGGTCTTTTATAGCATATTGGGCCAATTTTTTGGGTTTTGTGTGTATTCCACTCTAAAATACGTAAGTCCTTGTCGTTCTGTTGGCTCAACAGTGCTTGATTACAAAACTGGTGCCAGTTAATTCAAGGAGACATCACACATCCAAAATGAATGTCCCTGGTCAAGGAAAATATGCTAGAGTATGCTGGAAGAGCATGCTCTTGTGTTTTCTGTAAGTGATTCAGCACCATAATAGGTTGCCTGCAGCTGCTGCTGCTTCCATGTATGAATTTGATGAGATCTTTGAAGTTTGGCCTCCAAATATTTTTGTGGCTCTAGAAAGTACTTCTTTAGGTCAAGGTCACATTTTTAGGTGTAAAGAGTCTGACTTGAGATCTTTTTTTGGGTCTAAAGCTGTTTGATTAGACAGAAGGGATCAGTGAATGATCCCTTATGGTCCTGGGGATCTCAGATTCATCTGCTCTGAAGCGAGAAGAGACATTATAATGATCCTCAGTGACACACCACAGCAAGGATGATGTTGCCTCATCTGAGCATGGTGAACTGGAAAAGGGTGGATGGATGGAGTGAGAGCTGCACAGCCCACTTCCCCTGTTACTTAATTTTTGGGCATCTCTTCAACTCCTCGTGGTGTTTCTTCTGAGGGAGCAGGTGTCACAGAGCAGGGCTGCTGCCCTGAGGAGACTGTATGGGTCACTTCTGAGAACAAAGAGGTCTTTTAAACCCGGTGCTATATTGAGCCTGTGAGTCATGGATCTTTAGATCAATAACCAAAATGTTTTTATATGTGGGGGCAGCCCCAAACAGGGTGACTCAGCGCTGGCTGTTCCGCACTCAGCGCACTGCTGTGCAGGAGCTTGTTTCAGGTGATTGATGGCAGGAGTGGGGCCGGGTGACATGTGGGGGCTGAGGAGCTGTTGCCAGCATGGCAGAGCGGGTGTTTCTTTTTGATACTCTGCACACCTGCCCCTCATTCAGCACCATGCAGGAGCTGTGTTCTCAGGCTGCCCCAGATGCTGCTTGCAAGCCAGCAGCCCATCTGGCTGTCTCTGGTGCTTTTGATAAGGTGACTTGAAGACGGCGAAGCTTAAGATGTTCTTAGGCTGAGATTCGGCTGAGATTCTCTTGTGGCTTTTCCCCCTTTTGTTATATTGTATTAATAAATACATGGCAGAATCTGGTAGAAGAATACATCTATTCAGACCCTTTGTTGCAAATGCCACAGGTTCTAGTGATCTAAAACTCTGAAGAGCGATCAAATGCTTGTCCCTCTCACACTGGACAGTAGGGACTCCTCCTGCTCTTGCTCCAGTCCATCAAATCAGGCTCATGGTAATCCTCTGGGAGAAGCTGCGGTCCATCAATCACTTCATGCACCTCTAGCCCAAAACCACAGATTACATGTAAATGTTTGTATCAGCTGTGGTTGTCAATGTATACATTCATTTGAAATAGGGAATTTGGAGACTGGAAAAGCTTCACACTGAGATTCGTCTTGTTATGTAGGAGTGGGTTGCTTCTCAGTGGATTAATGATTTACTGATAGCTCAGTAAAGGATAAGGGATGTCTGCACCTGGCCTATTGAAAGGTCATTTGCATTTGAAGAAGTTAGGCCTCTTAATATTACAGGGAGAGGACACTGAAGCTGCCTCCTGAATGGAGGAGGGGAAATTAGTTTGAATGAAGCTTCACACAAGGAATACAGGGTTATAAGGTTTAGGGACATGGTTTAGTGGTGAACTTGGCAGTGTTATTTTAACAGTTGGACTTGATGGTCTTTTCCAACCTAAATTATTCTATGTTTCTGTAAGTTAGCTTTCTTCCTTGGATGCAGGTTCCCTCCTGTGAATATGTATTTGGGATGGAGAGTGTACACCAGCTCTGAGACCCTGGCTGTGTGGATCAGGTGTGATTTAGATCTTGTTTGGCAGCTAGATATAAAGTGAGACAGGGAGACGGAAGGGGAGAGTAGTGGGCCTTCTGGACTTGATTTTAGAGAAAGTTTTCTTTCCTTTTTGCCAGCCATATCTTACAAACTTCTGCAACTGTCTTGCTTATTCCTAATTAGATAAATAAGTATTTTTCCTTGCTTTTCATTGCTTAATTTGGCTTGCACTGAGAATGATTTTGAATGAGGGCTAACACATAATTCCCCAACACATCACTCCACAATATCCAATGATTAACAGAAATTGCCCTTGTGCATGGGACAGTATGGGAGCTGATTCAGTAGGGAGACTATACTACTCTAGAATTTTTTGTTGACCAGCACAAGGCAGAAAAGGTATTGTGCACACACAGGGGATCAAAGAGCATATTGATCCCCCAGGTTCGGGTTCCTCTACAGGGATCTTGGGGAACACATAAAAAGCTGGTAACATGTTTTAGCTTTCCCTTGAGAGCTCTGCCTCTTGTATATGGAAGGATACTTTGTAGATCCCACAGGACTGAGCATATTTGATACGCATATGAATTATTCTATTCTTGTCTGACCAGTTTGCTTCTGGACTGTGAGTTTGTAGGAGGGAGATAGATAAGATTGCTGCTGATGAATCGGATTTAATTCAAAGTTAGGAACTAAAGTTAAGTACTGTTAACTCATGAAATCAGAGTAACTTGGAGAAAGAAAGTAATAATGAGGAAATATTTAAAATTAAATTATTTTTCCTGAAGAAAGATAATAAGACCATCGAATTTTTGGAGCTTCTTACAGTTTCAAGCAGAAAAAGATTAATGGTGAGTTATTTTGAGGGAAAATACTGTCAGGACACCAGAGAGGCTGGGGAACCACGAGTGATGGGGCTTTCTGAGTTGGGACTGAAGGAACTTTGCCATCCAGGGCATGTCCCACAACCCCACCAGTGATTTCTTCTAGCAAGTTAATTTTTGCCGTGAGGGTAGTAGGTGTGGAGACCTGACTCCTAAAAGAGCATTGACTTTGGCAACAGCTAAGATGCCACTGAGAGAAAGGAAACCTCTCTAGCAGAATGATCCTTTGCCTTTAACAGAAAAATTATGCTGGAAATTTGGCAACAACCTCAGAGTGGATACAAGGCACTAGAAAAACATGAAACTGAGAAATGGAACAGAAAGCTCATGGTATCTAGGGAACATAACAGAAGTCCTGGCTATCAAGCAAGTGTGGATAATTATTGCTTCATTATGATTTATTTAAGCATCCAGTGAAAAAAACTCTCACTGACTTCAAGAGATGCTGAACTGAGTTCAGGTAAAGATAAAATATAACCCTGCTTGGTTAGCCAGAAGAATTTGGAGAATGAATGTTTAACTTATTTTCTTATAAAGGAATATGTATGTGTATAACATACAGAGAACCAAGTTATACCTACCCTTTCCCCAGCTTGAGACACACCATTAGGGCACGTGTGATACCTGAGGTGTAGGAAATGGTGCTACCCTAGAAGCGGAAGAGGCAAAAATTAGAGAGTTCACAGTCCTGGGAAGGGTGATAATTCTGTTGCTTCTTGAATGTACTTGTTTCATTTGTGAAGTTCAGCATCTTTTCCTAAAATGTCTATACTATGCAAAAAAGAAGAAGGGATGCCATTTCTCTGAATGCATTTTGCACAAGCTGTAGCTGTGCCTATGCAGCTCTTTCCCAAGACAGAAGAAAAAGGAATACTTTGGTGCTCAAGAGTGAAGAGCCTTGATAAAAAAATCTTGGTTTCACCTTGGACTTGCTAACCTTTGATAAAAAAGGGGGAATAACTATCACCAAAATAATTTTATTGAATCAAGGAGATACAGACAAAATAACATGTTTTTGATGTGAATTTGTGCTGTGGTACCTTCTAACTGGGAGGCCAAAATTGAAATATTACCTGTATTTGAGGTTGTGGGGCAAAAATCCTACTGAGTCCACACTATCTGGAATTCTCTGCTAGTCTTCCACTTTCACAGATGATGAACTAGCACTCAGTATGTTTAGCTGTATGGAAGCTTTCATAGCTTTTATAGGGTCACAAAGATGATCAGAGGGCTGAAGCACCTCTCCTATGAAGACAGGCTGAGAGAGTTGGGGTTGTTCAGCCTAGAGAAGGCTCCAGGGAGACCTTATAGCAGCCTTCCAGTATCTAAAGGGGGTATAGGAAAGCTGGGGAGGGACTTTACAAGGGCTTATAGTGAGAGGACAAGGAGAAATGGCTTTAAATGGGAAGACAGAAGATTTAGGTTAGACATTAAGAGGAAATTCTTTAGTGTGAGAGACTGGAACAGGTTGCCCAGAGAAGTGGTGGATGCCTCCTCCCTGGAAGTGTTGAAGGCCAAGTTGGATGGGGCTTTGAGAATCTTGGTCTAGTGGGAGGTGTCCCTGCCCACACAGGGGAGGTGGAGCTAGATGATCTTTCAGGTTCCATTCCAACACAAACCATCCTATGATTCTATGTTTCTAGGATTCATGGTTCTTCTGATCTTCTCTCTATTCTTTTATTCAAATATATGTTGGACATACCATTCAGCTTTCAAAATTTTCCTCCATTTCTTCCATGAGTAGGTTTGTCATAGTCAAACCAGACGTTCAGCCAGGTGGAAGTACTCTATTCATTGTCCTCGGCAAAATGGTTCTGACTACATAGAATTAACTTTCCATAGCTGCCATTGAGTGTTAGCAGTGTCTTTTGCAATCTGCTTGTCATCCTTTTTGCCCTGGTAGAAGATCATCTTTCTGGATCATATTCAAGGTATTTAAGTGCCACAGGGATCAGGAACAGCATTACCAGGGTGGCAGAGTAGGCTTTCAGCTTCCCACCAGCACTCCCTGACAAGGTGCAAGTCCTTGTCATAGCATAGTATGTCACATCCCGGCTGTGCTGGCGGCCTGTGTATAACTGGTGCAAATAAAAAACTGTGCCTGTCCCAGACTCTTTTCTTCTTTTGTGGGCTCTTTGGCTTTAGCTAGCTATGCCAGCCTTTGCTGAACTTTTAATTTGTTATTGTTTCCAGGAGAAATATTGCTGTCTGAGCAGGTTAGCCCTGCACGAGCATTTTTCAGCTGGCAGCTCTGTGGGATGCAGGCAGCATGTAGGATACAGAGCATGAGGGATGCTCAGCACCCAGCATTACAGGATTCTGCCTGGGTGAATGAGGCTTACCTGTGGGAGTTGTAAAGTATGTTGCTAAGCTTATTTTCGGTATGTCTTTTTAAAATCTTCTGTGCCTGTTGCCAAACATGTGAGGTTTGTTTTCAGACTCTGACTTCTCAGGTAAAGCTGTCATGTTTATTCTGACTCACTATATCAACACATAAATATGAGACTTTTTGTTTACATTTATTGTTTTTTGTGTATATTTAAATAGGCTGGAAATATGTTTTAAAAGGCTTTATTCATTTCCCAGGTATGAAAGAATGAGGGAGAAAGAAATCACTGTACAACTTAATATCAGAAGATGTGTTTGGGTTCAAATGGTGGCTATGACACAGTGCATTATGGTTAAACCTGGGAGAGATCTGGGTTTACATCTTCTGGGATAACAGCCTTAGTTTTGGCCATAACTTGACTTAATTTTTTTTTTCCACTTTTCAACATGAAAGCTGTGAGTCATCCTTGAAGTGAGTGTTGCTCATGTAGTGCATTTGAGGAACCATTTGGGGCAGGCTGACTGGGGTTCACAGGTTCTGTAATCTGTCATCCACTTTGCAGTACTTTAACTTACAAACATTTTCACAGGCTGCAGACAGTGGCTCTCTGCTCGGATTAACCACAAGCTCATTCTGCTTCACCACAGTTTGACCTCTCTGATGAGCCATGCATTAATGTGTTTACAGACTGTGTGTGTATATCTGGCCATAGATTTGTCAAGGCATGCACAGTGCAGAAGTCGTTTTTATTTTCAAATATATTTATTTTTGGCTGCGATCTGACTGGTCACTGATTCCTGGTAAACAACTTTTGTGGTGTCAGTCAGTCAGGACTGTGGAGGAGTGCTGTTAAATATTGGCCCATCATTTAAAACAAAACAGAGACTATAAATCATGGTGGGTGTTACATTATCGGGTTGGAAAAGACCTTGAGACAGAGGTCATCTAGTCCTGCCATGTTGGCTTAAGGTGGGCAGTGTGAACCAGTTAGCACGTCTAGTGTCTGCTCCTGCTCACTGCTGGAGACTTGTCCTGCTCCCTGATGTCTGAGTGGGGATGCTGAGCAGCCTCTGCCTCACCACAGTTTATTGGAACAGACCTCAGTTTATTTTACTAAGGCAAGCCGCAGACTGTGGAAGCCAGGCGAACCCTCCTGCTTCATCTCCTTGACTAGGGGAGTGGAGAGGAGCAGAGCAGACAACTGAAGGTCAGGACTGAGCTAGGACAGCTGAGGCTCTCTACCATGGCAGGTGCATTCATATCCTTGGCTTGGGCTTAGAACTGCTGAGTTTGGGCACCTGCTTCTCAGCTGCACCCGGTCTTTCAAAGCTTACCTCAGCAGAGGCTGTTCTGGAGTGAGAAGCAAGCTGATCCCTCCATCCATTAAATTAGAGCCTGCAAGAGGCCCCTGTGACTGGGCAAATGATCAGACGTTTCAGGGAGACTGTGCTACAGGAATGCATGTTCTTACCTGAGGCCCAGGACTTAGTGCAGCTCATGAAGCCACTCTGATGTCTTTGCAATGCTCTGCAATGTTGACATCTCCAGAGAATGACGGACCTCACCGCTGGTGAAGGGTGTGTGTGCTTCCACGTACTCTTGCAGTTTTCTCCATCCTTCTTAACAGGTCTATAGCGGAACGTGCTCTTCAGAGCTGCTAGCCTGTTGTTGGCTGAACCTTCCCCCAGTTGAAGATGAGCAGGAGAAAAACTTTTATGCCCATCCTGCTGACCCATCATGGAATGCCAGCTGTGGTGTATTTGGTTGCTGTACTCGGCAGTGCCCAGCCCTACATGGTCTGTCCCCCCCACAGGGATGTGGGGTGGGTGGGCTGAGGGCTGTGAGTAACATCCTCCTCCAAGGCCAGGCATAAATAGATGACCTTTAGTCACTGCCTTCTCATCCAACCTGACTTTTAATTTTCCATTGCTGTAATTTCAAAGGGGGAGATTGTCCAAGTGATCAAATAAGAGCAATCCCAGGAGTTTATGCAGGGGTTTCAGCTGATTTATTTTTGAAGTACGCACTTTCTTACTTGCTCTGACATGAGACATGTAAAGGTAATGTGCTCCTCTCCCTTTCGTTGTGTTTTTTTTTTTCTTTTCTTTTTTTTTTTTTTCTCAGCATGTAGAAACTTGTTATCGGTTTCATTGTGTGGATGAAAAACTACATCTTGAGCAACATCTATAAATGTCACAGAGCTGGGGTTTTTCGAGTGTTTACTGAGAACATATTAGGCTTTAGTGTCTCTATCATAAATACCTTTTTGTTAATCTTTCACCCTCACTAAATCTATTACAAGCTTTAATCAACCTTTCTAAGCAGTAATAAAATGTTATCAGCAGTTGGCAGAGATTATAAGTGACAGACCCTAATGTTTTCTAATGATTGTCATTATTTAGAAGGTTGTTTGTAGTTTTACAGTAAAATAATTAGATCTATTGCATACATTTGAAGAGAGGTGGAGTGTACCTCCTCTGATAGTTTACTCTCAAGAAATCTAATTTGTAAATAATTACTTAAAAAGAAAAAAACCCTAACAAGCCAAAGCTGAATGGAAATTCAAGATATTTTTAGGGAAATGCAGGCTGAAGAAAACATTTTTATACTAAAAAGACAGAATATTCCCCAGATGAATTCATACAGTTCAAGTTTTTCACCTATTATCAACAAGATCTGAAGTCTGACTTTCCAAGAACACATCTGCCTCTTTATCAACTCATCACATTGCCACACACACAGAAAGAGGCTGCACAAAACTATTCATTTATATTACACAAGTTATTTTTTTCTTTAAATAACAAGTCAATACTCTTTCACTTAACGTACCATGTTTCAGCAGACGGTGAAGTGAAAGGTTTTGAATGGGACATAAATGAAGGTGAGATTTTCTTTGTCCCCTTAAAGTTTAAAGGTAATTGTTGTTTCTGCCCCCCCCTATATTTTGGCGATATTTTGTTTTTTACTGTCCTGACTCTCTCCTATTATATGACCTCAGATGTGTGCCTGTTGAGAAAGGGCACCTATGAAGCAGTGCATCAAATACCTGTGGTGAATGTATCTACAGTAGTCCCCGTGAAGACTCTTCAGAAACTTGTATGTCTTCTGGAACTGAAATCCTCACCAGCACCAGGCAAGGGAGTGTTTTATAGTTTAATGTTGTTTCATGCCCAGTGAATGCTCACTGCTGACCTGCTTTTAGAGGGTATAAAAAAACCTGTGCAGGTGTTTAGGTCTCATGGATGTGTATGCACAAGTGAGCACACTCACACACACACATATGCACAATCCTTTAGGCTAAGTGACCAGTTTAAGCAGGAGTGCAGACTAAATCAGATTAGTGTAACTGAACTAGATCTTCACTTTTTAATCACAGACCTCATCCAGTCTGCTTTTAAGCCTTTAACTTGAAACTCATTCCCCAAGTACACTCTCTTCTCTGACTTCAGCTTGTCTCTTGCTTGGCATGAGGATAAGCCATGCACTCAAGATGAACTTGGGCCTTTTTTTTTGTTGCAAATGATTATTAATTTCTGTGTATTTTTTAAAAAAAGTTTGGTTTATTTCTTGTGGTGGGTTTCTGTTGGCCAGTGTAGATGTTGACTCTCTTTATTCCTGTCATCACCTCTTAGGCATTTCTAGAGTGTTATGCTCATCACCCTTTTTTGGCTCTAATGATCTGTTTCTGCACATCCCAGAAACTTCCTTGTTTAATACTCCTTCCAAAAAAAGGATGATATGTTTAAAAAAAAAAAAATCAAACTGCTTTTTAGCTCCTTAGTGAAAACTAAATGGTGCACTTTTCCTAAGCAAACTAGGCATTTTTAACAATTAATTTATTTTCTCAAACTCTCCTATTACCCTGGAGAAGGATGTGCATCCTAAAGATATTCTAAAGTAAGCAGAAAACCCAACTTGAAAGGACTGGCAGTGTTTAAAGTAAGCATTTGGAGTATATCTGCAAGAAGCAGCAGCAGTGTTTAAATGGGAAATTCCAGACTATAAATTCTTTTTCAGCTAGATTATATGCAGTACAAGTGTTGACTTTCAATTTATACCTTTGATATGACTCATTGAATGTTCTGATTCTTAGTTTATTTGTCCTGTCTTCAGCAAAATGGATTGAATATAGGGTTATCCAACCATGATGCGTTGTCTCTGTGCCTCAGATGTTATATTGATGAAATCTTAGTGTCTGGCACTATCTAAGAGGAATATAAAAATTTGATTTGGTCTGCAGCCAGCTTTCCTCCCACTCTGGAACAATGATGGAACATCTGGGAGAACACTGTATTCATTAACCCAAATCCTGAACACTTCACATAATACCTGATCCTGTAAGAATCTGCTTAGTTTTCCAGCCTGTGTAATTTGTGCTGGATGCAGCTAGAGCATATTAAGTCAAAGAACCTTGTCTCTTTCACATTTTTGAGCTTTTATGTGACATTATGCTTTGTCATAATTGATGATAACAAGATTCCCATTTGTTATCTGATTTTAAATGCCAGTTACATGCATGGTGGCTCACTCCATTCTGTCTCCTCCAGAAATTTCTCTTTATTTGTAATTTGTATTTTCAGCTGGAGACCTTAGGGTTTTATCTTGCCCATCGTCTCAGCTGAAGCCATATGCCAAGAGGCCTCTTAACTTTCCTGAGGATGGATTTTGGAATATCAGACTGGCGTCAGTGTGCTGCCTTTATTGTTTTCCCCGTTTTCATAATTTCCCCTTCTCACAGTGGCAGATGCACACCAGCATTGTGGCTGACAAAATAGCCATTTTCCTCCTGGGGTTTGATACTGCGCTCTGGCCAGCTGCTGTAGGGTATACAAAAGTGATGCAGTTGGTACATCCCAAAGTTTGAACATCCCCTGTGATTTTATAGTCTGTGCATGTCCAAGAAAGGGATTGTGTTTATTTCTCCTCATGAGCTGAGATCCTCTGCATGGATTTGACTGCTCATGAGACTAAATAAAGCTAAACTCCTAAACTCTTATTTAAAAATGGCTGCCCTAATGTAGAACGTGGGAGCTCAGCTGTCTGTTTTAGGAGAGTAATAGGGCAGCGGTTAGAGCAGTAACCAAGGAAGTTTTTTCTCCCTTTACTGTACAGATATGCTCTGTGCTTGACCTTGAGCAAGTCACATAGGCTGAGATCCAGAAAATACTTACGCACCTAAATCCCACTGTGGGATTTAGCCACCTGGATAGGAGAAAGGTCCAAATTTTCAGAGCTCCTAAATCTTTCAGAGCACCTCATCTGCAAAATGAACATGGAAGCTCATGGTTTTCTTCAGCAGGATGTCTTGAGAACAGATGCACCATATTTGTAACATATAAACTGCTCATCTTTGTCAAACCCAAACACTGAATCAGGAGGTAAAAGCGGATGCTGTGCAACTACCTGCGTCTTCTAATAGTGCTTTAAAAATGTACCAGTTCCTTGCAGATTTTGGCAGAGATGGAAAAGTGTTCGGGACTGAAACTGCAGATTCCATCTTTGCATTTTGTCAAAAGAGCCTACCAAAACTTTACATACAAGTGTCTCAGAAGGACCACTTTTCAAGGCCTTGACATCAGTATGGCTGAAAGAGTTAAGGCCATTAGCTGGGTGCCATAAAAATACTAAGTATCTAACATCTTCAAAGCAATATACAAATACTATCTAATTAATCTTCAAAATAGCCTTACCCCCACACCCCACAGTCAACCCTGATTAAAAAGTAAATATTCCTCTTGCACATGTAATCAACACTCAGAGCTTTATGCTCTAAGAGGGTAATTGACTCGTGCCTTGTTTGTGATTTTGATGAACGATTTAGAGTGGTTCAAAGGATGCAGAGCCAGAGGGAAGGTCAGTGGCAGTATTGGGGTATGGAGTGAGGATTGCTTCCTCCCCAGACATCATTATGTATTTCTGGAACTAATTCCCTAGCACTCTTTGCACACTGATAAAAAAAAAGCCAGTATTTATGGTAAGAAATACTGTGTCTGGCAAGCCTGAACTACAGAGTGGTGAATGCATGACCATGATGGTACTTTAATATGCTCTTTCAGGTGCTGCTTGTCATTGCTCAGTGTTTTATGGGTATATGGAAGTGCACCACAAGTCAGTTCACTCGCTTCAGTTCTTTCCTGAGAGTGTCCCCGTTACTGAATCCAGTGACAAATGTAATACTGAAATGAAATTGATGGTTAGTGCAAAATCAGGGGAAATTGCTGGACTTACAGATTCATATCGGTTCCTTTTTAGATGAAGCTGTGTCTCTGAAAACTGATGCTAAGAACAGATAGATAGGAGGTGCTTCATCACAATTGATTTGTCTCATGCAACTGAGAAGTGACATTTAAAAGAAAACAACTTAGATGACTGCTTATTGGAAACTCTTCTCATCAGACCTGAATATTCATTGAAGCTGCATCTGGTGAAACTGCTCAGCAGTCTGAAACCACCTGCTGCTGCACAGGTGAAACTCTTGCAAGAGCACTTGCTACTTCTAAATGTTTTGGTAGAACAGGGGGTGTACAAAATCCCATTGCAGTAGCCAGATATTTACATGTGGAAACAGCTCAACAAATGAATGCTAATAAAGATCAGGAGACATGAATGTCAGGTCTGCAGCCAGCACCCAGCTCGCAGGCTCTGCATGTGGCAGAAGGAAGGTCCACAGCTCTGTGGATCAATGCAGGGCAGGGAGGGAAGCAACAGCTACTGATCCATCTGCTAGTCTGTGGGCTCAGCTATATGATCAAGGTATTGCGACAAGTTGTTATGGTTGTGCTTGCCTTTGATTTTAGTGCTTAGGCACACTGATCACTTGACTCTTAGACCTGCTCATATCATAATGCAGATCAACAGATTCATGGTCATATCCTGTCTATCTGAGACCTGAGGTTTAAGAGGTGCACTTTTCTTTTTGGTTGATAACAGAGTTGTCCTGAGTGACTGCAGGAGGTCAGTCTGTCCACTTGCAACATGTGGGTTGCATTCTTTTCTACTCAATGCTCTAAGGATAGTATTTCAGGTGGTGAAGTGTATTACTGCTGCGGATTTGGGTTATTGAGATGTAAAAACTTAAAGTCTGAAGGCAAGGAGTTGAAATTTGTGTAGATGAGTTGGCAGAGATGGCTGTCTGCATGAAGATACATGCAGCAAGTTTAGGCAATAGCAACGGTTGCATTGTGAGCATGGTACTTGGTCTTCTGAGTGCTAAACTTGGGACTGAATTACCATTGGGGTACCCGTATCAGTAAAATATTGTGTACCAACCAGCCCAATACTGAGCTGGTTCTCTGGATGCATAAAGCATCACAAAAATCTTATTGACAGACCAGATTTTTAAAGATTACAAAGCAGTTCTAGTAGTGAGTAAAATTTATAAAAATGCCAGTAAATTTGAACACTTGATAAGGTATTCAAATATGCTGTCTGAAATGGGTGTGGTTGGTTGACAGAGTAAAAAATAATGGATTCTCACTGTGCACAAATTGAGTTCAGTTTGCAAGATATTCCTGGTCCTGCTTTTGAGTATTAAAAATTCAGTGTTTGTCACAAAACCACTTCAGCTCAGTTCAAGACACCTGGGTGCATGCCACAGTGGGATTATCTCTGATCTGATCACTAGGGAAAGTGGTCTTTTCAGGTCAGGACTGAGGTCATGGTTAGATTGTAGATAGAAAATTATGCCTCCTCACCCTGAAGCATGCTTATTTACAGTATCAGGTGGTGTTCACTCATGTCTCCTCATTTCATCATTCAAATGCTAATACTCATTCATCAGTGTCACTGATGCTCCGTGTGTGTGTGGGGGACACGTTTTATGTTTTTAAATAGGTGGTCTGGCATTGCAGTATCTTTTTCAAAGGTAGTTTTCTTAAAACATTTAGGTAGCTCTATGTGTGTATTTAGTTCAGTGGCTTCAGTAGATATTAAGTTTTCATCCATAGTGATAATATTGGACCTTTGTGTTTAGCTTGTTATTAGTAAAGCAGTGAAGCATATGTGTAAGGTTTTAAGCAATTGTAAAACACAATTCTTTATCTATGTGTTGAAATATTAAATATTCAAATGTAATGAAGCTCCACGTACCAATGATGCTCCAACAACATGAATTCACTGCTTGCCTACAGTGCTTTCTGGTTTATCTCACACCATAGCCTTACCAGCAAATAATTGATTAAAATGCATATATTTAACAAGGACAGCATTCTTCTTAGAACTGAGATTAATATTTTGAGATGAAATATTGGAAACAGGGTGAAACGCAGCTGAAGGCAATAGCTGTAAACTCTTTTGATCCTTTCTGTCTCCTTGCTATCATGTTCCTGGATCTGTTTTGGTATAGAAATATCCAGTGGCTCTTTCTGTCCCAGTTCCTCCTTCTCCTTCAGACTATTATATCAAAAGTAGGTGTAGCTATGCTCAAGGTGTAGTAGCTCTTCGGAATTCCCATAGCATCAGCTTGGTGTTTCTCATCTCAGGACCTAAAATCCTCTGCAAATGCTAGAGCCAAACTGCATGTGGTATGGAGACAGGAGGAGATCAGAAAAAGTTTTAGTGGTTTCCTTCCATTGGCCTACTCATCTGCATGTAGAAAGTAACAGGTTTTCATTGTTTTTTTCAAGATCTTGAGACACAGTGCACGGGTCAAATTATGTTATCTTCCAAGTTGGCACATGAGATTAATCACTAGCAACTGGCTGGATAGCCAGGCCTAAGGAGTTGTGGTGAATGGAGCTAAATCCAGTTGGCAACTGGTCACAAGTGGTGTTCCCCAGGGCTCAGTGTTTGGGCCAGTTCTCCTTAATATCTTTACCAAAGATCTGGATGAGGGGGTTGAGTGCATGCTCAGTAATTTTGCAAACAACACCAAGTTGGGCAGGAGTGTTGGTCTGCCTGAGGGTAGGAAGGCTCTACAGATGGATCTGGTCAGGCTGGATTGATGGGCTGAGGCCAGTTGTATAAGGTTCAACAAGGCCAAGTGCCGGGTCATGCACTTGGGTCACACCAACCCTATGCGATGCTGCAGGCTTGAGGAAGAGTGACTGGAAAGCTGCCCAGAGAAAAAGGACCAGGGGGTGTTGGTCAACAGCCAGTTGAATATGAGCCAGCAGTGTGCCCAGGCGGCCAAGGAGGCCAACAGCATCCTGGGTTGTATCAGAAATAGTGTGGCCAGCAAGACTAGGGAAGTGGTGGTGCCCCTGTATTCGGCACTGGTGAGGCTGCACCTGGAGTACTGTGTGCAGTTTTGGGCCCCTCACTACAAGAAGGACATTGAGGTGCTGGAGTGAGCCCAGAGAAGGGCAATGAAGCTGGTGAAGGGTCCAGAGCACAACTCTTATGAGGAACAGTTGAGGGAACTGTGGTTATTTAGCCTGGAGAAAAGGAGGCTGAGGGGAGACCTTATTGCTCTCTACAATACCTGAAAGGAGGTTGTAGCAAGGGGGGGCTGTTGATGTCTTCTCCTGCATAACAAGTGATAGAACAAGAGGAAATGGCCTCAAGTTGTGCCAGACGAGGTTTAGATTGGATATTAGGAAAAATTCCTTCACTGAAAGGGTTGTCAAGCACTGGAACAGGCTGCCCAGGATAGTGGTTGAGTCACCATCCCTGGAGGTACTTAGTGTAGATGTGGTGATTCAGGACATGCTTTACTGGTGGACTTGGCAGCGTTAGGTTAATGGTTGGACTTGATGATCTTAAAGGTGTTTTCCAACCTAATTGATTCTATGATTCTAACTACATATGTAGAGGGACAAGTCTCAAATAGTTTTCCTGGGAAAATGGAAGCCAGATGTGTAGATTATGTCAAAAGTTATTAAAACTGTGGCTAAAAATAGTATGAGTACATGAAGAACAGGGTCTTCTGCAGCAACATGCATGGAAATGGAAGATAAAGAAGTAGGTGGAGGACATGGTAGAACATAGATGAGTTTACTGTAACTGCTCAATGTCTGAGCTAATTTTTCTAGACTCATTTAGCAGCCATCAAAGAGAAACAAGTGTTGCTAAGGCAAGATCTGTGCCACCCTAAGTTTGGCATCTCAGTTCATATTAGCGAAGCCTCCGTTCCCCTCTATTGACTAGAAGAGGGGAATCTACCCTGCTAAGCCAGGCACAGACAGCTACTTTATAGATAATCAGAAATAGGTGAGGTGATTTGTGTCCTGATAATGTTGGAGACACACTGCATGGTTTTTATCCATTGCACAACATTCAACTGTGAATGTAGGGTCTGTAAGAGCTTTTTTATATTGGTAAAAAAAAAAGGAGGGAAACCCTCCACAGCAGGCCAGGTGTGGTTTCATGGTATCTGGAATGCAGCAACATGAACTTCCCAACAAACAGTGCAGTTTATTCTGTTTCTATTGATATCAAAGAGATTTTGCTGCTGTATCTGGTGAGGGAGGGGGCAGAGCTGGTCCCAGCATTTCCATTTTGGAGCCCTTATTAACCTTATTTTGGAGCAGGTGAAGAGCACAATGCAGATGTTGCTGGAGAAATGAAGCCTAGATTAAATTGTGCACATGTATCTTTGCATTAGTCCTGCTCACATATGCTTCAGGGATAATGTTTGTTAAACTCTATGCTTTCTCTGGGGCACAAAGCAATGTGACTCTCAGACTCTTTGGATACCATGCACACCTATTAGAAAACATAATCGAGTTTTTTCATCCAAATCAGAAACAGTATTTTTCAAGCTGGCATAAAAATATGATCTTGGTTTGTGAGTGTACAATAGTTTGAAAGGTATTTGATGACTAGAGACTTGTTTTTCTCCCTTCCTCATTCTCTAGTTTCTGTAATTGATTTTCTGCTCACATGTAGCTTGGGCTCATCTGCACCAGTGTCAGCAGCAAGCACTTAGAGCAGCATGGCTGCAGTGCTACTGAAAGCCTTCCTGGGGCTCGTTCCTGACATCGCAACAATGCAATGCACTGAGGCGGGAGCTGCTGGCATTTCAAAGGTGCTCAATTGCCTTAATTTTCGTCTGTGATCATTTGCTAAAAAAAAAAAAACAACAAGAAAAAAAAAAAGAAAAAACCAAACCATTCTATTTTGCAGTAGGAAAATTTTTGGCAAGTCAAACCATACGTTCCTGGGGTACTTGGATTAGTAGCTAGCCCTCTCTTTGTTTATAGTCACATATACAGCTGGTATGAATCTCTTTCTACATTTAACGCTATTGCTGCTTAAATAGTGTTCCAAAGGAAAGCTCTGTTATCTGGCAATACATTTTGCTTTGTGTTTAAGAATGGGGACGTGTGCCTTTGGTCTACTAGAATATCTCCTAAATATTGTCAAGATTAATCTGTTTAAACGTAACTTTATTGTACAGAGCAAAATACATCAGGGCTTATTGTCAAAGAGTTTTGAATCTGACCAGCGTGCAGATCCAAACCCTGTTAAAAGCAATGATTCTTCACTATACAGTAGGCAGGTAAGGTGTGGAGCTATTTGCCACAAAGTATTTTTCAGGTTGAATTTGGTAAGATTGAAAACTATAGTAGGCTAAGCAGACTCATGGTCTGAGAAGTGCAAACTCTGTGTACCTCCTATGTGAAGCCGTAGCCAGCTGTGTTACGTGTTGTAATAAAGTGCATTCCTTTTTCTGTCTTCTATGCAATGCAGTGCATGAAAATGCACTCTGCAGAAATGAGGACCATTTAAATATTTATCTATGTTACACTTGCTTTGATAATTCTCTGCCTGGGACTCCTATACGTGAAGGTGTGTTCTTCCAGACACATGGCTGTTTCATGACATGGTACCTTGCTGTGAATGCAGTTACTAAGATGGAGAAAACTATTGGTGCAGCTTTAAGCTTTTGATTAATTATATAGAACAGAAGCTGCAGGCACAATAACATAAAATATGGGTCAAACCCACTGAATGTTTGTTTGTTTGCTGGACCAGTTATGTGCTGGGGAGGGCAACCACAGGTATAAAACTCAGAGAAGGGTAAATCTACCTTGCTCCCAGGTCATTCAGGTGTTGCGTGCGTTTACCCCATTTGCAAACATATTGAGAATGGTTTGTTATCTCTGGAGACCATTTGCACTGTACACTTTCCAGAAAGACTGGCAGGCAAAGGAGCCCCTCTAGCATTCACACCACTTAGAGATGGCCCAGGATCCCAACCCCAAACTGGGCATGGCGTTGTGGGGCATAATTGATACATGTGGGACATGTGAACTGACACATCCCCTGCCATGTCACCCCATAGCTCTGGTCCTCTGCCCTGGAAACAACCCAAGATCTCAGTTTGCCTTTTTAAAGCCTAGGACTTTTCATAGTTGCTTTGAAGTGTGAAGGCAGAGCTAATAATATGTTTAAGAAACAGTAAGATGCACTTTGCAGCTATGCACAAATTTTAACCTGACATGCTTATTTCATGCAGAGGCACCGAAGACTGCGAGGGAGGGTTAAAATATCAAAAACTGTTATTTCCCACTGGAAAAGAAAAAAAATCAATGAGTGAAACATGTTTCTCGGTGTGAAGCTTTTCATTATGAGATTGGCATGGTGTGATATGAAAGGAGAAAACAGGGGTTACACTGTTTTCCTGACAAATGAGGAGATTTTTAAAATGCTGGGGCACTTACAACTTGATTTTCCTCTGTAAAAGTCAAGGTTTGATTATAGTTTCTGCATTATTATTTATAGTTTAGCAGTTATACATGCCACGTCCTTGGCTGTGGCATTGCAGTTTGCACCATCTATGTCTGCTTCCTAAATTTATTGATCTCATTAGAAGATAAAAATGACAAAGATAGCTCATAATACTTCTGAGAAATGTAAAACCATTAGCAGGTCATTGTCAAAGTTATAACATGTCCTTTTAAGCTGCTTAGCAAACTGGTGGCAGCCTATGATACAGGGATTAACCTGTGCCAGGAGTGACTGAGTGGATCGCAGTGGATGGTTAATATTCAGCCTGTCTACAAAGCTTTGAAACTGTCTCAGAAAATGATACAATGAAGTGATAAACAGAATTGCATTAAAAACAAAGGGAACAGAAGTTTTCCTTTCCTCTCCTTTATATTGGTCTTTGATAAAAAAGAAGCTGAAAGGGTGGTAGAGCTTCAGTCTGAAATTAGAGCTGCTTTTTGAAGTTGCATTTTGTGCCTCCAGGCATAGGAGCTACTTGGACTTTGCTCTCCGAGTGCCACTGACCTTGACTGAGACCTGAAGCAGCTTTTCCTGAGATGGGACCTTCAAGGTGCTATTCTAGAGCTGTGTTTAGGCATGTAGTTTTAATAATTTCAGACACACGGTGCTCAGGTGTATTTTGAAGCCAGCATTTGTCACCCCAGGCGTAGCCTGTTCCCCAGTACACCCATGCATGCAATGGGCATTACAAGACTTCCTACTTCTTTACAGGAGAACTATCACCTGCATTGTTCTTATGATTGTTCACATTTCTTCCCTTAGAGAAATGGGTGCAAGCACTGATTGATTAGATTATTGCTTACCAGACTGTTCGGGTTTACAGAGGACAACTGTTAAACTGGGCAGCCCATATACTGCTGTATGAGACTTGGGCTGGGAGCCCAGGTTTTGTGCATGGTTCTCAGGCATGAGTGCAGGATAAGTGGTCAAGGAGAGAAGGATGTGAGCAGAAAGACAGGTACCTAATGGGTCTTTTCAGTATCTTGCCTGACCCTTCACTTACACTGGCGTGTTCAGACAGTTACTGCCAAAGCCCTTTGTGGGTGGGTTGGAAATATGCAGATGGGCTCTGTTGAGAGGGGTGAGAAGGGGAAGAGAGAAGAATAGAAACCCAAGCCCCAGTTCACTGTGGTTGGGCATCATGTGGCTGGATTTACACCAATGCATTATTCTCTTTTAGGAGCATTTTATATGCACATTCCAGTAACAAGTAAACAAGCACTAGGGCAATGATGAATTAGCCTAGACAACAGTGTACAGATTACAGCAGGAGGGAATGAGGATATTAATGTTATTAATAATTTCAGTTATTAATTCAATTTTTAACCTGTTAAAGACTATTTGTTTATTTTATCTTTTGGAAAGTCAGAATTATCAGGAAAGAGCACCCAAGAGCACTGGCACACAAACTTCTCCAAGCAAAACTTGTTTCTGTTTTCTTTTTTCTGTCTACGTTATAGCAATTTTAATTACTGTATGATCTTGGCTAGACCCACAAATCTATAAATTAGGTGTGATACTACTATATTGTCTACCTCACCAAGGTGGTTTTGGGTTAATTTGTGAATTTCAAATACTCGTAATGCTTCATAACCATGCTATATATTTATTAATGTGTATAAGCATTCCCAACTATTAACTGCCCTATCATTTTAGTCTGGTCTGTTAGCATTGATTGTAATAGAAACATTGTTTTCTATTGATTTAGCAAAACAGTCTTCAAAATTTAGAGAGCTGTTTTCCAAATCACAGATCTTGTAAATGCTGATATGGGATGAAGTCAATAACGAATGAAAAAATGCTAATATCGTTAATAAAATTGTGTGAGGAAAGATTATTCAATCTCCTAGAAAATGTTGAGCTTTAAAACAAAATTGTTTCATTCTAATTCAGATTGGAAAAATCCCCAAACATGCTAAAATACAAATTGTCAAAACCTAAGTTCCAGAGAGTCTGGCTCTGAGGTCTTTGCCTTGTTCTCATGTCCAGTCACTGGACAGAGAAAATTCTTTGACTTCCGTGTTAAGTACAGTCTCTCAGCCCAGTTTAGCTAGAGCCATGCAAAAAGCTGATGGCCACTGATCTTAATACCA
Organism: Hemiprocne comata; assembly: GCA_020745705.1. NCBI lineage: Eukaryota > Metazoa > Chordata > Aves > Apodiformes > Apodidae > Hemiprocne > Hemiprocne comata. The sequence continues at coordinate 89,527,329 of CM036588.1, forward strand.
TTCTCATGGTTGGTGCTCCAGAGCTGGGGATGTTTCCTATGGATTTCTATCCCAGAATCCTGTAATCCTTTTGCTGAATGTCCTTGGTCCTGAAGGATTAAGGCAAACTCCAAAGGTTGAAGAAAAGAACTGCAAGAACAATTCAAAGTCTCAAAATCCAGTCTGACACTGAAAGATTAAAGAAGCTCAGTCCCCTGAGATTATCTGGAGGAAGGTTAAGAGGTGACTTGATCGTGGTCTCAAAGTCCCAAGTTAAGAAACAGTTTTCCAACACAGGGGGAATCTCTTAATTTAGGAAGCACTGCCTCTCCTATTGTAAGATCCAATGATAAAATGCTTACTATGGGCAAATTCACACCAATGTAACAACTATGAGACTGTAGCAGCTAAGAGGTTTTTTTTAGGGTACTGGTGGAGTCTGAGTAATTCAAAGATTTTAAAACATATCTTTTCTAAAAGCTGCTTTACCATGACCAGAATTTATAGGGTTTATGCAAACATCTCTAGGTGAAATGCTATAGTATGTGTTGTACCCAAGGGCAACCTGTACAATCATAATTTCAAGGTATATTAATTCTTTAGTAATGGATGTTCCCTACTGCTACATAAAATGGGCCTATATAACAGACTAGGATTTGCAGCTTTCTGGCCCTTATGTCAATATTCAGAAGCTCATCAAAAGTGTTTTGCACCTCTGCGTGCTTAGCCTAAAGAACAGGAAAAGTAGTTAATATACAAAAGTATTTTTAGCTTCCAGAAAGCTTCTTATGCCAATCCCTAAAAAGAAACAAGAATTTTCTCAAAAAATGCAAATTCTCTGTCTAGAAGCAAGAGTATCATTTTCAGTTTTAACTGCTTCATCATTATGTGTCACTCCCTATGTATAGTAAGTGCTGCGTGACGGTTGTTTCTAAGAGACAGTCAGGGATTTTTCCAATAACTACATAATTATATTTCATAATACATGTATTTGTGAGGCATGGGGCTTTATGTGTTCAAAGCACTTAGCAGTCATTAATTAATGCTCATAGTACCACTATGGACCAAGTAAGATAGTATTATAAAGGCAGATGGTCCTCAAGACCCTGAAAAGCATTGCTAGCAGAGAAAGGAACAGAACTTGGTACCTTCTGATTTCCAAACTGCATGTTCAAGTCTCCAAATCAAAACCTTGGATTAGCTGCAGAACTATAGGAACACTCTGTAATTATGTCCTAAAATTTAATCCTTGCAATGGTCCTATCGGCCTCCTACACTAATGCAAGGGGTAATGCTTTGGCAATATACCTAATTTGTCAAAGATCAGCAACATTAACTTCCATAGTTCTTACAAGGGCTTGACCTTATTTATTGGGCTAGTCCTACTGAAATTAAATCACTGCATGTAAAGTATGTTTCATTAAATATAACGATGAAGAAGAAGTGCTACTATTTATTTTCCAAGTTTGCCTTTTTTGTTTTTACAGATCAATGGCATTATGATATGGCAGTAGTGACCATAGAGCAGCAAGGGCCAAGTGCTTGCTATGCAAGCACAGTCCTTGCTGTTAAGAGTGCTTTACAAAAGTGACTACTTAGGTAACCAAGACCAGGCCAGTGTAAATGAAATCTGTAAAAGACCCTCCAAACTATTCAGAGTCCATTCTGTCCTTTTTGCGTGCAGAAGGGAAGTAGACAAGTCTTCTGTAGAGGAATTCACAAGGGATTTCTTTGACCATGGAGCCCAACACCTACCCACAGCCTTTCTCCCCACTCCTTGACCTCACAGCGTCTGGCAGGAGCATCTTGAAGTCATATATAGGTGCTGTTATGGCAATGCAGAGTCCAACCAAGCCTTATTAATGAATAAATCTCATGCATGCCAGCCCTGAAGAAGGAACTGATAGTTACCTCTCTCATCCATAAACTTTCCAGTGCCATGTTATGCTTTCTTATTATGTGTTCTCATGAACTTGTGAAAGTGATTGGCAAGGCAACTGTGAAGGAGCTACCTACTTTAGAAATGTGGTGGAGGAAAACTGCATGTTCAAAACATGACTTGCTGTCTGGATTTATTTTGCCCTGAGTTCTGAGCACCATCAGGCATAGCTTCTGGACTTCCTTTCTCCTAGGGGTTGTTGCTATACCTTGGTGATCAGGTAGAAAACTAGATATTATAATGTATTTCAGATAAACATAACTAGATTAAAAAGCTCATACCAGGCCTTCTGAGTTTGCATTTTGACCACTTCTGATGAAGACTAATAAAAAACCCTAAGAAAATACAAATTCTACCGAGCTGCCAGTATGTATGTTTTGAATTAGAAAAGGAAAAATCTTGCCCCCAGAAAGACCAAGTTTCCTTTCCTCTTTTTGATTTCTGGCACAAGACATGCAAATGTGGGAGGAAGAAAATATCCCGCTCAAAAGAAGAGAGTCTTGGGAAGTCAGCAACATAAGAAAAGAAGGTTATTGAAAACAACAACAACAACAAAAAAACCCCAACACAACTCAGTGTTTCACTGCAAAATGAAAAGTAAGGTGCGGAGAAAGCAGCACAGATCTGTTTCCTTCATGTTTTCAGCTCACCTCAATCCATATAACTTCTGGTCAGCAACTTCTGTGCCACCTAGGCTCATCTTAAAGACTTAAGACATGAGAGAAGCACCACCAGTTTTGCAGAATATGATCCAGGCAAGCAGATCAAAGGATCAAAGGTCTTTGCAGGCAATGATCTACAGAGCAAAACCAGATAATTAGCCTGTGAACGAGGTAGTTTCTTCTTGCGAGAAGAGAATCAGAATAATGATACTGGAATTAATAATTAATCCGGTAAGATCTGTGAATCTTCTGCATTTTCAAATACTTATTTAAAGTTAAACTGTATCATTTTATGGCTTGCCAGTGCAGCTTACTGATCATATATTGCCCCAAAAGGAATCTGACCATTTGAAAAAGTCAATAATGGTCAGCAGTCAGCAACTGAAACGGGTGGGAGAATGTCCACTCCTTTCAAATGGGTATACTAGCTCTTCTTACTGAGGGGAAATAGGAAATGAAGGAGGAACTTAAGCATTTCTAAAAATGTACATCTAAATAATCAGTTAAACTACTCAGTAACATTTGGATCTGGGATATTAGCTTTCTTCTGAACTTCAAAATTACTCAGCTCAAAAAAAAAAAAAAAAAAAAAGAGAGCACAATAATTGAAAATAGTGGGAGAATGGAGCTATTTCTGAAGGGGAAGGTAGGGTGTGAATTTGTAATTTCCATCAAGGAAGTCTGGAGCCATGGTGCATCCTGAAAAATGGTATCTAGCCAGGGAACCCTGCTCATAGGGAAGGAAATAAGGCAAATAACATAAAACTGCTGTTAGTCACCACCGTGGCATAATTTCTGAGTTTAAGCACTTCAGGTTTAGGGGTATTTTATTAAGAATATAATCTTTTCAGAAGCAGCAGGTGCTTTTGTGGAAGGCTGACAGCAGCCCAATACAAAAGAAGCCTTTCCAGAACTATTAATGAGAAGTAAAGTTTAATGAAGCATTTTCAACCAAAAAGCTTGGTGTTTTTTTTAAGTCCAACCCTAGCTACTGGATGTGGTTCCTTAGTTTTGCAGTGCAGGATATTTTAAGAAGAGCCTTTATTTTGTGAACCATATGACACAGGTACCACATGAAGTCCCAATAATGAAACTGCGCAGAACTTCAGCACTTCATTGTCACAGACTGATTTCTAATATTTATTTCATCCCATTCTTCTGGTTCTCTGCTCCTCTGTAAGGGCTAATTAAAAGCATAGGATTAAATGGTCAGCTTTTCCAGTGGAAGTTCATCAGTGAAGTCCCCCAAAGGTATATGTGAGGGCCTGTTAGTAGAAGATCTGGCAAAAGAAATACTAAAGTAATATAGTTTACAAAGAATACAAAGTTATTAGTGAAAATAAATGCTGGAAAGTGTTGCAGAGGAAGATGATGATACTGACTGACTGTGTGATAAAATGCCAGATACAATAGTATAAAGTGGTGCTAACTTTAGATACATAGTAATGGCTTTTGGACTGACTCTCACCACTCAGAAGAAATCTTTGAGATCTCCAGAAACATCAGCCCAGGGCTCATTCAGATGAAGCCAAGAAAGGTCATCAAATGTGTGGACCATCTTCCACAGGCAGTGATGAAGTAGGCTAGGGGTCTTCAGCCTGAAGGAAGGAGGTGATGGAAATCCCTGAGATTGTGACAGGTGGGGGGAAGGTGAATCAGGAATGATCATTCAACCCTTCTCATAACACTGAATCTAGAAGTCATCAAATGTAAATTACTGGATGGCAGGTTTGGAGCAAATACCCCGTGTGTAGATAGACTGTGCCACTCATTGTTTCATGAGTGCAAAAATCTTTAGACATGCACAGAAAGTTACTAAAGAGGTTAATAGAATAAAAACCTATTGAGGTCTATTAAAATGTCTTCTTATTGGGAGGTCCCTGACAACACATCATGAAGGGATGAGTGAGTCAATGGAGAAACTGTGAGTATATATCTGCCCTGTTCTTTTACTCTTCCTTAGCTCCATTGCTGGAAATGTGACAAAAGATTGTAAGGACTCTCGGTCTCATGCAGCAAAACTCTTCCCATGTTGAAGGGTACTTTCAGATATTCTGTTTTGTAAGCTATATGATATGTGAGGCGTACTTGTGGGTGTGTCTGGTAGCTGATGGTGGTTGCTGTGACCACCGAGAGGAGCTGTTCAGAGCAGGGCCACTGATGCCCCGTCTCAGCTTCCTCATTGCACCCCTTGGTGTTAATGAACTTGAGAAGAGGGAGGGGAATTCAGAGTTTCTGTCTCTCTTACTCGGTTCCAGTAAATTTGAGCCAAGAAATGGTAAAACTTATTTCTATGAAATGGTGAGGCCAGTATTTTGTGGTTTGATTACATTTTTTCTGTCTTTCTCTCTCTCTTTTTTTTTTTTTTCCTATTCTGATTTAATTTAACCAGGCAATCAAATTTCAATAATCCTCATCACTTCTCTACTCACTGTTTTATGTTGATATTTATTCGTGTTCTCCTGATTGTACAACTCACTAGTTCACTCTCCTTAATGTGTTGACACCAACATTCAAGGATGGTATAAAAAACCAGAGGGAAACACGGTCATTTACGCCCTCTGGTCTTGTTTGTTTGCTTCAGAAGTATTTGCACTGACACAAATAGAATTTCCTTGTGCATGCAAAGAGATAAGGTTGGGGTTTTCTGTTTTATTTGTTCTGTACCACACATATTTTCCCCACCCACTCTCTCACTTGCTTTTATACATGCTCTCACAGAGATGTACTTACATGCTAGCAAGTTTCAGAGAATATCACTCAGCTTAGGAGAATGTGACCAATGTTTGGGATGAAATGTTTATATTTTCAGCATCACGAGTCATTTCTATCAATCTTACCATCACAGGTGGGTGGTTCTGGGAAGGTGCTAAAGCGCCTATCACTCAGCATTTAGGACACTGAAATAGCATTAGTGAAAGTAGTGCTATGGAGAGTTGGGGTGCACCATGTTGTCACAAACTATTTGCTGCTTGCCCCATTTAGCCTCATTTTCAGAAGCAGAGAAGTGATTTAGCTAAGAGGTGATGCAGTTTTGTGTGATTTTTTTGCCTATTCTTTTGTTGCAAATGCCAGTATGGCTGATGGCTCTGCCTTATTGCTGTATCTTTGACTACTACTTCTCATACGGGAATCTGCACACAGATAATTCAAGTAGTTTTATGAATAGAGGGACTTTTCTGAACCTCCTGCATTTTTCTCAAGTGGTCTCCCTAGGCTGGGTGTCTCTGCAGATAGATGAGTGCATCTGCAAGTTTCAGGATGTGCAGTTTCTGTGGGTGGGGTGGGATGAGTGTGGTGGGGTGAAAGAAGAGAAGAAGAAATGGCCTCCAGCATCAATAAAGTTTCTGATGCCTGATATCAATGTCTGTTCTCTTACAGGTTCTGCTTTTTAAACACTGAACTTAAGAGAAGCTCTGCTGGATGAAAGGGTTATTGTGTGACTGGGCACCTTGAGTCACCTGGGGTAAATTACTACAGTCATTCAATTATTAGTTAAGTCCTTGTGTTCTGGTGAAATCAGTGAAGCTTGTTTTCACTGGTGTAGTATCTGAGCCATCAAGTTTAATGAATCGTTACAAATAATTTAATTTGCAATTGCAGGTGCTATTAAATTTTTTTCTACCAAGACACTTCCCCCCGCCCCCCCAGGAAGAGCAATCTTTCTCAGTCACAGTGGTTTAAATATGGAGTACTGGGATAGGTTTTTCACATTGGAAAGCCTGATGCGGCATTCAGTATTCCCTTCTGCTAAACTTACCTCCTCTAGAATTCAAGAGTTTAAGTTGCAAGGGATAAAACATAAGGCCCTGGTTAATTACAAATAAATAGTGCCAGAAATCTGTACAGATGGTACCTGAAGTTCACTGCTGAAGACTATGCAGTAAACTATGTAATTTGCACGACATGTATGTACAGGAAGGAGAACAACTTTTTTTGTGGTTTCTCACATTTGTAAAAAAACAAAACAACAACAAAACCAGAAATAATAATTGAACACTCTCAGCCTGTGAAAGATCTTATTTGGGAAAACAGCAACCTGTGTTTCTATTTATTTACCTTAATTAAATTAATTAATTTAACAAGTCTGAAGATTTCAGCATTTTACAGGATACAGGTGTAAATATCTGGCGAGTACACTGTGTGTATTAAACTACATCTACTTAGCTAGTAAATATTTTGCCGCATTAGTTTGCTCATTCCCAAGCAATCAGTTGTGAACTCCAGTGTTGTAACGGGTCCACAGGGAACATTTGTGCTTTGGTTGGCACTTAGATTAAATTCATCAAATGATTTTTTTTTTTTCCTCCCCCTTCAAGGCTGACATTTCAGAATGTTTTTTTAAAAGGTTGTGTGCCAACTGCCAAAGTCAATTAATTAAATGGTAAATCTGAAATTTGTAGGGGAAGACTATAATTCCATTTTGCTGTGTGACCTTGGAAAAGTGAACATTTAATCCATAAAACACATTTTACCAGAGGGCCCTGATCTGCTTCCATTCCCAGAGATTTTTTGTGAGATTAGGGATTACCTCAAGGGTGGCATTTTACATCACATTTTCCTTCTGCTTTTGATACCAGGTAGTAATGATAATATCCTTTGAGGTCCAGGTATGCTTGATAGCTTAAAGGATTCAGCACTTAGTAGAAGGAAAAGTTGTGGCCTCATTTTCCATATATTTGGAGGTACCCCAGGTAAAGGCATGATGTGGCATCCCAGAATTTGTGATCCTTATGCTGGCCAAATAATTTAATCTCAGATCTGTAAAGGAGATCATAGAGGCAAAATTCAATATACATGAGCAGATGGCGATCCTATTCTAAGATAGTGTAGGTACTACAAATCTCTCCCCAAAACACACACCTCCCAAGTAATGTATGTGCCTTCAATGGCTGCAAAAGCAGCCTGGTTTCAAAAATAGACTGGACTTTCTCCTCTGCCTCTTACTCCCCATGTCACCTTATTGAACTCCCCAGACTGTATTTGAAGCTTTACCCCATAAGGTGCTTGGAAATTAGTGCAATGCACTGACTGCTCTTCAGGGGTTCATTTTTTGTCATTGTTTTTATCTTTGTTTTGTGTTTTTTAATGTTTTCCCTGTCTAAAGACTGCGGTGTGGATCAGGAGTTTTTGTATTGGGCCCTGTACATGCATGGAATGGAATCACAGCCCGAAGACAGTATAAAAGACAGCAGAAATGATGATTAGGACAGGTAGGTTGGGGCAGACAAGATAAGTGTCATTGCACTTTTCTCCCTTTGCCATTTGCAATTCTTTATTTCTGTGTTCTGCTACAATTTCAAGTCTAAGACTTGTACCAAATTTTTGGCCTGCCATTTTCCCAATTGTTTCATGAAAATAGGTGTTTGTTTCTTTGGAGAGAGAAAAGCTGCCTAACGAGAGTGGTTTCCTGCATAATCAGACATTTGTTAGGATTTGGTCTCTGACAACTCAGCGTGAGAGGGGTAGAGTTCAAGAAAGGCAGTGATCAGCCATCTGTAGTAGGGGGAAGTGGTGAAACATGCTAATGCCAAGGGTGTTTCTTAAATAACTGCCTTGTAGGAATGCTGGTGCTGTATATTAAGATATAGGAATGTAATTCTTCTGGAAGTTCATAATCTTGTGTCTTCTCCCATCCCTTTGCTTTATATAGTGAATAGAGCAGCAGTTCTTGCTTTCAAAGCCCTGCAGTGCAATTCTTAGGACATGTTTGTTCCTCTGCCACCTGTTTGGAATTGTCCTGCCTGTCTAGATATAGGATACTTTGCAGTAAGAACATCTCATATTTTCATGTTGAAATTGTTTCTCCTTGTGAAAGAGACTTACCAGTGTGATGGCCCAGAGAGACTAAGTCAGCTAGGTGTGAGCAGAAGTGGGGGATCTTCAGCTCTGCTTTTCTGAGCCACTGTTACTGTATTTAATCAGAGGGATATTTGATGTAAAACATTAGCAAGAATGCTTCCAAGAATGAGATAAATGGAAGCTGCCAAGCTGTGGATAATGTTCAAGGTCAAAGTTTCTTTGGATTCTCGGCATCTTCATACTGTAAAAACTGATGTATTTCTATCTATGCCTAGGAGAATCCCTGTGGGGATTTGGGAAACTTTAATTTAAACACTTGAAGGACTTTGAATGGTGCCAAGGCTAAGCAATAAATGAGTGGAAGTTTAGAATATTGAATTTCGGTTTACATCTTATTCAAAAAACCTAAAGTGTTGGGTGTGTCTACAACTCATCCAATGTGTGTTTAAAATTCTTTCCTGTCGGATGGATTTGTTGGTATTTATTTATCTTGGAGGAATTTTGGGCAGAGAAATGTGGCAAGCACTCATTTATTACTGTAATAACTGTACCATATATAGACTTACACAGATAGAAAAGATGTTTAAAATGGCTTGTAAAATTTGACAGAGAAAAATCTCATTAATGTTTCTAGATGATCACTAGATTACCAGGTTTCCTTTAACCAGTGTTGGGTGGTTATCTATATTGTTTCTGTGCAAAACACCTGTATCTCTCTGTGAGATGTGAATCCAGTTTTCCAACAGATCATTAAACATGAAAGACCTAAACATCCAAATTTTTTTTCCCTAAAGTTGTATCTCAGCATTGTCTTCATCAATAGCCTTGTCTGCAGGAAGTGTAAAGTTTCCTGCTATGATCATTTGACTGCTGCCAATTATCAGATCTGCTTTTGGCAGCTTTCCCCTCGACCTGCTGATTAGCTAATACAATATGGGAGACTGGTGTAAATGAGGAAGCAAAAGATTTATTAATTTCATGTGCTAAATACTGTTTGTAATATAATTACCAATACTGTGAAAAGAAATCCTGGCTTATGAAATAGTCAGGTTTCTATGTTTTTATTGAAATAAGGCACAAGAATTTTGTGCAGTAAGCAGGCATATTTTCCCCTTGATACACACACATAATTTAAATCAGATTCATAGATTTTAAAGGCAGAAGAGGGACCATTAGAGCATCTAGTCTAATCACCTGTAAAACACAGGCCACAGAATTCCATCCAGCTACCCTGTATCAAAATTGATAGAAAACAGGAGCCAAATCCTGAGCTGGAGGTACAACAGTGTTACTCCACCAACTTGGAATAATGGTGATTTATAACAACTAAGAAATTGGCAGTAGATGTAAGTGACAATGGATTATTTTTTTGCATAAACCTAAATTAAAATGGTCACTTATATTTTAATAGCTGTGTTGAAAGAGCCTTGCTGCAAGTAAGTTTTTGCAAAGTATTTTACACTTTAGAAGAAAATGAGGTTTTTTCCAAACTTTTCCAATGTGATTGTGTTCCTTGTAATTTAAGCTTGTCCTTTCACTGGATCTCCTGAAGAAAAGACACAAAGTTAGCAGAAGAAAAATGTTTCTCTTTAATTGAAACCTGTGCTGAGATTCTTATTTGTAATTAATTCATGCCCTATGATTTTAGTGAGGGAAGGAAGAACTAAATAATATAATAAACCCTTGAATTTTCTCAGAGCCAAGACAAACTTGAACTCAAAATTTCAAAGATTAAAAGTCTCAAGAGGAAAAATGTAGTCTGTTAGTTCTTTCATTAGGTTCTATATTTGGCAAAACGAGATGTCTCATCACTCTTTTGTAGCCATCTGTACATGTGTGTGGATGATGTTATTACATTTATAGCAGATACAGCCTTATCATTTAGCTACAGACAGACTTCTACCTGCCCAGAGCTACAGGGTTTAAGAATGCACTCAGACAATATTGACATAGCCAATGCCGCAACAGCCTGAAATCTGCACAGAAACTAAGACTTTGTGCACACCGAAGCTGAAGAAAAAAACCCCTTACTTCCTCCTAACCCAGGAGAGAGTGTTTAAAGGAAAATACCACTTTGGGGAGAATATCCTTCAGATTCCCTCAGATTCCCAATCCTTTTCTGTCCGTTCTCTCTCAGAAGGCAGTGGAGGGTTTTCTGCTGGGTGATACAGAAATCTGTGACTGTCACATCAACATTTGAAATACATAAAAACGAAGACACCTCCTTGTTAGAGTTGTTGCTTATGTGGATAGTAAGCAGAGAGTATCTCATCTAGTAAGGCACATGCTGTCAGTGATTATAAGCCGACTGCTGGTTTGACTGATGAATAGTTGGAGGTGCTTTATATTTGCTTTAAACAAAGTAAACAGAATAACATGCATTTTAAATCCATTCCCCTTATTTTTTTCTCCTTGTGGTTTTCTTCTTCAGAGCAGGAACTCTGTTTCAACATGTGACAGCAAATTTTGGTGCCACTGGCATGTGGAGAAATAATTGTAATAATTTACTGCATCAGAAGACATTCTCTGAAGCATACCAGCAAACCCCACTGCTCTCTCTACTTCAAGTGGGACTGGGAGAGCCAGCCCCTTCTTGAGAAACAAGGTTGCCATTTGTCCTTACCCAGAAGGGTTAAGGGTTAAATGTTTCTCATCCTTTAGGACCTTCTCATTTACCTCTATGATACTGCTAAGTATTTGGCAACATCACAGTTACCTACAAAGCTTGTAGCAACATCACATCTTTCAGCCTGTTGCAGATAACATCTGAGAACAGCTCCCGGACTGTTCTTCTCACAATGCCTAGGCCTAAAGTTCACTCAGCACTTTGTAAGAAAATAAAGGAAAAATACCTCTGTATGTATTTTATGCAACCAGGCAGGACCAAACAGCTAACAATGCCATCTTAAATATCCCTTCATGAACATCAGCCTGTTAGCATATGTTAGATGCTACTGTGAAGTGGATCCTCAGCAGTAAAACACTGGGAACGGTGGCTTGTGAATGAGGACAACCCTTTGCAGAGCACTGTAAGTCTGATATATTGCAGCATGTAGAGGCTACTGCTCATTCTCATCCTGCTTCATTCTGGTATCTTCTACCTGAATGAAGATGTGTGTAAAGTGTGCCAACATCTTTGCACTATGATACAAGGTAAGATAGGACAAAACATGAGTGTCATGGAGAAGCCAGACAAGGTAGGCTCTGCCTGTGATCTGAACTGTATATTATGAGTAACTCAGTATAATCCTGTGTTTATTGCTTTGTTCAGTCCTACCTTTCTCTGGCCACTAGGCTGACCTACAAGAAACTTAAAAAATATTGTTTTCCAAAACTGAAGTTAGGCAATTTTTATAGAAAAATTGGATGTGGCTTGTGCTCGTGCCAATTTAAATTTAGCTTCAGTGAATGTGACATGAAATCTGTATAGTATATCCTCACCAGCAAATAAAAAGGCTCCTTCAGACGAGTCATATATAAATTTCAGGGATATAAAATTCTGACAATGGTAAGAGCATTGCATTCACAGAAGCTTTGCACTTTTAATCTGGTGATAAAACATCAGTCTGTATAAAGTTCCATTTTGTCATTTGCTTGTGGGGTACTTCTTTCCTACACTAAAATTAAAATTGAGAAGATTTTTTTCACTTTTGGGGAAAAGAGCACCATTGAAGGGAAATTCTCCCTAGAAAATTAATAGATAAGGTCTGCCATGCTAACTCAAAAGCATGCAAAAGGTAAAAATTGAATCTCTTTATCACAGTTAAGTCATTTTTCTAAACTGAGGAAGTAATATAGGATGGAATATATAGGATAGATTCTCTTACGGAAAATGCTTTTAAACTTTAAAAGATCCATAACTAATATTGGGAATGTTTATAAATTGACAGTCTTCTCTTTTAGATTATGTTGTGTTTATTGCATTCTACCAGGACTTTATGGAGATTCTCAAGGAATTAAAGTTATATTTATGGTAGAAACATCGAGCTGCTTCTAAATAGCATTTTCCTCATATTAACTGTTGCCTAGATAACAGGCATATCTCCTCGAGCACCTCTATTCTGGTTTAGCACTACAGCTTGCAAATTAATACAGTCATTATAAGACAGCAAAGCTATATCACTTACCATTTCATTATTGTTCAAATCAAAATCCATATTTTTTCAGTTTTCCCTAGGGTTACAAACTGGATAGGGAAATGTTATCAGCTTGGAAAATAATCTCTCAAGACTCACTCTCTTTGGTGTTAAGAGGAGCAGTTAATCATATTACAGTAATTTTCATATTAATAGGTCCTGTGCAAAGAGAGAGTTAATGCTCTCCTTCCACATTCAATCTTCCAAGAGAGTTTTTTTATATATACATGTATTTATGTATGTGTGTATGTATATATATGTGTATGTATATTAATCTTCTTAGGACTAGATTAGCACAAAAGATATCACATCCTACTCACTATATGAATCAGGGTCAAATTAACAGCATACCCTTAAATTTTTAATCAAAATGGCAATCTGTCATCCCTAAGAGAGTTTGATGATTTTTAAATTAATAACATGAATACATACCAAGTTTTGATGGAAAATATGGGGGAGAACTTACTGCAGCACAGGAAAACATGCCACAGAATACTTTGCAGATACTTTACTCCTTACACAAGAAGCTGTGATCCTACAATATGCGTATCCACTCTAAAATGAACCTAATCTTTAGACTGGTATTCTATTTTTCAAGGGATTAATGCATCCTATATTTTTGAAATCTTCTCCCATACTGTAATTTTCTGAAAGCTCCTCATATAACGTTGTAAATGTAATGATGTGATGTTGTTATTTAAACTCAGGGCTTTAACTTTAAGCGTGAGCATTTTCTAGTACTTTTGTTTTTTCCAATCTGCTAACCTGAGTAATGCGATCTGTTCAGAAGAACTTGAGAGTGAATTTAAGGAACTGGCCGAGGGGTCAGGTGTTTGCCTAATTTTTGGCAGCCTGAATGTAAAAGAAAGGTGGGTCAGGTCTGCAGAGATGTGAGGAGACCCAGCTCTGCTCTGCTCCTGCTCCTGCTCCGCCCTGGCTCAATGGGAAGCTGCTCCATGCGGGAACCCCAGTGCTGCCCAGGTCTTGTGGCTAATAAATCCCACGGAAAGCAGGATTGAGACCTGGAGCTCAATGCTGACTTGATGTTGCTGGCTGGTTCCTGGAGCTGGTTGGCTTAGCCCATGGAGGAGCCCATAGCCTCTCCTTTGGCAGGGCGGGGAGGCACTCCCTTGGTGAACCCTCGCTTGCTGTCAGCCTCCACTCTCCTTTTGCTAAGCTCTGCTACCCCAGTGATGCCAGCTCTCAAACGTCCTTCAGTATCCTCCCCACTGTTGTTCCCAAGAGGTCTGATTAAAATCAGTGGAAAGCTCCCCTGGATTTTACTGGCTTTGGTACTTGGGCTCTGCTCCTTAATTTGCCTTTCTCATCTGTTTTTCACTCTGCTTTCTGTTTAGACTCACTTCTGCCGTGTTTTTCTCATTCCTCATCTTCTCCCACTTTTGTATACTTTTATTCCTATTCCTGACCTGCTCGACAACTGTCAAATTACTTAGGCAGTGAGTAAGATGCAGATTAAAGAAGTGCTTTCATCTTTGAGCTAAAATGTGTTGACAGGATTCACAAGAGGCCTAGAGGAGACATAGAAAAGTGGCATCATTTTGGGAGAAAAAGAGCCAAAAAAATTATTCTCATCAGATCTGAGGACTCACCATGGTTTTGTAGCATCACTCCTGGCTGCCTTAATGAGGTCACGGGTCCACTAAAAGTGTGTAGAAACAGTTTTAATTGGTGATAATTCTAACGCTTGTTTAATGAAACGTAAAGGCAGCTGGAACTGGGTTTTATCTGCACTATACTGGTGGAAATCAAAAGTAATGTTATTCAAACTTATGTTCCTCCTGATTAGCAGCACTTTGAAAGAAATCAGACTCTAACACACTCCTGAATTTCAGATATTATACTGTATTTCCATTTATAACCTGACATAATTCCCACACAGCATATGGTATTAATCTGGTGTAAACACCATGTTATGATGATACCCGAACACATACAACTGACATGAAAATGTCTTCAAGTACAATATTTCCAAAAGCAATTATGTTTATATGGTTGGTAGTTAGCTTGCTGTGTGAATTTTTATTTTTTATTCGTACATACATGAAGCAACACAGGATGAAACATCAGGCATTACAAAGGAGATGTTTTCATTATTTCCAAAAAAACAAAAAAAATATTCAGGATGGTCTACTTTTTTTGGTCTGTCAGACTTTCATAAGGAAATCTCATCTTCATATAAACACAGTATTATTGCAGTGTTGGAATTTCCTTTGTTTGTGTTAGAGGGTGGATGTGTAGATTAGTGCAAGGAATAGAGTGACAGAAAGTGAAACTGATGACATTTTTTGTAAGAGCAAATGATCTCCAAAATAAGTATTTAAGGAAATTTTGAAAATCTCAGTGAAGTAATACTCCTGCCCCAGACATCAGCCTCTTCTGGTATCCAAGCATTTTTCCATGTTCCTCACTCAGAGGGTCGGGAGACCAGTTCCCCTTGTCCTGGCACATGTGAAATCCTTAAAAAAATTGCCTAATTTGGAGTTGAGCCAATAATTTTGTTAAAAGGAGATAAATAAAAGCATGTCTTTTGGAATGTGAATGCTTGTGGTGGTAATATTTTTGCTTGAACACTTGCCAGTAGGGCCAGATTCACAGCTGGTGTAAGCTTTTCTAATGCCATTGAGTTAACACCAGTATGAGATGGAAAATTCATTTATTAAAATGCAGTGCAGCTTTTTCACAGGTTGTTTGTAGCTCCGCCTGCTATTCACACTCTCTGTTTTTTTAGCCTTTCCTAGCCCTTTTTTCCTTCCTTAGGATCCTTTCTTAAATACATTCCTAAAACAAACAAAATAAGGCAAACTTAGTATCATATTCTAATAATGAAAAGGAACTGCTCAGCAATCCAACTCTGCACTATTAACATCAATTTAAATCCACAATGGCTTAATTTTAGTTACTTCATACTTGCTCTACAGTGAATGATAGTACGTTAGACTCCTGATGGCTTTGTAAAGTGAGCATTTCCAGCTCACCCCTATTATCCAATATAAATTCTTAGTTTTATAAAAGAGACAGCTAAACGAATTTCTTCAGGGTGAGGGTAAATCTGGAATAACTCCACTGAAAATTTACGCCAATGTGACTAAGAATTGAATTTAGCCCTTTTGGTTGAATTCCTTTTAATGGTTTCTGCATGTTCAAGCATCCACCAGAGATTAGATGGAAGCCAGCAGACTTGCTGTTATCTGCGATACAGGCAGGACACCAGAGGTGAAAGGGTAACGCATTATCACACTGTGCCACCTGGCCCATCCAACACAATTTGAGCAACCATAATTGTATTGATTACTTCTTGTGCTCATGACTAATGACCTCTAGCTGCAACCTTGCATTTTCTAAATCCTTTATATTCTGATTTAATAATAAGATTTGATTAAAAATTGCCATTAGCCAATGCCAATGATTAGTCAGCAGGACTGAATGCCGCCAAGTTCCAATGAGTTTCATTATTCTGGAATTAAAAAGGACACAGAACTTCTCTGGGTTAATAATACAACGATTCTGTCTCAATCAAGAATGAAAGAAAACAACTCTAATGTACAAATGTAGCAAAATGTATGGCTGTTACTAATAGCTGCATTTTACAGAGAAGTGTTTGAAGAATTAAAGGGACTTTGTCACAGATGGTGGGGACAGTTTGCTTTTACTTTTTATATTTGATTGGAAAGCCAGTGTCAGATGGTGTGTGAGGGGGCATTTTCCTAAAGAAAGCCATTTTCTTTGATGAAGCAAGAACATGGGTTTATTCAGCTTCTCCATGTGCATCCCTGCCACAACAAAACAATGCAAAGTGCATGTAGGCAAAAATGAATTGTGGTGGCTTTAGGAAATGACAAGGGGATTTGTCCAGGTTATTTACCTGCTGAGAATATAATAAGCACTATATCTTTTTTTCAAAATGATGACTTGATATCTACACAAAGGACACATTGCCACAACTTCCACAGAAAAATAAAAAAGTATGCTGTTTCTTTCAGGAAGGTTAATAAGTTAAATATTAATTTTTAGACATAAAGCTAAATCCTGTTGAAGTGGTGTTTGGTTAAGGCTATGCTTAAGCATGCACTTAAGAGCTCTGCCAACTCTGGGTAGAGGAGGCCCTAGTGTTCCTGAAGATAGGGTGCTCTAGAGAAGATGCTCTATGGGGGAAACATCTGCTGCAGGTTGCGGTGTTCCCTGAGATCCTGTTGAAGCTGGCTGAAGGACCGGGTGACACTGAAGTCAATGAGAGCTGAAAGCACTCAGCACCTTCCAGATTCAGACCTCTAAATAATAAAAGACCCTTGAGACACAGTAAAAGCATTTCTCCCATGTCACACAGGAGCAAGAAAACTGTCCTGGCTCACTTTCATCCTCCAGAAAACAAAACATGTCCCAGACCTCAGTCCTTTAAGTTTGTTTTTTTTTGGTATTTGAATAAAGAAGTATCTCTCTTAATTACTGCATTATACATTACTGCATAAAATCTTTTGTCACCTTCAGGAAAACAATTTTTAAACATACTTTGTTAATAAAGTTTGCTTTTGGCAACTGTTGTTTTCCCTGCTCATTATAAGTGCCTTTAAAATGTTTCCATTAATTAAGGCTGCTTTTATGGGCTACATCCATTTAGTAAAATTACAGAAAGAAATGCTGCCGACACATCTGCCATTGACTTCTGTTTGCCTGAGCATTTTATACCCCAGTGAATAGTACAGTGGGGAGAGGAAGCCTGAGAAAGAGAATGATAGAAAGGGGTGAATACTGTCCAGCAAAACATGGAGGTCAGGAGAGACTCGGCTCATTACATACCCATGATTTCCAGGATTACACAAGAAGAGTGGAAAGTTGATTGAGCACTAGTAACAACAAAAAAGACCCCTTAAAAATACTAATTGAAATGCTTCAAAAATAAAAACGCATAAAATGTGAGTCTGACTATATGAGATTGTGTTTTGGGAGAGCAGGCAAGAAGGAGGTTGATCTGAACATCTCAGTATTAACTTACGGGGGTTTTTATACACCCTCAGCTGAAAGCATTACTAGCCAGATTATAATTATAATTACCTTGGCTTCATCTCAGTGTTTATCTGCCATGACACCCACCCAGCCACCTGCCTGCTATTAATTCATTCAACACTAACTTCATCTTTTTTCCTTTTATCTTGTTTTTTTCCTGTTATCCTAACTTTAAAAAATGTGTCCGTTCTTAGAAACAAACTAACACAATATTTGTTTGTCCATGACATCATGTGTTCCTTTGTTTAAATGAAGAAAAAAAAAAAAGCAACCCAGAATTCTTCGTATTATAAAAATAACCTGTTTGTATTTTATAATGAAAACTGGAAAGATCTGGCATTTGACTCAAAAACTCAGAACAGCTGATAATCTTCTTTAATCTTTTTTTTCCATGCAAAATATTGCCAGATATTAAAACAGGAGGAAACTCATGACAAGGGGCAATAGGCACAGTACATAGTTGGCTTGTAGGATTCCACTGCAGGTGCAATTCTGTACAAGCCCTGTTGCTGTTGTTGCTTCTGAGGTGCTGAAGTTTGTTGTTTGCTCTGACAGAACACTGAAATGTCCAACTCTCCTGTAAAGCAGTGCCTTAAAAAAACCACAAAACAAGAGCAACTTGAAATAACAGCCATTCCCACAGTGCTTAAAGCCTTAGAAAGACTTAACGCTGCATTCTGCTGTGCTGTTTATAGGACAGACGTCTTCCCAGTGTGCCTGGGACTGAGAGCTGGTGCTGTTGTGTAGATGTCCTTTTGGATGTTCAGTGAGTGGCAGATTGAAGAACAAACTGTAATGTGTCAGAAGGAGCTAATTATAATAAAGGCTCAGGGTCAGGTAAATGCTTCACTATTTATCTGACCCAGCCACTGTTTATTATGCTCCTTGTGTCAACACATTTTTACAGAGTGAAAATTAGCAACTAATTAATTTAATTTCAGGATTTAATGCCACTGTAAAGGAAAATAAGCAGGGATTATATTGAATAGGGATGTTTCTAGAAGGGAGCTTTATAAATGTGGAAGTGAAGAGTATTTCAAAGCAGCTTTGACTTGAATGGTGTAAAGGTCTGGTCCTGAAACCATTCATCAAGCCTCAGTTCATCAAACTGCACTTAACTTTAAGTATCTGGTCAAGTCTTTTTCAAATCAAAAGCATGTGTTTAAATGCTTTCTGCACTGGGGTCTTAGACCCTGCTCAAGCAACATTTGTGACTTAGTTGAGTCTACTTGCTTGGGGAAATGTGTCAGGGTGAAGGCCTAATTGCCCATATTCCTCTCTGTACTGTTGATGCTCCTTTTTCCAGTGACATTTCTGCTCTCTGTCAGTTAAAGTTTAGAAATGTCAGAATGTAAGACGTGTTACCCAGAATTTGGGGGCACAGTTCAGGCAAGAAAATGAATGAAGGGGAATTTCTGAGGGAGTATTCTTATTGCTTATAATATTTTTCAGCTCCCCACGCTGCTGTTTATCACTGGTTTCCTGACCTGTTTCAGCTAATGCAGCCTTCCTTTGGCATAGCTCACAAAGACACAGCAGCACCTTGTGTTTAGGGAGACAATAATTCTTTGCATTTTACAGTCTTTTTAACCTGAAGACTTTAAAGATTTTGGGACCTACTGGAGTTGGAGGTTTCCCCATCTTTCCTACTTTCTATCTTGTATTTCCTTCCGCATCTTTTCTTCCATCTATCTTTTATTCTTAAAGGTCAGTACCTCCTTCAGAAGCTAAAGCATACTTTTCCCAGGTCCTGGATGGTTTCTTTGCTTTCACTCCAAGCTCTACTGGTGGATGAAACCCTCTCTTTACCTGAAGACCAGGAGAGAGCCCTGGTGTGTCCCAGGGATATGCCCATTCTGGGTGACTGCAGGTCCAAGGCTCCAAAGTGCACTGCAAGCTGCAGCTGCTGAACAGTTTCCTGCAGTTCAAGTGGTTAGCCCCAGGACATACAGGAAATCTGTGGCAGAGCTTAGAAAACAATCCAGATGTCTTAGCTGTTCTTCTTCAGTTTTAGGCATTAAACAGATTTCACTCCCAATGCACAATCATTGATTGCTGGGATTTCTATATTACCCTTCAAAATTATGGACCACTGCAGCAGGAATACCTATTTTTAGACCTGTTTTTTCTCATTGTAAGTTCAGAAAATATTTTAAGTGTGCAATTATCAGACCACAGCTATCAGTCTAAAACTTTTATCCAACGCTGCAGTGATTTGTCATTGTGTGGCTAGCCTGGTTCTGTCTTCAAAGTCGTCTTTTGTGTCAGACAGCAATTGCTGCAAGGGAAGTATGTACAGCTACAGCTTTCACCAAGACATCCACAGCTCTGGGGCTGGGGACTGAGAGGGCAATGCATAGGTCTTATAATCTTCTTCATCTCTTTGGCAAAGGTCACAGAAGTCATCAGACTGACTGCAGAACATTCCCTCAGAGCAATGTACCTTTTCTACTGCAGAACTGCTACTATTTTTGAAGCTGTGGTCCATGTGGAACACAAATCTTTCTTTAGCGTGTACATCAATGCATTAGAAATACCCACAGGGGACAGGGAGAGGATTCCTGCTCAGTGCAATATTTCAACAAAATATTCTAAATGTAATGTAAAACAGGCAAGAAAAGCCATTGCTGGGTTTTGTTCTTTCTTTCCAAAAGCAAGCCAAGGACAATTTAAGGCATGGAGGTCCTTCGCTGGAGTCAATGAATGTACTTTTTTTTATGAGGAGGTAATAATAAGACAGAGATCAATATACTGGAAGTCTGTGAATTCTTTCTACATCACAAAACTCATCAGCCTAAAATGGGCTGGGAAGGATGGTACAGCACACCACGGACTGCGTGTTTTAGAGGAGACCTTTGAATGTGCCCTATGTCCTCTGCTTCTACCACATGGTAGAATTATTTTATAAAAAGATTAACCTGTGCAAAGTGGAAAGGATTTTTTACAGCATATAGTACCTGTGTTCAAGAAGTATCTGCAAAACAGTAATCTACCTAACAGGCAATTGTCCTAATATATGCTTGATA
The DNA here is from genome assembly GCA_020745705.1 of Hemiprocne comata. Taxonomy (NCBI): domain Eukaryota; kingdom Metazoa; phylum Chordata; class Aves; order Apodiformes; family Apodidae; genus Hemiprocne; species Hemiprocne comata. The sequence continues at coordinate 89,547,895 of CM036588.1, forward strand.
GGGATAGGAAATGGCCCTTTATTTCACATTAAGTGAGTTACAAACTGGAAAAGCCACTAAAAACATAGTTAGAGGTGTTTGCAAAGTCACAGAATCACACAGAATCACAGCAGTAATTTTTCTGTGCTATCAGGAAACATCTTTCAATTTCTAATATTTTCTTGTTCACCAGTGCCCTGTGGAAGCACCTGATGAAGAGGTAGATCAACATTCATCCTGCATGGGTCCTGCTATGTCTCACAGTAGGTTTGCTACAAGCATCCCTGCCACAAACAGGGATTTTGCCTACAGTTGCTGGCACTGGCCTCCAGATGATGGATGCACCTGGCACTGCACCTGAAGGAGAGGAGTGAACTTCATGGAGGCCAGATCCTGGAAGGACATTATGTACTAATCACGAGTGACCATCAAGAATGACTGTTCAGTTCAATTATCTTTCTCTTGTTTACGGAATGAACACCACTAAGGCTCAATAAGGCTGAGCTTTGTTACTAGGCTTGTCTGACCATCAATATGTGAATACTCAGAGGTGTGAATAAACTCAATGTGGAAGGAGAAAACCCCACCGAACAAACTATCTTTAATGCCTAAAACATGCTGATAGATTTTCACCTACAGCACTATAAACTTTCTTTACAGAATTTAAAATGTATTTAACAGTATTTGAGATCTATTTACACAGAAAAAAAATAATGAATTATCTCTTCCGACTTCTGTGCTCCTTCCATAGGCTCCATGTCATGGTGGGTAGGTCACATCAGTCAACGTTCCATTAATTTTTACTTCCACTTTTTTATTTTTTATTTTTTTAAATTATCATTATTCTAGTTTGTATCGTGAGCTTCTGGAAAGCACAGACTTTCTCTTGTCATGGTTTTGGAAGACATACCAGATGCACAATCTAGAAAGAAATAAGAGTAAATTATTATTAGTCATTGTTGTAGGCTATGGAAAAATGTACAGGAAAAAAGGAATGCTAAACTGACATGTTAAAGCACTGGAATTGGACCCAGACTAAGTTCTCAAAATCAGAATAAGCCAGGGCTGTTGCTGGTTACTTCTTAATTAACTAAATGAAGCATACACAGCCAATACATATATAACTTTTGCAAAGCAAATAGGCTAGGACTTTTATGGATGCCAATAAAAGGAATGTTGTCTAGAAGATATTAATTAGCTGTGTGGAAGATGTCTGTCGAGGCTATGGCCCAGAAAGCTGGTGGGATTAATGGCTCGGGCATGGATGATTGTGTAATAAAGTGAGTGCACTTGGTAAAGAAAAGAAGTAGCACTTCTTAAGTGTGACTATGTTTCATTAAACCTGCAGTAAATTACACGGACTTCTGTTATCTCCTGGTCTACATTAGCCAAGGTCTGACTAATGCTAGTGGGTCTAACCATTCATTTGCAGAACAGCAAGACTGGTTTACTGCTCCTCACATGCTGAAGTGTAGGTAAGTGAAACACAGTTGGATGCCTGTTGTGCATGTGGGAAAGCGAAGAAAAGCATTTGTGAAACTGCAAATTCTCAGGTATGTCTAAGACCCTTTTTTTTCCTATTTGTGATTTTATGGTTAAATGAGCAAAACCAAACCCCTTACCTTTTCAGCTGTGGTTTATTCCCACCGCAACAGTGTTCTCCTTGCAGTTTTGAAACCTCTTCATGCTGTGACAAGTTGAGGAGGAAGGAAGGAAAGACTGAAGCTTCTGGAGAAGAAAAAAGATCATCAGAAGCAGAAAAAATGGTAGTGTGGTCAAGAGCACCATTACATACACACGCTCTGGTGTCACTTCAGAATCATGTGTGCACCTGCTCTTTGGTCAGACTGTGAGGATGCTGCTGACCTACCCTGTACTGGCTGCTTTTAGAAATCCCCATGGTGTCCAGGAGCAATGTGATAACTAAAGTTACTTCTCCAGGGGGTAGCTGCTCTGTGAATTTGATAATGATACATGAAAGACCGTGTGACTAAAAATGCTCTAGTGGTTATGTAGTTGTAGTCCTGAAATAATGATTATTTCTTGCTCTTTTTGATTATTTCTTGTTCACAGAACTCCTTGTACTCTGCAGAGGGTGCAACATTTTAGCTTCCATTTTTGGTGAAGAGAAGTTCAGCCAGCAGCAGGGCCAGGACTAGAACCAACATCCCATGAATTTTATCACCACTGCCTCTGGTGTCCCTTATTGCTTCCCAGTTGTTGGCTGAGATGCTGGCCCATACTCCTGCAGTCATGTTTTAGGTCAACAAGGGTCTGCCATCCTGGAGTCTTTAGTACTTCCAGTGATACGATACCTCTAGTGTGATGGAAAAAGGGTGTGTGGAGTAATGTTAAATGTAAAATGTAAAATGCTGGAGTAATACAGAAAACTATGAGTATGAATTACCTAATTATTTGTTTTAAAATCTACCTCAGCTCTTGTATCTTCCTCTATAAATGGACAATGCCTGCCAGAATTTGGGGACTATTAAGAAACTAACAATACATTCTACGTTGGATGACAAATGTCTTGTATGATTTTCCAGCTGAAATTTGCAGAGCTGTGGAACAGTTAAATGGATGTTAATACATTTCCCCAGTTCTTAACTGGGAAGTTTTGTGCCTAGGGTGTCAAACAATAAATCTAAAATCATGTGTTGTTCTTTTGATGCCAAAGTGGTGGCTAGTTCAGTTTAAACTTCCCACTGCACAAAGAGGAATGTTATGCAGCCAAGAAAAGGGAGCAAATGGTAATACCTACTTCAGCATTGCAAAACTGTGTTTGTTACTGGGTCTGTAATCAGAACGCTAAGACGAATACTTGTTTTTATCTGGGTGGATAAATGTTGATGACAATTTAAAAATATTCTGAAAAACTAGAGAGAATATTTTTGTCATCACAGCAGGGCAGATTTAGGATCTGCTGCTGCAATTGTACTGTGCACTTGAGTAACTGCACTTTCGGTGTGACTCAGCTGATAACTATTTAGCTCTTATAATCCTAATATTTACAGTTTCAGAGCCTTTCTGGTATCCATTATTTTTACACTGGCACATACAAAACTTCTTGAATAAATCCTGACTGCAAGCATAAGAGATGCTCTTCAGACTGTCTACAGCTATTGTCCAGTTTGGCTGCCATGGCTGTTGTTTCCCACTGGGTGAACTGGGACTCAGGATGTGACAGCAGTAAGTAATGAAGCCTCACCCACCCCTTTAAAGCTAGATGCTCTATATGCTGTGGCTTTTGAAGTTATTCTGATACAGGCTACCTGAATATGGTCATATTGCACCCCCCCAACCCCTTGATAAAAGTGGAAATGAGCCTAAATCAGAACTGTGGTATTGGGGCTTCCACATTTGAAACATTTTTCAGAAAAGACCCTACAAATATCACTGATTATATTTTATCATGAAGAACTAAAAGCTTAGAAACATCTTACTCAGTTTTCTCCAGACCACTGATTTAAGAAGAAAAGATTATCCTTCTGCCCTCTCCTTGGCCTCTGAGGATTTCATATTCACTTTTAGGGAATAGCTGAAGAACCAGATCAAATGCAAGCTGTGTTCCTGCATCTACTTAGGATGTAAATACCTGTCCTATTCTCCATCCTGTGGGTCACTCTATTTTATAAAAGGCAATGGAAAATTTAACATCCCAGGTGTCATGAGTGGAAGACTAAATAGGGGGCCTACAAGAAAGCTGGGGAGGGACTTTTTACAAGGGCATGTAGTGATAGAACAAGGGGTAATGGCTTTAAACTGGAAGACAGTAGATTTAGATTAGATATAAGGAAGAAATTCTTTAGTATGAGGGTGGTGAGACATTGGAACAGGTTGCCCAGGAAAGCTGTGGATGCCTCATCCCTGGAAGTGTTCAAGGCCAGGTTGGATGGGGGCTCTGAGCAACCTGGTCTAGTGGGAGGTGTCCCTGCCCATGCATGGGGGTTGGAACTAGATGATCTTTAAGGTCCCTTCCAACTCAAACTATTCTATAATTCTAAGTGTAGAAAAATCTTACAGTTCTACTATCAATAAAGGTTAATTTTCTGATAGTTTTGTGATGAAACTGAAAACAAAAGGAGAATTTAATTTCTGTTGTTGGAACAGAAGCCTCGCTCAGAGCATTACATGGGTCGTTGACATGTGCTGACTACACAAACAACTCTATTTCTTCCTGCTTCAGCCTCTTCTTTTCATCTTAGCTGGAGGCAAAAAAAATAATCATAAATTCTTGCAGAAAATTAGAAGAGCTTCCAAATCCATGTGCATATCTTGGCCAGATAAGTGAAGTGTTATTGTAGTCCAAATTTTGTTTGTGTGAAAGATCCCACTGAAGGCAATAGGTTAGGTTTCCAGTGGGATTTCTTCAGCACCTTGAGCCCACTTTACCTTCTTGGGAGGTGAGACATTTTGGGTGATGATGGTACTTCTTTTTTAAGCAAAATATAATAATCTGTAGCCTTAAAAGCTGTGCTTCTTCTTGAAACTCTTGAATGCATATTGATTCTGTTGCTTCTCTCAGAGACGGAGATGTTCTCTTAACCTGAAACAATACTCCTAGTAAGCATGATACTCTAGAGAATACAAATTGAGATAGGTATTTAAAGAAAGGTATATAACTCTTATTAGGATGACTGACTTCAGAAAAGACAATTGGTCTTTCAGCAACAAATCAGATCAGTAGTGTCTTAGGCCATGACTAGAGCATTTAGCTGCTGCAGCTTTGCACCACAGTCCAGGATGCATCCAGATTATTTGGTAGTGCAGTGATTTCAGTGTGGTGTGGAGAGGGCCTCCCCTCAGAGACTGAAGAGCTCTTGATATTAACCACTTTATGCTGAGGCCAAGGGCTCTGCAAGCTCCTCAATGTCATACTGCTAAGTGGGTTTGCCTTGTTTTTTTTCCCCTGTGCATCTCTACAAACCACAGACCATCTCCTCAGATCCCATTGCTGACACCACTAACTTTTTGGTGGTGTCTGTATTCACTTTCTTATTCTGTATTACAGAACATGTAACAATTATCTCTGTTGCTTTCTAAAATGCTTTGTGAATCACTATGAGCATTGTGTGAATTCAGCATTACTTTTTGATCCAGGACTGACTACAGTTATAGCTACAATTTTATGCAAGAAACTCAGATCACTATTGCATTTCACATCGGCCACTGTGTTGGTCTCTAACAATTCTCAATTAGCTTGACTAAGGTATCAACAAATAACTAATAAATATTATAAACCTGTCAGTCATTAGAAGCTTTGTCTCCTTATTTGGTCAATGGTCTTCTTGTTAAGAAAATATAAGTGCTTTAAAGTTTTTAAAAAACATAAATAAAAAAAAATAATTTTGCCCCTTCAGATGATGTAGCCATCAACTATTATCAAACACATTATTCTTCAAAACCAGAAAAGTTATGCTTTAGGTGTAACACACATTTAAAAATAAGTGGGACTAAAGCAACCTCCTTATTTAGTTACTTTGGGGATACATCTGCAGCTTGATCTCACCATGTCTTTTTCTATATTGAGCTAGTTTTGGTGTTTTAATAGGCACAATATTACAACTTCACACTGTGACATAATATTTTGCCTTCAAATACATACACATAGGCAACACAAGGGACAGTTTGTTATTTTCCACATGTAAGAACAAGTGCAATGTTAAGATAAAATGGAAGCAAAAAGTGTAGGTAGTAGAATGTGTTTTCTTTCTCCTGTTTTTTCTTGATGAGGTTACAGGAAAAATACACAAGTTGTTTATTTGTTAGGTTTGCAAGCTGCCAGTATGTACAGTAGAGAGAGAAAAAAAAAAAAAATTAAACTTCTGACAGGTGCAGAAAGAGAGCTCTGAGGCAAACTCTGACTCCCCAGGGCATTTCAAAAATTTTCCTCTTGCCAGATCCAAAATAAAATTCAATCTCTATGTCCAAGAAAATAAACAGTTGTCTTGCCAGATAGCAGGGCTTGTCTTGGAGTTTTTATGAGCTTCATGTAGGTGAAATTCAGATTTTTTTTTTACCATAGATACCAGATTGAAACTATACAGTTGTGGGAGAAAGGTAACATTGTATTTTGGCATGCAAACTTTTAAAACTTACATAAGCTGTTCCAGTGGTGTCTGAGGAAGTATGCTTGAGCACGTCATCTCCTGTCCTCTTGGCTGATGCTGTTTCCTATCTTCCAGTCCCTTCCCAACTATCCTGTCCTTTCAGATAACTGCCATTAAAAACTCCAGTCCAGACAAAACAGTCTAAATATGTGTAAAATATGACAAAGACTGAGTCGTGTGAATGTAAGGGGGAGGTGATGGGAGGATGGGGATGAGGTGATTCTAGTACTTACCTGCATGAGAAATAGTCACAGTACTACTGTGATTCATGCCTTGGCCATCTATTGCCCAGCTGTGCTCATACAAAGAATGCTAGTTTTGGTGATGGCAAGTTGCATAGCCCCTGATAATTTGTCCCTTACTGGTAGCTTGTACTGTGAAGGGATGTGCTGCTTGGGTTGGAGCATTAGTAGGATCTTCACTACAGTTTGATGGAGTCCATTCAGCTACAGTTGTCTGACCCTGCACATGCAGCATGGCTCAGGGACCTTCCAGTTGGCCACCCCAATCCCGTTTGCCTCAACTGATATCGTAGTAGGTACATAATTGTACCCACTGTGTTTTAAAATTAAAGTTTTGAGAAGGTAATCCTGGTTCTATCACAAAGTCTCATAAATTAAATTGAAATCGGTCACATTTATGTCTTGTTGTTAAAGAGCTGAAAGTGTTATGAATTTATGACACTGTGCTCATATTCAGCTGTTCACTGCTTCTGCTTCTAGGTCTTTTTCTCCTATGTGGGATAAAATTTATATTTGTGGGTGAGATCATTATAAATCTTTTATGTAACACAAGTGCAATTTTAAATGTTTGCAGGCATGGAGAACTGTTCCCATGAGATACCAACTATATTTCATGGGTTATTGCTTCACAGAACTGACAAAAAAAAGAGCTTTGCAACTAGCATACACTCACACACACTTTTTAAGTTTACATGTTTGACCTTTCAAAGCTGGTAGACAGCATGAAATGTGCGACTTAAGAAGTAAAATGCTACATGGTTCATATTTTACTTAGATGCCAGTTTGCCATGTTAGTTTTCTTTCTTTAGCAAAAACACCTTCTCAGAAGACTTGCCCATGCCCTATCCTCCAAGGCTTCTTGATGATTCCAATTACAATTGGACAAGTACCTCAGGAGTGAAGTTTACATAGACCTCTGCATACATCAGGGATGAAACATAGGGCAGCACTGATGAACACAGGGCTCACACTTCATGAAAGCCTATTGCTGAGTTCTCTAGCCTTCACACTGAGCTTTCCTCTTCCTGTTGTTAGAGATGATGTATTCAAAGGCAGGAGGTACAGAGGAATATCATTTTCAAAAAAAGAAACACTTTTTTTTCTGGATAGAAAGATGGATGGGATAGAAAGATGGGTGGGATGGAAAGATGGTACTAGAACTGGTTGACCTGTTAATAGATTACAAGCTGTGAGCTAGGTTTTAAGTGTGGCATTAACTTAAAAGTGCATTTTGAAGAAATATGCTTTAATGTAAAGCACATTGTGTTGAGAGCTGGGAAGCCTGAAGTTTCGTAGCTTTGTAGCTGGACCACCAGGACAAATAGCTCCACTTCTTTGTGACTTACCTAGGCATGGATTTAGCAGAGGAAGAGGAGCTGGAGTAGTTTTCTATCCTCTCTCTGTTTGCCCCTGATTGCCAATTAGCCATGGCACTCTGTGCTGGGTGTGGGCTCCTTCCTGCTTCCTGGCCCATATCCCATCCTTTTACTGTTTACCATGTCAAGCAGAGCTGGGAAGAACCATCATCTACACTGTATCTCCACAGTGTTGAGGACATGACTCTGAGACATGATTAAGTGTGAGCATCTACAGGCTGCATCTACATTGGCTCCATCCTGCTATTCACCTTGTCTGCCCATTTTGGACGTAAGGCTCCTTGAGCTGCGTGTTACTGCTTTTGGTATCCAGTGTAAATATAAAAAAAATAAAGATGATTTGCTGGGGTCCTCCGTACCACTGTGATGAGTTGAGAAAGTATCAACTAGCTCCAGGGAATATTTCTTCGTGTTTCACCTATGAATTTCCTATGTATGGTATGGGATACTTGGTAATTCTCTTATTACTTTCTTTTGCTTAACAATCAATGCAATGTCTTTAGCTTTCATATCTTTTTACCTCAGATGTTACATGTTGTATTAGAGTGATTAATTAGTGCACATAACATTGTCTCTGTCCCCTGATTTGGGTAAATGAAATTTTGACAAAGGGATGTCAAGATGTGAGAATGTTACCTCCATCAACATTAGCACAAATCTGCTTGTAAATGTTGTAATGCACCTGTGCTTCCTTTGAACGTTTTAACAGCACAACCTAACTACTGAATATTCACAAAGCACAAAATAATTTAATTCATTGTTTCTATTTTAACAAATAAGCACAACTTTCTTTAGTGCAACATTCATCCAACTTCATAATATGCATCAAAATACATTTGGATTGTTTATGATTGATGTGGTCATCCTCTTATGATTCCTTTGGGCTAGATAGAAATAGAAATGTAGGGCAGGAGTCTCCATTATTGTGCAGCTGCTTTTCTCTACACTGTCAGCATAAACTAATGTGAAAGCTGGAGGATCTGGCTCAGCATAAATGTAATTCTGAGATGATGAGCTGCTGTGGGGCACCTACATTTCTCTTACTTAGTGTTACTGGGATAACATCAAAAGGGTGCATGGCTGAAGGGAGAAGGCAACAGGGAAGGCAACATAGTGTGACAATCACACTCATTCGTGTTGACTGTTAGTTGAGATTTTGGTTTACATTGTGCTACAGCTAAGCATTAGCTGGAGCAGCTTTTGAGCATTTCTGATATAATGAAAGAAAAATGGCTCTTTCACAAAGCAGCACCAAGTTCAGTGGGACTCAGATACAGCCAGCCAGCAGGTCAAGTTTAGATACTTTGGGGCCATAGGTCTGTATTCTAAAAAGCATGTAGGTATATGAAGGCTCATATAAGCACCTAGTATTACCTTCCAATACGGATTGTGACTGCAGACACAGGTTTGTGTAAAATGACAAAGTTAAGCCATTTATTCAGCTGGTTTCTGGAATACTTGATTTCTAGAAGTGACAAAGGAGCCAAGCCTAATTCGCCCTTTTTGGTGAAGCCTGAATTCTTATTTGCTTACTTTTCAAAGTGGGACTTATCTATGGGACTTAGATTGCTAATGAGCTTAGGAGCTTCTAAACTGTTGACCTCCAGACTGACGTCTGTTTGTACCTTTCTGTAGCAGTGATCTGTGCTGTCTGCAAATGTTCAGATCCCAGGATCTGTTCACTTTCTGTTTTGTGAATAGTTATATGTAGAAGGAATTTACATAGTGGATCTATTTCTAATGGAGAGGAAGAAAGGAGGAAAGAAGCAATGTTGCAATACTTCAGAAAAAGAAATCTGTCTGATATTATTAGATGTACCTTTCACTAAATTAAATATGTCTAAGTGAAACGGATATTGCAAGAATTTTTTGTGCTCCCTGATTCTGAATATTTTGCATTAATTAGTTTTGTCTCTTTATAGTTCTCTTCCTCGGTAGAACCTGAATCGTTAACTAAAAAGTAATTAAGCTTTTAATGTGACTGTGAAGTTTTAAACAAGCACAGAGACAACCATTATTTTCCTTAATCAGAGTAACTCTGTTTTTATTTTTTCTTTTTTCCTTTATTTTTTTTTTTAAATATATATATATAGTCTTTTAATCCTTCTAACATTCTCCAAGACAAGCTAACTACTGTCTGTGTACCTAGGGGATTGTGCAAAGCAGACCGAGTTTGCTGCAGCTTTTTTCTCTTCTGAAAAAATCACAATCCACTTAAACTGACAAGTGAAACCTTTGATTACATGTTACCTACACAATACTACTGGTTTGTTGTTTTTTTTTTTTCTTGTTAAGGCAGAGAAAGAAATAAATGCAGAAATGTGTCTGCTAAATTTCCAAGTTGGCAATCTGTTGAAGGAAACCTCAATCCTGACAGGTGCAAACACTGGACTCTCAGGCTTAGGGAGTCTCATGAGCCTTTCAAAGGTTTCTCACCTCACTGATCCAAAATAAACTTCAGTGTTTAGGAAAAATCAAAACAAGCAAAAATGTTTTATGTAGTGCAATCTGGTACAGAGCAAAGGACAGGAAGAGAGAAAGAGAGAGGGAGAAAACCCCAACAGTTTAAGTCTGTACTTTGGCCATTAATTGCATTTATTCCATGACATCTTTTGGAGTTGACCTTTCCCTGTATGTCTCTAGTGATGAGTGTAGCAATAGTAATGCTACTGTTTAAATACTAACCATGACACTAGTAGTTAAAATAGTAATTGCCTCTCTGGTACATAATTTAATAATTTGTGTAATGAGCGTTGTAGTCACTAACCCCTTACCATTGCCTTCTTTTGCACTGAGGACAGTTTCAGGTTTTGGTTCTTGAACACTGTTTGAGGTTTGTACCACTATACATCACATATAGTGAAAAAAAGTGTCAGGAAGAAATATACTGTGAAATGGAGAGATATATCATGCATATAGTTATCAGCTGAGGTACAGCCTATCTGACTGGGAGGCAAATTATTCTGTGCACATCTCTCATGTCCAGGGGCTCACAAGAGCATGGCTTGAGAGCTTTTATCTTACAGTGTGCTAAAAAGGAAAGGAAAGGAAACCCCAGCACAACACTGTTTCACTGTTTACCTTTAAAGTACAATCAGTAACCACCATCTTCTGCCTAAAATAAGTGCCTGCAGCACAATCCTCAGCCTCAGCCATCAGGTTTCAGCTGCAGTACCACAAAGACGTGAATATGAGCTTGTAGAGTCATTGTGTTTACTGAGGTTTCTTTTCTTTCGGCTCAACTGTAAAATAATAATAGAAATGAACTGCTCCTCTGGAAGGGCTTCTGAGATATTGGTTCAGCCCTGAGTGCATCTAAAATTAACTGTGAGAGAGATATACAATTCTTTATGCCACATATATATGTGCATAGATGCACACACATCATTTGCTGTAGTTTATCACATATATATACATGTGTGACTTTGTTTCAGGATGAAAAATACAATAAGACCAACATGCAAGAGAGAAATAGAGCATCTTCCTGTCTTGAGGAGAATAAATTATTGCTGAATGCTGAGGTTAATGTTCAGTCTGTATTGGGTCCTGTGCAGCTGGGATTCTCAGTGCTGTTTGATCTGCCCTTTCAAGCTCTGATGATCCCAGTAAATTGCACTAAATGGACATGGGGCTGAAGTACAAAAAAATGAGAGGGCTTGTTATAAACCAATAGAGACACCTTAGCTCACATGCACACCTGTTCTTTGTACTTTATGAAGGACTTTGTCTTGATGGGGGAGGAACTTTTTGTGAAGCACTCCACTGGCATTGTTTGCTTGAGTTTCAGAAGTGTGACTGCCATTTTGGGGTAGTCAGATTTACAGTAGCTACAGCCATGGATGAATTTTATAGGAGACATTTGTACTCAACTAGTCACAATCAGAACAGGATGTCACACACCTGATAGAAAGAAATCTACTCTGAATAATTATTAGCCAGACATATCTGAGTAAAATTGACTGATTTCACCTGTGCAGGCTGTTGAAGTCTTACACAATTGCAATAACTTCATGGAAATACCCTCCCCACTTTTCTTGTCCTGCAAGATGGCACTCAAAATTTATGACAGCTGAAAAATGGGAATTTTACATTGGTGCTCTTTTTGGTAGCTTCCTAGGATGTTCGTAACAGGAGGAGGTGCAAGCTCATTTCATTGAAGATTTTAGTATATTTTACTAGATATTTATTTCCAAATAAGGAAATGTAATTACCTGAATGTAATTACCATCTTCTTAACCTTAGGTTTACATATCCATTAGTTTGTTCTTCGTTTAGGTGGTCCTTAATAAATTGCTATGATGCTGAAATCAATATGGTCCTATATAAAGCCAGAAACAAAAAAGGCATTTAGTTACCAAAAATAACAAGTCAGCATCTGACTCAATAATATCGGGCCAGAGTACATAATCTGGGCAACAACATCTAGTCTGAAGATAATAATCTGAAAATTTTACAGATAAACTATATATAATTTTTCTTTGTATACAAAAGGCAAGGCAAATGTGCAGAGAAAGTATAGACATCTTCATGCTGATGTGCTGATTGCTTTCAATCCCAGCCTCATATATGTAACTGAAAGGGGAGCAGTAAGGTCCATGTACATGTATTGATTTCACTGTGACTACATTTGGAATTGTGGAAAACTGTCTGAAGGATCTTCCCTATCATAGCATACTTGACATTGCAGGTAGCTGAGGAAAATTATGCAGATTGGCAAATGAAGAAGGCTTTCTTCTCGGGTATTTTCCATCTGGTAACAATAATTTGGGGGCACTTGAGAAGTGCTGGTAGTCTCTATGGCTAGGAACTGTGTGGCAGCACTGTATAAAGACAACTGCAGGAGAACAGGTCTATATTTCAGTATATTAAGCCTACAATAAGCCATCATGATAAACCAAGTCGACCTTTGATATTTTTTCCCTCCCTTCCTGACTCTTCCTCCTGATTTACCTGAATTAGTTCCTGAATAAGTAGAGTGGGATGGTTTCCACTTGGACCCATCAGATGTGTGGAAACGTGAGAATAAGGAATAGTGTTATTGAACTTTGCATTTCAGGTCCTTAAAACTCACTCTGGAGAAGCTCCAAGATACTTTGCCTCTCCTTCAAGGAAAGAGAACATTACTCTAAGTGGTGGAGTGCTAATTCTGGGAAACTGATATGAAATGTGGTTAGAAAATAGCCAGCAAAAGTGAAATGGGAATATAGCCTTTTAGGGTAAGAGCAATTAGCTCAGCTACTGTAGGGAGGTAATGTAGTTAGATGATTCAGGGAAAAGCAATTTAGCTATGTCCTCTCCTCTCCTCTCCTCTCCTCTCCTCTCCTCTCCTCTCCTCTCCTCTCCTCTCCTCTCCTCTCCCCTCCCTCTCCCTCTCCCTCTCCCTCAAAACTCAATGTGTTAACTCTGGACTAGTAAGAAGGAACAGCAAGAATACAAAGCAAAGGCTGCCAGTAACAGGTAAGCGTGTTGCTCTCTCTATGGTGACTGGTTTTGCGGCAGGTTGAAGCTGGCAAGCTGAGAAAATTAGAGGAGGCTAATTTAGAAAAGAGATAGCATTGTTCTCAGTCATATTCTTGCTTGCATTCCAAAGGTCTGCAGATCATGAACTTAGTTTGGCCTATGAATATCTAACTTTCAAATCTGGATTGAGATCCAAATCACTGCTGAATTTACGCTTCACTGAAGGGAAGAGATTAGATCCAGGTCACTGATCACCAGTGTTTACTGCAGTGAAAGTCCAGGTGTGTTTACTTAATTCCTTAATTGATTAATCTTTACCTACTTTTTCCAAATAATCTACTCTTAAAGGTGGTCAGATACCACAATTATGAGCACAATAAGATGCTCTGGACTGAAGTTCTCTTGGTGATTGTCTGTAAGACAGCGGTTTATTTGCAGGGCCAACAAACCTATTTCAGAACTGGCCCCAGGCCTCTGCAAGCAATAAATTGAATAAATACATTTTCCGGTAAGTGTGCAGAATGGTCTGAGAGAAATGTTGAGTGATGGCCACTGAGCCAAAAGCTTTGCAAAACATTAAATCTGATTGTTTTTTTTCTCCCTAGGAAATCTCTTTGATTTGACCGGCCATTTCTGATTTGATTGTCATGTTTAGTGGTGTAATATGAAAATGGCCCAAACATGCTTTTGATGCTAAGAATGGTAGGTGACTTAATGGAGCTCTATTTTTTGCCTTAAGTATTTTGCCTCCTTATTTCCTATAATGAACACTCCAGGATGGAGTTTCCTCCAAATTAGAACAGCAAGTGTGCCACGGCTCTTGTAGGGCTGGCTTAAGAACTTGCTTGGAGGGCTGAACATTAGTGCTTTGGGAGGGTGCCTCTGAGGAAAGAACTGAGAATTACAGAGGGCTGGGGGTCGGGAATGAAGTGCTGAAGCTGCAGAGACCTGTGCCTTCTGTTATCCTTGCAGACGTTCCTTGAGAACTCTAGGTGATGGTAGATAACTACCCTACTCTGCTTTTACACTGTAAATAACCACTTTCTAGTGGAGGGGCTGTTTTAATACATGAGTTTATCAGTTACGTATAAAAGAACACCAACTGGATAGTTTAAGAAATAGCAATGGTATAATAGTATAATAATAGTTTAATAAACAAAGGTATTTTTACTCCAAATGTAACTTTATGTAAACAATCTATCAGTAAAATTATGGTAGTTATGTGGAGTTTATTGTTACTGTTATCTAATAATAAAAGATGAAAAGTACTAATCTGCGTAGAGAGCAAGGTACTCTATGATATTTTTAATAAAAGAGGAGGTATGGTCTTCTTGTTTGGGAGCAAGACAGTCTTGGTGTCATTCACATCCCTGCACAGATTTACTCTGTGACCTTCCCTAGTCATTGAGGTGAAGAATTTCGAACACAGATTAAGTGCTTTTGTCCATGTTTTACCATTTAATAAAAGTGACTTGATTTTCACAATGTTTGTTTGTGCCTCCCCCACCTCCTAATTCCAGTGCAAATCATGATTACTTGCAACTGAGGTGAATTTGGCAGCTGGGACTGTAATTACCCTTCATCCTTCCCACTGATGTTGGTGGTGCTCTCTGGATTTACTGAGCAAAATTTCACTCTTGGCTGAGCTCTTCAGCTTAATATTTTCAAAGGCATCGATAGGGAGTTGATGTCCAGATCTTACTGAAAATCAGTAGGATCTTGGCAGTTTATTCCCTTGGATTCTTTCGGGGAAAAAAAAAAAAAAAAAAAAAAAAAAGAGTCTGGATTTGCTGACTCTTTGATCATTAAAATTGACAGTAGAATTTGTTTCCACCCTACAAGAAATCTTTCTCAGGACTTCCTCTGAGCCAAAAGCTGAAATATTCAGAGTGGTGATGTCGTATTAATGATGATAATATAACTACGATGTGATTTACTTCTAATTAAGAAAAGAAACACAGTTTAGTAGCATAGCTACAGAATCCTGTATTATGTTAATGCACTTCTACCCAGTGGTGGGAGGAAATTTTTTCCATTACCTCTCAACATTTCTGTTTCAAAGGAATGAAATTTCATATTTCTCCAGAACTAGGAGAACATCTATTCTACAAATAACTTGTCAGTTTTTAGAACTAATTTAAGATTAAAGGTTTGGTGGGGAAAGAACTAAAAGCCCCGTGTCTCTGTTTTCATAAGCACAGGGCTGGTGTGGTATATGATCTGAGACATCTGATGATGACTCCATAATAGATTGCTGCTGCTCAGTCAACATCATGGGGAGGGAGAGCAGCTCTCTGCTAACTGTCCATGGGTAGTTTCCTTCTCATTCTTCACCTGGATGGAAGACAAATTTTTTCCCCATCCCAGAGAGATCATTAATTCAAGGGTTGAGTTTTATGGCCATTAGGGATCAGCTAAATCAGACTGGTCTGCATTTATGACTGTATGCAAGTGTACATACAAGCTGCTATCACAGAGCAATTCATGCAGGGTAACTTGTCAGCCAACTGCCTGTTTATATGCTCACGCACTGTGGTAGTGTGAGGTAATTCAAGGTAGCTAACTTTCAAGGAGACAAGGCAATCCTTGTATTTGAGATCTCTAAATGAAGAAAAGGTTTCTTAGCATTGCTTTAAATATGATATGTGCTTTTTACTGTGTGAATAACATTCTTGAATATCTATATTTAGTTTAGCAACTACAATAAATCTGACTCTGAAACATAAGCCTAGAGAGCGTCTGTTTCTTTTTGTTGGAAAGACTAACCATGATAGTTTTGTTTCTTTCATAGGATATTTTTCAGCTTTCTTTGCAAAACTTTTCATCTCCTATGAAGGTTTTTGTCTGTGTTTGCATCTATCACTGCAGCCTGTACAAACTTGGAAGTACTTTTGCAATATGCCAGCAGTCATTTTCCTTTCAGTTCTGTCCATTTCTAGAAGAAAGAAAGAAAGTTGGCATGCTGTGGGGCTTGAATACAGTATGTTTCCTCTTGTCATACTGTTCCAGCAGTCAGGCAAAGATCACAGATTTTTTTCCCCTCAGATGGCCATAAACCGTTTTACGTTAGAAGTTCTCAGGTAACTATCTGTCACTAAACTAACACACAAGCAGCATGATTTATTACAGTGAACAGAGCTGGTTCAAAAATATTCATGAGTCGGTGAACATTTAGAGCTCAATCTAAAAATGTTGCATGCAAGAAAAAAAGGAGAGCATTTAATAGGAGCTTCAGGCTTTAATCTCTCAGCTTTACAGACATGCTAGCATATGGATTCACATGTGTCTGCCATGTGGTTGAGTTTGTACTTCTCAGAATCCAAAGCAAATAACATTTTAAGCTTTCTTTTTTAGGGGAAGAAAGGGACAAAACATTCAAATACTAATAGCTCACACAACTGAAGAGGAAAAAGCTCAGCTTACTTGATCCATGTAAATGGAGAGCAATATCAAAAGCTCCAACCTGGTATGTTTAAATGGATTCCCATGTACTGGTACTGAGGAAAGAGAGATGAGCTAACACTTGCATGTGAAGCCTCCAGGGCAGGAGGTCTGGAAAGGGAAGGTAAGAGTTGAAAGGCAGTGGGCTGCTCTACCAACAAGGAGAAGACAGGTGCCTGGAAGGGCCGATCACTGCAAAGGGGAGCTGGGTGTGGGAAGGCATGCTGTACCAGATGGAGAGACTGGCCGCAGCCATGTGCAAATTTATCCTAAACATCCTTCCTGAGACCATGCAGGACTGAGCTCCATTAACTAAGGGCAGAGAGTAACTAGCAAATCCCAGTTTGATACATATATAAATACAGCAGTCAACTCAGAGCAGGGTGGACTTTTTGGCTTTCAGGCAGGATGGGCCCGACGGGTCTGATTGCAGGATAAAGCTTGTCCTTTATTAAGAGTTTATTTAGATCTGTTTTTTCAAATACTTTATTATTTAAATGTTGCTTGTGCAGAGCAGAAGAAGAAAACAAAACATGCACTTCAAGGTGCTCTTATGACACACCAGAGATAGAAAATGCACCTCATTTGGTTGCTGTCCACTCTTCAAAAAAATCCCAGACTGTATATTTGTTTCAAAACAAATTACCCTTAGGGATTTTTTTAGATTATAATATCCAGGGTGTTCCTATATATACAGCAGAAGGGTTATTAAAAATAAATCAGATTCTTAATAATGGAATCATTCCCTAGAATACAGGAGTCAAATGGCATTTACAAGTGGAAGGACAAAACCTTCTGTCAAAGTGGAGATTCAGAAACTTCTAATCAAAGCCAGTGAGACCCCTTTCTCCTCCTCCTCCCTTGCTGCAGACAAATACGGTAGAGGGGAGGTGTATTTAAACCCCCAATAACAGCGGGTGCCATGGTTTGATAGGTGACAACCCCAGCAGAGCACTTTGGTTGCAGGCCAGCTGCCGGCAGGCAGCCGCACGCTTGTAGGTATAGATAGATGCATTCTCCGGCGGGACCCTGCAGACGGCCGCATTCTTCCCGTCTTGTGCTATAGCCAGCTCACTTTCAGCGGCTTACATTGTAATCAACTACATTCTTACATTAATATGTTATAGCCCTTCCTCCTCAGGGCTGTATTTTGCCCTGCCAAAGTCACTTGCTGTAGTCAATCAGACAGAAACAGCCTTATAGGTGTATGAAGGAGGCAGAAGTTTTCACTGCAAGAGAAGCACATATGCACGGGCTGCTGTAGCATTGTAACCCCATGCTGTTACCAGACCTCTGTCCTTTAAAGTATAATAAGAAGTCAGATGGCATAACCATATGCTGGCTTCCATACTTTTTCACTGAAGTCTCTACCATCAAGGGCTATGTTGCCAGGTCCCAGGGACCTCCTCCATCCAATAAGATGGAATGTCACACTTGATTCGTTGTTTGTCCCTAAGGTATATCTATCTCCCTTATTCACCTGTATAGTGGTGGCTGTGTTGATGTTGCCTAATGAGCAGCTGAGGCCTCCTAAAATTTCTCAGGACTTTGACATTAACCTCCTTTTTCTCTATCTTGTGCTGTTCCCCAAATCTTATTTTAATTGCAGGACTGTCACTGAAAGAAAAGAAATCAATCGCCTTTTCTGGGTAAAATCAAGTGAAAGGCCAGAATGGGGAAGAGCTACAAACTTCTCTGGCCTTCAGATTTTAATGAGCCTATTAGTATGTGGAAATGCCTGCCTCTGAGTGTGCAGCGTGCTAACAAGCAGGTATCATTCATTAGGTTCTCTTGCTTTATATAGCAGGACATTGTCTACAAAAATATAAGAGTTTTGGAATAAAGCAGTTCCTTTGTTTCCCTTATGGGTTTATAAATTAGTGGTGGATTTTTTTTCAGACTGGATGATCTTTAGACAGGCTTATATTTTCCTGCATAACACCTCACCCTCTGTACAAGAACCTGCAAAGCTGAATATATATGAGGGACAACAATTATGATTTCAGGATAAATTAGATATTGTCTGGGATGCTACTGTGTTTGCACTGGTCTAATATAAGAGCAGGAGAAATATGGGAGAATTGCTGGAACTAATTTGGGTTCATTTCTCTGTTTCTAATTCACCTCCCACTGATACATTCAATTATTACAATTTTGTCAATCATCACTATTTTTATTCACGTTGCACTTAGGGCAACCTCAGTTGTTCCTTTTTGTGAACTACACTGCAACACAATGAACTCATTTTGTTTACCCTTTATTTAAGACAATAACCTAGTCTATATTTTATTACTTGTTTAGCATCCGATATATATTTTATACCACATCAATTACCGCATATAACAATTGCCATATATAATATAATCAATAACATAATTATGATACATAACAATTACTGCAACTAAAAGATGAGTTCTTTGAATCAGTAATACACCTTCATAGTATAATTTAGTGTCAACTCTGAGTGAGAGTCACCTTTGGGACAGTATGCCAGGGAAGCTGTCTTGTCTATATGATAACAAGACAAGGCCGTCATCACGTATGACCATTAAAGGCTCCAAAGGCATTGTTTACAGGATGAGAGGTGAAGTGCCTTCATACTGTCCACATTCCTGAGCAACTAATTGTGGTCTTCTTCCCCAGCTCTTTCTGTAGCTTTGATAACAGCTTTTATTGTTGTTTGAGCTTTCTGAAGCTATTGGTTAAGAATGGTTAAACAGTAGATGCATGTAAATAATGCAGAACATTGTGTAATGAATCACTTTTCAGAGGACCTGGAGATCCACTGGAGTTGAAAGGTGCTATCTAATTGTAAGATCATTGTCATAAAGTGACTTAGATAAAGTTCCCCCCCTATTTACACACGGTGTAGCTTCACTGCATTTACTGTAGCCGCCCGTTGTGCAAATCGGAGTTGAATCTGGTTCATTAATTCTAATTCTGTTCTGGCTGGACAAACAGACGATGCACCCAGACAGAATTGTAATTGCATATAAAAGAAGTGCTTTACATATTTTCAAAGTATCATTAAGATGCTTATTTGGGCTGCAGTCTAGGATCATCTCAGAACACAACCCCAATGACATTGCAGCTGTTGTGCTTAGCATTAAAAAGGCAGTCTTTCCTTTCATTGTAATAATTTAAAAATTACCAGCCATGTGTGGACTCTAAGAGCCTGACCCTCAGACCATGTGAGTCAGGATGGGAGTCAGGGCATGTCTTTCCATTGAATTGTGCATGCTTTGAATCACTCCGTGGATTTTGAGTGCCCAGCCACTGACAACAGGTAATAATGGGTTTGTTTACTGAAATAACTTTATATAGTTAATATCTGAGGACTGTGTTCATGATGGGAAGCACAGAACAGGTAGGAAAAATGGCTTTTCAAGCACTTCTGTTAGTGTAGCATTGGAATTCCTTCTCTCAAGTGAAATAAGGCAACTCTTTGGTGCTGTTAGCAGTAGGACAACTACCCCACAGCCTTCTACTCTACCCCACCAGCCCTTTGAATCTGCAGTAATAATGTAACTGTTAATCTGTGATTCATTACAATTCGTTAGTGTGCCTGTGTTGGAGTGGTAACATCTCTCTTCCTGCAAACAGCAATTCTTCATGAGTGTAATCTTATCTTATGGTACGCTCCAAACAGCATTCCCTTTCACCACGTGCTGTATCTGTTGTTAAGTGTTGGCTTCTGCCACAACTTTGTCAGCCCTATTTTTGTCATTGAGGGGGGTGCCATTCTAATATTGCTCCAAATCAGTGTTGCACAACTGTTGAACATGGCTGAGAGCTGTCCTGCTCCTGGCAATGCAGCACTTGTTTCATAAAGCCCCAGGAAAGGCACTTCATGCTTTATCATCATGTGTGGGCTTCTGCTGAAAGGATGTAGCACAGTGCACAGACATTGCTAAGTTGCCAAAGAGTTGCTTGGGTTTTATTTTAGCTCACACTGTCTTCACTGGATTTTGTTTTGTGGTCCTGTATAATGAATCATATTATTTATATTTTATAAAATATAAAAATCTATGAAAATATATTAGTATTTTATGTGGAAAAGCATATTGGAGGAAGGCAATTCACATGATCAGGATGCCAGTTCATGCAGCACCTCACATCAGATGGCAGACCTGTAACAACAGCTTAGTAATAATAGACAGTAAATCCTCAGGTTTATGCAATAGGAGCAGTATCTTTCTCATGTACCACATTGCCACCTGTCATAGGATCATAGGAAAATTTAGGTTTGAAGTGACCTTAGAAAGTAATTTAGTCCAACCTCTGCCTTGCAGTTTTCTTTGCCACTTGCTGAAGAGGGGACATTCACAATAGCAGAGTGGATCTGAAGTAGTTTCAGCATCTGTTTGTAGTGGTGAGGTTTTGTCTTCCATAGTGATGTCTGGCAGTAGGCTAGTGGGCAGTGGGTTCGTTCTCCTGTAGGAATTAGTGGTCTTTAAAAGAGCCACAGCACATACACATCTCTGCGAATGACTGAATATCCAGTTTAGATATAAACATATGCACAGAAGCCTACCAGTAATATGGAAAAAGACTCTGGATTTATTATTGGACAAGTTCTTCACAAAGATAAGCAATATTTTCAGAAGTGAATGACAGTGCCTGCAAAATCATTCCCTTTCTAACCTGCATTCATGCAGCTGGATTTTCTTCTGAGATCTGCATCTGCCTGAAGGAATAATTTCAGTTCTGTCTCAAATATTTAGTGTGCTAAGTAAGGGTAAGAAAGTACCCTTCATTGTGGGAACAGAAATGTAAGCATTGTGAAGAAAAAATCATAGTGAATGCTACTTTAAGAAAACCTGACCTTTCAGGTTTTTAGTCTGTCAGAGATACAGGATTTATTAAGCATCACAGAAAAATGCTTTAAGTCCACAGATATTTCATATGTCAGTATGAGCACACTGCTGTGCTAATTGGTTCAAAGAATTTCCATTCATGTCCATTACATGCACAGCTTTTTTTTTTTTCCTCTTCATCACTTTTTACTTGAGACACCACCTGGAGAATCTCTCTTAGATCACCCAAGAACACTGGAAAACAGGTCAGTCCTGGGCATAGGGGTCTAAAACCAGGCTGGTTGCTTAATTTCTATAATTTTGTGTTCTACTGGCAGAGTGATCCAGGGGCAAGGTGGAGAACTGAGGGATCTAACCTCACCTCTGCTGAGGAGCTCATCTATGGTCTTAATTTCTTTGATGCTCCATTCTATTTTTTTTGAATAGAGTGCATGCAAACCTGCAGGTACATGCTATCCAAACACAAAGTTTTATCTTCATCATTAAAAATCTTTGCAATATTAAATAATGAGAAATAATGCAAGGTTTTTCTTATGAGCCAAAGAACACTTGAAATTTAGTATGTTTGAATCTGATAGCTTTCAGCTTGAGTCAGATCTTCAGTACTGAGGATACAGGGTGTAAGACTTAAATAATTCAGAAGAATGTAAGTTTCCCAGGGAGTGACCAGCATGGGCATACACAACATACCTAAAGTTAATGGTTTCTGAGCTCGGTTATGCCTCACCTTTAACAGCAGTAATTTGTTCCAGACAACCATCCACTCTTTCTCTCTTTGTTTTTCTTCCTACAGATAATAGTATCATGTTCTGCACACAGTTGGAATCTGAAGGGTACTGAGAAGAGGAGACGTGTTATATTATATCCACACTGTACTTGAAGGAATTGGCCTTGTTTCAGTTTCAAGGATCCTACTGTTTTGTACAAATTTGGTCTTCTCTCATCATATCATTGAAAATGATCCTCATTAAAGAAACATGAGCCTAAGACAATTAATAGAGGTTTTTATATCAAAGGAAAGAATCCTATAACAGCTTGTTTATGAAATGAATAATGCTTTTGTTGTTCATCCTTTTGTACTTTTGTCATTGGAAAATGTTATCCGAAGCAAGCTGAAATCTGTGAAGCACAGATCTGTGTGACTGATTCTCTGGGTTGCATGCAGGTATGATAGTGTTGGTGCCACATGTCTACATGGTGAGGAGGTTGAACTGCACTAACT
Source organism: Hemiprocne comata (assembly GCA_020745705.1). Lineage (NCBI taxonomy): Eukaryota > Metazoa > Chordata > Aves > Apodiformes > Apodidae > Hemiprocne > Hemiprocne comata. The sequence continues at coordinate 89,570,542 of CM036588.1, forward strand.
GTTGTTCATGGGGAAAAAGGTGGCTTGACACATTGCTTCTCCCTCTGGGAAATCCTCCCATGGTTCTCTTTCATTACAACAAAGGTGACCACTGCTGCTTCCAAGGAGCTGCTGAATGGTTGTCTGCCTAGACATAGTACTGGTCTTCCTGGAGACAGCAAAAGGCTTTCTTCTGTAGCTAAGAATGATTTCCATGTGCAAGTAATATCTGATCAAAGACATGTGTCTGCAGAGGCCTGTTGTTTTATGTCTGGTGTGCCTGCTTACTGATTTAAAGTAAAATTCTGCAACCTTATATCAACACAAGCCTATTGCCTCCAGAGATTGAGAACAGAGTTTGGCTCTGGCACCAGAGAGGTCTACCACAAACCATGTAATTCCAGTGTATGTATGATGTGCGACTTGTAACCTTGTTCTCTGCAGAATACGTGGTTTGTACATATCTTATGGAGACACAATAAAGAATTCCAGCACTGCAGCTGAAATTAATTTTATTTTAATTTGCCCTCCTGCATTTACAAACAAATGCGTTTCCTTTGCCCACTTCTGTATAAACAATAATTGTGGTATAAATAACCTTGAATACTTTGTAGACTGAATCTGTGCTGGAATGAGTGAGAGGTCAGAAAGAGGCTGAGACAAAGCACTATCCAAATAGAACAGAGACATCTAACACACAAGCTGTGTGTTCAAGGAAAAGTGATCCCATTCTGCATTGGTGTAAGCTACTCTTCCCCAAAGAAAGGAGTGATATGTGTATTTCAAATCTGGTCTGTAGATTTAGAGACTTTCCAGTTAGGAATGATTTTTTTAAATGTCTGTCTGTGGTGGTTTTTTCAATCAAAGTGGTTTTAAAGAGTTTGAAAATCCAATTCTAAGTAGTGTTTTCTCTTATATTCTAAACATCTGTGCTGTTTATTAGGAATGGCATCATATTTTGGCAATTCAATCTTATTTTGTGTGTGGAGCTTGAAAGAGTAGCACCACTCTTTCTTCAGTGCAACTGCTGGGGTCAAGGGATTTCCTAAAATTGCTAGTAGAATATGATCCTGGAAGTAACTTCTCTTTTCTTTAAAAGGACAAGGGCACAAGAGAGAGGAAAAAAGCGTAAGATATGTTCCTGATTTAAGCAATATCTACACAGAGTGTAGAAATTGCCACTTCAGTTCTACTGCCAGATTCCTATTTTCTTAAGGTAAAGATGTAATTATTTTTGAAAAAAAAAAAAAAGAAGAAACTGATTTGTAATAATAATTACTGAATACTAATTACTACAGTATTACAAACTGTGCTTTTTGAGTAGATTTGAAAATTTTCTCTTATGCTGAGGTAATAGTAAAGAAAGGAGAAGGATATTATTTTTACATTACCGTTAAGTTAAATCTGGGAAGCCTCATTAGATGTTTAGTTCTGTCTGCAGCAGAAAGTGCTACACATGCCATGCATGAAAGTGGGAGACATAAAGCTTATTATACAAAGACAAGACTCAGAAGCAAATCAGAAATGGATAGGAAAATTGGCTTTACTGTGTCATTTGCAGTGCCTGAATTTTAAGTATAGACCTTTTCTTAAGAAATAGGACATAAATCAAATAATATCTGCAGAACATGTCAACATTGGAATGAAGTTTTGTGTGGTTTGTGCATACATTTTGCAGAACCTAGAAGAATCTCATGCGAGACATTGAATCAATGTTTCCACCTGATCAGACTTCTACTAACTCTCCTTGAAGTCTGGCTTACTGTTTACCTTGAATAAATAACCTTTTATTTCTATGTATATCCTACTTATTCTCTCCTTTTTCGCTTGCACTGTTAGGGTGCATTCTACCTTGCCTTAATTTGAAAAAATGAAATTCTTTGAGCTGGACAGGCCTCAGCACTTCTCAGGTGCTCAACTTCTTGTGTAACCAGCCTGGAGATGCCTTGTGTGGCATGTGCAGCTCAGGAGCCTTTGCCCTGGGAACAGCTGTCCCCTCATGAATCATTCAGAGAAGTGAGCTGTGATGATGAATGATCAGCTGCAAACAATGCATAACATTAAGAGAAAATAAACACTTTTCGCTCTGATTTAATTTTTTTCCTCCAGAGGTGGGGCAGAACCCCGGGTGTCTCCATGGCAGGATAAATTCAGGGATGGTGGAACCTTGAAGTCCAGGCCACTGCTTTCCAGTGACTCCACAGGTCTTCTCAACCCTTCCCAACAGGAGGAGGTGAAATAGCAGTGATGATAGAGTAAGACATTAGGTGCGGACTAGGAAACCTGTTCATGCCTTTAACTTTTGCTCTATTCCCGGATTTTGGAAAAATCATGAAAAACGAAATGGGTGACTATTTTCTGGCTGGCTGGAAAATGCCAAGTCACATGTTGTTGTTTCTGCTCTTTGACTGGCTGCCTTCTATAGCTAATCAACACAGTGTCATTTTGAAGTTCACATCTGGGAACTCTTTGAGCTAAATATGCACTTTTCATAAGCTCTGGCAATTGTAAAGCTCTAAATGCTTGAATATTCAAGGAAAATAAACACACACGCTAAGAACGTGACAAAACGAAAATCTGTGTCAAGTCTGAAAGAACACTGTAGGATATCCTCTGCCCTCTGCTCCCTGCTCTCTGCTTGGATGTGCTCAGTACCAGGAGTAGATGGCAGGAATGTGTGTCCCTTATGTAAGATGTGCTAGCAATGCCCCTGAACTTTTGGCGTCAGTTCAGAACGTAGTGAATTGGATCATGCCAGTTTAAATATATCTGGTCATTTTCCAGTACACTGCTCAGCTGTCTACCTTTCAGAGCCCTTGTTGGCATCTCAGTAAGCTCAGTCTGCATTTCTGTGTTTGCTAGTGATACCAGGTTCTGTAGTGGGAAACTGGTATTACCATGTTGAGAGCACGGGACAGGGAACTGCAAGATCTGGAGTAATTTTTGGTGGCAAGTGTGGCTTCCTGCAAAATTCTGGAGACATTATTCTGGCGTTTAGTCTTTAGCGCAGATTTACAGACACCAGTTTAACAAAGCACATGTTTAATTTTGAGCATGTGAGTAGTCACATGGCATTTAGAGGAGTGAGGATTTGATGCCTCTAGAGTCCAGCTTTCTGCTTGTATTTCACAGTGTCTCAGAATACTGAAGCACAGCGGAGTTTGGAGGCTATTAGGCAGGTAATTTCTAAACAAATTGTAATATTGTTTGCTTTTACTTGCACCAGAAACAAGAAGGTCACCTGCTGCTGACCACATGGGACTAATTCTTCATTCTGCCTAATGGACATCATGACTCTTTGCTTATATCCATTTTTTCTCCTTTCACAGTATGACTGTATGGAAAAATGCACAAAAGCTGTGACAAGAAGGATCTTCAGTGATACAACTTAGACAGCTATAGACAGACGTAAAGGTCATTACCTGCAAAGCTTCTCTGTCCTGTGGAGAAAACTCAAATTCCAACCTGCTCTGAGAATCTCCAGTTTTGCTATTCCACTGTCCTTGAAAGGATAATAAGGTTCTTTAATAATAATCATAAAATACAAGACAGACATGGTATCAAACAAAATGGTTAAGTCTGAATTCCTTGCTATGGCTGAATCAAAGTGCCTGTCATGCGTTGACTATGTGTCAGAATACATTCTGAAATTAAGCTGACTAACTTAATTTCTAGCTGTGGATTTTGTGGATCCTTATGTACTGCAAAAAGGCCAAAGCAGGAGGGAGGAAAGATTAAGAAGGGCAGTGCAAGTTATTTGGGAAGTTATTGTTTGTCCACATTTAGGAAGAAAGGGACACCATTTGGCAACGTGGGGTGCCACCGTGTTGGTTCCAGCTAACTATCATTGTGTGAATTGAGCTGTAAGGAGAGCTGCCCATTGACCAGCATTGATTGCTGTCCTCGACAGGTGCTAATGTTCAGAGGGCAGATCACAGCTGCTTGCACAGGGTTCCCATTATCCTTTGCTCAGTATTGATTCTCCCAGTGGGATGTTTCCTTTCTAGCTGTGTTAATTTTCAAAGCACATATTTGCGTTGGTCTGTGCTGAGAGGGAGAAGCAGAGGTGCCTTGGCTACATTTAATGGCCTTACCCCCTTCCCTTTCACACCCCCCCAATCCCTTGAGTCTTTAGAGACCATGTCTGTTGGGATCCAAGTTTCCTCTAATTATGGCACACATTAAGGGACAGGCTCTATGAAGAATATCATTACTACTCTTGTAATTGCTTCAGGTGCACTAAAAAATTAATCAGAAAGTACACAATGGGGTTTTTGTTTTGGTGTGGGTTTTATTTTGAGTCCTTTCTAAGCCTGAAAACTTGCTGCCTATGTGTAGAGCTTACACAAGTGTAACATTGAAGGGTTGGGAAAGTAGTTCATGAGTTTGCCAGGGCAGGCACAGTTGTGTCCCTTCAGTACTATTTTGGTGCTGCACACAGTTGATTAACTGATGGACCTCAGTTACCATCAAATGAGAGTGGGAGTATAATACATAAATTTTGCATTGGTATAAATGTCTTTCAGGGTTGAGTGGATATATGTGTTTGTCTATTGGTAGGTGTCTGCACAGCACCTAGAGCTGTGTTGGGATCTTGCAGAGTCTTGGTACTACATAAAGCTACTTAAGAGGGTGGTGTCTTACCTGTCTACTGAAATAAGATAAAGAAGTCTAAAATGGAATTTTTGCAGAGAAGGGAGTGATAGCGGATAACAGCAAAAATATTCAGCAACTGAGGCTTTTGCTTGGTTTTGGCAAGTATAATTACCTTGGTGCAAATGCTGCCTCCACATATGAAGAAATGTTATTAATTTTTTTCTCTGCAACGTGGAAACGGAACAGCTAATTTAGGTTCTCTGAACAAAGTATACCTTTGCACTGACAAATGGATGCCAATTTCCAGTTCTTCCTTAAGGCATCTTTGTTCATGCAGTCTGTTTAGAGAGAAAAACATATATCTGAACCCAGTTAGCTCTAGGGCTGAAATAGTTTGGTTGTGGTGTTTCTGTAATCAATAACAAATGAAAGATGTATGTAATTATCTTCAACTCCCCAGCTGAAATGACCAGGTAGTCATTTATAGCTGAATATCCATCAGCACGGGACCAACACTTGAATTAAATCATCTGGACCTATATTCCAACATTTGTGATTTCCTTGTAGAGTCAGCAAACGTAGTATTATTATAAAAATAGCTTTTCTTCAGGATTCAGCGTACCAAGGTGTTACCTCACCCTGGAAGTATGAAGCCCCAAAGATCGTATTCTAAGACTAGGAATTTTCTTGTTTTTCTGTAGTATGGTTCCTATACTGTATGTGCATGGCTTTGGAATGGTGAAATTTACAGACATGAATGTCGGAGTGCCCTTTTTTTCCCTGGCAGGTTCCCAGTGCACCTTTTGAAAATGAAGCATGGGTGGGTGAACTCGAAAAGGATGTGAAAATACACAAAATAATGTACATTTGAAAAAAAACAGGTAGGGGATTTCAGCAGTATCTGAACAGCAGGGAGAGGATGTGTTCCTCTTTTCATTTTTTCACTGATGAAGTTGCTTTACCTTTAATGCACAAGGGTTTCTGCTCATCTTGACTTTCCCAGGACTGCAATTGCTTCTGTGGTTGCTGGAGTGAGTAGCTTGTGCTGCAGTGCATGCCGGATTGAAAGAGGTGGTTTAATCCTCAGTTGCAGCACACCAGCTCATTTAAGCCGCCATAGTGATGCAAGTGTGGACAAGGGTACAAGTCATCTCATTAACTGATAACTGCTGTATGCTGTTGGAGAGTGCAGGCTTAAGCTACTCATGAAATGAAAAAAGCCAGCTGTTTAAGATCAGCTGGGACATCTAATTTAAAAAGTAAGAGGAAAAAAAGAGAAAATCCAGGCCCAACAGAGAGCCTGAGTCTGCTCTTGCTTAAGCTTGGGCAACTCAAGAGAAATGAAACAGAAATTAGTGCAGTGAAGTCAACATAAAAGCAGTAAAAACAAGATCAGAATCTGTGCCCAAGAGAGACAGCATATGTGAATTTTGTAGGAAGAAGTGGAGTGGGGAGAGAAATGTTGGTAAGGAATGGAGAAAGACCAGGAATATTTATTAACTGCTTATTGCAATGCTCTTCCACCTTCCTGGGATAAGGAATGTGAAAAATTTTCCCACTATTTGTCATACTTTGAACAGTTGTTTCCCAGTCTGTTCAACATCCCAGTTTTGCACAGGAAAATATCCCAGTTTTCTTTACTGGGTTTGCTTTGTGGGCCTGATTCTTTGCTGTACTGGAAAGGTGTAGATCTGGTGCTGCTCACTTCAGACCTACTGCACTGCACTGATGGAAAGGAAGCAAAAGGGGAGAAACCTAGGCCCTGTGGCTAGAATGGAAACTCATGAGTTAAAAAGGAACTATTGGGGGGGATTAGAAATGCAAAAAATAAATTAGAGTCTTGAGACTTAAAAGAGGCAGGTGAAGCTGAGAGACAGAGCTTTGTTAAAGAGTGTGGTGAGATAATGTGCAGTGTGAGACAGGAGTTAGCTGAAAGAGACGAAAATAATTAAATTCGAATAGAAGGCTAATTAAAAAATAAGAGGGAGAAAAGAATATATTAAAAATGAAAAAAGAAAATAGAAGGGAATATGAAATAAGAAAATGTAAGTACTGAGAGGTAAGAGATGAAGAAAAATATCTTTATCTAAAGTAATTGTAAGAAATAAAAAGCAGCAGCATTTTTATAAAAGTCTTTACCTTTGGATTGACAGCCACCCTAAAAGATCTTCAAGAAAAGCAATTCAATTCAAATTTGACTCTAGTTAATTAGGACACCAAAGTAGATTACTGATTGGGGCAGCAATTCAATGAAGTTGTAGGGGAGTTGTCAATCAATACAACTGCAAACCAAATTAGATACCAACAGAAAAAAAAAAAAAAAAAGAAAAATAAAGAGCTTGACCTTGCTTCTGCTGAAGTTATTAACAAAACTCTTATTGACTTAAATGGGACTGGAAGAAGCCATCCTAAATAAAAGCTTCTTATTGGGAAAGAGAAAAAAGGACAGAAGTTAAAGTCAAAGAGATTATTTGGGCTGCAAGCCATGAAGTGAAGCTGGAAAGTAAAAGCTTCCTTCATACCAGGCCCTTGCTGGTTCCTGGTCCATTGTGCCATGCTGCCTCTAGGTCAAGTGGAAAGCTAAGGATGGGGCTGTATTTTCACACAGTTATAAAATACTTTCAGTTGGCAGGGATTTACAAGGATCATTGAACCCAACTCTTGACTCCACACATGGCTCAGAGGAGCGATGCTGAGCACAATACTTCCTGGAGCTACTTCAAAGGTGGTGCAGCTTACTCACCAGCCATTCTTTCAAGCTTTTCCTGAAAATGCAATTTAATCCCTAAACATTAAGGGGACAAAGAATTGCAAATCCTTGAGCATGCAAGTTATTGTCCATGGACTGAGATGGAAATAGTTACCTATAAAACATGTCATATACTGATGTCCCTACAGGCTGCAGCAGTAATGAGTCTGGAACGCAGCCTCTAGCCAAGATGCTGCTCAGGGCTCAGGCTGCTCGAAGAATTTGCTGCATGCAGATAATATCTTCTGTGTATGCATCAGTTCCACTCAGGGAATTAAATTGCTCTTTTTCATCTTCACAAAGGTGTTGTGAGAAGAAACCTGTGACATTTTAGGGTAGAGTGATAAATGAAGCAAAGTCATTCCAACCCACGGCACAGCCACACAGTAAATAAAGGTCTGTAGGTGTCTTTTGGACAAAGCTTTTTCTTGTGCAGATGGATATAGTATGAGCTGCCTCAAAACTTCCTACCAGTTAGTCATTAGCTGCAGCTGCAGAGGTTTGGTGTTCAGCCCCTGCTAGCCAGGGGAAGCAGGGACACGCTGTATGGCTCAGGTACAGTGGTGTGGGAGAGGGCATGCTGACTGGGGGTAGCGGGGTGTACAGGTGTAATTCAGGATGGTATATAGCCCAATGAGTTTAACAGCCCTGCTTAATGACATTGTTACCATACTACACAAACTCCCACTGAAATTAATGGTATTTTACATAATAAAAGTACTGTGCAAATACTCAGTTATGTAGACCATTAATGTGCCTCTAAAAAGTCATAAAACAGGAAATCAATTTCTTCTCTGTAGTTATATTTGAAGTGGGGGCTCATAATAGAAGCACCAGCACACTTAAAGATGGAAGTCCTTAGCTTCTGAGGTTTGTAGTCATTCATTCCCCATCATTTTAATCCTGTTAGAGATTTTAAAATACGAGTTCTTTCCTCTCTGTTTTCTTTTTTTGCCTGTCAAACATAGTTTCCTCTTGGGTTTCTCCAGTGCAACAGAGGGCAACATAAATCTATGGTTTTTGTTTTCTTGTGTATATGCCTGACTCAAAAGTGATGCTAGCAATAAAGTATTTTTTGTTGTTGACTGAATTAAAAAAAACACAAAATGAAACATTTGTGTTCATCCAAAACAACATTTGTTTTTGTTCCCTCCGCTAAACAAAACACCAACTCTTTAGACTTCCCAAATTTGAACATGTTTTCCTAGAAATCACTATTGGCAAGTATGTGAGCACAGTGTTTTATATTGTAAGCATTCAGTAGGGCATGGATATATTTAATAATAACTTTTCAGAGGGTTCTGTTCAGATTTCTTGAACTCTTGTTCCTTACCTACTAGCACAGGATAAATGCAATAAATCCTATACACATTTCTTTGCCTTTTCCTTATTCCTCTGATACACCATTTAGGCTGGAAGCAGGTTCTCTGGCTCCTTTTAGATGCTTCTCCTGCTGCTTTCTGAATAAGGTAGTGATTCCACATCTTGAGCACCATTTCTTCCCTTTTTGAGATTTTTCTGGGAGGTGGGCAAGTTAAAGGTGGTTCATCGGTAAATCCCTTGAGCCAAAACTGGTCAAATCTTGGTTGTTAAGATCAGCAGTTCCTCAGGGTTCCTCATCTTGTGAGAACAGATGAAGTAAATTCACAGAAACATTTCATGGTCCAACAACTTTCTTTGTAACTTCATCAGTGACCAGAATTTGTCCCTTGTATTGGGGCATATTCACCATCTCATGGCAGGAGGCACTGCTGCAGCATTGTTCATCACCTATTCTGTAGATGTTTTTCTTAAGAGAAAACTGAGAACTATACTGCCTATAATGTTAGAAGAAATGGGGACTCACAGAAGTATAAAATGACAGATACAACTAAATATATGCAGATACAATTCAATCTATGAATATTGCATGCTGGGAAGCTGGCATCATGTCATTCATGTGACAAAGCACACATCTGTGATGCAAGTCACCAGTCCCAGAGAGCTGGGCTGTTGCATGAGTCTGCCCTATAGCCTTACGAGACAGTTCATTTCTGACATACATAAGTGGAAGGGAAATAGTCAGATGTGGGGAAAGAAGAAAAGAACTGAAGAACACTCAGCTAAGTGCCCAGAAATGCCAGAAGAAGCAGAATGGGTAGCAATCTACTGCACTTTGAGCCTCATGGTCTAGAGCAGGACCGTAGTATTAGTCTATTTGCAGTTCTATAATTGTCACCCCAGATAACCCACATTTGCATAAAATCAGAGGCAAAGACAGGAAGGGTATTACAATGGAGAGAGAAAACATGCTGTAGGGAATTGAGGGGAAGTGGGTTAGTGCAGGAATTGAAAAAGTCAATGGAGACTGAAAAACTGATGAGGGAAGAAGGATCTGGGTTAAACCTTTCCTTGCATTACTTACACATATATGTGCATAATGTGCACTGTCGCTATGGCACAGTTTTTAATGTTATGAATAATCTGAAGCGTTTATTCATGAAGATACAGTATGTTTTTCTCCCAAGCTCTGCTGAGTAGGAGGCAGTGCTCTGCAGCTGCTCCCCAAGCGACCAGGAGACTGGTAAGGATTATTGGATATCCCCAAGGAATTTGGGAAATGCTATGCATCTAGGACCTCACTAAGGATCTGGGGAAACCTGCTTGCATTCCAGTTCTGATAGCGAGATTATGTAGCCTCCTCCAAAGTATACGCATTAGTCTCTCCCAGGGCCCAGAACTCAAATCATAACTGTGCAAATGAAGAAAGAAATTCTTATTCTCTGGGGAAAATTTGTCAGGTGTCCTCTGGCAATGGTGAGATCTCGACTATGGTTGGTTTCAAATGAAACTGAGTTCTGGTGAATAAGGGCATGAAACTTCTTGTATCCACCTAGGAATAACAAACTTCTTTTTTTCTGCTGGAACATACTGAAGCTCCTATTTTTGAGCATCTATGACACAGTAGACATCAGAGTCTCAGTTGAGCCATGTAAGGGAAGTGCAGCAGCAGCTGAGTTTTCCACTTTTTACCACTGAACTTCAAGACAAAGACCACTTTGATCACTACTTTTGATTGTTTGACATTTTAATTACAGAATCACAGAATCACACAGAATCACAGAATGTTAGGTTTGGAAGGGACCTCTGAAGGACATCGAGTCCAACTCCCCTGCCAGAGCAGGACTGGGACAAAAAAAACCCCAACAAACAAACACCAAATAACTGACACACCACCACACACACCACAGAAACAAGGGCAGATCACAAACTAGGGCAGATCACTCAGAAAGGCATCCAGACAGGTCTTGAAAGTCTCCAAAGAAGGAGACTCCACAACCTCTCTAGGGAGCCTGTTCCAGTGCTCTGTAACCCTCACAGTAAAGAAGTTCTTCATCATGTTGAGATGAAACTTCCCGTGTTTGAGTTTGAGTCCATTGCCCCTCGTCCTATCACAGGGCACAAGTAAAAAGAGGTTGTCTCTGCCTTCTTGACACCCAGCCCTCATGTATTTATAGACATTAATTAGATCCCCCCTCAGTCTTCTCTTCTCTAGACTAAACAGCCCCAGGTCTCTCAGCCTTTCCTCATAAGGCAGGTCTTCAAGTCTCTTAATCATCCTCGTAGACTTTTGTTGGACTCTCAAGTAAATCCCTGTCCCTCTTGAACTGGGGAGCCCAGAACTGGACACAATACTCCAAGTGGGGTCTCACCAGTGTCGAGTAAAGGGGGAGGAGAACCTCCTGTGATCTGCTGGAGACACTCCTCTTAACGCACCCCGAGATACCATTGGCCTTCTTGGCCACAGGGGCACATTGTTGTCCCATGGAGAACTTGTTGTCTACCAGGACTCCAAGGTCCTTCTCCACAGAGCTGGTCTCTAGCAGATCACCTCCCAACCTGTACTGGTGCATTTTGTTGTTTCTTCCCAGGTGCAGAACTCCGCATTTTGTGTTATTGAACCTCATTAAATTCCTCTTTGCCCAGCTTTCCAGTCTGTCCAAATCTTGCTGGATGGCTGCACAGCCTTCAGGCGAATCAGCCAGTCCTCCCAACTTCGTGTCATCAGCAAATTTGCTGAGAAGACACTGTCCCAAGATCAAGGTCATTGGTAAAGGTGTTGAACAGGACTGGACCCAGCACTGATCCCTAAGGGTCTCCACTAGTTACAGGTCTCCAGCTGGACTCTGCACCATTGATCACCATTCTTTGGGCTCTACTGTGTAGCCAGTTCTTAATCCATCTCACTGTCCGTTCTTTTATCCCACACTTTCTGAGCTCGCTCACGAGGATGTTATGGGAGACTGTGTCAAAAGCCTTGCTAAGGTCAAGGTAGACTACATCCACTGATCTCCCTTCCTCTATCCATTTAGCGACAACATCATAGAAGGCTATCAGATTAGTCAAACATGACTTCCCCTTGTTAAATCCATGCTGACTACGCCTGATAACTTTCTGCTTTTCCATGTGCTTCGAGATGACCTCCAAGATGAGCCGCTCCATCATTTTTCCAGGAATGGAGGTGAGGCTGATTGGTCTATAATTACCTGGATCTTCCTTCTTATCCTTTTTGGAGACTGGAGTGACCCTGGCTTTCCTCCAGTCCTCAGGCACCTCTCCTGTTTGGCATGACTTTTTGAAAATGATGGAGAGTGGCAGGGCGATAACATCAGCCAGCTCTCTCAACACTCTCGGGTGCATCCCATCAGGGCCCATGGACTTGTGCACATTCAATTTACATAACTGATCTCTGACCCACTCTTAATTGACTAGTGGAGAGTCATCCTTCCTCCAGGCTTCTCCTATATCCGGGGTCTGAAATTCACAAGGGTTGGTCTTAGCAAAGCAAAGAAGGAATTCAGCAACTCTGCCTTCTCTGCATCCTCTGTTACCAGGACTCCCTCATCATTCAGCCCACATGTGGGCCCACATGTTCCTTTTACTGCTGATATATTTGAAGAAACTATTTTTGTTCTCTTTTACTTCCTTTGCCAGTTTAAGTTCTAAGAGAGCTTTGGGCTTTCTTGTTGCCTTCCTTCATATCCTGACAACATCCCTATAGTTCTCCCAAGTGACAAGTCCCTTCTTCCACGATCTTTAAGTTTCTTTCTTCCATGAGAATTCCTTCAGAAGATCCTTGCTTATCCATGCAGGTTGTTTACCACCCTTGCCCGCTTTTTTGCTTGAAGGAATGCACCTATCTTGCGCTTGAAGGAAGTGGTATTTAAAAACTGACCAGCTTTCCTGGGCTCCCCTTCCTTCCAGAGTCCTAGCCCATGCGACTATTTTGCATTTTTCATTAATTTAATGTTTTCACACATAAAGCTCACCATAGGATAATTTGTAGTTTCTCAGTTGTCATCTTCTGTGTTTCTTCTTCTGGGATTCAGCAAAATACTGCTAATTTGGCTATTCAGGCTCAGATCAGTCCCAAGATCTACCACTGATTTACTTCCTTTTTTTTTCCTCTTAGACCCCAAACAAGTCTTACATATTTTCTTTCACTGAGTGCAGTACTTACTGCTTAAGTGAATTTCATAGTCTGCTCTTCCTGAATTCATTGAAAACTTCAGAAACTGTTAATTGTATTAGAGCTTGGACCTGAAAGAGTTAAGACAACCTGGTTGTTTTCCTTCTCAATGGCACCTCGGTGCTTTCAGAAATCAAACAAACTGTTGTGTAAAAGCCACTTGTTTTCATGTTCCTGAGTGATTGTCAGCTCCATGGGAACTCTTAGCTTTGCTTTTCTTCTTTCAGATTACTTTGATTTCTTATCACCCCTATTGCCTTGCAGTAGTCAATAAGAGCTTTGGACCTGGAGTGCTTTAAACAACTCTTATTCAGGCAGAGGGTAGTAAGTTCTTCCTTTACAGAAGGTAAACCCCAAAGATATCCTTTTGCCTGGGTTTTCCGATGTCTGGAGTAAAAGTACAAAGTTCTGAGCACATTTGATCTCTTAAGAATGAGAAAACTTTCCTGCCCATAAGGCTGGTAAGGGTTGGGAAGTCAAGAAAACTCTGCACTCAGTAAAGGAAATTATAATACTCTGCCTGAACTGTAGCCATGTAGTGTTCATGCTCAGCCCATTCCCAGCTTCCAGCTAGTCCATGTATTTCACCTAGAGCTATGAGGAATGGCAGCAGTTCTGGCTTTTAAGAGGAAAGAAGTGCTGGTAGGACTTACTCTCAAGGCTAAAAAATGTGCAAGAAGTTCTTAAAATCCTTTAAACCAAGCTATAATAATGATAGCACCATTCATCGTAGCAGCTTCCCCCCCGAAACCAGCCCTTTTAAACACAACTCTTCCTGCTATATAAAGTCATTGAATGAAAGATTTTATTACTGCTGTCTGTACTATTTTTCCAGGGCGCTACCATAATAGAAATCAACACAGAGAGATCGGCAATAATCACACATGTTTCATATTGGTTCCCATGTGGAAAACATTTCAAAGGTGTCAGTGCCTGGAAAACCTGATGGTTTCATTGAATACCAGAATGAAACTCTAAGGCAAACCCTGAGGAGAGATTAACACTTGGAAGTATAAAATTCAGGTAGTAATGAGAAGCCAGGTGTTCACTGTCAAGGATTCCAAGTTTCCCTAATTACGGGTGAGTATCTGACTTTAACTGCCTCTCTCAGGTGAGCCAGTAATCCTTTGTTGACAAAGATTTATAAAGAGAAAAAAATAACAATAGGAAAAGAAAAAGAAATATGCCTCTGTTTGCTGCTATGGAGAAAATATTACACAGGCAGCCCTATTTCTAATTAAATTAAGACAAGAGAGGGAGCTGGAAGTCATGTTGCACCCACAGTGATAATTCTGCAAATTGCAATATGGATCTAGAATTTCATGTTAATTACATTTTATTTGAAAAGTGCTGCACTACACAGTATTTTCCACAGCAGTGGAGGTTTGATTCTGCTCTCAATTACGTAGGTGTAAAGTGGAGTATTTCCAGTGAAGCTAATGAAGTTAGAGTAGTTTAACACTGAAATGAGGAAGATTACAATAAGGCCCTAGAGCCTGCAAGATTGCTACTGCAGTTAATGATCATTACTGCAGAATGCTGTAGTCTGGTAATTATTTTGTTCATGCAGGTACAAAGATACACAAAACTGGCATGATTGCATCTGTAAGAGAAATAGTACAAAATTCTTCAACCTAATATTGTCTCTCCAAATTGCATCATGTACTTCTTTTTGTGTGTATTGTGATTCTGTGCAAAAGGGAGTGCATTCAGATTTTGAGCTGGCTGATTTAAAAGGCTGCATGGGAAACTGATAACCAAAGTAACAAATCTGTGCCTTCTATTTCATTAATCCTTTAGGCTGCTCTGATGTCTATTGCCTCTATGCGGAAAGCCCATTAGTTTTGCTGCTTTCAGAGCATTTCAATACAGACCTCAAAGTATGACAACTCAGTCAGTGCTCAGTCACTTTCTAACTCTTGGCTCACCACTTGCATCTTTACACACAAGTCAGGCTTTCCCAAGCACCATGTGGGAGTGTGTTTACAGCCATAAAGTGAACCTGAGTTCTTGCTCCTGGGACACTGAGTGGAGCAGACCCAGGTGAGACTATGTGTTGGCATCCCAGGACAACAGTAGATATCTTGAGTTTCTCTCTCCCAGGGCAGACATGGACACAGGGTCTACATCTATGCTGGTAAAATAGCCTGTGTTATGTTCAAGCATTGGTATGTGACTCTCCACACTAAACTGCTTGCAAAGAGCTGTAATGAATTTAAATGGCAAGTTATCTCATCTGGGAATGGATAGGAACAGGGCATATAACAAGAACTGTCCCCAGAGAGTAGCTGGGATATGGCCATCCTGTTTTAGGGATTCATGAGTGTGTTTGAATGCAGGATGGGTCATGCCACTTGGGTTCAGAGCCTACAGAAGATCTCTAGTCCACTCTGTGTGTTAGTATAGTTGTAGCATAGTATAAACACAGCTGCATGGCAGCAGCCCTGAGGCTGGAGCAGGCATAACTCACTACCAATCCATGTTACTTTCCTTGAAGTTCTGTAAGGCCAAACTCAGGTACCAACCTCGTAGCCCTGGCATGACCCATTAGCTACTGCTGGGGAGGTAAACTGTTGCGGAGCTGAACTGCATGCTTTAGGGCACAGGGATATTTCATGGACAGGCCTGGATGCTCTGTGCCTGATGACAGCATCCAGCTGACCCCCTGCCTGAGCAACTCTGCCAGCCCTAATGCCCTTCCTAGAGAAGCATGAGCCTCAGGGAGCATCAGGGAGCAAGGGAGCTGTAGGCAACCTGATAGCAGCATTGATGTGAGTTGGGGGTCTCAGGACATGGGATTCTGCTTGTTCCTGGGACAGACCAAGTCAAGTACAAGCTCGGTGTAGACTTGGAAAAAGCAATGTGAAGGAAAGTGGATGGATTATGGCATCTAGCCTTTTCATTCTACTTAATTCATACTTTGACATAGTCTAAGTGTATAGCTAGTGCCAGCCTCTTTGTTAGCACAGCTATTACCTTTGTACATATATTTCCCATATATTAACATATTTATTAAAATGGACATTTTCTGTGAATGTATCTCTTCCCCATGTCAACATGTTTTATCCAGCCAGGTGACTCAAATTTAACATCAATGTTTGTAATGAATTCTGAACATATGACAACACATCAGTGACAATAGAAGAACAGATAATTTGAAAAGATATTAAAAGATTACTCTCTTCAGATAAACTGTTTTTAGCAAGACTGCAGTCCAGGTATATGCAGATTTAGTAACTTTAATGTCAGCTACATTTGAAGAGGGAGTTTTTCAAAGGCGGAAGGAGTGCAAAGGTCCCCAGATCAATTCAACTAGGAGAAATAAGTTTTTTTTTATGTGAAGATGTCCCACCTTTGTACTTTACCCTGGGGATAGTAAGTCCAGAATTGTTCTGTAGCTGTGCACTGATGGGCACACTTCTGTCATTCTGTGTTTGGAGGTGTTGAATTGCTGCTGACTTGTTTGTCACAATATTATTCCTAATGCCTTAATAAAATTATTCTGTGTTCGCTGCTCTTGCTTCTCTATGAAGTGATGGTGAATTAGAGGGGTAGCATGGAAGGAGGTGGATTCAAACGGCCTTTGCAACCAGCTTTGGTAGGTGACAGGAAGGGTCGGGGACAGTTTTACACCATAGGGCTTGTTTCTTTTCCTTTGCATTTCTCTGAACAGAATTGTACTTCTTTACCTCTCCCCAAACAGAATGACAACACAAAATCTCATTAGGCAAAGTGTTATAAATTTCTTCTCACTAGGCACTTGTCAAGTACCCTGAGCAAGCGAATTCTGAGAGGCTCCCCCAGAGAGGGAAGGCAGCTTTATCCGTGGGATAAAACGCAGCTTGTCCTCAGGAAGGACATCACAGTTCAGCTCAGAAGCACAAGCTGGAAAAGGCATGCTGCACATGTTCATCATGTAATCTATCTCCTAGGACGCACAACTTGAAAAGAGTTCGTATGTCACCGCAATATGTCCCCTTGTTTATCTTCCAGACAGACTTCATGTATCATGTTGATAGATTGGGCAATGCGCAGGGCCAGTTCCCTCCTACTGAGGTGAGTGGGAGCTGCGTGGTGCTTGATACCAAAGCTGGGGAATTACTCAGATTGACTAACATAGCTGAGTGCACGCCAGGCTTATTTTATTTTCCTTGACAGATCTCTTGGGGAGTTATGGAGCTGAGGGGTGAATGGGATAGCAGACTAGAGGATGGCAGCACCACTTGCTTAGCAGCACCCCACATAGCACACATAGTTCAGGACCTGCAAAACGGGTGTGGTTGTGTAATTTGGGGAGCAGCCCAACTGCAGGTGCAAGAGGCTCAGGGTCCAGGGAAAACAAAATCCCCCTTGCTCTGCTGGAGCTATTGCTCAGGGTTTATCCTTTTTAGTATTTGTCCTGGAGGGTTGCTTAAGGCATTAATGTAACATAAACAATTATTAATAATGATTCAGCAGCGATGTTACTCCGTGTAAAAGAAAACAAAACCAAATAAGGCTAATCTTTTGCAATACTGCTTGCAGTTTCCTATAGGGACCGGTATGTATCTTCCAGCTACAAAATAATTAAATCTCACTGCTTTCCAGTGGAGAAGGAGCTTAAATACACAGAGGCTTCAATCCTCACATGGCTAATATCTTCAGAGGGCTGGGTCCAAATATTAAGATCATATTTTACCAAAATGGCTTTTGATTTTTTTGTTGTTTGTTTTAATACTCAAATAAAACCATTTCAAAGCCTATGCAGTGTCAGTGCAGTGAACAGCACTCATACACTTGGACTCTACTGCATTTGTTCTTCACATTTGTGAAGGGAAAAGGTGACCATTTTCTTTCTCTGGAATCCAAAGCTTATCACTGAGAAGTGTGTCCAAGAGGCTGCTGACTGCTGTGCATCTTTGTGAAGCCCATCTGCAGCACTGTGCTGTATCCACATCTGCCATCTCTTGGGGGCTTACTGGAGAAGACCTTATGTGCAGTCTTCTGCCATACTTTCTCCCCCAGCACTTGATGTTTGCCTCAGGAGCATTCCCTTGTGGTAACGCAGACACAATATTGCCTCATGTGCAGCATGAGGGATTTGCTCCTTCACTGATGGATATTGTGCTGTAATGGATAGAGCTGTTCAAATTTAATGGACATTGCTGATCAGGATGTTTAGCAAGACCATCCAGGTAGGTATCCCACTTCTGTGTTTGGGAACTGAGAGTAAGTCTGGATGGGAATGGAGAGAGAGTTGTAGGGGGTGTAGGGTTGTGTGGCTATGACTCTTTTGCTCCTGACAGTGTTCTGCTACCATAGACATACTTCTAACTCCAAAAACTTTCCTAGTGAAGCTCTCTGGCTAACATACACATTTAATTTTGCTTCTGTTCTGTTAGAAAACAAGAAGGAGTTAATCCAAGTGCCATCATCATCATAAATACAGCTTGGCGAGGGAGATAGCTAAGTCACTAATCCGTTCTGAATTCAGCCTGGTGACGCAGAGAGAAAAGTGTGTGTGGCCAAGAAGAAAAACACTGTGTATATCAAAAACACACAGAGAAATTTAGCTTGAGAATGGGAAATGCTGAACATAATGAGAAGAAAGCAAGAGAATAGAACCAAATATAATAAAAATAAACAGCCACAGCCAGACTCAGATGCTCTCTCTCCTATTAGACATGAGGTGACTGACACTTGTTGCCTTACTGGAAAGGTATGCAGGCAGGTGTGACCCAGGATGAGTCCAAATGTTGCCTGTTGTTCTATCCAAGGTGAACATTAAAACGTATACATGAAAACTGAATTTTATACCTGAATTAGTAGTTGCAAGGAATTGATTCCAGCATGCCTTAGGGATTTACCCATGGAAATACCACTGACCTTCAGTAGTTCTATGCACCTACATTCCTTAGGTGCTTTAGAGAATTTGCGTGTATGTACTGTGCTCAAGCAAAACAACCACTTCTATTATTATACTGTGGCTATGATTTTAAGATCCTGTAATGTACTCAATTTTATACAAATTTACACAGTAGTATTTGTCAGGTCAGGGTTGCTACCATCAAAGCATAAAGTTCAAATGGGTGTGCATTACTGAGACTTAACATTGTACTTAGAATTATGTGTTTTTGTATTTACATGAGAGTGTCCTGAGTCACATCTGGTTTTTGTGCTGTTTACAAACTGCTCTAGAAAGCTGGGCTGAGAGTATTTGCAGTTAGTTCAGTATGTCAAACAGAGGAATAGAATTTAGCTCTATTCTTAAACCATGCTTATTTATGTAGCAGGCATGTTGGCCAACAAAGAGAATGAAAGCTGAAGGGCATGAAAATAACCAGTCTGCTCGTACATGAGTCTTGCTTGCAGTGGTCCCAGCAGGAGCTTGAAAAGGACTGTGTAAATTGTGAAACAAAGGGTGCATAGCTAATGCATGCCAGAGATGACCATTTGTGGGGCTACTTAATGCTACAAATCCCACATGGTGCTGAGGCTGTGGAAGAGCAGAAAGAAGCTACAGGAGCAAATGGGTCCATGCTCTGGGAATGTGACTGTGGGCTGGTGCACTGAGTTACCAGTTTAGCCTAAAAATGCAGAATAAGTATGAGAAGACACATAACTTTTTGGATTATACATCCAGAAGTAAATTAAGGGAAGATTAAGTTTAAACCAAATTACACTTGTGAAAGGCAACCAGAAGTGTGAATGCGTCAATATCTTGACAGCCATGTACCTTATTCTGATGCCTACAGGTATACCTATTGGCACATCTACGGAGAGAACTATCACATGATCATACAGAATTGTTTTCCACAGGGTGCCTATCTCGTTTATTGAATGTCATGAACAGAGGTTGGCGTATGAGATAGATGATCAATAATTATTTTTAACCTTGTTTTCTTAAGAAATGAGTCTTTTGTTATTGTCTGCTGGTCAGTCCTCTCTCTAATGACTTTAAATCTATTGGAAAATCTAAGGATAAATATAAGGAGGAGGGATGAGGGGTTTCAAAAGAACCTCTCTATGGCTGGATGGTCACACTCAGAGAGTTGTGGTCAACAGCTCGGTGTCCAAAAGGAGAGCAGTGGTGAGTAGTGTTCTCAAGGGTCAGTACTGGGACGAGTGGTGTTTAACATCTTTGTCAGCAACATGGACAGTGGGATTGAGTGCAGCCTCAGCAAGTTTGCTGATGACACTAAGCTGTGTGGAGTGGTTGACACACTGGAGGGAAATGATGCCATCCTGAGGGACCTTGACAGGCTTGAGAAATGGGCCTATGCCAACACAATGAAGTTCAATAGGGCCAAATGCAAGATCCTGCACCCGGGTTGGGGTAATCCCAAGCACAATTACAGGTTGGGCAGAGAATGGATTGAGAACAGCCCTGAGTAGAAGGACAAGGGTGTTGGTTGATGACAAGCTCAACATGAACTGGCAACGTGTGATTGAAGCCCAGAAAGCCAACCGTACCCTGGGCTGCATCACCAACATTGTGGCCAGCAGCTTGAGGGAGGTGCTTCTCCCCCTCTACTCTGCTGTCATGTGTCCCCACCTGGAGTACCGTATCCAGCTCTGGACCTCCCAACATAAGAAGGACATGGAGCTCTTGGAACGAGTCAAGAGGAGGGCCACAAAAATGATCCAAGGGCAGGAGCACCTCTCCTATGAAGACAGACCAAGACAATTGGGTAGTTCAGCCTAGAGAAGAGAAGGCTCCGGGGAGACCTTACAGCAGCCTTCCAGTAACTGAAGGGCCTACAGAAAAGCTGGGGAGGGACTTTTTACAAGAGCATGTAGTGACAGGATGAGGGGGGACAGTTTCAAACTGAAGTAAAATAGATTTACATGTGCAAGATTAGGAAGAAATTCTTTAGTGTGAGGGTGGTAAGACACTGGAACAAGTTGCCTAGGGAAATTGTGGATGTACCCTCCCTGAAAGTTTTCAAGGCCAGATTGGATGGGACTTTGAGCAACCTGGTATAGTGAGAGGTGTCTCTGCCCATGGCAGGGGGATAGGAAATAGATGATCTTTAAGGTCCCTTCTAACACAAACTGTTCCAGAATTCCATGATAAGTCAGCTCAACTAGCATATTAGACATCAGAGAATCAATATAAGTCCGCTCAGAGTGAAGCAGGTTTAGCTAATTCTGCATTTCAAAGTATTTTTGGATTTGTCACTCGTGGCACTTCTCATATGCTGTTCCAGCAGCAGGCATGCACCCGTTAAGAAATGGTGTCACAGTGCCATGGACTTTCTTCTGGCAGCTGATACTCTATCAAGCCCATACCTTGAACATTCTAAGTTAGCTTTACAATGATAAAGGGAAAGAGAAGTGTTGTTATCTCTGTGTTGCGGAAGAGGATCAGAACACACCATGACACCAATTTTGGATGCTTCAAGAGTATTTTCTATAAAATGGAACACAACTGGGTTTTTCTGATGTGCCAAGCACTGACAGTTCTCAGCCAGAGCTGACAAAAGTCAGAACCACTGGTAGGACCATGTCTCGCAGTGCTGCTCTTTTGCACTGCTGTGGTATATGAGCGTGTCTGCTAGAACATGTGCTACTTTGTGTGACTTGCCTCACTCCTTGTAAACCTATTTGACTCTGCATAATGCAGTGGACTCAGCTGAAACTGGTAACTGAAGATACTGGGAATATATTACTGCGTTTTCAACACAGAGTGGAAATTGTGGAAAGGTGAGAATCTTGGCACTGCTCTTGCACTGAGAGCATGAAAAACAGCTTTTTCCACTTAATAGCAAGCTATGATGAGAAACAGTTTGTCCACTGTCACGATCTTACAGTGTCTCTTGCTCTTCCTCCCTCTTCACCTTTCTCAAACTCACATTCCTGGAGCTCTGCAAACTCTTAAGTCTTCCAAGATCCACCTCACAATGTGTCATGTAACACAACAACAAAGAACCAGCCACATGGCCGCTCACTCAACTTCCCCCACTCACACACACACTGTGGGATGGGGGATGACAAAGACCAACTAGAAGCTCATGGGATGAGGCAAAGGACAAACAAAGAGGGTTCTTCACTGATTAAGGTCACAGGCAAAAGAGATTCAACTTGGGGTAAAATAGTAATTTAATTTCCCACTAATCAAATACACACAGGACACAGATAACACAAAGAGCAGTGTTTACATACATTACCCCACTCTTCCCTTCTTCCCAGGCCCAAATTACTTTGTTCTGATTTCCCTACCTCCTTCCCCCCCAGTGGTAGTTGGTGCTTCCTCACCAACTACCCGGGATCTTCACCCCAGCACTGCCTTTCACCTCTCCAGCACAGCTCTTCTTTACAAGTGCTCACTCCGCTCAGGTCTTATCTCAATTCTTGTTAATCGCAGAGGCGCATCTATTGTCTCCCTAATGGCTCCTTGGCTGGTTTTGGAGCAGGGGGAGCTTCTCAGCTTCTTACCCCCACTACAAAAAAATACCCTATGAAACCAAACCAGCACAAAATGGCCAGGCAGGCTGATGGAGTAAAGCAGAAATTTGTCCTTGGACACCTGTGTTTCTCTTATCTTTTTTGTCTTTTTTTTTTTTTTACTTCTTCCCATGGGAAAAAAAAAAATCTTTGTGGCCAATATTTCTCAGGCCTCTCTAATGAGTCTGTCTAAAGGGGAAAGGAAAAAGGAATAAAACAGACAAAGCATGACAACTTTTGCAAAGATGAAACCAGGAGGGTATTTATTACAGTAAAATTGCAGTTAGATGAACAAAAGGATCAGTCTGGAACATCTTGCTGGTATGGCCATCTCCTTGATGTCAGAGTGTACTGATGTGAGAGACGGACTCCATAATGGCTTGTGGAAGACTTTATGGGATCAGGGTACCAAATATTTCTCATATATTGGCTACTTCTATTAAACCTATCAGCTCAAAATTACGAAGATTTATAAAGTAATTTCTGTTTGGTCTAATTCACTTATATATACTATAGAGTCATTTTATTCACTAAAAGATATATATATATTATATATCTTGATCTATAATATATTTATATATTATAAATCTTGATCTAAATGGGCAGTTGGAAGCTGCAGTTTGAAGCTCATCTGTCCTGTTCCTTATATAGGAAACCTTCTGTTATGTGATCCTTTTCATTGCCTAGATAGCATTCTGTCACATACAGACTCAAATCAGCAACTTTGTATAAAGTATAACTATGTATAAAGTGGAAAAAAGGAGAAAGAAGACTGCAAATATTTGGTTAATTTAGTGATGAAACTGAAACTCCACTTATAAAGCTGATACTGAGCAATTTTGGGTTTTAGATATTCATAACATGCAGTCAAAATGAAGATGCCTCATCCCATATTGCTCTTGATATAAATAAAATTTATGCACAATATTTTATTTAATTTCAGGAAATTAATCCAAGAGCAAAACTGCATGATTTTGTATGGCAACATAACGTTGTATTCATGGCTGATTTTTTTCCTGTTAACACAGAAAAATAACGTGGGTTGATGCAGTGTCCTAACACAATAGGGGCTAATGAATAGAGCTTGCTGCACTCAAGAGACTGCAGTTCAATTACTGGTGGTGCCAATCAAGTCAGAAATATTAACCATGGTAACAGCAGATTTGAGTTGTGTAGAAAGAGGCATTGGCTTCTTGGGGAAGATCGCCTCTTGGGATGGAAGGGGATGCTCACAACAAGAGTTGCAGAAGGTCAGAGAATGCTTCTTTGTGGCAAATGAGAGCAATACTCAGCTCATGCTACAGGGAGCTTTGTGCTGTTTCTGGATGTTTTTGTTGCAAGTGTGCCTGAGGGGTCATAACTAGTTAAGTGTGACTAACTATGGTATCCATACTATGCGCATAACCTATAGAACTGTATTTCCTATGTGTAAGTGTACAGCTTATTGGTTAATCATGTGAAAGATAAATTTCAATGCAGATTAGGTCCTAAGCAGGAGTAAAATGTTGCTGAAGTCAGTGTGACTCGGCTGAATTACACCATTCGAAGCTGTAGCCTTTTATGAGGATTTACTTAATATAGTGCATTTGTTCTGCTGGCTGATGATCAGAGTGAGGATCCCTTGATTTGATACAATGGCAGTGTTATGTATTAGTAGCATGAACAGGAAGCAGCTGGCATCCTGTTCAGAAAACAATCTCAGTTTTTATTGCAGAGAACAATATTGAAAAACAGTGTGTGTGTGTGTGAGGGGCCTAATCCTTAAAAATGTGGGAGTTTGGATACTGTTCCTTTTCATTGACTAGTCACTTCTGGACTAAGTCTAGATTTGTCTTTTTTCACAGAAGGCTGTTCTGATGTCAGTCCTTTGGAATACAGAGAAAACCAGCTAGACCTCAGAAATGGTTCATTTGCACCTGCCTGCTGCCTCTCCCTCTCTTCCAGCTGGTGAGTATGCTCAGTTGTGGAGTGCTTTTCCCTTTCTCTTATTCATGAAGAGATGGCACATCTTTTTGGTCAGCATCACTGAAAAATTTCCTATTCTTTGTCTTGGATGCCTTTAAAAAAGCCAGCTGTTAGGGATGGTTATTGTGTTGTGAGAGCTTAGCTCCATTTTTAACTCAAGCTTCATTAAAAATATATCACGGGTTTGTTAATAACTGAAGAGTCATAGCAGCCTGAAAGTGTATTTGAATGTGTCTGCAAAGCTGGTGAAAATAATGTTTATTAATACTTTTTTTTTTTTTTTTTTTTTTTTTTTTTTTTCCCCTGAGGATTTTGCAATCTGCAGTGACTATCATGATGTCTCTGTAAGGCAAACAGATGTAGTCCTGGACAGGGCAACTGGGTCATAGAAGCTTTTCTTGTCTACTTCAAGCATCTGAAATGTAGTAATTTCAGTCTAGTTGTATCACCTTAGGCTCCACTTGTAGCCAAATACTGTGCAATCTGGGGTGATGTTTCACCTCAACCATCTCAGAACGAGTCCTGGGATGAGAGGTGTCCACTGCCCTGAAATGTTGCTCAGAGACACTTTGTCAGCCCATGTTTGGTCTCTAAAGCCAGGTGACGTGGAGTGGCTTGGTGAGTGTGTCCTGACAAGTCTGGAAAAACAGCAGCAAGTGAAGTGAGGGCAGGCAAGGCTATCTAGTAACTGAGGCTGTGTTCTGGCTGCTAGGAAGTTGAATTTTAAGCTCACTTTTAACACTATTGTCTGTTTGACCTGGGATAGGGTCACTTTCCATGATTACCTCCTTTTTATCCCTCTTCTTCCTCTCATACTTTGTCTTGAGCATTGAACATCTATTCACTGTGGGAGACAGTCCCCCCTTTCTTCTAATGAAGACTAAGTCCCAGCATTTTACTCACAGGAGAAAATGTGAGACATCTGGTAAAGATATCTTGTAAAAATGCTCTTAAGACATTGGTGTTTTAATTGCGTAAGTGACTTAATCAGTGGAGGAGGATGAGAAGCCACTTGTCATGTTTCTGAGAGCAATACCTTAGCCAACAGGCTAAACCATGATTTACTCACTGGATTGATGAATAACCAGTTATTGTGAAACACCACCAGAAACAGGTGGAGGAAGCTAATGTTTAGGTTGATTGACAATCTGTTAAGATGTTTACTTGAAAAATGCAAGAACCACGTTCAGGTCATGTTATGACTGGTTCACAACAGTGCCTGGAGCCAAGGTAGTCTACAGGCTCAGTAGCCATTAGGCTTGACATTTTCTTGTCAACTCAAGGAGTATTAAAATAACAGTAAAGAGTGGCTAAATACTCTGAATGCCTAGTTCAATATCTAGGGAGTTATCTTCAGAGAAAAGTGATTTGGGTTCAAATTGTGTTTAGTGAAGGACAGAACTGAACCAGTCTCATGTGGTCAGGAAGAGCTGTCATTACCAGAAGAGAGTATGAAACCAGAGTGATAGATAGCAGCACTATCAGCATCTAACTGTCAAACCCTCATTACACTTATTCAGGGCAAATCCGGAAATAATTTTGGAATTACTGAAATTATACTTTTTGGCAAAAGTTGTACGTTATTTTACCTGATCTTTATTTGTCATGTAATCAGCCCACAGCATCTCTAGCATTGCTAGTAATGGCTGCTTTAGTAGGTGATATATGAAAATACAGGAAACAAAAAACTGGAAACTACGCACTTTAAATTGCATACCTGTCTAAGATGGCTTCAGTGGAATATCCTGGATTATTGAAGATTTAAATTCCTTTACTTTCTTTTTTTCCCCTTCTCTAATGAATCTTTATCAATTAATCTCAGCTATTTTGCCAGTCCCATAATTGTACTATTCTCCACAGTAAAAGTTACTAATAATCTGTAAATGAAGAGGCACTATCTCAAAATTTTCCTTCTTTCCCTCCAACAACTGCAGTTAAAATAACTGTGGTTTTTTTTAATTCTTCCACTTCACCTGAGTGGAAGTGTATGAAGGAAAATCTGTTTAATCTTCATTCTCATGCTTTCTTGATTCACCTGTCTGCTCATGGGAATTTAAAGGAAAACAGATCAATAAGGCAGAGCAAAATTACAACTTAAGTTTTATGCAACATTTTAGGATAAATGAGATTCCACTGTTACTAGCCCTCACCAATGCCTCTTCTCAGCTCCTGTCTGCCATATGAGGAAATGTGCTCTCTTACTAGCAAAGTATTTGTGCTAGAATGTGGATTTAATAACAGGGTAAGTTTTATTTCTGACCTAATAACTAAAGTTAGTTGAATGATATTCAGGCCAGATCTACTAACAACAGTGTATCCTTTGTTTTAACAATATTGCACTCTCCATAAAGAAAGAAAATATCTCTATAACAAACAAAAAATCCCAACAGACCAACCAAGCAAATAAAAAATTAAATTCTTCAGTCTAGTATAAGCCCCATAAATTGTTCTTCATAGGTTTTTTTCTTATTTAGAAAGGTTAGGACTATCATTTCCCTTCAGAAAATGTTTGCCATCAAAGAATATGAGCTACTCAGTTATTTCCTTGTCTGAAACCACTATTCGTGATGTCCCATATGATTTTGCCAGGTCTTTTAAATGATTGCAGGTTATGAGCTATAAATAATGCACATCCTTGTAAAAGACACAGACCCACTCACTTTAGCTTCCTTTTTTTTTTTTTTTTTTTTGCATGCCAACATGAAGTGTCTCATTGTCTTGTGTCTGAGTAGTCATTTATAATAGAGTCATGTTAGAATGGTAGCTATACGCTGTGCTCAGTGGAAATACACAGGATGTTCTTGTGTATGGAGCCAAGTCATTCTTTTAGCAGGCAAAAGTTAATTCTGTGGTATAAGCAAAAAAAATCCATGGGCTTCACAGAGATGATAAACCATAAGATCAGAGGCTGGTGGAGTCTGGCCCACAGCTGGCATTAAAAGGAAAGAATTACTGTCTTGAAATAAGCATAAAAAGCCAAAGTGAACATGAGGCAGAGGCAGATTAGAAGACTGTGGAAATAGGAATTACCTTACTGCTGTGACTGTAATTTACCTGAACTGCAGGCACCCTAGGAAAATAGGATGTCGGAGTCCCATGGGAAGCTATACATCTCTAAGAGGGCAAAGCAGAGTGTCTGCTTGAGGCAGAAGTGGGACAAACTGAGGGCTGCTTTTATCTTACCCCTTGGCTTTCAGCTGAAATGCTTAACACTCCAGAAGAAGCCCTTTATTTTAGCAGGCTCAGTGTTTCCTTATATCTTTATCTGACTGGTTGTGGAGATGACATACATAGACTTTTATGTCCAGCCTACTGCAAAGGAACTGGGAACAGAAGAGGTGACACTGTAGCCAAGAGAAGGAAAACAGTACAGCAGACAAAGAGCACCTAATACATATCAGGAATTTGAAGAAGAAGATACCAAATATTCCCGTTACCATGGTAATCATGTATGTTAACACAAATTTCAGCACCATAGACTTTCCTATTTAATAACTAAGAATGGACTATAAGATATAAAGGTTAGTGAATTCGATAATGGAAAGCAGATCTCAAAGCAAAGAGTAAATACAATCAGAGATGTGTGTGCATGTAGATCTTCCTCAAACAGAATATAACCTTGTTAGCAGGGAGAAGACTCCTCAGTGTGATTATCCTGCTGAATACAAGGAGTTAGTCACACTGGTATTTTGTTTTGTGCTTGACTAGCTGATGATCTTTCCAAAACAACAGAACCATGACTGAGACCTCAGGATCACCCAGAAAGAGTAGTTTGAAGACTTGTGGAGGTGCCTGCATACTAAATTGTTGTAAATGAAGGGGAGTTATTCCATTTTTAGAAAAGGAATGTGGCTGCCCTTATTTTTGTTTGTGTAACAGTCCTGCAGTCTCTTCACAATTTGTACAGATGTGTTCAATTTCAGTCATTTGCTCTGTCAGTTTTTCTGATACATGGTACGTCATTTTCTTTAAGATGCCTAAGTGGTGGTGATTAGTGGTATATGATGAATGGACTAGGAAGCTTTACTTTAAAAGGAAGATTTCTGTGTGTGCTATATGTGAAAGTAAAACGTAGACTCTTCATTGTAAATTATATGTTGCAGTAGTTCCTGCTTCATGTTATGTTGAAGCACCACAGCCCAAACAACATTCAACATGTGCGGTGGTCATAAGGTATTAAAGTCGAAGCAGAGCGCCATATATCAGAGTGTCAACATCAGTAACACCCAGTCAGTTAATCTCTAGCAGCCTCTGGTACAAGTTAGATTACCCTGGAAGTGTGTGTGCAGTCTCTCTTTTAGCAGGAAGTCAATGTAAATATGAGCTTTCTGATGTAAAAACAGAAAACAGGGACTGTACTTTAAAATGCTGGAATGCTTCAGCTCATTTAGTTTGCTGAGTTTAAAGTGATAGCTCTTGAAAGATTAAGATCTGTCATCTCTTAGTGACTCTGCAAAGGAAGAGCAAACCATGGCATGATTTTCATGTCCTTCAAGGTGCAAGGACCTGACTGTGAAGAGCAGCTTACACTGGAATGTCAGAAAGTTAAGAGGGACTTTGGCATTAGCTTCTCAGCCAGTGAAACAGAGCTGGTGCAGGGATATAAATGGCTGCTAGATGCATGTGCTTAGCAATTCCTCATTTCCATTCTGAAAGATCTCCTTTAGTTACAAGTACTATGAGAACAAACATAGCTTGTAGATTGTGATGCAGTTGTAGGTTAATGTACCAAAATATTTCTACATTGTGCCTATGGAACTGCAAAAGTGACTTACAGTATGTATAAATAAATAAAGAGAGAAGCCAAGCTTCAACAGGTTATATCCAGTAGTGAAAGGTGGGTAAGTTCCATCAAGAATCTGAAGGTTCATACAGGACTTGTATTCCTTTGGCTTGCTCTGCCTTGCTTTGCTTTCCTTTCCACCAAGAAATCAAGTGGTTTAGCAGAGGGTGGAATTACAAGATCTAGATTGGAATCACAAAATCTGAGCAAAAGATGTATCTGTATGCGTAGTGCTGGACTAAAATTTATTCCATTAAACAAGACAGGCTCAGACCTTGAGAGAAAGTGTCAAGAAGCAAGCCTCCCACTCCTACCTCTCCCAGGAGGTTTCAATGTCTTGAAATACATGGAGGAGCATCCCAGGAGATATAAGCAGCCAGTTTGGTACTCCCTAAGCACAGAAAAATCTAACATTGCTTCTCCTTATATGAAGTTGGTGAGAAACTAAGCAGTATGACCTACTCTTATCTACATGTCTGCTTCCTCTGACATAGCTGTTTCCAGGATGTAGATTATGAGGAACAAATATTACCAGTTTTGTGTGCAATAGATAAATAGTTCCGTACACACCAATGACTAGTGGTCAATGGGTTGAGTCATGGAAGGTGGTCTGCAGATGAAATCTGGAACTATATTAAGAATTCATTTCAGTATTAGAGTAATTTTGATTAATTTAAATGGCAGCAATGATCCATTAGCTCTAAATATTTGGGAACCAGCTGCTGAAAGGCATTATGTCCCAAAGAAGTGCTGCTTTATGGCATCTAGGAAATGACCAAGATAGTTATGAGTTTGTGCTGGTTTGGGTTAAAAAGCTCCTGAATGACCAAGTAAATGAAAGAAGGTTCTGCTTGTGGAAGTAAAGGAAGAGTCAGAAGTATGGCAAACAAGGACACGACCCAATGTTTAAGGGATGGAATACTACTAATAATACTATGTCATCTTGGAAAAATTATGTCACCCTTGGAATCCAGGCAGTTACTAATCTTTTCTGGCACTGTGATATTATTTCAGTCATGCTACTTTTTGGGAATGCACTGCATTTATGGCATCAACATCCATTTTCTAGAACAACTAGCAGAATACTCACATGTAACTTCATTTTCTCTGTTTCTTTCTCAGAAATGTCAACATTTCCCTAGATGAATTTGTTTATACAGGATGATAATTGTTCAATAGTCTGGTACCATTTGTTTGTGCTTCAGACAGAATCCATGGTAAGGCTCCACTGTAGGAGCAGGCACATGTGTGGAGTAAGATAGTACTGGAGAATACCCACACTGCACTGCAGAAAAAAAACAGTTTTCTTGCCCTCTTTTTTGAAAGGGTAGATGGTAGAAATCATGTTGGTAAGCACTTCTTCTGACAGCTTTAATACTAAGGTTTTTTTGTTCTCATAACCATGAAGAAACATTAAACAACCAAGCCCTTAGAGATGGAGGTTTCTACTACAGGTTTCACTACAGCAGTGAATAGAGATTGTGTATCCCTTTTAAAACTATCAGTAGTTTTTCCAATAATGAGAAAAAATAAATCTAATACATTCAGCATTTGTGGTAAACCGAGTTTAGGTTTAAAATGAGTCATTCCTTTCTATTAGAGACAATAAAAAGGTATGAGGAATGGTAGACTACCATGCACACCACTTTATTTCGGCTTCATGAAAGACATGTTGGCCTTGCTAGACACTTAACTATATTGGCAGTGGCTCTGAGATGCCTTGCAATCAGGCATTATTTGATCAGGCAGTTCTTGTTGTACTGTACATAGCTAGAGAGTTGCTTTAAATACAATAAATAAAAGTAAAATCTTACACAAGGCAGCCCAGCTTAGTAATTGCTGTTTTGGAGCTCACGTCGCTGCAGTTATTTAGCTCAGCATTTCATCTCCAGCTGCAGCACAATTTTTGCCAAATATAGATAAATGAAGTTAAAGTTATTGGCAACGACTAGTTCTGTATCCCTGTTTCGAGTTCATAGATTTCATAGGAAAGACCTTCCTTTATTTTTGTAGCAAGCAATTGTTACGAACTCTGAACTTCTGCACGTTCCAGTACAACACAGTGTTTTCAGTTCTACTTTATCAGGCAGATACTGGTAAACAGAGAGAATGAGCAGGTTCCCTGTTTGAGAAATATACCACTTGAAATGTGAGGGAGGAACAAGCTCAGAAACTGAACCTCACTCAGCATATTTTAGGAGTTTATTGTAATCTCGATACTGAATTTGCAGACAGTGCCTTTCAGCATGTGATGTCTAACTCTACAGAGTGCTAATTTTCTTTCTTTTCTATGTAGTATGAGATGACCTGGTATCATGGTCTGCTGCAGACTGTTCCTCTCACTACAAACTATGTACAGATGACTTTCTGGTTTCTTTAGACTTTCTGTAGAGAATAACTCCTTCCATCTGAATTTAACAAATGAGACAATACAAATACAAACACACATACATGATTGAGGCATAATATTGAACATGCTCTAAGTCACTATAGAAACATCTATTATTAAATAAACTAAAAAAAGTAACATTTAGAAATATACTCCTATTTCTTCAGATTTGCTCAATTCTATTTCCTTCTCATTCTTGCAAACACATTAGATTGTTACTTTTACAGCTATCTTGTGTTTATCTGTAAACAAGTAAGAGAAGTCAGGAAATGCTGATGTTTCTCCCTGACCCACCTGGCTGCTTTTCCTTTGATCTACAATTCCTTCTGTTAAACAGCAACCAGAAATGTCCTACTCTCCAGAAAGCAGACTCTTATTTTATTTTGAATGGCCATGCATGGTAAAGCATATGTCAAGAACTGCTGTGAAATGGTCTAGATATGGAAAGGAGAAAGCTCTTCCTTCTTTATGTCCAAACACTCACCTAGACTTTCCACAGAGTTTCTATATTAAAGGCATATGCAAATCTTTTGTCTTATGCTACTTTTGCTGTGATAACTTCACTTGGGACCACAGCTTCAGAAGTAGTAAATTCTAAAATTACATTGGGAAGGTGCCTGAATTTGCTGGTGATATTTCAAAGGAAAACTGTACTTTCAGAATTAGGAGAGCAAGCAATAATTTTTATTTTTCTGTTTGCCTGTGAAATTGCCTGGTTCATGAAGAGTGATTGGTTTCAGCCAAAGAAAAAGCTTCTCCTTTTTGTGATTTCTCACCAGCTTTACCGACACTGTGAGTTTCACTTCACAGATCCTATTTTTTTTCCAAAAAACACTCTTTTTTTTTCCAAATAAAACTGGGGAGGTTCAATGAAGATACAGTCTAAATTGAAAACCACCACTCATCCCCCCAATTACCTGACAAAATAATTGCTGCTGATAGCACAGCCGCAGGTAAAAAAAAATATTTGTATTTGCCTGCATATTATAGAAGAGGGCAAACATATTTCATTAGTTACTACATCATGATTTTCAATAGATACTATGAAATGGTCCACTTTTCAGATTGCACTAAGTTTCCTTTTACTTTAGAAAGTTCAGCTAAGAAAATCTCTTAGCCCTTTTGAAATTTGTGGGGTCTCACAATGTAGGGTGTATAAGTTCTTACTATGATATAAATATAGTAGTTGTTCTTCGACTGGGCTTTTTCATTGAAACAGCTGAAGCATATGAAAAGTACAGCTAATTAGGAATGATGGGGGGGGTTCATCTAAGAAATGGTGAAAAGTTTTTTTCACTTTTGAAAATATTTTTCATACAAAAATAAAAGTTTTTTTAAGAGAAAATCTTTTTCCTTGAAGGATATCCTATGGAAAAAAGCTACTGTTTCCCATGCAGAAAAAGAAGAATATTTCTGCTTCACTGAAGAGCTATAAGACAGCAATAAATTTTCAACACAAAATTCAGGATTATCTTAATTGAGACCACTATTTAAGCCTCCTGTTCCCCCTGTAATGAGTGAATTATATGTATATTACAAAGCAGTAGATAGAGATATTACTCATTCTTTAGGTTTATAAAATGAATTGGTGCAGTCACAGCAGAATCGTAGGTTTTACATCCCCATCTCCTGTTCACAGTACTAAAAGAGCTGAAAATAGTATTTTAATGCATAGAGGAGAGAAAATGGAGATTTTTCCAGTATGATTCTCCTTTCTCATGAGAGCAACAAGTAATAGCAAATAACAGTTTTGATGTTAAAGCCAGTTTCTAAAGACTGTTATTCCCTTTATTAGTGTTTTTGAAACTTTTCACCAGTGGACTCAACAGTGGAGCATTTTTCTGAATATTTTATACCTGTATAACTCCAAAAAATGCAGCTATCCCTAATTTATACCCATAAATGAGGTAGATAGGGATCAGACTCACTGATCCCTATAGATCATCCTGTATTGAAGAGGAGATACTTCTTAGGGCTGGATGAGTATCTCTGGTTCCTACTGTCTCTCATGGGTTGAAGTTGCCTCCCTCAGATAACTGTTCATGATCATGGCTACTCATACATGTCATTGCCCATGTGGTCCAGAGTTTATTTTGTAATACCAGAGTCAAGCTGACTTTTGCTAAGAAGCTCAACAGGCCATGTTCCCTACACCTCTGCTGAAACCCAGGTATGGCCAGGCACGTTTTGGTGCCTTATGGTCAGAGGGTCAAATGTAGCCATTTCTCATTCTGGTTATTTTCCTCATAATTAATCAACCTGACTAGAAGGCTGATTTGGCTCATCAGCTAAGTAACTGGAAAGCAGAGAGAAAAAAACAGAGCCTTTCTGATATGGTGGCTACGTTCTTTGAGTGTATCCTTCCCGAAGAGTGGTTTACCACAGGGTCTCTTGTTTGTACATACAGGGCTGTTCTCCCCCTTTGAGAGGCATAACAACAATGTGATGTGAAAATAAAGTGAAAAAACTCTCAGGAATGTTCTTCTCCAAAGCACATGTGTACATGCAAATGCACACGACTGAGCTCGTTTACACACTGAGGCAAATGCAGGCATCTGCATGCACATGAACTCATGCCCTGTCACATTTGGCTTATTAGTCATCATGGTTAAATAATGTCCATAGCAGAAAGACCTGCAGTGCTGACACTTCCTCTGGCTGTAAAATATTTACTGTTCCTTTAAAACTGTGAATAAAAAAAAGGTTAGTCTGTATACTGAACACGGAGTAAAAAAAAAAATTTAAAAAATCCTTTTTTTATTAGAAAACACTTGAAACTTATCATGTGCAGCAGATGGGAGTAGAAAATGCAGCTTGAAGACAGTTATATAAATATATCCTTGATGTCTGTTTTGCTTTTCAATTTGCAGTGAAAAGTACAAAGGTAGAGTAGAGCGCCAGTCAGGGCTGCTCTGTGTCTCTTGATATCCATTCCAGATGTTGGCTAGACTTTGTGGAGCCAGGCTTATGGCACTGAGGCTGGAGCTAGTTGTCTTTTCCTCCAGGTGTGATGCTTCATGCTGATCCCCCCACATGCTAGCCTGTCTTATCCAAACACACTAAGCTCTGTGACAGGCATCTACCACCTTTTTGACCAAAATTCACCTCCCTTCCCCCCCCCCACCTCCGTGCTTTCCACCCACCCCAACTTCTTTCAGCTTGATGGGCTCTGCAGACAAGCCCACTTGTCCCTGCCTATCATTCTGTCACTTCAAAAGTAAGTCCCCCTAAAAAAATGAGCTCTGACGTGGTTCTCAAATAATGCTAGTCAGTTAGTAGCTGCTTTGAATATTCCTCTTTGTGTTTTGAGAGTGTCTGGAGGTACTATTTGACACCGAGCATGTCTGCCAAGCCTCTAATGGTAGTTCTCTGTTTGTGCATGCTTGTAAAGGATTTTACACTGTAATATTTTAACTCCCTGATTAAACATTGCTAAGAACAGAAGTATATCATAAATCTTGCAGGCGCCAACTCCATTTATCTGAATGTTAGTTACTGTCTACGGTGGGTAAACAAATTACAGCAGAGTTTATTGCAATATATGGGGCCACGATGTAGCTCTATTAATATCTTGTACCCCCTGGAAATATATTGTTGGCTCACAGTCTGAAATTTCTCTCCTGAACAATTAAAAACAAATTCTGAATGGAGGGTGGGAGGGTGCGTGTGAGAGGGAGGGGGAAGCATTAGGCGCTTTCAAGGGGAAACTTGCTGGGAGTAACAATAATGAGCTGCAATATCAAATTACTACTATCCTGGGTTTGAGGTCAGTACATACTGAGCTAGTTGTAAGATATTAAAGTAGAAACTTTTCTAGTTTGGAATGCATTAATGCTGCTAAAGCTGCCAGCAAAGCAGCTAGAAAGCATTTGAGTTGGAGAGGGCAGAAACAAAGGAGAATGTTAACAAGCAAGAGCATTGGAGTCTCTTCCTTCCCCAGCTACATGCAGCACGTTTGCAGAGCTCATTCTCATAAACACTAGCAGGTCTGAGACATGCAGATCCTCTACTTGTAGATAGGAGGTGAGCACTAGAAAAGTTGAAATATTTCTGAAGGCATCTACAAAAATAGTCGCTTCTACTTTTTACCAGTTTTCTTAGCCTATACCAGTAATCCCAGTTACGTGAATTTATTGCAATCAATGGAAGCTCTGTCTTCTCCAAGTGCAAAATAAATGACCGATTAAAGTAGGAAATTAAACTTTTGGCAATGCTACCTGGAGGTTTTTGGGAGGATTAGTTTAACCCCATTTAAGATCGTGATACAGTTCAAAATCGAAATAGGACCAAAGAAAAAAGTGCTATCAGTTTTAAGAAAAGTAATGGCATCTATTAAAAATAATTAAACTTCTAAAAAAACTGGAACAGGTTCAAGATAAAAATAGAATGTGCAAATCCCTGATTACTTTTGATGTTACAGAAGTATCACTGTTATGTGTCCTAGTGCATGGAGTGGTGGCTAACAGGCTGACTATTATTGGAGCTATACCAGTTGCAGATTACTTAGAGTGGTGCAGTCACGATGGTAAAATAAAATTAAGTAATGGTTGCTTCCCTAATTCTGTACTAATGCCTGCAGGGGGGGGCTGGCACTACAATCTCTGACACAAACTGACAACCCTGACATCATGTCCAGAGGGTGCAGGTACAGTTAGTTGCTCTCTCCCTTCCAGAAAACCACGACACATCAACATTTTACAGACTGGAAAAGAGTTCATTATTTGCCAGGGCAGGGCAGGATAATGTTCCAATGTTCTTAGCTGGGCTCCAGTGGCCAATAACACAAACACCATCCTTCATAAAAGCAGCTGGGGCTTCGTAAAAATAGAAATCCAAATATTTGTAAAGATTTTGCATGTTGTCAATACTGTAAACCATCACATGGTATTGTATAGCAACTGGTGAAAATATGTCTGTAGGTAATAAAATTAGAACCATGGACTTTTACCTTAGTCTTTCCATCAAAAAAGAAGTAAGGCTAAATTAATTGTTGGCCTTTTCCTACTAAAGCCAATGCATTTAAGTCAGGGATGAACTCAATTATGAGATTCTTAAAGAAACCCAAGTGCTATGTTTGTGTCAGTTTGTAAAGATCTTGTTTATATACACTCATTGCTTGATTCAACAACTTGTTCAGCATTCTGGCCTGATCCACCAAAGCATTTAATCACATGTGCAGGCATGTAGGTGATTTCTTTCACATCAGTTAAACTATTTATATGCTTAATGCTAAGCACATTGAAAGGCCAAGCCTGCAATGGAATTATTTTTTTCTTTTAAATGCCATGCAGGAAAAGCAATGCAGTTTTCAAAGGTAGTGTCAGGGCATGTACCATCTCATCACTGCAAAGAGAGCCTGAAGGTGCTGAGCCCTACTTGCTCATGCTCTGATTGACTCCATGCAAGTAAGGAGCTCCAAGTATCTCTCACAAGGTGTTTAGGACACATCTCTTGATCACTGAGGTGGAAGGTTCAAATAAAGTGTGTCCTGACTTCCAAAAACATAGGAACATTTTAGGAATAAATTTTGATTCTGCACCCTGAAATATTTTGAGTAATCAAACCAAGACTTCGGAAAGTGTTCTGATCCTGGAAAGACTCACCCTCTACAGTCCTGTGAAGTAGGGGAGTGTTTGTCAGAGGGATGCCAAATAAACCAAAGTGTAATTTCCTGTGGTTGAGCATTTGCACCTCAACTGGAACTTATTAGGAAGGTTTGAATCTAATAACTGGGAAAAGAGGGGCAGGAAGGGTCACTGGCTTGCAGAGGTTCTTTGGAGAAGTCAGTTAACTGGTGAGGGGACCCTATGGGGACATCAGATCATATTTTGGCAACAGCTGAGAGCTGGGAGAGCAAGATAGGAAAGGGGAGGAGGAATGAACTTTTTAAAGCTGATTGAAGGAAAACAGCAGAACGGGACAGTTAAGTGTAGGGAAAGGCTTGGGCCTGAAGAGTAAGGAGGGTTTGTCTGCAGGCTTCTCACTGGAAGAATGGAAAAGCAGAAGGTAGACTAGCTGGTATGTTAGCCTCCTCAGGAAGCTCCCCATAGCAGACTATGCAGAACCACCAAAGGGCTTACATCTTAACTGGTCCTGAAGAGAGGCGGGAAAGGTTGTGGTGGAGACTGAGGTGAGCAGGGAAAAATAATCAAGGTGTGCAGTGCATCTTAAAATAAGAAAGCTTAAAAGGAACTATGGGAACAAACAGAAAGAGCTGGTACTTGGGATAGCTTGTTGAAGTACATGCTGGGGCATATGTGTGCGAAGGACATAGAGAATGGCTTTGTATTGAGATGTCAATAGCTGTCTGGTAGAGAAAATGAAAAGGCTCCCAGTAAGGATGGCTTCATCCTATGATATATGATAAAGAAATTTTGAAGAAAATAAAAAAAGGGAAATGACAAATGGCAGTCCTGCCAGACTGAGCAGTTGTGACATGAATTATTTATACTTTCCACCCCATTTTTAGAGATCAGAGAGAGAGTCTTTTAAGACTCATCCATCTGGTGAATTTCAAGTTTGGGTGTCATTCATGGTATAGAAAGATGATCTCTTGATTTCTTATTTGCAGACTCAATGACAAGAGACAAGTTTATCAAACACCCAAACAGGTTTGAATGACTTCTTGGACCTTTGATGATTTTGATCTCTTTACACAGTATTCAGTGGCATAATCATGGACTGGTGAGAATGATGAAGGTTGTCAGAAGGGATTGTATTGTTTATCGGTACTATAATACTAAACTGTGTTCTGACTATGTACTGGATTTTTGTGAATATTCACCAGACATGTTAACTGGCAAAAGTATTTTGATGCACATTGTGTAATAACCATTCCAAATGTGGTTGTCAAACTCACAACTGTTAGCATTTGCAATGAAAACACTATTACTTTAATTAAATCAAGGAACAAAACCCAGTAATACAGTATCTAATGTTCAATCCCAATTTCTATGACTTTTGAGGTTTAAAGTGCCCTGAGACTTTCTGGCATCTGTCAAAACAAAATCACATTGTAAGCAGTGTGTATCTGACTCAAATCAATGTTCTTTTTGCTTAGTCAGCAATGGAATTTTGGATTGAGCTTTAGAGCCCATGCACCATTTGCAAGATCCATTCATTAATCTTTTCATTACTACTTTCCCAGACGTTTTCTAGAGCAATGCTGAGTTTTAAGATGGAGAGAATCAAATGAAGTAATAGGTAAAAGTTATTTCAAGTGTAGTGGCCTGCATGGTAGAAAGCATGGAAATGCTCATGAGAGAAGGAAATGAAATGAGCCCATGGCCTAAACCACAGATGTATTGACCAGTGAAAATCACAAGTAGAAAATAAATCAAGCAGTGCTAACCATAAAGTTACAACATCTGGCTTATGAAGTCACTTATCTACAGAGCATTACATGCTGGAATGATATAGTAGACAAAATATCACATAGTTTTCCTAGCACTTACACTTTCTTTAACCATCCACTTTTCATTGCTATTTAAAGACATTGTGCTAGGTGACCTTTGATTTGACCTTTGCATTGTTATTCTCAAGGTCAGTCATGGGAACACCCTGTCACACAGATCTCTTCACATGATTTGGTGACAAACATATTTGTACTCAATCCCCACAACTCATAAAACCTGCCACCAGCTTAAAAGAAATAAAGATTGATTTATATAGATTAATTGTATGCTGGGAATACTTCCTTCAGGTCTGTCTTCAACTGTTAATTCATTCTGTATCTTTGTGATGAATTTTCATGAGTTTTATTGTTTAAGATCCACATGTATTTTCCAAGGGTTGTGGTTTTAGTCTTTTCCAGTGGATATAAACAAATTGACACCTTTTTTTTATTTTATTTTAGTAATTTAAATGAGATTTCCGTGTTATGAGCTATGTCACCGAAGTTCTGCTTGTGCTACATACTGAAAGATAGATATGGTACTGCGTGATACAGATCTTCAGTGGTTTCATCAAGTCTCCAAAGGATACCGTTTTTCTCCATGAAGATACAGGGAACCCTGGGGATATTGAGGAAAAATACCTCAGCCAGCACTGGTGGAGAAATCCGTAACATGCTGTTTCACTGATGCAATAGTGAGAGCTGTCCCCATGGCCTGCAGCTAGGCTGAGGGAAGGACAGTGCCTGCACCCCTGAGCTGTCTGTTCCTGTTTCCCTGTGGCCATGAAATGCTGCAAGACGAACTTGATGGTTTCCCCACCGCACTCAAGGAGTCCACAGATAATTTGGTCCATGATGGATGCTTTAGAGAAGGTCAAAAATGTCCCTGCATGTATGGTATTTTGGCATGATCCACATAAGCAGCTAAAATTCAGGTCTGTGTGAAGACTGCCTGTTGTAAAATGGAGAGCATGTGACAGAATCACTCTCATGACTGCAACAAGGGGAGCCAGTGTGTTAAGAAAGGAACACATAGCTGCAGGCTAGATGAATTAATTTTTCTAGGACTGCGTGTGTCACAGCCTTGATAAAGCTCAGTTCTCTTTGTACATTCCAAGCTGCTGTGATTTGGTAATATTACAAGATATCTAAATGTTTTAAGCTTTCTTATGTCTCAGTAAGATTTAGCCCCTCTTTCTGGCAGACTTCTTTGATATGGTTTTATCTACTATTGTTTCAGAAAAGCAAGACTCCTACAGCCCATCTCCTCCTCCCCTACTTGTCCACGCATATCTTTTCACAGAACTCCACATTATGATCAATATAAACTTGCAGTTTCTCTTCTCAAAGATACAGGATAGCTGAAGTGAACAGATGGGTAGCAAAACCCATCACAGTTCACTTCAGCTAGCTTTAGAAGTACACATCAATGGACAAAACATTTCCACATTCAACCTCCTGCTCCAGTTTCCTCTTTACTTGGGATGGTTTCTGCCCTTGGATCAGAGTTTTCTGGGTTGTCCATGACATTTCTCTAGTTTCAGGTCTGAATGACTGAGTTTTTCTCAGTCCTGTCTGCTCCCTCTTTCTTTCCTCTCAACTGACCTCAGAGGAAACAACGTTTCCCATACCTCAGGTGATCTTTAGATAAGGTGTATCAGATGATCTGTTTCTTGGTAACTAATCTGTAGTTCAATTACTATCTTCCCTGGGAATCAGACTTGAAATAATAATTTGCTCCAGATAGTTGCCATCTTTTATCGAAGTCTGTTCCGTTAAAATGGAGGATCATCAAAGTGTAATGGCTCATTATTTTTAACCATGAGCCAGGTGCAAGCTACTTTTCTGTCACCTACTGTGGGTTTTATGTCAACATGGAAGCAAAGGATCAGAAGAAGGAGCCGAGCTTGCCACATTCCTGGAACTTGCATCCTGACAGATGTCCATAAGAAATATTCCAGTGTCAAGAAGAAATCATAGCTAGAGAAATTCCCTAAACTGTCTCAATCTGAAATGCTGTTTAACCATATGTCTTGTTATAATTAGCACTGGTAGGATGCATATATTCCAGATCTGAGTTGATAAAATATATTCATTTTGATAGGATGATTTTAGAGAAATCTAAAATATTTTCTGCCTGTGTGTGGAATGTAATTGTCATTGCCAGCAATCTGAAGTCAGTATATTTAAGATGCAAGCAAAGATGCAGAAAATGGTGTCTCACTTCACTGAACACAGTGATATCGCATGGCTTCACCATGTCCCCATCCCTGCCAGCAGTCTGCAGGAGTCTGTCCATCTCAACGTCCATCAACCAAGAACAGGTCCAGTTGCCTTCTACAGTCAGTGTGAGAGATCCTGTCTGTTGCAGAACTGATTAGCTCTCACTTCACAGGAACATGCCTATTCCTTATTTATCAGTGATATGAATCCCTACATATCAAGCTAAAATTATTTTTGGGTGAGATAGGAACAGATTCCAAATTAAGTTATGAATTACCTAATCATTATAAATGCCTTGCACTTGAACGTGTGCAGAGCATACATCCAAGCTGGATGGGCAGTTCATGGACTCAGGGATTGCAATTCACATCTTTTTCACAGACAAGATTTGGGAGGAATGAACTTTAGAAATTCTAGTTTAGCAGATCCAAGTCCTGAAAAATATTTAATCTGGGATTATAGTGGAAACATATTGAGTGAAGAGACCAGTTAATTGTTATCACTGTCATTCTTATGTAAGAAGTGCCTTTGGCTGCTTATGTGAATGGAATTAGACCATAAATTCTTGACAACTTTAACACATGCTACCTGAATACCCATCTGTTTAGCTTAAGAACAAAAAAGGGGTTCATTAATGTAGTATTGAATAAATTAGCCATTCTGCTATATGTGTTGAAATGTGTTACAATATTTAACACTGCTTCCTTTTTTTGAAAAAACTGCATCTTAAAAAGCCTGCTGTAGTTTTCATATGAAAACCAAACAGCAAATTGGATCTGCATCTAACAAAAGAAATTCATGTTTTGAAGTTGCAGAGTGGTGGCTGACCACTCATACACATGGGCTGACTAGAAATGTTGCTTAGAAACACCACGTTATCAAAGAGAACCCAACATCAGGTTGGAGTGTTTCCCAGACAGCCGGTTAGTGGTGATAATTTGCAATGGAAAATTCTAATATCTGTTCCAACATTTA
Organism: Hemiprocne comata; assembly: GCA_020745705.1. Classification (NCBI taxonomy): domain Eukaryota; kingdom Metazoa; phylum Chordata; class Aves; order Apodiformes; family Apodidae; genus Hemiprocne; species Hemiprocne comata. Next base: position 89,612,529 of record CM036588.1, read on the forward strand.
TTTTCTAGATCTTCTTACTTTTCCCTCTTCAGATTATTTGTCATTTCACTTTACAGTTTTCTTCCAAACTCTTATTTGGAAGGTAGCTTAGAGGTATGTGAACTATGTTTTTGGATTTGTAGGTGCTTCAGCAAGTATTAAGAAAATGTTGTTCAGCAGAGTAAAATATATGGAAACATATTTTATTTAAAATATATATGAAAATATATGGACTTAGCTAGATTTAACTGTATTGATTTCTCTGTATAACTTAATAGTACCCACTCATCATGGACTTTTTCTTTCTAAAGATCTCAGGAGGTTTTACAATTTCTGTACAAATACAGCTATCAAGAAGTTGCAGTCCCCTCCTGGGTAGAACAAGAGGATGATTTTATATTTTCAAACAGAAGTAGTTAACAAAGCAGGGCAACTAAAGGACATTTTTCTTGTCCTCTGCAAGCAGAAAGATTTAACAAATTCCCCTCATAATAGTATGTTGTCTGCTCTTCTGGTCCATGCCAGGACCCACAGGATCTGTCACTCCAACCACCACAGCTGGAGTTAGGAGGAAACAGATCACACTGGGACATACAGAGAAAGGTAAGCTCCAAGCAAGTTGGGTCCTAGGATGTTTAAATTTTATACATATTTACAAGTTAAATATATGTGGTTTTGTGCATATACATATATTGAACACTATGTATTATAGAAGAGATTTCTCCCCAGCCCCCTTGGAAGAACGCCTTTTAACCCAAAGCTGAGCCTTTTTGTTGACCCAGGGACAGGAGTGCCATCTACTGAGTCTGCCACATGAGTTCACACTTTGTCTGCCAGGGTTTCCTGAAGGTCCTCAGGGGAAGTGCCCAACCAGAGCACAGCAACTTCTCTTTTTCTGAGGAACAAACCTTTTTATTAAGCATGTACTGATGGACTGTGAGTTGTTGGATTTCCCCATCAGCCCTTCTTACTGCCAAACCCAAGTCTCTTGTAGGTCTTTCACTACTTGTTTTTTTGTTTTGTTTTGTTTTGTTTGTTTGTTTTGTTTTGTTTTTTAAATTCAAAGTGAAACATCCAAAGTAATGCCATAATATTAAAACTTCTTCCCTGATCAAGAGGTGGCAAAAGACAGTGACTTTTTTGCTTCTATCTTAAAATAGGACAGTTCTCTTCCTTGAAGTCACCATTGAATCATGTGCAGACAGACCTCAGCCCTCATCTACCCCTTAATTTGCATTTAAAGTTTGTTCTGAAGAGCAAAATAGAAGTTTAGGTTTTATGGGTAAATAGAAATGTCGAGAATGGCAGGAGCGTGTGAATGGTAAGTTTAAGGAACTGCAGGTCCTGTATACTGCACATTGTGTTTTCAAGGCCACACAGGGATGTGCATCTCCCCGTCGCTATAAGACTACTGCCAGTTTCAGTGTAGTAAGCACAAACTGAAATGTTTGGGTTACTTACAATATAAATGTCCCCTGCCAGAGATATCCTTCATGTGGGAAGGTGAAAATGAGTTGTGAAAACAGAGAGTAGAAAACGTAGATGACAACAGTATGTGAGTGAGAGAAATGCCACAGAAAAATAGTAGAAAAATGCAGATCCACATTTAAGATTTCTGTTTACTCTAGAGTACTAAAATGCAGTTGGTACAGTCTATACCATAGATTAAGGTATGTCAATGTTCCCAAAGTACGGAGAGGTGAGTCACCTGAAGGACAACAACGAAAAAGGTGTGTGTCTGCACAGGGCAGAAGCTCACACCTCTTTCCCCACAGTTCTTGCTTTGTCTCCAGCATCCAAATGCTGAGTTCCAAGATCACAGAGGAAAATAAGTATCTTGTAGTTCTTTTGTTGATCTTATCGCCTCTAAAGCTCTTATAGCCCCCTGTGGTTACTGCAGCGTGAGCAGTCACTGCTCTGGGACAGCATCCTGTCCTTGTGGTGCTCAGCTGTAGGGTGAAGAGCAACACTGGTGTTATACAGCCACCACTGACCACAAGCCAGGCTGGATCTGCTCCTGTAGATGCCACAGAATGAGTTGGAGATTGCAACAGTGATGACAATTTTTCTTTTATCAAAGAAAAGAAAACAACTGGGTGATATCTGGCTGAAGAAGATTTCACTGGAGCTCACACTCCCAACCGGATCATGGTGCATATAGGGTTGAATTGGCGGGGTCCAGGATAGCTTCACAATTGTGTGTAGGGCAACAAAGTCAGAGCTGGGTTGATCTGGGATTAGCAGGCATGCCAATTAATGCCATACTGCTTCTGTTTTGCTTCTTTCAGATGAACCATGGATCCCTTCACTGTGCTGTGCTGAACTAAAGGGAATTTCATCTTAGAGCAATATTAGTTCAGGCAACTTTGTCCTGGCTTGATGGCATGATGTAACTATGTCTTATGTCTCACTAAAGATAGGTTATCCCATCAGGGAATAAAAACCATTATATGCACTTTAGATTGCTGTTAATCCAGCTCAGATTCTGGCTCTTACCACTTACTTCAAGACATTTCCATTGGATTTGAAACTTTAAGTTAGAACAAAACTAACCCCACACATTTAAAATAATGCACAAATGCAGAGGGATAATTCAGATCTGTGTACAGGAAGATGCCAAACAGAGATAAAGAGACAAGAGGTCATACTGATGATGGCCTTGTTCACAAGAAATAGTGTGGGTGACTCAGTCCTGAGCATGGGAATGCAGTGACTGGGGATGCGGCAGCCAGAGCCCTGCATTTACCATGGCTCTGGCCCCATCCGCTGGCTTTAAATAGCAGCCTGCCACTGCTGCAGATTGATTTATCTCTGATGAGGGTTAGCATTGCTATCAAGGAGGAGCAGGGTTTAGGCATTTCTGTTTTTTAAAAGGATAATCTTATTTATTGTTTTATGCTTTTAAGAACATTATGGCATACACTTAACTTTAGAGAAGCAAAGAAGCCCATTGTACAATCATCATCACAGCATTTTTAGAGGACTTGATTCCCTCTAAGGTCAATCTACACGTACATATGCATACACAAGGAAATAGAAATGTATGTAAATATATAGGGATACGGATACACACACACACTTATATATATGTGTGGAACTTAGTTTTGTTAATAATGGTTTTCCATTGGCTTCAACAGGGGAGGTTAAGGACTTAGAGCCTATCTAATCTTTGTGTTCACTGATGCTAACCTTCCTTTTGAAACTTAAATTCTGTGTGTTCTAATTGTGCTCAAGTTTTCGTGCGTCTGGCGTAATTATGTCCATAAGGCCACATTCAAATTTAGTCATGTATGGAGTAAAAGCTCCTTGTACTGACAGAAGAAAAAAGTGCTCAAGGAATAGTTAAGATATTTCAATACTTGGGGCTGTGACATATTAAAAAATGTGTGGGTTTTTTGTTTTGGAGGGGGGAAGTTTATATCTGGTGATATTTGCCAACCTAGGAACTTTTTGTTGTGTACAATCCTACCAGATTTTACATTCATGGAACACACATCATTGTAAATACTTCTTTGATCAGGAGCAGGGAAAATTTCTCTTTAACTCTCTATGCTTTTTTCAATGAATTCAGAGGGTTTTTTTGCTGCAAGGGTTTAATCTAAACAATAATGGTACATTTTCAAGTAAGCACTTTAAAAATAACATCTTTCCTTTCAAAGGTTAAACATTGGTGAATTTCTTAGTTATGCAAAAACCTTCTTTCCAGTACTTTCAATTCTATTTCAAAATTTCTGCATCTCTTGTGAGCTTGCTCATGAACTATTGAAAGAACACATCATTCTAAGAATAATTATTTTTGAAGCAACTTACAAATATTTTAAGATGTACAATAGATTATATAGATTAACATCATTGTTTAAGTATTTTTAATTGCTTCCGTTTTACATAATTTTAATTTTATAATCCCAGTGCTGGACTAGCAAGTGGTTCTTTCAGGAAATCACTAGGTGGTGCTGTTATACATAGTCGACCCAGTAATTTTTCTGTTTGAGCAAATGGTCAGTTTTGAGAAGAAATACATAAGGCTTGATACCTTATTAGAGGGACTTATAGGAGCAAAAGAGGGATTTGCTCTATGCTTCTCTGATGCTTTAAAGTTTTCAGACAAAGCTGCTTACTGCCAACGAGGCTTTGGTGGGGGTGAAAGAACTCTTGAAGAAGAGATGTATATTCAGTTCAGCCTCCACCCTTTCAGTGTTCATGCATGCATGGAAGTAAATGTGCAAGCTAGAATATCCCCAGATTTTCTCTCACTTTTTAATTCTTATTCACTAGGAAGCTGACCTATAAAGCCTTCAGACACTGCTGCTTGGAAAGGGGAAACATCAGTACCACAGTGAGACACTGATGGCCTTTCTTCTTAAACTGAGTGACGTAATGTAGACATACTCACTTCAAGTGAACCTGGACTATACACATCAGCAAGTGATATATTTCTCTGAGTGGGTATCAATTTAGCACAGAGGAAATGGCAGTCATGTCCACCTACCTTTCTTTTCCCCAGAAGAGTAGTTGGGGAGAGAACTGGAGCCCTGGTTCCAGTTCAGGCACTGGTTTGTGCTGTTGCAGGACGTTCGGGTAGAAGTAGATTGCAAGAATAGCCCAGGGCTGAGTGGCTGGACAGAATGAGAATGGAAGTGCTTAGGGACATGGTTTAGTGGTGGTCTTGGCAGTGGTAATTTTATGGTTGGATTAGTTTAAGATCTTTTCCAACCTAAATGTTTCTATGATTCTATGAGAGAGATAGGACATTTTCCTCCAAAAGTTTGATCCTAGCTCAGTCTTGGTGAGACTACATATTCCTTTGCTCTGCAATGCTCTTGTAAAATGTGTATGATATTTACATAGAAAGTAATAATTTACTGTAGTGCTTGCTTACCTGTTCAGCTCAAAGGAATAATGTTGATACTGTGAATTTGCCAAAGATCACATTGGTAACCAGTTTAGTTCTATCTGATAGTATTATTAGTTGTAATTGATCTGTGGGATGTGTGAAACAGAGGAAGAATTTTAGCATCGTCAATATGACAAGAAAGAAAACACCATTTTAAAGTTTATGTATGCAACTTTAATTCAATCTCTTTCCCTATGTTAATAATGACAGCTGATAACACTGGTGACTAGAAACCAATTACCTCTTTACATAGTTCCAAATTTTCAAATAGTAATTTTGTTTCTGGTGTTCAAAAATACCCCAATTTCAGAACATTATAGAATATATGTTTACAATTGAAACATACTTCCATACCAACTGAATTTTTTTTCCAAAATTTATATGGTATGATGGACCATGTTTAATTAAAGAGTATTCGTATCTTTTATTTTAAAAACATTGTCACCTCTGCTCTTAAACAAGTACGTAATTTAATTTTTTCAAATTTTTGCTTCAGAATCACTCTTTTATTTAGTACATCAGACAGGGTATGCAGTTGCTTGAAAATTGTTGGTAAAGAACACTCTCTGAAGGACTTTGCCTTATAAGTGTCCACAGACAAAGAGACAAGGGGTGGCAGGAAAGACAAAATGCTTTCTAGCACAAGAGGTGCACTGCCATGCAATTTTACTCTGTGGTAAGAGCTCTCCATCAGAGATCTTTTGTGACTACCCAAACATTATTTAAACCTCCAGTTCTACTCTTGGCCACTAACTGTGCCTTCCTTATTCATAGGGAGCTTAACATAGGATGCTCTTACAGGTTTACAGGAATGTTGACTGGTAATGGGTACAACTAATACTAATTGTTGCTGTGTTTGAATACATGAAGATCTCTAAAACATCTATTATTCTGAGACATTTTACTCTAGATGTCTCAAATGAGGACCTTCAGTTGGCAAACTCTTCTAAATAGAAAATTTTAGTTTTAATCTCTCATGTATTCCAAACTTGCAAAAGAAAAACAACAACCATGTTTGCCCCCTCCCTGGAGGTGTTCAAGGCCAGGTCGGATGGGGCTCTGAGCAACCTGGTCTAGTCGGAGGTGCCCCTGCTCATAGCAGGGAGGTTGGAAACTGATGATCTTTAAAGTCCTTCCTAACCTTAACTATTCTATGATTCTATGATTCTATGTTCTAATGAGGTGTCAGGCAGATATATTAATTCATGTTTAGGAATAATTCAGTTACTGTGGTGACCAGCTGGATATAATGCCCAGAAGAAAATTAATAATCCTATATTCAGAACATGACTTTATACCATCACATATTAAGTGAAGAAGGCAAGGACAATGAGAAGAATGATTGAAGGCCCTGTACTAAAATAGGAGGTGGTGCAGTAATACCATCTTGCACTGCCTCCTCTTGCCTCCCGAAGGAGAATGCATTGAGGTTTCATGGACAATGCCCATTCTGTGGAATGCTATCTTTTGAGTGGTAGGTTGTGTAATAGCGATGGCTTTTGTATACATTTGAATGCATTCATTAAGAAAATATAATTTAATAACTACATTACAGTCAGTGTATGTGTGTGTTCAGCCAGATACGTGTTCATCTGCATTACACAACGCAATCTACATTCAGAATTACATTTTCGTACAGGGAAGATCCAAACATAAAGCATAAAACAGGAATAGTACTGGTTTAAAGTTTTTGTCTAAAATCTAATTCCATAACAAATGTTTTCTGTTCATAAAAAATTTCTAAGAGAAAGAAGTGTCAGTCTTTGTATGACAAAAAATTAAAATCTTCATGTTAACAAGGAAAAAGCCCAGCCCCCTTTCTTTGGAACAAGGAGGAAAAAAAACCTCAGCTGTTACAGATCCTGAGATTTCCAGCTTATTGAAGCAAAGAAAAAAAGTTTCAGACATGACCCTTCTCCCCACACACCTTATTCATTTTTTTTTCCAGATGCTTCCAATGGAGAGGAAAAATGTAGTTATCTAGCTCAGTGAAATGTGGCTGGTTGGTTCCAGATTTTCCTTTTTCTGCCGTTTTATTCCGATAACACTTGCACATTCATTTGTATTTCACACGTGCCCTGGAGACCTGTAATAACAATATGACTGTATATTGTTCAGCTGATGGAATTTTTTTGTATGAGATGCCTTGTTTGCCCTGCACAAAGTGAACTCTATTCAAACAAATGTGTATATTAAAGTTTTTAAGCCACACCATGAGTGGTAACAATTTGGACAGAGACCAGCGACTTGAATAAATGCTTAAAATTTCTTGCTTGTCATTGCTATTGTTATTCAAGACCACATTTCCAGAGGTTGGCACTTATTAGCCAAAATATTAAGGACTACATTGTGTTGTCAGGAGTAACTTTAATCTGTTATAGGGGTAGGCTTACGGGGCACTGCTCTTCAGAGAGACAGTTGTGAGGCGTTATGTCTGTCTCCTGATTTGTACTAATTTCTAGCAGTAGTAATTGATTGCTGGTCTTTTTATACATGGGTAACTGTACACATATGGTTAGCTATTCTGGCATACAACAGAAAAATGGATCCACTGCATGTCTGTATGCTCCACAAAGGGAATATGGAGCATAGTCATGTTACAAAATGCTCTGCATCTGGAGTTAAGGCAATAGTTGCTCACAAAGGGGTGCAAGCCACACAATAGGCTACTTTTCAGTAATTACTCTTGAGTTATTTAGGCCCCAAGTGCATATAAAATGAATTAAAAGAAATAAATTTGAGTTGAAGGTATTATATCCCTCTCCTCTTAATTTCTGTGTAAACCTTTAAAAAATCCCAGCACCCTGCTGTTTTGGAGAAACAAACCTAACTGCATCGAGCATGAACAGAGAGATTGGCTGGTTTGAGTTCAGTCACAGACTGAAAGCTCTGCAGAAAGCAGATGAAAATTGACCCAAAAAGAACATAACTGAGAAACATGCAAGATTTCAAAATGCTTTCCTATTGTGGCTTTAATAGGTAGGATTTTTTTCTCTTTATTTCTTTAGGAAATCGTGATTTTTATCATTCTCTAAAAAGTGTCAAACCTGAAGAGATTCGTGCTTATTTTTTTTGCCGGCTTCCTTACTTCTTACCTCACAGAATCTATCTCAAGCCTGTACTTTTAATTTAGATTATGAACCCTTTGTGGCAAGGACTTTGATTCTTAATCATCAGTAAAATGTTCAGTGTCATGTAGATAATACACATTTAGAAAAGATTTTGTCAACCGCATTTGCTTGCTGGCTTGAGTAAGTGTCACGCTGGCATAGCAATATGCTTCTGGATGAGGGATTATAAAATTATAGCTAGACTTTCATCCTATATTTCACCGTACGTCTGAAACAGACATATCTGACACCATCACTGCAAAGGTGACATGTGAAAGTGCTGCCTGACTGGTCAAAGTGAACTGGCACAATATCAAAAGTGTGGCTTTGATGTGTGTCTGTGTGTGTGCGTGCACCTTGGTGTGCAAGCCTGCTCAGCATCATGCTCTGGACATCATGCTCAAGACTTGAACTGTGCAGCAAGTCCAGAACAGATTCCTTAGGGCCTGGAAACCAAGTTAGGGTTTTTTTCCCTTTCCATAATTTGCCAGTGGTGGAGCTGCAGGGGTATATATGCCAGCAGGTATAGCTCTTTTCTAGGATCCCTCCAAAATTGTCTTAGGGATGGTCCCAACTGAAGGGAGACATTCTCATTTCCCATGTATTGCATCTTTACACAAAAAGAAAACTTTGGCTTGTCCTACATGCATTTCTGAGCTGTGCCTTCTTCTTTGTGCCTTCTTCTGCGCAGCGTGTTCCAGTCGGAAAGCCATGTTTGCTTCTGAGACATGTATTTTCATTCTAAAACTACTTTTTCACAAACCTGCAAGAAGTGACCAGAAATGGATGAAACCTGTAATTTTTTATCAATGTCTGTTCAAGTTAATACCTCATGTTATCATTGTCTCATTTGTCCTTTCCCTGCATTTCTCCCCTCTTTTTTATTCATGAATTATATTTGTCATGTCCTGTCAAACACAAGATTACATGGATTTTCTAGGGAGGAATTTTAGCTTTACTCAACTGTGCAGTGAGCACTGTATTTTTATATACATAATATAAAAATTCATAGCAATAAAAATCTATGGCATTTGTTCTAACTAGAGCCATAATTTGGTATGCATATGAGCTTTTTACTTTGAATGATGATATATACATGGTAAAGCACATACTTGGGATCTCTGTCACACGCTGACATTTGCTGTGGTCCTGATGCCCGAAATGGCCAGCTCACTCTGCTGGCCAGTTGAAGAGGGAAGGGCCCTTTTCACTCCTGCATTTCTTTTGCACTGATTCTTACCTGAAGGTAAATTCTTTACTTAGGCTGCAGTTGTGGTCAGCCAATTTGTGAAGAGGAGGAAGAAAACTCCTTTTGTTTCTTCACAGGCCTGTTAAAGATTTTTCTGCGGAACACTGGAAACAATTGAGTTATTGTGGACTTTTGTAAATGCCACTTAGCAGCTTTGAGAGTTTTGCTGTCTTTCCTCATTCTAGCTTTAGGGCCTCCATAAAAAAAATTCCTTGCACGAGAACTCCCAGTGAAAACTAGGTTCTTCTCATCTCAGTTGGGATTTCATTTCCAGCAAAGAAGTCAGCTTAGTTTTGTAACTACAGTTCTTCTGGGGGGACATTGGGTTGAAAATGTGGACCAATGGATTCTGAATCCATTGGTAGGAAACTGCACTGAGTTTTGTATTAGGATTTTGAATCAAGGTAAAAAGGCAGAGATATATATTGTCATGAATCAGACTGAAGAGTAGCTCCTGGGAATGATTCCACTCTTTTCCTCTTCCTATGCAAGTGTTAGGGGGTCTTGAATATGTTTTGAGTAACAGTTAGGTGTCCATGTTTTGTCCTCTGAAGTGACCACCCAATATAAAAGATTACAAAAATTATCACTATAATTTATCTAGTGAAGTGTATCTTGCAGGGCAATCATTACATATACAGCCCATGCAAATTGACTAATCTGCAGCCTGTGCTGGCTTTGGACAGGGTCTGGTCAGTGTGGGATTTTGTTCTCTGTATTGCCTTGGAGCCCTGGAGATCAGTGTTCAGAGACACCTGCATAGATTTACATGGAGCTGGATGAGCTCCAGGTCTTACATATCTTTTCCACAGCTGATAGCAGAAGTGATTTAGATAAATAGTAGGTTTTGACACCCATGGAGCTGGGGATCCCTGTGAGGCACCTAAGTGGCAGGTTTTCTAAGTGAAGTTCCAGTACTGAGAAGTGGGAAACAGTGCTTTCCATCGTGTAATCCGTAACAACTACGAGTCTTTATCCATTTGCAGTGCTCCTCTGTACAGTATTGTGATTTCACAGTATACACTAGAAGGTTAGGGTTAGGAAAACAATAACACTGAAATAACTTTGATCAGGACAAATCTAAAGGCAAATCTTATGATTAAAAAAAAGAAAAGGACTTTCAAAGCTCATAGTTAATGGTTTTATTTGAATTAGAATCCTGGAAGATTTTGTCCAGGGGTGTTTGTGTACATTAAATATGATTGATGGCTGATGTTCAACAGATTATAAAAGCAGAGTGTACTAGCTTCTGTGAGCTCTTTCAAACAGAAATATGAATTCTAGCACTAGAGAGTGGATGAATTTCGACAGTGTGGGCATTGTGCTTTTGATTACTGCTTATACAGGCAGAGCACTTAATGCTGTTGGTGATGAGACACTTGCCTTAAAATTTCCATGGCAAGTCTCTTTTCTTACAAACAGAAGAATGGCAGATTCCAGGACTGGCCTGTGACTAAGGATGTCTTTGTTTCCCAGAGCAAACTGACCAAAACATCCCATATGTGTTTGTATACATGAAGCCTGTTTGTCTCTGTTTCCTAGTAAATTAAACAGCTTCAGAGTACCAAGCCAGGTACCAGAACTCAGTTATCCATTGTCACGGTTTGGCTCCAGGTTGGCAGTCAAACCAATAACAATAATGCTCTCAGTCCCACCCCCCCTCCCCCAAGGTAGGGAAAGAGGGAGAAAAATGAGAAAGAGCGGCTTTCTGGGTTGAAAAGTGAAACAGATTGATTTTAATTATTAGTGATAAGGGAATATATATATATATATTTGTAAAGGGATGTGCAACACCCGATCCCCTCCCTCCTCCCCCAGCGACTCTCACAGCAACTCTTCTCCCTGGTGACTCCAGCTGAAGGGGGGAGTGTCCGGGCGCACGGACGGGGCCCTCGGGTGTCGGCTGGGAAGAAAAAAATGAAAAAAAAAAAGAGAGAACCAAAGACAGGGCGATAGAAGCGACAGTAAGCAGAAAAGTGAGAGGAAAAGGAAACAAAAGGCTTGACTTCCATGATGTCTTAACTTATAATGAAAGCCAAATAGAGAAAATATTATGAGAAGGGAATATTCTGATTTGCTGATCCTGACTTCAGTCTAATCTGCTCCCCCGTAGGGGAGAGGCTGCAGCCAGTCAGAAGTGACCTTGGTTATTATCAGTCCACTGGCGCTGCTAAAATGTTCACTGAAAGAAAAAAAGTCAGCAAAGAGAAAGTTTGCTTCACCCTGGCTCAAACCAGGACATCCATGCTGTCAAATTGTTAGGCTGGTCACAGGCATGTCATTTGCCTGAGCTAATTGGCACTCTCCTAGACAATTTCCAGACAGGAATGGGGGAGTTCACTTTACCCAGAGAGCACTTTAGATGCAACCAGCTTGTTTTTGAGGTTAAGAGAGATGAATACAGACACAGATCATTCCAAGTTTGTTACCCTCAGTGCTAGAGAAATGTTCTGGGTATCTTTGATTTTACAGAGATGTCGGTTGAGTTAATGAGTACAACTTCCTCCTGTGTGGAAACTGTACTTGGATGCCTTGATGCAGCTTGATATGCCTGGGAGATCACATCTCCTGATATGCATCCTACACTATGGCTTTGACTTCAAAGAGAAGACATGACCAACTGCACATAGAGAAGCAATTAGAGGTGCCTGAGGTTACCTCAAAAATGAGTGATAAATCTACCTCACTTATTATCTTAAATTGTGAGGCTATATAGTGGTGTTTATACTGGACTGAGTACAGGTTATGTCCTCTTTTTTTTGGTGGCACTTCCAGCCTTTGTGCACCTGGTGTTGCCTTAGATATGTCTATATTAACGACATTTAGATATGTCTATATTCATGCTTTAACCACTCCTCATGACTCTTGTCAAAAGACTGTTTTTGCACTGTTTCTACTCAAGAAATTACCTGGCACACAGTGGTTCTATAGGAAGGCTTCACTGACTTTCTAGAGGGCACTTGCCAGAGAATTTTATGCCTATTATATGAAAGATACCATATGCAAGAAATCATGGTTGTATTCCTCCTGCTGTGGTGTTGGTTGTTTTCTTGGGGGGGGGAAGTGGGGTTGTGGGTTTTTTTGGTGTTTTGTTTTGGTTTGGTTTTGGTTTTGTTTTTTTTTTTTTGTTTTTTTTTTTTTTTTTTTTTTTTTTTAAATCGACTGCAACTTCTAACTGATTACGAGTAAAAGCTTAATGAGTCTGGCATACTGACTCTGATCTCTTTGAAGTTATCTGATGCTGACAGGACATCCTCAAATAAAATTCTGCCTACAGAAATATTCAAACTTTGGAGAGTGGGTTAAAAAGGCCATGGGGCTGGTTCAGATCTGGATGTTTTGCTTGTTCTACCCCATGCAATGTTCAAATTAAAGCCCAAAGTCCAAATGCCTCCATACTTTGTCAGACTACAAAGTGGGTCCTGAACTTTGCTGTTCGGACCTGTCTCTAGTTAAGAACACAGTTTATTCAGGGAATGTTTTGTATGAAATCACTCTTGGAATATGACAAAAAATCGGAGGAAAATTATATTATTTCAATTACAAACTGGGCAAGAAATAAATTGTTCCTGACCTGTTTCTATTAAGGAGCTCAAACTTGATTAATTCTTGGCCTGGATTTTCTCTTACCTCCAGCAATTACATGCCACTATTACAGTGATTATTTTATAAAAGCTAATAAACACTATCTGGAGTTAATATTTGCTCCCAAGGAAAGTTTGCCAAGAGCTTAGAAGAAGTTTACAGAAGATTTTGCCCATTAGGTTTGTGTACAACATTTGAAATGCCAAAATCCTTTTAGCATCATTAATCACAAAAATGCAATGTAAAAACAGTTGTACCTAATAAAGCTGTAATCTGATACAAAAATAGGCAAACCCTCAGGAATTTAACACAATAGGCCAAACATTGTCCATTCCAAATGAGTTCCAGTAATGCCACTATTGACTCGGCTTTGAATAGCCTTCTGCTCTTTTAAAACAAATATATATAGATAAAAAAGGATTTTATTTTCTACAGTACAGATGCATCTGTTATTAATAAATCCTTTCACAAAGGATACTGGCTAATGAAGTCCAGGAAAGCTACTTTGTCCAATGTCTTGGATGCAAGCTTGCTGCAACATCTTCCTTGTCCTCTAAGCTTACATTTTGCTCTGTCTTGATGTCACTGGGGTTTTGGCTGCCTCTGACTCATGAGTTGCTCATGTGAAGGGTTCACTGGGGGTTGAGTCTGCCTGGCCATGGGGGAAGATGAACCACCTCTCCCAGTTTCTGACCATGGTGTAGAGCAACTGTTATGGGGGACTGACTGTTGTCATGCTATGGTGCTGCCAGAGAAGGGAGCTGAGGCAGTGGTGCAAGGGAGCTGGGTTGTATAGGAGCATATGTACTGTCTCCCTGCAGTTTGATCCCTGCAGTCACTCCAAAAAAACTGGAGCTCTGAATGTCAGAGGGCAAGTGACATTTTAGCCAAGAAAGCATCACTCCCTTGCATCCTACTATACTCACCTATTCTGTGGCCATCTCAGCTTAACTGAATATTGCCTGCAGAGAACATTTATTATAATGTAACCTATTTTTCAGTTTTACATAGACTTTCCTGTTAAACCAAAAACAAGAATGAAAGCAGTACAAGTTCATTCTAGCCAGGCAATGGGTCAAGGTCTTAAGTAAAAAATTGCAAGGACATTTACAAAATGTAAATAAAACATCAATTCAGTAGCAGAATGCACACATAATAAGATCTATTCTTACTTGTTTAGTTCCCCTCATCTTAAGCAGTGTCTCAACACACCACTGCTCACCTCATGGTATGAATGTTGGACTTTTTCAGGATCTAGGTTTGAAGACATTGCAGAAACCTGATGGGCTTCCCTTCTGAGTTCATCCTTCCCTTTCTTGATGCCCTTTTCTTCCCACCTCTCTCTGCTTTTAAAATAAAGTTTCCTTGGATAGAGAGCAACATATTTTGATAACACAGATTTTTTCTTAGCCAATGGCAACATAGTTTTGACAGCTCGTAAGCCAAATTTGGCTTTAAGAGTTATTTTGACTTGGCTATCTTTCATTCTCAGATTCTGACTCTCCCTACTTCTCACCTTCTCCAAGTCTGCTGCTGAAGCCTTAATTAGCTCATTTTTCTCTGGTGGGGATAGCTTAAAAACTGTCTTCACAACATTCCATGAGTTAGATACGACAAAAATTATTATTTTTGCAATACTTCTGTTATTCCCACAGTTCTGATATTGGAGACCACATGCAGTACATTAATAATGTGGATAATAGGCTGTTAACAACGTGCATTGTCCAAGCTAATTCCTTCCATGCCTTTTTTTCTGTCATTAGGATTACATGTCTTTTCAAGAGAGATGGGAATACTGGATCCCTTTCCTTCTGATACTGACAACAAGAAATCAGGAGCAATGTTGTATTTCCAGGTTCTTCTTGCATGAAGAAGGAGTGAAAACCTCTTGTGTGGGTGAGGAAAAGGCTGATACAGACAGCTACAACTCTCATTCTTTTTCTTTTTGCAGTCACAGTTGGACATACCCGTTCTGAGGACCTTTATGCTTTTCCTCTCCTGATAAACATGAGAAAGTTGATGCATGGGAAAATGGGACTTGATGATAGCTTGACACTTTCACACCTTGAAAATCAAATTCGGATTTGTCAGAGGCGCATTCTATGAATATGCTGATGAAACATATCCCACACAGAACACATCATAACCCTAGTTAAGAGGCTTTATATTTGTCTACTACAAGTTATATTTTCATCCAGCCTGCACTGAATTGCTTCAAAGAGTTCTATAATAAGGCTCTGGCCACATCATAAGGACAACGTGGAGCAGATGATTTGACACGTGAGAATATGACAACACCTAAAACCTCCTGCCATGTTGCTGGCCCCAAGACAGCAGTAACTTACAGTATCGACACTTGTGTCTCCCACACACTCTATCAGCAAGTCAGGCTTGATAGTGACAGGTCTTTATTTGCAGCTTTGTGGTTATGATGAAATCTTTAGCCTACCTGATGTGCACACAGTTATCTCTATTACTTGTTCAGCTGGAAACTCTATCCAGTAGTCAGCAGTAATTGATGTTCCACCAGTGGTTATGTAAATTTAGCTGCCAGCGACAATCAAAAGGAATGGATAGAAAGCTGCTCCATTACAATTCCCCCCTTTCTAGCATTTAACATTGTTCTGTGGAGTTGGATTTTGGTCTGGAACAGTGCAGTAATGTGAGTTGATAGCAAGCTGGGAACGAGCCAGAAAGTAAGTGCTTAACCCAGAACCAGCACCTCTGGGAGTAAAGACTTAAAGAATCAGATGTTTGCTTCCAACTTCATACTAGGGGAGGGAGAGAGATTATGGAAACCATCAATAAGTTCAATTTTAATTTCTTCTTTAACATTTCTTTTTCCAAACTTTATCCAGTTGGGAATTTCACACAAAACCTAGGACCATGTTCTTAGTCTTACAAGTTGTAGACTAAGAAGTTAATGAAATGCAGCTCTAATTTCAGAAGTATCAGTTCATTTGGGGTCTGTCTGGCAGGGACAATGAAGCTAGGAAGCTACAACTGGAATGAACCTGGGACAGCAATTATGCTTTTTGTTTCCTGTGTGTGAGACTTGAGATTTCAGGGCTGCCAAATTTCACGCATTCCCACATCTTAACTAAGTGTCACACACTCAGCCAGGCTTCAAGGATTCATTGTGTTGGTCACCAGGAGATTGTGTGGTTCTTGCCCAGTCTTATCTGAGGTATGGTCTCTATCACGTTTTTAATAGCATCAATCCCTTAAGGCATTATTTTATCTGAGATTTTCCTGTCCACATTGTAGGCAACATGTACCTTGTATCCTCACTGAGAAATACTCCTTTTTCCTCCATAATTTAAACCAGAAACCATTTGATACTGAAAGGACATGCTTGCTTTTAGTGCATGAAAACATAATAGAGGAACAATATTCTTGTTTTACATAATACATTTCTCTATTTGAGTCTCTTGTTCTATACAGTTCTGTGTATGAAGAAATATTGCCCTGTTTGTTATTTGTATTGTTGTGGCACCTAAGAGTGACAGTTATTGACTCCATTACACTTCACTGCGCAGAGAGAATAAGAAGATCTCTTTCTCCAAGAACTTGCAATTGAAATACAAAGCAAGAGCCAATGGGTGGATACAGATGGAGAAGCCTGGAGAAATAAGAGTAAAATACTGATTGACATGATGGCAAATAGAAGGGAATATCACAGTCTACCCAGTGCTTAATTGCAGTCAAGTCTTTGGTTTCAAGGAACTTAAGGAAGTAATTTTTTGATATTTACTGTAAGCCCCTTTCAAGTTACATAGCAATACAAATCAGATATCAGAACACTTTTGTAATCCCATCATTGAGTTAAAGACTGTTTGTCTAACACGGTTAAAAGAACTACTTAACACTTCCTGAAATCCATGGTGTAGCAAAGAAGAAACCGCTTTAGAGGTGGTGCAGTTGAATGAAAGAGAGTATTTACATTGCCCACTTGTAGCACAGCCTTCAGAGGCACTCTGTACAGTCAAAGAACAAAGGAAAGCTTCTCCAGGGAAGAAAAACACCCATGTTGAATGTGCAAAAGCAAGCTGAAGTAGAAAACATGAGTAACCCTTGTAAGAACAGTATTGACAAATACTGAAATCTTCCATGTATTTCCCTTTCAAATCCTTCTAGGAATATCTCACCAGAATTTCTTTAATCTGTTCAACATATAAAAATAGCATAAATTAATAGGAACTTCTAAATCAAATTAGATTATTTAGCTTACCAGGAATATATTACAATGATTCCACATGATTTTTGCAAAGATTTTAGCGAAGATTTTAGTTAGTCTACTCATGTTGCTTCTGTTCATAGAGTTTTTTTAGGTTATATCTAGGCCTGCTCTCTGCTGCCTTCTTTCAGACATTTACTTTGGCTCATTTAAATGTGAAGAAGGAAAAAACCCCATGCCATAGAAATTCCTACATAAACCCCATTGTTTTTGAAAAACAAGGTGTCGTGTATAGTTTAATTTAATCGTTGTTGGTTTTTTTGGCATGTTGCTCACATGTGGTTTTCATATGGTGTATCACAGCAGTTCAGTTTACAAACCTTCTGGTTGGGCTACAATCAGTTATAAAAATTCTAAGAAAGTGCTGGAAAAGAGTGAGTTTGCAATCTTGAGAGAAGTAAGTGACAAAGATGTACTTCAGAAGAGATAAGGTTGGATTTCTGGAGCACATACACTGTGAAAACACCTTAGGCAGTAATTTCACTTCTGACAATACCTGCTCATTTAAGTTCTCTATCTTTTGGTGTCCCTCAGTAGAAGTGTCAGGTCACAACTCATACATCAGGAAGATGTCACACTTTTGAAATTTGTATATATGCTGTCAGTTCCTTTTTCCATCCAAGAGCTTGGTAATCATCTTTCACTGAAGACATAAGGGCTTGTTTTCATGATAGTTTCCAAGCCATGCCCTGTGAAATATATGGCCTTTTGTATATGAAAAAGGCAGTTTACACAGTTGTGTAGCAAAGACCGTATTTTCTTACATTTAGGAACAAAGACATGTCAGGCTTTATTGAGCACATCACTAACTATATAACTAGCATTCTAGCATTAAACACTCTATTTGCAACTGTTGCTGTGTATTTTGTGTGTGATTATCACCCCTAGATCTGCATCCTATAAAAAGATATTTCTGTTTGCTTAATTATGAAGCTCTTTATGAACAGGCTCATCTGTAAATAGCTTGGTGCAGCTGAAATAGAAATATAATTATAATGAAAGCAGATGTTTCTGAGATACTTCTCATGAAACTTGTTCTGAATATACAAAGGAGGAAGGCTTTTATAACTAGTGGAGTGTAGGCCAAACGGGCCTAATAATCTAACTGTGATGGGAGTTTAACTTGGGGGCAAAATCTAAATAAGGATAATAAACACAGTAACAACAAGAACAACAATAATAATCTTTCTAAAACCATAGACAACTGCCCTCTCCCTTGCTAAACACCTTTCTTCCTGTACTGTGAAGGGGCAAAGAAATAACTTCTGTAGCTTCTCTCTATGGATTTGTTGCCAGAAAATGCTGGACTTTCCTTTTGCAATACTTTGCTAGGGACTGATCAAACTCTCATGGAGCCACAAAGTTTAGGGCCATTTGTATACAAATATAACACTTCTGTCTGCCTCATTGTCTCTGCAGGTGTTCTTAAATATTAAAAACCTGTCAGTGAGATAAGACAATAGCATTTTAAAATATATTAATATTCAAAACCTTATAAACCACTGAATCCCATTTCCAATAGAATTATACTCTTTAGAAAAGCTCATCTTTCAGCCAAACTATGGGGTTCCTTTGCCCTCCCTCCCTTTCATCACTAGCAGTAAATGCATGGGCTACCATGACTGGCTGATAGCTGTTGGTCCAAGCCTGCAGTAGGCACTTCAGTGGAGCTGCCATCCTGGTCAGCTGTCATTTGTCCCGTCTTTAGTGACTCACCAGCAGAGCCCGTTGCTGTCCCAGTCATCTTCTGCTAAGGCAGCCCAGACAGATACAGCCATCTGGCAGGCTCGTGAATTGGAAATGGACAGTTCAGTCCAAGATGAACTACTACAAACTAAGTTATGCTGTGGAATAGCACCCACCAGTCAGCACAGTCTCATTTCACTCACAGCATGGGCACAGGAGAGCCAGTGCTCAGTCCTGCTGGGCTGCCTGTCTTCCTCTTCCTCACTTCAATCTGCGTGACTGAATGAGGGAGTATGGAACTGGGCTGCCTTAAAATGGGGAGAGTGTGTAGCAAAATGTTAAAGATTATTTTAACTGAGGCAGTAACAATCCTGATATCCTTGTTTTGAATATTTTTCAAACATAAACGTAAGCCTTTTATTAAAGTTTACAGAAATGGATATGGGTATTGATACCATGAGATGACAGGAATTTAATTTAAAGGGAACCCAGTAATTTTAAAGGATTGCAGATCAGGTTTTGCATGTGACTTCAGGTAGCCTGTAGGAATTTGTTTTATTTCTCCCCTTTGGTGGCAAACTCCTTTGCAGGCAATGTATCCTCGAGCATAAGGGAGCTGAATCCATTCAGAGTGATACCTCTCCAGAAGCTAACAGCTGCTTTTCGTTCTCTCCCTTGTGCTGAACAACTTCACCATGTCAATGTCAGCTACGCCTACCATGCCATGACCTGGCTTCTGTGGTTATCTTTGAATGGTCTGCTGTCAGTGTTCAGGGTTTCAGAAGAAGCTTTCATTATTAGTGTATATCAAACAAACATATTTCAGTTTAAGAACACATCATAGTTCTAATTTCAAAATTTAGATCCCAAGTTGCTCCTCTGCAGAACAAGCACTGGACAAGATTTACTAGCCTGGATAATTTTGCTCTGTACTTATGGTATTCTTTAATGGAGAAACAACAAAATATCTGGTCTTTCAGTGTATGTGCATCACTTCCATTAACAATAACAGTGATTCCGTATGTGCTGAGGATGAGAATGAATCTCTCAGACTGTACATACTTGTGCCTGAGGCCAAGCCTGGGGGCCTTACAAATCAGCCTGGCGTTCTGGTCTCTTCTGATCCCAAGGGACTCAATGTAACTTGTCTACACACAGGGGATGGGAAAAGACAGAAATGAAAGTTGTTGCACTTTGCCAGAAAAGAAGAATTCAGCAGTAACTGAAATAGAGTGACTGAGATTAAAATTGATGGATGCTTGATGCCACAGAAACACAATCTATTAATGAAAGGAACAATCATTTCCAGTTTTATGGAGAACAAGAAAAGCAATGACAAATATTTGTGCATTAGGAATCATACATGTTGTGAAAGAAAGACTGATTACCCAACTGTTTCTGTTTTAAGATTGGGAACTGAGGCACAGATGTATGATTTACTTGAGATCTCTCTTCTCTCTTACATGCACATAGATACACGCGAAAACTCTAAAGGGCAATAGGAGGTTTCTTAACTTTTGACTCCTGTGCAAAAATTCATTTTTCTACCTGTGCTCTACATTTTTGAACTACACTTCTCTTCAGATTCCCATATCTATAAAAATGCCTTCCATAGTATTGCTGCTAATCAAATCTGCCAAGTCTGTGGCAGTCATTTAACCTACCAGCTGTAAGGAGTACCTATAGCATATTTTTGCGTCTCCACCCTCACCTTTTTGCCCGCTCTTCACTGTCCTTGTGAGGCTTTTTCTCCTGAGAAGAACTTCTACTGGCAATTTTATCTTCCTTATACAATTAAGGTGGTAAAGCCTACCCTGTCTACAAACTTACTCCTTTCGAATAAGTACCTACTGGCTCAAACCAGGACATTATTAAATGGCGTTTAATGGCTAGCCCTTGTTCTTCTTAGGGAATAAGGTAGAAAACATTGTATTTTAATTTGGACATACATGAAAAGTGTCTGAAAGTGTCTCTTGTTGAAGGAGAAAGATTAGTTGTTTTTCACATTTCCCCACAGTTGCCCGTCTAAATCACCACTGAGGCATTGCTGCCTTCATTAGCTCTTTCACATAGTTTCTCAGTTGACTCCATTTAGCCAAATCACTGATGTATATAAAGTATAGATGATGGCTTAGCTGTGCTTGTAAGACTGTGGACTGTTTCACTATTCCTTTATCTAAACAGGTATTCCTAATGCCAGTAGTTCCTACTGTGAGCTGTACGTTATAGTAAATCCTCGCATACCCTGCTGGGGACCAGCCATAGCTGGTACTAGTGATTACTTAGACAATGCATGTGGTTAAGGATCCTGACATGCATGTGGAATGAGAAGAAACACAGTAGGACAGCTGATAAAATATCAAAGTGCCTATAACAGTATATGTAGGTCAGTTGGGAAATTGTGAATAGAGGTGGAGTAGCCCAGTACTGAAAATCTGAAGACCATGCTATATTGACTGCTCATTTACTTTAGGTACAGCTGACTTAGACTAATATCAAAAAGCAGATACCATCTCCATGTAGTCAATATAGATTATTTGAGTCAGAGGAGTCGTGATCTGAGTGATACATCTTGTCTTTTTTTGTTTTTTCTCTCTCCCTCTAAATAAATAACTGAACAGTTTAAAAGACTATAGCAAATTATGTACAATGAGCTCTTTAGCATTTCTGGAGAAATCAGCTCGTGAAATCCTATCACACTGTGATTTGTGAACATTTTAATGTATGTTCAGTAGATACCTAAATTATATAAATAGTGAGGTTGTTCTCCCAATATATTTAGTTGCTTTGTTTGAAAGATCTGTGTTTTTTTTTCCTTGACTTGTAATAATCTGCATGCAAAAAAAATCCAAACCCAACATTAAACTCTGTGGACCCTCTGGATTCTCTGTATGCCAGTGTTTCTTTGCATTGGTTTTACAATGTGAAGTAGATACAAATTAAGAAGGATTTGAAAGATGCTTAGAATGGGATAAAGAAGCCTAAAGGTAATTAAATTAGGCCTATGTTTTGGGGTCAACTCTTAAGTAAAGTGAAGGGAGCTTCAGTTTTCTGTGCGGTGTGTCCCTTCACTTCCCATACATAAAAGAAAGTCCTAAATATATCCATTGCTTTATACTGTGCATATTATTGTTATATTTCATTTATTTATGCATTTATATCATCTCCTAATACTAAAATTATATATTGCTTATGTAGTATTTAATTATTATAATATTGATATAGTGTTATACAATATAGTATGCATTACAGAATATAATTATATAATATTCCAGATGCTAATAAATCTACATAGAATCAAATTTTTACTACTATAAAGCTACTGCAGCAGGAAGGTTTGTCTGAAATCTGGCTGAAAATTTATATCCTGTTAAGAAAACTGTTTCACCAAGGAATCTGTGAGTTACACTTGTAAATTTTTGCACTTGTAGGACACTTCAAGGAGATAGGATCTGGCCCACAGCCTTTAGTGGTAATGGGCAGAGCAGCTGGGAAAGGGACAAATCAAAGAGGTTTTACAGTGTGGGATCAGGAGGACTGCAACAGCTGGGGAGGGTCAGGCAGGTTATGACATTTGGGGGAACTGTTGGGTATGGAGCTTTCTGGTGAGGAAGGAGGAGAGTTATGGCAGCTGGAACTGAGTTGGCTTTGAGACTTATGATCAGGAGGAATTGGGAACAGTATAGCATCTGGAAGCTGATCAGGCAAGGGGCTCATATCATCTGGGGGATCAGGAAGTACACAACAGCTGGGAAGGGTCAAACAAATACCGAACACACATGGAAGTGAACAGCAGGGTCTGGTGCCACATACGGCTTCTCACATTGCTTTTTTATGTATTGCTGCTCTCTACCTTTCTGTGAATTTCCCTTAACTCATGTTCAAAATGTGTATTTATGCAAAGACACAGAGGCAGAAATAAACAATATGAATTTCCACCAAGAAAAAGAAGTGAATAGTGCTTTCCAGCCACAAGGTGGCTTGACAAAGTCTGTGTAATTCTAATTACTGACTAGTGGAAGATTTCCTTCTTCAACCCTATTGCATCCACTGCCATACTGGCTGAAGATTTTAATGAAGTTTTTTCTAGGAGCTCAATTAGCCAGAGCAGATTAACTTTTGCCTCCAGTGGGAGCTCAACATGTGGAGCCTCAGTTTGGGGACATTGCTTAACAATACAGAGTGGACTTCACAGCAGATGCTGCTGGTGCAGGAAAAACAAGATTCACATGTCCTGCTTGGCTTTCACCATCTCTGGCTGAACTGGTGTTTTGTCTGTTACTCAACAATTTATTTACTTAGTGCTTTCCCTGCCTCCCATGTTTCACTTGTTTATTGTGTTATTAAATACCACAGGTATTATTGCATATTTGACAGTTTTTCCCGAGTCTCCACTTCATATCTGAGATTTAGTATTTCCTACATTCACGCTCTTCACCCATGCCGTGGCTGTCCTGTCTATTTGACCATTAATTTTAAAAGTGAGATCTTAATGAAAAAATAACTGTACTTCCTTCTCTCTATGGTTTTGCTTTCCTCTCTGTCATTTCTCTATGAGCTTTGCTGACATGCCTAGAAGACAAACCTCTTTCATTATACTCCCTCGTATCTGCACCCAAGTGTTTTGTTTCATGCTAAGTTTTGATTGTAAGCTCATTTTGCAGGGACCATTTTTAAATTCTGATTTAGGTAAGTGCCTAGCATGGTGCAGTTCTTCACAATAGGTCTCACAGGTACTAACACGAATGATAAATGATAGCAATGACTTCTGTCAAAGTCCTGATTCTTTCCAAAGCTTTGACAAAGTGGGAAATGATGTCATATCCATCAGGCAGTTGTGACAAATACGCATAGGTCTGAGGGGAAATTGTTGTTTTACCTCTAGAAATATCCGTAGTACTCTCTTGTGTATTCCATAGCTGCTCATATTATTTTTTTCCTTCTATAGGCTCTTATTGCTTTCCAGACATGCTGTGCCTTGTCTTTGCCAATTGTTGCCATCTGTCCTGATGACATTGTGATGGAGTTTGAGTGTGTTGCTGAGCTCCTTAATAATGTCACAGTGTCATTTTGCGTTACCTCTGTCACTCTGCTGCTGTTATGCTAACTTGTATTCCTTCATCATTTCTTTTTCATGACTCTCATACCCAAGACTTTCTACAAAAAAATGCCCTCTGGATTTAAGTTCTTCTCTTCTTTCCACCATATCTAATATCTCATCTGTCCTCTACAGCTGCTTTCTGTGTTCTGTATTTATTCCAATCACATTCTATAAGGTAGAAAGTGCTGCTTGTAGGACAGATTTTTTTAATTTCTTCTTGGCATTCAGTAACACCCTATTAAGTGGCTGTGTTTACACTGTAGTTGTCAATGATCTTTTCCGGGTCCTCTGCTCATTAAGCAATAAATTCAACTTTCCTGGCTAGCAGTGTTCTGAACATTTCATGTGGCAATATGGAGCCAGTCCCACAGGGAATGGTTTCCTCTTACCAGACTGCTCCCTCCACGTGCTATATTCCCTGTTGGGTTTATCTAACTATGTCATCTCTGCGAAGGATACTTGAAGCAAGCTGTTGCCTCTTTCTTAGTTGCATGCAGGTTGCCAGGGAGCCTGGGGGACCCACCATCTGACATTCATAGCACTCGGCTTCTATCCGAATATGTCTGAGAATCCCACTGAAGCGTGGGATGACAAGCTCCCTCCTTCTCTTTGCAGAATTACTTCTCATCCACAATTAAGGTAATAAAATATTTCTGCCAACCTATTATTGTGTTAGCATTTGGATTGCTATCAGTCACTGCAGAATTATAAAAATGGTCTAGAAATAGTTTTTCAAGGACATATCCTAAGTGCCTTGGTTGTATATTTAACTTGGAGATCTGAAAAGGCCTGGTGACCTGAGTCACAGAGAAGGTACAGCAAAAGCAGCAGTTACTGGGGCTGTCCTTCCCTGTCTCTGTATTCTGCTTCACCTTTGACCTAGGTAGATCACACTCAGGAGTGGCAAAATAATTCATTGCACAATCTGGTGCTTAACCTGCCTACCAAGATGAGAACAAGGATGCCAATTACTGCCAGCTGTATCAGTGCTTGGGAGATGTGAACCATCCACCAGGAGTTGGACCGGGATCACAGTTCATTTCCAAAAGGGCACTGAGCAGCCATTACAATGATAATAATTTTCAGTGACTCTTGAATTAGGACAGGTTCAGACTTAATTTGGTAGAACAGACACTAAGGGTACTGAAGGTTAACCCTGGGCAGAGAATGATATCAGAGAGGTAACATGGAAACAAATACAGGAACAGAGAAACTTAATAAACCTATTATCCTTAAGAAAAGAAAAAAGAAAAAAAAAAAGGAGGGAGTGGTTTTACAGTCATCTTGGTGTATGGTGGAAGGGCAGAAAATAATAAGCTATGTTAAGTCTTGATATTCTAGAGAGAGCACTGAGATCATAGCATAACGTGTCTTAATATAAAGTACTATGTTTTAGTACTGGTAGGATACAACACCCAAATCTCAGAGTGCTGAAGGATGTACATAATTTATAGATTTATACCATCGAGTTCCCCCCTTTATATCCTTCTCTGTGTTTGGCTGTAGTTTCCACTCCTGTAACATGTTGATGTCTTTTGCTGTCTACCTTGTTCTATCTACATCTCAGGTTAATTTTGACAGTTTGTTCTTCCTTCCTTCATAGTTTTCTGCTGTGCACCATCACTGACATTTATTTTCACACTCATGACCTATCTCATACCTTCACTATGTGTTGCTTGATTCAGCTCTTCATTCAACCTTCAGCTTTGGAATGACTCTCCAGCCTGCCAAAGGGCCATTCACATGACTCAGTCATACACAGAATCACAGAATCACCAAGGCTGGAAAAGACCTTTAAGATCATCAAGTCCAGCCTATGACCAACACCACCACACCATCTAGACCATGGCACTAAGTGTCTTCAAGTCTTGTTTCCTTTTTCACCTCTCATCATGTACAAGAAGCTATTTCAGAATATTTTGGCTTTGACCATCTCCTGATCTTACCTCAGCATGACTCTTTTGCCTTTTCACTCACATAATGTAGGTCTGCCTTTCATGGTTTCCTGTGTCATCAGTATTGTTGCCCTCTCTTCTACTTTCAACAAAAGCTAAGTGCAGATCTGTTAGTGTGCTATAGGTAAAGTAAGTTAGAAAGCATGAATTATGAACTGCTCAAGAAATAGCAGCTGTTGAGCTTGTGTGCACAGCGAGGTTTGTCTGCTGCTGATCAATAAAAATCAGAGTCAGTAGCCATGCTACCAGAGAGACCATCTGTGGCTAGAGAGCCAGAAGCTTGCTGACTAGGGTAGACACTGCTGGCTTGAAGGAGGACAGGGACAGGTTATATTCATATAACCCCCAAAGGAGGGACATATTTAACTGTCAGTGAGTGCTAGCTGCCAATCTGTGGGCAAAAGTATCCTACTGCCCTGTCTAGATCTCTGAGAGGAAAAATCTGGAAATCTGACACTGGAATACTGGGATGTCCCTTTGCTATGTTGTTAGTATGATAAAAGTAGCATGGCTAACAAAAAGGGGTTTATTACTAAAGAAATTTGTTAGCAAGGGACCAGATGGGAGTAGAGGGACAGAACCTTCTGTCTTCTCTTGAAGAAACAAGGATAGTGATGGCTCCTCTTTTGCTATTGTTATGAACCTTGTGTTAATATTTCCTATTCAAAATAACTCACCCTTTTCTCCATTTCCTTTTCCAGTTACTGTCTCACTTTGCATTTCACTCCTGTGTATGCTGTGTCCTGTCACTCCATTTTTCTTCTCCAAACCCAGCATGGGCCAATTTCTTTCAGCTGAAATCACTCTTCTAATATTTTAAATGCTGTCTTCTTAGCCAAACCTCATCCTCAGTAACCTGTTCTCTCAATCTTGCCAGATGTCTTTGACATAATCAACTATGCTCTTCTTAAAATCCCATCATCCCCTGCCTTGTGAGGTGTAAACACCTGTTGGTTTTCCTCTGACATTTGTATTAATTCCTCAAGTCTTTCCTTTGATAGTTTCTAGTAATTGATTATCCCTTAGTAAGACTCACACTTTCTTTCTCATTTTCCTTTCCTTCTATATTGCCTCTCTGACTAACACATGCAAAACCAACTCCCGTTTCTTTGCAGATGACTCACAGACAGAGCTCTCCTTCAGATTTCTCTCTTTCTACCAACAGAAGCACCTCAACTATTACACTATGTCTTTGTGGATGCCTACAAATCTTTTTAAAGGTCAGTCTGAGTAAAAGCCAAGTTCTACCTCTTTGAGCATCCACGTATTTTTTTTTTCTTCATCACTGTAATATCATCCTGTTTGTCACTGATACAGTTCAGTGTTGTTTTTCACTTGGGCCTCTCTCCATGTTCTGCCATCAGGGGTATAGCTAGGTCTTGTGGATGCTTTCCTGAAACATCTTTAAAATATATAAAGTGAATTCTTTCTCGTTCCACACTGAAAAATTTTGTCCAGACACTTTTTGTTACATCTTCTTTCCCAATCAATTCCAACAACTTTAATCTCAATTCATACTAACATCCCTTCAGAGATACAGTTTTGCCCTTTGTATCTATCCTCTTTCTTCTGTGATAATTTCCATCGATTTTACTTTGACTGGGTCAATGAAATGATATATAATTTAAGTGTTTTCCCTCTTTATTTTGAATCAATCATTTTCTTGATCTTCAAAGTCCTTCACAGGTTCTCCCTATTCCATTCTTATTTTTTTGTGAGATATTTATTTCTGGCCTTACTTAGCACTTAATATCAATATCTGTGATATCCTTTTTTGATTTTTTTGTGTGTTTTCTCCTGAGGACTTCTTGATACATGGAGGAAAAAACAATAATCATCCACAGAACTATCTCCATATGCTTCTTCAAACTTCTGGGAAACCTTCCTCTGCTGAGAAACCTACAGAAGACATAGGAATGGATTTGCAGCTTGAGTGGGATAAACCTGCTCAAATGTTAGTGCTAGTCACAGAGAAGCTACATCTGAACTAGTCCCAACTCCAGTAGTCAAGGCAGACAAGAGTAATGGATTTTTCTCATCTTAAAGTTCCAGTGCATCTCATGTGCATTGATGGTAGCGAGAAGCAAGCAGAAAGCTCCTGTGTGGAAATCATAGATATGTGAAACCCAGTAAGTATACAAAGGATTGGTTTCCTATAGTATTTCTTTTTATCCCATTATTTTCTGTTATTTTGATTCAGGTATTAGTATTATTTTTTCATTGGGTTGTCAGGTCTAGAGTAAGAACTTTCTATTTTTCTGTCTTTGCTCAACCCATAATATGCCATGGCTTACTTTCATAGTTTTTCACAGTGATAATATACAAAAAAGCCAGAGAGCTCCAATAGTTGACTTGACATATTAATCCTTCTTACGAGGCACTTGCAGAACTACTCAGTACTTTCAGCTGTTCATAAATATGTCACACAAATGTTTTCATGGGATAAATAGGAATGAAACACATTTTTGTCTCTTTGGAGCATTTCTTTTGCTTGACTCATGTGGTATTAAAATGTATCTACAGATTTGATTCTAATAGATAAGCAAGTTAAATCAAGAAACAAATTAGGCAGGAAAGCTGCAAGATTACTCAGAGCACAATCCAGACAGTCTCATCAGCCAAAGATACTCCACAGTCAGAAACAAGTACTTTCCTATATCTGAATGTGGCATAGAGTCAACTTTTTTACTAGTGTCACAGACAACTTCCTCAAAACAAAGAAGATATAAGAGACCAAAGAAGGAAAAAAAAATAGTAAACAGCACATGGTAAAAGAAAGGAATATAGCTAGCTTTAAGCACAGAGTAAGCAATTGCTTGGCAATTTGTTTGGTCTGATACAGCAATTACTGTGCTAAATTAAATGCATTAAACAAATGCTGACACTTACATGGTCTGTAAAAAAAAATTCATCCATTTTATAACTCTTTGTGTATCCTTCTGTTTTTCTTCATCAGCCTTGTAAGAAGGGTGACTTACGTCTTCCTCTTTTTAGCTACATTATTTTCTCTGCCTGCACTAATCTACCTTTATCCATTTATCTTCCATTTTCCATCTTCCCATTTCATTGAAAGCATGCCTTAGAACAACAAGGAGCTATCAGTTCCTTTGAGGGTGAAGCAGAATATAGTTTCTTGTTTTGTACTGGCATTAACATCTTGACAAAAATATTATTATTGCAGATTACAGGGAAATCTTAGGGAAAATATTTTAAGGCTCCTGTGAACTGTAATGAAACACCATTAAAGGTAATGCTGAACATGCAATGGTGAATGGAATGGTCTTGAGGAGGGAACTAGCTCAAGGTTGGACAAATGCACCTAATCTGCATACCTAAAACATTGGCAGTATTTCCTTAGTAAGTGCCCAAGCATCCTCCTTAGTCAATAAAAGAAGACATAAATCTTTGCCACCTATGTACCCACTGTTTAGTGGCTTTCAGGGGAAATTATAGCTTTCAATGAGCTGCAAAAGAAATTCAGGCACTAATGTCGGAGAATCACTTCCCCACGCAGTGTCACACTAGTCGGGTGCCTTATGGTGCTCTGTCACATGCTGGATATACTGGAAGACCATTTGCTGCAGTTAGTGTCAAATCCTAGATCTGCCCATGTCAGTGGTAATATCATGTTTTTGATGGTATTTCAGTTCCTATTTAGCATGCAGTAACTACCTGCATTATGAAAAGCAGCGTACCAGACATAACTTTCATAGCTCAGAAGTGTCAGCTGATGTCTTACTGACCATTTTAGAGACAAAGCTAGAGATCATCATGTTAACTTTTTAACTTTCAGATGCCTTTGATATCCTGCCTTTTTTTAATCCCTGTGACTTCAAAATGTAATGGTCTTATTAAATTATTTGTAACATTGCATCATGGGAAAAATGCGTGTGGGGGGTTATACTGGTGCCCTGAGTGGTGCAACTCAAGTTGCTCATGATGCCAGTGTATGAATTTGAGTTGACGTACTATGACTGTGGGGCTACAACAACTCTACTTACAGGAGGAAAAAGTAACACATAGAGATTTTACTCTCTGCTAGCAGTCAGCACAGGAAAAGAGGAGGTCCTGCATAGAGTTACGTGAATTAATTTGTTCTCCACTCCAAAGAAGTTATGTTCCAAGCCTCAATTAAATGAAATAAAAGCAGGAAAGTCTTAAAGAAAGCCTTGAGACAGGCCTTAAGGATTTAGAGGTTACTCAGGTTTTTTTGAGAGCTCAGATTGTTAGGATACTACTATGTAGTAATCAGTGCTTCCATTCTCTACAAGAGAATGAAAAGTGAAGGATTGCCAAAAAAACCCCAAAACAACAACAACAAGCCAACAAAAAAGAAGAAACCCAGGATGTCAGATTCTGAGATCTTTTGGTAAATATATTTATTAATATCAGAGTCGCTGGCTCCAGCAAGTCTCAGAGAATGATTTAGGTTTTCTTTTTTATTTGACAGACACTAGACAATTCTTTTAACAAAACAGTGTGTCTAATTGTGTACCACACCCTACTGGACTCAGTGTTTCTTGAATGTAACAGGAAATGTTCAGTCTGTAAAGCCATGGACAAACAGCCTATGGGCTTCTGGAAATGATAGTTTCTGCAATTGTAAGTTTCAAACCAAAACCTCTTCAGGAGTGTTTAACAGTACACAGATCAGGAAACTGATATTGTGGACACGCTAGTGACACATGTGCACACAACTTGACCAAAATGCAGGTTGCAAAAGCAGATGTTAAATCTCTTGGAGGGTTGTATGCAACAGCATACTGGGTGTGACCAAGCTTTACATGTGTTTTTAATAGATGAGTCTGTATAAACTGATTCAAATAAATGCACATCATGTGGAAGATAATGCTTTAGTGCTTCAGTTGAAAAAATGTGTTATTTTCAGTAAAAGAGAATAAAGTGTTGCTCTCCATCAAAGTACACTTTGTTTATCTGACCTTTACTATAGATGGTCTAATGGGAAAAGAGTGACAGGTCAGTTCTCCTTCTTATACTGAGGATTCTTTTGCAGATTCAATTTTTTATTAGTCTGAAACAGAAGTTACTTTTATCACCACATTTTTTATGTTGACTGAACAAACCTGTTTTTATAAAATGGACATAACATTTTAGGGCTTTTAATCACACTTGGCAGGAAATTAGACCATTCTTTTTGAAACAGCCCTGAACACATGGTGGATTTCTTTTTTTTTCCAAAAAAGGACATTTCACTTCTTCTAACTATGATTTTGGATGTTAAGTAATTAATATCTGTTATTCACTGCAAACTGTAAACTTGTGGGGCAGGAAATGATCTGTGTTTTTTTACAGTCCCTATGTACATGAATGAATCCTGCAGATTACTATTGCAGTGCAATAGTAGAATGAAGTGATAATACAGTGAGCTAGAGCCATCCTCATGTCATTGAATCTGTTTAAAGCATTTTCAGCTTGCATTCAGAAGGCAGGCTCTACAATGGATGTAGCACTACTGTAGAAAAAGGCAATCTGGAGACCTCTCCTCACCTTGACAAATGATCACACTTTGGAATACATCCTTTTTGAATGAATACTTTTGCTGCTCATTTTTTTTTTTTTTCTTCTGCATCTATTTAGCTATTTAGGAGTTTGAATGTTTGCAGGGGGCCTAGAACACAGGTGTCCAGTTTCTGTTGAAAGTTCTTGATCACAATACGATGATGGTTCTCAAAGGCAGAAGAAGCACTGTGCGAAACAGAAAATATTCACATGTTATAGTCAGATCAGTATTGTGTGTCCAGCCTGTTCAGGCTGGCCAGTTGCTAAATGACTAGGCTTGCAATTTCCATGTCATGTTCTCTTCAAATCTTCAAGAAAATTCCATGACATTCCTTGTGCAAATGAACTATGTTTTCCTTTGTACAAAGATGACTGCTAACATGGAGTTGCAATTGCCATGTAAGGAAGTTGCTCCTGAGGACATATGACATGAAGACTTTTGAGCAATATAAAAGAAATGTTAATGGGAAAATGAGAGAAAAAATGTATTACCTGGAAGGATTTCAGCTGTTTTTCAGAAACGTCCTATGAACAAATGCTCACTTGAAAGAGACAAATCTATCATTATTATTAAACTAGAATTACTAGAGAGTACAGTTGTTATGTTCTGCAGGACTTTAGCATTGGAGACAAGAAAGTTTTCTTATTTTACCATAGAAGATGTCAGTTAATAAAAAAGTAACACACAATAAATAACAAGCTTATTTTTTTCCTTAATTTGTAAGAAATATAAGGAAGGTTGCTTCTTGGGAAAAATTAATAACAGTAATACCATGGTGCCTATAGTCACCTGTGTGTCAGTTTGGCTTTCACAATGAAAAAAAAAAAACTTTATACCTGCAAACTCTTAGCCATCTGAAATACACTGTGATTAAAAGGGACTACAAAGTAAAGACTTTGGCTTGACCATTATTTTTACTGTAGCTTCCAATATCCCCAAATTAGGACCATGTCCGAGTTGTACTAAATGCCGCACAAAACCACAGAAAAACAGGGCCCTTAGAAAGCAAAAAAAAAAAAAAAAAAGTTTAATAGTAAGTGTATTACAATCCCTCCCCACCATGTTCTATCTTACCAACAGTAGATTCTGGGAGGCACAAGGCTGGATGTTGCTACACTTTCTGTGTCTATAGTAGGGCACAAAGCAGGATCAGGGCTGGTGTTCCTGTTGCTGAACTCTATAGCTTGGCTGAACTGTCTCCTGGTAATGATCCCTGGCACTAAACCATGGCTGGGTATTGTGTTCCAGGGGTGCCAGTTAGGCACAGATCAAAATCATTACAGGGATGTGCCAGGACTTTAAAATGATGCATCTCTTTGGCCCGGTTTCATTTACTGTTGGAGATGTAGCAAAGTGTCTGAGGTATTGCCCTGCTCTGAGTGCACTCCTTCTCCATGTGGGTGGGAGCATGAAACACACTTTGTGGTGTTTGTAGTCCTAGGTATCTTCTTCCCTGTCCTCCCTTGAGGAAGTCTGTTTGCCATTGAAAAGTACTGATGGTAGGTTCAGGAAGGTGTTATATCTCTGCCAGTGAAACCCTGGGTATTCCAGCACTGCCAAAGAAGAATATTTAGGCAAACAGACAGAGGGCTTAATGAGCTGGTATTGCTTGTGTTGTACACGTCTAATTATATTTGTAGATCCCAGCTCCCAGGGCTGGAGTCATGAGTCCTCTGCACTGTGATTTCTTACCAGACAAGACCTGGGCACCCACCATATTCCTCTGCTATTCACACGTGGGGCTCTAGGAAAGATGAAATCTGATGGAAAGGAGTCATGGTGACCTCTAAACGGATTTTATAATGTGGCCTATCAGGGTATGAGGGCTGTAGGACACATTTTGGGATGCCCATAGTAAAGTCAGAGCCTTAGAAGCATGGCATCCAGAGATAATTATCCTCCAGTTGCTATGTGGTAATCTGTTAGTGTGATATTATTAATGAAATATGCCAAATTAAAAGTTCAGAAGCGGATGTTGTCAGTAAACCAAATTTTCAGCCTTCAGATTATTTCTAAATGATTCTGAGCATTGTTAGAGGCAATCTATGTACTTGCTTTAAAATATTTATACTTTAAAAATATTGAACATCCTGCAGTGCCTTTGTCTACAGTAACTGAAAAGATTAACCAAAACCACGTCTATATATGATTTGATTAAATATAAAGCAAGTTCTAAATATCTAAGCCCTAATCAAGCTTAATATAGCTCCAGACAATTGCAGATGGTGAATTAGTAAACATTAGTAATTGGTTTCCATGATTTGTATAGACTATTGCAACAGACAAGTGGGACTGTGGTTTCAAGTGACTTGAATCACAGAATCGTCATGGTTGGAAAGGACGTCTGAGATCACTGAGTCCAACCATCAGCACACACAAAAAAAAACCACAAAAAACACAACCAACAACACACACTCCACCAAAAAACACCCACAACAAACCCCACAACCTCGGTCACTAGAGCATGCCCTAAAGTGCCACATCTACACTCTTCTTGACTACCTCCAAGGATGATGACTCAACCAAATCCCTGTGCACCAGTTCCAGTGCCTGACCGCTCCTTCAGTATAAAAATTCTTCCTAATATCCAATCTAAACCTCCACTGCTGCAACTTCAGGTCATTTCCTCTGCTTCTCTCATTATTTACTTGGGAGAAGTGGCCAACACCCATCTCCTTACAACCTCCTTTCAGGTAGTTGTAGAGGGTGATGAGGTCTCCCCTCAGCCTCCTCCAAACTAAAAAACCCCAGTTCCCTCAGCCGCTCCTCATTTGACTTTTTCTGTAGACCCTTCACCAGCTTGGTAGCTCTCCTCTGGACATGCTCCAGCACCTCAATGTCCTTCTTATAGTGAGGGACCCAGAAATGCTGAGTACAGGGGCACGATCACTTCCCTATTCCTGCTGGCCACGCTATCCTGATACAGGCTTGCATACCGTTGGCCTTCTTGGCCACCTGGGCACACTGCTGGCTCATGTTTATCTGGCTGTCAACCAGCACCCCCAGGTCCTTTTCTGCTGGGCAGCTTTCCAGCCACTCTTCCCCAAGCCTGTATCCCTGCATGGGGCAGTTGTGATCAAAATCCAGGACCGAAACTTGGCCTTATTGAACCTCATACAATTGGCCTTGGCCCATCGATCCAGCTTGTCCAGGTCCCTCTGTAGAGCCTTCCTACCCTCAAGCAGATCAACACTTCCACCTAATTCGGTGTAATCTGCAAACTTACTGAGGGTGCACTCAATCCCCTCATCCAGATCACCGATAAAGATATTGAACAAGACTGGCCCCAAAACTGAGCCCTGAGGGACACCTCTGGTGACCAGCCACCAACTAGATTTGAACCCATTTACCACAACTCTCTGGGCCCGGCCATCCAGCCAGTTTTTTACCCAGTGAAGAGCACACTTGTCTATGTCATGATTCGCCAGCTTCTCCAGGAGAATGCTGTGGGAGACATTGTCAAAGGCCTTACCAAAGTCAAGGTAGACAATGTCTGCAGTCCTCCCCTCATGCAATAGGCAGGTCACATGGTCATAGAAAGAGATCAGGTTGGTTAAGCAAGACCTTCCTTTCATAAACCCATGCTGGTTGGCCCTGATCCCCTGGCTGCCCTGCACTTGCCGTGGGAGCTCACTAAAGATGAGCCTGTTCAAGATCTTTCCTGGTACCTAGGTGTTCTGTTTTAAATATTAAAGGTGAACCCCAAACAAACCAGAGGACAGAATTGCTCTCTATTAACCCCCCTCCACCCTCCCAAAGGAAGACAGAAAGGAGAATAAGAAAGAGAGACTTAAACTTTGGAAATTGAAACTAGAGACAAGTTTATTATAACACAAGGAAAAAGGCATAAAACATGGGGTGAGGGGAGGGAATGGGTAAATATTTATATACAAATATACAAAACTGATCTTGATGATGGCAGGGAAATGCAGGGCCGCTCTAGGAGAGGTCCACGGCTCCTCACAGCACCCGATGTAGTTGGATTCTGGAGCGAGCACGTGGGAAGCCAAAGGAAACCAGTAGCACACCCGGCAGGGGGAAAGGAGTAGGAGGAAGGAGAGAGCGGCTTCCGGCTCTCCTGGCTTTTATACATTGTGACAGGAAATGGGAGGGAATACTGACCCCTTCCAGTCTTTCAGGGTGCTAAGGATCCTCTCTCTCCGATAGGTGTCCAACACCATGCCGGGGTCTCCCAAACCATAACACGAGACCAGGCTGACAGTCCTGTAGTTCCCTGGATCCTCCTTCCAGCCCTTCTTGTAGATGGGCATCACACTAGCCAGCCTCCAGTCATCTGCGACCTCCCCTGTTGACCAGGATTGTTGATGAACGATGGAGAGAGGCTTAGCGAGCTCCCCCGTCAGCTCCCTCAGTGCTCTAGGGTGGAGCCCATCAGGCTCCATAGACTTGTGAGTATCTAGGTACTTCCTCCTGGATTGTGGGGGAGTTATGCTGCTCTCCATCTTTATCTTTCAGTGCAGGATGCTGAACACCCTGGAGGTAGCTGGTCTGACTATTAAAGAGAGAGGCAAAGAAGGCATTAAGTATTTCAGCCTTTTCCTCATCCTTGGTTGCAATGTTTCCCATCCCAGTAAGGGATGGAGATTCTTTCTGGGTCTTTTTTTGTTGATGTATTTGTAGGAACTTTTTTTATATCAGTGGCCAAGTTGAGCTCCAGCTTGGCTTTTGCCTTCCTAATTTTCTCTCTGTATGATCTAATGAGATCTCTGTACTCCTCTTGAGTTGCCTGTCCCTTCTTCCAAAGGTGACAAACCCTCCTTTTTTTTTCCAAGTCCTAGCAAATGCTACCTGTTCAACCCGTCTGGCGTCTTCCCTGCTCTTTCATCTTAAGACACATGGGGACAGCCTGCTCCTGAGCATTTAAGATTTCCTTCTTGAAGAGCATCCAGCCTTCCTGGACCCCTTTGCCCTTCAGGACTGTTTCCTAAGGGCACTGTCTCAAACAGTGTCCTGAACAGGCCAAAGTCTGCCCTCCAAAAGTCCAAGGTTTTGCTAACCTTCCTCCTTACATCACTAAAATTGAAAACTTCAATATTTCATGATTGCTAAGCCCAAGACAGCCTTCGACCACCACATCTCCCACTAGTCCTTCTCTGTTTGTGAACAGGAGGTCCAGCAAGGCACCTCCCCTCGTTGGCTCACTAACCAGTGCCAGGAAGTTGTCCTCCACACACTCGAGGAACCTCTTAGATTGTTTCTTCTCTGCTGTGTTATATCTCCAGCAGGTATCTATTAGGTTGAAGTCCTCCATCAGAACAAGGGCTGGCAATCATGACACTTCAGCCAGCCACTTGTAGAATACTTCACCTGTCTCCTCGTCCTGGTTGGGTGGTCTGTAACCGACTCCCAGCACAATATCTGCCTTATTCACCTTCCCCTTCATCCTTATCCATAAACACTCAACCTTATCATCACTGTAATCAAGCTCTATACAGTCAAAACACTCCCTAACATACAGAGCCACACCACCGCCTCTCCTACCTTGCCTATCCCTTTTGAAGAGCTTATATCCATTCATTGCAGTATTCCAGTTGTGACAGTCATCCCACCATGTTTCCATGATGGCAACTCGGTCACAGCTGTCCTGCTGCACAATGGCTTCCAGCTCATCTCATTTGTTTCCCATGCTACGTGCATTAGCATAGATGCACTTGAGCTGGGCTATTGTTTTCACCCCCATCCTTGGCACTTCACCCCTAGGCTCATCTCTGGTGGTTCAGTTCTCCTTTGGAACTACTCTTAATATTGATCAGTTCCCATCTTAGGCACAAAACCAGAAATACTGCCACTAAAAAACACAACACAAGAGGACCTAAAGTTGATTTAATTTGCAAACAGAGTTTATGTATTATTCCACATTGATATAATTCTGTGAAAGGATCTAGAAATCACTAGATAATTCTTCTGAAATTTTTTTTTCCTCTTTTGATGTTTTTCCAGAGGACTAAGGCAGGTCATCCTTCCCCTCTGCTTAGCCCTGCTGAGACACACCTGGAGTGCTGAGTCCATTGCTGGGCTCCCCAGTACAAAGGAGACATGGACATTCTGAGTGAGTCATAGAATCATAGAATCATAGAATTCCAGGCTGGAAGGGACCTCATCGATCACCTGATCCAATCTCTCTAAGTAATACTATAGGTTATATGAGATGGCTCAGCACTCTGTCAAGCTGAGTGAAAGATTTTCTTCCTGTATCCAATTGGAATCTCCCCAGAAGGAACTTGTGCCCATTACCCCTTGTCTTTTCCATGTGACTCCCTGTAGATAGGGAATCTTCATCTTCTTGATAGCCACACTTTAAGTACTGGAACATGGTAATAAAGTCTCCCCAAACCCTTCTTTTCTCAAGGCTGAACAAATCCAGTATTTCTCAGCCTCTCCTCTTATGGCAGGTCCTCCAGTCTTCTGATCATCCTTGTGGCCCTTCTCTGGACCCTCTCCAGCCTCTCTGCATCCTTTTTGTAGAGCAGGGACCAAAACTGAACACAATAATCCAGGTGTGGTCTGATAAGTGCCAAGTAGAGCGGGATGATGACTTCTTTATCTCTGCTGGTGATGCCCTTGTTGATGCAACCCAGCATCCTGTTGACTTTCTTTGCTGCTGCAGTGCACTGTTCATTCATGTTAAGCCTGTCATCCACCAAGACCCCCAGGTCCCTTTCCACAGGGATGCTCTCCAGCCTGCACTCCTGGGTTATGTGTTCCCAGGTACAAGACTTTACACTTACGCCCATTGAACTTCATAAGGTTCCTGCTAGCCCACTCCTCCAGCCTGTCTAGGTCATCCTGGAGGGTGACTCTTCCTTCTGGAGTGTCAACTTCTCCACTCATCTTGATGTCGTCTGCAAATTTTATCAGGGTGCTCTTGATTCCAATATCCAGGTCACTTATGAAGATATAGTTTGAAGAAGAGGAGGCTGAGGGGAGACCTCATCACCTTCTACAATAACCTGAAAGAAGGTTGTAGGGAGGTGGGTGTTGGCCACTTTTCCCAAGTAAATAACAATAGGACCAGTGGAAATGACCTGAAGGTGTGGTAGGGGAGGTTTAGATTGGATATTAGGAAGAATTTTTATGCTGAAAGACAGGTCAGATGCTGGAACAGCATGCTCAGGGAGGTGGTTGAAGGTATTCAAGGTATTCTTGAAGGTATTCAGGACTTGTAGATGTGACACTTTAGGGCATGCTCTAGTGGCTGATGTTGTGGGGGGTTTTGTGGGTTTTTTTTTGTGGAGTGTGTGTGGTTGTGTCTGTTTGTTTTGTTTTGTTTTGTTTTTTGTGCTGATGGTTGGACTCAGTGATCTCAGAGATCATTTCCAACCATGACAATTCTGTAATTCTGTGATATTAAAGAGCATTGGGCCAAATACCAATCCCTGGGGGACCCTACTTGTGACCAGTTGCCGGTTTGAGGAGGAATTATTTACTATCACCCTCTGGGTATGGTCTGTCAGCCAGTTCCCCATCCCCCACACAGACCACTTGTCCAGTGAAGGGCCACGAACAGGGTGAAGGGATTGGAGCATCTGACAAATTAAGAGAGCCTGAGAGAGCTGGAACTGATCAGCCTGGGGCCAGATGCTTCTCAGTGGTGTTCGGTTCAAGGATGAGAAGCAATGGGCACAAACTGAAAGAAAGGAAATTAAATTTAGACATAAATGTTTTTTACTAGAAGTGTGGTTGAGCAGTGGAACAGGTTGCTCAGGGAATCTTCTTTCTTGAAGTTATTCAAAAACTGTCTGGACATGGTCCTGGGCAGCCTGCCATACTAAATTCTTCTTTGAGTATGGGGGTTGGATGAAATGGTCTCAAAAAGCTCCTTGCAGCCTCTGATTCTGTAGAACAGATTATAAGTGAGACTCTCAACAGTCAAGGTTGGTTTCTCTTCTTCCTTGTGCTACTGATGTTTTAGCCCTGAAATAAAATGCCACTGTTGTTTACATAATCCTACTGAATGGCCTGATATTGCCAGTTTATATTTTGCCTGTTTAAGACTCCATGATAAACACAGCACATGTACATACATAGCCTATATCTATGCTAACAAATTAATCCTGCCGTTCTCTGGCACTGAGGCAAACTGGAATGAAATTATAGGTATTCACACTGTTCAACTTTCCTACCTTCCAAACAGGATGGCCCCATCCCAAATGCCTACTGGAGTGGTCCTTCGCCAATGCTCACTCCTGCACTATGCCCAGGAATTGTCTGGGATGGGGCTTGTTGGCCTGGACTAGGAATGTGTTAGGACCATTTTGACAATTCAGTGGTATAAGTGATCAGTTGCCAGCCCTTGTGAACATTTCCCAGCACTGCATAATTTGTAATTATAGACTTATACAGACCTGTGTTCTGTTTTTGTCCTGGTTTGAGCCAGGATGAAGCTAATTTTACTTTTACTGATTTTTTTTTTCCCTTCAGTAAGCTCTCTTTTAACTACCAACAAGTGTTCCAGCTAGTGGACTGATAACACTGGAATGTTTATGTTACTGCCGAGACTCCAAGGTCACTTCTTAGCTCTGCTGCTACAGATGCTACTGAGAGCAGGAGAGTCATATCTATGACCCCCCTGTGGGGAGCTGGACTAGAAAGACAGCAGAATTGACCAAAGGTATTCCATTCTATATATCTACATAAGCTCTGAGGAAGGTCAGAGATCAGAGAAGACAACTTCCGTCCTGCTTCTTCTTCCCTTCTCTTCCATCCATGGCCAGTGTCCAGGGAGGACTCCATCCATCTGTCACTGTCGACCCCTAGGCTCAGGCACCACTGACCTCACAACTCTACCCTTAGCCCCTGTCTGCTCTCCTTATCTCCTGCCTGTGGGCTGAGACATTTTGGAACTGCTCACAGCTAAGGAGAGTGCCAGGGAATTGCTGGGGGTAGAGGGAGGCAAGAGGCTTTTTGCATATTCCTGAATATACTTGTATATAATTGTACATATAATTAAAGCTGTCTAATTTAGTTTTCAGTCCATCAAAGTCCCTCTCCTTAATTATTTTTCTCTTTCCCTACCTGGATGGGAGGAGGAGGAGATCGAGAGCATTGTTGTCTCTGGTTTATTTGCCGATCCTGAGTCAAACCGAGACAGTTTTTTATACTCTTTTTTTTATTAGAAAAATAAAGGATAAAATTGTATTGATTTAGTAAAAAATCACCAAAAATTAAAGCAAGAAAAGCAATCCTTATCCTCATTTCTCTGCTATAGGCCAACAGTTTAATGGTCTGGATCAATCTTCAGGTTTGTGCTGGTGTCTTCTTGGAGGTTTTTTGTCGATCAGGATCCTTTCCCTGCACAAGTTTTGCCTACAATCAGAGATTTTTCCCTCTGAACCAGGGACACCTTGTCTTGAATTTGGCTGCTTCCTCAATGAGCTCAAGCTCCCTCCTGGCTCCTTCCAGGA
This sequence comes from Hemiprocne comata, assembly GCA_020745705.1. Classification (NCBI taxonomy): domain Eukaryota; kingdom Metazoa; phylum Chordata; class Aves; order Apodiformes; family Apodidae; genus Hemiprocne; species Hemiprocne comata. The sequence continues at coordinate 89,653,271 of CM036588.1, forward strand.
ATAACTGAATTCCCGTCTCTTCCTGTCTTCTGCCCAGAAACTTATTTTGTAGGCCCATTTTATATGTTCTTGCTGGTTCCATGGCTTCTTTGTTTTGCCAGTGAAATGTTTGCATTCTCAAAGGTTTTTTTTCTTGAAAATTGACTCACTTTCTGATTTAGAATTTGTCCTTTGCATCCTCACTGTCTAATGAATGTAGCTTTTCATTACATTCTATTATAACCATCAGTCTGGTGGAGATTTTCCGTAGCAGTTTTTCTCAACCTTTTTTAATCCATAGAAAATGTAACTGTTTTAAAAAGAATCAACATATGTCTTAACCCACTAAAAAATATACATGGATCATCTTATTCGGCACTGCTGTAACAGCTCTTATTTGCAAATGAAAAACAGTTAAGCTAAAATAAACATTAATTCATTACTTTTCTTCCATTTATTTGTTTGCCTGGATGAAAACACATAAGCATATATTTTTCCCTTCCCCAAACTCAACTGCACTATTATTCTGTGAATTACCTTCTGATGTCCTGTGGACAACCAGTGACCAAAGACCAGAAGCAAATTTTTTAGAGTAGTTGGGATAAAAATGAAGAAATACACATGTGCCAGGATTATTGAGCTAAATGTTGTACTTGAGTACACAACTGGATATCTAAAGATACTCTGAAGTCTAAGTGCAAATAAAGGCCTAAGGGGCTGGATAAAAAAAAGTAAAGCAGGTGAAGGTAAAGAGAAAGAAGAAGAGGAAGAAAGAGGAAGAGGAAGAGGAAGGGAAAACCAGAAGAAAAGGGAAAGGGAGAAGAGGGAGAAAGGGAGTAATAATAAGCAGTAGATCTTTCATGCAGTCTAGATAGTATCTTTACTTAGTATGTGTGAATCTCTATACAAATTGCATATTTATGGGCAAAAAAATGTTATGTGCAGAACTGAAAAAAGCGATGAGTATATTTCAGGCTGCTTTTCAAAAATCTTGTTCATCATGGTTATCAACACTAGATTGAAAAAAAAAATATTTCCTCCAGATTCTAGGTTACATTTACTTGAAAAAATGTTGTTTATTAATATCTTTGTGCATTATAACCACTTTTTGATGTAACCATATTTGCAGCCTCTGTAATTATTTGGATGTTCTTGGCAAGGTATTTACAGTATCTAAAGATGTCAGTTGGTTCCCATTTGTTCTTCTTAGCTTTAAGTTACCCCACAGGTTTCTGTCTCTCTTTCTTTCAACATTTGATTTCCAGGCTTTTTTTTTCTGGAGTAAAAAGGGTGTAAACTGTTGTGAAAAATATGCTTGAGGCTGAAAACATTTAGCATTTCACTTAATACAGAAATTATGGGATATGGAATTCCATTCTTGAAGCTGGACACTCTTGGGAAATGAAGGTCCTCACCCACTCTAAGGCTGCCAAAAATAGGTGATTCTTGTATGTTTCATGGGGATGAAGGCTGGGAAGTCTGCAGATTTTCTGAGATGCAGGCTGTGGGAGATGAGAGTCTACTACAGTTTAATAGTCTGTAGATAGTACAATGTGATATTGCTTCAAGTATGTTCATTGACCTGGTCAGTGAGGTGAAGTTGCTGAATAACCCTGGTGTGAATGACTACAGGAAGCCAGCAGATCAAAGAGCTAGCCACTGTTAAAAAAGCTTTCTCAGGAGAGAAAGGGGTGGAGAATGGGGTCAGTTCTCAGACATTGATTCTGTTGAGATCAGACAGTGATGGAAGAGAAGAGATCCTCTGGTGGAGGACACCAAAATTTATTTTTGTTCTTGTAAGGTGTGCTCAGTACTCTTCTTTATTCTCCACCAAAATAAAAACTCCTGTTGTACCCTCAGTGTCTTTGGGCTTATATGTCTAATTTATTTGCATTCCATTTTTTTTTTATTTTATACTAGGAATCTTGGTGTTAACACCTTAAGTGAATAAATACTAGAAGTGTGCTCCCCAAGGAAGTATGAGGTAGCTTGGTATTGTGGTTTTGTACAAATAAAGAGCCTCATTCTCTTGCCTGTCTAGGTTCACATATCCTCAGACTTGTGCTTTCTTTTCCTCAATATATGGGTAAAAAGGTCTGAGGAAAGAAACTGTGTTAAGTTAGAGAATCTGTTAGTAAACCCCAGTATAGCTGCACAAAATGATCAGCAGCTGTAACCCAATTAAATGCAGCAATTTCACAGTACACTACTGCTCACCAGAGAGTATATACTGATATTCTCTGAGTAGTTAGCCAAACCATTTTGTACCAGTGCTTGCAAACTTCTCCTTAGGAATATTTAACATTTGGCTAGAGCTCCTCGAACACAAAGGGAAGATGAGAGGGAAGGAAAAAAACAAAGGAACATAGTGCAGTGAGAGCCAATTAGTAAGTAAACCTACTTGGTCTCTTCCAGTACCTGAAGGGGGCCTGCAGGAAAGCTGGGGAGAGGCTTTTCACCAGAGAGGGTAGCGATAGGACAAGGGGTAATGGTTTTAAACTGAAAGAGGGTAGATTTAGTTTAGACATCAGGAAGAAATTCTTCAGCATGAGGGGAGTAAGGTGCTGGAATAAGTTGCCTAGAGACGTTGTGGAAGTCCCCTCCCTGGAGATGTTTAAGGCCAGGTTGGATGAGGCTTTGTGCAGCCTGCTCTAGCGTGAGGTGTCCCTGCTCATAGCAGTGAGGTTGGAACCTGATGATCTTTAAGGTCCTTTCCAACCTTAACCATTCTATGATTCTTGAACACAAAGTAGTAGCTTAGGTGTGCACAGAAGTTGCAGTTATAACATAACTAGAAGGTTAACTATTTAAAAGGTCATCTCAGGAAACAATTAAATTAGGGTAGTCTTTCTTCTTCAGTTCAAAGCTTCTACTGTTGGTTTATGAGTCCAAAGTGAGCAACTAAGATATTCTTTGTTTAATGTGATTGCTTTAATAGCTAAGCCATTTCTAACTTTGCTTTTATAGATAGCATGGCTTTGCTCTCTGCTGATCAGAGTGCTCTTTTGCTTACCTATACATGTATGTGCCATAAAAATAACTATGTGGCTGCCAGTTACTGGGGTCAGGAAAAAACACCCCTAAAATACTCTACTGCAAACCTGAGGTTATGTGTTTCCCACTGATGCTTTCAGTATTAGACATGAAAGAAAACATCTTTATTCTAATAAATGGCTTTCAGCATTCATACAACATTCATACAAACTTCCAATTATATGAAAGAAATTTTTTTAAAACACTTTTTTTTAATTAATTTTCTTTTATAGCTAAAACTCCATATCTTACCTATGTTTATACACAGTGATTTTTGTCTTACTCATCAGCCAAACAAGTAATCTTAGGAAGGTTCATAACAAAATATGAAAAGCAGGACTCCTACAGTTCCCCACCAGTATTAGTAAAGAAGACCATTTAATGTAAACTTATTTTCTGTTCCCGTATCTCCTGCCAGAATCACTTATTGGCAGTCATCTTGCAAACACGGGAGTCAAACAGAGGATCATATAATATTTGTGCAAATTATAAATGTCTTCATAAATGATACAGATAATATTCTCCTGTGCTTACTGTCCCTTAGCATCCACTATCTAGGATTGCAACTCTCTGCAAAGACAAATCTTTTGCCTGCGGTTATGTGGCATGATACCATATATGAAGAAAAAGACGTAAGAAAAGAGCTCAGATCACTGCAGATCTCTGTTGCTTCATTCTAGTTGTCTGAGGCAGATGCAAACCAGTAACCTCCTAAAACTTGTCAGAGCCTTGATTGCATCAGTGATGCTCATTTGCTGCATAATTGACACAATTTATGACATTCTGAATGCCACATGAACTAAGAGTCACAATTTTACATTTGGGGAGATGAAATACCAGCAGACAGGGGTTTCTCTCCTGAATTTTGTTTCTGTAGTGTCCATGTTCTATACTTACTCATGTCTGAAAATAAATCACATAGCACCCACTTCTCAATAAACTGGTATTTACCAGCCTGAGGTTATCAACGCTATGAGGTTTTTTCCTCATTTCTTTATGTCCATATGGTAAACTCCTAGTATAAATTTTATTTTATCCTTTACAGACCTCTGTTTCAGTTCATTTTAAGTGACTAATTTGCCTAAATAGCCTTCAGTTTGCCTTGGAACTTTTTCAGCTGAACATGGTAAGAAAATAAAAGAATGTATACGATCTATTTAAATAATTGCCCCTTAACATCTCTAAAACTATGCAGAGTATTTTTCTAAGCAGCAGTAGTGCCCAGTACTCATTTTCTGCCTATTTTTGTCCTTTGTCCTCATTTCTGTAACTGAGCCCACTGTCATCTGGTAGAAATATTTACCAGTTGGATCTGAATTGGCCTGGTAACAGTGAGAACACATCTGGAGTCTAGACTCAGCGGCTCTATGGGCAGGGTCATATCTCTGTGCTACATCAGCCCCAGCGCCTATTTCTGTTTACATAGGTGGTGTGCGGCATCATCTGTTTCAGCTGTCAGACCCCGCCAGCCCCGCGCCCCCTGCTCCCCCGTGCCGCCGAGGGACTGGCCCCCTCCCCTTCTCCCTGACCCTCTGCCGTCCCACTACTATCAGCTGGAGGCAGGAAGCAGGGGACCTCTGGCACGCACAACGGGAGAGGAGGGGGAAGAAAATCCCTGGAACCTATAAAACCTTGCATTATCAGAGTTTGGGAGCTATACGGCAGCTCCATGGGATTCAGTTGAGAGGGGTACCTTTGATACAGGAGGAGGCTGCATCAGATACGCAAGGAATAGAATAATCTCTTAGTACATAAGGAAGGGGGCTCTAAATTCTTTAAAAATTCTTTTGGTTTGATCTTTTTTCACTCTTTTCCTAATAAAGATGTGTGCTTAAACTCCTTGGACTTCAAAACTAGAAAGTATACTGATTTGTTTTTCTGAATACTGCTGTTTACCTGGAGGAAAGGACTCAAATAAGCTCAGAAATTGTGTTATGATATGATATGTAGTCACGAGATGTTGCTATGACAAGAGTTTTGTCTCATAACGACCCTGAGGTACTTGAATTTCTGTAACGAGTGAGGCAGTTTGTGTGTTTCTATGAGCCAAGATGTTTGGGGATAAGAAGAATTATACAAAACCAATTCATTATTGATTCTTTAAAACTGTATGCTGGGATATCCTTTTCATCACTGCAAAATGAACCAGTCTCAAAGAATAGGAACTAGCTCATCAAAATAATATTACCTTGTGGTGGATTGACCTTGGCTGGACACCAGTTGCCCACCAAGCCTCTCTGTCACTCCCCTCCTCAGCAGGACAGGTAGGGGAGAGAATAGGATCGAAAAAAAATCATGGTTCAAGATAAAGACAGTTTAATAAAACAGAAGGAAAGGCCACATGCAGAAGCAAAGGAAAACAAAAGATTTATTCTCTACTTCCTATCAGCAGGTGATGTCAGAGGGCTGGGACAGAGGGCTTCAGTATGTGTAGCAGCAGCTTCAGAAGTGAAATATCATAATGACAAATGCCCACCCTCCCCCCCCAGCCCTTCTCACCAGGCTAGATAGTCTACAGTTTTTCACATTAACATGATGGGAAACTAGGCTTTTAGTTGCTGGCCTAAATTCTGTCATCATCACTACGAGTTGTACAATATTCTTTAGTGTAATGGAGCTCTGTAAAGTTAATGAGTTAAAAAAAGGGCTTGCAAAGTATTTTGGTATCAGTCATGTGGCAAAAATGAGTAACAATCCTGCTAGACCCTCACTCTGTAGAACGGCTGGCAGAGCAAGCAATATTTGTATTTTTTCAACGATACCTTTTTTCTCATAATCTCTGAATAAAATTTTGAAAATGAGGCTTTTTGGCTCAATTCAGCACATATTAGAGATGGTGTTAATACATCTTTTGACTTTACCTGTAGCAGAGTTTTGCGAATGCTAAGTATTTTTGGGAATACCTCAACATCACTTTAAAAGTACCACTTTTCAAAAGGTATCTTTTCCCAGTAAAATTATGTTTTCTACAAATTTGAGGGCCAAAAATTATCAAGTCTACAAAAGACCCATATATTAATTTTGAGTTTTCCTTTGAAACACTTTGCTTTGGAGACAGCAACAAAAGAAAGTTATTTGGATCCTCCATAAAAGAGAAAATTTAATTCAGATCATATATCATGACTCTTAGATGTAATATTTTCCTGTGTAAAACAGGTGAAAATTGTTCCCATTATAATATAAGAGATTATTTTTCAAAAATATAATACCCAGAAATTACGTGAGCATGTTTTTATCATACATCATATCATCACAATATTTCCATGAATTTCCATGATAATTCCACTTGGGTGTGTTAAAGAGGCACTCAAAAAACTACAGAAAGTACAGGGAGAATAGCTAAAAAGTATTTTTGTTTTAAATTGGTATATATATATCATCTATATATCTTATATATATATTTAATTGACATATTGTGTAGAGCTAGCTGAAGGAATATCCTTCCTTTCACAAAACTTACAAGCCATAGAGATCTCAAATTGTTGTGATATACTGAGAAATGTTCATTCCCCAAGAAAATTTTAGTATCACTGAAAACAGTGCCAGACGAGGGTAGGAAAAATTGGTTGCCACTGGAAAAAAAGAGGAATGTACTTGGAATTATCTTTTAACTTGGTCATCTGTATTTATCCAAATACTGCAGATGGTGTTAATTGCATCACAGGTAAAATGTGATTAAGAGTGGTATTGACTAGGAGTGCTCTGTGGAGGCAGAGCTATCAATCTAATCCTTGTCATCTTTTTCTGTCTACTGTTTTTGCTAGCGGCAGGTATCAAAACCAGCTCTTCTACCTTGGAGTGAACAAAGGAGAACTGCCTTTCTTCCTGCTTCCCTGATGTTACAACTGTCATTACATTTGCTTTTCTTTTGAAAACACCAATGTTTGATTCTTTATTTTTCCTCCTCCTTGTCCTAGGATAGAGGAGGAAAAGAAACATGCTGTACTTTTTGAACACACACTGAATGGAGGTGTTAGAAGATCATATACATCTCTCTCTCTCTGGAACACAGGAAGTTCCTTCTCAATGTGAGGAAAAACTTCTTTACTGTAAGGGTGACAGAGAACTGGAACAGGCTGACCAGAGAGGTTGTAGAGAATTTCAAGACCCATCTGGACGTGTTTCTGTGTGACGTGCCCTAGGTGATCCTGCTCTGGCAGGGGGGTTGGACTCGATGATCTCCAGATGTCCCTTCCAACCCCTAACATTCTGTGATTCTATTGTTATATATATATATTATCAAAGAGAGAGAGAGAGAAGGAGATATATATATATATATATATAGAGAGAGAGAGAGACAGACAGGTAGATGCAGCATCTCTGAAAATCTTTTTGGGGAGGGGAAAATATACTTTGCAATGTGTGTAGGTAAATTTTCCAAAAGATCTCATAACCAGATTTTTTGTGCTTGATACTGAAAAGAGGCCAAATTTTCTGAAGTATGCATGGAACTTTGCAGTACTCATTGCAACATCTATAGACAATTTTTTCCAAAAGGCTGGCACCTAGAGTGCAACTAAGGGCAAAACTTCTGGCAACCTCTTTTGGCAATGAAAAGAAAATTGAGAAGTTTAGAAATCTAACACTGAGGAATTGCTAGAAAGTATGTACTAGATATTTTGAGTAGCAAGGAAAAGATACCTTGCTTGCCTTGAACCTTCCTAGAAAAAGGCTGGCTTTAAAAATACTAAGTTAAAATTCTCCTGTAGAAGTAGAGTTCACATGACTAAAATTAAAAGCTTAAAGCAGAAAATACTAAGTAACATTTTGTCAAGAAAAACCCCTTACTTGTGGAGCTACTCAGTTACAAAATGGGAACCTCTGTGATCTGTCTTCAGAGAGTGAGCTTAGGTAATATGTCTGCAGCTCTCTCAAATGTTTGGAGACCATTCAGGAGACACAAAGTGATTAGACAGAGAATGTGCTCTGAGTTTCAGGTGTTCTGCAGATGCAGCTGACGGCCTTCAGTCAAGTTATGAGGTCAAAGACTTTGTCCTAATATTCTAACTTCAGCTTCATACCCATGTGTATGTGTATTTTTTCACAGGTGGTATGAGCAACATTGGGGTGAGCCACACACGGGCACAGGTTAGTGGCAGGCAGCTCTTGTTTAGCTTTTAAGAAAAGAGGATTAGAATAAAAATCTGACAAAATGGAAAGCTTTCAAAAGAACAGCCATGAGCAGTCAAATTGCACAACATTTAATGGTCTCGTTTGATCAAATTCAAAAGAATCCAAAACAATTATAGTGGATGGTGGGAGGGGGAAACAATGACTTTCTAACTTGATGGTCATGGAATAGAAGGCATGCTTATTCCTAGGCCACCATTGCAAATCTGGCTCAGCTAACAAGGGTGGAAAATCATAGCTGTGTAAGAACTGTTTATTCTCAGAAACGACATGAAATAAGTCAGAGAACTCAGTCAGATTTCTGTGGGTAAATCCCTGGGTATTTAAACCTACCACCACAATGGACAGCACATGACACTTGGCACCCACCCCACACTCTAAGTGGGACACAGGGATGATATTAGCATGGTAGGTCCTAGATGTAATCAAACAGTCTGGGTTTTTCTCATCTGGCAAAAGAGGAAAGAAACTTGAAGTCAAAGCACCCAAAATGAATGAACTTCCCAAAAGACTTCAGATTACATTGTTACTCAGGAAATTTTTACTGTGGATAAATTCATGAAATGAAGAGGGGGTCATGAAGATAGTGGATGTGGCCATCGTTTTGGCCTGCTATAGAAAGTATGGAACCAGATGTGGAAGTTAATGTAGGAAAGGAACACTGAAGGAGAATAAACAGATGGTGAATAAAATAAGACCTTTCTGTCTCATATTTGTGAAGAAGTCATATGTAAGAAAATGAACTTCTAAGAACCCACTTGAGCAATGAAATAGGAGAGTCTGAAAGAATGAGTCTGGGACTGATCCTATTAAATAAACTCCTGTGTCAAAGAGCATTGTGGGATGTATTGCTCAAGAACAATAAATCCTATCACAAAGATTTCTGCCGCCAAGATTTAGTATCTATATTATGCTGCACAAACTGCTGGAACAACTCTAGCCTGCAGGAGGGTTGATAGTTCTTTTGGTCATTTCCACTGAAAAGTCCCTCTTTCCATCAAAAACATTTCAAATTAATTACTTTTCAATCCACCTGGCACTTTACTGTGTCCAGTTTTCCCTTAGGATTCCCTGTGAAACTGAAGCTTTTACCCCAGTAAAGGGTTCTGGTCCAGAATCCTTGCTCTCTAAGTAAATAATTCACTTACTGTAACTAAATTCAGATGAGAAAAATATTAGTTTATTATTAATTAAAAAGGGATATAGTGTTTCTACCACTTCATTATTATTTTTTTTAAATTAAATTCAATGAGAATGTAAATAATAAAGGAGACTTTGTTTTTACATTTACATGGATGTGGATGCTGCTGTAGGGACTGAAAATGTACTTTTGTAACTTGAAGGCCAAAAGGAACCTTCAGCATTTTTATTTTCACTGATAACAGTACCAGAAGACTGACATTTACTTTGCATTTATTTACTCATATTTGACTCCTTTAACTGTATATATTCTGATGGAAGAATGGTATGTGTGGTAGAAATTCTTTGTTGAAATAGTATGTCAATTATTACAAAGTTATACTCACTTTAGCAATGAAATACCATGTAACATATATTCACTCAAGGTTCTGAGTTGAAAAAGGTAAATATGCTGTGTGAAGAATGATCATGAAAATAATAATAATAAAAAAGGTCTGGACATAATTATCTAGTTCAATTTTGACTTTCCTCAGTGACTAAATACAAAACATCCCAATTTACATAATCCACAGATTTTGCTATGTTTCTACAAAATTGCAACAATTAAAAAATCCCTAAACCCTGCAATAGATGTAAAACACAAGCCAGTAATATGGGACATATGTTGCAGAAATGTTGACACTTGAACTCTTAATGGAATTTTACATTTGAAATTGTATCAGTTATTCATTTTGTACTGATTGAACACAATGAACTCCTCATGGTTTCAAGACTTTGTCCAGAAATTAATTAGGTATGAATGTCTCTTAGGCTCTTAAAGAAAAAGATAGCACTTACACTTAAAATATTCTGGGCACTTTTAAAAAACAGCAGATGTGCAGGAAGGAGAGGAACTCAAAATGAGCAAGAGATGAAATCTTTTGTTTTATCTTTAAAAGAGGGAGATGTCATATATCACAGAAGGTCATACAAATATGGAATAGACAAAAGAGGTGGAAATGCTGAATAAGGGGAAAATTTCCTTGTTTAAAAAGTATTTTTGCAACAGCAAGTGAGAATCAATATTATGTAGTCTTTCACTCGTATATGTAAAAACTCTTTTGACGACAGGAATTTGGATTGCAAGCCAGCTGGAGAACAATGAAGTTGTTTCTTTAAAAACAGTTCTTATTCCTTTTAGGGTAAGAACAATATGTAAAATCTTAAGTGCAATGATCATTGAGTTGAAGGCAGGATTAACTTCAAAGTTTATCCTTGGTATCCTTAACCTTCTTAACCACACCAACCACCCTACAACTTGACCTTTCATCAAAGAATGTAGGGGATAAAATCCTAGTCTCTAGAGTTTTGTTAGTGACTGAAATGGGCTTCAGCTGTCCCTGGGAAAAGACTTGGAGGATAATGGTCTGGATGGAAATGACTTCTCAGGACTTCCTAATTCTTGGGTCTGGTGTGTGTGAACCTTACTCTGTGTTGGAAGGAGCCCCAGGGAAGGACCATCTCACACACATTATCAAAGAATGGCTGAGGATGGAAGGGACTTCTGTAAGTCATCTGGTCCTATAGGACCATGTCAGTATTTCCAGGCATGGAAGTTCCACAGCCTCTCTGGACAGCCTGTTCCAGTTGCAGTCACCCCACAATAAACAAGTGTTGCCTTGTATTCAGACGGCACCTCCTGTCTTTCAGTTTGTGTGTATTTCCTCTTATCACTGAGTCCTGAGTGTAACTGAAAAAGGGGGAAGAGAGATCTGACCAGAATCCTCACATGGAGGACAGGCAGGCAGAGCTGCAAAGCAAGCCCTGGTGAGCACAGTCCTATAGCTTGGGGAGCCATGTCTAAATTTGTGGTGGGAGTCTTGCTCATCCTGACCCATCACAGTGAACTTCTGTTAATGCAAACATGGAGCCTCTGAATGCACACAGGACGGGAGTATTGGTAAAGAGTTTGCTTTTTTATGTATATACAAACATTTTGGTAATATCAGTGTACCACTCTCTCTAAATTCCTGTGTCTCCTCAACAGAGAAATAGGCTGAGAGGAACCAATGTGGCCATGACTGGTCAGCAATTTTCAGGCAAAGAGCACTTTCTAAGAAAAACACTTCCTCCTTTCTCTTCCCTTTCCTCATTCCCCCATGTTATCTACTTGGCACCATTTTTTCCTTTGCTTCCATAATTTAGTTTTGAGGTGTTAAAATAAATTGCCATTCTTCTTGACTTTTCTTCCTTGGCCATGTTCTGCAGGGATTTTTCAGCTCCTACCAAGCCTCTAAAATACCAGGCCAGTTAGAGCAAAAAGACAGGATTTGTTCAGAAGCAATGAGTAGCAAGGGTTTTTCATGCTTTGTCCTGTTCAGCAGCTCACTAAAACCAATCTGCAGAAGACTGAGAAGACTGCTTCTCTTCCTAGACCAAACTGTATTTGCTGACCATGCCAGCTATTGCATCAGCTTGCAGTGGGCCCGTGTTACACTACATTACAGACAGCATAGGTGAAGAACTGAGCATTTGGGTCACTGATTTCAAAGACAAAATAATAAGTAAACAAAAAAAAGAGTTGAATTTTGTCTAAGGGGACCTTGATGTGACAAAAACTCGGAAAGTCTTTGCAAGGACTGAAGTATTTAATTTACTAATAGCTGATAAACATCAGATAGATGAGATTTGGGGAAGCTGAAAAAATTGACACTACTGAGCTTTTAATACTGGACTTCTACCTGGGGTCATTTGGCAATATATGCATGAATGAGTTATAATTTCTCACAATTTATTTCTCTTCAGTATGGCAATCATGAATATTTCCTTTAAGTAAGCCAGCAGTTTTAAAACAAACTCTTTAATCTGTTAGTATGTCAAAAGCCTTGTTTTCACAATGATAAGACATGGTAAATGACAACATAACTCTGTAGACAGAGCAGTCAATCTTTATGAAACATCAGAGGACACAAACACTGAGCTTGCTTGCTATGTTAGTTAATACATAATTAATTAAAGTTTATTTTCTTTTATTAGAAATATTAATGTCTTAAGCATGTGTTTATATACGTATGGGTATATGCTATTGGGAGACCAGGGATTTTTTTTTGTCTAAATTCACAACATTGCATAATTTGTGTGTTTCTAGGTAAACTTCAGTCTAAACTTATTATGAGCAAAGAGCAATGTTTCAGTAAGCCTTATGGTTGCTATTTTCTTCAGCTATTTAACACTTTCTCCAGATCTCAAACAAGTGCTGCTAGGCTAGTCTGATAGAACTAGGAATGCAGACTCATTGTCCACTGAATAAAGACGAGGAACAGACTCCAAAATCTACAGTAATTTGCCATTGTACAGCAAGTTCACTTTTAGGCAGCTAGAAACCTTTCTAGAGTTAGATTGTTCTCTCATCGTGTTTTTCTGTCTTCTTCTTTTCTAATAGTAACTGTGGATGTTGCTGGTGAACTAATCTTTTGATGATCCACACCACTTAATGTAGTAAATATAACACTGGTTGAAAAGATAATAGAAATAAATATAATTTATATATAATGGACCCCAGTATACATATAACTTAAAATTGTATACATTTACATTAAAGAATATCATATAATACACTGCACACAGGATGGTAAGTCTCTGAAATAGAATAGCTTTGAATATTTCTTTTAGAGATAAATGGTTAATACCCTAAACTGTGTACCTCAGACCTCCAAACAGTCATACATTTTTGAGTGTTCTGAAATGTTTGGTTAACCTTTTTTTCCATTCTTCTAGTTTTTACAAGCTTCTCCACTTCTGGTTTCTGTCTGAGACTAGAAACCTAAGTACCAAAATACCACAACAAAGACAGTGCTAAAGATATTTCAGGCTTGTTTTAGAGCAGGAAGTATTTAGATTCTTTTAAGATTTCCATTTAAATTTTCAACAGAAGAGCATTCAGGTAAGCATCCAAGCTGACTGGTGTTCTTTTGAACTGAACCCAAACATGAACACTTTAGAATTACCCTCTTACAGTCAATAAAGACATCTATTTATGGGACAATTCTATATTGGTGTCATGTAATGAATAAAAATCCATTCTATCTCAATTGTGTAATTTCTAAGCCTTGCTTGTGTGAATCATGCTTTATACTGACTTACAGAAACTATAGACAGCATATTGAAACCTTTAAAGAAGTATATATATATAAGAATACTAGAAAAAGAGTTGTCGCGTGTATATACAACCATCCATAGACTGGGCCCATAAAACACACAGGAGCATTTGACATTTGTGGCATAACAAGATTACACTGGTTTGGATCTTTACAGCATATTTTTTTTAAGAAAGCAACAAATAACTTTTTCAAAGAAAGGGAGTGATCATAAACATCGGCTGTTTTTCACACTGTGGTATTTGTCTTCCTTATAGCAAAGAACAGTAGAGCATTGCAAAAAGTACAATGCAATAGATGTAAGTACCTTATTTAAATACTTATCTGAAAATTACCTGCATGGCTCAGTGTTTTTATGCAGCTCCAGATCTTATTAAAATCAAATAACTTTAACTCTCACTACAGTTTTAGCGTTTTGATTTGAAAGCATTAGTGTTTGTTTCACAGGGAGTAGCTGAAATGAGGCATTTCTTAGCTAAACAGATGATTTGCCAAAAGCACACAAAAATATGATTACCAAGATAATTCCCTTGACATAAAAAGTGTATCTGAAGGAGAAAAGGAGTATTTGGTGAATTTGTAATAAATCCTGAATCCAGAGTTCACCAACTGAAAGAGTGAGAACTTTGGAAAAGAGTCTGGAGACATTTAAAGAAGGATGGCACTTAACTAGATGGAAAGATTGTTACAAAAAGCTGGAAAGAAGATTCTGATGACTGTATATGGTTAATTTCTATCCATGTGTATAGAGGGAGAAAAACTCATGTATCCAAACAGATCATAAGGCAGCTGAAGTTTATTTAAAATATTTTGCCTTTCCTTTCACATGGAATCCGACTTCTAATGCTGAAAGAGAAAAATCTTCAATTGACACGTGAAATGCTAAATGGTGAGGAATTAATAAACACATGCAGAGTCTGTTGGCAGCACAGAAAAGAGTCCTCTACTTTTTTATTGTAAGAATGACAAATACAAAATTCACATAGCAAAGCTTCAAAAATGTCAGAATTTTAAAGCAATAATGACACATGGAGGACTCATTCTAGATTATGAAGACTAAGGAAAAAAAACAATTCCCCATTGAGATGTCTATGCAGCTCATTTATTTACACTGAAAACATGCCAGATATCCCAGAACAGGGTGTAAGTTAACTGGCTGAAGAAATTTTGGCTACCAAGCTGCTAAACCTCACATATCAAAGAGATTAAGTTATAAAATGAAATAACTGATCTCTGAAGATCAGTGGGATCCCCATGTGCCTTGAAGGGCAGAGGAGCCATTTAAAGCTTGATGACTTACATACAACTTCCTGAAAACACAAGAACAATCCACTCTGATGTAGAATAGGAGACCAGCTTGACTGAAAGGAGAACTTAAAAGTGAATTCAAAAGTAGAAAAGAAGAGATGGAAAGTGGAAGCAGGGATGGGCAACCAAGGAGGAATATAGCATCACCCAAGCACTCTGGGATAGTTAGGAAGGTCAGACCTTGTCTAAGTGGAAACTGGTGAAGGATGCAGAGGTCAGTATGAATGGCTTCTATCGGGCTTCATATCAGTGAAGGAAACATGAGAACAAATGCAGAGCTGCTAATGAACAGTAAGAGTGCAGGCATCTCATGCAAAGGGCAGGGGTACTCAGAGCCTTTTAAAAAAAGGTCTTTCCTCAGGCGTCTTGGGTCTGCATGCCAGGTAAATAAATCTGTGGAGGAGAGAAACACAATGAAGCTTCAAAGAGGACTACTTAGGTGAGCTAATATATACAAGTGCACAGGGCTTCACAGGATACATCTAAGCATGTTGAGAGAGCTTGCTAAGGTTTTTTGTGTTTGATATCAGGGCTGGTAAAGTTTTCATATAGATAGCATGTCTGAAGGCAACAGCAGGCTACAAGAGTGAGACTGATAGACTGGAGGACAGGACTGCCATGCAGTGGACCTCAACAGGCTCAAAGAACAAGAACCTCATTAAGTTCAACAGAAGCAAGTGTGAAGTCCTGCATTTGGGAATAAAATTAATCCTCTGCACCAATACAAAGTGGAGACTGACTGTTCAGCAGATCTATAAAACATACCTGGGAGTACTTTTAATACTGGATTAAACCAGTTCAGTTTTGTACCCTTGCAGTGATGAAAGCTAAGTATGGCCTGGGCTATATCAGCAATAACTTGGTAATCCATCGCTATCACTGACATAAGGACATTGTGATTACTTATTACCTATTGCAATTGCTTACTTTAAAGCTTTTTAGGACATTCCTTGCTTCTTTGAAGATATATTTAGTTATTGTATCAGATCACGTATTCACAGATAACAATCTGCATGTGGTTCAGATAACAGATTAATTAAGGAGTTTCAGTGTGTTCTCATCAGTGATGATCGTGCTTCAGCTTGGCACCCTGATTAAATCTTAGAGCGCTTGACGAAGCATCAATTTGTGGTCCTGCAAATTGGTTTTCTGTTTTGTCTCTCTGTATAGAACAGCCTATATAAGCAAAGGGGCTTCTAGAGCCCTCCAGATATATCAGCTACATGTTATCTGCCAGAATAAAAAGGCTGTGGCTTAAGTCCTTTCCAAGTAAATTCTTATTAATAAAATGATTGATATTTATGTTTTCTTCCAAAGATCCCATGTTCACAGAGGAGGATCAAAGGTTAATACTTTTGATACCTAAAGAGACTTAATTTACAACCTGCTAAGGACAAAGGACTTCTAAAGACTCTTGGTTTCTTTTCTTTCTTCTGGT
The DNA here is from genome assembly GCA_020745705.1 of Hemiprocne comata. Lineage (NCBI taxonomy): Eukaryota > Metazoa > Chordata > Aves > Apodiformes > Apodidae > Hemiprocne > Hemiprocne comata. Next base: position 89,669,435 of record CM036588.1, read on the forward strand.
AAAAAACAAGTTGTCAAATGTATACTTCTTTCTGGAAAAAAAAACAAACCAACACTCCAAAAAGGCAGTGACAGAACCAATATTTTTGAAAAGGTTTTCTTTCATTCAGAAACTTATTAGAATTTCTGTGTACAATTTCAAAACTAGCATCAGATTTAGAATTATAGTAATTTATATTAAAGTATTATATGGAAGTATGGAAGACATACAATATAAATCAACATAATGATAATAGGCCACCATACCTAATGGACTAACTTTGGTTTGGTTTTTACTCCTCCAATTCTTTCAAAACTATTAAGACACCAAGACCAGTAGTATTGAGCAAAGTGCCTAGATACTGCCATATCTTTCTCTAAAGAAGCTTTAGTTATCAGCAAAATGAAAACATGAAAACATGAAAACTGCTCTCTATGGGAAGCTGCAGGTATTCACTTTTCTTAAAAGCAAAGGGATTTTAAAGTAGCAAAATAACCAAGTGTGTTGAAGATACTGCAGCTATTCTTGTGCTGGTTAGGCACAAGTTTAAGCTTTTTGCTGCCTTTGTCCTACTGAATGCTACTATTCATTTACATATATTCAAAGAAACTGAATGCAGAGATGAAAATTTCTCCTTTACATTGGTGAATATAAGAAATGAACTAAGACTGCATACTCCTGAACAGATGTTAATTGGTTGCCGAACTGAAGCAAATACCAGATTTCAAAATCCAGCTGAAAGGCAAAAGAAACAGAAATGTTATGACAGACACAGAAAACTGCTGTCCAGGCTGGTAGCCAGGCCACCTGAGACCAAACAAGAACAGCTGGAAGCCAGCAAAAATCATTACTGCCTCACTAGAGCCACAGTCATATATTGTAGAAATGGGGAATGAATGGTACTGCAGGAATCAGTTAGTTGTACTTGAATTACTAAAGATAACTCTTGAAAGTGGAGGAAAAGTTAAAAACCTGATTTTTTTTTTATTATTTTTTTTTAATGAGGCAAGTATAAGGCACACTATATCCCTTTCAGAAGCATCACTGTAGATACCAGGAGCACTGAAATCACCAGTATAAATTGCTTCCAGCTGAGATCACAGCCTACCCGGTCTTTTCAGTTTTGTGTCATAAGTATCCTAACAAGGTATGCAGTGAATTTAAATTACACCTTGCTGGCAAAATGTTAAGGTACCATCTCAGAAATAGAATGATCTCTTAGATGAGTTATGTCATGATAGCAAAATTAAGTTATCAGAATGGATTTGAAAGGGTTGCATTTTAATGCTGATGTTACTGCATTGCTGGTGCTACCGAGACTTGGATCATAGCAATGTGGGTTGAACATTTTTCAGAACTCAGTGAAGTGATTGTGCAATTAATGAAAGGAATTCCTTTATTTTTACTTTTAAAAATGTTGGAAGTTGAAATTTCTTGGCCATTACTGCTATAGACTGAGGACAGTTAGACTCCACCTAATGCAATTTAAAGACTGTAGGGACAGGATTCATTTCACTGAGAGTTGGACACCCACTTTTGGTTTTGAGGACTGAACCCAGACTCCTCTTCTAATGAAAAGAGAACACAGGACAATTTATTTACTCTTTTTAGTACCTATTTTTGTTTGCAATAAGTAATGGTAGAAGCATCTACCTCTTTCCACTTATTTGCTCATTGTCTGCCTGTGTGTCTCCCAGTCACAGATTGACTGATACAGACATGTTAAACTGCTGTATCATGTGATCAAACTGCTTCCACTGGGTTTAGACAACCAGTTCTTACACATATTGTGCCATTATAGATGCTTACATTTGGCCAGATAAATGCCACTGCAGATGCCAAAATCTTAGTGAGAAATTCAACTTACTTCATATAATTCACATAATTCAATTATCAGATTACCCGAGGGCACCCAAGGCTGATGTACTTCTTCCACTGTTTGAGGACCTAAGCAGATGCATCTACATTTGTCTCTTTGTATAGTCTTCTCGATTTACCACATGAACATATTTTATTGTCTTGGAAGAAACTGATGACAGCAGGGAAATATACTGTTGTCAGTCAAAGCCTCTTAATCTGAATGAAAGAGCTCTTGATGCTGTAGTCAATGGATGTGGGATTGTGGGAATAAATGGTCAATCCTCTTTCACATTTGTATTTCTGCTGAAATGTCCATTGTATTTCACTGAAACTAAAAATGACATATTGCAAAGGCATTGGATTGTCACATGAAATACAGCAATCCACAGAATGTTAACGCAATTTTTTTTTCCTTTCATACTGCCCCAAACTGCAAGAAAAAACATTGTTTTCAAAAAATAATAATAATCATTCTCAGCAGTTTCTAAGTAATAGAGTCTCCAAACATTTCAGGCTTTTAATTCTGGTTTGTTTCTTCCACTGAAGAGATGGAAAAACCCCTAGATCAATTCAAACTCATTTTTCAAATGTGCTCACTTCCCAAGCAGAAACAAATTACCACCATCTCTGAGATTTAATTGCTTTCACTCCAGAAAAACACCCCTTCTGCACAGAGGAATGAAGCAAAAGAAGAAATGCTAGATGAATCAGTAAAGAATGAGTGGTTTTGAGCTGTTTTTTCCTTCTCCTAAATTAACTTAGGGTTACTTGTCAGTTAATATATAGTAATTTGCACATCATGGAGAACTCAATGCTTCTCATGTTAAAATCAGGAGCTGAAATAACTGTTCACCTACAGATTCCAAAAGGAGGTGCTTTTCCAGGAAAAAAAGGAAAACAAAATATTAAAAAAAAAAGAAAGAAAAAGAAAAAGGGAGAGAAAGAAAGAAAGAAAAGAAGGTGATAAGAAAGCAAGAAAGTGTGGTGTGCCAGCAAGAAAGCAAGAAAGCAAGCAAGAAAGCAAGCAAGAAAGTGGAAATTCGATCTAAGGTGTAATATGTCTGAAGCAGTGGATCCAGCATGAAATAATGGGCCAATCATGTGTAACATGAAGGAGCTCAAAGTAATAAGATTTGGTAAGGTCAGAGTCATGATTTTATTTTATTTTTTTCAAATTGGATATTGTTCTTGAAAGTGATGCTGAGCTCTAGTAGGCAGTGGTAGGAAAGGAAACATCTTGTTTACAAATGTCAGCCAGCAATTAGCGTCATTTAAAGAGTGGAACCACAACTGCTGTTTTTTGTTAGCTTTGAAAACCCCATCTCTTTCTTGTGGCCACATTTTAAGAGGCAAAGTAGACAGCAAGACTCTGAAACCAGTTCATAAATAGTTGATTTCATATTTTAAAATCTTGCCTATAACTTTCACCCCCCTCGCGTGGATCACAGATGGCGAAGAACTAATTTGTTACTGTTTGATAACGGCTTTTATGTATCAAAGCTCTTATTTACTACTCTGTGGGGGGAAATGACAGACTAAAAGCAATTATGTGTTTTTCTTGCAGTTTTTCTTTAACCACTATGCTCTTTGGCTTTTTTTTTTTTTTTTTTTTCCACTCCCGACATGTTTCTTATTTGAAATATAGTGTTGTGAATCTTTTACATATGTTAGTTCTCATTTAACCCTCTTTCTGGGTTTTCAAGAATGCATCTGGCCGGGCAGATCAACTGTAATCTTTCATGATTGTTTATAATGGCCCAGCGATAAGTAATAACACTCAGGGGTGTCTCCCGGTAACAGCGTATTACATTTCAGTATTAAAAATGCAAATTGGGACTTTGCTTTTGAAGATTGTCAGGAAAATGTTTCAAGGAGGTAGAATAGCTACCAGGACGCCCGTAAGTCAAATAACCCTCTCTCTCCCCACCATGTGGGGCCTCCTGCTGCAGGTTTTCTGAAGGAGCCCCTCACCCTCTCCTCCTTCCCCCCAAATAAATAAGTGAAGAGACTTTCCTCTGTATGCAGTATTAATAACTGATGTTAAATCTTTGGCCTTGGAAAGTCATGAACTCCTACATCTTTCCATTTTTTTTCTTCACTGGTGATGTGCAAACTACTCACTTGCTGTTGCCACCAAGAATGATTTTGCTGTGGGTTGTACTTTCTGGTGTTGTACAGCAGCAGAGCTGATGAGGCTGAGGGATTATTAGTTCCTGCACTTATCCTTATTTTGAACAAACAAAAGAGGTCCCGATTTGGTGACAACCAGGGCTGACTTGTTGGTGAGTTTCCTTAATGTAAATTAGTGGGCTTGCTTGTGTGCTTAAAGTTTAGAGAGTGCATGAAAACCTTGGTGAATTTGGTCTTTAGTGTAGAATACGTCCTACTGAAGTAAGTTTAATTTTAATGCAAAGAATGCTCTTATAGATAGGAAACTTTTATATAGGAATGTAATATAATTATGGCTACAGGCTGCATGAAACATTGTCTGTCACTGCTGAAATTAATAGGAATTTTCCCACTAACTTGAATGAAAGAAGGACTAAGTCACCATGGAAAGTTTACAACCTTTTGTTTGCCCCATTACATCCTTTAAATTACCGCCTGGCTCTCTTTGCCTGTTTCACCCTCCTTTTCTTCTTCCATATTATGCCCACACTGGCATTAGGAGGTGTCTGTTAAATCAGTGGGACTCCTTGGGGGAATGATATGCTGCTGAACGTAAGGAAAGACTGAAAATTCTCACCAAATATACTGAATATACAGAGCATGCACTTTCATAGTCTCTGAAACTTGTCTTTTAACCAAATCTTAGACTACCAGGAAGAAAAATCAAGGAAATGCAGGAAAACAGAAAAGGAGAGGAAAAGGACAAGAAAAGGACAATGGCATTTAGGAAGCTAGGATGCCTGTTTAAAGATGAAACATCACAATATAACCCTTCTGACAACCAAAATAAAGAAGTAGCACTTATTTCCAGGCTTTAATACCAGAAACCTTCAACAGAATCCATAAATCACTTCCACATGTTTTTGCATAATCTCTGTCCTGTATTTTACAAATTGCTTTCTCAAGACACAGTTTGAGTAAGGTCAGCAATCTTTCCCTCCTCTTGTTTGACTTTCTCAGGGTGAAATTCACCCCTGGCAGCTGTCAAGAGCAAGACCTGTGTCACCAAACTCCTGCCTAAGCCAATTGATTTCCAGTGAGAGCTATATTTAGGCTAATCAGGTCCACTGTGTCTGGATGTGGCAGTGAAATAGCTGAGGCATACTCTATCAGGCCCCATTTGAAAATGCTGGCCCAAGTGTGCCTGTCATTTCTGCTATATTTCAGACTCTCCATCATTTTGATAATTATACAGCTTGGAAACTTTTTTTCTTTTTATAGTCTTTGAAACTATAATGAAGTCTACAGTGCTGCCAACCCAAACCATCCAAAAATCTTGAATTGGGCTTGAAATAATCATGAGATTGGCCTGAAAATCCTGCAACTGAATGTACTTGGCTTCTTTTTATTTGCCTTCTGGTTTTGAGTGTTTAGGGTGCAATGGGGTCACATTTGCAGGGTTTCCTCTGTGCCTGTGTGGGCCAGAAATGCAATCTTTTTATAAGACAACTGAAATTCCTTGGGTATTCACATGACTCCAGGAGCTGGGATTTAACAGGGGGGAAAAAAAATCCACTGTGTTTGGGCTTGTGATAAAATTGGAAGCCCTGGCAATACAGAGCGTCTCACATTCAAAGTTTGTTTATAAGGGGAATATAGTTTGATGGAGAGGGAGAACAGAGTTTCCCTCTGTTCTCTTCTGACTTGAGAGAAATTCCTCCCAAAGGGTGAACTTCACTTTGCAGAGCCAGCACAAGGCCTATTCAGTATCTGAAGTGATGCATAGACCTGGCCATGGCTCTCTTTACATTAATTTATTTCATGCTACATTAAGAGAAGCTGCAGTAGTTATTGTAGCTGAGATAGTTTAATGTTCACAAGGAAAAAATAGATTCTTTATAAAACTGCCCAATATCAAGGATTTGGTAGCAAAGTACAAGGAGGGGTACAGGACTGAAAGCCCTTGTGAAAGAGAATGGAGGTGGACCCTGAGGCAGGAGAGAGCTAGGGATGGAAGTATATGAGCTCTTTGGTATAATTAAAGGTAGGAATCTTATCTTAGGACAAGTATGTACTTGTGGAGTAGGAGGCATGGCTAGAGATGCAGGTAGGAGAAGCAGTTGGAAAAGTAAACAAGCAAAGACATAGATGAGAAAAAACATTCCTCCACATCGTCCTTTCTTACTTCTGTCATAGGACTGAGACATTAAAGCTGGGATTCATTTTGTCAGTAAAACATATCTGCAACACAAGAAATTTATAGTGGGATTCACCTCATCCACCATCTATGTATCCTTGGTAAGCAATGGAAATAGATACTTCTGGGGGGCAATTAATCTCATTCTCAAACAGACATCTAGAACAGATTGGAAAAACTACACCAGAAACTTGCCTTTTTCTTTCCATTGGCTGTGCAGACAACTGAAGTTGATAGATTTTTAAAGGACTTATGCAGTTCTTATGCAGAGTATTGGCAGTGCAGAAATCTAAAGTATTTTTTCCATGTTTGCTTAAGAAAAATGTTAGCTGACATCTTTTTGAGCACTTGAGGATATGACTGTAAATGTTCTTGGTGCAGCAATAAGTGTGTATGTGTACGTGCACAGGCACAGGGTGTTTGGATAATTTTTGCTTATGTTAATGTCTAAACTGGGAGGCAGGAAGAGTAGAGAGTTTATTGCAGCTCCTGGAGAATACTGGCATTGAACAAGACTGAAGCACATGAAGAGGGAGATAAAGGTATGGCTTTGAGCCATTTATACTACATGACAAATGCCTGGATACTACACAGTGGCCATACTCTGAGATCCTCATGTTCAAACCAGTCCTAATGTCCTAATGTCTCAGACCAGTCTGTAGCACTTTCAAATAATTTGATTGGTTTTTCTTTTCTTCTGTGATTAGCGACACCTTTAAGTAATACACCATTAGTGTCTCTTATCCCAGTTGTGTATGCCTTAAAAATTGGCAGAGTGTTTTCACTCAAAAGGTATCAGATTCAATTTAAGTACAGGATTTAGAGCGTGCCAAGCCAAGTACTTTTTGCCAGCAATTTGACATCCTGAACAAATAAGGTTTGAATTCCTGCTCTGAAACAGGAAAAGGATCATTTAGTCTGTTTGAATATAATTTAGAGTGGGATAGTTTTATTTTTTTGATGCAGCAGTAGTGTCAATTGTTGATTCTGACAGATTTATTGAACTGATTGTTGTACATTAAACATACAGCTTTAGACACAGATTAAATATATATTCAATCTTTCTATGAATTCTAAACTATGAAAATACCCTATGATAGGTAGATTATAAATGTGAGATAAAAAAAAATGATGGCCAAGGGTTTTCAGGGAAGAGTTTTTCCAGCATGACTATGACAGAGGTTAAGAATAGGGACCAGGGAGATCACACACGAAGGAACAGACCCACAGAAAGACCTAGGTATTTACTTGACAATTTAGGCATAGAAGTAAAAGCTCATATTCTCAACCCCTGCCCTTCTCTTATCCTCTGTTTCAGCTGTTGCCCCTCTTTTGAGACATATTGTTTCAGTCAGTAAAATGTCCTGGGTGCTTTAATTTCTGCTGAAGAGAGAATAAAATATTGACAATGCCTGATGCCCTAAATACCCCTAACCTGAATACGTGTCTGTGGAGCAGTGGGGAAGGAGATAGACAGTCAAGTGAGAAGCTACCTTCTTGGGCCTGAAAGAACTGTCATTTTATTAACGTGGCAATCCAAGGTAACAAGCACTGCCTCATAAAGAGGGGAAGGAAGGGGAAAAGAAAACAAGGGGAAGGACACCCCACCAAGTGACCACAAGATTCTGGTCTGAAAGTTGGCTTAATTTACAGATACCTTGGGTAGCTCTGTCAGGAACCCCAACAGGAGGAGGAATGTGAATGCTCTTAGTGCCCAATTTCTGGTGAGAAACAAAATGAAGGAATTAGGGAACAAGTGTGGGGGACAGCATAAACTGAGCCAGGCTCCTCTCCTAGTGCTCTGAGCTGACTTCAGGGTGTCAGCTATGGACTGACTGCCGTGTAATAGTCTTTACATAGTGCCACAGACCTACATGTCCTGCTTGCATGGCTGTGTGGTGAGGTGTTACCATGACCAGTGTTGTCCAGCAAGATGGAGTGGCAATACAGCAGTTCAGATAGACAGGAGCAGAATTTTTGCTTATAAAAATGTATAAAAGACTGCATCCCATCCTCTTCCTCCTCATCTTGATTCAGACTTGAAAATTATTTACAAAAATCCTGGTATGGTAACAATTTCTAAATCTCATTTGGCAGACTTAAACCACTTTTAATTCATGGTGATGCTGTGCCATTGCTCAGAAAAATATTATAGCATTTTCTGTCTCGTGGCTCTTGCAGCACAACCTTTATAAGGAATTTTATATACATGTCTAGCTTTAAAAAACAAACAACTTTTTACGGAATAATTGTAAAAATAGTAATAACAATAGTAGTAAGAAGAGTACTAATAACACTGCCTCCTATTTGAGTTCTGAGGCCTTAATTCACATACCTCCTTACTGAGATTGGTATTGCTGTGAGAGAACCTTCACTTGTGGCTAAATATACATCTACTGAGGTGCAAGGAAGCTAAAGCAAGTCAGTGTGAAAGGCTTCAAAAGATGTCACTCAAGAAACACTAATTTACTTTAAAGAAGAGCTACAGATTGTATTGCTTTGGGATTTAGGTGAAGAAGCATCTGATTTTTTGTATATTTTTGTTAATTAAGCTTATGTGTCTGATACTGGATTTAATTAAAGATATAATCATACAACAGAAACTGACAGTACACTCAAACTAATTTAAGTGCTCTCACAGTTTATAGAGAATCCATAGAAAATGTCCTTAATTTGTATTCAGCCTGAAAGCATCTAACAACAAAATATTAAGCAGAAATCACTAGATGTTTACTGTCAAAGTTAAGCTGTAATATCACACGTAACACACCGTGCAACCCCTGGTATACTAAGTATAATGAATACTAAGCCCCCAAATTTATCTTTTCCGCATTGTACTTACAAAGTCCTTGTCCTCTAGCTTCATGGATTCATCTGCATTAAGACAAAACCACAAGCAAGATAGCCCCCATGAAATAAAAAAAGTATTGCTTATTTCTAACCATATACAAAAATATAATAATTAGCAATTGTTAATTTGACAAAAGAGTGTCCCAGGATCTACCTCTGGCTTTTGCTATTATGGACTTGCTTTACCATATGCTATTATTTGTGCTAGCAAAGGTGACGCAGCGCTCATTTTCTATCTACTGAGCAATGTAACTTTCTGAGCTGGTTCTGTGCTATTGATAAAAAATATCCTTTTTTTTTTTTTTTCCTGGGCTTTGTAGCAATTAGAAGTGATCTCAGATAGCGCCATTCTGCATTGCTGCTTGATGTTTATTTGCTCCATCACCAGCACAACAAAGGAAAGGCAGCTTTAATTTGCTGTATGTTGTGTAATGCAAACGTGAGTTACTGTATATCCCTTAACAGCCCATCATTAATTTCCCTTGTATGCCGTTTCCAGGTTTTGTATATTGCTGGCTGTTGTGATGGTATGTAAAGCATCAGCTGCTGTTTCACAGCTTGGATTTTAAGGGGTCCACAAGGAGAGATCAAAAGCTGAAATTCTAATATTGCCTCTAATGGAAGAACTATTACCCAAACATGCAGGATGTAGATTTCTTTCCTAGTAGAATGCTGCTATGGCATTCTCACACTAATAGCCTTGCAGCATTCAGGACTCTGGCAGGGTATGGTTTCCAGTAGTTCTGAGAAACAATAATTTATTTGATACTTAGTCTTTTGCCGAAGAAAAAGAGAAAACAAAAAATCTAACTAGTTTAGAAGCAAATTTATTTGTCTAAATTCTTACAATGTGCTCATCAGTTTAGTGCATCGGTGTAGTACAAAAAGCAATGTTACTGACATAGGACATTTGTGGAAAACAGAGATTAAGCTTAAAGCCAGAGCTGTATGATTGTGTGAGAATCTGACTTGTGTAGAAAGCTAAAATCCGGTAATTAGTAGTTATAGATTAGGGCCAATTTCTGTACAAATTCTAATGTTCCTCCTAAACTGCTGAGCATCTTTAGCAGTTGTGTTGGGGACAATACGACTCTCTCATCTGACTCACAGATTCAAATTCTGCTTTCTTTTCTGGAAATTTGAAAAGTCTGAAATAGTCCAAGTGAAATTAGGAAAATTGGCATATCACGAGAGTCTAAGCTTTTATTCTCTAAAAGATTGTTTTGTAAAGAAAGCTATCAAGATGTTTGTTTTCTAAAAGAAAAGCAAACAGAAGTGTTAGGCAGAAGGAAATTTTCTTTCAAAACACAGAATAATCCCTATCTCTAAAAATAAGAAGATGATGTATTGTTATGGTTTGATCAAAACAAAATCTGATTTGTTTTCTTTCGTGGCTGAAGGTATAGACTCTTGTTCTATAAGATTTTTTAGTTCACATTCTGTGCTAAAGCTAAACACAGAGATAAATAAGGCTTCTACTGTGAGACACCTCAAAATTTTTGTTCCATGTTTAGGCATTCAATGCCTTTTAGGGAAAGATCACACAGAGCCCTATGTATGAGGTTAAGATTGCTATTTCATGTACCAATTTCTGAAAAATCAGTTGAGAATCTTTGCAGAGCTCATCCTTTAGAAGAAAAGTTGTTCAGCACATAGAAGCTGTCATGAAGAACTGATTGCCAACAAGGTAGGATAGCATCTTCTGAAACCCATGTTTCAGAAGAGAGGTGACAAGTACAGCCATTCACGAAGTAGAAGGAAAGAAACCAAAACAAGAGTCTAGAAGACAGGACATTGCTAGGGGAAAATCAGAGAGGCAGGACAGTTAAAAAAGACATTATCTACAGTCTCTTACTGGATAAATATTATTCTTTTGTGTTAAATTATTGCCTCCTCTGCTATCGCAGCTTGAAGTTGCTTTAAATGTCTTCACCTTGTTGAACCCAGTCTCAAAGCCTCTATCTATTCTGGAAGAGTGCACTGGAGTGTAATGGGCTTTTAACTTAATCACAATAAAGCCCAGAGAAATTAAGGAGCTTGACACTAGAATAAAGATAAAGCTTCCTTTAGCACATTAGTTATGTAGATAGCTGGTTTTCCTTGTCTATAACACAGAATTTATCTTAAAATTTTTCTATAGAAGCCTTACTTGTAAGAGGATCAGTTTTACCCGAAAAGCTTTTTCTTTTGCTGCAAAATTACTCATTTTCAAAAAATCCAAAAGCTGGAAAAAACCATCAAAGTTGCAAATTTCATGCAAAACTCTGGGTCTTTTTAGCTTTTAAACTTGATGCACAGGGAAATGTATGTGATGGGATAGAAATCTGGGTCACAGCATGAAATTCCTGTTTTTGTATTCATAAAAAACAAACTCCATATATCAAAGGAAGGAGGTGTGAAGTAGTAAAAAAGAAAAAGAGAAAAGAGGTCTAAAATATTCTCAGCTCTTGATATTACTGAGATCTTTTAAGACATGATAAAATTTCCTCTGACTGTTGTTAAAACGAAAATGTTCACTGCTGGGATAATAAATACTCTAGACCTATCTTTTGAAGACGAATTAGTGAGACAGTTCCATTTTCAAAAAATGGTCCTAGGCCCTGTACTCTTGAGAAGTACTCAAGTGGGTTCTAATTTATATAGCAAAGCAGGACACAGACACCAAATGCATCCTTCTCTACCCATATGTGATCACAAGCTGCAGGAATGATGGTATGCAAACAAACCTTGTTTGGCATCATAATGTTATCCTGATAACTTTAAACCTTTGAGGTCCAGAGTGTCTCATCTAAGTATAATGTCTAAAGAAAGAAATCATTAGGGACACATCTCCTTTAAGCAAAACTGTCATTTGTACGTCTTCTGCATAGCAGACTAAATTTTGGATCATTTACAGTACAATCTGAATCTCCAGAAAGGATTGTTTGAATGATTTTATTTTGCAGGCTAACAAGAACTGCCACGTTAGTTCAAGATCTCACACTATGGGATAAACCTGTGGTTTCTAAATAAGCCCATGTTACAGATGGAGCTAAAAATGTCATTTGGAGACAAATCACTTCAATCTCAGGATGACCAGTAAAGGAGAAATAGTTCTTAAAGAAAACATAGTCCAAGCATGCCATTTGTAATGGCAAAAATTGGGACTCTCTTAGGCAACAGCAGGCAGATTGTTGTTTTTAATGCAATTCTGTTGCAGAAAGACAAGGAAATACAGTGTGGTATGAAGAACGTGTAAGTAATTACAGGAAGTCCTGTTCTGCTGCTCTGATACTTTTTTCTACTATAAAATTACCTAGTAATACCCTAAAAAATAAACTAATAATAAGTGAAAATGTGTAGTTTTAAGTTGCTTGCAAGAGAAAAAGTACAAACAAGGAAAACAAGTTGCCACTAACCCTCATTGGTTCTCAATTCTTTTTTAAAAGCTTGCTAAGCTCACTAATGCCTTTTGACAAGGAGCTCCACTGGTCATTATTGAATTTCCATCCAACAGATGAATAACATCAGAGAAAGTACATGACTACATCATGTAACTCCCCTTGTACTATTTGCTTGCTACTAATTATGTTCCTTCTAAGCTCATTCACTGTGGCAGGAGACAACTGGTATCAGCCTTTACAAAACAAATCAAACGGGATTCCACAGACAAAGAGGAGGGACAGATTCTTTCTGTAAACATTTGCAGTGCTCAGCTCGTTCAGGACTTTGAACCTCTACTTACAGTCCTCTTTCAAAACTACCTCCCCAAAAACTTGAAAATGACCATGGGAGGTTAGTGACAGAAAGGAAGTATTTTCCCTGTCTAGTGGCCATAGATATTCATATTTGCACAAGATACATGGTTCAGCTTCCTGTAGGTTCTCCCATAGATATACATCTGCTCAAGAGGGGATAATGCCATGCTGTAATATCATTAGATGGAAGTAGTATTTCCAGGAATTCATGAAAGAGTTGTATCTTCATAAAGTTCTTGAGCCTACTTCTCCTTTTGGGTAGAGGCTGTGCCCTAATGGCATAATTGTACTCTCATTGTTTTCATGTTATAAAACTCCCAAAATAATGAAACATCAGTAGAATTCCAGCTAAATATGCTAACGCCTCAGAGATACAACTCCTCTCTACTGTAATCCAGTCAGACAGAAAAAAAGATTCATTGATAAAAGCCACATGTTTACCCAGTGGCAGAATAGTTAGATGTTGATACCAGTTTGCAAAAGTGGTGTATGATGATTTACAAATTAATTATACATTTGGATTGCCAGAGATAGAATGTCAGCATTTGCTAGAATTTGCATGAATGCTGATTTAGGCTTCAAAACAGCACTTACGCTCATGCTAAACTTGAAGTATCTCTTTCAGTCCCAGCTAAAAAGTCAGGACCTAAATTATATTGTGTATTTCATTTGGAACTAATAAAATGTAAGTACAAAAAGGGAACATTTGAGCCAGTTTATTGTACAGTATTTGACCCTATCTACCCTGCTAAAACTTCGCATTCTTTCTCCAGCGGTGCCGTATGGGAACACAAGATTGCAATTGTGCCTCAAGAGCATGACAGCAGTCCTCATAATAGTTTCTTCAGTCTTTTTTTACATTGCTTTCCAAAATGATGCTGCCATATGTGCTGTTATATTTAAGCAGCAGATGCTGTGAACTCACAAAGTTGAAGAATGCTGAAGTATGATACCATTTGAAAACAGGTTTTCTAGGGAAAGCTGACTTCTTGCAAGGCTTTGGATTTATTTCAAGCATTCCATTACTAATTACAAAAGGCCATATAGAATGCATTTATACCACTTATTGGTTCTGTCTCGGGCACCTAATATATGGGCTATCTGGCTTTTACACTATATTGCTCTTCCCACAGCTACAAAGCTGCAATAATCTCTATTTGCAACACTATTAATGCTGTAATTTTGAAAACGAGCTGGGAATGCGTCTTCATTTCCTCTCCTTTACTTAACCAGAGTTTGAGCTAAGGATGATATTACACCGTAAACCAGGCTAACAGTATTAGACTTTCTAATAAGTCTCATATTTGAAAATTAAGCAAACAAATTCACAGCCTCCTCTAAAGTACATTGTGATTGGCAGACCTGCTCTACTCATAGGGAGTCAAATCAGTTCCTCTAGTATACACATCAGATACATGGGCTAGGAGTTGAAAGAGGATGCAGTAGAAATACAGAGCAAAAGGTGGCCCAGGGGAATACTTTGAATATAGAGGTTGCTTCATGGCAATCGTTTTAGGAAAATAACAGGATCTGGAGACTGAAGTAAATAGAAGCATTCTTCCAGCACTGATGACTTGAGTCAGTTTAATTTAATGTGTAACTTCACTGGGTTTATGAGACTGAAATACCAGGCTCTGTAAGGCAGTTAGCTTTTTTCTACACATGACAGTTCTGAGAAACTGCAAATGGGGTAAGTTGCCACCATGTCTTGCATTAGTCTGCAGCAATTCTTGCACTTTAGGGGAAAGAGACTCTGATTTGGAAGGAAAGGAATTACCATTGATGAAAGGTGTCTGGGGGTTGGAAAGTCCTGCACTTTCTTTGCATTCTTGTACACATAGATAATATATGGAGTGGTTTGGGTCTTCTATCATCTATGGCACTAATTAATGCTCCCATCCAATGTATCGATGGAAGTATAGGTCTAACTTTCTCATGGTCAACTTACAGAAGCCCATTGTCTTCACAGAAGTATTTGATATAAAAGGCAAAGTTTTGGCAGTGGTGAGTGCGACTGGGATGATCCCTGGTAGAAGAGATCAGGGGCTGTCTTGTGTCAGTTACAAGCAGTAAGTCCAAAACAGACCTACTGCAGGACACAGCTGAGCCCATCAGCTGAATTGGTGGTGCCTTTGTGAAAACATATGTAAGATGGCAGAAAGCCCCAGTGGCAGAAGAGGAGGGAACAAAAGAATAAGAAACACCAGAGGCAACACCAAAGTCAGAGGAGGGGGTGCTCCATGGCAAAGCAGGTACACAACTGAAATGACTGTGGCCCACAGTGGAGCACCGGAAAAGACTGGTAAAGAGAGAAACCACTACACACTGACCCCACCTCTGGTGCTGGTTGTTGCCTTCCCGGGGGAATGAATGTAACCTGTGACAATGAGGGTGGAGAGGAGTCTGAAGGGAACAAGTGAAGTGGAAAAAAGGATGTGGGGAGGAGAGGAGTCTAGAGTGAAACTGAGTCATGGAAAGTGGAAGGAAAGATGTTTTCTTCCTAAGTTTTTTAATGTTCGTATTTTTGTTTGCCATTGCTCTAATCGGTAATTAGTTATGGTAATTAGTAATAAATTAAATACTTCAAATCGAATTTTTTTTTTGCTCAAGGTAGTACTTGGCAAGTAATTTTTCCTGCTTTTATCTTGACCCATGAAATATTTCCCTCTCATTCTGTTTTGGGGCTGGGACAGGGAGAAGAGAGTGAGTTAGCATCTGTGTGGGTGCTTGGGTGCTAGCTGAGGTGAAGAAACAGAAAGGAACTTCATTATCATTTTTCCCTCTCATTCCTCCCCTCACTCCTTTTTTTTTGTTTGTTTTATTTTGTTTCGTGTTTTGTTGTGTTTTTTTTTTCTTTTCTCTTTTGCAGCTTTAACTCTTTTATCTTTATAACTATTTGAATGCAAGCAGTGTATCAAATATAGTTGACATTAAGGCAAGTTATTGTTCTTGAAATTAATTATTGTTTCTATCACTTCCACAATGAAAGAAGTGTTATGAAACTGGTCCTATTGTAGATGCTTTCAACAGTAAGATACTGGCATCCAGACCACATCACGCAATGGGATATTCCAACCAGACTGCCAGCACTGGAATGAAAAATTTAACTCGTTATTAAGAGCTGTTAGATAACTTATTCAGTGTGGTTGCCACCTAGAAATCATATAAATGGGCTTGTATGTTATGTATTTTCCTAATCCCTCTCTCATTGTGTTTCCCTCTTTCTCATTTATCTGCCATTTTTTGGGTGACACGTTCATTTTTATTAGGTATCCATTGACTCATCCTTCTTCTGTTGCTGCTGTTTGCAGCCCTTCTTCAGCACTGTCAATCCAGCACCACTGGAAGAAGTATTGATTCCAGTAACTTGATAATGTTTAATTAGAGTTCTTGGCTGACGTAACTACCATCAGGATTTGGATCCTTCCACTGCTAGATCCCCCTGATGGGTACTCAACCTTCTTCCAGTTAAGAGCTGGGAGCACCCCTCCTTCTTGAAGAATGAAATACACATGGTAATGAAACCCTTGCCCCCTTGGAAGCAGTCCTGCAGCATGTCTGTGGTGCATTGGTAGAATACTGTGGTAAAGAGAAAGATAATTTCCAGCTAAGGTGGTTAAGGTTCACAGTATCATAAAGGAGAGTGATTATTGCAGAGGGGAGGAGATCCTAGATGGCCCTCTGGGGCTCCAGACTCCTTTGTGCAAAATAAACATTTGTTAACTTTATTCTGGTCAACAAATTTTGTGTCTCATCTGCAATCTGTGGCAAGTTGACAGGCATAGATGGGAAATGGTCTGGGAGCAGAAATTCCTAATTCTCCTTGTTTTGAGAGCTATCACAGTCCCACAGTGGAATTGGACAAAAGCTGCAGGTGAAAGCAAGTGAGAGGAGGACAAAGTGTTCAGTTTGCTGACCTGGGCTGCTGGATTGAGCTGTTTGGAGAAGAAGGATGAAGCTATAAAATCGAGATTTAATTTTTTACAAGGTCAGGGGAGGATGGCTCCCATTTGCTGTTCAGCCATGAGTCCCTCTAGCAAAAAGAATTTGGCTTAGAATGAAGTTAGCGAAATTTACTTGAAAGTTCTGAAGAATCTCTCACTCAAAACCCCCTCACTTACCTAAGAAATGGATTATATGAGTATATGAGGAAAGTTATAAGAAAATTTAATTTTTTGGTATTTCTGGTTTCTGAACAGGGTATCTGAAGCAGCTGAAATGCTTGTATGGTTTTGCTTTTCTTTCCAAACATAGCGAGGGTGCTGCTCTAGTAAATGACAAAATCCAGATAGACTGTGAGAGCAGCAGGATCCCAAATTAAACAACTGGGAGGTTGATTAATGCTTTCAGTAGCAGATTTAACTACAGATGGAATCGTTTGACCATTCGACACGCCACAGTCCACTTGTTGGGGGCTTCCGACCATCTCTCTGCAACATTAACTTCATAAAAACTTCCATCAAAGAGCCCCCACCAGAGTCACAGTCCCTTTTTTAGAGCATTTTCAAACAGCAGAAATAAACATTAGAAGATTCTGCCCTTCCTTCCTTAACATTTTTCTGACAGTAAATTAGAATCAGATGGAAGATAGCATTGTTTCCACAAAGATTATCATGCAAATCAATTCCTGTACAATAACTTAAAAAAAACCCCAAAAACAAAAACCAAACATTAAAAAAATATGTATACAACTGGACAATAAATTCACAGTCATAGAGAAGTTTTGCTCAAAGCTGATGTATCTCAATTTGTATTCCTGTCCTTGGCCAAGAGAGCGTTCTTCACTAACTAGCACTTTCAACGAGCAGTTTATTAATATCTTGGACACCAGATAATTTTATTCTTCATTTGTTTTTTCTCTTTTCCAGGTTGATGGGGTTTTGGTTTTGGTGGATTTTTTTGGTTGACTGGGGTTTTGTTTGTTTGTTTTGTTTTATTGTTTTGGTTTTCTGTTGGTTTTTTTAAGTAGTCCACTGATGTTCTGCCCTTCTAAGTGACAAAATAATTGCATACCTGGCTTTACGAAGATAAATCTGCCAGAAATCAGAGTATTTCATTTCTAAATCTCTAAGAACTGGAAATGATCTAATTCTAAGACAACAGTTTTTGCAAAGAAGAATTTCAGGCATAAACAGGTAGTTCCCCTGCCTTCATGCTGGTGAAGCAGCAGACTGTCAGTACTCTCCAGAGAATCTGTTCATTGAGAAGATGCTTTACCAGAATATTGATTTTGAGAACTGGAAACTTAACAGAGATGGGGGATTGAATATATGTGGTTGAATGTAAGCAGAGACACAAGAGATGACTGAGGTGTGTACATTTATAGAAGTTGTTATTAATTTATTAGTACTCAGTAGCTGATTCCTCAATATAAGATTTAGGGCAAAACCACTATTCTTAGATACCCACATGATATAATTGCTAAAGAAGGCAGCATGATAGCTTTATCCTTTAATGTATGTGTTCTCTCCAGTATTGGAGTTAGGAACATCTGCTGTTCTCCACTGTTCTTCTGTTTTTTTCACTATTTGACACCAAACGCCCCTGAGAAACTGCAGGATAATGATCGAGAGAGTGGTTGCATTTCCTTCTGAGTGATTTGCTCTTGCTTTACTGTGACCAATAATGACTTTTTAAAGTGGTGGAAATCAGAGATATTTTGGTTCTTCTCTCCATTTATAATGATTTGGAAATTTTCTGATGATCTAGTAACATTGATGTTGCATCCAAATTCTAGTTGGGAGATTAATTCCTAATTAAAGTGGTCTGGAGTTACAACTAAGAAGCTAAGTATATAGCTATTATTTTATTGTTTGTATTTATATGCTGTAGTATTCACAACACACTATCCAACATTCACCCATGCATTGTACACACATACAAAGACTCAGTGCTTATTCAGAAATGCTCATACTCCAAATATTCAAGCAGGTACTCAGAGGTCCTTACAATTTTAAATTAATTTCTAAATACTTATATTCACATATTTATGTATATATATTGAAGGTAAATATGTTTGTGATTGTTCCAGCCACAACATAGAGCTAAATTATTTGTTAGGGTTACAAGTCTGGACACGTCACCTACCTTCTGCTCATATTGCATACATCATCCAGGTATTTAGTCTTGTTTTCTAAACTATATTGAGGTAGAAACTCACTATTTATTTTTGTTTATTGAGGATACCTCTTGGTACTGCTTACAGCTGGCCCTCCAAGGTGTATCCTTTTCAGGCTTCTTTCCTTTCCTCATGTTACAAGTCACTCTCAGTGGCTGTTGAGACAGGCTGTAGGTCCAGAGCTGTAGGTATAGTGCCCCTGCTGAAGATCCAGGCAAGGTGTTTGGCTCATATTTGGTGCTCCCCATCAAGCACTGCCATGTCCATATCAACTATTATATGTTTTAGCAAATTTTGGCACTGACCAACTGAAAAGGAGTGGTAGCAGAAAATGTCACCTTATTGTTTCACCAGTGTCAGGAGGATGAACTTCATGAAGATGGTTATGCCACACAGTTACTGAGCTCCTTTAGTCCGAGGCTCCCAATGAACATTGAGAATAAACATAAATTCATTATTACAATTAAAGGCTTACTGGGATGTTCATTTTACAAACAACAAACAAGAAAGCCCAATGGTCGTGGTTGATTAATTTAAAGATTATGTAGGACCCCAATTCAATTTGAAACTGACATTTGAAAATGACATTTCAACTCCTAGATACTTGCTTAAGTCTTCTTTCTATTCTGAAAGGTTCAAGATCATGGAGGCCAGGTCGCCTGTGGCAGAAGTAAGACTACCCAGACCTCATGTTTCCTATCCTTATCCTTTGGCCACAAGAAATGATCTTCCCACCTACACTTATCCAGCACTGAGGTAAAATCTTGCTTCCTTCATAAAGAAAGGTAATCCAGAAGCATCTAACAAAGACACAGAAATACTCTTGAGTAATCTTCTGCTTATTATTTATTTGAATGTCCTTCTAATGGGTGACTATGCCTTTGCTAGTGGCACTCAAAGAGCCAAAAGAAACATATGCTGTGAAAAGTACCTTTAGCAAAGCAGACAGATGGACAGGTAACACTTTAAAACATGGTGGCCAATGATTAGCAATTCATTTGGTATTCATTTTGATTAACATTAATTGTGATGAATAAATTACATTTAGCATCACTTGGAATTTTGTGAAAAGAATGTTTGCCTTTTTGGTGGCTTTGTGAAAAGGAAAAAGGAAACCACTTTTCTTTTTTTTTTCCATTTTGTGTTATTTTACCGTCTCAGAAAGTAGTTCATTTAACAGCAGAGCCTATGGTAGAAAATCAGAAGTTGTGCATCAATGGTGTAGAATTTTAAATGCTTCTGATATTATTACCATCTATAACTAAATTTTCACTCAGATCATGCTTTGAAGCTTTTCCTTTTTCTACAGCAATTGAAAAATTTCTAAACTGCTCAATCTTTTCTGCTGGTTCATCACTCTCCTATTCAGTTAAATACATTGCAGAAGTGAAAAAATATACCTATTGCTTGTAAGCTGTAAACAGTCAGAAGATTGTGTTCTGTTGATTACAGATGGTTTATATTGGCTGGACCAGGCTTTAGCTGTCAGCACATAAGGAGAGAAACGGACAAAAGAGGCTCTGAGAGCAGATGTTGACACTGGAAGCTCAAATTCTGGGATCCTCAGCCTGTGGCAGTGGAAGCCCAGCTGGGAGAAAGAGACAGGCTGCATTCATAGAGCCTCTCTGGGATCCCTGCCCCATGCAGGTAACCTGCCATTGAGAGACAGGAAGATGAAAGGCTGCTTCACAGATGTCACCTGCTGAGGGTTCAGCAGCCTGTCCAGAAATGTCATGTTTGGCAGCTGGTGGAGGATCCCTCCCACCAGCTCTGGCGCACAGATTCTCACAGTATTCCAGGAAAGATGCTTACATGGGGGCTTCCTAATGAGATGACATTAAAGAGAATTTTTGGCTTCTGCCTCTAACAGCACATTGACATTAACCTAGCTGTCCATTCATTACACAGTTTTTCTGGAGATCAGTCACTCTAACAAAATGAATTTTAGACATAAGCTCCAAGCCAAATTATCCTGGAAAACTGTCGAGATGGCTATCGCTTCTCATTCTGTTAAACTGATTCTGCATTCCTTTGTTTCTGTATAAGTTTCTGCAACTGCTCTAAATTCCACTGATACAGTCTCAGTTGAAGCACTTGGCCCTAAAAGCAGCAGAAACTGCAAAATTCCAAAGGATATATGGCACTCATAGATGGCACACCAAAACTCCTGGGTCCTATTATCTGCTTGGGTAATAATACATGACCTCATCAGAACACACATTTTGAACATCAGCGGAGAAGATCATAGAGTATTGGTAGGAAGATCAAAAAGAAAGGTGATAAGAATTGCGTAGAATAATGCTAAAATCTAAGCAGAAAGGTGTTAAACTGAAGCAGAAAAAGGTTATTGTTTAAATTGGTTTGGAGGGGTTAGTGTTTGCCCTTTTTCTCGCCTGCAGCCCTCAAGTCAAAGCAAATTGCACATGCTTTGTTCTTTGTCTTTTGGGTTACTTCTAATCTGCATAGAAAGAACAAGGTGTCCTTTTCCATACTGCATACAGGCTAGGGAAGAGTTGGAGCCTGATTCCTCTCTCACAAAAATTGGCATCTGGGTGAGCAGTAACAGAAAAAAATTACTCAGAGTAGTCAAATTTCTCATTTAATTTCTTTGAAGCTTTACAATCTTCATTATTTTTCTTCTCTTCTTTCTGTACTCAATGCACTAATATGAACAGCCGTGCTTTTAATATGTAAGATTTTTGCTATGGAATCTATCTAGTAGTGCATTGCCTCTTACTAGCATATAGAGGTATCAAAATGTCACTAAGTCCCAGAAGAGGACTTTTGTCATCATCATCTACATTTGTTCACACCTACAGTTTGGGTTATGGTTTTGGTCCTTCCCAAAGAGGCTGCTTGTACACCAGACTAGAACAGGCAATGCTCCTCAGGACCTATGGCATGAAAGGTTTGTCTGAGGAAAGTGGAAGAATTGATGAGAAATTCGTTCATTTGTTACATCAAATGGTCAAAATTAAAATAATTTTCAGTGCATTTTTGGCTGTGGTGAGTAAAACTTCAGGGCATTAGGGTCATCTTGACACTTTGCTCATTGCTTCGCAAAAGGGAGGGAGAAAAAGTAATGAGTGAAAAAGTAGAGGTGGGGTAAACAGAAGGAAGTAAACACATACTGAACAACATGTTCTTAAATAAACTCACAGCATTCACCAGTTAAAAAAGCATTTTCTAAGGTCTTGAGCTTGGAATGACCCACTGACATCAACAAAGCCCTGGTGATTAAAGTTACTGATAGCTCTCAAACTAACATGTAATAATTTCCTTCTATTAAAAGGGGCTGGGAGGATGTTCCAATCTGTGGCAGTCCAAATTGAGGTACCTTTACCAAAAATCTAATTTTGAAAAAGTAAAAGGTTTAGTATTTTTTGAAAATTGGACTTGTAATGTGAAAATCAGACTAAAGGAAAATGATGCTTGTAACATTAGGATATCTAAAGAAGAATAAAATCATAAAATAAAGAGACATCATAGACAAAACCAGAAAATAACCTTAGGTCATGGCCCTTTTTAGTGTTTTTAATGCATTTCATACCGTCTTCATGACTGAACCCTAGCAAATGTTGGAATTTTCTCTTTAGGAGACATTCATGAGCTGACCTACAGAATATTAAATATACATATCAATTAATTTTTATGTTTATAAAAGTAATTTTTTTTTAATACAGTATTATATTCTCTACCACCAGGTTAGCCCTCTATCTAATTGAGAGGCAGTTTTTAATTAAAGAACATAAAACTTAAATGGTTCAGAAAATGTCAACATGGGTTCCTATTTTCAGCCCAACACAGATGATAGAACAAGAGGGCATAAATGAAAATTAAAGAAAAACAAATTTAGAACAGATGTCAGGAAGCATTTTTTTCAAGCAGCGAATCATAAACGTGTGGAATGGCTTACTAGGCAAGATAGTTAAGGCAAAAACACAGAGGTTGTTAAAGAAACAATTAGAAGACATCATGGAGTGGATGGAAAAGGGAATGAGACATGATGAGCCAAATGGCCTCTACTAGCTCCAAGAGTGTCTTATGTTCTCAAGAAATCTGGACACTGGTAGATGTTTTTAGGACTCTAAGGCAGGTGCCTCCAAGAATAGTGACTCAACCACCTCCCCGGGCAGGCTGTTCCAGTGTCTGACCACTCCTTCAGTATAAAATTCTTCCTAATCCAACCTAAACCTCCCCTATTGCAACTTCAGGTCATTTCATCTAGTCCTGTCGTTATCCACTTGGGAGAAGAGGCCAACACCCACCTCCTTCTTTCAGGTACTTGTAGAGGGCAATGAGGTCTCCGCTCAGCCTCCTCTTCTCCAAATTAAAAAAAACTCAGTTCCCTCAGCCGCTCCTCGTATGATTTTTTCCCTAGAACCTTCACCAGCTTGGTAGCTCTCCTCTGGACACGCTGCAACACCACACACTGTCCTTCTTATAGTGAGAGACCCAGAACTGAACACAGTACTTGAGATGTGGCCTCACCAGTGCCAAGTACAGGGGCACGATCACTTCCCTATTCCTGCTGGCCACGCTATCCTGATACAGGCTTGCATACCGTTGGCCTTCTTGGCCACCTGGGCACACTGCTGGCTCATGTTTATCTGGCTGTCAACCAGCACCCCCAGGTCCTTTTCTGCTGGGCAGCTTTCCAGCCACTCTTCCCCAAGCCTGTATCCCTGCATGGGGCAGTTGTGATCGAAATCCAGGACCGAAACTTGGCCTTATTGAACCTCATACAATTGGCCTTGGCCCATCGATCCAGCTTGTCCAGGTCCCTCTGTAGAGCCTTCCTACCCTCAAGCAGATCAACACTTCCACCTAATTCGGTGTAATCTGCAAACTTACTGAGGGTGCACTCAATCCCCTCATCCAGATCACCGATAAAGATATTGAACAAGACTGGCCCCAAAACTGAGCCCTGAGGGACACCTCTGGTGACCAGCCACCAACTAGATTTGAACCCATTTACCACAACTCTTTGGGCCCAGCCATCCAGCCGGTTTTTACCCAGTGAAGAGCACACTTGTCTATGTCATGATTCACCAGCTTCTCCAGGGGAATGCTGTGGGAGACGTCGCCTTACCAAAGTCAAGGTAGACAACATCTGCAGTCTTTCCCTCATCCAATAGGCAGGTCACATAGTCATAGAAAGAGATCAGGTTGGTTAAGCAAGACCTTCCTTTCATAAACCCATGCTGGTTGGCCCTGATCCCCTGGCTGCCCTGCACTTGCCGTGGGAGCTCACTCAAGATGAGCCTGTTCAAGATCTTTCCTGGTACCGAGGTCAGGCTGACAGTCCTGTAGCTCCCTGGATCCTCATTCCAGCCCTTCCTGTAGATGGGCATCACATTAGCCAGCCTCCAGTCATCTGCGACCTCCCCTGTTGACCAGGATTGTTGATAAATGATGGAGAGAGGCTTAGCGAGCTCCCCCGCCAGCTCCCTCAATTCTCTAGGGTGGAGTCCATCAGGCCCCATAGACTTGTGAGTGTCTAAGTGCAGAAGCAGATCATTAACTACTTTCTCCTGGATTATGAGGAGGGGGGAGTTATTCTGCTCTCAGTCCTTATCTTCCAGCTCAGGAGGCTGGCAAGATGGGAGTTTTTTTTTAATGATGTGTGCATTTGAATTAAATATGCATTTCAGGTGCCAGTGAAACCTCTGAAACATTTCCTATGAGGAGTGATCTTCTTATCATGAAACAAGTTTTCCAGTGTAGAGCAACAGGCAACCTCTATTAGCAAAGTTGTCTTCTACTAGGAACATTTTAATATCCTGTTTTTTTATAACAATTAACATTATAAAGAAATTTTCAATGCCATCTGTAACAACTGTCAAAGATGGCATAGTAGAACTACTTAAAAGAGGGAGCCAAGTGACATGAATAAGTCAGGACAGTGCACCTGGAGAGCTTTACAGGAGAAACAAAGACTCAGATCTCGCTGTTCTCTCAGAATGGGGCAAGCAGAGGATCTTGCTTAGGTGAGGACAGATAATGAAGAAGAATTTGGTTTACTATCAATCACCTACAGCTATGAATAGAAAAAAAAGGACAAACAAAAAACCGCTGTTTGCTCAAGATTATTTTGAAACAAAATAGAAGATCTGAAGTGATAATTATATCTAGAAAGCGGCAGATGTTAAAACAACAAGATGCTTTATAAACAAGTACAGGCTAGAAATGAACTAAAACGGAATTATTGCACTATGCCAGCTGACCGCAATTATTGCCAGCTTATGTTATTTCAATAACCTGTAAAATTCTAAATATGTGGGAACTAAGAGTAACATTTTTACTTTACAAGTCTAGAAAGGGTTCTTTAAAGGGCTAGTGCTTTAGGAGGGTAGCATTATTGGAAATGTTCAGAGATTCTGCTCAAGCTTGGGGAAAAAATTGCTCTAGTGTGAATCTGTCTATTATAAATAGAAAACCGCATCTTGCAATGTTCTTGATATAGATGAACTGATATGAAATTATATTAGGTAATCCCAGATAACAGTTAGGATTTGATCTTTTAGGTCTGTTGAGACCATGATTATATGCTACAAAATTTGCACATTCAACAGTCATACATGGTTGGCTTCAGATCCAGTCCCCTCAATGCACTGTCCACATGTGAGGCAGGTGTCTGAGCTCCTATGGGGTAGTGTAGCAGGACACTCTATCTCTCAATATGCCTGCCTCAGTTTTACTCTATTATTCAGCTGCTTTTATCTCTCAGTTTTGCAGGCTCAGGCCTGAAGTGAGGGAGGTGGTCTGAACAATAAGGGCAATGCAGCCTAAAAAGCAATTTAGTCAATGAAGTGCAAAAAAACATTCAGCTCACCTGAAAGTAGATAGTCATGGCTGGTGAGCTGAAAGGTTATTTAGGGACAGTGGTAACTTATATCACAGTGGCTGTTAGAGAAAACCCTTTGTGTGGCTACTATTATTTGCATCTGCCTTAATCTATCTAGGATGTGGTTAAATATAAAATACATTGATCCTCTCTGTGATCCCCAGACTCATTGGATGAAATGTTGCTGTCTATGTTTAAGATCTGTATAACTGATTTGACACCATAAACTTCCTTTGTGATCAAGAGAGAGAAATTGGCCTCCCCAAAACCAAAACTCCAAGGTTTCATCTCAATCTAAGAGACATTAGACCAATCACACTATAAAAGTGTCATTTTCTCTCTGATGAAGGGATACAAAATTTAGAATGAATAGGCTGGTGTTTAAATCTAATGAATCTTGGCCATAATGTGGAGGCACCATCCCTGGATGTGTTCAAGGAAAGGCTGGATGTGGCACTTAGTGCCATTGTCTAGACGGTGTGGTGGTGTTGGTCATAGGCTGGACCTGATGATCTTAAAGGTCTTTTCCAGCCTTGGTAATTCTAATTCTGTGATTCTGTGATTCTGTGAATCATTGCTACAAATCTAAGCTGACTATAGTTGTCTGCAACTGGAGCCCTAAAGAGCGCCCTCAGGCAGTGCCATGAGAAACACATGGGTCAAAAAATAGTTTTCAGACTTTTAGAAGGAAAGCAGACACATGCACACAAATTGGCAGAAGCATCTTAGTTGGGCTCCGTTGCTGTTACACACGTAGCCAAATTTTGCATCATTACATACAATTTGCAGTAAACCAGAAACACCTCAGATAGAGGAATTAGCAATACAGGAGTATTATATTACAATTGTGTTTGGGTGGGTAAGGACATGATCACCAAGGTTCATCACATGAAGTGCCAGACACACTGTGACTTAGTGATTCCAAACACTGTGGAAGTTTAATAAAACAGAGAGTAAATTGGCTTATGCCATTGGAGCTGTGCTTTTGGCTACATGACTGAGCATTTGTTTTGGAAGCTGGAGATTCTGGTTTTGGTCCCAGTGTTAATTAATTGTGCCATGCATTTGCACTGCAGTCCACTAAGGAAGGTGTAAGACAGTGTCTGGATGTGGATTATTTTAACATACTGACTCGTCCAAAGGGCTTTAGTGGTCAGGTAATGACCAGCTGGAGCAGTTAGGGGCTGTAAGTGAAGCCAATTGTTCTGCATTTGTGAAGGACCTCCAAGTGACTCTGTGCTGCTCAGACAAATTTGGACTGTTGGTTTGTTTTTTTTTTTTCTTTTGTAATTTGATTTATTTTTTGAATGTTTAAAAAAATCTGAGTCTTAATGTCATTATACTGCTGCTCTGCTCTGCCAGCACACTCTGTTCAGTGGCAGCAGTCTGCTCATCCTTGCTTTATCTTAATGGGAAATTGTTCTGTCGAAGCAGTGCAAAAGCAAAGTATTATGTGCAAATGATATTAAAATTAAACATTTCTGTGTGGAAGCAAAAGGACAGCTCTCCATCCAAAAGATAAATAGAGAAAAATACTTTCTGAATGGAAAAAGAGAAAAAGCCCATTTTTCCAAACAATTACCAGGTAGCTATACAGGTCTGTGGAGCTACCAGTGCCTTCTCACATCCTGCTTTAAGGCCTGACCTGACAATTCTGAGCAAGTAATTCACTCCACATCTCAAACTGCACTCAGGACTACTGAGGCTTCACGGCCAGCATGAAGTGAAGGGTACTCCATAAGAAGAGCAGAGACTCTCCTCTGACCAGTCAGGAGCCAGACCAGCTGTGCTGAAGGCCAGCACATGCTCTGCATCACAGCATCTAGCTGTACCTGCAAGGCAGGCCTGGAGCCAAGGCCACTGCATCCCTCCCCACTTTGAAAGGGGATTTGGCAGCCCTGTAGCTGGTTTAATTCCTATATGGCTAGAGCCATGGCAAGGCACTGACATTAGAGTAGTAGATAGGCTTTTTAGTCTTTATACTATCCTAATGTCTTATTGCTGCCTAACATATTAGGATTCAAAATTATTACTTCTCCTTTGCTATAACTTAAATTTGAGAATCCTGTTGAATAAAAGGGCTCTGTAGAGCAAACTGTTGTTGACATCTATTAAAAATAATGCATGAACCTGAGAAAGACAAAGCAGTGGGAAGTTCTGCTGTGGGGCTTAATTTGCCTTCCACAGAATGATGAAGAGCTGATGGAAATCTTCTTCAGGTGCCTGGTTGCCTCAGGCTGCCTGCACAGTCACAGCACCTTTTCAAAGACCAAACTGTCTAGTTTGACTTCTACTCTGAATGTGAATCCATCTGGGGAGAGCTTGGCTCTCTCCACAAACTGCACAGGGAGCTTCACAGTCTTCCACTGACAAATACAATTGTAAGCTTGTGCTTAAGCCCAGTGGAAGTAAGTCCACTCTTTTGTACTCACAAGGGGATTCAGTGAACCAGAACTGAAGAATGTTTCTTCCATTTCTTGCTTATCTCTCAAGTTTCAAGGTCTACCAGCACTAAGCAGCAAGTAGGTAACTGGTACTTTTGCTCTGGCGCAACTTTGCTCTAGAATAATTTCCTATAATGTTAAAAGACTCATTTTGATTTTACATGCTTTAAAGATATTTTTCTATCAATACTGTTCACAATTTAATTACAATAATTAACATAGTTTTCCAATATTTTTTTGTGCCTTTGATTATATGCC
Source organism: Hemiprocne comata (assembly GCA_020745705.1). Lineage (NCBI taxonomy): Eukaryota > Metazoa > Chordata > Aves > Apodiformes > Apodidae > Hemiprocne > Hemiprocne comata. The sequence continues at coordinate 89,697,834 of CM036588.1, forward strand.
TAAAAATGTTGCAGCTGTGTTTACCTATATCCCTTTTGTCTCAGGCTTCATCTGAAATGAGAATATCATTTTATATATAGCTTTCTACTGGCTTTGTGAACTGTTTTTCATAATACCCCAGTTTAGCTTAATATATATTCTTACAAAGGAATGTACTCAGGTCTCTCAATTTGAGTGGTTCTGGAACAGAAATCAGGATAGGCAGAAACTCCCAGTGTAAATCGTGTGACTTTTCAAGAAATGGGAAAATATATTTTCTGTTTGAACAACAGAAAGATACACATTACCTAGAGAATGCTGCAAAAAAACCCAGAAGCGACAGTGGTGGAAAGATACACTTTTGCCTACCGTTATTCAACAGAGGAGGTAATATTAGAAAAAGCTGTTGGTTAGAAACTTAATTTTTCTCCTTGTTTCCAGTAATATATGCAATGACTAAATGCTCTTCCATCATCCTAAGTCCAGAGATATTAGTTTATCTTCCATGTAGCTGACCCATTTCTGGGAAAGGGGCAAGGTGAAATATAATTAAGCTTTGTACAGCTGATGTGGACAAGAGATCTCTCACTCATTATCAAAGCATCAGCTACCATATGTGGCCTGTAGAGCAGCCAAACATTTGTGGTCCAGCAGCTGCTAACATGAATTTCTGATGGATTAGGCTTCGGAGTCTCTTCATAGATTTCACTGGGAATTGAAAGGCCCACAGGGTTTCCAGAGTGGCTATTGGGATTCCCTTCCTGCATGAACAGAGTCCAAAAGAGCCTATGTGAAAGCAATTGTTTCATCTAGATTGCTCTGCTGCCAGCTCCTGGAGGCAGATAGCAGAAAGAGTTGCTGTGGGGGTGAGGATTTTTAAAACAATTCACCAAAGGACTTGAGAATTGCTAATTATGCAAATATAAGAATGGAAAGAAAAGCTCAAGAAAGGAAGAGGAGGACGAAATCTGGGGAGGAAGGAAGAATGAACAAAAAGATAAAAAGAGATTAATAATAAAAGGTGGGTGAGCAGGACCTCTAAATCCTAAGGTGGACCTAGAAGCTTCCCCATTTCCTGCTACCATTTTTCATTGAAAAGTTTGCCAGAACTGCATGTTCCAAGCATGCAGCACCCTAAATCTCCAGCTATTACTGAAATAGACAGATTTCATGGTCCTCTGAACAGCCAAAGTATAAACTGAGGGATGGAGTAGAAGTTCTTAAATGTCTTAATTTCCTCTATAGTCTATATAACACAGTGGAAGTTTTCTACTAAAAAGTCAGTGTACCATGGATCAGCATGACCGTCCTCTAAACTGTTTCTATTGAGTCTGTGATTCTTCTTTCATAAATACACCCAATAGGCTATTTATAATGAGACTGGGCACTCTCTTACATTTTCATAACGCCCTTGTGTACCTTCCACAGTATTTTCCGGGGAAATAATGTTATCAGAAGCTGGGACTATGTAATATTATCAACCTCAAGCCCTCAGTAATCATGAAACTTTAAAAGTGTGAAATACTTTTTTGGTTTTAATTTGTTTTCTGATTTCTGTTTATGTGATATGATTCAACCTGTTTGCCACAACGATGAGGGCTAGAAAGCTGCAGATTTTATATTGGAAGTTAAGATTTCCACTTAAGCAGTGTAAATTTAGGAGTTACTTTTTCAAGATAATTGACCAATATTTCAGTACTCATAGTAATTAATGAATTGCACAACACTCTCTTGACTTTTGAAGACATCTCAAATTGCTGCACATATTTTGTGGACAGTCCCTTATTAACTGATCATTTTCTGTGACAACTGCTGTTTTTATTTTTTGGTCACGTAAGACAGGTTTCCCTCTATACTTCATACTCTAAATACTGATTTGACATTTCGTTTCTTAAGGCAAAGGAATTAAATATTTCCTTCAGCCATTTTAAGTGAAACTGATTTTAATAATAAAAACAATAAGGTTACTTCAGTCGCAAAATACAATCAGAACACCCAGACCATCATAAGGTATTTCAGTACTCCAAATAATGGCATATCCCAGCAATAAATATAGCCTGAATTAATTAATATTGTGCTGTAACTCTGAAAGACTGTGTAATTTGCAGGATGCTTTTTTGAAATTTGGCTTTGATTCTGAAACATAAATATTTGTTTTACTCCACAGAACATTAGGGAGCAGTCAAAATGGGAAGCAAATAATTCCTTTACCTTACATCTGTGTTCACTGAATGAGGTCAAGTTAATTTTCACCAATGCAGGTTTCTGATCTATTATGAACTGGGCCAGAGGTATTGCCTTCTCAAGGAGTGAGCCCTATTATTTGAGGTGTGGATTTTCTTCTTTCAGGAGATCTTTCTGTGCTTTATTTTTTTTTTCTTTTCTGAAATAATTTGAACTTTTGACTCTGAGAGGAAGAAACACAACACTGTGTCTACGCTCAGCTGAACAGAGACTACCACAAGTGCTATAAGCTGCTGAAGAACTATCTGTAATGATAAAAATGACCAACATCTTGGGGTTCTTCCATTTCTGGGCTCTGAAGCTGAAAGTGTATGTTTGTTGTTATTTTGGAGTTTTTAAGAGAGGTGTATTAGGAGGCTTGAAAGGAGGTTGCAGCAAGGTGGGCGTTGGCCTCTTCTCACAAGTAACGAGATAGAACAAGAGGAAATGGCTTCAAGTTGTGCCAGGGGAGGTTTAGATGGGGTATCAGGAAAAATTTCTTCACTGAAAGGGTTGTCAGGCACTGGAACAGGCTGCCCAAGGAAGTGGTGGAGTCACCGTCCCTGGAGGTATTTATAAGACATGTAGATTTGGTGCTTAGGGACATAGTTTAGGGGTGGACTTGGCAGTGTGCTAGATTAATGGTTGGACTCGATGATGTTAAAGGTCTTTACAAGTCTAAATGATTCTCTGATTCTATAATCACAGTTCCTAACAGTTTGAACAGCCTTGGCTACTAAGAGGTACATGACCCAGCCTCAGCCTCTCATCTTGTGAAAAACAAGACATTCAATGCCTGAGAGATCCTGAAAATGAGATGTTTTCACAAAAGCATAGCTTCCCCATGGCTTATTCTTTAACTGCACTGGAAAAAATAGTAATAGAGTTCATAGTCATGATTATGAATGTCAGATGGGTGAATTTTACTGCTGGAGGTACGCAGCAGGAAAGGAGACAGGCCAGCCGGTGAAACCTGATGGTAACAGCAAGGGGCAGTCCTGACGTGACAGCGGGGAGAAGAGGGGCAGGGGAGTTGCGGGCTCGGGCCCCAGGTATGGCTAGGCAACGGGAACCGCCCCTTGCCAGCCGGGCTGGCGGCCAGCGCCGGGGAGTACCGGGAAGCCCATTTGCTCGCGATCTGCCGGGCCCGCCTGCCAGCCAGAGGCCCGGGGCCCGCCAGTCAGTCAGACGCCTGCGGCCGGGCCCCGGGGAAGCGCGGCGGCTCGGCCGTCCCGGCGCAGGGCAGAGGCGGCTCTCGGGGCTGCCCGCAGCGCTTGGACAGCCCCGCAGCGGAAGCACCGGCTCGGGCGGCGGAGCAAGGTCTCGGGAAAGCATCGCCTCTGGTTCTTGAAGGAGGTTTTGGACCTCCCAGAGTAAAGCCGGGATCTCAAATAATCCATCTCCAGTTTTAAACATGCTCAATACGAACTGGGGGGCAGAGATCTTTGCGATCTTGCAATTACTGCTCTGATAGCTAATGGCTCTGAAAGCTATCCCATGTAAAACTGCTCAAGGCTTTTTCAGTCCTCAGGACTTGAGCTAAGAATTATTATTTTTTTTTAAATCTTAGCTGCTTTATCTGATGCATCTCAGTAAAAATGACACCACCTAAATGCCTCCCTGTAGAGCAAGGTGCTTAATTTCTCACTTTTAGACCACAAAGCTACTGTTCAACTCTTAACGTTTTTAGTGAACCAGGAAGCATTTCTGCCAGCCATTGAACATTCCTGTGGGCCCCCATTGGTCAATAGTTTCACTCAACACAAAGGTGACTTGATACTGGCTGATTATTGTATTTCAGCAGGCTTCTGCTGATCATTACCACAGCCTCATGACCTGCTACAGGTACACAGAGCATAGCTTGGAAGACACGGGGTCAGAAATTAGTCCATTTTTTGGTGGAGGAAGTGGGAGAAGAGTTTGTGGAGCAGGCCTCTGTATCCAGGCAGAAACTCTCTTGCTTCAAACATTGTTTAAATTTCCCACCACCAGTTACTAATGGCCAGGAGGTAGCCTAGCTGTTTAATTTTATCTTCAGAAAAGTAGTTCTAGGTAGTAAGAAATCAAGAAGCAAACTGGTGCTAAGAAGCTAAACAAGAAAGATGTTCCAAGGTCTTCACCTTCTTGTAACAGCTAAAGGCATCACATAGCAATGTTATGTACTGATGGTATTAGATCTTGATCACAGAAACCAGACAATGTCTCTTCAAATCAGGATAGCTGTGCTCCTGACAAACATAGAGGTTGATGAGGGTTACATTTGGAGCATTTTGTGATTTCACAATCAAATTAAAAATACTATTCCCAATGAAAAGCCAGCCACAGCAGAGTGGAACACTCCAAATTAGCAAATGTTGTGTGTTGCAAAAGAAAGCAACAAGATTTGAGACAAGATAAAAAAGATAAATTAGCCTCTTGGCCTGGCCTGACTTCTGAGAGCCCAAAGTGACCATTCTGCCTGGTGGAGGGGAAGAAAATAATGGCAGAGCCTTGAGTTGCCGCTTCGCCTAATTATGCGCTTGGTCAGAGGGCTCCCACAGGCCCCCAGCACCTGGGTGGCCCAGCCATGCCTTGGCTTTCTACTGCTAGGCTCTCAGGAACACAGGACAAAATTAGGACTCAGGCCAGTTTATTATCAAGAATGGACTTGCCTTCAGAGTCTCTCTTGCCTAGCTTTAAGTTTCCACAGAGTCAATATTTGAGCTACTCAGGCCCCTTTTCAGCCAAAAGTGAAAGGTGGATGCATTTTTAAGATGCAGTCAACCTCGGCTGTTTCAGACACTTACTTTAATGATGAATTGCAGTCCAGAATCTCCCTTTGTTGGTTGACTGTAGAAAGAACCAAGAAATGAACTCAGATTTTAGATGTCTAAGTTGGTCAGATGAATGCTGACCACAAGACAGAACTGATCATTCTGAGTTGCTGTATTTGTCATTTTAGCTGTATGTCCTGAATGTTGTATGCTTTTTTGAACGTCCTCCCATGTGCTTCTTGCCCTTAAAGATCTCCCACCATGAAAATTTCTGCCCCACCTTTTTCAGCTATTCTTCTTTGTTGTTCTCTGACTTCTTTTACCGCAAATACTCATGTACTTCCAAGCCTGACTACTTTTGTTTAACAACACTGTCCTTATTTTGCCTGTTCTAAAGTAAATTGAACAATCTATATGCAGAGGTGAAAGGAGAAGGTTTTCTTTCTATCTAGCAATTGTCTCCTCTAGTTTCTTCTCTTGTATCTAGCTGCTTGGGTCAGAAGCACATGATTTGCTTTGTGTTTCTATAGTGCCTGGCACAATGAAGACTGCTTCATGGTCAGAGCTCTAAGGCACAATAGTTGTACAAAGAACAGGGGAATAATGAATAGTAAATGAAGTAAGAGCTAAGTAAATAGAGAACTACGGTGAGGGAGAGGGGAGTATATGGACAGTGATATGAGAGGAAACGAGGAACAAAGAAAAGGAGTGAAAGAACCAGGAGATGCTGTGAGAAATGCATTTAGGGATTGAGAGTGCAAAGTCATACTACCACAGGAGTGGGAGGGGAATGTAAAATAAAAATAAAGATCAAATGGAGAAAAAGATACTTTATGAAAGTAACAATGGAACGTGAATAACATGGAAGTAGTTCAGAAAGCCACAGAAGAATTTAAAAAATCCCAATCACTCAGAAGAAGATAGAAAGATGAAAGGGTGAGAGGGAAAAAAAGAAGCAAACAGGACAACCAAGGTATGATATTGTTTGGCATAAATAATTGACTCCAGCCCTATAATAGCACAAATCCTAAGCTAAGGCTGTCAAGCTTACTTCACCCATGGACTGTTTGCATTTCCTTTTTTTTTTTTTTTTCCTCGTTTATGTAAAGCTCCTTGCAATAGTGTCTTTTTCAACTTATTTTCTTGAGGTGACAGAATACCCCTTTTTCCACCTGATTCCTCTGCAGCTTGCATTTAGAAAGGGCTGAGTGTTAGTGGGCAAAGATAAAATCCTCACAATGAATTTTGCAGTCTGAGAGTGACAATGTTCAGTCCCCCCTTGTCAGCCAGAACCTGCCCTCAGACTTATAGCTCTCACTGAGCTATATGTATACAGTTGAGGGCAGGGTTTAGTACTGCTCTCCTGCATACAATTAACACAGAAGGTCTATACATTAACTCCTCTTGCATTTTTGTTATTTGCAGCTTATTGTTCAACTGAGCGTGTATCACTGGTTAATTAATGCAGCCAACACTCTGCTCCAGTAAATAATCGTTTAGTCTAGAGTGGAATAAAATACTACAATGACTAATGCAATATCATCATGTAACAGAAAATTAAAAATCTGATCATTTGATTGGAAGTCTCAGGTGAGTTTTTTGTATAAAAGTGTTAACCTCAAGTAGCTATAAACAGGTAAATGTTTTATTCAGCCAACTGATAAGGAATAAATGCTTATGATATAAATTATGTATAATTAATACTCCTGGGATAAAAAAATGTATGCTAATAGGTTGTCAGTTAATTAGGAAAGGAATATGAGGTAAACAAAGGTGATTATAATATACCTTGGGACCATAAACAGAAATTGTGCCTTAAATAATTCGTAAAAAAAACCCTCTCACATTAAGCAGCAAATAGTTCAGCTTTAATTCAGAGCAAAACCATAATGCTTTATGGAGAAAGGCACAGTGGAGATGTTAAATGAAGAAACAGCTTGTGGTAACACATCTAGGGGTTGCAGAGTAACTCACCTTCCCTGTAGTTCTGCTCTACCTTGTTTCGTAGATTGTCTTGTTCTGTCCTCAGATAAAAAAAGGTTAAAAGGAGTTTCACAAAATATATGGCAAATAATGTGGTAGAGGACCAATCTTGCATTTTAGCTCAGACAAATGAGAGTTCGTTCTGATTGGTGTTAAGTCTGCAATATGGGGAATGCTCCCCAAATCAGTTTATGCTTCTTACCTGCCCTCCGACACACTGTTCCTCCTTGCGTTCTGCCAGTATCTTCATGTGATAAATGACACCTTCCTCCTTCCTGCCATTCCGTAATTTCATTTGGGCGAGACATTTGGGATATTTTCTTATGAAACAGGACTAAAGTAGAGAAAGACATGACAGAGATAAATGCTTATTGCAATGGCAGCCAAATAAAAGAATCACAGAATAGTCATGGTTGGAAATGACCTCTGAGATCACAGAGTTCAACTAAAAAACCTTTCCTTTGTGTCAGAAAGGGGCAGATCTGCATTGCCCTTAAGGCTGGAGTGGTGCCTTGTAAAAAAAGCCACCCTGGAGAAGACTGAAGATGTATCTCCCCAATACCTTGTTTAGGACAGTAACCAAAAGCAGCTGTCAAGGGAAGAATTTAAGGACAAAACAAATATATATCCTTCCTTTTAATTTTCTCCTAGCCTTCAATCACTTGATTGAAGCAGCTCAGGGGCTTCCAGAGCTGGATATATATGCTAATCTCCAATGAAGTTATCTGCCATTACCATGGCCACTCCTCCTCTGAATGTATGTAAACTCTAGCTGTTCCCAAGACCATCCAAAGAGACTGGTGAGACCATTGTCCCTGCTGTGAAACACACCAAAAAATGACGAGTCAGTAAAAGACACACTCCCCACAATGCCATGCAAAATAGAGAGGGTCGTTTCCTAAAGGGTCATAGACTTATTATGGGTCTCATGGTTTGGCTCTGGGTTGGCAGTCAAACCAATAACAATAATGCTCTCAGTCCCCCCCCCTCCCCCAAGGCAGGGAAAGAGGGAGAAAAAATGAGAAAGAGAGGCTTTCTGGGTTGAAAAGTGAAACAGATTGATTTTAATTATTAGTGATAAGGGAATATATATATATTTGTAAAGGGATGTGCAACACCCGATCCCCTCCCTCCTCCCCCAGCGACTCTCTCAGCAACTCTTCTCCCTGGTGACTCCAGCTGAAGGGGGGAGTGTCCGGGCGCACGGACGGGGCCTCGGGTGTCGGCTGGGAAGGAAAATGGAAAAAAAAAGAGAGAACCAAAGAGAGGGTGATAGAAGTGACAGTAAGCAGAAAAGTGAGAGAAAAAGGAAACAAAAGGCTTGACTTCCATCATGTCTTAACTTATACTGAAAGCCAAATAGAGAAAATATTATGAGAAGGGAATATTCTGGTTTGCTGATCCTGCCTTCACTCTAATCTGCTCCCCCGTAAGGGCGGAGGCTGCAGACAGTCAGAAGTGACCTTGGTTATTATCAGTCCACTGGGTTTGTTTCACCCTGGCTCAAACCAGGACAATGGGTTATAGGGGAAAGAGAATTTTGGGATTGTTAGTAGAACAGGATGTTTTATGTGGATTATAAAACTTACTGTGAATTGATTACTGGGAGGACCAAAGGTTGGGGAAAGGGAGGGGTCAAGGTGAATTGGAGACCAACAAGCATAGAAGATAAAATGGATAAAAGAGGCTGGTTGTGAGTAAAGGGGTGGCTGGTAATGGGGTCCATCAACAGCCCCCAACACAGCAAGTGATGAACCCGGGCCAAGGTACAGTCTGGGGCCCAGTCAGGAGCAGAATGAGGTGGGGGCAGAGATGGGTCTGGATACCAGCCTTGCTGCCCCATTGATGGGGCATGGACTGATGGCTCCAGATGGGCTGCAATGGGGTCCTAAGCCACGGGCAGTTCAGGAAGAGGCCCCAGGAGTCTGGGCAGTGACAGTCAGTGCTGGTGATGCCCTCGGGGCCTTGACAGATTTTTATTGGATGATTGCTTAACTTATGAGTGATGAAGAAGTGTCATGCATTTATTATTAATATTAATATTTATATCCCTGTACCACCCACACAGACCAACAGAAAATGACCTTTTCCAGGATTGGCAGGGGAAGTGGCATCTGAAGGATGAAGGCTAGAAGGCACAACCAAATACATGCTTTTTCCCAGAGCTTTTATCCACAGAGGAATAAAATCAAGTTAATGTTGGTTTGGATCAAGGTATTTTTCCATGCATATTAAGGTAAACTAATTGCTGTCTTTTAGATATGGTAGCATCACAATTACACAGAAATCTACAGCATATTAGATACCTAAAGAGTTCTAAAACAAAAGAGTATCTCAGCTATCTTTGCTGGGTGGTGCAGATGCAGCCCTATACTTGCGTACTTTTGGGCTATCTGAAAGTGGTGTTTGTTTTCACCCAGGTATCAAGTGACCACATAAAGCAGTCTGAAATCAAAACTCCCTCAAGGATACTATATGACCCTTTCAGCTTCTTTTAATGCATCTAAGACAGGAAAATACTTTCTGTACTTTCTGAAATAAACTTTTGAAATAATGGATTTGTACACAGAAATCAGAATATAAAAGATCTCAGGCACCAGGATCTGTTGAAGTTCCCATTTCAAAGAATCTCAGCTCCACAAATGAGTTTTTTATTTCCAGGATTGCTTTTGCACAATTTATGTGCAAGTAACTAAAGCCATATCTATTTTTTTCTCCAAAGCATCGGCTGAAGATGGGAAGTACAATACATTTTGCCAACCTTAAATATGGAGGTTTAAAATTACCAAATGTAAAGCTCCAGCAGTGGGCTTTTAATTTGGCTCAAGCTTTCAGAGTCTGGCAGGCTGATGAAGTGCAATTGCCATGGGTGAAAACAGAGCATCAATTAACAGACACATGCAAGGTTGGCACCTACCAAGAATTCACCCTGAAAGATTTAAAGACAAATAACTCAGTGATCAGACACACCTGGAAATCTTGGAACAAACTTCATAGAGTTATGAAAATTAAACCCACTAAAAACTTCCAGTTGAGTATCTGGAACAATGCTATGTGGAAGCCAAGGAGGTAAATGATGCTGTAAATTACTTATTGTAAATACTAGATTATTTGTGGAGTAGATTTTAAATAAATTTCTAGTGATGCAAAAGACAGTCAATATGAAAGGTGAAGAGCACAATAGCCAGCCTGTTCCAAAAAAGGTTCTCTGAAGACCAAATGGATCTGAATCAAACTTATTGATGGTTGTTAAATATTTTTTGCATTTACTTCAATGGGCTTCACAGATGCAGAGGAGTCCTAGGTCTTCCCTACATTTCAAGGCATTTTACCATTGACTGAAAGGTGAAATTAGGGACAGATATTTACAAATACCTGGTCTTTGTCTTAAGATGATTCAGGACATAAATCTGGTTTAAAACACTAAATCAGCTCTGACTTTTTGTTAGGATTTTTGAAGTGTCCTGTGAAGGCTTCAGGTTGCAAGAAAAATTCCTAAAGTAGAAATAGGTCAACCCTGAAAAGTGTGAAAGTACTGTCCTCAGTGATGTGAATGACAGTTCCCATGATGGTGGGTTTTGTGTATTTTAGTCCATTGATTTAGATAGTATATTATGAGAAAAATCTTTCTAAGAAATTAAAATGCAATTTTGAAGAAGATATTTATATGATCAATTCTCCTTGTTATCAGAAGAAAGTTTATGTGGATGAATTCTTGAAAGGCAAAGATAAATGTCTTAGAAAATATCTATTAATGATGAAAACATTACCAGACAATTCATTGTTTCTTTGATGAAAATGCAGAACCTTCTTTATTATGGAAGACAATACAATCTGTCACAAAGACACTGATATTTTTTAGAGTTTTTAAAATTGCTTCTTAATTAAGTCAGTATTGCTTGGGCCCCAGTTCAAGAAAGCATTTCAGAGTGTGTCAACCTCAAAGTCTCGCAGAACTTACGTGTCAGTGACTTGATCTTTATCAAGCATTAGCCATTAAATAAATACTTAAATGCTTTGCTGAACAGTGCTGGTTATAAAGCATGCTATGCTGAACGAAGCCCCAACAATACATCCTTTTCTTATTGGCCTTCTCCCCTCTTGCTGAAAAACTCCTCTGGTTTTCTTTTTTATCATCTCACTTCTTTTCAGATTGGCTGCATTTGCCAGTTCTCAGGGACTCCAAAAGGTTTTGAGGAACTCAACACTATAAAAGTCAGGACCTCCCATGTCTTCCTTGGGCTGCAGTGCTGTGACCTTTATTACTCCCCAGCTGTTTCACTGTCTTCCAAGCCAGATAACACAGGTAGGGCTTTTCTACATCACTTGTTATTTTTATGCTGCATCGCATGAAGTGCATTCAGGTGGCTCTTCTCCTTTTGTCTATGCTAAAAATCAAATTTTTGCCTAGTAATGCTATGTATATGATGCTGAAGATGTAATTCACTCTATTACATCTCTAGCAAATTCTGGATTGGCAGCCAGCAATGTTTGAAGTTTCTCAGAAACTACACTACTGTTGAGATGGTTTGAATTCTCTTTGAATTGTTCTGAACAGGGTCTTTTGGGGAAACTGGAGATGACATTCATGAGGCATTTCAGAGACACATATGGATCTGCAAATTCAAAGTAATTTTGAGAGGGCCAGAGACTTGTGGAAGGCTGGTATAGCTGAAAATACAGAATGTCAGAGCCTGAGTAGGTGCAAACAGGTGCAGCCCTCTTGAAGTCAGGGAAAATACTTTTATTTGAACCATCTGAGGTCTTGTTATCTCTAGCTTGGCTTAGAAGATGCAGTTTGTTCTGGCCCAGAGATTAAATTCTGACTTTTAAATAATTTTCGTTTTTTGGGTAGAAACCAGGTGTTATTTCCAAGAGAGATTTGGATTTTATCTGTACTTAGTCATACTGTATTGTAGAATATCCTCCTTACTTTTCTTGGATAGGTCTAATAATTCATATGCTAAAATAAGAAATAGGGTTTTTTTAATTCTTCAGTTTCTTTAGCTGCATAGGTATGGTACAGTCTAGTGCCTATTTCTTATTCATAGGTCTGTTTCAGGAGGAGGGAGAAATGAAGAATAAACATGGGGTAGGAGTAACAAAATAAAAGAATATTTAAATTATTTCAAATGGATTGTAAAGTGTTGAATCATAAAGGACTGGCAAAAAAGCCCTCTCCTCATGAGGTCTGGCTAATATTAGGAATTATTGCCTCAAACGCTGCAGGTGTGGAACCATTTCTTTCATTGCTAGCAACTGCCTTTGACAATGTAAAAGCTGCACGATCCCCATGCCCCAGGGCAGACAATGATGTTGGTGAGATGCTGATTTTAGGATAGAAAATTACAATGGTTATATAGTAAACAGCACCTGGAAGTTTACTAATGATTTTTACAATTAACAGCAGCACTGTGGTCTGATTATTCATGAATGCTTTCTATGAAAGAGAAGAAAAGAGGCAGATGTTGAAAAGAATCACATCGGTTGAGGGATTTTTTTTTTTTTTTTTTTTTTTGTAACTGGAGGTAGAGCTTCCTTCCTGTTATCAGTACTTCTGATAATAATATTCCAAAAAGGTGAAATAAAATATATAAAAAAAAAATTGCAATGCTCTGATCTCCCATTAATTCCAGGTACTCACAAATGTATATTCGCATTAAACGCATGTGAACACGGGCAAGGATATGTATATGTGTGTATGAATTCTTGTGCAGACTTTAATCTCTGTCTGTGGTTTGATATGTAGATTGGGCATGCAGCTAAAAAAAAAACACACCAAAAAAAACCCCAACAACAAAAACTGCATGGCCATGCAGTTCTTCAGCTTTAACAACTGGATCATCTATAATGATAATAGTTGTATCTCTCCCCTTAGAAGTCCACCAGGTGTGCACCTGCCAGGTTAGTTATTTCAGAGTGCTGAGAATCCAAAACACTCCACCATCTGCAGCATAAATTTAAAAGTACAGTAAGGCATACTGGTACCTCATATATTTTCTCTCTCTCTCTAGTCATCATTTATTTTCACAGCTGTTCTCGACCCACTGCCAAGCAAAGACCTCTTCAGTTTCTTTACTATCATATTGAGGCTTAGTCAGTACCTTAACAAAGAATGGGTGAGGCAGTCCTCATAAAATACAAACTCTCTTTTCCTTTAACCCTTTGTAAATTGCCACAAATAAACCTTCTAGAAAGCTCAGAAATGTTAGCTTTGTCCTCATCTTTTCTTAGCAATAGCACCTTGTTCCTACAGCACTTCAAGCTTAATTTTACAGATCCAAGAAATTATAGCAAGAAATTACTAGCAAACTTCAGCTACTCATGCCAACGTGTTAGGGATTATTTGAAACAGACTCAGCACTTCTGGGGTTTGTTGGTCACTAATGTTGTGTATATAAGGGCAGGTAAAAACATGCACATTTCATTCTTCTCTCTGGTCAGCCAGATTGTACATAAGTTGTAAAATACCTTGCTAGGAGATTAAGTCGGTATTATGGTGAATGTGAACTCAGGTAAATCCCTTCTCTGAACCAAGGCCAGGGCTGGACACATTGTGTGCTGCTGTCAGTTCAACATCCTGTTTTGCCAAAGACTGAAAGTTTCTTGTTGCTTCTCTGGTTAGTGTCCAGGAGAGGCAAATAAGACTGAAGTTAAACTTTTATTAGTAGTGACTAAGTAATTGGGTATTTCAAACATCTTTGGTATCTTCTGAGATCACAGCTGTGCTGGGTTACTGCCTCTAGTCTTGGAAAACTAAATTGTCTTGCACCTATCCAAACCCTGAGTAAGAGAGATTGCTTGCAGTTGGCACAAATGAATCATGGCAAACACTTGACCACAGCAGGTCAGTGACCTGAAGGCAGGATTCATCCCCACCACCCCACTGAAAGAGCTGCTGGAGGAATGGGAAGAGATGCTGTATCGTCCTGCCAAGTGGGATGTGGGTCTGGTGTGACTCAAGACCTACCTGTGTTCCAAGTGGTTTTGATTGGGCAGTTGACTGTCACTGTGGTACATCAGCCCAGGGAAAGGGGCGCTCTTGCACAAGTGACACTATTCTTTTTCTTCGTCTTTTTATGCAGAGAATAGGAGAATATCTTTTTAGATTTCTTCATCTCCTTACTTCAGTGGGCATTTTGGTTCCCTCCTTATTCTTGACTCCCTTGGCTGTTTCAAACTAGGACTCAACGTTTTCAGGTTTAACTTTCACGTATATTTGGAAGGTACCAATACACATTTATATATGTAATCTATTATCTGTCTTGCACATGAGAACATGTGACACTGTTAATGAAATCAGCTGTAATAGTTCAGGTATGCAAGTACTTGTCCAGTCTCTGACAGGTTCTATCTCAGTTAAATTTGAGTGCTGTCCTGGCCAAGAGCTTCATGCTCTCATGGGCTGAATATAATATACATAGTGTCTGTTTGGGTACACAGTACAGCATAAAAAAAGGTTGAATAATGTGAATTTAGAGACACGAAAGCATCTCTTAACACTTTCATTTACATCCTTCCTGTTAAACTGGGCATATACACCCACATGTATATATATACTGTGGATTAAAAGAGCAAACCTCAAAGTTTAATGGCTGAAAATTCAAGTAAGACAAATGAAGTCACATAGATTTCAAGGTAGTTGCTTGATTTCAGTAGACTGCCTGCTGGACTTTGGACAAAGGACCTTGTTCATGCTGGAGCAGATTTACAAGGGGAAAAGGTGAGTGAGGGATGCTGAACTGCTTTCCACTACAACCAGCTGCACATGATGTGCTGCCATCTTTTGTAGTAAGGTGAAGAGGAGGTGGTAATGTGACTGTGTAGTCTCTCCCATATCCAGTTGTGCCCATGTCAGGTGCTACTCCCTTGCCATACTAAACACTTTCTGCGTCTGGTGGATCCCACTTGAATCCTATCATGTCCCACAAGGTGGGTATGGCACTGTCACATCCCACAAACTGGGCACGACTCCTCAGAGGTGGGGGCCAAAACTAAATATCACACCCCACAAAGTGGTCACGGCTCCCCAGAGCTGGGGGTCCAAACTAAATATAAATACCTCACCCCACAAGGTGATCATTGCTCTCCAGAGGTGGGGGCCAAAACTAAATATCAATATCTCTTTTAAAAATCCATTCAGCGAGATTAAGCTTGGGAATTCTCTGCGCAGTACTCTAAGAGTAAGGACATTACCCAGGAGGCTTTCACAAAACACACCTTTACTTCAAATTGAGTAAGGTTATAAAGCTTGTCAAAAAACACACCCCACTTACACTCTCCAAAACAATAGATTACAAATAGGGGAACTTAGCAAAAAGGTACTTTCAAAGCAATGGATTTCAACTTAGCAAAACTTAGGGAAATTGTCAAAACAACAGGTTACAATGAACAAAGTTTAACAAGGTTATCAAAGCAACAGGCTACAATTAGCAAAACTTGTCAAAGCAACGGGCTATAAAAATTCAACAAAGTTAGAGACTATGTTACCCTTATGTGCCAAGATGAGGTTAGAAACAGAGAGAGAGAAGGAAAAAGAGGAAAAAAAAACAAACAGGAGAGAGAGATAAAGAGGGACAGAAAAGATATCACCACCCTTGGATCCAGCGATGATCTTGGTAGGAAGTTGTGGTCCTTGGATGGCAGGCGCGCCCCGAGCCTGAATCTTTTATATTACCTGGCCCCACCTTTTCAGGGGTGCTTGACATATCTTGCACAGACTCAGTGTGGAGTTTTAGAGTGTTCTAGAAATGAGTCGGTGGGGCATGGGGGTCCCAGTGATCACTTGGGCCTCCCAGCTGGGTTGACCAAGGGATGACCCTTAGTTCTGCACGTGCCCTGTTTGGTGGTCTTGCAGGGGGCTTACACAAGATGGCACTCTGCCTCCGCAGGGTGCCGCTTGCACGTCACTGTTCCTTATCAAATAAGCACAGTGTCCTGCCTATCAGGATGGCCACCAAAGGAGGGGATCCCTTTGCAAGGATAGTGTCCAGCTTATCGGGATGACCACTGAAGGAGGGGCTCTTCTTGCGAGACCAGGGCCCAGCTTATCAGGGTCGTTACCAAATGAGGGTCTCTTCTTGCCAGAACAGGGTCCAGGAGGTTATCGAATGAGGTGCCCACCCGAGCACAATGTCCCTTTTGTCAGGGCGGCTGTTTTGAGACAAGTGTTCATTTAGGGACTCTACAAATCCCTTCATATTGAAGCCTTTGGAGTGCTGAATTTTCAAAACAATTTGTAATTGCTCTTTACCAGGTAGGATAAGGTATGTCATTGTTATTAAGATGTCAAATAAAATACATTAATTGCAAATATCATAGCAAATTAGACCTTTGAGACAAATAATTGTCCCTTAGGTTCCTCTGTCAAACCAAGTATTTAGCACGAGTACCATACACACTGCACAAATTATTTTGTGTTCCTAATGTGTGTTACTCAAAATCACCCTGTTATGCCAAGAATGATGTGGTTGACTTGCGTTTCCTGACTCTTCATTGCTTTGTATTTTTTTCTCAAGGGAAGATCCTATGGGCAAAGAAGTTAGGCTGAAGGAAGATGGTGTGTAATTTAAATAATGCAGAAATAGGATCACAGAATCATAGAATCATCAAGGTTGGAAAAGACCTTCAAGACCATAAAATACAACCCCTAACCACTAAACCATCTCCTGAAACATCATGTCTACCCGTTTTTTGAACACCTCCAGGGATGGTGCCTCCACCACCTCCCTGGGCAGCCTGTTCCAATGCCTCAGCACTCTTTCTGTGAATACATTTTTCCTAATGTCCAATCTGAACCTCCCTTGGCACTGCTTGACCCTGTTTCCTCTCATTCTATCGCTAGTCACTAGGGAGAAGGGGCCAACACCCACCTCACTACAACCTCCTTTCAGGTAGTTGTAGAGAGCGATGAGGTCTCCCCTCAGCCTCTGCTTCTCCAGCATGAACAGCCCCAGCTCCCTCAGCCTCTCCTCATAAGACCTGTTCTTCAGGCCCCTAATAAGCCTAGTTGCCCTTTCTGCACCCTCTCCAGCACCTCAATGTCCTTCTTATACTGCAGTGCCCAAAACTGCACACAGTACTTGAGGTGCAGCCTCACCAAGGCTGAGTATTGGGGCAGGATCACCTCCTTGGTGCTACTGATCACAGTGTTCCTGATGTGGGCCAGGATGCTGTTGGCCTTCTTGGCCACCTGGGCACACCTCACTTAGGGAGGGTGCACTCTATCCCCTCATGCAAATCATCAATAGAGATGTTAAACAGGAGCAGCCCCAGCACTGAACCCTGGGGAACACCACTCATGACCGGCCACCAACTGGATTCAACTCCATTTAACACAAATCTTTGGACCCAGCCGTCCAACTAATTTTTATCCAGCAAAGCGTGTGCACATCCAAGCCACCAGCAGCCAGCTTCTCTAGGAGAACGTTGTGGGAAAACTTGTCAAAGGCCTTACTACTGTCAAAATAGACAACATCCACAGCCCTTCCCTTGTCCAATAAGCAGGTCACCCTGTCATAGAAGGAGATCAGGTCAGTCGAACAGGACCTGCCCTTCATGAACCCATATTGACTGGCCCTGATCTCCTGGTTGTCCTGCATGTACTGTATAATGGTACTCAGGATGATCTGTTCCATCAGCTTCCCTGGTACTGAAGTCAGACTAACAGGCCTGTAATTTCCCAGATTATCCTTCTGTCCCTTTTTATATATGGGGGTTACATTGGCTGATTTCCAATCTGCTGATACTTCCCCAGTCAGCCAGGACTGCTGATAAATGATGGAAAGTGGCTTGGTGAGCACCCCTGCCAGCTCTTTCAGCACTGTTAGGTGCATCCCATCCGTCCTCATAGATTTGTGCACATCTACGTGGTGTAGCAGGTCACTGACCATCTCCTCCTGGATTGTGGGGGGATTGTTCTGCTCCTGGTCCTTGTCACCTAGCTTAGGGAGTTGGATTCCCTCAACATAACTGGTCCTGTTACTAAAAACTGAGGCAAAGAGGTCATTAAGCACCTCAGCCTTTTCCTCATTGTTTGTCACCATGTTTCCTCCTGCATGGAATAGGGTATGGAGGGTCTCCCTGGTCTTTCTTTTGTTGTTAATATATTTATAGAAGCTTTTCTTGTTGTCCTTTACCATGGAGGCCAGATTGATTTCTAGATGGACCTTGGACTTTCTAATTCCCTCCCTGCATAGCCTCACAGCATTTTTGTAGTCATTGTGGGTGGCCTGCCCCTTCTTCCAAGGGCCATAGATTCTCTTTTTCTCCCTGAGCACCAGCCAAAGCTCCATGTTCAGCCAGGCTGGTCTTCTATGCTGCCAGCTCGCCTTACAGCACATGGGGATGGCCTGCTCCTGTGCCTTCAAGACTTCCTCCTTGAAAAGTGTCCAGCCTTCCTGGACTCCTGTACCCTTCAGAACAGATTCCCAAGACATTCTGACAATCAAGCTACTGAACAAGTTAAAGGTTGCACTTTGGAAGTCTAGGGTGGCAGTTTTGCTGCCCCCCCTCCAGGCATCTCTAAGAATCGAGAACTCTAATGATTCGTGGTTGCTGTGCCCAATACTGCCTCCAACCATCACATCTCCTACCAGCCCTTCCCTGTTCACGAAGAGCAGGTCTAGCAGGGCACCTTGTCTGGTTGGATCACTCACCAGCTGTGTCAGGAAGTTATCTTTGACACATTTCAGAAACCTCCAGGACTGTTCCTTTTCCGCTGTGTTGTAGTTCTGGCAGACATCAGGGAGGTTGAAGTTCCCCACAAGAACAAGGGCAAACGACCAGGAGGTTTCACCCAAGTATTTATACAACAGTTCATCCACCTCATTGCCCTGGTTGGGAGGTCTATAGCAGACTCCCACAGCAATATCAGCCTTGTTGGCCTTGCCCTAATCCTGATCAAAGGCACTCTACCTTGACATCATTATGGCCTAGTTCTAGACAATAATAACCATTCCTAATATGCAGGGCCACTCCACTGCCTCTCCTTCCTTGTCTGTCTATCCTGAAGGGCTGGGATCTTTAGGATCCCCTAAGCATGGAGGGAACTTAAAGCTGAAGCAAGCTATTACACTATTATACTACAGAGCATTAGGTCCGTCAACAAACAGATGCAGTTGTGAACTTCACAGAGTGTATGGGCTGTGTGGCTTGTCCAGCTGGGGAAAGCTGTCTTCCTGTTTGGTGCAGAAACATCAGGAATACTTTTCTTTGGTGTAATTTGAGAATCAGCTCGCAGGCTTGTAGATGGTTAGCAAAAAATAATAAAATATCGTTTAATAAGCTCAATTAAGCTTATGGCAGTACCTGTAGTGTTTGAAGTGTAAGGACACACTTTGCCACCTGTAAGACTGGAATTTTTTTGTATCTTGATCAGTCGAAGCAGGACAGTGTTCTCTGGCTGTGCAAGCTATGAACCATCTGGGACCAGCTGTGCTTGTTGTTGACCTAGTAGGAATAAATGGAAGAGAAATAAGAGAGCAACTGCCTATGATTATATTTGCTGCCCTTGCGAATACTATTGAAGTGTCTTTATATTAGTTTTTTTCAGCTTGGGGCCTAATTCTGCCAAGTACATTTTTAGCATGTGATGATGTGCCATCAATAGGAATAAACTGAAATAAACAGAATCTGAGTGTGCTCAGTGCCTCTGAAAACTGGACTACTTATTAACATGTGGGGTTTGAATTCAGTAGGATTTGAAAATTATGCTCACTTTTCCTTTCCTTTGATTTTTTTGTGGCTGTTTTGGGAATGATTACATCACAATATGCAAATAGACTATCACACGTCGTACCTGAACCATTGAAATGGTAACAGTAATAGGCAAATTCTCAGCTTTATAACCCAAGAACTGGAAAGGTTGGAAAGACAGTATTTGGACTGACAAAAATATGTTAAAATCTTTCACTAAATAGAAAAAAGTCTTCTGACAATCTAAAACTGTCCTTGCAAAACTATTTTAGGGTTTTTTACTAACAAATGCACATTATTAAAATTACGAGAATGGTACACTTTCTGCTTTTGTGTTTCTGGTCATAATTATGTTCTCTCATGTCAAGAGTAGACTTCACTTTACTGTCCTTGGTTAGCTCACCATTCACAGTCAGCCAGTGCCCATTGACAGATCTACCCAGCAGAAAATACCAAGTGGGAACAATGATGGCTGAGCCAAATCAATTTTAAAAGAATTACCAGTCTTCCTATATTCTGTTCTACCTGGCAAACAGCACCTTGCTAACCTGTGAAGTGGGAAAAAAACATTTAGAGCAAGGTACAAAAGAAGGGGGTAGTGATACTGTTGGTGTCACTCTTCTTTCTGAGTCAGATCTGAACTTATGCCCCAGCATTGTGTTAGGTAGTATGGTGCTGCAGAGATTGCTGTGTTTCAGCTGAGATATCAAATGAAGGTCCTGACCTTGTTCTCATTAGAGATCCCTGGGTACTTGTTCTCATTAAAGATCTCCTGGCACTTTTCAAAAGGGAAAGAGTGTTAGCCCCAGTGTCTTGGCCGAATTCCAGCTTGGGTAATTACGTTCTGCCTACCTAAATTCCCTTGGCTGTTTCTATTCAATGTTATTTTAAATTTCTTCCCTAAACCTGTGTGCAGTATTATCATGTGTTGGGAGACAACTGTCTCTGGCACCCGATATTTGTTTGCATTTTTGAGGTAGAAGAACTTATATTTGTATATAACATTAATAATTTGTTAAGTCTACCAAGTACTTGCAGTCTTATGATTTAATGCAAGTTCATCGTAGAATGTAATCTAAGTCTTTCGTGTCTTGCAATGATCAGTTTCACAGAAAGTATTTCTACTAAGAAAATACTTTTTCGAGATGGATAGTTTGAATGTAGCCTTTACATTGTTTATTTTAGTTGATACTTTTTAAATCAAATGATGTAGTGTGTATTGAATGTCAACACCCACAAAATATTGGAAGACGTGTTCAGCTGAGAAATAATTTGTGTATTCTTTTTTTTTTTATGAGCATGAGAAGACGGAACATGGAAGATGGGAGAGGAGAAAAAGTTAGATACATAGCAGGCTTTAAATTATCTATTTGCAGAAAACTGTTATATGGAAAAAACATTAGCCCATCAAATACTGAAGGTGTTAGCCCCATCACAATTGTAATGGAAGATTCTCAGTATTGGTAAAGAGACTGGGAGAAGAACCCACAGAAATAAAATAATTAACATTAATCATATACAAAAACTGAAAGCCCTCTTTGATGTTCGAGCCTGTTAACATATTAAAGATAAACCCAAGCTAGCCTATTGAATCAAATGTATGCTCTCAAATACGTTATCAAATGTCTCTTAAAGTTTGAGAAAACGGTTGGTTTGGTATGGTTTTTCACAGAAAGAAGTAACTCACAGTTAAAAGTTGAACTTTACTAACTCAGTGATCCATCTTGTGCTAACAAACACAATCCTCAGAGGCAGGCGGTTAGCACATGGGGGAGGTGTATCTGTGGTTGGCTGATGCAGTGACTTCTGTCCCATTTAGTCCAGCTGTGTTGAGGTGTTCAAGTCATTTGGCCTAGCAATCAGGACTAAGAAATTCTGGTTCCCTCTACAATCAATGTACAGCTTTAGGCAGCCTATTGCAACTATAACTTGGGTCTCATGGACTGAGCAAACACTTGTGACAAAATATGTAAACCCAAGTACTTACACAAATATTTTCTGAATGGAGGTTGCAATATACATACAGAGGCTGATAATCTTTTGGGGGATTTCCCATGTTTACTTTTTTTTTTCAGGAAAGATTTTTTTGTTTGGTTCTTGTAACTCCTGCCATAATCACTGAGTTGCATTTATTTAAAGAAAGGGATCCTGGAAGGGTGATGAAAAGGAACTGTGGGCCCAGTCCCAACCAATGCTGCTGAATGTTTTAGTTTTTCCTCACCTTTGGTGGGAAGATAAGATGATTTTTTTCACCTGCTCTCTAGCCTGGAGAGGTTATTCAATGTCTGTCTTTGCTTTTTTATATGTGCCATTAACTTGATGTTTTACTGATCTGTTTGCACAGATTTCCCTAAATGACATGCTATTTTCATTATAATTTGTGTCTGCTTTTTAAATAAAAACTCACCAGAGCTGTTGCCATGAAAATAAATTAAAATTAAGAAGTCTATAATTACAACATTAGCCTGTAATTATTACAACAAACTACAATGTAGTACAGAGCAACGGAATAGGATATAGTTGTCAGATAACAACTCGCACACAAAAACTTGGTGGAGTAACACTAACCAGCTGATTGTAAACTAAGAAAAAGCAGAAAATGCTGAGCCAAGACTTCCACTCAAACTGAAGTCTCTGTTCTGGATAGCTGTGTTATATGAGATCACAGCCTTTTCTGAGAACCTTACAAATAACCAGGCCCTGTGAGAGTTGTGGGTGGAGTGAGAGGTCCTTTTACTTTGAAACTCTCTCTGGTAATCGTTAGTGTCTAAAAATAAACATAATGACACAGATGGGAGGATAAAGCTCCACCTAGGACTTCTCAGGGAGACTCCTCTTTGCCTTATGGCTATGCAGAGGTAGGGACAGCAGCCCTGCATGTGAAGGGGCAGCTGGAATTTCAAGTACAGGGTCTTTCTTCTCTCATTAAAGAGGCATCCTCTAATCCCACAAGGTGTAAAGAGGGTTGTCTAAGAACAAGGTTCCTCACCAGATATGGTGTTTATGGTAGCCATGTCTAACATGTGACATTTATGGTGATACTCCCTAGAATAGTAAGAGAACATGAGATGATCTTGATTTCATCTACCCTTACAGCAGTCTTCTGAAGTATAATCACAGACATTGGGAACATAGGGACTAATTTTAAAACTATTTTAGTACCTACCTATTCATACTTCTCCAGATGCTTTCTGAAGTCCCACTCAGCATCTTATATACCACTAAGGTGATTTATCTGAAGTCTACTCTTGGGTAGAAAATAGCAAACAGAAAACAAGTCTAAAGCTGTAACACAAAGACTAATGCCTTGATTTCTGGCCAGCACTTGTCCTGGCTGAAAAGAGGTGTTCTTTTTGCTGAAATGAGAGATTTTTGTCTTAAATACTCCTTGGAGTTTTACCAGTGTTTCAAATAAATTAATTTGGAACACAAATAACATTATATATTTCATTTAAAGCTGGGAGCAGGGAAGAGGACTGTGAGATTCAAATTTCAATTTTACCTCTTACATTTTATTTTTAATTCATTTTCTGTAGTTTAAACACTGTTTGTAGTATTTTATTTTTTTTTTTTAAATAAGTCAGGGATTTAAAAAACAAAGTATGTATAGAGCTTTTCCAGCCGTGTTGTACTGCTTTAGGACATACCTATGCTGGGGCTGCTGCTTGCATTCTGAATATGGCTTCTGTTTCCTAGATGACTTAGCCAATATGAGCTCCAGCTAGGCAGCCAGGAGGACCTGAGAAATGTAGCTTAAACGTTTCGTGACTTTATTTCAATTACAGGCACTGTTTTAAATCTACTTAACAGAAATAACTTTGAATGAGAACATAAGTCTCAGAGACACAAGCGATACCTACTTCAGATCTTCCTATTTGATACTTAGGAGTCAACAAAAGCCAAGATCTTCCCCACCATGCTAATTCTTGAGAAAAATACAATCTCTAGGACTAGAAAGAAAGCCTGTTCCATGAGGCAGTGGAATTTGATATCTAGGAGGAATCTTCAAAAAGATATTGTCACCCATATGCCACAGTAACCAAATCTGACCATATGTAAAAGAGATGCAAATGGAACTTGCAGGGGATAGAAATCTTTTGTTTTATCTATCAGTTAAGCTTAAATGGAGGTCAAAGACCTGTTCTTAATTTTCCAGTGTGTAGGGGCTCAGTTTATACATTGAGCCAAAATAAATGGAATTGGTGTCCCTTTCTTTCAGTGGTCTTAGTTCAGGATCCTGAGTGGAAATATTTTGAGCATAATCAACTTTCCCCATTCTGGAAGTACCATCTTTCATGCCAAGACAAATCCACTTTCCAAAAAGCAGAAGTCTTATTCCACAGAAAAGTGTCTGCCTGGAACAGCTAAACCAGAATGGTTAAAATATACCTGTTTCCAGGATCACAGTCCCAATTTGTTTCTATTCTGTACACACCAGTTGATTTTCTACATTCATCACAGAATAATTATTATTGTGGAAGACGTAGTTTGAGAAAAGACTATCTGAAAAAGGTATAGAATTAGCAAAATTATAGTAGAGCATCCCTGAGCAGTCCGGCCCAGGGTCACAGCAAGTCCTCTCATCTGCTCCAAGGACGCTGTAACCACAAGCTTGCTTTTTCCCTAAAGACAGAAAGTTAAATCCCAGTATTTCCCAAAATTCTTTAATGAGGAAGAATTCCAAATTAAGCAATAATAAAAAAAGTATAAGAACATACCCTGAAGATACCATTCACAATAGACTTCTTTAACCAAATGTGTTTTATTTCAAATAATAGCGGTAATTAAAAATACACGTTTAAGGAGCCTGAGCAGATTAGTTAAAGAGTGTTTTAGGATTATAAAAGGACCTCCAGTTGTATCAACCAGATGCCATTTCAAATGCTGCTATTTGGATTAATTGACTGAGTTCAGGACACCACATATATTAAAACTGCTTGTTGTATTACCCATCCTCCTCCGCCCCCTTTTGTAATTTGTTATTAAAATCTTGGCCAATTAGAAAAACACAATGTATTAAGTAAAACAGCACACTGAACCAATAAAAAGTAATTACTCAGACTAAAATTCATTTAAATGATTTATGGCAGCAATTAAATGATTTTAAAAGGCTTCACAAAGGTGTGGTGTATTTCACACATTCAGATATACTGTATGCAGAATGTATGGAGTCTGTGTTAAAAGGCTACTATTAATTGCTTTTACAGAAATGCCACAAATCGTGTATTTTAGCAAAAAGATCATTATGACAGGATATAATAGATTTAAAACACTATTCTGGTTAAGAAATACAGCTATAAAGTGTTTCAGACTTTAGTGTAAGAGCAATTCTGTCTCTCTTATAGAGATACTTAATTACTTTAATAAGTCTGTAAAACTACTTTATAAAGCAGTAGCTTTTAAATTACTTTCACCCTAGCAGAGATTGAGATCACTTTATGGAATATAATGCAAATACATTTCTCAGCATATTAATAAAAACTAACATTTACTGCATTGAAAGCTGGAGGAAAAGTGCTATCTTTATTTAAATATGGGTAGCCATCATGTAGGTTTTCCCCCAGGCTAAAATAAATTAAGAATAGATTAAGTACTGTATAATAATATATCCTTATCTAAACCAAAGAGCACAGCATAAGTTTTGACTACTTTAAATTGGGTCAGTTTTCCATCTGGGTTGGGCCCAATATCCTGTCTCCAGTGCTGGACTAATACCGATGCTTGGTTTATAATTCTTTAGAAAAGAGCAGGGTATTAACAAATCTTTAAATTCTTTTGTCTTCAGCCTTCCCCTATGGTAAGTCATCATTTCCTTTCCTGCTCTGGTAGATGCCAGACCTTCAACTGGAAGACCTGCCTATTAAACAGCTAGACTCAAAATCAATGGTGAAGAAAGTTCTCAGTCATATCAGTACCTTGGTAACTGTCAGAAGAAAAAAATAATTTTAGGTGTAGGATTTCATTACCATGTGTAATTGCCTAAATACTAAAGCTAGCTTTTAGTAAAATAAATCAATGCAGCTACGTAAGGCTGATTCCCTTATTGTTTCAAAGAATTACCTAACAGGAGAAAGGCACTGGAAGCCTTTGTGGGATCCTACCAATTTACAGTGAAGGTGGGTGAATAGTTAGGATAAAATATCTGATAAAAATCAAACCTGCTGTAAAAACAACAAAGTAATCACAGGGTTATGATATATTACTTTTGTCATTCCATTTAAAAATAAATTGTAAATTCCAATAAAGGCATCACGGATATGCCATTTTTATAAAATCTCTAGTATATTCTTTTTGGTGCATTCATTTTATCTGTGACAGCATGACAAGTTTTCTAGATGATGACAAAAGGTGATAGGATCCAGGAATGTTTTATCTGGTTTTCATCAACTTTCAGAAGTGATAATATCTCTTGAAAGTAGTACTGTGAGGTATGGTAGCATCGTAACATTATAACACAGTTGAGCATGCTCTGGAGGTGCTTCAGGAATCGTGTTACAGAACATCTGGTTTGTAAATATACAGAAATACTATTCCAGGCTTGATCCTGAATGCTTCCAGAAGAAAGTATATGCTTTTTTTTTTTTTTCTTTTTTCTTTTTTTTTTTCCTTATAAGAAGCTGGTTGGGAGGGGAAAACTAGTTTAGATGAAGTAAAACAAATGCATTTTTTCCTACTTCTACAGCCTCAGCCCACTTTCAAATTAATGATGGGATCAGCTGTTTTTTAAAGAGTTTTGGAAGCACTCTTTCACTGGAGTTCTTTTTCACCTTTCTTAGCACCAAGTTTTTCATGTAGTAATGATCAACAAATGAGATGCAGGAGATTAGATTGTTGGAGAAAAATTTTGCAGACAAGGTTGGGGTAGTTACCTGACTGCAATGAACCATACAATTTATGTGGTCACTGGAATTAAGTTTATAGAAAACATATAGTCTGCTGAGTTGCAGACAAGTACTTTGAGAGCAAAGCACATGAAAATCATACCCTTATATCAACAGAACAATCTAAGATGAACAAAAGGCAATCCATATTAAAAGACAAGGAGATCCATTTGTGCTTTCATTCAAGCAATTCATATGCAATTTGCAGATATACATAGATAGCAACTATGTTATCAGCCACATGAAAATGTGCTGTTTAAATGAATTTTTTTCAAGATATTCAGTTCTAACAAAATTTTAATGATTAATTAAGAGTATGTGAATAAATTTGAATATATTAGGTTTTTGAGTGTTCAACTGTTTATTATCTTCATAGACTTATTTTAGGGAATTTCATGGCTTTACAGCAATCCTATTTGGTGGGTTATCTTTGTAGAAGAAGCAGCAGAGGAATTGGGAAAGGATGATGCTCAATTAATTAGTAGGCTATTAGTTCCTGCTCCTAATTAAAATCTACCTAAAATAGGAATTTCACAGGTGTTTGGCCAGAAAGGAAACATTAGACATTTTTTAACCTTTGGGGAAGTGAGTAGGAAAAGATAGAGCTTGAAAGGCATTTTGAGGGCATTTTATAATAGCTCTTATCTCATCACTTAATAAATTCTCTTTGACAGCAATTTTTATACAGGCTTTTTTTTTTTTTTCCATTTTTATTTTTAGCATCAAATCAGTGCATTCACACCCTTTTTTTTCTCTCTGGGTACAGTAAATCAGTTGGGAGACTAGTTTTTTGTCTGATTGTTTTTAATTCCCCACCTATTAATTCCTGAGAAGTCAAAAGCCTAAAACTTGCACAATCTCACTCTGTAGGACTTGTAAAAGCCTTTTTGAAGAAGTACCTCTGTTGAAGGTGGTCTGTGCAAATACCCCTTTGTTTTGTCCTCTCTGGCCAGGAAATATGAACTCTGCTACAGGAAAAGCTGCAAGTTTATTTCAAGTTAGATTTGCACATTAAAATAATGATGCCAGAATTTGTTTTATAAATACTCAACCAACTGAATAACCAAGATCCTTCAGTAGCAACTTACCATGGACTGTATACAGGAATAATAGTTTTACTTAGAATTGGAATTATTCTTCTAATATATTATATCTTGCCCTGATTTGAGCCAGGATGAAGCCAATTCTCCTTTTACTGCTTTTTTTTTTTTTTTCTTTAGTAAGCTCTCTTTTAACTAGGAGCAAGTCCAGTACTGAATATCTGAAGAAAACATTAGAGCTTGACTGAAGTGAGCAGCTTTATGTATTTGACAGGAGTTCTCTTTGGGGCTTCATAAGAGCTTAACACTTCACATTCTAGCTTAACTATTATTGTAGGTTTGGACACAGGCTGTTATGTGTAAGTCACACAGTTGCCTCAACAGCTAGTGGAGTCTTCCCTTGGAGACCACTTCTCAACAGATGCCTTTCTGGTGGGCAGGTTATTTGGCTGTACAGGCTGCCTTGGCTATGCCAGTTCGTTATCATAGTACTCATTATCGATAAATGGGTGGTATGCATGGGTCTCAATCTCATCTTGGTTTCTCACTTCTTGTAAATATTAATCAGAAGTTCTTCTCATAGGATTGGGAGTAAAGTCAACGCTTCTACTCTCTTTGGGGAACTGATTACTGGAAACTGGAGCAGCAATTATCCTGGAAAACCCTCCATTTGTAGTTGTCTTTTCTTGCAACTCACATACCCACTCTTCTAGGATCAAGGAAGGTTTTCCATCCCATTTTCTCATGTTTTCTCCTTAGTCATGCAAGTAAAATCACAGTGTCCCCTGTGGTGTGTACCATCTCTCTTGAGGAGGGGAATGCTTGGGGCTGCCTGTAGCCTTGTGGGCTGCCCAGCTTGCACCAGCTCCCTGGCTGCACATTCTGTTTTGGAACATTTTAGTTTAGAAACATTAATCCAACCCTGCAGCAGTGAGGCTGTGGTGTTTTCTAAATAAAAAATTGTGGGATTAGAGCTTTATAAAGGTATCATCTGTGTGTGTTATTGAGTTGATTTACAATAAGTTTTTTTCAAAACCTAGTCTCTTCTGGAGCAGAAATTCCATTTCTTGTTTTGATCTGTATGGAAAGCCATGGCAAAATAAAAATTCTTGTTGGAAAACAAACTGATTCCAAATGAACATAAAGCCTCATGAGTCCTGCAGCTTACTTTGTCAGACCAGACTAGACCAGAGCTACTTTATCTGCAAATTATTCAACAAACTTGTCAAGGGAACAGCTGAAGAAATTGTATTGTCATAGAACCCAGATGATTATTACATAGTCTAGAATAATTAGACATTATTTCCATCTAGTTTATTATTTTTAATGTCTAAAGCTGTGAAAGAAGTACTGTCCCCTGACCTGTGAATACATTTTTACAGTATGTGTATTCAAAATTTGCATTCAGAGAGGACAGACTGAAGCCATTTTTTTGAATCATTTCTCTAGGGAAAACCCCTTACTATTCAAAACTGTGCTATAAAGCATATGTATATTATGTAAAAAGAGTGTAAAACTTTGAACATTGTGTTCGGTATACTCAAAACAGTGTGAAATCTGTGACTGCTGATTTCTCAAGGCATATCAGGGACACAATCAACTGGAATGACCTTTATTTGCAGTTCAAAAGCAGGATGCAGGTAATCAATAGGTAATCTTCAAAAGTCTGTCAAGTATCAGGGGATACTAACAAGGAAAGCACATCTCAATATTCTTCCAGATCAGTCAAAAAGAACTTTACAACCTCAAAACTTTGAATAAGAAAACACAAAAAAAAATCATATACTTTTTTAGTGCTTTTAATATCACCTTCAGCAATAAAATGTAATTAAATAAATTCATGGGCTATGAGTTACCACCTGCCACTCCACGTTATCACTATGGGTCACCAAAATATCAACAGCATATGCCATAGAACTTGCTTCCATACAATTGCTATAATTAGATTTCCATCTACTGGATGTCTGTCCTATTATCCTGGTGTTGAGAGTGACCAATATCAGATGGTTCAGAAAAATATATTTGAAACCTTATTAAATGGTAATAATTTCCTTAAGACAGTTTCATTCTAATCCCTGGACATAAAGGGCATTTTAAACTGTAAAGCACAAAGCTTTCTAGCTGCTACATTTGTTTTTTCTAGGAGTAGCCATTACATCCTTGAACATCATTATTCTATAAATTCTTATTTGAATTACCCTAGGTAGCATCCCACCTCAGTGAGCTGCACAGTCTAATTATGCTTTTAGTGAGGAAATTTTGTCAGTTGTGAAAGAAGCTGAAAAGGTCATTTTATTATTTCTTTGCCTAAGGCCTGACCTAGTGAAGCCAGCAGTCCCTTTCAGTTTGTTGAACCAGGAGCCTAGCTAAATTCCATTCAGAGTTTTGGTGAAATAAAATTCACAGATTAAGGGGCAGAATAAAATTAACCCTGTGAATAAATGTATAGAACTGAAATTGGTTAAAATTATTTGTTCAGCCATAATTTGCTAAAATAAGAGGACTGCCTGGTACCCCAGTATTTGAGCCCATTTAATAGTGACCTTTAAGGGAGCATTAAATGTGGTACAACTATTAGAGCTTTAGGAAGTTTGATTCGTGTGTGAAAGATTTCAGATCAGGGGTTTTGATATTGCCATCTCAGTCAGAAACAGTTGGCACTGATATGCTTTTTGCAGCAAAAAGCTTGCAAGTCATAAAAAAGACCATAGATGGCCTTGAAGAAGCAAGGGGAAGCTCTTCACTTAGACTTGACTGTTGTGAATTTACCATATAGCTAGAGTACAGCGAGACTCACTGTGTAATATTTGATGAAAAGGTAGGAAAATGCCAGCTTTAGATGGGTAAATGTGTTTGTTCTGGCCTGCACTGTCGCTGGTTCAAATCAGTTCACCTGATCTTTGCATCTACATGTCAGGGAAATAACTGCTCGGGATACCTCAGAAGTGCTTAGCAGGAAGGAAGTTTCAGTTTAAAACTGAGTTTCCTCAGTTTTAGTAGTACTGACACTACTCTTCTGTTTAGATCACCTTCTGAAAAAGAATATTTGTGTGGGAAACAAAAGACTTTTGTTGTTATTGTTGTCTAACAAAAAAAAAAAAGTGAAAGAAGAAAAACTTTCACAGCTTTCCCATTATCAGTTCTGAGAACACACAATAAAACCACAGCTGGCAGGCACTTATTTTTTCTTAGCATTTGATAATAGAATTAATTGGTAAGTGGAAAGCTTACAACCCTTTTTCTGCTGCAAGTTGCCCTCTATTATCATTATGAATAGATGTTAAAATGCAAGCTAATTGTAATTCACTTCTTAATGAAGAAATATATTCGTATCCTCACTAAACAAGGCTTTTTTTTTTTTTTTTTTGACAAGTAGTTTTACTGTAGAATGTCAATAGACTCTGGAGAAAGGCATGCTCAGGTCAGCATGGAGAATTCAGGGTGATGGGGTAAGTTCTAATGCAGCACTCTCTAGTATACATATTCAGTCCCTGTGATTCCTTTTTTAATGACACCAGTCTCTTTAACAGCACTTCAGCAAGCATGGAGTGGGGAGGGTGGGATGGGAGAATGTCTGTCTTACTAGTATATTACAAAGCTGAAGTTAGTAGTGCTGGGAGTGATGAACAGCAGTTCCAGTGGAGTTGTCTGCAGTAGTTCAAGCCCATTACTCCATCCCCATTAGAGGCATTTATCATTTAGTCACTATGCTTATGCAACAGTATTCTAATGCTGCAAAAAATACCTCGCCAGCTCTATATTAGGGATGGGTGAATTCATTCTGATAAAATGAGAACTGTTCTTAATTTTTCCCAGACCTGTAACTGAACCAAAACCTAATGTTCATCCATCATTATTTCAGACCTGAGAGGCTGTGCTTTGCAAGCAGGACCCTAATGTATCTGCTCAGCAAGATCCCTGATGCAATGGTGGTGGGCATGGTATAAGAACCTGACCAGAATGGAACAGATTATTTGGGAATTTCTCCATCCCTTTCCATCTGCAAAATTCTCTCCTAGGCTTCTTGCCAGTGGTGAAACCATGGTGAGGATGTAATCTCTTGGCAGGCCAAAAGAAGAACAGTGTCAGCTATATGGATTGGTAAGTATATTTAGGAATAGCTGGATCCGAAATACAACATAAACTTCTATTCAGATTAGTTCTGGGAAACACTAGCAGGTACAAAATACTACAGTTTTGTTTGTGGTGTTTTTTTCTAAACTGTTTCTACTGGTTTGATTTCTGTGTAATTTTTCTCACATTTCATTATTTATGAACTATAATAATATACGTGGTATTTATGAGCAGTTTTCAGCAAGTTCTTGCTCCAGTACAGAAGTGAATGTATGTGTACTTATAGCAAAATCAATGTATTTTAATACAAAGTTACATTGCATCTTACTGTAGATTTGTGCATACTAAGAATGTACTTAGTAAGTGAACACTATTCATAAATCAACCAACTAGAGAATAAAACTTTCCAGTATTTGATAGAAGGTAAAAAAAGAAACACCTGTTGCAGCAGTGACATGGAACATGATAAAATTTTCAGTCCTTAAAAATCTTGTTGATTTCTAAGTTGTTTTCTGGTGGGTTTTTTTGTGTGTTGTTGTTGTTGTTGTTTGTGTTGTTGTTTGTTTGTTTTCAAAAGTGCCTAAACAATAAGGAAAAAAAACATTATCTCAGTGACTGAACCTAAATTATTTTCAGTGTTTTAACTGAACCGACATTTCAGCACTCTCCTTCCAAAAAACAATTTTAAGTAATAAGCCTTCATCCTTCAGTGAATTAATAAGTTTCTGTCTGTTAAAATCCAAGGACTGTACATAATTTACATTTAATCATCTGCAGCCAAGGAGCAAAAAATGTTACAAGGAGTTTTGAAAATTTAAAGCAAGGACTCATCTAGGGACGATTATTGGAGTGTTATTGATGACCACCGTCATAGATCCAGGGTTCTTAGGGTGACCGTAGCCATGGGATTATTTCAGAATTCCATCTGAATCCTCTTGAATAATCTTTAAGAATTTTTTCTTTGTTTTCAATGACAGAAAAGATATTTCACTACAATCAAAAAGGCATTGAAGCTGTTCCTTCCTCTTTACCACAGGGCTGTTGGAAGGAACTCTCCAGTGGGTGAGTCTTTGTGACAAAGAATATTTGATCTAGTTTCTCATAGCTAGTCCTGTGATCTTTAACTAATGTCCAGACTTTTTGGATATCTGCTCCTGGCCCTACAGATTTATGAGTGTTTTCTTCACAAGAGTCACTACAGCTTTGCCAGCAGTCTTAGACCAACTAGCTGAATGCCATCTTGGTTGTTGTCTAACATGACTGTGTTGGAAAAAAACAGCCTAGGAATAATGCAGCTATAGAGTCCAGGAAAGGGTGGTCTATTTTAGCATGAGATCATTTCAGGGTTATAGACAGTGCATATGTAAATAGAGACTAAAGGAGAATTTGGGGTGTCTGCTGAGGAATAATCTTACATGCTGTCAATTAAAATATTAGAGGGACACTGGGATTTGTTCAGTATTGTCTTGGCTTGTGTTTTCATCAATGCCACAGAGATGGAAATTTCTGCATGTGAACAGGAGTCCTGTTAGAGCTACTCTGTGTTTGCAAACTAAATGAGTAGAATTCATTGATTTCTTAGTGGAAGTCTGGATGACAGGATAATGTCAAAAAAAGCGCCCAACAGACCAAAAGAGCCTCTGGTGATCAGTACCAATATTTAACCATGCAGGAGGATGTTTTTGATCTCTCAGATCTTATTACTTAGATCATGTGTTGCATGCTTATTCTTTTCTACCGTTTCATACAAAAGCTGATATGGCAGATATATCATACAAGATCATGTCACAATGTGGTACACTGAATGCACTCAAAAAGTTAGATTCAAGTTTTCAGATCTGAGAAATGTGTCTTTAATTAGCTTAAGCAGAGACTGGTGCTGGCAAGAAATAAGTTATGTAATATTTCAGTACTTAGTCCCAGCTTTACAGTGAAGAAACATATTCTGTACATAGAATATTGAGTCAGCAAGGAACACAACAGGTACCATAGCTGTTAACTAAAACTTACAAAAAATAAATTGGATCCTGGAAAATGTGTAGTGCATCCCACTCCATTAATAAATTGTTAAACTGAAAGCTCAGATGTGCTTTCAGTAACCACTGACATTTTATCTGAAATAAGGATGAGAAATTTCACTTACTATAAAGTAAAGCATTAAAAAGGTTCCTTATCTATGGGACCAGAATAGGGATATTAGTAACAGTATCTGCTTCTTTTTAAAACCCTATTAGTGTCAGGTAATATGTTTCTCCAATGGTGCTTGACATTCACTGTGCTAAAAACACCCTGAAAATGAACTTTCCAGGGAATATTTTAAGTAATACACTAATACCCGATAAAGAAAATGTAACCTTTGATATCAATAAAACATACATTAGCTTTGTTCCTAAAGCTGGTGTCACAGGCATTAACAATGTAATCTGTTAGTTCTTTTTCTCTAAATGTGTTTCTGTTTTGGTCTATATGTATAGACATATATACCTACTAAGCAAATATTTGGCTTGTGGTATTTTTTTTTTAATTCAGTAAGATGAAAAGCTGGAAGGCAAGACGATTCTAATGGCCAAACTCTAATATTCATTTTCCTCTGTGTATATAATGCAAGTTAAAAGATGGTGATCCCAAGCTGCCATGTTAGTATTGATCAACCTTTTTCATTACACAGTGCTTTACTTTTTATAACATTTCAAGTCTGTGAAACACCTATAATTCTCAAGGTGTGTCTCATGGATTATGCCTCTAGAGCTAAAAGGCCTGAGACTGTTTAAATAGCATGGACACCAAATGGTGTGAATAGCATAGCTGGAATCTTGTGGAAATATTCATGGTTTTGAAAGACAGGAAAATACCACAGACTGCAATATTGTGTTTGGAAGCAATGAAGATGGAAAACATCATACCACATGCAATAAGCATCACATGAGAGACAGACTGCCAAATGAAGCAGGAGCAGAGCATGAGCTTAAGCACTAGATCGATGGTTGTCATTATTAGTTATTTGCTAGAGTGTTGGTAGGCAGGGCAACGGTTTAGTGTTCTCCGGCACAGTTTGGTGGATAGCACGTGCTGTGGGCCATGTTCCAAAGGCAATGTGACTAGGACTGATTTTGTTGTCCTTCACTCTACACATCCTTCCATCAATATACATGCAGGCTGTGTGTATGCAAACTCAATGTCTTCTTGCAACGTCTTGGCATGTAACTTCTTCATTTTGTGCCATGGAACCAGCTCACTGTGACAGACTATAACATGGTCCTTGCATTGTTTCAGATCCTTGAACTGAGGGATGTGCACCACACTGTAGCTATGTTGTACACCCACCTGAAGACCCAGGGAGTCTTTGAACTAAATTATAATAAGATGTAGATGACACCCAGGTGGGCACTTTGCCCTCAGGGCCAGAAAACAGTCCTGGGCACACATTTATTTTGCAGGGCTAGTGTAGATATATCCAAGAAGAACAGATAGAAAACAAAAGCAGAATGTAGCAAATGTTAGAGACAGATAGAAATGAAGCCCATTGTGTTGGAGATTTTCTGAAAATATTGGCAGTCATTTTGGAGTTTGAATATAAGTAGAGAGTCCCTGCAGTTCTTGGTTTGATCAGTTCTGAGCTGCTTTTCAGAACTATCCCTTAGTGTCCTAAAGTGAAGCTTAAAGGAAAATAAATTAAATACTTGAATGAGAGTAAGAAGGAAATATTAATGAACTTATTGATTCTGATTAATGGTGGCATATTTTTCTAATGGAAAGTCCTCCTGGATCTCCGCAGTGAATTTCAGACAAATGTGAGAGAAATGGTCCCAGGTGATGGATCACTTGCTGAGTGGCTCAGAGCAACTTTCCCCTTGCATTCATTCTCTGGATAAATGTTCCTTTTGAGAGGGCTTCTGAGGTCAAAAGTCTTTCTGGTCATGGAGGCTGTGAAAAAGCAGAAGGCTTTCACCAATGCACTGTTTGTCACCAAGCTCCCTGGGCTGTAAAGCTTTTTATTGTTTCATGCCTAGTTCTGATGAACTGGTTTGACAGCTGCAGTTTTAGAAACATCTACTAAGTAAAAGAGAACAAAAAAGAATGAAAGAGTTGGGAAAAATTTTCACTGAGAACATATGGGGCAGGAAACCAGTATAAAATCTGTTGAGTGGATAAATAGCACAAACCCAATGTTTTTAGATGATTAAATGCTAGATTCTGATTTGCTTATCCATTTTAGGTGGTAACACACTGTCAAAAGCCTCCTATTCATTTCAGAGGAGCTATGGGAGAGCTTATGCGCTGTGAGCAAGCAAGACAAAACCTCATGCTGATTCATATGCTGCAGTTCACCATGGCTGATCAACATTTACCTCTTGAACACAACTGTGTGCCATGCTGTGCTCTCATGTTGTCTATATGAAACGTGATGGTGCTAAATACTGACACAGATTTCAAAATTGCTATGGAAAAAGCATCACATTTTATGTAGTATGTCTTTTTCACAGCTTCTTTTGCCCTCAACAAAGGTTTCAGGTTCCTCACCTGCTGTCAGTGCAGTATCTAGCACTGGCAGTGCAATCTGAGCTAGCTTAAAGTCAGTATACTATCTAATGGAGGATCCCTCGTGAGAAATTCTGTAGCCAGCACAATGCCTGTGTACTGTTCTGCCTCTTGCCTCCAAGGTCATAGCTGGTATGTCCAGTTCATGTTGTCCTTCTGTCATGTCAGCCTCTAGATACGTTTTTAGTTCTCTGGCCATTATGCAGCTGGCATAAATGAAAGCAAGCCTGTACCCTTGTTAGTACAACAGGCTTTAACACTGCATCTGCTTCTTTACTTGCCACTTCCTGACCTTCACTTTAACAGAAGGAGAGAGTCCAGTTCTATTGTAAAAGAGCAGACAGGCAGGCTACCAGGCCTGCAGTCCCAGTAGTCTGGGCAGAAGGAAAATGCTGCCCTGAAAGCTGCCTGTATGTCATGCCATGTGTCCATCTAGAACTACAAGCTGTGCAAATAAAGTGCTCTCTCGGTTATTCTTACTGATTTTAAAAGGCAGATTGCTCATTTTGGTTTTTGTCAGGTTCCTAGGTTAAGTACATGTTCATTACTATTTTGAGCCTAAACAAAAAAGATTATCCTTCCCCTTCAGGCTTGCCATACAAAAATATAGCACTTTATACAGCAAGTCATACTCACAGCTTCTTTTGTCCTCAGTAAGCCTCTGAAGTGCAAATTAGAATTATATGTATATAATTGAAAATTATTTTTTAAGACTATATTAAGTCTTATTTTTAAGACTATTATAGTGCAGCATCCTTTCCCTTACCACACAAAAACATTTTTCTCATATAGCTAATCGTGGTTTTCTTGTCTCAGTCACTTGAAGCCAGAGACATAATGTTGCCTATCTGATTCCAAGACAAGTTGAATAACTGTCATTCATCATACGGCTCCCCTTTGTTATCAGTGCTCTGTGGTTGGTTCTAATTAGAACAGTGAATTGCTTAAGAAAGCAGGAGGAGTGAGGTGGTTCCCAGGAATGTAATTATCTACCTACTGCATGATCCTCTGAAAACTCCTGTGGCTAGGGATCTCCCAAACCTTCCTTCCTCCCTTCCAAAAGAGCTTGTGTTGTCTGTACCTTCTGTCCCTCACTATTTACAGAATCAGAATAGCTGATGTGGTGGTGTTAGGTCATAGGCTGGACTTGATGATCTTAAAGGTCTTTTCCAGCCTTGGTGATTCTGTGTGATTTAAGTTAATATGGAGCAATTGCAGAGCTGCCTCATTCTGAGAACAAACAGTGTTGCACATTTGAATTTCCCCCAACATGTGACTAGGACTGATCAAGGTTCTCAATATATCTGTGAGATGAAGAAATACAATTATTTCCCTTTTTACAGTTAGAGAAATAATGGCAATTTGCAATTCAGTAATTTAAGGTTGTGCAATAAAAAGTCAGCAAAGAAAGTGATGCACAAATATTTATGTGTTTATATTGATGGATACAGACAGACACTCAACCCACACTTTCAGCTTTGCCTATGATTTCTAAGTGTAGGTAATGTCCAAACTAATATAACCTGCCTTTAACAACACTTACCACCTGGGCACAAGGCAGTGCCAAGATTTTTGTGTAACTACCAGATCGGAAATGTCAAGTCAGCTGGGCTCTAGTCAGAGTGAGCTGGTCTGAACCTGCTGGTGTAGAAAAGTGCCTTGTGATACCCAAAGGCTATAATGCAGATAGTGGATATCGCATCCTCCCCCAGCATTTTTGTATTTGCTTTCTCTCAAGGTGCCCAATAGGAATTGGTATCAGGGTCCTAAGAAACGTTTTCTGAAGTTTTTCCAACTTACATCATAAATGTAGCTTACTGAGAGACATAGCACTATGCTACTGCTAATCGTGTTTCAGAAACATAGCACTATGCTACTGCTGATCATGTTTCATAAGGAATTCTATGGTTTGTATTCTTAATTCTCCAAAGTAAAAGTGATGTTCATGTATACCCTATAGCATATATTTCCTTCATCTTATATATATAACGTTGAGGCGTTGCAGCAGAGCAGTTCACCTGACTGTTGACATTCTGCTCAACATCATCATGCTTCTAAAACTACCTAGTATGATACCAGTCTTCTTGCCATCCATTTCATTTGCCTTTGAAAATGATTACTTAAGAGGAAACCTGCAGGCTCTGACAGCTATACCTAAAGCAAAAGCTATAGTATAGCAATACATCACTCTCACACAGCTCTGCATCCCTATTGTTTTTCTCTTGAAGTTGAAATAGGTCTTCCTTTCAAAATCTTCTTTAGGTACTGGGAAGAATCCATCAGCATAATGCTGGTGGGCTATACTCTGTCTGTGTAACACATCAGGTCATCCATCAGCACAACCATTATTATGCCAGGTGCTTCAGAGCTTGGGAAGCTACTTGCTCTCAAAACCCATTGTATTGCAAGCTGCTCTTGCAATGCACAGAGGCTGTCTCACTATACATATCAGTGGGAACTTGTTAAAAGCGAAAGGCTTCTAGTAGAATCTCAAAAGGTTTGGTTCAGGCAACACAAAAAAGTTTTTCAGTAACTTCTTTGTTATGGAAATCAGCTGGGAAATCTCATGAGAATAGGTCTCCTTATGAGAACTGCAGTGTTGTCCCAGTTTTGGCCAAACTGAAAATAACGGTAGAATAATCTTTTCTTAAAATATGTCAATAAATCAATGACTGATTCTTATCGAAACCAGGGAGAGTAAGAAGTCTGTGAAAACTCAAAATGCTAAACAGGGAAAGAAAATTATTGAAAATGGATAACATCACTCTGGAGCTGACTTCACAAACCTGGAAAAATCCCCCATAGGCTTATCTTCAAGAAGGTTAGAACCATATGTTTCTGTGCATTCCCTCTTCATCTTTTCCGCTAAACCAGAAAAGAAAGAGAAAAAATAATAAAGCCCTCCAGCTCTGTTATAGCTTTTATCATTTCAGATCTTTCCCTTAATAATTCAAAGTAAACTAATTACCTAATTAAGTTAACAGGTGTCAGTCATTCAAACATAAAGAGCTACTAGATAGTCCTGAACTGGGGAATTCTTTTCCTTAAGTGTCTGCACTTAAAATTTGAAACATAATGGCATTAAAACAACTGATTGAGTTCTTTTAAATATATTGCAGCTTAGATCCATACTGGAGGCATTCACCTGTGAGGCAATTAGGCTTTTACCTCCCATTACAATACTTTGGCAAGCTTCCTGATGAATCCTTTATGTGTGGCCCCTAATGCGTAGCAGCCTACAGGAAAGACTTGTACTATTTGAAAGGAGGATGAGGAGCTGCTTGTTAAAGGAGGGCGAGAACGCTGGCCTTGCTGTGAGCGTAATTGTGTTGGTAATTGTCAGGTGTCCATTATCTTCCTTAAAAATACTGTATTATGTTATGGTAACAGCCAACAGCATTATTTGGGCCATTGTGCATAGGGCCAAGTGCTGCAAAAATATTTTAAATATATTTTTAATAAAAAATTAAGATGGACTGTGACAGATGGTTTTATATCCTCTGCAATATGTTTTGTGAATCCAATTTTTCTTCTGCATTCTACACCCCGCTTTCCCAAATAAATGCAAGTGGCTGCCTGTGAGAGTTCTTCAGTTCCATAATTTCCTGAGAAGTATGAGACGTTGTGTCTCAGCAATAAGCAGGAGGTCATTGAAATATCAAAAAAAAAAAAAAAAAAAAAAAAAAAAAAAAAAAAGTCTGGGCTCACGAATACAAATAAAGCTTATTCTGCGAGATAAAGGAAGCAAACATTTTACAAGTGTCAATACTGACTTGAGACCTTATTTTCCACTCAAAATATTGTAGGTTTTGAACGTCTTGGGTTTTAAGGAAAAGAAAATCAAGAAAACCCAGGATGTTTGCTTGTTTACGGTGCTCAGAGGAAAGGTAGTTTTTCTGACAATGTCAAACACTGATTATGACAGTCAATATGATCTGCACTTGATTTTTCTGGTCTGCCACATACAAGCACTGAGCTAATTTATAAATGCTCTCCTTTGGGTATGCAGATGCATGCCTGTGTGTATGAGTATTGTTTCTGTTACC
Organism: Hemiprocne comata; assembly: GCA_020745705.1. Taxonomy (NCBI): domain Eukaryota; kingdom Metazoa; phylum Chordata; class Aves; order Apodiformes; family Apodidae; genus Hemiprocne; species Hemiprocne comata. The sequence goes on from CM036588.1 coordinate 89,738,048, forward strand.
TTGATTTCTTACTACTGTATTTGGTCCATTGGCAGAATCAATGTATGTGTTGTGGTGGTGAAAGACCATGATCCAAACTCAGCTCAAGATATTTCATGGGGATTTGATCCAGCACGACATGACAACAAGCTACAAAAGTAGGTCTTATAAAGTGGGGGGGTGGGGCTTGAGTGGGATTTGGGAGACCTGTTTCTTTATGACTGCCTGTGAGATAGTTCTGTGGATAAAGAATGAAGCAGGAGTTAAGCCATGAGGCAGGCACATGATTCAGAGCAGGGAACTGAGTTCTGGTGACTTGTCTTCTGTCAGGGTGCATATGCCTAAAATTTGTCAGCTGAAAAGTTCCTAGACTTGCTAAAAAGTTGCATTAATTCTGTTATTCTGAACACCTTTGAAATATACAATAAATGGAAGTGAATTTGAAGTGCCTGCTTTCAAATAAAAATTTGACAAATTAATGGGAGTAATGCTCGTCGGAACAGTTAGACACAAAGATGTCAACCCTTACTTTAAGTCTTTGAATGCCGTACTAGTGGAAGGTGTAAAACTAAGGTGAGAATGCATCAGCCCATATTTGCCCTCTTCAGTTCTGTCTCAGGCTCTGTTGGCTGCTGATGGTGATAAATTATTGTCCTAGCTGGACTTGCAGTCAGGCCATTTGTATCTTCCCATGTTTGCATATCTTAGTGTTTGTTTTGGTTTTGTTTTGTTTTTCGGGGTATTTATATTGAAGCAGTGTACAATAAGGATGTCACAGCTAGAAAAAACATGAGTGAACAAACTGAGAGCTAAAATCTTTCTTCCTTCTTCAAATCTGCAATGAGAAATTTTTCTCGCAGTCCAAAAGATACCTTAACAATTGAATGAAAATCAAGCTGGTTTTTTTCCCCCTTTTTAATTTTTTTTTTCCCCCACTGCACTTAAAGCCCATGTTTTTAAAAACAAATGTGTTGGCAATATCCAGGTGTCAGGCAGAACATGGTTCATTTATGTTAGTAGAAGTATTAAGCATGCAATGTGCTTGTGTGCATGGAACCAGGTAGATTACAAGAGCGGATGGATCTCTGAATACAGGGTAAAGAAAAGACAGGTGCTGTTTGATGTTGTTTGATGTGGACACCTACAGATATACTTCCCAAAAACTCTGCAAGCCAAAGAACTGTTTTAACAGATGAACTATTATGCTAGTTGTCTGTCTATGGATTTATTTATTTTGAAGGAAGACTGAAATGCATACCAACCACGTAGTCCTATAATTAGAAGTGTAGCCTCCCTATTTGGTTTAGAAAAACAAAACTGTTTCTTTGGCAGGAAAAGCTTATTTAAAGTTAGCAAAACTATCAAAGGACATGGAGAATTAAGAGTTTGGGGCAACATTCCCCTGTGTTATACAAACGACTTCAGTCAGCAAAGCGGCATGGTACTGCCCAATTCATACCACAGGCCTAGGCACAGGTGGGACAGCAGGGGTCTGAGGCTGGTTTAACCTCTGGGAATTTAAACCCACAGCTCAGGCTGAGAAGGCTTGACACACCACATCACTAGGACTGTGCGAGCAGGGATGAGAAGGTTGTAGGGGAGAGATGATAATATTTCTTCAAACAAAATGGCCCTTAGCCTGGTACTAAGAGTCCTCTTCCGGCACCGCAGAAACCAGATCAATAGCACGGAGACTGATGGCAGTGGCAAAGACCAGAAAAAATAATAATAAAAAAATAATCCTCTTTTTTCAAGACAGACTGTAGGATAAGGACTGTAGTAGCTGTAGTTGCAATGGCAACAGAAAGATACACACTTATATGGGAAGTTCTTGGTTGCTTCTGGAAGTCTCTTTGGCTGTGCAGCTGAACTACCAGATTTTTCCATAGAGGTAGGACATACTATATAGCCCTTCTCCAAAGATTAAAACCATATATGTAATTCAGGTTAAAGGCTCTGAGTTCTGCTTGCAAATAACGAGTTTACAGTTTATATGGAATGACCTGACTGGTGAAGGCCTCTTAAAGGTGGAATTGCTAAGTTGTCTGCCAACATGTATTTTTAGGTAGGTCTTGATTATGCACCAGTACACCGGTACCATTTAGGTTAAAATTTAGCGTACTGTGTGTCACTTATTTATTAATTTATTTTACTTAAATCTTTGAATACGACATCTATAATTCCTGAAAGGATCTTCACTCACTACTCACTCCCTCATCTATAAATACAATCCGTATGTTTACAGAGTAGCAACAGTAACAGTTGTAAATGTTTCCAATAGATAGGTTCAAAGACAAAAAAAAAAAAAGTAGTTAATAGAAGAAACGCAGAACTGTTTTCCTCAAACAATTAATTTAAATCTTGAAAAAGAAGAAACACCTCTTGGCCTGAAAATATAACCAGCTAAAACCATTTTATTTTGTGTTTGTATGCAATAGGATCCTATTAGCTGACTGAGAAGTGAACTCTTCCAAATAAAATAACAAATGGAAAAATATTTAACTAGATTTAGGATCTAGAAATATAGCTAGTTTCACCTGAGCAAAATAAATGCAGTTGTCAGGTAAATGCTGCAAACACCATGCATTTTTCAACAGAACAAAACCAGAAATGCAGATTCAGACAGGGATGGTTTGACAGTATATTTATAGTGGATGTCAGTTTTTCATCTCTGGTATGCAGTTTAAACTGCATTTCACTGTGAAATGTCACTATTCTGGCTGCTCTGGGAATCCTGCAATATTATGAAGGTAGTAAATAAGAAGCAAGAGAGAGTCCCGCATAGGCATTATATCAGCATAAGCACAAGGTGGTATGGTTTGAACTGCTTGAAATGTGGCTTTATGTAAGGCTAAAAATTCTTTGCATATTTTTTTCTCTTCTGAAAATGGAGAAGAAGAAGAAGGCAGAATGAGTCTCTGAAATGTCTCTGGAAATGAAATGCCAATATTGTCATTCTCAGTTGACCAAATCACTTTAAAAAAGTAATTTGGAAGTAAAAATTGAATTTTACTATTAAAAAAATGCCAGTTTTGGTTTCATAGTGGTATTAGTCAGAATTGGTGCACCACATTGAAATGTTTGACTTAAGAAAAGTCTGTGATTTCTTGATGGGCAATAGTCTATTGAAGGCATTTTAACCAGATGTAACTGAAACTATTACTTCAGAACAAAATTTTGTTCCTCTAATTAGAAGCACCACAATGTTGCTGCACTCTCCAAAAGCACTTTTACCTGGTAAGACTCTTTTGAAACAATGACAAAATTCTTATTGAATTGATGGGTGAGATTGTAAATCACTAGTTTATTGTAAAAAGCTGTATTTCCTTGTTTCTTGAGTGTTTCAGAATCTCCGTACAGAAGATACACTGCTGGAACGTGGTCAGCAGTTATACAGTCTTGCCCCACCCATACGGTAGGTAGTATGTAAAAAATCAAACCAAACAAAAACACGTCTTCCAGATCTGCTGGAAAAAGGCAATAAGGGTAGAAGGTCTATAGGATTAGACATCCGTCAGCCCCTGTCTTTCTCATTCCCAAATTTAGTGTTAATTCTGCTCTTGTTAGTGCACAACATTGCTTCTTGTCTTTGTGTTCTGGGCTACCTACACCAAATTCAGGACACTTATTTAAAATCACTTGTTGGAGGTTATCCTTTGTCAGATGAACCGCCGTGGTCAGCTGTGGAGAACAGTCCTCAGCTCCTGCCTCTGCCACTGACAGACCTTGTGTCTGCACCAGTTTAAATAAGAGAGAAGCCCTACACTGTGTGCACTGGGATTTATGGAAATAAAAGCAGTAAGCACAGTGATCCATGTGGATCACTTCCTTTCACCCTGCCCCAAGACATCAGTGGTCATTTCTGGATCATTTCTCAAGGCTGAAATTTTCCAGCTTTACCTCTGTTTCAATAATAGTCATTGCAACAGTGCTGGCATGAAAATTCTGAATCCAGTGCTGAATTTGCCTGGAAAGGAAATGCACTGAGTAAAAAAAATCAGTGATTTTATAGGCTGTATTATTTCCAAGGATGCTTAAAAGGACTGTATATTTTTACCTCCCTTTCTAATCTTTAGACAGAAGAGTTTAAGGTTATACTAAAATCTCACAAGCATGTGGGAAAAGGTAACAGGGACTTGTGTTACCTCACTCATGAACAACAAACATAGCAGCAATCTGCACTGAGAAATGCTAGAGTTGAGTGGTTTAAATTACAAATGAGACTAATTAGTTGCATCTAATAAAGGGGGTTGATACAGTAAAACTCACCTGTGTGTTTCAGCACAACCTTCTGCCAGCTCTGGGCTCACAGCAGCCACCTAACACCCACGTTTTTGCCAGGGTCCCGAGGACACCACCAGGCCTGACTGTCCCTCACCAGCTCCCCTGGGTTTCCCCCACCGTGCTCATTGCCCAGGACCCCACATCAGCTCCCTGCAGCCATCAGCCCCTGCCCCAGACACGCAGGGCTTGTCTCCAGCAACCCACAGTTGTGTCCTGCCAGACTCACATCCCAGTCCAGCCTTGGCCTGTCCTCAGGGAATTGCCCAATGGCTGGGTCCCGTGGGGTCTGTCCCTGTGCCCCTCACTGCCCTGGTCCCAGCTGGGGCAGTGGGATGGGCCCTGGCTGCCAAGCCCTGCCCTGACAGAACCCCATGGGGAGCCCTGCCCACATGGTGCCCTGACAGCTACCTTTGGACTCACAGCTTTTTGGAAACCTTAAATGATGAGTTTCTTTCCTGTGCTGCTTGAGTTCCTTTTGCAAATATCCTGGCTTTTTGAAGGTGGGGGTGTTTTTTTATGTTTTTTGGGTGTTTTTTTTTTGTGAACTGAAAGTCCAGATTATTGTTATCCATAAGAAAATGGAATTGATATGAGACTGAATCTTCTCTTAATTAATTTGTGTTAGACCAATGTTATTATTACCTGACAGATACGATCTAATGGTTCAGTGTATTAATTGGATACCAAGGGCTCCAGATGCTATTTTTGACTGCTTAGCTGCCATGTGAGGTGGCTGCCAGCATGCACCTCACCTCCTTGCAGCTTAGTTCCCTGGAACAAGGATGTTATTTCCATACACCTCGCTCTTCCTTTCTGAGTCCTGTGAATGTGAAATGTAAAATGTTAAACTTGTGAAACAAAGCAGGTGTGTATTAAGAACAGTGCAACTTACTGTAAACCACTGAAATAGATCACTAACAAAGATCTTCCTGCACTTTTAGACTAAAGTAGCTTGCAAAACCAAGAAAATCCTTATTTAACAGATAGAACTGAGACACAGACACAAAATACTACTTCTCATTCCACACTCAATGGGCTATAAAGCCAAGAATATAACCCATATTTCCTAACTTCTGGACAAGTCCTTTCAATTAGCTGTTCTTTAAGCTGTTTCTGTCACACTCAGTGTTTCTCTACCTTCCACTTGCTGTGCCACTCAGAGTCCCAGGTGGGTGGCAAATCATCCCAAATTCTTTCATTAGGAAAAAAGATCTTCTAGCAGTTTGTTGTCTCCATTCAGAAGAATAAAGGAATCTTTGCTGTACACTTCAGACACACATTGTTCTTCCCAAATTGATCTTTTCTTAAAAAGTTCTGTTTGCTACTCTGCAGCATTTCACATGCATGTACATTGTATTACTTTCACTTGTTCATAGTTTAACTGGAGAACAGCAGGTGATCAAAATCACAGTAGTAAGAAAGGTATATTTCTGTAGAACAGATGAGACTACCATTTAAATGCATACTGGGGTGTTTTTAGCTTTCTCTGTTAAACAGACTTGCAACGGGCAAATCTCCTTGCTATAAAATCAAAGTGGAGCCTTACCCTCATTGCGAGTTCCCTCAACCACACACAGATGAAGAAATATCTTAGGTCAGTTTGCTTTCTTGCTTCTTTGCACTCAGACTGATTTTTTTTTTTTTTTTTTTTCTATCAAAGCCATATTACAAGAAGGCACACAAAATTAAAGGAAAAATATCTGTTTTCTTTTAACTAAACAATTATTATTTTAAAATCCATTATCAGTAATGGAACACAATTATTGCCCAGGTTTAAACAAACTGATACGTAATACAATATAAGTAGAATAATCATGTAACATACACAAATTGAGTAGGACATTTAAACATAGAAATACCTTTTAATTAAATAAGTCTGTTTTTACAAGATGGTTATGTTTTATACATATCTTTGTAACTTGTAATAGTTCCTTCCTGTTAACTGCCTGTGATTTGTCTTTCTGGAGTCCAAACTTTCATCCTTTCTAAGTTTCTATAAGCACAGAAACTAGAGATAAGATCTCTTTCTGGCAAATCATGAACCAGGCCTGGAAAACCAAGTAGGAATAAATAAGGATGGCAAAAGTAGAGAACACAGTAAAAGATGTTGTTTTTTTTCTTCTGCTTTTTTTGTACATTCTTACTTTGCTAGGATTTTCCACTGCTTTTTTAAATATATATCCACACATCTATCAAATGTGCACTTATTGCATGACTTTTCAACCTTTAAAAGATATAGTAAAACCAAAAAATACTAACAAACTGCCAGAGACTGTCAAGAAGCAGATGATCCCAGTATTAATTGCTACTAAGAAATACCATAAGTTGGAAGTCCTGCAGCACGCAATTGTTTAAATATGAGACATCTTTAATCTAATACCTTTACAGGCAGAAGTCTGGATAAACACACATATCGTTCTTGCCTTGTAGGTCAGCTCATTTGTATTCTGACTGAGCAGAAGGGGAATGAATATTAGTCATCATTGCCACAGATATTTTTGCTTTTCTTAAAAATCTGTCACCAGGAAAAGCTCTACCTTCAGCATTCTAAGTAAACCTTAGCCCTGAACAAGGATTATATTTATGTCTGCATTGCCCAGATGCTTTGTTAGCATGATTAAATCAATGTGCTGAATTTCCCTGAGTTAGCTGTAAGGCTATGAAACACAACTACTTACAACTAAAGCACGTTTAGTGTTACTTGACTTACATCATTGCTGCAACAGATTACAGAGAGAACTATTTTTTGTAGTGTCAGCTTGAATTAGTGAGCAAGAGTACTTCCTTTACCTTTGTCGAACTTTCTGGGAAAATCTTACACACACCATTGTTCTGGAGTGTAGATTTAAGGAGATAGCATTTAAAGCAGCTTTGGCTGTTTAGCCTGTGCTTATTATTGTGTTTCAAGTGTGCCTACATATTATACATTAACATATTATTACTTTTAATAATATTTGACTGAGGAATAGAGGTTTCAGGGACATTATATTCCTGCAAGATTAATGAAATAGGCGTTCAGAAAGAGGATAAAGAAAGAAGAGCTAAAAAGCTTATCTAATAGAAGTAGATAATCTATATAGGAGAGGAACACCAGAAGTCAGACTTCATAAATTGTGGATAACTGCTTTTGGAACTATTTTGTCCCTGGTTGAGTTAGAAGCTGGATGTGAATTCTTATCTGATGTGGCCTTTAGTATTTATTTATAAATTCTGCTTTGTATTAACAAAATTCATTTAGTGACATCTAGAATATCATTAAGAAGCTGATGCATTTTAGATTTAGTAAATGTTTCCTAAATTCGTTTGACTGTGTTTGAAAAAGAAAAAAAAATAATCTCTTTCCTTCATTTACCTCTTTACTTACGCTTTTTCTATAGAAGATTTTGTATTTCTCAAACAAAAAAACCATTTGCATGTAAATGGAGCTTTTATTTAATCTTAATTACTCACAGTTTCTTTTAGTTGTTTTTGAAGGAATCTCCAACTGAAAGTAACACTTGGTGTTATAGGCTGACAGGAACTTCGTGAAGTTCAACAAGGGCAAAGTTCTGCACAAAGTTCTGGGGAGGAGTAACCCCTCACACCAGTATATGCTAGAGACCAACTCGCTGGAAAGCAGCTTTGCAGAAAAGGACCTGTGGGTCCTGGTGGACACCAATGTGAACATGAACTAGACTTGAGCAAGCTTTTTGCAGTTTCATGCATGCTTTGGTGTCCTGCGTTGCATTCAGAGGAGTGTTACCAGAAGGCTGAGGAAAAGTGAGTGATTCTTCCCCTTTATTCAGTGCTGGTGAGGCCACACCTGGAGTACTGCATCGAGTTTGGTGCTCCTCAGTACGAAGGAGACATGGACATACTGGAAGGAGTCTGATGGAGGGCTACAAAGATGATGAAGGCATTGGAGCATCTCTCCTATGGGGAAAAGCTGAGAGAGCTGGGACTGGTCAGCCTGGAGAAGGCTCAGGGAGATCTTATTAATATATGTAAATATCTGAAGGAAGGGTGCAAGGAGGATGGAGCCAGGCTCTTTTTAGTGGTGCCCAATGACAGGACCAGAGGTAATGGGCACAAACCAAAATGCAGAAGCTGCCTTTTGAACATCAGGAAACAATTTGTTACTGTGAGGGTGATTAAGCACTGGTACAGGTTGGTCAGGCAGCTTGTAGAGTCTTCCTCCTTAGAGATATTAAAAAACCATCTGGACATGGTCCTGGTCCACTGGCTCTAGGTTGCCCTTCTGGTGCAGGGGGGTTCGACCAGATGACCTCTGGAGGTCACTTCCAACCTCAAATATTTTGTGATTTCTACAACAGTAAAATTTCTGTCTCATCAGCCTTATTTATGTAAAGAATACATGTGACTGAAATATCTTGGACCTTTCAATCTATGGACTCTAGAGTTTCACAGAATGAAAAAAGGTTGGAAGTGACCTCTGGAAGGTGTCAAGTATAACACCTTTGCTCATCACAAAGTCAAAAAGGGCAGGTTGGTCAGGGTTGTGCCCAGCTGCATTTTGAGTATCTCCAAGAATGGAGACTCCACAGTCTCACTAGTCAACCTGTTCCAGTGTTTGGAGAGTATCACTGTAGATCATGTTTTTTTCTTACCTTTAAACTGAATTTCTTGCCTTTCAGTTTGTGCTGATTTCCTCTTGACCTTTCACTGGGCACCAGTGAGAATTCTTTTGCTCTTTCTTCTTTAGTCGCCACCTATCAGGTACTTATACATATTGCTAAGATTCCTATGAGCTTTGTTTCCTCCAGGCTGAACAGACATAGTCAGGTGGTCCAGTGCCTTCATCATTTCATTGTCCTTCACTGGATTTGCACAAGTCCATGTCTCCATTGTACTGGAGGCAGAGAATGAGACAATTCACATTACAGAATTCCTTCAGGAGATATAATGATGTTACAAACTAAATCCTGTTTGTTTTAAATTGGAGATAATAATTTAAGACAGTAGATGTATCAATAAAAAGTAGTGCAACTCTCTGTCAGAAACAAAAGATTTCTGAAAAATGTACTGGCCTTTCTATTCTTAGAATATGAATATATCAAAAACTCTTGAGGAAAGAGCATAGATTAAATTAGGTCTTTTTATATCCCTTCTTATTTTTTTAAATAGAAATCAAGATTGCTTTTTTTTAGAGGCTGCTTGGTAATTTTGGAAACAACTGAAGAAAAATATTTCATCCCTCATTAAAGAATACTGATTATTTTTACATCTCTTCAGCTTTATTTCATACTTCAATAATGACTAGAGATCAGAAAGTAATAAGGACCAGATATTTCAGAGATTATTAACAAAAATATTAGTCTAACCTGTTGTAACAAGGAGAGAAAGCTAAATATCTTTCTTGACATTCATATAGTTAAAGAAACCCCACAGCTGCTGCAGTGATGTAGGGCTTGATTGTGCTGGTACCTGCCCCCCCCCATTAAGCAACACTTTCCTTCCAAACTCCACAGTTTTTTCCCTACAGGTTTCCCTCAGGTTCAGAATTACAATATCAGTGCAGGATTCCCTGTTGCTTTGTTGTATCCATGCATTCATCTGAAGTTAAAACTGCATTGAAAGGAGCTTTAAACATTTATGTGCTATATGAAATATTTCCTGTGTTGAATGGAAGCTTAAATTTTACCTCATTGTTCCTGAGGAGCTATAACATGAACTTTTGTGAAGTATCTGAACAAATGACACTTGGTCAGAACTCATGAGATGTTGAATGTACTTAATAGCTTTAAATTATAGAAATGGAACTTCACTAAGTACCTGGAACTACAAAAAAAGGCAAAACATGCTGAGTTAACATAACATCACCGCAGAAGTGTTAGAGTGGTGGGACCCAGCCTCTCTTTGTCTTCTCTGTATCTTCAGTGCCATAAGCATTCCTGTCTAAAGAGATTTATTTAATTTACTTTGGTGGATGTTGGATTTGGCCTTGAAAGAGGTGAAGTAAGGCTTCTGGTGTACAACCATTAGTAGGATGCTCATAAATAGTTTGGTTAGCATAATACTGGATCTCACATCATGCAAACTGGGTAGAAGGTTTCTGGAAACCTCAGTCATTTGCACCATCTCACAGGAGTCAGTTGGACGATTCACAACTTGTCTGCTTGTGCAAGTGCAGGTTGCAACCTGCATGAAGAAAGCACCTCCTTTTTCCTGCTCCTGTATCTCAGATTGTAGAAGGCACTTCCCTGCACCTGAGACATGCTAGGGAATTGCTTTGGACACCAAAGCAAAGGTTTATTGGCGTCTTATCCTTACACTTCATTTTCCCTTTCTCTTCTACTGAGAGAGGCAGCAAATAGCAGGGTCCCCTATGGAGGTCACTGAAGAAGTGGTGCTAAGAATCCACTTCCTGGACAGACAAAGGCAAGGCTTGCCTGTCACCATGAAGTTGAGTATGAAATTTATGTTCAGTGTGGTGCTAGAAAGTTGGAGAGAAATTTTATTCACGGTTTTTATCTTTCATGTAAAAAGTGTTTCCCTGTTCTTTCATGCCATACTTTTCTTTATTCACTTGACAGGTAGATTCTGACAGAGTTCTTGGAAAACCAGGCATGATATTTTATACAAAATTCCAAAAATATGAAGTATCTCCATATGAGGAACATAAGAAACAATATGTTTTCTTTAATTGTTTTCCCCTTGCTACTGAGTTCCTCCATCACCTGTTAGTATCTCCTATCCATTCCCATTTGCTATCTACACAATCCACAATAAAACAAAACAGTCAGCAGTGCTTGCAAAGTTATATTGAAGTAGGGGCCTGGGGAGCAGGCTAAGCAGCCCAGGACATGTGTCTTGGTAAATATTATACACAGTCAGTAACTTTCCCTTAGTTTATCTTCCCTAATTTCTTGAACATTCCTCTTTTATACCATTTCTCAAGTCCTTAGCATTCTAAATATTTCACAGTGGAGAATGGAACTGTGAATGAAAACAAAGCTGCAAATTAGGTGTGGCCTAATCCTCTCAACTCTTAATTGCTGGTAAAGGTTTGGACAATTTTTTCTGTTCTATTTCTTGCAAGCCTACATAAAGAACAGGCTGACAGGAGATGTGTACCACTCCCTTCATTGTTTTGTGTGGTTCCTCTAATAAGCAGATAAGCAAAATGCATCTTTTGGATTGACATGTGTGAAGCTGAAATTTTGTATGAAGGGTGGGACCTCTATTTCATTTGCATTTATTTACTCTTGGAACAGAAGTAATTTATATGGATTTCCAAGAGGACTCTGTAGGTTATCCAAAGACCATCATTCAATGGCAACTTTCATAAAATATGCATGCAAAATATGCCTATGCTGTCACGAGCAGGTAATTTCACATGCAAAAATATGCTGTTGTACACTATGAAAAACAAGCTGTCATTCATGCAAGTAGTGGTTTACTTATGCAGTTAATATTTACAGATTCAGCTTAGAACAGAGACCTGCAGGAGACCATCTGGGTCATCAGGTCCAGTTGTCATAAGTGCAGTCAATAGATGTATATTCCACATGACTTCATGAAACATGTATTTGGTGCACTCAGCATTCTGCAAATCTGGTAACCTTTAGAACAAAATGTCAAATGACAGAAAAGACTGTGGTGGGCCACATGAAAAGGAGAAGGTGAGATCAAGGATTTTACCGGTGCCCTAGATTCTTCCAGTGTCATTCTGCAAATACTTACGTGGTCCTAGAAAACTCCCTTCCCAGGGAAAGGCTGTCAGATTTCTTTTCTTGGAGATTCAAAACTGGAGTAGACAAGGCCCTGGTCAGTTTGGTCTTGTTCACCCTGCTGTGAGCAGTAGGTTGAACTAGACAACCTCAAGGGGTCCCTTCCAACCTAAACTACTTTTATTATATTATGGTTCTGTTCTTGTTCTCAACTGCAGAACTTCCATCTGAACTGAAGTGCTCCCATGCTTTTGTACTAATTTGCTGTGGGTCAAGAATTATTTCAACTGTTGACACCCCTGCTTAGTTTGAGATCCCCTTTCTCTCTGATTTTTGAGCCTTACTCTAAAACACAGGAGAGAGATAAATGAGCACAGAACAAGAATATATGTTTATGTTTTCATTAGGTCATGAAAAAAAGCATTTCTTATTTACTATGTATTAAATTAAACACATCAGCCTGGCTCTGGAGTAATATGAGAAAAATGCATGGGTGAAAGTCCTGAGGGAAGGACCTTACATAGTGTGACACTTTACAAGCACATATTGCTGAAATTTGGGGGAACATCAGCAGGATTTTGAACTTGAAATCTATTCTGTTTGCTTGAAAGACAACATGCACATGCTATATAGGAAATACAGTTGTGGGGGAGCTTGAAATCAGTTTCAACTTTTATTTGAAATCAGAGGTAAAAGTTGTTCGAATTTAGTAGAGCTGGCCTAGGCACTTACCTGTGGAATTCATGAAGGAAGTTTTCTTGCCCTTGTGTAAGCCTAGAAGAGATCTGGTCAGCTAAACCCAACACAATGCTCTAAAGAATGATCCCATCCATCACAAGAGCAGACGGGCCCTCTCCATCAGTGAACATTTGTGCTGATAGTGTAATTCCAACTGAGCTCAGCAGAAAAGCAAGCACCCACATCTAGCAGATTTAATTTGGTAGAGCATAATTAATTAAAATAGTATCTGTGATCTGTTAATTAAAATAATGGAATCTGAAATGAGATTTTTGGTAAAACAGAAAATGTGGACTTGGCAAAAGTTTTTAAACTCACATAAGGCTTCTGATAAATTTGCATTGGATATGCAGTTATTTGGGGGTGGGGTAGAGGTTAAAAGAGGGTCTTTTATCTCCCCCACAAAACCATCTGTGAGCCTTTTTTTATCTGACAGGCAGTAGAAGAGGAGGAGATGTGTAGGAAAAATTAAATGTTCACATTGTTCAGGAAGAAGAAAGGCATGTGTTTTAGTAGCTCTCTTATCCAAACTTCTTCTTTCCTAAAAGCTCTATAAGCCGTATTTAGGTCGTGTCCTCTGAAGTGCATCATTTGCCTTAAGGAACTTTTTTAGCAGAGATCTCAGCGTGTCCAATTACAGTCTGAAGGCCTGATCACTGAAGTCAGTATCTCCACATTCCATCTCAGTGATTGTAAATGAGGGGGTGGAGGTCTACTGTGCAAAGCCATAAAAATGTGCCCTTTTCAGGCACATGTAACTAAAAAAAATCCCTGAAATGTAAACAAGCATTAGCAACCTATAGGGAAGATAATGTTGAAATACAAAGCACCACTCAACATGTTAAATCCTGCATTTATCTAGAGAATTTGTCACATCACCCAATTTAGCTTATAGGTCTTTTTTAGAAGTCCTTAGACATCTAGTTGTGTGTATCCAGTTATTCAGAATCCTGGGATTGGTGATTTTTCAAAGTAAAACACCATGAAAAGTCAAATCCATGCCATATGGTATGGTAATAGTTGTGCATACACACACATATGCAAATATTGTGTGTATATGTACGAGACAGATACATGTAGGTTAGATCAGAGAATCATAGAATGCCAGGTTGGAAGGGACTTCCATGATTATCTGGTCCAACCAAGATACATTATTTTATGTGAAACATACAAAACTAAATATTTTACTCTTACAGTTCCGGTAAATTCAACTAAATAAAGACTTTAATCTGCCTATAAGCAAACTGATAAGGACGTGGGGTTTGAAGTACAATTTCAACAATTTATGTGGTAGTCTTATTTTATATTTAAGGAAAAAATATTTTTCATCATGAGTTGTAGATGAGTGGATGTGGAAAAAATTCAGGTTTTGTCTTTATGTGTAAATCTGATGACAACAGATCTATAAATTGGCAGCTATTTATACTAATAAATAACCAATAAACTCTTATTACTTAATAGGATTTTATTTTAGGAATAAGATTAGTCAGGTATTTCCAATCTGAGATGTTGGTCAGAACATAGTAATGAGGAAATAGCCTTTCAGGTTTTCTAGCTTGGAAATGTTAATATATAAAAGAGAATTATTTTTCTCTAAGTATTAAAAAAATTACACTTTTAAATTGATTTCCATGAATTCAATTTTATGATTAAGGAAAACATAATCTCTAATTAAAGTAGATGAAAGCTGCTTAGCATTATTCAAATCCTAATTTAGATCCTTGTGTTTTCCACCTACTGTTTGAAGAGTCTCTCTAGTTAAAATTTGTTCTTTCGGTCTGAAAATATGTGGCATATGACACAAACCTCTAGTTTATCAACAACCATGGTTTCTAGTGCTTTAATAATCTGCAAATATTATGTAGTGACACTTCTGATGATGAGATGAATTGCAAAGTGTCCTGAGATGAATGATACCATATTCTGTGGGGGTGGGAGCAGGACAAAGGGCTGTCAGAGCCAAGTTTCTTACTGTTATCTGCACCTTGGACACCAGCAGCATGCCTCAGACACAAATTTGGATGTGGTCAGGAATCTGCAGTCTTTAAGGTACATCAATAATAGCAAATGAAACAGGCCAGGGCCTCTTCCTTGGTCCTATGGTCACCTGGCATGTTATCCCTATAGTTCAAATGTCTACTCCATACCAGGGTGGCCTCAACCTGACTGCCACAGCCCCTTGCTTATACTCTTTCCTCAGCTGTGCTGAGTCTTTGCCAGAGAGTAGATAAAAACAGTACACATGGACACATCAGAGCTTGTCTACATTATCCAGTCCTAGTCTACCACTATAGGCAAAGGCCTTTTTTAACAGTGTACTTCTTTCCGAGGTTCCCTATTTTTATGTATAAATATAATTAGAAAATGAAGTCAAGTCCATCAGAAAAAATGGCTTCAAAATTGCCAGGTGAGATCTTCTAAAGGTCTTCAAAATGATCTCACTTGTTCCACCGCTCACTGACCGCTGCCACGTAACTCACAAGCATCTTGCTAGTGGTGGTCTGAAGGGAACCAGTGCAAAGAGGTAGATGTGCAGAAGGATCCTCTGCAGGGTCAGTGAAGCTGAAGGGTTGTTGCCGTTACTTTACAACAATCTACAGACTACAATCTCAGTCCTTCTGCAAGGCCCTCAGCCTCAATCAAAGACATATGTGATGTTTTTAATTACCAATACAGCTGCAACATTTTAAAGAAACTGTTTTCTCTTTTCTCTGCCCTTAAATGGAGTCAAGCACACAGCCACAACGGACAGACTCTCATGACATACACTGAAATGCTCATAGCTTACTCAGTGACTTTGTATTATTATTAACAGGTTTTTTGCATTTCCTTTTCATAACTTGTGAAATTTTTCTGTGTTCCTAATTCCTTCTTAGCCTGGGTAAAGCTAAAAATACTAGGTATTCCAGAAAAATGTATGGGACAGAGCTGTATGTGTGGGTGAAGCAGGATGCAGCATGAGGCAAAAGTTTCTTTTCCCTCAGAATGGCTTATTTATTTATGATGGTCTTTTCTTTGTGGACACCCTCACCACCACCAAAGAAGAACAAAAAGAAATCCTCGCCATTCTCTGCAACTGGGTCCTAGAGACTGTGAGGTGGAAATAAAACTGTGGTATAAAGATTAATACTGGTTTGGGTTTGATGGAGGCTTTTCTTACAAAATGTGATGGGCAACAGGTAAAATGAAATAATTAGAGCTGATACACATCACCTCAGAGCAGACACTTGAAAGATATTATAAAACAACTTCAGGCTAGAGGAAGGTCTAGAAACCAAAACTGAGATCCATCTTAGAGGCCTACAATTTAGCTTTAGAAAGCTTTCTAAAGTGGAAGTTGGCTGAAGTAGCCCTGGTTTTGCCCTGAATCCTGGTCCTAATTCCTGGCCTTTCTCTCCCACCAGTTGCAATGCAATGCAATGCAATGAGGCAGATCAAGGAACTAGAGGATGAAAAATAGCCTTCCTCCAACCTTTTTTTTTTTTTTTTTTTTTTTTTTTTTTTTCTTTCTGGATGTTATGCCATTTACACTCAAAAATGTGCCATCCTTGCATCTTTCTTGTGGAAGATCTGATAGCAAAGAAAGACTTGGAATACTTTGAAACTTAGAAAGAAGTGGTAGACCTGCAAATGTGGTGGAATATGTCATGCATAAAAGTAATCTCTTTTCTGTGGCCTTACATGAAGCCAAGCACAAAACTGTGGTTAGACCAAATCCAATGACATTCTGAAATTTTCTTCAGTTATTGGTATGGCTGGAAATCTGAGTGAAAGTTTACAGGAGCAAAAGCCATCTTGCATTGAAAATATGGAGACTGCATTACACAAGCATCTGTTTTGCACAGGTATTACTGCCATGGCATTAATAAGGGACCAGTTTATGTTTGTAGTTACTTGCATGCTAGCACTTTCCCTTCATTTCTGTGAGATGCTGTTCAAACAGTAGAAGCCTTGGTCAAAGTAGGTTTCCTTGATCTTGTTTCGAGGTTGCAGGCATCTCTTTCAACAAGCCAGGGCCTCCCAAAACAATGGGAATGAGGTGATCCACTGCAATACTGACTGGAGAAATAACTACGCAGATAAAGGACTTTGCCAAGTTAACGGTTGAGGTAAATATAGGATGAGATGGGACAAGTAATGGCTGATGGCTGTCACATGAGCCTGATGCTTAAGGAAGGAATTAATGTGGCTTAGAGGACACAAATATAAGGGTCTGCCAACACCTATGCCTCTGCTTTTGGTGGAAAAGCTTTTAAAAACTGTAAGTGCAGAAATATACCACCTCATTTTACTCAAATACTGCTCATCTTTGCAGGTCTCCATGCAGAAGAGAGGCGAGGTCCAAAGTCCAAGTACATTCCCTGACAGGCCTCCCTTCAACTCCATAGGGTTTGTGTCATGCTCAGGGGTATGGAGTAGAGGTATGTATCGTTCATACAGCCAGACTGTGTTCACCCATGGAACGGTGTGACACTTTACACTGCTCACTGAGATAAGCCCATCGTTTGTGCTAAACCCCTAAAATTACTTTGAACATTGTTGGCAGTTTGTCCGTGCTGAAAACTGTGTAAGGGAGGGTTCATACTAACATTAAACACTGTGCATGCATAGGACCTTGTGCTCAATCCTGGCCTTGCATACTTGGCTGTTACAAAGACAGATGAAGTTGTTACCACCAGGAGGAGAGACAGAATAAGCTTGTTTGCAGGGGAATGTGTTTTCTCTTTAATTCTAATGATTCTCAGCTATTTTTATGTACAGTAGTTAGTTTTCAGACTGATGAGAAGGAGTCTCATTCGTGCAGATGGGAAATGCTTATTATGCTAATAGTGTTCTGCATTGTTAGCAGAGATTATTAGACAGAGATGTTAGAAATGTCTCTAGTGGAATTAAATAAGTGACAAGGTAAAACGAAGAGATAAATGACAACGGTGATTAGGAAATGGATTGTGCTGAATACAACAGTGTAAAAGAAGAGGGGAAAGGAACTACTTTTAGAAGAAATTGTTTAATCAGTGATGTATCTATGAAAAAGGTACATAAAATATAGTTTACCTAGGTGATATCAAACACTGCCCGTGACATTACATGTGATGTTTAATCTGAAGAAAGCTGAGAGAAATGTGAAAATGGCCAGCAAGGAGGAAAACCTGAAAGTAAGGAAACCTCAGACAGACTTATGTTTTATAATTAATATATTCTGTCAAATATCGGTGTTATGTATGGGCAACTATATATTTTAACATGCAGTTTAGTGAAATGTGCTATTTGTCTTCTCTGAACTTATAATAAATCAAGAAAATCCAACATTAAAGATAGGCATACAGGCTACATAGTCACACCGGTCTCTTGTGCTGCATTGAAAACTTGCTCTTTCGCATGTTGTTTCTATACCTAGATCCCTTGTTCCAGCTGGAAGATAGGATTTGTGACAGCAGTCTGAAAAATAAGCTTTGGGCCTTGTTTTTGAAGCAACACATGTCAGCAGCCTAACTATGCTGTAAACTTTCACTAAATGCTTGATGGAAACCAATGCTCATTTATAAAGTGCTATTTCAGCATTGAGATTTTATATGACAGAACTAGTCATAGTAAATAAATGATTCAAGGAATATGGCTTTTTTCCTTGTCTGTGAATCAGCAGTGAATCAGTCCTGCCAATATATTGATTATTCTTAATTATTCAGTATGGGTAAAAACTTTCCTTGTTGTGTCAATTACCATCACACGGCATGTTCAAACATTGATCATTTTGGCTGTTCACACTTGCAGTATGTGACAGATCGCTAAAGTTTCTGGAGTCATTTCGACTCTCTCATTATATGCCTGAATCTTCCATGAGAGGCAGAAGAGTGATGAACAGCAAATAGTTACAGTCGTTAACTGATAACAAATGTTCTTGTTTGCATTCAAGCTTTCCTGCTTTTGTACCTGGCAGGCAATATAATGATTACATTTTTTCTCCCTGAGATTGAATGTATGTTAAGCAGAGAATTCTGATGGGATGAACACTGCTTTGTTTGGATTAATTCTGTATAAATGTGTGGCTTCCTAGTAGAAATAATAATGAATGCAGAGGCTTATTGACCAGATAACTTGGCCTGACTGGTCATAAAATGGATTCCTGAAGTTTGTCTGAAATGGGCATATGTGACATAGCTGTTTGCTGATTTCCAGAACCACTGAAGAACCTCATGCACCAGCTGGCTTTATTTACTCCTGTTCTGATTGTGTTGATGGAAGGCCAGATTCCCTGGCCAGCTTGGACAAAATGGGGGACTCTCTGTCTCCTTGAATGCATAGGTTAGGGGTTGCTGTGTCCTCTGTTTCTGCAGTACTTGAGCTCCTCACAATCTTTAAAGCCTCAGGGAGAAAGTACAATTGTCTTCTTCCATAGATGGAAAACTGGAGCAAAGAGACATGGCTTGTCTAGTGTCACATAGAAATTTTCAAAGTTCTGGGCCTTAAGCAACTAAGGCTTAAACATGCTTTCATGCTGATAATGCAGGAGATATTTGAGCTGCAAGGAGCAAAAAAGAAAGGTCATCTCCCATGAGGCAATGCCCAGGATAGAGAAAGTACGCCCACCTCTTTTTGGTGGTTGATACAAGGTGAAGAGGAGACGGAAAGGCTGTTTCATTTCTACTGAAAAGCAATTTGGAACAGATAGTGGATGTGTGTGATTTTACATGATGGTGCAGATGTAAATTGGTGTAAGCAAGAAGGAATCACCTGTGTCGTATTATGAGAAATGTTTTACTCCTCTCCTCTCTGACACTGAAGACAAAGGAAAGTTCATTGGGTGACCAAGCAGGAAAGGATGGGGTGTCTCTGATCGGGAGGCAGTAGGAGATACTTCCTTTGGGTTGGGAAATTCTTGTTTTACACACTATCAGTTTTTATGAGACTGCTTAGTGAAGTTGGACTCTTTCTGCTAAAAGAGTAAGACGTTTAACATGAGGGCCTACACACAATCTTTCAAAATGTCTTTAGGTATGAGCACCTATTTGTTGTGTCTCCATGAAGAAAGATGAGAGCAAGGTGATCTTTCCTTTGAGTTGTCACAGCTATGAGGACGAGCAAAATTACACTGCGGAGAATATTTCTGTACCAGAAGTGACTCCATGAATACAGGTTGCCTCTGATAAGACATGTTTTTGCAGTACAATCAGTCATCATCTTATTTTACAAACATCTGAGACAACCTTACAAGACAATTTTTTAAAAAAGTTGAGAATAGACACAGACACAATGTTCTCATTTTTGCTAGTCAGCCAATTCCCACACCATCACAAAAGCATTGTCATCAGGCTAAGCCTCCAACTGTGCCTCTGACCTCTGTCCTTCCTGGACAGTAAAAACATCAGTCAATACTTGAGACCTCTGCAAACAGGCTTTGATGAGAGTACCCTAAAGCCTCTAATGCTCCAAACTCTGATTAATGAAAAAAAAAAAAAGCATCCCTGGTTGAATCTCTGAACAATGTGAGTCTCAAAAGCAATGACTCGGTCTATTTCTTTTGTAAATAAGTTGACAAAGAGGTTAGTAAAATGCTGTCCCAGTCACTTCACTTTCTTCTTCGATCTCTCCCAGGCTTCAGATTTACATACAGCACAGACAGCAATTCCTTTGGAGAAATTCTGACTTTGCAAAAATTTTGGGATTCTTATCAAGGAAAACTAACATTTTGGACTAAGTCAATCTGAATTGAAACTGCAACATTTAATTCTGGGTTTGTTTTTTGTTTGTTTGTTTTTTACTTTATGTTTTATTGACCTGCCAACTTGCCTCTTCAAAGTTTTACATCAGATATCTTGGAATATCTGGAGATTCATAGTAGAAAATGGAACATGAGAAATACCGGATACTGCAGTTACTAGTCCAGGTACAATGACCTCTTAAATGGACCCAAAGTGAACCCTAGTGATTCAGTTCAATAAACTGAACTTAAATACCTCGGTCAAGTAATATTGTTAAACTGTATTTGAATTTTAAAAAATATGTCGTTTCCATTCAATTAAAGAGAAATTTTTGTCATTTTGAATCCATTGTAGGAGGCTAAATATTCTGGAAAAAAAAAATTCCTATTTCTATTTATCAAATGCAGTTCTGGCAACAATTATTTGTACTTTATTCACTTTTCAGATTAATTTAGTGTATTTAAAAATGAAGCAGTCAGCCTGGAAAACTCTACTTAATGGAATAAAAGGGCACGCATAAGAAACATCTGAAAATATTTACCTGAGTTTTGTTTTGTTTTTTTTTTAATCGATCTTGACATAGGTTGGCAAAAAGTAAATGTATTGTGTTTACTTGGTTAGCCAAGTGCTTATTTTCCCACTAGATAATTAGTAGATGACACTGTTTTTCTGGAGCAAATAAAGAACTAGACTGAAGGTTGAGTTGTCCTGAGAGGGGGACCACAGGATCCCTTAATGAAAGTACAAAACTAACTACATGTTCTCCTCCATGTGTTCAATAAATATGAGCACTAGAAAGGTACTGGCATTTGCATGTATTCTACTCTGCAGGTGACTTATTTCCTTCAGAAAAGCTCAGGGTAACTATGCTCTTAATCCAGCTGTATCAGACAGGAGCCTTCATGTAGATGAACAATACCAGATTGCCATCTGCCTACAATTGAATGCAGACCCGCATAAGAAGCACTGTTCCCATCTCGTAAAACTCTTGAGACATATTTCTGTATTTTTCACTCTCCTTTGGGACAATCAGGGATTGTGTAAAGTCTTTTGGTAGAGAGCAGAAGGGAAAGAAAATGAAGCATGAAGTGAGGGATTTATGTTCAAATCCCTGCTCTGAACAAGCACGTTGCGACTAAAAAAACCCATGGAGTTGGGAACTTCACAAGACAGTGTGAACATGTAGCTTACCTGCTTCATTCTATGCCAGTTCCCTAAGACTTCAAAGTTTGAGTCAAAGTTTCTGCCTTCTGTTGTTAAAATTTTCTGAGATGGTTTTCTCTTTCTGAGGGTTTACCTCTACCCCAAGACCATCAGAGCCTTTGGTGGATACCTTCTACCAGCATAGTGACTCCTGTTTAAGAACAACCTGGTGAACTGAAAAACTTTCACAGAGCTGGATTTAGACTAAAGAGTTCACAAGGGATTAGGAAACCTATAGAGGTGAGCATTTTCAATCTAAGCAACAATATTTTTCTCTTCATATTTTCATTTCATGCATGCCACATCATCAATCTTTTTCTTTCCTAAAACACCTTTGAATCCACACAAGTATCAGGAACAACGTATCTAAATTGCTTGTCCTTCATGCAGAAAAAGAAGAAGGAGGCATGAAAAAATTGCAATGCTTAGTTTTAAACACTTAGTAAATTTTCAAGTGTAAAAACAGGAAGGCTATAGATTAATATTTCTCTTTATATTAATATGTAAATCTAATTAACTACTGCTTCTGTAAGTGTAAGAGAAAACAGACATCTTTGTAGATTTTTATATTACAAAGTCTGAGGAAATTACTATAATCATCTAGAGTAACTTTGGACTTAGGACTTCCTTGAATTAATTCCTACTTGAACTAGAGTACAGCTAGTAAAAAAGAATCTAATCTCAGTTAGTATCTTTAGCAATGCTTAAATGACAGGATTGTGACTAAATTATACTAAGAAATGAAGGCAAATTCAGTTGTGATAAGCTATGCTACATGTGCACAGTTTTGGTGTTTTGTTTTTTTTTAAATCAGAACAATTCCTTCTACCCAGATATTAGTTGCTGTCCTCTAAAACAGTCATGTCCAGCTCCAGAAGACATCCATGACAGGATCATTTTGTAGGTTATATGGTATGACTTCACTGAAAGCAACTTACACATGCACAAAAGGTAAAAAAAATAATAATTAAAAATTAAAGGCTGTGCATTCATCCTAAGTCTTTGATTGCTCTCAGCAAATTAAGTTCCCAGTGTTAGGAAAGTTTCAGTACTGTTTTCAGTGTGTGTATTTAAAGTCAGTCTGGTATGTGTGTTTAAAGTAATAAGGTAGACATCAGAAAGTTAACGGTTTAATAACAGGTTGGCAAGAATGCCAGGTCCCTTACAGGGATCCAAACGTAATTGACAGCTATTATTCTTCACTTAGGAGCAATGGCCCACCCCAGGAGCAATGAACAGACAAATCATATAGTATCATGTTCCTTCTTGATTGAACAACTTCAGGGGCCCATGGCTAACTGCATGGCCTCTTGTTCAGCTGCAGAAGTGTCTTTTTATTTGTTTGAGGAAGTGCACCATTGAATACAGAGGTGAAAGAGAGGCCATTTCTCTTTTTTTTTTTTTTTTTTTTTTTTCTCCTTTTCCCCATCAGCCTCAGAAAGGTCAGGAACCTGCTTCATCTGTCATGCTTAATCAGCTGATGAAAACTCTGCTGATGCACAAGGTTGTGGCTCCTCTATTTTAAGCATAAATCTTAATGGAAAAATCATTCTGTAATGTGTTACTTCCTGAAATGTGGAGCTGCTCTTTTAGGAGTGTGCTGGAGGCTTCTGATAACATGGGTGTACAGTGTTTCTGGAGCTCTCCCAGGGCACCACACTTTTGTTGGGTGATATGTGTGGCAGCTTCCCAGTTGTTTATGATTAGGCATGTGGTCTCAGACTCCAGTAAAAGTTTGTAACAAAGGGACTAGACATCCCAACTGGAGTGTGAAACAAGTCATCCTGACTACAGTTAACAGGACACTGCTGACTGAGGAATAAAGATGGGAGTGCATGTTAATTGCCAAAATGCAACTGTTCATTCCTGTCCAACCTGTCATGTTTCTGATTCCAAGCATTTGTGGAACAGTGGAAAAATAGTGTGTATCTAGTAAGGGCTGGCAAGATATGTGCAAGTGTTGAACTAGAGAGGAAGATGGAATTATAGAGTGTTGGCAACATGTGGTCCTTTGTCCTGGCTGGTAGGTCTGGCTGAGCATGCAGAGGGACAGAATCACAGAATCACCAAGGCTGGAAAAGACCTTTAAGATCATCAAGTCCAGCCTATGACCAACACCACCATACCATCTAGACCATGGCACTAAGTGCCACATCCAGCTTTGCCTTGAAGGCAATATACATATACTGCCCCTCTCCTTTCAGTGACACATTTCTTTTAAAACCCTTTTGAAATTTTTGCCATAAAAGATGTTTTTTCCCTAAAAATTATTTATCTACAAGCTGTGATCTAGATATTAGTCTTCAGATATGACATTTTTATACATGTACATTCCAGGAAGGCCCAAGAATTGCTCTCAGGAAGAAAGAGAGAAACTGCAGCACTGTAAGATGCATTACATTCTCTACTGTCAAAAAAGACTCTCAGAAAACAAAAAGTGGACTGAGTTGCAAGATAGAAATATCCAAGATTATCCAAATAACCAAGAAACATCCAAATATCCAAATGTCCAAGATGGTAATGGATTCTACTTTTTGCCATGGGATGGAGGAAAAGATACCCAGCCTCACATAGAATTAAAGTAGTCTACAACACTTTTGCTTTTTGATGAGCTTAATCTCCCAGAAACACATGACTGGAAAGGGAAATGATACCTAGGGACTTTGTGTCCCTCAGAAATGAAGAAGCCTTGTTGTGGCCTGTGTCAGGTATTCTGACAGGAAAAATGTTTGCTTCTCCCAAAAAAATGCAATGGACCTATCTGGATTTCAAGAAAGTTTTGTCCCATAGACTGCTGGGCAATTAAATTGTTCATCATTGTATTAATTTATGTACTGAATTAATGAAGTCCAGCGCTAAGAAAAAGTTGCAACAAAGAGCATTCACAATGGCCTCCCTCTACCCCAGTTTTATCTCATGTAACTGGGAGGTATTTCTCATTGTATCACAATGTACAAGAAAACACAAGTGAATGCAGAGACAAGAGACACACTAGAGGCATGGAGCATTCATCAGGTCTCCTCTGATGTACACAGAATTCAACATCCTTGTGCTTACCAGAATATTGTATGAATACTGCTAATAATTTCATGGCATCTTGAACTTGGAAATACTATCTTGGGCAATAAATACATGGTGCACTTTCAGAGAAGCAGCAGAACATTTAAATATACAACCACCTCAAATGTGCTTGAGTGTGTGTGAAGGCTACATCACCCTCTAATACAGTTTTTCCAAACATAGTGGCTGCAACCTCATGAAGAGTCTTGATGGCAATTCTGTTTCTGATGCAAAGCCAGAAGTTCACTGTGTAACCACATATAAAGTTGCAACTGGAAAGGATTTGGGAACTGATATTCTAATGACAAAATGCAACTCTGCAAGTTACAGCAATGTCTAAAGATTGAGTGCTTGTGTGCTCATGTGTGCGTGATTCATGTCACTCGTTCTCCACCTGCTGGTGGCATTTTTAAGGCCTATAAACCCTAATGCCCTTGCTATGAGTGATATGGAGGTTACCACTAGTTAACCCCATAAAAATGTGCAATCAGCTAATTGGAAAATTCTAATGAAGCCTGTGCTTGTGGTGCAGACAACCATATATGAAAAGGCACTCAGCTTGTCTCTGCGACTGGCCTGCTTGCTACCGGAGAGCAGCAATGGAGTTGGGCAAGTTTTCCTTTCCCAACCACTGGAGCATGATGGCCCAGATGACTGTGTTGATGGCTGGCTTGCTGAGGGCCGATTTTTTTGCAGCAGCCACCCATGGTCCCTTCGTTCTAGCTGCCTATTCATCCATGTTCCCAGTTTTCACTAATCGCCACTTCAGAAACAAAATGAACGAGGGTGAACATCACTATCATTAGGAAAAACAATTATGATTAAATATAATTAATAAACACTCTTATTACAGGGCATATGCATGCTGTGTGTCTAAACTGGACTGAGTCTGAAAATTAGTACACCTCATTACCCAAATGAATTGGAATTACACAGCACAACTTCCACTATTAATACAGCTTAAAGAAATCCTCCATTTTTTCTCATGTATATGTGTTTCCAGAAAACTATGTGCTTTTTAGTCAAAGAATATTAGAATGAACATTGCTGATCACATCAGTCCAGATGGTTGGCACTCTTCTTGCCAAGTGGAAGTATTGTAACCTATTTAATGTGCTATTTACATAAGTTCCATGTTAATAAAGATCCATGAGCTTGTGGTCTTTTTCTCTTCTCTTTTCTCTATCATGGGTTCAGTCCACAGAGGAAGAGTATAGTGCTTGTGGCTGCCATTGATGCTGGTCTGCTGAAGCCAGGACTGCTCAGTACCTTACTGCCAACCCCTTTGTCATGGTCTTCTCACAACACTATAGAATCCTATGACTGATCATGATCCCCTTTTGAAGTTAGAAGTACAGTCAGGAGCATATATGCCAAGCCCACATAAACCTGTGGTAAAGGCTGAAGTGAAACGTAGTTCAAAATAAAATTGTCCTGTTATTGTGTGCATTCAGCCTGCATTCTCAGACCAGGTGGAATGTGTTAGAATTGTTGTGTTTATGGACTCTCCATCTAAACCTTACACAATTTCATTTTCTCTGGAAATTTACTAAGTTTGAGGCTACTGTGCATTCTGTCCTTCAGTCCAGCTAGGATTTTGTGTGGCAGGTCACACTATGCTGGCGATCACAACATACTTTTGTGATGGGTGGAATGATGTGCTTATAAATTTCTCTTGGTATCTCTGTAACTCATATGAGAAAAATCTTTGTTGCTGAGAGCACATATCCAGCAGGTTTGGCAGGTCATACACCTTTCTGTTATCTAAATGTTATGTGAAAAGAAATCATACAGCCACAGATGATCTAACATTAAATCATGGTCTTGGCTGTACATCCCCCACTTTTCCTGGCTATTCTAGAGATACCTATGGAAGGCAGAGACTACTTTATTCTAGTCACTGTAAGCGTACTTGTGCTTTGAAGAACTTGTTGTATGTACAAATGTACAGACACAAGCTGAACATGGTAAACAGGCAAAATTGTTTCCAAGGTCCTATAGGAGTTCAAAGGTAGAATTCCTTGGCTCATCCTACAAGGCTGTGCTACCTAGTTACCTAGGTCAACAATAAAATCTCACACAAATCTGGAGGGATGCCACCTGTGTCTGAATATTTTCTAATCTGGTAGGTTGTTGGCCCATGTGGGCTTGTGCTGTCAAGCACTAGAATGTATTTAATTATGAATGTAGTGTTTAATACTTTGATATTTAATTTAACAACTAAATTTCAAATGTATTAAATTATCTTTATGTATATGTATGCACAAAATAAGGGTTTAAGAGAACAAATCCATATAAAGCAAGAACATCCTAGATTATCCATTACCAAGTCAATACTAATTATGGGAATATTTAGTGGTCATCTGCTAGAAAACATTAAAACCCCACAACCATTACTTTGAAAAGGACCTTATGAATTTCTCCCATGCACAGCTTCTTGTATAAAAACTCAGGGTGAGACTTGCCTGTCTCTGCAAGCCTGGGGACAGCCATTAAAATCTCCCTGGAGGGCTGCTGCAAGGGTACAGGATGCTCACTGCTCTGTGCCTTGTGGTGCCAGGCCTGGAGCGACCATGTGTACTGCGTGTGCTTAGCACAGCAGGAGGGTGAGACAGAGTAGGTTTACTGTGAGTTGCAAAGTTCTGGTTGGGACTCTTCTGCCTCAATGCAGCAGCTGCTCTTGCAAGCCTCTGTCAAGGCTGATGTAGCTAGAGTAACTCTTGGTCTTGGAGGGGAAGACAACAGATAGGATGACCCCCCCCATGTCCCTTTCTGCCTGGTTTTAAATGACTCCTTGAAAACAAACCACACAAACTCTGAGTCAGACTATTTTCAAACATTACAGCTTCCAAGACTCCACACCTGAACATCTAGGGGAATGTTCTGTTGACAGGAAACTGCCACATGCATTTCTGACAGATGTTGTTTTGTTTGGTTGTGGGGTTTTGGTTTTGTTTTTTTTTGTTTGGTTTTTTGTTACAACTGAAATGTTGAAATATCCTTTCCTTGTGGATTGGGAAGAAGGAATCACTCAGAAGCAATTTATTCTAACCTTTAGAAAACACTTCCACAGTCTTCTACTGGCTGCCTCTAATGCCTTCTGCTGCTTTAACCTGTTTTCCTACAGAATTGTGTGTTTATGGCACTTTAATCAAGTCTCCTTATTAAAGGTATGAGCACCATTTATGTGAGTTGAACGCTTGAACACAATCTACATTAACACCTGACAGAGCCTGGTGATTACACGTAACCTACATAACAGCTTCTCTGTGTCACTTTTGACTAAATTCTCATTCATTTCTTAAACCTTGACAAGACAGGCAATCTGCCTTCCCATTAGAATCTCATGCCCACTGCCCACCATTATAGTCAGCTATCAATGAATGAGGTGACTGTAAAATAAGCTACATTTACTGGTACCTGCTCGTACCAGCTATGTCTTCTTTATCTATTGATATAAAAAATCCCCAGTGAGTAGATGTGCTTACAAGATTTACAGTAGGGATTAGAATGTGGAAGATAAATTTTCCTTCCCATTACACATACACAACCTATTGCCAGGTCAGGATGCATTCTGTCACTTAACACAAGGAAAGACTCTGGCATGAAAACCAGGATGTGTTTTAATCTATTAATCAAAACTGGTGTAAACCTATCTTTAGACCTTGTCCAGACAAGAAAGAAAAATCATGTCTAAGCAGAAATAACTAAAACAAGTTCCTACCTGCTTTATTTCTGTGGGTCTTTGGTTTTGTTTTTTTCTTTCCTTTTTTTTTTCTAAGTGTTTGAGACTTAGCTGGGGTTTTACCGTTGAATGGTGAACATGGACCACTCAAATTACTTATTTCAGGTCTGTAAGGATTATGAGTATTTGTATTAATGCTAAAATGACCACACGAGCCTCCAAGCAGGTTTTTGATTGTACTGGATATTATATCTAGAAAGACTACAAAGACTTCAGAAGGGTTTAAGAACCTAGAGGTATTAAAACTTTACCAAAACAAAACTTCTGTGCTGGACATGGCTGCTGAACTCAAGCATGTCTTATTGAAAAATCAGGTAAATAGAAATATAAACATTTCTGTTCCATTTGCTCCACCTGCTATATCAGGTTCTCCACTAGTAGTTAAGAACATTACAACACCAGGAGTTATCAACTGCCTCTCAAATTCAATAAGCTATTTTTTAACCTGCTCTGTTACAGCTGGCCTCAGGCTCTAAATCTCCCCATATGACCCTCAAGTAATAATTAGAGAGAAAGGGAGAAAGAAAGAGAGAGAAAAAGAGAGAAAGAGAGAAAGAAAGGGACGAAGAAAAGAAGCCCACTAAAAACAGGGAAGGGAAAAGGCTGTAGACACAAACAGGGAAAAGTAAATGGGAAAAGGAAAAGCAAGACAAGAAAATTTTCCACATTCCATTACTGTGATGCTGCCTCACTCACAAACACCACATATAGAACATTCCTTCTTGCAGGCAACAGGCCTCCCTACCCCAGGTGCCATCAAAAATTATGGGAGGGGAAAAAAAAGAGAAACTCCTATCTTAAAAGCAACCCTGTTTTTCATCAAAACGTATTGCTTTAAGGCAGCCATCTGACTGGAAAGGGGAAAAAATTTCAAGAGTCTTGTTCTCAGAGTTGCTGTGTAATTCTTAGCCAAAAGAATAACTGAACAGTAATGAACAGGAACTTGAATTTACGAAGTTAAAGACAAAAACGCTGCAGTGGAGTATTTTGCTAGAAGGGCTTAGGTGCAGCCCCCTGTGGTCAGCAGCAACAAAAGAAGAATCAAACAGAAATTCATTACAAATCCAGTGCCAAGAGTAGGAATGTTGTATTTAACGATTTCAAATCTTGACTATTTTCAGAAACAGAACAAAACCTGACAATTTCAAATTTCTTTCTGAAATAGTACAAGCTGTTTAAACACCATTAAAATACTCTATTTTAACTTTTTTTTAATAGTGTGCAACATAAATATTTGAAGTAAAAAATAAGAAGCCTGCCTTTTTGATTCAAACACACAGAAATGAGACAGTTTAAATAGTCAAAATATTCCACCTCCTTTTTTTTTTTTTTTTTTTTTTGTAAGTGAAAATGGACTACTGATGAATTTGAAGAAGTATTTGGGTAGACAGACCTACACGTACACAGAGCATATTCTCTCAATAATCTTAAAGCCAACTCTGCTTCACAACTTAACTGTCCATTGTTGCTTTACTGCAAATACATTGCTGAAGTATACCAAATCTAGCAGAAAATACAATGAAAGTAGTTTGGACTGTGAAAGAGCGAAAAAGTGTTGATAAAAGAATCTTGAAAGGTTTTCACGTCAATTGCCTAATTGTATAAACCCCTAATTTCTTCTATTTTTCCTCTCTCTATGAGGAAATACAGGTGTCTCCTATCTCTGCTCCTATTTTCTGAAGAAAATATCTCTGGACAGGATTGCGAATTTAACACATTATCATAGGTGGAAAATTATGTACTTCAGAAATGGAAAACAGAACTAACTATGGTTCAGGAGATGATTCAACTTCTGCTTAGCTATTGATCCTTGGAAGAGATAATCATGTCCTGGATGTAAATGGATGTCAGTTTGCATGGCTCAGCTGCCCTGGAGAAGGTCTCTGGGACAGAAAGATTCCACTCCTCTCTCTTGCCCAGGTAAGCTGGGAGTGAGCAGCAGAAGGACTGAGGTTTGGAAGAACTGAGAGCAGGTCTCTGAATTCACTGGGTCAATGGCAGCCTGTCTTTTCTGCAGCCTCAAGGATGAAGGAGATAATCCGTGAGCAGATGCAACAATGGGTTGGTCTTAGTTCAGATTGATTGAGACAGAAGAAGCACTGTGCAGCCTATGAGTGATGAGTAACACGAGAGTCACTCTTACCACACCATTTGCCTCGTTCAGTCTGCTGACATCTGACTTGTCATGATTTTTGTTTTGCTGGAAGTCTTGGGCTGTTTGTCAGCTTTCACAGAATCATGCCAGGAGCAGACGTCCTTTTCTATGTATGGCAGGAATGCAGTGGAATTGGAAGCTACAGTATCAGAGGGAGGACATTTCCTGAAACTTACTTATCTCTTACTGGCTCATCTGTATGTATTGGTAGGCTGACTACTGAACTCTGGTGAATTGAAAAAATTTATTGTTTTGGACAGGCATCAGGACATACTGGTAAAGATTTGGTGCATTTAAATGTGTTGGGTAGGTTGACAAAATGTTGTTCTGAGAGACAAAAGTCAATATGGACGCTGACAGATTATTCAGCTCCCCACATCTGCAATTTGGAGCAGTCACAATTAAGGTAGAGCAGCTCCAGTGATATAAAAAGCTGGATTACTGTAGTGCTAAAAAAAAGAAGGATAAGCAACACCTAAATCCTAAAATAATGCACTCCTCACATATGGTTAATGTAGTGTGAATTCAAATGAAATATAGAAATCTAAAACAGGGAGAGCAGATCGTGGCTGACATCAGGCACTGCAGGCATATTTATATTTTCTTCAGTATTTCCTTAGAGATCAGCAAGTACAGCTGACATACATCCAAATGAGGTAATTTCCTTATCTTTGAAGTCAGTGTAACAAGCACTTGGTCACTTCAGCTAAACGATGTGATATACATAGGAACTGCCAGCTTCATTAAAGAGAGCATGATATAAGACCTCATGCACCTTTAAGAATTTACACCTTTCTCATTATTGGTACAAAATAGAAATGGTAGGACATATAATTGGTGAGTTAAGATGTCAGGGTACAAATTCTCACCAGCCAAGACTCATGCAGGGCATCAAAAAAGCATGAGTTTAGAAACATTTTCATCAGTTTACACAATGCTGCTTCATAAATAAAATGTCTCCCATTTTATTTATTACTTTTTTTTTTTTTTTTTTTGAGTCTGAGGCAAATGCCATGCATTGTAGACAGATCCTGACAAAACTGCACACTAAATCCCCTCGTTGAAGTTATTCTGGTGTTTTGCAAAGTCAAGTCCTTCTGTGAAGGTGCAAAAGATGTTAAAAATGTAGAAATTGAAGGAGGTGATAAGGTGTGTGGTGGCACTGCTAAACTGAGTGACTATGGATACATGTCACATACCTGTGTGGGTGTGAAGAAGACTGTGTGGGAGGACATGGGAGAGATTTGACTTTTGTAAACAGATATCAAACTTAACATTCCATCTAGGAAAGATGTTTTTAGCTTCAAATGTAAACAGGCTGCCTTGCAATAAAATGCAACATCACCACTGTATATTTGGTTATTTTGAAGCATAAACAAAAGGGTCTTCCTCTCTTAGGTTTCATTGACAAGAGAACTCAGCACTTACCGTTAAGGGAAGTAACGTGCAAAATCGCAGGAAGATGCTGGTTTCTCAAATCTAAATCTGTCTATGAAACACCAAGGTGTTGAGTGGTAGCACGCTTTTCAAGAGGGATGATTTCTGGTGCAAATTTAATGGCAAAAGTGTGAACGTAGTTACCTGTTTCCAAGTGCACTTCTCAGCTTTTTAAGCTAAAAAAATATGCTTCTGATTTGTCCTGAAGACAAAAAGCCAGACTACAAGCAAGTAAACCTATTGTAAGTGTAAGAGCCCAAAGGAGGAGTCTGCATAGTAAACTTCTTTTCACTAGACAGTATTTTCACTGAAGGCTGTGGAGTTGGTTTTGTATTTCTGATTGTATTTCTCATCTGCACTTCCGTATGTTGAAGCAGTGTGGAGTTTTACATGCCTAAGGAAGAGCGTGGGGAAGTGTAGAAATTTTGAGAGGGAACATGTCAGATCTATAGCTATACACAGTGTTAACAAATGCTTGGGCTCCCACTCTCTTCAGTCTCTCCTCTACATACCTGGGTGCTGAATTGAACATCTTGGAGGTGGTGAGACAACATGACAAGGAAGGACAGTTTCTCAGCTCTGGCAAAACACAGGAAAAGTGTAAATGGGCCAGCTGATATGAGGAATGTTATGATTTTAGAATAGAACATAGCTTCTGCATTTCATTTCCAATGTTCTGCAACACATTAGCCAGGTACAGTATATTGCCAACTCCTTTCCTAAGCACACAGAATGTTTAAAGCACATTGGAATAGAGATAACCCATTGAACATCTTTCTTACCCAGCTTAACATGACTTTTGTTGCCTACACAAAGTACATTCCTGGGTTTTGCTCACAGCAGCTTATTTCTTAGCACTGATTCAGTTTGAGTTGGGGGTGACTCTCCAAACGCTGACTCTTCTGACTTCAGTAGTACTTGCAGGTGCTCAGCACCTTTTAAAACATGGATAAAAATACTGTATGTGATTAGGTCTCTAAAGTTATTATAGTGGATCAGACACTGAGTCATTTCACCAAAACTCCTGTCTTTGAAGGCAATTGCTACAGAGTATGATCCAAGACAACTACAGACAGCAGAATATACCAAGGCCTGTATTAAGGCCTTCTAATCAATATTAGGGGTTAGATAAGATTATGAAGCTGTAGTTTGCTGTGATTTCAATAGCTGCATTAGCTGTTCTGACTCTAGATTCTTGCCATCCATGGAAACATACATATTCTCTTTGAGTCTTACCACTCACAAACCTCAACTATTTACAAACAGTAAGAAGTAGGTCACTCACACTTCTTTAGATCTTGAAGCTGTAATGAAGTGTAAATATAAATGCATTCCTGTTGAGCTGATCATGAGTCAACTTTTACTCTCACACCTATCTGTGGGACTGAAGCCCAAACAGGGAATGTATGCAAAACTACAGAAAGAAATGGTTGGAAAGGAATGCATTACAAGACCGCTATTAATGTATCCTTCTTTTTTATTGTCCTCTCCACTTTGTACTCTTTCTTTATGCCATTGTTCCTTTTATATTTCTTTCCCTCTCCATATCACGTCTTGCTTATAATACTTAATTCTTGGTCAGTAGCTAATTTTTGTTCAGTAAAAAATAATTCTTGTTTTCAGTAATATAATATTCCCAAATAATCACCTATAAAATGTCATTTTTATCATGCCTGGCGGCTCCTGGATAATTATTTTCTTTGGGCATTTGAAACGCTTTCTCTCCCTCCAGTATATTTTCACCTGTGCATAATTTAAACACTTCTGAAGAATTAGGCCCAGAAACCTCTTGCACCTTCATACATGGACATACAAACTCACACAACTCCCATGACTGTTATCAGTAGTAACACATTTGCACCAAAGAGACAATTTACACTATTGTTGATCTCATTTCTCCTTGATTTTCTCATTTTCCATCCAATTCCTTCAAGCTTAGATGGCTCATAATTTCCTTTCACTGTTGGTCTAGTAGAAAGTCATTTCAGGCACTGTAGGTCTGCTGGCAGCAATGACCATGCTAAATGCCATTGTGTGGTTTGGATCTTCAAAATCAAAGCTGTTCTGTTACCTTCTTTCCAGCTCAAAGGTTATAGGTCTAATAATTAGAATGGCCCCATTATGAGCACACTGAGATACAGCTTGCATGCCTTAATGGCAGCGACAAGATTAAAATTGTAGCACTTTGTAGCAATCTTTTTTTGACATGGTGTTAACTCTTCATTGCGTAAAGTGTGGTTATTCTATCCTTGGATGCCAGCAGAATTTCACTCTTGACGAAAATGAGGAAGATCTGGTCTCTTGAAACATTCTAAAACTTGGTGTAAAGAAGAAAACTCAAATGCATAATCCCCCTGGACAAAAGACCTCTTTATTTTCTATTTCAATCAGCAACAGGATTATTATCTAAGGCTACCAGACCAGTAGAACAACCTTCCCTTAACCAGTGACCCAGGTCAGACCAGCATCTGATTGCAAGGCCTTACCTTATGACTGCAGTGGGATTTTTGCATGTCCTTAAACACGTATACTTATCTGCCATTCTGGAGTAAGCTGTAGTTTTGCTGAATTAGGACCCAATTCTAGTGGTGCAGTGCACTGAAAACAATTGCTGTAGGAAAAAAATAAAATTAATACCAGCTTTACTACTATAAAAATGCATACACACATATCTACACGATAAAGGAGAAAATTGTGGTGACTGATGTCTGTATAGCCAAAAGCAGTGACAGCGAGTCACTTTTTAAGTCCATAAATCAACGAAGGACAGATCATTCTCATTTTGAAAAGGCTACATTCCTGTTCAGCTCGGGCCCTGTGAGGAGATGTCAGGCCTGCCCTGTGCCAGACACAGCCAGTACCAGCTGGTTCCAGCTGGTTGCAACTGGCTCCAACAGCCTCACCACAGGACACCAGCCAAGATGGTGGTGCCTCTGGGAAAGCATAAAATCACAGAATCATTTAGGTTGGAAAAGGCCTTTAAGATCCTCGAGTCCAACCATTAACCTAGCACATTGACAAGTCCACCCCTAAACTACATTCCTAAGCACCACATCTGTATGCCTTTTAAGTACCTCCAGGGGCAATGACTCCACACTTCCCTGGGCAACCTGTTCCAGCTCCTGACAATCCTTTCAGTGAAGAAATTTTTCTTACTATCCAATCTAAGCCTTCTCTGGCACTACTTGAGGCCATTTTCTCTTGTCCTGTCACTTGTGACTTGGAAGAAAAGATCAATACCCACCTCACTACAGCCTCCCCAACACTGAGTCCTGGGGAACACCACTTGTGACTGGCCACCAACTGGATTTAACTCCATTCACCACAGAACTTTGGGACCAGCCATCCAGCCAGTTTTTTGCCCAGGGAATAGTGTGCCTGTCCAAGCCATGAGCAGCCAGTTCTCCAGACGAATGCAATGGGAAATGGTGTCAAAGGCTTTATTAAAGTCCAGGTAAACAACATCAACAGCCTTCCACTCATCCGCTAAGGTGGCTCATCTTTCAGCACATCGGGACAGCTTTAAGATTTCCTTCTTGAGGAATGTCCAGCATGACTCCTTTGCCCTTTGGAACTGCCTCCCATATTTAAGAAATTGCAGAAAACAAGCAGAGGAAGATGAAACAAAGAAAGAGAGAGAAATAGGAGAGGGAACACAAAGGTCAGAGGAGGAGCTCCATGGCAGCGCAGGTATCCCCCTCCAGTCATGAGAAAATGACGCTGGAGCAGGAGGTGAGAGGAGGTGAGAGGAAGGTGCCACAGAGAGGAACCACTGTGTGCCAATCATAATCCCCTATGAGGAGGAAGATGAACTAGAAGTGAAGGTAAGAAGTGGAGCCTGGCAATGGGAAGGTGTTTTTAATATTTAATGTTTGCCATTTTGTTTCACAGTAGTGAAATTATTAATTGCATTTTTATTTTAATTGACTAGAAGTTAAGTCAATTTTCCCCAAGTGGAGTCTGTTTACAACAGTAACTGGTAAGCAATCTCCTGGTTTTTAGCACAGCCCATGAGCTGTCTCTTCCTCTTCCTCCTATTTCTTTCCCTGCTCCTGCTGGTGAAGGGCGATGTGGTGGGTGAGTGAGTGGCTGGTGGGGAGTTTAGCTCTTGGCCAAAGTTAACCCACCACGTTGGGTCTAAATTTTAATAATGTGCCCTTTGCAGTTTGGATACCTGAAATACTTATCTAATTTTAGTATACAGTTTTTTACTTGGACGTGTTGTGAAATCAGATTGTAAACTGGCAAAGCATTGTTGCGTATTCAAAGTTCTTCTCTGAGTTATGGAAAAGCATTACTTGTCTTTATTCTCAATAATTCAAGGAGCAATGTAAAAAAAAACCCAAAAAACAAAACAACCACAGGAGTAAACAACAAAAAGAAACAAGACCATTAGCAATGAGAAAAAGGAGTTGAGACATGATTGCTCTGCATTTTTAAACTGTTACATGTAAAGATGAAACAATATTGCCTGCATAACAGAACTGACTCCAGAAATCTCTGTATATGACGTGTGGATCTGAGGGGACTGTTCTGGCCAGAGATAAAGTGAAATAAGAATAATCTTAATTTTTCTTTGGGCAGTTCTTGATATACAAGTTAAAATTCTCTGAAGTGTCTAAACAAGTTTAATACATTAAGGAAATAGTATCTGAACATACTTTTTTTTCCAGAACAATTATAATTCCATAGATTCAAATTCCTCATTTTTTACAAGTTAAAACAATAAAATGAAGCATATGTAAGCTTTTAAAATAGCATCTTTTGGAAATAAAATCAGTCCTTTAAATCAATTTAATACATTTTTCATATGTTTTGAACTTTCTATAAGGAACATCTTCCAAAAATATATTAAATGAAGCCCTCTGTAGCAAAAAATTTCCCATGAATGTTGGTTTTGTGTTACTGCTAAATTGCTTCCAGTACATTAGATTAGTTTCTTGCATAACATTGCATTATTCAGTGCTTGTGCTTTTTCTTCACTGCTATTTCTAGCCCTTATTCTTCTTTATTCACCTCTGGGGCCAGGGAATTATCTGACAGATATTGCTACCTGCTGAGGTAGAAAGTTGGGAGATTGACCTAAAATTAAACAAGTTACTGAACTACAAATTGTGGTTGGTTTGTCTATTGGGACTGTTCATGATATCTCAAGGTACAGGTGCCTGCTGGCTGGAGATAAAGGATCTGCTCTAACCACAGCGAGGCAACAGTAAACTTGTGTCCCACTGAGTATGGATTAGCTAATGAAGAAAGACACTGACCCACAATGGCTTTGCAGAACCCCACCCTCTTTGGCCAGAAAAGATCACTGTGATCGTGTGGAGTTGGCTCCTGTGTATATAGACTGTAGAGTTTCTCATAAAACTAGATTAAATATGAATGGTGGCAAGGGCCTCTGGTGGTTATATGCCTGGATACAAGAAAAAAATTCAGTCATGAATGGAGAAAATTTGGGGTTTTGGCTGATGCTAATTGTGATGAACTTCACACTCCTTAATGCCCACCCTTGCTAAATCAGTACTTGAAAAAAAGCCTTTTCTATTAGAAAAAAAAAGCATTTTTATATTAATGGTTCCAAATAGTAGTATATTTGTGTAATGGTTTCAGTTCTTTAAATACACTAATTTGTAGGAACATGTATTTTGTTTTTCTTAATTCAGCACTCAGCTATTTGTTGTAAGTTTTTCTTTGACAGCCAAATTCTTTCCCTTTTCCTCAGATGTGTTCCCTTTGCAAATATCACTGATTAAATCACTTAGTCTTTGCTGTGGCACAGAGAGAGATCCTTCAGTCTTGTCTCATCCAGCACATTCCTTGTCTTGTATTTCCATCTCATGTTTGTACAGTGAATCCAAAA
Source organism: Hemiprocne comata (assembly GCA_020745705.1). Classification (NCBI taxonomy): domain Eukaryota; kingdom Metazoa; phylum Chordata; class Aves; order Apodiformes; family Apodidae; genus Hemiprocne; species Hemiprocne comata. The sequence goes on from CM036588.1 coordinate 89,775,879, forward strand.
ACTAGTTGCAATCATTTCACTATGTCTGTGTTCAGGCATTTTATCAGTTAAATCCTTCGTTTGTTTTTATGTTCATGTTTGTGGAATTGTGGCTTTATGGATGTGTGTTAGATGGAAGCACCCAGAAAATGTCCATTTTTTGTTAATGCTTCCAATATTTAATTTGATGTTCCTGAGCAGTTAGTTAGGGTTTAAGGTTGGGATGTTTTTACTTTTGAAATGTCCACATATATTTACTACTTCTTTTAATGCCACATTTTGGTTGCACAAAACTCAGCATAATCTATATTAACAGAATATATTAATAAATGTATATTAGAAATGCCACCATTTCTCTAATCCATATGCATTTGTTATAGGCTAGAACAGTGTCCTGCAGTATATAGGGCATTTTTATTTGTCTGATAAGCAGTTCTGCTCTACTTCAGATATTTTAAGCCAAGTTTCAATGGGTATTAATAGTTAAAGAAGGAAAAGTATTCACTAAAGGATTTGCAAAAGCACTTAAATACTTCATTCTGCAAAAGTATGGTAATAGTGGTGTGAAAGTTTACAAATACTTGTGTCCTATTTGCTACTTGCTGTCTAAACTACTGCTAGTTGGGTGTGCAAAGTTGTCTTATGGTACCTAATCTCTAAGCACATAATAGATTTAGGTCCATATGGCATTTTCACATTTTTTGAAGTGGGTTTTCTCCAACCTGAGTTAATGCACCCTCTGCAGAGAGAGTGTTGAGCCTGCACTCCTTCATTGACTTGATGTTTCATTTTTCTTTTGCCTCATGAAGAGGCAGACACTTGTGAGGCCTTGAAGTTAGCTACCAGTTCTCAGCTTGCAGATTATTTAATCATCTGGAGATACCTCTGGTTTTCCTTCAGTTTCTTTTGTGATGGTCACTAAAGAATAAGCCCTTGACTGTGCAGAGTAGCCACAAATTGCACTGATAGGAATGAAGATAGTGATAGTTGTATCAGTTTTATTAAGCTAGTATAACCTAGGGAATACTCCCTCTCACAAGCTGTGGAAAAAAGTGCTGATGTGCTTTATCTCCCTATGGGAAGTGTAAAATAAATTGCATTATAGAGCCTTCTTGATTTTACTTGAATTTGTATATGTGAAAAGGCAAATTCCTCTATTATTTTGAATATTGTTTATGCTTTGAGTAAGGGATTCTACATTGTGGATTGCACAGTTGTTTTCATCCTATGAATAAGGTTCTGCAACTTTGGCAGTGAAAGACCACTTTTAAAAGAAGGAGGGATGGCAGGATGACGGGAGGAAGGCTGGGAGGCAGGGAGGCAGGTGGGAAGGAAGGAAGGGAGGAGGAAGGAAGGGAGGAAGGAAGGGAGGCAGGTGGGAAGGGAGGGAGGGAGGGAGGGAGGGAGGGAGGGAGGGAGGGAGGGAGGAAGGAAGGAAGGAAGGAAGGAAGGAAGGAAGGAAGGAAGGAAGGAAGGAAGGAAGGAAGGAAGGAAGGAAGGAAGGAAGGAAGGAAGGAAGGAAGGAAGGAAGGAAGGAAGGAAGGAAGGAAGGAAGGAAGGAAGGAAGGAAGGGAAGGAAGGAAGGAAGGAAGGAAGGAAGGAAGGAAGGAAGGAAATTCTTGAACGTATTCTGGCATTTTTTGGAAATTTTTTTTTAATATGGCAAAACATGGACTAAGTGTGATTGTATGGAGGAAAGCCAAATCCTCTGAAATGCACACTTCTGAGAGAGAGAAAATTATGTCCAATTAGAAATACCATCATTATCCTACTCTGAGGAATGAACACACTTCTGAGAGGATAGCAGAGAAAATGTAGAAGTAACACAATATTGTTCGTTTCCAAAAGGTGTTTTAAGAGCTGCATTATCAATGACTCAATATAATTTAAATTAATTTATTTTAGGCTTTTGTCCTAAGGGATGGTTATGCACTTAAAGCACTTCTGCCCGAATGCAGAATGTTGAGGAACTGCTTGAACAATTGAATGCATATCATTAAGTAAGAAACAACACAAGTCTTCATAGGTGTATACTCCATGGCAAGCTGTCTCCATAGGTACAAATTACATCTTTCAAGTAGGCAAAAAAATCTAGGGCTGCAGATATACCTGTGTCACTTTTAGGGTAGGTTTTAGATTGCATGAGCTAAGATAGCGTTTATTGAGTTTGTTTATCTAATGAGTTTACATAACATTCATTGAAGCTGACTGCATTGATCTGACCTAGGTGACAAGTCATGAAAGCACTGGATTAGTTTGCTAGTATCTTGAGAGTTAAATTGCCCCAAACTTTGTGTTTTGTCAGGAAAATGAATTAAAAAGAGAAATATTGGAGAATAAAGCAGGATTTACTGTGTGATGAAGATGCTGAATATCCTCAATTCTTCCAAAACTGAAGTGGAAGAAACACTGGAATCTGTTAATCTGATTTGTCCTTGATGTTATGGAGATGTCCAAATTGAAGAATATAATATTTTCTATCATAATTTGGGGCTTTCTGTTACTGACCATTGAATCAGTGTCTGCGCCCTGAAAGGTTATTAAAAGAACCCAAACTGCATGTTTGTGGAAGTGGTCTTGTTATGCACTTAGAATGTGTATGTAAGCTTCTTATGGTAGAAACATGCCTGTTTCAGTACACATTTGATAGCAAAGCATCACTGTTATTGAGGAAGGCTTATCTCCTGCATGCTTGTATATGCATATTAGTAATGATAAGTGATTTAGGAATGGCATGCTGCTATGTGTAATTTGGCAACTCAGGATTTTCTTTGCTCCCAGTTCCTACTGTATGTGTATTTTGGCATATAGGTTTCGTACACATTCCGAAATAGTATGTAGATTTGTGAGGTTGAACCTGGGTTTGCATGTTGTACTCTTTCATAGCACTAAGCAGGGCAAGAATAATTGAAATGGGAAATGGGATATTATTTTGTTAGTTTAATAATATCACAAGTCAGCAGGGAAACTGGGAAAGTATATATAACTTTGTATCACTATTGGCTGAATGTTGCAAAGCCAAACTATAAGTTCTGTAGCTGAAGAAACAAACAAAAAAACCTGAAATTTTGCCAAAAAAGTCACTGAATCCCAATACATGAGATGTTAAGATGGGTTATAATGACCTTAAAAGATCATCCGAAATAACCTTTTCCTGACAGTGTCTGATTCTTCTATTAGCTGCATCAGGATGAATTAAAAATAACTTCATAGAAGTAAATGGCTTTAAACTGGCTAGAGAGGGAACCTGGCCCACTAGAAACGTTTCTGCTTTACTCCCTGCCACTGCCCATGACTGCCTAATTAAGCAGTGAGCAGCATCGCCTGCTATTTTGGCAGTTCAATACATGTAAGAATGAACATGAACATGTGGCTAAAGTGAAGTGCTGGCTGTTGAGAGGTCTGGTTTATATTCCAAGCTCTACCAGTAAGTCCTAGTTTCTAACCTGGCAGGAGTATTTAACCCTTGTGTTCATAGGTTTTTCCTCATCTGTAAAGTTAGACTGGTATCATCTCACAGGGATTATATGGATCCAGATATTTTAATAATTGAAAATTTTGTTTTGAAATCCTTTAACAAAATATTCTATTGAGCAAATATTAGTTCTGAAGCAAATTTTCTGAAGGTTTAAGCTAAGTGCAAGACAAACTTGCTGAAATACAATTCGTAATCTTCTTTACAGATGTCTGAGCTTTTGTGAGGTCCTGAAAGCTTGTAATATAGTTTTACATTTCTGAGGTGAAATAAATGAGATTCAGAACTGGCTTCCTACCAGAAGTTGGATTCTCCTCTCCTGTCCCCTTGTGCTGAGATCCAGTTTCAAAAAATACTCTCCTGGAAATTCAGTTTGTGTCTCAATGCAGATGTGCTGAAACTTTCTGAAAACCTGTATCTGTGAGAAATTGATTGAGATTTTGAAGGCCCCGGTGATCTGGGTAGTTTGAAATAAGCAATTAAAAAAAAAAAAAAAGTTTTTCTTTTAAACATTCATCATTTTTATTTCTCGGGGGAATACAAAGAAAAGGGTAACTTATCTTAGCTCTGTATCATAATAAAATGGCTATGCTGCTCTCCTTTAAAAGTGATCAGTCAGAAGAAATAATAGAATAGGTATAATACTTACTTTTTCCCCTCCTTTATCTTCACCACAAATTTGATAAAGCCTGTCAGTCCCTACCATACATATATGTATAAGAAGAGCTCTGAAAAACCTGAAAACTTCAGGAAGTTAAATCACTAGGTGCTTGTTGCAGAGATGTCCTTCGGCCTACATGTAATTAAATTATTTCCTTCAGCCTATTTACAGTGAAATTATGTTGCAAAAGAAAATGAGATATTGTAGTGTTTTAAAGTATTGTTAGTTGAAAAGACATGTAGAGAAAGTGTCTGGAGAGAAAGTGTATGGTGGTGTAGTTAAACCAAATCATTTTAAGTATTCCTTTGTTTAGGACATTTGTATCTTGTACAAGTTCTCATAATACCACTAATTTCACCTCTTCTCCCAGACAAGGGTACCCCCATGATAGATTTGGCACCCTAGCAAGTATCAGTCACAAATCCTAGCACTGAGATATGATAGCAGAAACAGTTCCAGAAAGAAGGCAGTGGGTGTCCCTCAGGATTTGTAACACTCTGATGTTCTATTCTGCAAAAGGTTCTCTATTTTTACATAAACATCTTAAATTATATTATTGTTTAGGTGGGATTTTATGAGCTGTTTTACAACACTCTTGAAAAAAGGTTACCTACCTGCAGGACATTTTCCTTTCATTATATTAAAAAACTAGGGCCAAATTTTACTCAGTTGCACTGATGTATATTCATAGTACCTCATTTGTCACCAGTGAACTCAGTTTTACACCCAGTAGGAGAGGAATGTGATTCATATGTGTTCGTCATCTTTGCTAGTGAGACACCAAGCAAACAAAGTAGTCCCCTCCAGAATACCAGCATTTCGAGACTATACATACAGCCAGCTGTCTCTACAGCCACCTTCATATTAATTCCTGAATATGAATATTCATTCCTGAATATGAATTATAGTCAAGGCCTATTTTACCATCATATGAGGTACGGACCCACAAGCCAGGTCTGAATACAAAGATCTGTGCACATTGCTAACACCAGGTCTACTGTGTAAACAGATGTGAAGGATATATGGGAGTGGGGAAACTGGGAGAGTAGATCAGAACAGCATCAGTGGCAATAGAGAGGCTTTAAATTTCAAAGACCTGTTATCTTCTGTGTAAATCAGAGAGGATGAAATTGTACATCTGTGATTTCCTAGTTGGCTGCTAGGTCATCTCTAAGAGTCTTTGCCAAGGCTAGGGCTTTTACAGGAAAAGCAAGATGGCTCCCTACTCCTTTTGTTAAAGATACTATTTGAATGTATCTTTACAAATCTTCAGACTTCCCAATTTGAGGATTTAACCCTAATTGTAAGTGTAAAGACAGATGGAGACTTAACATAGGAAAAAGATATCTTATATTGGCCTATACAAGGTATTTTACACCATGTTCAATGAGAGGGATCTGAGCCTGAGTCTATGACTGTCTCTACATTCTTGTAAAAATGTTCAGTGAAGAAAAGGCATTAGGGCAAATCTTTGGAACGTGTCTTGTAAGTCAGCTGTCTAGCTTCAGTTGTTAAGTTGAAGCCATATTTATCTCTGATCTGAGAGAATGAAGATGTGGTAAAGAAGATTAAGACTCAACATGCAGAGAAATGAACAAGCTGTAACTTTAAATAAATTTTAAAACATTAACTAAGAAATAATTGCTAGTAAGACAAGTAATTTAAAGCAGTATTTTTTTTTCCTATCTTGTCTTATGGACTGTTTTGTGTGGTCAGAAAGGAAATGTTATGAAAAAAGTATTCAAACATGGGCAGTGATTTTTTTTCTATCATCTCCTTCAAACAAGGTTGTATATGTGAAATGTGAAATAAGGTGGGCTTTTGTGCATGACTCTCAGACAAGTTTATTTTCTGCAACATCTGAAATTCAGAAGAATACGAAATCCCGAAGTTGTAACACACTTTGTTCTTCAGGCAACAGAGGTGGGGCTGTAGTGCTTCACAGCATTCTCCTCATCAGGAAGAAGATGTCTTCTGTCTGGGCTGTGTCACGCTGTATTTGCTTTTGTAGTTGTACCCTTCAGACCAGGTTCTGCCACTGGTTACACTCAGTGGTGCTTATAGAAGAGTACAACAGAGGGACAAATTTGGTCCACTGTTTGTAAGCAAGCACCCAGGGAATGACATGAGTTGCCTTATTAGGCAGCACAAAAGGAAATAGTGCCACTTGGCAATCCTCACGTGTTCCAGCCGCCAGCATCTGTAGTTCTTCAGCTCCCTCGAGCCTGTGATTTTTCACTGTAAAACAGCAAGCCCTTGAAAATACAGTGCTGGCTTGGCAACTGACCGCTGCCAGATAACAATTGACACTAGGACTAATTTGGTAATGTGCAGCTTTGGGGAGTGACATTTACTGTATCTCCTGGCGCAATTGATACAAAGCATGCAGCCGTGGCAAGCCCTGCATGGTATTTGCAAAGTGTCAACTTGAAAGAGTCAGGCTGCTCTTATGTCTGCACTCAGAGGCAATTGCTGCAGCCCATCAAATCAACCTTCACGTAATATAAACAGGGAGACGTTCTCCCGCCATTCAGTGTTACTATTCTGTGTGGTTGCTAGTTATATCATATGTCAACACATTGTACAGATAATGAAAATGGGGAGTCTGAACTTGTACAGGAGATAAAGGTTTCCTTGGAGAAGCAAACTTGTAGTGAATCTGTCAGGCAAAGATTAAGGATTTTGCAAAATAATCAGACACACCAAAGTTAGCCCTTTTGATATGACTGTTGGTATGACTTACTGTGCAGAATTATTCTATCAAATTAGTTCATTAATATGTGAGTTTTAATGATCTCTGTAAAAGGGACTTTCAGCCCACATAAAATACTGGTATTTCTTTCAGGAATTCCAGGTGGGTGGGCTAAAGCTATTGTGATAATGTTTGCAGAACTAAAGATCTCAACAAAGAAATTTTCACCTGGATTTTTGCAGTAGACAGATATTTTCGAGGGGACGTTTAAATGGGTGTTATGAAATCCTCAGATAGGGGTATTGTTTTCACCATTTCTCCTCTTCCATAGAAAAGGGTTGTTAAGCAATGGAAGGTTTCCAAAAAGAACAATAGAAGGGTGTGTGTGTGCAATTTTACTTCCCACTCCTTGACTTTTTGCCAGAACAAGCAAAATGCTTAGTTCTCAGCAATTCAGCAGTGCCCTTTATTAAGGGCCTCGGTTGTAAGCTATCACTGCACTGAGTGTGGAATATCTTATCCTAACATCCAGCCTCTTCCCCAGCCAGGCTCATTGTGAAGCTGCTCTGGGGCTATCTCAGGCAAACCCTCTGATAGCCAAATGCACTGCACAACTATTTCTGCTGCAGAGGCCCATGAACGGCATGCAGACAAACATCAGCATCACACTTGCTTCTTGGTAAGTGCTTCCTGCACCAGGCTAATGCTAACGCTTAGGAAGCTGGTTGAGCTGAATTTTAAAACCCATCAGAACTTTATCAGCTGTCTATCCCATGCAGAAGGAAAACATCTGTCTGGAAAGACATATCAAAGCTGGTACAATTTCTCCTGGTTATTTTCCATGTCATGTATTTTTTAATATTTTCTGCTATGGTGTAACAAGTTATTTCAAGCATATGAACTTATAGAGGAATTGTTGATCAATGGCCCCAGTTACAATGATTTTCCACATAGGGTTATTGAAGAAATGAACTAAAAATTGATGCCAACAATTTGTGTTAAAATTTCATTTCTGAAAAAATATTGTATGTAACTATGAAATTTGAATCAATCAAAAGATGCTTATGATGCATTTTTATTTATGTTGGATTATTTGTAAAAGTATCTAGATGTTTCACTGAAGCACAAGCTGAACTGTGAACTGCGCCAGCCACAGAGGTGTTTCTGCTGTATCTGGGCCTCTGTACTTTATGTGGGAACATTAGGAACACAAAATGTTAAAACGTAATTATTTCGTTTTTCACTCCTCTACATAACCTCAAAATGAGAAGTCACAAAATTCACTGTGGGAAAATAATGATGTCTCCATGGCTTTATTACTGATTTCTCTTTTTCTTTATTTATTTTAATAATAGCATTGTTTTTGCCTTAAAACAACAGTTTCATGTCCTGGTCAGTGATTAAGCTCCTATACTTATATCATAGCACGTGGATCAAAACTTAATTTAGTAGCTAGTAGAGTGAAAACAAACTCTAGTTACCCAGGCTTAAGGATGTTGCTCTTAATCTGTCTGCATGAACTAATTACATGGATAATACGAGGGCTCTGAGGGAGCAGAAGCCTGCTGCAGTATGGCTCCCAAGAAACAACCTCCCCTCGCAGCAGCCTGGCCTGCAAGCAGCAAGCAGTCGTGCAAGTACAAAGGGAGATATAAAATGACAGAACCTTTATGTGAAGACAGCTCTACAGAATTCTGCAGGGAACAATTCAAGACACTTCTTAAGTTGTACTGTGTTCCCATTGCATTTGCAAATGCTATTTTATATTCCAGGAGTGGGATAATGTATGAGTTTGGGAGGAAATTGTAGGAATATTAGATATTTGGGAGAGAAAATATTTCTATTTCAGTGCTGTCTGCAAGTGAGAGAAGTGTACAGTTTACTGTAACAGATACAATTTTGCTTCAAACTATTTGGTAGATTGTGATTAAAAATGTATTAGCAGTCAAAGATGAACCCTGTATGTTCTGTCTTAATAACATAATAAACGAATCAAAAAGAACAAAGGAAAAAGAAAAGTCTTCATGGAAAGCCCGGTACCTGTGTGAAGTTTCACTGAAACTGAACACAACATTGCAAGGGTAGTTCAGTGGATGATTAAGATCAGAGCTCTACTTTGTAGAAATGCCATCACTGCCACATAGTCACATTGAACACAGTGCTACATTTGCCAAGAAAACTGTGATGGGTTTTTCAGATCATGGAGGAGGAAAAGTATGTCAAATTTTAAGGTCTGCAACAAAGTACTGCTTGATAAGATTTATTTTAGCCCTCCTTATCCTTTAATTTAGGCTAGGAAAATATGTTTTGTCTGCAAATTGCCAGGTAAAAGCTAAAGGTAAATGTTTCTGTAGTGTTTGAAAGCAATTAATCAAATTATTCCTATGTTAGACATCACTGAAAGTTCCATGTGAAAGGGTAGATAAAATAGAAAATAGTTTTTCCAGTAACATCAGTGAGGCATTTGAACTTTTTTAAAAAATTCTTTTCTTCTTTAAAATATGATTGTAATTAGTTATTAATAATTTTCTGTGTAGGCCAAGCTTTTGGGAAAACTCATGCACTTATTCCATTTGAAGACAGTAAACTTCATGTTGATTGTTACAAACTTTTTTGAGGACAAATTGGCTGTGACTAGGAAGACACTTTCTTCTGTTTATTTTCTTCCTTTCATTCTTTTTTTTTTAAGTTGTTTAGTTTAGTTTAGTTTTCTTTTGTTTCCTTAAGCAAAATCAGAAATTAAGTAACAAAAATAAAATTCAGGTCAACTTTAAAGCCCACATTTTCTCTAGATGGCCAGATTTTTCCCACTGTTTCTTTGTGTCGTTTCAGTAGGTGGCTAAGAATGGCTAAAAATTACAAATCAGGTTGCAAACGCATCTCAACTTTTATGACACTAATTAATTTTAGCAATGTAAAATGTATTGTGTCCTTAAGTAGAAATTTTCTTATTTCAGAAGAAATTACCCTGTTGTTCATCCTTAGACAAGACATGAAGTAGCCAATGCAACAAGAAACTGTAAATTACACACCTTTTCTGAGTCAGTTTTGGAAAATCCTGACTTAAAGACCCACAGTGACTTACAGAGATGGGAGTACTCCAAAACAAATCCTTGTTTTGTCTTGTTGCAAGAATCTTTCTTTGCATTCACCTTTACAGGCTGAATCTAATCCTAATCTGTGGACTGGGAGCTCCTATTGCTACTCTGCTGAAATCTTAGTTTTACAGGCATAACAACAGTAACTGTGCTTCACTGTGATTGTTTTTGTTCAAGATGTTCATATTTAGAAGACAGTGATATGTAATGCCAGACTTTTCCCTATCTCCAGGGAACAAATGTTGGGAATCGGTGCAACACTTTAAGCAATAACTTGGCATCTTTTAACACTTTACATCATTGTTGGTGGGAAGCATATTCATACAGAACTATAACAATGTGTGCAAGACAAACCCGATGTAAATATCTCATGAGATAAATGTTGGCTGTAGCTGTCTGAATTAAATCATATAACTTCCCGTATTATATAAAAAAGGCATCCAATTTATAAGATTTTCCTAAAGCTGTTAGCAGAAAGTTCCAAAGTGTTGTCATGTGATCAAGAAGACAACAACTTTTGTTTGAAAGAACTTTTCATCCAGACATTAAATCATTAAAATAAAATGAAAGGATGATATTTTGGATGAGAACTCAAGAAATTTGGGTGAAATCCCATCTGTGCTGCAGATATTCTGCATGAACTTTGAAAATTGATTTAATCTGTATTTGCCTTAAATCCCTCTTTATGGATTGAAGGTGATGATACTCAATTTGTTTTCCTTGGGGAAAACCCTAGGAAATGCATATGTGCCTTGGACCTTATCCCCCTCATTTCCCATAATGCTAAAAGTATAGAAAGGAATTTTAAAAGTGAGTATCTGACTGGATGAATACTTGACAAGCTGATAACTGTGATGCTATTGTACAAAGATGGTATTTTATGTTAATGGCATGCCAGCAAATACAGTGTCTTGAACCGGTATATTCTCTAAGTATTAGGTCATCATTTAAATCTGGTAAATTATGTATGAGAAAATGGAAAAAGATCTGCATTCTCCTGACTCAGGTACAGGGACAAGTACATTTGCATGGTAAGAGTTGTTACAGCAGACTGGTTTCCAGAGAGCAAATTTAACTTCCTGAGTGGTACCACTGAGAAAATTTTGCACAGCAAACATTTGCATTACACCACAAAACTCATAGCATGGAAGTTTATTGAATGGAATCAGGAGACCTTCACTACCTAATCAGTTGATTCTTCTCACTCTTCCCTTTAAACTGAAATTGTTGCATCCAAATAAATAATTTTAAAAAATCTTCTGAAATTAACAACCGAATACAGAACTGGAGATGCTAGCAATCATTTTTAGTTTGATCATAGCCTTGAATAAGATAATTCACCTATTCTTCAAGTCTATAAGGACAAATGTTGCTGTTTTCAGAGATAAGCCTAAAGCTGGAAGCTCAGATCAAGACTGGATCTCATTGCTGTGGCAAATACCACTCTATGCCAAGGTTCATTATTACTTGCTTTCACAGTCTTTATAGTAGTTGAATTTGTGGAGCAACTTGCACTCTACAAAGGGGTTTGAATGGTTTTAATTAAATGTTGATAAAACAGAAAAGGAATCTTGGGATGTGAAAACAAATTAATTCTGGTCATTAGTCACCTGACAAGCATATTAGAATACAGATTTTTTATAGCTCCATGGACGCTTGTGAAACTGGAAAGATGGTATTCTAAATGGATTCCTTGTTAGCTGCTTTGAGTCACTGTGGATATCACTTTAGTTACCTACAGTCATTACTGAAACAGTTATGTAAAGTGCTTTCAAAGTAATACATTTCTGTGCTTGTGTCTGATTTTGAAAACGAACTCCAAAAGCTAAACTGTAAAACATGTGAATAGTTTTGTACAATACAGAAACTGCTGTAAAATCTTGAAATGAACCAAGTAGAACATTTTGGATACGCAGCTGCCAGCTGCTCTCATGGACATTGCAGAAGTATGTCACAGATTCCCCCTCCCATCCCACACTTTGTTAGTTTCTGTTTGTTACATGTCAGATGAAGTTAACATTTGGCATCTGCTCTTTGCATCCAATATGGTCCATTTGTCAGCTGAGAAAAGAATAATTCAGGTAATAAAATAAGCTCAGTCCTTCTTAGCTAAACTGTGAGGAATTAGAATGATACAGATCACCCGATTTCATACATTGATCAAGCCTGTTTTTGATAAGGAAACTGGTCTGTGTAAATGGAATCATAGAATCACAGAAGGTTACGGGTTGGAAGGGACCTCAAAAGATCATCTAGTCCAACCACCCTGCCAGAGCAGGATCCCCTAGAGTAGGTTATACAGGAATTAATTCAGTTGGGTTTTGAATGTCTCCAGAGAAGGAGACTCCACAACCTCTCTGGGCAGCCTGTTCCAGTGCTCTGTCACCCTCACAGTGAAAAAGGTTTTCCTCATGTTTACATGGAACTTCCTATGTTCCATCTTGCACCTGTTGCCCCCTGTTCTATCATTGGACATCACTGAGAAGAGCCTGGCTCTGTCTTCCTGACACTCACCCTTTACATATTTCTTAACATTAATGAGGGCACCCCTCAGTCTCCTCCTCTCCAAGCTAAAGAGACCGAGCTCCCTCAGCCTTTCCTCATAAGGGAGTGGAACATCTCCCTTAATAATCTCTGTGGCTCTATGTGATGTATAGGGGACAAAGTCTTCCATGTTCCCTAGGTATCTTCTGCTGAGGTGTAAATTTCTTGGATTACGAGAGACAGATAATGTGTTCTATTTTGATGCAACTTGGGTTGGCAGCTTCTGCAATGAGTTGTACCAGATCTGAGATGACTTTCACCAATGTACTTTTGCTGGAAGTTGCCTTATTTCAGCTGTTATGAAGAAAACAGCTTCTTCCGTGTCAGTTTATCAGCACAGAATATTACAGTGACTGAAGGATGTTTGGACATCCAGATTGTATATTAATTTGCAGAAAAGTAGCAAATCAGAGCAGAGCATCAAGTACATTAACTAGTCCAGCAAGACTAATTTCTTCGTCATAATATAACAGGTTGTGATCATTAGTTTTCCATCAAGAATGACTCTTGCTTGCTTTTTGTCTATAACAGAGCTGACAAAGTAAAAAGAAGAGGGGAAAACATATTCAATATTTGCATTTTCCTGTCTGACTGACACAGAGTTTGAAAAATTTGAAGAGCGAGCCTGCCTAGTGAGCTGCTAGGAAATTGGAATAACTGACACCTAGATCACCCTTGCTGTCTGTCTTTGGAGCTCATGTGAGCAGCAGGCCTGAGAAATCCTGGGAAGCCCAGAACAATCAGTGTTAAAGGCAGCTTTTCTGGGTGCTTATGTTGATATTCTGCATCACAGGAGATTTGCACTCCTCTGTTAATGGAGTAAGTTTGCACAGAGGCTGCAGGTAATGCAGGTGTCTTGGTGATGTAGGATTACAAGAATTTTAGTGAAGTTCACTATTTTAATGAAATGTTGAGGGTTTCAAAAGATGGTTGATCAGAATTTTTTGGCCCTCTGAACCTTCCACTCCTCCTTGGGAGGAAGTTACCTTTTGGTGAAGTGGGAATTTACTGTCTTAAGGCAAGTGTGTTCTAGCTATCCTCCAAATATTACACATTGATGTGCTCACAAGGGTTATCAGGATGGCCACTGCTGGAATATGCACTTGCACAGAGGCAAAAATATCCGGTATAGAACAGAGAGTGGTAAACTTGCCAGTGCAATACTATGCTGCTCAAGTACATTCCATAGGAGGTCTCCATGACAAAACTTTTGAGGAAAAGGCAGAAGAGAAATAATGCCAGCAGCTAGCAAAAGGAAGGCTCTTTTTGTTTCTCATCCCTGTGTCTCTGCTACAAAATAGCATTATTTCTGGTAGAGGAGCATTAAGCAGAACTAAAGAAAAGGGAGAATTAAGTTCATTATCTTAAATTAGTTTATCTTAGAAGGATCTTGGAACTTAATAGAATTTTAAAATAGTGCATTAAGGAAATAAAATACAAATTAACAATTATTTTAATATGATTGACTAAGAAACAAACAGATTGAAATGTGTTCAAGGCCAGGTTGGATGGGGCTTTGAGCAACCTGGTCTAGTGGAAGGTGTCCCTGCATATGGCAGGGGGGTTGGAACTAGGTGATCTTTAAAGGTCACTTCCAACCCAAACCATTCTATGCTTTTATGAAATGAGTATTGTTCACCCACTTAAAAATCCTTTGAGCCTTTGCTACTAAATGTAGTGCTCACATGCATATAATGCCATATGTTAAAATCAATGCCATTGCATCTCAACAACAATCACATAGTGCCACTTCGTAATAGTTTGGAGAAAACCAGACCCCCAGGGAGTTACCACTGACAATATGAAAGACTTCAGCTTCTGTTTCTTTGTTAAAACAAGATAGTCAGTTTTATCTCACAAAATGGCAGTTGGGTTTGCTAGTTGTAGCTCTTAGAGGTTGAAAGGGTTCTTTCAAATATTGAAATGTACATCTTCACTGTGGAACACATACTGTGCAAATATAGACTGCCACCCCAATAACAGAAGGAGGAAAATTACCAAAAAGGAAAAAAGCATCAGTGTTTGAAAACATGGATAAGGAAGACTTTTTTTTCAAGGTCAATGCTCATTTCTCTTCCTCCACGTTAAAACCCCTTGAATTCTCCAGGCTCAAACTTCAGTTTCAGGAGCTAGCAGAGGTTTGGAAAGAGACTAACTTTTGGTTTATGACAGGAGATTCTGCTGTTAGTTCATAATGAAGATTCAGTAGTGAGCACTGAATTCAGATCTGACTTACTCTTTAAAAAGCATCAAGCACCTTATAAAGCAGAGTTTCAGTTTTCTGAAATCACGGTTAATAAATTCCCCAGCTGCCTTCTTGTAGTATAATGCATTCAAATCCACTTTTCAAAGACCCAAGGTGTTACGATACATTGTGTTTTCCTCTACCTCAGAACTGCTGCCAGTGACAATGAGACCTCTGCATCCCAGAAAGTCAGGCAGCATGAATCTTATCTTGTACCTCTTGGCCCAGTGAGCCTGTCACTCGTGATGAGACATCTCACAGCAAACCCAATGCTAGCTGAAGCATTGAGACTGAGGGCAGAAAGGTGCCTGGGAGGATGAGGAAACTGTAGATCTTTTCTCCATAATTGAACTGAAATGGCATGCTAGTCCCATTGCTTTTATGTACATATTTTTGGCAGTAAGTGAAATGGAGTATGTTGTTTTCTGCTACCACAGAGACTCATCCAGCGCTTCAGTTAGTGAACACATTATTTCTTTCTGAGGTTTTACTATTGCCACTCCAGATTCTGGTCTGCTTCTACTGTCTATAAGGAGGCATAGTGAGCATGGTTGATTTAATCCCACTCTATGAAAAAGAAAATAAGTATATTTTTATCACACAGAGAATACTTAAGATTTTAATTGTGAATTCTCAGGAAAACTAACTTTGGCTTGGAGGCTTCCCATATTCTTTATCATGAGATAACAGAGGGAAAAATCTTTTTTCTAATTATTCTGCAATATTTTCCTTCATTTAAAGTGGCTCTAAAGCAATTTACATTAAAGACATTTATGTAGCAGTTTAATTAGGTAGCAGGCACAACAAGGAGTACCATTTGGATGGTTAATACTTGCAGCAGTTGTGGAGCTCTGAGGCATGGAGCCAGAGGCCAAGTGACATTAGCTTCTCAAGAAATGCACTAATCGCCTTAGAAATGCAATGCCTGGAGAGTCTCTTAGGTATTATGTAATGGAAATTGTAAGGGAAAGGATAAAAGTCAGACTTTGTGTATATACTGAAGGTCATTGACGTAGCTGTGACATCACTGATGGGCAGTCACAAGACACCTTTTGTGTACATAGTCCAAATGCCAGTTGGCAATTGTTGCAATGCCACCCAGGCAGCTGGAAAATTGGTACTGTACCTACAAAAACATTCCAGGAGGCATTTCACTAATAGCCAGATGCCTTTTGAACTCCATATACAAAAGGTGCTGGAAGTCTGACCGTTGGCCTTCTAACCATGCCAGTGGTTGACTTTTGCCCCCATCCTCTTTAGGTTTGCTCAGCTTGGACTACAAATTAAGACTTGGGCCCATAGAGTTCTTCTGTTAGGATCCATGCAGCATGAATGACCCTGCAAAATGCCAGTGGACTTTTGACTTATTTGGGGAATTCAGCCATCTTTTAAACAGGTAAAAGCAAAGGAGGAATAAGTGTGTCAATGAGGTAATTCAGGTTGTTGTGGATCATGATTCCTCCAGAGCAGCAGAAATCCCAAGGTTAAAGAAAACACCCCTTGGCTGCATAGAGACACTTGATGTACAAAGAAGGTCCTGGCTGAAACAGTTAAGAGTCATGACACCCTGTGACATATTCCTGAGTCCAGAGGCCAGAAGAAAGCCAAAGTTGTGAACAGAGGAGTCTGGATCACTAAATGTATTGTATCTAACTCCCCAGTGTTTGGGATGTTCACCACAGATCAGCTGGATTTTCTAGCTGGATTTTCTAATGGCCCTTCTATGGTCAAGCAAACTGCTCTGCAGAAGGACTTTTGAACCGGCCCATGAAAAATTTGTGAAAAGAGGGTGAGGAAGGAATGTAGCCCATGGGTTTGAAAGCAATTGTTCTTACCTGCTTGTATTAAGAGCTGAGAAACGGAAGGAAATAAAAGAGAAATTCAGTAATTTTCCTGCTAGCAAACAGTTAGGGTCAGGTATTAGGGCTCTGTGCAAATCTGCTAATTTAATTGAAAATCTACAGCTGCTTCTTTGCCAGAATTGATAAGCCTGGTAAACAAGTCCCACAAAGCTTGTAGGCTTCAGCTAGCAAGTTCACTGCTGTTCTGCTATAATTGTAAAAACACAGAATCTAAATAGAAAGAAAGAAAACAGAAGTGTACAAGAATCTTTATACAGGAGTATATATTGTTGGGGAGTCTTAAATGCTGCTACTAAGTTTTGCATTTTTATCTTGGAAGAAAATAATCATCTGGTGGTAAAAGGTAATTAACTTTAACTAGATAACAAGACAGAATATTTAGGAATTGCTGAAGTGGATAAGACTAGTGGATTATGTGCTATGGCATCTGCTCTTTGACTGTGGAGAGTGCATCAGAAGTGAGGAACAGGGTGGTGAACAACCCTGGTCCAGCCTGTCCTAGGAGAGACCACTAGAGTGGGGATTCCAGCCTTTTCTTCATGACTCCACACAGGTCTTCCTGGGAGATCCAGACTCGGAAAGGTGTAGCCTGGCCATAGAAGATGCTCCTCTGCTTTATTTTATTGTCAAACCCCTCTTCCCCATGTTGCTGCCACACAGACTGAGAATTAATTCAGGAATCATTTGGTATAGCAAGATGGACACAGAATAATCCAAAAGTTTATTCTGTTCTCCATGTCATGTTTTTGCTTCCTCTGCTTTGTTAATCAATTTAATTTTTTTAAGCCAGGGCTGACATAACCTTGAAACATTGTGAACAAAGGACTCTACTGTTTTCTTATCCTATCAGCAACTACTGCATTTGGCTAGCACAAGGATTAGAGACAGGGAAGGAGGAAATCAGGAGCAGACATACACATGCCTTTCCCATCCTGAAGAGTGGAAGAATTTTGATCTCCTGAGTGCCAAACAAATTCACCTGAGGTGAACTGTGCCTGTTCTCAGAACCTAGAGACATCTAGGCTTCATCCATGAAGACAATGAATTGTGAGCTGTATCCCTGTCTCCACTGTCAGGTAACTTCATACTTCCAGTACCTCCATCAAGGCAGAAAACACTATCCAAAAAATTATGAAGGTGTGACTTCATGGGCCTTATCATATATCTTGAAAGAAAGCATTTAGCTGAAATTCAGAATTATTCTCCCAGAGAGGAAACTCTTAACGGCAAAGGGATTAACACACTGGTTTCAATCCTATAACTTGATGTTTGTAGGAGCAATGTTAAATTCTAGTTCAGAAAAGTGTTAGACAATAGTGATTCAGACCACTTCTCTACATCCAACTCATAAAGATCCCGGGGGGACTTTGCCTTATAACTGTGAACCATAGTGTGCAACCACAGTGATGCAATTTACCATGCAAAAGGGATTAAAATCAGTATATCTACTCAGAAGGTAATCTGCAAATATTCTGCAATCCATGCTTACCTTTGGCCTCAGATTTTATCCATGTTACCCTCTGCTTCTTAATCTGCAATGCCCTTAAAAAGACTGTCAGACAATACACCTGGCTGTTTTGTAGGTAAGTGTTGGATGAAAGTAGCCACTTTCCTCTTCCCCAACACTTGTGTAAGTGCCCATGGACAACAATACAACTGTGCATTTTATCAACAGACAGGTTTATGTTCAGTCCAGTAGGAGAGCCAAGCACTCTCAAGTTTAAACATCATGCCTGAATAAAATGCATCAGTGGTTTTGCATCTTCCAAGCCTGCAATATACATGATCACCTTAACAGGCACTGATCACTGAATACCCTCAGTGAGCACACAATCACTTTTGTCTCCAGCAATAAAATGCAAGTGGTAGAACACTTGAAAAAGGAATAATATTTATTTTGCTTTACTATTGTAATTTATTAAAGTTACTGTTTCCTTTACTATTGTTCTTGCAGGTGCCACATTACACACCTCCCCACCTTTCCTATTATTGTGATCCTTTACTGGTGATTAGTATTTGCAAAGCAGCTATAGGTAATGGAAACTTCCTCACCTTTCATTCTTTCCATTGGGAGCCGCAATGGCTTTTAGGATGCAATGATTACAGTGGCTAGCTGAGACCAGATTGCTCTGAACTGATCAAGCTTACTAAAAATATTGTCAGTTTGTGAGCAACAATCAGCTCTTACTCTCTTTTGTCATGTATCTGAGTGAGGAAAGCTGATCTGTAAAGCAGTCAACATGTAAAGCAGACAGAAAGCATGTTACATCATAAGGCTCAAAAAATAGAATGAAAATGGAAAAAAAATGCAAACACAAAAGAAAAATGAGTTCATGTATCCAGAGTATGATATCCTGGAGTTTTCTGGGACTTTCCCCATATTTCTAGAATCTTCATTAGCTTTACAGCTCTAAGTCAAGGCATGAAAAGAATCAATGATAGCGATTCCACTGACATCAACATTTCATTATTAGCAAGAGACACATAGAAATAGCACCAGTTTTACCACAGAGCAGAAGATTTATCCCCTCATGGAAGGTAGGATTACAAAAAACCAAGGTTAGTGTATCAACTGTGTGAGATTTTCATGATAGAATTGTGGAGGAACATTAACAGCAGTGTGGTATGGTACTTCCTTCAGCTCAGCAAATTCTTTTGGCTGTGAAACACTGTTTGGAAAAGCCTGAGTAAGAAATGGAATAAAGGAGAATGGAGTCAGTGTTTGGCAACAGTTACATGCAGTGGGACCTGACCTGTCATGGCATCGCTTTGTGGCAAGCATGGGAAATAAACATGATTTTAGAACACGAGTCACCATATGTGACTTTCAGAGCACAGCATGGGCCTTTTACAGCTCCACTGTTGCCAGGTCTCAATGTTTAGAGCTAGAGCTTGGTGGGAAGAAGGGCTTATAGATGCCATTTGCCATTTGAACTACCTGGCTAGATAGAATTGGATGGGACAAATGCACCGTAACACTTGTAGCCTGCGGAACACTTCCAGCAACTGAAGTAACAACTGGCAATTTTGCCAAATTGCTTTCAATTAAAACAGTATATCTAAAAAAACCCAAAGCAGAGTATTGTATTGTGTGAGCAGAGCAGTGATTGTGCACAAAACCTTGCAGGCCACTTCACAGCTAGCTCTCTTACAGGGGTTACAACATTTCTCAGCACATGCCACACGCTTGTGCGAATGTTTGCCCAGGGAGGAGCAGAGCTCAGGGCTCTGCCACTTACAACACCTCCAGGGCAGACCAGCACACAGGTGTGTGCGTGGGTGGGGAGTTTATAACTAAGGAAGAAGAATAGCAAATGCAGAGATAAACCACACAAAGGGACTATGTTTGAACTTTGTTCTGAAAACTCAAAGACAGCAAGAGCTGTAAAAGTTACTTGCTGTTCCATTTAACAAGCAATCTGGTACAGCGTTCTGCAAAGGTCTAGGACTCCTCCATGTTTCTTAAGGACAAGTGAACGCATTTCATCTTACTAGGAGCAAAAGTCCTCATCTGCATAGATACGAGCCACTTTCCTTTCCTTGTATTTCTTCTGTGGAATTCTGAACTCTGTTAAAATCTTTGCTGCAAGAATTTCAGTCACAGGTCATTCCGTATGTAAGTGTATATTCCCTTGGTTATTTAGATCTGTGTATTATATATTCTCAAGCTTTTTACAAGCTCATTTGTGTGTCTCATGATTAAAAATTCTGTTTATGTTTTTTCGCTTGTCAAGACATAATCAGCTTTCATGCTGTGTCTATGTGATATCTTCAATAATCAGTCAGGTTTATGGGAAAGCAGGAGTAGCAATGCCATACAAAGTACTTCTCAGGGATGAGTCTGAAGCTGTGAACTCAGATTTCATTCTGCTTCACCCAAAATCTGAAAGCTGTGGGCTGCTGTCAAGCAAGGTTTTGTAACACACTAGACTCTGTTAGCTAACTAGCTCCCCCTCTTGAAACTCTAGAAACACTAACAGAAAAGTAGTCAGGGATGTGAAGAGAAGTCCAGTGAAAAAAAATTCAGTGGAATTGTAGTATTGATTAATTTTTTTAACGGTTTTGGATTTGTGGTTTTTTTGTTCGTTTTGGTTTGTTTTTTTTCGTTTCATTTTCTTCCCTATGCAACCCTGACAGCTGGGGAATATCCTTATGTTCTTATCTTGCTGATGCTGCTGATTTCTGAACTGACCTTTTAACAATACAGAAGGGGTTTTGGTGTCTGTTGCAAAAGAGTTCAGGGCTACAGGAGTCACCCTAGTGCGGGTGCCCAGTGGAGACAGACAGCAGGGCTCCCCAGCTGAAGGACACTGGGGAAGGCTGATGGAGGACAAGGGTAGCTGCGACACATCATGGGTCAGCTCCACCCTGCAGCACCCCCTACTCCAGCAAATGCCAGGGCAGGAAGGGAAGCGCCCATCTGTGCAGGAGCACAAACATCAGCTGTGCCTCCCGGGGCATTCCCGCCTGACAATGAGCCCAGCTGACACGGAGAGGTGGCAGCTGTGCCCCTGCACTGCATTGCCCTGCTAGGTAGGGGGTTATGAACACAGTAGGTTACTGAAGTCTGGAGTTTCTGGGTTTTTCTACAACAGACATTAGGTATATATAGAGAAATTTTGTTCTTGAATGTCAAATGGAGGGATATGTGGGTCTGCAGCTGAGAAAAAGGTGTCTCTGGTGTTCAACAGGCCTCATTACATGGAGCTGTTTCCACATGGGTTTAACAAAGAGCTGTCCTCACCCTGGAAATTTCCATTCTGAAAATGCGAATGTAATGTCAGGATGGATAAAGAGCAGGAGAAAGGAAGTAATCTTGCTTTCTACAGAGGGGTAACTGAGATATGGAGCCACACTCAGTTTTCACACTACATTTTTCAAGCATACAAAACTCGTTCATTGAAAAAACATTTGTCATCCCTGTAGCAAGGATTGGAACTTCGCACTCTTCATTTCCAGTGGACTGTAAATCCAGACTCTTCATTTATTTTTCCTCTCTGGTACCATGAATCGATCATGCCTTTGGATACAGTGGCCCACTTTCAACAGGATGGTCAGAAAGCAAGACCAGTGTATGATCAGGTGATGTTTCTTCTCTGTAGGGAGAGAAGGTGCTTGAAAAGTCTTTAGGTTGAAGAGAGTGAGACCCATTTCCTGGATGAAAGTCAATTGTTTAAAATGGAGAAGACTACCACTAGCTTGATTTTAGGCTGAATTTGATGCTTTGTGTCATTTTGAAGGGTGTGTAAGTGTCAGCTAAAAAAGCTGTTTTGACATTCCAGCAGACTGTATGTAGCTGTTGCCTTTCCCTGAACCACAATGGAGCAGCCACCTCAGTTAGGGATGCAGATGAGGGTTTATGCCCTTCTCTTGCAAACAATGTGGCATTTACTCGCTTCTCATGTAATCCAACTGTTCGAGGTTTTACACTTCTTACAGTCGTGCTTAAATCTTTCTGGTCGACCTAAATACATACTTGGAGATACAGCTTAGTTGTTTAGGTCTCTTGAATTCTATGTAAATCCATGGTAAATCTTAGGTGTGAAAATATCTTTCAATATCTTATGTCACCTGTCCAAGTCATCCTGGAAATCTGTAAGAACTGGAAGCAAATCACCCATCTTTTTCCTAAGAGTCTTAACCACAAAATGATGTTTCACTTAAATTAAATATTTAAAACAAATGGCAAATACAAGGTTCTCAATTATTGGATATCCATTCTAGGACAATCTATGTGTCACTCAACTGTGCAAGTGGATAAATATCACCTTGTGGACATCTTTAACATTTTTTTTATATGTTTGCCCTGTAAAGTGTAAACACTGATCCAGTTACAATTATTATTATTATTTTTAAAAAAATCGTATCTCCCATCCCAAGGATGAAGAAAAACATGCACAAATGCTTACAGGAATAAAGAAAAAGTTTGGAGGGTACCCTCCAAAATCTGCTGAAATACTCATACTGTTCAGATGAACCATAACATCAGTGAAATAAAATAAAAAGAATTCCAGAGTTTTAGTGTCCAAACTGTATTCTTTCTTTACCTACAAACAAAGAAAACTGTTAGGGGACTAAGTTGAGGTAAATTTTGTTTTAATCCCTGCCCAAGTATTTTAAAAATATATTATTTGCTCAAAACCTAATACTTAATTTCAAGCAGTGATGTTCTAAAATTCAAGAAAAGGCAGGGATCTGTTTTACATCCAGTCTTTGTTCTTTCAGCCCTCTGAAAGCTCCATCTCTGCATGTTTTTTTAAAATAGAGCTTTAAGATTCAGCTCCTCAGCTGATAATCTTAGAGAAACTCTGCCCACTTTTATCACTTGAAAATCTGAACTTCAAATGGCTTCACAGAAAACCAAAGCAAAACAAAAACCCCTCGCTATACCCAAATTATGCACATTGGAAACACGTCGTGGGGTATGGTGGTATGTCTCAAAATACAGTGTATTATTCCTGATATACTTTTTATAAACTGCACAAATACCAGCACAAACTAAATGTCTGGGTCTGCATGCAGTAGCATTCTCTAATGCTCATAATATTTAAAGCTGGAGGTCCCCTAGGCGAGAACTGACTGGTTTGGAGGTGATGCAAAGAAGGTCATCTACATTAAATGAACTAGAATGGGCTCAGTAATAGTGAGCCATTCTCAAATACTAATGACCATCTGGATTACAGATGCAGTAGCCAGATTGTCTGTTGTGTCCACCAAGTGAGTTGTCTTACCCTGGGAAAAAACTGTCATCTGTCTGTCTTGCCCTGTAGACATGAGCTTTCTTCCAACCTGCCCACATGGATTTACTGGTGGCAAGGTCATCCCGTTCTCTGGAACGTCACTCACTTGCATTTGCTGGCTGCTTAATAGCTGCCAAAATGCTTGGAACAGAACAGAATGGCAAGGGGCTGGGAATAAGACAGTAAAACTGAAATATTTTCTATTTCTTTCTGCAGCACATTTACCAATAGTTAAAGAAAACAATACCTATTTATTAGCTGAATAAAAATTTTCTGTTTGTTAAATAGATTATGTTGGGTTTAGGGTGTTTGTGTTCTCAGCTCTCATGTTGTGAAACTCCTTTCCTTTTGTTTAGCAGAATAAGCAAATCATTGCAAGACCTGAAAACTTGTTAAAAATGCACCAGTTTGATTTGGCATTTAATTAACACATTTTTGTTTGGTTTTACTGTGTGAGTTCTGACTTTACTTTCAGGTTCCCTTTTCATTTTATTAATGTAATTATGCTTTGCTTTTAAGGGTGGCCAGAGAATCCATAATCTATGTATTTCTGCTCTGTTTTTTTTGTTTGTTTTGTTTTATTTGTTTGTTTGTTTGGTTTTGGTTTTGGGTTTTTTTTGTTTTGGTTTGGTTTTCGTTTTTTGTTGGTTTGTTTAGTTTTATTTAATTTTGTGTTTAACATCATGCTTTAATTTATTCAGTAGAGGATTGTAAATATTTTTTCCATACAAAATGTAGAAGTTAATAATTTGTGAATGTTATCCTTGTGTTTGAAATGCACAATTCTGATGAATCTTTGCAAAATATTGCAGACTGTGAATATATCAAACACTTCCAATTTGCAGAGCTTCCTATATACTTGCGAGCATATAGAAAATGAAAACCTGAAAAGGGATAGTGTTTGAGTTAACTTCATATCCCAGAGAAAATAGTCCTTCCAGAAAAGGTTTCATCCCGAAATCTGCAGGTAGATATTTTGGGGATTCATTTGTGACTGTCATGGTGAAGTGTTTTTGCTAATTAATTTTGCTAATGAGGTGATAAACAAACTAAAGGAGTCCTCTCCTTTTTGACACTAGCTCAGATTTCATTAGTAGGAGCTTGTTGCAGGTGAATCTCAGACACTTCATTATGAACAGTAAATGTAAGGCACTGGGATGCTCTGACACCAGTTTCAGCCCAGAGCCTCTCATGATTCTTGTAACTGTCAAGCTGACTGTGCAGTAGGCTACAGCGTGAGGGGAGAAGGGCATACTTTGATCTGTCTGCAGCCATATCACATGGCTTTGATGGGAACATGCTGTGAAGGACAGTGTAGATGATGGGAAGAGGGGAAGGAAGGAGGAGGGCTACTGTTCACCAGCCTGCCCTAGAAAATGTGCACAACTGGGTGTTTAGGAACCTGTATTCATGCAGAAGGATATGCTCTGTATATATGCTAAAATAGTTTTACACTGTTAAGTGTGTGCCTAAATACCTTGTTATACTCTGGTTGTAAAAAACATGGCTAAGAAAAGAGAGAAGAAAAAATGGTGAAAAGTAAATAAAAAAAGAAAAGCAAAAAAAATAAAAGGAAGAAAGACAAGTTACTTTTTGCTCATCTTCTTCATGAACAGCTAATATAGCCTGTATATATCTCTCTATATTTAGATGTAGACAAGTGCATATGGTTAGATATTCAGAAAACCTGTGTGCAGATAGAGCTTTTATCTTCATTACATATGAAAAAGAACCAAGTATACGTGCTTGAAAAAAAATCTTGTGTCTGATATTTCATCTGGCATCATCAGAAAAGGTGTTTTCCAAGCAGATCAGAAACAGTCTGTAGCTCACTGTAGCAATTCTGTTTGGACTAAATGAGCTCTTAATTAGGTGAGGGCTGATTTCTTGGCATTTCAGACTCTTTGAACCTCTCAGACTACTCTTCACATTAAAAAAGAATGACTGATCTTTGTAAAACTTCCTAGCAAATGGGAACTTAGTATGCAGGAAAAAAGGACTGAAAGCATACATCACATTGCAAAGGGCATGATGCAAAAGTGAACCAGAATCCATTTTGCACTTGAAGAATTCCACCATTTGGCATACACTGGAAAGTAAGATAAAAGTAGTGTTTGCTGGAAGCATAGGTGATTCGTGGACAAGGACCTGACAGCTCAGACCCACGTTAAAAATCACCTCCTGCTGTGGCAGGCATCACAAAACACATCAGTTTCCTTTTGAAGCTGATTTTTTTCTTGTCCTCATAGCAGCAGTGGGAAAGCTATTTCTTAGCTTCATTCATCTGACACTTAGAAACTATATCATTTCCATCACGAACCTCTTCCTGGCCATGGTATACTTAGGGCCCTTGTATACCCATCAACAGCTACATTGCTAAGTCCACCCATCCTACAGAGTGATCTCCAGCCCCTGGCCCAAGTAACACAGACTGGCTGATATTCAAGACTAACTCTGTAAAGCAGATGAGCAGATGAACCCAGTCCACACCATATTGCCCATATGGTGCTCACATACATCTAAAACACAACTGGTTTTGTCTGTGGAGGTGGTTCAGTTCATCATATTTAGAAGTGTGAGGGCTGTGTTGCAACCCACAAATTGACGTTTCCATAGCATGAAATGGAGAGTACATGTTGCAGGCTCTACGCTGTGGCATGTATGTGGTGTGGATTCTTGAGGGTTCCTACATTCTGTTTTGGTGGAAACAGGTTGATTTCTTCCCAAAGAGGTCCTGGAAGTGTACAAATATTACACATGAGCAGATGAGCAGGCAATGAGCGTTAAAGAGTGAAGGTGGAAACAGAGCTATCCAACTGCATTTGTACCAGTAGCCTGTAGCTTTGGCAGCATTATTTCCCTTTCTGGTTTTCACCATAATCAATTTTTTATAGAAAGCAATTGTATTGCCTCTTAGGTTATTTTGCTAACCAAAAAATACAGGCTTCTTCAGTCTCCTTGCATATAGTAATCTCTCTTTCCCCCACATCATCCCATTATCCCTTCGTTATGAACAGCTTTCATGTACCTTCCTGGAATGTGTACTAATAAGCTTTTACACAGTATTCCAGATAAATATTAATTGTGCTTAGTAAAAAAAAAAACCACCTCAATAATTTCTTTGCTTGAGAGAAAGATCTTGAATAACATATCTAAATATTGTATTTGGCTTTTCCATATTTGCTTTACATACCTAGTTCATTGCTAGCGTATTTGCAGTGTAGACATCCCAAACTCATGCACTTGTCTAGAGTTCTTTCACAATGAATAGGGAGAAATAAGTGATTAAGCTCATTCTGAAGTAAAGGTCTAAAAAAGGGCAGATCAATAATGTCTGGAAGTACCTGTCTTCTTTGACTGCTAAAGCAGGCTGGCTTGAGCAGTTAGGGGAAGCACGTCTACACTGTAGACATCTGAAGTTAGGTCAGATGAATCCCTGATCAATCAATACTGAAATGATCACATTGACCTTACTCTTTGCTGTCAGTAACACCTAAGAGCTCCTAACTTATAAGAATTATTCCTGTTATGAACCTGTAATTGCAGGAGCTTCCATATGTCGTATTAATTAGGTAATTCATGAATTTCTATTAGCCAGTCCTCAGGGTCAATATAACATTTCTACTGTGTGATATTTGACTTCTCCACACTGATGGTGTCTCTCAGCTTTATGTCAGCCCCCAAATTTAACTTGTAGGTTCCCACATTTTGTGCTGTTATTTCTGAAAGCTTTCAACCATTTGATATCCCACAGGTTTTTAAGAATTTTTAAGACCATTGTCCCTCAAATGTAAGTGTCACCCTCAGTACAAACTGTTGTTATCTTCTAGTTGGCTCCATTTCGTATTTACTGTACAATTCTTAGCTAACTGTCAGCTCCTCTGTTAATTCACTGCCAGTGTAAAGGAAGCTAAAATGATATAGCAAGGTCTAGACAGATGAGCTTAATCTTAGATTAAACCTGAATTTTCTTTTTATTAAAGAATCAAGGAAGAAATACAACATCAATTTAAAAAATATTTCTTGGCAGTCTGATAATTTCATGGAAAATTATTTCCGTCTGATTACATTCTAAACAATGCACATTCCTGAGGCCCCACTGATGGAATCCTAGTTTTTCCCTTCTTAAATATTACTGGTTTATTTGCTGGTCTTTCCTCATATATTACCTGATTTGATTGATTCCATAGAAGTCCCAGATAAAAGACCTGCAATTTCTTGTCTTAGTTCTTTCAATATTCTGGATTGCTTCACCTACCTCCCATACCTTCTTCAGGTTGAACTCCTGTGCCTGGCTTGAAATTTTCATTTCAATGTTTTCATTTCTTTTTGGCTTATTTCCTTCGCATCTTCCCATTTAATTTCATTGAAAAGGGGGGAAAAAATATTTTTCTATGTGGACTTTATCTAGATTGTTTAATTCTCCTCCACTACCTCACCCCCAGTGATGAGGAAATCTGTTTCTTCTTTCCTTCATCTCCTCTTTCTTACATGGTTGAGGATATTTGGCTTATTTTTTTCTGTGATATATAACTCAGCTATACTATGTCAGTTCTCACTATGTCCATTCACTTTCTCACCTGCAAGGTATATATATCAAGACATGTATTTTCAGTCTTTTTTTTTCAGCTGCCTGCACAATCTCTGCTTACCTTTAATATCCCTTCTCAGGTGATTATTTATCCACTTATACACAACATGTTTTCTCCTTGCTCGGAGAGTGAATGACAGGCAAATTCATAAATTTAACAAAGAAATTCCAGTCCTCATGTATGAGTCTTTGAGCTCTTCAGCCCCATTGACCTCACTCACTAATTACCTTGATTTCTCACAGTATGTTCCTTGAATTGAAAACTGAGTCTGTTTGTTTCACTTAAATTGAATTGATTTTTCATTACTTATTGCAAGTTTTCTTCTGTGATCAGGCCTTTGCTGCTTACCAAAAATAAGCCAACAATAAGGTGGTAGGCTTCCTCTGCAGTCAATGAGGAGAGATAAACAACTCCAGAAGGTGAGTCAGCCCATGGGAAGTCTGACTGTCACTCTAGAAAGGCTGGTCACAGCTTCTTGACTTAGAGGTACCTTAGCTCAAGCATCTTGGGCATCTTCCCTTTGGGGGCTACAACTGTTGAGCAGCCACTTCCACAGGTATGAGAGCTCTTGCATTGTTAGTGGCATTTGTTTCCCATTTTACATGCAGGCACTTGGACTCCCGTTGGGTCATGCAATTCCCATCAGTGTGTTGTGTGTTGCATGTATGCATGTGTGTCTAAAGTGTTCTATAAATCTTGAGCCATATTCAAATTAAATCAATGGTCTGCAGGCCTCTTACACTGTTTCAGGATGATCTCCTTTCCAATGCTTCCCTAATGTGTTTGTGACCCAAGGTAATCCCATTTCACTTGTCTCATGACTTCCTATTTCTTTGCACTATCTTGCAGAACTGATTTATTGATACAATGATATTATGGTATGTTTCTGATGTATGTGCACCAGAGATCACTGCCTTTACCTCATTTCTGCCAGGCTTGCATTTAGCAGGGAGTCAAAGGAGACTTCAACTTTCCATTAACAGTACTTGGTGAAGTGCATGATCCCTCACAGATGGTACTGCAGAGTCTCCTCTTGCCCTTTCCCACCTCTATACATATGCTGTGGTATACTGAATCCTTATTTTTACTTCTCTCCAGCCACTCATATCCTTCATTCATTCCAGCCCCTAGAGCAATTAACTTAATCAAAGCCCAACACCATTTTTTAAAACAAAGGCAGAACCTGTAGGAATAGATGTGACTATCCTGCCAATTGAGGAATCACTGGCAGCTGATTTGCATTGTAACAATAGTATTTTATTGTTTCACTGGGATCCGTTTTCTCATCTTCCCGCTCTTTTTCTCTCATTTTTTCTTCTTCAGTTGTGTCATGGCATCACCTTTTTCTTGCTGTTGCCTTCCTTTGAATATTCCTTATCCCCATTCCTTTTATTTTCTAATGTCTTTCTAAGAAAAATCACAAACTGTATCAGTGGTCAAATTAAGTCCCATGGGGACTGAGCAGATGTAAGCTGAAAGTGATTAGTTCTGTTGTGAACCTTACCAGCTGCTATGGTAGCTGTAAGAGCTGATGTCAGGCCCAGGCTGATGGCTTAGGAGACCTCCAAGCCTGTCACTATAAGATATGTTACTGCCTTAAAAGTGATAAATCCCAGGAATTTGCAGATTCCTTTTGTTTTGATTTATGAAAAAATAAACTTGTTGTTTTCCTACAGGAAGTGCCTTGACTTTGAAATTTAGCTTACAGTACTGCTTTACTGGAAGTGTAGTGAACTATGTAATCTAGCAAACTTTGTAGCTCCCACAGGACGGTCTCTGTGGGATTTCAGCAACAATTTTTTATTTCAGTGTAAACCCTACCGGTCAGAAAACATATCTTTTCCTGATCTAGAAGCAGAAGTCATCCAAACAAAGAATTTTCATTCCTGAAGCTGAAGCAGAGAACAAGGTCCCAAGACCACTTCATTTTTGGGGGGAAAAAAAAAAAGAAGAAAGAAAGTAGATGTTCACAGATTTTCGAGAGACAGAAAACTGTTTCCAAAATTTAGCATGATCTTTTGGTCCCTAAGTTCTAACATGCCCTTTAGGTAGAAAAGAGAAAGATGGGGACTTCCGGGATTCAGGTTCTTAATTCTGCATGAAAGTTCCCTGGAAGCCTTGACACACCTGAACTTAAAGCAGTACACGTGCCAGAGCTGCCTCGAAACTGCAGTCTCTGAAATTCTAGACCAAATTCCCTTGTGCTTCAGTGGAAATTCATTGGAAGTAATATATATCTGTGATGCAGAGCCTTTCAAAGGAATGAATGTCCTTTCTGATGAAAACTTATTTTAGGGAGAAATTCTGTTCTGTGCTAAGTAAAATACTAGAAATAACAAATATCCCACTGAGGGAATATTTGGTAAGTATGCAAATCTGAAAGTGAACTGAATAATAGGGTGCAGCTGGTTCTTAGTCTTATATTTGACTGGTGCTGTTCACATGCAGTATAACAGCCGTGTATGGGGGAGGAGTGTTAACATGATATTCAGTGAAGGCTGCATGGCGTGGGTGTATCACAGTTCCAGGAAGAGCCTGAGGTTATGGTTAGCAGAGTTCATGCCAACTCTTCATTTTAAAATGTAGTGGCACACTGTAAGTCTACTGCTGACAGAATGAAGTTTTACTGATGCTTGACATGGTGACTAAACTATTAGGCCCATCCAAGCTCAAAATATAAAGCTGTTTTCTGACAGCTTATCAGAAAACAAGACTAACTGCTCTTCAGCTGAATATTTGCTAAACTTCTCTCATTCCTCAACCGATATAAATTCTTGTGACACACATTTTAAAAATCCACTTATGTATTTCACTTTCTTTGGGAATTCTGTCTTGCTTTCCATACAGAGAAAGCCTGAGCTTTCTTCCTATTTGATCAGACATCCCGAACAATTTGCTATTAGCTCTTTCTTTCTAAACTTAGAAGTTTCAGGCAATCTCTAGTACCAGTGCTTGTAAAATTTAAAAGAGACTGAATGATGCATGAAAAATATACTTCTCGCAAAAAACATTCCACATTTTCAGGAGATAGGGTTTTCTCACATCCTGCTTCTTTCATTGCTAGGTTTGACAATTCGTTTCTGTGAAATGCATTTCATTAGTCCTGAAGCTCTTATGCAAACAGTCACAAAATTCTCCATTTGTTATTGTGAGTGTACTAAGAAAACAGTGTTGCCTCTAAAACTGAAGTTTATCTGCAGCTGACTTAGAATATGTTTCTCATTCACTCTCTTGACAAGTTTGGTGCCTTGATAGGTTTTAGCACCTTCAAAGCACTGGTGCTTCTCATTCTTTATTTAGATTGGTCACAATTCTAAAATGTACAGTAAGATACACACAAAAAAATATAAGTCTTTGCAGGAATGAGACTCTTTATACATCTAGCCATTGTTCTAGGTAAACAGCTTAAGATCTTTCAGTTTCAGCATCTATTTTGTTGGGAAATATGATACTTAAAAATGCTTGATGGGGGCAATATTGTGATTCTGAAATGCTGAAAACAGATTTCTTTGCTTTTACGCAATAACTGTAAAACATTTCTCCATAGGCTTCATCTTTATCAGGAGAACAAATTTCATTTATTCATACCAAAGTACATTTGAACAAAAAATAGCTTCTTAACACATGGAAATTTAAGTTAAGGAACTTGAAAAAATAAATAGCCTACTCTTTGGCCAAAATAATAATTTGTGACTGGTGGAGAGGCTTTTCCATAGTCCAGTCATCACACTCCTTCCATGGCCTCAATTCCCTACACTCCAGAGTGCTCAGCACTCGATCATAGGTCCTCAATTTATTTCATTGTGAAGTATTTCAGGTTTTCAATGTTTCCAACATAGCATCATGGAAAAACCAAACAGGCAAGAAAAAAAAATAAAATTTAAATCTCTAGGATGCTTTCTCCCTTCTGCTTTCCTTTCCATAACATTGAATTTTATTGAATGTCTTTTGTAGTACAATTAGAATTGCATCTATAGAATGAGAGTATCCTTACAATAAATTATTTTTGTAATTTTCAAATATTTGAGCATTGTTTGGCATTTAATTACTTCCCCCTCTCCCCAAAGCCATTTCTGAGAGCTCTACATTTCTGTCAGAAGCCTTATTTTTCATTATCCTACATTTAAGAAAGCTGTTTTATCTTAAAACAGACATTTTTAATTAAAAATTTCACTTATGCTCATAAGGCTTAGGTATCTGTCACCATCTAAAAGCCTACTTTTTTTAATCATAAAACTCGTATTGAAAAGCAGGTCTGGTATAGAAGAGTGTGGATTTAATCAGTTAATTGTACGGTTACACTGTTCTTAATCACTTTATTTGCTTTTAATGGCAATGAGATGGGTATTTCCAAAGGAGTCTCATTGTCCTCTGTTTAAATAACTAATTGTTTTGTTATTAAATACTTAAGTACTCAACATGCCCTGTAAACGCAATCTGCATGTGAAACCAAATCCTCACACTCTATCCAATTCTCATTTCATAGACAGACAGGTCCTTGCATCCAAATAGTGCCCTGCTTTAGGTAAATTCAAAGTATTTCCTTTTCCCCAAGAGATGAATACTCTGATTCTTAGTGATTAATTACTGCAGTGTTCACTGATGACTTTTTAATTGACCTTGTCTATCGTTCCACTGGAAAAGAGGTGGGGAAGCCAGCCGTTCACACAACTGGAGAGTAATTTCATCTAGGAAGGAGTCAGCACTGAATCTGGATGGGATATAAATGCTGTTGCATGTTCCCTCAGCTGACAGCAGTAAACGTGAGCTGTTCCTCTTTGATCTGAATCAGGCAGGAGAGGTTAACACAAATATCACACAGCATATACATCACTTAGAAGCTAATCCAGTCATTCTCCCACTATAGAAAACACGTTCAGGTACTATTTATTCAGTCCCTCCCTTCTCCCCAGAAAAGCATATGCCAGAGGGCTCTTGTTTTCTCTAGACTGGTCCAGATTGCAGGGCTATCAGTGTTGCTCAGATTAAAGGAAAAAGAAGCTGGGA
This sequence comes from Hemiprocne comata, assembly GCA_020745705.1. Taxonomy (NCBI): domain Eukaryota; kingdom Metazoa; phylum Chordata; class Aves; order Apodiformes; family Apodidae; genus Hemiprocne; species Hemiprocne comata. The sequence continues at coordinate 89,808,774 of CM036588.1, forward strand.
AAGATAGAAAACAGCGTGGAAAACAGCTGATCTTAGATGGACATCTAAATCTGATCTATTCATACTAGGATCCCTTTGTACTCAATAAGGAGAAGTAGGCTCCTTAAATACATGATTCACCTGACCTATATTCAATGTCTACTTTAGGTTAAGATGAATCATACCCTAGAAGTGCCCATTTCTTTCTATTGACTTTAAAGGAGTGTCTCGACAATGGCTCAGTTGTAGACAACTACATTCACTTTTGTTGCTAGTCAAAGATGTGCTGGGTAATTACTAATAGATTGAATTACTAAGATGGAAAGATTCTGGGTGGGAAAAATATAAAAGACAGCTATTACAGGAAAAGTAACACCAAGAGAAGTGCATGCTAGTTTGAAGCAATGGAAGAAAAGCAGAAGTAGTGAAGTAGTAGAAGGGGGCAGGAAAGTCTGAATAGAAGTTCAGTTGGCATAAATGTAAGACTATATTAGCATATAATTTAACTCAATAGACCACATACATTAAAGCAATCAGTATGAGATCTTTATATCTCTACTGTACACAGTTGGGGATTTTACTTCAGTCTATATTTAGTGTGGTGCCCTGGACTGAAAATTCTTACAATCAATGTATTTCCTAGCTAACTTAAGAATCAACTGTTTTTTGAGATTCCTGTATCCCCATGAAGGGCTGAAGCATATTTGGTGTGCACCTATAGCACGGTCTCCAGAAGGGTCCTGGTCTGTAAACACTAAAACCTATCTGTGAACTCAGCCAATGTGAAATAAGTGGGGCTGACTGAAAGAGTTATTTCAAGGCTGCACAACTGCTCTGAACCAATATGCTAATGTAGATGCAGCCTAAGACAGTTTGCATTTAAAATTTTAAATTGTAATGCAACAGTCCTCCTGACATAACTGCCTAAAATCCTGATGGAATTGGTGAAAAGTACATATCTCTGTGAGCTGCTAGGTCATCAGTTCCCTAGACAAACTAAGAAGGACAAGATTTTCCTCTGAAAGTCTTTCCTGGCACTTCTCACTCTGTGTTGTTTCTATGCGGCATGTGAGGAAAACCTAGCAGCCTGACACCCATTCTGGCCATACACAACAACAGTGTGTGGCAAGTCTGATGGGAGAAAAAGCAGAGGTAGAATTTTCTGTTAGGGAAGCAAGTACACAGTTTAAGCCCAGATCCTGGTTGGAGACTGAACAGTATCTGATCACCGAAAGTTGACCAAAACCAGAAGATGAGAAGCAGACAGGTGCAAGAAATGAAGACATGACGTGGCAAATGCAATGAAATTAATTTAAATTTGAAATAGTCTGGAGGTAAAGAACAATTTTACATTAGGCAGAGGACAAAACAATACATATGGAGAGTTCTGTTTGCATTTTTACCACATTGTTCAGACCTTCTGTTGCTATGGTTTTGTACCACCTGTCTGCTCTCAAGAATTGTTTACCTCTTTCAGTACTGCATGAGATTATTTAGATGGTTATCTCAGCATGATAGATTGAGTTACCTCTCTAGCTTCATATACTGAGAACCTGAATTCTGTAAAAAGTGCCTGTTGAACCATTGTGTTACTCCCTTGTCTCTGAATTTTTTTTTTATTTTTTTTTTAAGGAACAGTGTACATGTCTTAATCACAATAATTAATTGTTTTATAAGAAGCTGGATGTGTTTTTCAGAAAACTGGAAGAATGGTGAATGTAAGGAAAGCTGTAAGCATGCAAAAAGACAACATGAAGATAAAGCCAGTTTCCCTTTCAACTTTATGAAATAATTTTTTGCATCAATTATAAAACACGTGTAATTTTTTTCCCTTGTGGTTTGGAGTTAGTGAACACTGTGCTTCAGCTTTTCAGGTGGTATGAAATAAAAAAAATTTATCGGCTTTAGTTTAACTGCTTTCCTGTACATCTTCTAAAGATACCACTTATGGGATGACATTTACATTTCAAACAGTGTATCATTCTCTTAGTGTTGGATAGACAATGTGCCTAAGAAAGATGGAGGTGGATACTTGTAAAATAGCTCAGCTGAATTGCTTGCTAAGTTCTATCGAAATATTTCTGCAGAAATCTATGGAAAGCAGTGGAAAATCTCATATCTTAATCAAAACCCACTTGATTGTATCCAAGGGGCTCATTGAAGTTCTGATGCCCTAATTAATGTTGATAGGGTACAAATGGCAATGATTTTTCAGTCCAGCTGGAGTTTGTACACGTAATAGTTGGAAGCAATATATAATAGTCATATATAAACTGAATGTATTTAAATAACAATTGATATTAAATTGATATATAAAAACCATATTCTGCTTTTATAAAGTTATTTTTTTATTTTTAAAAAGGCTGAATTTTCAGCCCTAAAACTTTACTCCCTTCAGGCTTTACAACTAGATTTCACACAGGAAGTCAGTATGAGGAACAGGAAGTTTAGTTAGGGCTTAGTCAGAAAGAGAGCTCCTGACTCCGAGAATTGAAAACAAGTAATGTGTCATCCCCAGCCTCTGTATGACAGAATCTGTGAGCAATCAAACGTGCTGTTTATCTGATCCTCCATTCTTCTATGTATGAACATCACTGTTTACACCTCTTCCTTCAAATAATTCTCTACCTGGCTTAGGTATACAGATATACCACAGAACGGACCCTCTTTATTCTGCCAAAAGTGTACCAGGGCTGCAAATCTCCAGTAAGAAGAGAAATACGATGCACAGACATCAGAGGAAAGAGCTACAGATGCAACCTACAGCAGTAAGACTCTAACCTACCTGAGGTAGAAATTGTGGACAATTAGGATTAAGGTAATCCCCTCTCAGTTCTGGAGAGAAAGAGAATGCACTGGATAAACAGCTCTTCTTTCACCATGTAAATAAAAAGACTCTCTGAACTCTCCACTTCATTATTTCTAAAGAGTGGCTGGGCTACAGATTCCCATCATACCTTTTTAGGTGCTTCAGAAGACAATGTGAGGGAGCACTGTGTCTAGAAATGGTGTCAAACAGGACTTTGTGAATGGACACCTCATAAGAAAGGGGTGGTAAATCTGATCAGCAGACTTATCCTATCTGAAAAGGAGCTAAAACACAGATGAAAGCAGGCTGGAGGATGAGCCTTCTCATGATTGTAGCTTAACATGGCTGAATAGTTTCAGGAAACTGAGATAGCAAACTGCAACTCACACTGTGAAATTAAAATGGTAATGCTGTGTAATTTGTAGCCATAACACAGGGTCACAAGGTAAGAGTTTCTTTGTACTGCTTTATGGCAAGTGACTGAATCTCTTTATAATCTCAGGACAAAGAACTGTGGAGAGAAAATCCCAAATTTAGTATTTGAACATTCATGGAGCTGTTGGCTGCCCTATAGCTATAGGTTAAAAGTGAATAAGCACCACTGAGCTCTTGCTAGCACTGAGCTACATGAAAACTTGTAGTGTGTGAACTCTGATCAAGCATGAAAAGCTCAAATCCATGAACTTTTTACCTAAACCATTTTGGTTTTAACCCAATTCTTAGAAGGCATGCATGATATCTTTTACTATTTAACAGTTCAGAGTCACTAGATCCTCAGGGAAGTTAAATTATTTTTCCTTTCAGAGCAAAATGGGAAATCATTAAAAACAATTGTTGCCACAAAGAATAATTTTTATCATTTTAATGCCATTTAGGTATTAAAAAAATATATGTACAGTCAAAAGCAGTTCCCTCAGAACATAAATTTTAAATTCTTTGTCCTACTTTATATAAGTTAAACTGCAGGATCAAAACAGTCTCTCTGACCTTAAATTCACGGTATCTGTGCCATCTGTAAATGCCATTTTCCATTAAACAAACAAGTGTTTACCCCTTGTGCTTTTTATGGCACTAATACATATGGAATACAAGAATTATCTTAAACTAATCCCTGGACTTTAATAGTTTTTAATAATTTGCAATCAGTTAATTGTTTCCTTGGGACTGCATTACAGGATTTAATTTCAGCAGTTCAGATTATTTTTAGTGATTCTTCTAAAAGAATTTGAATCCTCCCTTCTTGTACGCAGACAATGAAATTCTCAACCATTGCCTTTTCAAAATTATCGGCTTCAACTGTCTTGGTTTATTCTGATACAATATAATTCTGAAATAAAATTTGTCTGAAGGATTTTTATCTCTATAGCTTTCTTTGGTACAGGTCACGTGCAAAAGTGACCTCAACAGGTTCTAGCAACGGTACTGCTTTTTATATTAAGCAGCCCTTTTGCTCTACACTTCCCTGCAGGAATAACTGCAGTTATTCTCAAGCAAGACTTTTATATGGAGAGTATGAAATCCTTATTAGTTTAATTCTCAAATACTGTGAATCTCTGGGATGGTCTCTTAAATTCAGTTACATCCAATCTTCCCAGATAAAATGCATGTACTTGCAGTATTTATGGGATTTCAGGTTCAGTTTATATTTAAGTTTTTTCATGGACTGAGTTTTGTACTGAAGTTCTACCAGGTTCTGAGGTTTTTTAGCACCATCTAAGAAGGCTGTATCACTGCAGTTTTCCAAAACCTTACTGCTGAAAGGAAGTAAGCACTTCAACAGTTGATATCTCCAGTTCTTATTGCTATGCCCCAGTAGTGGATCAGGTAGCAGATGATCAGTTTTGCAATGTCAGGATCTGTCTGCTGTCTTGTATGCATGTAGTGATTGGACAAGGGATAATAGTTTAAAACTGAAAGAGGGTAGATTTAGATTAGATATTAGGAAGAAATATTTCACTGTGAAGGTGATAAGACACTGGCACAGGCTGCCCAGGAATTGTGGGTGTCCCATCCCCAAAAGTGTTAAAAGCCAGGTTGGATGGGGCTGTGAGCAACCTGGTCTAGTGGGAGGTGTCCCTGCCCATGGCGGGGGGGGAGGAGGGGGGTGGAACTAAATGATTTTTAAGGTCCCTTCCAACCCAAACCATTCTGATTCTATGATCTGGAGGTCTTGGGGTAACATCATCCAGATCATGAAAGACAAGGCTGGGAGGAGTGACAGACAACATATCCAGTCTTGTTCTAGGACTCCACCTAGGAGAAGAGAGAAGTACATTGGTAGTACAACTGATCTTTGATGGTGAAAGACTCTTTGTGTAAGACTTTGTCAGATTTTCATGGCTCTGCAAGTGTATCACAGCTCCCTTGTTTGGTCGCTAGCATTTCTGCAGTGGTGAGCATCTACACAGTAAACTCACCAGTGAGGCCGCATCTGGAGTATTGTGTCCAGTTCTGGGCCCCTCAGTTCAAGAAGGACAGGGAACTGCTTGAAAGAGTCCAGCGCAGAGCCACAAAGATGATTAAGGGAGTGGAACATCTCCCTTATGAGGAAAGGCTGAGGGAGCTGGGTCTCTTTAGCTTGGAAAAAAGGAGGCTGAGGGGTGACCTCATCAATGTTTACAAATATGTAAGGGGTGAGTGTCAGGGAGATGGAGTTAGGCTCTTCTCAGTGATGACCAGTGATAGGACAAGGGGTAATGGGTGCAAATTGGAGCATAGGAGGTTCAAGGTGAATATCCGAAAAAATTTTTTTACTGTGAGAGTGACAGAGCACTGGAACAGGCTGCCCAGGGAGGTTGTGTAGTCTCCTTCACTGGAGGCATTCAAAACCCACCTGGATGCGTTCCTATGTGATGTACTCTAGGTGACCCTGCTCTGGCAGGGGGGGTTGGACTAGATGATCTTTCGAGGTCCCTTCCAACCCCTAGGATTCTATGATTCTATGATTCTATGATTTTATGATATGTCCAAGCCAAAGCACTGGATTTTACTTGCTGAAGATAAAACAGAAGTATTATCACAGTGTCCTCAGTGTTATTGAGAGGTACCCGCTTGTAGCTGGCCCGGTACTGAAGCAGAGGTGTAAAAGAGTTTCTGGAAATTATTCCAGTAGGTGGGACTGGAAATTTCTAGCATCCTCTTCTTTTTGAGTTGCTTTTCTGGGAAAGGTTAGAAGGAGGGAATATTTTGCTTTAACCTGGGATAAGCTGGGATTCCTAGGGGGTTTTTTGTTTGTTTGGTTGGTTTTTTTACTTCTTTGTTTTCTTCAGTCTGTGGAGGAGACATTTCTATCAAATACATAGATAGGCCGTCCATAATTTGGAGATCTCTTACGTGCTGTCCTTTTATGGATATGCATTAATACTAGATTGTTTATCAGATGTTTATCTTCCTTTAAGCAATCTGTCCCCATCTGTGGCCTTAAAAGGGCTTCTGTGTGCACTTCATCTATTCTAAATGACCCAAATATATTATGACTGTGCTGATACGACCCTAGTAAAGCAGGTTAGCTAGTCTTTAGGGACTGTGACTGAACTGCTTCTGTGCTGAATTCCTTTCAGTAGAAAGGACTGTTTGCTGTCCTGTAAGATTGTCCTTCTGTAAGATTGTCCTTCAGTAAGAAGTGGGTGAGGCTGGGCAACCTCATGTGCAGGCTGCTGATCTAAAATCTTCCTGCCCAGCAGTCTCTCCATATGGGGCAAATACATTTCACCTGTACAAACAGTAAGCAATGTATTTGTTTGATAACTTTAAAATATTTTTTCTTTGGATGGCAACAAGAAATTTCTGCAAATAATAGTACCTGTCAATCCTTTTGACTGTGTCAGGTAGGTAAAATCAGCTTACTCTCCATCAGACATAAATGCCAGTGGCCCACTCACTGCTGCTTTGTGGAGGAAAGCTTTTCACACAGTACTGGTCCTATTTTTTTCCTCCCCTTCAACCAGGAGAAGAACTGTAATCCAGTGAACAAAGAAGGCCTGGACAGGGATAGCTAAATGTAACAGAAGATGGGAAAGTAGTTTCTCTCATTTCTCTAGCATTCTCAAGTGGTAATTGTTGGTATGTGTTTCTTTGGTTGATGTAGTGTGTACTCTGACAGTGGAACAAAAAGAGACTAGAAAGAGAAGGAGCAGGCTCTTTGAGTCCCATTTCTTTTCTCTTGTGTGTGAAGAGACCAAGAGACAGTAAATATGTATTCACATTTGGTATTTTAAGTGTAAGGTGGTAGGGAAATTCAGAAATTACATCTGTTTATATGGATAGAGGGAAAGGACTCTGTTTGCAGAAGGAAAATGGGTGGGGGATAAGCCTATAGGAAAACGAAGTAGGAACAGGGATTTGGGCGGAACAGACTCTTAGAACTACTCTCTCAGAAGTCATGTCGTTGAAGAGTAGGTGAAGAATTCATGTTGAATCTATGTCTTACAGAATCACAGAATTGTCACAGTTGGAAAAGACCTCTAAGATAACTGATTCCAACCGTCCACCCAGGGGAAAGAACAAAAAAAACCCAAAAAAACGCTGAACATAACCACACACCCCACAAAACCATCAACAACACTCAACCCATGAAAAACCCACCATGCCCACTAGAGCATGCCCTGAATTGCCACATCTACACATTTGTTGAATATCTCCAGAGACGGTGACTCCACCACCTCCCTGGGCAGCCTGTTCCACTGCCTAACTACTCTTTCAGTAAATTATTTCTTCCTAATATGTACTCTAAACCTCTCCTGGCACAACTTCAGGCCATTTCCTCTAGTCCTATCATTCACTGGTCAGAAGAGGCCAACGCCCACCTCAGGTAGTTGTAGAGAACAATGAGGTGTCCCCTCAGACTCCTCTTCTCCAGGCTAAACAACCCCAGTTCCCTCAGCCTCTCCTCATAGGACTTGCTCTCTACACCCTTCACCAGCTTGGTTGCTCTTCTCTGTTGACCAACACTCCCAGATCTTTTTCCTCTGCACAGGTTTCAGTCACTCTTCCTCAAGCCTGTGGTGGTACATGGGGTTGATGTGGTGCAGGTGTAGGACCCACCACTTGGCCTTATTAAACCTCATATAATTGGCCTCAGCCCATCGATCCAGCTTGTAACGATGTATATACATGATGTATATACATAGAATTTATATATATGGCACCCTGGGCTGTACATTTCTGGGAGCTGTCAGTATAAACTAGAAATAAAGTTGCCACTGGAATGGATGGTAAACCTCTGGCTTGTGTGTCTTGGAGGCTGTGTAGGTTATAAAGGCTCCATTGTCCTCACGGCAAGTGTGCAGAGAGCTAGCGTTGAACCATTCTCACCGATTAGGTACTAAGACAATCAAATACACAGCAAAAAATATCTGGCAGAACCTGGAAATATTGGTGCACACTATCTAGGAGTGTAATGTCTAAAAGAGCATAGGCAGAAGGAAAACATTAGTGGTTGAGGTTAAGTTAGGTTGGCTTGAGATGCAGATACTGTAATTTTCCTTCATATAAGAAGATATGTTGATGATTTTTAGCCATATAAGGGGGAAGGTGCCAGAGATTTGAAATAGATTGGCAACACAAACATGGCTGGTGAAGACAACATATGCAACTGGCCTACAATGATGAAACATCACTGTATGATTATTATAAACCTAGATACATTCAATGAAGACTGAGGGCGAATTTTGTTCTGCTGATAGTCTTGGGGTGGCTGGATATGGTATTCTTATGGAATGTGGCAATGATGCCTGAGTTGTCATAAATCCTGTCAAGGATGAAGCAGATGGAGAACAGCCTTGAAGAAGCTCCTTGATAATGACAGCAATAAAAAATGTGCTAACTTGGAACTGTAAAACCTCAGCTTTACAAATGTCTGATATAGCCACTTTAGTGAAGCTAATGACCCTATTAAGATGGGGTCCAGAAAATAGTGCACTGCTGCTCTAGAGCTATCACCAGCTCCTGGAAAAGAGCCGGCTAGGTGGCCTTTTGCAGCCTGAAACCAGCAGCCTTCTGTCTATGGGAAGAGGTGGTTTCATATGTGAGTGCTCCTTATATAAGCTCTGGACAAGTTAAAGAAAGATGGCTTGATCTTGGTGCTCATGGCCATGTTTAGACATGTCTAGACCATGTTTATGCACTACAGAGGAGCTGAGATGTATCTCACAATCATTCTGGTCATGGCATTATGACGTATGAGAAAGGGAGGCTCCATCTTGGTGATCCTGCCATGATCCAGTCCTTCTCCTCTCTCCATACCCAGCCTCCTAAGATGTAGTTACTCACTTTTTGCTACCACAGCAAAAAGAGTATGAGTGCTGAGATCCAGACTGCTTCTTGGTGGAGGTGGTACATGAGGTGTGGATGAGTCCAGGGTGGTAAATTCTGGAAGGGCTGTCGGGTGGTGGGTGTTGTGCCTACAGGCAGCCTATGCTCTGTGAATTGTGAGCATACAGAGACACAGTGGAGGTTACCTAAAGGACTGCAGTAAAGAAGTAAATAGAGCAGACTGGGAAGGGATGTCCTTGTTGGGTTAGTCCTTGAAAGAAAACTGTGTAGGCTGTAAGAATTTTAAATAGTCTGATCTTTATATCTGGTAAAAAGAAATTGGGGCTGGGGGAGGATGTGAAGAGTTGCATCTCTCTTTAAATGTTTAAAATAAAAATTATTTGTATAAATTGTCCTTTCTCAGGTTCAGCTGACTTAATCTTAGACAAAACTTCCTAGCTGTCAACTACAGAGTCTAAGTGGTCATCAACTTGATCATGAAGTTCCTGAAAGTGCTCATTAAATTTAGATTAAAAAACTAAGGACTGGTAATAAAGCTAAAACCTAAATTAATATATGATTAGTAAATATTGACCACATCATAGGTAAAAAAATGGCTTGCTGGCTGAGCCCAAAGAGTGGTGGTGAATGGAGTTAAACCCAGTTGATGGCCAGTCCCAAGTATTGTTCCCCAGTTCTCCTTAATATCTTTACTAATTATCTGGATGAGGAGATTGAGTGCACCCACAGTAAGTTTGCAAGTGACATCAAATACTGTGGCCAGCAGAAGTAGGGAAAGTGATTGCCCCAATGTACTTGGCACTGGTGAGGCCACACCTTGAACTGGTGTTCAGTTTTGCGCCCCTCACTACAAGAAGGACATTGAGCTGTTGGATTGAGCCCAGAGAAGAGCTACCAAGCTGGTGAAGGGTCTAAAGCACAAGTCTTATGAGGAACATCTGAGGGGACTGGGGTTGTTTAGTCTGGAGAAAAAGAGGCCTTATTGCTCTCTAGGACTACCTGAAAGGAGGTTGTAGTGACGTAGAGGTTGGTCTTTTCTACTTCATAACAAGTGATAGAACAAGATGAAATGGCCTCAAGTTGTGCCAGGGGAGGTTTAGATTGGATTGCAGGAAAAATTTCTTTACTGAAAGGTTGTCAGGCACTGGAACAGGCTTCCCAGGGAAGTGACCAAGTTACAATCCCTGGAGGTGTTTAAAAAAATGTGTAGGTGTGGTGTTAAGAGACATGGTTATGTGGTGGACTTGGCAGTGCCATGTTAATGGCTGGACACCGTGACCTTAAAGGTCTTTTTCAATCTAAATTATTCAATGATTCTATCTTGTTATTTCTTTAAAATTTATGTGAAAACAGAGTATCTCTCAATTTTCAGTAGTCTTTGAATTCTGACAAAAAAAGTTTCAAACTCTAGGTCATGAATTCCTGAAAATAATATTTATTTTGGCCCATGGAAAGAACCCCTTTTTTTTTTTACCATATCAGAGACTTAACCTCATTGTCTTTAAAACCTTTATAGCATAATATCAAAAATGGCCAGTCATCTAATGAAGCAGCCTATGTTATTGTTACATTTTCTGTTACTACTGATCAGATTCAGTTTGTGTGGAATACAGAAAACAGTCCGCTACTGAAAGAAAGAACAAAAGACAAATCATTGTAAAATCTGAACTGCCAGAATTAGGCCGTCATGTTACAAAGTGGTAATTCTTTCTGACAGCCTCAGCTGTACCAATCATGACATTCAGCAAATTAGCCAGGCCAAGAACAAATAAAAAGAAGAAACAGGTGTGAAACCAACTTCCTGCCTCCCAGGATAAATACATTGTACACTGAAGGGCAATGCACCTGCACTATTGTTTCTAGTTGTATGTGGGGGGAAAGCTTTTAAGTGCAAATACACTTGAGACTTGATAAAGACTAGAGACTTCTCTATAATTTGAGTGTAAATGGGCATTTTCTTTCATGATCGTTTATAACAAGTTAAGTCTTTGAGGAGACATTTAAAACTGGAGTTTGAATAAATGATTAGTCTGCAAGGGAAGATGAAATGAGGCTAAGCAAAAAGGCTTTTCTGGGCTTGCAGGATAAATGGGGGAAATCTCACCATTTCCTTACTGAGCATGCATGACCTTGCTTCTTAAAGTTAGTCTCCAGGCTGGGAGCAATCAGTGCCTCAGTGGTTTGCCAGTGGTGTTAGAAGAAGAAGCCCTCCAAAATAATCCTGCTCAGTTTCTGAGTACTCCTTCCCAACCAGATTTATTTGCAGGAACCAGGAGATACGTAGAAGAGAAGACAAGGAGACAAGAGAATACCAACAAAGGTGCTGTAATCTGCACATAATAAAGGGATAATTTTGTTGTTCTGTGTTTAAATTCTGATCCTGCCTTGGTGCTTGGGAGCATTTGTTTCATGATTAGGGCAAGAGGCAGGCAAAGAAATTTAAATCTAATGATGGCCCATTTCTACAAGCCAACTCTCATGTGTTAATGAGAGTGCTTTCTTGGATATTTTTCCACTGATACAGATATGGTTCTCAGAGGAATATTTTAATAAATTCATCTCAGCACACATGCAGGCACAGACCAGTACAATGATGGGAAGACTGGCATCCCTGATATTCGTGGTTGCTATAGAAAGAGGCAAGGCAGCAAGAGAGTTCAGCCTCCGTTGAGGATAAGGGACTTCTTTTGTCCCTAATACACAAAGTTTAGAGTATCCACATTTACCTCTGCACTGGGGGAGATGAGGAAGATTAGGAGTAACAACACACTGTGTCGATGTTTCTTAAGGGGCAGTTGCAGGACAGCTGTGAAACTGTTCATAGTTTTCCTAGGACAGCTGCTGAGTAAACATACCACTGCCTTGTGGGGCAACAGCTCTTCCCTGGCTCTCTGGGAGAGACTGACACCTGCAATGAGCACTCATGTACAGCAGCACCTGTGTCTGAGGAAATGCATTGGGGGAAATATCTGTCATCCTCATGAGTCCCTGGGAAATGGCCAGGAAACAGTGGTTTCAGAATTATGGAAATTGGAGAAGTTTCTCGTGTTGACCTCAGATTGTCCCCAGATTTGTTTGTAACATCATATACAAGAGGTTCTGTTTGGTTTTGTATGGTACCTGACTCACGGTGACTTTTTGGTGACATTATTCTGAGAACTGACAAGGTCCAAGCAAGCCTGGCTCCTGGCTCCTCACACACTCTGGTGAAACAGGAAAATGAAGCTGCTTTGTGTTTCTGTTCATGCACTGTAGGTTTGCTAAGTGAGCATTTCTAAGCAGGCTCCTAGGATATTTTCATAAAGTAAACAGTGCTCACTGGCAGATGAGTACACCTTCCACCTTCCACTGCAGCTTTGTCATTCTTCATGATGAGGTTATCCCTGTGACAAAATCCTCTGGGAAATGGGTACCTCCTGTGCACTCTTTATGAACTTGCCATTAATATTAAGCAATTTAGGACCAGAGGAAGCAAGCTGTTTCCACGTTCATGATGCAGGAGGTGGAGGGACTAATGTAGGCATCACTAGTAATCAGTGCTACATTTTTATTCTACTATAGTGGTGGAGAGCTAAGGAATCAAGACCTACAAAACCTTACTGCTACTATGGCAGGTTTGTCTAGCTAAGGAGCAGAATTACAAATGAAGAGACTGTAACAGCTTTACTTCAGTATTATTCAGAATGAGTTGTGCACTTGCAGGACACAACCGCACATTAATTTTTATTTCTTTGTTATTTTATTCTGTGGGAAATAGGACCAAAAAATACTTCCTGAAGTTCTGCAAGTGAGCACAAGCATTCACATTGTTTTAACGTCTGTCACCAAGCACAATTGATAATGGTGACTGCTATTATGACATCTTCCTCCCCTCTGCACAAGGCCATCTGGGATTTGTGTTATGTAAGAGGATTAGCATTTTTGCTTTCCTCTGTTATTTAAAGTATTTATCAGAACTAGTTTTTGAATAATAATAACAACAACATTAATAATTGGGCTGGTTTTTTTGTTTGTTTGGGGTTTTTTGTGTGGGGCTTTCTGAAAGGAAAAGTCAGGAATTCTAAAGCTACTGCTCTTAAGTTGAACACCTGGCCTCGCCATTTGGGTTTGAATGGGATTCACTTAAACAGGATTTTTCAAGCTGTGGTGGATAAGACTGATGGAAGGCTGATATTACCAGATGAAATGAAGGATAAAGCATAAATTATCGTGAATGGATCAGTTCCAGTAAGGAAACAATTGTGATTTCCCTTTCCTTCTCTCATACCTGATTATTCAACTCATTGTTTTTAGGGAAAACCTCAGCTTCCAAATGTATCTTATAACGTTATAGTGGTGGCTGGTAACATTGCCTGTTAAGAAAGCTTGGTATTTATCACAGAATCGTCACGGTTGGAAAAGACGTCTAAGATCACCTAGTCCAATCACCAACCCAGAAAAAATCCACCATGCCCCCTATAACATGTCCTCAATTGTTATCTGCCCTTGGCTTGGGTTGTTTGCATAGTTATAAAAATGGAATTATTTGGGCTGGGCTGAAATTTCTCATATAAGCTGCGTCCTTAAGATGCAGAATTTTGAAAAATTCTAATCAAATTATCTGGCTATATTTCAGAACTTGCTATCATAAAAATGAATAGTTTTGCCATGAAAAAATATAGTGCTTTAGGAATGTCAGTCAAATTCACATAAACTAGAGCTAAAAGTATTGTAAGGCAGGATTAGGGAAAGAGGGCTGATGAGAAGAGAGGTGGTTTTAGATCTGTTACAATTTCTATGTTTACAAGAGCTGTTCAAATTTAGCCAGTATATTTGAAAAATGTAATTGCGAGGTAAGCCTAATGTGTCCACATCTTTGAGGTTTTTGTTTTCATCTTTTCCTTAGAGTGAATATACTAAGGGTAAAGAAATGAAAGGGAGGGGTAAATTATATTAGACTTCATTTGAACACTGTAATGATTTCTGACTGGATAAACTCAGATAAGATGGAGTAAAAGTAAGAAGGGTGGTACACAAATCCCCCTCTCCATAGTAAGTTCACAGGCGCCCACTAGAGAAATCTTAGACTGCAGCCAAAGACCTTCAGGATTCCATAGGCAGCAGCTGTGCTCCAGGCACTCACACCTCCTGACAAACCCATGCATAAGAAACCTCTGCAGCAGGGATACTATTCACGAGTGAAGAGTATTTTTTTTTAATAATGTTGCTTTTCTGCTGGTGTGGGAGCAGTCCTGTAAAAGCAAGAAGGAAGCAGTCATGACTTCTGGACTGGGTGCTGGGGCTACCACTGAGAGAAGAAGAATGGTTCATAGAATCATAGAATGCCAGGTTGGAAGGGACCTCAAGGGTCATCTGGTCCAACCTTAAACTGAAGACTTGTCATTTAGGCCTGAGAGGTCAGCACTGCCATCAGCATCCTAGTGCTGGAGCTTGGATGGGAAACTTGCAGTGGAAAAAGCAAATGACTGGAACAGGAGACAGTAAGTGAAGCCAGTCGAGGTTGGAGGTTAGTTCTGGAACAAGGCACTTGAGCAGGGAGACAGAGGAGAGGAAGAAGCTGCTGGAGGCTCTGTGTGCGTCAGCATTTACTCCCTTCAAGTCTGCAGCAAAGCCAGAGAATCTTGAGCCCTACCATTATTCTGCTGCCAGCATTTTCTTGAAACCTCTAGCAGATTTGCCGCTATTAACAGTAAGTACATCCGACTGACTTGCTGGATCAGACCACCTAACCCAATACCCTGTCTCCTCCAGCAGCCAGCAGTAAATGCCTAGGGAAGAGTACAGTAGAAGACCCACAAAGTGTAAGTCAGTGCATTCTCAGTTACCGCAGTTTTTTCAAGTAGAAGAGGTCTCTCCAGTAGATACAGAGTCTTCAAGTAGCTGCTGACTCACAGCAAAGTCAAAATAGCATCACATGATGGCTTTGCTTTCCTTCCAGATAGCTTTGTTGAGGAGCATTAGGAAACCACACACAGGAGCAGCTGTGCTGACAGTGTGTGCTGAAGCACAGGTGAGAGGCATTCCTGCCTTGCTGCTGCTCCCCAGGCTCCCCTCAGACTGTAGCTGCATGATCAGTCACACATTTGTTTTCCAGGAGGCCTCACTCCCCTTCAGTGCCAAAAGCAGACCTGGCACGGCATGAACCGCTGCAATGGACAGGACCACTGTTTGATGAGGCTGTCGCTAAAGCTATAAGCTGGAAATAGAGAAAGATGGTCTTGGGGTGAATCAGAAGTATTTTCCATGAGTAACTGGGCTCTGTCACTACCCCAAAGATGTGCAATGCTAGGGAAGTTATTTAAAAGTAGCTCTTTAAGGGTGGTCACTGTCTATTAGATTACTATAGAGTTCTAAGCATCTACATCTAAGTTAGTCATTACTGGCACCTGTTATAATCAATGAGCACAGACAGCTTCAGTGAATCTGTCTCTAACCTACCTTAGGATGAAATTACTTGGGGATGCTCTTTTCTCTGTAGTGATTGTAACAGGGTCTTGAGACTCAAGGCAGGTGAAGGGTACATTACTCACCTGGTGTTATTACTTGCTTGAGACTTTTATGTACAAAAATTATCATAGCTTTTTCCCTCAGAAAAACATGAACAGGATTGATGTAACAAGGTTAAAAGAATAAGGATGAGGAAATAAGCATACAATGAGGGTAAAATAGATATCAAACAGCTGTACATTGCGTGATTCCTGTCCATCATACATGCTGAGTAGTTAACTTTTGCAACTGTAATCCTCTTTGGTTTATGACTATATAAATAAATCTGTATAAATTAAGTATAAAACTATCTGGACAAAATTAGTCATACTTTTTTAATATAATCCTTCCAGGGCTGCAAAAATAATCCACTAACAACATGTCTATGTACTGTCCAAGGTGAATAGCTTTGTTTATGTTGCAAAGCTATTTATACAGTTGCCTGTCTTTTCTAACATGACTCATCTTATATGGAGTCTGAAGAATACCTCAGTGATCCAGCTCCACTCCCTACACCATGGCTTCACAGGTAAGTATGCTAAACTTTAGGATGCTTTCATCTTAGTAGGTATAGCAGTTTTCATAAATGATAAAATAGAAAAAGTAGATTGGAAACAAGGTAGAGGGATGGATACGCTAAATTAAGGGATTACAGGAATCCATATATACAAGATATAGGCTCAGATTTCTGCTTTGAATCTGTTAGAGCAGAAATCTGAACCTAGAACTGTTGAGTGCAATTTTTCTGAGTGCGAATGTGTGGCTTCTCTCTTTTAGGTTCCTTCCACATGAAAACTGAATCTCAGTTTTCTTCAGATGCAGCTTGAAAAAACAGTTATGAAAAAGTAATTTACATTCAGAAGAAATTCTTGATTGTTAGCTAGAAAAGAAAGTAATTCTTCATGAAGTAAAGTTTCTGATCATGCAGGTACCATAGGTTTTAAGAAAAAAGTTCCAGTTAAACTTCCTGACAATTTTTGTCATACCTTCATGTTAACCAGTCAGGTGGGGTTTTTTTCCATCCTGTCCTGGTTTGAAGCTGAGTCTCCATCCTCCTAGCTATGTTTTGCCAGTACAACAATCAACATTTTAAACAGAATCTGTAATAGGATCTGATTGAGGTGAATGGAGAAAAAAAGAAAGCAAAAGAGAAATTTATTTTAACAGCACAGCAGATAGCAAAGGAATTATATCCTTACTGTATTGTTTAGGCAGATAAGCAGTTCAGTAACACCTTTCTCTTCCCACCCGCACTTTCTTGGAACCAAATCACAGTGCCTATTGGGCCTCAGGTTTCAAGTCTGCGCACTGCAGAATTACATGATTTTTCTGCACAATGTGTTTTATATCAGAAACAGAGTCTGCTTGTGCTCTGTGAAACTTCCAAATCCTTTCTCCATGCTGCTGGAGTAATTTTGCATTCTGTTCCTGGTTGAATGCCTAAGAACAACCCTACTTCTAGCAGAGAACTAGATTGCAAGGAAGCTAATCCTCTTATGTATGTTCCTGCTTTCCCATTTGTACATAGTGAGTATTGTTAAGAATCTTGGCACTGCTCTTTGACTTGACTTTCCATGTGCCAGATGTCATCAGAGAGCTTTTTCCAGCTGTGCATTTTTTCCTGGTATACTGGTAAACCATTATAACAATGTGGCCATAATGTGGGGTAGTGGAGTTTTGGTCATTATAGGTCCAGAAGCTCATCATAGCATTTCTCAGTATGGATTTGAAAGAAGCTTTTCTTGCCCTTCCCTGTCCTCAACTGGCCTCTTTTCCTTATAATCACACCACAAAGAGTAAGGTCAGCAAAAATATAGAAGAGAGTTTTAACAAGAGGCTTCTTTGAGAATATATTCCAGTCTATAAATACGTTAAACTTAACATTTCTTGCCCTGAATGTATTTCAGGGCTGGAGCCCAACTCCTTCTGCTGAGGTCTGGACATAAATGCTAATATTTTTCTTAACATCTTGCAAGAGAGCATTGTCCAAATGCTTTGTCCAAACAAGCCACAGGAGATACTAGTATGCAATCTGGTGAGTTATAGCATATAGCTAGCATGCTAATATTGTATTTTAATGTGCACACTCATATGTTTTTGGAAGCTAAGCTTTCTTTTATAGGAAGAAAAAGAAAAGAATATAGTATTACGGGTAAAGGATTTCTTTTAAAACAGAAAAATATCCTTAGAAACATCGCCAAATGTAAAACAGTGACTGGGGCTGAAAATTTGTCACTGATTTTTTTCACTAAAGCTCACACATATGTTATTTACTGTCCCCTCTACAACTGGTCCGGGTTGTGATTTTCAGCCTGTGAAAACCATTACAACAGGATTTTCTGTTTTGTAAGACCTAGCTCTCAACTAAAACCTGAGTGATATGGTTGTGTGAAGAAGCACAGGAACTAAAGGAAAGATTAAAAAAAAAAAAGTGTTTTTTTTTTCTCAGTTTGTAAATATGCCATAATAATCTTGAATACTTGAATTTAGTTATGGTCAAAAAAGTTCTATTGACACAAAAACCCAATCTGTTCCCTGATTTTATTTTATTTTTTTATTTATTTCACTACTATGAAATGTTTTCATTTTATTCTGTAATCTCTCTGTCAAGGATGACTTGCAACACCTTGCTATCAGACAATGAAATTGCTTACAAGTCTGTATCTAAAGTTGGGCTTGCAGGACACACATATCTTCTAGTATCTTGTCCTGGTTTGAGCCAGGATGAAGCTAATTTTCCTTTTACTGATTTTTTTTTTTCCCTTCAGTAAGCTTTCTTTTAACTAGCAGCAAGTGTTCCAGCTAGTGGACTGATAACACTGGAATGTTTATGTTTCTGCTGAGACTCCCAGGTCACTTCTTAGCTCTGCTGCTACAGAGGCTACCAGGGCAGGAGAATTGTATCTATGACCCCCCCATAGGGGAGGTGGACTAGACAGACAGCAGAACTGACCAAAGGTATTCCATTCCATATATCTACGTAAGCTCTGAGGAAGGTCAAAAATCACAGAAGACAACTTCCTTCCTGCTTCTTCTTCCCTTCTCTTCCGCCCATGGCTGGCGTCCCGGGAGGACTCCATCCATCCATCCATCCATCCATCCATCCATCCATCCATCCATCCATCCATCACCGTCGACCCCAGGCTCAGGCACCACTGACCTCATAACCCAGCCCCTGTCTGCTCTGCCTTATCTCCTGCCTGCGGGCTGAGAGTTTTTGGGACTGCTCACAGCTAAGGAGAGTGCCAGGGGAGTTGCTGGGGGTGGGGGGAGGCAAGAGGCTTTTGCACATTCCTGAACATACTTGTATATAATTGTACATATAATTAAAGCTGTCTAATTTAGTTTTTAATCCAGCTAAGTCTCTCTCCTAATTCTCTCTCTCCTTCCCCACCTGGGTGGGGGGAGGGGATCGAGAGCATTGTTGTCTCTGGTTTATTTGCCGATCCTGAGTCAAACTGTGACATATCTAAACCCTCATTTTTAGTGGAAAATAACATGGAACTCATTCATTTATTTTGGTGCTATAAAGCCCAATTTTGTGTAATGTCTAGGATTTTGCATTAAACAGGCTTTAAAGTTCCTCCTATATATCCCTCTAGAAAACCTAATTATTAAAACATAACTTCCATGTAGTTTTGATTTCAAGATATTGACATACGGTTAATTCTTCATGTAGTATTTTATTTGCAACCCAGCAATGTATTTCTGCATAGCATTCAGGTCATCTCTCATTCCTTCTGAGAAAAGAGAGAGACTAAACTCTGAAATGAATTTTCTGCAGACTTAAAAGGACAGGGATTGTGCTTTTCTAAATCCTTCTGCTGTTACATTATAATCCTGTAGACAATAAAAAACCCAGAAATTGCTGGAATATTGGTCCGTTAGTATTGTTTTGTTTTCCAAGTTACATTAAATCCTCTAATTTACTCATGACACCACTTTCCTGCATCCAATGATTTCATTGGCTCTTGGTATATTTGGTTTCCAATATATGTAACATATATCTAGGTTTTTGGGTTTGTTTTATTTTATTTTATTTTATTTTATTATCATTGGAAAGTTAAAACACAAATCTGAAATATATTAGGGAACTATGTTGCATTTATCAGCCAAACTGTAATCTCACTCAAATAATGGAATCCCTTTTGTTCTCATATATTGTCTTCCATAAAAATATGTTGACATAAAATAATAAATATTGTATACCTATGAATGCATTCCTTCTCAATTCTATTCACATATGTTTTCATTATTTAGTCCAGATTTAGATTCAGGCCAGCTAGCTTATGTTTATCCAGGTAATATAATTTGTCCTTTTAAATATTGCCCCAACTTTTTCATTTCTAATTTCTCTGCTGTTCAAAGATGCAACAAAACCTGAAAAGGCCAGAAGTTGTTTTCCTGGCTCTTTCAGGACTCTTGGTTCCAGGATTAAATTGATAGACCTAGATCTAATCCTGCAATCAAGTGTTTCTTCGACCACATGCTGTATAAGTGCTTCCAAAATTGATCCAATCAAAAATCAAATTTGTTTATTGTCCTTTTATCTTTTCTTCCTTACTGACAGGTAGTGGAAAACAATTTTTAAATAGCTAGCAATCTAACTGTCCAAGAAAAAATAGCAGGTGGACACAGACAAGCAGACAGAGGCAGAGCACAGGGAAACCACATTAGGTCACCAGGGGAGATGGTGATCTTGGCACACTGGCAGCCAAACCACTGCCAGTCTCTGGCAGGCATCGTGACACGGGAGAATTTTAGGATGGATTTGAAAGACAATAAGTAACTGAAGGAATTTGTGTCCCTGACTAAGCACTTCCTGTCTGGTATACTGGGGCAGATGGCACCTACTTAAAGCACCAAAGAAATAGAAATTGAGATATTGAAGGGGTAGAAATAGTCCTTGTTGCCTCATCTCCACGTTGTGGGTAGTATCATTTTTGTCGAACCATTTTTTCTTTTGTGTCGTGATTTGTTTGGTTTTTGTTAATTTTTTTTTTTCAAAATACGTTTAAAACTCCTCCTCTTGTACAATTAGCATTTTTCAAGTGCAGCTGAGTTAGTTGAAGCAGATGGCTTATCTTTCTTGGTAGTGCTTCTAGTTGAGAAAATGAGACTTACATCATTTCTACATCTTCTTCTCTCTTTCAGTGCCTACAAAGTTATTCCACATTTTACACACTGTGTTTTGACTTATTTAATGCAGACTTACTTTCCCTGCAGTAAACATGATTACCCAAATACTTTAACTAGAGAACTTCTGCTTTCCTCTCTGGCATAATTAGTCACACTGCACTCACACTGCATTTAAAGGGGGGGGGGGAACCCACACATGGAGCATCTTGCAAATGTGCCTATAATCCTATACAGCTGCTTTCTTCAGTTTATTCTTTTTTGACTGCTTATAGAACAAAATTGCTGCAGCTGGGCAGCAAACTGAGCAAAGTTGCAAAGACACCTCTCCTTTCTTTTCTTTGTGGAATCCACCCATTCAGGTGTGAGGGAGAGCTCTTGATTAGCAGTAGCTTAACATGGGGCTAAGTTTTCTTGGATTCTAGCATTGAATAACTTGGCAGGATTCCTATTAGGTTTGAATTTCAAAGCCAAAAGAGTGATCTGAGATCGCATACTGGCAGTTCCACAGTGGTAATTTCCATGTTAAAAGAATACTTATCACCAGCACCACAGTGAAAGAGGCAGCTTTACACAGAAAGGGCCTCTTGTGAAATTAATTTGGTGTTTATTTTATTAAGAAGCCGTTTCCAAATGTGAGGTTTTTTCTCTTATAAAGAAAACTGTTTCTAATTCTACTGATGTTTTTAAGGCAAACATGTGATTGTTTAAAAAATGTTCACAAAAATTCTACTGAAAGTTTTTTTCATTTATATGGCCAGCATGCTTTTTATTCCTGCTTGCCTTTCCTCCTGAAATGGAGCAGAAGTTGGAGAAGGAAAGGATCTGTGTAGGTTCAGTACGATACTGTCTTGATCAGTTAGGCTACTCTAAGTTCAGTTGAAGGCTTGCTTGAAAGATTATTGAAAGATTTACCATTATTAAAGAATAACCTGCTTGACAACAAAACGTGGGTAAGGAAGAAAAGGTGCATTTGTTAAGAGAAAACACCAAGAAATATATAAAAGGTTTAAGAAAACAGTTGCCATAAAAAAATATTATTTTCTTATTAAAGCATTAGCATAAAGAATAGAATACCAGGTGAGATTCACATAACCATCCATAAAGAGTAAAATGTGTCTGAACTAGTAGTTGTCTAGAATACTTCTGCTGCTGTTAGAAAGAAAGGGGCATTCCAGGTCTGTTTCATCTAACCTAAAGGTAGATATCTAATATAGCTCAGATAAACAGTATACTATTCTCTGCTTATTTCTGTCTATTAAGTGAACTTCCAGCAACTTGTTGAGATCTAGGCATCTAAAGTCAACTGAGATCAATTCCACCCTTTGGTTTTTCTTTTCCTTTAACACTAACTTGATATGTTACCTCCAACAAATCACACCCACTCAATGTCTTGACTCTTTGGACAGAGACCTCTTCTGACACAAGATGATCTTGTCTAGTGTGCTGATACAGTACTCGGTTCCCACAGAAGAAATAAGAGAGTTTAGAATTCTTGAAAGAGTTAATGTACCTTAAGGAAGCAGCAATCGACAGATATTAACTTGTGATCACAAAACACAAGAGCAGTATCTTACGTGGACAGGTTGGAGGAAGGGTAAGCTTCATGGAGAGTTCTCCATCTGTTACTATCAGTGAGGGTACGGAGGTGAAAGCACCCTAACACAGAAAGCTCTGTAAGCAACATTTATCCTATGTAAAAAAAAAAAAAAAAGAAAAGAAAAAAAAAGGGGGGGAAAAAATAACCAAACCTGATTTATATTAGGCCTTCTTGAAGCTCTGAAAAAAATCCCCAAACAAACATCCATATCTGACTGCATTGACAATGCATATGTAATTCCTGATGGCACTATTAAAACAGACCAGCTTTTAGAATAAAAGAGATTACTGCAACATATAGATTAAAGCTTTCACCTCTGAGGTGAATATTAATATAGATCTGTTGATGCCATAAAGCACTAACCTGGACAAAATATGCAGGGAGCTAAATAACTCTTCAGCTGTTGCAGGAGATCTTTTCATGTACTGAGAAAGGATCACATGAAATGGCAGAGGTAAAAATGAAAGTGTAGAAGGAAGAAGACAGTAAGATTAGGATTGTTAGTTCAAGAAGATACAGCTCTGAGAAGCAGGATCTGAGAAACAGTCAGTGACTGAATCCACTGAAGAAAACCTAACCTGATAGATAAAAGAGCTTGAGAATTTCTAATTTGAGGAAGGAGATTGTAGTTTCTGAACTACCCTCCTGTCGTTTAAACAAAGGATATTTTTCATGTGTTCATATATTTTAGAAAATAGTTCAGCTAGAAGAGCTGCATAGCTATGGTACAGATAAATGTTTTTATATTATACAGTTTTCAAAAAGATAATTTTTAATACATTTAGAAGTTAAGAATTTTATTTATTTAAAATAACTGCATTCAGAAAATGGCAAATTATTATTTTATCCATATAGTTTTATTAGCATAATTAATACTTTCCTCCTGTCTGGCTCATTCTTATAATCTTTCTCTGCTTGTCTATTTGGGATTTTTTTCTTTTAGTTTAAAAATATATCTGTTCATTTGCCACATTTTCTTCAAAGCAGAACATAAATCCAGCAAACATTAGGACTGAACTCTCAACCTAGCCCTGTAGAAGTAGAATCGTAATTAAGCAAATTTAGTTTTTCTGTCGCTGAATGTAAACAAGTTGAATAACTTCATTTTTTTCAAGTTTTGCCTCTACATTAGAATAATTCACACTACTTCAGGGAAATGACACCTGCTAATTAACCACAAGCAGACAAAGCACTTTAACAGCCATAATCAGTAATTTTCTCCTGCAGTTTTAAAAAGATTTTAAAAAAAGAAGAAAAGATCAAAACTTTTGTATCAAGAGTTTTTCATGAATCATCCCCTTGAGGAAACCTTACTGCTTGAAGTAGACTCAACTGTAATAAGTCACACATCTGTTCAGAATAGGAATTAAGCAAATACATTTATATACCCCATTGTATTTCATACAAACCCAAGTTGGGACACTTAAGTGACTTAGTTCCAATTTAAAGTAGATATCAAAAGTGGTCAGTAGGTAAAGTCAGTATGGGTTTCTTGGATGACTAATTCCTAAAGGAGGTTTCTGTAATAATGTCCCAGTAACTTCCCTAAGTTCCCTCCCTTTCCATTGACAAACCTTGCCTTTGGCATGCACATCACCATTGTAGATATCCGAAGTTAAGTGATATGAATCACAATCCAGCAATCCTGTCTCCAGATAATTTATATTCAACATGCACAACAGAAATAAAGTATTGGCAAAAGGAAATATTATCCCTATTTTACAGTGAGAAGATGAAGCATAGAGAGTTATAGTGAATGGGGTTGGATCCAGTTGGCAGCCAGTCACCAGTGGTGTTCTCCAGGGCTCAGTTTTGGAACCAGTCTTGTTCAATATCTTTATTAATGATCTAGATGAGGGGATTGAGTGTTTCCTCAGCAAGTTTTCAGATGACACCAAATTGGGTGGGATTGCTGATCTGCTTGAGGGTAGGAAGGCTCTACAGATAGGCCTGGACAGGTTGTGTCGATAGGCCAAGGGCAACTGTATGAGGTTCAACAAGGCCAAATGCCGGGTCCTGTTTTTTTGTCACAACAACCCTAGGCAATGCTGCAGGCTTGGTAAAGAGTGGCTGGAAAGCTGCCTGGCAGAAAAAGAGCTGGGCTGCTGGTTGACAGCTGGATGAACATGAGCCAGCAGTGTGCCCAGGTGGCCAAGAAGACCAACAGCATCCTGGCCTGCACCGGGACTAGCATGACCAGCCGGAGTAGAGAAGTGATCGTGCCCCTGTACTCAGCACTGGTGAGGCCACACGTCAAGTACTGTGGCTCTGGGCTTTCCAATTTGCAAAGTACTTTACATGTCCTGGTGGGCTATTGCATTAACCAAGACTGTGCTGATACTCCCCAGAACTGGGCAAAAAATTAAAATGAAATGAATAATCTTTGCTAGAAACAGCAAAGCCTTCTAGCTGTTTTCTCACTCACTCAATACCTGTGTTGGGTTGGAAAGAGCTTCTTCGTGGGACATACTAGGAAGAAAAACCTTAATGCTAAAAGTGGAAGACATAAAAGAAATTGTTTCCAAGTAATTAGTAGTTGGCAATTTAAATATAAAACCACAAAAAACAAATAATACAGTCTCAGTTCTACAATCGTATGGAGAGGAAAATGAGCCCTGCGGAAAAGTGCTGAAACATAGGGAAGGAAATTATGGAAATCCATTTAAGAAATTGAGATTGTGAATAGCATTCACAAACTAAAAGGGGACTCCAAGGACAAAGAAAAAAGTTACAGTCTTTCCCGACATATGCCAAGAGAAGTGAGCATATTTCATATTTCCATTGTATGAATGAAAATTGGGTAGGCACTATTACAAGGAAATGGTGAACGGGCGGCAGGGCTACACTGTCTTTCTCACATCACACGACCCAGAGCATGTTGGATAACCCTAATGCTAGACCTCTAGTCCTTTGTCCCAGCTGGCCATCTCTGAGCATGTACTGATCCCCATTGTTATTTTTATAGATATCTTTATACCTATTAAAAATCCTTGAGCCAAATTAGAACTGCCTTTATTAAAAAATTGTATTTTCCTCAACCATAGCTACAGCTATTGGCACAAAAGTAATTATACACTTTGATCAGCTTCTGGAAGAGTTTATATGATGTGCTGGCTTGAGATGGCAGGAGGCTAGAAGTTTTCACTAATCACTAAGTAAGGAGCTGCCAGGAAATCTCACTCTGCAGATGATCTAAAGGATTCTTTGTAGCCTTTGCTTTGAGAAATTCTATTATCTCCATGGCAAGGCTTTGTAATTTGGCGTGTAATATCTCTGCAGGTGAGAACAGTATATTTCCTTTCTGTGATGAAATTCCACACAGATTGGCTGAGATGTGTAGTGTTGAGCATTGCC
Organism: Hemiprocne comata; assembly: GCA_020745705.1. Lineage (NCBI taxonomy): Eukaryota > Metazoa > Chordata > Aves > Apodiformes > Apodidae > Hemiprocne > Hemiprocne comata. Next base: position 89,834,411 of record CM036588.1, read on the forward strand.
TTGTCCTTAGCTTTTCCAGGAAAATGTTAATGATTGCTGCAGTCCTGGAACACTCCAGAGAACTTAATGCAAGACATTACCAAAAAAGGAGCAGGAGAACTGAAGCCAATGGCACTGTTCTGGGCACTGACAGGCTGGCTGTCATTCATGGTAGACAGTGACCCAGACTCTCTTGTCTTCATGTCTTGAAGTCATCATATAGTGTCAAGATGACCACCTCATCCTTGGCCAGCTTTCTGGGAAAGGAGCCCCATTGCTGAGGGACAGAGAACTGATGCCCTTGGATACTGATAATCTGTGACATTCTGATCCGGAGTTTCTGGTATATAACAGTGTTGACTTCTACCTTTTGTCACCCAAAATGTATGTAAAATATGCCTTAAAGAACATTCCTTAGGCTGCTAAATGCAAGTCCTGTGGATTAGGGGATCTCCAAAGAGCCTTAATTTGGCCCTATCTCTAAATGTATTGAAGGTTTTTATGAATATATGACCTTGCTCAGTATTTTGAAGGGATGTCAGAAACAGAGTTAGAGATGGATGCCTATACATTTGGCACTTACTTCACCTTTGAATCCAAGCAACTTTATTGTTGTACTTTTTATTACAGGCTAAGGACTTCACAAACTGTATGTTACACCTATAATTGCAGTACTTAAGGGTTCTTAACCACAGTGCAGAAGAATAAATGGAAACTATCTCAACATGAGCACTCTTGGACACATGCTATGTCTGTTCACCTTTTTCTTAGACCACCAGCTGACCCATAAGCAAGTCCTTTCTGACTTCAGAAGAATCTACTCTTTAGCCATTCTAGCTGGGAACACATAAGGTTGTATGTTGCCATGGCAGCAGTTAGACTGAGAAGGAGATAAGTAGAAAAGGTGGCAAAAGCAGCCAAAAATAACAAGTTATAAAGAAGTGGGATCCTGTTTATCTGCAGTTAGGTGGACGAGGTTAAGCACCCACTCAGATGCCTAGGAGCTCTGGTTGTGAAAGTGTTTTAAACTCCAAGTGTCAGCATTGGACCTGTGGTGATGGGTTGTTAACCTATGGGATTGCAGACATTTATCAAGATCTCATTTGCCCAGGCTACAGAGGATCCTGTTTCAGTGTACATACCCATTCTCCACTACCTGTTTATTACTGAGCACCATTTAAGGCAAGCAGTGGTTCCTTTGTGCTTCTCCTTGAGCAAAATAAGCTCATTCAATTTCTACAGAGAAAGGCATCCTTGAGTAACAACTTAGTATTGCTACATAACAACAGTTCAGAGATTTAATAATTTTCTCTTTGATCTCTGTGGGAGTTCATAATAAAATTGTTCCTGAACTGTTTTGATGCAAAGGAAAGAGTCAAGTCCTTGCAGGCAAAATCCTTATGGCAGACAGATTATTCCTAGTTTCCATTTTTAATTCTGCACCTTTCTGTTGTATGTATTTGCAGTTAAACAGCTTTGGTTAGATGTTGAAATACAGCACACTTGTTTTTTTTAAAAAAAAAGGTCTACAGACCTGCATCAGGGATTGCAGCCAAACAAACCATGCAACTCGAAACCCACCAAAGCAATGTTGTGAAGTTGGAATCACTGAGGGCTGTAAAAAGTTTGAAGAATTGAAGAAAATGTTCGTGACAGTTTGATAGAACCCAGCTATTTAATAAATGACCAATATAGGATCCAATGTGTAGCTAGTGGGCTAGATTCAATCAGGAAGTACAATTAATTGTATTAATTGTTTTAACTACTTTTTTCCTCTTCCTTTCTTTTCTGTAGTATTTTCTTCACCATGTTATATGCTATTAACTTGGTATATGGGATGGATAAGTGTGGTAGTCACAGGATGGAAATGGGCATGTGTTATGACACACCACTTGCGTGTTCTTTCATAGAATTAGAAATGAGCTGATCAAGATTTACCTTTCTTTTGGTCATGTTATGAGAGAGGGGTTGATGCATACAGTCCCTGAGTACTTCAATGTGAGGCTGTGTATTCCCCATTCACTAAAATGCTGCAGCTGGCTGAACAGTGGTTACCACTTCAATTATTTAAGGTTTAATAAATGAGATGACATTTGAAATATGTCATTGCTAATTTCAAAAAAATATATTAGTCTTTATGTCATTCCTACTCACACATGCTTAACTTCGTCCATCTATTTTTTTTTAATCTTGCTTTTTTTTACCCTAGAGCAACTTTGTCATCCTCCTCAGCTGCCATCTTCACCTAATCATGAAAAAAACATCAGGACATGTAGGCCACAAGAAGCAATGAAAAGTACAAGTCAGGTCCTGCTGCAATAAAGAAATAACAAGGTGTAATGTGGAATAATATTTGAACACTCATTTATCTGAATAGCCCACTTATTTCAAACAGATTACTCCAGTGATTAAAAGAACAAAAATAAGAGCAATTTTTTTTTAGAATTAACGTGGTAACTTGGCTTTTAGACCTCTTTTGTATTAATCTAACCAAACAATCAGCAATGAGTTCCTTGGCTTGCTGTGAAACTTGCTGACCTGGTCAATTAGTGTTAAACTGTCATAGTACTTGTAGTACCCACCGCAGGGACAATCCTTTTCTTGGGGACTATGGGGTCTGCTCCCACCAGAGCATTATTACCCTTGGTAAAATCTCTTTTTCCATGCTAGGCAGTGCACATGCCGGCACCAAGATGAAGACACAACAAATCAGGAGTTTACTGTGTCTACCTACTGAGATCCCACCAGCAAAACACCACTTGCATTGCCACTGCCTCACAGTTCTCTGAGACCATAACCTAAATTAGCTTAGCACATTGCTCTGAAACTCATTGCAAATACATTATCGATGCAACAGGCTGTAATAACATATGCACCCCACTCCCCATGCCCTGAATCCTCTGAGAAGAGCACATACAAGTAGAAGGGAGCTGGAGTGCTCCCAAGCAGTCACCATGGAGTGCACTGCCCTGCAGAGCAGATACTGCCAGAGCTGCTGCGTGTTTGGAGTAGATTTGCTTTACCTAACTCAAGGTGTCAGCTTCTTAAGTCTCAGCAAGTCATACCTGTCCCTTTTTAAGAAAACAAAAAGAGTTTACTGTATTTGGAAATAAATCAAGTACCTCTAGAGTGAAAGTTGAGAAAGGCTGAGAAAAGTTATTTGGGATGAAATCTCTTTCCACAGAGTATAAGTTTGGCTGTGCAGAAGCTGACGACCAGCCAAGAGCTAGTTATTGTCAAATATTATCAAATTTGCATAGAATATAAGACTATTTATTTATGAGAGCATCAGCTTTAATAGATGTGTGGTTTCACCATATAAGACCTGAGGCTTTCCTGTTGGAACGTCGTGCCCTTTCCCATTGTAGTTGTTTTTGAAGGACAGTAATTAGTTTACAACATATAGAGCCAAATGATGTGTCTATAGCTTACATATTGATTCAGACAGTGATTTACAAAGTCAAGATTCAGTTTTATGATGTAATGTAATTCCGAAACCTTTTGCACCCTTTTTTTACTCTTTTTGAACCCTTTTGTATTTTGCAATTTCAGTTTTCCAGTGCAACTGACAGAAATTTGGCAATAGCATATGTTTTGTAGTTTTGTCTTGGAAGGATAAAATGAAATACATTATAGAAAAAAAAAAAATGTTATAGCATTACATTATTTAGTATTGAAATAGTACAATGTTGTAGGGCCAAGAAATTGAAATAAACCTTGGAAATATTTTACATTGCTTTTTGAGATTCACTGTAATGAAGATAAAAATAAAACCAGAATATATTTCTGTGAATAAACAAAACATAATGGATCAATAAATATCACAGCTTTTGTGCTCTCTAGAATTATAGAAAGGACTTCAGAATCTTGAATACAACCAGCCCTTAGCAGTCAACAATTTAAAACGAGGACTTTCCAAATATAAGCAAAGCAAGAAAGAGACAAAATTCAGCAGTCACTGTCAACCCTTGTACGGAGCTAAAACTGCAGGAAAAAAGCAGGGCTTGGAAAGTATACTTGATTGATTTGTAAGAACTTTTTTTTTGTCATGCTTGCAGTTCTTTCAAAGAAAGAGCATGTGTCTTTCTCAGGTATTTCTTAGTGCTCTGCTCTGTTGCTGAAGCATTAGCAGACTGACAACAATCAGCCCAAAGTGGATTTAAAATACTGTTGTTTAAACATCCTCTGCTTCTGTACATATTGCTCATTCTGCATGTTGTAAATGGAACACAATTCTCCTTTTCTTGAAAAGTGTGTTCTTAGCATAAACTAGATGCCTGCTTTTCTGATTTGGAACATCTAAACTCTCACTTCATGAACAGTCATGAGTCAAAAAACTGAAGAATATTATTGGCACGTTCTGAGTCATATTGCTATTTTAATATCTACACATTACACTTGCACAGATTCTCAGAAGAGAATGAATTACCTCCAGACCGAAAAAGAAAAAGAAAAAAAAGAAAGAAATTGAAGACAGAAAGAAAAAGAAATAATGCATGGTAGATGTTTTCTTAATATTCTAACTCAAACTTTATATAAAAACTTTCTGAAAATGTATTTTTGATTACTAACAGGTTTTCTATAGCCATCATAATAGATGTGTCTAATGAATTTATAAAGGTTACACAGAATTTCATTTATCTGGATTTACTGTGCTTAGATACAAGGAAAGATCAAGGAATTCATATTGGTTGCATATAATGAGCTAATCAGGCTTTAATGAAAATCAACAGTTATTAGATAATCAGTTCAGCCTGGTGACTATTGGTCTGTTATTGCAGGACAAGAATAATTAAAGGGCACTTACGGTATGGAAAAAATGGCAGCCAGAAACTGATGTCCCTATAGAAGTCTCCAAACAACAGACATTTAATAGCCCTTTATATGTTACTATAGCAACACACTTTGATAATTTGTTCTGCCCACACTGTAGTAAAACAAGGGGCACAGGGCTCCTCAGAAAGTGCAATCTCCTTTAAGCAGATCTATAAGCATTGCAGATGAACAGAACTCTAAACATTCCTCCATGAATATTCATGAACTAAGTTGTTTTTTGTTGCCTGCCTAGTCAGCAGTCACAAAACACATGGTGTGTGTTGGCAGCATCTTGCCTAGGTAGAGGGCTATGGACTGAGGCAATGGCAGGAACCAGGACCTGTGAGGCTGACTGACATTTCCATCTGTAGAGAAGGCTGGTAATTAACAGGAAGGAGTGTGCCTGCAGCATTGCACCATCTGCTAGGGAAACGGCTCAATAAGAAAGGAGCTGGATATCATCTCAGTGGTGGCTCGATCTGGTTCCGACATGAGGCTGGGCATCTGTTAGCTGAGGAGATAGGCTATTAGGAAATTCGACTGGGAATGAACAACATGGAAAGAGCACTCTGACCTAGCCCATAAAAGCATCTCTTCAGAAATGAAGTCTTTTTATCTTACTTACACAAGTCTTCTGAAAATGGTTTGCTGAGGGACCATTATGGATCTGTTTGAAGTAACACAATGGTTTCAAAAATGCTGCTTAATTCCAACGCAAAATTCTTGAAATCAGGATACAGCTGTCTTCTTTTGACAATAGAGTTAATTTCAGAGTGAGGATATGAGGTTAAATTCCTTCTTCTGTTGTTTGTTTTTTCGGGACAGGAAAGAAAATTAACTTTTAAGTATTGTATAGTTTAACTCTCAGAACACAGTAAATCTGGGATACTTAAATGGAAAACACACAGATCATGAAAGCACAAAACCGTGTCATTTTAAAATGCAGGATTGTGCAAAACACAAAAGTAAAAAAGGAAACTGATGTATGTCAGAGTGTATATATATGGATACAAATATGTATATGAGTTTCATAATAAACTCCTTTTTTTTCCTAATAAGAATTTAAATGGCTTGTGCTTTTCAGAAAGAGATTTTCAGGTATGAGTTTTGTACCTCAGGGTGTTAAGATAGGTTAGTTCTTTGGGCTAGGAGATTGATGAATATACCCAGTTATGTAATTTAAAATATTCAGAATGTAAATAGTACTAGTAACGGCTTTTAAAACACAATAAATTTTAGTGTTCATGGAAATGAGGGCCTGATGTTCCTCAGACCTCTGCCAATGTACAGATTCAGTAAAAGTTGAGCAAATTTATCTTTCTGTTTGCTGACATTCTTGAAATGGCTTTAGGTGAGGACCAATCTTTCAAATTTTTCCCCTTTGGCCCATAGCACTGAAAGCAAATGTGCCCATGTTGTATGTGTAGCAGCACACTCTGTTGGTATCATCAGTGGTTACATTACATCAGTGCCTACGACGCAAAGCAATCCTGGGCTGTGATTGTGCACCTAGAGTGCCCAGACACCTACTGAGTTGCTGTAACTTAGCAAGTTGAACAGTGACAACTGTCAGAGCGTGTTTTATCATCTGTTAATGGCATATGTGGGATTAAGTGTAACTCTCACTGACAGCAGGATAAAAGAACTCCAATCTTGCTGCATTTGCAGACTGAGAGCGCCTGCACAGGTACTATGGTTGGGCTGCTCTTTGCTTAGACTGTGGCAACTTGGTTGTATGTCAGAGTCATAAGAGTGACTTTAGTAAACCGTGTGAGTTTTCCAGGCTTTGTTTACAGTCAGTGAACAGAGGCAGTACATCCAATAGACAATTCTGGTGTTTCAATGGGTTGATGCAACTACGTGTCAAGCTTAAGCCTGACACCTACCTTTTAAATGCCTGTCTCATGGAAATACCTACATGCATAAATAACTGCTGAGAAAATGAGCTCACATCAAGAGCCAGGCAAATAAGCTGAATATCCAACTGTTTCTTATTATGGGAGCTTAGAACATGAAAAGGAAGGATGGTACATCCCAGAAAGTGACAAAGGTGTTTTGCTATTTTATTTTTTTTTATTTTTCTTCTTAGATTTTAAGCTATTTTCTTTGCAAAAATAATTTTATATTTTTTTCTGGAAACACTAATGAACATTTGGCTTTTCCTGATAATAATAGGAACTGAATTGGTATTTACATTTCAACTCCATCCCTTTCAAGGGGAAACTGAAACCCTGTAGGGTCTAATCTCCTAGGAACTCAGAAACCAGTTATATGTAATGCAATTTTAATAACAAATACTAGCACCGTATACCTTTGCAAAGTGTGTGGTGTGAAAGACTGAAAGGCCACAGTCTAAGCAGTGACTATGGTCAAGACACACAGGTTTTCTGCTACCATTTCTGTCAGTATCTTTTTCTTAGCCCTGCAAATTAGAGTTCTCATGAGTTACTCTCATCTTACAGAGCTCCCTACTAACAAAACTAAGGCAACAACATCCGTGTAGTAAAAATCAACAGGCAGCCGGAAAAGCAATTTTTATGCACTCGGGCTAATCATGCAGAAATCACCATTGTCTGTCCTCAGTGGTGGAGGGCTGACAATTGAAGGCTGATCTAAAGCCAGTAAAATGGGCAAACCTTTTTTTTTTTTCTGGTTTCCCAAATATCTATTTTCTTGACAGCAGGTTCCTCACTATTCAATCAAGGGCAATATGTCTTCAGTCAACAATTTTCCCTTTTTTTCTTTTCTTTGTGTGTGTGTGTATGTGTATAACACTGTTCTTAAAGCTCTTTGCAGCTGGTTGTCATCTGAATGACTGCCAATAGCCTCTGAGAGCACTACCCCCTCCAGAACACATCATTTGGCTCTCTGAGATTATTTACTAGTGAAAGCTCCACATACACGGAGTCAGTCAGATGTGACTCTTGGAGGAAAGAGATGGGTGTGGTTGTGGCATTTTGGGAAATGACTTAGGAGATGAGGCAGAAATATTGCTCAGCACGTGAGAGGATGTATCCTGCTGTGGTCTGAAGACATGTGCCAAGGCAGGGCAGACCAAGAGGGCCCAGAGGAGAATGAATTTCTGATCAGCAGAGTCCTAAGACAACAGATGGTTTACCTACAATGCAATATAGCCTTTCGGGCAGAGGATTTGGTGATGGGATAGCTGAGAAAGTGGTGATAGTGGAAAGGAAACGATGCAAATCCTTTTGAAATCCACAGAAGGGTAAATTGATTTCATTGGGCTTTCTCCTAGGCCTGAAATGTTTACCTCTCAGTAGAAATGATTTTAAACATACCTCCGTAATTGTTTAGTTTTATATTAATTGGAGGTAAATAGCTTCAGTCCCATAAGATTTGAGAAGTGTACTAAGTAAGAATTCATTTAGGTTTAATTGCTAAAAGGCTGAGATTCAGCAATGAGCTGTTAAACCCACCCACACAGTCACACTAATGCACATCCCAGCATCCAGTTCCTACCTGCACACACGGTGTCTTACTCTGTCCAGTGAGATGAATCCACAACTTGTGGGTCCTGAAATCATATTTAATGCTAAACTTTAAAGCATTCTCCAAGGGAAAGTTTCAGAACTTTGGAAGCCCAGAATGCCAGTTTGCTCTTCCCTGAACTGAAATAGGAGCCACCTAATCACCGCAGCAATAGTGCTCTGAGTTGATACAAAGGAAGAAAAATAAATATCATTATTCATTATTTGAATGTACAATCCTTTCAAACACATCCAAGGATGTTATGTCAAGAAACAGAACACTACCGTTCAGAACAAAAGAGATTTTTGCTGCCTTAACTCTATGGGATAAATATGAAGAACTGAGTCTGTATCAGATAACACTTGAAAGATAGTAACTCCAGCTACACTGCCTGAAAGGGTTAAACAGCTCTGCTTGCCCAGTATCCGAGCCCTATTTTTATAAACACTTCCAGAAAATTATAAGTTTAACCCAAAGAAAGAGATGGGCAGTACAGTTTCAATCCCATCATAAAGATTCCTGGCAAAATGACTTAGGCAAGTACAGTTTCTCCCAGGTTAGAATGCCACAGAAAATAGGATGGGCATGCAGCCAAGATCGGGGGCTTTTATTCAGACTCAAAAGTCCAAATTCTTCTTAGCTTAATAAAACATTCTGAACTCTCCTTCAGAAAGCCCCTGTGCAGTTCGTAAGGGCTCTGCTGGAGAGCAGGCCTTTGGGGGCACTGTGGAGGAGAGGGTCAAGTGGCATGGCAGGATGCTGCGAGTCTATGGTGCATTGGCAGAGCTGCCTGGGGAGAGTTTGCACAGCACCTGCCTGCACCATAGCTGGCTCCAGCCTGTGTCATTAGCCACTCGTTTCATAAGCATTAGTCAGCCATAAAATTATAAAGGAAATAAAAGGGGAAAAAAAAAAAAGAAGAAGCAAACCATAATGTAACAGAACAGTGAAGGGAGAGGGATGGTATTGTGCAAAACTTTAAAATACTTTAACTTCAACATTGAAGTCCAGCCCCTGCAGATACAGTGAAACAGTTTGTGTGCATAAAAGCACTTAACTCTACAGAGAAGGTATCCATATATGCACAAAGCTTCCAGTGCTACAGAGGATGAAAAGGGGAGGAAATAAAAGCTGAAGGTTTACTCTACAGTGGGCACACAATGCTCAAAGGCCACAGCATTTGGAACACGTTGAAGTCAGTGTGATTCTCAATATTCTTCATAATGAAGAAGAGGGGTTGTTTCTCTCTCTTTTTTTTTTCCCTCTTTTTTTTTCCCCGCTTCCCTCAGTCATACTACTAATTATTTAGTGGTCTTTCAAACCTTTTGTAATCTCGACTTGAGAAAGCACTGAAAGATATTAATTCTTAGCCATGTGTCTCATAAATGAAGGCCATTCTGCTATACTTAATGACAAGGCTGAGGCAGCAAGATGTCATTTGCTTTTTTCTCGGTTTTTAAATTGCTTTCTAAATGAACTACAGCTGTGAGGGCCAGGTGCTGTGATCCCTTTAGAAAGATCAGGAAATGATGAAATCCAAAATTTCAAAGTGTGATGGATGTCAGCTCCCGATTTGGTGTGTGTGTGAGGTCACCCCCATGCACCTGGTGCTATCTCCACAGCAGAATCACTTTACTGTGGAAAAAAAAAAAAAAAAGATGCACATGTCGAGTGTAAGAGTAACAATATGAGATGCAGTTTATAATTATCCCTTTGTTTTCTCCTCATCGAGATGGAAATGACGGATATACAGTGTGTGTGCTTCTTGTTCTAGGTGCTGTGTAGTATATTAACACAAGTTTTTATTTAAAATAACCAACATGGCTGGGCAGTGAGTTGAGCAGCCACCACACAGGGAATGCGATGTTAGAAAAATAAGAGCTCGCTGACTAACTTCACTTAATTAGAAATCATAGCTGCAAGGTCAAGAAGTCCATTAGCTAAAATTTATTTTACAGTACATGGCTTGGAAGGTGACTGAGGTGCACTAGAGCAAACAATGCTTTTGTTGCAGTTACTCAAGGCTTTTCGTCTGAATCTGTGGTAATTCAAGAAGATTGACTGAGCCTTTTAAAATGCACTGTTGAAATATTATTACTGTCTTTACTGAAGACACAACTTGATCCCAGCACACAGCAAGCAGGACACCCTCTCAGGAAAATGCATATAAACCACAGACACGTGCCCTCTGATACTGTAATTTGACATGTCACTGTGTTGCAGTGGTCGCTGCAGATTCTGGGGTATTTGTGGACATTGCCAACTGCTTCCCCCATTGAGCTTCTCTTTGTTCATTGGCCAAACTGCTCCTCTGAATCAGCACAAAGGCTTACCCACTCTGGCAAGCCACCAGAAAGATGTGGTCCACAAAACACAAGAGATGTCAAATTCAGCCTCTGGACTGTCCAAATGCAGCACAAATAAAACCATACAGAGACAATATTCTTTGTTGTGTAAGGGTACATGGCACCTTCCACTGAATTTTAATAACAGAGAAGTAAAAAGTAAAAGAGTTGTACCCCAATTTTTCCAGTGACTGGAATGCTTTTGTTGCAGATTAATCCTTTTTGAAAAATGCATAGCTGTACATTAAACACATCTAACTACTGGCCTTCATTAGGAGCATAATCTCAGATCTCTTAAGCTTGTGCATTTTCACACTGGTTTAGAAACTTTCTGTGAGTAGGATTTTGACTTCCTGTACATTGTCATCATTAGGAAAGCATAGTCAAAGTAATGCGCAGAAATGTGAATAAAAATTAAATTACTGAGTGTAGGTGGAAACATCAGAACAGGGCTACCAGATCCTTGAAATGAATGACTGGGATGTTAGCTTCACAAAACACTGTATTTATTACCTGTGGTGAAAATTCCTAGTTTGCTAGAATTTTTCTGCATTGATTAGAGTAACATCACAATGTGTCAAAGAACTTTCTACAAAACTGCCAACGCAGACAAGCAGTTTTAGGATTCTTATAATAGGCCTGAATTAAGTAAATCTGGTTACTTCTTGTCTGCATTACAAAAAAAAAAAAGGAAAAGTTTTGAAACCTGAGTCACACAGTGGGCAAGAAATGCTCATATTTTATTTGATAAGAAAACAGAACACTCTTATTTTGCCTAATCCCATAACTTTTATGGGATGTCAAATCAAATTATTGTCAGAAGTTCTCATCACATATCTACTCACAGATTTCCAAGTGAACCACATACCATGGATGAAGAACTACAAGGAAGTCTTCAATCTGAAGGACAACAAGGAATTGTTCCTAATTAAGAAACAGTGAGTTACAGATACAAACTTTGGGGTTTTTTTTGAATCTACAGAACATGTAGACCCAGACTAGCTTCAAGTTTTCTAGATTTACAAAAAGATCATTTGACCATTGAGATAGATGACAGAAGATAGAATTATTAAAGTAATGGCAGTTTCTGGACTGCTGTCCACTAGGTTGTGATCATTACAAAAGTGTTTAAAAAGACAAAGATAGGCAGAAATAGACACTAAACAAAATCCCTGGATTGAGATGCTCCTGGTTTATGGGGCTGTCAGTGTTACAAAACTAACTAATTGGTCTTCTTAAGACCAATTTTGGAAATGTCGATTTATCTGTATGAAAGTCTGTATCAAAACACCAGATTGAGATTTCATGTGTCTGAAACCTAGATTCAAAGTCTGTGGTTTGAACCTATTTCTGTGTTTCTGTTGGTTTGGTTTGGAGTAGACCTTGTAAGAAATTAAACTCACAGATACCTTGTGTAATGATAAACGAATTAAAATTTTTAAAAAGAAGAAAATAACACTGCACCACCATTCAATCTGATTGGAGCAAATCAATTGTTAACCCCTGGGGAGCCACTATTTTTTCCAAGGCAGCTACAACAAACACCTTTATCCATCCTCGTGTTTCTATTCTTTAATGGCTTTATTGTAATTAAAATGAGTGGGATTTGTAATGGTAAAGTTTTATTTAAAATTACTTGGTTTATATAGTTTCAGGTATTTACATTGTTAAAATATTTTTGTCATATTCAGTTGTAATCCTTTGATGTAGGAGGAGAGCAGGGGGAGAGGAGTCTTTTGTAGACAGGTTTGAGTATATGGTTCCATGGATCAGCTATTTGTTAATTTTATGCAGGCTGTCTCCAGTTTCTGCATCTCACAGTTTGGGCACAACAGGAGGTGACACTGTTAAATGTTACTCTTTTCACTTACTTTTTTTTCCTCTAGCTGAACATAAACATATCATTACACAGTTACACTACACTATATTTAGAGTTGATTTTTAACTATCTATTAGATAAAAAGACTAGAGCTGAGCTAAAATACCTGGAATGAACTGGGATGGTCTAACAGAATGGCACTACCCACAGAAATTCTGGTGTGAGTAAGGTATTTCAACACGATGATGATGCTATCTATTTCATTTACTACTGAGACTTCTCTGATGTTCATGGAAAAACTAAGCCTGTGTGATGTGGTGAGTGGGGTGGTTGTTATCAATTTGGGTTGTCCAGGTACAAATGGCACGGGGCAAGTGCTATGGGCTCCCTACATGGGAAAGGAACTTTGGCATCAACAGTAAGTCCCTCAGAGTATTTTTTTCCACCCTGAGCACAAGGACTATGTCTAAATTGTGAAATCTGGGAATGTTTCCGAAGTCTGACTTGGCACCTTGGCAGCATCAGAGGGACACCTAGCTCTGCATCTTGCATGTCTCTCTTCAGTATCTAGCTACTTGCAGAGATAACAAAGGTCTCAGGCCAGGAGGGAATCATAAGATATTCCAGCACATCTCCCAGCTTGGATATTCATGGGATGAGACTCAGGAGCATGCTGTGGAGCACATTGGTTCCACTGCATAACTCAACCTGCATGCCTAAGTTTCTGCCAAATTGTGTAGCATTAAAGTCTTTATGAGTTAAGTTATTGCCACTGTAACCTTGGCAAAAGACTTGCCAGACATTGTGTCCTACAGAATAGGGGCGTTCATTCTGAACACATCACAGAATCTTTACCTGCTGGGACCAAAGGAGAAGGCATGAGAAGATGTGTCCACCCATCCCCCACTTGACAAGCAAGTTAAAGAATTAATCTTAAACATGAAATCTTTTTTTCACATCTCATCTGGGCATGATCTGAAGCACAGATTCAAGGGTCAGTCATCAACATCTGAGTTATGTGTTTATGAATCAGACTGGCCAATTCTCCACATGGATCTCTGTGTCCTGCAGGACCTGTTCTGCTTTGTAAAATGATAGAATACACTGAACTTGAGATCTGAGCCCTTCCACATACCGATTCAGTGCTGTAACTGCTGGTATAAAGATCTCTTCAGTTATTCATTTATTTATTTATTTATTTCCCATGAGAAAAAGGTGTACCTGGCTAAGGCATCTAGCTCTGAATGGCTGAAAGTGTTAAAATATGTTCCATGTGTTCAGACAGCTCTCTATGCTCTTCCACATTTGGATACAATATTTGTAATAAAGAACATACCTATACCACTGAAAAATGTAACATTTGCCAGCAGTTCCCATATATCTGACAATACTGTACCTTTCCTCTGTATTCTGAATAAGTATTCTAGACTCACAATCATTTGGTTATAGCTGGTAAGTGACTGATTATTCAATGACTTCTTGATTTCAATTACCTGTTTATCCCTGAGGAAGGGAAAACAACTTTTTAATATACTTAGCAAATTTATTTTGTTGGTGGTCTGTTTCTTACAGTGCAGAGGTTTTCTACATAAAACCTGACAGCTATAAATAACTACACGTACCAAAATAATCTCTAAAGTAATTTCATTAATTCAGATGAGGTCAATTGAAGTATAAATTGAACTCTGTGAAGCTTAAGTAATGTGTCAGACTAGTACAAAAGAAGAGGCATACATCCAAGATCAAACATCTTTCTCTCAGAATCAGACACTTAATGGGGGAGCCCCTATACTGATGGTAACTGTTCTGCTTATGTATCTGAGCTGTTATATATGGTGTTTTCTGTATATTCAGTTTTAAATACACCCTGGAAAGGAAGTGCTACAAACATTGCCTGTTGTAGACATCTGTGCTCCACTCAGAGTCAAGTATCTGAGCGTCCTTACATTGATCCTCAGGCACCCTGAATGAGCTGCGAATGATCAGGCATCCCTGAAGGTCAGGTGTGCTGTGCACAGAGGCAGGTCTGTGTACCTGCACTCAAGTTGCTGATGCAAAACCACATATCATCAAACCATTGTCTTATCTTTGAATGAGAAGAAAAGGATAGATGGACAGATGGATGGATGGATGAGTGGGAAGAAATGGATTAACAAATTATTCTCTTACCCTATACTGAAATCAGTAATAATGAGGATATATGGTCTTTCAGACCATTTTGCTTCTTATTTCATGCTTTTCTTGAATCAAATGAATGGAGAAATCTTAAAAGAAAGAAAGAAAACATATTTTCATTGGACTTAGCTGGCTTAAAGCACGGACATGCAAGTGGAAAGGTATTGAACCATAAGGTATGACTGTATCTAATCAGGACCCCCCACTGCCACACTGAGAAGAGACCTGTTAGGCAATTTCTTCACCATAGAGCTAGTTGGTTCCCATTAGTGGTGAGGACTCTAGACTGTGGACTGCAGATACAAACCTAAACCATCAGAGATCCAGTGTAACAGTTGTAGTTCACATGGGTAGCAGATTTCAGTAGTCAAGGTAAAATTTCTAGTCTGTGTTTTATTAATTACTGGAGCAAAACCACTAACTTTGAAAGTATTACTCAGTGTATTCCTATGTAGAATTTTGGAATATCACTTCTTTCATGTTCCAGCAATGCTGAGAGAGGAAAATGCTTCATCAGAAAGAAGACATCATGAGATAACATACATCTGATTTGTGGAACACTGTTGCATGATTAGAAATTGTAATAAGAAACATTAATGTGTTTAATTTCATGCTGGTGCAGAAACATTGCTGACTAGAAAATGGGAGGTACCCTAGGGCACATTGGCATAAAACCTGTTATCCTACAATATCCTATAGTAATGTCACACTATGAACAGAGGTAGCAATAATTGAGGTCTGACTTCTGTTTCTGAGCCTGGATTTTTTTTAACATCTCACATTTTTTAGAATTAAGAAAGAAACCAGACCATAGTGGGGAGGGAGCTGGGAGTGTAATATTTATCAGGTCTGGTTTCAAGTAAACAAGTCAGTTTAGTCATCTACTTTAGTATCAACAGGGACTGCATTGTTACCTATTGCAAATTTCGGAAGGACCACCTCTGGAAACTTTCAAGACTCTTTTGTGCCTTTTGTGTGCTGAAGTGAATGTACAAGCATGACAAGGACTTCTGCCTTGCTGCAGCAATTTTTTGCTCTATATTCCCACCCCCAAAAACACCATTCTTATTTCTACCTCATATCCACATATGGAAGGTTGTGTGTGTACCTGTGAAATGCAACATCAAATAACAAGCAGAATTCTGTGTTAGAAAAGTTATGACAGAATCCACAGTAGTGACACCTTGTTGCAGGACAAATACAAATGTTCTGACAATGCATAATTTATTATTCAGCCATGTTTCTGTCTAACAATTATGCCACTAGCAAAAAAAAAATAAAAATCCACCACAACAACAACCAAAAAACCCAACTTGCTAGCTAAAGAATTCCAAATAACTATATATGCTACTCTAGTTGCCAGAATGTATAAATTGCTGAAACTTCCTGTTTAGCGATTGCCTTCTTTCTAGTGGAATTTTGAAATGGAGTTAGGCATGGTATATAAAAAAAAATCTATGACCAATTTAGCCCCTCAAGCAGGGATAGAAATCCCGTTTTTCAGACTGCAGTGGGAGATAACTTGCCACAAGATGTGCTGATTGGAACTCTCTGAAGTCTCTGCTTCAGTGACTCCTGGAACAGACAAAAGCTTTGTGCAAATTCAGAGGGGAGTACAAAGCAGGCAAAGGCACTCACCAGCAGCAAAAGACTCTAGAATTTAATAGGGATTTGTTATCTTCTTCCACTGTTTAAAGGAACTCTTGGAATCTGTGTTAATTGCCTTAAAATACAACTAGTGTCTGAGGTTATAGGAAGAGGAGCAGGACCCAATGTGTAGAGGACCATCAGTGCCTCTGTGCTTCCTGGCTGGCTGGAGAGTTAAGAAACAGTGCAATATATAGCAGTATGAACAGTCAAATCGTATGTCCTAACAGCCCTGGAACATGTCAAGACTGTTTTCATGGGTTTTGTCAGCAAAGGAGAGTTCATACTCAGCTTTTGATGCTTATCACACACTAAGAAGCGTGATTTGAAGTGAAGGACAATATTTTATCAAATGAAGAAGCAAACAGCTAAATCCAAAACCTGTACACCAGAACCAAAATCCTGCTGACCCTGAAGAAATCACAGTGAAGCCCTTCCCAAAAACACCAGATTTGCTGTCTGACTGCTAGTACCTTGCTGCACACAGTAGAGGCAGGCAAGATTTGAAAAAAAAAAGAGCTGTAAACAGAAGTCAAATGATTCTAGGATGCAGTTGAGACTGGGATGTGGTTACAAGCTGCCCCAATCCCCAACCTGAGAAGGGTATGCATATACTTGCATATATATCTTATATGTGAAATCTTTACTTCTAAACTGCTATATTGGCCCTTTGATTTTAACAAATCATCTAACAGTTGCCCACTTTTTGGAGCTATAACTCTTTGCATCAAGAAATGGCAAAACCAAACCTGTGTAAATGAAAATAACAGGTATCTGAGCACAGGAAGATGTCTGGGTTAGGGACAAGAGGGAAAGACAGAGCATAACAACTCATTTATATAGGTTTGGGGTTTTTTTTTTTCCATTTTTATATGACATATACTTCAGGTGGGTTCAGACCACTTGCTATGATTATATAAGGAATTTGCTGTTCTAAAAGATAAATACCAGCACAGTGGAAAAAAAAAAAAAAAGCTAAAATAAAATAATCCAGTATTTTTCATCTCAGAGATTCTTTTTTTTAATGGCAGTATATGTGGACTGTGCTTTTTATAGTGCTCTTCTGCACAAGACTGAAAATTCTTAGCAGATCTGTAAATCTGATAATAAAATGTTTATTCAGGGTAAATTGAGAAATATAGAATATGTTGCAACTTTAAATATGTATTTTTGTATATACAATAAAAATAGTCTTTTATACTTTTTTTTTTTTTTTTACTGGTTACGTTAATTTCTAAACGGTTCTTTAATTTTTTCAGAAATGAGGAAAATTCAGAAAAATATACCAGTTTAAAATCTGGAAGACCAAATTCACTTATCATGATAGAAAGCAGCCATTGGCTCAACTGAACAAAAATAACTCAGGCAGTTAGCTCTCACCAGCTTGCACACTCTACAGATATACTCCGTTTACTACTTTATATCCAACTGCCAAACCCACCTGGGTTTCAGATGGGGCATTTGCTAGCTATGTTAATCATAAGCTTCACTCAATTCCCTATGCCATCCCATCCGCTCAACAATTCCTGAAAAAAAACAAGGAAAAAATGGTACAGTGTGTATTGTGTCGTGGTGTGTTAACCTAAATGCTACATTAAGTGGAGAGCATATTAAGAAGTATGTCAGACAGTGTTTCCTTCTCATTGTGATCCCCACAACAAGTTGGGTAGAAGTCATATATTCTCCATTCAAAAGCCTGAAATAGGTGTCCTGGGTAAGGCAGGATCGTATTCGGTTTTTATGAAGTATCTTTCACAATGAAGTCGTCTCTAAGCACTTATAGAAATACTGCAAATGCTGTTATTTTAAAGGCTTATTTATATACTTTACAGTTCCACAGGCTATTTTGTGGAGCTTGCAGGATGCTGCAGGTCTTCACACAGATGATACAGAGACAGTGACTTGTCCTTCTTAAGATCTCATTATGTGAAGCATTACCTCATCCTCACCCTTCTCCAAGGTCCTAGTGAGCCAAGAGTCTTTACCCAAGCAGTCTGTAGGAAGGAGATAGTCTTCCCACCCTCTGGGGCATGTTGTGTTTCCAGTCTTTTTGCAGGAAGCTGAACTTGGTAAGTTATTGATATGTTTGTCAGGAGTTCCAGCAGAACAGAGATACCTGTTGCCTAGCACTACCTTCAGAATCCAGATGAAGTGGCAAGGAACCAATCAGCTACTGGGTCATTACTGCAGAAGCATAGAAAATAAAGTTTCGTTTTGTGTATGACAAACCCTGCTTAGTATGAGAAAAATCCCTTGTTGCGTTTTGAACGCAGCAACACAAAGGCTGTATTGTCTCCCTGGGTGAAAAATGTGTCTCCTGAGAACTCCAGCACTGACCAGGAGATAATAAGTCAATGTAATGACAGCAGGGCAATAACTAATGTTTTAACTGGGTAATGTGCATTGTGTGTTTTCATACATTAATGAACATCATGAGTGATCCTGTTTCGAGAAATAAGATTACATCAAACCTTCTTGATGCAACCTCCACTAGGTTGTCTCCTCCTTAAGGCTAAGGTTGCTTTTTGTCAGGTTTCAGTGACTGAAAGCTGTCTTAACTTTGTCAGCCCAAGTCCAGCTGTTTCCCATAGCTAACAGTCAGACTTCCTTCACAAACTGAAGGGCTGAAAGAGAGCAATGATATTTTTACAGAGTTCCCAAATCAGTCTTGGTGCTTCAGAGATGGCTCTATGAGCTGAAGATGAGCAGTATCAACTGCAGACTTCTGTGTCAGAGTTAATTTTCCAGTCTTCCTGGAGAAGAACGGTTGTATATGCATCCCTCTCCAGGCACCTGCACAGGATGTGGGCACACTCAAGGACAGGAAGGCTTTCTGTTCCCCAAATATGCAGGTGTGTGCAATGTCAAGCGTCAGCTCTTCATTTTCAGGATCATTTCATAATGCATACACAGTGCAGTTTTGCTGGATGTCAGCAGTCTGAAACTGTTTCCTCACCATCAGAGTTGTGGGAAATACAAATGTATATGGGCAGCTCTGATGGATGGTTACTCTGTAGTTCTTTCAAGAAGGGGGATTATTTGCATTTTGTGTTGCATTCTCCAAACCACATCCACAAAGCCTCCTGCAAAGAAGGGAGGGTTCGATGGGAAGACTGTGTATTGAACTTAAATGTGGCTAAGGAAGGAGTTATTTTTACTTCATTTACAGAAATATGAGCCAAATAATGAGAAGTAAGGCAACGGTTGATGGCTCACAATTTTCCAGGTCGTTGTTTATTTTGGTATTTCTTTCACAGGATAATTGTGGACTTCCCTACATAGGTAAAAACGAAGTGAGCAGCAGAGAGAGCTAAGATCAGGTTAAAACTCAAATAAAGAGAGGCAAGTGAAACGGTGAAAAATAAGAAGCAGAGAAGCTAAGCATATTTAAAGTCATAAGCAATTAGTAGTTACAAGATACGATAAAACAGAAGTAAGGACTTTGCCATGTAATATTTATGTGGTTCTCTGTAATTGCTTCTAAGCTTGATGCTAGTGTTTGGGGTCTACTTCTTTTCCTAATCCTGCATAAATGAAATTTCATTCTCCCTAGTATCTCATTTACAACCTTCTGTATGTGAGGACCCTTAAGTAAATATGAATATATATTAGAAAAATAATGCATTTAGAAGCTAATTATAGTGCTATTTAGATAGTAATTTATTGCTACATTTATGCTGTTTCTATATTTGTTTACTTTATAGCTTAATTATGTGAGTCAGGGGTGGTCTACTCCTAGCACAACGAGGGCCAGATGGAGATTTTTGGGCCCTCCAACTGAGCATGTGACATTCCTCCCCTCACAGCTGCAGCCTGACACAGACGTTTGGCTGGTGCTGCTGTTGCCAGAGAAAGGAGATGTTTTCGAGGAGGCAAGGAAAAGAGTCCACTCTCCCTCCCACAGGTGACATTGGCAGCTTTGCTCCCTGTGTTGATTGTGTCAGGAGCAGGAGATGGCTTTCAGCTGTTTGCACTGCTTTTGATGAATGAATATACTCCTCCTCTCTTCCAGGGGAAATACTTTGCCCCGGATGGCGATGTTCAGTGTGGCACCATCTAACCGAGACAGCAAGACCACAAGTCCTTCCTAAAAATATTTTATTAGAAGACTGTGAGCTGAGTATATTGTGTTGAGAGTTATATTGAAATTGAAGAAGCTCTCTTAAAACAGAGCAAAGCAAACCAGACCAATGAAAAATATCCAATCTAAATAATTTCTATGCTATCCTTCAGAAAATCAGTGATCATGCATGAAGGTATAACACAGCAAAGATATGATATGCTACTGATACGTTAATATAAGAACTTCCAACATAAATCCCCCAAAATTACTCAGGTTTTAATACTGTATTTAACAAAGAAGTGGCTTTACTTAGAGAAAAAAAGAGGAAATATTCTGAATTATATGTCCCTCTTCCCAGTTCAATAAGCCTACTTTCTCCTACCAATGGGGTGAAAAGAGTGAATAGAAGTTGTTACTGATGTTTAGGCTTTAGGTGTATACTTGAAGAAAAGACTATTTTTGACAAACCATTTATGTCTTTTGATATATAATTATGGTATAGCTCAGTCTTTCTCATTGTAAAACTTGAACTGAGGATGAGAATAAAACCAGATGAAGGCTTCCAGATATATCTATCCAAAATGCCTTCCGTGTGAAACAATCCATTCTGAAGTCCTCAGAAAGTTCTACAGCATCATTTCATGTCCCTGACTCATCTCTGGTATAGATTAATCTGTACCATCTAGACAAATGTAGAATTTTATAAGAAGAAGAGGAATTATCCCAATTTTACCTTCAGTTTGGCAGGAAAATTATAACAATTATAAATCGCTCCTTTCTGTCCCTGAAATCTTCACTTCAGCACATCACTGTAGGGAAGGCAACGAGTTCTGTGGCCATCAATCCCTTTTATGTCTCTCCACAGACACATAGGCATCATACTGGAGCTCAAACTATGTTGCTGGCTGAAAAAGGTAATTGGTAAATCAAATACAAAATGAAATCACTCAAATACTATCCACCACCCTCATTTAAGCAAGCAAGTTATTGCTGAAATTCACTCTTCACCTTTTACCCCATGCATATATACAACCCAACAGTTCCTTCTTAATCTTCCTAACTTCTTTCCACCTCAGATACTCACTCCTGTGGGTACCATCTCCCTCATTGCATGACCTATAAATTGCCTCCCTGTACTTCCTTCTTGCCTGTGGTCCTCTACACGGTCTTCTTCCCATGCGTGCTCTGTTCTGTGTGCTCAACCTCAGGCACTGGACAGCAAAATTTTCACAGCCACTACTTCCTTGCTCTGTGAATGCTTTTTCTGATTCCTACACATACGGTACTTTCTGGACTGACTGGATCTCTGGCTGTCAGTGATCAAAGCGTCAGTTGCTGTTTATTTCCTCACCTCCTCAATTTGGCTCCTGGGACGATGTTCCAACAGACGTTTCAGAGAGACAGAAAAAACAATATCCTATTAAACTAATGACCCTTGGCTCTGCTATCTACAAATGAATGCAGGCACAGACAAACACCCAGTTTTCTACTGAGGGTCTGTGCACGACACTCTTATGTGTACTTTCCAACTATAAAATGTGTGTATATAACTTCAAGAAAATTTTTTATCATTTGCATTTAACAGTAATTATTCCAATGTAACTACGGCACTCCACTAATTGCTTTCTGGTTATTAAGAATATTAATAAAGTTAATGTTCAGATTTTCTGGTAGACAGCACTGCTGGCTCTTCTGTTTATTCTTTTCAGAGGGCTTCTCTAAAGAAAGAGTGAAGCCTTTTTATTACAGTTGCTTTTTTACAAAATCAAAAATCTGGGATAAATCTGTTGTGACTAGCTATTGACAAACCAGATTTTCTATTCAGAGCAGCAATGGCTTCTTTCTTTAGGGAAACATAGCTGTAATGTGTCACAGATTCTACTGTATCTTCATGTCCTACAATCACCCTACTGATCAAATATTCCTGGTTTTTGTATCAGCAAATGGTTTGTCTACTACCAGCTTGCTATTTACTAGGTAATATTTAATACATATGCATTAAACACACTTTCTGGGAGGAAGCCTTTAAAGGCTTTATTTTACATTATTTTTTGAGGGATGGTAGAGACAATGGCTAAGACAAAAATAGTGAAGAGAGCTTGTGGGAACTGGAAAGATCAAGATTAAAAACTTTGTTTCATCCCCATGGAACAGAATAGAGGAGTAGGGATGCAAAAAGAGCTCCCTGGGATGTGGTTTCAGTGTGAAGAGTGTAGTCTGAAGCAGAGAGGAAGATATTTGCATAGAAACAGCTGTTGAATGTGTATTTGAATTAGCCAGTGAAGTGAGGTGACATGAAGTGAGGTGAAATGAGGTGAGGTGAGAAAGAAAGGGACTCAGTGATTTGTTGGACTTTATAGGGGGATTAAGGTAGCTGCACTGGGGCTCTGTAGAGGAAAAAAGTATCATAGGAAGAATAAAAAGTTTAAGAGAAGAAATAAAAGAAATAAAGTAATGGAAGCCAACTGCTGGTAAGATTTTGAGAGAGACAATTATCAGGTAAGAGAAGGGTAAGGGCTAACGTCAGGTCAGGGTGAGGATGAGATACTCTAGTGGAGTTCCAGTTGAAAGGTCAAAAGCACTAGAAACTTTGTTAAGAGCAGATCCCATAGAGTGCAGGAAATTAGGGGAGGCAAGAGATGAAAAAACATAGTAAGAACAAATCTTCACAATTAATGTTAAGAATATATTCTGAGATTTGAAAAATGAAAGAAAGTGAGAATCACAGTTGGAGAAGCAGAGGAGTTCACTCGACAGTTTTCTGAATTTATTTTTATATACTTTCAAATTTATTAAGCAAGTAGAAACTGGAGAATGTATTTATTGTGAAGGGAAAGAAGTACCAGGTAGAGACAGGGAGACTGTAATAAAGCAGTGAAGGGTAAGAGCAGCCATGGTGGAATTCAGAAAATGGATCAAGTAGGGCAATAGAAATGGATATGTGAGGAGGCAAGGTATCAACATTTGAGGGGTGCAGACATCAGACATCTCTATTTGTGACTGAAAAACAGAGGTCCCGTGGTTGAAGGGAAAGGGAACGGGAAAGGGAAAGGAAGGAGGAGCTCAAATCATCCAGTATTTGTTAGTTTTCTCCTGGAAGAAATCCCAGCTACCACTGGGAAAGGCAAAAATGCTTGCTTTGTGAGAGCTCATTCCTCATAGCTGTATGTAAGTAATACATACAGCACAAAAACTAAACAAAACATCGTGGAACATAAAATCATCTCTAAAAAACACAGAGAAAACAGATTTTATAAGATCAATCAAGAGCTTGTGCAGGTGATCTAACAAAAATTATCATTGCTTGGATAAATGTGCCACTAAAACATGTACTAAAGTATAAAAACACAGGTCATTGTTCACTGTTTCCAAGGCACTTCTCATATGGAAAAGCAAATGAGAGATCATGAGAATGGCTTTAGTATGATTGTTGATTCATGCCAAATTAGGTTTTTAATCTATGCATAGGGCTAATATTATTAAAACAAATAATTTATCCTCGAATACACTACTGCTTTGTTTAACTTCGAATGATGTCCTTTACCAACCACTGCTGTGCCCCTATCTTTTAACAGGGTTTCTTTTGGCACAGTTCCTTGTTTGTTGAGTAATAGATTGATATACTTGCAGGGAATGGAAGAAAGATGTGCTGCTGTACACTACTAGCATACACCCTGTGGTATTTTGAATACACTGGAAACACCAGCTAATGATAACTGGCTGTGATTAAATCTTTCAGGGCTGTAAGGCTGAATAGCATCATTTGGGAGAAAAAAATCTCCTTCTAAATCACAGCAGAAAAAATGCAAGAGAGGAATACAGTAAAAGATTCTGTTCCTTAGTGTGTTGTATGTATTCAGCATGTATAGAAGGTAACGTTTAAAATGATAGTAGCATTTGGTCTAACCGTTTACCAACAGAAGATGCTTCTGAGACATTTCTGCAGATGGTTACCATTTAGTATCTTTTAACAGGGGAATATTTTATATGATAGCCTTGTGTTTCTCACACAAAGGGCACTAATTATACAGCAGAGATGAATAAAGCAGCTCAGATAAGGAACATATCAAATTCATATCCTGTGCTACCCAAGAAATCTGATAGGAGATGGAATTTATTTCCATGATACAGATCACAGTTACAAAAAGCTTTTCACTCATTTCTGGACAGAGTAAGGGCACTGGCACATGAAAAAAGTTACAGCAAGGTAAGCTATGGTATGATTTTAAAGCCCATCAGCTTCCAATGTTGCTTCACTGGGTGCTTCAGTACAAAATCTTACAGCAGAGCAGAGGTAAAACATATTAACCACCTTTGACTCAAGAGTATGTGAGCTCCCTTGCACACAGGTAGTTCCCACAAACTGGGTTGTTTGCTGTGTACCTAGTTGTTTGCCCATAGCATCAGCCTCCTCTGCAGCTAATGATTAACAAAATGTCTGCATTTTCTCTCTATGTTGAAAATAAAAAAATTCAAAAGAAAAAAAAAGAAACACAACACATCATTTAGAGGAAACTAGTCATGAATACACACCTAAAAAACTAAAAAACCTAAAACTGTCTGTAGCAGGTGGGTTCATTAGGATCTCAGACTGCATGGCCTTTCTGCTTCCACAAACACTTTTAATTATCAATTTATTTGTCTTCTGAAGTGGCTTGTTAGGCATTGGAAATGGATTAATCCACAGAGCTGTTCTGAACTCCTTCTGGGCTATATTTGGATATTTGGCCTGGATCTTGGTAACACAAAGATCCTATAAGGCACATACTTCATTTGGGACTCAACTACCCTAATCCTCCTCCCATAAGATACAGTGTGGCCCCGCTCCATGAGTTCTCTGGAACCTGAAGAATTTATAGAAAACTTATTGAAAATCCATTCTGTCTAGGAACTCTTACAGCATATATTTAATATCTCCAAATCCTGGAAAGAAGTTGTGTTTCAGCACAAAGAATGGTGATTTTGGGCTGCATTGGACTTGTGGCAGCATTCACTCTGTGCCCACTCTCCATGGCCCTGCACCCAGACAACACTGCACCAGGTCTTACAGTGGTCACTCACTCATGAAGTTCTATTGTCTTCATTCTTAATAGTTGGAACTTGGTTTAAAACCCTGAATATGAGGTTTATATTCCTTCCCATTATCTATTTTTAACATTCACTGTTACAACTCAGCATATTCTCAGTATTCATATAAACATTCTGCTCCCCACTGACTTTTGCTAAACTTCTAGCCTTAGTGGTACTTATTGTCAGTGATTTATGAAGTTTAATTGCACATTGTCTTTTTTCCCCCCTTTTATACATATTAAATTGGCTGTCTTATAATATAATCCAGTGTACTAATCTGCCACTGTATTAGTTTAGTGTGTTTTATCCTTTCTGAAATTCTTCACTGTCCCTCTGGATTGGAATAAAACATAAATAAATTCATGTTATCTGCAGATTTTGCTATCTCACTACTTGACCCCATTTCTGGGTAATTAATAAGTATCTTAAACCATTCCTTCATCTCTGAATCTGCCTTAAAACCTTTTGTTGTTTATGTTTTATTATCATGTATCTCCTGCTTTCTGACTCCGAGCTACTTCTGGAAGCATAACAATACTTTGCATCCTTGTCCTTGTTTGTAACTGAATTTAATGCAATAAATTATCACAGACAGAGGAGAACATATTTCCATGAAACATATAGATTCTTCTGAGAGATGTCCATTCATCACAATAGGATAAAGTCACTAGTAACTTATCTTTGTTTTGGACTTTGAGTATAAAACAACTGATGCATGTCTCACAAACACATACATATACATACGCTCTTGTCTTGTGCACTCACCTGGCTGCCTAAATATTGGAAATGTACATAAAACTGTTGAGAATAGTTTTACACAGTCCTTGAGGAAAGAGGTGGTTTTCCTTTAATTATTTTGAAAAGTAGCTCTGTATTTCCAGTTTGGGAAAGAGCAACCCAGAGCTTCATCAGCTTTTAATCTATCTTCTAAATATTTTTTTTAATTCTTCTGAGTTTTTCTTTGGTATTTCTCCTCTAAACAAGCATTCGTTGAATCCCAGACTCTGATGCACTGTTACAGGGCCTACCTGTGCATCCATTAGCAGAGGGGAGGGTGATACATGCATTTTGTGTGCTACACTTACATGAAATCACAAAAGCATTAAGAATAGTGACTTAATAAGATTGTAAAAGTTGTGTGAAATCAGAAATAATCAGAGTTGACTTTCATTATTAATTAACAAAAGCTTGATGATTCATATTCCTTTCAAGAAGAATACTCTCCTTAAAACATTCCCACCATTTTCAAAATAATTTTCTTTTCAGACAATTCTCAAATAACCCTGGGAATAAAATATGTTTTTGCTTTTTAGCTATTCCACTTGTTTAGAATGTTACTAAATTTAAAAAAAAACACAAACAAAACTTATAAAAGACAACATGAAAACATAGATTAGGAATTCATTGAAATTCTTTGAAAACATATCTCTTATCTAAAGAGCCATTTTTTCCTCTTTGGTTTAAAATGGTCACGCAAAACCAGTATTAATTTTAAATTACTAACTTGAGAGAGAAATGTAATAAAATGTTTTGCTAATGCTTTGTTATCCTTATGGCTTCAACTCCAGCTCAAAAATGCAATTAATTCTGTAACTTACACTCTGTGGCGGATGTCATTCAAGCTGCGACAGCTTATTGGGTAGTTAAAAGGATAAAATCAAGTAGTCATTCTACTAATCCCTTTACAAGGAAACAGCTTTATGCATAAAAAGTGGAACTTATGTGGTCATTAGCAGATGCTACATCAAGCAACCAAAAATACACACATTTAAATTCTTAAGCACAATCTATGAACACTACACAGATGGTTTCCAAGAAACTGTACCTAAATTGATTACGATAAAAATGATCTGCTGCAATTGTTTCTGTCAAAAGGGAGAACAGAATTTGTCCCAATGTGTCGCTCTGCCCACTCATGCAGAGAACCCAGCTGCTGAGACAGATGTTGCTCTAAGCACTTTATTTTAGGGTCATTAAAATGGTTACAGGGGTTAGTCATTCATTGTTTCATAAATTGTGCTTACTAGCTGAGCTCCATAGATGCTGGAAAACTTCTTTGTGGTTGATCAAAAAAAGTTACATGTCATATCACATTTACCTTATGCTAGCAACAAAAAAGGGTGAAGCACTTGCACAGGACAGGATGAGAAAAAACAATTACTCTTTGTTTTGTTTAGAAGAGCATCTTTGCTTAGACCTGATGTAATACTGGTGTTTATTCTGTAATCATGTGAAATGTGAAACCTGCTACAAAGGCCTTCTTTATTTCATTTAATTTTATCATTAAAGGGCTTGACTTTTCAAAGCAGCTCATTCTTGTACAATCTTCCTTCCATGGTATTATGAGCAAGAACTGTCAGACAAGAAAAGGTTTAAGATCAGTTTATGGAATTAGTGTACAGTGGGTCCATCTACCTCCCCGCTGTCTTTGCAAATGCTGCTCTTTGGCAGTTTGAGCATACTCAGGCTTTACTTAGAAATATTTGGCTAAATGTCTTCTCTGTTGGCAGGTTCTATGGTTTTCCATGGCTCATCTAATTCAGGATTGACTTAGCCGTGTGCATGTGATGTATTGGTGCAGCAGCTAATGTGTCAATGAGAAACAGAACAGTGAAAAGATGAAGCTCAGTGAAAAACAGCAAGGTTGGCAGATTCAACTCCTTTTCAGATCATACTGTAGCCTTTTATAGCCTCCACTACAAAATGTAGCCAACTTCCACTCTTTTATTTCATCTTTGTCCCTATGTACTTGTTATTATGTCGATGGTTCTATTTATCTTCCCTAATTGGTGGCTGTACTCCGGCAGCCAAACTCCTAATTCTAGGTGGTGATCATAGACACAGTCTAAACTATATTTTCTCACCTTTCCTTTGAACATTTAGGATGAAGTCAGTCATCTATAAAAAAATAATGAAAAACTTTATCATTTGACCAGCCTCCTTAAAACAAGGCTGCTTTGGCAGTGGGTTGAATTCCTGCATTTTTGCAGAGAGATTAATTTCTCTCCCCTAGTTTGACAGGCTTTTTTTAGATCATTGTGACTGTTCACGTGTAGATTCTCATCATTAAATAACATAGCATGTCACTTGCTTGGAAAATGCCCTAAAGTTACAATTTTTAAATGAAAAGCAAGATATCCTCAGAAAATTCAAAAGCTGGAGGAATGAAGTTACCCACTGCCCCCAAATTTGGCTGTTTCTGAGGTCCAATATCTCAAAAAACCCCCCACATTAAGTTAGGAGCCAGAGAGAAGTCATTCTCTGAAGATATAAGCCCTAAAAATGCAATGAGACATACACTATAAGAAGCAGGCACATTTAATCTACTTCAATATTTAGTTCAAAGACCTTACCAATATACAAAGAAATTCAGCCAAGGGAGCCATATTTTTACCTGGCTATATATTAAAATCTGTAAATTGTTGTAGTTTCACATAAAATTGAGTTGAATTTTGTCCAATCTGTATTTTGATCTTGCAACAAAACCCTTATGCAGGCAATCTTTTTTTTCCAGGATTTGTCAATATTGTAAAACAAGTTCAACCATAAACTTCATCTCTATCCGAAGCAGAGAGGGGGCCTTCCAGATATATTAGCTTATTATAATTTCATGACAGGAAATTCATTATTGTCTAAGTAAGATGTTAAGGTTTGTTGTAAATAATAGACTCATAGAATGGTTTGAGTTGGAAGGGAACTTAAAGATTATCTAGCTCCAACCCCCTGCATGGGCAGGGACACTTCCCACTAGATCAGGTTGCTCAGAGTCCCATCCAACCTGGCCTTGAACACTTCCATGGATAGGGCTTCCACAGCTTCCCTGGGCACCCTGTTCCAGTGTCTTACCACTCTCATGCTAAATTTATTCCTAATGTTTAACTGAATCTCCCCTCCTCCAGTTTTAATCCATCACCCTGTGTCCTCTGATAGCTCTGAATTAGCTGTAGCTGACTTCCTTGCAAAATAACCTTAATGAGGGCTGTATTAGAGGCTCAGTGACTCTCAGAGTGCGGCTGACCTACACAGAAAATCACTTTTCCTCTCTGTTTTGTCTCCCAATATTGTAAGGTCTTATTGTCACTAAAGATTCTTCCCATTTCAGGAAGAGCTTCTAGGAGGTAATGTAACGTTAAATACTAAAGGCCTCCCTCATCATCTGACATGTTGAGTTTGGAGGTGAGATTGAGTTGAAGAATGCAAGTCCAGAATAGTAGCAGAGCCGCACTTGCAGTACAAATGTCCCTTTTTTTAACGTTGATGGTTCATGCCTTTCTTGCAGAAGAACATAAAGAGAAACATCCTGATGAAAAACAAGCTTGAGTTCTTAAAAGAGTTTTTGATATTCTGCACACCAGGCATGACAACATAAGGCTGCTCACAGCCTGGGTGTCACTCCAAATTCCATTATACTTACATTAGATGCTGTTTGTTCCTCCTGCAAAT
The DNA here is from genome assembly GCA_020745705.1 of Hemiprocne comata. NCBI lineage: Eukaryota > Metazoa > Chordata > Aves > Apodiformes > Apodidae > Hemiprocne > Hemiprocne comata. The sequence continues at coordinate 89,864,256 of CM036588.1, forward strand.
GCACTGACAGATTTTTGCAGCCCTGTAAATGTTGGGGTTTTTTTAGTGTATGAAAGGTTTGTAGTTATTTTAGCCATGGGGTTGTTAAAAATTATTAAAGAAAATCCAAGTTTACTCTTATCTACCCTGAACTAAGCCAAACAACATATTCCTCTTTTAGAAACAAATGAATGGGAATTGACTAGTAAGCTACTTGCACTAACATGGCTGGAGCTGGAAAAAGAGTGTGACAATGTGATGCACATTATAGAAACAAAAGCATTTATCCTTGAAAAGCCCTCACGATACCTAACTCTAATTCACTTTTTTCTTGCATTCTCTTTTTGTTATGTAGCATCAGAGTCACAGCTGAGATGGCAAAGAATACCAGTATTTATATTATTGTGGAACAATACTTACCCTGAAAAGCATGGATTTTATATAGAATCGGAAGAAACACAACACATGCAGTTGTGAGAAAAAGGCTGACAAAACCTGGTAATAGAAACTCAGTCTGCTGGCACACTACAGCTTTTCTCAAGGTGACATTGTCTAGTGTTAAGATGAACAGTTCCTACAAGTTTAGCGCATCAGTAAATATAACATAAGCAGATCTATACTTGGTCATACTGAGTCCTTCTAGCCCAGCCTACAGTCTCCAGAAGTGGATGCTTAGGATGAAGTATATGATACAAGAGAATAGTTTTTCCCTTTCTCTGAATATTCACTCAACCTTCAACAATTTGTGGATCAAGGACTTCCTCTGGTCCACCTATCTCACCCTTCATGGTATCCATAAGTTAGAAATACTCTTGCCAAGCTATCAAGGGAGAAATCTTTGACCCATGAGCATCCCTGCCATAACTGCCTTAGATTGAAGAGAGCAGGGTTTTACCTAGATGCATGCACTTTTCTCTGCCATGCTTCTTCCCCCCGCCTACAGAAGCCACTTATAGTGGAATACCCCAAGGCACAGAGGGCAGGTTTGAAGTTTGGAAGTACACCTTGAGCACTCATTTGTCCTCTGAGGTTTCTGCACGGGCTCTCATTCACCCCATCGCATATGCCCCTGCCCTGCTCCCTTACACCTCCTCCAGCACTCTGTGTCTGTATGGCTGACCCAAGATATTCCCCCTCTGCTGCTTACTGGACTAATCTTTTTCTTCTCCCTCATTTTTCTCCCAATAGAAACCCTGCCTCTAGTACTGTGATGCTTAAGAAAACAGCATTGTGTGAACATGTAGGATGTATCACTTTAAAAATACTACTTAATCCTTCCTTCACTTTGTTCAGGTCCTGGACTAGGTTTTGTCATTCCACTTGACTGATGCCAAGCAGCTGTGCTTTTGACTAATCTATGTGGGTACAGCCACTTCATGAAGCCTTTGAGCTCTTAGGAGAGCATGGAACAGATTGAATGTACTAATGTATCCAGAAAAATTTCTAAAGAGAGTGGAATTTCAGACTGAGGAGCATAGTTTGGGAAAACTAGCTTGAAATTGGGTGATAAGTTGGAGGTATTTTCAAAAAAAGAAGGTGCACCCCACCTTTGAATATCAGCCAATCTAAGTAACCTCAAATTTACCATTTAGAAAGACTATAGTAGTTAGGACATGGTTATTGATATTAGAGAATCTTAGCCAAGGATAAGAAGTCTAGAAGACATTTAGAGGATCTTCAGGAGATCCCATACACATATACACATCTTCAGTTTGGAACAGAATGAGCATGGAGCTACACAAAGCTCTGTCAGTCTGTCACAAGCTACAGACTATTGTATTTTTATATAAGAGTATTAATTTAAGTCATGTGATAATTGCAAGGTGTGAAGAAAACATCCTCTGCTCCAACTGAAATTATGATCTTTTACATCCACATACATCTTTAGCATTGTGCATTCTCTCAGTTAAAAAAACCCAACAAGCCCACAAAATAAACAGCTCAAGGATCTGGTTAAACTTAGTTGACAGGGCAATAAAAAAGAGATAAGATTAATACATTTGGGCTACCCATTCACTGTTGACTGGAGGATCTGAAAGCACCTGTGACTGCGTAGGTGTGTTTTTCTACTCTTGTTGATTATCTTCTAAAGGTTTCTGATGGAAACCACATCCTCTCACCGAGAATTGGGAGGTGTTCATTAAAGATGCTGAGAGCACAAAAAGAGAAGCCTTCCCCCCAAAAAATATCTGGTACAGATATGATTGTCTACAATTTGCTCTGCAACTGAACTGTAAACGTGACCTTTGTAAACCAACAGTACTTTCCCAACCGAAAAGGTGTTTCAGCTGCATGGCAGTGTGGTATGTGATTCTGCAGAGCCGTGTACTTTCACCTTTGGGTAAAGTGAATTCAAAACATTATTATCTTGATTTAGTAATAGACGGACCTTTTCCTTTTAAAAAAAAAAGATATATTTTTTTTTAAATTTTTTTTTTTTTTTATTTGCCAGTGCAAATGACTCACGACAGAACTAAGCATGCAACAACCAGATCCTATTATGTTTAAATAACGATTTTTATATTCTGGAGTTAAAGGACTGATCATCTTTGGCATCAGGTGTAAAGACCAAGAAAATAATAGTTAAAGTTCATATTAATTCTGTCATCCATTGCATTATCTCTCCTAGAAGGTTGTCACATAAGTGATATTAATGCTGAAGACTGTGAAATTTGGAGTGAGGGAAGGAGTAAAAGAGCAAATCAGACAACACATCTTCTTTTTCTTTTCCAAACAAAGTGGACTTGTTAACTCAGGAATTCCTATTCTCTCAATGTTATCAGTGGAATTGGCATTAAAGTTACATAAATGCAGCAGCAAGTGAAGATATTAGTTTTCTTCATTTTGCTGTAAACAACTCATATAATTAAACTTCCAGGAAAAGAACAGCATACTCAATTAATTGTAAACCACCAGGACTTACATCATGAGCAGAGCACATCTCTGTTTAGTTGGCAAACATATAGGAATGTTTCTTTGTTCTACTAAACACACAAAAGTATCACGAGAAGAGGACTGGAAATGTGTTTTTTCAAGGCCTAATCACTCTCTCATAGATAGTCTTAGAAAGCCCGTTGCCTTTTTTTTTAAGGTTGTTCTTCCATAGGTGATATGTATCTATATAAATATAGTGGTTTTTCACCATGGAAGTTGCTTCCAGCAGTCTCCAGCCATCTTCTGACCTCATGCAAGAGTGAGCTGCACCATAAGATGACAGACAAGACTCACGAGCCACAAGAAAGTCATCCACCAACCTGTCCATAAACTTTCCATTCTGTCTGGCTTGGGATGAGTCCCTCAGGCCCCTGATAAGATGTGTACACTCAGTCTATAATCTTGAGGTTGCCTCTGGAATATTCACATGCTAGTTGATAAATATGTTTAGAGAATAACCACAGCTCCCCATAGTTCTTAAGTCTGAACTCACTGTCAGTATTGTTGACTGTGCTCACATCTAAATCTTGAGGCCAAGGCCCAGCTTCACAAAAGACTTTGGACTTCAAGTCCACTGAGTTAAGTGCCGAGTAGCCTGCGAGTTGCAGAATGCCCCTGTAACTTCATTTCTATACAATAGATGCACAATTTTTCACTTTCTATTCAGAGAGATGTTACCACAGGGCAAGCTGGGGTTAGTTATGCCTCTCCGCTTTCCCATCTGGGTGCACTTCATGTACAGTAAATGCAAATAAAGTTGTTACACTTTGAAAGTGAAATTATATACCTTGACTTTACTGGGTTGTAGTCATACCGAGAGAGAGCACAGAGTAGTAAGTGCACTGTCAAATTTCACCTTAATTTATTTTGCAGGGTTTGTTTGGTTTTAGTTTGTTGGTTTGTTTCGTTGTTTATTTGTGGGGGTTTTTTGGGGTGTTTTTTGTTTGGTTGTTTTTTTTCTCTGGAAATAACCTTTCAAAGACTTATTGGCTATTTTGGACTCTAGGGTTTGAATTCATATTCAACTTTAAGATCCTAACTGAAGCAGCTAAGGTAGGAAACTGATGGGCTCTTGGCTCCTTGACGGTGGAGAGAAGAGGCATTTTCAGAGGACAACGGACTTTAGGTAGCCTGAAGTATGAACTGAAGTGTCCATCCAGTATTTCTGAAGATTTAACTCTCCTTCTGTCATCCCAGAACACTTTCACCCTCTTTCTTTTTCTATTTTTGCCTTATAATTTATAACAAGACACCATAAAAAGTGATATATCCAGCTTTTTTATATATAATTTGCCTAATTCTCTGAAGATGGTGTAATATTCAAAAATAATTTTAAACATTTTGTGACAGATACACCTAATAAGTTGAAGATTAATCAAGTAAAGCTTCAAATATGTTTGCTGGAAGACAAGCAAGCAGTCTAGTGCTGGTCCAGCAGGGGGAATTTCTGGTAATAATAATTAGAAATAAAACCTTCAGAAGATGCAAGGATAATAGGGTTACTTTGATCAAGTGCATAAACAAGGTGGTAAAAAGATTCCTTGCCAACAGAAAGCCAGTGCTTCCATCAGGAAACAATGAAGAAGGGAAAAAATAAATACATATGTAAACAAAGTAAATAATCCAGATTGAACAAAGAACTGGAGCAGCAGGTCAGCTTCATTTATAAGGAGAGTACTCAGCTTTGGTTTTATAGGGCTACAACTCTTTTTCTCTCAGCTGCTCATGCCAGGATTAAACTGGTGTATAGTTTTATCTGATGAGAGAATCTACTTGTCAGCTGCCATTAACCTCCAGCTCACTAAGGGTGAGTATGTACTATTGCATCTTATTGGAGGAAAAAAAAAAGTAACACCAAGTTTCTTTCTCAGATTTTCTCTATTTTCTGAATAGCATCCTGTGTATAGCACAAGTATTTTCCAAAGCCTCGTGTTCCCCAAAAGCACTTTTAAAGTCCAGTAAAACAAAAAGATCCAGTGATAGTATATCCCCTTGCCATCTGAGCTCCATAGCTCTGCATCTTTCCTGTACAACATATCTCCAGCTGCAGTGGGCACAAGGTTACAGATCAGGTTATTATTATTTTCAGGATCTAGTTAACAAAGTCTGATGAAAGCTGGTTCATAATATTTGCTTAATAATGTTATCAGGATGAAGTTTATTACAAAGAGGAGAGTGAGCAGGCTGATAAAGCAGCTTTTGAATTAAGACTTATAGGTAGCTTGGCAGAAGAGATATGGTAATGCCACCTAAATCTTGCACTGCACTTTTCATCCAGAGATCTTAAAGCACTTGGAAAAGACACATCAAGGTCACATGTGGAGATTTGTGAACTGGCAAAGACTAAGAAGCAACTGAGCTGTATCACTGGTGTGATGAGATTGCAGTGTTGAGACCACAGCTTAGCTTTGCTACACTGATGTATCTGATAGCAATGGGAGTAACTAGGCATGAACAGCGCCCTACACTATACCCTGAATACATCTTTGCCATGCCCTTATGGAAGCCAAGGCACAGACAAATGTGTTTTCCAATAAATCTATCTCTCCCAGCCCATGGTCCTGTGACCTAATAGTAGGACTTGCAGCACTCTCTTTTTCAGATATATTCTTGGCTATTATGTAATGGTTACATAAACTTTCTAATAAAACATAGTTGATACTCACTCAGCGTAGACACTAAGAGAAAATCTCAGCAAGTGTAAGTCATGTAGTTTGAATGTCCAGTTTGAAAAAGTAGGTTTGAAATGGAGCTACTGAAAGACTAGTCAATCTATGTATATACTCTGCCTGATCTAATGTATACAATAGCATCACTGGAATTGGAACATTGGAATAATATCCCCAGGGAAGTGGTGGATTCTCCAACACTGAGCACTTTTAACACTCAGATTGATAAGGTGCTGGGCCATCTCACCTAAACTGTGTTAGTACCTAAAAAAGTTGGACCAGGTGATCCTTGAGGTCCCTTTCAACCTGACATTCTATGATTCTATGATCATCCAAAGAAGAAAAAGTTATTGTAACCCAATTAATTGATTGAAAAAATTAGTAAAATAGATAATATTTTAAAGGACACGGTTTGAACATTGTGTAGAAATATCTGTAAAACAACTAAGTGCATTCTGGACAAGACAGCTGTGTATCCAATTTCCTTGTCGTGTGGAAATTTTAGCTTTGCAACTTTGAACTTTAAGCATTTAGCCCTGTGAGATGCAATTTCATTTTAACAGTACCAGCAGAGCTTACAAGATAAGCCAAACAAATTTTGTCCTGTCAAATAATCCAGGCAAGTTGCTTCATTTTATAGGAATTGTGCTAAAAGTTTTCTGGTTTTACCTTTATAATTAACACCCAGTATCTTTCCATCCTGGTAGTGATCTGTTGCTCTCTGACTGTTTTTATGTATGGTGTCAATCCTGTCCTCATGGAAATCAGTTTTAAAACATCATTAGTGGAACATGATTGAGGTCCATTGCAAATTATAGAATGGCTGCCATGATAAAGTTTTTTCTGTGATACTAAAGAAGCCAGGCTTGCAACACTTCATAGGGATGGAAAGTTTTCTAGCAGAGCATAACCTGGAAGGTCTTCAGTATTCACACCACAGCTTTACTATGATGATACTGAAGGAGTGAATGGCAGCCTAGGTGAAATGATAATTAGTCTCTTGGCTTTTGTGCAGGAACTTCTAAAAGGGTAAATACCGATGATTTGACTTCGCTGTTTTAAATCATAGTAGCACTTGTAGATTATTCCACTGCCATTGAAGTCAATGGTGAAACCTGGACAAAATCTGCCTGCTTGCTTCTCATCAGCTATCAAACAGCTGTTGGATGATAATAGCTGTCAGATAACAAAAACCTGAGCTGAATCTCAACGAGCGACATTTTACACAACTGGTTTCTAATGCCACAGGTTGTCTTTTGCCATGTCATATTGTGGGTTTTAGTGTATAACCACAAAGCTGTCCCTTCTGCCTCCATTTTCCTAGGTAAAAATTTTACATGCATATTGTTGCCACCCTAATAGTAGCAAGGTGACTAATGACCAGTAATTGATTCCCTGAGGTTGAGAATATATACGTCTGTTGGCTGAACCCTCAGTGTTTTATCGTAAAGCGTCAGAGAGGAAAGCAAATCATTATATAAATAATTTCAGAATGAGAAATTTGTCACCCAAAATGACATGTTTAGTTTCTGTTTTTCTCTCTGCTTCTTCTACTGAGACGTTAATAGGAATGGGAAGACTACTAGAACAGTTGGTTTCTTCTTAAAGTGAGTTTCTCTACTGAGACATTTTTTATATAGAACTAGATAATGTATTTTCTGCAAAATGATAAGCAAAAGAAATCAGGTTCGCTTATCCAGTTGTCTATAGAAATAAACAACTAGTGTTTCCTTCTTGTATTGGATAGCTAAATGGCCTAATCCAGCTAAAGATAATGAAATCACATGAATCTAAATGGGACATAGAGCAGGTCTTGTGTGAGCTTCATAAAATATTTAATGTCTAACTTTTGGTAATGCTTTCCATAGTAACTGTCCCCTACAATGACCATAATAAGGAACTTTTGAGAAAACATTAGTGGATAGTATATATTGCTTTGATCATGGGAAACTGGCAGAACTCAGTTCAGTGTCAAGAACTTTTCAATAAAATGCTTCATATTTTACATGTTCAGAGCAATTTATCCATCAGCTAAGAAAATATCTAAAACAAAATGGAGATTTGCAGTAACAAGTTGAATGGCAACATAATCACAATCAAGCTGTCTTCCCGGCAAGGTTCTCAATGGGAAAAGCACTTATAAGAGAAGTGCCATAGGCGAAATTCTCATGAATGAGGTTAATTCTGTTCATGTGCTGAAATTTAAATTATGTGGAATATTCAGATTAATTCAAACAAACATTAATACAGAAGGTAAATTGGAAAATCAAACTGCCTATCCTTGACTTTCAGGGGTCTTTTTTAAGTAACAAGTTGAAAGATCGCATTGTCTCCATAGAAGTCTGCTATAGTTTTTAAAATAAAGCATGGAATTTGCTACATCATATTTGTTGTCTTTTTAAAAAAAATTGCGTGTATTGAGTAATCTGCAGATATGTCTCAGCTAAAATTCTAGCCATATTGTTGTCAAATTGAAAGAAGTTAGACATGTTCAAAATTAGAAACCTTCCTTCCCCAGTTCTCTTTCCTTCCTAATGGGATTCAGCTGAAGGTCTCAGTGTAGATGAAAATGGTACGTGAGGCAGACAGCAGATATAACTGAAGAATATATATTTATAGATATAACAGAACTTATTCTGCTTCTACTTTCTGCAAGAGGACAATGGGCCTGATTTTAGGCTAAGAATTTGTGAAAGGCTCTGTCATTTGGCATTTTGTACTTTGTCCTGTGCGGCACGGGGGAATTAAATGTACCTCCCCTCTAGGCTAGATGGATTGTAGAGGATGACTGACATCTGGTGTTGAGGGAATGGGCACTTGGTTTTCCATGATGATAGTAACTGTTCCAGCTGGAAAGAGTGTTGGGTCGGATGGCAAGGAGCAGCAGAGATGAATTCCAAGGCAAGCTGATCATTTAACAGCTGAGTGAGCAGTGTGTACTGTGCTGGATAGTCCAGGGTCTTTTCTAAGAACACTAGGAAGAATTTTAAATGCTGTGAATGACAAATGCCTTAAAACATCTGCAGGGTATGGACTCAACAGAATATTAAGTGATTAATAATTATCTATCCCATATATCACAGCCTAAGACTTTAGAGTAAGTCTAAACTTTCTAGAGGATTACATTGTGAAGCAAGTTTGCTAATTAGCTGTCCTTGCCATTAATCTACATTAAGAAAAAGAACGCAGGAGCTATTATTTTCCCTTACCAGCAGGCAGCATACATCACAGCATCAATGTGAAATATCAGATGTCAGTCTCCAGTTATTAAGTATAGGTTATAATCACATTGAATCTTGTGTCAAACAACAGGTTTGCTTTGGAGGTTTATATGTATAGGACAGCAGATGGTGTAGACATAAATATGTCCTAACTGCCCTTACAGCAACTGATACTTACACAAACACTTTGCTAACTGGCTCCCAAGCAGAGGTATTCTCTTCCGTTTCATTACTCTTGTACATTTAAGTCAGCCTTCATCTTAAAATGTGGATATTGTTGCCATCTTAATTAAATTAACTGTTTCCCCTGGAAGATGAGCACAACATATTTGGACACTTCTCAAGTTTAACGTATCACTGTAGAAATGCATTTATTTTACACCACAGTGCAGGTCAGACTCACCTCTGAACTATCAACTCAAGCTTCAGGAATCATCTGAAACTCCAGAAAGGTGATTTTGTCATTATCCTCACAATATCTGATTACACAAAGTAAGTCATACTACAGAAATCAAATAGCCCACTGCATTGTATACACACATTGAAAATATATGCAGAATTCTATACAGACATTTAAAAATGTGCCATGTAGTAAGCAAATAGATTAAATACCAGATAGTGAAAAACATAATAGCAATTCAGAAACAATAACCAAAGCAATTGTTACAAACAAGACCAATGAATTGCAGAATAAGGAAGAATCTAGCTGGAGACGCATGTTTTTTTAATTAAGAGGAAAGTGTAATTTAACTGTAACTATGACACCAAAATTGGAAAAGTAGCAATACAGAGAAAAGACTGAAATGCTTTAAGTGCCCAAGAAACATTTGAAAAGTAGGTTACTTTCAACACATTGTAGAATTGATACTTGGAAGTGAAGAAGAGAATTCATCTAAGAGCTGATCATCTGTTTTAAGACAGTCTCCTGGACTTTCTCCTTAAGGCAGTGGAGACAAGGATAGAAGCATTCAGAAGCTTGGCTATCCCATCCTAAGAAAGGTGTACAGACAGGTGAAACTAATAGTTCTCTGAAGGTGTTCATCTTTATTCATTGAAGTTAGAAGGAGGTTAGATAACTTTTCAGACTAAATCCCTTTTCTGTTGAATTTGGCTCAAGTCAGAGAATGTAAACAGGCAATAATGAAACATAAATATCTAAAAAAAATTTCATATTTCAGTCATGCCAGATCTTGCAGTCCAACTTTTGACTTAATATTTAATGATACGTTGACAAGCAAGCTTTTGTGTGATCTCTGAGTCTTCTTATTTCTAATTGCTATTTTCTAATTGTAGTTAATATGTATATTAAGGCAATTCTAAAAATGCTTTTGATGTGCATTTATTTCATAGCATTTTTAAGATGTTAAACTTCCCTGAAGTGCACAGTTGTGGAACTAGCATCAAGATCATATGATGATTCAGTTTGAAAAGGATTTTAGGAGCCCTCCAGTGTAATCTCCTGTTCAAAGCAGAGTAAGCTATGTGATCAGGCCAGGTGGCACTGGGCTTTATCTACTCAGGTCTTTAAAACCTACAAAATGGAGGGTGGACAACCTTTCCAGACAAGCTGTTTGATTGTCTGGCTGTCCTCGTGGTGAAAAGATTTTCCTTATATCCAGACTGAATATATTTTGTTGCAACTTTTACTTACTGCTTCTTAGCCTTCCACTATGCACCTCAGGTCTCCTTAATAACCTCCTAGTAGGTACTGGGGGCTGGTGTTAGGCCCCACTGAAGCTAACTCCTTTCAAGGATGCATGATGCTGAAGCCCAGTACCCTCTGCCTCACTGACAGGGCAAGTGCTCCAACTCTAGCCATCTTGGTGGTCTCTGCTGAACTCGCTCCAGTTTTACATTGTCTTCTGTGTATTAAGGGCCCAAAACAAAATGCAGTGTCTAGATGCAGTCTAGCAAGTCTGAGCATAGCAGGACAATCCCTTCCTGCAGGCTGTGCTTCTACTCATACAGCCCAGGATGCTGTTGGTCTTCTTTGCTGCCAGAGCACACAGCTGACCCATGTCCACGTTGTGCCCACCAGTATCCCCAGGTCTGTTAACACAGTTGTTTCAGGGCCCTGAATACTTTAAGAGCTTGGTTGCCCTTCCCATCTTTGTCTGGGACAACTCTCCCTGCCCAGGACCACATTTCAGCCTTGTCTGGGCTGTCAGTCCCTTCAGTCACACAACAGAGGTGCTTGTATCCAGCCTTGTCTCTGTCCCCATGTCCTTTTGCTTTTGTCTGGAGCCCCTGGCTGTGCCCTGGCCCTGATTCATCGTTTGCTGTGCTGGGTGTGGTCAGTGGACCTTGTTACCAGCCCCATGGGACAGTGCCCTATGGGTGAGGGCACAGCCAGGACCAGGTCACCTGCAGAGCCATCTCTCTGGCCCTGCGTTTGCTGTTGGGCCATGCTGCTCCCTGGCAAGATGCATCCCTGCCAGGCAGCCCCAGTCTGTATTGCTGCCAAGGTTTCTTCCTTCCCAGATGCAGGACTTTGCATTTGTCCTCACTGAATTTCATAAGGCTCCTGTTGGCCCACTTCTCCAACCTGGCTAGGTCTCTCTGAATGGCAGCTTTGCCATTTTCTTCAGAATATATGTATGCAAAATATACACATATATACATAAATGCATCACTGCCCTACATTTTAGAGTATCAGAATGGTTTAAATACATTCCCCAGCAAGTTTGCTGATGACACCAAGCTGTGTGGTGTGGTTGACATGCTGGAGGGAAGGGATGCCATCCAGAGGGACCTTGACAGGCTTGACAGGTGGGCCGATGCTAACTTCATGAAGTTCAACAAGGCCAAGTGCAAGGTCCTGCATCTTGGTTGGGGCAACCCCAAGCACAAATACGAGCTCAGCAGAGAATGGATTGAGAAATGCCTTAAGGAGAAGGACCTGGGAGTGTTGGTAGACGAAAAGCTCAACATGAGCCGGCAGTGTGCACTCGCAGCCCAGAAATCCAACTGCATCCTGGACTGCATCAAAAGAAACATGGCCAGCAGGTTAAGGGAGGTGACCCTGCCACTCTACTCCACACTTGTGACCCCACCTGGAGTACTGTGTCCAAATCTGGAGTCCTCAACACAGGAAGGACATAGAGCTCTTGCAGCAAGTCTAGAGGAGGGCCATGAGGATGATTCAAGGGCTGGAGCACCTCTCCTATGAAGACAGGATGAGAGAGTTAGAGAGTTCAGGCTGTTCGTATGTATAACAAATTATTAAGGTTAAATTTAATTTCAGCCTTCAATTAAGGATCTGGTGCATTTGTACTTCATAACGATTACTTTGCTGCCCCACTTTAGCAGTATGCTGTTCTACTGGGAAAATTATATATGATTCCTATGGCAAAAGATTATTTCCAATGATGCCACATAAATTTTATTTTAGTATTTCTGGATGCAGCTGAGGTACTATTTTTAGAAACATCACATTCTGGGAAGAGATAGTTATTTAATTTTATATATTCTTTCTAACTATCTAGAAAGATCAGATCAAAGACCTAAAGAGTACACTTCACTTTCCTCAAGATTTGCTCATTTCTTCCTTGCCATATTAATTATTTTCATATTCTTTGTAAATAACTGAAATTTCAACATTGTGTTTACTGTTTTATGGATGCAAATGGAACTTTTCTGAATGGTTATAAGAACTGGTGAATTTCTCACAAAATAAATATGTTTAGACTGTGCCTTGATGAAAAAAAAAATTCAGAATTAATTCTTTATTCCAAATAAAAACCAAAAAGGGCTTAAAACAGTCCAAGAGGTTTATGTCTTTCTACTGAGTATATAGGATACCTCAGCTATTAATTAGGGAACCTAATTAATTAGGTAGGTTCCTGAAATTAGTAATGATGATTTGGATGTTTCTTATCCACATAATGTTCAATTACATGATATCAAATAGTTGCAGAAGATGGGATAAAAGACCTTGACTCTAAAAAAAGCACTTTCCTGCTACGAGACCAAAGTGCAGATTCTTATTTTCAAGTAGATGTGAACTCTGCATTTCAGATGACTGGCCTATGCTGTTTTTGTTTGTTTGTTCCTCCAGAACCTGTGTTCCATTCCTGAGTGTCACGGTTTGACTCAGAATCGAAAAATAAACCAGAGACAACAATGTTCTCGATCCCCTCCCCCCCACCCAGGTAGGGAAGGAGAGAAAGAATTAGGAGAGAGACTTAGCTGGATTGAAAACTAAATTAGACAGCTTGAATTATATGTACAATTATATACAAGTATGTTCAGGAATGTGCAAAAGCCTCTTGCCTCCCCCCACCCCCAGCAACTCCCCCGGCACTCTACTTAGCTGTGAGCAGTCCCGAAATGTCTCAGCCCACAGGCAGGAGATAAGGCAGAGCAGACAGGGCTAAGGGCAGAGTTATGAGGTCAGTGGTGCCTGAGCCTGGGGTCGATGGTGATGGATGGATGGAGTCCTCCCCGGATGCCGGCCATGGACGGAAGAGAAGGGAAGAAGAAGCAGGAAGGAAGTTGTCTTCTGTGATCTCTGACCTTCCTCAGAGCTCACTTAGATATATGGAATGGAATACCTTTGGTCATTTCTGCTGTCTGTCTAGTCCAGCTCCCCTACGGGAGGGTCTCAGATACAATTCTCCTGCCCTGGTAGCCTCTGTAGTGGCAGAGCTAAGAAGCGACCTTGGAGTCTCAGCAGAAACATAAACATTCCAGTGTTATCAGTCCACTAGCTGGAACACTTGCTGCTAGTTAAAAGAAAGCTTACTGAAGGAAAAAAAATCAGTAAAAAGAAAATTAACTTCATCCTGGCTCAAACCAGGACAATGAGGTATGTTAATGAGAAAAGCTTTAATTCAAGAGTTTTGGTTTGGGTGAAAATTCATTGCCCAGTTAGCAAATATATCTCTGTATATAAAAATATGTATTTTTTCTTTCTTTTTTCTTTTTTTCTGAGTATAATCTACTAATTAGCTACTGGTGTGAGATACAGCATGCAAGCATATATAAGAAAGATACATCTCTGCCCAAAAGAGAACAGAGAAGATGCTAAAGAGGCGGTATTATTCCTTTTTTTTAATGAAGAGGCTTTTGAGGGGTAGAAAGTGCAAGCACATTGGCTGGGGATGACACAAACAGCTGGTGAACTGGGTGTTCATCCCAGTTAGTCTATATCCCACTCTTCTGCAGCATCTCCAAGGCTGTTCCTCATATTAATGTTCACTTGATTCTCTTGCAACTGGCTTATTCTGAGTTTGCCATCTAGATAAACATTAAAGAAATGTATGCCAGCCTCATGAAAAACAGAATAGTCCATCCACTCAGATGATACAAGATATAAAAATAGTCAGAGAAGTTATATCAGCCTTAAATCCAATCCTCTTTTTTTTTTTTTTTTTTCTCTCTTCATAAAGTCAGGTTACAGGCATGATTTCACATTGGCATCTGACCCTACTCTAGTATAAATGTCTTTAGAAATAAATGGAAAGGAAAAAAGGAAATAAAGAGGTACAACATAACCTGACAAAGTACTTTGAAGAGAATATCACCAAAGTCCTGTACAAGAAACTTAACATTTTGAACAGCTTCCCGTTCCTCTCCAGAGGGTCTACAAAAATTAGCTAAGGTTTATGCGTGCTGCTTCTATATCTTCTGTAACAGTCTGAGAGACTTTATGATGTGACAATTTAAAGGAAAGTATCTGTCTTCTTACAAACATTTCCCCACTTCCCAACTGTCTTGTTATTTCTAGGGAACACTCTGCAGTACGTGCAACTGCATATAAACTCCTGTTCTTGCACTGACTAAGCCTTGTTATACTGAAAACAACTTTCAACTTTGCGGGACACAATGAAGCCAAATGGTTTTTTTTGTTATTCTTTCTTACGAGCAGCTCTTATACAATTCAGTGATTCTGCAGTAGTCCAAAGCACTTCAGTAACTGCAAGCCTATTGTGGCAACATTGCACAGAATTGGTCAGGCATATTCCAGTAGAGTAGTTTTTCATGTTAAGTGCATATGCATTGATGTCAAAAACCTTCCAACTAGCTTCTCTCAGAAATCTGAGTGGTGTCTTTCCAGCTTAATTTTGCCTGCGTATGTACAGGATGTTCTGTGGGGACTGCCCTGTAGTGCCCCAGCTTTGTAGCCCCAGGCATCCTTGACCTTGAGATGGTTCAAGACTTGCTGAACCTAAAGCTTCTTATTGTCCCACAGTGGCAGAGGCTGTGTGTGAGGCTGGATTATTCGGATTAATGTGACTTAAATTTAAGCACTTAAATTATGCAAATAAACTAGAAACTTGTTGGCAGGGGGGAGAGTGACCTACAGGCTGCAGGTGATATAATGGCTGGATCAGATCTGCAGAGTTCAATTGAATTTAAAAAATGAATAAACCATATATATAAACATATATACACTAAGATTTTTATGCCTCTGCTCAAAAATCTTTATTTTACTTGCTGAAAAAATACCTTTCACCCTTCAGTCTCTTAAATGGCATTTTCTAGACTTCGAGAATTGTTCTACTCATCCATTAGGAAAAAAAAAAAAGTGGTTTTTTTCAGCTGATGTTCGGTAAAAATATTCCAGTAACTTGCTTTCTCCTGATTTAACCCGTATGTATAAGTTTTAATCAACGTCCTTCAAATTTCCACTGTCAGGGCCAGACTCCCTAGTCAAGTTTTGCTTCTTTCTGCAACTTCGACAATGCAAAGCAGCTGCAAGCCTGATTACACTTGCAAATCAGGTCAGGTTCACAGCTCTTCCACATAGTGTGGCTCTAAGTATCTGGAAGACAAGAGTGTACCTGGCCTGTCTGCTCTATGCTGCCATCACACATGGACCATACAGCCCCTCGTTAGGCCTGGGAGAGGAGAAGTATGAACTTCAAGAAGATGATGATTCCAAATAGAAAAGGCTTAGATCACTTTTCTTGAGATCATGGCCAACGTATATCTAAGAGACCAATCTATAATTGAGAAAACCCTGGAATGGGTCAGCAGGGCCCCTTTATAGTATAAATGTTATGCTGGTTTGGATTTTGGCAATCTTTGGAGTTTTATGTATCACTCATTGCCAACTGATAGCCTTTGAGTTGAATCAGTATTTAGACAACTTGTGATCCAGTACTTTTTTTTCC
This sequence comes from Hemiprocne comata, assembly GCA_020745705.1. NCBI lineage: Eukaryota > Metazoa > Chordata > Aves > Apodiformes > Apodidae > Hemiprocne > Hemiprocne comata. The sequence continues at coordinate 89,880,177 of CM036588.1, forward strand.
ACTAGATCATTGTGGGATTTATGGTTCTCATTTGAACTTGTTTTTATACTTTTGCCAGTTGTTGAATGTTTCCCCATCCTGCTTTGTCAATGGGATTTAATATATTTTATGTTTGGGGTTTTTAAATGAGCATCTCTTTTGTTCAGCAAGTTTCTAACTCAGTAGGCCGATTTCCTTAGTCTTTTGAACATTTGTGAAATTGTGTGGCTATTTGAAGAAAGACCTTTTAAATTGATTACTGGTCTCCATCTTTTGTATAAATATCTTACTGGTGTTAGCCCTCATAGATTCTCCTGATTTCTTAGGCATACCTATCACATTTCTTAGGCATACCTATTACACTTCTTAGCCATACCTATTACACAAGCATTTAATGACAAATTCTTCACTTCTCCATGTGTTCCCTGTTTGTTTTACCCCCATTGGTCTAAATCATGTAGAACAGAAAAAAACAGATTAATATTATTGAATAGTAGTCTTGCAACATAGGTAGATCATGCCAGATCTGTATCTTAGTATGTATTGTGGTTTAACCCCAGTAGGCTGCTCAGCCCTCCCAGCCACTCATTCCCCCGGATGGGAAGGGGGAGAGGATCAGAAGCGTAGAAGTGAGAAAACTTGTGGGTTGAGATAAAGATGGTTTAATAAGTAAAGCAAAAGCTGTGCATGCAAGCAAATCAAGGCATTCATTCACTACTTCCCATTGACAGGCAGGTGGTTAAGCCTCCCCCAGCAGAGCAGGGCTCCATCACATGTAATGGTGACTTACAAGAAGACAAACTCCATCACTCTGAATGTCCTCCCTTTCTCCATCTTCTCCCAGCTTTGATTGCTGGGATATGGTCTGGAATATCCCTTTGGTCAGTTGTGGTCAGATGTCCCAGCTGTGTCTCCTCCCAAACTCTTGTGCATCCCCAGCCTACTCAGTGATGGGGCAGTGTGAGGAGCAGAAGAGGCCTTGGCACCATGCAAGCACTGCTCAGTAACGGCTAAAACATCCTCGTGTTATGACCACTGTTTTCAGGACAAAACCAAAACAAAGCCCCATACAAGCTACTGTGAAGGAAATTAACTCTATCCCAGCCCAAACCAGTACAATTTGTCACTTATTTTCATAAAGAGTTCTGTCATCTCGTCCTGAAAAACATAAGATTTATATGGAAAGTAAATCATGTATAAATTGGTAAATTATAAAAAATAATGTTTTAACCTCAAACACCACATTTCAAGTTTTACTTCTAATTTAGGGATGATAATAGTTTATTTGGAAGTGTTTTTTGTATTTGAATTAGGGTTTCACAAGAAGCAGTCCAGAGATACTGTGACAAGATAATAATGATTATTATGATGATTATTATTTTAATAATACCATTCCACAAATTGTTCTGGTATTTCTTCTTAATTACTTTATAAGGAAGAAACTGGCATGAGGTAAAAACATTAGCTGCACCTTGATGACTATTCCAGCCTCTAGCTTTTCTACTAAAAAACTTTCTTGACTGATATTAATCATTAAAAGTATGTGTCTTAGACTGTGTTATTAGAAGTTGGGGAACTGATTTAAAAAAAAAATAAATAAAAAATTCAGCATTGTTCATGATTTATTGTTTTTCATAATTTTAATTGTTTAATAAACATTTAACTAGGGAACATGCCAAGTCTAAACCCTCAAAAGGATCAAGAATTCTTCAAATTTAGATGAGGATAACTGGATCTTAAAAATGTTGTTTATTTTAGTTGTTCTTGGTCTAATATACATTATTAATCATGAATTTTATTAGGATTAGATTGGTAATTAAGACTAATTTTTATTTTGAGGTAGTGGCTTGGTTGCTTACTGATAACTAGTTTTTCCACAGAAGTGATCTGAAATCCTGCCTCTGATTAAAACATATAGTTGTATCATAGCTAGTTATCTATTCAGCATGCCAGTGTTACTTTATGTCAAATTCTAAGTGGAAATTTATATTTTCTACTTTAGAAGTTAGCATATTGGAAAAGTCATATTGATTTTGGATCTTCTGTTGGGTTTGGCATGAGATTTTGGTGTGCTTTGTTGAGTTTAGAAAGTTGATTTGAACATATCTCTGAAAAAGCTCTTAGCATATTTGAGTATAAATTCTGGCCATACTGAAGGTGGTGGCAAGAGTCCAACTGAACATTAGCAGTGTAGGATTTTGTTCTTGTTATATACCAAGTTTTGACATCCATATTAAGAGGAAGCAAATCACATTCTAGAAGTGCCTGTTTTCTCTATTGACTATAAAAGAAATCTACCACAGATGCAGCTGATGTTAGGTGAGGTGAACTCATTCAAAGTAATAGAGCCATCTTTATTTTCATTGAACTTGCGTGGACACAGTCCTGTGTAATGTGCTCCAGGTAATCCTGCTTTAGCAAGGGAGTTGATGATCTCTAGAGGTCCCTTCCAACTCTGACAATTCTGTGATTCTGTGAACTAAAGACATAAGAAATATGTATAAAACAAAGCCCTAAGAAATGGCATTTTTACTTGTATTGCTATAGTAACTATGAGCTTGGTTACGATCCACAATCTTTTTTATAAAGGAGGTGGACAAAAAAAAAACCAAGATGAAGCTTTCTAATGAAAAGAGCTGAGGAAGGCTTAAGAACAAACTTTGGGATAGCATTTGGCATATGAGTACGTATATGTGTGTGTGTGTATATATATATATAAAATAAACGTGCAGGGCAATAACAATAGACAATTGCCTGTAAATAGAGAGTGCTCTCAGGTCATCTTTGATCATTCTGTTGTCACATATCTTCATATACACAAGTTTTAAGGTTGGATTTGAAGGAGAATACTTAAGTTGTGAGGGATTTTTTAAAATACTATCAGTGTAAAAATGGAAACAAAATGTGAGACTGAGGAACTGAGGGCAAGTCTGGTCTTTTCACGCTGGAACGTGGTAGGGTGAATTAGCAATCATCAGCTTTGTATGTAAAACCAGCAACTCCTTTATTGAGCTGTTTCATGGAACAGCAAATGGAAGGATGTAAAAAGAGAAGTAATAGAAACAAAGTGATGATCGAAGAGCAACATCATTCTGAATATAGCAAGGCGTGCTATAAATGAATTTGTTAATTTCAAATAAAAGATTCCATCACATTTGAGACCCAAGTCTTACTTTCATATATGGGCTGTAAATACTGTATTTTAGGCTTGTTATTTGGGTGTAGTGTTGATGCAAAGAGCTAGAGGAGAAAAAGTGGAGCAGAAGAGGTTGCCTAAACAAACTCAGAGGGAGTTTTTAGTTCAGCTAAAGAAGAGAAGTTTAGATTAGAAGTGCAGATCTGTGGAACGATATAATAGTAATGCTGCTAAAATTTCTGTTTCCTCAGTGACATGAAAAAAGGCGAGAGAATGGAATGAGAACCAGTATCTTGGGGCTACTAAGAAAAGTTAGTGAGAAAAAAAGGATACAGTATAGCAAAACCAAAAACAAGCAAGCAAACAACAATCACAAGAAAAACAAAAAAGAAATAATACGAGAAGATAGTGTTCTATGTACCTGACAGGTCTGGGAAAATGAAAGTGTGGTATTTGCTCTAAAATTTTACTAAAAATTATAACTTCTTAACTATGAGGAGACTCAATGGACTGTGCTGGATGACTATATATTGATGAGGGATGAGAAAACACTAAGCAAGCGGATATCGAATGGTGATTGCAAGCATCATATGCAATAAATTAGAGGTGAAAGGAAATGAATTTATAAAAGGAGTAGGAAATAGGAATTTTTCTTCAAAATATGTTTTACTAGAATATTTGGTGTTGTAATTGGGGAAATGCAAGATGAATGTGAAAGGGATGTTGTAAGTGGTAAATGATGGAAAGACTCTTGGACCTTTGAAATAGGTCAGAATTAGAAGTGATTGAAAAAAGAGAGAGAAACTTCTGTATCTGTAATAAGAGAGCAGGAACAAAAAACAAACTGAAGGGAGAACAGAGTTTTTTTAATCCTGTATGTCTTGCAAAAAACTGAGGTCCTATGCAAAGAAAGAATTTGAGGCAGAAGAAAAGAGAGGGTCAAAGATGGAGTCAAACAGGGAGAAATCATCTTTAGAAAATTTTTAGAAAAACATTATCTGTGCCTTTGCATCTGATTTATTTAATTACAGATGTTAATATAACGACACAGCAAAAGTGATATATTTCATCTTACTACATTGAAAGTGGAAACTTATTTTCTGTGAAAACAGCACAATTGTTATTATGTTTGGCACATACTTTAATAACATTAATCATGGTGAACTCTTTTAGTATTACTGTGAGTACAATATAATCCACTAGGAATCCACTGCAATTAAATTAATTTCATCCATATTTTTTACTTTCTATTGACATTTATTCTTCTTTTTTCATCTGCTTACAGCATGCATTACACATTCATCAGAAAGGTCAGCATACTCTAATGTATTTGATATAAATTTTTTAATGGGAAATCAGACAATTTAGAAAGTAAAGGTATATAATCTCTATAGGCTGGAGATTTTTCGCTGGATTTTAGATGTTACTGTCCTCTAATTCTTCTACATGGCAGTGCAGTGTTGGCTTAGCTCCAAAGACAGTCAGTGTTGCTTTTCAGACCACTCTAGTGACTAAAGAAAATCAGATTCATCCTCTTCTGGACAAAAAAGTAAGAACATCCATATTTCTGTTTGATGTCTATTAGGTTGTCTCAGAAGTGAAGTGTCTGTATACTGCTTCTCACATACCTTTAAGATGCTAAACTCTGTAATCTTAGTATGATTTCCTGCCTTTCAGTAATCAGCACCAAGAATGCCATAGTTAAATTATCTCACATCTCACCTCCATGACTGCTAAACACAAGCCACACATTGAGTAGCTACCTAAATTCCAACTTAGGCTTTGTGTCTTCAGAAATGAACAGAGCTGAACTAAGATATGGTTAGGTGAAAGAGCCTTTTAGCCTAGAAGAATCCTTGCTCTGGTATAAAGGGTACAACGGGTACAACCCCAGAGATCTCCAGTATGTTATTACAGATTTGGTGGGATGGGAGTCAACATTCTAGCTGTAGAGTTCTGGGTAAATGGTGACTTACAGTAAAGGTTTAGAAAGTTCACTGAACACTAAATGCAGCCATCCAAGAATGACAATAAGGCCCTGACTTAAAGGATCAGTAGCCTTCTGAAATGAAATGTTCTGTATCCTGGAGATGATAAAATTAAACTTATTCATGATCTAATGGAAATACATTATTTCAGAATGAAAATTACTCCAAAACATTCTTATAGGCCTTGTATTTTCACTCAGCAGTGGCTGCTGACATGGAAAAGTATCAACACCAGTTACATAGTGAATACTGACGGCTAAATAAATCTGTAGAAACAGCTACTCGCCAAATATTTCTGTTTGGAAATCTAGGTCATTCAGTTACAGTTATGAACTGCATAGCAATATTCAACCTGCAGTAGACCCAGAAGAGCCTTTTTCAAAGGTGGAGCAGTGACCCATTTCTTTCCTGTAATAACTGAGTAACTAGAGAACATCGGAAAGAGGAAATTTGTGCTGTAAACTCCTCTTGACCAGATGGAGGGTTTAGCCCATAGCACTTATATCTCAGGAATGTGTCCTAATCACTTCAGTGTGAGATGTTTGGGGAATGGAGGAAGTGCAACATTCTCTCTGTTGACAAAGAGGTGGAAATGGAAAGAGCAGAGGAGGGCCACATTCTCATGGGAAGAAGGTGAATGGACTTCGTGATCTTAATCCTTGAAATGTTTTCTACACTATACTTCTCAAAGAAACAAGAAATAGTAGGATTCAGATCTCAGATTAAGATGTCTGCATTTAGGTGTTCTCACTTAAGTGTCTATAAGCAATCTACGTAACAAAACTTTCCCAAAAGCTGCTGGATTTGTAGTCAACACATTCAGCAGTACCACTAGTGTAGAGAACCAAATGCCTACTGTATCATCAAGCAAATCACTCTCTAGGTTACATGATCTTAACTCTCCTCTAGGCACTGGCATCTAATGTCTTAGTCTGTAGGATGACTGCCCTGCTTCCCCCGCGATGTCCAGAAGCAGGAGGTTTGCCTGCTCAAGGTTCAACCATGAGTTTCCTTCCTGTCCTGCCTCTTTATGCCCCAGGTCTCTCCTGCACCAATCTCCTCTGCCGTGATGGCTCAAAGGAAAGGAAACATGGGGCCCTCAGGCAGAAAACACCAATCAGGTGGTTAAGGGAAGTGGGAGCTGAGTATAGAAATCTGCACAGGCTGAGGAGGGTCTTGACTGTAAGCTTGATGATTCCCAGGTAACTGGTAATCACTAAATAAGGATGGGCTTTGACTCCTCCTTTAGTCAGTAAGCAGATAGACCAAGGATGTGTGCTCTAATGAGAAGGTTTGGTGCACAGCTAAAAACTCGGTCTTGGAAGCTGGACAAGATGCCAGCATTAATCTCCCTAAACCTGAAGTATAGAAAAGCTTGGAAAGAAAATGTCTCTTTGCAATATTTTTTCTTTTACAATCTTACAATCTATATTGGAAAATTAGTGGTTGTTTGCTAAATTGGCTGTTCATGGAAGTCAGGTGCTTGTACTGTAGCTTAGGAAAGACTTAGGAGAGCTGCTCTATCCAAGCATGAACAGACTTTGTAGGACTAGCTTATACTTAGAATAGTTTTTGTGTGTTGTTTTATGGGAAGTGGATATACAGACAAATACATACATGCACCCATAGAATTATATTTATCTTTTGAAAAAAGTTGCACTACAGATCCACCTTCTTCTTTGCTTGTTTTACATTTGCCCACAAAAAAAGTGAAGCAAAATAATTCTGTAAGAGAATAGCTTATGTTTATTTTGTTAATTGTTTCATCTTTCAAAGGCAGCAATTGTGCTGTGATGGGGTACTTCTGCTGCAAGCCAGGTGCCCATCAATCTGGAGGTGGTGCAAATAGAATGAAAGGACCAGAGAACTTGTCGTATAACTAATAGGAAAAAAAAAAAAAAAAAAAAAGAAATTATTTCAGCGCTGAAATGGAACCTTTGAAGATGAATGCCAATGAAAATATCAGTTTGAAAGGTTTTTTTTAAGCATTTATAAAAAAATAGAAGCAGAAGGATTTGATGTGCTTGTAAGGGTAATAAAGCAATGCCTTATTCTAGCAGAGGTGGTAGGAAATACTGTTCCTGTGATTCATTCTGGTGCAAGGCATATACTATTTGCCCTATTTCCTATACCTACTTGAAAAATTAGTTCTTTCAATGTGCCTTTTGGATTCATTCGAAGTTTTGATTTTTGATTATTTTGATTTTTGATTATTTTGATTATCCAAGAGTACTAAAATGGTAGTGAAGGAAGAAAATAACCTGAAAATTATTTTACCAAAGTAATAAGCTGTTTAAAGAAGGCAAAGGGCCTGAAAACCCATTAAAGGATAGAGGGGAATGGTAAAGACTATTTTCCAGCAATCATAGAAGCATAGAATCATAGAATGGTTTAGATTAGAAGGAACCTTAAAGATCATCTAGTTCCAACCCCCCTGCATGGGCAGGGACACCTCCCACTAGACCAGCTTGCTCAAAGCCCCATACAACACTTCCAGGGATGGAACATCCACACATTCACTGGGAAACCTGTTCCAGTGTCTCACCACCCTCATAGTGAAGAATTCCTTCCTAACCTAAATCTACCCTCTTTCAGCTTTGAATCATTACCCCTTGTCTAAGATCCAAAGCAATATATTCTTGGTATTATTCCATATTTTTCCATTCTCTCTGAGATTTTGTGCTGTTTGCTCATCATAAATTGAAAAGTCATAAATAAGACATGTTCTGTTTGGTATATCCAGTCTTTTCAGCTGTCAGATCAGTATTTTTTTTTTTCTTGTTTTTCTCCACAGTTGTAATTTGTAGCATCAGGTACTTGATGGTTTGCACGCAATTCTAGATGAGACTAGTTACTGCAACTGGTGGCAAGTATTATGCATATGAACAGCCCATTTTCATCAGATCATTGATGTAGGAAGCCCTAAGACAAAGGCTCCCTTTTGTCTAATTGGTAACAAAAGACCCAATTAGGAGGATGAATCCAAGGTTTAGATCATTAAATGGTAATGATATAGGTACATAGCAATGTGCATTAAATCAAATGTGGAGCTGAATAAATTTCACTTAAAAAAGATCATTTATAAAAATATTTGGCAGGCTGGTGACTCTTTCAGTCACAGAAGTAGCCTGTCTCTTGCACAATTTCAATGTTTGGCTAGGAAATACAAAACTTCATAAAACGTGTATAATTTTACAAGCAGGAAATGAAACTGTTGCGTCTTTAAAAGGCTGAAACACACATCACATAAGTCTTAAAAGTGATTGTACATTGTCTTCTGTATGTGTAAAACAACTTTCTGATTAATTTATGAAGCAATAAATGAATACTTAAAACTTAGCTTTGTGCTTTGAAACTCAGCCACTGAATGTCCTAAACAGTAAATTAGCACCCATTGCATATTCTTAAGATGAAACCCTGTAATTCCTCGAAGAGGTATCTTTGCCCTGTCAGACTGAACATCCTCTCTGTGATGATGATTAGGTGGAAAATTCATTGTCCAGGTGCTGAGTTCTGCTTGCTAAAAATTAAGCAAATCATTAAGCTGTTGCTGCTATTGTAGTCTAATCATTGGTTTTCTACAGTAAATGACAAGCGTGTCTTTCTGCAAGCAGCAGCAGCAGTGGCTTGCTTTCTGCCTTTGTGCTTCCACAAGGTCTAATTGTTCTTGTGTTCTGACAATAGTAGGAACCTCACACAACCCAGCTTGGATTGAACTATTAAGGATGCTATCACATTTTTATAGTGACATGGGCAGCAATGAATATAGCAAAGTCTGTTCATGCAGCAGCCAGAATTTTAAGACTGTGCTGTGTTTATTGAAAGAGAAAATTTTGCTGCTCAGAAAATAGACATGAATGTTTTCAAGGTGGAAGTTCCAACATGGGATCAGGTAATTTCAAATGGCATTAGGAAATCATGGTCCCCAGAGAACTGCTGGCTGTTATCATGTCACCTATCCATAGCCACACAGCATTTCATGATATCAGAAAGGCAAATTTATTCCAGCTGTGCAAAACATCACACATAATTTGCAAGTGAATATTTCTTAACGCCATTAAAAAAAAGGGGCTGAGATTGTTTACAATATGTGAAACACAACACAATCACACAGAGATTAAGAGTTTTCAGTAGAGCATTTTATGTTCTTATGCAAAAGTTAGACAAAAAGCAGAAGTTCTGCCAACAGCAGACTGTGGACCTTGCCCTTTCTCGCTGGTGCTCAGGCTTGGTTTGAATATGAACAGGCAGGAGAGGAGAGCTGTGACCAATATACAATTTATCTCCTGAAAAAAAATTAGTTTGGTAATATGCTGCAGCCAGTGACAATGTAGGATTAGATTTTTAAGTCTGGCGAGCTTGCCTGCATACAGCTGTATATTTTTAAGTGGTCTGTTTCCAAGGAATGCTGAGGAACACAAGACAGAAGATGCCAATAGGTATTTGCAACGAACTCTCAGCATATAAGCAGCCTCCTGCCTTTATGCAGCCAACTCTGAACGTTGCCACTCACTGTCTCTCTCTTAAATATGCACACAAGGAATAATTACATTTAACTTGTATGTATACAGTATATGATTTATATACAACCTAATTAAAAGGTATCTAGAGTTTGCTTCAAAAATTTAAAAGTGCTTAAAAGCTGACTTAGAGAAAACTTACAGGGAATTTAACAGGATTAAAGCCAAACCCCAGGAATTTCTCTGACAAGGTGCAGTTAAGGAATACCACTCCGGTTTCCAAAACTAAAAAGGATATTTTGTGTGGGAGAGGAGACGGCATGAAAGGGAATCTGCCTGTCTCCTAGTCAGTCTCTCCCTAATATCTTTGAATGTGTTACTAATTGCAACCAAATAGCACAGAGGCACAGTTCTCTCAAGGATATTAAGTTCCTGCGTGTTTCAGTGACCAATGCCACAGAAAGCTTGAATCAGAGCTATCATTGTTGGAGCCCACATAATCAAAAATCAAAGCTGTAAGAGAATTGGATGTATTTATTCAGTTACCTAGAGAACTGCACACTTGTTGAACTGTACAATTAATTTATATAGGAGAAATGAATTTGATATGAATTTAGATTCTCTAGGACAGTGAAAAAGAAATTTAAAGGTTTATTTTTGTTGTATTCTTAATCTAATTAGCTCAGCCCCAAATTTTTAATGGAAATTTTTCATGAAACTTCATTAAGAAATTGGCCAAAATAATGTTCATACCTATGTGACTACTAGCCTAGGAATCACTGTGCAGAGTGTTTTATGGTACATGCAAATTTAAGCACTTGCTCTTACCTTTTGACCATCCTCAGCCTGATTAAATCTATTGAAAAGGTTCAGTTCTGTCTGTTGCAGAAAAATGATACCCTCAGAATTTTTATATTATTTGTGAGACAGATTTTTCCCTTTTTTTTTGTTGTCCAGCACTAATAATGACTGTGACTTTAGGAAGTGACTGTGACTGTGCTTTGGAGGTGATACATGATGCCCTAGATGACTGACATTGTAGTAAACAAATGGACTTGAAAAAAATATTTCTTAAATTAAAGCATTTTAGTTTTGAACACTGTAAAGCATGTGGAAACCTCACCCAAAAAGAAATTTTAGATGAGGCATTGCAAACAGCCTGAATCCACCCTTCCTATAAGCTCATGGTCTAACAGACACTTTCATGTTTTTATATTAAGTACTTAGAACTATTTGTATGCAAAAACTTGTATAAAGATTTGCAGCTTCTAAAAAGAGCCTTTCCAAGATTTCTGGGAGATTGCATAAGCATCATATCCATACCCCAGAACACTCCTATAAAATGAATAAACTTTGGCATACAAGTACCTATCACACCTTGAAAGCTTTTAGCTTTTGAGAATATTTTGTAGAAGCTGTTTTTTTTATCATACAGAATTTCAGCCACTTTCTCATTCAAATACAGGGACCACATTTTACTATCAGACAAACCAGTACAACCCTCACAAAACAAAAATGAAGCTGTTTTGGAGGGAGAAAATTTAGTTCTTTATGTTTACATTAGAAGGAACACTGACTTCAAAAGAAAGATTTGCTAAAATCTCTGGTTAGGAGTGAAGGAAAAAGAGACTGTGAAGCTTGCACTTCCTAAGTGAGAGTTCCCAAATCACTGCTCATCTAATTTCAAATCCAAATAAAACCTTTAAGTTAGAACACATTTAGCAAACAAATAACGTTATTAGCATGCAATAGGTAACATGAAACAAAAGTGCACAGTACAACTAAGGTAGTGTTATCCTTGCAAAAATCAAGAAGAATCTATTCTGTGAAGATTTATGTTTTGCAAATGACTCTTGGAGGTTTTAAACCTTGTCTGAAACCATGTCTTAACATGATAGGATTACGTTAACAAGCTTGGATCGCTGAGCTTATTCCTTACGTTAAAATGAACATAATAGTCCACTTGGACTTCTTAAGAGACTCCAAGCCCTTTTGTTTTCACAGGGTCACAGCCCTATTTATCTTTTCCAGAATCTCAATTGAATAGAAATCAGGGACTGCATAAGGTCAATGCATACTGAGGACAAAAGAGAACTATACCTGGGAAGTAGCTGGCTCCTTATGCTTAGTAATGTTATTGTATAAAGTCCTTATACGTTGTATTTTCATACTTCTTTATATTGCAAGGCTCCTGAAGTGCTAAACAAAGAATAAGGATGCTGGACAATATCAGCATTATTATCTACCTACCTATGGAGAAAACAGTCCAGAACACAGTTCTATAAAGAATTTTTTATTTTTTTATATGGCTCTCAGTAATTCAGATTCACAGATTAGGAATCTATTGCACATGAACAAACCTAAACCAGCATTTTGAATTCTGGTGACATGGACACTGGTGGTTTTTTTATCTTTTGACCATTTCAACTTTCTATTTCCATGATAGGCAAGTCTTTAAAACAGGTACTACATCTCTTTCTTCAAAGATGCAACTGCTTGTCAGAGTGACCCTCACAAATTTCAGTTGCCTCAGGACAGAGGATGTTCTTAGGAAACATGACAAAGTGTCTTGTCCCAAAATAAATTAACTTGCTAGTCATTTGGAGTTTTCTTAAACAATATAAGTTTTAATAATAAGTTCATTACCGAAATTAAAATACATAAAACATAAATTACTAAACATATAAGCACAGACTTCAGATTTTATCTAGAAGTCTGGTAGAGCTCCTTTACTCTATTAGTTACAGAGAGAACCAATTATTTAAATCAGTCCTGATCAGTTAGGAGCACATTGTAGGAAATTCTATTATTTTTCTCATGACCAGGAGTGTTTTTCCATTGGAATATATTGTACCAGACCTATGGCATTTCTCTAAACATATCTTTTCCCACCTATAAATTTTGTCCAGGCAGAAAAGAGAACTTTTACTGTTTTTCTTGGAAATTCCTGGTGTAACACAACAGCCCAGTCAGGGCAGTGGCTATAAATCCTCGGGTGGTAGATCACAGTGCATGTTCAGGTCAGCTCTGCTGGACATGCAGAGATTGGAAGACATCCAGGACAAGTAGGTGCCTATGGTTCATTTGCTGTTCAGATATACAGTGCCTATGTAACAAAAGTGCATATATTCTGGGTATATTGGAATTGTTAAACATCACTGTGTATCTTACCTCTGAAATGCATATGGAACATATTTGATGGCACGGAACAGACACAGGCTCCCCATAAAGCAATGCCCAGTGTGTTGGATAAACCCCAAACATGTCAGATACAATGCTTTGTGCATGTGGACCTACCTCTATTCAAGAAATTCTGACATAAATAGGAGACCTTCATGTGTATAATAAACAAATGCCAGTCATGGTCACTGTAAATTTTACATCTGTTGATTCAAAATATGAGCTTCTGCTAAAATGAATATTATTTTTATTTTTTTAATTTTTTTTTTTTTTTCTTTTTCTTTTACACGTTGGGCACTAGATCCTATCTGGGTCTTGATTTTCATGAAATTCTATTAACAAATGCTCATCTAACTGACAAACAATGGCTCAAAGCTCTGAGGTGTTGTTTGGTAAAGTTAAAAACGAACTGAGAGATTAATAACTAAACCAGATTTTTCTTATGGAGAAAATTGAGAACCTAGAAAAGGAAATGCTACTCTATACAAAATGGTAACTTAAATTCAGTTAAAGAAACCCCCATAACCAGATTTGCTATGAATGGAAGAAAATTCTCCACCTCCCTGGACCTATTGTTACAAGTTTAGAAGAACAACCTATTTGCAAGATTAGGCATTCAAATGTCAAGGAGATGTGTAAAAGTTCAAGAGTTGAAAATCAGGGTAGCACTGACTACGAGTTTAAAGTAATCAGGTTTTTTTTGCAATTGCCTATGGCAGGGAAGCTGTTTACCAAAATTTATTATGTTCTAATATGATGCGGTGGTTTGCAAAAAAACTAAAACTGAAAAATCAGTGAAGGAGATAGTGTATCACATTTGACTCAAATATAATTACATTTCTTTCCACTAGAAAATCCACTGGAGGTTTGAATAAAAACGTCTCAAAGTCCTTTCCACAAGGCTCTGGCTATCTGTTGTGACTATCAAGGGACAGTTTCCTCTACTGGCTAAAGGACTGAAATATGCTTTATGGAATTCAGACTTTACCTTAAACTTTGATCTGCTTTAATTTTTCATCTCTGCCTAAAAAAAGCTTAAAAATAAAAAAGAAAAACACCAATCAGAATCACTGTTTGAACCACTGCTCACAGTAGACTGGAAATAAGTAGCAGGCATAAAAGAAACATTGCCATCAACTGTGAATAAAGGCAGTTAGGCACAGAATATAATCTCCCTAACTGTACAACTAGCATCCTGAAAATGCATACAGTTTGCTGTAGCATTTTTCCAAAGTAACCACCTTAAGTCCAGAAGTATTTTCCGTGTTCAGTGAGTTTTGTGGATTTTGCTGGTTTTGCCTTCATTGAAGGCAGCAATTGTTTTTTGTTCTGAAGAATTTACTTAGTAAATTAGCAACATTTTATGAAGTTTTAGTGCACCTCACAGGTATTCGGACCCTGAATAATTTGCAATTTAACTTAGAAGATTGGATCTGGGCTATATATGATACCAAAGCTCAGGACCAATCTATAGGAACAAAAATGTTGCGTTTACTGGCAGCTAGAACCACAACTGTGCATTCAGGGTTAGTAACAGAGTGTTTTGGGAATTCAGTCGGAGACAAATAAATATGTGGGATCACCATGGTCCTAGCTTCTTCTGTTGAGAGGAGTTGGACTTTGTCAGTAACTCTCAGAAGAAAAGGGCTTTTTCATCAGTTTTCATGAGACAGGTTACTGACTTATTTAGGATTCATGATGAGTCAAGGATCCAAACTACTTTGAAGGTTATGGGGCAGAACGAAGGAAAAAGAGAATGTTTTAAGCCTAAAAAGACAGTTCAAAGCCCTAGATAGCTTTTTAAGTTGTTTTCTGGCTGGGATTATATTGTTTTTTTCCAATTCATCTGTTTTCATCCAGAGGACAGTCTCTTATAGGCCTTATGGCTTCATTATGATGGACTGTCTGACTCGGACATCAGAGTGTTACTACCATTCTCAGGGCAGTCAAAGCTGCAGCATTTGAGCCATCTATCCTGTGTCAGATCCCAAAAAGAGAGAACAGCTTGGATATGCATGCAACCCAATAGATTGGAGTTTCTGGAAAAACATACATTTTGAAATACCTGGCTCATTGACAGTATTTCTAAGAATACCATATGTATATAAAATCTCACTCCTCGGCCCAACAAAGTATTGCTATAGTGAATAGAAGGAGGCCCAACATCACAAATGGGAACAAAATACTCCAAAATGAGACTATGGGATGGAATTTCCGCTGGAGCCTTTTGTCATTTATTTTGTATGGTCTAAATTAACCAATTAAACATTTCAGAAATAAAATTATTTGGCCTGTAAACTGTGTAGAATAAAATGTTTGAATAGCTGGGTTCTATAAATCAACCTATGTAATATAAGACACTAGTCCTGTTTTTACCTACCCTTTTAAAGGATTAACAGGGAACTGGCAAGAAGAACAGTAATGTTGATATGAGATTCCAGCTGGGATTGATTACAGGCTACAGCCTAATGCAGTAATGTTTTGTACTAGCACAACAGTTTTAACTAGAGAGTGCTCACAATACATATACTCCACCTTCTGCCTCATAAGTGGTGATATAAGAAACCAGCTAATTTTTCTTGTGATTCTGACCTTTGATCTGTTAAATCCCCAAATTAATTATCTAGCAGGCATGTGAACTTATGCTACTTAAATCGGTGTGCATTTGTAGAACACATCTTGTGTTAATCGCTTGTTTCTAAGCAAGTCTTTTCCCTGGCTCTCATTCTTATCCAAACCCATTGGACACTGTGACGTGGACAAAGGGGGCATACAGAGAGGTTGTAGGTGTTATTTCCTAACCAGTAGGATAAAGGTTAAAACCATATTGTGGAATTTAAAATAAAGAATCTCAGGGAGTCATCAGTCAGCCTTTCCTACAGATTACCAATATAAAAGGAGAAAATTAAATATAAGGTAATGTCAGAAGTACAATTAATGCTTTGTTTAGTGAGATGAAATATTTGGAAGCTGTTTTTATCATGAGAGAAATTTTTGGGATGAATTTACAAAGCAGAAACCTTTTTGTAATATTTGTCAACAGATACTGCAGTCTGGGACAATCAGGATCAACTGTTCTTATCTGGTTATTCATATTACTGGAGATATTTTTAAAGATATTTTAGGTTGTTGAACCTGAAATTATTTGTTTCTAATATTTATGATTTGGAGGAATTTCATACTGTCCAGAAAGTCACAGAAAATGCAAAATTCATGTGAAAGTGCCAAAATAATATTCGGCACATAAGCAACAAAGTGCTTAAAATCATTTTCATTGAAGAATTGAGAGAAGGCAAAGTCAGGGACTGTGAGAATGAAGAACCACCCATAGTAGAGGTAGATCAGATTCAAGACCACCAAAATAACCTGAAGGTGTACAAGTCCATGGGACCTGATGAGTTGCAGGAACCTGGATGGCTGGAGAGAACAGTTTGAATGGATTGAGAACAGCCCTGAGGAGAAGGACTTGTGGGTGTTGGTTGACGTGAAGCTCAACATGAGCCAACAATGTGCGCTCACAGCCCAGAAAGCCAACCACCGTGTCCTGGACTGCATCAAAAATACATGGCCAACAGGTCAAGGGAGGTGATTCTCCCCCTCAACTCTGCTCTTGTAAGATTCCACCTGAAATACTGTGTCCAGTTCTGGAGCGTTCAACACAAGAAGGACATGGAGATGTTGGAGCAAGTCCAGAGGAGGGCCACAAAGATGATCAGAGGTCTGGAGTACTTCTGCTATCAGGACAGGCTGAGAGAGTCGGGGTTGTTTAGCCTGGAGAAAAGAAGGCTCCCAGGAGACCTCAGAGTAATCTTCCAGTATCTAAAGAGGCAACTGGAAAGCTGGGGAGGGACTTTTTGCAAGGGCATGTGGTGATAAGACAAGGGGGAATTTTTTTAAGCTGAAAGAGGGTAGATTTACATTAGATTTTAGGAAAATATTCTTTACTGTGACGGTAGTGAGACACTGGAACATGTTTCCCAGGGAATATGTGAATGTTCCATCCCTGGAAGTGTTCAAAGACAGGTTAGATGGGGCTTTGAGCAAGCTGGTCTAGTGGGAGGTGCTCCTGCCAATGCATGGGGATTGAAGCTAGATGATCTTTAAGGTCCCTTCCACCCCCCATGTAATTTTGTAATTCTATGAACATCAGAGTTAGGCTGTTAGTTGGACTCTTCGGCCTTGGCTGTCTCATTTCTGTTTAATGGCTGCCTCACATAACAGAGTCCACAAGATGTAGCTGTACCTGAATATAAACACAAGCACTACTACAGGGACATTCTGACAATCACGTTTTCTAGTCCATTAGAATTTAAAACAGATAACCATTCAAACTTTTGGGTGCATATATGCAAGTTTGAATCCTTTGTGGAGCAGACAAAAAGATAGCAATATATCAAAAATGGTATATATGCCATAGATACAGTTTTATTTTTCTATATATGGTATATCAATATGGATATGTTTGCTCATTGAAGTTTTATTTTCCAAGATACTCATGGGAGCTAAGTTGAAATAGACAAAACAGCAAAGGAGGAAAATTATAGTATTTCTATACAGTCAGGAAATGTGAGGACAGTCATTCTGTACAGAGATCTATTTAACAGTGACTGCAGGGATGCAATGCTCTTATTTGAGGTTCTCAAGGTGAATTGCAGGCCAAAAGGATTTTGAACATACAAGTTCTGAAATACTGCATATATGGGGCCCTTCTTACCACAACTTGACCAAACTCTGATACCGAGCATTTATCAGACCACACTATGTACCGTATGTGGTCATATCTTTTGCAAATATGATTCTGCACAAACAGAAAATTGCAAAGAATAGTGTTATCTTTAAAAAGTCATCAGAGAAAACAGTATTTATAAATGTAGTCTTCATATCAAATACTGCATATTTGAGAACAAATGAATGACAGCTGTTTTACAGAGCTGGTTGGAATAGGAAAGCTATTCACATGATTATATGCAGTTTTTCAGCTGAGAGATTTTAAAACTGGAAGGAGTCATTTGATCATCTATTCTGACTTTCTACGTGAAACACATTTTAGGAAATCCTGAATTAATTATTTCTTCAAAGCTAATTGCTGCATCTGTGTTGGAGCCTATATTCTAAGGGAAAAACAAAACAAAGCATTATAATAAGGGGACCATGATCCATGATAAATTTTCTGGCTGTACATGCCTCTTATCAACATGCAGGACATAACCAAACAGAAAGAGCTGCTTCTCTCTCCTTGCACCCTAACACAATCTAATGCAGCAGGATTGGGATATTGGTCAAGGCCTCAAGACACTTCCAGCATGCTATAATATGAAAAATATTCTAGCTTTCTTTCCCATGGAAACTGAGTTCTATAGTGGTATTTTCTATCTGCATGTCTGTCCTTCTCTGGAGCCATTACTTTCTTCACTTCCTCTAAGTGAAGGAACCTGTTAATCAGTTTCAACCAGAATTGATATGGATCCAGAGAAACAGATGAGGAGAGGATTTTGGGGAAAGGGAAAGAAGAAAATGTGCTGGGAGATCTGCGAGAAGACTTTTAGAAACCAAGCGTCATTAGCTGCTCTGCTTACAGAACGGCTTTTCTTTTTTTTTCCCCTGAAGTGATCTGTGCCCCCCATCCTTGAGTCATATCTACATACTTGTCTGACAATAAGTGCTTTCTGTTTACTACAGCGTCAGAGCCAAGATAGTTAAGGACAAGAAAATTGGATTCTACTCTTCCTTATGAGTCACTAGTAGAAATGCCAACTATGCGACTGTACGATCTTTATTATCAAAGATAATATAGGAGAAAGAAAACAACCAGATTTTCACATTCCAGGCTATGCATGCACTTCTGGAAGCTGGAAAGGGCCATAAACTGAACATATTTGTTCATATGGGATACAAATGGAATCAAATCTTCAATGCCTTTTCTTTTCCTGACACTTGAAAATGCGTGAAAGAGAACATTTAGCTACGCATATTAATGGCTGGACTGAACAGTTCTTCAGCGCTGTGTAATAGTGGAATAATAGTCTACCTTAATGGCAACATGAAATGAGGAATATTGAAATAAGGGGGCTGGATGCCAGGCTAATATCAAGAGACTACTCAGTACTAGTGCCACATGGCTTGGTCGACCACTGCAGACATTGAGTTTTGCTGGCAGGAGCATAGCAAGACTGGGCAGTAAGATGGGACATTCCAAAGCTGAATCTGTTACTCTCCGAATGAATCATTACTTACAACTGGAAAGCTGTTAGAGACTAACTTAGCATCCATAGCTCATTAAAAGCATCTTCAAAGTGAATATTAATTACATCTTGGAAAATGTCAGGTTTTGAACAGTTGGAATAACAAAGTAGGCTAGTTCGGTGGGGAGACTTATCTTGCCCATCAGCAACCAGCCTTCCGCTTATGTTCCTTTGGACATCTCTTGCTTTACTTTCTTGTTGTTGCCAAGAAAACACTTCCATATTGCTGTACATACTGTACTGGACACTGCATGGCCATGTGCTGTTTACAGAATAAGCAAACCAGCCAATATCAAAGTAATTTGCCATACCTCTTGCTTTTCCTCAAAAAAGAAACCAAAAAAGTTAGTTATTTGTTCAGTTGTTGAGTTCGGGTTGGCAGTACAGGAATTAGGGCTCTGCCATGGCAAACTGGGGACTACCTGACATACTTTATACAGGAGGTCAGATTAAATGGTCAACCAGTTCCTTCTGGCCTTAAAATCTATTATTCTTTTTTAATAGTATTTATTAGTATCTACTACATTGTAGAATGATATTCTGATCATGGGGAAATAGCTTCTATTTCAGCAGTATATGAACACACAATTATACAGTGTGGCAATGGAGAACAAAGAGACTGATAGAAAAAAATGTGCTGTGGAGTGATCTTTACTATTTTGGGAAAAACTCTCTCAGAGGAGTATATCACAAGTTAATCATAGTTCTTGTGGTTTGTAACTTCGATGAGATAATGTTGAAGCAGGCAGCAAAATGCAGGGCAGAGACTGTTGAAAAGAAATTGTGTTCTGCAGGCTCCCAGAGTACAGCCTTAGAAATTTCTTTAATGTTTTTGCTGCACCCTACGATTAATAAAACATAGGGAAATGTAACCCCTCAGCTCCATATTCCTTTTAGAGCTCCTGCTGCTGTCTTCTTCTCTTCATGACAAACTCTGTTAGAACACCCTTTGTCTGACCTTTTCTCATACAAACCACTGCAGTCTGGAAGGCAGAAATCCTGCCTCCATCACTGGTTTATAGCAAACGTAGATTTGTTTGGTTTTTGCAAATTTTTTTTTAGTTCTTTTTTTTTTCACAGATCAAAGGAAACAAAGTTAAGATGAATGGAAGGGAAAAGGGTACTTTTCCTAATTCTTGTCTTAACTGGAGACAACTTCATTATTGCTTTCACTCTGCTCCCCTTTCTATTGTGCCATATGGCTGCTACCTTGCTGCTACATTCCAGAGTTCAGACCTGTCCCATGCAGGGAAGTGTAACTTCAGAGAGTTGACTGGGATACTGTAGATTTTCTAGAGCTTTTTGGCTACCCACAAGGTAAAAACCATTAAACCAGCAAAAAAGCTATGATCCACTCTTCTCGTGTCCTTCTGAAGTTTCAGAATCCTTCTTCAAGACGGTCATTTTATGAAGGTACCAGCTGATGAAGTAACAGATTAACAAGTTCTAATTTGCTGTGTAAGCAAGGCATGGTGTGAAACTCACTCACTCCAGCTCCTACCTCTTTTTTTCTTAACAGCAGACATGTATTCATTTCACATAGAATGGAATGGAGTGGATCTTTTCTCATGCTAGCAATGCCATATTCCTTACAGTGTATTTCAATGTTCTCTAGTATTCTTTTTCTTTCAGACTTCAAGGCAATTTCATAACTGCTTTTAGGAAACAAGGCCAGTAAGGAGTTTAAAGCTTTCGAAAGATTTTTTTTAAACAAACTGCTCAAGATAAAAGAGAACTATGCCATTGTCCTAAATTGCTACAGAAAGACGATCATTTTCAAGTGGAAATTTTTGAAGATATTTCCAAAGAAACTTATGCATTTCATCTGTATTAGCATCTCTATAGTTTTCCTTTATAAGACTGTTAAAAATGCTTCAGCATTTCTTATAATCTATTTCTTAGCTGGGCAGAATCATCATACCTGAAAATTCCCCAAATTCTATTCACTTGCAATTCTAGGGAACACAGAAAACAGCTGCTGGATGCAGCCTGCCTCTTGACAGCCTGCCAGCCTGCCTCTGCCACTGGACACTTATCTTCTAGCTTCCTGAGCCAAGGACCCTGCCCAGGGCTGAATGTTTTTACCTCTACTCAGGTAGAAGGAAATGAATCAGAGGCTGACAGTAGACTTTTACACCAAATTATTCACACAGCCAGGGCCTGGTCCATCACCCCAGACAGGAGCAGGGCAGCCATTGGCAGTCAAGGGAAGCTTCTGCTCTGGGCATCATAATCTCCCTGGGGATGGAGACAGAAGCCCATGGGTGCACCTGGCTCAGTGGGACCCACTGTGCAGGGCTGAGCTGCAGAGATCTGGAAACCCACCCTGCTGCAGCATCTCTGGGGCAGGAGCTGATGGCCCTGGGGGGCTGAAATGGGATCCTGGGCTATGAGCAGACTGGGGGAAGGTCTGAGCGGGCTGTTCAGGGACAGTCAGTTCTGGTGGTACCCTTGGGCCCTGGCACACTGCCAAGGACAGGAGAGATACCGCTCTACTAGTAGCTGCACAAACAACCCCAAAAAGTGTAGTCACTATTTCCAATACATTCTAGTCAGTGAACTAGGTAATTTGAATACAAATAGACAGAAGAAACCACAATAACCAAAAAGCTGTTACTAAAGACAAATGAGCTCCCAAGGTGCCTTTGTACTTGCACGACAATACCATGAAAATGCAAGCAAGGTATACAAAAGCAAACAAAATCAATCTTCTTATTGACAACTCATTTTAAATAATATGGTTGTGGTTGATAACCTATCAGTAAAAGAAATGCTTGTAGTCACGAACATCGCAGGTTTTTTGCAGTAGTTTCTTAACATGCACAGTGGAGCCTTTCATTAAAAAAAAAATCATCAACAATTAAAACCTCTCATCAGTCCAAAACAGTAGAAATAGTTTCAGACTCATGGAGCTACATTAAAACGCGAATTCTTTTGAGATATGTGGTGCTGCTGTTTCTCTGAAACTGCATCAGTTCAAAACTAGTTTCACTCAATTTAACTTCCTATTGATCCTTTTGAATTACAGATATTTAAACACTTGGTTTCACAACAAACTTAATGAACAGTTCTGAGTGTCTTTAAGCATGGCCACTGGAAATGCATGAACCAGTTGGAATCAGAGATTACAGCAAAGTCCCATTGGCCTGCAATTTTCTGGCAGCTGAAAGTCATTGCCTGGATATATGTAATGGTTCGTGCTACAAGTTTTTCTCCTGCGAGTTGAATCTAAACTGGAAAATCCTAGCTTCAGAGGATAAACCTACTGAAATAAATAATTCTGTTTCTGTGGGATGAGTAAAGTTGCAAATAGGGGTTCAGGCCAGAGGACAGGAATTTATGTTAAGACCTTTGGGTAGATTTGCCCTCTGAATATGAAAAAAGATTATGAAATGAAAGATTTAAAGAGGTGAGACTGAATGTGTGCACAGTGTGAAAGAAAAAAAAGCGAAAGTTGAAGGCAGAAGTTCAGGCTTCCTAGAATAGCATAGTAATGCTACAGACTGATGATTTCTACTAAGGTAGAAATCTCTGTGATCCCTTTCTTCAGTTCAAGCCTATGGCCCAGCTCACAATGCACCCATATCACTGAATCCTTAAGCCACGTTGCTGTGGTCGCAGCTATGGTCAGCAAACTAAGAATCAGAAATATTATGTTCTCCCACCCGTGTCTGATATGGAGTATGGATGAAACAGTGATCTGCAACTGAGAAATGGTGACAGAAGGTGCTTCCAGTTTTCTTCCAGCAAGTGAATTGATGTTTTCTTGCTGACACCAGAGTCCAATTTCAAGAGAGCTCTTCCTTTCCTCTGTTCTCTAAGAGGCAGCACATCCAGCTGGAAAATCTATTACCAGTAGCTGTCTTCTAGTAGCTCTAGTAGCTCTGCTCTGCACCACCTACCCACACCCCACCCCTTGTCCCCCAAAGCCAGGGCCTTTCAGAGAGAAGCATTTAGCACAGATGCAGACCCTGGTCTTGCTTGGGAGAATCCAGTCCTACAGATGAAGTTAGTCACTACCTAGTACTATCTGCCAAACTGCTGAAGAAGACATAGCAGTTTCAGACACATAGTTTAATCCCTGGTCACAGTTATTGTATAGTCACTGTAGAAATGGAAAATTTGGGAGGAATCTCCGTGCAGGAGATCATGATATAGCAGAACAGATTGTCTCAGTGAGCCATCAAATTTCCATCTCTGAAGGTGTTGAAAAGCAAGTCAGAAAAATAGCAATCAGGATCAGTTCAATAGACAAAAATATAGATACAGTTCTGAGGTCTTCTCTATGTCTATCTTCTGTTATTCCAGTTACTGGCAGCTATCAGTATTGCAACATGTCTGTGTTGTTGCTTTTGCCTTCAATGTAAGAAATATGTCTGCAGAGGGGGAAAACACATTACCCCAAGTTATTTGAATGAAAAAGGAATGTATATCTTTGTGTCGTTCCATGGGTTTTCCTGTGTAATTTCTTCCATTAGTCACTTCTGTGTACTGTAAGTCAGTTGTGCTATAAAAAGATGCTAATATCTGAAGTCCAGACTCTACAATCAACTTTCTACAGTGATTGACCCACATTGACCCACAATGAAACGTGGTTTCTTTCACTGTAGGGTACTGGTTGGTGGCAAGGGAGTCTGTTTTCAGAGCTCACTGGAAGATGAAGGGCTAAAACTAACAGATAGTTTAAACTAACACTTGTAGTGATGGCAGAAGGAGGATACATCCTGATTTAAGGCAATGTAACTACACTCTGAATCTTATCAAAAGTATATACATAAACCCTAAACAATAGCAACAGCTATTTCTAGCATTATGTCATTATATACCCTTAGTTTATACTTCTGGAAACCTTAACCCAAGACAGGTCTAACATTGTCTGGGCAGATTCTGGTACTCTTATCTGAAGCTTAATGCTACTTTTCTTCAAGAAGTTCTGCTTAAATCAGTGTGACAGTTTTGGATTTGGTTGCACCTTAACTGCTGTTAAAAAAGAAAAGGTGGGGTTCTAAGTTAAAAACAGGGTCAGGAGATGCTATCTTTTTTAAAGATGAACTCATGATCAGAGAATAGAGTGAGTTAACAGCAATGCTTCCTACCTGCATAAGCTGCAGTGGGACTCAGCTCCATTTATTATTCTGAAATAGCAGGTGTACCAAAACCAACTAGAGAATACCCAGTATATGTACTGCTTTTCATGTACTTTTTGTATAAAGAACAGATTGCCTTTATTGCTCCTGACCTTACATTTCTTTGTCAAACATATCAATCACTCCCCCTAACCTTTAATAGGAAAGGCTAAAGTTGTTTACTGCAGCAGTTCCTATTCACCACAAGGACACCACCTCCATTCTGAACCAGTCAGATTTGCATACCTTCCACTGATTATCCAAAAAGATTGCTTCTTCCCCTAAAATATTTGTCCATTTTATACATCTTTTTCCCAAGGAGGTCATTCATTGCCAGTGAGGTTAAATCTAAAAGTCAGCAGTATTTGGCAGAGATTTATGTGGGAATAGATATGGGTCTGTACAGCTCTCAGACTGATTAAATAAAGAATGTCATGGGAGTAGTATGACAGTATATGCATACTCCAGTAAATGAAAGTAATGCATTAGAATGCAGCTTTAGGGTCTAATTTAAAAACATAATTCAGGCACAAGCAGAAGCCTTTAAAATATTGGCAGATGTCTTCATACTGTATTTCATATAGAGGACAAAGTGGATTAAAGATAAATGTAATCCAAATAATGGTGCTGTTTCATTTATTTTTTCACTTATGTTTTATTTCTTTTAAAGAAATTCAATTTGTAGAGGATTGTTTTCTGGGTTTTCATATTTTTATGCAGATCCGCTTAAAAGTGTGAGCAGGGGAAAAAAAGCATTCATTACAAATTGATGCTTTTCCTGAGGCAGTCAATGGTAAGTCATAGCCTTTATTCAGCCTAGGTGAAATAAATACTGTTGTTAAAGGGAGCATTTGAATAAACAGGAACTTTGATTCCTCTCTTTCTGTCTCCCATCCATTTCAATCTCATTATTTGCCAAGGTGATTAGGCTTAAGTGGTTATTCTCACTTAGGATTCTCAACTTTTATTGTAGCCCGTTGCTGAAGGACAGACAGGCTATTATTGTCTCCGCTCCACGTTATATTTTTCCCTAGTGACATTCTATCAGGTTGGTGCTCTTACAACATTTTTTTCTTCCACCTTCCCTGTACCGCTTTAGAAGACAGAAGGAAATTAATAAAAATTCAAATGTGGCTCAAGTAAATTGTTAAATGGAGTGAAAGATAGTTTCTCAATTCAAGAAAAGTTGGTTGGGGGTTGTGACACATATTTATGTCTTCATATGTCTGAATAGTCAGATAATTGATCCCAAGTGGAGACATCCTGATTTCTTTTCTCATTTAGAGGCTTTTGACTTCACTGTTGTGATTGTTACTGGGACACTGCAGCACTCCCTTCATTAAGCACTTTCTGACTAAAACCAGAGTTGTGATGGGATAAGAAGGAAAGTTGTTTGCATTTGTTTTGAGCTTGAAATGTACTTGAATATGGTCAAAAAAACCACAATGTTAAAACAATATTGACAGTATTTCAGCATTTTATTTCCATTTTGATTACTTTTGTCCAATCACTTTAGTACCAATCTCACCATTAAGACTATGGGAAAATCTGAATCTCTTCACTGGAAGAAAGACCAGATCATCCCAGCCTTTCACAGTTATTGCACATGTGACTGGTTTGATTTTTTGGAGGTAATAAGCACTTTGCACTTTCTTGAGACCTACTGCAGCTGCCAGTGTTCTCTAATGGAAAGAACAAACCCATAGCTAACTGACAGCTTAACTGTAGCACACAAACCAGAGGGAATCTTTCTGAAAAGAAAGTTTGTTAACGTAGTTCAAACTAAACACCATTCATAGTCATTTCCCCTTATTAGGTCAAATTGGTCTTGAAGACAGGCCAGCAGTCAGTAACACCAACCCTAATAGACTCCAGGAGATGAGAATCACTCCCTTTGTTCTGTCCCCTCTATCAGAGGACTTCAGGATTTACGAAAAATGGTAACTGATCAAATATAAAACACACTGTAAGTGTTATCAAAACCCATCAGCTTTATGGTTTTCTCCCAGCAAGCTGATACAAAGCACAGTAGGCCATGTTCGTGGGGGGGAGGGGATGCAAGACTGGACATAACCCCTCTACACTTGCCCTAATTTGGAACAAAAAATAGCAATTGTATTTTGAACTAAGAAGACAATTAAAGCAATTTTTTCATTCAGAACAAAATAAGTTCTGTGTTCCTATTTAAATCAAGACAGACTGGTATTTTTAGAAAATAAAGTTTAACTCAGGAAGAAATTTTGAATTTACAGATGAACTGCAGATAGGACCAAGACACAGAACCAAACAGGTGAGCTAAATTAAATGACCACTAACCAGGCATACTCTCTAAATATCCTCCAGCTATTTATTACCCTTTAAATATTTAAAACTCAGGCTACATACAAGGGTGAGGGTGGTGAAACACTGAAACAGGTTGCTCAAAGAGATGGTAGAAGCCTCATCCCTGGAAACAATCAAGGTCAGGTTGGACAAGGCTTTGAGCAGCCTGATCTAGTTGAAGATGTCTCTGCTCATGGCAGGGGTGTTGCACTAAGTGATTTTTAAAGGTCTTTTCCAATCCAAAATATTCCATGATTCTTAGACTGACTGGCACTCTGACTATTTCTCTCCTTCAACTATGTAACACACTACAGTCTGACAGCCCTAATCAGAGACTAGTACAGAGACTAGTACTATTGTTGAATTGAAGGAAGTGACCTGTATGCAGCTTTGTTAAATGTGTGAAAGTAACTGAAAGTCCACAATTTAACAAAACTGTCAGGGTATGTGTTTTTTATATGTATGTATTTTGGGCAAAGCTAATGTTACCAGATTATTTTCTCTATCATCCTAAAATCTTTCAACAAAAACAGAATAGCATTTTTAAAATTGTCTCATAAAACTGAAGAAAGTAAAGAATGAAGCCACAGGATAATGACAGGACTGGAACAAATACTTTAAGGTAGGAGACTTAGGAAGCTTGATCTGTTTAGCTCATCAGATTCATCAAGTGTTGATTTGACTATAGAACATTCTGAATACTTTCATGTGGAAAAAGATTGAATGTTTCAGCCTTCCTTAATGTAACTGAAAAGATGTAAGAGAAATCAAAGTCTGTACTTAAAGGCAGATGAATTCAAATTGGGAAGAAAACACACACTTGTAGTAGTGAAAGTAATTAGTCCTTGGAAATAGTAAAGAGAAGAAACGGTATAGCCTTCATCCTCTGTTATCCTTCAGCTAAGGTTATGGATAGAGCTAGATCCAGTCTCAGAGAAGAATTAGTTTTAATGCAGTAATGTAGATGTTCTTAACTTGGAAAGGGGAAAAGTAGAAAAGGTGCATCTGGTATGTTTTTGTTATGTGCAAGGCTTTGTCCATGACATGAGATAACCACCTTGCTGCTGCCCAGAAAACTAGCATAGATTCTGTAGTAGTTCTTTTTACCTTCAATATCTTATTTATACCTTTACAAAACTAGAGCACAACAGATAAAAAGCAATATTTGGGTGAATGGCTATATGTCATCATTGCAATCTTCCTTGTTAGTATGTTATTATGTATGCGGTTTCTGTTTTAAAACTCCTAGAACTGTATACTTCCATGCATACAAATGAAATCCTACTCCTGGACAAGACCAAATCCCTTATGTGAGCTCCTGAAGAAGCTGGGGAATTGCCATATTCCAAGGCATCAGTGGACCCTCTCTCACTGAGCTCAAGTGAGGATAGTCCTCTTGGCCCTTTTTCCCCCTCTCATGAGCAGCCTACTATGACCAGGAACACGGTCCCTCATAATTTTCAGCTTAGATTTGTTTGGTTTTTTAAACCACAGGTATGACTTTAACAGTTGCCTCTCTGGAAATTCTCAGAGAAAAGCACCAGCAGAAAGGTGAGAAGCACTGTATCCAAAATGTGAACAAAGGTGATCAGTCCTACAGGCTTCTGAATAAGCTCTCATTGTATTCCCTTTTAAATTCCATTGCACAGTTCTCCTACCACAGCAGTGCCTGATTCTTAGATAGATTTAGTCCTAAACTCAATCAAAACCAGACAATGTTGTCCCTTCATTAAATCTGAGCAGGAAGCAGGCAGGCCCACAGTGCCTGTCCCCAGTGCTAATGATTGCTTTACTGTGCATATTGATTGCTCCAGTACAGTTGTGAAGGACACCAGCCTCTTTCCAGACATAGCCATAAGCAAAACAAAGAAAGCACAGAAACGGTAAGAATAGCAATAAAATCCTGAAACAAAGAAAGAGAAATGGGAAAAATGTAAAAGATCCGATGTTTTTCATTCTGCTAATTGTTACAAAGGTTAAATTTCTACAGCTGATTTAATTAAAAAATTACAAGTGGCCCCTAATTTACAGCAGAATGCTCTCCCTTAACAACCAGTTAATTTTTGAAACTTCTTTTTCTGTTTGTTTTATTTGGTTGACATGAAAATATGTTTTAGGTTTTCAGTGTGCATTATTCAGTGTGGAAGTCCTGGAAATGGAAGCCATATGCTGTATCGAAAATATTGTAAACAAAAAAATTTAAAAGGTAGATTTTCCTGAAAGATACACATGTTTGGGGAGGAAGGAGAGAATGCACACCTACATATATGTATAGTAAGGGAAAGAGTAATCTGAGTACCTAATAACACTATCAAAAAAGTCTGCAGTGTGGCAGAGTGGAAAAAATAATGGAAAAAGACAGCCTGGAAGAAACTAACTGAAGAGAATATGACTTTTGTCCCATAAAATCTGTATTTAAAATAAAATTATAATCACACCAGCTTTAATAATTTTTTTTTTAAAGTCATCAAACAAAAGGCAAAGAAATTATTGGAAGCTGTAGATTTTTATAGATAAACTAGTTATCATCGCTCTTCATAGAGGCTGAGAATACAGAGGTATGAACACTGGTGCCTGCTATAGGTTTTAGTTCCTGTGGTGTACTCCATAGTTCAGGGGCTATCACTGAGGACTGATCTTGTTTTCTTTATTTAGGCACCTAGCCTGTGCTTGTATTTCAGACGCCTTGTAAAACAAGTACCTAAAATTGCCTGCATTATTAATGAACAGAGAAAGGTGTTTGTGAAGGCCGCAAGAGAAAGACTGCATCCACCACCAATTTTTAATGCTTGAGCCTCATGTGACAAACACTCCAGCCTGGTCTCTGCTAGGAGGAGTTCTTGGCTTAGTTCTTACCCACACTGTCTGGGCAGAGTAGGGCAGGTAGGGCTGAACTGCAGCTTGGGTGCTCAAGCTGCTGCTACCCAGGCACACCATGAGCATGCTGACTCCAAGCTCTAAACTGGCTAAGAGACCATTACATAGCCAGAATGCTGACAGACCACTGGACTCCACTTAATCAAGTTTGTTCTTGAACTCTACACTTTGGAGAATATCTATACACACACACACACACAGACATACGTCAGCCAAATGTCTTCTGAGAGACAGAGCTGACTTGCTCGAGCTCTACCACCATTGCATGGCTATTCAGAGTTTTGACCAAGTAATTCTTGTATTTTGCCTCAACCAGGCTGCATAATTAGTGGAGCTGGTTACTGAAGTCCCTTGTTTATTCCAGTCATAGTGCCATGTCCAGGAATTCCGTTGAGAACAGGAACTTTTTAGATAACATATTTTTGATGGCAGAGAAATGTTATTTAATTCAAAATCTGGAGAGACAGTATCTCCTAGGAGTAGTTGGTACTTATCTCTGGTTCTTCTTGTTCAGTATGATAGCTCAACTAAGTACCAAACTAAAGCACCAACTTCTGGAAATACCTGGAACAAACATTTCTGTCAGGTTGAAAATTCTGTGTTAGTTGTTCTACCAGTTTATAAAATCCCCCCTCAGATGAATGTTGTATTTAAGATTCAAATCAGAATCTTGAACATTTACATAGCATGATATAGGGAATTTCTAGCATCTTATCTGGTACTGGTCACAGTGAGACTATACTAGAGCTGTTTTCAATGTTCTTGAACCTACCCTGCTCCATCTCTGCATAGGCCCCATATGAGAAAAAGAAATTATTCTCTCTGAAGACTATTGCAGTCTTCATCATCATGTTTTCAGGCATAACTTTCAAATATACATTATTGAAAAATGCTGATGCTTGACATGAGGCTCCTGTGAACTACAAAACACTCCCTTCAGGGTGTGTTTCAGCAACTTCTTGACAAAATAGACACTGCAGTCTGGATTGACAGATTTGGCTCTATTATCAGTTGTGAAAAAGAACAAGGGACTCAACCTGGCAACGAATTAGCTGACTGTAATGCAGTTTGGCATTAACCTAACAGAAAAAGGACTTCATAAATTAAACAACTTGAGTTTCACTTTTTCTAGAAAAGGAAAAGAAAAATAATTAGGGAGTACTTTCACTTGCAAGAACATCAATTACCATAAGCTACATGTGAAATGTTGCTGTCTTCAGATAAGAAGTTAATCTACTTTTCTAAATAAAATGTGTCACTCTCACATAGGTGAATTATACAATTACACACTGAAATTATTCGTAACAAATGAATACTTAAGATTTACCTTTGTAAAAGCTTTGGATATTCTGTGAAATGAATTAATTTATATTTCTTTTTTTATAATATATTGTTCAAGCAATTTAAAATTCAGTAAGGAAATGTAAGACTGAACAAATTTCCTATTCATTTAAAAAAAGAGGTCAGTGTTTACAACATGACCTTTGTGAATAAAGAAAAGATACCAGAAATTTCTGTGAACATACTCTCATTTTAAATATAGACTTTGGGTTAAACATTGAGTGAACAGAATGCATTCAGTTTTAGGAAAGGGTATAGATATATATAGGAAATATAGGGTGATAGTTTTATTATTAGCTATGGAACTGGTGAGGATAGGGCATTCAGGTATGAAATTCCTCACATTGAATAAGATACTGAATAATAAAATACGGAGGAAGTAGGAATGGACCCTTGGAAGTTTCATCTGTAGGCAATTTCAGGAGTTCAGATTTTCCCGAGATTATTAACCTGATTCCAGCATGATCCATAGTTCCATATCTGACCACATTCACAAATTTAAAAATCCCAGACAGGGAGTTTAGGATGCTTCAGACTTTTTGTGCATGGACAGAGTAGCTCTGTAGTGCACTTCCAGTGCATAGTGCAAAATTTGAAAGCGCCAGAGTCATTGCATGTATTTTTACAGCCTATATATAATTCTAATTATAGCACAACTAATTCCAAGATTGAGGACTCCAAATTTTACCACTGATTCAATGCATGCACCTATACCATTAATTTAATCTGAAAGTTTCAAATTTGAGTTTGAAGTTAGATGGCGGCTAAATTAATAAGGAGGCTGAAATAGTCTTTTTCCTTCAGATACACATTTGAAAAAATTCTTACTCTCTGCTTGTTTCCCTATTGATCTGCAAGGGAGCAGTAGTACCTACATCAGAAGGATGCTGTAATGATTGATACTTGAATGGGACTCCGGAAACTAGTGAACTTAAAGAGCTTAAGGGAAGAGAAACTATGAGAACCTGTAGTGTGACTTCCAATAAATCTTACATCTATGTCCTCTCAGTTTCTTGGAGCCTAACACTTAGTCCTCAGCTGAAGCATTATTTATGTCTGCTCAAAGTGTTCCTCTTAAAAAGGCAGCCATCAGTCTTGACAGGAGAACATCAGGAAACGGACAGTCCATCACTATCCTCAGGAACTTGTTCCCGAAGTTAATAATTTCCACTGATAAAATTGCAAGATTATCTTAATGTTAACTCACCTGCAATGCAGCAAACTTTTTTTTCTGTTATGACTTCTTATCACTTTAGTGCTCAGCACTTATCCTGACTTCAAATTTATCCTATGTAAAGTTAATGGCTAGTTCAGTATGCTCTGTTTTTAGAGGCATGCTTTCCAAGGAGAGAGATTGGATTTTTTTTGTAGAAGTGGACTAAACGTGTTTGATTTCTTTCTTTCTTTTTTCCTTTTTCTTTTTTTTTTTTTTTTTTTCAGTGAGGAACACAGTAATGTAGATTCTTTACAGTGTCATTGTAGACTTTGGTCCTTCTTCATCCAAATCATAGGTACCCAACTCTCACCAGTAAGAAAAGAGAGAGCTAACTTTGTAGGAAGTGCCTAAGTCAAGTATCAAAAGTTGGTGTGGGAGGAACACAGCCAAGGATTGATGCTGAAGGACTTATTCATGTTCCTGACTCTGAGACCTTTCACTCCCCGAGTGGCTACATAAAGCAATTGTTTGCACAGACCCAGGCAGTATGGGAGGATCTGAGGACACACTTTTTTTACTGTCTTGCCACCATATTCCTCTGCCAAGCTTTCTGGTATGGGAAAATTTTTATCAAATGATTTTGGCACTTGCTTCCAGATTGCTGACAAAACTGTTGAATGGTATCAGATCCACTGCAAGGCCTTGTGGGTGCCCAACAAAATATTTCACATGCATTGAATCTTCCACCAACAGACTCTTCTTGTGCTTCCTAGGAAAGTGTGAAGTATTTTCTTTCAAAGGAAAAGAAAAACTATACAAAGATAAATGTTATATTGTTTTAAGAATGCAATAGACAAGCTTTGAAAGTTATTAAAACTTGTTTTTAGAAATCATTGCTCCTGTAACCAGAAAGAGTTATTACCAAAAATTCCACAGAACACGTTTAATGTGTGGGTGTTCAGCAAACTGCACTGAAAGTGTGATGTGGGGTTTTTTTTTTCTTCTATAGTTAGGTCATATTGAATACCCTATGCCAAGTATCTTCAGAAATAAGAAGAGAAAAAAAAAAGGAAAAAACCTCTGCCCTCTCCTTCGCTCAAATAAGTGATTAAACCTCTGGTATTTACTACAGTCTCAAAGGCAATTGGCTGCCATAAAATAAACAAACAGCAAAACCAAGAAGTCACAGCTGCCCACTTTCAGAGTCAGACATTTGAGAGTTGAAGGGCTAAATGAAGTCCATTTTGTTATCTTGCAGCTGGGTTTCCTATGATGAAATATCTATTGATCCATTCCATTTTATTGGCTTTAGATGAGTTTTTCCTGATACACCAGTAGGAAGTCTCTTGTGGTATACAATTCAATCATTGTATCGGTAAAAAAAATCACATACTTTGTAGTTTTTGTCCTTGATATTCTCCACATGTTTGCAGCATTGAACAGCTGGGACCATAGAAAACATTTAGAAATCACATTATTTTATGTAGATCAATCACTTTTGTATACATTGCACCAGGCAAATGAAAATTGTTCATTTACATGTCAGTGGGAGTTTGATGTCTTAAAACAATCTCACAGACATTAGTGTGGGCCACTTTGTTTTCCTTTGCGAAAAAAGGAGCCATATTGTCAGGAATGAGACTTTAAATCAATTCAATATTAAGGATTGAAATACATAAAACAACAATCTCTTCCCCCTATAATATCACCTCTGATTTAAGTTTATAGAAGCATAAATTCCTTCATCTAATGTTTTTGGGGGGCACTTAAGCAAGGTCAGAAAGAGTGTGATATACAGTGAAGACTATGAATAAGCAGATGTTGTTAATTAACAAATAAAGAGTAATTATAACAAAGACAGAGGTTTATGGAAGCTATGAAATTACTTACGTCATTATCTTCTTCTCATAGATCTATCTTTCTCTCACCCTCCCACCCCCTTTTCTGATAGAAGGATTTGTCATTTTGTCATAAGTTGATTTAAGAGGAGAAAAAACATCTTTTAAGCTATATGCGGTAAGAAGTCACTTCAACATGTTTTTGTTTTGCATCTGCAGTTACATTCAAGATAGCATTTTGCAGAATACACTCTTTAAATGTCTTAAAAGGGCTGACACACCAGTGCTTTTTAGAAGCCAGGAGGAGATTTGAGCTACTCCTCAGCTGTGTATACTGACGATCACCAGTGGCATGGTTCCTGATGGCTCAAAAACTTCTGAAGAGGACTTTACCTGAAGGTGTCACCTGCCTGGAATCATCAATGTAGGATACTTTGATTTCCTTCAGTTCCCTGTTTTAAAACAGAATGATTGTTTGTCCAGGTGCTCCCTATTAGAAACCTGGGGTGTTGAAATGCCCTACTTGCCCAAAGTGGCTTGCATATGCCAATATGTAAGAAAATGCTTGAGAGGAAGAGCTAGGTGAAGCTGAAGCACTGCACAGTGGGTTGGTTTATTCATATTTACATGGAAAGCTGTGTCTTCATGGATAAGGAGAGATTATTAAAATGTCTTGGCTTGTAATTGTAAAACTCTGGAAGAGACTTTGGCTTATGTGTTCTTTTAAACCAAGAGAAAATAGATTCATCGTTATAATTTGTGTTGTTTTACCTGAAAAAATGGGACAGTCTGTGAGTGCTCAAATAGAAAAACAATTCAAACACGTGCTCCTGAATGTTTTATTACTCTTAGTTGTCTCATGCATCCAGTTGCTGAATATATTAAACTTCCATGGGGTAACTCTTGTACTGTCAGTGCTCACTCCTGAAATATGAGGATATGGAGAACTTATAGCAGCCTTCCAATATCTGAAGGTGACCTACAGGAAAGCTGGAGAAGGACTGTTTACAAGACTGTGTAGCAATTGGATGAGGGGCAATGGCCTTAAACTAGAGCAGTGTAGATTTAGATTAGACATTAGGAAGAAGTTCTTTACTATGAGAGTGGTGAAACACTGGAACAGGTTAGCCAGAGAGGTGGTGAAGGCCCTATCCCTGGAGACATTCAAGGTCAGGCTTGACAGGGTTCTGAGCAACCTGATCTAGTGAAAGATGTCCCTGCTCACTGCAGGGGGGTCCAACTAGATGACCTTTAAAGGTCCCTTCCAACCCAACGCATTCTGTGATTCTATGACTAGGGGGAGGGGGGCAATGACAGTATGACCAGGAGAGGAGGAGCTGACCAAAGACAAAGAATACAAAGCAAAGGCTTTCCTAGTTTAACAGGAATTTAGTGCCAAGTGCCTTCTTATTCATTAGCACCCAGAAAACATCCCTCTCTTACTTAAAAGGGACACAGTAAGGTCTTTACATATTTGGTGTGTCCTAACAAGCAGAATATGAAAAGACAAAACATGACAAGGGGTATGAAAATATATGGTGAAAAAAACCCCACAAATGGTAAACACAGTCAGGTTTAAGACCAACTATACTCAGAGCAATTACTACGGTGGATACATACTGAGTTTGGGTAAGAAGTATGTGCACAATATATAGAGATGTTAGGGGCATAGGAAAAGGGTATTCATTTCAGACCCATTTTTTATTGACCACATGGAAAGGCTGATGGAAATAGAAACACAGTACAAATGCACAGTGAAAAAATGGGTTCTGAAAAGCTCCACCTAATAAATACTAGAATTCTGAGGCAATAAAGATTTCACTATAAAAGAAAAATAGGCTGTATTCTTTGCTAACAGCAGTACTAAACACTGTACAGGGAACTGTCAGCAGTGGAAACAAATAGGTTTAGTTGTCAGAATAACACATAGTGAAATCTAGAAGTGCCAACAATCAGGGTTATGGACTCTTAGTATAAAAGTGTGAAAATCTTCTCTCTCAATATATTTATTTCCCCTGAGTTCACCATGCTTTTCTCTGTGAAGTAAAAACAAACTAATTTTCCTGATTTCTGGCCTAAATAATGTGACATAGGAATGGAGACTTCAAAGGCTGTTCTCCTTTTGCTAAAAAAATTTAAAAAATCCTTGGAGTCCTAAATTTCAGGTTAGAAGGAACTGTTCTGTCTGTCTAACCTGTCGTCTGGCAGAACTGCATCCTACTAGCTGGGTCACACCCACAGTTTCTGTCTAAAAGTTATTAAAAATAATCTGTCTGAGATTTAGGTGTTGCAATGTGTTTCAGTGACGAGTGATCTTTTGGCATTGAGAAAAATCCCCAAGCTGGCAACCAAAACTCTGTATTCAGTCATCTATAAGAAGCCCTTCTCAATTTGAGTGCTCTTCATCACACTTAAACGGACTTAGAGGAGGCACAGGGGTTCCTTTGTATTGGCATGGATGAAGGATATAGGCCTACTCAAGTCTGAGCAAAATCTGAATGGCTTTCATTCGTTTCTAGACTTTCTTCCCGGATGAACGGCCTCTGCACTTTCAGAATATAAATGTTGGTGCCTTCAGAGCTTTGTAGTGCTAGGAAGAATATCGATTGGTTTATGGAACACTTGGAAAGTGTTTAAGGAAGCTAAGATCCAGTTTAGGTGGAAGGAATTTAGGTGGAAGAAGTTCCTACAGCATTTTTAACTACCAGAGTATATGTGGACAAGCACAGACAGGTCCACTACTTGTGTGTCTCATGAGCCAGGCAAGAGACAGCTCCAGTCCAAAAGACATTTACTAATGTTGAAATAGTGCTATCCATAAACTGGTATGTCCTCCTAGGTGACTTAAAAAGCTAGAAAATAATGAGAAATTATTCAGCAGAGTAGTGCAAGGGAGGGTGCACTAGCCAGGTGGATAGCATGGCTATGTGGATTCCAGACTGGAACTGGCATCTGTCCAGACTGCTTGCAGCAGAGGAGCTTGGGGCTTGTCTGCACTGGTCTGGACAAAAGCTCCTATATTTGCATTGCTTTTGAGCAGCATTTAGTGCTTTTGAGACCTCTAAAGGTTTGCATTCCACCCTGCACTGTGTCATTGAACTGATATTGAAATTTGGGCTCAATACCGTAATTCTCTGACTCCTATTTTGTAGGCACCCCTGGTCTACTTTGTTGTTGTTTAAATCATGTGAGTCAGAGCCATCGCAAACCACATGTATCTACAATCCAAATAAAGGAGGGAAAAGTGGGAATGTGGGTTGTGGTTTGCAGCATATGCTTAGCGAACAATGATTTATAATAATGACATGCTACTTCTTGAACTGATTGAAAACAGAGTTTAAGAAACCCCTGCCTTAAAAAAAAATTCAACTTTTATCATAGAAACGTTCATGTTTTCAAGAAGTAAAAAGATGTTCATTGACCTCAAGTCATCTGAAAGCATGTCTCACCTGACACCAAATCAGAGAGGGCTAGCAGATCCCAGAATATTGATGAGAATATTTATTTTCCTCAGCGTATAAAAGCTAGCAAAATGCTGCAGAGAACACTTCTGAGCTGGTATAAAAGAAGGCTGAATGACATCAAGGCCTTTGCAATTCCTAATCACTATAATTCTGTGATTTGATTTAAGACCAGTTGCCACATAAATACCAACCAGCTCAGTATTTTTTTAATACCTATGTAAGCACTAATTTCTACAGATGTCTTAAGATGTGTATAGTACATACAGTAGCTACAAATTAGCATATCGTGCATACGTTGTTTTGTGTGCTTCCTGGAAAGGATCCAAGGACAACTGACTAACACGTGGGATGTTTCCTCTTCACAACATTAACGCGAAGTCAACACCTGCAGTGATGTAAGCCCATGACTCACCTGCATGAATGGAGGTTTCTTTAGGATCAACTGTTGTGAGCAGAATACATCTGCAACATCCAAATAAATGAGCCCTTCTAAAGTAAGTCAGCACTACCCTTGTTTAGAATGCAGGGCCCTTGTGAAGGCTGAGGTGAAGCAGCTGGCTAGCAGCTTTTGTGAGTCATTTTAAAAAGCCACTCTCACAGCTGGAGAGAAAATAGCCCTGGCAGCACTGGCAATCCATTATGAAATGTAAAAAGTCCTTCTCTGGGCGGAAGGAAAACTTCACCCAGCTGTCAAGTGTTTGAAATGTTGGGGGAAAGTGCGCGCACACGCATGCACATGGCCCTGGCTTGCAAAGTGAGGAACACAGAGGCCACATTAGATAAAATTAAATCTACTCTGAGATGGAAAAATGCATGGGCTGATGACTTCACTTTTTAGAAATCAATAAGGGTTTTGGTGAATGGAGGTATCAAGCACTTTTTATCATCCAAGAAAGGCTGGCCTGCAAGTCTCTTATCTGATTTAAATTCTCCTCTTGAACATACCTATATAAAAAGACACTTGACCTCTGCTCACATTATTGTCCAGCTCTATCGATCTGAAAGCTTCATATGGCAGAGAAAGGAAAATCTAACTGGCAGAACAATCAATCCCTAATCTCATCTTTTTCTATTTGGCAAACATAAAATGTAGTTAGTGAATGGCTTCTAAATGTAAATCAATTTAAGCCAAGAGATGCTGATGCTGCATATTTGCAGCATAATAAAAGATGACTGATTTAGAAGACTCTGTAAAATAAAACAATGATGAATTCCAGTAGAAAGATGTAGAGAAGGATGACTTGCATAGCTGTGAAGCCTGAAGGGATTCCATGTGAATGCAATTTGCAGACCAATGAGAAAAAGGATTTCAGGGATGAAGCCCCAGTACAGGTTTTCAGAACTACTTTCTGCAGTTTCCCTTACTTACAGCCACACAAAATGCAGTTTCCTTTCTATTTCTATGGACCAGTACTGACATCTAGTGGCAATTTACATCGATCCTGCCCAATTGTCCCCCTGGGAAAATCAAATACTCCATCCAAAGGTTAGATGACAGCACCACTTCATTTCTCTTATGCACTGCAGTGATGCAAAATGTAGGCCCAGCTGAGGTCTCAGAACTCAGAAAACTCTTTGGAATTTTAGAAAAGCAATTTTTGAGGTTCTTGTGGCTTTCTTTTTGAGAAGGATTAATGCACAGAGACAGCAAAGGGTTCTCCATTTTAACTAAAATACAAAGTTATCTATAACTGAATGTTACCTCTAGGATAACCTGTAACCAAAGATGTTTATCAAGTTACTGTGTTTAAAAGGGAACCATTGAGTAGAACAATAGGTTTATTATATGTATAACTGAAAGTGGTGCATGATTGTTTCTGAAAAATTATATTAACTTCAGGTGTGTAGATCTGTGTCTGCTATATTCAAGACCTGTGTTCAAGAAAGATGATAAACTAGAGGAGATTTAGAGAAGAGTTGCTGTAAAGATAAAAGACTGAAAATAGATCTTACAGTGAAGACCTAAATAAATCACTCTGCTTGCTTTCTGACAAAGAGAGGTGATCACAGTTTATGACTACATATATATGAAGAAAAACAATATGATAGCAAAGAGCTCTTTAAACTGGTAGATAGAAATATAAAAAGATGTAGAGACTGGCAATTAAGGGAAGATAAATTTAGAGTTGAAATGAAGCAGAACGGGTTTTTTACTAATATAATTTATTAGCCCTTGAAATAACTGATGGCAGTCTGTGATAGAGTTTCAATTTCTGGAGCATTTTAAACCAAAACAGGATGCTTTCTGAGATATGTGCTTCCTTCAAAAGGAAAAGAAACAATGAGGAAGGCAAACATTGGGGCAAATTGCTCAGAGTTTGAGCAGTCTCCATTCATGAAGGTTTTCAAGCCCTGAGGAACGTGGTCTGATCTCATAGCTGACCTTGTTTTGGGTAGATGGTTAGACTAGAAACCTCCTTAGGTCCATTCCAACCTAATTTATTCTTTGATATTTTGATCCTATGATATAATTACAGGAAGTCTGAGATCCTATGGTGAGTCAGTCTAGATTATTTCAAGGTTCTAATCTCTACAGTCTAAAAAATGATCCGAGAAGGAAATACTGCATCACAAAAAATTGCTTTTGATTATTTTTCAAACTCATAGTTTTCTATTTCTTTTCAATAAATAAAGGTCAGCATAAGGAGAAAACTGTAATTTCCTAAAGCATATTCAATGTCAATGAGAAATCAAGATAAAGTTTACCAATTCTCTGAGTTTTTCTTTCACAGAATCACAGAATGGTTGAGGTTGGAAGGCACCAGGAGTCACCTGATTCAATTCATTTGCTGAAACAGGTCTACCTAGAGCCAGTTTTCCAGGTCTGTGTCCAAATGGCTTTTGAATATGTCCAAGGATGGAACCTCCATAGCTTGTGCCAGTACTCAGTCACTCTCCCAGTAAAAATGTGTTTCCTGATGTTCAGATGGCAGCTCCAGTGTTTTGGTTTGTGCCCATTGCCTCTTGTCCTGTCACTGGGCACAACTGAAAAGAGCCTGGCTCCATCCTCTTTGCACCCCACTTTCAGGTAGCTAATGTATATCATTAAGGTGATCTCTCCCCCTCCACCAAGCCATCGCTTTTCTAGGCTAAACAGACCCAGCTCTCTCCACCTCTCCTCCTAGAAGTGATGCTCCCTCAATAATCTTCGTGGCTTTTTCTGGAACGCTGTCTGGTATGTCCATACCTCCTTTGTACTGAAGAGCCCAGAACTGGACACAATACTCCTGTGTGGCCTCTCCAGCACTGAATAAAGGGGAAGGATCACCTTCCTCAACCTGCCTGTAATGTTTTGCCAGCCCAGGAAACCATTAGCCTCCTCAGCAGCAACGACACATGCTGGCTCATGTTTACCTTGGTATCCACCAGGACTTCTAGGTCCTTGTCTGCCAAGCTGCTTTCCACGTGGGTGACCACGAACACGAACTCATGCATGGGATTGTTTCTCCCCAAGTGTAGGACATTTTACTTACCCTTGCTGATCTTAATGAGGTACCTGTCAGCCCATTTCTCCATCCTGTTGAGGTGGCCACATGACTCTGATGTATCAGCCACTCTCCCCCATTTTTGTGTCATCAGCAAACTTGCAGAGGGTACCCTCTGCCCCATCAGCCAGATAATGAATTAAAATGTTTAACAGGACTGGACTCTGAGGTGCACCACTAGTTACTGGCTTCTGACTAGACTTCATACTACTGATCACCACCCTCTAGGCACAGCCATTCATCCAGTTTTGAGTCCATCTCACTGTCTTCTCATCCAACCCATACATCAACAGGTATTTTTATTATGATCATATGCGGGACACTGTAAAAGGATTTTCTGAAATCCAGGTAGACAATATTCACTGCTCTTCCCTCATCTACCACATCAATAATTTCATCATAGTTTATCAAGCTGGTCAAGCATGACTTCTCTCTGGTGAAACCAGGTTGACTACTTCTGATTACTTTTTTCCTTAATATGCCTGGAAGTACTTTACAGGATTAGCTACTCCATCAGCTTCCCAGGGATTGAGGTGAGGCTGACTGGCCTGTAATTCCCTGGGTCTTCCTTCTTGCCCTTTTTGAAAATAGGAGTGGCATTTGATTTCCTCCAGTATTCAGGGACAGGGGAAAAAGATTTCCAAAGATATTAGAACAGGAGGGCTAAAAGACCATTAAAATTAAATTAATTTAG
Organism: Hemiprocne comata; assembly: GCA_020745705.1. Lineage (NCBI taxonomy): Eukaryota > Metazoa > Chordata > Aves > Apodiformes > Apodidae > Hemiprocne > Hemiprocne comata. The sequence continues at coordinate 89,921,465 of CM036588.1, forward strand.
TTAATTATAATCCTCACTATCAATACAGGCTGGGGGGATGATGTGATAGAGAGCAACCCTGCAAAAAGGGACTTGGGAGTACTGGTGGACAGAAAGCTGGAGATGAGCCACCAGTGTGCACTCGCAGCCCAGAGGGCCAATCACATCCTGGGCTGCATCAAAACAAGTGTGGCCAGCCCATCAAGGGAGGTGATTCTGCCCCTCTACTCTGCTCTCGTAAGACCCCATTGAGAGTACTGTGTTCAGGTCTGGGGTCTTCAACTCTCTTAAGAGGGACATGGACCTGTTGGAATGAGTCCAGAGAAGGGCCACAAAAATGATCAAAGGGCTGGAGCACCTCTCTAATGAAGACAGGCTGAGAGAGCTGGGATTGTTCAACCTGGAGAGGAGAAGGCTCTAGGGAGACCTTATAGCTGCCTTCCAACACCTGAACAGGACCTACAGGGAAGTTGGGGAGGGACTTTTGACAAGGGTGTGTAGTGATAGGACAAGGGACAATGGTCTTAAAGTAGAGCAGGGTAGATTTAGATTAGATATTAGGAAGAAGTTCTTTACAAATAAGGGTGGTGAAGCACTGGAACAGGTTGCCCAGAGATGTGGTGGAGGCCCCATCCCTGGAAACATTCAAGGTCAGGCTCGACCAGGCTCCGAGCAATCTGATCGAACCAAAAAAGGTCCCTGCACACTGCAGGGAGGGTTGGACTAGATGATCTTTAAACGTCCCTTCCAAGTCCATACATTCTATGACTCTATGATTCTACAAAAATTGCAGAAAAAAATCAGGAAAAAATTAGTCCTCAGAGGCAAGGAAAAAAAGGAATGAACAAAAGGGTAAATTTAAAAATCAACAGAAAGAAAGGAAAACTATATGAAGCGATAGGGAAAGAAATCTAATATCTCATTATGAGAGCATCTGCAGATTCAGACCACTTAAATACCTTCTTCTCTGTGTTATTGAGACTCTAGACAGACCAAGTACACAGCAGGTTACAGCTGGAGAGGAAATCTTCTAACAGGACATTTTTGAGTGGAGCTTTGGTCTGTGGAATACCCAAAAGTTGCCATGCAGGTGATTAATCTCCATCTCGTTCAAAATCCCTGTTCCCCAAATGCAAGAAGGACTAACTAAAAGGAAATGTACCTCATTTTAGTATCCTGGACTGAAGAAAAGCTATGATATAAAGCTGCAGTTATGTATAAAGTGTAGACTTAGCATTAGAGAGTAAGTTATTTGTTTTGTGTTCATTAGACACCACATCTATCCATTTCCCTTAAACAGTTAAGGAAAAGAACACTCTCCAAACCTTGACCAGAAGTAGATAATGTAATTCCTTATGGCAAAGGAGCTCCAGTGTCTGTTCATGATCATCCTTGTCTATGCATCTGTCAAGCACCTGTTTTAAGGCCTCTCAGACTTTTCCCATGTAATATACAGACCACACAAGACTGATTTTTCATCTATACCTCGTCTCAGCAGAATGTATCACATTGAAATTAATCCCTCCCAGCCTTCATAATGCCCCAAACCAGCAGAGACACTACTTTGCAGCACATTGTTCATACAACCAAGCTAGCCAGCGTACAGCACATGATCAAAGAAGAGAACAAAGCAGTTGGGAGCCAGGGTTTAAGAGTAGCTCTATTATTTCCTGATAGCAGATGCCTTAAAAAATTAAATAACAGAATAAGTGGTCTCCCTTTTTCATAATGAAAAACAGACCCCCCAAATGAAGTCTTGAACAACTGGAGTAAACAGTAAGCAGTACCTCAGCCATATCTACCTGGCACCTCTACACTAACATTGGTATTAGAGTGAAATACAGAGGTGCATTCATGCCTATGATTTCACTTCTACTTAAAGCTCAGTAGAACTTTGATAGTGTCCAACAGCTCTGAAGTAATCCTAGTAAATTAATGCTTTTATTTCCCATCCTTCTCTCCTTTGCCTTTTCATTCTATCACTCCATTCCATCACTGTTCCTTTCTATTTTGTTTTCTTCTTGATCCTTTTGATTCAATAGATTTTCACTATATATGGTTTGCCATCTTGGTTAGCTTCGTTAAGGAGTTAGCAGATGCCTCAGAAGACAGGTAAACTAATATTTCTAACAAATAATTCCTCTCTGTGTATTAATTATGGACTGGTGGATACCATAAAGCTAAAAGGAAGGTACTGCCAAATTCAATTATGATAACTATATGTATCTTTAAATGGTAGATGGTTTTGTTACTGAACTGATGGTTTTGTTACTGAATTGCTTCTTCCATTTCCAAATCCAGATAACCTCTGTAATATCATCTGTCAGAGAGTTTCACAGGCTCTACATCTTCTGTGAGTAAAGGCTATTTCTTATTCTGTTCCTTGGTGTTCTACATTTGAAAGTCACATATTTCCCTGTTATTGAAGAATGACACAAGGTGAAGAGAAGATTCTAATTACTGTATTCCTACATACTTAATTTATTTTTTTTACTTTACAATGAGACCTGTTGTTCTTTTTCTTAAAGATAAATGCTGTCAGTGCTACCATAAAAACCCCCACTGTGAATGAATAAAAACATAGCAATACTGTCTTTTTTTTTTCTCTGTCAGTATTCATTTTCAAGTTCATTTTCTTTTTCCCCAAGCCACCAATACACTTGCACAGACAGGAGATATACCCCAAAACAATTAAATATATTGGCAGCACTATTCTGCATATGTAAGTGGCTTTGGTCCCTCTAAGTACCATCATGAAAGTGAGAAAGTATTTTCCTTATCCAAGCGCAGCTGAAAGCCCCATGGAAGCTTGAACTGTCTACATAGATGCTTGGTTGATTTCTGCCATTAAAAAAACCCAAAACAGTTGTATCAGTATTATCCCCTAATGCAGAAACACTTAGACTTTAAAAAAAAAAACCAAAACGGTTGCACAAGTATAACATATATTTTCTTCAGGGAATAATTTCATTATATTAAGAGCTGCTAGATCAAAATATATTTGTTCACCCTTGATGACAGCTGATACCATACCATAAAATAGTGAAGGGATGTAGCTAAAGCCATATGATCCCTGTCTATAGAAAACTAGCACTGAAGTAAAGATGCTGTGGGCAGGGCTTCTCTGCTGGGAGAAAATAGGCTTAAAGGCTAAACTGGCCAAAAGAATTTGAAGCCAGGATTGCCTGACTGCTAAGTACAGATCAGCCCAAAGATGTTAGGGTAGGAACAATATCCTGGTGCTGTCTTCTGTAAATATGACTTTAACTGCAACTGTTGGACTAGCTCTATTCTTCACTTAAAGTGATTTTAGCAAATCAACTATACCAGTGGACTGGAGTTTGTAAAGGAGTAGTTAAGAAGTGAGTGGTAGTGATATTATAGAAGACAGACATGAGTGTGATAAAAAAGAGTCAGAAAAATTGTTTATTTAGTAAAAAATGCCATCCTTCAAACATGAGAGAAAAAACCTTTGTATAACAAGGCATGTGCCATCGGGCAAGGTTGGATGCTCCAAAGCAAAGCGCATAGTTTGAAATCCCAAGTCCCAGTAGTTGCTCATTCTTGTCAGTTTTGGTTCAGATTATTGTTGGGTTGTCTTCAGGTGTGTCTTTATATTCAGGTGTGTCCTTATATGGACAAAGCAGCAGTAGAAGACATGATCATGGACCTGCTGGGACTGGGAGCGTAACTGCAGCATGAAGATGAGTGGGATCACCTGATCAGCCCTGTCTCCTGTGAGAACTGGAGAAAAGAAACCTCAACTCACTTTGCTTCTTTTGCAGGCAGCCTTTGGATGCAGCTGGATGCCATGGAGAATGTCACACCATATCATGGGCCTTTGGCTTCCCAGGGGCCAGGGCAGCAGGGGCTCCTGAGGAAGGCAGGGCAGCTCGGGGCAGCATCAGCCCTGGGCACTGGGACACAGACAGGCTGAGGCTCGTCAAGGCCTATGGCCACAGTGGACCAGGCAGAGCAGTGCCTCAGGGTCCTGACACAGGGGTTACTTGATGGAGCAAGTGCATTATCCTTTGCCCTCAGACAGGCTCAGGGAGCAGGCCTAGCAGGGCTGATATGGTTGTGCTGACTTGCATGGGGGGGGGGCGTAAAGTGTCAGCAGAACCTGCAGAAAATATTCTAGCTAAGTTGTACAGCTGACCTTGCTCAGTTTCTATTTTGTTCCTTTTTTTTTTTTTTTTTCTTTTCATTTTACTCTTGCTCCAAATGCAGAAAGAAAAAAATACCAGTGACCCAATATAGATCTCCTCGCTCCACTGAATATCTGTGGGTTCTCTAGGAATGGAAGACTTTTCAGGGGACTGCAAGGTTGAGCCTGGGGCAGGGAAAGGACATAGAGAAAATAGCAACACAGCACAAAAAAAAGTAACTGAGCTTCTTCCTTAAAGTTATAAGACTTTTTTTTTTTTTCTCTTTTTTTTTTTTTTTTTGGCCTGTTTCCTCTGGCTTAAGGTCTGGAGAGGAAAACACAGAAGAAAAACGAAGAGATGAAAAGAAAGTCCACTTCCAAGATAGGAAAAGAAAGATTGCAACAGGCATTTGGAAAGAGACTGAAAAAACTCAGAAGTAAAACTCTCTTTGAAATATTAGAGCTGCTTTGTCTGAAAAGATTGGCATAGACAATGGAAATAAAATCAAACTGAAAGCCATTGTACATATCCTATTATTCCATATATTTAGCTGTAAGACTTCAGAAATTAAATAGCCCAAAGAAAATATGTTGGGAGAGTATTTCATATGGTTCAACAGCAACAGAAAGGATCTGAATGATTCAAGGAGCTTATATAATGGTTTTGTTTTATTCATTTTCATAAATCACATTTACCGTAGGTGTTTTATTCAAAATAAAGTTTTGGGAAAATAAAACGAACAGATGAACCTAGGCAAACCTGGTGATTTTTTCATGAGTAGTGTTTGATGATAAAAGCATAAAAGCATAATGTGGTATCATTTCACCAAGGCACAATATGGATCATCCATATGGAGCAGAAGTTGATAATACTGCAAAGAAGCAAAAATAAACAGAACAGATGTACTTGTAAAATCAAGTCTGCACCCAGCCTGTGTACCTGTTTCTTTGTGTAGAAACTTCTACAAGTTTTGTTGGATGGCTCTGTCCAACAGTGTAGCTGGAACAGGAAATAGCTAATACCTGCTTCACTGAGCAGTTGGCTTTATTGCCTGATCATCATTGAGTACAGAGTTCTCACAGCTCTGGTGTGAATATCTGATTGCTCCTCATGTTACTGAGCAAGATGGCAAGGGAATTAATTATATTTTCTCTGAAGCCTTCATGTAAAGGAACAACTTATGTCAGCTTTAGACTACCTCAGGTCTCAAGTACTTCTTTGGCTGAGTACAAATACATCTCTTATAATGCACTGCACAGTGTAGAGCCATGCGGAGTCTCCTGGGGTACAACAAGCTCTACTGCTTAGGCTCACTTGGTCTGGCTCTTTGAAAATACTGTAAGTTTTCAAAACTTTGCTTTTCATATCTTAGAGAAAATGAAGCACGTTTCCTTCATTTATGAAATATTCACCTGTTTTTCTTCTCTGCAAAAAAACAAGCCATCAATTATTAGTACAACGTAACTCCAGCCCTCATGCTACGGGATGTCTCCCATGCACTGAAGCAGATGGAACAATTCTGCTGAGGTCTCCATGTGCTGATTATGGATCACCGAAACAGCTGGGCAGGACTCAGTTTTGGCCTGGTTGAGGCTTGTTATGACTCAGTATTGGCCTTGTGTTGGTCTAATGGCCTTATGGAAGTCTAATCACTAATCCTCCTAGCTGACATTGAGGTTTATTCCTCCACTATTGATCAGCTGCCCACCCAATATCTGTTTACTCTCCTATATCCTTTGCTTAATAAAGACTTCAAAGTGTCCTCTCTCCCTTTCTCTCTTAAAGGTGCCATATTGCTACTCCTTTAAATGCTGATGTGTTTATAAGCATGCTGTGCCATTAAAGCACACACCACAGTACTTGAAGTGACTGCAAGCTCAGTTGTATGTTTATAAATGCAACAGAAAGTACTTAAAATTATATCAAAATCTCTCCCTTGTGTGTTTTCTTTTTTAAAGCCCATCTCCCCTGTTCCATCAGTAAGACAAGATAGATGTGAATCAGCAGCTCAGCAGTGTGGTGGAATGAGCACATATGAACCAGAATTTTAAAAAGTGGGCACACAGAAATAAGTTCTTAATGCCATAGCAGGGCAGATCATGTGGTCAACATCTGGAAGATACCATACATGGACTCTGATTTAATAAAGTAGACACCCATCTGCTGCTTTCTCAAAGTAAGGAGAATAAATAGCATGCCACATCCCACACACTCCAGCTGTCCCCAGCATCCAGCGCTGTGCAGTTCTGCTAAAAATAAAAATGAAGCTTTAGTGTATTTCAATAAGATTGCTAGTTAAAAAGGAGGGAGACAGTGTGCAGTAAAGAGAGATGCTTAAGAGTACCTGTAAGCATTTCAAAGTGAAGAAGAAAGTTGCCTTTTGTTTGAAGATTGCCTTCTTTTCAAGCATTGTCATATAGCTTGCCAACATTTACATCCCATGCCAACAAGTCTGTCTTTTTCAGAAGGTTTTCTAGTTATTTCTCCTATATTCTGGTGCTGGTGTGTTGATACGCAGTGGATCACTGAGTCCACAATTAATTGACCATAGTTCATTAATAAAGATTTTGCAGCTTTACTCTCTACAGGTCTCTGAGCGTGAATGAGTTAAACAGTACTCCTAGCTCTGCTGTTGCAGTGTGAGCAAGTTACTACAGAACCTTAGGGACTGACCCTTCATTCATCTGGACAGGAGGAAGGTCCACAGCAGCTCATCTTTCTGGGTTCCCACAGGGGAAAATTACAGGCAGACTATTAGTAAGAACCCAGACTGGGAAGATCAGTGAAAAGATCGGGCATAATAGTAAAATAATAGTTCTCCAATCCATCTCAGGTGGGTGAAGATCTAATTTATTTCTTTTCACTCAGCTTTAAGATCCTTGGAAAGGAGTTAATAGTATAGGAGAAAGTTTTCTGTCTGGAACAAGCCAGAAGATAAGCAAGGGATATATTTTCATGAGATCAAGTTCTAAATTGCCTACGGATTTCACTAATTTATTGCAGGCAACCATCAAAATGATAACAAACGTATTTTTAAAATACACTTTGGATCTGCTTTGCTTTCAGAGTACATATCATAAAGTGGACATTACTGTCTTCCTAGCACTACACAATGTCTTGGTAAGTGCAGCAGGACTTCCTACTTCTCAAAATGTATCTACTCTGCAGTCAGACATGTGGCTGCATCCCAAAGAAATATGTACGTACTTTCAATTTACTTAGCTCAAAGATTAAAAGCCTATAAACCAGCACAGAATCAACCCTGAGACCATGTCTCTGCCTCCAGATAGCTTTGCACTGCCAGGGCTGAAGATAATTCTTGTGTTGGTCTAATGTAAATAGTAAATAATAGTAAGTAATGTAAACAGTAAATAATAGTAAATAGATAAATAATAACAGGAAGAACAGGGAAAATGTGGGCCCACTGCTGAATGAGGTGGGAGCCCTGATAACAGAGCAGAGAAGGCAGAGTTGCTGAATACCTTCTTTGCTTCAGTCTTTACTAAGACCAGCCCTCATGAGCTTCAGACCCTGGATGTAGGAGAGGAAGCCTGGAGGAGGAAAAACTCTCCACTAGTCAATGAAGAGTGGGTCAGAGATCAGTTATGTAAATTGAATGTGCACAAGTCCATGGGCCCTGATGGGATGCACCTGAGCTGACTTATGTTATCGCCCTACCACTCTCCATCATTTTCAAAAAGTCATGCCAAACAGGAGAGGTGCCAGAGGACTGGAGAAAAGCCAAGGTCACTCCAGTCTTCAAAAAGGGCAAGAAGGAAGATCCAGGAAATGACAGACCAGTCAGCCTCACCTCTATCCCTGGAAAAATGATGGAGCAGCTCATTCTGGAGGTCATCTCGAAGTACATGGAAGAGAAGAAGTTTATCAGGAGTAGTCAGCATGAATTTACCAAGGGGAAATCATGCTTGACTAATCTGATAGCCTTCTATGATGTTGTCACTAAATGGATAGAGGAAGGGAGATCAGTGGATGTAGTCTACCTTGACCTTAGCAAGGCTTTTGACACAGTCTCCCATAACATCCTCGTGAGCGAGCTCAGAAAGTGTGGGATAAAAGAATGGACAGTGAGATGGATTAAAAACTGGCTACACAGTAGAGCCCAAAGAGTGGTGATCAATGGTGCAGAGTCCAGCTGGAGACCTGTAACTAGTGGAATCCCTCAAGGATCAGTGCTGCGTCCAGTTTTGTTCAATATCTTGATGATGGGACAGAGTGTCTTCTCAGCAAATTTGCTGATGACATGAAGCTGGGAGGACTGGCTGATTCACCTGAAGGCTGTGCGGCCATCCAGCAAGATTTGGACAGGCTGGAGAGCTGGGCAAAGAGGAATAAAATGAGGTTCAACAAGAGCAAATGCAGAGTCCTGCACCTTGGAAGGAACAGCAAAATGCACCAATACAGGTTAGGAGGTGATCTGCTAGAGAGCAGCTCCGTGGAGAAGGACCTTGGAGTCTGGATAGAGAACAATGGGACAATAATGTGCCCTCGTGGCCAAGAAGGCCAATGGTATCTTGGGGTGCATTAGGAGGAGTGTATCCAGCAGATAGAGGGAAGTTCTCCTCCTGCTCTACTCAGCCCTGGTGAGACCTCACTTGGAGTATAGTGTCCAGTTCTGGGGTCCTCAGTTCAAGAAGTACAGGGATCTACTTGAGAGAGTCCAACGAAGGGCTACGAGCATGATTAAGGGACTGGAACACCTGCCTTACGAGGAAAGGCTAACAGACCTGGGGCTTTTCAGTGTAGAGAGGAGAAGACTGAGGGGGGATCTAATTAATGTCTATAAATACATGAGGGCTGGGCATCAAGAAGGCAGGGACAACCTCTTTTCACTTGTGCCCAGTGATAGGACAAGGGGCAATGGATTCAAACTTGAGCACAGGAAGTTCCACCTCAACATGAGGAAGAACTTCTTTACTGTGAGGGTTACAGAGCACTGGAACAGGCTCCCCAGGGAGGTTGTGGAGTCTTCTTCTCTGGAAACTTTCAAGAACTGTCTGGATGCCTTTCTGAGTGATCTGCCCTAGTTTTCGGTCCTGCTCTGGCAGGGGGGTTGGACTCAATGATCTTCAGAGGTCCCTTCCAACCCCTGACACTCTGTGATTCTGTCATACTTCTGTCATGCTTTCAGTGTCAGGACCAGTTCGAATTAAATAGACATTATTAATATTTTCTAATTATAGTGTAGATGTAGCCAGGATAATTTCCTCATTTTCTCCTATATTGAAATGTGCTCATAGATATGAATATGAAACCCTATTTCTATACCTTTTGTGGCTTTTTCGATCTGGACATAGGGAGTGCAAACTAATGGTGACCTACAGTAACACACTGCTGTACCAGTTTAGGCCTGTAAACAAGCCAAATGTGGTAGCATGGTGCTGTCTGGAAGCAGTGAGCCCCAATGCTGCACCACTGCATACATCTTTATTGTCTCTGGGCACACTCATGTGAGTGGACACAGTGTGAGAGTTTCTGAGAGGCAGCCTCCATCAATGCACAGATAGCTGATAGCTGTCATGCCTCTCTGCACGGCTTCATCTAGGACTGAATCTGGATAAAAAAGAGAGACAGTTCACTAGTGGCTGGGTCTGGATAAAAGCAAGTTGAGAATTTAAATACAGTAAAAACTAGTATTTGACTCAAGACACTAGAAATTCAGCAGGAACAGCCCTGCTCATATACTATTGGATAATTCCCTGCTCATATATTATTGGATAATTCTGCTGACCCTTCATGCTTATTTGCTTGCCTCCCTTATAACTGTGCAAAAATTTGGAGCTACATGGAGAGGGAAGATTAAGAATGTCACTTAAGAATGTCACATGATGCAGAAGGGAAAAAGTTCACAACACTACTATTCAGTGATCATGGGGATGACTAAAACATACCACTATTTCAGGGGCTTGGTACTCAAATTTCCTCAGTAAGTCCTCTTACAATTATCCACCTATATCTTTTTATATTTTATCCAGCAATGTGTGTACTTTACATCGCCACTAGCTCAGAACAAATTTTCCAGGGGGTAAAGTGTGCAACACAGTTTTGCCATCCTCTAACCACATGCTGCATCTGCTCAGCTGCTGTAAAGAACGTTCTGAAGGATGGCACGTGTTGTCACTAGGACACCCCACTGCATGACTGCATTGCAGGCTCCATCGCATTCGCAGTGCAAAGAACATAGAAATCACAGCCTTTTATTTCCTAAATAAATATTTTAACTATTAGCCTATTGTACAAAAAATAGGTAGTGCCTCCAACAACCAACACCACACAAAGCTGATCACAGTCCTGCATGCCTATTCCCTTTGTGGCTTTGCTAGGATTGGAGCTCAGATTCCTAACTGTTTCTATCTCCATCCCCATGAAGCACTGCTGGAATATTTGTGCTTTATTTCCTAGAAGAGATGATTTGGACAAATGTAAGCAATTAAACTTAAGTGCACGAGGAACACTAAGGGTACCTAATAAATTCAGCGTAGACCCCAAAACTAGGTGTACTGGAGTGCTACATGGAATTTAAAGGAGAACCTAAATCTAACACAGATGGGATTCTAACAATCTGTACCCTGACTCATATTCTAGAGTTATTATGATGATGTAATGGAAAATAGGATGGCATTATCCAAGACAGCATGTAATTCCAGGAAAGTATTTTTCTCTAGAGGAAGAAAAACAACTAAACTTCTGACAGATGTTTAGAGGATTCTCAGCCTTGTACAAACAAGTTATTATTGGCATTATCTAAATGTACTCATATGTCACCCTTGAAGTGTGAACACCCTTGCTAGAATTAACTATTTATTACTCAGAAGCATAAATATGAGGGTAATTAAGAGGTCCAACCTATGACTAAGTCTTATCCACCTTTGAGTCTTTATTACCAGGTCATTTATCATTAGCTCCAGTTCTACTTAACATCAGACATATAAAAAGTACTATCTGAACTTTGTACATTCTCTGTCTTCCAGGGTTTCTTATTGCAGCAAAGATATTTGCCATCTGGTGAACTTCCATACGCACAAAATTATAATTAAATTGCCCCTGGTCCCTTGCATTCTGTCTGTCAGAATGTTCTCTGAAACAGTCATGGAGTGTGTTAAAAAGTTGGATTTTATAGAAACAATTGGTTTGTTTGTTTTCTATACTTTTGCTAAAGAAGTAGCATAATGAACAGCATTCTTCCCTGTTTCCAAGTACAGAAGTAAATGTTACACTGGTATAAAATTATTTTGCAGTTATTCCATTAATTCAGGTTCTAAAAGTCTTATTGCTAATTCTCCCTTTAGAGCCTCAGTCCTGCACAAACTCCTTGCAGAGATTCCTAGGAGGACATTGCACTTCAGAACGCAGGAAATAGTTGCAAGTAAGTTTCTGCCTTGAGGAAAACTTGAAACTTCTCCTTGCATTATCGATACATAATTTTGTGTGGCCCTGAAATGTAAAGTAGATTATAATGATAACTAATGGAGAGAGTTCAGCCCTGGCTATGAAAGCTGAATGAATTTATTGTGAGTGATTTATTCAATTACATGACCCTGTTTCTCTGCTCAGAGAATAGAAATGAGTACAGTTGTATATTGATTTCCCATTGTCTTTTTTTACTTAAGAAACTGATTGTGATCAGCATGAGATAAGTATTTTTTACTTAATGTTTGAAATCTGACTCATGCTGGCTTTATCAGAAAAATCATAAAGCATTGTTTCTCTCCTTCTCCCTGAATGAATGTGGCTCTTATAACCTAGAGGGCAGCATAATGAAACCATTTTTCTCTCTTTCAGGCAAATAAATGGAACAGCTAAGATATTTTAGATGACTTCTATGCCTTTTTCTTTTTGAATCACAGCCATTTTGATGTAAATATGAGATGCTTGTTGTTCTGAGCCACAATGGACTCCTGCATCATTAGGTAGGTCTGGGTAGAGGAGATGGGAAAAAGAGTGTTCATCCCCACACTTTTCTCACATTACCTCAAAGTAGTTGGATGTTTCTGTGTAGTCTTTGCTGTAACAGTGTGATCAGACCTTGCTTAATTGCTTCTGTGTCACAGCTTTAATAAGGAGGTTTGAGAATCTCATACCTCTGATCTGGTTAAGTATCGATTTCTAGAAAACAGAGTAACTGCCTTTATGGATCAATGCCACACACCAAAGAGGAGTAATTTCAGCAGCAGCAGATGGAGACATTTTCCTGCCAAGCAGAATTCTGTGTCCCAGGTTATGCAAGGGACTGGCCCTAACATCAACATCAGTATAGTTTCCTCATTACAACCAGGCAGATACTCTTAGATGAAAGCCAGTCCCACAGAAAAAACCCCAACAAAACAAAAAAGTTAATTTTCTGACTTTGGTTGTGACAAGAGAATGTCCATCACACAAGAAGATGTGGTACGTGCCATCTGTATGCCAGGATTGCCACCACATGCATGAACTGGAACAATCCTTGCTGTGCATGCCATGTGGCCTTTGCCAAGATCATGTTCCTACTCCTGTAACTAAAGAATGTTTTTGCTCCGAATTCAAGATCCCACCCTGGCACCAGCTTCCTCTGCATTGTTCATTGTCACAAGAAGTTGTCACTTCTTCCCCGTGGGGGTAGCTTCTGGTAAATGCAATCAGCAGAGCCATCCTGGGCCTCGCGTTCCCCATCCTGCATCGAATAGACCCTCAGTTTGACCATCTCACTATGCTTTGTTCAAATAGCATCCTTTATTATTGTTGTGGCCGTTCTCCACAACTGTTTATAAAGAAAATAGATTAACCTACCCATGGTACCTTGGAAGGCTATCAAGATGTGTGGTTTATATTGTCTAACCATTAACGTTTATTTTCTAGGGATTCTGCAGCATAGACATAGATGCCTAAAGGCCCTCAGATTCTGTGATGAATAGATTCTTGAACCCTTTCTATGTTCTTCAGAATTGGCAAGACCACAGAGAATTGCACACCCACAGCTGGAATACTTTCCCCCATTACGAGGCAGACTACAGAAATGCAGAATTTTGTATTCACAGGACTTTGCCTACTCTTCTAAGAAATGCAAAACCAAGAGCTGTCCATGCTCTATGTTTCTCACTACCATTAACACATCTATCACATTTTTACTGGTTTGGTTGCACTGAATTAGCAATACATTTCAGGTAGATTTTGAAAACTAGGGGGAAAAAATGGTCTTCATATGTAATGAATAAACATATTTTGCATTAATATCCTACACTTCAGTTGCCCCACTGCAGTAGAGGTTTATCGACTTACTGCAAGCTACATTTGAATGATTGCTTCAGATATTATGATATGCAACATTACATCCTGTTTCTTTTCTATTTCTATAGCCCAAAGACTTATTGGAATTGGTGCGTCTCAGACTCATAAAAAATACATGACTTTAAAAAAAGATTGTTACACAAAAATCCACCAACCTTGAGAAACTGCAGAGGTGGGGGATTTTTGTGCTGGAATTCATTTTAGCCTAACATTATTCTTATGTATTTTCAGTTCAAAAGTACAATCTGGCAATTTTATTATAAAGAGCCATGAAACAGCTTTCCAGCAAGGAATTAAAAAAAAAAAATAAATTAAAAACTCACAGACATCTGAATGTCTGATTGCAAGTGAGAGTAATACACTTCAGAGCCGGTGGAGAAAGAATTTGAATAATAATCTCTGGTATAAAAGGACTGTGCTACTTAGATGGTTAATCTCTTCCTCAGAGCTTTGCAATATGAACAGAAGATAACCAAAGAAAAATGTTTTACATGATGCTGTTGTGTATGATTATGGAGTGAACCAGAGAGGCACATGAGAAGCAGTACTCCAAAAAGGAAAGACAGTCACCAACTGTCGAACTATCAAGATGGCTCTCTTTCCAGCAGCTGAGCAATAGGGTACTGATGAATTGGAGGGCAGAGGTAGGACTTAGATCAGAGCAGTAATCAGAATTAGTAATAAGGCAAAATACTGCTGCACTGCAATCTAAGTTCCTCTATCCCCAAGTATTCAATTTTGATATTTAAATAAAAAAATTTTACAACCAAGGAAAAAAAAAGTTACAAATATATATAAGCTCACCTATTCAGTGCTGGTGCTGGATTTATAAACTAGTAACAACCTGAATAAGCACTTGAGAATCAGTATTCCAAACTACAGTCTCTGCACTAAACTACAAATTTTCACCGGTCCCTTCCCTTCCCTTCCCTTCCCTTCCCTTCCCTTCCCTTCCCTTCCCTTCCCTTCCCTTCCCTTCCCTTCCCTTCCCTTCCCTTCCCTTCCCTTCCCTTCCCTTCCCTTCCCTTCCCTTCCCTTCCCTTCCCTTCCCTTCCCTTCCCTTCCCTTCCCTTCCCTTCCAAAATGTCATAATTTTAACATTTTCAATTAAAGTGAAAAACAGAATGAAAATCAATGAGTAATTTCTCATTTAAAATGTATTAAAAAGCCCTCAAATACATTTAGTAGGAGGTGTCTCAGAGGTATTTCTGTACTTTACTTAAAGCTCAAATACTTCCCCAAAACAGAATTAAAAATATTTAAGAGCCTCAAAAATTTTAGAAAAAGGATAAGCATTCTTAATATAGAAGCAGTTTTTTTTCCATAAAATTGCTTACATGTATCCAGTCACTTGTATATATTAAGTGAAGTAGAAGAGCAAGCAAAATATTCAACCAGTATATCTGCACAAATTTGGTGTCTGTCAAGAAGACATCATTTCCTTGCCAAATGAGCTGAACTTGCAGTCTAACTATTCCCCTCGGGGTTGGTATATAATGAAGTACAAACTCAACTGGGAGTTGGTTTTGCTGCTAGAATTCAAACTGGAACAAGCAGACGCTACGGTGAGATAAGAAATATTCCTGCTATGCTCCACAACTGCATTGTATGTCTGCAGTGTACAATCTGTGAAATAGTCTTTGGCCTTCCAAGCATAAGCAATGTGCCAACAAAGCTCTTGCATGTATCTTTGTGTCTTTGCTGTCTAAAGACTGTGGTTATAGGCTTCATTGAAGAAAAGGATCCAGGAGATTATGGAACTGATGATTATGGTGAGGCTACAGGTGAGGGAAAGATAGGAAAGGGTGTTGCAGCCATTCAGTCTGTGTGTTTCTTAAAATGAAGTGGGCACACAAATGCAGTGGAAATTTCAACACACAATGTGTCTTGGTAGACCTCTGATCCTGGGACTTATTCCTGTCCATATTTAGCTATTTTACTGCAATGCGTTGGGAAGTTCAAAGTTTCTTTTTTGTTCATACAGCAACAACTGTATAAAGCAAGATAGCTCGCTTTCCCAGGTCAGTTAAGAAAATGTTATAGGACCTTCAGCAGCAAACATAAGCCCTAATGGCTGTGTATTAAAAAAAAAATAACAAAATCAAACACTGTGTTGTTGCTTTTCTTTATGTTCTTGACGGGAAGGGTCAAGTATGTAAAAGAATGTGGGAACATAACTGTATGAAACAGAAATATGCTTAAAATAATACCTTACCAGTGAACCAGCAGCAGCCCACTTCAAACATTGGCATGATGGTATCAGAAGTCAAGGTCTTCAGAAAATTGTTTTCTAAAATAATGAAAGGTACTAGGTAATATTTCATTACAAGTATAAGCAGCTATTTTTTTTGTTCTTTTTATAATGCAATTTTACCACACTGTAATTGTAATCTAATAATGGATATGCAAATATTTACTCCTTTTAAAAAAACCTTATTATTTATGCAAAGTATTTAGAACAGATAATGAATCAAGATCTTACTAAGAGGCACAGAGGAGTTTAAATAAGTCAGATATGGAATCAGTTTAGTGATAGAGAATGGTTTTAAAAGGAAATCAGACCAAGAGGTGTTTGAGAAGAACAAAAGGCAAATATTAAATGCGAAATGGAAGAAAAAGAATTGAATGGACAAGAGAGGTGTTAGGAAAATCTTAAAAAAAAAAAAAAAAAAGAAAAGAAAAGAAAATTGGAAGTTATAAGAGTTACAAAGAGGATATGTTATATCTGAAGCAACTTGAAATTGTAACTTCTTTTAAGAAAAAAAAAATTGAGGACAAATGTTATAAATCAGGTGTTTTCAGAACCACTCAGGAAGACATCCCTAGAAAAGAAAATAAGCCAATTTGTTATGTAGTAGAGAATATCTTTGACTGAGAAGTGATCTGAAGGGAGATCTGGAAAAAAAAATCAAAAATAATCTCTTGAGACATATAGTATGTGCAAAAAAATATTAAAATGTAAGTTGAGGAGATTATTAGATAGCAAATAATACAGAAGATAATAAAGAATAATACTCCTAAAGTTCAGCTTTACTCTGTGTCAGAGAAGGTAGCATAGAGAAATTGAAAAGCAGGAAAAAAAAATATTCTTCAATGAATCAAATTCACCGGATTCATGTGCCTAAATTGTGACTAAGCCTTCTGTGTTTTAGGAACTTCCTAAAGCCTTTGCTTAATTTATCGATGGAAAGAATTACCTGCTTTTAAAGACCTTCAGCTGTAGACCCTGAGTGCCCAAGTTTAAGCATCTAAATTAGAAATAAAGTTTTCCTCTGGAAGCTTTGGATTTACCAGCCTCTTTCTATGGACTGGATAAGAAATTTGCCAAATATTTAAGAAAATAATGCTATGTGGGGCATTTAAAACTTATGCACAAATTAGACAGAGTGTTATTTCACTTTAGATTTAGAATACTGTAAACAGTGTACAAAATTCTGATGTTATTAGGCTTCTTAAACATGTACAGCTGAGGCAGAATTACATCAAAGGCAAAATATTTGATAATAAAGAAGTGATGGAAATGAGAGATATGGTATAATAAAAAAAAAGGAGCAGTATTTGACAGAGAGGCTGAACAGACAGGTTCTTTCAGTACATGCAGCTTTCACTTTCATAGTAGATCTTTTTGCTGAGCAGATGTTGGTTTGAGGAGTCAACATGCAGCCTGAAAGCAAGTAGATTGCAAAGCAAGTAAGCAGCAAATAAGATGGCCAGGTATTAGCACCCTGAGCAAGTAGCTGGTAATAATTTTTTTCAGGAGCATTTTGCAATGTGTATTAAAATGTATATGTACTAATGAAGGTTATTTTACTGAAGTCAGCCTGTCAAGATATGTTAGTTCCTCAGTGAGTTCAACCTGCCAAGCTTCCAAGCAGAATTTTTAATGGAACCAGCAGGAATAAGTGAGTTTCTTTTTTGCCAATCCCTTCTTTTCTTTTCCCTGTGGTCTTAAAATTTCCTTGTGGAAGTAGAACTAGAAAAAAATTCATCATATTGCTTAAAATGCTTTAAGCTATCAACAAACTACCAGAACATGAGTAGGCTGCCAATTGCATAATCAAACTTCCAATATGCAAATTAAGTGTATTTAAAAAAAAATAAATCTATTAATTGAAGAGTTATAACTATTTTTCTTCAGAAAAACAAAACAAATAGTTATTTTAGGAACCTAGTTCAGTTTCTCCTCTGTAACTTGTGGTAGCACTGTAGTTAGCTTTAGTAAAATAAAACAACACAGTGTCTGAAAAATGTCAGTATTTTTAGAAGATATTACAGCAAAAGCAAAGCTGGAGAGTGGAAGTAATTTAGGATAAAATATATTCTGATAACTAGTGCATGGCAAAGCTAACAAACAATGTTAAGACTTCCTTGTGATACATCACACAGTATCCATATGGCGATGCATAAGTTATATTAGTGGTTCCAAATAAGATTAAACTGATTATTACAAACACGTTAGCTTTCTTTCTCCACAGCAACTGTTCTCATGTTCTAAGAATACAATGGTATCACCAGCTGGATTAGGAGTTCTTGTTCTGCTGTTCCCACAAGAATACACCTGATGTTTTTAATTAGACTATTTCAGGATCAGGATGCCCTAAAGAGATGAGCTGGAGAATGAAGGGATGAAAATAAAACAAAGGTAGAATTATAGGCTATTAAAAATAGAGGTGTGGAGGGAAAGACCATTTTGTGTTGTTTAAGTAGAGGGTAAGGTAGGCTAAGAGGAGTAGACAAGGTAGATATACAAACTGGATCAAGGAAGAGATTTTTTATGAGCAAGGGTTTTAAACAGAAGTATGAGGGAGCTTTGAAAAATAGCAGAAGAGCTTTGTGGTCTCTGCAAACTGCAGGTGATAGGATTGTTTTGAGTCTATTTTAGTAGAGAATTCCCATTGCCTTAGGAGCTCCACACACAGAACAGAATGGGCCTAAGTGCTCAAACATAGGCTTGCTCGATTTATTCTGTAGGAAAAAGCATTTGTATGAAGACTCTCAAAGTCTGTAATCTAAGAAAAAACAAATACACTTTTACTGCTGCAACTTAGTTTTTTTAAACCTACTTTGTGCAATCTAAGTTGAAAATTGTAAGATGAGGCAGATGCCATTTAGCTCATTTCCCTTAAGAAAAAAACCCTAAAAGTAAAATATATTGCTTAAGCAGCAGGCACCTTTTCTTTTTCAAGCTGCTGCTTGCGCCTCAAGCAGGATGCTTATAGTCTGAGCATTTTTATTATAGTAAAAAAAAAAATATTCCGGAACAATGCCAGAGACTTCAGCAGCTGTGAGTCAAAACTAAATACCACACGGGTGGGATTGCCATAGTAACTAACTCAAATGCATCAGATACATTAGAAAGGAGTCCACTTTTCAGTGTACCCTTTACCTGAAGTATAAGCTGTGGCCGCTTCCTCTGACAAAAGCTTGCTAAAGAATATTAAGTCTTTAATCAGTCTATTCATAGGCATCTAATATTCCATTGGTATTAATGACAATGTACCAAGAAAAAAAAAAAATAGTCAGGATCTGAAAAGAAAGAGACACAAAGAGTAACACGAGATCCCTATTTCACTTCATAACAAAGTTAAGTTCCTGTGTTGTTTGCAGAAGGAAACTGATCACTCAAAAGAAAATAATGGCTGTGAATCGTCATACCGACAAAACCAAGCAAACCACAGCACAGAAGCACAGAATCACAGAACGTTAGGGGTTGGAAAGGACCTCAGGAGATCATCGAGTCCAATCCCGCTGCCAGAGCAGGACCAAATCTAGGGCAATGGATCCAATGCAAAAACCTCCTTAAATAGCAACTTCTTCTGATAGACCATGTCATATTGGTGAGAAGACCCAGGATGATTGCTGTGATTTGAATAGATACTACTTTATGTTTGTCATTGGATTTTCCTGAAATTTGCTAGTCATTCTCATCAGCTGCTTTGTGCTTACTTTGAGTTTCTACTAGCAATAATTAAAAGGAAATAATGTGTTACCTAGAATATAAATATTCCTTAAGATCTCAGAAATTCATACCCCCAGTTTGCTTCCGAAAAACAAACTCATTTCTCTTGACAGTGGGAACTGAAAAGATCTATATTCAGGATTCATTTCCAATTGACACCACAATGACACTGTATTTCCTCCCTATTAGTTTAGGAATCCACAGAGCATTTAACAAGCTGTGAACCTTCAAAAGCAGGCAACAAAACCATGGTATATGTCAAACATCACACATCTAGTAAAACCTTTGACATTCTTATGAGAGTCTTATGGCTGTGTGGGCACCAATAGGCCAAGATGTCACCAGCCAACCTGGCCCCTGCCCTCCCTGCACTGGTCAGGACCCCATTTCAGCCCCCTGAGTGCCATCAGTCCTTGCCCCAGTGGCACTGTGTCAGTGTTGGTCTACATGCCTGTTTTTTCCTCCTTCTCCTTTTGCTCCTGACTGAAGTCCCTGGCTGAGCCCTGGCCCTATTTCATCACTTGCCATGTTGAGGGTACTGATGTTGGGGGTACTAACACATTATCAGCCTCCTGGGACTGTGGCCCATGGATGAGGGCATAGCAAGTGCTGGGTCACCCCCAACAGCTGCCCAGGCCTGGGAAACTTGCTGGTCCATAGTGGTCTGGATAGACTGCCACAGAGAGAGTGAAAAGACAGGATGGACCAGGATGCTCATGAAGTAATTACCACTAACACAGTGGAAAAAAGGAATTGTAGAATCATAGAATGGTTTGAGTTGGAAAGGACCTTAGAGATCATCTAGTTCCAACCCCCTTGCCCTGGGCAGGGACCCTCCCACTAGGCCAGGTTGCTCCAAGCCCCATCCAACCTGCCCTTCAACACTTCCAGGGATGGAATTGACTTCCCCTGACAACCTGTTCCAGCATCTCACCACCCTCACACTAAAGAATTCCTTCCTAATGCCTAAACTACCCTTTTCCAGTTTTAAGCCATTACTCCTTGTCCTATCATTCCACGCCCTTGTAAAAAGTCCCTCCCCCAGCTTTTCTGCAAGCCCCTTTCAGGTACTGGAAGGCTGTTATAAGCTGTCCCTGGAGCCTTCTCTTCTCCAGCCTGAAAATCCCCAACTGTTTCAGTCTGTCTTTATAGGAGAGGTGCTCCAGCCCTCTGATCATCTTCATGGCCCTCCTCTGGAATCTCTGCAGGAGCTCCATGTCCTTCCTGTATTCGGGGCTCCAGTACTGGACACAGGACTCCATGTTGGGTCTCACAAGGGCTTACTAGAGGGGGAAAATCACCTCCCTCGACCTGCTGGCCCTGCCTCTTTTGATGCAGCCCAGGCTATGGTCGGTTTTCTGGGCTGCAGATCCACATTGCCAGCCCATGTTGAGCTTCTCATCAACCAACGTCCCCAAGTCCTTCTCCTCAGGACTGTTCTAAGTCCATTCTCCACCTAGCCTGTATATGTGCTTGGGATTGCCCCAACCCAATGCAGGAAGACTGCTTTGAATGCAGGGGGTTGCTCTTGATAAGTTTTGTTCAAAGTTTTCAGTAACAGTCTTGTTAATGGGATCAAAAGTATGATTTTTAGAAATTTACATGTGCTACCTAGGGTGGAAGGACTACATATTGGTGGGAAAACAGCATTAGAATTTAAAAGGGCCATGACTGCATTTTAGAAAAAATGGGATACAATTCACAACAGACAAGTGAAAAGAGTTGTGCTTTAGTAAAAACTATCAGGTGAAGAAAAGGATGAGAAACATCAGTCCCTCAGAAAAGAATCTATAGGCAAGGAGTGAAAGAGAGCCGGACTGAACCACAAATCAGGTATAACATTATTGTGAAGAAGGCAATCATTACATGAGTACATCTGGCAAGACACATGAATGGACTCTTTCTGCTCCATCTGGCAGGGGAAAAGACCTGAGCTGGAATCTGGAGCACAGGCGTGGGTACCTCATGGTGAGAAGCCGGCAGTCGAAAGGAAAGCAGATCAAATGATCAGAGGGTTAAAAAACATGATCTATGAGGAATGATTGAAAGAGCTGAAATTTCTTTTCCCTTAGAAGACTTAGGGAGGGCATGGTAAAAACTTTCAGGCATGAAAGGTTATTGTAAAAAGGTGACAAGGTATCTTCTGTGTCCATAGAATAAAACGTGGCAAGAAAGAATCAAGTTGAAAATCAAAACTATGAAAATTTAAGAAAAATAGAGTGTTATATACTTTGATTTGAGACTCCCCTCCACTGAGGTTTTTAAGAATATGCTAGACAGCCATTTGTCAGCATTAATAACATGTATAGTTAATCTTATCTTGAGGGATGGACTGTCTCTTGGAGACTCTTCCAGCAGTTTTTTAATGTAGCCATTGCCAAATCTCAGAAGATCTTTAAAGGGAACATTGGCAGAATAGTACATACTGCAATATCTGTAGATGAAACACACACCATCTAGAAATACGGTCTACTGAAGTTTCAGATTAAATGTGGAGGACTGTCTGTGCTTAACTCTTGATGCAGCTACATTTTGTGGGGAAAAACAAGACAGAATATAATTAGTTGGCAGTGGTAGCTTCTGCTAAATTACCAGTACAAGGTTTTCTGGAGAAATAGAAATTCAAGGACACTGGGAAGATGTGAGACTTTCAGATAAAGTGTTTGTTATTGCTACAAAACCCCACAAGAGAATTCCAACAGAACTGGAGGTAAGTTTCCAAGACAACTTTGATGACATATTGTGGAAACTAAAGAAAGGTTAATAGCTACTCTGTGCTGAATGTAGCATTTCTGGGATTAAGGTTTTTTGGTGTTGGTGTTGTTGTTTTTTTGTTTTGTTTTGGTTTTGGTTTTGGTTTGTTTTTGGTTTTGTTTTGGTTTTGGTTTTTAACAATAGAGAAGAATGAAAGATTCACTGAAGGAGCAATATTAGCAAACATACTAAGCTTTAAAGGCGTGAAGAATACAACACAGTGGAGCTGGGTTTCAATATTAAAGTTTTTGAAAAGACTGACCACTGAGAATTATCATTCCTTTTCACCTCAAAGCCAAAAAACGCAGATGTGTAAGGTTGGATTCCTGCTTCTGCTCTTCTTTTGACTTCCAGATGAATGATTTATTTAATTTCACAAAACAAGTGGGATTCTTGGGTAGATAATACAAAACTAGCACTGGCTTTGGCATTTACCTGACTACTAAACTGTACCTTGTAGTTAAGCTCAAGGGAAGACCTTAACCTGAGAAGGCAAGTATGAGTCTCATACCAGTTTTACATTTTAGAGGATAGTTTCAATCAAACTTGACAATGTACAGGTGGTTTCAGAGAGTAAAGCAATATACCCAGGTTTTGTGAAAATGAAAATTTAGGTAAATCCCAGAAAACTTTGGTGCCACACAGAAGGGACAAATGGACAAGTAACTCTTTAATAAGCATTGGACAATCTAAACAGAGTTCTACTTCAAAAGCCAGTTCACCCCACTACTTGCAAACTTGCATTGAAGGCATTAGTTCCAGCAGAAACCATCGCTGCAACAGCAGTGCACAAATTGTAATGATACATTATAAATAGTGTTAAAAGTCAGTGCACACATACTTGGGTCAATGCAGCTAAAGCAACAATGTTTTAAAGGCAGAGACAGAAGTCTGGGCAGCAGTTACACAGTTTGTCAAGAGTAAATGGCACAGTCATAAAGAGTTGTGCAGAAAGGATGAGGGTGGGTTAAATAAAGACAAAAGCGACAGCCCATGTGTACAGTAAATCTCACTGGGATCAGCAAGGTGGCGCAGAGCCAACGGCAGGAGTAAGAATGCTTCGGATACGTGCATCTAATCTGGACAGGTTGTGTTCCAGATGGCCAAAAGAGAAATCATATCCAGTTTGAACATTTTAAATGTTTAATTTTATTAAAAAGTCCTAATGGTGCTTGCCTGAGCAGGAAATGGCATGATCACTGCTATGCGCAGCTCCAGGTGGGAGAGAGTGCGTTGTTGTCATTTTTATTTTGAGCAAAGTTCTCCTGGTGAGGAGCAGCAGTGTGGTCCCTAGGCATCCTGAAAGGTGGCACTCCAACAGGACGTCTGGAAACACGGCTGGTGTGTCCCAGAAGGGGCTGCTCAAACCAGCTCTGCACAGACGGCTGGGAAAGTGCTAGTTCCCTTGTTGGACACCAGTGTTCAGTGTGCCAGCTTGGAGGCCAGCCTGTCAGAATTTAAAACTGACTTTGCAAATAGTATGAACTTTATATTTGAGAGGAGTATGCAGCCTGCAAAGGACTCAGTAGGGATGCTTTCCTAAAGGATCCTAGGCATTATGAAAAAGAAAAAAAAAAAAAAAAAGTGGTTTTATAACTAACATGGAAGTAAAGTTTTAAAATGAGAAAATATAAAACCATCTCCATTGAGCAAAGCTTTCTAAAAGTAACTTCCTTCCATTCACAGGGAACAGCCAGTGTACTAGATATTGAAATTAGCATTGTGATCCTTCTGGGCATTTTCTAATAGGAAAAACTTTTTGACAAAATCTTACTTAGACTTTTTTTTTCTGTTCCATTCCTTCCAACCCTCTCTAAACACATTCTTCTTTCTGCTAATTAAAGACCAATATACTGCAGCTTAATAGCTGTCCATGATTCACTGAGAAAGAGAATGAGCTGTCTTATTCTTCAAAATATCATCCATGAACCTATATCCTATCACCCTTTATTTTTAGAAGCAAGGTTGACAGCTCCTCTTCTGGGCCTTGCTGGCAGCATGTTAGATCTTGTGCCTCTGTGCATTGAACATTGGACATCACCAGCACAGAGGATGCAGAGTGCAGGACTTTAAATGGAGCAGGGCAAAAAAAGGGTAAGAGCCCAGACTGTCAAACCTCACCAACTGGCCATTTCTGCCTGAAGAGATTTCTAGAATTATCTTTAATTAGTGGCAACACTGCTGCTGTCAGGAAAAGGTGAAGGATATGAGATCTGAAGCCCTTAGCCCCAGATGTACTTTGCAGCTGGCAGGTAGAGCACAAAATGATTTTCAAAAGCCAATAGCTACTTGTGGAAGGGCTTTGTCTTCTCTCTTTGTGAGAGATGGCCATGAGATGCCACAGAATATGACTCAGGGGAGTTTTAAGGCAACAGGGAATACAGGTATGTGAGGCTTCAGCTTTCTTGTAGGGATTCGCTTTGGTGTTTTTACCAGTCTCTAACTTGAGCAGGAGGAGACATCAGAAGGTTACTGGGTCTGAGGAGGAACATTGTTCTCACATACCAACACAGTACCTCCGTGTCTTCCTGGGGCATAACTTTACAGACCTCTTTTTATCTAAGTTACTCACTGTCCACACCACAAGTTAGAGAATCCAGAGCCAACGATGAATAAATATAAACACACAATACTCCTCTGAATACATCAGCCATTCAGTTGTTCACTCATATCTGCCAAACAGATTTGAAATGGTAACAGTGATTTGCCCACATCACCTTAGTAACTTAAACATCAGGCACGAATATCTTCCTATAAGCTGTTTTGCAACAAGGTAACTTCTAAATCAGCTTGTAGATCCACTGCACTCTAGAGCTTTGTTTTTAAGAAATGCTGGAGAGGTTGTGATTTTCTGATGTTTTTAGTTATGAATACCATGGATTTCAAGACAACACTGAACAATAAATGAAATTAGGGAACAGTTAGCATCGATCATTTAATGTCTGTTGCCAAGGGTAGTTTTGGTGTGTCTCAGTTTAAATTCTATTGAGCAAATTCATGTGTAATTTCCTTATCATGATCAGTGGCTGATCTAAAGAAGCTTAAGAGGTAAGGAGTGCTAATGGCTCTTGAAATTGGATCCTAGCCATGGCAATGAGTCTGGAGTCTCCGGAGCATCACCATTAATGGAAGGTCTATGAGTGCAGAGCAGAGAGATAGCACGTTGGTCATAGGCACTCCCTTATGCTGTAGTTTTTTGTATCAACAATTCTTGCCTTTAGAGCATCTCTGCCTTCTTTTAAGATTTTTTTTTAATGCCAACAGGATAATTTATTTTCTTTGCCTCTGCTTTTCCTATTCCCTTGCACTCTTTCTCCTTTGATTCATTTTTAAGGGTACCTAAAATACATCTGAAACATTTTAGAAATTGTGCCAATTTCTGTAGCAGCAGCAATCACAACTGCAATCTTTGTGTGACCAGACAAGTACGTGTTCAGGCATGCACACAGACATACTTATACACACAAACACACACCTGACTGCTGAACTATCTTGTTGTAGCTCATTCGTGCTTTGCTGAAAGAAATTGAAGAAGGGAAAGAAGAGGGAAGATACTGTTAATTAGCACCTTTTGTTACAAAATCAAAGTCATTACTCTCTCTTTTTTTTTTTTTTTTTTTTTTTTGTTTGTTTGGTTTGGTTTGGTTTTAATATATAATAGAAAGCAAACTGTACCAGAAATGCATGTGTACGTCAAATACATGTTTTCATCTTTTTAGAGTATATTCAGTTGGACTGGTTTGTGTGACTGAAAATAATTTTCTTCCAATGGCATGCTAAGGGGCTTAAAAACCTCACATGGAAGTCGGACTTTCCATAAACCCTTCAGAACAGTTATTCCTATGCAACTGGATTTCTTCAACGGAACTAATAAACAGGAATGACTTGAGCAATTTTTTAAACAAGTTTGATTTACAGGCACTTTTTCACAAAATCACCATAATTGGTTTTCCTTCTAGTAAAAGAGCAATTTTCTTCTAGTTTTGGAGATCTATGTTTCTTTATTTATTTATTTTGTAAATTCCAAATAACTTTCCAGGTAGCTCCACAGAAGAAAAAGTTTAGAAACGACAGAATTTTCAGCTCCAGCAGAATCCAAATGGAATTATTTGATAACCTGGATACACAAACCCACCTGCCAAGAGCACTGGGAGAACAAACAACAGTTCTGAGGAAAGTTATTTAGGAAATATATTCACATAAATCCCTTTCACCAGTGTATATCACAGGGCAGAAGCGTAGGATGAAGGAAAAAAGGGAGGAGAGAGAATACACAAATGTGAAAGAGAATGTGAATGTTGAGGCAAGAGGAGAGAAAGAGTGGGAGTGCACAGAAATGGCTTTGGTATGCAGCACAGTTATTATCTTTGATTTTTATTGTATTGTTGGATTTCCATGGTCTTACTGCAGAATATGTGAACACCTCAGTAAGGTAACTGCTATGTACTGGGAACAGCTGATGACCCTATTGTCCAAGCCTGATTCACAATTCTTATTGAAAAATTAATTTTTACTTTTCTGGGGAGAGTAGCTTTTGTGAATACATTTTGGTCTGTTATCCTTTTATAAATATAACATATAATATACAGTGGGCCAACTATCTCCTTTACCACGGGTAAATGGCAAGAGCCATCAGTATCCAAGTTGATTTATATATGGTTATAACTGAGAAGCTGATCAGTATTCTTTTTCACTAATCCACAATTCCTTGTCAGACAATTTCCATGCAGAAATCAGAAGCATACAGATGAATCTTTGCTCAACTAATATTAATCTTGAAAACTTTATCACCTGTTTTTACTGCTGATCAAAATTACGCGTGTTCAATACTTTTATTCTCTGCAACTTCCATTTCTTATCAACTATTGTTGCCGGTAATTATTCCTTCATCTTTCTCTCCAGGACCTTCTTTTCTGGCATCTCAACTTCCAGTTCTGCCAGGAGCCTTGTTTAATTAATAAACTATTCATACCCATTAATCTTCCTGGTGTCTCCAGCTCATGTTCTTGTAACTGTTGTAAAGATCGCTTACTTTCACACTTTAAGTTCTCTCTAAGTTCCTGGTTGTTTTCAATGAATAAAAGTTACAGTTCTGGCAATGTACTATCTGGCTGATTACAGAGAGATACACCCTTTGTTGGAAAAATCCAAAATAATGCAAGATAAACCTGTGGCCCAGAAAGAAAATCACATAGCCAACATGGAAGAATGATTCATTGCTGAAAGCAAATATCTGATAGGCGGAGGAACTGAAGACAGAACAGTACAGTTCTGCATGGAACAGACACCTTGAGGGAGTGGAAACTACATTGAAAAAATTGTGTAGGCATTTGTTGGGCTCCAAGGTTTATATTCGTGTTTTCCTAATATTCCTAAAATAATCAATCACTAGTTGGTCAACAGCTCCTGAGTTCACGTAGAAAATTTTGTCTTGACTGAACAGGATAAACATTAAAGTTTTTACAAAACCTAGAACCAGGGTAGAATTCAGGCTTCCATATGGCAAAACTAAAACTTATTGGAAATAACCAATAGCCAGAATAATACAGTAGAAAAAATAATTTGAGCTGATGAGGTTTTTTGCTCCCTTTCCTGCCAAACCAAATGCAAGTGAATGTCCTATAATTGACTTAAACACAGCAATTAATAAATATTCTCACTACACAATAATTCAAATTTATATTGATTTTTACTTTCTTCATGTCTCTGACATAAAGATGAAACAGATTTCAGACATTCTCCTAACAATTTTGCACACAACACTTCACAATTATTTATGAAACCACTGAAGACAAATGTATCAATCACTGCATCACTAATACCCTAGTAAATACTGTTGGGCAAAATTGTATAGACCTACAACACATATTAGTGGGTTTTAACAGTACAGCTTTGCAGTCTCTCTCCACAGTCACAAACCTTTGCTGTTGCACTGAAGCTATAAGAAGCTCTGTCAAAGCAGGCTGTAAACAGATCCTTTTTAGCAGCAGCAGAGTTTATACAGGATTATTGATGACAAAATACTTCTCAAATATTGCCATCCTAAAGACATTTATACATCCAATATGGGCTTTTTAACAGTCTGGCTTCTATTTTTCTCACATTCCTCATATTTGGCAATGTATGCTAGCCATCTAGTCAACATGGCACGACATTGCAGTACATGATTCTTACTGATTGAGGCCAGATCCTAGAAGTTTCGTCAGTGTTTATACTTCAGGAGGTTCAGGAGAACATTTCAAGGGGCCTTGGTCTTTTTTGCAACAGCATGTTGCTTTCTTACTAAAAGGATTTACAGTTCATCAGAAAACATATTTCAGCTACTGGTCCCAAATTCACTTTTGCAAAGGTATTTCATATCAGTGAAACTTTACTTGTCTAAATGCTCATGGAGAGTGGTTACCAACAGTGTATCAGAATGTTTCAAATCTGATTTCTGGCTACAGTTTCTGCACATTTAAAGTCTGATAGTTACATCCCAAACTAAAATTAAGATGAGTAAAAAGTTCAAAAGTGAACACTGAAGTCTTAAGAATTCCTGAATAAGGCAGTCTTAAGTTCAAGACATCTCTAAACACTAGATGAAGTGTTTGATATGCACTACCAGATCCAGGATACAGACTAAAGTGAATTTAAAACTCTTTTAGTATCTCCATTGCTGTGTTCCCTGCATTCAGTCTGACAGTCTCAGTGGTTTGGATTTGGAAAGGCAATTGAAAAAAACAACAACCAAACAACAAACAGGAAGCAATTTTAATTATTAACCTCTCCACTCCTATTGCATACACAGTTCTCTAGCCACATGGAGATAATTCTTTCATGTATGTTTTAAAATAAACAGGAAGAGTTACCAAGTAAAATATTTTTGTGTACCGCAGGACCACTAATCACAGGTAACAGCTTCTGGTTTTGATCTTACTGAAATGTTAATATTCAGAGCAAAAGATTCCCAAGTCTATGCTTGGGACACTCCACACAGCAAAGCTGTTATTCACCATCTATTGTGAGTTTAATGGTCAATTTAAAACAAAAGGAAGAAAAGCTGCTTGTAGATGACTGATCAGTTTGGAATTGCCAGTTGGCCACCTTTCCTGTATCAACAGGTCCCAGTTATTTAAACCACCCTAACTCTATACTGAGACTATTAAAAAAAAAAAAAAAAGTAAGATACTTAAGGGCTGACTCCTCAAAGACGGACGGCATTACAACAACCTGAAGTGTCCAGAAAATGTTAGTTCCAATCTAGAGACTGAATTTTCCACATAATGGAAAAAATTAAGTAGCAATAATGGGATATACAGAAAGCACAACATGGAAGAAACTGCTGTTTAGAGTAATTCATTGAAAGTGTTGATGAAAAAGGTGGGGCTAAAACCTGTTGTTTGCCAGGACCAGAGAAAAAAGAAGTGCTTTATCTGCTTACTTAGCCATCAGAAATTGCAACTTATCCTTCTTCTCCTGAGGACCTCAAAAGAACAGTGAGGCCTGAGCAGAAGTGCATGATCCCATCCATCATTCCTGGCACCCTCATATGTTGCCTGAAAAGAAGCTAAATATTTTAGTCCTCAGCAAAACTGCCAGTTCTTTTCATTTTATGCTGTTTCTAATCTCCAGGAGTACTTTTTGAACACGACAAAAGAAATCACAATACATGAACTAATTGTTGCTGTCTATTGTCCAAATACTGAAAACTCAAAAAATTATCCCTGCACCATAGAAAATACTATGCAATTGTTAACTTTCTGGCTTTGGTGAGTTCTTCTGTCATTGCCAGGGCCTTGGCTATATGAATCTCATTCCTAGAGAATAATTAGTCATTATTTTCTTTCATTTTACAGCTGATTGCCACAAATCTACATAGTGAGGCAGTTCCCTTGCAGTTCTAAAATTGCCTTTAGATGTTTATAACAGTTAATGATTCCTCAAATAAAAACACAGGTATATTAACCAAAGAGTTTAATTCCTATTTTTAATTATGGGAACTGGATGCAGTGCACTGAATGACTGTGACCTTTGGTTTACTCTCTGAGAGTTCCCTTACAACAGAAAGGTCTCAGCAGTGGCAGCAAACAAGGGTCAGCTTTGTGAAGATCCGTATCAGCAGCTGCTGTCAACAAGTCAGGGCAGGATAAAATAAAGCAGCTAGAGTTTTAGAGTTGGTCTGACCTTGTACTCCTATCTGCATGGTCCCAGGATCTAAAAACTCAGTAATACCAAAATTAAATTAACAACTGTTTCCCTGTAAGCAGGTTAGTCTTTTATGCAAACAGGGATACAATGTGTCATTTAATGAGGTGTCATAAACATTTTAATTGGAAGAAAATTCAAACTAAAACTTCAGAATGAAGTATATTTTAAATTCGTGTACATGCCTTGATCAAAACTTTGCACCTTATAATCCTTTCTAAGCTGAAATTTAGATTCGGTGCATTTTTAATATGTATCAGTGCTTGACAGAAGGTGCCATAGTGGAGGTGTACGTTAAAAGGTTTTTTTATTACGAAGTGTTTGTTTTATTTGAGAAGCTTTATAGTTTGCTGGCAGTGAGGTACTAATGGAGTTAAACCTTCAAGAAAAGCCAGGAAATACAGCAACAGAAACTTAATGGGGTAAAATAAAATATTTTTATCTTGAGGTACTTCTGGCTGAAGTCAGGGAAAAGTGGGATAATCCTTCAGAAGGTCAGAAAGTTTCTAACATATCCTTATTTGACATAGTTTTCAAGGCAGAAAAGTTACTCCCTCAGAAAAAACAGTGCTCCTTGTTCTGTCCTAGGACAGGGTGGAGGCCAGCAACCTGCCTACCTGGTAGCTGTTGTGTCACACTGGTTCTTAAGAGCCTGATGGTTTTAGTGCAAGCAGCACACCACAAATTCGTATGCAGTGCCTGGACTTCTAAGCACCAAAGCTTCCAGTTCCTGGAAGGATCTGAGCACGTTTACAAACTCTGGGACACAACAAGGGCCAAGCATGCTGCTTCCCTGCAAACACCTCAGCCCCACTCCTCCAACCACAGTGTGAACTCCTCACGGCTGAGGTCTGGGGACAGTCAGGAGTTCAGCAACTGGTGTGCCTAAACTTGGTGTTCACCTCAGTGGACAATCCAGGGAATTCCTGCTTTGTTCGAAGCTCTGTACTTTATGCTTAACCCTGAGCAATATTTATTTAACCTCTTTATGACTCAATTTCTCTGAATTACTACAATAATACTTTTCCACCTTTAAAGGCTATTGTGTATACAGATCTCCAGGCATGTGAAATAGTAGCACTTTTATTATAGTCATCTTTCAGAGTTGGAAATCTGGTAACCTCTTCATCTGTGTTATCTTTTGTGGACATTTCTGTTCTATTTAACCTATGTCCTGAAGCAGCTTTGAAGATGTTTGCCTAACCAGGCATTTCTTTATTTTAAATGTGTATGTCTGTGGACTTCTGTAGTTTATTGCTGCTTGAAATAGTAGTGTGATTTCTGTTCTCATGTCACACATTACAACAATTTTTTGCTAATTAATACATCATTGACAAGAAATGTGTTTGACATATGCTATTGCAATACATTATAAAAAGACACATTACATAAAGATGTTAAATGTAGTCAAAGAGCTACATTTGATGAAGGGGAAAAACACACGAACTAACTTTAAGAGATTTCAAGCTCTTTCCATTTTCCTTATGGAAAAATAGAGCACTGAGGATGTTCTGCATCAGTAGGAAGATGTTTAGCACCCAAGAGCCAAACCCTTAAATAAGAATCTGGCATAGATCAGAGGTACATTGAATGCTGAGTTTGGGAACGGGATGACAAAGTTCCAAGACTTCATGAACAATACTCATTGAAAATAAATATAACCTTCACTAAATGTCCTGAAGATGGCAGATAATATGCAGCTACCTTTTCTTTCACATGCAAATTCACATTAGCAAATTCACATGCAGCAATGTTGGTCTTTCATGGTCTTTGGAGAGCTCAGTCCCTTGTCCCTTAATCAAGCAAGTATTTTTTTCCCAGTTATGAACCTTATGAAGATATTTGTCAAAGATTCTGTGGAGCCACGAGTAAACTTGCTAACGTCAGTGTTCAGTTGAATGAAGATGGCTGTTGGCATCTTGCTGATCAGCTCAGTAGCTTTGCAATACCACGTGTGTCTCTCTTGCAGTCAATGTTACCGCTAAATTACTTGGCTTGGATAATGTCGGATACGCAAGAAGCAACTTAAAACTCAGAGCAGAGCTTCATCCAGAAGCTCAAATCAGGTTTGAAGTCAGTGGTAGGTATCAATATTTTATATTTTGAATATAACAACATACACTACAATGTAAGTGTACACATGAGTAGTTATTTGCTTGGTTTTCCCCCCAAAATACCATTTGTATTAACACAGAGCATTTCCTGAGCTGTTTGATACGGGGTGGTTTAGGCACTTCATTTTATGTAAGTGTTGCAACGATGTTTTTACAAGGCTGCCCAGTACTCCTGAACTACCTGCTATCTCTTGGTACATCATAAAAGCTTTCTGTATGCATGTATGAAATCAACTGAACTTACAAGGATTCTGTGCCTCATTCACGCACCAAAAAACAAGAAGAGAGTAATAGTGAATTCATGGTCAGCTTTCATCATGGTAAAAGCTTAACAGATGGTTTTCTAAAGGTTCTGTATGATGATCACTGTTGAACATATTTTTTAGTAGTCTACAAATCCCACAGTGAATAACGAGGTAAAAAAAAAAGTGTAAATAACCCAGACCAGTGTTACATTTGGTTGAATTAGAGAGGTCTGTGTAGAACTTAGAGGTGCACAAAGAATGGGATGGTAAGTAATACAGAAAATGTCACTGATGTAGAGCCTATTACTTCTGCCTTACACTGGTTTCTTATCAGAGAAAACATAGTGCAAAAATACACAGGTTAAGTGAAGAAAGATAAGCACAAGTTATTGGTATGGAAAAAAAACACACCATCTACCTCAAAAAAAACACTAAAAGATTATGATGTTAAATGATTAAAGGTGAATATGATAAAAGTGCATGAAATTATAACGAATTAATTGAGAAAGTAGACTTTACAGGCAATAGCCCTTCAACATATGAAGAGTAAAGGTTTCAAAATAAATAAACATAATTTCTACCCAGATTGTGATTACATCATGGACGTTATTGCCAGAGTATGTCTTTGACGTTTGAAACTAAGAAGGCTTGAAAGTATTTGGTGATGTATAGGTGATGAATTGTATAATAATAGCACTGGGAAATATTCACTCTCACATTTCAGGTTTCCTTTATTTCTGTGATATTTGGGTTTTGATTCAATCACCTGGGTCTGAGTATACATAAATCTCTAGAGCAATGTGAGATGCCCCAGGATATACTATGTCATATCGGCCTCATGAGGGTGTGTTGGATACAGTATGATGTCTCACACGAATCTAGAAACCTATGGTTCAGTAGACAGCTACAGACCTTAAACCTTGACACTGTCAGAGGAAAGGCACTGATATACAGCAGTCATGGGTCTAATTTGATGTGTTTCTACTAAGATGTGTTTCTACTGAGCATTCCCAACAGGAGTGAACAACAACTCAGTGAAGAAAAAACATTAATAAGGAAAGCCAAAAAGAAAATTACTGAAAACCAGCCTGTAGTTAAACCATTGTTTTCAATAATATACTCAACAGAGAGCCCAGATTCTGCAAACTCCAAAGAAAGTGTGCTGGTTTGTTTCTGGCATGGTTTCAGTAGCAGGGAGGGGCACCAGGGGTGGCTCCTACAAGAAGCTACTAAAATTCCCCCGGCTCAGGTGGTCAAGGCTGAGCCATTAGAGAGACAATAGATGTGCCTCTGTGATTTAACATATGAAAGAACTGATATAAAACCTGAGAGCAGAGAGAGCAAAGGAAGAGCTGAGCCAGACAGGAGAAGAGCAGGGTGCCTGAGTGGAGATCCTGTGGTTGGTGAGGAAGAAGGGGAAGGAGGTGCCCTACAAGAAGTTCCTCTGCCACCCCTGCAGTTCCCTGCAGCATGAAGAGATGGCAGGCTGTCCCCCAGTACCCCATGGAGGAAAAATACGGTGGAGCATTTCCTGAAGGCACCAGGAGGGGTGAATGTGGACCTGCAGCCTGAGGACTTGGATCTGCAGCTGTGGAGGACCCCGTGCCAGAGGAGGTGACTGTTCCGGAGGCAGCTTGTGATTCTGTGGGAAGCCCACTCTGCAACAGTTTGCTCCTAAGGGACTGTACCTCCTGGGAAAAACTCATGAAGGAGAGGTTCATTAAGAACCCTCTACCATGGGAATGACCCTGTGGGGAAACAGGGAAGGACTGTAAGGAATCCTTCTTCCTGAGCAGGAAGGAGCAGCAGCAAACAACAGACTGTGAACTGACTAAACCCCATCCCCTGTCCCCTTGTGCTGTTGAGGGGAAGGAAGTAGAGAAATCGGGAACAAAGTAATTTGGACCCAGGAAGAACGGAGGGGTGGGGTAATGTATGTAAGCACTGCTCTTTGTTTTGTCTGTGTCCTGTGTGCATTTGATTAGTGGTAAATTAAATTACTTTTTTTTTCCCCAAGTTTAGTCTGTTTTGCCCATGACCATAATTGGTGAGTGAACCCCCCTTGTCCTTTGTCTCGACTCACGAGCTTCTAGTAGTTGGCATTTTTCCTCCCCATCCCAGTTTGTATGTGCATGGGGAGGGGTACGTGAGTGGCCACCTGTCTGATTCTTTGTTGTTGGGTTAGGCCCAAATCACGACAGAAAGAAACAGGAAGATTGAAATCATTCAGTCCTCTCCTTAGTCACATGTATCCTCCTTGCACTAGGTCATCTGGCTATGAAGGTTAATGTTAAACCTACTGACTGCTGGCTTGCAGTTCTACCAGATTGTATCACGTACCTGACCACTATTTTCTGAATATACTTCTATGAAAAGCTACTACCTTCAGGCCTGAGGGGGCAAATTCCTTTCACTTCAAACCCTTTCCTTCATGGATAAATTTCTTCCTTAAGTTTTGTGTAACTACTATAAACCTGTAAGGATAAGATTGTCTTATTCTTCCAATGAAGGTAATGCTGAAAGCGGAGGGAATGGAAAATATTGTTTTACCTCATTAGTATGAAAACCTGATTTCTGCCAAACAAGTGAAGAAAACATCATACTTCTTTAGAACATAAACACATTATCAGAAGCATAAACACACTGCTCAGGCAGTTTAAATTTTTATGTGCAAAAAAACTCTTTTTATTTGAAGAAAATATCTTAATAAATTTGTTATTTTAATTAAAAAAAAACCCAATCAGTCCTACCTCCCAACCAGAGCAAATAATTACATATCATAATAAAAAATTTGAACATTTTAAGGTTACAAGAGCAGAAACTTATTTCCTTTTAACAGATAAGTTTTGTTCCAAACCTTTTGTCATTTACAGAAGAAGGTTTAATGGCCATGTTACCTGAAAATGCACCTCTATAATAGGAAAACAGACAACTTGTGCAGCGTCTGTTCTGAGGTAATTTTCTATCCCATTGTCATTAAGTAGAAGATGAATCCTTTAATTATACTTTAAAATTCAGTCATGCTGTTATCCCACTAGTTAATTCAATTAGAATGAACCCTTGTTAATTCAATCAAAAGGAATTAAACCAACTCTTGAACTGCTTTTCTTCCTTGTGTCTTTGTTTTGGAGAAGGACTGGGGAGGTGGAGGGAAGAAACATGAACTAACACCAGAGTGTTTGTCCCTGGACCCTGACAAAGCAAAGCTTGCTTCCCTGAATGCATGTACAACAGCTCCCTGTTGGGAGTCTGAGGAAGGGGCCCTCTGCTATTCTAGTAGCTTTACCACATGCCCAGAGTCTTGTCTGTCACCCTCTTGTCAATGAGTAAGCAATAAGGTTATAATAATCTTTTTTATATAAGATTAAAAATGGTGATGGGAATAGGGGGTGATTTATTATATATGACATGCGTTTCTGTTTATGCATTCATGAAGGCCATGTCTACAAGATCTGTAATGCCAGCTTGCACACACTGCACAAATATGAATAAATGAATAATTGTTTTGATAATATTAAACAGCATGCGTGATGTAGCAGAGCAACATCTGTTATTAACAGTATAAACAAAAGGAGTTTTACTGATTGCATGTCATTCTGCATACGGGAACAATGTAATAGGTCCAATTTGGTAACTCTTCGCAGACAGCAGGAGGGATTGTGTAGGCCTGCTGTGAAAAACAGGAACAAGATTAGAGCAACAGTTCTTTCAAATGTTGAGAGGAAAAAAGCTCTATAAAAATGCTAAAGGAGGAAAGTATAAACTGTATATAGAATTGCTCAAGTTCATAGAAATAGTTTCTCCTTTTAAATGTTATCATCTTCCCTTCACTTTTTCCTGTGTCCTGCAGTGAGCTGAATAGCAGTACCTGAATAACCTGGATTTCAGAGGAATCTGTCAATGTGAAATGCTTTTAAGTACCATCTTAGATTATAACTATGTAGTTAAAATATGCTTTCTGACACCAGGAACCAAGGAGAATTAAAAACCTGTATTTGCTGTTCTAAATGCATTAATAAATCTTGATTCAAGGAATGATACCATATAGTGGGGATTACACAAAAATACAGAAAATTAGGATGTAGTTTAGGCAATACAGTTGAGCAGTAATAGTATCTCACTGTTGCTTAGACATCTAATGAGACTCAACACTACCACCAGCCACTGGCTGTAGGTTCCTTCATACTCATTCATGCTGTTGCTGGCACTTTTCTGATCCCAAGATAAGCTATTCCCAGAAATGAAATAAAAAGTAATTTCTAAGGTTACTTTTCTGCTGGTTAAGAATCCTGAATCACTTTCTTATGGGGATGCATGAATACAAGCGTAAATACAAGGGAAGACAATGGAGCAGAGATGAATTTGCCCATTCTGGATGCTGCTTGCAATACGATGAACTATATAATGAAATTTTACTTTCAGCCACCAAAGTGATATATAAATCAGTATGTCACAGTGTCTGGCTAGATACTTCCTCTTTGCTTTTGATGCATTAACCCTCTTTCTCTACCTCTTTTACATTATTATTTATTTCCAACTATTGAATGGAAACGTCCAGGTGCCCCTGAAGGAAACCATATTCTAAATCCACATCTGAGTTCTTCACCCAACATCACCCATCTGCAGTTTCTTAACCTGGTTTATCTACAGCTCCCCAGTCATTAGATCTCTAAGCCCATCATAGATTTAATACCATGCACAGAATGGTCTCCTTCCTGAACTAAGCATATTAAATGGCTGCACTTCACTGTCTTTCTGAAAAATTACAATGGAACAAGTGGAATTACATGAACACACAAGCTGCAAAATACTTGGGAAAAGAGTAGTACAGCTCTGTAAAAGTGGGGGGACTTCACCTTCTCTACCATGGCTCCACCACTGACTAATTCTTGCATAGCATCAGAATATCTCTGTTCATTTCATCCCACCTTCTGATGATACAGACTTGGGAGTCTCAGTCCTGAGCTTGCCTTCTTTAGAGTGCAGTCACTAAATGGACTTTCACTTGCACAGTGTGTCTAAGACTACAAGTCATTGCCCATGCTCTGTGACTTGTACAAGTCTTCACTTTCATTCAAATATCTATGTGGTGTTGTTTTTTTTCAAATATGCATAGAAATGTAAATATCTTTTTCAGTTTTTCCATGTGTAATAGAAACTTGCCATATTTTCACTTCTGAACAAGGCAAAAATGCATTCCAAGCCCATCTTTTGGGTTTTTTTCATTTGAATTTTCAACTATTTGCGTACAAAACTGAAAGCATCACACTGAGCTAATGAAATCACTGCAAAGATAAGCACGTTTCTTTCTAGTGAGCTCTCTGTCTGAGGGTTGTAATAAACACAAAAGGGTGAGTCTTGCATGGATATCTGAATATGAATGCCTCCTTTTCTTTCTTTTTGATGAGCCAGAGTGATTTGTGGGGAAAGATAGAGGACATTTTAATGAATATTCCAGTATGGTAAACACAACCATTAAAAGATCTAGTAACTCCAGAGATGGATGTCATAAATAGCTATCAAACTAATGTTTAACCTGAATCATCAACAAATTTCAGAAATCTTCATATGGCACAGCAAAGTGATGTTTCCTTTAGAAGCTGTGAACTCCATGGACTCAGAAAGCTGTCGGCATCAAGAACATATAATAAAGGACTACTGGTATTAGGACTTTTAATATAGAAGTTCATTTGCCAGCAGCTATGGCTAATGTTGAGATGGGCATTGGCTCGAGGCATTTTTTCATCTGAATGTCTGATCAAATTGTGCTCTCTATACTGAACTTGCTTTCAGTATTAAACATACTCAGAACAAAGAAGCTTTGAGGTGAAGAAATGCTTGGACATGACTGAAGTGAGGATAACCCACAGTGCAGACTGTGGCCTGCAACAATTTTTTCTTTAATATCCCTACATGAGAAAGCAGAGCAGCAGAGACACACAAAGTATGTAATGGACAACACAGGAAATAGACACACCCTCAAAAATTAGCATACAGTGCATTTAAATTCAGTATCACAGAAGCACAGAATCATCAGAGTTGGTAGGGACCTCTAGAGATCGTCTAGTAAGGAAAGGCTTTTTGGAAATAAAAACTAAGAAAATGCAATATTATCATGCTACTTCTTAGCAAAGCATCTTGGAACTTACAGTACATTGTAGTCCCTGATCATCTATCCCTGATCATGAACACACATCCTTACAACTTCTTTTCCTCTTTCTTCTACTGCCTCTGTAAGACTGCTTGCAGATGAAGAACGTAGCAACTACTGTTCCCTCTGAGATCAAAAGTGCAATACGTGTCACTATTTTGCAGATAAATCACAAGAATCACAAGACTAGTGAAGAACAAGAAACTGCTGGTCAGATGAGTGATTTCTAGCTGTTCTTCTAGAAATCCAGTGGATATCAGGGATCCTTTTCTGTTTCAGAAAGAGCTTAAAGAAATTGTTCAGTATCTAAGGGCATTTCCCTGCTTCCTGAAATTAGGATGCCAGATAAGCTGTGTTGCTAAAACTGTGTTTTCTGGTTTTACTAGAAATAAGAATCTTAGATTTTGAGAATGACAATAAAATCCCACTGAACATTCTCCTCTCTTGGCAAGAAGGCATGAAGGAGAACCCTAAGGTATCCCCTGATGCATTCATTTCCATGTCACTTCAGGACACAGAGTCACAGTCTCTCCACAGATTACCATGGAAAAGAAGGTGTTTTGAAACCTGCAATGAGTGATGATAAAGCAAGATTTTTTTCACTAGTATGGCTTACAACCCAGGGGTCATTTCAGTGCTAGAGGCAATACTGATAGATATATTTTAATGTACAAGTTGATACTTAAGGATTCTTTTCTAAACCATTGAAGATGACTAAGCAACACTGTGGTCACACAATTGGTACAAAGTAAATGTACCTTAAGAAAAGAGTTGCATTCCACATTTTCTAGTCAGACTAAAATTAAAAGAAAGGAATAAATAAAAAACAATATAACTTGTGAAATCAAGAAAACACAAACTCACTCAGAAAATACTTTCAAGATCCAATATTTGGAGAGAAGATTTTTCAGCTAAATGACCAAATGGAAAAATAAAGCATAATTACTTTCATGCAGGTTTTGAGAAAGGCCTTTAGTCCACTGTTACATAAAAAAT
Source organism: Hemiprocne comata (assembly GCA_020745705.1). Lineage (NCBI taxonomy): Eukaryota > Metazoa > Chordata > Aves > Apodiformes > Apodidae > Hemiprocne > Hemiprocne comata. Next base: position 89,961,280 of record CM036588.1, read on the forward strand.
TTTACAGCATTTTCACTGACATAGATGTCTGTCACCTGATACACATAGAAGAGAAGGAAATCAGGAGTTGTTATGGCAGCAAAGAGCAGCAACATGGTTTTAAACCTTTCTTCCATCCTATATTAATTAAGTGTACTGCAGTGTGTGAAGTAGCTCTCAGCAAATTCGTATTTCAAAATTCTTGAGTGTAATAGAAAAACTCACTGCAAAGAATGCAAACGGCTGCTGGACAGATCAAAGCGCATATGAAGAGTTATTTAACAGGTTTGCTAATGGAAAGATAATGGCTTTTATGAGGATGATGGAAGAAAAATAAAGCAGCAGACCTGAGGATAAATTAAAAGACGAAAAGAGGCCTTGTAAAATGAAGCAGTAACACAAATCCATTAGCTGTAAACACTGGATAATATTAATCCTTTAAATGGTACTCCATATCCATTTTGTGCATCATCTTGGGTGAAAGGTGGTAGCTTGTAGGAGAAAATAGGTGCTGTTTTATTTTAATGGTCTTCGGTAAGGTTGTTGGCCATACTGACAGCTGTGCCGAGTAGCAGCTGGTTAGCTAGACAAAGTTGTTTAATGTTTATAACAATGAAGAGTAGATTTGCCTGGTTTAGAAATAAAAGCTTTTTTGGAAATTATCTAGAATAGTCTAAAATGTTGGAAAAATATTAATTCAAAGGTATTTTTTAATTAAAATAAAATTACATTGAAAGAAAAGACAGAAAATTGAAAAGACTGTTTTTCCATAAAATATACTCAGAATAATTAATCATATACTCACTGAGAATCATTAATTAAAGGAAGAAAAGGAAGGAAAAATTAGATCTTTTCTTTACATTAAATAATCTTATTAAATGAGGGAAAAGCAAAAGAAGCAGATATAGGGCCTGATGTGGCTCCCGGATGTCTTCAGTGAGAACTGGGCTGAATCAACGCTTTGCTAAATACTTATTAAGAAACAACACCACTGAAGGCAAGGGAGTTTCATTATTTATTATCATTTTTTATGGGGCCAGGATTTTGCTTTTCAGTCCATTAAATGAATCTTGGGAAATTAAGCTTCTTTCTTTTCTTTCTTTCTATCTTTTTTTTGTTTGCTTGTTTTGAAACTTCATTCTCTGTTGGATAGGACATTTTAGAGAGACAAGAGAGAACACCAGGTGCTTTAGACTACGAAGAGATAGATAATTGACTTTTCTGATTTATTGTTTAGTAAATTAATGTATTTATTACGTCAGCTGGTAGGCTGTTATTCCTGAATCGACTGTGGCGTTACTACAGCAGTAGAATATAAAAAAAGTATTAAAAAACTCCAATAAAAATTTACCAGGAGTAAGTTGAACACATTTGATCATAACTGTTTTGTATAAATCGAGATCACTGTTAGTCACAGTGAAAAAAAAAGCCAGTAAGTTTGGCTTTTTCACCAAAAATCTCTAAAACTGATTGTTCAAGGGAGGGCTTAAAACTTTTACTGCAGAATTTCACTTGAGTTCAGTCCTGTAGAAAGTGCATAATGACCTTTTAGAACCTGCTGTGTTCTTTCGGTTTTTGAAATGCATGTAACAGGTCACACACTGGGATTTATTTTTATAGCCATGTATTACTGTCAATGCCTTGCCCTGTCAAAAAACTAAACCTGTGAAGGAAGCAAACTCATTTTGTGCATTGTTTTCTGTAACACAGCCAATAAATAAATAAATTCTGCAAAACCCCATCAAGGCTTTCTGCTATTTCTCTTTGTAAAGAAATGTCTCATAGACCTGTCTCATACAAGACCCTGGAACAAAAGAGACTGGGCACTGAGGAACCCTGTCTGTCTACAACATTCAGTAAGATGGACATCTCACTGGAGCTGACAGAGGTACCACCCACCCAGTGCATCGAAAATTCCTATTTTCTGTTTTTCAAAGGCCTGTTTAGATAGCTTAGTTGTCGCTAGACAGGCTGACTTTTTTTATAGCAGAAAGTCACACTCATCCCAGCTGAGGGACACAGCAATTGGCAGGAGTGGCCATTGTGTTCCTTTTACCCAGGGAAATCACAATGGTTTGCCAAATTATGGATTCATTTTAGAAGGCTGGGCCACGTTGACTCAGTGGTTGAAAAAAACTTTTATATTCATACATGGACCATCTTAACTGATTAATTAACATTGCAATTGAATTATCTGTCAGATCTGTCTATATGGGAAGACCAACTTTGTCAGGAAAGTCTCTTTTCGTAGTTCCTAGGTCCCAACCAGTAATTTAGAGGAGTACATGCTCAGCAAAATATCTTTTTTCCCTGAAGTTCATTTAATTCCATTCCATTGTGGTAAGTTGCAAAGTATGGTTTTACATTTAAAACTTTGCACACTCCTTAATGGTGCCCAAAACAATTTTTCCATGTTGTAGAATTCAAGAAATAGAAATAAGTGAAAGCACTTAAGTTACTTTGATTACTTTGCAATCTGAGTGCATTTTTATCACATATCGTTGCATGAAGTCAGTAGTATGATCTAGCAACTTGGTTATATCTTATCTTAAATTTGATAAAAGAAGCTCTTCTCTAAATGGGAGCTAGAACAAGGGCTGGAAATAGATTTTTTTTTTTTTTCTTTTCTTTAAACTGTTGTGGGGAGGAAAGGAAATCTGTTCAAATACTAAAATAGGTTTATAGTTTTGAAAGCCTATCATTATAGAATTAATTTCTAGGGAACAGAATTATTCTGGCTAAAACAGTGATTTAGAATTATTTGGAATTAAATGAAACATCAGCAGAGAGTGCCCTGTGTTTCACAAAGCTAATTTTGTGGCATTCCATAATACTTTTTCATGCTCGGACAAGTTAATAAATAAAATTGCTTATCCATTGGTGGCCAAACACAGACACCTGATGTGCTATGGTAGAGCTGCCAACAGTTTCAGAGTTCTTTTTTGAAACATCACCTGGGTTTTCTATGTTGTCCAGCTATGACATGCAAAGGCATTTTAAGTGTTGAGGGTAACAACGTTTCTAATCGTGGCTCTGAAAATACCATAATTCTTCAAATTGCTAATGCATAGAGGCAAAACCAAATGGCAGACAAGTATTTTCCCTTATAAAACAAAGCTGGAAAGAAAGTTAAAAGAAAAGCCAAGGACAAATCAATGCACCATTCTTCTGGACACAATTTCTACTGATATCAGAAAATGAGAATATATTTTTTTTAAAGTGCTATTACAGTCTTTAATAAATAGAAATACTTTTCCGTATATTTTTATTGACATTTCTGGTATTCCAGTATGGCTCAGGAGATGTCATAATTTTTATGTGCATCAGCAAATTGGTAAGTTGATATGACATTCTTTGGTCTCCCAGACATTAGTTTCTAAAAAATGGGGAGGAAGATTTGAGATCTGTTGCATTTTGTTTTCTGTTTAACCCAAAATAAAACCACATTTGTTCATTTCCATCAATATTGATTGAATGGATGCCAGAGAAGATTGATTATTAGGGCGAATATGCCTGGCAGATTTAGGCATAATGTTAATGTTAATTTGGGACATTAGGGGTGAGATTTGGTGAGGCAAAGAGCAGACCTGCACCAATTCATGGCTGAAGACATTATTGCTGTCTCCCAGCAGCTTTACTCAATTTTAAGTAAAGTACTAAATGTACTTTGAGTAAAGTACTCAACATCTACAGTTTCACTGTCCTGAACAGTTCCTAAAACAGAGAGAATCCTTTCCTAATACCACAGTGCTTCATAGCTTTACTGTCTGTGTTCACTCTGGACTATTTCCATTTCCTAGTATTGCCACCACACCATACTTATTATGACAGCTTAGTTAATTTTGAAGGCATGGTTTACTGTCAGTGTCTAATGCTAAGTCACAGCCATTCTCAAGTATACTTGGAAAAGGCACAGAAATCTTCAAGGCAACTAAACTCATAGAAACCCTGTGAAAATCCCCAGCTGCCTAGAAAACAAAACAAAGAGATTGTCCATTCCCACTAAGGGAAAGACTGGTAGAATGCAGTTGTCACCCACACTGTTGGGTGGTAGCCCAAGAGCCCACCAGCACACAGGAACTGGCCAATGGGTGCCCATGCAGCTACCTCAGTACACTGCTGCACAGTGCTTGCTCTCCTGGACCCCCCGCATTTGACACAGAAAACCTTGGAAGGGGCTGCTTCTGCAGTGGAGGGCACAGAGGTTTCCACAGCAAAGATCTGATGGAGACAAAGGCTTACTAGTTCTGCTGACACCAGAACAGTTCCTTTTCCTAATGTTGGGGCTATATTCTTAGGTGTTCATGCTATAGTAAGAAGTTTTATAGCTAAATTTCTATTTTTGACCACTAAAGGCTTCTAGATACAAGTGCCCTAAACTGCACAGTTCTCCTGATCTCCTTTAAACTGTATTCACTTATATTTTTCCCCATTTCTACAGAAAAATCATGGGCTGTGAGTAAAAGGTGTCATAATTCAGAGAAAAAGAAACAGTTCGTCTGTGTGAGACACAGAATGTCACATTTCCAAGTGTGGAGACAGAATTTAATCTATAAGGTTCCAGACAAGTTTCTTTAAATTGCTAGGAGTAGCAATCATTGTATTTTACTTTTTTTCCCAAAAATTAGATGCTTACACTAAGTCGCTTGGCCAGGTCACTCCTCTGCTGTTACTTGGGTGACAGTCTGTCGTGGTTTTGGGCCTAACACAACAACAAAGATACAGCCACATGGCTGCTCTCTCAACTTCCCCCCTCATACACACTCTGGGATGAGGAGGACAAAGGCCAACTAGAAGCTCATGGGTCGAGACAAAGGACAAGGAGGGTTCTTCACTAATTAAGGTCACAGGCAAAAGACTCAACTTAAGGAAAAAATAAGAATTTAATTTACCACCAATAAAATGCACACAGGACACAGACAAAACAAAGAGCAGTGCTTACATATGTTACTCCCACCCCTCCCTTCTTCCTGGGTCCAAATTACTTTGTTCCCAATTTCTCTACCTCCTTCCCCCCAGCGGCACAGGAGGACAAGGGATGGGGTGTAGTCAGTTCACCGTCTGGTGGTTGCTGCCACTCTTTCCTTCTCAGGAAAAAGAATTCCTTACGGTCCTCCCCTGTTTCCCCACAGGGTCCCTGCCATGGGAAAGAGTCCTCCACAAACCCCTCCTTCATGAGTCCTTCCCACAAGGTCAGGAGCAAGCTGCTCCAGCATGGGCTTCCCACAGAGTCACAGGTTGCTTTGGGAACAGTCACCTCCCCTGCTGCCAGGGTCTTCCACAGCTGCATCATCCAAGTCCACTGGCAGCAAATCCGAGTCCACTGGCCACAAAATCCAAGTCCACTGGCCAAGTTCACCACTCCTGGTGCCTTCAGGGAATGTTCCACTACGTTCCTCCATGAATGCAGGGGGACAGCCTGCCATCTTGCCATAGGTTGCAGGGAAACTTCTGTTTGGGCACCTTCTTCCCCTTCTTCCTCACCACCCACAGGTACTCTGCCTCTGCAAGAAAGGAATTCTTCCATTTATCTTTCTCTACTGCTTAGACAAGAGGTCTAAATGAGCAGAGTAGACAAACTGATGAATGATAGATGAGCTAATCCTCTCTCTATGGGACAAATAACAATGTGCTGTAAAAGTGTTGAGAAAAGTGTCCCCTGGTGAAAATCTGAAGTTATGTTTTTTTCCCTTGGGAGTCTCCTGTTTATTCTTAAGAATAGAGAACATATTGATAGCTATCTATTGTCTTCTTCCTGAATATGCAAAAAGGTTTTGTGCAAACTATAAAGCTCTGGAACAGAATGGATCCTCTGTAATGTGATGGCTTTTATGGGATTATGTTGTTGCTGCTGCTTCTCATCTTCATGTCCACCATTCATTTCAGATTATCCAGTGCTTTACTGCAAGACGGGTAACAAAACACAGGTGATACAAAAAGGTATCACTAATGATAAAATCTACAGCTTCAACAATCAATATTTACTGTTAGTAATATTCATCATGACTTTGGCTTGACACATGATACCCGTTTCAGAAAAAGTCAGACAAGTCCTAGTACATTTGTCAAAAGCATGATTTTTAAAAGTGTAGAAGCAAAATACTTATTCATCGCAGATATCTACCACCTGAATCCACTGCTTTATTTCAAGTAACAACATGGACCAGGATGTTCATATGTGATTTCCACAGCGAGTTTTCCTTCCACAGCAAGGTATGTGATTTAAGAAAATTGTATATTATGTGATAATGTTTTCTGATAACAAGCTCCATGTTCTCTTTACTGTTAGCATAACAGAAAATGAAAAAACAAAACAAAACACCAAACTATTTAAGTTCATAGCTCATAAGCTCTGTATTATAAACAAGTTACCAGAAAAATATTTCAAGACAAGTAGTAAAAATAAAGTATTCCTCAGACAAATATATGTTGAAAAACAGATTTGTGTGGAAACAAGTTCCCAAGAAATTTTATTGACTTCACATATTTATTTCCATATAACCTCAATAAAATCCATAATTGTTAGACATTCATAGAAACATGGAATATTTACATTGCGTGTAAATCTTATTTGGTATTTGAACAGTCAGACGTTGCATTTCCAAGTCTAGAAGTAATATGGATAAAAACAATTAGAAGATCACTGTAGGTAAGATGACACATGGAGTGTCACTTTCTACTCATGCCAAATACTAAGTAAGGTAGTGAAATTTAAGATAAAATTATTGCTCGGGGCAAACTCAACCATGTCCATTTGGGTGAGATATGTGGTTGGGAGAATCAAATTAGGCATATTAACTGCAATGTAAAAACACATCTGTGAGTTCTTTGCTCTGGACACAATTAATCCTGTAAAATGCTGTGAACTGGATGGCAACAAGTCTGGTCGCTATAAAAGAAGAGGAAGACAGACTGATAGACAGAAAACTGACAGAAAGTGAAAGCAAAGAAAGAATACAACAAAAACAACAAAAAAATCGAGATATAACATTTCTGCAAGAGATGCATTCTCAGAAAATTTGCTAGGACAGTACTCCATCTACTACTGGTAACTAGGCAATTGACATTTAACTTTCTATGCTGCAATTTATTATAATACAGCGAATTCACAATTATCCCTAATGTATTCCATGGGAAAATTAATGGAGACCAATATATTTCGGAAACCCCTAAATATTTGTACCAATTACAAATAGTGTAACAACTCTCAATTCAGTCAGAGATTAAATACAATATTTGTTAATGCTATTACATTCCCACCAGAAGGAAGAGTTAGAAATCCTCTTCCCACATTCCCTGGTGTCCCCCATTAGCAAAAGCAGAAATGTTGTTGCATACAGTTTTGGTTCTTTCTGCTATTTGTCATAAACCATTCTGACCTTCCACCTGTTCTTTTTAATTTTCTGCTCCTCCTGTAGGAAAATAAAGAAGAAATTATGAAGAAAAGTATTTTTTTTTAATTACAGTTTTGGAAAATTGTATAAGGGACTACAAAGTTTGTGAGATAAATTCTATGTTATTTACTACAGTACCACTTAGTTGTTACAGGGCTCTCTCTCTATACATCCAGTTCAGTTTCTGTCAGACAGAAGAAGAGCAGCACTTCTTCTAATCATGGAGAATATTTCATAGAATGGCTTTCATAGAATCATAGAATGGCTAGGGTTGGAAGGGACCTTAAAGATCATCTAGTTCCAACCCCCCAGCATGGGCAGGAACACCTCCCACTCGATCACGTTTCTCAAGGCCCCATCCAACCTGGCCTTGAACACCTCCAGAGAGGGGGCATTCACAACCTCCCTGGGCAACCTGTTCCAGTGTCTCACCATGCGCACAGTGAAGAACTTCTTCCTAATGTCCAACCTGAATTTTCCCTCTTTAACCTTCATTTCTCATGTTTACTTATGAATGGATGTGAAAGACAGATGTTGCATTTAGGATGTCTCAGTCAGATTGAGACATCACAGACTCAAACAAGGGAGCTGTTATCCCTAGAAATGACCATTGTCTGCTTGTTGGTAGGCCACAGTTCAAATTTGATAATCCACGTGAATCAGACAAACACACTTAACTGGCTGACACACAGATCCTTATGAAGTCAGTGATTGTAAGTCTATCATCTCATCTAACTATTATCTTTCTAAAAAGAGAATATGAAATCCAAGTAGAATAGGCATTATATACAGTCTTCGAACTTACAGTAGCTAGCTCATGAGTACAAGCGAACATTCAGAGCAGAAGGTTACAGATAATTTGTTTTAGATGTGGCTGCTAACACTACCTATTATTTGGACTTGTTTTTATTGCCAATTAAAACAAACTTTTTAAAATTGCTAATAAGTTTAAAAAACTTGAACTGGCTCAACTACACTTCTGCAGGATGGGTACCTGCCTCTGGCTCTTGCATTTTGGTTTATTGTTTGGTTTTTTGGCATTTGGTTTTTTAAACCTTTGCCAAACCAACTAGGTTGTATAGCAGAACAGAGGAATGAGATCAGGAAAAACATTTATTGGCAAAATTAGACAATTCTGAACATTAGCTCAGTGAACATCACCCATTTTTTGCACTTCAGTGAGGAAGGGTTCTTATCCAGAAAACAATGAGTGTGCAATTAATGGTCATCTCATATGCACAACAGGGATTAGAAAAAGGCTGGCCAAACTTTGGAGTGTTTTTGGTCTAAACTTCAGATTACTTGAACTTGTAACTTAATAATGCTCTTATATCACAGTTTGTTGTTGTTGTTATTTGCAAGTCTTAATAATCTCTTTATTGAATGTTAGTGGGAAATTACTCTTTCGGTAACTCTTTTCAGTGCTCAGTTCCCAGTGAGCCTAATACACGAATTACAGTTATGTCATCACTTCTTCACAAATTGAACAATTTCTTACTATAACCCCAAATTCCAATTGATAATAATATAGTGGTTCCAGTTTTGGCTGGGTTCAGCTTTTCATACTGCTGTCCTGCTGCTGGCTTATGATTCTGTCAGGTTGTCTGGCTCATGCTCTCCTCTCTTGTTGCAGCTGGGTTGGCTTCAGGCTATGATAATTTTGCCTGCAGTCCTTAACTCCTGCTGTTCTATCAAGGACAATAATGCTTGAGGCTGAACCTTAAATTTTAAATCCTTTATTCTGCAGAGCCTTAAGGCACATTCTACTGCTTCAAGAACCAAACGATGGAGTAATGTTTTATTTGGTGTGTACGTTTTTCTAAATCCTGAGACATGAACTTATTTGTAGCAAGCACTGAACAGAGTTCCTGTAAAGGCTGAGCAGATTTGATCAAAATCAATCTGTTTTCTGACTAAAAAATATCCAAACAGCCAGCACAACACCTTTCATATACACGTCAACTGGTTCTCTCATAGCACTTCTCTTTGCGAAGCCAAAGTTGGTCAATATTATAACAGAAAAACACTGTGCGCTTACTGCCTTTTCTTGCAAGTGCAGGAAGATATCAACAGAAACTGATAAGCTATTCGCAATTTCTTAACTTTGTAGGTGAATTTTCTCAGGAGAGCTTTTCAAAAATGTACTCACCAGCTTGCAACTAAATAATTAATTGTTGGAGGACTACGTGCTACTTTAACATTTCACATTTGGAATGACAGACACTCAGCTATCCAAGTAATGTGATCAAGACAGTCAGAGTGTCTCTTTTTTTCTGTATCGTATTTGCTACACCAGATCAATAACAGCTTTGTAAGCTTTAAATGAAGTGTACACAGACATTTATGAGAACTACAGCTTTCTGAAATGGCATTGCTTGTCCCTTCTGCCCACTGTCTTATTGTCCGACTCTTTCTTTTGTCCTTGTGCCAGGGAGAAGATAATTGCAGATTCTTACAGTTGCACACTTTTCTGCAAAGCATGACGTGTAGTTGTTAGCAAAGTACTTGAGATTTAGAATAGTCCAATGCAAATCAATCACAGCATTTGTATGTTTAAAGCTAAAAGTGGTTAAGTACATCCATGGATTGGGACCTGAAAGCATCGTAACCATTTACTGCTTTTTTTATCTGCTGATTGAACATAAAGAATTTTGTATTCACATTGAGCTGACTTACCCTGTTTTGATTTTCATAGTATTATCTCTTATTTCAATGTTAGCAATACAGCCACAGCCATTTAAACAATGTAAGTATAAAAACCTTTTAAATTTCTTTACAAAAATGCATTTGGGGCTTCAAAAGCTCGTTTGATCCCAAATAGGACCAAAAGCAACACTCGTTACAGAAGAAGTATGTCGAGAAGAGAAAGAACACAGCTCACTACTTCTATTTAGTTTTCAAAGTGGATCAAAATACATACTCTACCCACACATGCTGAGCAAATGATACAGCCTTTAAATACAGCCTTTTTAGTATTGTAGAAGGAAGCCGTGAAAAAAAAAAAAAGTTTCATCATCACCTTGGCCACAAGACAGCTGTGTGTGTATGTTTATGTCATGAAATAGATGCAAAGGGCCCTATGTATAGAATATGAGTTGAAAAGTATATATAGATAGTGTTGCTCCTTCTTCAAGCATCTTATAACATGCCATATGCAAACTTGTTCGTAAAGGTAAATTCTTCTACTTCTGTTTTATACAGAGAAACACAAATGTTGCAAGATTAAAGCTTCATTCTTCGTTCTAGTTGTAATTAATGGAAAATCACATGTTGACCTCAGCGGAGTGCTAATGTCAGTCTGTGACTTTGCCAAAGTCACTCAGGTTTGTGAAATAAAGCCTGTACTATTCCTACATGCTCTCTAGGACCTTCCTAAGTCTTGCTACTTATTCTCTAGGACTATTAGCCACTTTCCTTATTATTGACCAGCAACTGTTCAAATTTCCCATCCTTAACATGTCCCAAATGGTCTTTGTGTTGAGTGATAAAAACAAGTTTCACCTTTCTGTTTGATTTATAATAAGTACTAAAAATAGTAGAAAGCACTTAATGTTTTAACTTGAGAAAAAAGAGCTCCCTTTCCTATAAATTCATAGCTCCAAGGCCCTTCAGAGGCTCCAAATTTTCACAGTTAAGGTAATACAGAAGCAAATCTTTATTTGAGAGATAAAAACATATGTTTATCTCACCTTCTAATCTTGTTCTCCTGGCTCCAGCAATACACCCTCTGCTGCCAAGCAATCTGAATGTACATCTGCCTCCAAGGTATATCTGCCTCCAAAAGTATAAGGAAAGTGGCCAGCTGTGATGACATATAAAAACTGAACCAAAAATACTTGGAGAAAGTGAGGAAGAAGCAGTATCTCAATGATGCTTTTGCAACACATCATCTGTGAGGGGCCAACACAGAAAGTCTGGCTGCTAATCAGAGCTGGATATAAGCCATAAAGTTCAGCTACAAATGCAAACTTCCCTGAAGCCTGAGGACATTTGGCTTTGTGCATACAGTAGATAGAGAATCAAGCACTAAGTCTAAGTATTTTAGCTTGTATAAATTATGGAGGTGTTCTGGTGCAGATGTTTTCTTCAAACTCATGTCCATTATTACTGTTGATTGAGGACACAGCAGGAAATAATTGCAGATTGAAGGCTATTGAGGCTGCTTTTCACAAACCTACTTGATCTGTTTCATAGGTTTGTTCTTAGGGATAGATTTATTTTGGTTCAAGGAGAGAATGAGTGGGTCAGGTGGAACAAAGGGAGACTGCCCTTTCCCTGAGAAGTTAATGGGCCTGCCCCCACCAAAGGCTGTGGGCTTTCTGTTTTGGCAAGCAGTAAAGAGAGAGTCATAAAAGCAACTAGGAGCTTGAAGCCCAGACAGAGAAGCTACTTAGAGAAGACCAGTGCAAGAAGCTGGGCCTTGGCACAAAAAGACATATTTCATAAGGGTTGGAAGAGTCCTTCCCAGCCAACAGAGTGGGCAGTGGGAGAATAAATTAAAAGCCCTTTTTCCATTGCATTTTGCCTACTGTTTTTGAATTTCCCCTACCTGAAAGTTAAAGAGGTCTACTATCATTCCAGTTAAAACGTAATAGATTTTAGCTAGATCTGTTTCAAAACTGGACAACTTGGATCCACATACAGGCATACAGTCACAAGAAATGGGACACACAAAAGGTGAACTTCCTTTGTTCTCATGATAGGACAAAAAGAAAAACAAGGTGCTCATTTGCCTACTGAACTATGCACTTTGCTCTGGAACAATATTTTTTTTCACTGTTCGACATTCATGCCAAACAATCTTCATTCTGCTGCCATGGACCTGGCAAAGGAGAAAGTTTTATTTTATCTTTTATTTTCATTGACATTCTTTGTATGTGAGTTTTTTCCAACACATATACACACTACCTGGATGAAGTTAGGTTTTAGGACAAGTTTAGAAGCTGTTCTAATTCTCCCTAGTCTCCAGTGGCAAAATAATTTTTCACTGAAAGAACCACCTGGGGATAACAAATTTCTCTCTTCCCCCTTCTCCCCCCCTCAATGTTTAATACAAAGCTAGAGGACTACACATGCAGCAGATGTGTTTGTCTGCACTATATAAATCCATACTCCCCAGCCTAGGCTGAATATGTGTCACCTTTATGTCTGGAAAATGCCAGGACCTATGGGGAAACTTGTTTCCAGTTCTTTGCCTTGTCACTGTCAGGCATTGATCCCTGGTGCTCAAATATATCATTGCACCTTCTGTCTCTCAGGTCCTTCAGATCATTCAGGCACCTTACCTTTCGGTGCAGTGTGAGGCACCATGCACTTCAGATATATAGCCTAATGGCTTGGTTGCAAAACTTGGCAGTGTTTCTCCCAAAAGTACACATGCTAAGATTATAAATATCTTGCACTCATGGAAGCTGAATGAGAAAGCGCATTTTTGGTGGTCTCAGAAGCAAATAAACCCACATCTAGAATACTTCCCTTTCACTGAGCATTTTAATACTTCGTTGAGCTTTGTGACCTTGAGAAAGGCAAAGTATAGTCAGGTGAACACAGCAGATGGACAGTGGAAATCTTGTTGGCTCTACAAAGGAGAGTTCACATATAGAATACTTTTCTCCAGTATTCTTTGTCCACAGTAGGGCTGTGGTATTGTCTTCCTTAGTTAGAGGAAAGGCAGCAATGCTGTACATGTTTGTCTGAATTGCTTTGGTCTTTCAATTCAGTCAGGCCCAGTGACCCAGCAAGTGGGGCTGTGATTTCATGATAAACTATTTTCAGCAGTAGTACATGGTTGAGGATATTCTCACACCTCATCTTTCTTCCAGTTTCCGACTGCTCACATATGTCCCTACATTAGCAGTTTTCCCCTCAGGTCTCCACCATCACTCTGTGTGAGACTTCACAACGAAACAGCTTAAGTGGTTATTTAACTGTAAGTGTTAAAAAACCAAACCAAACCAGACCAAATCAACCAACAACAACAAAAACCTGGAATTTTTGGTTTAAAAAAGACAGCTTTTCCTAAGGAGCACTTCAGGTACATCTGATGAATTCACTAGTGTGTGTAAAATGCTGAGATACTACATGATAAATACATAATAAGGCGTAATGAAAAACAACACTTGAGTATCGCAGCAGTGACTACAGTGAGGATCTGTTAAAAAATTGTGACCACTGCCAGTTTCCACTGATGGCTATTTTAGGAAACATCTGATATAACTAAGTGGTACTTGCATTGAGCAGGTTATTTATATCTTCTGCCTTAGTCTTTGGAGAACCTTGTACAGAAATGTCCTTTAAACAGTTTAGGATTAGCAGTTAAAAGAGTATTTTGTTATTTTATTTACATGGGTTGAAAAGTCTCCTACTTCTGTGTCCCTAGCTGCTTTTCCATTGATGTTTGAGCTCAGCTAGGTCTCTCTTCCAGGTTTGACTTGAACTTGCCTTCTCAGGCTCTTGCAGAGTACTCATTTTTTTCTTTTCCACCTTCCACTCCCTACCTAAAGGTTTTGGTTCCTATTTTGTGGGTTGTTTGTTTGTTAGAAAAATCACTGAGATCTGCTTTGAATTTAATTTTTCACCTGTCCTTGAACAGTATTCTTCTAAATGTACTTTGTATCAGTTCATTAGATTTTATAGTTTATGCTCCTTCACCAGAACATCTCTCAGCATTTTTAGCTCCCAGTTCTTGCTCTCTCCCAAAAAGGTAACAGCAATATCCTAGTTCATAAAGGTAGATTTCTACCCTAGATCTTCAAGAATGAAAACACTCCTCCACTATCCTTTTTCCAATTGAGATCTTAGTTCCCAGCTTAAACCTGCTTCCTTTGAGGCATATAGAGATCTTCATATTACAGCTTACTCATAATCTGTGTACTTGTGTTGAGATGATTTTAATATGAAGTCATGGGAAATCTTCAGCCCTGGCACTGATTCTCAGTGTTATCTATGTGCCAAGATCAGTACCAAGATTTACAGTATTGGTCCAGTCCTTCCTGAATCTGTTTACCAGTGTCTTCAGTCAAAATACCTTTACTGCATTTACCTTTGGCACCTACAAAAGAATGACTTTCCTCAGACCCTGCAAGATCCACTCCTTCTCTGCTAAACGAGTGTTCCTGTCCATCTTCTCTCTCCATCACTAGCAGTTCAACTTCAGATTTATTCCCGCTTCATGGGTATATGAACCTTACAATTTACTGTAACAAGTAAAAAGAACATAGACACAATTATTTAAAAAAAAAAAAATATTACATTACTTATTTTCTCCTTGCTTGTGTTTGTTTTTGTAAGCAAAAAAATTGGTTATGCCAGGAAAGTCAGCTCCTCTGTTTAGTTTCAGATCCAGGCCACTATGTCCAGAAGAATGGAAGTGGGCTCAGCAGTCCTTCCAGCTGTCCTGTTAAGAAGCTGTTCAATTACTTAGAGAAGAAAGGCATCAGTCCTGAGTAGGCCTCATATGTATATGTTAGTCATTGCCAGATGAAGCTGTTATACCATCTGTTCTTCTTTCTTACCACTACAAATCTTTTTAAGACCCTTCCTCAGGATGACACAGGCAATGAAGATACTTATAAATGCACAAATTATTGTATAGCATACTGAGCATAGATATGATAGATCAAATTCAAATCCAGTAAATAGTGGATATTATACTTCTGCAACATGATTTTTCTGGCCTGTTTTAGATGCCTGCTTTAGAATTAGATCAATTGCACCCCAAGGTGCCCTCTATGAATTATAAAGTGAGGCTACATTGAGTACTTGTAGACATCTGTGCTGTCAGCTCTAAAGCTAGGCAAGACAAATACTATCCATAAGGAATAAGAGTAGTATCTCTGCCTGCAAGGAGAAAAAGCAAGTTTATCCACTGTTCTTTCATTCTTCAACAGCTCACTGAAGCATGGAGAGCCAGCAAAAACCTTGTTTTGGTCTTCTGCTGCTCCTCACCACATGAGCCATTTCCTCACAGCCCTATTTAGAGCTCTGGCATCTTACACTCTCATAACTCCTGTTCCACACATTTTTTTCCCTAGCTCCTTCAAAGCTGGAGAAGTTGCTGTGCTGCACCATAGCCAGAGAACACAGACATGTGTGTTCACCCTCTCACACAACACCCCTCTTGCAGCTCCACGTTATGTTATGTTATGTTATGTTATGTTATGTTATGTTATGTTATGTTATGTTATGTTATGTTATGATTGACCTAACATGGGCTACAACCTCAAAAAAGAAGACAAGGATCAGTCCCTTCCTCACATTGGAAGATGTAATATTCTGTAGTAAGTGAGGCACAGAAAGAAGTTACAGTCCTAATGATGCAAAATTTTACACTTACAGTTAATTTTATGCACTTAATAGACCATTGGAATAGTACACATTGCTGTGCAGATAGTCAAGTCACAAGTATTTGTAGGAAGATAGTGTAAGTCTGCACAGTCTCTAGATAAGAAAAAATCTTCTGAGTTCAAGTCTTCTGTGTCATAACCATAATATTTCTTCTTATTTTTATCTTCACACAAAGTCATGAGCAGCTTAGACTATATATTGTAATTATTATAATACCCCAAAATATGTCTGGTGTATAACAAATTGCATGCAAGTGATTCAACCCAGAAACAGGATGGATGGCTTTGTACTGCCAATGTGTTCTGGGAGCCTTAATTTCTCATGTTCATTAGGACTGTAGTGACTCCTGCTAAACCAAAGTGCTATCTTACCTCATAACCTCATTACCACACTCATACTTCCCTCCTTGGTTGGCATCACACACTTCTGGAATTATGTTATCTGGTCCTGCTCATATTATGCACAAACATTTATTTGGAGGTCCTATTCCATAGGATACTCCAAGGTTCTGGTTAGTTCAAAAGGCTTAAGAGAACAATATGAAGATGTAACATTACACTTGATTATGTTAATAAATTTAAGTTGATTTGATAGCAATTTCATTGAAATATAGATATTAATGCCTAACTGATCACAAATATATTCCTGTTTTACCAGTATTATTCAATGTCCCATAATTTTAGACATACAAGTGCAAGACATTGTTTTCAACTAGCTTGATCCTGAATCCACACAGCTGTTAAACAGTTTAATGTGCTTCGTGTCGCTAATTTGAAAAGCACATAAGGAAGAAGTCTGTGCAGTACAGATATGACAATTAGTGAAACAATCCTTTTTTTAAAAATGTGCTTGGGTAGTACAAATCTTACCAGTAACTTTGTCTCCTTGCACTAAAGAGGAGTAAATGAGACAGTTGTTCTCATGCCAACTACTTTTGGTGCCAGAGGTAGAGACAGAAATATGTTGCCTCTGGAGGTTCAAGAGTATTTAATAATCCTCCCCCTCCCATGGTTGTTTTCATTATTGGTCCCCCTTCTCTCTTCCTTGTTATCATCTCGTAAGCAGGCAAGTGTGCAGACACAATATATAAAACTTTAAAAACCAACATGTCCATAAAGAACTGGTTGTCTGCCTGAAAGAAAAAAAGAAAAGAAAAAAAGAAAAGAAAATGAAAGAAGCATCAAAACTCCAAGAGAGAACAACTTTGACTCAAACTGTGTCATGCTGAGGTGCAGTGTAGTATTCTACATTATACATCACATTAAGTTCTGAATTCAGTTGAAATGTTAGTGTATTTTTACATATTTGTGTTTGATTTCTCTCACTGTATGTGTTTTGGAAGTGGTGAGATTAAAAAAAAAAGGCCCTGAAGAGTTTGAAGGGAGAAAAAAATCTTCTGACCAGAGGAATTTGCCTTCTTCAAGAAATTAAAAACACCCCCACAGCCTAGGTTAATATGACGGATATTGGCCAAGGTCAGTATCTGTAACCAAACTGGGTAAAGACTGCATTTTTATTATGTCCTTTACTTTGCCTACTTTAATGCAAGTGTAAGGTACCCTGCTTTTGAGCTTAGAGACTTGTAGTATTAAAAGCATATAGGATATGCATAGCTTAAACAAGTACACCCATGACAAAACAATGCACAACATGGAGAGGGTGAGATAAAAAACCCATTATTTTTAATGGATCTTAGCCATGCCAGTTAATACAGTGATAGCAGCATGTGTAGAACAGTCTTTGAGGTCCTGAATAATTTCTACCAAAGCTACTTTACATGTTTTAATGAGGTATAATTGTTATTAAAGATTGTGTGCAATCATAAAAGCTGCTCAGACCAAGATCCAGGTAAGTTTACATCAAACTCTGAAGTAAAGGCCTTAGGGCTTGGAAGAGCTGTATTATTATTGTGGCTTAAAATGTTATTGTGCATCATCTGAGTTGTGATAATTGCCTGAGTGCTCCTGTCCTAGGCAAATACTAGCTAATTTGATTTAGGAAGGTTTTGCAGATGCTGTCCTCACCATGTTTGACAACTGCTGCAGTATTTTTCCATTTCCTTAGGACATGTGTTAGAGTCCAATCAATAATGAGATGATTGATAATATTAAGACAATAGTAGGACAATAATTCAAAGTTTTACCTGATCTAACATCAGTATTCTACAGTACAAACATCTACCTCTGTCCTAGTCATCTAGATTCCTGTTACAGTCATCAAAGAGAAATGGGCACATCTAGAATGCAATTCTAAAGCAAGTACCTAAAATTGATCAGATTAACAGATGGTAATACAGGTATAGCATTAATTAATTTATTGAATGTTAGTGGATTTGAACAAGATCTGTCATTTCCATACTCTGTATGCAGTCTGGAAATTATCTTTGAATTTAATTACCACATTAGCATATTGGTAAATGATCATTCAGAGTAGGATGAATGCTGGAGCTAAATATCTCATACATATTTTGTATTCAGATAATTCTTCCTCAAAGTTACAAATCAATACAATTAATGCAATGTACCAGTTATTGCAGAAGTAAAATAACCAGTTCTTTCTGGGAAAGAACATGGATGTCCAGCTAGATGTGAATA
This sequence comes from Hemiprocne comata, assembly GCA_020745705.1. Taxonomy (NCBI): domain Eukaryota; kingdom Metazoa; phylum Chordata; class Aves; order Apodiformes; family Apodidae; genus Hemiprocne; species Hemiprocne comata. The sequence goes on from CM036588.1 coordinate 89,979,593, forward strand.
CACTTGCTAACAAAATCTTCTACTTTATCAAGATGACATGAGGATTTAGAATATGAGGTAGTGGATTTTGCTAACAATACAACAGTGGTTACTATTTTATTGTTAGCAAAAACTATTTCAATAGCAAAAAATTGCTGTTTTACATTAAATCCCATTAGGCCATATAATCCATTCCCCTGGGCAAAGACAGGATGTATTTTAACCATATTTGACAGATGTTTAGCTAGCTTCATTTTAGAGCCTCTAGAAACAGGGATTCCACAATTTTCCCAAATAAACTGTTCCAGTGTTTAAATGTCTGTACATTAAAATCTTCTTCCTAATGAACAACTTAAAACTCTTTTTCTGAAACTCAAGCCCATTACTTCTTGTTCTGTCCTTGGCAGACATGACAAGAATATATGTTTTCCCATTTGGCAGAACTCTATTACATATTTATTTAACATGTAAGAGACATATCACATCTACTAAAAACATTCCCTTTGTAACTGTTATTTCTATCACTAATCTAGCTGGAAAGTAACATGAGCATTGTGTGTATCTGTGCATGTTGCACTGAGGTCGTGGAAATTCTGTGCTATTTGGGATTCAGGTAGACTACTGCTATTTACATATTGTCAATATGACTATTAGTCCCTTGAATGCTATTCCCATGAAGGCATCTCTCAACATGCAATCCACCAGGACTCATGTTGATAGTACATGAACATGGGTCCAAGTAGATTAATAGTTTGTATAGTGGAGCTTTGAAAGGCATATCTGGTGATGTTCTCTTCACAGTAACAAGTTCCAGAAAGCTTAACTTCAGAAGCGCTATAAAACTCGATTCCATTTTTTTGCATCACTTTAGTCTTACATTACAATAAAGTATCAAAGAAAATACAGCCTTTATAAACCACTTTGATACAACCTAACTGGAGCTAATTCTCATTTCACCTATGCCGCTGTATTAGTATTAATGGAGTATCATATGTAAGCAGAATTATGCCTAGGCTGTGTTTTTCCTAGGAATGGTGCAATTCAAAATTTAAAGGAGAAATGTATCAGCTGGGTGCACTAGAATGCATTAAAAATGAAGTCATATCTTTAATTGAGCTGAATTCAGTAAGAGTTCTCATGTGTTGTGAATATGATCTTTTCTTTCTCCTTTGACTGAAACAAGTCCTTGGAAGGACGCAATTGCCTCCAGTGTGTTATGGATAATGTGTTTAAGTGTTAATGCCCGTAAACATAAAAAAGGAAGTGTAACACCATTTCTTACCCCATATATAAAATCTCCAAATCTCTATGCTAAATGCGAAGCAAACATTTTATTCCCTGGACAGTTTACAGTTCATTAACAGCAGCAGTCACAGCCATCTGACAGTTGGCCAGAACATTGATCTAAACTAGAAGATAATGAGGTTAGAAAATATCTTAGAGGAGTATAAGAGCTCTAGAGCATTATCTGAATGTACAAAGAAAAACTGCAAATGGCAAATAGATCTTTTTGTTTTACACTGTCTCTGATATGCCTCTGTGGCACGACAGAATGAACTCTACTCTGGAAGTTCAGTGATAAAAAAGTCAGGAGCAAGCAGCTGTTGTGACAAAAAAAAGTTTCCTTTCAGGTCCTTGCTGTGGTACTCATATGAACTGAGGCTGCGAGATAAGAATTTTTGGCCAGCAGTGTCCAAGGAGCCACATTCAGTGTCTCCTTGCTACATAGCATTTAAGACAGAAGCACTGATTATCTCCCACATTTTTTACTGCAAAATGCCATTGGAAGTGAAATCCAGAGTGTTAGGTCATAGCGGACATGAACTGTTTCCAGGAGATGAAGCAGCTCAGTAAATGATGTCACTAAACAGATATTCGTACGTAATACCTGGGGAATTTTATATACCAATTGCACTTCAATGTAGCATAACAAAATAATCATATGGATTTGGCCACAAACAGTACAGTTATCAGCCATGGTCATGGATCCACATAAATAATTCTAGAGAGCCATGGCTTTTGCAAACAGGCCTTTTTCTCACAGTGAGTGTTGATCAATGTAGGAGCCTTCTTCTGGCTGACCAATAGACATGATTTTTCCCAATTCAGTGACCTTAGAAAGACTGCAAGTTTAAGGGAAAAAATTATGAATTACAGCAGCTTACTTGAGGTGAACCTATGTGGACGACTGGCCCCCACAAAAGGTATGTCTCTCACACAAAGTGATTGCAATAGACAGACCTAAAAGTCGAAAAAAAAGAAAAAAGAACAAACAAACAAACAAACAAAAACCAAAGCGGTGACAACCCTGCGAGGGGTGGTGCGGCTGGGACTTACACGATGAAGGGCAGAGACCCCTGCCCTCCTCCCTATGTTTGCAGCCAGGACCCAGCCTTTGGCTGGAGCACTGCAGTATTGTTACAGGTAGGAGCTGAGGGCTGACCAGACAAAAGGCCAGACCAGCCTGCATAAGCATGTAAATAGGACGGCCATTATGGGTCGTTTTCTGTCGTTGGCGTCCATTGTTCTCCGCTGCTGACAGAAAGGAGAGAGAAGAAAAGAAGAAAAAGCAACAGGAGATAACACAGAGCCTTCGGTGGCTGGGTAGGACTCCTGCTATAACTCCTGCATTCTTTTACTCCGGCCTCCCTGCATTCCTGAACTCTGGGACTGCTGCTATTCCCTGCTTCCTACTTGCTTGCACTCCTGCCTCTTCTCGTGGAGCCTGCTTGCCGAGGAGCTTCGTGAAAGGAGCTGAAGAAACGCAGAAGAGAGCTCGAACACACTAAAAAAGATTAAAGAGCTGGAATCACTGCTCGCTCCCCAAACCCTCCGTCATCAAGTGCTCCCAGCACAGTCGCTGCAGCTCCAGCCGGTTGTAGCCGTTTGCGACAGCTGCGTGACGCTGCCGCAGCCGCAGCCCCAGCCCAGCTCCAGCCGACACCGCAGCCGCTGCTGCCCGAGCTGTGTTTCCAAGGCAGCCGCCATGTGCCACCCCCACCACATGCCGGAGCCGCCTGCACCACGTCTCCAGCGTGTAGTCGCTCGCCGAAAGCCTCGTTCGCCGAAATAGCCCCCCTCTTAAAGACACAGATGCCGCCAAACCTGCCACTGCTTCTGAACCAGCTACTGTAAGAGGGACCCACTGACCCATAAATGTTTCCTCTACTTTGCGTTCTTTTCCCCGGGCAAAAGAAATGGGCCACATTCACACACGCACCTTGTCTACCCTATACGGGAAACTCGCCGGGCACGCTACCCCCAACTGTGTTTCTTTCTTTCTCTTTACCTATCACAAGTACCAGCGTTACACACCCCAAGTTTGTCGCCTTTAACTACATTTGCATATCCAGCTCCTACCACCACACTCCCTCTGCTCCAAAGCTGTTACAGTAAAGTGGTATTTTAAGCACACAGCCTCTGTGTTTGTGCCGGTGCAGGCGCACATCTGGGCAGGGTTTGTGTTCTATAGACATACCCGGTGTAGCCAGCCGGTCCCAACCTAGGGAGGGACACACTGGGAAATTAAAACCAGCCAATTGGGCACTATTCCTCCTCTAATTGAGGAGAAGAGAAGGGGCGATCTGTGACTCGACTCGAGTTTTCCAGCCCAGCTCAAACTCGGACTGCAACAGCCTATCACTGTCTCACCCATGTGGATATCTGCCACCTTTCCTAATAAAAAAAACCCCACCAAAGCTAATTTTTAAGAGATGGTAAAAAATCACACAGATTTACTGGGGAAGGATGAAGAGAAGGGGAGCAGAAGGAACAAAATGCAGATAGGAACACCATTAAACATCTCAGTATGGGAAAGAAGCAACCATGATTGTTGCAGTTTAAATAGGATATTAACAAACTGACTTTCACTAAATGAAACCATCAATCTCTTATCTTTCTTTTCCAATTGCTTTTGAACGTTAAAGAAAATAAAGTATCTCTGAGCTTTTTTTTCTTTCATATTTGAACATGACAAAATAATTCAGGAAATGACCCACTTACCTACAGCAATAAGGAAACACAGGCCATCCTTTTTCTTTACAGGGTGGAGTTTTGTATAGGCAGTTTAAGACTACCAGGTACACTCTATTTCAGCTGTCATGGTGGTAGTTAGGGGAACCCTTAGCAGTAGAAATTTCTGGAGCAAGGACTGGCAGCAGTTCAAACTTTTACCTAACATTATACCATGGATTTGATGATGATCAGGAAGATACTTCAACAACACTAGTCTAGCTTGCCAGAAATTAAACTTCCTCTCTACTCCATTAATTTGGAAATACCTGAATCGTCACAAATTAAACCAGTTAACAACCTGAATGGGAAGGACTCTGGAGGTTTGAAAATATAGGCCAGACACTACCCACAGTCACAGTTGTGCTTGGGAGCCTAGTAAGTAGGCTCTAGCTCTTACAGTCTGTCTCATTTACAGACACAAAGTACTTTGCAGGAAGATTTCTGCTACTCTCATTTTACAAATCGTGGGCTCAAGAGAAGAAATGTGTGTGTGGAAGCAGAGCCAGAATTTAAAATTTGATTTTCCTCTAGACTCCATCCTTCTCTTGCCCTGAACTATCACTAAAGATGCATCACAGTTGAAGCCCAAAACACATGGTATTGAGGGTTATCTTCTTAAATGCCTGTATATGTGCTAGAATATTAGGAAACGGAGTTTTAAAGTTTTGGTACAAAAGTAATGTAGGTGGTCTGGCCTGCTTTGGTGAAATACCTTCCAGTAATCTTGTCGTTTTGATAGAGCCTGGTGAAAATGTGTCTCAAGGGATTGTACACTGTACAATTGTCAGCCCATTGGTTGGGTTATCTCATTTAAATTGGGTGTGAAGTTTTCCCTGAGCCTCCACACATCCAGGATCACAGGGTGCTTGGAATAGAATTGCAATCATTGTTTTGACAGCTCCTGAAGCCTCTGGGCTTTCATGATCCCCTTAGTCTGTTGGGGAAGGATTTTGGAGAGCTAGAGACCCTGGATAAGAATTTTCTTCCCAAAATATAAGTTGTTTCTTGTAAGTACAAAACAGAAATTGGGTTCCTGTATTCAAAACTGACATGTAGATGAGCATCCTGTCTGTCTTTATAGCAGACATTCATGGGTAAAGAGTTATCAGCTTTATCCCAAATTGTGGAATGCTCAGTGACACCTGCTACACTTCCAGTACAAAGAAACACGAGGATATGTTATGCACTGAGGAGATTATATCCCAAACTAATTCAAGCACAACCTCAAACAAATATATTTGATTCTGTAGATCTCATCTAAACCTCATATATCTCCATTCTATGCTGACATTTATGTGGCCTGATGCTTTTTTCTCTTTAAAATAATACTCATTATAGGAACCTAAACACCTAGATCATACATATTTATGTAGAGACACATTTATCAACCATTAAAAAATTTAATTAGCCCTTTTTGTTTTGTATTGTTCTGTTTCAAGGCATAGAGAAAGCTCTCTACAAAAATGCTGACAATAACCAGGTACTCTCTGGGAAGCCCTACAAATTATCCCTGTCCTTTGGGCTGCCGTAAAATACGAGCTCCTCTGAATAAAATGTCACAAGTATGAGCTACACTAATGTGTTTTCCTTTTGCAACAAGAATTACTTGGAGGGTAACACATTGGTGCAGTGATACTTCTTATATACGTTCATTAAATCTGATTTCCAACTCCAGGATGATAAACCACATTGAAAACAGAGGATCTGATTTCTATTAATAAAGAAGATGTTACAATCCTAATTAGAATTCAAGTTGTTTTAGAAGCCAACCTTCATAAGAACATTTCTAAAAGGAAAACATCCTTATGTTCTTCAAATATTTTTCATGGACTTTTTTGCTTCATCAAAATTTTTCAATATTAGCAATTATTTTTCGTAAGACTGTTTTTTGTTCTTTTTCTTTGGAAAAGAAAAGCTGCCGTGAATTAAAAAGTGAAAGATTTGGCTATGTTGCTTTATTTAAATACCCTATTCCCTTCTAATTAGCTCTAGTCACCTTGAAGAGCAGAATGTGATTATTTTCTTACAGGGCATCATTTCAAATCATAAAAGGTAGTATAATTAGTATCCAATTTTGAATGATTGTATTCAAATTTGACCCCTTTACAGATTGCCACAGTTACCTAACCACTTACTGAAGGTAACCTGATAATAATGATTTTAACGATGTTTTCCTCCTTTTCATTTCTGAATGATGCATTGAAAAAGTCTGGAAGAATTTTCTTCCTTTTTGTTTATTTGGTTTTATTTTATTTCTTTCTTTTGCTTTGGAAATGTGAAAGCTCTAATTTTTTTGTTTTGTTTTGTGTTTTTTTTTTTTTTTGTAAGAGGACAGCCAGAGAAATATGAGAATGTTTTCTTGTGAGCTCCTGAACCTTACCCAAAAGGGTGGGAATGCCACATCTTCAGTAGAGAAAAACCTGCATCCCCAGTGTTGTGATTTATGTAGTTGTATAAAGGTCATGAACATGCCCTGGGCAGCCTGCACTCTCATGAAGTCCAGCTAAGGTTATTGGGATTCTCATTCAGTACTAGAGTCAATTCAGGCCTGAACAGAATTTTCACAGTTTGAATTGAAAAAACTCAGGCCTGTATTGTGAAAAAAATGTGATCTTTTACATATTATTCAATTTCAACCCTGCTGCCCTAAAAACGCAGCATGTTCAAATGGTCTGTAGATGGAGTCACACTGAGGGGGGTTTGTAAGGGGGAATGGAAAGGATAAAGTTATGAACACAACAGTGTGATTTCCCCATTCATTTGGTGCTAGATAGGTACTGAATGTACTGCTTTTTGCCAAATTTTCTTTGGGTCACTACAGCGACTCTCAGCAGCCTTACTTACTGACTGAATGGATCTGTTTTACATCACCTTTAGGCAGTACCATTCCACTAATGCATTAGACAAAAGAATTGCCACAGAACAGGGAGTCATAACAAATGGCTTTTGAAACATGTCCAGCTAAATACAAAAATAAAGAGATCTTTAAAACACCACTAAATAAAACACCACTAAATAAAATGGAAACGTTTAAAAATAATCTCCAAAAAACCTACTTGCAACAATTTGTTTCATAGAATTACATCCTTGTGAGCATTTTATCCAACTATTTGGACTAGGATGTGAACTTTACAAATTACTACTTTTTTGTTTTATTTGGCACCAGCTGTGTGCATGCTTCTGAAACATCACCAGTCATGCTGAGCATTTAGTAGGAAAGTTGCATCGGCAATTTAGATGTTAAAGGGCATTGTGATTTTTAAGGGCTCGTTATCATGGCCAGCTGTAGCTAACAGCTTGTAAGAGATCAGAAAGAGGTATGTGATTTTCCAAGTAAGAAGAGCAGCCTGTGTTTACCATGACTTCTTTTCTGCCACAGAATGGGAGGAGCTGGATATGGAAATAGATGTTTTCCCAGGAAAAGTATTAATAAATGTTGTTATAACTGTATTTTAATCTCTCAAAGACTTAAAAAATGTCTAAAACACATCAAATATCCTCTCCAAGATGCAATTTTGTATTGATTGAAGTTGTTATGTTGAAAGTTCTGGAAAAATAAGATTTTTTTGTGTGTCTGTTCTGTGCATTCAAACAAGGGAACATTTGTTAAAGCATCCTTTCAGCATTTCCCTATTTAATTCTCACTAATCTCAGAATGTTACAGAATCACAGAATGTTAGGGATTGGAAGCGACCTCTGGAGATCATGAAGTCCAAGCCCCCTTGCCAGAGCAGGACCACCACAGAATCTAGGGCAGGTCACTCAGAAATGGGTCTTGAAAGTCTCAAGAGGAGGAGTTCCACAACCTCTCTGGGGAGCCTATTCCAGTGCTCTGTAACCCTTCCAGTAAAGAAGTTCTTCCTCATGTTGAGGTGGAACTTCCTGTGCTCTTGCTTGCATTCATTACCCCTTGTCCTATCACAGGGCATGACCGAAAAGAAACTGGTCCCTCCTTCTTCACACCCACCCTTCAAATATTTATAGACATTAGTAAGATCCCCTCTCAGTCTTCTCTTCTCTAGACTAAACAGCCCTATGTCTCTCAGCCTTTCCTCGTAAGACAGTTGTTCCGGTCCCTTAATCATTCTCCTAGCCCTCTGTTGGACTCCCTCAGGTAAGTCATTGTCCCTCTTCAATTGGGACAGGGACTAGGACTATGGCTCGTAACATAAGATGACCATTAGTTACTAGTTAAGAGGAGCAGACATTCCATGGAAGATTGTGATTCCACAAGCCCTTGTTGGAGGATATTCTGTAGATTCTTCTGGTGCTGCCTATGACTGAAAGACGGAAACTAGCCTGTTGAACCATGGGGTCGTTTATGATAAATGAGTGTTGTTTGAAGGCAACTTTCAATCAGTGGCTTTAAGTAGAGTATGTTTTCAAACTATTATTTGCACACCAAGCCATCATATTCCTGATTGCCTGGAAGCCTTGAAAAGATACAGGCAGTGGTTCTTTTGAATGTGGAGAAAATCAAATTAAGATACAGACTACTCTCTGAAACTCAACTTTTTCTGGGTTTCTTGGTTACAAAGAGATTTCTACAATACTCAGTAAATTATCTCATTGAATTTGTTTTGTTTTCTAAGACTTTTCAATGTCTTTTTAAAGATTGCTAAGGTAGATGCTCTGTGATATAAATAGCTGCATAACTGCATGTGAGACTACAGTAAAAATTAGCAAATTATGTATCAGGCACAGACACACCAGGACCTCATTAAAAAGTTGGAACAGTCAGCACTACACAATTAGCTTTTGTGTATTGTAATTATGACTTATGGCTAAAGGTAAATTGATAACTCTGATGAATGGAAATCATGTAATGCATTGAAGGTCCCTAGACCACCAGTTAAACTTCACTTTTCACATTCCAGAAAAGATGGTAAGCCTTCCTGGACACACTGAAGGTTAAGTGTACAAACTGGACAACATTATTAGAACAGTAACTGAACTACAATGATATAGATGCATGCTGTCCTTTTTCCAAATCTGCGAGACTTCATTCTGTGCATTGCACTATGATCTCTGTCCCATGTATTGTCTTTGTAATAGGCAGAAAACAGGAAAGAAATGTAAGCAGGAGTGCAGAATAACAAGAAAGAAGATCTTATATACTCACACTGACTAAAATACTTAATAACTACTACATTTTAGTTAAGGAAGAGTTTTTCACTGACCTCTGTAGTAGTTAGGCCTTGGTAAAAATCTGACTGCAAGCTTAATTTTTTTTATCTCCTATGGCCAAACCATATTCCACAATGTAGTTGCCACCTTATTTCTCCTTGAATTATCAAGTGTTTGGAAGCAAGGAACTCAATTATAAGAAGCTCTGAGATAACATGCTCAGTGACAATCTGATCTCTGCCATAGTTTTTATGCCTGGCTTCATCTGAATCCAGCACCCTTTGTGTTAGCATGAGCCAACACATAATTTTAAGTAAAGCATATAATCTGGTAAAAGTTATCCATAAAAAGAATGTTCTTGCATTTTTGCTTCTTCAGCATGCTTTCACCATGGATTCCGCAGTCTATTAATGGCCCTCTGTGTGCAAATTCACCCCCTTTGTTTGTTTTGATCTTGCCTTCCTTCATCTTCTGAAAACAAAAACTTGGGAAGCAATTAGTAGAAAGGAAACATACCTAGGCCACTTTCCTCCGTTTATTTATCATCCTAGTGGTGGAAGTTTCTATTTTCGTAATTTCTTTGTCCCCCATGTGTAAGGACATACTGCTGGATGACAAGGACTTTACTGGAAGAAGGAAGCCATGTCTTGTTTCCCTCAGACTTCCACAAGGGACTGAAGTAAAAACCACTGCTTTTTAGATAGACTTACAGTAACAGTTAGGTGGATTCTGTGGACTAAGTAATCCTATGAATAAAACTTGTGTTAAAAGTATTAATTCATTTATGCATTTTAACACAGACAAGACTGAATGGGAAGCATGATTCCAATGTCATTTGGATATTTAGGATTCAGGGGAGTTTGTAAGGTGCTATCAGGCTGTAATATCCCTGACCACCCCCTGAGGCCCAAGACCTTATTTCAGCCCCCTGGGCCCATCAGTCCCTGCCCTGGCAGTACCACAGGAGGTCCACTCTCCAGCCCCCAAAGCCCTGCCCTGCCTTGCCACGGGCTCTGCCAAGCTGAGCCCACTTCTGGGCCTACCTCCCAGCCTGGAATCTCCCATCCCTAGGGAGGCAGCTGGGGCTGCTCCTGGTGCCTCCCAGCTCTGCTGCTTCTGGCTGGGGCAGTGAGATGGGTCCTGGCTGACAGGCCCTGCCCTCCTGCCCCTTCCATGAGGAGCCCTCACGGTCCCAGTCCTGGGGAGCCCCAGCCTATCCAGTGCGCAAACAGAGCTACAGAATCATTTACATCCCTGTATGCTGACAAAAAGGATTTTTCAGTCACTGAAAAGGTGTGTCTTTCCACTTTCACCAAAGCAAATACATGATAGATTCGCTCAGCTGCAATCTAAATAACTCTTGGCTTGTCTTTACCAAGATTGTTTCATTACATATCAAGTGGCAGGTTAGCACCTTCCTCTGTGCACATTACCCCTCCTCTTTCTGTCCACTACAAACTCATTTGAACAGCATCTAGAGGAAACCTCTGCTGAGTGACAATGGGAGATACATAATGTCCCCAATTCAGCTCCCAAGGCCTCCTAAAGCAGCAGCCATAGGGGGGACTTATGCACAAGCTCAAAAAATCTGAGACTGTTCTCTGGCTTTGCCTTGTGATCTGTCAGCTACAGACTTGTGCAGGGATTCACCCAAGGATTAGTATAAATGTTTTTATGTGAGTGTCTGCAAATGTGCTAGGAATCTGAGCTCCCAAAATAGTGGAGACTGGGGAGAGATTTGGCTGACCAGCCACAGGATTCAGGTGGCTAAACAGGGCTGCCTACTGCCAAATACCCTGCCTCTCCTCCAGCCCTCCTCAGAAGAGCACATCTGCCTGGATCTTATGTCTCCTACTTGTCAGGCCCCATGTAGAGATAGGCTCCATTGCAGTGGAGGCGTATTTGTGAGCAACTGAATCCTGCCATCCGTGTCTGCTGTAGGGTGAACCAAGTCAATCTCTAGGCTGCTTTGCCCACATCATGTGGTTTGATTATAATTGGAGCTCAGATTTCTAGTGCACCTACACATGGACACACTTTTTAGCATCTTTGCATACTTCAAACTATCTTAAATTTGATCCCTATCTCATTTTCTCTTTAATTTGGGACTTGGCCTTGACTTCTCTCTGACTTTCTCAAGTATAAAGTTGGCTGAATCCTACACATGCTCTCTCTGCTTGTACCACAGAAAAGCAATCTCCTTCTCCTATTCTGCAGGTACTTTGCTACTTTCTAGGTGCTGTCTCTCTATTTTTTTGTGAGATACACGTCTAGGCAACACTTCAGTTGCTCTATTAAGCATGTGAGGTAGAGGATTCAGTGTGGGCATCACTGCAAAATAGCAGGGGAATGGAAGATAACAAGGTTACTCTCTGAGACATTAACCTTTCTCTCTCTGTCTCCACAATAAGCAATTTATTAAAAGGAGAAATGCTATTCTGCTACCTGCCAGGGGTGAGCAAGTAAACCAATGCTCTTCATGATGAGGACAGGACAACAGATACTGTGTCCTGGTAGGAGGCCAGAAGACAGGTTGCATCAGTAAATAATTACTTTAAACTGTAGTGAGGCCTCTGCAAAATATTACAGCAAATATCTAAACATTTTCAAAACTAGATTTTTTCACAATCCTAAAGCCATGTTTGAGGAATCAGCTCCTTGCTATAGTTGGTAAAGCTTGCAAAGAATCTTCCTCTGCATTGATATAGGCACCTTGGTTTGCAGCTGCCATAAATGAAAGCAGAAACTGCAAGGAGTCTGTCAGGTCTCATCATCACATGTAACGTGATGCTAAGTCTTAAATTTGGGTGCTATGCATACCCTAATCTCTGAACTATGTATTTTATTTTTAACTACTAATTGTGAAAATAAGTAGTACAAGCACAATTGAATATATGAAATCTATTTTCTGCTAGTAAATAATAAAGAGTACTTGCCTAGAACCAGAGAAAATGCCTATTTTTCATCAAGGAATGAAAAAAAAAACAACTTCAACTTTTAGATGTTTTGAAAGCTTTAGTCTGCACAGTTAGAGTGGAAAACAGGCTTAAAATCAAGTTACATAATTACCTGGAAATATGCTACTCATTCTGCATAAATTCTGGCTTTAAAAGCTTCTATGAACTTCTCTGAAGCCGCTTCCATTTCAAGATCCACAATAATTCTACAAATCAGTTACCTATGTATGTAATCATGTGGCTTTCCCCCTTTGGTTTTGGGGTTTTTTTTCAGATCAATTGATGGAACCATCCCATCAGTACCACCCTTTCCAGCTGGGTTTGTTTCCTACATATATGCTTTCTCCTGAGGGCCCAAACAGAACTTCTCTTTGGCTGCACCAAATAAACAAAACAAAAGATTCTGGATGCCTGCTTGATATTGAATAGAGATGAAGACACAGATGTTCATGTTATGGGGACTTCAGTTTTCAGTCTTAATTCCTTAGGCCTCAGAACTGCTCCACCAAAGTTAGACTTTCCCTCTTGTCTTCAGAGGCAGCTGGTTAATATCTCTTTTATTCCCTAAAAGTAATTTGAAAATCCTCTTCTGATGTGGGCAGAATATGATGTCTGCTTTCTTCTGTTCAGAAGTCATATTGCTAATCTGTCTGACAGCACACTAATTACAAAGGAAGGGCTACAACCTGTGAGTTTCCTTTCTGCTGGGGTGGGTTTTCAGTGACAGTGCTCTACACAAAGGCTTTTAACTCGACTTTGGAACTCACTGCCAGCTGACTGATATTAAAATAATTGTACTTTTTTTTTTTTTTTTTTTTTTACCTGAAGAACTTCAAGCCTGACAAATGTTCATGCAAAACCTATGGCATCAGCATGACCTGGCATCTAACCAACCTCTGCACCTGCACAATTACAGCCAAGCTTTCCTAAACACTTTTTCCCTAACAGCTTGTTTTGTTTTGAGTTTGCTGTTGTTTTGTGCCATTTTCCCCACCTTTCTCTTTTTAAACACCAAATGCTTATGGCAGGAGTAATTTTCAGATGTTGTTTTGAAGAGTTTCTCAGAGCTAATCATATATACCCCTTGAGAAGGTTTGCAAGAGTGGCCCACACCTGAAGCTGGAGTCGGTGAGTTCTAGCAAAGATACCAGCAAAGATCCACAGCCACCTGGCTTGCCTGAAGTGCAGCAGGAGACGCTGTTCAAGGAGTGCAGAGCCGGCAGCTGTGTTCTGCTCAGGCCACTCTGACAGTTCCCACCGTACCTATAAAAGCAGAGCTATCAATCACTAAACAAGATCAGCCAGCATTTTATTACTTCCCTTCCTTGCTCTCTTTCTTTCCATGTTGCTAATGGCTCTGAGTGTTCTGCACTGATACACAGTCAGGTGTGTTTACACACAAGTTGTTTGCATGACTGCTTGTGGCCTGTCAAGGCACAGAAAATTTACCTCAGCTCATTATCAGAAAGGGGCAAAGAACCAAAAAACTTTGAAGATGAAGCCCAGGAACCAGATGCTTAGTTACGTAAACTGCCCAAGCTCCTCCTGAGTTCTATCAGTTTAGCTCAGCTAAGAATCTGTTGTATGATACAAAGAAATAAGGATGTTCACATTTGATCTTTTTTTTTTTTCTCCCCAAAATAAGTGGATGTAGATCTGTTATGCCAAGTTTACAGTATTTGAATGGGTAAAATAAAGTAGGAGTCAATTGGCTGAGAACTCTTTTTATTTATGTTGATATAAATCTGGAATAAGTCTTCAGAAATCTGTTGAAATGTGTACAGCTGTGGTTACACTCAAAATCTGCAGACTTAAATGTATCTGACCAGGATCTAAAGGCCCATTCATTTTTAAAAAGAACCTCTCCTGCGACAGCAATGGTGGAGCTCTACCAAGAAACAGATGGTATGTAATGGGCCACGCTTTGACCTTTCATCTACAGTTTGAGAAGTATGTAGTGGGTCTGCATTACTGATCAGTAATTGCTAAATCCAGGACCTCCTATTTTCAGATCAAAAGGAAACCTGTAACACATTATGTAAAAGCTAAATCATGAAATTTGCACTTAATTTCATTGAGTTTTCTCCAGAGGAATTAAGGAAAACAATGTCTGCTTTAGGATTTTGACCATGCTGATTATTAGATACAGACTGTCATTTCAGGAAGTTCTAGAGAAGGTTGCCTTCATCTTGGTTGATAATCTACACTTTAAAAAAAGAAAACACAAAACCCAAAACCAGTACTTTTCTTGTGTTGGAAGAGTTTCATTAAAATATTGGCCTGTAAATACTAAGAACTAATTTACCAGTCAGTAAAAATATATGTGCATTAGAGGTGTTATAATGTTTTTTTAAAAAAAAGAACAACTGAGTGACTGCGAAGGAGTAATTTGAAATGGGAGATGATCTTTGAGCAATGGAATTAACAGCTGTAGAAAAATTAGACTGACACAATGAGGTTAATATGCTGAACTTGTGTTGATCAGAAGGGATCCAGTGGGTTATTATGGTCCCATATAGTAAGCTTATTTGTTTTTGAAAATTGTGATTAAAAGATTTTATTTGAAGCATGACAGGCATGCAGATTCACATAATGTAAAGGATTTTATGTTTATGTGGAAACATTACAGTATGATACAAATTTTGAAAAGGGACATTGGTACTTTTTTGAACTTTAAAATTGACTTTACTGTGTGATACTGAGAAAAGTTTCTAAGCAAAGAATCCTGTGTTTCAAAACACGTAGACATAATTATGGCCCATTCTAGACACTGTTTGTCTAGGTAGACACCCATTGCCTATTTTTAAAGGGCAATTATAGAGGGAATGCAGATAGCCAGGATTACCTTTGTAAAATGTCTGAATAATTTAATTGCTTATATCTCCCTTTGCTGCTAAATTCAAGTATCTTTATATCTTGGAAAGAATTTTTTTCAGACTTTCATTTCAGGCATATTATGGACAGTAGGCAGTTTTAGCCAATTTAATTTCCCTTGGCTCCTGGTCACCAACTCTTTTGTAAATCAAGTATATCCTGTGAGGTGGGACTATTGTTTTCTGAGGCTGATGCAATGAGATTATGATCACTGCTCTCTAGGCAACCACCAATTTCTGGAAAAGTAATAAAAATCATCTTTAATCTTTGAAAATAGGTGCAAAAGAGATGTTGAGTACAGTGGGATTTTCTCAGAGCAAAATGAGCACCTAGTGTTTTCACTTCCATTGCATTTTAGCCAGCTGTCAGGAATTGCACATCCTCGCCATTTTTGTGTGATGCTACTTATATTTGTACACAGCTGAACATGAACTCAGACTAGCTAATGAAGAAGACCTTTTAAAATGTAGATAATATGTCTCTTTGCACTAATCAGATTTTCCTGTGTAGGTGAGTGAATTTGGGGAACTTACTCACTGTTTGTGTTATTTAAAGCGATTTTCAGCAGTGAAAATGCTAACTCCTCCTATTCGTTTTGGACAGGGATTTTGAAAAAGAACATCAATTTTTAAAACCTTTGACACTCTAAATCCCTGTGCTCTGACTTTATATTGTGATTTGTTCCTGCCACACTCTTGTTTTGTCTTACATTCATAGTCAAGGACTTTGCAATAGAATTATTGGAACTTTCATTTTATGGCTTAATGATTTGTGACTAATTCAATTTTTTTCCTTTTTTTTTTTTTTTTTTAATGTAATTGATTGTTATTACTACATATTCTAGCAGAAGACAACATTCACCTTTGTGTGACTTCAGCAGGTCTGCTTCCAATGGGTCCTTCTTGGCAAAAGTTTACTTATGAGTGGTAGCATTTAGACCTTTTTATTCATCCTAAATTATCAGTAAAGATTGCTATGACAGCAACAAAATATTTGATCTCTGCAAAAAAGTCAATGAATGTAAGCTGATCTGCCCTACATCAGCACAGCATCTATCTCATATTGTGCTTGTCCTACAGCTATTTAAATATATGTCAGCAGAGACAGTAGGGAAAACATGCCAAAAGGAGGTCCTGAGTTGGAAGTCCTAATTCAAGCAAATAGGCAAAGGCATAAGGGTTTTAGGACTTTGCTGAGTCAAAGTTTGCATGACTAAATTGCAACCCAAAGACCTGCACGTCTGAACATGACAGATACCACGAAATGTATAATTGTAGGTACTCAAGTGATAATTGCACATCAGCATATGGAGTTGAATAGAGGAATTCGAAGGGGAAAAACTACAAGAATGAACAAGTCATGCTATGTTTCTTTAGTTAAGACTAATCCTTTGGTATGCAAAACATTTATCTTTTTCTTCTGGTTTTGTTTTTTTTGTTTTGTTTTGTTTCTGTTTTTTATAGGACCTCATGCAAATTCCATTAGCTTCAATGGACTTTGGTTCATATTGCTGGAAAAGGAAACCATTTATCGTGTATATAGAAATTCTGATACAGCAAGTGGATTCCCCTATACCTTCAAATATTTGCTAGATTAATGCTAAATAATGTTTTATGCCAGATCTTTTGGTCTTTTACAAATTAAAGGAATGTATTTTTGCACAATTTACCCCAAACAATACTAGTTTTTATTGACTTAGGGCTCTTTGAATTAATTCCAGGTTTATCCACACACACCTGTGAGCCTTGGGAATATCTTGTATCGGTTTGGATTTGAAACAAAACTGAGAAATGCAGGCAGATATTTTTTTTCAAGTAAACTCGGAACAGAGATCTTTTGGGGGATCTTTTCAATTTATATGTTGATTATATTTCTTCAGGCTGCAGCAGCATACTGGCTCCTGAGAAATCCAAAAGTACAAGAAACAGCTTCACAGTCTTTTTTCTCTTTTCACAAAATAGGCTACGTACATGCTGGTCATCTCTGATATTGATTCCATTCTCTAATGCAGTTAGAAAAACCTTCAAGCAGTATCCTGGGCTGAATATTTTACCATAGAAAAAAAGATCCTTGCAGAAGCTGTTTCATAAGCTACACGTGCAATACCAATTTCTGGACATTGCACTCTAGATATAAGTGAAAATGGTATAAAAGCTTTAAATATTAATGTAGAACTTACTTCTACTGGTTTTATGATAACCACCAATGATACTCAATATTAAAGAAAAAAAAAGGTACTATGTATTGTGTCAGATACAAAGCTTACCAGAGTAACCTGCAAAAGCCAATGGGAGGATTGTCTGAATACAGAAGGCATGACAATTGTGTTTTGATCCCAGTATAATGCAGAGAAGAATTACACATCAGTGCTAAAGAGATAAGAAGTACCTTCGATCAACCCTAGCCTGATTTCAAAGAGTTTGCACAACAGAAGAAAAGGGTTACTCAGCTCAAGCTATGCAAAACTGTCAAGTCACCTCAGCAGGCAAAACGAAGCTAGAGAGGGAACAGGTATGAACAAAAGTGACCACTGACAAACTGCTGAACAGTTCATTTGTCATCTGTGACTAACGCTTGATACAGACACACACCAGCCATCACATAACAATATGAATAAGCTCTCATGATTCCTCAGGTCAGAGAAGCGAGGGACCAGATACAGCTATCATTTATACAGGCACTCTCTCTCTACTGAATGCTGTGAAAATTGTTATTTACTTCCAGGGCTGTAAACAGTAAGGTTATTTAATATTATTTTTTTATTTTTCTTTTCCAGAAAAAAATGTTTTCCCTCTCAGAAAATCTTGGTCTCAGTAAAAGGCTAGTAATGTAATTCTGGAAGCCAATTTACTTCTGCTAGATTATTAATCAAATAATATGAAGTAAATACTAAATATAGTTGTAGATCGAGGGCTAATATATAGGTGTGATTCTGTCAGGAGATCTTGACTTTCTTGACTTGGCAAGACATTGCCCACCTTTTGCATTTCTCTTCTGGGTTTGCCAGAGAGTTTGTTTACCTCTGGATGTGTCATATATTTTAAAGGAAATTTAGTCATTTATAACCCATTATAAATCAGTAAGTTCTCTGAACTACCTGGACTTACTGGTTATAAAGTTTACAAAGACAGAGTGTTCATCAGAAAAAGAAGAGACAGAAGAGATGTATTTCTTTCTAAAATCTATACTTAGCCTTTGACTGATGAAATAAATTTCTGACTCTATAAAGTTCCATTTTCATTTCGTGTATCCCTAAGGAAGAAAATACTGAACTGAAATGACAGTGCTCTACAAAATAAAAGTTTGTCATACTGCAGTGTGTCTGAAAAGAGTGTGTCATGCTGATCTAGCAGGTAAACTTCAGGATAAGACTGTATTTTCTTCTGTTTTCTTAAAATTATTCTGAGGGTGTAGTTGGAAAAACTGTTCAGCCTCAGAATATGCAATATAAGCAAAAACATTTCATACTCTCAGTTTCTAAAAGGGTGTTACAGTATTAAAAAAGAACAATACTCATTAACTATTTATGCCACCAGTACAGAATGGTGATTTGTTTCCCTCTAATGATTGGTGACTGGATCATGTATTGTTTGGTGAATAAGCTACAAACTTTCACCAAGGACCGAAATTAGTGCTTTTAGGCTTTACCCTTCAGTGAGATCACATTTGTTTTTATCTTGGGTAACTAAAATTCACTTTGTTCATTTTTGCTTATAAACGGCTTCACTTGCAAATTTTCCTTGCTCTAAGACTTGCATTATTCACAGTGAAAAAAGCTTTAGATGCATTAAAGGTATAAATCATAGTGCACTAGAGCAGTTCAGAGAAATCTACTAGAATATGGTTTTGGTCAGATATATACTGTTCTAACTTATTTCAGCCAAATGCTCTCTACACAAAGTTAGGCAAAGCTGTGCCATACCCTCTTTTTTCTCTCTGTCTCTACCACTGTTGGCATTTTAATGCTACAGCCTGAAACACTGGTATTATTACTAAATCCCATAGGATCCTGAGACATACTCCAGAGAAACATGAGATCACTATAGCAGAGCACGCAAGTTTCCATGTATCTTCCTGGGATCTTTTAGTGTTGTTTTTTTTCTTGCAGTTGTCATGTGATTGGGCACAAGGAGCCACTGTATTTATGAAATCCTGAAGAGCATTTCTCTGAAGCTGTAAACCGGCGTGGCAAAGCTCTGTGCAGGTATACCCTGGTATTAGTGCCCCCTCTGTTGTGCAGTGGCTGCTGCCTAAAGACAAACGCAGCTGCTTTTGAGCCACTATAGAAAAAAACACAATGCAGTGTCCAGTAAGAGCAACATTTCTGCTTTCATATTCCACTTATTAGCACTAGAACGAAATGAAATGTCATGAAAGTATGTCTCTCTGTTGAAACCTAGAAGATACTGACAGAAGAATGCTAGTTTTAATGAGAATAGACTAGGAGATGATGAAGCTTTTGTCAGTAACATTGCCAATATGTGACTGGATTTGGGTACTACCTGGAGTATAGGAGGCTGCAGTTCAAATTTCAGCTTTGCCTGATTTGGAGTAATTTGGGATGAGAAATTCTGCTTCAAATCAGGCAGAGAAAATCTTATTTTTGATTCATACTAAGGACCATTCACTGGATGTGAGTCTCAAAGAACGTGGAAGTGTCATGTGTACTTGTGCAACTCCAAGGAAGATTTTCTTTGCTTTGATTTGAATGAAACAAACAAAACACCTGAGGAATATACTCTGCCTAGTTCTACAGTTGGGCCTTTAAAGCTTGTCAGTGGCACCAAGCTCTTTTAAGTTTAGGCAACAAACCTTTCATTGAACTAAGGACTAGAAAACAGCCAAAGACAATCTTCAAACCACTTTAAGTTCAATTATGTTGAATCTATATATATACACACACATACTTGAAAGCTTCAAATGTGTCACCTGACCTTATTTTTTTACTTCAATAAAAAAGGATATACGTATTCGCAGTACAGTCTGATTCCCTGCACTTACAGGTATAATATGTAAATAAAATACAATCACCTTGTACAGTACAGTACACTTATCGGGTCCATTACATTGTAATAAGAAACTGCTCAATACTTAGGATATAACCATATGCGTTGCTTCTGATCTTTTGCAAATAGTGACTGTACCTGAGTGGTCTGTATCCCACTTAATGTCTGTTCCTTAAACTAAGCATGGTAATGATTGATTTTAGTAGAGTAAAAGTAAAATATAGAAAAGGAAATTTCTGTAAAAGCAATAGACGATTAGAAAAAAAAAAATGAAAAAGAAAGCAACTAAGAAGAAAACCTCCTTTTAGCAGAAAACCTCTTTTAGACAGAGCTGCTGTTTCTCTGTGCCTTTGAAGTCCACTTTTTCTCTTTGGCAGTCATAAGCGAGTCTCTTCCAGTTGCTGTGTTCTTTTTTTTTCCCCTTCATTCAGGTGAGATTATATTTAACCATCTGAATATTTTGTCAGAGAAATTCTACTGTTTTTTTTCACTTTGACCAAACAAATTTTACAAACAAAATTCTTTAGTCTGTCCATATTGCAGGTGTTACAATGAATTCCAGGATTTTTTTTTTCTTTCATTTGCACAGAATTCAGAGCTCTGTAGTAACTAGGGAGGATTTTGTTTTCTCATATAGGCATCCAGTGTAATTTCAAAGACCCAAGGGCATCCCAAATGCCTACATGGAGCTAAGATACAATGCAGGTCTTGGACACTTTATCCTTTTGGATTGAGGCTCAGCAGATATCCTCTGGGGCCTAAAATGACAATCAGTATTTAGATGTAGGCAAGTGAATCTCACCCTAAAGAGAGGGTGTGTATTTGGGTTGTGAAGGTAATAATTACCTACTGCTTTGGCTGTTGAGTCTCCTCTGTGGTGTGTTTACAATTACTGCAGAACACTACTGAAGAACATAGAGAAGAACATCAGGCTATGAAGTCACATGGACTTGGGTCTCAGTTCAGTTGCTCCGACATAGCTTTCCAGGGGTAAACCGCTGAGATGTTCAAGGCTATCCCACCTGGAATCTGTCTTTCTCTCAAAAATTTTGTGGTATCCATGTGCCAGACAGGTTGAGTACCCTGGGGCACCTCAGGCAGCACTAGACACCTACATTGAATTAATTTATGAATGGATTGAATGAACGTTATTGAATGAAGTCTTATATATCTACCATGTGGATGTCTACATCTGAGTCAAATAGCCTAGGTTTCTGTCATAGTCAGTGGAGAGAAAACGGTGTGGGTTTAGGTAAGATTAATCTAATTTACTTTAGATGACATAGATTGTCCTCCAAGATATCTCAGGTGCCTAGATCAGATCAAGATGATACATTTTCCATCATATTTTTCTGATTCAAAAATGCAATTAGGGGATGTTGGACGTAACACATATTCTGCAGAGATGAGTATGTACTGGAGAGGAGCT
Source organism: Hemiprocne comata (assembly GCA_020745705.1). Classification (NCBI taxonomy): domain Eukaryota; kingdom Metazoa; phylum Chordata; class Aves; order Apodiformes; family Apodidae; genus Hemiprocne; species Hemiprocne comata. The sequence goes on from CM036588.1 coordinate 90,000,979, forward strand.
AAATTTGTCCACACTGTACTCATTCCCCATCTAATGATGAAAAAATTTCCTGTGTCCTTTTGCATGGGAAGGTGGAGAACATGACCAAGTCTTCCATAAACCCAGAATTCAGCTCTCAGGGAAGGAAAATAAATTCAATGCCTTTTACAGTGTTTTTGTGGATGCAGTATCATTTCAGCCTTGTTTTGCCTTGTGGCATCTCAATAACCAACACAACAGAGAATCAGACACAGGAAAGGCTGTCACACTTCAGCTCTCACCTCACAAAACTTAGATTCACAGCTACTAATAACCTATTTATGTATTTGCTTAATGCACCAACAAATCCTTATTTTGAGGGGATTTCTTTTCTGTGCTATAGGTCTCCAGAATATGTTAACCACCAGTTTTAAGCTGCAAGAGGTGAAGATAGCTTGAGATTTTTTGCCAAGGTAGCAGAATCTAAAGACTACAAAAAAATGTCTGCTAATGGGCTTTTGTAAATGGTATGATTCAGGTAAGAAAAAAAGAAACAGAAATAGAAAATAGCAGGGATTGAATAAAAAAAAAAAAATTGGAGTGTTAGCAATTTAATGTGCATACAAGTTTCAAACAAGACAAAAACTGCTTTGCTTCAGGCAATTTCTTCAACTAGGAAAAAAACCCACGACAACATTCCATCATTTTTATTTGTAGAGATTCTTTGAGCTACTAAGTAACCTCTATACTAAACCATTTTTCCTTGAAAAGGAAACTGGGGGAGAAAAACAGGAGTCAGATCTTGCAGGTCCTTGTGGAGTCTGGGTTGGAAGCAGGAAAGATCACACTTTAAATAACCTGATCTTACAGGTTCTCTGTCTTTTCTCCCATCATGGGTTTTGGATGCTGAAAAGCTGTCCAAGAAAGTCTAATGCATATTTCTCAGCAGACTTCTTCTTAAAAGCATATTACCCACTCACTTTCCCCCCCCCCTATATTCATGAATAATGGTAAACTCTTACAGTTCTGGCTCCAACGCTTAGTCCAGCTGGAGAGAGGAGTCAGTGTCACATAATTCTTGGCTGCTGAGTGGGAGGTGACAGCAGCCAAAAATTAGGTTTGACCTAACTTTACTTTTACTGATATTTTGATCATTTCAGGACCCTCATTATTTGTCTCTGTCATATGAATCCTTTATATGCTCCTAAGCTAAGTTAACAGACTGAAGAAAATCTGGGGTGAGAAGGGAAATAATTCTTTTATTTTGGGTCACTGTTTGTCCTTTCTTCATTTCATGCTTATAATTTCTCCTCCTTTCTTTTGTATTGCTATTTTGCTTTTTTCTTTTTATTTCATTTTAATGATGGACACCAATTAAAATGTCAGAGCTCATTCAAAATCCCATCACCACTGTTGAGTGATAGTAACTCTGTGACCGTTTTGCCTGAAAGATGCCAAAGACAAAGGATAGTTAATACCATACTGCCCATGTGATAAACAAAATATTCTTTTGGGAAAAAGGCCATGTGAATGTCATTAAAACATAATAGCATGAGCCCTGATGAAAAATTAATATTATATTTTCACCAGGAATCAAAAAATCCAAATATAACGTGAGTCCGTCTTAAAGGACAGCTTTAATTTGAACACTGATGATAGTTGTTTCAGTTCCTTAAAGACTGTCTTGTAAACTTGAGAGCTGTAAAAGCCAAATCTTTCCTTCCCACTTCATTCATCTCTCCATTCCCATCATCAGTCTGAGCAAAACACTTCCTTGCTTGCCTGCTCTAATCAATCCTGAGAGCCTGTGAACTCCCATTAACTTACTTAACTGCTTCATAGGGGGTATTGTAAGAATTAATTAAACAGTTCCTGTTTGGACACTGCTTTGAATATGTATGGTGCTGTGGAAATACTATGCTATTATTTAGGCAATAAGTAAAGAATAAATAATTTCGGTCTTTGACAACCTCCAGCTCATCTGCAGATCAGCTCTTTCCAGGTTTCAGGATTCAGTTACTGGGTATGGGAATGTAAGTCCATCCAGTTTAGCATGTGGTTGATTTCAGTATAATTAGGTCAGCATCCACCAAGTGAGGGTTGGGGCCTGAATCAGAGCGTCTGTTTTAGACTCTCTTCTCTTATTCCTGCTGCAGGCAGCAAGAATTAAAGGAAAGAATTCTCTCCTCCCCTTTTTTGGTCCCTTTTTTTTTTCCCCAGAAAGCCTGAATGATGGGAAAACCCTCCTCATGGATGCAGAAAGGCAGAAAACAGTACAGACGGGAGAGTGAGCGCCCTATATCCTGAAGAGAAAGGGTGGAATCCCAAGAGCATGTGCAGGCTGCAGTAGAGAAGAAATCTGGCAAATCTGGTGTTTCTTCCTAAACTTATACCTTATCCCCAGCCCACTCACCACGATGCCAGTGTGCCCTCCATGTCCTCTGTCACCCCTGTACCAGAATGCCTGCCAACACCACTACAAAATTCTCAGCAATAACCTAAGATCATTACACTCAGGCACTATATTAGTGTTCACACAGTCCTTTCTCAGGGTCTGTGAGGTGCTAGAGAGAAGGTACACGATCTTTACTTGGGTTTGGACTTTTTTCTTTCCTTCAAGGCCAACAAGCTCATTGCTTTGGAATAAATCTTTATTTTCAAAATTGCTGACTTGAAAAACATTTTTAAAAGCATCTCGTTCAGTCTGCTTTCTTCCTCCTTTTGATATATGATAAATTGGAAAGTGAAGTTCAAGTACAAGTAATTTTTCCTTGGGAATAATGCTGGTGGAAGTGGATGTATGTGTCCTCTTAAAGTATCTAAATGAAAAGTTACAGAAACACTTTGGCCTCCAGGTTACTCAAGACTACTTTCACTGCTCATTTAGTTGCATACTCCAGAAGATTCAGTAGTCACTCTTTCGAAATGAAGTTTCTGCCAGAATAGCCCAGCTTAACAGTTGGAGAGGGACAGTGATGGTCATATGCCTACCTCCTACTTCGTAAGGCCATGTAGCTGCATGTGTAGGACAGGTCTGAGGCATTATATTACCAAAGGATTCAGGAGTTACTGAAGAGGAGGTAGTGTAAATTTACAGAGTTATAGTAAAACAATCAAGGCACTCATCTGATAAAAGACAAAAGACATCTGGGCACATCAGGGAATTTTATAGACCAGTATGGCAGTATTAAATTACTGTAAGCAAATACAGTGCTGGTTAGCAGTAGAAAGTACGCTGAGTTGCTTTTCTGTGTGAGCAGGAGAGAAGCAATGCAGCAATGACCTGCAGTCTTGGTGCTTCCATCATTCTGACTAGGGGCTTGTTGCATCACAGCATAGTTTCGAATAAATTCTTGTGGTCCATTTTGTTCCATAGAAAACTTATCACTGGGGAATAAGGGAAGAGTGAACACCCCAGTCATGTCTTATACTGACATAGGCCATGACCGAGTCATGACCTTAGACATGGAAAGTGAGGAATACAGCACAAACATGCCTGACACCAAGAAGGACATCTGAGTACAATATTTTGAAGAAAATCACATGGTAAAATAAATTTTTTAAGCTTTAAGAGAAAGTTAGACTACAAAATTGCATCTTAGCATATCAGAGTTTTTAACATTATTTTAACAGTATTTTTACTTTGACTGAGTTGAACACAAATGTAGATATTTGTGCCCCCAACCCCTGCCAGGACTGAGACAAATTATGGAGAAATTAGCTTTAAGTACTTCAGTGCTGAAAGCATTGTGTCCAGTCTCTCTCCACCCAGTCACAACTATACTTGGAGAAAGTCCTCAGAGGACAGTGCTGAATGTCTTATGCAGGGAGCTCTGATATGACCAAGGGCAACCATGACATCTGTGCCTACCCTGCCTCAGGCATCTGAGATAGCCATGGGTAATTCCAGGCAAACTGGCAATCCCAGTTTTCCACTTTTTTTATTTGTTTGTTTAATACCTCATCCCAAAACCCCAAAGGTCATAGAACAGGATTCTTCCAATTCTTGTCAGACTGGATTTCACGTACTTGAGTAAAATGGTAATGGGAAACCATTTCATCAGGGTAATATTTCTCTTTTTACTTCCCTTGGAAGGAAAGTTTCTGTGAAACAATTTGTAAATGGTTTGAAGCAAGCAATAAGGGAACATGACAGACTATCAGTTATACATGGCTATGAAAATGCATCTCTCCATACCCTCAGTTTGTTATTTATAATGGACAAATTACTGTGTAAAGTATGTTCTTGATGCCTAACTGAATTACTGAAATTTTGATGAACAAGACAAGTGAAAATTAATGAGTTTGAGAAGATTGCTTCTTAGAACTTTTGGGAAAACATTGATAATGCAATTCAGAGGTTTCCCTGTTTTGTCTCAAATTGGAGAAGAAATTAATGAAATACTCCTCCATGTTCCTTGGCATGAACACCCTCAAATATTTGTGTTTGTATCAGAACATACTTTTTACTGTAGGTCTTAATCTTGCAATGATTAAGGCATTAAGCTTAACTTGAGTGTACTCACTACCTGAAGTCTTTGCAAGGTTAAAAGTATTCCTAAGACCAGAGCTGATTATGGAATCACAGAATCATAGAATATGCTGAGTTGGCAGGGACCCAGCAGGATCATCAAGTCCAACTCCTGTCCCTGTACAGGGCACCCCAAGAATCACACCATGTGCCTGAGAGTATCATCCAAATGCTTCTTGGACTCAGGCAGGCTTGGTGCTGAGACCACTTCCCTGGGGAGTTTGTTCCAGTATTTGACCATCCTCTGAGTGAAAAACTTTTTCCTGATATCTAACCTAAACCTCCCCTGATTCAGCTTCCTGCCATTTCCCCGAGTCCTGTCATTGGTCACAGGAGTGAAGAGATCAGTGCCTGCCCCATTTCTTCCCCTCATGAGGAAGCCCTAAACTGCAATGTGGTCACCCCTCAGCCTCCTCTTCTCCAAGTTGAATAATCCAAGTGACCTTAGCCACTCCTCCTAAGTCATCCCTTCCAGACCCTTCACCAGCCTCGTGGCACTAATTATACACAAGAAAAACCCAGATATTTTTTGATATTTGTAGAATTAAGGTATAAACAACCTCAACAACAATTTCAGAAAACTGCAATTCTAAAAGATTCAAGTTTACACTAGAGAGCTACTACCCTGAATTCTTATATACAAGGAATTCACACTACCTCATTTAGGTGCCTACACAGGATGACGATAAATTAGTTCCATTTTAGGCTGATACAGAGCAACCTGTTTAGAAGGCAATCTGGATTTCCCTTAGGATAAACCTTGTTTTCTCTGCTGACTGTATAGAGTGACTAACCTTCCAGCTCAGCACATAAACCAAGCACTTAAAGCTGGGATGAGCACACACCTTTTTTGCATTCTCATTCATAAATATGGAAAAAGTACTCTTCCAATCTTGTTTATCTATACATATGTAGGAAAACACTGAAACAAACATGCTTATTGTACATGTGTGCATATACACAGGTTTCCAGATGAACTTGTGTTTAGCAACAATAATAAAAAAAGGTTTATACTATATCCTCCATTTGAACTCTTTTGATCACCACTTTTTTTTTTTTATGTCTGAAGTTTCATAGTTTCACAGCTGAATTTTAAATTTGTCTATCAGTAATCAAGTAGCACTACAGAGACTGTGACATAAGTGCACAAAATATCTGTACATATTGTATAAACCTGGACAGGTATTTCGTAGGTTAAAATGAGGTCATTTTATAGATAGAAATCACTAGAAAAAATTATGTTTCCAGGTCAGTAAAATCACATGGTTTATCAAACAGGGAGGGGAGCCCTTTGGGTATGCTGAGTAAGAACTCAATATAATCCAGTTTAAAAACTTTATACTTTAATTAAAAAGTATACTGATGTGTAGTCTTTTCCCTGAGCACAGCAATATGGTAATAAGCCTTTAAAAAATTCAGATCTCTGCAGTTTCATAGTACATTTTTCAATTTGATCCAACATTTTTTTTCCTCCCTCTAATCAGTACTTTTTGTGGTTTATGCATACAGTATGATATTTGATTCCATTCCCCTGTGGGTTGTTACATATCTTAAATGTGAGTATAGATCTTAAAAAGATCTCTTAAAAGTGAGTATAGATCCCTTAGAAACACAAAAAGAAAAAGCAGTGTGAAGTAACACTTGCTCTCCACAAAGACTCATATGCCTAAAAAGACATTGTCACCTTCCATGAGAAAACCTTCCATGAGAAAATTTCTTTGTTCTTACTATCTTTTTCAGTAAATTGGTGTACTCACAGCAAAACAAACTGCTGGTTAGATTGTTCTCAGCATCAGGTAATACTGTTTTGCTGCAACAAAAGAGGCAATTAATCTCCAGTTGGACCAAAAGAAATCAGAGGCAGAAATGGCAGAAAGATGAGTAGGGAGATACAGGTCTGCCTGGGAGATACCCACAAAGAAACTGAATTTATCCAATTCTCATAGTGGTAAAATTATATTTTCCCATTTCTCATAACCTGTAGGTGAATTTTTCTCTTTTTAACTTTCTAGCTGGAACTCTCTGGAACTCTGGAACTAAATGATGTGGAATGAATGTTAAGGATAAAAGAAAACTTGTTAGGGTTTGTCAAGTTAAGCAAGGAGTTTGTAACTGAAGACCATCATAATGATTCTAAACAAGATGTCTAAATTACATTATGCAGGGAACTTGAATTTTTATGTTTCTCATACTTATGAGAATCTGAACTTAAACCTTCTTATTTCACACAGGATTTAATGTGTATGTGCTGTATGTGGAACTGCAGTGTGGAACTCCTATACATATATGTTTATTCATTTTTCTTTCCCACTGATACACAAGAAAGAGAAGGAACTTACCTTCAGCACCCTAAAAGGGGAAGGTTTTAGCCCCACAACTACCTAGTAATCATGTTTATTGCCTTTACCACATGGAATCACTATTATAGAACAGTTTTACTCCATATTGAGATGAAACAGTAAATATGCTATGTATGATCTGCAATAAGATAACATCTGAACTTGTAACCCCTTGAAGTTCATTTCAATTAATCGTAATTCAATTCCAAGTTTGTTATTTGGAGCTATGTTTTCACTCTCTCTTTAGGTTGTTTAAGGAAGCCTACTCAATTTACTCTCTATACAGTTGTTAGAGACTGGCTGGTGAAGGGCAGAAGAGGGTGCCTCAGAGCTGTTAGAGTCCTAGACACTCTGTTATTTGCTTGGAAGAAACTGTGTGTGTCTTTGGGACTGTTGCAGTTGGCCTAGAGATCAACAGTGATGGACAGACAGAGTCCTCCCCAGACTCTGGCCATGAATGGAAGAGAAGGGAAGAAGAAGAAGGAAGGGGCTTGACTTCTGTAAATTATATATGGTATGAAATTCTTTGGTTCACGGAACTTGCTGTCTGTCTAATCCACTCCTCCCTATGGGAGGGTTGTACCTACAACTCTTCTGCATTTTAGAGTCCAAAGCAATAAATCTAACAAATAGAGCAAAGTGTCCTTGGTGTCTTGGTAGTATCTATAAACATTCCAGCATTATCAGTCCACTAGCTGGAAAACTTGATCCTTGAAAGAGTATTCACTGAGGAAAAAAAAATTGGTTAAAAGAAAATTGGCTTCATCCTGGCTCAAACCAGGACAGGGACAAATATTATTAGGTTTCCTTGCTAAAATACTCTTTTCTTTAAGTAGAGCGACTGCACAATGTCATGATGTGCTATTTGACTGCAGCTGAATAGACGAAACTACAGTGGGGCCATACAGGAAATTAATGAGAAGAAAATACAGGACTGTGAAAACAAAGACAATAAGAGATTAAGATTTATGTTAAATATATTCTAGGACTTTGTATAGGAAAAGACTTGCTCATTGTTTTTACTCCAGAGCAGCTTAACATTGGATTTCAGATGGAACAGACATACTCTGGCATAAAACTTTTGTTTATCCCTTTCATCTTGCCTGCAGTTTGTGTAGGGAGTTTGAGCCTTTTATCCCATCCTGGCTCAAGTAAGAGAACCTCCCACTACCCCTTTTGTTCAATGTCCTTCACTAGAACATGTAACAGTATTTGAAACAAGGTCTGCTAATAACTCACATCCCACTTCTGTGGCATTTGTGTTTCATATCATACAAGTCTCTGCCTTTAGCGATGACTCCAAAAACCACATGGTCATCCAGGAGGATTGCCTTTACTTTTACGATCTCAAAATTACATTTTATTTATTTATTTGTTTGTTTGCTTGTTTGTTTATCATTTATTTTAACATCTCCTCTGTTCAGTAGAGCTTCATAAACATGTTGCAGACTATCCATCAGAGGTTCACAATTTAACTGAAGAGAGGTCAGTGGCTTTGTAGACCAGCACTAGAATGATAGCTGGTATGTGGGGACTGGTACAGAGGTAAACACTAATGCAGTTGTAGTAGAAGCAGCTGAAAGCTTCACCAGGGTGGGGCTTAATGGTGGAAAAGCCCAGCATATAGGGCAAAGTGGGGAACAGAAAGAAACTATTGGTTTTCTAAAAAGAGCTCTTAGCTCCTTCAGGCAAGTACAGCACCACAGAGACTGGATTCAGAACATGTAATTGGAGGATAATTGTTCTGTGTGCTAGGGACTGTCTTTATTTACATGCATTTTATGATGCCAAGTATGTTTGGAGCCAAAAAAAACCACAGTATGATTGATTTATTTATTTCTCTACACATTTATTTATTTATTTATTTATTTATTTATTTATTTATTTATTTATTTATTGTGGGGCCAGTGGGGCTAATAATCTGTTAGAAGCTCACACTGCTGCAGTGAGCATTTAACTTTTCTAGACATGCCCCACGATTCCTGTGTTCTAACCCATCAAATTAATTAAAATATTGCAAATGTTTCTCAAGTGTTGTCTAATTTGCACATGTATGGAATCCTAGAAGTTAGAAATGGAAAAGGCACATTATTCAGTTCCATTATCTGCCTACACCATATTTTCTTTAGAAAGAAATTACCATAATGAAACTCAAATATGCCCACTTGCAAGGGCAAATGTACAAAGTAATCAAGATAGACATCAATTTGCATAAAACACCCATATATTCAGCAGAGAAAAATTAAGAGATTGAACTGAGGTAGACTGGAAACTTCATTTTACATTTGGGATAGGTGGCTTATAAACCACTGTGAAAACCCTCAGCATGAGGTGAACATTATGAGGTGAACCTTAATATAATATTAAAATAACTTGGGGTTTTTTTTAATTTTCACATATATTTTCCCAGATAGACCTAAGCAGAGATGTTTTAAATTGCCATGAGAAAATTTCTAACCTAGCTGGAGTCCCACTGTATAACCAGTAAATGAATGGTTAGGCAACAATCTCATCCTCAAAGAATTTATTTTTCTTTCTAGAGTTTTTGTGGTGGGGGATGAAGGGTTACATACATTGATACTTTAAAAAAACACCCTTTCAGTTATTATCAAGTTGACTAAAGACATAAAGGTGATCCTCTTTCCGCTCCTCTTAGTGTTACTTTGACCCTTTGGCAATGTTTCTTGTCTTCACTGATGCCTCCTGAGCTTTTCCAGCTCCATTTCAGCTCCCATGCATGCTTGTCAGAGAGCAGTCTTTTTCCACCTGCTCATGATTTGTATTTCCAGAGACGCACATCAATAACCATTGTGTTCCTCATGTAGCACACCAAAGCAATAAAAAACAGGTTACTTTTCAAGAGTAAATGGGTTATTAGAAAATAAATGAGATATTTTGTAAATGTTCTGTATGAGCTAGATTGAAGTCTGTAAAGAACTCTCTGCCTTGCAGAGTTCTCTCAGGCACTTAGTCCAGCTTGTTCCGGGGTGGTGTCTCAAAGGTCCATTTGGAAAATGTTTTAGCTGCATTTGTTCCCTGTTCTTGTTTTAGCCTCTCTCCTTGATGTGAGTCTTGCTCTGTTTTCTCCTTGCCCTCACTTTCCTGCCTACCTGGATGTCCGTCCTTCCTAACATACTGAGGTAGGAGTAATCTTATCTCTAAGGGCAAACTTGCCCCTGTGTGCAGTAGTCAGGACAAAGTCACCATCAGCAGTGGCATCAGCTGTCCACCTGCAGCCTTTTAACCCAAAGTACTGCAAGGAAGCAATATATCTCCTTTTTCTCCCTGCCCTCGGTCACACTGTGAGTGCTTGTGCGCTGATTGCAGCTCACCCCAGTCACAGTGATTTTCATGACTGATAGATGAGGAGATTGCAGTTCAGCTATTCAGATGCTGCTAGTGCTAATGAGAAGACAATGTGGGTAATCAAACTAAAACACAATGCAAATGTGTTGGTCCAGGTTATAACATCAATATTTGTCCTCCCTGCTAATAAAAGCCTCTTCCTTCCAATGTTCTCTTCCTTCAAATGAAACAGCTTGTTCTATTTGAAATGAAGTGTTTTGCATATTGCAGAGGGACGAAAGGAAATACTTGAAAAGGAGCAGACAGTATTTTTTAAAATTCCATGTAAGTACATCTGAAAAATGAAAGAGAGAAAAAATCAGCCAATTTTTGTGAAAGGATCAGTACAGAAGTTCTAACCTTTTTGTTTGTTTGTTGGATTTTCCCCTGAAACAATCTGACAAATTCAACACATATTCACTATTTGATACACCCACTTATGAACTGTAGTGATGTATTTATATGACATTTTTGGTACATTTTTTGCAATTAAAATTTGGTTTTTATGTCAATCCTGTTGCTGATGTTTGCCATGTAGTAAAGCTTATCACTTGTCCTGTCATCCAGTTTAAATTGAAATATGTGCAACATCCCCCCACTGATGCAAAGCTGGAAAAATACTGAACTCAATTTATTGGACTTTTACATTTGTGGAGCTGCACGGATAAGGCATTTCATTACTCAATGAGCATAGACACTAGCAGTCAAAATATTGATCATGTACAGGAGCCCAAATTAAATCATAGAATCATAGAATGCCAGGTTGGAAGGGACCCGAAGAATCATCTGGTCCAATTTTTTAGGTAATATTATAGTTTATATGAGGTGGCTCAGCACCCTGTCAAGCTGAGACATAAAACTGTCCAATGTGGGGGAATCTAACACTTCCCTTGGGAGACTATTCCAATGTTTTACTGTCCTCATGCTGAAAAATTTACCTCTTGTGTCCAATCAGAATCTTCCCAGGAGCAACTTGTGCCCATTACCCCTTGTCTTTTCCATGTGACTCCTTGTAAATAGGGAGTCTCCATCTTCTTGGTAGCCACCCTTTAAGTACTGGAACATGGTAATAAGCCTTCTTTTCTCAAGGCTGAACAAACCCAGTTTTCTCAGCCTCTCCTCATATGGCAGGTCCTTCAGTCCTCTGATCACTCCTGTGGCCCTTCTCTGGACCCTGCTCTGCCTGTCTGAGTACTGAATTAGCTTTTGGGAAGGATATTAAAAATCTGCCTTTCTGACTCTATTGTTTTTAACTTGCATGTCATATACAGAAGAAAAATCCCAAAGGGCTTATATACTGTCTCTGCTTCAAAGTTTTTTTCTTTATCTTTTTTCATTATTTGCATTGAATGATACCTATTGTTCTAATTTTATAAAACAACTAATTACAGTTGTCAGAAATCACCCAGAATAAATTTGTAAGCTTTAAAAATGTAAATTCATTAAAACCCTACTGTCACTAATAAGTTGAGGCATGTCAATAAGCACTACAATACAGAGTTGTGTAGTGACTTGGATATGGGCAAGAAATCTCACCTTTAAGCCATGTTCCCTCTCCAGTGTGAGTGTAGTGAAGAGCCTGTGACTTCCCTTTCCAGAACCTACATGTGACAGAAAACTTACTGTCTTTCTTCTTTTGGGTAGTAGCCAAACAAATTGGTCTCCATTTCCTATTCTACCACGATGGGGCAGAAAGATTTTTTGTGCATGATCAAGTCCAGTCTTCTGCTTTTGCAGGAATCGTTAGCTTTGGATTTTGTGTTTTCTGAACAACAGCAGGTCTACAGTGACCATTTCTTTCTCTGTGTCCATGCTATGTCTGGTTTTGCATCTTGCTCCAGAAGTTTTATTTCCTCCCAGTCTGTTTCTTGGGTTCTTGAAAACATAAGCATATTTGTGTAAGGCTAAGCCAAATGGGCATCAATGTCTAGTGTCATTCTAGGTACTCTCAATGACACTATACATTTATATTTTTGCAAGGAGAGCTCATCCATTTCAGTAGGTTCTTACTTTGAGATTGAGTCCAAGACTAATGTACCCAAATGTCTACATATTAGCACCTCCCATTATTGCCTGTGGAAGTTTAGGACTCGGTTCAGGTGCCTACAAGCATCTCATGGTTTGCCCAAGATACTCCAGGGTACCCTGCTCATCCTCCAGCTGCTAGTCCAGAAAAACACTGGTCTCTCTGGACCCCCTAACCCTGCAGACGTCTTTGTAAAACTCAGAGAGAATGAGGAACAGGCAGCTGAATTGAGCATTCAGTCAACACCACCAGAGGAGCACATCTGTCAGATAAATATCGGCTCTTAGTGCCACTTGAAGACTAACAGGGTTTCAGAGACCTCTGCACAGATGACACAGGATTTGTAGGTAACCTTTGGAGCACAATCTGGAGGTTTGAATGGATATCCCACAGAGCCTAAAGTGAAATAAATGCTTCCCTTTGGACAGTTGCATCCTGTCCTTGGACTCCTCAGAATGGCATCTCCTCTCCAGCACAGCAAACCAATTCTCAACTCCGCTCTCTGCTCTGCTCACTGCTCCCTCCACAGGCTTTCTCTGCCCTCTGCCTGTGGCCCTTTCTACTCAGCTGTTCATTATGTGGCTGCCAACTGGAACAGGAGCCCCACCAAATCATAGCACCATGTATGTGCATGTCATGGCTTCATCTCCACCGCAGGGCCCATGAGTGCAGCTCCTTCTCCCCTGCCATCTGCCACCAAGCTCCTGGTTTGACTGATCACAGGACACAGTAAAAGCTCTGGGAGTATTATAAAAGATATTGTTCATACTTTTGCCCCCAGCAGCAAGTACTCCATTACAAGCACGAACCTTGCTGTGGAGCCTGGCTACCTGCAAGCCACTACACAACTCACTCTCAAATCTGCATCCTCCCTCTCCTGCTCAACTCCCTTATTGTCTGTCTTCACAGCTCCCTTGCCAGGATCTAGTCCTCCCTCCTCTGGACCAGATCTTCTGCAAGTTGCTCTTCTTATTGTCCTGTTTGCTAGTTCCCAAATATAACTGAGAATTTTTTCTCATCTCCATCAATAATTCCATTTTTGTATCTCTAGTTTCTTATTTATTATATATTCTCCGTGGAAGAGGCTATTATATCATCCTACCTCAGTCTCTGCTTGCCTTTAAAATACTAGATAATATATAATGATGAAATACTGAATGCTGTTAAAGCTGTAGTGGAGCAGGAAATGAATTTTAAAGGGAACCCTGAAGGTTTATTAGTTCTGTGGTCTGTATTTTTTAACACTATGCAAATGCTAAGTGTAATTGCTTTTTGCCATTGATTTGCTTGATTTATAGAGTTGAAGGCATAAAGTTTGACACTGATCATCAAGAATGACCTTTTTCATTATACAGGCTACCAAATATAAGCCTGTAATTCTTTATGGAGCCCAGTATATTCTTAGTGAGGTAATTATTATTCAAAAAAATCAGATGCAATTTGGTGACCACATCTAATTTCTCAAAGCCGTAACAATTTTTATAAGCCTTTGTTTTCTTGAGGATACCCTTCAGCAAGAACTTACTTTTGTGCTTTAGTGTTTTAATATCTAATTATAATTTTAATTAAACAATGAAGATACTGCAATAATAGTTTCCTCATTAAAATATGAATCAACAGGAAAATTAAGGTATTATGGCAACCTAAAGTGAGCTATGCTGAAACTGGGTCATTTTTTTATGTAAGAGTTAACTCTTAATTATTGCTCTTTGTATAAAACATATATTGTAAAATATCCAAGGTAGACAAAGGACCATTGCACATGTTCATTTACATGGTGTGAGAACACTGGGCAAAATTCTGCTTCCAGATCCCTCTGAATCTTTTTGTTGTGTCCAAACTTGCCTAAATATCAGTCAAATGCGGTCTTTTAATTTCTGTTTTGGTTTTCTTTGGGGCTTTTTTCCCTGTCCTTTCTGGGCTATTTGAAAAGCTTTCCTTGCTGAATGCTTTCAGTCTAGAACTTGTGGTAGCTCTTTCTGTGCCACACCTGAAGTTACTTCCTTCCCACAAAGAGCAGCTCCCACAGTCACAGCTTACACAAATGCGGAAAAGCTATGGATTAAAAAGCTGTGCTGAAAAGACACACCTTGTAACCCCATACCCTGGAAAAACCCATAAGTGTTAGTGACATTTGACCTAAATTAAGTTTTCAAAAGGACTCTGGGCATTGATGCAGAACCAGTGGAGGCTAAGGAAAACAGAAATGATATATATGGAATAATCCAGGAAGCAAATAATACAGGGGCCAGATCTGACGTAAAAGCATGAGGCATCATGCCTCAGAAATACAAGACTGAGGGCTGCAACAATCACCTTCTGCAGATCAGTCCTTCCTGGGGAGCCTGAGGTGCCACAGCCAAATCCCATCTGCTTCACAGCAGCTTCAGATTCAGCCACCTGAACTACATAGGGCTATGGCCCCAGGCCTGCCTGCCAGTGTGGGGCAAAGCACCAGCTCGGTGCTGACCTCAGAGCACCTGAACTGGTTCTGGTGACGCTGACACTAGCTGCTGTCACCCCCAGTAAGGCCCAGCAGCCACAGCAAGCCAGCCTGTGGGAAGCAACCCAGGAGTTTGGGTTGAGTTACTCCACATTATACCTGGTGGAGGAGGCTTTGGGATGGGCAGGGTCTTAAGCACATTTTTCACAGTTTTTATTCTTCCAGCTCTGCAATGCTGAGCTTTTGCATCACCAGAAGCACAGAACCTCAGTGATTTGCCCCAGGTAGCTCCAGAAAAAAACTCATAGAGGAGAAAAAAAAAAAAAAAAAAAGCCTTTCATTTACTTCTATATACTGGTTCTAACTCTTCTATCAAATGTAGTTGTCGTTGAGTGAACATGTGCTGCCACCCGTAGGCAGGCTAAAAAATGTCTCTTTGCTCTTGTAGTGAGTGACAAACACCGCAGCTTCCCGAGGCAGTGTTCCTCTGTTCTCTCACGTGTCCCATCTATCCTCGGAGCTAACTACAGAATATGGCATTAAATTAAGTATAAGCCAGGTGAGAATTAGTTAATTTTACTATTATATTTGAAGGTAGCCCACTGAAAATGTCTCATTGCTTCTGAATATGGCATTATTATTACTGGTTTTCCTCATTCTGTCTACAAAAAGAAATGAGTACAGGGTGATTTTTTACCCTGTTCTCTGATGTCTTGCTAGCAATCTCTCTCAGTTATATATAATTTTAATAATTTTTAATAATTAAACTCAAGTATGCTTGCTAAACCAGAGGAAGACAAAGCTCTGGGGGAACCTTACGCTGGCCTTTCATTACTAAAGGGAGCTTGTAAGGCCTCTAGCAAGAAGACAAGGGACAACAGTTTTAAAGTAAAAGATGGTAGGTTTAGATTGGATATGAAGGAGAAATTCTTGCCTATGAGGTTGTTGAGACACTGAAACAGGTTGCCCAGAGAAGCTGTGGCTGTCCCATCCCTGGAAGTGTTCAGGGCCAGGTTGGATGGGGCTTGGAGCAACCTAGTCTAGTGGAAGTTGTCCCATGCAGAGGGTTTGGAACTGGAGGATCTTTAAAGGCCCCTTCCAGCCTAAAGCATTCTATGATTCTATATGTGAAATAAAGATAAATTAGTGGGTTTTGGTAACTTGTAATTTGTGCACTTGATATACTTATGCAATATGGCTAATAATGCTTTGGCGATAATGAAGCTAGCTACAGTAAAGCACAAGCTGAGGAGCTGCTCTAAAGGAGGGAGGAAAATTACATAGTACTGAGCATTCTGACTTACTGACTTATTGCAGTCTTACTGGCTGTGCACTGGAAGGAGTAAAAAGTAACAGGTTTTCCTTTTTGGAGGAAAAAATCACATTAAGATAGCCAAAAAAATTACAAGCAAGGCATGAATTAAATAGCATAAATACTGAAACGTTGCATGATCATCCAGGAAAAGAGGCAGTTTTGTTAATACCATTGCTACTACCACTGGTGCTTTGCTACATTTCAACATATGGCTCCTGCAAAACAGAAAAAAAACTACTGATAACTTGACAAAAGTGCTGTGTCTCAGCCTCTTCACAGCAGGAGAATGAAAAAATCAAGACTGTTATAATTACTAAGAAGTGTTCCTACTGCAGTTTCCCTTTTCCCCATTTTTTTAAAAAAGGTGAAGAGGGAAATCACATTTAGTGTTTCTTTTAATTCATGCACCCAAATTGTGGCCAGTTTTCAGTTTTTAATCTTCACTTTAACAAAGAGCAGTTGGGCAGCTATTGACGGTGAAACACAGCGGTCGACTACCTTGTAAATTAGAAGCTGCGGTAGTAAAAATGGATTTGTATATCACCGGGAGTGGAGAGAGTGTCTGCCTTGTAAATTTAATTAAACAGCAGGTGCAAAATCAGGTCATATGGCTTTGATGTGCCCCATGTGAGGATGACAACTAGACAATGATTCTAATATGAAGAAATTTGCATACATTTGCATTGGATTGCATAGAACATCGTAGCTCACACCTACTTTCTATGTTTCAGTTTGGGGGAGTTGGAGATTTGAATGAACATTTTCTATTTAGTTTCTACAACTAAACACAAGAACTGCTTATGTTCTGTCATGGTAGGGAACATGTAAGTTATCAGTCTGCTATGTACCATTTAATAAAGTATGCTTACATGATAATCAAACATCTGAAAATGTAGCTGAGATACTTGTAATGACAGGAGAAACAAAACTGGAAGTGGGGGGAAATAAAGGGGAAGAATGGAAACCACCTCTGTGTTTTAATCTTTCCTTCATGATAATTTGTTTACTGGAGCATTGATGCAGATCTACATTCAGGTCTTTGTCCAGGGGATGTCACAAACAATTCTCTTTGTTTTTGTAGTTAATATTGTAAGCAATGAAATTATGTCAGTTGGAAGTGTTTTCAAATCTTGCAATTAACACCTCATAATGATTATTAGTTATTAAAAAAATGCTTTTTCTTACCTTATTGGCCAAAGTTAAGAGTAGAAATGCCTAGATTATAGTTATGCTTCTTATGTTTAATGGGAAAAGCAACTGTATAGATCCCCAGATCTTTTCTTTGCTGTTAAAAATGTTAATGAACAGTTGGTTTCATTTTTTACAGTTTGTCTTAGAGATTCTGAATCCCAAAGCTGGTTTTGCTGACTATGCTAGATGTGTAAGTTTTAGAGGCTATTAAAACACAACCGGGAGGGCAAAATGAATTGCTGTGAGAGATGAAGCTGCTGCTGAAAAAAGACTGGACCTTGCTCAGTAGATATTACCTAAACCTGGATCAGCAAAGACTGAAACCTGCCTAGCAAAGGCTGCTCAGGGAAGCTATGAGGTGGAGCATGTCTGCACTTCTTGCAGGCTGATCTGCAAAGCAGCATAAAACAAATTTAGAAGTTTGCAGTGACTCTTCTCTTGGGTGGTGTTGTTGCTGTAAACTGCCAGATCTAGCAGCTATTAAGTTATGGTAGCCATGTCCCAACCATTAACACTGAACTAAGTGCAGGAATTAACCCAGATAGTTCAGCTCACTTAAACTAGACACAGAGATCAGACCTAACTAGACAGCAGAGTGTCGCTGTGGCAAGACTCTTAATATCACAACTTTAGGAAGGCTCCACTGGAAGGCAGTGCCAGGTGAAAGCAGCCTAGTATATGTGGTTACTTAGGTGACTTCAATTCAGGGTGTCTATACTGTCCCTTAGTTTCTGAGAAAGCCTTTAAACGAGCATCAGGCTGTATGAGGAGGCACCACCTTTAAATGCTCATGATGCTGGCTTTCACATACATCTCCTGAGGCAGACTTGAGCTCCCAGGGACGTAAATGCATTTTGCACTAGGGTTACACAGTTGCTGGGCAAAGAACAAAAGTAACGTGCAAAAGCTCCTAGTCACAAGACTACAAAGACAACTGCCCCATGAGTAGTTGTGTTTTGTTTGCAGAACCGCTTCAGGGGGACACGTGAGGACATTTTTCACTTTCGACATTTGATTTTGTATTTGCTGGAGTTCTTGACTGTTCCTTTTAAAATGTAGACCTCAACGTGATTCAGCACAGCTGGAGGCTGGTGAGGAAGAGCTGGAAAAAGAAAAGCAAAGGAAGTGGGATAAGAATTCAGGGAAAGGATGGGAGAAAGCTGAAGAGGAGCCTCCTAGACAGATCTTCTGCCAACATAAAATACTTCTATTATATCAGCAGCTGATCTGCTTCAGGAGGTTTCTTTCTTTGCTACCTATAGCCTCCTCACTGAGGTTTTATATTCCTTCAGTTGTGGTGAATGCTAAATCAACTGTTTGTGTTTACCCTATTTAGGGATAGAAACCTTCAAAGGTACTGGCAGAAATGCTATAATTCTTCTAACCATTCTTCCCAAATCATTCATCACTGGTACTTGCTCTGTCTGTGAGACACTGTATGTGCTTTCTCAGCTAAGTACCCTGAACTGCCAGAGCGTGGGCACTGAAGCTTGTAGGGCCTCCAGCACCCATGCTGTGTAGGTTTACTGAATTTGGCACTAAGCATTTCATTTTAAAAAGCTCATATCCTTTGTCCTGGAACTCGCCAGTGAAGCTTATAGATGCTGTCAATATACCAGTTACAAACACATGACCTCCAGCTGTAGGTAAACATCAAACAATGATTTAAAACCTCCTTCTGAGAGATAGACACATTAGTTAGTTGGTTTTTGTTCAGTTTCCTTCCTTTTTTTTTTTTTTTTTTAAATAAATTTGGGGGAGAAAAAAGCTAAGAAGAAAAAAAAACAGCAAGCATGAAACAAATCAACTCATTTGTTGGATCATATTTTAATTTGGGGGTTTTGTTGTTTGGTTTTGTGTTGTGGTTGTTTTTCTTTTAAATAACATGAAACGGTGCCCAGGAAAGCAAACATCAGAAATAACACAATTAATTATGACATCAATAAACAATTCAGCAGTTCTGAGAAAATATTCAAATGACCTTCCCAAATAAAATGCCAGCAATGTATATTAAGCACCTGTAAGAACCTTTGTCTTTTTAAATAGCTAACATGCCAAATGCATTCAAACAGATTGGGTACCCATGTTAATTGCACAGTAAGGTTATTCCCATGGATCACAGAGCAAAAGAATAAGTTAAGAGAATGAAAGCAAAAGCACCTAGCAAAAGCAGCCAAGCACAGTAAGGACAACATTAGTAAAAAGAAAAGGAGACTGAGTGGAGTCTGTTTCATTTTACTGCACCTTTCTGCAATGTGAAACTAAGGAGCCAGTGTATATGAAGAGCAGAAGGCAAGGAGCTCTGGTCAAGTCTCACAGGTTCCATGTGGCAGTGTCCTGAGATGGTAAGGAGAGAGGAGAGGTGCAGCTGCTACAGCTTTGTCACAATGAAGCCTGCATGGTCGGTCCCTCCTGATGGCTCTAGATCACAATTCCTAGCAGTTTGTCTATGACACAGTGTGACTTCCAACAATCCTTGCACAGACTAGCTAGTGCCAAGCAGGCAGTGGATTTCAGGAGAGGATCTTTGTTGCTCTCACAAGCCTGTTTTTGCCCAAAGGATTGGAAGTGGTTTCAAGGACTAGGCTAGAGCAGTTCTGCATCAAACAGTAACAACACTGCTAGGGAGCAGAGACTCATCACTTACTTGCAGTAGCAGCTTTCCCACCTTCTCTTGAGTGAAGGCAGCTAAAAATACCCATCAGATGAATTAACATTCTGGTTTATTTCACGTGTGTAAGTATCTCTACAAGTTATCTCTACAAGGTATGAAGGGGATGTAAATTTCCAACTGAATTCTCCTAACATGATATCAGAAGTAACATTCAGAAGAAGATGAAACATTTGTTCTCCTCGTTGCTAAGCTTAAAAATGTAAATGTCAGTATTTTCTATGCAAATTTTCTCAATTTCTAAGCCAGTTACATCACAGGACTCACCTGCACATTTTCAAAGAATATGTACATGGACAGTAAATATGCAAGAATTTATCAGTTGACTTAGACAAATAAGAACCTGGTTCCCAATACCTTAAACCTCATTACAGTCCTCATTACAGGATTCATTAACTGAGCAACTGATATCAGGAAGTATCCTGGCCATTGAGATAATTGCCTTAGATAAAGATAGTTAACATTACTACACCTGATAAACTTTTAAAAGTCACCACTTCAGGGCTTTGCTTCAGTTTTTCAGTTTACTCTGGCTCTTCATAATTGATATGCTTTTCTTTCAGGGTTATTCAGACAGAAATACATCCCTCTTCAGTCCCATGTCAAGCAGAGGAAACACCAGATGGGCGCAACTTCCTGTTATTAATTTGTACTGCAATGTAAAAAAATATAGCGAACCAGCCCAAACTATTTCTAGCTCAGTTAGAGAAAATAAGAAGATGTAGAATGAATGAAATTCTCTCAGTTTTACAGAATGACACACTGACATCAACTTGTCTCAGGAATCATCAAACTAGAAGTTAGAACTAAGTCTCTTGATTCCAAGGATAGCTGCAAAGAAGAAGAACTTTCCCATATCAAAAAAGTTTCAAAAACCTAGACGATTTTCCCATTCTATAATCTGATGAAAACTGAGCCCTTTCAAAGTGAAAAAACCTCCATTTCACCTGAGAATATTGCAGCATTTTAGTTGGCATCTAGGGAGCAAGAGATGGGGTCAGATCTTCAAGGGGTTTTTTTAAGAATCCAAAGTGAATGTCCTAATCTTTGGGTTACTCTGGGGTAGGATTCTTTCTCATTTTAAGCAGCAATTTTATTCTTGTCAAAAGTAGCTCTCATGTCCTTTGGAAAAGCTTGAACTTTATGAATTATCATTTTTCAAGTGAAAAAATAGATAAAGAAGTCTCAATATTCTCTAACATTAAATCCTTCACATTATTTCAAAACATTTTCCTTTCTTTCTAGCTTCCTCATCAACTAAAGGCAGTAGAAGGAAGGCAACTGAAATACTGTGGCCTTGCTACACACCTTACAGATTACATTACAATCTGTTACTAGGCTGAGCTGCTGCAATGCCTCTTGTTTAGTTGCTGAGACACAAATTATCAGTAGTTTATAATTCTAATGCCATCATCATATCTTTCCTTTTTAAAAAAGAAAAACTATACATGCAATGTGAGCTTCACTGCAGTGTTCAAATATGATGACCAAGCTTAGTATTTTTCCTGCTTCATGTAGAGCAAACGTGTAAATACTTTATTAAAATTAAAAAAGTGAAAGATGTTCCCTACTGATTGATTTTTCAAAAGCTCCCTAGACTGATTTGGCTACAGATGTTTGCAAAATGATTGGATGTAAAGTGGGCTTAATTCATAAAAGCAATAAAATGTTGCTTATTGACTGAACAGATGAACTAGCTGAGGAGACATAATTTGGAGTGTTCGTATTGGAAATGCTTTGAAGAAAAGTAATGATAATGCAGAAAAAAAACCTTATTAGGTGTGGTAGAATAAATTTACTACAAAACATTTCAGAAGATTTGAGACACTGAGAAAATTAATTCCTGAATTTTGGATTGTACAGTTCAGAATAAACTTACTGTGGCTTCTCAGGCTAACGAAGTTTTTCACAGTTAACATTAAAAGTAGTTAAACCTACATTCAAGACATCGTTAATATGAACAAAAAGAAAGAAGAGCTGGTAGCTCAAATTCTTTCCAGGACTGTTCTGTCTAGTACTGATGTCTACTGTCCATTTTCAAGACTGTAAAACCTCAGACATGTTAAAAAATACTTCCCAGTGACTCAAGATTCATCACTCCCAAAAGAGAGAGGGGGAAAAAAATCATTGCAAGATCGCTACTAGATTTTCTTTCTTGAGAATCCACACATCTAACTCCATGCTTAGTAAGGATGAGCAAAGACAGTATTAAAGTCATGTTGCTCCAAGAACTCAATGTGTTCTGCTGTCATGGTTCTCGTTGGCTGGGTTGGATGTCTGAGGCTACACTTCTCTACAACTCGTGGCTGGAAATTTTGATGTTCTTAGCTCTCTACCTTACTAATATTCTACTTTTTACTTCTTAAACCTTTCCACGGGAAATCTGGGTGTTAGTCTTAATCTGAGTTTCAATGTAATATTTAGAGAGAGACCCCATCTAAAACTTATGCTGGTAAGATTTCTTTCTGGAAACCTTCAAAAGCCCTTATCTCTCTCCATAGGGAACTCAAGCTCTTATTTTAGAGCTATTTCAGCAAGTGCCTGGAATTTAAGCTTAGATTAGGTACCTAAAATGAGCAGATTGCATCTGTATTCCCCCGGCCTTTCTCCAAACATGTGTTTGCAGATGTGTTAACTGCAATGGATATTACTTTCTTCTTCTGCTGGGCTGAAGTTTTCCCTTGGGCTAGCTCATGAACATTATTCCTGGTGACAGCAGGGTGCCGTGAAGAGCATTGCTGGGCAGGATGGAAGTAAAATGATCATCAGTGTGAGCACCTACTTTTCTCCTGGCATGACTTACAGCAAAGAGCATGGAGCTGTGAAAAGAACATTCAGCCATGCTTTCAGCAGTTGCAGAATGGTGAAGCGCCTGTTTGGAAAGCTGAAGGCCAAATGACACAGCTTTGAGCATCATTTGGGTGCCAATACTTCAAATGCCATGTGTGTGACTATGATTTGCAATTCCCTGTGTTATATACTCAGTCAGGGGCAAAAATTTCTACCAGGGCTGGATTCTGGAAACTGATGGACTCTGTAGATGGTTCACCCAGCCAGTGTGAGGCTGCAAAAGTAAATTAAAAAGAAGCAAGAGTTTATGTTTTAGTGAGTAATAGACAACTAATGTATGTTTTATTCTTAAGAGGTTTATGTTTCCAGTTTGAAACAATGCTTAATAGTGTTTGCTGTATTATTTGTTTTAGCTTCTGGATTGAAGAGGACAATAATCTTAATGGAGTATGGCATTGCTGTTGAATTTTATTGTTTGTCTTGGTAAGAGGTTGATCCTTTGCTCATTTAATTATATTTTAATAGATGTGTGTAGAAAATTTGAATCACGGTCTACCATTTTAGTTCCTAGTATGCACCACTTGTCTGAGTGTGCTCTGGCTTAATAAGGGAAGGAAAGCAATGTGTTTCCCTTCTTTAGGAACAATTCTGTTCCTAAATGTTCCTATTTAGTCCCATTTGATATGCCCAGGATGCCTGAGACATCTGCATGGGACTAGCAGATACCACACAAGATAAATAGAAGATTTCTGGACAGGCAGTTGAAGACCCAGTGGGGTTGTGTGAGGTACTACAGGAAACTGGATCCCACTGTTCACTTTGGGCTGTTGAAAAACTCGAGACCAGCACAAAAACTGCACTGCATAAAACCATGAAAAACAGTTTTTAAAAGTTATGTTTTCTGCCCTTAAGTTATGAAAAGAAAAAATCAGCCAGAATCTTTATAAAATCCTGCAGTGCAAATGTTCAAGGCACTAGGTTTGATTAATATAGGCTCTTATGCTTAAATTCTAAGCCCATTTGGAGTCGTCTTCTTACCAATTTAAGCCCATGCACTGGGATTGCCAATATCACTGTCTTTATCTGCTGTAACTGATGGCAGCTGGGTGTCACTTGCCTGTATTAGTCCCCTGTTACCTACCTAAATAGGTGTAATTGCCAAATCTCTGTTCCTAGTATTTTTAAAGCAGCAGTGAACATTGCAAATCTGGTGGGCACATATACAATTGTGTGCTTACCTGTGAGGTCAAACTCTTTGTAATGAGCAGAGAAGGGAAGAAGAAAGGCTAAGTATAGACAGGAAAACTTGGAGGTGGTAACTTAACACTAGGATGGCTGAGTCTCGATTTCTACAGCCTTTCACTCACTGTCTGTAAGTGCTTTCTTCCCACTGGAAAAAAAAGCCCTGAGCTGTTTTTGGAATTCATCGTAGTATGTGGAATAAAATCCCATTATAACTTCCTGGAAGTACAAGCAGTTCAAGGGACAGTACCTTGAATTTGAGAGCCTTTGTGGTTGAAATGTATTTTGCCTCACCTACATGATGCAGTGCTGAAGAGGTTAAACATAGTTGCCCCTCTTTCAAAACTGTGCTAATTAAAAATGCAAAACCCAAAGAAGTCACAGCTGGATAAATAAAAACAGCCCAGATGGTATAGCAACAAACTTCTGGCAGGTCTTGAAGCAGACAGTATTCCTGCATATTTTATTTCCTAGCACAGGCTATCACCAGACCACACCGGCGACGGCTTGGGCAGTGTAGCAGAGTGCAGGGTGCTTAAGCTATTCTGGTGCTAAAACACCCCTGAAAAGGCAGCATAGTTCTCAGAAACACCTGACTGAATACCTGGTGTTTGTTTATCACACAAAGCAAGTCCCCAGATTCCTACTTGTGAGTCAACTGGATGTCTCTTCACTGCGAACAAATTCCTTTTGGTGATGTCCTTTCAAGTGCTCATGCAGGCAAAGTTAGACCTTTCATTCATGCATGTGTTATCAAACACAGTGACACCCTGCAGTGTGTCTGTCAGCTTGATCTGAAAGCACTCAACCGGGGAATTCAGACCCAGTTTGAAGAGCTTTAGATCATGTTAATGTGCACAGAACTCCAGCAAATTCCAAAACAGGTCGCTTTCACTTTTGAAAAGGAATTGGATGACACCAGTCCTCCCAGATGTGTCTGGCTAACTCCTCACACCCTATAGAGTGGCTCTGCCTACATACAGGAGATGAGCAACTGGGTTGTGTTGTTACAGCTGTTGCTTCCTTTGGGCTGCCAGGTTAATGAAATTAAGCATTCAAAATCTAAGAACATTTGGACAGCACATTGGGGAGAAAAAGAAGTCATGTCTGAGAAAACATGGAGATACAGTGACCAAGCCCAGGCTCAGGGAAGTAGAAACGATGTTTATAGTTACTTTACACACTGTGTCTTGATAAGAGCCTTTCTCATTAATTTGTTAGACCTAAAAAATTATTCAACTTCATTGCAATTGGTTTTCCTGCTCGCTTGTAAAACAGCAAGTACCAAAAGGAGGGGAATAGATGCTGCATGGATTAACATCTGAGAATGAAATGTTTGGGACAGACAGAAAGTACAGCAGAGGCACGAGAGAGAGAGAGTTAAAATAGGTTAAAATAGCAGAAAATATACAGGGATACCAATTGAAAACAGAGTGATCATTGCTTATTTTCTGAATTCTCTACAGCACGGACTTGCATCTGTCTTTCCAAATGCAGCTGCTCTTAGTACATGTGGCAAACCCAGCGTTAGCACTACACCATGCCATTGTGCTTGTACACACCACAGGAGCTATGCAAAAAGTGTGGGAAATGAATGGCATTAGTTTGTTGTTCTTTTGTTCCAGCTGTGGGCTGGGTTGTGCTCTCAGACCAGCCCTACTTCGGTGCATGGCTCTGGCTTGGAGTCCACCCACATGGGCTCCCTACAGCTGACAGGGCTTTCTCTGAAGGCTTGGAGGCTCACCCTGCTGTAATGGGGAACAGAATGACCTGGACTTGAGGCTATTTCTCTAGCCTTTGTGCAGTCCTCCACAGCCTTCATTTACATGTGGCATTATGATGGAAATCAGACTCTTTTATTGCTATATAAACTCTAAACATACGGCTCTAACCACCCCAGAAACTCTCATTAAGCTGTATAAGAGGCAGGCAACAATAGATGGCTTTTGTTCACTGGGCACAATGGATATTTAGGCTTTATAATTAAAGGAAGGCTTTGGTGAAGGAAAATATCCTGAAAGGCAACATGACTGTTGCAGCCACAAACCTTATTATTGCTACAGCAGAAACTAACAGCATCCATTTTGTCTAGTAAGTCTGAGATGGCCTTATTCCAAAGATAGTCTCCTGAGAGATTTGGATTAGACTTTGACTTCATGGCCAGATTTTCATGCAATGCAAGTTGTTGTTGTTTTCTTTCTTTTTTTTGTAATAATGTATGTGCTGCTCTGGCAGATGTTTTATTTTCACAATTTTTTTTCCAAATCAACACTACTGAGTGATACTGAGATGCTTTGATGGTGTAATCCTGACTGAAAAAGCCTTCTGGCACATTGGATAAAGACTTGTGATATGCTTGCTGCTGTGTTACAATAGATATACCACTGCTCAACCTCCTGTTCAGGTTGAGCCCCCACACACATTTCTCAAATCCTCTCCCAAGCCTCCCATATGGTTTTGGGAGCTGCTGAGCTTCATGGGCTGACTCCCACCTTCTGTGGGGCAAATGCAGCAGATTGAAGATCCTACACACACACCCACCCCCCCAAGCATGAACAAGAACAGAAACAAACCTGCATTTCAATAGAAAGAAAAAGCAGCTGGCAAGAACATGACAGACATTTCTTCCTTCAATAGATCTCTTCCCGCTTCCTTTCCACCCACCCTTTTCTCTTTGGTTGCTTGTCCCTGGATCATTTCCTGCTCCAGGTGGTGTTTCCTTCTACGTGGAGAACTTAAGGACTGGAGTGCCAGCACCCTCACTCCCTCAGGTAGTAGCCTGCTCTATTTTCAAACATCTGTGTTGCTGCCTGTATAGCTAATAGGTTTGAGTGAAATTTCCATTCTCTGGCAGATCGCTTGAGTGGGACTGAATACTCATCCCTGAAAGGGAATATTCACTCTACCTTCATCCAGTGGGAGCAGCAGCTTTGGTGCAAGGCAGGTGACATATCCTATACTGTACGTTTTAACTAGTCATGTCATGTCATCCATTCCTTTGACAGTAATGACAATGATTCCTCATTGGACTGGAAAGCAACCAAGACCAACCTCAGTACTGAGCTTAATCTTGATCTGAGGTAGAGATCAATGAATTATTATTTCTTTCAGATTGAACACGGATTTCTAACTAACAAGTCGTTAATGACTGAATTCTCATTTCAGTATAGAAGTTTTAATTACATATATATTATACAAGTATGTATATATGTATATATGTATATACAAACATATTAGTCTGAGGTATTTGGGTTTTTTTGTTTTGTTTTCTTTTGTTTTGCTTTGCTTTGTTTTCCATTCTCGGCCTTTACTTTTCCCTTTGGTCCCAACTCTGTTTACTGATACTTGTTTTTTCCTACTGGAATAACATTGGCTTTGTTCCTTGTTTAATTAATTCAAACTGACTGAATTATAAAGCAATAAGTAATGAGAAATTTATAACAGCATGCACATAGTGCACTTCTGGAGTGATTTGTCAATGGATATAAAAACATTAAAAAGGTTTTGCAGAGCTTTTCAAATGTAGACAAGGATGACCTGAATGACAGGCTGAAGAAACAGAGGCAGGTACCTTGATAGAGGAAAGCTGATCCTGAGCTTCTGAGCCAGGGGGCATGGGAGAAGGGCTGTGGTTGTTACTGCACAAAAAGCTGATGATAGTTTGCCACTGCTCTTAGTTCCATCTTCCACTGGCTTAGTTTGTGTTGTGGAAATTTTAGTTGCATTAGGAGTTAATGTGATGGTGAAAGTGGCATTAAGGGAGAGGTCTGAGAGATGGTAACTCATAGTGGTCTGAGATGACCATTTCCAGAGTATCATGACAATTTTTTCTAGATTGATACACCTGCTAAAAAGCTAGTCAGATTAAAAAGGCTGGCTGCTCCTTGGAGTGTGCTGAAATCCTGTTTGTTTGTGTAGTTTTTTCCTACAGATAGAATCCGCCCTGGGCACAATGCTTCTTATTTATGAAAGAATTAGAAAAGGGTATTTTCTACCTCCTAAAGTGAAAACACAAAAGAGTTGAAAAAATAAATAGCCTTAAACATATATACAAATGTTTATTTTGTTCCACATTTATAATAATAAAGATTTTTCCAAAACATTATTTTGAAAAAATAAAAACAAACAACAAACAAACAAACACCACAGCTGAAGCTCTGGAGTATTTTACATTGTCTCTGGGATTGGGACTGTAGAGTGAGAAAGTAACCTTCTCTGATTTCATTCTTATGTACAGACTCCCAAAAATCAAAGTATATTTTAAATAATGAGATACTTAGAGAGGTTGTCTGAGGTTCTTTCTTTGGCAAAGGCCAGGAACAAATTGTTGATGCCCATTTTGTTAACCACTTTTTGTTCTGCCAAGATGAGATGTTCCTAAGATTCTTTTGCTGTAACCTTGAAGAAGATCCATTTGAAATTAATGGATTGAAAAACAACACCTGCAAGGGTAAGGGATGGATTAGGTATCCCAACCCAGTGCAGAAACTTTTTCTCTGTGAGACATAATTCCGTACTACAACAGCTACTGAATTATTCTGACATAAGAGCTCTTGATGTGTTTTTCGTGTGAAAATAAGCATTTTTCAAATACTTGATTTGCTGGACCTATGTCTCAATTCAAAACCAGAATTTAAAGTTTCACAGAGCAGTACAGATTCTTTTAAAATATCAGAAAATGTGTAATCATAGTCAGCACTGGACTGAATTTTTGTAAGCAGATTAATTTACACAGGAAAACATTTTACTGTATAAGTACATAAAATTGCTCTACAAAAATGCACAAACAGCATGAACACAGTGCAATAATGCATCTTCAGATGTAATGCAAACAGTTCATTTGTACAACTGTCTCTTTAGCTCATGAAATTAAGTGTAAAATTAAATTGTTCAAGTTCAGAAGCTTTGCTCATCAAATTTGGCATCTACACCACAGTGACAATGGCTAATTGTATGTTATGTTTCACAAACAACAGACAATCTAGTTTTGGATTCTTTCTCAAGATTCTATACACTGTTTTCTACTGAAACTTCCATAATGTAGTGTATTTTCCCACTTAATAAGATCTATAGTCACTGCAAATTTTTCACTGCTTCTATAAATACATAAGTGATGGTTACTGCTGCCTGGATTTGCTACCTGGCAAGTCTGAGCAGAGAGTACAGTTCACACAAAAGGAACCACATTGGAGCTGAACAGTCTTGGTTTCCTTCGAAACAAATGGAGCTGAAGGACAGTTTTCAGCACCTTCTAACATAGAGTCTTTAACTGAAGAGAGTAGATTTAAGTCAGACATTAGGAAGAAATTCTTTCCTGTGAGGGTGGTGAGACACTGGAACAGGTTGCCCAGGGAAGCTCTGGATGCCCCCTCCCTGGAAGTGTTCAAGAACAAGTTGGATGGGTCTTGGAGCAACCTGGTCTGGTGGGAGGTGTCCCTGTCCATGCAGGGGGGTTGGAACTAGATGACTTTTAAGGTCCCTTACAAACCAAACCATTCTATGATCCTATGATTCTGCAAACTTACAGCCTCAAGAGGTCCAGCCAAAAACAAAAGATAGTACAGCTTTAGTAAAGGAAAGTGCAATAAAAACTTTAAGACAAACTAGATCTGTTATATTGCTTTTTGTATGTCCTTCAAAGAACAATTTCACTATAACTAGAAAATGGTCTGCATAGTTCAAATTTATTCAAAGTCACATCACACATCGTTTGTAAAAAGTCAGAACTGATGGCTTTTGTTCCTGTTATTTGCCTTTAGTTTATCCAGATGTAGGCCACAGGTAAATCTTATTCATTATAAAAAGTCTATGAGTCACTAGAAATCACAGCCTAGTTCTCACCCTGGCTTACACATAAAGCAGCCTCTTTAATTTACTGAAATTGCATGAAAGGAGAGCAGCTTATGGACTGGCTCCTTTTTGCAAGTTCTTTGACATCTCAATTTCAGCCTCGTAATGAATATCAAATACCTACTTGTCGTGATATAGAATCATGCCATTGCAAAATTTGGCCTGTGAATACCTGAAGTGGCTACTTTTCCTCTTTTTGAACAGAATTTAGCTTTTCCTTATGTCAACAAAAAAAGGCTTTAATAAAATTTATGACTGATTAAACCCAAACTGAAGCAAAAGCTGGTCATACCTTCAAGTCTGCAAAACAATGTCAGTGCAGTTGCTTCAGTTAAGAAAGGTTATTGACATCAGTAGGCTACTGTACCAGCACAAGGAGCCACCACAGTGCAGTGTCACACAGAGGTCCAAGACAGCATGAAGTTGTTCAGGCACAGTCAGGTCGAGAGTCAAATATCAGTTCAGTGCCTGCCAACATGTTAAGCTACAATATTTCGTTTTCCATGATGCAATCTTTGCCATCTCTGGCAAATAGTCATGATTAAAAGTGCATCCATCTGGCTCTTATTAAGATAAATTATCGCATTAATCTGTTACTCTGCCTATATTTGAAATTGCACATTTATTTTCTTTTTTGTGAGTCACCCTCTGTTTAAGAAATTGGACGAGGGACATAAATGTGGTTTGGTAAGCAGTGATAGAAATCATCATGTGGAAAAGCTGTCTGTAAGAGGGCTCAGTGTGTGTAGGGATAAGCCCAAGAGTCCCACCGTGAGGATTTGTGCTGAGCCTGGAGGATGAGAAGGACACAGCTTGAGCAAACACTTCATTACCCATGAATAATGAATGAAGGGACTGGACAAAACTGAGGGCAGTCTTCAAAAGAAAA
Organism: Hemiprocne comata; assembly: GCA_020745705.1. NCBI lineage: Eukaryota > Metazoa > Chordata > Aves > Apodiformes > Apodidae > Hemiprocne > Hemiprocne comata. The sequence continues at coordinate 90,031,569 of CM036588.1, forward strand.
TAATTTAGAGCTGAACTGTCAATACCTTGTGGTGTATTCAGAGTGCTTGCAAAACTACAGTTGGTACCTAACACTAGCTGTTTTCCCTGCTAACCAGCAACTCAGTCACCTTTCTTCTCCAGGTTTACAAAGGACCAAATTTGCCCCTCTAAGGATGAATAGGATAGTATGGGATGGCTGATAAATGATTTAAGTGACTTTCCCAGAGGTCTTAGTGTATTTGAAAACAAACAAACAAACAACCACAAAAAAACCCTTGAAACTTGAAAGGATAAGGTGATAATTCTACAGTGAAACTGTCAATAACTTTAGAGTTATGGTACAGCTAAATAATTGTGCAGCCTTGTCACTGGCTACAGTAAGTAATCTCTCCTGGACCCTGCTTGAACATATTTGCCATAGACTTTGCCAGAGGCGTACTTGAGAGCATGCAAGAATTGTTAATGTATTGCAAATATAAAGGAAGCACAGGAATTTTTTAGAAGGGCAATTATTAGAAAACAAAATAAATAATTTTATTTTCATTTTCTCAGTTTGTTGTCTTATTTATAAAATAAATTTTCTGAACTGAATTGATTTATTAAAATGTGGTTGTTTTTTTAAAAAAATATCATTGGGGTTGCATTTTAGAGCTCATGGTTCAGTTGCAAAGTAAACACCAGGCTTGGTGGGACTATTGGTGGTGACATTTGTCTCCCTGACATTTCTTGCAGGACATAAGACATGGCAGGAACTTATAGTGCTTAATAAGAGATGTAATGAAATGAAACTCATATCATCCTTTAAAATGCTGTAGAGCAACATTAATGCTCCACAATTAGCCCTTTATCTTAGGTTGATGCCTCAGCCATTACAGTAATATCTGAGCATCTTATATCGCCTACAAATAAAAGGAAAAATAAATTCATTTACTAAAAAAAAAAACAAAACAAAAATAATAATAAAAGAAAGAGCATGGAGGTCAATAATGCTTTGAAAGCCCTGATTCTTGTAAGTACATTTACTGCAGTATGTACAGTGGAGATGTGAATTATTTATGTGCTGATGGTGCAGGATGGCATGTCATTTCACACACCATCAGGCTCAGAAAAACACCTCTAATTTAAAAAAAAAAAAAAAGCAAAACAAGCCATTAATACAAAACAAGCAACAGACAATGTGAAAGGTCTGTGCTGGAATCTGCAGAGAGCACTCAAATTAATGGCTGGAAACCTGTGTCCTTCATACGTCCCATTAAGGAGTATAAGGTAATATACATGCTGGTGAAGGTATAGAAATAACAAACTGATGGACAGGAATGTGGAACAGGGATCTGGGGACAGGATATTCATAAAGGTCTCCCTAAACCTAAGCAGGTGAGTATTCAGATGCTAGAATGGTATGTTCCTCTTGGGGCAATTCAGAGTAGCTAAAGTTATCTTCCAGCTGGCAAGCTGAGACAATCTTCTGGAGGAACAAACTTATCTTTCTCCAAAGAGAAGAGAGCCTAGCAAAACTAGCCTAGACTTTGCAAATATCTGCAACGGAACTTAGTCAAATCTGCAATAACTGCCTCACTTTGAAGCCAGTTTTAAATGGCTTTGGTAAACTAATTGAAATATAAATAACTTTAAACAAATCCTCTAGATGTCATCCAGTTCATACTATTTAGAATGGAGTCACAGACAACCCATATCCTCTTCTCTATTAGCTTTCCCAGTGGACTGTTGAATTACTTGCTTGGTTGATGACACTGCTTTTTACCAATGTTTTTTAACCTTTCTCATATCAAGAGCCCATATCAAGTTGTTTAATCTTCAGGCATGAAATTTTCTAAATTGGATGTCTTCTGTACTCTTTCAGGAAGAATTTTGGAGGGGATTAAAGAAAAATTAGTTGAGTTTTAGTGAACTTTTCTAGAACACATTGGCTCAGAAAATCACCCATCTAGTAGACAGCAGTGTTTGGGCAAGGGTAAACTTTCATGACACGGCTAAGAGAAAACATTTCATTTGGCCTCAACCTTTGCAAAGCTGAGGTTCACTCATTCTCTGTGGAGAATTTTGATCAAGCATCTTCCAGAACAGAGTAGGCACCATCCCAAGTTTTCCCTGATGGTGCATTTCCGGATTGCCACAGGATGGGACAGATCATGTCCAGTGCTGCAGAAGTAAACAGGGAGCAGGTAATTTCCTCTATTCCATGCTCATTAGCTACTGCTGTAATAATAAGTAAAATAATTTAGGATCTACTCTCTGTCTGAGAATAAATGACCTCATGTGGCTTGCAACTATATGATTAAATGCTCTTCCCTCTCAAAACAGGGGGGGGCTTGTCTGTGTTTTTCACCCTGGGAACATGTTGTGCCCTAAACCATGTCTGGTGGCTCTCTTTACAAAATACTATTTGCTGTGAGCTAAAACTTACGGCAGGGAGTGTGCAAACCGTTAAACAATGTGAAGAACTGGATGCCAGTTCCCAAGCCCATGACCTGGCTATGATCTTCTGTGGTTGCAGATGTCTTCTGTGCTAGGCCTGGGCAGTGGTTCTTGTAGATCCGAATGCAAAGAGGACTAGAGGGAGTTTTGGGAGAGTAGTTTAACTGCTCTGCTGTGACTTTCTCCTTTTGCCCTTCTGTGTTGTCTACAAAGTGATTTAGCAGTTCCACTGACTTTACGAAAAAGTGATTTTTTGGTACTTCATGATTTTGTCTGCTTAATTGTTATGGGAACAGTTATACCACAATAGTGAGCAATGCACAGTTCCTCAAACAGGTGCTAACAGGGATTATTGGTCACATTCTTGAATGAGAGATCATGACAGTCTAAAGGTGTTGACTACTTTTTTCCTTGTCACCTTGTCAGTGTAAGCACTTAATAATATTTTCTAGTCTTGATGAGGTATCGCTCACTCATGTGTTGCAATTTGGCAACACCATTCTTAACATTATGTTATTTTTGTTTATGCATCTTTTAACTAATTACTGTTTAAGTAATTATGTTGATGGAAAGGAGGAGAAGTCTCCCAGCATTCTCAGAATTGCAGAACTAAGGAGGATGGAAGGAGCCTCTGGAGATCTCTGATTTAACCACATGTTCAAAGCAGATCCAACAGCTCAGAGCTTTCCCCAGTCAGGTTTTGAATATCTCCAAGGACAGATTCCTCAGCCTCTCTGAGTTCCTGTTCCAGTATCAGACCATCTTCAGAGTTAAATTCTTTTCCATGTATTGTGTTGCAGCTTCTGTCTGTTGATTCTTGTCCTTCAGCCACAGACACTTTGTACACAGACAAATATGCTTAGTTACTTCCCCAAGAAGAATCAAAATCTGCAATGTTTTGAAGAGAAAGCAACCATCTTCTTATGAACTTCCTGAGGTCCCTTCCAAACTCAAATGCCCTATGATCCTGGGTTCTATACATTCCAGTGCTGCCATTCATAGATTCATATTGTTTTGAGCCACTCCAGTAGGATTCATGAGATCAGGATCTGCCAAAAATCATCCCATGCTGAAACTGGGCACTTCCTTTACCTAAAATATTCCCTAACAGTGAGAGCTGATCAACACCCAATCCATTAACACACTGAAAAATTCATATATATTAACTGGTTTTTAGAGATGTAAATTCTTGGTATTGACCTCTAAATCCTTTCTATTTAATTGTACGAACTGTTCTGTTACAAAAGGAAATCCTTTTCTCAATATCTTGAAAATTTTGTCTTACAGTCTCTAAGTAGAGGAGGAAAATAAAAAAGACTGAGCAGTCACATTTCTGGGAGGCACCTAATAACCACAGGACAGTACTCCTGAAGGAGTCATGGAGAATGGACAATAGCTTCTTTGAGATACCTCTCACCAAAGGAACCCTTCCAAGAAACGCTGGGCTTGTCATTGACCAATTCTGAAAAAACATAATAATAATGTTGCAGAACAAAACCCAGAAAGAAGACATGAAAGAATCATGGAAATAAAAATGAATGTGTAGGAGCCAGATTATGCTGTGTGGGTGGACAGGCAAGTATGAACACGCCAGCAAGAAAAAGGCTGATATTTCCTAGTCTGTAAACCTAATACGTGAACAATTTCTTCAAAGGTCTGTTGAGGCTTAGCTGCTCTGTCCTTGCCCTTACCAAGTGGTGTGGCTGAAAGGGTATCCTTTGTCATTTCCTGTTCTTGTAAAAATAAAAGAGAAAAATACTCTCACTGCAGCTTAGTGAACTGTCAGTGGATGTTTCCACTCTTGATGCCATTATGATCAATGAAAAAAAAAAAACCTAGCTAAGATGCAGGGTCTTGCTGATTATTGATAGCTCTGATTTTAGGAGCAGTGTTCTTTCTTGTACTTCATGATCAAGAATCCAAACAAGTCCATGGCCAGCTCCTCTGCTCTTCCACTGTATACCTCAACAATATCCCCTCAACCTTCCCTTCTTCAAGCTCTATGCATCATCCCATCCCTCTTCTCCATGTGCCTAAGTTCCAGCATGCACCCAACTGTCCCTTTTCTAGCTTTTCCTTTTGAACTTGGTTTATTTCAAAGGATCATTGGATTTGTTTTTGCTGAGATCACCTGTCACCTCCTGCCTTCTCCCGATACTTCAACAAATTCAGGCACCATTTTCCACCAGATATAGGAAGTAAAACTGTTAAGGGCTACTTCTAGCCTACAGGGTGGTGCAATTTTTCAGACCTATTAGTGCTCTCCATCCAGGATAAAGACCTGAAGCTCCTCAGAGCACCAAAAATTCTGAAGGCGACAGAAGGCTACACAAGGAATTATTCATGCCTACAGCCTCCATCCCTACCAATCTCACTGAACTGCTCTAAACAATGTTGAATTCTTTAAATGATAACTACATGCTGGCCTGCTTCATACTCCACAAACTGTGACAATACAGGGGTAAAATAAGGAATTGTGCCTCCAAGGTAGGGGAGTAGCTGTCACTGAAATCAATGTAGTATCCAACCAATGTGTTACTGCATGGGATTTTTTATGTGATAGTTATAAGGGGGACAAACACTGACAATAATAGCACTTATGATCCAAAAGCCATATGAAACTTGTCCAGCTATGATTTTAGCTACAAAATTTTAAGTCATCTAGTCATATAGTTATATTTGAACATTTTTTAACAGCACTGAGATCATTCATAAGTAAGTTCGGTAACCTACAATGTCGCATCGAAACAATCTGTCACTCATCATTTTAGTTCAAAATATGGTACACCCCACTGTTACCCAGTGAACCTTTCTTTCAGCTTTCAGCTTTCAGCTTCGACTGGAGACATGTCAGGTAGGAAGGTGAGCCATGGCACATTGCTACAATCTAAAGCATCCGTGAAAAGACCTATCACAGGCTAAGAGCAGAATGTTCCAAGAGGGGCAACCATAGAAATCGCACTGTGCATCAGGGATCTCACTGCCTCCAGCCCCACTCCTACTCTTCATGAGGACCTAGAGGGCCCACAGCTGCACAGGGCTCTGTGCAGGGTCAGAAGTTGTTTGGCTGATTGAGCTGTATCAGCTGCCTGGACACCCACTCCTCCTCCACTCCAGAGACCTGTGATTGGGCCAGATGGAAGCAATTTCTCTGCCAGATCTGACCCATGGGCCATGTGTTGAACTATGTTGATTTAGTTTTAGAATGTTCACAGCCCAGTACTCAACTCAGTAAATACTAATGAAGATTTGACTGTGTTCTTTAAGCTTAAACTGTGTTCCTTCTAGTTATTTATAACACATCAATAGGAGCATTTGGAAAGGAGGAATCTTACCTTTATCTTTGTTGTAAGCCATGGTGAAAATTTTCTAAATTTCAAACTTATAAAAACTCTCCATATCCATTAACTAATACTGGTAGCTTTAGGGAGTTCCTCAGCTGGGACAAATCCAGGCTCATCTCTGTTTGGAGCATATCCAGGCTCATTTCTACTGGGGGGGCCTAAAGTTTTCCAGTATCCCTAGCCATGACGCAGACCCATTTGGGATGCCTGCCTTCAGGCTGGCCATACTGTAGCTTACAGAGTTCCCAGGACTGTGGTAGGCCTGCCAGAAACACAGTTTCTCTTGGAATCTTGCCTTGAATTAGGCAAAGCTTTATCAAACCCAAGCTGTTTTGAATGAAATATTTCACACTCAACCAACTGGCATTTTTCAGCAAACTTTGCTTCAATGAAAATTTCTGACCGATTCTATATATTAGCAAAACATCATGGTGCATATGGTGCATAGTATGGGGATGACAGATCAAAGGTGAATCAAAAGAGTGATAAGCAAGATAATAACTCCCTCAGCTCCTAGGCAGTTTGAAAGCTCATCTGCCTGAGCTTTCAGGACCATCCAGGAGGAGTTTTCCACATTTCTAATAAAATACACTGAAACCATGTCCTCAATATCTGTAAGCTTCTTACAACCAAAACCAACAACTAATATGCAGGCAACAAAATTACAGGAAGCAGGAAGCTGTAGGGAACACACTACCCCAGTTTTATGCACTTTCAATCTATGTTTCATCAGTATTATGAGTGAGTTTGTAGAGTAAATAATGGGAAAAGATGGCTTACACCTAAAATTTACACATATGATTCTTGCCAACTTGATGGACATATGAAAACATAGTAACATTCTACAGACTATGTCTGCCTGCAGTAAAATCAAGCACTATTGTATATTAAATAAATATTTTTAAAAGGATACTTCTTTTCTGGATGATGTGATGTCTCTTGATATTTACAGCATTTATAAAAGGCTAAACAATATACATTAGCCAGATCATTTGCCTCATCTTTTACCATTCTATTTGTTTGATTGCTCTGATAAAACGTTATTCTCTGGGCAGTTTAGATGAGTAAAGAGTGTGAAATACTGCTGACCATGTATCACTTCCTTCCATATGTGAGATATTTCTCTCTGGAGTGGTAGATCTCAATACTCCCATGCAGTACATAAGCATAATTTTTTTTTAACCTGTTTATCAGTGTGCGTTGGTAGCAACCCTCAGAACAAAGCAAAGAAAAACAAAATAGGTAAGTAAACTAAGAGGACTGGTTTACAGAATTAATCAACTGAATTTGAACTGAGATCTAATTTAGGTTTGGGGCAGAAAGCTAGAAATGTAGTTAAAATGAAATTTGCTACCTGAAGGGTGAGAGGGGATGTCGCCATCCCCATCCTGCTTTGGGAAAGAACGATAAAATGTATGAAAGGACCGGAAGGGAGAATTAATTCTGAAATTCCTGGGTTGGTTGGCAGAGGTTATTGTGTGAAATGGTGCAGCTGCTGGGGTTGTTGCTAGCCTGGCTTTCCCAAGAAAAACAAGCAGCAGGGCCCCAGTAGTTTGCATCCTGTGTCCTACATAACTGCCTTATTTTCTTATGCCTAAGATAAGAAACAAAACCACCAATATTTGAATGAACTATGACAGAAAAAATACACCAAATTACAGTGAACAATAACACTAACATTCACAATATTTGTAGTTAATTCCTTAGTAGAGTAAGGAGTACTGTTATATGGTAGTAAAACATACCCTCAAAAGACTAAGAGCTGCATGCTGCTTTGTGCACTGTCATTTCCAGAGACAATCCTCATCCATTTTAGCTTTTTAGGCTAGTGAGCCTTAAGTATAGTGAAGGAGTGATGGCATTTGTTTTCTTTTCTAAGCGAAATAATTATTTCCAAAGCCAGCTAAAATGCCAGTTTCCTCCATGGCAGAAGCAGAGCCTGAAGCACTCTCACTAGGGTGAAGGACTAGAGAACGCTGTGGTGAGTGCTGCTCCTGCAGGACCATCATGAGAGTGGTGGCACTGCCCATACTGTCTGCTGTTCAGCAAACAACCTGAGACCCAAAGTAGCAATCCCCACTAGAATTTACATGCTCAGCAGGGCCAACTTCTGTGTTACTGCACATGACCAACTGAAGGACATGGGGCTTTGTGGCTTCACGTACCCAAACTGGGGCCCACCCACTGATCTATCCAGACCAGTCAGTTGCTAGTATCACCCACAGCACAACTTTGATGTGAGCCAAATTGCATGGAGGTTGCAGGGACGAGGCAATAGGGAGATTGTATGGGGTTTTGTTTTCAAAAAGTAACAGAGACTAGCTGTAGAACAAGTGCTATGGGTTTCAGTGCTACTAGTCTGTTCCTGACCCAAACTTTTTAGCTGTTTAGGCTTACCTGTGAGTATAAACGTGTCTGAGAATTGATCCAGAGAATTCATCTTGGTGACCTACACCAAAGCTCTTTCTTCATGATAAAAACTCCATAGAGAAAAGCAACAGCAGAATTTTAATTTCTCAGGGCAGAGCAGTTTGCTATGGGTGCTTTTGCACCTTTGCACAGCAGTCATAGAAGGGCAAAGATTTAGGACAAATGTTTCAAAAAATGGTATGTGTATTTTAGGGAGAAATAGGCTTTGTAGCAGTTACATGAGCATTTATCTGATGTCACTGCTTTATGCACATTGCCAAAATTGTAGCTGAATGAAGGGGTTTTTGAAGTGAATATGCAAAAAATATCCTACAGATAGTATACTTCATAACTGTAACACAGTTCACTGCCTCTACAGAAGTGGTATTGTTCAGCAAGTCTGAAGCAATACAACCTTATAAAAGTAAAGGCTGTTTTGAAAATTATGCCAGTGACTCTCACTAAGCCTGTCATTATTTCAAGGCAACAGATTCTGATAGTGCCTAACCAGACTTACTAAGAATTTTATTGCATGATTCTAGGTTTCCTTTTTTTTTTTTTTTCCTGATATATTTTCTCCAGATGCTGCCATACAACAGTTCTGGTCATTGAAATAGAAGAAGACCAGATTATTTTAAAACCAGATCTTCTCATTGAGGCTTATTTCCTATTTCTGCCCAACATCCACAGACATTTCTCCATTAGCCAAAATTCTCCTGCAAGTTCATCCTCTAGACAGCTGTGCCAGGTAGATATCCAGGTATGAAAGAAAGCCCTTAACAGCTTTGAATGTGACTTCTACCTTTATGCAGGATACCTAGATAATGAAATTATATGTCCATCTTTAAACTTATCTGTCCATTATGGGTTCTCATATGGAAGAGCCTAAACCTGTAGGGATGGGTGAATAGTTAAGAATCAAACATTTATTAACCCATGCCAAAAGCATGGATAGCCCTTGGTCTTTCAAATAGTTGTCAAGCTCTTTTTCCAGAAAAACAAATAAAAACAAAACAAAAAACCCCAAACCAAACCAAAACATTTTTCTGGAATACAGCCTAATGGATCCTCCATGTGTTTACATTAATACATCCACAAAGCTAATATTCTTACTGGGGTACACAATAGTGTTCACAACTGGACATGCTCTTAGCCCACTGTAGAAGTTACTCCCAATCAGGAATTCGGTCAGACATTTCCCCGGCCATACAGTGATGTATCAGGTCTAGACATTGATGTAGAGGCCAGGTCTGCACAGTAAATTCTGGCTTGCCATAGTTAGTTAGGTGTTGTGACAAAGTGATTGTCAGAACTATGGCAACACAAACTGCTAGCATAGACATGATTTTGTAGGAAAACTTTGTATGTGCCCAGATAGTGTCTTTAATTTAGGGAAGAGGGCGCAAACTCAGCCAGCAAAATCATAGTTTTGCCAGGCTAAAACGCATGACTTCACATCTATTCTGAGAATATATATCAGGTGGGATACTAGGAAGCTTTCCAAAGGCAGACCTTTCCTTAATTTGTAAACATTTTCATTAGAAAATGAGCATGTCTCCAAGATTTGGTTTGTGTGGCTTTTCCAAAGGCAGGAAAATTCATTAGGTCAATATTTCTTTGAAAAGTTCGCTTTCCACCTCCTCTTACCTTCATATATTATCTGTGAAATGTGGATTACAGTATTTTCCTACTTGACAGGAGTGTTTATATATATGTTTATTGAAAAATTTAAGCTGCTCAGGTACCTTAAGCTCACAGAGCTTTTCCTGGAAACAGAAACACTTTTTTGTTTTTGTTCAGGTTCTATGGGAAAATACACTTTTTGACAAGTTTTATTTTACTCAGAGGTTTCCAAATTTCCAAGCATTTTCAGACATGGGGAGGAGGGTGGGTTCAGGAATCTGACATGTCAAGATGATATATACATTTTCACTTATTATTATATACAATATAGAAAAGAAAAATCTGTCCTAAACTTGCATAAATAATCAAAGTATTACATGAGCACAAAACATTAGCTTGATACAGCTACTGTCTCTGTGAAAATCTGAAATTCTGTTCCTTTCTAACTACAGCTTGACTAAATATTAACAGCAGAGAGTACACGTAGAAGAATCAGAAAAGTATTTTTCAGAAAGACTTATTTCAAAATTAAGAAGACACATATGTGAGAAGGATATCACATTAAATAAAAGAGTATTTGGACCCTAAAATAAGACGACAGAAACAGTAAATCAAGACTTGGCCTGGCCTCTGGAAAACATCAGAGGTTTTGAGATCCTCATTTGTCAGGTTTGGCAGGTCATGGTTTTTAGGTGACTGCCCGGATAGCAGCATCATTGTGCTCCTGTCATACCTGGACTGTATAACTGTGAGATCAGGGATACAGAGCAAACCCCAGAGGGTAAGTGTAGGTGACCACCTGAATTTTAAAATGAAAAGACTGAATAAATTAGGTGTTGATAGAGGACTATTTCACCAACTAACAAATTAACACCTTCCCTGCTGTAGAGCAGGTACCTGGTCATTCACACTCAACTTCAGCCAACCATCGTAGCTATTCCCCATCAGCTGAGTTATCACACTGTTGTACTGTGTATTCTTACCCTGATGCATTTGTAAGGCAAAATATGATACTTTATTTTGGTTTAAGCTAAATAACCTAGCTATGCAATTATCTTAGCCAAAAAGTATATGCAGTAAGATTTAGGCTGACTGAGCTAATAAACAGTAACTCGGTAAGGCACTCACATTTGCTGATGGACTCATACTTTATTTCTGCTCTTATAGTTTCTAATTTCACAAAATTGCCACCAGGCAGTCTGTAGACTGGTAGGGAGGAACACTTGTGTTTACTGAGGATCAACAGTTAATGATGCTCAAATATAAAGATATAGCCAAAATCTAGTTGAGGTAGTTCTGTTTCCACCAGGAGCTGTTCGTGGACATCTAGAAAGGATGAGACACCAAGGCATGGACTGAACTATATATGAACACTGGCATAACCTGTAGAATATAAACTTCTCAAGCCTTAAGATGACTTCCTGACCAGGACCAGATTTCTCCTCCATTAATTTATCTTGTCTCTTTAGGAACCCATTCACACCTTTGGCCTCTTAACAGCCTATGGTTACAAGTTCCATCACTTTAAAATACACAAAAAAGTACTTCCATGAATTTGCTTTACAGTTGTTGCCATTTAGTAGCCATAAGTGTCCCTCTTTTGTGCTGAGATATATTAAACAACCATGGGGTTTCATGCCTGGATAATCAAAGATAAAGTCAACTTCACAATCCTTTTGTGAAAATTGGAAGAGTGAAGATGGTGATTGAAGACAACAGATTTATTCAAGACCCTGGTATAAATTGTCACGTTTTATTTCCTGAAGTATGTTTCATTGGATGACCTTCAGGACAATTAGCAGAGTAACTTCAAAAGTTTTCAGATTGCTTTAACAGATATGCCATTCAACTAATGTTAACATTTTAATGTACCACATTTATCATGATGTAAACACCCTAGAGTTTTTCCCTCATGAAAAAACAAAGAACACCTAATCCAACTGTGTCAGCATATTGCTGCTTTCAGTACCATGACCATGTTATGCCAAGGCAATTGGATAAAGGTAGATCCTTTTATTAAAGACAGCTTTCTGTCTATAAGTACAATAAAAGGTGTATTGAGGAAGGAAATAATAAAGTGCTTTAGCTCTTTAGCAAAAGCAATACACCACTAATATTAACACACCTTTAGATATGGAGTGGATTATCCTTGGCTAAGGGCCAAACACCCAGCTGCTCTATCAGTCCCCTTCCTTAGCAGGACAGGAGCAAAAATAGGATGAGGAAGATGGTTGGTTGAGATAAAATCAGGGACATCACTAATCCATTACTATAGTGGACAAATAGAAACTCTTCTAGAAGAAAATTATTTTAATTATCACTTACAATGGATTCAGGTAGTGAGAAACAAAAAAAACCAAACTTCAGAATACATCCCCCCCTTTTCCAGGCTTGACTTTATTCCTTCACTCATGTTTTAATTCCCTCTAATATATTTTTTCTATATTTTTATCTTGTCCTTCTGCTTAATTATTAAAAGTCATGGGTTTATGTCTTGCTTGTGACCTTGAAACACTTAGTATATTTTTAAATAGACATCAGTGCAACCTTACTTTAGCAAGCATACTAGACAAAATTATTTTATAACACCTTTATTTCCCTTCAGGCATAAGAATTTCCAGAACACAGAAAACAGACTAGTGTTTGTTCTGTGAATCTTTTTTGTTGCTATTTCTAGGACTGGTCTAAAAATAGAAATAATTTTCTGTCAAAAATATTTCTGAATATTATTCCTCTTTTTAAAGATTCTAAACCTTTTCCAAATACCATGATAATGGTAAAAATAGCAAATAAATTCAAGGCAAAATATAACAGATTAGTGTTGTTAAAATTCACTGAAACCTCTCTGACTTGCTGAAGTAATCTCTGTGCAACACTGTTGTGAAATATTGCTTCCAAAGGTATTCAGAATGTATTAGATATCTACTGATTAATTTAGCTTTTAGCCCAAAAACATTGATAAATTCAGTGGAATTGTATTTCACAGCAATCTCCATTTCAGTGAAGTGTTGACATTTTTTAGTTTGATGAACGTAACCTACCACTGTTTGCATCATTTGATAATTGATGCTCTTTAAAAGTAGCTTTGTAACACTATGGGCAGTTACTAAGGATAGAAATTGGTTAATTTACGTTCAGAGTATCGTATCATTGGCATATTGCAGTTAAAACTATCATCTCCAGCTTTGCTTTCAAAGTTATATACTTATGCCAGCTACCCTGTTTGATGGAGTTCCACAAACTTATTTTGTTTCTATTGTCACTCTGGACTTATTTTATTATATGTAATAACAAATCTGGCTTTGTTCACCAATTTTACAAAGTATTTTAAGATTTTCTATCACCACAGTGACACCTGGTGTTGAAAGGAAAGTTGTTAATTGCTCAAAGGTAAAAGAGATTAATTTTTGTGGTACGGATTGTCTTAAACCAGCAGCACCTGGGGCTTTTCACCACTTGCTAACTTGGAAGAGAAGAAGGGGAAAAGGGAGGAAGGAAGGAAACAAGGAAGGAAAGATCTTCACAAGTATTAACTGAGCATGTTTTTTGATGTCCCCTGGTCATGGCTTCCTACATAGAACAAAATTAGTCAAATACTTCTGCACTGAAGAGTGATTCATGCATTAGCACAATTGCTTAGGTTATTTCTCAGCCCCAGAACAGTGACTTTTCAAATTCACTGGATTTAGAAAAGCTTAGGGTGTCTGTGAAAACAAAGCAAACAGAGAACTGAAAGATCTCAGTGCCTTTTTTTCTTCCTGAGTAGAAGCACTGACATTTTAAAATTTGTTTTAAGCAAAATTAAAGCATTCCTTTGTATGCACATGTGAGTGCAGGTATATACATATGTTTCAGTTTCAGCTAAAGAAACTGTTAACTTTGTGGTTGTATACAGAAAAATGCTTCAATAATTCCTAAGTAGAATATACAATCAATGGATTTATATCTATATATACAGTTTTGTCTGTAACAGAATTCCTGTGTGCTAGCATACATAAAATATGAGCATCACTAATAAACAGCAGCTGGAGTATATAGCAAGTTGGATCTTTGTGTGGAATATCTTTAAGGTGTTTTTGGCACAACTTCCAGGTCTGTCTTGACCAACACTTTCCCAGATGTGTAGGATTATGGGATATATCTGTTGGAATCTCTCAGGAAAGCACTTTAATTCACAGCCACACCTGGGGTGGATATTGCAATCAGCTCCCATTTTCCATTTACAATTTTCCTACCTCGTTCATTTTAATTTCTCTGTTTTCTCCCTTATCACTTAATATATTTTCCTCATTATTGGCATCTGGGCTGTGTGTTCTAACACAAACACCGAAAGACCAAATCAAGATTAAAAAAAAAGAGCAAAAATATTCCCATTTCAGATGGAAGAGCAGATGGAGCTCTTGGCACTTCAGAGGATTCAAATTGACCCTCTGCACCAAGCTCAGGGAAGACAGACTGTCACTGCTGACTGGAAAACACTAAAGAGACCTGTTTTCCCATCGAATATACAGTAGCATTTTCTAATTCTTTAGCTCTAAACTGTGCATGGCCATGAACGAGCAGCTGATTTTTTCAGTTTAGACTCTTTCATATCTCATGGATGCTCTTACTTTTACATTTAAATGATTGTTCTGAATTTTCAGATCTAATTTTGATTCTACTAATTTCTTATCAGCACCTGAGAGGGGCTGTGATTGAGGGGTGACTATGCCTGCTTCTTCCTCCCCCCGCCCTTTCCTGCTCCTTCTTGGTAATTTTAGCAGCCACATCATCATCATCCAGGGATTAAAACACTCTGAACAGAAAGGGCTAGAAGCTCAGCTGATGCAAAAGAATTAAATTCTGCCCAGAGCAGCTCATGATCTGGCCTGAATTATCAAAGCCAACCTATGAATGTTTCCAGAATAACCATCTTTCCCCAGGTGGTGTGCACTATGTTGGTTGCCTATATTTGATATTAATACAAATGAACCTTGAATGAGATTTTCTGAATGTTTCATGCTATTCCATTTTGGCTACAGCATTGTTTCGTTAGACTGATGCAAAACACTCACTATGAAATTTAACTAATAGTAGATTTCTAAATGATCTCAGGGAATTTTATTTTTTTTATTTTATATTTTTTTTTCCTGAAGGGGAGAAGAAAAATTATATTTGAGATAAAGTTTTTCCTGAAGAAATCGGGCAGATTTATACAAGTAGTATAAATGTTAGGAAAATGTATATCCTCTTAAAGGACATCAAAGATTCAGCTAAGACTAGAAGCTGAAAGACAGACATACACCAGAGTCATGCTAACCCCTCAGGTAAGTCAGATTCTGGCAGAGTCCAAGAGACTTCCCCAAGACATTTCCTACTTTGCTACCTCCATTTTACTCCTGTTTCTGATCAAACTCTGTCCATTACCTTTCTGCAGTCACATTCAGGAAAAAATCTGTCCAAGAAGTAAACAGAAGTTTGGAATTTTTTTCAAATTTCACATTTTTTATGTGAACAAAATGGTGCCGCAGGTGCATGACCAGCCCACCTAACACTGCTTTGTTTTACTAAACCCGAGCAGAGGAATGAATAAGCACATCTACATGGGAGGTTCAGAAAGAGTAATACATTACTAATATTTTAGGAAGGTCATTCCATGAAATGACCTCTGCTAAATCCAGAATGGTAAGAAGTACACTGTGGCAATGTGGGAATTGCCAATGCTGTGAGAATTTTAATTCTCCTTTCACACAATGTACAACTGAGAATGGACACACGAGTTGGTAATTATGTGACTGTTGTTCATAGGCAGGGAATTCTTCTTTCAGGAAAGACAGGCTGAGCACAAGAATAGTGCTCTGAAACACTGTTTAGCTTATGTCATTTCAAGAAAAACACCACAGAATGAAGAGTTTTTGCTTTCCGGGTATTAATTTCTTGAGAAATCTATCTTGAGAACTGGGGGCAAGTTGCTGTATTCTAGACATTATTTTTAGAAGAATTTTTATTAATGTTTCTAAAGAGAAGGTAGACTCCAAAGACATAAAAATGTTTCTCCCTTTCCTCTGTGGAAAGGAACTCTACCCAGGAGATGCCAAGAATTCTCTTCCCAGACATCACTCTTGGAAGCAGAAGCCTTTCACTTCTTTGTCCACTCCCTCTCTTTTCTGTAATGGAAGTCTAAATAATCACTGAGCTAATTTTAAAAAGAACTCTGACAAAAGCCCACCCATCTCACTTTCTGTGCCATGTTGCATTATGCCGTGGTGGATGTATTATAAGAGAGACTTATATATGATGGCAATACTTCTGGCAGGAGCTGCAGGGCCTCATCGTACAGAGCCTCCTAAAGGAAAGCTGCAGATATAATCTAAAATGTGCTGAGATCCCTCATGAATGCAAAATTAAAAGCCAGAGCTGTTAAAAAATATTTGTCCCTATATTTTGCTGAAACTAGGATAAAAAAGAAAAATCAGTCAAACTATTACATGCATAACAAGCTGAATGTGGTGCTTTTATTAATAAAACACTAGCTGTTGCTAACATAGGCTGGATTCCACATGGACTGAAAGTATAAACTCAATATTCGACAAGCAATCCCACTCTATGTGGATTTAAAAAATAACTCAGTTTGATCATGTGCCCTTATATTTCTCCATAAGAGTGGCAAAACCAGACTAGCTTCAAGTAACATTTCCTTTTTAAATAGTTACTTTTCAGTCTTAAAAGGACATAAAAGCATCTGAAATTATGAACATCATTTGCCACTCAAATATATTTTTGTGCCAGGTTTTGGTATAAAGCAAATTTTCAGCTAAGTGACAAACCAATAAATATGTAGGCTTACAGTAGCTCTTCTGAGAAACTGAACTTCAAAGAGTGTCTTTATAATACTAACAAAAATGTGCTAATTTTTATGCTTATTTTTCTTTCTTAGTTTGTTCCTCATGGTTAGGAAGTTGATCGTTCATTTTTCTACTGCCATTCACACCAGCTGCTATAAAACAGCTATAAAAATACTCCCAGTGCAGATCTTGACCGTAGATCACTGTACCTAGACCCAGCTGCAGATGGATGGAGCAGCTGGTCCAGAGAGGTGCTGTTCCTGACTCCCACACACACTTGGTCATGATGCATGAAGCAGCACAGTTGCTCCCCAGCCACAATTCCCATTCAGTCACAGATTTATGAAGTAATGAGCCGCCTACCAGAAAAAAAACAAAACCAGCAGCTCTCCAGCACACTTTAAACAAACAACCAAGAATATTCCATAATTATAAATAACTGCAGCTCAGCCATCAGATGAATTGCTAAAAGTTTTTTACATAACTTGTTAAATGGGAAGCAAATACAGTACAGCAAGGAAAGAAGGAAATGTGCCTATGTAGGGAGTTAGCAACACAAAAATTGGTAATTCTTTTTCAGAATACATTTTTTAACATCACTGTGGTGGTTGATGGGGATGTTTTGCAATGATTTATGAATATTTCATGTGACCTGGCTGTTCAATAATTATTGTGTGAACATGCCAGCTTATCCTGACTGCAGCTATAAGAGAAACAAGCAGGAAGAAAGAAGAATGGTGAGAGGTAAGACATGGAGTCCTTAGTAAATGCCAATATGCTGTGAAGAGACAATAGACAGCCTATAACCTGTGAGGATGCAAACTCCTGACTCCAAGGCAATTGATGCTATTTTTTACTAGCCTGGGTAGAGGGGACCACCAAGAATTAATGGGCAAATAATCTTTTCAGAGGCGAGAATTTCTTGCCAGGTGTTTGGACATAGTCCCTTTTTGAGGTATGTATGGAAAATAGACCCGTCCAATGCACAGCTTGAGGGGATGGGATTTTTGGTAAGGAGGGCATGGATAAGGCTTATTGTTCTAAAATTATCTTCCTCTTTGTGTTTTGTTTCCAGTTTTAAGCTGTTAATTTAAGAAAACTAGATACTGCAGCTACCAGACCTGTGGTGTTTTCAAGTTACTGAGCAGCGACTCTCCTAGATGTATCCTGATGCTGCATTAAGGCATTGTGCTCATGGAAGATGCTATTCTTTTATCATGTCTAATACTAGGGTTTCCATGTAAAAACAACCCAAGAACAAGGCAGAAAAAAAAAAAAACAACAACCCAACAACCAGTACACCATTCAAGCAGCACTTGATCTGGACGCTCCAGTTCCCAGAGGGGCACTATGGTGCGCCCCAGAAACTAGAGAGATGCAGCTTGCTTTCATCAGCAATCACAGTCTCCACAAGGCAAGAATTGCAATTGTCTATCCAATTTGATCTGCTGGCTAAATGCAGGAAATCTGTAGGAAGATAACAGCCCATCACACAGCAGACAAAGACTGGAAATAGAAGCCTAAGAGTTAAAGTCATAAAATATGTAATTGCAAAAAGATTTATCTACCCTACTGTCTCTTTCAGAAACTTAATATTATTTGACTTTGCTTAGTATTGTTTAGTGCTGATAAGAACTATACTCACAGCTTCAAAGACCCCTCCCTCATGTATGCTATTTGTTTGTTACTACAGATGCAATATTAAACTGTATTATTTATGTTCTTTTCTACCAATTTATCTTGGAAAATCAGTCACTGATCTTAAAGCTTAAAAATATTACAAAAACAGTGGCTGATTTTATTTGATGTGAGTTACCCTTGAAAGGGCAATTTCAACCCTTTAGGTCTCTCTTCTTCAATGAGCAGAAATAATTCAATGACTTGTCCTGCATCAGCAGGGAGATGGCTGCATTATCTAACAGGCTTCTTCCTTCTTGAACTTGTAAAATCCTATCAATGCCAACAGGAGTTTCAATTGTGTAACAAGGCTAATGTATTTACAGAAAGTCAAGATAATGGAAATAATGAAATCTAGACTGAGTAACTCAGATTTTAATAAAATAATTTGTTGATTCTTTTTTTCCCAGGCAAACATTTTCTCTTCTGTACTCAACAGCTCTCCTCGTTGACTTTGTCCTCTTTTTTGGAGGGCTCTTGTATGAATGTAATCCCACAAGAAATTAAGCATGGCCATATATAAACTGATTAGTTAAGCAAGGCTTGACAGCAGGGGCTTTTATGCACAGAGACTGAAGGGAATTTGGGACAAAAGTCCAAACTGTGACCTTCCCAGGTACTAACATGTCAGCGTATAGGAAGTGAGAGTACACCCTACCCCAGAGGAGCCCGGAGTGAAGTCCTCCTTTGATCTTTCCCTGCTCCCACAGAATTCATTGACCTTGCTCATTCCATTAACACTTTATCATGGTGAGGGCTATCCAATACAGTAACATGGGAAACATAAGGGGTTTACAACTATCCCAGCCTGAGCTACCCATATCTAGGCAGAGGACAGCTAATTTCATAAGGTGATAACATTCTCCAACCTGTCTTCTTCACAACCTGTTTGAGAACAAGAAAGTTGATTTTAGAGGAAGTAACAGTTGGAAGAATCTTTTTTGAAACATTCATGTTACGTGCTCTTTGATATTAGTGAAACATCACTGATAACTCAATGTGATCATACAGATTTGTAAAACACTAAAATACTATAAAAAATCAGAGTCTGCTGCTTTGTGACCTCTCTTTTCTCAAGCAGAGTGACACTCACCTGTCCACAAACGCAACATGAGTTTTACGTTTGTTTTCTGAAGTGCTAGCTCAAAATCTGTGATTTTTCCCTGGATTTTTGTGTGCTGCCAGATGGGATGCTTTGAGTGCTAAAATGTTGGCTATGAGCATCCCAGCATCACTTCCTGTGAAACATTTTTGGACCCAAGTTTATTTCAGAGGCATGTGAACAGCAAATATCTCCAGAGGAAAGCTTATTAGTATTGTGGCATTTCTGAACCTGCCTCCCTGCAGCTCCTGAGCAGTGTGTGCACTGGGCTTTTTGTGGAACAGCATCATTTTCCAATGGCTCCAAAGAATGCCTTTTTGTGCTGTGGTGGCTCACCT
Source organism: Hemiprocne comata (assembly GCA_020745705.1). Taxonomy (NCBI): domain Eukaryota; kingdom Metazoa; phylum Chordata; class Aves; order Apodiformes; family Apodidae; genus Hemiprocne; species Hemiprocne comata. The sequence continues at coordinate 90,051,303 of CM036588.1, forward strand.
ACTTAATAATGGTAAATGGTTGTATAATCATTAACCAACAAATATCTGTTAAAGTAAAACTGAAATACGGAAAAACAGATGTTGTTTTCTGTGTTTAATGAAAAGGGCTTATGCATCCTCATACCTTATTGTCTGACCTTTCTCAGGTTTGGACCTTATGTACCAGACAGAGGTATTTACTGCATAATCCATGTATTTGAATACAGTTTACAGAATTACCCAGAATACATTTGGAAAAGCAAAACAACAGCCCTTGGCAAATGTGGCAGTGAGTAAAGGACACCTGAGAGCTGCAGATCCCAGAATGCAACTGCTCACATGCTCAGTCATCCCCTGGAGGCATATTAAAAGTTTTACACTCGACAAGAAGCTAGAATGTTTCATTTGGTTCAAAATTTCACAGCAAGGTGAAAAGGAATAAATATCACCCCCTCACCAGTAGTAACAAAAATAGGAGTTTTAGCCACTATTAAAACAGTTTTCCAGATAGAAACAGTTTCTGACACATCTGAAGTGAATAGCAGCTATTGATGGTTGAATAGAATAAGTATTTAACCCATAGGGGTAATAGTTCATGTGAAATGGTGGGAAAAATACTGCAGAAATGGGGAGCACAAGCTAAAACTTCTGTTTTCAGAGAGAGCAAATCACCTTAGAGATAGCATTGATGTCATAGTAAAGCGAGCTGCAAGGCTATCTTTGAAGGTATTTGAGTCCATTTTGCTGGTGGAACTCAGGTGATTAACCCAGGACAATTTTATCTTAAGACAAGTGATTTTATAGCCTGAATGAAATTACTCTTTTATGGTAATCAAGCCTTCAGCAGGGTCATCATTCTTTGCCTGTGACCCAGTCACCACTGGAGAGGAAGAGTATCATACTGGAGAGGCAAGAATAGGAGTAAGAACAGCAGCTGCCATAATCTTACTTCAGCACTGAGGACAGTATGTTAACACTAGTGCAGGAGAGCAATATCTCATGAGGGACTCAATCCACTGCTATAATTTCTGGTATTACATAGCAAAGTCATATAGATATGCTAAAATTAGTGCCATTGCTATCAAAACTATATTGAAAAAGCACACCTCCACCCTCTCCCTTATTGTCCTATAGGAAACCAACACCTTTCCTTTCAGGGGAAGTCTATCTACATGATTTTGGTCCTCCTTGTATTGGCTCAGATAAAAGGTTCATCCAGTTTAGTAATTTGACTCTTACAGTAAACAGCAACGGATACTCAGGAAAGAATAAGAGTAGGTCACATGTAGAGCACTCCCTTCCTTGTTATGCACTTCTAGTTTCTGATAATTTAGATGTTCTGCATCTTGTTGGATGAAACACACAACTTTATTCTGTTTTGATGTAAAGTAGTGCTTTTTGTTTTCAGCTTTTTGTTTGCTTGCTTGTTTTTAATCTGTTGCCAGTAAATTTCACTGTTTTCCATCATTGTACTCTGTTTCACCATGGTCCACAGATACAAACATGACAATCTTCCAACTGTACCAGCTGCTTTAATGAAAGATACAGTCTCTGTGCAAAACTTGGTCTGCCATTGGCTGCTTTCTTGTTCTTGCATTCTGAGATATAATGATTAATCTACTCTATATGCTTTACTCAAACAATCAATGGTTTCATACACCTTATCATATTCCCTTACAATTGCCCTTTTCTAGAAGAAGAGTCCAGATCTAGCCTCACTTCAAATGGAGAGAAGAAGAAGGAGTTACTGGTGTAGCATCTGAGATTCTTAGTGAAGTTGGTGAAGAATATTTCAGAGAAGTATTTATTCTTGGAAATGTCAGTTTGCAGAAACTTAGTATTTTTCCAAAAACATTCCAGTCTTGAAAAATCTTTAGTAAGAGGTTTCTCAAGCCAGGGTAGGTTTTCTGGCCAAAATCTAAAGGGGAAAGGAGGGAATAGCTGCACATCCTTTAGCTGTTGGGATGGGTGAACGAAGAAATGTGAATATCATGAACGACCAATATTTAGCACTGGAGTGTTTATACTAAGTTAAAGAAATGTTCACTGGACAAGTAGTTTGTAATTTATCCAGGAATGAAGAATGAACCAGTAGAGTGGTATGTTGAGCCCACATATTTTCATACTTGTGGAATTGCCCTACTCTCCCTGGCACAATGTCCTCCATTCTCCTTCACCCCATAGCCCTTTTCCTAAGACTAGCAATACAAAGAGACTGAAAATTGTAAAGTAAGAATAAATTATTATCCATTTTCAAGTCCTTTTACATTACCTGTGCGTTGCTGCCTGAAAATCAAAGAAATTGCTCTGAAATTATAACCACCTTTGTCACTGAACAGTGGCTTGAGCTACGTCAGGACATCAGGCTCTGTCTTTTCTGAATTCAGTTTCAACATTTTCTTTCAGAGGAGAGGCAAGTGAGAACAAATTCATTGTTTATCATTTGGGAAGCTAAAGACTGAGGTATCTAAGGGTAATTTCTGTTGAAAGACAGTTTTTGGGTTGTATGCCACAGTTCTCAGATACTCAGCACACTGCTACTTATTTTGTATAAAGTCAGGTGTAGTGCTAGCTATCATTGAGGTTGTAATACTTAACATTGCATTTCTTGGCTCAGTTAAACATTTCAGGGAAGATGCCACTGTCTGCAAAAAGTGCAGAATCAAGTATTTGTACATGGAACTAAATCCTGAGTACATGTTTTACTTAACCTTAAAGAGTTTCAAGATTTTCTTGTTTTGCTAAGTTTAATACTGACATTTTTTCAAAAGAAACAACCAAGACTGAGCCTTCCAAGGCTTCCAGTTTCCTCATCTCCAGCCGAATTCCTGATGAAAAGTAGCTCTGAATAGCTAGGGTGTGTATATGGTGCACATCAGGGCAATACAAAACACTACCTAGAGTTGTACAGCAATATTAGCAATACAGCAATTCCTAGTCAATAGTAACAGCACTGCTGTTCCGAGCACCAAGGCAGACTGCTACACCATTTCCAGCCCTGGACATGATGTGGGTAACTCCATGGAGTAGCAGAGGATTTCTCTAACCCACCAATCTAAAGGCATAACTAAAAAGAAGTATGCTTTGAAAAAGCTGCTCATTTTTTCCTTCATGCAATTCTCTTGCAGATTGGAATAGACTTCTCTCTCCATCCTACTGCTAGGGAGGCAAGTGAGCTTCCAGTGAAGCTGAAAGTGGAAAAATCAGTGTCCAATCAGTGTTCTTACCATGTAAGCACCATGTATGAATACAGCTTGAAACAAATTTACCTCTGCTGTCAGGTGGAAGAGATAGACTTGCTTGTGTTGATGTAGCTATATGAGAAAGAAGCTTAAATTGTCACTTTTCTCTACCATTCAGTATCCGTGCTGGGAAGAGAGCTTATTATCATTATGAAAATTACTCTCCTGTGCATTGCAAAATGGATAGTAGCTCAGCTAAAGCATGTTGTCATTGCTGAACTAAAAATGACAAATTTCACAAAATCATATTCAATGTCAGTTTCTCCTTTGTTCTTCAATTTTTGTAATCTGCAAGATTAATCTCCTGGTTAAACTACTTAACAGCTACAGCACTTAGAGCTTTATTGTTTTTGCATTATCTAACCCATCAAAACCAAAGCCAAAACACAGCCACCCAGGCCAAATATTTGACAGGGTGTGGCTAAGAACAAGTTTTTCTTTGTGAATAAGGAAACATTGATGTCAGGTTTTAATTAAGACTGGATATTGTACTGCCAGTGACAAAAATATTAGTTTATTAGTGACAGTTAAAGCAAAATGTCTCCTCTTCTGTACTTTACTGTTGGGTAATGTGGGGAATAAAGCATGTACCCTTGTTTTATTTATACCATATATCAATGTCCATGGTTCTCCATGTTGCAATGAGTTTATAAAACTGCAAAGTCAGGTGAAGAAAGCCCCAGAATAATGAATGGTACTTTCAGTCACAAATGTACTCTGAAAAATGACCAAAGATACAGAAGAAATCATACATAGACAAAAAATGTAAAAAAAATAAATAAATTGTAAATTATTTAAAAATCACTAAAAATATATTTTTAACCTGGTAAAAAGACGCAGTTCTTCAAGAACCATAGATTTAAGACCTTTCCAGGAAGATAATGAAACTGATTTTCACTACTAGAGTGGTGGTGTGGGCCCCATCCCTGAAGGCATTCAAGGTCAGGCCTGATGGGGCTCTGAGCAATCTGTTCTAGTGTGAGATGTCCCTGCTTATTGTATGGGAGTTGGATTAGATGACCTTTAGAAGTTCCTTCCAACTCAAGACAATCTATGACTCTGTGATTCCATGATTCTACTACGTATATGTCACTTGTAACTTCTGTCTTAATTAAATTTTCTCAGTGTAATGAAAAATTTCATCTTTACTCTGGAATCAGATGCTTCCATTGAATCAGATGCATTACAGAAGGCCAACTAGATTAGATCTAGATTTTCTTTGTCTCAAAAATCAGATATCTTCTCAACAAACCAGTACAAACAATCTACCTTAAACTCACTTTTTATTCCGGTTTCAATTGTACCTTTCTATGCTTAACTCCTTATTTTACAGTTTGTTCTACAGTCTTTCCTGCTTTTAAGGTGAGGCCAGCAGCCCCCACCAGTGCTTGCAGCAGCCAAATGGAGAGAAGTCCTGGCCCAACCCTTTCTCTGCCTGAGACTTTTGCAGAGTTCCTACATTATTTGCTTTGTCTGTGACTCCAGTGGTTACCTCCGAAATGGAACTTCCCTTCCTTTCAAGAAGGTTGGGAAGAGATTTACAACAGAGATTAGTAGCACCCTGTAAAGTACTTACACAAATAGCTGCATACATGCACTTACATGCACACACCCAGTTTTTTCATTGACATTTTACAGCTTTTTCAAACACTCTTAGAAAGCATGAGATTTCTATATTTCAATATTTCTTCTCAGGCAACATGTCTTTCTGTGATTATTCATGAGGTTGATAGACATGTCTAATTGGGTACCAAAGAGTCTCTGATAAAGGTTCTGCACAGCCTATAGGAAAGGAAACATAACTTGCAAGCCATTTATTGCTGTGCTGAAGAAAAACACTCTGATGCCTCCTGATTGTACATGATACCAATTATTGCCTTTGCAAAAAGAGGCAAAACTTGAAATTCAAGGTACTTCTATATTAGAAAAGACATGAAAGGAGGCAGAAGGAATAAATGTTGCAAATGTAGCTGTACTGGGTAAAGCTGCCCTCTCCACTAAACTTGTCTGCAAAAAACCACCTGAGATAAGCTTCATTATCTTTCTATAGACACTTTTCTAACACAGGTGGCAGTCACTTAGGTAACCAGCAGATGAAGGGTTTGCTCAAGGTCAAGCAGAGTCTGTCAAAGTCACTGCTAAACCCTGTAAAAAAAATTACATTAAAAGCCTCCCACAAAAAAAAAAAAAAAAAAAAAAAAAAAAAAGAGGTTATTTTTTCCTTTACAACATGCAAATTTTCTCAGAGGACAGTTACTTTTTTTTTTTTCTCTCAGTTTTTCCACAAAAAGCGTGAACAAATGTTTGATTTTTAATTGTGATTTTTAAGGCCCTGTATTTTTCATGTCTTTCCAGTGTTTTGTGTGGACAATACTGCTTTCCTCTTAGCTGTAGGCAGTGCCAGTAGTGGAATCTGGAAGTACTGATTTCCAGACCCTTGCACTTAAGCATTTCATTTCATGCTATGATATTTCAGAAATATTATGTTAAAAAAAAAAAATAATCTCCCAAATCACAGCTCCAAATTATCTACATAAAGCAAACAGAAATGTAGATACTGGATTATGTCCAGGACTCCTGGTTTCCTGTGACACTTACAAGACAAAAGTTAGAGCAGCATGCTGCATAAAGATACCGGGCCTTTCCAGCACCCATAGACTTTCTATGTCTGCAATGCCATAGCTATAGAATTAGCTGTCAGACCCAAATTATCTCTACTGCAGGCTGGACTGCCCAGTTTGCAAGGCCATAAATCAAGGATATTCCCCGGAGACAGGGAAGGGAAACACCCCCACAAACCTCTTGCCTCAGCCTCTTCCTTCCTGGGGTTCTCTCTTGGGGGCCTCCTCTGCACCCAGTTTGATACACATCAGCCATTGATGATCTAAGGGAAGAGAGACCAAGGATAGATTAAAAAGTGTTATTCCAATCAACATTTTAACATTTGTGATGCTTTGTTTATTTGGTGGAAGAGGAATAGCATGCCTTCAGAGCTGACCCTTTTAAATAACAACTGAAGATACTCTAGGAGCAAAGACATGCTAGAACTGAAATCTTAATTTAAATATTGCTGAACTGTGACCAAATCAGGCAAAAACTTCAGATACAGACCACTACATTCAGAAGCAGCTCAACCAAATCAGCAGAACTGAATTCACATCTGGTTTGAGCCAGGTCCAAAATAAGCGGCTTGATCTTACATCTCATTACTTGATATTAATCTTTGTTGATCCTCTCATTAATAGAAAGGCAGCATTTATGCTCCCTTTTGATTTAAATTTTTCTGGCTTCAGAAAAATTCTAGGGTTTCATGGGAGGGGGGAAAAATATGTGTGTCAGGGAGGGGGACTCTTGCATTTCTGAGGAATCACAGTGAAAAAGAAAATTTTCTTCAGAGTTGGAAACCTGAACATACATCCTGGTAGGAAGGGAGATGGCAGCTGAAGTGCTACAGCACCATCTCCTGGAAGTCATACATTTCTGAATTTCTAAAACCAATTTAATACACAGTCACAAAGACAGATGAAAATTCATAATCAAAACTTGGGGTAAATTTAATACATTTCTCTTTACAAAAATACTGTAACAAAATATGGAGCTGATAGAATAGATTCCTCTTTCTTATAATCTGTGCAGATTTTTTTTTCTGTATAGGAGATGATTGACATTGGGCAATACTTACCCCCTAAAATCAAGCATTTGATAGTAAATCATGAGAAAATGGGAAATAATAAAATTTGACAGCAGAATTGGTTAGAAATTTTCCTTCAACAAAATAAGTTGGTTAGTTTTTCATTGTCAATGGTGAGATAAATAATAATAAAGGTATCTAACTAATTATGCAAAAAGCATTAGAAGTAGTCTTTGAGGTTTCATGAATTTTAAATTATCAAGTTCTGATGTCCTAAAATCATCTTTCTAACCTGAAAGTATAAATTAGCCTTTAAGAAAATGTGATAGTTACTGGGTAAACATGTCTTCTAAAAACAAAATACAAATGACATACCAGTTTTCTGTCATAAGAGTTCTTGATGAGTTCTTCCCAAATACCTACTGTTTTGGGGGTTTTTTAGCTGGCCATAGTATCACTCCATGCAAATTTTTCCTGAAATCAAATGTTTTCTTCTACATTAAAAGAAAAATTTCCCACTCCTGCTGAGGATGTGACTCCTCAACTTACCATGCCCTGGTTATTTCCCATTCTGGACCTTTTCCCAGTGTGAATTGCCCATAGCTTCTCTCGGCTACTCTTGTAATATTCACCTGAAGTAATGTTGACTCTAGCTGTATATAGGATGGTGCAGAGCACAAGCTGCAGTCTAAAGGCACCTGAGTAGGCAATTCACAAATAGGATTTAGTTGTTCAGCTCTGTTTTCAGTTCAAATATTTTGTGTTGGGACAAGACCTTTCCTTACTCTATTTTGTTCCACATTAATTTTATGTATAGATGAGTTGACCCCATTTTGAAAAGAGTGAGAAATACTGAGCTTAAGAAATAGAATTTAGGTGATGCTCTGCATTAAATAATAATTCAGAGAGCCCTGGAAAGAGGTTCCTTTCGCTACAACTCCGTTCAGCAATATTGATGAGCAAAACAGGCATTCAAGTGCTCTCAAGAGGCTTTACAACAATTTGCCCTAATGTACCACTGCTGCAGCGTATTTTGGGGTTTTTTTACACAGCATTCTTCCCACTTTTCTGCCTGCTCTCTGCAAGAAGCCGTGTCTTGTTGAGACACATCCAGAAACAGCTTATGTTTTTGTCGCATTCAGATTTGTTTGAAATTCTCAGTGGGAAATACATCATCAGCCAAGTTGTGCAGTTTCGGGCCTCTCGCTCCATCCTGTGGCAGCGCTGCTACTTGCAGCAGCGCTTCCAGGCTCCCCCAGGGCGGGCTCCCGCCAGCCGGAGCCCGGCAGTCGGGCAGAACGCAGGGCAGCAGCTTGCTGCACAAATCCACACAGTTTGCAAAACCTCTGAGTAGCGCCGCATGGTCTTTAACGCCATTGGCACCCTGTCTATAAACGCTGCACCTTCTCTCTGCAGTGCCTCTTGTAGCACGTGCCTTGCTGTTACGGCTCACTTCAGTGTGCCAACTTGGAATATCATCTGGGTGCATCCCCTTATGGCCAGTGAACAGCCCCCAAACGACATGAGAAAAACACCTCAGAGGATGCAAGGGCTTCAAATTTTGCTCCTCTCAGTGTGTCTGATCCCAGCTAGTTCCACCAAGAGAGGAACTCGAACTGACCACACAGAGAGTTAATACAATAGTGCATTGAACATGGAAAGTAAATTTCTGTGTAGACAAATAATGAAAAAAAAATCACATTTAAAGATAGCATTTAGCACTGGGCTTTTCCAGAATTATTCCAATAATGAATGAATCATGGCCAAACACTGAAGTCTTGTTTCATATTAAAAAATAGAACCATAGAAAAATAGGATTAGAAGGGACTTCAGAAAGCTACTGCTGTATGATCAGTTATGCCTGATAATTATACCCTAGTTATACTTTGCAATTATATATATACACACTATACCTATACTTCCTACTGTCCAAGCAACCTCTTCCACTGGTTCACAACTTATCTCAGTAAGCTTTCCCAGTGTCTGATATTAATGTCTCCTGTTTTTCTTTGGTTCCTTTGTTTTTCATCATATCCCTTCTGGATATAAAAAACAGATTATCCCTTTCTTCTCTGCACCAGCTCTCTACATGCTTGAAGTCTGTTATTTTGTCTTTTGAGTTTCTTTTCTCTTTCTGCATTTGAAGTTGCCCTCCCTTTTCACTATTTATGTCCATGTTTCCTCATGCCTCATCATTTTTAGACATCTAATTCACCTTCCAGACTCTCCAGCTGGTCCACATGTTTCTTGTCGTATGGTACTCAGAAGTATGGTACTCAAAACTACCTAACCTGTAGTGGTCCAGCTGAGCCCTTACCAGCAAAGCAGAAAACTTTTGTTAGCAATCCTTCTGCCTTTTTTTTTTTCTTCTTTTTTTCTTTTTTTTTCCCCAGGTATGTAGGTGTCTGCTTCCTTATATGCTCTTCTGGTATCCATTCCTCAAATGTACAGTATCTTTTATAATAGTTATTTAAAAATCAAAAATGAATAAAAGCATACCCATCAGCTTGAAATCCAGAGTCTTCAGTTTTGCATGTGAGCTCTTCAAAGTCAAAGCACTCTCGTCCTTGAAACTGAGACTCAGTGCATGTCAGATATATTAAAGATCGACTTAGTGATGAACATTACAGTCTAAAAAGAAGCTAGAAACCAAACGGGCTGAGAATTTGGTTCTATTTAGAACAATGGCAAAATGCAGTAGGCCTGGGTGTTTATCCATCATACCTGGCTCAAAGGATTCGTAAGCTGAAGTGTCACGCTGGCATCAGCTGTAGATTACATATTTTTATGGTTTTTGTGAAATTCCAGAAGAAAGAATGTTGAAACACTGCACATTTTACATATCAAAACCACCTGGACAGATGTTACCTCAACTATTGACATTACATCATGACAGTTGAAATAGCATTGCATAAATCTCTGTAATACCCTTCAGGAGGGTCATCAATCATTTTTAAATGTGCATAACAACTGAAGTGTAAGATAGAGAAGGTATCGTTGCTCCTTCAGATGTAGGGATGCATGGCACTTAGCCTCAGCATTTTTAATGAACTCAATAATGAGAAAGTATAGTGGTATGATGATGGCCTTGATTTAGCACTCAGTTACATCTGATGATTTTAGTATTATGTTTTTAACAACTTTACTTGCAATGTTGCTCATTCTCTACTTTCTGATAGTTACAAAATGTACTTATTTTAAGATACAGTTTGAAATCACCTCCTGATCAGACATACATAAGGAACCTGGAAACATATAGCACTTAGTTTCCCATCTAGATAATCAGAATAGAGCTAAGTGAAAATTGAAGTGTTTTTTTTCCCTAAAAAGTTTTCTGAACTTTACAGACCACTATTTGCTTGGTTTAGGAACAGCAGAAGAGGTATTGCATTGTAAATGTTCTAAGGATCTTGCAATCTAAAACAGACTGGTAAAGAGTGGGGCTTTGGGCTACCTAATAAATGTACTAGGAAGAATATAATCAGATGGACCTATAGTGAGGAACAATATCAAAATAAAAACGACATGTCATTAGCTGTGCAACTTATTTCCCCTTTCTTTGCCTTGAAATTATTAGTCCATTAATTTCCCGCACATATGTGCCAGGGAGCTCCAAGCGTGCTGCTCTTCCCACACAAGAGAACCCTGCTGACCATGGACATATCTGACAGGACTGACAGGTCCAAAACCCCAGGTGCCACATGGAGACCACCCCTACATCATATATGTGTCAAAGGAGAGGTTTACTTCTGTGTACAGAGGTGACCTGACAGATCACTTTGCCAAGCAGCAGGGACAGGCATTCCTCCTCAAGAGGGTAGTTTGCCTTATGGAACTAAGGGTTCAGGAGATGGGATGGAAGAAAAAAGGATGCTGAGAAAAGGACACTGCAGCTCATGAAATAAAGTTGATGAAAATCATTGGTGTGAGAACTGAAAGTGCTGGAGCTCGGAAAGAGTTTAAGTAATTCACCCTCAAAGGGAGCAAGAGATGCTGGGAACACTTGCAAAATATACCCTCCCAGAGCAGGTGCTCCAGCCTGGTATGTCCCTCCTGGGTCCCCTCCTGGACAGGTAACCCACACCTCCAGAACTCTCTGGGAGCTGGAAATATATTAGATCTGTCTCTAGAGAAATGAAGCAGCTGAGTTTGATTGTGGAGGAGGACAAAGAGCCCTTTACTCCCCTGAAGGCAATGGTAAGGAAGAGGAGTTTTTGTTAATGTAAGTACTAAATCCAGGCTGAATGAGTGGGAAGGTCAGTATTGAGTTATTTGCCTTGGAAATGTGGGGAAAGAGACTAGACCACTTAGGGATAGAAAGTAAAACAGGGAAAGGTGGAAGTGAAAACTATATAACCAGATGACAGGAAAAGTGGGAAAAAAAAGGACTTACTAAAGGAAATTACAAATTAAGGGTTAAAGTGACTGAAGGGAGACCAGGAGAGGACAAAATTGAAAAATTCCAAAAGAGGACAGTGAAAAGGACAGTACTAAAAAAAGTGTTTTGTTAGGACTAGTGAGAGTTTCAGAGAACCTGAGGAGTGTCAATGACACAAAGAGGACATGTTGTATTAAATTAAAGACATATTAAACATTTGGGACAAGCTCAGAACAAAAACAGTAATTTGAAACAAAAAAGTTGCTGAAACAAGACAGACAGCAGGTACAGGAGTAGTTGCTTTTAAAAGCTGAATTAATGCTGCAGTTTTAGCAGGTTTGGGGAAATGTGGGAAAACTCCTGTTCCCTTTCTGCTTCTGATTGGAAAAGCAGGAATCTGATAGGACAGGCACAAGAAAAATGAGATTGTATCAGAAATTGTATTTAGAGTACAAACATACAAAATAGGAATGGGAGGAATTAGACTCAGGACATGACAACAATGTAAACTTAAAAATAAAACAAAACAGAGCAACAATTATTTTTCAGGAATTAAAATTTCTTTTTTTCTCTGCCTGCTGCCTATGAATAATGTTTACCAACAGGTACTCTGGTCCTTTGCCCAACTGTATAATCAGACCATCAATAGTTCTGCACTAACCAAAGCATTTAAAAACCTGTCAGACTTAAGCAGATGAAAATATTCTAATGCTCATCAAGAAGAAAAATACGACAGCAGGAAGAAAGCAGGAGAGTGGGTACTACATCTTGTTCTGGAAAATCTATCATACCATAAACCTAACTCTGATTTGATGTAGAAAAATAACCACACAGCAAGCTCGAAAAAATAAGCTTTGCCACTTTCTTACTTCTTCTTGCAATCTCCCCACATCTTCCTCTGTCATCACATCTCCAGCATTTAGATGATGGATGAAAGATCTGGGTGCATTTTTTAGAATTTGAGATTTTAAGAACCTCTCAAAGTACTTTGCTGAGGTTTCCGACTGAAATAATAATAGTCCGAGTCTTACACCATGCTGTTTAGCAGTAACTCTCAAGATTTTTTATAATACATCTGTTTAATTCTTTTTATTTTCTATCAACAAATAAGTAACACCTGGCTCACAGGTGGCTCTTTTTTGAAAGGACGTTTCTTTTAAAATATGATTGTAATAGCAGTTGACTAACAACCACCTACTCTGAAGACTACTGAAATTAGTATAAAAAAATCCCGGTACCACTAACCCCAGTGGCTTAAGTCAGACAGAACTGCAGCTTTCCTTTAGATTCCTCTCCATGTCTCCTGCCAAAAACTATTAACCTTGTTTTTCTTCATTTTCCTTCTGAAAGGTGCCGATGTAGGAGCTGCAGAAGAACAGGTAGGGAGTTTAGGTGCAGCCCTGGACATAAGCAGAGAGGCTGCTGCAGAGTCCAGTGGAGAAGTCCATCCCAGAAATGAGTGGGGCCCTGGACAGCCTGTTGTGCTTAAGAAGAAAGGTTTAGTCCAGACTGCTCATCTGATCTTAACCATGGTGGCTCAGAGACAGCCTTTGTAAGGGTTGGCTACCGCTTGAGAAATGCTGATTAGTAAAATGTGACTAAAAACCGTTTCAGGTCATCAGCTGACAGGGTATCACATTTTGGTTTAAAATTGTTTCAGCTTTGAAGTATTAAACCAGGGACTTACTTAAAAACCCCCTTACTCGTTGAAAGGTTGTGATCATTTAACCAGCAACAGATGGCAACAACAGAGAACTTCATTAGGAAATTAGAATAAAACAGGATTTAGAGAGTCTACAGGGCTATGGACAAGAGGGTAATAAGGCTGAGTAATTTCTGCTTGCTAGAGCTGACTCAGCAGTCAGCTCTTCCTCTACCTGCCCTCAAGGGAGCTTTGTCAAGACTAGAATCCCAACAGTAGATGCTTTTATCTGGGTCATAGTCTGGCTTTCCATTGAATATGGTTTATAGCAGAACCCAGAGAGCCAGGAAGCGTAATTTCCTAGAAATCAAATGGAGGAATTACAGAAAGGGAGGGTGGGCTGAGAAGCATGAGGGAATGCAAAGACTTCATAGAGGTACTAGATGTGTAGACTCCAAGAACAAAAAGCTGAGGTTTGCAGAAGCCCCAGCAAACGAAAAGGAACACATTTCTCCACAGGGAGAAAGCTGGCTGTGATCTAAGGTTGCTGGCAGATGGAGCTTCAGCCTCAGCTGGCAATCTATCAAGCTTTAAAAAAAAAAGTGGTAAACTGCCTTGGCGATGAGTGGGAAACCAACTGCAGTGCTGAGGGAAAAAAAACCCACATGCTCTGATGGCTAAGTGGTTCATGACCCCTGCTCGCAAAAGAAAAAGAAAAGTGGTAGTGGTTGGTGACTCACTTCTCAGTAACAGAAACATCCATTTGTTGGTGTGACCTAATGCTTATGGAGAGGTTCTGCCCAATTCAGAGCTATTGCACAAGTTTGCCAAGGCTCATTCAGCTGACACCTCCTCCGTGTGGCTCATTCATTTGAGAGCTAATGCTACTGCCCTAGGAACAAGCTAGAGAAAGCCATAAACAGCAAGGCTTCTGAAGTGATGAGGAGAGAATCAGAGCCTCAGCTGGTGTTCTTATCAGTCCCATCAGAGAGGGTAAAAGCCTGAGCAAGGACAGACACATCCTGGAGATAAATATATGGCTATACAGATGGTGCAGCTTAGAGGACTTGGGTTTCCTGAAGGGAGGAGGAGGTATTCATAATAGGGTCATAAGAGGGACGAGAAGGAAATGACTGAATCAGTTTTAGATATGTGTAAAGTATTTTGCCTTATATGATGCAGGATGCACATGTTCACTCTGAGATCTGGAATCTGGTGGGAGACAGACCTGTTGAAAGTCTCCAGGGTAATAACAGAAGGAGGAAAGGGCATCTTTGGGAAAGAAATATAGCAGGAGACAGAGAATGCAAAGCTGGGTATGTTTAATTTAATTTTAGTAGTTTCATAGTTAGGTATCTAATTTAAACTAGTCATGTAGGCTCATACTGCAATCAGATCCTTCCACCTGTCTTAGACTGCTATTTTAGGATTGGAAGAACTCTGTCTGGATGAGTCCTCTCTCTACATAGAATATGAAGGAAACCTAGATAACAAACTGTCTAAGATACTTAAAATCAGATTAAATTATTATCACTTATACTGTGAATGTTGAAAATAAAGTTCTGCATGGAAATCAAAACTCTTCTTGCTTTGATTCTGATAAAAAAGGAGAAAATTACTGAAAATAAGGAGAGGCAAGCAACTTAAGAGAGAATTATCAGTGAAGAGGTAGAACTGGTAATTCTTCAAAATGGAAGAGGAGACAGCAGTGGAAAAAAAAAACAGGGGGCTTCAGGAAAACATATTTTCATAACTCAAGAGAACTGATGAGTAGGACTCACTAGGAAATACAGCTATAGGAAAGAGGGTCCAAGGGAGATGGCAGTTTCTTAAATAAAGACACACGAAAGATGGACGGCAAAGTAAGCATAAGGAGGAGTTGCAACCATGGGGACTCATTTAACTTACTATTTTAAAGGATCCAATAATGTATTCAGCAGCCTTGAAAACCAGAACAGAGGAGGCTCCTTTCACTCTATCACAAGTTCCACCAGAAATTCTCCTTAATAACAAATACATAAACTTAACAGCAAGAGGCTCAACTAGAGTTACCTCTTCTGTACTTCACTCTTAAGAAATAAATGAATATAAAATACAAACTGGTCAAATTGCTACTGACAAGCATGAAGAATAACATAAACATGAGGTGGCAATGCCAGAAAGACCAAAACACAGGACAGGTTCAATACAGTTGTTACAAAACAGTAACAAGAAAAAGAGTAAAAAGAAATAATTCTGTAATTTTTAAAGCAGTATGATATAGTCTTCTGCATAATGGAAAGGGAGGGCTAAAGACAGATGTTGCCAACAGATCTGAAGAGTTTTATGTTTTTTTGGCTTTAGTCTTCACTAAGTGTGATTAAATAGCTAACACAATGAACATCAGCATCAAAGAAGTATGAAGTCAGCTGGGATAGAAAAAAAGCAACTCAGAGGCTAAGCAAGGTAAATATTTTCATATAATTTGATACGCTTTTCTAATTGTCCTCAGAGGACCCAGGACACTCTCTAGGGCAGTATCAGAAAATCTAGTCATTATGGAGGATATCTGGGCTCCAGAAGACAGAAAAGATACAATACAGTGTAACATACAGAGAAAAGGAATCCTCAGTCATTTATAGACCAGTGGAGCTTAACTTCAGCTCTAGAATGACACTGGAATCAATAATAAATGCTGTATGTATTTGATACATGGATTGTAAAATAAAAACACTGTCAAGTCCATTGAAAGGCCTTTTAATGACAGAATAAAACTCTGTGTGAATAGGAAAGAAGAAATAAGAATAATGCACGTTTGATTTTTACACTTTTGACTTCATTTTCTATCCCGGTTTGATAAATAGTTCAGGAATATGTGGTTAAAATAAATGTATGCACAGAATTAAATGAGAAGTTAATCCCAATGTTAAGCAACATCAAGCTGGGAAGATGCCTAAAGATGAGATCTGTACGGTTCTGTGGTTGGTCTGGTAGTCTCCAGTGTCCATATGAAATAACTTAAGACAGCAGAACAGAAATATGTTTCTGAAATCTGAGGTACCAACCTGGAATTGCAAATTGCAGGATTAGAACTCAAAATGACTCAAAATGAGAAACTGAATAAATGAGATGCAAAAAAATGAGGCACAATTCAACAAGGCTGTGTGCAAAACATGGCACTGTAAAAAATAAACGAAGGTGAAATACAAATATGTCAGGAAATCAACTGATTACATAGATGGATGTTGGCATACATTACAAAAGGGCTAACATCACACTGGTAATAATAAGCAGGTGTCCTGTATGGAGGACAGGCAATGGAATCCCTTTCACTTCAAACAAAATACAGCTTCAGCCAGAGCTCTGTTCTACATGTACTGCTGAAAAATAAGGCACTTTTAGGGAGGCTCCAGAGGTCAGTGACAAATCTAATCAGAAATGTGCAGTTTAAGACCTAGCAAGGAAGTGAATGAATTGGTTGGTGTTTTTTTAAGTGCAAAGAGGGGAAGTGAGGGAGAGACTTAGAAGTCGTTTTCAACTATATAAAAGTTTATTGAAAAGGGGAAAGAAATGTGAGGTACTAGTTGTTTTGAAGTTTCTTTTCTAATGCAAACTGGAGACAGAACAAGTACTGCGAGTTTAAATTGCAGTAGTAGAAATCTGCATGAAGTTTTCTGACTGTAAGGAGATGGAAATACCAGGTTACCTTGCCAGTGATGATTATAGAATCCTAAAAGTTTGTAGATCAGGTTAGGCAAACACTTTTTATACATAGTAAGTAGGTAGGTAGGTAGGTAGGTAGGTAGGTAGGAGGGTAGGTAGGTAGGTATTTTGCCTTAGGTTTAGATAGTTTTGATTACTTCTTTTAGGCTCTTTCCTACACACTTTCTCTTTACTGGATCCTATTCTCTCTTTCTTCAGGAACAAAAATTATTCAGAGCAATTTTAGTATATTTTTATTGCTTCAGTCCTGTTGTTGGTTGCTGCAAATTATATCAATTTTGACAAAGATAAATGTGGAGAAGAGACGTTGAGATTACTGTCTGCTCTGGAAGTGTGCAAGGTCTGTGATGGACATAACTACTGCTCCTTTGAGAAACTTTCATCTCACTTGCAGATGAGATTCACTGTAAAGCATGTGGTTATTCCAAAGAAACTGCGTTATCCATGAGCCTAGAGTTAGAGAGCTATTTTTAGATATCCTTGGTTTAAGCTACAGTGTATCTCAAAGGCTTTGAAAGCAGCATAGAGCTTGGAAGAAAAGTTGTGTTACACAGATTCATATTCTGGAGTATGGTATGAAATCAGTCCATTTGGAGAGTGAAAAAAGCATGAATAACTGTTGCTTTTCCCTATCTGTCAGGTAGAGCATTCTTTCTCAGCAGGATGTCACTGAAAGTTTTACCCACAAATGTTGTTTCTGCTTGAAATCTTTGCACATAAGTCAAATATCCTTTTCATCTGGGAGAATAAAAGTACAGTTAGTTTGAAATATATACAAAATAAAAAATAAAATTAGAAAAGGAAAACCAGACACAACAGGAAAACATTTCCTTTCAGCTGTTTAGTAAATTTTGTCTCATAAACTTTAATGAAAAACATACATGACAAGGCCCTAAAAATGTAATTTTACCTACAAATTGTGTGCTATATACAAAAATAAATTATGCTGCTTCCTTGATTTAATAAAGGCTGATTTCTTGGTTTAGGTGAGAAGCAAATAAACACAGGTAGTCTTCTTTATGACACTGAATAAATAAAACTTAAATTTAATTTCTAAATTTCAGTTCTGTTGAACTGTTTTACCTCTCTTCTTTTTTAATATGTATCTTAATCCTACATTTTTGTCCTTACTAAGGGCAATTTTCATTTTTCTCATGTATGTATGGGAAGAACTAGTATTTCAAGTAAGGCTTTATTGATTTTTCTTATATACTCCAAGAAAAAGAAATTTAAAAAATAATTAACAGAAAAAACCACTAAGGACACATTTTTATGTGTCTAGGGAATCTATGATTATATAAATAATTTCTCACATCTAACTGCCCTGGTTCATTTATATTTATATACTAGCTAAGGAGGGACAACTCAAATAAAAAGAAGTCTTTAGCTGTCCATTTAGGTAGTTGAATTTTTTTTTCTAATTTCATGTGAAACGTGATTATATTCATACAGCTTTAACCATATCAAAGGAAAAATGGTTCAGGCCTTTTATGTTCATTTCAGCTGAGGCTGTCTTGCTGTTTGAGAGTGGTATGTTGTAGAACTGAACCCTGGTTCATTTAAAAATTGCTTCTACCTTTGAAAACCTGGAAAAACAGACCTCAGCTACTCTTCTCCCTGGCAAAGTTTTTCAGTGCAAAAAATCAATGCCAGTAAGACCAAGGTAAGAGAGCTAACTAAGCTGAAAACTGACTTTGATTTTTTCTTACTACTAGGACCATCACAATAGCAAAGACCATAGATAGATTTGACTGAATAAACTTTGTGCACTATGCAAAGCACAAATGTCTGGAATGGAAACCAGTTATTTTACATTATTTTTGCACTATGTCAGTGACATTGCAAAGAAAGTATGAGGATTATACAGTCTCCATAATAAAACTGTTGGATAAAATCCCCTGTACCAAAAAGATAAGTAAAAAAAAAGAGAAAGGTAAGTACTAGTGGGGCATTTCAGAGAGACCATGGAGCAGCAGGGAAGACAGTACATATGTCTGTGTCTTTCGGGCATTGAATGGGCAGTATCAGTGGTTCTAGAAGTCTGCTGAAAGCATTTAAGGTAGATCTCGGCTTCTAAGTTTCTAGTGTGACTGACCCAAAAGTAAGGCAAAATGCTGAGCAAATAAAAAATTCTAGGCATCTCCATCCATGGAATCACACATTCACAGAGAAGGTGGAAAGCATTTCTGGGAGATCACCTAGTTCAATCCCCTGCTCAAAGCCAGGTCAGCTAGAGCAGGTGTCTAAGGATTGCACCCTGTCAGGTTTTAAATATCTCCAAGGATGGAGACACCACAACCTCTCCAAGTAGCCTGTTCTGGTGTTTAACAAGCCACTCATTAGAATAATTATTTTTCTGATGTTTAAACAGAATTTTCAGTATTACAATTTGTGACCATGGCCTCTTGTCCTCTCACTACATCATAGAATCATATAATAGAATCATAGAATGGTTTGAGTTGGAAGGGACCTTAAAGGTCATCTAATTCCAACTCTGCTGCATGGGCAGGGACACCTCCCACTAAATCAGGTTGCTCAGGGCCCCATCCAACCTGGTGTTTAACACTTCCAGGGATGGGCTTCCACAGCTTCCCAGGGCAACCTGTTCCAGCGTCTCACCATCTTCACACTAAAGAGTCCTCTGATCAGGTATTTACACACATTGATGAGATTCCCTCTAAGCCTTCTCTTCTCCAGGCTGAATCAACCTTTCCTCATATGTCAGATGCTCCACTCTCTTCATCAGCTTTGTGGTCCTTCACTGGATCTTTTCCAGTTTTTACATGTCTCTCTTGTACTGGAGAGTCCAGGACTGAAATACAGGTGTGATATTGAGGGCTGAACAAAGAGGAAGGATCACTTCCTTTGATCTGCTGGCAACGCAGGCCAGAATGTTGTTGACCTTTGCTGTGAGGGTACATTGCTGGCTTATGCTCAACTTGGTGTCCAACAGAACTCCCAAAGCTTTTTCTGCAAAGCTGCTTTCCAGCTGCCTGGCCCCCTGTGTGTACCGGTGCAAGAGATCATTCCTCCCCAGCTGCAGGACTTGGCGTTTCCCTTTACTGAACTTCACAAGATTCTTGTTGGACCATTTCTCCATTCAGTTGAGGTCCCTCTAAATTGCAGCATAAGCATCTGGTGCATTAGCTACTCCTCCCAGTTTTACAGACACATGGATACAAGCTGAAACGATGGGTTTATGTGCACCATAGGTGGTTCTCTTCTTCACAGAGACATACATACACACATACATATTATGCACTAGAATATATAGAACAAGCATGTAGGCAGTTGGACTAGATGGATGCTGTAGGTCTTTTCCAACTGAAATATTCTTTTCTTCTCTTCTCTTCTCTTCTCTTCTCTTCTCTTCTCTTCTCTTCTCTTCTCTTCTCTTCTCTTCTCTTCTCTTCTCTTCTCTTCTCTTCTCTTCTCTTCTCTTCTCTTCTCTTCTCTTCTCTTCTCTTCTCTTCTCTTCTCTTCTCATTTTCTCTCTATATATAAACACACAAATGTGGGCATATATGTGTGTGTTTAAATCTATAAATACGTAGACTGATATCCAGATAGGTATACATTACATGTAGTAGACAGGTTCATGAGGTATGAATAGATTTTAGGTAGATTAATCTCATTTTAAGCACATTCTAGAAAGTGTCAGTCCCATCCATATTCCACAGACAATAGAGAGAAGTATGCTTATGGAAAGTGAGCCCCCCCAACCAGATCTGATCACCAGCACGTGCCAAGCACAGCTATAGGGACAGCACATATGAACACTCTCCTAGTCCTATCAGTTCTTCAGAAGGCTTGGAGATTGCTGTACATAGTGTCAAGGTTCATTGAAGCAAACACATACTGTCAGCCAGCTGAGCCAAATATACCTGCCTTGACAGTTGGGAAGATGGCATTAAATTTCTTCTTTTCCTCTACCCAGTGCAATGTGAAGGCAAAGCTCCTTTTAAAAATTCTCTGCACTGCAAGAATTGTGCAAGCTGTTAGGGTCAGATATTAAAAATTCAGAAGTCAGTCCTACTTTGATGAGCATTTTATTTAAATGGTACCTAAAGGTGAGCTGACATTCTTGAATGTCCCTTAATAGGACATTCCACCCAACACAAAATCTAGAAAACAAGCTGTATTTAACATCCTTATTAAAAGGGTTTGAATAGCATACCCACAGCAGGAAGTAAAACCTGGTTTTATATAGAAGCAAGTGGATTATTAGACTGAAAAAGATTCAGAGATGAGATTTAGGCAGAATGGACAGAAAAGATGTAGATGTGTAGACGCAGTGCAGAGATGGAAAGATGAAGAGATAGATACAGCAGATAGATTCTCATGAAATAGTCTTTCCGTGTTTGGTGTGCAGCTGCATAGCACCTGCCTGACATTTACAGCAGATAGCTTCTATTCATTTCATGGGATATTCATCAAAATGTGGTTGAGAGATGGAGAAAATTCCAAGTATGTGTCATCACTTTACTGCCTTGTGCAGCTGTTTCCTAAAGCACACAATGATGTTGTGTTGTTAAGGAAATACACTGTCACCCTGCTGAACAAATAAAGCATTTAGTTTTATTGAGTAACATTACAATAATGATGGGAGATAATAGACTAAAAATACTGTTTATTCAGTGAGAATGGACAAAAACTTTACTGTCCATGAAAGAATCGTTTCATGTACAGAAAATAAAAATTGTGTTATTTATTTAGCTAATATTAATTAATTCAAGCTACCTTTTTAATAGTACTGGTGTAAAACACTTCCTGACACAAGCTTTGATCAAGGATAAGAACTGGCAAACATCCTTAGCAGCAGAACTCATGAGAAATACCAGAGCTCAGACTACTAGAACCAGACAGAGGACTGTATATATCATGTCTAACAGGTAGCAAATAATAATGCTGTGAAATACACAAGCCTAAGATAGATAGGGAGGTTTTTAGTTGTTGTTGGGATATTGAATTCATAAATTTCTGATCATACTAGAGGCTCATGTTACCCTTTCCTGAAAATAAGTCTGTCTTGGTTTTACATCTCTTTTTATAAGATGCTACATATTTCACAAAAAATGATGCTTTTAGAAACATTTATTGATGATATTTCTGATGATTGCGGTATTTCAGTCAAATTGCCTAAGCCACAGCCCCACAGGACTAGACTGTTAGTTGTATGGGACTCTTTTGCACAGGCAAATATAGCCCAATGTCACAACATTTTCTTCCTTTCTATTTTACTTCTTTAGATTTTGCATCTGTTGCAGAAGAAAAAGAAACAGTTTTGAGACTCTTGAATTATCCAAACCTTCAAATGAAAACTCAGGGAAAAACAACAGGTTCTATATGGTTTACATGTGAAACTGTGTGTTGGTCCAGATTGGGTCAAAAATCAGACTTAATTTCAAGCAAGGCCCCATTCATGTGCTTCACCTGCCTCATCCTGAACCTGTCACCAACCTCCCATGTGCCTTAGCTGGCCTTCTGGGAGAGTCACCAGGGAGCACTCTGCACTGCCCTACGCTAGCTCAGTAGGATTATTGCACAATACGATGACAAAACCTATGCTCAGGATTTAAAAGCATTCCCTTGAGGGCAGTCTTGAGGTGCATACAATCACAGATCACAGAATCAACCTGGTTGGAAAAGACCTTGAAGATCATCAAGTCCAACCATAACCTAAATCCACCCAGCATAACCTTTATCTACCCATTAATGCTTAAATCATGTCCCTAAGTACCACATCTGTATTTCTTTTAAACACTTCCAGGGATGGTGACTCTACCACCTCCCTGGGCAGCCTGTTCCACTGTCCAACCACTCTTTCAGTAAAGAAATTCTTTCTAATATCTAGCCTAAACCTCCCCTGGCGCAACTTCAGGCCATTCCCTCTCGTCCTGTCATTATTCACTGGAGAGAAGAGACCAACTCCCACCTCCCTACAACCTCCTTTCAGGTAGTTGTAGAGAGCAATGAGGTCACTCCTCAGCCTCCTCTTCTTCAAACTAAACAACCCCAGTTTCCTCAGCCTCACCTCGTGGGATTTGTCCTCCAGGCCTTTCACCAGCCTGGTAGCTGTTCTCTGGACACGCTCCAACACCTCGACATCCTTCTTGTAGTGAGGGGCCCAGAACTGAACACAGTATTCAAGGTGTGGCCTCACCAGTGCCAAGTACAGAGGCACAATCACCTCTCTACTCCAGCTGGCCACACTATTCCTGATGCAGGACAGGATGCCGTTGGCCTTCTTGGCCACCTGGGCACACTGCTGGCTCATGTTAAGTCAGCTGTCAACCAGCACCCCAGGCCCTTCTCCACCATGCAGTTTTCCAACCACTCACCTCCAAGCCTGTAGATTTGCATGGGGTTATTATGACCAAAGTGCAGGACCTGGCACTTGGCCTTGCTAAACCTCATACAATTGGCCTCGGCCCATCGATCCAGCATGTCCAGGTCTCTCTGCAGAGCCTTCCTACCCTCAAGCAAATCAACACTTCCACCCAGTTTAGTGTTGTGGAGAATGGTCTGCCTGCTCCCCCCACATAAGACTAAATAAAATGCCTTTTAAGCCAGCAGAGGCGACTTTTGCTGATTACTCAAGGACGGACAAGAACAGGCCTGCCTGGTCTACTGATAGGGCCAAAGGCAAGAAAAGGAATACAAAGGTTGTGATACAAAGGCAGAAAAATGGACAAAAGGTTATGGACTGCCCCTAACAATGCCCGCCTTGGCTTTGGACCCATGAATGCTAATTGGCTTTGGGCCTTATTAAAACGTTAATAAGAAAAATGCATTGTGGCACTAACTTGAACAGTGACACTAAGTTAGACGGGGTCCCTGGAATATAAAAGGCAACAACTTTTGCTGGTCCCGTGCGGCCTACTCTGGACGCCACCCGCGGAGGACCTGCCTGCCCCCCCTGCCGGGGAGATGCCTGCCTGCCGCTCTGCCGCCGGACCGCCGCCGCCGGCGAAGCTACCTGCTGCTGCCGGGACACCGCCGCCGCTACTGCCTGACCAAGGACCTGCCCGCTGCCGGGACACCGCTGCCGCTACCGGAAGCCCCGCTACCGGGAAGCCGCCGCTGCCGGGGAAGCCACTGCCGGAGAGGCTGGACGCTTGCTGGGGTCACCGCTGCTACGGCTGCCGCCGCTACCGGAGCGCCTGCCACCGGGAAGCCGCCCCCTCCACCCACGAGCCTGCTTGCCGGAAAAGCAGCTGCAACTCACACCGAGACCTCACGGGAGGGTAACAAAACCCTGCACCCTATCCCTTAAATGCCTGGCCTCACCGCGGTCCCTGTCCTCATACTCTCACACATATCGCGGCCTCTAAAAGAGGATCTTCGTCTGGCTCGCCCTCCTCCCTTTTACTCCATTGATCCTTGCACCACTCCTTCGGGGTGTGCATTTAATAACGGCATATTATTTTTTCCTGATATATCCACCAGTCTACCTTTCCTGAACCCTTGTCCCTTAGTTTGGCTTTTCCCTTAATAAACCGGTTAATTCGTAAATTTAATTTGGTGTCAGTAACAATTTGTGGGCGTGGTGAGGGCGGCATCTTTCTTTCCGCTCTGGAATACAGCCCCGAAGTGGCTGTTCCTCTGTGCGAGGCGAACGCTGCGCGCAGCCCTCGGTCTCTTTTAAAAATCCCTCTCAGTAAGAGAGGAACTTGCGGAAGCATCCTGACTGCTGGCGGCCCGCCACTGCAGCCGTCCGACCCTAACAAGTGTCATCTGCAAACTTACTTAGGAAGGACTCAATTCCCTCATTTAGATCATTAATAAAGATATTGAACAGGACTGGACCCAAAACTGAGCCCTGGGGGACACCACTGGTGACTGGCCACCAACTGGATCCAATCCCGTTCACTACAACTCTCTGGGCTCGCCCAGCCAGCCAGATTTTTACCCAGCAGAGTGTACCTGTCTACTCCATGTGCCTCCAGCTTCTCCAGGAGAATGCTGTGGGAGACAGTGTCTAATACAACATACAGTATGGCTGTGGGACAAAACCAAAAGTAAGACCTTACTGGCCCAGAATTACCCAGCAAACTAGTATGAGCTCCCCTTGCATGGCTAAAGGCCAACGTGCGGAGGCAGGAGAGCAGCAACATGCTATCTGCTACACCTGCCTGGCTGGAACGAAGGACTGTGATGGTACTGGGAGCCATAAGAGATAAAAAGAGGAAGGCTTCTACAAATGAGAGAGAGAGGGAAAATAAGTGTTAAATAGATTTATTTATGTATTTATAGCAAATCTAAAAAATAAAAAAAATCTTCCACGAAGCTGCTGCAGAGTGCTGAATGCTGAACTACTGACGCAAGCCCTCAGATGATCACTGCAATCACAGCTACAGTGACATGCAGTTACTGAACCCGTCTAGGCCATCTGTGGTGGCAGCTGAAGAATGGAGTTGAGATGCACTGTTGTAATTTATGGAGGAAGCTTCAGAGCTCTCTGAGAGCCCTCACTGTTCTAGAGGCAACCCTAACCACTGCAACCACAAGCTTTTCTAACTTGAGCACTTGGTAGCATCCTCTCAACTAAAAGGATAGTGGATTCAATTCATAATGCAAACTGTCCGTTGAAGCCTCCTGCAGCTAAGTAAGGAACTCACGAGGGCTGGAACATTTTAGGCTTTGTGCTTTAGAACAAAGTTGTTAAACCATGACCTCATGGTGCCTCTGTCATTACCATGGCTCAGATCCAAAGGCAATTGAAGTAAACTCCTATTGACTTCAGTGGGCTTTGGAGCAAGCCCTCTTCCACTTCAGCACAAGGCTATTTTTAATGAATCAAGACAGCCTCGTCAGAATCCATTTTGGCCTACAAAAATGGAGTGTACTGTTGCACTGGAACTGCATTTCTCATCATGATGCTTGGCTGTGATATCAGGATGAAAGGAGAGATAAAAGACCTTTTCTTGCATCAAGCTGCTCCTGCTGTAGCTGTCTTTTTCTTGTTTCTTGTTGCTAAAATAACAGTACTATTGTTTGCTTTTATTGGTCTCATGGTTTGGGGTTTGGAAATCCCTTCTAGGGGAGAGGAGTGCAACCAACCTGCACACACAGACACACCTGTCTTGTGTGCTCATTGCTGTCTGTACTTCTGCAGAGATATGTTATCTTCATTGTCTACAAATCACTGATTGTCTATTTAAATACTTTTTTTTTACTTATATATAATCCAGGACAGATTTCCCAGAAGAATCCACTATCATATTGCTCTGCACCAGAACTTCTTCCAATCCTTAAACATGTACCAGAACAGCTTTCATGCTACTCTTTGTGCTCAAGGGAGACTTTTTGACTTTACTGCCTTTAGTTTTCATAGTGCGTTCTCCTGTCTTAAAGGATCAAACAATTTGATTGTCACTTAAACAGGAGATACTGATTAAAAAAAAAGAAAAAAGAGAGAAAAAAAAGGATAGTTACTATGTTACTAAAAAGCAGGTGCCCCTATAATTTAAAACAAAACAAAACAAAAACAACGGAATTTTTCAATCATATTTCTATCCCATTATGGTGCATTACAAGCAGTGATAGTTTACATTTCAGTAATTAATGATAAATGTTGACTTTCAGACATATAAAAGAAGAAAATTCATAAATAAAATAGAAAACTGCAGAATAATCTCTGATTTGATGTTTCAAAATCTAAATAACTTCTTAGTTTGTTAGGTTTTTTAATATTCATCTAATAAGAAATTAATTGTTCTCAATCAACACATTTAACATGTTACAATTTGTTATTAAAAATTTGTTACACACTTCAGCTGGCTCTCAACTGGGAAAGCAGGAGAAGGTAAGAAGATCTGTATTTCATGCCAAAAGGTCTTTCTCTTGGTTGATATTAATAGAACTCACAAGAGGAAATATTCTGAGCTTTCACTGAACTCTGAGGATGGAGGTCACTACAGAAGTGAAAAGTGTTGTTAGTAAAAAGAATAACAGAGATTTCAGGTCCTGAGCCAAAATGAGCCAGGATATGGAAAGAGCCCGATCCAAAGCCCTCTGGAGTCAATCAGAGTCTTTCTGTTGCTTGCTGTGGAACTTGATTAAAATTGTGAATTTCTCATGGTGACATCTGTGCGTCCTTCGTTGATGGATGTGGTGAAACAGCGCTGGAGACGATCACAGATAGATGCCATTGCTGCAAAATGACAATTTCCTGGCTTTGTGTAGCATTTCTTCAGTTTTTCATGCCATTCTTTGAATGTCATCATTCATCTGTTTCCCATGGCTCCTTTCTGTTTCCTACTTTGATTTATTTATCTCTTCCCCCCCCCCAAGATAAAGTAATAACATATACAGTCAGATGTAAACCATTATTTTGGAATAGGACCAGTGAGACTATATATTCTGTTTTACTTTGTAGTATTTCGTTTCTTTGCAACTATTAAGATTGCTTTGTTTTTTCATTTAATACAATAGAGGTAAGAAAGGTGGAAATGAAGTACAGTATTGCATTTGCGACAAACTGAAGAATAACACCTTCCCTCCTTTCTCATGCGAGATGAAATTACCAGTCACATCTTTTACTGCCACTCCTCCATATGTAAATTCTGCTGCTATTTTACATTAGAAATATGCAGGAAAAATGAAAGAGCAGCTGTCTCCTTGCTTTTCACCTCTAGGAAAACACATTAGTAGGATTTTGTACCATTGCTTTGGGAGCAGGGGAGAGTTTAAGTCCAGCTGGGGTCTACCGAACATGTGCAGTATTGTGTGAGATCAATCTGTATAAGGCTTGCACGAGCACTGCTGAGCCTGACTACTGGTCCTCAGTGCATGCATTGTTCTGCAGCATAATTGTCCAGCTCATAGCTAGCCCAAGGGGACTAGGGAATAATATAGTACACACCTGGAAAAGTGTAATTTGCCCATGTGTCTCTGGGAATGTTATCTTCATTTTGATCTCCACGAAGTGGGAGCAGGAACAATTTGGTTTTTGTGCGGTGTGGATGTGTAGGTTTAGCAAGGGTCTCTAGAATTCCGGAAACAAGCTTTTGAGAAATTATTTCACTCCACAAAAAAATAAGATGACAAAGAGAGTAGAGATTTAGTCTATTGACTTCCCAAGTAGGTCTGACTTGGCAAACAGCACTGCCTGCTATTTCTCTCCATCATAGAAAGGTTTCCCTAAGCACTGTAGCCAACATCTGCAAAGACAGCAAGTCTTGCCTCCAACCAGAGAAGTATTTCATGCTGCTTTAAATCTAGTCAACCTGGCACAGCTGGTGTGCCAAACTGTCCTGCTGTTTTGTTATCAAAAAGAGAATAAGGTTGTTGAATGCATCTACATCAAATCTTTCTTTCTGGACAAGTAAACTTGTCTTCTATTGCAGGTATGACATAGGCTTTCCCTTACCAGCATTTTTGCCTAAATACCCTTATCTCAGTGTCCTTTTGTTTCTTGAGCTCCCTTCACTCCCAAGCTTTTGTTGAAACTACTTCAAAGCCAAATATTTTTCCCTCTTCCTATTTTTTCTCAAAGCCTCTGTACAACTGAGCTCATTGCATAGGATGGTCTGTCCTTTCATTTTCACTGCCTTTATTGTGGGCTGTTAGCCAAGGTAAGGTGTTTTGGTTTGAGAGACTGCCAACTTGGTGCCAAACCGACACATAAGGAAAAGCCTCTTCCATTTTTTAAGCAAGACATTGCCTCTTTTGTTCACGAACAGCCAGATAATACTGGTACAAGTATCTACAGCCCCGTGAACATGTGAAACATCTGCTGGGACAGACTCAGACTGTTGCCTCCATATACTGTGTTGAGTATTTGCTGCCAGGAGTGAGGTTTTAGGAGCCTTCCTGTATTATAGAATAAAATAATAGAATCATTAATGTTGGAAAAGACCTTTAAGATCACCAAGTCCAACTGTCAACCCAACACAACCATGCCCATTAGACCACGTCCTGAAGTGCACAATGTACACACTTTTTTAACATCTCCAGGGATGGTGACTCCACCACTTCCCTGGGCAGCCCATTCCAATGCTTGACCACTCTTTCAGTAAAGAAATTTTTCCTAATATCTAATCTAAAGGGTTATATTAGGGGTCATAATGACATGCCCAAGTGTCTGAACACATCTGAACTTTCCTCAAGGTTTGGAGTAGGCACTTCTTGAATAGTTATTGATAACACAAAATCTCATAATGGATTTAGAGTTGTTGGACAGCAGAGTTCAGAGGTGTTTCAGGAGGTCCCAATCCATCACCAGAACACCCTCCCTATGAAATATTTGTCCAATCTGTTATTAAAACTTGTAACACTGAGAAACCTCAAAATACTTAGCCTGTTCTGGGGCTTCACTAACTTAGCCATTAGTAAATCTCTGATTCTAGCTTTATCCTCCTTTTTTGCAGGCTAAAGCCACTGTTTACCCATCCACTGCAGTCAGGAAATGCTTCAATCATCAAACATCTCACTCTGAGGAAAACAAAGCAGCTAAGGCACTGCAGGATAGCCTGCTATAGTGGGAAAAGGTGATAGTAAATGACCACAAAACCCTGCCAGGCAAAGTTGGAAATAATATTTGATTTAGCCATAAAAGTATGTATTTTAAAATTTGTCCATAACTCCTGGTTCATAACTCAGATTACAGTCTAGGTTTTCAAGAGCTGAATACCTGCAGATGCAAGTAACTGGCTGGAGGGTGACCCATTTTCAGGTGGAAATTCAACACCTACCCAGCCATTAGAAGGACTGTCCAAACTGAAGAGAGCTGAAGAAATCCCTCGCTTTTGTCATACAGACAACATAGCTCCCTTGTGCAGCTGGGATGACAGGCTACAGCCCACATGGCAGCCAGGAGCTGGAGCATTCTCTCAAGGCATTTTCTCATTTGTTCAGCTCAGCTTCTGATGTGGAGGGTTATGATAACCTTCCTCAAATGCCACATGTATTTCAGCAGCCTTGTAGGCTGCTAATCGCAGAAACCCAAAACCACTCAAGTGGCAAAAAAGCGAAAGAATTTTTATTTTCATTCTGTTCCACAGAACCTTGTCACTTTGAGTTAGAAAGGAACTTAAAGTAGATAATAAAAAATAAAAAAGGAATAGGTATTTCATCCTAGGCCTTATTAGTCCAGAAATAATATTATTGGTCATGGCCTTCAGATCTAGGAGATTATATGTTTTCAAACAAAAGTGAATCTAAGATGTAAATGTGAGCCTTGAACTTAAAGAAAATATATTAGAGAGGTAAGACTTGCAAGAAGTGTATAAACAGCAACAGTAAAATAATTTAGTTTGACCTGTATTTTTTGAACTAAATTTTCATTACTAAAATACCTTTTTGGAATATCAAACTGCTCAGAAACAAATAAATACTAGATTAAACAAGTCTTAGACAGTTACACCATATGAAGAATTATTATTTAGCACATTTTGGAGTAGGAAAAGATCAAAGCAGTCATCCTTCATTGGGATTTTTGAATGCAACACATCCATCTATTTTTCAACTGATTAATTGCTCTAAAAACAAAGATCAGCCAGAAACAATAAACCAAAGGGGATTACAGACTACTTATAAATATTCAATGTGAAGACATATGGCTTCTGGCATTGGTGTTCTGTGGCTATGCTGGAAGAGAGACACAGGAACTAGAAGAGAATGGAAAGATGGAATATTACCTAAAATTATATTGATTTAAATCGTGCATGGATCTTTTTTATCTACAGGGTACATCTGGAGGCCCCATCCCTGAAAATATTCGAGGTCAGGCTTGACGAGGCTCTGAGCAACCTGATCTAGTCAAAAAGGTCCCTATGCACTGCAGAGGGGTGCTGGACTAAATGACCTTTAAAGGTCCCTTCCAACCCCACACATTATATGATTCTATGATCTGGATATATGAAACTGTGAACTGTTCACTGGAAGAAGCACACGTGGGTATAAACAACAAAAAACAGAAGAGTTGCAAAGATGGCCCAATGTGTTTTAGGTGATTTCAGGCAAGTCTGCTGCACAGAGAGCTCAGCTGACTGTTTCTTATCAGAGTTTAGAACAGAAGACACAAACATTTAACCATTTGCCATTTTTCACTCTTAATCAAATTTACTTTGCTTTTCCCTGTATGGCTGTATCAATTTCTCTGTTTCCACTTTCTCCAGCATTGGGTGCTTCCCTCAGGAGTTCAACTGCTGAAATACAGAGCATGTGCAATACTCCATTTTCCTTTCCCAAGAAAGGTTTCTAGACTTCTTTTTTTTTCTTTTTTCACAAAATAACACTTTAAAACAGCAAGTGTATCCTGTCAGCTCAGAAACCAGAATGGGAATCGACCTCTGTAGTAAACAGTCAGGAGCATAAACCTTTAATCAGTCCCACAAAAGCAAACACACAAAACAAAACAGAAATAAAATTATCTCAGGAAATTAAAGCAGCTAAATTTACTAATCTCTGGCTGCAATTTTACAGTAATTTCACTGTTTCTTCTGATGGTCTGCTAAACGAACATGTGGAAAGGATCCCACAAACTCCTGTGTTGGTTCTTGGGAAGGGAAAAAACAAATTACTTTTGGAGGAAAGGTCCATACCAGCCTTCAGTCAATCTGGCTTGGGCTACAAGAAACCAACCCCATGCTTCTTCAACTTCGATGGACAGAAATAGTCAGCAGTTCCTATCATCCTTCTAAGACACCAAACTCAGACTACAAGTCTAAATCTCACGTCTTGTGAGATAAGCCACCTTTGGAGGTAACTCTCTTTCCATTGAACATAATGGGAGAATTTGCTATCTAGCTATCTGATTTGTAGACATCTAGTTTGAGTGAAATAAAAAAACTGCAAGAATCAAGGTGAGAAGCTCTTTTTTGGGCTTCTCATTACAGTCCTGTGAAAGGAATGAATGAATAATTTTGCAGAGGAACTGAAATGAAGCACACCAAATGCAAATACTGGGAATCTATATTTATGTATGTAAATGGAAGAGAGAGAGAAAAATTTTGAAGAAATAAGGCTGCCTTGCAAATCTGTTTCTTTTAGATACATTTATACTGTTGCTATCAGTCTCCAAATTGAAGTGTGATGGAAACTTGCTGTGCTACTGCAAGGTTTTGTTACTTGTTGTGTGACCACTGCTAGAGCCATCGCTGCTGTTTGGATGTTTCCTTTGTTGTTTTTTTTTAAATTGGAACTTTCTCCAAGATATTTAAGGGTTTGCCTGTTTGATAGGACAAAAGTAAAAGAAAGAGAAGATGGTGAATAACATAAAACAAGTTACTTTAGTGGTTGCCTTTTGGGTCCATTTCCTAACTGGTCTTAGCATTTGCTTCTAACTCTGAATACAACAAAATGCTCTTAGAAACCAAGGATGGGAAAATCAGGATCAGAAACTTTGCAAAGGGGATATGCAGTCATATTTTATTAGAAAGACATCAGGCTCTATCAGCAGGGCCAGCACTTGTCAGGGATCTAAATGTCCAGTCTTCTATGAGAGGCAGCAGTTCCCAGCCTTGTCTCTTCATGGGTTTGAACCTCTCATTGTTGGCATGTCTGGCTGAGGAGCAATGCCTCTGGCTCCTGTCAACTTCCTTACCAGCATGTTTAATCTCTAATTTGGGCAGGAAAATTACTGACTGACACAACACCCTTGAAAGGTTGCCAGTCCCTGATTTCAGTCCACCTTCTGCCAAGGTCAAATTCTTCTCAACTTCCAGTCCCCTTTTTGCTCATTTTATCCGGTGTGGTTGAGAAGAGTTTCCCATGGACACCTTTGGAACTGCTTAATCATTCTTTGTATCAACATAACTTAATAAATGTTAAGCTATGAGATGCTGAAAATTGCAGTATCATAAGGTTTGGTTCTTGCACTTAACCTGTGCGAAGGTGCAAAGAGCCCCTTCTTCAGCACCCCTAGCTTGAGTGCTGGGGACAAGTCTGTGTGTGCTCAGACAGGTGAGACTGCTGCTGCCACCGAGGGAAAGTGTCCTGCCAGCAGCCTGGGCTCAAGTAGGTTTTCATAGCAACTACAAAGTAACCCTGATATAGGCACTTTGCTAAACAGACAGTTTATCAAACAGAGTAAGAATAGTTTTTCACACAGGTATTCTATGAAATAAAGTATGTGGGTTTTTTCACACAAACATTTTACACCTCCTCAATTTGCTGGTTTTTCTTCTTTCACTTGCATTTGCATGTTGATGTTTTTTTGATCAGGCTGCTGTGTGTTTCCCTTTTTTATGTAATATCATGTCCTCTTGTACTCCACTGGATGTCTCTTCCCTAACTGTTTGAGCTCCAGTCCTTGCCCCCACTATCAATCTGCTAGATTTTTAGCTGACATAACATTGCTCATATCCAGGAAGCCACTGGGCTCCTACTGCTTTCCTGCTCCTGTTTCAGCATGGATTAAAATATACAGACTCTCTTCAGCTGCCTTTGAGGTCTCACTGTTTTGCTAACTGGGACCACATGTTTCAGAAGTGACAATTTGGGAGCATGCTCCTGAGAGAGAGGGCTTGCTGGTGCATGTCAATGCTCTTAATCACAGCTTGCTTGCCAGTCCACATGGAAAAAACCTGGGTCTTATTATCTCCATGAATAAAAGAAACACAGCCATTTAAAATAATATAAAAAATAAATGGCAATAGTCATTTGTGGAACTGTCTGAAAACACGATAGAGCAATTCAGATGCTCTCAAGCCTCCAGGATCATCTGTGGCAATAAGCAGTACTGGCTGCAGGTAGTAGAGATACAAAACATGGAAACAGAGCTACAGTAAGAGTGCTACAGCTGTAACACTACTTCTCAGAGTAATTCCAGAGTAGTGTATCTGTTCACTTCCTTGTCTCTTACTAACCCTCCTTTAGCCTCCCAGGGTTCTTTACAAAGCTGGTCCCAAAGTTGCACCACACACCAGAAAATCTCCATCCTCCATCCTCCATCTTGTGGAAGTTTCTACACCCCCAAAATATTTATTTTGAAGAGCTGTGTGAGTAACTTTTCTTCTTCAAAAACGTGGCTAACATAGTCTTTGTTTATCTCTTTGATGCTCCATATGTGGAGACAAGGAATTGGGAAAGGTGCCTGGACATCTCTCATACCTCTGGTAAGTGGATGAATCCTCCAGCACTCTGCCTGGAAGACATGTGTCAATGTGTTTGTTCAGTGCTTACTTCTACTTTTCCCACATGCTCTTCCTCAGTTGTTGCAATGAGTAGCAGTTGTTCTGACATAGAAATTAGTCATAATATTCAGAGATTAGTTATGACATACCACTGATCCCCAATGCCAAAGTCTGGGTTGGCATTATCTTCTGGAACTTCCATTGTCATCAACACTGCCTGGTGTGCAAATCCTGAGGGATAATCAGCTTTGTTCATGGTCTTCTCTTTCGTTCTTCATTTAGTCAAGAACTAAATGCTGGACTTGGCCGTGCTAGGTTAACAGTTGGACTTGATGAGCTTAAAGGTCTCTTCCAACCAAAACAATTTGGTCATTCTCTGATCCTATGAAATCCACAGTAACACCTGAATAAAGTTGTTGTGTTTTTTTTCCCCAATTGGATATAGCTTTCCATTCCAATGAAAAATGGCATTTCTCTTTCAGTTTAAAAAGAAAGATAAGACCTTGTTTAATCAATGGTAAGCTGGTTGTGGTTGCCTGATACCTGGAATATGTATAATTCACGACTGACTTGGTACAAAGGAAATGAACAGCATGCAAAACGTTTCACACAAACAAAATAATAAAAAAGCAACATCTTGTTGGATTTATTATTTATTCAGAAATCCTACATTTGGAGCTTGTGCTAAGTCTCAGTTTTGGTTTGTTTGTTTAGTTGTTTTTAAAAAACACATTGATTCTGGACCTCATAATGAATGAAAAGTTGCAGATACAGATAGATAATTATGGTTCAAAAAGCCAAGAGATGGACATAAAGAATCCAAAACTCCCTTTTTCTCTATGATTTAGACCTTTACACCTCTCATGATTTTTGGGAAGCTGCCTCATAAATGGATCATGCAGACCAGAGGCTGCAGGAATCTGCTGCAGGGAAATCTTAGTCTTTGCAAGCTCTCTGCCAGCTGTGGTTCCTTCTTAGGATGCACAGTACATCTGCAGGTGGAACTGCAAAATAGCCTGGCTGGTACAGATCTGCAGACCTGGCTTTCCAGGTGTGAGAATGCTATCTAATGGCTAAAACCTTTAATTTAGTCCTTTATATATTGGAAAATATATGCAATATATAACTCTTTAGCAATGCACAGCAGAAGAGAAAAAGAAAGAATCTGGGCCTTTGTATTTGGATGAACAAGTGAAACACCTGCTAGGCTGAAAAGCACCATGGAATTTTGATTGAGTTCTCTTTGGGTGACAAAGTGTCTTTAAGGTTAAAGCATCATACTGAATGTTTCTCAGATGAAACACATTCTCTCATATCTGTTGGCCATAAATCCAATCTTTGTGGAGAAATTTTTAACAGCAATGTTTGTTGAGCTTTTTCTACTAATAAGAACATACTTTGTTTTACTCATAGTGTTTACTAAAGTTTAGCAAGATCTGTTTCTCCTAGTAACTTACTACCTTATTCTGCTTTTCCCTTTGAATCTTGTCTCTTATCTTTATATTAATTCAAAGGCATGATTTTCTTTGGCAGCTTGCTATACATTCAAATTAGTGACCACAAGACTTAATACCAGATAAAGAAAAGTCCTTAGTTGCAAAGAGCACCTTTGATATTGTTTTGGCAAAAATAAAATCACAAGGCCAAGTTAAAACCAACGTATAATGTTAGTAGAGGCCCTCTTGCCTGGAATATAATTGATTTGGAATTCTTCCTGTTGCCATGACACCATGCATGAAAAGAAATAAGTCAGGCATTGTGCAGCACTCAGGAGCTTATTGGAATTTTGGGGTTTGTTTCTTATGTTTAAAATAGCAAGAAAATTCTGTTTTAGTGAAACAAAAATCAGCAGTAACACGAGAGAGAGGTTTTCCTCTCTGTGGGGTGGGAGAGAGGTGGATACCAAATATCTTTTAAAATCTTGCTCTTTGAAGGAAACAATAATCATGATTCAGAGTTGTTTGCTTAAATTGTCTGATTCTGCTCCTGGCAAATCAGGAGCTTATCACCTTTTCTAATCTTTGTGGACTCATTAAATATTCCTCTGCGGCCACCCCCTCCCAGCTGCTTCAGGAGCAGCGATTAGCCAGAGTGCAGCACACAACCCACACACCCATCACAAACCTTATGTTGAATCTTCAGTAGCTCTTCAGTGATGATGCTAGGAGAGGGTGAGTTTTTCAGAGTGGAAATATCTACTTTATACAAAGGACATACAGGATGCTGTAGAGATTAATGGAAAATTTTTTTGACCTTGCGTTTTACTGCTTTTATGTCCTTTAAAGATATTATTATAGTTTGCTATAAAAAGAAAATATTTTCCTTCCCCTACCAACACACTGAGTACTCCTTGTATTCAGGAGTTTTTACAGTTCATAGTGTTTCACACGTGCTTGTTGAATGGTCAGAAACATAAAGCCTTATAGATCCCTCCCACTGAGGTATTATTAGTTTTTTATTGGCAAATCTCACCCAATGCAGCCTCCCAGTTGAGACTGGTTGCTTGAAGCAAGACACCAGAAGCATCACAGTTGCCTCTGTGGGGCTGCTGCCCACCTGTGTTTAGAAATTATCATCTATAAGCAGAGACAATCATAACCATTTCTACTGAGTGCTCCATGGTGCTGTGAGCTGCAGCAAAGGGGCAGGCAGCTCCCAGCTGCTTTGCTGGCACTGGATAGCAGCTAATGCTCCTCTGCAAGCTTCATATTCAAGTTGTAGTGAGGAAAGTCGTACTCCATCCAGCCAAAATAAGTGTTATAACCATATTGGTCTCTGCTGACAGGCTGCACATTTGAGGTTGCCATCAAAACTTTAAAGACTTTAAGTACTGAGTGTCCTGAAAGGTCATTAAGGTATCCTGTGATTTAAAGCAGATGTTACTGGAACCTCAGGCATTTCTCAGTTTCCTTTGCCTCCCAGGCACTGCTTCTGGCCAGACCTTGTGGCTCGGAAAGGGGTTTTCTCAATCACAACAATAAAAGCCATCAAAGGGAGATGACTGCACCCTAGAAAACACCCAAGTCTTAGTTGTAAGGAGATGCCAGTAATTGCCTGCAGAGCCTGCAATGCAGCACATCCTAAGATCACAAGAGAAATGCTGGTAAGGGTATAAGCAAAGTTATATTTCTATTTGTCAGCACATAGGTAGAGGTGACAGAGAGAAAGGTGCTCTTTCTCCGTGCCCTTCCCTTCAGCTGCTCTCGATCTCTCTGCTTTATGTTTCATACCGTGGGAAGCAGTGAGATGGCCCCTGTAGACTTGCATCTTCCAAGGGCCATTCTTCAACATGCAAAGCTGCTCTGCACCTAGAAACCATACCCTACTGCTGGGAAGCCAGGAAGAGTTGCAAGCAGCACCGAAAAGCTGGAGGCACCCTGCACTGCAAAGGTCCTCAGTCTGTAACCACTTGATCAGTGCTGCAGGCTGGGGAAATCTGCTGAAAAAATGCAGTGATAACGGTGGGAGCAAAGTGTCAGCAGTCTGGTAAGCTACACTGTGCTATCCCAATTCTCTAATTGCACCATTGCATAAGGTAATTGTGAGGTCCTGAAAAGGAAAAATGGATCCAGCTGAAAAACATGCTCCAAACACATCCCTAACGGGCGGTAATTGGCATGAACCAGAATTTTCCCAGGAGTCTCTGGAAGTTTTGGCAGGGAGATGGTGGCAGCCAGGACAGCACATTGTATTTTACTTAAAAGTTAGAGTTTGCCTTAGTGTCAGTAGGATCCTGAAACATACTTCTAGGCCACAAAAATACAATAAACTAACTTTTCACTTTCCTTACTTAGATATACTTGGGGGGCAGGAGGAAGGAAGATATATGAACATCAGAACATGTATAAATAGAGGGAGGTAAAGGCAGAGGGACTCACAGCAACCCCCCATTGCAGCTTGCCTCCACTGCCAAACATGTTGACTGTTAAATGGATGGTTAGAGTTATTGTTTGGACATTTGTATTGTTTCTGCTGAACATCTGTATTGAGGAACACAGATATGACAGCAGGCAGGGGTAGGAAGGGAGAAGAGAATACTTTGGCTCAGTTACAACATCCGTCAATTATAAAATATAGAGAAGATGCAATGTTATTAACCGGTACTTCAACTGTTTGAACTGACTTTCAGTGTTCCCTCTTCTTCTCTCAGTGTGATTAATCAGTGCTCTCTGAAAAAGGTATTTTGAAACAGACCTTTGGTTTGCACCACTCATTTCACATTTGCAGACTGAAGCATCTCTATGCTTATATCAGTTTTCTGGAAGTTCGAATACTTAGGCTTTTGCACTTTCAGAAAAGGTTTATATACTCTCAGAGAACAGGAGCAATAACATATGTTAATATCTAGAGACTAGAACAGCCCCAGCAGGGTATGCAGGCCCATCATAACATCGTTATTTTTAGCTGTGATATCATTAAAATTAGCTCTGTGGAAATTCTGAAACACAGACTTTAAAAACTTGAGATAGAAATCTTGTTAATATGGATTTCTCAGAGCAAGCCAGTCCCTCTTGCCTGCGAAGGCGTTCAGAGGCTGCACCCTGCTGGCTCACAGGCTCACAAGCATCGCTCACCGAGAGGCCTTGTAATACCCTTCCCATGTGCTTTTCTAATACAGCAAGAAAAGTTCATCCATATTCCAGCTCAGGTATCCCTCACTCTCCCTATAGCCATCACAGGAATTGCATGAAACTTCAACAAAATGAGTACACTAATAATTACTGAAGCATGAAAATAAAGGAAGAAATGCTGTGCTATGCTCATCTGCCAAGACAATTTTAAAATGAAGTTTTGCACAATCACATGCATTTCTCCTACGGGTAATCCCACAAAATGACAGTGTCATTCTCAAAATATAATGAGACCTCAGGATTCTGAGGCAGCTCAAGCATTTCTGCCAGCCACCAAAGCCCAAACCATCATCTCAAGGGAGCAAAGAGAAAAAATAAAATGTGTCCTTGTCTGTAATCATTCTCAAGAATAAACTACAGCAGTGTAGATCTTGAGAATGGCTGAGCCTGTAGATTTGAATTTAGACTGGTATGAGTAGGTCAGGCCTACAGAACCCACTAAATTAATCTGTTATGTTCATTCTCCTTTAATGATACATAACTTTTTTATCTTAAAGTACATAGTGAAATCAATCTCTTATATTCTGACACACAAAACAGATCATGACAGTTGAAGCACATCACTGGCAGAGAAAACCCTGTCAGAAAAACACAGATCTCTGTCACAGGTACTCTCTTATGCAGCAAGATGAGCTTGTTGATCACCTAAAATGAAATTCCAAACTCACTGAAAAGTGATGGAAAGACTATCCTGTTTTCACATGCTCTGAGCGTCCAATTTCATAGCATATATAGAGTGCCACTTACTCAAGCTTAAAGGCATTTGTTTTTACTTTTCCAGCTACTTGGGGGGGGGGAACAAAAAAAACAAAAGAACCTAAAAAAACCCCCAAAAAACAGTGTTTTGGAAGAAGTTATTTAATTCTATTCCTAATATACTTTCCTCCATGTAAAGCTCAAAACCATCACAGAACCTTTATTGGTGTATTTCATGTGGGCAATTGGCACTGCTCCAGGATCAGATTTCTTGCCCTACAAAATTACGCAGTAGAATTTCTTCTTCCTGTAGATATATGTAAACTACACTGACTAGAAGCCACATTTGACATTTAAGGACATGCTGTGCATAAAAATTAAGTACCACACATCAGCTAGACACATGCATTTGCATCCAGATTTTAGGAAAGTTAGAACACTGAGAATTTACTTCCTGGGCCCTCTTCTTTGGGTCCTAGGTTTAAATTTAGCATTTATATACTGATTATAGTGTTCATTTCATTTTTTACTTTAAAAAAAATGAAGTGACCCAATGTACACCACCAGGAATAAATTATTAGTTAGCACATACAGCTTGACATCATACTCACCTGTGCATGCACCACAAAAGAACTGGACTATTCAGTCTTTAAGTGCACTTCCGTTGCTTGCATGTATGAGTTAGTTTGCATGATTTACAGCATCTAAACATTTTGTATATGTGCCATATGTGTTAAGTTATAATCATTACACACACACGTATTCATCTGGAAACACAATATGGGAGCAGGGTAACCTGGTTCTAATTTGCACCACGAAGTTCTGCTCTGGTACCTGAAAGCAGCATCTGTAATAAGGCACTTCATGACTGTTTCACTCAGTTTTAGCTGTTGAGAAGTCATGTGCCTAGACAACAGCATTTGCCTAAACTTCTTCTTTCATCAAAGTGGGTGGAGAAAAAAAACCCACACACACCTGAGAAGCATCTTGAGAGGCAAAAAAAGCTAAGCTGTCTAGACAACTACCGTAGCGTAGCATAGCATAGGATGGGAAATGTCCCAAAAACCTACTAGTTGTGTATATGTACTGGCTACCATCAAGTTAAGGCCAGACACCTGAATGTTAAGACAAACCTCATACTTAACTGGTGTGAAATTCAAAGCTGAATCTTGGTTCCCAGAGTGCAGACTCTGGGTAGCAAAGGCTTCCTTGTGCAAAACAGCCTTTGCTCCTTTCTTACTTTCAAAATCAACAGAAGCTCTACTAGTTTTTATACATCCTGCACTGCCAGTGCACTGCTAACAGGCAAGTACCCACAGCACAAAATCTCCTATAAGAAGCATCCTAGATTATTTCCATTACAAAAACAACACCAACAAAAAACAAACACCACCCTGTGCTTACAGGTAGGCAGTGGCAATCTTTACAACTACCCCCACCTGTGTGTGTGTACATAGTTCAGTGTCTACAGTCACATCTTTATTAGTACCATAACAACTACCACAATGTGAGAACTAGCACAATGTTTTTGTGCTGTGGGATTAAATTATCTCAACTGTTCAGTTCTTAGAGGCCAGTTACTGGCATGATTTTCACCTGAACACTCCCAACCAGTGCCAAGGTATGGTTCAGGAGTTATTCTGGTGCTGGCACCACTACTGACAGAACTTATTACTATGGATGTGGGTCCCCTCTGGTGACTGAATGATCCTGGCCACTGTATTTACTAGAATATACATGGTCTAGGAGTTTGCCATTTAAGAATTCAACTTAAATGCTCTACTTTTAGACAGTTGAGATGCTGAAGTCCATTACTCCACTTACAAATTTCTGCAGTGCTTGATATTCTGATTCTACAGACCTGTTGGGCAGAAACCCAGTTGCACAGCTGAAGGCATTGGGTAAGAAAATACTTCTATGGCAAGGTAAGATGAACTTGGCAGAGAGACTGAGGAAATGGCCAGGAGATAAATATTACTGAACTACAAGATAATTGCATATGACTGAGAAACAACCCCCTCTCAATGAAAACTGCAAAGCAAAACATACCCTAATTATAAGTAACTGACTGTGGAACCAGAGAAAGAAAGTAGAAATATTGCTTTGTTAACAATACCTGTTCCTAGAATAGGTCAAAACCCCTTCTGGCATTTATAGACTATTTTCTGTCTGATTAATTGAACAAAGCAACCAAACTGATCTTTCTCTTAGGGAAAAAAAATCATTATGCTCTATGAAAATGAAAGAAAAGAATGGCTGAGTATCAGCTAGTTGTGGCCTTCTTAAATTATCAGGTATAAAGCGGATACATGCATATTAGTAATACACACGATTTTTTTGAAGAAATTGTGCTTGTCCTTTTTTTATGGATACAGACAAATTGTATCCTATCAAGTGATAAGCAAACTATGGGAACTGAAGGAGAAACTGCATCCTCAACTGCAGTTCAGGCAAAATGCAAAGTGCCTGTTGATGGAGTTAAGAACGTGAGAGTCATTCCCCACTGTCAAAGAGAGTTGTACAAGAGATTGGGCTTTGCCTTTAAAAGTTTCACCTCCACAACACAGAACTGAGGGGAATACAAACTACTCACTGTGGAGAGATGTGTTACCGCCACCTCCACCAGATCTAAATCTCTGGTACAAGAATATACATGTGTCTCCAAGTGATCCTCGGAGCAGCACATTCACCCAGCTAGAGTGTACGCTGACAACTGCAACACGAGCTGGACCAAAGACCCAGCTGTGGGTCAAATTAGCTCTAGAGTTACCCGGATTTCATTCTTTCAGCTGAGAGGGGAGATGAGGAGTCAGAAACTCCAGTTATGCCCTGAAGTGAGGCAGGAGGTCTCCAAGGCCACAGGCTGTGCTTGCTCTGAAGGATGGAGAGGCAGATAAGGATAGGGAGTCTTACCATAACAAAACCACTTTTCTTTAGTGAATGTAAAACACTGAAAAGTCACTATGAAGAATCACAGGAGACACATTCATTTAAAATATCTATTGAAATTACAAATTAAACTCTTCAATATGATTCAAAGTACAAAACACAACATTAAAAGGCATTCAACAGCTCTTTTATACATCACAGTGTTAGTGGCACAAAATGTACTTATATTTCAAATACATCAACAGAACTATTTTTACACTGGCCAAATACATTATTTATACATACGCATGACTCCTTCATGCTTATCCCTATACAAGTTTAAAATACATCCATGATAAAATGATCAAGAAAGGTTCAGTCATGTACCATGTACCTGTACCTAATTCCTGTAATTCTTAGAGAAAGTTACAAATCAAAGCAATAATGAAGACCACAGGGCTCTAAACACAAACAGCATGCCTTACTTAGTATAAGTGCATTTGCAGTTAAGCACTGATGCAGGCTTTTTTGATGTCTTTAATATCACTGTCATCAACAACCATATTCTACCAGTTTTGCTCAGGATTTTAGATTATGTATGCGAAATGTACAAACTTTGCTTTTAAAAAAAACAAACTTGCACAAAGCTTTATGCATGCTGCACCTCACTGGGATGAGAATGGTCTTTATTAAATATATTTATTCCTCTACACTAAAAGACCTACAGATGAAATGCACAAAATTAAGTTTTATTTTCCTTTCCACAACAATTTAAAATAATCGTTTTCTGATCTATGAATATTTTATTCTGTCAGCTCCATAGACAAGAAAACTTTTCATAACTTTGATTGTTTCCTGCATGTCAGGAGATCAGCTATAAGCTGAGAGTTGATCCAGCCAGCACTTATTTGGGATTTTGCCTAATTAATAAGCTAGACTATTTGAGGAAAGATCATACTGCTTGGTGTTGGGGGGGAAAGCATCCCAAGCTCTTGGCATGATAAAGTCAGTAATAGGAGGTTTCAGGATGAATGCCAACATTAACAAAATTGACATACTAACATAAAAGTACAGTAAACATTTATATACAAATCTTTCATCCCAGAATCTTGAAGAGCCTCAAAACCAATGAGTTTGCTCTCACAGCCCTCCTGTGAGGTAGGTAAACATTGGTCCATCCATTTCAAAGATGGTTAAATTAAGAGGAGATAAGTGACTTGTCCAATGTCATGTGTAGAAAACCCAACACTACTGCTATTGAAGTCAGTGCAGGCTGTGCTGCTGATCTCTCTCAGGACTGACTTCAGCTCAGTTAATGAATGGCAAGTTTAGGGAGATTGCAAAGACTCTGGAGTTTGGACTCCACACTCAGTCCCATGCTTGCTGGAAAGGACACCGCTTCACCCCAGCAAAACATGCAAATGATGTACTGGTACAAACTCCATTAAAATCAGCTTTTAAGACAATGCAAAGAGCCTAAATAACAGCATAACCATAAAAATGAAACAGAACTCATGCAGTGAATCTTACTTTGCTGGTGAAAATCTAAAAAGCCAAAGCTGTTATAATAGAATTCCATCTAAAAAGCAGCAGAGATATTCAGTTTTCCATATTAAATGTCACGCTATCAACATAAGCTGTAACATAAACTCAACACACCACTGCAAGATATTTCTACTTTGGCAACAAAACAGCATTT
This sequence comes from Hemiprocne comata, assembly GCA_020745705.1. Lineage (NCBI taxonomy): Eukaryota > Metazoa > Chordata > Aves > Apodiformes > Apodidae > Hemiprocne > Hemiprocne comata. Next base: position 90,094,852 of record CM036588.1, read on the forward strand.
AAAAAAAAAATACTAAAAAAAATCCCCGAGAAGAATATAGATGGAATGACATTTAGCAAATCTGAAAGGATTAGGTAATTGGTAAGTATATGTACGCATATAGTCTATCCCAACAGCCAGGATGTGAAAGAATAGAAATGTCATAAAAAACTCCAGTAGCAATTCAAGTATGTTGTGACCACAGAGAAAATCACAGAAGTACAGTTTTCTGATTACATTTGTTACCTGTGAGTATCAACTACAAACTATAATTTTAAAATGTCCGTATGTGTAAAGGACTTATTTTTCTTTCAAATCTGGAAATTCATTAATCTTGACATTAATTATTAACAGTATTGTGGGGAGCTCAGGTTTTGCTTTACTGCCACACAAAGGCAGTCCCTAGGAAAGGCACAAGAAAATAAACCTCACAGCAGGACACTGGTACAGTTAACAGGCTGCTGCACCTCTGCTGTTTAACTATCATCCCAGCAGTAGAATCAGTTATTAGAGCCACTGTCACATATAGTAAAATCCCTTAATGCTCCCAATTAGGTAATTAACAACCCACAAAATCTTTGCCTCCTGTTGGCCAGTTGGGTTTTTTTGTTTTTGTTTGTTTGTTTTTCTCCAGTTAAATAGAATTACAGGGCCAAGGATGAAAGGCCACAATTCAAGCTTACCTGCAGGAAGGTGTCCTTCACAGAAGGGTTTCCACTGCTTCTGCACACTGAAGCTATAGCCCAGGACAAGGCAGGTGCTCAGCTCCAGGCACTGCTGGGGACGTGGACTGAGCTGCTGCCAGGACCAGAGATGACCACTTCACTGGCCCCTGAACCCAGCAGTGCTTCACACGCCCCTTTGGTGGCTGGCAATCAGCGATCAAATGCACCACCCAGACTTCCCTACAGGTATTTTAGAACAACTAAGCAATTATTAATAACAAAGATAGCTAAAATACTAAAAATCCTGTGATAACAAAGACAGGTATTACAAGTAAAGATCTAAACTGTGCATTGCCATAAACAATCTGAAGCTATCACAAGGAGTTCAGACTTGCTGAAAACCAGCTATCCTTCTTCATGTTATAATGGCTGAACTCACTAAAATAAAGATAATTAAGCAAATTGCAAATATCCTCCAGCTCCCAGAGCTAAAATCTGTGGTTTGATACAGTTTGAATTTGGATAACATTAAACTTGGAACAAGGGGAGGAGAAGAAACTCAAGAGTAGCTTTATAAAAAGACAGTGGCCCTTTTCAAAATTGTACCCCACAGTCTTTTTATTTAACAGATAGACAGTATAAAATGAAAGATAATTAAGAAATCAGTAATTTCCTTATGCTTGAGCAATGAAAACATATTCCCAGCCTGTGACAGCTGCCAGAAGCAGTTGCATTTAAGGGTCTTAATACATTTTAAGTGCAAAAATATCCTGGCTTCAACAGATTCATCCATCTCAGTACATTAATAATGCACAGAAATAAATGATGATGAAAAAAAACACAGTAAAACTTCAGTCCATAAGCCATTCAAAATAATGTTTTCCTTCAGTACTACACACAGACATACCCATTTTTTCAGATGCTTCATATTTCATAGCAAGAAGTTATTAGTCAAATTCCTGTAGGCTTTAAAATCAAAGCAAAATGGTTTTCAACAAAATATTTCAAAAGAGAAACTAGATGATTAACAGTATCTTGACTAGCACGCTTTACTACCCTGGAAACACAGCACTGTGAATTCCACAAAATTATCAAATCAAGAGAATATTTTTCAAATGAAAACTTGTTTCGTGAGAGCATTGTTATTAACATCACACACCACACATCATATCATATTAACTCTGAAAATGGGCTAAGTAGTTTAAATGTAAAGTACAACTTCCATAAATATCCCAGGAATTGTTATTATTAACTGCAGGGATAACCCTAATGTATTTTTATACTTAAAAGGAAAGATTCATTGATAACCCAAGAGTCTGCTAAATAGTAAAATTAGTCCTGTATTTTTTAGTAATTGCCCTAAAGACAGAAGCAAGCTATCTTAAACTTCCAAAATATTTCAATAGCCCAGCTATTTACACATTTGGTTTAAATAGGATTATATATATATATATCTATATAAAAAGATTAAGATACCTGGATTAGAAGTTACATAGCCCTGTAAGTATAGCAGAACCCTAAACAATAGCATAAAATAACAATTCAGAAAAACACTAGTGGTCCAGTGGTAGTCAACCATCAATGCTTTTTTAAAAGAACCTTAGAGAGTGGGTTTGTGTCACCCCAACCTTACAGCTTCATCAATTCATTTTTAAAATGTAGCTTTCAATCAAATTTCTTATAAGACGACTTCAAAAAATTCCTGGAAGGCAACAGGACCAACTTTGTCCTTCTAACCCTCCGCAGATTTCAAGAAAGGCATAGGATGGCTTATATGCACCTTACGGATTTTATTATACTTGAAAAAATAGGTACTAAAAAGGACATTGTGATGGCTTTAACAAAAACAGATGTATAACATGGCAAAAAAAACACTAAGTTGACTATCTGATTTAAATGATAGGCAACTGAAATATATATACAGGAATAAGACACCAAATTTTGAAGTAAACGGATATACAGAAAGTTTATATTTGTATGCATTTTTAGCTTGTTTTGCTGATGTCATTCAGCACAGTTCCCAGCCCACCGGCACGGCAGCAGAAACTTTTTGCATTATTTTTAACAGTATCATCTCTTCATTTCAGATATCTACCTTGGGTCTGTGGTCTCCCTTTAGCACCAAACTTGCCTTCCATTACCTTCCTTGTCTGTTCTCAATTGATCTATGCAACAGTAGTAACAACAGTTCCTGGAACCAAGACTGTGTGTCAATGAAAAGCAGAACTGGGCAAGTAAGGCTACAGCAATGTAAGTGCAAGAGGGAAACATCAACAGCAACAATAAAATCAAAACACATGTCGTGATGGGTCCAGTCTTCTCAGGCTAGGTAGGTAGAGGGTCATCATCTCCTTTATTACATTTGCACTTGCAGCACAGAACAAATGGTGTAGCAAGTAAAAGGAAAGGGGAGGCCACCAAAAGTAGAAGACCAAATCCTGCAAAAATTCCTACCACCTGCAAGAGAAGGGAATAGTATTGCATTAGGGATAACAATTGCCTAGATTCTGCTGATAGCAGTGCATCATCAGTGTCCTTCAAAAGGATCTCAGCAAATGCCATTGACCTTACTAGAACCAGGACTTCCCTTGAAGTGGGCACTACAGTCAGTGCCTGTGATCAGTAAACCTAAGTGTAATCAGAAAGTGAACGTTCATGTTTCATTGCTCCAGTCAGAATCATGCCACACAACTCAGTCTCATCACACAAACTGATGCAGATGGTTATTTGCCTTTCTGCGTTTTGCTGTATCTCCAACAACTAATGAAAGGACTAGCTACTTTTTTCTTCATCAAGCCTAAATATTAAATACCAGGATCAAGACTACAATAGAGTTAGAGACTCCCAATTTCAGGTGTTTCTCTTTTTGTGGGAGAAATCTCTAAAATGAAACAGTCAAGGTTTTGGTATTATTAACGGATAAACTGGGAAGATTCCCACAAACTTCTCACTAGCAGGAATGCAAACTTGGGAACCTCAGCCCCAGATTACAAACATTATGGACTATAGAAGGACTTTGCATGTGCCAAATGGCTTTTTGCAGTAAGACCTGAGCTCGTCCCGCTGCTTCAAGGGTCATGACCTAACCTTATCTAAAAGCATTTTTTTTATTTCCATTTATTGATCACCCTCTTAGCAGCATGGGCAGAAGACCACACAGCTACCCATCCTGTTAGTGTGCCAAGCTCCATTAGTTTCTACAGAGTTCAAATTTGCAAAATTATTAAAAAACCAATGACGCTGAGGTCCATTGCCTGAGGAAGTTCCCGACTAGCCATATGCAACTGTATGAGTAATGCTGCAACAATATGCCTGCAAATTATTTCAGAAAATAATTTAGATTCATTCACATAAGAGAGTGTCTGTGAATAATTTTGAATAATGAAGGCAGGATTGTAATGCTAATCTGCTAACAAAACCTCACAACAGAAGGCAAAATGAATTAGAGTGCAGCACTCATTAAAGAATTCTTCTAGCCAGGGCTGTATCTGCTGCTTCAACTACCTGGCAAATAATTAATTAGCCATGATATACACGAGATGATTTAGTAGTACTTTTGTCAGCCACGAACAATTTCTCGTTCTGCTCACTACATATTTCTTTACGCAGTTCCCCTCTCCAGGGATGTCAGAGGGGGCGAAGGGTGGGCTGGTCGCAGGAGATGGCGCTGTGGAGCCGTCACTGCCCGCCCCCTCCGCCAAACGCATTCAGTCCTGAAGATGGAGATGCTGACACACTGAGGCAACTTCCCTTTGCTAATCTTTGCATTTATTTACTACAGACATAAACCAAAGCTAAATGCTCATCTCCTTTAAAAACAGTGAGCTGCAACTATTGCCATACTGCTCTTTGGAGACAATGTGCCCTTGCGGCCCAGGTGCACTGGTCAGACAGAGCCAGGCTGGAAGTCAGCAATTCAGTGGATGGAACTGACTACTGGTAATGTTTATGAGATACCTATTCCATCTTCCTTTCAGCCTCAATATGCCATCAAAGAATTTATCAATGTTAATTTTATTTGTCGTGGGTCTTTTTTTTTGTGTTTATTTTGGTGTTTTTTGAGGATTTTTTGCTTGGTTTTTAAACAAAACTGCCTGCTGAGTATTACTTTACTAATTTTCTACTTGGTTCTGTTGCTTCTGAAGAAGTTACTGCTCTACTGAGCATCAAGCCATTCCCTCTGGTCAAAATATTTATTTTTTTTAAATCCACAAACAACAAACCAAAGGCTCCCCTCAATGTGCCCTAGATAAATAATCAAAGAAACTTAACATAAGGAAACAACGGCAATGCTGATCTGGCTTTAGTGGGTTTATCAGAATTATAACCTGTTTGGTAGAGAATTATCACTTACTTTCTTTCTCAACAATGACCAGAACATCAAACATACTATCAAACATATTTGCACTAACTGCTATGGCTAAGAACAGATTCCAAATATCAGATTAATCACCTCATATTACAGGTATATAAAGAAAAGCTTGTGTATCCACATACTTCCTAAAATACCATTGGCTTAACCAAGCAAAATTCGGGGGTATATGTGGAGGGAGAGAGGGGCAATCCCTCTTCTATTTCAGTTTAGCTGTTTGTCCAGGCTTGGGGTTTATTGTCTAGATTTGGGGTTTATGCTCAAATGGAAAGAAATTTCGACTTCAAGAAAATAACTTCATCTCAAGGTAAGGTAGCTTTTTATTGGCAAACAGGTAATTTAGGAAGAGATGACTCAAGATACCCAGATGTCCATGTATCGCTGCAGTGACTGTAAAGGCAGTAGGTTGGACCAAGTAACACACTGTCATTTATATTCTATGCATCAAAGAGAGCTCTTTCATTAGAAGCATTCATGCTGGGTTCAGTAAGACTGGATCTAGACTACAAGAGGTATTGCCACATTCTTTCTAATTGTCAATTTGAATCTGTGTTTGAAACTACCGATAAGCACACTGGGTTATTCTGTCCAACCTATATGAATGAGTCAGCTGGAGTCCATAGCAAGATACTGAGCATACTCAGGCAAATACCTTTCCAGTTTTGGATCTGGACCTGCAGATCCCTTGTAGAATGTGCTTCCCATTAAATAATATGGATGGTGGCAACCTAGTTCATCCTCCAGGTTTATTGCGAGCATATCTGGATTGGCATTTATCCGGCTTTGCAAACGTACTCCTTCTAGCTCTCAGTGGCTATCTGCCAAGAAGTGTCCTCTCCAGGACAGCTAACTGTTCCTCTTCAATCTACTGCTCTCTTTCAATCTGCTTTGGAAGTCAGCCACCATTTGGCACAGAATTTTACCCTAAGTTTCTTAAAATGAGTAAAGCAAAAGAATGTACTATGGCAGTAGTAGACCTGTACAGAGCTTTTAAAAATGAGCTTTACCTGTGTTCTGTGCCAGATAACAGATGCCCTGGAGTGTCCCAACTTATTTCGACAAGGTCCTTTGTCATAATGTATAAGGAGAAAATCATCCTGCAAAATATTAAAGGATAGGCAATAAAGAGAAGTATAAACTGTTCTTCAAGTTATGAAACACTAATTTCTCAGAATTTATAGACAGGAATTGTACAGGAAGATAAAAGCTAAATAAAGTGGATGCAGCCAGGTCCAATATTTCCGAAGTGCTTTGTTTACACTTAAACATCTTCAGAAAAAAGGTTTTTTTAGCAAGTCTTGTGTTTCTATAATGGATTCTTCTGCCAAAGGCTCTCAAGCTGGATATTTTAAACGCTGACCACTGTAAATATTTTACACACATATAGAAAGAGGAAATGAAAACGAATACTTGTACCACAGACTTCCCAATGTTGGCTCCTTTTGATAGCTGAAGAATTAAAGGACAATAAAGATTTTTAAGAAATGATGTCCCTCTCTATCCTGCCACCCTTTCACAAACCAGCCAAGATAGCAGGCTTAGTACCAAGGGAACACTACCTTTTAACTGAGCACGTGAGAAGCCTGTGACTTAAGGACGGTTAGTAAGGCATTCAAATGGGACAACCACAGGATTTGTATAGTCAGATTAGCTTTCAGGAACGTAAAATGTTTCCTTTTCTATTGTTAACAATGCTATAATATAAAATAAATGACATGGAAACAGATGTTGTACATTGTATATACTCTGATCCTTGGGCAGAAAACAGACTGCTTTAAAAAAAACAAATATGACAGCAGCAGCTTATAGAAGAATTCCTGGTGTTAGGAGAACACTATTCTTTTTCGTATGTCAGATATCCTTCTTGTCCCACAGAATACAATGAACAGTAAACAATCTGACTGCTAGTCTCCTGCATGGTGACGCACCAAATCTAGACTTTGCCCGTTAAACTTCCACAGACTAAGAACATTGCTATGCTCATCCTGTAACCCCTTCAAGAAGGGAAACATAGAAAAATCAGTACTAAATAAAGTATTAAAAAAAAGAAAAAGAAAAAAGAAACAACAGCAGCGCACCTCGCCCATGTCTGTTGCCATGTAAAGTTGAAAAACAGAATATTGTCAGAAAATTTTGCTTTTTAATAATAATTATTTACTGAATCACATAGGCAAGATGCTAAGATCACACAGGTCAGACAAAACAGAGCATACAAATCCCATCAAATCACCAGCATCAGCTCTGCTGGGTTGCAGTCCACCAAGCTGGGCAGAAGCTAGTGATCAACTACTTAATTAAGGAGAAAGCTGGATGTCAAAGCAATGAACTTCTAAGCTGCTGAGAACCAGAGTGCATGGCACGTACTCACATCAAGAGATTCCAGACAGTACCAGCAAAAGGCGTGTTTGCAGTTCTTACACATCATTTGGGCACAGCCTTCATCTCGTTCAATGTAAACTTTACATTTTGGACAGCGTTTGATTGGAGCATCATCATCTTCCATTTTAAAAACTGAACTGTGGGAGAGAGTGAGGAATTAGAAAGATGTGTGGCCATGTCAGTTTAGAGAAGTACCTTTAAGAATTGTGCTAAGGTAAGCCTCCTTTTTAATTTAAAGCTATTCAACTGAGGTTTGTTATTCAGGTATTTTGACTATACTCTATTTTTCAAACATATATCTAGAAAAAAAATGTTTCATGACTACAGTGCCTATGTAAGAGTCAGGACATTTTTCTTTACCAAGTAGTTACCAACTGTTTTTGTTATTTATACTACTCGATATTACAAAGTTTTCTCCTGGAATATATCAGATGAGCAGCAGCTAGGTCACACCTAAATGATTTGTATGTCTGCCTGATTTTCCTTTTTCCTCCCTTCTTTCTCAGAAAAGAGGAATCAGTCCCTTGATAGCACAATAAGCCCAGGCCACATCCTTTTAGACTGGGGCACCAGGAAGAAATTGCTTGTCTCTGCCTTTCCTGAGGATCCTCCCTAGGAATTGCCCTCCCAATTCCTCCAGGACCCATGAGGTTTTTAGAGCACACCATTCTTTCAGAGTTAATCTCTTTGTCTCTAACATTGTTCTAACAAGTTAATAAATTAGGATCAGCATTGCCTCTTCTTGTCTTGCAGGACTGTACAAAATCATTGGATGTCCCCTCATATAGTGGGCACAACACAGAGGAATGTGGAAACACTGGAAGAACATTTCTTTTCCTTGAGTAGCTTTCTACCATATGCAGGCTTTGTGCAAACCAACAACTACAATGTACCTTAAAAAAATGACACTTCCTGCAGTCATTGCCGGTGGGAGATACAAGACCAACTGGTAGGGAATCAACAGTTTGCTGGAAAACAGGACTGACCCTTGACAGATCTGCCCAACAGCAGGATATAAAGGACACATGCTTGTTAGTCACACTAGGGGCAATCGTATGACAGAAAAATGCTTTGAATCCATAAAAGATATAAGAAACTCCAAACACATGGTAGCACAAACAGCTACTGGTACGTTATGCTCCAAAATAATGAAACAACAAACCTCAACAGAGTAAAAAATGAAACATGAAATAAAACCTAAAAGCAACCAAAACACTGAGGGGAAAAAAGGTATTTTACCTTTCCTATCCACTGGCTGCTCTATGCCACTCAAAACAGCTTGAAACAGAACTTGAGATCATTGGCCAAACATGCAGCAGTTAGGGTGATTGAGGGAGTATCCTAAAATCAATCCCTGACAATGATGTTACCATCTCTCACGCTGGCCACAATAGCAGCAGCAATGAGATAATCTCTGAAGGGAAGCTCACGAGCTGCCTGGATATCGTATTTTTCCCACTGGGACAAAAGAGTGGCTGATAGAGGCTCAAGTAGTTTCAGTGTACTTTGCTGGGATTGGTGGCAAGGAGTGAGACTGCCAAGAGCTATCCAGTTTTGGAATAAAGCATTAAAATAACAGGAAGGACTATGAGAAGGAAACAGCTTTAAAACAAAATATCAGGAAAATGCCTCTCTACTATTCATTCTCCCATTTGTTTAAAGATTGAGTGTTTTGTTTATGAATACTTGATCTTCTGCAATACTTTACCTTGTTTCTCCTGGAAGAAAAGAGATTGGCATGTTCTCTTGACAGCCTTGACCTGGATGCCAATTAGATTTGCAAGCAGAGCAGAACTCAATGTCGCAGGCTTTGCACTGGACCAGCTGGGGGTCCTGTGGGCTCGGCTCCTGGAGCTGGCAAACTGCCTGGCAAGTAGAAGATGGACACCAAGTCCGACACGGATCCAAAAGCACTTCTGTAAAGGGGCATAAAAGAACAAAATTCAAAGGCGGTTAGAAGACCAGCCTTCCAGAACAATGTATTTCAGCTGAGGTTGGCTAGCAGGGCATTTGAAGACATGCATTTTCAAAGGAATCCTTTTAATTTATGCTTACCCACTTAGACAGAAATCTGGCCAGCTTTGAAACAGGCACCAAACAAAACTCAGAGTTTTCTGAGTTTGAATTAATTGCCCATTTTCATTCACTGAAACAAAGTTGTTCTGAGAATGAGATGTTGTATTTTTCTCCAGTTATAACTGAAGTTAAATATAGCACATACTATGCAGGTATAACCCATCAGAAAGTGTTTTTACAGTGCCTTGCCTGGTAGGACTCTGCCCTAATGTAGCCACATGATTAACAATAGTGTAATACTGTTATACAGTTTCATCCTTTTCTTTGAGGTGATGCCTTACTGGTAGGGCCTTTTATGCTTCAAAGCCCACTGAAGTCAATAAAAACTCACCAATAACTTCCGTAGTCACTAGGTTGAATCCTACCCTCAGCAAAACCTTACTATAAGTTCTCTATGGCCACACAGTTCCACATCCCCATAGGCACCCACCAGTCAGCTTATATACTCATAAAAATTTATAAGGTTCAGGTTATCTGAACTACTAATTCTGCACCAGATGCCATCACAAGAGATAATGGTGGTTCCATAAAAGGGGTCAGTCTACCTCTCCAGCCCCTAAAATACCAGTAGTCAGCTGAAAGAGCAAAACTCGAAGTAGAAGTCATTCCCTCCCTTAGTTAGAGAGAAATATAACACATAGCAGTTTTCTTCCCTTAGTTTACTCCCAGGAAGTTGCAATTCTGGGAATCACACAGGCAAAAACAGAAACAATGTTTTCTATTTCTCACATTGTTGGGTTTTTTTGTTTGAGATGACCAAGCAATTAATACATTATGTTACTGCACAATTATGTGCAGAACCCTATTCTGATTTATGGGATTACTCTGCAGTGATACCATTCCCACAACCTTGCAAGGAGTAGCGTTATATATATTACCTCTTTCAAACTGTAGCTTCTTATACCTTTGCATGATTTCTGATGCAACCATGCACTCAATCTATTGAAGGAAGGAAAAGAAAAATTTCCAATTAGCAACAGCAATAATCTAAGGCATTTTCAGCAAATAGAGACAAAATATTTGACCTTTAGAGAACTATTAAAAACGTATGTTGGCAACAATGACAGCTGTGACATACAGAGCAAGACATTCAAATGTCTAGAAAAGAAAAAAACAAACTATTTGTAATAAAAGTGTACCTCATTTTCTTGCAGATGACCTCGCTTTGGGCAGGCAGCATCAGGGCAGCTGATTGCCGTTTCTAGACCTTCTTTGATCAAAAGTTCAACATACTGTTTTAGGCACTGTAAGAGAGCCAAAGACTGAGTTAACTAGCCCACCAAGGATAAACCACTCAGTTAACAGCTTTCCTCTGAAAATCTAAAGAACTCAAACTTCTTTGAAAAAACAGATACTACTGTATCCCTTTTAAAACCATGGGCCATATTCACAGCTTTTGTCACAGTTATACTTTTAAATAGAGAACAGCAAGTTCATTTCCCCCATCAAGTAACTCTTCCTCAATTTAAAATATGCAGCAAATGAAAAAAATAGCAATAATGGGGAAAAGGAAAAATCAAACAGGGAGCTAGGAAGGGAGAAAAAAAAATAATAGACCACAAAGATAAAATTAGATTAACCACACTCCAAAAATCTGTATGTGACGGGAAACCACAATGCAGCTTAGTAAGCAGTAACTACCCATAGACAGACATCTGTCAAGCATACCAGAGAGCAAAGGGAGTGGTGTATTTTGCTTTCTATTTCTAGAAAATAACTATCTGAACTTCATGGTTAGTTCCTTTTCCATAGGAAGAAAAAAATGGGACAAATAGGACTCCCAGAAGAACTACAGTTTCCATGGGGACAGAATAATAAATATCGGTAATACCAATACTTTTCTCCCCTTGCAACCACAGCATTTTGCCCAAGTCATAACTAAAAATATACAGTAGTGTACAGCACAGCCACCAACAAAACAGAAAAGAAAGGTGTGCATTTTAGACTAAGGGGAAATTAAGACCAAACCTTGTTATTCCTGAAGAGCAACCACCCCCCTCCTCCTCCACACTTCCCACATCAAGGTGAGAGTGATTGCATAGGTGCCTGCTTGGGAGGTGAGGGGAGGGGAGTGATGGAGAGGGCGATGTTCTTCTCCCTGCAGATACTGTGCAACTTCTACCAGCCTGACACTTCACAGTAAGACCAAACGAGGGTTTGCCTTCCAGCAGATGGGTCACCCTTGGTGTTCTCACCCTGCTCATGAACTCAGCTGGCAGTGGCAAAGTGGAGACAATTATGGAAAGCAGGTCCCTAACCCTCTGTTACCAGATACACAAGTAGAGAGTGAGGCTAGATGAGCAGCTGAGTCAAAGACACAAAACAAGCTCAGCATACAGCTGGGTGGGAGGTGAGAGGAATTAAATTCTGCAGCAAGCTGTCAAAAAAGGGATTTCAAATACCATTTTCAGAAAGAACCTGCAAAAGGTACACAGCTGCTGACTCGTCATCAGCCTGCAAAGGCAAAGGGCTGCATTGACCTTGCCAAGTCCTGTGTGCCTTACTGCAGGTCAGAGCACAAAGCCATTTCTTCCTTCCAACCACGCCACCAAAAAGGCCCATCAATGAGGACATTTCCAGCCTAACTCTCTGCGTGTGGCTTGTAGCTGCTCAGGTCCAGACTTTGAGTCTACTCCTCCAGCCTCTTTCTGTCTTGCCTCTTGATACATCTGTTCTGCTCCTTTCAGAGACCTTATCACCTATACTAACATTTTATTTCAGATTTTACTTTTCCCAGCTTGATTGCAGCAAAAACATCACTTCCTGCCCACATAATTTCTGCTGCTCTGGTACACAGCTTTTCTGGTGGCAACCTTGATAATACAACAAATCATTTCTGTCAGTGTCTCCTTCCCTGCATCTCCTACTCAGAGACAACTGGTCTACTCTTTTAAAAATAAAGACTGGACAACTGGTCTATAGCTTCCTCTTTATCAGTAGGGATTTAATTAAGACAACTGTTTACTTTCTAGATGTTTGACTTGCAGAAGGTTTCCAAGCCTTTGCTTAGAGCTCTGCTGCGTGGGTGGTGGAGCAGTTCAAGAGAACTAGCAGCACCCAAAGCAAGCTGAGCTCTGCAAGTCCTAGGCTGCATGCCTTGGCAATCTGTGATTTCAGCTGTAGTAAAATAAGTTTTGCCATAATGACAGTGCTGGTTCTTCCCTTTCCCCTCCATTTGCAGACACCAAGTGTGGATTAAAATGAAAATGCATACATTTTTAATACCAGCACTTAGCACTTACAGAAAGTACTTTTCAAGCTGAATGAGCTTTGCCATCATTAATAATTAATGTGGTTAATTCTCTTCCTCAAACTGTTTGGGACCATTGCCAAAACCTATTTGTTTCCCTTTCCTCACATCTTCCAAGGAATGCTACAGTTCATTCCTGCCATAAGCTGTGCCCAAGGACTTCCCCTTCACCTGATGTGGCACCTACCTCCTCAAAACCATGCATAGCCAAAGTGCAGTCTTATGCTACACCTTCTGGGAACACAGATGCTGTCTCAAGGCCATGAAATATCACTGTAAATTAGGCAGGGGATAAAACAATCTGTTCATTCAAGACTTCCTCACTCCAGTGATTTCTTCGGTGGAGAAAGAGTAACCCAAAGTGGTTGCAAGAGGATTTGAATCAGGATAGCTGTGGCTTCTCTTGAGAGTGGACACAAGATGTGCCACTTGTGTCAGAAAATTTTAAACTAGCTACAGTACTAGAAATGTACCAGCGTGCAAACAAAACACAGTGGGACTAGGTACTTAGTTATATACTATGAAAATTCATTACGAAATGACTACAAAAAGATGACAAATAAATTGTTGCTCCTTTTCTATGCAGCTTGTAGTTGATCTCATGCTGGAAAAAAAATATTTTCATAGCTTTTCCATTAAGGCAATAAAGTGCTGTATAGGATGAACAAAAAATGTAGGAATGTAAGTCACGCCAAGCAACTTTCAAAATTAACTGTTATTACATATTTTTTTCTCAGAGAAAACAGGAGCTGAAATCAGGTACCTAAGGGTTGAGGTTGAAATAAGGTCACAAAATATCCTTCTTGTAGTACCTTTTCCCTTATAAAACCAATACGCTGAGGATCATCTGTAATCTTCTTTTATTGGATGTGTGTCAATTGTTTTTATTTTAAGCAACACTTTTGCTAAATTCCACTTGTTTCTTTCTTTATAAAAACCTTATTGAATTTCAGTAATTTAATAACTAAAATTATATTTAAGTGAGTCAGACTTGGAGATACTCCAAATCTATCCAAAACTGATGGTGGTTATTCTGTACATTTCTGCTTATGTATATAGTCTGACATGATGAAGCCAGGGTTAGACGTGGCATTTCACAAAAGAATAACTCTACTGAATTAAGTAGGTCATAAGAGGAATCGTCTCTTTTGCAGTTTTGTACTTTATCTGGCAAACTTAACCTGGAATAATGAAAACCTGCCCTAGCCATCAATACAGCGAGGAGCAAGTGTGTAAACCTTTAGTGATGAGTCCCGCTACAGTAACAAACTGGAAGTGAGCTCCTACCCCTTTCCCAATCCAGAACTAAACCATGTCACTTTATAACAATTTTCAGGTAAGTTACTTTGTTTTATGTTGCAGTTGCAACAAGAGACAGGTAATTGTAGTAACTTAGATTTCTGCCCAGCGTGAATACTTTTAGCATACCACATGACTGAGGGGAGGAAAATAACAATGATTATATGATGGCACTCTAGAACTCTACTAAGGTTGTTTGAGTTCCTAAACTATACAGATCTGTACCTTAACATTCATTTTACAACTTCATATTTTTTAATTAATATAAGATTATAATATACTACCATATATGAATGTTAGATAGGGAACTCCGTGGAAACTGCAATATAAGTTTTGTAATTTCCCGTAGACAAAGGAAATCAAAGCCCTGCACAATACATGCATTATATACACACTATATATAGACTGTGTTAAGTATATATAAACCCACTTATATAAACTATATATAAAGCTTTGTAAGTTTATAAAAACTGAAGGTCAAGATGCATCGCATACCCCAACTGCTGCTAGGACCAGTCAGAAGAGACCGGTTGGCTCTCCAGAGCATTACTTTTGTCTTTGTCCCTGTGTATGCATGCTCCTTGTGCATTCCTGCCCTGTCCTCTTACTTCACGTAACTGCTGTCCTTTCTGGTGTATGGATGAGTTTTTTCTTTCACCTGGTAATCCAAGAATACTGCTGTCTTTTGCTGTCCCCATGACAAAGGGCAGGAGCACACCCACTCTGAGGAGTCCTGGCACAGATCCATTCTCCCACAAGGATCAACTGAGAGCCCAACTCAGCAGCTGCTTTCTTATTAGCTGCCTATATAAATTAGGAATGTTGTGGGTTTTTTTGTGACTTTCCTTTTGAAGCTGCCAAGCATAGCCTAATAGGCAAAGTTCCGCAAGGTAAGTTGTACTTACAACCTTTGTACATGAAGGACTGGTCGTGCAGAAAGCTATACTCAATGACCACTGATGTGATGTTGCTTTAGAGCTGCACATCATTTTGTTTAACATTATGTAGATTAAAATACCTTGTGAGAATCAAAATGGTTATTTTTTGGCTAATTTCCAAACCATAACACAAAATTTTACTCTGCTGCATTTAACTCTAACAAGCCCACACAGGCCATAGTAAAATCTCAATATAACAAATTTAATGTCTAGCTTTTAATTTTCTTTTAGGAGAATTTGAGAAGCAATTCTACCTATTTCTAATGATGGTGCTTTGACTTCTCTTGACACCCCAAAACCAAATAAAAACCATCATGATTCATACAAAAAACCCTAACTTTTGTTGCTTCTGTGTGGGGCAACATAGGTCTACCATCTACCTGGACAGAAAAAATGTGATCACTTGGTGCCTAAGGTAATTTTACAATACAAAATGCACATAATTATAAATACTTGGAGAGATTTTTAGCAAATATCTTTGTTTTCCTTTTAAATAGCAGAGTATATTTTTGAAAAGTTACAACACATTTACTTTTAAGAACATGTTATTGCTACTATCACAGGAGACAAGGTGTCGCGGACCGAGATGGGTAAAGCCGTAACCCACACCCCCTCCTCAGGGGATCGAGGGCTGAGGACCGCTCCCCGTCACACTCACAAACAATGCTTAGGAATCAATAGGTTTATTAAAGGCACTGAGGTTTTGGCAAGTCTGATATCAAATGTTCTATATATAAATAACACACGAAAAGACTATCTATATATCTATATACCAACAGCTATACAACAATATATCTATATACCAATAACAACACACATAGGAAACAAGAGATAACCCCCCCCTTTACCCCTGCTCCCGTTCCTGGACAGGGATAAGAGGGAAAACCTGGAGAGAGCCTTTGGGAAATAGAGGATAATTGAAAAGAAAAGTGAGTGTCTGGTACGTGTGAATGCTATGTATGAACGTTAGCAAGAAGCGTCAGAATGTAGTTCGCAATTCTCACCACCGGGGTACGGCCGAAGCCGATCCCTGGTCGGGATCTTCGTCCTTTCCCCTGCGACCCCGGGCAAACAGTTCGTTCGGTACGTCCACATGGCAACAACCACAGGAAAAGGCGCCCTGGCTATTCCAGATGTCAACTTTTATTTGAGAGTTAGGCAGCCTAAAAGATCATCCTGTATTATTTTCTTAAGAGCTGCTAGATGGATTTTGTCAAAATGCAGACTTCTGGCTACCCTAATGCTGCAGATGCAAGTGCCAAGTCATATGGGAAAATTTATAAATAAGTCAATGGATTTGGAAAGGCCAAAGAAGCCTAACAGGACTGCAAAGCTAAGTACATATATATATATATATATTGCATAATTTGCTTTATTTTATAAAAGTTCAAATGTATTTTAGTGCTGGCACTAGGCCACAGCCATCCCAAAATTAAATGTGCACTACACACAATCATCATATGCTGGTATTGGTAAAACATTTTTTAAAAACCAAACACTTACTGATAAAATTGAAAGGGAAAAAAGACAACATAGAAGGAAAGAAATCTAGAGTGTCAAGTTCTAAAAAAGAAAGGGAATGAGAATTTTTACAATACATTTAGTAAAGGTGAATATTAAAGGTAGACAAAGGCATTTGCTACGGTGCATAAGTATTAATCAGGGAAACAACCCTTCACCTTGGCGGACAATCACTAAGAGTTTTGTACCGTGCTTCAGGCACACAAGGCAGGGCTGACGTACCTTTTTAACATGGGATTTTTAAATTTTTTTTTTAACAAAAAAAAAATCTGGTTCTAAAATTAGTGGGCCTAAGGATCAATGAAAAGAGGGGAAATGGAAAATAATTCTGGGAATAAAACTCAAACTGAAAATGGAAATGTTTCCAAGTAAGATGATTATTAACATGTAGACTAAATTGCTGAACTCACAAATTTTGTATCATCTGCAAACCAGGATTAGATGTACTTCTGAAAATATACATACATATATACACAAGCATATATATTTATATAAACTTGCATTCAACCACATGAAGAGTCAGGAAATGCTGGTTGGTATTTTATGATCCACATGACAAATTACATCAGGCTGGATGAATGCAGTGATACCTTTCAGCCTTACATTCTAAGAAATAATATTAAAGGATATTGAGTCAGAAGCACTTACTTAGCAGTGGTTTGTAGCTACAAACCTACAGTTTGTTCTGTGGGTAGTTTTTGTGCTAAAAGGATACTAAAACAAAGCTCAAAATTCGCGTGATGAGGCTACACAGATGGACAAAACTACTGCAACTAGTTTTAATAATATTTTGATATTTTATGTTCTGGATACCAGGCATTTTTCTTTACAGCGCTTTAAAATGAACACAGAGAAGGAGATATCTTTTCTTGCCAGATGACAGCATTACACCAAGGTTATTCCACTGCTCTGTGCTAATTCCACTAAGCCAATTCTGCAGTCAGTCTGGTGAAAAGGTATTTATTCTGGTAGGCACATCATCCGTAAGTCTTTCAGGTAATGATGTAATGCTCACTTTTAGCTTCAGATTAAAATAGTAAACAGCGATGCAGTGTGCAACACTCACAGGGGCAGGGATGGAGAGTGTACATGTGAGTGAGTGCATGTCTCTAACTACAAACAAATTGGAGAGATTAATTTGGGTGTCCACATCTCCAGTGGAGGCTAATATTATTGGAACGATAGCCCCCACCCCTTTTGTCCAAACAGCAAATTCACTCTGGACTATAGAGCTATTCTCTGAAGAAGACATCATCTTCCTGAAAGACTTCCCATTTAGACAAAGCTGAACAATCCCAAGTGGAAAAACTTCCCTAAACCAAGCAGCCTAGAGCTGGGATATTTTCTGAAGAGGAGGGAAGAATGACTAAGGTTCAAGCCCGACTCTTCCCTATTCCTGTAGAGTGGAGATTCCTATAGCCACGTATTATTGTCATATACTACCTTTTTACTATTTCAGTGGATACTTCTAAAAGCAACAGGAATGCTCATTTAGAAATAAGAAAAAAGCACTTTTAATCTTAGCATTTCATAGAAAAAAACCACTACTTTCTTAAAAAAAAAAGTAGGTTTCTTAGAGAGCTTTTAACGTTTTTTTAAAACTTACTACATTTCTGTAAAGTAGTAGTTATAATCCTGCTCAAATCTATTCTTATTTAATCACAGGCTCAGCTTTCAAATACTCTTGCACTGCTGTGCCAGTGTGCACAAGTCTCAATATGGCTTTTTAGTATCACCCTAATCCTACATGTTTAACTAGTGATTCACTAGAAAATACCTAAGCACACTATAGTTTATATGAGGTGGCTCAGCACATTGTCAAGCTGAGTGTAGCAGGATGTTCCATTTCTCTATATGCCTGCCTCAGTTTCCCTCTATGATTCAACTGCTTTTTGTCTCCCAGTTTTGCAGGCCTAACAGGCCTGGAGTGAAAGATTCCCATGAGAAGGAAAAGGCCTAGCAAACTCCAAGCTGGTAACAACCTTGAAAGGTACAGAGGCCAAGCTGATGTTCGTAACACCAGCTGCTCTCCGGTGTTGAAGAACACGGAGCCCAGCCCAGCCACAACTAGGCCTGGAATGGAGATTAAGTAAGAATGGACAGATAAACAAAAGAGTTTGCCTGGTAATAACAGGGCCTTCATGTTTTTTTCTACTGTTTTCCTTTTATTCTCCAATGACAGATTTTGGAGGTATGGCTAATGGTTAAATGACAGCAGTCAATCCACCTTATTCTATAAAAGCCTGGTCCCATCTTTGATCGGGGGGACTTCCCATACACTTTCCCAGAAGGTTGCTGGACCTTCTCTCCTACCGCAGGGACACCTGCTAGAGAGATTAATTCTCGAGAATTACGATCCACCCAGAGACATGCAGCTGTGGCCGGGCAAGAGTGAGAGATACTAACTCTTTCATTATCTTAATTAGCAAACTTAACATTAAGTAATCTTCATAATTAATTTTAAGATTGTAGAATCCTTTAAGACTGATAATTAATGCTCTAGGCCTAGTATAGAATTTGATAAGTAAGTTGCTAGCATTTTAATGGTTAACCTTTGTTGTTGGATCTAATTATAAGCAGTAAAATTCACTGTTAAGATATCCTTTGCATTCAAACTTCAACTTCTGTTCTGATCACCCAATTTCCCTGAGCTTTTGCTATACTTGTGGCCTTCTACTTTAAAGCGTTAAGACCCCAACACTATATGCAATAAATCTTGATCTGCGCGTATACATCTCATCTGCCATCCGATCCTGTCCGTGACACTGAGACTTAAAACTGTCCAATGTGGAGGAATCTACCACTTCCCTTGGGAGACTATTCCAATGTTTGATTGTCCTCATGGTGAAAAATTTACCTCTTGTGTGCAACTGGGCACAAGTTGCTCCTGGGGAGATTCCATTACCCCTTGTCTTTTCCATGTGACTCCTTGTAAATTGGGAGTCTCCATCTTCTTGGTAGCCAGCCTTTAAGTACTGGAACATGGTAATGAAGTCTCCCCAAAGCCTTCTTTTCTCAAGGCTTAACAAATCTTTCTTAGGCTCTCCTCATATGGCAGGTTCTCCAGTCCTCTGATCATCCCTGTGGCCCTTCTCTGAACCCTCTCCAGCCTGTTCGCACCCTTTTTGTAGAGCAGGGACCAAAACTGAACACAATACTCCAGGTATAGTCTGACAAGCTGTTGGGGAACAGACCACTTTTCCTTCTCCCCCCCACACAAGCACTGAGAGTGCTGTTCTGCAGCTCTTCTGGAGACTGTACAGTCAGACTAAATCCAATCACATCATCTTGCCTGTGGATGATGGGCCAAATGGTGTTTTGGCTGGGGAAGATAAACACAATCCATGTGCTTCCACATCTCAGGATAAGCTATCTGAGCACCCTTTCCTGAACTGTAAGAATTGGTCTTGTCTGAAAGCCTGTGCTCTCATTAGCTGGTGGAATCCCAGAATGGGAAATGGCCAGCAGCCTGCAAATGCCACTGTGGTTAGTGCAAAGACAGCTGTTGATTTAGCCTGAGGACTTTGGCTCTACCCTCTGCCCGAATACTTTGACACAGCACCCAAATATCACTGCAGTTCCTGGTACACAGCTGATGCAAACAACTCACAGATATTTGCACTGGGGATGAGGTGCATCAGCCAACTGCTTGAGCACAGCCTCCAACTCCTCTGCATTGGAGTAACTGGTGCCTGTTTGAGTACAGGTAAGTGTCAGCATAGAGTCATCAGTCAACAAATTATGAAGGTGAGGCAAGAAGAAATGTATTTATCTGTGATCAAGGATGCAGGTATTTTCAGTTAGAGCTATATCCCTGGAAGAGGAGCCCTACCAACTTATTATTAGGCTATGGCAACTATCCTTTGAGACACAGCAATCAATAGCTGTGAAAATTGCAAACAGGATCAAGCAACAGGAACTAAATGAACCTGAAAAACAAGTGCCTGTTTTCAAGTGAACATCTTAATAAAAGGAAGACAATGATGACATAAAGCTGCCTATCCTTTGAAATTGTGGGTTGACTTGTGTGGGGTTGTGGGTTTTTTTTAGGGAGTTTTTACATACTTTGTGTATGACTGTGTATTGTAAAATATATAGAAGATGAACAATTTTTATTCAGAGAAATATTTCACATCAGTAGGTATTCAGCAGTAAATGGCAAAATGAGGATAATAGCTTGTGGTTTGTGTATATCTTCATCTTAGAATAGGTATTTCAAATGGATGTACATGTAAACATTTGTATCATGTGGGATTGTTACCCCTCCATTATCTTGCACAAGATAATGTAAAAATTCTTTCCTTTTGTGTAGAAAACCAGTAAATTTCATAAAAAGAAATGTATTTTCAAATGCCAACATATGCAGGATGAAACTCAAACATTCAGGAGGCAAAAACAACAACAAAAAACTAGTCTTCCCTTATATGGTTGTTTGAGAAAGGTTTATTCTATTTGAGAACAGAATGAGTATTGCTGAGTGGGAGGAAAATACACCTGCAGCAAACAAAGGACTTTTCACTTTCACAATGAAAATCCTACGCAAACAAAAATGAACTAGCTTTCCCAATACACAGATGAAGACAGATAATGTTAATCTCATTTAGTAACATCACACAGGAGAGGGAGAGCTGAAGGCACTGGATCTAGTTTTCAGTCAGGATTCTGCAGTTCCTACCCTGTAGACAGGTGTAGTTTATTATTTAAGCAGGGACTTTTGCCATCAGAGCACCTCCAAGACAAGTCAGAACCCAGAAAGCCATGTGAAGCATTATGCAAACAGTGATCTCTAACCACAAAGCCTCTCTGACACATTGCGTGTCAAGATTAGCATCAGTTCTCTGCCAAGGTTTGGGGGAAGTCAGCAAAAGCAGCAAGCTCTAACCTCTGCCAGCAGCTGGTGGGAAACAGGAAAACATTACAGCTAAGAAGTACCCAGAGCTCTATAAAACCTCATGAACCATTACGCTTCCTCCTCAGGTTTCAAAGCAAGCAGGGCATCTCCTCTTGGTAGAGGTAGGGGACAGCCTGGCACTGCGCTGCTGAGGTAGGTTTCCTTTGGCAAGCAGGGACAAACCATGGCAGATAAGGAAAGCAGTGAGCCCACCTGCTCCCATCCATGTTGCTCTTGGTATCTGCCTTGCCCCAGGGGAAGCAAAAGCTGATGCTGCCTCATTTGGCATAAGTAAGAACAGTATGTAAATCGTGTTTTTTCCTGTCTTTCAACTCAGAGGCCAGCAAAGCTGTGTGCGGTTCCAGTCAAGCATAACAACAAGAAAAAAATAAGCCTTCTGCCAGTTACAGGCAGGCTAATGATATTTGCCTTGCTTATCATAGGATCTTACCTTCCTTTCAAATCTTCAGCCTATGAAGATGCTCAGTTATGGGCATGACCAGAATTAAGTAGACATATATGAACAGCTGTGATTAGGCAAATGCAATAAGCCTGATTAAAGAGGGCTAGTGATAACAGGAGAGTCTATCACTATCCCACTCATGCTACTTGATATAGAATACACTTATAGACTTCCATCACAGTTCTGTCAAACTCAGAGACATCTAAACGTCCAAGGAAATATTGACTAGTTGTCTCAGGGGCTTAAGGTAGAGACTATGGGTAAGAATTAAAGTAGTAGTGATAAACAGATATCAAGTTGGCATAGCAGTATTCATTTCAAACAGCACAATGCTGACCTAGCTGTCCACAGCTGGCCAACAAGAAATCAAACAAGCAGCAGAAGGTAGGCTTTAACATTAGCTTTGTTATTTTCTTTGATTGTAGGACACCTCATATCTGAATAGCGCTCTTTGCTTTTATTGGTAACAAGGTGGTTTGCAGATGAGTAATCAAAATAATTCTTTCCATGAAAGACAAGTTCTTTCTTGGCTTCATATTTCTTCGAGATATTTGCTTGTCTGGACTGCCTAATTGGCTGATTTTTTTTAAATTTGAGAAAGGTAAACAACAAATCCTCTGGTACCAGAATGCTCAGCAGTGTATAAAATCTTGAAGGGGATTGAACAATCTAATGTGAAGTCAAGAGGAGTTTAGCCTTTCTTGAGTAATAGTAGTGACATCACAGTACTTATAGCACATTATTTAGCACTTCCATGTATATATTTATATATAAAAGCTATATATACACACATACATGTGTAATCCTGAATCACGTTTCAGCAACTAACTGATGGACTTCCACGCACGAATATCAACTGGAATAAAAACTGTTGTAACTTTAATACATACAGAATTGGTAACATATTAAGGGAACATCCTATCCTTTAAGACACATGATAATTTAATCATAGATAAAATGGTTAGAATTTCAGGCAGGAATTGGACTAAAATTGCTCCCTTCCTATCTCCCCTCACCCCAAAAAAGCAAAGGCTAAGTAATAACTCAAAACTTCTGATGAAGTAGCTAATACAAAACAGGATTAAACAAAAAAAGTGATGCTCTGTTGGCTTTACTTTCCCTTTCCTTTCCTAAGGAGATAAGGGTCATGAGGAAAGCTTTCTGAAGAAAACAAGCCAACTCAGTTACTTCTCCTGAGGCAAGCAATTGCTCAGTGACTTTCTTGAAATTTAAGGCTTCTAGCTATCTACTGTGTGCTATTTAAGTAAGAGTGATTTAATAATAAGAGAGACATGTAACTAATTTGGTCCAAAATTTGAGAAGTACACTTAAGATTGGTCCTGTTGCTGACCTGATTCCAGAAGGAAAGAGATATTAGTTTGCTCCTTGACAATACTCGGAAAAAGAGCCAAACAAAAAGCCAACAGCAGATAGCTCATTTTCCTTTCTACTCTCTAGACTGGCTCCTCTGGTACCTTGAGCAATCCAACAATGGATACATTCCTAATGGATGAGATATACAAAACTTGAGAGCTTACAGCATTGTGTGCACATTAATGATCTTAATGATAAAAACCATAATGAGTATTGTACTAATAGCTACAACTGGCAAAATAATACAATGGGAAATTGCAGTCTCTCTGCCTTAGCAGCAGAGGAGTGGCAGTCTGCTCTATTCAATCCATGCATAGCTCTGCCAGAGAGCAAAAGGAAACAGTGTCCCCATTCTATCTTTCTGAATAGCAATGTTGTGTTACTGTACAAGTGCTGTGAAGAGACAAGCCTTCGTGAGATCTTTGCCACAGCACTTTTATGGTTATAAAGAGTGAAGATTTGCAGAATATTATAAGATTGGGAAATCTGCATGTTGATCTGTCACAGTTTAATGCTAGGCCAGAAATTAAACGACTAGCAGATGCTCTCTGTTAACCCCTCTCCCTTCCTGAAAAGAGAAAGGAAAGAGAATAAGGGAGAGACTTGTGTTGAAAGCTAAACTACATAGCTGTAATGAAACAATAGTGATGAAAAGGAAAACAGTGAATTATGTACAAATATATATACAAAACCACTATCATGCTCCACACCCCCGAACAACATTCTCATCAGAACCAAGGCTGCAGGTCCAGCCTGGGAAAGCCCCAGACTGGGCTCCTGGACTCAGCAGCAGATGGGAGCTGGATGCAGGGACACAGGGATTCAGGAACACATGGATTAGGATCAAAGGCAGACAAAAGGACTGAGTACTCCCAGGCCACCAGACATGGATGAAGAGAGCTTGACCCTCATGATCCCTCAGCTTTACACCAAGTATGAGGTGTATGGGATGGAGTACTGGGTTGATTAATTTTCATCAGCGGTTTGGTCTGCTCCTTCCCATGGGAGGGTCACAGGTGTGACCACTTTCCTCCCTTTTTTTTCCAGAGCATAAGATGATTTTCCTAACCAAGCAGTGGCTTTGGTTGTGCATACCCTTCTCTAGCAGTTAACTATAAACATTGAGCATTAACAGTCCTAGGGGCAAACACTGACTGGAAAACATGCTGTTAATTTCAGGAAGTGCAGTTACTTAGAAGGGACTTAACTGAAAAGTAGAATTAAAAGAAAATTGGCTCTGTCCTGGCTCAAACCAGGACATGATCTAAGTTCTGACTACATACGAGTTGCACTGCACTTGAAAGAGCTCTTAGCTATACCTGCTCATGTAGTCTCAGCTTGCTGCTATTTAGACTGAAGGACTACAGCTATGAACAAGAGCTGCAGCAAAAGTAGTTTTCACGCTTCTGACAGACATCCCTTTTTCTCTTTTGCTTATATCGCTGCAGAGGCCACCAATTACCTCAGATCATTTATATAAAAGCAAGAAGCCAGGACTAAATTATATATCGGTCCACCAAGAACAAAACAGAGATGGTCAAATATTTCTCCAATTGTATTTCTACCTATCCTAGTATAATGTACTGGATCTACTATACATAGACTCCATGCAAAGTCTTGAGTCAAAAGGATCCCATCAAGAAGAAACAGAAGATCAGTGATGGCAACAAAAGTCAGAAGAAACAACCTCGAGAAGAAAAGATGTATCTGGTAACCCAGCCTCTCTGCTGTCACTTAAATATTTGTTACTGAAAAATGAGCTGTTTGCATTGCTTTTTTGCTGTTTTCAGTAAGCAACAAAAAGGAGCTGTCTGTTCTGTTGACAACCCCCTATAGATTCTCAATAACTGTCAGAAAAAAATCTTATTTAAAAAACGGTAATATTTCCATGAAGAAAAATAAGATACAGAAGACTACTTTAAAAAATCCTTGCTCTTCAACATTAAAAAACAAACTAAAACCCCCACCTTTGTTGAAAAGGTCTTTCAAAATAAAAGCACCTGATCCCATGTCTGAGTTAATTAGTTCTCAAGGCTTTATGTCAGTATTAAAGTCTCAGAGCATGTATCCCAGAAATTATATTCTTACTGATGTTACTGTAATTCTTCCACTGCTGAACCATCATTACAAGGTTCTTTTTTGTGTACCTGCACCCATAGCAAAATTTAAGGATTTAACATTTTCATTCCAAATCATTAGGGATGGAAAACTACTATGACTTTCATTTCTCTGTAAACTAGCAATATCAATTCACTGTGATGAAGATCTTTGCTACCTACTACTCTTGTGTACAAAACACTATTTGCTGAACATGAGTGATGAGATTCTTGGTATTCGAGGCACATATTTTTGCAATAGGGTAATGAAAACCTGTTATTTGATTGTAATTATGATAGAGTAAAACTAGAATCCATAATATGTTAAATACTTTTCTAGTTACAAGTGTTTGCATGGCTCTGTTCTAGACAGACCTGGGGCTAAAGTTAAAAAAACAAACAAAATCCAAAAGCAACCAAAATAACCAAACCACTCCCCCCCCCCCCCCCAAAACCGAGTTACTGACAGATACAAGGGAAAATGTGAATAACCTTACTAAGGAGGTAACTGTATACAGCAGTATACAGAAGTGCTCAGTAAATACCTTTTTTAAAAAAACAGGAAAATAGAAAAGTTTACTTGCTAGCATTTCGTGTCAAGTATGCAGCAGCAATATTTATTTCTACTGCAGCATCAATACTTCAGGGTGAAACCCACTCTGCAGAAACAGACATGATTTCTGCAGTTAAAATTATGCATTGTTCTTTATGCCTAATAAAAAAGCAAACTTACCAGGGTACAGAAGATGCATTGGCATTGTGCTATTGTTGTCATCTGCTCCACGGGATATTCGCCAAGGCAGAGTTTGCAGGACACTAATGGATCAAGTACCAAGTCCCAGGTAGGCCTATATCTTGCTGTAGTCATTGCAGAGCAGTCTGAAAAACAGTACAAAAGACATTCCATCATTTCCTTTATTGATGCTCAGTACATTTCTGCCACTGAAAAATCTCATTGTCAGCTGCCACTTGTTAGCTATTTGGGAAAAACCTATAAACAGCAATGGCTAATTTGACAGTGACAGCACTTGCAGTAGGCTATACATCCCCTGTCTGATAGAACATGCATATAGCAAGCAGAGGGAAAAACCCTGTGCTGTACACTGACTAAATATGAGAGCAATCAGGAAATAACCTTAGGTCATAGACTTTCATCTGACATTATACATGCTAAAATCTCATTCCCAATTCCTGCCACTATCACCACTACTTACAAGCTTTCTTTCACCAATATTGATTACCCACTTAATACATTCCTTATCCTTAACATCACAACTCAGTTACCCAGGTGAGACTCAAGGTCATTCGTGAACCAAGCATCTATTATGTCCCTTTTCTAGCCTCGTGATGTTGCAAATGAGTCAGGTGTTTTTGTTCCTAAGAGCATGACAGATCGATCAGTTTGCTAAGTTAATTTTAGAAATAAGGATGAATATTCTGAGTACACTCTTGAGTTCTACTCTACAGTTTTCTCCCAACCCTTGCTATATGCCAAGAGCACAACTTTGTTGTGGCAACAACCATCTGGGGCAAGTAAGAACACAAAGTTAGCTATAAAAAGGTTATAATACCTATATATAACCCTCTAGACAGCAATAGGATAGGACCATGCAAAGCATCTTTATCCTAGGCTTGAGGGCTTAGATGGAGAGCTGTCAAATGACTAACCAGAAACAAAATAATTTTGCACATAAATTTATTCCCACAAAGAGGAAAATTAATTTACACATTAGACACATGGAGAAAAAAAATCCAAACAAACAAAAACCAAAACCCCACACACTTCTGCAGACATCTAGGGTAACTTATGTAGTATATCCAATCTTAACATATTTACTAGTATTGTTTTGTCACTGTGATATTGACCTTCTAAGTGTAGGAAATTCACATCCCTAGGCTGCTGGGAGGTCCCCATTATCTCAACCCCTCTTTCACAAAATTAGCTATTCCTTACCTTCCCCACACAGGCAGTTATGTTACTCTAACTATGGTTGCAGCTTTTCTATTGGCAGCAACTGCTTATATGCAAGTCATTATCTGTGAACTTACTAAGACCTCCAGAACTGCAACAAATTACTTTTATGCTTATTAGACTAGGTTTAGGCACACGTTCAGGCAAAATATGCTTGTAGCTCCAAACAAGTCACATTGAGAGTTCAAAAAAGTGTTTGTCAAGTGGGAATCTTTGATATTCAATTAATTGTAGACATGACTCCATCAAACTCTCTAAATACTCTGAAACAAAATGAAGATTTTACATTAGCCTTCCGTTAAGTCTAACTTAATAGAAAATGCCCTTTAAGAAGTACATAAAGGACACTAAAAGAGCAGAGCCTAATAATACTTTTTTCTAGTGCAGCTGTAAGGCAGGAGAGGAAGAGAGAAGAAAGACTAAATAACCCCATTCCCAGGGATGCTCTGGATCACTTCCTTCGAAAGCCCCCACACAAGCTCCACACTGTTTCAAAAGGCAACAGTTGAAATAGTCCCACAGAACAACACATGGAATAATGGCTCCACGTCACAAAAGACTTGTGCTGTGCAGTCTTTTCTGAGACTGTAACATGCAAGTCTGACAAGGTGATATGAATGAAAACCCAAGAGTTTTAAGGCTGTTAGACTGCTGCTTTACTGTCAGTTGTCACTATTTTTCATTTAACACAAAATCTCAGCAAAACCAATTTTCTTTTTCTGAGCTTTGGTTTATCTGACATTTGCAGATAGATGCATTAAGTATTTGAAAAGCAGTGCTCAGACACATCTGAACTAGCCCTGTTTGCCATTAGTTTGAGTGTCCTTTCCTTGTTCTGCCCAATATATTGCACATTTTTTGCTCATGACAGCAGGCAGATGAAACTAGCAGATGAACAATGAAGAGGGATAAAGTTTAAGTTAAGGATGCACTTGCACACATTGAGCAGACCAAAATCATATCTGTATGGCAAAGATGTAAAATCTGCCACAATTCAGGCTAGAAGTTCACCAAATAAATTGATACAATTCAATCCAGACAAAAAAGAAATGCATAGTTATTCAGTGTTGGTCAATAAGTGATGATAAAGGGGACAATATTAACCTCCTACATCCAAGGCTTACACTTGTTCCCTGATCCCCAGGACTTTCAGAGGCTTACTGGTATCACTGTGGTAATTCTTCTTTTGCAGCCCAACTATACTACAGTAACATCTCACTGGGAAATATTTATCCTCTGTCTTCTCCTGCAAAGCAAAAGTGAATTAAAGTGAAAATTCTTTCAAGCTGGCATCTATCAGGCCAGCAGAAATTGGCTGCCCAATACAGTTGATGTCCAATCTGTGACTGGCTCAGTCATGTCAAGAACAGAAAGCAAAACTCAAATGCAGCTTCAAATGGCAGCAGAGCCATTTCTGCTCACCCTTCCTTGCCAACCACCTTCTGCTGAGACAGGAATATGCTCAGCAGAGGTTGATTGCTTCCATTCATTAGGGGCACATTAAAAAATAATGCTTAGTTGACTCCTAAAGGCTTCTATTCCACACTGCCAAAGAAAACAAGTTCCAAGTCACCAAATTAGTCTTCTATTCATTTTTTTGTATGTCACTATTTCAAGTAAGTAGAAACAGTACAAGATAGTATTTTATCCCTTTACCTTTCACTTTAGCCTGCTGCAGCATTATATGTGCACACAACCATTACAACCTTAATTGCACACTAAACCTATGTTAAAATAGTCTTTTGTTTTAATAATGAAAACCTATCACTTGCATGCGAATAAATGTTGCTGGTGGCATTAAAGCAAGGATCAAATTTGCCACCTAACCTTGGGAAAGGCGTACAGAAAGCTACCACATCCCAGTGGAACATCTCTGCTGGGTATCCCTGTAAAGGAACACAGGGAACTAAGCTTTCCAAAGCACAGACTAGATCTTGCTTCATGATCATCTAGCACACCATTGCAACTACATAGTGAGCTTCTATATTGCTTCATGCTGCTTAAAGAAACTTCTTAAAAACAAACAAACGTGAGAAAACAGCAGAGAAAAAACTACCTTCCATCAAAATTGGATTAAGGCTCCTGATATTTCATAGCTATGGTCTCTTATAGCTTCAGATTGTATCCTCCTGCTTTCTAGTGCTGTGCAATACTTTAGGGATGATGTAAAATAACAACAAGAAGAAAGATAAGGCAACTGAAAGGACCTCTAGGAGGGCAAAATTTTGAAAAATATGTACTGGTGTGTCCACATGCTGAAGGCCACCAGTGACAGCACCAGTCAGTAGAAAAATTTGCCTTGTGGTTTGGCTATCTGCTGGGAGGCCCCAGGAAATACAGCTAGTAAAGGTACAGAACTACAGTCCAATTCACCCTACTGAACACATCTTAGTCCAATAAACGTTTAGATCTTTAGAGGTTTAGTGTTGTGGTTACCAGACTCAGTACAAACATCAATGCTTCACAGGCACTGGTAACAGATACAACAAATCAGAATTAGAGGCACAGAAAACCAGAAGAGAAGTTGGTCATCAGTTCAGACTCCAAACTCAACTGCATTCAACGTCAGTCTCATCTACGTATTTTTGCGGATTGTGGTTCGTATTTAGTAATACTGAACTTGCAAGAAATACAGTAACGCAGCCCATCATTTTCTAGGACAACATCCCAAAACAAGCTGGGAGTAGGAAGCATAGGAAATAGCTTTAGTAATAGTTTGGTCAGAGTGGTCTTTTCATAAATAATCAACAACCTGACTAATAACTACTTAATTCTGCAACCATGTGCATGTCTACATAAAAAAGGAACCATTGCATAAAGACACAGAAGTGACTGAAATCTTGTTGTTTTAACAACATATTAAATGTTTAAAATGCAACTGTTACGCATTCTAGGAGATGGGTATAGAGGGCAAAGGAATCTTTCATTATTTCTGCCTAACTATTAATTCCTTAAGTGAACACAAACTGGATTTCTGAACAGTAATCCTTAGTTTTTGGTCCACCTACACAGACTACATTTTCAAGCAAGAACAAGCAGCTGACTTGGCCTTGTCAAGAACAGAGCAATTCTTTTTCTCCAGGCTTCAAGAAATTGCAGAGAACAGTGAAACAGAATTAATTCAAGTGTCTGAAAAACTGTGAAAGCAGGAAATAATGCAACTTTTTTCCATGCAAGTCATTCAAGAAATTATAAAACGCTGATTTTTTTCTCATTTCACTGGAGTCAAGTATTCCTTGGCACTGTACAGTTAAGCTGAAAAAGCATCAAGTTAACATTTCCTGGATATGTGATATATGACCAGCTTTGTTAGGAAAAAAGTGACTAGAAAATCCAATTGAAATAAAGTCATACACAACACATTTTAACTGTTGGGTCTTTTTCATCAATCAAGATCCAAAACAGAGGATTCATATTTCTCTAGCAATAATTCCCAGAACTGGCCAAGTATTTTTTGTTGGTGTTGCCAGTTTTTATTACATAACTGTACCACAGGCTGATAATGCCATTTAAAAGCCCCTCTTTAAAACAAATTAATGAATAAATTCATCCACAAAGTAGATTTTATACTTAGAAAAGTTGGCAGGCAGAGTTAGTGTATCTCACTTACCTATCCCAGTCAGTTACTGGTGTCTACCACTACATTATCTGTCTCAGATCTTCATTCTCACAGAACTGCTTGGGAGGTAAATTAGAATAATTTTCTCTGCTAGATATCAGACAAACCAACACATAGAAGACTGGAGTTAGAGATGTTTAGAGATGAGTAGCTTACAGCTGTTCAGTGCCTTCCTTCCTAAGGTACTTAAATCCTGCCCAATACCTATCTAACTCTTAAGGCTCACTCATAAATCTGATCCACAATCAACTGCACAAGTCCAGAAGATATCAGTTGTCCTTTGAGTTCCAAATGACCCCAACTAGTAAAGCAGTGTTCTGCCTTCCAGTAGTATAACAGGATGCTGTTTTCAGGCATAACTCTTTTCAACACAGAAGAAACTCCAGCTTGTACAGAATACTGCAGACAGTCATGTCAACACATAGTCTACTGTTAACTCTTCAGATCTGGCCTTTAAGTCCTTACACCACCAACTCCAAGCTCACCATCTCTGTTCTTATCTTCAAGCTATTCCAGGGCCTGAGCCCAGAAGAGATAAAAAAACATGTAAAGGATTAGAGCACTGTCAGCAAGTTCAACCTCCTGGCCAATACAGCACATGGGAAAGAGGCTTTTACTTGAGGTGAAACAGAATTATTCCAGGGACTTCGGTTTGACCCATGAATAGCCACTACGTTTCTTTCCTTTGCTTTCCTGACTGATACATAACATACTTTAAACATACATCAATATCTAATATATATACATATAGACATATGTTATAGAAATATATACATGCATAAAGACTGTATTCAAAAATTTCAATGGCCAAGAAAAAAAAACAAAACAGTTGCTCTCTCACTAATAAAAGGTACCAGAACAAAAACATCACAAATGCAAAAAGACCCCACAAAATACAATCTACTGGACCACTTCTGGGAAAAACTGACTAACATTTTTTAGTTTCTTTTCCTGAGAAATTAACATATCATATAAGGCAAAAAATATATGAAAATTTACACAGCTTCATTTCATTAGATCAGACCACAAAGATTTTGAATATTAGAAAAGCAATGGACAGCTTCTAGATCTATGGATGTATGTGACAATGTTCCCTAGAAGTGAAACTCAGATCAAGCACAGATTAAAAATCTTATTGGCATAATGACCAAAGGAACAATAGTTCAGGAAAAAAACACCAACCCTTCACTCTCCACTGACAGTTGAGCACAGCAAAAGCAGTGTAATCTTTCTTGAAAGGAGTTGTGATATGAGTAGCCATTTCAGCACATGCTGGCAACAACCAGGAGCCTTTCAGAGTGAGAGAGCAACATCTTGTTGACTGGGGTTTTTAGGTTATCAGAAGACAAAAATCAGAAACAGGCAAACTCATTTTCCTGGCTGAATGTTTTCAGATTTTGCTTCTACTAGAAAAGTTGGTTACTAAGTTTTCAGATTTACAGAGTATTTGGCACCTTGTAGTCACCACCTTTATCAACAGAATTCATGCTCAAAGCCATGGGTCCATCAAGGGCCACACAGCTAGTGTTGGCCATCAGCCGAGGCAGGCAGCTCAGAACACTCCGAATTAACATGGCTAAGATACTTGAATGTTTTCCAGCTATGAGCTTCCATTATAGTCACAGGCTGTATATGCCTACTTTAGGGCGTGCTGACTGTTTTGGCAGTTCTGCTGGTCATACCAACTACAGCTCTGCTACTGGCTACAGATAACCTAGTAACCACCTGGATTGAAAATATCTTAAATTTCCACCCATATGCCTTGTCTTTTCACTGGTCCTAACTCCCCCACGATGAAAGGAACCCAGGATTAATCAGACAAGATCTGTAAGACGTCTTAAAGTAAGGTAAGATATAGCCAAACTAAAAGAGGCTAGTCTTAACCAAAGCCAATTGTAACCTAGGCATGCAACTCACAGCTGCAACAATCCCTGAACACAATCTAGCAGTGAGTACTGACTCATGAATGAACTATTTTCTAGCTTGTGAAGGGAACAGTAGTAAAAAGGGCACAAACAATTCCACTGCTCTCTACTGTAACTTCTTATTCTATAATTTTCTAGAAACAAGTGAAGACACAGTCAAAACCAACTACTTTGCTATGCCTTTCCTCTCATCTCTAACATTTTCCCATGTTTTAATCCTTCTCTTCCCCAACTTTTTCCCCCTCCACCCCTCTTCCTTGCTTCCTCCTGTTCTTTCCCAACACTCTGCTTACAAGAGCTGATGAATTTGTGCCACACTGAGCTGTCTACACACTGGGAATAAATCAGTAAGGAGCAGTTTGCAACTTTAACATACCACAAAGTTTTTTCCTTCTTCACAGTTGACTCTCTCAGGAAAGTAAGAGCTATGTTGACACAATACCCAAGTAACACCAAACTTGAGCTCTGTGGGTTTTTCTTTGTTGCATGGAAGGGCAGAGAAAAGCTGTGGAAGCTTAAAGTTAGAAAACACATTTAGAGCTGTGCAATATTATTGACAAAATGTGAATATGAACAAAAGGAGTGGAGCCCTAGTTCTGACTGAGACATTTGGAGAGACCCACTGAGTGATTCTCCCATTTCCACCAGTCAAAATTGTCTTTCCTTGCGACTATGACAAAATGTGTGTTTGGTGCACTGCCCAGTGCTGTACTTCCACAGCATTTTACAAGTCTCAGATGAATGAACAAAGTACACAGTGCCGAAAAAACCCTCTGCAAGCCCTCTCGCTGTCTTACACTTGTGAACTAACAGTGGAGCTCAGGTTTTAACAACTTCTGATCTGTAAGATGATAGAATCACAGAATCAGAGTTGGACAGCACCTCTAGAGATTATCTAGTCCAAACTCCTTGCTAAAGCAGGATTCCCTGGAGCACATTACACAGGACTGCATCCAGGCACGTTTTGAACATCTGCAGAAGAGGAGACTCCACAACCTCTCTGGGCAGCCTGCTCCAGTGCTTTGTCACCTTCACAGTAAGAAAGTTTTTCCTCATGTTCAGATGGAACTTCCTATGTTCCAGTTTATGCTCATTGCCCCTTGTTCTATCACTGGGCACTACTGAGAAGAATTTGGCTCCATCCTCCTTACACCCACCCTTTAGATATTTATACACATTTATAAGGTCTACTTTCAGCCTGCTCATCTCCAGGCTAAACAGTCCCAGCTCTCAACCTTTCATCATGAGATGCTCCAATCCCCAATCATCTTTGTTGCCATCTGCTGGACTCCCCCCAGTAGTTCTCTCGAACTGGGGAGCCTGGAACTGTACAGGGTATTCCAGATGTGGTCTCACTAGGGCAGAATAGAGGCAGAGGATGACATCCCTCCACCTACTGGCCACAATCTTCCTAATGCATCCTAGGACAGCATTTGCCTTCTTGGCCACAGGGCACATTGCTGGCTCATGGATAACTTGTTGTCTAGTAGGACTCCCAGATCCTTCTCATGGCTGCTTTTCAGCAAGTCAACCTCTAACCTATACTCATACATGGGGTTGTTCCTTCCCAGGTGCAGGACCTTATATTTGCTCTTGTTGAACCTCATTAGATTCCTCTCTGCCCAACTCTCCAGTCTGTCCAGGTCTCACTGGATGGCAGCACACAAGTACCATCTCTTCTTATGCTACATTTGAACCACAGAGCAGATATGCAGGGGTGAAGTCTGGTTAACTTATCCACAGCTCCCTTTGTTCCCATGACATAACAACCACAATATTCCAAGCAGATATTTGTAAAAGACAGCATTTTTCACAGCTCCCAGTGTGGACAGCAAGCACTCAGTTTCATACCCCAGATCTGTCACTCAGAGATTAGCATTAAGTTCTCCCTTGTTCTAAAGAGTTATCTTCCACTAACAATATTGAGAGAAAGGAACCAACAACACACACAGTCAATAGGACTAGGAAGAAGATATTGCTGAAGAACAAGAAAAGAGAAAGACGCTTGATAGAAAGAGTAAAACTTCATAGAAATATTTTGTGCAGCAGTTACAGCCATCTGAAATGTTACTTTTACTCTTCCCAAAACCATCCCTAAAACAGCAACTCTAGCTAGAAGTTGGACAGATTCACTGCAGAAGTAACAGCTTCCATTCTACCATACTGTGCTGTGCATTAGCTATGACCTAGAACTGCCCCTCTAGTCTTCAGAGGACAAAAAAGTACAGCGTGTTTGAATTGGACATCATGGTATACCAACTCATCATATCATTGTGACACACCAGACTAAGCACAAGGAGAAACCGAGGTACATAAACAAGCAGATTTTTCTAAGGTAACTGCCTTCATTACCCACTCAGTGAGAGGAAGCAAAGTGATTTTGAAGACCTTCAAAGGGAGATTGTGTCTAGTATCAGGCACCTCAGCCAAAGGAGAAAAAAAAACACCCAAAGAGAAAAAACCCACCACAACATTCCGGAAGAATTCTACCTCCTGACAATAAATCCAATGGCCTGGACTGTACAATGGGCTGAATTATAGATCAGAATTTTTTTTTCCCTTCAGTGTTTGAGAAAAGACTGATACAGCCTGCCTCAGTACATCCTGCAAACAGCATCTAGCCTAATTGGCAGTACTACCTATTCACTGTGTCTCTTAATAGTAGTACTGAATTTAAAAAGGGGCAAGAGAGGAAGAGGTCTGAGAATTCCTGCATCTCTCACCAAATAGTACACTGTACATATCATCTGATGCTTCACATGATAAAAACTAGACCTATCAGCTATGACATTTTACAAAAAACTTCCAGCCTGACAAACTTGACTCTGGATTCAAATATGTCTGTCCACTGTTCAAATCCAGTTGATCATTTTTCTGCATACACCTAAAATTTTTTTTTTTCCTTTGTCTTTTTATCTCCTTTCCTATACATAATACTGTTGCTCTAATTTCCTCCTGCTTGAAGAAGCCGGTCCTCTTCCCATCACATCTGCATCACAATCCAGTTCTTCAGTCCTACCTCCACTGCACAGGGTCCAAGGCAAGGTAGCACAGGTCACCCAAATAGAAGAGGTCAGGGTGTCTTACTAGGAAACTGGTTTGGGACAAGTTTTATTTCTGGGAGATAAGAAATTTGCTTTTTTAAACACAATATCTCAGCTATGTTAGTTTGGTGAATGAAGTGTTGCTTGTTCCCAAGTTTCCTTTCACACATTACAGCATCACGTGTTCCAACTACATTTTTCCAAGTCATGATCCCATGTGACATTCAACCAGCACATGCCTTGGCACAGACCTGTCACTCACATGGGCTAAGGGACTTAGAAAAAGATTATGTAATAACACTTGATTGGGGCAGATGCTCAGTTGGGTCTGGTTTCTTCCTACCTTCTTATTGATGGTCCAGTTAAGATATTTAGCACAGGCTTTGGAAAACCTTCAAACGATCAAGTTCTTATGTCAGTGTGAACCACTAGGATTGTGCACATCAAAAAAAGGATGATCTAATGATTAGAACAATACCCCTGAGTTATAAGAAAATGATGATAACCTCTGCCACCTCAAACTGTCTGCATAACTGAGCAGCCTACACAGTTTAATCATGCCT
Source organism: Hemiprocne comata (assembly GCA_020745705.1). NCBI lineage: Eukaryota > Metazoa > Chordata > Aves > Apodiformes > Apodidae > Hemiprocne > Hemiprocne comata. Next base: position 90,131,278 of record CM036588.1, read on the forward strand.
GAGACAGAGACCTCAGCTGGTAACTACCACATCACTAGGCTGGTGAATGGATGAGCAGTGCATTAGCTGCCTGAGTGAATGTTTTCCTTCTCCCTCTACAGTGAGAGAGAAATGCAGAAAATACTGCATTTGCAGCATTTTCAGAGGTATAATGTATTGGCCTCAAGACCAGCCCCAGCTCTAATCCTTCACAGTAACATTACTGTTGCATATTACTGCTTCCTGCTTTGTTGGTGGGGTTTTTTTCCTCTCGCCACACTGAACGTTTCGGTATAACGCAGGCACCTCTACTGCAGAAAGCAGCAGCCCTGCAGCAGCCCATCTGCACGGGCCAGAGACCGTGCAGATGCCTCTGCAACAGCAAAAGCAGAAAGAACAAAACCAAAGGTTGAAACACTCAGGCACGTAGAGACAGCAGAAAGCGTAAGGGGAAGAACAGAAAAGGCACAGGTTCACCACAGTGGAAACGTGCCCCGCGGGGCTCCCCACAATACAGTTCTTTAAATAACAAGTACTGATAAGTCACAGACCTTTGATTTCAGGAACACATGCAGGGGAATGCTACTGGGATTTTCTCCATACCACATTGTACACTTAAGCACAGCTCTTAAAAATCAATAGGTGTTGGGCCTTGTTTATTACTTACACTTTCCATATAGTTTTCTCCTCTTACTCATTGATTAATTGCAGTAAATTCAGATGCTTATGGAGCTTGAAATGTAGCTTCTCTTTCATAACAAAACCTTAAGAACAAAATACTGGCAGTTCTACGTTTGCAAATGGCTTTCCCTGCCAATTCATTCATTTAGTAAGGACAGTATGGAGCTGATTAGGAATTTATTGGGGTTTTTGCCTTTAATATTATGGAAGAGGCTTGGCTTTTTGTTACCCAAACTTTGAGCCAAACTTGGCTTTGCATTACCCAAATGCAAGAGATGTCAAAGATTATTAAAGGAAAATCCCAGTATAGAATAAGCTATTAAAAAAATAAAGAAATGTTTTCTAATATCATATCAGCATGGTTGATTTGAGTTGCAATAAAAGTACAATAAATAAAAAAACATGTGGTCTTATATATCACTGCATTGCTAAGAAGAGAAAAGTGAAGGTATTTATGATAGCTCTTACACCTTCTACATACCCACATAATTCATCCTACTAAAGAGGGTACACTCAGGTAACAGTGAAGCAACAAACACACCCAGTTTGATGACAGTACTTGACTTTGCTATAGATTTGATATGTAGTGAAAGTGACAGGCTACTCACAAGGTAAGAATTGCCTGCTAACATTTTGAATTGCACCTTAGCACTCTTAGACCACGTTAAACCCTTCCCCACATTAACACACACAGACAGCAACAGGTACTTGGTTCTGGCGTGTTGAGTTTATCCCATGCAGCACACTCATAGGAACAGTTTTGGTTTGTGGCTGTGTGCAAGCCTCCTGTGCTTTGCTCGATCCTTAACTCCTACCTGCTTGTGAGCACAGGCAGGAAGGATGCTGGAACCTAATGTGCTCTTCTTACTAGCAGAGAGCATGCTGGGCACAGGGATGGAAAACACGTACTTATTCTTAAACAGTTTCCCAGCAGAGTGATTTGATTTCCCAGCACAAAGTGAGAGCAATCTGCATAGATTTATTCAGGCAAGGAGGAAACATTTCTAGGGCAGCTTAAGTTTGTGCTCATCATTCTAGGGGTTTATGAAGAGATTTAAAATCAACAGCCAAACAAAGAGCTTTTTTCAGTGAGTGTTGATGGTTTTTAAAGGAAGTTAACATTACCAGCCTAAAATCATTTAACTTCATAAAGGAAATAAAATAAAGCAGCAACACTTACATTTAAAGCATTGATGTATACAATATATTCCCTAAGCTACTACATAAAATGAGCTCCTTCCACAAGTCCAAGTGATCAGTCCATTATCTAAAAGACGATAGATGTTTGTCCCACAAAAGCAATACCCAGAAAACAGCTAATAAGTCTTTGAAGACATGCCCCTTCCTACCTAAAACATCTACTTCAAGCCTCTCACTTGGACATCAGTTACATCTAAAAAGTCCTTTTCAGAAGCTTAACACATACTCAGATGGTTTCTCTGCACTGTCACAGCCAGCTTACTAACAGTAATCAAACTACCCTTAAACATTAGGTCAGGTATTGCTCCACACTGCGAAACACCCAGAATAGGGTCTGTATCACCCTCAGACTGCAAACACGTCTGTGACAAAGATTTTACGTTTGCATAGCGCATGCTGCAGTGAAACAGGTTTCTGATGTTGACATCAATGCAAAGTTATAAAGCAACTCAACTGATTTTAATATCCTCGGTACTAAGTTCACTTCCTCAGAAAATGGATGAGTGGCTGAATTTAGTGAACAACCATTTTCTCTAGACACACTTGGGTGTCAGGAAGTCTTTGAAAAAAACAGTATTTGGCTGAGCAGCTCTGACTCTTGTAGATTCCTCCCTTTTGTATGCAGCCTGAAAAAGCAGAAGTAACCCCAACCACCACTTAACACTATTTCAATCTTAACAAATAAAGCAGAAAGGCCTTAGTAAAATAAAATTTTACTGTAACAATTATTAAAAAGGCTGAATTAAAAAATGGCAATATATTCTACACTTTCCAGAGGCCACACGTTGAACATTTTAGATAGCAGGAATCTTTCCAAGATCAACTCGTGCTTTCCCAAACCAAACAAGACAAACCACAGAAGCCTGCCCTCTTTTCAGCTTCTGGGAAGACCACAGATGAGGCTGTTTCCTTATGGTCCCAGCCAAGTAACATGGTACAAACACACACACCACCCACCCAGCTCTGAAGACATGCCTCCCTATTTAAAGGGAATCTACTGTACTAAGACACAAATTTTTTTTGTGAGTTCTGTAAATTGTTAATTTTTCCTATTTACTTTAATGACCACCATAGTGCTTTATGTTAAAACAACTGTGAAAGAGCAACACTGGCCTGACATACCAGTTTAAAATAGAGATCTTTGGAAAGGAATTGCTCAGAGGTTCTAAACTAAACAACATTGATTGCAACCCACTGCTTAAAATTAGCTTTTGTGGTTTGTTTTTGGATATTCATAGTAACAAACTCAAACTGATGCTCTCTCTTGGTTGACTTTATTGCAACTAGCAATCTAGGAGGCCAAGAATAGAAATTTCATTTAAAATAATGCTATTAATGTTCCTAAAGATAGCCTCTTACATGAGTAAGCTGTGTCACAGCCCTGAAATAATTATCTAGATTTTTTTTTTTTGGTCACAGGATAGTAAGTGCTTGGTCAGGAGTTAAGAGCTCTACATGCTTTTCCGATTAAATAGTTTGTCCATATTAAAACTAGACAGGAAGAAAACTTTCAGAGGGAAAGAACTGAACCCTGGAATGTGTTGAATTTCTAGTCTATATATAATGAAAAGAACCCCCCAAAGAACAAGTGTGTAAAAGGTATCCCACTCTTCTTTCTTGAAATCCTTGGTAAACCTACATTGTCTACTAATCAAGTATTTTGCCCTAGTTAATTGGGAAAAGCAGCCCTTTAGCTTCTTTGCAGCAGGAAACCAATTAAATAGATTCAAGAGCAAAACAGTGCTACTTTAAAAACAAACAAGAGGGAAGAGTAGATAAGCTGGCTGCAGTTTCTCCAAACGAGCTGAAACAAGCTTTTGTTCAAGAATTGGAGATGTAAGAGCAGTGCATCTCCTTTAGGCCAGTCAGCACAAATGGGAGAAAGAGCATCACAACTTGAGCAAAGGTGCTTGGTGAGCTTTAGATCTCATTTAGGTGAGAAAGGCCAGGGCAGAACAGTGTAGGAAAGCAACACAATGCAACAGAAGATGGGAAATTCAGGGTTTCTTTCATCCATACCAAACTCTCTTCTAAATGGAGAATAGGGAGGTTTTTGCATCAGACTTAGAGCACCTTACAGCAGTTAAGCTAAGGCAATGCTACATAAGCTTTAAGCCTCCAAAGTCTAATGGCTAAAAGTCACACAGTTGAGTTAATGGGGAGTTCGGGAATTTGACCAAAGCAACTAGGTCAGTAACTGATTAACTACAGGCACATTTGTAATCTATCCATACTTTCAAAGAACAAAAACCCAAATCCCACTAGTGAAGGTCTACAGAAGAGTGAAACAGAGAAGAACATGCAGACCAGGGAACATCCAAACCGAAGTTTTAAAAGCATAGAAGCATAAGCTGACCACATGGGGCTTCTAAGTCGTTGTTAGCAATTGAATAGAAGTAACTATTTGTAAAAATGCCTGATAAAGACAACCAAAAAAACATCAGTAGGAAAAAAAATAACCACAGAGCAGTATAAAAGGAATCAATTATGGTCACAGAAAAATAGCACTAGAGTGAGAATTCAGGCTGCAGGGCAGAGAACTCTTCCCCCAATCACTGAACAACAATAAAAGCTCTTGCACTTGGGCACAACACTTCAATACTGACTGACAAACTGGACTTGCACTTCTAATCATAGATTTAAATCAACTGAGGTGGTTTGAGAGGAGGATGCACCAATACCTGCTAGCAGCCTGAAATAACCAGGAGGCCTGGGTTCCTGCACTGGTTGGAGACTTCACTGATGGAAAAAGCAGGCAAAGAGGCGCATAGTGCATAAGGCAATATAATTATCCTGTCTCAGACACTTTGTGCTCTCTCCTGCCTTCTCTACTAATACTCAAAATGAAATGTCTTCTTCTGGGGAGATTTGCTTTGTGCTTTGGTTAAAGAAAGTGTGGTTGAAAAGTGGGTGCTGTGCTTGGAACAGTGAGTGGGGAGGTTTGAGAGGGCTTCAAGTTCCCGGAGAAGATCTTTCCACAGACCCTGAGAAAATTACTTTGCTTGCACAGCTCAGCTTGTGCCTGTGACAGACCAGTCACCAGCCTGCTTCATCAGCCCTAGGCTCTTTTCTTTACAGAAATGGGAACCAGCACCTCAGAATTATGCCAGATACATTAAAAGGACTACCAATTAATATGGCAAACTGTAGACCAGCCTTTTACCATGGTGTCAAAGGGATGAAGCTGACTTGTCCTCACCAAGATGCAGAGTTCTTTGGCAGCTTCATTCCCAGTAGCAGTTCTTACCTGCAGGATGTTTTCAAGTCAACGTGCAGATTTTCTAGAAAAGTGAAACTGCATTGAGACATGCATAAAGCAAGACAGAATTTAAAAGAAAAAAGGAAGAGCTCCATTCCTAGCTATTGGGGTGGAAAGCAGATTCAGGAACACTGAGATGAAAGCAAACATGGAGAGAGCTTTTGAGCTGGTTTAACTTGGCAGGAGATGGTATCAATATACTAAGAGGAGAATGAACAAGTGATCAGAGATAAAATTAGAGGCCCCAGTATAATGTCTTAATCTAGGCATAATAATTTTTCAAGTACTGTTGTAATGAATTTGTGTAAGTTGCATTCAAAAAAAGTAAAAATGTGGAAGTTCTGCTTGTGAAGGCTTAGGAACTGACTTTGTTACACAGCAATAAGATCCTTCTGCAGAAGACAGACAATTGCTACAGCGACTGGTATGCAGTGGTTGCCTAACTTGTCCATGAAGGTCAAAATACACACCAGCAGACAAGTGTCTTGACTTTGCCTCTTTCCCTACTTCATACACTGCCAGTACATTCCAGCACATTGAAGTACTGGAATCCTACAGCTTTTCTCTGTTGCTTTGTGCATTTTCAGTAGTCAGTGTCTGAACAGGAAGAAATTTAACTATTCCAAACTCCACTGATTCTTCCAATCCGTTCTTAACAGAAAAGTGGCCAGTCTTACAGAACCAGTGAGAACCTATTCAGAGAACAAATTTCACATATATACAGAATCTATTCAACAAGTAAACATTTGTAGTCAGATTTCAGTTCTACAGCATGTGAAAGAAGGGGGTAATAATCCCTTTCAGGTTTTGGCATATAGTACAGCCCCAAAACATCTTAATCTGAACATACTATAAAATACTAGGTTTAAAAAACCACAACCAAACAACAAAGAGAAAAAAACAGTCCAGTATTTGAGCGAAAGCTGCAGGTTGCATTTCTGAGGTTATTTGTTTCAATTGGATGCCAAGTTCTTCCACAGCAGAAGTCAGACATTTAGAACTAAGAATTAAAAACCTTGACGATGGAAGAGCTCTTGCCTGGTTAAAACAACTCCACCTTGCTCTGCATAAGCCACAAACACTTACATATAAACAAACAAAGGAATGCAGATGGCTCTAGAATGAGGTGATACAAGTTATATTAAAATTTTTGCTTACAAAAAGTAATTTCCAACCTTCAGAACTTTCTTCGCTATTGAGGGAGATTTTTTTGTGGACTAAAACCAATAAATAGGTTTAATTTTACATCCTGTTTCATAAATTACAATTAAAAACAAACTTGATTTCATGGCTCTCACCACAGGATGAGTTTGTCAGCTCTGGAGTGCAGTTCTACCTTCTTGTCACAGGCTGCAAACACATTACTTGACTTTCGTAGGTAGATTATATCTACATCTTCACTAAATTTCATTTTAGCTGTCAAAGTTTTCTGTGACGGACTGTGTCAAGCTGTGCCTTTGGCTACTGCTACAAGACATAATAATAATGCAAATTATGAATCCACACTGCACACTTGTCACTAGATGATGGTACACTGACTCAGTTATAGAGGTCTCAGCTGCCATTAGGGTTACACAGCTACTTAGAAAATATTATCTGAAGCAAAGCCAAAATATTTTGATTGCTTCCTTCCACAGCAAAATGAAACATAACTATGTAAGGTCATAAACAATGACACAGAAATAAACAACTCCATAAGAAAGCCCCACAATTTCAAGCCAACACTAGATCATTAGAGAAGAATTTTGCCTTTTACTGGCAAACTCATAACTTTCCCCATCTGCTTCCTTCTAATGAGCATGAACAAGATGAAAACATCTCTAAAGAAGAATCATAGAATGGTTTGGTTTGGAAAGGGCCTTAAAAATCATCATGTTCCAACCCCCCTGGCCATGGGCATGGACACCTTCCACTAGACCAGGTTGCTCAAAGCCCCATGTAACCTGGCTTTGAACACTTCCAGGGATGAGGCATCCATAACTTCCCTGGGTAGCCTGTGCCAGTGTCTCACCACCCTCATAGTGAAGAATTTATTCCTAATGTCTAATTTAAATCTCCCCTCTTCCAGTTAAAAGCCATTGTCACTTGTCCTATTCACTACATGGCCTTGTAAAAAGTCCCTCTCCAGCTTTCCTGTAGGCCCCTGTCAGGTATGTGAAGGCACAAGCTTTTCACTAGATGCTTAGGAAAGATCAGTAAGTTCTGCCACAATGTTCACTATCACACTGACAAAAGTGGTGGGGTCTTGCCTGTTAGACAAAGAAAATAAGAGGACAGCACTCCCCTACTTCGTATGAACAGTCTGAACTATGTATGGCATGTTCTTGCTCATTACACAAATACCTCATGATCATCCGTATGCCACAAATATTTTCCAATACAGACCCCTGCCAGGATATGCTCCATTTCAGTAATCTCTCAGAGCCATTTCAGCAAAATAGAGTTGGCAGGCAGCAGAAAGATTCAAAAACTCTAGGCACATTTCAGCTATGTATGTGCACAGTATGTCGGAGCTGCTCTCACAGTGATCACAGAAGTCCACAAAAAAAAAAAAACAGGAATACATGGCTGTGGGACTCTTGAAGGAAAGGAAGCTAATGGAGCTTGGCTTATTTAGCTTCACATAGGGAGCTCAAGAAGTGATAGGGTCACTCCCTGCAGATGATGCAGATCAACGTATGACAATGGAGAGGAATTAGTTAAGCCAAAAAGACATCATTGACCACAAGGAGACATGTATAAACTGGCCATTGTACATATATGATAGAAACTTTCTTCAAGTTTCTAAGTATCAGAGATGTATTATATGTTTCTATTACAGCTTTCTGAAAGTGGAGGGAACAGAAATACTAATTGTAAGCTGAAAGTTTATGAAAGTTTACATGATCTACAGCCCAAACTGGGACCCAAGAAATCCTTACTCCTCTGCACGTAAATTTTAAAATCAACTAGTTAAAATAAAAAGAAAGCAATTAAATGGTAGAATTGTTTTTTGAACCTCAGTTTGCTTTTCAAGCAGTGAATACGGAAAACAGTATTGGACATTTTGGTTTTACGTTAAGTTTAATCTTTTCCTTTTTTCCCCCCCATTTTGTTTTTCTACTAGTAAAAGAGATGTGACAAAAAAAGATTCTCAATTAGTACTAAAAAAGTGAGCAGAAAAGAAATCTCGGATGAAAAATATTTCAACAAGCTTTACAATTAAACAGTACTTCTTTACACTAAGACATGTTACTCAAGATGAGCAAACTGCTTGCTATATTAAAACCTGAACACTTAAATTCAAGCCAATGAGGGCAGGATTATGTTTTCTTCACAAGAGGTTTTTCCTGTGATTAGAAAAAGTCAAGCAAGATCATCTTACACTTTCATAATTAAGCCAAGAAGATGAGTTTCAAAGTAAAGGAGAAAATAATTTGCCAGTCTGTAAGTATGAGTTTTCAATAATGTTTCCAGAAGATGCATGTGCATGAAAGTGGGATTGCTTGGGAAAACGGGAAGCTACCAACAGCTAATCACAAGCTCAGGAAAATGAAGAATCTAGAAACATCTTATTTGTGCATACAGCCATGTATTAGAGTAAGCATAATACAGCACTTCCAGCTCTAGTGATATTTACAGGATGATCCTTTCCAAACCACAAAAAGAGAAATGGATAGACTTCAATTGTTTAAAAAGGATTTTTACTGCCTTCTACAAGAGGGTAAATACTTTTTTTAGTAACTGGAAAAGCATTTATCCAATATATCGACAGTTTTCTATGGAGTACATGCAGATCTGTCACCATCTCAAAGAATAAAACTTATTATGTCCCTTACTTGGAGCATGGTTTCATTGTTATTTAAAACTGAACATGTAGTATTGTGGGACATTAAACTATTAACTCAAGAACCACATATGAAAGCAAAACAGGCTCTGTTATAGAGACAAATATACATACTCTATATGCCTTACATAGAGATATAACAATAAAACCCTATTGAACACGTTTTAGGTAGTACTGTAAAATTGTTCTTCAAAGACCATAACTGAACTGCACCAAAACAAGTCTTCTCCTCTGCACCTTGGACTTTGCTAGGAAGTTAACTAGAATGCAGCTTTTGTTATTTTCCTCCACTTAATAGGTAAATAAGGTAACCCTTTTCATTCTAAGGCTCCATAATTAAAAGCAAACTTTGACAAATTCCCTCCTCTGTAGTAGTTTGGGCTTTGCAGTTTTGATTTTTATGGGGGAACACAACAGCAATTCCAAAGACTAGAAAATCCACCTCTGAGGCACTCCTCCTTCCACCCCCCATCTCCTGTTGGCACTAGAGTCCTATGAAAGAGCGACTGCATTAGAAACTGCATCTGTCTGTGCCCCAGCCAAGTGTTGTCAAGACAGTCAATGCAAATGCCTACCACAACAATCTCTCCTTTGTCAGTCACAGGGATCCCATGAGAAAACACCAACCAGTCTAGGAATTTGGCTCAAGGTAGCGTTAGACAAGCCTGAAAAACAAAAAATAAGGGTCAGACTTTATTTAGATTGACTGTATAAAACCGGAACTAACAGCTCCATTCTGTCAATGAGCTTTTAAAAACTGTTTGGTGGCACAAGTAGTCTTAGTGCAGAAAGCCAAAATTCACCTCTTAACCCTTTCTACTCAGCAGTTACTGGCTCAGTTTGTACTTATCAGCTTGGGAAGATTAATCGTATCACACAAGAGATCGGATTTCCAAGCCTGAAGGGGAAAAATACACTTTACTACTATCTTGCATAGCTGGAGCCCCATGACCCAGAACTTCAGGAAAGCATACTCTGAAGAATCACAAATTATATCAAGCACTAGATTCTGGGACTTCTTATGTACAAAACCAACACTGAACTACAGCAACTTTCCACACATTTAGAAAAGCATTTCTAGAAACTGTACCAGAAAAACATACATACAAAACCACATACAAAGCCCACTACTTTGAGCAAACTCAGTCTGTAGGCAGAGCATTTTAATAAATGTGATGAGATGCCAGAGAAGAGGAGGAATACAGAACACAGCAATTGTCAGGAGTCGGAGTTTCACTTCAATCTATTTTCCATTTTCAAATTTATCCAACAGTGTTATTTCTGAGAGAGAAATCATTTGCTCAGTTACTTTTCAGTGAATAATCAGAAAACCTATATCCTCAAAATGAGTATGTAGATTTTTAACATAAAACCTGTCCTGTATTACCAAATCTAAAAAATGCAGCTTAGAATTAGTTTATAGCCAAGCACACAAGATTCTGGTCTTCTTATTCATCTCTAGGTTTTAAATATGCTTAAACAAGCATGCATTAAATTTGGAACTTCTAAAAATAAGCTTTAATTGCTGCAACATTCTCATCCTCCAGTCTCAGATTTCCATTTAGAGAGAGATATATGGAAAAAAGATCTACCACACTTTTACAAAAAAACTCAAACAGGAGTTAGAAGAATGACCTGAAAGCTCAGGTAACCTTCACTTGAACAAGCTCAGATATATATGAACTGTAACATTTTAGGCTGTGATCAGTTATTCAACCAACAGTTATATCACCAAAAGGAGGGTCCCTTCTCCCTTCTTGCACATCCTTCTCACTTTAACCTTACCCTCCTACTTGTTTCTTTGCCACAAATATTGCTTGAAAATTAAGATATCTGAGAAAATTGTATTCTTGCCCTCTTCCCACATTCTCTTGACCTTTTAGAAGAAAAAAATGACAAACAAAATCTATTTCCATTACAGCATATCTGCTTGTAAAATAAGGCAGTTTTCTGGAGCTTAGGGTCAGAAGTACCATTGGATGCATCAGCTTGTTAACCTGAACACCACAAATTAATAACCATTTTCCCTGAGCACTCTGAAAGCAAGACAAGGAATTTATAGGTGGCTAACAAATACTGCCTGTGCACATGACCTGCCTTGGGGTGGACACCTCAAGAGATCTATCATTTTCTTTAATGGTAGGAAGGGCAATTAAATGGTTTGAAGAGCTGCACTGTTAACCTTCTTTCCATTTAGAACTTCAGCCAGTGGTTCTAGTTATGCCTCTGAGTTAGGTTCGCATGACAAGGTTTTAGAGGCCACCCCTGTTGATCCCCCAAGTTGAGTGTGAGAAGCTGCTAGAAACTTCGCCCATATCCGACAGAGCCAATGCCAGCTGGCTCCAAGACAGACTCGCTGCTGGCCAAGGCAGAGCCCATCAGTGATGGTGGTAGAGCCTCTGAGATAACGCATTTAAGAAGTGGGCAGTGGGGGAACCTGCACAACAGCAGCCAGAGAGAGGATTGAGAATATGGGAGTGACAACACTGGAGACATCAAGGTCAGTTAAGGAGGGGGAGGAGGTTCTCCAGGCACTGGAGCAGAGATTCCACTGCAGCCTGTGGTGAACACCATGGTGAAGCAGGCTGTCCTCCTGCGGCCCATGAAGGTCCACAATGGAGCAGATATCTAGCTGCAGCCCACCAAGGACCCCACACCAGAGCAGGTGGATACCTAAAGGTATAGGAAGCCTGTGCTGGGGTAGACTTCTGGCAAGACCTATGGAGAGAGGAGCCAAAACTGGGGCAGGTTTGCTGGCAGTACTTGTGAGCCCACAGAAGGGAACAACACTGGAGCAGTTTCTGAAGAACTGCTGCAGCCTGTGGGAAGGACTGACATTGGAGAAGTTCATGGAAGACTGTCTCCCATGGGACAGACCCCACACTGGAGCAGAGGAAGAGCGTGAGGAGTCCTTCCCCTGAGGAGGAAGGAGAGGCAGAAACATGTGATGAACTGACCACAACCCCCATTGCCCATCACCCTGCACCACTCAGGGGGAGGAAGTAGAGAGATTGGAAGTAAAGTTGAGCCTGAAAAGAAGGGAGGGGGTTGGAGAGACGATTTGGTTTTTATTTCTCACTAAACTAGTCTTATTTGATTGGTAAAGTAGTTTTCCGCTAAGCCAGGTCTGGTTTGGTGGTAACTGGTGAATGATCTCTCCCTGCTCTTATCTTGATCAACCAGTTTTTTCTACCTTAGTTTCTCTCCTTCCCCAGTCCTGCTGAGGAAGGGAGTGACAGACTGGCTTTGCCAGCCAAGGTCAACCCACCACACTGTCACTATCTAAATGAGAGGGAGAGGAAAATGAAAAAAAGGAAAATAAAGCTAGCATAAGGTACTTCCTTATCACCGCAGCTAAGAGGCTTAGTCTCTTCTCATACTGTCAGGGTATGGCTAGTGTTTAAGGTGCCTGCAAACTCTCCTCTTACATCTCTACCACAGATATTTTCCAGCTCTTCTTCCAGCCTTTCTTCCTTAGCACAAAACTTGTCCTGGCCAGTTCTCTGCCACTGCATCAGCTTCATCCCACTTAGGCATCTCCTGACCTGTTTCACCCTTACATCATCTTGCCCTTGCCAGCACCTCACTAAGCACTTCACTAACCACTCCACTGGCACTGCCGTCCTGGGGCTCTCTCTCCCACTTCTATCTTTCAAAGGCAGCAGGGATCCTGAGGAAACAGCTCCCTTTATCAGCAGTGTTTGCCTCTCCTCCTGTTTGTTCCTAGGCAGTCTACTTCAGCCACAAAAAATCAGTTATTCTCTCTACAGAGGGATCCCAGAGATTTACCTCCTCTTCCAGGCCTCTCCTTATCCAAACTGGAAATTTCAGTTCTCCTCTCTGACATTTCCTTGGAGATACCCAGCTACTAGGTTAAGCTCTACATAGAGTCAGACAAACCTTTTATCTCTCCTCCCACACAAGGCTTTCCCAAGAGGCTCTTCCTTTATTAGCCAGCATCCTGCCAGCTACCCTGCCTGCAGGCTGATCATGATATTTAACAAGAATCTGTAAGTCTAAATCCTGTAGAAAGAACATGCATAATATACATGAAATGGAGCATTTTCCTTCTGATCTGTCAGACAACTAAAATGCTCATGATCTTCCTCCTTTTCTTGGGCTTACAACCAACAAAATTTGACTTTGAGAAGTATTTCTGAAGGGACCTAAGAAACTGTTGTCTCTTCTGAATGCTGCCTTGCCATTTTAAACCATTTTTTGCTATTTAAATAATTTGAAAAGCTTCAAACTCCTTTTCCATAATTTTAATAACCTTCTCAGCCTGTTTTATCTTAATCATTTTTTCACCAGTGTTTAAGAGCCAGCTGCCTACTTCTGATCAGCCACTGACATTGTCCTCTATCACCAACAGTGATCTGTCTCAGAGAGGGACCTGACAGATCAATCCACCTGACCTATTTTAGACATTTGTCTTTGGATAAAATTAAGTCTGTCCTAAAATTATTTGGACAGGGATCCAATAAACACAAATAAAACAAATGCAAGGAAAAAAGCAAATAAAAGTTGCTCACACCCCATGCTTTTCACATTAAATCACTACCAGGAATTTTTTAAGCACAAATAATTCTTGTGGCTCTTTTTCTATACTTCCTGCAGGTTTTCAAAACACCTTTTGAAGATGTGAAAACTAGGACCAGATACAGAATTTGAGTATTACTGCCATTAATGCCATTCAAAAATAAAAATGTTTCTTTTATAAGTCCCATCTGCCAAGGACTAAATTAGCCCTCTCTCCTCTCCTTGCAATGGTGCACTGGTAACCTAAAGTCCTCTATTCATCCTGATCTCTAGTACCTTTGCAGAGTTGCTGCTTTCCAGGATGCTGTCACCCATGCTATGGATGTCCAGAAAACTTGTCACTGAGAAATCTGACTGCATTCAGCCACACCCTGCATACCTGCCTTTGGTTTTACTCATAAAAAAAGAAAGAAGTCATTATTTGTGACTGCTTACTTATCATCAAAATCTGGAAATGACAGACTGGTAAACAGCATAATTGGCTTGCTTTTTTTTAAGCTTCTGTCTTACAAATGAAAGTGTTAAGTGGTGTCTGGCCTAGGCCCAGTCCTTCTGGAGCACCTTGATTCCCTCTATTTCTCACAGACATCTACTTGTGTATATCTCACAGTTAGCTGCTGCTCCATTCACCCAGTGTGCTTTTGCTGACGTGCTCTAATAGTTTTCTTAACAAGAAAGCTCTATTGTACAGAGCCACAAGCTGACAGGCAGAGCTGGGAAGCCTGTGTCAGGCTCAGCACAGGACTAGTGACAGATGTGGAAAAAAAGGCTGTGGGATCTGCTCTGTATTTGTGCAACAGCCCATGGTTCAGCTGTTTTTTGTGTCAGCCAAGAGTAGCTAGGAGGCATGAGTGGCCGTGAAACTCACCTCCCTCCACTTCATTCTGTCAAGGCTGATGATGCAGCTCACAGCCCAGCAGGCACAGGGTCCAAGGATGAAAGATTAAGGACACATAGGAAAAAGGATTAAGTTTGACACATTACATGCACAAGAGGGAATTTCAGCCTTGGAATCTCACCTTTACTTATGGTGGTAACAATGTGTGATTATGCAAAACATTATGTCCTCACCAGCCTCCTTAGCCTTGTTAGGAGACCACAATTCACAGAGTCCTACACTGTCACCCTTACAAGAGGAGGAAAGAACCTCAGGATGAAAGATGAGATCCTTCAGCAGCAGAAGCTCTGCAGGGGCCAAGGACACAACTGCACTCAAAAGGAAGTTCTGCTGTGCAAGGTATTTACACGTCTTAACCAAAGTCCTGTGATCCCTGTGCCAGAAAGGTTAGACAGAGTAACAACTTGAGACACTTAAGCAGAACTTGAGTGTACTGTTTAGTGAAGGGAAAAGCACATATGACCTTTGGGTAAAGCTCTTTGCAGCTCAGTTTCAATCTAACTCCACTGTCATTCAAATCAGAAGGCAAAATTTCCATGGGCTCCCCAGAGGAATCTGAAGCTACCCACCTGCCAAAATCCTTCCGCTCCTTCCCTTGAGTTTATGCATGCTACATCATTTTCTCTTGGCAAGGGTTATTCAGGTTACCACAGCTGAACAGTTATTTGTCTGGCTGGTTCATGACAGTAAGATTCTTTTTATCAGATCAGGTGTGGGAAGCTCTTTAAAGGCTTATTACAGAGAGTAGCTACATGGTTTCATGAAGACAGAAAAGCTCAAAGCATAGTGATAAAAGGTATTTCAATAGATCCAGTCATACTAATCTATGAGATACTGTGTGCTGAAAACAGGGAAATGTATTACATTTCTAACATGATAGACCAGAAGATTTAATTACTAGCTTTGCATTGAACCTGACAGCTATTAATACTCTGCTAACTCCTGGATGCACTTGCCAGTGAAGCCTTGTCATTTCAGATTTGTAAGAAGTGGTCATAACTTGGATTTAACCATCAGGTTTACTTTAACGTATGCAATAGAAGAGCACATACAATTAAGTCTTCATGAGAAGACAACTCCACACTCACACTGCTCATTAAAAAGTCAGAATGGAAAATGTCTTCCCTGTATCTATTTTTTCCTCCAGTGAAGAACAACCAAAACCTACTGTTAGCACAATGAAATCAGCATTTCATATTTGTTTTACCGGAGAAAGTTTTGTAATCCTTCCAGATGATCTTAAATGCAGTAAAGCTGATGAAATACTGTATGGATTCTTATAAAAAGGGTGATGTAGGCATATTGCACTGTGTAGGAAAAAATGCTATTTCCATGTGACTTGTTACTCTAGTTTCTTAAGGGGAAATATTAAAATAATTTTACTAGCATACAGAGGGAAGTGCAAAGTTATGTAAAAAAGTCTGAATTCTGGAAAATTTCTATCCATCCCTCAGACATGTATGACAGCATAAATCATTTTTTTAATTCCTCCATTTGAAAATATTTTTTAAAGCTATTGCACTTGAAGTACTAGAGAGAAATTAAACAGGAGACTAAGGGCAGGTTCAGCCTGCCCTAGAACTCCACAGATTTAACATTACCTCATTTTGACAGTCAATCATAAATGGACCAGAGAAGTTGGTGCTCACCTCAGACACTTTGAAACACAAAGTATTTTACTGGAAAAAAGATGCTTTCTTTTAATGCAGGAAATTTTCATTTTAAATGCCCTAGATTTGCATTTCTGCAGTCCTGAAGCACCTGCATTCCCACTTGAAACATGAGCACTCAAGAGATGGACCAAGTGAAGAGAAACACACAGGGCAACTCCTTTCAGACCACAAGATGCCCACATAATATGGAACACTTGTACCTCTTATTAACCTCTGTAGCTCTGCATTTTGTATAGTCTATAGTCAGAGGGACAGACTTGGCAATGGTTTGATCTCTGCTGACTGATAGTGAGCTACACAGTCAAAACAAAGGCAAAATACGAGGCAAGAAGAAATTGATATGACCGCATTATGCTGAAGCATATATTCCCTATATCCCCAGAACTCTGTGGGGGTACTCTTCCTATGTCTGCTGGGTTAGAGCTGTACTGCAACTGCCATCTATCTTCCCCTGCATCTTGTTTTGTATTAACACATTTACCAAAGGCCTTGTATCAGTTAAGAGAGGACTGTGGGCCTTTTGATGGGAAAAGGAATTTGATATGCTATTTATCTTCAATTTTCAACCTCAAGTTTCCCATGTAGCCTCAAAACCAAGTCAACCAACACTATGCTACACACACAGGGAGAAACCATAAAAGATGAGAATGATCTGAACAAGAATTGTCAGGAAGGAAAATAGAGCTCTGTATACAGGGTACACAACCCCTTCTCTGTGTATGCTGCTACTCATTTACAGCATGGCATGCGATGCTGCAATTCATGACACCACAGTAGCCAAAAGCCCCCATTCAGCCTGGCTGCCTCCACGGACAACCCCAGACAATCCTTTGACAAGGCTCTGAAATAACTCACATCTTCCCTGTCATACAGTACTCACTTACAGACACATCCAGTCTTTACACATTAAGAGTTCACCCCCTTTTAAGATAGAACATCAGATGCCCAATGCACTTGTCCATTTTGAGACAGATTGCCCTGAAGCTACTCTTTGCATTTGTGTGCTTTGCATATGTGGTACTTGCCTGGAATAGATGACATCTGCCAAAACATACTGCATTGAGATGAAAACCAATATATTTACATTATTCTTTTCTGAGGAACTCATCCTGTTTTCCTTGACAGTTCCATTATATGACTTAAGTTTTAACATCCATAGGAAATGTCAGCATTCAAAAACAGCAAGTATTTTGGAAAGAATTTATGCAAAGTATCACTGTTTCAAAATGTCCTCATTTCCTTGTTGCAGTGTACTGAACGGACACTGACTAGGAAGAAACAAAACTAGGGGAAATTTTTTTGTAGTGGTATTATGAAAAGTAACTTGTTTTAGACAGTATATTTAGAAAAAAGTTCAGGCAAATCAAGGAATCTTTTCTGATCCCTACAGACTTACCCTCACTGTAGGTACATAAGTTTTAAATGGCAGGGGCCACCCCAATATAAGAGAAGGTCAATTTGGCACTTAGATCCCCATAGCATATAATGATTCAATCACAGAAGATACTGTTATAATGAAGTCAAACTGAATATTTATAAATGCATCAAAACATTATGGGCTTCTATGTGATGCATATACTCAGAAATAAGATGTCCATACCAAATAGGAACATAAGTCTTAAATTATTTATTATTTTCACGTTACAGCATTTACCATTTTCAAGTACTAGAGTTTGGCATATTGTCACAGAAATAATCAATGCTCTCATGAATGCATGGGAGGGATCTCACTTAGTAACTTCTAATTTTCTCCCACTCAAGCGCTGGAGCATTTGGACTGCAGATAAAGACTTCGGCTGACATGAAACACCTAAGCTCAGGTCTACAGCTCCTATAATGAGCATTTACCACATGTTTCTAGGAAGACTTACTTGCTGATGGTCAGGTGCTAACTGCCTGCAGCCTTTCACCAACTTTCAAGTGCACAGATACCTACTGTCTTCTCCATTACCACTCCAAATACCTGTTCAGAGGTGGGCCATTCACATTTAGCTTCAGGTAGTTCTCTGTACATCCCACAAGCTGCTCTCTTACATTAAACATTGACTCCTTACTCCGTATGAGCTGGCTTTCCCCTTCCCCTCCCAGATGGTAGGCAAGCAGCCTGCTACACACGAAGGAATGGGTCATTTTTACTTACTAGCAGTTTTACACAGGCCTAGCAGTAATGCAGGCAGTTACACAGGGAAGAGATAGGGCTGCTGTTTCTGAAGCAATTAAGTTGTACTTAAAGGTATTTTCTTAGTTTGCTTCAGACTGCCTCCCCTCCCCCAAGATTAGAACATCTTAGCATAACTGGCAAACACTGAAGAAACAAAAAACAAAGTCCATAAAAAACATATCAGAAAGCTTTAAAGGATAAAAGATCTAAACCCTACTGCAACCTAACAGATTTCTATTGCCTTTTATTTAAGCATACTTCTCCTAAGGTGCTTTGACTATAAAGACACTATTTTTTAAAGAACAAGAATTTCCTCTTTCACATTAAACTACAGATACTGTGAATTCTTTAAAAACTCCACAACTAGTAGGGCTGGACAATTCCCATATCACCCATGTTAAGGGAATCTTACAAAAGCTCCCTTAGTATTTAGAGAAGTGGATTCTTATGTTAGTTCAGGTGACTTTAATAGGACATCCTGATGTGGACACCCACATATTGTTTTACCTTGGCACTCTCCAACTTGCAATTATAGTAACACTCTGACCAGCATAGCATAAAAACTGTTTGTTTTTTCCTCCAAAAAAAGTGCACCATCTTTGCCATCTTTCCACAGTTCAAAATTAGTTGATAAAACAGCAAGAAATATGCTGTTATTTCAATGAAAATTAGTTGCTCTCACGAGATAAGAAATGAAGCTCTATGAGAAAAGATCCTGAGAATAAAAAGTAGAGATCCTGAATGACCTTGCTGCCCTTCCAGAAATTCCTCCTGAAGTTGTCATTTGCAGCAGTGTTGCCTGCCAGATACATGGTACATCACTATTATTAGCTCAATAAGGGGACATGACTGTTTGACTCTTCCTTATATTTGGCAGCTATGTTGAATCATCCCAACCAAAAGCAATGAGTCCCATTAACGAAAGGTAATAAGAACAAATCTGCATTGGTCTGGAGACCAGTACAGTAGAATCATGGAGGACAAGAAAACAAAACCCCAACCTAAAATCACATTTACCTGTAACTATAATAAGGCTTCAAAGCAGTAGCCTAAATTGAAAGGCAGGGAACACAGCTGTAAATATTAGATTTCATTCAGATCTGTGAACTTCAGCTGTATAAGGAGCTAATGGAAATGTGAAGTGACTGGTAAAAATATTTAGCACTGAAAGTTTGAGAAAAAGACTATTGCACTCCTTGGATTTATGAGTTGTCTAAGGATTTGTCATAAGTTGCTTTTAAGCTATGTATCTAATGTGAACTGAAGCTAGAACTACATTCCTGCTCCCTCTGAACTAGTAATTTTCAAAGGCAATGTCAACCTGGGACAGAAGATGAAAGAGAAGTGGGTTATCCTACTAATGTCTCTGCAGATGCAAAGAGAACAGGAAAAGAACAAACTATACATGTTTTACCTTAAATAAGTCACTGATGAAATGTTTGAGAATGGATTTGCAGACACAAATCCATGTAAAGTGCATGGATGATGCTTCTGCCCCAGGGGGACATCACATCATGGAAGAAAGGAGATCAATATGGGAGGTTACATACCCTGAACACCACCACAGCTGATGCCCAGTGACAGCCATAATTTGATGCAAGTTAAGCTTTGGCAGCATTTGCTCAGCCAAGCAGTGGAGGTGAGAAAATACAGAAGAGAAAAGGATGAACTCACACAGTGGAGAATGGCTCTCTCAGAGCCACACAAATCCAAAGTACAGGGCACAAACAGACATACCAGAGCCAACAACAGCATGGACAGGTGCCAGGGTCAGCAGCACTGTGTAGCGCAAGCCTCACACAGCCCAAATGCTCCTAGCCTAACTTTTCCCAAGGCCAGGGACTGTCATATCACAAGATAAAGAAAAACAAACTAGTTTGGAGCCTCGAGATAAACTTACACCTTGCAAGTGAGTACTAACAGATGAAAACCCATGAACTTAAGGCTTTTAACTGTTTACCATCAGAGATAACACACTGCACCCTTAGGAAGTGGTTAGCATCAACACATGCAGCAACTACAAAGTTCACCACCATGTTGTGCTTAACAGCCTTGACAGATTTCATCTCAGTGATTAACAGGATGAGTTGCATGGTCTGTTTTACCTGAACCTTTTTGAGGGACAAAGACTGTAACTACAGCTTGTTCCTAGGAGCAAGCCAGAGCATTGAAGGCTCCTGACCCACTTGTACCACACACACAGCAAAGTTGCCAGCATCACCTTGATTTGTCAGGAGCCCTCCTGCATCCTCCCAGGCAGCCCCTGCAGCACACTTAGACCTTTCCTGCCTGCACAGCTATAAAGTCTGTCCCAAGAATCTGCTGAGAGCAAGCCTCAAGGTGCAATGAGCACCAACAGCTCATCTGAGCTGGCACAGGCATCCCGCAGAAGTGACTGTGGTTATCCTACCTCTCCCAGCTTTCCAGCTGCAGCTAGTGAAACCTAGCAGATGTTGTCACTACACCTGTGCTAGAAAGTGACACACACACAGACAACACTAGGAAACGATGACTGAAACAAGCATAACCTAGCAATTTAAAGTAGAGAGAAACCTCATCTGCAAGCCTCTCAAAATCTAAGACATCAACAAATACCAGAAGTACAAATAACATCAGGAAAAAAACAACCAGAACACTTAAAATTTGTGGGTTTGGGTTTTTTTTTAAATTTAAGTATGGACTGCCTCTTCACAAATCTAACACACCTTACACATATCCTCAACACGTACATTTGGTCAGCGCTTCTTCCACAAAGGACAGTACACAAAGGCAAAAGTAATGCATAATTAATCTAAAGAAAGTAGATGTAGATGTTTTCTCCTCTGGGCTCCAAATGGATAACAAGAAATACTTTATACATGAAGGAAGATGATGGTAGAACATTAATCAAACCAGTACGAAGAAACAAAGAAAAAAACGTAAGATGTATTCAACAGGTATCAGTTCCTGTAAGGATTGTAAAATACAATTTGCAGATCAAAAGTGATCAGCTAATTGAAAGGGTCACATGGTATGTTTATACAAAACAAATAAGAGGAGAAATACAGAAATAAGACCAAACTGTTTCAGTTTGTGTCCTGTCAAGGAACAGGCTCCATTCAGGAAACAATCTTTACACAAGACAACTACAAGAATCCTGAAAGCTTCTGGGTGTCTAAAGAATTGCTGTTACAAGATTAAATTAACAGAAGAAAAAAATAGAGTTAAAAGAATTTTAACAAGATAATTCACAAAAGCAGAACATTATATTATGCTACTGTTCTTCATGTATCATAATCATGTTCAAAAAAGCAAAGAGCCTTTCCTTTCTTATAATGCAGTTCCTGCAGTATTATAAAGCTACTTGGGACTAAAGACTAACCAACTAACCACTTGCTCTTCTTCCACAATCAAAATTGTTACAAAAATATTAAAAGAGGAGTTAACAGTCTAATTTAAGATAAGGTCAACAAATAGAAGCAAAATGTAAGTTGATTCATAAGCAACTGAGCCAGTAAAATCCAGTTTCTTAAGAATGTGTGTCAAATTTATAGGAAGAGTTCAGACTGCAGTATCTCCTTCAGCAGGCATCTTTCCATCTGTCTAGGCTGCCTACTGCCAGAAAACTTGTAGGTTTATTGGAGATAACCTCCTAACCCTCTCAAACGCAACTGGAATTTGTCAAAAGTTTTAGAAATTATTAGAGCAAGAATGAAAGACATTCACAATGAGATTTGCATGTGATCTCCCTTTTCTCAGAAATCCAGGTTAAAAAAATATATATATACTGACTGCAAATAGATTTGTCTTGAATTTGCAGTCACCATTACAAGATTGCCCTGTAGATGTAAGCCTGACCACACAAGTCGCAGAGCGTCGCTCTCATTCCACCTGGATGGATGTGTTTCTTAATATCGGTATAGAGAGACGAAGGGAAAACTGTTCCTGTAAGTGGGAACAGAAGGAAAACCAGAGTTAAATAACACTCATTTTCCTCCTAAGAGGACATCATCTAAAGCATCAGGCCCAGAAAACTACAACTGCCTTAAGCAGTATGGCATAACCCCTCCTGTAGTCCCTGGGTGGAGGCATTTCGGCAGGGAGCAGTCATGTAACAGGCTCATCTATGGTAAGAACAGACTAATATGCCAGAAAGATCCTTTTAAATAGCAGAAAAAGAAATAGCCCCAGGTTCCTCATCATTGGAAGTGTTCAAGGTCAGGTTGGATGGGGCTTGTGAGCAATGTGATCTACTGAAAGACCTCCCTGACCATGGCAGGGGGGTAGCACTAGATAATCTTGGATTATCTCTCCCAACCCAAATCATTTCATGATTCTGTGATTCAATAACCTGGCCCCCTCACCTTTCTACTACCCCACCAGGAACAGACTGCACAGGTCTGCCACAATTTGTGCATAGCAACTAACTGCAAGAGAAAGAGGCTACACTGAGCCTACACTGCCTGGCAAAATGAAAGTATGATTGTCAACATACCCAAATTTGAAGAGGATGTAACACAAGGGCAATGTGCTGAGAAAAAAACAGACATCAGAAGTCATAATAGCAAGTCCTTCAGGAAAGCCAGTGTGGGTGGGACAGAATGCAATCACTTAGACAATTCTGCCAGATCCACCCCCTACCAGACACTGCTTAGAGAAATTAAAGGGTAAAAAAATGTTACAGATACATATATCACATTATATAACTTAGAAAATTACATGTAACTTCTATTTATATAGATACGCACATATATAGATAACAATAGATAAAGGAGATCTTCACCTGTGAGATGAAGATGCTTCCTTCTCTAGGGATCCTCACCAGCAACAAAACATGAAGCAGATCACCTGGTAAACAGCAGTAGCAGAAATAATAAGCATAGGAAGAAGTTGATCATGTAGCAGATTATGGTGGGCCAATAATGAACTGTTGTCTTAATATATTTTCCTAAATTCATCTTCATATTCCTCACTAGCTAAACATAAAAGTCCTCAAGAGTTAGATGTGTACAACGGATGCCAGGTATTATCCAATTCTTATGCTGCAAATGACCTATTTACTAGAGGCTGGAGCTGGGATGAAGGCAGGTCAGCTGAAAATTTCTCCAAGAACCACAGCGATAGCTTTCACAGACTGTAGTTTGTTGTGGAGTTTTATGATAACAGGAAATAACCTCAACACTCCAGAAACAGAAGTCAGTAAAATTTCCAAGTGAAAGTCAAGAAAAAAATATTAAGACTCTGAAAATTTGGAACCTAGCTGCTCAAAAGCAAAGTTGTGATTAATGCAAACAAAGTTGAGCTCTTTTACCTAGTCATAAAACCCTATGCCTGAACCTGCTACGTCAGAATCCATTATTTTCCAGACAACCTGCAAGACCCATCTTCATTCCCAAGTATTTCTGATGATAATTTGGATTTCATAGAGTAGAAAAAGGCTGTATTAAGTAAGCTTTAGTCCATTTCTTCAATTATAACTCATTTCAGTTCAATATAAACAATGTAGTTGCATAATTAAACTGTCATAGTGGTAAATTGAGGATAACAGCGAAGTATTTTAATACAACAAGCTACCACTCGCTATTCTTCAAAAAGATGGAAATAAGGCTATAAAAAGGAAAAAAAGAATATTGTCTTGTCAAGACTACAACCATCTGATGAGCAATTTTTTCCTCACAGTAAATAAAACTACCAGACACATTGGTTCACTTTCTCTGTTCCTCATTTTCTTCAGCCTTTTTATGAAAGGACACTTATGGTGTCACCACCATAAAATGACACCATCAGCAAGCAATTAAGCTATTTGAAAACCATTTTGTACCAGCACTGCCAGCTCCAGTATTCAATGACTGTACATGCAGAAAAACTGTAAGCATCTCTGATCTGATTTGATTATTAAACAGAAAATTAATTCCCATTACTTTGCAGCACGCAGCCAGAAGAGCAAGTGTATTTTCAGCACCTCCTCCCAGCCACCAGAGGTAAAAAGTAGAAATTATCATTATGATCTTTTTGTCTGATCTCCTTCAAAAGGTCAGGGAAATACAAACATTACGAGCTCCTACTTGCAAGGCAGAACAGCAAAGGATCTTGTCTTATAAAAAGGACAGCTGACCACAGCCTGTTAGACACAACAGAATCACTAAAGCATTCAAACTAAGTGGTGGGTTGGTTTGTAGTTGTTTTCCATTTCCTTTTTGTATCTGGAGTTTAATATAATTAAAGGCAAATCTCCTAATCAAACCGTAGACTACTCACTCAACTGCTTTACTACTACTACTCCACAGGTGTGAAATAAAACAGGTCCCAAGTACCCTGATACATCAGGTCTCTAGGAGAGAAAGGGTCTACATGCACAGATGAAGCCATGGGATGATGAGAGTTATTTTTTCCCCGAATCAGCACTGGGAGGACAAACAACAGTCTTCTGCCAACCTATGAGAGCATTCTTGTAAAGACAGCAAATACACTGAAGCCATTCATATCCCCAGTATGGCACTGCAGCCAAAACTCATGGTTAAGACAGCAGCCTTGTCCTTTGGCTTAACTGAAAGTTGTCAGAAGTTATAAAAAAACATGCAGAAAATGTGACAAAGACTTGGAATGCAATACTAGAAAAAACTTTAGCATCAAAAGCAGATAAGCAAAAACATAGTCTTTCAATCTCCAAATTATTGCCTTATAACAATGGAATATGCAAAATTCAGATTGTAAGTGAAGGTAAATCATAATACTTGACTGTACTTCAAGGGTAAAAATGTACAATAACTGCAGATGATAAACACATTTGACCTAGCAGCTTCTTAAACAGGAATCAGGGCAATTTGGGAAGGGGGAATCAACCCTTTGTTTTACCTGAAGGATGTCTCATTCAAAGTAGTTATATCAGATTGAAACGTCTGTCATTGTACTCATATTTCAATCACAGATGGTTTCTCCCCCTCATGAACAATATACAGATTGCACTAAAGGATAATGAGACATGATGGCTAGGGAAAGGAGGGGTAAAAGAATAAAACTTCATCCTGGGGAAAAAAAAAAAATCCTGTCTTTTTCACATAGCTCCTAAGCAAAAGTAAAGATTTCCCACCACCACCATCACCCTTTTCTCACTTAATCTTGCTTCGGTTGGGTATTTAACGAACTTCAAGTCAGGTGACTTTGACTGATGACCTAACATTAACAGCAGACAGTTGTGTAAATTCTCCCATGCTGTAAAATCCCATCTAAATACAGAACAGTTTCTATAAAGGCACAAATAGGCCCCTCAGCACTTCACACCCCCAGGCACCCTTCTCCCTCCTCCTCCACCTTCACTACATCTCCTGTCTAAAAGAGAAGCCCACACAAGCGAACAGAAAGGGCCGCAGCCGGGAGTTTGACTCCTGATACAATCTCTCCAGTAGCACTCTGCCCAGGAACATTGTAACTTCAGCTGCAGCCACTCCTGGGGCAGCACTGATAAGCTAATGTGGAATGAAGCAATCCATTTCACAATGTAAACGGCTGTTTAGCTACACAGGAACAATATAAACAAATAGATCTATTTATAAATTCACATTCATGCTTGTAGAACAGAGAATAATATGTTCCTGGACAGAAATGAGAGTATTTCCAAGAATACAATGGCAATTCAAACAGCTTGCATCTTCTTCCGCCAGCCTGCCCCTGTAACACTCCCCGTTCCAGTCCTCTAGAAGTAATAAACCCAGTGATCCAGGGCCTGATTTTTCAGGAATAAGATGCCCTCGAATTAAAACGACTTTGGGGATCCAGGGGGTAGGAGGCAACCTCATTATCATACATATAGTTCATTCCAACATCTCAAAAAAGTCAGTGGTAGCATCTCTTAAAAGCAGTGGGGCAAGAAAAAAAATCACAAGCATGAAAAAACCGAGTCCTACTCCTACTTCTTCCACCCCTGTAACCCAAACAAACCAATTTCTCCTCGAACCGCACACTTCATTCGTATCTCAGAACACTGGCAGTGGATATCAATCCACATACCTCTTAATTTATTATTTTCACCCCCTCGAAGAGTGGCTGTTGCACTCCAAAGCACTGAACTGTTTCAGAAAGCTTTAGTTCATTTATGGAAATCACAGAACAGCAAACACGCGAGTCTGAGTAACTGTTTTCATTATGCGCCCGACCATACCGGCTGGAAGCCGCAGCGCCGGCAGCACCCCTTCCTCTAAGGCAGCCTACAAGCTGCCATACCTCCCTTAGAGCCAGGTACCGCTCCCAAAAACGAGCGCTCCACCGCCCAGCGCAGACATCCCATCCCACCTTGCCGGCGAGGGGCACCCACTAGAGCGGCTGGCGCTGGGTGCCGAGGGCAGCCTTCCGGGCGCAGAGAGTCATCGGCAGCAGAAACAGGGTCGCTTCTGCCCTTCCAGCCTCCCTAGGAGACGGCACCCCGCCCGGAGGAGGCCCGCAGCCCACCGGCGGGGAATGCGCCAGTCGCCCTGTGCGGGTAGCGGCAGGCACAGCCGTCGCCGTAAGGGGATGTGGATGCCCCGCCGCGGCTGGGAGAGGAGACACCCCCAGCCCCAGAGCTCGGCAGGACCGAGGGAGATACCCTCACCTCCCGGCCGCACCCCTCACTGCTGCGCCCGGCTCCCCCCGCCTGCTGCCCAGGACACCTTACCCTGCCGCTGCCGCCTCTGCCCGCGGAAGGTGCGAGGCGCCCCGCGCTATCCCGCCGAGCCGCTGCAGGGCGCCGCTGTCGCCCCAGGCATGGTCTCCACCCCGCCGCGGCACCGTCAGCCGCGCAGCCAGAGTGTGCGCGCGACGGGCGCCGCTCCCGGGCTTTTCTCCGGCGGGGGCGGGGGAGGCGGGCGGGCCGCAGCTGGGCGGGCGCCATTAACCGCCGCGGCGCCGCCACCGCCCGCCCGCTTTGAAGCGCCAGCCCTGCTCAGCCGCGCCGGACACAGCGGCGCCCCCTGGCGGCGGCTACGGGATCGCGCGGGGATCCTGGGATTTTCTGCTTGGCAGGGCCGGGCGTGCTCTGTGCGCTAGCCGCGGGAGCAGCGGGGGCAACCGCCCTCGGCGTGCCGCGCTGCCGGCTTTGTTTTTAAAATTTTCAAGGGAATACATCTCAGGTTACCCTCGTGTAGCGCCCTCGGCCCAGCAGGTCATTGAGCGGCCGGAGAGAAACAACGGGGGATTTCACAAGGGAGGGCAGATGGGTTAGCCTTGCTGGCAAGGAAGGGAAGGAGGGAAGAAACCTAAGGAAACCATGAGGGTCATGGCTGTTTTGCAAGCACTGTTTAGCAAAAACAGCTGCTTTCCCGTTGTGGCTTTATGTATGGAGCAACGACCGGCTTTCTTCCTTAACACAAAAGGAAAAACACTGAGCTGGAGCAATGAACAACAGCTGTCTGGTTGATCTACTAAAAGGCAGCTTACGCCCTTGCCTGAGCCATAGCAGGGGGGACGCTACATAGCAGGCCCTGGGGGGCACATTGCAGAGGTCGTGGGGTCAGGGAAGGCAGGAGGGAGGCGAAAAGCATCTTGCTGCAGCTCTGCTCCTGGGTACCTTTGTTCCATTAGAATAAGCAGGAAAAAACCTGGCAAAGCCTCCCCCCCACACAAGCGATTACTGTGAAAAGCTCCATTTCACATTTTCTAGTATAATGAGAGTTTATACTGCAGCCTTAAAACAGGAGATGATGAGCTTGAGAGGCAGCTTGTCTTTACGCCTCTAAATTGACCAGTTTCACTCTCTTATTTCCTGGAACAAGATAACATTTAGTTGTGTCTTTTTAAATGGCTGTCATCTGAACAACACAAGGTATTTCAACTGTCTTCTCCCAGCACATCCCAGTCCACTCAAGCATGTAACAAATGCTTTTCATCACAAGGCGAATCAACACTATTGTTCTCCATGTCGGCTTAGATGCTGCCTTTGGCACCGTGCAAGCAGCCCCCTGTGCTAAATACAGCCTGCATCCAGAATTACAGCTCTCTTGTGAATGCAGTCACACATTCTGCTGTTACGGTTATGGGTTATATTAAAAAAAAAAAATTTACAAGCAAACTTAAGAAAATAAAAGCATTTATTTGAATGTGCAACATACTCATGTGAAATATTTAGCACTAATTATGTGACAGGAACATTGAAAAATTAATCGTTTTTAACATTCAAAAATGTATCAAGCTTCCTTCCCACTGGAAAAGAAGGCCTCTTAAATGGGCAGTTTTATTCATTACCCAAGGTATATTCATGATAATGGTAACTGAAGGAAGTCATTCTCCCAAATGCTCATTTTCTACAATTTTTACAAATATGAACAGCTGCATAAAGCTAGAAAGCTACAGTGTAACTCCCTTCTCAATTCAGCATCTTTAGGAAATGCTTAGCTGCAGTACTATGAGATTACACATGACAATACAATTAAGCATATCTGTGTTTACGAGACTTGAATTTAAATCCTGACTCTTCAGGGTCACAATGTGTGTGTAACCAAAGCCTGGGAGTAGCCCTGTTGAATTCAGTATTATTTTTTCCACTCCCATGCTGAAAGTTAGGCCTAACTGCAGAATGAAAGTGTGAAGTCCATTTTTGGACCGATGCGACCTGTGTTTATAGATTTAAAAAAAACAACAAAAAAGCTGAGGTAATCAAGCTGTAGCCAAAGAAAATGTTGAGATTTTATATGAAAATTAATTGTGCATATACCAATAGCTATTGTATATATTATATATAATATATATTATACATATATTATTATAATTACAGAATTATAATATATTTATATAATATTATTATGTATAATGTTATATTATATATACTTTATTTATATAATATATTTATATAATAATATAATTATATGTATTATATATTTATATAATATCCCCACTGACTGGAAAAGGGGAAACATAACCCCATTTTCAAAAAAGGAAAGATGAATGACCCAAGAAACTACAGGCCAGTCATTCTCACCTCCATGCCTGGTAAGATCATAGACCAGATCCTCCTGGAGGCACTGCTGGGGCAGAAGAATAACGAAGAGGTGATTGGGTGCAATCAACACAGCTTCACCAAGGCTAAATTGTGCCTGACTAACCTGGTGGCCTTCTACAAAGAGATCACATCACTAGACAAGGGAAGAGCAACCAACGTCATTTACCTGGACGCAAGCAAAGCCTTTGACACTGTCCCGCATGACATCCTGGTCTCCAAGCTGGTAAAATATGGGTTCAATAGATGGACCACTTGGTGGATAAAGAACTGGCTTGACGGCCACAGCCAAAGAGTGGCTGCCATTGGGTCCATGTCCAAGTGGAGGCCAGTGACTAGTGGAGTCCATCAAGGATCAGTACTGGGACCGATATTGTTTAACATCTTCATCAGCAACATGGACAGTGGCATTGAGTGCACCCTCAGCAAGTTTGCCAATGACACCAAGCTATGTGGTGTGGTGGACACGCTGGAGGGAAGGGATGCCATCCAGAGGGACCTTGACAGGCTGGAGAGGTGGGCCCATGCCAATGTCATGAGGTTCAACAAGACCAAGTGCAAGGTCCTGCATCTAGGTTGGGGCAATCTCAAGCACCGATATAGGCTGGGCAGTGACTGGCTTGGGAGCAGCCCTGATGAAAAAGACTTGGGGGTGCTGGTGGATGAGAAGCTCAACATGAGCCGTCAGTGTGCACTTGTGGCCCAGAAAGTCAACCGTATCCTGGCCGGCATTAGGAGGAGCGTGGCCAGCAGGTCAAGGGAGGGGATCCTCCCCCTCTACTCCACTCTTGTGAGACCCCACCCGGAGTAGTGCATCCAGTTCTGGAGTCCCTACTACAAGAAAGATATGGATGTGCTGGAACGTGTCCAGGGAAGGGCCATGAGGATGATCAGAGGGCTGGAGCACCTGTCGTATGAAGACAGACTGAGAGAGTCGGGGTTATTCAGTCTGGAGGAGGCTCCGAGAAGACCTTATTGTGGCCTTTCAGTATCTGAAGGGGGCCTACAAGAAAGCTGGGGAGGGACTTTTTAAGATGTTGGGTAGTGATAGGACTAGGGGGAATGGCTACAAACTAGAGGAGGGTAGATTTAGATTGGACGTTAGGAAGAAGTTCTTCACCATGAGGGTGGTGAGACACTGGAACAGGTTGCCCAGAGAGATGGTGGAAGCCCCATCCCTAGAGGTGTTTAAGGCCAGGCTGGATGGGGCTCTGAGCAACCTGATCTAGTGGGTGGTGTCCCTGCCCACGGCAGGGGGGTTGGAACTAGATGATCTCTAAGGTCCCTTCCAACCCTGACAATTCTATGATTCTATGATATGGGGGGTGTGACTGTGTTTCACTTCAATAGTCACAGACACCACAGGCAGCAGGCAAGTGGTACAAGTAGCTAAGCTCTAGTGTTACATAAAGAGTAAGATATGCTTAAGCAGCTACTGTGGAAATAATCCTCCTGGAGATCCTGCTAAGACACGAGAACAACGAAGGGGTGATTGGTGACAGCCAACATGGCTTCACTAAAGGCAAGTCCTGCCTGACTAATTCAGTGGCCTTTTATGATAGGGTCACAGCCTCAGTGGACAAAGGCAGAGCAACAGACGTCATCTACCTGGACCTGTCCAAAGTTTTCAACACTGTCCTGCACGACATTCTAGTCTCGAAACTGGAACAATACAGATTTGATGGATAGACCACTTGTTGGGTAATGAGCTGGCAGACTGGTCACACCCAAAGAGTTGTGATCAATGGCTTGGTGTCCAAATGGAGACATGTGACAAGTGGTGTTCCTCAAGGGTCGGTACTTGGACCAGTGTTATTTAACATCTTTGTCGGCGACATGGATGGTGGAATATCAGAGGACTAGAGCATCTCCCCCCTGAAGATAGGCTGAGGAAGCTGGAGTTGTTTAGCCTAGAGAAGAGGAGGCTCCGGGGTGACCTTATAGCAGCTTTCCAGTATCTGAAGGGGGGCTACAAGAAAACTGGGGTAGGGCTTTTTACACGGGTGTGTAGTGAGAGGACGAAGGGCAATGGTTTGAAACTTAAAGATGGGAAATACAGGCTAGACATTAGGAAGAAGTTCTTTCCTGTGAGGCTGGTGAGATGCTGGAACAGGTTTCCCAGGGAGGTTGTGGATGCCCCCTCCCTGGAGGTGTTCGAGGCCAGACTGGAGAAGGCCTTAAGCAACCTGGTCTAGTGGGAGGTGTCCCTGCCCATGCAGGGGGCCTGAAACTAGATGATCTTTAAGGTCCCTTCCAACCCTAGCCATTCTATGATTC
The DNA here is from genome assembly GCA_020745705.1 of Hemiprocne comata. Classification (NCBI taxonomy): domain Eukaryota; kingdom Metazoa; phylum Chordata; class Aves; order Apodiformes; family Apodidae; genus Hemiprocne; species Hemiprocne comata. The sequence continues at coordinate 90,162,716 of CM036588.1, forward strand.
TACGATTCTATGATTCTATAGACCATAGAAAGCAGAAATTAATGAGAAACCTTAATAAGAAACCTGTTCACTGGCACAGGTTGACCTGGGAGGTTGTGGATACCCCATCCCTGGAAGTGTTCAAGGCCAGGTTGAGTGGGGCTCTGACCAACCTGGTCTAGTGGAAGGTGGGGGATTGGAACTAGATGATCTTGAAGGCCCCTTCCAACCCAAATCATTCTATGATTCTATGATTCTATGAATTAACTTCAGTGATTGTCTGTCAAACTGCATGTCAAATTCTTCATTTCCAATATACATGACTGGAATTTCCTTTGGAAAAGCCTATCACACAGAGCAGAAACTTTTTCTTAATTATGTATGGTAGCAAGAAGCGATGTAAAATCCTTAAAATTTTCACAAGATAAGAACTTAGAACCTTCTGATAAAAAACCCTCTTTGATGTCTTTACATTTTTTACTGGATCTTCACATTTTCAGCTTCTGTTTGTTTATCCTGTGACTTCCTCTGTAGGCACAGAGGATCTCTTCCAGCAAAAGAATAGCCATTTACAGAATGGCAGGATTTCTGCATCTGTATGGGAGGTTCTGCACCTCACATCTGCGTGCTGTGATACAGCTGGCACATTCTGCAGAAGCAGCAAGCTGGTAGATTTACTGGTACATTGACACAGTACATCCTTCCCCATGCTGGGACTGAGCCAGAAGCAAAGGAAAATGCTTTGTTTCTATCATGCAGTGTAGATGCTGAAGAAGAGGCTAGATTTAATATTTGAGCAATGGGAATGCAGAGGATGTCGAACCCCACAGTTATACAAATTTGCACTGCCCGTAGTTGCTACTCAAGCAGAACTCTAACTGAGGTCAGCAAAACAGCTGCCAAAAGACTGTGGGGTTAATGTGTGTGGGCCACATTTTAAATGTCACTTAGTATTAAGTACAAGAAAAAAAAATACTGACATGTAGGTGTCTAGGAAATGTTGTGATTGCAAAATGCAAAATACAAAGAGACAAAAGAGCATCTCTGAGACAGAATATTTACAGTTAGGATAGTAAAAATAGAAACTGAAGGAATTATAAATGGAAGTATTTTCACAGTGTGTTCAGAGATGCACCTTCCTTTACTCAGAAGTAGTAGCTCCTACTTAGCACTTTCCCCTTCAATTTTGAAGATGCATTAGGTGAATGCAAAACATTTATCACTAAACCACTTCAAAAAAATCAACTATCAGAAAAATGAAAAAAAGGTGTCATTTTCTCTACATGGTACATTTAATGCATGCTGGCTCCCAGCTGCTGCAAATATTTAAACGTGTGAGACACTACTTGAGTTGCATGGACAGGGTGAATGAGTAGTGCCAGCTCCCTTCTGCTTTGTGCAATGCTGAACTTTGTGCCCTTCATACAGAGCTTTGCTCTTTGAGGGGGTTGCAGGGCAGGGGGAAGCATGGGACTCGTTAAATTTGGAAAACTGCAATTACAAAGCTGTAACAATTGCCAGAAAACCAAGAACAAGAGAAGTATTTTAAATTGTTTTGGCAGGGTTTTTTGACTTCTCTCTATTTTACATTGATGCTGCCAGCTCTTAAAATCAAAGACAGCTATCACAAAACCTGGTTAGTTTCACTTAATACCTGCACATTTGTAACCAGCAAGCAAGAATGATTACTGAGCCAAGCAACCTTTAAAACAAGGTTATATGATATATGAACTTTGTTGTTTGTAATTCCATGGCTTAGCAAAATAAAATGCACGTGAATACCACAGCCAGTATGCAATAGAAGATGTGTGTTAGGTGTGCTACATAGTATTAATTAATTTCAGAAAGAATCTTCAGCAAAACTGTATGTTTGGGGACAGAAAAAAAAATTAAAAATAATAAATCAATATTTGCAGACAAAAGGAAAGTGGAGGATGTTATTAATAAAATGCAAATACTGTTTTCACTGTAAATATCTGTTAGGAGCAAGGCCATTGCAAATGTGAAATACAAAGTTGCTCATCATTGGGTAAAATGTACTTTTATATTTTAGGACAAATAAAATATTCTTTCATACCTAAAAATAAGTTTTGACAGAAAATTACACCCCCCAACATCCTTGCAAATATTGTCTGTGTATATGGAGTAGAGGGAGAAGAACAACATATGCTTATACAGTTCAGTCTTAAAGAATGAGAAATGTCAACTTTTTCATCTTGATTTCCTTTTAAATATATTATTACAGATACTGATTCCTATATTCTGACCCTTTATTACCCCTGAAAAAGGCAGGGGCTGCTTCCAAAAGACTGTCAGCTGGCCCTCTTGTGATCTGGTGAGGAACTGCGATCCACTTTTCCACATGAACGAAGCAGACTTACATTCCCTCATCAAAGTTTCCACTTAAACGTTACAGCTGTTTATAAGGAATTAAAAATTGTGGTTTTGTTTTCTGGCATGCACACTTATGTATGATCTTAAAACTTTTTCCTGTGTGGCATTATATTAACAATTTGCTCTGAAGTTCTTCACACAATGAACTAGAAAGTTGATTTCAGAGATATGTTTATATGAAAGCTCTGAAGATATTTGGTAATGTTCAACCAAACAATAGATAAGAACACAATCTATATTCTCAAAACATTCAACACATTTGCATACAGAGTTATACTGAACATCAAGCTATGTAATATACCAAGTGTAGTTAAAAGCATTACATACATACATATATTCACGCACATTATACACACCTATTTTATTTACATAATTCACCTGCCCTAACTCAGTATATTGAGTTACCAGTCCAGTTTCATGTCTGCTTTACTCCACACATACTTTCCTCCTCTCTGTAGGAACATCTTCTCATCGAATCCACTGAATTTTATAGCTGCTTCCACTCCAACATCTAGGATAGACTTGGAAGGCTCTTTCCGTCCATTTGTACAGTTTAGAAAACGCATCTGGAACATCAACAGATAAGACATTAGAAAGTCTATTTGTAAAAGTTTAATTTTCTAAAGAATTAAGCAAGTTGCACTGCAATCCCACAAAAACCTCTGGAAGTGCATGCACAGTTTCACTGTAGTCCTTAGAATGCTCAGAAGCTCATGGTTAGACACACTGACACATCTTGGCAGTCACAAAGCCATACCATAAATTCTGAAACTTAAATGTTTGCTTTTTAGTTACATGTAAACTAAGTTAGAAGGCTCTTTGAAGCTTAACTTTCATGACAAGGTCTGTATTTTTAAATCAAAGTAAAACAGCAAAGGTGTCCTGCAAAGATACACATCTACACTTTAAGATTTGTTATTCCCATTAAACATACTAAGAACTTGAGCATAAGTATTATCTAAGGAGAAATTGCCATGAGGTTGCATGTATAGTTCTCAATATGTTTGATGGGAAAAAGTTATATCTCTTCTTTGCACTACATGATAAAATTATTTTATAGAATGCACAGTAAATTGAATTGGTTATCACTGTTGTACATATACATATACTGGCACACAAAGACAAAGACTTACGTATTCATCCAGAATGAGGTACGAATCCCTCATCTGCAACAGATCAAAAGAAGAAACTAAATTAATATAGAAATCAAAATTCCATTCTAGTGAAAAATCAAGGAGAAAACAAACAACTATTCATTCCAAGCCTCATCTAAACTTTCAAAACAGGTAGTGCCTTACCACTATTTCAGTGATTTTTGATCAAATTTATAGAAATAAATTACAGGATTACTAGCATGACTTAATGCATGAATAAACCTTTAATTCTTGGAATATGACCTCTGAAGTGTCTAACTGTAATGTGGGTGCCCAACTGGATAAAGGTGTTTTAAATAATATCCAAGTTTTCTATGAACTTCTAGGCCAGCAGAACTTAGACTGTTTTGCATACTGGAATGATGATGTCATTTTCCACACAAGTGACATGGCCACTTAAGCTGGGGTGTTTCATTATCACCCCAGAAGACAAAGGTGTTCTCCCAGCTCAAAGGTAATCTTCCAGTTGAAAGAGCTCTCAGGTCTACACCAAGAAATAGACCAACAGCTCAAATGAGACATGTTTGCTCAGCTAATTGGGCATCTCCTACATGATCCTCCCTAAAATTCTCTGGGTAGTTGGAGCTTGCTGCTGTGTAAAACACAAAACCTGTTTGATCAATGTGCTGTCCATCTTTTTCACACAGTTTGAACAGATATCAGAAACAGTCTTCTGTAACCAAACCTACTGAGAAGAAGTTTGCTCTTTTTTGTGGGATTTCTTACATGGAAAAAACATGTAAGGCTTCTCATCTAAACACCCTCTCTGATGAGTAGTCTCTTCTACCAAATGCCTTAAATGCTAGACTGTATGTCGGACATAGTAAAAGCAACCAAATCTTCTCACTTGATCTCTCTATACATTAAGATGCAAACTGTAAATGAAGAGTCTCCATCTGTGGAGAGGAAAAGGAACATGAAATTTCCATCTTGGCAATCCTGAACTTAATTCAACCTAGTATCTCCTCAGTTCATAAACTTTCTTAACAGTGAGTCTTCTAACTCTCCTCATGCCATGTATAGGGTCTGTAGGCATCTTACAAAATGTCTTTGAGCTCAAACCTTAGGCAATAAAGTTCTTTACTGCAGCTAATGTAAGCTGGATGGCAGCTCAGCAAGTTAGCTGTTGGGCTCTGCAGTAGCACAACAAATATCTTTGTGAATAAAAAGCCCAAACATGCAGTCCAAAGGAGTTCAGACAGACAACGTTAAAAATATTACTTTATTGTGGGAATACCCAGTAAGATCTGTCAGGCAAAAATACTAGTTCCTGTTCCTTGATGCCCAATATAATGCTGAATGGGATGATATATTTACTTTGTGCAGGCCAATGACACTGCTATTGCCTAACATCAAGGTGAAACCCTATTAGGAAACTATGCTTAGAGTATGACGTGTGTTTGCACTAATATTCAAACTTATCAGGTTCTTGTGCCCTGGTAGGTAAAAGCTCTTCAATTCTGGAGGGTTTAACTGTTGTTTAGAGTTCATCATTCAGCTACGGAAAACTCAGTTTCTCCAGTTTCTGTGCTGTTATACTTCATGCACACATCTCACTGAGCAGAGGACTCCCACTGGTTTCCACAGGATTGTGATCAATGAGGTTTTACTCTTCTATTAGTAACTTTGTGCTCAATAAAAATCTTTAAAGAAAACAAAAAACCTTGGCTTTCACCATAACAAAAGCAGTTGGTGACAAAGTTTTACTGTATCTCTTGTAAACCAATACTAATAGGAAAGTGTTCATTGCCATGAAAGCTTCTAGTTCTTTTCCATCTTTCCAACTTGTCGCGGACCGAGATAGGTAAAGCCGCGACTCACACCCCCACCTCAGGGGATCGAGAGCTGAAGACCACTCCCTGTCACACCCACAAACAACACTTAAGAATCAACAGATTTATTAAAGGCACTGAGGGTTTGGCAAGTCTGATATCAACAGTCACACAGGGTCTACCTCTATGTATATCCACACCTAGATATCCATATACCAACAGCTATACAACTATACATCTATATACCAATAACAACACACACAGAAAACAAGAGAGAACCTCCCCCCTTCCCCCGCTGTTCCCGTTCCCGGGCAGGGATAAGAGGGAAAACCTGGAGAGAGCCTTTGGGAAATAGAAGAATATTGGAAAAGAGAAGTGAGTGTTTAGTATGTATGAGTATTACACATACTCACACAACTTCACTTAAACACCAAGTTACAAAAGGACAGTTTCAATTTTACCTTCTGATTAGATTCTGGTACCAAACAGGAGACATCTTTGTGGTGATCCAGGAACTTTTCAAAGTCTTCATCACTGATAACAAATTTCTCTGCTTCTCTCAGGGCATCCTCACCAGTGTTCTCCCCTTCAATAAGCAGGCACTGGAATACCTGAAGACAGAAGGCATCTGGTTAAGATTTTATATCTTCACTTGCCTTGAAGATAAGAGACTCTCCCCATGACAAAAACCTTCAGTTGTCTCAGTAGCAATGTCTTTAATTTTTCTGTCAGTGCAGCCACACTGACACAAATTGTGATAAGTGAATACTGCATGAAGGGCATGGTGCAGTTACATATTTAGGAAATTAACATTACATAGTTCTAAATGTAATTATACAGTCATGGTTCCTCATCAGGTTGCCACACAAATCTTAGCTGCTCTGGTCTTAATAAGGGCACAGATAATCAAAGCTCACATAAAATTTTGATTGAACCTCAAGTACCATGGCTGTACTATAAATGCTAGTAAGTACTATGTACGATTGAGACTATCAAGGCAATCTTTCAGAATAAAGAATTTAACCTGATTGTTGACCATAAGTTTAACTAGCTTCAGATGGTCACAGAAAATATATAGAACACTCCTGAGAAACAAAATGTAATCGTTTGTTTCCCTAACAGCCTCCTTCTAAAGGCCAGGTCCTCAAATACTTTCAGAGTAGACTTTGAGGGGAAAAAAAAAAGATGCCTTTGCCATCAACATGTTCTGTCATCTCAGTAAGAAAGTAGGCCAGGAAGCTTGATAAAATATTAAAATGTATGTCATATTTTCCTTTCAATCCTGTAATAGGACCAAGATTTCACTTACAGTGATTTTATTTTTTTTCTGGGAAATCATATGTATATACCAATTTCCATGAAGCAAATAATGAGAAATTATTCCACAAGTTCTCCCATATTTATAAGTCACATTATCTCTACTCATTTTCAAAATGATAACATAATGTATTTAATATACTTCTAGTAGAAAATATCATAATATATACACACGAACCATTAATACTCTACAACAGAACATGTCTAATGTACACATATATTGCTAATGATATATTAATACTATCTTTCACTGTATGCTAACTCTTCCTTATTTTCTCAACACTGTGACACATTTTCAAATGTTAAAGGCCCTCTGTCTTACTTTCAGCATCATAAAAATATAGATCTACATATGCTGAAATAGTAATTTTCTTTAAATATCACAACAAAAAAGATTCCTGACATATTAGGCTCCATTTAGGTGCAGAAAGAGACAACCTATCTCGACACCATGTAACACTGACAAGAAGTTCACTAACACCAGATCAAGCTGGAGCTGGAGATATGACTAAGGTCATTAGAGGTTCGGACAACTCCAGGACTTCATTACTTCTTTTCTCTGAATGGGAAACCTATGGTATACACTACTTTCCTACCTTCCACCGCACAGGGTTGAGTGCCTTGATCTGCTCATTCATATCTTCCTCAACATTAAACCTGTTGATCACCGAATTTATCTTGAAAGCAACAGCATAGTCTCGGCACCATTGTCTCAGTTTATGCAGATTTTCCACATGGTTCTTCTTTCCTTGACCACGGCCAATCAAAACGTTGACATCCTCATTAAAACTATCACATGAAATTGCCAGAATGTCTAAATATTCACCTGAAAACAAGTTTTAAAAATTGATTAATATTCAGTCCCTCAGTTAAAAGCTGTGAAGAGCCTGCTCATTTTCACTTCCTTGTCATTGTTCACAAAGTGCCATGTCAATACAGTTCTGTGGAGTCATCACATGAACCGCAAAAGCCACAGCATCAGCAGCATCAAAACATGTATTTTGTTTGTGTGTCCCCAGCATTATGGTGACAAACATTACTAGTTTATTACACTATTTTACCAAAAATAGGCAATAGTAGAAACTGCCTGTGTTCACAACATATAATTAACAGTATTTCACTGGTATTTATGTTTGGTGTGCATTTACTGTAAATGAACCACTAACAAACCATCTCCCACTTGCCCCAAACGCCTCACTTGGGTGAGGCTGCCCCGCGGAGGCTCCCAAACCCCACCAGTGATGTTGGGCACAGCAGTTTTTCCTTACCGTACTTCTTGAACCACCGTTCTCTTATCAGGCTGCCGTTGCTAACAATGCTGACACTTGGTAGCTTCAACTCCTGCTTGCAGAACTGCACTAGTTTGCCTACAAATTCACCTCTGTCCTGAAGAAAGGGTTCTCCTCCCGAGAAATTTATTTTCTCCATTCCTAGAAAAGGACAAAAAAAGATGCTGTGAACCTCCGCCTGCCTATTGCCCGCCCCTTTCACACGCTGCCCGTGCCCAGCTGCAGCGCTATATAGAGGGACACCCTCCGGGATTTCTCCGACGCCGCTTGGTCCTGCTGGGACGTGGCCGTCGCGCATCCCCCCGCCCCGGCTCACACCGGCGCCCCCCCCCCCCCGAACCCACCTGCCTCCTTGAGCATCGCCAGCCCCTTCTTGGCCTCCTCCAGGGGCAGCACGAAGGAGGTCTTGGCTGTGTGAAAGCAGAAGCCGCACTTGTAGTTGCACTGCCGAGTGAAGTGGTAATTGACGCTGGTGGGCGTCGGGGACGCCTCGTCCTGGTCCCGCCGTGGGCCCACCGGGGCGGCGGGGCTGGGTGCTGAGACCTGCCGCCAGCCGGGCAGGGACAGGGAGAGGGGCGCCAGGCCCCAGCACAGCGCGCCTAGCCATCCCCTCAGCGCTGCCAGCACCGCCCGCGCCACCGACAGCGACCGGTGGCACAGCGCGCCCAGGTGCATGGCTCGGCTCGGCTCGGCTCGGCTCGGCGGGATGCGCTGCAGTTCACTTGGACCCGTCCGGGCTCGGTTCGACTAGACTCGGCTCAGTTCGGTTCAAGTAGACTAGTCTCAGTTCGGCTGAGCTCGCAAGTTGCAGCGAAGCGCCCGGCGCTGCGCACTTAAGAGCGCGGCGCCGGTGCCATCCCCTCCCCTCCCGTCCCGCCGGGGCGCGGGGAAGCACTCAGTTTCGTTTTCCTTTCTCGCAAAAGGGAAACTTGGCACCGACCCGCGGGCGCTGTTTCGCTTCTCCCGACCCTCTTCGTGGCCCTGAAGGGCCATCACGAACCCCACCGGCTGCCCGGGGCTGGAAACTGGTTTGCGCATCTCTAGATTTGAGTATGTCTAGCTCCTGAGGACCCCTTTTGATGTGTGTGGGCTCAGTGGCTTCAGTTCTTCCGGTCAAATGTATCTCGTGAAGGTCGGGAAAACCTGAGCTTGTGTAACTGCACTGCATCCTTTTCAGAGACAGCCACGAGCTCTTCAAAGTTTAAAAAGGTTTGCATTGCAGAGCACTCCAGGTTAGGGAGCCTGATGACTTCAGAGTCATGAAAAGAAAATGCATGAAGGTTCTTTGATTCTTGGTCTCCAATACTGCCGAAAGCACCTCAAGCAAACCTACTGCACCAAGTTGAATCTAGGGTTAGCCTTAACAGCAGGAAAAGTTGGCAGCTGCCTGAGGTGGCACATTGCCGGGGCAAGTGGCTGCCCTCTCATGGTAACACCAGGAGACACTGGGACCAAGCTGACCATTCATTCCCATATTCCTCAATTCCTCGATGGCACAACAGCTGTTGCTGGAGAGAAGCACCTCCATAGTAGCACCAGTTGCTATCTGCAGTCCTCCAGTGTGCCTAGACTCACCAGGAGGTCTGCAACCTCAGATTTCAGCCTTCAGTCAGTCTGTTCTCATCCTTACATGGGCACTTCAGTGTCACCACTGCTGCCACGGTACACAGCCATACTGAAATCTCAACAGCTACCAACTGCATATTGGCTGTGGCAGGATTCAACTGGAGCTTGGCTCACTTCCATTGACCTGACAGAACTGCTAACATAGCAGGACAGTCTTGCTGTCATGTGGACTTTTTTTTTTTTTTTTTTCTTTTCATTGAAAAAGGGATAGGAGAACTACCTGTCCTGGGTTGAGCCAGGATTAAGCCAATTTTCCTTTTACTGATTTTTTTTTCCTTCAGTAAGCTTTCTTTTAACTACCAACAAGTGTTCCAGCTAGTGGACTGATAACACTGGAATGTTTATGTTTCTGCTGAGACTCCAAGGTCGCTTCTTATCTCTGCTGCTACAGAGGCTACCAGGGCAGGAGAATTGTATCTATGACCCCCCCACAGGGGAGCTGGACTAGACAGACAGCAGAACTGACCAAAGGTATTCCATTCCATATATCTACGTATGCTCCAAGGAAGGTCAGAGATCATAGAAGACAACTTCCGTCCTGCTTCTTCCCTTCTCTTCCGTCCATGGCCAGCATCTGGGGAGGACTCCATCCATCCATGACTGTCAACCCCTAGGCTCAGGCACCTCATAACTCTACCCTTAGCCCCTGTCTGCTCTGCCTTATCTCCTGCCTGCGGGCTGAGAGTTTTCGGGACTGCTCACAGCTAAGGAGAGTGCTGGGGGAGTTGCTGGGGGTGGGGGGAGGCAAGAGGCTTTTGCATACTCCTGAACATACTTGTATATAATTGTACATATAATTCAAGCTGTCTAATTTAGTTTTCAATCCAGCTAAGTCTCTCTCCTAATTCTCTCTCTCCTTCCCTACCTGGGTGGGAGGGGAAGGGGATTGAGAGCATTGTTGTCTCAGGTTTATTTTTTGATTCTGAGTCAAACTGTGACACTAGCTTCATCCTGTTTGCAAATTTTAATGGAAAACAAAACCTGTTTGTGAATAAAAAGTGTTTCACTTATGGCAATTACTACCATAATTTGCTACCCTTAGATTCCCATCACCTTTCCTTCACTTTCCTGGAGATGATCTGCTGGCTCAGTAATGGCTGGATCAGTGAAGAACAGGGCTTCAGGTTTTCCCCTTCAGCCAGTATTTATTGTTATCTCTCAGCTGTTTCTTTTAGGAACAGATTCATGCCAGGAGGGCAGGATGGGAGGCTTCTTTCTGTGTCTAACACCAGTAATGCCATCTCACAAATGGATTGCTACAGCATGAGGGAAACATCTCAGTTCCCGAGGCTTTCCAAAATTGTCTAAGAGCTTGTCAGCAGAGACTATTTCAATTACAATGGGAGGAGTTATCCATGTGCACTTCGGGTTCCTTGAGGTTTACATAAGACACAAGCTTAAGGACGAAAGAAGGATTTTTTCTAATAAAGCAAAAGGGTTTGTTGATAACAAACTTGAAAATGGCATTACAAAAGGAGGAAGATCAGGCCATGAAAAACTGAAACCTGACTCTGAAGTAGCTCCTTGGTTGTTTCAGTGTTTCAATTAATTTGCATAATTTTGGTATGTTTGTTTCCCCCTCACTCCTTACGTCCCTCCTGCTTCATATTAGAAATTCTATCCCATTTCATATCTTCTCTGGCCCCAATTAAAATTCCTTTCTCACCTCATTCCTATCTTTTGTTCATGTAAAGTTGAGACAATGCAGATATATGAAGTACATTTACTAAGAATACTTGTGGAAAGCACAAGATCTTAAAGGCAATCACAACACTTCAAGAGATACTCTGTTGTGTCTGAGTGTATGTGTGTGTCTATACAGTTATGCCCATCACCAAGCTCACAATCTCTGCAATTAGCTTTGCATAGAGATCTTATTGCAGGTGACAGATTATCACTTAGCTCACCTTGTCTCAGAAACTTCCCTGGTCTTCTGAAAGTTTGGGAATTGCAGAAGATCCAATGAGCCTGGCACATTGACCTAGACCTATTGCAGCCTCAGCCCTGAGCTTGTTGCCTAGTGCCTCTGCCAGATGGGAAAATCAGGTTCGAAAAAAAAATTCCAAAATCAGTGAAAAGTCCTTGATGATAACCAACTTCTCTCAACACAAGACTTACATCTGATACACAAACACTCCAAGAACATTTCAGAAGAGTGTTGCTCAATGACTCAGTAAACTAAAACATTGCCATTTTGAACTGTTCTTCTTTTAAAGGGAAGAGCTCTGTTTCAAGCAACAAAACCTGAAGGGAACCCAACACTCAAGCTTACTCAAGACCTCCTGTTCTCTGTAATTTTACCTATGCTTTCTTAGAAAATGGCAGTTATAAAAGCTCCATTTTTTGCCTCAATGAAGCATGTTTTTGGATGATACTCTGCACTGCAGTAAAGCCCCAGACTGGAATGTGGCCCCTATAGATGTACAAGTCCTAGCAGCAACAAGAAAGACATTCACATTTTACTTCCCAAACTGTTCTAGCTCACATGCTCTATGGTGAGACCTACAAGAAAACACAAATGTGCATTTTTATGCACTAGCTTTGAATCTACAAGGAATACTGCAAGCAAGAACTGCAATGAGATTTTCTGTTCTTGGGACTTCTAGAAGAGGCTCAAAAAAGCATGGTGTTCTTTGAAAGCAGTAGGAGGTCTGATTCCTTCCTTTTCTTTCTTACAGAAGACATCCTACAGTGGGACGATGGCGGCCCAGTACTTAAAATGTTTCAGTTCTGCAAATCTCCACCAAAAAAATCCTTTCAACTTTTTTTTTTTTTTTTTTTTTTTTTTAATAATTGAATCATAGTAGTACTGGTGCACTGAATGGTACATAGGTACACAACTAGCATGGAAGAATCCACTTGGATGAACATGGATAATCTTGTTGTACTCCCTAGTTGCTAGGAAAGCAAAACTTTAAAACAATGGTATAATATTTATCTAAATAATGTATTTTATTTATTTTAATAAAGAGATTGGTTCTTCAGTGTGGCTAGTTAGCAGTCCCAGTCAAACAGCATCTTGCTAGGAAAAGCCAATTACTAACATGAACCAGTAACATAAATAACAATAAATGAGGAGCCTTCGTCAAGTCACCTGTGAGAACCAGAAATGGTCCAAAAACAACCATGCAAGCCACATAATGGCAGATGTAGTTTTAAGTATTTGATAAATGTATTACTTCTTGCTCAACTCCCAGCTGGAAATTATCTACCCCATTGCATACGCAGCACCATAAATGGGATTCTGTCAAGGACCTTGTACTTGCAGTGACTCATCCTGCCTCGGGATACATGAATCCAAAGTATGCCACTGAAATTACCAAATAGAAAGTTAAGACCCACATGCAATCCAGTTATGAAACACTTGTGAAATAGAATATAAACATAGTCACAGATTAGGCACATTTGGAGTAAGTCCACCTTGAGTCTTTAATGCCATGTGTGTGATCTGCAGCTCAGGAAGCAGTTGAGCAAATGACTCCTAGAATCTGGGACAAGAGATGGGGAGAAAGATCCTTCTGTGGCCTTTCCATACTTTTCTCCAAGCATCTGGCACTGGCCAGTGGCATGGGCAGAAGAGGGAGGTCTCTTGGCCTGTCACTATACTGACTTAGGTGTTATGATCTCATCTGCAGACCTTTATCTTTACTGGAGGGCCCTTTACTGGTGCTCTTCAAAGTTTATCCTGCACAGAAACAGCTATATTCTGTTTGTGTTTATTTTACTCACCTATGCATTTTATGGGTCTTCAGTTTACGTAATTCCTGCCTTGTGTCTCAGACAGCTGGTTATCTACATTGCGTGACTGTGCACTTAGACATATTTTTACAGTTACATGCTGATGCTATGATTCTATTATTAATTTTCAGATTTTTTTTCTATTTTCCCACTTTTGGTTAATCAAAAATTTTTTGAGTGGCGATATGGCTTCTTGTTGGGTCTTTATCTCTTCCCTATAGCTACATGAAAGCACAGTGGGCCCTCAAAGATGCAAAGAGGTTCCAGCACAGTGTTTCTCACATAATTAGTACATTTGTTCTTCAACATAATTTCATATTATCCAGAAGGCAAAATGATAAAGGTCCTTGTGAAGATACTGACTAATATTTACCATAAGTTAATTTCAAAAGAGATTCATACTCTCCACAGTTATTTTAAATACAAAGACCTGTCTTGGACATGAAAAGCAACTCACTTTTTCTATATTTTTACCTGAACTTTTTGTGTATAATCTGATGGGAAAGACCTTAAATCTTGCAAGAAGATGCTTTTAAGTAATTACCCAGGAGGACAGACTTCACATACGTTTTATAAATATGCTTATAAGCATATTATAAATGAGAAGGAAGTATCACCCACTTGGCTCAGGAATGCTTGTAAACAAGATTATATTAATATGGTGGGAGGGGAAAGAGAAAACGAAAGTAAACTGTTTGCATTTGGTCAGCAGGAGGTGAAAGGCAACAGGAAAACTGAAAAAACGAAAAGAGCAAGAAGCCAGAGAGGTCAGTGAGGAACACAGCCAGCTTTTCAAGCACTTTTGAAGAGAAACTTGGCTGAAAGCCGATTTGTCTTAAAAAAACCTAATAAATAAAAAAGTGTCAGAAAAACTTCAGTGTAGCTAAAAGTAAGGCAATGCATGTAGGAAAGAAAAATTGAAATCTTGTGTATCTAATGCTGAGCTCAGTAGTGGCACTTACATCTCAGGAAAGAGTTGCTATTGCTCATCTTCTGAAATCAATGCTTTGTGGGAGGCAGCAGCAAAAAAAAGTCGACAAAACATTTAATATAATCCAGAAAGGTATTAAGAACAAGAAAGATGGCATTGGTTTGCCGCTCTGTTGAACTTCAGTATATGTAGCTGTACCTTGACTAGTGGTACAGTTCAGGTCTCCAACATCTTCGCAGGACCTCACAGCATTGAAGGAGTTATCCCAGCATCTAAATTATCCAGTGGATGAAGCATCTGCCTTACAAGAGATGGGGCCTCTCATTTCTGAAATGATAAAGCTGAGTGAGATTGCAAAACCATGAAGGCGATAAATAAGCGGAATGTTGACCTGTTATTCACCAAAGTATTCTTAGATGGGGCACGTGTTGAAAGAAGTAGGATATGAGTTTTAAACTTATAAAAGAAATTTTTTTTTAAGCAACAGGTCGTGCATTGCTGGAATTTGAGACCACAGGGGTTTGTGGAGGTAGACTGTATATTGGAGTCAAAAAGGGATTTAGACAGATACATGAGCAAGGATCCATAAATAGGCACTAAAATGAAGTGATGAGGATGTGTTGTGTAATATTCCTAATTTAGTGACTGTGGATGCTGGAGGAGCACGTGGACTAAGAGAAGGGGGACCACAGATAAGCCAGGTTTATGCAGAGCACGTCATTCTGCCAGACAAAATATTGGGCAAGAAGAGCCACTAGTCAGTAGTGCATATTATGATGTTCTTAAAATTAGTATGTAATGTATAAAGAACCATGTTTTCCCTTTTCTTCTGGCATCCATACTCAGCTGCCATAGCCATGTCTTTGGTCAATGTAGAACAATACAGGAGTTCCCAGGTATGAAAAAGGGCATGTGTCACCTTTAAAAAAAAGCCAGTCTTGGTACTTGCTTCTAGGACTGTATTAAAGAGCCTCCAGGGCTGTGTTGCCAGCTTCTGCTCTGCCCCAGCCCTCCACCAGCCCTCCACCACCTCCCTTCCTCAGTATGGGCAGCTTCCAGCTAGTGCAGCTGATTTCTAACTAACTGATACTGCTTACCAGCTGCTTGCCTCTCACTGCAGATGCACTAAGCAAAATATATTTATGCAGCATTTTTTAAATGACCAGAGGAAGACATAGAGTTTCTGAGGAATTTCTTGTAGAGCGTGCTCACTTGTAGAGTATATTATTTCAGAAGATGCATCAGAATCTTTAACTTCAGATATCACTAAGTGACAGTTTTTCCAACTATTGAAAAGGACAAATAGGATTCTGCAGAGGTGCAGGTTCTCCTGGATTTCAAGTTACATATTTTGAAAACTTAAACACTTTGTGCAACATTACTCACAGCAGCTGACAGGAACTTGTTACAACTATTTGCAGTGCTTCTGGCTCCTGCTCCTGAGCTGATAAAAGCTGAAATTTGCCATCACAAGTTATGAGAACACTGCAGGCTTGTAAAAGTTCGTTTGATTTCCAAAATTATTTGAGTCCTTTGGTCTTGTTATCATGGCACTGAGTAACAGAATAATGGGGTTAAGTTACAAATACACCCTAACAGTTTGGTGCTACTTGGGCGCTGCAACACTGCCAACCAGTTCAAATAGCTTTACGGCTTGCTTGTCTCTTTGGGCCAGTTCGAAGCAGCAGAGTGTATTTGAGCTTCTTTCTTAGGAGGACACCAGGATTCAGCCACGGCAGTCCGTGGGAACGCTATATTTTTTTTGCTGGGGGGAGTGGGGAGGCAGGCCGGATCCCCAGACCAAGACCTTATTTTTCACTTTCGCTTCCCGCCCATCCACGCACAGAGCCGTTTCCCACGGGGTGCAAGCCCGTTCATTCCAGTGCCACTAAAGCGGGGGAGGGAAGCCAGAATTCCCGCCCCGCCGAGGAGCAGCCCTTGCTTTCCGAGCTCTTCCCATCATTCAGACGCTTTCCCAGCCGGCGGGGCTGGTGCGGGGCTGGTTTCGTTTCCCGCTGCCACCGCCCGCCCCTCCCCGAGCTGCCACCGCCCCTGTCTCCGTCTGTCGGCCCTGGTCCGCGTTTGCCGGCGGCAATGCTGGTGCGCTGCGCCCCGGGCCCGTTGGGCTCCCCACCCCTCCGCCGCGTACTGCCGCGCACCGCCCCCGACGTCCGCCGCCGCCTGCGGGAGGTGAGCGCCAGCCGGGGCTGCGGGAGCGGACAGGGCCGCGGGAACGGGCGGTGACCGCGGCCGGACTCTGCTACCTTCCCGCGGGGGGAGAGCAACCTGCGCGGCAGGCGGGTACGAGGGGTCACATCTCTCCTTGCAGTGCGCAGCGCGAATCCCGGAGGCTGGAGCGGTACTCGACCTGCTGGAGAAGTGCCCTGAGCACCAGAAGAAGGGAGGTTTTCCCGTTGTAATTTTTGAGGGGCTGGATGCCACAGGTAAGAGCAATGTGTGGGTGAAGAACCGCAGATGAGGAATTGCTGGAAAAAGCAACCACTATGGCTTTCAGCCAGGTGTAAGGCTTAAAAATTAAAAATATCCTGGAAATTTGTAACAGATTTGAAATAATTACTAATTACAGTAACTATAAGTACCAGTCTGTCTTCTTGGGAGTCCTGATGGTCAACAAATTAACCACAAGTCAGCAATGTGCCCTGTGGCCGAGAAGGCCAATGGCATCCTGGGGTTTTTTAAAGTAAGTGTGGCCAGCAGATAGAGGGAGGTCATCCTCCCCCTCTACTCTGCCCTAGTGTGGCCACATCTGGAGTACTTTGTCCAGTTCTGAGCCTCCCAGTTCAAGAATGACAAGGAACTGCTGGAGAGAGTCCAGTGGACAGCTACAAAGATGTTTAGGGGCTGGAGCATTCTCTTATGAGGAAAGGCTGAGGACAGATGTGACTGTTTAGCCTGGAGAAGAGAAGAAGACTGAGAGGAGATCTTATAAATGGTTATAAATACCTAAAGGGTGGGTGCAAGGAGGACAGGGCCAGGCTCTTTTCAGTGGTGCCCAGTGAGAGGATGAGAGGCAACAAGCACAAACTGGAACACAGGAAGTTCAGTCTAATCATGAGGAAAAACTTCTTTACTGTGAGGGTGACAAACAGGCTGGAACAGGCTGCCAGAGAGGTTGTGGAGTCTCCTTCTCCGGAGATATTCAAAATCCACCTGGACGCAGTCCTATGTGATGTGCTCCAGGGAGTCCTGCTTTAGCAGGGGGGTTGGACTAGATGGTCTCCAGAGGTCCCTTCCAACCCCCACCATTCTGTGGTTCTATGATTCTCTTACTCATAAAAGCTCAAACAGCCTATGCTAATTTGGTGGATGAATTCCTTATTTTTGTAAATGAAAGAATAAAAAGAGTGGAGTACTGGAAATTAAATGTATTGTGCAGATGATGAAACATACTTGTATTGGAGATTTGTCAAATAAATGAAGTAAAATAGTGGTAATCTGGGAAACTGGCAGCAGTTTTTCTAGGAGAGAAATATTAATTGCCTCAGAATAACTTTGTTTTCTGTATTTTCAGCTAAAAAGAACTGAAAATGCCCTCTAAAAAGATGGTGTTGTGTGACAGCGATGCAACATCCACATGAATTGTGAACTAGAAAAGTATTGTAAATTAATATATAGAGAAATTGCCATGCATTTAATGCATTTACAGGAGTGAAGACAGAAAGCTGGCAAGAAGGAGGGGTGGAAGGCCTTGGGAGTAAGGAAAAGAAAGGGGAGTAATAATTCCTTGAACCAAACTCAATCATTTTCCACTGAAAACCTTATCACAAGTTACTTAGGTCACATAGACAGGTGTCAGAACACGTGCTCCAAATGAACAGATAGGGCTGTTTTTCAGTTTTTAAAACTCAGTTGTATCTGGTATGTAATATAACAGATGTTTTCTTTTGTAAATGAAATGCAGGAAAAACCACAGTAACCCAGTCTGTTAAGGACATTCTGAATGCCACTCTGCTGAAGTCTCCACCAGCTTGCATCAGCCAGTGGAGAACAATATTTGATGATGAAACAGCATCCATCAAAAGAGCATTTTATGCTGCGGGCAACTACATTCTTGCTTCAGAAATAGCAAAAGCATCCACTCAGGCACCTGTAATCATAGACAGGTTTGTATATCTAAAAAGTCCTCTTATATCAGTGCCATCATACAGTTGTTCAGTGTTACAAGCAGAAGTTGTCAATTACAGTCTCTGGATTTATTTTTTCCTGTTTTTTTTAAATTATTATTATTATTTGGTTTTGTTTTGTTGCAGGTTTTTTGGCTGTTTTTTTTTTTGTTTGTTGGTTGTTTTTTTTAGAAGTGCTACTTTACAGGTATTTGGATAAATAAAAACCTTCTAAAGGGTGATACATACTTAGGATAACAGTCAAGTGGGGGAGTTCTGTCAGTGTAACAACATAACTGGCTTTAGCACACATTCTATGTTCAGTTAGGAGTAGTGGAGGCATGGACTGTGCAGCATGAGGCTAAGCAGGGCTCTGAGACAAGTCTGAGGACAAGGAGGGCTGCTGATCATGGCTATCTCTAAGAAGGGTCTGAAATACAGGTGGATTAGAATGACCAAGTTTTAGGTAGACTTAACTCTGTGAGGATGTAAAGCCTGAAATGTGCTTCTCACTTTTTTTAGTCTTGTTTATGTAATTTCTTGTTTTCGTTAATTATGTAGGCAGCTTTCAGCATTACTCTTAATAAAGTCTAGATGCACTTGTTTCAGTAAATGTACTGTAACTTCTCACACATACACAGAAGTTGACATATGTTTGAGTGCTCTATTTAACCAGCCTCAAAACCACTGAAATGTAGGAAATACAGTGCCTCGTAGTGGTGGGAACGTTAAATACAAGTGCAGTGCGTAACCGTCAATAAAGTTTGCCTTCATTCACATGTGGTTGAAGACCGTATGTTCTCTGCCAAATTGTTTGCATGAAGTTGGATGGAAACCACAAAAAAGGGGATACTGGATTTTGACATATCATGAAACTCTTCTTTTGATGTCTCATTGTATGAGAAGACTTTGTTTTGATAGGAGTATCTTAAACACTCTGCCTAATGAGTAGATTCTCCCATATGTTTCAATTAATAATTCACAGTAATTCTGAATATTGCACTAAGTATTATTGCTCAGTTAAGAAATAATGGATGGCACAGAAATTTAATTTACCTTTCCTTTCAAAATCACTCTGTCATTTACCTTGTCATTACTGCACTTACCATTGTGCTCTCCATGCTATATGTTGCTGGTAGATACTGGCACAGCACAGCTGCCTACACAATTGCCACTGAAATAAATGGGAAAGTGCAGGATCTTCCACCAGCTCATGATGAGGTGTACCAGTGGCCTGAGGATCTGCTTAAACCCGATCTTGTCCTTCTCCTGACTGTTGACCCCACGGAGCGAATCCGGAGACTTCAGCATCGAGGGCTGGAGAAAACAAAGGAGGAAGCTGAGCTGGAAGCTAACAGCTTGTTTCGCCACAGGTACACTTTAATGAGGAATAAGAAGATGGAGGCAATCGTGGCTCCCATGGGACCAGTAGCAAAATGTCCTACTCACATTACTGGGACAAGAGTTTCCTATCTCTGAGCTTTTGAGTGTTTTGAGTGTTTGGGGTTTTTTTGGGGTTGGGTTGGTTTGGTTTGTTTTTTTTGGAGAGGATTCATGGCTAACAGGGTAAATTCTATCCCTTCTGACTAAAAGTGTTTGAAAGCTGCAGGTGAAGACTTCAAATCTCCTGCAAAGGATCTCAGAGTTAAAATACTTGTATTTTTCTGCTTGCTGCTGGTATTGTAGCACATTTCTTATAGAGGTCTTGAAGGAGAGAGACCTAAAAGTTCCAGGAGTGGGAAGCACATAGCTTCCCCAGAAAAGTCTGGGATTGAGCTCTAGATTAAGAGAACAAAATTTAGACCTCTTCTTGTACATGTCCATAGTTGTCCTAAGTGTCTCAGGTACCAATATAGTCAACATTTAATAGAGCCTTTGAAATTATTCAGCTCACCAGCCGCTTGGAGCCCAGTGATCTAAGCACATGTATCTAGATCCATTTGGTATGGCCTGCTACACCTGTTAGAGGCTGGCAGATGTGATGCAGAACCTGTGGACCCTTTCTGGACCAGCAACAGGAAACTGAATGCGATAGTCCACAGCATCTCAAGCAGTACTAAGTACATTTGTTTAGGCAACTGAATTGCACCCTAGGTAGGAGGACAAGAGGAAATGGACTCAAGGTGTGCAGGGGAAGTTTAGATTAGATATTAGAAGAAGCTTCTTCACTGAGAGGATAATTAAACACTGGAATAGGCTTCCCAGGGAGGTGGTTGAATCACCATCCCTGCAGGTGTTTAGAAGATGGATAGATGTGGTGCTTAGGAACATGGTTCAAGTACTGGACTGGGTAGAGTTATGTTATGGTTGTACTCAGTGATCTTAAAGGTCTTTTTGAACCAGAACAATTCTGTGATTCTGTGATTCTGTAATGAGCTTCAGGGTGTGCTGAATTGCCATCTAGGCTCTGCCAAGTCTATTGATTAGATCATCATTATCTGCAGTGGAAACTTAAATACCTAGTGATTGTGTAGATACCTCAGTATAGACACCTGAATATCAGTGTCTGTATCTACAAATCTCAAAGCTCAAATCTGCCTCTAGGGTTTTAACATTTCTGGTGATGATGTACCTTAAGAATATCCATTGCCTAATTCTGAAAAAAGCTGCATGCTGACACACAGCTTCTATAGTGGGACCTGCAGAGGGATGGGTGAGCCAAGCGAACATGCTATCATTTAAGAATCTTTCCTGTTTTAATTCTGTCATTTCTTATTCCCGTCAGAAAGACTTTGGTTATTTCTAGTCGTTAATTGTGGCAACCTGGATGAGAGATTCAGAATCTTTCTTGATTCATCTTACAACATGTGGCCTGAATGTTTGGCATTATTAATTCTTGTGGGAACATGGAAAATTATATTCATAGCCTCATAGACTAAACGTGGGAAAGTTCTGCATTATATGGCATTTCTTGCTTATAGTCTAAGTGAGGAGGTTTTCATCTTGTATTTCATCCTGGTATTCATCCAGTTAGCAAAGCTGATCAGATGAAAGGTTTGAATGATGTGTCAACTTTGTAATCCAGTGACTCAAAGCTGAGATCAGTCAGTGAGCACATCTACACAATGCCATGCCATATAGTTCAGAGACACCATAGCAGGCTCTGAATAAATTAACTTAGGTTTTAGAAGCAGGCTGTCCACTGTACTGCTATACCAGACTGTATCCAGTGCTAAGCTGTAAAGAAAGAAATACTTACATGCCATGCCATGTGAATATGGATAGAGCTCTAGAAATTAGTGTCAATGAACCTGTGTGCTTTGAGGTTTGCATTGTAATAGCCACTAATGTCTTATTGCTCTTTGTAGTGGGTTTCATTGTTAGTTTATTAGAATTTTTTGCTCTTTGTCTCTGCAATGTGAATACTTTCTTCTGAGACTGATGACTAATGTCATTAAATTTCCCTGCAATTTTTAGTTCCATTTATCTTGTTTTGTGTTTAAATAGAGTTGAAGAGTCATACAGAAGGATGGTGAATCCTGAATGCCAAGAGGTTGATGCCAGCCCCTCCAAGGAAGAGGTTCTCCAGACAGTGCTACAACTAATTAAAAAACACTGTGCTTTGTGAAAGCAACTTCTGAGTAAGAGAGGTTGAAAGATATTTTTTAATGCACTTTAAAGATACTTTTTTTTGCCCCTCTTGTTTTGGTACCTGAAAAAACACTGTGATGTGTTCGTCCCAATGAAGAATCTTCTCTTTCTCCTGTTGACAGTAGTCTGTGCAGGTTATCTGTTTCACTGTTATCTACTGTACTTTTCTGTATAAGGCAAAATACTACTCACATGTTATTCATCATCTTACCAAAGCCACAAACATGTTATGGTTATGTATGAAGTACCTTAGAGTACTTTCTGACACTGAAATATTTCAAGATGATATCATGTTGCACCTTTGTCACCTGGAGAACCTGTTCCCACATCGGTTAGCGCACCAGAATTCACTGGACTGCAGCAGGAACTTTAGGTGCCCAAGGAGCAGCTGAAATGTCTTCTGGAAGTAAAACAATAACATGATTGTAACATGGAGGAACAGAGTATCCTGTGGCCCAGTGTTGTTTACTGGAATAGAGCATAAGCAGCTGCTGCTGTGATGGGCATCCTGCAAAAAATGTGTCATAAATGAGGGCTAATAAACATCAAGACCTCTAAGTAATAAGGTCCAAGCCTGTGACCATATGCAACTGAAATATAAATTAATTGCAGGGGGAAACAGAAGCCTGATATTAAAAAAAAATTGACAAATCACTGCTAAACTATTTTTTACAAAACATTTGCTATATCCTACTAATAGCTTTGTTACTGTTAATTTGTATTCTTTTGGGAGTATGTGAAATGTAAAACTGCAGAGAATCTGAGCAATGGGAATGTACCTTTTCACTTAACCCTTTATTTCTCATGTGGTTTTTTGCACATGTTGAATTATTAATTAAATTAATTCAATTCCATCAATTACGCCCATAAAGTATCTATTAATCGTCTACATTATTCTTTAACCCAAAGTTACTTAGGCAGACTAACAGAACAGCAGAGCAAAGTAGGCCAAACCATCGTGTCCCCTTCTCATGTCTGTTAGAAATAAAGGTCTGCAAGAGGTTGTGTGCCACATGCAGGATGTTAATGTGCATAATCACTCCCATACTTCCCATTTCTGTGGCATTTCTGTCACGATTTTGTCCACAGTGTCTAAAAAAGATTGCACTATTAATTTAATTTAATTTACTTTTCTAACAAATGTATAAGTCTGTCACTAGCTGCTGAAATGCAGGTAGGGCTGAGCGAGGAGCAGCAGGAATACATGAATGCCATTGCATGCCCGGCAAGAGCATCACCTCCTTCATGTATTTATCGACTGTTTTTCTGGGCGGTTTGGTGGCCACAAGAGGTCAGAATTTCGGTTTCAGTGCTAAAAGACCTGAAGCTCCAAATAACTCCACACACATTCGGAAACTTCGGCTGAGTCTTGGTGGACAGAACTGTTTTTCTGCAGCTTTGGAGTATGGGTGTTGTGTAAGACTGGGAGGCTGGCCTGTGACACAGTGCTGGCCGGTGGCACCAGCCTCTGCCATGCAGTCCCGAGCGTGGTCAGCCCTTGGAGCATTCCTATTTACCAGCGGCCAACCCATTCTGGAGGCTGGGCTGCACAGATGAAGGCTGCTCCCTGTCAATCATCCTCAGGGCAGAAGACAAGCCAAAGCACATTTCTTTTATTAACATCCCAGTAAATTTAGAAATTTGTTAATTTACTGGTTTACAAGTACAGTCCTAGCTTTAGGATGTGATTGTGCAAAGATCTTGACACTACAGTCCTCAGAGCATCTGGGGATTTAGACCAGTAAAGCACACACATAGAAACTTAGTATCAAGTTTCTCAATAGTTCTGTTAAAATCAGTGCATCCAGTCCTTGATGGACAATAAGCACTATTTGCAAAGTTTGGTTGTTTCTTGAGTTAAAAAACAATACTTTCATTTGACCAAATTAAGCTTTTTTGTACTTTTTGTGAACTATTTTATTTTATAGAGCTCACCACAGTATTTAAACACACCCCCTTTTTTTTTTTTTTATATATTTAATCTGATTTGCTTCCACTTTTTTGGTCTGGAAGGGAACACAGCACATACTTAAATAAAATGGTATTCAGTTGCCTAAACACAGACATCCACAGCCAGTTACTCTCCCTAGGAGATCTGAGACATCTGCATGAGGCTGCCAGATATGACATGAGACATTTGGTTGAGCTGTTGATCTGCAGAGTGGCAGCTGGAGGCTTGCAGGGGTACCATATGGTGCCTAAAATGGCACTATTCACCCATTTAAGCAGTGAGAGGGTTTGAAAGCAGCAGTGCAGCCTCTTTGGGCTGTGTCTTTATTAGCAGGTGGCCTGGAACAAGTAGGGCAGATCTGTAGCACAGAGGAGCTGGTGTAGAGGACCCATCGTGTGCCTTCATGTGTTTTGGGAATTTATTTCAGACCAGCTCTAATCTGGTTGCATGGGCTGGTCTCTCTGTAGTGCAGTAAATGCACTACATAACTTTTGGTTTTAGATCTCACCTGATCTTTTGGTTTAGCATTGCCTGGATGGAGTCCACTTCACAGACACCAGGACTGTTCCGTGATGTGAAGCAAAGTGTGGTGAGGAGGGAATGCTTCAAAAATGCCTTCCTGATCCAAACTGAACTGCTAATACGGATGTATTACATAGATGTAATGTAGAAGCAACATATGTATCTTGAAAATGTTTCTTTGGAGGCTTTGGGTCAGTCTCCACAGTGTCCTGAATGAGTGATAACCTGGAACACATTATGTCTCCTTTTGGTCCATGTTGCCAGGACAGCATTGCATTACCACCTCCTAGAAATTTGCCTAAAAATGTGCATGATGCCTTTACTATCAACTCCTGACAGGAAAGTCAGGACACTCCATGGGACTTTGATGGAAAGAAAAATGTCTCTCTTCAAGCCCAGGATAAACAAAGGCCTCAAAGAGTTTTTATTTTTATCTTCCTTTTTCCTTTATCCTTTTTTTTTTTTTTTTTCTGTCTTTTTTTCTTTAGGAATGAGTAATTGCTAGTTGTCTGTTAAAATTCATTAGCTTTTTCAGTCCCAGTTCCCCTATTTTCTTAATTTGAATATTTGAAGAAACTCTTAAGACTGAATTGTTGCTGCAGGGGGCTGCACTGACTTTGATCTTTTAAATGGAAAGCTATGTTCAATAAAATTAAATCAGCTCTTTTGGAAAGACAAAGATCATCACCCTCTGGCTTAATTTAACTAAACAGATGTAGGGTTTATGTAAATATGCAGTCATTGTAATGTGAAACAAAAGCTAGAATACCCTGCCATTAGTGTAAAAATGCATTCTGTGTTACCAGCTGGTCAGTCATGACCTTTTATTCAGCCACAAAGACAGTGTATGTCATGTCTCCCAAAGCAGGGGAAATACACTGAAAAAAATTTCAATGTCCACAGACTCATTATATAGGAAGTGTCATCCAGATAAATCCCACAGCACACAGCAGGTACAGAATGAGCTCCAGTGGGGTAATGTACTTTTTCTGCTGCTCTCTTCTTCCCCAGGGCCAGCTGTGATCAAGTGGGCACATCTTTTCTTGAGAGGATAGAAGACAGCTTCTGCAGAGGATCTAGACCACCTCCCACAACTCTAAGTCTCCTGGGCCAGTGACTCTGAGGATTTTGTTGGTGAATACGAATACTCCTGTAGAGGAACATTTCGAAAAAACTCTTCCTTGACTCTAGTGGTATCTGTCAGACCTGCATGAGCTTGGACCTTCCAGAAAAGACAGCCTCAAACATCTTAAGACTATTTTTAGTTTTCACTCCAAAATGGAATGCAATGCTTCTGTGTCAGGTTGGCATAAATGTCTCTGTTCTAACATTTTCCTTTACGCTTTCTGTCTCTACAACAACATTTTACTGGAACTGATTACCTAAGTATGTCTGTTCTTAAAAAAGCCATCTAGACATTCCTTAATAATGTAGCAAATGTATTATTTTTGTGTATTATGCATGTGTATTGTCCAAACAATATGGGGTTTGCTCTGCTTTTACATCTTCCTCATGAGATTTGTTTGGTAAATGGAATAGAGGCTATTTTAGTGAAGGGAAAGCACTTACAGTTAGCTTTTATTTAGCAGTTCCCAGCTTCTGAACTGCTGTTGGGTTTAACCATGGTATTTGGGATCAGGGGCCTTTAGCTGCTCCTCAGCTACCAGTAGCATTCTCAAATGTCTCTTGTAGCACAGCAAAGGGTTCAGCACTACAGTTCATCTGCTTTACAATTACAGCTGCCTCCCTTGAAGGATGCATCATCTGTGCAACAAACTGCTCTCAAGGTACCATAAAAAGCCTTTCCTTTTTCTGTGTGGGAGTTTCACTGAGCAGACAGCTAGGAAATTATCTGAATGTGGGCTCTACATAGGAAATGAAAACTTATTTATCTGCAGCTGCAATTCAAAGGAAGCACCTACATGTAACATTGACAGCTATAACTAAAAATAGATTCACTTTCTCAAAGTGTTTGATCTTAGGAAGAAATTGCTTGGCATTTCACAAAGGTTTTCCTGTAAATCTGAATCCTTTTTTGTTTTTTCAGGATGATTTCATGATATTCAGAAAGCCCAGAGGTTGCTACCCTTACCTTCTTTTCCAAATAAGTTCTTTGGGTAGTTCTTTTCAGGGCAAAACAAAAGAGCAGCTGCAGAACTGTCCTGGACAAAGAGGAGCAGAATGGTCTGCAGCCACTTGTACATGCAAATTCACTGGCCAGAACAGTCCCTGATGTTCACTCCAGCCTGATGCTGCCCATGTTTCAGAAACCTGATCGAACAAGATTCCAGAAGGCTGCAGAAAGCCCCTCAAGGAGGACAAAGGAAAACAGGAAAAGTCTTCCAGCACAAACAAAACAACCTGAGGGCTGTTCTGAGTTTGCAGCCCACCAGGCAGAGGGGAGATGTGAGTCAGAGGGGAATCAGCAAGGGCTGTGCTCAGCCCATGCTGTAATAAAGAATGAGACAGGAAAAATTGGGGCTATTCAAACAAAAGGCATGCTCAGGAATACTCATTTCCCTCCTGAAAGGTCATTCCACAAAAAGCACAGTAAATATTCCATACAAAATCAGCAATGGAAAAAAAAATAATGAAGAAAATGCAAAGGATAGAGGCATTTCTGTTTCAAAACTTTATTATCTATGATAGAATCATGCTGAAACAAAATTGCAAGGATGCAAGGATGGTCGTCGTGATGCACACCATCCTGAACTGTGCATATGTGTATCTGTGCACATCCATGCTGGGGCAAGGCATAGGGAATGAAATCTGTCTCTAAATACATAGCTTAGTTATATGACATTATTTTTTTTTCCCAAATGCCTCCTGGAAATAGGAAATAGTAATGTGGTGATTTCTTAATCTTTTCCCTGCAGGGCTACAAGAACATGAGCACTCTTATTCCCGAAGCAATTTTAGCCTGACTCTTTCCTAAGAAAAGAGACAAGGGATTGAACCTTTTGAAGGCAGAGTAAAGATCTGACCCCTGGTTATGTCTTCCTGGAATGTATTTTGTCAATCTGTTGTACAAAGGAACAGCATTTCTGTCCCTGTGCTCTCAAGGTCAGTGGCTGAGCCCTGGCCAGTCTTTTCACTGGAAGGGTACTGCCAAGTTGAGGTTGCACTTCTGGGCATCCATGACTAATGCATCTGGTAGGGAGGAGGATTTAATAGGGATCTTCTGCTCAGTCTTTCTACTCTGGTGCTTTTGGAGACCTTTAAGCTGTGTGTAATTGTTGTAACAAGATCCTTGATCAAAGTCTACACTTTGCATGTAAAATGCAGGTACCTCATTCAGATTTCCGATTCATCTTTGGCAGACAGAGGGCAAAACATGATGCATTGATCAATTTTTAGAAAACATCAGCAATAGGGATAGGAGGAGTGTTTTGGACATGATTAAAACTCTTAAACCAAACCTAGCAGCCCAGGAAACTGCTGAAGAAGCTTCTGAAGCTCAATTTCTCTTGTACATGTACCTCTGCCTGCCTTCATTCAGGACTACAAATGCTGAAGTGATGAGAAATGCTGCTCTCAGAGGGGTCTGAATCACCACAGGAGGCTTCAAAATTTGCAGAAGGCTTATTCTCACCATTGTTTCACCTCCCTGTTTGAGGGTTTGTTTTTGTTTGTTCTCTTCCACAGCAGCTGTAGTCACTGAGAGAGAAATGAATATATTGTAGATGGTGTTGGTTCATATCCCTAAGGAAAAGATGTAGAGGTGAGTGATTTTAGCATTTTCCATTACCAGGTTAAGGAGCAAAAAATAGCACCAGAATGGCAGTTATTGACATAAGAGGGAGTAAAAAGATGACCAGTGTGAAGGAGTACAAAGATTTCTAGTTCTAGTTCTCACCCTACAGAGAAACAGCTTGTTACTAAACATCAAACCTTGCTTTTCCTTGGTTTACAGTATTGGGCAGAAAATAGACAGGAACATAGTAGCACACTGCAGAAGAAAAACTAATACTGTCCTTTACTTCCAGCCATGCCAGTGGTATGGCCAGTTGTGATAGGAAAAGCCCTGAATCCACTTTCAATAAATGAAGCACAGCTGGGGCATCAACAAGTCTGGGGTTTGCTTTTGTCTCCTGGGATTAGGGTTGCATTAATGTTGTATGCACAGCCCACAGAGCTGGGGTACAGCATTGAAGTCTGTATCTGGGTCTGAACTCCTTCAGAGGTCATGGCTGTTTTGGCTGCGTTAGGTCGATTACAGATTACCACTATGAGCTCTGATATTCTTTCTCAGTGTGGAATTAACAAGATCCACATGGTAGATTTGGTATCTAATATTCAGATGTGGAGAGCCCTGGGCACTAAGCCCCTGGTCTTTAACAGGAGCTGTGCACATGCTGAGGCTCAGACTAGCAGGTCCTGCATGTTGGTCAGTGGTGAGAATGCATGCCACCCTGTTTCAGGCAGTGGAAGAGGTTTATGAGCCTAATTTTTGAATGCTTCATTATGAATAATCAAATATTTGAAGCAGGGGAGTTGCAAGGGAAATATTTAAAGGAATTTCAAAAGACCTCCCTGTCCTCATAGTCTGTAGCACGGAGGAACAACATTTCTTTTAGACAAATATCTCTGGGTTTTTTTGGTCAAACGTTTTCTTTTGTAGGGCCTGTCTGCCCATCCCAACAGAAGCAGGGATTTCAGATTGCATGCTTTTTCCATCACTGGCTGTCTGCCTGTGTGCATGACCTATTGATGTCCCTAGGTGATCTGTGCAAAGATGCCTGCAGAAAGGAATGCTGCCTCTTGACATTAGGATCCTATTTTTTTTTATCTCTGGAAAAGGAAGTTTTAGTGTGAATTTGGTGAGTGACTTTGCCACAGTCAGGCTCCTGTACTGTGAAATCCTCCTCTTGTGGGATCACAGGGGCCCAAAGAGAGATGGGGGAGTCATGCAGGCTGGCAGGAGGTGGGGAGGGAGGGCAGAGCCCCAGTGACCCTGTTTTTTTGGCACGTTCCCTCAGAGATCTACAAACTCTGGGGCTTTATTTGCAGGGTGGCCAATATCTGACAAAACAATCTGCTGGAAGCTTTGTTCAGGGAACCTTGTAGACTTCCCTGCCGCTTGCCCAGATTTCCCCACACAGGGAGCAGATCTGGCACGGGTGATGCAAGCAGCCTGATTTCAAAATGCACCATGCCATAAATTCTGTCAAACGGGGAAGTGCTGTGGATCAGATGGCAGGCTCCGACCCACCCGCCTTGCTCCGTTTGCATACTTAAATCTGTTGGGATGCCCGTTCCTTTTCTTTTAAGCGTCTTTTACTGTTCTTATTAATCCAGTGTACCAGGCACACTCATGCATAAAGGGAGATCTGCAGCACATTAGATTGTCTCTTCTGATGTAACTTGTTTGCAATTGGGCTGCAAACCATTCTTCAGAGTCGGTGTATAGACAAAACAGAGCCACGAGAGGGAGTGAGAGTATTAAACATGGCAGTTTGGGATTTAAGAGGGGGCTATACCTCTGGGTAAGTACAGTCAGCTTTAGAGTCATATCAACACATAAACCATAAAGAAAGCTGGAAGAACAGGGGGATTTAGCTCAGTATAATGTGGTTGTATTAAAAGCTGGAAAACCAAAAGTCTGTTTAAAGCCCTTTTGATGCGTGGTAGGCATTGCTTGTTTTTTTTTTTATTCTTGATCTTTTTATAGAGAACACTGGATAAGCTGCCTAAGCTTCTGAATGGCATAAAGATGTAGCTTTTACAAGTACATTTATACCGTCCCTCTAAGAGGAAGTGGAAAGGGGAATATTAAATACGGTGATTAATTTGACTCTCAGTGGCACAGAACTTAAACACAATACTTTATATTTACAACAGCACTGCTGAAGCAAGGTTTGCCTTTTCTGTCACTGCTCTCTTGTATGGCTATTAGCAAATCGCCCAAACCCAGATTCTCAGGGATAATTAGATAACTAATGTTCACAAAAACTGCAGAACTGAAGGACCTAAACAATACTCTAGTCCTGTTTCCCCTGTGCCCCATTTGCTTTATATGTCTGAAAAGAATGTGTTACAACTTCTTCCCCTCACAGAGAAACTGAACATGCTCAGTAGACTAAAGAGTGTAAGAAGGTACCTGGGGCTCAGGGGCTTTGATTGTTACAACTAGCATAACATAACTGGACATTTTTTAACCATGCCATTTCATATTCAAGTGCATCCTGGGCTGCTTTTCCATGCAGCCATGCAGAGGGGGTTCCGCTGAGGCTCCAAGCCACATATTCTGTTTAAAAAGTCAGCATCCTCAGAGCTCTGCAGTGACTCATGCACCCCATTGATCCCACTTCCTATTACAGACCTGCCTTTTGTGTCTCCCAACTTTTATTAGTTTGCTTTATTGTTATGAGTTCGTTCAGGCTGTAATAACTAAGGGTGTGTCAGATTTTTCCATAATATGATCTTATTTTTCAATGAGCTATAAAATTTCACTCTTGGTTGCAACTTGACATATGTAGTTTAGAACCTGCTGCTTTTAAAGCAGTTTTGAATGCCTTGAAGCATTCTTTGAACCAAATTGGGCCATTATGAGAAAGGGTACTGCACTCTACAATGCACTGGTTCTAAAAACCTCTTTCAAGTTGGTAGGAATTCCTCCTTCTCCTGATATCTTCCAAGACACAAATAATGGCAGGAGTCATATGAATTACCAGTGTTAAAGATACTACAAAATTTCATTGTGCAGTTAACAAGTTACCTCCAGAGTTGAGGTTGTATTGAGTTTTGATTTTAAAGCAGGGGAAAATTTTTTTACTGTTGAAAAACTGGTTGTGGTGCCTCAAAAATTACATGTACTGTGTAAGTCCATGCCTTTTCTAAATAGTATAAATAGTGGTATTTATGGTGAAAGCTGCCTAAAATGTGTCCTTTTGAAACTCCGTTTTTAGTTTCTTATAACTTTGCCAATCTTTCTGAGTTGAAATGTCCCCTGCAGAGTGCTTACCCCAGGTTGAATGCTTTCAGGAAAGTTTTAGCAAAACATCCAGGAAAAACACTGCAGAAATGGTGCACTGATTCCTAGCATGGCATGCAGGAAAAGACAAGCTGCTTCATACATTTTGGAACATTTCAGCCACCATTTTATTGAAGGACTCAGCATCACATTTGAAACCTGAGTCATGGACTGCTCCTAATTAGGTGTCTGAAACGTGATTGCAACGTTCACCAAAAAAAAGCTATCAAAATCTGGGCAAGCCTTAAGCTTCTGGAGCCTTTCAATTCACTGCAGCTTAGAGAAGCCTTGTTAAAGATATCCAATGCTTCCATTGGTGAGCACCATCTGACGGGGCTGAGCAGAGCTCTCCCTGCAGCATCATCTCTCACATCCAGCATCAGGCATCAGGCACAATGGGACAGGGCTGCCTTCGCTGACCCTCCCAGCTTACTGCCAGGGCTGCTGAGCTGTTAGAAGAGCTCCATGGTATCAGCCTAAGGATCAAAAATATTGGGATGAGCCAAAAGCAAGGAGCTACATATCTGAATGCGCACAATGGAGGACCACGCTGTGTACAGGGTCAAGGAGCAGAGCTCGTTGTTTGAGGCCCAAGCTGCTGGTGATTGAGACAGGACTCACCAGGTTCAGTCCAATAAAATGTTTTCTTATACATCCCTGTCTCAGGCACCACATGAGATAGATGGGATTCAGGAGAAGGATCAAGATGGGGATTTAGCAAAGCCTCATTAAAAAGGACCCGCATCTCACTATAATGATAGAAAAAAAGTGAAGAGCTTGCAGCCACAGGAAGGCTGGCCAGGTAGTTAAAGAAGGAAGTGATACTCAATCCTGCTGTCTGGCTGGGAAGTCCTGGGCAATCCTGTGTAGGGGATAACAATTTTCTCCCCAGCCTCTCCAAAGAAATCGTCGAACAGCAGATCCAGGTGGGGCAGATTTTTTTAAGTAGATATCAAATTCAGAGCAACTCAGTCTCCAGAGCTGTCCCCTGAGGAGCAACACCAGCTTGTCCCCTGCCAGTTACCTCAAACCTTCCCTTTGCATAGGCAGATGGGCCAAGGCTGTGGCAGGTCCAGCTGAGCCCAAGGGCTCTTGCAGGGTCAGGTCACCCTACAGCCCTGGGCAAGCAGCATAAATTGCTTTTTTTTTTCTTCACAGGTGGCAACAAAGTGTGTGGTTCCTCATTGTAGTGTCTACCAGAAGACATCTGGTGTCTGGTCTGCAGCAACACTGAGCTTTCAGAGAGACAACTGGAGTCATTGGGAATCATGCTCAGGGTATAGAAAGTGCCCTATGATAAATGAAGTGTCATAAGACAACATTGGCTAAAATAACCTGGGGCTTGGCATTTCAAATCAGGATTTAACAAATGAGGAAAATATTTTGATGTGAATATTTGTACCTTTTTCGTCATCCATAGCAGGAGAAGGGTGAGAACTATTCATGTCATAAGAATGCTATCAGGACAAATCCATTTGGGAAGCATTTGCATACTATCCTGATGGAGCCATAGACAAATTCATCATGAAATGACTAATTGTTTTTCACGACTGTAGCTTTCTGCGGGGATATTCCAATCAAGTTTGTTTTTTTTAAAGAACACGATAAAGACAATAAAAGCAAAACTGTGTCAATATTTTTCAGCACAAAATATACACAGTTTTTGCTACAAACTGAAAAAAAAGGTTTTAATTTTTTTCAAAAGGGGTAAATTTGCTTTATCCAAGACTTCTTTCCCTCAGAGTTATTAATTTATTTTTCTTCACTTAATGTGTAAACAGTTTGAAATGTCAGATTCTTTGCCTAATTAGAAAAAACCACAAACCCTAACAATCAACCAAATAATTCTCTAAGAGATATATTAATCTGAGAAAGATCTGGGAGGTGATTTTTCAATGGCTACCTCCAGATGACTTCAGTGGGGCTGGAATTTTGTTCTTTGATCTTGGAAATGCATCCACAGCATTGAAGTGTGTGAGGTCTTCAGTAACAGCATTTCTGCTTTCAGATTTGCATAAATTCAGGAAAGATCATAGCATTACAGCTCAGTGTCAGAGATTAACATGGTACTATGTTTAAGCAAAGTGTGATTATTGCTGACCAAAGTGGATAAAGCCATCCATGTGAGTAAATCAAAGGAATATAAATATTAGTAGTGATAAATATAATTATAAATAATAATTCTGACAGCTTCTGGGGAATGAAGATCTATGATTCTGCTTGAGATGAAAATCAGGATTAAGTCAAAGAAATTAAAATGGTATGAATGACAAGGGCATCAGACTGAGACTTTTCCAGACAGGCAAGAAGCAGCTTGTAGCAGGTTTCATTTCAGTCAATTCTTCAAAATGGTGCAAGAAAATTGAGCAAAATATTGTATGAAAGATAAACATGAATCTAGGCAGCAAGAATAAAAACACAGTTTAGAATGGACAGTAGTTTGGATAGGATGATCTTCTTCAGCTATGTTGCTCTGGCATGTATTGTTGTTTTATTCAAAAGAATACAGATGGTTTGAAATCCTCGTGTCATTCACTGAAGACAGATCAGGCAAAATTCCTTATAAAAATATTTCATATATTTTCTAAACGCTTTACTGCTGCCAGAATCAGCAAGGGTGCACTATCTAGAGTGCAATCAAATGTCATGCAAGAAAGGCACTAAGGCCTTTTTAATTAAAAATGTCATAAAGGCTTAAGTAAAATTATAACTGCTGGTTACTGTAATCTTCTTAGAGGGATACTCGCATGTGTGTCTGTGTGCTTGTGCCTGCTCGAGCCGGGGTATGTGAGTGTGCAGTAGAAAATGAACCCTGTACAAACAGGGAAGAGCAATGTCTGCGAGGGCTCATCTGAATGCTTCACAGCTTCGGCAGGCTTACACGCACGGCAAACGAGCGCAGTGAGCACGGCCGTTACACAAGATGTGAATTTTGCAATGAACGTGTGATTTACGAACTCACAAGTGGCCATTCCTGTTGGCACCGTGCTACATGTGCCAAGTGCCTCTACCCCTCTTGCTGCTGGGGTTGACAGAGGAAAGGGAAAGGTGGCATTCCACAGTCAGTGGAGATCCAGCTGTTTGTGACAGCCAAAATCTGAGGCAGGACATCTCAAAATTGCTCAAGACAGGGTCAAAGCAGGCAGCTGCCCTGAGGCAGGCCGTTCCACTTTATATATTCCCTAGCTCCAGCCTCCACACAGGATTATATGGGACGATTATTACTTCAAGGCATGTGCTGCTCCCATCCAGATAAAATTGCTGCCCCTATTCCCATTACAGCAGTAGCAGGAAAGGAAAATATTTCCATCTATGGCTCTTCGCTGCTTTTCCTTTCTGCCACTCTTTTTCCTTCACTACACTCTTAGTTTCATTGGACCCTTCATTGAAACTTTTGCTCCCTTCAACCTTCCTCTCCTCTTGTCCACTTCCTCCCCTCCTGAACCCCAGCACAGACTCTGTGACCACTCTGCCATGAACATACATTGAAAATCTATGTTAAGTTATAAATATCCTGCTTCAATATTCAGAATTCCCACTTTACACATGCTTGGCCATTTTATTAACCAGCAACACCATGTAACTTCCAAAACTCATCATTGGCATGTTAATACTGACAATTCAGGCATAATGTAACCATGGAGGTTTATTATTTAAAGGCCAACCTGTGGCTTTGCTGTGAGACACATACAAAGGTCTGGAGAATATTATGTTGCCCCAGCAGCAGACTGCAAGACAAGCTGAGGCACCAAGGGCCCTACTCTAGCAGCCGCTCACAGTATAACTTTTTATGGGGTGTCTGAGTCCTGTTGTTCCCTTTGGGTGGCTCTGGAAGTTGCACCAGGATTTGGCCCCAAGGAGGTTTACATATTTTAAGAAACAAATTGCTGGAGTGGCCTGTTCTTTTGTTACAAATTCACTGAATGAGGTGTTAATACACCACTAATCACACAGAGCCTGGTACTCTGGTGCATGTGTATTTTGGAAGCAGTGAGATAGAAAAAGTCCACTGCTTTTGCATATACTGTATCACTTTTTACTTTTCTCATTTGAATGTTGGTCAGGTTGACTTCATTCAGGTGTCTCATCAGCATGCTCCCCTATCCATTCTCTGGTTGCATTATCAAATGTTCCAATTAGAAGATTTAAATACAAACAAAATTAATTTTTTTATTATTATTTTTTTTCCCAACCATCCTTTATGTGCTGCTCAATCACAGAAGTAACTGATGGTCAAAATGAGTGAATAAGACAGATTTCACCTACTACTGTGAGACAAATACTGTTTCTTTAGCAGTGGTATCTTCCCTTCTATAGCCAACTAGTTCTTGTTTTGCCATAAAAATAATGTTCTTAGAATCACAGAATCATTTTGGTTTGGAAAGACGTTTGAGATCATGTAGTCCGACTAACTTAACCTAACACACTGCCAAGTCCACCATTAAACCATGTCCCTAAGCATCACATCTACAGTCTTTTAAATATCTCCAGAGACTGTGACTCAACCACTTGCCTGGGTAGCTGTTCCAGTGCCTGACAACCCCTTCAGTAAAGAAATTTTTCCTAATATCCAACCTAAAACTCCCCTGGCACAACTTGAGGCCATTTCCTCTCGTTCTATCGCTTGTTACTTGGGAGAAGGGACCAACCCCCATCTCACTACAACCTCCTTTCAGGTAGTTGTAGAGAGCTATAAGGTCTCCCCTCAGCCTTCTCTTCTTCAGATGAAACCACCCCAATTGCCTCAACTGCTCCTCATAAGACTTGTGCTCTAGACCCTTCACCAGCTTTGTTGCCCTTCTTTGGACAGGCTCCAGCCCCTCAATGCCCTTCTTGTACTGAGGGGCCCAGAACTGAACACAGTACTCGAGGTGCAGCCTCACCAGTGCTGAGTACAGGGGCACCATCTCTTCCTTAGTCCTCCTGGCCACACTGTTCCTCTTACAAGCCAGGACGCTATTGGCCTTCTTGGCTACCTGGACACTCTGGT
Source organism: Hemiprocne comata (assembly GCA_020745705.1). Classification (NCBI taxonomy): domain Eukaryota; kingdom Metazoa; phylum Chordata; class Aves; order Apodiformes; family Apodidae; genus Hemiprocne; species Hemiprocne comata. The sequence continues at coordinate 90,199,067 of CM036588.1, forward strand.
GGGTCATATACAGCAGGCTGTTGACCAACACTCCCAGGTCCTTTTCTTCTGGGCAGCTTCCCAGGCACTCTGCCTCAAGCCTGCAGCATTGCATGGGGTTCTTATGACCCAAGTGCCAGACCCAGCACTTGGCCTGAATTCAGCCTTTTGGGACACAAAGCCTCTGCCAGTCAAACTAAGAGTGTGCTTTGGATTATCCCAAGTAATCTAAATTACCTAATTTAAAATTCAGATTTATAAACCTCAAATCACTGTCAAGTCTTTTAATTAATGAAAGCACTCTTGAATTTTATAGGAAATGGAAGGGGGACTAGAAATGAAACCTGTAAAATCTGTACATAATTAAATTGAAACATCTATGCAGTCTGTGTCATCAGATATAGCTGACCACTTCCTAGTCACTGCAGGATCAGGACCCAGCCCCATTCCACAGACTGGAGGCAAATGTCTTGTGTAGATTCAGTTACCTCATTTAAGAATTTTTTTTAGGAATTAGCCATATTTAAAGTCTTCACCTTAAAAAATTAAGATAATTTCTGCTTTCTGCTCCACACTACAGCCGACGTCGCATTGTTTCATTACAGTAAGTCATCACAGCATCATAAATAAAACAATAGATCTTCAGCACATGGAAAACACTTCTCAGTTTGACAGGACTGAAACAGCTTCACTGTTGCAGGTAGTTGCCACCTGGAGACAAAGACCATCCTGAGGAAGCTTTGGCTAATGCAAGCAAAAGGGCAGCATCAACATCTCTGAGCCTCTGTGGGCTGATGGACTTCCTCACTTGCCAGCTGTCTCCTTGGAAATCTTGTGGCAGCAGGTGAATCTCAAATGGTAGTTGTAGGCTAGACATTGCCTGAGCATCTGAACCACTTCCAGAAGAGTTTACCTAGACCTTGGATTTCTGCTGACAGCGGCTGATCCAACACACAGCTACCTTGACACAGTCTTTGCACATTGCATTTTTAATAAGTCTTTTCTGGTGGAAGATTGGGGTTTATAGTACAAAGGCTTTTCAGGAGCTGCCTCAGCAGAACCATGCAGTAGTAAACACAAGTGTGACATTTGGTACCTGCTGTTGAAATGGAGGCACAAACATATGATAAAGGGGCTGGCTGATAGATGGGGACATGTTGGGTGCACTATAGTGATAAATTGTTTCCCTGTTATGCTTAGGAGACAGAAGTGATGCACATATGGCATACTGGCATATTGTCACTTCTGTATTTCCAACGTAGTAGAAATCTGTGAATCTAACAACTCTTCTTAATTGATTACACCAATGCTGGTCAATATTAAAATGACAAAAAGAAATGATGCCTTCAGTCACCATTATCAATGGTCTCATGTTATTACAGTGTCTTTGTACCAGTTTAAAACTTTCTTGTCACAGATACCTCAGAATTACTTTCTAGGCATTTTACATACTGAAAACACATATCTGATGGAAAACTGGTACTTCAGGGAGCCTGTGGGCAAATGCAATGACCATTTTATAAGAAGAATCTGTAAATTTGAGGTTCACCTATGCTGAAAGAGTAAAATGCCCCTTCCATCTTACATCAAGAATATATCAATATCCAAGATTATGAGGTGGGTCGGACTGCATTTGACTGCCTCTAACCCTGAATCAAAATGTAGCATTGGATTAGTCTTTAATGTGTAACTCAGAATATATTGAATCATCATTACCTTCTCCTCTGTGGCATTACAGAATTTTAATAATATTCCTTTTTATATGGTAATTCAGCACAGAGCATGGATGATTTTCTGTATAAGTAATTATATGTTCAGAGGCTGCCTTCCAGTTACATGATTAGACTTATAACCAGTATTGCTATCTATACTTAATCAATATTCCAGATAGTGCCTGATTGTGGAACAAATACCAGTGGTTCTTGGAGTAAAAAACAATGTTTCTTAACTCCCTGCTTGGTGCTGATTCATCAACCAAGATATATTATGACTCCTGTACCAGAACTCACCTTTGTGCTTCACACTACTAATCAAAAAGCTCTGGTTCTTCATATACTTCCTGAATGAAATAATAATGCTTTTTCTTCCCTCTTCCTTCTCACACATTCCAGTGCAGTGTCAACGAGGCAGAAATATTTCGCATATTTTTAGCGCTAGGCTGTAATTTTAATTTTTGAGCCGCACGCTCACCGCTAGGCAGGTGTTTTGAAATGTAAATAAAAAGCAGTTTAGCATGGGACAGAGTACACAAACTGCTGCAGAAGACTCCAGCACAATGAGAAGCACAACATCTATCTGTTTAATAGGGCGGCAGGCCTGCGTAATGAGCAGAAACCTCTCATTTACAATCTTTACTACAGCTCTCCAACTAAAATATAAAACACATTCCGAGAAGGCAGGAGGTGGAATAGCACAGCTCCAGCATAACGTGGAGGGTAGAGTACAACAGCTCAGTAAAAACCCCTCTGTAATGTATATAAGAAGGGTATGACAGGCCTCTTAAGCAAGGCAGGAGCCAGTAAATAGCAGCAGGCAGTGTGTGCTCTAACAGGAGTGATGCCGGGCAGCCAAAAGGCCATGGATGTGTCTTAAATGCATGTGCTCCAAGCAGGTTTCTAAGCAAGTTATCCATTTCCAACATTATGTGCTTGTGGTTAAAGGGATTAGGCAGTGGTAATCCAGTTCTGGAGGAGATTAACTTTCAAAAATAAGAGAAAGCTTCTGCAGTGGACACATTTTTGGCTCTGCTGACTTGGGTGGAGTGTTAGGCTGGGTGGGGGAGGGAGAAGGATGAATAACCTCCACCCTCTGTTTATCTCCCCACTAGAGGCCTCTACACAACTGTCAAAAAAAGGTTTTATTGTCAGCATATTTTTAGGCTGCTTAAAATGACAAAGTGCAGAAACCAGTTAGACAACCTTCTATGGAAGGCGAAGGAAGCCCTGTGTGAACAGAGCTGCAGGCACAAAACTGCCCCTTAGGTAATGCAGATTTTCACCATTGTCTGGTAGCTGTCCTAGAATTAATAATATATTTATGTTTAAAGCCTGATCCTGACTTCACATCAGACAGCTTTATGCAATGTGATCCCACTGCCTTTGGTGATGCTATTTTAGTTAATATTGGTAAAAGCAAGGTGAAAAGCAAGGAGAAAACCAAGGAGGTACCATGTTATCACAAATAATGTAAACAGCACATTTGATTTGTCTGTATATTGTTATATATTTCAGCTACTATTGTCTTGAAAGCTATATCTGAGCTATGCTACATGAGCTTTTGGGCTTCCAATTAAATCTTTACTTCAAATGGCTCTAACTTTTTAGAAGCTGCTTTTCTGTGCTTCAGCCTTTTCAGGCAGAACCAGCATTGATGCTAATGACATCAGCATCGATGTCTATGCCACAGACCATAGCAGCTCTCTAATTCCATCAAGAGAAAGACTTGAGGGCTTGGCTAATGTCACCAGAAACCCTCAATGGAATTACAGCTGCAATTGTGGGCGTCTGGAGTATTTCACTCGCTGCAGCATGGGGCAGGAGTACTATCATTCTGCTGCCTCTCTGCTGTTCTCTGAAGCACAGCCTTATTGAACTGTCTTAAGCAGTCGGGAGAGATTAGGGAGAGGTTACAGTTGTTCCCCTTGGTGTCAGTGAAAGTGTCTCCTTAGGTTTTGTAAGCCCAGGTGAATTAGGGGATCTCCACCCCACCAGCCTGCAGCCTGGGCGAGGGGTGGTTGGGAAGGACTGCCTTCCAACAATGGAAGAAAGAGTCGTGTTTAGAGGAATTTTGCATTAGGAATGGGAGGTTAAATTAATTGTATTGCCTTGGATGTTGGATTTAACCCTGTATGTGCCAACATTTATATTGTCCCTATACTGCCAATATTTTTAAAGTCTTCTTGCAGCTGAGGTCACTTTTTGCTTGTTTCAGCCTCTCTCTCCCTGTGAATGAGCTTACTTTTACTCCCTCCATCTCATAACATGAATTCCTGTGCACTACTGTTTGAATGGATAAAGACTTTACTGCATGAAGTCACCAACACCCTCTCCTGCTTCTTTCTTCTTGGAGGCTGGAAAACTTATTTCATATGAAACCAGAACATATGTGTGTCCATATGCTTTGCTATGTGAGAGCTGCAGCTATAGACACCTGTGCAAGCCCTGCCTAAAATCTAAGGAAACAAAAACATCCTCAAACCCAGTGACAAAAAACAGTCCAAAACAAAACAGTGGGTTAAAAAAAAAAAAAAGCCATCAGTGTTATATAGTTTCATTAAAATCAGAATACAAAGACATATGGGCAGCACCTGACTCTATAACTGTGACCCCACTCCCCTTCCAGGAAGAAACAGCTTTCGCTTCCTGCTGTAGGCAGAGGTCAGTGATAATATTCTGCTTATGTGTTTCTGAATGTCACCTTCATATAAAACCTACCTTCTTCCAGATTCTTAACACACATTCATCAAAGCTTTCTTAGCAATGCTACCTTTTGAGGAACATTATAATACCTCCTCTGGACTCCTCCCATCCCCCCCAGTACCCAGGTGCAGTTGGACTGGCAGAGATGCCATCACACACTCTCTCTTCTCCTTTCATTGTATGCTCTTGCAGAAATTACTCTTCAAGCTGAGTTATGCTTCCAGGCTCCTTAAAATATCATAGATTTTCAGCACAAACTGAAACCTAATAACACTAATGAACAGAGAGCTTTTTATCTTCCTTTTTTGCCAAGTTCAAGTATTATGGCTCAAACCTTCATAATTACCCCATCATTTTATCTCTGATTGCTTAGCGTGATGATTTCATGAGCTTTGCTGGGGAAGAGGTAATCTAGCCAAGGAACATTTTAAGGCTGTCTGGCAGCCTTTCTTTTCAAAAGATGTATTGTTCCTATTGGAGTTTACTCTACTATTTCGTCCAATTCGTCTTGACATTTTGCTGCTTGCATGGTGAGCTCTTAAGGAAAAAGATGGTTTAGTCTTTGTCCTCTTTATCTCTACCCTCATCTTGTTTGCTGTTAGCCTTGAAAGCAGAAGCAATGGCTATCTATATGCCAAAAGAAAAGACAACTGACTTCCTTCTAGGTTTATCTGGCCTGCTTCAAGCTAATTTAAAGAAGTAGTCCTGGCAGGCCATATAAATGAGGATATAAATGATCATAACCTGTCTAGAGAGACTTTTAAATGCACCTAGCAGATTTAAGGGCATATATCTAATTGTGCCTAAATCACTTATGTTCTTTTATAAAATTCCTTATCTCCAGTGCTCTCCTGCAGTAAAATAGAGGGGCTGCATGGACAAAGGGAGGGAGAAGGGTCTTGAACTCTGAGACTGTTGAATTTCTTTTAAAGGTTCCATTCAGGGCAAAGGAAAATTAAGCCTTGAAAAAGGATAACATCTCTCACAAAGAAAAATTCTTTGTTAATAAGAATGGCCTCTCCTAGGCTGTGCATTAGGTTTTATTTTCCCCTGGCAGCATCTTTTCCTTGCAAACAAAGCATAAATCTTGAGATTAATACATCTTTTCTGAAGTGATCATATGTGCTCCTTTAACAAAATATACGGAAAGCATTATATTCCCATGAGGAGCTGCATCATTTCCCATCTGGAAAACTCTTGCAACTACCCTTGAGAAAACAGGACTGTTTTCCCATGGAATTTTTTTTAAACCATCTTATGCCAAACTAAAATGTAAATTTTGAATTTTTTACGGGATCTCCTTTTTTAATTCTATCCCTCAGTTTGGAAACATTTGAGCATTTATTGCATTTTATTTTGAAAATGTCAGAAAGTTTCAGTTCAGGAATATTAAAGGATTTCATTTAGACCATGGCAAATCACAGTATAAAATATTAAATACTGTAGATATGCTATATAGAGAGTAACATTAATATTTAATCCTTAGGTCAGAGGGAAATGCACGAAAACAATAAAGACAAATCAATTTATTTTAATACTAGTGAAGATCTTTGTGTAATTTAAAGGACAGAAAACTATTATTAATTTTGACTCTTTTATTGAAAATGAAAGTAAGCTCCAGCTTTGCCAAAAATGCCATCTTTGATCTTGAATATTATCTGCAATCATGTTTCTCTGTCTCAAAAAGGATATTGTAAAGCTGGTAATAGCACAGAGAAGGTCAAAGAAGCCTGAAGATGGGGAGTGGCTGCTGCGATGAAGTACAGGTCTGGCCTCTGGAAAGAGGTGGATGGGAAGAAATCTGGTACTGTGATGGCCTAGAAAAGGTGCATCTGGATACATTATTAATTTCCTCTTTCAGATTAAGAAGGAGAGTCAAAACAGACATGAGAAGCTGTTTCCCTGCACAAGTACATAAAAGCCACGAGGCTCCATGCATAGATTCATAGAATCATAAAAAGGCCTGGGTTGGAAGGAACCTTTAAAGGTCATCTAATCCAACCTCCAAGGCTGTGGAAAGATCAAAGTTTCACTGAGCAACTAGAAAAACTACAGGCTGAAAATCTATGACTGGCTGCTGAACCTGGAAGTGCTGCCTCTGGTTCAGGAAGCCCCCTGGGCTGCCAATGCTGGGTCCAAGGGAGGTCAGCAAAGTGTCTCACTAGCAGCATGAGGGCCTCCTTTCCTGGCCCTGCTTGGGCTAGCTGGACTTTTAGGCAGTCTTCTTAGAGGCTTTCCAGAGTCAAATCCTAAAATCATCCCTTGAAATGGCCTTGACCACAACTTTCTGAGAGCTACCAATTCTACTTGCTTGCAAAAGTGGTTGCGCAAAATGGTTGCGCATGGCATCTCATCCCCAAAAGGCTAACAGGTACCTCATGGAACCTATTCTCCTTCCTATGGCATTGACACTGCAGAAAGCCCTTCCCTTACCTGAAATACTGCTTGAAGATGTGATGCAGAGGTTCATGCCAGCTCATTTTCAAGCTGTCATCTCTCAAGCAATGCAGCAAGCTAGGGAAGCATGCTTTAGAAAATCTGGAGGGAAGAAAAGTGTGTGGTTAGTCTGCAAACCACTGGATGACACTGTTGTTCCACACAGCTGCAACTAAAAAGCTTCATCTGGCAGTGAAAATGTGCCTTGTAAAAGAAAAGTGCAGATGTGGGGTTTTAAGTGTTTAGTGTGTTCTGTGTCTTAGCGCAAGGGGCAAATTCATTGCATTTGCCTTTGTGTATGTCCTCACAATTAAATGCTGGCTTTCATTCCTTGGCGTTTAGGTTAAACAGCCTGATTCAATCTGGGTTTAGCCACTACTGCCTGGGTTCTCTAGATCCATAGCAATGAAGAAAATAGTAACTTCATATGTCACACAGGGCGGCTTTACTTACAACATCACTTAGAAGATTAAAAATAAATTGAAGCATATGTCACTTCAAAGGGGGCAAAAAAAGGACATCTGCATTATTTGATGCATTAATGAGAAAGTTCTGTCAAGTCTTGATTTGAACTGTATGGGAAATGATGCCTTTGGTAAGCTTGCAAGTTAAATGTATTTAAAATGAAATTGTTTCTGAAATTTGTATTTAAGCTAGGTTAAGGGATACTTGCATTTTATATTTCGCCTTCTGACATCTTGTTCGTAAATTGAGCTTTACCCTTTTAACTTGAGGAGTTTACAATAAAAAAAATCAAAGCCATTTAGCTACAGATATCTAAGGCTGCATTTCAGTAGAATAAGCAAGAACAGCTCTCCTGCCTGAGGCAAATCTTATCATCCATGACCATCTGTGCAGTTACAAACTAGCTACCTCCGGCACTGCATGATTCTGTAGACATTGGGCTCTGGACTAGCAAACTAACTAACATACATACATCCTGATTCCCGCTCCCAGGTCCGAATGTTCCTCCCTGGTATCCTCAATTCCTTTTAAAAAGAAAAGAAGCGTCTTTATTTTCATTATGTATCAAATATCCCGAAAAATACGGAGGACCAGGTGATCATTTTTACCTTTCCCATCTTTGCCATGGGGATGAGGGTAAGTAAAGGTCAGTAAAGTATGGCTGGATGTTAGAGATGCATGGGTAGAAATACTCATGAAATATTCACAAGGAATAATATGAGTTTCTCCATGCCATCTTGGTGCTTCTGGTTTGTACAGCTCGACTGTGGAAGGCTCTTTCCTTCTGAAGGAAATATGACTTCCAGGAGGCTAATGTTCTGAGTTTAATGCATTAGCTTTTCCCCTTGGGGCTCAGTTACAAATGCAGTTCAGGCCAAATTGATGAAATATCAGTTAATATGCGAGTCTGACAGCTTGGAAAGGACACAGCTGCAGTGAGCTAGGACAGTCTTGGGGTGATAGAGAAAAATCTAAGCATGTGAAGGCCAGTATTTGCATATGTGGATCTTTTAGATACCAACAGCATATTAATGAAACTAAGTATAATCAGGCTGTTTTTCCAGAGATAATTTCTCTGGTGTTCATCCTACATGGAAATTTGGCATGGTACAGAAACATAGACCTAAACCATAGTCCATTTGTTTTATTATTAGCATGATAATTTTGCTGCATAAAGACTTCAGATAGGTCAGCTTTTTTGGCATATGCGTATCACAACTCTGTGAAAAATAGGAGCATGGAGACTTGCCAGAGCTTAAATAAAATGCCTTCCCTTTGGTTTACCCTGAAGCCATAGGGATTGTTCCACCAGAATGGAAGAAGGTCCAGTTTCAAATCATTTCCCACATAGCTATGTTCACAAACAGATTTTAAACTCATGCCAAGAAGCCAGCAAAAGTTTTTCTTTATGTATGGAATAGCCAATGCAGGTGGCTAAGTAACATATGCTATCAGATTTAAAAATTTTTCCAAATGTTATTCTTAAAAATGCATTTGGGTAAAAGCTAGGCACCTATAAACAGCTGACTTAGTGGATCACCATGAGATCCTAGGCCAAGTCCTCCTATCAATCCATGAAATGGTGGCAGGAACACAGGCTGGTCATGTGAGTTATACTGGTCTCCTGCTGCAGTTTATTAGCATAGTCATTTGCTGCAGTCTCCACATGGATCCTTCAATGCTGCAGCGTGACTTGGATTTGAGACTCAACTAGCTGTGCTTGGACTCAGGGCCCCGGGGGACATCCCACCTGTGAGAAGAGCCTGGTGCTCAAAGGAGCCCTGCTAAGAGTTTGCTGTGTCAGGGACTGCTGTGTGTTTGTACGCCGTGGGAGGAAAGGGATGGGTGTGTATTCCTCACTGATAACCCAGTGTGCTCCTATTTGTCTCTATCAAGTTATGTGTTGGCCCAGAAAACAGCTGAGAGGTCTATAACAGATCTTGAGGTTACACCCAGCAGATGGAAGTGTTTAGCTCTTTGTAGCCTGAATATGCACTACAGGGACTAAGAGAAGCCAGGAAGATCCCTCAGGCCTGGAAACTGTGTGTCCCTTTGGAGACACGAGAAAATCAGCAATGTTCTCTCTCCTGTGAGTATTTCACAGATATTGTATAGTGGTATATAAGTTAATTAATGAAATATTGAAGAGAATTTGAATGCACTCAGGTTCCAGGGTAGATCTTCCAAAAGTTTGCTTTTTCATGGAGGATGTGATGGAGTGAAACAAGAGTAGGTGGAAAAATAGAGGATGGAATGAGGCTTAAACTAAGATTTAAATATATTCCTTCTTTCACATAAATTGCAAAAGGCAATAAAAAGTCCATAGATAAACTTGTAAAATAAAATTAATATTTACAAATACCTGGGCATTTTAGTTACTGATTTGTGTCTGAAATAATTTACACCTTTTTAACATTTTTAGATTCAAACCTCTTGCTAAATAATTTCCCCCCTGATTTTCCCAAAGTTTATAGATACTTTAAAATGACTGGATAAATTGTCAGCACTAAGCTACCCCCACTTTTTATAAATTGTCTCAAGCAACTGTCAGAAATTGGAAGCAGGATGGCACTGGTGAGATAAAAGAAAAGGAAGTATTTATGAAATAAGTCATTTGATGAGAAGAAAATTAAAACATGAGTCCAAACAATAGGATTTATAAAGTCAGGCTAATTGCATTTAACTTTTCTAAAGCCCTATTTAGGTAAGTTAGCAAGTATTTGTTATTTGATGAAAAAACCTTCTCCGACTGCCTCAGTCTTTCAAAATGTTTTGAAGGCAAGGCTTCCATAAAATATATTCAAACAAAGGCATTTCTAAGGTCAGGGTTGCTAGAAAACACAGGTCAGGCCTTCAGTTAATGTAAACAGATATAATTTGAAGCCAGCTGGAAAAAGTGCAATTTATACCAGCTGAGGAACTCACCCCCCTGTACCCAAGGTAAAGCAAGAACAGCAGAGCTCCTCTCTTTAATTCAGGAATATGTTTTCATTTCTCATCTCCAGGGTTTCACAGAATCATAGAATGGTTAGAGCTGGAAGGGACCTTAACGATCATCGAGTTCCAACTTCCCTGCATGAGCAGGGACACCTCCCACTAGACCAGGTTGCTCAGAGCCCCATCCAACCTGGGCTTGAACGCCCCCAAGGATGGAGCCTCCACAACTTCTCTGGGCAAACTGTTTCAGTGTTTCACCACCCTCACACTGAAGAATTTCCTTCTGATCTCTAACCTAAATCTCTCCTCCTGTAGTTTCAAACGATTACCCCTTGTTCTATCACTGTGCTCTTTGTAAAAAGCCCCTCCCCAGCCTTTCTGTAGGCCCCCTTCAAGTACTGGAAGGTTGCTATGAGGTCCCCCTGGAGGCTTCTCTTCTTTAGGCTAAACAACTCGAACTCCCCCAGCCTTTCTTCATAAGAGAGGTGCTCCAGCCTTTGGATCATTTTTGTGGCCCTCCTCTGGACATGGTCCAGCAGGTCCACATCTTTCTTGTGAGGGGGGCTCCAGAGCTGGACACAGTATTCCAGGTGAGGTCTCACCAGGACAGAGTAGAAGGGCAGAATCATCTCTCTTGATCTGCTGGCCACACTTCTTTTGATACAGCCCAGGATGCGGTTGGTCCTCTGGGCTGCAGTTGCACATTGGTGGCTCATGTCCAGCTTTGGATCCACTAGTTCCCCCAGGTCTTTTTTCACAGGGCTGCTCTCTAGCATGTCTTCCCCCAGCCTGTATTGATGTTTCTGGTTGCCCCAGCCCAGGTGCAGAGCCCTGCACTTGGCCTTGTTGAACCTCATGAGGTTTACTTGGGCCTACTTCTCCAGTCCCGTCCCTCTGGCATATCGACTGCACCACCCAGCTTGGTGTCATCAGGAAACTTGCTGAGGGTGCTCTCAATGCCACTGTCAATGTCATTGATGAAGATATTAAACAACACAGGTTCCAGTACGGGACCCAGTCCCAGTCCCCCCAGTCCCCTGAGGGACACCACTTGTCACTGTTCTCCATCTGGACACTGAGCCATTGACCACTACCCCCTGGATGTGACCATACAGCCAGTTCCTTATCCACTGAACCGTCCACCCATCAAACTCGTATCTCTTGAATTTAGAGAGAAGCATGCTGTGAGGGGCCGTATCAAAGGCTTTGCAGAAATTCAGATAGATGACACCCACTGCTTTTCCCTTGTTGACAGATGTAGTTACATCATTGTAGAAAGCCACTAGGTTGGTCAAGCAGGATTTGCACCTGGTAAAGCCATGGCTGGCCGTCCTGAATCACTTTCCTGTCCTCCATGTGCCTTAGCATTTCTTCTAGGAGGATCTGTTCCATGATTTTCCCAGGCACAAAGGTGAGGCTGACAGGTCGGTAGTTCCCAGGGTCATCCTTTATTCCCAGGGTCATCCTTTGTTTGTTTGGTTGTTCATTTCCCTTTAAAAGTTTAAGCTTCTGACTGAAAGCTGTCTAATCAGAGTATTAAGAGGAAGGAAAATAATTGTTTGAGATTGGGTCATGCTTTCAGAAGAACCAGTAAGTGTGAAATAATTTATTTTCACTACAACCCTGGAAAATAAATCTTGTTTTTCAATTGTACATATGGAGATACTGAAAACCAGGTTCAGGTGGCATTTCCATAACCAGTAAACAAATCACTGTTAAAATCACTCCAGTCCTCAGGAGACAATTGGTGTTTGCCTTGGCTGGTGATTTCAAGTAAGATTAAAGCAGAAACATACACGTAAGAAATGAGAGTTTGATTTTTAATCCCCTTTTGCAGAGGCATATATCATTGCTCTAGATTATATATTCTATTCCATTTACCTTGAAATAGAAGAAATCAGTTTCTTCTATTACAGTACAAACCCACATTTGAGCAGTGGGTACATATTTACAAATGATCCTTAAAGCACTCTTGCACCTGTGTCAAAGGAGAGGCCCAGTGCCAATATTTTGATTTCTCTCTCAGTTTAGTTATTTCATGTCCCCATTGCAGCCTGTGCTCAGAAAGGAGAATGAGAGCTCCTTTGCGGTTTTGCTAGATGGTGCCAGAGTACACTCCTGTTCTGCCCAGTTCACAGAACTGACTGGAGTAAAAATGTAGCTGTTTATTAGAAAATCCTGCACTATAGTGTAAGCTGTACCGTGATACTGTTCCTCACTGGTGACTGGGCATGGCAAAACACGAAAGCTTAGTTATGTATAGAAGAGAGACTGGTTTCTGTTAGCAATTTGAGGAGTAAGTAGAACTACTTCCTATGTTTGAAATCTGAAAGAAAAAAAGATGTACTAGATAGTTTTGATCCATTAGTTAATGTTGTGAAACTAGCAATCTAACTAAGCAAATGTTTGTAAAAACAATGCAAGCAACTTCTATGTATCTATAAATTGTAATACATGTAGCGCAGTACTAATGTTGTTAAGTAATTTCCATCAGGCACTCAAAACTTGACAGGATTGTTTTGTCATCTCCCCTCTCTCCTTTTTTCCCCTCTGTTGCCTTTTCCACAGGTCTGCAAGCAATTAGTATGGGTGAGGAACTGCCAGAATACAGTTTTTTCTTGATGTGAGTATGTCACTGCCATAATATTACTGGAAATGTAATAAGTTAAATGGTGAAACTAATTGCCTAGAAAGTGACAGCTCTGAATGTGCTCTCTCATGGACAGTTCATTGTTGACAGTGGCCCATTAGATATGATATTATGTCAGTTATAGCAGCTTTACAAGGGGAACAGCATCATTATTACTGCTCTATACTATGAAAAATAATTTCTTGCAGCTGTGAGTGCTGAACCTGGTTTTCAAAGGTAAGCACAGTGGAAAAAATACAGATCTCTGTTATAAGGTGGTAAGTATGTTGCTATATTGACACACATTCACATTGATGGAGCAGAATGAAACATTTATTTGTTCAAATGAAAATAACCAAAGAGGAAAGCCTGTTTTCAAAATACTGTTCTTCTGGACCAGTATCTTTTTTTGAAGAGTGCTTGGCACAGTTTGGAAACAGAGTACAAAAACAGCTTTTATGGGATTGTTTGGTATTTTTTGTACTCTGTGAAGGTGCTCCTGAGATTTTCAAAGCAGTTGGAGAAAATTGCCTTCTTTCTCATGGCCTTGTCAACCTCAGAGGGAGAGGATAAAGTTGGAACGATTAAGTTCTAAATGCCATAACAAAATCCACAAGCAGGAAGATGACCCTTACATTCTCAGATACTCTGTGCATGATTTACATGGAGAGATGGATGAAGAGTGAACACAACACACCTTGGAACTGGAGCCTGTGTTAAAACAGTTAATGAACTGCAGAAAGGCAAGCAAACCAAGCAGGCACTGTGTACATGGCTAATACATTCTTACTGCATTATAAATATTTGTATTTATGAAGATTAATGGACTGAAACATTTTAGAATGAAGCCTGTTGTTTATCCATGGGCAGCAAACACGAGAGATAGCTGCAGTGTGAGTCTCCCCACACCGTCCTGTTAATGACCTCAACACTGACCTTGGAAGTCCTTTTGGGGGAAAAGGGGAAATTCAGTCCAGATCATTTATGGCCATTTCCTGTGGAGAGCCATGCAAGACACTCACTGCTGACATTGCAATGTGAACTATTAGCAACTGCATGATCACAAATTTCTTAGTGCTTGAAACCTTAGATGTACTAGGAACTGTAAAGTTAGAAGCCCAGAAGTTTTCAAACTAAATGCTAGTCCTTGCACCAGTATAAACACTAGGGCATCATTAACGATCTGAGAAATATGCTATGTAATTTAACCTGAACTGCATTAACATTTGACTGCACCTGTATGTGTACCTGTGCTGCAGTGATTTGATTCCTTGTCTTAAAAATTCTGTCAAGAATTCCTACTGCAGTGCAGCCCAAAACAAGATGTATAGCTCAGGGAGAGGAAGAGCAATGGGAGAAGGTTAGGTCTAGTCTGCTGCAGGGAGATGTCGAAGAAGGAGTTTAGTTATTGATTGTAGTTTGTAACTTGGAGTTTGTCCACAAGGGAAGTCTGAATACAAACAAAGCCAATCAATACTTTTCATTGCTATCTGAATACGTGTGAAATCCCAGCCTTCCTCATTCAGAAATGGCATGTGTCTACTTTATCCCCTTTATGATTTATTTTTATAAATAGTGGTAAACATAGTCAGGGACCCTGACTTGACCAACAAATAGTAGTTTATTAAGTGGTGGCAATGTAATTGATTTTCCTCACTAATGCATATCTTAAGATAGACTACCATTACAGGAAGGGTTCAGGAGGTCGTTGATACCTAAAACCCCCATGTGATTATGCTCCTAGTTTCATGGTTTTACAGCCTGACCCCAGCCACTGCTGGATTCAGTTGTGGTGAACCAGTGTATGTTATGCAAACAAGCAGTCAAGATGAGATGGAAGAATATGTGTAGGAATTCCCAGAGGATAGTGGGACTAAGGAAAAGCTGGAAGAAAATAAGGAAAATATAAAGATACAAAAAGCTCTTGCTATGGTCCTCAACATTGTCATATCCAAGTTTACACAACCATTAACAGATTTGTACTTGCTATACCCCTTTGGGAGAAGCAATGATTTTTCATGTTTTTGAGGTAAGGAATTACGGCTCCGGGTGGATTAACTCATGTTACCAGTGCCTCCTTTGATTGACCCAGGAATTTAGCATACATGGATGCATCCTGCCTAATGAACTCTAGTGACAAGATAGATCCATGTTTTGTCCTGTCTGGACAGAAGCTATCTCAGGACCAGAAATGTTCTATCTGGAGTGTTTATAATATACATTCTATTGCTCCTTTGTGACTTTAATTTTATGATTTATAGAGTGTAAAGCACTAATGAAAGAAGACCGTATTTGTATGAGTTGTTTTACTTAAAGTAATATCCAAATACAAAAATAGTACTATAGCTGCAACTATGCATGAACATATAATTGCAATTTGTATCATAATTTTCAAGACAATTGGATATTTCAACAGAGACAAATTTTCAAGCAGAGGTTTATATATAACTAGGTTTTGCTCTCCGAGTAAATGTAACCTCAGAGAGAGAACATGCAGACACGTGTCTGGCAATGGTAACTGGTGCTGTCTTGCTGGGCAGAAGGCAATGGGGATCTCTCGTTGCAGAGGTACATCTATTGCAGCCTTTCTGTATACTCTTCCTAACCAGAGTTATTTTTTCCTGTAATTTCTGCAAAGACTAGTCCTGGTGCATCTTGATGTACCTGATTTTATTTGACAAGAGAGGGGTAAACGACATTACCTGCAGATATTTAGCATGTGCATTTGGATCTTTTAATATAAAGGCAGGAAATACATCCTGTAAAAAAGCAGTTCCTTGGTTTCCTCCTTCTCACTTTAGAAGTGAGATGGTTACAAAGCTCATTGAATCAATAAGATAAGGTTTTGTGACAAGACCAATAAATGTACACAATGAAATTATTAATCTCACAATAACTTTTAGGGCATGGCCAAATATAACAGTAAAAATAGTATATTTTATTATTAAAATAATAAAACAAAACAGCAAAATAAATATTTCTTCATCAGTCTTTTTAGCCAGGAGCTTGATCAAGTGAAATGTTGAATACTTTGGAGGAACTGTAATTAGGATTGATCAGGTCAGGGCAAAAAGACTATAATTTACTAATTCTTTTGAATTTCAATGAACTGGCATACGAATAGAACAAATGGTTAAAATAAATAGATAGAGAGATGATAGATAGATAGATAGATAGATAGATAGATAGATAGATAGATAGATAGATAGATAGGAGTCTTTCTTCCTCTTGCCACAAAACAACCTTCCAGATGCTGAAAAAAAGAAGTATTTATAGAGCCAGAAAAAAGAAGAGGAGGCAGAAAGAAAAAGGGGGGGCAGGGGGTGGGAGAAGGAATAAAGAATGAAAATAATCAGTGAATATTTCTTTGGGTGGGCTTGGTAGGGGGTTCTCAATAAGAGGATGATTTTATTAGGTATGTGCCTGGATCTCTGAAAAATGTGTTGTAATGTTAAGTTAGAACAGGTTTCCAGTTCTTTAATATTTATACGTAGTAAATAATACACCTTACTATTTTAGTGCCATAAAATTGTTCTCCACTGTGGATTTTACAATACCAGATTTCCTAACCTCTTCAATAAGGCATGGCCTTTTGGATAAAAAGAAGAATCCTATGGTATTTAAAATATCTTTCTTCTGACCTTTCTTAAGGGTACATCTGATTTGCTGCACTGTATAATGTGCTTACAGCACACGAGACTGTATCTTGAAAATCGTTCAGAATTGATAACGTGTCCCTATGTGCATGATCCTCATACACAATTTCTCTTTTCAAAGGAACCTGCTAGGAATCTGAGTTTGCCATTTTAAAACTGACAATAGTGGTGTTTGGGCTTTTTATTTTGTTCTGGGGATTTTTAAGCGTTTCAGTGCTCCAAGTATGTATAAAATAACAAATTAAGAAGATAATGCTGCCGTGGGCTACTCAGAACAATGCAGGGACCAATGCTGCCAAAACATAAAAGATTCCCTAATCTGTATATCTCAGCCTACTGTTTCCGTGACTATATCTGATATGCAATATCCACTGCCTCTTTTTTTCCTTTCTTGTTTAAAGAATTTCAATGCTCTCTTAAGCTTTCACATGAAGAATGCAGAAGCAGGGAATGTATCAAGATGAAAGGATATGGTTGAAAAAAAGACACCTTTCCATTTTTATTGCTAGCATTTCTTTTTTCCTTTTTAAACTTTCTCTGTCACAGGCAGTTACATGAATATACTGGCAGTCCAGTTCTTTTCAACATTGTCCATTTGAACTGATCTGTGGTAGATTGATATGGTCCTAGATTTTTCATGCTGAATTTATTCTTTATATTTCTATAAATTAATGTAATTGTTATCAGAGACAGCTCCTGACAATAGGCTTCCCTGTTCAGGACCAGTATTAAATGTTTTGTGTGTACTAGTGAATTCCTCATAAAAGACTCCACTCTATATGACATAAAAGTTCAATCCAATACTGAGTTTTCTTCTTCTTCAAAAAAAACATCACTAGCAGGAACAATTCATGATAGAAAAATGACTAGCTCGACAGCACATAAGATTGTTTTATGAAAACATTTTAGCACTGATAACCACATTTTAGATGCAATCCACAGCTGATGGCAAGCCATCCTTGTATCTGTTCCCACTGCATGTAATTAGCTTCTAACACATACCCACATCACGCATTTTAAATCTTTCTTTCATCTTTCTACTAGAGTACTGATGTCTCCAACAACGGATTCTTAAGCAAGCATTTTATGACAGATGCTCTACATAGTCATTTTATTTCTGTGGCATCAATAAAGCAATAAAACTTAATTGGTTACTTCATGAAGAAGCTTATTACTGATACCTTGAAGCTGCAGATTGACGGGCAGGTTCACTGAGGGGGAGAGAAGGGAAGACAGGGTGGGTCAAAGCCAATATTGCTTTGTGAATTACTTCTTAGAGTGCTCGCTTGGCAATCCCTCTGCTGCTAGACTTCTCACTCAGTTGGGCAGCAGTGACATACCTGTGATGTGACCAGGATCAGACAGACCAACACAGCTAGGGCAGAGGTTCAGAGTTTAGGTTCTGGTTCCCTTTGGCCATTCACAGAGTCCCAGAAAAACAGATAAACACTGAAACACATTAAAAAACTTTTTAATATAGATGAGACAGTGGGACTTCAGTCCTAGAGTGCAGTATCCTGTGGGTTATGGTAAGCAGCAGATTAAATTAATGGCTCATCCCCCTTAGTTTGTTTTGGTTTTGTTTTTTTTTTAATGATGAAGCTAAGAGCCTTCCACAGCTCTCTAAAAAGGGTCTGTGTTCTTTCATATGATCTTCATGTTGATACAGAAGAGTAGTACTGGCTGTTTAAACAAATATGAGGAATATAGTTTCATGCAAATATAGCATTCAAAGGCATGCTCTGAACTCCCCCAGATTACAGAAAGCAGCATTGCTGATTTTGCTTCTGTAACACTTGAAAAAGCTTTCTTCTGTAACTCTTAAAGGAGTAGTACAGGTGTCTTCTATATGAAATTAAAGTGAAAGCCTTGCTATAATTTTGCAAATAGCCATAGCTGATTGGAAACAAAGCAAACCAATCCCAGAAAATGTATTTTCTGAATCGTGCAAGCAAGTAAGTCTTTCAATGCGTGTCTATCATCCCATCCTCAACTTTTGTTCTTATGTTAATAAATTACTAAAGTTTTATTTATATCCTGTTAATTTCTTAAGAAACAAGATGAAAAAGAAAATGTGGACAGAACCAAGCTGATTTAGAGACAGTGATGGGAAAGTTTAATACATATTGACTTATGACTAGAGGTTTTGGCTATTGTTTGTCTCCATTAATCTGCTACTTTAAGTCACGTATTATGAAGAAGTGTTACTTGGGTTATGATGGGGCTTCTGACAAGGGTGAGGTTGGAAGAAGGATTATCACACTAACAAACATGAGGTTGCTGCTGTATATAGACTTTTTTTTGTCAAGCTGTACAGCTGGGAAAATTGCTCAAATAGTCCTGAACTTCTATGACACATAATCCATCTCTGACCTCATGTGTCATCTGTTTTCGTGATGCTCTCACTGCTTTTGTTTATTGGTAGGTGCAGTCAGTGTGCTTGAGCAAAGCCAGAGTGATTGAGCTCTAGGCAAGAAGACCCAGAAGGAAGCAAATATCCTCTCTAGTTTGGCAGCTAAACATGGGCTGAAAGTGCAACAGCTCACTTCCCTGCTGCTTGCATGGGCTATGGAAACTATAGGGGGGGACTAAACACCTAATAACCCAACCACCACTGTGGCCAGCCTGTCTTCCTCACTCTTTTCCCTCATGTTTTTCTCTAGACATTTCTCCCACCAGCCTAGGCCACCACCTGCTCTGCAATAGGGCATAAGGATCTTTGTGCTGGCCAACTTCTTTGTGCAAGTCAATGTGACACAGTGAAACAACACTGATGGAATGGTGTCTGTTGCTCCATAAACCTCTGAAAAGAAATAATTTTGTAAGGCTTGCTGGTGGAAAAGGCACATGCATGAGAAAGTGTTAAAAAGCTTGTACATCTCAATGTAATCTTTCAATAAGAAATACAGAAACAGTTTGATCAATAGCTTGTAATGGTCTATACTCTTACCCTGCTCCTTAACACTCCAAAACAGGTGTTCTCTTCAGTTGTGTGGTTCTTCCAAAGCAAAACCTTTTAAATCAGAAAGCACAGACCAGGGCTTGATTTCATTACTGTGAACAGGACCAGGGGCTGTGATGTTATTCACCAACCATCTGAATAACTAGATAAAATTGATGGTTTCCTTATGGTTTGATTAGATTTTGTGTCAGTTCTTACAGTGACAGATTTAGAGAAAAGTAATAAAAAGACAATGTAATTTAAAAATCAATAACGTGCAGGGGAGGGAATGCAGACTGGGAAGTTTTGCATAGTGGATGACATTGTATTGTGATGTTTAGTTTCTTCCTTTATCCTTTTTTTATTTATTAACATTTAACCAGATTTCTGGGGATTTTTATCTTTTATAATGACTACAGCCCTTTTGCTAAGCTAATTTCCATTACACAATGTTATTTCAGCTGCTAGGCAAGGAGATAATGTGCCCTTCATTAAAAATATCTAGGAAGAGGAGAGTAGTGTACCCTCCCCCTTGACAAGCATTTCTTGTCCCTTATCTTTTTTTTTCTCTTTTTTTTAACTTCATGTGCTACTCAGATCTTTTGTATGTGGAGAAGTTTGATTTTGCCTTAATCCAAATGGCCAGTTCAATCTATTTTAATCCAATTAACTGATTCAAACTATGCTGGGTGTCATAATCCATTTCTTAATCCAATTAGCTGTTGTGTTCTGACTGTGGGTGAGGACTTTGCAGAGCAGAGGCTGTTGTTTGTTTTCAATTTCCAAATGCAACATGATGTTGCAAGCTAGTTTAGACTGTTTCCCTGTTAGCCCAAACAAGAAATGAAAGCAAAAGATGTTAACAGCATTTGCATTCTTCCCAGGTTTGCTCTATTTTTTCAAGAATTAAAGTTAGTAGGACTTGATTCTCATGATCAAATGGGATTTGTTTCTTTGATTTATTTTTTCATGAAACTGAATTTAAATATACCGCTTGCCAGAGACTGGCAAAAATTACTTGTAAATTTGGCTGCTTTAGCTTGGGGTGCTCAGCTTGACACAGTTCAAGGCTTCTCTGTATTTTATGAAAATCAGGCCCCTTTTAAGGAAATGCAAAGTGACTCTCAGTTCCATAATCAGTAGTGAAGATCTTGCCCTTTGCATTTTCCCTTTTCAAGATAGTAGGCTGAGCAATTTATCCAGGGAAATGCAAGCTTGGATCTCATTGAAACATTTCAATTACTTTCCTGTCTGAGTCTAGAATACTTATAAACATATCTGGTAATTCCAGCAATATAACAAATTCTCAGTATTGAATAATAAGTTTCCAAGTAATACAGTTTAATTTTCGCCTTTACCCAACATGGGAAAAATGTAGACATTTTCGGAGTTCACATTTTATGGAGCTCAGAGAGCTACTTGCTTCATTCTCTAATGTAAGTTTCTAGAAAGATTCTATTGACTCCATGATCTATAGTTAAAGATACCATAGTGGACACATGGTCTTTCCAGGGCTTCTTGTTCTGTTAAAATCATATTCACCTTTAAGGCAACGACACTTTCCAGTCTGATTTTCCTTTAGACACGTCATACAAACTGATCTGAAAAGGACTTGAAGTCCTTTTCTATGAAAAAGCAGAGGAAGAGTTAAGTTGCTAATGGAATACTAAAACCTCTACTCGACAGATGGAATTTATCATGTAAAACTGTACTTGAAACATGAGTAAAAAACTGTGTGATGTGTACACCTCTGCAATCTTCCACAAACATTGCCCTGATTCTGGCATCTAAGGATATATGCCTTAACTTTGCTTCAGCGAGATTTTAAAAATAAATTTGAATCTCCTTTTTCCCCAGCATGAAAAAGGCAGTATTTTCTATATAAATTATGTATGCTCCAAAGTAAAAAGAAACCAAACACATACAAAACAATTTAAAAAAACCCTTTAGCAAAGAAGAAAGAGATTACTATAGGCAAGCAAAACAGAAGTTCCCTCTCAGAACTTCAACAGACAGACTACTTTTCTATCTTATTGTAATAATTTCTATAGATATGACATTGATATTTTCTCATAATGAATCAAAGTCATATAATAGGGCTGGAGATGTGGAACATTTAATCACACAAAATCACACAAAGCTGGTCATGAGACTGTTGAGATGGATCAACACAGGGGAAAACATTACATGAAATCATCAACTTGCAAATAAAAATAGACTGTTTCATCAAAATGGTTTTGATGCTAATATGAAAATGATTTGGTACTAGTATCTAAATTAGAGATTCTCCAAGGACCTGAAGGCTGTAACATGCCAGCCACCTCCATGGATCCTGAATAGTGCTCATGTTTCTTGAGGATCATGCCATTGGTCTGCAAGGACACTGGAGACTTACCAGAGTGATAAAGGGTGGAGTTCAGCTCCAGGTTAAAATTCAGAAATTATGTATCTGCATAGATAACTGTGGGCTATGACCTGCATCTGTCTGTAGGCTGCTCTCAACATATTTCACAGAGAGGATTACAAAGACTTTTGGACATAATCACAATGTGCAAGTAAGACGTTGAAGCCCACACAGGAAATGTTCTTTCTGGCCACTGTTTTGCAATGATGTTTATACGGAGATCCTCTATTTCCTTCAGATCATACAGTATCCTTCTGCACTCTTGAAGCTTCATAAACAAATTATTTTCAAAAATAATGTACAAGGACACAGTAATGGAGATTAGCTGCAGCTATGAATTTCATAAACAGTTTGAGAGAAACCACATTAAATGGCAACATGAGCCCACAAATCAGCTTTGCAATGCTCTTTCTCCAGTCTGGTGTTGAGGGTGATTCACTGTGAATTTGCTTTTCATGGTCACCATTTCATGCAGTGTCATTTATCAGCATACCAACCATTTGTGCAGCAGAAAACTCTGGTGTTACATTTTAGCAGGATTAGTAACTAGCATTTTTACACTGCTGCTCATGTTAGCAAAGTACTGTAAATAACATTGCAAAGTCTACAGTAATTGTCCATTTTGTAACGTGCAGGTTCACCAAGTTACCACCCAAGTTATAAAGCTGTCACATCTTGACTCACCATGAATTGTATCTCAGATAACACCATTTCTACTCAGAACAAAATGGGTCAAAATGCAGCCTAAAGCTGATCTGCAAACAGCAGAAGGGCTAGATGGTACAAGGAAGAGAAAGAGCCCCCTTATTCAGGGGAAAAAACTTCCTCTCTTGAAAATGATGCCTGAGAGCAGAATCTGAGGAGAAATAAAGATATGGGCTGTTAAAATGTAAAATATTAACTAGAATCAAACAGAGGGCTTTGGGTTTGTTTTGTTTGTTTGTTTGTTTGTTTTTTCCTCATTTTGACAAAGTAGTAACATCTCAGTATGCCATGGCTCCTGTAGTCAGAATGAATGTAGTCCTTTTCAGGTATTTGGCTGTCACCTTGCTTCCAGTTCTCCCATTCAAAGGCTGGGTCTGAAATAAGGTTGGACCCTGTAGTTCCTGTTTCCCTGGGGCCATGCCAAGGTAATGTATGACTGATAGCCTTCTAGAAATATAATTTACTTAGAAGGAAAATATCAAAGAAAACATGCTTTAAACCACTAAATGCAGCATATATTCATATGAAGCTTTTCCCTACAGCTTGCTACACCTGTGTCCTAGAAAGGCACCAGTATCTTAGGCTCCTTCTATAGAATGTTTCTTTCTGCCTCTACCTCTGCTTAACCCTTCAGTCTGTTTCCCTAACCATATTCTAAGAAGCATCCTATCCTTTCTTCTCAGAAGACTTCTAATTATTCATTGGCTCTTTTATTTTCAAGTTCTGAGCTTGGAAAAATGAACAAATATTATTAGCAGACAGGATGCCATGTCCTTGAGGTTAATAATTTTTGCCCATTATCTTTGAAGAGCTGGACTAAGTATTTGTTCTGGGAAGCCAAGTGTTGTTTTCTAATTAGTTTTCTATGCATCTCACTGTAATTTAAATCAATATACTTACAAAGAAAACTTCTGACAGTGAAGTACAACTTCACTGGCTGGTCATATAAAGCATTCACTGCAATACTCTTGATGTAATCAGATATTTTGTTCAGTTTTATAAAATGAGATCAAAATAAGTGCACTTCAGCTGAAAACAGTGAACCTTTTCTTAATCCTTTGAAGGCAGTACTGTATTGCTCTTTTGTACAGGCAGAAGTGATGACCTTGCTGCAGCCCCTTGCCGTGGAATAGGGCCCCTCTGCACTGTCAGTAGAAATATGTATGTTTGGATCCAGAGGTCCCACGTTTAGTTCTTACTGTTGATAATTTATCTTTGCTTGCCATGGTACAGATGACTACTTCCATACCTCAAGATGAATGTAGGGAGACTCTTTTAAATTTCAAAGCAAACAAAACTGGACAACATTTGTTTTTAAATAGTTGATTCTTATGAAAGCCATGAAAACCAATAGGCATTTTAAGAGGAAGAGCAAAATCTATATAAGAATAGCCCAGGAAAGAACCACATATTTTACCAGTTCACAGGTAGCAGCATATTAAATGTCTACATTAGAAAAATCTACAAGACATCCACTAGGGCATCAGTACAGTATGTTTAGGAGATGTATATGCTACAAAACATCTCAAAGTCAGCACATTACCTACATGGAAAGGCCAAGCCCCGTAACTATGAAATACCCAAGAAAGTAAAAGATAGGACGAAAATCTCTAAAATCAACAGTTAGAGTTATTTAATTCCTGGAATTTATGTTCTATAGAATTTTACAAGAGTCTGAGGTTGGTGGAAAGAAGCATAATGAATAGTCAAGCTGTTGTTTAATAAGTATTTTTAGCCAAAGCACTCTCCAGAAGAGTTATATTCCCATATTACAACACCTAGCTTGATTAAGGCACCTAAACATAAATGTCTGGGCTTCTTAAGAAGCCTCAAGATATAAAAGACATCTATGGGTGTAGCAAATATGGCAGAAAAGTAGAGGAAAGCAGAAAACTTTCTGAAATGGCATGTGGAAGACATGTAAGACACCTCAAATAACATTTAATAGATATTAAGTTACATCTAGAATCTGTATATCCTATGGGATGCTAGATATAACAGAGAAATGTAATTGAGTCCTGTATGTCCAGCTGTACTTGTTGATTAAATAAAGGGAAAAAATATTATGCAAAACATATAAACAATTAAAAGATCCTTATTGACTTATTGCTGGAACAAGTGGAATGACTTCCTCAGATTTCAACAGGAATTAAGCCAGGCTTTAACATAGTTGAATAAATAGTAAGTAGCATAATTGATTCACTGGTCTCCTTGAGCCATGCACAATGTCCAGATGAGAACTGGCTTTCCACACTTCTCTCTGCTTAAAAGTTTAAAAAGTTGTACCATGCTTTTAATATTGTCATTTTTGTTGTGTGACACAGATGCTTGATATTCAGAATTTAGCCTGCTGTGTGGTGTGGTTGAGCACTCCGAGTGGGATGACCAAGCAAGCACAGGAAAGTGAACTGAGCTCTTAATCTTTCAAGCAGAGTAAATGCAGCAAGTTAAGGAGACAAGAGAATTTGAGTGGCTTTTTCTAGCTTTTAGCTGTACAGAGAGCTCAGAGACATGATATTATGAACAGAAGGCTGATACAGGATATACCATATAGTCGTTCCCCAGGCAGCTGCATAATCGTGACATCTGAAAAAAGTTTCCAGGCAGTTTAATTTAAATTTCTGAGGTTTCTAAATGGCTTTGAGATAATGTTTATTGCTAGTATCTAAAAACTGAGCTGGCTCTTTGTCCTCTTTAACAAAAGGTTTACAGGCATATATACCATCCGTGGTACACTCTGATAAAAGGCTTGTGGTTAGGAGCAAAAATAAAGCCTCCATATTCCTGTCCTGGTGGCTAAACTGGGCCAGGTAGAACCCTCTGAAGGTGGGACAAGAAGGTAATTGCTCCAGGAAAAGCATGGTTTGTTAGTTAGGATGAGGCAGAGATGATTACAAATAAGTAGTTTGCCTGTGGAGAATTTGCATTTTAGAGACCAGCAGAAATTAACAGTGCCAGGGTAGGTCAGAAGAAATGCTGAATTCAGTCAGATTGGGGATCCATCTTGTACAGTTTACTGTCTCTTCTATATTGATTCAACAAAGACAAGTTGACAAGGGATAAAAACGGATAAAAAGCAAGTAGCTATCACACCTTTCACAGGATGTGTGAGAGCTTGGGGTAGAGAGAGAAGAATATATACGGTTCTGTCTCTGCTTGTTTAATGAAAAATCCACAGAGTACAATAAACCTCATTTCCATGAAATTATCATATGGGTAAGGCTTTGTACGATCTAAGAAAGGCACTTTGTTTGAACACGTAGGGTATCAAAATCCTCATTTGAAATCTTTAATTAACTTTTCCCACTCTTCATTATCAATCACTTATTTCAACTATTCATAGCCTCAATAAGCTTCCTCTGGCGGCTAAGAGATAAGAAATTTAAAAAATAAAGTGTCAAAGTCAGTGTTGCTTTTATTTGTATTGCATTTACATTTGACCAGAATGCTTTGGGGTTTTCTATTAGAGATTCAACTGAACAGAGAACTGAAGCTGATTTTGCTATATGCTTCCTGGGGATGAAGAATATGAATGTTCACATGTGGTCTCTGAATGAAAGCTCGATAAGCATGCATAGACCAAGATTTTAATGTCATATAATGCACACAAAATTTCTCTGGGTATTGTTTTAACAGATACACATGAAATCTCTCAGGGTGTTCTATTAACAGATGCAACCTTGGACTGAAATTGAGGAAATGTAGGAACTTATTGGCATATGACTATTGGTGAATTGCAGTACTGTGAATTTTGGTAACTCATGTGCACTCACTTAGTAACTATATATGGTAATCTAAATTACCATTTTCGGATACATAAAACCCCTTGTTCACTGTATTATGTTGCCCATTTCCTTACTTGCTCCATATAAAGAATGGATCTATTATAATTTACAAGTATGCTTTACTAGCTTATGGTGTAGAGATGTAACTATCTCAGTTTTGAAAATTCTGAAGACCCCTTGGAGAACTGAACAAGATTGTAAATGTTATAGTTAGACAACTCCAAATGGCTTGACTTAGTGAAAGTCTGGAAGATTCCAGAAGTCTGATGGAGAAAGTTCCAAGCACAGCAGCTGACCCCAGGTTGTCTGTGAGCTACGAATGTGGAGCAGTCATCAGGAAGATGAACTCAGATCTAGGATATACTGTGAAAAGTATTTCCAGGAGAACCTGAAAAGTGCTAGTACCACTGTAGCATTCATAGGTTACAGCTATACAAATAAATTAAACAAGACCAAGACATGGGGCAATCCTTGATGCATAATCAT
Organism: Hemiprocne comata; assembly: GCA_020745705.1. Taxonomy (NCBI): domain Eukaryota; kingdom Metazoa; phylum Chordata; class Aves; order Apodiformes; family Apodidae; genus Hemiprocne; species Hemiprocne comata. The sequence continues at coordinate 90,225,908 of CM036588.1, forward strand.
CCCGACTTTAAATTACTAGTATGCATGTTTTTGGATTAGGCCAGTTAGCACTTTCCCATGTGGTGTCTGGTCATGGGTCAGGGACCAATGTGGGCTGGGAAGCATTAACAGGACAGTGCTGAAAACCATGTGAGTAAGTGCATTTACCTGTGTAGATGTGAGCCATGCCACAGCAGCTGACCTCCTTTACATACAGTGTATTTATGAATACAGGTCTCAGTGAAATTAATTAATTAATTAATTTATATTAAATGCTTCTGAACATCCACAGTTAGTAAAGATGCATTCAGACAGTCTACAGAGAAAAGATGCTGGAAAAGGCAAGGAATTTGAGAATTTAATTTGCAAAAGAGACTAGAGGAGCTTGGCTTGTTTATCTTTACAAGAAGCTTGCCTAAAAATAGCACACATCAGAGAAGTAAAAGTTACCTTTTCAATGAAGAATAACATTTGCATAGCACAAATAAGGTATAGTGGCCATTATTATAAGTTTTACTGAAGGTGGAAATCATGCAAAGGTTTTTTCTGCTCTCTGCAGGAGTGAATGCTCATTTGAAGCAGGTTCACATTTAGAGTAGTGGACAGAAAATAAACTTCAGGTAAAAAATGGTAAGATTATGGATGAGATTACACAGTTTGGTACTTGCAGTAAGTGTCTGGATTAAATTAACTTTTAGTTCTCAGCTCTGTGTTGCTGGATATTAAAGCAATTGGTCACTATATGAATTTTTAAGGCTAATTTTTGAGGCAAAATGTCAAATAATCTTCCACATTCAGACTCAGACCAGTCAGCTTAAATTTTGATGACTATAAAATACATAGTTCTTTCTGTAAATATGATTTTAAAATTCTGCTTCAGGGTAAGCTATTTTCTTGTTTTACCAACTGCTGAGAGTTTACTGTTCACCAAGTAAAATACACCAAGAATTTCACAACTGGTAATTTCTCTACACAACATAAAAGTATCTTTATAAAATCTCTTCCCTTTCAGTTCTGATTTTTGACCTACCATTGATTTTGATCTACAATGCACCAGGGATTATGCATTATTGCAATGGGATTAAAAGTAATTTTTAATTTAATGTCTTTACCATGGTCTTCTCTACCCTTAGGTTTTCAAACACTGTCCATGACCAGGAAGTTCAATAATTTCTACATTTATTTTTAATTAAATAAAAGAGATTTTGTGATAGTCACTTTACTCTAGGGTCTTGAAACTTAGGATAAACCCTATAGTACTATGAGATGTGCAACAGAATTGTTAAAGCAGGAAGTCCAGTGGTCTTGCAGGCATGTGAATTAGCTATTGGTAGATCACATTTAGCCTTGGCAAATTTATTAGAACAGATGAATTTTCAGATCAAACTCAGATCTAGGTCATGAGATTCAAGAAAACCTGTTTGCCTTGAAGGAAAGCTCAGTTGAATCTGTTTCTTACGGACCTGGTGTTGGAATGAAAGGACAATTTTAGCAAAGCAATAAATGAGCACAGTTTTTTTTATTCAGATGAACAACGTACAGTTCTAGTCACAATTACCAAACGTGCTTATTGTTAGAAAACAGAGACTGAATGAATCCCTTGTTTATGGAAAATTGGCACATACAGTGTATAGCTCATGACATAATTTATAGAGTTTGCTGTAGAGTCCTGGTAATTATTACTGAACTATTCATTATTGATCTCATTTGGAATGTTAATTAATTTAAATCCAGCTTGTTGAAATGTAAAAACAACCACAAAAAAATCTATTGTTTTCAGGCAATTCTGAACTCACTGAAGCCAATGGATACGTTCCCACTAATGTGAAGAAATACTAGATCTATCTGATCCATCTGAATGTGGCTCCATAGTTGTTTTTAGGCCTGCTCAGTTACTGTTTAACTCCATGATGCCTTTAGTAGTTTATATGTGACATGGTATATGGCAGCATCCCTAGGTCTAACCCATCTATGGGTATCAAAGCTTGAGCCAAAAGAAACATGTTGAAATATGTGGTTGCTGTCAAAAGGGTCTTAGTCCAAGAGCTATGGACAATGTAACTAGGATCTGGAGAATATCTCCATTTTCCAATCACCTCGAAGATTAAAATCTGTAGATAAGACATTAGCCTTGGTGACTTCTACATTGCAGTGAAGTGCAAATGGAGCATGTGGGTGAAAATACTCTGTAGCTGCCCCAAAGGGGTGGTGAATGTGTATGTTTTTCTGTGGACCTGGAGAATGTGATAAGTCTAGCAGTGCAGTGATAAGTGATGGTCTTTTCTTTTTAATTTTAAGAGTTTGTATCATCCTTGGATGTATAATGAGAAAGGTTTGAAGTAAGTGTCCGGAGATGGTAAAGTGTCAGGAGCAATGTAAAATATCAGTGAGTGTAATACCTTGTTGTTAGACCCTGCTTTCTTTTTGTTGCTGGAAAGAAAATATGTTGGAAAAGAAAAAAATTGTAATTTAAGAAAAGACCTACAAAAGTGGTATGAGTACTAGAAAATATTATTTGCAGTAAAAAACTTTAAAAAAAATCTCCATGCATTTAGCTTGCTCAAGAGGTATTTAAGAGGCACTTAATTGCAAATACAAAGTGCCTACACAAGGATTGGAGATCTTTTAGAAGAAGGATCTTTGACTCTGCAGACACAGGCAGTAAAATCTACTCTCAACAAATGAAAATCAACGCTAAAACAACTTAGGCTGAAAATAATGTGCATATTTTTAAATCAAGAGTGTGCTTAACTATCAGGGCAGATTGCCAATGGACATGTAAATTTTTTCTTTCTTCATGTTGTCAAGTAAGATGGCACATGTCCAAACATACATGCTAATTCAAGTTGCATGTAGCTGGCACTGGACATGGAAATTGCTGAATGAGGTTTTATGAGTTGTTATACACAGAACGGCAGATCCTGTTGTGCTTTTTGCCCTTAACACTAATACTCTGAGAATAAGCTTTTTTCATAATCTGGATTATAAAATTAGTCATATTTAAAACATTTGTCATGGTATTCTAGCTGTATAATGCCAGAATTTCAGTTGCCAAATAGAAAAAAGGTAAGTAGCACGAATTCTTTTCCCTTCTAACTTTCTCTGTGTAGTTGGGTCAGCACTAAAGTATTTGAGAGTTTTTCAGTGCAGTGAAAAAAACAGTTGTCAGACTTTGGACATCTCTTCTGAGGAGTATATTTTTATATTCTCTCCCTACCAGGATGTTCGGTGTCCTTTTCTTGGGGGCAATTTTTATTTCTGATGGTGTTTTCGGTTTGTTGTTGTGTTGTTTTTGTTTGTTTGTTGGTTGGTTTTGGGTTTTTTTCTGTTTTTTTTTTGTTTGTTTTTGTTTTAATGGAAATGTGGAAAAAAGGTTTTCTTAGTGAGGAGTTGTTTTGAGGGCTTTTGATTCTCTTTTAGCATTCATGTTGCTTAACACTGGTGCAAGGAATAGCTTGTGGCTTATGTTGTGCATGCTGAAGAAAGTAGTTAGGTTTCTAAAAGCCTCATTTTTGGCCTTAAATTTCATCATCTTGGATTACTTCCTTCTCAGGAAAACCTGACGCTGCTACCAGATTGCCTGCACAATAAATTGTGACTAGGTATGACTGGGATACACCAGATCAGATTTGTCATAATAGATCAAAGCAACTTTTCAGAAAAGGACCTGCGGACAAGAAGTTGAATTTAAATTGGGAGTGGGCCTTGTGGATCTGAAGCCAATAGTGTATGGAGATGCACTAGAAAGAGCATAGCCAGGCAGTGCAGGGAGGTGGTTATTCTCTGTTATCTGTCTGGCATTTGTGAGTACTATGTCCAGCTTGGAGCTGCCTACTATGAGAAAGATACTGAAGGAGCAAGAGGCTGAGTAAGCTTAGTTTGATCTACTTAGAGAAGGGAAAAGCATGGAAACTGCTGTGTTTAGCTGAAGTAAGTGGATGGTTACAGAGAAGTTGGAATTAAATTTCTTGGAGAGGTTCATATGGTGAAAGGATGAGACTCAACAGTTAAAAATTGCAAAAGGGAAATACTGTCTACTGATAAGAAAATAAAAATCACCATGAGGGATGGTCAAAGACTCAACTAGGTAGCTCAGAAGGGTTTTGAAATCTCTGTCCTTGGAGATACAAAAATTTGATTGGACAAGGGCTGAGCAACTGACTTAACTTTGGAGCAGGATGAGCTTTGACTCGGCATTGCGCTAGATGATCCTCTGAGGTCTCTTCTAGCTTAAATAATTCTACAATTCTAATTACAGCAATGTCCAAAAATAATCATAAGGCTTTTGAGTGGCTGAAATCTTCACAGGGCTGGAGCATGTGCAGAAACAGCTTGGTCTGGCCCATAAAATGCCATTTAGATATAGTTATGGGCAAGGAGTAGGAAGTCCATTATATTAAAGCAAACTGTTAACATGTTATCTAATTTGGTTTTCATCACAAAACATTATGTAGACCTTTTCATTCCTGACCTTCAGCTATGGTGTATCCTAAACAAAGGAATCAAGACCTCGAACTTCTTTAGGTAGTCTATGGAAAGGTAAGGAAAAGCCTGGGGGACATATCTGATGTTTCCAGTGGCCTGCACTGTTGAAATGACATGTAGCATTCTTTAGTAGCTGAATTTCTGTAAGCACTGAAACACTATGACCATTTATATTGAACGCTGAATCACTGAAGTCTAAATGAGAAATGACAAAAGCATGAATAACTGTGGCCAGGTCATTGCCTTCCAGGAAATACTCTTCTTTCTGGCTGGAAAGAAAGCTTTACTGTTTGATGTTGTTATGTAAGCCCTGAGCATCAGTGAATAATTTAATGTGCTTTCATAGATTTAAGGCCTCAGTTAACATCATATCAAGTATGTTGAACTGCTATTGGCAGTTTTCCTCACATAATGTTTTGGTTTTTTAGAATAGCATCTGATATTCCTTTGACAATATTAAGAAAAATATTAGAAAATCCATCACAGTGGTGAGCTTGTTCCTGTAGTTAACCATCCTCATTTTTATCATCTACACTTCAATTTCAAATTTCAACTTGCCCAGCTTTACCTTTATGACACTGGTTCTTTTATGCTTTTCTTTGTTACATCAAAGAGCCTGACTGTATTCATAATAGTCTTTCTGAAGGTACTTCCTCTAGTCTTTTCTCAATCTTCTTTCAAGAAGTCTTTCAATAGATTACTATTTCTACAGTTCTCAATTTCTTAGCTGTTTTCTGAACACTCTTTTGTGTCCAGTTCTGGGCCCCTCAGTTCAAGAAGGACAGGGATCTGCTTGAAAGAGTCCAGCGCAGAGCCACAAAGATGATTAAGGGAGTGGAACATCTCCCTTATGAGGAAAGGCTGAGGGAGCTGGGTCTCTTTAGCTTGGAAAAAAGGAGGCTGAGGGGTGACCTCATCAATGTTTACAAATATGTAAGGGGTGAGTGTCAGGGAGATGGAGTTAGGCTCTTCTCAGTGATGACCAGTGATAGGACAAGGGGTAATGGGTGTAAATTGGAGCATAGGAGGTTCAAGGTGAATATCAGAAAAAACTTCTTTACTGTAAGAGTGACAGAGCACTGGAACAGGCTGCCCAGAGAGGTTGTGGAGTCTCCTTCTCTGGAGACATTCAAAACCCGTCTGGACAAGTTCCTGTGTGATGAGCTATGAATTGCCAAAATTAGCTTAGGGCAACAGTGGAATATACAGACTAGCAGAGATGTGCTCTAGGTGACCCTGCTCTGGCAGGGGGGGTTGGACTAGATGATCTTTCGAGGTCCCTTCCAACCCCTAGGATTCTATGATTCTATGATTCTATGACTCTTCAACTTTAAAAATGTTTGAATAATCTAGTCGTTTTAACCCACTACCAGTCTTGCTTCACTCACTATCATGTGTTTGCAGAATTAAAATAGCTCCCTCACAGGAGTAAAGTGTCTGGAATATCCTTTTTTTTCCCAAGCAAGAATAATTTCATCCATTTATTATAACATTTTAATAGGAACTTATGTTGGATCGTTTATCTCAATTATTTTTTGAGTCACTGGTTACTGGGTTAGAGTCCCTCATTCTGTAAGTGCAGAGTTTTTCTCCCTGTTCCTTAATGGCACTGAATTCTATGTAAAGAAACAAAAAAAATTATGAAGGCAGCTGTCCAAATAATTCAGCTAGTTTGGACTTCAACATCCTGTCCATCTCATTCACTACCATTCCCAAAAAACATATGCAAAGTTTCAAGGTATTTTTATAAACAATTACTTCACAGGGACTTTGAGATCCTTACTGAAGAGGCTGATTGGTGTCCTCCATACTCTGGATCCAGGTAGAACCTCATTAAAATCAAATCCTTTTAGTGGCTATTGCTCACTGGCAACTACGTGCTGAGGCTTATCAGTCATTGATATTAAATTCACTACATGTTAATTCATGTAGCAGGTGTTACTCGTGTTGTATTGCATGATGCCAATATTTTCACAGAATGACATGCAGTCCAAAGTTTTTACAAAAGTCTAAGGCAATGCTACTGTGGTGTGATGGAGTGAGGACTTTCTTAAACCAGCACTGGACAAGCTGGCTTCAGAGGAAAAAGCAGTATGGTATGGTATGGTACCTTGGCTAGTCAGTCCTTCTGAAAGGAAAGCTGATCAGCATGGATGGGGAGTTGAACCTGTCTGTGCAGCTCTGGTGCTGGAGTGTCTTCAGATGACACATTATCAACTCATCTGGAATTAGGGATATGTAAGAATGTAATATCTGCTCATGATCTTTATCAACCAAAATTTTAATACTATCAAAGCTAGAGAAATTGGAAAGAGCTGGGGTTTTTTATTTGTTTGGGGTTTTTTTGTTGTTTTTCACACAGCCACTTTGGTTGATTAAATTCTGAGCAAGAATTTCTAGGATTTTTGCTGAGACTGAAGAGTGACCAACTAACCTGGTTTTAGCTGTATCATTCTGCTTTAAAATTTGCTGTATAATCTTAGCTATTTTGAGGCTTCTTGGTATTTTTTGAATGTATGTATGAATGTATGTAGATACAATCTTTATTATACATTAATATCTGTGAGGGACAAATTTCCTTAAGCAGCATTTATATGACACTCTGATGCAAGTTCACTAGGCCTCCTGATTCAGAAATGCTTATCCTAAGTAAATATTATCTAACTTCTTCCTAGGCTTATTAATAGCCTAGAAATTGCTTCCCTGTCCTCATATGGTATGAATGCAGCACTCTGCTTCTTTCCAAATATAGAGATACAGTATTTATTAAAAACTTCTGTTCTTCCCGTATCATCGTTGACAATTTTACAATCTTCATTTGGTAATGGGCCTTTATATAATTCATTTTGTTCTCAGTCCCCTTTCAAATTTTTTAAAATGTCTTTATCTCTGCTAGTCTGTATATTCCACTGTTGCCCTAAGCTAATTTTGGCAATTCATAGCTCTAATATTGTTAACTATTTCACTTTTTTTTCCACCAATTATACTTTCTTTAAAATTTTCTGTTCTTGTCCTTGCCAGTGAATGAAGACAAACTTTTAGCTAATCTTGTTTCGGTTGTTTCTATTCTGAATTATGGCACTGGGAAACTCCGGAGCGCTTTTTTTTTTTTTTCCTAATCAGCATTTTTTCTTCTAATAATTTTTTTTTTCCTTAGTTTCTTCAGATTTTAAATATAAACTAGATTGGAGCATTATGCGTTTTCTTTAGATATCAGTCTTTGGGGCAGTATTTGTTCTTATTGACTATAAGGCCATGATCCTCAGTTTCTAGGCAACTGCTCACCCCAACACCATGGTTATTCAGCTTTATCTGGCACAATGAAGTCCAAAATTTTGTTACCTTTTCTTGCTGTAATTTCTCGTGCTTTGCAAAACATCATGCATAATTCTAGGGATTCTGAAGAAGCTTCCCTACCAGCTGCATGAGACCATCAGCCTGCATTTCTCAAATTCAAGTCCCTGTAACAGCATGATTTCTCTTCTTGCACATAATCAACAGATACTTAGGAAGAAACTCATCCTCATAACTCAGAGGACGATTCCCGGCAGTGACCAGTTCTCTTTGCTGAGCTGTGTTAACTAGCACATTGATCTATGTGCCCTCATGATCCTTGGGTTTTGAATCACCAATAAACAGATAACAGTACATGTAACAGAGAGTCCAGATTCTTTCCTTTTTATCCACTCTACCATTATAAACTAAAGTGTAACAGTTTTTATGTGCCAGTTATGTGATGAATCTCAACAAGTTGTGACAATGCTGGTTACATCAAATTTCTTCATTATCAAGTGTTTCAAATTCTTGAACTTCAACTCCAATCCAGTATGTAAATGTTCAAAATATTTTCTTTACATTCATAGGTACTTACATATTCTTTATTTTGGTGACCAGTCCTTGTGTATTCTGTTCAGTTTCAGAATTAATGATTTATATTGTTAGTTTCCCAATAGAAAAACCAATACCTGCATCTTCTCTCTCTCTGCACTTTTCCAACCTTGCATATATATAAGATACTGATCATCTAGATGATATAATTCTCTCTCCCACTAGACTTCGCTGAACAGTACACAATGCCAATAAAGTACCCACTGTCTGACCTTCAACATGTTCTTTCAGCTGTGTGGATCTCTGGAAATATAACCTGGTCTTACAGTCTGTTATACATGGTTATTTTCAAGTCCTGGACAGTAATTAATATTTAACACTTTCTGAAAATATTCAAGGTTTTTTAATATTTTCACTTACAGCAGAAAACACTCCAACCTGTCTGTGTATTAGTCAAGATATTATTTTTTTCATTGTTCTTCCTGGGGTTCATTGGTAAGGAAACTATTTTCTCATTTGGCAAAAGAACCTTTTTCTGTGGAGTCCTTTGCCACACTCCAAAATAATTACCACAGATATGCCCTAGTGATTTCAATTCCTTTCTTCCATACTGATGTAACCAAATGTTTCAGAAGATGACACTTGATTCCCTTTCACCATTTGGTCAAAAACCTAGAGATCTCTCTCTTCTGTATCTATTGCCTTGAGTTCTGTCATGTACCCATGTCTTACATGGAATCTGTTATAATGACTTCCAAACAGACTTGTCAAATCCGTACTTCTTTCTATATATGTTGCACAGTGCTGAAAACTAGGCATCTGGGTCAAGTACTTTTCTCTCCATTGTGCATATCCTGCTAGCCTCAGTGATCACAAAACAGATCATGGGGGGAGTTCTCTCATTATCTGCATCTTAAATCATATTTAGAACCAAGTCTAAAGATTAAATTACCCTATTTTTCCTGCTGCCAAGCTCAGGACCTTGCCTTCAAGCACAAGATCCATTGCACGTGCCTGGATTTCTTTTGTTTCCTTTCTGAGTGCTTCACTCACTCTTTTTACAAATGGAGTTATTTTTTTCAAAGCTCAGCATCTGTACTTGTCCTCAGTGCATTTTACTTTCATTGGAGTAACTCTTTGAAATGAACTTATGCCTGTGCAAGTAGATTTGGAAGGCACTATGATAATTCTAGCCTATATACAGTATTTCACAACTGGAATTGAGGATGCTTATTTTTGTTGATTTTAGGAGGAGCTTGTTGAACTGTTTGGAAGTTTCTTAGTCAGAAATCAAAGAAAAGTATCAGTATGACTTTCTTGAAAGAATATAGTCTACACTACATTGAATTTTACAGAAGTAGTCTGCTTGCAATATACTTGTTGCTACTCGCAACACAGAGTTCTAAAGATATTATCTGAAATGAGGACCCCAAACCAGTTTTAACACTGAGAGAATGTGACTTACCACAAATAGTAATAATTTATTAAAAGAGGGAAATGGAAATCAATGGTTATGTTGCAATAAAGCACAGAAGATGGCACTGTAGACTAGATCCTTAAAATGTTCTAGTTCTCCTACTTTACAGTAATCACTAATGTTACAAAACCACAAGAAGATTCTATTATTTCTCATTTCTAAGCCTCTATTTACACAGAAGTGAATATCACTATTACATACTTTTAAAATATGCAGTCCTGAAAAGTAGTGTTAGCAATTCTGAAACTCGGTGAAGATCTGGCATGATGGTTGTTACTGCTTGTTGAAGCTGAACAGTTATACTTAAGAGGCAGTAACTCTTTTACATAAATAAATGTTATATAAATATTCTTATGATGTACAGTAATAATTTTTTGACTGACCAGGTCAATCTGAAAATTACTACAGTTTATTTTAGCTGCATTATTAGCTCTACAAAAGAATGACTAATGGCTTCGTTGGGAATTACAGTCTGCTTCAGTAATATTATTGATAAATATTAATCTAGAATAGGTTGCTATTGAACCAGATAATGAAAGCAGATTCTTTAGTATGATATTAAAAGTTAATTTCCTGAAGGTATGGAGGACAAAGTTTGGAGCTATAAAATCACCTAATGGAAGTAACCCCTATAATAATAGACATAGTGCATTCAATTGAAATAGCTTGATTAAAACAACCACTGAATTTCAATGGATATAAGACTTAAATACTGTATTTTTTGCTGCCTCTTTTTCTTAAAGTGTCCTTGAATTGCATACTGTCAGTGACAGGTAGAACTTTCAAAAATATAAATCCACATTCTGTGAGGGGTAAGTGTATATATGTGTATAGTCCAAAGATAGGGAAGGTTGAGGAGTGTATTGGGTCCTCTTGGTTTTTTGCCTTAAACTGACTTCCTAGTCTTTAAAAACCCTCAGCTTATGATGGTGAACCTGAAAATTTTCACCACATCCATGGTAAAAAACAAAGGCGGACAAATACTGGCAAAAGTAATTCCTTATTTTTTAATTGATTCCAATCCCACGTAAATGTCATGACATAGAACATTGCAAAAACTGCTGAACCACAGCATTTCCATGTCCTGTTTCTCCCTGACATGCACTCCTGTGCCACCCTCCAGCCTGTGCAGCCAGTATCTCCAGCCTGTATTTTGCCACAGGAGATTTATTATGTCTGCCAGTTCTTTGGCATGCCCCCACTGATTTGGCTGTTTAGTGGTGTGGGTAGTAGTCACATCACTTTAAGCTCACCTTCTTGTTCATGATTCATTAATGCTTTTTGTCCTGAAGATCACAGGTTTCACTTTCCCAGATGAAATATGGATGACACAAGCATTGCCAGGTAATGGAAAGCAGATCTGCTCTCAAAATTTTCTCTGAAAGTTGAGGTGAAGAGTCTGAGAACCTAAACATTGGAGCATTTCCAAGGGTATAATAAAACCCAAGAGAAAACAAAAGTTTTGGAAGTACTTGGCACCCTCCACTATTGAAAGTCTGCTAATTTTCTGCATGAGGTGGTGTATTTATTGCTAACTATCTGTCAGACTGCAGCATAAAAATATCAGCCATAATTACATTCATGCTACCAGTCATGACATTAAAGTTAACCTGAAAAACACTAATTTTCTTATGCTGCCTTATGTAACCAGAACTTAGATGCAGCGATGGTTCACTGTCAGGTTTTATTCTACTGTGTTTCAGTGCAGATTGTTACTTGACAGCTGTGAAAATGTTGGCTTGCCCTTTGTCTTACAAAGGAAAGTATTAGAAGAACCTGACATTTGTCAAATGAAACTGTTATCAGTATGACCTATTTTTAGGTACCTTTTGAAACCTTATGATAAGTACCTGAAAACTAATGATCCTTCTGTTTCAGGAGAGAACTTTTAGGAACGGGTTATTTGAAAAGATTGACACAGAGCCAGAATGATCCTGGCAGTGAGTTGTGATAAGTTGTAAGCTTAAGGGTCTATAGAATGCTTTATTTTTTTAGGAACAGTATTTGGAAACCAAAACAGTGTTGTGTAGCATGTTGACGACTGAGAGCATCGTGTTACTGTGAGGAGCATCTTGACCCACAAATAATTTAGCTAAGTTTCTTGATGAAGCAAACTGGAAGTATATGACATGGTTGATGGTGGTCCTGGAGTCAGAGAGGGATACCTTGTTGCTACGCTGCAAATATCTGAGATGCATATCAATTGCAGGGAAGCAGGCCAAGGAACCTGATTTCTGGGATCCAATGATGCTCATGTACAGAGCATGTTACTTTTGGCAAGTCTGAATTTGCTTTTGACAAAAGACAAAGATTCTCTCCTGTTTTACTTCCTCATAGAGGAATGTTTCTCCTCATAAAAAGTTGCTAATTTGAGTTGAAGAAGCTACACAAAACCAGCAGACTACCACTTTAGAATTTACAGATACACCCACAATTTACAAAGAGTTAGAGATTGTCCATAAATTGAAGAAAAGATTGAAGTGGTCTCACATTTGTGATGAGTAAGGTTTGTGATTGTGTCCATTCACTATCTACAAGACAGAAGGCAACAAGCTTCTGAAATACCTAGGTACACATTTCCATCCTGATAGGTGTGTTTTTCAGGAATAGATCACAGGTAATAAGTCCATCATGATGTGACTCAAAGTTTCTCATATATTTAGGCAAGATTCACCTCTGGTGTCAAGCCTGATAACATAGCTTCCTAGGGAGCAATAAAGTCATGGGGCAGTTGGAATTTTGGAGGAAATGTATAGGAAGGAGATGGATAGAGACATTTGGTTTCACCTGGCTGAGGATTGCCCAGATGTAAAGTTAAGATTGGTGTTAGAATTTGGGTTACGGTTAAGACAGAGACAAAGCTCCTGCTGGGTGGGACTGAGAAAGGGACTTAAAGGAAGGGTTAGATTGCAAGAAAGAATTCTCCCTGGAGAAGCCTGTCGCTTGGGTGTGCTCTTTTGGTTCTGGCATGGTTTTGGTAGTGGGGGATGGGCCCCAGGAAGGGCTCCTGTAAGAAGCTACTAAAAGCTCCCCCAGCTCAGGTGGCCAAGGCCAGGTCGTTAGAAAGACAATAGATGTGGCGCCGAGATTAACACATGAAAGAGCTAATATAAGACCTGAGAAGAGAGCAAGCAACGGAGAAAGAGATGAGCTGGAGAGATGAAAGGTAGTGCCGGGGTGAAGATCCCGAGGTTGGTGAGGAAGAGGGGAAGAAGGTGCGCCCGAAGTTCCCCTGCAATCTTTGGCAAGATGGCAGGCTGTCTCCCTGCATTCATTGAGGTGAAACATTCCTTGAAAGTCCCAGGAGAGGGAATGTGGACTTGGTGCCAGTGGGCTTGGATCATGCAGCCATGGAGAACCCTGTGCCAGGGGAGGTGACTGTTCCTGAAGCAGACTGTGACTCTGTGGGAAACCCATGCTGCAGCTACTTGCTCCTGACCTTGTGGGAAGGACTCATGAAGGAGAGGTTTGTGGAGGAGTCTCTCTGATGGGAGGGACCCTGTGGGGCAGCAGGGGAGGACTGTAAGGAATCCTCTCCCTGAAGAGGAAGGAGCTGCAGGAACCACCAGACTGAATTGACTCTAAACCCCATCCCCTGTCCCCCTGTGCTGCTGGGGGGAAGAAGGCAGAGAAATTGGGAACAAAGTAATTTGGGCCTGGGAAGAAGGGAGGAGTGGGGATAACGTACGTAAGCACTGCTCTTTGTGTTGTCTGTGTCCTCTGTGCATTTTATTGGTGGTAAATTAAATTATTATTTTTTCCCCAAGTTGAGTCTGTTTTGCCCATGATGTAAAATTATTATTTTTTTCCCAAGTTGAGTCTGTTTTACCCATGACCTTAATTGATGAGTGAACCCTCCTTGTCCTTTGTCTCGACCCATGAGATTCTAGTTGGCCTTTGTCCTCCCCACAGTATGGGTGTGTGTGGGGGGGGGCGGTGAGTGAGCAGCCATGGGGCTGGTTCTTTGTTGCACATTAGGACTAAACCACAACATTGGTTCACAGATGGGGACCTGTGGTAAAGGCCCAGTTGGTGGCTTAGGTTTAGTGATAGGGCTAGGAGACATGCAAAGCCAAGAGCCCCAGATCGAGTGAGGTTGGAAAGAACTTCCAAAGGAAGGTGAAGGATGCAGATCTCACAACACGCTCATTCTCCTATGAGTTCTTCCCTCTTCCTGAAGCCATTCTTACACCCTGTGTCACCTGGGCTGCCAGAATGCAGGGTGTAAGGTGGTGGTTACTGATGCTCTTTATAACAGTTCACAACTCCACTGTTGTCCCCTGGATACTCCAACCCATCCTTTTTACAATGACAACAAGAAGGGAGAGCATAAGGGAGGAAGAAGGTTAGAATGTCCTGTCTACCTCTCTTATATTAGCTAGCTTCTACTAGCTGTCTAATTGGTCTATGCCTTCAGACAGCTCCCTTCTAATCAACAATTCAGACTGAGAAGTAAAATGTAGAAATGCTGAGTTTTTTTAAATGAGCTAGCTCAGGTATGGGAAGAAGTCTAACCACAGCAATAAGGAGTGGGCTAATTTTTTTCTGTGCCTCATATACCTGCTGTATCTGAAAGACTGCAGCAAGTAAATGAACCTTTTTGTATATGTATTCACTTCTGGTTGTTCAAGCAGTGACCCATACTTAGTTGTGATCATTCTTACATCAGGTCTGTTTGCAATCTTAATTTAAAACACAAATGTATCAGCAGATATGTCAGATGAAAGTTCAAATTAATATTTGATCACAATTAATTCATGAAATAGGCACATCACCTTCTCTAGCTCTGATACGATATAGTTTATGCCATCAATATATATCTGATTTTATTGAGTCAAATCACAGAGCATAGAAAAGTCATTTGTCACTGCAGCTGGCACTTTAATCAGTTGGAAAACCAACCAAGAACACTTCCAGCATATGGAGGCTTTATTCGAATAATTACCAAAGTCTGGCCTGAGGTTACAGAGCCCTAAAACTTTTTTGTTCAGCCAGGTAATCTATTTAGGTCCCTGTGTAGATGCAGAAGGTACTTATTCCTCTACAGACAAGTTGGATGCAATAATGTAGGATCCTGTGCCAATAAATGTTACACAGTTGAAATAATTTTTTTCTCTCTCTTTACGTAAAATACTTTATTTGTAAGAACCCTGTTTGTTGTTGTCAACCTTCCAACAAAGCAGCTACTGAAAATTTCAACAGGAGTTTGCTTCAGGAAGTTTTAAGTTGCTATCAGGTTGTCTAAACAGTGAACCTGAAAATGTTAGTGCTGATGACCCAAACTATCTGGGATGCTTGATTTTTTTCCTTCTGCATATAGAAGAATTGTAATTCCTTTAGCTGGGTCATTTGGCTCTATTTGGCTTACCTTGCAGGTGCATAAGTTTGAAGAACAAGGAGTCCTGTCCCCAAACAGTATTTGCTCTGCTGAAGCCATCTCTCATTTGGAGACATGGCATCAGACCATTTCGATATTTCCTACTTCCCTTTTGGGACTTTCTTACTAATAGGATAGCTGAATTCTCAGAGACTAGGGGAACAGTTGATTTTAAATGACAATGATGTAGTTGTAATGATATTGCAAAACTCCATCAGTACCTGAAGAAAAAGCTAGCTCAAAAGTTTATTTGTCTGTTGAACTATTTTCCCATTTAAAAATAAGAAAAAGAATGTTCCACTGGAAACAGGGCTATTTTTATGAAGGTCGTCAATAGAAAATATATAAACTTACTGTTAATTAGAGGTTCTCCCAGCACCAGAATAATTCTGAAGTGGAATCTGACTCCTATTCCAAGTCCTAGTATTGCAGCTATATGGACCTTCTCAGCTTCAAGGCTTTGTTCAGGGAGTTAATGACCTCATTCACAATAATGCTATACCTTCTAACGATGTTCTGGTTTTCTTTTCTGCCAAATCTTTGAATTACACTGTTAGTATTTTAAACCAGAGTTATTGGTCTGGATTCTAGATTTATTTCACTAAAGCAAGAGTAGGATATGTAGATCAAAATTAACAGAAATTACATCCTTGGCTGGATAGTAAATTCTACAGCTGGGTTGAAAAGAAAAACACTAATCACAAGAAGTCATGAGGATAAGCTGCTATTTTTCCACTTTTTGTACACTGGCTTCATAGCTCCTCCAGGAAAATGCTGTGGCATTTAAAAAGACAAATGGACAGGACTGCAGTACAATTTTGTACTTTACCCAAAAGACAGTATCATCAGCAGTGTGCAGCTTGGACTACCTTGCAAGAGAGATTAACTGTGTATTGCCTGGAGGGAGAATGCCATACATTTAATCACTGGCAGCAGTTCCTATTGCTTCTAAATGCTCCTAGCCATCTTTCCAGAATCAGAGCTACCTCAGCTCTGTGTGACCAGGTAATGCAGTACATGGTACATTAGTGATTTATGAGTTGTTTCAAGTTAGGATGGTCCAAGCTGTCAGAGAGTGCAGCTGCTACCATTGGTAGTAGAAATATTTGCCATTGCTGATGGTGGTTTTATTCAGAACAACAACAACAACAACAAAAAGCCTGAGAACCCCTGAACTACATTGAGATGAGAGGAGATAAACATTCCACAGTACTTAATGGTGTTAAGTAGTTTTCATTTGAACTGTGTTGCATTGTAATGCCAGGCTTTGGACCATGTTATGACATGGGTTAGTTAAATTGCCTTTATATGTCACCTACATCACATTCTGCCCAGAGGCTGACTCATACCTCTGTCAGTCAACTGTATAACCTAGATGTAATTAAACTATATGTACCTGTACTACAAACCCACACAGCCTAACTAGCCTTTAGAGAATAAAGATTTCATATCCATTCTGTGCAACTTGTTGCAGTTCTAATCTGTCATTATGGTCAGAAGTTTATCTAACATCCCATATCTCATTTATTAAATATTAACCTATTTGGATCATAGCCACTTCTGGTGGGAATTAAAGCAGTCAATCATCTTTAAAACATCTTTAAAATATTTTTATGCATATTGAAAGACTTATCAACCTGTGCAGCTTCAGAGTGCTATTTAATTTCATCGAAAATACCTGTTTCAGGTGTTCTTACCTGTGATTAGCCATTCCAACCTGTCTGTTCAGTGCTGATGTAATGTTTGTATGATTGGGCTGTGAATCAAGTTAGGAGCTGATGGAACTGAAAAGAAAAAAAAGAAGAAAATAAACCCAAAAACCTCTCACAAAGAATTAAACCAACAGGGAAGGTACAGGTGAAAGGAAACAAAGTATTTGACCTGGGAAAGCTAGCACTTCTACCAAGAAAAAGCATATAGGAAAAGAATATCTATTATATTTTCTTGACATATTGAATTTTTCAGGCTTTTCTCTTTCTTTCACTGGGTATAATTTTTATAACTCTCATATTGTGGGAAGCTCAAATGATGACACAGTTCTCTAGACATTCCTCCACAAATTATGCATAGAGCAGTTTACCTCCTCTTTCTTAAGTATCACACCCCAGTCTATACATCCAAGAATAACTTAATTATTATAAGAGCACCAGTTGACTTAGTACTAAGTTTGTAACATGCAGATTCTTGTCCATGGGCTCTGATCTACAATGCCTTTTTTCACTTGCTGTTTGGGCATTTCTCTATCCTAAGAAAGCATTTTGCAGTTTATTTAATTTCATTTTTTTGAATGCTTTTCAAGCATTTATCAATTTGTCTAAATATGATTATAACCCTCTTCCCCAGAGTATTCACAAACCATCCAATCTTGTGTAATGTGCAACTTAGTATTGTTGCTGGGTGACAAGTTTTAATTCAGTCTTTTCCCCCAGTTTTTTCAGAAGTGAAGCACTAGCAGGCATGACTTGATTCTGTGGAGCATTTCAGTTCTGACAGGGAGCTGATGGTTCCACTGAAGCTTCTCCTGCCACTTTCCCATATGAGTCACATACCTCCAAATGCAGAGCTCTTGCAGAGACAATACTGCCTCTTCCCTGCTCCCTGGGATGCACACAGAATTTATTGCTGTTCTGTGAGCTCTGGTTGACTTTTGAAAGTCTGTAATTATCTCCACCAAGAATAGTATTAGCTTTAGAAAACCTCCTTCAGCCTATCCTTTGTCTGCTGCCAGCTGCTATAGATCTGTCTGTCCCTCTGAATTAAATTAGCACATCCAAAAACAATGTCTCTGATGTGATTGACAAAAATTCTGCCATTGCTCATAAGGGAAATTGGAAAACAGCTAACAGCAGCCTTCAGTGAGCGTATCTGCAAGACATGGAGACTGTACCAGATTCTCAGCTGTTATATATTGTTATTACTCGCTGAATATAAATATAATTGAGCTATCCTAATGTTAAATTGGTTGATAACCTGTCCTGGAACATCATTAAATATATCAAGGCTAAAGTAATTGGTCCACCAAGAAGTAGTAATATAGTGGTTTACTTTTACCATGGGCTACTCAAATGCATTACACAACTTTAATTGTGTTCTTATGTAACCCTCATATCTCTGTCAGCTACATACCTCTTCTGTCATACACAATTAGGCAGTGAAGTCAGCTGGGTTCAGTTTCTGGGACTGTCTTCAAAACGTTCAACATAGTTAACACCAGTTTTAGCATCCACCTCCAGTCTTGGCAAACTATTTTGCAGCTTGAATCATGGTGCGTTAGCAGTACATTTGCAATTACAAACAAATATTTTAAACAGCAGGATTAAATTAAGGATAAATTTTAATGTGCAGAAAACAGTAAAATATTAGCTTTAGAAATCTGAGACATAGAGACATGGTTGCTTAGGATGCACTGTCAGTAGTGCTGGATCATCAGTGGCGATAGCTGGGCTCTGCTAGACAAGTGTAATGTGAGTTAGCTGTCCTGGCAGTGTAAAGGATGCAGGCTGAACAGACCATTCTCTCATTCCTAAGGCATGGAGAGTTTGGGAAGGCTTCACTGCCTATCACAGTTCTTCATTTCTGAGTAAGAAACAAACCAATTTTGACTGCAGGTTTCTAACCTCAAAGGCACTCATCTGTTTCTACTTTATGGTAGACACTTCCATCTGCAGCCCAGACCAGTAGAACATCATTGTTGAGCTTCCCCACAGGGGCACAGGTGGGATCTCTTCAGCAGTCCTGCAGGGGTATGCCTTGTTAAGTGTGTGAGGCTCTCAGGAAATGCACTAGCTGGACCTTGAATTGAAAAACTCCAGACCCAAATCAATACTGGTGACCACCTGTGACGGACGGCATGTGTGAAGCTTTCTCTCGAACAACCTGGGGTCCTTGAGAAGAGCCTGCCTGGGAGGGTGTGTCTGCCGCATGTCTGTGCAGGTGCTGGAGAGAGAAAGCTTTCCTCTGACCTCCATATGGGTCAGTCTCTTTTGCTGAAGGGACTTCCAGGGGATTCTGCCTGGAAAACCCCTGTCCAGACAACAAGCCCACCAATGAAAACACAGTGCTCAATAGAACTTTACGATTGGCCAACCTGTGTGGCACGGTGAGAAATGCCCAATGATTGGTCGACAGCAAGAAATTCACACCATAAAAGAAGGAGGGACACTGGGTCCAATGCTTCACCTGGGATTGGCTACCTTCCTTTCCTGATCAGACTATTGGTCTACCTGCCTTCAGAATATCGGACTACCACCCTCTCTGCTCCTGGACACTGGCCTCTGCCTCCTCCTAGGACTGACCTACCACCCCTCTGCTCCTGGACCATCAGGACACCACTGGATCCTTGGGTGGTGACTTTACTATCGACTCTCCTTTCTTTTCTTACTTCTCTCTCTCTAATTGAAGTTAAAGACCCTTCTAAGATTTATCTCAGGCTATGGTTTCCTTGCTCACCAAAGTTTAATGCCATATTTGTTTTATAAAGTTATGTTGTTGCACCTGGAGCTTTGCTCTCCATACTTTGTCCTTTTGGGATCTGTGAAGAACCATTAGGTTTCCAGCCTTCTGGAATGTGACACCATCCCTCAGCTTTTTTGGATGCCTGATGTAGTGCTTGAGCTCCTTTGGAGCACTCTCTTAATCTCAGCCCACTGCCTAAGAGTGCCTCTACCTCCTTCCCAATGTGGATTGAAGCACTGATCCCACACACTGTGGACTCTTTTCCCTCATCTGTATCTTTGAACATGCAGATACCAACACCATATTCACTCAGCTTTTGAACAAGGAAGGTTTAGTTTATTCTTCTAATAAAATATATCATATTGAGTTATAACTGATAGGTAAATGACACTCAGCCTCTGCCATGATCTCTTGATCCCCAAAAATGTGCCTCCTCAAAGGGCTCCTGTCTGGAGTTTCTGGGGCTCTAAGGAGCTTCAGGTTTTACAGTAAAAATAATTTGATTTTCTTAGAGGGTTAACTTTGGAAAACAACAAGCTGCTTGTCACAGAAAAGGTTGACTTAAGTGGATTGAATCAGGGATTCCCCAGCTGTAGGAGAGACATGCAAAGGGGTTAGGAAATTAGCAGCAAGCTATCTGTTTTAGGTGCTGGGACCCTGAAGGAATATGAGTGCAATCCTCAGAGAAAAGAGAAGCAAGAGCTTCTCTGGGCCTAGAGAAAGCTGCAGGGGTTGCAGTGGGGATTTCTGAGCAAGGAAACTGTGGGCTGTTTTTTATTTAGTTGTTTGGTTTTTTTTATTAAGACAAACAGGACTGAGCAAAAACTGTGTGCAAACAGGATGACTTACATAGAGAATGTATTTGTCTCTGCTCACCAGCTTCTTATTCCAAGAGCTCCTGAATTGTGGCTAGAGGAGGTAATATTGTGAGTTGCATTTCCGTAAAGGTTATTAGATTGTGTAAGTGCATCAACAGTTGCTTTTTGGGGATAGAAGACATTGTGAAGAGTGTTAGGGGAATGTTCAACATGGCATGTGCAATTTCTGGCTCATTTCAGATGCACTGCTTTTTTATTATAGGATTAGGTGAAAATGAAAGACATCATATTTTCATGTAACAAGACATTTTAAGTTTGAGAAAAAGAGGTGAATCCCTTCTAAGCTGATCAAATAATAACTTTTGCTGCCGATGAGCAGGAGCAGAAGATTTAGAAAGTAATGAGCTGTATCACATCCCATTTTCTATCTCCTTTCTCATGTGCTGCAAGGAAGCATTACAGATGCTAAAAGAAAAGTAACAATCATTTGTGCAACAGTGCAGGCCTGTTTAGATCCTACTTGAATAATTCTTTATATTTTCTTCCTGTTAGTATCCCGGTGATGTAATGCCACTCCTCGTGCTCTAAATACCTTATTTTAATCACTATGGAAAGAGTTGGTGAGAGCAATCACCTCTCCTATCTCATGTGATCTTAGTCACCTGCAATAGTCTCTCTGGCTTGTATCATTAATGAAATCTCACTGTTAGAAAATGAGGAAAAATTGACTAGAACAGAAATTTTCAAAATGCTCTGAGAAGGAAAGTTTTAACTCTTGTGCTTTGTTGTGGTGAAAGCAAGAAGACAGAGGCCAAAGCTCAGAAATGAGAGCACGTGGAAACTCCCAGCAGAGCAGGTGTGCTAAGTAGGTGATGAGAGCTGCACTGCTGGCACCAACATGCAGCAAAAGGGTTCATCACCCAGTCGTGTCCTGTATGAAATCCAATAACCTGCTGGGTCAGGCTGCTTAATATTTATGCAGTTGAATTATGCGTGCTGTTTGTTTGGCAATTCACAGGTTTGGGTATAGAGTAAGTACACAGTATCAGTGTCCAAAGTGTTTGGGTTTAAACTTCTGGCATGACATTTTCTATATTCCAAGAGTCTTCTGTAATTTAATGGTATATCTATTTATTTCCCTTATCTCCTAATGGTGAAAAACCAGCTTTTATCCAGGTGGTCAAGGATTGTGGGAGGAAGCAATGTATTTTATAACCTTGCTTCATCTACCTGGAAAAAAATAGGCATGCTTTCAGGCCCACAATTTCTTCTTCATGCCAACATATATGTGTGTTTATATATATACACACACACATATACACGTACATCGTGTATATGTATGTGTATATGTATATATATGTATATTTTTATTTAATTCTTTGTAAGATTCTCAGTTTACTGGCAGATGACCCTCTCCTGTTTGTGCCCTTGAAGCATGTACATATTTTAAGAAAGATGCTCCTCTGCAGCTCTGCTTCATGCTTTGCTGAAGGACTTGGTCTATATTTCTTCATAAGCATCCCCTACCTAGTTGGTCTTTTCATTGTCTAAATGGTAGGCTGGATGCTTTTATGATTATTGAAGGAAAGAAATGTCTCTGGTAGATGAAAAATGTTATTATTTTTCTACTTAGCATATATTGAAAGAATTTAAAACTTGCAATTGTTTAGAAAATAATATATTTTGTTCTGAGAAGATAAAATATTTTGTCCTAATATAAAAATTAAATGCAAAAATATT
This sequence comes from Hemiprocne comata, assembly GCA_020745705.1. Taxonomy (NCBI): domain Eukaryota; kingdom Metazoa; phylum Chordata; class Aves; order Apodiformes; family Apodidae; genus Hemiprocne; species Hemiprocne comata. Next base: position 90,248,067 of record CM036588.1, read on the forward strand.
CTGTAAGACGAGCATTTATGATTTATTCCATCTATGGTTAAGAACACTGATGGCCTTGGAAAAGTTGACCAGCGTAACAAGAAACTGACACCATTTGTTCATTAAAAATCAATACACTGGGAAAAAAAATACAGATTTCAAATATCTTAAATAGGCAAAGTTGAAAATAGAGCTCTGTGTGTTGCAAATTTTTCATTACCAAAGCCCCAGTGTTTCTTCTTACATTGTATTTTTTGCCTGACACTGGAAAACACAGGGAAAGGCTTACCCTGATGAGGAAAGTGGTCAGATCTGGGGGATGCACCACTGCAAGGCACTGGGGATCAGAAAAGGCTGTGCTCTTCTACTGGCTTACAGTACCACAATTCTGTTAGGAAAATGCATCTTCACTGGGGCACTGGGGAGACACATTCTGTTAATAAGGGCTTGACCTACTCTAGTTATTATAGTCTAGCGTTTTTACTGCTTCCTTTTAATCTCACTTTCTCTAACAGAAATTTTCAACTTTTCAGAGATTAAAACACTTCAAGTCTGAATTGTGTTTCTGTACTTTGCTTACTACACATGAGATTTAACATTTCTGTCCCTGTGAACAGAGACTTTTAACAGGATAATGGTAACAGTGGAGTTGTCTTTATACCACAGATTGAAATGCTGGGCTGTGGGAACCTCTTTGTACAAGCCATGGGATTTCCTTTGGGACATCAAAGGATATCTGTTTATCATAAAGCATTTTTTAATATTATAAAGGAGCTTAATGAAGAAATTTGAGTGTTCATTTTCAGCAAAACATAAAGACCAGCCAGGGGCCCTGTTTTCAGTGCTGTATACTTACGCTATTTGGAAGACATCAGATGTGATACCGACAGAAAACAGAGCAAAGCAGCTGGTGGAAATCCCAACCAAAGTCTCCCTAGAGCTGCTGGAGAAGGAGGAGGCCATCTGCCCCTAAAGAGGCTTTGTGTTCCTCTGACTTCTTCCATGTTCTTGGGTCTGCTCTGACAGTGAAAGTCATTCTTAGCAAATAAACTAGAAGTGTATGGGCAAAAAAATCATCCATTTCTGAACCTAACTTGAACCATTTGATATATTTATTGATCTGGGTTCATGTCCTGCTTCCTTGTAAATGTGGAAAGACAGCTTGAAAGAAGAAATCGGTAAACAGTGGGGTAGGAAAAGAGACTTGGAGAAGAGGCAAAGTCTAATTGTAAAAAAGAAGGAATGCAGTACAAACTGCTACGTTATCTACAGGCCACCCATTTGTGCCAGCCAATTTTTTAATGAATACCACATGCTTCCTTTTAGCCAGTAGGAAAAGTCTTTATTTTTAATTGAATTATACTCAGAGGATGTAAGAAGAAAAGGGGAGTGAGGTGAAGAAGGAACATGGCTTTAGGTTACAGGGGGAATATGCTCAGAAACAGAGCTTTATATATTCCCCACACACATTCTGAAACATTTGGAAAACCTCAAATGCTACTACATTCTCACATCTGTATCATAAACAGTTACTAAACACCTTATTGCCACTAGTATTACATTGTCACTGACAGCTACCTGTATTCTCTGTATGAAAATGCAGCAGCTCTGGCTACACATGCAGCTGTTATGCTGGGTTGGATCTGGCCTCTAAGAAAATGGCATGTGGGAATCCACACTTATAGATTAAGGCTTTGCAAACCCGTTGAGATACTCCCAGTGGCCTATGGTATGGACTAACAGGCTGTTGGCGCTTGTAATGGCTGGAAATTATAACTGCCAACATTTAAATAGTTTTTAATTGAATATTGCTTATTTGGATTGCTCCTGGTTCTGTGTCATTTCTTAGTGGAGACATTGCAGAGGCAAGTTTTGCCTTGAAGATTTGTATTTGATGTAAAATACAAGTGTACATTGCATCCCCATTAGAAGAATTTTTCCCCAGCTTATTTCATGTGTCTTTTCATCACTACTATTGTTTTCTGATGGTGAATTTTTTTTAAAATGGTGTACATTTCCCAGTTTCAAAACAAAACCAAAATTTTCTTTCATTATTTCATGAGGAAACCAACTTTCTCCTGCAATAAAACTGTAACACAGAAATGCCATCATCATTGAAGAGACGCTTTTCAGTCTACGTTATTTTCATTAATGATTCTGTAGAGGGCACCATTAATATACCAAGAAACTCTGGTAGAAGAGTGAAAAATCAGCTGACTTGGAAAAAATTACTGTAGCTATAATTTGAATGAATCGGCAGCTACATGCAGAAAATAAAACTAAGGATACACAGAAGTACATAGAATATTGTAAGTTAAAAATTTAAATACTTCAAAAGCATTCTGCAATTAATTTTAGTTTGACAAATTTTGTGTTTGTGCTATAGAAAAGAGGTTGGCTGGATAGGAAACAATTAAACAAATAGGAAGAGTCACTAAAAGGTAGGGAGTAGAGCCAGTAGAGCAGGATCAGAGTCAGGGAGCCAAATGTGTCTGTGGCCAGAATGAATATCTTTAGGGAGAGGCAGTGAGTAGCCAGCTGGCACAGGGAGAGGAGTATCCAGCAGAAGCTAGATAGTACACTTAAAGCTCTACCTTCAAAATTTCTGTCTCTGTCATTATACTTCTGCTTTTGTCAAACGCTTCATCACAATTCATGTGTTAATAGCAAATGTACCTTTTCAGTATTTGTCTGGTTTTGCTAGGTTTAAAAAAAAAAAAAAAAAACACAACATGAAAAAACCAAAAACTTTTGTATTAACTGCATTAATTTATGAGGTGTGAGCTTTCTTAATGTGCAGAGTGGGAGACAGGGGACTATTCCAACATTGACCCAGAACAGAATCTCCTACCTCATAGTAATAGTAATTATGATTATTAAGAAAAAACAGACTCTAAGGTCAGTTTTTAGTTGTATTATGACATAATAGGTGTATAAATCATGGAGAAACTGACATAGCAAAACTACCTCCTTACTATACAAAGTACTTCACATTTTTGGTTTCATGCCATATATTGTTTGCAATCAGAAACCTACTCATTTTTGTACATTTCACAAAGCTGTGACAGACACACTCACATTATTTTACAAAAGTGCAATAGACATATCAAATATGGGACAGAATATATAAAATGTATTTTTTCACCTTCAGAGATATAAAATGGATTTTTAATTTAATGTCTAGAAATTAAAAAAAAATGGCACTTGTGAGTATAAGATATTTCACTTTGCAGAGTGTCTTTGATTTTACTTGGACTTATTTCTAAAGAGTCAGTAGTTTAATATGTTGTGACTCTGATTTCATTTATATTGATGATAATTGAATTTCAAGAAAGCCCTGAAAATATGTGTGTGGGTGTCTGTGTACATATATATAAATTATATATTTTGTTTTTCTAAATGGCTATGTGGTTCGCTTTTCTTAACTGGAATTTTCAGTGTAGCAGACCAAAAATAGTCATGTGAAATTGTTATGGCAATGGTAAAGTTTAGCTTTGAGAAGTATAAACATCATAGTGGTGCATGGAGTAAAAGTCTGAAGAGAATAGAAGAGTGTGTTAATCTTTTGACACTGTAGTGAAAATAGCTGTGCTGCTGGTGGAAACTCCAGTGCTGACAACAGTTGCCAGTAGATTATTTCCTTGCCTTTGCATAATCCTTGCTCTTTGGTTGATTCTTGCACTTTCTCCTCGTTATAAATTTTAAAACCCCAAATTTACATCTAGTATTGCTCTAATTCAAGTCAGTGTGAAAACTCCTATTGTTTTCCATGATTCAAACATTTCTTAGGTCTTTATTGTGAAACTATCTGATTTCAGCTTGCAGAGGTTCATGTGAATCATTTTAACAGGCTTGAGTGGGTTTACGGCCCATAATTTTGATTTGAATAAACCTCAAAGCCCAATGGGAACTTCAGCTAAAATCTTAAGAACTGGATCAAGACTATTCATAATCCATTGTAAACTATATGTCAGCCTGCTTTCCCTGCAAACCTCTTCTAGCATTGTGAGAGGATTTGGAAAGCTCAGCAAACCTTGAGAAGAATCCAGTTTCTTGGCTTGTGACCAAACCTCAAACCTTAGAAATTGATTTTCTTTCCCTAGCAAAGAGTTCTCCTCACCCTGCAGTCATGTTCACGGCAATTCTTCGCTTTTCTGTGCATGTCTCCTGTGCTGCTCTGAAGTGAGAAAAACTCTTCCTCCAGTTACAGAAAACTACCTCCTTACCCTTAGATATTTTCCCTAGACCAGTCTCCAAAAAAAGAACAGACTGTGAGGACAAAATTTTAGAAGTCTAATGGGTATAAATCTCACCATAAAGTTGCTTTATTTTAATTTTTATTTCTTACTTTTATCTCTTCATATATCACTTCTGATGACTAAAATTGCTTTCAAGGTAGACTATATTTTTGTGTTCCTGTAGTCCAAAACACAATCTGCAGTCCTGTGTGAGGTCTCTGGCACCTCTGCAATGTAAGTAAATTACAATAATAATAATAATAGCCTCTCATACAATTTATGTGTGCTATAGCTATGGAGTAAACTTTTCATGAATAAAGTTTCTTGGTGCCAGAAAAGATTTTGTTGGTCAGGAGTCCCGCTCTGACTCTAACAGTTCACAATTGTATGAGCAACTCCTCATGCCAGCCACCCCTCTTTGGGGTTGTAAATTCTCCTCTTTGAACCTTATAAATCCATTGACCTCTATAACTTGGGACTTTGCATCAGAATAAACAACCCACCTGCTAATGAATTTATTGAAACAAAGCATACTTTTTGCTGACATGACCCCACATTTTTTCAAATGCTGGCTCTTAGAAATCTTTAGGGAAAGTAATTTGCTTAAAAAAAGTGCTTTTCTAAACTAATTCCTTGGCTTTATTCAAACATTTAAAAAATATGTTGAAATGCTGTATGAAATAGTGCCAAAAAAATGAATAATAGTGGATATTATATTTAAATGTTCATCTGTAACTACATGTCTCTAAATTTAAAATTTATGTTTTGTGAGGGGTTTTTTCAGGGAGGAATGCATTATATTTTAAAAAGAAATTAATGACTTTCAGTAAATGTAGAGATGGCTGGCAACTCTGCTTTGTGTGTAGTAATAAAAATGGTTTATTGGACTAACGTAGTTAAACACAGGAGCCAAATTACACTCAGGCTCAACTTCATATCTTGTGTGACTCTGGGGGCATCATTTGCTGACCTGGATTCCTCCCCTTCTCCAATTCTATGTCTTTTTCTGCCTGAAAGCAAAGTTTAGATGAACCAAAGTAAATATCTTTTCCTTCATTTAGCTATATTTATTTTCCATTAGCTCCCTTAAAGCAGCACCACTAATGTCCCCAGAGCTCCCAAATCCATTTATTTTCTATCTACTACCTGCTGACCCAAAGCAGAAGCTAATTTACCCCAGAAGGTTTAATTCCTGTCAACTGCAGTATCAGGGGCATATCAGAGCCACTGTGTGTAGGTGAGGATCAATAGGCTCAGGAGGTATAGAAAGGACATGACTTCACGAAAACAGGGTTTGGAGTCTGATCATGAAGAATCCAGAGAGACTTGGTATCTGGGTTTGGCAGGAGAGCTTGTTTTGGAATAAAACAGGATATCCCACAAGGAAAAAGGGAAACTATTGTAAAAAATGAACTGCAGATTAGTAGTTTTCTCTTTTAACTCACAGTTCTATTAAGAAGTAGACTGCATAGTCAGGGAAGGGTTTCCAAGGTTCTGAAAGACTGAAAACCTAATTTTCAAAGCATGCCTTAGCATCTAGAAGTTTCTTTTCCCCAGTGTCTTTCATGGAAACTCAATCCATATGTACAGGCACTACACTTTATGGACTCTAGACTGAACACCCATTTAATGTCAAATGTGACAGAAGGTAGTCAGAAAGATCCAAATCTGTATAGGTTATTCATAAAAGTGTAAAGCCATGCCCAAAGGAATAATTATTTAAAACACTTGCCATGATTCTGAGTTGTTATGTAAGAATAGGATTTTAGTCTGGAATTTTTGTGCTGTGATCCCTGATTAAATTTTTTGGTGAAGTTTTGAGTCAGTTTATATTTCTACAGTCTCAAATGTGGCTTGTCCTCATTAAAAAACATTCCTATACTTTCATTATACTAATTTAAGAGGACTAGTGACCACCTGACCTTCTTATATGGCACTAAACTTTACTTATTCTAAAGCCACAGATTTTTCATAAGCTAAAGCATTTCTGTACCAGGGAAAATAAACTGTATATTACAGACACAGAAGAGGATAGTAATTTTTGAACTATTACTTTTGCAGGAAAATGAATATGTAAAACAGACATAGAGAGTCCCAACAGACAAACCACACTGCATGGGAAAGAGAAAGCAACTTGAATGGTCTTTGAAAACCTTGGATTTTGAAAAAGATTCCTTCATGATGCAAAATAAAGACATCTGCATTGCCCTTGAAATAAGCATGGGACAAGAGCAAGGCACACACCAGATGGGTATCTAAGAAACAGGATTCCCTGTACTGATTTTTTTTTAATCTGGATGGATATAATTTGTCTAGAGTCCCCTCTTAACAGTGAAGCTTTCTTAGCAGAAGGCAGAAAAAAGCACAGTGCCTTGAATGTAAGCCAGACAATGGTATGTTCACAGATAAATTATTTCTAGCAGTTTAAAGTGACTCTTTCAAGCTTGAAAGATGACTTTTGCACATGCTACAAATGCCAGGTAAACTAGTCAACCCGTTTTCTCCAAGGCCAAGGTAAAAAGGATTACTAGGAGTATGTACATACTGTTGGATGGTGAAGCAAACAGACTACTCTGATCATCCAGCTCAATTCAAATATACTCAAGATCCAGACATTAGAGATCAGAACATCATCATGAGAAAAGCTGAACCATCCCTGAAATCATCAAATGTTTTTTTCTCCACATACTATGGTTCAGCCAACATCTCAGCTTCTCTTCAGTTGGCTGAGCACCTGGGTCCCATAACCCTTACATCCAGCTGTCTGGTGAAATTCTATCATAAAGTCCATATTCTTTGTGTGTGGACACTAGCATGGACTTACTGCACCTAAGTTTAGACTTTCAAGTGAGGCACCTAAGCCATGAAAATAAATACCTTTGACACCTCAGTGTCAAAGGAGGGTTGTACATTCTTTGCATATGCCCACCTATCTTTATGTATTTCGCAAGTTTTTTGAGTAACTACATGATTAGAACAACGATTAAAGGTAGAAGGGTTGAATCCAGATAAAGAACTGGACAGTGGTAGCCAAGAGGAAGACTTAGCAATGATATGCTGGGGTGTAAACTGGCTTGCATCTAAATGATCTTCCTCATTTTACATTTAAATTTGCTCCCTATGCAAAGAGTTTGTATGCTCACTCTGTGTGTGCTAACCTGCTTCCTCATTCACAGTCTCTCAATAAATTGTGACTCCCTCACCCAGTTTCTGTATTAGATAAAAGGGTTGAGATCTCAAACATTATTCAGTCCTTACATATGATTTTCTCATGAAAACAGGAGGGCAGACAGAGGAAAGAGGTGCAGTAAATTTTTCACCTAACGAATAGGTTACAACATGAACTTGCAATTTGCTTGACACCAGACAATTTGTTAATGAAAGAAACATTATAGGTTACCATCTTGGCAAACCTTCATATAGATCTCAGCCCCTTCATACATACCAAAGTCAAGCAGTCATGAGTGAATGGACTGAAATTAGTTAAGTGCTCCTTATCTTTAAAAAACAGACATTCCATAACTACATATCAACTTTGTGCAATTCTAGTATACTTATCCAAATGGTGAGAATGCAAAAGTATTTTTCTAATTTTATCAAAATTGGTACCAAAACACCGGTTCAGTGGGAAGGGGAATTGTCTGTGTTACAGAAAAGAGGAAGGTCAGAAAATATCTGATATTTCATTTACCAACGAGAAAGTGTTAGCAGGAATGTGCTCGGCAATTATTATCTTTTTTTTCCATGTATGTTTCACTAACCACCCACTCATGCACACATACAGACCTACCCCCTAACATTTAGATTTATCTTAATCAAAAACTGAAAAGCTTTTTGTCAAGCTTTTGGTCCTTAACTCTTACCATTCAAAAAGCCACTTCTCTCCTGAAAAGAAAATAACTTTGATTAAAATATTTTAACCAGTCAAAATGGTGTCCAAATGAAAACTGTATTCAGGCTTTAGTAAATCATAGGAAAGAAATAGATATGCTTTGATGTCACATTCATGCTCCAAGGAGAGAGGATTAGCCGTGTATAAGCATTAGAAAACTTCTGCTGCTGCCACTGTCTTCTGCTCTCAACTGTAAGACATTTAAAATTATGACTGTGACCAGGGGTGGGAGACTGACAGGTACAGGATCTTAAATCCATGTAAAATTGGGTGATGTTTGAGGTTCCCTTGTAACCCTGCATGAGAGACAGGCAGCTGGTGAAGGATTTGAACCTTTGTAAGAAGTGGTTCTAAACTATTTTAAAACTGAAAGCTGCTTTGAATCCTTAAAGGAATTTGAACTATTGTGTGGCACTGAACTCTTTAATAGTGTAGTAATTTAAACTGCTTTAAGAGTTTAACATATAGTTCATAAAAAAAAAAAAAAGTCATATCATAGAACTTCAAAGGAGAAGAGGTGGGTGTACAATGCAAAGCAGTTCATGCCACAGCGTTACACTGGCCATCAAACTACTGGAAGGATTTGGAGTGACCATTTTTGGTCTGTCTTCATGTGAAAATGATGGCACTTAGATCATTGGATTGTTTTGAGAGGCTCTTCATTCCGATTTATATTGGTGGACCTGTGTGTGGCATTTGACATGACTGATGACAGAAGCCTGTTGTGTTTGTGAGGGAAGTGGCTGGATGTTGCTTCAGTTATTTCTCTGAGTCTGAATACAGAATTGTGACTTACTTCTGCCTCCCCCAAGCAAAATCATAGTTTCAAGAGCTAAGTGCTCTCCTTTGCTGTTACAGATTTGGTAACTGGATGGAAATGCACGTGTTTCAGCCTGAATCTGATAAGGATGAAGAGCTTGTGGACTGGAGGAAGGAACCATTTGAAGGACTCAGCATCATTTCAGTTTGACAACAAAATCCAGGGGACTTGATGGAAAACTGGGAAGAATTTGCTCGAACCAAAGCAGTTTGTGGAAACAAGAATTCAAACCCAGCATATAACTCACTCCTGGTGAATATGCAGATCTAATCTGTACTAGGTATTCTTGCTGGTTCATATTTGCAGCATGAGCAACACAAACCATCTTCCAAACACCTCCTGCACAAGCTGGGCTCTGTGGGCAGCATCCTAATTCAAGGCCAGCTCTCATACAGGCGTTTGCAGTCTGAGGTCTTGCATGCATGGATGTATTTTGCCTGGGGGAGAATGAAGTGATTAATATACTTTATAAAGTGCAGTAGCTAGTTCTCCCAGGTAACAGGACACTCAGAGCAAAATGTCAGACACAGGCGATCTACTGAACACAAGTTAACAAGATCTTGAACAATTTTCTGCAGAGAAGTATGATGAACCCATTATAAGGAATTATGTGGGTCCTCTGTGGGCTCTCAGTGTTTTAACTGTGTCATTATTTGTCATATTTACAGTATATGACAAATGAGCTAAGGGGAGAAGAACCTGGATTGGAAAGAGATTAGATCATCTGTGATGAAAAACTCCCAATGCTGAGGCTTTACACCAAAGGAAAAGTAGTAATCATGCCTTACATAAAGCATATGTAAGCTTTGCTGCTATCTTGAAAATATGCCCCACTTCAGGACATTCTTACTCTTTCTTCTACAGCTTTCCCAGCTCCTTCAGGTTGAGGCAAAGATGCATTTTCCTTCTTCTTTTGTTCTTCCCTGCAGGAAACATCACATGCAGAAACATGAGCAAACTGTGGTTTCATTGCCTTCTACCCTTTCAGAAATTATGAAGCATCCAACCTATGAGAAGCCATGTTTTAATCACTTGTATGTTCCCTTGACCAAGTTCTTTTTCCAGTATCTCTGTCATTGAACACTGAATACTAATGATGCCTGACTTTATTGTAAGTGTTTCTCCATCTTGTTTTTCTACCCTTCAGGTGCATTTACGCAACACCGATGACACCAGTGTATGCAACATCATAACAGCACAACCCATTTTAGAAAATGTTGTCCTTATGTGGCTCAACTCAGCATTCCAGATTCTGTTTTACAGACACTGTGAATGGATACAAAGGTTAGTGGAGCCGTTAAAATTTGACCTGAACAAAATACATGGCATCATAGCATAGAGTGTAATGTACAATATATGTTTAAGTATTTAAAGTGTATACTAGAGAATGAGACATTTTACTAGCTGGGATCACATCGTTTAACTTGTGGCAATGACCTCTTGCTGTGCAACCTATTTTTTTATGTTCATAGACATTACATGCAAGGAAAAAACATATTACAGGCAGCTCTAACAAGACCCAGGTATTCAATGAAATTAAATTCCTGTTTTCTGTAGCACTCCTTTTACTACTGAATAGCTTCTTTTTATTTCCTTTCTTTTTTTTTTTCCCCTCTCCTGAGCTCCCTTTCTTGCAGAGTTCAGAGCTAAGATACTGATTCCTTCCCTGACACATCCATCCTACACTGATCATAAAGAGCAAGAGGCTGACAGATAATGTCAAACAGCTTTCCATGAGAACTCGGATTATGCAAGTGCAGTTTGATCTCTGCAATGGTTCAGAACCACTCACATGCACATTGTGCACTGGTGCCAAAAGTTTGTCTCCAGGCTACTAGGAGAGATATTTAAGGCACTGTGATGTTTAAACAGAAAAAATGTGTCTTTTATTAATCATATTTGCACAACTGATCAGGAAAATTAATTTCTTATGTTTTCAGAATTAATTTTGTGGAGCAAAGTGAAGTCAGATTAACCTATAGACCTAAGCAAAACTATGGCTTCTTTGTTTCAGGCTGGAGAAAGGCCAAATCACATTATAGCATACTTTACTGGTAAGGTTATATCTTAGGAAAGCCCCAACAGGCTTTGAGGAGAAACCAGTATCTAACAGAGTTAACAGCTGGATATACAGCTCTGTCTTGTACTGGTTCCAGATTCTTACATTATAAACCACACAGCTATCAGTTTTATTGTCACTGTGATTCCAGATAGATGCATGTATCATACAGACACTATGGTAATACTTTTGATGAATGAAAGGGCTGTTTTTCGCTCAGAGAGTCCATGTGCTGAGATGAGGAGAACTTATTCTAGGTAAGACTGTTGGAATACATCAACTTCTATTTTTCCCTTGTGCATCACTTGCTTTTCTGTAGTTTTGTTTGTTTGTTTTTTGTGGTTTGTTTTGTTTTTTCATTCTCTAGGAGTTTTGGTTGCTCTATTCCACCATTTTTCAATGTCATTAATCTGAATTTATTGCATATAAATTTTATCCAGAGATACAGTTTCTAGCTAACAGTTCATTGCCTACTATATTGAAAATAACTGGGGCAAAATTTTAAAATACGGTGACCTTTTTAGCTAGGATCTATTTAGTTACCAAACCATTTTTTCATGTTTTTTTAAAAGGTGTTGAGGAACTTCAGTGCCTACTGAAGTTAGTGGGAATTTGCCTGCTCAGCATGTCTGAAAAGTGGACTTTAATTAACATTTTATTGATTTTTAAACTATCTACATGTTCAGACAGTAGCATAATATTCTAATGACTCTAGTTCTCTGACCATTTTCAATTGCACTAGAAAAATAACAGCAAGCAGATGGTGTGATAAGGAAGTTGTTGCTTTTAAAGCAAATGCATACTCTACATCTCTTTTAACCCTAATTATGTTTCATTGCTTAAATAAAATTGTTTTACGTATGGTATCCAAACAAGATGACATTTAAGAACTTCAACATGAATGTTTTTACTACGTTTTCCAGTCAGAATGGCACAGCAAACCTATGTCTTAATTGCCAAGTACAACCCTTCCATCTTACAGTCATCTGCCCCGTTTCAGAAAAAGGCAGAGAAATAGGTGTTTCCTGCATGTCCTGCCAGTCTCAATGATATCAAAGGCATGGAGTTTATATCCAGTGAGGTCTATGTGAAACCAGTGAAGCCAATGCCTTAATTTCCTTAAAAATTAGAAATCTATGTAATTTTATTTTTGCTTATAGAGTAGAAGAGAAACCTCAAAATCTTTTTTCAAGTGTCATCACATAGTATTAAGCTTCCTTTACACAAAATACCCATCTGATGGTTTGAATAACATATTCAGGGACTAAAACAAATCTGAAGTTTGGGGTCCATCCTGGACCAATGACATTGGTCCATTTTAGTTACATTTTATTTAGGAACATCTCCTTCCTCTGCATATCAGTACAATTCTACCTAGCCCCATTTTGCTAAGCCTCATTTCAAGTAATGTGGAAGCAATGTTGTGGATGTAGTAGGCATATGTATATCATACAATTTAATTTTCCAACTGACAGAATCACAGAATTGTCACAGTTGGAAAAGACCTCTAAGATCACCAAGTCCAAACATCAACCCAACTATTGCAAGGTTCACAGTTAATCAGAAATAGGTGGAACTATGGCGTTTGAATCCAGATTATTATTTCGAACATCTGGAAGTCTGAATATATTGTCTTTCAGTTATCCCATATCTAATTCTAGGAAGGTTTGATCCCACAAAACTTCGAATGCCGCTCACTTGCAATGAAATCAGGGGCTAGCAGTTGGTTGGGAACCCTCATTTTTACCTTGCCCTTGAGATTCAGCCAAATTACTTGCAATGAAAGTCCATTTCCAAAAGAAAAAAACAACCCTCCAGCCATCCATTTTGATGAATATTTTTCATACCCAAGTAATAAAAGCATCAGGCTTAAGTATCAGACTTAAAGCTGTCAAGTTACTGGCCAAAAGAGATGTTAGTTTCACATAATCTAATGTATACATTTAGGCAGTTTCATGGTTCACTCAGTTCCTCCAGTTTCTTTTTCATTTGGGATCTATTCCAGCCTCTGTAACTGAGACTCAGACCCTTTATTTGGCCGTAAAGTCTCCACAGCATCATAGTCTGTGTTGTGCTGAACCTCAGGATGCTGATGTCAGTCTGGGTGATCCAGGAAGAAAAAGCTCTAAAGCTCTAAAGGTACAGTGGCCTTTTAAGGCCCATAAATTGGCTGTAGGAAACAGCTCAAAAAGGTATTATTAATAAGTCTGAAAGCCTCCCTTCTCAGCATTTTCAAACAAGCATAAACAGGAATTCTGCCTTATTTCTCAGCATTATGAAACATAAACAGCTCTGAACTGTAAAAATAACTAAATCTATCTTTTCTTTCCTTCTCCAGAGTGCCTCCAAACCCTTCTGTTCATTTTCTACATGCTGTCATAGACGTATTTTTATATTTCTTTGTAATTTCTTTGTCTTAGCACTGTGGATAAGAGAAATGATCCAGTTACCTTGAGTAGAGGATTTCCAATAAAAATTTGTAAAGAAATGGTTGTCTCTCTCTTTTTCCTTTCTTTTTTTTCCTTCCATGTTGTTGATCAGGAAAGAAATGTTAACACTGACTGACATGAACATTTTTATATGTAAATAGAGGCAGAGCAAGAGAAAAAAAAAATTATATTGTTTCCTGCAAAAACCATTACTGGATCAGATGTACTAGTAGTTGTAACTGGCTTCTGGTTGGCCAGAAGTCTGGCTAAAGTTTTACTTAGATCACTCTGTCAGAGCAGCATGGGATTCGTCCAAAACAGGACATTAAGGAATTTGGTCCCAGAACTCTCAGGGGATCAGAAACACTGATGGGAAAGGCTACACTTGTAGGCTTCCAGCTCTTCCACCCCCAGGCAGCTGAGCTCCCCTTCCTCTGGCCACTCCTGTGCCTTAGAGGGTTTTGGAAAAGATTCTTCCATTAGGAGAAGAGTTAGTGCAGAAAATAAATGCTGTCTTTAGTTTCAAACTACATTAACATCTGGTTACATCTGAACATGATTGCTGAATGGAATATTGCATGTTTCTTGGCACTACATTTTTCTTGTCCCCAGTGCTTTCTCCTCCTCGCCGCTCACTGACTGATCCCTTGATGCACAGATAAATGCAAGTACAGTTTATCATATTTGGACTTTTATGCCAGTATTACGGGGTAAGGAATGAGCATTTTCATGTATGAGTCAATGGATCTGAACATTTTGAAGAGTTATTCTGGCATTTTTCCTCTTTCTGTGGTAGTCTTCTGTCCAGATGCCTGTCCAGCAGAATGCCTTCTTTACTGGCTTTTTCCTCCATATGCTGCTCTTCTGTGAGACTTGCAAAATGCTCAGAAAGGAGATTTTAGTGGATGTGGCACATGTGATGTCAAAGTTTATTTTTTCTGATTATTTATTAACAGAATGAATTTGTATATACATTTTTATATTAATGTAACTTTCTATTAATTTAATTTATTAAGTAAGAAAGCCATTGTTGTCAACGGTACATTAAATAATTTCATACAATTATTTATACTTTTATAATTAATTTTCCACATGGACCAAAACAATTCAAGAATTTTTATGAAGTGACTCAACTTGTGGACATTTTTTCTCTGTACTTTGACAGTTTTACTTGGTCATTCCAAGAGAAGCCTTAAAGTCTTGCTCTTAAACCTAAATTTTGGAAATGGTACTGCAATGAAGAAAGGAGCAATCCAAGGGAAACATTCTAGAAATCTGTTTAAAACACCTTGCTGAAATGAAAAACCTCATCTACCAAGAGTTGAATAGTCCTTACTCTCCTCTTGTAATGAAGCTGTAATTAATGTTTCAAGACCAATTTGCATAATTTAAGCTCTTTTCAAGACCTGGTAAGAAAGATAGCTCCATTCCTCTATAACAGTGATAAAACAGACCAGTGCCCTGTGGACATTCTCTTCTATTCCCACATGCGTGAAAAACAAAGTCCTGGTACTCAAAGTACTTGTAGAGGAAGCCCGCAAGAAGGCTATTCTGTGGCTAAAGCTTTCCTGTCTTCCAGGGAGCTTGTCTGACTATTTTCCCTAAAAATTTTCCCTGTTAGGTCGGTTTCCAGACTCTGGAGAGTCCAAGGTTGTTGACTAACTTTTGAAAAGGAAAAAAAGGGGTTTTTTTCCATTATAGATTTCAAATTCTCTTTCCATGAGAAATGCCAACATTTTTATAAATTCCATTTTAGAAAGAAACTTGCTTTCAAGTTTCAGACTTTCCTAAGGAAAGAGAATTCCAGTTCTTGCTCTTATCTGATTTGGAGTCTGTTTATCCACAGAAAAATTCTTGACTTCATTTTAACTCAAGATTGCTATCTATTTTGGGGACCTGTGCAGCATCTTCTCTGCCTCTCTGCAGTTTAACAAAAATAAGAGATGGTAACTCAAGCTCACATTTCTTACTTTTATGTAATAAAGAAGAAGTGTTTAAATTGATGCTGAGTTTCTACCTTTTTGTTTGGAGCACAATTATTTCCTGCAATAAGTACATATTTGAGGCATAGGGAAATAACTTGATTCTAAGATAAAACCAATAGCCATCACACACAGCAGCTAAGAGAGAATCTTAACAGGCAGAAGGAGGTTAATGCACAGAATGTAATGAATTCTCTTATAGGCAGTTTTAAGTAGGCTGCAGTGAGGGGTTGTATACTCTAGCTGTAAATACTAGGTTGGGTGATTGAAATTCCTGCTGTAAGTGCTCTCTATATAAATGTTTAGTTACTTATCAGGAGAATGAAAAAGGTCTGCTTTTTTGGTGGCATTTGAAATAAAAAGCAGCTGCCCGATGTTCCCAGAGCTGCCTTCCACCAGACAGCTTATAACCACGACCTCTGTTCTGCAAGGCTCAGAACTTTTTGAATCCTCAAGGGCATCCAGAAATTAAATTTGCTAGTTACTGTGTACTTGGAAAGTGTCGTGGGCCGAGATGGATAAAGCATACAGATAAAATGCTTTGTATTTTTCCCTACCTGCTTACTCTTCTATTTGTCATACAAGATCTTTTAAAACTGTGGTAGAACAAGTGTTTTAATTAGTGTAATTTGAATGTACTTTCTCAAAGGAGAAGTATGCTCACAAACTGCTTTGGGTGCTTTTATAATTTGTCAGGCTCATAAATTAAATACAATAAATTAAGCACAGGGGTTTTTTTTATTATTTTTTATATTTTTAATCATTGCTGTACAGTCAATGTTCTGCACAGATATCCTCTGCTGTGAGACTGAGCCTCAGTACATGGAAACCAGGGGAAAATTTGGCTGTGTGTGCATTAGAGTGAATACCATCTGTATGTCTTTGATGAACACAGAGGAAGAATGATTTTGCAGGTATTTTCACTGAACTGCCATTGGGATAAATATATTGTATAGATCTTACCACACACTTGCACTCAACAATCAGCTGGAAAATTTAGGACTCCAGTTGTGCTGGGCATTTTGGGGGAGACCATCCTTGATCAAAAAAAGTAGGTGCTAAATTAGCAAACCAAACTTCAGTTAGTCTGTTACTCTCTGTGCTCTATTTAGTTTTCTCATCCCTGAGCCCCCTCTGCTTTTTCTGCATTCCAGCCCTCATTCTCTACAGAGGAATAACTTTGGTTTGCTTCATGTTTCAAAGAGAGGAATGAGATAATCTGCTGCAATGAAAGAGGAATCCAAAACCCCCACCCAAAACCAGTTTATGTGGGTTTTGCATCCATTTGATGATAAATGGAAAAAAAATAAAAATCCACAAAATTGTTTGGGTCTGCCAGAACAGAGTTCTAGTAAAATAAGGGATTTCCTTGGAGACACTTTCTTGCTTCTTAATGCAACCATCACCAGCACCATCATCTCTCTCAGTGCCTTCCACTTGGATACTTGTGTGTCTTCCAGTGCATAATGAAAAACAGCAATGTAATTAAACCACCATTTTTTCTTTATGCTAAAGTACTAGGATAGCAGAGTGGCCTGGGAAGCTGTTACACTCCACATTCAGTAGCAACTCTTCTCCTTTTTATAAGGCACCCTTATTCTTGGAGCCTGAAGGATTTCTCACCTGCACAGATCGTGGCAGAAGACTCATAATTTTCCAGTCTGTTCTTTAACAGCTAAGCTGGAAGCATGATCCTTAGAAGATGCTCCCAGAATTGATTTGCCTCAAGTCAATTATTTTGAAGCAAGGAGACCATGTGAATGAAGGGAGGATACCTCATGCTGTTGCCAGAAGACAAACTGAAATAATCTTCAAATTATACAACCATGTCTGCTGATGACACTAATGAGCTCCTTAAAAATGCAGATGGAAACTCAGGTAAAGATTAGCTTGTGTTATTGACAGACTAATACTGAGTTTAAAAATGTAACATACTCTAACTGAGTCTTTCATATCATTTCATGATATAAGTTTTGAAGTTTCAAGGTAATAATAAGTGAAGATGAGATCGTGATTAAAATAGAATTTCTCTGGTTGGAAACACAGACATGTTTTCCAAATGGAACTGTAATTATGGACATAATGTAAGAAAGGTTTTTAAACCATCAAGTTTCTAGGCAGTTTTATAGCTTGCTTGTTTATTGGATATTGCCTATGAACAAATGACAATGAAAAGTGAAGTCTGCTATTATTTGTCATGCCCAGAACAGCTTCTCTATTTGCTGTCAGATTGCGTTGTATGCATTGTGCATCCTTTAGCAGCACTTAGACATGCTGACATAAAATACAAAGATGATCCAATTACATTTTCTGCAAGTGCATCTCATTTTACTAATGCTTACAAATTAAGGGTGTCTATCACCCCTTACATGAGACAGAGCACAGATAGCATTTTAAATCCCATGAATTTTATAGTGTACACCGCTTAAATACAGAAGCAGCCCTAATCATAAACAGTTGACATGTAGCTCGTAAAATAGCCTAGTCAATATGAAAATGCAAGCATGTCGTGTATATAGAAATGATTCCTTCTTGCTGTTATTTATTAGTGGTAGTATTACTTATTTGTGGCAATTTGCCTTTGGTAATTTATTTACCAATGATAGTTTGAATGTACAGTATTAGTGCTTATCTACTTCCACAATGATCAATGCATTTATTTATTTATTTTTAATTTTTTTTCCCAAACTGTCTTGCTGTGGGTAGCAAACCCTGGAAAATCCAAGAAGTCTTTACAGAAGTCAGAGTATTGGAGGACAGACTTTTGGGAGGATCAGCTTTGAAGCTGAACCCGTTTTCTAGAAATATTTTCCATTAATGGTGAACGGCTGCAGATGGACAGTTCTACCCACTTCCTAAGTCACTGCTGTCTTTCCAGCAGATCTTCTCAGGAGGAATAGGAGGGAGAGGGGATAAATACCCCAAAGTGCCCTTTGCATATTGATGGGGCTGAGAGCACTGAAAGTCTCAGTGAGTGGCAGTTGCTGTGACCATTTTCAGCTGCTTTTAAAAATTCTGCACCAGATGTTGGAAGATTTCTGGGGTGATACATTGGGAGAGTTTGTTCCTCTGTTTTCCTTTGCTCTTGAAACTGCTGGTTTAAGTAGACCTAATGTTCTACAAAGCTTCTTCATAAAACAAGCAAAAAGAAAGTCATTAGAGACTCTGTGACAGGTTCAATTTTTTAGCTGAACAGCTGTTTATGCTTTTCCTATGATTTCCATGGGAAGTGTATGACTCTCCATTCATTTGCCTTTGAAGAGGAAACAATTACCTTAGTGTCAAACAGCTCAACTATCTGTTTTACTTTTTTTTAATTCTCATCTTTATTTTTATTGCCATTAGCATGGTTACATATGGGTAACCGTATGGTGGGATGCAAGTATCAGATGGTTGGCCAGAAGTCTGGCATCTGTAAAAATTAGTTTATTAGGCCAGGTTTCCAAATGGGAACTGAATCCTTAGCAAATGAGTAATTATGGAATACATGGAAATCATAGTTGGACAAAATTTTCCAGTGTTTCTCTCCACAATGCAGCAAGCCAAACCCACCTGGACATTTTGAGAGGTGATGTGTCACTCAGCCTGAGCAAGAGTACCAGGATTTTGCTGCACAGAAATTTCTGGGTCTGTGAAGAAAGAATATTAAAAACATATTATAGTAGAGTTGACTTCTTGGTGTAACTTCAGTGTCATAGAATCATAGTCATAAACAGTAGCCCCGAGAGGCCCCAGCCCAATAAAATAAAGACATTGTTATAATAAACACAGCACAGATGCTCAGAGCTGCTTACAATACACACAGTGGTATGTCCCCTAGTCAAAAGTTTTGCTGCTGCAGGATTGATTTTTTGTAATATCTAGTGTGCATCTGCAGTATCCCAAGGGATGGTTCTTTTCTCCTTTTCTTCCATTGTTACTTTTCTTTCCAATATTTGTCCTACATTTCTTTATTTTTAGCAACATAATAACAGCAAGAAAAAGTCTCATTACCTGTAGTCAGACTCCCATCTGCATAATTCCCCTTCAATAAATGTTCCCTCTTCACTTCTTGGCCAAGGAGTAAGAAATGCTCAGCTCTTTTAATCATATAATAACATTCAATCACTCAGTCTGTCTTTGCTGCAGGAAGGTATCTTGTTTTCTCTAACAGCAACTTCAGCACTAGTAATAAACCCAAAGGAACTGAGAGGAGAGAAAAACTTGCATGGATCCCAGAGCAAGAACAGCTTTGGATGGACAAAGCTGAGGTACAGGGAGGAGCGTGAAGGATTTGCTTTGCTGGAGAGAATAATTCTCATTCATTTCACTGTGCAGCATCTCCAGTTTCCTGCAGATGTGATTCTCTAGTAACCAACATACAGAGAGGAAGAGTTCGTAGCTCTGTATTTTTTGTTATTCTTCTCTGTATTCCTCTCATTCTTCTGATCATTTGAGCTACGCAGGAAATCTGGTTTAGTGTAGTATTTCTGGTTTTGAGGAGGAGAAAAAAAATATTCATAATTCTGACTGAAAGTTGTCCCCAGGGTATTCACGAAGCCAAGACTGACTTGATGTTTTCAGACTCAATGTTTCCAGAACAAACTGCTCTTCCCAATCATACTTTCAGGATGAAATTATAATATATTCTGAGAGTTGCAGTACTCTCTACTTCTGAATAATATTGGGAAAACTGTCCTAATTTGACAGGTCTGCTGTTCTCATGGTGTCAAAGCTGTTCATTCTTTGGTGTGTCAGGATGAAGGCCATCAGGTGTCTCTCTCAGGCCTGTCCCACCACCTGGAGAGCTTGTTGTCCTACACACTGGGTTTACTTACCTCAGGAAGTTTTCACAGTAGATCCGTGGGTCCTGGCTGTCCTGGAGCCCCAACCCAGAGGCAATACTTACACTGGATGGCTAAGGAACTGAAAAGTCAACTGCAAAGCTTTCAAACCTGCCTGGCAAAAACAGAACTCAAGAGTCATTGAGACAGGGAAATGCTCCTAGAAGGTTTTGCTTTTAACAAAAAAAGAAAAGACCTGGGAAAAGGTTTTGTCAGAATTTTTTCAATGTGCTGTGAGATATCTAGAAATATGCATATGCAGCTTTCTCTGGCTTATAGTAGTGTGCACTTTTTGCATGTGAGTGTTGAACTGGAAAGGGTGAAAATCTAAATAATTTGGGAGACCTGGCTTAAGCTTGTTCTTGCTATCTGTCTATTCCTGACATTAAGATGAGCTTGAACATCTCTGGTTTATGATCAACTACTACAGGAAAAGGCTCATAATAGAAACACCACTTTAAAGTACTATTTTTCATTATAATTATGTTCTTCTATAATGACAACATCATTCTGATCAAGCCCAATGTCAGATAGATCTATAAAATGTTGGATTGGATCCATAAATTATTTCAGTCCAATCAAAGTCTTCTTCTGCTACAAGAATTGGAAAAAAAAAAGTGGGTGATTTTTAGTTTATTAAGAGATGAGCCTTCAGGTTTTTTTTTTCATTGTCTGAATTTGATCCAGTTGAAGAGGAGAGTTGAAATGATACTACTTCTACCCATGCCAGGTTGACTTTTTCTGCAGCAGTGATGTAGCACAAAGGTGGAGAATTCACACAGCAAGAGACATACAGTGGTGTGCAGAAATATGCTGTAATGGATGAAGCTGAAAGCAGAGATCTTTACATGTGGAAGAGATCACGATGGATCAGAAGCTGAACTTCTTGTCTTGACAATGTGGTATCCTTCCAAAACCAACAAAGGCAAATGTCTCTCAGAGCAAATTAACAGGAATATTTAATGCAAGATGTAGGAGGCAACTATCAGTCTTTGCTCTGCACAGATCAGTCATCTGCTAGAGTACACCAGTGTGCTAAAGCACCACATTTAAAAAGTGATGTAGAGGAACTGAAAAAAGCCTAATGCAAAGCAAACACTATAAGTCATTTACAAATGTGACCTATAAAGAAAGGTTGAATAAACTGGGCTTTTTTACTTGTAAAGGAAAAGATATGGCAAGACATGTTTACAATTTTCTAATGTATAAAAGATTGGTCAGCTAACCATGTCAGCTAATGGGCAAAAAAAGTGGGATAGGTGCAACACTGCAAATTTGAGTTACATGTAAGTAAAAAATGTCTCTGTAAAGAGATAATTAAGTGCTGGAACAGCTTACAAATGGAGATCATAGACTTTCGCATCAGAACAGGTAGTAGAGACATCTGCCAGGGATTATTTAGGTAGAAGTGGAGGACAAATTGGACAATCCGAGACCAATTGCACCCAGAAGGTTCAGGGTTCAGGACTCCTGAGCAGTGTGACTCTGTCAGGCACTCTGCTGTGGAAAAGGCGGTGACAGAGGGAGACAGAGTAAAACAAAGATGGAAGGCTGCAAACTCTGTATCTTATCAGCTGGTAACACAAAAAAGCAAACGAGAAAGTTGTATTAGACAGCATTCAGCTGATCCTAAATGGTTGAACCAAGAATTCTGCTCTACCACAACCCAGGCCTGCATATTGCTCCTGCTGCCTCTCCACAATTCTTCTACTGGAGGAGTCAAGAGGAGGAACTGCGAGTTGAATGACCTCTTTATTTGAAACAGTGCTATTTTAATTGAAGCCTAATGTCTCCCCCACATGTTTGGCAGCTTTCTCCGTACCCGTCACCTCCTATGCCCATTTTTTTTTTTTTTTCCCTTTTGGCCAAGCAGGGAGACTTTTGTTATTGGGGGAAAAAAAGAGTGTGACACTGGGACACAGCAGTCTGAACTCAGCTTCTTGGTTTTACCTCTCTGGTCTACTTTATGGACGTGGAAGGTCTGGCCTTGCAGTCCCAGCTCCAGTTTAAAACTGAGAACAAATTTGCTGTGTATCAACCATCCAGTAAAAAAGAAATGCATGGCACTTATTGCACACTGTTGGGCATAAACATGCAGCTGGGAAGTTATTGGAACTGTTGGGGATCTGATTACTCAAGGTCAGTTTTTTTCATATTCCTTTAAAGTATCGAAGCAGATTAAATGTGTTACATTCATAAGCCACAGAGTCAGACAGAGGCCCTATCCCCACTTGCCATATCAACTCGTTCTCCTTTTAAAACACAACAAGAAAAGACCTATGACAGTTGTATGTAACTGCCTCAGATTTTTTAGCCTCTCTGTAATTCAGGGTAGGAGTGCTGATTTTCTATGTTACAGTACAATGAACTTTTTTTTTTTTTCTGAAAGTATAGATACTGAAGTGCAGTGATTAAAAAAACATCCTTCCTAGCAAGAAAGTGCATCTTACATGAAATATATAACATTAGCTTAGGAAGAACATAATTCTTACCCAGTTTAGCTGTTAATGATCAAAAGACTGGAATTCTCTACACAAAGTATACTGTTATCTTGCTTCTTTATTGGACTTTGAACTTTTACCCACTGTATGAGAAAAAGCTGTTTAATAGAAGTTGTGAAGCTGGAGTTAAGTTCTGACGATGGCACTGCACGACAAAGGTACCCAGGCTGCTTTGTGCATCATTAGTGTGATCCAGCTATGCGAAACCATTGTGGCAGTGAGCCAGCAGTGGTGAGTGCTGCTGGTGGTATTCCTAACTACTGCTGCTGCTGCTACCCATCATTGCTGATGATGGTATTCACATTTAACACTATTGCTGATGAAAGTACCTGCAATTACTACAACTGCTTATGGCAGAAAGAGTTTGTTAGCCCTGCTGTAAATTTCTTCCTGAGGCTTAGTTGCCAGCTTGTTTCGTATTGTGAGCAAAATGCAGTCTCTTGGCACTTGGAAAGAACTACATTAAGCAAAAGTTATTAAAAAAGACAATACTATAAGACTAAAGCATATTGGTGCCATAAACAGAAATTCAGCATTTCTCTCGTACTGTGTGGGCCTAGAAGCAGCACAGTTTGCTGCAGTGCTGTCGCAGTCCAAGCCCAGTTTGGGTTGAAGCCGCCTTATCTCAGGGCACAATCACTCTGTTTATTTTTCAGGATTCTCTGACACCAATTTTAATATTCAGGATAGCCTTTTTAATTATATCGGTGGATCCGTCCCTGGCTTGGGACTGGCTTGCTTCCACCGGGTATTTAACCAATTGATAAGCTCCGGCCCGGATATGCACGAGCAAGCACACACACACACACAGAGGTAAGTTTTAATTTTTTACTAAAATATTAAAACGGACAAAGGAGAGTGGAAGAGATAAAATAATAATAACAGAGTGACTGTGAGCCCGAGGCTTCCCTTGCGGGTCGACGAAGGTGAGTGTAAGTGAGGGGCTAATTACACACCCGGGGGAAGAACGCGTTAAAGAGAAAGTTTCTCACGTCTTCCTGGAGCCTGCAGCGGGGGGAGTTGCGGCAGCGGTGGGAGGTACGGCGTAGGCAGGGACAGCAGGGGTGCGGCACACTGATGGCAGGAACAGCAGGGGACTGCGACGCTGCAGGAGGCTGTTTGCTTCGACTCCTCATGGACGCGTTCTTGTTTCTCCTCGATCTCAGGAACACACACTGGAGAGCCCAGGAGCGTGACGAGCCGTTTCTCCTCTTTAAGCACCGGGTCTGGTGTCAGAGTCACACCCTGTTGTGTCTCAGCCCCGCACTGTTTTTCAGCTCGGCTCCTTTTTTTTTGGTCTCCTATTCCTCTTTGTTTGATCTTCTTTTCCAGGATCTACGTGCAGCCCCTGATGAAGTTCCAGCCGCGGTCTATACCCCGCAGTAATGCCACCTATACCCCGCAGTAATGCCACCGTTTTTGTTATGTCTCTATCACAGTCAATTTAGGTGGGAGACATAACTTTCGTGGAGGCCAGTTCTCCACAAGTGCCCAAGTTAATCTGCTTTTTTGCCAGAGCTGACAGTAGAAAGCTATCCTGATTCTGGATTAAATTTGCTTTATCTGAATGTGTCTTTTCTCACCACAGGAGGTTAAGAAGTTGGATTTGCATCAGGTTGGGAATGTCTACATCATGCTTATTGCATTTCACAATATGGATAGGCTAGAATATTAATGAGAAATCTTCCTTGACCTAAGGTCAACACAAAATCTTTCTTAAAAACAAGTCTGGAACCTGAGTCTCCATACTACATTAAAGGGCTTCTGTGCAATGCGTTAAGTATTGCTCATCTTGCAGTAAATTCAATAATCAGGATTTTTTGTATTCACCTTTCAGTAATTAATATTCTCATGCAGACTGACAATAATATTCTCCAGAAACAGATCAGGCAAAATGTGTGCCCAGGTTGGACTGATCGAGACACCTGTCTCTAGTGATAAAGAACATAAGAATGGCCATATTACTTCAATCCAAAGACTGATTGACAGAATAACACAGAATCACAGAATCGATCCAGCTGAAAAAAACTTCAAGATCGTCGAGTCAAACCATTAACCTAACTCTACCAATTCTGGTGCTAAACCATGTCCTTAAGCACCACATCTACATTTCTTCTAAATACCTCCAGGGATGATAATTCAACCACTTGCCTGGGCAGCCTATTCCAGTGTTTGATAACATATTCAGTGAAGGAGTTTCTTCTACTATTCAATCTAAACCTTTCCTGGCATGACTTGAGGCCATTGCCTCTCATCCTATCACTTGTTGCTAGGTAGAAGAGACAAAAACACACCTTGCTACAGCCTCTTTTCAGGTAGTTGCACAGAGCAATAAGGTCTTCCCTCAGCCTCCTTTTCTCCAGGCTAAATGACCACAGTTCCCTAAACTGTTCCTTATAAGACTTGTGCTCTAGGTCCCACACCAGCTTTGTTGCCCTTCTCTGGGATCACTCCAGCACTTCAATATCCTTTTTGCAGTGAGGGGCCCAAAACTGAACACAGTACTCCAGGTGCGGCCTCACCAGTGCTGAGTACAGGGGGACAATCAGTTGCTTAGCCCTGCTGGCCACACTATTTCTGATACAAGCCAGGATGCTATTTGCCTTCTTGGCCACCTGGGAACACTGCTGGCTCATATTCAGCCGGGTGTCGACCAACACTCCCAGGTCCTTTTCCTCTGGGCAGCTTTCCAGCCACTCTGCCCCAAGCCTGTTGTGTTGCTGCCCAAGTGCAGAACCTGACACTTGGCCTCAGCCCATCATCCCAGCCTATCCAGGTCCCACTGTAGAGCCTTCTTAGAATTAAGCAGATCAAAACTCCTGCCCAACGTAGTGTCAGCTGCAAACTTATTGTGGGTGCACTTGGTCCCCTCATCCAGATCATTAGGAAAGATATTAAGGAGAACTGGCCCAAACACTAACCCTGTGGAACACCACTTGTGACTGGCCACCAGCTGGGTTTAACTCCATTTACTACAACTTTTTAGGCCTGGCCAGTCAGACAGTTTTTTACCCAGCAAAGAGTACACTGGTTTAAGCCATAAGCAGCCAGTTTGTCCAGAAGAATGCTGTGGGAAACACTGTTGAAGGCTTTACTAAGGTCTGGGTAAATGAAATCCACAACCTTTCCCTCATTCACTAAGCAGTCACCTTGTCATAGGAGATCAGTTTCATCAGGTAGGACCTGCCTTTCATGAACCCATGCTGACTGGGTCTGATCACTTGGTTGTCCTGCATGTGCTCCATAATGATTCTCAAGATGATCTGCCCCATAACCTTCCCTGGCACTGAGGTCAGACTGACAGGACTATAGTTCCCCAGGTCCTCCTTCCAGCCCTTCTTGAAGATGGATGTCACATTTGGATAAGTAATTGACTGGATGGCCGCACCCAGAGAGTTGTGGTCAATGGCTCAATGTCCAAATGGAGGCAGGTGACGAGTGGTGTTCCTTAGGGGTCAGTATTGGGACCAGTGCTGTTTAACATCTTTGTTGGAAACATGGACTGTGGGATTGAGTGCATCCTCAGCAAGTTTGCAGATGATACAAAACTGTGAGGTGCGGTTGACACCCTAGAGGGAAGGGATGCCATCCAGAGTGGCCTTGACAGGCTGGAGAGGTGGGCGAATGCCAACCTCATAAAGTTCAACAAGGCCAAGTGCAAGGTCCTGCACCTGGGTCGGCGCAACCCCAGGTGCAAATACAGGCTAGGGGGAGAATGGCTAGAGAGCCATCCTGATAAGAAGGACTTGGGGGTGGTAGTAGATGAGAAGCTCGACATGAGCTGCCAGTGTGCGCTCACAGCCCAGAGAGCCAACCACATCCTGGGCTGCATCAAAAGAAGTGTGGCCAGCAGGGCCAGGGAGGTGATTCTGCCCCTCTGCTCTGCTCTGGTGAGACCCCACCTGGAGTACTGCGTACAGTTCTGGTGCCCTTAGCACAAGATATGGACCTGTTGGAAAGGGTCCAGAGAAGGGCCACCAAGTTGATCAAAGGCCTGGATCACCTCTGCTACAAAGACAGGCTAAGAGAATTGGGGCTGTTCAGCCTGGAGAAGAGAAGTCTCCGAGAAGATCTTATAGCGGCCTTCCAGTACTTGAAAGGGGCCTACAGGAAAGCTGGGGAGGGGCTTTTCATCAAAGAAGATAGTGATAGGACAAGGGGTAATGGTTTTAAACTGAGAGAGGGGAGATTTAGGTTAGCTATTAGGAAGGAATTCTTCACTATAAGGGTGGTGAGGAACTGGAATGGGTTGCCCAGGGAGGTTGTTGATGCCCCATCCCTGGAGGTTTTTAAGGCCAGGTTGGACAAGGTTTTGTGCAACCTGACCTAGTGGTAGGGTTCCCTGCTCATGGCAGGGGGGTTGGAACTTGATGATCTTTAAGGTCCCTTCCAACCCTAATGATTCTATGATTTGCCAACCTCCAGTCCACTGGGATCCCCCTGGTTAGCCAGGACTGCTGGTAAATGATGGAAAGTGGCTTGGTGAGCACTTCTACCAGCTCCCTCAATACTTTTGGGTGTATCCCCATACACTTGTGTATGACTAAGTGGTGCAGCAGGTTGCTAACCATCTCCTCTTGGATTATAGGGGCTTCAAACTGCTCCCAGTCTTCCAGCTCAGGGGACTGGATACCCAGAGGACATCTGATCCTACTACTAAAGACTGAGGCAAAGAAGGCATTAAGTACCTCAGCCTTCTTCTCATCCCTGGTCATTATTGTTTCCTCTTGCATCCAAAAAGGGACAGATTCTCCTTAGTCCTCCTTTTGTTGCTAATATATTTGTAGAAATCTTTCTTGTTATCTTTGACAGCTGCAGCCAGATTAATTTCAGGCTGGGCTTTGGCCCATCTAATTTTCTCCCTGCATAGCCTCAGGATACCTTTGTAATCCTCCTGAGGGGCCTGTCCCTTTTTCCAAAGGGCACAAACTCTCCTTTTTTCCCTGAGTTGCAGACAGGTCTCTCTATTCCTTCAGGCCAGTCTCCTTCCCCACCAACTTGTCTTTCAGCACAGGGGGATGGCCTGCTCCTGTGCCTTTAAGACTTTCTTCTTGAAGAATGTCCAGCCTTCCTGGACTCTTTGTCATTCAAGACTTGCTCCAAAGGGACTCTGAAACAGGCCAAAGTCTGCCCGCTGGAAGTCCAAGGTGGCAGTTCTGCTGGCCCTCCTCCTTACTTCTCCAAGAACAGTCAACTCTATCATTCTGGGGTTGCTATGCCCAAGACAGCCTCCAGCCATCACACTCACAATAAGTCCATCTCTATTGACATACAGAGGTCCAGCAGAGCACCTTTCCTGGTTCGTTTCTTCACCGTCTGTGTCAGAAAGTCCTGTCCTTTTTTCTTCCTCTTTTAATCCAGCGTCCTCTTTCCAATAGCAGTGAATAGTCCTGCTTGGGGTAGATTATATAACAGGACTGGTAGAACATCTGCAATAGACCTATGACAACTATCTGTGAGGTACTTCAAAGGCTCAGATGACCACAGTGTCCAAAAGTGCAGTCTAGCAAGTTGTCCTTGCACTTGTGCCAGTCAGGGAATGAAACCGCATTAGGCCACAAAGAGAAAATCTTGCAGCTCCTTTGTTAGTTGACTGATTCCTCTGTGGTTTTGCAACCAATTCATTGTCTTTCTGTACTGCTTGGTGTGTGCTAGTAGTCTTCCATGAGGGCACTGGCCTGTGGCATTAAGGTGGAGGATGTTTCTTATCAAGATCCATCTTTGCTGCTCCTCCCAGGAAGCTTCTGGCTGTCATCCTGAAGCTATGAAGTTGTTTACCTGAAATAAGTTGGACTTGCTGTGTTAAAGGCTGAAAGATGAGACAGACAGAGCACTGCTTTCTTAAGATACATGCTAGCTGTGTTGTGTTCTTCACGCTTGATTCTTCATGTCCTACTTAGAAGTAGTTCAGATAGATAGATTAAATGTGTGGATTTTCCATAGAAAACGATTCTCTTCCTTCAAGTATGGCAGTTTCTTTTGCATTCCTGCCATCAATCCCTTTGATGGTCTAAGCCATAAGGAGCTAGTTTCTCCTGGAGAATGCTGTGGGAAACAGTGTTGAAGGCTTTGTTAAAGTCCAGGTAAAGAACATCCACAGCCTTTCCCTCATCCATTAAACAGGCCATCTTGTCATAGAAGGAGATCAGGTTCGTCAAGCAGGACCTGTCTTTCATAAGCCCATGCTGAAGAAGCATGCTGCCTTTTGTGAACACATCAAACCTTTCCCATGTGAAAATGAGAATTTCAGACCAAGAAACAGCTAAAAAGTTTATAAAACAGAGTAAGAGAAACAGAAAGAAAAAAGGAAATTTTAAAGAGAAACAGGAATAAAATGGGAATTTTAATTCTTACTAATAAATGGAGTAACAGGAACAGCCCAAGCTATATTCACTTTATGGGGAAGCAAGCAATTCAAAGGCAATTTATAAGCCAGAGGAAATGTCTACCTCGTTCTTCACCACAAAAACAGGGATCAGGAGTAGTTTTCCTTGTTAATCACTGCAAACAAAAGGAAAAGATTTATAAGGAACAAAAGATATAGGATAACAAGAAGTGTTAGCCCGCCAGCTGTCCTCCCACACTTTTTTCCTGCCATTAAACAGATCATCTGGAGCTTAACAGTAAACCAATAATTGTGACATATGGGTGCAAGCTTCTTTGAGCCAGTATGTATTGAGCAGAAAACTGTAGGTTGTTAATGCTAGTACGTGTACATTTTAATGTCTATGTGAGTGACCAGGCAACTCATTTGCAGCTTTGTGTGTTTTCCTTAGCCCATAAATACAGTCACACTCCAGACACCAGAGCACAGCTAAATCCCTGCCAGCAGGTGCTGTCTCCTTAGGAGAAAAAGGCCATACACTGCTAAAAGATGCTTGTACTCTAAATGTAATGTTTAAATGCAGAGAAATGTCTCCTTGTTGCATATCTTTGCCTATAAGTCTTTTGTGTTTGGAGGTTGGCTAGGAATTGAAATTGCTGTTTGGATAATCACAGCTTTCTTAGGATAGTAATTTGAGATTCATACTATTAACCCCCTGCGTCTCTTTGTATGTATGACATTAAAAAATCCTTGCCAGAAGCAGTTAACTATTAGATGAATGGGCCAGCAAGATGAATGGTTACAAATAAATGCTGAAATTAAACTCCATAGAGAGACATGTTAAGATTTCCTTTTCATTCTGTGGGTTGAATAGTTTATACTTTTCCCAAATGATCATCTTTCAGCTTGAATTTTTGCATATCTGAAATCAACCACAAAGAAAAAAGAAAAAAACCTAAAGAAAACCCCAAGTACAGAGGGTTCAGGAGGACACTTCAACAACTGGCATATTAGGAAGGGTGCTGAGAAAGCGTTTCTTCCATTACTGCTTTTGGAGTTTTTTTTATTTATTTGTTTTTAAACAATGTTTTTTCTTAGGCAATTTTTTATTGGAAACTTGAAATTTGACAAGTGCATAAAAACTAGATCAGCAAAACATATTTTATCCTAAACTTACTCTGAACACCATTTACATGTGTCGAAATCCTATTGTTGTTTCACATATATGCTTGAAGTACACATATCTACACACTGCTCTGAATAAATATAGCCTATTGTACTGAGGGCATCGGGTAATGGGCTCTCTGTTATCCCTACAGATCTCTAGTTTAAGCAATATGACTTTGATGTCTTAGAAGCTAATTCTCCCTCAGCTCTTTTGGTGCTGCATTGCCACATCATATATATGTCAGTTCTATAAACATCTGTTGAGAGAAACAGTTGAAATGACCACATTAGACACCTAAACCGGGCAGTCTAAAGACGATACTTTGACTTTAGGTTGGTGCATTGCTGGAATTTTCTTCTGATCTATGTGAGTTTCAGGAATTTATAAAGTTATTTTTTGCATGCATTTTCCTGCTATAAAATGACATGGAGTGGTGTTTTATTCTACTCTATACATTTCTAACATGAATGCAGCCAAAGTAAACATGAAGTTCAGAGCATGCTGGAAAATTGAGAGTAAAAATATCAGCTGGCCTCATCTGACTGAATGTAAATGTACACATTGTAGAGGCCTGTATCTGAACAAATCATTCTAGGATTCCTTTATAGACATTGGGAAGGAACAAGAAATTTCAGGATTTTATTCATGAGATCTGATTTAGATAGTTACTTTATGAGGAGATGGAGTTTTTTTACTGTGGCATTATACCTACATGAGTTAAGTGAAGCTGTATGCTCAGTAAAAGACTTCTCAAACATTTTGTATACACGTGGTTGAAAAAGCTTAAGCTGAATTTTCTCTAAAATATACTATAATCTGTATGAGTGTATGAGATGAGATCTGGAGGAGCTACCCCCAAAATTAAACTAAAGCAGGACATGCTCTGTGACTACTTGTGAGAGTCTCCATTGCTGCCTCTAGGATGTCTGGGCTTTGGTATGATACGTCTCTCATTGTTTGCAGTGTGAGCCCTGCATGTGTCAACCATCCTAAAAGTCCCACAGTGCCATACAGCAGACAAGAGCAAGGTCTTGTCTGATTATTGCAGTCTTCTGCTGTTGCAACATGCACATTCAAGCCCATCAGGCACATCCCTACTCAAGCCTGGGTCATTGACATGGCAAATCGAGGAATGGATATGGGCCTGATTAAAAACTTAATGTTTCTCCTTCCGTGCTTATTCAAATCTTGGGCCTTACATAGGACTATGTCCCAAAATTGTGGTTCTGTGATGAATTTGGGCTCAAGAGCAGGTGGTCAACAGGTGTAGCATCTAACAACAAAAGGTTGAGTAGGTCATCCAGTCTGTCTTCCTGTACATAGCAGCCACAGCATTTAACGTCACTGCTTCTGTATGATCCAAGTTGCTCTAGTTACATTAAATCAACCCAGTCTTTAAAACTCTGAGTAGCAGGCAGAGTAAGTGGAATAGTGCTACCAACAAGAGCATAGAGATAGCAGGACTCTAATCAGGTGAGATGCCCACCATCGCAGCAGCTGCACAGGCTGCACAGTCTGGCACAGATCCCTAGTGTCCTTGCCAGTTCTCAAACATGCGAAAAAGTTTGGCTGTGAGTTTGTGGGCAAGAAATACCCTTGGACTTTTGAAGTATTTTCTGCTCTGTTCTAGAGCAATGGTGCAAATTGTTTGACTGCTTTGGTTCATCTTTGTTTCTTCAAAGAAAGGAGAAAACAAGCTATCCTGAAGATGCATAACCAGCTTGCATATTGGGAACCTTTTTCTGCCATTCTTGTTCACAGGTTTAGGATCGGAAGCTGGAGATTTGCTTAGAGCCATTGTTTTAGTAGAAAACCAAAGCTGTAAGGAGCATTTTGAGGGTAGTAGACCATCTGTTCTCTTTGTAGCCAGAAAAAAGAAGGCTATGAATGGGGAAATTGTAGTGGAATTCAGCAGGTTCAGTTCATATAAATATTACGGAAGACCCTGTCTTCCTATTTGAGGGCCTGGGACTCTGACTTTAATTGCCACCCATGCTATAACCATTCCACAGTCCAGCATGCATTAATTTTCCCATATGTGTGAGGTGGAGATGTCTTCTTATTTCATGGGGGTTATGAAAGGATAAACTCCATTAAGATGTCTGAAATATGTAAGTATTGCATTTCTGTAAGCCTCTGAAATACCAGCTAGAGAGAATCCAAAATGGAGGAGCAAAATAGATGGCATGGTAAAAGCTCTTGCTGTTCCTACAATTCAGATTCTCAGCAGGGCATCTTTACCCAGTGAATTTCCACTCCTCTGCCACTGCAGGTGTTCAGAGCCATGCCATTTTCCTCTTGCTCTCACTTGCTCTCTATTTCTCACACAGAAGTAATAAAATTTAGATAAAAAATAAAGCCTATGTGACAAATGCACAAATGAATTGTGAGTAAAAGGGAGATGAAATAAAAATCAAGGCTACCCACTCTTTATTCTGTCTTGATGATTAAGCAATAGATGAATGAAGGGAAGCGGAGAGTGCCAAATAGTCAAAATAGTCAGCTTTTAACAGCTGAGACATGTTATCTGTGATGCAACATGTATTTAAAATAAGGCCAAGGTTCATAAGCCCTCAAAAGCAGCATGCATTTAATGATTGCATCTGATAATGCACAAATGGGAAAGAGATAAACAGATGCAGATTATTTTGGGTATGTAGGTTGCAACATTTTTTTTGCCTTTTTGACTTTGAGTTTGCCTGTGCCACTTTCAGTCTATAAATGAAGTTATCTATACACTTCTAGTTCCACCTCCTCTGTCCCACTTCCCTGGGCTCTGTCACAGACAATCACAGGCAATTCCTTACTAGTGGGACAGTAGAGTGTGGAGATTATTTTAGCTTTTTATTCCAAAGATGATACTTTATTAATGACATTTCTTAAGTAACGTAAACTGTTTTAAAACATAAAAGTATCCATTATCTGGTTAGCTTGCAGCCTGAAAACATTCTAACAATATTTAAAATGTCTTTTTCCCTCTCCTTTTTTTCGTTGGTTTTCTGGTTTTCCTGATGTTTTCCCTTCCCTTCCCTTCCCCTTCCCCTTCCCCTTCCCCTTCCCCTTCCCCTTTCCCTTCCCCGGTTTTTAGACAGCAGATACACAGGAAGTTAAGGTACTAAATGGGAAAGCATAACAGGACTCAAAGAATGGTATTTTGAAATACAATAAATGAAAAAAGGGCAGGGTGTCAAACTTAATCACATTTGTATTCACATGTTGTTGAGAGCTGATACTGATTTATGATCTACCAACAGTCACCAAATTCTATGACTCCTTTATACACCTACAAATGGATGGATGGATGGATAAACAGACAGTGAAATAATATTGCAAATGACATTGCACCAAACCTATTTATAAAAGAGAGCTCATCCAATTAATTTTAAAAGCTCTTAATATTTTTGTCAGAGCAGATCTCTGGGAAATCTTCTACAACATGGGAAGATTTCAAAAAACTAAACCATCCTGTTACTGTTCTGTTTTCAAATATTACTACTCAAAAACTACAGCTAAACAATCCCACTGTGCACACAGTATGACCTGTGCACAACATACTGGAGGGAAGGTGTTTCATGCTAATATTTTGCACCAAAGCAAAAAAAACCAAGTGATCCAAGAACATGAGTGATGGAATGAGGAGGAATCTGAGCAGGTGAAGAAAGGTAAAAAGAGTAATGTGAATGGCACTAAAAGTGACAGGACTTCTCAATGCATGGCCACAACCAACAAAAGAAGATGAGAAGCTCTGCTCCTCTCCTTACAGTCTGTCCTCTTTAAATTCATAGGCAAAAATTCACTGGGCTTCTTGAGGTGTCATAAGCAAAATAAGCTGGCCAAATTGAAGTGTACATATTAATAAAAAGGAAGTTAGTTCTTATTTACTGTCCAGACCCAGCCTGGTCTGTAAGGAGAGCTTTACATGTCCATACACAGGCTGGTTGCTCACTTCTGTAGTGACAGTAGCCTGCCGTGTGGCTGAGCCCTGTTTCATGGGGATGTAGACACAAGCAAGGCCAGGAATTGTGTGGTCTTTGTGAGTGGCACTGAATTCCCACCAAGCCATGTGGGACCATGCTTTCAGTGAAGCCCAGCTAGAAGCTGAATTACTTGCATCCTTGTTGAGTTCAGACTTTCTGAGAGCGGCGCTTACTGCCTTGCTTTTGTCCAGGTTGCAAAGTGATGAACTCTTTTGGCACGTTAGCTTCAGCTACCTTGGTTTCCCCATTTGTTATAAGGTGATATCAAAACTTCCTTAATTTACAGACTGAAATCGCTAATGGCACTCAGCTGAGTTTAACTCTTCTTGTAATTAATATTAATTTCTGCAGCCGTGTGACTAGCCCCAGTGACTTCTCTACATAAATAATGTCATATTTCCCTTAGTGTAAGTGCTGGAGGATCATATCTTAAGACTGACTATAGATTTAAATAAATTTTCTTGGTTTACAGAAGCAAGTACTATATTCCTCCTTCATCTTCTTTTTTAGGCTTAAAACCTACAGACTATTTAAGTGGCCAGATTTTTCTTTCATTTTTTTCTAGTTATTTCTCTGTTTGTTAGTTTTGTCTGCAGACACAGTTCAATCCAGGATAACATCAGATCCTAGTAATTGCAGCTAATATGTCTGGAAGCATATGACAAGGCAACCAGTAAAGTTCCTCCAAATTTTTTAAAGTACATGTATTTTACTCTGCATTTTGTAAATTACTAAGGTTCCATTGTAATCAATGGCTCCACTAGCTTTCAATGTTTATTGCTACTTATGATTAAAATATCTCTTAAAAGGGAGTAACTCTTAAAAAATATTTATAGGTAATCTGACCTTTAAGGGGGGGGAAAATTACTTTATAGAATTTATGTCTTAATCAACTTGGAAAAGAGATTAATAGCTTGATTATGTCTACATATGCATTATTTATATCTTCCCAACATAAACCATCCATAAGTTCACCCAAGAAGGTGGAAGGCATGTCTAAACAGTCAGGAAAAACATGTCTGCGCCTGTTGTTAAGGTTTGTCTTTAATCCATATTCTTCATATGCAAACAATTGCTCAGGCAAAGACCTCTCTTATATTCCCAGAGAGAAATCTAAAATCCACTTAGCATGATTGACAGTCTGGATGGATCAAATCCTGGTGGACAAAACAAGTACACCTTAGACCACAGGCAAATAGCTTCAGTTCAGGTTTTCCTGTGCATTGTATGCATACTTTGTTCCCAGACTGCAGCCAGTCTAAGTGGGCAGTCTGGAAAGGAAACCTGTGAATACTCGGAAATTTACAGACTTAGCCATATAAAGCACACCCTTCAAGTGTTTGTGATGGCCATGAATTGTCCCTATAAATTTTATTTAATTTAGATTTTATGCAGGAAGATAAGGGATTTGTTTAAAAAATGTTACGACTTCTCATTGCTTTTGTAGCTTCAGCATTTTAATGATGATAAATCTAGCTATGCCATTAACGACCATTTTAGTGGAAACTTTCAAATGCTTTGTCAATTACTAAGGACAAACTGCTGTTTAGTGAACACTGAGAAGAAGAAATTTATTTAGATTGTACAGGAAGAGAAACAGGAAACCTTAACAGTCCTGAACAGAGACATCTGGGAGGAGGGAATGAGCAGGGAAGTGCTTGTAGGGGCTGGAGCAATAGTAGGAACCCACACTCTGCTATAGTAGAGAAGCTCAGGGATGAAAAAATCATTCTTTAATTTGATAAATCTCAAAACAGACAAAATTTGAACAACAAAAGTTCTTTTGATGTCAGAAAGAAAAATAAATTAATCTCAGAAACAGTGTATGGAATTGTGGATCTGAGATTCTATAGCCATGAAGGAAGACGAGAAGGCCGTATGCTGCTGGGTAAATAAGTGACCTTTCCCTAAAACATTCTCCACTGAGGAAAATCACGATGTGGGATTAGTACATAAAGGTATGAGTAGACAGATCATTAAAACTCCAGTTTATCACTCCTGGGCTACAGGATCCATAGTTCTCACTGTACCCTCCCACTTGGCCAAGTTAGGACCTCAGTATCATGTGTTCTATACTTCTTGCTTACCACCCCTCTCTTCCTTCCCACCTTTTCAGACCAGGACTTCAGCTTCACACAGCTGCATCTCCTACTTTCCTACTTCAGTCTCTTTCTTACATCTTTACTTCAACCCAGGATGCAAATCCTAATGGCCTTGCTTCTCAGCCAGTGGTCACCTACTTCCCTCAATAACTGAAGAATTGCTCCTGGCATCCACTTTTCTGTAGACATGGTAACAGATTCAGGGACAGATTTCACTCCATCATCTCACAGATAACATGGTACATGGTGAGAATTGGTAGTTAATCATGGCAGTCAGTGGTGGATATCGCAGTTATTTACTTTTCTTCTCCCCTCCCCTCCCCTCCCCTCCCCTCCCCTCCCTTCTTCTCCCCTCCCCTCCCTTCCCATTCCCCTCATCTCCCTTCCCATTCTCCTCTCCTCCCTTCCTATTCTCCTCTCCTCTCCTCTCCTCTCCTCTCCTCTCCTCTCCTCTCCTCTCCTCTCCTCTCCTCTCCTCTCCTCTCCTCTCCTCTCCTCTCCTCTCCTCTCCTCTCCTCTCCTCTCCCTCTCCCTCTCCCTCCCCCTCTCCCTCTCCCTCCCCCTCTCCCTCCCCCTCCCCCTCCCCCTCTCCCTCCCCCTCCCCCTCCCCCTCCCCCTCCCTCTCTCCCTCTCCCTCTCCCTCTCCCTCTCCCTCTCCCTCTCCCTCTCCCTCCATGTTGTATTTCATTAATATTGGCTATGGTGCAGCATGAGAGGGGTAAGTGCTGTTTTCAGTCCATTCTATTTGGATTTATCTCTTCCATCTTCTCATTTTCTTCTCATGAACCAAACAAAGCTTTGGAGAGTAAAAATCAGGAAAATGAAAAGGCATCACTAATTCCAAGCTTGAAGCTCTTGCCAAGTCAGATCCCTTTAAACAGGACACACTGTCTTGCTGGCTTCACTGTACCTAGCAGGGTACAGGCTGGTCAGGCCTTGGCCAGAAAATGCTTTGCAATAACACTTTCAGTAGTAGTTTTTACAGTATAAAGCATCTTATTATTCCCAAGTGGATGAGGCTGCAGCCACAGACTTCTAGTCATGCCTGTGAATGACAGTCCAAAATGACAGCAAAGCAGAGCTAGCTGACATTTGTGAAATGTTTTGGGCAGTTGTTCTGCATATTCCCATGCTTCATTGTTCTTTTATGAAGAAAAGCAGAAAATAAAACAGAAACAAATTTTAAAGTCAGAACTGCAACATAGCTATGTGGCTGCTTATTTATTTATTTCCCTTTTTTTTTTTAAAGGCTTCGCAGAAACTGTAGAGAGTTGCTTCCAATGATTCTACAGGAGCCTGACAAAAAGCCAATTTATTCTTTCTATGTGACCTGCCCTCTGTCTGCATATAAGCCATGTGATTTGCCAGTGAAAAAGTGCAGCTGGAGGCTTAGTAACATCTGAGGGGTAGTGAAAAACGCATTTAACAAACAAGGGCTGTTTAACATGTCTCAAACGTCAGTAAAGGACTGCTATTCCAGAAATGCAATTGCCACGTGATGTTTGCCAGTGAATCTTCTGTATATAAAGGAGCTAATTTATAATCTCCTCAGAAAGAGATTGTAACTTGTTAGCAAATTGTTTGCGGTGACTGCTAGCCCAGATTTTCCTGGTTCCTGTCTCCTGCCACTGACCGACTGTCGGACGGACTGTGGAATCTTGTTTGCTCTGATCCTAAAGAAGGTGTCTACTGTAAAAATAAGTAATTTTAGTCAAGGAAACACTCTGAACACTTGGTCAATTATAGATGTTGTAAATTCCCCTATGCTTTTGATGAGGGGGTTGTTTGTTTGTTTGAACAGTCTGAGGAAGTCA
Source organism: Hemiprocne comata (assembly GCA_020745705.1). Classification (NCBI taxonomy): domain Eukaryota; kingdom Metazoa; phylum Chordata; class Aves; order Apodiformes; family Apodidae; genus Hemiprocne; species Hemiprocne comata. Next base: position 90,286,176 of record CM036588.1, read on the forward strand.
CCTAATCCTTCCTTCTGCCCCACAACAGCGCCAGAAACACTTGGCTGTTCCTCGAGGCTGTTTGTTTAACCTGTCGTAAAACACCTTCCTTGGCAATAATTCAGTCCAGCATTTAACTATTCTACAGCTACAAAAATTGTTTGGGTTTTTTTGTTAGTTTGGTTGAGTTTTTTAATAATTTCTAACCCAAGTAGCTTTTGATGAAAATTATTCCTAATATCTCTTGTCCTGTGTACTCTGTGTTTGAAGAGATTATTCCCTTTTTTTTTTTTTTTTTCCATCAGGATTTTGTGTTTGAAGGCTGTTTGCATATCTTCCTTTAGCTTTGTTAACCTCGTTTGTTCTTGAGACATGTAAATTCTTGCAAAAAATCATCTCAGCCTTTAAAAAAGACTGAAACAGAAGTGAAGGGATGAGAAAAACAGGAAAAAAAAAGAAAAAAAAAAGAAAAAAAAAAGAAAAATAACCCAACAACAGCAACAAAAAACAGCAGGAAAATTAATCAGGAATTGAGGAAGAAACATTCATTACACATCAGACTTTTGAACACATAGTGCAGAATCGTTATCTAAAACCTCAACATCTCTAAAGTTCACAAAACTTGGATAAATAATGTAGATAACACTGAGTCTACATACAGGCCTCTATATCTTTATATCTTAATTATATCTTTACAGAAAAATGATATTTTTACAGAAATAATTCAAGATTTGACGGTCAGTAAGTGACAACTATATTGATAAATATGCTTCTCTTTAAAAAAGTGAAAATGAAGAATAAACATAAAAAGCACTATGTTGACTATGTGAGAAAGCCTCAAATGGCACAAATTTAAGTTTTCATTTCCTTTTTTCAAGAAACCATCAAAAAATGGGAATTTATTTTGCAAATACCTAGAGGAGAAAATAAGAATTAAAAAAAAAAAGAAATTAAAGTATAAAAGGTAATGAACAATACAATCCAACTGTGTAACACCTAAACCAACCAGCTTCAGATCTAAAATTTGCCCTACAGTTAAAATCACTCTGTTTAAACTGGTATTCTGGTGTTAATATATACACTGCAGAAGCTGGTAACTTGGATACAATCTCTACACCAGGAAAAAACCAAAAGATATAGTGGAATTCACAACATACGTTGCAGAAGCTGATACCTGGCTCTAACACTTCCCTGAAGAAATTATTCTGTCCAGAAAATATTATTTTTATTATCACTGAACTGTTCAACTCAAATGGAATTTCTAGCAGTGCTTGCTCATAGTGAACATTATTTGTACATTGTGGTTTTAGTCACCGGTTTTCTCTTACAAAAGCACGTACTCAAATGCAGTACTCTGATGAGACTTATTTTACACTGATATAGTGTGATTTAGAGTCAAATGTTCTAGTTTGAAACAAAGAGACATTATCTGCATAAGTGCAAGAGGTTATAAATTACTTTAAAAATGAGAATAGAAATTTTTAAACCATTGTGATAATGTGACATCACTGGTAGGTAAAATCCTTCTGGAAAACAAGACCTTGTTCACATGGAAGGGTGAAATCTTGTTTCAGTTGGTATCTTTGGGAGGGGATGAATTTTACTCCCGGCCATCTTTCAGTTCATAATTTTCTCTTGAATTTTCAAGGCAGCTTTAGTCTGTAAATAATACTTGCTCATATTCACACAAAGTTTTATTCCCCATAGTGGGTTGTTTTTTATCTTGATGTTTGAGAACAATATTTTTTCCTGCCAGGTTTTCCCCACAGAATGAATTTACAGTTGTATTTAACTCCTAAAAACAAAGTTGTCTGTTTGCATCGGTCAGTTTGAGTAGCCATGCTGTGACAGGCTGATGAGTGGCAGTGGGGATCCACATATAACAAGAGCTTGAAGCTGCAGGAAAAGTTTTTACCTGTAGGATGCATTTTGTATTTCATGTCCTTTTGGGACTAGAGTGGAGGAAACTATTCTTTGCAAAACGTGTAGGAGATGAGAGAGCTCATATCCTATTTCTTGTCTTTTCTCCTGTTTTAGAATTTGGCTTAATTTGGCAGAGCCTCAGAAACACAGACCAACAGAAAAACCTAACTGTCAGTGAGAAGAAACAAACCTAGGTGAAGAGATCCAGATAGGCCAGGGTGGCTTTCAAGACTTGAGCTGCCATGATGATGTGGGTTATATCCTTGATTAAAGAAAATAAATCTATAAAACCCCTGAAATCAGAATTTATATAGGGGTGGGGAAATGAACTAAGTTAGATTTCACTGGGTAATGAGCTAGTTACACTTGACTGTATCGCCTCCTTGTAGCAGGGCATTAACAGATGGTGTACGGTGCTGTGAGAACAAAAAGCATTACCTTCCCCCATCAAATGCAGTTGCTGCTGAAGGATCAATTCTTCGGTGCAAGCACTGGGGGGCTAATAAAGACTCCAACCCTGGGAACAGGAGTGATTTACAACTGAACTTAATCTATTTGAAAAATTCTAGCAACCACATTAAAAAACCCCCAAATCTCATCACGCACCACCTGAATTTCCTCAGTGCCATCTGTCTGCTGCATTAAACAAAGCCCTGGAGACCCTCAGAGAGAGAGAGGCAGAGTTTTAATGATTAACCTAACCTGGCTGTCAGAATGGATATATAGGACCTCGGTTGGCAGTTTCTGCATACCTAGTCACTAATGCTGCAGAGAAGATTTCAGCCAGCAGGAATTCCCCTTTGGTGCATAAACCAGCACGCATTCTCCCAGGACATAGTTCTTGTGTGCAAAGCAGCATTACCCTGGTGATCCCTGGGCTCATGGTGAGCTCCCCCAGGGACTCGGTCATGGAGAAAAAACATCTGTAGCTCATTTCTGCCAAGGGGTTCTGCAAAGGCAGTGCCTAGCTGTCAACCATCAATAACCCTGGAAGCTCATCTCCGACTGAGGATGTCAGTTCTGCCTAGCAAGATGGCACCGAGTTCCTGGCTTTATTTCTATTACAGTATTTATATGCCTATATATCTTGAAATGCTTTAAGTTGGGTACCTGAGCTTTTACCATGCTGAATTGGGTTTGCTGAACAGCCTCAATATCGCAAGTCAAAATGATACTTTTATGAGATTTTTATGAAGATTCAGAATTGGACATGGTATCTTGATCATTTCCATTTGATCAAGACAAACACTATGTTCTTGGCATCAGTCTCAAACTTGGATTTGTGAGAGATGTCAAAAGTGAAGGTTTTCAGTTTTATGAGTGCAATACTATTTTAATTTCTCAGTAAACACTTTTCCTCTGAATTGAAAGGACAGCTTTCCTCTATAAAAATAATTCTAAATTACGTATGCTGTTTTTCCCTCACTCAGACTTTTCATCTCATGTTGATGTACTTGAAATATTTAAATTAAATTGTTCTGCTGCTTTGGATTTGGGAAGACAATGTAAACAATGTATCTTTCCAATTAGAAACTATTTAAGAATCAAGAGATTTGTAGGTATTATTCAGTGAATAATCATACCTCCTTTTATAGTAAAATTAATGGTTTCACTTTGCAGGTACAGAAAATGAAACATAAGCCATCATTTTACAACAGATTTTATCAGAGCTAGTAATTTACATTTATGCAAAGTGAATATAAATGGTGAAAACATACTCATACATTATATATATACAAAGGCTTAAGGGAGCAAAATATCAGCTGATGAGCAACTACCAAAATCATAAACTAATTCAGGGAAACATTCATAATTAAAATATGAATTCCAGAAGTTAGGTAAATTTGATATTCATCTAGATGCTTATGTGTAGCCACCATTATCTAAATAATGAACGTATCTGGGTTTCATGCTCACTTCTAGGCTTCACCCAGGAGTCCTCTCTGGATCTGTAGAACCTTCCTGAAAAATTTTAATAAAACTCTGTAGTCTTAAAATGTATGTTAATTAACATAGATAAAGAAAACAATTAAATAACAGAGTTATCTATTATTTTATTTTCTTTATTAATAATTACCAATTTTTTTAAATTAAAACACATTCTGATGCAAATTAACTTTCTGTAAAAAAGCTCTTTTCTGTCTCTTTACACTTGGTCCCAGGAGCCAATCCTCTGAGCTCATGGATGGAGGGAACCGATCTCCCAGTAATTACTGTTGAACTGAGACTCTCACAGCCAGAGAAGGGAGCAGTGCTCGTGTCTCAGTGATGGCAGGGCAATTCTTCATTACTCAGGTTATATGCATTTCTCATAGCTGGCCCCACTCTATCTAGCCTTCTGAAAGATGAGAATCCCATTGAAGTCCATTTCGTCATTCTCCTTCCTATTCTTAATGAGTACGACAAAACAAGACAGAACCTAACGTCTGCATCTCCAGGCAGCATGGCAGCCCACTTGCTTTCGTTTCAATATGTTACTGCTGCTTATCAGTGCCCTTTGATGACTGCTTTAAAGCATGTTTCACATTCAGGTGTCAGGGTCCATATCCAAGCAAATCTGAGTTAATTCTGGGTATGAAGTTTCATGAGCGACTGTTTTCAAGGATTTATTGGAAAACCATATATACGTATAATATGTTATAAATCTGTCTTTGCAGATAACAATAATAAAATAATAAAACTCCCCCACCCAAGTTTCTGGTTTAGTACCTCAAACATCTCCTGATTCTCATGCCCTGTAGGTGTTTAAAAAGGATGACTGCTGGACTCTGCTGAAACAACAAGTATGTTTCATCTTGGTTGTCACTGCATTTGAAAGGATGGGCAGCATAATGTTTCTACATCTTTTGGACTGGATTAGCAGACACACTGAGAAAATTTTCTAGCAGCAGGAGAAGTATTTATTTTTCACAACCTTGTTCCCAGGAAGTCTTGAAATTTGTTCTGCAGTGACAGTACTGTTAGGCTGATGGAAGATGCAGAAGCAGCACATGTTCTATGTCTATCGTCCATGTGCTGTCCTTATAATCTGCCACACTAGAAGGGGAATGCTACTGCTGAAAAAAGGGTTGTTGTTTCTTTACCAAGTCTAACACATCTCTTATGTTCTACTTACATTTTTTTTTAACTCAAGGTGTATTATGAACATGATTCTCTCTTCTAATGAAGGTAACCACACGGTGAGTGACAGCAGTGATCAGTAGGACTACAGGGATAGGGGGGTGTCTTTTGCATTTTTCCTTACTTGAATCTTCCTATTCCTTCTGAGCTAATTGTATTATGAATTTAGGCCATCACTCTGACAAGAACTGCAGTAACACAGCATACCTTGGAAAAGCAAGGATTGTTTCTCAGGTATGTGCTTTGGAAAAAAAAAAGTAAGAATGCTTTAATGCAGGCTATCATGAAAAGGTTTTTGTATGCACATTTTCTGGCAAATACAGTTTTTGATCAAAGACAACAGCTCGAACAGTTTGAATTAATTTTCTCTAAAACATTTTAAATAAAACAAAGGGTCTTGAGTCACATGAAAATGTAGTATGCATATACTTTTACCAAAATCTGCTTTATTGTGACAAAAGATCAAGTTCAGTTCTCTGATTCAGAGCAGTAATTACATCCACTATATCCAACATGCCTAGCAAGCATTCTTGCCACTAGACTGTAATGTACAAAAGCAGAGGGCATTGACTCCTTGCTAACTTTATAAACAGAATCTGTACTGCCAGAACTTTTTTTCATCAAAATAGTGAAAGGTGTTCAGATAGAGTTGGAATGTATCTGCCTCTGACTATGCCACACCTCCTCAGCAAGACTGGCATAAACAGTGCTCTTAAATCAGCCTTTCCCAGGGATGGTATTAATTTTACTTAATTTTGGTTCCTGAAAGAAAATAATCTGAACTGGCTTTATTTGGAAGGGGGAAAGAGTGAGGCAAATCACCCTACTGTCTCCTCACAGTCAAGGGAGAGAAATAGGCACTTCCAGATATAATTATTTTTTCCCTCAGAAAGGTGGCTAAGACATGGGAAAAATGTTTTTGTTTGGATTGGAAAGTACAGGGTGTGTAGAGTTATTAGACCCACTTTTGAAAGCTGCCACTGTGTCTGTTGTCTAAACAGCATGACTGGTTTGAAGAGCACTGGCTCTGCTCTGTGAGCATCTTACTGGTTGTAGGATGCTGGCCCACCTTATACTTCCTCCTTATTTTCTGCTTTTAAACTTCATCAATATATATAAAATATAAATAAATGTTCTTTATCTCAGTGCTTCTTTTGTCTAATTGCCCTGCATATTACACATTAAAAGACAGTCTTGTCTTCAGAGGGCATGGGCAATGAAGATTACCTGGATAAGATGGTTTTTCTTAGATGGCAAAGAAGCTGAAAAAACACAGCCTTAGGTAACAAGGCTTGCGAGGCTTCAAGGTAACAAGGCTCTTCATCCTTTTCTAATATCACACTTACAAGTTTCAGTGTTTCATTTTAAATCCATCTGATCAAAAGCTAATACATAACTATTGGGGAAAGCCAATACCCAGCAGTGAGAAAAGGGCAGCATGAGCCCAGTACAACCTCTAGAAACTCCAGAGAGGGGAATGCACCTGGGTTGGGGCAATCCCAAGCACAGTTACAGATTAGGTGGAAAATGGATTGAGAGCAGCCCTGAGGAGAAAGACTTGGGGCTGTTAGTTGGTGAGAAGCTCAGGATGAGCCGGCAATGTGCACTTGCAGCCCTGAAAGCCAACCGTGTCCTGGGCTGCCAGAAGAAGTGCGGACAACAGGTCAAGGGAGGTTATTTTCCCCCTCAACTCTCCTCTAGTAAGATTCCACCTGAAATACTTTGTCCGGTTCTGGAGCCCCCAACACAAGAAGGACATGGAAATGTTGGAGCAAGTCCAGAGGAGGGCCACAAAGATGATCAGGGGACTGGAGCACCTCTGCTATGAAGACAGGCTGAGAGAGCTGGGAAGAGAAGGATCTGGGGAGACCTTATAGGGACCTTCCAGTAACTGAAGGGGGCCTATGGGAAATCTGGGGAGGGACTTTTAACAAGTGCATGGAATGACAGGTCAAGGAGTAATGGCTTTAAACTGGAAGAGAGTGGAAAGATACTGGAGCAGGTTGCCGAGGTGATGGATGTCTCATCCCTGAAAGTGTTCAAGGTCAGGTTGGATGGGGCTTGGGGCAACCTGGTTTAATGGAAGATGTCCCTGCCTGTACAGGCACGTGGAAACTAGATGATCTCTAAGGTCCCTTCCAACCCAAACCATTTTATGGTTCTATGATTCTATGATAATTTTTGGATAAGTCTTCATACCTGAAGTGTCTGAGACTCATGAGAGAGGTTTTCTGTGCAGACGTCTAAATATCAATGAGTAACAAGAAAAATGTGTGAATTTGAGTTCCTGCATTGTAGTGTTGCTACTCACAAAAGATATATTCAGATAATATTTCAAAAATTCATTATCTAATTCCAGCTCCAAATAATGTGCTCTGTATCTCCTCTCTCTGAAGACTGTTCCTTTTAATGGGCTTCCATCCTTGGAAATTCCTGTTTTTAAATGTGATTTTTTTTCTTTTATTGTTGTTATCATTGCAGCTCTTACTTGAAACAATTTGAATGGCCTCATCTTTAGCTACTTTTTTTGGCTTGACATAAAAGCTATGGCTCTGTCCTTGTCATGTACCCTTCTCTTAGTTAATTTAATTGCCCTTTTATCTATGAAAAACACTAAATTATTTTGGTGTTTGCAGAGTTTTCAAATTTTTTTTTCCCTTTACTTGTCTGGAGCTTTGCTGTTTTGTTTTGTAGCTAATGATTAAAAAAATTCTACTTTTTTATTTTCCCTTAGTTCCGTTTCCCCCTCCTCAGCTGCATGCTGACAGGGAGCATACTGAGAAAAAAGAGGCTATGTCATTTAGAAGAACTGCTTCTCATTGACCTCTTTATATCCTTGCATTTTCAATACATTCTTCAGGTTACTTTTTTATGTTAAAATCTGGCTGAAAAGCTTTGAATGCTGAATCTCAAATATTAAGTTACATTAGCTGGATTTCACTAGAATACTGTAGGTTCAGACAACTGGAGTATGCATTCATTGATACTCTTAGCTGAATAGCTCTGTTCTTTGAAATCTCTGTTGAAATATTCCTTTAAATCAAAATTAACTGTATGTAAACATACCTTTATAAGTTGTGGGATTTTTTTTTCAATATAATGAATTTTCTGGATTTCCAGCGTCATCATTTGGTGTAGGGCTTCTTTTGAATGTGTAGGGCTTTGATTTGATTAAGTAGACTCTTGCCACTAATCTGGGAGGGAAGACATTGATTTTGTCTTCTTTTTTTTTTTTTTGGTCCTCCAAAAAGAATCAGTGATTTGGAGCCTGGATATATACTTGTTTTTAGAAATGCAGGTGCAGTTCATTTGACCAAATGCATACAGTTTTCTGTAGACAAACATGTGTCTGTAACCCCTTTTCAATCAGTGGAAGGAAAGAGGTACTCTCAGGGAGTAACTTATCTCATCCTTCATTAGCTGTCTGAAGACAGATGAATCATTCCCTACCATTGTTTCTCTCTCTCTATGGACTACTAGGGAAGCCTGAAGTGTTTAGCTCACATACACAACCTACCTGCAAACAGATGAAATACAGGGGATTTCAGAGTAGGATTTGGAGTATGCCAGGGTCCTACCCAATGGAAGAGTTATCCCTCTCTCTCTCCCTCTCCCTGTTCCTCCAATTTTTACTTTTTTTCTAGATGGGCATTTGTCATTTGAACAATGCTGACTGACAGGACACAGGGATCACAGAAGACATCCTCTTCTGGACTGTAAGCCTAGGGCCAGTTGAAGTATTCTAGGATATATCAGATGTTAATAAATGTCTCCATATAGGCAGCTCTGTGTTTTAGCACGAGAGGTGATAAACTGGGTGCATCCCACTCTCAAATCAGTGGCACAGCTTTTGCAGAGCCTCATTGCTGCAGCATTCCTCTGGCTTCTGCAGCTCTGGTTTCCAGTTATCTTCTTCACTGACAAAAGAAAACCCGAAGAGTGGAGGCTTAGGAGGAAACTGTCTTAAATGTACAGAGTTTATTCTTAGCAAACTATGCTGCTCTACAAGATTCTGACCTCAGCCTCCAAAGTTTGATCTTGCTCCTGCTGCATCTGTTGGATTTGGCTGAACAACCTTTCCTGCTGTCACTGGCTTTGAGCACCTGCATGTTGTGGGAGTGTGGATGGCTCTTTACTTAGTAGAGGATGCTTCTTTTAAGATGATTGCCATACCCTTTCTGTCACAAATTCTTTTTCCCTGACGAAACCTCTATACAACAACGTGTTCAAAGTCCAAGACATTTTCCTTTTTTTTTTTTTCAAAGTCACATTAACAATAGGAAGTCTGTTGTTTCAGCTAGGAGTTAGTTTATATTGACAACTTTTGATGCTTTCTTTAGTCCACTAACAAAGCTGTGCTCACCATCACTCAAATCTCTCCAACAAATAAGATAAAGATTCCCAAGTAGTACATCATTCACAACTGCATAGGGACAGGTGATTTCTTGAGGAGGGACATCAGTTCCGTTGAACAGAAATTGTTACAAGCAGCATTTTAGGTAATTATCTCTTTCAGGCATTTCAGCCAAAATGTTATTAACGGGTTTACAAGAAACACCTCTGTCATGAGAATTGATTCTATTTAGGAAGATTAAAGATCTCATCTAAGAAAAATAGTCAAATCACAAAACTAACTGTAATGTATCACTTCTTCGGAGACCGAATGATGCTTATACCCTTAGGATTTCTCTCCATGGTGAAACCATTATCAAATAAGTGAACATATGAATCTAAATTGCAAGACCTGTTCAAAACCAATTTACACTGCTATTCCTCTCTAAGAAATATGCCATATCTTAGCATGTCCACTGAAGTCACCCATCTCAGCTCTTGATCTCTAAGTCCCATTTAAGAATCAGGCTGTCTCTGGCAACAGAAACAAGAAGCAAAATGCAGAAACACAGGAACAGAGAACAGCAAGGTTGCAGCTGTTGGGTATCTGTTTAAGGTCAGCAATGTAGAGAGAGGCTCCATGAACATGTGACAGTATGAGGTTGCAGGTTGTGTTAGCACCAAGTTGGCAGTCTCTCAATTCACACACCCCCTCCCCCAAGGTAGGGAAAGAGGGAGAAAAATTAGAAAGTGAGACTTTCTGGGTTGAAAAGTGAAACAGATTGATTTTAATTATTAGTGACAAGGGAATATATGCATGTATTTGCAGAGGGATGTGCAACACCCGATCCCCTCCCTCCTCCCCAGCGACTCTCCCAGCAACTCTTCTCCCTGGTGACTCCAGCTGAAGGGGGGAGTGTCCGGGCGCACGGACGGGGCCCTCGGGTGTCGGCTGGGAAGAAAAAAATGAAAAAAAAAAGAGAGAACCAAAGAGAGGGCAATAGAAGTGACAGTAAGCAGAAAAGTGAGAGAAAAAGGAAAAAGAGGGGTTTGACTTCCGTGATATATTAACCTATATTGAAAGCCAAATAGAGAAAATATTATGAGAAGGGAATATTCTGATTTGCTGATCCTGCCTTCAGTTTAATCTGCTCCCCTGTAGCGGGAGGAGGCTGCAGACAGTCAGAAGTGACCTTGGTTATTATCAGTCCACTGGTGCTGCTAAAAAGTTCACTGAAAAAAAAAAAGAAAAATCAGCAAAGAGCTTGCTCAAACCAAAACACAGGTTCCTTCACAGACCCTGGTATTCTGCTAGGAACTGGACCTGTGACTGAAGAGTTACAGCATGCTGAGTTTAGGTGCTCTTAGGAGAGATGAGTGGCAAACCCTGACCTGCAAGTGACCTTCAATATCTGGAGACATACTTTTGTCAGAAAAGAAAAGTATCCCTGCAGGCTTTTTTTTTTTTTTTTTTTTTTTTTTTTAATAACTATGCTAGATTATTCCTTCATGTCAACAAGTCCTTAGAAAAAGAACTTGCAAGAAACATATCAGAGTGACACCTGGTAGCTCCCGTCAAAACTGTGCTCATCACTTCCTGCCAGGGAAGCTAATTTTGTTAGAGATGAGGTTGGAATTGTCACTCAGCAAGTTTATTAATTCTCAAATACCAAGAGTGAAAAACACACCAGCTGGGTGATAATCACTGAGCATGCATAAACAAGCCCCATGCTCAGCTAATCTTTACTCCAATGCTGGCTATGGTCCCCAAGCTTTTAAAATACTGTTTAGTAGACCCAGTTGTTCCTGTAGGTAAACAAGGGTATGAAATTGCTTCAGGCAACTCTCTCACCATCAGATCTTGTGCAGTGCATGTGGATATTCTGTATGACCACAGACCATAGAGCTCTTCTTAAACTCTTCAGGGTCAGCCTATGTGTGGCATTCAGGTATCCGTCTGACTCTCACTATTCACGTGTTCCTGAACAGTCGGACCATCTGAGCAAGGTGGTCTCTTGGGTTTGGGAGACCCTGGAAAGAGTAGGGACGTTCATGACTGTGCGGAGCAAATCTATCACAGCAGCACCTGTGCCAAGCAGCTCTGCATCTCACTCAAACACAGTGAGAAAAGACTCTGCAGTGTAGAGAGCTGTCTCACTGCCCAGCAAAGATAATCCTGACCTGTAGTGCATCCTATTAATTCTATAAATCAATAGCATAACACAGGAGTGGCAAGTCAGACTGATCTGTGTCAGACATACACTGAGCAGTAGCTTGAAGGGGGCATTTTCAGGGTGGTGACTGCTTACAGGAAAGGACCACTGACCACAAGAAAAAGATGCACAGAATAGTCTCTCTAGAGTGGTGCAGCACTTTTGTAGCCAACAGTGACATGAATGGGAACACTCCCTTTGAATTCAGCTGCTACAGATTTAGCTGTAAAGGCACAGAACTATTTGCACTATTTGAATTAAAGCCACAATTTGCAGTGGCTTTTAGTTACAAGGTCATTTTCCAGTTGCTGTATGCAGCTAGACACACAGAGCTGCGTATGCACACCAGCCGTGTGCAGTTTGGTGTATAATGCTATTAATAATTACTTGGATCCTCCATGGTCAATGATTTCAAGTAATCCTTCTGTTTTCTCCCTTGTTAGATTTAGATATATCAAAGGCTTTTTTGCCTGTAGCAAGGCCATAAGAAAAAAGGCCCCACTCTGTAGTCACCAGTGCTCCACAATCACTAGATTTGCACATATTTTTTTCAAAGTTGCTGCTGGATAAAACCATCAGGATTTTTAACATGCAAGCGTCCAGCAGCAGGACACCATCTCATTAACTCTTATAGCTCCATTTTCTGAATACTGCTGTGCAACTTATTTATATTCATGTATTCTTCCTCCTGCTGTTCAGAGCACACAAGGACTGAGAGCCCTCACAAGGGATGTTTGCATTAAAGCAGCACATTAGTTTCCGATGCCCTGAGGATCCTTTATGTTTTAAGGTAGATACAGCATTTTGTCTTCTACAAAAGGTTCTGCTTGAAAGGTTCAGGGTGAGAAACCTAGCTTTGTCCCAGGGCTGACAGATGTACTAGCCAATTTAACAGAAATATTAGCTGCCAAGAGATTTGGCAAAATGCATGTAGAGTCCCAGCTTGATGAACTAAAAACAGGGCATACATTGCTTATCTGTGGAAGCTTGTTAATAAGGGCTGGTTGAAAGAGTTTAGACAAAATGTCATTTTGTCAAATACCAAAGACTAAATGTATTGCACAGTCATAACAGTTTTGAAAATATTTTTCACCTGGAAGGTTTCTTTGAGAGTTGCTATTTTTCTCATGACTTCTGAAATGGCAAAGACAGGTGAGGGTAAAAGGCAGAGGAGAGAGTGGAATGATTTTGAAAAATCTGAAGACAAACTGTCTCAACAAAAATCTATTTTTGCAAAACTGTCTAAAAAGTCTTACTTCCTGAAGCAGAATTTGAAACATAGCAAGTCATTACCAAAAGGCACTGCCATCATTTAACAAGCTTTAATGCTAACTACATTGATCACATTACCTGAGACACTCACTACTCAAACAAAGAGACAGGTTTCAAATATGGATTTGGAAGCCGTTCAGGATCCCAAAGCATGTGGCAGCAGTGAAATCAATAGTATACTAGGCAGAAGAGTGGCAGTTGGTGAGCTGAAATTAATTTATTTTTCTGAACAGCAAGTCTGAGTTCCTGAGGTGATTTTCTACCCAACAAAAGGGAGGGGTATCAAAAAGATGGACAGGATCCTTGTGCCACAGCCTCCTGGCAGGCTTGGCCCTTGCAGCAGAAAAGCTGAGCTGTCCTTCTGACTGCTGCCTCCTCTAACACACCCTCAAACATCCCTCCAGATCTTCACCCTGTGCCCAGGTTCAACAGCACTTTTGTTCAGGAAGAGTGTCACCAGCTTCCCATCTAAGCTTCCCATCTGCAGAGCCTATTCCCTGCATTTCCCTTAGCATCAGCTGAATTGCTCTGCTAGCAGAAGTTTTAAAAGAATATTTTACGCAGACCTACTTCTCTGTGCTACTCTATGCCCTGGGTCTAAGGGAAATACACCGGTTTGTATTTCCTCTGTTTCCATATATTCTTTCCTTAATATTTTATTAGAGTTCTTTTTACAAAACTTACTCACATGTACTTCAGGGCTTTGAACACATTTGATGCAAGGAATGGTATTCAGATAATTTTAATGCATCTGAAGCATACAAAATACTTTACCACACTTTAGTATCAAGTCAGAATTTAGTTCCAGGAGGAACTAGAGAGAAAAAAATATGTATTTGGAACTCATAGTATGGCCACAGTCTAGCAATAAAGTACCTAAGCAGCAGACAGGAACACAGATTAGGCTTTGTCAGTGGTGCATATGGCCTAAAACCAAAGTCAGTTAGTCATAATAGTGCACAGACATGTTCCAGATATTATTACAAGGGAGAACGGTCTATAAACCCCCTTCTAAAGCATCAATCTTCTGCCTTCAGAACTGCTTATTAACTGAGCTGAGAAATACATCAAATATGCTAATAACGTAGTAACCAGCAGCTCAGAAAAAAAAAATAAACCACCAAATGTTCATTTACATTAGGATCACAGCCGCAACAGCATACTGATAATTTAACCCTCTCTGCTCTGGATAGCAACCTCAATGTGACATTAAGCACAGACCATAGAGAGTACTGTAATTGAATGACCTCATTGTCAGTTTTAAACAATTAATGATATTGAGATAATTCAAAAGGACAAGTGGAAGCCTGTTTGCTTCATCAAAGACTACTTAATAATCAGTATTATGCACTGAGATAATGAGACATATTAGCCCCAGAGTCGAGGGAGGAGGGACAATGAAATATCTCAAACTTTCTTTAAGTGTAAGGTCAGACAGAACACATGGCTTTCCTTGCTTACAAGGAGGAATGTCACACTGAAGCAAATGAAAAAACCAACACCAAAACAAGAGAAGGCAATGATTTGCATGCATGCAATTACGGGTAGTGAAATTAGTCTTTTTTCAATCTGCACTTGAAATTTTAGGAAAGGTTGGTGGTTATTCACAAACAAATCCTGGGGTACCTTGCTTTGTACCATCTTTGGCAGCAGCTACTATAAACTGCTCTCTTCGATATATTTTTTAATGAGTTACGCATGTGTAATTTCAGGATCTTTATTATCATCAGAAACAGCTGCTCATTACGACAGGATTATTGTTTTGAAAGATACACTGCATTTGTGTTGAAGAAATAAGTTAACCCTCTCTGGACATGAGGGTATACAAAAACATAGCTCTGGGAACAGGCTGTGCACATGGTATTTCTGTAGATTAAGCTGTACAGCCCCAGACCTTTGTAACTTTTTAAAAATTTTCTATCCAGAATCATACTCCAGACATACCAACCCTCCTTTAACAAGCTTCCCAGTTTTCCTCTCTGTATAAGAAAATGTGAATGCCTTACTATGAGTATATATGTACCTGTTAGTGCAGGGTGGGTAATACGAGAGGGACATGTGTGCATTTGAAATGACTGTAGCCTCCGGCTTTCATAGGATTATTGTAAAGGAATCAATTATTCATATAAAAACAGTCTTGCTAAAGCATCAAAATGTCAGACATCTCTGAATAGAAAACCGTTCTTTCCATTTTTCATCTATTTCAGTATCTATTTTTAATTAAAATTAAAGCATTTTACAGGAAACTATATATGATACAAAGTATTCAGTTCTTTGTAGGCAGCACAGGCAAGGTCTTCACTACTTGCACTTGCTTTCATTTGTATTGTGATCATTTACACACACTTATTACTTGATAGCAATGGGATTTACTTTACTGGGTTCAGATGCAGTAGTCAGTACATCCAAAATAAGCCCATCTCCCACAGCCCTCTGTGGTACCCAGCTAATTAAACTAAGAGTAAACCAGATTAAACTGTAGAGCTAACTTTCTTTTTAAAAGGAAACCATGTGTCATATAGGATACATCTCCTATGTTGTAGTTTGGGCAAAATATACTGGACTTCTAAAAGCTTCAGTCCGGCACAGTATGGGTACTTAAACCCCACTAGTGTTAAAGGCAGGTAATTATATCTCTTGATGAACAGGAAAGCATTATTTTCTCAACTTAAATACCTTAATGTAATGATGGGTATTTTAGGAAACATCTAGATAAGGGTGAAACCTCGTCCCAGGAAATGCATAAATGCTATAATCATGATTTTGGAGAAAAATGCAGGGGGACAGACATAGCCCAAGCTTACATGATGCATCAGGAGCAGAGCAAGATCCTGATTCAGCTTCTCTCATCTCAGCTCTCACAGGGGGCCCTGGGCTCCCCACAGACTCAGTCTTCACACTCGGGTTCGCTGTATCAGGCCAAAATATATTAATGGGCTTCCACAGAAGGTTAATAAGAAACAAGCTTTTCCAAAGAAAAACACTATATTTTTAAGGAGGAGTGAGGCTGTATGTGAGACTGGAGATGAAGAAAGTGATACTCCCAAACCATTGACATATTGCAGTATGAAACTAGCTCCTCTAGGGTATTTGGAGCTGGCTTTAATTTTAAATCTGCCCCACTGCTCTGAATTATGACAGATCATTATGGAGTACATATCTGCCTTTCCCTCACGCATTCATCCAACGAAGCAAGATGCTACAGTGTGGCAGAGCTCCAGAACATTGACATCTTTTTTTGGCAAATAATTAATTTCAAAGTATTTTCTCAAATACATGTAGGCTTCTAGTCAATGAAAATATGAGTTTGCCACTTATTCAAACCATCTGTCTTTATTTTTTAAATTATAATTGTGCAATATGTCCATTTTCTAAGATTATTACTTCATTTTTTATGAAAATTACTCGTAGGCAGCTGAAGGTTTTATCTGTAATTAAAATACGTATATACAGTTTGGTTAAAGGTACTCCATCCAAGCTAAGATAGAAAAACTGTTTTCCTAAGAAAGGAAAAACCCCACTGCAGTGCACAAATAGCATGCCTTACAAACTGTAGTGCAGCAAAAAGTCCAATTTAGATCTTGACTGTGTACCATGGCATTGAAAGAAGTTCATTAAAATGTGTTCGAATGAAAAGAGCTTCACATTCAATACCCAATCTATTAAAATATCCTTAAACTACACCACTGGGACAATGCAAGGTATTGATACACTTCACAAGTGACAGAGGTCATATCTTCTATATTATACATATTAAAGTATGTATTTTATATTAAATTTTAATAATTTACTGATTTTTAAAGGCAAATGTAATTTTGGAAATGCATAAAATGAGAAACCCTTTGATATTCAGAAAAGATCTGAAAAAAAGCATCTTGCACTACAAATCATTTATCATTCATATGATCTTTGCTTCCTGAATGCAAGACTGACTTTTGAATGCAAGCTGGTGATTTCTGAATGCAAGGCTAAGTGTTCACTTTATAGTACAGCTGGGCCATTCTCACCATGCTGCAAAAATCAACTTAAAAACTTATTTCAGACATCAAGAAAATGAAAATGGAATAATTTTTTTCTTCTCTAAGTTAAGACAAATGTGGCAAGCATACATTTTGCTTTAAGAGTTTTAACGAACACATTACCATTAATTTTTCACCAATAAAGGATAGAGTATATAGCAATAAATTGAAATATTTAGCATTTATTTTTTGAAAGATCCACCTTGTGCTTCCTGGCCAACAATGGGTAAGCTGTAGTGCTGAGTAGGTAAAAAATCTCAGCAAGAACAACCAAATAGGGAAAATACAGTGATACAAGAAGTAGTATACACTTGTTTTAGTACCTCTTTAAGGGGACAACTACTCAACAAGCTATGAATACTATGTTTTCTGTAAGAGACTGCTGATTCATAGAAAAATGTGCTTTTTGAATAGCATATCAAATTCAACAGTATATTTTTCATGCAGTTATTGAATTATTTCATCCTGATAAGGTCAAATGCAAACCTTTTCATTGTCACTGTACCGTTTAGGCTTTTGCATTAGTAGTCAAGACAAACAGAGATGAACTGGTTTTAACATGATGAAAACGAAACATCTACTGCACAAAAATGAAGGGCTGTGGAACATTACTTTCAATTTCAGGAAAAAAAAAAAAGTTATTTTAAGTTTCTCAAAATGTTATGTTATGGGTTTTTTTTACATAGCAGAAATTCGGTTTGAAATCTAGCTTATCACATGATGAGGGGACTCACTGGGTGATAATATAATGGCATGTAGACCAATAAGCCAAGATTCTGATCACCAAAGAAGCAGCAACCTACTGCTCAGCATCACCACACTCTGCAGATGCCTACCACACTGTAGGGTCACCCTTGGTCAGCTTGTGACCTCCTCTGGCACCTATGCTTGGTTAGAGGGCATGCTGAGGTGCACCCTTGGTGACACCTCATGTTGATTTGTAGGTTAGGCCTTGGGGCTGTTCCCCAGCATCCGCTGAAGCACTGAGCAAAGTAGCAGCACAGAGAATCCCAGAGAGGATGAGAGGTTATGGCCCAGCTGAAGAGGTGTTGAGGCCACCAGTGCCCTCACACAGGGGGATATCTGGTCTCCAGACTCTGGGTGTCCTGAAATGATCTGAAAATTCTGCAGATTTGCAAGCATCCAGCAATATTCAGAAATGATGTGTCAATGGTATGAAGACTGTATTCAGGTTTGCCTCCACAGCAATGCTGAACTTTGCTACTGTGGCTGGTGTGACATTTAATCTGAAGTCCAACACAGACCACAGTCCTCTCTAGGTGCAAGGTTTAAATTTATACCCGTACTGCCTAGGGAGTTAGTGTGTCTAACCAACTAACCTTGTTAATACTTGCAGCAGACACTTCTGGAAACTTCAGGTGTAAATAGCAGTTTTTCTTACCCTCATAAGCAGAATGTCATGCTTTCTGTCCTTTAAGAACCAAGAAAATAGTACTTTTAAACACACATCAGAAGCCCTCAGATACTGATATTATCTGGTAAGTCTGTTACAAATGAAGCACTTCTTTAAAATGAAGAATACAGATTTGAGATGTGTGTGTAAATGTGAAGAATAACAGATCCATTTATATCCAGGAGTGCTGCTTGTTCTCCCACTCACTCACAAGTGGCACATACTTGCCTCTGCCTCTCAGGCCTGGGCATTTTCTTGAGGTGACCAGGAAGAGCTGAGTTTGCTGTAAGTGCTCCAGAAAGAAAGGACGGGAAAAGACTTCTTTCATGCTTGCTAGAGTTTATGCACCTTTTTGAGCTCTTCAAGGTAACTTTTATATTTTTTATAATTCATGAATATACTGTTTCTACCTTCAAGTGGTGAAAAGCATCTTTACTGTGAATGAGAAAGGAATCGCTGCTTTGTACAATATTTGCCCTGCTGTGAAAGTCCATGTAAAAGTTGAAGGAAAAGGGAGAATCAGAGACATTGTTTCTGAGTTCAGTTCATTAAGAAGCAGTATGTATTTATATTTAGACCTGGAAAGAATTGGTGCACATTAATTTTTACATATGCATACAAATGTGGGCACACACACTCACATGAACCACTCATAATTAATTAAATTGTCGAATAAACAGAAGGAGGGAGCAAAGTTTCAAAAAGCCAGACTTCAAAATGCCTGAGAGGCTTGAGATTTTCAGAAGTGTGTCTGAAGAGATGGGATTTAAGGCTGCTATGAGTCCTACATAAAGGCACAAAAGGGGGAAAAAAAAAATCATCTCCTCCTTATGCAGGCATCACAGCTCTTTGTGAAGCCTTGTATGTAGGTTTGTGGTCCTTCTGTGGCATGTATGGGAGAAATGAGAGTGCACTAGCCTACAGCCAGGGTGTAGCAGGCGATTGGGTGCTTAAATGCATTGCATTGTGCATGGCACGTATTCTACGTGGCAGACTGTCATGCAAGTACATGCTGACAGATCCACTTTATGCTGCCTCCCAGTTTCTTCATTCCCCTCTAGAGTTTGAGCCAGATGTGCTGGCAGTGCTTATGGGAGAGAGGAGGCTGAGATGCTTCACGCTGATGTTGTCTGTGGGTTTGGGGCCTGCCTTTCCCATGAATCTGAATAAAGGCTCCAGAAAGCTTCATTTCCAGGCATTTGACAGGCTAGTGCCAGTCCAGAAGCAACGGGAGAGCATGCTGTGCATACTCGCGTAGAGCAGCCCTGCTGTGTTTTCACTATTAATTGTCCTCTCATGTGCCTTCATATGCTACAGGGAAAAAAGTGGTGTATTTGGACTGAAATGAGGTGCTTTGGACAAAGTGGAGTCATCGTTGTTCTCCTTTGCAAAGATTTGCTCCTTCAGGGTGTGTGCTTTAAGAAAAGTAGCATATTAGACCTACCACTGAATTTGTTGTATTTAAATTACCTGGCAAGCACCATGAGTTTCTGCTTTTGTTGATTACTGATTTGTCACCATCATCCATTTCTCATTTCATTGATCATGTTGTGTGCATGATGTTTCCACTGCAGAGGGAATGCCATTTCCTTCTGCCCCACATGCTCGTCACTTGAGGCAGGATCCTCACACGTGCTGCTTTGGAAGGGGTCACTGGCATTGCACTGGTGTTGAAAAAATGGGAGTTAAAGGATTTTCTTGCCTGCTCCTCTCTCATACACTTCATTGACTCATCAGCTCTGGCTGCATGCATTACAGTTATCTGCAGAGTGATTTGCAGGAGAGATTGCTTCTGAAATCGCTGACTTAGCGAGCCTTGAAAAGAAGGCCAGAATAGAGGGCATTTGGGCTGATGGATGGTTATAGAGGTACCTTAAGTACTATTACAAAGAAAAAAAAAAAAGGCAAAAAAAATAAGGCAGAGGACTTCCAGAGAACTGCCAGGATGGAACGCAGTTCTGCCCCTTCTCTGGAGCTACCTCAGCTTTCCTGGCCAGCATGCCAAGTTACTATTCTGAGGCTTTAAAAAAATGAGTCAGAAAATCATATCTATTTTCTCCTGGTTTGCATTACTTTGCTCCTTTTCTGGGAAAAAAACCCAAAAAACATATACAAATCCACCACATTTCCAACCATCATGTAACATGTTAACTAGGTGAACCCTCTTTCAGTAACATAACATTTGGAACAATGTATTATTGCAAAAAGTATATTTTTTTTAGCTCTCACATATTGAAAATAGAAGCAGTCAAAACGTGTATTGACCTGAGTATTGGGAATCTGGGACTTCTAATGTTTTTTCAATAAACACAAGAATCATAGGCCTTGCAATTCAGGCTCTGTACATTTCTTTACATATTCAAGCTAGAGGCCTGATCTTCACTTCTGTTACGGTCTATAGAAATTGAGATAGTGAAGAGAGTTCTGACTCTAGGACACTCTTTCACTGTTCACATTAGAATAACCTTAGTTAAGTTCATAAAGACTAGGAAGATGTGTATAAAAATTATTTCCACAGTCAAAATCTTCCTTTCGAAGTAACATGTGGATTATGAAATCTGAAGATAAATCTTTCTTTATCAAAAAAACTCCTTAGGGCCTTAGGAGGCATTTGGGCATGTGCCCCATGTCCAGGCAAGTGCAATACCAAATTGGCTCTAAATGAACAAGACTGACTCTTGAAACAAGATGATTACCTTGGGAACTGGCTTCTCTAAAAAAGTAGTTATGGAAGATAATTTAAGAATATATTGGAAATAAAACTGTATAAGACCAAATGCTTTAAAATAGTGTTTTGTAGTTCATAATTGCAAATCCATGAGCTGGACACTCAAAAGTGAATTGAGTTTTCATTAGGTGATCCTCTCCTGTAAGGATGTCGGTGGATGAGAAATTGAGGCTGCTGGTATGAAAGCATTTGCTTAGTGACCTTGCCAAATATTTTGAAGTACCTTGAGTGTCCTCACTGTCTTTAGATAGCTAAACCAGACAGAATAGGGTATTAATATTTGGGTTGTACAGTCAGTAGGTAGTTCAGAGTTCCCTCATGGTTCCTTCCTGCCATGTTTGCTGTATCAAGGGCAGGAGTCACCAGGCAAGGATTGCAAGTACTGAATATGCAGAGGGATTGGGGAGCAGCAGCAGACTTTTTAGGAGACAGATCAAAGGGGTAATTTTGAACCTGGTGCCATCTGGAGACTTCACGCCTCCTCAGACGAATCACCATGCACTTTAGTTTGTGAAACCAGGAAGGTTTGCAAAGCTGTAAAATTGTTCTGTGAGCTTGAATTTTTTATCTTAAGGCGAAGAATCTTTGGTGCTCCTGATGAAACGATGAAAATGTCATGAAAATGAACCTTTGTATCGTTTCATAGATGCAGAGCAGGAAAGTGCAGAATTGAACTTTGATGAGAGACTACCAGGCAGTCCTTTACTTTTCTCTACAGTTACCATAAATTTCGGGCATGTTGACAGAACTAAGTAGCATCACAAATAGGAAATGCCAAGGATATGAAAGCTCTAGCTGCCTGTCATCCTGGTCTTGCCTATATGGGAGAAGTGGCATCACTGGATTAAAAACAATTAAAAATTTCTTCCTTCATACTTCAGGAATATTTTTGTTGAAATCATGGACATTTGCAACTACAGAAACTTAAGAAATGCCATATCAGAAAAGATGCAGCATCCATGAAGCCTTTCTTCTGATTTCTATACCCTATAACCTAGGATTTAAGATCATACAGATATACAAGAATTGCCATTCTGAATAAAACCATGTGCTATCTAGTCCACATTACCAGTGCCACACATTTCAGGCGATGGGAAAATAATATTTCACTGTGCAGCTGTGACCAAATCAGTGCACAGAGCTTCATTCCATCTTCTTACATAGTGTTCCAGGGTCTTTCATGTGCTCAGGGTGAACTGAAGTTAGAAAGATTTCTAGATCCCTGTAGGCACATACTAATTTATTAATCTTGGCCCTCCTTTTGTGAATTTTAACAAATACATGGTTTAACTGCTGGGAGGTTTGCATGGGTGTTTACAAGCTGAAAGGGACTCAGGTCAAGGTGGAGAGACTCTTGAGCTGGCTTGGTGTGCCTGTATCCTGGTCTTAAAGGTGAGCACTCCAAAACATCACCAAGGGTTTTACTAACATGACTGAAACAACTGTGAAATAGGTAAAAATTTAAGTTCTTCCTAGAAAAAGATTAAATAATTACTTGAAAACAAACTTGCTTGTGCTCTCTGATCCCTGCAGAATGGCTCCTTTTTTCTGGGCTTACTTGACTAAGCAGCTCTCAAGGACTTTCTTTCTTGAAACAATCTCCACACAGTCTCCTCTGTGGCCCTAGGAGGGTGTCTGTGTCCATGCTGCTGAAGTCTGGCTCTCCATGTCTACTCTGATTGTCCTGGGGTCTGTGCAGGTTGTTAAAGCAACCAAGGCAATCTGACAAATGCCCCTCCTTGTCCCCTCTGTTTTCCTTGTTTTGGTATTTACCACAGCCCTGTAGTAAACTGATCCAGGGAGATAAGCCAACAGAAAATTGATCCATGAACAGCAAAAAGTGTTTTTTTTTTCAATATTAGCTCACTGAGCCAGCCTACTGAAGGTCAGATAGATGTCAATGCCATCTCAAGGAGTGATGGTGGAGCAAGGACTCTTGTTCTTGGTAGATCATCTCATCCCTATCTCAAAACTACAGCCTCTAGGAGCAGTTGGAGCCTGGCTGACCACTGTCCATCCTTCCCTGGTTATCACACCTTGCTCCCACCCCAGAGGTTGAGCTGCTGTCAAGGAAGGGTATGGCCTTCCCAGAACCCTAGGGTGCTCATTCTTCCCTGAGTACAGGGAAGCAGTATTGAAGCACTGTGATTATATGGGTGCTACATCAGAAATCACCACCAAAAAAGTGCAACTTACGCTCAGCTCTAGCTGCAGTGTATTCATTCAGGGTGTCTATTCTTCCTTATCTTTTTTTTTTTAATGTTTAGCCACAATCTTTCCTGATTAAAACAAGTTTCTTCTAAAAAGAGAAATAGGGAAAAAAATTGCATAAATTTGCCTCAGTATAGAATTCTTACTCCAATGAATTATTATGCTGCAGACAGCAGTAATAGCAAGTGAACGATTCAGTATTATTGTAATGCTGATGATTATTGTTCTTTCTGCTCGCCAAAACAAAGAAAATTAAAAAATTGCCTGCCTCCTTCAAAGCCCCTCTATCAAATCCCCCGGGCTTCATTCCCGACCTGCACCTGCCTGACATCAGTGCAGGCCTTTGATTTCCATAAGGAAATGTCCTGGTTTGAGCCAGGATGAAGCTAATTTTCCTTTTAGTAGTCATCTGCTAGTAAAGATAGAACAACTTCCACTGTACCCTCAATCTGCACCAGTGCCCATGACTAGAAAAACCCCAGGTCCTGGCTTTTTATAAGATTCGGCACACTGTCTTGAAATCAGTCAAAATTAGCCAGAATTTGTGAATTGGTTATTCTTTGCCTGCTGAAACGAGGCAACGTCTGCAGGCGCTGCTTTGAGAATCTGCTCTTTTTATCTGAGAACAGATGTCTGGGAGGGATTTTGGCAGGACCCACTCTGTCAAACAGTCCAGCTTTGACAGTTACTTGCTTGAGGGACGGCTGAAATGCAAAGCATTTCTGATCAGAATATCATATTCATCTGGAAGTTAATTACTGTGTCTGCCTTGGTATAAATAATTAATTATGCAAAACCCACACAGCTGTGGCTGGACAGAGTTAAGTGACTTGCTGTCAATGTCTCATGATTCTAGAAAGGATGAAAGGATTTAGAAAATAAGCTATTTAACTCTTGGGCCATGCTATTGTGGTAGACCCTTCCTGATCAGACGAGAATGTGATTACCACTGAGCATGCTTTTTTACAAGGACATTTCCCAGTTTAGCCTGTTTGGGCCCCAGTAATAGTCTCTCCTCAATGCTGTGACTGTGTCAAGCTAAGAAGCCAAACACACCAATTGTTTTAGGGAAATGGATTTGCCAAGCCTCTTTGATTGCACAACAATGCTCAGAGCAACCATCAGCCAAAGCAATGACTGCATTTCAATGAGTGTGTGTGTGTGTGTGTGTGTATGAGTGAGTGTAGAGTGAAGGCACATGGGTACGATAATCATCCTGTCTCATTTTATATCCACCAAAGGTAAAGAGAAGAAATTACTAATATTGTTGACAGCAGCAGTCCAGTGTCGGATCAGACAAACAATGGACAGGTTCATGGGTTCACACGTAGTCAAGTAAACAGCATTTCTGGAAGGCAAGGGTGGAGAAATGTGGCTTGCTATGTGCTGCTTTATGGTTTGTCATTTCCAGTAGATCATGTATTTCAAATGTACAAATACAAGCATCAGACCAGACTCATCTGTGATAAGTGGTTTTCTGCATGTAACTCTGATTTGCCAAAACATTTTTGCCTGCAGCACTAGTAAATGAAGCAGAGAAGGAGAAGCTTGGTAAATGTGTCAAATACCTTGGTGTAGACAAACACTACTGAGACTATCGCAGTAAAATAAGCTGCTACAACCCAGAGGACATGTTTGGTACCTACAAAGGATCAAATCACACTACAATTCATCAGGATGGGTACAGATCTCAAATGAGCAGTGAGGAAAAAGGTCTGTGAAAGCACTAAATGTAGAAAATACTTATCTGTGGTTTTGTCCAGAGCTTTGGCTGTCAATGTCCTGCACTGAGCTTTGGTTTCCTTGTTTCATCCTAGAATCATAGAATGGTTTGAGTTGGAAGGGACTTTAAAGATCATCTAGTTCCAATCCCCCTGCATGGGCAGGGACACCTCCCACTAGGCCAGGTTACTTAGAGCCCCAGCCAACCTGGCCTTGAACACTTCCACGGATGAGGCATCCACCACCTCCCTGGACAACCTTTTCCAGTGTCTCACCACCCATGCACTGAAGAAATTCTTCCTATTTTCTTTCCTAGCTGTATTATTAAAATTGACTGAGTTTTATGTAGAACTTTTCTTATTCCAAGGATCACAAAATATGTTACAATACAGTGAAGAGCAGAGTTGAGAGTGTAAACGAGTGCAGAAGCAATTCTGGTCCTACTGAAGCCAGTGGAAATTCAGTCTCACTGACTTCAATGTGAGTGGCTGTCAGCAAGTAAGTTCTACCATTGAACAGGAGTACTTGTATGTACATTGTCTTTAGCTTAAGAATTTGAATACAACTGTCATCAAAAGTTGTGATAAAGCTCAGAGGAGGTATGTGACCTCTTCCAAAGGTTGCAAGCCTGAAGAAAAAGTGCTAGCATTGCTTTAATACTGCTAAAATTGGTACCTTAAGACACACATCATTTTTTGCCTTGAATAACTCCCTTTCTGAGCAAACCTGATGTGTCTGCATGCTGTCATTTCTGACAATGGCAACATCTCAGATCTCTGGAAGCATTGTTCAGCAGTCATCTTCTAGTTTATTTAAAATGTCACTGGAAAGTACTAGTGAGGGGGACAGGAAAACAAAAAAGAAAAACTGAAGTTTGAGGATCTCAAAATACAGTCATGGAAAGATCCTTCTGACTTCTAAAAGATGATCCCTGAATTCCTTTAGGAAAAAATAATTAAAAAAAAAAAGAAAAAAGAAGGGAAGTACTGGAAGGAATCATTTTATTATCTACCAAAACATGACTAGAATCCTTTTTGGCCTCAGTTTGGCACTGGTGACAAGCATTGCTAACGAAGGTTCTCAGGGAAAGATTATCTAGGAAAGCAATTTTTATGCAGTTTTCTTGAACCCTAGTAACCTGATTGTTACTGGCACTTCTTAAGATTCTCATACTCTAGACAGATTCCACTAAGTTTTGTCACCCCACACCATCATACATAACCAGGACACTCAACTTTAGTGACACCACTCAGGTCACTCATCTTTCTCCCTTTTCCCCATTCAGTCTGTTCACACCTTTCTTTGCCTGTGTACTCATGCTCATTTATCTTCTTTCACCCGTCCCTAGGCAGAGCTTTCCCACCATTCCTTCCCCTCAGGGCAGCACCTTAGCATGGCCTCTTTGTCCTCTCATTCTCCTCCCTGGTTCAGCCCTTCCTCATCTGCAGATCAGCCATGCATGTCTAGCACCATCCATCATCCATGCAGACTCAGCAATGCCAGACCTACCTTTTTTGACATCACTGCTTAATTTACACCAGCCTGACATCCTTCTAAATGGATCAGCACTTGTCCCCTGCATTCAAATCTTGCCCAGCTGTGTTCATGAAAAAGACTGTATAGATGGATATGAAGAAAGGGAGGATTACAGTGGCAGGTATGGTTATGGGATTTATTTTTTCTCATTCTATATCCTTGTTCGAAGAAAACTTGAAATGTATTTCTATGTTAAGCATATCTATCCATACATGGATATAGATATATCCTTCCCTTCCATATATACATATATATATAAATATATATATATATATATATATATATAAAAAGCTTTCAGTACTCCCAGATGAGCATTTATGTACTCAGCAACAGGGCTCTTGTCTTTTAGTTATTTAAAGAATTTTAATAAAATAAATTGAGGAACTAGAGCATTGGAAGAATTAAGTTACTGATGAGTCAGCATTTCTGCAGTTTCCAACTGCAGCACTTAAAACCTTCCCATCTCTCACAGTAGACATCTTAAGTGTTTTGTGGAACTGAGTTTCAAGCTCAAGTTCCCCATTTGTACATGAATTAAATAACAAGGTTGTGAGGTTAAATTAATTCTCCTGACTTAACTGAAATGCTATGACAATAAGGCTGTATAAGCACCTAGCCAAAAAAAAATAAAAAGAAGAGTAGATAGGCAATTCAGTTCTTACATCTGCTCCAATTTGGGCATAATTTTAGCAGTTTATCCAGAGTAACTTACCCATTTCTTAAGCTACATCCCATTTTACTTCTTTCTTTCTGCTGTGTGGTTAGACGTAAGGGAAAAATGTATTATTAGTAGCTGGGGATGAAGTTGCACGGAGGACAAATGCAAGCCTAGCTGAGGAAAGAGACTTGTCTAAGCACTTAGAGGGATTTCCACTTGCTGACATAATTGTATGAAAACACTGCTAGTTTGCTACAGGATTTGGTTTGAGGCTGCTATATCTCCATGTATTTTAAATCTTTGCCTGTTTCCTAGAATGCACTCAGGTCCTTTGGGGTAAGAAAATAATTGTGTTCAGCCCCCATAGGTCTCCTCCATTACACTGTTCATGGTCTTCCCTCAGGCCTTGAGCTGTGGAGAACTTCACCACACCTAATCTTGACTTTAAAAGAAATTTTATAAAATTTACGGACATTTGCAGTTTTAATGCAGCAGATCAATAGAGTCTTTGCAATGAGATTGTCTATGCATGCAAGCAGATGTATGTGGGAGACAAGTACCTTCCCTAAAATTACTTGAAGGATGAATCTTCCTCATTGTTCTTAGGAATGAGCCTGGAGAAATCCTTTCAGTCAAGCTCCCTCACCCTAGCACAGTATCTGCAGCTTGTGTATAATAGTGTGGTATCTTACCCGTATCTTCTTTCCAGAACCTTCTGATAAAGTTACTTCAGCATGTAATACATTATTAGCACAGAGGAAACACTGTGCCTTCCCCATCATAAACCTCTGCTCCCAGCTCCCAGCAGGAGCAGGCAGGTCACTGAGTCACTATTAACCAATAGCTGACAGCTAATTGATTTTACACTTGTGTATCAGTGCTCAAAAACCATAATTTAAAAGCTAAATTGCTTTATACTTTTAATATTACAGGCAGTTTTGTATCCTACCCTACAAAGTCTGAGCTCATCACAGTCCATCATTTTTACTGCTTTTGGCCCCAAAACTGGTCTTTTGTAAATTCATACTCTGCATCACTCTTATCGCTTAACCCACTTGCAAGAAATAGCCCTCCAGCAGCAGTTGTCTCATGGAGACATCAAGGGAGACTTTATAAAACTGAAGCCACTTTAGGGTAGTTTTAATGAGGCCATGTTTGCTAAAGCATGACTGACAGAAATAATAAGTTAGCATTTATGAGGGAACCCTCAGAAATTGAGCTACAGCAGGCAAAAAGCCAGCAAAAATTGTTGTGCTGTTGAAATATCTCCTAAAATAGCTCTCCTAGCTCAGCCTAATGCAATTAAAGTTACTGATGTACATAATATGAAAACTGGGAGCTCTTCCTGTTAATAACCACTGTGTAAGTGAGGCAATCCATTTCATTAATTTAATATACACTTTCATATCCCCCGATAATAGACATATAATTAAAGAGATAGTCTTTGCATTCCAAAATGAAAGTTTGCAAAGGGCAGTTCTATAAAAACAGGGCATTTTGCTTAATCATTACTCAGTGTTATTTGGGTTTACACCTTTTTTTTTTAAAATAAAGTATCAGTAGCACAATTCGGAACAAATTGATATTTTTACTGGCTGACTTTATCACTAAGTATGAATGCTGCCCAGTGAAGACAAATTTTCAAGAAAATGATAAGTGATTGTAAAAGGTGTGGCTGGTGTGGCTAAAAATACATATTGCTGTTGGAAAAGATCCATATTCAATTTAATATTTTAAGTTATGTTAACGTAAATATACTAAGATTGACATTCTTTTTTTCAGAGATTTGATTTGTTATTGTAGCAAGATGACAGTTATTTTGTATTTCTCAAAACCTTTGACCAGAACTTAAAATGGTATAAAAGCCAAAAAGGTAGATTTTGAGTTGAGAGATAAAAAATAACTAAAGGAACAGTGAAGACAAAGAAAATACTTTTAAAAATTCAAGAGGTCAGGTGGTTGATTGGAAAATTATAAAATCGAGAGACAATACTGTTAGGTTTTAGAAAAGAGGAAAAAGACAATGTTTGTTTATCCAAAATATTTCATATTTTATATATGGGTCAACATATAATTTATACAGAGATTAAAGGCTTGTGAAATTGTATGGATAGGGCAAAGAAAAATATGCAGTACATGAGCATGTTGAGAGATGAATGTAACAATAGTAAGATAAATGTGTAATTATCATGAAAATAAGAGGGGAAAAAGGACATTCAAGGAAGATAAATATTCGTTAAACCAAATGGGTCACATAATTAATTATTAGAGAGTAAATAGATATGCCAAGATTCAGAAGCCATGGTAGAGTTGGACTGTGTAGGTTTTAGTCTGTGATGATATAATGTGGTATTACAAAATGTGGCAAGATCCTCTGTTGCTCATGAAGTAACAATATTCCCTTGTAAAGACAAGTGTACCTGAAAGCTAAGCTCATTCTAATGTTATCTTCCCAAATCAACAGAAGCTTTTAGTATGTATTTTTTAAAATTTCTTCCCCAGAGCTGTGTTGAGAAGTAAAAATGCAGTGCATTCTTTGTGATTGTTCACAAACAATGAGCCTTATCAGCAGCTTCTGAGTAACTTTGTGGAAAGGTCAGTGGGGAAAAACTTGGACGTTAATGGAAGTATTAAGGTCTATAACACATTTAAAGGTAAACTGATGTGAGATCATCAATCATTTAAGGATCCAGAAGCAGGGAAATGCCTATGGCTGTGTTTGTGGCCTTCTGTTTTCAGTTCAGAGTATTGGCAAAGAAACTTTCACACAGCAAGTCCAGGCTTTGTTCATCCAGTGCTTGCATACATTGCCTCACCTGAGTGATTTGGCAAATGCTTTTTCAATCCTTCTTCTTCTTTCAAGGAACTGAAAAATTTATTTTGGCATAAATGAAGTAGGAAGAATTAAAAGTATTTCATTTCTCCCTTCTGGCTCTTTCCAAATTTTTATTTTTGCTTTTAAGAAGATGAGGTTGCAGAGGCCTTCTGTATGGCTGTGTGTGCATCCTGACAGCAATGTCCTGAGGAGGGGGACATATGGCAGGGTTGGTGCGTGGGTACAGGAATAACACCCTGGGGCACTGGCATCCCTGGGCAGCTACATACCAGCTCCTGGGGAGTTGCAGGGGAGAAGAACACACCTGAATTTAAATGGGAGATGAACAGGACCTTTTGTTTTACAGTGTTGGGATTGCCTGGAAGGAAGTGGAAAGTTTAATTTCCACTTACTTTTTCAGGTGCTGTTGTCCATTCACCACTCTTAATGCTAATCTGTTTTTTCATTGCCTTTGATGTATTTGTTGCAGACAAAAACCTTATGAATGTGGTGAGTAAGCAGCTTAAAGGCCCAAACAAAACTAGAAGTAAAATAATATCCTGAGTTGGAAGGGATCCACAAGAATAATGGAATCCAACTCCTTACTCCACACAGGGCAACCTACAAGTCAAACCATGTAACTAAGAGAGTTGTTCAGACACTTCTTGAACGGGCTTAGGGCCATGACCACTTCCCTGGGGAGATTGCTGCAGTGCTTGATCACCTTCTCAGTGAAGAACATTTTCCTAATATCCTATGTGAACTTCCTGATGTAGCTGTAAGGCATTCCCTTGTGTCCTATCACTGGACACCTGAAAGAAGACATCAGCAGCTCCCTCTTATGAGGAAGCTGTAGTCTGCAATGAGGTCACTCCTCAGCCTTCTCTTCTCTAAGCTGAACCAACTTAGTATCCTCAGCTGCTCCTCATAAGTCATGCCCTATAGCCCTTTCACCATCTTTGTTGCCCTCCTTTAGATATTCTAATATTTTTATATCCTTGTTATACTGTGTAGTCTAAAATTGCACACAGTACCTGAGATCAGGCTGCACCAGTGCAGAGCGTAGTGTGACAATCACTTCTTGCAACCCATTAGCCAAATTATGCTTAATGTACCCCAGAATATGGTTGGCCCTTTTGGCTGCCAGGGCATGTTGTTGACTCATACTGAGTTTACTATCATGCAAGATTCCCAAGATCCTTTCCTACAGGGCTGCACTCCAGCCTCTTATCCCCAAATCAATACATAAATCAAGGATTACAGCATCCCAGGTGCAGAATCTGACATTTATTCTTGTTAAATTTTACACACTCGGTGATTGCCCTGTGCTCTAATCTATCTAGATCTTTCTGTAAGGCCTCTCTGTCCTTGAGAAAATCAGCAGTTCCTCCTAATTTAGTATTGTCAGCAAATTTACTTACTGCATACACAACTCCTGTGTCCAGGTCATTGATAAAAGCATTGAGAAGAACTGACCCTAAAATTGAGCCCTAGGGAACATCCCTAGTAACTGGCTGACAGACTGATGTTACACCATTTAAAACGACAATTTTCATCCAGCCTTTCAGCCAGTTGTTCACCCATCATATTGTGTACATGTCTAGGAATATGCTGGACATTTTGTCCAGAATGATACTGTAAAAGACAGTATCAAAAGCTTTGCTACAATAAAAAAAACCCAAAACTGACATATAAAATTCAGTTAAGGTTCTTAGATCAACTTGTTACCTTTGCCAATTAGTGCGTAACAGGGTAAAAAAATTATGAGGTAGGAACTAGATCTGTATTCAGTCAGCTCATTAACTGATATCATTATCAAACTGATACAGGAATCATTAAAAATGTATTGGATGTAAATAACTTTCAATCTATATTCAGTTGGCTGGATTTACACCAATAGTGCTTATATATACTCCAAGCCATCCATTCCCTTAATGAATACTAGTAACTCTATGCACAATTCTTACTTTAATGAACACAAATTTGGCATAATACCAAAGGACATGTAAAGCATAAAAAAGCAAAAGCATAGAAATGAAAAGTTAAGCTACCTAAATGTTAACATACACTTGCTTTGTGTTAGAGATACAGTTATCCTCAGCAGAAAATCCTTCCAGATCATAAGCTACCTGTTAGAACCCTGCCATGGCTCCAGGACAGACAAACCTCACAGTATGCTCCACCCTAAAGCACATGAGTCTAAAGCACTCTTTACTTCTAGCAGACCCCTAAAAATCTGCCAGCCACTGAAGGCGTGATCTGAGATGGGGTATGTGAGGTTATGGACCAGGCTGAAAAAGGAAGGAGGGAATAGACCTTCCTAAACCAATAATTCCTTGTCCAGGTCTCCAATAGCAGCAGGAAGAGAACCTGTCTTCTATCCCAGCTCCATCTCTCCTTCTTCCCCGGGCTGCTCTTAGCTGGGACTCACATTAAGAGGGCATCAAACAACTAAACAACTAGGAGGGACCAATCCTGATCCAGGTCCTCTTCCCTACAGTTACACCAGTCTAAAGAGATGTCTCCTTTTTATTCCTACTCTGTGCAAGGAAAACCAAACAAACAAAAACCCTAGAAGAAATCTGAAAAAGCAAATCCAAACCCAAAAATACCCTACATCTGGTGAAAAAGAGATGCTAGGAAAAGCCTTGAGTAGTCAGACTTTGGCCTACTTATTTAAATACATGCTGCATGATATATTTTCTGTGAGTAAAATAAGATCATTTTGTGATTTCATGCAGTTGGCCTTCTTTCACTTCCACTGGCAGGGACCAGTTTAAACTTGCCCATGTGTAGATCTCTTTGCAACTCCTGAACAGTGTTATTACTGTGAACCAAAATTATTTGTTTCACTTCAATGAAAATAATTCACTTCTGAAAGATTTTTCTATTATAGTTGTTTTAAAGGCCACAGGCTGTTTGGCTTTCAGGCATTGTTTTTCCATGTAGTGGTACTTACTGTGTAGCATGAAACAGGTGCAGGCTTACAAGAGTGCAAACTGACAGCATACATGGGCATTCATTCATTTTGTAGGGAAAGAGCTGTACTTTGAATGTTTGAGTAAGGAACTGACAAAATGACTGCTTGCAAACTCTGCAGTTTCAATGGATAGAGATACAGATGAGAAAAAGTTTCTAAAAATTGCATTTTACATATATTTGGCACAGTTAAAGCCCAGCTTTCCATCCTTTCACTCTTCATATGTGACCTGTCCCTATGGTGATATGAGATACATTAATTAGCTGCATCTAGGATACTACTAGATTTATCAAGATTAAAATAAATATTCTGCTGTAACTGTAGGAGTTAACTGCAGGTTAAGATCTGGCTTTTAACTGTCAGTTGCTCTATGCACAGGAACTATATTCTGGGTCAGACCTATGACTGCTTGAAGCAGCCAGTGATAAATAGCAGAGGAAACCTGCAGCTAGGAAATGTGGAATAATCCTTCTCACTTAGCTTTTCCCTCTTTATCTTGAGTTGCTAAAGGGTGACATATTCTGAAACAGGAAAATTTATCCTTTATGCCTTGTGAGGAGAAACACTCAGGACTCTTCTGCTCTGGAGAGCAGAAAGAATGCTGCATAGGGGATAGGAATAGTTACTAAGTCCTCACTGCATGAGCTGGGGGACACTCAATAAAAAAAAACTAGAAAGGGATAATTTAAAAACAGATAAAAGAACTTTTGTCTTTTCACAGTGGGTAGGTAAGTATTGGAATTTGTTGCTACAGGAGGCAAATAGTAACAGCAGGGCCTAAAAGGGGTTACACAGACTTATGGACACCAGGTTCAGAAATGGATGCTAAAAGAACTACGAAGGGTTATATGCTCTAATTTCCCTAATACAGCAGTTTGTACTGCTGGGGGAATATGAGAGGAGCAAAGTGCAAAATGTAGTCGGGCCCATTTGTTCTCCTTAAACATTGTGTTCTACTGCCACTTGAATGAATACGATGCAAGATGAGCCGTGGGTGTTACCTAGTAGTACATTTATTCTGTTTTTATTTTCTTTATCTCTTTTTTTATTTATTTTTTTTTTATTTCTCTTTAAGTGCCCAGAAGGTTGGGTTGCCATTCAGAGGGATCTTGACATGCTGGAGAATTGGGCTGAGAGAAATCTGATGAAGTTCAATAGGTCGAAGTGTGAAGTCCTGTGCCTGGGAAGAATAATCCATGCACCCATAAACACTAGGGAATGACAAGCTGGAAAACTTCTCTGGAGAGAAGTAGTTTGGTGTCCACCAGGACATGGTCATGTAACAGCAATGTTCCCTCACAGAGGATGCTAACAATATCCTGGGCTGCGTTAGGCAAAGCATATCCAGCAGGTCAGGGGAGGTAAGTATTCCCCTCTACTCAGCACTGTTGAGATGGATCTGGAGTGCTATGTCAATTTTTGGGCTCCCCAGTACAAGAAACAGATGAAGATACTGGAATAAGCCCAGTGGAGGGCCATAAAGATGATGAAGGGACTGGAACTTTTTTCATATGAAGATAGGCTGAGACAGCCTGGACTGTTCATCCTGAGAAGAGAAGACTCAGGAGGAATCTTACTGATGTGTATACATACCTGGTGGGAGGGAATGAAGATGAGGGCTCCTTCTCAGTAGAGCCCACTGGCAGGAGAAGAGGCAATGGGCACAAATTAGGGCACATCACTTTCCATCTGAACACAAGAAAACATTTTTTTTGCTGTGAGGATGATTGAACACTGGCACAGGTTGCCCAGAGAGATTGTGAATCTGTGGAGCTATCCAAAACCCAAGTGGATGTGGTCCTTGGCAACCTACTCCAGCTGACCCTTCTGGAGCATGGGGGTTGCACTATATGGCCTCAAGAAATCCTTGAAAATCTCAACCAATCTGTGATTCTATGAATATATAGCAAGCACCTATTTTACTGTAATCTGTTCCGTACTAATGACTTTTGGATTTTATTAATTTCCTTTTTAAATGAAGCACAGATTTCAAAACTTCATTTAAAACTGGACATGAGAAAAATAAATGTGAGTAAGAAAGGGAAGTGTGACTGAATCTCTCCTGTCAATAAATAAGAAATGGCATCCTTAAACAATCATCCTTGGACTGGTAACTGGGAAGGTGAATGGCCTGGTTACCAGGTAGTCCATGGGAGGGGAGTCCATAGTTAGATTATGTTCACATGTCTTTTTTCCCTAGACTGTTTCCTTTCCCTGTGGTGCTTGTAGTAAAGCTCTCTTCACACACAGTGTGAAGCATATAGAGAGG
Source organism: Hemiprocne comata (assembly GCA_020745705.1). Classification (NCBI taxonomy): domain Eukaryota; kingdom Metazoa; phylum Chordata; class Aves; order Apodiformes; family Apodidae; genus Hemiprocne; species Hemiprocne comata. The sequence continues at coordinate 90,321,367 of CM036588.1, forward strand.
CATGTGAGACAGATAAAAGAAGTTCAAACGACTCTTGTTTCAGAATTGTAACAGTACTCTAATTTAATATGAAAACAAATTATGGTGTCCTGGCAGATAGATTTTTCCAGTGTCATTTGACCTCCAGGGAATCAGTTTCATAATAAAAAACAGTATTAATTTTCTCTGGCATTTAACCACAGCCATCCACTGGACTCACCCTATTAAACCCATCAGGAAATGTACAGACACGATTGTGTATGACTAGAGTACAAGCATACATATCTCCAGTGATTGAGACATTCCAAGTGCAAGTTCCTTAAATGTATTTTACTTATAAATGCAAGGATCAAAATCTGGAATTTTACACACTTTTTTTGATTTTCAAAGGGCTCTGATTCATGAGGGGTCAAACTTACTTGAAATTAGCTAAGGTTACTCCTGTCCTCTGCTGCCTGCCCTATACCTCTCCTGGAGGTCTATGGTCACACAAAAAAAAGCTCCTGAATCAGCAGTTCTGAGTTGGCTTTGTTTTCAGATTGGAATATTAAATAAAAATGGCATTTCAGTTCCTTATGTATTTCGTAGAACCTATAATTTGGCAGCTGCTATGCTGGCATCTGAGCTGAGGGGGAAATGTGGTGGGCAGCTGGAAAAAGGATACACCAGGGTCTTCCCAAGGCCCACTATCCCTGCTTGTAAATCAGAGGCTGAAGTCAGTGCTGAATGAAAGCTACCAGGAGGACAAAATGAACATCATGTCAAAAAAATGTCAAGCTGTACTCTTGAATAAATAGGTGCCTTTGTAGTTGGGGTGCAGTGCAAGAGACATGTTTTGGAGATGGCAGTTCCCTGTTGGAAATAGGTACAATGTCAAATCATACTCAGTTCTGAGAAGAAAGGATGAGCAAAGAGAGAAAAAAAATATCCATAAAACTTTATCGTATTACTGTTAATTGGAGGAGATGAGCTTGGAAGATTTTGCTGATTCTATTTCTACCTAGGTGAAGCTATTATTGTTTGCAGTCACTGAATAATGGATTCTATTTTCCAATGTTGTCTCAAGAAATGTTTTGATTTGATGTACGCTTACATGATTTAAACCCTGGACTCTGTCAGGCTATGATAAAAGCTGCCATCACCTCACCAGGAATTTCCTGTAATGTATAAACACTTGACTTCATGCTATCCTTCCCTCCTGCCTCTCCCACATCTTTGCATGCATATCAATGACTGCTGAAAAGGGCGCTGCTGTGTACCAAGTCCTAGTCAACAGCCTGAATTGATCAAGGCCCAAGGATTACAGCAGCACTGACTGCTAATCAATAGATATTGAGTGCAATCCCCTGCTCTAAATTCAACAGGGTTAATAAGTGTCTACAGAAAACAATGGTCTGAAACACAATCTCCCCTTCAAGTGAGGGAGGGGAAGTAGAAATGTTTGCTTCAGCAGCTGCAGATAAAACCTGTGGGAGGCAAAGCTTTAGCTTTTACCCAAATTTGGCCTGAAGCATTCTTGATTTGCTAAGTGTGCTGTGCATTAGAGACAGCTTTGCTGCTGACAAGAGAAATACCACATATCATGACATGTTTCTGAGCTCCCGAAAGTTATTGTTTGATCTCTTTTACTCCAAGATGGCATGTGAGGCTCCTTATGGTACCATCTATCAGACCTTTGGATTTGCCCTTTATGCTTCATATGCAAGACTAAGCACATGCAGGATGGAGGAAAAGAATTCAATTTAATAGCTGGCCAAATGCCCTTTTCTCTTTTAAATAGGCTGTGATGCTACCTTGAGATGAAAGGTGAGACTTTAACAAAGAATCAAAACTGCTTGTAAAAGGTCTGAATTTCTAATAACTTTGCTTGATGGTGAAAAATTAAGCCAATCCCATCCCCCCATTTTACATGATTTACAGAGTGAACTTTTAGTACAATTTAAGATCCTGAGTGAAAAACCTAGTGCTGAGAGACAGCGTGCCAAACTATCTGACTAAGCTGGCGTAGTCAGCCAAGTTCAGTATCTGCTAGCTGATGATGAATGGTGACGTCTCAGTGCTTGCTCAACATCTGTCTGCCTACTTCACTTCTAATTGCACACCCGTGGATAACTGGGAAAAGGGACATGCTAGATTTCACCAGAGCAGTATAACGTGACCTATGTATGAATGTGAAGGATTAGGCAGGTATGTCTATGCTGTGTATTCAAACACACCTTCAACAGATGTCTAGATTTCTACAGGTGGGTATGCCTGGTTCGGGATTATTGGCTGTCTAAATCTCTTTGTAGTAATACATGAGGGTATGCTTTTGCTTGTCACCGTGGTTTTACAGAATTACTCAGTGGGAGGGGTCTGCAGAATTGCTGCTTCTTTTCATCCAGATGAGCTGCACTTGCTAACAGATTATGGAATATGAAAATAGGTGTACCATGACATGTCTTCCACAGATACCACTCTGCCACAGATTAAGACAAATATATCACACTATCTGCTGACGTACATAACTGTCATACAACACTTTAAAGCAGAGAGACAACATTTATCTATTTTCTTTGGAGTTGTCTATCATTTTCCTTTTCTGTTATTTTGCCATTTTTTAGTAATTTGATGGGGATTAAATTGTTGGTACTTTTAAATTACAGCTTCTGTATTACTTAGTTAGAAATCCATTCCCCTGTGTTGGCCCAAAACTAAAGAATACACTTGGTGTTCCCTTATTTCTGCTGTGCTGTAGTTTTCCCATCACTATAGTAGCACTAACAGTCTCAAAATACAGGCAAGGGAAACATGTAGCTGGAAATAGGGTTTGCTAAGACAAGACCTTCTATTATCTGTTATAAAATGAAAGGAAACAGGGTAAAGGGACTCCGAGAGGTCATTTAGTACCCTCTCCTTCTGCTCTTATACCTTTTGTCTTGTCCCTTTCCTTCAGCTTTTTACCCCTTCCTTTTTTGTCTGTTACTTCTTTCTTTATTTTCTTTGTCTTTCCTCTGCTGTGTCTTATTTAAGATTTGGGCTGTACATATCAAAACAGGCACACAAGAAATCCTGACTCACAGCAGTAGCCCCTCTGACTGTAATAGCAGCAGACAACTGTGTCTCTACTTCGTAAATTAATGGGGAGACAGGCTTCATCTACGCTTTATTCCCAATGCATAATCCTTGCTGTGGAGTTATAGCAACATGGAGTTACAATAAAACAATGATGACAGATTCATAATACTGGTTTCCAGACTTTTGGTTTGCCAGTAGAACTGTGAGTCTGTAAGAACACAGTTTGGTACTATTGGGAATTGGGGCCCTTGTATCCCAAGACAAATGACTTCCAAATTGGAACTCAGCTGTGGACTCAGGCTCCATTGTGAGGGTTAATTTTTTTTCACTTAGAAATAATTATGGCTGGCTTATCTAAAGTAGCAGAAGCTTGGAACAGGAGAGTACTTCACTCCTCCTGGCACAAAGACAGTTGTGATAATGTAAGTTATATAAAAGGTGCCAAACTAAAACAGAGGGAGAAATAAAACATCAACAGAGCAGTGACTAGTCATCTTCTAAATGTCCAGAATATTTTTTCCAAATCTATTACATTTATATTGACAAATTTTTATTCTGATCAGTAGCTTGCACAAAATCTTGCATTACAGCTTTCCACCAGAGAAAGGATCAGTGATCTAAAATATGGTATTTTTTTATGACAATCATTAAAATAGTATTAGATCTGTTAGTCCTTGAACAGCAGAAATGTCCTGCAGCAAGGAATCCTTGTTCAGGGAGCTCAGCCCAAAAGCTAATACTCAGTTCCCAGTCAGCATTAATACAGATTATTCTCATCTACCCCAGAAATACTCTGCTTAAAATTACATGGAAACACCACACATCTAAAGAGCATGGCAACATTTATAGAAGGAGTAAATACTGAGGTGTTTAGACATGCTCCTGTGTGTGACTGTGCCACCTGCCAGCTCCTGCTCTGTCTTGAGTGACTCGCAATCCCACCTGGACCTCAGGACTTCCTGACACTGGCTGATTAACAGGCAGGTATCTAGCTGAAACAAGGACTAAATCACTATATGATTAAAAAGATGATATTATAAAGCAGGAGTAAAAATTTAAGAGGAGAGTGAAATGTTCCTGGGATATAAATGGTCCAGACACTTTTGCCTGGGTATCAGGAAGTCAGGGAAGATGATGGTTGTGGAAATAAGGGAGACACTATCAGCCACCAGTTTAGTTCTAAATGTCTTGCTCGGAAATGCAACTGGCTGTCAATGTGTGGAGAAATGAAAAGCATAACCCAGGGAGACAGTATTAAACAGTTCAGCAGCTCAACAGGATCTGAAGGATAATACTGTCTTTTCTAGAGAGGTTTATTTCAACTAGCCACTCCCAGTCTCCTCTTTGTAAAACACCCACAAGATAAATCGATCAATCAATCAACAAAACAAAACAAACAATGCCCCCCCCCAAAAAAAACAACAACTCACAACAACCAACAAACCACTACCTAAACCACCTCCATCTCTGGATGTTTGTTTGGTCTTGTCTTTCCACTCAAGCCAGACTGGAAGCTATTGTGTGAATCCTTACATTTCCATTCCACATTGAAGCATTGGTTTAGGATTATTACTGCCAAGATTTCTCTATTCTTCTTTAACCTCTTTACTACCTTTCTGGTATACCTGTGCTCACAAATATAGGGTTTTGGAGTTTTACCAGGTGGTGGCAGTGATGAACTAATGTTAACTAGCTCTACAAATCCTGTTGATATAACAATAATAAAGAATGTGGGCAAACAGGTTAGTCCTTTAGGGCTCAGATTTTAAAGCTGTGCATAGGCATTTAGTATGATATTAATTGGAACTGTTTGGTCAAATCCCTCAGCAATGCTTTGACAGTTTATCCTGGACTAGCGAGGGTTCAGCTCCAGTCTTGAACTTTGCACAATTTTTAGGTAGTTTGGAATATATTCTGAATATACTATGGGTGTATAATTGTCACATTGAAGGCTGCCCTTGTGTATTTGTGAGTCACTACCCTCAAGATACAAAAACAGTTTTTTAAAAAAAAAAGTTATGCCAACCATGTAAATGGACAATTTAGTGCATGTTCTGTGTATATGATGCATATATTGTAACTACATATAGAATACTTTGTCATTTATTTGATTCCATAAATTAATTCCTCAGCTGAGTGGGAGAATAATAGCTCTATTCAAATAGTTTATACCTGCAATTTTATTTGAATACCTTATCTTGCAACTAAAACACAACATGTGTAGAACAGAAATGTCAGTGTAAAAGATGGAGTTCCTCTGGACTTCCATATATGATACACTCTTGAATTTAAACTGAATTTAAAATACTTGGGTTTCTTTTTAATTAGCAATAAGATTATTTTATTAACCACTGCAGTTATGACTTTATACAATTCTGATTATGTTTCACATATTAATGTAGCTATCCCACCTTGACAAATCTTCCACAGGGTTGTGTGCAGCAAATGAGAAACACCCCACTTGCACAAAAATGTTATTATTCGCATGCAGCAACAGATATGAGATATTCAGTGGGATGAAATCTGCACACAGCCCCTCAAAGGGCAGCTTGTTGGGCTGCTACCTGCTCCCATTCCAGCTGCCAGTGATCTGGGGCAGCATCCCATATCCCTCTGAAGGTCTGCCAGTGTGTGGGATCGCAGGGTTGCAGGCCTTTAACACAATTTAATACAAAAGGTGTGAATAATATTTTTAGTCTCCATCGAGGAGAGCTAAGTTGCAAAGTGTTCTGTTGTTGCTGCCTCCAACGCAACTACTTGTCCTCCCTAGCCTATGCTTTTGCCATGATCTGGGATAAAATCCTGCTTGTAGTTCACTTGGAGGTGCATTACTGTACATGCAAAAGTGTGCCCCTCCCATAATGGCATGTTGGTGGCACTGACAGACAAATCTCCTTTAGATCTTAAAAGAAAGATGTGCAAGAACTTCTAAAAAAACCACAAAGTCTTTAGGCAGGACTTGACATGTCACATCTGAAACATCAACAAATTTCCCTCTGTAAAAAGTCAATTATTGTCAGTCTTCTTCATTTTATTCTAGCAAGGAAAGTATTTCAACTTAAATAAATAAAAATATGATGATAAATTAAAAAAAAAAAAAGACAAACCCCTGGTTAAACAGCAACAAGCTTTGGCAAGATGTGGATTTGCACCATGTTGGGCTGCATAGCTTTGTAGCTTTCCTCTTCGTCCTGACCGGGCACAGCAACATCTCTTTTTTTTTTTTTTTTCTTTTTCCCAGCAGGACAGAAAGAAAGTGCAATGTGACTTAAAAGACAAAATGCTTGTCTTTCTCTCTGCCCCCTCCTTTTGGTAGTAGTTAACTAACTTGTACTATGACCACTGTAATCAGAGTGTAGTTACACAGTTCTGCTGATACAGATTATCTCTGGACTTGAAGCCAAGAATTGATTTCTATATCCCCAGAGACTTCAATTATTGGATACCAACTCTGCTGACAACAAGACTAGCAGTTTTTCCATGGGTGGAAACAACACAAGTGAAGGCTTTTGGGTCTGAGTGAGCATGGAGGAGAGCTGCAGGGTGAGTGCCCACAAGGGTTAGCAATACGTTTCTTTACGAGCTCATCTTAAAACACATATTTAAAAGTAGTGTAGGGGGGATACTGTTTCATGTTTTCACCTGACTGGTCTTTGATCATGTCCAACCCTAAGTCACGGTTTCAAAATCTATGCTCCATTTTACTGAACATGGGTAAACCCTGTCATCCACACAGCATGAGGACTGACACTGTGGCTCTATAGTTTTAAGAGAGACAAGATTTTCAGGTAATTTCTGGAAAAAGCAGACAAGCCTTTGGGCACAGACACTCATAATTATACCACTTAGCCTGAAGCCTTAAGGAATTTTTTTCTATATCCTACCTGCTGCTCCCCACCCAAGCTACACCCACAACAGGTGATTTCAAGGTAGGGACCCCCGCACCCCCTCCAGTCCCCCAGGAGACACAAGAACGGGTCTCCTAAAGCCACCGGAAGGAGTTCTGTGGCTTTTACTGCTGCAGGGGGAAATGTGATGCCCTGACATTTCACAGAGGTTTGATAAAACACAGAAAAGGTTGACTGGATCCACCTGTCTGTTTAGCACTTTACCCGTTTTTCCACAGTGCTATTAACTGAAACTAATTTACTTGAACAACCTTTCACACAAACATGACTGTGAACAACTTCACAAAGAGTAAATCATTGCACCCCTCTGCCTTGATCAGGCTGACACATGTCATTCACATGAAAACCTAAGGCAGATACGGTAGGGTGGGTTTGTAAATTTGCCTACTTAATGCCTTTTAAGCTGCCTTTTAAGCTGCCATTTGCTAGTTATCTGCTTCAAATATCTGGACAAATGTAAAGAAAACACTAAACCAAGTCAAAAGTGCAAAATTATTAATCAAGTTGAGCAAACAAATAAATCTCAGTCTGATGTTGCACACAGACACACAGTTCTGGGGCTTTTGCAAATGAAGCCAAGGAGATAAACAAGCTCTGTTCCTTATCAGCCCGGTTTATCTCAGCTTCTTGTTTACTCTTCATTAGCTCTCAGCAAAAGATGAAATTGGATTGCAAAGGATGAACTAGGCCCATCATGTGCTTTGCTTTTAATTGCTAACACCATTCATTAATCAAACAAAGGATAGCTATGTGTGGAGGTACCGCTGGGAGCTGGGAGGTTTAGGCCTACCTAGCTGTGTAGCTGATGTCAACAGGTTTTCTTAACATGCCAGTCAAAGCTACTTCCCCTAATCTGTTGCAAGCTGTTGTGACATTCAGAGCGTGGGGTGACAGCTGGGAAGTCGGCGTGCCACATCCCGCTGGCAGGGGTGCGAGGCTTCCCTCACCTCGCCCGGGGAACCCGGACACATGGCAGATGGCGCCTGGGAATGCTGCAGCCTGCGTGCTCTCACACCCTGCCAGGTTATGGATTTCAATCAATATGTATTCTCAGTGTCACAGGGGAAGAAGAAAAAAAAAAAGAGAAAGGGAAAAGCCTGTTTGGGAGTCAGAAGAGCAAGAAATAATCTTTGTATGGCTTAATATGCATAATGAACAAAATTGCCGGTTTTATACATGGTCTGTAGAAACAAGGAAATAGCACATACTTAAAATATGCATTATTATTTAAGCTGAGTTGTGTCATAGCTCCTTTATCACCCCTCACAGAGTATTCCAGGAACCTCCTAGAAAGAGTACAATTGCTTAAGTGGACTCATAATTTCTGAAACATTAATGTTTCGTATCTTTGCACTTAATACCCATTAGTGTTAATGGAGGGTATGGAGCATTTGCAATAGCATAAGACTCAAGCTGTGGCTAACTTGTGATCTTTGCATGCTGGCCCTAAGGATGGCCAAGGTTAGAACATCCTGCTGAGGAAAGACCCCCTACACAAAGTCTTCCCTAGGTAGTGCATTGCTCCTCTAGCATACCCCCAGTGCTGCAGGACCATGGTGCACTACCAAAGGAATATCTGGGACCATGTTACAAAATGATACTTTAGTCTGCTTGAGTTGTTGATAGGAGCCAGGGCCAGAAATTTATTACAGCCTTCATGACAGTACCACCTGTAGCTCATATTAGGGATGATGCTGAAACCTGACATCTCCAGGCTTTTGACTGTGTCCAAACAGAACAGGAGCATTTAAAACAATTTATGTGAACATTCCTGCAGACTGGCAAATGCTTAGCATATTTGAGCATCAGCTGATGAGTTTCATGGGATTTCTGCGCTCTGAGCTGCCTGGACTGCCATCTTAGAAACAGACTCAACCTATGGGTTATTAAGAAACATAATTTCTTAATAATTCTTTGCTTGAAAACACATCCATCCACATATAATCCTTCCTGGGGAAGAGTAGGAGCAGTATCAAATTAGGATAATTTTTTTCTTTAGTTATCCCTACCTACTTTTTACATGGGGGGGATTATTTATTTATTTCATCAAACAGATATTTCTGAAAGACAGAGGATAAATGTTTGAACTTACGGAATTTTACATTATAAAAGCTGAGGTCCATCATATGATCCATGATGGCAAACATTTTTTTTTTCTTTGTGAATACCTTTGTAAGGGAGGATGGAGGAAGCAAGTGCTTTCCTCACACTTTTCCTATACAGTCTGGTATTTCAGAAAACTCCAGAGCAAAGAAGTTCAACCTGCATTTAACAAATGGAGTACAAATTAAGAGTTTTTCAACATCTGCACTGAGATGTTTACAAGCACAGACTGTATGCTCCTCTACCTCCCTACTTCTCTTGTAAATTAGGTTTAATCAGGAAACTTGCTTTTTCCATCAGGAAACTGCACTTATAACTGCTGTTATAAGGTGCTGGTGTCACTAGCAGTCCAAAAAAAAAAAAAAAAGTGCACTTCATCTCTTCTCCAACTTACACTGTTAATATTAACCTGGCAACTGAGGCAGAGTCTGAGTTGCTAACATCCTTCTCATTTGCTGTGGCATTTTTTTCTGTTGCCTACACCCGTCTGAAGTAAAGAAGGAGAAAACTTAGAAAACAAAGTTAAGTTTCATTTTTAGTTCAGGATTTGCAGGGACAGCGTTAGACTTAGCATGTAAAAAGGTTGCCCACTCAACAGCCAGCATCTTAAGCTCTATTTACAGAGCTTCTCGTGTTCTTTCAGGGTCTAGACTAGTTTTTAAATAGCTGCGTTCCTACTCAACACCTGGGAGCACTTGCTTTTCAAAGGGCAGCTGAAGGTCATTTGTTAGAAGAAGCGATAGCTGGCCTGGAAATCTGGGTTGGCAAATGATACTTGTCATTAGCAAACAGACCTGCTAAAACAGAAGTGGGCTACCATGGAGTATCTTTTGCAGTGTCATTATTGTAACCCAGAGCAATGCTGGAGGCATTTTTCTGCAATGGGTGATCATCCTTTTTGGAGACTTGTCAGCTGCAGAGGCTGTACCCATCTATCTGTCCCAAAAAGTCTCTTGCTGCCTTCGCACTTCTTCCAGGAAGTTTCACTTGGCCTATCATGGTGGAAACTTCCTTTTCTTTCTTGTTTCCACTGTGAGGTCTGATCAGACCAACTGATGCACTCATACCACAACTCATACTATTTGTTGCGCACTCTCTGGAAGAGACTACCCACCCTGTTTGGTGCCATCTCTCCCAAGAGTCTGTAGGCTGGAGGGCTTCCTGCCTGTGTGTGCTGGTGTCGGGGTGGCCATGGGGGACACCCTGTGGGCTCCTCGAGCCACAGCTGAGTGGCATGGTGGTGGCCAACCCGAGCAAAGAAGGCTGGCAGAGGGTGCTTGTGCAGCCCCACAGACCCTCACAGGTCAGGTGCTCCCTCAGGAGGGAGCAAGCAAAGTTGCACAAAGCTGGAAGCCTTCAAATTCTCATTCTGTCACCGTAGTCAGGTCTGTATAATTTCTTTCTTACTTCTGCCTGCCAACCTATCTCTTGCTGTCTTGGTAGTGCCTGTTGCCTTGTTACTGCTGTTGGCACAGGTGGTTTATTTCTTATCAGTGCTGGGAGCTGCCTGTTTTCTTTCTGGTTTTATACAAATCTAAATCCTACATTTATCTTTCTTTTATCAGCAGCAAAGCTTGCAGATACTTCTGCCATCAACCTACACTGAGTTTAACTCCATATTCACTTGTCCTCTGTTTTTAACCCATGTTTAACTTACTGTAGTATTTTAAAGCAACAGCATTGAGAAAATTTACTTTTGAAGTTTTCACAATAAAGCTAGTTTTTCAGTATAATTTTTCCTTGCTTTTTATTTTGGTAGGAAAAAAAATATATACTGTTAGTGGGATAATTACAAAAAAACATTTTTTCAAAAGTAATATAATAGAAGTGATAATAAGGTAATAAGATATCGATAACTGCTGAAACAATTTTATTTACTTTCTAAAAATAGCCAAGACATAAATGAAAATTACCCAAATTATTGCTACAGAAATCTGTGAACAAAAATATAATATTTTCAAGATATTTTAAAAAAAATATTTTCACAGTCATATTTATAGCTCTCCCTTTCAGTAAAAATTATTTTCATTGTCATTCTGCTTTGAATCTTTGACATGTACAGAGAAATTGGAAGATTGTCTTTCAGTATCAGGGGAGGCTGTTTTTGCTGAACAGATTGCAGAACAGAAATTCACCCTCCTTGGCAGCTGCCTGAAGACAGATTCAATGTTGAGGGATGCTTACATAAAGGGAAAGCAAGCACTGGCACAGTGACTGATAAATCTACTCCTGCCTCCTAAAAACTGCTGAGCAGTGGGAAAAGCCACTATCAGAATTGCAGTCCTTGGGAAGTAGAGACAAGTCTCAAATATTTAAGACCGTGTTCTTTCACCACCTCTACCTACGGACTTCAGAATGCCTGTATGGCAGCTGATGTTAATTATTCTCTTTAGCTCATTTCACTTCAATGTTAATAAATGTTTGCCAAGTCTCTTTGTCTTTTATAGAAAAAAGAAAAAAAATAAAAATCTGTTTCTTATCTAACATTTTTTACACTCTCTGCCACATGACCGTGTCCACCTTGATTTCAACCACAGGTGTGATTCTAGTAAGAAAAAATTACTTTCACATTTGGTTTTGTGTCAATGCTTCCATGTGAAATCATTATAATGGATACATATTTTCTGGATCCTGGGTATGAATCAGCTAAGTGTTTTAAAGAGACTGCATGGATCAAAGCCGACTCCTTTCCTGCTGAGCCATGATTCACCTGCAGAGTGGACACTTGATGGAGGCCTCTGTCTACTACAATACAAATGAGGAAGTCTTTCTCCACTGACAGATTCTGCAGTGAGGAGACATCCAACAAAGCATTCTTTATTCAAACTCAATTAATTGTTGGACATATGTCGTAGAAGCATCCCACTCCTTAGTGAGCCAAGGTACTGAGTTTGATGTGACATTCTCTGGGGATGTCTATCTTCTTGTCCTGCAAGGACTATAAGGGAAATGGGCTTTAATGTCCTGACTTGTAAATGGAACATCATTTTCCATTTCCTTTCAACTATTTGTTGGCTAAAGAATTCTTATTTATCATCAATAATTCTAAGCTAAATTCCAGTTTTAATCTTTCAGACATCTTTTAGACTTTCTCTTAAAAAGTTATCTGTTCCTCTTTAGTTAATGTGATTATTGGAGTATCTTTTATACTGCCTAATTTAGTTTTCCTTTAATGTATCTAGAAAAGAATATGGGGTTTCAGTCTCCCTCAGGAGATCGAAGATTAACTGATTAACAGATAATGTCAGTAATGGAATTTTAAATCCAGCCAGAGGCAATCTAGCCAGGAAAATGCTGATTTTTTTTGTTTTGTTTCATATTTATTTAATCTTTGTGTTTGTTTTTCTTCCTTCTTTTAAAGAAGGTTATCAATGAAGTGGTAACTGGTGAGAAGAACTTGTTTAAGGCACCACTGATGTGCTTAAAGAAGCACAACATTCTCAATAAATTCTCTGTATGAGGGAACAAGTGTCTGGAGTTCATCAGCATATGGGTGTTCAGTGTTACTGCCAAGATTAACACCCACACACACACAGGCAGTGTCTACTCTTGTCAGGATATGTCTATTCAAAGAGGCAGGATATATTAACTCCAGGAAAATTTCATGAGGAGGTGTCAAAACAACTCCTGTATTGATTTACTTCTTGTTAACTTAGAGCAGAGACAGCATGAACTCATAGTGCTCTGCACCTAAGCAGGTAAATGTGTTTATAGACAGCCTGGTCATCAGCAGGGAATGAATGTAACTCTGTCATCACCAGACATATCAGCACCAGAAATACCAGCCTTTAAAAGGGTTTCAACACAATGTTAATAAACTGGACAATGCAATAATTATTAGAGAGACATAATTATAGGAGAAGTCAATAAGTAATAATTTTATCAGTATTCCCATAATATCCATTATACTCTGAGGTAAAAATCTCTGGATTTCTAAATTCTTTAACACTGCCCCAATCTAGGAAAGTACTTAAATTCACTAAACTTAAAAAAGTGCTCCTTTTCAGGATTAGCTTGTTAAAACTCAATAATGAAACAGAGCACTAACCTGAACAGGAGATCCTCAATCTAATTATCTCTCAACATCTATAACATCTTAAACCCATGCTTGGCTTAAGATGCTTCTTCACTTGAAAATGGGGTACAACAGGGACCAATCAGTCCTCTGCATATTGCCTCTGTTCTATATAGGTAAGAAGTACAATACGCCTTAAAACCGGTATTTTACAGGTGACCACATATTATAGAATTGTTTGGGTTGGAAGTGACCTTAAAGATCATCCAGTTCTAACCCCCCTGCCAGGTTAATCAAAACCCCATCCAAACTGGCCTTGAACACTTCCAGGTATAGGGCAGCCGCAACTTCTCTGGGCATATGTGGACTGTGGTATTCATTTCCCCTGGACAGAGGCCATCAGGAGTAGGGAAATTGTGTGCTGATCCAGAGTGCACATCTGCCTTCCTGATTCTAATTTTTTATCAAGTAAACAAACAAAGAAGTCAGAAAAGAACAACAAAAAGGCATGTCATTTCTTGAACATAACATTTTTAGGATTTTTTAAAATGAATTAACTAGACACAATTTGGAGAATATGTGTTATTGATTTAAATAAAAAGGACACCTAGCCTTGAGAGGGAACACAAAGTTAAATTTGTAACCAAATGTTAGTTCTGACTTATCAACAATTTTTAAACAGTAAAGATATCAATATTTCCACAGTTAAAGCAAATAGTAATGTTTAAATCTTAAAAGTGTCTTGGGATGCTGGGGAGGCTGATACTGTTAAAGGTCATATGAATTGCACAGCTAAAATCCTGAACCTGACTTTGAAAATATGATCGAGTCGAGGGAGAATGGTGCAGATCAAAGGAACACTTGCAATAAGCTGCTCCTTTTAAGTGTCACTAGAATTTTTTTTTACACCCCCACCTCTTCTCTTCCTACTTTGTTTCACTCCCCTGTACACTTCACTGTCTCAAATAGTAAACATCTTGAAAGTCCTGGCAAGAAAACTTGAGACAGATAAACTATCCATTAAAATTAAGTGGAATGCTTTGATTTTTGCCTAGAGGAGAGGAGGAATCAAGCTCTTTTCTGTATCTGAAAAAGTCTTACAGGTAAAAAAGAAAATCGTGAAGGATGCCTCTGGCTACTGAGCCTGTCATTTCAGGTACCTTATCACACCCACACATTTTGGTCCTCACAAGTGAAGCAGGAATATTTTTCCTCAGATATAAGCCTCCACCTTTCTAGCGCAGAGAGTCATCTGGTTAAAGTTATAAAGAACAGCACAATTACCCCTTCTCTTGGGCCCCAGCTATATTTTACAGGCACACACTTAGGCCAGAAAGAGTCCAACAGGCCCACACAATATCAATGCTGGTCATTGTGTTCCTCTTGTAAATATGAAAACCAACTACTTGTAAACAAATATGAAACAAAGTCTCAGGGTCTAGAGGGAAGAATGAAAACTGACTTAAAAAAAAAGTTTTCTGTGTTCTAGGACAGGCTTAATTGAAAATTTTTCCAGTTTGTATCTATGCTTCACACTAGCTATATGTTTTTGTTTTCTTGGCTGCAATAATTTTCCTTGGTCTGGTGTTTATTATTGAGGCTTAATTTGATTACTTTCTGCTACTAATGGAAAATCAGGAGTCAATGACATAAATCTTTTTCACACTGTATAGTATTTATTAAATTATTTTATGTACCTGTATGTGTGTGTGTGTGTGAATATATATTAAAATATATTAAAAAAATGCAGGATAGGGATGAAGAATGCACTAGCACTGTGATAAACTCAACTTTCTAGAGGTTGCCTAGATTGCAGCTGTCTGAAGATGGTTCGCATTTGTAGCAACAGCAAAATGCAATCATCTGATTGTTCTCGGGTGCTCTTTAGGGATTACATTTGGAGTTCTTGGGCCTATTGGTGGTGGATATATGCCATATCCAGAAGCTTGAAAAAATATAAGTTACAGAAATAGCTCCTTGGCTCACTGGCTGACCCAAGGGATAAACTCAAGGGAAAACCATAACATGCCTAGTTAACTCTTTGATCACAAGACTGTGGGTGCCTCGCAATTCAAAGCCTGATTTGAATCCTATTGACATAAAAACTGAAGTAGCCAGGCTTGCAAAGCCAAATAATGACACACCCGGAGCAGCCAGAACTGGGAGGGGTTAATTATTTTCATGGAGCAGGAAAAGGTGCTCCCCAAGGACCTGTTGACAGCACCGAGCCAAGTGTGAGCTGCACCTGGAATGGCTGGAGTCTGAAATCAGGTGCTACTTATTAGTGTTGCCCCATCAAAAAGAGCTTCCAGGAGAGTAATTTATTTTGTTTATATTAAACCGTCAACAAAGAAAAGAAAAAAATGTGCTGTTCTTCAGGTCAAAATATTACTTATTACTCTAATAAGCACTTAACTCTTTTTGAGAGATCAGCATGGGCAGATGAGGGGTTTTTTTTCTGCAGTGCTTTAAGTCATGCACTTGATTTGTTGCCATTTACTGCAGTTGTGTAATGGCTATAAAACTGGAAAAAACATAAAACATAAAAGAAAGGTGTTGAAGTCAGCCTTAAGGTACTAAATTCCTGACAGCAGCTTGTAAAGCAGTGGAGATTTAGGTGCTGTAAGATGATGCTGGAGGTTGTGGTAGGTGACGGAAGGTGCTGAAGTGATGAGGCTATGACAAACTGGAATTATGTAACTCTGAAAAAGGACCTGGCCACCTCCTGATCCCTCCTTATTCATGGGGGGCACCAGTGCTTCAGAGAAGCTTCTCATTCAGCACAAATGGTCTTCACACATCAAAAACTCCTGATTCGGGTATGCCTGTAACTACAACTAAATTCAGTGTGAGGCTTGATCTGATAGGCATTTACAGACCATTGCTGTCAGAGACTGAAGACATTAAAAGTCAAACAAAATACAGATAGAGTCTTTAGAACTAAAAAGTGGCGGGTGAAAAAAAAGGAAAAAAAAAAAGGAAAAAAAAACCAACAATTTTGATGTCCTTTCATATACTTTTTCAGTGCAGTCTTACTGAGTCCCCTAGGCTGAGCTGCAGATCACATCAAGGAGCTGAGCTGTGCAGGAGGATAAGACTTTGCATCACATATGTTTTTAAATGCCTGGTACCTCCCACGTTCAGTAGTTGAATTCCAGTGAGGCATATGTTGAGGAAGGAGGAGACCTTAGTTCAGTCCCTCTCCCTCAGATTGAAGAGATTCAGCGTTTTCATTTCATCTCTCAGGAAGATTTTCCACCCACCTGGCTAAAAGCCATGGAGTAACAAAATGCTCTTGGTATTGGATCCAATCCACCACAGAGTAACCAATTTAAACCCACTGCTCCCAAGAAGTTTCACTCTTAAGGCTGGTGTATTCAGGGGTGTTTCAAATAATGTTGATTTTTGTGGTCCCAAGAGTGCCAGCTTATTTTGCTATGAAAAGAGTGAGATTGTTTATTAGACATTTAAGATAAAACCATATTTAGCTATGTAGCTAAAATACCTCTGAGGAAGATGTCAGAAACTGGTTTTCCCTTTTGAATGACAGGGCAAAACAGGATCACTGACAGTTAAAGGTGAGAATTTAAAAAGGTGCAGTAAGAAATAGCTTTCACAGCATGGGGGTTAGACTGGAACCTGTTGCCAACCACAGAGTTCGGTTGGGATCAAAACTTTGTGATTGTAACGTTCTCAAAAGGGAAATGAAATCTTGTTTAACCTAGAGTTCAGGCCAGATTAGCTGAAGTCTCTCATTACTGGATTCCAGTACTTTAAAGTACATTGTTTGCCTCCATGAGAGAGCTGGATGCTAGGCTAGGTAGGACTGCGATTGTAATGCAGGGTGGTCATGACTCTGCTCCATTAAAATTCCATTTATTGCTATTATTATAATTCACTGGTGGGCTATGTATTTATATGCTGTACATATTTATACATGCATACATTTATATTTATACATATAAATGGAATAGATTAGTTTTATTGTGTCTTGATTTCATGGAAAGCACAAGGCAGGCTGTGGTCAGATTCCAGGAATGAGGGGAGTGGGAGATATAACAGGTATATGAAGTGGGTTAAGGAGCATATAAACTTTCACTTTCCTCCCGGTAGCAAATTTGAATGCTGTCAATGATTTCTGTTTCACTATTGAGAGCTACTATGCAACCTCAGCTTTAAGAAGACCGTTGAAGTCACGCCTTCCACAGGCTCCTCCCCCTCCTGCTGCAATGGAGCTCAAGGCAATGCTATTCTGTCTGATCCTGCATGGTCCCCACCTGGTTAGGTCAAGAAAGAGTTGGATGGAAATAGAGCTATAATGGTAATTCCTAGTGGATAGGAGCCAATATATGTCCCACAACTTTTTAAAATGCAATTAGATTTGTCTTATACTACTTTAACTCTCAGCAGTGAGTGTAGCAGCTCATCCTCCCAAATGAAGCTCCATGTCCTGTAGGCAAAGGTGAGATTCAGAAGTTTTTGCATGATTCAACCTCTCATTTTGGTCACTGAACATAGAATGAACTTCTCTCAACCCCACTTATTGGATGTGTCTTGTATTCCTCAACTGTGTCAAGTTTCTAAATATTTATATCCCTATTTTTGACTGTTGTAAACTTGACAATTCATTATTAACATTGAATCTTAATAGTCTTCTTCAGATCAAAGGACATTATATTATTGACATGAGTGAAAAAACACTGGGACTTCAGGACAGCTTCTTTTTGTAGAATCCTCTCCATCTACCATTAAATTTGATGTTAGTGTAGATACATATACCCATTAATAAGAAACTAATGCACACAGCACAGCTTAAGAACCTACTCTAAAGCCTACCAAATCCAGTGACAGCCTTTTCTGTGGCTGTAGTGGGCTGTGGATTGAGTATCAAGTGCCAGCAATTACTCAAGTTACACATTAGTCCTGGAGCAGGGTCTTTAGTAATATGAATGTTGGTTATTGAGGCCAGAGTTAGGTCTCAGGCTGTGTGCTGAATAACTGAGGCAGAAAAATGAACTGAAGTCATGGAGCAAACTTCTGTTTAAAGGATGTTAGGAGATGTAGGAGATGTAGGAGAATAGGAGGGTGAAAGTGGAAGTTTGCACAGCATTTTCACCATTAGCAACTTCTGTTTGACTGTCCTCATTGTTTACAGGCAGTTTTTCATGCAGTGTCTAAAACCAAATCACAGAATCACAGAATCTCTTTCCCATAGACTAAGCAAAATTAGAGCATCAGCAATGCAATGTATCCATTAGTGCTATTCATTACATTCAGTTTACTAAATCTTTTAGGAAAACCTCCCTGGCAATATGCGGTCTCTAATCACCACCCCCTTGAAATATTATATTTACTGTATAGTGATATCAGAAGAACAATTTAATAATAAAAATTATACTAAGAATGATGGTCATTTTTAGATGATATTGCTAAAGCCAAGGACATTTTATCACCATTTTAATTTATGATTATGGAGTGGCTTAAGAAAATAAACCTAATTCATGATCTGGGTGAGAAGAATTGCTACAAATATATTCCATTACCCTCCATCACCTATGGTCATACTGGTGTTCATAGTATGTCATTTTTTTTTAAAAGCACAAAGTCTTTCCTATCCTGAAGTACTGTAGTGGTTCAGCTAAAAGCCAGATGACCCTAGAAGTGCAGAATTAAGAAAAACATAACAGGATGACCTCAGTGGCATCCCAGATTGATTCAATATTATAGTAAAGATAAGAAAATAATATTTTGTATAACAACATCAGAACATGGAGTAGAACAGTGAATCATTTATTGGGAAGATGAGTTCACGAACTAGAGATATTTTTTTGTTACTGAATTTTCTTTTAAATTAATACATGCTTCCTTTGGCTTTTGCAGTGTTGTGTATGGCACTTAGAAAACTATATCCATCCACATCAATAAACTCTTTAGGTTCAGACAATTGAAGCAGTATAGGAGGTAGGGAATGGAGGGGATCAATTCCAAAGCCAGCAAGGCTCAGAGAGCAAAGATAAATGAATCTAAGTTACTTACCCTGGCTGAAGTAAATTAGCCCAGACAAAGAGATTCCTAGTGAATTGAAGAGAGCAGTGTGGAATGGTAGGACCAGCAGGGAGTAATTTTAAGCCTCCATCTTGCCAGCTGCTTAGCATGGGTGGTCCCTAAGCATGCCTGGTATGTAATTAACCTGAATCCCTGGGTAGCATCTGTGGCATACATGCTGGTATTGCATGCTACCATTTCACCCTAGCTTCCCTGCAGGTCTGACGAATGTTGTGTTACAATTATGGCAGCCTGAAACCAGCCCTATGTTTTTCTGCCTCTCTTTAAAAATAAGGAACACTCCTTTCTGTTAACTGCTAATTAAAACAAAATTTACTTTAGAATTAAAAACAAAACAAAACAACCAAACAAAAAAGACCAGCTCCAGCTGTAAAACACCTGCCTCTAACCCTGAAAAGCAGTGTCTAAAGTGGAAGGAGCACAAATTTGCAACTGCCAATGCTTGTTATGTAGAACATATTTTCATCACATTCTTAGAAATATATTAGGTTTTGATCTGGCAGATTTCTTAACTGATGATCATCTTTCATGATATAACTAGTATTACTGTACTCAGGTGCTTCTAGTTAAGTGCTTACCTAGACCAGGATATTAGTCTTGCCACACACAATGTGGGAAGACACTTGCTTTTGCATGAAGTCCCAATGACTACAGTCAATGGTTAGTGGGGATTAGAGTCTGTTGACTTGGGGCTGGGCGGGATCTCATGTTATGCACAGACAATTGCATGCAAAAAACCCCAAAACCCTTACTTTTCCAGATGAAACAGATTTCCTAAGCCAGGAGGATTGTTTTAGTGGTCATTAGTGTCAGAGGACGTTCTCTCAAGCTGAAAGCACACTGCATATACTGTACAATGTTGACTTTATTACCTTCTGGCTCCATTGGTTGTATTACCATTTTAACTACATTTAACATCTTTCCTTAATTTAAAAAGAATCTGTTTCTCATAGTGATGCTGACAGATTGGTTGGCATCATGAAAGTGCTTGATATGTTATCATAAAATCTGTGACTTGTGAAATGATGTGATTTGACCTACAGTTACCTATGCTAGTTTCAGTGAAGTCTGACTGACAACAGACACTTGTGCAAAAAGTGAGATGCTTCTACTTAGAAGCACTGTAAAAGACGCAAAAGGGTGACAGTGGGCACTGTGCTACCACCTTCACTGTTTTGGCTTTGTCCTCTTCATATCTAAGTTACTGGGAAAGTTACTTCATTGTCAGGGAGGGCTCTTGAGGCATATCATGTTGGTAAACTCTTCTTTATCCAAAATGTGCTTCGCATTGCAATTGATGTGTCTTGGCTGCACAGCATGGGATAATGGGATTTTCTTGCTGAGAATTCAGGATTGCTCTTGGAGGACTCTAAGGCTACACAGGGAAGAGAGTTCTGCTCTGCAGACTAAGTTTTGTTGTCTAGTATTGCTACGTCTAGCATTGGCTTGAATATTTTTGACTGGAATCATACAATTTCCAGAGACTGGTCCAGAATTTTTCCTACTACTAAAAAGATGGGAGAAAGTGGAAGTCGCATTTCTGCAAACTACTGATTGTTTAAGCCAAGCACCAAGAAAGAAAGATCAGCCTTCTGATTCTTCCCAAATTTCCTCAGGGACTGAAGAATGTGCTTTGGCACATAAAGAGCAGTGATAGTTTGCCCATGGCCTGAAAGGCTTATTCCTGACAGAAGCTGAAGCGTTCTGGCATGCTGCAGCTGCATGGGAGAAACAAAATCCACCACAAACCACGACCTTGCCTATACTGCTTTTACTTGCCCTGTCCCCCTGTCCAAAATACGAGGGTTTGCTAGCTATTATGTGCATATTTTTGTAATTTTCTGGTCAGCATGTGGATTTACATTCTACGGCTTGTGTACTACATGCTGCTGCCTGATGTTGGCTAAGATCACAGCCTTCTCACTGGAGACATCGACCATGCTGCAGCTCGCATGCAAAGTGCCTGCCTGCACGTACAGTCTGTTGGCCCTGGTGAAGGTAAGTCCCAGTGATGGCACAGCATAGAGCTTTCTCCAGTGATTGACTTCTATTCTGAGAGACAATAGTGGGATGTCTCCATGGGGGTGGCAGGGCAGTATCAGGGGGCTGGAACTAGCTTCAAAAGAGTTCATTTTGGTACTGACAACAGCTGTATGTGGCACTTCTCTCCTGGATAAGTTATGCAGCTGTTTGTGATATATATACATACTCTGTAGAACTGGGGCTGCCTGTTTGCCCTGTTTTCTCTTATTAGCATTCTTCCTGCATTAGCTCCTTCCCCTCTGCCCCTCTAAATTATATTTCCTTTTGCTTTTTTTCCTGAAGGAAGAAGCATTTTGTCCAATTTTGTATTGCTAAAAAATGGAATAGGCTTCATTTTACAAAACATCTTATTTTTTCTTCCTCTCCCAGGATTCACACTTTAAGAAAGATTTATGTCTTCTGAGGAAGAAATTACTTGAGTTTGAGGGTTACTTCCCCTTTTTTTTCTTTTAGTCTTTCAGGGTGGGGAAAAGCATGGTCTTAAAAAGTATGCATATCCCATTATGGTTGGCTGAAATGTATATATATTTCCTCATAGTGTAAGGAGCTGAAATAAAAGCCTCAAGAATCCTTGTTGGGCTTCAATTGCATATTTTTTCTGAAGAAACTGAGGAAATACTTAATATCCTATTTTAGATCACATCGCTAATGAAAGAGACAATATCAAGTACAAACTTTAGTACTTTTATAGTATCTGCACATCAAAACCAATTCTGCATTGGTTCTTTTTTTATATGTTGTTGGGTTTTTTCCTCCTGCTATAGCCATTTGCTGTTATGATCTGACACTTTCCATGCCTGTTTTGCATGTTGATTTAGTTGAGAATGACTGTTGCTCTCTTAGATGCAGTCTGCATAATTAATGCCTCCTATCAGTCTCTAGCAGAAGGAAGAAAATCTTTTCTATCTCTGATGGAAATGGTTGAGTGGCCCTCTGGGGCCAATTAGATCACCAAATGGCAGTGACATCCTGGAAGAAACCACCAAGGTGCATTTTCATCATTCTTTTCAGCTGAGCAAGGTGGAGGATAGGAGGGAGGGAGAAGGGAGGAAAATGTCAGGGTCCCTGATCAGAGCAATAAACTGGCATGTAGACCACATCTTATTTCCCAGTTGGAGGTGCTGACATGACATGTATCACTTTTTCAACCTCATCTCTTTCAGGCTCAGTAAATACATTTCACCACTGTTTTGAAAGCACAGTGTCTAGATGACAGTCTGAATCTATATCGTTCAATTCTAGTGTTTCCTGTGTCTCTTGACAACAAGCAGACAGAAAATACAGCTTGGGTGAAATGACAGTTCTGTCCAATTCCAGTCATAGTGCTTTTTAATCAGAATGTTTGAGAGAGCATCCAGGGCTGTAGTCAAATTTTTTAGGCTTTTCTTTTCTCATTGAAAAATTTAATATCATGTAAGAGTATGATGCTTTTTATAACATTTCTGTTATTCCCGGCATTATGATAAGACATTAAGTAGAATTTCAGTTATTTCAACAAAGCCTTAAAATGCAAAACCATTTAAAATTTTAAGTTGGATCCTGGAACCATCTGTATAGTATTGTAGTAATAATCTTTAAGTGCAATAAGTTTTTAAGTGATACGCATGTCATGCTGTTAAAATGAAAGTCTGTGTTGCCTTGACATTTATAAATGCTAAAACCTTTACCTTACTATTCAGTTCACAGCAGGACACATTACTTAAAACTGCAACCTTCTCATGCTTATAGATTATTGCTTAATTTTACTAGCCTTCTTTTTATAAAAAGAGCCTTGCAGTCATCATAATTTCTCCACTGTTGAGGAGCACAATTGTAAGTTGATGTTTAATTTTAAGCTATAAAGAGAGCTAGCATAGAGAAATTAAGCTTATAAACTCATATTTCTGATGCTGTTCTTAAATATCAGCTTAGGAAGTGTGACAATAGAAAAGAGACGTGACAATTCATTAAAAGGATGAACCCAGTGTTGTAAACTGTGAACTTCTTTCTTCCACGAGACTTTTTTCAGCAGATCCTTGCTCATCCATACAGGTGTCCTTCCTCCTCTACCCAATTTTTACTCAAAGGAATGCATCTATCTTGAGCTTGGAGGACATGATGTTTGAATATTAACCACATGTCTTCGTCCCCCCTACCTTCTAGAGTCTTAGCCCACGAGATTCCTTCGAGTAGCTCTTTGAAGAGTACAAAGTTAGCCCTCTGGAAGTCCAGGGTTGCAATCCTATTATTGCCCCTCTTCTTCCTTTTAAAGTACTAGACTCTACCATGTCATAAGCGCTGTCGCCAAGGCTGTCCTGAACCTTAACATCCCCAACCAGACCTTCTTTGTTCATTAATACAAGGTCCAATAGTGCACTTCTCCTCCTTGGCTCTTCCACCACCGGGATCAGGAAGTTATCACTGATGCACTGCAAGAGCCTCTGGACTAAGTATGCCTAGTTATGTGGGCTTTCTAACAAATATCAGGGTAATTGAAGTCACCCACAAGCACTAAGGCGCGTGATCTAGAGGCTACTTCCAGATGTCTGTAGAAGGCCTCATCAACATCTTCTTCCTGGATTGGTGATCTATAATAGACACATACAACCGTTTTGCCCACATTTGCGTGTCTCTTAATTCTTACCCACAAGCTTTCAACACGTTCTTCCTCCCCCCCTTAGTAAAGCTCAATGCATTCCAGTTGCTCTCGCACATAAAGAGCAACTCCACCACCTCGCCTGTTGGTCTATCCTCCCTAAAGAGCACATAGCCTTCCATGACAACACTCCAGTCATGGGAGCTGTTCCACCATGTCTCAGTAATTGCAATGATATCATAGCCCTATGACCTAACACAGATCTCCAATTCCTCCTGCTTATTCTCCGTACTGTATGCACTGGCGTATAAGCAGGCCTCACTAGCATGTCCAGTTACATCCCCCTTCCCTTTCAAACCTAGTTTAATGGCCTGTCAATCAGCTTTGCAATCTCTTGCGCAAAGACACTGTCCCCATTGAGAAAGGTGTTGTCCATGAGGTGCCAGCAAGCCCGGTGTTAAATAGGCTGTCCCATTGTCAAAAAAGGCAAAATTGTTGAGGTGACACCAGCTCCAGAGCCACATATTAACAGACTGTATTGTTCATTCCTGCAACTGAGAGAAGAGAGGAAAAATAACCTGTGGCCTAGAATCCCTCACCACCTGTCCCAGTGCTCTAACGTCTCTTTTGATTGTTCTTAGACTACAAGTCTCAGCTTGCTTTCCTCCCACATGGAAGATCAACAGTGAGTAATAATCTGAGAACCGTACCAAACTAGGAAGTTTCCTAGTGACATCCTTACTCAGGCTCCAGGGGGAGACAGCATGTTCTCTCTTAGAAGGGTCTACCTGGCATATCAGACTCTCTATTCCCCTCAGAAGGGAGTCACCTACATCTATAACCCTTCTTTTCTTCCTTGCGGACATTGTTATAATGCAGATGGTAGGTCTTTTTGACTGTGGACATACCTCTGGTGTAGGCCACCCAACATCCTCCTCTTCATTTGGCTGGTCTTTCTTAGCCAGAGCTTCATATCTGTTTTTCAGTGGCACCTGGGGGGGTGGGGTGGGCAAGGAAGGAGTTCTTCTGTTGCCACGACCATGAACTTACTTTCATTCACTCCCCTCATCCAGGCTACTGCCTCTAGTCTGGCAGGGGTAGGATAAAGGGGCCCTCTGATCCTGCCTACTTTCTGATGGGTGCTCCCATTTCTGTTTCAAAGTAGGCAGAGACTGGCTCCACCAGTCTATCTCCTTTTCAGCTTCCTTGATGCTCCTTAGCCTTTCAATTTCTTCTTGCAACTCTGCCACTCGGCAGAGGAGATCATCGACCTGCTCATGGTGCACACAGCAGTTGTCATAACTGCCACTTGTCAGCAAAAGGCTCTGACGCTCCCTGAAGCCTGTGACCTGCACAGCTACCTGTTTCCATGGGTACTCTGTCTGAGTTCTCACATCCACCCTGAGTAGTACTGAGTGCATGGCCTTCTGGTGGGTGGAGACCACTGTATATGTCTTTCCTCTGTGATGACCACGTTTAAATCTCCCACTGTTGCCCTGGCAATGTCCCCAGCCATGTCAGCCTCTCTGCCTCTCTCACGAGAGCCACTGATAACTGACTCTGTCGGGTTTTTGCTCTCCCTCAGGCTTCCCTGGCTCAGGGAACCCCCCCTGTCCCTCTCAATTTAGTGCACTTTTTTAAAGGTACGTCACTTACCATTGCAGTTGCCTCGCTCCTCATGAATTCCTCTCAACTAACACTTATTAGCAAGCTGCATTTCTCGCAAGATTTTGTCAAGATAGGTAGGCCAAAAATTACTCTCCATGTAGCAACTCCACGGTCTGAAGACCAGACTGTCTTTGTATATGAAGTGCTGCCCCTCACACACATGCTGTGCACGTGTGCTCATCATACAAGGAAGCATTATACTGAAAATTAACTGTACTACCAGGACACATGGGACATCCTTCACCTCAGGAATCTGGGTTCAATGAAAGACCCCAAACAGTCCCTGTGGATATGTCAATACTGAGGTCATAGATGCAGCTTGAATCCAGAATAATGAAGCACATGAGTATATGACAGACCTTGTATGCTCAGGATATAGGTGTGTACAGGGACCTTAGCAAGTACAGAAGTCACTTGCTCCTGCCACTCCATCCTCGCTCAGTTTCCTACCAGTGAAGCTCTCAGATATCTGCCTCCTGGCAAATCTAGCGTGGTGCAACCTTATTGTTTGCCTTCTCTCATCCTTCTTAATCATTCACTTTGCAGACTAGAATAAAGACAGCTAATTCTAGAGTTTTTCCTAGAAAAGGGACAAGTGTGGCAGAACTCCTATGCAACAGGAACGTGTTACAGCTAATGAAAGGATAAAGGATAAAGGTTAATTGGCAAGATTTTCTTAAATACCAAGTTAAAGGATTTGTACATGATGGTTGTGCCTCAGAGTGTGGGAGCTCCTCAAGCTCCCTGTTCCCAGTTACCCAGCCTGAGGAACCAGTAGGAGGTTACCTAATCCCATCCTACTGAGCCCTCTAAGAGGCAGCTGCATGTGCCCAGCTCCCATCCCTGAGCGAAGCCAGGCTGCCTGAGCTGTGCTTGGAGGGGCCAGGGCTGTGGGATGCACAGCAGTGTGTAATCACAGCTGTGTAAATTTTCTTCCTAAATAACACAGTCTACAAATTAAGACAATCTCTACAAGTTTTAACATTCGCAACTGTCCATCGACAGGAATTAAAAAGCTGAGAGATGTAAAAACTCAAAAAGAAACCTTAAAAGGAGTGTTGGATACAAACACAGGTCTTAGGGGCTGTGGGGTAAAATCTCTCCTTTTGCACTGAATGCAAAGAGCACATGTGCTGGCTCCTCACCTGGCACCACAACACATAAGACAGAAGGCTGTGCCTCTGCACAAAAGGCAGCACATAGAAGAAAACTGGATGGTCCTGACACCTCAGTTGTCCCCATATTTCATTCATGAGTTGAGTGGTAAGAATTCATGGCATAAATCTGTAGGTTTTCACTCTTTTTAATTATGAAGTTGAATGAAATAGGGTGGGGTGTTTTTTGTGCTGTAAAACACATTTCAGAGCTCTGTAGATTCAGACACCTGCAGAGTAACCTCCAGTGGGTTTTTGCTGGCTGTCCTGAAGCTCACAAGCTGGTGCCTGGCAGCTTGGGGCACATCTAAAATGGTCATGTTGGAGCAAGTTACAAGATCAGTCACAAGGTAGCATAAATTTTTTTATTTTTTCAACAGGCATGAGGCTTATATTCTCATTTTTTTTGCATTATCTATATAATTAGGGCAGATGAGGAGCAAGTGGAAAGTCTGTGGGTACGAATTAAGGGGCAGGCTGGCATGGGTGATACAGTTGTGGGGGTCTATTACAGACCCCTGATCAGGACAAAGGAGTTGATGAGGCTTTCTACAGGCAGCTGAAAGCAGCCTCGCAATTACAGGCCTTGCTCCTCATGGGGGATTTTAACTACCCCGATATTTGCTGGAAGGCCTACACAGCCAGCCATTCACAGTCTAGGAGGTTCCTCCAGTGCATTGATGATAACTTCTTAATGCAAATGGTGGACAAACCAACTAGGATGGGAGCACTGCTGGATCTCATACTCTCCCACAAGGAAGGTCTGGTTGAAGCGGTGATGGTCAATGGCAGACTTGGCTGCAGTGATCATGAGAAGGTGGAGTTCAGGATCCTGTGTGGGAGGAATAGAATACCTAGCAAGACCACAACCCTGGCCTTCTGCAGGGCCAACTTTGGCCTCTTCAAACAATTGTTAAGGGAAGTCTCATGGGAAAGGGTACTAGGTGTTAAAGGGGCTCAAGATAGTTGGTAAACATTCAAGGACCACTTCTCCCAAGCTCAAGATCAGAGCATCCCAATGGGTAGGCAATCAAGCAAGGGAGCCAGGAGACCAGCATGGTTAAACAAGGAACTGCTGGGCAAACTCAAGTGGAAAAAGAGAATCTATGGATCATGGAAGGAGGGGCTGGCCACTTGGGAGGAATATAGGACTGCTGTCAGAGGATGTAGGGAGGCAGTTAGGAAAGCTAAGGCCTCCTTGGAACTTAATCTTGCAAGTGAGGTCAAAGACAATATAGAAAGTGCTTCTTCAAATACATTGCAGATAAAACTAACACTAGAGGCAATATAGGCCCACTGCTGAATGAGGTGGGTGCCCTGGTGACAGAGGATATAAAGAAGGCAGAGGTACTGAATGCCTTCTTTGCCTCTGTCTTTAATCCTGCAGACTCTCCCCAGGAGCCCCAGATCCCTAAAGCCCCAGAAGGAGTCAGGATAAAGGAGTTTGCTTTGGTAGATGAGGATTGGGTTAGGGATCAGTTAAGCAATCTGGACATCCATAAATCGATGGGTCTGGATGGAATGCACCCGCGGGTGCTGATGGAGCTGGCGGAGGTCATTGCTAGGCCACTCTCCATCATCTTTGGTAGGTCATGGGCGACAGGAGAGGTGCCTGAGGACTGGAGGACAGCAAATGTCACGCAAGTCTACAAAAAGGGCAAGAAGGAGGACCCGGGTAACTATAGATCGGTCAGCCTCACCTCCATCCCTGGAAAGGTGGTGGAACAACTTATTCTTGGCACTGTCTCTAGGCATATCAAGGATGAGGGGGTCATTAAGAGCAGTCAACATGGTTTTACCAAGGGGAAGTCATGTTTGACCAACCTTATAGACTTCTATGAGGAAGTAACTAGGTGGATAGATGATGGTAGAGCAGTAGATGTGGTTTATCTTGATTTCAGCAAAGCATTTGACACTGTGTCCCACAGCATCCTCGTAGATAAGCTAAGGAAGCGTGGCCTTGATGATCAGGTAGTGAGATGGATCATGAATTGGTTGAAAGGAAGAAGTCAGAGAGTTGTGGTCAATGGGACAGAATCTAGTTGGAGGTCTGTGACTAGTGGAGTCCCTCAGGGGTCGGTGCTGGGACCGGTACTGTTCAATATTTTCATCAACGACCTGGATGAGGGAACAGAGTGTCCCCTCAGCAAGTTTGCTGATGACACTAAACCGGGAGGAGTGGCTGACACACCAGAAGGCTGTGCTGCCATTCAACGAGACCTGGACAGGCTGGAGAGTTGGGCGGGGAGAAACTTGATGAAATTCAACAAGGGCAAGTGTAGAGTCTTGCATCTGGGGAAGAACAACCCCATGTGCCAGTACAGGTTGGGGGCTGACCTGCTGGAGAGCAGTGTAGGAGAAAGGGACTTGGGGGTCCTGGTGGACAGGAGGATGACCATGAGCCAGCAATGTGCCCTAGTGGCCAAGAAGGCCAATGGCATTCTGGGGTGCATTAGAAAGGGTGTGGTTAGTAGGTCAAGAGAGGTACTCCTCTCCTTCTATTCTGCCTTGGTGAGGCCGCATCTGGAGTATTGTGTTCAGTTCTGGGCCCCACAGTTCAAGAAGGACAGGGAACTGCTTGAAAGAGTCCAGCGCAGAGCCACAAAGATGATGCAGGGAATGGAACATCTCCCTTATGAGGAAAGCCTGAGGGAGCTGGGTCTCTTTAGCTTGGAGAAGAGGAGACTGAGGGGTGACCTCATCAAAGTTTACAAAGATGTTAAGGGGGAGTGTCAGGATGATGGAGCCAGGCTTTTTTCAGTGACATCTAGTGATAGGACAAGGGGCAATGGATGCAAACTGGAGCATAGGAGATTCCATGTAAATATCAGAAAAAACTTCTTTACTGTGAGAGAGACAGAGCACTGGAACAGGCTGCCCAGAGAGGTGGTGGAGTCTCCTTCGCTGGAGACATTCAAAACCCACCTGGACAAGTTCCTGTGTGATGTACTCTAGGTGACCCTGCCTGGCAGGGGGGTTGGACTAGATGATCTTTTGAGATCCATTCCAACTCCTAAGATTCTGTGATTCTGTGAATTAATACCTTATACTGCTCATGTCTTGTAAGATATTATTCTCTCAAACCTCCATTCTGTTGTGCAGTTACACACAAAACCACACTCCTATAACAAAATTTTCCGTTTGGATTTCCCCAAAGGCAAACTGCATTAGATCCAACCATTGCTTGGATAATTTGTTGTGGATATAAACCATAAGAATGATCACCTTCAAAACTGCTATCTGTTTAATAAAAAAGCTTTTTCCCATGTTGACTGCTCTTGAAAAAAATCAAAATATCACTGAAATAGTTAATCCTGGTATGATTTTTTTTTCCAGTGTAATAGTTTTAGGGTCACTTAAAAATCACTGGAAACGTAACCTCTTACACTTCCTGTAAAACACTGAACTCCGGATGATAATCAAGACCTCTAGAAAATTGTGGGCTGCATAAAAATTGCAGATTTTGCAATTTTCTGACTGCTGTGTAATTTTCTGGCACATTTAAATGTGTGTTTGGTTCAGTGCCAAGCTCCTTCCTCGCCCAGACACCCTAAAATTAACTAGGAGCTTTGGGAATTTCATCTGTCAAACAGAGACAGAAGTGTCCAATCAGCCTGGATGAAGCATGGCTGACCAGTGCTGACCCAAATCCCTACTGAAAGAAGTAAGGAAGGAGACAGAGACATATGAGGAAAAGTCTAGCAGAGAAATGAGAGGGAGGACAAGATCAGAAGGGGAGCAAAACAAGCTCTGGAGAATGGCTGGAAAAGCAAACTTGTAAGAGAAAGCAAGCAGCAGAAACATTTGGAAGAATTGCTTGTAGTCCCCTTATAAAGTTTTTTTTGGTGAAACTTCATTTGATGATTGGGAATGGGAAGATTTGTATGCTAAAAAGCCCTGAAGTTTCTTCTGGGAAAACTAAAGCAGAAACCACATTAGTTCAGGCTGGTTTAAAGAAGTGCTGAGGTGCTTCAGAAATGTATAAAACACTGACTTTGTACAGTGAACGTTGAGGCCACAGTAAATTTACACCTGAACTCAGTAAAACTGATGAAAGCTGGAAAACTGATGATACTTGGATCAGGGACAACTTTGATGCCACATTGCAGAATGGGAAGAAAAGCTGAGGCATCCCATACCAGTGCAGCACCTTAATCACCTCAGCACCCACACTGCACAGCTTGCTGTCTTTCCATCCTCATTTTTGTATGTTCCGCAAGACCTTTATGTGTTGTGAAGCAACAAAAAGGTGTTTTAAACAGCCTGCATTTGTCCCATATATCTACCTAACTTCCTTTCATTGGGTAAGCCATCATTCTCAGCAACTGTGCCTAGGTGAAAAACAAGAAATCATCTGTCCTTGGAGCCCAATTCAGCACTCACTGGAGAAATGGCACCTCATGGGACTTATTACTGTGACTAATGAGCACCAGTGTTATGGGGCTTATGGTTTTAAGAATCAGTTTATTGAAAGTTCTGAAGAATAGGGCAGTATTTCAAATAGGGAAGCAAAAGGGTTAAAAGGTATGAGCAGGAGTTTATTGGGAGGGGTCAAGAAAGAAATTACAGACTCCAGTTGTATTAAGTGAGACTGTATGTAGCCTGTGATCTTGGGATAGGAGTCAGGAGTTTCGTTGGTATATCAATACAATAGCTTTGCTCTTGGTATTTGGCCTTAGACATTTAATCTCACATCAGTAGAAACTTTATGTAGAGTTATACTATTCTCAGGTTGAAATATCACATGCAGCTTTTGGAAAAAAAATACTTTATCAGTAAAGGCACAAGGGGTTTTGAAATTTCTCAAAAAACTGACTCATTGCTAGTTTAAATCAAGATTAGCTGGTTGAACTAAACATGGAGGATTTTCTCTAATAATGTTGTGGAATGTGTGGATAAATCCTCAGTTGTCTGGGAATATCTATTCTTCATGTCAGGACTAGTGTGTTCAGAATCAAAACTTCTGTATTTTTTTAAAAAGCATGATTAGAAGCTCTACAGCAAATACACCAGATTCTTGTGTACATGCAAGCAAATAAAATTATCTGTCTTTTCTGTAAATTATGCACTCCCTGGTATTATAAAACTTCCTGACATCAATGGTGGCATGAAATTTTTTTTCTGAATAGCATCACAGAAATACAGAATTAAATGGAAACCTAAAATAAATGTAAACACTTTGAGGTCACAACAAAGTGGACTAAAATGTAAGGTAGGAAAAACAGACAAGCCTCAAATCCTTTGAGGTTCTGAGATTTGAGCACTCATGGTTCCATATACTTAACACTTTCTCAAATTTGTAAATCTCATGAGGACCAGATCTCATGAAATATTCTGTTATCATGTTTTTCATTTTGGTTAGACATATGGCAAAGCATGAACAGCTTTCCTTCCAGTGTTTTGTTTCTGTTACTCAGCCATGAAATACACAGTAAAATGACACTTTCTCCAAACTGCAATGCTTAGACAAAGCTTTATTCTAGTTCCAGTTGTGATTTCATCTGATCTGGTTTTATTTTCAAGATGGAAAGGCTGAGGAATAGTAGCATGTCATGTACATAATCCAAGATATTTCAGCTTTAAGAGATATCTGTCATTGAAAATCACTGATGCAACACATTTGCAGAAGATGAAGATTTGTCCCTATACTAAACCATTCCTTCATAAGATCTTCCTTGGAACTCTGTTTTTTTTTAACCCAAATGGTTAAATGAAAGCCAAATAGAGAAAATATTATGAGAAGGGAATATTCTGATTTGCTCCCCCGTAGGGGGGGATGCTGCAGACAGTCAGAAGTGACCTTGGTTGTTATCACTGGCGCTGCTAAAAAGTTCACTGAAAGGAAGAAAAAAAAAAATCAGCAAAGATCTTGCTCAAACCAAAACAACATGTAGTCTGAGGAGCTAAAGTGTAAATCTGCACATTTAGTACAGACAGGATACACTGAATTTAGGGGCCAACTTCAACAAGACCATGCATAAAATGACATCTTTGACATCCACACAGCATACAAATCTATTGCCAGTTTTTGAGTCTATGCTTCAAAACATTGTGTTGATACAGATTCTCAAAAAACAGGTTGTAAGAATTCCTTACGTGGACACAACGATATGCATTGCCTTTAGCCTGGTCTCAAAAACATTAGCTACAGCATTTTGTCAAAATTAAAAAAATAAATTAAATAAGCCTAAGGCGGACCTCTAATATGGGAAATTTCATCTTGGATTATTGAAATGTAACAAAATTATTAATATCTGAAACATGGTTTTCTGACAGTGGTGAACAAATACAACTACAGTTAAATATGTTTTTATGGCTGTTGATACCAGAATTTGTATTAAAAAACCTACACAGCATCTAGATTTAATGCTTTCATAGCAAAAAACATCAAGCATTTCCTAACTAGCAGTGATTTCATTTACACATATAAAGTAAGGCAAGGTCTTTTTCCACACCAGCTAGGAAAATATTTCTCAAATATTTTTCATGAAAGTAAATTTTCTATTGTAAATGTTTGAGGCCAGTCCCGCATTAAAGAAGTGACAGATGCTCTCTGTTAACTCCTCTCCCTTCCCAGAAAGGGAAAGGGAAGACAATAAGGGAGGGAGACTCACAGGTTGGAAACTAAACTATACAGCTTTTATGAAACAATAATGATGAAAAAGCAAATAAGTAAATATTTACAAACATGTACAAAACCAATATCACCCTCCCTCAACAATAATGCTCACATCATCTATAGGACATAGGACATAGGACCTATAGGCTATAGGACAGGCCCTGGGGGAGTCCTGGACAGAACTCAGGGACTCACTGGCAGATGGAAACTAGAAACACATGGGTTCAGGAATGCATGGGTCAGGATCAAATGCAGAAGAATAGATGGAGTCCTTCCAGGATGCCAGCCATGGACAAAGAGAGCTTGATCCCTCAGATTTATACTGAGTGTGATATGTATGGGATGGAATACTGCATTTGGTCAGTTTAGATCACGTCTGGTCTGCTCCTCCCCACAGGAGGGTCACGAGTGTGACCTCTTTTCTGCCCTTTCTTTTTCAATGCATAAGAAGTTTAGCAGAACCAAGCAGTGACCTTGGTTTCTATAGAAGTATAAGCGAGAACCTTTCTGTATACCATTCTCCAGCAGTAACTATAAACATGGAGCATTATCAGTCCTAGAGGCAGACACTGACTAAAAAACAAACTGTTAACTTCAGAAAGTGCTGTTACTTAGAAGAGATTTAACTGAAAAATAAAATTACTAGAAAGGAAATCGGTTCTGTCACCAATCTCTACAGCTGCTGTGCCAGAGGGCCACCCAGTACCCCTATGGGTCCTTAAAGTATCCTCCCCTGAGATAGTCTATACCAAGGATGTGCAGAGCATCTGGGTGGGTCACTATAGGGTGCTTTTGCCACTTTTTAACAGTGAGGCTCACTTTGGCCTCCTAAACAGTCAATTATGGAGATCCCCCCGTTACTCCGGAAAAGGCAATGGATTCTGTCCCTTTATGATTCAATGGCATTAGGGTGTACTTTGCACCCATATCCACCAAGGTTTTATACTTCTGTGGTTCTAACATGACAGGCCACCAAATCCACACAGTCCAAACAGCTCAAACTGGGACTTCTGGGACTTCTAAAGGAGTACTTTTTTCCCAAAAAATATTCTTACAAAATAATAGAAGATTAAAAATAAAAATGCCATTGAACATTCCCTTTCATGTAAGCCTGTGGTTCAGTTTTACTGGCATGGGTTTCTAGAAACACTGCCTATTCTTGGCCTCACCTTGAGAAGCTGTCAGATTCTTGCTAAAGGTTCTTGGAGGTCTCTCAGCTTGTTAGCCGTGTTGTGTGATTTCACAGGTCTGGCTTTGCAGTGACTACAGATATCACGGTGTCTGTAAAGCCCATGTCATACTAAAATACTTAGACAATATCCATGCACTGCTGAACTTGTGTTTACAGCTTTTTTTCATCATCTAGAAATTGTCTCTGAGAAAGCTTGTATTTGGTCTTTCTGTGCTAGAATAGTGGAACGCAACCCACAAAGGCTCTGCTTCAAAGCTCTTTCTAAACAGAGGAATCCTCCTTTCTCTCAGATGGCATCTCCAAGTACATTTTCCTGGAGCTATTTTAAACTGTACTCCAAGGAGTTCCTGCAGTAATGGAAACTCTGCATATCTCTTCCAGGCCTGCACTGGATGTGTGTTTTTATAGTATGTAAATGTATTTTATTCCAAAGGACAAAAAAGAAGCTTGGAAGAATCTATTTGAGCTGTCCTGGAGCAGATGAAGAGAAAGCTATTAGCAGAAATGTGGTAGGGATGGTCAGTTGCAGGAGATTCAAATGAATGGTGCCACTGTATTATGAGCCACGTGCAAAAGAAAAAAGGGGGTCTTTTCAAGGTTTAATTTATACAAAATATGGAGGATAAGAGAGATATGTATAGATCTTGCTTCTATACCTAGTTCATCTGTGAAAGAGTCATATGCCCTGTACAACAGAAAAAATAAGACCTAGATTAAACATTTTTTATTCACATAAACACACACAGATATGTAAGACTCTCAGCCTCTTCTGCCTCACTTAGCTCCACTATTCTTTCCCCCTTTTAAAGCAGAACCCACTCTTCAGGAAGGTCTAGAAAAAGGCTATAGTTTATGCTCATTTTCAGTTACATTTAAAAGATTAATATTTACCTAACAGACAGCAGGACATAGTTTCAAAAGTAGGCATATTCCTCCCTTGAATAAAGGTGCACAGAATCATGTATAATAAATATATTTATTACAAAAGCGAATACCTTGTCTTTTCAATGTACTTTCCAGATCATCTCTGCCTTGATTCCTATCCATTTACTAAGGGTATCATTACCATGAATAGAAAAAAACTAAACATAAGATTAAAAAAACCAAAACAAACTAAAACAAAAAGAGATAAAACACATGCATTTAACTTTTTTTGGACTTCCATGTTTCTGAGACCCATAAACTGGGCTATTTATCCTGGCCCCTGATACTTCTTTTCCCAAAAGAACCAAGTGAACTTACATGTTCTGCCATACATTTAATTTCCTAAAACTTTCCCCACTGTTAAACGAACTGTAAGCCAGCAAGGTACTGAGTTGGAGATTACTTTTTCCTGGCAGAGCAGACAATATAGTGTTCAGCATACAATTAGCATACATTCTTTGATTAAATAAGTAGATAAGGCTAACTTGTAGGTCTGCAACCTTCTTACTGCCTCTTAAAACTTGGAATGAACTGAAATGGCCAATCTCTGAAGTAACATTTTCCAACAGTGAGAATGAGGGGGAAACAAAAGAGTATGCAGAGTTTTTTGGGTTTTTTTGGTTTTGCTTTTGTTTTTTTTTTTAGAATTGTGCAATCATATTTTGGTCACTGTTGTTTTTAATGTCAGCAACTTTGCTGGAGATGTTCAAACCAAACTCAGGGAAAAATTAAACATAGATAAAAATGCTATGCTTTGTGATATAGAGCTATACATCATTCACAATATCTTTATAATGTAATACTATTTGGATGTTTCAGTCTGGAAAGGAGCCCAAGTGTTTCCAGGCACTCTAAAAGCATATGAAATTATGATCAGGGACCATATTTAAACCACCTACTCTAAACGCCTAATTTAGGCATTGCAACTAATACAGTGTTTAAATTTAAGAGTGAGATGAGTGATCCAGGCCATACAGACCTGCCAGATCTTGCCTCCACTACAGCTGGTGGGAAAGAAATAGCTGTGACTCTAATTCAAGCACTGGAAGTGGGTTTCAAGTCACCTAACTTCTCACACATGGAAAGCAGTAATTTAAATCTGGGCTGGCAGCCCTTCTTTCAACAGAGAGAAGGAGACACCTCCGCAGTGTGTCTCCTGCTGTCACCTGTTTCAGAAAGAGGTGAATTTTCTCTAGCTGTCCCTATTTCTATTTGGTAAGCTCAGTCTTAAGCAAGTCACTGTGGGATACATGTCCTGAGATTACTACTTTTTTGGTGGTCAGTATAATCAAGAAGTCATGGGTACATCTTGTCGCTAGCTTCACAATGTGCCGAGCCAGTGTTTGGGAGCAGCAAGGTCTGGTGTGCAGGAACAACAGAGCTAGGAGTTGGGGTGACAGCCAGGCTGGATGGACAGGACCTTGCTGTTCCTGGACAATTTTTAAAGTTGTTGAGAATCCATCTTAGTGAGCAGATGCAATAGTTTTAAATTATACTTTCAAAGCAGTCATGCACATTTGTATTTAACTAGTATTTGTAGTATTAATTGAATAATTTCTCTGGAAGTCCTGCTGCTTTTGCCAAGTATTAGGAAAACTCCTGCCCTTGTGAATCCTTTATGACCTTATCATCAACTTATATCACAAGATAAAAGTGCAGAAAAGTAAGAACTCTGCCAAAGCTAACAAACTTTCCCTGGACATGTTATGACAGAGGTGAACTCTAAATAAATAGCATCATCTATTTGTGACCTGCCCTGCCTCAGGCCAGTATCTGGGCTCTGGCCCTCTATATGCTCCCAGACAGCACTGCTTGGCTGCAAGTGTTCAGGGACACAAGACCAGCTTCCCTTGTCCAAAAAATCTAGGTATGGTTAGAGACCTGTGGTGAATGGACTGATCAAGCAATTTTCCTGTGCTCCCCAGTGTTGTTTGACCTCAGCCACATGTGGCTAAAGTTTTTGGGAAACAAGATTTTAGAGAAAAGCAAATGATTGTGTATTTTTTTTTTATTACAAAACTTGCTATCTCTTATGGCAAACGCAAGCAGGCGGGTCCTGGATGCCAGTTTCTTCCTCCAAAATCTACCACATCTTTTATTCACATGGGTTTCCTTTGCTCTTGCTGTTTCCCCGTGTTTAGGCTCCACTTTGGAAAAACAAGTTGATGTATTAAAGTTTCCTGGAGCTCACAGATTTTGCATCTAATTATATCAGTCATACATAATACAAAAATTTTAATAAAAATAATAAATTCAATACAAATATAAACACTGGTAAACAAAGTATGAAAAAGTAAACAACGGGCAAATAAATAAGCAGTAAAGAAAAAGAATGTCAGCAGAAAAGAGCAGTATCCAAAATCCATAAATCACAAATTAGCTTGATGTCTATCACATTTGTGCTTTAATGCTCTCTTGAACTAGATTTTGAATTCCTTAGAAGAGGAGGGGGGGGGAATAATATGTGTTATCTCAGGAAAGAGCTCAACATAATTGTGCATGTTCTGAATGTGTTGTGGGCATACTTCTTTCCTCCAAGCTGCTGAAATAACATTTCACAATTGCTTAATAATAAAAAAGAATAAAAAGACAATTGAGACCCACATTTTATAAATCACATTATGGATTTCTGGCATGTCTCTTTTTTGTTCTTCCAAGTATTACAATGGCCAGTGAGATTATGGCTTTTAACTTGAAAGGTTTTACAATCATCTTCTTATTTCCACCTCTAACATACTCCTTAATCAGGTATTTTCTCTTGGCTGGTGAATATTGCCTTCTCATTTGAGTATAAAATTGTGGCTTGATACCTAAAGAACTGAACGTCCCCAAACATCCCAAATCAGGAGCCACAGGTAAGAGGTAACCAGTGGGTGTTGCAGTTTTTAGCTTCTGCTCCTTGATCTTCTGGGAATTTCTCCTAGAAACTCTTTGAGGAACTTCGAAGTGACTGCTGCCACTGGAAAATGGTGGCTATAGCAAGCTGGCCTAGCTGGCAAGCTCTAGTAGCTTCTATAAATCTCTGTCAGTGGTTCTTGATCAAAGGCTGCTTTCAAATTTTTGTTTCCAGCTGACTCCTGATTTTGAAGGACCAACCACCCTTCCAGTAAGTGTTAGGGAAAGTCCTATATTCTTCCTATTTAAGCAGAAGTAGGCACAGAGGGGTATTAGAGTCTCTACTGTGCATAGCATACATGTGCGGTGATGGTGATGATGGTGAGGTGCTACACAGCATGTTCCTCCATCGTTCACTAAAGCAGTTCTCCTTGATGTGCTAAATAGCTCAGCTCATACCAGGTTCCTGAGGGAGGATGTAGGTCTGTGGCTTGGGGCTGCAGAGATGACTGAGTCCTCTTTCTGAGCTGGAGCAGATGGGCTTCCTTCTTGTAGGAGTTGTGCAGTCAAATAATGAAGCAGTGGGAGGAGGTCAGTAGACAGCCCAACAACAGAGATGGTGAGAAAGACACTGACTGGATCTTCTCCAAGAGCTTGAACCCCTAAATGCATGGATTGAGGGGCAGACCAAATCTGTGCTTACCAAAGATTTCCAGGATAGTAAAGGCTGGAATGCTGTGACTTCTCATACTAGTACGATGACTCCTGCCCCACCTCCAAGTCTCCAACTACAGAAGAGGTTCTGTGCCCAGGTAGCAGATGAAGGACTGAGAGCTATGTCCAGTAAAGCATCTGAGCTGGCTGGGTGGATCCTGTGGGTCAACAAGAAGTTGCACAGCCAGTTTTGACAACAGAGGTTTGGCCTTTACAACCTGGGACCCTCTCTGAGGAATGAGGAAAAGATGGCATCTGTCTGACCAAGTGGAGCAAGTACCAAGAAGCAAAGGATATTTTGTAAAAAGGCTAACCAATATGAGGAAGAGAGCTTTAAATTAGGAATGAAGGGATGAGAGATGATGATCTGCATACAAATGAAGAGGTTGTGGACTGGATTTGTAAAGAGGCTGCAGGATGATGTTCTCAGGAAAGACCTTGAAAAGAGTGAAACAGGGTAGAAGAGGGGTCCAGGAGAGCTGGTTGATTTTTAAGGATCGCCTCCCCCAAGCTCAAGATTCATACATCTGGAAGAGGGCAGCAGACCTGCATAGATGAACTCCTCACTAAATTTAAACAGAAAAAGGAAGTGAACAGATTATGCAAGAAGGGATAGTATCTATGTATGCCGGGGACTGGTTAGGAAAGCCAAAGCTCATCTGAGGTTGAATCTGGCAAGGGCCATACAGTGGTTATACTCAAGGGGTTAGTTAGACAGGGTCTCACTGTAGTAGACACTGCAAAGACAGAAAATGCATGCTCTTGAATTTAAAAGAGTGTACAATCTTGAAAAGTTATGGAGACCTATAAAAAAAAATAATTCTACTTGGTTATGTGTTGGCCCAAATAACTTGCACATAAACTCAGACTCACTCAGCCCTGGATGCATTTAAATTAGGGGCTGCCTTAAGTTCCAATATGGTCAGCATGCAGTGGTAGACAGATACTTTCAGAAGATAGTTTATAGTTTGCATAGGCTGAATGGCAACCATCAGAGCCAATGATGCTTAGACTCTTATCTATGATGACCCTGCTAACTTAAAAAAGTTAGGGTGGATGTATTTGTTCTGACTGTATTTCTTTGAGAAAGGAAGGAAAATAGTAGTATTTCTTGGTATTTTCCTTCTGCTATTTTCAGAAGAATTCATAGGGATGTGATCATCCTCCACTCACAGAAGGATGTGAACAGAAAAATTAGGAAAAGTATAGAAGCAAAACTAAGTACAAAAGGAATCCAGGGGAAAAAAAATAAAGGGAAAAGAAAAAAATAAATAAAAAGAAAGGTAGAGAAAATATAGTTCTAGGTAGATGCAGTCAGAGGGAATAGAAAATAGAGTTTGTGCAGCCTCTGTCTCCTGCAGATGTATAACGTCATCTAAATCACCCACCATCTAAATCTTTCACAGGGAAATGAAAAGCATTTGCCTTCCTCAGAGAGGATTATGTGTTAAAGGATGGCAAAGGTGATGATTTCTTCTACTTTCTCCCACCAGTTAAATCTTGGAATGCACAGCAATAGTCATATTTTACTGGAAGCCTTCTGGATAGCCTGAGTTTGTCTGTGTCTTCTGCAGCTCAGGATTTCAGAGACATGCAGAAATATCCATGAGACCCCAAAATGTAGGACTCCCAGTGCTAGAAGAAGGCTTGGC
Organism: Hemiprocne comata; assembly: GCA_020745705.1. Taxonomy (NCBI): domain Eukaryota; kingdom Metazoa; phylum Chordata; class Aves; order Apodiformes; family Apodidae; genus Hemiprocne; species Hemiprocne comata. Next base: position 90,361,871 of record CM036588.1, read on the forward strand.
ATGTCAAAAAGTCTAAGAACAAAGCAGCCAATTTCCTTTCTCCAGAGACAAAACACATTTTGTCTGTGACATGCTTAGTTTCCATCTGCTCAGGAGAGGGAAAGTTTCCCATATGGCACAGTAGTGGGCTAGTGAGTCACTCTATTGACTCACTCCACAAAATGCACAATTGAATGTTAAGTAACTTAAGTCAGCTTTAATGGGTACAGCATATGTGTACTTCATGAATGCAAAATATGTGAACTATTATTATGCCACCCCTTTTTGTGCTGATGGTACTGAACTGATTACTAATTGATTCAAATTTTTTATTAAACGGAGTTATCATTCTCTTAATAACTTGAATTTTGAATTATCAGTTTAGAATCAAAATTAGAAGTTATCCATTTCTCCCACATTACATTATATTTTACACACATTTCTAATATTATTTTCAGTAATATCTTGAGCCAAGTACATGTTAGGTAGTTATGATATTACTGGTTTACATCTGATGTGAAACCTTACTTTGTGGTTCTAGAGAAAAGGATTCCTGATTCCCAGCTAGTCCTGTGCATGTATCACAAATGTTTCCTGTGTTTTAAGAGAATATTGATTTTAAAAAGATTTGTCAAGGTGAGACCATTTCATAAGACAATTTATTATGAAATTATCAGAACAAGGCTAAGCAGCCAAAACCTATCCTCTCAGGCTGCCAGGCTCGCCGTGCCATCAGGATCCCAGCTAAGGAAACTGCAGGGCAAGAGAAGTTGGAGGAGAAATACCCTGCTTCTACCAAGGGTGTGGAACTGAAAGCTGATGAGTAAAGTTAGAGGGTCATTCCAGTGCTGTATCATGTGTAACAGCTACAGCAAGTTTCAAATAATGAAGACAAAAAGGCATGTCCAGGATTTCTGGGGAAAAGCTTAACCATAACATATGGTTATACTACTTGGCTTTAGGGTGTTTTAGTAAGTTTCCTCAGATAATGGCAATGTCTACCTGAAATACATTCATCCAAGATGTGAAGCTTTGTGTCAGTGGTGGATGGACATAGAAAGGAACATGATTCTCCTGATCATTAAGAGTTTTCAATAATTTTCCTTCTCACTTCCATGATAGCTAATACTAAAGTTGAGCAGTGCTGAGTGTAGACAGCTCTGCAGAGTAGCACTAGAGGGACTGGCAAGCACTGAGACCTGTGCCCTCCACCTACATCCTTAGGACGTTCACCAAGGATGGTCTGTCTCACCATGTCTGGCAGGATCCCAGCAGCACAGCCCTGCAGGCCAGGCTCAAGATGTATCCACAGCCTTGTTGAGACAGGAGGGGTCCTGGACATTTCTGGAGCACCCAAACGGTCAACGTAGACATGTGCATTGAAAGGAATCCAACTAACTATGCACAATTTCAGCAGACCAGGTAAACAATTCAAGTCTGGAATTCTTTTCCTCCATCACTAATTCATCTGCAAGCAATGGAGCAAGACAGGCATCTGCCTTTGACACTGCAGGTCATGAAAACACTTGACATACCCTATCTGACTCTGAAAGATCTTTTTTCTTTTTTCCACAAAGAACCTACAGATGTTGCTTCCAAGGATGAAGCCTGTCCCCATGCAGAGGTGTTGCAGAGTGCTCTGTTGGTCACTCTGGGTCAAAGGAAATCATGAGGCACTGTTGGAGAAAACAATAAGGTTGTTAGGTTGTGAGGGCACCTGCATTTAGTTGATGCTTTGCTTAACTAAATGATCACAGACCTGGGGCTGGGTCAGCGTTTTGGAGAATGGTTAGTCAATTCAAACTTGAGACAAAAATCTGGTGTGATGCAGCCAGTTTCAAGAATGATATGAGAAGTGATATGGAGTATTGAGAAGTAATGGCTGGGGGAACCATGGGAAAGGAGGGAACAGGAGGGAACAGAAGGGAACAGAGTACTTCCCTCCAGACTCAGGGCCTGACAGCAAACAAAGGAATTTAGAGGCGGGGGGGAAAAAAAGAGAGAGTGAAAAAAAGAAAAAAAGTTCTTTTTTTAAATGAGCACGGGAGGTTTATTTTTAAAGAGAAATCTAAAATTACATAGCTGTTGCACTTCAGCCAGTCAAACCACTTTGTTTTTTATAGAAGGTTTGAAATTATTTCATTTAAGATCTCTAATATTAAACAATTGTAACTCCACTAAACCTACAGTGTACTTGTACTCTTCTTGGGATACATTATAATGACTAATTTTTGTTTTCCTATATTTTCTCTGAAAATGCTTTTCTTTAATAGCTGCATTTTAAAATTAGAAGTCTTTCTGGTCTCAAAGTCATAATCTTTTTTTTTTTTTTTTTTTTTTAACCAACAATATTAAAGCTTTCTAAATTCAACTTTTTCTCTTTTTATAAATAGTAGTAACATATGCAGCCATATGTATAAATACTCTAGAGTACAAAACAATTCAATTTGTAATGCAGATGTACCTGTCGTTCCAGGGAAAAGAATTTGTACGTTGGTTCAAAAACAGATTTAGCAGTGCTTCCTTTGCAATGAAAATAATACAGAATGTAGTTCTTAAGGAAGGAAATAAATGTAGTTTAGATGAACAAATAACCAAGACAGAACACATTTTTTCCAGTTATTTTTTTGAGGAGCGGACAGGAGACAAAAGAAGACCTTTTTCTTTTTCCCCCTAAAGTTTCAACATTTCCAGGACTTGTACATCTTTAAGAATACGTAGTAATTTTTCTAAGCACTGCTGGTGAGTCCTCGTAGGATTTCTTCTCCTGAGCACCAGGATTCTCAATGATGTAATACCATGAACTTTTGAGTACGTGAGCTTGTGCCTGTGTGTGCGCACTCGGGCTCTTTGCACTCATGCACGCATCTTGGTGGTGGTGCATTGGTCAACCTGGCTCAAACCAACACCAGAGGCTCCTTAGAGGTGGTTGAAAATCATGCAGTGCTGCCCCTTGGCTGTGGGCTCATGGCTTCCTGCTATGGCCATAACCAGGAACCTCCCTCGTCCCCACCACTCTTGGTTCCCTTGGATCTGGGAGTCTCCTCACCTATCTTTCCTCTATCTCCTCCAATAACAGAATTTAAAACCTCTGCAGAAAATGAAGGAATATTGTGGACAAGGCATCTAGATTTCACCACTCTCTGTCCTCTCCTTACCAATGTGTTTTATTGGTGTTAGATTTGTTCCTGCTGAGAAAGTGTCACACTGTGGCTTTTTGTTGTTGTTGTTGTTCCTAACTTAATCTCCATATATAGATGCTCTTGCCACCACTGGTAGATTCCTAACTATATGTATAGAAAGTTTCTGTTCAGGATTCCTGGCACTTTTCTTTCTACCCTTCTCATTGCGGTCAGAAGGATTTTGTTGAGCTCCAAAGTGCTACTTATCACTGAAAAGTGTTTTCAATTTCATAGTCATATCAACTTGTATAAGGTTCAAGTCTGAAAAATTGAATGAAATATTGAAATAATGAAAGCTGTTTAATTCACAAAATCCACTATGTTCCAGAAAGTTAGTTATAAGAGATATAACTTACCTTTAAAAAAAAATAAAATGCACAGAATATTAAAAAAATAAAATAAAAATTTAAAAAAAATCCCTTCCTGCTAAACAACAACTTTGATCACTTTGGGTTACAAGCCCATCTGTTTTAACCTGCTGTCTTTCTCTGGTTACAAATGGGTAGAGATAAAGGAGGATAGTGTTCCTCCAGCGTCACTCAGGCTTGCACTTTGGTGATATTTAAGTTGTGCAAACTCATGAGCAGAGCTTTAGCGAACAAAGGGAAATTAATGTCTGACAGTCTTCTGCTGAAAACAGCAAACCCTCTCCTTAAGTTCTGATGAGCTTTTGGGCAGTGCATCTTGTGTATCAGTCATCAACGCATTTTTTGTTTACTTCGTTGTGGTGTTTTTTTTTTTTTTTTTTCCTAGCTGGCTTCAGGTTTCTGATGCAACAACCTTTGGTCTCCTCTTTGAAAAAATCCAAACACCTGACCCAGGTTACACTTTAGGAGGCCTGTTTGGTGGGAAGTGAGTGCTGGAATGTTTCAGCTTTCAAAACTGTAAAGATTCAGATTTATAGTCAGTCTGTTTATACTCTATCATTTCATGTGTGGTAGCATAGGATATCAAAGCAAGAAAGCCTACGGGGCTACCACCATTTCAAATGAAAAATAGTTCTTATGTATGGCATAATGCAGCACAGATGGAAAGTTGTGCTTTTCTGCTTTACTGTTTCTGTACATTACTCAGGCAATAAATACTGGGCGAATCAAGCAGTCATATCTAAGGCTCCGTATAACCTATTTTACCACTATCAGCTGCTATAGTTTTATATTCCCCAGAGAAAAGCTGCCTAGGTTCCCAAGTTTTATAAGTCATTTCAAGGAGACCTCACAAATAAAAAAGGGTGGAAAATATGGCCTGGCTTTTAATAACCATATCGTGAACTCTGCTTTTTCATGTGACAATCAAAGTTCTAGAAGCATTTTCTTTCTTCAAAGCAGCATTTATTTAACGACTATTGCTTGTTCATTTCATCTGGTGTATTCAAGTGAATTTTGTATCTTTATTTCAAGGGCACAGCACAACAGAGATACACCTTAACCATGTCACTTCAGGTCTGTGCTTCATAAACTGAGAAGCCAAGAAGGGTTATCTAGCATCCAGTATAGCAGACATACTCTGCCACTGCCTCTGCGGAGGTGGCTGCAAAGGATTCCCAAAGCACGTTTGTAAAGCCAAATAGCCTAATAATAATAAAAGCAGTGTCTGCAAAGTGAGTGACACGAATTTGAGGAGCACTTTCAGCCTTCACTCTTATCCAAAATACCTAATATGTGATGTGCCTCAGGATAGGAAAGACTGCAGCCCTTTCTCTGTCACATCACCTTTGGGTTAGAGACAGCAGAAAAGAGGCCAGATCCTTCCCAGCTGCCCTGCACCTGCCCTGACTACTGGGTTGTTGAGTTGGCAACTTGCAGGTTTACAGTTTTGACGAATGCTTCTCTATTGCTGAAGTGAAAAAGAGCTGTTGGTAAAAGAAATCACCTGTTTCTCTAGAGTAGACACATCTGACTATGGAAAAGTCTTTACAATTAAGGGCTGAGAAACCTTCTAGGAAAAACTGATACCCTCAAATACTGAACAAGCTACTGCTCTCTAGAATGAGACTCCTCACACATACTCACAGCCACTGTGCTTTGCACAACAGGGGTAAGCAGTAGTATCACCATCTCTTCTGCTGTTTCTTATTCTATAACATACCAATTAAACACTGGCCCTACAATATGGAAATTCAACTTTCTACAAGCCTTTTAGGAGTTCAGATCACATCATCCATATCCACCAATGTAGTAACAAAACTTTTTCTTCTTCTTGGAAATACCTGGATGGAGGTAATACCAAGAAGATAATAAAAGTAAAAAGGAAAAAAAAATCTCTTAGCAATTTGTTCAAACTGAAGAAATAATTATATATGGGACTCTGTGCTGCAAGATTATGTTTGTAGGCTGGGCAAAAACACCCTAGATATTTATAAAAACAAATTCATAGTAATTTTAGGCATATCAAGCCTCCTCTTTCCTGATAAAAGGTGACGTCTGTCCACCTGGGGTTGTTCACCTCCCCATCTAGCAGCTGTCACATCACTGCCGAACCAAATTCTGGGGATGAGGATGAAAGGGCATTTTCAGCATCTGACAACAATCACTCCCCTAAAAATAGTTTTTGATGAGACAGGAAGTAGTTCTTATGTCATTGCTATATTCCGGTGTTATAATTTGAAATATTTTTAATCAGCAGAAGTTACGATGGTTTGGAGTGGTCAAAGGTTAATCACACATTTAGGTTTGTTTGTTTGTTTGTTTGTTAACATGCTTGATATGAATAGATATGATTTTTTTCCCCTTTATTCAAAACCATGTATTCCTTATGTAGCATTTGCAATTTATTATTATTAATTTATTTATTTTCAGAATGCTTGGATACTTCTTTTCAACCTATTTCCAGTGTCTAAATTTTAAAATGTTAAAACAAAAGGACAAAATGTTCAGGAAAAAAACACCCCTTTAACTACATATTGAGGGATTTTTTGTTGTTTTGTTTTGTTTTTAATAGACTGCAGGATTGTACTTCAGGTAACTTCACATCCAAGGCTGTGTATATAAGACCAACCTTACTTAAAGTCAGTGAGCCTATGGAGAACTGGATGTGGCCACAATGGTTACAGCTAAACTAATAAACTAAACAAGGACAGTATATGGTACACAGTATGAATACAACCATTCATACTGTGGAATTTTTGGCACCATTTTGGTCTCAGCCAATTAGTGCTTTCACAGGGACAATCTGGGAGCCAGCTCAGGCCAGGAAACCCTCTTCATGGGCAGTTTGAGGAAGAGTTAAAACAGTTAAGCTGTACAGACAGGAGCCTTTCTGTACTATTTGTCCTTTGGGGCAGCAGAGCAGCCCCTGGAGGCTTTATTTACCACTGCAAACACAGCCAGTGGTGATAGGGGCAACAGGAGTTTAGGGAAAGAAGTTGTTTGGTAGGAAGCCAGTGTGCCACAGAAACCTGATGCACTCCGAGGTCCACTAAAGCCATTGATGGCTTACAGTTACAATACCAGGCACCATTTTGAGAATGTAAAAATCCAGGAAATTCAAATATGCATCTTGTTCAAAGTTGGAGACATTTTGAAAAAGGTTCTGGTTTCCCAGCACAAAAGATTACCTCAGTATGGGTCAGCTCGTCTGGTCTCAGGCAATTTCAAACCTCACTTTAAACTCCTATTTTTCCCATGTTTGAATCAGAGAATTACTGTTTTGTTTTAATTTAATTAATGTAGAAGAGTAGTTTTATTGTTGTGGTCTGCTATTTTTATTACAATAGGAAAAGTATTTTTAAAAAAAGACCAGCTATTGTTTCCAAGTTCCTGTAGATTTTAGATGTTAAAAACCTATAAATGGTGTCTGACTTGACATGAATAAGGGAGTCTGAGGCCCTATTCAGAGAGGTAGTGAGCAGCCTTGTGAAAGTTGGGCCAGATGGCTTCGTTAGGGATAAACAAAAGGAGTGAAGAAAGAGCAAGCAGCAAGCACCATTTAAGGACTACGGAGACAGGAGAGACTTTGACCCCTGGACCACCTCAGACTGAGGAAAAATATTTCTTTTGTCAGGACTCATTCTGCGACTCAGAAGAAGGAATGGTCATGAGAGATATTCTTACCTAGGCCTTTACTATGCCTTTGTGACTTTTAAAGATTTCTCACAATAAGTTATCTTTCTTTCTTTTTTTTTTTTTTCTTTCTGTGTCTCAACTCCTTCTTTGGGAAAAAATCTGTTTCAGTCTCATCCTTACATCATCCTACCCTAATGCATCCCAGCTGGAGGGACTTCCCCTTCATAATCATAATTTTCCCCAGTCTGAGGCAGATCCACTACCCATTCTTGACCTACTTTTTTCCTGCTTTAGTTGAGGTTGGAGTCAGCAAAGGATTTGGGCACCCCTCACCCTGTTGATGCTTTGTCTTCTAAACATCCTGAAGCTCCAGATCAACATCCAGAGCTCTGAATTACTTGTAAGGTAAACCAACACAAAACAGCAATAGAAATTCTTCACACTGAATGAAGGTCACTTTACTGCTAACTAGTAGGAATATTCAGCAGAAAGCAGTAAAATTCCTCTGATTTCCAGTGCATGAGTACCCCAAGTAAGGGCTCTAGGCAATCACTTGTATCCTCTTTAGTTCAAAACCTTGTTTTGAGAGAAAACACCTACAACTGCTATGGAACACAGACCAGTGTTTCCAAAATTACTGCTTTGCATCCTTGCTCCTGCTATTTACAGGGAAAAGCCATCAGATAAGATGTATCAGCATCCCCTGCAGCAAATAACAGATATCTGGGTTACTTTTTCCAATTAAGACTCCCAGACCTGTGTGTTAGCCTTTGCTACTGCTCACTTCTGGCCCCTTCCACATGCTGTGGATGTTTTGCAGCTTGGAAGGCCAGGCCCATCAGAGGATTAGGGAGATGCCCTGCAACAACCAGGAGTGCAAACTATCTCCAAGGAGCGAGAATGTAAGCATCAAGGGCTTCTTAAAAAGACATTTTTAAAAGCTATACAGAAGGGGACTCCACAATTTGGTATCAAAATCTTTGCTCAAAACCAGGTAGAAAATGGATTTGCATACAGGTCATCATTCGTTCAGGTGCATTTTTTACTTCCTCATCTAAGGGGAAAAGATTCCTCTCCCGTTTTTTGTTTGTTTGTTGGTTTAATTGTTTTGTTTTGTTTTGTTTTTTGTGGACGGTGAGGAATGCTGCAAGCACAGCTGAGGAGGAGAGGCAAGGATGTATATAGCTGGGGAAAATGGTGTATTATCAGTGCAATAGCTCAGCAAGTATGTGAGTATTCACATATGAGCAAGATGCTGCAATGTGAGTGTTGACACATGGTCAAATATTTCTCAGTAGCCCATGACTGATGTTTAAAGTTCCATTTGTGGCTAACTTCTAGTAAAAGGAAACATTGCTTGACTAAAACAAAGAGCACTACCCTACACACAGAAATGGAATATCTCCAAGTACTCCTGTTGTGATGTACAAAGCAGCATTTCTCTTAGTCCATGCCATTTTCCCTTGTGGGGGAAAAAACGTGTCCAGATACAGGGGCTGCAGTAAACTGGGTGGACAATGGAATAACAGAGGGGATCCACAATAAATTTTTGGCTAACCTTTGGGCTGTGAATATGGCTTAGCTGTCTTTAGGGCAAATTTCATTCCCTGCAGTGGGTGTTGTGCCAGCCTTGTTACTGCACTGCCATGTGGAAAATACTGGAAATAAAAAGACAGATTGTTTGAAAAATGCTTTAGTGGACTTGATGAGACAGAATAAAAGAAGGGCCAAGTTGTGATGGATAGGGATAGAGGGTGCTTGCTGACTGCCTGCAGGTCATTCCCAAATCAGTTAGAACAGCTGCAGAGGGGAAAAAGCAGGTTAAAAATAAACAAAACAGATTTTCACCCGTTGGAATCACTGCCTTTGCCAGCCTTAGCACTGGAGACTGGCTTCCTGGGGAGAAAGAAGAAGGACTTCAGATTGCACAAAGGAATATTAATAGAAGTAATGGATGAACTTAAGAAAGAAAAAGGACTAAGATGAATATAACTTTCTTTTGGTTAGAATAGATGGGTCATGGAATAGTCTGAGGGATAACGAATGGGACATTAATGATAAGTTGAATGAAATAGACAATTAGCAGCTGAAGAAAAATCTGGAGAACAGTGAATAATGCTAAGAGCAGGCCAATTCTGCAGAGTTTTCTGAGAATTACTATAAATAACATTTAGTAACTCACATTTCAATATATTAAACTACAAGGAAATGGGTGGCAGTTAAAGGATGAGATCCTATTTTAGCAGTCGGTAACACTGAAGATGATGTAGAGTCACAATAGTCATAAAATCATAGAATCATAGAATCACAGAATCATTAAGGTTGGAAAGGACCTTCAAGATCACCAAGTCCAACCATCCACCCTACACCACTGTGACCACTAAACCATCTCCCAAAACACTGTCTACCCATTTTTTAACACCTCCAGGGCCGGTGGTAGCTCCGCCACCTCCCTGGGCAGCCTGTTCCAATGCCTCACCACTCTTCTGTGAAGGAAATTTTCCCCAATATCCAATCTGAACCTCCCCTGGTGCAACTTGACCCAATTTCCTCTTGTCCTAGCTCTACTCACTAAAGAGAAGAGGCCAATACCCACCTCACCACAACCTCCTTTAGGTAGTTGTAGAGAGCAATGAGGTCTCCCCTCATCCTCCTCTTCTCCAGGCTGAACAGCCCCAGCTACCTCAGCCTATCCTCACAAGACCTGTTCTCCAGATCCAGTTGAGCACTATTTGCAGCACTATTAAGTGTGGAAAGAACTCGTGGGGATTTTCAAGTGGGAACAAGGAAAATTATGAAGTGATAGTAGTGTGGCTCTCCTTGGCATTAATAAGAGCATTACTGACAGTTCTGCTTGTCTTGCTATAGAATATTAGAAAAGGCTGACAAGAGTTACATGAACCAGTCATGTTTGGGAAAAGCGTATTTTCAACCAGAGGATAGTGAAGTTTGATTTCTTCAGTGTATCCAAGGGAGAGCGAAGAGGTGACTTGCTCATAGTCTACAAGTAACAGCTTTGATAGTTTGTTTTTGAGTGAAGAAGGCTCTTCATCCCAACAGACAACACAAAATTTGATGTAAAAATTACTTCTTACATTAGTTAATTGTCTAGGCATTTCATGTGTTTTTCATTACTTAAAGTCTTCAAAGACTGGTTGGCTTTCTAAAGAACAGCAGCTCTACCTCAACCAGGCATTATGGCCTATATTCAGGTATTACCAAGCAATATTCTCCTGTCTGTTTTGTGTTAGACGTCAGAGGTAAAAGGAATAGCAGTAATTTCTGGCCTTAAAACTTAGGTTAGCACTGGGAAAACTACAAGTGCATTGCAAACCTACAAGTGGTAGCAATTTCTAAGAATTCTCATCAAGATCTCAGTTGGGCATAATAAGCATCTGTCTTCATTGGGTTCTAATAAGTTTTCAAGAGCTTAATTGTCATTATTTTGAATCTTAGAGATGCAGAATGAGAATTCAGATTGATTTTATTATGAATAGTTCTCTGCTAAAAAGAAATGACCTGTGCTTTATCTTTCTGCACAGACTAACACAAGTTTTGTATCCAGTAAATTTCTCATATTATTACATGAAATCCCTTGACTAGCCCTTGCAGGTTCAGGAATGAAGCATTCTTAAAAACCCTTAGAAAAAAAGGAACCTGGATCCCTATCCTTTGTATTTAGTTGGAAGGTAAAAACATTCTCTTGTCAATCCATGAAGAACCATAATTTAAACATTAGCTATTAAACCAAGTAATGACATGAGCTGAGGTGATTATATACTTGCATGTACCAAATGCTCATCGTTAAATGTAAGGACATGCCTGAGGGATTGTGTAATCTAAATAGCACCAAGTCCTTATGACCATTCACCTGCCCCATTTTTTTCACATTTGATTTTATTTTTTTAATAAAGCTGATGCCGGAGGTGCTACTTAAGAAGCTCAGGGAGGTGGGAGCAGTGAGTTCCATCAGCTTTATAATAAATGGGTGTGTAAGAGGAAAGCAGCCATAGGGCAAGCATTTGGAGGTGAGACATTGAGAACACCTGCTCCTCCCTCAGCATGCTCATGATTAAATACTTTACTTAGTGCGTGAACTCATATGTGTTATGTTAAACTGGGGTCAGAAGGCACAATGCAATTACAGTTGTTATTAATATTACAGAGGCCACAATGGATAGAAATCATAGTGGGCATGACTATGCATGAGTGCAAGAGGGAGTAAATCTCCTTGAGGAAGAAATTACATTTTGTGTGGAGATTTAAAAGTATGTTTTACTGGAATTCTCCAATCTGTAATAATTACATTTCTCTTCAGAAAATTATTAATCTCTGTGTCGTTCTTCTAACTTCTGCCAGTAAAACACAAAAATAGATTAAAAAAAAAAATCTCGTATTCCAAGTCAACATTCTTCAATGTGTTCTGATTTTACATAATCTGAGTATTTTTATCTGAGATGTTCCTCCATCTTCCTAAGAAGTGTTGCAACATTCCTTGAGAAATACCTACAAAGTATTTCTCACCTCAGGGCTGGATATAACATGAATACTTGTGCTTGCAGAGGAATTGTGGAACACACACACAGTCTCCAAGTCATACAACTGGCCTGTGCTTAAGTATCTTTAAAAATCCTAAGTCATATCATGAGGCAAAGTTAAAGCTTCAATCCTTTCTTTTTTAAGCAATTCATGGAGCAAAGTTAAAGATGAAATTTCACGCATTTTTTACTAAAACGGCTGCAGAACTTGGAGCCAGTGCTGCTCACAAAGCCAAGAAAAGAAGGAATTAATGTTCTGCTTTAGTGTCATAGTTTAACCCTGGCTGGCAGCTAAGCACTGCACAGTTGCTCTCTCACTTTCACACGAGTTTGAAAGCTTGTGGGTTGAGATAAGAACAGGTAAAGCTAAAGCTGCACAAGCAAACAAAGCAAAACAAGGCATTCATTCACTAATTTCCATCGGCAGGGAGGTGTTCAGTCATCTTCAGGAAGGCAGGGCTTTATCATACGTAAAGATGACCTGGGAAGACAAATGCCATGACTCCACATGTCTCCCCTTCCTCCTTCTTTCCCCAGCCTTTATTGCTCAGCATGATGTCCTATGGTATGGAGATATCTCTTTGTTTAGTTGGGGTCAGAGTCCCAGCTGCATCCCCTTCCAGCTTCTTTTGCACTCCCAGCCTACTCCCTGCTGTGGTGGTGTGAGGAGCAGAGAAGACCTTGGTGCTGTGCAAACACTGCACAGCAATAACGAAAACATCCCTGTGTTATTGTCACGGTTTGGCACCGAGTTGGAACACCCTCGATTCATGCCCCTCCCCCTCCTCCCCCAAGGTAGGGAAGGAGGGAGAAACTGGTTTTAGCACAATCCAAAGCATACCTTCATACCAGATACTATGAGGAAAAATAATTCTATTCCAGGCAAAACCAGCAGATTCTCCACTGCTTATTCCATACCATCTACATTATGCTCAGGTCCCACACTATCTAATCCTCACTAACTTTTTTCCTCTTCCCATCCTTTGCTATATACACATAGGCATCATTCTCTTAGTCTATGGAGCACCCCTGTAAAATGTTCATTAAATATCCATAAATATCCAAAAATGTCCACTGAGTTCATTTAATCCATGACTTTGGGTTCTATCTATCTGCTCACTCAGGAGAGGTGGTCTATTGCAAGTAAATATCAGGGACCAAAGACAGGTGACACCAGGTCGCTCCTGCACTTGAACTGCTCCTTGTAAGACTCACCCTCCATCTCTTTGGGTGGTTCATGCTATAGTAATTTCTATAACAGGAAACTCAAATCATGGGTTACAACAATTTAAAAGTACATCCATTACAAACTGCATTCCCGGTTCCTTTGGACCAGGCCATAGGGTTTAACATTGTAGTTAATTCCTTCCCTTGTCCCTGCTCCAGCACAACCTTATCCACAGACCACAGCCCCTTAGAGGAGTACATGCTCCAGGCACTATCCTGAGGCAGATCAGAAAAATTAAAGAAATACATTAATTTCAACAACATATTATTTTTTTCCACTTAACAAATAGAATAGGAATATATAGTAACTTTATCTGAAGTGCTGATAAGTTTATACACTTTTGACCCTACAGGGAAAAAAAATATTAAATTTTCTATCTTGATTCAAGACAGGAAGTAAGTGGTTTTTTCACAGGCTTTTGTTGACTTCTAAATATCCATTTCTAATTTAATTGCAATTTCTATGGACAAATAATTACTGCAGTTACCCACCTTCCAACAGCTGTTGTGGGAATTGTACCACAATGTTGGACACATTCTGCAAGGATTTTCACAAAATATGTATCACTTGTATATATAAGATGAATATCATATCTTAATCTTTATTGAAACACTAAATTCTCAAATTAAGTGTAATAAGAAGTATCGACTGAAGTTCTCCATAAAGAAGGTAGATCAGTGCAGCTGCTCGCAGCGCAACAGTTAAGTGCATCTGAGTGAAGCCAACAATTCTGGTTCCTTACCAGAAACTTTCATCAATGTTCGGGGACAGATCTTGAGTACTTTTGTATTCTGCTGCTCTTAAGGATCTTGAGCAGCACTTTACACCACAGAATTACTCTGCAGGATAATTTCTGTAAGGGGTGAGATGCTATGTCCCTTTTATCCTGTAATCTCTTTCTGACCATAATCAGTAGCAATTAATATACAGAAAGGAAGGTATAAAATATGATATGTATTAAACTCCACCCTGAAAAGGTCAAGTCCTGAATCTTTCTATACCTGACTTAAAAATGAAGGACATTATAATTAATTGTAAGTGTTGAGCAGCCATTACTGGAATCAGAAAAGGAAATTTCTTTTCTGAATCTTACCTAAGCTTGACTTGAACAATTCCCTGTGGTGATGTGCCACCCAGTCCAATTGCACAATTTACAATTTAAAAAATCTCTGTTGATTTTGAAGCTTAGCCTTTTAAAATTAATTAAAAGGTCACTTTCTCATGTATTATGAGATAGGTTGAGATGCTAAAAATCAGTCTCACATGCTGTTGATTGAAAAGCTTGCTTTTGCTTGCTTAAAATTTTGTGAGTTTACCTGTTTGCAATGAAAACGTTCCCTACTAGGTATTTGCTAACAAAAATGAAACAAACAAACCCACAAAAAAAACAACAACCCCCCCCCCCAAACCCCAACCAAACAAAAAAACACCAAAACAAAGATACAAAAAACAACCACAGAAAACACCCCTCAAACAAAAACAGAAAAAACCCACTTAAAACAGGAAAGCTCTTTCTACTAGTGATTACAAAGAAAAATACTCTTTTTTTGTTTGTTTGTATTAAGTTACTCACATAACTCTTTCACCTGAAAAACCTGCATGTGGCTTGGCAGGGGCTGGAAAGATGAAAGGCTCTTGTCTTGTTGTCAAAGGTGTGCCTTTATCCTTCCTGTCTTGATTATTCCAGCTATGATCAAGTTTTAAATTTCAAGTTTTAAACCAGCAACTCTTAGTTAACTCATGCTCTGTAGAGCATAGTAGCTGAGTTCTTAACATTCCATTCAGAATTAAGAATCTAAGTACAGAAAGTTGGAATACAAAGTCATACTTGCAAATATAAATGAGTTTTGCAATGCCAGAATTGAGGTCACAAATAGAGTTAACAGTCTCTTGTGATTACGTAGTAGTATTTAATTCTATAACACTCTATTTTTCTTCTTGGCAACCTTTAAAACAAGGAGGATAAATAAATCAAAACAGAATAAACATTTAGCTAGTCTTTTTATTCTTCCTGGTAAAGAAGTCCTCAAAGTCCTTTTGTGTGAGTCCCCTACAATTTTCTCTCACACTCCCACCACATGGACTTTCTGCCTGCTCCTCAAATTTCATGAACTAGGGCAGTCTGTCACCTATAATTGTGATGTCCTCATTAAAGAAACATGAAAATTGATAGACCCATTCTGGCCTGTATAAGGTCTGACTGATCTAGTAGCCTTCTACTATGGAGTGTCTATATCAGTGGACAAAGGTTGTCATCTACATCATCTTCTACAGATGTCATCTACCTAGATTTCTGTAAGGCCTTTGACACTGTCCCCAGCA
Source organism: Hemiprocne comata (assembly GCA_020745705.1). Taxonomy (NCBI): domain Eukaryota; kingdom Metazoa; phylum Chordata; class Aves; order Apodiformes; family Apodidae; genus Hemiprocne; species Hemiprocne comata. The sequence continues at coordinate 90,377,124 of CM036588.1, forward strand.
GCATTCTTACCTTTAAATTGGATACATATGGTTTTGATGGATGAGCTGTTAGATGGATAAGGAACTGGTTGGTTGACCACAGCCAAAGAGTTCCAGTCAACAACCCAATGTCCGGGTGGAAACCAGTGATGAGTGTTGTCCCTCAAGGGTCTGTACTGCGACCAATATTATTCAATATCTTCATCAACTATATAAACAGTGGGATTGAGTGTGCTCTCAAAACGATTGCAGATAAGATCAAGCTGACGGGTGCAGTTCATATGCTAGAAGGAAGGGATGTCATACAGAGGAACCTTGAGAGACTTGAGGAGTGGGCCCATGCAAACCTGAAGAAGTTCAACAAGGCCATGTGCAAGGTCCTGCATCTGGTCTGAGGCAATCTCCAGTATCAATACAGACTATGGGATGAACAAATTGGGAGCTGCCTCACTCCATCATGTAACTCTTTCCATGATCCACTTAAAACAGATCTTTTTAGATACATAGCCAAAACTATGCTGTTCTTATGTTGTCTGAAATCCAAACTAGGGTTTTAGAGTTAATTTCATGAAGATTTCAGTAGATACCACTAGTGTTCCATCAGCATTAGACTGCTAGACTCCACAACAAATACAGAAAAGATAACCTATCATATACAATTAACATGTTCAAAAAAAATCCACAGATCAACACACTGCCAGAAAGCCAGCAATCCTCCAAATAAACCAATATGCTCTGAAATGTAGTTGAGCTTTCAGATAATGTTGCATCTGTTTTTAGAGCAGTCACAACACCCGATTTACCAAGACAAAAAAAATCTCCTAGCAGGGGGATACTCCTCTTGTGAAATAAATTTTAATTTAGTAGGAGATGTTCATGTCATCATATAAGCTTACTGCTAGGAAAGGAAAAACTTCAGCAAAACTTCAGTTGTACACATCTGTGGATAATATAAGGGTGCATAAGGCTGAAATCTGCACAGAAAATAATTATCCTGTTTTAATTGAGATATTATGCCTTCAAAATTATATTACCACAAATTCCTCTTCTAAAACATCTATATTTAAATAATCTTCTTCTCTGAAACAATTTTCACCATAAATTCTAGTAAAAATATCAGGTAAAACTAAGTCTTACCTAAAATATTGCAACCTTATATGGTTGAAAACTGCACAGACATTCTTGTGACTGTTGGAATGAATTCTCATAGAGGATGAATAAAGGACATCAGTGCCCAGTTGCAACTGGGTAAATATATTTCAGAAAGTATCTATTCCATCCCTGACCTCTTTCTCATAGTCCTCCAGGGAGACTCACACAAAGCAGGCACAATGGGAGTCTGGAAGCTTGACTTCTTAGCTCGACAGTCTGCAAAAAACCCTGGACTCAATAGGGACATTGTTTTTTAGACCCACTATAACTGAAGAATACAGTTTCATGATCTGTTTAAGCAGATCTGTAACTGTGCTATGTTGAAAGTGTCAAGCCTATCCCCAGCTGGTGTCCACATCACATGTTTCTTTGCAATCAACCATAGGGATTGTATAGCAATGGATCAGAGCCTTTTGCAGAATTAATTTTCAGTATAGCCATGAGGTGATTTGGAAATATATATGTTTTTGGGAACTTTTCTATAGTGTAGGAATGAACCTTGTATCTGTGGACCAGAAGAGAGAGTGGAACCAGCATCCAGAAGAGTTTAGGTCGTTACAGACCTGTGTTGCTTCCAATGACATCATTGCTTTTAACCTGTGAAATTTTTTGTTCCTTCATCACAGATGATAAAAGGAACACATGCCTCAAAGCATGTCTGCTGTTGCCAACAATATCAGCTGGAAATTCTCTCTTCCTGCAGAATGGCCAATATTGTTCACAGCAGAACAGATGAAGCCACGCTGTTTGCTTCTGTGAAGTCATTATCTTATTTTCACCCTCCTATTCCTGTTCCAGATACCAGACAAACATCTTGTTTGATGATTTCTGTGCTGCTTTTGCATCTGGGTACACACTTAAGTCCAGAAGTGCACCAAAGATGCCTGCCTGACATGGATTTCTGAACATCAGAACCTCACAACGTTCATAACATTTTTAAATGAAGCATGTAACCTTCAAGAAGAAAAACCCTGACAGATTCAATTGTGAATAACTTTTTCTATCATGCAGTAAATAATTTAAATACTTCTTTTTTTCTCATAATTTGATTACGCATATTTACCAGTTTGGGGGCATTTTATTTTCAGATTTGTCTTACAAATTGAAGACTGAAATAATGACCCCATTCGAGTCTAAGAAAATTTTGTCTTTGTCACCTAGATACAGCTCTCACATTCTTTTCATGTGTCTAGTGATGGTCAGTGCTAAGCAAATTGTGGCTGGTTAACAAATACATAGATAATAGTAGCTCACAATAGTTATGATTAAGGATCCTGAATGCATGCTTCAGCCATGTTTATTTTTATAGCTGGTGAACTATTCTCCTCAAATGAATAATCTCATTGAAGCCAGTGAGACTTGGAGGGGTTAAATTTAGCATATCACATATGTCTCTGTAGAGCTGGAGCCACAGCATGTGTAACAGAACATTCCTAATGTTCCCCAGGACCAGCATGGAAAAGTGACTTGAACAAACCGTTAGATGGCCACAGAAAAATGACTTAAGGATGTGACCTTCACAGACCTGACTTCCTGTAGGCTGGAGATGAACAGTAGTTCAAGCACTTAGAATAAAAGCTGTCTGTTTCCCTGGCCTTTGGGAAAAGTTTGGGACAATTTTCTTTTATTTTGCTTGCATTTTTTACTGGAAGAGTTAATACTAAAGGATAATTATCACAAAAAAAAAAAATAAAAAAATCTGCAGGCTTAAAGATTTAAAACACTATTTTGGTGATTTATATAATGTCTAGATACTTGAGTAGGACATGGGTAGAAAACCAAGTCTTGCAGCTAGTTTCATTTAGTTCTATTAACAGTTTGAAGACAGTGCCATATAGAAACTACACCGATGGTAAGTCAATGTCCTTGTAATATTCATGAAGGTGCTGGCTATGTTCAGCTGCAGTCTAGTATTTGTACCCAGGAGCTATATTTCCCCCTTACTGTTATTTTTGCAACTGTAATGCATGAATCATGAAGAGAGTCTTTTGCAGAAGCACATTATTATCCACCAACAGCAGCTCTTTACATTTGCCACAACATTCCCTCAAACCACCTATTGTTATGAGGGTGCTGCTGGTGGTTAAATGCTATTATACAAATAACATTAATAATATGTGCCTGTAGTTAATAGTAATTACTATGCTCTCTGCCTCTCTTCTCCTTCCCCCTACCTTTTCTTCACTAACTCTCAGCAGAGGAACTGAAGACCTGCTGTTTCTGTGCCCTTCCTGAAGACAGGAGAAGAAGCAGAGCAATCATTCTGAGAGCAGAGGCAACAGTTAAAATGTAAAAAAATGTATTTGCAAGGAAGAGAAATTAGAAACCCTGATAAAAACGTTTAGGGGTTGGATTTACAGCAGGAGCAATATTTGAAGCAGTTTTAATTCATTAAAGCACCAAAGCTCACACAACATCAGCTGCTGACAGGAGCAACACACTGCCCAGTTGGGACTGACAGATGGGTTAAAACATTATTGCTAGGGATGTGAGGAAAGGGAGGACTGATAAGCTGCACCATCACACTAAGCCCCATTCTCTCCAGAAGTCAGGCTAGAAGTGGTCTCATTACTCACAATTCCTGATGGTGGTCAAGAGTTGGAGTCCTTGGGCTCCCAGCATCACAAATGCCTCTTTTGAAGAAAAGAGGGCAATCCAGCAAAAATGCAAGCAGTAAATCTACACACCTATGCACCATGAGCAAATATCTACCTAGAATCAGGCTCCAGTATCATCTGGTACACACATTCTCTACTTTCTTCCTCAATGACTGATCTACTGCATCCTTTTCCAAAATTAGACATGACTGCAACCTTTGGCCTAATTTTTTAATTCAGAGTGACCACAGTTGCTGTTTCTTGTGGCCAGGTGAGCATTTCCTACATGAGTTACTTGCATTCTGAGTAGATCTCCTGGATCTGACACGCTTGGGAAATCCAAGCACACAGACACTGATGATGTGACTCATTATGTCTGAGTCAAGGACTCTGCAATATAGGAAACATATGAGCTAGTACCTCTTGTCTCCTTTTATAGCAATTTGTGTGGTATTGGATGTCTATTTTTTTAACTGAGTGTTAAAGATGCTCATTTTTACGCTTTGATTGTGAAGTGAGCCTCAGATGCCTACCTTGAGATGCTGATATCCTACACTAATGTCCTTGGTTGAGCAAGGATAAAGCTAATTTTCCTTTTACTGATTTTTTTTCCTTCAGTAAGCTCTCTCAGAGGGCCAGAGGCATCCCATGCCTTGTCTATGAATCCCAGGCATGTCTGAGTGTCCCTCCACAGGCTAATCTACCCAGCACCCTGGGCTATCAATTTGGTGTAGGTTTTAAACATTTATAACAGCAGTGAGTGCTATCAATTTATTGCCTAGCATTAAAATATTACTGATGTTCTCCTTTCTCACACTCTTGACACATCCTCTGTTTGCCTCTTGCACACTGAGCAGTTGTTTTCAGTATGTTGACCACCATGACATCTGACCGAGGGGTCAGAGTGAAACCAGGGATCAGCTCCCTGTATTGTTTCTTGAAGGAAGATGACTTTGTGAGGATCTGTCTGAGGACAAAGCCCACTCTCATTGTCCTGTGTTTTGTTTCTTGGTGAAGCCTGTGCACCTGCATGCCCTTCTCCCACTTTGAACATTTGTTGTAGAAGTTTGCTCTTGGATTAGAGTGCTTATAAAAATCTCAGGCTTGACAAGAAGGGAGATTTATGGATACAACCAGGTACCTTAATTTCCTTTCTGAAGACAGTTCAGAGCTACAGTTTCACCCTGTCCCTCCTACCAGGTCTGTAAGGTTTTCTTTCCATTTTTCTTCTCAGCATTTGAGGGGAGGTGGCTGAGGAGTGAGAGGTGCATCACAGCCTGAGGACAACATTTATTCCTGCTTGTCCTTGTCAGGTACAGATGGTGAGCACAGGCTGCTTGTAGCTCTGATAATGGCTAGATACCTCCTTGACTCCGTTCTTAAAAGTGAGGAATGATGCCAGTTTTCTGGAGGAAACATTCTCTCTCACATGATGAAGGTCAATTTTAAAAGCTTGGTTATTTTTTTTTTAATAAGAAGCATTTATTAGCTGTCTGGGTGCTAGGATATGATTAGGCAACAGTAGTACCTACTAGAACCAAACTGATAAGGTTTTGATTTGTCAAGCATAGAATGGAATATTTATTGCTACAATATAGCTGAGTTGACATACTTGTGGATGAATTAAGGGAGCAGAAGAAGCAGAGCTGCTTTTTTCGAAGGTCATCCATCCTCACCCTCATTTTTCCCACTTCTTAATTAGTGTGAGGACCTGCTGTATGAGGACCCCATCTCAATTTCCTTCACCTACTGTACTTAGATCTGTTCCATTCCTAGCTTACCTGCACCCATTTCCGCAAGCGTCTGTACAGTTGGAAACAGGCATTCCTCCAAGCAAAATCCTGTCTGAAATAATTGTCTTTCTGCCAAGAAAAAGTTTGGCACAGAATCTCCACAATTATTTTTACAGACAAGAAGATACGCTGATAATTTCTTCAGATTACCTAGTCTATTAATACTTGAGATTGATATTTATATCTGGAAAAGGAATACAACCTGTCTGTATATATGCAGTCCCCTTCTGTAGATAAGGACAAGTCAGCCAGCTCCCATCTTCTCTTAAAATTCCCTGGTTCTGAACAGGCTGTTGAAACTACTGGAAGCCAAACAGTTAATTATTTATTTTACAATCTCCCTTCCCTTCACCTCAAATCCAACAAAGTTCTTAAACTGATTTTTAACAGCTAATCTGTCAATATGGTCCTGCTCTCCCAAACAATGGGCTGCAAGAAGCAAAGTTGTCCAATAAAAACCACCTTCTTCTGTTACAATTATATTCTTCTACAGCTACTATTACAAATACATTTTTAACATTGCTCAATTTTATATAAGAACACAATATTTTTAAAATAATTTATTTTATATTCACCCAAAAATGTTGATCAAAAATTCAAATTGTGCATCGAAATAAGTTAAATACCCATAAGCTTTCAAAGGTGATGGAATGGCTAGGTATGATTCAGAGCTGTGTTCTTATTTAATAATCGTACTCCCAATGCTTCAAATTTTGATTTATCCAGATAGAACAATCTCGAGCTACTGCCACAAATACCTGTTTTGCTTAGAGTGTCTTCATTTTGAAAGGTGTTCAGCCCAACCTGATCCTGGGAAAAGTACAAGATGATTTAACATGTATAAACTTTGATCCAGGTGGGATAAAGTCACTGGCATGCAGTGTGCCACTGTCTGTGTTCAATTAAATGCTTAACTCTTCCAACAAGACAGGTGACCTTCCTCTGGCTGGCAGCCTTCAGCCATTGAACAGCACTAATCCCCCTGTAAAGGGTTCAGCATGAACCCTCTGTCTCTGTTGCTTTGTCTCACCAACCTGCTTTGCAGGCAGTGAACCTTAATGGACGAAGCTGGGGTGTCAAGGAATAAGGAAGGAAAAAGGAAGCTAAAGTGTTTGTATGCACACTAGTGAGCCTGTGGGTTTTGTATGTGGACTTGATTATTATGGTTTGATCCATGCTGATGTAAGTATTGTTGGTGGCCCACTGAAGCCCTTGGTGAGCTTCATCAGAAAATGAAACGCTCTGATACCGGGTTCGTGTTTCTATCCAAAGCTGGATTCTCTTAGAGATATAGTCACAAACTGGTACACAAGAGGTTTAACTTAAATATAAGAAAATACTTCTTTACTCTGAGGGTAACAGGGCACTGGAACAAGCTGCCCAGGGAGGCTGTAGAGTCTCCATCCCTGGAGACATTCAAAACCTTCCTGGGCGTGTTCCTGTGTAATCTGCTCTAGGGGATCCTGCTCTAGAGTTAGACTAGATGATCTACAGAGGTCTCTTCCAACCCCTGCCATTGTGTGAGTCTGCGATTATATCTGCTAAAGAAATTACTCAGGAACCTATGCAGAATGTTGGATGGCAGCTCTGTCTAGTGTAGTCCCTCACCACCAACTGTGGCCAAAAGGATCATGAAACCCCAGTTAGTACAGATAAACTCTTGCCTAGATATTTCCCTACCACCCAGTAAAGTGAGACCAGTAGGATTTCTGAACCAGAGATTTTGTGTCCATTTTACAGTCCTGACCTGACTTACCTGGCTGAGGAAGACATGTAGGGTGGCTGTGACATTCCTGAAGCATTGTCTGAAGTTCCCACCTCAAGTCTGCGGTGAGTCCCTCACCGACTGGCCCACACTGAACTCTCTGATGTTATTCACAGTAAATTAGTGAGATTCGGATTGGCTATATCTGCACAAGCTACAGGGACAGTCACATACCTCATGTGAGGCTGTGCCAAGGTCCAGAGACAGGTGACTTTGAATAGCACTTTTTGAAGACATTCAGCTGGAATTATTGGCTTCAATAGCTCATTAACTTACAGACCTAATTACGACCATTTAAGGTCAGTGTTAACTCCCTTTTTTCAGGCTCTTTCACCAGAAATATTCTGTAATTTTGGGGGTGTGGGAAGGGCACAGACAGGATTATTTTTTTCTTTCTTCTTAATATTGCTAATCAGTAAAAATTTCCATCACCCAAAGAGATACCCCTTCATAGCCAAACACTGATTTAGTATTAGCGTAAGGCAGCTCATTCAGTGCTCCTCCACCCCAGATGACTAACAGTAAACGATGGCTTTTCTGAGTACAAATTTGGCAGGAGCACAACAGGGCCCTGCTGGTGGCTGGGCCATGCTGCACCATCATTCTTCTCACACTGGCAGACTGCCCAAGCTGATGGCCTGTGGATGATCACCATTCTTCTGGCTTGATAATGGAAAGGTTGAACACTCTTTGCCTTACACTACAAAATGAAAGAAAAAAAAAAATCTGAAATACTGACATTGTTGGCCAAAATAAAAGTATTGTTTCTGAGCCAGGCCTGGGCAGGAAGTTGAACGGTTAATACAAAGTTAATCTGAAACTTTACATTTCTGCCTTGTGCCATGAAATATAACTTATATGTCTCTTGATTAATAAAATAATACTTAGAAAAAGGATACACATTTGTTCATAGAAAAGCCGCATAAGTTGTGGGTGGGACTTGTGGTTAAAATGGCAGAAACAATTTTTTTTCAACTGGCGATCAACAGAAAAATTCGAAAGTAAAGCCCCATAAAAAAACCCCAACAACTTGTTTTCTAAATTAAAGTCGATTTTCAATTTTTAATTTAGATTATTTTAATATGATGTGTTAAAATAAAATGCTAATATCAAACTTTTCCAGCATCGTCTTCCCCTTCTGTTTTTTTCACCCACCAGAGATTAGTTTCATGAGCAGTTGCTGACACCACCATACTTTCAGTTAATACAACACTAATCTGCAACATTTCACCGGGATTGCTTAATGACGTTTTTACATGCTCAAAAAAGGAGAGTAGCCTGTCCTGGGGCATTGGAATTTTTATGCACAACTTGAAATGTGATTTACTTGCATACATTTACATAAGTACAGGCCTGATACATCTAATATACAAACTAAGCACAGTGATTTTCGGGTGTAAAGATAATGATTTGCTTTGAATCTGGAGCATGTGGAGTCACTGTTGTTTAGAAGTGACAATTTAGTACCTCAAATATACTTATTTTATTTTAGGAACTAACTAATAGTCTCTCTAAGGGTAATTACAATGTATTTGTCATGTATCAGTGTCAATTTGTCTGGCCAGTTTCAAAATCTGATCCTTTTCTTTATTACTTGAAACCTATACTTGTAATGCTCAAGATGCTCATCTATCAGGTTCAATGATAAATAGAAGGGAAAAATCTTTCTTTTTTTAAGGGTCAGAGAATTAAATACTTTAGTGTTCATATTTTATTTATACTTTTTGAACAGAGTATCAGCAAGTAAATTGCAGTATTATGTCTTGCAATAGAAAATCTTTTCTCCTTTTCCAAGACCAGTCAGTAATTATTACTGACTAAAAGCATGTGAATTCTGTCTTCATCTTGAAGATACAATATACAATATTTCACATCTACTGCTCTTGGATTTCAACAATCATCCTCTTTCAAAGACACCCTGACAATTCAAATGGTGAATTATTAAGTCTGGATAACAAGGACAGCATTCAATTTCCTTGCACTGCTTCAGCTGGAGTAGAAGACTCTATTAATTATCAGACCAGAAATGGGCTGGGATTTGCTTTGTACACTGCTAAGCAGTTTAACTGGAAGAGATGGGTTATATACGGCAGTAAATGACCTTTCTAAAAGCTTGTTTTTCCACCAACTGCTTGTATTGAAACCAATTGTAGAAGTAATTCAAAATGAGCTGTTTATTGCTTCCTAAATGCATTTACTGCATGCCAGATGTCCATTTCAAAACATTCTGCTGTATGCGTTTTAACTGACCCTACACCGAGATGCAACTGCCCGTATCCATTACTCTGGAAATGTTGCTCACTTAGCAGTGGGCTGCTAGCCCAGCAAGCACTTGGGAAGACCTTCTTTGGTACCACAGAGATTAGGAAGGGCAAGAGCAACTCCTTAGAGGAGAAGGCCCCACATCTCACTCAGAAGGGCAATTGCAGCCCTGAGTAAAACAAATTGTCAGTGTTATCCAGCAACCAGTTGACAATAACAGTGAACACATGGCAGTGCAAACTCCCAGTGTGGGTTGATTGTGGGATCCCTACAATTGCCTCCTCTCTTTGTGCTTTAGAGATAATTTTTAACTGAGCTGTGTTTTCTAGTGAGATTGTTGTCCTGGGCACTTTTATTCTGGCTCCTTAAACTACTGCTGCCTTGTGTTTCCCTGGGATTTCTCCTCCTGGCCACTAACTGCAAGGCTTAAAACACATCAGCTCCCACTTTGTGTGTGCCTTTAGGTGTGTGCTCTCCAGATAACATCATCAACATTGCAAACACTGTGCTTGGTAGATGTTGGCCAGAGGAGCTGCCTGAGAGTGAAGAACATGTTGGACCCCATTCCCCACCTACTTACACCAATGGACCTTAAGTACAGCAATGTTCGTAGGAGCAGGGCAATTTCTGTCTTTAATCGTGCTCAGAAATTTTGTAGGCTTACCACACTTTGAAACATGCTAAAACTTTCCTTAAATCTTACCTTAAAATGTCTTTCAATAAGACATGACTTGCATATGGAAGCTAGGTGCTCAGTTTGGTTTTCTTCACTATGAAATATTTCTTTCTATTAGAAAATCCAAAATAAGTTATTTTATTGTTCTCTCCTTACAGGCAGTTATATATTAACTATCTCTGGCAATATGGTCTGAGATTTCTTATTGTAGATGTTCTTGTTCCTTTCATGGTACCCTGCAAGAAGTGAGACTTGGGTGGAAATGAAAAAAACATGAAATTGCAATTTCAATCTAAAGTAGTATTTAAGAGAAAAAAAGAAAAAAGAAAAAAGAAAAAAGAAAGAAATAAAGGAAAAGTTTCCACAGCACAATAGCAAGGAAATTAAAGTATTACTAATCAAAACTTACTTTAAGTAACTTTGACATACAGCACTTAGTAAGAGAAATTATGTAACTGATTTCAATCTCATGTCAAAGTGAGTATTTTTTCCCTATAACTTAAGTACATAACAAGTCAATTTGAAATTATAACATAGAATATCTTTATCAAATGAGAAGGATTTTAACAAATGTGAAAAAGAAGAAAACCCTATCATGCTTTTCCTTTGAGGCTGGAAACCTTGAAACTCAATCCACTATGAAAACAGTTTTGGTTTTAAAGAGTGGGAATTTTCAGCCCTATCCCAACTAGTGTTTTTTTAATTTCTGATCAGCCATACTGCAAAGCCAGGAAGCCACCTCTGACTTCCTTAGGAACACAGAGCTCAAATTTGACATAGTAAGGCCACAGAGAGCAGCTCTGCAAACCTATAAGGTACTTAATGTAATGTTTGTTTACACATTTTAAATATCACTATATTCTGTGCCATACCTTTCTTGCTCCTGACAAAACACGAAGGAACCTGAAATAAAACACGTGAAAGTAATTAACTACCTCTGCATTTCTTCTGTTTTTCTTCAATGTAAATTCAGTTAAGTCCTGAATTTGAAATTAATCCTGGACTAACTGCAAATACTTTGGGTTTAATTCAGTTTCATTTGTAGTTGCATAGAACAAAGAAGAATGAGAAAAGCAATCACAGAAGACACATGCAGGAAGTTATTGCTATACTATTGATTTTTCCATGAACATTAGCTATATGTCAGAGGTGGATTTTTAAAATTTACTTAGAAATAAAAGTGTGATATCCAACTTCATCACCAATACCTTAGTTAACGGTAGCATATGGAGCCTACTTTTGCAAAGATAAAAAACAGTTTAAGTGCAATATTCAGAATGAGTTTGCAATTGACTTACATAATTTTAACTTCCAATTTCTGTTAATCTCAGTAAATGCATACGAACACAATTCATTTGGTAAATTAGCAGTGTCAGAAAGAAAGCAGTTACACCCACTGTGGTAAATCAGTTGTTCCAGACTGCTAAAAGGAACTAAAATTGTCAATCACTCAAATAAGGCTGAAAGGGCTTAACATTGTGCTGGCATGCAAATAAGAGGAGCCGTCTGCTGAGAGTAGATCTGTACTGAAAGATTAACGAAAGTACAGGAAACTGTTTGGAGCTATCATTAGAGTAAAAGCTATGGAAACTGTATGAAAACAGCACATGGGGGAAAAAATCAATGATTCCACATGTTTCACATTGGTTTTACCGTGGTGGATGAGAGGAGATGAGGGATATACGATGGATGGAGTGACAGGGAAAGGCCTCAAGTAGAAGTAAAAATGCAACTGGAAATGTACTTCAAAATAGTTACTATCAGAAAGAACTTTGACACAAGGTCGCAAAAGAGCTGTTTACTGATGCAGGCCTAAGACACCCAAAATACAATTCTGTGCCAGGCAGTGCTTGAAACTTCAAACTTGTAACTCCAAACATACCAAAGATTTTGCAAAGTGACTAGTCTTAACATTGAGTGGGCAAAAGCCACTTTATAGCTCAGAACTAGACTCTAATCTCTTTAAATGCTTGAACTACTGAGGTTCCAGTTGAAGCTGGAGGGTTTTATCACTTGATCACAATTTTGGTTTCATTCAGTGTAACTTATTCTGAGGTCTGATCAGCACTTCAGCTGCACAGGGTTCTCCTATTTTCAGGCATGACCTGAAGTTTGAAATCCTATGTATGCTGACAGCAATTAACCTAGCACCTCTGGCAGGCATATCCATCACCTAGGTGTCTGCTCATGCTGGGAGCAATAGCAATTATAGCCAGACATGAAACAATCTCCTTAAAGCAACATATTTGTAACAGAAACATTTTGAAAAAAAAATAAAAAGTGTTAAAATAATAGAAATCTAACTTGTCAGATATCTAACTATTTTCCAGGGAGATGCTGGTAGTCCTGAGGTTTTAAAGACCCTTGAAATCTCAGCTGGTATATGCTGTTCTTTCAACTCATTAATCTGTTGTCACTTCCAGCATCTAAGGATGAGGCTTCTAAGGGTCACCTTCTTTTTAGCATGTTCATACTTTCTTTGCCAAGACAAAGTCACTGTTTTATTGCTGTAACTACTTCTTGGCCCCAGCTTTAACAATGAGTCTTGTAATCCAATGGAAATGGGAGGTAAGAGCCTTACAGAAGGTGCTTTTTTGGAGTGCTTTTTTGAGAACTTTTATGTGAAACCATTTTCTTCCCTTTTGTTTTTACAGCAGTCCCACACAGTCCAATAGATGCTAATTTTACCTCACAAGCCTGGTCATACAAAGTGGGACTTTCCTCACCTAATTTTTGCTGCCTACAAGTTAATCACCTCACTTGGTCACACAGGGCTTCCTTTCCTCATGGACAGAAAGAAGTAGGTGTCAGCAGAGGATGACATTTCTTCTGCCTTTGGAATTTACCTTAGACTTGGACAACTTCACTTTTAAGTACTTGTCATTATCCCAGCTGTAGTATTAATGAGTTCTGTTCCATTTCCATAGCCTTTTACTTGCTATTCACATATATCATATATTTAGACACTTCGGCAACAATAATGCAACAAAATGCAACTCAGAATAGAGACGAAGTCCTACAGGCCTGCTGGAAACCTAGTTATTACCTAACTATTAACTTAAATTTTTGCTGGTGTCCTACAAATTAGCATTGTTACTTTGTGATAAATGTAGGTCTCAGTGCTGCTAGGTGCCCTGCACTTACAGCTTGTTCATTCAACCACATTTTACAGTGAGCAGGGCACATGCCTTCATTTGTCACAAATGCCTTGTAAACCAGATGATTAATTTTAAGATGGTGCTTTGTGAATCAGCTCTGATTTGTAAAACCCTCTGCTGTTCAGATAACTCTTTTATTCAGGACATCCCCAAGGTTCTTAGCCTAGTAGGTGCATGTCTTCTGACACCAGCTGGTGCTTTGCTAATTTCTCCTTCAGATAACGTGTCAGCAGGCAGCTGCCTCTTTCTTTTGTTGTACATGTGGAAAATCGGCAAACTCCAGCAATTACATTTTGTACTTGGGGATATGATGCATTTTGAGAATCTGAGACTGCAGCAGCAAAGAGTAACCTCCAAAACAGGGTGTGTAACGCTCCTTTATGGAACTTGAATCCATTGCAGATGCTTCATGTCTTAATCACAAGTCTGAAATCTTACCTAAAAATAGGATTGGTTGGGTTTATCTTACTTTTTTGTGGGTTTTTTTTTTTTTTTTTTTTTTTTTTTTCCTGTTTCACTTACTTAAAAAGGATGAGCATGCATGTGACTGTATTAGAATAATCTAGTCAATAGAAATACCAAATGAAACTGTCACATTACTGCCATTAAAGTACAAGGAGTTGCAAGCTGGAATTTTAGCTCCATATTCACGTTCTGCCAGAATTCAAATATGTTTCAAAGTGTTTAATTAGATATCATCCATTGAAAAGTAGCTGTTAGTAACTGCTGGGTTTGATAGTTGAATACACAAGCTGTGGAGGTGACTGGGTGAATGTGTCAGGAGGTGGGATTTCCAGTATTGCTGTCAAGCCTCCAGCATTTCTTTTTTTAACTGGGAGATCTTTCTTCCACTTTCTCTGTACTTCAAACTAATTAAATGTCCAAAATGACAGCTTCTGCAACACTTCTGCCTTCAATCCTCTGCTGGTCTACACATTCTAGTCTATGGATGCAGGGTGAGAATGCTCATTTATAGGAAGCCCAAAGCAGCTATTGAAAATACCAGGGTAAAAATCTTAGTCACATGGTGAATCATGTAATCGCTTCTTTGCAATATAATCAGGAAGTTATAGAGGTAATCTGGGAATGAAATTAATCATTTAAATATTTATCTCCTGGAGCCGCAGATCCTCATTTTTGCCAGAAAATTGCTGAGAGGTTGTGGGACTCTTTATGAGGAAAAGAGCTGGTTTCTGCTGCAAACTGCCTGAGCATGTGCTTCCTTAAAGCAGCAGAAGATATGAAAGCAGTGCTGCATGAAGGGATATTGCCATTAAGTCCCTATGACCACTTGTATTTTGGCAGAAACTCACATTGGTTGGTTGAGGAGGTGAAAGGGAACAATGGAAAAATAAGCAAGCATTCTAGGAGTCAGGGGAATGAAATATAGGAATATAACTTTTCTGGAAAAGTAAGTGCAAACGGCTGAAGATTTATTGATTGCAACCCATATTGCAATGGTCCCTGAGCTAGCACTTTAATAAAACCAGGGAAAACGGCAACCAAAAGGAGCCCCAGAAATCATAAATCTCAGTGTATGTGCTGAATGGTGTGGAAAAAATCAGCAAAAAACAATCAACTCCATCTCAATTTGGTAGCACAGAGAGTGCCATTTGGGGAGGACAGAGGTGCAGAAAACCTTGGCTTATTCAGTCCCGCCTATTTCAGATGGCAGCCAGCACCAGATGCTTCGGCAAAACATGTAGGAAATTCCACAGCAGGCACATGGGGGATAATCTGTCCCCATCTCCTTGCCAGGAAGATCTCATGCTAATCCTTAAAATTTGAGAATATTTTTACAAGTTGAAACATCAGGTTTTATATTACTCCCAATGTTCTATTTAAGTGTTAACCAGTATAACTGGATAGTTAAATTTTAGCAGGTTTGAAATCTCCTAAAACTAATTTTTCTTGGAGTTTTTTGCAATGCATTAAATGTTCACTTAGTTTTGAGGAATATTCCAGATTTATTATTCTCTACTTTTGCAATTGCCTGAGCGAATCAAGTTTTGCCAAGCAGCCATTTCTCAGTGTTCAAAATACCATGTAGAAGAATTACAAAAAGAAAGCACTCCCTTCATTTTTCAGGTTGCAGCCTACACATCTTATTCAGTTGCCAAAAAGAGACTATCCATTTCAGAGATGTGGCTAGGTCTGTGACTGAGGTAGAACTTCTGCCTAGGATCCAGTTTGCCTAACTTCCTCCTGGTTTTTGAAGATGTAGGCTACATCTATGCAGTAAGTTAAAAAGTCTAGGATAGGAACTAAGCACTGGACTTAATTATGTATAGAGTTTAATTGCTGGAGGGATCCTAGAAACATTTTTCTCCAATAGGTAGCACTTTTCCAAACAACTCCCAGGAAGAGTTTTCATGCCAGCAGTGAGAGAAAAGTTTACCACTATTAGCCTCACTTCAGTTCCTCGAAAGGTCATGGAGCAAATCCTCCTGGGGACAGTCACAAGTCAATTGAAACACGTGATTGGGAAAAGCCAACATGGATTTACCAGGGGCAAATAGTGCTCAAGAAACCTGATTGCCTTCTACGACAAAGTAACCTTCTCGGTTGATGCAGGACAAGCGGTGGACATTGCCTACCTGGACTTTTCTAAGGCTTTTGATATGGTCCCCTACAGCCTCCTCCTGAAGAAAATGACTTGTTACAGCCTTGACAACTGGTCTGTGTGGTAGGTAGGGAACTGGCTGACAGACCATACTCAAAGGGTGATAGTAAATAGTTCCTCCTCAAACCCCTGGGATCGATATTGGGCCCAATGCTGTTTAACTTCTCCATAAGTGACCTGGATGTTAGGATCAAGAGCACCCTGATGAAGTTTGCTGATGACACCAAGATGAGTGGAGAGGTTGACACTCCAGAAGGGAGAGCCACCCTCCAGGGTGACCTAGACAGGCTGGAGGATTGGGCTAGCAGGAACCTTATGAAGTTCAATGGGGAGAAGTGTAAGGGAACATGGGAACACGTAACCCAGGAGTGCAGTTCAGCTGGGATCCACCTGGCTGGAGAGCAGCCCTGTGGAAAGGGACCTAAGGGTCTTGGTGGATAACAGACTCAACATGAGTGAACAGTGCACTGCAGCAGCAAAGAAATCCAACAGGATGCTGGGCTGCATCAAGAAGGGCATCACCAGCAGAGATAAAGAAGTCATCATCCCGCTCTACTCGGCACTTTTCAGACCACACCTGGAGTATTGTGTTCAGTTTTGGTCCCTGCTCTACAAAAAGGATGCAGACAGGCTGGAGAGGGTCCAGAGAAGGGCCACAAGGATGATCAGAGGACTGGAGAACCTGCCATATGAGGAGAGGCTGAGAAAACTGATGTTTGTTCATCCTTGAGAAGAGAAGGCTTTGGGGAGACCTGATTACAATGTTCCAGTACTTAAAGGGTGTCTACCAAGAAGATGGAGACTCCCTATTTACAAGGAGTCACATGGAAAAGACAAGGGGTAATGGGCACAAGTTGCTCCTGGGAAGATTCCAATTGGACACAAGAGGTAAATTTTTCACCATGAGGACAGTCAAACATTGGAATAGTCTCCCAAGAGAAGTGGTAGATTCCCCCATATTGGACAGTTTTATGTCTCAGCTTGACAGGGTGCTGAGCCACCTCATATAAACTATAGTATTCCC
This sequence comes from Hemiprocne comata, assembly GCA_020745705.1. Taxonomy (NCBI): domain Eukaryota; kingdom Metazoa; phylum Chordata; class Aves; order Apodiformes; family Apodidae; genus Hemiprocne; species Hemiprocne comata. The sequence goes on from CM036588.1 coordinate 90,394,153, forward strand.
TAAAAAGGTTGGACCAGATGATCCTTGATGTCTGTTCCAACCTGGCATTCTATGTTTCTATGATTCTATATGATTCATCAGCATTTTAAAGGAAGCTTTGGAGGGTAAAAGTGTTGACTACAGCATTCACACAGTCTGTGCTCTGTCAGTCAGCCTTGCTGACAGAAAAATCCCAAACACACCTAATAAGCTGTTTTTTTCCAACCTAAATGATTTTATGACTTTATATATGTAGCCTTGAGAAGCCACCCTCCACACGTAAGCACATCCTGTATAGTCAACAGAGGCAAGTGTTTTAGAACTCCCCCTAGAGGGGCAGCCATGCCTGAATTGTGCCAACAGATCTTTCTCTGGGGGATATCCACTGCTCATACACAGAGCTTCATCTGTTTTAGAGTCCTGAACTATATTAGCACCGAAATTGCAGTGTAAGTCCAGTTAGGTGGTGCAGATCCCATGCTTTATTAACTCCAATAAACAGGGTATCAGGAATTCTACTGTTATATTTTCCTTTAATTTTCAATCATTTTGTATTGCAAGTGATACAGAAAAGGTAAAAACTAAACCTGAATTTGCAGACTTCTATGTAAAGAAAAAAGGAAGATTGCTTTTTAAAATTAATTTCCCATTTTAGAAAGAGTCAACACCAGTGGGTTTGTGTTGTGCTAGTACCTACAGGTCTCAGTCAGAATTTAAGTACCTCTTTCAAATACAGATGCCTCTGAGCTAACAGGTACAATAAGAGAGTTCTTGTCCCATGAATCAGATAGTCAGAGGGAAGAATAAAACAAAAGCCTAAAAAGTACAGTGATTTACTTGAGATAAAGAAATTGACTAAAATGTGCTTAAAACTAAGAGATTTAGAGCAACAGAGGCCTTTACTTAATCAGACTGTCAGAACTAACTGCCAGGTAAAATATATTCGCTGATAAATGCATAGCTGCTGGTAAAATACATCCTTCACTTCAGCAGCAGAAAAGGAAAAATAAAGGAGGAGCAACGGCTGAGATGTGCTCTTAATTATGCTGCTCAGGCACTGGCAATTGCATATCATATGCTGTACACCAGTGTCACCGATGAGCAACAACTTTAATTAACATTTAGGAGGATGCATATTCATGTTAATATTACTCCCTTTGTAGGGGGAAACAAAATCTACAGTATCCTTAGTGATTTCCTTGACACTGCTGCAAAACACTGCTACCATGTATAACCTGCTTGTGCCAATGCATGAAATCCCACCCAGCTGCTGCTTCCACTGTCTGCATCTTTCTGGTTTTTAGTTTGTTGGTTTTGCTTCTTTCCATTTTATCTAAAGATCTATTAGGATTTTGAAACTGTGTTCCTCTTACTCTGAGACTTCGCTGACGGTTTTCACCTGAAGTTTTATTTTGGTTGTCTTTTGTACTTTTGTACTCAGGTGTTTGCATGCATGGGTAACCATGTGGCAAACTTTGTTATTAACTAATCAATATTTTTTTAAAAAGCTCAGAGTAGCATATCTGAAATTGAAAAGTAACAGATTCTGGAGTGTATTTTTTGCTTTTCTAAGAAGCAATATTTTACTCTTTTATAGTATCTTATCTTTGGACAGAATCTGAGAATTCTTCGGTGGTACTGAAATGAAGAATCAATCAATCAAGCAACGTTAACAATTACTCAAAACTGCTTAGGACAGATAAAGTAAAGACATCTCAGGTTTAGACTTATACAAGAGGAAAATTTGCTTTGACTAGCAGGTAATGCAGAGAGCAACCTTATCAGAAAAAGCTAAGGAGTGGTCTGTTTCAGAAGAAAACTCACATTATATTTTTTTAGCCCCTTTCACACAAGGATTTTAAGAAGACTCCCCGGTTCAAGAGGGACAGGGATATGCTCAACAGAGTCCAATGGAGGGCTACAAGGATGATTAAGGGATTGGAACACTTATCATGCACGGAAAAGCTAAAAGAACTGGGGTTGTTTAGTCTTGAGGAAAGAAGACTAAAAGGGGACCTTATTAATATGTATAAATATCTGAGGGGTGGGTGTCAAGAATGGGCCAGTCTTTTCAGTGGTGCCCTGTGATAGGACGAGGGGAAACAGCACCAAGCTACAACACAGGACGTTCCACCTCAATATGAGGAAGAACTTATTTACTGTGAGGGTGACAGAGCACTGGAATAGGCTGCCCAGAGAGGTTGTAGAGTCTCCTTCTCTGGAGACTTTCAAGACATGTCTGGATGCACCCCTGTGTGATCTGCCCTAGGTGTTCCTCCTGCAGCAGGGGGGTTGGACTTGATCTTCAGAGTTCCTTCCAACTCCTATGATTCTATGATTCTATGATTTCACAGCTATAATGAGGAATAAAGTTGGATTCTTGATATTTCCACTGTACATGCAGTTGATGCCAGATATAAATCCACTGACTATAAAGTCTGAAAGAATCACAAGGATCACTGTTTGACTTAATGAATAAAAGATGCTGAAGAATGGATGACACTTCTTTTTGAAAAACTGTTGATCTTGAATTTAAATTTGGCAGCAAATATTATTAAATATCTGTTTTTTCAATGCAAGTATTTATTAGAAGTGAGCAACTTTTTCTTATTAAGACTAAATTAATTAAATCTTTCATTCTCAAGGACCTCCTCTGAATCTTGTCCATTTCGTCAAGGTGTTAATCCAGTTTAACCAGTGTTCCAGTAAGTTATCCCATTTTCAGACAACAATTCCATATAGCAGTTCTCCTCCAAGTTCCTTGCTCTACATCTTCAAAAGCTGCTTTATGTGCAGCGTCACATGGGGAGCTGATGGGAGGAGTCACAGCTGGCACATTTTCTCTGTGCAGTGGTGGTCTATACATTTTGCCAGGTACCGAAATGCCTTTTAAGACTTTAATTGAAAAGGTGAGCAGAGACAAAGCTCTGCCTCTTGCTCCCTGGGCATTCTCATTACACAATCAACAACCAACAAATGGAAATACTTGAAGGAGGGGGATTTGGAGATTCAGGCCTCCTTCCAGCTCAGCAATCTTGCTACTGATCTGTGGAGCTGAATTGGCTTTTATTTGTCTTTTTTTTCTGCACCCATGAATTTTCCATTCCTTGTCCAGGAGCTCAGCTTCTGGATGACAGATGATGAGTATTCAGATCTAGATTTACATACACTTTATGGTTAGGAAAATATCTTGCAACAAGGGATATGATCCTCTCTATTTATAGATAGACTCTTAACTATTACCAAATGTTGGCTACATAGAACAAAAGTAGGTCACAATTAGGGTCAAAAGTGATGTGAATTGCCTGAAAAACATCAGTGTATGTTTTATTGATTCCAGCTTATTATTTGAAAAAGATTAAGCACCTGCAAGAAAACTAGAAGTTTATGATAATTACCCTAGATGAACAGCAAGTCATGGAAAGTTTCTGCAAAAACTGCAATACTCATCAACTTCAAGAATGCTTCCCATAAGAATAAATTTGAATCCAGACTACTGAGACATTGGTACCAACATCTGCATATCCTTAACTTTGTGAATGTTCTGAAGATTTTAACAAGATCTGTTTACTGAATATCAGAAATGGGAAGGAAAGAAAGAGAGTGAAATAGAAAGTAAAACTGAGAAAAGGCTTGGAGCAGCAAACTTCTGTCCTGCGAATATCCCGGCAGTATCCCAGTGGATTAAATTATATGCTGATTAACTGTAAAATAAAATATTCTGCTACTCTAAGAAAACCCAGCATCAATACCTTGAAACAAAAATGACTTTGAATTAATTAATAATCAAATGTAAAAAGAATTAAATAATTGTATAATAAAAGATTAGGAGTATTTTACTCATCTGGAAAGCTTTTTCCTGTGGGAAGCACAGTATTCCCAAAGTTAACTGTAAAGTTATGTGTATCAGACAAAAGCAATTGCAAAAGAAATGCAAAGAAAGGCTGTCTGCAACTGGAGTCCGAGGGCTGCAACCCCTCTGTCAGAGCTGCCATGCCTGTGCCTCTGCAGGGCAGCAGGGCTGGAGGTGAACTGCTGAGGGCTGGCAGGACAGGCACTGAGCTGACAGTGCTGCTGTTGTTTGTAGCTGGAGGAATTGGCAATATCCTTTTTCAGCTGTCAACCAGCAACATCCCATATGGAGATGTTTAGTGGTCTAATAGATAGGGTCCTTCAAACTTCTTTGCAGTGGTTTGTATCTCCATCTGATTGTTTCACTGGCTTGCCAGAAGTTACCATCCTTGTCGTAGCGGTGGCTTAAAGAGGATTTGAGTTCACATTTAACAAGTCCTGTTTGCATTCTGTGTCTGTCCAGACTGACTTTCCCAGGCAAGGTAATTTCAGGTATTAGCTTCGGAATCAGTGTGGCTTGTGCTGCTAACCCTCAAAAGCCTGAGATAATCTTTGGTGGGATGGGCAGAAACATCTAAAATTAGTCCTCAGAGCTAATTTTTCAGCTTGTTTCAAGGTAATTCTCCTTCCTCTGAGCAATCTCCAGATCTGGCAAGCATCAGGTAAACAGTTTCAGACCATTTCCTGAAGTTGATATGACAGCCTTGCTTGTACTGTGATTGTCTTTGCTCCTTAATACTTATTTAAACATTGGAGGAGACTATTGCCTACCCACTGAAAATAGATTACCGTGATTCACAAGGGCAAATATTATAGAAGTAGGCAAGAGTTCTGAAAATGAATGAATGCAATAAAATTCAATTCTCAAGCATTCTGCATACATCTCTTAAGAGATGTGACATTGATTTTTGTTATGTATATCCCATTAGGACTAATTGGGTCAGGAAGATATTTATGCATCTAATATACCTGTATGAATTTCAGTGATGAAACAGGAAGTTGAGCTCAAATTAGAGTATTATAGGAAGTGTCTTTCCACCAGTTCAACTCCTAAGAATAGGAGAATAAATGTGGATGAATGCTTTTCAGTAGATTTCATTACATCTTTTTATTGATTCTAAAAATCTAATGATGTCCAGGAAATGCAGAATAAGAAAAAACTGTTGTTATGCAGCAAAACATCCTTCTATAAACTTTCTGGAACACATATGCATTAATATTTCTGAAATGTTGGTGGTTTTTAATTATAAAAAAGATGTTGAAATTCTTATATTCTCTAAGTAGATTTTAATGAACCTTTGAAATTTGTTAGAGTGCTTTAGTCATCCAGTCAAATTACGATTAATATCTTCTGCCTAAGGAACCACATCTTGGTGGTGGATCATATTGCAGTAAGAGTGTGGTAGGTCTTTCAGCTATGTAAACCATCTGTGCCCTGAGTTCAGCGATACAAGAGACTATTGACCAGGTGCACAAAGGAGTGAGACATATTGCTTGACCATGGTAGCCTTGGTTTCCAATTTCCAGAATGGTGTTGTGTCAAAAATGCCAGCAACAAAATGTTAAAGGCTGAAGGCTTTCAGGGGGAAGTGAGACCTGGTGAAAGGAGTTCTCTGTCTTTTCCCAGACAGTCCTATACTGATCACGATATTATCTTTTTCTTCAGATGAAGCTATTCATGACAGTCAAGTCCTTGCCATGTCAAGTCTCATGCATCTGGGCTTTGCCCCAGGGCAAGATAAAATGTTTTCAAATGCAATACATTCAGGGGAAAATAAATTAAAAAAAAAAAAGTAGTTTTGAATTAACAGCTGCCCATCAACAGCTAAGAATCAGACCTTCAAAATTTTCCTTCTGTTTCTGGAAACATTTTTTAAGAAAAAAAAAACAGAAGGAAGTCTTGAAAATATTGGAATATTTTGTTAAATGTTTTCAAGAGAAAAAGCTCTCATTTGGGTGAGATATTTTGTTTCACAAATATTGAAAGCAGTTTTTGCATTTTAAAATTGAAAGCTTTAAAAATAAAGAATTTTAAATAATCCACAAGTGAAACAGTTATTCAAGCTGAAGCAAAAATGGGATTTTTTTTTCATCTCAGTCATTAAATATATCTATAATAACTATAAACTATTGCTACTAATACTACTATATTACTAAATAACTAAATTTCTTTTTTAGTTACTTGGTCCTAAATCTGGAAGTTCATAGCTAAAAGTATTCTGTTTTATTCAGGTCCTACAGAGAAAGACTTCATAAGACTACTGCTTCAGCTTGTTTCCAAACATGAGTAAGAACATGTATTTCAGAAGTTTCTGCTTCTCTTCCAACTAAAGTATATAAAAGGATGTGTTGGCCCAAAACTTAGGTTTCCACACATGGCCTGTTAATATCTGCTTCAACTATTCCATCTAGTGGAATTTTACCTCTATTGTCCATTCCAAAATGAAATGTCATTAATCCAGTGAGTATTACTGGATTACTGGATTACTGGATTCATGTGCTAGTGCTTCAAGGTGGGAGTTCAGTTGTGTAATCCCATAGAATTTGCTCAATCTGCAAGAGCTGTCCCACAGCTCCCAGGCTAAACCCTTCCAACCTTTTCTCTCGGTAAGGCAAAAATGAGAAAACATACAGATTTATGTATCTGTTATTTTGATACTCCTGTTCATTTGTCAGATTTTGTGACTTTTATCTTCACATGTGATACCCCATCCAGATAACAGCTGAATGGCAGCAGAGGTGATTGCAGCCAGCAATTGCCTTTCTACTGGTGACTCTTACCTTTCTGCAAAATTAAACATGATGTCTGGGGCTGTCAGCCTTCCAAATCTATCTTAAGATTCTCTATCTTAGGATAGTTTTGGTCCTAAATCTCGAAGGTCTTAGCTAAAGGACACTGGAACAGCCTGCCCAGGAAGGGGGTTGAATCACTGTCTTTGGAGGTATTCAAGAAATGTGTAGATGTGGCACTTCAGGGCACACTCTAGTGGCCGAGGTTATGGGGTTTTTTGGTGGATGTTTTTTTTTGTTGTTTGTTTGTTTGTTTGTTGTTTTGATTTGGTTTGGGTTTTTCTGTTGATGGTTGGACTTTTCTGTGATTCTGTGATTCTATTAAAAAGTTCCTTTGTGCCCAAACCCCTTGGAATTAGTAGATATTCACTTCCAAATGTAACATCAAAGAAAAGCTGGGTGGAGAATGGATTGACAGAAGTCCTGAAGAAAAGGACCTGGGAGTGTTGATTGATGAAAAGCTCTCAATTATTTAGTGTGAGGGTGTTGAGACACTGGAAATGTTGCCCAGGTACGTTGTGGATGCCCCTTCCCTGGAAGTGTTCAAGGCCAGGTTGGATGGGACTTTCAGCAACCTGGTCTAGTGGGAACTGTTCCTGTCCATGGCAGGGGAGTTGGAACTAGATGATCTTTGAGGTCCCTTCCAACCCAAATCATTCTATGATTCTATGAAAGTGTACAACTAGAGAGAGGAGTCCTATCTATCTTGTGACAATTTAGTATTTCTGGATCATCAGCTCATCTTTGATACAGAGCAGAATCCCCTTAGACCAGTTCTCTCATAGTCTCATTCTCACCCCCTGATGTTGTTAGTGTCTCACCTCCTTCTTCTTCTGTTGTCAGTCTTTATTCTTCTCATGTCAATGCTTTTGTTCACATTGCACCCATGTTTTGGACCCTTTTCCCATCTTGCTGTCAATCATCCATTCTCTTTTTATGTGTCTTGGGACAGTCAGATGTCTTCTTAATTCAGTGAACACACACAGCCTTTGTCAGCGAGAAAACCTTGGGCTTGTGGTCTGCTCCTCAGGGTAGAGCCTACAGGCACTCTGATTCATCAGCATTGCAACATCCAATTTATTATTATTAATCCAAGGAGATTAATAATAATAAATTCCCAATATCAAGTAATTTCTAATAAGAAGGAGGCTGTTTTTTCTTTCCTGGAAAGGTGTTAACATATTATTGCTGTTAGCATGCAGAAGGCAACTCGTTTATTGCTATTAACCACCTACAGAGCAGATGCTTAACCTGAACTACACCTTTCAAGGGAATATCCAGAGGCTGAATTTACCAGGCTTCTTAATAGGTATTAAGTACCTATGCTTACTACTGAGCAGTAGCAAATTATTTCAGAAATGCCCTGGGTGAGGGAAAATAGTTTGGGGAAACAGAATGTTAATTAGAGTAATGAAGTTCAGTGCCAGATGTTTCATGGCAGGGAATCATGCTGTGTATATGGTAAGGTATGGGAGCTAAATGCTGTGAATGTGTTTGTGTAAATGGAAGGATCCTGAGGCTCACAGAGGTGGTCTTCTGTCCCAACAACAATGGTGAACCTGTTGTACTTAGCTTTGCAAGTTGCTGAGTGTTTGGGTTGTCATTCAGGTGGAGTGACCCTACACTGGGTGTGTTGACAAAGGCAGTTCTTATTTTTTGCCATTTCTTGGGCTAAAGACATTGAATCTGTAACATGCATAATATTGTCTTATCAGAAGAGCAGCTGGTATTGATATTCAGGAACATGACTTCTAATGCCAAGGCCCAAATTTCATTTTTTCTCCAGCTACAGAATATTAGTGATCCTCAAAGCTAGGAAGAGTTCCTATAATCAAAGGATTTATGGTTCAGTGCTGCCCTACAAGCACTGTTGTACCTCACCCTTGTACCCCAGTGAAATCTCTCACCTGTTGTGTTTGTCTGTGACGGTCATAATTTAGATGGCAGAATGCAAAATAGCCCTGAAAACAGCACTACTGTTCAGTGCTCTTTTACAAAAGAGAAGAATTCTTTTCCAACAACAAGGCTCGGTGTCTTCAGTTATGTTTGCATGTGCAATTTTGTGCTTCATTGCCCCTAATGTGCACTTACAAGGTATTATTTCTGAGCACAGCTATAACTGATTGGAACACAAACCACTGGGTTTATCATCTCTTGGACTTGAATTCGTGTCTCATCCTGACACAAACGCATATGGAACGCTTTACTCACTGCATTGCTTATTGCACCTTACTCCCCAAATGTACAATACATAATTCAACAGTCTGGTGTAGCTGTCAGCTTTTCCTCAGAAAGAAACCAGCTGTTTACAAGGCTGAAGTAATAAAGTATTTTTGGAAAAACTTCCCCTCATGGATTTCTACAGCTCCTCTCAGCTCATATTACTAAGACAAATACAATAACAAATTTACAGAAAAAGGAAGGGATCTGGACTTAAAGCCAAATCGGGGTTTCTGCCTCCACCAATTTTCCCCACTCTGTGACTTACGGTTATATATACAAACTAGGGGAGAAAGAGGGAAACCTAGTGCTCCTCTTTCTAATTTACACTTTTTCTGTCTAGAGCAGGTCATGTTGTCTCAAGGACCTCCGTAGGATGCTGAGTCTGAGGCACGGACCTGTGAAAGGCATTGCATGGATCCATAACATGTAACTAGAAGGCATTTAGGATATACTTTTGCTATCGCACCAAGAAGTAAACCTTAGTCAGAGTGTTTCATATCTTCTGTATTGTTCAATAACATTACTTTCTGGAAAGGACTAGCTTTGTTCATGTGGTGTATTAATGACACAAATTGTTGTTTGATGGCTGTAGCACATAAGCCTTCCAGCTCACATCATGTTCCACATTTGTGTACTACCACAGTGTGCAGTGGTGCAGTGTTCTATGTATGTATTCCATGCTGGCATGTCCTGTAACTAGGGCATGTCATGCCACCCATGCTGAAAGGCTTCCTTTAGTAGTCTTTAATACAGGGCTAGCAAAGCATAGCCAAAAGCATATTGCTCAGACCTTCATAGCCATCAAATAAGTTGCTAAGAAGTGTAAAAAAATATGACATATAAGATATAAACAGGACTTTCTGAAATCTTCCTCACAAAGTCTAAAGTATGGATAGACTTCTTTACCTTGCAACTTTTTTTCCATAAAAAATACAGAAATGCATTTCTCCTGAATCCTCTTCTCATATCTCCCTATTACAAAATCCACACAGATAAAGTGTAAATTAGTTCTCCCAATCCTCACCACTATTAAAAATAAATACATTAATTCACATCTCTCTTCCCTCACACAACTATGCAATAAACCATGGTATCTCTTTAAAGCATCCACTACTCTTGTAAGCCCAGTCTTTCTCATCTATAGTATCTGAGGGGTTACAATAATGTCAGGCATGCAAAATGAAAAGCCTCTATAAGGCCAAACAGTTAAATTCCCCACGCAGGCAACCAGTAATTTTCAAGCAATTGCTCCCCTCCCCTCTTTTTGGCCTCAATGTAGGGCACTGAGACAGTCTGTGTCCTCTGCACTGTACCTGTGAGAGAGAAAAACATGCAAGGATGTCAGTCGCTGATGGGCACATCATTTAAAATTACCAATCTACCCAATCTATCATCAAAAATACGTATATTAAAAATATGTATATGCAGAATAATTTAAAAGAGAGGCCAACCTGATGTAGAAATAAATATGTGATCAACTGAACCATAGTTTAAAGAAAGGCCTTCTTCTGCTCAACAGTGTGCTTGAAGAGGTGTCTTGTTGACACAAAAGAAGGAAAAAAGAGTTACATATGCCTTTACTTGTTCTGGTAGAGACTGCATTACTTGTGAGTTGATCTATGGAATAAAGAGATTGCATCTTCGTTTTGGGTAGCAGTGGTTGAAGAGAACTCTTTTGGGAAAGTAAGGACTGGGGAAAGAAGAGCCCATCAGAAGAAAGCATGGTGGCTCCTTTTGTAGTTTCCTACTCAAGATGCAGAAAAAGCTATTAGGAAAGGACTACCAACACCAACTTCCAGTCCATTCCCTTCTGCTTCTGCTTTTTTAAATTGGAGTAGTGACATGCATCCTTTCTGCACAGCTTGCATTCTGGCACCTGAGATGTGTGTTGATGAGCTTTTGTGATCCATGTATCTTGTGAAGGATGCCCTCTAGAAGAATTTGTCTGAATGATGGTGACCATGGTGTTGGGTGCTGGGTAGCAACTAGCAGTGGAAATGGCAGTCAGGATCAGGATTTCACCTTCAGATGTATCTGTGAAATAAATAAAAGCAAGGACATCAGCATCTAGAGACACACAGAATGTTGAACTGTTGCTCATACTCTGTCTTCCAACAGTTTCTTCACTTGGAACCACAGCAAAATGTTGTAACTTTGTGTGTGGGTACCTGAAGTAGATTATTTGTTTGGCAATCCCGTGTGAACGCTCCCAGGCAACACAGACAGAGAAGACCTTGATACAATCTAGGCACTATATGAGCCTTTTGGCAGAATTATGGTTTGTACGTACATGGAGGTAGAACCTCATGAACATGGTGCATTCCAAGGCAGAAAACTCAGAAACCTATGGACTTCACATTAGACAACAAAGTCAGAGGACAGTAATGTCACAAACCCACCTTATAACTGTCTGAAGCACCCACACAGGAAGGTAGAAAGGACCAAGGGTGTAGCTGCATGAACTCTTCTCTTCTATGCTTCAGATGAGCTTTTAGCAAAACCAGCCTGGAAAACCATTGCTCATAGAATCATAGAATGGTTTGGATCAGAAGGGACCTTAAAGTTCATCTAGTTCCAGCCTGCCCTGCCATGGACAGAGACACTTTCACTAGACTAGGTTGCTCAAAGCCTCATTCAGTCTGGCCTTAAACACCAGAAAGGGGGCATCCACAACTTCTCTGGGCAACCTGTTCCAGTGTCTCATCACCCTCACACTAAATAATTTCTAAAGCTACTTTCTTTCAGTTTGAAACTGTTCTTCCTATTCCTACTACTACATGCTCTTGTAAAAGTCCCTCCCCACCTTCCTTGTAGGCCCACTTCAGGTACTGGAAGGCTGCTGTAAGGTCTCCCTGGAGCTTTCTCTTCTCCAGGTTGAACAACCTGTCTCAGCCTTATCTTCATAGGAGAATGTACTCCTGCCTTCTGATCATTTTCGTGGCCCTCCTCTGGGCTTGCTCCATGTCATTCTTGTGTTAGGGGCCACAGAACTGGATGCAGTACTCCATGTGGGTTCTCACAAGAGCAGAGAAGGGGAGTCACCTCCCTTGACCTGCTGGCCATGTTTCTTTTGATGCCGTTGGCTTTCTGGGCTGCAAGTGTACATTGCCAGCTCATGTTGAGCTTTTCATCAACCAGCACCTTCATGTCCTTTTCTTTAGGGCTGTTCTCAATGCATTCTCCACCCAACCTGTATTTGTGCTTGGGATTGCCCTGACCCAGGTACAGGACCTTGCACTTGGCCTTACTGAACTTCATGCAGTTTGCACAGCACCGGTCCCAGTACTGACTGCTGAGGAACACCACTCAGCACTGATCTCCACTTGGACATAGAGACATAGACTGCAACTCTATGAGTGCGACCATCCATACATCAGGTCCATGTCTCTCTAATTTAGCGACAAGGATGTCATGTGGGACAGTGTCAAATACTTTGCACATGTCTGGGTAGATGACATCAGTTCCTCTTCCCTTATTTAATTATGCTGTAGCCCTGTCATAGAAGGCCACGAAATTTGTCAGGCACGATTTGCCCTTGGTGAAGCCATGTTTGCTGTCACAAATCACCTCTTAATTTTCCATGTGCCTTAACATAGTTTCCATGAGGATCTGCTCCATGATCTTGCCAGGCACAGATGTGAGAGTTGCTGGCCTCTAGTTCCCTAGGTCTTCTTTTTTTCCCTTTTTGAAAATGGGGGTTATGCTTCTGCTTTTCCACGGGATTCCATGATGGATAGTGGTTTAGCAATGTCATCTACCAGTTCCCTCAGGACCGGTGGATGTATCTCATCAGGTCCCATGGACCTGTGCACCTTCAGGTTCCTTAGGTGGTCTTGAACATGACCTGCCCCTACAGTGGGAGGTTCTTCATTCCCCCAGTCCCAGACTTTGCCTTCTACAACTTGGTCAGTGTGGCTTGAGCACTTGTTGGTGAAGACTGAGGCAAAAAATGTCACTGAGTACGTCAGCCTTTTACATATCTTGGGTAACCACGTCTCCCGTTTCCTTCCAGAGAGGGCCCACATTTTCCCTAGTCTTAATTTTATCACCAACATACCTATAGAAGATTTTCTTTCTATAAGGGCTTGAGCTTTCCTAACCTGTTAACAGATTATAGATCATAGCCCTGCAGGCGTGCACAAGTTTGTTGTGACATGGGGGGGAACGATGTCAAGACCTTTCATCCAAAAATAATGGAAACGCTTGGGTGAAGCATTGCTGGGCATAATATATGGGTTTCTTTGTATTCCGCTTTTCTCAGCTATAAAGAAACAAACACAGTAGAAAAATAAATGTATAGTACTTACCAAGCTGCAGCATCACTGTGATGGTTAACTAGTTAATGTTCATACAGTTCTTTAACTTCAGGTACGTTGAGATTCCCATTGCTTTAATCTTTACCCACACCCACTTACAGTGATTGGTTTTTATTGGTCTTCAATAAAAGATAACCCATTCTGAGATATTGCTGCCAGTTTTAATATATCAGTAGTCAGACAGGCTTATAAATTACCTCAAAATCAAACAGCTTAACGGAAAAAAATAGAAGTAGCAAGATTTTATTTTAATCCATCCAATCAGGCCCTACCTGGAAAAGACACACAGCTTTAATCTCTGCAGGGACTTCATCTCTGTTGCTGCCTAGGTTGTTCCTGGAGCGATATATAAGGAAAAATTTTGCCTTTTTTGTGCTTCATGCAGTTTCCTTGACTTTAATGGGATTGGAAAAATTACTTAAGATGAAAACGTGGCTTGCAACTTTACCTTGCTTCCACTAGCAGGCTATGTGACTTTAATAAAATGTAGGGTGGAAGTTCTTTGAGAAAAACAGAGCACCTGGACATTTTCAAACTGTTTTCTCTGCCTGACTGGTTTTCTAGCCATTGTCTTCACACAAATAGTACAAACAGTGATGGGATGGCTGTGGCACAGTCTCATGATCTGCCATGTCTACTATTAACTTGTTCATGTTAGAATTATCACTTTGTGGTAAAATAGCAATTTAATGGTGGTTTTTATCACATCTCCTTTACATCTGTCAACATGACACTATCTATATTCTCTCCTAAATTCAATTTTTCAGATCGCTGCTGCATTTCTTTGAGTTCACATTAATGATTTGCATGCTTGCTATATGCGTATACAAATTTTTGTTCTCCTTTGTACTGTGTATGAGGCATGAAACACCCTCCACAGCTCCGGAGAATAGCTTGTACATCTTACTATCCACTTACTAACATTTCTTTTTCATTAAGGTCTGATTAAGCATGAATTCTGTTGAATAAAATCCAGTATCAGAGTAGAGCTTATATATAAAGCAAATCTAAATCAAATCTACAGCAAGGAATCATGTTAATACAGATGCACTGAGGAATTATTAATACTGAAAACTGAAGCATGCATTTGCAGTGCAAAATTTCTCTCTCTTTTTCTCATTTTCCCCCTCCCTTCTACTGCCCACTCTGCTTTAAAGAAAAGTGCCACAGAAGACTTTTCAACATTTGGTTTGTAGAATCTCATAAAAATGATGTAATTGAAATTCTCCTGATGCAGCCTGGCTTCAAGATGTAAATAAGGTTCTAATACTGATTCCAGAAGATCACTAAAAGCATAGAAATTGCAACTTAAACATTCTCTGGGAGAAGGGGAAAAAAAAAGGAAAAAGGAAAAAAGGTGGAAATATAATTCTAGAAGGGATGAACAATATTGCTGCCAGCAAGTTCAATCTTGTAAAGCTTCTTCCCTGAAAGACAAGCTTAAGCTTGCCAGAGCATTTCCCCAACCATGATTTATGTTTGAATTTACTATGTGTTGGCAAGTTTTTGCAGTCCACTCAGCCCAAACTCAGGCTCAGCTACCAATGAAAGCAAAAGAAATACTGCAGGACAAACCTTATATTTCCTGGAGGTCAAAGTAGTGTGAAAGAATAAGAGCAAATTTGTTATGTAATTATTTGTCATATAATTATTATTTTTGCTTACACTTGCTGACCATTTAGATAAAAAAGGTGTCTGTTTGTACAGCTGGTAGGCACAAAAGGAGGCTACATGGCTTCAAATGTCTGACAGTTCTGGAGATTAAGAGGATCATTTGGTTTATTATGACTGTCTGGGTTGCTTGACCTAGCTGAGAGGTGAAGAAGTATAAGTTGGGTATTTTATTTTCTGTAGAAATGGCTTTATGTGGGCCAACAGGGCCGCAAGCATGATTCAGTAAGAACATTCACCACCATTCTCTGGAGCAGGGCAGAAAGGAGAATAGTGAGGAGACAAAAATGCAAAAGAAAAAACCAAACAAACCAACCCTGTTTTTAAGAGACCTGTGTATTTTATCTGTAATAGATCTCCAGGCCCTGACCAAATATTTTCTAAATATTTTCCGAGTCATTGTGGTTACCTATAGAGTTATCCACATCTGTCACCCAGGAGCTGAGATTTTTTTGCTTTGTATGTATAAACTTCTACTGGTGTAACTTATTCATTTTACTAATAAAGAAAATTTAGGATCAGAGAAGTGCCTTTTTTCTTGCAGTGGCTGTGTCCTCTTTATGGTGATAGTACATATAGTTCCGTGTGAAGAGAGGTACACATTCTGTGTGCAGCCATGTCCTGAGTCTGGAGCAACTTTTAAACCTGGAGAAAAAAAAAAGTTAAAAAAAAAAAAGTAAATTGCTACAATGACTGTTTACTAAAACAGGTAACAATTGTTCCCAAGTTATATTAGAACTGTTTAGGGAAGCTGACTCTATTCTGAAAACACCCCTGAGCAGTGTTGCTGATCAGAAAGACCATGAGCACTCCCACAGGTTTATTCTGTGCTGGAAACCTCCCTCACCTGTAACGGAATCTCCTCTTATAGAAACAGGTGGTGGGGAAGGTCTTTATGTAAATAAATACATATGTTTATCAATTTTCGTGAATGCCTAGGGGTTCTACCCATTAGGATTTTGCTGTTTTTTTCCAGTCTTTCTTGCAGACCAAGTATCTCTAAAGGAGGGAAAGGTTAATGTCAGCCAATGCAGCTCTCTACAGCAGGTTGAGATTTACCACAATTCAGCTGTCCACAACTCTCCTTCAGTTAAAATCTAGGAACTGGTGATGTGAGTGCTGACAATCCATTCGTGTGTGAAATAAGACAGATTTTGTTCCACCACCGCTGCAGGAATGACAGTGGGTGTCTATGCATGTTTCTTTCTTACTGTGGGACTCTTGTTTTATAGGCAAACTGACCCAGCTCTCATACTATGTCTTTTCTAAGCAGTGGAAACTTTCAGTGAATTTTCTACTTTTAGCCCCTATCACACTTCTAATTGCTCTAATTCAAGTGAGTGGCAAGAGAGAACTAAGTGTAATGACATATTAAGACTGTTTTCAAATATGGGGTATTCTGACAGTCAGTAGGATCTGGGATGCACTGAGACTAGTGTTTGACTCTGAGGTCCTGATTTTCTGTCACATACAATCTTGTTTTATTATTTTCACTAGTGCAGTTCAATATCAGTCACTCACTTTCTTGCTTGGGAGCATCCTGTTTTCACTTGCTCTGTAACTACTAGCATCACTGGTGAGACAGCAATGAACCACGATCAGATACAACATACTGTTAAACATCTCTCAGTCTGTGTTTCTACTTCTGTTGTTTAAACTGAAAGGTAAATCCCTGGGATTAGTTACATCTACACTTGGTGAAGATGTGAATTCTGGGTTCCTCCAGGAGCTCAGCTTCTCGTGTAGGATTCATCTGACCAATGATAAAAATCTACAATGTTGATAATAATGTCTGGACAAACCTCCTTACAATGCCTCTACTATTTCCATGGTGTGATTCACTTCATCTTAAACTACATAGTAAAATAGGTCAGACAAGTCAATGCTCTATAACTGGCTGTTTCTCTCCATTGCTGAGACAAGCTTCTGCTATGAGCTCATCCCCTTCGCAAGAGTTTAAATTTAAGCCGATACAAATCCCACCAGATCTGTTTGTATCACCTGTCTAGGAAGGCTGAACAAAGATTTCCAGAAACTCTGTTTGTCCTTTGTTAGGTAACTGGGACCTTTCTAAGGGGGAATTCAGACCAACTTGTGATGAGCACGTGACAAAGCTGCCATCAGATCAGGCACAGAATAGCAGGGCACATCCACAGGGTAAGTGGTTGTTGCTTCAAGTGCTCTATCAGGGACAAACTGCACCTGAACTTTTTCCCTTGAGACTGTGAACATGGTCAGCTCTAGGGTTGTCCCAGGAGGTAGGTAACATGAAGGGCCTTCAGCTGGCCTCTGCTCAGCATTGTGGACACAGGCATTGCTCCCAAGCAGGGCTCTGCTATCGTGCAGGTTCTTCCTATGCAAGCATAAAGAGAAGACGGAACACAGAAGACATTGTTAGGGATAAGGGGTTAATACATAGTTTCATATATTTTTGAAGAACTGTTTATCCCATAAAACTAACAGGTTGGCAGAAGTTAAGAAGTAGGTATCATATTGTAAACAAATTGGTTTAATTTATTCCAGAAAAGTTTTAGGGGTAGTATTAGCAAAATGTAAACTTTCACAGTAGAAACTGGAATGAGGTCTATGACTTTATTTCTTAAAGCAGGTATATTTTAAAACTAATTATTTCTGAAAGCAAACATGGCTGTAATTAAAGATGAGGAAAAAGATTAAAAGGTGACTTGCACCTGCTCTTGAGATTTGCTCATTGTAAAGGAAAAGAAGGAAAGAAAGGTCTTTTTCTCTCAATATTCTTCAGTTACATCATTGATATTATTTTTCTTCCTGCCATTGCTCTACTATTAGCATGTGTTCATTGCTTGTTAACAGCATATCCATACAAAAACAAGAGCCTTCATCATGTGCATCAGTCCCTAATAGTTCTAAAAACAAATAAACCTTGAAAGCTTAAGATAATGGCAGGTAAAGTGTACACATCAGCTGAGTGTTTATGGTGGGTTTACTAACTTTTCTTTACCAGTCTGTGATTTCTTCACTGGACCACCAGCGTACTTCCTCTTTGTTTTGCTTAAACTTTCTTTCCCCTTCCTATGGGCTTAAACATAATTATTTTCAAGAATCTTCAAGCACAATTCTTTTGCAGTCTGAAATTCAGTATCTGAGTTACATCCTGGGGATTTCAGTGGTATTATGTTGTCAACAGGGCTGCAGTTGTTAATATCATGTATAATATATGTTTAAAGTCCTTTAGGTGGTGAGGTGTTTTTTCCTCTTCCAGTTGTTTTGGTTTAGTTATCACAGAATCACAGAATCACAGAATGTTAGGGGTTGGAAGGGACCTCTGAAGATCATTGAGTTCAACCACCCTGCCAAAGCAGGACCAAAAACTAGGGCAGATCACTTAGAAAGGCTTTCTTCTTTTGTTGTGCTTTTTTGGTTTGTTTGTTTTGTTGTGTTTTGTTTTTTTTTTTAATCTTTTAATGGCTTCTTGGGAGAAAAAAAAAAAAAAAAAGAGGAATTAACTTGAGTCCCCAAAACACTGAAAATTGAGATAGAGGGCTTTCAGATGAAAACAAGAAGTACTTCAGTCCAGCTTTCAGTGGGAAAAGATCCACATTAAAAAAAAGCCCACTGTCACGCCAGTTGCCCTACTTAGAAAATGAAAGAATGGCTGAGCTGAGCCAGCCCTGAATTGAACTGTGGATATACCATCAAGAAGTCCAGCTGAAAAGCTCAAGCTGAAACCATATTACAATACTTGGATGTTCATACTTCAGCTCTATCCTCCTTTGACATTCAGTCCAGTGCAGTGAGCATCCAAACTCTGCCCAAGCCATGTCATCCACCAGTGCTCCTGTGACAGAGTTTGTACCTGGGAACTGGCTCACTTTCTGATGAGAATTAGTACAAGTGGAAGTATCCACAAAGTCAAGACAAGGTTCCATTAAAATACTAAGCGTGTGAGAAACCGGAATTAGGATGAGTTAGAGGCAGTGAAGTTCTCAAACAGAAGCAGATTACTGTTGCAGCATCTTTATCTTTTTTACAGTGAGGTAGCTTTCAGCGTGCGGACTACTAACAATCTGGGAGTGATTTCTTGAGAGATACGAAATGTAAAAGAAAAGAAAAGGAAGTTATCTGAAAGCTTACATTTGTCCTTCCTTTCATTTTCTGATGTGTTTAGTTCTGGCAGCATGAAATTTTTACCTGACATGGAGAACACTTTAGTGGAACTGGTCTGTGATTGGTGAAGGAGACAAGAAATAAAGTATTTTGCAAAAATGTGATGATAAACTTGAAATCGTAAAGTCAGGTGGCTGAACAATAATAAGAGACAAGTGTGTATGTGACTGGAACACATGGCAACCTGCAAAAACCAAACACAAACTAAAATAATATCTACCCTACCAATTTCTGTTTTTGTTTAAACCAGTATAAAAACAGAGTAATTATTAAGGATTAAGAGATCTGAACATCTCTCCTATGAAAAAAGGCTGAGAGAACTAGGGCTGTTTAGTCTAGAGAAGAGAAGGCTGAGAAGGGATTAATGTCTGTAAATATCTGAGGGGTGAGTGTGAAGAGGAAGGGGCCAGTCTCTTTTCAGTGTTGCCCAGTAATAGGACAAGGAACAATGGGTATAAGCTAGAACATAGGAAGTTTCACCTCAACATGAAGAGAAACTTCCTTACTGTGAGGGTGATGGAGCACTGGAACAGGCTGCCCAGAGAGCGTGTGGAGCCTCCTCCTCTGGAGACTTTAAAGACCCACCTGGATACAGTCCTCTGTGACCTGCCCTAGGTGGTCCTTCTTTGGCAGGGGGGCTGGACTAAATGATGTCTAGGTGTTCCTTCCAACCCCTAACATTTTATGATTCTATTATTTCATCACAAGTGATGTTGGGTCTCAATCTAAATGTACAAAACCAGAGTCTATCCATACCATGCATCAGTAAAAATACAGATTATAAAAGAAACTTGTCAACATCTGATCTCTTTCTTTTCTGACTCTTAGGTAAAGTGGACAAAATTCCATAAGGCAGTGCAAGTACTCTGATGTGATCCCTGAATTTCCAAAAGCAATTAAACAATACAATTCACTAAGGAGGTGGAAGGCTTTAATGAACACTAAATTCATTTTTAAAAGGCTTAAAATAGAGAAGCAGTTCTGAGGCACTTAGAATTATAACAAGACACTTAGAAGCAGAGGCAGTTATTTTCAAGCTATCCAGATGGATGAGCAAAACTGCACAAATGTAGCCTTATTTTAAATAAGAGATCTAACCAAAGATCTAATCCAGAAGTCCACTGCTCTGTTCAGATCCTCCCAGATCACAGCTGAGCTGGGGTGCCTAGCCCAGGCCCACCACTGCACCACAAAAGAGCAACACCTAGGGGTAAAAAGCATGAACTTATTTATTTAAAACAAACCAAAACTAAAACAAAGAGAAACAAACCAAAACAAATACAAAGAAAAACAAACTAAAATCAAAATTGTAACCAAAACCAACAAGCTAACATTTGAACCATCAAGTTGCACAGAAAATTAGCCTATCTAATCACTGTATTTTTGTTACTCTCCTTCTTGATCACCTTGAAAACTCACCTTCTATTTATGGATCCCACCCGTCACAAACTCTTGCATTTCACATCAGTTTGGAATGTCCTTGGGAGAGATATTGTGCTTTGTCTTTCCTGAGATGGATTGGTCCATGCAAACTGGGACTCTGGTTGAGCTTTTGTGGTCAACAACAGCATTAGTAATAATACTGTATGAGTTCCAGGAGCTGCCTTGGAAGCTGAACTCTTTTTTAAGCCCTTGCTTTTTAAAAGAAAACTGGAATAGTTAGGAACCATGAAACACTGTAATGACATATTCACAAAATCCACATAGAAAAATACTTAAGAGAATTGACATATTGTAATCAGTCAGTAATTAATATGCATTTTACTTTCATTGCAGTACTAGTCATGGTAAAATTGGACAAGGAGGATCTTTCAGTCAGCAGACTATGTCTCCTTATGGCTCTGAAAGGTAGAGTCAGAAAAATCTAGTTCATGTTTCAGCAAACTCAGAAGTCTTAGTCTCCATCTATTTCTCAACTTTTCCAAAGATTTCTCCTGCCAAATAGGTAAGATAAAACTAACATTCCTAAAACCACTAACAACTAGCATTTTAATGTAAGTGTAGTAACAGATTCAAGCAGTTCATTTTTTTCTTTCACATTTTACTTTTTGCATGCAAAGTAGTTTACCAGGACAAATGGTTAAAACAATGGAAAATGAACATCAAGGAGCAATCCTACACTGAGCCTGCCTTGTGGCCAAAAACACAATTAGTCTTTTCCATCTCTGATTCTTTGAATCTTGGCACTGTATAAGTGCAATCTGTGATTTTTCCTTGCAATTAATATTAATATAATTTCTGTAGTCATGGTAATAGAAGAGGTATGTCTTGCTTCCAAGCACGATGCTTCAAAGTATTGGTTATCTCTTTAATGACATATCTAGCAAATAATCTTTCCAATCAACTTGGGCTGGAGCTTGTATGTAAAGAATTCAGTGGATAAACTGTAAGACAAAAATAAAGGGAATTTGTGGACTGGAACAAAACTGATACATATTGTACATATGAGGTGTTTTCTGCACAGATTTAAACCCACTAGGGTTTGTCTGGAAAAATAGATGGAAAAGAAAAGAATGGCTCACAACAGTTATATTTCATTAAACACCTAAGGAGCTCAAGAAAATAAGACTGGCCACAGTGACCCAGAACAAGATCCCATCCACTCCAGGAAGGTGCTAATGACTCTTGTCAGTAGTGCTCAAGGAAAGGTCAAATCTGACCCTTGGATTCAGAAGCCACTAATGAACTTTTCCTCCATAAATTTGCCTAGCTACTTCTTAAAGACTTTTATTCACTGGGGTTTCACAACATCCTCCAGAAATGAGTTCCACAATTTAATTTTATGATAACAGTATAGAAAAAGTACTTATTTTGGTTTGGTTTCAACCTGCTAACTGATAATTATATACACTGTACCTGTCTGGGTTTTTTTTACAATCCCAAAACTATTAGCTTTGATTTTTTTTTATTTTTTTTTTCTGATGTTGGCTATTCTCAAAACCAGTTTGGACCTCGGCAGGAAAGGTTTTTTAACACAGAGAAAAGAATCCTGGCTGTATTGGTAAAAGTGCCTTTTCAGACACATAAGAGTTTGGGGAAGGAAAGGAAAAGAGAGACAGAGGAACCTGGACTAATAACCAGCATAGTTACTGCAGACCGAATACAGTTAAACTTTCAACTGACTCCTGTTTCCTGGGATACGGTAAAGAAGTATCTGACTTGAATTAATTTTCTGCCTGACACATGTTGAGATGTAACATATGACAGGATTTTTCATACTTACTCTTTCTTTTATAGTCCTGAAGACTGTGTGTATGGAAATGAACTGCTGAGTGCAGCAAATGCTGCTCACAAAGCTGCTCTGTTTAAAACAGAGCTCTTGGGTTTTGCTCAGTCTTCTTTTTTTAAAAAAAATGAAAATATTTTCTTTTTTTTGCAACATTTGGTAATTTTTATTTTGCATTTTCTGTTTGGGATACTTTTCAAAGGATTTCACAGATGTTCAGTGAGAGATCTTTTTGTTTATTATTGTCACATGAACATATAAATCTCAGTGATATTAGTACCTGGGTACAGATAGGCCACCTAAATTTCAGCACTGTTTCTCACCTAGTTATGTGGGAAAGACTGACCACATGTAGAATTACCTGTTGAAAAATTAAGTGTGAAATCCGTGCTTCTTATTCAAGATGCACACAGTACTCCTTGGAGAAAGACAGGTATCTTTAGAAGCAAATTCACTCATCTATTTTAGGCAAATATTTTAGGATGGGATGAACTGCTCTTTGAAAGGGCCCTTGTCTCTTCACTGGCAGTAAGGTGAACCTAGGCCACCAGCTTTGTTTGCAGTTAAATGGCTAAAGGTAGTTAAGGTGTCTCTTGCCCCTTGCTCAATTTCTCCCAGCTCTGATTTTCCCTACCAAGGTCTCTTAGAAGATGAAAAGTTGCAAACAAGCCCGTAAAACAAATAATGAATTAACTTAGTACACAACTCACATGCCAGCTTCCTGTAAAAAGGTCTTTTATATTGTGTCTTTTTTAACACAAGTTCTAAACATTAGGAAGCAATCCAAGGACAAAGAACGAGATACTGATTTGTTCTGTATGTTAAAGAACAACAAATTAAACAAGCAAGGAGTTTCAGTTCTGTCCTTGTCTTGTGGGGCACAGCTTAAAATCATGACCTCTACCACATCAAAAATCCATATGTTCTGAGGATTTCACATTGGAATTTTTGAAAAGCCTGAATGATCTTTGACTCACAAAATAGGTAACTTCTACATGTCATGGTGGAGCTCATTTTAGAAACCTTCAAGGAGACTACTGATGACATAGATCTATGTATAACAACCTCTACTTGGTTTCTCCATCACTGGAGGACATACTTTCCCTCAATAGTCCATGAAAAAAGGCTAAATAGAAGTCTTAAAACGTTGAAAAAATACCTCCATTGAATATGTTTCATATGTGCTCTGTTTGGGTGTAGTTTTCTTCTTTTCACAAATTGCTTAGAGAAGCTACAAGCACAGCAACGTCAATGAGTCTGCCCAAGGTAGACGTACCTCTGTAAGATACAAGAAAGGACCATTATTATGGGAACATTGCATCTGCATTTAGGTCTACTCACAAATCATAACTCTAGGAAACTTCCACAGGCAGAGGAAACAAGGACAGGTATTGCAGAAACCATGGAAGCAGGTACAGGTATCCTGGGAAGAGTATAGCATATAACCGCTGCCCAGTTGTGTAGGGATGGAGTCAGAAAGGCCAAGGTGCAGCTGGAGCTGAACTTGGCTAGGGATGCAAACAGTAATAAAAAAGGCTTCTTCAGGTACATCAGCCAGAAAAGGAAAATCAAAGAAAGTGGGCTTGCCGTAATGAGCAAGACTGGCAAACTGCTAACAATGGATGAGGAGAAGACTGAGGTACTCAATAACTTTTTTGCCTCCATCTTCATTGGCAGCCTCTCTTCCCACACCTCCTGAGTGGATGGACTTCAAGGCAGGGACTGGGGGAACAAAATCCCTCCCACTGTAAGGGAAGATCAAGTTCATGACCACCTAAGGAACCTGAATGTATGTAAGTCTATGGGACATGACAAGATGCATCCCAGAGTCCTGAAGGAACTGGCTGTTGTAGTTGCCAAGACACTCTCAATTATATTTGAAAAGTAATGGCAGTCAGGTGAAGTCCCCGGTGACTGGAAAAAGGGAAACATTGCACTAATTTTTAAAAAACGTAGAAAGGAGGCTCTTAGGAACTACTGAACTGTCAGCCTCACCTCTGTGCCTGGGAGGACCATGGAATGGATGCACTTAGAAGATATGCTAAGGTACATGGAAGACAGGGAGGTGATTCAAGACAGCCAGCATAGGCCAAGTCATGCCTGACCAACATGGTGGCCTTCTATGGTGGAGTGACTACTTCAGTGGATGAGGGAAGAACTATGGATGTCATCTATCTGGACTTCTGTAAGGTCTTTGACACTGTCCCCCACAACATCCTTCTATCTAAATAGAAGAGATAAGGATTTGATGGGTGGACTGTTTGGTAGATGAGGAATTGGTTGGATCATTGCATCCAGATGGTCAATGGCTTGATGTCCAAATCAAGAGATCAATGATAAGTAGTGTCCTTCATGGGTTGGAATTGGGACCAGTATTGTTTCATAACTTCATCAATTACATAAACACTGGGATCGAGTGCACCTTCAGCAAGTTTGCCAACGACACCAAGCTGAGTGGTGTGGTTGACATGCCTTAGGGATGGGATGCCATCTGGAGGGAACTTGATGGGCTTGAGAGCTGGGCCCCTGCAAACAACATGAAGTTCAACAAGGCCAAGTGCAAGGTCCTGCACCTGGGTTGGGGCAACCTCAAGAACAAATACAGGCTGGGTGGAGAATGGATTGAGAACAGTCCTGAGGAGAAGGACTTGAAGGTCCTGGTGTATGAAAAACTGGATACGAGCTGGCAACATGCGCTTGCAGCCCAGAACACCAGCCTTATCCTGGGCTCCATCAAAAGAAGCATGGCCAGCAGGTTGAGGGAGGTAATTCTCCCCCTGTCCTCCTCTCTTACGAGATCCCTCCTGTGGAGTACTGTGTCCAGTTCTGGAGCCCCCAAGACAAGAAGGGCACAGAGCTTCTGGAACGAACCCAGAAGAGGGTGATGAAGATGATCAGAGGGCTGGAGCTCCTCTCCTACAAAGACAGGCTGAGAGAGTTGGGGCTCTTCAGCCTAGAGAAAAGAAGCCTCCAGGGAGACCTTACAGTAGCTTTCCAGTGCCTGAAGTGAGCCTACAGGAAAGCTGGAGACAGACTTTCTACAAGGACATGTAGCAGTAGGATGAGAGGGAATGGTTTCAAAGTGAAAGAAATTAGGTTTTGATTAGATATTAGAAAGAAATTCTTTAGTGTGAAGGTGGTGAGACACTGGAACAGGTTGCCTATGGAAGTTGTGGATGCCCCCTCCCGGACAGCGTTCCAGGCCAGGTTGGACTGGGCTCTGAGCAACCAGACCTGGTTGAAGATGTCCCTGCTCACTGCAGAGGGGTCGGAATACATGACCTTTAATAGTCCCTTCCAACCCAAACAATTGTATGATTCTATGATTATATGATTCTACAATTCTATAATGCAGTATCATGAAAGAAACCTTTTATGTCTAATGACAAGGCAATGTACCTCTAGAGTAGCCTTATTACATATTTTTCATTATAGATCTGAAACAGTTTCTCTCTTATTTCTGTAATTTCATCTCTTGAGCGGAAGGTACAGACTCATTTCCAGGGAAAGCAGTGTGATCATATAATCTATGCAATTCTTACATTTTATTTCTGTCAGCTGAGACATGGTCCCCTCACAGACAAATGCTGGTGTAGGGCTTCTGTTTCATCCCTTCTAGGGGAGCAGGGGCTGCTGCATGGACACTGCCACCCAGCCGTCTCCTCTGCATCACCCATCCTCACCAAATCCTTGGAAACTGCAGGTTGGAAATGTCTGGAAATATGCACTGCATGCTATTAAGAGCAAGACTGTTAATCATCTTATCAGTAAAAAGGGATTCTACAAAACAATCCCAAAGGGAATGTGTTGTATACATTTTGCTCATCGCTTTGAAGACAGGAATATCATTACTGTAGCCAGCCCTTCATGAACAGTTGAGCAGGAAAAGAGGAGGTGGGGACAAAAAGGAGATATGCAAAGTGTAATAGTTACAGACTTGAGCAG
The DNA here is from genome assembly GCA_020745705.1 of Hemiprocne comata. Lineage (NCBI taxonomy): Eukaryota > Metazoa > Chordata > Aves > Apodiformes > Apodidae > Hemiprocne > Hemiprocne comata. The sequence goes on from CM036588.1 coordinate 90,420,301, forward strand.
ACTATCAACAGCTGCAAGGTTAATTACAGACCTTACCAAAATATATTAAAAAAAAAGAAAAAAAGAAAATTAAAAGATGGGCAAATCTCAGCTTCAGAAATAATAGGTAAGAAATTCTTTAGAGTAATTATAGGCTGCTGAGGCTTTATGGTAATAATAAAGCACAACATCTGACTGGATTTATGCTAGATGAGACAGTGACAAGAGGAATACAGGTTGAAAAAAATAATTAAAATCAGCTATCTTGGGTAAGCTGTCATTCAGTCTCAGGAAGAAAAGAAATGCTAATAAAATATTAATAGGATCTTTATAAGTTTTTTTAATAACATTCTTTTATACACAAGTAGCACTCCAGTTTGTCAGTCAAGAGCATCAGACACAGAAGTACCAAACAAATGCAGTAAAAGTGGGGAGAAGAGAAAGGCTTTTGGGCAATAGTGCTTGACCTCAGAAAGAAACCACCAAGGCATTCAGGCTGGAGTTGTTTTGAAAAAGATTTGTGGAAAATCACTGACTTTGTTTTGCTTTTTAGAGGAAATTACAGCAAGGAGAAAAAGTTATTTCAGACTGACAGACACCAAATGTCAGCAATCATGATATAATAAGTGCAGGCTTTATTATATTTAAGTGGTTTGGAAGTCTGCAGATTTCAGACAGCTTCAAAATCTAGGGGAAGCATGTGTCTAAAATACAGTCTTATGAATATTACATATACATGCTTTGTGTAGCATTGCACACATCTTTATACGCTCACTTCTCTTGCAACTGTCTCTGCAGCTTCTTCTTCTTCAGTGGCTCCTTTGCATTGAATGCCTTTCTTGATCTGGCTTGAATACCCTTTGCCCTCTCTTCTTTCAAGTCTTTACATAAAGTCCCTTCTTTGTTTCTGACATGGCACAGCTCAGTAATGAGCTCCAGAGAAAATATGCATTGTCAGTCCAGAAAATCACTACAGTCACTGTATCAGACAAGTTCAAGGCAACTGTTAAGTATTAAAGATTTTTTTTCTTCTTTAGAATGTAAGCTAGACTTTGCTAGAAAACTGTATTACCTTAAGCGTGGTTCTCAACCCTATCTCCCTTAAGTGACTGCTGGGACAGGCTTACCACCAGCCCTTTTTCTCTCAATAGATAAAGCTTGCTGAGGATGACACACACCCAAACACGTGATGTGGGGTGACTGTACTGCTGTGTGATGTGCAGCTGTGCTACATCTGTCACAGCTATCACAGCTACTGCACACCTCAGTGCAGATGCCATTAATTTTAACTCTACACCTGCCACGCTCCCGATCTCTTAGCAGACCCTTTAACAAGCTCTTTCCTTCCAAATCACCAGACTTCCAACTCAGCCATAACTGACTGTATTTGCAAGTCTTCTAAGGAGATACAAGGGGAAACTGATGGAAATAAGTACAGTCCTGCCCACAGAAAGGTGTCACATAGTTTGTGATATTCACTGATGACAGGTGTGTATCCGTGGGTGGAATGAGAATGGATTTGTATTCATTACTGGAGTAAGCTGCCTTGCATATAATGGCTGTCGATAATAATGCCTATTTTAGGGTTGGTTGACAGTTCCCATCAAGCACAGAAAACAGTAAACTCTGGTAGGTTGTTTCATTGGAAAGGAAGGGGGTAAGGAGGCAGTGAATGTCAGAACATATTTTAGTAATTCCTGAGAACGAGGTTAGGGGGGAAATACACTGTGTTTCCCATGTTGAAAATTGCGGGTGAGCACCTTTTACACAATCATGATTCAGGAAAGTGAAAATAAGCTATTTTTGTAAAATAACAGTGACCTTTACTGTCACAGTGAGAAGCCAATCAAGTATTTGCAAAAAGCCGGTAAAAAACCCAAGTCAGATACAATCTAGAGCCAAATATTTCTGAAAATTATACCTTCATTCAGCATGCTTGACCAGGTTGCTTTAGTGGTGACTAGAATGTGTCATATTGTGAGTGTGGTCTCCCCCTGCACACAGGAGGGCTGTGCACAAGTACCATCCCACAGCTCTTGCTGAGAACTGGCTGACTATGCGATCTCTTTATTAAAAGGTGGAATATTCCCTTTCTAACCAAGAACTACAGGTATGGTTGGATAGGAAAATGCTGATGAAAATGTTGTCATTATCTGTTTTTTAAAAGTCAAACCATTTTGCAGAGCTGAGTGGAAGTGGCTGACCATATAGGAGTCAAGTCTTTTTTGACTTAGAGCTCTCTCGTCTCTCTCTGGTTTGGGAAGGGCAGTGCTACCTGACTGGTGTCTTGTCTTCAGCCAAAGAAGGTGCAGAGGTCTGAACTCAGGCTATGACCCTCCTCCCCTCACTGGCATAATTTCCTTTCTTACCAGCCAGGCTCATAAAGTGAGGCCATATACATGGAGATCAGAATGTCCTGAGGGAAAAGTAAGTGAGAAAGGGTCTGCGGTGATAGCAAGGGTTGGATGCTGTAGAACAGAGAAGAATCACAGAATCATTCTTGTTGGAAAAGACCTTTAAGATCATTGAATCCAAGCTTTTACCTAACTCTACCAAGTCCAGTGTTTAAACTGTATTCCTAAGCACCACATCTACACATCTTCTAAACACCACCAGAGGTGGTGATTCAATTACTTCCTTGGACAGCTTATTTCAGTGTTTAATAACCTTTTCAGTGAAGATGTTTCTTCTAGTATCTAATCTAAACCTTCCCTGGTACAGTTTGAGACCATTTCCTCTTGTCCTGTTGCTTGTTACTAGGGAAAAGAAATCAACCCCCACCACACTACAACCTCCTTTCAGGCAGTTGTAGAGAGAGATAAGGTCTCCTCTCAGCATCCTTTTCTCCAGGCTAAACAACCCCAGTTCCTGCAGACTCTCCTTGTAAGACTGGTTCTCCAAGCCTGTCTCAAGATGCAATGAAAAGCCTTCAAGGCAACTAAGCACAGGTTGAAGGACCAATTATTCATGTGCAAGCAGTGGGGGAGCAGGGGATAGGGCTGAGAAACAGTCACCACAGATGGTCCCAAAGGCTAGATGCCAGGCCAAAAGACCCCCAGTCCCCATGAGGAGGCAGCTCTTGGCACTTGAACTGTCTCAAATGGCTCCTCCAGCTGTGGCCACGCAGTGAGCTGCCCTATTTGGAGTTGGGAGTTGACACATGGCTCTTTCTCACAATACAGTGTGGGAATGAATGGAGCGGCCGTCTGTCTGCAGGCAACTGACAGCAAACTGGCCTTCTGCAGTAGGGGTTGTGGTGGCCTCCATTTCCATGTGTACAAAAAGAAACCTGTGCTTAAAGGTAGTAAAAAAAATTGATAAAGGAGGGGACAACATTTGGAAAAGATAGTACTGAAAAATGTTGTCTTCCTGAACTGTTGTGTCTGAATGATGAATAGTGACAGAAAACCATTCCAAATGCAGATGGTACTTTGGTCAAAATAGATGTCAGGCTGTGATTGCTTTGATTTCTGAAGCCTGTGATGTGCTGAAGGTGTACATGCAAACTTCCAGACTGAATCAAACCAGTTCAATGTCTTACTCAGGATCCTTCCACTAATCCAGGCCATTTCCTCCTGTTTCAAATATGGGTCTGAAAAAAACAAAACAAAACAAAAAATAAAGTAAGAGATTCTGTGAGAAGCTGCTATGAGGATCCGGATCTCTAATGCCTCTTATTGAACAATATTTACCCTTTAAAGCTTAGGAGATTAAATATTTTCCAGAACTAGTAGATTTTAAATAGCATTTACTGTAACAGTCAATGATGATAAACAAACCACTGACACAATACTTAGTCTTAGATAAGCATATCTAAGATTTTTTAAACGACAGTTGTAAAACAGTATTTATGCCTTTGGATAAGCTGACATCCAGGAATAACCTGTGATGTAGAAAAAGCTCTAAAATATTATTGTCAATTTTTGTAAATGTATTTCTATAGTTTAGAATTCTGTTCGACTTAATTGCTATAGCTATGAGAAGCTCAGATGTTGCTTCACAATAATTTAGTGAAGTTTAGAAAGATCACAATAAAGCATAGCAGTACTATGATTATCCAAGCAATTAAGAAAGATGATGTTTTGAATCCACCTTTTAAATACCTTACATATATCATCAAAGAACCCATATCTCACAGTTATTTTCCTGTGAATTTGATTAACAAGATGCTCTGGACTCTGCAGTAAGGATTCATCTCTCACTGTGTAGACATTTACAGGGAAGACCTCTACATCTAAACAATTCACCCTTGGCCACTTTTGAGGCAATAGAAAAGAATTAAAGAATGACCAACCTCATCTTTAAGCATGTATCTACAGTAGAGCAAATTATTTGGTCCCTCAAAATACTTCTTTATTTCTTCCATGAATTTGAAGGGAACTTAAGAAATATAGCTCAGATGTCAACATGTACATTGCATGTGTACATCAGAGAGTGACCATCCAAAACCAGCCAATACTCATCCTACCTGAGTTCCCCATGTACTTCCACAGTGATGAGGTCCATGGTTGTAAGCTCTATGAAAGTTCACAGTTTGTGGGATTGGGTCTGTGAGATATCGATAAAAGCACTCTTTACAATGTGCAAATGAATGCAAAATGCAGTATTTACATAGTGAACCTCACAAAAGCAGTACTTGGCAGGCATTAAACCTGCACCAATGGTTGCACTAGCTGAAAGCAGAAACTCGCTCCAAGTCAGGAGAGGTTCTAACCAAAATAAAACATGTAAAATCTTAATACTATCTGGTGAACTAAGATATGCATGATAGCTTGAGGCTGCTTGAGAACAGATACTATGTGGTTTCACCAGTTTTGTAATGTCTTACCTTTCATAACATGAAATATGTCTGTGGGTTTTCTTACTTAGATGAACCTACAATGTCAACTAAGTAATTACTGAAAATATCTATGGATCTAGGAAACTTTTGTTGCAGGAAGTGTACAGCGATCTCTGAAGCTTTGGGCCACAGGAAGACCCTAGAATCCCTGCTTTGCACCCTGGTAAGCTTGTCTTCAATATAAAGGAGGAAAAAGTCTTCCAACCCTCTACAGTAGCTGCAGTGCTTAGTAGCTTCATGATGAAACACACGATGACCATATAGAGCAAACCCTCTGTGACTGCCAGATATGTTTTATTTGTTTACAGATTCTCTTTAAATGCAGTCAAAATGAAATTTAGACATAGCAATTACAGGTTTTTAACACTTCTTTTACTTATATGCTTCTTTCTAAACAGCGATCAAAGAGGAACAAGGAGGAAACCCTGTGGACACAGTACATTGCCCTCAGGATAAAAAGCATTTCTCTACTAAATAAACTGTAAATATTTTTTTTTACCTCTTCTGTGCTTTTTATCCAATATTCTCAAAGCTTTAAAAGGGATAAAGCAACTTTTTATTCCAGTAGGGAAAATGAGTCACAGATTTAGTGGCAAGGTCAACAGTAGTACCTTAGTGTTCAAAACTGTTGATCCATATTGTTTACTTCTATGTTGTTGTGCTATCTTGATCCTCTGCTCATTTCAGCTGGTGAATGTGCTTGAGTGCCTCCTGGCTTCTGAGTAGGAACAGCTGGCCCTCATCCTGCTGCAGAGTCACAGTGCAGACCCAGCCAAGTCCCAACTCCAGCACACAAGTCAGTAACTGAACCTTCTGTAATCCAAGATGATCCCAGGATTCAAGACTGGCAGAGCGTAGGAGATTCTGATTTAATATCCTCTGCTGTTCTTGTGTGGAAGAAAATTCTTCTACTTAGATGTATTTTTAAAATATCAGTCAAATTGAAAGATCAATCACCACAGTTATCTGCAAACTTCCATTGAACCCTTGATCAGAGGAGGTTTTACAAAAGTATGAGAACCAATTCTGGTGTAACTAAATTCAGTGGCATTTCTGTCCATTTTGGTGAGACTTTTTCAGCTGTGAGTCAGAGAGGTATTAAAACACCTCAAGTAGTTCCAATATTTCTATAGCACAGAGGACTCGCACACATAAAATATGTCAGAAGAGATACCACCAATCTGTTTTATAGCTGGTTAGATACTACAAGGGACTCCACTAGAATTTAGAAAGGTGTATGTTCAAAATGGCAAAATCATGCTTTTATCTCTGTTAATAATTATGTCATGTGAGATGCTTTCACACAGTGTAGTTAGAGTTTAAGTTTAAACAGGAAAGAGCAGACTTTATAGATGTTATTCCATGTAACATATTTGTGAGGCTTAACAAGTACAGAAGCCATAACAAGCCATGCATTAATTTCACCACTTCCTTAATATTCATCAGTCACTGCAAGTATTGATTGCCCCTACTTTTAAGTTGTGCACTTTATTTTCAAATGGAAAGATATTTATATGCAGTGTGGCATTTCATTTCTTAAACAGACAATCAATGTGTGATTCCAAATTGTATATTCTGGATGTGGTAACAAATCTACAAAGCTTAATAAATCTGGGGCACAGAACTGTGACAGCAAACTGAAGGAAGAAAAACCTTACATAGACAAACATGAAGTAAGCAGATGTGAAAGAATAAATCTTCTAAACGCTGATCTCTGGAAAACTGGGAGCTACCACCCAGGAGGAAAAAAATTTGAACAATCTGCAAAACCTAGAGGTTTTGCATGCCACCTATGATGTTTCTGAGCTATGACACTGTTGTGGGTTAACCCTGGTAGGTAGCTTAGTGCCACACAGCCACTCGCTAGCTTCCCTTGCAGTGGGATTGGGGAGAGAATCAGGAGGACCAAAGTGCAAAAACTTACTGGTTGAGATAAAGACAGTTTAATAGACAAAGCAAAAGCTATGTGTGCAAGCAAAGCAAAATGAGGAATTGATTAACTACTTCCCATCAGCAGGAGCTGTTCAGCCATCTCCTGGAAAGCAGGGATCCATTATGTGTAATGGTTGCTTGGGAAGTTAAAAGCTGTAACGCCAAATGTCTCTCTCTTCCTCCTTCTTCCCCCAGCTTCGATTGCTGAGCACAACATCATGGTGTGGAATATGCCTTTGGTCAGTTGGGGTCAGCTCTCCTGGCTGTGTTCCTTCCCAACCTCTTGTGCACCCCCAGCCAACTCTCTGTCAGGGCAGTCTGAAGAGCAGAAAAGGTCTTGACACTGTAAGAACTGCTCAGCAACAGCTAAAACATCCCTGTGTTATTAACACTATTTTCAGCAGAAATCCAAGACATAGCCCTATAGAAGCTACTGTGAGGAAAAATAACTGCCTCCCAGCCAAAACCAGTACAGGCACAGAGACCCTGTGATTTACCAGCCACATTCCCTAGCCCTCATGAAGAAGTCATTGAGGACAAATAATACTAATCATAGTTTTGTGAAGGTAAATGGGACATTATGTGATTCTACCCAGTCCCAGCCTTCCTCAAGCTCTCTTCACAGAAGATGTAGACACAAGACATATCTACAGTACAGTACAATACTGTGCATAGGAAGTTTGCAATAAAATCCTGTGGGCACCATTCAAATTAATACCCTTCACCAGACAATTTCACTTAACTAAGAGCAGGGTTTATCAGCCTGGCAGCAGGGCTCTGCTTTGGAAATCACTCTCTCTGAAGGTCTTAAGTGAACTCTTACTATCTACAGAACTGAGCTGTGGAGGCCTACCTTTCTAATAAGCCCCAGTGGAAAGCACACCTCTAACCTCACCATCCAAGAATAAGAAAGTTGAAGTGTCTGTTGGTCTGTTTGGTTTCTTTAATTGTTGAATTCTATGCAGAGTATTCCTTTATTTATGGCTTTTTGATGGCAATTTTCCTCCGAGAGACATATTTCACCTCAAAGGTAAATCCCATTACTCTACTGGTAGTGGGTGTTCTCAGTTTCTCCTTAAAAGACTGATAGGGAAAATCCCTGCTTTCTGCATTTGTGAATGGAAGTGCCAGAGGATTTCAGAATATTTGTGTCCAAGCCAAGACACTTGCCAAGGCATCTTCAATGCTTTTGAACTGATGGTTGATCTCAATTGAAAATGATGTGATAGACTGGAATGGGTGCGTGTGAGTGTGTGTACACTTTCATGTGGGGATTTTTTTCCGTATGCCAGAGCATATAATTCAAGGTGTTTAAGAGAATAACAAGAACAGTGTAAGTTATTAATTGTCAAGATAATATTAAAATATGAGAATATTTAGTTCTGTTACTTTAAAAAACATTAAAAAGTCTGCCAATAAATTGTAAACAGCCTTGTCCTTTCACTTCACAGAATTACAGAATGTTAGGGGTCGCAATGGACCTCTTACGTGTCCCTTATGTGTCCCTTTTAATGCTTGACATAAATCAACTTAGTGTAGAGTCCTGCACCTGGGGAATAATAACACTATGCACCAGGACAGATTAGGAGCTGACCTGCTAGAAAGCAGCTCCGTGAAGAAGGACCTTGGAGTCCTGGTGGACAACAAGTTATCCATGGGACAGCAATGTGCCCTTGTGGCCAAGAAGGCCAGTGGTATCCTGGGGTGTATAAAGAAGAGTGTGTCCACCAGGTTGAGGGAGGTTCTCCTCCCCCTCTACTCGGCCCTAGTGAGACCACATCTGGAGTATTATGGCCAGTTCTGGGTTCCCCAGTTCAAGAGGGACAGGGATTTCCTTGAGAGAGTCCAACGGCAGGCTACAAGGATGATTAAAGGACAGGAAAATCTGTCTTACGAGGAAAGGCTGAGAGACCTGGGGCTGTTCGGTCTAGAGAAGAGAAGACTGAGAGGGGATCTTATTAATGTTTACAAATATCTGAAGGGTGGATGTCAAGAAGAAGGGGCTAGTCTCTTTTCAGTTGTATCCTGTGATAGGACAAAGGGCAATGGACACAAACTGGAACACAGGAAGTTCCACCTCAACCTGAGGAAAAACTTCTTTACTGTAAGGATTACGGAGCTGCCCCTCCTTATTGTGGAGCCATATTGGTAATATATTTATGCTCTTCTTTCTACTTATAGGAGTGTTTAAGGTGGAAAACAGGAGATTTGTAAGTTATCCAGCTATGTCTTGGTAAATGAGATCTTCATGATGATGTTAGTGGTGTTTCCACAGCCTGAACTCCCCAACCCTTTTATTGATGACCCAGACTGAATAGATGGCAAAGAGTAGAAATATTTTGCCAAGGATGTCATCTGAAGTACCCCAAACACAGCTGAGACTCAAGGACATTTAATTTGCAGGCTCTGTAGGAAGGTACAGGAAAACTGCCCATAGAAATGCTAGAAGGAGGGGCTGGGGCCATTGACGTCTTTTCAGCAGTTGAGTGAAAATTATGTCAAGCAGAGATGAAGTACTGGCACTTTTCTCCTCCCAGTGCACCTACATGAGAAGTCAGTGCTCACATGAGAGAACTGGACGGTGGGGCAAAGCCTTGGAAGTGCAGGGTCCCACACCTCCTCTATCACTAGACTTCTGCAAAAGAGTCTCCTGTGCACAGCAGTCCCATGTTGAAGAGGAAATAATGGAGCTTCTTCATTTCTTACAACGATCACTATACACATACTGACTGACCACCACATCTCCAGCTTCTCCTTTCCTAGCATGGGAAACATATGAGGCCAAGCTTATTCGGGGAAAGGATGAGGCAAGACCACACCAATCATCCTTGCAGTTCCTATGGGAGGCTTAACTAATGTTCTGCTCTGTTCTATCCAATAGTGAAACATCTCCTGCTTGTGGTCTGCTTGTTTCAGTGATGAAGTTGTGTGGAAAGGCCTATGAGATAACTCATCAGTACTTAGAAAAAAAGCAATGTCAGAAAGACACCCGCTTTTAAGAGGATGAACTGGCACCTTGCTCATAATGCTTGCCAGTGTCACTCAGACTGTGATTTTTACTCTTAAAATCGATAGACATACCAGGTGTTTTTTCAGAGAAGTGAGATAAAAGCAGTAACCATTTATTAATTTTCTAAAGACGGAAATGTTTAATTCTATCAGTGAATACTTATAATTCTGTGATGAGTTTATTGCAGTTTGTATAGAGTAGCTGAAGTATTCCCACTCGTCCTCATCAACTTCTAAAACATGCTTCTGTCCAAAAGATGGCAAGGGAATAAATTTAGGTGCCTTTATTAGACATGTTCCATGAGATGGAGTTTCAGATTCATTCTTATTTTAATAAGATTGCTATTTTCTTTTAAAATAACATGTCTTATTTTTGAAACTCCTCAAAGTGCCAGTCATGTCTATCACTTGTCTGTCCCTGCTCAGAGCTTAATGCAAGAGTCTAGAAACTCTTTGTATGAAAATTTCATGCCTCCAGGTGCTCCATTGATTATTCATGAAGCTTTTGGAGCTGTCACCATGGGAGCCAATTGGGTACAACTTATTTAGCATATTAATGACCTATATGAGTTAGTGCACAAGGAGACATATCACACCACCTGGAATGCAAGTGGAAGCTGCTGCTGACTCAATCAGCTTTGAAATGGGAAATAAGAAATTGGAAACCTTTTACACAGAAAGAGCTAAGCTCTTACATGTCCAAATGCATTCACTCAAATTAGCATGCACGCCTTCAATAGCTTGTTTTCATAATATGTTCCTTTTATCCTCTGTGAGTTTGGCCTCATTACAAGCTCTCTCCTACTGCCAGAGCACATGTCCCCGAAAAGGTTTAATAGGTGAGTCATGTGGTTGGTTAGACATTACATCAGAATGATTTAATACACCAAGGGCAAGGCTGTATGTCAGGTCCAGCTGCTGTTACTGCCGCTATAGTTTGTGTAGCAGGTAAGATGATGCTGTGCAGAAAGCAGCTAGATAATGATAACAATTAATTTTACGGTGGCAAGAGAGAGAGTTCAGCTGAGCTAAGCACCTTTTTTATTTTTCCCCATTCACTGCAGCACTGTTACACCAGGTCAGCAGGTGAAGCGCTGCCTTAATGTTTTGGCAAAATTAAAATATTGAAACCAAACAAGGAAATCACTGAGGGGGAGCCGGGAAGCCACAGCATAAAGTATCTCTGGCCAAAATAGAGGCAGCTCCATTAAATCTGCCAGAAATCAGTGCTAGCAGCATGCTGGGGCAGGGCGGTGCTAGAGCTGGGGCAAGGTGCCTCCTCTCCCCTGGGCACTGCAAACCCAGCATGGTAAGGGAGGTAGTGACCATTGCCTGGCACCAGCAGAAGGACTGCCTAGTCTTGAATGGCCAGGCTGTACCTCTCCTGGTCATAACTGCTGTATATTATGCTATGAGCAGTCCTGCTGCTGTCATGGAGGGAACAGCTACAGGTTGGGGTCAGTCAGAATAGCATCATCTGACCTTTACATATTTGAGATACAGAAGATCCATTGCTAAAGATTTATTAAAATTGTTTGAGGCCACCTCTGAGGACATAAGAAATTTGTTATATGGTGTATGCCTTCAGCTGTCTGACAGGGATTTAGGGCTCTTATTCTTATGCTGGAGGACCCTGAGTCCCTGGGCAAGGGGGGGGTGATAAATGAGAGTGATACACATGCCTAGGTGTGAAAAAACACTCTCAGCAATAGTGGTAAAACACTTAAGCACATGCTCAACTTATTTTCACTTAATATTTTCTGAATATTTTCTCTGATCTGGTATTTTGATTACTTGAAGATGTTGCTTTATATTCACAGTTAATTTATTTAGTACTTAAAATGAGTAAGAAGCAAGGCTGCTGCTCATGGAGATGTGTTACATGCCCACGTGGTGTTTATAACTTGTTAAGAAAATGTATGACCTAATACCCACATAGGTTCTTCCTCGTGACTCCAGCACAAGAATAATAACCATTTTGCTATGAAAGACCAGTATAGAGAACCACATGCTAAAGTATAACTACAAATGGGAGACAAACAGAAGGAGCAAATGCAGAGCTATTCAAACTGATAAAAATACATGTGAGGAAATATCTACTGCCCATTGGAGCTCTGTGCTTCCCAAGCCATGCTAACACAGGCCAGACTAACGATACGGAGTACTGTGTCCCTCTTGCACTAATGGGTGCTGGTCCCCTTCAGGGGATGGGGAGGAACATGTTGCACAGAACCCCCAGATTGGAAAAGGGGCATAATTTCTTTCTCTCCTCATGAATTAGTAATCAAAGGCTTTATTTACAGGCACTGGGGAGAGAAGCTTACTTCCAGAGATCTGCCAGATTTAGTTGGACACCTGCTTCTTAACCTTGGGGAATATCAGTTTTTCTACTATTACTTACGTGAGCTTTGTGTAATTAATTCACACTTTGATATCCAATTTTTAGATGCCTCCATTGGTCCTAGGCATAGGTCCCTTTTAGGGACATAATACAAATTGATAGCTTGGATTTCAAATTTTATATAACCAAAACTAGGCAGCTACATAACTTTGCAGACAAAACCACTGACTTATTAAGCACAGACAACCCTCAGAGAGGAAGGAATGCACACAGACACCATAAAGGCTCTTGGTCTCTCATTCATGTCATTTTTCCTACACACACCATTGTAAATTGAGAGACATATTTTAATTAAAAGCTCCTTTCTCGCTTTTGAAGGTTTTATACCACTGCCCAGTATTCTGGATACAAGCTTTCCCAGCGGATTAGGTGTGTGTGGCCAGGCTGCCCGCGGGTATGGCAGACTTGCTGTCCATGCTGCCCACGTGCACTGTACTCTGCAGTCACACACATTTCCTCCAAAACCACTGGGAAAACCTCCATCACCCTAAACCAATTGCCCATCTAATCAGTTACTGTTTCTTCAAAACAATAGGGTTACCTGCACACAGAAAGAAGTCCAAAGGCAAACAAGAGGCATGGCAACAAGAACCTGAAATCCATTGCTTTCAGCCCTTTGTTTTATCAACTAATATCACCAGTACCCTGACAGATGGGACACATTTTCAGGGCATACTGGAAAATCATCACCGCAATGAGCTGTTGGTGGCCCACCTAAAGATTAGCTGTAAATTGAGTGTTAGAAGTAATTTTGTAGTTATTTTAAATAAACTAGTGCTAGATTATTTGGTGTTCTTAATGGCTGTTGCTTGAACTTATTTAAAGCCTGCGTGTAATCATATTGTTGAATCCCCAGAACTGACTTTGTTCCAGGAGAATAAAAGCTTCTGTTTTAATGCTTATTCAGACTTGAGGGGAGATTAGTTAAATTTATATATTATCCAAAGAAGAACCATTTTGTCTTTTTCTGGTGGTCTTTCATGCAGGGGTTAGTAATAGCTGCAGGAACTATGTAGAATCAAACAGAGGTCATTTAATGACATAAGAACTTAAAATAACTGCATAAAATGGTCTATAATAGTACTGATAGCAGTATGCAGTTCAATATAAAAATATTAGCCTGGCAAATAGCCTTTATGTCCAAATAAATTCTGATTGCCTATTCACAGTTTAGATTTGCATGAGGCCTTCTTCATAATAAATGAATAGCTGCTAATTTGTTGCATCTTTAAGTAAAGTTCCAGCAAATTGTATTTAAAGGAGGGGAAAAAAAGGCCTTGTTAGAAAACAGTCACCAGCTGGCCATACCACTGCAAGTGCTATTTTCTTCTCCTTTTTGAAATTCTAATTTTTTGTAAGTAAGAATCCAAATCTGAGCTTGTAGTGATGCATATAAAGATGTATGGATTCTGCACTCCCGTATACATGTTTTTGCATACTCAGGGTTTTGGGCTGAGGCTGTGTACAGCAGAAACAGTATTCCTGAATTTGTACAGTATATTGCATAATGGTATCCTCGTTGTGATTATTGTTGCAATATCACCATAAAAGTAATAATTAGGATGAAAAAGTTTAGAAACAAAACACCTTGAGATCAAATATTGCCCTGTGGTGAGGCCTTGTTGATTCTGAACGTTTTTCTCTTTATAGCTCTCTTCCTAAATTTCTACATTACGACAGTGTACCTCAGGGCCAGATTCAAGAGTCCAGAGAGCTGTTGGAAGGGGCTGCCTGCTCCCCATCACCCTGTGCCTGCAGCCCTCCTTGTCTGGCTCTTATGCTAGAAAGGTGGGCTCCCACCCCTCCTTTGTGCCAGTTCTGCTATCTGCAAGACTTTTTACTGAGATGATTCAATTCACTAATTTAGCAGAAAACAGCTCAACAAACAAAGCCAGGAGAAGATTTTTCTGTGGCACTGAGCCATTCAGATAACATTGAACTATCCCTCAGAAACTCACCTTTGGCACTGAAATAAAATCATCATATTCTTATCTCTTCAATCCTGTTCAAATATACTTCTGTCATGTTACCAAGTTACAGAGTTGCCACATAGTGTATGTTTACTATCAAATATGATTACAGAGTCACAGAGTGGTAGGGGTTGGAAGGGACCTCTGAAAATCATCTAGTCCAACCTCCCTGCTAGAACAGGATCACCTACAGCAGATCACACAGGAAAACGTCCAGACGGGTTTAAATGTCTCCAGAGAAGGAGACTCCACAATGTCTCTGGGCAGCCTGTTCCAGTGCTCTGCTACCCTCACAGTAAAGAATTTCTTCCTTATGTTTAGCTTGAACCTCCTAAGCTCCAATTTGTGCCCATTATTTCTTGTCCTGTCATTGGACCCTGCAGAAAAGATACTGGACCCATCATCCTGACACCTGCTTTTCAGATATTTATAAACATTTATGAGATCCCCCCTCGGTCTCCTCTTCTCCAGGCTAAACAGACCCATCTCTCTCAGCCTTTCCTCATAGGTCGTGTTCCTCCCCAGATGCAGTACTTTACGCTTGCCCTTCTTGAACTTCATTAAGTTTCTCCCTGCTGTACTCTCTAGCCTGACCGAGTCAAGCTGAATGGCAGCACAGCCTTCTGGTGTGTCGGCCACTCCTCCCAATTGTTCATTATCAGAGAACTTGCTGCACTCTATCCCTTCATCCAGGTCATTGATGAATATATTGAATGGAGTTGGATCCAGTACCAACTCCTGGGGGACTCTGCTAGACATGGGTCTCCAAGTAGACTCTGCCCCACTCACCACAATTCTCTGAGCTCTGCTCTTCATCCAATTCCCAGTCCACTTCACTGACCTGTCATCCAATGCACACTTCTTGAGTTTGGCTGTGAGAATGGTGTGGGAGATGGTATCAAAAGCCTTGCTGAAATCAAGGTAGACGAC
Source organism: Hemiprocne comata (assembly GCA_020745705.1). Taxonomy (NCBI): domain Eukaryota; kingdom Metazoa; phylum Chordata; class Aves; order Apodiformes; family Apodidae; genus Hemiprocne; species Hemiprocne comata. Next base: position 90,435,362 of record CM036588.1, read on the forward strand.
AGCCACTGCCCCTCCCTCATCTATCCATTCAGTTATGCCATCGTAGAAGGCTATCACATTGGTCAGGCATGACTTCCCCTTGGTGAATCCGTGCTGGCTACTCCTGATGACCCTCTTTTCCTCAACATGCTTCGAGATGGTGCTGAGAACAAGCTGTTCCATCACCTTTCCAGGGATGGAGATAAGAATGACTGGTCTGTAGTTACCTGGGTCCTCTTTCTTGTGCTCTTTGAAGACTGGAGTGACATTGGCTTTCCTACAGTCCTTAGGCACCTCTCCTGTTCTCCAGGACTTTTCAAAGATGATGAAGAGGAGCTTAGCAATTGCTTATGCCAGCTCCTTCAGCACTTGTGGGTACATCCCATTGGGGCCCATGGGTTTGTGGATGTCCAGTTTACTTTGTTGATCTCTAACCCAATCCTCTTCAAACAAGGTAAAGTCTTCCTTTCTCTTGACTTCCTCTGTGGTCTCAAAGGTCTGGGAGTCTTGGTGGTCTACTTGTCTATCTATCTTTTGTTATCTCTATTAGTGAGACAAAGTGGAGAGCTGTTAAAAAGGCTTGGATCTAGGTAGACAGCACGGTTTCTTCCAGATTCTTCTTCAAGAATTGTAGTAAATATCTGGTCCAAAGTCCTGGAGATAAGGGCTAGGGACACATCTAGGGACACATCTAGACCTTAGATGAGCAAAGACACTGAAAGTGGAAGTAAACATGAGGGTTGGATTCAGCTGAGGACACCAGCTACAAATATCTCATTAGTCAAGGAAGCTACTTAACTGTGCAGTCTAGCGTAGGTGTCTCATCTAGCAAGGCCTTGTTTTTGAATCAGTTATGTTAAAGAATAGATTTTCTAGAGGTAGATTTATGTAATGACTTTTACTCCCTCACATGGCCTTCCTTGCAGTATATGTCCTTCTCATGTCATCCTACAGGTGCTGAAGAGATGAAGGGAAAGATCCTTATCACTAGGAAGTGAGAATTTTTTTAAGCATCTGTAGCAAAAACTGTCTTGCAAGAAATTCACTTTAGCATTCAGCTGGGTCATTACAGGTGGCATTTTCTTGCCAGGCTAGTGGAAAAATGCATCTTGAGTAAAGGGTGCCAAGAAGTTATGTTGTTATTTTCTGATCAAAGGTTAATATCGAAGACTGGAGAAGAAAAGGGATGTTGGGTTGAGTGAAGCAGGCATGACAGTGGGATCAAACGAGACTTCATAAAGCAAGGTTGAAGGAAGGCAAGCGCTCACCCAGATTGTACACCTAAGAAGGGCTGTTGGGGAATATCTGTAGGAAGGGCAGGGTTGGAGTAGGAAGGAAAGACTCTGCATCTGGAACTTAAGTGGTAACACGAAAATGTCAGAACCAAGCCGAGAACCTGGACTGGTTAACAAGAACATACAGGTATTTGTGACTTGTGGGACTTAATAGTTGAAACTATGCAAGTGTCTAAGATCACACTTTGAAAGGGGGAGATGGAAGAGGGGAGTGTGCCAAGATCATAATTTATGTGAGTGGAAGTTTTACAGTTTGCAGTTTTGCTGACAGTGATAGAAAGCCTTGTGTCAGCCTCACCATACTAAGCCTCTTCTGTAATGAGTTTATCACCCATACCAGGTTTATCACTACAATGAGTTTATCACCAATAATGAATTTATCACCCCCACCGTTTGGTCAAAGCATTCATTAAACCTGGTAAAGATACATCAAAGGGTATCAATTTAATCCTTTTAAAACAATCACACACATTCATCTTTAGAGGAAAATGTGAACATGCTCAAAACATTTTTTCCCTGAAGAATGTCTCTTGGCAATTATGGGAGGTATCCTATCAGCCTGTACTCCCCACCAATATTACCCAACACCTTAAGCAAGATAAATAATATATCCTTCAAGATGAATTATAATGCCAGACATTGTGTCAGGTTTTCTGACAAAAAAAGCAGCAGAGACCGTAACTGCACAGTTCCTGCTTCTCTGCCCCTGGTCTATACCAGCCCCGTTTCATTCAGTAGCCTCAGAGGTGCTGTCAAATAGCCTAACTGATTGTTTGAGACACCTTTGAGACAATATCTTGAGTACAGCCAGGCTGCTAAGGGTAAGGTCACAGAATCACAGAATCACAGAATTGTTCTGGTTGGAAAAGACCTTTAAGATCATCAAGTCCAACCATAACCTAAGCCTACCAACCATTAACCTAACTCTACCTAATCTAGTCCTTAAACCATGTTCTTGAACACCACATCTACAAATCTTCTAAACACCTCCAGGGATGGTGATTCGACCACCTCCTTGGGCACATGTTCCAGTGTTTAATTACCCTCTCAGTGAAGAAGTTTCCTCTAATATCTAATCTAAACCTCCTCTGGTGCAACTTAAGCCCGTTTCCTCTTGTTCTATCACTTGTTACTTGGGAGAAGAGACCAAATCCCACCTCATTATAACCTCCTTTCAGGTAGTTGTACAGAGCGATAAGGTGTCCCCTCAGCCTTCTTTTCTCCAGACTGAACAACCTCAGTTCCCTCGGATGCTCCTCATAAGGCTTATACTCTAGACCCTTCACCAGCTTCCTTGCCCTTTTCTGGACTCAGTCCAGCACCTCAATATCCTTCTTGTAGTGTGGGGGTCTAAAACTGAACACAGGACTCAAGGTGCAGCCCCACCAGTGCTGCATACAGGGACACAATCACTTCCTTATTCCTGCTGGCCATGCTATTCCTGATGCAGGCCAAGATGCTGTTGGACTTCTTGGCCACCTGGGCACACTGCTGGTTCATGTTCAGCTGGCTGTTAATCAACACCCTCAGGGCCTTTTCCTTTGGGCAGCTTTCCAGCCACTCTGTCCCAAGACTGTAGCATTGCAAGTGCAAGACCTGATATTTGGCCTTGTTGAACCTCAAACGATTGGCCTCAGACCATCAAATCAGCCTGTCCAGGTCCTGCTGTAGAGCCCTCCTACTCTCAGGCAGATCAACACTCTCCCCCAACTTAGTGTCATCTGCAAACTTACTGAGGGTGCACTCAATCCCCTCATCCAGGTAATTGATAAAGATATTAAAGAGAACTGTCTGAACACTGAGCACTGTGGAACAGCACTGGTGACCTGCCACCAGGTGGATTGAACTCCATTCACCACAACTCTTTGGGCCTGGCCATCCAGCCAGTTTTTTACCCAGTGAAGTGTACACCAGTCTAAGCCAAATTTATCCAGTTTCTCCAGGAGAATGCTGTGGGAAACTGTCAAAGCCTGAGATCATGTAGTCTGTGACAGCAAATGATGTTTGTTTGATGCACCCTGGCTGAGGCACACATCCTCATTCCATGGCATTTACCTCTGCCCAGCTGGACATCATGGTTACCTTTGCACAGCCAAAGCAGCATGGAGACTAAATACAGGCAGCAATGTTGCTTGCTACATCAAGTCTCAAGAGCTTCTCTTACAGCCATTACAACTTGCAATAGTCAATCTTTGCTTTATTACCTCTTGTATTTGTTAGGGTTTGGAAGCTTTATGAACACAGGTGGCCAAATTCATCTGTTGTGCAACTCCCTAGATCCCAATTTGGCCCACAAACTTGTGTACATTAAAATTTCTCAGCCGAACTTCTTTTGCTGAAGCCAGTTTAACCTATAAATACTCAGCATAAAAATAAAGCTAGTTCATAATTTCATCTACTCTATCCTCCCCAGTGTCATTTTTCTGAAAACAAAGGGTTTCAGCAATGCACTCGTTTTATTGGATAAAGAACAATTAAAAGACAACACAATTTTCTTTTATGATTTTTATTACTTAGCTAAAATCTAAACTGCACTGGCAATGGATTTTTCTGTTTTAAAGAACTACATGTTCATAAATAATTATTTAAAAAATGATCCATTCATAATATAAAATAAAAATATATGAATGTACATGCCAGCCTTCCTGGTCTGGTTTGTGGGCTAGGTGTTAGAAACTAATGGACCTGTCTATGGTTATTCCAGGGTTATATTTGACTCATGAACTCATATCCAACTGTAATTCCTCAACTGTAAGCTTTTATTACAAGGTCTGTGGTGCCACTCCAAATTGCTAGCGTTACCAAGGATGCTACATTTTTTCACATTTTTGCATTCTATCATTTTTAATAAAGAACAGGGAAGTATAGGTGTAATTTCACACAGGGAATTTGCACAAAACCTTTAAAATACTTGGGCATTGCCCAGCATGAAAGAATTCAGAGTAAATAAGTTACCCAAAAAGCTATTTTGTAATTTGGGCCCCCCAATATGCAATCATTTACATCTCACCAATCTATCACCAATTTTCAGCTGGGATTTTCTCTGCAAGTAATAACCTGCAAGTGATGTTTGCAGCAGACAAAAACAGCTGAAAAAAGGTGAAAGGCAGAGTAAAAATGAAAATAATAGTTGGTAGAAATGAGAGAGAATAGTATAATTACTTATATTTCCACAGCATCATGTCTTCCCAGAATTCAAGCTGTGCATAATAGCTTTGGTGCAAAAGAAAAACAGAGAAGGCCCTAGGAAAAGAGCTGCAGACAGTATTTTTTTTAACCTTCCTGGGGAGCCTTACTCCAGGAAGATTTAAAGATTTTTAATCTTCAGCAGGACGTGTTGGCTGGAAAGTAGTACATTTCAAAATGAAAATGCATTAATTAATGTCTCTTGGAAGAGGACAATCTGAAATATCTTTCTCTGTGGGAGTAACTTGCAAGCTGATTATGTGGGCTGATAGATATTCCATCGGAGAATGTTCAGGGAATGTTAAGGTTGTACAGTTAAGCACATGGAAGTTAGGAAATGCCACATTGCAGGATTCACGTGCATCCTTAACTCTGCCTCTGGTGGGTATGTGGTATAATGTATTCATTACATATAATCTCCCAGACACTGCTATAAATATACACTGTGTTCCCTGATCTTAGATTTTAACACATCATAGCATGCATTAAGTACAACCCTCCGACGTAGCCTATTAAAACCTTGTATGAGAAAACATAATAAAATTTGTCTTGAGCAACTAGTGCAGATTAAAAATTACATTTATGATACAGAAAATGGCAGGCATTTGTTTCGATAAATTATCCTGTAAGCTTGAAAGGCTGCACTCTACATGGGTGCATGCAAATTAACAGTGTAGTTAGCTCCATAATTTTCAAAAAAGCTCAGGAGGGATGGTTGTGTTTCTGCTTGAAAAGACACAGTACAGGTACTGTGGCAGACTGAAACAGGAAAAATAATGGGAAGGAGTCTCTATGTCCCCTCACAGACAGTCAGCCCACCATGGTTTTCTTCCTGATCCAACAGCGCTTCATCTATCTGATGAATGCAAGAGAAAGTTACTGGTTTAATTGACCCAAAGTCAGAGCGAGGGATGCTTTGAACTCCTAACAGTGGGACACACACATATGCTACATGACATTGGAAATGAAGGAGTAAAGGGAGTTTGTGATGTTTAAATGGTATTTGTAATGAAAACAAAACACATGATTACTAAGGTTAAGGATCAGAGAATCCAGAGAGAGTTGAGGTTTTACAAAACCCTCAAAATTTATAAAAAACATGTTTTTTTCCATTTAATTGACTCCGAATGCAATGAAAGCATGTTTCTCTAATTAAATAAATGTCTTGTGGTATGCAGAAATAAATACCAATGATTCTTAAATTGTGGCCTCTGAGTCTGGACAAAACAGATTTTGTATTGGGGTTTTAAGGGATTTTTTTAATGCTGATTTTCTTTTAGTAAGTACCTCACTTTGTTCTGCTCTTCATCTCTCTCTTCATTCAAGTTAAAGTCTAGATTATTTTATTTCAAAATAATCCTGTTCTGCCTTTTTTCTTGCTGGCATAATGACAGATCAGTTCTTTTCTCCATATCTGCTTGTTCTCCTTTCTCTCAGAAAGCAGACCTCATCCACAGGTCACTCTGGTCAAAGATCTGTTGCCTCTTTAGCATACCCCTCTGTGCAAGTCTGCTATTATTTCATCTTCTGGACAGTGCAGGGAAGTTCAACAGATTTTTCTGTGTTTAAGGAAAGATGGCTGTATTTAACAGATTCAATAATTTTTATCCGAAGACGCACTTGTATCTTCCTTTGCAGGGCTTACCAGCTTTGTGATCAATGCAGCAGTATGGTGGAAACCACTGCCTTTTCTCCTCCCACAGAAGAGCTAGAAACAATTTTGATGTGTCATCAAGAATATCTTTTCTTTAGAGGAGTACATAAGTGCACTATTGGAAGAGTCTTCTTGCATCATCAAATAGGGTTCCTAGTAGACACAGGCTTCTAAGTAATGCACATTAAGCCCAAAAAGGTGCTCTAAAATTGCTCCATTTTGCACATTGCTATCCTCAAACACCGTAAATGCTCACTGCACCTTCACTTCAAAAGAATAAGGTTTAGATTCATATCATAGAATCATAGAATGGTTTGGGTTAAAAGGGACCTTAAAGATCATCTAGTCCCAAGCACCCTGCCATGGGCAGGGACACCTCCCACTAGAACAGGTTGCTCAGAACCCCATCCAACCTTGTGTTGAACACTTCCAGGGATGGGGCATCCACAACTTCCCTGGGCAGCCTGTGCCAGTGTCTCACCACCCTCATATAGCAAAAAAGTTTGTGTCATCAAACATGTAGTTATTATTTGTCAGCTTCACTTCACAATGTGATGTTTCTGATGGTAGACATCTGGAAGATTTCAGTAACCGCTTTTGCTTGCTTCCTTTTGTGTAGCACAGTATAGGGTGTCATTAATTTCAGCATCTGCAGTAGAGATGTCTGAACATATGCTGGTCACCCTGTCACTGCAGTCTGTGGAGGGAGGTAAGTACTCACAGGGTTTGACCCATCTCAATCTGAGCAAATGAAATGTAGAAAGGTTCACACCTGACTGATCATCTCACACAGTCACACAGTTCGAATAGGAAAACTGGGTCAGGTACAAGTCACTAGTTTTCACAGAACTTGAACGACTGCTGCAGTAATAGCTAAATTAGAAATAGTGAAATGTAAGCTCCAAGTTACCAGAAATGCCTCTTTAAGCTCTTCTCTAATTGAGTTTCACTTAGTTTTTTTTCTCTATTTGCACACTTGTGTTCTTGGAGATTTAAATTGCTCACTGGTTGATATTGTTCCAGTTTATATAAAAAACATGCTGTAGGACTAGATATATTCCAATGGAGGACAGAGAGATTCTGATATCTTTACTTCAGTATATCAGAATCAAAGATCTGCATGATTTTTAGTACATACACTGAGAATATATATTTTAACAAAGATTTTAAAAATCCAATATATTAAATTAATTTTAAGAAAGGCTAATGACACATAGGAAAGAAAGAAAATTTCTTTGAGGTAAACCTTTGCTGACTTAATTGTGTTCATGGACGTAATTTGGATTCTCTTTGCCCTTGCAGGTCTCATAAATATGTTAAGTATCCATTGAAAGTCTTGTTGTCAGTAATGACCTTAGATCCCAACGGTCAATGAGGGAGGTTCTCCTCCCCCTCTCCTCGGCCCTGGTGAGACCTCACTTGGAGTATTGTGTCCAATTCTGGGCTTCCCAGTTCAAGAGGGACAGGGACCTACTTGACAGAGCCCAACAGAGGGCTACAAGGATGATTAAGAAACTGGAACACCTGCTTTACGAGGAAAGGCTAAGAGACCTGGGACTTTTCAGTCTAGAGAGAAGACTGAGGGGGCATCTAATTAATGTCTATAAGCACATGAGGGCTGGGCATCAAGAAGGCGGGGACAACCTCTTTTCACTTGTGCCCAGTGATAGGATGAGGGGCAATGGATTCAAACTCGAGCACAGGAAGTTCCACCTCAACATGAGGAAGAACTTCTTTACTGTGAGGGTTACAGAGCAAACCCCATTCTTGGCACACTTGCTGCCAAAGAAAAAAGCAATGTGGCCAGGTTTTTTTTTCTGTCTATTTTGCATCAGAAAAGCTGACCTTTGTTATTGTTTCTTTGCTGTTTCTGAATGAAAAGTGTGGTGTGTGCACACAGACACAGAGAGGGCAGACTTAAATAGTTCAATGTGTATCTAGATGTGCTTGGGTAGGGTGGTGGTGGTAGAGCAAACACCAGCACTAAAACTCATGCCTGACTTTTTACATTGTTCAGATAACCTTTTATGAGTTTTAAGTGTCCTTTCAGTGATTCCAAGATAGTCTCCTGCTCAGCATGCTTAATCTCAGTCTCAATTCCATATTCTTCAAACATTCATAAAGAAATCATTCTTCTGATACAATTTCCATAGATGGCCTTTCTCAGATGATTGACCATTATTATTTCAGACTCATTGTTAAGTACTCCATACCTAAGTTAAAAGCTTACCTTAATCAAGCGGTTCCTCATGCTGGAGGTGGCAACCTGTATAGGCCTCCAGGCACCTGATGGGAGAAAATTCATCTCTTGCTCCTGAGCTTTCACTATTTGGACTGCTGAAACAGCTTTTTTCTGCAGTATATGACAATTTCTGGAAGACTGAGCAAAAAGACAAATATGTAAGGGCCTACAGTATTATAATATAATCAAAATAGCGTAACTAAGGAAAATAGAAGTTGTTTGATGCAGATACATATAGAAACAGATCAATTTTCAATTACATTTTGTTTTACAAAATCCTTAAGCACACTCTGAAGTGTGGCATCTTCTAAAATGGACATTCTGTGGCTTTTTAGGCTTAAGTACTTCAGAATATAAAACCAGGAAAAAAACCTGTTTACTTTGAAAAATGAAAGATTTGGGCAGTTTTATGACCAATGCTAGCACAGAAATAAAGAGGAGTGAAGACGTGACATTTGACAGTTTAAAAGCCTGCATTGTGATAACTGTGGAGCTGGGAGGTGAGGTGACAAGGCAGTATATGCACTCAATTTCTGATCTGGTTTGGGTTTGTCCTTTTCGTTAGTGTCTACATGATTCTTTTGGCACTGGGTGCTTTGCAGACTGGAGATGGTAAACCTGCCTTGCCACTGGTTAATACCTACTCTTCAGGCCCTCTGGGTCCATTTACCTGAGAGCAGGATGGATCAGATCCTATAAGTCACTCAATGACTTTTGATAATTTGGTATTTATAATTTGTTCTAGTTTCCTCTGCTAGGAAGTTCTATGATTTGGACTTTCATTCAGTGTCACACTCTAAATATTCTGTTCATAATCAGTGTAAACTTGTTACACATAAAAACATTTGAACTTTGGATTCTCAGTAGAAAAAGAATGAAGAACTAATTTGGTATTTATTTCAGTGTTTTTTTCTCAGTATACCTGTTGATCTGTCACTAACAATATGCATGTCTGTATCTGAAAAAAATTTCTCAGGCATTATATTTTGATTCAGCGTGTAATTCGAAGAGTTATATTTTTTATATGTAATGAGCTTGACTCTCACTCAAGATCTACTTGCTGCTGAAGGATGTGGAAACTGCCAGGCAGTGAGGCAAATCTCTCTAATTCTCATGGTGTCATGTTCTGCCCATTGTTAATGCCATAAATTACCAAAAGGATTTAAGGGTTGTCCTAGATTTTGTTATTTTATTTCTATGAGATCTGCTTTGTGATATTGTATCCTCACCACATTGCCTCATCTTCTGGTGAGAGATAAAGACAGCTGATGTAGGGTCTGATTGACCAACTTAATCCAACAGACATTATCTTATTTTTTATGAAATTTCAGCTGAAAATTTTGCAGTGGTTTGTGCTAGGCAACTGAAAGAGAATCTAACTCCACATTCCTTGTTTTCTTTTCTTCTAATATATTATTAATTATGTCACTAAGAAGAAAATTTTCAGAAGTTAGGGGCACAGCACAACTTTTGGAGACTATCTTGTGCCAGCTTAAAGTAGTTGGCATGTGTAGTGGGGCAGCCTTTGTATGTGCCTGGCTGACAGGCCATTCCTGAGCTCAGGACTGGAGTCACTGGCACCAATGGGGAAACCCAGGCAGGCAAATCTATATCCATCTCATGAGCTGCAGTCATACCACTGACAATATGGATATTACCTCACGTACATTTCCAGCTCTTTTTCCCTCTCCCTGTACATATAACCGTGTGTTTCTTAAAATTAACATCTTACAAAGAAGTATGGAACAACAAAGAAGTATGGAACAACAAAGAAGTATGAACAAGGCTCTGTATCTGCAGTTCCTCACAGAATAACTTATTGGGAAAGGATATGTATGTCAAAAACATCAGTAGAAACTTCTTTATCTCTCATTAAAAAAATAAGTCTCAGAAGGAAATGAAAACTAGAAAGGAATAATCCATTTATTCTCTTTCAATCTTTTTGTCCCCACATTTTCCCCAGGCAAGATTTTTTCTAAATGGATTTCTCTCTAATGATAATACCCTTTCTGCAAGGCTTTTAGCACATCCCCGGCTTAAGCACCTCAGTGGCTGATGAAGACAGTCAGAGCTGATTTGCTGAAAGTCAGAGATACTGTTTTTGAACTCAAGCCACCATCTATTTATAAAGCGATGTGGAAAATGTCACAATAACCTTAAAGACATTTTTTCCTCTCATATGTTTGCAGGATGATTAAATAGGACTTACTTTGTGAAAGTGGTCAGAAAGTAATGTTTCCTCTCAAAATTAACTTTTCAAGGGCAGTCTCTGTTTTCTCACAGGAAGAAATACATCGACATTGCCTTCATCTGGACTGCAGATATATACATTTTCTCCTTTAAGTAGGAAAACTGCCGAGAGTCATTGCAAGCATTAAATTCATCAGAGATCTCCCCTTTCATTGCCCCTGAAATAAGTTTGAATAGGGAGATTTTTGCCTCAGTGGATCATATCTTCAAGCCAAAGATATACGTCTATAGATTTCCATCTAAGGATTATACACTCACATTTCATGTTGATTTCGCAGGATGAGGCCATGGAGGAGAATTCACTATCTCTAGCTCTGCAAAGGTGCTAAAATGGAGTACAGGGCAAGAGTTGTATGGAGTGTTCCTCTCTTAGAGTCCTGCTCTTCCCTAAAGCTGGAATTCTGCCTTTTAAAGGAAGAGAAACAATAAATAAATTCTGCACTAGTTAGACTTCTCTGCCAGGTGAACTTACAGACACTTAATCTTACTGAAAACAACTCTGCCAAGGACTATAAGGAGCTTGTAGTTCTACTTTACAAGAAGTAAAGGTAAGTGATGGAAGACCAATGCAGGACGGCAGCAGTGAGTACAGCTGTGGGAGGTGTGCCTAGGTAGAGGAGCTCCTTAGACTAGTAACGGAGCTTCAGGAAGAGGTAAGTAGATTGAGGATTATCAGGGAGTGTGAGAGGGAGATAGATGAATGGAATCACAACCCATAAAAAAGGTGCAGCAATCAACTGCTGCCCAGGAGACAAAGGACTCCCCACCCTCCTCTCACCATCGGGTAGATGGTGGAAGCCCTGGTGATGGAGGAAGATGGAAAAAGGTTACTCATACGGGCAGTAGGCGAATCCGCTCTCAGCTGGCCTCACTTTCTCAGGTGCCTGTCCACAACAAGTATGAGGCCCTGCAATTGGATGAGCAAACAGCTGATGATACAGGTGAAGGTTCTTCAAGAATTAAGGGGTTAACTAGGCAGCCTCCCTCATGCATCACCACCACTCATGTAAGGGCAAAAAGAAGGGTAGTGGTCATTAGTGACTCCTTTCTGAGTGGAACGGAGGGTCCAATATGCCAACAAGACCCAACTCACAGGGAAGTCTGCTGTCTCCCTGGGGCTAATGTAAGAGACATCACCAGAAAACTCCCTAGTTTGATAAAGTTTTCAGACTATTACCCACTAGTGGTCTTTCATGTTGGTGGCAATGAGACAGGAAGAATAAATCCTAAAGCAATCAAAAGGGATTTCCGAGCCCTTGGACAGTTGGCTAAAGAGTCAGGTGCACAGGTGGTATTTTCTTCAATACTTTCTGTAGCAGGGAAGAACAACGAATGGAGGTTGCGGTCCCAGCTGATGAACATGTGGCTCTGAGGCACTTGGTCTGTTCAGCCTGGAGAAGAGAAGACTGAGGGGAGACTTCATTGTAGCCTACTGCTTCCTCATTAGGGAAGGAGGAGGAGTAGGCTCTGACTTCTTCTCTCTGGTGACCAATGATAGTACCCAAGGGAATGGTAGGAAGATGTGGAGGGGGAGGTTTAGGTGGGACATTAGAAAGGGATTCTTTACCCAGAGGGTGGTGGAGCACTGGAATAGGCTCTCCAGGGAAGTAGTAATGGCACCAAGCCTGACAATATTAAAGAAACATTTGGACAATGCCCTCAGGGAAATGGTGTGAACTTTGGGGTTGTCCTGTTCTGGAGCAGGAGTTGGACTTGGTGATCTAGGCTGTCCGAGGAGGTGGTTAAGCCACCATCCCTGGAGACATCTAAAAAGTCAGATGTGGTGCCAGTGGACAGGGTTTAGTGGTAGATGCGGCAGAGCTAGGGTAGTGGTTGGACTTGATGATCTTGAAGGTCTTTTCCAACCAGAATGATGATACTGATACTAGATACTATAAGCCAAGTATGACCTTGGTAATGTGATCTCCCCATGTATATGGGAGAGGAAATTGACTTATATACCTATAAGCATTGTCCAAGAACAAAACAAAAGGTCACAAAAACCATTCAAGTCTATCAGAGTTCACCTAGGACTCCTGAAATCAGGGAGCAATCTGCTGTGAGGGTTTTTTCCAACCAAAACAATTATATGATTCTGTGGCTGATACTAATCAAAGAGCAAAGGAAAACAAAACAAATGAACAAAAAAAAGCAAACAACCCCCCCCCACCAACTTTCATCAAATAACTCCTTCCAACAAGGACTGCTACAAAAACAAACAACAGCACAGGTGGACAATTCCCAGTGCTCAATAGTTCATCACAATGTAGGCAGAAGAAATAAATAAATAAATAAACAGAGCTTGGTGACATCTGCCAAGCAAGATTTTTCTTAATTTGTATTTTATTTGTTATTTATAAGTATATTTTACTGGAATAGCTGTAAGATACCCTGTTGAGCCCAAGCCTCAGTGTGCTGCAGGCTGACCCAATGCATAAAATGGTTCAGGACCTCTTGAAGATATTGCCTGTCTGAATGAGTTGTTGCTGGACTCTGACTTAATGTTTTTATGTGCTCTTGGTATTCCATCAGTTCCATCCACAAATGGAAATTATAAAGATAGAAAGCATGTTATAAGATAATAAGGAAATTCAGAAAAAAGTCAGAAGAGAAAAGAAAATAGGGAATTAAAGTGAGTTACCCAAAATCACAATGACAGTCAGAGCTAGAAGTAAAAATCCCTTTTCCTTCTCTGTGAATCAATTCAGAGCATGCCAGAGTCCTGGGCAGTTAAAGCAGAAAGTTCCACATAGTTATACAGTTCTCTCTCTTCTTTGCTAGGCCTGGGTGCATTGGTTTGCAAAGGTTCATCTCTTACTGATACCTAAAGCTAATACAGTAGCTCAAGAAAGACTACACACAGAAAGGTAAATGAAGCTGGTTGACCTCAGCCTGGAGACAGGTGGCATACAGTATTCAGCATTGCATCTTTCCTCTTTGAGAAATACAGAGGTCCATTAAGCTCCAACTAAAAGCTCTTAAGAGTAGTAAAAATTTGTTTTAATTAAAAGCTTGAAATTCAGCTCAATAAAAGGATGTGTGTAGAAACTGAAAAGAACAAGGGCAACATTCATCTATAGTGCAACTTTGCTGAAGCCCAAAGCAATGTGCTGAAGTTAAATTGGATCCAAAATATTTGCTTATGGAAACATTTGGCTTCTTTTATTTTTCCGAGAAAAAGCATTCAGTGAATTGTAAAACAATTTTTCTTTTAACAAGACTGAGGTAAACGGTAGCAGCAGCTTTCCCTTGCTACTCAGCAGCTCTTTACTCATAGCTCCTAAAAATCTTCCAAGAGATGGATTAGGTGCTTTTACAACCTCTTTGTTCTCTTACGGGAAAATAATTACAGTTCAATTTCTTCTCATTCAGTTTTTAAATCCTGATTAGAGACATACAATCTGGCCTTCAAATAAAATACATAATTTTGCATTACAATCATCTTTCTAAATTACAGCAAATTGTCCCATTTTTATTTTGTGGACTATGTAGTTACAGCAATCAGCTTACCTGCTCTTCACCTCAGCATATGCTGTGGTGCCCTAAGTGACTAATGTCATTTTAATCCAAAGGCTTTGAGCAACTTTCTCATCTCATAGAACACTTCATCTTAGAAAACATTTTGCCTCAAAAAAGCAGTAAGAATTCAGATACTTTATTTTAGGACTTACCCAGATTAGATTTTATTTTATTTGAGCTAAAAAAAAAAAAAAAAAGTTTGACATTTTTTGGACCAAGAGAAAGCAAGAAATCTTCAAACTAGGTTAAATCTGAGATTGAAACCTTGATTTTTTTTTTTCCTCATGCTGACATGAACCCTCAAAAATACCAGTGTTGCCCCCATCCAAAAATAAATGGAAATTAAAGTTAAGATTTATGTATGATCACTCATTTCTGAACCCACAGAAGGAGGTGTTGATATGAGCAGATGAAATTAAAAAAATAATCAGAATGAGTTTATAATTAGTACATTTCTGGTAATATGGGCTTTCTCAGACCTCAGTTCTGAAGGCAGGACAAGGACAATGCAATGGAACAGCCTTTAGCCCTTACTGTCTGAACAACTGGAGATGGCTAAATAAGTCTGTGCCATACTGAATTTATGTATTAGTTCATTTATAAGCAAAGGTAAACTCTAAGAAAGTAAATACAAAGCACAAAGAGTTTTGAGATTATACTGACAGATAAAGAATTTTGAGAGCATGTTGTAACATGGGAGGTAAGCCAAATTTAATGAGTTACTAGAGTCATGATGTGGCAAAGCTGGCCCAGTATGCAGAAGGCAATGAACCACTGGCATGGAGAACTCCTCTGAAAACTCTGGAGAATTCAGGTTGTGAGAAGAGGTCACAAACTTTCAGCCATGCAGTGTTGATGTGTTTTGCTCTGTTTCTTGCCTATAACATATCTAAGAAGTTAAATGTAACAGAGCATTTTAAAACAAGGTGGAAGTTGCAGTGTGAAACACCAAGGACCGTATTTTCATGTCTGCTGACATGATCCCAGTGAAACCAGTTGAATTATGCCAACAGATTTTGGCTCTGAAAGTCAGGAAATGCCAAAGCTAGGTTGAATGTAGGGCAACATGACAGTATTTTTGCAATACAGAAAGAACACTTGTTTTCATTCTCAAACAGCTTGAGTAAGCTGTTGAGGAATTTGAAAGGGTTCACCCAGCAGTACTTCTAGCTCCCAAGATAGCCAGAGAATATCTCATGATAATGCAAAAGTCACCAGTGTGAATGTACTTAAGTGAGAACAACATTAAAGGATGAAAGTAGATTTATACTATCTAAGACAAATGCACTGAGAAAATAACCTGATTTTTCTACAGGCGTATACATATGTACTCATCAATATCTGTCTGCAGCTAATTCATATCTCCCTTTCATGAACTGCTGTCATTGTCTTTAAGCTCAGGGGCTTCCAGCTCGTTGGAAATCAACATGTTGTAGCTACATAAAAGATGTCTTTGTGATAACAGCTTTTTAGAAATGTAAAACTGCTAGAAATACAGAAATACTGAAATTAGATCTTTAGGGGTTTAGGCAGTGTCCACTGATCTCTGTGAAAACCAGTACAAGCATTACTTCTTCCTGCTGCTTCCAGTTCCTTTTTTTGCTTTTGATATTTGTAGATTTTTTTTTTCACACAATCATCCCTGAGACAAAAAGTCATCAGTAAAAGCTACTAAGACCTTCTAAAGCAAAAAAGTTTTACTGTTGATGATTTCAGTTATTACTGTATATAATAGTTTGTCTTGAAGTATGTCCACCCTGCTATCCAAAACCATACCTGTACTCATAGCTTAGGTGGCCATACGCAAAAAATTTCAATACCAGAACAATACAGCTGTGATGCTTCAGGCAGCATAAGCCTCTTGAACTTGCTCTGTCAAAGGGGTCATGAAACCAAAATCTGAAGCAGAAAGGCAAATTTTCAGACACAGGCTCCTGATGTGCTGTGCACTTTGCCTACAACCGGGAAAGGATGCTTGTTCCCTGCCCTGAAGGACAGACAAAGGACACTGGCAGGAAAAAAGCTACATCTAGCACAAAAGCAATTCACTGAGATATTGAAAAGCAAGGAATGAGAATTTCTTCCTCATCATAGTGTGCCTGAAGGACAAAGCACAAATGCATATTTCTGAAAAGACTAAACAGGGGGGTAGGGCCTCATCGTTTGACCGGACAAGCCATCATCTTACAGCTCAGAATGGAAAGTAGGATGGAATCTGACTGTGAAGGACACTGAAAGTTCAGACAGTTGCCCATGGTTTATGTGATAAAGGCAATATGGCAGGAGGCTTTACTTCTAGGATTTGTCTAGAAATGTCTCTTTGTTCCTTTGTAAGATGAGCTCTGCTTGTACTTCTGGGGAAAAAAAAAGAATATCAGATACCATGTTTACATTGCTCTTCTTTATTCCAGCTGTTTTTCTTCATGTCTTATCCTAGCTGCAAATTTTTTCATAAAGCCTATCACAGAGAAGATTAAAATTTGTTAGGAAAACCGAATCCTAAGAATTTTCATTGTTAATTAGCAATTCTAGCAATTATAATCCTAGCAATTAATTAAACAATTTCTGCTGAGAATATAGAGGGAGACCAGATGTTGTGTGAGTAAGGAGACATCATTTTATGACAATGGTTTAAACTACCTAAGGCAAAATGAGGTGAGCTGCTCAGTGAAGAACCTTTGGGTTTTTTGGTATTGCAGGTACAACTATTGTCCTCAGTGGAAATTCTCATCTAGAAGGAAGTGTCAAGAGCTTCTTTATGATTCCTTCTCAAAATTTTTTCCTCAGTCTAGTGTGAAATCAGTTTTCTTCATTCATGATCATCCCTGCTGTTATCTTTTCATCTATTTGAGCCTGAACATAATTAGAAAAATAGATTAATTTGTGTCATTTAATAATAGATGTAATTTAATTGCATTCCCACTGGAATTGCTTTTTGTTTAGAATTTATGTTTACAGCAGCTAGCTAGCAGTATCTGTTTCTCATCTTTGTTCTACTGATACATAGGCACCTACTGCCAACAGATACTGTTATACCTTTACAAAATAAGCCATGGAAGCAAGTAGTAGCTCAGTGCAGTGCAAGTCTTTTCAAGAGCATAATAATGTGGCATCATTCTGTGTGTTAGATGGCCAGGAAAAATCTTACATTTTTTTAAATCTGTGCTCCTTTAACAATCTGTGTATTTAAGGCAATAAGTACTAGTAATTCGCATTCTGAAATTCACCAAAGTCTTACCTTTGAATCTAAACCAAAAATATATTCCTACTCAACTGGGAGGTTTCAGCTCCAACTAACTGGGACCAGTTTTGTTCTTCCCTCTAGATGAGCTGTGACTCACAAACCCACTTGGTGTTTGGCAGTATATGAGCCCCGCTCTCTCCTTTTACCAATGCATACAATCCTTTCCCTGGTAGCCAGTTTAGTCTGATGGGATATTTGAGGGTTGAGAACACAGACCATTACTTTGAATGTTCATTCCTAAACTATCTTTGCTCAAAGTTTCTTGCTCCTCCTGATAGTTGGTTTAGTATTTTGGAACTAATTATAATTTTCATTCATTGTTCATATAAAATTTTCTTAAAAGAGAAAATTTATTCCAATATTCCCAAAGAAAAATGAAGTAGCAGTAACAGTATTAAGGGAAAAACATATTTTGCTCAGTTTTTAATAGTGACATTTTCCTATACAATCAAATCTTCAGCTGGCAGTTTAAGTCAGCAGTCAAAGAATCTGACTTTGCTACAAAATTCCTTGGGTTCAGAGCCCTGTAAAAAACACCCTAAACAAACCAAGATTTCTATTCCCACAAGTTCTTGCCGTGGAAAGGCTAGTAGGAGTTCTACCCTTGGCACACCAAATAAAAACTAGCATGTTGCAAATCTTTATTTGAGGGAATTTTCACAGTCTTGGGGAGTTCTTATAGTAGCAGATTCCTGACATCTAACATTTTAAAGGCTATTCTGCCTCAGCTTCTTATAAAGGCAAAAGAGAGAAACACAGTGGTACACATCAAGTTTAACAAGGTGGATACCTTTAGTTTACTCCGTAGTCAAAGAGGAGAAAGAAGCCTCTGTTGATGTGCTTCTGGGCAGAAACATGCTTTAAATATTTGGAATTGTTCTTTGGAGCTTTGGAGAAGTCTTTCCCATTCACAGCATAGAACATCTTGGACAACCAGCATCCTTTTTTAAAGTACTTTTAAATAATTAAACTTACTTCGTAAGAATGCCCACAGTTTGATCCTCCCTTTTCTTTTTAGCAGGCTTTCATTTTTATAAAAACATACTTTTTACTCAGGTGCTATGAATTATGACATAAAGGCCAGGGGAAGACACCCAGGAATTCTGGTTTGAATTTAACTGCATATTGGCATCTGTATGCATAAGTACTTTTATTCTGTGCTTGCAACCAATGACAGAAAATCCCAGTATAAAAGCTGTTGTTCCTGATTCTTAACTGGTTTTCAATGTTTTAAGCCAGAAGATTTTTTTTCCTCTAAATCTAATAAAGCTTCACTGGTGCTGAGCCAATGTGAATTATATCAAAAACAAATTAGTAGTCTGTCAAAGTAATAGAGAAAAAATTATCTCCTATATTTTTCCAATGGACAAACCAGATGGCCAAAAAAAAATCTTTTGTCAGGGTCTCTGCTGGTCACTGAGAATAACCATATTACTGATATTGTGTCAAAACATCCAGTTTAAGATGTCTCCTAGGAAAAGCTGATGAATTGTGACTGAACTGTTCATTTCACTCTTGAAGGACAGCATTTATAACTGCTTTTAAACATCACTTTATCATAATTGTATCATATTATCACATTCATCATATTTTATCATAATTTTTTAGTCACTGTTTTGCACATGTAGTTAATGTCCTCGATTCCAAGTCTCAGCTCACATAGATCACAGTGGTCTCCAAGGGGCTTCAGCGTGGAAGACTGGAACATGTCTCAGTTCTTTCTTAACTGAGGTCAGAATCAGGTCAAAGTGGCAGCTGGACATCTACACCACAGGCCTCACTTTTTTTTTCCAGGATAAATTAGAGCACAGGAAGATGAGGTGGATATTCTCTTAGGTTTTGTCTTGAGATGGATTTGGGGTTGGGAAGAGTCCATACCTGGATGAAAGGGTTTGGAAGCCTCTTTAAAATACTGTCTTACTTGATAGTGTTCCTAATGTGTTCCTAACTATGGCATTATCAAAAGTCCCTCAAAATCAGGGAAAAAAAAAAATCTAAAAAGATATTGGAATAACTGTTTGCAAATAAAATTAAGCCAAATCAAACTGAAAGTTTTATCATCTTTCATCATTAATTAAAAAAACCAAAAAAGTTCTAATTTTGTATTTTTGATAGTTCTATTCCTTTAGAACAAAGATAAAACTAGCCACAGTAAGCGATTTTGAGAATCACAAACTTTGTTTTAATGTGTAGTACAATTCACAAGCATTGTTTACAAAATTTGGAATTGCAAGTTTATTAAAATTGCTAAATTTTGTTTTCAATCAGTCTGCTCAAGTGACTTTCTCTAGCAGAAAAACATACAAACAAAAATTCCCAGTTTCACAGGAGTGTCAGCAGGAGCTACCAGCTAACAAAAGGTAGCAAACAAGAAAGTGCCCACTGCTTGATACCTTTCCACCTTCCTGGAAAATTCCTTTACTGAGGCCTCTCCTGCCTTCAGAAGATTGTTCTGGCAGGGCAAACTGAGAGGTGCTAAGGGAGGACAACTTCCCCAGGACATTAGGGAGCAATGTTACACCACCCGTTAAGGCTTCCCTCATCCGTCTGCAGTCACCAGGCACACTGCCACATTGCAGCTCAGGAAACACCAACAGCAGGATGCTGACAGCCTCTTTTACAAGTCCCAGGCCTGGGACTTTGCCCCCTCTGCTGAGGCCAGGATTTGCCTGTTATAATGCTGCATGATGGACAAAAAGCCCTGTGCCTATAAACATGACTTCCCCCATAATCTTTACATTCTCTCTGCACCCACGCTTACTTCACTGAGAATCACCTCCAGATGCTGTAACAAGTACAGAGTAACTACGTCCATAATTTCCATTCCATAAAAGAAATAGAACACTGCAGAAAGTGAATTTTCATGAGGTAACTGCATTTCTCCATTAGATTAAATTGTTCTGACTTCAGAATTAAAACTTACATGCTGGCACAACCTAAAATCGCAAGGCAAAAGTTGTTCTGTAAGAGATAAGTGTTTTTCTTGTTTTTCTCTTATTCTTATCCATTATATAATTATCTAGAAATGCACCACTACAAAGTCCTAAAGGTTTAATCTATGCCACATTGGAGCTTTATTACTATTGCAATCACTCTGTGGTACAGGCAGACTGAGTAAGCATTTAATCAGAAAATGATATCTAGTTTCACAACAGGGTAGGTTTGTGACTCTGCACGTAAGTGTGAAAGTTTTTTAATTTCGATTTCGGGGGCCAAATGTTGCTCTAGGATATGTACATGCTTCTTCTACTAACATCTGCGTTTTTGCATGTATCTAATATTTCTCTCAAGGGCTCTAAAGAGATTGATTTTCAAGGCCAAAATGCTTAAATTATTATGTTACATCATAAACAGTTATTTTAAAATACTAGCTTTCTAAGCTGCAAAGCCACCCACTTCATGAACTGTTGAAATAGTAAGTTTCTGGAAAAACAAAACAAAACCCAAAAAACTGTAAGTGTAACTGAGAAGTTAAATATCTTGACCAAGGTCTTACCGAAGCTAGGATCAAAATGCACATCTGATATCAGAGTTTCTCTGTATAGGCAACCATTCTGGGATGACCAGAACTGACTAACTCCTTATATGAATTCTCATATTTTAGAATAAGCATAATGTATTTGGAGTTTGCTTAATTTATTATAGATTGAAATGAAAATATACCCTTGTTCTAAAGTTCATCAATTTACAGGGTTGTTATTTCCCTCTAAACTACTCTGACTTAGTCTGAATTTATTTCTCTCCATAGATAAAGTGGTAATGAAATCGGCAGTGTTGCACTGAATTTGGATAGCTCTGTAGGGCCCACGTGGTCCCACAGTTGGTTTAACTTAACTTCTCACTCCTTCAACATTTACTGGTTCTATTGGCATTTATTTTTATGTCCACTAACATTTCAAATTAAAATCTCAATACTTTGACATATATAAATGAGCCTGCTGTCCACATGGAGTCTACTGACACATCTGTAATAGTCTCATGGCAGATATTTTGGGTTTATTGCACACCAATAATAGAAAAACCTAAATCCACTCTCTTCCAGTTTAGAGCCATTACCCCTTGTCCTATCACTACATGCCCTAGTAAAAAGTCCATCCCCAGCTTTCCTGTAGGTCCCCTTCAGGTACTGGAGGGCTGCTGTAAGGTCTCCCTGAAGCCTTCTCTTCTCCAGGCTGAAAAAACCCTGTCTTCAAAGGAGAGGTGCTCCAGCCTTTGGATCATCTTTGTGGCCCTGCTCTGGACTTGCTCCAAGAGATCCATGTCTTTCTTGTACTGTGGACTCCAGAGGTGCATGAAGTACTCCAGGTGGGGTCTCACAAGAGTGGAGTAGAGGGGGAGAATCACCTCCCTTGATCTGCTTGCTATGCTTCTTGTGATGCAGCCCAGGATAAGCTTGGCTTTCTGGGGTGCAAGCACACATTGCCAGCTCATGTTGAGCTTCTCGTCCACTATCACCACCCAGTCCTTTTCTTCAGAGCTGTTCTCAATGCTCTCTCTCTCCAACCAACCTGTATTTGTGCTTGACCTTACTGAACTTCATGAGGTTAGCATTGGCCTGCCTCTCAAGCCTATCAACGTCCTTCCCTCCAGCATATTGACCACACCACAAAGCTTGGTCCCATCAGCAAATTTCCTGAGGCTGCTCTCAATCGCACCATCCCTGTTGCCTACAAAGGTGTTAAATAGCACTGGTCCCAGTACCAATCTCTGAGGAACACCACTTGTTACTGGTCTCCATTTGGACACCAAGCCATTGACCACAGATCTTTGAGTGTGACCATCCAGCCAATTCCTTATCCACCAAGTGGTACATCCATCAAGTCCGTGTCTCTCTAATATAGAGACAAGGATGTCATGTGGGACAGTGTTGAACATTTTGCACAAGTCCAGGTAGATGACATCAGCTGGTTTCCCCTTGTCCACCGATGCTGTGACCCCATTATAAAAGGCTATAAAATTTGTCAGACATGATTTGCCCTTAATGAAGCCATGTTAGTTGCCACCAACCACCTCCATTTTTTTCATGTGCCTTAGCAGAGCCTTCAGGAGGATCTGCTCCATGGTCTTGCAGGGCAGAGCGGTGAGACTGGCCTGTGATTTCCTTGGTCTTCCTTTTTCCCTTTTTGAAAATGGGGGTTAAGTTTCCCCTTTTCCAGTCAGATGGCACTTCACCAGACTGCCACAACTTTTCAAATCTGATGAGAAGTTGCTTTGCAACATCATCTGCCAGTTCCCTCAGGAACCACAGCTGGATCTTGCCAGGTCCCATGGACTTGTGCATTTTCAGGTTCTTTAGATGGTCTTGAAGTTACAATCTTTCTTTACATACTCATAGCAATTTGTAGAGAAATGTGGAACCAAAACAGCAGTTCAATCAAAACAGTCTCTTCCATTTCTAGTTTTTGGTTTAGGAAAACACAATCTTTTTTTTGTTTTCTACACATGAACTCATTCTCCTGTTATCAGATCAGGTTGGGCAGCCAGCAGCCAGATCTTTGCTTTCTTGATTAGGGACAAGTGGTAGGCATGTACATAACTTTAAGAAAACTGGAAGAGTTGGTTGGGACAGTCACAGCAAGTGTCTCAAAGGTAGTGAAGTGTCTGACTGAAGGGGAACTACCCAGAGATCCCATTCAACTCCAAAATAGACAATTGGACTATCCAGGGGAGCCAGAGCAACCTAGCGTGACACATCAATGTGAAGATGTGAACAATGCAGGAGAAAGTGAGCTGATTCTGGTTCTGTGATGGAATAAAGTTTGCAGAAAATAGGTTAGTTCATAAACACCTCTCCTCATTTTAACTTTTGGCTTGAGAAAAAGGAGATGGGTAGATTAGAGCTGAAGTTTGTAGAGTAGATGTGCTACATCAATTAAGAGAGCTCATTTTGCTTGATTATTATTTTCTACCCAAATGTGACAATTGAATTTGGTTGGAGGAGAGAATTGTTTGAAGAATTCAGTCTGGGAGTTCACATTTGCTGCAGCATCTTTCTGACGTGTGGTCTTTCTGAAGCTGTCAGTATCATTGATACAAGAGCAGGACAAAGAATCAGAGTAAACGAGCATTAGTGACACTCTCCAATGACCAAAAACAGACTTGAGGAAATCAAATTTGTACAGGCAGAAAAAAAACACCCCAAAACAAAGCAACAAACCCCAAAACAGAAACCCAAACCAAATACTGAGTTCACATACAGAGGTAGCCCTGGGGATAAATAAAAGAAAGAAATAGCAGAAATTTCTTATGGAAGCAAAAAGGTAAAGGAGTTAAATACATGCCCCAGCTGCAGCCACTGAAACAGAGGAGACAAATACCATGTTTTCAATGTTGTTTGTCAACTTTTGCCAGAAATTAAGAAACACAAGAGGAAAGATCTTTTGGGGATTAGGTGAATAAGTCATAATGCATAAGTCATGTCATAGACTAAGTCTTCATTCTAAAGAAAAGGAACATTTGTATGACTCTGATGCTATAGCTGGAGTGAGAAGAAAATGGGAAGTTGAGCAGAAATGAGCAGACAAAGATAATGATAATAATCCCTCGCCTGCAAAGAGGCTGCTTTGAAACCACTGAATCAGCAGTCATGAGCCTCCCTTGGTGTTGCTGGCTGATGTCTGGAGTCTTCACAGTGTGGTTCACTTCTGGGTGGTTCACAGAAATCATGGACAGTCCTCTCAGCTCACACAGGCCATCTGACCCAATGCAAAGTTAAGATTTGTGCTCTGTGACATGAAGCAACTGGGCAAAATTGTCCACTGAGAAGTGACCCAGATATCCAAAAGCCTCAGCAACTATCAGGTGTCTTCATCTCATAAGCAACTTAAATCAGATCCCATACTCAGCTACCAGTATTATAAGAGCATGTAGTGAAAGGTTCAGCAACTCTAGAAAGCAACAAAAGTAACAAAAAAAATAGCAAGCTATCAGTGAGGCACCACCCTCAAGCTTCACTGTCCAGGCACTAAGGCCTGAGGGCCAGAAAGGCAGCCTCAGAGCAGCACTGATGTGAAGCCTCAGCTCACAGCATTTGCTACTGCAAGCATGACCGGGGAAAATTTTAGGCAGAAAGGAGCTGCCAAGCGTGCTCTTTGGGATGGATTAACTCCATCAGTTCCCCTTCAGGGGAGAAGCACAGTGTGGGAGCCACCATAAGACAGCATCAGGGAGAAGCCATTGCTGGCTCCACCTGAGTGACTTCAATTCCAGCCCGTGAGGCTTCAGTGCTGCCAGATGTGGATGAGAAAGCACCTGAGAAAGTCACTGCCAGTGATAAATGTACAGAGCAGGAGAAATGTCAAAGTCCAGTATAGGTGGCTCAGTGCAACAGAAAATAAACTTTATCACCATGCCACCATCCTGCTGCAGTGCTCATGGGAGGCTTGAGGTGGTACAACAGCAGAAAGAGCCTGGTTGCTCTGAGATTTCCAGGAATGTGTTTTCAAAGAGATTACCCCCTGCATTTTTGTTGTATGTCATATGTTTTTCTTTTAGTTAGGCTAACAAATTTTAAAAAATAAATGTCATGCCATAGAAGGACTGAAAAGAATATAGGAAATTATTTTGTATTTTTATTATAAATTACCCAATTATTAGTACCTAACCAAAAACATACTTGAAACAGTGAGAATATGCAATGAGTATGGGACTAGATAACAAGGACTCTGAACATATTGTTAATGCCTGGAGCAGGGATTTTTCAGTTATTTCACGCATTTATGATAAGTTCTGTCAAGAAGACACTCTATTTCATTGTTTGAAGGTGTGTAAGCTTAGCAGTGAAATGCAAAAAGGTTGATATATAAGTAGTTTGCAAATTTTGGGTAGAAATTTGTGCTTTTCCCTACTGTCTCAGGGTTGCTGTAGTGAAGAGAGCTTCTCTTTAAAATCCACCTGAGTCTTCTTAATGACACAGTAGGATGTCTTGTTTTTCACACTTTCTACTCCAGTATATTAATCTCTGAATGTCAGGCTGCATTTCAGTTTGAAAAAATCTGCTACAATTGAGACGTAAAATTAATTACCTCATAAAAATACAATCACGCTGCTACTCTCCATTCCACATTTGGGACAGTAGTTTACATGGTATTCACCCCTCCCCATTGTGTTTATGGCCCCCGACTTAGAAGTACTGCAAGTATGTGCTTCAGGCAATTCTGTAAAAAAAAGATGCATTGCAAAGTGTTTGAAGAAATTAGGGAAAAATCATGGAGAGATTTTGCGGTCCATTTCTTCATGTTCCCACACAGAATAGAGGTTATTATATTTCATTATAAATTAAAAGCACTATTTACAGTAAAATTTTAATATACTACTGTAAATGTGGGTAAATAAAAATGAGGTATATAAAGAAAAGTTCCATAGAAGAATAAACTGGGTGTACACATCCCGTAGCATGCTACAGGCACATTGTAGCATTGCCTTAAGCCATCCCTGCTGTTGTATAAACAGGTAAGATTTTTCAGGTAATCCTATAAAATGTAGCTATTATACTTAGTCATGCTATATATTTTTTCTGAAATGTTTGAATAGACTAAAAAGTTGGTGTGTATTCCTCTCTCTTTTTTAGTATTTTATTAAAAACAAAACTACTTTCTGGAGGAAAAGTATATATTTTTTTTCCTCTTCCTCTACATATTATATTCTTACATCAACAAGAGAATATAAAGGCAAGTGCATAAGCTGTTTTGCATTTTCAAGTACCTTTCATTTAAAAATAACTGTTCAATTATGTAAAAATATTCACTTTATTAAAAATGATTTTTCAAAAACTAACTCTAGATATGGACCTGTTGGAGAGGGTCCAGAGAAGGGCCACCAAGATGATCAAAGGCCTGGATCACCTCTGCTACGAAGACAGGCTAAGAGAATTGGGGCTGTTCAGCCTGGAGAAGAGAAGGCTCCAAGGAGATCTTATAGTGGCCTTCCAGTACTTGAAAGGGGCCTACAGGAAAGCTGGGGAGGGGCTTTTCATCAGAGAAGATAGTTATAGGACAAGGGGTAATGGTTTTAAACTGAGAGAAGGGAGATTTAGGTTAGATATTAGGAAGGAATTCTTCGCTATAAGGGTGGTGAGGAACTGGAATGGGTTGCCCAGGGAGGCTGTTGAAGCGCCATCCCTGGAGGTTTTTAAGGCCAGGTTGGACGAGGTCTTGTGCAACCTGATCAAGTGGTAGGGTTCCCTGCTCATGGCAGGGGGGGTTGGAACTTGATGATCTTTAAGGTCCCTTCCAACCCTAATGATTCTATGATATTTCCGTTTTCTACAACACAAGTAATTTGATATAAAAACTTTGAATAACAATATCTTTCAATGAAAAAATTTTAAACAGTCCCAAAGTATATTTTTTATATTCACATCTTTGCATCACAAATGGAAGCTGCTTAAACCTAAGATACAGGAAATCAAGAGGACATGGGATCCTTCTAATAATTGCAAAATAATGTCATGTCAGCTGTCATTCTGATAGAAGCAGAAAGATCACCTCATAGAAAGAAAGCTCTGGTAGCCTTTCCTTGGTCACAAAATGAGTACTTTATAAGAAAAATCCTAAAGAACATGAGGTATTATAGAACAAAATCTTTATAATTTCACTTTGTTAACATCAGCTATGCTTTAATAGAATCTGTCTAGTGAGAATATTTAGAGAATCAGAATTTGGAAATGAGTTGAAATAACCACTGGTGTAGCTTTCATTACAATAGAGAAGTAGCTACGAAGATTTATATTATGTACATTGTTATGATGGTGTCTGAACAGAGTTCACTGTTCTAGCAAATGATAATTTGGACATAGTATAATCAAGACACTTTTTCTCACTGCAGCAAAAATCAAATTTTCAATGGACTATCATGAAGAGCTGTCAGTGAGGATTCTCTGTCACCAGCGGTGGGAATCACAAGCTTTACTTCTCGGCAATCTCCATTTTCTTTCTCTGCATTTCCCTTCTAAGTCAGTGTGATGTTTCATGATTAGTGGCACATTAGCATGTGAAAAGATAATAAAATATCATTATTTTCTCACATGATTTTTTTCTTTCCAGACAGCATTTAATTCTGTGCCTTCCAGTCCAGCTTTAACTTTACCCCCATTTGCCTAGCAATGTTTAAGCTTCTTCTCCAATGGCATGGCTGTCATTTTCTCTATTCATAAAAACTTTCATCATGGCCAGAACATTGATTAACACATTTGATGTTTATGCTTGCCCTGTCTAAATAGACAAGGGAACAACGTCTGTTTTATTCTACTGCTCTATTCCTTTTTCTTAATGTTAGATAGTTGGTTTTTGTCTTCTGGTGGGAAAGATAGAGGTTGATAAGATATTCTTTGGCCTTTTAGGCCTTTTCTCAAATTTTGCATAATTAAATTAATCTTTTAGATTAGAATTTGTCATTACCCTTTTCTGTAAAATATAGCATTCATGAAATGTATTATGTATTTCCCCAGCTCTTACCTGAACATGCTTATTATCAGCCTTGTCTGTGTCTGCTTAGGGACATTTCAGCAGTTCTTGCTCTGAGCAGCCAAACCCAATCCTACAGACAGTCCTCTGACAACTTCGGCTGCTCACAGATGTAACTCCCTCAACAGCCCCTACTCCCATCCTGGGCCTACCTTCCCTTAGGCAGTGTTCCACTACATAAAGCTCAGCTGCACCCATGATGCTGCCTCAATAAGATATAAAGAATTAATCTGAGATGTCATTTTCTGCAAACGACCTTCAACCATTCAAAACCTTACAGCCAACCTTGCAGTACAGCACAAGATATTAAAATGCAGTTACTCAGAGGTAGTTTATTGGTGCTGTTGACAATGTGGCAGGGTTGAATTTTCAGTGCCCATCCACCCACTATAATTCTGACTTCATTCAAATAGCAGAGGACAAGAAAGTACAAGCTTTCTCAAATGCAAGTCTTGGAGTGTAATTATCTCTTGAGCCACTTGAAGAAAAATGCAGGGAAAACATTTTTCTTTTAAACTGCAGCTTTAAAGATGGAAAGTGTTTTCAGTGTATGGAAATGTCTTTTAACCTAGCTCTGCTGGGTATAAAATGAACTTTATTTTGAGTGACAGTCTGCTATTTTCTTCTCAGAATCTTCAGTCTAACTCTATTTCATGGTGTGTCGACTCTCTATATGATTACTCCAATATTCAGGTGCAGAGAAGTAAATGTTTCATGAAAGTGATGTCCCTGTCAGTAGTGTGCATATCATCTGGCCCCCTGAGCTGTCAAGGAACAGATTGTAGAATTACCATTAGAATACCAGAGCCCATAGCTGCAGGCAGTAAATGGAGAGCCGGTAAGCATATGTCACCAGCGTGATATTTTAGCTTCGTATGAATTTGTAAAGTGGAAATAAGCCAGCAGTACCACAGCAACTGCTAACTGTTCTGACTACCCATGTTTCCACATTACACCATATGTTCACAAAATTTGCAGCAAAAAGGAATAAAAACTGCTTACCACTTTTGTGAAATATACCTTTATGGGACGGGGTCTAAATTTCATTAGTCTAGTGCTTTAGATCTGTGTTAAGCCTGATGAAATTTACTTTTTAAGATATCACAGGATTTTTATGGATGTCTACCTAGCAAATTATGTTTAGCTGCCAGCAGGATAAAAACAAGGCACATCTGGCTTGGTTCTCTAGGGAGGAAGGTGCTAGATACATTTGGATTTCAAAGTCAAATTATATTTTTAATCATATTCAAGATGCGGTTGGATAGCAGTCCATCCATGCAGGCAGATGCAGAGTTCAATGCTGGCTATCCTTTTCTGTTATTAACCTTGATGAATGTTGTCTCTCAAATTTGCTACGATTGTTTTGAGTTGGGGAGAAAGGTCCAGAGTTAGCGAAGAGGTACTAAAAATATCTTACGTATCAATCCTTTATTTTTAAATGTTCATTTTACAAATTATAGGAAGACTCAGTACTTCCACCAAGTCTTAACTCACCCTAAAAAAAAAAAAAAAAAGATGGTTACATTACTTTCTGTGCACATATTATACTTTTTCTTATTAGAAGTAACATTTATATTTATGAAAACCAAGTCTCGTTTCCCTAACTCCCAGCACTCAGTGTAAAATAGTAATTGACCAAAATCCTGGTATTTGAACACATACCAAGTCTGAATCACATTCTTCAGATATCTGTGCCTTTCCATCTACTCTGGAGTAGAAAGAGTGAGATGGGAGGGACACTTCATCCAGACTTTATGCTGGTAGGATCTGCAGAACGCTTAGACACTAAAACAAGATGAGGTAAGTCTGGGATCGAGAGGCCAGCCCTATCATGACCCTGTTTCTTAGGTGGATAAAGCAAATGATGGTCCCAAGAGCTTCTCTGGGGCTATGACAAGACCTTACCATTACAGAGTGACAAAAAAGGGTTTTGCATTGTGCTTGGCCACGGAACATTAGCCTTTGGTCACTAACTCCCAGTTGCAGTATGCAACTATTCATCACCTTGAGGTCTTGTAGAGGCTAACAAGTAACATTAGAACAACTGTATTTTTTAATAAAGACTCAACCAATTAATAAATATATGGATATTTTCTTGTCTGGAACATGACAAATAGAAGTAGTGACATCAGAGCATCTGCAGTTTTGACAGCTGACAATGTCATATCCACTGGAACATAGAACACACCCAAAAAACCAGAGATGAGTTTAATTGTTCTCTTTATGGTATTAAAAAAAAAAAAAAGGGTGAAAAATAGAAACCCACAGCCAAAAAAACCCCCATAACAAAACAGCAACAACAACAACAAAAGAAAAAACCAAAACAACCCACACTGAGTCAAACGTCATGACCTTCTGAGGATCCTAGAAGAGTCATTTATTTGATAAAGCATTTGGTCAAGTTCAGATTCTATTTCTTGGAGGTGAAAAAGAAAACACAGTTCTCTGCTGTTCTGATTTATTGGCTAGCTGAGTTAATTTGTTCTCTCTATGGGATTATTGCTATGCTGTTTGGTGGCCATCATTTGGAATTGTAAATCTAATTAATTTTATGGCCACCTAGAGCTTTTCTATGGGTGTTTTTATATTGCTCAAGGATAGATAAATAAGTGTATAATAATAAAGCACGGCTAAGATGAGGTTACACAAAAAGAGACATTTAAAGACTAAAAAGATGAAATGGCAAACAAAACAAAATCCTCAATCATTCACTGCCCTCTGAGGGAATATTCTCATTGAAATCTGTTTTGTGGTTTTTTGGGTTTTTTTTGTTTTGTTTTTTTTTTTTTTCTTTATGTGTGTGTGTGCACTCAGGTCCATGATCTATGACTGCACCAAATTTCAAGGTTCTACTCAATGGCATTGTGAAAAATCACCAGTGTGCCTGCAGCATACTTGCTTGCTTTCAGCAATTTTCTTGGCTACAATCAGATAAAGAGATCTGGTGACCTTTATTCACCTTAATTTTTCCAAACTGAAGGCTTGCTGCACCTTAGCATAGATAGAAGGGAACCGGTTCACATACCATGGCTGACAAGTTGATGGTTTAGATTTGATGAAAATAACTGAAAGGTTAGTTTTCAATATCAGGATAGTTTACCCCTTCTCAGCTCATAATGATTGCATAAATGAATATACCAGATCTCAAGATCTTAACTTGGAATACGGAACCTTATCATCATGAGTCATCCCCTACAAACATACATATTTTATAGATAATAAATAATGTGTAGTTGTTTGTGGTTTTGTTCTTGGCTACAATTTCAAGGCAAGCACTAGCAACTGTGATTACAATCTCAAGAACATAACTGTGCTTTTTTTGTTCTTCTTGAGCTAATCAGACCAAATTTGTGGTGTTGATTTCAGTTAAAGGGCATTGGTCCTTCTAGATTTCTCATGCTATATGACAGGAAAACCACCCATTCAAAAAATCCTGTAATACAAGAGGAGAACAGTGCATTCCACCCCTTCTTTTCAATTAAACCCTAAAGAAGAAAATGAGTGTTTCTGTGCTTTAAATGGTATGAAGGAAACACTCTCTATGAAATTTACGCTTTGACTCTTACATTATTCTGTTATTACATTTATATGTAACATGTTTATATAAATATCTTTTTATCTATATTTTCGACCATGTAATATATATATTTACAGTAAAGAATCACAAGGTTTTTGAAGTATTCATCATATAGACATTCCACAAACCCTGGCTGCTGTTGGACTACTTGATAAACCACCAGTTGCCATCAGTACCAGAAGTGACAATAACATGCCAGTCTCAAAGGCCCTTGTTTATTTACAACTCCAGTTTAAAATATGACCTCTCTGATATGGTGCTTCTCTCTGTATAGATAATTTTATGTAAACAGGACAGAAATCTTGACAATACTTTTAGATCAGCCTGACAATAACCACTAGTAACTTGACATCTTTTCTATTGCCTTTGTCCTTTATAGAGTTTTTTATCCACATTGAGAATAAAATTTATACATAGTGCTATTTATTTCACCAGATTGTTTTAAGTAGAACTCTTGTTTCCTCACTGAAACAAAGATATTTGAGGAACTTGATATGATTCTTCAATATGTATTGTTTGACAAGTTTTTGTTTTATGTTCACTAAGAGATTCAACTAGTGAAATCTTTCATTTTCCCCATTTCAAAATGTAAACTGTGATTTTCTTTGTTTTAGAATAATAGAATAGTTTGAGCTGCAAGGGACCTTAAAGATCATCTAGTCCAACCCCCCTGACATGGAAAGTGACATTTCTTGCTAGATGAGGTTGCTCAAAGCCCCATCCAACTTAAGTCTGAACAATTCCAGGCAGGGGGCAGTTACAACTTCTCTGGGCAACCTGTGTCAGTGTCTCACCTCCGTCACACTAAAGAATTTCTTTCTTAAGTTTAATCTAAAGCCACCCTCTTTCAGTCTAAGACTGTTGCCCCTTCTCCTGTCACTACAAGCCATGGTAAAAAGTCTCTCCCCATCTTTCATATAAGCTCCCCTCATATATCAAAAAACCACAATAAAGTCTCCCTGGAGTCTTCTCTTCTCCAGGCTGGACAACTGCAACTCTCTCAGACTGTCTTCATGGCAGAGCTGCCCCAGTCCTGTTTTTGTAGCCCTCCTCTGGACCC
Organism: Hemiprocne comata; assembly: GCA_020745705.1. NCBI lineage: Eukaryota > Metazoa > Chordata > Aves > Apodiformes > Apodidae > Hemiprocne > Hemiprocne comata. Next base: position 90,467,831 of record CM036588.1, read on the forward strand.
ACTCTAACAGGTCTATGTATTTTTTTAGAGTAATCTTGATTCATCTACCTTTATTTTTGGTGAAATAAAAATTTACTCCATACTGTTTTTAGATGAGATTGGTCATTTTGGTGTATCCATAATTAAATTGCAACTTATTTTTATATTTATTTTAACCTAGTAAACAAACCCTAAACCCAACTATACACCTAAGTCTACAAGTGAGAAAAATAAGTGAGAATAAGACCATCAGGCCTTACAGTCTTGTACTGGAGCATGATGGTGGTGTGGTGTCTGATAGGAGGACAGACAGAGCTGTAGGGAGGTTTGTTTTGAATGACACCAGCCTAGAAGGTGGAAGGAAGAAGAATTTGTTTATCTGGACTTCTTGTTGTGACTGTGCAATGTTTCTGTTTGCCCCTAAAGTGATGGTTTGGAAAATTTCCTTCAGTGGGTCTGCAATTGGACCAGCTCTTTGTATGCAACTTGACATTAAGGGCTTCTGGTTCGGCCTAACCCCTCAAACCATGTATGAAAAGCCTGAGAGCATCTGGATACTTAATTCCTCTCCAAAAGTATACACAAGTCCCCCTGTTGAACCAAGCAGTGGGTTCAGAGATGTCTTTCCAAGTAGGCTAAATATTCCTCTCTCCCTCAAGAGGTGCAGGAAACCATGAAGAACTGGGTATCCTTGTGTTTGCACATCTGCAGAAACAGGATTAAAGGGGACTATGGAATTCATCTGCCCTGCAATGAGAGCAGGTTTCAGCTAGCTCATCTCATTAAAAGCAGGGATGAACTGTCCCACCATGGCATAGCTAGTACTCAGAAAGCTAGTTTTTACCACTTGCTCTGAGCTGAAAGTGCAACAACTGTCAAGGAGGGAAGACAAACCTTCATCTAAATTTCGTCAGAGCAGAGTCCTATAAAATCTTCCATGATCCATCTCTGGCTGAACTAGGGTCTTTCCATAAGCTATGGGAACAACAGAATAAAGGACAATCTGAACATATAAGTACAAGTTCCAACAGCAAGCAGTCACATTCCCTGTCATATCATAACGTGATAAGATGTTCATGAAACCAGATTGCTCATGTAATTCCAGCATCATGGAAGCTTGCAGTGCTTCAGATGGCGGGTGGTTGTCTGTTCCCTGGAAGCATGGAACAGCATCCTGTGCTCAAGCCAACTCATGGAGAGAATGGAAGACTTGATATTTCTTCACTATACCAGAAAAAAATCTGAAACAGTGAAAAGAAGCATATTATGCATAGCATAGCATAGCATAATATGGTTTATTTTCTTTTATTAACATGGGCACTTTGATGAGGTGAACTTCATCTTAGACCTGTGCTGGTTTTTAATTACAGCAGCACAAAGAAAAAACTTCGCAAACATCTGTTTGTGTTTGTACATGTTATGAAGCAATTCTTTGAAAAAGAAATCTGTAGAAGAATTTGCTACCCAGGCTGAGGCTTCATTTGCCAAATTCTATCGGGGATCTAATCCTATAGCTGTGTAATAAATCCTGAAAATTATGTTTATACTGGAAATGCTGACAGAACTTTCACAATAATTACAGCGTGTTACTATAAATACGCATGTCTGTGCAACATATACATGTAACATATCCACATACATATGCTGCATGCAGTGTTTTTATTAGTCATGAGGCATTTCATGTCTGACATTTTTTCAGAAGTAGAGATGTTGCAGCCCTGAACACATTTTAACAACAAAGACAATAATAAAATTACTGCTGTATTTATTGTGACAGCTTCACACAGCTGTCATCTTTAATGATGATGTATTGATACAATACACTGCAAGAATAAGCAACTGGCCAATGTATGTTGCAGAAGATAAAAGTACACCAGTAGGAGTTTTTCTTTAATTAAATGAGAAGAAAATAAACGTGCAGGTGACAGATCTCCATTACACTTTTTCTAGCATCAAGCAGCAATCTTTCTAACACAGATTTTAATAGCCTTGAAGCTTTCTATAAATTCAGAGAAACCAAAGAGAAAAAAAAATATTTAGAAAGAAAGGAGCATCCACCCAGGTGCTCCTACACACACTATGCCTGCTCTGTATGAAAAGAAGGCAATAGCTCCATTACTGTATGATGCACAATCCCTGAAGGGTATTGCCACTGATGTCAATCAAAACAAGTTTTTCCCAAACACATTTACTACGAAAACCATGTCTTTTTATAAAGGGACACTGTCAAGGCTTGTTAGGAGTAAACACGGCAAGACTGCTCCCCTTTACATTCGACATCAGAAGGACGCACATTTAGCTGTTTCTCAGGCTCAGCCTCTCCAGTGGGCAGAATGCTGGAATATGTGGAAACAGAAAAGCCTGATGTAGGGTTGGACTGAGTCAGTGAAACATAAAGAGACCACACAGGATAAGGAATCCACAATTAGTGAGTAGGCAAGCAAGGGGGCTTATCTGTGAAGTTTTCTGAATCTCAGAATCACAGAATCATCCAGGTTGGAAAAGACCTTCAAGATCATCAAGTCCAACCATCCACCCCACAACCCCTAACCGATAAACCAGTTTCTTTCATGAAGATGAAGACGTTTCATAAGATATACTAAATAATTCCATACACTGAAAATTTTAATTATTCCTTCTAACTAATATTCAGCTTACTGGGCTTATTTCTGTAGCTCTTGAAGGGCAGAGTTGATTCCAAATCAGCAGGATTTTTTTTATCTTGAGTTCTAGCAATAATCAGTGCTTAGTCTTAAAGACTAAATCCCCAGAGTCATGAGTTTCTAAGATAATCTCAGGCTTTATTACAGTAAAAAGTAGGATTTTTGTTGTCATGGTCAAAAATTAGCCTTAGAGTTTCCCCAGGGCTTTCTAATAAGAAGGCGAGTAAAAAGTAGCAGAAACCTTTTTGCAGTTTTAAGCAAAATAAAGACTTTTCTCATTTTTTTGAATAAGCAAACAAAACCATAACTCAGCAAAAACAGAAAAGAAAAATAGCACAAAGCCATGGGAAAAATGTTAAACCGAAGTAATTTTTAAACTATTCTACCTATAGAAAAACAAGAGAGATGAAAGTGACATTGCTGTGATAAGTAATGCTTGAACCATGAAACAGCTGAGCAGGATTTTTGATAACTCCAGACAGAATGAGACTACAGAAATATTGACTAATCAATTTCTTACAGAATCAACATGCTGCCTTAGATCACAACATGGTTATTTATAAGGTTTGACCCCTGAATATCATTCTTATTACCTATGCAGATACCTACAGATTTTTCTCTTACTGAGGTAACAGCAGTATTTCATTGAAAGTACAAGAAAAAGTATAATCATAAATCTACAATACATATAAAGGCAGAACAGAAAAAAAATCAATGTTATAAACCTAATGTTATATGTGTGTTCTCCCAAATTCATACTCCTGATTTTATAAAGAGGTCATGTCATCAATAACTACTATACTTCACCTTCAGAGACATCATTCCTCGTAAATGTTTTCCATACACTTTAAGTGTACTTACCCTGGAAGTATTCCAATACTTTATTCAATTACATATATAATGACGTATTTATGTAGAAAGGTGGCAACCTGTATTTACTTACATCTGCATTGATATTTTATCAGTAGATAAAGGCACTGTTGTGTTTGTAACAAATATTGATTCTGTATTTCTTGCAAAATAACCTTCAGATTTTTGCATCTCATCAATAGAATTAATAAATGGCAATTGTATTTGCTGGTTATAGTAAATATAGTACATTTCTATCCCAGCTATCCTATGAAAACCCTTACTTACAATAAAAGATAAACGCAGTCTGAGGTCTAGATATCTTCTATTTGTATTACAAAAAGTTATACCATGACTACATAAAAATATGGGACTAATGGGATATTTTTGCTTGACTTTGTTGTTTTGTTTCTTTTTACCCAGAAATTTGAAAATCCAAATAAAGAGTAAACACATAATCAGAACTGAAAACAATATGTGTAACTTCATAGACGTTAAAGATTCCATTACTGAACTTTGAATTGTCTCTGGGACAAAAGAGTCCAGTTTGCAGGAGGTATCCTTGAGGGAGACAGATCTGGAGAAATTACACCAAACAGTAAGGACAGTTAATTGCCCTAAGGAAAATAGACCAATATAATAATAGCCATTAGCGCAGAGCAACTACACTACTGGTTTGAGCTGAAGTGGCAATGCTGACATGGTCCGGTATTGTAGAAAACTACAAAAATTAGAAAGTTTCTGTTGTGGTTTGGGCCTAACCGACAACAAAGAACCACATGGCCACTTGGCTGACAACAAAGAACCATGGGGCTGCTCACTCACACACCCCCTCACTGTGGGATGGGGAGGACAAAACAACTAGAAGTTTGTGGGTCAAGACAAAGACAAGGAGGGTTCACTCACCAATTACAGTTATGGGCAAAACAGACTCAACTTGGGGAAAAAATATGAATTTAATTTGTCATTCATTAGAGGCAAACAAGACAAAAAAAACCCAACAGAGCTTAAATACTTTACCCCACCCTTCCCTCTTCCCAGGTCCAAATTACTTTGTTCTCTATTTCTCTACCTCCTTCCCCCCAGGAGCACAGGGGGACAAGGGACTGGGTTTAGAGTCAGTTGTCACATGTTTTTTTCTGCTGCTCCTTCCTCCTCCGGGAGAGAGATTCCTTACAGTCCTCCCCGGCCTCTCCATGGGGTCCCTGCCATGGGAGAGAGCCCTTCACGAATTTCTCTGATGTGAGTTCACCCCACGAGGTGCAGTCCTTCAGGAATAGACTGCTTCAGCACGGGCTGCCCACAGAGTCACGGGCGGCTTCGGGAACGGGCACCTCCCCTGGCGTGGGGTTCTCCATGGCTGCAGGTCCACGAGTGCTCTGCTGTGGTCCATCACGGGCTGCAGGTCTACAGCTCCTCCGTCGTGGTCCTCCATGGCTTGCACGGGGATAACCTGCTATCTCACCATGGGGTGCAGGGACCCTCTGCTCGGGCACCTCCTCCCCTCCTTGCTCACCGACCTGGGTATCTGATGCGGCACTTCACTCAACTCTTTGCTCTCCACCTCCCCCTCCGCTCCTGCTCAGCGCTCAGGTCTAATATCCCCTTCCTTTCCCCTTCTTTCATATGTTAATCACAGAGAAGCATCCATTCTCTCTGATAGCTGGCCTTGGCCAGAGGTGTGACAGCATTTTTTGGAGCCGGGAATGTGTGTGTGGGGGGTGAGTAGCTTTTTAGTTGCCTACAGGAGCCACCACTGGGGCCCTTCCCCCACTACCAAACCCAACCAGCACAGTTTCACATAGTCAATGGGGGATTGGGAAGAATTAGAGGTAAGAGAATTCTTTAAACTTAATCCCATAATATTTCTAAAAGAAATTATTTAAAACACAGGTTGTATCTATGTTGTTACATAAAACAGTGTCAGGCAATGAACTTCAGCACTGGACGGGACCACTAGTCTTCTGTAATGCATAATTGTTACCATACTCCCTGACAGGGTTTCTGCTTGTCCCAGTTAAAGTTCTCCAAGACAATGCCTGGGCATGGTTCGGGGTATAACATGTGCCAGGACCATTCCCAAAAGGCCACTTGGAGAAGAATGGAGTGGTTTGGGTGTCCCCCACCCTACACACTCTAACTTTGCAGCAGCCAGCCCTGTACCCTGAAACTCTCCTCATGCCACAAACCACTCTATGCAACCCTCAGCTTCATGCTAAGAAAACAACACTCTGTTAGATAACAGTTTTCATGTTATCTTGGACCCTACAAGCAAAAACAAACAAACAAACAAAAACCCCCACAAACAATAATTTGAAAGCCCAGAAGTTATAAGGGTGCCTTAGGGCTCCCAGGGCCAGAGGACACCCTTAGGATTCTCAGGCCCTAAGAATATGCAGTGTGAATGCAGTGAACTTATCCCATTCTGGCACAGACAGTGGTCACTGGCCTTATTTTATTTATCAGTATAAACACACCAATGACACTTTCACTGGTATCCGTGATGCATGCTCAGGACACACACAGTACCAAAGATACAGCTAGACATTTTATTCTTGTATTTGCAACTGTGCAATTGCATCGGTAGCCAATTCGATAACACAAATCATCAATATTTTGTGGGAGAAATTTGACAAACTATGGATTAAATGCAAAACGACGTTCTGAGGCTTTTAGTAAGCTTTTAGTAAGAATCCCACAAAGTTGAAGTTGTTATCACCTGAGGTCCCTGGCAGCTGACAGATATAAGGCCATCTATTCAAGACAGCATGGCAATAAAATCAGTGCACAGACTCAGTGGTGGCTGTATGTTCACCTGAGGCTATACGGCCTGCTGTGTTATGGTGCATAAGATTTCCAATTCCAGTAGCCACTAGCACATCAAAAAATCATATGGCTAGCAAAAAATTCAGTCCTCTTTAATTCCTCAGCTCAAAAGAAGAAGAAATCTGTTCCTAGCTGGTTCAGTTAGGGGAAAGGAAGCAAAAGCTCAAAACAAGAACTCATGGAGAACAGGAAGCAAAGTAACACTGCTGAATCTATTGCAAATTTCCTTAACCACTTAGCCACAGCATCTCATCTCATTTCAACACAGTACCAAGCTGTTTTCAGCATCAGAAATGCAGGACAACTGGCACCGTGGGTCTTCTTCTGTGCTGTAACAAAGGATATTGATGTGTAAAAAGAAAATAGGTACTGTTGAGAAAATATTCACATTGCCTAACTTTAAAAGTATGTTTTCTGACTTCTGTATTCTAGAAATTTATATAAACTATCTGGAATATCCAGGGTCCTGAGACAGTTCTCTACAAGAAGGCAAAATATTTCCTTTCAGCATCATCTGAGATTAGCAGGCAGCTTCACCTGCAGCCTGCAAAACTACAGGAACAGAACTCTCTTATCATTAACAGAATATGTTGTGGCAACAATTAATACAGCAGCAGAATTTATGCATTTTTCAGCTAATTCCTGAACAACAAAAGAATAGGGAGTTATCTAACAAGAGCTAGCGATTTTTATATCTATTTCAGGATCAGGGCAAGAGCGTCCACTGCTCATAAACTTTCCTGCCACTGTTACTTCTGGCTTTTGGTGTTATCTCCCCCAAGTTCTGTAGCTCTGACATCTGTTCTGTTATGTTCCTCTTCCTGCCCTCGTTTCTGCCTTTGTACACCTGCTGACCCTGCATCACTGCATGCACCTTCTCACTAAGCTGATTCCTAATTTTGCTCCTTGACTTATTCTCTCACAACCTTTCTTTTCTTTTCTTCCCTTTACCTATTTCATGTGTCCTAGGGCACTGTGGGCCCTTTGTTTAGAGAGTCTCAGGCTCAGAAATGCTGGGTGGCTGCAAGATGGGGATGATCCAGGGACAATCCTGGCATTCATCAGGTGTGCTTGCTAAGGGGAGACAGAAACCTCAGCTGACATGGTTGTCAGGTTCAGAATATCTTTAAACATCATCAACAAGCCAAAGTATTTCAATGGCTTATAATTAGGGACAGAGACAGCATAAGGCACAGTTCTGGTGCTTTCAGCTCACAGCAAAGGCAGTGTTTTCCAGCACCAAGGATTTCTCAGTTCAAAGACTGCAGGAACTGCTTTAACATGGGTGTTGGAGTGAGGGACAGAGCCAGTCTCACTGCGAAAGTGGGCGACGTTCTCCATCTCCTTGACATGTGTCACACGGCAGCAGTGCAGCAGGCTCCTCGGAGCTGAAATCCAGGATGGGCAGGAGCACCCAAAACTGTTCTCCACCCCCTCTGATGCACACTACCTCCAGCTCCTATCTGTTGGGGTGCCTGATCCCCTGCAGCTGTTTAGGGAATCAAGCCTGTGCCCTACTCACTATCTCACTCTATCCCAATGACCCAGTCTCTCCTCCACAGACTGGTAAGAGACCACAACATGAAGGTTAATGAAGGTGAAAAAGACTGCTAACGTTTGCTAACACTACTTGCTCCATCTTCCTCCTCTCATAAAAAGCCACTATACTCCAGTAATGTTTGTATAATAGTGGGTTCACAAATAACACATATTTTAAAAAACATTTTCCATCTTAAGGCAAAATATGTAAATTTTTGTGTAAGATGCTAATATTTTGAGGAAATAATATAGGGATGCATAATGTATAACTCCAACACCTCTCTGGGTAACTTGTTCCAGTGCTCAGTCATCTTTACAGAAAATAGGTGTTTCCTGAGCCTCTGTGTTTCAGCTTGTGCCCATTGCCTCTGGTCTTGTCAATTAAAGAGGATGTAAATGTCTGCAGTAAACCAAGCAGATGGAAGCTAATTTATGGACTTTGTTCTAGTGACCAAATGAACTGTGTAGCACAGGACAGTTCCTGGCAAAATCTTCAGTTCATGTTGGGGAAAGAAAGCCACCAGCCTTGCAGTTCATGCTGAAACATCCTCAGCACTGTCAGCCACTTGTGTTCAGGGTTTGGCATTGGACATCTTTAGTTACAAATGTGTGAAATATTACCTCTAGTCAATTCAACAAGTGATGTTCCTCCAGAATTAACCTTCATACCCACACACCTTAGCCGGAATTACCACCAAAAAAACTTTAAAATTGGGTAGTGTGTAAAACCTGCAGCTTTTAACTCTCTTTAACCTTTGCTGCTCTTCTTTAAATTGCTGCTACAGATATTCCATTTCCCTCCAAAACATTACTAGCTTTTGGTTTTGTTTTGGTCTTACTGTTATTTTTATTTGTTTCTTCTTGCTCAAATGATGGAAAATAATAGCTGTGTCACAGTGATGTAACAATAAATCTAGGAACCCACCCTGGTGCTCTCATGGCCATATCACAGTGGGCAGTCACCAGCTCCTGGCACCAGCCCTTGGGATGCCGTGGCCATGTCACCAAGGGCAGAATGTTGGTGGTGCCCACAATGAGCACAAAAAGTCCTGCACCAGCCCAGTCTGGCAGTGAACGAGGCAGGTGAACAAGGGTTGAGAGGAGAGGTGAGGGAAGAGAGGAGAGGGCAGCAGCTGCCCATGGCAGTGGAGGATGGCTGCTCCTCCATTGCTTTTCTTTGTGTTGCAGATGGACATGCAGACAGGGATGTGACCAGACCACGGCACACTCCTCTCTTATCCCTCAGCTGTAGAGTCATCAATACTCTACAGGACAGATAAGATATCACCCCATCATGGTCATACAGGGATTCTGGAAGCTCCCTACAACCATGGGCAAAGACAGCTCCATACTGCTTCTTTTTTTTTCCACTTACGTGGCCAAGGGCTGGGCCCCACATGAGCTCCTGGCACCAGCCTTAGCAATGTAGTGGCCATGTCACAGTGGGCATAACATTGGTGGTGGCTCTGTTACAGTGGGCTTTGTCACATGATTGGCCCAGGATGGGTATCTCCTGGCTCTTCAGGAGACATGGGATGGACAGTCCTAGTGTGAGGCTGGGAGAGCGCTGGGCAGTGAGGAAGGGGATGCCCATGGCGACAGTGGGTGGCTACACCTTTTTTTTGATTCTTCTATCTTTGACAGCCACAGTCCAGGACAGAAACACATCTTGATCATGGCACACTCCAGTTGTCTCCCTCCTCCACCACTCAGCTGGAGAATGTTGCAACTTTTACATGGACATTGACTTTAGGAAACACACAAACTCCATTCTATACCACATCACGGTTCTTCAAGTGACAGGAAGGTCCCCACAGCTGTGGATGAAGGGACCTCCACACCACTCTGTCATGGTCCTGGAGGCAGCTGGAAGGTCACCAGAGCTATGGACAAAGGAAGATCCACACTACCCTTCTTTTCTATGTGAAACTTCTCTGTGTCTAACCTCCTTACAAACATGCAAGGGGAAACTGGAGATCACCTTGTGAAAAAGAGAAGTCCTGGACTTCATCAGCATTATTTGTGTCTAATAAAAATTTGTAATGAGAGCCTCTATGAACTATATATTAGCATTAAAATATCTGTCTTCGCTATATCCTGCTGATTTCCTAGATGTTTGTTCTCCCAGTGAGAGCAATGACAATTTATTAATATCCATTGACAATGTATTCATATCCATTGTTCAGCCCTGAGGACATATTTGTATTTCCCAGGACGGAATGTATCTATATAAATACAGGTGTATGTGAGTATATATATAGATAAACATACGCATATATAAGCTAGGTGCATCTTATACGTATAAAGTGAAAGTCACTATATGGAAACAACATTAGATTTTGAAAGCAACTCACCTAACAACTATGAAATGATAGTCCCTGGAGCCTTGTCCCACTGTGTAGGTGGATCCGTTAGCTGAAGGCATATGCTGAAGGAGAAAGACTCCATAGTCTGTAGCAGTGGAGATCACTTGTGCCCGTTTGTTGAAAGAAAAGCTTTCTTTTTCTTTTACTCTTTAATTTTTACTTTATTGATTTTTTGCTTTTTCTATTTGATGACTATTGATTGTACTCATGCAGTGTGGCACTCATACTGGCTGCTTTATTTCTCCCTTTCTTGTTTATTCATTGTGGTAATTTACTTGGGGATATGAAAACTGCTGAGTGTCACAGAAACACAGGATCACTGGAGCTGGAAGGGACTTCTTGAGATCATCTAGCCCCTGTTCAAGGTAGGTTCAAATACAACAGATTGTTAAGGGCCATGTCCAGATACATTTTGAGTATCTCCAAGGATGGAGACTACATAGCCTCTCTGGACAACTAGTTTGACCACCTTCAAAGAAAATACAAAATAAAAACAGTATATTTAAACAGAATCGACTGTATTTAATTTGTACCCAGTGCTTTTTGTCCTGTCACTGGATATCACTGAGAAGAGTCAGACTCTGCCTTCTTTACTCCCCCCATAAGATTTTTATAGACATTGATAATATACCCCTGAGCCTTTTCTTCTCCAGGATTAATAGTCACAGTGCTCTCAGTATGTCCTCATACAGTTAGATAATCCAAGCATTTAATCATCTTTGTGCTGAGCATACTCCAGTATCTCTATGTCTCTTTTGTACTGGGTATCCAAGCACTGGACACAGCACCTAGATGTGTCTCACCAGTGCTGAGCAGAGGTAAGCATTCAACATCCTTGTAATGTTCTTAGTAATATTGCCAAGGCCACAATGCGGCCTTCTTTGCTGTGAGGTTACATTGCTGCTCAGGCCAACCGTTTGTGGACCAGGATCCCCAGGGCCTCATCTTCAAAGAAGTCTTCCATCTCATTGGCCCCTAGCATGTATTGGTGCCTGCAGCTATTTCTCAAAGTGGTTTTGCATTTCTCTATGTTGAACTTCTTGAGGTTCTTGTTGACTTGTTTCTCCAACCTGTTGAGGTTTGTCTGAATGGTAACACAGTCAGAACCCTCAAAAGTCAAGATAAACAACATCCACTGCTCACCCCTTGTCCTCCACGCTAGACATTTCATGGTAGAAGTCTATCAGGTTGATCCAGCTTGATTTTCCCATCATAAATATACACCGAGTACATCAAATCACCTTCTTGTCTTTCGTGCTTCTGGAAATGGTTCCTGGCATTAGTTGCTTCATGAGTTTCCCACAAATTGAGATAAGGCTTTTAGTTTCCTAGATCCCTCTTCTTGCCCTTCTTGAAGGTTGAAGTGACATCTGCCTTCTTCACTTCTCAGGAATCTCCCCAAATTGCCATGACCTTTCAAACAAAATGCAGAGTGACAAGCCCGCAGTTAGTTCCCTCTGCACTCACAGGTGCATCCCATCAGGGCACATGGATTTATATATGTTCAGTTAGTTTAAATCTTCCCTAACCTGATCCTCTTTCACCCGGGGGCAAGTCTTTCTTTTGCCAGACTTTCCCACATCTCCAGGACCTGAGATTCATGTAGTCCAACTTACTAGTGAAGATGGAAGTGAAGAAGGCATTGAGTACCTTGGCCTTCGGGTGTCCTTTGTCACCAAGTCCCCAGTCCTACGCAGCAGTAGGCCCACATTTTTCCTAGTCTTCCTTTTGTTAGTAGACTTGATGAAGCCTTTCTTGTCATCCTACATGTCCCTTGCCAGATTCAACCTCTGGTAGACTTTGGCTTTCCGAACCCCACCCCTGCATACTCAGACAATGTCTCTTTATTCCTCCTGGGCCATATTTCTCTTGGGAAAGCACTGTTCCGGTGTCTACCTCCTGTTTACTCTCTTTTTTATGTTTAAATTTAGGGAGGAGCTCCTTGCTCATCCATGCAGGTCTCCTGCCACCTTTGCCACTCATCAGGATGGATGAATCTTTAGCATGGTGAAAGTGAACCTTGAAAAACAGCTAGCTCTTCTGTACCCCTCTTTGCATCAGGGCTGTTACCTGTGGGACTGAGAATCTGCTGATGTACGGGCTGGATGAGCAGACAGCAAGGTGGATTGAACACTGGCTGAAAGGCTGGGCCCAGAGGATGGTGATCAGCCAGTGACTAGAGGTGTACCCCTGGGATCAATACTGGGTCCAGCCTTTTTCAACATCTTTATTCATAATCTGCACCTAATCGTTTGTCTTGTTTTCCCCCTCTTCACCTCCCCCATCATTCCTGGTTTACAGCCCTCCACACTAGCTTGCCCAGCCCGTGGGCAAAGACAGTTTTGCCGTCCTGTCCAGCTGGATCCCACCTCTCCCTGCCAGCCCTCCATCCCCAGAGACCGTCCCACAGTCTCAGCAGCTGAATCCCGTCGTCGCCACCCCGTCTGTGCACCAGGATGTCGACCGGCAGGATTCCTCCACTCCTTCCCCAGCCCTCCCTCTCGCCAGCAAGACCGAGGGGACCCCCCCGGGATCTCCCGCCCTCAGGCCTCGCACCAGTCCCTGGCGCCGGTGACTGCGGCGGCGGGGCCGAGCTGGTCCTGCGGGGCTGAGGGGGCCGCCGGCTCCCTCTCCTGGCCCTGCGGCGGAACGGCGGCCAGGGCGGCCGGCGAGGACACGGCAACGGGACGGGGACCTGATGGTGCAGAACGACAAGAACAAAAAAAAAACAAAACAAACAAAACCCGAGGAATTCCTACATCCTGTTAATTCCCGGGTTCCCTTCCGGCTGTCTCACCAAAGAACAGCGCGTTTTCTTTCCACGTGTTAATTCAACATAGATACATTTAGTGTTGAATGTGTGCTCATTCTTGAAGGGAAAATCAAAATCTGCTGAGTTAGGCACTCAGAGCAAGTAGAAAATTGAGTTCAAAACTTCTCATGAGGAAGAAAAAAATTATTCCTTGTCTCATGTTTTCTTGATACGTGCGATAAATGCTCAGCTCCAATGGGAACATGAGCAGCTCCTGCATTTAAAAGGCTGACCCTGGTCTGTTTACGACTGGCCTGAAATTATAACCTGCTTCTATATCACAAGTGGGGAGAAGTAATATTCAGTCTTAAGGAATTGTCAGAGGTAAAGAGAGGAATGGCAATTCGGGGGGGGGGGGGGGGGGGGGGAAACAACCTCTAAATTATCTAAATTTTTCTTTTTTTTTTCTTTTTTTTAATCAAACCATTGAAAGATATAGAGAATCCAATTGTGACAGAACTTTGGAAACTCTCAGAAAAAATGGCAGCAATTTTCTTCCCCAGCTCTAGTGTAACTGTGTGTGACTGAGTAGCAGATAGGTGAACATTATTTGGTGCATTGAGCCCATGATCTTTATGAAATTTATGCAAACAAGAAGAGTAATAGTGAATTTATGACAAAAGATTAGGTGTGTGTCCACAGGGAAAACTCAAGAAAGATTCACTTCTTTTAGTGGATTAGCAAAACCTCATTAAGCTCCTTTGAGCATCTCCTTATTCAGTATTAAATTGTCTTTACACTTACACTAAAAGTGCATTTTAACACTCTAAATTTACACTTTTAGTTAATTTGGATTGATTTTCCTCAGTGTCCCTGTTTAGGACAGTCCCAATCAATTGGATTTTAGGCAATTTACAGCAGCACAAAAGAGCTGTTAAACATATTAAGATTCATCCCCTCAATCCAGGATCAAGGTCATTACTGCCACAAAGGAGGAACCTTTCCTGCACTGCCTGCATCTGCATGTTAGATCCTGTCTAGAGACACACACAGACTTGAACGCAGGCTTTCTCTTGGCTGTGTAAGTCCTTAGACTGCCACATGAAAGGTAAGTGACATGACTGTTGATGTTAGTCACTGTCCTGAAATTCTTTGGAAAAATATGGGAAAATGCAGTTCAAAATTAAGACATCTAGATACAGAACTCCATAGGGATACACACTATGCTGGTACTGACTGCCTGAGCCTCTGCTGTAGCTGCTGGCACCTCCACAGAGTTTGAACCTCTGGGGACTCAGTCCAGCTGCTTGAACACAGGGTGTGTCTCACAAGGTAGTCAATTTTGCAACTTATTCTGTATATCCACATGAGAACAACAGATATGACTGACACATGCTGGATGAACAAACAATATGAGAGCATCGCAGATGGAACTAGATACCCATGTTTAGGTGAATAAAATGTACCCTAAGTCTTCTACGCTAGAAATAGCTGCTCATTGCTTCACTTCTATTGACCACAGTGGGATGTTACACACATTCTGTGACTCCAGACAAATATGTTTACAGGCCTTAATATTGAATGTAGTCATAAACCTAAAATTAGTGCTGTTTTTATTCCTGGTCTAAGTCAGATATTTCTTATCTGTTCATCTGAATTTCATGTATAGTAGAGTTTTAGGTAAGACAAAAGGCACCCATGTCCCCTGAACTTGTGTGAACAAGTAAGGATATGGCAGTCTCCATCGTGGGGAAGAATCTTATTAATTTTATGTGTGCAGAGCTAAGGAATTTGTGAACCTATTCCAAACATAAACTAATTTTAGGCATTAAAATCCCAGTATGGATGGGGTTGCAGTAGGCTGGCTCGTCTCTACTGTATCTTTCAGACTGACACACAGGACATAGAACTGCATATAAGTCCCCGCTCCAACATTCAGTTTGCCATTGCTAGAATTTTGGGGATGAATAGGGGATTCTAAGTGCTTCTAAGCACAAAAAGAGATTGTTGAGTGATTTTTTTTTTACTGGCCTGTTGCTCAGTTACACCCTTATGTCCAACATAAGCAAATTCCTACACGGACAATACCTGTGAGACAAAAGCCAAAATAGATTTTCTGAAAGGTCTTCTCTTCTTGTGAGTTCCTATTGGCTTTTCAAATAGTTCAGCCTTTTCTTCAGAGACAAAAACAGCTATGCATCTCCTCAGATGGTTTTGGGAACAGCTTACAACAGTGGAAACCTAAAAGAAGATGTGGGGGAACTTTCCTCTTGTATCTTCCAACACTGCCTTGATTTTGTGACAAGCTGTGAAACACAAAAGTGCTGCTATTTTTCTGGTCTGGGGGAAAAAATAACTAAAAGCAAGAAAAAGTCCCTTTTCCTGAGTTGACCTTGCTGCTGTGAGTGGTTGGAAGGGGCAGGCTGGGGAGGGGGGGGAAGCGGGGGGAACAGTAGGTGGCGCACAGCCTTGAAGCATCCAGTTCCAGCCCAGCACTGGGGGCTCCACCCAGGATGCCTTCCTAGGAAGCTATATGCTGGACAAATCTGCCAGCATCCTAGCTCCCAACAGTTGCAGTCATTGGCTTCCATCCCACAAGCTTTTCCTTGCAGGCAGACTTTCACTGGAGCTCCTGGAGCTGCTGAACAAATGGCGCTCACATAGATCAGGTTTCAAAATTAGGGTCTGATTTTAAATGCAATGTCAAAAACTGGGACTGATAAACAGTGGCAGAGCATGGAAGGAGGCAAACCACGGGTAATCTATGTGAGAAGCTCAGCAGCCATGATGACAGCTGGGAATGGGAACCCTGGAGTTCTAATGTGAACATTCAGAGTGGCTCTCCTGACCTCGAACAAGCCACACATGGCTTGTTCTTTCAGGTGTTGAGCTCTTCCTGCAACACTGCTGAATAGATTAACATGGATGAGTGGAAGCTGGGAATGTTATTCCATTTTCATGAAGCACTCTGTTACCTATGGGAACCAATTCCCTGCCTCAGTTTCTCTGTGTATGAAAGAAGATGCCTCATGAAATAAAACCAGGACTGAAGAGCAAAGTATTGCAATGCTCCCTCACATAATAAGACACTTCAGTAGCGACACTGCCCTTGTCTGGGACTCTTACATTTTCTTTTCCTTGCTCTCCTTGTAACATTGCAGACCCTTGGGAAAGTCTCCAAGCCAGAAGCAGAGAATTCTGGTGATGCAGAAAGGAAGAAAAGTGGCTAAAAACAGTCTAGCAAACACTGTCTTGGAAAAGTATTTACAAAAAGCACTGATTTAAAATAAGTAGTGTCCAGTATGTTTTATGAGATTAAATATTCTTGATAAATGCAACCACTGGACAGATATGATTGTGCCAGCTCAGATGAAGCAAAATCATCTGTTGGTTAGAAACTCAGATAACAACCTTCAGCTGGGCAGCTAAAAGAACGCTCATTTGTCAAGGATGAACCAAGGACTTTTCATTACTCACCTTTTTCTTTTTTCTTTGTATTTTTCTTTTTAAATTATTTTTCCTTTTTTTTTCTTTTTCTTTTTCTTTTCTTTTTCTTTTTCTTTTTCTTTTTCTTTTTCTTTTTCTTTTTTCTTCTTCATTTTCTCTTTCCTTTTCCCTTTTTTCCCTTCTCTTTATCTTTTTTTCCCCTCTTTTTTTTTTTTTTTTCTTTTTTTTTTCTTTTTTTTAAGAAATAGAATTAGGAAAAATGTGACAGTAGGGACAGTTCACTTTACCTGACTATCTGGAGCATGGTTGCCTGAATGCTTCTACTTGAGTCCTAGAGCAGACTGCTATGGGAGTAGACTTTTGACAGGGAAATACCTGTTCTTGGACATTGCATCATCTATGCAATTTTTTCATAGGCGGTGCTTTAAAAAAAAAAAAACACAACAAAAACCAAGAACAAAACAAAAATAGTGTTTTCTGTTTTATTGAAGAAGTTGCAGACATCTTAGGAGACACTAAGAAGACCCAGTTAAGAACCAATTTTCTTAGCATCCTCAGCTCATTTCAAATTGCCAGTGTTAGTGCATCCTTCCTCACCTCACCCCCTCCTAGACATAAGACTGAAAACCAGATTTACTTCACACATAATTTCCCACAGTACATCCAACTCTTTGGTACACTTTCTGCCACCAGATTATAGGATTCTGTTTGATCCATCTTGGTTGTTTTTCTTGTTTCTTTGTCTTCATGTGGGATAAGTGTCTTCATCACACTGGGTATCTGAAGTGGAAGCTGACTTCCAGAGCATTCCATAAACCAGGGAATAGAAATCTGGGCTCAGACTGCAATCCAAGAAGGACTCTTTAAGGGTACAGATTTTCCCATTGTCTTAATCTGTAACACTATACAGCAGCCACACACCACAAGCACAACCAGATCCCAGGTTTTAAGATCACATCTGTTAGGGTGACTTGCTGAGCTAGAGATCAAAGTATTTGACATTTTATAGGTTATTAGAGTATCTAGAGGTAGAAGCTGTTTGCAAATAGTTAAAATATATATATATACATATAATTGACGATGCTTTCATTAGAGAGAGAAAAAAAACAGAGAGAAGCTGCTATCAGTGCCAATCAGCATTGGAGACTGAAATCTTGGGCAATTCTGAAGAGAGGAATTTGTTTTCAATCTTTTCCTTCTAGCAGTATTATAGAGACAGAAATCCAGGTCCCTGATTAACCCCTGAGTAAAGAATAACCTTCACCTAGAGAGCTCTGCTTTCAAAAGAGTTGGCCCCTGTAACCAGAGCCTGTTCAATTATTCTTCTTCAAAGAGAGCAGGCAACCAAGAATGTCAGCTTCATAAAAAGAGCTATAATTTTGAAACAACTTCCTGTTTGTCGATTTATTTTTTTGATCTTATGGTGTAAATGGGAGTAAATGGCACAAAGGTGATTTTTTCCTTTTTTTTTTTTTTTACTTCCCTGTTATCTTTTGCAAATTGCATAGGTTTACAAATGAAGATTGTTTTCTGTCTTTGTTTATAGGTTAAAAGTGAACAGACTCTCTGTACATGTGTGGTTATCAAATATCTGATGAATTTAAGTGAGCCAGATAACATATTACTATCTTCTTGTCCAAAATCAAATAATGAACCTCATTTAAAAAAAAAAAAAAAGAAAAGAAAACAAACAAAAAAACCCAAACCTAACTCAAAATCACACACCAGCTTCTATTCAGAAGACACATATCTGAAACTCGGTTTATACATGAAGTATCTCCCTGGAAGAAGTCAGCCTGTCAAAATCTCCCTTTCTTGGCAAGGTCCCAGAAGGAGATTATTTTCACAAAGATGAAAAGAGTGTTAAATGCTAACATTCTTCCAGATTGGATGCGCATTCCTCCTTATACATATTTTTGTTATTAAACATATGCATTTTTGGTACATTTAGGGAAGTGTTTCTGTGTTTCCTCCTCTACTGTGTGATAATATGGCACTGATTTCCTATCTAATTTGAAACAGTTTAAAATACCTGGTGAAATGCAGTAGCTTTCTGTTCTTCCAGCTTTTATTTTTTCTTCTGTGTATTTTAATGTAGAGCAAGGAGTTGGCTGGGGTTATTTACTTTTTGTTCTTTTTCTGTTTTAGAATAAGAAGACATAGGCTTTGACCTTCTGTTCCCGCCTGCCTTACCATCACTAAGCTTTTCTGATCAGTGTCCCAAATTACATGGCATAAAGAAATGTTTTCATTTAAACTCTCATGTTTTACAGTCTGAGAGTCAGTTCTTGGAGGACAATAAAAACGCTGATTAAATGATACGCTGGTTCCTCTCAAACATTCCTCCAGTATTTTGAAGCCGGAAGATACATGTACTCGGTTCTCTTTGTCACAGTCCCTTATATTTCACAGTGCTATATGTCTGGCTTAGAGAGGCCAAAATTAGTGTTTGCCCATGATCTCAAAACAAAAGCAGCAACACCAACAAAAATGGAAGGGAAAAACAAGAAAAACAAATCTATAATCTTCTCCCAAAATACATGTTCTGTGTAACCACAGGTCAAATGAGTAGGCAAATGGTAACTGCATGGACAGACACTTTTACAAATATTCCTGTAAAGCTAATGCATGCTCTTTGGGGTATACAAGAACTGTGCAATACAGGCAGGCTTAATCTCAGAGGCTGAAAAGCTGCAGCCTGATAACCTTCAACATACTCAGATGGGACCAGATGCAGGTAACGCACAGATATCAGATGCTACTCCTACCTCATTAGGAGACTGGACCTTCATCTCATCTTTTAAACTGTTTTTTTGCTTTCTAGCAGTGTACCCTTTCTCAAATGCTTATGCTTCCTAGGGAACTAGCTTATTTTATTCAGCTTGTATCTTCATGTGTGTTTTCCTAATGCCTTTTTTCCTACATATTTATTGCCATTTTAAATACAGTAATCTTCATAAAATAGTGAGACACAGTGAGACACATAAAATTTTCACAGATCACAAATACTAGGCTACAGAAATAGGTAGGTGGAACATGGTTTGGAAAAAAAAAATACATTAAGGAAATGGAAAAAAAAATTGTGAAGTCTTGCCTTTTGATCTCTGTCTAGAAAACCAGATATGTGCTTTGTTGTAAAAAACCTCCAACATTCAATTCCTAATCTGGGAAGGGAAACCTAGCCTCTACTATGGGAAAGCCTCCACTGCAGGAAAAGCTTCCACTGCAAGCAAAGCCTCCACCAAGGCAATCGTAGCTGACATCCCCTCAGGATCACTTCTACCGTGTGCAGCCTGCGAGTTTCCTTGGTAACTGCCATGCAGCAGACATGAGATTATGGCACATGACTGCTAAGCTGTATAGCTTTACCCAGAAAAATAAAGGAATCCAAGAACAGTGACCAGGACTGCAATCCACCTGCCAAGGCTGGTAACTGCTGATTTTCAATATGAGGCTCTAATGGACAATGGATTACTTCTGTGCAGTCACAAAGGATAATGAACTAAAACAAATTTGTTTTTTATAAGCTTATGTTAATTCCATAACAGCCTGTTTGTTTTTTTTCTGCTGGGAGGGGGGCAAATCACCACACCTCCAAAGAGCTTTTGCAACAAGTCAGCTATGACGCCTTATGATGCTTTCCTTGGACTGAACTAATATAGATGAACTACCACCTAGGGACCCTTTTTTAGAAAAAAAAGTGTTCCCTCTCCAGATTTCTGTGGTTATACAATATTGAAGGTGAGAACTTGAGAACGGCTGTAATAGCCCAGTCAAGTATCTACCAGGCTCACCAGCCTGTACCTGGCAGATCCTATAATAAATAATCTGGAGAATAATATAAGTACAAGGGATGCACATGATTCTTTGTGTTCAGGCACCCTTGACAGATTTGCCTGCCATGGACTCATCCATTTCTGAACATTAGCAAACCTCCAGTCTCATCCCCATCCTGCTGCAAGCAGTCCCACAGGTTACCTCTGCAATGGGTGAGGGAGTTTTTCCTTTTGTTTAATGTGAATCTGGGTCCTGTTGGTTTCCTTTGATGACTTTTTGATGACTGATCACAAAGAGAGTGACCAATTGTTCCCGTTCACCTTCTCCTTCCTACTAATGACTTTACAGCTCCTCTATCAGGTATTTCTCCAGTTATCCCAGTCTGAGGCTGGAGAGCACTAGATTCATTGTTTTACAGTGCACTTTTACATGCAGTTTGTCTGTGGTGATGTCAACTTGGTGCATGCATTTTCTTGTAGTTTTATTAGGCGAGACTGATTAGCTGTGCCCCCAAATATACAATTTAGCCTGCGGGCTTTGTAGTCTCCATATGAATTTGACCCGGGATATACAGGTCACAGGAAAGCTTAATGATTTGGGTATTTAGATGTTCTGAGAGAGCCTGACTTTGCTAATGCAGCAATAATTATTATACTTGGCTTCAATTTCATTCATATTAACTTGTATTGACTTCAAAGGTTCCGATTTAAATTCCACCTCCCCTGGTTGCTATCTTTCTGGGAATCTGCTGCATCCCCCCAGACCCTGCCAGGAGCCTGTAGCCCTGGGGCAGCCAGAGCACCCACCCGGAGCCATCTGGCCTCTGCCCGCAGTCTGCCGGGGCACCAGAGAGCTGAGGGACAGCTGCCCAAAACAAATGGCGACCTCTGTCATCTGGGCCATCAATTGTTCCAACATCTGGCAACTAGCTTTCTTATGAGAGCTGACATTCAGCTGCTTTAGACTGAGGATTTTAGGATCCATGAGCCAGAGTTGAAAATGGGAGAGATCTCAATTTTTTACATCTCCAGAATCTAAAATAGCTTTTTTTTTTTTTTTTTTTTTCAGTTGGTATATACTTCAAATGGCCTGCAGTGAATTGGAATAAAGAACTCAAAGCAAATAATCAAATGATCGCAGTGAGAGAATCCCTTAGACAAATTTTTGCTGGTCTTATCCCATTCCTACATTGAGGTAATACCTTACTGCAGCTGCAACAACTTATTTAAATTCTGTTACAGAGACTCTCCTAAACCTTAGTCATGCATTTAACCAAATACAGTTACTAGTATTATTGCAGTTGTCTCCACTGAGCTTAGGTGCTTGGCCATGTGAGCTCCTGTCCAACCTTATAAATGCACCCACGTGTACAATAACAGCTAGCTTCTCTGACTCCCTTTTCATAACTTTTCTCTCCACAAACCAAAACCACCAAAGATAAGATGTCAGAATGCCACTAAATTTGAACCATTTCAATGTGCTAAATGTACCTTTGGTTTTTCTTTAACTGCATTCATAAAACAATTAAAAAAAAATTCAAGAAGAATGAAAACCTTGAAATCTTGGCAAAGCTAATAGTGAACTCTTGAAAACTACAGAAAGGTATTGTATACATTTTTATTGTGTTACCTCAGTCTCACAGATGGCTACAAATATTTAACATACAATATTTAATTCAAGTTAAAAAAACCTGTCTTTAAAAGATTCCTTACTTAAGCTCCAGGCAGATTTGACATAAAACAGAAGGAAAAACAAACAAATAGCTAACAAATAAGCAACTAAAATAACCTTTCAAAATAAAGAAATAAAAGCTACCAACCATTGAAAAACAGAAATCCAAATAAAATATAAAGGTGACAAACATGTAGGTATAAAGAAACACAGTTATTAAAATGCCTAGGACCAAGTGTATTTTTTCAAATCTACTAACTACAATATCTAATGCAGACTTTACTAAGGTACAGTGGCTGCACTGATTTATCAAAACACCAAACCTTCAAATAGTTGACTCTAGAGGAAGGAAAAAAAAAATATAAGTGGCAATACTTATTCTTCTTTGTGTTGAGGTTTCATCTGGGCTCCCTGTGAAAAATGGAGATGGAAAACAATACCGTCGAGCTACACAGCCCCATTTCAAGCACCTCGCTGCCGCAGTCAATGACGGATTCTGAAATGGAGTTAGGCTTGTTTAGCATGCCTGCAGGGTCACACGGAGTGACCCGTTCCCCTCTGGTTTCATTTAAAACTCAGATTTCCTCCATGAAGATAACATGTTCCTCTGATATTTAGTTACTTCAACTCCAGAAAGATCTCATTTTTCATGGTGTAATTTTTAACCTTTGCTTAAGATGTCTTTTTTTAACATAAACTCTTTTAACCTGATATTTTTCCTCAAAGAACATGTGTTTGAAAGGAAAATGTTTGGTTATTGAAATATCTTAACAAATCAAAGTCCACTGTGGTTTTAGCTTGCTGGGTTATAAAAGGGTGTTAAGGCAATCACTGTGTTCTTACTTTTATTTCTTTTGATATTGTGTGCCATAAACATATAAATATTAATATAGATAAACTGATTTTGTGTATATTTATATTGAGAGATTTTGTACTGAAATAAATTGTGAGCTAGCACTTCTATGGATTTATTTTTAATTCAGAAACACATGCAATTCATGAAATATAGGCAAATAAAAAAAGATAATTTACAATATAACAGAAATATTCCTTAAAAATGCCAACAAAAAGCTCAGCCATCCTCTGAGCATGAAATAGCATTGCTTTTTTACTGAGGGCTTTCTGAGGGAGCCAGAAGAATATCTTGGCAGATCCTCCCTGGCATAAACTGGTATCAGGTGAGGTACAGCCTGGCACAGGGAGAAGACCTTGCTGAGTATATTCAGTTGCAAACATGCTGCTGTTTGTCTGAGAGCCATAAAGGCATATTGGATACAATATCTGTGCCAGTGCTTTCTGGTTATTATGCAGGGGAATGGCAAGTCACAGACCACCTCCCTACCCAAGTGCCCCTTTAAGAGGTCTGATTGGCATGTGAGGAATTCAAGGATTAGTGATGTAAACTGCAGCAAATCCAGAGTTTAAGGAGGGTAGAACCTATTTAAATATGTCACTGAGAACTTGGAATTGCATTTTTCTATTTCACTTTCCCCAGTATTTACTTCTTAAACCTCCTGACTTGTACTTTAAAGACTCTGTTTGCTCTCCCAGTTAGGGAAACAACTTCTCCCTTCATCGGTAGTTAGCATCCTCTCTTTGTCCATCCTTCTATGCCCTAGCTCTCAAACTGTTAATTTCTTTTTATTTTTAAGATGTGGAGACTATGGTGTGTTGTCTACATTGCAAAACAGATGTTTCAGGCAGTGTGCCTATCCCTGAGAAATAACAAACAATTCAGATTATCATTGCCTGCACAAACATAAAAATTTTCAAGCCAGGAAACACCCCTAAATCCCTCCCATCTGCAGAATCCCTCCCTGAGAAAAGTACAACTGAGGAAATCAGTGCAGCTACTCATCACCTCTGAGACCAAGGTTTCACACGAGGATTTTGCTGGTGGACAGCCAGTTTAAGAAGTTTCATCCCCTTTATTGCTCTCACCTGCTCATTCCTTTCTCTGTTTCCCCAGGTCTGGTGGGGGAAGCTTATCAGTCCTTCAGCAAGGCTAATTCATTCCTTGGTATCACTGCTGACAGCTGGAGTGATGCAGGTTAATAAACAAAGAAAAGCAACACTTGAGGAAGGGTGGGAGAGAGTACCTATTAGCTTAAATCATTTCACTGAACCAGTTTTGAATATGGTCACCCAGACAGTTAAATTGCCACATCAGAGTACCAACATGGGAGGGGGAAACTACTCTTAAACTAGCTTTGCAACTTGAAAAATTATAATGTGGAATTTCAGCCTGGTTTTTTGGGTGTGTAGAGTAATCTACATTCAGGAATCATGTTACACCTGACTGAAAGGCAACCGAATCTGTTGCACAAGGACTGCTTTTGGAAACATAAGATAACAAATTCTGATAGAATCTCTATGAAGATGCTGGGACTTGTGCAAGGGCTGATTCCTCACTTTCTGTCCTCAGGAACACCAAGACATGTCAGATTTTATATCCTACTTACACAGGCAGATCTGATCCTCCCAATCAAACCAGGTGACAGAAAATTAGGAAAAGTTTAAAGAGCAACAAGGACAACAAAAGGAGTACAAAAGCTCCCACAGAGGCAAGAACTAAATAAACAAGGTAACATCACTGTGGAAAGGGATCAATTCCAGAGGGGTAGGAGAAGGTTTATGAAATTATGAGTGGTGTTGAGACAGTATATAAGGATGGTTTGCTCACCATTTCATCACAGTATAAAATGAGAGGCTCACTAAAATGAGCAAGATGTAAGCTGAATGCAAACAAAAGGGAGTATTTTTTCCCACTGTGTGTAACTAAGGTGGGGAACTTGTTGCTATAGGATGTTATGGGTGCTCAAAGCTCAGCTGGATTTGGGGGAAGAATGAACACAGAAGATAAATTCATTAATGGAAACACCTAGAAAACAAACTTGGCATAGGAGGCCCCTGCAGTTCAACTAGGGGAGGTTGTTTGGGGAAATACCAGTGTGTGCCTCCACCATCCTCTTTAACTTCCCCAGGCAAGCATCTTGTCACTGCCAGAGATGGGCTACCAGGCTGGATGGGTTTGGACCCAATCCAGTGCATCTGGTTTGACATTCTGTAACACTAAAACTGTATAAATCTGGAGATGGCCTTGTGTACCTACATGTTGTTACGTTCCTACATGGGTAAGGAAGTAAAATGACCCTCCATTGTATCTACAAAATAGTGGTGTGGATCTGTGTCCACATTCCAAATTGGGAAGCAGAGAAGGGTGTTCCCTTAACCTTGGAGCCAACATAGATGGGAAGCAGTGAATTTGGAAGCCAGATTCTCATCCTTCCCCACACAGGAAGGATTTTTAGGGTGTAAGATAACAATCCAGGGCTCAGTTCTGCAACTGAGTGGGAGCAAAGAGCATTTGGTGACACACCAGTCAGTACATCCAAATAGCTAGTTGTTGTGGTGTGGTTGGTTCTCGCTAAAAACCCTCCAGTGCTTAAGCACTTGTGTTTACAAAATCCAGATCCTTTAAATCTTATTTGAAAAGATAATTTCTCATAAAGAATGTTTTGTGACCTAAAAACCTATGTATTTATAAATGTACAGAGACACTAAGCAACTTAGTCTATTGAGACTGGTCAAGTAATGAAGAAATGGATATATGCAGGTGTTTGACTAAAACTTCAGTTCAAACTCCTATAAAAGGAAGTTTAAGAAGAAAAGGCTTATGTTCATCTGTATTTTCCTTTAAATAATCTCATCATGTTTAATGTTGCACTATTACATATTTCTTATTTTGCATAAATACATGATGATTATAGCTCTATAACCTTGGCAACACAGTGTCCTCTTGAGACAGCCTGAAATAGAAGAGAAATGCAGATTTTACTACACAACTGCCCTTTTGGGAACAATATTTTATTATGTTTTATTTCCTTTCCATAAAATTAAAAGAAAATGAAGGTAATTGGATTCTACAAAAAACAATGATAAGCTGGTGGAGGGAATTCCAAAATCACCCTCAGGCACAGCCATACACACAGGCATAGGCAAAGACAGGCAAGAAGATGAGCGTGCGCTCATGAGCACCTTGAACCCAATCTTCTGTACCTAGAGGTTTGAGATTTCAAGCAGGAACTTGTATAAAAATGATTAATCGTATTACAATTTTGAGGCCAGAACTCAGACACAGGAAGCAACTGCTGTAGCCTACTACTGGATGGAAAATAACACATGGGGGAAAGGAAGAATTAGAAACGGAGGGTCCAGTTGTTCATTAGTTTTACACAGCCTGAGAATGTGGCCCAGGGAGTCTCTCAGGCTGACCACTAGGACCATTGTAAAAGCCATTAGGACTAGTCTGTGATGCCAGTGATAAGCTCAGCTTTCATTTAATAACACAAAATAAAGGCCTTTTTCATGGTGGAGATCGAATCTCAGTCAGCTTGCCTACTATTGAAAGAAAACAAAACCAAAAACCTTTCATATATACAGTCAGCTTGCTATTTTTTGACACTAAGTTGACTCTTGGACTATTATCCAAGGCAGACTGAAATGTCACTTCTTATAACCAAGCCAGCACTTACTTGTTCAGGGGAAGTGTTTTCTGTTTAGTGCCTCATCAGGAGTAGAATGAAAATGCTTCACAGAGCAATGGTACTATATACCCTAGACATGCAAATTATGAGTTTTGCCTATGTGAGGAGAAAAGGGCTAAGCCCTTTACTATAGCATGAAAAGGATAAAGCTAAAAAGATTGTTTGATGAATTCATGAAATAATCTCTGAAGCATCCTGCAGGAATAAACCTTTGCAACTAAGGAAGGATGTAGCTTCAGCTTTACTATTGAAGGGCTGGTGCTTTTATTCTCTGGCATGGAAAGTGAAAGAGTGCTTCATTAGCATGTGAGCCCATTAATCTTTCATTTGGCATACCAATTCCCATGTGACTTGAACATCTGCCTGGAAGGTACCTCTCTAATTAAAACAGATATGTTATTCTGGAATTAAAATAAATATCAAAATATATTTCTGTCTTTCAGCTAGCTTTCTTAATGCTACCTGTGCTGAAGGAATCATGGATGAGACTATTCAAGTCCCAAAGGTGCTAATATTTCATTAAGAAAACACACAGTAGTAGGGTAGGTAATTCAATACTTATCTATGGGATGTTTCTTGCAGGGTTATATTGCTGCTAGATCATGGGAACACCAGATAAGACTGGCAAAACACAGGCATCTTTAAATAATAAACTTCTGTTTAACACCATGCTCTTCAGCACAACAGTTCTTTCAGTGCTGTTAAAGCTAACACTTGTAGCCTAAAAAGTGGTGATTAAAAAGTTGCAGGAGGGTTTCCCTCTGCAGGCTAGCTTTGAACAGTAACAAATCAAATGTCCAGATTTTCACTGGAACTGGTTTGTCTCATCAAAGGACAAACCAGAAACCAATCACCATATCTCCCATGAATGAGTCCTGGCAACCTCAGTGGGCATTTTCTGTTTGAGCATAAATTTACTCAATGGTTGTCAGCTCTCTCTTTGCAATAACAGAGACTAACTGGAGCCCATATGAGACAGCAGCACTTGATGGAGATAAAAATGACATTGTCTCCTGTTTCCAGAGTGGCTTCTTGCATGCACAAGTTTTTGTGAAAATTGCTGTTCTTTATTACAGTTTTATTACAGTTAAGAGCAAATATAGGCAAATATGGGACTCCAGAAAAAGCGAAGGCATCTCTCTGTGATTTCTTTTTGAACAGAAGTAGCATGATCTCATACAGGAAAATCATCTAAGGGGAAAGATGTGTCAGAAGCTGCAGCCACAACCACACTGGCAGACCGGAGATGGGGCTGAATCATGGAATGAAAGGTGTTCTGTGCACATAAACTCGAGCCATCATCTGCACACCCACCAAGCTTGAGTCATATCTCCCCAGATAGACATTGACACTATCTATTCAAGAGGGAAAGGATATGGAAAATGACAATGTGCTAACATTGTTCTATCCCCTATATTCCACATATAGTAAATTCAATTTTTCTTCCTCTCTAGGGGTCATAGTTTCACAGCTGTGAAGGATCCTCACAGGATTCGAGGTGCATCTGCAAGACACTTCTGTAGAGCAGGACAGAGTGACCTCAAAAGGGACTGTATTGTGCTTTCAGGCTTTTGTGCCTGTTCAACCATTGCAAAAGGACGTGAGGGGCACAAATTAAAGAAGAGGAGGAAATAGGCTTCTTACATTTCCACATGCACAATCACAGTTGTTGGCCTTATGAGTGACAAGAAAGGCTATTATACATGTAGGATTTTAGTATGCTATTTAATATGCATGTGAGTCTATGTATGTTATTGGCAGTATGAGAATCCAAAATTCATCCTTGTCATGGTTTGAAAGGAATTCACACCAGAATTCTTTATTCTAGAAGTGGAACAAGGAAAAACATCATTGTTGGCATACAGGATGAGAAAAGAAGATGATCAAGCTTAAAAGGAAAAAACATTGGTAGTCTGCAGCTTCCTTAAGGAAAAAAAGAACTAAGATGTTTGAAACTTAACACACCACATACCTTTTGGTTCAGAGCAAAATCTTTCAGACATGAATAAGGTTTCAGAAGGACTGCAGGCAGGTATGCCTGTTCCCCCTGATGTTTCTGAGGAAATACACCTAATTCCGTGGGGTGACTAGGCTACATTATTTCCAGCCAGGAGAGGAAGATGTCAAACATCTAGTCTGTTCAACTTTCTGACTCTTTTTTAGGGAGTAGGATGGTGAGATGATGTCCTGCATTTTCTACTCATTCTATTCATTTAGAAATTCATTTAGTCCTAAGTATCTTCCTCTCTTTGGGGCAATTTCTGCTGAATTAGAATGCACTCAGAGATGAAGAACATGTTCTCCATAAAATTCAATTGCAATTTCAGAGCTTCACATTGTGCTTGTAATAATACACAGAAATAATGCACACTCCTAGGTGCAGAACTAAGTTCTGCACTCACTTGCTAGATAGAACACTTGGCCGTCACAGCAATTGTCAGCAGTATTGGTATTTATGCTGGTATCAACAGCATAGTTCAAATTACAAACACAACAAAAGGTCTTATTGATGACAGTCAAAACCTATGCCTCCCTTTCTGTATGGACATCCAATTTGTCTTGCCACAGTTTGAAGTTAATATTAATAACAATAACAATAACAATAATAATAATAATAATTCGAAGTGACCGCAAAGTGCTAACTGCTTTAGAATCACATGAGGACAAGCAGTGTATATTCTGAAGAAATATGGGATACTGATAGCTAACATTATTTTTTAAAGATTAATAGTATAAGCAGAGCTATATGCTTGTCTGACTCTCATTCTTCTACCATGCACAAAAAGCAAATCTTTTTTTAAGGAGGTATTTCAGCCTGTAGTGTTCTAAGATTGGATGTCCCAGAAATAGAATCTGGGCCAATTATGATAATTTTCTTTATCTGTATTTAAAATTAATTTAAAGGAAATGGTGACACTTAAACGCACCTGGCTGATTAAAGCATACTCTCTAGCTGACTGAAGCTAGCAGAAAGTCTTTTATTGATTTCAGTGGAGTTCAGACCATGCTATTTAATCCATTTTGCTTATTGGTCTCATTTATCCCATGAGTGAACACGAGTTGAAAAAAGAGCTTGAATATAAGTGAAAAAGAACCCAGTGAAACTGTATCTCAGATTCTTTGTGAAAGAAAAAAAGATTGTCTGCGTAGTAGAAAAGCTATCCAAGAATAAGTAAAATATTTGCCTCTATTTCCTTTATCTTCTTCCATTTTCTTTCTTCACCTTTCCCTTTTTTGGGTAAGGAGGCTGTTGCCAACTGTACTGTAGAAGCATTTAGCACATTGTGGATTCTTCTGAAATCTAAATAATAAGAAACAATACAACTTTCTGATGTCTTATAAGTAGCTACAAAGAGCTAGCAAAGGGACCACAAAATGGTATTCTGACATTTTTTCTGGTGGCTGTTAGAGCTTTTGGAGATACTCTGAGATTTGATAATGAGCTCAAAAGGACACTTGGCTTCATTTTCCTATAGGATTTCTTTCACAAAACTGTTGCTGTAATAAGGCAATTCTAGTAGGAATTCCTACGTATGTAGGAATCAACGAACATGTTGATTTAATAACTGTTAGTAGATTAGTTGAACAGTTAATTAGACTGGACAGACAGAGCAATGCAGTGTAAGAGCTATACCTTCCTGTGAGGTTCTTCAGACACAACAGGACCTTATTTGTGTGAGGACCCTCAGGGCATTGTTAAAACCCAAACAACATATGAATGTGCATTTCTGGGTCCTTTAAAATGCCTGTGAGAAACCTCTCTGGATACTTCATTCTACGGAATTATGGAAAGCTGAAAGTCAAGTTTCCTTGAAACTGCACTTTTTAAACTCTTCTGTTTAAGCCCAAGTGATGCAGGCAGGTTGCAGGGAAGGTGGTGAAGTTCTTGCACTTGCTTTTAGACAATCATTCTATACACAATACTAACCTAGAATTGTTCTTAGTTTGTGCATAAACATCTAGTCCTTTTATGAATCCCACTGTATATACCATATCTCAGGAACTGAGCTTCAGTGAAGAAAATACTTAAAAATAGTCAAGAAATTAAGCTAATTACATAGCACTTCAAACTCATAAACTTTCCAGGTCTTTTAGGCAAGCAGAGTTTCTCCCTGTTACTTATCAAACATTTCAAAACAAAGCTTCACAAAGCACCTAAGAACTCCTTAGCCTTCTGCTGCTCAATCCTCCCCAAGACTCATGGCAGACATATTAGACCAAGCAGAGAACCACGTTATAGAGCTAGATGGTTTCCATATCTGGACAGACTTGTTTTGAGTTAGTGTTGTTCTCTGCTTTATGCAGGTTTTGTTTCATTTGATTCTACATGGTGTTAGAAATGAGATATTGCCATGATTTCTTCATGGCACTAAAAGATACATAGGTCACTGGGATGGTTTTGGAAGGAGAGGACCATGAGACAGCTGGGATATATGTGGATTCTAATCATCATTCAGAGCCTATACAGGTTATTGAAAAAACTCCTACTGTTTTCATTGGTACAGGACTGAGTTGTTGATTTTACTCTGCTGTTAAAGCCAGAGCAAGCAATGGCACCTTTTGAAACTGCCATCACAGGAATGGTGATAGATTTTATCTGTTTCTGATCTGTAGTCTGAGTTAAGGCAAGGAAACCGAAAGGATTTGGGACTCACTAAATCACAGAGACATTATTCACAATACCATGTGATTAGAATGCAAGGGAAACAAGATAAATTTCATTTTTGAAAAGTGATCTCTTTGCCTGACCTTTCTTTTCTCAGAAGTAAATGCCACAGGTTATTCTGAAAGCAGAAATTTCACAGTTGTCAATAAACATACAGTTCCAATACAATTTCATTAGAAGTTAGCAATAATAGTACAAGTGTCTATCTTCAAAAAATTGTTGCTATGTCATTAACAAAAAACCACAATTTCTCTACAAACTCAATTTTTTTAAAAAATGTGTTTTTCTTTTATTTCGAAATTACTTGGTTAGCAAGTTTGAGAGTTTATTTTGCTTTTAATTTAGGAAAAAATAGTATTTTTGGTAATAGGGTTCAAACTGATTGTGTTTCCCTAAACTTTCAAAACTGCCACTTCACTGGTTCGTTGACCTTCTGGAATTATAACACACAGATAATTTTAGAGAACTGTCAATCCAGAAAGAATAGACAGATTGTCTGGGAGGACTGGAATCCATTAAAAGATTTGATTTCTTGCATTTAATTTTAGACACTTAAACTGACATTCCCCACTCACCCCATAGAGGCAAAATGAAAGAGAAAAGCACTTACAAGAGAGCGACAAAGAGGTCAAGATCTCCAGCTACCTACTTCCCACCACTGACTCTTCAGTAAACCCACAGAAGCTCCATCCCTAAATTAGGTGCCTCAGACGCATGCTGGAGGTAAGGCTGAAAGATTCCAGGTTTAGGAACAGCAGAGGATTGCAACACTCCTTGGGCAACAATGTTACCTCCCTCATCTCTGTGGAAAAGTTTCTGAAGCAACAGAGTTGAGGGGTTACAGAAGGGTGTGTAGTCAGCTGAGATATACTGCAAAGACCTTGTAAGTGAATCTCTTGTGAGACTTTGCAGAGGTATTAGCCATGGGGTCACTCCTCAAAAGGTATGTTTCTCACTTGGAGCAACTAACATATTACCTTGCTCTAATGCAAAACTGCTGGGAAGACATGGTTTAATTTGTTTTATGATCAGTCAGGCAACATGAGTTTGAAGTATAGTGTAACATTGGTGATCTTGTCTTGTGGTGAAACTGCAGTGTCTCCTCTTCACAGTGTCTTTATCCTGGAACAGTTCAAGCATGTTAAAGGCTCTCAAATGAAAACTCACTTGTCTACATGGACAATAAAGTCCATGGCTTTCCATATAAGAGTCATTAATAACCACAGTTAACAACTGTTGATTTCCAGATTATTTGAAACCTACTGATATTTCTCTGGCAATGTTACTCAGATAGAGAAGATATTAAAAAGTCATTGCATAAAACTAAAATTTATTATCCTTAAAAAACATGTAGAAATGGTGATAAGAAGCATAGGAACAGAGTTATCTTGAATTTTATCTCAGAATACTTTCTCCAATCTTTCTCTTTCGTACAGTTTTGCTGCCTTGATCATACACCCTGCGGGATGTGCCAATTTATGCAACGGATCTTACCTGGCTCCCACTTGGGTCTGATCTTCCTTAGCAGAATACATAAGGATCCCCTTGGCTTCAGCAAAAATTAACTATCCTCATAAGAGAAAAATGCCAAATCTCAAAGCTTTCTTGATGTCTAATAGTTCTGCAGCTACACAGCTGAGGATGTTCATACCAGTCCTGGATCCTCAAACTGTGATTCTGAATGGCTCATGTCCTTGTACATTAGAGCTAACTGCTTCAAGAGAAAACTGGTTGCATCTAAACTGTATACTACTTGAGCCAGATTTCTGCTAGCATACTTGTGAGAATTTTGTTTGTTTTGGTTGTCTGGCTTTTTGCTTGTTTGTTTGTTTTCCCAGTTTAAAATGCTTGAAGTAGTGTGAGGGGTGTTTTATAGCCCACCAGAACAAATGTTCTCAGAATTGCAACCAAATTTCTTCCCAGAAAGGTCTAACTGCTTTACTCTGAAATTAGGTGTTAAGTTGTACATATACAAAGTGTATGAGGAAGAGACTGGAACTTGGAGTGAATGAGGGAGCTGACTTTTATGATAGTGCAGATATGAATCACTTAAGAGACATTATAATGGACCTTTTAGAAACACCTAACAAAACCTAAGTAGATATTTTGATTGAATAACATATATGATTATAGTTTTCCTTTTATAAACCTCTTATATCTTGATTTAAAAAAAAAAAAAATAGTTCCTTTTAGACTACAATCTTTCTACATTACTTATTCTATTGGACTATCTCAAACACAGCTATTGGGAACAAGCTGTAACACAGGAAATTCAATTTAAATGTAAGAAAAAGTTTTCTTTACTGTGAGCATGATCAAACACTGGCACAAGTTGGACACAGAAGCTGTGGAGTTTCCAACCTTTGGGATATTCAAAACCCAACTGGGCACATTCCTCATCAACCTTCTGTAGTTACCCTGCTTTGAGCAGGGGGGTGATTCCATCATTCTATGATTCTTTTTCTGAAAAAAATTAAGATTTTTCATCCTCTAAGGCTCATAGACTTCTTAATGTAAACTGTGGTCAAAATGTTTTGGTTTATTCCTTTATGCTATGCTGGGATTCTAACAGATCACTACCTCACAGAGGAGAGAAAGAACAAAACTGGGTGGCATATTTGGTCTCTTTCCATCTTCTTTCAGATGCTCATTACCTCCCATATTTTGTATTCATAAAAGTAGTTCACCAATTAAGTTACACTTAGTCTAGGTGGTCTAAGTCAATGTTTCTATTAATGGAAATAATCCAATGAAATTACATTACTAATTGTACACATGGCTCATAGTTCTCTAATTCTTCCCTGCAGTACCTGTGAATGTTCCTGAATGTTCCTGAACATTCCTGTGTTGTGCCCTGGTTTGCCCTCTGGTGAATTGGGAATGAATGTGGACTGCCAAATGCTGCATGAAATATTTTAACTGACATAAATAGGTATTCAGGTTTTTTCCATCTTACAAGCTCTGGCATAACTTTGATATTACACAGAGGACTTGTGGTATTTGTAACACATTGGAAAACCTTAATTTCTGAAAAGCTTCTATATATGACTTAGTTAGGTTCCCTAAGATGCACATGTTGCGTCTACAAATTATAGATTGGACAAATAATTAAGAAATATTTTGTATTGATCTAGAGAAAGAAAGAAAGAAAGAAAGAAAGAAAAAGAAAGAAAGAAAGAAAGAAAGAAAGAAAGAAAGAAAGAAAGAAAGAAAGAAAGAAAGAAAGAAAGAAAGAAAGAAAGAAAGAAAGAAAGAAAGAAAGAAAGAAAGAAAGAAAGAAAGAAAGAAAGAAAGAGAAAGAAAGAAAGAAAGAAAGAAAGAAAGAAAGAAAGAAAGAAAGAAAGAAAGAAAGAAAGAAAGAAAGAAAGAAAGAAAGAAAGAAAGAAAGAAAGAAAGAAAGAAAGAAAGAAAGAAAGAAAGAAAGAAAGAAAGAAAGAAAGAAAGAAAGAAAGAAAGAAAAACTTGTAGCACAGAAACAGAACAGTAGTTTTAATTTTCCCAGATTTCTACATACATTCAGATGCAAATTCAGATTTTATGGACCTAAAAACACATTAATTCATTGTTAATTAAAAATACTTAAAATAGCTTCAGTTAAATAAATTGGAAAAATTAAAGAGCATGAAATCAGACTAGTGATATTGGAAATCAAATTTAATGGTTTAAAACTATCTTCTTAACTTCATATAGGTAGCAGTCCCATATAAAGAGCAAAAGCTGTTTCCTACTGACAGTGATTTTGTGATCCATATGAAATAACAGGGAACTTTCCTTAATTTTGCATTGATTGGAAAATAAATCTTCTTCAAAGTCAAGACTCACCAGTAACCTGGAGTATCTTAATTATAACGATGTATCCCAGATTTTAAAAGTAACACAGGATAACGATACGTAGTGTCTTGGCTTTCGCAGTTGCATCTTGATTACAGGTTGTGAGAAGCCTTATTTCATGGGTCCAGGTCACAACTCTAAGTAGATCTGCATCTCCTGAGGATAAGGTCCACCCCAGCATGTGGAACATGGCAAAGACCACAGTAAGTGATGTGGGTAGACTTGAATAGAAGGACAAGCTTTTCCTCATAGGAAGCAAAGTGAGTTGCCAGGAGATGTAACAGCTAACGATAATTGAATTTATTTGCAACTTAGATATTCTTCCAGATAGTCTATTACTATATTGCTGGCTAATTGCAAAATCAAAGCCTTATTTCAACTCTGAATTCTGGGAAACTTGTCTTTTCCTCATTCCCACCTGATCCTTTGATATAGTTTGATGGCTGTCCAGTGGTGAAAGCTCCCAGTGCTGGGATCATCATTTCATATGATGTCTTTGGGATGCAGAGAAACACTTAAGTATTAATCACCCTTTTCTTTAAGACAGGGCTTGAGTGTCTTCTGCTAATGGCTTAGTAAGTTCAAAGGCACTTATTTTCCACAGCAATTAAATGAAATGAATAATGAACTACATTTATTGGGGTTCTTTCTGCTTTCATGCTTACTCTTCATTGATTTCCACAAAGATATTCCTGATTTATTTAGTCTTTGCTCTGATTGTTGACCCTGCTAAAAAGAGAATTCATTAATGTCAGATACAGTGGAGAATCACTGCCTATCCAATGGAACTGACGTCAGTAGTTCCTTTCACCTTGAGTGCAAACCTGTCAAAGAATCAAAATAAATTTTGAGCATTTCAAGCAGCTCCATTTCCAAAGCAGTGACCCCTTCTGAATCCAGACCAGAGCCATCTATTTTACTTTTTTATTATATTATTTTTGAAGTGTTTTTATTTCTAAAACAACTTCTTTAAAAATTAAGATGACAGCATGATATGGCAGGCAAAACAAATCCTTGTATTGTATTTATGATTGAAATTTTTTAACTTGCTGCTACGCTGATAGAAAATCAATGAAAAATGCTAGCTACTTACTTCTGTTGTTCTGAGTGCAGCAAAATATAGTTTCAATTTCTAAAACTTTTCATGAGGTACAGGACTGATGTGACACATTAATAGTCAGCATTCACATTCTCCAGAGAAAAAAACAGTAAATCCTCAGTGTCTTTAAACAATGCAATTGGATTTCTTTTCTGAGCTAAGTACAGTCACTGAATGATTAACATTTTTGATACGTCATAATAGGGAATCATGTGTTCATGAAACCTTATTGACAAAACTTAATAGTTGTGTGGCTGTTGGAATCGCCTTATTGGATTTTTTAAAAGAAAAATGGAAAAGTAACCCTTTCAAAATCCTTCAGAGCCTTCACTGATAAGGCATGCCTTTTTGTTCTTTTTTCTTTTTTCTTTCTTTTTTTTTTTTTTTTTTTTCCGTGTTGCAGCCTGTGCAGAATACTGGTTGACAACTAATTCCCAACTAGTGTTTTCTTAGCACTTACCAACCTTAAAGGTTTGTAAAGGGAGAGCTGGGATGAAGCATGATTAAAAGTTCAGTGAGCAAAGTGAGATTAAAGTGATGGGAAATAAAGTTCCAAAGAGAAGGCTTGTATGTATGGAGATTATTCCCTAATAGATGAAGGAGTGTAATTTGAAATTTTTGCTTGGAAAGACGGGAAGGAGAAGGTGTTAAAAATAAAAGGGCTGATGTCTGCAGAAAATGTCTATGCAGTGACCAGTGCTTGTTATACAGATTAAGAGCTTTACCTCATTTTTTTTCATTTTGATCCTGTTTTGCTCTTGCATTTACTTATTTCATAGACCTTTTGTGTAGCTTGTTCTGTATTTCATCATATATAGACCAGTGGAAGACTGTTTTTAAAACCTAAGTAAATTTCCAGATGAAAGGCTTGATGAGGCTAAAATATTTTATTTCTTTCAACTAAAAACAATTAATCATTTCCTCTATTAAAATCATTGAAATTATTAGTAAATTTCACCAAAATGTTCTTGTAAATTTAGTTGGTCATCTTTGACCAAAAAAAAAAAAAAAAAAAAAATAAAAAAAAATAGGTACAAATCTAAAAAACATCATAGTGTATCTCACACTACAAACTTTCAGCCTGCCGTTTGTGTCACATCAACGCTACTTCATTTTATTAATGACATTTTGACACACAATTGTGACAGTGTGCCCTCCCAAATTTCTGCCTGAGATTTAGATAGCAGAGAAAGTATCATTAACATTGCTGAAGTGAGCACTGCAGCAAGTCACCGATTAAAGTAATGTTAATCCCAAATATTTTCATAGAAGTTTATGTAAATACTCTTTTTTGCTCAAAGAAACATTTAATAGTGGCTTTTTTTTTTTTTTCTTTTTTCTCCCCTTCATCTACTCTGAGTTATTCCCCTTTCTTTTAGTTGGCCCATTTTAACAATTTTTTTTTTATTAGAACCAGTTGAAGATAAAATTTGCATCTTAGAAATTACTGATTAAAAGCTTGAAAAAATCTTAGTTTTCTCAATTTAACATAAACATCACACCAGACCCCAAATACTTTCAATGTAGAAATTCTGTCTCAAAAGAAATATAAAGGAGATGGTTTATATATCCATTTTGCAGGCAGGTCAGGCTCTCTGGTCAGATCTTTAATGTAATCTCAGGATTTTGGAGGGTAAAAAGTGCCTCATGGAGGCCAAGATCCTGCAGCTCTACTGTATGCTGTCGTTAGCATGACCTACTGGGAAGAGAAAATAAGTCCATCTTAAGTGCATGGTCAAGCCTCTGAAGCAGAACCGATTAAAATATTTACCATACAAAGAACATAATGAGAAAAAAAAAAGATACAAATTATCTATTTGTTTTTCAATGTAGAAAAACTGTTACACAAAACTAACACTCACTTAGAAACTTAGTCAGCGAACAGCTTAACACCAAAAAAGAGTGTCAACAACGTGTTTTAGGAGAAAAATCCACTAGTGTATCTAAAATTAATCTTTGCCTAGACCTCTTCTACAGCCTGATCCCTTCTTGTTGCTGACTGCACTGAGGGGTGGTGCTTGGTATTGTGCTTGACACCATGATCTCACACAGAAATGAGAGTACTGCTAACCAAGCTGCATTTTGTAAGCAAAATGGAAGTAAGTAGTGCCTACAGTTTATTCAAGAAACATTACTTTAAGATAAAATTTTCTCAAATAGAAGAATTCCACGTTCCCAAAACCAGTTGAACAGCCTGCCTTTTTCTTTGGGACCACATTATTCATTACAATTTTATCTCACTTCATTTCTGTGACCGAAAATTGCAGCAAGAAGAAAAGAAACAAAAATAGGAATACATTAATTTATTCCCAAGATAAAGATTAAAAGGACACGGATTACATCATTTTAGCAGATTATTAAAGATCAAAATGGTTAATTCCTTTCCTTATCTCTACCCTTAGAGCAGATCCTGCAGTTTTCCAGTTTTTGGCAACCCCCTCTTTTAATGCATATTTGAGCAAATGCCAACTTGTTCCTCCTTCCCAGAGTCTGTCTGGGATCATGGTACTTCATGTCCACAGAGACAAGAGGGCCACTGCTTCATAGATTAATGAAGTTTTGTGCTCTAAAAGGGAATTTCAGAGAGAAAAACTAGTCAGTCTTATTTAAATTTCCCTCATGTTTAGAGTTTCTTAGTTGTTTATTTGAAACAACGTTTAACAGTAATTAGAGGATCACTAGGAATATGATCCAGCACTCTTCAAAATGCAGAGATAGCTGTTGAATCTGAGGTAAAATATACCTAAAGACATTAGGCTCTTGGAGATTAATTTTATTGTTCAGCCAAGCACCAGCTTGGCATATATCTTGCAAACATTTGGAAAAAAAAAAAAAGGATACAGTGCACTCTCAAAGGCAAAATCAATTTTTCATTACTCAATGCTGATTCACCGACAATTTAAAAAAAAAAAAGTATATAAAGCTAACTCGTTGATGAGAAATAGTTTTAGTGTTGGAATTTCTGGGTCAAACCTCAATAAAATAGTTTCAGAGAAAACTTGTCACTAAACTGCTGAACTACCAACTTTCTTGTCAGAAAGTTAAGCTTCAAGTCACTGGTTGAACTAGCCTTGGCATTTCATTCCCAAAGATCAGCTCCACTGAGCTTCTGATCTCCTGGGCTTCTGGCTATTTTGGGATAGCAGCTTTCTTGGTTTCTCTACAGAAAAGTTCTGCAAGGTCTGCTTTTTGTGCTGAGACAAAGAAAAACAATAAGACTTCAAAACAATTTTTCAAGATGAATAAACCCAATTCTGTTAACCCAGCTCCAAGCAAATTGTCTCTGCTATTTCTCAGACTTAATATCTCATAAGTGAAAAACCACAGCAGAAGAATCTATATGGGAGACAAGTAAGAGATCAAAGGAGCTGTGAACTAGGACCAATAGTACACCTACTTTTACAGAATGACAAGAGGAAGAATAAAGAGTTGATGAAAGAGAAAAAAGTGAAATAGAGAAAAGAAAAGGGAAAAGTTATGGAAGAATTTAATACATGAAGACGGGAGTCAGGATTAAAAAAGAAAAAAGTAGATGTGCAACTTCTGAATTATTTCTTTCATTCTTACCTTGTTTAATCAGGTATTTCTCTTCAGGCTTTTGAGCAGAACTGTTGTGAGAGCAATTAAATGTTATTATCACTATCATTTATAGTAGTTCATGAGTGATGGTAGAGAGTTGGAAGGAAGAGTACACTTTCTACTCCCACACGAAATAACAGCACAAAGAAGTTAAGAAAACACATATACAAAAAAGGCTTATTTCTGTGTATTTTCACTCATAACTGTTCTTCATGGGCAGGATAGGGACAATGAAAGAGTTGTAGTGAAAATAAATAACTTGTAATGTATGTATGCATGTGAGTATGGGTTTGCATTATAAGATCTGGAAGCGTTTCTTTTTGCCAGACTTTTAAAAAGGCTGATTTGTGGAATGAATAAAGCTTCAGCCACTGCCTTTCTGCTGCTTTTGCTCTGAGACTTCTTTGCAATTTTCTGTCATAAATAGGCCTTAATCCCACAATTTTCCCACCAATTTCCTAGTCCCCTTACTCATTATAGCCACAAAATTGTTATCTCATCATCTTCATTAGATTCCTTTACACAGACAATAACATATGGCAGGACAGAAAAATTGCAAGCTTCAATCATCTTAACGTTTAGGCTGACAACTAGCAAATGATTCTTATTATGTTTTAGCCTCCCTGATCTTTTTCCTAATGCCTCTTTATTCACTCTATCAAAAAAAGAAAAAAAACACCACACCAAAAAAAAATGAGAGAATAAGGCCCAAACCAGAAAACTTGCTTTAATATGAGCTGTTATATTTCAAAATCTTTTTTATCTG
Organism: Hemiprocne comata; assembly: GCA_020745705.1. Taxonomy (NCBI): domain Eukaryota; kingdom Metazoa; phylum Chordata; class Aves; order Apodiformes; family Apodidae; genus Hemiprocne; species Hemiprocne comata. The sequence goes on from CM036588.1 coordinate 90,508,188, forward strand.
TCTCCAATTTTTCCATCTCAAATGTCAAGATTACCTTTTTACTTACTTTTTTTTTTTCAATATTCACATTTTCAGTTCTGTATAAAGCAATCCTTTTTGGTGGTTTGTTTTCTTCTTCTGTTGTGCTTTAAAGATTCTTGACCAACTTTATTTGAATTCAGATACCTAATTTCTAGGTGTTATTTAATTTTCTGCATTATAGTACATTGGCATATGAGGGGTATGCATACACATGTGTGACTGTGTATGGCATGGGATGTACAGAGAGAGGCTTACAGCAGAGAGTCAGGCCGCTGTTTTCAGCCATCTTAGTCCACAATTATGTTGCAGGAGGTCTGAAAGCTGTGACATTGCAAGATATTGCCTTCTTCATTAAGGCATTAGTTGCTTTTATGCAAACTGGAGGTTGAAAGATTTCAATTAATGATGATTGTGAGGTCTACTAATATTGAGTGCTGTCCACTATTGATCTGGACTGCTATTAAAATTCCCCCAGCATACAATGCAGGTTTTTGAGAAGTAGCTACATTCCCCTCCTCCTGCTGAACTGCATACTCTCATATCTCATTAAAATTAATAATGGTTGTTTGTCCAATGATGGCAGGTTGACTTGCAGCTTTGCTGGCTTTGTGGGTATTTTTCCCTACCATGCCCCCTGCAATTATTTCTCAGGTAAAAATTCAGAGCAATCTTATAAAAGTAATAAGAATATTATTTGTTTTCAACTCATAGAATCACAGAATCAGAATCATATAATTTTAGGAGTTGGAAGGGACCTCTGGAGATCAAGTCTCATATTACAAAGGGAAAAGTAGAAAAAAAAAAAAAAGAAAATAAGGGGAAGGAGAAGAAAAAGGAGAAAAGGAAAAAGCAGTGTTTTTATGATCTCTCAGTCTTTCACATAATAAAGGCTGGGTTGTTGCTGGGTTGCTGTGTGTTGGTCTTGAACACAACACAAACTGTCACAGAATCACAGAATTGTTCTTGTTGGAAAGACGTTTCACAGAATCACCAAGGGTGCAAAAGACCTTTAAGATCATCAAGTCCCGCCTATGACCTAACACCAACACATCAGCTAGACCATGGCACTAAGTGCCACATCCAGCCAGTTTCAGATCATTGAGTCCAACCATAAGCTAACTCTACCAATCATTAATCTAACTCTACTAAGTCCAGTGCTTAAGCCATGTTCCTAATCTCCACATCTGTATATTTTTTAAACACCTCCAGTGATGGTGATTCAACCACTTCCCTGGGCAGCCTATTCTAGTTTTTAGTTACCTTCTCAGTAAACAAGTTTCTTCTAATATCTGATCTAAACCTCCTCTGGTGCAACTTGAGACCATTTTCTCTTGTCCTGTTCATTGTTACTTTTTACTGGCCTTTTTGGCCACCTGGGCACACTGCTGGTTCATGTTCAGCTGGCTGTCAATCAACACCCTCAAGTCCTTTTCCTCTGGGCACCTTTCCAGCCACTCTGCCCCAAGCCTGTGGCATTGCATGTGGTTCTTGTGACCTAAGTGCAGGACCCGGCACTTGGCCTTGTTAAACCTCCTACAATTGGCCTCAGCCCATCAATCCAGCCTGTCCAGGTCCCACTGTAGAGTCTTCCTACCCTCAGGCAGAGCAACATTCCCTCCCAACAGTGTAATCTGCCAACTTACTGGGGATGCACTTGATCCCTTCATCCAGATCATAGATAAAGATATTCCATAGAACTGGCCCCAACACTGAGCCCTGGGGAACACCACTTGTGACCAGTCACCAGATGGGTTTAACTTGGGTTTAACATTCACCACAACTCTTTGGGCCTGGCCAACCAGCCAGTTTTTTACCCAGCAAAGAGTACACAGACCTAAGCCATAAGTAGCCAGTTTCTCCAGGAAAATGATATGGGAAACTGTTTCAGAGGTCCAGGTAAACGACATCCACAGCCTTTCCCTCATCCACTAAGTGGTCACCTTGCCATAGAAGGAGATCAGTTTCATCAGGCAGGACCTACCTTTCATGAACCCATGCTGACTGGGCCTGATTACTTGGTTGTCCTGCATGTGCTGCATAATGGCACTCAAGATGATCTGCTCCATAACCTTCCCTGACACCAAGATCAGACTGATAGGCCTGTAGTTCCCTGGATCCTCCTTTTGGCCCTTCTTGTAAATGGGGGCCATGCTTGCCAATCTCCAGTCTACTGGGACTTTCCCGGTTAGCGAGGACTGCTAGTAAATGATGGCAAGTGGTTTGGTGAGCACTTCTGTCAGCTGTCTCGATACCCTTGGGTGTATCCCATCTGGCCTCATAGACTTGTGTATGTCTAAGTGGTGCAGCAGATTACTAACCATGTCCTCTTGGATTATGAGGTTTCAGACTTCTCCCTGTCCCTGTCTTCCAGCTCAGGAAACTGGATACCCAGAGAACAACTTGTCCTATGACTAAAGACTGAGGCAAAGGAGACCTTAAGTACCTCAGCCTTCTCCTCATCCTTAATCACTATGTTTCCCCTTGCACCCAATAGGGATAAAAGTCCTCCTTAGTCCTCCTTTTGTTGTTAATACATTTATAGGAGTGTTTCTTGTTATCTTTGACAGCTGCAACCAGGTTGATTTCAAGTTGGGTTTGGCCCTTCTGATTCTCTCCCTGCATAGACTCACAACATATTTGTAGTCACCCTGAGCGGCCTGCCCCTTTTTCCAAAGGCCATAAACTCTCATTTTTTCCCTGAGTTGCAGACAGGTCTCTCTATTCAGCCAGGCCGGTCTCCTTCTGCACCAGCTCATCTTTCAGCATGGGGGAATGGCCTGGTCCTGTGCTTTTAAGATTTTCTTCTTGAATAATGTCCAGCCCTCCTGGACTCCTTTTCCCTTCAGGACTGCCTTCCAAGGGACTCTGTTGGCCAGTCTCTGAAACAGGTCAAAGTCTGCCTACTGGAAGTCCAAGGGCCACCAGAGATTCTCCTTATCCAAGAATAGAGAACTCTTATCATTTTCTGGTCACTATGCCCAAGACAGCCTCCAACCATCACATCCTCCACAAGCCCATCTCTATTGACAAACAGCAGGTCCAGCAGGGTGTCTTCCCTAGTTGCCTCCCCCACCAGTTGCATCAGGAAGTTATCCTCTGCACATTCTAGGAGCCTCCAGGACTGTTCCCTCCTTGCTGTATTATGTTTCCAGAAGGCATATGAGAAGCTGGAGTCCCTGACGAGTACAAGGGCAAGAAATTGAGAGACTTCTTTCAGATGTCTATAGAACTGTCTGTCTCTTCATCCTGGTTGGATGGTCTATAACAGACTCCTACCAAGATGTCTGCTTTGTTGGCCTTCCCACTGATTCTTACCCATAAACATTCAGCACTATTGTCACCATCCTGAACTTCCAGGCATTCACAGCACTCCCTAACATATAGGGTAACCCCACCACTTCTCCTCCCTTGCCTATCCCTTCTGAAGATCTTGTAGCCACTGATTACAGCACTCCAGTCATGCAGGTTGTCCCACCACATTTCTGTGATGGCAATGATATTGTAGTTTTCCTGCTGCACAAATGTTTCCAGCTCCTTTTGTTTGTTGCTGTGTACATTTGTGGAGATGCATTTTAGTTGGGCTGATGGCCCCACCATTTTTTTGTGAGGAGAAGACCTAGTTCCTAGCTGGATGTTCTCAGGCACTTCCATGGTAACTAACTGACCAGTGACCCTCGCATCTTTTTTGCCAAATGAATCTCCCTCCCTTTCCCCCTTCAACTCTAGTTTAAAGCTCTCTGGACAAGCCCTGCTAGCTCTTGCACCAGGATCCTTTTCCCCCTTTGAGACAAATGTACCACATCTGTTGCTAGCAGGTCTGTCGTCATGTAAATCAACCCAAAGAACCCAAAGTCCTGCCAGTAACACCGGTCTTGGAGCCAGGTGTTCATCTTCTGCCTCCTCCTGTTTATTCCCTCATCAATCCTCACAACTGGAGGGATAGAGGAGAACACAACCTGTGCTCCTGATCCCTTAACCAGTCATCCCAAGGTCCTGAAGTCTCTCTTCACTGCTATTAGACTTCTTTTTACTACTCTCCCCCAATAACACTACATGTCTGTAGATTTTATGAAGGGAAGGATTTTGGATATCAAATATTGACTACTCTGTGTGAATTATTTTGTAGTTTGAAGCAAATGACTGAAGTTAAATAATGCTGGAATTTTGGAAGCCTTGAGAGGGATTAACAAAAATAAACCCATTCAAATAAAAATACATTTGTAACAGAGTGAGCAAAAAAGCCCTTGGGGAAAATAAATAAATACATTAATATTTCCATTTTTATAAATACATTTTAATATATATAAATTGAAAGCATTCACACAGAAAATTTCCAGTAGGAAACAGATATGCTGTAGACTTGACCTGCAATTCTTGGGAGTAATTTTTCAGATACCTGTAGCCCTTGAATCTGGCTCGACTGATTCTTTAGAAAGAAGAAGATGAACCTAACATTTCTGCCTTGGTTTTGCAGTTCTTTTAAAATTTACCTAATCTAACTTCTTACCTACACATGCATGTGCATCTGTGCAGAATCCTATCTTTTTTCATGTCATTTGCACAAGACGAGTGCCTGGTCTTTCCACAGGAGACTGTGACCTCATAGAGGGAATTCAGTGATGGTACCAGACGTATCAGAGAATAACAAGAGCAAGGACATGCTGAGTGACTGTTCCTCCCACCTCTTCGTTGCTGCTCCTCCCAGTCCCAAACATTCTCTTCAGGGAAGCTCTGAAAACCTACAGATACAGGAATTCCCTGGCTCACAGCTAAGTATCAAAGGTCAACAGAAGGAAGATCTGTGTAGAACATATTGTCTAATGATAACCTGCCTTTTTTCAACAGCAGAGGACAGCCAGGTATGGAGTGGATGATTCTTCAGAGCAATCTTCAGTAGAAACAGCTTTGGAGTAAGTCTGCCATCTTTAGACACTGATAGAACAGATGTTACTTCTCGGCACAGAATCAAGTCCTGTACTTATCGAGCAAACAGACGTCTTGTTTATAGACATCAAAGAATCCACCAGGCTAGGAATTACACAGTCCTTAATCACACAGTGGGAGTAATCCTCCAGATATGTGTTTCCTCTAGATACTACACATTTGGATGGAAGCTACCTGGCCTCACTCTCCTACCTTCTTCAGACCATTCCAAGAACAATTCTCCACAGCCTTAATGTGGAATTTTCTTGGCTTCAGTGGGAATTTAATTAGTACAAAGAGCATTTTGTATAAGAGTGTATTATTAGACCATCTGCAGCAGTGACACCAATGTAATGAGAAGAAAAATGAATTAAGAGCAGAGAGCCAGCGAGTACAAGTAAGAACTTTTTCATAGTTTATCTCCCTTTCTTTGACAACTTTAGAACTCCCCAACTTGATGCTGAGATCTTCAAATTAGGTTGATTTGGGGTTTTTTATTTTTAAGTTATATTTCTTTCTTTTGCTGAAAATCCAGTTGTCTTTTATCATTTTGGCTCCAAAGATTGTATCTGGATCTAAACTATTGTTTCTGAAATTTTGCAACAATAAGTTTGATCTAGGTCCCAAAATTTGGAACACAAAATTTGCTAAGCTTAAATCTGGAATAGATTTTTGCAACTAAGAGGTTGAAAACAAAAGCCTGAACAGTCAAAATTTTACAATGGGGATATAGCTAGAAGCACTACATGGTGCACAAAGAGGAAGATCTGAATCCATTTATTAATTTTAACAAACCCAATGACTCAGACATTAATTATAAAGGACACATTCCTTTACAAGATTTTTCAATGTCTGTATCTGATTTAGACAGAAAGGTAATCGTCCTATTTCTTCAAGACACAGAATGAGTATTTGGCAGAACTTGAGCAGAAACAGCCAGAAAGTTTGGCTTATTATGTTAAGTTCTTTTCTGTTCCCTTTCCAATTAGGACACATGAGAATTTTGCAAGCTCTGGAAGTTAAAGTAGCTTTGTTAAGAAGTACATCTGTTAAGGTTCTCTGATTTTTAAGATCATAATTATTGTTTCAAACACTCCTTGGAAAATTGTCTTGCAGGTTGTTAAACCAGGAAGGAAACTACTTAATTCATTACATTAATCTCTTAAGAAATGATACTTCCATATCTGCCCTTCTTCTTACTCATCATTGTCGTTGCAATGCCTTTCCTTGAGAAGCCAGTTAAACTAGAAATGTTTGTTGTTAAAAACATTAATGAATTTTGTCTCTCAAGGACTATATTTTGCCCTTTTGTAGTCTGTTCACCTACTGTCCTAAAGCTGTCTGGGTATAAATTGTCAGCCTCTGACAAAGGCATCATTACTGCACTCATGCCTCTTAATCAGTAATGCTTTCTGAATGCTAGTATTTTCCCACTTAGGAAGATTTTTTCCCAGGTAACAATACTGTCTCAGGGGAGGTATATAATTTTATTTTCTTAAGCAATTTGGCCAGCTAGGTGAGTACTGCAAATTCCCTTATTTTGGAGTTTCTCAAGGGTTGGTATTGGGACCAGTGTTGTTTAGTATCTTCATCAGTGACATCGACAGTGCATTTGAGTGCATCCTCAGCAAGTTTGTTGATGACACAAAGCTGTGTAGTGTGGTTGACACACTGGAGGGAAGGGAGGCTATCCAGAAGAACTTTGAGAGGCTTGAGACATGGGCCCATGCAAACCTCATGAAGTTCAATAAGGACACATGCAAGTCCTGCACCTGGGGCGGGGCAATACCAAACAGAATTACAGGTTGGGTTGAGAATGGATTGAGAACAGCCCTGAGGAAAAGGACTTGGGGGTATTGGTTGGTGAGAAGCTCAACATGAGCCAGCAATGTGCACTTGCAACCCAGAAAGCCAAGCATATCCATTGATCTTTGGCAAAATAATGGAAAATCTGCTATGAGGATTGACTCATAAAGAATTAATTCAAGGAAATACTAACTCCAATAAAGAAAGGAAGCAGATGAGATCAAACTCACTTGATGACTTTTTCAGATCAAACAGGAAGTGTGGTTTGTAACAGAAAAAAGGGCTGACAGATAGAATGGACTTATGTCAAGGATTAGTACTGCATAACGTTTTATTTGCCAATAAAGTCAGAATTATATGAAATTGAGTTGGCGTGCACTATATAGATTGAAAACAAGCTATTGATCAGTCTTAAATTGCAATCTTAAATGAACAATTAACATTAAGCAATTATGTTTCTTCTGAGAGGTCTATACTGCTTAAAACATTTGTCAACACAGTCTGTGTAATAATTTTAAAAATCATTACTAATGAAGTTTGCAAATGTCACCAAAATAAGGGTAGTAAAACAGAAAAAAAGGAACAAAGGAAGCCAATGATTATTTAGCTAGTGAAGTGCAAACCATCTATATGAGAATAACTCTGAAAGACCTTGGAAGTCATCAAGGACAGTCAGGTGAACATGACCTCTGGAAGTAACACCCTAACCAAAAACGCTAGCACTGCCCTTGGATAAAACTGGGCAGTGTCCATTTGAATTATTCAGCACTGGAACAGTACCTGTGGAAAACTGTGTCACTAATTCATGGAATGGGAAAGGCTTGAAGTATTGCCATAGAATTAGATCATAAATTAGAAAGCTCATTCTCTTTTTTAATAGCATGTAAGTTGGTCCAATAATGGATAGTGCTTCCTATCACGAACAGTTCTTCAGTTATATCGTGAAACCATCACAGCACTGACAGTTCCTTATGACTTACAGCTAAAGCTCAGGTAGCTCAATCTGCTTATTTTATCAAAAAAATGTAGTCAGCCCAAGAAAAGGATGAGGTGTGATGTGTTTAGTCCAGAAACATCTTTGTGGGGAACAAAATTTCAACAATGTTGAGAAGGGAAAGGTTAACCAAAGCCAATGTCTGGAAGGCAGAAATACAAAAACTGTGGACAGCCCTTGTTGACTACATTGTGGTTGTTGGAAGAGGTGACTGCAGTGGTCCTTCAGACCTTAAAGTTATTAATCTATTCAGACCTTTGGTTTCAGTGTAGCAGGGATGCTAGGAGGATAAATTTTGACGTAATTTATGGGAGTCTAAACAAAATGCTACATATGGTTTCTCCATAAACAAGAGTTTATATTCCTGCTCTCAGATTATTATTCTTCAGACCTTGTTACATTGTCATGGTATGTCATCATATAATGTGACTGTCTACTGTAGCTCTTTTCTGCAAATACACAGTTAATCTATTATTTACACTATTTTAGGAAAGTGATGAACAGAGAATTAGTTTATTTAAACCAGTTATTTATTTAAACTATTCACACTCTCCTAGACCTAGTCTGAGATCATGGTGACCCACCAACAGTAATTTCGTAGCTTTAAAAAAAGTTTTAATATGAGCTGATGGCTCATTTTTTGTAATATGAAGTGTTATGTTGCAGGTGGAAAAACTGCTGACTATTAACTCTGCATAGTTGAATAAGAACCTGACTACATAATTGAACTCTCTTTAGAAATGTAACTAAAAGCAATAAACTTGCTGTCCTCACTGATTGTCTTTCAGTATTATTTCTAGAATACGTGTGGTGAGTTTGCACATAAACAGTTGTGTTATGCAAATTAATACTCTGTCTAGTCGTCAATCCAGGTTATTATCATATAATCATTACTTGTTTGTATTATGTCACCTAGAGGTTTCACTTGAAATCAGAGAATCATTGTCATAGGAACTGCTTTTGCCCAGACAGTTTATGGCTTAACAGTTGAGACAGATGAATGCACTTCATCTCTAGTAATGAGGATTTTGCAGAGCAATTTACTTTCTGTTACGCTTGATTAAACCTATTATGCCTTTACTGACACTTACGCAACCCCATTACCCTTCGTAGGTTTACACAGGTATAACAGGTTGGACGTCTAACAGGAATTAATTCTGTGAATTCTGCATAAGACCAAGTAGGACTCAACTCTCTCTTAGCTATATTAGCTCAGCAGGGCAGACAGCAATGAAAATTACCTGCAGAGAAAATGCATTTTTGGTTATAAATTACAGAGATGTGACTGGATATGTGCAGAGGGAAAAGATCTCTGCGGAACTGAAAGATGCTTTGTTATACCTTTAAAAATAAAAACAAAATTTAATAAGAGGAGAATGCTTCAAATATCTACAGTAGTTTCAATGAGTAATGTAATGTGTAAGTAAAACTACTTCTAGAAGAATAAATAGTGAACCAGTTGGTAAATCTGAGTAGGTAAAACCGGTGTTACAGGAATGGTTTAAACTACAGAAACTCTTAAATATAAAAATAGATATTTCAAGATCTATTTTGTTACTGAAACAAAGAAAGCTATTTTCTTCCTTTCCAAGACACTTTCCATAGCTAGAGAACATATATTTAATTCACTAAACGTCAGCTGCAAAATATTTGACAGCCTTCTATGGGACAAAAAGCAACTGGGCAATGCTTAATTATGTAGGATTATATGGGTAAGAATAAATGAGGGTTTTTTAAATCTGTATCTCACACTCCCAAATCCTCCTGTGCAAGAAACTGGTAAACAAATCTCAGTGCTTCATCACCCTAAGGCAAATGTTTAACCAGTATAAAAAATTACTTGACCTATATTAGCTTTGCTTGACTTTTGAGTCGTTGTTGTAAATACTCAGATGTCCTACTTTGGAATAGGCTTAGGGACACTAACAATGGGAAACATAATAATATGTATCCATTTAAAGTTTATTCAGTGGGAACCGCACAAAAATTCCCAAGTTGATACTGAATTTGACTGCAAAGGTCAATGTTACTTATCTTCTTCCTGCAAAATTAGCAACATGTAAGATGAAAAGAGCTTTTCAATGAAGAAGCAACAAATAGTAATATATATTTGGTTACAATGCAACTAATATTTCTGTCATGATACTTTGTCACCCGTTCAATACAACTGGTATCATATGGAGGCTTTAGCGAGCAGAGTGATATGAAGCAGACTGTAGACAGAAACATATGGTTCTTGGGGCCTAACATCCACATTTTAAGTACTTTTTTTTTTTACTATTAGACTAGCTCTACCATGGTTCCATACCCTAAGTGCTTATTTGTGGCTGGAGTGTAGTAGGTGTGCCTCTGGAGAACATTTTCCAGTGAAATTTCAGTTTGGTAGCACTCAGAAACCTCAGCACGCTGTGCACCAGAGCAGGGACTACTGGGGGATGTACTTCAAAAGTACTTGCCTGATATGAACTAAAATACTAACATGTACTCAGAGTATCTCTGCTCCAAGAATGTTTCTGGCCTGAATGAGAATGAGAAAGTGAAGGAAAACACAAAAGTGAAAAATAAAGAAACACTCAGACATCAAAGAATACTTAAATGAGCTATCCAGGTTGATGTCAAGTTTTGAAATTGAGGGATTAGTTCTTGTTTATCAAAACTAGTATGTCAGTTTTTCTGGCAGAAACATAGCCGAAAAAAAATCTTTATTTCACCCACATATATTAGTTTAAGTTAATAAAAAACATTCAGAAAAGAACACTTTAAATTTTTAGCAAGTTTTAGGAAAGAAAACTGAAAAAATTAAAGAGTATAAGAATTTAATTTTAAAACTTAGACAATGAGATTGTTAAAAGTGTCTTCTAAAAAAATGATTTTTTAAAAAATGTATCTATGCCACTTTTTAAACAGCAATGACAATGTTTTCTTAGATCTGTAATAATAATAATTATTATTATTTTTAAGCATTTATTGTTTCAAATATCAGCATTTTACTTTAGCTTAAAAAGCAACCAGAAATTATCAGATCTTTCTGTTGTTTTTCATTAAGCTAATTCATGCTGTTTGGTAAAACCAAGAGTTGGAAAAACATAAATAGCCCAGAAAGTAAAACATAAAACATAGAGTAGTTGTGGCAGAGCAGTGGCTGTAGCAGTGTTTTGATTTTGCACAACAACTTTGCCACTAGGAAAAAAATCCAAGTAAGAAATAAAGTTAATCAAAATCATAAACAACTGACTTTTTTATGATATTACTAAAAAATTTCTGGTTTAAGCATTGATATTAATGTGCTGCTCACTGTGTAGTATAAAAAAGGTAAAATATTCTCCATGATAACTGAGTACAACCAGGGCAGTTTTGGAAAAATATACAGGCCTTATTTGTTCTTTTTTTTTCCAACATTTTTTTATTAGAGGAGCTTACTATTAGACAAATCACATTGCCTGTTATCTGGTCCTTCTTCTTCTATATCAATGTTTCATTCTGACAGGGGAAGTTTAAAGCAACAAGTAAAATATGATAAACAATATCCATCACCATATAGGAAGCTTGGCTAAAAGCTTTCTGTCACCATTAATAATATTGTTTGGTTTTCAGCCTCCCCATTTATTCCACTACTGGCAGATGTAAAATACTGCAAGAAGTAAACAACTATCAGTGGATGCTACCTGTGAAAATTTGGCCTCTAAATGAGGATACTTTAAACTTCTTGTAGATAGTTATGTGCATAGTCGGATTAACAGACCTCAGAATGAGTGCATATGAAAAATATATTTGTGTAACTAACAGTTTCTTTTGTGTTATATTGTACAAGATGCCTCACACTATACCACCAGCACAAGAAAATATTGCTTCTCATCACCTAAGTTTATATCATTTGTCCAGAAGTAGCTATTTTATGCATTACTATTTCATCTTACAGAGGCTTTGAGACAGATAGTTAAAGAGGTTTCAGTTAGAGACTCGAAAGTTGTAAACAAGTACAGATGACATTATTATTCACAAACTAACCTGGATTCAGAAAAAAAAAAGAAAAAAAAAGAAGAAAGGAAAAAAAAAAAGAAAATGCTTAATTTAATGCAAATAAAGAGGCCCATTGTGGTATACTCATCCTTTAAGTGAAGCACATACTAATGTGCTCTGGTGGAGTGGGACCAGTCTGAGTCCCACAGACACATAAAATAACTAGAATCCACACCCTGCACTAACACAAAATCTCTAGAAAATTTATACACAAACAATCTTTGGCCATTTTTTACCAAGCTATAAGTACAGTAGTGCAAATAGCTAGATTTTTTGGTTGTTTGTTGGCATATATAAAAAGCTTCACATGACTTCTAACATATTTTTCCCCAAATATCTAAGAAAAAATTGATGAGAGAGAAAAAGAGAAAAACAATAAATTAACTGAAATGTATAGATAAACCTCATTATTAGATAGTGTTAGATAAACTAAAAATTATTTAAATTATTTTAGTGGTTTTACTATAGTAGAAGTTTATATTTGCACAGATTTCAGGGGGAAAAATTTTAAGGTCAAAAACAATTCAGACAAACTAATGACTGAATTTCATGGATAAGTTTAGTACCTCCAAAACCAAACCATTTTTTTTGCAACTAAGTTATGGATCTAATAAAATATGCTACTCTATGAACAGACCTGCAAATTTCCAATGTGTTGCTATGTCGCCAGATAGCTTAAGAGTTATTTTGTATTTCTTTTATATATTTTATAGACAGAAGTTATGTTTTCTATGAATATGACTACTTTAGATTAAATCCATATGGCTGAACAGGGGAGAGGAGGGAACCCAAAACATAAGACAATCTTATAATAATGAAAACTGTAGATATTCTTAATTTGTCTTGAAAGAGATCATAGTAAACTAAGGATAATTTTAATATGCTGCTACCTCTTTCCTGTGTAAACTTTCTTTGGTAATTAATATTAATTTATTATCAGGTATTTTTGGAAATTACATATCCATTTTAATTAGTAGTCACACGACTATTCCTGGTTATTTTAATCTGGAGCATTAAAGCTGAACCACATTCATGCTGTGCTTTCAGCAGCCTCTTTCTTTCACTCTGTCTCACTCACACACTTATGTGAATAAAGCTAAAACGGCGCACAGAAATTAATTCCTTTCTACAAATTAACTGAATTAAAACCACTGTTCTGTCTTTTGAGGGCACATGTTAGCACTAACCCAGGAGTGAGTAGGGATGGTGTCACTAAAGTGTTCCCTAATACGTGTATGTGTTCATGTATGTGTGTGTGGTTTTGTCTGTATATCAATATAGAGAAGTAGAATTAAGACAAGCATTTTAATTTACACAAAACTGTGACCCAGAGTCACAGAAACTGTACTACTGCAGAAATCCTCCATTATTTCAGTACTATAGACACTGCTTAAAATTTACTTGTTAGGTTTTGTTTTCTTTCCTATAGTAAAAAATTTGTTTGTCATATTAATGGTCTGTGTTTTAGCTGAAAGTTAGACTTCCCTTTGGATGTTAAATTAACACTAAAATTTATTAATTTCCATCAGTAAAACTCTTATAATGACCCTAAAGCTTGGGTCTAGTAGTGCAATCCTACGTTAAAATACTAGTGAATGTGGACAAAAGTGCATGCCCTTGCCTCAGAGCCAGGATGGATTCTTATCCAATGTTTTGCATTGTTTATCAATCTCATGCTTCTGTATCATCTTGGTGATACACATGCCTTGTGCATGAATGCAAAAAATAGGTCATATCTACTCCCTCAGATAATACTTCGCACTTCTTTATTCCCAGTTACACGGAGAGATGCAGAGATCCCCACTGCAATTTAAAGTTATAAAGTGTATTTGATAAGAAATATATCTGTTGATCTGATGTCAAATTTCATTCTTCATTAGGCCATGGCTGGCCTTAGAAGATGGAGAGTAATTATTTGTAAATAGGTGTTTCTGCAGGCTCTCAACACTTTACAACAGTAAAGGAAGTCAAACCAAGAATCCCCTTCATGAGGTAGGAGAACTATTTTATGCGTGTTAAATACACAACTGTGAAGGTCTTAACTCCTTTAGTCAAGGGAAAGTTTAATATCCATGTGAGCAGCTGAATATAGATGGTAGGAAAAACTATGCCAGGTCCAATTTAGATGTAGAATTAAGTGCAGTTGGTAAGATGCTCTTACTCTGATGGAGAAACCTGGGCAACTTGCATTTTTGAAGCACTGAATGAAACTTCAGTAATGATGACTGTAGTGCTGGATACATTATGCTGAGACAAAAAAAAAAAAAGAAAAAAAAAAAAAGAAAAAAAGGTCATTCTCCAGAAATGTATATCCGTAAAGTGTAAAGAAACAAGAAACAATGAAATTAAACAATGCTTCTTTGGGTAATATCACCTATGGGAGATAGGATGAAATAATTTCTGGGAATACTGGGAAATTGACAGGAATCTGTTGGAATTGATAAGAATCAAATCTGGACTCTAATAAAGATTATTGCACTATCGTTGCAAGGGTATTTACAACAGAGAGCTACCCTCTTGTGAGGAAAAACAGTACTACTGGCTCAATTAGTACAACCATCTGAAGAAGTATTGTTGGTAACTAGCAGTGCCTTCAATGTGCAGCATTTAATTTGCTTTAACTGAAAAAAAGGATACAGTTAAAACTCATTAAAACTTCCTCATTTTGAAATGACAGAACTTCATCTAAACTAATGACAGCCAGAAATACTTCTCAGCTCCCAAATCTGGAAACCAGCCTTGGCCATCTCCCAAGAGTGTGAGGGCAAAACCTTGGCACATGTCTGCTCCCTTCCCTAGCTGAACTTTCATTTTGGTGAGAAGGAAATCTGGGCACATGAGTGAGAGGCACCTCACTCTGACACTGTGCACTATCTGGAGATCACACAACTGGGGCTGCAGGCGCTGCAAAGGGTGCGCAAGCTGCTGAGTTTGGATGCAACCCAAGGTAACTATTTAGGGAGGCCGAATGAACTAAAGAACTCACGGATTTGATTTTGGAGGCAGCCTGGAATGTCTCCATGTCAAACCTGCTAAAGCTATCTGGAATCTGTATGCCAGGCAAGGAGAAAAAATGTTGTACGAGAACTTTCCAGACCTAACTGGAAGAATAACCATCTTGAAAATTACATTAAGCTTAAGTAGGGAGCCTACAAGGAATGGAAAAAAGGACTGATCACCAAAGAAAACTATGACTTCGAAGTCAAGAAATGCAGGTCTAAAGTGAGACTTGGCAAAAGTGGGACTTGCTGAAAGTCAGACTGAATCTGACCTCATAAAGGAAATCAGAATAAAGTTTTCTTCAGGTATGTGGTTAGATGGAGAAAAAGGCAGGAAGTTGAAAGACTTTGCAATGAGGATGAGATACACATGAAAGTTTCACAGTTGATTTGGGTCAGTTTATATTTGGCCAAAAAAAACAAATTCTATTTCAATCTTCAATAAGACTCTTATTTTTGAACGTGGGATTGCACACTGGAAAGGAAATAGGAAAGGAGATATCTGCAAGCAAAGTTAATATTATACCCAAATAGTTTATTAAACTCAAATTAAGGGTACTTAGATAACCTGCAGTCCCACAAATTTAAAAGAATGGGTGCATGAAACCCAAATTCCCATAGCAATTGTCTGGAATAAACCTATCAACCCAGTGGGAGTCCTCATAATGGGAATACACAAATGCAGTTTTTGCAGTAAGAAAGTCATCCTAACACCTACAGGATGCACTTTTAGCCTAACCTCAGCAGTGCAAACTTAGTGAAATTTAGCCTGAAGACTTCAACGACCATGTAATATGGTTCATCATAGGTAAATTATGCCATGCTAGATATTTATATCTATTTTGGACTTTTTCTAAATATGTAATGTGAACCTCAGTACAGCAATTTTTACAGTACCACTGGAAAACAGGGTTTACCAGAGACTGGGATTGGCAGAGGAGCAGTATGGTACACAAGGGGCTGCCTGTAAGGTTACCAACACTGGGGCTAGAGCAAAGCTACTGCAGAACTGCCAGGAGTGTGTGTAGGGGGCAATTAACTCTGTTTAATATTTCCAGAATGACCAAGAAACAAGAAATATGAGTATACTGGTAAAGAAAGTAAATCAAAGAGATGCTGCGAGTATTCACAAAGACTGACGTAACTCCAGATGAACTGATTTCTCTGGGATCTTCCTGTGGCAAATGACAGATGAACTGCAGCAAGCATAATTGATACCACATAATGAGGCTCTTGCTCCAGTTAGACTTCTAGGTAAGTTTCTCTCCTTCCCTTGGCTACAGTCTCCCTGTGGAGACTAACCTTGATATACTAAAGCTGATCACTGCACGCATCTCCTCTGTTGCTACACTTTCCTTCTGTGCCCTCCACTTGCACTATCAATATATTATTATACAGGAAAAACAAAATTACCTTGAAGACTAAAGTCATAGAAACAGGATGAAATTCAATAGCACAAAATACAATAGCTACATTGTTTTTATAAGCTGGTAGACCACTTTTAAACAACCAAGGGTAGGAAGACCTGGGAGAACAGCAGGAAGGCAGCCTACCATATGTAATCTTGAGATGTATAGGTATAAGTATTTATACAGCAGCTGACATGTATGAGATGTCCTCCAAGCCTCTGTGTAAAATTCTGGACGCTCATAGTAAGAACAAAAATTTAAAGAGAAACAAGCTAAGACTGACTTATTGGGAAATCAGGAAGACAGAAGAGTAGCCATTTTGGTTTATTTAGCCTAGCAAAACAAAGGTTGAGACACAACGTTATTGCCATGTATAGACAATGTTAGTCAAGTAAACAGCAGGGAAGAGAAGGCACTATTCAAACCAAAAGACATTATTGGCTAGGGAACTGATGGGTGTAGATCAGCCATTAATAATATTAGGATGGAAATTTAAACACATCTGACCATTACAACACTAAGATTCAGAAGCTGAATTCTGGTAGAGGTACATGAGAGAAAAGTATAACAACAGCTCTTTCTTCATGAAGTGGTAGCGTGTGGTAACTCGCTTGATAAAGGTCTGAGGATGTGAGGTGTCTTGCCCAGCCCAAAGAAGCTCTTCTCTCCTCCTAGACATCCTCGACATAGGTACAATGGGACTTGCTCCAGCTGAGATGGGAAAGTTGGTGTAACCAGAAATGAAACCTGGTCTTGAGACTCTCATTCCCTGATACAGAGATCTGAAAGAACTAGCATCCCAAGTGTTACTGAGAAACTATCTGGGTTTGCTGTGCCCTTCAGCCATGAAGAGCACAGCTACAGTGCTTCAGGTCCCCTTGGCAAATCCACTTGAGCTTCCAACCCGTGCTATGGCTTTCAACCTCTCTGTACTGCTTACCAAGTGGCACTGCTCACCATGGTTTATTTTATCAATAACTTTTGTGATCCATTAAAGGATCAGTCTGGGTGTGCATAAATTTTGTGGTTATTGTATCAAGAATTTCCCAGAACTGAATGCTCCCATAATAGATGTGATGTGTATTAACAGGGCAGAGAACTAAGAAAGGTACAATCTCTAAATTACTTGAACTGGAGAATTTTCCACACTTCAGGCTTGGAAGAAAACAGAGAAAGAAATATTCAAAATAATTAAGCTCTATAATTTCAGTTTAATTTTAATTAATTAAAATTAAGACATAAAATCCCTACAGCCTTTGAAGAATTTTTTTACTATTATGTCAGAAATTATATTTAATTGTTCCAGGTGAATAATACCACAATTGTCTCCTTTTCTTATGGTTGCAGACTGCCAGGCAAATTGGCTTCTAGCCAATAGTAAGTATTTTTATATTACTTCAGTCTAAGAGTGGTAGTATAAACCAAGCTTCAAATTTTTATGTAATCTGTTGTTTCAATTTAAATTTAATGTATTGCATGTCATTTTGTTGTTTGTTTTTTTTTCCTGGACCACTCTTTTGCAATTCTTAGAAGTAATTCAGGTATGTTTTTTTTACAGTATAAGACGCATTGACAGAAATGCCACATATGACATACATCTCTTTAATGTGTACAAGAAGCACGTAGAACGAGATTTGAAATTTTTAAATATTTGCAAAGGAAAAATTAAAAAAGAAAAACCTAAGAGCAAACAAACAAAAAACAAAAATGTGTTAATTATATCTCCCTCAAGACTGTTTTCTTATGTAACTATTATCCCATAGCCTAGCTTGACTTCTTATAGTTCATCGACCCATTCGGTAAATTCGCAGACAAACTTTGGCAGAGGTGTAACTTGATAATTAAAAAGTATGTTATCTCTTGCCAGCTTGTTATAGCCAAGTGTAAGCTGAACGCTAGCTTTCCCTAATCCCATCAACCCAGTCTGTAGGAAGGGTCAGGGGTCAGTAACTGCTTCTAAAAACACTGTTCAATTGAATCCAAACAAGCTCTTACCTACTAAGCAGCTGCTCACAAACAATTCAGAATCTGTCCTCATTACCAATTGTTAGGGGCTCCTGTTGCAAGAAAAGCCCTGTTTTGAATAGGCCTCTAATGCACCAGTAAGTCTTCATCTGATAGGCTAAGATCTAAAGTCAGCAATTTTTTTTTACTTTTTTTTTTTTTTTCCCCCTCCTAGTACAAAGACAAAAAATTAGAAACCAGCTAATACTGGCTAGCATATCTACCGGCTCTGGGAGGAAGCAAGATGTTGATTTTCAAAACACAGTGTTGTACATCAAGGAGGAGTTCTAGGAACTGGAAAAATAAAGAGTAAATATAGCAATATACAGAATACTGTGAAAGGCACAAATTGTTTTTCAGTGACCAATAGAACAAAGAACTTCTGTGTTAAGAGAAAGAGTTTCAGAATAACATGTAAGGAAAATTGTGTTTAAATATTTTAGTCACTGTTGAAGATGAGAGCAACAACATTATGTCTTGTGGTCAGATCTAGTTTTGTTAATTATTGAAGGGATGCTGGTCCCAGTGCCAGGACTTCTAGGCTTTTTCTAGAAGTGAAGGTGTTAGATGCTTTCTAGTGAAGATGTTAGATACTTGAAAACTTGTAGAAGAGGAAATTTGTGCTTACAGGATAGCTTGAAACCATGTATAAAAACAGGTATGTGTCCTGATTTGAAAATGCCCAGTTTTACTCCTGGGAGTTTGTTAAAGAATGTATTTTCCTTTTTAAAAACGGAAAAATCTCACATCAGTGACCAGCTATTGCAACAGATGGTCACACTGTGAAACTGGTACATAGGATACTTCCCCAGCTGTAAACTGGGAGCCTTGTAGTAGTCTCACTGGTTTCAGTGAGGGCAGAATCAAACTCTCTCTGCTCTTATTTTCTTTTTTTAAATATATTTTAAATACAGGGTTTTTGCTTTGGAGTCTGTATTTAGACAGCCATGAAAATTATTTACAAGACTATAAGAAGCTTCAAATGAGAGGCTGTACAGGGGTATTGCACCAGCACCAAATCTCTAGTACGATGCAGTCCTGACACTAGCTTGGTGCAAATGCCAGCATGCCAGTGACTCAGAGAATGAGGATGTGGTCCCAGACTCCTGAGACTTTTTAGTCTGCTTCTTTTATTCCTGAGGTCAGTAGTTTTTACAAGCCTGATCCATGGAGCATCTTACCTCTCTTTGCCTAAGTCCAGCGGGCTGTCCTGACCAGGAAAGTGAAATGCAAAGCAAGATAAAAATCAAGGAACCTTTCCTAACTCAGGTTCAGAGTTCTATTACAACAACACACGCAGAGAGCTTAGGTGCCTTACATCCCTTTATGTCCCTGTGAAATTGCGTGATACTTCTACTGATTTTATATCGCAGTTCTGGAAGTTATGAAGATCATGTTTCTTTTTCTGTGCTGTTTCTTTTTTTTTGCTTTCTGCTGTGAAGATCACAGGTTTTCATGGGAGCAGTTGATTTTCATTATCCTCATTGTTCCAAATGGAGAAACAAATATTTTAGGTAAATTTACCAAGACAGTGCTAAGAAAAGAGAGTTGATCTATGCAGCAGCAGCACAACTCTTGTTAATATTCTTGCAGCAGTTTCTGCACAAATTTGAATCGCACATCAGACACTAGTACAAGCCCTAGCTTTCAAATGCAGGCAACTTGTTAAATGACAAGTGAAATTGCTATAGAAATAGACATTATTAGAAACATGTCACTGAACCACATTTTTAGTTTTATTTGAAGCCTTAAGGATATACAAATTCCATCTAAATAATATAAAACTCTTTGACTTTCAGGGGCAGTAGTCATATTCAGTACATAAGAAGACTCAGTATATTAGGAAAATATATCTAATAATTTAAACAGCAAAAACTGAAGTAAAAGATGAGATTCACTGGTTTCCAGCAGCTGTGGTTATGCATGTGTTCACTACTGAGTTGGTTGTCTCCACAATTTCAAATTTCCCCTGCCTTTACAGAACCGTTTTCTATGGGTTTATTCTATGGGACTCATTAAAGGCTATTTTTCTAAGGGCTTTGGATGCTGTCTTTTTTATACAGTACCTCAAGAGCAGAGATGAGAGTGATGCCAAGGTCTGAGCTCCCCTCTATGCTGCTTTATCACTGTCCAGCCTCCCTCGCTGACTCCCCCCCTGAGTCACTGGCGTTACACTCATTATCCACTTTGGCAGGCACGCATTCAGCTATTCCTTCAGAAATTAATTTGCCCAGTGGACTTTGCTTCCAGAATAAGAATGCCATAATGCAGCCCAAACGATCCCTCTGCTAACTTTGAAAACATCGGTGCTAGCAGTCAGTCTTTGTGGAGCAAGCTCATTGTCTCAGCGCATTTCTCAAGGGTAGGTATTTACAGACCCAAAACGCCCTCCAAAATTGGCAGGCTTTTGAGGCTGAGGATGAAGGAACTGGGACTATCCTCCTCCTGTGCCAGGAAAGACACTGTGAAGCTGCGGTTTGCTTCTGCCCTCCACTTGGTTACCTGCTCTTATGAGAGTGAAAGGAAATGGGTTCAGCCATGGGGGCTTCAGCCCCACAGTGTCTTTTAGAGGCAATTCCCACTACAACATTGCATTTATGAACTGGTTCTTGCTTGCATTCTCCCTTGGAAGGATGAACGTTGCAGAGAATGAAGTTTTTTTATGTGGATTAAGACATAAATTTTTAATTGATCTTGCCTACTTAAAAAAATTTGCAGAACAATTCATATGTGCTGTTGGACATGAAAGCATTTGAGACTCAAGAATTAATGGGATTATTTTCTAAAAAAGATTCTTGGGATTTCTCTCCTTTTTTTTTTTTTTCTTTTTTTTTTTCTTTTTCCCTTCTGTTTCTAAACATGACTGAATTCTCTATTCTTGATTATCCTCCTGGAAATATTCAGCCAAATTCTGCTTTCATTCACTCTAGTATAAATTCAGAGTAGCTCCAGTGAGTCCAGAGGAAGAAGCCCAGATTTATATCAGTACATTAAGAAGAAAATTTTGCTTAGGGCTCTGGTACACTGTTCCACTGTTTATGGGAAAATTCTGATAAAAATACAAGTCAAAGTTTTCAAAGAGGTTTTCTTCATAAATTGATCTTAGCAAGTCTAGTAAGTTCTTAAAAAAAAAAAAGTGCCACAAAACTACCCCACTTTATTTTCCTGCCTCTGTTAATCTCTTTTCTTTGAATGTTTCTCTTTGTTTGGTTTTGAGTCCTAAATAACAGCAACTTGCTAACAGCATGGACTTGATTTAAAACTAACAATGCCAGTCTAAGGCCCCCTGGAAAAGGTTTTACTATAGACCATACAGTAAAATATCTGCTGAAAAAAATAAGTCTTTAAATCATTTCATGTTTAAGAGAATTTCTTTGCACCCTTCCCCCTTTAAAGAGGGAAGAAAAAAAAAAAAGTGAGACCATCTTAACTGTAAGAGCAAGTTTATTCAGGTGGTATGAATCAGACAGGGCTCACTGATGCAAAATATAGCCTCAGAAAGCACAGCAGGCTCTGAGTCTCACAGGGCTGCCCCACGAAAAGAAGCATAACAAAAACCAGAGAAGAACAGGCCTGCAGTAATCTTCTTGCCCTGGCTAGAAAACAGGGGTGAAGGAAAGCTGCCCTCTCATTATGGTTTTGGTCTCAAGGTTAGAATTAGACCCTTAGGGTAAGCAGCTGTCAATTAGAGATAACTCCAACCAATGCTGTCTGAAATCTTGGACTTATCTCCTAGCAACTCCCCTTCTTTCAGGGCAGCAACCCTCCACTCTGCCTTCAGCTCAAGAGTCATCTTGAAGACAGCAAAATAACCTTTTCAGTTTGGGCAGATGCATAAAAAATCCAGCTTCCAGAGCCTGCATGAAACCTGCGTAACATTCAATTGAAGCCAGGTTTAAATCTAGGTTGATTATATATTTGCTTTGTTTTCCACATTGGAGATGATGAGAGTTACATGATTTTACTAAAAGACTGTTCTCAGATAATACCTACAAATTCAGTAGGGTTTAGACACACAGTCATTTGCTCAGAGAGATGCAGGGACATCATCTTTGTGCATCTGCTGGCGCATCTTTTATTTGCGCTGCCTTTTACACTGGGAGAAATTTGCCAAGAGTTGAGAATGAGTAGTGACTATGGTTACAGCAGCAGCTCTGGAGTCCTCTATCCAGCGTGGCAGGGTATGCAGCACCCCGACAAGCATAAATCCTATTAAGAAAAGCATGAGGTTATGCACCATTTGTGTAGGAAACATGGCAGAATTTGAGAGGGAAGTTTAAAAGACACCAAAAGTCACCTGTACCTCTGTTTCCAGGGTTCACCATTCATTTATTTTTTTTTAGATCCATAGCAGTCCCTTTTACTAACCTGGTGAGGGGTCTGAAAGGAGACAGGGAGAGGGGAATCAGAGACAGAAGGAGCAGGGAAACAGAAAAGGGGTGCTCACAGAAAAATAAGGGGAGGGGAGAAAAGGAGCTCATCTTTGATTCAGTTGGGGTCCATATTCACAAAGAGATCACTCAGAAATTTTGTACAAATGGCAGGAGCAGAATGTGAGTGCAAAGAGGGGCCTAATGCAGGCACTTGTCCTGTAATCAAAGATTCAGCTCAACATGAGTCCTTTGTGAGACAACAGCATCATTCTCCACCCAGGCTAACCCCTGAATGCAGAGCAGCTCTCTCAAGCAAGGCAGGCAGGACGAGCCCCGCATTGCTTTGTTTGGAAAATGCTCATACTTTTTTCTTTTTTTCCTATTCCTCATTTGTTTCTTTTCTAAAGAAAACATTTTTCGTTATACCTATAGTAAGCCAGAGGATATTTGCATGAGTGGAGGCACTTTCGGGGTGAGGAGAGAAGCAGCTGGGCTGACATGGTGGAGCGAGGGCAGTTCCAGCCTGCGCTTGGTGAGAGTGTGCAGAAAAATGGCTGACATTTCCACGCTAGTGAATGCATGATGGGCATCTTCCTCTGCATAAGCATAATTCCCTCTTCCTCAGGCTTCACCACCCTTTTACATAGATGAAACATACAGGGATTCCTTTTTTCCTGCTTAAAGCCATTTGGCAGTAGAATTGCTCAACCTTTTGAAACGTTTTTCTTTAAAAAAAAAAAAAGTTTTCCCATTTTATTACAGTGAAACAGGGCTCAATCTGGGTTAATAGACTTTTTCGATTGGGTTGCATTAGAAATCCCTTTTTTGAGTTGCAAATGGTGTTTCTGTATATATATATCTTTAATTACAGTGTAGAAAATAATTTTTAAGTGAAATAGAAAAATAAATAATAAAGCAATGTTTATCCAACTCCTGATATTTTTGCTCTGTCTGCACATTACCTGATGTGGTGAGTACAATCTATTATTTTCAGAATTTGGCTCTGGAGAACTGGAAACAATATGTAGAAAGTAAATCAGGTTTGCAATCCCTCAGGCTTTACACAGAAACAAGACCAAAGAATACAATTAAAGAATTGCCACGTGGAAAATATATGTAAAACTAAGAAGCCCAGCTGAACATTTTGTTATTCTGGTGTTACACCAGCTAAACCAATGTGGCATTGTGGCAAAGAGGCAGGTCCCAAATTCCTAGGAATCCCATTAGTTCTTTGCTCCCTGCATTTGCTAAGTGCTTATCTCTATAGAGAGCTGACTGCTACCTCTAGCATTGCTAAAGGTATTTGTTGAAAAGGCTACCCAGGAATGGGCTCAAGCCTACATTCCTCGCTGATATCACTGGGAGTCTTGGAAGCAAAAGGCCAAATGTTTTAATTTCAAACCGGCTTATTTTGGACAGAAAACTCATACGAAGTAATCAGAAATGGCAATATTACTATTTTAGCATGCAATGTAAAATTTAAAATCTTGCTTAACACCCTGAGGACAAAGGAGAAAGAGAAAACATAGTTTCAAGTAATAGATATTTTGGTACAAAGTTCTATGTGAAAGCTGGATAGAAAATATTACTGATGAGATAATCTTATTGTTAATTTAACTAAAAATGTATTTGTGATATGTTTGATATGTAGCATCATCTTTTTACTTGATTCTCCAAGACTGTTGCAATTCACCTGCGTGCTGTATGTGTGTGTGTGTATATATTTGTGTGGGCATATATCTCTTGGGTAACTTGCAGCTGAAGATTTTGGAAGCCTAAATTTTTCTGTCTTCTTGTGTATGTAATTATGTTTAGCTATCTTTTCATACTCCATATATCCAAAACACAGCAGAAGTCTAGTTGCACAGGTATAAGGCTTTACCAGATTATTATTTACAATTTGTACACATATCCAAATGTATACTTGTCAAAAATGATCATATATAAATCCCCAATGGATTGTTTTTCTTTTTCCTTTTTTTTTTTTTTTTTTTTTTTAATAAGGCAAATGTGTGTTTTCAATCCCATATCATAAATTTGCAACATTATATAGGATTGCAAAAAGTTTTGGGTTTTCAAAGTAGGCCTGGCTTTGATTCTTGGTGTGATGTAATCACTACCATACCCCTTCTTGCTGGGGAATAAAACCAGCGAGAACCCTGCAGGCATTGTGGCCCTACCCGGGCTGCCCTGGGCTCCGCCGGGAGAGCTTCAAGTGGGATTCAGCACTCCGCCCCCATTCAGGGACCGAATAAGAATGTGCTTAAGTGCTTTGTGCTTCGAAAACATGCTCAAACGCTTTGTTGAATTGGGAACTAATTAAATGACTGAAAGTTCAAACTTAATATCTCGGTGCAAGGAATGTGTGAATTTTCCCACAGGAAAGAATAGCAGGCACTGAAAATATGGCCAAAAGATTTTGTTTGTTTCCTTGGTTTTGGTTTTGTTTTTCCTAAATAAATTAATTTTCAGGACCATCCCTTCTAAGTAATCTCAAATATTTTCTAAAACATGCACAAGAAAAATTGAAAGCAAAACAAAATTTTACAGTTTAACCAAATTAATTTTGTAGTTAAGTTTGTTTATTTCTAGAAATGCCACATTGTTGGGGTTTTTTATTTCTCTTTTCTCAGATGTTAATTTTTACATTTTTTCCCAAGTGCCTCACAGAAGGTTGGCAAAGTTCCAGAATAACAGCTGGAAGTGAGTAGGAATGAAAAAGTATATAATAGAAATTTAAATGAGAAATAGGATATACATTTTTAATGGGTATGGTTATCACTCATTTGAACAAATTATAAGGGAGAGATTGTTTTTAAATTTCCAGATGTCTTCAGCTCAACATTGGATGCCTTTCCAATAGACAAATACAAGCGATTAACTTCACAGAATATCTGTGGGTTGAAATTCAGACAAAGATAAAATGGTACATTCTGGCTTTCAGACCTCAAAGCATTGGAGATAGGAAATTCTGGAATCCTGGGTGTAATCATATTTGGGGTATGTGAGGAAAAAGGTACTTCACTTCATGTCCTGAAGAGCAACTTCTTTTTTTTTTTTTTTTTTTTTTTCTCTAATGTGTTTTTTTTGGTGTTTTTTTTTTTTTCTCTTAAGTATGTCCAAGAAACTATATACATAACATCAGAAAGGGTAGCTGTGTAAGATCAGATCTATTGACATAATTAACTTATTTGCAAACAGTTTCATGTATTTTTGTGTGAGTCTGCCTTCTTGCACACACCAAAACTGCCCCGATTCAGCTCCTTGTGAATTAGGGTGTACAGCAAATAAAGGAACAATCATCTAGTCCAAACATATTTGCATTCTTAATATGGTGCACACATTCAGGCAAGCGACAATTTGCATGAAGACCATGAGCCAAATTCAGTTGTGACAGTAGCAGGCATAACTTTATTCAAATCAGACCAGTAGCAGGCATTTACAGGGAGCAAGAATAGGTGCTGTGTATTTGCTGAATGTCCATGCTCCAGCATAATGCATTGCAGTTGCTCAAAACTTAACATTTTCCTTAGGTGGACCTGAGCTTATCAAAACTACATGCAAGTTTCAGCTGCAAGCGTGGATACATATGCCATGGCTAGCAAGATAAAGAGCTTGCTTGTACAGCTAGGTTTCAGTGTGAATAGTAAGTATGCTTTAAAAATTATTCTTTAAAAATTATTTAAAAATTAAATATTGCAAGCTTTCATACCAGGGGTTAGCTGAGAAGCAGCATGCCAGGATGCCTCTGGTCACCTTCAAAGCATCCTTGTAAACGCAGTCACAAGCAGAATTAACCTAATTTTGTCCAAAGTATTAGCATTTTTTTAAGCGCTCATTTTCTAAGTGTTCTTACTAGTACTTTAATGGTGGTTGTATACCCCAGTGCTGTGAAGCTGGCTGATGTGTCTTGCTGTGTTTCAGCGAATGTTGTGAGGAATCTACAGCAATTAGCTGTTCATGCCTCTGCTTTCCTGTTTTGTGCCTTCCCTTTCATGTATCAGATGTTTGTAAGTTTTCCATTAGACATTTCCTGCTTCTAATAGATGTTTGTGAGGCTTTTGCTTTGAGCTATCAAGGCTCCAATTTTTGCTGAGATGTTTGGTTTTGTTTTAGGGCTGAGGGGTCTTTGTAATCCTTTCTTCCTAGAAAACATTATAATCTGGAAAAAATAAATAAATTGTACTTTGCAAAAAGTGACTATGACTCCTTCATCTAAATGGCATGGTTTGCATATGTGTCTTTTGTCAGCAGATCACTCCTAAAATAAAAGCACTTAAATTGCAGTTTCTGCCAACTTATCAGACACCAATTGGTGACAACATATATGTATTGCCATTTCTAAAGGCAGCTTTGTACTCCAATGTTTTCATCATCTTTGCCCTGGCCTTTTTTCTCTTTTTTTTATTTTAAATGGTGACTAATTTCTTTTTCTGTTTCGACCAGCTCCGTGTGTTGTACTTAACAAGTAGTTTTAGCAGCTTTTGAAAGTAGAAAATACCTCTTAAAAAGTGTTTCAAATGAGCATTGCATACTGTGAAGTGGCTGTCAAAATTAACAGGAAAGGCATAATTGATTCCCTGAGAGTCATACACGAAAACTAGCTTAAATTTTACAAAACCTCTTCTGACGTGTTTAAATACTTAAATAAATGTGGTGCTGATCTTTTAATCCCCTCTTCCACGTTTTAACAGAGGAGCAGCATAGTCAGGCACCAAGGCAGCCCCAGCCTCTCAGAGGGTGGTTTTGCAGCCATGCACTATCTATCACTCGTCCTTTCACGTGGTATCAAGGTTTCTGGATCTGTATTTTGCTTATCAAGTCACCAAACCAATGAATCATCAAAGGAAACTGTCAATTCACAGCACATCACCCGCGCTTTGAACTTAGAAATGAGTCGAACATTTTTGAGTTTTATTTATTAAGGTCAAGACTGGATTTGAATTGGCAATGAGGGAAGGGGAGTGGTGAGGGGAGCAGAGGATGGCTGCTGACTCAAGAAACCTGCTGGGACTTTGTGGCCTACTGCTAGGCAACAGCCCATCCCCACCACAGCAAACATACGACCACAAAATGAATGACCTCATCTACAAATCAGCTATTTGATATGCAGATCGGACTGCAGTCCTCTTCAATAATACAACGCTGTGCAGGCAGCAGGTGCAGCTGAAAAAAGTACATGGCCTTTCCCTGTTTTAAAAGGCAGGGCTGGTTTGTGCTGCCTCACTCCCTCTGGTCCTTTGCAATTCCTGAGGCTCTATTACCTTCATTTTTTATTTAGACTCTGCATTTGAAGAAAACATGGCTACTGCTTTCTGTTCCTCTCTGCATCCAGTCTTAGGCCAAGAGAAGAGGCAGGATTAAGAAGCTGCACCAGCAGCAGTTATGATTCCTTCACCATCTGAATTCACAGCTTGAATAAACAAGGGGCATTTTAGGAAGGAATTGTGATTTCTGAGGGTTTTTTTTCCTCTCAGATGTCACATCTTTGAAAATTATTATCAAAGTGTGGTTTGTCATGTGGGTTTTTTGTTGGTTTTTTTTTTTTTCAAAATGGAGTTCCTCTTTGTGCAGATAGCAGTGCATGCAGAAGAAGGCATTTCCCTCTGTGCATGAATACTCTCCTTTAACTGTATAGAAAGTGCTGTTTGCAGTGTGTTAAATGAACTAAACGCAGTTTTGAGGGCAGACTCGCAAAAAAACAGACACACCGTTTTGTAACGGAATTAAAATATTTTTCAGCTGTGTGTTAAAAAGAATAAAGAGCTGCTACTCTGGACTATGAAACAGCACTGAGCCTCTTAGAGGGCCTCAAAGAGCAATAAAACACGGTGTAATATAATTTGTATTGTCTGTGGTTGCAGGTTATGTCCTGAAAGTCGTAAACTATTACAGCTTTATAGCTATGCTGCTGGTATTAACTAAATGAAAGGGTTATTTGTTCTAAATCTGTAGTCTGTATGATAGCAAATCTTAAATTCATCAAGAGCAATTGATGAAAAAGGAGGTAAAAATGCTGCAGAGCCAATAGAGACCAAGCTGTAACACAGAGGCAAACAAGAAAACAAAGGTATAGTGTGGTGCCTAGCCCCTCCGAGCTTCTGTCTCATATTTCTGGAAGGCAAAATTGATCATCCCTGAGACTACAAGGTATATTCAGCTGATGGGCCTGAAGAAAGCCTTGGGCTGATTGTTGCAGGAAGCTATGAAAAATTAGGTATTTACACTACTATGTTTAGATCATTCTGGGACTCTAAAGAAAGATCCTGGTTTTGCTGAAACATAAGAGCTCCTTTTTTCTCCCTTAAGAGGGTTTTTGTTGAAAAATGCACGTATGACTAGTAAAGACAGTGATTTAGAGAGCAAATCTAACAACACTGTGTGTTTTTCCTGAAAGTAGTGAAAATGTTTAGGGTTTTGTGTGAAACCTTGGAATTTCCTGTTAAAGGGGAATCGTTTTCCACTTGTAACCAGTTGTAATGCTTTAGCTTTATTCGGACTTGAATTTAAACATGGATGAGATGTATGTCATTAGACTTGCTCAAGCCCATGAATTATTTGGCAGATAATTCTCCAACTGGTTCCTCGTAACCTTCAGCTTCTGCATAAGCTGTTTGTTGCTGATGCTGGGGATAGGATCTGGCTGGTCACAAACTCCTGTCAGGCTTCTGTAGGACAAACACTTTTGACTTCAGAATGCACATCAAGTTAATGCTCCCAAGTATTTGACCAACCCAGAAATCAATTTTTACTATCACCTACAAGAATGCTCACAGGGAATGAATGCTAAGAGGAAGGATGTAAAAGCCCTCAAAAGAAATGGGTTTGGACCCTCAAATGAATGCTGATGACACAATTGTGATATTGTCCCATTTCTTTCAAATGGATTTTGCTGCTAGAAGACAATTTAGATGTCTGACTTTTGAACTGATGGCTCAGGGTCCCCAAAATACTATGTTCAGGGCTTTGTTCAGGACTGAGCCAAAGCACTGCCAACCTCCACATCTGTT
This sequence comes from Hemiprocne comata, assembly GCA_020745705.1. Lineage (NCBI taxonomy): Eukaryota > Metazoa > Chordata > Aves > Apodiformes > Apodidae > Hemiprocne > Hemiprocne comata. The sequence continues at coordinate 90,537,747 of CM036588.1, forward strand.
CCCTGCCTCACAGGGAACAAAGGTGACAAAGACAAAAACACTTTGCGATTTTATATCAGGGAGCTTGAACAAGCTCTTGAAGACAGAGTAGGCCCAAAAGAGGACATAGTCCTGCCCTCCTGTTGTAGTGCAGGTGAGCAACAGACAAGGGAAGGGGGGAGCAGGACTGTCCTCTGCCCTGCCGCAGCTGTGCCACATTGGTGCAGGTTTGTGAGGTGTTACGGTGGTGCACTTGCTTTCTTCTGCTTCTCTGAGAACAACCCATGTTGCTTAGTTGAGAGAGTGTGGGCTATTTTAGAGGCCAATGCCACTGCCTTTTGTACAGCAGTTCAAAGCAAATTTTGTGACGCTGAGGGCATAAATGTGAAAATTGCCTGATAGTCCGTTTTCTCAAAACGGGCTCCCAAAAACTCCCTAACTTTGCAAACCTATATGTGCTCTAAAGTCCTTAACCACTCTCCTTTGCAGCATCTCAGATGGTTGGTGGGATGGTTAGTTGAATATATTTTAAGTTTTGAAAGTATTTGCTTTTGAAAGCATTGACCTCAGTGCCCCATCAGTGACAACCCTGGAGAGCCGGGGGACCCTTCAGGACCCTGACCACATGCTGACACCCTCCACTCCCAGCTTCAGCTCACCAACAACTGTTTTACAGACAGCATCCTGTGTCTGGCATGGGTGCGAAGGTACCAATAATTCCTACCTTTTAAGGACATACCATTCAACGGTGAAATTTCCAATGCAAGGAAATGTTTTTCTGAGTGATAAACATCACAAAACTTTTTACTACTGTAAAGACAGGAACCTCTGATTGTGGTTTTAATAGCAAACTTAAGTGTCAAGAAGCTAGAGTGGGTGAGAGCACAGACCCAGTGAGGAGCTGCACGTGACTCTCCAGGTGTGGAGCTGGCCGAGCTTGGTGGCACATCTGCAGGTCATTCCCTGCCTGCAAGACCCAGTGCCAGAGAATGATCTGGAACATTTTTATGTAATTTTTTAATGAGGATTTAAGTAAAGATGCCAATAGTGTGTACAGATAACAAAAGGCAAAGCCTTTGGTATGGAAGTGATTTGGGATAACCGGATGCATGGACAGACTGCTTGGGCAATAGTAAGCAACAGAAGAGCCATTTCTGAGCCAGCTAAGTGGCATCTGTTCAGATTTCTTTCCTAGTGCAGACTTCCCTCCCCTGTGACAGGCGAGGCACATTCTCCCTGTCCCGCCTAACCGCAGAGAAGTGGCAGTGGCTGCTGCTGTCCCCAAGCCGGGGCCCCACAGGGGTAGAGTCTACTGATGTGGAGCTGCTCCTGGGACAATGTGAAAGAGTGAGATTGTTCCTGCCCGGCCAAAATGCAGGCAGGGAGCACGTTGAATCCCTGCTGCCTTGAAGCCAGGGAGGAGAGCAAGGGCACTGGTGGAAGGAGGACAACAGATCCCACAATGTTAAGGCTGCTCTTGCTGAAAGCATCCCACTAAAGAACAAAGCAAGGAGAGTGAGCTCTTTCGAGAATTTGATCCACCGAGCAAGGCTGCTACAGTGTTAACCCCTTCATGGTGAGCTGTTTGGGATGAAATTTAACTGGAATGCCATTAGAAAGCAGCAGATTGCAACGCTTTACAGGCAAGCAATGCTACAAGCACTGGAGGGGGATCACTGGCTCTGACAAGTAGGCCTTTGCTTTTGCACTTGATTTTTTGATCAGAGATGCTAGTGAAGCAATTGTGGCAGGCCTGTGGCATTGAAAGAGTTACTACAAACCAGAGGATAAAATGTCAATGATGCCTGATGCAGAGAAATGTGCAGCGTTAGCAGATATATGCCGCTGATCTGGTAGCAGCTAGCCCTCTCCCCTCAACAATGTGATATTTCTGGGTTTTGGGAACTAGCCCCCTAGGAGGTCTTCCTTGATACTTTGAACCAAATTGTGGCATTTGGCTCCTGGCCAGAGAAAGGAAGCAAAGAAGAGCTACTGGCCTTCAGGAAGGGTTTGGGGAGGGATTGCACCTAAGCTGGCGAGCACTCCAGGGCAGCGCATGGGCTACGTCAGGCACTGGTAGGTCATATTAACCTTCCTGCACCAAGGCAACCTTTCTACACATTTTCTAATCCCACGAGAGCAGACAAACTGCACTCAGGAAAGAAATAATTTCCATATCCTCTGAATGTGAACAGTGTGATTTTGCGAGGCCAAGCGCCGTGTTTTCTACCGTGATTATGGACACCGTTCAGAAAAGTAGCAGAGCTTCACATTTCCCCGTGCCCACCCTCCTCTGGCTGCTCTCCCCCCCCGCAGATGCTCTGCTGCCAGCTCCAGCCTTACTGCACCCCCTCAAGCTCATAAACTCAGGAGACTGTAGCCACATCCCGGCTTCTTTCTGTAGCTGCAGGATGTCAGACAGAGGTGCAGAAGTCTCCAGCCTAGCCCTGCACAAGTCACAGCCAAATTTTTTTGTTGTGTGCTTGCCCTGAGCTTTGCTGGTCATGTGTGACTTTGGGATTAGAACTCACTGGACTGTAACTGCCTTGCACCATACTCTGCACTTATCCACAGTTATATTCCTGCTGCTTGTGGTGTCCTTGTTTCTAATTCTTAGCTAAAAAGGTCACTCCAAGGCTCCATCTGTGCTGGATGTGATTTGCTCCTATTGCAGTAGTGTTTGTAAGTACATAGTACTGACAAGCCATGCTGGTAAACATCAGGTCTATATCAGCAAGAGACTTCCCCAAGTGAGTAAGTGCTATTACAGGAGTATCTACTTTTAACTGGCAGTATTGCCCTGACAAACTGGGGGGTGGCTTCTTTTTCACTTCATTCTCCCACAAAAAACTTATAAGAATAAACTGGATTTCAGCTGTAGCTGAACAACTGCAGACAACAATACAAAAATTTGCTTCCAGGCCCGAAAGCACTTAAATTTCTTTTTGTAATGTTCTTTCTGCAGATTGTATTGCTCTTTTGTTGTTTGTTTGGGGTTTTTTTGTTTGATTTTTTTTTTTTCCCCCTCTAGAAAGACCCATATTGTAACATTTTAACAGAGGAAACTCACTCTGCCTCTGCTTTCGTGCTTGGTGTATATTTAAATAATTGCTGCATTTTAACAAGCTAAATTGCATTCCCACCAGCTGTCCCTCAGACCAAACCTTCAAGGATATGCTAAACAATAATGACTTGCAACAACAGTAAACTCAAAAGGCCTCGAGATCTCTTCAAAGATAAAATGTCTTGCTGTTTCCCTTCCATACCCAGGCACTTTTCATGCAGATTAGCAAAACCGTATGCATATAGCCTGCACGGGCAGAGCAGTGGGGTGAGTTTGGCCCTCCTGCGAATGGAGGCTAACGCTCCGGTGTAGAGCCAGGATAACTCTGTTGGAGCCAGGCTGTGCCTGGTTGCCCATGACCTGGCAGGGATTAGCATTTCAAATATTTCTCCCGCTACCACAAATCCCAAGATAGATGCTCTTCTCTACGTGTCATGTTTTGTCCTGTGGAGCTCTGACCTGGGACTGTCCCGCGGCCTGTGGCTTGGTGCCGGGCAGTGTCGGGCTGCGCGGGCAGGCAGAGGGAGCAGGCAGCAGGGGCAGGCGTCAAGGACAGGCAGCGGGGGCAGGCAGGGGGGGCAAGCAGAGGGACCTGGCAGCGCGGCAGGAGTAGGCAGCGCGGGCAGGCAGCAGGGGTAGGCAGAGGGAGCAGGCAGCGGGGGCAGGCAGCGGGGGCAGGCAGCGGGGGCAGGCAGCAGGAACGGGCAGTGGCCGCTCGCCCAGCGCCCGAGCTTGCTGGCGGCAGATGGGGAGGGTAGGGGCCGGGATTAGCAATTCTTCCTTACCTCCCTCCCCTTCCCCGGCCCCAGCTGGCTGTTTAAAAAGAAAGCCATAAACCCATTAGTACAAAGACAAATGAATCTCATGCCCTGAGGCATTCCTTCATTCAGAACTGGCCTTAACTACTTTTCCAACCTTCCTCACTTTAAACCAGCCGCCTTTTGGGCTTCGGCAAAATGCTTAATGATACAGTCAGTTTGGAGGTTTTTAGTAAAACTCTATAACCTCACTTTGTGTGTATACAGGTATACGCTCATATATGCATATATGTTCAAATAGCTGTATGTATCTACCTCAGCACGTATATTTCCAAATATATGTTTGGATGTGTCTTCCGTGTTATTTATATAGATATATATTATTTTGTTTAAGTTCTAGTGAGGCACATATAGTTAAATTAACATTGGATACTGACTGCATGTTATAGCTAAATTTAATATGATAAAATTTTATGTGTCCTTGATTTTACATTTATGCTAAGCACATGTGAGCCTGTGAATCTGCAGCCAATGTAAATTAGTTCCCCTTGCAGCTACACGGGATGTAGAAAATAATGTGGCAATACTGTGAAAACTGTAAAGGACTCGCCACAGCAGCATGGTGGGAATAACTTTCAAGAAATTTCAAGTGAAAACAAAATCAAGGCTTTATGGTAATTTTGTTTGTTTGTTTTTTTGTTTTCCAGTAAAAAAAACCCCACAACTGCCGTAGATATAGATGAGATACAAGATTTGCATTTAGAAGATGCAAATAATTAAAGTTGTTTAAAGGTTAATCCAACTGAATTAAATATGTCTGAATTATACTTCAAATATTTTGGTACTGTGCCTGTTTGAATGTGCTACTAAACAGAGAAAATAAAGGCAAAAGGACACTATTTAAATAACTTGGTTTTTAACTTTCTGTCACAATCAACTACTTCCTATTCAGCTGTAATTTGCAATTTCCTGCTGTTAATTAGACACACACACATATATATATGGGTTAACTAGCCCATAATTTTAAAATGTATGTTTAAACTGTGTGAAAGACTTAGGCTCCTTTTGTATTAATTTCATCTGATTTACTCTTGGCAACTCACACCTCTTCCCACCAGTTTTATCACCTTTTGATTTTTCAGAGTTTTTCTTGGAGTTTTTAACTTTCCACACGCAAATAAAATTACGTCCTGCAAGTAGTAGGCTGTGTTCACGGCTCTCACAAAGGACTTTATAGGTAAAACGCTTTAAAGCTGGTAGACCCCTTTAGTACACTCGGACCATTGAAGTCAAGCAGCCAACAGCATTGACTGCACAGTCTATCCCTCCAGAGCAGGCAACAGAATCAAGGGCCAATGCTTGACAGTGACTGGTTGGGTTTTATGAATATGGTAATCTACTTCATTAAAATAAAATGTAACCACAGAGACTTCCTTACAGCTCTTTCTTAATCAAAGCTCATGTCATAGTCAATGAAGCTATTGATTACTAAAGATTTTGCCCCTAGGTGAAGGTCCTTGTATTTGGTTTATGTAATTTATAAAAATCTGGCTGGGTTAGAACATATTAAGTATTCTTCTTCTATGTGAAACCTATCCAAGATCAGAGTAGATTAAGTTAGTTTTGCTTTGTATCATGTTGCTTGTCATGAATAATCCTGAAGTTAAGAGTGATAAACATGTGACATAGTGTTAAACATGACTGGAGGCTTTTCAAGCAGCTGGTGGACCAAGAGGTACAACTGCTTTTAAGGTTAAATGGAGTTCTCTGAGTAAGGATGTGATTTGCCAACAGAGCTAAGTTATCCAGGAATCTACGACTTGATGAAAGACTTCTAAATCTCCTCTGTGCTTTGGAAAATTATGCCCTATATCCCTTAGTCTACTATGGGTGTCTCCAGCTGCATGTTTGAAACAGAGGATATGCCAAGTTGATTATGTTTTCTAAAACAACCTCCCTATTCTTTGTAAAAGAGGCCAAAGAGGGCAGTGCAGCACAAGGTGACAAGCTTCAAGCCTCAGAATAGTCACAGATTAGCACAAATTGCTTTCATAAACAGGATTTTGCAGAGACTGGAGCTCTTAATTGTTATTGTAATGCACAACATTTTAATTGAGTTAATCGGCACAAAATGTTTATCTCTATTGACTGAGATAAAATGTCAAAAGCTCTTTGATGGCAATTGGATTTACAGTAGGCAGCCTTGACAATAGAAGTCAATGTTTTACAATGTGCTGTTGTTTAGATGTGTTTGCTGGTGAAAACATAATGCTGTTTATCTCCAAGGTATCCATTTTGCCTTGAGAGTGTCCCAAAGCAGCATTGCAATTTTTTATTTTTTTTTACTATCCAACTGGCTTTATATAGAGGTGAAAGATGGGCTCACTCTTTACTTCTCCAGGAAAGCTCCATTTGTACACTCTTAGCACTGGCCAAAATTTTCACAAGAACATGCTGGGCTTTACTTCATATATTGCCCATGGCTTTGTGCTTGCACCCTCTCTCCAAGGAACAGGCTGAGGGGAACAGCAGAATGGTCAGCAAACAACCAGATGCATCCCTCCTCTCCCTGCTAGGGCATTGCCTTATTGTGTTGGGAAGGCACCAAAAAGCTGTGAAAGAAGAAAAAAAAAACTTCAAGCACCATGCCGGAGACACTCTGCAGGCAGGATCCAAAAGCGAGAGTCCTGAGGCCAAATGGGAGTTTAGCCAGAGACTGTGATATGCTGCCTTGCTGCCAAGTCTCAGGGCTGCTGAGAAAAGTCCGACTGCTCTTTCTGGAGGTGTACAATGTCTTTCAGCTCCCAGTTCTCTTCCACTGGGTTTAGAGGCAGTCCTTAATGTCATTTTAGCCTAGCTGCTGTATGTCAATCCAGTGAAGGCTCTCAAGTGAAAAATAAGCCAACTCAACCTGAAGCAAATAGGAGTGGAGCTCCTGACCCTTCTGCAGAAGCATGCTGCTGAATGGTGGAGTAAAGACCCCAGGAGTCTAGACATGCCTGATTGCAGGTGCTACCTTGCTGGATCAGGCCAGCACCTGCAATCAGGCAGAAGAAGGTGCATGGGAAGAGCAAGAAAGGCCATACATCCTTCTCCTCAAGACAGAACTCATGGCTGATGGTGCCCACCAGCACTGACAATACACACAGCCTCTGCTAGTGGCAGGCCAGCAGAGCAAGTCTGAGAACCTCAAGCCAAAATGTAGCTCTGTCTTTGGCGGTTTATTACAGCATATCTCTTTATCAGCCCAGGGGGTTTCAGTTGTCTTCAAAGCTACAGTTATAATTTAACTTCCAGGAATGCAGCCCCCAACTTTGTTCAGAGACAGAAGCTTCTGGGCAGTACTTTGGTATCAGAGAGCACTGGAATGCAGCCATGGGTCAGAAAATGCTGCCCAAGAAAGAGGGTGATGAAAGTACTGACACTTTTGTTTAAACAATTTGCCTTCCTTTTCCCCCTCAAGGAATAGTTTATAAATTGTATACCTGTCAAAGCAGTGCCAACACATTGCTCAGACAAATTTCTATTTTTGACATGAGCATGTGTTTGGCTGCACTTCAGATAGCTGGCTGAAGCTGTCTTATTATGAGATGCATCCAGATGGAGCATCTCTGCATTCCAGTGACCACTGTCTATGACTGGGCAGGTCATCCAGTAAAAGTGAAAATTCTGCAGCCTGATTCTCAGTCCCTTGTTAATTGAACATTAGGAAGTGACTGAAGTTTGGTTTTGGTTTGGTTTAGTTTGTTTTTTTTTCTGCTGACAGCTTACAGCAAAAGCAGTAGACTGGAGTAAAGGAATGGATCTGAGTGATCAACGAAGTGAGGCTGAGGTAGCTGCAAGCAATAAGTACAAGATGCATCTATGTAGCCAGACAGTCCAATTTCTCCAACCAATGGTGAGCACTGGAGAAGCTGTGAGGCTACTCTTAACTCCATTTGTTCCTGGTGCACCTTTCTTTACGTATTTTTCCTATAGTCTAGCTAAGGTCAAGTCTGTTGGTGTGGACACTACCATCTTTCAAGAGTAGGAAGAAAGAAACACTAGGGTCCTATAAAGTCATCAAAACCCCATTTTCAGGAATCAAAATCCCCATAAGATCATAAGATTGTCTGAATCACTTGCATCTGTTCTGCCTACTATTCATTCTTCTACCCCAGGGTGAACTTTTCTGAAAGAGCCATGCCTGGTGACATATTTCGTTGTGCTAGCTAGTATAGCATCCAATAAATGAAGTGGTTTAGTAAGCAGAGTGCCTACCAGGCCATCAGTAGTAAATCCACAAAAGGTTAATGAAGCCTGAAACTACAGTCATTTTTGTGTGATGGCCTCTCTGCAACCTCTTTGAAGGAAACATCTTTGTGGTGTGAGATGCAGAGAAACCAGTCTAATGGAAACGAGATACAGCTGGGGAGAAGGAACATGTAGGGAGAAGTGATGGTGGGAGCAAAAGCAGGACAGAGCTCCAGGATTTCTTTTTCAACATGATTTGAAATTTTAACCTCCTCTCTTCTGAAAAACCCTGCCTTCCCATAGCAATGTAACATGGAGAACTTCAGAATGCATTTGTTATTTCTTGCTTTTATGTTAGATTCACATGTATATCTGCCCTTTGGAAATGGCCTGGTATTATTTCAGCTTTTTTTTTTTTTTTTATGTCTGGGAAGTAAGATGACATGGTCTTTCCATCAGTAGAGTAAAAGGTACTTTCTAGGATGCTTGTGCTTTAGAGTTACACCATGGAAATAAGATGTGTGATACAGTTGGCTTTCACTCATATTGTGGATTATCATGTAGGTGCAAAAAGGTGTCTCTGATGGCTCTGTATGACCAAGTCAGCTGTAAAAGTCATTGCAGATACAGACTTGTTTTCTTATACAGAATTCTTTTTTTTTTTTTTTTTTTGACATTCTGTGTTGTTACATTATTGTAATGATTTTTTATTGCACATAACCACAGAGGGGAAAGAAATAGTTTCATGTATAGTTAATTGTATAGGACAGAGCATTGTCACAAAGCTTTGCAAAAATGTAATTGATCTGGCATCATAGCAGGAGAGTCACTTGAGAATATTCAAGTGCTAAAGGTTAGCTCAGAAAGCAGAAGTGAACTTACTTATCTGGGTGAACTTACTTTGGCAAAGGGAGGTGAGAGAAAGAAGAGATGGTTTTACAAACATGTGACAGGAACATACAACAGAGAAAAATATGTTAATGTGTAAAAAAAAAAGGAGGTGATAAGACTTTGAGCTCTTTGGAACAGAGACTGTCTTCACATGTTGCATTTTTCTGTATTTATAAAACAGGTTCTGACCTCAGACAAAAGTCTTTTTGAAGTCTCACCTATCTGCATCTTTATTTATAGAAATACCTTTCATAAAATGACCCAGAGTAATGTAGCTTTAAAACCACCTTGGGTCTATAAATAAAGAATGATGATAGATGGCAGAATAATGAGCTGTGGCGGGTAGATGTGATGTGACCAGAGGGACTGGCCTGTTCTTATTTTGCATCCGCATTAATTAGCTAGAAGTGGGAGTAAATAGCACCTTAATAGAGAAATATTACAACGGGACCTGGAGAAATTGTAGGGATTAATTAGGTAACCTTTGTAAGGTATTTTGAATACGAGTATTTCTTTGCATACTTTCACCTAATTAAACATTTCATTAATTTAACAAAAGCTCACTCTAAAGAATTAGTATTTTTATCTGTCAAATAAGTATGCAAAAATTTAATTTATACCTATACAATTTCTTATTTCATTCCCAAAGTACATAGAGGATGTGTGTCTGTAAGTATATGCCTATCTGTACATACATGTGTATATGGGAGTAGCAAAATATGTGCAGTATATGCACTCACACAGTAACCCTACTGGGACAAAACTAGAGAACAGTTTTCTTAGAAAACCTAGGATTTCCATCATCTATTTTTATACTCACAGAAGTAATATGAGAAATGAAGAATGGACATGTGCAGGTGAAAACACTTTCCATTTTACAGTGCTAACACCTCTTTATTTGAATCTGGAAGGGAAAGAAGAAAATAAAAATCTATTGTTCATTTTTACTTTGATCATCATACCCATCATTTTACATACCACATGGTTTCCTCCTCCAAGTGCATATACTGTATTTATTCTGCAGCTGCAGTATATTGATTTTAGACTATTGAGTTCAGTGCAGAGGAGTGACAAACTAAATAAGCTGCTGGGTGACTGATAAGTAACCGTGTTTAATCTCTTGGCTCCAAAATGAAATCCCATAACTCATTTCAACAGTTTTAGTTTTGGTACTCAGTCATGAGAATACAATAATTTAAATTTTTTTTCTTATGAAAGTAAAAGCTAGTAGTAGAATAGAAACTTTCATATAAACTGCTGCAATTCTGCATTCTACCTCCATGAAAGTATACACAGAATTGTTCCAGATTTACACTAATGCATCTGTGTGATTTCAGCTGATAGTTTTAATTAGAGGGAAATATTCATTTATTTTCCATTGTATTTGTTATTCAGCAGCTGAATAGATTATTGCCTCTTTTTATCAACTGTAGTGTTTCCTAAGCCTTCATCCACTGAAAAACAACAGACTACACAACTTCTTAATGCAGTATTCTGGGTCATAAAATGTATATGTCAGACATGCCTTCTTGAAGAAAATAATAATAATAATAATTGTTGTTGTTATTAGAGAATATTTTATCAATATCATTTCTATAATTACAATTATATAGGGATAAAATGTATTTACTTTTAATTTTGTATTCTTATTTTCTAAGCTCTACAATCAATACAAATAAAATAATCCAGTTACCTGTAAGTAGTGGTAAGCAGTGTAAATCTTAGAACATGCACACTGAAAACTTGTGACAGTAAAAGTGAGTCCTTTTGCAATGCCAGCTACAATATTCAACACAAAAACCTCACTGAGAGGAAAGTATTATAAAGTTGGAAAATTATCCTCTTTCCTGGCATAGCTGGGTGACACGCCCAAGGAGAGCTTACAAACTGAAACGTAACACACTGGTATCAAATGAATTGTGGCACACACACTCCCAGGCGATTGAGAGCAGAATATGATCCATAAAATCACAGCTCGTGCAAGCTCATGCATTGCAAACCATTAGCCTGCTTAGAGCCAGGCTGCATCTGGAGGGGAGGTGTGACTGCAACGTGGCCAGGCATATTCAAGCTCGTTTTTCCTCACCTGTGGTGGCTACCAGCACTGGTGAAGTCCTCCAAGAGCCTGATGTTTCCAATACAACAGATTTATTACTGTCAAAACCCGAACTGCCTGCATTACAGCTAGAGCTGCCCGTGGGCACTGGACTCACCCTGGAGTCACAAAAGTGGTGGACTCATTGCCAGCTGGCTTTTTTTTTTACTGAAGAGGAACAATTGTAGCTCTCCTGCTTGTAGGTGTTTGCATAAATAGCCAGTTTTTATGCCTTTTTTAACATGTAAACACTTTCAAAGTGTTGCTCAGATCTTTCATACAGAAGTGCCTGAATGCAGTAAAGGAATAAGATTACCTAAGAAAATAAAAATATCTGCCTGTAGTTGGGAAGAGACCTATGTGCAATACAACAGCATGGCTGCCACCTGACTGAATGTCATGGGGTGCTAGGAGGATAAATTGTTTGCTTTTGTATAACTTATTCAACAAAATCCACTAAAATGAGTTTGAAAAAAAACAGTAGCTGAACAGTAATTAACCAGGGTTTATTCCCATTTTATGTGCTAATGGAAAAGCAAGCTTCAGCAGGGAATGGCTGCTTGAAAACCTCTCATTAGGCAAACATGCAGGGCTTTTTAGTGTTTTCTGGTTAGGCAGACTGTGGATTATCTAATCTGAAGCCATGGTAAGCATGTTAAAAAATTATCAAGCATTCTAATAACCTCGGGCTAAACTTGAGTTTGTTATTAAAGAAGGTGACTATGATAACAGCATGGTTCAGACAATTAAAATACAGTAAGGTTCACAACAGAGGTGACTGGCTCTTTGAAAAGTGCTGCAGCACACAATTTATGACATCCTTTATTTTAACACTGCTCACTATATCCTGTAAATGCATTAATGTGCTTAAGCCAGTTTATTTCTTTGTTAATGGTCCGTGATTGCAATCAGGCGTGTCCCATAGACACCTTCACACTTCCATGTGAGGTATTATTTGATAAAACCCCTAATCAATAAATCTAATTTCTTCTCTTGCAGGATACAGTTACATAATGTGTTTCTAATTTGGGCCTGGATCAGTTTCCTGGAATGCTGAATAACCTGTGAGAATTTGTAAGCTTTACAGCAAGCTGGCATTCAAAATCATTATGACTAGACTCTAGGCCTTGCTTTATAAAGAGAAAATAGAACTGTCCTTCAAACTGTCCTCTATTCTAAGATAGAATGACTACTAGAAGCTGGGCAGTTGGATGGCACATTATTTCAAGAGCATGGATGCCAACAAAAAGCTTTTCTTACAAAACATATATTTCAATTCTTGTGAACTGTCCAAGCTTTGGGGAAATGCCTAAATCAGCCCAGATCTTCATAGGATAGGTACACTGTAAAAATGAGAGCTACTAAAAACTAAACATTCTATCCCATGGGAATTGCTTCTATTTGAAAGTTTTTGGTTTTTTGGTTGTTGTGGTTCTTTTCTTGATTGTTTTTCTTTTTTTTGTTGTTGTTGTTGGGTTTTGTTTTCTTGGCTTGTTTTGGTTTTTTTTTTTTGTTTTTTTGGTTCGTTTGTTTTTGTTTCTTTATAAACGTGTTTTGAAGTGACTGCCTACTGTAAAAATACAGAAAAAAAAAGACATAGTCTTTTTGCCCCTGAGGGGCCCAGGGTTGGCAGACTAGTGCAGGATGTCTCAGAACAGTAGCTGAGGAGACTAGTAACCTCATAGAATCATAGTAATGCTTTGGGTTGGGAAAGACCTTTAAAAGTAATTTAGTTCAATCTCTCTTCCAGTGAGTAGGGACATCTTCAACTAGATCAGGTTGCTCTGAGCCCCATCCAAGCTGACATGAAATGTTCCCAGGGATGGGGCATCTACCACCTCTCTGGGCAACTTTGTACAGCGTTTCACTGCCCTCATCGTAAAAAAAAAATATTCCTTACATCTAGGCTAAATCTACTATCTTTGAGTTTGAAACCACTACCCTTTGTTCTATCAGAACAGACCCTATTAATTATTAAATGGCAGCTATAAGGTCTCCTTGGAGCCTTCTTTTCTCCAGGCTGAACAATCCCACCTATCCCAGCCTGTCCTCATAGGAGAGGTCTCACACAGGGTCTCAGTTCTGATTCAGGGACTGTATTTCTAAAAATAATGTATTTCATCAGCTCATCTGAGAAAGAAATGGAAACAAATAAATACCAGAAAAGGCTGATTCATCTTATGCTTAAATAGGTATGTCAGACAGGTGGGATAGTGACTGTCCAGGGATGCCTGTCTATTTTAGCTGGCTGTCAGGGGAGTTGAGCCTGGATTTAAGTAAGTAATTTTTAATCTTTCTAGGTAGGCAAGACTGCATTCATCTCTCTTAATCTTCGTTCAGGCAAACAGAACAAGGGAAAATGCTGAAAGAGGGGTTTTAAAAATTGTTGTAGAGGTAGTAATAGTGAAAGTAGTAGTAATAGTAGTAGTAATAGTAATTGCTGCTGTTGCTGTTACAGGCTATTACTGTCATAATGACATACAGAGATGAACACCAAATTCCATAAAAAATGAAAAAAAATCATCACTGCTGTGCCCAGGGCTAAAGAAAACCCACATCTGTGGTACTATTTGAAGTGTTCCGTGCTTTGCTTTTCAAAATTATACAAATGAGGTTTTAGGTAATATTATTAGACAATTACACAGTTAAGATGTATTAAGACCAACGTTCAGTTACAACTACATTCCAACCACAAGTGTACAGTATTATCTGTGTGTGTTCAATACACACAGAAGATAACCATGTCCAGAGCATGTGAATGAAGTGGAAGAGCCTATTTCTATCTTTGATCCTGGTAGCTGACCAGAAGTTTGAGGGTTTTGCAGATTATTCCTGTTGGAGGAAGATAATAATGTTATTTTATCAATAAAAATGTATACAGTCTTGTTTTCTTTAAATGTATGCAGTTTCAAACACCTAGAGGCCACTTTCTTGCCAATGGCATAAAACCTCTCTTCTGCCAGAACTCTCAGGACTCTTTCAGGATCCTTCTTTGGGGCAATGTAAATAATCAGGGTAGCTTGGTAATTCCTCTGGAGGCTATTTCTGAGTCGAGATTTGCAGCTTGATGTTTCTCTCTTGCATGCACATATTTACACACACACATCCATTTATCCTGCTGGACAGTTTAAAATCCCAGAGAAGTACAGTTTGGGTATTTTCTGTCTGAGGTAAGGATCTGAGTCAATACTTCAGATTTGGAAAATACTGTTATTTCAATCACCTGCATCCATAAAAATACTTAGTGGAACTTAAATGAAAGGTAGTGAAGACTCTTTCAACTAGATTTAAGTGATTCTATAGCAATATTAAATGTATTTATTAGTAGCAGCCTTTGGAGCCCATTCCAGCAGAATGAGTCATTGTTTTGGGCTGTATTTGCTCCTACATCATCCTCAGAAGAAAAACTGCACTTTTGGGTTATGAATGCTTGCTTATTAGAGAGAAATAATGTTGTGAACCTCTAGCATCTAGCCACTTAAGTATCACATGGGGATAGAATTTTCTAGATGAAAACCTGAGATATTCTGCAGATAATAAGTGTGTGTCCTTGGGAGGTTCAAATATACTGAGAAGAGTTTCTATCCAGTGTGATAAAGATCAGAATTAATGAAGATCATCGGTCACCTCAGAAGCTTTGTATTTCAAGATATGGGAAGCACCATGGTTAAATTCACTCAGTAGATATCATCACTAGTCTCAGAGCACTTAGAACAGGAGAAAAAGGATCCATCTGAAGTTAAGTAAATTACAGGTATGATCCAATTAAATACATTATTTTGCAAAAATACAGTCTATTTAAAAGAGAAAAATAACCTCTGGGTATTTATGCACATAATATTATATCCAAACTGCCAGTCCTTAGACCGTTGTACAAATCATAGAATCATAGAACAGTTTGAGTTAGAAGGGACCTTAAAGATCATCTAGTTCCAAGCCCCTGCATGGGCAGGGACACCTCCCACTAAACAAGGTTACTCAAAGCCCCATCCAGCCTGGCTGTGAACACTTCCACGGAGGGGGCATCCACAACCTCCCAGGGCAACCTGTACCAGTGTCTCACCATCCTCATAGTGAAGAATTTCTGCTTAATGTCTAACTTAAATCTACCCTCTTTCAGTTCAAAACCATTCCCCCTCCTCCTGTCTCTACATACCCTTGTAAACAGTCCCTCCCCAGCTTTCCTGTAGGGCCCCTTCAGGTACTGGAAAGCTGCTATACGGTCTCTCCAGAGCTTTCTCTTTTCCAAGCTGAACAACCACAACTCTCAGCCTGTCTTCATAGGAGAGGTGCTCCAGCCCTCTCATCATCTTCATGGCCCTCCTCTGAACTTGCTCCAGGAGCTCCATGTCTTTCCTGTGTTGGGGGCTCCAGCACCAAACACAGTACTCCAGGTAGGGTCTTGTGAGATAGGAGTAGAGGGGGAGAATCAGAAATTATAAAGAGTGAAACCATATATTGCTACAACAAGATTTAATTTTTGCCAACCTTTTAAATTAAAATTGAGTTTCTGATTCAGAATTACTCTTTCCTGATGGTAGATCTTTTACAAGCCAAAATTACAGCCTGGTGGATAACTTTGGTTTATGATTCAGTCCAATTCCATTTCATACTGATCCTTACCTCACTCTTGTTTCATAATATTATGCAACTGTATTATACCACTGTCAAGTATATCTATAGAATGGTATAGGGTGGTAATAAAAAAATCTTCTAAGGATAGTTAAAATATTCAGTATGATTTTCTATTTATATAGAATTTTATAGTAATCTCTTTCTATTCAAGAACTCTATTATTTTCCAGGTATCTATTGGTTGGTTTCTTTGGGATCTTTCCACAGTGGAGGATTTGCTTAGTAAGATATAAAAGTTGGAGTACAAAAAATAGTTAGATTTGCAGTGTGAAAGAATGGCATACAGAGAGATTCACTTCCATTTAAAGTGATTACATTAGAGTTAGATTTTTCCAGATTGTCATAGCTTACAGAAAATCAGTGTATATGCTAACAGGTCTCCACTTTAACAAGACTGACAAGAAAGAAATTTATTTCTAGCAAAATACTTTGGGGGGAAACTAGTTTCTATGACCGATATATAAACAGGATGCATAAATATGTTAAACATCTTTTCAGGCTACTTAACTCTCCCTTACAAAGGCTGATGTGTATTATGAGCAAAGTTGTTTGTATGATGTCGTTGCAAGCACACTCATAATACATAATCAATTATATACCTTTACATACATCAAGCACTGGAACACACTGCCCAGGGAAGTGATTGAGTCACCATCCCTGGAGGTGTTTAGAAGATGTGTAGATATGACACTTAGGGACCTGGTTTAGTGGTGGACTTGGCCGTGTTAGTTTTACAGTTGGTGTTGATGATCTTAAAGGTCTTCTCCAACCTGAATGGTTCTATGATTCTATATTACATATCTTACAACACTATGGTGTGTACTTCTGCCCAGTCTCAGAAGCCTCAGAAGCAGAGAACTA
Source organism: Hemiprocne comata (assembly GCA_020745705.1). NCBI lineage: Eukaryota > Metazoa > Chordata > Aves > Apodiformes > Apodidae > Hemiprocne > Hemiprocne comata. The sequence continues at coordinate 90,554,262 of CM036588.1, forward strand.
AACTGCCAGTAAAGTTTTTGATGGATATTAAGGTGGTGCTAATCTATGGGCAAATGGTACCATCCAGTCTCTGAAGCAAAAGCAGATAAGACTCTTTATCAGTCATATGATCAACCTCAGACTTCTTTGCACAATCACTCTTATTTGGTCTGTACTTTCCTAGCAGCCAAATGTATCATACCACAAAATAGCTCATGTGGCAATAAGGTTTTGCCAAAATCCTAGGGCCATAGCTGAACTGCAGAACTTAGGTGTCAAACTATTCACTCTCAAATATGTCTTGGATATAGCGTTGCTGCACTCCAATGATCAAGAGGATAATAGGAGGAAATCTGGCTAAAAGCCGACACCTCATGCTTGTTAAGTCTTTTTATTAATTCATTACATTTTCAGTTATATCCTAGTAAAATAATAATATATAATTTGTATAGCATATTGTCTACACAATACATAAAAATATAAATATATAGAAGTATAAATATGTACATATATACACATTAAAAAATGTGTCATCTAAGAGACCCAAACCCCAAGTGGTCTATATTTGACTTAATGACAGATTTATTCTCCAAGGTATTGTGTTGTTTGTCTTGCCAATAATCTGATTGGTACCCAGTGTCAGTATATGTAACTGTTTTCTTGGAAAATTATTTCTAGAAATCTAGTTTACTTGCACTTCTTTGGCTTTTTAGACAATTTGGTCTTACATAGAAGTCATTAGCATTCTTGACAAATATTTTTCCATTGCCTGTTGTCCTCTGCTCAGTAAATTGAGAGCTTGCTTTTAAGCTACTTGATGCTTACAGTAACATGAGACAATCAGCATCCATCTAGCAGCAGGACTTCAAAGAGAAATCACTATTTCCCCTGCCAGTCCTGCCCCACACACAGCAGCTCCTGGGAGCAGCTGGGTTGCTTTGAACTCAACTTTAACTTTACTTCAGAGCCAATTTAAGGCTCTGATATAAGATGCAAATTGGTGTAGCAAGGTGGTGTAACCCACTGGTGAGTGGGTGTTAGAGGGCCCCAACCATGCAGACCCATAGCATGTGTGAGTTGCTATAGGCCCTGACCACAGCTACCTACTTCTTTAGTTCATGTTGGAGTACTGTATGCTTTTACTTCTACCCATGCCCAGCTGAATCTCCATAAATAACTCTTACTGCAAACTGCTGGGCCACCTGGGGCTCAGATTTGCGGAAGCCTCACTGCTGATCAAATGAAAATTCTTTGAGCAGAGGAAGCTCACAGGTATGAATACAAGTGGTAAATAATTTCCTTCCTTGCGTTTTTTCCCTATGGATACCAGTGCCCTGACCATGCATGCTCTACATCTATTGATTCATGCTCCTCTTGAGCTATATTTAGGATTAAACCAGCTCATTCCTTCTGAGAGGAGACTGGCTGTGGTTATACAGATTATTGCCCTGGGGGCTGTAATGGAGTCTTCACCTTACTTCAAGCACTTTGAACTGAGTGAACAGATGGGTGCCAAATGGCAAACAGAAGCGGTCTGGGTCAAGTGACGTGATGGAAATGCAGCTGGTCCAGTCTCAAATGGGGACAGCCATGGGCAGAGACAGTGCAGACCTCCCATGGTCAGGAGACCAGAGGTCCTTCCTCTGAGGGAAGGCCTTTAGTAGCACATATATTCAGAATATACTGACAATTCATATGGAATCCATATTGTTATGAGGCAGGGCTCCTCAGTTCCTCCCATAAATGTCCCAGGGCCAACCTTTCCTTGTCAGCTGTGCCTGGTCCTTTCAAGGCAAGAAGCCTTTGAAAACATCCATATGGGATACAGTGGGTGGTGGGGAGTGAGGGCAGACTCAACTGGACTGATAAATATCAGTTGATTTGAGATCATGAGCAGGGAAGGAACACCCACATGCTTTATTTGTTTCTGAGGCCTACAATTAATTTCTCTACAAGTGACTCAAGCAGAATTTTCAGTCAGATCCTTGCACAGAATTTTAAACTGGATATACTAGCCAAGAGCTCATGGCCTTCCTATTAGCTTCCCCTTTTTCACCTTGCCACTGAGTGCATCTCTTCTTTACTAAATCCACAAGTAGATAGCTGTGATTTAGGCTACAATTGCCAGCAAAAAAATACATTCATCTGACTAATCAGAATATGCTTTTAACAGGTTTGTTCACAGGCAGAATATGATACTAGAAGACAGGTCCCTTTCTAACAGAATATTATGTACGTTTTATATGCTGTACATACGTAATTCTTTCTATCAGTTCCCATCAGCCCAGTAAGTGGAAATCACTGCATGGATCATTAACAAAACAGATACCATTGCTGTCTGACTGAAGCCCCTCAGGATTTTTTTTTGTTTGTTTATGATCTCCAAATGCTAACTAACACCTCTGGAGGCCCCACTAAACAGTACAGGACTGTTGCATAATTTAGCTGAAATAGAGTGAGAGATATCTTTTCTTAAACAAAGAAAATAATGTTTTTAATTGGACAAACCTCAGAAAAACAACTTAAGTCTTTTTCAGTACATCAGCTGAAATGAACACCAGCTTCCTTAAAGAATTTAGTGGGTGAAAACCAACTTGCAGGAGGCTTCAGGCAGTTTCCCCAGGGCTTGGGCTGCTTCAGGGATGACCAAGACACCCAGCAGCAACAAAGGAGGTGCCTGGGGGGGATTACCCACTTTGCAACACCCTCCAACAACACCAGCTCAGATTCTCGAGCTAGGTACATTACTAATAAAGAATAAATCATCATGCTTCAGCAAATTAATGTCAAGCAGGAAGACCCACAGGTTGTTGAGAATCAAGAAATGGAGGTCAGCTCTTCAGGCAAAGCTGAATTTGCTCAGTGTCTTGAATACAAGTAAAGAGGGAGCAGGGCATACACAGAAGGGTGAGTAAATATCAAAAATAGGTAAGAGTGGCAGAAAGCTCAGAGGTGAAAGGATCTAGAAAGCTAAATGAAGGTCTCCAGTGCACATGGGATATTTTATTTGCTAATTGATCAATTTACTTTTACCTACACAAGGAAAACATTGTCATTTCTCACATGGTGGACACAAATATACCTAGGAAAACATCCCATGGGCAAATATAACTTTTCATAAGCCCTCTAGTTTCTATTGCTTGCTTTATTTATATACCATTCAAAAAGATCTATCAGGTCCTCCCCGAACATGCAACCTCTATAACCTCTCCCACCTAATATTTTGTGTAATTATGACCATAATTTCTACATTTGCAGTGTATTCTTGTTTTTTGAGGTCCTCTAACCTGCCAGGCAGCAAGCAGCTTGCTGTGGGGTATCACAGTGCAAGGAAGATGCTGTGGTGCTGCAGGGCAGCCCAGTGAGATGCACCTACCAGGGTTCCAAAGGTCCTGCTCCACCTTGTGACCCAAAGGGCCAGATTCAGTGCTCCCATCAGTCAGCGCAGCATGACCTAACACAGGGAAGCAGGAAGCATTGAAGAGATTTGTTTAAAAATGTACAACTTCTGTGGGTTGACAGGACCTTAGTTGCTTAGATGAAAAGTAATTAAATAAATTGCAGTCATGAAAAAGGAAATCTGTCCTCTATTTCTTATTGCTTAACCCAGTTAGAGTAATGGAATATCTACATTGGTGCAGCTACATAATTTTACACGGACTGAGGATCTGACCATGCAGTATAATTTAGCAATTTTCCAACCTCTTATTCAGCAGAATGTAGTCTGAGGTGACCTTTTGCACGAACCTCCAAAGGTCACAGAAACTGAATACTTCCCAAGCTGACCATCTGACTTATCCTTGTGAAAAGTTACTCTGTATTAGAAGGTCAAAAGAAAAAGAAAAGAAAAGGCTCCTCAGCAGGGAGCTGCCCTTTGGGATGTTAGGTAATTTAAATTAACTGGCATCATGCTGAGTAGCTTACATTTCTATATCTGTATGTGAGTGGGAACAGCTAAGGTCAAAGGGTCAGTCTCTTCTTCAGTGGGAAGGCATCCCTTTGCTCCCCCTTCCTCAGTGAGCAAGATGCTGAACATCAGCGGTTTCTTTTGGGGTCTACTCCTGCATTCTGCAAGTCATGGCAGAATAAAAGAAAACATTAATGTGACAACAAAAGTCAGAATAGATTTTTCTTTCCCCTAACTGTTACTTTCCAGGATTCCTTGTCAGAGTTGCTCAGCATCCTCATATTTCCAGTAAGGCTATAACGCCCAGTCCCTAGAGGTAGGAGATTTTTGTAGGAAAATTAGTAGTAACTTGTGCAACTACTCAAATGGGGAAGTTTGTAATAAATGCATAGAACAGAAGCTATTAGGAACTTGTTTAAGCATATGACCTCTAGCTATTAAATTAGAAAAAAACATTTCAGAAATTGAAATAATCTTTCTGCTAATAGCACAGTGGGAATTTAAATGGTCTGTTAGCCTGTTGTCCAGGTCTGGAAGCCAGAGTCACCAGTGCTATGTTAGACTTTCTCTGGGATTTTGAGCCTCTGTAAGCTCTGCCAGTTATGAGTAAAACAGAAGAAATAATAATTCAAAGGGATTTTGCAAAAATGCACTCATTTATTTTTGAAGAAGTATTTTGTTGCTCATGTTAAAATCAGTATAATGCTTAAGGAGTCTTAGAAGCAGTTCCAAAGGTTTTCTTCTCTACTCAGATGCACAAGTTGTTTTCTTTTTATTAGATTCAACTTGATCCAGTTCTGTTCCCACCAGCACTGTTCTCTGCCTAGAACAGGTTTTTTGCATGTGCTTTTTCTGTACTTCATTTCTTTCCTGTGGGAGAGGAGAGAGTTTGCTTGAGTTTTTGAGATTCTGGAATTTGTTTTGCATTTAACATATTGATGACGTGCCATGCATTTCACTGAGGATGGTGACGCTACAGAAAAACAACTTTCCCCTGCAAGGAAGAACAGGTGAGTATTCAGTATGAGTGAAATTTGTGATGCTTCACTCCTCATTCATTCATTCATTCATTCATTCATTCATTCATTCATTCATTTGCCATTAAGAAACACAAATATGACTAAAACATTTTGACCTGAACACAGCTGTTAATTCAGCTCATGAGTTAGCCACAAAATAACTCAGTAGCCTCTTTACAAATATTTTATAATTAAAAAAAAAATAAAAAATTTAAAGGTTTCTCAAATTATTGTTATTTCAAGGCACTACCCAAGATCACACAATGCAATATTGCAACTCATACTTTTCAGGCTTTTGAAGTTCTTTAGTTCCTCTTGGTGTTTCACACCATGCCAGAGGTGTGCATTATCTCACTGTAACACAGTCTTGTCCTAATCCTTCATACCAACTAAATCAGTTAATGGATGTATTACTGATAAGTTTATTAATAGAACAGATCAAACTGATTCAGAGGCATTTGCATATCTCTAATAAGAAGATTGAGTTAGAGACTGAAGGCAGGGCTGTTTATTTGTGTAATTGCCCCATCAGTAAACTAAAACTAACTTAAGAAACCATATCATTCTTGCCAAAGTGAAGACAAAGAAATGTACCATTGACTTCAAAATACTGTATAAATCAGGATTCCAGCCAGTAACCAACTGCAAATGGAACCGGGGGACAGCGAAATGAGGTGTGAGGCACACCAGCAGTGAAACTTACACCACAACTTTAAGTATCAAAAGCTGCTTGTGACAATCTTCTATGTTACCCTCCCAGCCAATGAATTGAAGGGTGATTCATTTCACCTATTTCTGACACCTATTGTGGAGATGAGGTGAATCACCCTACAGCGTTGCCTGTTTCTTTCTATTGATGATTAGGTGAGTCTTGAGTAGCTAGTTTAGATTTAGACAACTATCATGTATATATCTCCACTCTGTAGACAAATTCCACCCTGTATAGCAGGAAAATACCTACTAAACATGCTTTTTCCCCATAGTCTCATAGAATAGGGAGCTGCTGACTTTCACCTGTAGGTTGAGCCACAGCAGAGAAGTCATGTCAGCACAACCATTGCTTGGTTGGGACACATTGGACAATTAGATGCGCATTTGCTTTACTGGCCAGACCTGAAATCCATGCTGTGATTTTTTTCACTGCCCTTGTTATCCACTCTTGCTGGTTTAGCAAGATGCACTCCCGTACTTTAGTCATGTCTTCCCTTTACAGATGAGATGGAATCTAAATTTGTGACCCACCAGATCTACAAGGGTCAGGGACCATGGAAAGCTGCTTCGTCTTCCAGTGATCATTACTGATTTTGGTATTGTCAGATTATAACTTCCTTCCAAAACAAAATACATCTACTGAATTGGAAAACAGCCTACTTAACAAATTGTGCATGAGGACATCATTCCCACCAGGGTCCCCGACCATGGGGAGACAGATCTGCTGTTTTCCTATGTCGTTTGACAACCAGCCCTTTAGAGAAGAGAAGTTCAAATCTCCAATTGGATGTGTGGCTTCTTGGCCAAAGAAGATGACTGGTTTCATTTTTCTGTGATGTTAGACCAGTTTTCTTGAGGACTAAGATGAAGCCAGAGGCCAACAATAACTCAGTTCAAATAATACTGCCACAGACTAAACAGCTGCTAACAATTGCCAGATGATTATGCTGAACTTCCTATCTTGATTTGTAGATGAAAAGAACTAAGATAAGTGACTGAAATGTTTATCACAGAGTTAAAAGAGTAAATCTGATAGCCAGACTGTGCTCACACTTTGTGCTAACAGCTCATCTGAAGCCATTAGCAGATTACATTTACCTGCTCATTGCATCATTGCGTTAAAATACATATAATCAAACTTCTAACGCTTTTATTTAGCAGGAGGACAGCCCTTTTACTAGAAGCTTATCCAAAGCCTAGCATAGTGCCATTCCTAAACTTCAGCCTTCAAGCCATCAAGTAAGGTGCACTGACAGAAAGCAGGTCTGTGTATTTTTCTGTAACTGTCATGCATGTGGTAGCAGAAACTAGGTTGCAGAGCTGTTGCATTCACACTGTGGCCTGAAGGAGTATGTAAGTCAACTATTAACGAAGGGGTGTACTGTTTACTTCATCTTGCTGTCTCACACTACCTCTCCCTTGGGATTTTATAGAAAGATGTTTAATATGTATTAATTATCTTTTTATAAATACCCTCTCACTTTTCTTGCCATTTTTTTAATGAGTCCAGAAAACACTTTGAAAAAGGTTGAGTGAAACCAAAAGGAATGTGAATACTGGAGGAGAATCTTTCATTTTCTCTACCACTAACTTTAAAGGTTATTTAATTTGTGCTGTTGTAAACAAAGTAAAGTAAATGAAAATTAACCTCTTCAAAGCAAAGATTGAAAGAGTGAGCCCTCCATTACACTGTCTATGGGATATTTAAATAACCTGTTCACATAAGTTCTGTTGGTTGTAGAAAGCTAAACTAGAGAAATCAAATAAGGTGATAAAAGGTAATAACTTCTTATCACTGATTCAAATTTTAAACAATTTTTATACATTACTATGGGGCACACACAACTTTTCCACTTGCTGTGAATGAGTCTGATGATACTAAACCACAAAACTACATGCATGCAAAAGGGTCACAAGGGTTACATTAACCATCTAAATTTTGTGTATATTTATGCTCAACTAATTAAAATCCCAATCCCAGGACATAGTGATTTCTTTATCCCTTTTGCACCATTTGTGATATTAGGTGTGCTATTAATGACATACAGTAGAATTGTTTGTAGTTTAAGCATATAGCTTGATATGCAAAGTACAAGTGGAATAAAATATAATCTAGAAGAGTGGACAGATTGTCACATATACAGGAGACTGTATGCCCAGGATGTGAAGGAATTACACTTCCCCATAGAGAGCCAGGTCTTTGAATATATTTTTAATGGGTTTTTCATTCCAATTTAATCTGCAATAGGAAACCTGTGATCCTTTCAGGACTTGAAAACATACCTTATTCTTATAGAAATGGAATCACTGCACACATTTTGCATCCTTTCACTGCCAATGGCAACGCACCTCTTCTGAACAGCTGTGCTTACCAGAAGAGTTCTCAGTTCATTACAAAGTTCTGCCATGAATAATGTTCTCTCTGGGAAGATTTGGACAGCATGTTCATTAATGTACACATGACTACATATTTAAAGGGAGAGACATACAGACATATTACACTGACCTGCACATGGATTTATGATACGCTTGCTGAAGAAGCATAGCCAAACATGCATAGAAGTTGAAGCTAATATATAACCCACAAAAGCTGCAGACTCATGAGCCCATATTGAGATGTGCTGACCATAAAAACCTTTTTCCTAATAGTGAATATTTTGTGAAGTTCTTAGGGAGGAAATGTGGTAGGTAGAGGAAATGGTCCTGTAATGTACTGAGCATTCGTCTGTGCCTAAAGTCTGTTTTACTCTTCTCAGAAGTGTTACACTGTTCTTTACTTTTCATATTAGAAAATACCAAACCCCGAAAGCCTAAATACAGAGGATGAAAAATGTCCAAATGAAATTATTCAAGAAGTGTCCTAATTAGAAATTATATTTTTAACAAAGTGCTTTGTATGTCAGAGGTGAAATATACCCCAAATGGCAGAATGTTTTTGGAATATTCTTTCCCACTCCTGTCTGCCAAAATGCCCATCAGTCATGGCAAATTGGTGTAAGTGCCAGAAGAATATGTAAGCCTTTTTTTTTCAGGCAGTTTAGAGCTATGTAGCACTGAAGAGGCAGATGGACTTTTTGATGGACAGTTTGTGTATTGTATATTTGAAGATCCTTGTCCATGTGTTTTTGTCTCCTCATCTGACTCTTTTTCACATTCCGATTAATTCAGAAATGATCAGCCTTTGGAGACCAGTCCCGCTAGGACAGATCCTGTCCTCTCCCTTTTTTCCTCTCAATAATTCTACCAAATAAAAGACACTTGTCTTAACTTTGACGTGTTTCCTGGAAGTGCAAGCGTCTGCAGGGGGACTTTCTCCTGTCTTTTTCACATGTGCGTGACTCTGAGTGTGCGTGTCTGTTTTATTGAACATATGTGGGCTTGAAAGATCAGAGACACTTATCCCCACTCTGTATTCATAAGCAAATTACTCCAGCAAGAATTACAGGCAGGGAGAGTTGAAGGAGAAGGTAGGAGAAATAGATGTGTGGCAGGAGTTACTTTGTTAGAATGTATGTGTGTGGGGTGTGGGTATTTCTGTTAGAGCACAGATGTACTTGTACCACCTCTGGGTGTCTGGGTGGTGCATCAGCTTCAGCACGAATTGCAGATGCACATGAACTCAGGTGAGTGATCGGTTCCTCAGAAGGCACATATTGCCTCCTTAGGGAGACAGAGCCTTTAAACATAAAAAGTAGGGTTTGGCTTTTCTTTACAGAAGTTCAGTTGGGAAAACAGAAGACTAACGGTATTTTGAAAATTAAGCCTTTTATGGGTACTTGTTCTGAATGAGAATGAAATGTGCAGACAATGTTTTACACAGACACCCAGGATTCATGCTTGATGTCCTCTGTCAGCAAGGCTTCCCCAAATCTGAGTAGTCTGCAGATTTTGTTGGTGTTGGTCACCATGTGTGATGTGTTTCTGCAGTAAAATGAGTTTGAAATTTAAAGTAGTTAATTGGCCTGAAACAGCAGCCAGAATAGAAATACAGAAGAAGACCTGATTTTTTTTAAAAATAGTTAGGGTATTCTGTAATCCACCCACTTGTTTGTTGTAGTGGTCTGATAACTGTGGGGAAACACGTCTGGATCCCAACACTCACACCTCACCTGCTCATTGCAAATTGAATTAGGTAAATGATAGCTTGGGCAGATACTGTGGTTGGAGTAAAGTGAGTGACTGACTGTATTCAGATGAAATAAAAGAAATTCTGCTCCCCTCTAAATTTCTCCTAGTGATAGGAGTCTACCCATAGTAAATTCGCAGATGACACCAAGCTGGGGGGGAAGTGTCAATCTGCTGGAGAGTAGGAAGAAGCTGCAGGGGGACCTGGACAAGCTGGGTCCATGGGCTGAGGCCAATGGCATGAAGTTCAATAAGACCAAGTGCAGGGTCCTGCACTTTGGCCACAATAACCCCAGGCAGCGCTACAGGCTGGGGGAAGAGTGGCTGGAGAGCAGCCTGGCAGAGAGGGACCTGGGAGTGCTGGTGGACAGCCGGCTGAACATGAGCCAGCAGGGTGCCCAGGTGGCCCAGAAGGCCAATAGCATCTTGGCTTGTATCAGGAATAGTGTGGCCAGCAGGAGTAGGGATGTAATTCTTCCCCTGTACACAGCACTGGTGAGGCCTCACCTCGAGTACTGTGTCCAGTTCTGGGCCCCTCACTTCAAGAAGGAAGTTGAGGTGCCTGAGCGGGTCCAGAGGAGAGCAACAAGGCTGGTGAAAGGACTAGAGGGAAAGTCTTATAGGGAGAGGCTGAGGGTGCTGGGGTTGTTTAGCCTGGAGAAGAGGAGACTCAGGGGGGACCTTATCACTCTTTTCAACTACCTTAAGGGATGCTTAGTCAGGTAGGGGTTGGGCTTTTCTCCCAGGCAACTAGTGACAGGATGAGAGAACACAGCCTAAAGCTGTGTCAGGGGAGGTTTAGGTTGGATATCAGGAAGCAATTCCTCACACACAGGGTGATCAGACATTGGAATGGACTGCCCAGGGAAGTGGTGGAGTCACTGTCCGTGGAGGTGTTCAAGGAAAGACTGGATGTGGCATTTAGTGCCATGGTCTAGCCGATGTGGTGGTGTTAGGACTTGTTAGGCTGGACTTGACAATCTCAGAGGTCTTTTCCAGCCTCAATGTGTGTGATTCTGTGATTCTGTGATACTTATTTTCCTAATAAATGTGTAATGGAAATGCTGAGATGTCAGGAAAAAAAGGAAAGGAGATCTAAATGGAGAAAGTGAGGGGAAAGGAAAAGGAAACATAAATTTGGGAACCATGAAGATGCAGTTATGATTTGATTCTTGGACACCTCTACTGCTATATAATCTGAGTATATAATACATTATTGCAGAGGTGAAAAAAAGTTTAGAAATCCAGTAGATTGGTGAAAAATTGTGCTGGAAGTTTCATAAATCTAAACCTAGATTAATATCAGACCTAAACTCATGCAACCCAAAGTAATGAGTATAGTTGCACAGTTGTAACTGTGACAATATTTAAATTAAAATAAGAACTATATTCTGGTTTTATCACTGATTTTCAAAAGGGTTCTGTTTAGGAAGAGGCTGTTTTGTATCACCTGCTCTTTTCCCAGTAAGCATAGCAAATTAATTTCTACATATTATAAGAATTTGGGCATGTATAGCTCAAAGACACAAATATTTGCAGTTACAAGTTCATTAATCTACCTGAAGAAAAATCCAGGAAGTTGTGAAACATCTTCCTGCTTAACATCTGCACTGAGCTATGCTGTAGAGAGGAGTGTCAGGAATATGGATGGATAAGTTTGGAAACTTTATTTTATTGTCCATGTAGAAGGGTAAGGCTCCACTGACATATGAGAAGGCGTACAGCCTTCTATACCTATAGATCACTCCCAAATCTCAGGAGATGCATCCTAAGAAACAAACGGGAATATTTCATTTTGTTTCCTATCAAGAATGGTCAGTTCTGTAGTCTTTATCTACCAGGGTAAATCCTTGGCTCATATATTTTATCTGAGCACCTCAAATCCATTGCAGAATTTTATTGTCCCAGAAGCCTGTGAAGCAGGTAAGCATCACCTCTGTTCTATAGAGGCATGGGGTTACAAAATAAATGACTCTCATAAATATGCATATGAACTTGGAGAGAAAGCTGAGAGTAATTCTGGGCTTCTTGTGCCTCAGTTTAATGTCTTGCTCTACCTAGTTCATATGGGCTACTGAGTGGAAGCGAGGTACGAGATATTTTTATACAAAACAGTTTATTCCCAGTCTGTATTGGATGAAAACAAGAACTTATACATTTTACATAGAAATAATGCCATTCCAGAAAAGCAGTATTTTAGAGAACTCCCTCCTTGAGCTAGAACATCAGCCCAATGAAAACTAGAAATGATAAATTTGGGGTTTGTTGAGCTGGCCTCTCCTGCTCAAAGAGCACTTCAGTGGAAACCCCCAACCAGCTCTACTCAGGTGGAACGGTGCTCTGGCAGGCTCAGCTAGCACTCCCTGCTTCATAGCTGATTCCTGGCATCTTCCCATCTGAGCTTGAGGGAAGCACATTCCTATTCCTGTCATTTCAAGTTCCCCTCCTGGTGGTTATTTCACTGCTAAGAACCATCATTATGGTCAACGATGGCACTAACATAATAAAAAATCAGAATGGATTTAGTTCACATGGGTGTGAGATTATTAGGGTTATTATAAAAGCAGTTTTTAAAAATCAAATAACATACGATGTAATATGAAAAAGTGAAACAATGTAGTTGACAACCACCAAAGAAATAAATAATGAAGTACACAAACTTCCCAAAGGATTTTATATGTAAAAATTTAAGAACATGAAAAGATATAAAGACAGATCTGTGAAGAACATGACATTTTAATAATGTCCATAGTTTTGTACATGTACTGTGTTATTATCTTCCAAATTTCTCTGATCTTGCTCAAGTAAGGCAATAAGCAGTGCTCTCCTGAAGCACTGCCATGTTTTTAGGAGAAATTTTTTAAAGCTGAAGTATTTCTTAATACAGTTAACAACCGAGATCACCATTTGTCATCAAAGCAGAATAAAAGTTCTGCACCCTATGTCTTGATTTACTCATACAAAATTCCCATTTACTTCACTTAGTTAAGTAAGGGTAAAAAAAAGCATGAAGTGAGCCAAATAATTTACTTTGGGAAAAGTTGTCTGTATAACGGTCAGCTTAGACAAGACAAAATTAGAATTGTATTAGTCTTTTATCTTTAATTCCAGTCTCCCATGTGTCTATTTATGAATCTCAAGAGGGATGCTTTTGTCCTGTTAGCCTTAACTGCAGTTTGTTTAGCTCGACGTTTTAAACAAAAAGCTCTCTCTAGCATGGTTGAGTTTCTGGATCTCAAGTTTCTGTAAGGATGCACAGTTCTTGCTCTAAGTTGTCCCTTTATTCATGCAAACTTTTTTGGATTGGCTACATTTTAACCTACAAACGGGAAATAGGACCTCCTAAGCAAGGGGAAAATAATCCAAATGACCACACACACACACACACACACAAAAGGAAAATCTTTTAAAGATACAGAAATAGAATCCAAGCTTAACTAACATTTTCTAAACTTTAATTTCATAATTCAGCCTACGTATGATTCATAAATTAAAGTAATAAAAAGCAAGACAACATCTGTTCCACACTATGTGAATAGGAGAGAATCTGGACATTCAAGAAGTTGTTATGCAGACAGTACATTCTGCATGGGAATATATGGAGAGTGTTTACAGTAAAAATATCTTCTGATACCTACTTTTATTTCTTTTTAAATGTACACATATACCTTAAAAATCTTTGTACACAAATACTATACCTTTTATTTTAATTTTAATTTTGAAATTAGACTAAAATAAATGAATGAAGTAATGAAAAAAGACCTAGGTGTATGCTTTTATTTTTTAAATACTGTCATGTATCTTATTTAATGGAATAGCTTTTACATAGTCTCACTGTATGTTCCTGATTAAAAATCCAGGTTTCCTCTGTGTAATTCAGATAATATATGCAAGAAATATGTCCCAGCCTGGCACTGGTTTTTAAAGATTCTCAGCCTGGTATTCATAGCAATGTTAACCACTAATTATTGCTACTAATAAAATCCCATGGTACATTGATTTATAAGTAGGGATTGCTTAATTCAAGATCAAAGTCAAACCTTTTTATTCATATCTTAAGAGAGGAAGAACGTAATTGAGTTCATCTATGGGCTGTTAAGTAACTTGCATATTTACCTCATACTTAAAACTGCTTCCTGAGCTGGTGTGCTAGCCCTTTTATCCAGAGGTATGAAGTTCAAACAGTAACACTACTGAAAGAGAGCTATAAAGAGGGATAGATTGGGAATCCCTGCATCCTGATTACCCAAGATAAGAAGGTACTTGGGAGTGGAAGCAAAGGTGGTGAGAGCTAAATTAGCTGTCTTTGAGATAGAAAAAGTTAATTTCCTTAAGAACCCAGCTAAGCAACTGTCCCTTTTACAAATAAATGTTCACAGTTAAGACAGCAGACAACTTTTACATTTACTGGAGATAACAATTTATGGTTCTGGTGGTTGTCTCTGCAGAACGGATGGCAGGCACTGGTGTATACAAACACCTTAAGAGATAAGCATCTGCAGAAGAATGCAGCCCCCCTGTAACGCCGTGGGGTCTGAAACAGAAAAAAATATTTAAATAAAGTATGTAAAAACTGCTTTTACCGTGAAGCTAAAAGTATGCAGGATTTTCTTAAACAGCTCCAGAAATTATTATAGCTGATCAGAGGAGCAGCTCAGAAAAATACAAATTACTTGCTTTCCAGATAAGTGATCAAGTGCATGCGCAGCTGATAAATCTGCACAAAAACATTTTGCCCACATGCTGCAAAATTCGGACTCTGAATATTGCAACCTATTTGTAAATGTTTTGCTCTGATTTAAACAATGCATTTGTCTTTGGAAGCAGCTGGTGTTTTACTGTTATACTGATTTCAGTGTTGAGAAAGAAAACAATTTATGATTGGTGTTAGCAGTAGGTAGCTATGCAGCCTCGTGCGTGCTTAAAAGCCCTTCATATTATGGCATGTCTTCATACACAGTACAAGAAAGGAAAAGGTAAGGAGGCTTGCAAGCATTCGTGTCAGATAGGATTTTTCTTTTGACATTGCCCTTTCTCTCTGGTTTGAAATGCCTTTGTATGCATGGGGCCAGCAGGAAGGCTAAGGGAGGATCCCAGGAGCAACACAAGGCATTTATGCACACTCACTTCCATTTAGAAATTACTTGAGCCTTGAGCAACCCAAGTATTGGAGACTGGTTTCGAACACCATGGCATCGTGTCTCCTCCCTTGTTTCTCTACCAACTCCAGCTCCCCAAAGAGTCACAAACCCATTACCCATCCCTTTTCCTCCAACCCTTCCAGCAGGACCTAACCAGTGGCTGTGTTGGGACCATCCCAGGGTGCAGCCTACTCCCATCTGCCCTGGCAGCCTGGCTAGAGCCTGGCTAGAGCGTACTGAGGTGCATGAGGGACTCGCAGGCTGGACTAACCCTTGGCTGGGGTGCTAGCTCTAGTGCCTCTCTGTCCTTTGTTTATTTCATTAATTTATGGGGGTTTTCACCTAGTTCAGATGTAAATACATTGCTCAATGTTTACAGACCTGAATCTTAGGGAAGGTGCTCACGAGCTTACTTTTCAAGATGCATAGATATTTCAATAGCCTAATTTATAAGAAGACCCTATATTTTTCTTTAAGTTAGATTAAAAAAAAAGCACCTTAATCTGGGTTGAAGTTCAGCATTTTCACATTGCCATTTTAGTCTTTGTTGGGACACTGTTCCTCTTGCAAACACGTCGGCGTAACTCTATGGGCGTATGCCTGAATAGTTACTTCACTCTGTGTCATGTTTTAGAACATAGTTTTTCCATTGTCTAATTAAGCAAATTCATTCATTATAAGCAACGATAAGGTGTTAATTCAATTCCTACTTGTAATTTTTTTTTTCAAGCTTGTTTACCTGTGAAGCCATGTGTGACTAAAGAAAATCCCCACAGCAAGTGGTGGAAGATCGAGGGAGAAGAGGCCTCACTACTGCATTTCTTTGAGCTTTAGTCCAAAATCTCCAAGCCCCCAAGGTTTAATTATCCTGTGCAGTCTAGTGTTGAATAGGAAAAAGGGACTGTAGCACGAAGGAAAGGTTTTCACACTGATACTCACAAAAGAACAGGAGCTTTAAATGAAAAAAATGTTCTGAAGTCCTAAATGCATTTGAAGTGAATAAAAGTGAAATAACTCACAGGAACCAAACAAATTATAAATAGAATTATAAATATTGAGTATTTATATATCTCTCCATCATGAAATGCATCTTTGGGCTTTATGTAGCAGAATAAATAAACCAGAAATGTAGAAGTTAGAGTTTTTCAAGCTTCCTCGGGCCTTTTCTTTATCTCATTTCAAGTTAGGTTACTGGCTTAAAAGAACTGAAAAGGTGAAAAAGACCTCACACTATTATTCACTTTAGCACATGTGTAACCTGAAGAGGATTAAAGGTTTGTTCAATCTCTATTCATAGTATTCTTAAAGAGTTTTCAAAGGACCTTTTAAACAAAGGTTGCCAAACAAAGCACTTCTTTTGTTGCTACTTAGCTGAGGCCTATTGTCAATTAATAAGCAGGCTTTCACTGAAGTGTAATTGGGGCTTTCAATTCTAATTATGTTGCATACATATAGAAAATGTGAATGTAATGATAATAACAAAAAAACATACATGTGTGAGTGTGTGTATACATACATACATACATACATACATACATACATTACATACATCCTCTGCAAACACAAAGCCCCATGTAACACTGTACAATGCACTGTTGAAACAGGTGCTATGGTATACCACAGACTTGGCTGCATTTCAATACTACCTTTAGTCTGTATCCCCAGAAAATGATTTGATGTTTTACAAATAGCCTGTATAAATTATAGTCATTGTTAAAGCTCGAATAGGTACTGCGTTTACATTTATTCCAGACACCAATGTATTTGTAACATTTTTAATTAATTAAATTTAATTTTCTAGACCTAAAATTTATTGAGGACTGACTCTCTGGAAAAGTTTGAATTAAAGGTGTTCCACTTGATTTTGATTACTTGGGAATGAAAGTGTGTAGTATCTTTTCAATTTTTTCCTGACTAAGTATGTCTTAAGCTTAGAATAAATAGCCTTGATCATAATAGAGCAGTCTTCTTTTAGGGTGGGAAGGAATTACATTTCGATATGAGCACATTATGAGATTTTGAAAAATAATGTATTGGACTTATCCACTACAATCACACCAGCATGCAACATCAACACATTCATATGCACTCCCACTTGTCTGCTTATATATGTGTATATATATGTATACACATTTTAAATATATATATATACACATTTGCACTATTGTATGTGGAGATAAGTACACACAGAGATAGATGTGGATATATAGCTCAATATACTCACAGGGGTTCTTGTGGGATTTTGATCTCATAAAACAGAAGTAAAAAATATTATCAGAGGAGATATATATTTGATACAGATTTTATTCTTATTTGCAAAATTAATCTAGCTCAAAAGGGAAGTGCATAGAGGAAATGGAATAAACTGACTACCGATATAAGCAAAAATATTATGTTCAAGTGTCTGAGATTGTCTAAAGCTACAACCTCACCATAAAGGAAAGAGGGTTGCTAATCTATCAGATGTGGTAACAGATATGGCTGCACTTTGTCAGCATTTACAAGAACCAATGCAATGACCTGCAGGTACTTTGGAGCACTGAAGGTTTAGGGAGGGTGAACTGTAGAGAACTCCATGCAGACATTGCCTCAGTCTGGGTGAAGAGTCCATACTTTTTCTCAGCTGTGGCCACACCATATGGCACCAGATCAGCTTCCATTAGTGGACAGAGAGGAGACTTTCTCCCCATGTGCCTTTTTTACCCCTTCAGAAAATCTGCCTCTGAAAATTCAAGTTGGAGAAAGACTTTTTACCTGTCTCATTCTAGACTCCATGGTATAAATCTCATCTTTCAGTTATTCATAGAATCTTAGAATGGTTTGGGTTGGAAGGTACCTAAAGATCATCTAGTTCCACCTCCCGTGCATAGGCAGGAACACCTCCCACTAGAGCAGGTTGCTCAAAGCCTGATCTAACCTGATCGTGAACACTTGCTTCCAGGGAGGGGACATTCATAACCTCCCTGGACAACCTGTGCCAGTGTCTTGCCACTCTCACACTAAAAACTTTCTTCCTAATGTCTAATCTAAATCTCCTCTCTTCCAGTTTAAAGCCATTATTGCTTGTCCTCTCACTACAAGCCCTTGTAAACAGTCCCTCCCCAGCTTTCCTATAAGCCCCCTTCAGGTACTGGAAGGTCTCTATAAGGTCTCGCCAGAACCTTCTCTTCTTCAGGCTGAACAACCACAACTCTTTCAGTCTGTCTTCATAGGAGAGGTGGTCCAGCCCCCTGATCATTTTTGTGGCCCTCCTGTGGACTTGTTCTAAGTATTTCTAAACTGTGGAACTGAATCCTTATTTATATCTGTAATCGTCCTTCCTTCCTTCCTTCCTTCCTTCCTTCCTTCCTTCCTTCCTTCCTTCCTTCCTTCCTTCCTTCCTTCCTTCCTTCCTTCCTTCCTTCCTTCCTTCCTTCCTTCCTTCCTTCCTTCCTTCCTTCCTTCCTTCCTTCCTTCCTTCCTTCCTTCCTTCCTTCCTTCCTTCCTTCCTTCCTTCCTTCCTTCCTTCCTTCCTTCCCTCCTTCCCTCCTTCCCTCCTTCCCTCCTTCCCTCCTTCCCTCCTTCCCTCCTTCCTTCCTTCCTTCCTTCCTTCCTTCCTTCCTTCCTTCCTTCCTTCCTTCCTTCCTTCCTTCCTTCCTTCCTTCCTTCCTTCCTTCCTTCCTTCCTTCCTTCCTTCCTTCCTTCCTTCCTTCCTTCCTTCCTTCCTTCCTTCCTTCCTTCCTTCCTTCCTTCCTTCCTTCCTTCCTTCCTTCCTTCCTTCCTTCCTTCCTTCCTTCCTTCCTTCCTTCCTTCCCTCCTTCCTTCCTTCCCTCCTTCCCTCCTTCCCTCCTTCCCTCCTTCCCTCCTTCCCTCCTTCCCTCCTTCCCTCCTTCCCTCCTTCCTTCCTTCCCTCCTTCCCTCCTTCCCTCCTTCCCTCCTTCCTTCCATCCCTCCTTCCCTCCTTCCTTTCCCCTCTTCCTTCCTCCCCTCCCGTCCCCTCCCCTCCCCTCCCCTCCCGTCCCCTCCCCTCCCCTCCCCTCCCCTCCCCTCCCCCTCCCCTCCCGTCCCCTCCCCTCCCCTCCCCTCCCCTCCCCCTCCCCTCCCCTTTCTTCAACATCTCTAAGGAATTATGTATTTCTGGAATCACTGTATATGGGTAGATACAGACATTTCTATGCATACATATGCCATTACTGATATATGGGGATGTGTAATTCCTGTACTACATATGTGAATAAACAATGTGCTAATGTGGTACATTTTCAGAAGTCCTTAACTGATGACATAAAACCATAACAAATTTGTCTTATATTAGTCTTTATTCAAAGGGAGGTGGCTATGTTTGAGTGGTCTGTACAGATGGAAACTACATGAGTGGAGACCTGTGTTTATATATTTAATCTAAAGGATTTATTAACATTTAAATGAAATACCAAGATATAATTCTGTTTGACTTTTTTGGTATGATTGTAATTCTCATAAAATGGTATGATGTAGCTCTGAACATAATGGAACTTTGCCCTGAAGATTTTGAACACATTAGAAAATAATTGTTTTTGTATAACACTCTTACTGAATATTCTCAAGTACTCGAACCGGGTATAAACCTGACAAAAATCCATAGTGCGTGTTGGAGGCATGCTTGCCCAACAGATCACGTGCTTCCTCCATAATAATCTACCTTTCCATAAAAATTAATTTGTTTTGTTTTGTTTTTTTCACATTGAAATTCAAATACATTTTCTAGCTTAAGGGTGGACTGGCTTCTAGGTCTGCACAGGTCCTAGTGTTAGGACTATCCCTGACAAATATCAATAGCAATAAGTAACATGAGGTCATTTGCATTAAAAGATGACAAGATGCTCTGGATATTGCTCCCACATCAGACCCAACACTGAAATAGCTCTTAGCCAGGAACTCATGATACAAAAATTAGTAGCAATGTCCTAGAGCTACTCTTTAGGGTGAAATGGCTTGTGTTAACAAAATGTCAGCTTTTGGGGCACGGAGAGCGTATACTTTTGTCTGTGCTGTATTGACTCAGAATAATCACTTCTGACAGGAGATAATAATTGTAAGTGTTGAAAGTTATTTTCCCCCATGTGGTATCTAAAGATCTTGCCCAAGAATGCCATATGAAGCTTCTAAAAGTCACAAATGGGATATAGTCCATGACATTTAAGCTAAAAAACTAAAAAGGAAAAAAAAAAGTTAATGACTTCTTTCTGTATGATGAGCTGATATTTTTAAATGGAAGACGTATCAGTAAAACAGGCACTTCCTTTGCCTTGGATATTTTCTGGGGTCCTTGCAGGGCAAGGAATGCCACTGGGGAAAGAACATCACTTCTTCAGTCCTTTTCTGAAGTCTTCAGATCTTGCTTGCAAACCTTTGGTTTTGAAATTCTGAAAAACATTCAAAATTCTGTGTATTGAGTTTCAATATGACCTAAAGCTAATTGTTTCAATGGGTCTGTAATTGTATAAATCAGCATGTCCAGGAATTTTTAAGCTAGACCCTCATTTATGAAGTCCATGGAAGATCTATCTTTTAAGACATTTCCTTGAATTTTTCCCCTCTGTTTTTACTTTTGAACCCTGCAACATCAAGCCACAGTGAGTTCCATAACTCAGTGCATTTGCTTTTCTCTCCTTTGTTTTCAACCTGCAACCTGGGAGCTGCTTGGTTTCTTTTACCACTGCTCTCTAGTCACATTCTTCATTATGTTAAGATTTTATTTAGCTATCATATGTCTCCCAGTCACATTTTTCCTATGCCTTCTAGCCTTCTCTCATGTAGAAATCACTGCATACCTTTGATCATCATTGTTGCTTTTCCAACTACACAATATCCTTTCTGCAAGAGAATGACTGGAGACACACACAGTATGTGAAACAGGCAAAAGCATGTATAAGGCAGTGTAATGATGTTTTCTGTTTTCTCTTTCTTTAAATGGCCAAGTTTGTACTTGCCTTTTTGGCTACAGTCAAATACTGAGTCTGTGCTTTCAGAGATTTGTGCATCCTTGTCCTAGGCTATTTCACTGCAGTCATTGTATTTCTATAAGGAGGGTTATTATCTTTTTCATACATAAATGTAATAGTCTGCTATTTTGTTATTTAACCAACTGTTGTTTTGTTATTTGTTTTGTTAACTGTAAACTGTTTTGTTATTTAACTGCAACTGTTTACAATCAGCTTTATATTTGACCATTCCAAGTAAGTTTATACACTTCACAGTTTTATTAGCTCCCTGTAGCTGTCTTTTCCATACTGTTTTCAAATATGTTCAATGCCATAGATTACCTCAAAAATGAGATTTCTGAAAGCATAAAGCAAGTGTCCAAGGAGATTTTCTCTCTTCTGTGATGCCTTTTTTCTCTGTTGTTGCTCGAAAATGGAAGAGTCAAAGTTAGACTTCGGCAAGCCCATTGTATTTTAAGAGTTTAATCCTACAGAATCTGAAAAGTAAACAGTGATTTGAAGACCCAAATACTTAAAACATGGGAAAATGGGGCTATGCAGAGTATCTTCAGTCTGTCTTTGGGGAAAAAACAACAACTTTGAGACAACTCTCTCTATTCATGGGGAAATACTTATGTAATTGGTTAATGCAATTTTCTGTGCATTATATATTACAGATATGCAATTATTAAATCATAAATCTGCCCAGCTGTCTAAACTTAGATACAAAGCAGCTTGTATTTAGCCACATTAAACTCAGGTGTATATACAAGCTCTGAAAAGAGGATCTGTCTGTAATTGGAGGAGAGATGCACATCCAAAGGATGTTTTGGCCCATCCTAAAACAAGTGTCCCAGAACAGCAGGATGAGTCACTATCTGGAATAGTGCCCAAATTTCTTCATTGACTACAGAGAGCACTTAAACAACTAGGTAGGCTAGACACCTAACTTTTAAATGCTAACAGATAATTGAGATTAATCTTACCCCACAAAACTTAATTAATTTAGTCCTTGTTGTAGTTACATACTGAATATTTTTGCAAGCACAAGTAGCTGGTTTGGTGGTTAGGGTAAAAGACATCTGTTGAATTTCTTATTTCAGATAGAGCCATTTCCTCTGAACAGGTTTCCAGCAACTCCTGGAGCTTGGAGACTGATTTACAGGGAAAAGTAAGTGCATTTGACAACTTTTCCACCTAAGTACAAATGATGCCTGTTTAGTTGCATGGATAAACTTCATGTGGAAATTCTTAATTTAGAAGGAGAAGGGCTTTTAAGCTTCCACCTTTTCCCGAGAAACATTTCCAAAATTGTAAATCCATAAGGAAAATACCCTTAAGCAAACTAATCACCTTTTACAACTTAGTGAAGATGTTTCCTGATACAACTAGAGCATTTTGTTTTATCATCTCCTTTTCGACATCCACTAGAACCAAAATATGTCAAACGGGGCCTAGAAGTATAGTATTGTAAATAAGCATAAAAAATTCAAGGGTTTGTTTTATCTTGGCAAAAATGTTCATCCTTTTTTTTTTTTTTTTTCTTTTCTTTTTTTCCCCTTATGAATTTGACTGCTTCACGATAAAAACCCAGTTGTGAATTTTTGACTTTAGGATGACTGATTTAATCCTTCCAGCAACCAACTTCTAATCTTATTTTATCTGAACATGATACTTTTTAATCCTTATAAGCATAGAAAGAGTTTATTTCTGACTTAATATATTTGTCTCCCTGTTAGAAGAACCTGGGAAGCAGTCAGCTGCTGTTGTAAGCAGTACATGTCAGCTTAGTCACCACTTTGTCACCAGACTCTAGTACTCCAAACTGGAGTATAGGAATAGAAACACCTTCCACTGCATAAAT
Organism: Hemiprocne comata; assembly: GCA_020745705.1. Lineage (NCBI taxonomy): Eukaryota > Metazoa > Chordata > Aves > Apodiformes > Apodidae > Hemiprocne > Hemiprocne comata. The sequence continues at coordinate 90,576,950 of CM036588.1, forward strand.
GTACTTCAATGGCCAGATGCCTGGGAAAAAATAAAGGGAATGGAGAAACGATATGGTTGTTACTACTACCTCAAGCCTTCTGTTGATGAAAACAGCCCTCCAACAGTCTGCAGCACTTCAGGTTATAGCCAAAGTTTTTTTTTCCAGTCCACTCTTTTGATATGTGTTGGACATCAGTGCCAACATACGCATGCTTTTCAGACAGGCCTCTATACGTTACAGAAGGTACCTCTGAGTTACTGACAATTGTTTTTCTTTCCTGAAGCTGCCTTCAGGTTTTCAGAAAAAGCCATCTCCAAACAAAATATTTCACATCCTAACAAGCCAGAGGTGTAGATACCTGCAAAATGTTAATAAAAAGTGTTCCTGGCAGTGGAATAACTGTTTGAAGAGGAAAGAGGATAGTGTCTGTGCTGGTAGTGAGCCTGTGGTGGATGGAAGTGAGGACAGCAGCAGCCTGTCCCATCTCACCTTTCCTGTGCTCTCACACTGTCGCGGACCGAGATGGGTAAAGCCGTGACCCACACCCCCTCCTCAGGGGATCGAGGGCTGAGGACCACTCCCCGTCACACTCACAAACAATGCTTAGGAATCAGTAGGTTTATTAAAGGCACTGAGGGTTTGGCAAGTCTGATATCAAATGTTATATATATACAAACAACACACAAAAAGACTATCTATATATCTATATACCAATATATCTATATATATCTATATACCAACAACAACACACACAAAAAAACCCAATAGATAACCCCCCCCCCCCTCCCTTCCCCCTGCTCCCGTTCCCGGACAGGGATAAGAGGGAAAGTCTGGAGAGAGCCTTTGGAAAATAGAGAAAAAGAAAAAAAAAAGGAAAGAGAAGTGAGTGTATGATATGTGTGTCTGATATGTATGAATGTTAGTAAGAAGTGTCAGAATGTAGTTTGTTGCAGCTCTTGTAGGAGCCTGAGAAGGCAAGCTGATCACTAACTGCAGCTGCAGAAGGGGTTTTCAGGGTCCTGTCAGAAGTGTCAGCATCAAGTGTAAGCTACATGTGACCTCGAAACAGACGTTTCTCTGAGAGTTGAGAAGGAGAAAATCTTTGCTTCCAGTTAAATTCTTTGCTGCCTCTGCTTCTCTTGCTACAGCATCTGGCCAGACTGGTACTAGGAGTACTGTAGAAGCAAGCAAGTCTGAGTGTGGCTGCTGTGATAAATTAAGTCATGAATGTTGTGTTTGTTTTTTTGAAGAAAAGCAATCTACATGCATATTATTTCCCATGAAGTCAGCTCATAAACTATAGGAGGGAACATTGGAAAGTTCTAAAAATAGCCAACTGGTCAGCTCCCCTGGAAAATGTCAACTATATAGCCTTATATCCACTCAGTTACTCTCAAGGAAAGAATTGATGCCTATTAAACAACAATCATATTAGCATGCAAGTGATCTGAGATGCCAGTATACCATCAGGCATTCATGTGAGCAGTCTCCCAATGCACTGTTGTGTAAATTCCAGGAGGAAATAGATTCCAGGAGGCAAATTCTGCCCTTGGAGTTTTGCAGAAATTACCCACTGACAAGTGGGCATTTGTTCAGGTCTTTCATTAGACAGTGTGTGACTTCAATTAATCATTTTCATTGTCTTCCATGTAACCTTCCCTTTGCACAAGCCAAATTCCTGAATCATCATTTGTTGTGGGTACAGAGGTCCAGGTCCTTAGTCAGGAAACCAATGTAGTTCCTTACACTGGAGAATTAATCTGCTTCCTGAGGTTTATTTCTTGACCTTCGCTACCAAGCATAGTCACTTTCAGTGCTTTGTATGTCACTATTTTATTATTACTCCCTTTTATTTAGTTTGTCATCTTTCATTCATATATTCACCACTTACTTAATTGTGTTTTCTGTTAATTTATTCCCTTGCTCCATCAGTAAAAATAATCTGCCTTCACTCTTCAACCTGTCCCAAACATCCCATGGCTGAAGAAAATCTATACTCTTTTGCACTCATTTCTCAGCCACAGAGGAAAGATGGTGAGAACCCAGTGGCTTAAATTCTGTTCCACTCCATTTATTGCAAAAGAGTAGCAATCACTGCAAAGAAGACCTGCAGGACCAATTTTAGCAGTAGTAATTATTTCAGCAGAGGATGAAGAAGCCCTAATCAAAGATCAAGGATGGAATATTTTAAGGGGAACAGAAGACCATGAATGGAGGAAGTCCCTGGGAGGTTTTGTAGGTTGAGCATTATATTGGAAGGAACAAGAGAGAGCAACCTGAGGATGATGCTGAAGTATAGAGATGAGGTGGGAGTGGGATAAGTAAAGCTTCTTCCCCCCTTTCTTTTTTTCCTTCTATTCCCTCTGCTAATTCTTGGGCTAGCAAATAGATAAAACATTATAAAAAATTTGAATTGAAGTACTTGGAACAGATATAACTGAATTTAGAAACCTACATAAGACATTTTCTAGAGTTAAAAAGTCTTGGATATGGCAACAGGCAGTCAAGGCTTGAGGAACTGGTATGTAGAAAAAAGACGTATCTGGTTAAAAATAAACAAGTGTAATAATAATATTCTGATTTTAAACCCTTGAAACTTTTTTTTTACCTTAAAGTTATAACATTTCTCTATTTTTTTTGTTTAATTCTCTAATATAATAAAAAAGTAAAGTGTTTTTTCTTTAAATCCTACCAAAATTTAAGAAAACATAAGAAAATAAAAATTCAGAAAGCTTATTTGAAATATATTTCACCCTGAAATGAGAGAAATTACAGAAAGCTTTTAGGTACTCCATTACTTTTAGTAAGATGGACAAGGAAAGCGCTCAGATAATACTGATTAGAACAGCACTATAAAAATGAAAAATAAAAGTAAAAATAAACACAAGAAGACAGCTTTTTGACTTTCCTTTTACAGGAGCAACGAATGTTCAACTAAAACCTAAAGGTGACATAACCAAAATTGATGAAAGAATAGTTTCTTCTCTTGTCAAGAAGCACCATTGACCATTGCAGCTAAGGTCTTGGGATATTTTCTATATCTATCTGAAAACAGAGAAAAAGCCCCATTAAAGATCTACGTAGAGGATTTTATTCATTCTGAGCATAAGCAGAAAGAAATCACCAGTAGCTCCATTTAGGGTTGAAGTGGAATCTAATGAAATGAACCCCCTAAGTGGCTGCTCACACAGGAGACCAGGAGGAATGGCTAAGTGAATAACAAATGTGAGATCTTTCCTGAAACACTTTAAAAAAATAGTAAAAACAATGGAATTTATGTGGCTGACTCATAAGTTAATTTGAAAAGCCTTAATTAGTGGCTATAAATAATTTTTTTTCCTAAGTAAGAATAAAATCAGTTGTTCAGCATTAAGAGGAAATTACTTTTTTCTGTGATTCCTTACCACTGATACATTAAAATCCAAGTATATTGAAAATGGTTTATTCCAGCTATTTATAATTAATGGAGACAGAATATGTGGATCTTGCAAAACCATCAGTGAATTGTCATTGGGTTAATTTTCAAAGAATCCATCAGACCACTAGGAAAGGAGCAAAAATGCTGTCAGCTGCTATCTGAATTGGAGAAATACATTGAAGGACAGCGTTTTTGAATGCTAAAAGCCATATAATATAGTCATAGTGTGATGCAGAGAAAAGAATTCTCTGCTTTCCCAGCAGTAACCACTTTCACTTCTTTCCAGGGCTCCTAATACACGATCCCTTCAACAGATCCTAAACATACCGATGCGATGGGTGAATAAAAAGCAGACATTCTTGGTACAAATTCACCACAGGGAAGATGTCCCACAGAAACTCTGTAGTGCATAGCCTCTTCTTTATTTCCCTCAAAGTTTACTTTTTGTGTTTACACAGACTGGGGACGAAAGAGGATTTTTATCTCCCCTAATTTTAACCATGTGGAAATTAGACATCTAATTTCATGCTTTGTGGTCAAAGGAGACCAGCATCACTAGAGCATAGTTTATCCCATCTGTCTTTGACATGTGTCTTTGCATGGGACAAATAGTCCTTTGTAGGTACCTGTGTCTGCTCATTAATTATAGAGGGAGCCTTGATGAGTAATTTAGACTAGACATATCACTTTTAGATGATAAAGGTAGGTAAGACGGATGGAACTCTGGCTTCAGTGATCAAGAACCAGTTCCATGTGCAAGTTTTCTATTAGAATAAGATTCCTAGGAATCCTTCTGTGCTAACCAAGAGGGTGTGTGTTATGGGCATTCAGCCACTTTGGATATCAATAGGCAATAATAAAGAAGACAGCTAATAAAAATATTGTTACAGGTTATAAATAAATCAAACTCCAGAAGGTTAGATAAAGTTGAACAAAGAGAAACATTTTAATGTACTTACTAGAGTGCTATTCAGTTTTCTAAAGCTGCCAAACTATAATTATACTTTAAGAGTCTTACTTTATCTCATCTTATACTTTATGGAGCTACAAATTTGCTATATTAGAATTCCTATGAATAAATTCATGAGCAGTTTTCCCGTTAGAATATTTCCATGTCTTTTCCCCTGGAGAAAAATCTATGTGTGGGCAAAAAGTCCACATTTTCTGATGAGGAGAGTCAAAATAAAATTTTACAAATACTTCATAACAAAATTTCATCAGGAAAATTTTTGGAGGTTTTTTTGTTGTCTTGACTCAGAATGGCCTTTCTGTACTTCAGTACATCTATTTAAACTGACAAGAAGTTTTGTAATATTATTTCAGAATGTCCACTATTTTGGTTGCAAATACAGTATATGACATTTCTAAACTGAAACAACATATTTGGTGAGAAATCTATGCTCTTCGGCTTCTCTTCCCCTCTCAGAATTCAGAAAGCAATTGCAAAGTGTCAGACGACTTCCTGTGAGAGGGAAGATCCATTTTTAGAACAGAGGGTCTTAGTATGTTACAGCAGGGTTTAGTGTCCCTCACTACAATGAAGGCCCCATTATATTGCTTGCTACAGTAGGAGAAGACAGTCCCTTCCCAGACAGATTACGTGCAAGAGGATTGCTGGCTCCCGTGTTATTTAGGCATAGAGTGCCGAGGGAGGAATCTCAGGAAATACGGTGGCGTTCCCAGAGCAGCTCTGCTTTGCACAAGATCACTTTAGGGTTATGTGGAGTGTAAATCACAATAGAATCTGTGCTTAAATACTAAGATCATGTTTTAAGTTGTCTGTTGTGTTTGATTGCAAAATTGTAAGCGGTTGTTTGTTTTCTAAGAAGGGCCAGTTCCTTGGACAGCTAGGAACAGAAACCTCAAAACTCATGGTTAAATGCAAGATGCTGAAAGAGGTAATTTCTGGATGCTTTCTACCACCTGATAACAGTCTTTACAGATACATGCTTTCAGAAACCTCAGGTTCATTTCTGCTGGTGCCTTGTTTTAGGAATAGTTTCTTGTTGATAAATTGGACACTGACACAGGCCGTGAGGAGGTTGTTTACCACTTCTAGTAGAGACACATATATCTACATATAAATGTTTGCAAGTGATATATATATCTTGGTTTACAGTTATGTATTTAGAGTTTTATATATATATACACACACATATACACACACACACACGTATATATTTAGCAAACATATTTTTCAAGTTCTATAATAGTCAAGGAAAGACGTCTGGCTAGGTTTTTCCCATAAAATCAGTGGTGCTTGGCAGTGCTGGGTGTGGGAAACCACATCTTAACTTGAAATCCAAAATGCTGACCTGACACCATTAGGGTGTAGCTTGTGCTTGGTTGCTGGCTGCTTTCACATGTAGATTTTAACTCTATGCCTCCTGACATCATGCTGGAACACAACCTGACTTGCTTACTTAAGGCTGGGTTTCGCCTTCCTGACTCATATCACTTCAGCTGGGCAAAGCCCTTAACTTGAAACACATGGTGGAAACTTAAGCTCATGGCTAAAGTTCACCATATGCTTATGGGGGTCTTCATGTAAGCCACTGAGAAATGTCTTACTCTGCTTTTTTGTTTTTCTTTCTTTCTGTTTTTTAACACACAGGATTGGGCAACTCGCCAACAGTGAGGTAAACTTTACCTGGGAGTAGCATATCCTATTCAGGTGAAATTTTAAATGAATGCATGTATTTACATGACAAAGGTGTAAATTCATCATGTGTAAATACACTGGAAATACGTTTATTGCACTAACAGCAGGATATGGGTGTTTAAAGGTCCCTCGGGATCCTGAATATGCCTCAGAAGCTCAAATTTTGGCTTCAATGTAGTCTACAGTCAGATGAACCAGTGAAAGCTATCCAAGGTGTATTTATCTTGCTTCAGTTGTGCTTCTGACTGTGCTGTGAGATGTAGCTGCAGAGAGCTTGCTGAACCAACCGCTAAGAAGGATTTCAACATTTTCCTTCATTCTTGTGTCTGATTCAAAGTGATATTATGGCTCCTTTCACCTTTAGGAATCACAGAATCACAGAATCTTAGAGGCTGGAAGGGACCTCGAAAGATCACCTAGTCCAACCGCCCTGCCAGAGCAGGACCACCTAGAGTACATCACACAGGAATATGTTGAGGCGGGCTTTGAATGTCTCCAGGAAGGAGACTCCACAACCTCTCTGGGCAGCTTATTCCAGTGCTCTGTCACTCTCACAGTAAGCAAGTTTTTTCTCACATTTACATGGAACCTCCTATGCTCCAGTTTGCACCCGTTGCCCCTTCTATCACTGGACATCACTGAGACGAGCCTGGCTTTGTCCTCCTGACACTCACCCTTAAAGTATTTATAAAATTTGATGAGGTCACCCTTCAGTCTCCTCTTCTCCAAGCTAAAGAGACCCAGCTCCCTCAGCCTTTCCTCATAAGGGAGATGTTCCACTCCCTTAACCATTTTGGTGGCTCTGCGCTAGACTCTTTCAAGCAGTTCTGTGTCCTTCTTGAACTGAGGGGCCCAGAACTGGACACGATATTCCAGATGCAGCCTGTTAACACTACTGCAAGAAGCTTAGATAATACATTAAAAAAATAATAATTTAGATTTTAAAACTATTCCTTCATGTATTTTGTATTTTCAAATCACTGCCCAGACTAATCCACACAATGTTCCTTTCAGGTGCAAATATGCTATTAGCAAACCCACATGATTTTGACACACTGAACTGTTGCGTAAATGCATTAGCAAAAATATTTAAACTACTGTTTCACCCTCTCTTCCTCTTCCCTTACCTCTCAAATTTTTCTTGGTTAGAATTTGCAGACTTGCAAAGTCCCATTAAAGGGGAGCCATCCAGCTAAGCCTGTAATTACATGCAGAAAAAAAGATAAATTACATGCAGGTGGATGAAGGGGAAATCCTTATTTTAAAAACAAAAGTCAAAATTGCTTTTTCATTTAAAATACTTATATTTTAATTGCTATTTTTGTTTCAATTTGAAAAAAGAACCAATGACCCTGAAGACCAACAGTACTTTTTATACTTTTCCAACTAGAATGATACTGTGATACTGTGATTCTTGTAGGACTACAGCTCTATTTTAAAAACCTCATGTGCTAAAAAGAACAAGGGAGGTGTTTGAGCTGCAGATGATGAAGGGGAGAGCAGGGAGACAGAGTGACGCTGACAAGGTCACACCAAATTTCTGTGGCAGGGCTCAAAGTTCATCACAGCTCCCAGAATAAGCCCCGTTTTAACCAGAAGGCCACGCACCTTCCGTTGTGACAATCACTCCCTTAATGCTATGTAATGCATCTCTTCCATTTAAAATATTTGAATTTGATATTCTCTGTGGACCTGAGCTTGCAGCTGTTCTGTTCACATAAATATATTTGAGTTCCAGATGAAAATGAACAATCCACTTCATGTTTAATTTAATATTGAATAAAAGTATTTTCTGTGGTCTCACACATTCACACGCTCACTGCAGTTCTCAGCTGCCTCATTCAGGTTTGCAGGGATCAGAAAACAACTCCTGTGTTCTGGTGAGGGACTTTAAAAACTCTTAAACAAAGAGACAGAGAAAACCCATTAGGCTTGTGGGGTAAGCACAGGGCCTAGGGAATTTACCTTCAATGCTTAGCAACAAAATTAGAATATTTTGATTTCAGGCCCAAAGGGCATCCACTTCTCAGGAAACTCTTCAGCTCAGGCAGATCATTCCACCCTGGCAAAAGCAGATTACATGTTTTAAAAATAGTTAAAACTGGAATCTCCAGTAAATGCTAAGACTGTACATTACATCAGCTGTGGGTGTGAGTAACACTAACAATATTCGTATTTTATGTTATCTAAAAGCTCTTTGTTTCTGGACTGCAGAACAAATGGGCACTGGGCAAATGACATTATGTATACAGGATCACAGAAATCTAACCTAAGTAGTGTTACATGGTTTGTATACAGTTTAAAGGTCTACCAATATTATTGGCTGCAATGTCTAATGGAAGATTTTAGAAATATGCATTTCATTTAAAACTTAAGCACCCCAAAATGTATTTTATTTTGGCACCACTAAACTTACAAATATTTTAGCTCTTGATTTCCCTGGGTCCAGAACTTCACTGCTGTAAAAATGATGGGCCTGTTCACTGCAGGAGTGCAACTTGCAGATTCTTGTGCCTTTCCAGCATGCCTTGACCTGGTTAGGCTGTCTTGGGTTAGTTCTGATTAATATCATTTTATGACAGTGAAAGGAGCAAAATTGCATGGAGCTGTGATGTCTCTTTTTTCAAAGTTCCTTTTCATGTTTCTAGGAATCGAGGCAACATTAGGAGTGACCCAGCCACTCAGCAACAATCACATGTCATTCTGGTTTTGATTTTACAGCACACCAAACTAATTTCTTCTGACAAAACTCATGCAGGACCTTTTCTTGGAATATCCTCTAACTCACCACAGATGGAAGTTGCTATGCTAGCTGTGAAGGAAGGCTACTCATTACTTGCTAAATATATTTTCTCCTCTGTGATCTTCTTTGCAGAAGGCAGATGTGTTGTGTGTAAGTTGTATGCATGCCCGTGTTTGCTTGCAAATTACCACAGTGCATACAAGGGGTATGCAATAAGCATATATACACTTATATTTTTTTATGGTCTTTTATCTTTGCCTGTGGCTGTAAAACCAGGTACTTGAGAAAAGTGCTTGGGCAAGGATAACTGAAGGATCTGGCAGACCCCAAAAATTATTTATCTGTGTGAAGGTAATTTACAATAAATCTGTTCAGACTCCAAATTTAGTTTTGTAAAATGTGCATAAGAATTTTTTTAAGTATAACAAAGATAAAGCACAAGGTTAATTGCTACCAAATGTTGCTTAAATTGGCACTCTAATGTTCTCTGATAAGTGTGACCATTAGCCTCAGATATTTTGAACAACAGTTACTCAAAAGATATTACATTACCTTCCATGTCTAAAGGGGCTTAGTAACAATAAATATTCTCTTCAAGATGCTATTATTTTCAGTGCAGATAGGAAGGCTTGACTGGACAACAACTGCAGGAGTGTATCTATTTCCTTGTGCACAGAAGTAAAAACTAACACTTCAGCTCTTACAGGGGGACACAGACATTAAATTGATTTGATTTATCACATTCTCTTGCAAAAATCTAACAGATTATGATGCATGGGAATTTAATCCCATTTTCTAAGGATTAGCCTCAAATACCAAAATGGGACAAAAACCATGAAACAAATCCTTTGAAAAATTATAAAAGCTATGATGACTGTTATCTAGACACCTATGAAAAGAAAAGGATACCTTGTTTTTTAACCTGATAGAAGCTGCGTATTAGCCACTGGCACCTCCTAGGTGGGTTTAGGTGGATTCTTCATTCTGGTCATCAGAAAGAGTATCCAATCAACACCTGCAATGGGTTAGCACTCACAGCAGAGACGGGATCATCTGCTGTCAAAATAAATATCTTTTAATTTATTTTATTTTTTTGTAAAATGAGTTTGTTTTCAGGGCTACAGCAAGAAAGAGCTACTATAAAAATAGCTCCAAACTAGCCTCTCGGCTGCCTGTAGCTTTACAAGTAAATTAAGAAACAGGGATTTAGCAAGTGGAAGGCCTGGGCAGAGAGGTGTGGCTTGCAGCTCTTTTAAAAGTAGCCAAGTACATACTTAATTGCATTTCTGCAGGGAATACATTTCAGAAATGTGGACTTGCTACCAAGAAACACTCTCAGCAACAGAACTGGCTTGTGGTTAAGGCACTGGATTGTGACTCAGGATATCACAACTCAGTCACAGGCTTCCTCTTGACTTAGAGCAAATTATTTAATCTTCTTTTCCCACAGGTAAATCAAGCAATGACTCTCTCCTTTCTTGCAGGGATGTTGTGAGGACAAAAACTCATGAGTGCGTGCAAGGTATTCAGAGTCTACATGTTAGATAAGCATTTTGGGACAGGGTTCAAACAACATCTAGCAAAAGGAAGAACTCCACTGGGGTCTCAAAGAATTGCTATAATATGAGATTATATGCAAATGAATATAAGTGGACCAGAAAAGCCAATAAATAAATAATGCTTCATTTAATTTCATGCTATTTATGAAATTAGAGTTCTCTAAATCATATTGCTACTGCTTTGCCATCTGCTGGATTATGGTGTTTTGGGTTTTTTTGTTGTTGTTTTTTAAAGAGATCAAAGAAGTTGTTATGGGTATCAGTGCTAATCTTCAACCTCAAAAAAAATATCCAAAGTATACTTTCTCATATAGAAATTACCTTCAGAGGTGAATAATGTCTTTTTTGCATCATATTCATAAGTAACAAGCAGAGCAAAGAAAAGTTCTAGGTACACACTATGAAGTGATGGGTAAGAAATCATGTCACTCAGCTTTATTGTAGCCATTTATTTTTGTAAAGTGGTGGTGGATAAAAAAATAGCTTATTAGAGTGAATTTACAGCACTTACTTTGTGTCTTGGACAGCAAAAATGGGCTAGTTTCTTATTCTGGGCTGCTGGGCTGGGCTGCATCTAACCATCACCCTAATCTGCATACAGGTAGAGCCCACTCAGAGTCACTGCTCATGGAAGATTAAATGAGCTCCCCATAAGCTCCAGCCTAGCTTGCAGAACCAATTTCTTTCTTACCCAGATAGATGTGCAGCACTTGTATAAGACAACTTTGCTCTTATATGAATAACCAGGGCCAAACAAGAGGATAAATCACAACAGCACAGTCTATTTTACACCCTTTCAGAAGGTCTCCACCAGAGATTTGCTAAGGCTGTAACTCCGTCAGTGCAGACAGGATGATGGAAACTTCCTTAGACCAGAAGGACTGTAACATCATGGGTGACAGCAAAGGAGAGGAATTTGTGACTATCAATACTTATCTTTTACCTAATGCATCATTTTGATAGCTGTATCATCAGATGCTGCCCTACTGCTTTGTCCTCCCCAGCCTGCTGGCAGAAAAGGCAGGAAAAAGGGGAGGGTCAGCAGAGACCGTGCAAGGAGAGCATTGATTGCAGACACAGAACTAAAATGCCAGCTCCTGGGCAGGCAGCACATGCCTAGAGAACAGTAAATAATGACTTTCAGGCACCCTCATGGAGATGGTGAATCAAACCATAAAGCTTAGGCAGAGTACCAACTTTAAGGCAAACATCTTAAAACCAAACCAAATCCACTTTTGTTTCTTCTACCTTTCTGGTTTCTTGGTCTCAGAAACTGAGTGTGGATCTTATCTTGTAATAGACTTAGTTAGATCTACATTGCTCTCACCAATAAATCCAGAGAGCCAAATGCTACAGAGTTGAACTGCTCTAGGAGGAAATTCATCTGGGTTTGGCATGTTGAGAGCAAGATGTACAATTAGTGATGTACATTTCAATCTCAGCAACAGGAATAAAGATTTCCTAAAACTACATTTCACTCTAATACCTTTGAGAGGCCTGGCTCTGTGTCAGTTTTAATGCTCTTCATTTGAAGTCTATTTTTTTTACAGCATGCCCCTTAAACCAAATCTGCTGTTCTTGTGAACCAGCAGTGAAGATCTGTCCCACACCGCACACCTTCCTGTACTGGTTTCCTGGTTCTTTCCTTTTACATAATGAGGAAGGGCCAAGTTCTGACCACCACCCCCCATTTCATGTCCCAACTCCTCAAATGAAAAATAAAAGCACCGCTTTGATTTAATTACAACTGTTTAAATAGGAATATGCTACCCTACCAAAGTTTGCCAGGATCTTAGTCTAGGAGAAACAGCCAACAAAACTTCAATGAAATTGTCTGCTCTGATAGATTTTCTGTTTGTAACAGAATATGTAGAGAAACAGAAGACACCAACCAATGTTTCTTTTATAACCCTCATTTTTGCTCGTTAACTGTCTGCATGGCCACAGTGCCTGGGACATTCAGCAGGATTCCACCAAAATTCCTTAAAAATTAAAAATAAAATAAATCTTGGCATAGAAAACCCTGACTCAAATAACAACTTCATGCCTACCCAGGCATCTGCGAAGGGATTCCTATGTTTCCAAGAAACAGTGTGGGGAAGGACTTCAAGGCATCTCCAGAGCTTCACAAGCAAGCAAGGAATATTGGCAGGTTCCAAGACAGTTGGCTCAACAGCAGCAATGAAAAATAAGGAGGTGATAGGTAGCACAGAGCATTGAAAATTAAGATTCCACAGTGTGGTGGAAAAGCAGGAGACCAAGGAGGAAGGAAGGACAGGGAGACACAGGTAATGTATCACTAGTAAAAAATACAGTTCAGGCAAAATATAATCAGAGCAGGACAGGAAGAGGAGAGAAACTCTCTCCCTTGCAAGTTTCTTTATTTTGAATGGGATCATTAAACTACCTAGTGTGGCATGTTAATTAAGTTTTACATTGTTATTTCACTCCACATTACTGTGCTATTATTCAGGCCTGTATATATATATATATATATAAAAGAAGTATGACTGATTGTGTGTTTGAACTTTCAAACACCTTGTTTGTTTGGTTTTGATTGTTTCTTGCCAGATGGTTAAGCATATGTTTAGTTGTTTTACAGGGGGAGGAAAAAAAACCCAGAACAACAAAAAAACTCCAACACATGTAGCATACAGTTAAGAGTTTAACAGGTACTGGCAATGCTTAATAGCTTCTAATGGGAAATTACTGTTAAAAATAGTCATAGTGACAGGATACAGTTTAGGGCTGAGAAGACCTATGTTTAGTTCCCTGTACCTCTATAGATACAGGATCCACAGACTTGGAAAGGAATTAACTTGCTTAACTTCAGCAATCTAAAATTTAACGGAGTAGTCTGAAGTAGTTGCATGAGATGCTAACTTTCTTATCCAGTGATGACAGAGTTATCTCTGAGGAGTTTATTTGCCTTCCCTGTCTGAAACACCTACTTCAAATGGGAAAAATCACCTTGGGGAGGTGTCTGTTTCTTTTCTTTGATTACTGATGGAGCCTAAGCCCTTAAATTGGACTTGACACCCACCTTTTAGGTGACTAAATTTAGGTATAATCTAAACAATCCCATCTCCTTTTATCACACTGCCCAGGAAGATCGCCAGATATTGCACAATTAAAGCAGAGGAGAACAGAAGTACTCCCTTGTCAGGAGCGAGACACTGGAGTGGGTCCTTTTTGATGTCTTTTTCTTCTGTTTTTTCAACTTTTTACATTCATTTCCAGCTAGAAACTATACCCTAGATTAATCCCATCTCATTATGGACACTTAAACTAGGTATGTAAATTAGGAGCCTGGCTGCCCTTGCTTCCTGTGCAGATGATCAAAAGAAAGAGGCAGACGCTCCCTTGCAGAGAGCAGCTGGGAGGTGCCAGGTTTGCTTCACAGGCTACGGGCTGATCCCAAAGTGATCCCTGCAGCTCAGGTGCTGCAGGTATTTGTTAAAGGTTAAATAGGAAAATTTGAGCTTAAGTGACAGCTGCTTGTGACAACTGGAATTCATCCTCCTCTAAATGCCTATTCTAACGCAGGGAAGCAATGAAAGATGGTTTTTAATCCTTGAAAGAACTAGACATTTCCTCCAAACTCTGTCTATAAATAGTGAATTAATTATTTCCCAAAGGGAGACATGGTAGTTCATGCTTGACTATGATAACTGAAGGTAATGATCCTGATTTTGCCCTATGGTGTCTAATAGAGATATTTGGAAGTGTAAACTGATGAAAGAAAAAAATCTCAATAATACCACAGAGCACATCTTGTCCCTCCTCTGCTACAAAATGCAGACGTTTGTATTGAAAATGTACAAGGTATGGCAGCTAGGTTGCTATTGGCTGTTTCTTTCCTAGGGGAGAGTTCAATAAGGGGTGAAGATGCTTGAGGATGAGGAGATTTGTTTGATAGATGTGTGTGTGAGCTTGATCTTCCAGTGGAATCGCCAGGAATTAAAGTGCACTTTGAGGTGGGCTGTTGCAAAGGAAATAGATGCCTGGTGTTTGCTAACCCAAACGAAACCTTTCCCTTTTGGTGCAGAGATAAAAGTCAGAGTTTCATACCAACACTCAGCTATCAGGAATGTGCCTTTCATGACTGGTAAGTGATGGTTTCTATGTGCAGCATACTGCAGGAGAGCTCGACTCACCCTCTTTCAACTCTGGGGGTTTCGAATCCACAACAAAGCACTTGCAAATTTCTCCACAACACTGCACCAGGGTGAGAATTATGGAAAAACCTGGACAGTGTCAAAAAAACTGGCTTTGCCAAGCAACCAATACAACCAATACAGAGTGGGCAGGAAAGAGGGAGAAAAAGGCTTTCAAAACATGTCAAATGAAGCTTGTTTGATAATAATCGCTGTAGGTAGGAAAGCTGAATTTAAGTGTGAAAATATTGAACATTTTATTGCACAAAAATGCTTTAAGAAGTAGCTGTTTGTGAATGTGTGTGCGTGTGTGTGTGTGTGCACACAGGCGCACATGGAGAGAACAGAAATCTATTGAGTTCCACTAGACCAGACGTCTGCATTCTGGAGGGCTCATTGCAGCCAATAAATTTGACAAAAACTTTTTTATTTTTTTATTTTATGAATTTTGCTGTAAAAGCTAATCCTCCTTTCTAGGCTTAGCATAATTACAAGACAGTGTTCTGAGTGCCAAAAATGTCAACTGTAGGTTGCAAACATGGACACATTTAAGCAGAACCATATGTTAGAATGCAAGGCAAGACCTGAAGTAAACTAATCAGTTTACCTTTTCTGAAGAGTCAATTTATAATGCAACCTTAGCTCTGAAAAATAATAATAAAGCCAGTGAAAAATTACTTTGCTAAATCATTTATTAATAAGCTTCATTGGAAAGAAAGATTTTATCGGTGCTCAAAACTCACTAAGTTACAAGATCACAGATGTTCAGGGTTCTGGAGCCAGAAATTTAATATTAATGAACTCTCATTAATACCTAATCAACTTGTGATATTTTGATCCTGTGAGAAAATTGATGGCCAATAAAAATAAGCTCAAGATCTCTTCCTATCTGGACAAAAAAGGTAATAAATCCAGGAATGCATACAGTAACCACAATGCAGTAAGTAAGGTTAAGCAGCTGGAGGTTAAATTTTAAGGTTTGTTTTTTTTTTTGTACAGGATGGATTTATTCTGTCACCTAGGCAATTTCAGACTCTTACTTTGTAGAATTTATACAGGCATTTAGACTTAGCAGATGTATTCACGTGCAATACATTAACTATGTAAAACTACCTTCCAGGCTATTCTGGATTAGGGCCTTAAAAACAGACTTCTCTGGAAATTAAATCCTCCAAAAAAAATCCCTGTTCATCTCTGAACATGATTCTGCTGCACTTCAAGTGTGAAATCTACTTAAACACATCTGGCATTTGAAATTATATCATATGCATTTCTGTGTAAAAAGAATGTCCTGGGTTTTAACACTGCACTAAGGACAAAATGGGTAAAGCAAGTGTATTCTGGACTTGCACTAGGAACACAGAAATTGTCACAGTAGATCAGAGCAATGATCCATCTGGTTTACAATTCTTTCTCAAAGATGGTTAGTACTGGATGCTTCAGGGAAAGGCACACCAATAAGTATAATCAACAATTAGGAAAAAAACATACTTCGAGCAAATGTATTTTGTAATCAAATAAATGTATAGCCTGGGCCTACATCTTTTGTGAGATTCTAAGCCATATATTGTTAACTTGAAGAATAGCACCATATTTTATAGTTACATAATACGATTTTAACCCCCTTTTTTCTTTTCCTAAACTCTGAGACATTTAAAGAAACATCCACAGGACACTTACACGTGTACAAGAAAAACAAAATCCTTTATTCCCTTTCATGTGAACCAGCCATGAGATTCCCTGAGCATCTTCACGTTCATACAGGTAAACAGAAGTATTGCCCCCACAACAATATCAGATTCTTATAATTCATATATCTTTCTGTCTTTCTATCTTTGATTGTTGCTGCACCGACCTTCAGGTATACCTCACTCATGATCCCTCTTTCCCCTGTTTTTTGCAGAAATTCCCTCTGGGAACTACCAAAGACAGCTGTTCCACTTTGGCCTTTTATGATGTGATGGTGGCCATAAAGGCACTTAGTTGCATATCTCCGCTGAGCTTGCCCTTCTCCACCTCAAGCAGTTTAGGACTGTGACTGCCCTGCTACACCCTCA
Source organism: Hemiprocne comata (assembly GCA_020745705.1). Taxonomy (NCBI): domain Eukaryota; kingdom Metazoa; phylum Chordata; class Aves; order Apodiformes; family Apodidae; genus Hemiprocne; species Hemiprocne comata. Next base: position 90,593,528 of record CM036588.1, read on the forward strand.
CTTCCCAGGACAATGTTCACCCTGTGGTGAGCACTATTGCTGGTGTGGTGGTTTTTAACCACTTTTGCTTCTCAAGCAGAGTTTTCATGAGTGTAACGCCTGCAACAGCTGACTCATCCCCTCAAATCCTCACAAGAAACCAGTAGTTGTGAACAGCAGGATTTCTCACTCTCTGATATCTCAGTGAAATGAGTTCAACATTTATGTATGCCTGAGCTGCCATACAGAGAGTTGCATTGCTGAAATGATCACATACACTCAGTGCAGGGTTATAAAAGTGGAAGATTAATGTCTTGTTTCATTAGGATAAAGGGTGGTGGCAAAGACTACCTTTGCAATTGAATTAGAAGATGACACTGTGACTACTGGTCTACAAAAAATTATAATAAGTTCCATTAATTTTATGATAACCTCTATCAGCTTCAGGTGTTCATGGACAGGGACAAGGCATTTTCTCAAGATGTTGACTTTGGAATATTGCTTTAAATCTATAGACTCTTTTTCCAGGTGCCTCTAAAAACTGAAGAGAAAACTTGCTCTGAATAACTGCACAAATGGAAGTTTGTGACCTGTAAGAGTTTGAGAAGCAGAGAGAAAGAGGGATATGAATCTTACAGTTTTTACTGACTTTGGCATAAACAGTTCTTTCTGAAGATAGTATGGAACTAAATGGTTGAATTAAATTATTGAAATAAAGAGCTGACTTAGATCGTACAGGGCTCCGTATAGAAGTCTACAATCATGCTAATGATAGAGAGGCATTTCATCTCTAAAATAAAAAATAAATTTAGTAAATAATATGTATATCACTACCGCAGAGGGAAAAGCAACTTCTTAAACTTTATTCTAGCTTTTTATCATCAATTAATTGCCCACCATTACAGAGGGATTGGCTGACACCACGGTCACATGGCAATGCCAGAAATCTCTCAGTTCTGCCTGTATGTACGTATACACAAACACGGAGTAGCCCCATCTACGTGGGGAAATCTGCCTTGACAGATGACAGTGTTTCTGCCATAGCTTGCTGAAGCCACTATTGGTGCAGCAGAGGCTGTGCATGGATTGCAGCCATGCTCCCCCATGGTGCTTCTCATTTTGAGGGGAATTTGCCCTACTGCATCTCTGGGTCACTTCCAGAATGGAAACACACCTCCCTGTCATGAAAGTGATGAAAAAAACTATCATGTCTTTACTAGTAACGAATACTATACTAGCACATTTTTGCTACAGAAAATAAGTACGTGTGTCAATGGCAAAGGTCCTGGAAATTAGATGCAAGATAACATCACAAAGCACCTCAGACAGTTCCATTTTGAGTTTAAATGTAGTAAAACAATAAGATGATTATTCAGCTAAATAGTTGCCTGCTGCAGTTGAACCTCTGCTTATCAGGCAAGACCCCTGATGCATTGGTCAGTGGTAGAGCTTCAAGCTTATTTCACTGTATCCTTTGGAGTTTCTCCAATGAATATGAACCATTGTGATGTTTTACAACGGTGCAGCAGCTTGTCAGTGCTTTTGTTTCTAAACAGTGTGACAGAAGTGCCAAGCGATGTTGTTGTAAAATGTAAGACTGCTTCAGCATGTTAGGGAACGCGGAGTGGATGTTGATGTGACATTGATCAATGACTGTGAATTGTCAAAATCAGATATTGTGCATTCAGTCTTGGATTTTGCATTAATCCAACCAAAGAACTGTGCCTTACAAGGCAGTCCCAAAATCCAATCAGCTGCAAAAGAGGGAGTAATATTTATGTGACTTGTATTTTGTTAACTAATTCTGGCCTGGTTATTACAAAACAAAGAAAACCCAAAACTAAAATATCAAACCAAAACAGAGAAAAGAAAGCCAAGACAGCCTACTGGTATGGAGATAGAGGCACAAGTCATAGCTCATGTGATACACTTCTGACTCTCTGTTTAAGTGAGCTAGGTATTTCATCTATCTGTGTCACAATCTTCTAAATTCTAACACTAAAATTTTATTTACCCACTAGACAAGCAAAATTCGATGACACGTTATCTAATGTTTGTAAGGCTCTAGGAAGATATCTGATTATATTTGTTAAAAAATAACTGTAAATGGACCCAATGGTACCTTTAAAACAGAAGATTGGAGATAGAGAATGAGAAGTGGCAAACCAGAATATTTTATCGTCTCATGCATGTTAAGATCTTCAAATGTACACAAACTAGAATAATACGCTTCCAAAGCAGTCCGAAATTTGCATACTTAACTGTAAAGATATTGAAAAACAAGCTTCTTTTCATTCCAAAACATATTTTAGAAACTCAGCACAGAAACCAACTGTTGAAAATGGTGGTTCTCTGTGGAAACCTTTCATTTCACTACAGTAACAAGAGATTGTTTTGATACTCTTGCTTAATTTTGTTTTGTATATTCAAATATCATATATTTTACAGTATGTAAATGATACACCCAGACATTTACAGGAAATATCATACTTTAAAACTCTAAAGGAACTAATCAAAATTATATAATAGATGCACAATATTTAATTTCTACATGTTGGTATCATTGTAATGAAATAAAGTGTCAAATTAATTAATTTTTGCTTTGTCCCATTGAGTGTCCTATTGATAGAGATGCCTCCTCATAGATTATATCATAGTTATGCAATTTCCATGCCCAGCAACAGTCACAGATACAAATGCTCCGACCACTACTGTTACTGTCATCCGCAACTAAGACCAGTGGCCCTTTGTGTTAGGCACTGAAAATTCAAGCACATTTCAAAAATGCAGTAAATTATGAAAATAGAAAATGGTGAAAAAAGCAAACCTCACTGTCCCCTTTCCTTATATGTAAACTAAAATTAATGGACTATTAAATAGTTTCACCCAGATCCTTCCAAAATTTCATGTCAGAACTAAGAACTGATATTACATCTCAGAGGCAAACCAGTTAAGACATTCCCTTTCTTCTACAGAGGAAATATAAAAGTGTAAGATCAATTAAAGTATGATTAAATTATACGTTTCTTTTCCATTTACATTTCTGCTTTGCAGAAAGCACAAGGTTTACACAGAATCACCCTTCTATACACAGAAGTAGAAACTGTTTAGTAGATGCCCAATTGAAACTGCAGTCATTTATTTGTGTGCTCTATCAAAAAAGTTAATCTGGCAGACCTGTGAAATCTGCAATTTCTGTTAGATAATTATCACCAGCATCAAGAACTTGACATAATAGCAGCTACCAACTTAGTTTTCATTTCCTGATTCAGTGCTTCCTTTTGCCTTCTTAACTCAAAAAATATAATGCACAGGACAGATCAATTTTTGTAGGCAAAGCACATCTCAGTTCAAGAAGAATGATTCAATTAGCAACTGTGTTTCTGGCAGCAATGAGTAAGTGTGTAAGGCAAACAGTTTTTTTACCATGATCAGTGAAATATAAACTAATTACTGCCCAAGTTAAGCATATGAATTTTCTTCTCCAACTTGCCTGGTTGGTTTAACATGCTATTCAGAACAGTAAAAAGTTTAAGTAAAAAATGTTTAGAACAGTAAAGGCTTCATAGGCCCCAGAGCCTATAACTGGATTCAATACAACTGTAAAGTTAATTTGGATTATGAGAATAATAAAAAGATTACTAATTTGAAAGTCTCTGCTGAGATGTGAAACAACATAGATTATTTGGCTTGAGCTAATTTAGAAAAAGAATACTTCCCATAAATATTTGAGTAATAAAGTTTGAATTAAACCATCACATTTCCAAAAGATATTTTTAGAATATAGAGAAAAAAATAGTAATGATTTTGTAGATTAACTAATTGACATCTTTTGCAGAATATCTTGCATGTCACTGTGAGCTGAGAAGAAATTGGATCATATGCTTGCCAAGTAACTACTAGCTTCAACCTCAACACAACAGATTAAATTACAGGTGTAAAAGAATGCTAAAAAAGAAATGCTTTGCATTTTCTAGGAAAACAAACAAAAACAAAATGAAACAATGTTTCCTCCTTGTCATTTGATCTTAACTATGGCAAAACTCTGATTAGAATGATGCAGTCAGCTATGGTGAGCAGCATGATACTGGGTATATTCCAGTAAACTCAAAGCATTCAAGCAATTACCCCAGTCATTCCTGTTGTTTAGTTGCCAGTTTTGGTTTGAGCTACCCAAGCAATGTTCAGGAGCTGTCAGGAGTTGGCCATCACTCCCAGTACCTTGTCTGCACACAGCCCTCCCTGGTGCCTCTCATTTACTTTTATAGGGAAAGCCTGAAAGATACCATAGAGAAAATTTGCAACAAAGCAGTTTCAAAAGTTAGAGACAAAGAAAAATGGCTAATATAAAAGAAGAAACATAGACAGTGTAAGATGAATAAAGGAGGTCCAGAAACTATTCTGGGGGAGATTTCAGAGAAGAAAAAATGGAAAGATGGAAAGTGAAGGAAAATAGCTGAAGGCTTTTGAGGATTAAAATGATACATTTCTCTCTCTTTGGTTTCTGCAAGGTATTCTATAGTAAATATCATAAACTAGGTGGAACTCTATGACTGTAAGGATTTATGCTGTACAGTCTACTGCTTTCAACGAGTACTGCTTTGTTAAGAAAATATGTTGACCCTGGAACAACACAGAGAAATGGCAATAATGCATTTTAAAAACCTTTTTGCTGAGAACCAGTTGGACTGAATGGATTACCTTAGACTTTAGCTTTAAAGTGTTCATAAAAAAATCCTATAGCTATAAAATAACAAAATATCCCAAATTTTACTTTCTGTAGGCAGAATGTTAGAGAGCTGTGCTACAAATGACAGAAGATGATGTTCGCATGTGTGCTGTCTCTGCACACAGCATTTTCCTAGCAGCATCTGAGGTGGATGAGAATTTAGATCCAGCACAGAGAGCCTCTATTGGAGCCAGCTACAGGAGCACTGGCAGTGGGGGCCACAGGGGCTATCTGGCTCTGCTCTCAGGGCCTTCACCCTCATTAGTAATGAACTGACTGCTTAAAAATGTATTTGGTTTCATTTAGTTTGAAAGACTGCAAAACATTACAGAATTCTAAAGAAAAACATAAACTTGGATCCCTCTGAAACGTAATTTACTTTTTCTGCCAAATCTCCACTAAAGGCAAAAACTGCAAACTGATAGATTGACAGATTTATCCCCACAATTCGTTTCTGCTCCATGGCTTAAGGAGAATTAGTATTTCTTAGCTAATCCAAAAATCTGGAATAATTGTTTCTGTTTCAGACCTGGTTTAGCTTTCATTTCTCTTACATAGCATTTGCAGTAAAATCTTTTAAAGTCACTTCCATTCAACAAATATTTCTTGGCAAACGGGATCTTTATTTCTGTGTTGTTTTCTTTAACAAGTATTTAAAATCTGATTTCAAATTCCAAATAGATCTTTAACCAGGAAATTCTATTTTCAATTTAAAATTGGTTTCAGTTTGCAGACAGTCCTATTCTATGTGGTAAAGATATGGAATAAATTTTCTTTTCAATTATCTCAATAAAAAATAGGGAAAAGATACCTTTTAAAAAGCAAAATGGCATAGAAGGGCTAGCTCATTGCATCACCTGAAACAGATTTTAATTACCTCTGCCATTCACACTTTCACAGTACTGACCAGCTGTGTAAAATATCTCTCTTTTGGCAGTGGTAACCCCCTTGGTTTGGTAACCTCTGCCAGTCATCTAATGTACCTAAAAGAAACTTAGTGCTCCTGCCACAGGTGGCTGCAATGTCAGGCTCCACACCAAGGAGCCATTGCTTAGATACTGATGGATGCAGAGAGAAGTGCCAGCTTGCCTTGGCCCTTCAGCAGAGGGAGACTTCTGGCCACCTCCTTGTTTCATACTGCCACTCAAAACAGTTCAGGAGTTAAAGGATCAAAATTAATGATCAAAACAGCAGGAGAATGCTTGGTTGCTGCCACACATCTTTCCACACATCTGCTTCTCTGTCACGTAAGACTTACATTTTGTCAAAGTAAGGAAGCAAATATTTTCTTCCTCCGTATAACCTTGAAAATTTGAAAATTTTCATGTGACGTGCAAGTTTCACAACAGTTCTCAAAGTGAAGCTTTGAGGGAAGAAACAGGATTTTAAAATAGTTTCAGTTTCTACAAGTTCCTGGTCACAAATGCTCCAGTTCTCTCTACTTTGGTGTTTCAGTTGGCATCTGGTTGTGCCAAAAAAATGTTATTGGATTTTCCTGATGCATAGATAACCTTCCCCTCCCTGGTTTACAAAGTCATAATCCTCTTTTTCTTCCATAAGTTGTTTGTGAAATACACAAAAACACTATCAAGTGTAGAGAAACAGTAAACACTTCTCATGTTTATTTGTGTTTAAATATTGATGCATGTTTTATGATCCAAAATGTTGGAGTCATTGGAGAATCCCTCATGACTTCAGTAGTCTTTGGCTCTGTGCCATAATGTGCTTGTGTAAACACATGTTCATGCTACTTGTCCTCATTTTGCTCTTGGATGGAAGGGACTTTTCATAGGGTGTCATAGACACTATGGGGATTGCAACTGAAGCATGAGATGTGTCTGAACCATATTCATGGAGGGATAATGCTTGGAGAAGAAGAAATACATGAAAATGAAGGACTATGACACATGGAGTTAGAATAAATACATTTTAAAAGAGAAAATGCAAAAGGGGGGAAGGAGGTACTAGAGGGCAGTAGTAGTCATCAGGGAGATGAAAATAATGTAAATTTATTGATGGAGTGGAAGGGGTTTCTGGTTGCTGCAGTTGTTCAACACTCAGACAGAATGAGACCAACAGGGAGGGAAGAGTCCTGCTTAGCTGTCTGCTAGAAAAAGAAGAGAACTCTCCCAAACCCCCTACTGTTACAGCGCACTATAGTGGAGACAGGACTGACCTTCAAACAAATAGATATCTCTGCTTAGTTCTACCCAGAGGGGCTCTCCAAAGACAGAGCTTTTTATTTGGTATTACCAGTTTATAAATGCCACAAAAATGGGAAAATGGAGATAGGGGTTGCATTATTTCAAGTATTTTCTGTGGGGGTTATAACAGATTATGATTTTTCCAACACCTAAACGCCTACTCATTGTTTGCTGCAGAAATAAAGAAAATACAACTTTGAAAACAGCCCCTCTCTTGTTCTTTCACTACTAGTCAGGGATTAAATATGAAGTCCCTCAAATAATGCTCCCCCCAGCCATTCTATTACAATTTAGTTACACCCCAAGTATGATTTTACGTTTCCCTTGTTATATGAAACTCTCACTCTGCAGATTCTATATGCTATATTTGGCAATATAATTACTGTTGCCTTGAGCACTTTTTTTCCCTGTAGAATATTTCTTCCTCATTTATATTATTACATTCCAAGAGAGTTTTTAGGAGCCATAGTGAGCTCCCTTGTATTGCCTCCAAAAAAAGCCTCACTTAGGCTATAGCTTCTGGACTATAATAGTGACAAGCCACAGATGTTTCAGAATTGTGTTTAGGCAACATATAAGTATAATTATTATTGTTGTTTTTATTGAGCCTCTTGGCTATAGTTTGGGACAAGGCCTTATTGTGTTAGACTGTATTCCCAAGTAATGAAGAAAACAAGTATACAATCTTAGACTAATTAATATAGGGACTGCTCCTGGCAGGTGCTGAGCCATCATGCTATGTATATGGAGCTTTAAGAACCACCTTACACAGCAACAGCAAAGACACATGCCATCTACAGCAGTTTGGGGCTAACAAGCATTCTCCTGTGCTAAAGGTATCTAGTGTTTATGTATCCAGCACTAACAAGTAGTTTTATGAAAAGTATGTTACGTTTAAAAGTTATTATTTGAAGTATTATTTAATGGGAGCTGACGATATCCTTGGATCTGCCCAGAACAAAAATTCTGAATGAGTGCAGAGCCCTACAAGAGGACATTACAATTCAGCAGGTTGGGATAAGAATTGCAAGACCCAGATGGCATATTTTCATTCTACCCTTTAATCTCTCTTGGGGAAGATATGTGAGTCCAGTTGATCACTTTTCTAAATTTGCATTCAACATATTATATGAACAGTTGATACACTTTTTCTTTGGCATTGCAATATCAAAATGAGAAATCACAGAACTACCAAGGCTGGAAAAGATCTTTAAGATCATCAAGTCCAGCCTATGACCAATGCCACCACACCGTCTAGACTATGGCACTAAGTGCCACATCCAGCCTTTCCTTGAACACATCCAGGGATGGTGCCTCCACCACTTCCCTGGGAAGTCCATTCCAATGTCTAACCACCCTCTCCGTGAGGAAGTGCTTCCTAATATCCAACCTAAACCTCCCCTGGAGCAGCTTGAGGCTGTGCCCTCTTGTGCTGTCACTGGTTGCCTGGGAGAAGAGCCCAGCCCCCACCTGACTACAACCTCCCTTCAGGTAGTTGAAGAGAGTGATGAGGTCCCCCCTGAGTCTCCTCTTCTCCAGGCTAAACAACCCCAGCACCCTCAGCCTCTCCCTATAAGACTTTCCCTCTAGTCCTTTCACCAGCCTTGTTGCTCTCCTCTGGACCCCCTCCAGCACCTCAACGTCCTTCTTGAAGTGAGGGGCCCAGAACTGGACACAGTACTCGAGGTGAGGCCTCACCAGTGCTGTGTATAGGGGGAGAATGGTTGACAGCCGACTCTTTTATTTGTAAATTAGACCTACATGGTTAGCCAGTGTTTCCTGCTTAACAAAAAATTAGAGATTGCTCTATCAATGTCTACACTTTCCAACAAGAATGTCTCAGATTAACATTTTGGCCCTAGATCAGCAATGTACTTGAAAATGTGCTTAATTTTAAGCACTTCCTCAAGTTCTATTGAAGTGTACTGTCAGCACTCGAGAAATAATACATCGTAACAACATTTGAAGCTAATCCACTTTCTTTTCAGAAAGCTACATAATAATGCCATAGAGCAGATATTGTATGCAACAAATATTTATTTGTGGAGTCACTCAATGGTACTTCAGCAAGGGCTTAAATGATTTGCTGAACCAAGGTTTCAAATGGGTTTATATAATGCAGAAATATCAAATTGCAATGTGTGTTTTCCAAAATGTTGGCCTGATCCTGAAAATTACTAGGTGAGTAATTTAATCAGTGTTTTCAGAGTGTAAGTGTAGGCTGCAGCTGAAGCCAGAAGGCAAAGGTGTCAAATCCCATTAACAAGTATAATAAGTAGCATAGGTACTTGCTGAGTACCTGCTGATAGATGCTGACCTCAAGGGATTGAATGCACCATGCTTTCCAGAGGATACTTGCACCAGGAAAAAAAATAATAATACAAAGAAGTATCATAGTCACTAGTCAAATAGATGTTTATTGTTTGTGAAGCTTATAAGGCAAAACTGTAGTTGCTGCTCTGCCTAAGTAGGAGCTGAAGTTACCAATATGTTGCAACACTGGAAATTTGGCTGGATGGCCAAGTGTCTGGGTTTGTTTCATTTAACATAGTCAGATGACATTTTCAAGGAATGCCTGTATTAAATAACATCACCATTGAGAAGCAGGCTAAATTAGCTCATATTTTGCTCCTGCTAGTGCAGCTACATTGTTGATGGTTCCCAAGCTCACTAGTCTAGAACTAGACCAGGGAAAAAAAACCCAACAAACCTTACACTGTGATGTAGGGTTTTCCATACTCTCCAGCCTGGAGGACACTGCTGCTTGTGCTGTGAAGCTCAGGCTGGGAAGCCAATTCAAGAAGCAGCACTGGCTGCTGCCTTCAAAGAGCATTTCCTTGGCTGCCTGTGTTGCCTGGCTGCCTGTGTTGCCCAGCTGCTGGGGGCTCCGGGGCTCCTCCTTATCTTGGGACACATGCCAAACAGCAACCTGCAAAGCATGATAACGAGAAGTTTTGTGACCTTGCTGCATTATGCTTGCTAGGAAAAGCTTTCTTTGCTGAGTTTCAAGCACTTTTGTCTTGCCACACAAGACAAATTAGACCACGTGTGCCTGTGGGACTGGGAGTTGAGCAGGAAAAGAAAGCGAGGAAGGATAAAATAAGAGCAAGGGAAGGGAGGGGGGAGAAAATCAAATGCTGGTGTGGTTTTCTCACATGGTAATTATTTACTTTTTAACAGCAATATGAAAAGCATGCACGGCTGGAGGTTTGGCACTTCCAATGGTATTCAGGGGCCACTTTGGGTTCCTTTGCTTCTCTGGAGTATGTAGAAGAAAAGATGCAAGAATCCTGTGGACGAAAGGCCCCCTCCTCGATCTCCCAGCCCTTTCCCCGTGGCAGGCTTACTGCAGTTCCCTACACTATACAAAGTAGGGCTGCAAAACTCATTGGCGTGCAGGCAGGGTGGCAAGGACCATGGCACACGTCTTGCCCCACATGCCAGTCAGCTGCACCAGCTGAAATAACGCCATGTGACACAGTCATGCTCAGCTCCTGAAAAAAAAGAAGGCTTACTGGATTCTTTTACATTTTTAATAAGGCATAGGATAGCCAAGCAATGTTAAAGTATCTGCCTCAAGCCTCTGCTGTGCCGGGGGTGGCAGCCATTCCTTGCCCCAGAGTATAATCTGGGAATGCAGCTGCACCCTTCCTCCAAGTAAGCGTTAGGACATGTTCTGTCAGCTGTGTCCCGGCTCTGTCACTTTATTTAGCATTAGAGCATTGTCTGATCACTCCCAGACACAGTTGTGGATGCCTGAGAAAGGTTTTGGGGAAGGCAAGGTGCTCCAGTAATCCATAGATGTTGCTGGGACTGTAGGTAGGGCTATGTCAGACACTGCTGAGTATGGCACTGCTGTGTCAGGAAACAATAGAAGCACAGATGTAGGAAGAGCAGAGCTCAGCTGCTCTGCACGGGCTGAATGTGGAGATTCAGGGAATATTAGGAATTATGAGAGTCATTGCTACTGAAGATGGGTCTTCTGGATGCTTAGATGACAAAAGTTCTATTATTCAAATATGTGATTTGCCACACTGTGTTGGGTTTCTGTGAGGAGGCAAAAGTCAAGATGTACAGAAAATGGCACCTTTTGGTTAATTAAGTTGTCCTGTCTGCAGCTGGGAAGCCCTAATATTGTTTGAAAAACTTTGCGTTCAGAATTTTTACTGTCAGTTAAAAGCATTTTTTCCTATGGATTTCCTCTCAGAAAAGTTAAACTGTTGGGTCTGAAGAACAATATAGTACTTTCAAAAAGTTAAAAGATCAGCCAGAAGATGCCTGTTACGTAAAAAACTAGTTTGATTAATCAATTTGTATTATAAGCAAGTTGAGTTATCAGCAACGCATAGAAAACTGAGATGAACAGCAAGAACACTTTAGTTTAGTAGTCATGTCAAAATATTTAAAAACAAAGTGCCTTTGAGTACAATGAAATAATTTTCTTGAGATTATATAGTTTAACACCTACTGAAATACATTAATGAGTTCAAGTAACCGTATTTCATTTCAAGGGAAGAAAATAGAAATATTAAGATTTCTTCAGTTCTAAAAATTGAAATACAACCAGACAGAAAAAAAAATAAATTCAAATTAACAGTTATTATTTTCTTTTGTAAAAAGTTCTCAGTCCTTCTTCCTTCTCTTCCCTTTCCTATTCCCTCTCTCAAATTTAACAAAATTATGGTTAGTTTGTAGAAAGACTCATTGTCACTGAATATATGTTTTCCTCTCACATGAAATCCAGTAAAAACCTGTGGCAATCTTTAGGTAAAAAGAGTATCTTTTTTAGAACACGTCAGAGGAAGCAGCTGAGCCTGCAGGAATTCCCCTTCAGCCTGGGTGCAATCAATAGATCCAGGGGCACCTGCCTTGCAATTTTGGCTCTGGGTAACTCTCTGCCCACTAGTTATTCATGCACAGCTACTTTTAGCAAGTACTAAATCAGGAGAATCTAAAATATGACCCTCAGAACAATTCAGAAGCCAAAGGAGCCTGTGCTGACACTTATAGACCAGGGCAAGGCCAAAGGCTCTTATTGTTGCAGCAAAGCTTCCAAGTCTCTTATCCTTACTTGTTATGGAAAAATCAGCTCAGATTTAGGTTTGCCAACCCAGCATTGCAGGGTGGGAGGGATCTTGTATGAACACAGGTTCACTCTCAACACAACGAAATAGGACTGCACTTTAAGACAGAAGTATCTTTTTATTCCGCGTCTGTATAGTCCCTTGCACAGTGGAATCCCTGGCTGACTCCAAGCCCTACTGTTTTGTGAATAAGATCAACAACAATAACCAGTTTGGCTATTTCTAGTAGGAGCTGGGAGTGTAATTGCCAGTTGCACGTTTGATAGTACAAAACTGTTTTGAATAAAGCAATAGAAAAAGCCAAAAAAATCACAAAGCAAATAGAATAAACTTGATTAAAATCAGCTATACACCCTCATGAATATGTTCTTACTCATTGTTGGCTGCCTGTTCCTCTGCACGATTCCTCCATCTGTCTGAAAATTCTGCATTTACTTTCAGTCTTTGTTAAGACTCTTTCTAGTAAAATGCTTTAGTACTTTTGTCAAGAAGATGAAGTCTTAGAAGCAGGCACCTTTAACAGATTTTTATGCTGGTAAATTTCTGCATCATTCCAAGATATGATAAAAAGGCCAGCATTTAATTTGCACAGGTATATAACTTAGCGAAGTGTGAACGAATATGTTTTATTCTAATACTCATGGGCATGCATTAACTTTGAATACATCATGCATAAGATACAACCTATATTTCTCGTGATTTTTATACCATTTCATAAAACGAAAATATTTTATCTTAACTTGTGCTTAAAATCTACCCTTCATTCACAGTCTTCAACTGCAAATGAGCAGCAGTTGTAGAATTACCTTTCCAGGCCATTTCAAGTTGTTTTGCAGTCACTTGTGTGAGATGTTTTGTGTCCCTCCCACAGACTCAAGCTGAAGTGTGAAAAAATGCACTGCAGACTAAAACTAAATATTCACCTAATTCCTCTGATTCAAGGGAATTAGGCTACTTAGCAGAGTAGTTAATGTGAAAGTTTAAATTAAAATTTTGCTTTCACCTGAGTTATTTTTATTCTATTTTTCTCCTTGAAGAAATGAAAAACCTTAGTAGTATTTTTAGACAGACCAAAATTATATTACTTTAAACCTATGCTTTCTCAAAGGATCTGCTGATTTAAGGGTCTCTTGCTGACCTCTCACTGACTTTTTCCAATGTTATGCTGTTATGTCTAATTGAAGATGAAGACAGATTAATAATAACCAATGACTGGTGTACTAAGGACTGAAAATAGCAAGTGCCCTATGCAGGTCATGTCATATGTAGTGTATGCAAACTGCAAGGAGACAAAGAAGATTAGATAGCTTAGATAATAAATAAAGAGGAAATTGATCCAGTCCTCTACTTTTAAAGCTGGATTCACATGAAAACTGAAATGCACCAAAAACTTAAAGCAAATCAGATATGGATAGTTGAAATAATACCATGTTAGCTCAGGATGGAGTTCAGGGGTAGTTCAGAGAGAGTTCAGAGGAGTCTCCAAGCACAAATTCCCTTTTCCTTCTACCCAAATACTCGCAGTGGGGAGCTCCTGAGCGGGAAGGTCACCAGTCCTAGTGGGAGCCCAGATGAATCTGGTGAAAACTCAGTTCACCTCCTCTGTGAAGGTAATACTACTTTCTTATAAGCAAGACAAACAGTGTCCACATTGCTGCACTGAAATGCACCTGGAGAAAACACATTATTCTTAGAAATATTCTTTATATGAGATTCAAATCAAGATACGTTGCCTGAAAGGTTTCCCATCGATTGCCAGCAACCAAGGGACTCTTGTGAGAACTCTGCGAAGCTGCTATGAATTTGTGCAAGGGGCTGGTGTTGGCTCCCTGGCAGGGAGACGGGTTCAGGGCTGGTTAGTGAGTCCCTTAGGTCAGCTGTCCACCAGCCCCCCTAACTGCCTCTGCACAGGGCACAATAGCTTCATTTTTCCATTCACATATACAGTTAGCATATGCAGAGTGTCAGCTATATTTCTGAATTTGTCAGCTGGAGTTTCTCTGCTGAGAGAGCTCTAACCAGAGCACTATGGTGCCTGTAGATACACCTGCTGCAATAGACCCATAGGCTGCTTGAATTCAGACACTAAAATGAGATTTATTTTCCCTGGTTAGTCTGGTATGTACATTTCAATTTCTGGAATACATACTACATTATTAGTGCTCAACTGTGTGTTTGAATAATCTCCTAGGAAACAAGGAAAATGGGTTGTGTGAAATAACCGTAATGGTCTAAAGACCATATACAAATTACAAAGTATTTTGTTAATAGAGTGCAAGCAGCTCTGATAATAATAAAGCATAAATCCAATGCTAGGGCTGCCAGAACTCTCGAAAATAATAGGCTTTTGACTTTCCAAGAAAGAGTTTTGCTCCATAGTTTCTGATCCTTATATTTATTTGGGTTGTGTGCAGGAAATGTGTGAACAAATCCCATTCATAAATAAAGGGATTTACTTGCCGGCCTGTGTCCCCCCCTTCCTCTTCTGCAGATACCCTTTTTGAGTCTGTGCTCTTTAAAGTTTAGCAAACATGAAAGGAAGTGTTAAACTCCGGTAATTACCCAAGGATAAAAGTGATGTATCATTTCAAACAGGATTTCACTCCACATTAATAATGACAACTGGTGTCATTATGAATAGATATGAGAATGGACAGGGGAAAAAGAAAGTGTTTTGGTTGTATTTTGTTGTGGTTTTTCTTTTTACACTAGCCATTGAAAGCTTTAGTACTTTTTTAAAAGAAAAATTATGAAAGAAAACAGGGAAATGCATCTACGTTTGTGGAAGAGTTCTCACCAATACACACTCCCCTCTGTCTGGAGTAAAGAAAGTCAAGCTGCTTTTTCCAAAATTGCCAAACTAATTCAAACTCATTTCAAGGGTCAAAAACTAGGCCATCAATGACTGAAATACATACATACTGATCAGAAAACCCAAAGGTAAGCTAAGACAAAAATTGGGTGTTGCCATGTAAGTCACTAACAAAGTTACCCAAAAAGATGCTGGAACAGTACAGAACAATTGTAGGTAAGAAGAGCTAGTCCTTGCTGAGAGGTACGCATTTCAATAATGTCTGGAAAACGTGAGTCTCCTATTCTTACTCCTGTCCAGTGATGAAGTACCATCCTAATTATTGAAATTGCTTTGAAAATACTTAGCAGAATAAGAGTAGTTGAATAACTCCGTAGGTGAGGGCAGCACAATCTGATGTATAACATACAGGGCTCTGATCCAGGAAAGAGCATACGCAAACACTTAAATCCATTCCTTTTCAGGAAAGAATTTCGGCACATGCTAGATTTTAAGCATATGCCTAAAATTACTGTTAAGCATATGGTTAAATGTTTTCTTGAATGGAGGTTTTCCTGATTCAAGGCTTTATAGGGCAACGTATGGCATTTTTTTGAGCAAACCTAAAACATTCTCACTCTTCACAGAAAGGCAGAGAAACTGTACAATTTTTTAAATACCTGATTTACTGAATTCTCTCTAGGAAGGATAAAGGTTCAACATAAAACCTATGGAGTGCAAGAACAACAAAAACAGAATATTCATCTAGTAGACTCCTTCAATAAGCAGACCCAGATCCTCAGAGTTTTCAAAGAAGAGAAATTAGTCCCTAATGTACTCATCAAAGAGAACAGCAATGTTATCTAGTGTGTTTTCTATCAGTCTTTCACTAACTCCTTCGCTAAAATTTTTTGTCTTACCTTTTTTTATGTTTAGTGAGAAATTGGGTCATGACTGCAAACAGGGTGCACACAAGACATGTAAGTCATAAATCTCCCTACTGCAAGCCTTTTTCCATCCTGTTCTCAATTTATTTCTATTTTGTTAATAATAGTCCCCCAGCCTAATTCAGTGGAAGGATGCAGAGCTTGACTGTGACTAGCCTTGAACTGACTCTTGAGCTTGACTCTCTTGAGCTTGACTGTGATGAGCTTCTTAGGAAGTGGTGGGAGTCCATTCTTCCAGCTTCCTCCAGTTCCCAGTGCCAAAGACTAGTAGTGCAGGCTTGCTCAGGAGCATACCTATTGCTGGACTGTGAGCCACACACATGGATGTTAATGTGTGCAGGTCAGGCTATAGCTCCTACCACTTTGACCAAGCATTGCAACCAAGCAGGTCGTTCTTCAGAAATCTCCTGAAAAGGGAGGAAGGGGCAGGGGAGAGATATGGCTGAGCAGATACAGGCAGGATCTGCATCACTTACAAGCCCTCATAGCTATAGGCTTGCTATTATGTCTGATTCTTCCCTTTTTCTCCCTCGCAAAGCTTTTGGACTTGGTTCTTATATGTCCTAA
Organism: Hemiprocne comata; assembly: GCA_020745705.1. Taxonomy (NCBI): domain Eukaryota; kingdom Metazoa; phylum Chordata; class Aves; order Apodiformes; family Apodidae; genus Hemiprocne; species Hemiprocne comata. Next base: position 90,609,829 of record CM036588.1, read on the forward strand.
TGCAGAACGTTTGGTTGTTGTTAGCATTTTTACATACTCTTAGATTCCCTTTCAAGCTCAGTCCTATTCAGATAATAAGAACTTGTCTGTAAGTCATGTGGGTAACTGCACTCTAATTTGGTTGAAGAAAAGAGTAATCTCTTAAAATGTCAGTCCCCCTCCAATATCCCTCTACCTCCTCTGCTTGTGCAGAGCAAATCAGCGGCCAAAGAACAAATGTAAGAATACAAAAGAAACTCAGCAGTATGTCCTCCACTTCCATTAGTGTGTCGAGAAAGAAACTGGTCATAATTTCTGACCACCATTTCACTCTCCTTCTTTCAAGCCTGTTGTCTGGCCTCCTTCAGACAGCAGTAAAGATGCACTGATACCCGAGGTGTTTTTTCCTTGTGGAAGAGGGAACTGTAGCAGGAAGCACAGACCCGAGGCCAGAGGAAGACGTCAAAGATCATTGTCACTGTCATTGTTCCTCTGCCAGCATTGATTCCCAGGGAAGAGACATTGTTCTTCCTTTCCTTTCCCTGTCTGAACTATGGGCTAGTCCTGTTACTGTAAATGGTGGGTTTTGTTGTTGTTGTTCAGATTTGGTGTGGGTTTTTTTAGTGTTCAACTTCTGTCCAACTCTACCTGCTTTGCTGCACCTTGGGGTGGCTGGTTGTGCTAAAACAAGACAGGCCAAATTGCTTAGATACCAGGAATAGGGAAAAAAGAGACTGTGAGAAAAGCGTCCTGGAAAAAAAAAACAGGGCCAGGGTGACTCTACGGTCATCCTGGGGTCAGAGGGACAGAGATGAAATCAGGGGAAGGAACAATCTGAGGAAAATGGAGGCCAGGCAGAAAGATGCAGAGAAAACCACACAGAGAGGCCTGGGAGGGGGAGGAAGGGGAGCAGAGAGAGATAAAAGAGAGAATTAGGCAGGGAAGGAGGTCTGAGACAGAGGGAGGCTGCTGAGGGGTGAAAGCTTGGTGGTCTTAGGATGATCTCCCCAAACCTGGGGGATGCAGAGTGAGAGATGCACATGAAGAAAAACTGGTGCAGTAAGGAAGTGCCTAATCCTCTTCAGTTCCTTTCCAGCTTAAAAACAACCTTCTTTGCTACTACCCAGCCCTTCCATACTCTATATTACTGATAAAAATAATTTTCAAAACAGAATGGGCAGGAGATAACTTTGAAGCCAAATAAGATATATTTCTCAAAAGAGGGATGCTTCCTGGGAGGTGAAGAAAAGGGAGGGGGGGGCTAGGAAGACTCTGTAAAAGACAAGCAGTTACAGGAGAAAGAAAGTAAATAGTAAGAGGGACAGATAAAGATAAAGGGAAAAAGATGAAAAAGATAAGAGTGATGGATGAGAGGAAGAAAGGAAATAGAAGGAGCTGAAATAAGAAGAATGAGAACAAAGGAAAAGAACAGAGAGAAGGAAGCTGAGAGGAGAAAAACACATGTCCAAATGAATACCTAGAGGTTTTCATTATTAATATCCTTTCTTTTACTGAGAATAAATTTATACTGCCTTTAAAAAGTACAGTATGTCATCATTTACACCTTTTCAGAGGAAGATGCCAAATTTGAGCTTTTTAGGGTTAAAGTCTTCAAACTGATTCATATCCATTCTCAGCAGGGTATGCTATGACCCAGCCCCAAAATGAATATTTTCCTCCACTTCAGTGTACATAAGCAGACATTAAAGTGAGTGGAAGGAAGCAGATCTTTTCTCAGTTGTACCTCTATTTTCAACATGAATTTCAGATTAATTAATATCATGGTATTGTTTCACAGGTATAACAGATACAGAATTTGAGGGAATTTAGCCAGCTGTACATTTGAATCACATTAAGCAGAAGAAAAAAGGAAAGGAAAAGAAAAAAAAAAAAAGGAAAGGATTTAATTATATGGTATCTTCAGCTATCTATATTGCCCATGGCACAGCTATCAATCATGAACAGTGTATTCAGACTTTATAACCCAAATGTTCTCCAAACAAATAACACCTTAAACCCGCAAACCAAGCAATAGAACAAGCTTTATTCTGCCCTTTCCTTTTCAGCAGTGCACACTGCAAAGGAGACATAGGAGGAAATCAACTGTAAATGGCATCTTCAGTAATGAAGGAAAAAGCTGGATATCCACAAGTCTGTTTCCAAGGCAACTGAATGGAGGGACAATCAGAATCTCTCAATTGCACCCCATTATAGATATTTTCTACACAGACCAGTAAAAGGAAGAAGAAGGTGATTGAAAAATCTTCAGCAAAAAATCCTCCTGGAGCACTTTGAAAGCATAGGAGAAATGAACAGATAATACACAAAATGGCTGCCTGTGTGGAGCTCCTGATTGCAATCATCTTCAGAGCAGTAAGAAAAGGGATGACAGAAAAATCGCACATTTAAGCATTGTGTTCCCAAAGGTCCCAGATTTCATCCCTGACTCCAGGGATGGGGCTGCACTGACTGATGACTATATTTTACAGGAATAGCTCATAAATGGACTTTGATGCTGTGTAGAGAAGGATTATTCTGAAAATCTGCATTGTAAATTCACTTTCTATTAGACTTTGGCACCTTACCAACCTAATGGTCCAAGGTTATTAATATGACGTGATGAACCAGAGCTGTTGTTGATCCACTAATATCACTTCTCTGAATAATTTATAGAATGCACAAACTTAGGCAAATGAAATAAGCATATGCCAAGGGAGTTGACTTTTTTCTGCACTGGGTAATCTCTTAGTACTAAAAGTAACAGTATATGCTTTACTCAGGAACAGGTTGGAGAAAAAAAGCAGATATACAAGTACTTAGAGGATAGAAATTCTACAAGGTATGTTGCCCAGCTAAGGAAAGCTTAACTAAAATGTTACGATTTGTGCCCTCCCGCTTCTTTTTCGCCCTGCATCAGTAGATTCTTTCTTTTTTTTTTTTTTAATGTATTTATTGTCTTTACTCTGAATCAGAGGCCTAATAAGCCTCAAAGCAGTTTTTGAAGGTTGATCACATCAGTGCAATCTTCATTTTAACACAGATAAAACGAGTAAGTACAGTGTACTGAACCAAGGTGCACCCTATCATCTAATCTGCCAACTCTGCTCGCTTAATATGTTCTAAAGAAAAAAACCCAAACAAACCCAAAACCAAACCTAAACAAAACCCAAAAACCCAAAACAAAAAAAGCACAAAAGGAAAAGAAAACCACTGCACAAAACGTTATATTTTCTGATTTGTGCTAAGTGAGACAAAATACATCTTTCCCACAGTATTATGTAATAATAGCAAGTAATAGTAATAACAAGTATTAACACAGTAAGCACAGGAAAATCATTGTCCATCCTGACTGAGTTCCTTTACCAGGGCTTGTAACTAGACCACTAGAATAAAAGGGCAGAGGCAGGAGGGAAATCCTATGAAAGGACTTCTGGATAGTGGGACGATTTCGTGTTTTTCTAGATCTTCAGGGGTTTATACATTTGTGCTCATTTCTTGTCTGATCTGATGGTCTCTTTGGCAAGGGACCAAGTTAAATCTCTTTATCCTTAGTTTCTCTGAGGCTTTTTAGTTGCAGAGGAGATGCATTTTGGTTCATTTCCAGGGATTCCTTAATTGCCCTGTACTTGATTAGTCTGCTTTATTGGGTGGAGTTCAAAATAGTCATATGTATTGAAAACTTCATGAGAAGATGGGGACAAGTGAAGAACACAAAATTGTCAAGGCAGAGCTTACTAAAAATATATGCACGAAGAACTCTGAAGGAAACAAAATAGATGTTTGGGAAAGATATATGTGCATTAGCTACATATATCTTTTTGGTGTGAGGAATGGGAAAACTTCCTTAAAAATATCAAATTTTAGCCACAGCTAGAAACAAACATCAATTTTAATGAATAATTATGCATTATTTTATCTAGAATGGCAGACCAATTGGATGGCTAGGTGATTTATGGCAAAACAGCCATCTTCTGAAACGAATAAAAAAATCTTTGTGTGAGAAACTTGTAGTCTGAAAAAATAATCCAGAGCAGAAGTATCGAACTGTGGGATTGTAGCTCAACTGGTGTGCAAAACTTCCACTACTTTTCTATCTTCACTACAGAAAAAGCCTCCTTATATAGTCTGAAACAGGTGGTAGAAAAACTAGTATTTTGGCAGCAGTTCTAACAGCAATATACTCATATCATACCTTAAAAATAGACAAAACCAACTGATTGAACCCAAACGGAAGCTCTCCTCATGCAGGTAAACAGATCTTCTCTCAAATTCTCTGGAACTACAAAATCCTCTGTATTTAATTATCTTCTCTTACTCACTGCTGTCTCAGTTTCTTTTTCATCTTGTCTAAAAATCCCAAGTGTGTTTCTCTTTAACAGTTTGGTAGAGTTTTCCAACATCACTAAGCCAATGTTGGTACAGCTTAGATATTAGTGATACTCCCATGAAGACTTTCCCCTTCATCCTCATTCAGAGAAAATTCATACTTAAGTAAGTCCTTCAGCCCTTATTATTTGCTATTCTTTTTTGTTAAGGCACAAATGCTATGAAATCTTGAAACTGGTGAGAACAATATTTGTCCTTCATTTGTGGAGGAGGAGGAGTAATTAAGCTTGCTTTTGGAAGTAAAATAGATGAAAGAACAGAAGTTCATAGCATAAACAGAACCATGGAGCATGGAGGTGACTGACCAAACCAGCCACAACTTTGAGAGTGGATGAACTTTCTGTAGGTTGTCTCCAGAAACACGGAACAGAATAATTTCATGGAGGTGTGGAAGTATCCAGAGAGCACATAGGTGGAAAAATCCAAAAAGCCAGCTAGAAAACACTTGCACCATGTTCCTGAGAGAAAGCCATCCAAGGAAGCTTTTGGGCAGTGAAGTAGCTGGAAAGACTTTTTAGAAGAAAAGCAAGTGTTTTAAAACACTGTTTCTATTACAAAGGTGAAAAGGACATTATGTAAATTATTAATAAATAAATAGCTTTGCAGCATAAGCATCATTGATTCACTGAAATTATCGATAGATTTCCCTTAAAAACCACTTCCATGTTCCTGAAAGCTGGCTAGAGCTCTTGCTCAGGAAGGACATTGTTATTAGTACAGCAGGGAAGGGATTTGTTTCCAGCATACCTGGCAGGCATTCGTACAGACACATGACGGCAACAGTCACAGCCAGGACCACACATATATATATATTCACATGTAGATTTAAGTTTGTTGGACAGCCAATACATATGGTTTATACCCTTCTCTTTCTTAGCCAGGAAGGAATCCAGTTATTTGCAAGTCTGGATATGCATATGGTCAAATATAATTATATTTCTTGTGCAAAGAAAGAAAAGGAGAGCCTTACATTTTTCAACATGCTATCCTTATTTCTGGCAGTTTTCCTTTCCCATTGTGCTTACTCACTCTTTCCCTGGAAAAATGAAGGGCCTTCCAGGAACTTCTGTCATCTCTAAAACTTAGATTAGCACTCACAAAAGCACAAAGTTTATTCATTCATGTGAACTGCTGTGCAGTGACCAGCTGGGACAGCCAGCTCACATGTGTGTGGTGGTGCACACCTCCCCGGGGGGAAACCTGTGTTTAGGTAGAGCAATTGGAGGACAAGGCTTTCAACAAGTAACACATATTTGCACTGGACAGATTGCAAACAACCTTCAGCTACTCTTCACTCATCCCAAGAATTAAGCAGCAGCAAAAACTGAGTAACTTCTTAGTTCTCACAGTTGTCTTGAAGCTAACTTCTGAAATAGAAAAAGTGGCTAAATCTTCTGCATAAATTACCTATTGTCCATCTAGGTTACATTACAATAGGAACCGTGACAAAGACCTTGGAAACCATGATTCATGGATTTTCCAGGACCAGCCAAGTGAATCATCCTCTGAGAAGAATATAAATGAGGAAAGCTTACATTTGTCAAAAATTCTGGCCCTTAGCAGGCACTTTTCTCATTTCTTTGTAAAAAACTCACAGTAAAGCAAAAAGTATCTACTTTGAGGAAACAGTGACTGTCTCTGGTTGTATCAATCTCATTACTGTATATGACTGAGCACTAAAAGAAACCAGAGTGACCGTTTCAACATAACATCTCCTTTAACAAGACATAATTGTACAATATGGAAATCCAGGCTTTGACTGCTCATTTCGTTAAATTAATTTTTAAAATACAGTTGAAAAAGGAGAAGAGAGTGCAAACCATTTAGATTCAGCCAGGATACCCTTCCAGATACTTTCTTATAGCCAGAGAAATATTTTAGTACCAAATATGACCATGCAGGAAGGAGAGTACTAGCTGGCTGTATTTTCCATTTCCCATTCTCAAGCAAAACCACAGTGCTTCTAGGCCACATATTTTAACACAGATTCACTTGTTGCATCACCTCGGGGTTTGGGTTTGTTGTGTTTGTTTTTTTTTTTAATAAAGTGCTTTCATATAACCATACGGAGTTGTGGCTTTGTATTTGTCACAATGCAGCTTGATTTATATCTCTACTGGTCTCCAGTGATTTTGAAAAGATGTCTGTATGACACAAATAGTGAAATTATCTGCTGATAAAACTTACTCTTGTACTCTGGCACCAGTCAAATGGCATAGACTAGATTAAAAAGAAGTTCACAAGGGGACCCACTTACTGAATCCAAGACTATTTTTCTTTAACCCACATACTGCTAGGTTTCTGTGACACGCAAGATCCTTCAGGCTCTGTACGGAAGCTTTTGAAGCTTTTAAGAAAACTCAGAAATCTTACAGTCACAATGACACTGCTCAGTGTTCCCCTCAGAGATACATAATCATATTCCAAACTGCACTTTGTCTGTGCTTCCCCTCACCAATTAATCTTTGGGTAACTTCTTCTAACTTCTAATTTCTAATGAATATCTTTAGAACAGCTGTTATTGTTTCATTTTACTGCAGTGTGGTAACAGGTTTTCCGTGCCAGTATTATTTATAGAGAAATGGGTTTAGATATTTTATCTATCTATAAAAGTGCATTGATTTAGTCATTCTCTTCCTTCCACCAGCTCCCATTGCTTTGCAGGTAACCGTTTAAGATACTTAACTTCCCACCAACACATTCTGCTCCATTGACCATATAAATTAATGAACATTAGAAACTTTTCAGAACTGAGTCTGATTTTTCTTTCCCAAGAATTCTTAAGCTAGCCTTGTATTTGATTTGTCTGTGGTTTTAGTTGGGTCTTTAATACACTCTACACAAACCCAAATGTGCTAGGTGAACACTCTTCCGAATGAAATAAATTGGCAGCTGCAGTTTCTACATTCAGAGGTTTAGTCGTTTTATATACATTTAAGACTGCTGTCTTAGCAGTTTTCAGGATGAGCAGCCATCACCTCCAGAGACGATGAATCATTGAATCATAGAATCATAGAATCATAGAATCATAGAATCCTAGGGGTTGGAAGGGACCTCGAAAGATCATCTAGTCCAACCCCCCCTGCCAGAGCAGGGTCACCTAGAGCACATCACATAAGAACGCATCCAGGCGGGTTTTGAATGTCTCCAGTGAAGGAGACTCCACAACCTCCCTGGGCAGCCTGTTCCAGTGCTCTGTCACTCTTACAGTAAAGAAGTTTTTTCTGATATTCACCTTGAACCTCCTATGCTCCAATTTACACCCATTACCCCTTGTCCTATCACTGGTCATCACTGAGAAGAGCCTAACTGGACATGCAGAGTGTCAAGTGGCAGCACAGAGCGTCGGGGGTTATGTCAGCACTGAGATGTGTGCACAGACCAGCCACCATGCAAGGCAGCTCTGCCAGTATCTGTCTTTGGCACCAGTGCCCGCTGCTCTGTATTTGTTCATGAGGCTGGAGCTCTCGTGCATCACTAGATCTTTTGCCAGACAGATGTGCAGTAACTCCGAGAGATCCCAGGGCAGAGCTATTACCCAAACACTGGCAGAATCAGTGGCTTCTTCAGCAAGTGGCAACATTAATAAAACCAGCTGGCCGCTCAGAGCCCAGCAGGGCAATGGCTTATGGGTTTATACACACCAGTTTGCTGTTCTGCAGTACAAGTCTATTACACTATTATAGAAAGCTATGCTGATATTTTTATTAAATGAAGATAAAAGTTAATCATGTATTTCATTATGATCCCTTACAGAGCAGATTTTCTAAAATTTCATCCAGATCAGGGACAGTACCTATGTGATTGCAAATCATTCCACAGCTTTGTTAGTGAATATACCTCTAAGCCACAGACAAATATAGCCAGGACAGAAGTGAAGCATTTTACTAGCTGGAGCCCAGAGTGTCAGAATTGTATAACAGTATATGAAATACTGCCAGAGCAGGCTCCTGAAAGATAAACAAAAATTGTGTAGGGTAGTGAATAAAAAGAGTGGCAAAATTAAACTTTAAACACAGAACTGAAAATCAGATACATAAGATATTACCAGCTGAAGAGCAAAGTCCTCCAACAAGATTGGGTTTTAATCATGTCAGGCTTTTAATTGTAGTGCTGTGGAACAAAAGCTATAAAACCAAATCCTTCCCTAGAAGTTACTCAGTTTGAAATGTTTCTCCTGAAGATCTTAGTGTCTCAGTATCTCATTTGAGATGGATTCTCTAAATGTATCTAGGTCTAATTTGAATCTGTCATCATGATCTTAAAAAGAATCTATATAACACAACTATTACTGTGCCAACTGAGAGTAAAAGTTTATTTATGTTAAAGTCATATATGCAACTCTGGTTATTTCTATACATTTTAAAACAAAAATTGCCAAATTTTCTTCTCCACATCATTGACAGTCTGCAAAACCATGGAAGGTAGACTGTAGCTGATTCACACAGTGATTGAAAGACTATGTCATTTACACAGACAACGATATTTAGTACAATGATGATGCAGGCAGGCAACACTGAGTGAGAACAGAAAATTTGGGAACTGGTGTTTGGGGTGTAAAACTCCAAGACTGAAAATATCACCTTTTCTAAAAGGTTAAGGTCTAACCCTAACTAGACTTTTTAGTCCTGAAGTTAGCGTGGCTTAGACAAGAAAGCTGGTTCCTGTGGATATAGGAGCTCTACCATGTACTCTGCCAAATGCAACTGAGCCACAAGAACACAATTGAAGGCCAGATGTGTTGGATGCCAAAATAACTGCTGCACAGCTTTGAAAAATGAAACTTAGAATATCATTCTTGCAGCTCTTCGGGGAACCTGACATAATGTGTGAATTACTAACTAGATCACTTTTTGCAACTTTTTTTTTCATTAATTAAGAAATTTGTAAAGGACTGACTTGAATATATTTCTTAAAATTCATTAACTGAAATATTTTTGCTATTTTTCATGGTAATTCTCAAATTTGCAGACTTGCATGGGAATTATCTTTGCATGTTTTCAGACACAACATCAAGCCATTTGTGTCTGGAAGCTGCAGTCAACCGTCACAGAAATTATGTGGCTTTAAGTGTCTGGTCAGTTTCTAGTGAAAATTCCTCAAAAGTGAATTTTTTAACACAAGGGAACTTACCTGAAGGCTAAAGATTGAAACTCAGGAACCTCTGGGTAGCTGTTAGTACCTCCTGGCACAGAGTATGCAGGTTTACAACATGGCTGCAGCCTATGACTTGTAATTCTTCTTACATGAGGGCAGTGTCCAGTCCTGAATCTCACATGACTTGAACATCCCAACCTGGCTGTCACCTGTTCTTTCATTAAAAACTAAACTGTTTAATCTGCTATGTTTGAACATATGTAACTTCCCTTCCCTTCCCTTCCCTTCCCTTCCCTTCCCCCTTCCCTTCCCTTCCCTTCCCTTCCCTTCCCTTCCCTTCCCTTCCCTTCCCTTCCCTTCCCTTCCCTTCCCTTCCCTTCCCTTCCCTTCCCTTCCCTTCCCTTCCCTTCCCTTCCCTTCCCTTCCCTTCCCTTCCCTTCCCTTCCCTTCCCTTCCCTTCCCTTCCCTTCCCTTCCCTTCCCTTCCCTTCCCTTCCCTTCCCTTCCCTTCCCTTCCCTTCCCTTCCCTTCCCTTCCCTTCCCTTCCCTTCCCTTCCCTTCCCTTCCCTTCCCTTCCCTTCCCTTCCCTTCATGTTTAACTCCTGTTCTGCAATTGTTTCACTTAAACATCTTTCACATGGGTCTCACTAAATTGTTATTTGCTCCTCTCATGGTTGGTTCTCAGCACATTTCTAAAATTAAAAACAAATAATTTTTTTCTCAAGTGATTATAATCTCAAATTATCTGAACTGGTGATCATCCCAGTTGTTATTATTTTAATCTGCTGTTCCTACCCCAGTGTTCTGGTACAAGACTGTCCTTTTAAGACAGGCACTTCTAGCTATAACATATTTTCTGAAATCAATAGGAAAGCCAAAGTTCTGAATATTTTTTTTCTGTTTCTTTCATCTAATCTCTATGGTTTCTCTGTTTGGTGGTAATTCAGCTACTTTTTCTCTTTCTTATACTTTTATTGTTTTCAGGGGTAAGTGTACTGCCATTGTTACTACTTTTCATTTTTCTCCAAGGCTAAAATGCATACCTAGGCTTTATTTATCCTGTTTTTACTTGTTCAATTATGTTTTAAGTCTTAAAAAAAGAGAAAAGGCATGCTCTAAGTGACTTGGAAAATAGAGGCCTTCTCCAGTAATTCCTAGAAATAATTTGGTAGCCTGCAATCCCTCTTTCTGAAATTAAAATCTCTGACTGCCCTCTCAAACCACTAATCATCACGCAAAGGCAGGACTCTGAAATCAAGTGATGCCAGAGGGTTCAAGAAGAGAGAGGCAGTGCTGCGGACACTGGTGGCCCTGGCTGTATAGATATTGACACTTATGACTCTTCCACCCATTTTGTTTGCAAAGATCATTGACAATACCCGTTGGTTTTGCTCCTTTCTCTAGTAAAATCATAACAACCATTTTACAGGATAGATTACATTTCCACAGAAATAAAACTGTTAAAGGAGGGATAAAAATATGCTGGTTTTCAAAGGATGAAATATATTCAAAAAAGTGTGCAACTCTTGGCTATTCGTTTGGTCATCTATCACTCAGGAAAGTCAAGGCTGTGTCATGGTTTGACTCAGGATCAACAATTAAACCAGAGACAATAAAGCTCTTGATTCCCTTCTCCTCCTAGCCAGGTGGGGAAAGGAGAGAGATAATAAGGAGAGAGACTTTTTGGATTGAAAACTAAACTACACAGCTTTAACTAAATACTAATGATGAAAGGAAATATATACAAATATATACAAGTATGTTCAGGAATGTGCAAACCCCTATTGCCTCCCCCCAACCCCAGCAACTCCCAGGGCACTCTCCTGAGCTGTGAGCAGTTCTGAAATGTCTTGGAGTGCTGCTGGAGAGAGCGGCAGAGCAGACAGGAGCTGAGGGGAGAGTTATGAGGGTCAGGAATGCACGAGTCTAGGGATCAACAGTGATGGATAGATGGAGTTTTCCCTAGATGTCAGCTGTGAACAGAAGAGAAAGGAAGAAGAAGATGGAAGAAAGGGGCTTGACTTCTGTGATCCCAGACTTCATACCAAGAACTACGTAGGCATATATGAATGGAATATCTCTGGTCAGTTTTGCTGTCCATCTGGTCCACTCCTCCTTATGAGAGCGTTGCAGATGTGACTCTTCTGCTCCTTTACCATATGAAGCAGCACATTCAACAAGCACAGCAAAGTGTCCTTGATCTCTCAGCTGTAACATAAACATTCCAGCATTTTCAGTCCTCTAGCTGGAAAACTTGCTGCTGGTTAAAAGAGAGCTCACTGAAGAAAAAAAACACCGATAAAAAGAAAATTGGCTTCATCCTGGCTCAAACCAGGACAGGCTGTTAAGCAGCACCAAGGGATTTATGTTCAGTATGATCCTTTTGACTTTGTAGCCTCTTGCCTCACACTGCCATCTCACTCCTCCCATCACTCTCAAAGGCGCAAGTTATTTAAGAATTCACTGCCTGACAGTAGTATCTTTTTGATGAAAGAGCCTCATGTTAGATTTTAAAATATCTGTCTCAGTAGCCCATGTATCTTGGTGGCTGATAGGATTGCAAGTAGCATTGAAAGCAATTGCTAAAACTCTTCCTCTCCACTCAGAGCAAGGGTAGCATGGTTTCCTTTCCCTGTCAGTACCCTTCTTGCTCACTGAGCATGGGTGGAAGCTGGGCTTTCTGAGGGCAGAGCACAGAAGTGCATTCTTGCTGAAGAAAGTAGGGAGCAAGAGAATAATTTAGCCTGAATCGTGGTTCATTTCCTGGCCAGCTCCTCGGACAGTGCTCACACATGCTACCCTTTATTTAAGAGATGCTTCTGCGTTATTTATTAGTCTTACATTCAGAATGGCAAGATCACAGCCAGAAGTAGCATGAGATAATAACAGGTATCACACGCTGCTTGTGGTTTCCTAGTATCCAAACTCTGCCAGACTAGTTGGATTATGGGCAGTTTAAAGTTAATAAAACCAATTTGTTTAAAAAAGAAATTACCCATTTGGCTCTTGTTGATCATCCAGTTGGTTTTATTTCCAAGAGGCAGAATGCATCTGCATCCAATTAGCATATTAGTTGGAATGCCTCTGCACAGCTATATTACAGTTCCTGTACATGGCTTGAAAAAATGTGTAAGATATATACTCTTTTCTCATCCTGTAGCAAATCAGGAGAGGCTTTAACGGAGCCACAGAACCCAGGGGATGAGGAGAGAAAGAGAGGAAGGAGCAGAGCAATGAATACTGACAGCAGTCAGCACAGTTCCTTGAGCTCAGTGAGGGTTTTTTGTATTAAAGTTAGATCTTTAACTTGGTTTCTGACACATCAGTGTAAAAAGAAAATTCTATTTATTTTAATGAAAGTTAGTTTAGGCTTTGCATGGTCATAAATAGAGCACTGTTATTAGAAAAGAACAGTACATTACTGGCTCTGCTCGTTTCTGCATCCACTTTGTCTCTTCTAATCCCACTGTGGTAATCAGAGACACATAAATATAAATTAAAGATGCAATTAATACAATTAAACTGATGCAACATGCCACTTCAATGATGGTTTGTATTTAACCCTCTTATTTATTGAATAACTTCACTCTCTCTTTCCAAATGTCATGGCCAGCCTGTGAGTGGTCACTGCAACTGCTTTGGGCTGAAGGTGGGGTTTACCAGGAGCCAGACATCTCATAACAGTACCAAGGGATGAGCAGCATAATAATAACAATGGAGGTAAAGAGAGTTCTAGGATGAAATAAGCTTCAGGCTTCAGAGCATGTTTGAAATTGAGGAGGTTGAAATGATAGCCCCTGGGGGTTTTGGAGGGGATGAGAAAGAGCTGGAGAGGAGGAGCTCTCCTTTACACAGGGCACATAAAGAGACTAACAGAGCTGGCTGTAGTGAGTCAACCTGCTTTTACGCTGGTGGACCCTGGGTGACTCCCTGGACTGAATGAGAACTTGACAGAAATATTGCCCCCCCCCCCCCCTGCTTCCCTCCTCAAGCGTCTCAGTTTGGTGATTCTTCTTCAGTGTTTCTCTCTGGCACACTGCACTCCCTGAGCTAAGAGGGTAAAGGAAAATCCTTGTATAAGCTAGAGAGCACAGCTCAGTTGCTGCTCTGGCACTGCACCTCCACGTGTGCTCAGGGAAGCGGGGCACGGCTGGAGTCACCACCACTTCTCTGATGGAGACCTGTATGCATCCTGTGGGCACATAGTGTCAGGAAGGCAGTCCTTGGCTGAGCCTGGAAGTGCAACTCACCTAGGGAAGCCTATGAATGTTTGACTTCCAAGCACACAGGCTTTTATTGAAAAAAGTTCAATAAAGGCAGCTTCCTTTGGAATGTGACAAGGAGAAGCCACATCTTTAACAGGCTCTGAGTTTTTGGATTTGGAAAAGGCTGGTGTTACTCATTGCACAACACCTAAAATTCAGATGCTGAAGAAAGTATCTATCAGACTTCTTGGCTCACAGTGATTGTGAAATGACCTGCTTTGACAGTAATAAAAAACACTGGGAGTATGCCCTGAATGGTTGAGACTTCTAGGAATGTGGAGATCAAAACACTTGAACAGCTTTACACTGTGATTGTACAATCTGGATGTACATACAAAAATAAAGCACCAGAGGGTAATGCAGTTTCTTACAAAAGCTGGTGCTGCAAAACTTTGGGAGCAATTCAGATGCTTACAAATAGGTGATTTGTGCCATTTTAGACACTATAGAGTATCCAAGAGTGATCATCCCACACTGAATCATTCCCTTGGTATTTTTAATATATATCAGTTAATATTGGCGAAGGAGGCCAAGAATGAAACTGCTGGTACGGTTACAAACCCAGTGCAGCTAAACCATACAACATGGGCTAAAAATTGCTACTTTGTTTTAAATACCCAATCTAGTTCCTTCAGAAGTTATCATTGAAACCAGAAGAGCAATTCTTTCTTCAAGTCCAGAGAGGAGCAATGTAAGACCATCTGTCCTTGAAAGATGAACCCTAAAGAATAGATTTACCTGCTACTTCACAGAAGACCAAGAGAAACACTGGGGTGCATGTAGCACCATGGGGCAGCAGAGAGATAAATAGCAAGCATTTTTGGATGGAGATAAGTCTGAAGGTTGTGATCTTCTTCTAGTGACTATAGACAGGCTCACAATAACAGGCTTAGACTAAAAAGTCTGACTTGTAGATGGCTGATGGTGCACAGCAACTATCCCACCACATGAGCACCACTGCACTTCAAATTACAGATATCAGAGAGGCCACACAGTTTTAGTATCATTCATTTTTTCCTTTTCGTACTTGTAAGATCATGATGTAAAAGGCAATAACTTTGGAAGGCTCCAGTGTGAGGCAGCCTGTCCAGCTATTCTCCACAGAGGCTTGTGTTCACCAGGGCTGGCTGCTGGAAAGCCACCACTGCAGAAAACTGATCTTCATCAAGCTCCTTGCCTCTGAACCATTACTGAACACAATAAATGAAACTGAAATCTTATTCATTTTTGGTTAGATGGGTTTCCTGATATGTGTCAGGAAATGTCTGAAATCTAAAGTAAACTGGTGTCCTTTCTTTTCTTAGAGTTTTCGTAACGGATTGTAGCAGACAAGGATATTTAAATATTTTTATAATAACTTTCTTTTCTTTCTTTCTTTCAGTTCCCACAGGTATTCACATAGAAACAGGGCCAAAAATTCAATCACACAAGTCCTCCTGTTCTTTACATGTCACCTAACATGTATTAAATTGTGCAAATTAGCTCACATTTGGTTCTGTATGTAATCAAATTGTGTTAAGCGTAGGGTCATTCATGCCAGCATCTATTAAACACGGTGGTTTGTTTCTTCCTAAATGAAGGCAGTCTGGGAAGGCTGAAGACAAGAAAAGTAAACTGATTCTTGTGGCCCACTGTAGGCATTTCCACAGAAATCCACTTAACCTCTGTCTCTGGATTCATCTAATGGATTCTAAAATTGCAAACTCCCATTAAGTAAAATGGGGAAGAAAGAACATTGAAAATGAGAAGCCAATAAGAGGATATTTTGGTTGCTAGTTTAAAATAGCACCTGCCACAATCAGCAGCTATTCGTTTGATGAGAGAAATGAATGGAGCAAAAGCCAAAAGGAGAAATTTTCCAAGGCTAAAATATAATTATTCAGTCAGTTTTTACTGCAGAAAATAAAGATCTGGCACATGCACCTCAACTGTGCCTGTACATGTCTTACCCAGAGTGGACAGATGCAGACCAAGTGGAGAAAGAAGGATAGAGATGGCATGAGTGATGGCATTAAGTCACATGCATTAAGTTACACTGTTTCACAGCCTCTTCTAAAGATCATTGCTTTCTCCAGTCCCAGGAGGGTGAAATAGCTACTAAAAGGACTAACTAAGCTGTTCTTGGGGCAGAGACCTTCAGGAGGGTGGTGGCTTCCCCTCTACCCACTCAGGAGGTGGAAAGAAGTAATAAGCAGTGCTAGCATTAGCGTTACAGATAAGATATCACTTGTGATGAGATATTTAGCAGTCTGTAAGAGATGTAAGGTACAAAGCATATGAACATCATCTGTACTTTTCTGTACCTTGGTGACTCCTTTCACACTAACTGAAGGACAAATAAAAATACAGAAGAGCCATTTTTTTTTTTTTTATATCTACAGCCTTGTATGGAGATGTGATGCTTCCATCAAGTTCCAAAATTATCTCCTGAATCTAGAGAAAATATATCTTGGTAGTATTAATAAATCACACGTCACCAAAAGAAAAATACTATTGTGTAGTCTTCTTTCTTAATCTCAGGACATTGTATTGTGTTTTTAAAGACTGTCTGGCAGGACATTAATAGAAAATCATAGTTTGCAGTTCTACATTTAAAATTTAATACGTTAAAATTATACCATCATTTTGCTGTTGAATCCTTCCTAACTTCAGAGGAATCCATCTAATGAGAAAGAATGGTTTTAATTAGATTTAATAGCACTGGAATTTGTACATAGCTTTTTAAATAGCATATGGATGTTGTATTGAAATTCCCTGGGCATAAAAGTAAAATTAGAAAGTACAAACCAGAGGTAAAAATAAGTTAAAAGTGCCCGAGGAGAGGAACTTATTTGTTTTCTGTTAGTATAAATAATGCTTCAAGTCTGAGCATTTTCTTATTGTTTGAACCACCTGAAAAATGCATGAAATTAAAGAGCAAGATAGCATTGCTCTTCTTGTCCAGTGGTCCTCTGAAGGAAAAGTTGTTATGATAACCCACCATTGACCAAAACACACATCCTTAGTGGAAAAAATATATTAAAATAAATAAAAGTCAAATCCAGGCTTTCACAATGTATAGGAAAAGAAAGTCTATTTGACCTGGTCAAATACCTTCTTGGTATCTAAGAAGAAGATCAGTGACTTTAACTGCATCAAGGTGGACAAGTGGAATTCATTACATTTTGCTTTCATCATTATCAGAGAAGTTTCACCCTTTAATAAAAACACTGTGATCTCATTTTATTATTTCCAGGAGCTACTCCTTTTCTAATGGCCACATTTAGGGGCAGAATTTTAAATCTGCTTTTAAGAGAAAAATTTGACTAGCATATCTAGCTGCACAAAATATTTGTGATCTTCACATATATCCTGGTCTGGCTGGCTGCTCTCTAGAAAATGTTCTCATTATCTGGCTGTTTCATATTTGCCTACAGATGTTCTGAGTGATGGAGTGTTATTACATTCTGAAGAAAGGATCTTTAGGAAGTGCAATCCATGTAACATGGCTTTGAGGGCTATTCTAGTTTTTAACCAAGGAGGATATTGCTCAAAATACGGACACTTATTTAAAACAAACAAACAAACAAACAAAAAACCCAAAAAACCCAAACAAAACAAAAAACACTAGACTGTTTACCTGTTGCTCGGTGTTATCCAAGTGTTTCTTAGATTTGTTTTAATGACAATAAGGTTAAAGTAATAAAACCATAAAATCCCCAGAGATGACCAAAGGTGGCTATCCTGCTTCTGGAATACTGCAGACAGTCCCAGCTGGGTAAGTGGGTGGTGTAATTCTGATGCCTAGTAGGAACATCAGGAATTTCACATGAAATATCTAATAGATACAGATAGATATGCATATAGACATATATATACATACACACATATATCTATGTTTATGTATCAGAGGAAGGACCATTCCTTAGCTCTGATAACCTGGCTGGAGAGCATACCCCCGTTGTGCAGGTGTGTTCTTAACCTAATCTAGATGCACAGTGTTCAAGCTCATTTTCCAGGACTACTATAATTATGCACCTTCATTTCAGAGTGAGGCAGGGATAACTTCCATCCTATGACATTCTCTGACAGTTGTGGACATTCTGCCCATGGCTGGGGGTTGGATAAGATGATCCTAAAATCCAGAACTTTCTATGATTTATTCTATGATTTATTTTATTATCCATCCATTATGCAGCCTGAAATATGAGAATCAGGGCTAAGACAGAAGAATGGGGAAAATTTGCATTGGCTGCCAAGTTGTCAAAGCAGTTGTCCAAATTTGGTGTATGTTAAGTTCAAGCATCTTCTCCCTTTACTGGTTTTGACAGTGCTGCGACACTGCCTGATGCAGAATATCATAGCTTAATGTCAAGGTATTCACTCCTAGTTACCCTCACTCCACATGCCAATTCTCTCTTCCCATTCTGACACAGCCAGATCTTCCAGGTAGATTAAATCTGGGTTGTCAGATCCTCACTAGTGGCATACTCTTCTCATATTGGGAACTAGAGTTTCAAACTTGAGCTGAGGACTCCAGGAGGCATTGCTTTTGTCCATGGAATCTTAGAAGCGAAATTCTCTTTGTGGATCCAGAGGAAAATCTTCAGTGGTGAAAATGTCAATTCTTTACCTAATCCAACTGAAAATCTGCCTTGGAGGTACCCTGTTATGGAATACTTTTCATTAACAAAAATTGAAAGGACACATAAAAAAGGTTTTATTTCTAGTAGTAGCTCTCATATACTGAATATATTTCTAGGCATAAGATTTAATTAAGTGACCATCAAGACCAAGGCAGAGGGCTCCTAAACATCTTTAATAATCTGCATAGATTTATGGGATGCCACCACTTGAGTTCTAAGAGTGAGGACCATTGACAGACTGAAAGAAGAATTTGACAGCAAATTGGTAGTTCATTGCAGTTGCACAGTCTGTTTTCCACCTTATTGGTAGAAGTATTTTAGTCTTCTGAAGTGCTGATGCATAATGCAACTGCCTTATTGCTGAATATACCAGCAATTCTACACTCAGTTTCCTGAATTTCAACATTCCAGCAGTATTTCAGCTAGTATTTTCCAAAGAGCTGGTGTTACATGCGCTGTAAGCCACAAGCATTCTATGATTTATATTATTATCTGTTTGGGAAATGTTGGTCCTTACATGTCCACATAAAAACTTACTATCCTATGTCCTGGCATGTCTTTGGGTTTTGCTGCATAAAAGATTTTGTCTCTAAGTAAACAAGCCTTGGGAACACATTTGCCATTTTTGAGAATGGTGCATAAAGAGAAAACTTTTGTGGTGATGGTTGTTTCTTTTTGTCATGGTTTGACTCAAGATCAGCAATTAAACCGATGAAAACAATGCTTTAGATCCCCTTCCCCTCCCACCCAGGTAGGGAAGGAGAGAGACAATTGAGGAGAGAGGCTTTCTGGATTGAAAACTAAATTAGACAGCTTTAATTAATACTATTGATAAAAGAAAAGATATACAAACATATATAAATACATCAGCAATGTGCAAAACCTCTATTTCCTCCCCCCCCACCCCCAGCAACTCCCAGGGCACTCCCCTGAGCTGTGAGCAGTCCTGAAATGTCCCAGAGCACTGCTGGAGAGAGCAGCAGAGCAGACAGGAGCTGAGGGGAGAGTTATGAGGGTCAGGAATGCATGAGCCTAGGGATCAAAGGAGATGGAGTCCTCCCCGGATGCTGGCCATGAACAGAAGAGAAGGAAGAGAAAGAAGAAGGGACTTCCTTGATCCCTGACTTTATACCAAGTCCTACATAAACATATGGATGGAATACTTAGGTTCGCCAATTTTGCCATCTGTCTAGTCTACTCCTCCCTATGGGAGGGTTGCAGATACAAGTCTTCTGCTTACTAGTTGTCCAAAGTTGCAGACTCAACAAGCAGAGCAAAGTGTCCTTGGTGTCTCAGCAGTATCTATACACATTGAGCGTTATCAGTCTATCAGCTGGAAAACTTGCTGTGCTACTTTCAGCAAGTGTGCTGCTTAAAAGAGAGTTCACTGAAGAAAAAAAAAATCAATAAAAGGAAAATTGGCTTCATCCTGGCTCAAACCAGGACACTTTTCTTACATATTATTTCCAAACCAGTTTAACAAGCACCTTGTAACTCTTCAAATGTACTCACTAATCCTAGCAAGTACCTAAACTACTTGACTGCAGTCAGACTACCTGGTGCTTTCTGATTTGCTGTTATCAACTAGTGCTGATTTGCTTTTACTATCATGGTAAGCCTTGTGCCTTTATCTGTTATATATTGGCATTAGGATCCAATCCTACAGGAATTATGAAGTTTAGTGACAGATTTAGGAGAGTGCTTAAGTCTTTGTCTAGCATTAAGCTCATTACTTTAAAGCATTCAAGTGCTCAGGAGCAGACACATGTTTAAGAACTCTACTGATTCTTTGTGATAAAGCCTGCAATGCTTGGCAACTAAGTTGACTCCAGGACTTAGCTTCATCAAGCCTGTGGAAAAGAGCTCTCGAACAACAATGTCAAATTTCTGTTCTGGATTCTGCCCAAAGTTACCATAGATAAGGTGTGACACCTCTGTTTCTCCATCCTTTAAGGAGAGGTAAGATTATTTATACATATATCTATATATTGTGTACATTGTAATTAAAACAATAACACATTTGATTAATCCTCTATTGTATTGAGCAGAAGCAAATCTGATTAGAAGTATATACCTCTGAAACTAAAATTACTTGATCCTTTCATTTATCATCTATTATTGATAAAAATAGTTGTTCTGTACTAAAATAACCCTTATTTGTAGACAATGAAGAATATTACAATTATGGATAGTAATTATAACTGGCCTTTTACTGTTCAAGCTGGCAGCAGAATTGTGAAGAACAGTTATCACTAAGGAATTTAGCAGCAAGGATACGTACATATCCAATTATAAATACTTCAGGTCATTAAATACTTCAGTCAATCTTGAGCCACATACCAAATCTTGGAACATTATCTTTACACATTACAGCCAAAGTCACAGTTAAAGTTGATGCCACTCTGTTAGATAAATAAGCTGAAATTTTATTAATTTTATTCTATTTATTGAGGTTTGCTTTTCAGGATTCTAAGTCAAAGAGAAGTGGACAGTTGAAATATGCCCTTCTTTACCACTCTTGTTACTATAATTGCTGTAGATTGAATTAGGGCTGCAATCTTATCAAAACACCCCCAGCAGCTCCTGTTGTGATATGAACATTAGACAAAGTTACTACAGAATCATTGCATCTTGGCAGGAACATTAAAAATAAATCTGTTCTTTCTGTCATGTGTGACCTTGATATTGAACAATGAAAATGTGCTAAGTGACTGACAAGAATATAAGTGTGCTATCTCTTGGCAATATATGAGGGACAGAAAAATATTTGTCTGTGTATAAAGTGTTTTTTTAACTACTTCTGAATCAGATGGGTAACATTTGTGCCAGAAGGTTTGATATGTCAGCACAGATAAGGCTGACAATGAATATGCAATACTAATAATTGCATAATGCTGGCCAAAATATTATTTAGAGGAGAAAGAAACAAAGGCAGTGCTCTTTAGAAAAGTCAGAAAAGATTTACAACTGCAATCGAAGATAGAACAAGAGAAGACTTCAGAAAGGAAAGCAGAACTTGTTTCTTGTCATGATCAAAAGTACTGACAGATCCCATCATTTGTACACTGAATGTTTCTTTGTCACTTTGTAATTCGAGGGCACCCATCAGTTAATTTGCTCCCCAGATGCTCCTTCAGGATGTTATTGCTGTTGCATGTAGCCGGTCATTTCAGAGATGCTCAAACTTCATTTTGGCATCTAAGAAGCTGGAGGAACCTCTGGAAGCTGTGGACGTTCACAAACAGAAGGCAGCCTGAGGGCAGGGAATGTGGTTTCTGGGCAAGCTGGAGGCAGTCAAAGGATGTGGTTTTGTGGATGGAAAAGAAGCTGGATGAAGCTCAGGAGATGGTCCTTCATAAAGAGCTCTGAAAAAACCCAGAGCCATGGCTATTGATAGTGCACTCGTTTTGATGTTTTGCTTTGCAAACTTCAGCATATTGGTGCTGGTTTTGTACCAAAGGAATTGTTTAGCAAAAAAGGAAGAAGTAGTAGTAGCAAAGGGATCCTTTCATGAAATAAAGACTAGAATAAGTTGGCCCAAAATACTCCTGAAAAAACTCAGGCTTTCTGGGATCTCAGAAAGCTGAACAAAATCACTGTCTGAAATTTGTGTTGCAATGCAAACATCAAGTAAAATGAATCCTATGCAGAAACTGCAATAGAACTTAAAAGATAAAAAACCCACAGATGTGTAAAAAGTGCTCTATCAAAAGCAAGCTAGCTCTTCTAACAATAGGATAATTTTTTTGTGCTTTGGCTTAAACAATAAACATATACTTTTGCCCATCTTTTTAAAGCTTTCCAACTATCTTTAAAATATATTTTAAATCTTCTGTTTTGAAAATAGAGCAATGTATTCTCCTCAGAGAAGACATGGAACTTAAAAATAAATGAAAGCAGTAAAAAAACGAACAGCATTTGTAATGTCCACCCTTGGTCATTTGCATTAAATTGCATGTGTGTGCATTAGAATCAATTAAATGAAGGCATGCCTTCTTCCAACACAGAAAAGAATCAGGTAATATATTAAAAGTAGATAACCTTGTTTGCCTCCCACTCAACCTTTCTTCATCATTCTTAATAGCAAGCATCTAGCTATTGATTAGTTCATTTTAAATGCTACTAAGGTAAATGCCACACTGCTTTGAACTGATGAAAGAATTGAACAAAGACGAATCATAGTAGTTGTGGCATGTTGAGGAATGCAGATCACAAGAACTAAATTTAAAAAAATGCCTAATGTAACCTTTTCTTTCATGTAAAATCTTACAAAAGAAAGAAAGCACATGTTAGGGCAGTCAGAGAAATTTAACTTAACTCAAGGCAGGTCTCTCTCATCTCCTTCGTTCTGCCTTTGTAGTAAGGACTGCAACTTCATTCAAAATCAATACATTTTCTCAGGCAACATGATTCCATCATAAATCATCATTTGCACAACGTTTCTGCTAATAAATCTTCAGCTAGAGGGATAAAGAGGAAACTGTTTAACAACAAACTGTGCTGTTAAACTAGGGCAGAAACAGTATAAAACACAAGGTTATTATTGACACCTATATCTGCAATATGCTTTCTATCTATGTCAACTGTTGTGGAATTAAATGTACTTTCTCCTGCAAACAGCTGCCTATAAAGTTCAAGTTGATGCTCAAGACAATGAAAATGCTGAACCCAAGCTATTCATGATGAGATGAGGTTTAATGTATATAATTTAGTTGCAAACCTGGCCAACTGCATTTTGAGCAGATTTTTTAACAGCTTTTCATAGCAAGGCAAAATTTGACAGAAATACATGTTTTGTGGCTTGGATGTAAACCTACAGAACTGATTACTCAATAGACTAAAAATTTCCTTTGAAACCTCAAATACATGCTCAATATAATCAGTTATAAAGATAAAAATATCAAACTGGGTAAAACAAAAAGGCTGATGATAGTATAAACTATTGCTAGCTCATGGAACCTGGAAGGTTGAGGGGTTATAAATTTATATCTGGGCCAGAAACATATTTTAAAATATGTTTACATCTTGCCATTTTTTCCCACCAAAATTAAGAATCTAAAATAAAATTGCTAAATCCTAATTTAGGAAAAGGTTGTCAAAACCACAACTGAAAATTAGGTTCCACTGGTTTTAATGATAGCTGAACTCACAATTGCTGGCAAGAACATGTTGAAATCTGTGTCATTGAACAGGATGACTCAGAAACCCAGAAAATTTGAAGGGGTGGGTAAAAGTCCTTAGACTACACTGACATCTCTTTTTTGCTTCTGAAAACCTGCCCTGTGGGCTAATATGTCGCAAACAACTTTGCTCTATGCCTTCTCTCTAAAATAATTCCCCTTCTGACACCTTCCTTCCTGATTACTACCATCTTCACACACTTTTCTGCTTCAGAAACTGTGAGCAAAGTTTTGGATCAACCATGTACTCCAAATAAAAAATATTAACTTTTAAATAAATCGGTTAATTTTGCAACAAGTTCAGCATCTTTCAACCCTAAATTAGAAGAGGCATTTCTTGCTTAAGGATCTGAATAAAGACTTAGGAGGTTGTGTTTTATTTAAATCTTGGAAAAATCTTCTGTCTTGCTCTTTTGATCTGTCAGTTGTAAAACAGTGCACATTATAAAGTGGGTGTTGCTTAAGAAAATACCAGATTCTGCCAAATTTATCCATGTAGGGGAATGGTGTTGCACAAGTAAACAGAACTTATTCAGTTTTCTTCGTTAAGACTTCTTCTACAGTAGTCAGCGAACAGAGCTCCTAGATTTATTTGTGTTAGCATATCTATTCAGCACATTTCTGTTTTGTTCAAACATTAGGAAAACTCTGATACTTTTGTGTTTACTGTCACCATGTCTGCCTGAAAAATCTCTGCATCAAGGGAATTCTGTACAGCTCCTACAAACAGTTTCTTTTTCCTTATTCAGGAACTGAACAACAGAAGTCTAGTCCTGGGCCAAATATTGTCCTCACTTGATAAATTTGTTAATCACCTCTCACATCTTGTTGATTCAGTGTCAATCAAAGGCAATACTACTGCTCACATACTTGCAGCTGAATTGTAGCTGTAAGCGTATTCCTAAGTGCTTTTTTGGATAGATGCCAAAGTTGCTTGGGTCCTTGCCACATCAGGCCCCTTGTGAATACGTTTTTCTCACGTGAGCCATATTTTCAGGACCAGACTTGCATCTTTCAGCACACTGACAGCAATGCAACTCAGGGCACAGGTGAGTAGGAGCTCTCCTGTGTTGAGCACATTTTCCTTCTTCCTGTACACAATGTTGAGACAGGACCTAGAGATATGTCAGGATTCAAAAGTCAGGAAGACTGGAGAATCTATCACCAAGTTAATGAAACTGTTTATATTACCACTAAATATTCCACAGATGCAAAAGAACACTTAGAGAAAGAAGCTAGACATGGAGATATTAAAATGAAGGAAAAACGTGCAAAAAAGTTCTTTGATGAATAATTTAAAAATTGTCTGAATAGCAAAATATATTAGGCTAATATCGGGCTAAATGTTATCCCTATACTCAGACTATCTTACTGTGTCTGTTTTGGCAGTAAATTACAATTTTATCCATTATGTATTATCTTACAAGTTTTGCCTTACGCTTTCTAACCATTTTTTAAGGTCTAGCAGCCTTATCTGAGCTTCTGAGCAAAGAAGCCCACATCAGTTTCTCACCCTAGGTTCAGTGAGGCTGCACTGAACTCTTTTTGTGCGTATGGTACACAATTACCAACAAGTCTGATATAACACAGAGTTGAGCTATACATGTTCCTGAGAGATACTCAGGACACAGTGCACTGATTTAGTGCCATGCCCAAACATTCAGTCATGTCAGGTATCCCGAGCCACCAGGTCTATATGTTTTGGGAATTGCATCTATGGGCAACTTTGTGTAAATCTGCATAAATAATAGAAGAGACAATTAAATCTCATGTTTCAGATCTAGCCCCTGTGGAACAGGGGTTTTGAGCTTCTGGCAAAATATTCTTTCATGTATATATTTCTCTAGTGTAATCTGCAAACTTAAGGCTGTTGTATATGGAGAAAGCTTGGGGGATTGCCTTTGGTACTAAATCCTAGGCAGTGGGTAGTACAAGCCATCCATTCTGTTGGTGTAAGAAAAGCCCAACTTAGTCTCCACCTGAGGGATGGATATTGTGCTCTCTTGGAGGGAAGGCCTATGTGACATGAAAAATGCAGAAGAAATTGCTTTAAGGTTTGAATGATCACCAAAGAAAAATAATATTAACATCTTGCCATGTATCCTCCTCCTAGTATGCTCAAGTTTTGGTCAAAATGGAAAATTCTATAAAACATTTAAACTATTTTCTTTCAGTTGAGCGAGTGATGGAAAGAAATTGCAATACCTTATGGAAATAGCCTTATTTTTAGAAAGAGGTTAGCTAAGGCAGTGTCATTTCTTACAGTTTGGGAAAATAGATTTATGCAAATATTGACTGTGCTCTTCTTATAAAACATGAAGTGTATATCAAGTTATTTTGTCTACAAATATATAGATATTTGTTTTAAGCCAAATTTCTTCAGTGTGCTTTGGACTCAAAACATTCTCTGGTTATTCAACTTGCTCACGAACAGTTACCAATGCCAGCATATCTGGCATGAATCATAATGATTTTTCTTTATAGTAGAATGGAATCATGAAAGCAAAGAGCACTGGAGGGCTCTGGACCTTAGAAGAATAACACCTCACAATAATAATATCATTTTGTATTTTTAATAAAATTTTAAATTTACTGAGAGCAATGTAAAAAAACCAGCATATATATAAGAGATCAAAGAGGACCAGGATACAGAATATTTCATTTTCAGGATTGTAAACCATTTGCTAGCTTCAGTGTGTTGTTATAAATGTACAAAAGATACATATGTACTGTAAGGGTATCTATGTGTTTATAGAATCTAGTGTGTTTGGACTTCATCCAGATGTGCAATGGTGACACTCCTTCCCACAGGGATAAATGCAGCTCTAACGTGAATGAGAGGAAGGTAGGACTGCCTGGCCAATGCTCTGTTACATGCCATACAGTAAATGTGCTACTTCAAAGCTCACCCATGCCACCTTCTTCACTAAATCTGTGTCTGTACTGTCTGCTGAAACTGGTGGTTAACAGACTGTGAAGTTTGGGACTGAAAATTTGCTGTCAAGCTACTTCAAGAAAAAAGGTTTAAGGTACAGTACTACGATGTGTTAGATACCGGTAACTTATTCAGGAGTCTGAGCTCTGAGTCCATGTCCTACAAACTAGGAAACTGACATTCCTTCACAACTGGAGGTAACATATATAGACTAGTGTGTCAGGTCTGTGTGGCAGGGTTTTGGTAAGGAGGAGGGTCCACAGGGGTGGCTCCTGTGAGAAGCTGCTGGAACCTCCATGGCTCCAAAGCCAACCTTGCCTCTAGCCAAGGCAGAGCACAACAGCAAAGGTGATAATGCCTCTGAGATTAACATATTTAAGAAGGGGGAAAGGAAACTGCTAAAAGAGGACAGAGGAGAGGAGGCGGTGAGAGCAATGCCACAGGCGAGATACCAAAGTCAGTGAAGGGGGAGGAGGCAGCCATGGTGAGACGGCAGGCTATATCCTTGAAGCCCGTGGAGGATCACGGTGGAACCAATACGCACCTGCAGCCTGTGACGGATCACAGTGGGGCAGATGTGAGCCTGCTGCCCTGGAGGACCCAATGCTAGGGGAGGTGACTGTTCCTGAAGCAGAAGCAGCCTGTGACTGTGGGAAGCCCGCGCTGGAACAGTCAGTTCCTGAGGGACTGCACCCCGTGGGAAGAACTGACATTGGAGGGGTTCATGAAGGATTCTCTCCCATGGGAGGGACCCTGTGTTGAAGCAGGGGAAGAGTGTGAGGAGTCCTTCCCCTGAAGAGGAAGGAGCGGCAGAGAACGTGTGTAATGAACTGACAGTAACCCCCATTTCCCTGTGCCCCTTGCACTGCTTGTGGGGGGGAGGTAGAGAAATCAGAAGCACAGTAATTTTGGGCCAGGAAAGAACAGAAGGGGTGGGGGCATTTAAGTGGCAAAAGAAAAGGTGTTTCATACTTGAAACACCTCAAAATTGTTTCAGCATTTTAAGGAAGTCCCTTTTGCCCTGTTCCTTCTTCAAATCAAAATTTCTTTCCAGGGATTGTCTGCTTTACTGGCAATGACATCCCACATATGTTTAATCAACTTCCAGGGTCAAAACTGAAGTAGAACAAGGCTTCAACAAGCTTGAATTAAGTATTATTAATTTATTTAAATTAGCTGTAAATCTGCTAAATGAAACAGAAAAAAACATGCTCATTTCTATCTTAAGAGGAGGGGAAAAACCAGGACAATGCGGGGTTTAACAGTGTTCTATTGATAGAATGAAATATATGCTAGTTTCTCTGAAATGTTATGTATTTTTCATTGCTCTGCTGGACTTTAATAGGTATTTTCTTTCTTTGTCTCTTGTACTGGACAGTGATATACAGTATATAGCCTCATTCAATAAGCCAATGATTCAAGAATATTGAGATTTATTTTGAGATTGCATTAGATTAGACATAAGTTTTAGCTTATTGAGTATTTTCTTCTTTTTGACTGGCTCTTCCCTTCTTTGATAGCACTGCTATACAGGAGACTTCCGCAAAAATTTCTCTCCAGGTTCATGCAAATTAACTATAACAAAGGAGCCTTCCTGACAGGTGTTAGTCCTCCATTCTCTTCAGAAAGTTATTTTTCTCTTTCTGTTACAACACACCCATTGAGAGGGGTCTGCACCACAACCATTAATCCAAAAACTCCCTAGTTTGGGGTGAGCTTGGACACAAACCAAAATTTGCAGCTGGGACACATCTGTATTTACAACACAATATTGAACAAGTCTGCAGTGGTGTAAATTGGCACAGTTTCATGGACTTCAAAAGAAGTGTGCCAGTTTACAGGAGCAGAGGGTATGGATAATCTTACCTCTGTGAAAAAAAAAAAAAAAGAATAAAAGAAGCTGAGGAAATCAAAGCAGAAAAAGAAAATATGAAAATCCAGATCGAACAATAAAAAACAAAAGCAGGTCTTGAAAGTTAGAAGCCTAGTGTGATGCAGATATATGTACATGTTTGGGATATATTTGCCGCTTATAAGTGTTTGGCCTTGTCTGCTCCATTGTATTTTCTGCCAAGGAGTCCTCAAAAGCAAAAAAACCATTCCTTGCTCTTATTAAATTTCCCAGAAAATTATTACTTTAACCATCATCTTTCTTCAAACAAGAAAAAAAGTCCAAAGCTTCTTTGAGAATAATCCCTCTCCGGATTAATATTTTGGTCACTGTTTCATTCTCAGAGGTGGAATGCATGCTAATACTCACTGTGATTCTCTCTTACTGTAGGGCACCACAACACTTAGCAGTTCTCATCCGTCAAGCAGTTTTGAAAATTTTAACCCAATTCCTCTCAAATTCTTATAAAGAAGGTTAGTTATCTGATCCATATTTTTATAGTCATCAAGTCTGACCATTTGAGACAAATTGAGAGAAACAAAACAGTTCTTCATCAGGAAAAAAAAAAAAAAAGCTGTGAAAACAGCAAAGTGATCCATGTGTGCTCAGGTGCCTGTGTGCTCATGGCTGAGAGGAGGAATTGTCTAGAGAATCCTTTACAGTTAGACTCGAGTTAAAGGTTTCATCCAAGCACTAGTCAGACACAATGATATTTAAAAGATGATTGCTGCTAGGGGATAACAACTGAATTTGCAAACATGTTGGCAAGAGTCAGTGAAAGTAGGTAAAATAAGCATTTCCTGCTCAAATAAGTCAATTCTAACCTTTTCCTTGTCAGAAAACTGCCAGTTGATCTAATTAAGTAGAGACAATGAAAATGCATAGCTGTGACCATAGATCTATAACAGTATATGCCATAGCATATGTGTCATCTCTTCTGTCTTCATGAGGCCTTGATCTGAACCACTAAAGCCTTAGCAAGGACTGGTTTGCAAAAAAAAAACCAAAACAAAACAAAAAAAACATGCTTATGCACCTTAAAATGTCATTTTACTGTGAATAATGTAAAAAAAAAAAAAAAAAGAAAAATCATATATAATGGCTTCTTACTCTATAATACCTGCTTTCAGAAAAGAAGGGGGAAAAAAAGGTTTCTTTTGAACTATTGAACTGTTTCCCAAACACTCTTTGAAATGTGGAGACTCCACCCGTCCTTTCCTTCTAAGTATATCCAGTCTGGCAACACGGATAACCTCTGTGCACCTGCTCAGAGCTGAGCATTCCAGGTTACACTTTTCAGCCTACTTTCCTGGACACATGTCTGAAGCAGTGTGCAATGTATGCGTGTGTAGGGAAGAGGGCTCCAGGCAGCAGTTGTGTGACACAGGTCTACCCTTAACAAGTAAGAAAAAGAAGCATTACTTCATTTGTGCCATAAACCAAAGTGAGTAGAGTGCTGTAACACAATCCATGGAGTCAAGGCTGGTTAGGGAAAGATGAACTGGATTCTTTCCATTGTTGTATACCATCTAGACAGTTTTTCAGTGAGGGCTAGGTGCACACACACAAAAAAAGACTGGAGAGGTACAACATCCATAGCTGTAATGAATATGTTTTAGGTGCCAATTGTGTTTTAAAAATAAAGGAATTTTAGATTCCCAACGACACTTAGACATCTAAAGTTGTCACTTTGTTTGCCATTAAGAGAGCAAGCCCTTAGAAACTCTCATATAATCCTTTCTACAATTGCTTAAGCAAAGCACAGGCAACAGCCTACAGAGTATTCTGGGAACAAAACTCTCATCTAATGAGGCTGTTC
The DNA here is from genome assembly GCA_020745705.1 of Hemiprocne comata. Classification (NCBI taxonomy): domain Eukaryota; kingdom Metazoa; phylum Chordata; class Aves; order Apodiformes; family Apodidae; genus Hemiprocne; species Hemiprocne comata. Next base: position 90,640,005 of record CM036588.1, read on the forward strand.
CAGTTTGGGTATCAGGAAGAAGTATCCCCTGATCTGCTGGATGTTTAGGTGAATTTGTCTTGATAATTCTTTTTAGCTGGGACTAACAGTGCAGTGAAAAGTATATAAGAAGCCAGTTAACTGACATGCATGTTTTGCAAAAACACAATCCCTGTCCCTGCAGAAAACAGTGCTGCCCTATTGAAGCAAAAGGGTAATTCTGAAAGCCTATAGGATTACATTGAGAGCACAAGCACAAAAATATTCCAATTTTTTCAGCAAATTATCTAGCTAAAGCAGAAGTGCTGCCATATGAATAGTACTGTATTAAGAATGGGAAAAAGTGATGTGTCTAGAGGACTTGTTAGTCTCACCTAACTGACATGCAGGTTTCAGAAAACAAGTATTGAAGAAAAAAGGGAAACGAATGCTATCTACCCACGTAGAAATAGATGATAGATGATTGCTAGACAGATAGATACATACATTTAGATCTATGTATCTGTTAACTTCATGTATGTAACTTGTCTTTGAAAAGGCAACTTTCTCCTTAGGAAAATTCCTGTGTCACAGGTACTTTGTCTGGATCTCAGTTAACCATGTGATGCTGTAATTAACTATGTGATACTATGCTACATGAGAAATTTTTATTAAACTGGTGAAAACAGTGACCAGTACCAGGCCAAGGGCATAAAAGAGAACTAGCCAAATTTTAGTGCTGCCATAAGAACTAAGCATGGGGTCAGAAAATATTTTTCTGCAGGGGGGTTTCTACTGCGGTTCCCAGGCATGGATTCTTCACAGTGATTCTGTGTGCATTTTTTAATGCCCTTGGTAAAAATGAGCTTGTGTGGTGCTGATATTTCCTAGGGAATATGACTCTAAAGGATGGCTGGGAAGAAGCACAGAGGAAGAGCTGTGTGACGTTGTAGGCTGAAGTAATTGAAATTCAATACTGCAAAATGCAAGGTCATGCACTTGCAGACTAATAACAAAAGCCTCGGCTACAGGCTAAGAGCTCATTTGTTAGAAATGAATGAGGAAGAGAAAAACCTGGGTATATTAGCAAGTCACAGGATAAGTATTAACTATCAAAGTAATGCAGTTGCAAAAAGGCCAATGTTAAAAGGAGCAGTATCTCTAGTTCCGATAAGGAAAAATTAGTGCCATGGAACAAACAGAGACATGGTCAGTTCTGAGCTGGGAATACTGCATACAGGCCTGATCAACTCTAATAGATAAAATATAACTAAAATTTGGGCACAAAGAGGCTGTGGTAGGGGCAGAGAACTCATGACTATGTGTGATGGGGAGCAGTGAGCAGGTTCATGCAGCAGGAAACTGGTTCCAGCTCAAAGACAGTGCCAACACAAAAAAGCAGTAGTACACATAACTTTAAGTTAAGATTCAAATATACTTAAAATCAGTAGAGCAATGAAGCACTCGGACAATTTCTGTCAGTAGCAGGATCTACTGAGATGGAATTTGACTAAATAATAGAAAGATTTATGTAATATGTATATATAAGGTCATTTGTAATACGAGGAACCAGGACCTGATTGCCCAGCAAGCTTTTTTCAGCCTTCAGCTCGGAAGGATTTATTTTTCTGCAGCTCTCATGAGACCTGCAGTAGCTGCCTTCCCTTCCTGTACTCCTGAGACAGGGCACACTGAGAAGCAGTGTTGATGTAACATGATGCAGACCTCCATGGCTCCATGCCCAGTGCTCTCTCAGAACAAACCCACAACTCGTCTGTGGCAGCTGCAACCAGAAGGCTCAGCGCCACAGAGGTGCAGACTCCTGTTACAATGGGGAGAGAAAGGTCCTAATGCCAGAGGGAGCTACTGCTCATGGGAGTCTCCACAGCTGAAAAGAAATGTTCACTTATTCAAAGTGCTTGCAAAGGTGTGAATCAGACCTCTCTGCTGGATACTTTAAAAATGTACTTAGTTTTCAAGTAATTTATAACATCAAAACAATTGTAATTGTAAATTAATGTGATTCTGGTCTCTGGTCACAATATTTTCAGAGCAATATTTTAGTGCTGCTTTCAGTGTTTCCATTCCTTTCCCATATTTACTGATATATATATATATACACAGACATACTTATTTTTCTTCCTTTTACCACAAGCAGCTCAACTGAAAAGTTATGAGTATATAAGTACATCTGAGTATATGTGGACATGTTGCTGAAGATACTTAATTTCTTGCAAAATAATAAGTATCCATTCTAGGTTGGGTGTGAGCATGCAGACTTACTCACTGGAGTAAGTCATCATGAGTTTTCATAGGATTAAATGTATAAGGAAGTACTTTTCAGAGTATGTGAGAGTTTTAGACTTGAAATCATCATATGAAGTTTAACAAACATCTGCAAAATAAAAGTAATTCCTCTGATACAGGATAATGTTAGATGCCAGATGCTGTGAAAAATTATTATACTGCCAAGGCATTCAGTGTAACGTATGGTTTATGTGCCGCCAAAGGCAGTTTGTTAGGAAGTGACTGAGGGGATTAGCAAAAGGATATGGAACATTTTAGCTGTAAGTCACCAGTTCAAATCCTCTCCAGGGCAGAAGTGAATAAGGACCTAAAACACTGGCTATGGCTGGTCTTAAAGTTATGTATGTGCTGAATAGTTTTGTTAGACTGAGACTGGAAAGTCAATGTTATTTGCTGGCCCATGTGAAATAAGTTGATGTCCCTGATTCAATCCCACTAAGTCAGCACCAAAGGATTAAACAGCAATGAAGAGCTTTTGCACATCTGGTGCTTCTCCCACTGGAGCATGGATGAGTGACAGGCAAGGAAAAGCCATACCTGCTTTGGGTAGAGAGGATTTTTGTCTCTAGTGCTGTAAATCTGGCACCTGTCACAAGCACTAAAGCTCACATTACATAGAACAAACCTGGAGCTTTGTTTTTTCTTAAATGTTTTCACAGCTACATCTAATCAATATAGTCTTCTCTTTGTTGTAGGAAGAAGTAGTAATTAATTTTCTGTCCAACACAAGCACACTCTCAAGCTGGTATAAAGTCTGAAGAGGACGAAAAACAGTTTTGCCTAAACTAATCATTGTCCTTAGTCAAACTCATGCAATTACTGAGATTACAAAAAAATCAATGTAGCATATCTTCATTTTATTACAAAGAAATACTAAAGCAGTAACAGAAAGGCCAGAGAGACCTTGATCAAGCATTCATCAAGGTAACACTTTTAGGACTACACGGGTGGAAGTATGTAGTCACTGTAGGATTAAACAGCAATGTCACAGTTTTGTGATTTGCTCCTGGAGAAGAAAAGGAGATCAAGAGCTTTTATAGTGTTCAGGTGCAAGCCACAGGAAATTAGGCTTGCTTTATAGACCATGATTTCCTGACTACACAAGCATAACAATAATTAGAAATCTTACAGAGGAGATTATATACTGCAAATGTAGTTGTTTACATCTACATCCCTAGTGTGAGATGAGTTTTCCAATACCATTAGTTACTCTGTATATTTTCCCTAGTTGAAACAGCAAGAACAAATTCTACGAATTATGAGATTTCATATTTCTAAAGCTTTATGGTTCATGAAGCCAAATAGATGCCATAGGGCAATAAAGGAAATTAATTACAATGGGTGGCAAAATCAGCCTGTAACTTAATGAAAGTTCAGGAAACAGTATCATTTATGTGGGTATGCCATTGCAATGTATCTATCTGTGTGCGTATATATGTATATGTGTCACTTGTTTCTATATTCCATTTTCTGTAGCTTTTTGATAAAAAGTTCCTGTAGACAAGAGCTGCCATAACATCCCAAACTCATGTTGTCCTTGGAAGACAAATCCAGAGACATTAAGAAAAAAAACCACAAAATTAAAGTCAAAGAATATATATATGTGAAATTATATTTGGGTTATAGAAGACTAGGCATGTAGTGGATTCTAAGGTGATGTTATCTTGTTGTGAAGCATCTGAAAAGCTTTTTAGTGACAACCAGCAACACTGTTTAAAGGTGAGGTAAACCAAGCTCCATAGAACCAAAATTGAAGAGATCATGCAAATCATCATTCACAGATAACTGAAAAGTAGAAATGCCAAAGGCACCTTTCCTTTTCAAGAAGTAGCTGCCAAAAGTTTATTGACGACTGTAACACACGTGTGTTATACCTACCACATATAGGCATTTTCAGATTTTCATCCACAGTGTGGCATCAAGTTTTGAAGACATGCAAATGTAAAATATCCTTGCTGCAATATATCATGTCCAGCAAATTAAGACAGCCTGTCAGATTCCCATGTGTTACCTTGCAAGCTTGCTTTAATGCAGCTGAGCCATTAGATTGTTTTAGAAATACATTGTGCATATTAGTTGGACACATGCCACCATCAATAAGACACTTGAGCATAACTGACAGCTGCCTTATCATGCAATGGCAAGGTGTGTTTCAGAGACAGTCTTCAACAAACAGAAGTCATTGTAAAGAGTAATAAGATTTCCATAGAATAAAGGGTATAGTCCTATTACAATTCTATCTGATTAGATTTATCAGTGAGTTTGAATTGAGAAGGCAAGCTGTAACAGTTTCCCTTCTTTGATTAATATATTGTTAGCTATTTATAAGCCTTGGGTTTGATATTTCACAATACAGATCTCATTGCTCACTATATTTTTCTTGGTTTTAATATTAATTATGAGCTAATCATGATATATTTAAGTTGGGATTGATCTCACCTTCTTTAATGATCTAATATCTAGACATTCACTCGTGTCACCTCAGAATTCATTATCACTCTCTGAAGGACAATTTAGGCTATCCACTTCAGGTACCATATTCTCACATGAAGCAACCTGAATGATGCACTTCGATAGACCTCTAACTTTTACATGGCTAAAGTGAAATGAACGGTACCCGTAGGGACAGCCCCTTCATTCTTTGAAGGAGAAGATGAGGTGACCTCTACAAAAATAACTCATAAGAGTGGTTTAAAGAATAAGGATGAAAAAAATAGTGGTGCCTTCCAAACCATTGGGAGTTTTATTACCATCCTGACTGGAGACAGGAGGTCACCCTGAGCCTCTGTGTAAAATCAATGCAGTTTCTATGTGTTATTTCCTCAACTGGATGAGCACGCGTAGAAGACCATCACACATTCCCCATCTTACTGGATAACAGCATCAGACATGAAGAAGAATCATAGAATCATAGAATCACAGAATCATAGAATAGTTTGGGTTGGAAAGGACCTTAAAGATCATCTAGTTCCAACTGCATGGGCATGTGTGACTGTTGAATCCATTACATTATCTTGGAATCATTTTTTTTATCTCTTTTTGGCAACAACAGTTTGTAATGAATGTGGAAGTTGGGCTGCATAGTAGAATTAGCAATGGTGAGGACTGGAACCTCCCTGAGCCTAATAGAATACTTGTGCCCCCCATCCATAAAAAAATGTATAAAAACGACACAGAAAGTATACTGAACACTACATTACTGGCAGGAAATGAGAGAAAAGCATAAGTTCTTATAGTGGGTGTTAGAAGATGATATAGAACTTCATGCTGGACTTGATTTGGTATTTAATTGGAGGGGCAAAAAGAGTGCAAATGATGCCTTGTGAACTCACAATGTTTTAGGATGAGATACATAAATAAATGTGCTCTGCATATTTAGGTTACATTTTTATTTTATTTTGATAACACTCAAAGTAGTTTTTTATGTTCACAATAACATTATTTTCATGTAAGTCAATACTTCAAGATGAGAGGCTCAAAAACACCAACCACTGTGATGTACCCGCCTGTTTCTTCTGCTGGAAGAAGATCTCTTTCAGCAATAAATTAAATTAATTTATCTGTTTTTTGTTGGATAAGACAAAGAATACTAAAATTATCTATGGCAATACTGTTGTAGTGGAGGTGATAACCTTCAGATGAGGGACAGTAACAAGCAGCTAGGTCAACTGTTGAACAGTTGCAAGTAGATCCACAAGAATACTTTGTCCTTGCCTTGAATTCCCAGAGGAGATTTACAGCTGTCATATGAGCAAGTTGTGGAAATACTGCACATTTAGGACCTATTTTTCACAGAAGAATTAATAGTCATGTGAGCAGGACCCTGTTGTGGTGCTACGGAACACTCAGTACCTACAAAATGCTGTTCAGTTCTTACCACTAGGGAAACCATATCTATTTATGAGGAAATTCATGCATCAGATTAATTTTAGTGACAATCTGAAAGTCAGTACTTAAAATTTCTTTCTCTCATCCAATTTGGTCAGGAGTTTTGTACCAGCAGTTTGTGTCCTGGGAAAGAAAGAAAGAATAAGAATTGTCACTTATACAGTTAACCTGAGATCTGAAGCATACCAATAAATATTGTGTTACAATGTGTGTTATGGATAGTTGTTTACTTTTTGTCCTGATTTTCCATTTAGGTACACCATGTCCAGTTTGGAAAAAATTAATTCTTAGCTAAGACAGAAGGATAGAGAGATTCAAAGAGAAGGAAGGAAGGATTGTCATATTTTCATCACTATGAGTGGTTTTGGTCATTAGATTGTTCGGTATCTTACACTTTGTTTTAAGTAGAAAGGTAAATTAGTGATGAAGACAAGATTAGTTACAAAAAATGTACATGATCCTATTTCCTCAATCATGACAAATCAGAACATCAGTTTCACCATTCAAAGTCATTATGTTTTTCATCCTACATCCTATCTATCCAAGTGTGGCCCCAAGAGCAGTGACCATTCAAGCTGTGCCAGCCTCTCTTCCCTGCCTCTGTTGGTGCATTTCTCCTTGTTTTGTAAAATCCAAACACATCTGTTAAGATCGAGCAGATTCCTGAGGCACCTTGCACTTGCCTCCAGCTTGGACGGAGTTTTCTCTCTGTTTTGCTCTTGGAGATTTCTACTACTTCAACCTCCTTCTTCAATAACAGAGGTTAATGACTTTTTAAAGTTATCTTAAATTAAAGGTAGTGGTTAAACCTAATAGTTCAAGTGAATTTTAATCCAGGCTATAATGGTGTTTTAGGACTTTCTGAAAGTAAGTTTAAGGTTTTGCAGGGTTATTAAATGTTAACCTGGCCTTTGACAGTAGTGTGGTTTTGTCAGCTCACACTGCAAAAAACTAAGGAAGTTGGAGCGCAGCATGAACTTTCCATTCCCACTCACATCCATGGATACTCACTCAATTTCAAATGTAAATACTCCTTACGCTTTACTGTGAGATAGTGGAAACCACAGGGAATCTCAATAGCGATCCTGCTGATCCCAGCACCTCTTCCTCTGCTCTAAAAAAAATGGTAGCAAGTATTTCTGATAGCCTTGACAAGTTCATTACCCTTCTTCAATTTGCTAAATCTCAGAATAAAAGCAGTCATCTAAAATTCTTAAGCAGACCATTCAATATCATTCATACTACCTGATATGGTAATATTTTTTCAACTTGAACTGTTGAAATTGAAGCAAAGAGAGATGTATTGGACATGGTTCATGCCAGCAGAGAATGTTCTCTTAGAATAGTTCTCTGTCAAACTCAGCTTTTAATAGAAGTAGTTGTGGAGCTCCCTTCATCTCATAGGTTGACAGGTCTGGTGTTAAGTTTCATCCTGTCTTGCTTACTTATAATCCTTGTGCCAAAATAAACCATTCCTTTCAGTCATGGTATTTCCGTTTTGCTAATAATTGTGATGTGTCACTGTACTCATCTTAAATCTCATTTAGACAATCTAAATATATCTAGATTTCTTCACCTTTTTCCTTGTAAAGCATTTCTTTCCAGTTTCTTTTTCCTCTACATTATATTTTCCTAAATTATTTACAATTCATCACCATCATTTTAGCATTAAGTTTGCCCAGGGGTTTATACAGTTTTTATTATTGGTATATCTACCAGAGAGATCCACAAATTGTTCATATGTCAAGTATAATGAGAATTGTTTGTATGTAACATATATGAGGGAGATGTGTATAGTGCAAAGGACCAGGCAAAAGAACTAAACTTCATCCTAGTTCAATCATTTATCCCAGAATAGGTGGATAAGGTCATTTCCTTGACTATGATACAAGAAAAACATTTATGTCTGTCAAAGGCAGTGGTTCCCAAACTATAGGTCACAGCTGTGAGCAATTAGGATTAGTAGGTTCATGAGTCCCATGGAAATGTGATAGGCAGTGGGGAGGGTAGTGGGTGGGGAAAAACAAAACAAAACAAAACAAAAAAGCCTAGGAATCATTGACCTAACACACATACCATGCCTTCTAAAACTCAAAGAAGCACTGCCATGGACAGGGAGTGCTTCTCATGGCTCTCTGTTCCCCAACAAACCCCAGCCTGAGTTAGGGCATCTCAGAGTCTGGTCCAGCTCCTTCCTGGTAGCTGCACTACTTGGAGAATCCTTTTGAGCACAGAAAGAGCAAGAGGGCCACATCAGTCTTTTTCCACTTCTCATGTGCCTTCATCCTTTCCTGTCTGACCTTTTCCTCAGGTATTTCCTTTCCACTGTAGGCCACAGTACTGATTGTGTAGAAACCACCTACTTTCATCTCTGCTCTGTCCAACTCAGAGAAGGGACAACAGGATAAAAATATGTGTGACATACAGGAAGGACATCAAGCCTGAGTGCCTCATCCTCACTGTTTCTTGGTACACAGAAAAAATCTGCAGGACACTTATATTACTTTTAATGATAACCCTCTTTTGGGAACAGGCTCTATTAAGTATGTTAATTTTTTACCTGTATAATGGTTCCAAATAATGGTATCAAGTCAAAAGTATTATTTTTCTACACGTATGATTCACATGAGTCCTGAAACCTATCAGAAACTAATTTGTTTTAATTTTCTCTGAAAATTAGTGGGGTTCTTCTAGAAAGATTCTTTGATTCAGCATTGAGCTCGTCCCTTCATAGAGCTACCATAGCTGTACATGAGTTCATTTAACCAGGATTTCTACAGAAAGCTCACATATAGGGCAAGAACACAAACTCTGTACTTTCATCTTTCTCCTGCTGCCACACTCTCTCCAAATGTCTTGATTATTGATCCTGTTATCCTCTTTTTCTACAATCCTTGCCTGTGCCTTTGTTCCTCTCACACTACTCTTGCAGTCCTGCTCTTGTTATTTTACACGTACTTCATCTTGTCTTTAAAAAAATGTTGCTATTGTGCTGATTTTTTTTTAACTTAAAAAAAACCAAAACAACCCAACACAAAAAAAACCCAAAAAAACTCCACCTCCCCTCCCCCTCTTAAATTTAAATCTTTACATACTGGTCATCTTACATGTCAATTTCACATTTCTTTTCATTACTGTTAAGTTTATATGTAAATTTGCGTTATGCACATCCTTCTGCTTAGTTTTTCTAGCCATGCTTAAAAAAAACCCAAAAAACAACTCTGGTACAACTGGTATCTTATAAGTGGAATTAGAAGCACTTAGAAAGGCCTGTATGACAGGAATCAAATCCAAAGGACAGTATTTCTTTGCAGGATAAATGATATCTTTATTTCCTTATAAGCATTGTCTAGCAGCACAGAGACCAATTAAAACCTGACAGATATTTTCATTTAAACATTTTACAGTGAAAAAAACTACTTGTTCTGAAAATAAAACTTTTATACTGTTATTCTGCCCTCATTTGTCTAGATACTTGATTTTTTTTTTTTTTTTTTTTTTTTTTTTTTTCCTGTTCTCCCTGTTTTATTTAATTGTGCTTTATTTGTTGCATTTTCTCCTGGGTGAATGAATGATTGGAAAGGATCTGCGATGCTTACACACTTTTTTCATTAATCTTCTGACACTCTGTAGCTTTTCAAAACTTCCTCAACTTTGGAAAGAGTACAGAGAAAATAAGTAAAATGAAACTCAGTAACTTTGCTACTCTATAACTTTTCAAAAAGGTGAAACAGTTATTAAAATGTAACAGAGAGACAGTTACAGAATTTCAGTTTTCCCTTGCTTTACACTTTTCCAGAACTTAACAGGTTTTAAACTTACAGAGGAGAAAAAATAGCACAATGAAAAAATAAGTAATAGGGACAATTGAGGTCACAATTTTTCATGCAAGTCTTGTAGAAGAAGAAGAGATTCCCTTGTAGAAGGGAGAGATGAGGGGCAAAAAGATAGGGCAAAGAGAAGATGAAAAGTCAGATCTAAAACTATGTAAAGAATTTCCACTCATTTCATTATTCATGTTTTGGGTTTGTTTGTTTGTTTGTTTGTTTGTTTGTTTGTTTTTAATAATGTCTGTCTTCACTAGGACCAGGATCTGTGGATCAACTCAAATGCAGTTGTACAAGGTCCCAATTCAGAAAAGTGTATATCCAGATTTATCTTTACATTTACCAGCTTGCAGTTTCTGGCACTCGGTCTGGGGCTGTAAATAGCAGGGAAGCTCATTTGTGAAGGAGACAGAACATTCTCAGAGGCCTCGGCTGTGAACGCACTTCCCCAGGCACTAAATTTAAACAGGAATCTCATCACCCTCTACCCCAAGAGGAAAAGACACATTTCTTTGATGCTGCTATGATTTATACAAATAACTGTAGGACAGTAAATATTGCTGTGCGTATTTTTGCTTTGTCTGCACCCATGAATCTTGTGCTCAGTGCTGATGGCCCAGCACCTCAGCAGGGAGAGGGGTCTGCCTCAGCCCCCAGAGCATCTCCAAAAGCTCCTCGTGAGAGCTTCAGCCTGAGAAGGGCACCAGAGGCAGAGCTCTCACTTCAAAAAGCAGCCTTGCCAGGAAGGAACTATATGAATGATGTACCTTTGTGCTAAACATAGTGATCCAGTTGACCCCTCTATTTTAACCTTTCTGAAATACCAGAAAACCCAAATGCCTGCTTTCCATGTCTCTCCTTCAACCAAAGCTGAGCACATTGTATGGCCCCTGCACAGTGTTGAGGGAACCTCCTGTACCAGCCAGGGATTCTAATAAACTGCAGTGATTAGGGCTGAATAGCCTGGCTCCTGAAGAATTTAAACTTCTCAGCAGGGACCTAGGTGGGTGTAGAAAGTCCTAAAGTCACCCCAAATCTGGGAAGTCCAAGAAATGCACACATTTAAATCCCAACATGATTTTTGAGGTCAGTCTTGGAAGAGTGTTCACCAAGTGGGAAGGCTGGTTTCCCAAGGCTCACCCTGTGGCCTGGGGGGTTGGAGGTAGTGAAACCTCCCTCTTGGGCTGCTGGAGTGGAGCCACACTCAGCTTCTGTTCACTGAGTCCTTATAGCCCCGTAAGTTATTCCACATCTGCTGGGAGTGGGGGTTTATTTCCATCTTGTATTTGAAAAAAACCCACAACACAAAACCATGGTCATGTATGGTTCTATAAAAATGATACATGAAAATGACTGTATAGAGTTGGATTTATTTAACTTCACTGTGTATGTTAGCTGTAAATCTAAAGGAAGAAATACAAATAAGAGGGGTTTTGTTGTTGTTGTTTTTCAGAGGACAGTGCTTATTACCTTTACCTGTGAAACTGGAAAGACTGTAGGAGAAGATCCAGATTATTGGGTAAATAATGCATGTTTAAGAATATGACTCCAGCTGTTCCTTTTGCTGGCTCTTCATTTTGTTGAATGATTTATTTATAGTATGCCTCTGAATCTATTCCCTTCTGTGGATGATGTCATCTTTCTCATGTCTTACACATGCTGCACCCCAGGGAAAAAGGCAGCAATAACTCTCACTTTCTACTATTTCTCATTCCTCTTTGAAAGTGCACATAGTTTGTATACATATTTGTTTCAGCTGTCACTGAGGCATCTATTAAAAACCACACATTTACAGAAAAAGAGAGGAAAATTACAGATGCCTATTCATTTGTTTTCTCTATTACTGACATTTCAGATAGCAGACAAACTATTCTGGTTATGTCATTCACTTAAACCTTGTTTGCAACATATTCCCATAGTACTTTACATATCTGACGGCTAACACTTAGCTTTGGAGAGGTTAATCAATCCAAGGCTAAATGGTGTTAGTATGAAATAAAGCTCGTAGCAAAAAGACTGGAGGAGACAAACAACCATAAAAAAAACCCTATAGCTTCTCCTGCTGCCACTTTTCCAAAGGAAAAGAGGAAAAATATGGTTGTTAAATATCTGTCTGGTTTTCTCAATAAGAGGTTAGCACTTACATTTTGATGTTACTTTACTTACTCTTGATTCTGTTTATTTTATTATATGTGTGAAATATTCAAATTTTTAATTGTATTGCAAAGTTACCAGGAAAGAGTAAGACGAAAAGCAATTAGAATATCTTTCTGTATTTTTCAGGCAATCTATTTCTCTACGATGCGCTGGGAAATCCATCCAATGCATTAGCCTCCCAGCTAGCAGGTTACAAGCACCTCTTGGGAGGCAAGGAGAATTTCTAGTCCCTGAAAACTTGTGAGTTGGGAATTGGTGCTTGCCCCTTGGCAGATAAACGATGGTTTCCCTTGGAGAAAATATTTCTTATTTCATTACCACCTTGCCAATCCTTAGCAGATATTTCCTCTGTTTCAAGGCTTGTCAAAACCTACGATGGACTCAAAAATTGTTAATTCTGCAGCTGTAACATACAAGGTGTCACATATAGCTGGAACTAAGTGCCTGCTTTAAACTGCAGTTCATATAAATTAAATTTAAAAAAACTTTTCTAGTAATACATTTATTCAGGACACCTGAAGTATCTGCTTTATGCTTACCACAAAGAACAAGAATTCTGAATACAGGGAATCTTTTCTCAAAAATCCTTTTTGATATATATCAGCTCCAACATCCCAGTTCTCTTACATGCAAAAATAACATTAATATGAATGAGAGCGATTTGTAAAGAGAGGACACTCTCAGAATCAAGATACAGTAAAAGGTTCTTAAAGGAGAATTTAAGACAGAGAAAAAAAAATGGAATTATTCAATGAGCATGGGTTTGACTAGACAGTATCCTAATATAAAGTGTACAGTAAGTAGTTTCTGATTTTCAATACAAAATCCTAAAGAAATTATAGTTGGACCAGATGGTGAATATATATTTTAAATCTTCTATATGTGGAAATATTTGATTTGAAATTGTTTAGTGTTTTACTTCTTAAATATTTATAACATTATATATATATATACACACACTTCTAATTTTATAAAATTTTATGACAGAAAAACACATGTACCATCACTGAGAAAAATAGCTAGCTAAGCTTCAGATAAATGTTTAAGTTTCTGTCTGGGAAGCCTGAATCCATTAGTGAACTCAACTAATAGGTCAAGAAAAGTAATAGCCAAATAAATATTTTATTAGCATTTTGTGAAACTTGCTAATGGTTAAGCTTACTAATCCTACACTAGTGGGAATCTTCATTCAATATCAGGTCATTATTCAATAGCTATTGTCTCCAATTTCATACAAAATGACTTTCTGAGAGTGACTGGAGAAAGGTATTTTCACATTAATTGAATTCTTTACTCTAGGATACAATGGAAGAAATCTGCTTCTGCTCCAACTTTTTTGCCGGTTAACTGATCACAGGGAGTCAAGAAGCTGTAGCAAGCTACATTCAAAATAAATATGTCACACATTTTTAATCAGTTTTCATAAATAATTTTTTTCTTTAAATGGAAAAAAAAAAAAAAAAAGAAAAAAAAAGAAAATGCAGAATATCGCTCAGGCTCAAGGTCTTTCAGAATTGTCAACAAACTAGGAGTGATCCTGACAGACCTAGCAGTAGAGGCAGTTCCCTAGTGTTCAGGGCACTTTAGAAATTAACCTGTTGAGGCAGCCCTCTCATATGGGTGCTAAAAAGCAGAGTATAGAACTCAGTGGACAACTATTTGTAGACAAGCTGCCTGTCTTGCCTTTCTCTTTTAAGTTTTTTGTTTTTTTCTCCTTTTTCCCCAAGTCAAGCTTAGTCTACTCTGTTTTTCCCAATATCCGTAGGAGAGTCTGTGTCTAAGTTCAAACTTAGATGACATTGATTCCGGGCATAACACCGTTACACTGGTGGAACAAGCATGGAGCAAGAAACCATTGAATGTCAGAAAAGGCATTGAGAACTTGTGCACTGTGGATGTACCACTTTGGGTCAACACTAGTATAACGCAAATGAGTCTGAAATTTGTAGCTTTCTTTATGCTTTTCTAGCTTTACCTTCATCTCTTATTATTAGCACTTAAAATACAAAAAAACCCACAAACATCCATGTTTGAAGCACGGACTTTTGTGTTTTGGTAATCACTGAGGTTAGACCATGGTGCTGTTTAGCTGATCAAGGGAGCATACACATCCTTCTCAGGACACTAAATCCACTATGTTAAATTATGTTAATATTTAAGCAGGAAAAATACCTAATGAGTCCCTCTTATCCAGTCCAGATGGATTGATTTCTTTTCCTATGAGTGCAGTTTATGAAAATATTGTCTAAACTAACTGTGAGAGTGCTAGAAGAACATACACTGTATGATTCTTATGTATAATTTAAATAGCAATTTCAAGGCTTCAGTTCTACAGCTGTTCAACATATAAAATTCTCACTCGGCTCTGCAGTTGGAGGAGATTCAATAGAAGTGATTCTACAATTGATTTCAGTAGGTGTTTTGACTACAAGGGGAGAACAAAATTGGCCAACAGTATTTGTAAAGTGCTTTCGGATTCTTGGGAGTGAAGGCACTGCAGTGTAAATTGTTAACATTTTTATTAGCTGGAGCACTCTCCCCATCCCAAATTCTACAAGAAATTTTGCAGTTTAAAAAGATGTGCAGCCATAATCTCACTCTGTGGTCCTCCTGTTAAAGATGAGCCCCCTTGTAAAAAGAATTGCAACAGTTGCAGACCTGACACTGTATGTAACTAGAGGCAGTACAGATCAGTAATAGAGCTGAAAGGGTTTTAGGGCAAATTCTCTTTTTGCTTTGCCTTTTGTCTTGTAACTTTTGCATTCCAGTTGTAGATGGTGGTGAAAGCTTCTCTTCAAGGCTATTCCACAGGTAGAGGGCTAAGGTATTCTCAAAAATTATAGGGGCTTTATGGTCGAAGTCCTGCAGAAGCAGGGCTATAACCTGCAGCTACCCCTATGCTAGTAAATAAAACCTGGGTCTGTTCCCCGGATCTTAGGCCAGCTGGCATGGTCTGGCCACGTCTATGCTATTAAATTCTCTTGCTTTCCAAAACAGAATGGCTGAATCCAAACTGCCTGTTGGGAATGATCTTTGGCCCATGCTAATTTCCAAATTGTTCCAGTGATTTTTTGGAAGAGTGCTAGCATTCACCAGCCAAAATCTTGTCAGGATTTTTTTTTTTTTTTTTTTTTCCTAGCAGTTTAACAATACAATCAGCTGAGTTCCAGTGCCTGGACTATGTGCTGACTCTGTTTTAATTTCTTGGTCTAGATGTGCTTTCTCTCTCTTCCCCTGCGCTTTCTATTTCCTAAGCAAATGCTCTACCCACAGGATTACCGTATCAGTGGAAAGAGTTTGTCATCTGTCATCAGAATAAAACTATGAACTTGCTTGAGGTCTTTAGTGGACAGAGATGTCTGCTGTGAAACCCTGAGTCAGGTGTCAGAGACACTGAACACATCCCATTTTTACAGTCAGGCTGTAGACAGCTCCTCACCCAGCACAAAGGCTGAGTTCAGAAATCTACCATGGATGGCCAGCTGGAGCCAAGTGCCTAACTTCAAGGTATTGCATCACTTGATACACATGCTTTCATGCCAGCATATTTATTAAAAAGGATTTGAATAAAGTTACAAATGCATTTATGCATTTTTCCCTACATTGTTCTTTAACATTGCATGACTGATACAGCAGCTTTAGTAATGTTTGTTTAATTACATTTGTGCATGAAAGAGTGTGATATATATCAATATTTACATCTCTCCATTTATATGTAAGATACACTCTCAGGAAAAAGCTAGAGGGAGAACATGTGTGCAAGAGATTGCCATAAGGAAAACAAATACAAGTATTTTTGAAAATCTATTGCCATGGTCTTCTCAAATGTTTTTAGTATTATAGTAAATACTTTGCAATTGTATGTTACTTTGTATATAACTGTTTTTATTCCAAATGTTGAATACATTAGTGGAAAAATGCTATTTTTTATGTCTAACTGACTAATAGAATGAAAATATGCAAAAATGTCTAGTCAAAAAGCTGTTTTTGGGGCTGGAGAAGACTGAGGTCTTCATAGCTACACCAAGATTCACATTTCAAACAGGCAGTTGTCTGTGAGGGGTTATTTTTACTGTTGTTATTTGCCCTTTTGCAGACACTAATACCCCACTATTCTGTTTATGGAGCAATTCA
Source organism: Hemiprocne comata (assembly GCA_020745705.1). Taxonomy (NCBI): domain Eukaryota; kingdom Metazoa; phylum Chordata; class Aves; order Apodiformes; family Apodidae; genus Hemiprocne; species Hemiprocne comata. Next base: position 90,656,276 of record CM036588.1, read on the forward strand.
CATCAATGAGGCAAAATCAGGACAGATAGTTTTAACAGTTTAAATAGGCAGTTTTCATAAATGTAGTTGACTTCAGATTAATCTTTCTGCCTGCGGAACTATTGGCTTTGACAACCCACAGCTGATGAATGACCACATACAGCTGAGGAAAGCAAAACTGATTTTAGGCTACTGCTGTTCAGAGCCTAAAAAAGAGATAGTAGTAAAAGTTTCCAAGGACATAAATGGGTGGAAGGTAGACAGTTACCAGTGATTTTCTACCCTTTTTCTACCCTTGAAAAGAAAATGAAAGGCAATGCCTTGCAGTGCTAATGTCAGGGGAGTGGTTTGGTTCCGATCTCTAAAGAGTATGAGCACTAAAACTCAATGAACAAGGTGAATGAAATTAGGTGAATGGAAGGCAAGCTTTACAGAGATGTAAGGAATATTATTACAATAAGATTGTGCAGACAAAGGACGTCTCAATGAGTAAAAGCTAGGTGAAAGTGTAAGCTACTTTACAAATTATTAGACACATCATAGACTTCCCTAGTCACTCTGAGGTGAAAAATGCAATCTGGATACACACAAATTTATTGCAGAGCTTTAACTCGATGCATATTTGGTGTCTTAGAGAAAGAAAACTACTTCTGCATATGAAATGCCAAATTCCACATTAAAATGAAACTTAATGGAATGATTATAACTGAGATCTTGATTTTGTTTTTTTTACTATGCATTTCTTGGATTGCCTGTTGTGTTTGCGTGCAGATGAATCCTGCCTCAATCCCTATATACCCTTCAGTATTTGTTAACATTAGCATTTGAGAAAGTAAGACTTGTATTTTAAACTATACACGAGTCAATTTTGGTTGAAGATAATTATCATCTGTAAAGTGAATTTACGGAGTTGTAGAAAAAGTGATCTATCATAGACACTTTAGCTTATGTAAATGTCAGAGTAATGCCAAGAAATGTAAACGTCAGATTTCAAGGGAAAGGGCAAAGATCGTTTTACTCTGACTATGGTGGGAATTGTAATTTCTAGAGCTGGAGATATTTGTGTGGTTTTGGTTTCTTTACTATTTTACCAAAAGTTTAATAGGCTTTGAAAAGCTTATCTAAAAACTTTAGAAACTCCAGGGATAACAGTTTAAATTTGACATATGAAAATCTTCTGAAGTTCTCAGGACCTTGAAGTATAGATTTCAATGGACATTACATTCCAGCCATTTAGAGTGGTCCAGCCAGCAAGCCTTTTAATGAAAACACAACTACACAGGTATGTGCTTGTATTAACTCTGTAAGGAAGCAAATGTGTTTGGGTATCTGTGTGGGTCTGTGTTATCTACACTCCATGTTTTCATGCATTCAATCTTGAGAATATATTAACCAAAACTGAAATGCCATGTAAATTATTTTTTTCCCCCCAACACATGCTTCTACCCTTTCTTTTTTCATATAAAACTGAGCCAACGCCCAGGCAGCACAATACCTCCACAATGATAGTTTTAAGATGCAATAACCTGTGGTTTATCAATCCAAAAACACTCCCAAACATTCAGTAGGAAAGATTCCCAATGTGTCATACTGAAAATTCCCTCTTGCAATGATAAGACTTGATATAGCAGAACTTTCCAATGCAGTAATGGCACTTGTCTCTAAGGAGGAACCAAAGAGAAGACTGCAGCTAGAGACGTTTGAGATCATGTGTAGATGCCTTTAGTCTGTTCTACATGATTTCTAGTTTGTCTTTGGTTCTATACAATGGGACTTGAATAAACACTCTATGGGAATTAAAACAAAACACCATGGAATACTTTCAATGCATTGTGTCAAAACCCTCTAAAATAACTTTTCAATGCTTTTTGAAACTTTTTCATATGTACAGAAAGGATAGTGGTATGATGGCTGTATATAAAGACTTTATTTCACTGATTTACAATGACCAGCTTAAACTTCCTATTTTTACTATGACATGTCACATTCAAACCCTTACTTCACATCAGTTACACATCTCCATTCACACAAAATAATACTACTACAACAGATTTTTTAAATTATGTAGATTGCTTTCAGTGTTCTCAATAGGTCTGGTAAGTTAAACAGAAATCATTACTTGTCATCCAGTAAGTGTTTTTTGGAGAAAGGAGCTATTCAGCTTACTCTGTCAGGATAAGGAAAGAACAGGAACAATGGGAAGAGCTGTGCTCGAGAGTCATATAAAATTATCTGGAACCTTTTATTTGGTGAATTGACTCTTCCCAGGTTTAAACATTGCATCAGCTACAGCTGAAGCTGATTGGAATGTTTCTATTATTTCCTGGATATTAAGAATAAGCAACAACCCACCAGTGGGAACAAAGTTATTATCAGTTGATATTTTCATCCCTATGCAAACTTGTAAAAGTACAGACATTAAATATGAACAAGAGACAGGTGTGCCTTGCTTTCTTTTTGGAATATGGGAATATGTCTGCAGGCCAGAGTTCTAGAAGGTTAATTTCAATAATAGATGGCTTGAATTAATTGCAATTTTCAAATTTGTAACAATATAATTCCATCATTTCTATAAAACAATATTTAATATACAACAAGCTTTCACCACATAAACACATTAAAAACACCTTTTTATAGTTCCAAGAATTGATTACAGGGTTCTCATAAAAACATTTTCATAACTAGAATCTTAATACAGAAGGATTTTTTTTCTATGCCAAAATACATTTAGATGGTAAATTGTTTGTAGAAAAAGATACAGAGAGAAATGGGGTTTGCTGGCGTATAATGCATCTTATTTCATTCTTTCCTGATCAACTTTAAAGCAATATCTAAAATGTTTATCATGGAATACTTTGTTTTATCCAGAGTCCTAACCAGAAATTAAAAAAAAAAAAAAAAAAATTAAAAAATTGGCTCATTCTCTGTTTCAGTGTATCTCAGGCATGCCCAGAACAGCACTTACCCTCTGTACATACTACCTTGACCATAAGTATCTGCCGAGGGTTTTTTGAAAGACATAACTTTCCCATTGACTTTAAGCTTTGGGTGCCCACAGAATGAAGAGTGGATTCACTATAATAGCTGAACTAACTGCATTTACCAAATGCAACATTGGAAAAAAAAATCCACATAAAAACACTTAGGAAGATTGATCACACAATTTTATTAGAGTCTTTTGAACAATTGCATTATGTTGTTCCTTTATTTAAAAACTCTTGCAAAAAAAGACATTGGAGTGGACTGGTTTCAACCCTGAGCATTAACACTGCATATCAAGTACTGTAGTAAAGAAGCTGGTTAAGTTTGTAGCACTAGCACAAGTCACTGATATTAATCCTCTAGGTGATCAGGTTTTTACAAAAAAAATACATAGTTTTCAATAAATAATGCTTAATTTTACAACTTTGATACAGCAATGTCATACACTGTTTTGACACATACTAAACTCTGCATGCTATATAGTCTACTAGAAGACAAAACTTTGCCATGCATTTTCTTTTTCTAGTGCTAGAAAACACTTTGTCCTCCAGTGCATTGCCTCAAGCAGCCTTACCATCTTCCTTCTCTCACAGCAATAGGCCGTGCACTGGCATGCAAAAACCTCAAGAAAAGGTTTCCCCCCCACCATCACTCAGACTTCTAAACAAAAGTACTTTTCAGCTTTTCCCCCCAAGACCTGGAGTGGCTATGAAAACTAATTTCATGTGGCCTTGAAAAGTCTTTGAAATTACATACTTTAAAAGTGTCATGCTTGAAAAACTGCTCTAAAACATTCAATTTCCCCCACCTGTGGCCATCATGCAACATCATTGAAATGTTGTAACCATCAAAAGTCCCACACTGGAAAACAGGCCTCCATTTTAAACAGCCCACCAAAAAAATTAAAGGAAAGAAGAAAGAAAGTATCACAGCATTTATGTAAGACTCCAAAACGCCAACATATGTACAAGAGCAAAACCAGATACAAATTGTAAATGAATTAACAATGGCATATAACTCTTCTCCCTGGCTTCGCCAGGAGCTGAGGCAAGTTGCTTTTGGAGATAAGCAGGACGATGGGAACAAAAACAAATCGTGACAATGGGATTTCCCGGATTAATCATTATTATTTGATCAAATTTCTTCAAGTGGTAAATCAGTCTCTTGGTTTTCTTGGAAGTGGGAATTACCAAAATCTAAAGCCCTAATTAATAACATGTAATTCTAAATCAAACCTGCTTTTGCATATTTGCAAGTGTTAGAAGTTTGGCACCCTTGCGCTTTTTCATCCTGCAAGATTGCACTTCACAGAAAGTCCAGATGTTGTAGCTAACCACAGAAGAAGAAATTTGATTAATTAATAAGGATTGAAACCTCCATTCTCACTCTTCCAGGTTGTTGTTCATCAATGAAAACCATTCACCCCTTCTTATCCATATTGCTTTAGGGGTTTCCTTGTATCTACAGAAGTCATTCCTTTGAAATTACTGTCAATCACAATTTTCTAAGACTTTTTAAAATATTCCTATCTTTGCACTGGCATAAGTATTGGGTTTTCTAAGAGAATCTCAACCCAAAGAAGGTATTACTTTTATACATGAAATATTATGAACTTTTGTTTCCCTTTTTGTAAGTCATTCTACACTTTCTGCACATTTGTGCTTTATATTGAATATAAAAATAGGTCTTTAAAACTCTATTTACTTTAAACTCACTAAAAAACTACTTGCTTGTGAAATTCTCTTACAAATTCACTGCATCCATGTAGAGAAGATAAAACTAATTAGGCAGTTAATTGGTATAGGTAGTGTGCAAAAAAATTAAGAAAAACAGAAACAATCACAGCCTTAGATGTGGGTGAGGGGAAAGGAAATAAATCAAAGGAATACAACTGTATAGTAGGGGAAATGTAAGGCAACTTATTGTCTTAAGTTTTTCTTGGTTTTTTTGTTGTGTTTTTTTTTTTTTTTTTCCTGGCCATGCTTACAAATGAAGGTTAGGAGGAACTAAGACACCTATCCTGCCAGCAGCCCTTGAGGCAAAAACTCCCATTAAGCTCTATGGGAATTTTTTTTTAACCAGTGCAGGTTTAAGGCCTTACTAGGCAATAATTGTGAAGATGTAAAAAGGAACTTCATGGACTATGTTGAATAATAAACATCTAAAAGTTATATGGCCCTGACTTTGACCCCATACCAGTTTTACCTTGGTGTAACAACAGAGTTGCACTTTCCTCAAACAGGCATGAGGGAAGGATCAGACTGCACGCATGCAAATCACATTCAATAGACTTGAACAAGTTTCATCTGAATGACAATGAATGCCTAAAGAGCATCTAAAGGATGCTTGGAATGAGTCTACCGCATTTGTAAAAGACTACACTGAAAGGAGAAAAATATTTTTTAGTTGTGGTTCTTCTAAAAGGCAGAAAAGCATATTAAAAACAAAAAAAAGGGGGTGAAAATGGCAAGTTCACAAAAATGTTCACTTTAAAATGAAAAAGAATCATCATGTTAGATTAGGTTTTACATCGAGTTGAAATCCTCAGTGTTACCAACTAAATTGTCTTTCCACATAAAAAAGCTATTTTTCTCCTATCACTGAGTCCTATTACACTTAGAGTAGTATTGTACAGAGACAAATGCAAAGAAAATAGGAAAAAAGGCCATAGGAGATATTAAGCCTGCAAAACAGGACTGCTCTAGCATGTCAACAAGAATTCCTATGTACACTAAAAAATAAAGAGAAACAGAAGGTATGAATATTATTGGAGATGACAAAAGCAAAAAATAGTAGAGAGTAGGTTAGCAGATGCTATTTTTCATGATTAGGAGATTGTTTTCTACTCTCACTGAGATCAGCAGGAGCTTAGGCATTCAAGAGCATCAAACTTCAGCCTTAAAAGTGTAGTGGCTTTAAAAGAACACTACCTAATTTTTCCTTGAGCAATATGCAACAATAAACTCTGAAATAAAAGAAACTTAACTGTCTGGACAAAAATTTTCTCCCTGCACCATATACCTTCACTCAAAATATTTCTCTGATATAGTATTGTATAATTCCCATCTAGAAGAAAGAAAAAGATATATTTCTGAGTGGGTATTATATTCTTTGACTAAAGTAGACCTGTTGCTCTTTTAAAATATGCCTGACTGCTCTATACTTGGATCCTTTAAATCATTTATCCTTGATTAATATTTTTAATGGTAATTTTAAAAACATCTTCCAAAAATATATGCAAGTCAAAACTTTTGTAGGCTGAGACACAGACCTTATTACAATGCAAACTAAATGCAGCCCATATTTGACCATAATCATTCATAACTCATTGAACATCTGTAAAGCACAAATGTTTAATGACACTGCCTATTATCACTTTAATAAACAAGGATGCATATCAGAAGAAAGGGACTGGTAGAACAAGTCCCTGTACTCTCATAATAGCTTGAAGAATTACTAAGAGAATTTTGGCTCAGTTTTAAGACTTAGAACCTGATCAACTTACTCCATCACCCTAGCCCAAAAATGGATTTTTGATAGCAGGATAGTGAATGGCTAGGCTAGAGCACTTCAGTGTATCTATTTTCTTTCACTCTTTTGCCTTAGAAGAGATAAATGTCATTTGTTTTCAATCTGATTTCTAAGTTATTACATGGAGAACACACTAATCATTTGAGACCAAAAACTGAAAATTCAAGAAACTCTGTTTTATTGAGGACTATCCATTGCCAAGGATATCTTGTATATTGTAATTAAGTTTGTTTTAAAACACAGTTTCTCATAAAGAATTATCACAATGCAAGACATAAATTTGAGTTCCCGGATATGCTATATCTCTTTTCTGATAGCAAAGATTTAGGCCAAACAACTTTTATTTAGAATCATGAGTGTTTTATTATTATTATTATTTATTATTAGAAAGAGATCAGATTATATTAATCATTTTACTACCAGTTTAACTAACCTAAAGTAAGATATCTCACCACTTAAATGCCTAAGAGTTGTCTTTGATTAAACATAACATGCATGCAGGTTTTAATGTTATGTTTTATTATGCCTTACAAATGTGTATGCAGGATTTTCATTTCAGCAAGTCTGAAAGCCTGTAGCAGTGGTTGCCACCAAAATACCAGCACAGTGAATTGTCCCTGTAAACAGCTGGATCATTAATTAGTGGAGAAAAAAAAATCACCAATGCCTATCAGAGAAAAAGTAAACTTATTGAGAAACAAGCTTCCACCTTGTGAGTCTGTTTATTGCCATCAGCAGTAATTTCAGAGTGCGCAACAGAAATCTGATGGCTCCTAAGGTTAAAAAAAATATATTTAAAAAAATGCACACTGACAAAGTCTGCTCACCTACCGCAGAAGCTCGTACTCCCCAGGTCCTTCCCCTGCCCTCGCCCGGGGCAGCGGGCGGCTCAGCGGAGCGGGGCCGGGGCCGCCCCGCCGGGCCGAGCGCTGCCCGAAGGCGGAGGAGATGCTGTAGCACCGCTACCTCCGCGTCAAGTCTCGCCCAGGCAATTCATCAAAAAAGAGAGAGGGGGAGGAAAATAGCGCAGCGGGGAGAGGACCGGGGGCAAATGGCCAGGGGGAGCCGCGTCCCCCGCAGCAACGGGCGCCCGGCCTCGCCGCCCGAAAGGGCCCGGCCCAGCCCTCCGCGCCCCCCGCCCGGAGCCCTCCTCCCCGGACATGGGGTGCGGGAACGGGCTTGGTGGGGGGGGGGGGGGGGGGAGGGTTCCTAAAACACCCGGGGCGAGCCAACCTGCTGGCGTCCGGCCCGCAGCGAGCGAGCCCCGGCCCCACCTTCGACCCCCGCCGCCGGCGGGCACCCACAGGGTCCCCGCGGCGCAAAAACGGGGAAAAATGGTGAGGGGATGTGAAAAAGGGAAAAGAAAAGAAGCAGTCCTCACTCTTTCCCCTAGCTACGATCATGCACTACAACCTACAGCTACAGCTCCTCCGCGGGCGAGGGGTGACAACACGGCATCTCCAGCGTGACTTCTACAGACACTAATAGCGATACGAGTTTCTATCAGTTCCAGCTGATTTATTAAAATTGTCAAGATACAGACTTTCAGCATTAAAAAAAAACAGGCTATGATGTTGACAGTGCACAAGTCTGCTTTTGCCATCATTTGCTACAAAATATGCAGATGGTCTGTACTTTAGATTATATTGCACAACATGAGAAACTTTTTTAACTATGTGCCTTTTTCTTTTTTTTTTTTGCTAAAATCGAGAATCCAGTTTCATACCTTCCATCTGGGGCCCCATCCACATATCACAGCGTATGAGATACATAAAGTCCTACTATAGTACAGTACATATACAATCTTTTAAACTAAGATAACAGCTCTGAGGTCTATATCACCATTTTCAATAAATCTTTACCTACAAATATTGAACAAATCTGAACTATAGCTGTACAAAAAAGTGTTTGTTTTTTTTTTTAAAACCACAAGGCCTTTAGATGCAAGGATTATTTTTTTAAAATTTTAATCCTTTTAAAACCAGGACGTAACGTACCAACAAACTTGCATGCTAAAAACAGAGAAAAAAAAGAAAATAAAAGGGAAGAAGTGCCTGAAAAGTCTTACTGAAAAAACACAGCAAGAATGTTCCCTTTTCACTGTACAAAAATACGCCTGAAAATATATTAATTTTTAAAAAAGACTGAGGTCTGTTATGTATCAAAAATGTTTCAATACCTTTTTGTACTGAGGTCTAGGCTGTCTGGTATTCAATCAAGGAGGTATAAGGGAACAAGTTACAAAAAAAAAAAGTTGGCAAGTAGAAATCACATTTGTAAAACCATAAACAATTTGATCTGAAAAGTAAACTCTGATCTTAAGTCAGTTCAGTTATTTGTAAGCGTTTGTACAGTCTGCATTTTTTCAAGCTCCCTGCAGCTTTGTTAAGAATCGGATGCATAGAAGACATCAGTTTTCTCCCTCCAAAAAAAGTTGCAATGGTCCCTTTCGGAAAAAAAAAATAAAAAAAACATAACAGTTTTTTAAGATCTCTCACGGGAAAAAAAAATCCACAAACCCCCTTGAGTAACAGTTGTGCTGCCAAAGACTTCTTTGCAGACCATCTTCCCAGACTTCAATCAGAGACCGACAAGCTTCAAACAGCGCCTTCTGTATCATTTTTTCCCCCAGTCCCATTTGCCTTTACTGTTGTTGTTGTGATCACCAAATGCAATAAAAATAATAATAAAAAAATTAAAATCACAACTCCCGGGCTCGGAACTAACTTCGAGATTATTTTTTTAAAAGAAAACAAGACTTATTTTTTTTAATCATCATCATCACCGCCACCGGCGTGGCGTGGCTCCAGCTCCGCCGCTGCCTCGCCGCACGCCCTCGCCGCCACCGCCCCCGCTCAGTACGTGAACACCAGGTCGGAGAAGTTCGCCTCCAGCCAGTCGCCCGCGATCATCTCGCTCAGCTCCGGGGTGCAGTAGTCGGGGAATTCGAAGTGGGAGCCGAGGCTGCCCTCGCTGAAGGAGTCCAGGTCCTTGTCCACCAGCGAGAGGGAGAGGTTGCCGGCGGCGGCGCCCGCCCCCAGCTCGGCGGCGGTGTGGCCATGCTGGGAGAAGTTGAGGCTGAGGTCGAAGAGCAGGTCGTCCGCCTCCTCACTACCGGCCGACGAGGTGGAGATGGACCGGGAGGAGGCCGGGGAGAGGCCGGGCGGCTGCTGCGGCGGCGGCGGGCCCTGCTTGGTGATGTTCTTGAAGCTGTAGTAGAGTCTGCTGCCGCTGCCCGCCACCGCGGCACCGCCCCGCACCTCCTCGTAGAGGCTCGCCCCCTCGGTGGACTCCGCCGAGGAGCTCAAGGTGGGACTCGCCGGCACTTTGGCCACGTTGTACCGCCGCAGCTGCTGCGGCCCCGGCTCCTCGTCCTCGTCCTCCTCCTCCGCCTCCTGCTTGATCCGCAGCTGCAGCTCGTCCTCATCGTCCTCCTCATCCTCCTCCTCGTCCATGAAGACGCACTTGACCGTCTTGCTGCTCACCTTTAGGGTGCCGAAGACGTACTCGTCCCCCGCATAGTCCCCGTGGTGGGCGGCTTTGGCTCCCGGCTTGGGGGGCGAGGAGGCGGAGGAGGCTTTCAGCTTGCTACACTTTTTGCTGGAGCTCTTGGCGCTTTTGCTACCGCCGCTGCTGGTGGGTGCGTTTTTCTCTGGACTTTGGCTGGCATTGGGCTTGGCTGACGGGTCCATTTTGGGCTTTTTCCTCGGCCGGTATTTGTAGTCAGGGTAATCGGCCATGTGCTTGAGCCGCAGCCTCTCCGCCTCCCGGATGAAAGGGATCTTCTCGCTGTCCTTCAGCATTTTCCATCGCTTGCCCAGGCGCTTGGAGATCTCCGCGTTGTGCATGTCCGGGGACTGCTCCATGATTTTTCTCCTCTCGATCTTAGACCATACCATGAACGCGTTCATCGGTCTCTTTATGTGCCCCGACGCAGTTTTGCACCAGTCTGGATCGCTCTCGTCCAAAGCCACCGGGCTGCAAGCCATGAACTCGCCCTCTTCTGTGTCCATCGCTTCCCGGGGCAGGTTGCTCTCCGTCTCCGTACTTTCCGCTTGCTGCACCATGGTGCGATCCTGCCGAAGCGCCGCTTTTTCCGCCGCGCCGCTCCCCTCCTAGCCAACAAAGCCGCTCCGTCGCCCCCTCCCACCGCCGCACCTTGCCCCTGCTGCCAGCAGAGCTGAGACGAGCTCTCAGTCGCGCTGCAAGGCGGAGCCCGTGGGGGTGACCGGCGGGCGCTGGCCGCTGCTGGCCGCTGCTGCCCGCAGCCCCGGCGGCCGCCGCGGCCGGGCGGGCTGGAGCGCGGCTGGCCTGGTGCGCGCTGGGCGCCGCGCTCTGCCCCTGCCCCGGCCTCGCGCCGCCGCCCGCGCCGAGCCGCGCGCGCTTCCCCTTCTGCCAAACTCGCGGCTCCGCGCCCAACTGGTTATCAGCGCCTCATATGGATGACATCACTTCAGCCGCCGGCCAATGGCGGCTCTCTGTCCCGCCCACCGCCACGCCCACCGAGTTTAATGGCTGCCCCCCGCACAGACACACACCCCCTGTGCGGGGGGCGGTGGGGGGGAGGGGGTGGTGGCTCTTACTGGTTTATCCCGCCGCTTGGGAGGTGGTTGCTTCACGGGAGGCTTCGCCCGCTGGTCTCGGCCGCGGGCTACCGCTGGGTGCGGAGCGGAACAAGGCGAGGAGTGGATGGGGCTGGCGACGACTCCCCCGTAGTCCGCTACCCTCAGGAGGCCGCGGAGCCCGGCGCGGCTCGAGGCGGCGGTGGGCGGCAGGGGGCGCTGGCGCTCTGCGACCGCCACAGCGGCAGCGCGACGGCCTCTCGGGCGGGAGAGGGGCCGGACCCGGGTGCCCGGTGCTGTCCCCGTCGCATTCCCACCGGGTTGGGCTCTGCCGTCTTCTTCTGCTCCTCCGCCGCGGGTGTACTGGGCGGCCCTTGCCGGGGGAGAGTGGCTTCCGCAGCGCGGTCGCGGTGGTCGGTGGCACAGGTCCGCCCACGGCCGTCTGCCTCTCCGCAGCGGACCTGGGACCATGAACCCCCGGAGGAACGCGCCAGGCGCCTCGGCTTCCTGCCTTCACGGGCCCCCCAGGGCGTGCCTCGTTGGGTTGTCGGTAGTGAACGTGGCGGCGAAGCCGCAGGGGAAGGCTTGGCATGTTCCTGGGATGGGGGGATGCGGTTGCTTGCGGATGCTGATGGTGCCTCGGCAGCCCCGGCCTGCTGGGCTGCGGTGCCCGCTGCTCCTCAGGGCTGCACCCGCACGGGCGGCCTGCCCGGGGCATGTGGAGACTTCTGTCCCCCAGGGAAGGCCCAGGCTGCCCGCAGGCGATGAGCTGAATGAGGGAGGTCATCACACCCACCTGAAGACATTTCCTGCCTGAAACAAAGGCGATTTCCCCAAAGTAAGGGGTGAAAACTTGCAGTAAAGCATTTAACAGTGTTTATTATCTTTTTTTTTTGTTTTCTAGAAAGTATCCAGTTATTCAACAACGTTGTGGTTATTGCAGAATGCCTGTAGCGGGTTCAGCTATTCTGGATGACACCACGTTTGTCTTCATCACAAAATTTATGAAATCTAAAGCCAACGATATACTCATCTGTGGTCATTTTGCTTTGCAAAATGTGTGCTGAAAATGAATTCACATACTGTTCTGTGGGTCCCTTTGTGTTTTTCCAAGCTATCGTTTACAGTTATTAGCAAGACAAAAGTTTAATAAGTTTTGTGATGGTTGCTGGCTGGATGCAGACGTGATGGCAGTGAGAGGGAAGAGCCCTGGCACGGCTTCTCCTCTGTCAGAGCACATCCTATAAACTGGTGCTAATGGGGCAGCAGGTCCCCTGATACATCATCTAATTAGCACAGTGGCTCATTTTCCTCAGACCACAGCAAAATTACTGTGTTTGGATGATGTGACTATGATATCATAGGACTGCAGAGTGACTGGTGCTGTTACAAGAACACAAAAAAAAAAAACCAACCAAGAGTCATTCACCTCTTTTAGCTTTATGGATATGTTAGAGCTACCAGATCTCAGCGGCACTTGTCAGGAGTCAGGAGGAGTCTGAACAAGTAGACACGAAGCAGATACATAGTGTCATGGCACTTTCGCTCCCTGAGCCCAGCTGGGTGTACATACTAGAGGGGAAAAAAAGGGCATAGCCTTAAGAAGGTTCAGCTACTTCACTATAAAGAGGGGTTTTGAAAAATACCACTCTGCCTCTCCATGATTGCCCCCCAGAAGGACTTTTTCCTCTGAGGCTTGTTGCCACCTCTCTCTCCTTGTGATTGCACCTGGTGGTACAAACTAGCCCCGTAATAATGCTTATCCTTTGGGAGACAGGAGGTAAAATGGAAAATTTGCCGGGCAGGATCCTCAACCTGTTGTAACAACGTTACAATTTTGAGAAGCCACATGAGGAGAGGGTGCAATGCCTTCGGGAGTGCCTCAGTTTGTGCTGCAGCTGTGGTCAGCATGTGGTCAATCTCTCTGATGAGGGCTGTTGGCAGGACATTCCTTCCAAGAAGACAGTGAATTTGGCAGTTTTTGCCCCGTCCAGGTGAGGACTCATTCAGAATGAGCACGCTGTAGAGCCATCTGTGTAATGAGGGTTTCATAACGGGTTTCTCATAATGACGGCGTCTCAGGAGATACATAGCTGGCTATCTGCCTCCAGGGAAGGCAGCTTTACTGCTGCTGGAACTGTTACTAAAATGATACCAGGATACCAAGCATCTCAGTTAATCCTGTTTCTTAGTATTTTTCTGTAAATACTGGTATTCAGATTATTTTATAAAAATTGCGCCTGTGAGAAATTCTGAGGTTTTTACTTGCATTTTGAATCTAGATAGAAATAGTGGTGTAGTTTTCCAAAAATGAAACACATCAAAATGTTTTAATCTGTTGGTGTTTCAACTTTTATGGGAGATTTTATTATGTCATATAACTGCATAAAATTCAAGCTGATTACATTAAAATTAAATGTTTCCTAAATTTCCTATGAAAGGATAAAAAAACCAAACAAACCATTATTTTGTCAAGTCAGCATTTTTTCAAGAGCCATGAACTATTTGGGAAAATTTTCAGTCAATTCCAATGGAAACCATGTAATCAATATTGATAAGACATTTATGGACACTGTATAATCAATATTTATAAGAGATTTTGGTGACTAGAACTCCATCTGCTAGGATGACAGAATCTGACATTTAACACAGTAAGATCGGTAGAGATCATTTTTAATAAAGCTGTGGTGTAGATTGAAGCCACCATCATTACAACAGACTTCATCTGGGATGTTTCTTCTTTGTGTCCCTGTGAAGAAGTGTTTTAATTCTATGGGCATCTCATAATATTCGTAAATCTCATTTTTCTGGCATATCTCATTTTCTGAAGTGTCTTGGCAGTGTTGCAATTTTTCCTCAAAGTGATCTTTTAAATATAAACAGCATTACTGTTTTCTCATGCTTGTTAGTGTTATGTTCGGATTGTTTTTTGTTTTATTTTGAAGGGTAGTGCTAGGAAGATAATAAAGCTGAAAACAGACTGATAAATGGTAGCCACACTGAAGAAAAAAAAATATATCCTAAGGATTTTAGAAAGCTGATTAAAACAAGCACATTAATAAGGAGATATTAATGTTAAGGTGAAATAATTTATTCCTCTAAAAGCAGTTCAATAATTGTGTGTGTGTGTGTGCATATTCCTTTTAGAGCACAGCAGTCAGAGCTAACAGCCCACTACTCTTTCTTTTGAAATTCAAATGAATAATCATCTTTCCATTATCTAGGTCAATAGAAGGCTGGGCTACAGCAGAAAGTGGGAGAACACAGGTAAAACACTATTCGCTATAGAGTTTAATGCCTGCCCCCTTGAATGGAGGTTGTTTTTGCAGGTCTGCATCTACACTGGGCTTCCTAGTGCTCCAGTTCAGCAGGTATGTGTTATCCTGAGTGCAGTGCAGCATGAATATATAATACCAGTGAAAGCACTGAGGTGAGAAGCTGGTGTGAATCCTCCAAAAGCCTGAAGCGAGCCTGCAGAAGACACCACACAGGAATATAAGTCCTCTGAATGCGGCCCTATGTGCTTACATCTGCCCCCATTTGTGCTTAAAAACGTGATCAATCTTTTTTTAAGAGGCTAAATTCTACTCTGTTCTTGGAAGTTTTTGGCTACCAAAGAAGAAGTTGATATGGGCAAAAAAAGTTTGTTGCTGAAGAAAGTGTGTTTTAGAAAAAGTAGAGGATATTCCCTCTCCTTACAGTGCCTGCTCTCTGTGTTAGATTTAGGTAAACTGAAAGCCAAGATTTTTACTGTGCTAACTCTGAAGATGTGTCGTATGATGAGTGCAGTGTTCTCGCAGTTATTTATTTCATGCCTGTTCTGAATTGTGCTGCAGATTTTTGTCTGAAGAGCCCAAAATGACTTCACATGGGGAATGTGTGGGAAAACTGGAGTTACGCACCTTCTGCAAGGTGTGGGAAGTGCTTTCAGTCACAGGCTGTAGATTCAAAATGGAGGAAGAAAGAATTACAGTGTCAAGAGAGTTTTGTCTTAACGGGAAAGATATGATGAATTCTGAATGGAGGGTTCACACCTGAGGTTAGATCACAGAAACATTTCCTAGACATCTCTTCTGGAATAAACAATAAATTCCTTGCAGTCATGGGGAAAAAACTAAGCTGTGGTCTTACCTTGTGTTAGCTGACACAGGGTACAAGAGTGAAACGGCACACTGGCTGTGCTTTTTATGGTTTGGTGAATCTTCCTGTCCCTGGAGTTTTTATCTTAAGCTGCTGATTCACATGAGGAGTTCAACTTCCTTGTCATCGCTAGGAAGATGGCATCCTCTCCTGTCTTTTCAGCTACTCTACAGTAGCTGCTGCACACTCTTGGGGTTGAGATTGTGTAAGACTCTGGTTTCCCCAAAGCCTTAGTTTTGAAAATAAAAATATGTAGGTGCCCAGAGCTGACACATGTAACAATTGAATTTCCAAGTGAGAGGTGAAGTGCACTCATTTAACTGAAACAGAGGATAATTTAGTAAAAATCTGGAAAAACTCTACTTCCAATTTGAAACTAAATGTAGACAAAGGTATTCAAATGTATTTAACCTTGATTTTGTGTACTGAAATTTTTATTTTGCCAAAAGGGTGTGCATCAGCTACAGCAGTGTAGGGTGCATTGCTGGCTGGCCAGCACAGTGTAGCCTCTTCTTAGGTGGTGTGACCCCTCTGCTGCCAGAGAGGTTGCTGCAGGGGTCCAGCTGGAGCCCAGAGAAGCTGTCAGTGAGAGCTGGAGCAGCACCTCCTGCCAGAGCAGAATATTCAACTTACTCATCAACTGATGCACAACTCACTGTAGACATGATCAGCAAAGACATCTTGGGACAAAAAGTTAGTATGCATTAGTTGAAACAATCCAGAAGTTAAAAATATAGCAGTGAGCAACCTTATTCTTGCAGCACATGTTGTGTGCAAGGTGCGTTGCTGGGGTCCACTCAGTGTGTCTGAGTCTGGCATCCTGGAGTGGGTTGTTGCTCCACCACTAAAATATTGGTGGGTGACAGTCCTGTCTCATTGGGGCAATAGGGATGGGTCATTCCCTCTCAGCCCCAACCTACTGATCTTAAGGAGATACTTTGATACCAAGAGGTGTCAGTTACTGTTTGTCTTCATATCATCCTGATTGCAAAATGCAACCTATTAAAAATTTCATGTATGTTCTTTAGGCATCATGTATGCTGCAAGGCCGTTATATACTCTAAGAAACAGCATAAAAAGATGACATTGGGATGTTCCATGCACACTGCAACCCTCTCAGAATTTTTGTTTTCAAGAAAAAAATACCTTTTTTTCTTCCTATTTGTGAGACTAAAACCCAGCTCTGCAAGTCAGACAGGATCCTTCCCTTCCCACAGCTCATTATAGTACTAGTAGTTCTGTTTGGCAGAAAACTTCCTCAGCCATTTGTGTGTAACCCTATTGAGTTGAATGTCTGCCCCCAGCAACACCTGTGCAAATTCATGGATGGCACTGGGATTGCACAGATGCCATAGAGGGCATATTCTGGCATACAGGGTATTTATTACTGGTGGTGATGCATGAGATGGAAGGGATCCAGGACTCAGGCTGAGTTTGTGCAGCTGGCAGTTAGAAATTTACTTGCAAACTGAGATCATTGGGTAGGAAAATCAGTGTGATAATGAATCCAAAGCCCCCAGTGCCATTTTTAGCAAATCACTTTTTAGGGCAGGAGAACAATTTGGAAGAGCTGTGTCTCTTATGGAAGTGTCTGAAAATTGTACTTGGAAAAAAGGGAAGGGAATCCCAGAAGGGATTATATTGCAGTTATTTGATATCAGAAATTACTCTTAGCAAGGTAAATTCAGTGTGTGACTAACAAAAAAATTAATCGTAGCTTAATGTTAACTAACAATTCAGTAGCCAGTTATAAGAAATCAAAAAGCAAACAATTATTTTTAAAAAAAATTATTTGGATCTATATGAAATCATCTACAAAAAGAAAAACAATTAAAAGTGTTGTTTATTCATAATGCTATACATTTATATTGGTGGCCTATAGACACTGAAATCCACAGTGTTTTAGCAGGTCTCTTAGGAAAAAGTGTTGTACCTTGAACCATTTATGGATCATCTCTGGTTAAACTGCAGAGCCAGTTTGCTTTGCTTAATATGGGTAATTTGATGTTGTAAAGTATTTGTCAGTACCCTAGGGCAGCCTCTTAGGGCTTCACCTCACACAGGTTTCACTGTATAATATTTCACAGGCATGTGCACCAGTTAACCTGCTTAGGTGGTGACTATTTATGACTCATATAGGATTTGTTACATTATGTACTTAATGTATGCTAAATGCATAAAGCTTCTCTTTATCAAGTCTAGAATGATAATAAAACTATGATAATGATAGGAATTGCATTGGATTTGCTTAGTATTGTTGGGGACTGGAAGTCTTTTCAGTCCAACAAGCTTCTTTTAACATGAGAATTTAGCAAGGACATGACAAAAATGCGTAACAGAATGGTATAGCCTTAGACATCACACCAATATGCGTGTTAGAGACATAAAGTGTGATCACAGTTGAATAGATGCAGACACACAGATTTATCATTTACCTTTTCCTCCCTCCCAAAGAACAGTGGAGGGCTGCAGCTGGCCTCACCCTCACAACTGAATTACATTTGAATCTTATAAAATAGATACAGGGTACTTCCTTTAGCTCTGGTGCCTTGAAGGAGGAAGCAACATGACCTGTGGAAAAGACACGTGCCAAGTTTCATGTCCCACATCCCTGATCAGGATCTGCTTACCAGCTGCCCTTTGTTTATACTGTTCTGTAGCAAGTGAAAAGTCACTCTGCAGTGTACGCCTGAAAAATTTTCAATTTACAGGACGCATGCTGTGAGCAGGTTTCTGCAAAATTCTGCTGGAGTTTTGCTAAGAAGGGCCTTGCCCTAAAAGCCAGCCAGTCCCATGTAATTTCCTAACCACAAAAGTGAAGATGCTATGGGGCATGGCCATAGTGTGACCTGTCCTATCAGATCAGTCAGGAATCACCACCAGGCAACAACTCAGAGGCTGGTTTAGCCATGCTTTCTCACCTGCGAGATGTGAAAGCATTGTGGGTGATCTGTGGAGCCCAAGCCGCTGAGCTCAGTCGCGTGCCTGCTGGCATTGCGCGAGGTGATCTCCTACCTAGACAGCTGTGAAGCTTTATAGCATCAGCAGGAACTACCTGGTGCATCAAGTCAGTGCATGCACCAGGTCTTCTGGCTGTCTTCCCATCCAACATACCTCTGCCCGCTTTCTGGCAGAGCTTGACTTGGACAAGCTGGGGTTGTGGGCTTCTTGGGCTGCCCTGACTTTTCCCTCCAGGGAGATTTTTCTTGCAGGCAGTCCTGAGCTTGCACTGGCAAAATCTCTGTGGGAGAAGTGCAACTGCTGTACAGTGGAAATGGAAATTAGAACTTCGTTACTGAACAAAGAAGAAAACCACATAATATTTGTATTGGTTGTATATATTTGGAGAAAAAAAAAAGTTATATGAAGATCTTTATAAAGCTCTTTATGTCCTTGTTTTGTTATGCCCATGTAACTCTTCCTATTACCATTGTTTCAAAAATAAATAAATGTAACAAATGTTTCATTGCCTATTTTTTTTTCCAAATGGAAAACAAACAAAACAACCTCCTAGTAATAAATAATATCAGCAGTCACAAGCAATTGTACAGTAGCTGAACAATGAAGGCACATAGAAATGCTGTTTTATTTCTACACAAAGCCCCACTGAAATCACAGGAATGAATTAAATATGCTGAGTGGGACTGGGACTCTGGGAAAGCAACACTTCAGTTAATATTGGTTTTAATTTTCTATTCTTATTAATTTATTGTAAATTTTGATAATAACCTTAAAATAAAAGCCACTACAGAACTGCAAATGTGTATGCATATAAAAGTACATTACAAATTCCTATGAAAATCACCTTGTGTTCTTTCAGTTCCTAAAAGAATATAAAAAATTTACGAAGTATTCAGCAAAAATAGCTAACTGTGGAAAACCATTCTGCCTAATAACCTTTGCTTTGTAGTAAAAATGAGAAACAATTCCTTCTTCTATCCACTAGTTTGTATTTATGAAATACACCAGGAGGTTCCAGGTCCATGCAAAACCCTGACTGTACCCGTCATTTAATGATGGTAGAGACCACACTAATTTGGAAAAGGTCATTCACCTTAAACCAAAAGACCAAACTGCCCACACTCCCCCCTCCTTCCCTTACTTAGCAAACTGTACACTGTTAGTATTAACACCAAGATATTCAATAACATTGGAAGCTTGAAGGTTTCCTGATGCTTTATTACACAATTATGAAAATATAACACTTCTAACTTCATCAAATCAGGCATTTTGTTACAGCATCCTGCAAGTGTAGAAAACTGATTGTCTTGTGTCAGCATGGCCTGAATCCAGTTCTTGCATACAAGACATGGTTACTAATGAACTTTATAACTCAACTGAGACTTGATCTTATGTTTCCAGCTTTAATACACTAGGAATTTTAAGTCAGAGCAGCAAATAGAAAGTGTTTATTACAGCTTGTCATATAGTTTGTTTGACAAAGTGTTCGATCATTAATAAACCAGAAATTAGTTATTAATTGTACTTGCAATTTGCACAGCAGTTAATGTCTCATAACAAGATGAAGTCTGAGGTAAGGAACTATTACCAGGAATTTAAAGAAAGGAACTGCAGTATTTGGGCTCTCCCTGCACCATAAGTACTGGTCAGAAAAGTATGGTACAGGGAACTAGAAACCTCTTCCTCATTTCTGTTTTCCCCTTTGCTTGGGAGGGCCTGTTTTGTCTGTCTGGCTGTGTGACCTAGAGGAATATCTGCATTGCCAGCTAAGTAGTATATGGAGAAAACAATTTTTTAAGCACAGACTTGCCCCAAATTCTGAGTGCATGCCCAAAACCTTCCTTCATGTACAAACTTAGTCCAGTATGTTGCTCACCTTACAGGGTAGATTGTCCATAAAGAATCACACCTTTCGAGAGCAAGATTATCAGAGGTCTGCTCAACCCCTTCCATGTACCTTTTAATCTCCTTTCTTCTTCACTTTCCAAACTTCAAGAGAAGAAAGGGGGTAGCTGACTAGCTACACACAAATTCAGAGTGCTCTCCAAGCCTTTCATTTGGCAGTTTAGCCATAAACAAACCAAAGCAGGCAAAGGTCTGAGTCAGTGCTAAGACAATTTATCTAAAGCTACACAATGAGCCTGGCAGAACAGGAATAGCCATGGAACTCTCCTCATTACAGTCTTGTGGACTCTCTACCACACAGTCTTGAGACTAAATGAGTAGGTACACTGACAAGTCACGTTTGAAAAGACAGCTTGTACAATGCCATTGCTCCCATTTTGGGACGGGGTAAAGTTCCGAACTTGAGCCAACCCAAGAAGCAAGATATATGAAATGGAAGCATGGTGAGGGTTTTTTTGCATCTTAACAATATTCTCTTGAAACAGATAATTATTTGGGAGAACTATCCACCTCTATTCTCAAGCAGAAAAAAAATATATTGTCGTGTAGTTCCATTTCTGTGTTATTCTTGTAATGTATTTTAGTGACTGTATGCATTTCTGATTATTCAGAATCACTTCACAGAGAGATTGAATTTACATTTTATCTAGACACCAGTCTTACCCAGAAAGATCTTTTTCATTTCAGTGCTATTTTGAAAAATCCATTATTTGGTGTTCATCGTATGCAGGTTTTCATTTCCAGCAAGATTGCTGTGGCTGAAGAAATATAGACAAACTCAATAGCTTCACTAAGTAT
Organism: Hemiprocne comata; assembly: GCA_020745705.1. Classification (NCBI taxonomy): domain Eukaryota; kingdom Metazoa; phylum Chordata; class Aves; order Apodiformes; family Apodidae; genus Hemiprocne; species Hemiprocne comata. The sequence goes on from CM036588.1 coordinate 90,677,134, forward strand.
GAGTTTTCTTGCAATATAGAAAAAGCCATTCTAGTTTCCCTGAGCACTGAGCTTGGAAAATGTGGGCCCAATTCTGGAAAATACAGTTTGTTTTCAGAGGGCAATTTACCATTCTCACTTGGAATCTGCCTCCTTCCTACCTAGGTCCCTCCTGGCTTTCAAAATGGCTAATGTTGGTTCCCCTAAGAAAACAAAGTAATTTTGTATTTAAATTGTCTTTAAATCTGGGATTATGAACAAACTGGAAGTGCTGCTCCTGCAGTTTTCAGTCAGTGTAATCTCAGTGATGCGATGCCAACATCACTGATGCTTTGCTAACATTAATCCTTGTCAGGTCCTTCTACTAACTCAAGAGTGTATGTTGTTCCCAAAACAAAATTTTCTACCAGTAAGAAAGTTTAGCATTAGAGAGTTCCAGTGGCCATGTGGGAACACCAGCCTGAATTAAGCTGTTAAACCATCTTGTCCAAGTCAGGTTAAGTCGCTGTTTCACTATCTCTCTAGGGAGCTCAAAATATTTATTGATGACCTGGTGCCTCTTTCTGATTCAGAGTTTTGGGTAATTCCTAGCACAGTGATGCTGTGGTCCAGTTCAAGGGTCTTGTGTTGTTCCCAGAGTGCAAATACTTGTAGTCACTGTGAATTTTCAAAGATTACCCGGACAAAACTGGAACTGCTTGTTGAAATGCTGCTTGTGAAGAATATTATGAAAGATTCTGATTTAGAAATGTCAGCATGAGAGAGAGCATAGATATTTCAATTTTAAAGTAAATTATGTAACTTTCTATCAACTGTTCTATTTGAAACAGACCTTTAAATTCAATCAACAAGAAATGTGAATGTTAAATTTATTTGGATTTTATTTTTTTTAATTGAGATTTCTCACTGCTGTTTAAAGTCATGTTTTTCCAGTAATATTATGACTTTGACAAACAATCACATTTCTGGATTTTGCTATAAGAAGGAAATGCCAATAATTTGTATTACACAATATTAATTGGTAGCAAATTGTGCAACATTCCAGCTCATTTTGGAAACCACACTAATGTTACTATTAGAAATTTTAATGATGAACGAAGGAGGAAAGAGAAGGTAACCAGGAGCTGAAGCAAACAGCAAAGGGAGAAGAAAAGGTGAAACATGGAAAGAGGGAGGGAAATGCAGTGGTTGAAATGTTCAGAAACATGAGTTAATTGTCATATTCCACTGTGATTCTGTGAAATCACTAAATTTTTATAACAAGGCACTGAGCAGATAAATCACCTTGATAATATTTACTGTATATAGATTGTTGTTTCTGATCATTGTGCCAAGCTTCCTGTTAGCATCAGCAAGATGACTGATGTAGACTTCAGGGAACAGAAGAAGCACACAGATAGCTGGGCCACGCACTGTAATTCCCAGGGGAATGTGGTCCTCTCTTCATATTGAGTTTAGCACTTAAATGCTGGAAACCAGAGGGGGGGAAAAAAATGAATCAAAGCAATAGCAGCCAGCTGCCATAAGCTGGTCCTGTCTTACCTTTCCTTTCAATACAAAAGCTTTCTTAACTATAATGGAAAAAAAAAAACAAACAACAACAAACAAACCAAAACCAAAACCTGTTCAAAATGTGTACAACTCATACGGGGTCTGAGCCAGAGTTACTTGCTCCTTTGGAAGGCAGTGGCAAAAAGAAGTGTTTCCCAGCATTTCACTTCAATGTTTTCCTCAGGCTTAATCTGGCAGTGAAATGCTTAAGCAAATAGTTACAAGAAAATGAGTTCTTAGGGCAGCTCCAATGTCACCCACATGCACAAGATAAGGTTAACAACGGCTCTCTCCTTTTTTAAGTGAAGACATTCTGCAGCTCACATGTGAAGTTGAGTTGTGAAACATGAGCATGGGCTGTAAGTATTTATATGTATGCAAAGACAATGTACAGTCTTGAAATGCACGTCTTCCTAGTGACTTCCTCCCCAAGAAAAGACTCCAAAAACAACAACAAAAAAAGAGTCCCTTTCATACTTCCTTTCCTTCTGCTTTTCCTGCTTGTGGACACTTGCTGACAAGGACAGAAATCTATCACTCCCTCTTTCCAGAAATCCTCCCTTGCTTCTCTCTACTCTTGACAACAACAGTACAGAAAAGTGCAGCCTTAAAACAAAATTTTCTACAGTGTGTCATGTTGCTGCTGAAATTTAATGATATTCAGGGCTAGGAGAAAAGAGCAGCTGCCCTCCAGGTGGTGTGCCATAAATGCTCCCAGAACCCAGCAGGAAGCTGTATAAGTTCAATTCAGTGAAGCAAATTCAATCATTTGCCCCTTTGTAAATGGAGCATAAGCAAAAAAAAAAAAAAAAAAAAAAAAGAAAGAAAGAAAGAAGGAAAAAAATATTTCTTTGAAGGATTCTAACACAAAAACTACTCGTACCTAAAAACTCACAAACACTTTTTTTTGCTGGTATTGCTTATATTTCAGATGAGTTTCATAGGATCTTCTAGCAGCAATTTTATTTTAGAATGTTGTGGAAAAGGTATAAGAAATTCCCCTAAATATCCAATTTTTGTTTCACACAGAACTCAACAATCTGAAATGCTATAAGGTTAAGAAGTTGTTTTGGTAATACTTTTTTATAAACTTTAAATAGCTTTTCCAAGGAATAAATCTTTTATTACAAACTTAATTAGTGCAGCATTACTTGATTAAGTATGATCACTGTTGTGGATTTTCAGTTCAGGTTATTAGTATTTTGTTATAGACTCTACCTATGACTTAGAAGTACAGTAGTAAATCTTTTGAGCCATAGCTTCTTTTAATATTAATTATTGTGTTAGTGCCTAAGATTCACAATTATCTTTCACAGCCACAGTCACAGTTTACAACTGGCTTTGTTAATATGTCATTCAAAATGACATGCAAGCATCTTGTTACAGTAGTCTTCCTGGACTATTTACTCTGTCTAAGTGAATGACATTATTTTACCTTTAAATATTTTTGCACTTTTGAACTTCACCTTGTAAACAACATGAAAGTGAATCTTCTTTCTCTAATTTGCTGAATATTTGGCCCTATCTGTTTTTTACCTTAAACAGGTATGAAATATATTAGAAAGTAATAAAATACATTCTCTGTCCTCATACAACTAAATAACCAAAAAAATAAACAGCTTGGACTTGAAAATAGGAATTTGGTAATGATTAATACATTATCTCTTGTGGCACTTTGAGGGGGAATCTGGCAGAGCTGGAAACCTTCTGAATTTCACAGTGCATTTTCTATTAGCAATGTTTTAGAAAGGCTTTCAAATTCACCAAATGTATATATGGAGAGGAAGCAGCTGGATTAACCTGATATCAAATTAATGATCCACTTCCAAAGAGTGCCTTTCGGAAGGAAGAAGGCAGCCTGGTTTCCTATCATGAAAGGCCATTCACGGTCTTAAAACCTGGTTTTGGTATTTTTTGAGTGACCCTGCATTAAGTGGCAAACTACAAAATCTGTACTCTAGTTCTTGAAACTTTGTTTTCCTTATGGACCATTACGCTGTCAAAAACTCTGCTTTTATAAAGTGCCCAAGTATGAATTTAAACAACAATAAAATTTCTAAAGAAGCCATAAATGCCTAAGGGATACAAAATGATTGTTATCACAAAAGTATGCATACTAGAGTATGTATTTAACCAATACACTCACTTTCTTTTACCAAATCGGTAGTCTTTTATTTTCACAGCCCTTCTTTTTCCACGCAGCACTATTTTGCAGTAACATTAACTCGGTGAGCCGAATGACCAGACTCCCAATTCAGCCTATGACAGGTTATATGCAGACTGCCAAATTACTCGCTGAGCTCCTGTTCTCTCTCTGGAGGACCAGGCTAGTCCAATGTACCCAGAGTGAGAAACCAGCAACCCCGGCAAGGTGGGAGGATGGAGTAACTGGTCCAGACTGAGCTTCCCATTACCACCGTCTCAAGCCAAGTGCCTTAGTAATCCATCTCCCTGTTCGGCTGGAGTCTCAAAGATGGTACAAGATGACAGCGTTGGGAGGTCTGACTTATTTGTGTGGGCTAGAGCATGCGTGTGTGGAGGAGTCCAGAGCCCTGCCCTTCATGATGACAGGGATGCTGCCTAAAGAGATATAGGAGACAAGGACACTTTCATTAACTGTCTTGAAGTAACACTCACCTGGGGTGGTAACAACTTTATTTCACTTGATGGAGAGGATATTTCAACCCTTGTTGAAATATTTCAATTTTCTTGCTTTTTTTTCTTTTACCCAGTTTGTTTCCTGTTAGTGTGGTGAGAACATATGAGCATATATTATTTTTTTTAGGGTTTTGATAGGGATTCCCTGTTACAAAACACACAGGAAAAGGCCAACTAGTGGGAAAGCTGTCCAGCCTAAAATTGCTTCTGTAGCTTCTGGACCATAATGTTTTCCTGACCTCTGATGATGGTAGAACAGCCCTATTTCTCAAAACAATATTTCTGAGGCTGCCATAGAAATCACAAGTTTTCAAAATCAAGTGGAAAATATTTCTCCAGTTTGCTTAGAACACTAAGAACAACTGCTTGAGCATTAAAGCTATGAACTGATAACTTTGATACAAAATTTATAATCATTGGACCAAATACTCTTCTCTTACAAATTGTTTTCTTAGAAGATGAACAGCACTTATATGGAGCAGGAATAAATATTTGATAGGATCTGTACCTCCATGCCTATGAAATTGAGAAGCTATCATAAACCCCACTGAAAAAATGTTGCTGTTTATTATCTACTCCCCTAAATTTTCCATCTTTATTGCATAAAATTTGTAGAAATAACTCCAGTTTTGAGTCATTCCCTAGTAGGAAGAAGAAGAAGGCAGAACAGTTTAACATAATAAGCAATGTAGTCTGAATACAAAGATGTTAGCTGTGGCTGTGGCTGTGTTAACTTCTGTGAAACAATTTAAGCCGTTTTTCAGTAAAATTCAATTATTTGAGTGTTTTGAGATGTTTGTTTTTTTCTGTGTTATCTAGGAAAGCATATGCTCAAAATAAGGATAGACCCTGCTAGAGTTATGGAAAAGTAACTGTCTTTTGAAAAGTGTTCTAAAACTCTGAAAGTTAAGCATGGAAAGTAGAATTGGTCAAGCAATATTATTTACAGAACCAAAAATGCATAAAAGTTTGCTTTTGAAGAATTTGTGATTCAGCCAGGAAACATTGCCCTTATCTGCATTTTTTTAGCATTTGCTAACCTTTTTTTTTTTTGCTTATATGACATTCCTTACTGAATTGCATACTGTTCAGACTCTCCAGGATGGTTAACTGATCTTTTTTAATACTCCTTAACTGTATAACTAAAGCTGCAGTTGGACTTCTGTGGGTTAAATACACTGCATTAATTAATTAATTAATATATGTATTTATTTTTGTGAGGCAACTCTGCATTGTTTAGTTGCCTTTAAAAGAAAGGGCTTATTTTTCCGTTCCCCTCCCCCCTACGAAAAAAAAGACTCACTCTGCTAGTCCCAACATTGGTGCAGGATATAGAGACTGTGTGTGAAAAGCAAGGGACTGTTTATATCAACACCTCTACAAGCAGCTCTTTAAAGCAGTGTGCAGAGCTAAGTACTCCTCTCTCTTTTGACCTTCAGCACCCCGCGCTGGCTCGCTCAGCCTTATCTGCAATCAGAGTGCCTGACCCTCCACATCCTGACGGGTCACAGGTATTTCCTTCCACTAGGGGCCTGAAGGGTACTTCTAATTCTAATAGCTAAACCACGTTTTTTTCCGTAGTGGATTTCAGCAGTGAAGTTGTATTGATATAGCTTGGTTTGGTGTTGTTTTGTTGCTTTTTTTTCGTATCAGTCTGCTCTTTTATTTTTCACTGACTTTGTTGTTATTTGGCGGGCTAAAGAGAATTATTAAGCCTGTTGTATTTTATGTTTTTACTGCAAATGTTTTCCTGTTTTGCTTAGTATTTATTAAAAGGTTGCATGAAGCCAAATATATTTTATTGTAAATAATATTTCTGAATAATTGATATGTTGAAAACATGTCATTTTAAATACAAAATTCCAAGCAGAGAAACATTGTATTGTTTATCTGAAGTAATCCAATTTTGATGTACATTTTTTAAATTTATCTGTTGATTTTAGAAATTATTCTTCTATCTGGCTACATTTGCTGATATTATTTTCCTGAGGGTCATGTCAATCAGACTACAGATCCTGCACTTTCTGGATTCCAGTGTCAAGACAAGTCATAAACAGAGAAAAATCTCACTGCATTAAGGAAGTGAGCATTGCAGGAAATATGATTGCTTTTTGCACCATTTTTGTTATATAATCCATTGCATCCTTTGTTGCACCTAGCAAATCAAAATGCCATTAATTAATGACATTTTAATATGTCCTCTCTCCCCATTTTTAAAAAAATTGAATTTACTGAGCATGGTCCAGATAGTAGGCTGAGAGGGCAGTAGTAAGAGAAGATGAAATGCTAGTCCCTGTGAAATTTGTGGCAAAGATTCAGTTACCCAAACAGGACCCCCTGCAGGAACAGGAGAAGAGAAAACATGATCATAGTAGCTACCATCTCCTGAGATCTCTGCGGATGTGTGCTGCTCTCATGAGACCACAAAATTAGTAAGGGCTTCTTGGTCTCAAATTTGAGTAGATGACGAAAGCCCTACTTCTCTACCACCATAGATGGTGTTACTGCTGAAGGTGGTGTTACTCCAGTGCCAGAGGCTGTGGTGAAGGGTTTGTCCTGGCCATTGTCCAGGCTGCCAGAACTTGGCTTCTTGCACAGTCAGTGGAGAGATAACACAGCTGTGTCCCTTACAGAAGATGGTCTGACTAATTTAGAAGAACAGATAAAGATACACAAACCAGGAGATTCAAATATGTCCTTTCCTCTTAAAAACAGTGATGTGATTTTACCTTTTCTGTAGCACAAAATCCCTAAGTATAGAGAATAACTACAGCCCTGAGCCTCTCTTGCAAGAAGGATAACACCCAATTACATGATGTGCTGCTCATTTCAAAAGTTAATGTAGAAACAGAGTGAACAGGCTCATTTTCATTTGTGACCTAAGGCAAGTACCAAGGAGTTTCAAGTTTTCATGTGTGAGAAACTGTTTTGCTTTTAAAAAAGATGACACTTAATACATAAAAAAACCAAATCTCCAGTCCTGAATTTTCCCAATAAAAACATCAGTTTATAATTCGAGGGTCGTCTCTCTGATTTTAAGTGTTTCTAAAGCCAGTAAAACCTATATTTTTTGATAGGTAGAAAAGTTTGGATTTACAATTAGGGATTTTGTACATATCTAATATGTACTCAGTTACGGCATTTATATCCAAATTAAGTATTTTTCTATATGTGAGCTGAGAAGGATTTTTTTTACATATAGGTTATGAATTCCTGAAATTAGGGGTTCATAATATGGAATGGTTTAGAAACCTTTACTTACAGTAGCACTAGCAGATGCTGCAGTATTGAACTAGCCTCTAAGCTGTTCTCATTCTGGTATTTGAATCATTCATACCGACTTTTATTATGATCCCTCTAATGCAATGTAATGTACAGTGTCTCTGACACACAAACCACAAGGTTTTCATGTTTGTATGTCTTTCTTTGTGAGTAGAGCTCTGTAATTGAAAGTATTTTATCAGCTCTGGATTAAAAGGCATCAGGGGTGGGAGGGAAGGGACTTAGGTACACAGCTCTTGTTGATAATGAGAGCTTCAGTGTTACTAAATGTTTACTAAAGATAAGAACAAAATATATTTGTGGCATGAACTTCGGGTAATATTTTACATGCTCTTTGAGCTGGTAAGCAAAACAAACACTTTTTTCTATCATTTTCAGTGGTGAACTCAGCAATAATTCGCACAGAGAGAGAGAGAAAGAATTGGAACAAAAAGAGCAACCTTGACACTGCTTATACTGTGCTAACTGGTGCTATTTAGACAGGGGCTAGAGCAGGGGCAGGTTAGAGCCATAATTCATCTGGGAATGTTTGGAAAAAGACTACACAAAGTACCTGTGATGACAGAGATTGCTCCTTTGTGTGTTCTTGACATGGTTTGAGGTGGGTGGAAGGTCCCACTACCCCCTTGTTCTTACCCATCCTCTTTCTGAGTGTGTTTCCTTGGAGATGCCAAGCCCTGATTCCTCTCCAGTCCAGCTACAGTGTTTGCCCTGACATCTCCCTGTATCTCTGGTACATTCACAGGTGGAGAACAATGGATTTGAGAGCTTTCTTCCCCTGGAGGCAGACAGGCTAATTTATCTTTACCCTACCACCCTCTGTGCCAGCACACAGTACTCATAGAGCAGGCTTGGGGCACCCCAGCTTACTCTGAAGCCAGCTTGTTGTTTGAGCTGCTCACAGCCTGCCCCAGAGACTCAGGGACTGCATTGCTGGGGAATCAATTCATAAATAGGGAGTGGAGGGGAAATACATCTTCTTTCATGCCATGCCAGCATCTGAATTAGAGATAACAGAATCACAGAATCATTTAGGTTGGAAAAGACCTTCACGATCATCAAATCCGCGTTGTCTGCAAACCTCCTGAGGGTGCATTCTATCTCTTCATCAAGATTGTTGATAAAGATGTTAAAAAGAAGTGGTCCCAACACTGAGCCCTGAGGAACTGCACTTGTAACCAGCCCCCAGCTGGATTTAACTCCATTCACCACCGCTCTCTGGGCCTGACTGTCCAGCCAGTGTTTTACCCAGCAGAGCGTGTGTCCATCCAAGCCATGAGCAGCCAGTTTTTTTATCAGAATGCTGTGGGAGACAGTGTCAAAGGCCTTATGGAAGCCCAGGTAGGCGACATCCACAGCCTTTCCCTCATTGACCAGGCGGGTCATCCTGTAATAGAAGGAGATCGGGTTCATCAAGCAGAACCTTCCTTTCATAAACCCATACTGACTGGACCTGATCACCTGTTTGTTCCATATATGGTGCATCATGGCACTCAAGATGATCTGTTCCATAACCTTCCCTGGCACTGATGTCAGACTGGCAGGTCTGTAGTTCCATGAATGCTCCTTTTGACCTTTCTTGTGCATGGGTATCACATTTGCTACCCTCCAGTCCAATGACACCTCCCCAGTTAGCCAGGACTGGTGGTAAATGATGGAAAGAGGCTTAGTGGGTGCATCCGCCAACTCCTTCAGTACTCTTGGGTGCAACCCATCTGGCCCCATAGACTTGCAGGTCACTGACCATTTCCTCTTGGATTAACTGTGATCTGTAAAGTCTAGTTTCTAAATTTAGTTTAGTGATGACAGTACCCCTTTGGAAATGTAATAAAACTAGCAGTGATGGACTTCTCTGCCACTTTAAGTCTCTGGGGAGCCCTATCTCCACGTTAGCTGTAGAGGATCCTAATCTGCATCCAGCTGAGATAGCTGCCAGGGCCTCGTGCTGGGCAGAGTTGTTTACTCAAGCATTTACCTGATTACTCACATGACAGTGTTAAGGAGCGTATTTGTTGGCAAACAGGTGTAACTCATCAATAATGGTGGCAGGAGGTCATTTGATGACATACTTGGACACACTGTGTGTTTGTTTTGTTTTAAAAGTACTCATCTGTCAGGGTAAGGGCAGCTGAAGATGCACACTACATAAATCAGGGGGAAGCCACTTCAGCACATCCCAAAATCCAACGGATGCTTTTCAGCACTCATACTAGCTGTAACAGTTAGTCATTCTCCTAATTACTGGCTGTGTTGGTTTGGTCTGGAAAGGGGCTTTGCTCCACCATCGGGAAGTTGCACAGGTTTGGCTACTAGCCCAGGGCATGGGGTGGGGGAGGAAACACCCAGCTGCTGCTGTGGGCAGCATGAGCTGCCCCCAGAGCTGGCAGAGTTGGGGAATGCAGGGGCAAATGCCATGGCCTATCTGGGTGGCCAGTGCCTTGGAGCTGGGCTGGGTTCACAGCTGTGTTTTCTTGGAGTTGTTTCTGTGGGCAGATAGGTTAGACTGTTCCTCTACTGGTTATGAAAACAAAAAGTTTGTTATGGATTGTGGTGTCATATCAACAGTTTCAGAATCATGGCTCTGTAATGGCATCAACTGGATCTATGATGAAAGCAAATTTTAGACCATTACACCCCTGTGCAGAAAAGTTGTATTTGCTCTGCTTCCAAAACTTTCATATGATTGCAATGGAGTGGGCAACTCTCACTCCACAGGGCTGAGAGAAGGTACCAGATTTTTCCTTGCTGTAGTATAAAACAATTTTCATTCTATGGCCAAAAAGTGTAATGGCTTTCCCATATATGACATTTTTCTCATATATAGTGACTCCCACCCTAATTCTGCAGGCAGCTGCATATTTAGAATGCTCTTTCTGTTAATTGCTATTGCACAGCCCCCCTTTCACATCAGGTTTATGCAAAACCTGAACAATCCTGAAATACTCTTTGGACACCAAGCCCAGTGCTGGCATTTGCAGAAATAAAGAGGCTATCACAATGGGAATATTTGTTTTAATCTTCCCTTTCTATATAATAAGCAACAGAGCCCTTCAGACTGAATACTAGAGGTTCTTCTTGTTTTGTTTTTGTCAATGCTTTATTCTCCTTCTGTATGAATATGTATTATTGTAAGGCTGTGATGAGGATAACGAGATACTAGCACTGATTTATTTAGATTATATTGTGTGTGTGCTTGTACCTGTGTGTATGTAAAGGAAGGCTATGTAAACATTTTTATGGTGGTGCTGTTTAAAAACAATAATGCAAAAAATGATTGAGCAAAAAGCAACAAGCAAAAATAATAAAGCAATTGAAAAAGGCATGTGCATGCAAAATGAGAGGAAAAAAAACCCCACACCAAGTTACATTTTTGGTCAGTATCTATCTCTAGCATTTCCCATTATGGTTTGTTATGTCAGTTGTTCTACAGTGGGTAAAAAGAAATTATCTTACTGTGTGATTACCTTGGAAGGATGGATGTGCATGAAGTTTAAGGAAGGGGAGTCTGTATCGAGGTACAGTCTTGTTTAGTATTTTTCTTTAAAGGTCTAATTTTAGTATTTCTGCTTCCTCAAATTGTTTCTGCTCCCCTCAAGTTCTACATAAATGTAACCCTAATTGCCTAAATATATTAAAAATGCATAGGTGAAAGAGCATTTTGCAGGGTTTGAGATATTATTCAGTAAACTGAAACAGTTTCTAGTTAAAGTATGAACCTTAAATAACAGGTTGTTGAAGGAAATACTTAAGTGTTTGTGCTGCCTTCCCTAAAAGGAAGATACTTTTTTGCTTCAATAATTCTTTTTTTGAAATTCCATTTTTGAAAGCAGCTGTCAAGCTTCCTATCAAAGTTAAAATTCTCCAAAAAAGTTTTGACTGATTTTCATTTGTGTCTTTCAAGCTTTTAAATGTGTATTTAAGAAACCCTCTTCAGGGCATGAAATTATGTAAGTGTGCATACATATATACATACAGAGAGAGAGAGAGAAAGAGGGAGAGAACATCAGTAACTGATTCCGTTCAGATTTGTCAAGAAAATTACATTATTTTCTTATTCAAGAAGTCCATAAATGTGTGGAGAATAATTAACAGAGCTCAGTAAGGAATTCACCATTGAATCACAATGAAGTAAGGCAGCATCTCATTTTTCCCACTGGGGAAGTGTCACAAACTTATTGCCATTTGTTCTTTCACTTAGTGCTGGGAGGGCAACCCAGCCTCCCAACTGCCAGAGCTGAGATGTATGCTTGACACAGTTGTTTTAGCTCAGTGAGACCAACAGCCAAGAAAAGGAAAAAGCTGCAAGCCCAGAACAAAATTAGTGTATTTAAGTGTTTAATCTTTTGTTCTTGTGGATTTTGTCATAGAATGTTATAAGCTTGTGACTTTGAAGGGATTCCCCTCCTTCATCTGTTTTTTGGAAAACAAAAAAAAATATTAAATTGATGCACTACCTTGCCAGGTGTTGGTTTTTTTTTTCACAATCTTACTGATTCCCTGTATTTAATGATTGGCAATATGCTTTTAATATGAAAACAGGTAGTGCATACATTAAGTAGAGCAATTAGCATACTTCTGACAACTACTTGCCTCTTCCTTGCTCAGTCCATGCACATGCATGTTTGTGCACCTTGCAGCAACAGAAGGTTTGACAGAAAGAGTTGTGATGATGCCAGGAAATCACAAGCAACAAAAAAAATTTAAAGGGGAAGAAAGATGAACTGCAAGCCACAAACAACAAGAAACCCAGAAAGAGGTATAAAATACAGATGCATGGATATTATAATTTGAACTATACCAAATAAACTGCTTGGATTCGTAATTTTGTCATCCTTTTGCTTGGAGAAAATTTACAAAGTAAAATCAGCAGCTTTCATATCAGTCTTCCCTTAAGTGCAGTTCAAATTCTCTTAAATTCTTTAGTCTTGAGCTGTAATTAGAAAATGAAGGGGGACACTGCAGACATCCTGGTTGTTGACTGTAGAGTCAATACAAAATTCTTTTTAATAAGTGGGGTGATGTAATTGCCTCCAGCCCTAAACAAACCTCAGGCATATTATTGCCAAGGCCATTCAAATTCAGGAAACTCAACAGTACCACAACTAAGGAGAAAACTTTATCACTCATCAAATGTCTGTGCACAGACCCAAAGCATTTACTCTGAAGAGTCAGTCATGATGTCTCTCAGTCTGTTGTGCATGAAGTGTGTGTTATCCTTGTCTTTGTTTAGCAAATATAATGGCTGGAATAGACTCCTTTATTTACAATGTGCAGGGATTAAATTTTTTTCCTCTTGAGACCTAATTTAAAGGTCTGTGTTTCCCTCAGTTCTCCATTTACTTGTGTTTTGAAAAGCAAACAGAAGAGCCATTACGTTAGTGCATGAAATTCCTAATCTTGAATTAAAATAATCTGCTCATCGCTGCTTTGGTCACATAGTAACCAAGGGAAGGCCAGAGAGTGGGAATGAATTCAGGATCTCTATCCTTCTGTTGTTGGAGTGGAAAACACAACATTGCTAATTCTCTTGGTCCCACCTTGCTAACACAAGGCTCTCTAGCAGCTGATCACTCTCTAAGGAGACTATTTACTCGCCCTTGGATAGCATAGATATGAGATAAAAACAAGAGAAAACACAAGTTATGATCGTAGTTCCCTTGACTCCTTCACCTGCAAAAGACATTATTTGCTGGCTGGAACTTACGTTCCTTAATGGATTTTGTGTTTGAGGAAGATGCCATCTTGACAGGTTTGTTGACTGACATCTTTCCAGAAGAGATACAGTATTGCTCACTAGAGTGCATGGTTCCTCCCTTTCTGACTCACTCATCAACTGCTCTGGAAAGATTTTCTAAGGAGCCATTTACTCTCCATCTTCGTTAAAGGTAAAATTCACTGCAGTCTAAAGAAGGTCTATGAACCAAAAGCAAAATTAAATTATACTTAAATATCTAGTCTTCTATGAGAGTTAAATTTCACTCTTAGTTCTTATATTCCATTGAGGCAACGAACAGGGATGACATATTGTGCCACTGCTAGGTTTTTCCAGATGTCATTTTAAACCCAGAAACTTAGTTTCAAATTTATTTTGCAGCTGCTACACTGATCAATAAAAAAACTCGTCATGGAAAGGATGATAAAACTGATTTGGAAGACTAAGTTGAAATGATCTTCTTGCAAAACAGTGGTCCAACTCTGCAGAAAAACACTGTGATTTGGGAAGGCTCAAGCCAGTCCATTTCATCTTTCTCAAGTGGATACATTGCAGTTGAATATATCTCATTTTATAATGGAAGAAATCTATCTTTTTGGTTAAGAATATTCCTAGTATTCAAGGGTGAGAGTCTCTTTTCCTGTAGGCATTAGTCCAGAAATTCCTGGAACACAGCAAAAAAAGTCAACCACGATACAATCTACAATCATCAGCATGGCTTATAGCAGCTCTGATTCTGCATTAAAAATATTTCTGTAAGAAAAGCTGTTAAATTCTGATTTATATTATCCCTTTTCTCTCAATACCTTATTGCTGTAGTATTTTTGGGAATGTTTTAGCAGAAAGACATTTTCTCAAGAAAGAGGTAAACTTTTATGGGCTGTGAAAAAGTGTGATGGAGAACAACACAGCAACAGATTGTACTATGATTGGATCTTTCATCTGATGACTTTAAAGTGGAAGTCTAATAATTAATCTCTACATTGCTCTTTGGAGACAGGTTGTATTTATTAAAACCACTTCACCAACTACTAGAATCCAGGACTGGTAACTTCAGCTGTATTACAGTACATAGAAATAAAGCCCAGTATTTTAAAATAATGAAGAAAAATGGATGACATAAAATTGAAATAAACTTTAGGAGGAATTTACAAAAGTAGAATATAATTATATTAATTGGAATCTGGACAAAACATTGGCATTAACACCAACTCTTGAATGTGAAGTGTCATGAAATATTTAATAACAAGTTGCAAGCCCAAGGGGAGTGATCTCAGGAGAAGTACCTAGTCTTATGTTTCATTATTTTAAAAAATTGTAAAAATATAAAAACAAAAAGGATACTTTGAGTAAAGCTAAAAAATATACATCTCGCATCTGGATACAATATTGGGCGACATTTTCCTGCTTTCTCTGAACCTGTCTGTTAAAGGCCATCAACTGGGAAAGCTCTAGTGGAATAAAATAGTCAGTAGAGGAAATTACAGCAAGCCATTCCAAACAGATATTGTAGCATAAAGTATTTCACAACAGTAATTCTGGACAGTGCCATTATTGCAAAGAAGTCCTCAAAATATGCTGTAGAACAGGAAATGCAGATGCTGCAGCCAATGTAGCTGTATAAATTATATTGACTCTCAGGATTTAACTAAATTTTCACATCATTTTCAGTTCTCAGAGGCTGTGTGCCAGAAAGCCTGTTTTAATATAATCTGTTGTAATACAAGATACTACATCTATATACAATTGTTTTATTGCCACCAGTGTTACACCATTACAGCAACAGCAAATTACTACTGCAGGGTTAAATCTAGAAAAAAAACCACAAGAATTGTCATGTCCTTGAAAGTCCTTCATAATATGCTGTAATCCAGAATAGTATTTCATTGTGAAAACAATAATTCCTAGTCTGAAAATCTTTTTTTCACAGAAAGTTAGTGATGAGTGAAGTAAATAAAAAGAAACGACATTTGTAAATATCTTAAATCCATTATTTAAGGATAAAACATTTTTTTCATATCTCAAAGATCTTATTTTCTAAAGTGTAACTCCAAGGTAACTAACTGAAAAAAATCTTAATTGAATTTTTTTCTATGAAGTCTCTCACCTGCTGCCTGTGAGCTGTTTCAGAAACATACATAATTTAAAAAAGATCTACTGCAAAATCATGCCAGTCCACTGAAGAAAGGCACCCCTTGTGAGCAGCTCAGACTGTCTCACATGCAAGAGTAGGTGGCAGAAGCTTGTGTGAGCACTGAGTGTACATTGACTGCAGGGTGATAGATGTTCATGTAACTGTCAGCATTCAAAGAAATCGCTTAGCTACGTACACCCTACTTCAATCTTCTTCCTGTTGCAGTTAAGACACAAGTTCTCTGCCATACTATTTTTAATACAGAATCATTATTTTGCTTACCCTGATAGTAACTTTAGATGCTTCAGATATGTGCTGAACTAGAATGTTTTTGTTTGCTTGAGCACTGGAGAAAATTGCCGTTAACATTTTCACTTTTGGAAAAAAAGCTCTAGAGTCTTCAATAGCCACAAGAAACCAGGATCTCATTTTTATGTCTTGGGAAGGTGACTGCTCTAGCAGCACGCTGACTCCTGTTATGGTGCTTCAAATTGACTCTGAATTTTACCGAAGTCCTCACCCATTGTGCTCACGTTCTGAAGAAGTTTCAAATAGTTATTTTAGTGCAATTTTGAATTACATCAAAACAGAAAAACTGAGTGACTACTTTCCTTTTAGTTCCCTAGGTCTCTTCATCCATAAAGACCTGAAAGCCCTCAGCAGCTTCAAAGAGGAACTGTACAAACTACACAAAGAAAATGCTCACAGCATTGTGGGAAACAAGTGGTGAACATTTTGCTTAGATTTTACAAGGCAAATCTTAACATGATACCAATCTGAGTGTGAAATAGTCTCTTAACAGAATTGATTAAGCTTCTATAATCTCATTTATAACTAAGCATCACAAAGCAACTAGGAGTATACTATCAAGGATAGTCCTTCATTGGAAAGGGATTAATTAGTTGAGGAAACAAAATAATGTTTCAATATAAAGTGCTTGACTTTTGACAGTATAAATGTTTCCATCTGAATGGTTACTGAGGGGTTTTTAATAGTCGGTAGAAAGAAGCAGATCACCTTCTGAGAGGGGATCTTATTAATGTCTATAAATATCTGAGGAGTGGGTGTCAAAAGAAAGGGGCCAGTCTCTTTTCAGTGGTGCCCAGTAATAGGACAAGGAACAATGGGTATAAGCTAGAATATAGGAAGTCCCACCTCAACATGAGTAGAAACTTCCTTACTGTGAAGGTGAACAGAGCACTGGAACAGTCTGCCCAGAGAGGTTGAGCAGTCTCCTTCTCTAGAGACTTTCAAAACCCACCTGGATGCAGTCCTGTGTGACCTGCCCTAGGTGATCCTGCTTTGGCAGAGGGGTTGGACTAGATGATCTCTAGAGGTCCCTTCCAACTCCTTATATTCTATGATTCTGGGATTCTAGGATATTGTTTGTCAAATAGTAAAGGTGTTTGTGCTAAAGTAAATATCTAAAATACATTGGATCATTTGTGTCCAATAAGTGACTCTCTCTCCTGAGTGTTGCATTGAATTTATGTGGCAAGGTTTTGGTAGCAGGAGGGCATTATCACTAAAGTGCAGCAAAAAGTAAAATTCACTGTAAGTAGAGAAATTTAGTAAGATGAATCTCAACTGTTGTGCCTACCAACTTTGTAGGTATACAGAAGGTGGGAAAGTCTACACCTCCTCCGTTACCTGCAAAGGAGACAGGCACAACTGCAATTCAGATATTGTAGGAACTTTGCCCACCTGAGTGAGAACAGACATGGCTCTGTCTTGCTCACTGGGGAACCTACCAAAGCTCTTAGCTGCTGCACGCTGTGGAAGGAACAGAGCCGCTGAGTTTTGCAACCTAACCACAGATGAATTTCAGGATGAAGTTTTTCCTCACACTGTCTCAAAATAGAGGGTACTTTTAAAGCTTTTAAAATACATCTCCACGTATGCTGTGTGTATAATCAAAAAGCAAGTGCAAAATGAACCAAATAGATAAATTACATGTGCATTGCTATGTCTTTGCATCTTATATTTACCCATAATAAAGTCTCTTGCGTTTGTCTTCAGACTTTTAGGTAATTTTAATTCTGTTTCCAGTGACATAAAACATTAATAATTCAGTTGTTCAATTTGAGTAATTTGAACAAAGAACAATGACATGTAAATGATTTTGTTAAACAAAAAATTAATGACACTTGACAATTCTGTCAAATATTTTTCAGAAAATTTTCTTAAAGTATTTTCTTTTATATGAAACATGACTGACTTTTTTTGAGAGACACCTTTGTATATTCAAGGTTTTTTCAATTTTTATGTTCTCTTTGTACCATTGAAGATGTATTCAAATTTTTCTTAACTGGCAATGGGGTGTGAAATTAAGAAAGAAATAAACCAGTAACAGAAAATCTTAACTTTTCAGAATTCCATTAACTTTTGGAAAAGCAGTTTGGCCAATTTACAGTGTTTTTCTTTGTTTTGTTTCTTTTCCATAACTTTTTCTAATCTGAAGAGCTGAGAGTGGTCAGAGGAAATAAAAATTAGAAGTGAAGTGGAAGAACCTAGCCACAACTTAACACAGGTGAATACAGTGATGCCTTGATGGCAACCTAACAGTAATTACTAAAAAAGAGAAAAAATAAGGGGAAAAGTGTATGACAATTTAGATCTCTTTGAACTTAAAAAACAACTCGTGAAAATGAGAAAATTCATCAGGAAAGCACAGATTCACAGAGGTCAGTTATTCAGGACTACGTTGCAGAATTTAATGATCGTTATGTTCATGCAAGCACAGTTTTGCTGACTGTGGCAAAACACCACTCACTTCAGTGTTTCACTGATGAGGCCAGGTTTAAATTTAGAGCTTTAGAGCCTTCACAAAGATTATTACGAGGATGAAGTCTCCAGGTATTTTCTAGGTCTTTGATGGTCATTTTGCACACCTACCTGTTCTGTGTTGCAGGGGGTCAGTGTCTCTTCACAGGTTGTTACTTCTTGTCTGGCTTATTTGAAGAGAACATGCTCAAATAAGCAAACCATTACTAACTTACTTGCTTTGAGAAGGTGTTTGGAAACTTGTTGTCTTCACTGGCTTCATACTTCTCTGGGGTGTCATTACATTACTGGATAAATGCTTGGGGGGAGCTCACACAGGGGTGATGTTATACCGAATGGAAAACTGCTGTGGGGTCTGTTTAAAAAAAACACCACAAACTCATCTGTTTAAAGTTAATTATCTGCTGAATGCCCATCATAGTCTGGTTATTAAGGGCATTCAGACCAGAATTGCAATCTCGATTGATTCACTGTTTTTCCTTTTGCAGGTCACAGTAAGCACCAACATGTTTTTATAATAATCATCTGCAATTAGTGAAGTGAATGGGGTTTTGAGTGTGACTTGGGCATTTATCTATTATAGTTGTCTATTTTCATGCACCTACTCATAGAGTTTAGTTACCGTGAAAGCAAGAAAAGATAATTAGTGCTATTTTCACTGATGGAAAGGAGAAATGACCTTAGTACAAAAAGGCCAAGTACATTTATCTGTGTGCATGTGTGGTGCTTTGTGACATTTTGAAGTTAAATTTCTATATAACTACTCTGTAAATTTTGTTGCTTGCCCTGAAGTTTCCTTGTGCTAAACTCACTTTTTTTTGATAACTATTTTGAAAGCAAATGCTGCAGGAAAGAGTTGTAGAAACTCTAGAAGCTAATTTTCTTTTGAAAATCCATTTCTAAAGGAAAGAGAAAAGTGGTATACATAAGGTGTCGATCATCTCTAACTCTGTATTGCTAGAAGACCAGTCAAACTCTGTTGCCCTTGAAGGCTATTATCAATAATTTTGCTTAGACAAAGTGTCTGAACTTATGGAGTAAGACATGCTCAACCTTAGTCATTTTGAATGAGTTTTGCAGCAGGGCTGCTCAGGGCAGGGGCTGTGGTAAGTCACTGATTCAAGACCTCTGCTGTACAAATGGGATTGTAGTTTCTGTCCTGCCCAGGTGATGACAGGGCATGTCCTCCTCACGTTGGGATAGGCTTCCGCTGGAGGAATTAATTTTCCACTTTTAGCCAGACACATGAGTGTTGCTCCTAGATGGATTTGAATAGCCTGAAGGGAAAAAGGAGGGAGTGGCTGGCAGTTTTCAGAGACTATTTGTGAAAGGAAAAAGCAGGGAAAGAAGACATCAAAGCCCTGATCTTGAAAAGTGATGAATGCTTCCTGTAAGACACTGACTACCTCTAATTTACTGGACTGTCTGCTTGGATAGTTACACACCCATTACAACTCTCTCTGAGTTTATGTTAATTAACATTGAAATTCTGTTTGTAAGATCCACAATAGTTGCAATATTTCACAGTTGCAAATAGGAATCTAATGCCCTGTAAGAAGCAGGACTGGATATATAGAATACAGGTCTAAAACCCACACCTCTATCTACCTCTGGGTGTTTAATAAAAACCTCTCCCAAAATAAGTAGCTCACAGCCTGTTCAGGGAATAGCACTCTCCTGTATGGCTGATGGACTCAGGGTTCTCCTGCAGGGCCAAGAGCAGCCTTGTTCCTATGGGCCCAAGCTACTTCTTTTCTGTTACTCTAATATACTGCCATTGCATATAAAAATGAAATAGGATTGAAAAGAATGTCTTTGACCTACCTGTATTCAGCATTTGCCAATACTTAGAGTGCATGGAGAATCAGCTGGAAGAAGGTTATAAGATCACGCCCCATGAAAAACCATAGAAAAACATATAAATACCAAGAAAAAAATATCGAACAGTGTTTTTGTGGGATTCTTTTTTTTTTTTCCTTTGCCAGGCTTGGATTGTTTCCATATAAAGTTATCAGGTTTGTAACCTGTGTGGAAGTGTCAAAACACTTTCTATTGCAAGCCTGTTTTATATAAAGCTGTTATATTTTCCACTAATAATGAGAAATTCTGCTTCTGCGAACAGGAGGATATGATTAGCTGACGTGAAAGATACAACGTAAGCAAACAAACACATGCAATCCTTCAGACTGGGCTTAGCATCAGTATTACTTAACACTGGCTGTGTGCAAATCACCTTTCATTTGCCCTTTTCTCACGTGCACATTTTCTTATTTTGTATATTAACTTACCTATTTTTCAAAGTTTCATGTTTTTTCATGTTTTCATTACCTCTGAGCTGTTTAAAGATTTCCTGAAGTTGCATGTGGGGTGGGAAAAAACCCACGTCACACTTTGGCTTCCACTGTTGTGTGGTGACACTGGCTGATGGTGGGGAGTTACTGCTGGACTCTGTCCCAGAGCGTGTTAACCACACGAACCCTGCATAGGGAAGCTGTATGTCTGTGTCCAGTGTAAAGACTTGAAGCCTCTACTGTTATCAGGTTCACAACTCTCTGCTACTTTAATCAATGTTAGGATTCCAGGAGACTGTCAAAGTGGCCGTTGCTCATTATAACATTTGATAGATGAATCATACTACATTCTGTAAACTGCAGTGCAATTCTATCAAATGGTCATATGCAACCACTATAGATTTTGATCCAACATTTTTTAAATCAACAAGAGCTTCTTGGCTGATTTTTCCCTGGATTCAGATTTTCTTCTTGTTATGAATGTTTGCTGTCTAAATCAAAAACTCATGAGCCATACAGAAACAGATCTTTGAAAGATTAAGTTTTCCAGGAAAATATTAATTCTTTGTTGCAGCACAGGAAATATTTCACATCTAAGATTTATTAGTGAGGGTGGAATTTTTTTCCAAATTGTATCATACTTGTCAAATTAAAGATAACTTTTTTTCAGAGGTATGTTAGATCAATTTGATCTGCTTATACTTCTACCTAAGCTCTTTATTCCATTGTAGAAAAGGCAAAAGATATAGGCTTAGTCTCTCATTTTGTTTTCAAATAATAACTCTTCCAACTGCCCTTGTGAAGATTTTGCTGAAGAATAAGGCTGCAATTCAGTAGTTGCATACTTCCTACATTTAACTTTTCCTTCTGCTAAATTATACTGCTGGCCTGTAGGCTGTTACCCTTACAGAGTTAAGGCCTCTGCTCCTGTAATCCCGCTGAAATCTCAGAAAAGGCTGGCTCCTTCTATGACTGCGTTGCCAGTACAGATGAACCTTCTTCTACATATCTCTCTGGATCTGGAGAAGGAGGAGGTAAGCTAAGAGAAAATGACAGGGTTTGCTACTGGGTTAGGTTGTCATTAGGACAATTAGCTGTAACATTATCAGGGCTCCAGCTCTGCAAATACAATCATGAAGGAAAACCCTGTTGAATCCATGTTACTACCTAAAAGACTAGCCAGGTATAAAATTCAAATTATAAGAAGGTCAGGGTGATTGTATGCCTTCTGTTTACATTTTACATTAACAAAGAGTGCCCACAGCCTGAAAACAGTGATGATTTTAAATAAATAAATATCTAAATGCCTATTTTTCTCTTTGTTGTTATTGAAGTATTCAAGAAGAAAAGAGTAAACTGGGAAAAATAATAATAATCCTTAGAACCCTTTACTCATCTTTATGAAATTAAAACGAGTTCCTGTACAGACAAGTGAGCAATCTCTATTATACACCAGAAGGTCACCATACAACATTTCTGGTACCACCAGATGACAGACGTGATAATGTCTGATGACAGACATTCTAATAATTAGCTTTTTTCTGTGTCTTTGCAAAACCATCTTTGTAGATTCATAGTATCTTTTCCTTGCTCTTCTCCTTTTTTGCTCATTAACATTTCAATCAACTGTACTTTTTATTGGAAACCAAACTGAGAATGTGGGGAATTCATATTTTAGTGTGTTTTTAATAGGAAAAGAATGTACTACAGATGACTGTGAGCTGTCTATTGCTTTTTGTAGTTGTTGTTGCTATAATTGAAGTTGCACAGTATGGTACAGAGATGTATGATTGTCTTCCTCTGAAGGGACTATGCTTTTTTATTGAGTCTAAGGTAATCAATCTTAGAAGGAAGATCAACACTGAACAGCATTGAGAAGTCAAGTAGAAGAAACATGAAAACTCATCTGTGGAAAGAGTAGGAAATTATAAAGCCAATGGTCAGGATTCTGAGATTCTAGGTGCAGCACATGGGTTTATTTAAAGAGAAAAATCACTACAGTCTGCTTTTCATATGTGGTAATTTTGATCCCTTTCTTCATGGTCTTTTTTTCTCCTGTAAGAGCCGTTCCTAGATTGACCCCTGGCAAAGCAGTTCTCTAACACTCTTAATGACACATATAGGAAGATCATGACTTCTTTATGGTGTCATCCAGTGCACATACATCCTTTTTGCCACAGGGCTCGGCCTTAAACTGTCATCTTCTGCTTCCAATACTCAGGCCACCTTGTAGATGAGTACAGCTCCATGGTCCGGTGTCTGCCCACATACCAAGTCAGAGACTTCTGCCACACATTCACCAGAGGGTTACAGCTCCTCCAGTTGCTTAAAGGCAAGCGCCAAAATACTGGAAGTTTCAATTTTGGTTGATTTCTTAGTTAGTAGGCTTCCAATAGTCTTTTTTTTTTTTCCTTCTTTTTTTTCCCTCTGCTCAAAATGAGTTGTGTTAAAGAGAAGGAGCTGAAGAAGAGACATGATGGGAGTAAGTACAAATAAATAAATAAGTGTAAATACATACTGTCTAATTAGAAGTTATTTCAATTCTCTTTTTCATGAAAACTCGAGCTGTTACAGTAATTTATTCAAATTGACTCAACAGGGGTCTTGGCAAGGTAGGTCAAGGTGGATTTTCTGGTAGAAAAAACTGTTCTGAAATCCTTAGTGGAACAAATCCCTCTGAAAATTAATTACAGTCCTTTCATATTCACATTAGACAACTGAAATACAATGGGGAAGGGACTATAGCACATTTATTAGAGATAGGTGGGCCATCTTAAAAAAAAATTAAAAAAATATTATTTAAAATAAGTCAGCAATTAAATCTACCAGTAAAGGCAAATGTAGGATCTTGATTTAATCAGTGAATGCAGTTATCATAACTGCATACATATAAGTTATGTAACATAGCATATGGACATTATGAAGGAGGCTGTAGAAACCCATTGTGTTAATGAAATGATTGCAGGACTGTTGGTTAACTTTAAAATACTAATAGGAATAGCCATTTTCCTTACCTTTCCTAAAAGGTGTCTGACTGAAGGGGTTAAGAATGTAGAAGATACTGTAAAATGCTAAAATGAATGTGTATCTCTCTTCCTATTTGGCTGTTCCAGAAAAGCTATAGAAAGAATATGATGAGTGGTATATAAAATAAAGTATAGGGTCCTTAAGGAGCATGTGGAATTAATTGCTACGGGAGGCTGTAAAGTGGTTATAAGGTGGTTGTATTTAAAAGAGGATTATTTTAGAAGCAATAACATTGAGCTAAATTGTATGAAGCAATGGAGCAACATTCTTCACAAGACCCCTGAGGCTGGCTCAGCATTTTCAGGTATGGCAGCAGAGCATTTCATTCCAATAGAGAGGAGCCAAAGTGCATGCAGAGGTGACACAACAAAAAATTAACCAAATGGCAGGGAAAAGCTAGGAAGAGTGGAGTAGGAAGAAAGCATAATAAAGCTACAGCTTGTCCAAATTCAGCTGGGCTTCTGTCCGTGTCTGTCTCTTCTCCTTCTGTTTTCTCCTTAGCTGACTCAGAACAGTAAAGGCACTTGGCCAATGGGAAATTAAGCCCAGGAGCTGAGGTGGAAGCCAGTCTGGCTGCATCTCGCAATGGTGACTCAGCTTTGGACTGGGAATATTTTACTGATACATTGCAATATTTTATAAATATTTTTGTGGTCATTTGCTGTTCTGAACTAGCTGGCTTTTTGCTGAAAATGAAGTGAAAATGGCCACTTACGGAATGGGGTGTGGGAGGGCAGCTTGAAGAAGGCATGTATGCAGGAGGAGGAAAATATACAGACACTAACAGAGAGGTGCATCTAGCAGAGTAAACTGCACTGCTAAAAGCCTTTCAGAACTTTTGGCTTCCTCTCCTCTGCAAAATGTTTTCCTGCACTTTTCCCATCAGGTTGCTGCTCCTTTTTGTCTTCCACCTCTTCCCTCTGTTCAGGCTTAGGGGATGTAAATTTCTCTTTTAACCCTTCTTCCCCATCGCAGCCCCACAGCTTCTTCTTAATAACCTGTTTGGTCACCCTCACCTTTCCCGGCTGGCTTCACATACTAAGCAAGTGTATGTGGGTGAAGTGAGAAGCAAAATTTATCCAGGGAAGGAACTGGACAAAATCTTAAATGGAAATCCAAGAACTTTGAATTTAGTAGGCAGGACCACAGAGATCCAGAGAAGATATTTGAAGCCTGGGGTGGTGTGGGTGAGGAAGTTACTAAATTCTAAGCAGACTTTCCACTGTCCTTTATTGCCAAAACAACTATAGTAATTGTATCTGTAAGCAGGCACATTTCCGAAAGTAAACTAAACTAAGAATTGCTGGCTAAAGAGTTGCAACATTTTCTATGTGGCTTATTTTAGCACAAGGTCAAGGGATAAAAATCTAATTACCAAATACACCAGCTAGAAGTATGCTAATTTGCTTTCATTAGGAAAAACAGTGTTGCAAATCTTTACTTTGCTGGATGTATGGACTTAGGGAAAGAAAACTTCAAAACACATCATTATGTTGTCAGTTATCTAAATCAACCCACCCATTTTTAACATTTGCCTACATCAAGGTTTGCTCAGGAATCTTGTTAAAAATATGACAGTAAGGTGGTATAATATATGTTACCAGTTAAACATCTATTTTTGGTAAATATTTATGAGATCATCTTAAGATTAATTTCTGTTTGAACAAAGTAAGTTTTACATTCTCACAAGGCTTATAAGGAAATTAGGAGGTAGCAGGTTAAAATTCATATGGAGAAAGTTGCATATGCCTTATTCCCACTTACAAAAACTAGAGCTATTTTAATGTTTTGGCATATGGAGTTATTGTAGCTCCCTGAAAAAAAAACAACACTCAGCCCTGTGTTAGATACCAGATCTCTCTTCCTATTACGTAATGCAGGGAAATATACATGCACAGTACAGTTATTTTAAATACAAAGTTTAGGAAGAATTATTGTAGCATATAAGGAAATGGAGAGTCTGAGAATTTTTATAAGTTTCAGAGTTCTGTGGAGGATGGAAGCACTCAATGTATTGTGAAGCTATTTGTAGCTGGAGGATCTGCAGGAACTGGAAGAGACAAAAAACAGTGAAAATGCAGACTGACAATGTAAAAGCATAGGCAAACTCTCTGTGATCTTCCGTAGCACTGATGTGTAAGGCTAATAACAGCAGCTTCACTCCACTCTTTTCCTGTCCTTAACTAAAAACAGATCCAGATGTTGCAAGAATGTCACCACAGGGAAGCAGGAAAAGGAAGGGTGAGCTAAACAGAAAGTGTTGGGGCTGGGAGTGTGGTGGGTCAAACTTCTGAGCTACATGGAGGAGGCAGTGAGCTGGGCCCAGGTGGGCTGGTGGAGCTTTGCTCTTGAAACACTCCTATGGCTTCTGTGTCTTTCCTTGAAACAGCCAATCTGTCCCCAAACGTGAAACAGTTCTGAAGGGTTTTAGTTTGCAAGGACAAGGGCTGCTGAAATCCCAAGGTGCCTTCATTTTAGGAAAGCTGCAGAGGTTTTCTAATACTGAGTAAGAAGTCAAAGCCAGGCTCTGAGAGAGCCTTGCTTGGGTGGGCATATGAGATACAGCTCTTTCTTAGAAGCTAGCCCTTACTAACACCAGTTCAGAGGGAACTGACTAACATCCAGCCAGATTCAGAAGGTTAGCATCTGTACCTTTGCCCCATTTCTGGTGTTTTCTGATGCATTAGGAAGTTTTTCAAGAACGGACACACCATGCAGTATGTAGCGTCTCCTAGGGGGCTGGTGGCCACTGGCATATACTGAGGGCAGTTAAACTCTTGTGTCAGGCTTATCTCCAGATATTGTGAACTACAGCCTAGAATTAATCTTGGTCCTTCAATACATACATTCCCCCTATTGCACTCAGCAACTCCAGGAATACCATCTTCATATCCAGCACAAAGCTTATCTTATGGGATTTACAACGTTCATACTGGTTCTAGACTGAAATGCTATAAGGACACGGCTGGCACCGTGGGGCCCCTTGCTGTTTCTGGTTCATATGAGCCATCACTATTTCATCTGCTCTGCAAATCTTAAGCACTACTGCATTTTAAATGCAGATGGTAAAATGAAAATCCTCTTTACTGAAGATGAGTTGATACTATAACACTTCCCATTGTCCCAAGATGTTTCATGCCAGAGGTGAATATCTTTACACATTTAGGGGGTGCTGACATATGGCAGGTTTCACTGTGTTGGGAACAGTGCCCTTGACACTGTGCAAGTGTTCACAAAAAGCAAGCAGAAGCTGAAACCTTCTATCACCCTTCCTGAGATTTTTCTTCTATAAGTTCTTAAAATCTGTGAGTACCTCCTGTGGTCCAGAAGTTGGATTATTTGCTAAATCCCATGATCCCTGTTAGTCCTCACTTAATTCTGCCACAATATGGGTTTGGATATAGTTGATTTAGACCATCAGTGTACTCCTTTGTAAGACAGTTGTACGACCTTTTGGTTAATACATTTTTGCCATATTTTGTTTTTTGTAAAAGGCTCTTTTTTATACAATCCATTTTCCTTACTGATAACAGTGGTTCTGTTCTTGGTTAGCCCATGGCTGATGTCAGTGGATTTTTGAGAGATCAGATATACAGAGAGATGAACAAGTAAAGACATTAATTCCAGCAAATTAAAAACACAACAGCAGTTGTAAAGCAACACACATCATGCAGTCTTGCATAAGAGACACTGGCTTTGGTTCTTCTTGTAGACTTTATAATTCACTATTTAAAAAGTCTTGTGGAAAGTATCTGTATTTTAACCACAACAGTCCAGTAGCTGAATTTGTGCAGAGGAATAAGTAAAGATTTTTCTCAAATGACATCAGCATTTATTATTGAAGTTATCATCTTCCACTCTGTTCTCATTCCACACTGACTCATGAAATTTTTCAGAGAAATACTGTATATTTAGCTTTTAGGTGTGCAAGTAGTATCAGTTTCATGAGTCTAAATGCAGACTCTTTTATTATATTTTTTTTCTTTCCTTAAGGTGAAGTCTCTTTTGTTTTCTCCTTCCTTATCAGGTTCTGTTAATCCACATTATCTTCTTTTTGTTTATTCTCTTTCCCCTTGTGCTTTTTCTTCTTTCTTTGGAAAAGGGTTTTTTTTTATTTGTTTTAATTTTATAGGATACTATGTTTCCTTCTTTTCTTTTGCTGTTTTCTTGACTATTTTCTTGCCCTCTGATCACTTCCCTTTATGTTGCATTTTTGTAACATAATCTTGGTGATTTCTCTATAAACTGGAGGTCTCTTTTAGGTATTGCCTTATCAGATACACAAGCTCTGCTGACATTTAAGCAGAACTTACTATGATCTGATTTGTATATTTCCTGCTTACCAAAAGTAATTTTTTGTATTTCATGAGAATTTGGGTCTACTGTACATGACTGTTCCTAGAAAACAGTAAAATGAAGGCCTCAGTTCTTACCCATTTGCTTCTGACATCATTTATACAGTACAAGAGGGAAGCTTTTATATTAAAAGGTGGCAATCACCTTTCGCTGTTGGCTTCTCAGGGAACTTGGTGTTGGGTAGTGTAGCACCATCTCTTCTGGCATGAATGCATTGGTACTGGCTCTGGAAAGCAACCACCAGTACTGCTAAATTGATAGAAGAGCCTCTGGCTTTCAGCTTGTGGCAGCAGACTCTATACATCTAATAAATTTTTCACCTGGCCACCCTGATTTGGAGGGATGTAGGATTTAAGAGCATGGATGTGGCCAGGCTGTGCTAGCTGAGCCAGGGGATGGCTTTGCATGCCTTCATTTTCTAAAAGAGATGGAGACTGTGAGTGAGCATCCCCACTGTCACAGCAGGCTGAAATCCATGTTGCAGAGGCTCCAAGTGCCTCTTGGATATACGTATAAGGAAAAATATCATGATTCTTTCCTGTAAGAACTAGCACTCACATGTGAAGGAGCTGACCTTTCTACAGTCAGGCTGACTCCCAGGAAGTGCATTTCAGAGCTCACTCCATTAGTAGGACTACAGCTATGGTTCTCACCTGTGCAGCTGCTCCCTGTGAATTTTCAATGCAAAAATAATCACACCCAGAATACTATGACTGCTCGTTTCAGCACGCACCTCACCAGTGATCCCTGAGTCTTCCTTCAGTTGGAACTCTTGAAGCATTACCTTGAAACCCTTCAAGATTGGGTTTTGTTCTTGTCTCTGTTGTCAGACTGCTGTGAATCATCATGCCTTCACCTTACCAGCATATATAATATCAGTAGGTTACGTGTGGAAGGGATCAAGTAGCAGATGATCAGATGGTAGCTTCCTTGGGCAGTTGTCTATTTCTCAGTGTTAGAAAGTCAAGTTATGTTATGAATACCAGGACCATAATAAGCTGAACAACAGAAGCATAAGGAAACCTAGCTAGGAAGGCAGGAGGAGTAAATTGAATATATCTTCTAATCCCCAGCTTCACACAGGCCTATTCCTTTCCTGCTTCTGTTACTTTCATACAATGTGCACAGGGAATTGTCAAGGAAGTGGGCTGTCACAGTCTAATGAAGGTGAATTCCATCTGAATCAAACATGTTCTTCATTAAAAATATGTTTCCAGAAAGTTTTTCTTCAAGAAACCTTCTAGCCTTACTTTCCTTTTCAAGACTTAACACAAACAAGCCACATATGTTTTGATTTATTTTTAATTTATTTGCATTCAAGAGAGGTAAACATTAATAAAACTGCTTATTTGCCTCACAGACCAAACCCCTCATTTAACAACAGAGAAGGACTAACTAATGTGAGTAGCTTAAGATATTTTTATATGACTATGCTTTGAACTATATGGACTTATTTTTAAAAAAAAACCAAACCTCTTCTATTCCCATGTCAGTTCAAGACTGGCCTTAACTTCTGTGATAGGAAGCATAAGATTTTTTTTGTTTTGTTGGCTTTCTGAGACATATTCAGTTTAAAGTCAGTGAATCACACCATTTGTTTTAAGTGATTTCTCATATAAAGTAAAACAACCATTATTGCCATTGTAAGTGGTCTTCATTGTTAAGTAGTCCCAGAGCTAGAACACTTTTTTTTAGCATCTAATGGTGAATTCAGAGAGTTCTTAGTTTAGAAAACTCCTTTGATTAATGGAAATCCATGAATAGAAACAAATGCACTCTTTTACTGATCTAAACCTGTAAAAAAAAAAAAAAGTGTCAGAATTTTATATTTGGGGTTAATCTGGCTGGAGGGAGATGGGATGTGTGACTTAAACAAGTCATTGAATACTGCCCAGAAGAAGGACATTGTGATGATTAATGCTGTTAATGATTCCCTTTGCTTGTCTATTACTTTGTCTTTATTGTTTTGACTTCTAGACCTTAGTGTCCTTCTGATTTGATCTGGATCAAAGTCCCTTTTGCTGCTTTCGGTTTATTTGCATTTTCAGGTGTATAATTAAATACAATATTGATCTTAGTGTGATTGCAAACCCAGCTGAAACAATGAGAATCCCATAGTAATAATTTATCATTAAATATCTCATAAAATACATTTTAAATGTTGTAACATGTCCCCTTATAGTCTAGTTAAACTCTAGAATTTTATGATAGATGTAGAGTAATTGCAGTTATTAATTAGGAGGAGTACTGTTACATTATCCAGGAGAGAACCTTGACAGTTGTACAAACTGAAGCAACAGATGTTTCGGTATGTGTTGGTTATGGATGAGATTTTTACAAATACAAAAGCTTTTATAGGTCTTATTATAAGCAAAAATGTGTCATATGTCCAATAACAGTTTGAGAATCATTGTCTAGCTAGTTATCTTTCTACTTCTTAGTGATCCAGCATGTGTTAGTATTTGTCTCTACCTGCCTCCATTTGGCAACACTCCTTCCTGAAGCCTTTACAACTTGTAGAGAGAGAGAAGTATCAGTGGTGTACCCACTTATGCTGTACTGTTCCTTAGGCTTCAGCTTATTCCAGGAATTTTAGAAAATTAGTATCATCATCAGCTGAAACAGTCTTTGCTTTTGACTTGCAAGAAATTCTCCTTTGCCAAATGGCAATCTCTATGCAAGCAGTGGAAGTAGTTCTCATGAAGCAGTCCTACCTGGTGCTCCACAGGAGCAGGAGGTTCTCAGTGTTTGGAACTGTGACATGTCAACAGTTTGCAACTACAGTAAATTATCTAGTAACTAAATATTTTTTTCTCCAGCCAAGATATAGCAGCTAAATTACACTTTTATATCCTATGGACTTTTTCAAGTCTTTCTTCTGGTGTGTATTTGGTCAGCCTTTAGAGCCTTTTTGCAAGGACCAAATGCTGCAGCAATTATTAGCTCTTGAAATATTAGAAAATATCAAGAAAAATTTTTAAAGCCAGACACAGAATGGAGTTAAACTAACAAGCAATAAAATGTGTAACAATAAAACATTTCATAAGCATATTAACAGCAAGTGGAAAATGAAGAAAACAATAGGCCCACTATTCAAGGGGACAAAAATGACAGCTGCAAAGAGGCAAAAATGTTGAATGCTCTTTTCCTTCAGTTGGATAACTTAATCTTCATTTGCATTCAAAGGGTAAGAATTCAAGCCAGAATAAAGAAAAACCACTGAGAGAGTACCTAGGTAAATTGGTTGCTTTGGGCCTAATGAAATCATAGTGAGGCTGCTTGAAACCATTTTACACGATGCAGAAGAGGAGTGTATGTCTATATCCAAATAGTCAGTGGAAAGAAACTGATATCTTGGTGGTGAGATTCATATGACTGTTTAAGACAATGACTTCAAGTTGTTACAAATTGTGTCCTAGGACCCACTGATTCAACTGAAACTACTCTGAAGTGGGTGCACGATTGCTTTAAAATATGTCCTTTAATAGGAGTTCTCAATTGCTTGTCTGAAAGGATGTATCAAGAGGATTTCAGTAAAGATCTATCCTGTGTCTGGTAAATTGTATAGTAGCTTCATTAGTGATGGGGATGATGGATATGAGAGAGGCTGGTTATTACATTGTCAGGGTGACTGTAATAGAAATAATTCCATACACAGAACAGAATTTGAACTGATCTCTATCAACTAGAGAGTGAGCCTGGGAAAACACGGGTAAAAGTCACTGAAGAATAGTGCAAAATACTTTACCAATATCAGGTGCTCAACTACACAAAGGTAAGTGCCACCAATATCCTACAGTTGTGAAAAAAACATAAAGAGACCAAACCCACAACAAGTAACACCTACTGTGTAAAGGGGACTGCAGTGTGTATGAAACAAGTGAAATGGTGCTTGTGATAAATTTAGCACTGATCTAACTTTACAGTTTTCCAGACTGAGATATCAAAGATGATAAAATTTCCTTGCTTCAGTGTGAGGAGCAGTCGATACCAGACTGATTTGGCAAAGCAATTTAGGCACCTCCATCCTGCAACATTCACCTCATGGGATGAAGAAAGTATTGTAAGGACTTTGGAAATACGGCAGCTGGTAGATGCTTGACACCTACTCATCCCATCCCCCTGTTTATAGTTATAAGGCCTAGGGGAGAAATAAAGCTTCAGGAAGCACTCTGCTGAACTACTGAATTCTCTGGAGGACAACAAGAAGCCTTGCCTTGACTTTGGGTGATTTACTTGTGGGTCTTCTTTTTCTCTGCTTCTTTGCCATTAGTCCCTGTATGAGAACACATTGGTGTCACATAAAAATGCAAGGTCTGGTTCCTGTCTTCTGTCCTGGGAGAAGGGGGGGAAACCTCTCCCTTCCCTCTATTATATGATGATTTCATCCACTGAAATTCCACTGAGCAATGGCATCAAAATGTAAATAATCTTTTAGCTCATTTTACTTTTATGTAGTCATCTGTTTACTTTCTAGGGTTGTGTGTTCCCTCTTAGAATCACCATTAATCTTAAAATTAGGATAATCTAGTTTGAAAACACAAGTATTTTTTCATTTAAATTTTTCTATCATCTTCCTAATTCCTAACTCTGAAATTAAACTGTTGAGTAATCAATAATCTTGTTCACTAGTAACATCTCTCTTTGCAATTTAATGGCCAGGTCCTACTATAGTGAAGGCAATGGTAAATTTTCTGTTCACTTCAGTAGGAATCATATTGAACCCTGGATTAAAGAAGTTCACCTGAGGCAGAGTTCATAGGGAGAAGTAGTTTGTCATTTTTAGACTGATAGGTGGTTGGAAAACCAGACGAACTTTGGGATGCAGAAGCTTTTATTTAGATCTGAAAAAGATCTGTCAAACTTCAAGTATAGGTTAGAAACTGCTGCTTGGTAATTTGCTTATGATTTTTTTTTATTAAACTTTTTAAGAAAAAAAGGGTGACAGGCATCAGAGAAAAGAGGGCTAGACTAGTAAATGTTACAGAGAAATGGAGATCAGGATTTATGCTTTTTCTGTGCTTTGTACTCAACAGAATGAATGCTAATTTAATTCTTCAGACTAGGTTTACAATTGCTTGGCACTACTATTGGAACAGGCTGCACAGGGAAGTGGTGGAGTCACCATCCCTGTTAAAAAAAATATGCCCCTGTGGCATTTCGAGCCATGGTTTAGTGGGCATGGTGGTGTTGGGTTGGAGGTTGGACTTGATGATCCTAGAGGTCTTTTCCAACATTAATAATTCTAGGACTCTATAGTTTTCATTTTTAGTTTTCTCATAACCACTGGCTAAGCAATACTGGGAGTTAATGTGTGGCTATGGGGTCAACCCTTTTTTGTTTGCTGTTGCAAGGACTGATGCGCTACCACTACCTTTCTGAAATAAGGAGACTTTTCTTTCAGAACACCCTTCCATTTAAAATTGCTAATAATTTCTCAGTGAAAAAAATCATATTGCCATCATTATTGTTTATGTTTATAAATTTCATAGTTATAAATCTTTACCATTCTTAGCACAGATAAACAGAACATTTCATCTGTTACTTTGTGGCTCTTACTGTGAGTAGTCTGACTTTCTAAATTACAATCTCAAAGGCTATTTGGGACAGAATCTGTTTTACACGACGGTCTGTTCAGTGTGTCACACCCTTTCTGGAGCATATGTAGTCCCCAAAATATGCCTTTCAGTTGCTGCATATGTTAAATACCTTACCTTACCCCAGTTGAAAATTTTACCCCTTCAATTCTTGCCTTTTTTTAAAATTGTTCAGATATGTTTGGAGATGTCTGTAACCACTCTGATATTTTTAAAAGATTTTCAGTGTTGCCTATATTAAGATTTCCTGAGAAGTGAAGATTGACTTGAATGAAGCAGCCATGTAATGGACAAGATCTTCCTATCTGGGTGAGTATTACACCAATGTGTATTTTAGTATCATTATTCATAACTTGCCAGAAGTGAAAAGTCTCCTGTGGTAAAGATAAAATCTTTCAGCTATTTAAAAAATGTGACTCACACTTCAACTCCTTTATGTGCATTAACCAAACATACTTGTTCATAGCTGGGAATCCAACGTGTATGGGGAGCATTTCTTGCCATGGAGATTGCTGATCCCATGGTCGACAGCTGTAACATGCACAGCACATTGGCTAGTAAAATAGCTGCAGACCAGTTAGTGACACACTTTCATTTATATATCACTAAAGGAATACCCAAGTAAGCAAACATAAAAGACTATTAAACAATGGTGCCTCAACTTAGCCAACAGAACCTGTCCCTCTGAGCAGTGCAAACCTGCCCTGGTTTTGAGATTTGCCACAAGATTTTTAACCAATATAAGAAGGGAGAAGAGTCCTTTGAGAAAGGAGATGCATTCCAGAAACCTTCAGCTCCACATATTGCTGAATCCAATAAATAAGTTTACTGAGCAATGCACCAAAATGGGAAAGTTCCCCACACCAACCCTGGTGGTGTCACAAGCATGGACATCTCAGGGAGGATCTAAGAATGAGCTGACAAATCCCAGCACAGAAGAGGAGAGAGAAATGAGCAGTGGAGTGTGGAAGTTCAGGGAATCAGCACAGCACCCACACAGTGAGCATTTTGAGGCACTTTGCCATGCAACATAGCTGTGTTTCGGGTGCAGGTTGTGAGATATGAAAGGAGCCCAGTGGAGGTGCTAGGGAAGGGAAAGACAAGTGTGGGTCAGGCTGCTGGCCAGAGCTGCTTTACATGAAGACAGGGATTCAAGTGAACAAGACATCATGTCTACAAGCAGGACATGGGTGATTTCCCTAGTAAAAATTGTTTTTGCTGGTCTGTAGTTCAGTTTAAAAATGAGGCCCATGTCAAGAACGTAAGATGTTTTAAGGAACAGGAAAAAGACATCTGGCCTCACATGCATGCATTTTTTTTAGTATATCTTAAGTCTACTTCTCTGCTTTTTCACTGTGCTTCTTAATCCTTTCCTTCTCTATGAAAATAAAAGAGAGAAAGGAAAAAAGAAAGGAAACAAATCTGCAGAAGTATCCCTTAAACTAATTTCTGTGCATTCCTGCAGTCTCCTTTCCTGCTAAATTATTCCATATGTTTATTAACCTTTACATAAAATTGTTCTGCCTGACTTCTTAGTTTCCTCTTTATTTGCAATTATTTGTCATTTTTGTTTAATACGTAATCAGCTTTGAAACCATATATCAATTTTACCCATACTTATATTTGAGTTATATATATAAAATATGTATACAAACTTTATACATATACATACATGAAAATATTTCCAGTTGGCCTGGTTTTTGTTGTAAAGGGACAATACATTTAACAGTTTTACCTTTTTATTGTCAGCTAGGTTAATGAAAGCAGCTATTGCTTTCTTAATTTTGGCAGTTACATGGGAAAATAATTGCCATTATTAACAGAATACACAGTATGAATATTTGATGCAAGCATGATGTGCAAACAATATACAGGTGATGATTCAAGAAAAATAAAAACCAGAAGTAAATCTGAGAGATTCATGCAGAAAAGCTAGATTTTGAAATAGCAAATGTCAGGTTTCAAGGCAAGACTAAAAAAAGCAAAGCCATCTCATTCCCTCCAAAGCTGGAAATTAAAATTTTCCAAACATTTTAATTTAAGGCATAATTTATGTTATGAAATAAATCACTGTATCATTGTTGGCCAAAGCAGTTTCCTCTCTAGCATACATATTGCTATGCTGAACCTCACAGAATACCAACTCAGAGGCTTTTGGTGAGAGCACTTCACTGTAGCCCTGCCAGCATGGGTACAGTGGTAGGGTTCTCACTCTGTAAATTACTTCTGCTTGACAGTAGTCATGGATTTGTGAAACAAGATAGCAACTGGCAAACCAGGCACAGGCACAAATGGCTCTAAGAGAGGCCTTCTTGACATTAGCCATTTTGCTGATGGACAAGAATTATTTTCAGGGTTCCCCACAGTTAACTCATAAGTGTATATAGAAGGAGCTTGCCAATGTCCTGCACCAAAATTCTTCGGACAGGTTTATATTCAGCTTGTACCAGCTGATGAGGTGAATGCATTGGAATGTTATACCTAGTGATTTATGAAGAAAATGAGTCTGTAATCTTTCCTCTAGGTTAGAGCCACCTGGCAACTATTTATGTAGTGATCTGCCCAGAGCTGAGTCAGAAATGCTTACCCACTGAAAGCATTTCAGCCGTACAAAAAACAAAACAAAACATAGCAGATTCTTCATCTTTTTGAAGCAGAAATGCTGTATTTGAGTGGTAGATTCTTTACATCTTGTGATATTTTTACTACCCCTACCCATCATTACATCACACACATTTTTTGTTTAACTGGGTTTTGTTTGCTTGTTTATCTTGGTGTGTATAAGAAGGTGTGTTGTATATACAAGATCTGAATTCTCCTCTGGAAAAATCTTTCCAATGACTGCAAGGGGAGCCTAGCATAATTATACTTTCACCTTAAGAGAGCCTGAAGTCAGGGAAGCTGAATCTAACATACTGAGGCTGTTTGTGAAGGCTAAATCCACAAAAAACATGCCTACATTAGTGAACTAAAATGAACCAGGATATGGGTCCATGCCCTGGCACCCACTTGTCTGTACTGTTTACCTTTTAGCATCATCCCTGGTGTAGTTTGAGCCATAGCCAGTTAGCAGTCCCAGCCAGTGCCTGAGCACAGCTTAGGGTCTAGCACATGCCAATAGGCAATCTGAACACTGTCTCCCTGGTTTTGGATGAAAGTGATGGTGGGGAACAGACAAGACAATATAACTGTATGGATATGAGCGATGACATGCCTTACCTCATAGCTGCAGAACAGTTTCTGGCCCATTGAGTTTGTTAAGGTAGATGTAGCCAAAAGGACTTAAGTGTTGCAACCCTTAATTATAAGTGCTCTATCACGGAGTGGAAAACAGCAAGACTCTGTCTTCAAAGCAGACGGAGTGTTAGCAAAGACAATGATCAAAGAACTCCTAGAGTTATACAGCAAGACATGCTAAGGAGCAGAGTAAGACTTGGACTAGATCTCCAGAAGTAATTATATGTGTATTTTCAATTGGGATTTTCAGCTATGATCTCTCTTGCTGAGATAGGCCCCTTAGGATAGATCTTTTGCTATAAAGGGTCATGCTGAATACTTTCAAACAACAATTCAACTCAAAATAGCAGATGAACCAGGAAGACGCCTGAGAATTCAAGTTAGTCTCTCAGTCCTTAATTAAGACTCATTTATACAGAATGCACAAGTTTGGACTGAACTAGACGCAGAACAAGTTGATGTTGTAACTTGTGAATTAGAAAAATCACTAGGTACACAGAAAAGGCAAATTTCAGTTCCTTGAAAATGCAACAATACAAAGGGTCAAAAGATCTGTCACACTGGAAAAAATCATGGTTTTCTTCAAGCTTTTTTTTCTGAGAAAATAATCTATCCTACCTAAACCAGACCATGTTAAGTCTTAGCCTAAATGTAAGCTGACCTGTGCAGTGGAGTGTGCTTAGACCCTGTGCTGTGACACATTGAGACTGAATATGTAGTAGAAGAGCAGCAGGGCTCCTTCCCTGCTTCATACTATGGTGAGTTTTCCTCCATGGGGAATGGAGGAGATAACTTAGGTGCTTGTCCGGGGGTTGGCCCAGCACAGAAGTGGAAATCTCCTCAGACACATTTGTAGTTGAAAACCTAGAGTGAATTACGCTGAGAGAGCCTTTTATGTTGGACTTCACTCTTGTTTCATAAGTAATACATTGCATTTCTGTGATTGTCCTTTGAGATAGGTGCTTTTTAAAGCAGAGACCACTTTTAGGCCTATTATTTTCCCCATACAAGATGTCTGTAAGATGATCACATTTATTTCTAATGTTAGTGCTTCGTCCAGCATTGAGTTAGCTCATGCCTGTACCTTCCTCTTTAGCACTCTGAGTATTTCCAGCTGGTGACACCAAATAGCCGCCATTTCCTCATGTGGAACACTTATCAGTTGTTTTACCCCCTCCTCTTTTCCTTTTTATTTTTGCTGCTGGAAGGATGTGGGTGATGATTTATAGAGCATGTCCAATTGGATCTGTTTGTCTGTGCTGGCCAGCTTCATGCACACTGAGGTCAGTGCTGTATTTGTAGGTAACCATCCAAAAAAAACACCTCACAGCAGGCAAAAATGCTAACTAAGTAAAACAAACTCAGGAATGTGATCATCTGTTTAGCAAAGTTTTCAGCAGTCTTTTCCATTACACTAAGCTTTCAGTCCGGTTCTACAAACTCAGAAGTGAACATGGCACTGAAATAACCTCAGACATCTTCAGGTGTGTAGATGACTTGATTTGTTGAAGACTGGTTGGTTGGTTGGAGGAACAAGGAAAGATCCTTTTAAAAGACAGGATTAGCAATATTAGCAATTTTAGTCCAAAATGCCTGAAGACGAAAAAAGGGGAAAAAAAGATTGTTAGTTAGAAGTTATGAGGTTTATTCAAATTATAAAAGGCAAAACTATGATCACAGAACAAAGTAATGTCCTGTTGTCCCGTTGTTAACTGCATAGTGGGCTCCATTACCTACTTCTGATGTGATCCCCCAAGAGAAATTCTGCTGACATCAAGGGGAATTTTGTCTCATCCACAGAGCTGCAAGCTGACCCGTCTTGTGTTTTCTGCAGTTGTAAGGTCAGAAGTATCTTTCATCGTGATTAAGTGCATAGCAAATGCAAGAATCCCCACTTTTGCATGAGGGCAAAATGTAGTCACAACCCCTCTGCCAGCAAGCGTGCAGAGAGGCTGCAGCTTGGGACAGCACTGGGGGTGGAAGGGGAAAGAGCTGAATTCATAGTCACTGTTTTCTTGGTGAAGCAGGCTGGGCAAGGCAGAGGAGCAGGCTGTGTTTTTCTAATGAGTGGTTTCCTTGAATGGGTATAGAAAAGAGCACATGGGAGGATAATTATGTGGAAGCATGTGATGCACTAGACTTTCATGGCAGCAGACCTGCTGCTGAATCCTCACAGCATGGAGTTACTGGGCCACGTGGCAAAAAGACTGACAAAGATGACAGGTAAACTGAAACAGATACATACCCCTCCGAATATCAGGTGGCATATGCTGTGCTCTTTACAAATTACACACACCAACCCCCACTGGCCTGGCCAGGCCTCCAGCCCCTCTTTGAGGTACGAAGTCACACTGTGCCCATCTGGCAAAGCCTGGGGCTGAGCCCGGCAGCTTGCTGCTGCAGTGGCTGCGCTTGTGTTTGCCTTTGCGTAATTGGTTTGTATCTGATTTCAGCTCATATGGAAGGGTAGAGGGATAGCAAATTACTTGCAAGTGGTTCGCAGACTCTGTGAATGCTTTTTTTTTGTCCAGCTCTACTACCCAGCTGAAGATTTATCACTGCAAAAACAGAGAGCTTGCTTTTTTTTTTTTTGTAGAAAACTACAGCTGCGTATATTCCTCACTGTCATCTCCACCCCCAACTCTGATTTTATACTCACTTTCAACCCTCGCTTTCCCCAGCACACTTTCTTGAGAGACAGGAAAGGCAAACATGTTTTATAGAAGCTCCACTGTTTTTGTGCAATGAAAAAGTTTTGACAGATGAATCCATACCGGAGAGGCCACATACCACCACCTCCAACTCAGCAGCCCTCATTTGCAGTAGTCTAATTCTTTAAATCCTTACACAGGCAAACACCCTCCTAATTTGGAGACAAAACCACTTCAGATAATTCAGAGGAACCTGATCTGATTTGTTAATACTGTGCTTGTTTTTTATGAACATTCAGGGAAAGTGAATCTATCAGGTCTACCTCTGCAGCTATGTCAACATTATTTAGGTCCTGGCTATCACAGAGGTAAACTAATCTGACACAAGCCAAAGAAGTGAGCTTTACTTTAAAGGAGACTGCAGACCTACATTATTATACGAGGAAAAGCAGGAAATTGGTAGCTACTGTCAAAGTCATCACACTTTTCTGCATTAGCGAGCTGTTACACAACAAGGAGTCTTATTGCTCCTAAATGTGTCTGCATCCCAGATTCAGGGGGGTTACATCCGACTTTCAGGCTTTTCATGCCATCGGTTCTGAGGTAGGTGGTGGGCATTTGCTAATGAACGTGTGGCTTTATAAAAGTGTTTCCATAATTCAATCAATTCTTTTTAAACTTCATTATTTTTGCCCATAGAACTGTAGGTGCTATTGTGCTCCATGAGCCAAGTCTGTTACCACAAGATAAGAAAGACACAGATCAAATTTGCATTTTTACATGTGCAAATGAGATGTCCCCAGCTTCCCCTCCCCCTCACTTTATAATGCTTGTTCTTGCTTTTCCAATTTTTTTTTTTTTTTTCCTGAAATACTTGCCAGGTGGTAAAAAAACTTGCTTTTCTCTGTAAACACCATGAAATATAACACAATGCACTGCATTCTTTTCAATGATATATTGATTTCTATGTGTTTATAAAAATAGTCTTGAGGCCAGAAAAAGCATCTACATGGTGGTGATTTTCTCCAGATTTATTGCATACATTATACTTTTTTCTACTTCAGTGGGCTTCTATCTCTGTGTTGAGCAGTGCGAGTGCCTATAGCACAAAACCCCTCCTTCTTTTGCACAGATGCACGTACATATGAAACCGAAAACCTGCTTTTCATTAGCATAGTGAGCACAATGGAGGCAAGAGTGGAAGCAAGGGGAGAATTTGAGATTTATGGCATCAGACATCTCATGTGAGTGAATGTTCATGCCTTAATGTAACTAGTTGCAGATAGAGGATAAGCCTAGCACTGAAAAGAAAAGCTGCTGTTCCATATTGTGAATATACACACTTACACTGAATTCTTTTTTGGGTAGCATCTTACTTCAATCTAATTTGCTACTTACGATATGAATCCCAAAGCACATTGAATCATTCACACTGGATGCAGATGTGCACACACTAAACACACATATGGAAAGGTAAAACTTCTGATACAGATGAGAGGAGCTTTGTCAGCATAATGGCTGCAGAGTTAAGGACTCCAGGCTAATGCACAACACATACAGAAAGCCCTGCATACATCTTACTCTCTTTATAAAAACTGTGTATGATAATTTGTCTTCACACAAAGAAAATGCATTTTAAACCATATTTTTTTTTCAATTTTATTTTAATTTTAGATATCAACTAATAACAGCGCAGTATATATAACAGGAAGAAAAAAATTAGTATTCAAAAAGGAATATCATTAACAAAACAGTTTTTTTCACGTTCAGCTACAGAATAATTTAGAAAATCTCTGATTTCCTGCTGAGAAATTGGACCAAGATTCAGTTCAGATATCTGAGTACATCACCAGGAGCCACTAATTCTTGAGGGCTCTTTTCTTGTGCTGACTTTCCCTGGAACTGTGACCAGGTTGTTTCTCCTCTTTGTTCATACATGATTTTTATAATACAGTGGATTGCATCCACATGTTGTGAACATCCATGCATTATAGGTATTAAGAAATCAGATCTAGGATGCATGCAAATGGGTCCAAGCTGATGAAATTCAATGCAGTTCATTTAGGATTCAGTGGCATATCCATCATATTTAAGTTGTTCTCAATACTGGCAAAGCAGCTTTGAATATATATATTGTTAAATATGATTCTCAGATGAAGCTTACAGGTCAGCCAATGTCCATTCTTAGTGAATCAAATTAATCACTTGAGTAAATGCTATAGTTGCATTAGTTATACGAGCAGTTAATTTAGTTTAATAATTTTCAATTAATGAAATTATTGTGTGCATTTCAAAACTGAATAAAGATTTAGAAAACATGGAGAATATTCATGTTTTTCCTCCCAAAAGTTAGTGCTACAAAGCTGAACTGTTGAGGGTTTAATAAGTACATGAAGAATTGTCTGCTGGACTCTTTCAAAGTTTTGCCACTATAGTATTGTCCCGCTGAGGCTCCTTAACCACATTGCTTTCTGTCTGTAGCAGCCAGACCTCTCACAGAGAAGCATGAAGCAAAAGCTAGTCTGTGTTGTGAAGAAAACAAGTATGGGTTTGGCATATTAATAGAACGGTGTAACATTTTTAGAAAATAGCAAATTCAGCCAAAATTTGATTGCTCCCTGGGAATGTGAGTCAAGCTTTCAACATGGCTCTGGCGCGCTGGAGCTGGGCTGGCTAACTACCAAGACAAGTGTCAGCTCATGGAAATGGTGGGAGCTCAGGTCATCTCCATCCCTGGCTGTGGTTTGGAGCATCTTCTAAACAACCACATGCTACAGCAATAATTTCTTCCCATGGAACATTTTGGTTTCTTACAGAAAGGGTCTCCCAGACAAATTAAAAATACCATGAGAATGTACTAACCAGAAGAACTGAAATTCTGCCCTCTCCATGTGGGCTGCTTGGATGCCAGTCCATACACTTGTGAGCTTACAGTAAGTATAATGGCACCAGGGGAGGAGTCCAAGAATGTCCTGCTACTACTGCCCAGTCTTCACTAGCCCAGGGAACAGAGCACAGTCTCAGTGGTGGGAGATGGATATTCAAATTGCTCTAGAAGCCAATGGAAAAGTTTAGCCTGAAGCTTTTGTACCCTGAAGTTAATACGGGGA
Source organism: Hemiprocne comata (assembly GCA_020745705.1). NCBI lineage: Eukaryota > Metazoa > Chordata > Aves > Apodiformes > Apodidae > Hemiprocne > Hemiprocne comata. The sequence continues at coordinate 90,719,504 of CM036588.1, forward strand.
AGCAGTCTGTTTTCTGCTCCCTGTTTTCTGTGTAGTTTTATGAGTTTAGACTATTTCTTTTGCTTTTCTGAAGCAAACTTGATCCTTCCTGCTTGGGGAGTCTGGAACATTTTTCTTGAATGCAGTTGTAGGGGGAAGGGGGAGTTAAGAGAGCAACAGTTGATTTGCTCTGATTTCCCTCCCCCCATTCAACAGCCATAGTGAAAAATCAATTATTTACACAGTACAGAAGGTTAGTGACCCTGCCACACATACACGGCAGGAGGAGAACCAGTGCAGAATACGGTGCAACCCCGTATTAGTTTTTGTTATTTAACAAGCACCTCCTGAATCTGGGACACAGAAATTGGGTCTTTATAAGAAAAGTATGCTACACAGGTTGTCTTTTTTTCACAATTGGTCCTTGAATGAAAACCGAAGTAGAAGTGTAATATATTATTATTTCTATAATAATATTTATGTACCAGGTTCATGTTAAGGTATCTTTCTTCACCTTATCTGCTCAGCTTATCTTTGTAAGTAGGAATCAACTAGCATTACAAGCCTGGCAATCAGATTGGCAATAAGAGATTACTGTTAACATAGAAAAAAATATAATGTTCTCTTTCTGGTCCTCTTTATAGTTTTTATTTTAGCTCATGTATATAACTATAAAAAAAAGATATTCAAAAGACTTGGAGCAAAGACAGAAGGGAAAAGGAATGCCAGGAAGGAATTTGTCCGGTCGTGATTTCATGTGGTTTTGCAACAGACACATTTTGTCAGAGAAAGAAGTAAGTTAAATGAAAACTAACCACATTCTAGATATGACTACGTGGAGGAGATTTTTGTAAGGAGAAAAAAAAAATCTGATTAATTTATACAAAACTAAAACATCTGAAAGATGGGGTCATCTTGAAGCACATCCTCACGGAGAGGGTGATTAGACATTGGAATAGACTTCCCAGGGAAGTGGTGGAGGCACCGTCCCTGGATGTGTTCAAGGCAAGGCTGGATGTGGCACTTAGTGCCATGGTCTAGATGGTGTGGTGGTGTTGGTCATAGGCTGGACTTGATGATCTTAAAGGTCTTTTCCAGCCTTGGTGATTCTGTGATTCTGTGATTTCTATTTCTTCTTTTTAATGAAAATATGTCATTTTACAGTTCACAATAATATTCTATTTTTATCTAGTTGTATCAGTCACGATCAGAAACTGATGATGGAGTTGAATAATCCCTCATTTCTTTTGTTTAAAAGGCCTCATTTTTATTATAAATAATATTTAGAATGACTCTTTGCCCTCAGACATGGCAAGAATGAAACAACTCAATGCATTTTCTGTAAACAAATATCTAAACCTTTTCTAACTGGCAGTTCCCTCAAATCCCAACATAGATGCTCTTCAGCATCATATCATAGACATATTCTAGATTCCCTCTGGTCTTCTTGACTTCCCCTGGTCATTCTGCTATACGATATATAACTGGACTCAACTCAGTCCCACTGTTTGTCCACTCAGTGTTAAATCTGTTGGATAAGATAGCCTGTTCTTACCTGCATTTAGTCCTTGGAAAGTAGTTTTTTATTATTTCAGCTGTCACTTAATAAAAGAACAGCTAGTTATTCCATCATGTAGCCTGAGCAGTGGTTTATAGCCCAGGCCCAACCATAACATGAATAATCTTCTACTATATAATCAAGGAAAGATACCCTTTATTTATATTGTATGGTTAGAGACACCTAACTGGCACATAAAATTAAGCATCTATTAAAGTAATCTTTTAAATTAATACCTATTATTATTATAATGAGGCTTGTTGCATCTCTTTGGCTATTTCTAATCTGCCAAAGTTTAAGCAAAGTCAAACAAATATGCTCCTTTTTAATCTATAATTTTTCCAGGGGCCTTCCAAGGCCTCTTTCTACTGATAATACAAGACACTAAAGCAGACTCTTCAGAAGGATTGCTTCACACAATACTTGAATCTGAGGTGTAAGCCAGAGGTCTGGTTTGGACATCTTGACTAAATATGGGATTTCAGAGTCTTTTTTAAACTTGAACCACAGGCTGACTGTAAACAGTATTGAAAATTATCTCTTAAGTTTAAAATATGATCTTACAACATGATTTGGTTATTCTGAACACAGATTCCCACTTTGAAAAATGAAACCCTGGCATTTGTAATTTGATACATTTAGTTCTATGGTAGCTGTAACTGTAAATTAAAAAAGGATATTGAGCTTTCAGATCTTAGACTTTATTAATATGATGTTGCAGATAATGAGCTCTGCCAGATTAGTACTAGCTCCCTATGTTTCGCTGCTGAAGTGCAAGAAATATGTCTCATGATTTACATCAAAATAATAAAGTAATTACCATCTTTAGATATGACATCTAAAACCGATGTAGAAGTAAGGCAGGATGTGTAGTGGGAGAGGCCAGACTCCTGTTTTCTAATGATGTAGATTTTTTATTTTCCCCAATATGAAAATATTTCTGATGGATAGGGAAAAGAAGCACAAAAAGGATTTAAAGAGTGTAAAAGAGAATAGGGCAGAAAATTGGAAAGTCAGGATAGCCACGATGATTGAGAGATTACTGCTTTGCTCAGACAGCATTGGGCATGGCTTAGTCCTTTTGGGAGCCATGTCCTCAAGGTTCTTGGCCAAATTTACTGGCAGGCTGCTGCTTCTCCTCTCATAAGCAGCAAAGTACACAACGTATCACAGTAAAGTGCTCTTGATTATATTTCTTGTATAGTGTAGTATCTTACAGACAGCTGTGGTGGGCCTTGAAGTTCCCACACACACTTCTGGCAGGCACTGGTGTACAGTTGAAGATGTGGCTCAACAATTGTGGAGGCTGTTTTGGCTGCATGAGGCCATACGTGCTGTGGCAGTAGGAGTAAAGACAGCTTATGTGCACTCTTGCACCACCAATGTCAGTGATGGCAGGAGGACAGCTCAGGTCACCTCTCAAGACATGCATGTTACCTGTGAGTATGCCCGAGTCTGTCACAGTGTCATCTTCAGTACCCTAAAAGTAGTGACCCAATGCTGAGGAAAATGTGAGCTCACCAGTGGTCACTTGTAGTATGTGTCAAAACGAAATAGGTCTAGGATGAATGAAGATGGTCTGTGGGAACCCATTTTTGTTCTCAGAGGTGGCTGGTGATGATACCAATTGGCACCAGTGGAGCCAGCTCTTTCCGCCTAGCCTTTTCCAGACTACTAATTTCACAACCAGGCATGAATGCTGCAGAAAAATTGAAGTGGATGCTGAAAGACAGTGCAGTGGCAGGTCACAGGACAGGTAAGGGGTACAAGCCGGGCCCTACTGTGCCACTGCAAGGTCTTGCAGGCTGCCTGTTATTGCCACGAGATCCCTATTCAGCGCACACTGTGGGTATGTCCAGGGTGGTCTTCGGGAGCAGCCAGAGAGATCAGCATGTAAGTGGCCTTTATGCTATTCACAGGAAAGTTCCATTGACATTTACTTTTCCTGAATAGCCTCAAAAGCTACTTATTTTTGACAGGGTTGACTGGTTTGACACCTCTGTCAAGCCTAAGGTCACCTGTAAATCCAGCAAGTAGGTTCCTTTTTCCTAGTTCCCCTCAGGAGCTCCATTTGGTAGAACTCCTTAATCATTCTTCCATGAGTTTTGTGTTTAGGAGTACTCTCATTTTCCCTTGTGTGTACATTTTTTTTTACAGTATTAGTCTTTTGATTAATCATTCAAGGTAGACAGCTTCAGTGTGGGGAGGAGAGCTTTTGTCCTCACCAGAAGACCCCAGATTTTTATGAGTTCGGTTCTAACTCAGAGGGGAGAGGTTTGACACTTCTCAGGCAGAGGGCAGAACTGGGTGAAGGTTTCCTACATTTTGAGAGTGTGCTCAGCACTGTATAAGGTGGTAGATCCCTCTCTGAAAGAAAAATGCAAGCCCCACATTTCATTGGAAATAGTCAGCTGTACAAAAGGTAGAATGAACTCTGAGAGAAAAGGAATATTTTCTCTGCTGAGAGGATAAGACAAATTCTAATGCTTAAGTTTTGGCTTTGTGAAACCAAACTTAATTTTGGCTTAACTATGATTATGTTTTGGCTGTGAGGTGCCTGGTTTTTCTCAAGCATTTCCTAGGAACCAAGGCTTTCACACAGGACTGCAGATGTTTCCGTTGGAGTTGTTATTTATCAGCTGAGCGCTATGGCTCTTCAGATCCTTTTTTGATCTGGATCTTAGTTTGTCTCATGTTCATGAAACCTGAATTCACTGACTGATACAGCAATTTCCATTTAATCATTTACAAGGTATTTTGGGTCTCCTGATATTTTCTTCAGCTGAGAACAGAAAATAACTGTTACTGTAATGGGGTGATACATATACTAACTGTTGATAGATGTTGACTTTAATAGCAGTGATAAGCTAGATTGTAAATTAATGTTCTCTGTTGAACAAGGAACTGAGGTCCTGAAACAGATTAGGAAGGAGCTTTTGCTAAGTCACAGGCTGCTCTAAATGAGACACTTGTCAGAAATCATTTGTGCAGCCTGATTTGATGGGGCATCAGCAGGGGCCTCATGAAAATCTGGCTCCTGTAGTAGTGATTGTATTACACTGTCCACAGCCATAAATGAGGACACCTTAAGTACATTTGCATATCTCCATCATGTATATAAGATAATATTGCCAAATTTCATTACTTTATTCTAAGTCTTGTGGTGTTTGGTAGTAGGGCTTCCACTTGGGCTCTACATGAGAATCTCACACTGCATATTTATAGAAAAATAAGTGTGTTTACCAAAGCTGAAGAAAAAAGCTGGAAAAAAGCATGCTCTAGGTGACCAAATGCTACAAGGTGATAAACCATGAAAGAGAAGAAATACTTTTTAAACCAGTTTCAGAAATTTTGGAGAACAAATTAATAACATTACAACATTGAGATATAATGTTACAAGTAAAAACTGCTGGGTGTGTACATATTTTACTCTTTTGATTTTTCATTTGTACCTACAGTAAATATATACAGAGTTTGAACTGTACATTCAATTTCACATAAGAGCAAGAAATCCACAAGGAGCTCTTCACAAAGAGCTGGTTTACATCCTGTCTTATAGAATGAGGTTTCTATCAGTTGCCTCCATGGAAATAGATTTGGTGTGCAATGAATTATTTCCCACATTCTACCTTTATTTAGCCCTATTGATTTTAGGTTCACTTACTGTTATACGGTCCTTGCAGTATGGCATATTTTCCTTTGCAACTAAAAAACGTACTTTTCTCACATGTATTTTTTCCTATTCCATAGTTACACTTTGAGAAAAACAATTTTAAAGCTATTAAAACTATGCAGAAATTATTTACAATGGCGGCTTGTTTGCAAATTGCTTACTGTAGCTAGTAAAACAGGACCCACTGTTGTGATAGAGCACAAAAAGACATAGAATCACAGAACCATTTAGGTAGGAAAAGACTTTTAAGATCATCAAGTCCAGCCCTAAACCTAGCACTTCCAAGTCCACCACTAAACCATGACCCTAAGCATCGTATCAGCTTTAACTACTGAACTGGGAGGGAACTGAGTGCCATTGGTTGTTGTCCCCACAGCTGAAGTTAAGGCTCTCAGCTGACTGGAGACATCTTGGTCAGGCAGCATATACTGAACTGAAATAGCTCATTCTGGCATAAAACCGGAATTTGCGGCTACTCAGGGAGTTAATACAGCCTTGTACCAATTACAGACACTAGACCTCTTTTGAGGAGGGCAGCTATACCTCCCTCTTCAGTTCCTCTGTAGTAGTTCCACTCAGTCCCTCTCTTCAGTAGCCTGCTTCTTGCCAAGGTTGGCGTCATACCTCATTATTTGGAGCACTGCATGTTCATGTAAGGAGCCAGGTTTTCTGCTGCTTTCCATCTTGTGGGCTTGCTTACACCAGTGCAGAGTGGATAAGGAATAATCCTATTTATTTTTCAACAGCATTTAAAATTCTGCAGTAGTATAAATGAACACACAAGAATGAGGGCAATGGCAAAACCAGACTGTATTCTTTCAATGTGTTCTTTCAATAAGCATGTGCACAGATAGTAGTTTGACTGGACATTATTAATATTTTTTATTTCTTTTTTGGTAAGCCCTTTCATTAACAGTAAAATATCATGAGCAGTTCCTTGAGGCATTCAGGGTTTACCAAATCTCCTTTGAAAAATGGCAAAGTAGTTTTGAACTTTAGAGATACAATTAGCTTCACAGATCAGTCATAAGGCTGATTTACACATGCACTGAGGACAGATAGCTCCTGTAAGCTGTAACTGGAGCCATAGATTCTTAGTCTGAAAAGTCAGTCCCTCAGCTTCTGTATTTTGAATATCTAAAAGGTTAAGATCCCAATTAAAGTATTAACATAATGTTTAGGAGAATGTATCAACCAAGTAAGAGGGAGAAACAAAGATACTTCCTCACACAAGACAAAATGTAAATCTAGATATTACACTACGTATGAAGATGTAAGAGGGCCCCCCAACACCACTTTTCCCCCTCAAAACTATTGCAAATTAAACATAAAATAGAACTGAAAGGTACTAAAATTAAAAAGAAACCAGAAGGTTTGAATCCCCTTGTTCACTCGCTTACGGCCTTCATAAATCAAAACTAGACAGCAAATGAATAGGCTGTAATTACATTGTTGTTTATTTGCCATGCAGTTATGGGGCCATGGCAAAGCAAAACAAGATGACCATTGTTCCAATCAGACCTAAAGCCTTTAGGCTTATCCCCTGCTGCCTGTTCTAGCTTTCTGGTTAGACTAGCAAAAGCAAGAGCAGCGTGTCGTTTGGCTGCTGCTTATTTCCCCTCAGTCTCAGATCCCTGATTGACTTGACTGTGATGTAAAGGGATTGAGTTTTGTCGTGGCAGTTTTGAGAGAAAGTCACATAGGAAATGGCCCCCTCACCGAAAATGGTAAATGCCATGGAAATCACAATTGTTCTAAGAGCCAGAACTCACAGGCATTTTTGGAGCCTAATGTTTTTTTAAACGTTTTCAGCACAAATAATGAAAGCAAGACTAGCAATAGGCAGTGTTATGCCTTCTAGGACCTTTTTATGACTTCTACATAATGGTTGCTTGACGCTTAGAGCTAAAATGAAAGATAGCATGAGCAAGTTAAACATACAGGCAGATAAGATGAATTGCCCTGTCAGAGTGTTCCTCTTCATCATCCCTAAACAGCTCTGCAATTAAAAGGAAAAAAGAGGAAAAAAAAAAAAAAAAAGCACTATTGTTTACTTATGTGACTAAAAAAAAGAGAGACCTTGTTATGACACCATGAAAAACTCTAGTTTTTGTTATGGCTCCAGCCTTCTGCCTATCCACTCTCAGGGGCCCTCAAAGTTTATTGAGCTCTCAGTGCAATATTAGGACCTCTGATGAGCTGCCCTTTTCAATTGCTAGCACCAGTATTATTTTTCTTTTCTGTATTTGGGTCTCAAAAACTTATGGATGGTTTTACTTTGCCATCGGTAAGACCCCACCATGAATGATAGCCCATTATTATCATAGCTACCAACTTGCACAGAAAAATTCTCAAGTGTCAATTGTGGCTACTAATATAAATAAACAAATTGAAGAATACTCCTCCCCATGCCTTGACAACCCTCCTAAAAAACAGCCTCATTTATAAATGCCTCTGCCTTGGTTGCTCTCCTTTCATGATTACTTAAATTAATTTTGAGGCTGTGTAGCCAAAGCAAATATAAAAAATATGGAAAAAAATTATTGACACCAAAAATCATCCTGAGGATGCCTCAAATCTATTTCACTCATCATGTGATTTCAGTATTAAGGGAAAGTGTAATTTTCATAATTGGGCATAATTCAAGCACTGAAGGATGTATTGAAGAAGTGACAGAAGCACAGGATAATGCCATTATTTACTTACTTTTAAAGTACGAAGTTAGAATGACATTTCAGGAGTAGGTTCTCCACCTTTAATATGTGGTAAATAATGCCACTAACTTGAATGAATTAATTGTGATTTTTCAGGTAGTTTAAGTGAAAAATATTAAAACATCCTCATTAAACTTGCTTTTTACTGTGTTTATACCTCTCCTTTTAGCAGTGCTGCTCTGTCTGGTGTCTTTTTTCCCTGTCAAATAGCTAAACAGCTCTGAGAAAGCAGAAAGCAATTTTACTGTTCAAAACTCCATTATGCCTGAAAAAGAAATAAACAATCTTAAAGACAAAACCATTCCCTCTGCATTCAATCATCATGATGAGAGAAAATGCACATTTTTGTAATCAAAGCTGTATGAAGCCTGCAAGTTCTGTGACATGTGGATGGCAACAGATTACTGGGTCAATTCACATGATCTGTGTTGATATTACTCAGCGTGATATCGTGCAAACACATTTTTCTTAATATTTCCACCACCTGGCAATTTTCACTGGGGTACCTGCCTATTTTCACCTGGTAGGAATTACTGTAGCAAAGCAGCAAAACTTGCATCATCTGCAGTCTGCAGCAGGAGCAGACACCCTCTTCTGGATCCAGCAGCACAAGTGGTAGAGATTACCCTCTGTGTGAGGTAAGATCAGCTGGGCTTGCTCAGATCACCCGTAGAAGCTGTTGGAGCTAAACCCTTCAATTTTGTCTGAAACAGATTAAGGAAGACTAAAACCAAATACTCTTCCAGCAAAACTCTGGGGGCAGTAACTCTGGCAGGCTGAAAAAGTAACTGGGATGTACCAGGGAGAAGAAATATTTTTATTTTGCATGGCTGGACCTGGAGGAGGACATCTGCCAAAAAAATGAATGGCTCTGGAGAAGAGGAGCAGCTCCATGGTGTTGGGAGTGGGAGCTTTCCGGTGCTGCCTCATTGTCCTTGTAAGGACAGATTTGGAGCAGAACAGTCTTGTTCATTCCTGGTCTGAGACAATACCCATTCAAATACATGGAAATATTCCCACTAATGCAGTTGCTCTGAACAGCCTTTGGCTACTCCTCTAAGACTGTTGACAAGGGCCAGTAGTTACTGTGGGATCTGTGGTTAAAGCTGAAATCATTTCACTGATTTCACTGGGGAGAGAGAGGCAGGGAGCAGGGTACAGCTGGTGCTGGAAGCAGCTCTGGGCCCTGCTGGTTTGGGTGAGGAGTTTCCCTTTGCTCCTAGGGCAGTGAAGTCCTGGGGGTGATGGGCAGCAGCTGTGGTCCCCTTGCACCCCGCAGAGTGGCTGGCACCGGTGGGGAAGCCAGCCCCTAATCACTACCACCTGACATGCGCTACATTTAATTTTCTGACTTGGAGGTGAAATGCAACACAATTACTGAATCTGGTTCGAATTACAACCCAGCTTGGGTACAGCCTGCAAACTACAATCTTCTTTGCTAGGCAAAGATTTTTCCATGACAGCTAGAAAGGCTTCAAGTCATTGCTTGGAGTGAGCTCAGCAACTGCCTGGGAAAATGCCGGAGTGAGGGCAACACAGAGCCTGGCTATCACCTCCTCCCAAAAACACATGTGGGGAGGCAGCAGTCAGCTGGAGATTTGGCTGGGGGAAGCATCCTTCTTACCCTGTCTTCTGCAGAGCAGTACGTGAACCCCCTCCCACGGGAAGAAGGCATGCACGGGTGCACACATAGGCAAGGCTGTGCCCTGCAAGGCTGGTCAGAATGGGAGAGGCAGTGTCCCCTCCTCTTCTCTGCTGGGACTCTGTCCTTTTCCTCTCAAGGGCAGGTTGTGTGCTGGCAGAGTGCAGCAGCAACTTGTCTGACAAGGGGCCGTTGCTCTTGGCCCCGGGGCCATGGCAGTGACAGGCTAGACCCTTCAGTGAAGAGGCCAGATCAGGAAGCACCGGTGCATTGGCAGCTTTCTCTAAGTAAAATCCCTGAATCCCATGCAGTATTTGCAAATCCTGCCAGAAGCTGAGGCACAGCGCAGGCACTGCAGGGTGTTCATTCCCCATCACCACCCTGCTGGCTGCTGCTGGTGGGTACCATTTTGGGTCGGTACCCCAGCATCTTGCTGCTCCTTGATGGAAAGGCACAGAGGCACTCACTGTGCTTGAGTAGTAACTCCCTCTTGCAGCAAAGGTCTCTCTGCTATTGATTTCTACCCATTCAGCCCTGCTGTGGTATATAAAGTAGGCTTAGTATGAGTCGTTTGCACCAGGGCTAGATTTATTCTCAGTGAGCATGGTTGTGCCTGACATTAGAAACACATCTTGTGCAGAATCTAATTTTGAACATCCTCTATAACATGCTTTATTGTCACACGTTCAACAAAAGAAAGGAAGATTTTTGGAAACAAAAATCTAACCCAACATGTTACAGCAGCTTTTAATGTAGGATACCTGCAAAACCAGAGCTCAGCATATGCTAAAAGTATCATGTGTTTCTTATACCTGTGGGAAAGATTTTTCTCTCATACATGAAATGGACTGTATTACAAACAGCTTGTTAAATGTGTGACAGATCGGCTTGAAACGATGGTTCTTGTACTCTAAAGGCCTGCACATTTGCTAATAAACTGACTACATATACAAACAGTCTGTTCCAGGATTTAAGCTCCTATTACACTGGTTCATGTTTCAACATGCAGCCACTCTGTAGTTTGTGTTTTCAGCAGAACAAGTAAGTGGATGCATATGCATTACGATTCCAGACATCATTCCATACCAGATGTGGTGCCTTTATTTTTAGTACTGCAGGAGTGTCTGCTGACCCTTTCTCACCCCATGTCTAATGAAAGATTGACTGCTCTGGGTTTTCTTATGGTGAATTATATATTAGAGGACAGTGGATTTAAAAATTAATTCAAGATTAATTTAGGGATGACTGCACATGGAATTATTTGGCCAACAGATGAAAAATGAAAATTTCACTACAAAGAAAAAAAATTGTAGAAGTGTCAAATTTTAATCCAATTTTCTATAAAGAATGATCATGTTCTGAGACCCTTCTGAGGACTATAATTAATCATCCAGAGTGATACCCCTTTTCCACTTGCTATGCAAGCTTCCCTCTGAGCCAAAGCACCATCCGTGCTCCTCTGAAGCAGGGATTCATGTGCTCAGTAAGTAAAATAAATTAGCACTGTACCAAATGGCTTCAAATTCAAGAAAACACAATGGCTGAAGCACACACTTAAGTGAAAGGAGGCACAGCTATTGCATGGTCTAAAAGAGAAAAAAATGTAGTACCAATTCTAGCCAGATTTACAGCTTCTACAAAGACTTGTAACTTTTTAGGCAAATGAGAAAGGAATCAAAAGCCATAAAATGGCTCTCTTTCATTTGAGGCTCTGTTAAATTTTAATGGCAGTGGTAGACATAATACAGACACCCCTTCTTCACTAAATCAAAAGGAAAACACAAAATGGACTGAATTTTATCTTGTATATTCAACTGTTGTGGATTTTTTATATTAGGTAAAATAAGAAGAGAAGACTCTAATGGAGCCTAACAAGATGGATGCTAGGAGCTCACCTTACTAAAGAAACCAGTGTTGCCAAAAAGGAATAAATAATTCCTTTTAACTAGTAAAACATATTGGTGTAAACAAGACTATATTAAATAAAACCCTCCAGTTGTAATGAATTCAGTGATATAGTCTCATGCTTATTCTCCTTCTGTCTAAGCATTTTAATATTTCATAATTTATTTTTTTTTTTAATAATTCTTTTTTCCTGGGCATAACATGCATGGAAGATGAAAAGGGGAAAACAGTGTGTTCTTCAACTGTCAGAATGATCTCCAGAAGTAATCTTTCTGTATTCTCATATCCACAATTATTTTTTATATCAGTTCTTAAAAATTAGCAGTGTCTATTTTTCAAAGTGGTGCATGAACTGTAGAGAAAGAAGCCTCATACAAATGAAACTGTAAGCTGAAAAAAATTGAATAAAATTGAATGCACTTTCCATCATGGAACACAGAAAATTTCAAGGCCTGGCTGCAACGTATTAATAGTACTGAGCACATAGAGTATGTTAACGACAAATTAACTGGGCAACCATGGATGCAGGATAAAAATTGTGTCAAATCAAGGGTTGCAGCCTGTAGGAGCAGAGCAGCTAATCTGCATAAGCTCTCCCTACCTCCCTGTCCGTTTTATACCTTTCTCCATCTTGTTACCTTATTAGAGAGAAAAACATTTTAAAAAGGACTCCTGCAGGCTGCCTCATTTCTTGCTGAATCAGCCAACTTCCTACTGAATTGATTTCTACATCTTCCACCTCATGAAAGCTAGAAAATGTTTTTAATTGAACATGCCCTTAATTTACAGGACATGCTGGTGCAGAAGAGAAAAGGCTGAGAAATGCACTAAATGCATCCTGTATTTATATACCACAACAATAATGAGGTCCTTTATATATCGGAAATTAATGGTTATTTAATATGTGTTATTTACCAAAAGGCAACGTCTATAGCATTAAATGTATGTAACAGAAGCATAAGTGCGGTAGCATTTAATTCTCAAAAATAAGTGGAACCTAATATAGGGGGGAGGTATTGAATAGGGATGTGCTGTAAGTGTACGATGAATAATAATAAGGCCCTGTTGTTCCCATTATCAGACACCAATGACACTGGAAATTGTTTTGACAATAGGATTGCTAGGTTTCAAATTGATCTGCTGAAGTTCTAATACATGCTTTTCATTGTACTAGAAGGAGAAAGGTAATTTTGCTGACTGTTTTATTTGACTTTGTCAGCCAAAAATTATAGCAAAAAAAAGTCTTGAGTTTTTAAGCAAAAAACACATAAAAGAAATCTTTTTTCAGGTTGTACAAGATGTACAGGAGGACTACTATTTATAGTCTTAGGACAGTTGTGTTGGAATTAAGAATTTCCCTACATACCCAAAGTAATTACTATTGGAAGAGCTGGTCTCCCATACTATCCTAGACCTAAGTTAACATAAATTTGAATGAAGAAATTCAACAGTTTGGATTTATCGTTACCAAAATTACCAACTTCTATAATTTTCGTCAATCTTGGATGAAAGCATAGATACTTATTCAGGTACGTACTGACCTTTGCAAAGTATTCTGGAAAGAAAAAAAAAGAAATAAAAGGATTGGGTGTACAGTCAGTCCTACAAAATTAACTTTTACTACATCTTAAATGCTTTGAGACGTAACATCATCTACTAGGACAAGCTCAGGGCAAGGAGCCAGGAGTTCCCGAGTTTTATTTCAGCCCCTGCTGCCAGCCCACTGTGTAACCTTGGGAAAGTCTGCAGCATGGGGGGTAACGATTACTGAGCTTCTGCCTCATTGACCTAGGTGTTAGTATTCCTTTCTTGCCTTTTCAGTTTTTATCCCAATCTGCAAGTTTATGAGGCAAAGACCGTACCTGACTTCATAAGCAAGTATTCTGGGAGGGATATATATCTCCTGGCTCTAGGGTATAAACCAGCCTGTAATGCTAAACAGGGAAACTTAGCTTCCAGGCGGATTATCTCCAAATTGCCAGCTGTATCGTTTCTTTGTCCGAAGCAGCTGGTACTGACCACTCTTGGAGATAGGGTACTAGGAGAGATGGATCACTGGTTTGATCCAGCATGGCAATTCCCAAGCTCTTCTACAGTGCCAATTATATTACTGACAGTCAGTAACAATAATAAGATTACCAAGAGGAATTCAACTAATGAGATCAAATAAAGAATCAAAATTTCGTGGGGAAGGGAATGTCGTCGTACTGCCAGATGTCCAAAATATAATGAATCAAAGGAAGTTGTATTTTTTTCCCTGTGGTATTTTTAAATACAGCTTTTCAAAGTTTCTACTTTCAGAGCGATCCAACATAATTTTAGTGAGATTGGTGGCTGCATAAAATAAAGCTTGAGAAGGACTGTGACACATAATTAATGAAAGAGAATAAGAAGTGGAATGAAGGAGTAGAAAGTTTGTGAAAGTTTGCAGGGTGGAAGTGTGCAGATTGGGAAGTGATGGATAACACTGCATTACAAAAGAAGCCACAAATGAGGAGGAGGGAAAAAGATGAAACCTTGCTACACTGGCCTCAGGGTGCATTGTACAGTGTGTTTCCCAGCAATAGAGTCTGGGAATCAAAATTATGCCAACAGCTAGCAGGCAACGTCTGAGAGCTGCGACTCACTGAATTCCCTCTGATAGGAGTGGACATTTGGAGGTTGCAAGCACTAGAATGATTTAAGCTTTCATTAGGGGCAGTAGCTTTTGCTTCGCTTCACTTTCCTAATAAATTCTGTTGGTGGAAAGGATAGGGAGCCCTGACTCTGCTGGAGCTGCGCTAGTCCATAGGTTAGAGTACTGCGATCCCAGATGGCTGAAGCAAGGCCAGCTGGTAGCACTTGGACAAAGAGTTCAGTCTGATGAAACACAGCCTGACAGCTGGTATCAGATGCTGCAGAACTGTAAGTTTCAATGAATATGTTGCTATTGGAGTCATGACAGAAATTTCAAGGGAGAAAAAAAAAATTAAATTTGAGAGACATTAGTAGAATATCTTGTCTGCATTGAAAGGAGAGCTCAGGCATGCTTTGCTGATATTGCCAGCTGAAGACTTGGCCTGAAGTTTCTAAGGGTCTGTTTACAATACCAAATAGTAGGAACTTAGTATGATTTCTCGTTCAGACGAATCATTCACTGTCAGGTTCCAAAAACAAGCCTAGACTTGAGGCCATTAGCTCATTTTCTAAATGCTGGATGCAATTGCATGACTATTGGCAATAGTCCCTTACTTGTTTTCCGTTGTAGTGCCGAAGGGACAAAAAGTCAGGATTCAAATTTTGCAAGGATTTACAAATTAAAAGCCAACATTTTTTGACTGCACGTAAGGTTTGACCAGTAGAGCAGGGAGCCACATCATAAAGGGACTCCTCTGCACAGGGACACTGCTGCATTTTGTGGCAGCTGAATTTTGGGCCTCCATCAGATGTAGATTTGAATGAACTGCATTGTGGGTAATGAAACTTAGACATGTGTGTGAGACAAAAGACAACTTTGAAAGAAAATCTCTTGGCTAGGCATAGGTGGACACATTTGACTGCCACTTTGCCCTGACCATCAGCACTCCAGGAGGAATCGAGGGTACTCTTGTGTACTTTCTTTGCCCATCTGTGTCAGTAGTTTCTGGGTACTTCACACTTAAAGGTCCCTACCCCAGTGCCAATATTTCTGATTTTGGACATCTCTTTGAAGACTCTGTCTTTTCCTAAGCAGCCTATTGTATCTTTAAGCATATTGTATATTCAAAGCTCTGGGGCTGGGATTCTTCTGACCTTATTTTTGCAGACTAAATGTTACGCATCCAATCTGAGCTTGTCTTCTGGTCTTTCTCAATAGCTAGTGGAGACAATAAACCAAGATTGGGATAGATGGTATGAATTGCCATTGACAGATGCCAATTGCCCTCCTTTGGGTATAAAAGAGTAAAAACGGCCAGCTCAGAGCAGATGATGTTACTGTTTGGCTAGATGAAGTCTGGGCAGGTCTATCCCACTATGTTTGAGATTTTAAGACATATCCCTCTTAGCATGATTTGTTACCTAGATTAGGTGTGTCCCCATTCATCACGTCATTGCTGTGACTCCTGTTTGCCAATAGCTGAAGCGTTTCCTTCCATCATAGAAAACCTGGCGTCTTACTTAGGACTGAGAATCTAGTGGCAATTCTGAGCCCTGAGGTATCTATGCCCTTGTGTGGATTTACCTCTAAATATTAAATAAACAGGGCCTAGAAAGTCAGAGCAGATTAAAAGACTGGGTGAAAAGGGAGGCATAAAAATGGGTGTCCATGCACCTCCCTATGACACACGATGGTCTCACGTACAAACTCAGTAACAAAACTGTTTAAAAAAATGGAGTATGGTGGTGGGTTCACCTTGGCCAAGGGCCAAACGACCATCCAGCCACCCTCTCATCCCCTCTTTCCCAACAGAACAGGAGGAAAAAAACAGGGATCACTTAACAATTGCCATCATGGGCAAAGCAGACTCAAGTTGGAGAAAAATAACAACTTTATTGTCAATTAAAATAGATTCAGGTAGTAAGAAACAAATTAAACCAGCAGTTTTCCTCCTGCCTTTCTCAGGTTGAAGTCCAGACTCCTCTCCCTGCCCTTAGGGCACAGGGTGGCTGGAGGGGGTTATACTCAGTACACACCTTCCTCTCAGCTGCTCCTTCCCTTTCCCACCTTACCCCAGCTCTTGTGCAGGAGTTCCCAGTGGGATGCAGTTCTTCAGGAAAAGCCTGCTCCAGAATGGACTGTCTGTCCAGGAGCTGCAGCTTCCTTTGGAGCACATCAGCTTGCTCTGACATGAGGTTCTCTGTCATCCATTATGTGGATATCTGCTCCACCAGGCTCCTCCATGGGCTGCAGGGAAATATCTGCCATGGAGATCCTTCTGGGCACCAGCATCCAGTACAGGGAGCAAATATGAAAATAACTTCCACCTATTAACTGTAGGCATGTTTCTGTTTACATGTTTACTCTTTAAAATTTCCCTTTCTAAAGGTTTTTTCTAATTCGTTCTTTCTCTGCTTTTCCATCTTTTCCATTAGGCCTCAAAACTAAAGGTGGAAGACAAATGGCACATCGTGAAAGGAGAAAAGCAGGCAACATATAAAAATGAAAACCTTCAAAAACAAAGTGTTTTGGTTTACAGTTTTGCCTAAAAACTAAAATAATTTTTAAAAGTAACTTTTCCCAGAAAGGAGTCTATATTTGAAAGGTTGTTTTCAATGTGTTATTATAAAGAAGACAGCAAACCAGCCTTACAAAACAAAATAATGGATGGTGTTGGGGAACCTTTTATCTCCTTCTTTAAGAGTGTCATCAGACCAAAAGGGCAACCTCATTCTTCTTCCAGAGCTCTAAGGACAGGGATGCTTTAATTTTCCTTGATGGTGTCTAAAAGCAATGAGATAGTATCCAAGTGCCAATCTTAGAAAAGCAACAGCAAAATGGTTGCTCTCTTCCCTGTCTATATTTCATAATTACTCAGAATTACTCTAAGTCAATAATCAATGTCATTTATTATAGTGAAAATTATTTAATGGCTTAGAGCCATCAAGTTGCGACTCATTCAATAAGTTGCATGTATTTCCTCTTTCCCTTGTCCCTCTCACTGTTGGTCGGATACACCCACTGTGTAATGTTTCAAATTAAAAAGAGAATTTGAGGGCAGGAAGTGTGTTGCCTGTATATCAGTTTATTAAAATCCTTCTTTTTATTACTGCTTTTAAATGCTGTCTCAACTGGAATAAAGAACGCTGGCATAATTTTTGTTCATTTAAAGAAATGAAATAATTATTACTTTAATTACCAAATAGAGTTATTAAGCTCGATTTTTGTTATTTTTCACCTTTTTTTTTCTCTAGTGAAATATGTTTATTTATTTTTTAGCTTTTAAAAAAAATTTAAAAATTATTTTTTCTGTATTTGGAAATCACAGTGACTGCATGGGAACCCTTGTGCTACACTACACAATTTTACCTGCATGGAAGCCTAGCTGAAAAAGCAGTACAAAAAAATGAGGTTCCAACACAGCAAATCTGCACTTAGCAGAGCTCGTTTTTTCAGTGCAATTAAAAGAGCCATCATTATTCTTACCACTGCTTGGCGGTGGGCAGCAAGCTGCCATTTGGAGACATGCCAACAGCACACACCATTGACTACTCTTCCAGCAGATGCACTTTTTACTAAAGTATGGGGGACTGAATGAGGTGAAAATGGAAGCAAAAGCTGAGCAGACCAAGAAAAACCACCTTTTGCACTGCTAAAGGCTTCTTTATCCATGAGAAGTGAGAAGGATCCCCAGATCAGCCAGGGAAGGCGGCAGGGAGCATGGCACTCTGGAATTGCATTATCAGAGAGAAGAGCAGACTGCAAGTAGCAGCAGGGAATTCAGCTTCAGGAGATTTATGAGCAGTGGTGTCCAGAAACCCAGTGAGGAGTCACTTGAACTGCAGAGCCATGTTAGGAGAAGCTTATTCCCTCCCTCTTCCCCAGCATGGGCACACTGAGCAGGTGCTAGGATGTTCTGATGTCTCGCCTTGATTTATTTATTTGATGAAAAATAATGAAAGGGATGATCCTCAAGAGTCCTTGGAGATTCCATTAACTCTGCAAATTGAGCATATTGATAAGTTGGTGATTATTTTGAAATGAACTAGAGAAAATGGAAGGAAAAATCCTTGCAGGAAGGGCCTGTTTAATGTGCAGGGATTTTAAAGTGTAGGTAATATTTCAAGTGTATCAAAATACAGTAAAAAGACCAGGGGTTAATTATACTGGCATGATAGTTGGAACCACAATATTATAATTCTCTTGGAAAGCACTGTGGAGCATATGGAGTGAATGAGGGGCTTATGTGTGCATAATAAGTTCTGTATGGGGGTAAGGTGAAGGAGCAAGAGCTCTCTTATGTGTAAGAGGCACTAAATAAGGGGAAGAAAATTATTTAACTACTTGATGGACTAACTTTGTAAGTAGCAACAAGTTCAAGGTGCCCTATCCTTTAAGCAGCAACATACATAAATTCACTTACTGCTGTGATTCATCTTCATTTCACACAGAAAATACTACTACAAATAATCTAGAGAGCACATGCTGGGAAGTTGGCTGTTCATAGCCATGCTCACATTGCATCAGAAACCTGGTATTTTGTGCTGTAACAAATTGTTAAGTATTTACATTACAAGTTTGCTTCCCTGCTACTGCCTTACTCCTTTGTTGCTTCTTAATAGATTTTTGGTATTCCAAGTTCTCAGGTCACTGGATGCAGAGATACAGCTGCCTCTTAGAGGATCATTTCAGTAACGGAGAGTGAGAGAAAACCTTTAAGATACTCCTCAATTCTAAAAGATTCTGCTGGTGGCTTTGAAGGGTGAGTGTTTGCTCACTTAGCTGAAAACCAATTTTAATCATCTAGCAATAGTGTTGTAATAAGAAGTTAAGACATCAAACTTGTACTAGAGGACTGATTTTCAGTCAGCTAAAGACAGGTGTAGTGTATCCAACCCAAAAGACTATTGCTTATTTACAAGACGAGAATCTACACTAGAAATAGAATGCAGAAAGAATTCACAGAAAGAAAAAACAACATAAAGTGAGTCTTCTGCCCAATTTCCACTCAGTGTGGAGCAGAACAGTGCCTTTATTTAATGAAAAAATTATGCTACAAATTAATAGTAAATTACTCAGGAGATAAGAAAAGTAGCCTAACTTTATAGGTGAAGCTCTGAACTAGGGTGCAGTTTTACTTTTAGTCCAGTGCACCTAAAGGTTTTGAAATCTTCCAGGGGTGAGATCACATAATTAAATATTCTGTGGTGTGAGATACAGCAAAAGTGTGGAATTAAGAGAACAAAGACCACCTAGGTTTATTTATTTGTTTTCTATAGAATGACTGGTATTGTTTCTCATCTATTGTTTTAGTGGAAATTTTGCATGCACTGACTAATTAGAATAAGGTGTAGAAAGGCTGTAAATGAAGTGTCCATTGAAAATACTCACTGAGCTTTGTCAAATTAATATCTTTTGCCAAATTTTTAGAATTTATAATGCATTTGGGACTATATTTCCACTTTAATATCTGCATTTGCTTTCACCTCTAATGAATTGAGGATACCAATATTAATACTTTAACTAGTAAAATCCTTCATTTACAGCATTCCTACTATAAATTAGAAAAAAAAACCATATACTTTAGAAACCAAAAGCTGGTACATAAACTTACAGTGCAGCTAGTGTCACTTTTAGGAAACTATTCGTGATGCCTACCTGTAATTGACTTAATTAGCCATTTAAAACAAAACAAAGCAACAACAAAAAACCAAACAATAAATTGAAGTTGTTAATAAGAGTGTACCACATAAAGGAACCATTTTCAGCAGTTTATCGGAGTTGCATTTGGGCATATGTTTCCAACCTCCATGAAAAGACCATTTTATTTTCCAAATGATCTGTCACACGTTCACTTCAGTAATAAGATTCTTCATTAAATTGGTCTCAAAATAAGGAGTATATAGCCTTAAAAAGATTTATTTAACAGAAAATAAAATAACACTCACCCATGGTAGCAGACCTTCAAGCCATAAGAACTAAAAATCTTTCACCCATCTCAGTCTGTCTCTTGTTGAGAGAACAGAGATGCAAAAGATAAAACACGGGGAGCATATTTTAAAACACTTAAAAGCTAATCACTGACCTAGAAGTGGATGTTGTCTAAATATCAGCTGTTACAATAATGCATCATTATTTTGTGTAAATAGGTCATTACACTTAGAGTTATAGTTACTGCATCACATCAGTACTGAAGTATGATGTCCACTGGAAGAACTATAATGAATTCAGCAACAGAAAGGCAAATAAATTAGAGACTGGAACATAAGGGGGTAAATAAACTCAATGTGTTCAACCAGATGAAGAGAAGGATGAAAAGTAACTTGATCACAGTGTATACGTACTTAGGCTTGGAAACTGAAAATAATTAAGCAAGGGCATTTCAGCCTTACTGACAAATGTATATTTATCTAACTTCAACTTTCAGCCAGTGTCTGGAAGCTGTTCCTTTTGTAAGTCAGAAGCTTTCTAGTGATTGGAAGCTGAAGTTAAACAAATCCAATCTTGAAATAAGAAGCAATTTCTTAACAGAGAAAGTAATTAAAGATCATAACATGCTGTTTCTTCACATGAAGATGGTGAATTCACCATTAGTTTAAATACTGTTGTAAAATAGAGACACATTAATCCAGCGTCTGAGAGAAACTGTGCAGCCTGTGGGAGATGTTGAAGAGAGAAGACTGGCATATGTATTTGCTACAGGCACTCTAATGGATTCCTTGTTATTGCAAGGATACAAGGCATTAATGGAAACTTTAGTCTGTCTTGTTCCTCTGAAATGCTTTCATCACACTCAAGTTCTCAGGCTCAAGTAGATAGGGATAAGAGGATGAAACTCAGTGGCTTCAGAGTATTGGGGGTGGAGTGCATCCCTCTGGACTTGTGTTCAGTGAAATGACAGACGTGAGAGGTCTGCAGCAGCTTTACAAGGACTCCCTTTATGCCTGAGCCTGAGCACACGCCACTTGGTGCACTGCTCCAGCAGGCCCACCACTGGGGGTGTTGCCCGATGTCACCTGCACCTTTCAGGTAGAACTGCATTCTGTGGTGCCTCAGTTTGTACCAGGTTTACATGTAATTAGAACACCTATCATTCTTCTTTACCTTGTCCACCAATGGGCATCTTATTGGTGCCCAGCCAGAAACACGCACCCTTGGGGATCAGGGGGGCACATTTTCCTAAATATGAAAACAAAGATAAAAATGAAAACAAGGGGTTGGAGAGAGGAAGCTGGTTTGTTCTGTTATAACAACTGGAGGCCAAACGGGAGGCACCGTGTTACATACAGTAAGCCTAATGCTTAGATAAGCAAAGGAAATGGGGGAAGAAAAAAGATGTGAAGTGCCTTTCCCAAGATCACACAGCCAGCCAGCTGGGAGCTTGGCTGACCAGCTGGGGCTCCCTTCTAGTCCAGAGCTGATGCATCCTCCAGCATCTCTGGTGCAAGCCACTGAGTTGATAACTATTTATAGTTACGATTCTTGAGAACAGAAGTAGTCAAGGAGAAAATTTTATTGTTTGCATCAACTTGTTTCCATACCTGCATAAAACAATTGTCAGAGGCCTCAGGAAAGATATCCTGGCTATTATGAATTCACAGTAATGATACAGTGATGACATAAATACAGGGAAATAGTTCATAGTATTTGTTCATAATAAAACTTTTCCCTCCCTCTCTCCAGCATTTTTGTTTGGCTTTTACTGTAAATAATTGGTTCTGCTGTCTAAAGCATTTACCCTGTTTATCGGGTAGGAGTATAAAGCAAGGCTCCAGATGTCAGATCAGGATCCTCCTTGTCTTTCTCCCTCCCTCGTTAGTGAAAACATTGAAAAAAGGCATTACCAACAAAAGGAGAATCCAGCAGAGACACTGTATTCAGTGATCCTCTGTACACCCCTCCTCTGCACACCCCTGCTGTAAGTCACATACAAGATCATTTGTAACACATGCCCCTAGCCAAGGGTAGTGACTGGCAGGCATTCCCAATGTGCTGTAATGGGCTGCAGCTCTCTGGAAAAGTGAGATTTCATCTTCACAGCTATGCTGAGCTGAAGGAAGAGCTGGAATCAGAAATGCTGTCAGCCTCTCTGAACTCCTCTGCTTTGGCATGGTAACACACTAACTCAAGGTATTGTGAAAATATTACTTTTAAGTATAAAAACTCAGTAACTTGCTAGAGTAACAAGCAACATGACACTGTCTTGCTGTTTCTTATTAGAAAACCATTTTAGAAACTCCACTTTAGAGACCCAGAAACTCCGTTTTTAGCAACTCCATGTCAGAGACCCAGAAAGACGTTTTTAGCCTAAACTGTGAATATTTTACTATACTGTCCTGTTAGGCAACCAAGCCTTAAGGACATTCAGTTCCTTAGTTTTTCAGAGGTACATTTTTTACTGTACTATTCAGCTTCAGTAAGGAGCTTCCATAACCAAACAAAACTCAGGTAGGATTTGATCCACGCAACCACCTTTCTCTGGGACAGAAGAAGGAAGATGGAAGATTAAGGAAGTAAACTTTTCAGCTTATATTGAAATATTAACCTATAACTTCTTGGTCTCACCAATTTAGTACCAAAGCATCCTGGATGCACCCAGAGAAATGACCTCAGCTTCCTAGAAGCATCGAGGGCACCTGTAGCAGCGGTGTGGGAAGGAGAGAGCAGCATCTCCGTGTTGCTGCCTGGTGCTGCATGGGTCACTCCTTCCTTGCCTTGCCCCAGTGGGCTGTGCTGGGCTGCACTGGGCTGGGTCAATGTGGGCTTTGGGGAAGAAGGCTGCATTCCTGCATGCCCAACCCCTGCCCACCTGCTCTCCACCCACTGCATTGCAAAGGCCTGACAGGACTTCCGGAAAAGGTATTAATAGGCTATCTTGGATTAAGGGTCACCAGAGGAGCATACCTACTGCTTAAATTGGTGTGCTATAGTTACAGCAAGAGTTACAAGTTTCAGTCACTGAAAACCTCTTGAAATGTGACCTCTATGTCCATGACAAATCATTACTTCTTTCCCTGAAGTTATAAGCATGAACAACCACAGTAATGACTTATCAGACATTTTAAACTGAGATTATTTCTGTGCTTCTTTTTAAGGATGTGGTGTAAAACCCTGGCTGGTCTCAGTAGGAGATTAGATAGAACAATGCAAAATATTCTAAAAATTCCTAATGAAGTTATTCCTTTGTCATGAATAAGCACATAAGCATGCCTAAGAGAGCAATTTTTTTTCATACCTGCAGTGGAAATAAGTTGTGTTAAATGAAACAAGTAGAAATAGATGTAGAGAATTCAGCATGAAAGTAATTTCAAACTTTTATTTTTAGATTCCCACAAAAGGAAAATCTTCTAATCCTACTCTATTTTAACACCTAAGAATCAATACTAGAATCTCAATGGACCTTGTGGCTATAAAATTAGCTAGAGAAGTGCAGGCTCTGCTCTTCATGCCAGGGCAAACAGCATCCAAACTGGTAAACTTTGCTATTTCTATGGCTGGGTGACCAGCACTAAGGTGAAAAATTACCATGAACACTGGCATTTGTATGTGGGGAATGACTGTAGCTACAGTTTTGCAGATAAAACCTCAGTATTGCTTTTCTATACCTGTTCAATAACCAGCTCTGGGGGATATATTTCTAGACACATAAGTTTTTTTAGCTCATGGGGGAAAACCACCACTTTTAGGTCACAGAGAGAAAACAGGTTACTGAGGACAATGTTTGACCACACTTAAAATGCAGGTAAAGGAGAGTAAATGGAAATTAAGATACAGTGGTAGGCAACTTTCAGTTTGGAAAATCTGAGCTGTTTCTATTTTTACAGAGGTAAGCTGCCACTGGAATTTTGTAAAAAAACTTCTCAGTTCTCCCGCATTCTCCATCTGGTCATCTCAAACTTTGTCAATTTTATAGCATAGAAAGATAATAATGTAATAATTTCTAGGGGTGGTAAACCAAGCTCCAGAAACTCAGACTAAGTTTGACTTTTCAGTCTTTGGCAGGATGTGGAAACAGAAATATAGTGCCCCTGTGCGTAATTTCCTGCATCTATAGTTCAGCCTTTCTCAATATAAAACAAGTGAAAACCAACCCCAGATTTCCTCCCACTAAGGATAAGCATAAGCTTATCTAAGAGCAGAATATGCTGCTGTTCTTTTTATAAGAAATAGCTCAGGCCACACCTTAATACCAAGCAATGAACATTTGTGGCATTTGAACAATTAATTTCCCAGACAACATTTCTGATAGTGAGTGGCAGAGGATGTCATGTGGGGTTTTTGTCTCTCATAGTTCCCCACCCCCGCTGTTGGTCTTGCTGCTGTGTCTTTATCATACTTCATACGATGGCATGTCTACTTTGGGAAATGATGATTCCAGTGTGGGTGGATGGAAAGAGATCTGCCAGAGGGTGCAAATTTTAAATTGCTGCCACGGATACACCCTTCTGTGCTGTCTTCTCAAGATACCAGAAAAAATCTTCAAGGAATGCCTGGGGCTTGACTCTCGGCATAAAGATAGACTTCAACACCACACATTTTTCTTTCAATATTAAGGAAACAGACAGTGTAAATACAGATAATTAATTCAAATTGGCTTAATCACTTATTCATAGAGGAGACCATTATGAAACCCTTACTGGAAATGGTGAAATATTAGTATACTTATCCCGCTGAACCCATTACTTGGCTCAGAAAAATGTTTAAAATACTGCTTCCAAGTCAAGGTGACACACCACTGGTGATCTTCACACTGAAGTCAGATTACATAGTTTTAAAATATCGATAAGGACAAGGGTGTACAAAGTATTCCAAAGTTGGGTGTAGTGCTTACCACTGTAAATGTGAAAATTTGTTATGTGCAATAGATGAAAAATGGAAATTTTAAACATTTTTACTAAAATAATGTTAGTAATGATGACATACCATATCTACCTCAACAAATAATATACTTTTCTTAGATGAGAAGAGTGCCTGTCTCTAACTGGGTAAACTGATTACTCAGTTTCTGGTTCTCCACATATCTGTCCTTATTGAAAGGAACTGCAGAAATTTAGTTGGTTATGTGCTGTAGCCTGTCCTGCTGACAGTTTCAGGAGGGGGCAAGAAGAGGAAGCTGATGCAAGGATGAAAATTAAGATTTCAGAGACAGAATATTTATGCTAAAGTATTAACTAAAGAAGTCACTTGCTTAGGAAATATTTTGATTATATAAATAATAAAAAAAAAGTTTTATATCCCTGCTTAAGGTCTTTATTTCCTTGGTGTGGTATAATACAGACTCCCAAGTGGGTGTGCCACTGGATTTTTGCGTAACCTACAAAGTCTGTGTGTATTTAATGTTTCCTACATGAAAACTATTGTCTGATGTAATTGCTTCATCTTCCTTTAATTTAGTAGGTCTAGTCTGTCCATTAGCTTGTATATGTGTGGGTAACCTAACATAGTACTTATAAGAATACTCAGCCAACTCTCTGTTCATCAGAGCAAGGTGCAAACAGCAAGGAAATAAATAAGCCTGTCTTATCCTGAACCTTATTGCAAACCCAGGCCATATCACTTAGACCCATCGACCTTCTTTTCCATGGATACTAACTTATGTTATGCCTTCTTCCCAACAGGCACACAATCACTGCATATGCATAATGATTAGAAAACATGGGACTTGATAATAATCTAGAATGGAGTTGCTTCCACAAATTACTGCTAGGAGCAGTGCACACTGCTCTAAATCTGCGTATTTATGTCATACAAAAGAAGAAGAAAAAAGTGAATGCATTATCTATATCAGGGATTTAAAAATAACATTCTTCATCTATGAAGAAATCATAGAAATTATTAGGCATAGGTGCTCTGTGTTTATTAGCTGAATTAGAGCTATGTGTTCGTTATTGAGAGAAGAGGGAGAAGCTATATTATTTTCTTTCCCAAAGAACCCAAGGTCTTTGGATATCAGGACACCCTCAAGGCTGTGTTAGACTCCAGGAAGTCTCTCAAGTGTAAAATCCATGTTCATGTAAATATGGTGTTCTCCTGAGAAAGAAAATAGCCAGAGATTCTCATACTATTATTGGTATTATGTGAACTATGTATTAGGCAGGTATATGAAGTCTTAATGTTTTAATGACACTTCTTTTTGCTCTGATCCTTTGACACAGACACATTTATGCAGCTATAAATTCATATACACTTTAAAAAAAAAAAAAAGAAAAAAAAAACAAACAAAAACCAAATTCCAATCAACAAAACTAGTGTGTTGTGCATTTTGTGTCTTACATCACATCTTTTTTACGGTTCTTACTGGTGTAACTGTGGCTACAGAAAGATGTCCTCTTCTATACCTGATTGTACAGTTGAAGATGGTATTGTTAACAGGCTCTTCCTCGTGGAAGTATCACATCAAGCGAAGGCAGACCATTTAGCTACTGCTTTCCTCATCCCTGGAAAAGAGGTGCAGATCTTTGAAAAATGAGAATTGCCTATGGCATATAATAGTTACCATAAATTATATTAAATTAATATATATCATCCTTCCGTCTTTCACAGTTGTGAAGGTAAAAATTTGGAGGTACGGTCAAGCCTAATATAGGTATGTGAACTACTGGCAGTGGAAGAGAAAATAAAAAAAGGATAAGCACAGATTTTATGTGATGTTGAAGGTTTTAGTGATTACGTATTTGTGAGTTTGCATTGGTGATGAGGTATGATCTTATCCACATTATCTTGGTATTAACAAAGTCGTGCATGTGTGTAGAAGGAATATATCTGTTCATCACTCATATCTTTCACTTTGTGTGTCCTTGTAACGTATATGTAGACAAAGACACACAGAGTACAGTATCTCAGTTACTGTATGTTGACTCATATGTTTGTGAGAATGTGTATCTATATATGTATGTACACATGTACATTTGCATATATATATATGCATATATATACACACATGCAGCAAATGATACTTATATTTCAGCTGTTAGAATCAGATTTGACAGTGTCAGTGATACAGTACAGCTGTTTTAATGTGGTTAGCTCACCATTTATCTATTTCAGCCAGGAACAATATTGTTAGGCACACTATTATTGTATTATACTAGCTCTAGATTTTCCAAGAAGGAAAATAAAATAAAAATTAAAAAAAAAAAAAAAAAAAAGAGAGAGAGAGAAAGAAAAAAGGCAGATCCAAGTGAGTATTGTTTAGGAATGACAAATTGTATTATGGTTTTTAAACACGACACACAGCACTTGAATTCTCAATGGAATCAGGAGGAAAAGATACCAACACTTCAACATCCCAGTGCAAACATTTATTTTCTGGAAACTATTTTTTGTGTTCACTGAATAGCCTGTTTTTAAAGTGTTCTACTCCTCTTGCATGGAGATACATGAACCATGAAAGCAGCCTGCTGCAATGTTCATTCTTTGGTGTTTAGAAGCTGTCACGTCAATAGACTCAAATTTCAAGGTTTTGGCCCAATTCTAAGTAAATAAACAAGCCTGTATCAAGTCCATTTAAGCAAAAACAAGGGACCTTAGGAAAGGCAAATGCATTTAGAGGATTTCAGTATCTGTTTGTGTATTTTCTTCCTAAAAGCATTTAGAAAGTAACTTTCAACAAATTAGAAAATCCAGAGTTGATGAAGTTAAAAGTGATCTTGCTACTTTAAAATATTTACTGTTGACAGAAGAGAACATTACTTCTCCCACCAGTCACCTGAGTTTGGGATCGCTAAGTCTTACTATGTATCTCTTAATCTTAGTTTAGTGAACCATTTTCTTATGAGAGCTCTAACCACTGTAAAATATGAACCTGTTGGAGTAATATTTCAAAATGCTTTTGAACCCTGATGTTCAGAAGCTTTTGAATAATTAGGTTGTCTCAAAGTCTCCTTATTGACTGAAGTAAGTATAATACTCCAAAATACTGATAACATCAAACATACATAATAGCATATGTTCTTACAATTACAAATAAATCAGTTACCACAAGTTGGCAAACTCTTGCTTATCAGACAACCACAGTACATGCGTCTGTGAGCTGCTTGTCTTGAGCAGATTTTTAACCTGTTGATGAAAGCATGCAAAGTATTTATTTTCTGTTTCATGTGAAAACAGGGCTTCTAAGAATGCTTGCAAAAACATTTAGAAAATTGAATGAAATTTCACAATCCGAATCAAAATTTCCCTTTGTAACATATGTTACAGAAAACTATTAGGTGAGATGCTCAGGACTCTTGTACAGAGGTCCTTGTTCCGGCTGAAATCCAGTGACACAGCCACACATGCAAGCAAGAGTTAGACATAGCACATTATATTCTTCTTGCATTAGACAACTCCAGGCACTGACCTAAAGAATCTTATTTTCTATTGAGGTATCTTCATTGAAAGAGTCATTAAAGTATTGCAGGATTGTCAGCTAGCTACCAAGTAAGACTACCTTGACATTGAAACTACCTGTGATAGAACAAGATATTCCACAACCACTGTTAGGGCATAGCCTGCTGTACAAGCATTTACCAGACCACTGAGCCCTGTGTTCTCATCCTCTCTGGCATAGTCAGCTCTGATATCATGCAGCTGTGTAATATTGAAAGAATGCTAAGTATGAGAAAGGACTATGAGGAGCTTTGTCTGGAGCCACTCCATCTTGGCCCAGGAGCTGCACAGCCCTCACCTTGTTCCTAGCCTGAGGAGCAGAGGAACCATGCTGTGCCTAGCTGTGTACCTTCCTGATTTTGACTTAGCCTTTCTTGCTTGGCTTCCTGACTTGAGCCTGAACCATCTCGGACACCACAGATTTGCCTGGACATCACTAAAAATAATTTTATTTCTGCTTTGCATTGTGAACAGAATAATTGTTCTGGAATAAAGTCATTGTGATGGCTAATTTCTTAATGTCAGCCAGACCTAAATGGATTTCCTACTTTTAGGATTGGAGATTTGATGGAGGTCACTGTCCATAACCTGGAAGATCATTTGCAGTATGGAAATGACATGTAGAAAAATAGTGACACAGTTGTGTGAAACACTTGCAATTAAGCCAGACAGCACAAAATTGACCTATTTGGGGATTTCATTGAGAAGTTGTTTTGTTGTTTTTTTTTTTATTTATTTTATGAAGTTCATTATTTCTTTATGAAACAAAATGGCCTGTCTTTCCAAGGGTTTTCTTAGTCTTTGCTGGCATTACATATCAACAATGCCACCTTGGGTTTTCCCTTGAAAGTCAGGCAGTTATTGCAATTTCTTGTGGCTTTTATGCAATGTCAGATATAATGTGTTTTTACTATGTTTTGCTTTGCATTGCTGAACAGATTTCAACCAAGTGCTTAGGAGAGAGAAAGTGAGTTTAAGTAGCTTGAAATTGATGGAAACATTGGCAAGAGACTCAAAGAAGAAATATCAGAGTCTTTCTGATAAAAAGGACAAAAAGCAGTCAGTATGTTATTAAAGACAGCAAGCAGGATAGCTCAGGTGACTACTAGTCTGTTATCTGATACCAGTGAGAACAAAATAATGGAAAGGGTTGTATGGAATTCAATTAATAAAGAACTGAAGGATCAGAATATATTTAAAGCCAGCCAACATGATCTAATGGGAAACAGGTCTTGTCACAAAACCCTGAATTCATTCTTTGATGAGATTACAAGTTTGGTTGACAGGGAACCTACATAGACATAATGTGCTTAGAGCTATGCTGGGATTTTTTATTTCCTGGGGTAAAAGAAATAAGTGTTGAATTATGCCAAGAATACACACAGTAAATTAGTTCAAAATTGGTTGACATCTGAAGAAGTAGCTGTCTATGGCAAAACATCATCAAAGAGAGAGCTTACTGGTAGAATTCTGGCAGGATCAGTGTCAAAACTGGTTCTGTAGAACGACTTTGCCAGTGATGCTAAATAGATAGTTATTAATGATAAAGTTTTCCACAAAGATTAGAGGAATAACAAATAACAGTGAGAACAAAGCATTTAAACACAGACATCTGCTCTGCAAGACCCACGGTTCTGTTTACCTTATTGAAAGAAAGACTCAAGAGGGGTTGATTTCATTGCGAATGAATCTCCATGGAAAGAAAATGACAAATCCTCAAAGACAGTTTAATCTAGGAAAGGAGGGTAAAATAAAAATCAATGATAGAACATTTTAAGTCAAGCAAATTCAAATGAGAAAAATTAAGCAGAGACTTTCAGTAGTCAGGTTGATTACCATTGAAATAAATTGCCGAGAGAAGTATGTTAGTCAGATACCTCTTCCTGGATTCAGTGTAGAAATAATCCATAGTAGCCTGTAACGTATAAGAAATCAGAAAAGATATTCTAATGTTTCCATAAACAGAATAAATCTCAGAAGACTGATTAATCATACCTAAAATTGCACCTGTCTAAAAAATTTCAGAGGTGTTCTGAAACTCCACTGTGCAGATAGCCATTGAATGCCAGCACCACCATGGATGAGGCATGCAGCATCTTTTGGGGGGTTGCTCTAGTTGTTGCAGCCCTCAATGCAGCAGCTGAGCTCCTGTGACTGTTTTGTCCAGGGAGCCACAGCAAGTTCATAAGAGTCTCTAGGGCCTGCCCCCTAAAATATACAGAGTCCAGGATGTAGCACTTGAACCTTGTCTGTACTTGAACAGACTGTTAAATGAAGGAACAGAGAAATGTCGGTTAAGAGCACCATGTAGAACACACAGAAAGTGTTACAGGCTTAGTTATTGTGTGGCCAAGGGGGCTGGCCCTAGGAGGGCAGCGCTGGAAGTTATCCAGCTATCTCCAGGGTTCATCTGAATGTGAAGCCTCTGAGGTGCCAGGTTGGTACCATGTGTTCAAAGCATCTCAGAGCATGTCTGCTTACAAAACAGAGTACACTCTAGTCTAGGCACTGTGAATTGACATGAATCTCCTTGTCGTTGACTGGAGATGGGCTGCAAAGGAACTTGTTTTGAAATAGAGAGGACACAACCAACCTTCTAAAGTTAGGATAATTGCAACTGTTAAGTTGCCCATTGGCTGAATTTTACAGGATCAGGCATTGTTATACTAACATTTTCCTTAGCATCAACTGAGTGTCTGATTTTCAGAGAATGCAGAGCTTAGTCCAAAAGTATAACATTATGGTCTTTATTTATGGGTATCTATGTATTGTACTTCTATGTTTGTAGACAACATAACAAAAGTGATCAGTTACAGCTTGTAAACTAGAATAATTATAACAATATAACAATGACTACAAACATGCCTGAGGAAGAGTAAGAACAAGAATAAAAATAATAATAATAAAAGACGATCTATATAAATCTGCCTGCTAATATTCTCCTAGCTTCTGACTACTCTTAAATTTAGTGAATGTCTTGAGCTCATTGTAGTTTGCCTGTTTAGTTACCCTCAATGGCTTCCTCTTCCAAGTACTTGTTCAGTTTCCTCTTGAAATCCTGTAAGCTACTTGCATCCACACCACTCTTTAGTGAGTGCTAGGTTCTGCTACTTGTGGAGCAAAGAGCTGACACCCAAGGCTTTCTTAAATGAAGAAAAAAATCACAAAAGCTGACAGTATTTCAAACTACTCATGCGCGACTCATTTGAAATTTGTGTCCTGTTCCTTTTGTTCATATCTGTATATAAGAAGACCAGCATGAATGATTCCTAGTATGTAATGAAGCATTTGTGGCAGCACCGTGACTTACTTTGTTTGGTAGACTGCCTTAATTATTAAACTTCAGGCAATGAATTATTCCTGAAGCTTTTCCAGCACCTTACATCCATCTTCATGTTAAGCATGACCAATGCACTTCAAGTGTTTTTAATCACAGAATGTGGCTTACAGCCAGTTATGCCACCCTTTCACCTGCTCTTACTTGTCTCAGCCTACTACATGGATTTTAAGAAATATTGATAGAAACCTTGGTTTAAAACGTTTTTGAAGTGTTGTTGAGCAATCTTTTTTTTTTTTTTCTACATCAATGTAATTGTTTTCCTTCTGCTATCAGTGATGAAAATATGTTAAACTAAATTTTATAAGTATTGCCTTTGGAATTCTTCAAAGGTAGATATGGATGTTAACTTCTCAAAGGTGCTGTGTCAATCTTTCTTTATTAGTTTTTAAACAAGATATTATTTCCTTCTGGAATACATGAGGGTGCTGTCTTCAAGACCTTGAAAAGAATTGAATATTGGGTCTCATTAGTACTGTCAGGCAGCAAGATAATGATTTGAAAAGTGGCTCATGAATAGGAATCTTTTTTAAAGTAATGCCTTTATTTCATATTTTAAAGGTTTTTCTGAGCAAAGAAAATGTGCAAACTCTGTCTTTCACAAAATGTATCAATATTAGAATAGGAGACTGCTTTGCAATTTACACAAGAATAATTGGTCTGCCAGCTCAAGAGGCTGTAATAGAGACCTGGTCTCAGCTCAACCTTTCTTGAATCCTGATTTCTTATCTGAAGACCTGAAATCCAGTATCAATTGCAGTCCAACGACCTTTGGACCATCGAAGTCTCTTCATGTCAGCAAAACAGTATATTACTGTAGTAGAGTGCAAGAGTCAGCACCAAGAGGAAGTGTTCCTTCTCTTTCTGTCACTGCTGCTCTGCTCGGTTGTGCCTCCAAACAGTGGGGAAATGAGCCCCTCCATTTTAAGCATAACTCATTCAGATACATCATGATAAAAGCATGAACAAAATGATTGTTCGCTTTCCTGAAGCATTGTATAAATTTTTCATCTTATATTTAATCTCTAGCAACTATAAGGCAAAAACCCACCAATACCTGAACTGAAAAAAAAAAGCTATGTGAAGAGAACTTACATGTTACTTACATGCTACTTACAGCTCCTTTCCCTGGGGTGCCCTACACAAGGACAGGAGTTAGACTCAATAATCCTAATGGGTCCCTTTCAACTCAGCATATTCTATGATTCTATGATTCTATGTTAAAAAGCAACTAGTAATTTTGCTAGACTAACATAATATCCCTTAAAGCAACTTAATCTTCAAATATATGTTGCTAAGTTTGTTCTGAAACTTGGGAGTCTTTACAGCCTGCTCTCTGGAGACTCAAAAATGGAGGCCACCAGAACCCCAAAAACGTAGGTCAAGATGTTGATATCATACGAAGTTGAAAATTCATTTTTATCTCTTGATAATAATAATTCTTATTAATCTA
The DNA here is from genome assembly GCA_020745705.1 of Hemiprocne comata. Classification (NCBI taxonomy): domain Eukaryota; kingdom Metazoa; phylum Chordata; class Aves; order Apodiformes; family Apodidae; genus Hemiprocne; species Hemiprocne comata. The sequence continues at coordinate 90,752,752 of CM036588.1, forward strand.
TATAATAAAATCTTTGAGATGTCTGATCTCATACCATTAAGGCAGTTTAGGAATACTGCCATCTGTTATTATGTACTATAGTGATTAGAGACAGGCAAAACTGAAGTCTTCTTTTTCAGCAGTCTGGAGATAATGAATATAAGTCATCAAAACATACTGAGAAAAAAACCTGCATTAATGGGAAGAAAACTCTACATTCAAGTAAATAATTGTATAGCATCTCAGCACTGAGTAGCTAAGACTGAACAGCTCCAGAATATAGACGAGAATCTAATGAACAAACCATTAAATTATGACAGTGCCATACAGAGTTATGCCAGAGGTATGGGAAGGTACAAGAGTAATCTATTGTTAAAAAGAAAAATGAAATTCCTGCAAACTACTCAGAAAGTTTTCCCCCCATCTTTTTATCTAGACTTCATTCTCTCTTAATTAAAACTGTGATGTATGTGAATGGGAGAATGAGTGCATTTCTGTTTTAAATTTCAGCCAAGGAAGGTGTAGCCTGCAGTTCTGTTTCTCCCCTGAGATATTTTTCAACTGTGCCAGGGTGGGAGTCCCTGGCTACGGCTCAGCCCAGCCCTTGTGTAGGCTTTGGGATAGATGTAGAGCTAGGAGGGAGATCAAGACTAGAGCCCCAGAAGGGCTTCAAAGGGGTCATCTGCAATCTGTTTTCTAGGAATACACACCTCCTCTTTCTCCACATTACAGATCATCCCACAGATTCAAGCTCACCAAATCATTACCACTCCTGCAGAACAAGGCCTCACCCTACAGTGGTGCCATGTCCTCCATGTTAAAGGTGCTCTGTGCTATCTCTTTTGCTACGGAGTCCCAGCAGAGACAGAGCAGCACAGCAGAAGACCATTAGCCACAATTTTTGTTTAGATAAAGGACTGCACAGTGTTGTTATACTGGTGAACTATTAATTTTGCACTCCAGGCCTGTTTCTCCCATCATTCACACCGACTGCCATGGGAGCTCAAGTGTAGTTACTACATCAGCAAGGTTCCATTAAGCATGGATGTTAAGCACTAAACATGAACCAAAAACATTGCCTGGTGGAATAAAAGAAGCAAACCTTGCCAGATTTAGAAAATATTTCTTCTGTATTTATTGTCAATGACTCAATTTTTTACAGCAACAGAATTTCTCATGAAAATAGCATGGGTTTGGAACCACCTTTTCATTTAAAAATGTCACCTTCCCTGAAAAGCACCCTATACCCATTTAAGACTAAATTTACTAGAGACTCTCCATATGACAATATTTTAGTACCTTCTGGGAGACTCTGGTTCTGGAATAAGGTTAAACTGTACTTACACACCTGGTTTTGGGGCAAACGCAAAAAATTATAACCAGCTTTTTGTGCTACTTTATGCAGTACTCAAACAGACTCGCTGTAACTGTAAGTGCTCAGTTTGAATAAAGAGTCTCTACCTGTTTGGCAAGACCCTATTATGGTCCAAATACATTGTTGGCCTGGTCATAGTCTCTTGATAATGAACTGCATAAAACAAGGATTAATTCATTGTTAACTGCTTTATCTCAAACTATGCAGACATTGCAAATTCATTTGCATTTCAAAGCAGGGATTTGCTCATAATATTCAGATTGGCTTGAGAACACCTGCCTTTCAGATACAGCAAATAACATATACACAGTTTCTGAAAGGCAAGCTTCAATCTTATCATGAAATACAGTATATCAGAAACTGAAGGATGGAAAAAGGCAATAATAAATAAAATCAGTTTTGAAATACGTAAGCAGCATTCTAGAGATTTTTTTCTCTGTGTTGAGGCACAGGCATACACTGGAGGTCGAGGCTTTTGCCAGGCATTTCTGCTCCTTGAGTCACCTCAGCAGTGGGACAGCAACATCAGCATGAGGGGTGAAGCGTGGAGTTTACAGAGCTCTCGCACATGACCGGCATCTCATTGTGGAGCTGCACAAAGAGCAGCTGCAGAGGAAAGTAAGCGTGCTGCCTCCCAGCTCCTCAGCCAGCTCATACATGAAGACAGCGCTTTAAAGCAACGCCGAAGGAGAAAAAAAAAAAAGCAAGCATAGCATTTCAAGCAGTGCTGGCTGAAATGTAAAAAACAGATGAAAGCCTTAACGTCTTCTACATGGTATGCATAGGAAGCACAGAGGGGACTGGAAGTGATCTGGCTGAATTTTCAAAAGCATGTAAGTAACCATCAGGAAGTGTTTGACTGTAAAATGCAGAATGACACGGGGTATTGCATTTTTCAAGGATCCAGAAAACTTCAGTTCTGTCTTTTCTAAGGGGTTTATCTGACTGAACATTGGTATCTTCAATAGAGACATCTGAGTTTCCTATCTTAACAATGGGAAAAAATAGTTTTGTTGTTGGTTTTGGGGTTTTTTTATTGCTATTAATTTAAGTCAGATGTGTGTATTGGGAGGTGATGACTTACCACCAAGAGGTGACTTTATCTCTGATGTTTGGTAAGAACGATCCTGCCTCTGTCTTCTTGAGATGCTGCTAACCTTTTAGAGTTAACCCTATCATACTTCATTTCCCCCTTGCTGAATTAGGGATATTTGTCTTGAGGAGAAAAACAAAACTTAACCATTTATTTTTAAGGAATGCTCGGATAGAAGGTAGTACATGTATATGTAGTTTTGTGAGTATAGAATTAGCACCATTTTTAATAATCAAGGCTATGTTATAATAGTCACTGCTAACCAAAAGAGGCTACCCACAATGCACCTGGAAAGCCATAGCAATGTTCATACATCAAATGACATAATCTTTTGTACTAACTTGAGCAAATTGTAGATAGATGTCTGCATTAGCTTTCTTGTATTGCACATGTGAAAACTGTTAATTAGATATCTTTACCAACTTCAACACTATGCACATAGAATCATAAAACTTTGGGTAAAGCTTTTGCTGTTAAACTAATTGTGCAAATTTAACATGGTTTGAGAGACATTTCAGCTGATGTCTAGTCAGAAATTCAAAGGACTTTGAAAAAATGGACTTTAAAAATTTAAATCTAGAATTTGAAATTTGAAAACTGAATTTTCCTGGTCATTGGGGAAATTTCCCTCAGGGGGTGTTCTCATGGGTCTGGTTCACTTCCACTTGAGTCACACGCTGTCAAGATGCTTTCAGCTCCAGGAGAAATGTTATGGACGTGGATCTTCGCTCTGATTTTCTGAATTTGGAAGCATGTAGGTAGACAAATATGAAAAGAAATACTTTGTCAGTCATCAAATACATTTGTATTCTAAGAGAATGAGAGGTTTGTTAGTTGTTTTTGTTTCAAGCACAGCAGTGAATTGCAGATGACTTCCTGAGTTCCCAAAAAATTATCTTCTGTCTTGTAAAGGAAAAAACAAATCCAAAAGAGAAAGCTCTGACAAAAAAGACAAAGTCAAAAAGGTTTGGTTTTTTTTGTTTTGTTTTGTTTTGTTTTAATGATATGTAGGAAATAATTTAGGGTTGCTTAACAAAATCCAATGAGATGAAGGTTTCTAAAAAAGTTTGTCAAGGTAAAACTGTAGTGTTCAACATTGTTAAAAAAAACAATTGCCATTGCATTTTTTCAATACAAATTTCTTTTTTATTTGTCTTAAACTTTTTTTCCACTCTCTGAGAGTGGAAGAGATTTTTGCTGGGATGAAGTATACTTCCCATCACATGGAGATGTCATGTCCAGATTGGAGATGTCTCTGAAAGACAGACTGCAGTTCAAGCAGGCATTGGTGCTAAAGAAGCAGTTACTGGGTGAAATTTTATTGACTGAGTCAAGCAGGAGATCAAACTACATAATTATAATGACATCCTTGGCCTTAAAAGTCTATCTCTACCTGCGTAAATAATGCATCAAGCATTATACATGGCATTCAATAATGATATTATTAATTATCTCTGATTTTCATTACATGCGCAGCTGCTAGCCTATACTTATCAAAGTTTCTCCTTTGTAAAGGTATGATCTTTGAAAAATTGAGGATATTAAGAAAAATGTGAGTCTATGTGTTGCACAGGATTCACATTCATGAGCTGGCTGATCATTTTCTGACTGTCTTGTCTTCTCTTTTTCTTTTGTTTTTATCCTTTCTTTTTTTTTTTTTTTTTTTCCCTGACTACTGCTAAGTAGAGGCCAGAATGAACTAATAGAAATTTGTCCATGTAGAAAATCTTGTTTCTTTTCCTCTTTGCCAGTCTTTCTTCAACTTCTTAAAGAAACTCAACATTTACCCACCAATGAAATTACCCATATCCTCAAAAAAGTTCAGAGCTCATTTAATCACAAAACACAGGAGTTAGACTTTCAAAAATGTTCTCTTTGCCTAACTCATGTTTTGAAATTCTTATCTTTATAGACACGTCTGTGCTTTGACTCCAGTGAGGGTAAGGATTAGACAGACGGGAATTCAAAATGTTGATGAAATGCCACTAACAAGAAATAATGGTTGTTTGAAGGCAGGGGAGGAGGAAAGTTCTGCAGGGAGACCACCCCACCAGCAGATTGAGATGCAGAAATCGGCGGTGGGAAATACACAAGCGAGAGCTCAGTAGAGTGAGTACACAGGCTTGTTTGGGAACTCATTTTTCTGAAAAGAGATTGAGCAGCACTTCAGGGGCATTCTTCAGGGTTTTCTGATATGTCAAAGCCACATCTGGCATTGCTATTGTAGGTTAAAAACTAAGTTTTAGAGAAAGGCTAGTCAACTCACACAATCAGAGGTGGAAATTGATAGTTTCCATTAAAGCTATCAGCAAAGCTTTTGTAGATTGCAGTAGGAAGGAAGGATGTCAGTGCTCACCATATTTCAATATATACTTCAACAGAAAGAACCCCGTCCAAAATATATTTTATTAGAAAATATCTGAAGCCAAATAGAACTGCCTGCACAAACAACCGCCTAGAAAATGGAGGGGAAAAAAAGTCCAATTATACGATTTTTTAAAAAATTCCTGTCCACAACACAAAAAATTCTGTTTCTGTTGGAAAAGTATAGAATGGTATGTATCAGGAAAAACAAACAAACAAACCAACAAACAAACAAAAACTCAACAAAATTAAAATCCATCAAGAGATAAAAGGAAATAAGAAATAAACCATGCTGCCAGGAAATTTTAGGAGTTATAGCTGAAATTAAAACAGTCAAGAGTGTGCTTGATGTATCGGAAGGGTGTTAAATGGCATCTCATGTGTGGTATTCCATGAAAACGAGGGTGTGATCTGGGTCCAGAGATACCACTAAAAGTTTTGAAACTGATTTCAGTGGGGGTCTGGTAAAAAAACAAGGTCCGGATCCCTCCCATTTCACCCACATAATTTAGACACCTTTCTCCAATTAATGTCACGGAAAGCCTAATACTTTTCTCTGATACTACCTATCCCTGGAGATCCCTGAAACTTATTGGGATCTTCCTGATGAGCCTGAAAATTCCCAAGGTGTCTCAGCTTGTGTTCCTACATGTTGTTAGGAGCACCTGACTGGGGAGTTGGCACTGACTCCAGCTTCAGGGCCACTGTGATGAAAAGTTCAGGTGGAGAAGTGCCTGGGGCTGCAGCTTTGTATAGTTTCTTTGTTTAATTTGGTGGTGCAGCTGGCTGATGAGATTCTTCCCCCATCTGTCACTCCCACCCCCACATTGCAATTTGCTTTCTCCTCAGTTGTGTTCTTGAAACTGTCTGTGGGGTTTTGCTGGAAATGGGACTTTTAAAATGACCCCTCTTTGGGAAAAAAACTTTAGAAAATAACTGTTTCAATACAACTCGCTCTTGTGGTCAGGCTTTCAGCTTTGCTCCACATTAAATTACATCAGAAAAACTGAGCAGGCAAAAGTCTGTGATGCTGGAGTAGGAATGAGGTGGCAGGAGGGTTGCAAACAAGGTGAGCAGGCTTTGCCACGGGAGGGAATTGCAGCACAAGTTCCCTGCGGAACACAGCCCACCAGCTGTGCTTTGAGCATGCTGAATTCCTGCTGACAGCGCTGCAGTCATTTCAACACAAGCCCACTTTTTGTGTAGTAGGATTGATCATGAGGATTGATTTTACAGCCAAGATGTATCCATGCATGGCTTTTAGGCCTTGTCTAACATGATGGGACTTAAGACATATATTTTGAGGAATACCAGAATAACCAGGTGCAAGGGCACAATCCAGTTTGTTGAAGCAAGGTTTTACTGAACTGGACATTTGGTTACATCTGGTTTTTAGTAATGACTGTGCAGTGTAAAAAGGGGAGTAATACTGAAATATCAGTCATACAGTCAAACCCTGCTGGAACTGTGAAGGCTTGAATATTGGTGTTGAGATAATTTAATTGGGTGGGATTTTTTTAAAAAACCCTAAGACTCACGTCTGTGAATCGTCATAGAACAAATTGCTTTGTGAGCTGTTTTCTCCTTATAGATCTGTTTGTATGGTAAATTTTAAGCCAACACTATGAGCGAAATTCCTAGGTTTTAGGTCTCAAATATGGAACTCAAATATCTTAAAAATTAGGCTTATTAATGTAGTTCTACTCTTTCTGTGGCAGCCAAGGATCTTAACAGCAGTAAAATATAAGACCACAGGTGAGACTTTCCTTGCTGAAAACCCAAAATTACCTGTCTTGTTAGGGCACAAGAAGCAGTGGAAAGCAGGAAAGGAGTGTTGCTGTGCCAGTGCCTATAGTCAAGTTCTGTGGTGAATTGCCCTGTGCTGAAGCGTCTGTAAATCCCTTGCAGCAGACTGATGTGAATGTTTTCCTGCACTACTAACTTCCAGGTGAATAGCTTCTGGTGCAAAAGTAGGTCAGAAAGAAAACAGATTTGAGGATCACAGCCTGTGTGTTGAGCTGCACAGTTAAACATGCCAGACTGTGCTTTCAGGGAAGTATTTTCACCTCCCAGTTTGGTTCTCTTCAAATGGAGATGTACTTGCAGTTGGCACAGCAGATGCTGGCACAAGGCGGTTAGTGGTAGCCAGGAATGAAGTCAGGAACTTTTTAGCAGAGCCAGCAGCATATCACAGAAGAAAAGTGTTCACCTTAAGGACCAGAGATTTAATGTGACTCACCAGGCCTTGCAGTATTCTGTATCTCTGAAGGTTGTCTTCTGGACCTCGAAACCCTGAGCCATGCAAACATCTCTGAATGTCATTCTGCTTGTTTTTTGGGCTTTTTTCCTGGTGGTGTTTGCCTAAAATGTATGATGAGGGATGACAGCAGAGAAAGAGAGAAATTACCCCACTTGAAATAATTGAAAATCCTCAAAGCTTTTCAGGATACTGGGTGGTGTTATCCATGTGTGTTTGTCTGGGAGGGGCTGCTTTTCTCAGAGGAAGCAGGGAAGTTAATTAAACTCTACTGAAGTAACAATGAAGATTTAAATCTCTTTCTTTTGCTATTCATGAACAAATAGACTAAAGATGGTTGGACTTGATCTCTCTGGCACACCTCTCATGTGCATCTGGTGGCTTTTACTGCAGCAGGCTTTTCTTAGTTAAGGTTTTCAAAATTCTTTCAGAGCCTGCTACTCATCTGGATAATCTAAATGTTTATTTACATGTACTTATATGTACTTAGAAAATAATGTATTGACTGATGGAATGACTATATGTATTTTTATTCTACGGACATATACAGTATTTTGGTTTCATTTATTTCAGGGTAGCATTTTATATTAAAAACCAGCCAACCAAAATAGAAAATACTGTATGCTATTTTAGTCTTTTGTTTCACTTTCTTACAGTTCAGAATCTGATTCTAGCCTGGGAAGGAGCTCATGGATGACATGCACAGTGTTTCCCACAGGAAAAGAGCCTGAGTCATGACATGCAAATGACAGAAAAAGCCCCTACATCTCAGAAGAGCATTAAAACAAGTCACCTTTCCTTAATTTCAAGCTAGGGTGCTTTGCTAACCACTTCAAGTCCCGCTTCATATATTCAGTGTCTGGAGGACAAACTGCCATGCAATGTACAAATTACCCCTTTCTCTAGCTGATACACACAAAGATAGTCACCACTGGTTGGAGAGGCTTGTTACTGATGCTCATGCTAGTAACTGGCCAGCCAGAAATTTTTCATGGAAATATTTTTGTGTCAGAAGAATGCTGATGCACAAAAGTAAAGCCTCTCATAGGGAAATGTTGAGCTAGACAAAAGATTTGATGAGAAGGGATGCTCATGTGCACTCTGTAGTGTCTTGTCAAAGTTAAAACTTTATCCCTTCATCCTCCCTCACACTCGGGACACAAGTTGGCCCCTGTGAGCTCCTGTGCCTACCCTGGACACTGGGAACTGGTATGGAGCAAGGCCCAAGGACTGAGCAGGGCTTTATGTCCTCCAGGCATTTCTCCTTACAGGGCAGCTGGATGCAGCCCCAGGGCTGCAGCAGCCTTCTGCATCCCCCAGGCACTGACCTCTCTGGGGAACCCGGCTGTGTCCATGCACAAATGTTCTGGATGTGGCATAAGGAGGAAATCCTCAGCTTTTCAAAAATATTTATAAAACAGGGAAAGGGAATTCTTGTTACCGTTAATTTATGGGACAGATTACCCACTGCAGTTAGTATCAGACAACCCCTCCCATGACATCCAGCCATACAGTAACACTTAGTACCACCTTACACTTAACAAATGTTTTGCACTGGGCTTCTTAAGCAAGCTAGACTTTTAAAATTAGACTTTTAAAATTCGACTTTCATTCCACACAGCAGATTGAATAATTCATTTTGCTGCTATATAAATGGCAGTTTACTAATTTCGGTTCCTGAACCTGACTGTCATAAGGATCCCTCTGGACCATTTCTTAGCTGTCCCTCACCACAGAACTCTGTGGAGGCATGAAAATTCCCTTCCCTGGCTGCAATCGTCACAACCATTTCTTATATATATGTGCCTGTGTATTGATATAGACATACAGCACACAGGTAGGCACACATCACTGCACAGCCTGCCATGCTGTATGCAGGTGGGGAGTTAAAGTAGCAAAGGGATGGAATGAATATACAATGTGGGTCCATTTAGGAATATTCCAGAGTAGCAGTTTTAAATGGTGTAATTTTTGTTTAATTTTTTCACTATAACCATACTTCTCGAAGTACACAAAGAATCGCAAATAATAATTAAAAAAAATCAGAAAGGTGTATTTTGCTAGAAAACTGCAACCTGGTACTCTTCATTGATACCTCCTACATTTAATGTGATTTTTCTGTATCCGTAGACCCTGTAGAGGAAGGTTTTTTCACATTTGCTTCCCACAAAGGACTCCTGCACTCTAAGATCTGCAATGTTGTGAGGACTTGCAACTGGGTCACTGGTAAATCCTCTATACCCAGGACCTCGAGGCAGCATGCAATGCAAGGTCGATGATTTATGAGCCCTAGATCTGACTTGACTGGAGCTCCTGGATCTCCAGCAAGAAGGTTTGACCCCCAGGAACCCCCAGGCTGAGTTAGGGCTGTTGGGAGTTTATAATCTCACATACATGAATAGGAGTTTGTAATCTCTTTTTTTTTAAATTATTTTCAGGTTCCTTCCCACATTTGGAATTTTTGGGTTCCAAAGGTTACAATACCAGGATAAATCTGGCAGGACAATTCCCTCCCTGTGGGGATCATAGGGCTTTTAAACTCTCAGGCCAACTGATTCTTGCCTTTACAGCAGCAAAATTAGAAATGCAATTTGCAGCAAGGTTTCAGCTGCATGCATTCCTTCAGAACAAACAGACACTTTGGAAATTTAGCTGTTACTGTGTTTTTTTTCAGACTGCTGGAAATCAACACATTGAAATTGCCTGATTGCAGATTGAACTGACTGGGATGCATCCCCAGTAACAAGCTGGTATGGAGCAGTGAGGGTGAAACTTCTGATCAGCTCCATGTAGTGCACACTGGTTCTGTTTCCAGAGTAAGCCCATGAGATTCCTTTAGGAGGAGAGGACACAAGAAGCCCTACTGGAAATGTGCACCAAGCCTGCTCCAATCTCTGATGGGTCAGAAAGGTCCAAAGTAGAGACTGGGCCTTTGGACAGCTTCAAACCATATGTGTAGTGGTGATATTCAGTCTAGACTATATTTAGTCCAAAACAAAGTCCCTGGACCACATGTGGTGCAGATGTAAGGGCCTCAGCAGCAAAGGCTTTGATCCGCTGATCTACTTTTATTGTGCTGAAATGCATAAAAATATGGGTAAAACCTTAGAGTATTAAAACTTAGCCTGCACTGAAAATCTCCAGTTTTTTTAAATCTGATCAGTCATAATCCGTCAGTCTTTCAAAGCTCATTCATTAAGTCTAGCAGAGAGTTCACATCTCGGAAAAAAAAAATAAAAATGAATGTGATTTTTATAACCCATAGTGTCATTTATTTTTTTCTGTATGTCAGATGGATAAAAAGGGTCATTCTTCTAGTGATAACATTATCCACTGAGATAAATCAGATCCAGATTATGCCTAAATTCAGATAAAAAACTTTCAGCTTCATTTTTTAATTTAAATTTATATTAAACAGCTCAACTATCATCTTGGGTAAAAGGACACATTTCTTGGTAGAAGATGTTCAGTGTGAAAATCCCTTCATGAGAAGTTCTATTTCTTACATTTATAATGCACTATATTGGCAAAATAATTTTTATTAGCTTTTGGGGAATCATGTTGTTCATGCACTGTGCTTGTTATCTTTTGTTTACAATCCCTCTATTTTAAGTGCTTTGTCATCACTTTAAGAAGTATAAACAAATGCATGTGACTCAAACTAGAGACTGTACTACCTTTGAAGGATTAAATTAAAGAAACAAAGAAGAGGAAGGGAAATGCAAGTACCAAGGCCCACAATACTTCATTGCCCATTGAAGTTCAGGGGAGTAGCAGTGACTGACAGATTTACTAAGCACATGCCATGAGTTACTGACTTTCCTCTGTCCTTCCATGCAGGATACTTTTTGTAGCCCAGGTGCTTGATCATCCCACTCTCCAGAGAGATGGCTGGGACAAGGATCACAATAGCTGAGGTGATGTGCTTGCTGCAACTGTGTGCTGGGAAAGTGCTGCGTCCCCTCCCAGGTCCTCTGCCTCATAATAGGAGGCAAAAGTAGCTGCTGGAGGCAAGTCTGTTGCACAGCTACAGCATGGCTATAGCCCTATTCTCCTCCTGGGGGTGTGACTGGTGTACTGTGTGACCACGTCTTCTAGCTACTTTCAAGGCCACTGAAGAGATCTCCATCGCCTGGTGGAGGCAGTGGGAATAAAGACTGTGGGACTTCCCCAGGCTGTTGTTCCCTCACACCCATCTTCCAAAGTTTGCACTGAGTGTGCCAAGTCATTTGTAGACCTGTGGGATTCAAGGAAAAATATTTAAGTGCTGCCTTGAGACAACTGGCAAGAAAAGGAGCTGCTTACTTAAACTGTGAATGGGTTAAAAAAAAAAGAGTTTGAAGAAGTTATTCACATAACCCAGAAATTATCCTTATTATTAAAGAATATTACTGCAACAGCTGATCTGGTCACAATTTTGCCGTATGGGAACAAGTACAAATATATAATATGGATTAGCATCAGCTAAAATGTTGGTAATGTGATTTGGTCTCTGAACTCCTGGTAACTTGGAGAGCTTCCAGTAGAAGACCATGCAAAATGTAATAAATCTGTTTTATCTGAATTAAGTCAGGTAAACAAATATTTCATCTATTACGTTTTTAACAACATTATGTTGTGAATAAAACTAGTGTTATGCCAAAGTGTATAAATAGAAATCTGTAAGAGAGATAAAATCCTCTTAGCACTCTCTGTAGAACTGCTAAGACTTCAACCAAGCAACTATTCAGTTTTGGCTGCAGGACTGCAGGACAGACAGGCACCCATCACAGAGAGCTCAGGTTGGAGCAGCACAAATGACAAATTATGACTATGTTGCATGATATACAGCTGTTTCCTGAAAGAAATGGGATTGCTTAATCTGAAAAAGAGCAGCTAACAATTTTCAAACATGTAATAGGTTTCTGTGAAAAGAAAGAAAAATCAATTTCTGTGTCCTTGGCAAACACAGTAAAAGGGATATAAGGTTAAGCATTTGGAAAAACTTCCTAGGAACAGTGCAGCATTAAAAGCGATAGGCTGGAAAAATTGAATAATATGCACCCAGCAAAGTTTTTGAAGAACATACTAGGCAAGGAGGGATAGGAGAATGACATCCTGCCTTGGGACAGGTGAGTTGCCTAGATGGTTTCTCAAGGCCCTCTGAAGACATTGTCTATGATTGTGTCTTTCCTTGACTCTTTTTCTTAAGCCCACTGTAATCAATGTTTGCTATTTCCTCTATCAAGTGCTAACATATTTTGCACTAGCTGCAGTCCAAAGTATAATCACCAGAAAGGTGACCATTAGTGTAGCAGCATTTAAGACATAAGGCACAAGTTCTGTAGAATGAAAAATCCCCAGACATTTTGCAGAACTTTTTTATCATAAGAACTGAAAAGCATGTAATTTTAAGTCCTGATGTTTAACTTCTGTCTCTTGTAAACAAACAGGGCTAAAACAACATTCTCTGCTTTGTTTACCTCTTTGGGAAAGGAGACTTAAAGCTTAACTTGATACTGCAGCTTTCAGATGTGTCTTTAGCTCGGTGCAACTTTTGGCTTGAAAGCTTTGGGAAGAACATCTGATTTCAAAACAGGTTTATTGTCATTGAGCTACTAGAGGAGAAGTTCGGTGTAGCTGTGCATAATACACAGCACTGAAATCTTTGATCTTTTGTATTTCAGTTCACATTTACAGTTGTGGAAGTTATACATATAATTACTTTCAAATGCTTCTGAAACTGTGTCCTTCAGCCTTCAGGGATGTTATATTTTCCTAATGCAAATGTATTCATTTGTTGCCATGTTTTTAGATTTGGAATTGTTTTCCACAGACTGTCTCTGAAAAATAATGAGCATGCACACTTTATTATTCAAATAACCCATACCCATTACAGTTAGCAATGGAGGCTAGTGTCAGGGTTTTCTGACCGACAGTAATGTGTGAATTCATAACAAGATGTAGTACAGCCAGATTTTAGCATCCTGTCAGAAATGTAAGTAGAATTTAATGTATTCAAATCCATGTTTAACAGTGCTCAAGTTCACAAGCTTGTTAGCATTGATGGTATGGTTATATAAATCTTTTCAGCTATTTGTACTGTAAAATGGTGAGAAAAATTATTGGATAATTAATTACATATTATTTAAAAAAACTCTATATCTATTTCCATTTCTCTCAGTCTCCCTATTTCAGATAAGACTAATTTCTTCTTTTCTATGCATTATTATTGTCCAGTTCTTCCTATATAACTAATACCAACACCAGTTACACCAAACAGCAGAACGCAAATATGAGGTGCAATATTTTTTCCAAATAGGTAAAAGTGCAATTACAGTTAAGTTTCCTTGAAGGAAAAATACAGTCTGTCCATCTCCTTTATGAGCTTCGTGGATACTCAGGTAGTAAATGTTGACAAGTTTGTTTCATTTAATTATGTTACCCCATGAAAATTGGAGTTTTCCTGTAAACTGTGGAGCTTGTGACATGTTTTTATTAACTCAAATATGGATTATTATAATATTCTGCCCTGGTGCTTAGTGTAGGAGCATTTGAAAATGGCATTTCTTATTGGATAAGGCTCCTTTCTCACAATACGATGTTGTACAAGGACAACATGTTTTATCTCTCCTCCATAATTGTACTGCCATCAAGAAGATTTTCGGGCAGAGTTTAAGATGGCAATTTTGGTCTTTTGGATGGAATCCTGACTATCTGAAAGATTTATATTTTTTTTTGTGCAATACTTCCATTACTGGTATAGTCACCAATGTATCTGAAGTTACATCAATTAGCTTAAATGAGAAATAAACTTCAGTCAGGGTCCTGAAAGCTGGGATGCTTTTTTTGTTGCATTCTAGTAGAGCACTCTGTGGGTAATCAGAATTTTTCTGTATTTTTATAGTGAAACATAGGAAGAACTTTGACTTTGTGACAAAAGGAAGAAGAGAATCTTATGAGGTGGTGAGATCAGGTCCTTCACATCTATTTGTACCTGCTGTTGGAGAACTTGACTTTCCAGAAATCTGAGTTTGACCTCAGCAGCCTTTGTTGCAGTCCACATGCAATTTAGCACATTTCAAGTTCAGGTAGACCTCTCTAAAAATGGCTTAGAAAGGAAAGATGCTCTGCCATCAAGCTCATAATGTCATCCTGTATTTTGGGACACTTAAAACTGGTGAGCGATTAGTTCCAAGGCACAGAAGAAACATCTCTAGCGAAGAGTTAGCAAGAATCGAGTTTTCTAGAGTGACATTCATTACACTGGAAGGCTTGGGAATAATGATGTCCCTGCTTCAGCCTGTTCAGATCTGGCAAGGCTGTGGTTATGTCCCTTTATACGATTAATGCTCTATGCTTGCAGTACCAGATTGATTGTTTTGATAAATACAGAAAAATCAATCAACCTCTCAATCTCTCTTCCTTACAGTTTAGATTTATGGCACCTAAATAGGAACTAGAATAAAACACTTTTCTATATTAATGAATAACTAAAACAGGCCTACTTGAAAACTGGGGGATTTAAGACAGAAACTAATTTACAGAGAAACTACTGGGATCTTTTCCATTTCTGTGTCTTCTGACAATAATTAAGGTATTTAATGTTTTCTGCAGAAACAGACATTTCTTTGCATTTGTTTTTATAATAGCTGTGAATGCACAGAACACTGGAATTGCAGATAATTTTGAATAATCTATTATTTTAGATGAAACTTCATTCCCATTTGAAGATGCTACTTAATTTTGATCACTGAAACAAGCTCACAGTCACATTTCTTCAAATACTTCACAAAAGAGGTGACTAGCAGATCTCATGATAAATGAGCAGCTTTTTTTTTGGCATGTACCCACTGGCTACATCTCCACCTTTGTTGTTTCTCCTCACTCTGTCATTCAGAGCACTGTGCTACAGTACCTCTCTGACGAGCAGGTCACTACCATAGAAATAATTTGCTGACAAATAGTTAGAGCTGGGAGCTCTAAGGAAGGCAGAGCATTGGTCACATCCTTCCTAGGCTCAGAACTGTCACAGTTGCAGAAATTGCTGCATAAAGTTGTCATGGAGCAAAACAGTTTTTCTCAGGCTGAAGTAAGTTAAACAGAAACAACTAAATGTATCGTATGATAACCAATGATAATTACCTTATTTAAGGGACTCTGAGCACTTCAAACACAGGAGTTTAATGTGTTCCTCCCGGTAATTATTATTTAATATCAAAATTGGAAAATTCCTATACAGTAAATATAAATTAGAGTTTATTTAAAAATGAGTCAATGTATATATGAATAGCAGAAGCTCAGCTTCTCATTGTGAGAATTGTCCACTCTAGTTTTAATTGTCACAACTGATGAAGCTGTTTCATTTCCCTTGAGATAATATTACATAGCTTAATAGCTTCTGCTCTCAGAAAGTTTCATTTAGTATTCAGTCTGAATTTTCCCTTACTCAGCTTGATCCCAGCTCTAAAACTCTGTAACAAAGAAAAGAGTCCTTCCACCTCTTTGTAAAAGTGAGAAAAAGGAGAATGGGGTAATAAAAATGATGGTGGTTGACACAAAAAATATTTCCTTACTACTGATCTGGAATAAAAAAATAAAGTCAGTGGATGCATATAACTTTTGATCTCAAGTATTCTGAAATCCAAGGGGATTTTGGCCATTTACTTAACTTGAACCAGGTCTTAAAAACATACATTCAGAGCTCCACATAAAAGGAAAGTGTTTAAAAATGTTCATTTGTGTAGATGATGAAGGCCACATCCATACAGATGCTTAAAACTGGGAAAAATAATAAGCAGTGAAGAGAAGATCTCCTTTACTGCAAGATTTATCTGCAAGTCTGTCATGCTTGTAATCCTTGTGGTCCATGGCCATTTCAGGCAGCTCCATAGGTCATCACCAGGGACAAAACCTGAGCAACAGTGGTGGGAAGAAGAGAACTCCCAGCTTTTCTCATCCTCCATTGGATGAGAAGATGGATGAGGCTGGATTAATCTGCACCTCAAAAATGTTGTTTTCTGTCCCTGTCCAAGAAGACCCACAAAGGACCATAACTCTCTGAGGAACACCCCATCTCCTCCCCTATCCTGATTCTGAACTGCCCAGTTCAGCTCCATTCGTCATGTGCACAGGGGTCATTGAGACAGCTAACTAACGACTCCCCCATTATTTCCCTTCAGCTCTTTTATTTTACCCACACTCCCTATTTTACATCTTGAGTGAAGAAAGCAAAGGCAGGCATAATCTCTGGCTGTCTTTTAAATTTTTTTTTTAACTTATTTTCTGTGCCAGTTTTATCTCCTTTTTCCCTGCCTCATGTTATTTTCAGGTTTGGTTTCAGCTTTCCTATTTCTTGCTGAACTAGGAGACAACTGCATTCCCTTGAATAAGAGTCTGAGACAGAAGTTGATGCAAACAGGAATAACTGGCCTGCTTTTATATACTTATTTTTTAATGAACCGGCCTAAAGATTGGGTATATGTTTATTCCCAAACAGAATTCTATCAGAAAAATAGGAGGAATTTTGTAATACTTTTTTTTATGTCTGTTTATTATTGCCAAGGTTTTCTTAAAGTCTTTGTTCCCCTTTAAAGCGAGATTGAAAGATTTTTTTTTTGATGGAACATCTTTTTGATATGCATTTTGAACTGGATACATGTAAGGAAAAAAACCACCTTTTATGGAAAACAAAAATAGACTTATTTCCCAATTATTTATTTTTTTTTGGGGGGGAGAGTGGCAAAAACAGATTTTTATAGGACAGTTTCATTGCTAATTCTTAATCTTCCAAAAATGTATTATTGCTGCTGGTGTACTTACACATGGATGATTTATACTGCTAATGTTAGTTGTGTAAATCACAGAATCACAAAATCACAGAATCTTAGGGGTTGGAAGGGACCTTGAAGATCATCTAGTCCAACTCCCCTGCCAGGCAGGGTCACCTAGAGCACATCACACAGGAACTTGTCCAGGCGGGTTTTGAATGTCTCCAGCGAAGGAGACTCCAACACCTCTCTGAGCAGCCTGTCCCAGTGCTCTGTCACTCTCACAGTAAAGAAGTTTTTTCTTATATTTACATGGAACCTCCTATGCTCCAGTTTGCACCCATTGCCCTTTGTCCTATCACTGGACGTCACTGAAAAAAGCCTGGCTCCATCATCCTGACACTCCCCCTTAACATCTTTGTAAGCTTTGATGAGGTCGCTCCTCAGTCTCCTCTTCTCCAAGCTAAAGAGACCCAGCTCCCTCAGCCTTTCCTCATAAGGGAGATGTTCCATTCCCTTAAAGAAAGAAAAGCTTAGAAAAATGGCTGGTAGGAGGCATTTCTCATACATACATTTATGTTCCTTACTTCATTGTATTAGCAATTTAATTAATGTATTTTAGATTTTTCTAGATTCTAGATTTCTAGAACTTTCTGAAGAACATCAGTGGAGCCTTACAAAGGACTCGGGCTCACAACTTACTGCACCGGAATTCTGGACTGAGGATTGCCACTACTTCACTTTCCCTGCAAATCATATTAAGACAACAGTCCCTTTTCTAGGAATATTTACAGTCAGGATTCATACCCGTAAGGTGTCTGCAATGTGGACCCAACTGCAGAATTTTACCTTCCCAGCTAGATTAACTGATATGAAGTGAATGTGAAATTTCAGAAGTGCCAGCACATGAAAATTTGTTTGAATTTTGACTGGAGTACTCTGCTCTCCTCTTTGAGGAACTCAGTAATGTGGAGCTCTCAAAGAGGGTTAAGAACAGGAGTTGTTTGAAACAAAGCAAATTAAATAATTTTCAGGCGAGAATGGAAATTGCTTCTTGTTTTGTTGTTTTTTTTTTAGTCCATATAAAGTTATTATACTTACAGAATATGAAACTCCTAAAAGGTTATCTGAGTCATAAAGGTTTGTACCTTTATGTACCTCATGTTCAAAGGAATGAAACAGGAAAATGAATGAATTTGCCACAGCACAGGAGTTGTAACCAGCTGCCTGCGGGAGCTGCAGTGAGCTTCAGGCCAGCTTCTCCTAAAGCTGAACAGTGAAATCTTTCTTACAGTGCCCATCTAAATATGTTGTTTGGACGGGCTTGGAGTTTTACATTCAACACACTCTGAAACCCCCACGATATGTGATAGCACTTTGCTCCGAGGCAAATTCTCACAGGAACCTTACGTTACATGTTTTACATCCCTAATGTAATTATCAGGCCAAAAAATATACATGGTAGCAATGAAGCTTGACCACTCAAACATGGCATTTCCATTGCACACTGTTATTCCGGACAGAGCCAAGGAGACAGAGGAAGTCCAGGGCGCGCTGAACTGAATTTCAGAAGCAGATTCAGATTAATGCTGGATTACGGTTGGTTAGAAGTGAGCTGCAATCTCTGTTCAGCTGCTAGTGGTTTGTCTGAGGCTACAGCATGAGTGCCTGCAGGGCTGCCGGGAATTCCCTATTGCTAATTTATGGTTGCCAGGGGTCTTTTGTTATGAACACGTTATTTATTTACCCCCTTTTTTTTTTTTTTGGTAGTAAGATCCAAGACGAAAGCACAAGCTAGTGTGTGTGCTTTGCAAAACCACTAAAACCAGGCTGAACTGAGGAGAGGGTGTACCTAATAATCGCCAGACCTGACTGCAAGGGAAATAAAGGAAGACTATCGTTGTGACTTTTAGATATGACTATCAGTAGTGAAACTCTTCAGTTAGACTAGATAAAACCAGAAACAAAAGGAAACTGGCGTTACACTAGCAGCAGTTTAATAGCTGCAATTATCAGCTGGGCTACCGTTCGGATTTTCCACCCATCGGAGCCCGAGGTAAAAGATGTCAGGGGATTGACTGAAAGGCCTGCCTGAAAATGCAAAACCACAGAGCATTCACTTGCTAAAAGACTTGGATGAGCTACTCGTTCTGGTCTTTGTGCTCTTTTAAATACAGCCATCTAGTTGTCTTGGAGACAGGCACGTGGGGAAAAAAAAAAAAAAAAAAAGCCACTCAATATTCCTATCCCTGATTATAATCCCCTGTTATGGATCAGCTAAGTAATAGTCTAAATACAAAATATATAAAATATAAACCTGACAAACGGCTCTGCTTAAGTCAATGACATGGATAGAAGATCTGGGTAACAAGAGGTTTATTAAAATGCTCCAGTTCAGCTGCAGCAGGAATGACAGAATAAAAACATGACTTGTAAAACAGAAAGGGTAGAGAGATATTAACACTGAAGTGCAGTTGAGCAAATTCTCCTGGAAATCTCAGAGAAGCAAACAGTAAATGAGGTTGATTAAAATTACTATAATTGTACTGACAAGTTGTATGCCACTTGAACACCCTGCTGTACATAGTTCCCGATGCAAATTTGGGCTCTAATTTGCCTGTCCTTGAACACAGCGATAAAACTCCCGTTGACTTCAAAGAAAAGCAGAAAGAGACTCTTCAATTCATAGGAAAGAAAGAAATGTCTGATTTTTACACATAAGATCAGGAGCCATGAAATATATATTGAAAACATCACTGGATTTTATTGATGGTAACCTCATGTTAATTGTTTTTAAGATCTTAAAATCCACTGGACAGCTTGAGTTACTTCTTGTTTGAATGTGTAAGTTTGAATCTGTGTAACTGAATAACAGCAAACATTTGTATAATACCTTCTAGGAAGAGCCAGGACTAAGACCAGTATTTTCTCAAGTAGTGGCTCTGTGAAACTCCCACCCAAGCACAGTACTGGGCTTCAGATGTGTTAAAGGCAGTTACTCTCAAACTGAGCTCTCACCTTAGAAAACCAGTCCTTTTAAAAGGATTTAAAGCAAAGCACTTAGAAAAAATCCAGGAGCATTAATCACTTCTAAAAATCTTGGCAAAAAAAAATTGTTTTCCCAATTTACACTAATGATGTAATGCTGTGTCTATGTTAATATACTTCTATTTAATTCTGAGACAACTATTGCATGCTTCCCATCCCTAAGTGGATATATCTTAACCTTCCTGAAAAGGACAAACATGTTTTAGCATCTGGGTAACTGAAGTAGAATTAACGGAGATGCTTTTCTGTGTTAGACTTGGGTCCAGATTCGTTACTATCAACTATCAGAGTATTTTCCTCCTTCATATGCTTCTCTCACAGAAGCTGTGTGCATCGCCCCAGCCTTTGAAACAGTGTTGTTAAACCAACTTTCTGTAGTCTGCAACCTGTCAAAGTTCTCTTAAAAAAAAAATAAAAAATAAACTATTTGCTAGGATACTTTGCTATCATCTGCCATCAGAAATTACTGCAATAGTTACAAATGTTTGCGCTGTCAAAGTTATGCTGAAAACCTGCAATTGAGTTACCACTTCTGGATGTAATTTTTGACCAATCAACTGCTTGCAGTGCTTTGAAATTAGTGCATTTTTCTCAGATGTCATGGCATAACAGGTTATGTTTATCCCACTTTAAGTCTACTGAATTTAAGGGAGAAGAAGAGTTTTGATTTTCTTTTTTTGGTGATCCATGAATGACATAAACAATCTTAATAACGTAGGAAGAGTAATGAAATTCTGCCTTCAGCAAGGCCCACGAGATTTGAATGCTATGAAAATATGCTTACAATGACTGTGATTAAAAAAAAGAAAGAAAAGAGAAAAAAGCCTGACTGCTAATGAAAAATAAGCCTGAACACAGTCAAAGAGGTCTTCAAGCTTGTGATTAGGTTAATGCCAGATGTTGATGTAGAGGAAAGGGAAGTTGAGGAAATTTAAGAAAAATAGGTACATGAACCCTTAGGATATTGGGTTACCAGCCAGCTGGGAGACACCTGGAGAGGGGCTATTTAAATCTGTTTGAAGCAAGGGTCTCTTGTAGAGGGATTGGCCAGAGGGTCTGGAGAGCAGAGAAGGCAGAGCTGAAGCTCTTTCTGTTGCCTCCTGCCTCTCTCAACCTGCAAGGGGGAACTTCCAGAGCTCCAGGGTTCAGGGAGGGCAGATTGTCCTTCCAGGGGGCTGGGAGAGGTCTGGAGCTGCACTGCCTGTTTGTCATGGGTATGGCAGAGGAATGGGAATGGAGTGTTTTCAGAGGGAGGTGGAAGGACAGAAAAGGGGAGGGCACAGAGATTTTATCAACTGGAAACAGCTTTTTTTTTTTTTTTTTTTCCACGTTAGGTTGTTTGTGGGTTTCTTTCTCATTTTTTCCCATTATTTTTATGTTAACGTAAAATTATTTTTTGATGAGTTGCTGATTAGTTGGCATTCATTGCTGTAATTACCTCAAAATGTCATTTCACTCACCTATATCCAAAAGACTGCTGACAAATTTTTATAGATTTCTTTTTTACAAGGTCAGAATATACATATACATGCATGTATAAATACACGGAGAAATAGATTAAAATTAATTCATTTCTACTTATACTATTTATATGTATATATAGATGTACAATTACATTGTTTTAATCTCCAGTTGCTTGAATGGCAATCTTGCATAAGATATAGTATTTTATTAAACATATACAACACATGATTTTATATAATACACATTATAAGCAATATATATCTCTGCTGGGTTTCGAAATTGTCCAGAAAATTTTGAAAATGGAAGGTGAATGCATTTTAAGGGCTATAAAAATGTGAGGGCAAATAAAAATCTGTTATTTATTATTTACATAATTCACCCAAATTCTGTGACCTTAAACAAATTCAGTTCTCAAGTAGGTTCGTTGTTTTTTTTTCTCTAACGGTGATAGTCGTGAAGCATAAGAAAGCCAGTCAGTGTTTAGGGCACTTTTTGGAGACTTTGCCTCTCCAGGAGACTCTGCTTCTTCAGGACACTCCTTTTTGGTTTGACCATGGGCTTCTCCTGCCTCAGTTCCCCACCTGTGAATGGGGATAACCATCTTTCCTCTACCTGGCATGAGGTGCTCTGAGGAATTGTGAATTCAAGGATATTTGGATGTTAGTGCAAGGAATCTCTTAAACATTTCAAAGGGAGTCAAACAGAACAATACACAGGTGAAGTGCATTGAATGATTACTTTTTGCTTTGCTTTATAGTTTTCCTTTTTTGAGTTTGCTTCTTCGTTCTGCCTGTAATTTTGCTGAAGGGGTATGTTTCTAATTATTCAGAAGCTGAGTGTTCTGGTTGTGGTTCAGCATTTTAAGCCTAGCTGTTGCTCCTACTATTGTTGCTCAGAAGCACCCTGTGGCCCCTTGGGGAAATCTAATTCAGACTTTAATTAGCCGGTTCAGATAGAGTTCATTTTAGCTTAACTGATTTTGGTCACTTATGAGAAGGGTTTGGCGTGTACAGAGTAAAGCACCCAGCGCTCACTCGGTCAGCGTTGGCTTAAGGAGGAGGGTGTTCAGATGACAACAGTTTCTTTCCCCCACTCCTTGTTGCTACTTATCTCCCTCAAGGGCATCTATATTCAAAGGAGACAGGAGATACTGGATGATTCTGTTTTGGGATGCTCTCTTAAAAGGGCTTTTGTTTTTGGAAGTCTCTGCACTGTCTCCAGGTTGAATATTACCATTTCCTTCAGCACCTTCTTTAATCTGGACATTAAACACATGACTGAGCACTTCACAAAGCCATGTTTGAACTCTCTTTCCTGCTTCAAGAAGTGCTTGCCCCTTCACAAACTTCCTTGCCCTGCACTCCAAAGGTATCCTCTGTCACCAACCTAAGCCTCTGTCCCAAAAAAGGGCCTCCATGCGTGGAGTCTCCAAGCTTGACAATAAGACACTTAGAACATCCTTGAGATAGCGTCACATTTTGATACTAAATGCAACCAATTAGAAACTACTTTTAATCTTTCTTTTTCTTATGGTAGAATATGTGTGGGTAACAGAAACTGTGATGCATTTCATTCTCTACAGAAAGTATTTTAAAAAATGCTGAAGCTGATTGTATCTGCTCTCTGTAAGCCTTCCTGCTGTATACTAAAGGAAGGTATGGCTCTGCTGCAAAGTGATCCAGTTTTGAAAAAGAGCACTCTATCAGGGCATTTATAAGCCCACTGCTTAATGGGCTTATAATTGTATTCAGCTTTTTAACTGGAAAGCAGAAATAGGAAGTAGGTGGGAAAATGTGTCCATGGAACCCTCCCTGTTATTGATCATTATGCACCAAAACCCAGAATGTGAGCAGAAGGGTGGGAGATCTGATATCTGTGGACAGGTAGGAGACACCAGCACATTACTGATCATTCAAAACTTGCATTTTGAAGCTAAAACAGCTGTGAATCTGCTGAAAAGACTGAATATTTTAGCACACACATTCTGCTCATAAAAACACTCTCACTTGCCAGTACTGTAATTTTATCTACATTAACAGAAAACATTATGAATACAAGTCAAACTAGCTATTGCAATAAATGAAAATGGCAATTCCATTTATTTAATTGGCAGGTACCCAGTATCTTTTTATTCTTACAATAAAACAGCTGGGATCTGGTGAAAAAGTAACAACTACTGTGTAATAGCTGCTACATGATATCACAGCTTTCATAGGAAGAAGACAGAGATTCACCTGGCAGAGAAGAGATAGATAAAATAAACATAATTAAAAATTAAAATAAAAGACAACAATATCTTTTGTACTTCCTACACTTTGGGGAATATTATTCTGGGTAAAAGAGTAATTATTTCAAGTACTCACTCCAAGATCCATTCTGTCCCTCTTAGTCCTGATGAATAATATCTATTCCATAAATAGCATCACTGGTAGAGTGTGAGGTCTTTAGTTCTTTCACTTTTCATACTAGCTCATTATCCATTATAAAAAATGCCTTACTGAGCATAGAAATTATTTGCTGGGTAAAATACTACTCAAATTAGCTAGTAGCGTGTTAGGATTTGTTCAAGTTGGTCAATCTTTTTGTTTGCTTAGGTCCCCAACTTTCATGACCTCACTTCTGTTTTTTGATGGAATGATTAGAACTATTTTTAGCAAGACAGCAAGGAAGGGTGAATACCAAATGCTACATAACTAAAGATACTCATGTGCAGATGAGTGCAAAGTATTTTCATTTTCTTTTTGATATCTCAGACCCTCTCAAATCCTCCAAGAAGGAAAGATTATCAGGTTGCAGAGGAGGCATGAGGCAATGACTAAAAAAAAAAAATCCTGGACGCTTTTTCTCTAAAGACTTGTGGCAGTTTGGACAGTTGCTGAAATATCTACCATAGCCTGTGCCCACTCTCACCACATCATCCTTCTTGAACTGGAAGCTGTTTGGTGCTGGCAATATGCATTTAGGGGTCTCTGCCATAACAAGGTTCCTGTCAAGGTGTCTGTGTATCCCAGTAAATAGTGTAATCAACAGCAATAGGTAATATCACAATGTTTTCTAAATACCTAGCCAGAGTCAATGTTACAAGCATCACCTGCCAATACATTTCTGTTTATGTCAGGGTAGTTTTGGCTGTTCTCTGGAAATGTTTATTGTTCACCCTAGGAACACCCTTTGGCCCACCTGTAGAATCCCAGGCATGTGTGTTAACAACTATAGCATGATGCAAAATGGTATTTTAAATAAATTCATAACTTTTTAAGACCAGAGGGGTTTTAAGGGTATATGGTCTGATTTCCTATGCATTAGAAGCCATAAAGGTTTTTCCATAAAATTCCCTTTGTTCAGCTTAGTCACTTGTGTGTGGACACAGCATATTCTTCATACTTCATTGTCTTTAGCAGCCACATCTGCAAAGCTAGGCTGATTTTTTTCAAATCTAATTTTGGCATCTACAGTTGGACACCAAAACACATAAAATGTTCACTTCTTTAGTCATTACCAAGTGTTGCAGCCAAGCAGAGTAGAATTTCCACAGCAAAACAGATGGTGCAGAAGACCTTGCATCTGTCCTGTACATATTTTGGGGATAGTTACTTTGGATTTTCTCTAGTCAGGTTGAATGAATGCTTCCTGTCTGCTGCAGCACCTGAGGTGGGCTTCCTCATCACATCTTCCAGTTTGTTTTATTTTATGTAAAAAGAGGGCCAGTTTTGTGCTCGGAGACTTTCCCACAATATAAGCCAAAGTACAGTCAGTATAGATGATTTGCTTCTCCTGAAGTGTAGGAGAGGGAAAATGATTGAAGTGATGAGCTTTAAGTCTGTTATTCAGCAGCATGCATCTGTAAAAGAGGCTTTGAGAGTAGAGAAAAAAGAAATAGGCTGCCAAGTCACCTAATGCTTGATCCTCTTGTACAGTTTTACATTATTATAATTGGGTTGGAGCATAGAGTTTCATTACTTACAATTATTTAGGTATGATCCCAAACATCCTTTGGAATAAAATCACAAGGAAAACACAGGATTTTACTCTTTTATTGTTATATTGTCTCTTTTTCAACCATATAAAAGACTCCAACAACACTGAACAGAGTGGGTTACAGGAATCCATAATCAATATTTAGTGTTTTTAAATCCTGTGCCTCTGAATGAGAGCATTCAACCCAAATTTTTTTAAAAAGGAGGACTGGTTCACGGAAATGCCTCAGAACATGGAAAAGCAGTAAGCTTAACATTTAACAAAGTCAACAAAATAAATGCAACATCTTCCAAAACCAGACAACCACACAAATAGCAGCAAAGCCACAGAACTGTTCCAATGGGGAAAATGTACTTCTAACTGCAAATGACTTATATCAGAGGGAACTGGACCCCATGACAATTTGTATATTCCCAACTGAGGTGAACTAGATTGTCTGTCAGATCTACTCTACTGACAAAAATTATATTAAACTACAAGTAAAATGTTACACTACCCCCTCCTTTAAAGTTCTGACACAAAATTAGTTAAGGAGGTAGAACAGGTTGTCAGCTGGTGGATGATAACCATAGCTGCTCATAAATGTCTGGATCAGTTTTAGTCAGTTTTATTCATGATGTAAGGGGCCTTAATCTAAACTTCAGAGAAAGAGGCTAAATTACATTAATGTTCACAGAATCACAGAATCAACATGGTTGGAAAAGACCTTGAAGATTATCAAGTCCAGCCATAACCTAAATCCACCCAGCATTACCTTTATCTACCTGTTCAATGCCCAAATCATGTCCCTAAGTACCACATCTGTATTTCTTTTAAACACTTCCAGGGATGGTGACTCCACCACCTCCCTGGGCAGCCTGTTCCACTGTCCAACCACTCTTTCAGTAAATAAATTCTTTCTAATATCTAGCCTAATCCTCCCCTGGTGCAACTTCTGGCCATTCCCTCTTGTCCTGTCATTATTTACTGGAAAGAAGAGACCCACTCCCACCTCCCGACAACCTCCTTTCAGGTAGTTGTAGAGAGCAATGAGGTCACTCCTCAGCCTCCTCTTCTTCAAACTAAACAACTCCAGTTCCCTCAGCCTCTCCTCGCAGGATTTGTCCTCCAGGCCTTTCACCAGCCTGGTAGCTCTTCTCTGGACATGCTCCAGCAGCTCGACATCCTTCTTGTCGTGAGGGGCCCAGAACTGAACACAGTATTCAAGGTGTGGCCTCACCAGTGCCAAGTACAGAGGCACAATCACCTCTCTACTCCGGCTGGCCACACTATTCCTGATGCAGGCCAGGATGCTGTTGGCCTTCTTGGCCTCCTGGGTACACTGCTGGCTCATGTTAAGTTGGCTCTCAACCAGCACCCCCAGGCCCTTCTCCACCATGCAGTTTTCCAACCACTCATCTCCAAGCCTGTAGCTTTGCATGGGGTTATTGTGACTGAAGTGCAGGACCTGGCACTTGGCCTTGTTAAACCTCATACAATTGGCCTTGGCCCATCGATCCAGCATGTCCAGGTCTCTCTGCAGAGTCTCCCTACCCTCAAGCAAATTTGGTCAAGCTAAAAGCCCAGACACAGAAATTTGCTGCAGCGTGTTTGTGGGCAGTGAAGCCTCTTTAATGCTGTCTTCTGCATAGTCTGCTGATGTGGAGGAAAAAATCCTCATATAAAATAGTTGTACTGTATAGCTCCTGAAATAGCTTATTCCCACAGGATGGAAAAAGGTTAAACTTTGTTGTTAATAAAACAATGTAAAGAGACTCGGTAACTGTACAAAATCAATGAGAAACAGAAATGTTCATGCAAAGAAGACAGGTGATCCACGAGCTGGAGGAAATACATTTGGGTTGCAGACACCCAGCCACACAGGCTGGATGAGGGTGGGATTTCAGCACAACATCTGTTTGCTCCTCAGAGATGCCAGTAACGTTTTGGGAAAGCCTCTTCTCTTGTGCAAAAAGACTGGAAAGCAGTCAGAAGAGACTTAACATTTGGAAGAAACAGACATGGGTGATGTGACCTTTGTGGGGGAAGCATCCAAAGCCAGAGAGGGAAACCGTGAAGCTCTGTGGGGGCTGTGGTGTGTGTCAGGAAGTGTTGCAGACCCAGCCGGGCAGGCGGCGGAGAAAACAGGCAGTCAAAGCAGGGACACGGGGCAACCTGCAGCTGGAAAGTCTGAGGAAAAGCATTGCCATCAAACTCTTGTGCGTCAGGGACTGCTCTTCTTCCCCAAGACCAAAGAAATGTTGTGTATTTGCAGATATGTAAGGCCATATACCTGATATCATCCCACCAAGGCATGCAAACAAGACCTGTGTGAGCGTGGCAGGGCTGGGTCCTATCGTGGGCAGGCGCTGGGTGCAAGTGCCTGCCTTAGAACTTATGAGCTCTAGTTCCTTATACTAGTTGCTCTTACCTGTCACTCCATCCTCCGGAATTTGCACCTCACATGTTTATATTCTTTTTCTAAAATAACAGTAAACCAGTGCATTAACATCAGGACTACAAGCAAATACTTTTTTTTTTCATATTTGTAGCTTGAAATTTTGTACTTGTGTTTGAGTTCTCTGATATCATTGCCTGGTTTAAAATTTTGCCTGAGAACTTCGTAGTTTCTTAAAATGTTTACTCATAGGTAGGAGACAAATTCATTTTTCATCTCAAAAGCTTAAGTAAAAACAACCAAAAAAAACCCCATGTCAACTTGATTGGAAATTATTAATTCCTGTATTATTTTCTCATTCAAAAGAAAAAAAAAAAAGTTTCAATTCCAGGAGTTATTCTCAATTTATTTTACTTTGAGCTTTACAATAAATTCATTTTACTCCGATTTTGACAAACTCTTCACTTACTGAGTGTTGGTATAGTTTTTCTCATTATATCTTTTAGACATGTTTCTGACAACATTAAATTTATAAATTAAGTAAATAGAAAGACAATTTTTTTTTCTGAGATCTCCATGCAATGGAATAAAATTTATTTTAGTGCAAGTTAACCAGCTACCTTTATTTGATCTGGGTTAACTAATAGACTGATTAGGAAAAAGCCCAGATTAAGGAAATGAGGCTGTCCTGACTGCTATGCCTAAATAACCCGTTGCAGCAGCAGAGGAAATAGAAAGTGAGCTCCACATATAGATGACAAAAAAACCCAAAAACAACAAACCAACAAAACAAAACCAAAAAACATCGGAAAAAATCTTAAAAAAGAAAATACCCTGTGAGCTAAAAACTTATGAGGTTTGAATGAGATGGGAGACCAGCCTACAGGCAGTAGTAAATCTGATTTTCAGTGATATTTTCATAGTAAAACAGTTGTCTAAGCTTCTGTAGCCTGCGAGATCAGTTGCTGGATCAGGGTGATGTGTAAAAGATTAATTGCATCTAGTGTTGCAGTTTGGGGAACAGTGCAGACAGGACAAGCAGGTATGAGATTAGCCCTAGAGGTCCTCATGGCAAGGCTCAGAGATGGGAAGGTCCATCCTGCTGCTCGTCCTTTACTCCTGGTGGCCTTTGCCTGTGCCAGGAGAGGTCAGCGCTGCCGGGATGCAGGGCTGCTGTTGCTGGCACATGGTCAGCGCAAGCTCTGCCAATAAGGTGAGATGCTGCTTCCTTCCCTTGCTGTGGGTCACATCCCCACCCCACATCACATGATGACTCCCCATTTACCATAAAGGTCCCAATTTTTAAGCTGCAAAGAAAAGGCTACATAGGCATATGCTCACCCTGGCTCACCTCTGGAGAGTTCTGCTGCTTCTCTCTGCTTAACTGGCTCTCAGATAAAGCCCCCTGTTTCTGAACTGAGCATAGGCAGAAGTATTCCATGGCCTGATGGTACAGAAGTACCTCAACCCAATGTTCTTAAGCAGAAGTGAATTATTGGTGTCTTTGAGTTCAGCTAAATACCTATATATAAACATTTGGAAAAACAAATCAAAATTCCAGTGCCTCAGATTCCCCTAACTTCTTCCTCACAGCTTTTGGAGACCTCAGACCTGAGCTGACTGCAAGGAAAGGACAGTGTTGACAGAAGCATAGGTAAGAATTA
The DNA here is from genome assembly GCA_020745705.1 of Hemiprocne comata. Lineage (NCBI taxonomy): Eukaryota > Metazoa > Chordata > Aves > Apodiformes > Apodidae > Hemiprocne > Hemiprocne comata. Next base: position 90,782,100 of record CM036588.1, read on the forward strand.
GCCATGCCAAGAAGGGGCACATCATAGTATGCTGATTTCATTGCAGCAGAATTAAAGGCAGATAGGTAGAAATGCTTCAGGAAGGCTGATAACCTTCCTTGGGGAGATATCTGGGCTGGAGGGCAGGCTCTCAGGAAGATGCATAGAGGGCAACGTGTCTGGACTGAGGTGCTCACAGGCGAGTCTGACCTTGATGAGATGAGAGGAGCTATAGGAAAAGCAAATAGGTCAAAAGCTGAGGAAATGTTATCTGTATCTCATATTTTCATTCTATTATAAATGTAGTTACCATGGCAGCAGCAAGCAGTTTTGGGGTTTGGGTTTCTCTAGACATACAGGCATCTTTTGAACTTCCCTCTTTTTCCATGCCATATCTGTCCCCAGGAGGACAGCCTGAAAACTCCCTCATGTTTTTTTCCATGAGCAATATATTAATAATGAGAATAACAGCAACAAAAATAGTATAAAACCTTCCCAAAAGCCTAATGATAGTATTTTTATGCTTTCTTCCAGAACATCCAATCCAGCTGTCCCACTTCAACCCTCCAGATTTTGCCAGCAACAGAATGGTCTCTGCAGTTTCTGTTCTTCCTAATTTTTAGAGCAAGAAGAGAAATCCATCAACATCCATTCATATTTCTATCTATTAACATAGTTTAACTATGTCTCTCACTCAGCAGCCATCTTCTTCACACTACTCTTTAAACACTGCATAACTCAGGATCTTCAAACTCTTACATATTGGGCTGACCTGGAAAAAAATGCTGGGTGGGGAGAGATTCCCTGAGCCCAGGTCTGAGCCCAGCTGCAGACAGGAGAGACCAAGCTCCTATATCAAGGCAACCAACCAGTCTGGCCACCAGCATGTTATGGCTGTGTGGGATGTGAGCCCCAAACTTATTATGTAACAAGAATCACTGATGCTTAGTTACCCCTATATAATTGTAGAGTGAAATAAAAGAATTGTAGTCTTAGCTGCTTTTATCTGAGAGTAAGTTGAGAGAGCAGCAAAAGAGGAGTAAAATGTGACAGTCTGCTTTCTTTTGTGTTACATCTGAACCAACAACAAGATAACACAATAAACAATATAATAAGATTAAAGAGAGCTTGAGAAGGCCTCTTTTCCATTCCCTGGTCTCAAAGGAGAATCAGTTATTTCTAAACCATTCTTGAAAGATGTTGCACTAATCTGATCTTTACTGTCTTTGCCTGGCTATTCTCCTCACTACATCTATGGTTTCCAGGTAATTGTAGGGGTGTTCTAAGCAACTGAAAGCAAAGAATAAAGGAAGTCAGAACATCCTGAGGACAGTTCAAAGTATCCAAGTGTTTTATTTCTTTAGGATTAGACCTAATTTTAAAGATATTTTAAGTTTATTTCTTTATTAACTAATATGGCATATTAAGGTCAGTGTTGCCCTTGCCTTATGCTGAATTGTACGTTTCCAGGGCCTACCTCACTGTTCTCAGGGAAAAACTGTTTTTCAGCAAAGCTCACTCAAGAAAGCACTACTGTCTTCTTTTTGAAGTTTAAATTTTTGAGTTGATTGATTTTATTTATTTGGTTTAGAGATTAAAACCGTCTCGTAATTTACATCGGCAGAAATGAGGGGATTGTGGTAAAATGCAGTTTGGAGTCAAGAATAAATGGCCAGTGGCTGCAGCTACTGGAAACCACCGTGTCCTAACAGAGCAGCCTAAACAAGTGTGTGGACACCAACTCCTAAGTGAGGTTGTACTATGTAGCAGAGGAAAGATGACTAACTCCACTTTTAAAGCAGTGCCTTCCTCCTCCTGTGTGGGAGGAATGTTTATCCAAGCACTTATGTAGATCCCTCTCTACACTACTGAGTGCTAATTTCTTTTGAAACACACACCCTCAGAATCCAGTCACTATTAAATAACTGTAAATTGGTAACTTTAATTGCTGAGGACTCAAGCATTGTAATTCTCAATGTGTTTAAAAAAAAAAGAAAAAGAAAAAAATGTAAATCAAGTCTCCTGGGATCTCCCCCCCAAGTCAACAATGTCAAGTTTCCAGGAAAAGGAAGTGTGGCATTTGCACTCAATTAAATCAGTGTAGTTGGAATTCCTTGTCAAGGTGGTAAGCACTTCTGAGGCTTCAGCTCATCTTAAGAAACCTCTTTGGACCCAGAGGAATATTCACAATACTATTTTACAGTAGACTGAAGGTAAGGACCAAACATGGCTTAAGGATAACTGTAGCTGGAAGGCAAGTAGTGCTCCTCTGTATTGTATGGGCTCTGTAAGTCACATCAAATGATTTACAGCTATCACATGAGGCATACCTGCTCACTGCATTGTCCTTCCATCACCAAAATATTCTTACCTCACAGCTGTGCCACCCACAAAATATTTCCACGTTTGGAAAAAAAAGAGGTCAGGTATCCCATGGCATCTTGCTCCACTGCTCTTCTGACTGCGATTCTGGATTGGTGGTCACCTAAAGACATTTACATCATTTGGTCATACACATATTAGTGCAATCACTATAACATGTAACTGTGAGGTCATATTTATCTCTTTCTGACAACTGTCTAAATCTCATCCTTCTTCATCTTTATATTTTGCTCCTTCTGTCTGGATAAATTATTTGAAGATAAAAACATTTGAGCTCTTTTTCCTCCCATGAAGATGAGGGAGACAGTTTCTTTAATGAAAGCAACCACCCTATGGATGCTGCATGGTCTCAGCTTCCATGAGGAAAAGAAATGTGAAAAGCAGTATTTCAGCAGCATTGGCATCAGGCCAACAATAATATGTTCATAGTTCCCAGTGACCTCTCAGTGAGCTCCAAACTAAGATGATTTTATATTATTTCTCTCTTTATGTATCCTTGACAAACAATGCAAAGGAAAGGCAGGGATTTAACTTTGGGAAAGACCTTGTAAATGAAAGGTGAAATAAAGGTTACTTATCTAACATTTGCTTCAGAGGCTTGTGCTAGAACTGACATTTAGAAACGGGGTAAAGTAGGGGACGGAAGTTGTGGGCTGGTATTTGAACGTTACCTCTAACTTTGGAACTTTAATCTCCTTTTAATCTCTTTCTGAAGTGCTGGGAAGTGTTCTGTGGATACTGTGAATGAACTGTGCTTTTTGTATTAAACATTTATTGCATGGCTTTCTGTGTCTGCAAGCAGCTGGATCAATGATTTAAACTATCCCCTCCAGGCCTAGGTTTCTATTGACTGCTTTTTTTTTTTTCTTTTTCCCATTTAGAGAAGATATCTGAGCCATGGTTTCAAATGGGGGAGAATTTTGCTGAAAAATACATTAGAAAAACTAAAATGTTAATGTGCAAGAGCAGTCCACTTCTGAGAGAGGGAAGGAGTCATGTACAATACTAAACTTGTGAGGACAACCTGCATTGCTCTGTAAACTTTGTACTAAATTAATACTATATTCTTGAAAACAAAATTTAATATTTTTAATAAGTGTAAATTAAAGTTCCATTATCTGCTTTGAGCTTGTTGTCTTCTGTGTGTGTCCTAGGACAAAGGGGTTGTAGACCTCAGTGTCACTGTTGTCCTGGACATCACTGTATCATTCACTGAGCACAGTAGTGGGATCTTAAAATTACAAGGTCAATCTCACAAACATCCCCATATTGCTCAGTCACCACTCTTTTCCACTGGCGAGGAGTTCCCCTCAGGTTTTTTTTTCCCTCTGCTCCTTCCCTGAGCTGACAGATGTGTGTCTGGATCCTGTCTGGTTGGGATGACCTTGAAGTGGGAGTGGAAACACAGGAGTTCTCATTCCTATGGGGTAGGGGTGCATATCAGAATGTATCAGTTATGCTATGGATAAACACATTCAGTACCTCAGAAACCTCATTCCAAAGAGGATTCAAGTGTCACGCAAGTCACAGCAGACACTGGTTGTGGAAGCAACACATCCTAATGTGAAACATCTCCAGTTAACCTTTCAACAAGTACCAAAAAGAGTCTTTATATGTAATCCGTAGCCACCTTCTCCAGAACGAACATAAAGCCAAATGACAGAATATCACAAATGGAAATGACAGCAAGATATTGAACTTTACAGAAACGGGAAAATACACATCAAAATTAGAGCATTGCACAGGAAGTTCAAAGTTGTTTATTATTTTAAATGGGGCCACATTTTCATGGAAATGTCTCCAGTCTTCAGCTATCTCTAATAATCATTACATGTCTATTTTTAAATAACAAAACAAGAAAACTAGCTGAAATAGCAAGAAAACGAACTACAGACCTGGCTAACTAACTGTCTTTGATGCCAATGGTAACACCTATATTAACAAGCATTTAAGTGTCCCTCCCTCATTCTTGAACTTCCATGATCTCATGATAACATATAAATCCTGTTAGTGCTTTCCCCAGGACCCATAAAGACATCTCTGCCCATATCCTCTCTGCCGGCAGCTGCGTAAGGAAAAGGAAATGAATTTTTCCTCTTAGCAGGCTCCTCTAATTCAGGGAAACAGGGACAGGCACCAAATTTGCCTGCCGTACTCTCACAGCTTCTATTGTGTTGAAAGCAGTTTCTTGCAGAGAGTGGTTAAATGTGGCTCTTAGTAGATGGATGAAACCATAATTCAGTCTGTGTTGGTCGACTGGTAATATATATTTTTGGCTGCTTTAACAGTTTTTTTGATATTCAGGTCTCTACTGATAATAGTAAAGACACAGGAAAAGGATATATTTGCTGAAGTTCAGCCACTACAGATAATCTATGACATCAGGTGATTGAAAGCAGTATCTTTTTGGAGTATACTTGCACACTTCAGAAACAAATCTTTCAGTACTAAGATGGGACCTTTGATTATAAACTTTGAATAATTCAATTAAATTAAAACTCAGTGATAGCACAGAATCATTTTTAACATAAAGGAAAGTTTAACATTACCATTTAAATTAAGAAATGTGTAAGAGAAAAAATGAAATGAAACCAAATAAAGTGGAACCATTTTTTTAAGGATTTGGTTAATTATTAATACAATTAGAACTGTTCATGGAACCTGATCTTGTTTGAATCTCACTGAGGAAAATATTACCAGCTACTAAAGACATAATTTCCTTCCTATTCTGTCTATTTAATCAATGCTGTGTTAAAATAGTTCAGTTTAAAGTTGGGTCATGACCCTAAATGCATCTGCAAAAATGCAATGCTGGAATATTTCATTCATATTCCTTGAAGTTACTATGAATTTACTCCATCTCAAATAAGACCAAGATCTGTAATGGTAATTAAAGTCTACTGATAATGTAAATCCCATTAATAATATAATGCTGTGATTACACTATGCATGACAGTCTAACCCTTGTTATAAATAAAAAATTGAGCTACAAGCAAAATTAAGCATGGCCCAGATGTAGATTTGAATGTAGATCCTCCTTCACAGTGTCTGCCCACTGGAAATACATTCTGGATCTGGAGCCTGTTAAAAGAAGCTCCTTGATCACAGCCATTTAGTCTAATGGTGAAACAGCTCCAAAAGTGGCAGTCACCAGTCAGGAAGAAGAAGAAGAGATGGTTGTTTGGTTTTAACATGCTTCCTTCTCCACATTATCAGATTGCACATAAAATATGACAAACTCATCCTATAACACTTTTTGGAGAGGATTTAAAAAAGCTAAAATATTTTCCCTGTTAACATCATTCTCAACCCAATTTTCCACCCCCAGTAATTATCTTCAAAAATCCTCATTCTGAAGGATTGTGACCTTACCCATATTTAAGCCATTAACTATACCTTCTTCTCACTGTCTTCATCCCTGTTGACATCGTGGCTTCAGGCTGTGCTAAGGGCCTGCATAATCTTGTTTTTTGAGGCTTCTGCCTTCTCTGTGAATGACAGGAGGAAAGGGGAGGCCAGGTAAGATCCAGAATTTCTTCAAAGATTAAAGCTCTAGAAAGCGTGCAGCAATCCAACATCTGTTCCTTTGGTCCTGGAGCTGTGAAGCTGTGCTGCTGTTGTGCCATCTGCCAGACAGTGCAGGAGGAGGGTAAGCCAGTCTTTTGCCAGTCAGTGTGATTAAGGTTGTCTGTGCATTTGTGTTTGTATGCAGTGGGGAAAAAATTGATGGCACGCTTTGTGCTTGGGCAATGCCATGTGCAATGTGTCAGAGAGGAGGATGTGGGTCGCTTTACCTGCTCTCATCTGGACAAAGCACAGGAAATAAATAAGTAAAGCAAAAGGCCACACTGTTATTAGCATACAAATAGCATCAATGCTTCATGTGCAATTTACAGAGAAGTCACACTCTGTTCTGATTTTATACTGGCAGGTGACCAAAACACAATTAATTCACCACTCAGCTTTAAGGGACTTTAGGTTCACTCAGCAGGAATGATACAGACCACTGCACCCTCAGGAAATGTCTAGTCTCAGAGGGAGGCATGAGGTCATCATGTAGGTTATCAGCCTCCAGCACTGGAAGATTAGTGGTGATTTCTGTACCTCTTGATGACTTTTTTCAGATGATTTATCTGTATTAATATAGAGAATAAATATTTTTTCTCTATATGCTATGAAGGTATATCCCATTTCAGCCTCACTGCTAAAGTCTGTCAACACATGCTGGCCAAAGGTGTAGTGACTGTGCAAAATGCCTTTGTGTAGGTTCAGACCTTTTGAATTGACTCTGGCAGGACTATTTACCTTGAGTCATGCAATGAATGGCTGCTGGAAAGAATTTAGAGCATCTTACATGAAGGTGAACTTGTATAGGGTGTGTGGAAGTTGCTCTTCAGAACTGGGGAGACACAATTCCTGCCCCAAAGTTATGCCATCTAGACAAGAAGAATTCACTTGCCCAAGTTATGAATTAAATGGTTCTAGGTTTTCCACAAAACAGATGTTTAAATCTCTTTCCCAGCTCCTCTGCCAATGGGTCCTCTTCTCATGGCTTATCAGGTGAGCAGGCTGGATCCTACCTCCTCTTGCCATTTGGTATCTGACATCACCAAGGGAAGGGCAAAGAGCAGAATAAAATGGGAGGACTTTCTTCCTTCTGTGTCTCACAGCTCTGACAATCTGGCCCTCTACTTACAGAAAAACAAGGCATTCAATTGTATGTCATTTGGATGTTTCTGCATAGCACCTCTCTGGAGATGAAATAATAATCATCACCAGAGCTACAGACTAGCAACTGATAGAAAAAATAGGCATATCATTAAGCTTACACACTCCCTTGTTATCTCACCACTTCTCATTCAATCCTTGTCTGCAAACAGAAGAAGGGAATCCCTGCATGGCTACACTGCTGGGTTTGCATATAAACAGGTGACGAAGCCTGTCTTGCTTAGACCTTTTGTTCAGCTGCAGTCCCTATGGGATTTTTTTTCCTAAGATTTGTGCTATCGCCCCTGGATAATAATACAATACATAGCTCCTTGTCTCTTTAGGTTTGTTCATATAACTTGTATTAATATATTGACAATGTAATAAAAGAGACATACAAAGAATCCTCTTGTCTTCCCCAGCCACAGCAAAAGCTGTGGCAATTGTTGCTGATGTGAAGCACAATCTGAGACTACAGCAGGTAAAAGTGAAAAAATGCAATTTTGAAACTTAGCTGTAGAAACAAGATAAACATCAGTTTACAATTATGATTCTATGATTTTATATTTAGTAAAGCTGTTTTTATTAGCACATTTATCAGATGGTCTGGTGGTTAAAATGAATATTTCTAAAGGTATTTTGAATACAACAGTGATGACATCTTGAAAAACTAAACAAAACCTAATTGACTTCCAATAAGTTTTTCTCTGGAACTTGATAATAAAAATAGTATATTTGAAAGCTTCAAACACTCATATTAAAAAAAGTTGATGTTAAATGTGACTTTTTAATTTATTTTGTGTGTGCAAACTTCAGTCTGGATTCTGAGGACAGCCATATGCTTTGAATCTTCCAGAGTTATATTGTGCCACTAGCCAAAATCTTTTATGCTGCTGCAAGTAAGAAGAATCATAGAATCATAGAATCATAGGGGTTGGAAGGGACCTCTGAAGATCATCAAGTCCAACCCCCCTGCTGCAGCAGTAACACCTAGGGCAGATCACACAGGAGCGTGTCCAGATGGGTCTTGAAGTGTCCAGAGAAGGAGACTCTACAACCTCTCTGGGCAGCCTGTTCCAGTGCTCCGTCACCCTCACAGTAAAGAAGTTCTTTCTCATGTTGAGGTGGAACTTCCTGTGTTGTAACTTGGTGCCATTTCCCCTTGTCCTATCACAGGTCACCACTGAAAAGAGGCTGGCCTCATAAGAAAAAAATTATTAGTGTCAGTTCCTAGTACTTTCTGCTTACAAAGAGTGTAGGATCCTCTCTCCCTGGGAGGATGTGAGCCTTCAGTTCAGTGCAGGAAGTTTCTTCTACCATCTGATGAAGAAACTCTCTCTCCTCTTCCCTTTTCTGTTTCTTTCAGTCATCTTCTTGCCTTGTCCAGGTTTTGCCTCAATCTGTCTTCATCATATCTTTACTGTGCTTCTTGCTCTAACACTTAATTACACCTACTTGATCATACTCAGCAAAGCTGTCTTTTCAAATAAGTCGAATTTCTAATATATTCACGTATACCTTTAAATTCTGGTGGTGTTGTACACTCCTATTTTTGTCTCAAAAATTATTATGGCTTCTCAGAAGGAACCTAAATCAGGGATGACTGTTAATCTCATCATATCCAACCTACCACAATGTGATACCTAGTAGGGAAAGTTCTGTAAAACTGGCTGGAAAGTATCAATGTAGGAAAAAAATAAAAAAAGAGTTAACAGCTAGTCCTTAATAAATCAAAGGCAGTAGTGTTGACATGTAATAGTTCATATTTCCTTTTAATAAGTGAATCTGGAAGTCAGTTTTTTGGAGCTCCATTTCTGGCTCTGCTGTGGACTCATGACCCAGGACAGTTTTCACAAGCTATGAGAGACCTAAATAGTGAGACCTACACAGTATTTACCTGCAACACAATTCTATGAAACAGTCACCACTTTGCAACACTTTCAGACACATGAACAGAACTCTTGCCTCAACAAGAATAAAAGTGTAAGGGGCAAATTTCAGTAAAATTCTGATTTTACTGAAACCAGTGCGAATTTTGCCATTGAGTTTGTAGAGCTAAAATTTAGCCTTCTTGTTGCTTTGATGGTTGAGGATGAGAGCAGAATTTTGCCAAGAACTGCTGCTCCATTGTGCAAGCCATGTGAAGAGCTTAAGGGAGTTAGCAGCCTTCAGGTTACTGCTGTGAATGGAAACTTCTGAAATGCCGAGATTTGTGCTTTCCTTCCCAGGCACATCTTGTCATGAGGTAAGATTATTATTGGAGGCAACTTCCATGGAAGTCAGCTTCTACAACTAGTATTTGTGCATCAAACATCTTTGAAAAAATGATTGGGTGGTGGGGTGAAGAATGGTATGTCTATTACCTTTATGCTTCACTTAATTTAAAATAACCAGTATTTCTGCTCCTGACAGTTCTGTTTTTCTTTCATACTATTTCACCTATTACTTATGTTTCAGTCTGCCAAGTGACCTGTTACTTTTATTTTTAAAGGATTCACTTCAGGAAGGAAGATGTTTACTTTAAAAAGTACATATAAAGACTCCGAAGATTTGTACAAGCTGAATTAACTTTGTTCTTCTTTATGTTGGTGTCATTCAAGGAGAATAAACTCAACAACTTCCCAGTTTAATATATACATGCCAATCCTGAAATTACAGCTCTAGTACATTTTCACTGACTATTATTAAGTTAAATGCATCATAGAGAGATGTGTAGATTCTGGCAAAACCAAACCAAACCAAACCAATCCAAATAAAAAATCTCAACAAGTTCTGAGATAGTAGGAATATTATGTGGAGACCAAACATTATTGCTAAAGCAGAAAAATTTAAAGTTGTTTTTTTTGTCAGTATTCTGAATAAACATACTCTTTTATTTTAAAAATTTTGACACTTTCAACAAAGTCTTTGGCAAAAATTCTAAAACATTCAAGTAATCTTAATGAGCTCTGCTTATGTCTAAATACTCTTGTAGAGCCAGGCATTTCTTGGTGGGTTTTGGTTGGGGTTTTGTTTGTTTGTTTGCTTGTTTTCAGCAAGCAACACATTTTAAACTTAATCTGGAAATGGCTTCCCTCAATTGTCGTTTGTCATTAATTCATATAAATATCTTCAGCTGGAGAAAAAACACTGGGACATAATCCACAAATCTTGTGAATAGCTGTGTTTGTATCTAATTGCTAAGAATCATGGAGATCCTCTGAGTTCATGGTGGTGTTGGAGGAGAGGAAGAGCCTTCTGTCTTGCAGGGTGGCACTAAGGAAGGCATTTGCAGGTGATGCTACTCCATGGTGTAGAGGTAGGTATTGGTTGGCTCAGCAGCCCTTTGACTAGTCAGGTGCCTGTCTGGGCCTAATGCAGCTTCCAAGGTACTGCGAGGGCTTCTTCACTCTCTTCCACTGCCGTTGTCCAGCTTCCCAGGCAACACTTTAGATATTTCCTGAGCAAGACAGGACTTCTCTGGGAATGAAAGTTGAGCAGTCACTTTCCCTGACCATGGGGCTCCAGAAACTAGGCTCCTGGCAGGATTTTTGAGAGCAAGCACCTGCAATTTTTGATTAGTATGTCAGTTCCCAGAGCTGCATTAAATTTAATTAATTTTGGCAGCTAACAGAAATGACTAAATTAAAAAGAGAGAAAATCAACACATAGTTTCTGCAAATCCATTGACTGATTAGCATGGGTAAATGTGTTGCAAAGTGAATTTTGGCTTTAGAGAGGACATGTTAGGGGTCTCTTCCACTTCATGATTCAAACTGAAACTCTAATTTTGGTGTATGCATTCCTTTTGAAGCAGAGATAATCTCATATTGTTTTTTTGTTTGTTTGTTTATAATAGTTTTTTGAACACAAGAAGACATTGCCCAGAGATGTTGTGGTGTTCCCATCCTTGGAGTTGTTCAAAACTAGGCTGGACATTGTCCTAAGCAACCTGTCCTAGCTGCCTCCACTAGACAATCTGCAGAAGTCCCTTTCAGTCTCAAGTATTCTGCGATTCAGTGATTCCCAAACACTGCTTGAGAAGAGAAATAATGACATTACAGTGGTTTAAAATAATGAAACTTAAGGTCCTGAGTGCATTTTTGAGACAATAATTACTGTGACAAGAAAGTAGTTGGCAGACCAGACTTAGTAATATTTAATATTACAGATATAGAACACACAGCTATTACCTGAGTCAGAGCTATCCTGAGCTCTGCCAGGGTATGCAGAAGGCTTCAGTGGTAACTCCCCTACATCTCACTACCCATAAACATCTTTATCAAGCAGTTTATTCAGACATGGTTTCTTGTTGTTATTAATGGCATGTGGCTATTAAAAGCCTGACCACATGAAGAAATTAATGTTCCCATTGAACCCAGAACATGCTCAAGTCATAAGTTGGTTTCAGCAGTTTTGTAATGTTTTATCACATTGCTAATTCCCTACTAATAATGATAACCTTGTGCTCTAAGTCTTAATATGAACTTGGATGGTTTGTTCAGCATTTGTAAAAACATAATAAATGCAAGTGGATGCTTGGCAGAGAGAGTTCTGTCAACAATGCACCATTGACTTGTAACATTCAAAAAACATTTCCATTTCCTTAGAGAGGTTTTGGGTCTCGTTGAAGTTATCACAAAATAATATGAGTTGTCATTTTTGATATTAGGTTTTATGTCTGGGTATAATCATAGGAAAACAAGTGAAAAAATGGAAAAGGAGAAATGTAGTTTAAGAATACAAATCTTAAACATAAGGTGAAACATCAGAAAAAGCACAAAGTTTATTATTTCAAGGGGTGAGGTTGGTATCACAGGCCAAGTGGAATGAACCCTAAATGTGAACAAACTTCAAAATTAGTTAAGGATGTATCAGAAAATGCACAAGGAATTAAGCTTCATTTATGCTTTATGCAGTGAACAGGAAGTGTCTGGAGAAATTCAAGAAGAGCCCACCATGATGAAAAAGGCAGGCTAAATAACACACAATATTGTATAATATTTCCAACTGTGTGAATGGACAGGAAAGATCTGCACTTGAGAAATATTAATGACCTGTAGGAAAAAAAGAATAAACTTTGCAATTGAAAGCTTTATCAAGGAAAATATTTTTTTTGTTTCCAGGACAATTAGGTAAAAACAAAGGAAGGATTCCATCCACACAGAAATTCACACTTGTATGGAGACTGGGGAGAATATTGTGCCATAAATTATCAGTTGAAAAATCAGTTGAACTGTATGAAGTGAAATAGAGTTAGCCATTTAGCTTCTTTTTGGCATAGTGAAATTGTGATTTCCTATGGATAATGTCAGATAGAAAGGTAATTATCTGACTTAAATATCATCTAATGATAGCTCCTGGTAGGGTAGGAATACTGATATCAGTATGAAAACTGCCTTCCTTTTTCCTATATGAGTTCTTATGTTCATTACTGCTTCAGCCTTGCAGAGAGCACATGGCCACCCCCACCCATCCCACCCCCACACCTTGCAGCTTCAGGGAGACTTGAATACCACATCTAGATCTTAAAGTGACTTAACGATAAAAGTAAGTTGAAAGCTGGTTACTAATCTGCATTTTATTCTGGTTTCCAATGTTTACATTATATAAAAAACAAAAAAAAAAACAACCCAAAACCCAAATCAAAACAAAAACCCGAATACACACTGAAAATAACACTGACATTTCTGTGCAGATGGAGATGAAATTCAGCACTGGTCAGGTTTTGCGTGTCTGGGTGTTCAGCACCAGGCTGCCTTATCAAAACACTCACTTTTGTGGAACAGCCAGAAAGAGAACGAGACTGCACTAAAGTATTTTCATTCTTACACTGTTCCTGTTAAAGTAAGCAACCATTAAATGCTTATAATTATATCGAACTACTTATGAAGTGTGTTAGAATATGTATCGTTATTCAAATTCTGTGATGTTACATTTTTATTTCATTTTAATTGCCTTCTGCCCTGTGCAAATTTTCAAGTGTCTGTATCCTCAGTGTAAGATCACCCCACTTGTTCTTTGCAGAACAACACTTGATCTTGTTAACTGCAGAGAAAATATTTTCAGTGACTCCAGTAAAACAATCTCTTTTTTTTCCCTCATTATTAAAATGAACTGTGATCATATGGATTGAAAAGGGACAGAGCAAAAACTTGTGAAAATTGACTTGGGAATAATTCCCATTATGATGAAACACCTTTGCTTGAGCTTGGCAAGGGGAAAACAAGGTTATAGGTGCTCAATTGTATCAGCTAAAATCCAACTAGAATCCCTTCAATACAATTTCTGTGCCCTACATGATAACCAGGGTTAGCTGGTGTTCATTAATTAGGGGTTTGGGCAAAGACTGGGGTATGTTCTTGGAACAGTTTGAGCAAAAGATACAGTAAATTACTCGTATTCATAATTCTCTAAGGCCTGAAGCCCTGTTTAAACACTGAGTTCGTCTTGCTTTAAATACATAGGTTCATTTAAAGTAGTAAAACTGCAGGTCACATCCTATCTTCCCCTTTTCAAACCCAGCTATAACGATATAAAGTGATTATATCAAGATAGTTGATTCCAGTGTAGAAAAGGAAATGAACAAGCTATGCTGGTATTATCATACATATAATGGTATGATTCTACCTACACCAAAGGTTCAAATGGTCTGTGCATAATGTCTAAAAATAAATCACATTCTTAACAGAAGCAGTTGAACTGATAGGAAAGCAGTTTTGATAGGAAATCTATTTTAAGCTCAGATTTCTTTCCCTGAACACCAGCAGCAGCAGCAGCAGCGGAATGTGGAGGGGATCAAAAATATGACTATTGTAATACCATTGGTACTTCTGGTGAATACACTACTGATTTTAAAATTGGAAAACACTTTGAAAAGGTTTAAACAAAACAAAAAAATACTTCCTTTCTGACCCTCCAAATGTGAAAGATAGGCTACTAGCTCTGCCTTTAAGAGCTGAAAAAATAATTCTGATTTTTTTCAGAGCTTCTGTGGATGTAGTATTTAACTTACTAACCCATTTCAGTCACCTCAAAACAAATTCAATATTATGAGGAGTTGTGATCATTTCTCAGCACACAAGGTACTGCTGAAAATTTTTGGAAATCACATTGCCACTGATCCTTGAAACATGTAAAGGATGTTTATTACATTTGCTGATTTAATAAATTATGACCAGCCAACATGACCTTCTGCAGACCACAGGTCAGAGAATTTCACCCTTGTCATGCCTTTTTCTGATTCAGCAATTTCTTCTTCATTAGAGAGCATTGTGAAACAATGAAATAGTTCCAGTAAAGTGATACTCTAACAGGCAAAGCTGAGGCAAGCCAACACAGACAAACAAATTCTGATCTTTTCTGTAATGGCTTTATAGACTATAATGAAATTTCCTTGGATTTGCAGTATGAGAGCTGGGACCGTTTCCTGGTTCTTGCTGCTCAAGTCTGTGCCCTCTCAATATGGGGAGGACAAAGCTTTAACATGTAATCAACTATCAGATCTGGTGTTTTGGTTGTGTTGTCATCTACCCCACCCCTACCCCCCTTACTCTTTTTAATTTGATTTTGTTTTCTTTATTCTGCTCATCTGATATAATGACTGACTTTTTCTTCTTTTCCTAAACAGATTCACTCAAATGCATCTGCTAGTAAGAGTCCTGTTTTTCCCATCATGCCTTCTATGCTATTCCCACCTCGTCTTATCTTTCACACTGAGAAATGGAACTGAATGAGTATTGACATGAGTCTGTGAAAAATATTTTTTTCATAAAACCCCCTAGATTTCCTACAGAACCACTTGAGTAGGTAGGAGAAGGACAAATCAAGTCTTGGATTATATTCCCTAAACACAGGGATGTTTCTTATTGTCTATAATATTAAAAGCCTCGAGTTGGCCATGTAACTGAAATTATATGATGAGTAAGTTAAAACATTAGGTTACATGGTATTTTTTTAATTTCGAATATACCACTGTGTACGTACAAAATATACATTTTATAAATATCAAATCCAACAGAAAAAATGTACAGGATAGCTATTAAAATAACAGCTTTTATACTGCATGACCTAAAAAATGTCACAGTAAAAGACATCTACAAAACACACATTTTCACTTTACATTTTTAATGTATCCTGTTGGCTGCATGGTGCACATCCTGCGATAGCACTTGCATTGAAATCAACACAATGAAATGTGACATGTCAGATCAATGAAATGAACAGCACTTCTCCATGTGTAAATTCAAAAAGGCATGCACAAAGTTTATGCAGAAAAAATTGACAAAACAGATAAATTATAATGTTTGGGATATCTTTTTCCTGTCACTGATAACAAAAGAGTTGGATGGGGCATCAAACAGTAACACATCTTTTTATTTCTTGTCATCTTTACCTCTTGCAATAACCATGATCAGATAGTAAATTAGAAAAGGTTAATAATTTCTTAGGACAGTAAAGAATTTTGTCTTTCTGTTTTATAAGTTGGTTGCTGGGGTTTTTTTGTTTGTTTGTTTGTTTGGGGGGGGAGGGTGTTCTTCTTCCATAACTGCCTAGCATGCTATCCTTGTTTGTTGCCCTATGGTTTTATTCTCTGACTAAATTACATGGGAAAATATATTCCACACATAAACAGTGGCTCTGTTTTAATCTATTAAAATGAAATGGTAACTCCATTTAACCTATTAATCACATTTACTTGCAATTATAAGATATATATTGCATACTTTCTTGCCTTAAAAACCACTTTACAATCTGTTACCTTCTGTTTTCAGAAATTGAACTGCTATAGTTATTCTCACTCTCTGCTTACACAAGATTCCTCAAAATAACACCAGTGACATCACACTTTCAAAGAAAAGATAGTGATTTAATAGGCATTTTTAGCTGGATCTTGTTGTTTTGAACTCTGATACTAAATGTACTTCTTCCTTGGAACACTAAAAGAACATCAAGTGAATTAATCAAAGCATAGAAGCACATTGCTGCTTAAGACCTTGAAAGCTATTCTATACATTCCGCATACTTGGAAAACAACAAGTAATTAAATGGTTTGCTCCTTCAAACCTAGCTAGTCTTTAAAAAAATATAAATCACAAAACCCACAGCCTACTCTCTCACAGTAGTCTTTTATGCCTGTGCACAAAAAGACAGCTAAACATTTTTTAAAATACTCCTTCCTGGAGAAGGCACATTGGGATTTAATATTTGCTCCCAACAACGGGTTCACTTGGCTAAGCGTCACTGAGCATCAATGTATAAATCGTGGGCTCTCATTCAGAGCCACTGCATTTCCACAATATAAGTGCATGAGACCACATGCTGGTATTCTCCACAAAAGTCACTTGTTATTTAAATCAGAGCTACAAACCTGCTCCCTCACCTCCCCCTCTCCAGCCCCTAGAGGGGCATATTCTCATTAACATTCTTAATGTTAATTGGAATTACATGTGCACATCAAGAGCAGAATACACCTCCAGATGCAATATTTGCAAGCTTCATATTATGCCAGGCTGTGTTGAAATAACATACACCATTGAACATACAGTCCTATCTTGATATTGAACAGTAATAGATGTTTTTATGTACAAACCCAGGTCTTACACACTGACAAAAATGAATTCAGTATGATACAGCCATAACCTCCATCACAGTAGGATCTGATCTTGCAGTCTCTCACTCACGTGAAAAATCCTACTCCCTACAAGGTGCGTATAGGCTTATGATCCAGCACATTTTTCTGTAATGGAAATTACTTCCAGATCTGAACAATTTTAAAATGGTGACAAGACAGCATGGCTTAGACTCACTTGTTCAGGAAAGAAGCCGTACAGTTCAATGCAAAATTTAATTTTAAAAAAATTACAAGGTAGTGCCCATATTTTTTAACCTCATAAACATAATGCAATTTTGTTAATAAAAATTATCTTTTCTCAAGATACAATCCTCTCAGAAACAAAACTGCAGAAGTATAAAAAATAGCCAACACCAAAATGCCCTTTCAAACATTCTTTTTAAACTCACTATAATTTTATATTTTTAATTATGTTAACACTAAGTTCCCTACAATTTCTCTTTGCAAAAAGTAAATGTAAGTAGATTAGAAGCCAGTGCAATCTGAAATCTGGAAAGCCCAAAGAGATGGGTTTAATCTTTTCAGAAAATTCATGCTGGAATAATGTGTTATTTACTGAGCATTTCCAATTCCATGTAATGGGAATTTTCTATTGCTATTTTTAAGCAATTCAGCCAACAAATCATGAGCATCTCCAACAGAATTAGATAAAAGCTCACTCTCAGAAGCAAGGGGCAGATTTGACTCAAAAGGCATAAACTGAGGTTTCATTCCTTTAAAGAAACTCTCCTAATATTGTTACAGAAACATACATTGAAATGTCAAATTCTACTAGAAATTTTAATAAATAAGACTATACGCTGAAGGCTATAAAATGGATACATACAAGTCAGACAATATCAGACAAAATGCTATTGAAGCTGAGGAAAATATTCATTTAGTAATGATCTTTCCTCATGTAATGACATGCTATGTTTAAGCCCGTGACGTCTTGGAAGCGCTCATGTAAAATCTCATTTGCCTATTCTTCCTTGCTAGCAAAGATGGTCATCAAAACAAGACTTGTTTGGGAATAAGCAATGCAAACATCACATCTGTCTTGCCAATATCAGAGGAATACAGAGAGATGTATATCAGAATATTTTTTTTAAAAGGAAAAACCAATCCACTCCCTGCACTGAAATAATATACTGAATACCAGGTTTCACAAACGCATAGAAAGGAGAGAGGGGAAAAAGAAAAAAAAAAAAAAAGAAAATAAAAAAAAGAGAGAGAGAAGCCTTTCTAGGTCATCTATTCCATCCATCTGCTAGAGTAGGATCACTCCCTACAATATACATGCTAGTGCTTTTCTCGGTCTGATTTTAAATGTCTTGTTTCCATCTGTTCAATTTGACCTTACCTATATCATCTTGGCTAGTTAAAATGGCTGCTGTATAGTGCAGTAATTCAGGAAAGTATCTAAAAAATTAAAAAATCAGCATGCAAAAGTACTCTTATCCTTAATGCAGCTAATTTTGAAGATAATGTTTACCCACAAAAGATCAAACTGGACAAACCATGCCTATAAGCCTGTGCCGTCTGCATGCGAAGCGTCATCTTTTACTGTATCATATGGATTAGACCCTGAGCTAATCAGTCAGATTCAGAGCTGAACTGCTTTGGGTCTATCTTACAATGCAAATATTGGGGGGTGGGGAATGTTCAACTAAAGTCTTCTACATTTAAGGAGTTGCCTTTTCCATTCTTATTAACTAACATACTTTACCACTTTGGTTTTTTAAATTTAACAATTATATTAGATGTAATCATTATTTTATTAACATTTTTCTCCAAGGATTTTTCTTTCTGATTATGAGTACTTTGCAATTTCAGACAGTATGATGGATGCTACTCTTCTATGACAAGAATTTTAACAGCCCTTCTTCAGCACTCAATGCACACCCAATTATGCGTCTGAGCTAGTAACCTTGAATTTATGTTGCCATGGTGACAAACTGGTCATGCATTATGGATTATCATTGAAATTCTACACCCCTACCTAGCATAATGAGAGTTGGGGACTTAATCAAATCAGCCATTCTGTGTGACACAAAGTGAAGAACTAGCTCTTATTGTTCAGCCTGGAGAAAGGAAGCAGGCCTGATGGAGTGGCAGCTGCAGTGCCGCAGCCTGATAGATTGCCCTTATATACATTTGTGAATGTATAGACAGATGGTTTTCAATGCCTGGAATTTCTGGCTTAGGAAGCAGCTGTTCGGGTAACCTCTGCCGTCTCACCTTGTTGTCATGGAGCATTGCACCCAGACTGAGAATGCGGACGGGTACATTGGCAATCTGACTGAATTTACGCAGCGTGGCACCCCTCTTTCATCTTGGGAGGGAGGGAGGGAGGCAGGGCAGATGGGGGGAGCGCTCTGCAGGGTGATGCAGGGTGCTTGGGCATCCTTCAGCCCCTCTCCCTCCCTGCCTGCTCAGAAAAGGGACCGGCAAAATTGATATGGTAAAATGCTTCCTGGGGATGTCATCTAGTTTGCGTCTCCTCCACGATGTGATATTTGTATGCAGTTCAGGCACCAGTTGGCACCCAGGTTTCAGGTTGCCACACCATATTTTGTTTCTGTCTGAGAGAGAAAACCAACTTAGCTAAGGTCAGAGACGAAAAAGGTTCAATGCCAGAACAAAAATCAAACCAATGGATATGAAAAATCAACAACCATTACGTACTCCTCACTTGACAGGCTTCTTTTCTGCCTTCTCACTGACATTTTTCTCTCTTGTCTGAGATACTGTAGGAAGCTTTAGGAACTGCTGTGAACTCATTAACTTCCATTTCTTTAATAAAATAATAATAAAGCTGTATCCATTACTAGAAAAATTGGGCCAGAGTAAGCATTTGTAAAGCTTAATTTGTTTAGTAAAAATATCTGAGTATTTTGTTCTACAAGAAAAGGAAGCTGATCTACATAGTATTCCTCGTTTGTTCTTATGGTTGTTTTTAATTATTTTTAATTATTATAGTCATAACAGCATTATTTTCCTCCACCTAGTACTCCAGCCCTCAAAGCTTTAAAAGCTTTAAAGCTTCAAACCTTCTGATTCCTCATAAACATGCATCAATTACAAAATCCTTATTTTCCAAAATGTTAATTAACCGATTATTCTATTTCACCCTTATATTTTGGAAGTCTAGCTGTTGTTACTCTAATATCGTTTATTTACTTATTCATATGTATGAGGTGACCATCACCATCACCATGGTTTCTGCATAGTGAGCTCTATGTGCCTGTCAGCCTTACCATTACAGATTCAGTAGACCCGTGATTTCAAAGCAGGCAATATTCTTATGGAATAAAGCCTAACATGATAATAACATTTCAAAGATATGCTTTATTTTTTATCTAACTGCTTCATTAACGCCACTTTTCTTTCCGCCAAACTGTGTTTGTGTTTTGATGTATAAAGTGTGTAGAATATAGATGCTATAATGAGATTTAATTTTCAATGTATGTGCAGGAAGTGAATATTTCAGCAGGCTTTTTAAAAAAATCAATATACAGGTTATTCAGGAGCCTTGAGTAATCTATAGCTATCTATCTATCTATCTATCTATCTATCTATCTATCTATCTATCTATCTATCTATCTTTTTTCCTCTATCTGCATAAGTAAAAACAGTCCCTCACCTTCTGTGCAACTTTTTACCTCCAAAAGAGCTGTCATTGTCCTATTTTGACCCATGAGATTGCAGTAGCTGCTCAGAAGGCTTTGCAGTCTATCCACTAATGATTTGTGGTGGACTGATATGTCCCAGGAAAGCCTGGGCATGAGAGACTGCACCCACTCAGGGGCCTGATTCTGCAAGCCTTCTTACAGCTGGAGCCCAGGAAGATGCTCCCTTGGACATTTATTCTCCCAGATAAAGATCCTCTTAGATCAATAAAGCTGTCTTTTAAGCACACTCCAATCTTGATAGTGTTGCAGAATTTAATTACCATTTGGTTACTAAAGGTTACTAAAGTATACTGGGGGACTTTAAGAATTTCACAAATTCACATGTTGTTGTGTTTTGTTGTGGTTTTTTTTTAAATACTTCCTGAAAATGATTCATTCATACAAAAGTGATTTTGACAACACTGACTGTTTGTCTTAGAGTAAGGAAGAAATTTCAGAGCTAGGGATTGATGGGATAAATAAATAGACTGATATCACTGTAATCTTTCTCAATGAAAGACTGAATGACCCTTTTTCAACTGTAATTTACAGTGCCTGGAATTTCCTTGTGGTTATAAATTTAAGCCAAACCCTTAAATCTAATGTTAATGTCAACTTTACATTACCTAAATTAAATTTTTTCTGGTGGAGTAGCTTTTATTGTGTGGGCATTTTGGAAAAGGATGTTACAGTTGGGTTTAGCAGAGTGAGCCAACAAAAATAATAACGCATGCTTTAAATTAAGACCTATAGAGAAAAATAAGAAATAAAAAGAGTACTAACATGGGCAGAAGGAACTAAGTGCCTTCTTCTTTTTAAAAGTGTTCCACAATAAAGATTTTCATAACTTCTTTTCATCAAGTGTTTTACAGAATTTTTTAATAGGGTAGGCCAACTTTAAAAACAGTGTTAACAAGTAAGAAAAATGACATTAACCTGAGAATAAATACTTGGGCCTAGTACTTCATCTGTGATCAAATTGTATACCTCAAGAAATAAATTTGTGTACAATGATGTTATTAATATTAACAGCAAGGAAAGAATCATAGAATCATAGAATCATAGAATCCTAGGGGTTGGAAGGGACCTCGAAAGATCATCTAGTCCAACCCCCCCTGCCAGAGCAGGGTCACCTAGAGCACATCACACAGGAACTTGTCCAGACGGGTTTTGAATGTCTCCAGAGAAGGAGACTCCACAACCTCTCTGGGCAGCCTGTTCCAGTGCTCTGTCACTCTTACAGTAAAGAAGTTTTTTCTGATATTCACCTTGAACCTCCTATGCTCCAATTTACACCCATTACCCCTTAAACCCTATTTCTGCAGCCTTTATTAAGGCTAAATAGAAGGTTTTCAAGGAAATATTTCTGTTGATCTCAGTAAAATTATTATCAGAATTCAATTTTTCTTTAGCATAACACGCTCCCAGAGAAGAATCTGAATATCAAAAAGTATTTAAAGCTTCTGAAACATAAACTGTCGTTAGCACGAAAAGGTGGAGAAGAGACTTCTGAGTTATTGTCACTTTATTTTTATGCTAACTTGTGGAAGGCATTGAAAAACTGTAGCTAAAACTAAGCTAGAAACATTTCTTTGGAAATTTTAACCCTGTCAGATGTAAAATGCTGTCTCTTGATCTTCTTAATCAAAGAATCATCCTGCCTCCATCCTTGAGTAATAAAGAATGAAGTATTTCCTTGACAAAAAAGATTAAAATTACCATTGTGTGGGTTGCAGACTGGATAGTTTTTCCCTTTCAACTTACAAAAATGAGATGGAGCTCTAAATTTTAGTTTACTGTTTTTATTTTTTTCCTCACATTATTCATGCATTTTCTTGTAGAGGTAAGAAAGTCCATATAAATGTAAATTTGTGATGATATTGCACTAATTTTACAGTCTTCCTGTGGCTGTCGTATGAACCACCACTAGTCATATGGCTGTAGGTCAGGAAATCTGGCATGTGTCTGAGCTTGGTGGTTCAGGTCACCCCTGCTCTGCCTGATCTCCTCAGCTGTGGGTCTTCACTCAGCATAAAAAGGCTGAAGAAACGATACGCTTCTCATCTAGCTCCTTCCCACTCTAACGAAGAAGTAGCCAAATTGTCAGCATTTTTGGGACAGAGAATATAACTTGTCGCATTCTTAAAAACTTGCAGGCTTTTTGAAGAAATACAGGGTGAACGTTGCATTTTAGTAATTTTAGAACAAGGAGATCAGAGCTGTGTAGCATAATACAGGATAAAACTATTTTCAGAATTTCAGGGTTTGAGCAAAATACTGTTTCCATTTCTGAGAGGCTGTGAGTTAGTGTACTAGTAATTGCAGGTTTGCTTAAAGACACTACCCAATCTCAGTGTGTAAACCCTTCTGTTTTGCTTAATTTCACCCACTTTTGTCACAACCAGCACAGCCAGATGATGTTTCCTTCACTGTGAAATGCATTTAATCACAAGAATTCAATACCTGTGCAGTGAGAACATTTTATAATTCACTGTACTAGCTTGTTCACTTCCAGGATCTGGATGATGTCCTCATGAAATCTTTTTACTGTCACACTGCGATGTTTATTTCTAACTGAAGTTCAGTTGATAAGAAACATTTGAGTTTATGATTACTCTGACAGCAGGACTATCACAAAAATATAATTAAATTTATATTGTTTTATGCATGTGTGCCAGACATTTAGGATGGCCACCAGGAAAGCCTTCCCTCCCCATGCCTTTTGAAGAACAATTTAGAAGCTAAGTATTTGGTGGTGTTAGGTCATAGGCTGGACTCGATCTTAAAGGTCTTTTCCAGCCTTGATAATTCTGTGATTCTGTGATTTATCGGTATCATTCAAACTGCTGCTAAGAGTCTCTCCTATTGCAGCTTGCTTGGATGGTTGCTCAAAGTTGTGTACACTCGGGGTTCTGAAGACACCAAGAGGCATAGCTGGGCCTCACCAACCTCCCCTCACCCTGACCATGGCCCCGAGACCCCATTTCAGATAATCTGAGGGGTTTAAATCCCTGCCACAGCAGCATTTGGTCCTTGGCCCCACTGCTCCCTGAGAGCCTGTGAGCCCACACTCCCACAGCTCAGCATTCATAGCAGTACAGAAAGTAAAACTTTTATTTTTTATTTTTTTTTAGCTTAACATAATCCTTTAATGTCTATATGAAGTTCCTTGTCACACATTTACTCACTGTTAGTTTATATGGAGGTATGGCAGATGGAGACACATGGAATTGTGCACAGACACCATTTACCTGTTTGGACATTGTGTGCATGGATGTGTATGTGTGCACATCTCACTAATAGACATGAATGCTCTTATTGACACTTCTCTTCCTCTGTGAATACTTAAGTTCGCATTTCATAGAAATATTCAGGAGTTTTGTTCCTTTAAGAAAGCTGTGTGCTTAAGGTACGAATATACCTATGTATTTTTGTCCACAGTGAGATGCTCCAATGAAAAACACCAAGAAGGAGATGTGGTTCCACAGCACACCCCTGCCTGAGCACTGGGCTTTTGTTGTGGGTTAATGCTTCTGCCTTCATGAAGTAGGTCTGGCTAATGCTGCTGGCTCAGCTTCAGCTACCTCCACTGATTTACACCCACTCAGCTTTTGATCCAGAGGGCCAAAAACTGATTTTCTGAGAAAATATATTAGAAAGGAGCTAGAATGTTTTGCTTCTTAGCAGGCCGCCTCTAGAGGCAAGAGGCTGTTGTTTGTAAAAAGCAAAAACAAAAAAGTAATTCTTTGGAAGTAAATTTGTGGCACACAAGTTATCTGATACTGGAGTACATGTGACAACCTAGATATCAGGATGTATGTTGAACAGACGGAATATCCAGACAGCCTCTGCATGCCTAATGATGCTAATTGGGGTAGCTGAAAGTCCACAATGATGCTGCAGAAAAGGGGCAGCTTGGGATGTTCATTTAATCTGGAAATAGCTTTAAAAACTGGAAGATGTGTCCCTGAGGACAGCATCAGCCAGATTAACTGCCTGGGCTCTGCAGCCCTCTCGAGGCAGCTTTAGAGGAAGAGGAAGGCAGGCAGGACAAGCCCAGGGACAGACTGAGGCAAATGCTTTGTAATGAAAGACACAATGAAGGCAATGTAAGCAACTCAACTTTTTACTTTAAGTTCCTCATTTAACATCAGGAAAATTAAACACACAATTATTTGATATTGTTTCTTTATTTAGGAGTTAAAGAGTAATTTGATAGGAAGTATGTTTATGTTATGCAGTAATTTGATAGCAAACATCTATTTCAATTCTAGTAAAAAAATTTAAGTAAACATTCTTCTAATGAAAAAAGTAGAAACTTTCAAAATCACTCCTAACTAAGTGGGCATAGTCTAACCAGTTTTAGCACCAGTACATACCACTGTGCAACTCATTGGCATACAAGCACACTTAGATAAATACACTGACATTGCTAAAACTCAATGTGGGCAAAAGAGACCTCTTGGTACACTAGTAACAAATAAAGCTGAGTGGCATTAAATATGTCACTTCTACCAAGCTCAGCATGTGACACCCATACACACTTTGTTTCACACCACTTAATTATCCCTTTTTCCCTGGCAAAACCTCTCCCAAAATGATGTTAAGTCAAATAGTAAGATACTTTCATATCTCTTCAAAGTGTAAAGCAACCATTAAGAAAATGAAAATAATGTCCACTGTAGAGTAAGAATTACATGGTAGAGTAGATTTTAAACATCAGATTTATACAAAAGCATTATTGTTTCATGTGAATAGGCAACTAAATACGGTGATGCAATGAATGAACAAATGTAGATACTGGACTTCTTTTATACACTCTCACCCCTACTTCACCATGTATGTAATGTAATACAATAAAAGCTTTCATTTAGTATACAATGACAGAGCTTAAATAAGCAGGCCAGTTTTTTCTTATAGACAGCTATCACCAAGATAAAGTTTGGAAACAGATACACAGTGCTTTTCTTGGGGAAATAAAACAAGGAAGCTTTTTGGGAAGATCTGTGACAGATTATTTTTCACTTTCTGAGTAAAATACATGAAAATTTCTCTCAGATATCAACATATTAAGTGTCTCTTCTTTCCGTAGGTATGGATTTCCCCTAGGAACAGGGAAAAACAAATCAGGCAAAAATTAGACTATTTCCACAATTAAACATTTCAGAAATTTAGTAGAGATGAGCCTTTCTAACATGAAAAAGGAATTCCTGGTTTTGTGGTGCTCAGAAACTGACTGAAATGCTTACAGAGGCAGTAGTCACCAGAAGAGTTGGATGATGGGCAATCCTCTGCTTGCAGACACTAGGAGAATAAGTGAGTCAATCATTCTCATATTCCAGCCACTTACACTACAGAACACAGCTCTAGATAATCTGGGAAAGAGCTTCTGAGTGCTAAAAAAGTTTGTAGCCAAAAACTCTTATCCAATACCCTGGGCAGCATTGGAAGTATGGTGAATACTTAGTGAAGAGGAGACACAAGATCCAATGACTTGCAAAACACAAGAGAGAAAGGAGAGCCCAGACTTCACCCCCCCGTGTCCCAGCTACTGCAAGGGCTGGCCCAGTAAAATGATGGTGTTGTATATCCAAGAATCATGGCAGTGAACCAGAAAGTTAAAAGTTTGGACTCAGATTTTACTCCCCTTTATGTAAATAACAAGGGGGAGGTCTGTCCAGAGCAGCCCCACATGTTAGAAATATTTTAACTAGTTGGAATCTACATCAATGTCCTTCTTAAACCCTTTAGGTACTCTGGTTTTGAAGTCATGGTAACACATAGGAAAATATAGACCCTTCAAAAGGGCTATGAAATGCAACCTGGCATTGTATAAACCTACAGAGCAAGTCCAACGTAGCTGAAAATGCCTCAGACTTGCTGCAGGACAATAGTGCGTGACTACCATGAGCATGTGGGCTACCAGGGCTACCACGTGAAGAACATTGCATTGAAAATCCACAGAAATGTTAGGAATTTTCTACAAGAATAAGATCACTGTGTGCAAGGAAATCCTGGCTGTCATTCCTCAAGGTTTACCCAGTGTACATCTCTGCACGGGAAAACAAACATTCATCCAGAAAAAAAGAAACAAGCAACCAAGCAATAATCTTACTTCTTTAGCCAGTAAGTCAGTTGGGTATATGGGGTTTTCCTTAAGTATACAAGCATCGAGTGTTTGAACATTTTCTGGTTTTATATAATAAATGTGATAAAATAAAGAACCCATAAAAGCAAAGAGAGAAGTTTGAGAACTGTCACACTAACCTTTCTTGCAAACAAGTTGCCTGTGACTTGGCCCAGCAGTGGTGCCTCTTCCTGGGTGGTGGGTACAGGTCTTCTTCATCAACAGCAATAGCTTAAGGGCAGGGATGCTGGAACACAGCCTGTGAAAGCCTGACCTAGAGGGATTTCCACAGGCAGGAAGGGCTGACCCAAAGCTCATTGTCTTATGGTCTCCAGGTAAGAGAGTTAATTTTTTGGTTGTTTTTCCCAACTTCTAGGTGGAGTAGTATTTATATTTCACAGAAGCTGCTTACCCTACATAAATAAAACTCTCCAATTCACATCTGGTTGTCCCTTGGGAGAGAGAAGGAACCATAGGCCTTGGTGGAAGCATTGTGGCAAGTTCAGGTCAGGACTCTATAAAAAAGATAAATAGACAACACCTCCAGGAGCTATCTTTCCCAAGAGAAGAGGGACATGTTTACATGCCATATTATCTTCCTGAGTTCATTTTTCAAAAATAAGCATCAGAATAATGGGATTTCTTGTTTCCTTCCAAATATGAAATGCAGCACATAGAAAACCCCAGGTCTTTAAACACTACACTTTGTTTGCACACTTCAGTTAATTGCTACTCATCCTGTACTCTGAGGAAAAAAAAATAAATTCTCATTTTACAGCCTCTTTCCACAGTATTTAACTTTGATATAAATATGTGTAGTCCTCATGTTAGGGTTTTTTTTCCTTAACCAGAAACAATTGGCTGGAGCATAACTAAAATTGATTTTTTTAAAGACATAATATAAAATTATGTGTTATTATAGAGTAGAAGAACTGGCTTGTGTCTCCTGTCTTATGTTCTTTAGAGCAGGACCATCTTACTGCCTCAGTGAGTCTATCTCCCTGTATGACCTGTTTAACAGTAATCATACCTTGGAGTCTTTGATTACAGTAAAAGCTGATGCCATGGTGAAATTCTCTTTAATATTTACATTGTGAGACCTGTTGAAATGATGCAATGTTCTTCTTATCTGAAGTACATTACCTCAGAGTGTCTGTGAATCAGCATCATTAGATCTGCATGAGTTCATCCTTAAGAGGGATTAAAATATATTCACTGGTTTGGGAATGGGGGAAAAATTCTGCTAACAGCTATTCTCATTTTATTCAGTGTTTAGAACATTTCTGTCCTTGTTCTGATTTTCCTTCCACTTATTTTACAGTTGAGTGTAAAACTGATGATGAGGCAATGGATGGACAGAGATTTTTTGCTGTACATAGCTGTTTTTTTCTAAAAGAAATACTTCAAAATTTTCTGCGCAGAGGAGACTGGAGTGTGTGTGTGTGTGTATATATATATATGTGTTTTTGATTTTCCCCCCTCTGGTCCTTTCTTATAAAAAATTGCTCAGATTGATTTGCCTATGCCTGATGTATGAATGTGCAGGATATGGCTTCTGTGGATAGTAATTTACCAAAAAAAACCCCAGTACAACAAAAGAACAGTAACATTGGCTACGTTATGGGAGTGTCACTAATAATTCTAGTTAAATCTATGCTGGAGTTTGTATAAAAACATTAATTTAATGTTTTGTTGAGTTTAACACAAAATGTTTGATTTAGAGTATTTTACTTGCAGTAACAGCAAATTAGTGTAATGCATTACATTTTGTCTTACTTGTCTGGTAGAATTTTAAGACTATATGATTTTATATGGTTTTTCTGGAGAGGAAAAAAAAAAAAAAAGGTGGTAACCTTTCAGTATTATAGGTCTCATTTAAAAATATCACAGTTTTTATTGTCCTTTCCACTTGTCCAAGCATCTAAGAGCACAGAGCGGGGGGGTGATTGTCCATTATTCTGGGATTAATATCATATATTGGTCACTGGATGAGCCAAGGAAAAGAAGTGTATATGACTCTTTATGTGAGCCCTAAAAACTCCTGCCAACAGGAACTATATGAATAGATCTAAATCATTCTCTCACATTTCTCAAGATAACAGGAACTGATTTTCCCCTTGAAGCATTTTGATGAGATTTTATTTCTCCTAATCAACATTTTTCTTCATATTCTTTCACTTTGATTATTAGTTTTGCCAGCATCTTGGAGTTTTGACTATCAGAAGTATTAGAGCTTCAGAATTTCTCTGAAAATGAGAATGTTTCAAAAACATTACTATTATTCCCAATTTTCCAATTAACCAAAAAAATTCTAATGTAATAATATTTTGTCAGAATTCATGTGCCCGTGTTATACAGTCAGTGCATTTTGTGTCAGCCAGAATGTTAAGAACTAGATGTAGTCATTAGTATTACTCAGTTTCAAATCTAGATTTCACATAGACACTATGATTATTATAAGTTTAATATATTATGAAAACATTTAAACAATTTAAAAAAAAAAACTATCAAAGAAAAAAGACTTGGCTATAATGTCTAGACACAGATTTTGATTCGGGCTTAATATTTCTCAAAATCAAGTTACACCAGATTGAATTGGGTACCTCAACCTTTGTTATTTGACATTATTGCACGTATTCTCATTCACATTACTGAGAGACTGATAATGTTGCTTGCCTGGAATGGCTGGTACTGTAGCAGAAAACAAACGAAACTACTTGTAGAAGCTGTTCAGACAGAGAAAACTGCACTGGCTGTCTGTATTATACACCATACACACTGAATAGTTATATACATGTATACAGAGATACATTTACCTTCAGTGAGGTAAACTCACTTCAGTGAGTCTTGCATGAGTTCTTCTACCATCTATAATTTTTTTCCCACTTAACATTCCAAGTCAAATATAAAAGTGTAACCATGCCTGTGAGAAAATGTATTGAACAAGGTATCTGATTCTTACAAATGGAGTCACACGCACATGGAAAAATGCAGAAAATACATGTAAACACCACTTGAATTCACTACGAATAAAACCAACCCAAAACAGTGATCAAGGAGAATCTGATGCCAAGAGACCTTTAAAAAGTCTGAGGGACAGATACTGAAACCTTCACTGCCATTACACAGTACTGGATTTTACATCTGATCTCATTTCTTCTGCGAGAAATGAGATCCCACTGCTGGCAGCATACATGTCTAGTGAACTCATCTAGAAAGAGGAGCAGAACCACAGATGGACTGTCAGTACCATCATGTACATCCATTCTCCACCAAGACAACAGAAAAAAAATGTAACCCACTTGTCTTACTGACCCTACAGAAAATCCACAGAAATGTTCTAGGGAAAAGTGTGTATCATTTCAAAACATAACAGTACAAAAAGCTCTTTAAAAACAGTTTTCTTTATATACTTCTGTGTATTAGTGCAGGTATCAGGTCATCCAAATTAGTATTGTAAAGGTTTTTTACCCTTCAAGAAACTGTATTACTCATTTCAGAGCCTTACTAAATCAAGTATTTAAACTTGGTCATGCCATATAAACATGAAAGAAAGTAATTACTTATTATAATATGGTCTAGTTAAAATTAGACACTGATCCTTCAGTATCTATTTAGCATAGGGCATTAGTTTTTAAGAACTGTTTTCAGCTTGATGTTGGATGGCAGTAAGAAGAAAATGTCACTTCCAGAACAAGTATTACAATTGTTTGGCCATATATTTAATACTTGAGAGTTTTATATCTTCTGGGCACAAATGTTATATAAACTCTGCAGTGGTCCCAGAAAACAAGATGCTTTGTTGCTGTTTTTTCATTCAAGAAAACTGAAGCACAATGACCCTAAGGTGTTTTCCTAAGTAAATCAGAGAGAGACAAGAGACAAATGCTATTTGCAAAAAATTCCTTGGGTGGAAAAATGTTAACTAATTAAGACAAACTTCCTCTGCAAATTTAATAAGTTCAGATAGTCTTACTATTTGGAACAACTGCTTAAAGGTGATAACTCTATACAATAGTGACCCATTGGAATATTTATCTGGGAAGTGGGAAAGGAGCATAACAACAAATTGAACTTGAAAGTGTTTTCCTGCCTGCATTTTTGTGGGCAAAAGGCATTGGATCATTCACCACAGGTACTGTCCAGAGCTATTCTCTTTAAAGGGAATTGTTTCTAACTTGACCATCACTAGGGAACAGAAAGTATCCTTGCCTGTTTGCCTTCTGTAATTAGCTACCATTAGCTTTAGTTGTAGATATACAGGAGGCAATTTCCTTCTTGTGGAAAATGCCATACCTTCTATCTGTAAAAGCAAACTAACAAACAAAACTTCCCACACTGCAGGTGCATTTGGGGACTGTCAGAACATGTGTTAACCCAGGAATGAAATGCGGGTTCATTTCAAATTACCTGTCTGAACTGATTGGGTAAAAGCAGTGTTTCTTTCCTAGGAAGAAATTCATGCTGTCAAATTTGAATTAATTGATAGACAGCCAGAAAGTATCCTCACTATAATGGTGGAAAAGAGATACAATGTGTCAGGAAATTGGTGTAACACCAGCAGGAAGAGTTCAAAACAGCTAAGAACACAGGGAGTTGCAAAGATCCAAGGAAAGTCTCTTTTAGTGAAGTCAGTGAAAGTACATTTCTACCAGTATCACCCTATTGCTCTCATTCCCTCGAAGACAGTGAAGATTCCTTCTAAGCTTATATTTGTGCTCATTTTTTTGCTTCCATGGCTGGGCTAGATTCCAGGCTGAGAAAAGGCTCAGGTATATGCTTGTAACCCAGGCTATCCTGAGTTTGATGCAAAGAAATCCATTTTTGTATGCCAATGTCCTGCCATGCTGCATTCTAGCAGATCTCCGTATTGCTACAGCCAAGGTACCAGGTTGGTGGGACCTGCTGGAGAAAGGACCTTTTCTGCTAGATAGAGATGAATGCTTTCAAACAGACCATAGCCTTTAGGCTCTTCAGAATTAAAGGACCATTGATCTGCTGAACACCTTCCTGCCTGTGAGTTATTGTAAAAGTTACTGACAGTGTGATAATCAGGAATGGGTAATGCTGTACCAGTAACAAACAGGCATTTAGGAATTGCACATTTAATGATAAAAATATATGGCTCTTCATAATTGTTACTCTTTCCTCAGAAAACTCTGGATTTCTTTCAAGTGTCCAATGCCCTGAAAAGAGCTCTGAAGACACACAGACAAGCAGAAAGAAGTCATAGAATGAGGTGTTGTACTGATCCCAGTCTTGATATTGAAGAAACTGTCCAAGTAGCCTTACTTTCTATGTTCAAGAGGAAAAAAACCCAAAACTAAAAACAAACCCCCAAAAACCCCACCTTTCTGCAGCCCAAGTTTCCTGGTTCATAAAAAGTGCTAAAGACAGTAAAAAGAATCTCTTTGCCAGGCTTCTCAAGGGATAATGAATGTTTCAGTACTTCCACTTTCCACAATGGGAGCTGTGATAGAAGGGTTGTTCGCTGGTGCTCTGTGCCTTGGCTGCCTCCTGCTTCCCCTCTGCTCTGCTCCATTCTTCTGTGTTTGCTGCAGCTTCCACAGCCACTCTGGCAGCAGAGAACTTGACATGCCTCAGGAGAGGGGCTGAGCTCCCCCACTGACACCACTTTCCATGGTCACAAGTTCATGAGCATTGCTAGAGTTTCAGGCTCGAAACTCAACGTCTGTGGGACTTAAAAACAATTCCCCTGTCTGCCCCTGCTGGCTGCTCCCACCCGCTGATTTATGCTGGTGATGCTGGGAGCTGTGGCATAAATCTGCTTATGTAATAGAAACTGGATAACAGCGAAAGTCAATACGGGAGGGCAACAGAGCTGAAATTACACACTGGTAATACCTTTTATTAACCCTTTTGAAGTTCACCTCAGCTGCTTCTCACAGACGTGTTGTCTAACTTCAGGGAGAGGAATTTCTTGCTACTTGTAGCAGCATCAGTGTGACCACTCTTGCTGGAGTCAAACAGAGTAATTTTCTAGAAACAACATCCTTTTGCAACAAATGCTCTTTATATCTTTGCTTCTGTGAAATATATAATGAAAAATGACCTTTTTTTCACATCAGGCAGAAAATAAAAATATATATAAAGTTATGTAAACAAACCTAGATATTTCATATCGTTAGTGTTTCCAACTTGGACAGGTTTTCTGAGAGATGCTTCTTTGTCAGTTTGTTTGTTTGCTTGTTTGATTTTTGTGTCACTTAGTTAATTTCTTAGCCACAATTTCGCAGTTGAGCCTCAGGCTCTGTGAAAGCAGGAGGTTTGGCAGGTCCACAGGTTTGACAGCTACAGTCTGCATCATTCCTCATTTTAAGCTGTAAAGAAAACTTAAGGTTGCAGTTCTTTATACCATTCATATATGAAACTTCCACTGTATGTTCTCATAATCTGATTCCTGCTGTTATTAGAAACCCCGTCGTTACTAGAAACTCATTTATCACAGATCTTTATATTCATGGCTTCATTATTTGAAGCCCTGGTGGTGATACAATTTCAGTATTTCTTTTTTCTTGACTGAAGCTAGGGGATTTGCATATTTGATATCTGGGATTTAGGGAGAAACATGGAGATGAATATAAATAAAATCATTAGCTCTTCTTCAAGGTGAGCTTTGCTTCTCTTGGATAGAAGTAAAATACGTTTGATTTTAGACATATATGTACTTTAGAAAATATTGGAAAAACATGATCCTTCTGTTACTCAGTGTAACATGACTTGAATCATCAATAACTGAAATATATGTGTAAGACATTTAACAGAATTGATATCAAGCAATATTTCATTAGCGCCCCAAGAGAAGTGTTATGAAATATGAAGCTAACACTGTTATAAAAACTTGTCTGGAAACCATTTCTTCAAGATTGGAAGAAGTCTAAAAATCCTACTTTGACCAGGTGCTCCCGAGGTTGCTTAGCAACTGCCTCCTTAATCACCTTCTCCAAAAAGGAAGGTTTGACAGAGGATAGTAATTAGATGGTTTCTTGAGGAGGGTCAAGACCTCAGCATAGTGTAGCCAGGATGTCATTTTGCCCTTAAAAAAGTGGTGTTAATGAAATGCCCATATACCGTGAAAGTGCTTCCTCACTGATGTTCATAAGCCCTATAGTTTCCTCACTAGGGTTCTTTGTCTTCTCTTGGGACAAGGCACTGTTAAAATCAGCCCTAGGTGTGCTTATGACCTCTTGTTCTGACATCACTGGTTGAAGGCTGACAACTTCAGATGTGAATGATTTTTGTCCATAAAAATATGAGGATGAATTCAGTAATTTCCTATTTCAGAGAAGAGATACAGGGAGCGCAACTCTCTTTATTAACTTTGCCAAGTAGCTCTTAACTGCGTGCATCACAAAACTAAGTAACTATTCAGATGGAAATTTGGAGCAAAATAGTTGTAGTGAAGTACATAAGAGTAATTATTTGGGGTGTTAAAACTTTCGGAAACAGTTGGGTTGGAAGGGACCTTAACGATCATCTAGTTCCAACCCCCCTGCATGTGCAGGGACATCTTCCACTTCTATGTGTCTTTAAAATGTCTTTTTAAAAATTACCCTTGATGTTGTTTGTTTGTCTTGAAATAATAAATTATTTTATTAGTAATTAATAGATTCCTATCAGTTTTGTAAAAAAAGTTGGCCCTAGTAATACGTTATTACATTTTCCTGCCATGATGTGTTCATTCTCACTCTTGTGCATATGTACCTGCTGTGACTGTTGTTCTGTATTCCTCGATCACTTTTTTCATCTTGTTCAGAAAACTGAGTTACTTTTTAATAAGAAGACTTCAGTTCATTATGACTTTTTATTTGTTCTACTTCTGCTTAAAAAAGCATATTAACGTCTTCCCAAAATATCTATCTATCTATCTATCTATCTATCTATCTATCTATCTATCTATCTATCTATCTATCTATTTCTTAATTATGAATTAACATTTATTTCTGAGTATCTTACAGTATTTCAGAGATATTCCTTCCTTGAGTTTTAAATGCACTAATAATCAGCTCTGTTTACTTCTATACTGGAGGGGCTTTCAGAATATTGCAGAATATTACTGATTCACCTGCAGAGTTTAACAAAGGCACTTTCCAGTTCATTTGAGGCCTTAAACATCCATATCTTTCTTATATTGCAATTATATTTGTACCTAATCCTTCTCTCCCAGTCTTTTACTTTCATTTCTTTTAGATAAATACAGATTTGCAAAATATTTTTGTAGTCTAGGTGAGAAATGTATTTTTGCCTTAAGTAGCATTATAGTGTAAGCTAAAATATTTGTAACAGTCTGCAAAGTAAGGCCCTAGTCTGACAAAACTGAAGCAAAATGTGGTTTTCAAAGCTGCATCTACCTGAATTTTTTAAACTTAGCGTGTTCTATATTCTGGTTGCTCAAATTCAGGTATTAATAAAAATAGCCAATAGATTTTAAACCACCATTATTTATTGTAAAATACCCTTCATATTTAAAATCTTTCCCACTTCTCAGGTAAATCTTATCTCAAACTGGAATTTTTAAAACAGACCTGCAAGTCCTTGGGCCATGAGGAGCGAGGCAACAGCAACGGTAAGTGCTGTGCCTTAACAAAAAAGTACACCAGATTGAGGTGGACAGGGGGGTTCCTGGAGCCAGGGAAGCCCATGGGAGAGTGAAGAGGTCCGGCAGGAGTTGGTAGCTCTTGCTGTCCAAGTCACAGGCTGTAAGGATTGCCAGAGCCTTGCACTGTCAACAAGTGGCAGTAATGAGAACTGGTGAGTCTGCTGTGAACAGGTGGACAATCTACTCAGCCTGGTGGCACAGATGCATAGGGAGGTTGAAAGGTTGAGGAGCATTAGGGTGGATGAACAGAAGATAGACTGGTGGAGCCAGGCTCTGCCCTCCTTAAAACAGAAATGGAAGCACCCCTCAGAGAGCACCCAGGATCAAGGGGCCTCTGTATCCTGCCCCTATTGGGCCAAAAGCAGAAGCCTAAATGAAAAGTGTGAATGGAGGCAAGTTCGTGGTAAGGGCAGCAGACGAAATCCCTTCTTGCTCACGTCTCCCCACTCAAGTGTATCTGAACAACAGGTACAAGGCTCTAGTTGAGAAGCAACAGCTGAATGAGGATGGGGGCAATAGGCAAGCTACACCAGAATTGTCTATGCAGTCAGACAGGCCTACTGCCCAAATCACCACCACTCACAAAAGGAAAAAAAAGAAGGGTTCTAGTTGTAACCAACTCTGTTCTGAGGGGAACCGAGGGTCCAATAGGCCGCATAGACCCTCCTCACAGGTAGGTCTACTGTCTCCCTGGAGCTCGGGTTAAGAACATCACTAGAGAACTTCCTAGCTTTGTGTGGTCCACAAATTACTACCCACTACTGACTTTCCATGTAGGTGGAGGGGAAGCAGAAAGTAGTAGTCCACAGAAAATCAAGAGAGACTTCAGGGCTTTGGAATGGTTAGTGAGAGAATCTGGGGCACAGGTTATTTTTTCTTCCCTCCTTCCAGTTGAAAGCAGTGACATTGGAAAGAACAGGAGGATCCAATCTATCAACACATGGCTCCATGGCTGGTGTCACTGGCACAATTTTGGGTTTTTTGATAATAGGATGGCCTACATGGCTCCAGGAATGCTGGCATCAAATGGGAGACACCTTTCTAAAAGGGGAAAGAGGGTCTTTGCTCAAGATATTGCAGGGCTGATTGGCAGGGCTGATTGACAGGGCCTTAAACTAGATGCGAAGGTGAAGGGGGATAATAATACCAAGATTATCCGTGACAAGCGGGATAAAGACACACCAGGGTTGGAAGAGTAGGGTGATAGTAAGGGCCTTCAGCCTGCTGCCCTGAAGCATGTTATGGACACTGCGGCACAGGCAAAGTCTTGCAGAGATGAGAGGGCTCCTGAGGTAACAGGAGACAGCAGGGTAGCATCTCTGAAATGCCTTGAGGGAATTAAGAAGTGTCCCTGTAAGGTGACACGGCTGGCAGCCCAGCTCAAGTGCCTCTACACCAATGCACACAGCATAGGCAACAAAAAGGAGGAGTTGGAACTTACCATGCCACAGGAAAGCTATGACATAGTGGCAATTACAGAAACTTGGTGGGATTAATCCTATGACTGGAGTGTGGCTATTGATGGCTACAAGCTGTTCAGAAGTGACAGGAGAGTAAGAATGGGTGGAGGTGTTTCCCTGTATGTAAAGAAGTGACTAGAGTGTGAAGAGTTGTCCTTAAAGAATAGCCATGAGCAGGTCAAAAGCTTATGGGTAGGAATTAGGGATTGGGACAACAAAGTGAGTCTTGTGGTTGGAGTCTACTACAGGACACCTGACCAAGTGGAGCCTATCAATGAAGCCTTGTTACTCCAGCTTCAGGAGACATCGCACTCACAGGCTCTCATCCTGCTGGGGGATTTCAACCACCCCAACATCTGTTGGAAAAGTATGAAGACAGGCTGGGAAGTTGGGGTCATTCAGCCTGAAGAAGAGAAGACTCTGGGGGGACCTTATAGCAACCTTCCAATACCTGAAAGGGGCATATAAGAAGGCTGGGGAAGACTTGTTCACATGGGTAGGACAAGGGGCAATGGTTTCGAGCAAGATAAGGGTAGAGTTAGGTTGGACATGAGGAAAAAGTTCTTTAATAAGAGGGTGGTGGATCACTGGAATGGAACAGGTTGCCTAGAGAGGTGGTGGAGGCCTCATTCCCAGAGACATTCAAGGTCAGGCTTGATGGGACTGAGCAATCTGTTCAATCTGTTATAGTGTGAGATGTCCCTGCTTATTGTAGGGGGGTTGGACTATATGACCTTGATAGGTCTGTTCTAACCCAAGACATTCTATGATTCTAAGATACTCTTCATTATAATTATTTTTACTGTTGCAATCTCCTCTTTTACTCATTCCTGATTGTAAAACCGCTTGGAGTAGATACACATTGGCAAGAGGATTAATCTCTGTTCAATGAGACAGGTTGTTCTGTGGCAAAGTCAGAGCCTACAGCTGGAGCTCTGAAATGCCTGTCCAGCAAGTGCAATCAAAAGCCTTCAAAGTTATTTTGCAAAAGTGCTTCTATAACTTCAGTCAGAGCCATGATTCTCAAAACATATGCAGAGAAATAATGTTTACTGAGTGAAGAAAAAAAAAGAAGGTGACTGTTTCAATGCTTAGTGTGATTTAGGATATAATTGTTTATATTAAATTAAAAAGCCCTCTATATGCATTGGTGTATCACTGTGCAGCAATAGCTTATTTAATGTGTACAATTAAATGTAATCAAAATGCCAGTTCAATTAATCAACAGAGGGAATCATCTGTACTCTAATCAGAGTTCTCTACTGAAAATGTTTGTTGTTGTTGATGCTGTTATTTGGGATATTTTTTGAATGGAAGCTGATTTTGTAGTTTTTTAGAGATTTTGTTGTTCTGTGAAAATTGTTTTATGATATATTTTGTTATCTCTTTTTGTTATATTTCCTGCTCTCTGAAAATGATGCATTCCTTTATTTGGGACTTTTTAAAAAATTGATTTAATTTTTTCCTGGGAAAGGTCTAAGCTTATAACAGGGTCTTACGAATTTGAAGCTGAGGGAGGCACAGAACAGAAGAGCAAACAATAGTAGGAAGGTTTTATCCACTAGCTAATTATTAAAAAATATATTCAAAGAAATAAAGTAAACAGTGTTCCAAATTAATTTATTTTCTGTCCTTTCAAGCACTGAAAATCTTTTAAGTGTATTTCAAGGACTGCAGCAGTAGATTATGGTTGACAGTTCCTTCTGAGTGTAAGAATCCATGGCTAGTTAAGAGAAAAATGAATGGGGAAGAGTTGCTGGACATTCATTATCTACTCAGCCTCACCAGAAAATATAAAGACAGATGCTTTCCTATGCATCCTTCCTCCCTTCAGTGCCCTCCTTAAAATGGCTGATTGTATTATTTTTCCTGGGAATTGATGGGATTTCCAGCACCTGCTGGAGACAGAGGAGTTTCCTACTCAAAAGACCATGGTCTTTTGCAAATCTCAAGTAGTTTGCAGACTCTATTGTGGGGTTCTTCTGTCTGTTCTCCAGGGAAGGTGGCCAGCTGGATCTGACATTTTTGCCTTTAAGCCTTGTGCATTGGATAAGGAACAGATCCATTGCAATTAATGCTTAGGTGGATCCTCCACTCTTTCCTACTAGCCAGGGCACTGTAATAAAAATGTCAGGCACCTTGATCAAGGTTGTGGGGTTTTTTTAAACGTGAATATTTTCAAGGTGCCTAATGTGCACAGGGTTACCCGCAGCAGCTCTCACCCTGTAGAGGTACATGGTCTACCTGCATGGCTGGGAGGGAAAATGAGGTAAAGGCCTTTGGACTCATATCCAGGGACATCTTTTGCTCTATGTTGACTGAATATGTGAGCATCTAAAATAGGTGCCCTGATCTGCCTTGTTGAGATTACTCATTCACCAGGGTGATTAACCAAAGGTCTTACCAACTTTTAGTTTTAGACATTTTGTCTTGGAGTTGCATTATTCTTAAAGAATTTAGGAACTAGCACTTAGAAGACTCTAAGCATGTTGTTTTTCTTCATTCCAATCTTCGTTAAGACCATCAATAAGCAGAGCTATTGGCCTCAGGAGGTAATCTTTCATGTTAATAATTTAATCAAGACACACAAAAACCACTTCAGGCTAAAAAATGTAAAATCTGCTTTTTATTATCCCTGCTTCTCAAAGTATGAGATACTGTGTATATAGTCCCTTTTTAAAAATAATTGTAAGGGATTTTCTTGTGTAACATGTTTACAAGTAATAATTAATAATAGATAATAATTTTTATCATGAATGTGATAATGTTTTTCAAGTTAGAATTAATTCCCAAGAAATACTGGGAGTATTGTAATTACACACTCACATTGGTACACACTTTGTAATGAGTAACGATGAAACTTTAGAGGTCTTCTATTTTCTTATGTATTATTATTTTACTAAATTTGTGGAAAAGCAGAATATTCTAATTATCTGCTAATTACCTCTTTCACACAGAAGATCAAATCTTGGAACATATATCACATTTTATTCCAGTTTAAGGCTCCCCAAAACCATCACTTTCACATAAGTTTGAGAATTACTTTTGGGATACAAGTTACTTAGTGATATTCTAGAGTAAAAATCACCAGCATGATTAACTTTATATGTGCCTGCAACTCACTGAAGTTAAGGAAATCACATATGGATAGAAATTCACTGTGTTCAAGCACACAAAACTTAATGCAATGGTTATGGAAGTTAATGCTGACTTAGTGGAAGCACTACAGCAGAGCCGAAGTGCAAAAGCAGCTAAAAAAAATACATAGAGTTAAGCAAAGTTAAAAAAGAAGAAACAAAAAACAAAAGTCTGATGTTGAAGACCTAAAGAAAAGGCAACAAAGAGCAATAGGCACAGTTGTGCTCACCTCTTTAAAATTCCTCAGCTCTTAATAGCAGAGCTTTATGCTCCACACCATCTGCCAGCTGTGAACAGAAAGACAATCACACATATAGGTACTGTAAAGTACAATCTAATTAGTGTACTAAAGCTTAATATATTTGAGATTTTTTTTTTAAATATAAAAACAATTTTAGCAGAGCAAATCTATTCCCATGACAATATAATGAAGAGGCTTATGCTTCTGTAACAAAATCTTTCATTATTCTGCATCATGCCTTACTGAATAGATTATATAGTCTCATGTACAATAATTAAAATGGTAATACACCAGAGCAGACACAGAGAATCCAAATCACCATAGAGTACTGAGAAGATTACCAAGTTTTACTAACTTCATCATGGATCTGCCACTCTGCGGTAGATTCAGCAAATCCCTTACATGTATAAACAAAGATATTTTTCCAGCATTTAGACCATCCATGCTACAGGCTGGACTGTAAAACAAGGAAACAACAGTGATGTGGAACAGCTATGGAATGAACTAAATTTTCTTGCTCGACTTTCATGCACAAAAGCATGACTTTCAACTTCTTACCCTTGGCCATTCAGGAATTACAAGAAACCCCATGGGACAATTCAGCCTTTTCAGAAGCCAGCCAACAAGGACCTCAAGGAGCAGGGCTGCATCTAAGCAGGATTCAGTCTCCATGTTAAACACTACCATCATCTCCTTGTTTTAGGAGATCGGCAGGAACAGCATTTCTCACTTTGTGTGGTGGTTCAGTACAGTGTTTCAGAAACTTCTGAGAAGGCAATTTTCTCCTGGACATTTTTGTCGTCCTTTAAGTTCAGTTCCTGAAGGGTGGCAAAACCCAACTATAACT
The DNA here is from genome assembly GCA_020745705.1 of Hemiprocne comata. NCBI lineage: Eukaryota > Metazoa > Chordata > Aves > Apodiformes > Apodidae > Hemiprocne > Hemiprocne comata. Next base: position 90,822,867 of record CM036588.1, read on the forward strand.
ACTGTAGGCAAATAGTTATTCATAGCCTCTTGTTTTAGATTAAGTGCATCCTTGCCGTCAGTTGAAGAGAGCGACTGTCACACTGTCACCAGCACACAGTGAGAGACTACAGCAAAAAGCCACTTGGTATTCTTAAAGATCTTTTCCAAGCTAAAAGATGCTACGCATAAATGAGAAGGACCGTGTGTATGGTACCCAGTTAGGTCTTCAGACAGCACAAGGCATGTCTTGGTTTCTCTTGAGTGTTTCAGTTTCCTCTGCAAAGAAAATGTATAAATGCTCCAAGGACTCATAACCAGAAACATACCACAGAGTGCCATATTGTGAAATCCATGTTAGGATCGTACTGTAAAACCAGTAACAGGCAGTTCTAGAGGAAAGGCTTTCCAATGGAGAATTGCTTGATCCCAAGAGAAGTGCAACAATACAGGTTCCTGGAGCTGATTTTTAATAACCACTTCAGGAACAGACTAAATTGCCTTTTCAACTTCTATAAAGTTTTTTGGGTTTGGAACCTAGTCATAAAATTCAGACAAATTCAGCAGCCCTACTGAGGTGAAGGAACTATGTTTCAAGTGTTCCAGCATCTGACTTAGGTCTCTAAAGTAAATGGTCTGAATAATTTTCTGCATGTTGCATCATCTTGGTGCCAAGATGTACAGAGAGTGCACATTGCATAATGCTCCTCTTGAAGCATTTGCTTTGGAATTTAATCTTGTCTGCTTAAGAAGCCATAATAACATGGCAGTACAAAACACGATGAGAAACCTTCTGATTACTCCAAAAGCAACAAAGAACGCTGTGTATTATAAGCTACACTACATATCTTATGACTCTAGTGACCAATATGAGACTGAAGCCACTGAAAGAATAAATGAAACACATTCATACCCATAATTAAAATAAAACACTGCCATTGTTTCATTACAGTCTCCGTGCTTGTAAACTCAGTCATAGTTCTCCTGACAGCCACATCCAGGACATACCACGTGGTCATGCCACCTTGTTCTTGTTGGTGTATAAGATGCTTTTCTATAGGTTCATTTTCTTTTACTTTCTTTTTTAAAGTACCCTGAGTATATACATTTGAATGTCAATATATCCTTGCTGCTGTGATAGAGAATATCTGAGATAGTTTTAGAGACTGTTAGAAAGTTTTCAGCCACTCAAGCCTGCCATACCTGCCAGCTGCCCCAGAACAAAACAGATTCCCCATAAATTATATATGTCACTTCACTGCCTATTATTACAAATCAATTTTCTGCAAAAATTTTGTTCCAAATTGGAAAAAAGATTTTTAAGGTTTCACAAATTCCTTGTCATTAAAACTCCAGGATAATCTCTTTTTTTAACTCTTTGCAAGAATTTGATTAATTTATTGAGAAATGTTTTTAGTGTGCTACTTGACATTAAAAACATTCCCTAAAGAACTGCTGGTGAAAGAGGCTGGGAAAGAAAAAAGTGTTGTAGAAGTAAATATAGAGGGGCTATTTTTTCATTCCCAAAATTGGGCAATGCTGAAAAAGGAGCTGTGAGTGTCTTACAGCATTAGCAGCCATGGGCTGACAGGACAGGGACAGTGGGATGAAAATAGGACTGAGATAGAGAGGGAACACAGGGGATCGGAATGACCTTGTTGAGAGGTGCCTGGGAAGGACGTAAGGTGAGATCGTGTAGAGGTAGTGGGAAGACACAGGTACTGAAAGGGACATAGAAGGAGTTGGGAAAGATTAATCTGGATCACCATTAATGTTTTCCATCTGTGAAGTTTTCTGTGATGATCGTTCCCTCCTACTGTCAAATCTATTCCCACATCCACTGTCTTTACACTCCATACAAACATAATGCTGTATGTATGCACAATCCTTTGGATTTGTTAAGAGGGCAGTTCTGTTTCTGTACCTTTTGTAAACTCTACTTAAGAAAGATTTATTTAGTTTTTCCTAAAAGGTATAGCAATCTGGTTACAATGACAGCAACAATAACAAACCCAAAGATTCCCTGAAGCAAATTATCAGGATGTTGAGTTCTTCAGACGATTCTTGAAATGTGTTACTTTTGAGAGTACTATCAAAGATGTCTCCTGGTATTCTGTAAATTAAAAAACTATATTGGACACTAATATCCAGTTTCTAAAAAAAAAAAAGGTAAAAAAAGGTTGAGGTTTTGCTGGTTTTCTGAGTTCTGTTGTGTTTGTGGAATTTTGTACAGAGCAGGAAGACAAAGTTAGTTTACTTTTCTCAAGATTTGATTATATATAGACCATTTGAAAAAATCAGTGCAAATGTACATTATATTGAATTACACTATCCTTCTATGAACAGTTTAAAATGTCTTAGTGTATTGAAAGTGGGTTAGGTTTATTGGAGTGTGAAAGTAAAAAGAAAACAAAAATGTAGTAGACAGAACTCAGAGTCTTTCTAAAAATAAACAGGGCTATAATATACAGCTTGCTTTAGCCTGGGATGAAGAAAGACAGGATAGTGGTTAAGGAGAGTGATCACAAGGTTTTTGTGGAAATGAGGTACACCAGAGCATATTAGAAAGAAAAGATGTAGAGTATAACAAACCCAGCGCTTAGTTTCTCCCATTCCCCTCTAAATGGAACCAGTACATGAAGTCTCATCTCACCTCACTGTCACTGTGGCTTGAACACTTTCCAATCTTTGACATGCTACAAATTATAATAAATTCAGCTTCCATATAGAAGTTGGAGTAATGTAACATGCTTTTGGTGTGAGACTGAAAGCAGACATGGCTACATCCCAGCTAGTGAAATGTGGTAATGAATTTCAAATAAATTTAAAACATTTGTTAAACTCCTCCTGAACAGTTTTACTTGCTACCAGTAAAATATAAATGCCATAACTGAGCACTCATACTGAAGATTTGACTTACACTTAGACTGAAAATAGAGTATAATATTGAAATAATCTGTCTTCTTTTCCACTAGCCTGCCACCCTTAAAATTTCAGAGTAAACTTTCTGTTTCTCTTCTTTATTTACTTAATTTATTTATTTAATGTATTGATTTATCTCTCTTAACTTACAACTAAAATTTACAGTTTTACAGTGGTCATTGAAAATAGGCGATGATTTAGATCTGATGACCTGTCTCAGAACGTACAAATTTAGCTGACATATATTTTAATAACTCCTTTGCTTTTATTTTAGAAATTTTTAGGTAGATTTATTTGAAAAACAGATTTCACTGAAATCCTACCTTCATGAATTTATACACTGCATTTGACTGTCTTACTGACTCATGTTAATAAAATTTTTAAATAAACATGAGGATCAAACAGCAAGAACTGTTTAGCAGAACAGGGTGTGCTATGCTAGCTCAGTTTTTAAGAGTGGACCAGGAACTCAATTCCTTTTACTTCAGTGGAATTAAGCTAGTTCCTCCCAAAGGAGGTTTTGCCTTTGCATAGTCAGAGCAAAGTAGCTATCTAAGTAGTTTGTAATTATACTAAGTTTAATTATATATAAAGTATGGGAGCTGAAACATCTGATTTTGACTTGTAGAAATAGAATCAGCATGTCCTATTTTCAGTTGTCCACTCAAGTTTTTTACTTCTTTCTTCCTCGTCCTGAAATGAAGGACACTCCATCCAACATCCACCAGCACAGGAGTGGAAGATGCGCTGATGTATAATATACATCTGGAAAGTCAGTAAATTGCACTGGCTGCCAGTGAGTGCAGAAAAGATTCTGCTTTTCATTGCTTCCATCTGCTGGTTTCCTTTAGTGTTGAACTGGCAAGATGAGTAACATCTCATTATGGGGAACTGGTGAAAGTCTATCTAACGAGAAAACAGCAGTCACCTATTTTGCATCAGAACCTGTTGTATTTTGTCACCATGAAGTTAATATATAGCAAAATGCAAAGACAATTACACAACACTTTAAGTTGCATCTCCATGTTTTGAATGTAAGTTTAGTAAAATTTAGCATGGCATTATTTTCAGTTTTGCCAGATTTGTTAGCTAAGGATCCCTACACAGGAATGTAACAAATTGTTTTGGATTTCAAAAATGTTCTTAAAACTTTTGTAGTATTTGAGTATAGTCAGCATTTTAAGAAAAATATTTGAATTTAAGGCATGAATTAATTGATTAGCTTTAGACATCCAAATCTGAGAAACTGCAGCATTTTCCAACAGTTGCAAAAAGTATTTTACCATGTGTGCAAACATACCAACATTTCAGTGAGATTCCACTATTTATTTAAATAATTTATTGGCTGTTCGAAACCATTTCCATGTAAAACATTTTTTTTTTTTGCATTGCAATGTATATGATTAACCAATTTCAGTTTTTAGAAGTTTGCAAACTTATTCTTTAGTGCTAAAAAATACACTCTTTTGAGACTAGGCAATATCCTCAGTATGCAGACATTTGAGTGATGGAGGTGTTCTCTTTAGATGAAGCTATAAAATTTGAATGTCTGAATATCAAGTGGATGTGTTGCATATCCATATACAGCCAAGATTAGTTACCCTATAAATTGGCCACTCTGGGATGCCCCTTTCCCCCTCCCTTTCTGCATTAATTCATAACGAATAAAACCAGATTCTAAATCATTGACATCTTTTTTGAAAAATAGCCTGAAACATAAAAGATGCAATTAATTTGACCTAACTATAAAAGTTTATAATACAGATGTCTGCATCTGAGATAGTCACCTTACATTTCTTTACATGTAATGGGAGGAAAACACTTTTGGAGAAAATTAATCTCTACTATTTTAGATATTTGCTTTAAGGCAAAATAAACTTTTCAGAATAATGCCACTTCCCTTTTATCATCTGTAGAGAGATCGTAGACAACTAATTCTGATGTACACAACTATCTTTCAAGATGTACATCCCATCATCTGGATGCAAACAAGGTGATGCCTGTAAAATTTTCTGTCATTGTCAATAGTAAAGACAAATGGAAAAGTAACAATGCGTGCCCTTTAAAATGTTTGGATTTTGAGAAACCAGCACAGTAAATGAGTCATAGACATAATTGCAAATATGGTAGTAGGTTTTCAGCAAGCTTTGCTTTCAGAGTTTCATAAAAGCATGCCAATCTCTGTGCCCTGAGAATTTTAAAGTTGTAAACCACAAGAGAGAAAGGCCAGTGTTTATACATATTACATGATGTAATCCATTAAATGACCTAAAGAACTTTCAGGACTTAATATTGGGATATTCTGATGTTATAACAAAGAAAAAAACAACAAAAAAAGGAATAAAAAAAGTCCTAGAATAAAGTTTGGAAAGATGTTACCAAGCCCACCCATACCTCCTGGTAAACTCTTCCCACTCCTTCCACAAATATTTCTATTTAATGTAATTATATCCATTATATTGACCTGTTATTCACCTCAGCCTCATCTGAGATAGTTATGTTGCTAGATGGCTCTTAAACAAACAGACATACAATAAATCTCAGTGTACAGGTGTATCAGAAGCCCTCATGCAGGACTGGTAATTCCCTAACTACAGTGTGTTATGGAATCTGTAATATCTTGCCTCATAGAGGGGAAAATCCACCATTCTCAAAGACTTCACAAGAAGAACTTGCCTTTGAACAGGCTGTGTTGGGGAGAGACTAACCCTGACAGTCTGAACAAGAGACACCGATCAGTATGCTGTGGCAAAACTCTTCCTGGATCCTCAGAACCCCAGAGGGACATTACCACAACTCAAGAATCTTGATATGAATATTTAATCTCTCTAAAATTGGATGATTATGCAGATACTGTGCATGTGGGAGAGTTGTTCCCCAGGGGCTTATAAAAATAAATACTGCATCTAAAATGTAACAGTCAAAATGCAGGTGGTGAATTCTCTCCCCACTTCTTACTTGCAGCTCTACTTGACTTGTCCTGATGTGCCAGTGAAACAAATGGGCCTTCTCTGAAAAACAATAGCTGAGGCACATGCACCATCCACAAGGGATGCAGGGGCTCATCACTGGAATATGAGGTGTTCCTCCAAGCCTTCTACTATTGTATGGTTGATGGGTTTGATGATACGGAGGAGAATAGTTTATAGGATTTCTTTTTAGTGCATGGTATATTAGTGTCTCACATTTTAATGAATTCCATAAATAAAAGATGATGAAATGCCAATGTTTAGCAAACTAAATGCAGTTAGTTTCATCTTGAAATCTGGCTACATAAACAACAGGCTAACCAACATTTTTTACCCTGTCTTCTGTGTTGATGTTCTTGGAATTACTAGTTAAACAGCGATAGATCATTTTCATTACCAAAAATAAAATATTGAGCTAGCATCCTTCTGTTTTTTGCACTTTCACCTCAGCTTCATCAGTCACACTGAGAGCAATTGATGTATTCTGGGTAATGGAGACCTGTCTTCCTGAGGGAGGCGATTTGTTGTTCTAGCTGAGGCCTCAGGCAGACTTCACTGTAGTGCTCTAAAATAGTACCTAAAGTGGGGACATGAGTCTATGAGCCAGTCACCCAGTCTCCTTCTCTATGTTTGAGGCTTCAGAAAGGTTATATTGGAGAAGACAGGAACTGAGACCTAGACAAACCTTCAACAGGAGAATTCTAACAATGTCATTCAAAGGAGTGTAAAAACTGCCCTGGAAATCATCACTTTTTTTTTTTTTTCCTTTTTGGATGAAAATAATAAAGAAACATTAATCGGAGATTCTAGTTCCATCAGGCACAAACAGCAGCTTGACAAGCTTCTACAACTGCTGTTCGTGCACATACCCTGAGGAAAAACAGAGAATTAATAGCGTATTTGCTTTGCTGAGTGAGAGAGAAGCTTGTGCTTGTAGGAGAATATTTCAGAGAAATTGGTAATAAATACATAATTTCTTGCTTATTTTCAGAGGAAAAACCATGCAGTGCAAAAAGTTTGGTCCTGGTGGCAGAGGATCTTAATCCCATTTAAAAAGTAATGCCTGTGCTGCAGAAGCATTCAGGGTATTGCCATGGAGAGGGTAGAGAGCTTGAACAGCTTTCTTTCCCCCTTAGGTGGCTGGGCTGGGGCACAGTGTTGCACTGCTGATCAAAAGAAGAGTATTTGTTCTTCTACCTCTCTGCACCCATCCCCAGTAAAAGAAGCAAAGGTCACAGAGCAGAGGGGTTACTCTATCTGCCACCCTAGCCCAGCAACTAAGCCTCTAGCAAACACATTAGTGTTTAATTTGTCATCCCCGGTGGTGTGGCACCAGTGTTTGGTCTCCCACCACTCCCTGAGGGCACTCCAGGGGGCTTTGTGCAGGCAGCAGAGCGAGAAAGAGATGTGCCGGCCAGGAAATGCATTAGCACTGGGGCTGGGTCCACATTCTTTGAGTTTGTTGCCTTACCTTGAACACTGGATTTTTACACACAGCTTGAGGGGCAGCTGGGAAGGGATGGGAAGGCAGCAGTCACACCAATGAGTGGCAACTGCTGGTTCTCCAAACATCTCCCCCTCTCCTCTCCCCTCGCCTCCATCCTCCACTGCTCTGCAAACAAAGAATGTTTTGATTGCTTGGATGACAGCACAGGAATTCACCTTTTCAAAAGCTCTGGCTGTATATATATGACCTAAGTACTGTAACCAGAAGCACCTTTAAAAGCCATCACAGGGAATGGAAGATGTAATAGTGACCCGTTGCATTTTGAACCAGTTTCTAATGAACACATAAAACACAAAGACAAGTCTGCACATTAGTCCAACAGCATGATGGGTAACAGTCAGTAAAAAATTATTTAATGGGTTGGCAAAATAGTTTCCATTGCTTTTGGTTATGTTTGATTCCCTCCAGTCTCTCTGTTTACAAAGTCCTATGTTTACAAAGCTGTCTCGAATACACCATTTAAATTCATGCCATAATGCACAAAAATCAATTTTCTTGTTCAGCAGCCAAAGGGCAGGAGAACTAAGTTTTGTGCACTACAGCATCATTTCAAACTGGCCCATTTGTGACAGGTTTTCAGATGTACTTTATGCCAAGTTAGATGAAAGGCACCATAGAGTGATTACATACATTAAGGGTAAGTGGGGAGTCAGCCATCACAGCTCTCCAAAAAGGAGAAAAGATTTCTGGGAAGCATGAAGGTGGGTGAGGAAATCCATGTGCTGCATAACTGCTCAGTTTAAAAGGAATTCTCAAAATTAGACCATATTTTACAAAACTTGTTTCCCTGCAAGTCCATATACTTTTTAACTTGCCCACCTCCTATTCCATATGAAGATCTTGTCTCTGTACTCTGGTTTTTCTGTCACAGTTTCCCTTGCCCAGTCCTAAACCTGAAGCTCTCATGTTCTGCCTCTGTATTCACTTGCCAAACTTGTTTTTCAGTCTGTCAATCATTCTTACTTTTACTTGTTCTAAAATTAACTCCTGCCCACCCAACACTGCAGCTCCTGCAGTGCTACCGCCCAGATTCTTCTCCAGTCTTCATCTGACCACATGGTCATTTTGATCCACCTTGCTATTCTATGCTGTGCTTTCTTTCTTAGCTCTGCAGGCATCACTGATTCCCACTCTTGGTCTGCTGAATTCTTTGGAGAAAATTCCTGAACTCTAGTACTCTTTACGAACGCAACTTTTATAATTTCATCTCTTTTGTCATCCAGAGTAGGTCTTCAGGTTTCACTTCCGTCCTCTCCCAACTCTTGTTTTCAAAAATTCTTCAAAACTTTCAGTTTTCCTTTCCTTAGTCTAAGAAGTTGTTGGCATCTCAAAACTAAAACTGACAGGCTCATGCACAGCCTATCTGTGCCTTTATTTATATCTCCTTATCACCACTTCTCTGTAAAACATCCTATTCAATATTCAGTGCCATTCCTCAATGCCTCATCTCAAGCCCAACTCCTTGTTTCTCAGTTCAGACTTCCTTCTTTTTCCCTTGATCCTGACACATTATCAACCATTTCCTTTCTCTGTTCATTCTTCCTCCCTTATCTGTTACTTGTTGGTCTCTTTGTCATTACTGCACCTCACCCACCTCTGCTTGTCCTCTGTCCCTCTCTCTCTGTCCTCACTTCGAATGGGCTCTCTGACTTCTTCATTCTCCTCTAGTCTTGATTCTGATCTATGCACTATATTGAATTTATCCTTATAAAAGTTACAGGGTCCTTACTATCTGTCTGTAAATCCGTCCTTTCCATTATGATTATCTTCAATCCTTCTCCTGTGTGCACTCCTCTTAACTAGCTCTTTGGGGTGTAAGTACTTTATCAGGTTTTTTCCTACTTAACATCACATTTATTGAATCTTCTTCCCTCTCTTCTCTTCATCCCTACTATACCTCAGGTGATGCTGGCTTACCCTTTTGTTTATACTGGTTCCTTCCAGACAGTGAGGTCTTATTCATGACAGTCATGCTAATGTTTCTAAAATATTGCTTAGCATCCAGAAACCCTTTACTCCTCAGTATTTTCTCTCAATTATTTCAACTTTTGCTGAAATTAGAGTATGCAAGACAAAACACGAGCATTTTATTTTCATCTTCTGCCACCCCTTTTCCTCCTTTACTGGCAACTTCTGTTGAAAAAATCATAATTTCAGAAAAACTCTCATCTCTCACTTTCCTTCTTTCCCATTCACAGATTCCACCAAAATCCATATACCTGCTATTAATACAGCATATGAAACCCCTTTTCTCTCATCTTCCTCTTTGAACACATTTTCCAATTCTTTATTCATTTTATACCACATGTAGTGATTCCCATCAGATTGGCAGAAGTAAACTGAGCCATGGAGTTTAGGTCACTCTCCATTCAGTGTCTAAGTAGAAAGAGAGATATTAGAAGTATCAACCTCTTGTAAAATAGCCCATGATTAGAAAAGCTCTGCAGCTAAAAGTATGGGCAATGGAAAGAGAGGAAGATCAAATGAGAAGGATTTAAACTTGTATAGAGGAATTCCAGGTCTTGTAATAGATGTATAGGTCATATCAAGATCTCCAAATCTTCCTCCTTTCATCAGGATGTATTTTTGCCTTCTGTCCTATCTACTCTCATTTTCATTCTTTGATTCTTGTAATCATGGACAGTTAGAGGGCACTCTTATTTGGAATATCACATATTGCTTGCTATTGTTTTCATGTAAAGCTCACCTACATTTCTATATCTCCAGGCTGGAAAGCACACAGAAACACGGTCTCTTGCTTTGCGTATCAGTGCAGGAGGTTGTGATGCAGGACATTTTTCTGCGGGTAGTCAGTGATGTTAGCCATAGTCTCCACCACAAAAGGTGAAATCTGGGCCACCACAGAGCTCTGATGGTGTGGTTGATGTCTGTCTGTGTAGGGTTGCCACATTAGTGTGATAGCATAAAGGTGGGCACATAGGAGAATGTAGGCAACACCACGTGGTACACAGCATGTTTAGAGTTGTACAGTATTGAGTAGCTGTGGACACCAGGCTGCATGGATTATTGTCTGGGACCTTGGGGAATTTTTTCAGTCCTATTGTAGGTGAGAGTTAGGGACAGCAGATTAACCTATGTGTGTCTTTCATCCTAACTTTTACTGCTTTGTTTAATACTCATCTTACCCTTAAGTGTCCATTTGCTTTTTCCCTTTTAACTTAGCTGTCTGCTGCTGTGGTGTTATGTCTCAGATCCTGACCAGCGGGAAAAATTACAGTAGCATTCCTGTTCTGCAGGTGGATGTCTAAGCCCTAAAGGCAAACACTAAAGCCAGGATTCTATAAACAACCTCTTCCAACTGATTCTCCTGAGCACTAGACAAATGAAAAGTAGCTAAAAACTTCCTGGCTCTGGCAGTACACCAGAAGAAATCTATCACAGATTAAGAAACAGTCCAAGAACTTTTGAGATAAAAAATGGTATGGCAGCCACTAAAAAGCCCTCCACTTATGTATTGTGTTTCTCCAATTTTGCTTGCAAAATTTATTTTGTACTTTTTAAAATGCATTGACAGTATAATTATAAAATAATAATAATTTTGAGGGGAAAATTAGGCTTTATTTCATTGAGTGAAAAAAGAGTCTCAAGCGTGTGAAGAATTTGAAAGTGTTTAATCCCCATTATCGGGCTTCTTTCAGATGCGCACATAAACACTGTAATGTTACTTAATTCTTTGTAAAGGAGATACCATCATATCTCTTTGACCATCAGAATGTAAGTTGGTGTCAACTTACCCTATTGAGATCACACTCAAAGCCCTAATTATCCTGCTGTAAGAACTTTATAGTAATTTGAGATACTGATTGAAGCACATGGTTACTGTATATACAGATTTTATCCTATGACTACTTTGATAAAAACTGAAACTGTACTAACAGCTGACTTTATTCATACTGTCAGTGTTGCTTAACTGTTTTACTAGTCTTAGAAGCCAAATAATGTAAAATATTTTTATTATGTCATTTGTGGGGTCTTAGGCTATTATATGATAGGGAATGTGCTGTATCCACTAGAGAACGAGATCTGGTGGTATACCAGCATCATGCTGTGTTACATGGTCACCCAGATGCAGATAAAGCCAGTTCAGTTACTAGAAGGTCAAAACTAAGAAGACAGTAAAATCTTTGCTATGAAACTCTGGTAGCTTAAATAACAGACAAATTCAGATTTGAACCCTGCCTTTTCAAAATGGAAGTGCTTTTATCCTGAACTAACTTCTTGCCCACAAAAAATAATAATTTAAATTTCTCACTAATCTTACATAGATAGCAATCTAGCCTTTCAGTTGGTATTTGGAGGATAAGGACATGCCATGTTTATAATTGCTTTGCTGTTTTTAAAAATATTCATCTTTTTTTGGAAGGACTATACAGCTTGCCAGCAGGATACTGAGGGAAGCTTTGGGTTGTTGTTTTTTTTTTGTAATCGTTCCTGTGCAGGATTTGTGTTTCATTCTCCCCACGATTTCTTTGAGCTTAACAAAAAACCCAGAGTTTAGAAGATTTGTTTGGTGTTTAACTTGATTATTTAAATAAGAGATAAGCAATTGCCATTACAGCAGCTAGGCAATAATTTCCTGGGGTCAGGGTCTCTCCTGCCCAGCATACACCCCTGTTGTTAATGGAGCTGAACATGCACACACACATTTTGAGAAGGGAATGTTAAACAGTCCCCATTTATTTTACAGTGCAAATACTTACATGACAAAACACAGACAGACTTCAGGAGTCAGTCTGAAGACTTCAAAAAAAAGAACTGGAAGAACAAAGAGATTTAACTACCTAACCATTACTTTTCCCTCCTGAGTTCAAACTTTAGAACTGCAAAACCTTACTTAACCATCATAACCCCACTTAACCATCACCTAATGCTAGCGAGGTGGGGCCCAGGCATCAACGTTTTCCTTAGCATTTTTTCAGTAGACTAGCACAACTCTGCTTTTTGAAACATAGTACATCTTTACTTGTACAGGGAACCCAGGTACAGGTGCCTATCAACAGAAAACTAACTCTTAATCTAAAATCCCCAAATCAGCATTGCCCAGAGAGATTTCTTGTTCAGTTGGATGACTATCTGTAGCTGTATTAAGTGTTGTGGGTCAAACTGATTTCTCAAGCATGTTTGCAGGATGCAATGGGAGCCCAAGAGCTGGAGTTGGTATCAGTCAGAAATATATAATTGTATAACTTCATGATACAATGACAATTTTTTCTCCTTGATACCGGTGTAAGCCTCTGGTTGCCTATTAGTTACCTTTTAACCCACACAAATGTGCTTTCCCTCGTTATGCTTGACTGGGTTGTCTTCTGCAGCTACCACTGAGACAAAAATCAAAGTGCAGCAGGTGGTGGATACTATTAGTAAGACAGAGCCCCACTGAATCCCAGGGCTGAAAGTCTCCCACCCCAAACTATGATCACCACTTCAACCAGAACAATAAACCTGACTGAAGGATTTATTACCTGTGCCTGGGGCCTCACTTAATATAGTCATTTCCCGATATCCCTTCTCTGCTCTAAGGTCAGGAGCAGCTTAGCCTTTTTTACTGCTGGGTAGAAAAACTGCAAGAAGGCTTTGGTTAGTTCTGAAGGCAGCTTTTACACTTTTTTAGCATCTGTGTTTTCTAGACCAAGATGTGCTGGTTTTGTTTTTGTTTTTTGTTTTTTTGTTTTTTGTTTTGTTTTGGTTTTTTTTTTGGGGGGGGGTTGTGGTTTTGTTTGTTTGTTTGGGTTTTTTTTGTGGTTTCTTGTTTCTTTTTTTTTGTTGTTGTTGTTTCGTTTTTTGTTTGTTTGTTTTTTGTTTTGGTTTGGTTTGGTTTTGTTTTGTTTTTTACTTCAGGCTTTACAGATTTGCAACCTGCAGTAGCTGAGTACCTTAAAGATGTTTTGCAGACAGTTCTTCAAAGCTTTGTTACCACTACAGTAGGCGCTTTCCTGAGGAAGTCAACTTTACAATTGCTTTATGAAGAAAGAATATTGCTATTTTGACATTTATCAGTAGTAAGAAGAACGTCTCAGGGAGGCAAATATTGTGACAGAGTTCAATTCCCTCGGCTTTCAAATTACAAAGATTTTACAAGTGTTCCCTGTTTACCAACAGGAAAGGTTCTGTAGACTTTAATAGGACTTGCATTGCTAAATATACAAGTAGTTTTTGGAAATTCCACTCTAGTGGTTCTTGAGAATATTCCTTGTGAGAAATTGCTTCTGGAGACTAGCACTCATGGCTAACCCAACACAGTTGCCTGTTCCTGCTCCTAACCATTCTCTTCAGCCACTTCCCCGAAGATGTATAGCTGAAGGACTACCTGTGCATAGCAAACCCACCAGCCACTCTGGTCTCTTACTTCTATTTTGTCTCTTCTTACAGTTCCAGAGACATGTATGTAACTGACATGAGAACGAGCTGCATAGATTGGGCAGATATAAAAGTAACAACACGTGGTGATCAAAGTGTATTTGCTAAGATAAGACTCTGTGTCAGATACAGTGATATTTTTTATCTTTAATAATAATATAGAAGAAGCAACAATATGCTAATAACATTTCAGGTGACACCATATGTGAAGATGTTCCCCTGTAAATCACCTGAACTAAATTATTGCTTTCGTAGTGGTAAACAAGTATAGAGAGATACACTAACACAAGTGTTTCAGGGCATCCTCTTACAAAAAAAAGCCCAAGCTCCAATTCCTAAAATGAAAAGCACGTTAAAAGTAAAAACATATCTAAGGAGCAAAAAACCCTCACAGTCTACCCTGGAAAAGCTGATATTCTAGAGATGATGCAGTATATCAAGACATGAAGACTTTGCAGAAGCTGGTGCTTCACCCTCAGAGAATGTATATTGTCACCTATAAAATTTCATATGCCTAACTTAACAGTAAAGTATCTTATTATGAATACAGAGATGTTAATCCTTTGTTATGGGACAACTTGCTAAGATGCAAGAAGCAAGGTCTTGGCTGGAGCTCCTGAGGAAGAGGGGCACTGTTCCCTACTCAGTCCTGCAGCACAGGAGGTGGCAAAAGCACTGGCTTCTCCTGACTTCAGGGAGCAGGACAAGGCAGAGAGCCAGGAACCTGTCTCACCCAGCCCCACAGACCACATCCCTCTCCTGCTGGACGACAACCTGCCCATTGAAAGCAAGGTTGTGCAAAGGGCTGTGCCTGTGACCAAGGGACCTGGCCAGCAGCCAGGGGAACAGCAGGACCTGGCACAAAGCAGGGAGGAGCCAGCAGCAGCAAGTACACCTGCAGCACCTCAGGACACTGAGTCGCTCGCCCAGCCCCTGGCCCACCACTCTCCTTCCCCCGCTGGCATCGCTGCGCTCCCACAGGCCCCGGCTCAACAGCAAAGGCCCTCCCGCTTCAGGAGGTTGCTCAGGGCTCTGCGCAGGGCTTTCAGCTTCTCCTGCATGGTGGGACAGCAAGAGGAGCCAAGCTCCCCTGTCAGCACCAGGCGGGTCCCTGGAGATAGCCGCCAGCCCTGAGCCAGCCTGCACAGCATCCAGAGGGAGCAGCACGATGAGGCAGGTGAGGAATGGGTGCCAGGACGGCACCCCAGCCATTCAGCTGCCCACAGGACATGGTGCTGCCAGCCACTGATCAGCCCTGGATGTGCTCTGAGCCCAACAAAAACTCATCCTTTCCCCCCAGTGCTCATCTGTGACTTGTCCCCCTCAGGAGAGAGACAGGTGCAGGCAAGGCCCATGCCGGCAGACAGAGCTGGAGAGCCCCTGTGCTCTGTCTCTTCCAAGCCCAGCAGAGCCCGTGCCCTTGGCCTCTGCCCATGCCAGATACATTGTCTTAGTTTGGTTTTTTGGGAACATATCTTAAAATTAACACACATATGTGCTCTCAGCTCTCTACAAAATGTGATTTGCGTTTCCTCCTGAGTATCAAGTCTGTGTAAGACAAAGTTTTGTTCAAGAGAAAAACATTTAATGCAAGAGAAAAACATTTTCAGGGAAGTGCAGGGAATAAAAAGGATCAGACTTATGATCTTGAAAGACAATATTCATGACATAGTAGCAGTGATTCTCTGTTCAATTTTCTTTAAAAGCTACTGTGAGAATATTTGATACACAGAAGTTCCTTTCAAGTGCTTCCTTTGTATGCTTGTTATGAGCAATTAGTGAAGCCCCAGAGTTGTGTCATCTGACTTATGAGTTTTGCATGAAGTTGTTGCTCCAGCTAGAAAAAAGAGATATGTTTCATTTTCCATATAGAAAACATACAACAAGAACAGTGAGTCTCCTTTATTTGGCAATTAAAATTGGTCTAGACATGGTGTTGAAGTTCTGTGGGTATCTGTGGTTGCTTCTCTCAACCTCTAAACCGATTTTTGTTTGAGAATTGATACAAAGTTTCTCACAGATTTTTTTTCAGATATCCCAAGCCCCCTTCACAATGTGTGAGCATTGCATTTAAAGTTATGAAGTTTTCCAAACCAAGAATTTCAATGGATAGGATGGAAAACATATGAGTGTATTTAGTCTGGTGTCTATAGCCCATTGTCTGAAAGATCCTATGTCTGACATAATAGACAATGAACTTCCTCCTGCTTTCAGTTACACTCAAATAAATCTGGAATAACACCTTTGGAATCTGAGATGAGTTCTGCCTCAGTCTCTGTCTTCTTAGATGCTGGAATATGGCCAATCTTTTTACTTTGAATAACTGCCTCCAATGCTGGGATTGTATTCACAGGTAACCGATAGGAAGTGCATTAGAAAACACAGCTCTAAACTTAGGGAAATGATGGGAGATTAAAGTCTGTGCCACATAAATCTAAAGCCTAGCCTGTAAGTTTCAGGAAATGTATCTAACCGTGTGTCCCATGCACACAGCTCAAGAGCAGGCGTGCCCACACAGGCTCTGCAGCTTCGGTGGAATGTGAGGCTGCTCCTGGTTCACAAAGGGAGTCAGGACCCCTCTACTCTTCCCTTTTCATGTGTCTTCCATTTATCTGGTTTTGATATACTTCCTTAAGTAAAATTAAAAAATATATCCCAACTCCATTTTCACAAACATTCAGAGCTTTAGATGGCCTTGCAAGCCACCGTAGGTAGTTGCATGTTACATTTGTTCATTCATTCACTCTGCGGAGATGTGACACTGCCAGAGTTTCACAACTCAGTTGGGCTCATTGCTTTTGAAACCGTGCTGTAAACCAGGTTAATAAAATAACCTAGGTTAAAATGAAGCTGACCAATGTACTAGAAACAAAAGTTATGGAGATGTCATTTTCCTGGCAGATTATTTTATGTCTTGCAATAAATATGCTTAAATTATTATAGAATCAGCTGGTTTGCAACTTATTATTTGAGAAATATCTCTGATGTAGAAATTCCTTGGTATCTGCAAGTCTAGTATTTTATTTTAGAAAACTATCTAAACTTAGACCCATTGGTTTAAACTCTTCATATGAGGATGAGAAACATCCTTCTCTCCTTTCTTATGCATACATGTGGATGTGAGCACATGCTCAGTTTCTCTCCATGATGTTTTATTTTTTCGTAGGAAAATTCAAATGTCAGCAACATTTTCTGACCACATAAATTTTGACTAATTTGGTATTTTGTTAGAAATACTCCCTGTTTTTACTTGTACTCCAAGTCTTAAACGTCTTCTCTGGTATTTAAGAGACAAATGTACAGTAAATGCATCTCCACCTACTTAACAACTCATGTGTAATGTGTTTCTCATTTCAAGAATTCCTATCACTCAGCTCACAGTTTCATTAATATTTCAGGTGAAGTTTTGCTGATATGTGGTTAAGGGATTGAAAATATCATTGAAATCCATTACACTGTATTTCTCTGCTACTAGCTGCCCTTGGAGTAATGTACTTAGTGTTAGTACAAAAGCACCCTGCACCACTCTGTCAAAAATTGCAGAAAAAAAACCCAAATCACACTTCTGAATCCAAGAGATGGTAAATCAGTTTTGCAGTAGCTCAGACAGATTTTCCCAACTAATATCAATAACAGGAAAATTACATGGGTTAAATTCTCTACAAAGGTTATTTTTGCAAAGGAAACTAAAAGCATAGTGAGCTGCTTCTTCTGGGACAAAAAGGCTAATCATAGAAATGCTCTTTTTAAATTAATAATGATGAAAAAAGAAGCAAAGGACTTTCTAGTGTCCAAGTTGTGCTAATGCAAGGCATGACAAAATCTGAAATCATGCAGAAAGCAAGGGCTGCTTTGCAGCACAGGGCAGTACTCCCTTCAGAAACAGGCTGCCAGGCTGGCTGGTCAGATGGCCTGGCCTGGCCTGGCCTGGTCTGGAAGAATTTATAAGGGATTAGAAATCACTACAACTTTAAATAGTACTTTATAAAACAAAAGTTACTTTCTATGAAGTAAACAATGTCATCAATCCTTCTAGGCTAGTCAGAATTACTGGGCCAAGTCCTGACATCTATACATATCTTAATTCATACAGGATCATGAAGGAATTGAAGAAAAAAAAATTATTGACTTAAGCCTTAAACTACTGTATGATCTTGGATTGAATCTCTGGCATAAAATGACTTATTTCTATCTACTTCATTATGTTCTAGATGAGGCCAAAAGGGCTGTCAAATTTAAGGGTAAGAGTAGACCTTTATTTTAAAGTATGCATGCACCTGCTGTGGAAACCTGAGTTACTTCCAGTTAAGGCAGCAGCTCCCAGAATACTATCAAATAACCGAACACTTGCAAATCAGACATTTGTACCATTCAGGCTAGTGCATGTAGGGGACACAGAAATGCCTGGACTAAATATTTTGGAACCAAGGCTATGCATATGGAATAAGGGAAGTGCTTAGATTTCCAACACCTTACAATAAAAAAAAAAATAAAAATAGTGAATATCTGCCTTTGCTCCCAAAGTGCCTAAACCTTAAGTAAATTTTGCTGCAAAGACAGCTTCTTACAGACTGAATGATGTGCCCTGTATGTCAGTGTTTTTGTTGCCTGTAGTGTTTGTGATAGGGGTAAAAAACCAAAACTTTCAACTTAAAATATTGTTGAAAAGTAATTTAACAAAGAAACCTGAGCTGGGATAGTCCATAACCTGCTCAGTATTGGAAGTCTTTTATATTCTCTTTTTCTTTTAATATAAAAACAAAGGCTGAATGGCAGATGTTGTGTGTGTGTCTTGGCAACGGGATTAAAATCTTCCAGTGAGTTTGGGGAGGTTTTCACAGAATCACAGAATCACCAAGGCTGGAAAAGACCTTTAAGATCATCAAGTCCAGCCTATGACCAACACCACCACACCATCTAGACCATGGCACTAAGTGCCACATCCAGCCTTGCCTTGAACACATCCAGGGACGGTGCCTCCACCACTTCCCTGGGAAGTCTATTCCAATGTCTAATCACCCTCTCCGTGAGGAAGTGCTTCCTAATATCCAACCTAAACCTCCCTTGGAACAACTTCAGGCTATGCCCTCTTGTCCTGTCACTGGTTGCCTGGGAGAAGAGCCCAGCCCCAACCTGACTACAACCTCCCTTCAGGTAGCTGAAGAGAGTGATGAGGTCCCCCCTGAGTCTTCCCTTCTCCAGGCTAAACAACCCAAACATCCTCAACCTCTCCGTATAAGACTTTCCCTCCAGTCCTTTCACCAGCCTTGTTGCTCTCCTCTGGACCTGCTCCAGCACCTCAACGTCCTTCTTGAAGTGAGGGGTCCAGAACTGTACACAGTACTCAAGGTGAGGCCTCACCAGTGCTGTGTACAGGGGGAGAATTACATCCCTACTCCTGCTGGCCTTCAATTTCAACATGGGCATGGCTTCCCTTAGGCCTTCCTAATGCTTCCCAGCTGAAGCCATATATATCTGCCCACCTGGAAAGCTGACTGTGGGGCTGCCATACTCCTGTGCCCGGGGACAGAGGCTGGGCTGGCACGCAGATGGGGACTGCTGGATGCTAAAAGGGTGCCATTACCTGCCCGAGTCGCAGCGCAGCCCCAATTATTGCAGGGCGTTGGGTTCATTGTCAGTTAGAGCGGCAGCGACGGCGAGCAGCAGCTGTGACAGATGGCTGGGCTCCAGCCACCTCGTGGCAGTGGGATCAAAGCCAACTCAAATCTTTTCTTCCCTCTTAAAAAAAGAAAAAAAACAAAACAAAACAACACAACAATTAAAAAAACAAAAAAAAAAAAAAGGAAAAAAACCCACAAAACAAAAAAAAAGGGAAAAAGACCCCAAATCCCACACATAGTTGTCAGTTAGTTGCAACGTCTAAAGGGGAAGTATCATATGTCCATTAACCCTTACTTTCAGATTTTTAAAGTCAAAATTTTGTTTATTTATTACTTAACTGCAATCATGTTTTAGCAGGATGTTCAACCCAGAAGGCAGTTTGTGCTAAATCTTTGTTCTGTGAGGAAGTTTTCAAGATGCTTTACTCATAACTGAACCAATTTATCTCAGTTGTTAGCTTTTAATTGGAGAAATCTTTCTCTTGGAACTGTATAGGCTTCGTTTCTGAACAAAGCACGTTAAAATAAATCTAAGACTGAACCTATTGTCTCTGGTGAAATCTGATTCCATTTTACCTTGAGATTTTATTTATTTCCTGTTAAGAACTGGAGTCATGGCACCCTTCCTCATCTCATATAGGCAAGACTCAAAGTACTCTCTGAAGGCCTTTCATTACTTTCATTTCCAGGTGATTTGGGGTGTTGGGCATCTCTTTGTTCTTCTCTAGGTTCACCCACTGTCAGCCTAAACCTGCTCATGCAGGCACCAAGGAAATGTCTCAAACTTTAAGTGCCCAGTGTGGAGCAAACAACACAAATGCAGCCAACGTGGGCTACATCTTGACAGCATTCTGGACCAAATTAGACTTCGTGAACAATTCGAGTCTTTAACTACAGAGTACAACACTGATAATCTGGTCAGATGTGTACTTGAGGTTTATTGATACCATGTGGGCCACAGCAGTAGTAGCAAAAATGTATCTTTGTGAGATATAATATTCATGTTCCATGAGGAGGTGAGAGGGAATACACAAATAGGGTTGGTGGGATCCCATCAGAGGAATTTCTCCTCCAATTTCATCATCAGCCAGTTTGAAAACACAAGCACGGAACAGTCTAGAAATTGAGTGAACATAGATTGTTCGATGTTGAATAAAAGTTGTTGACAGATAGTAGGTATAAATCAAAGAAGGAAACATATTTAGATTATTTGTCAACTAAATGAGTGATTCTTTGAGAAAGAAGAAACAAGAGGAAAACAAAGAGTGGAATACTTTCATGCTGATTTTAAACTACTCTTTCTGCAAATTTTAGGAAAGAAGTGCTTTTTCCCTCAAGATGCAAGCAGCCCACCAAAGATTTCCATCTTGAAGACAAAACATTTTCAACTATCCAGAACAAAGGAAATCTCTTCTCATAGGCTAAATGTAAACAGGGCTAACAGGATCTGAGCAATCTGTCACAAATGAAAGACCACAGAACAGACTTTTACCAAATACTGAAAAAGAAAAGAAAAGGAAAAACTGAAGCACAGAAAGCCCCAGTAGCATTAGATGGCTATATATTTTGTTGCTTATAGTATAATGGTGTTTTGAAGCCCCTAACTGGAGTTAAAATTTAAGCTTGAGATATGAGCTGTTTGTATCTGGTTGGTTAATGCTCCCAACGGGGTGGAAGAATTGAAAGAAAACTTAATCTCTGATTGTTAATAATATTGGCAATTCTTGTCTTAGGACAACACAAAGGAAAAATCTGTGGGTTTTGTTTTGGTTTAGGTTTTGTTGTTTTTTTTTGTTGCTGGGATTTTTTTTTGTTTGTTTTCTTAGTTGTTTGTTTAATTAGTATTAATTTTGGGCTTTGTGGTAATTTTTAAAATAAAAATAAAAATAATTCCGCAAGCTGAATTCAACAGTGGAAAGGGGGCTTAATAAACTGTTACTGCTTGGTGTTTGTGCTGCAAAGGTTTGATTGACCTTACTCAAGATTCTCCTTATTCATCAAACAAATCCTGTTATATTAGACATTTTCTATTTGTCTATGGGGAAAGAAAAAGCTTTTCCTGTGCTTAACCTCTGGTACAGAGATTGTTTTTTGGAGGATGACAGGACAAGAGAACATCCTCTTTTCTGTAGCATGTTTAGAATTCAGGTCAGTCTGTCAAAACCATAACTACAGTTGGTAAATATTTGGCAATCTGAAATCAGTGATTTATGCAGTGTAGATGATCCTTTCTAGTTTTGTTTTTGTCTTTCTATGGACTATTCTATTCAACTGTGCAAACTGTGACCAGCAACTCTTCCTTTTCTTAAAAACTCAAAAAAAGTGCTTATAACCCAGGTAGGCAGAAAAAAAAACAAAACAACGGGGATGAGACAGTACCTGCTGTTCGGGGTTTTTCAGATGGAGAGGTAATATACAAAGACAATAAAGGAAGTGTCAATGGTTGCACAAGCAACATGGGCAAAACAGGACAAGAAATGTAGTTCCTCCAGGTCTCTTTCAGGCATCCTAATCATATAATGAGCTCTCATATTTTGAAGGAGGAGCAAGTCAAAACAGGGAGGGAGAGATACAAGGCCTTTAAAGAGAAGTGGGTATTTGCATTTCTTTGTATGGACTTTGGCCCTTATCTCATCAAGGGATGAATAAAATTATTTTAACAAAAATAACTTATTGATGAAAATAAATAATTCTAAAACGCAAAGTTTACTGAGTAGCTTTGGATGCAGTTATCTAGATCAGATAAAAACTTAATCAGAAACCGCTTCCTTACCTTCAAATAATAAGCCCTGCTCTGTATTTCAATGAAATGCTGAAAGACAATTGAATAAATTATTTTTAATAGTATTGTTAGAAATGGCAACACGTTGTTTGATAATTATTATTCAATCTACTCTGAAATAAAACTTTTAATATTGTGCTTTGCAATAATTTTAAATATATCAAGCAAGTTCTCCAGTCACTAATTATATCTATCTCATCTGCAGTTTCAAGCAGAACAGAAGTTGAGATCTCTGCAAAGGTTAAAGTCAGATTTAAAATAAAAAGATAGTTTCAACATTAAGCAGGTGAATGACTTTACACATGAGAACCATTCCATTTGGCACTATTCATGTGTATAATCACATATCATTACACTGGAGTTTAATTCTGCTAATCCTTATTTTGGACTAGGCCACACCGCTAATTTATAAAAGGCTGTTGATCCATTCCAGTGCATATTTCTGGCTATTATGCAAAAGATCTTTCATTTTAAAATATTCTCAAGAAAAAATATCTCTGAGAAGTAGCTCCTCTCTTTGACACTAAAGTCGTTTTCACTATCAATAGGTAAAGACAATTTAGTAGTTAATTGATACAGGTGATATGCAAATGAATAGCCCCACTCTGCAAAAAGGAAAAAAAAAAGGCAGCTTTTTTATACAAGGCCACCTTGTAGCTCTTTATTAACTTGCAGCCTCTGCAGTATCTTGCATATTGTTGACATTCCTTAGCTTGGGCTAACAGTAACATGCATACAATGCTCCCATCACACCCTTCACTAGCTCAGTCAACCCTATTCATGTGTTACACACCTGTGCATATTTGCAGTCCATTTAGCTGTGCTGGAAGAAATATTAGCTTTCAAGGTGGACTCAGTAAAGATGTTTCACCTGCCTCCTCATTTTTGTACTTCACAAGCACTAAAGGAATAGCTAGGAAGTCACAGGCCCTATATCTTGCATAATTCTTAAGTTCGATGTTACCATGTTCTTGTTACCAATTTTCACTTCATCAAATAGGTAAGGATAGAAGTGTTTCAACAGAAACCCCCAGCTGGGAGTATTTCGTTCTTCTCTCAACTGTACCAGATGGTCTAATGAGAGACAGTTTCTTCCTCTTGTATCTAAGATGATCATGCATATTACATTTTCACCACCCTGAGGGTTCAAATCATATAGAAGTATCCCAATAGTTCAGGGAGATAAAAATTCCATTGGTTCTACGTTGCAAGATTGTATAAGGAACCATTGGGAATCTCTTCAGGAAATGAGGAGATTATTAATGACAGTAATTAAATAATTTATGCCAACTTCTTACAGTCAATCCAAATGTCTGCATTTGGTTATGGCAGGTGAAAGGCACTGTATTTATCTTTCCACACCAAAGTCCTGATCTAAATGGAGAAGTTGGGGTCTGGAGGGGATGTCACAGCCTGCAATCTATTGCAGTTTGCACTTAAATGCAAAACACTCTTATTCCTAGATGTCTGGCTCTCCTGCTGTGAAAATGTGGTGGTGCTGGAAGTGTTTGTGTATAGTTACACATGGGATGTATTTTGACAGATCACTGTCTTTTTCATTGACAAAATGGTTAGATTCAGGCAAAATTTAGTCCCAGGGTTGCATTGAAGTTGAGGTTGACCTGAAATCAATCATCTGACTGCTGCAGTTCCAGCCTCTTCCATCATCAACAAATTATTTCTACTTGTCCTGAATAAGGATACCCCAACTCTAATTTATCCAGAAATTCACCCCAGCCAGAGCCAAGAAAATGTTATCAATTTTATTTTTGTGTACAGAACAATTATTCTTTAATACAAGCTACTTTATCTTCACCAGGGGAAATAACTGTCATAATTACTCATGACAGAAAGAAAGTTAATGAACAGGTAAGATATTTACTTACAAAAATATTTTACATAACAAACATGGGTTTCAGAGCTGGACATAAATTTTCACCTTAAACTTTGAGTCAAATGGTAAGTCAAAAATTACTTTGAACAAAAAAAGTAATGAAAAAATGATAGCAAACACACTCAAGTGTTTGTTGAATCCTTCTCTCATATGTTCATTCTCAGATGGTTCAAGGATGTATGCTATAGCTACTGAAGATATGGAAAAGCCCTAATTCATGTTTTTAAGTCTTGTCCTCATCTGTTTCCTGATTTAGCCTTGTGTTTAAAGCCCTTTTAGTACATATTATTGCACCATCAAGGGACATTGAGAAGAGGTTTACTATTGAAGCAATAAAAATGGAAAATTAAAAAAGGTCTAAATCCTGCATGAAAAGCACAGAGAAAAGCCATAAGGTAGTAGCTCCTGAATGGTGAATATACTTCCCCTTCAGTTCATTCTAATAAATCTCCAAGAAAGCAGTGAAATTTATTGTTTTAAAGACTTTAAAAACAAGGCCTTTAGCATTTTAAAATGAGTGGACAAAACATTAGAAGATAGATTATGGACACAAATTCATTGCAAGTGGGTATTTTGCTAAATTAATAGATCAGTATTTTAGTATTGCAGCTTCACTGAATCATACCATAAAGTCATCAAAAGAATGGTCACATTACTGTAATGGTGGATCCTACAGGGGAGGTGATGACACATGGGGTTGTGACATTATGGTTCTGCCTACCACAAGTTTTACAGAGAGAGTGATTGGATAGAAGATAATAAACATGCATCTGTGACATTTTAGGCAGCAATAACCACAGCACTAGGGATAAAAAAGGAGGAAAAAAAAAGAAGAAAAAAAGAACCAATACTAAATTAATTCTTTGCAAGAAAACCACTTCATTTTGTCTTGATTTGGTAAATCTAAAGTCCTAAAGAAAAACAAACAAAAAAAACCCCAACCTAACAGTGGAGAAATGCTGTATAATTTCTTCTGAGATCCTGAATGGAATGCATCTACACCTGTAGGTTTTAGGGAGCAGTGGTGATCCAGTCACTCAAGGGAGAATCACATTTCAACCCTTATTTTTCTACACCATTTATGCCTGCCAGTGAGATGAAAATGAACTCAAAGAACCAAATTGAAAATTATTGATTTCCCCATTGCAAAATTTTAACATTACCATAAAGATTCAGAAAGCATAGGAGCTTAAAAAATGAAATATAGAGTGGTGCCTAGTTAAGTTTTCATGGCACTAATAAGAATTTTTTTAACAGACCGTTTTTTAAAGAAAGAATATGTGTCAGTTTTGAAGAAATCTGAGGTTGTTATTTTTAACTATAAGTAAGATATTGTTAAAACTCAGCCACTCAAAGATTTTGAAGAGTTCGTGTTGCTTTAAGCTAAGTACAAACAAAAAAGGTGTAATATTGTCAAAGAATTTGCAGATTAGCAAAAAAACAACTACCCGTGCTGTGAGACTAATCCATCCTCAGATGCTTTCCTTCACAAGCACTGGCATTAATTGAGTATATCCATATGAAATCTATAAAGAATCGGTAGTGATGCTAGGTGGGCATTTGTGTGATAACTTCTACTAACTTTTAATGAAACTGAATTATTTTTACAGTAGAATTTTAAAGTAATTTTACTATAGTCTAAAACAGATAGCTAATTGCTGTAAAGAAAGGAGCACCTCAGAATTATTGCTGAGAAACATAAATAAGTTAAACAGTGACACTTTGGAAGGTATTACAGAATTTTAAGCCTCTTTAAAACATGTTGGGTTTGACAGTGTAAATGGCACATCGGACTCCAATGAAAATACCCTGTGGAAGTAATTTATGCAATAATGGCAATGTATAAACTCAGAAACCTGACTCAGGATTTATGGTCACCTCATTTATATCTATCATGTGGGAGTATACACCAGAGGTAGCTACCCAAGGATTCTTTTGCAGGAAATGTGTTTGGGACAGTATTCAATTCATTAAATATAGGTGTCTATTTTAGGGTAAGACATACTGTGTCTTGGGATCCATTTATTGCATTGACTGAATCTCCAGTTGCCATTTCATCAGCCTCTGGTGATTAGCTCAGGTTTATTGGCTCAGGTTTATTTGTGTTGTGAGTAACCCCTGTTAATGATACACATCTCACCACTACTATCCATACTCAGTTCTGTTTAAACCATTTATAATTTGCTGTTAAAAGTGAGTACACTGAATTACATACACACACACAAAATATTATTTTTTTTTTACATCCTCAGTGTTAGAAGCAGAAATTCATTGGAAAGTGCCTGTCTTGCTGCTCAAGTGTATGTGTTTTCCTACAGAAATTTGCAACTACATTGATTTCTTGGCCCCACCATCACTTAAGCATTACTTCAGGTTGTAATTGAAACTCCGTGTCTCTTGAACTTCAGCAAAACACCTAATCTCTGATTTCAAATGTCTTCACCTCATGCAAGCTCATTGTTCTCTTGCCAGCTAGGTTCATAAATTCTAATTTATTCCAATATTAAACATATCCATTAGTCTCACAGTTAAGGAAGGTCGCAAAACAAAGAAGGAAAAAGAAAATAACTGACAATAACTTTGTTAAATTCACAGGAAACCCAAACAGCTCCAAGCAAGTGATACTGTGAAATAAAGAGAATAGTGACATATTTCACAATGGACTTGCTCTGACAATACTAAATTTAACAAGAGCTATTGACATCTGCAAGAGAACCAAGCCTCCTACAATGATAATATTTAGAGTAATGGTACAAAAGAACCTGCCTAGATTTTAAGAATGTCCTTGACATAATTTCAAGATGAATCCCTGTGCAGCAATTTAAGATAAAATATTCCTTTCCCTCCAAGTAACTCTGAAGTATTATACTAAGAAAAGCCCTGTTAGATTAGAGTAAATGTCCTCAAATTCTGCCTTGGAGAGGAGCCAAAAACAAGAGTAGTGATTTAGGGCTCAGGGACATCCTGAGGAAAAGGTGTCTTTGCATTTAACAATTTCCAATAGCTATTGCTTCCTTTTCTTTATGCAGGTACTTTTTGAAACTATTTTTGAGTCTTATAGCAGCCACAGCATACTATAGCAAGGAAGCTTATATAATGTGAGATAACCAACCTTTTTTGTTAGTTTTGAATATACAATCTACAACTTTTATTTGATGCTTCCTAGCTTTCATTTATTTTTTGTTTTTTCTTTGAGAAAAAGGGAAAGCAACTATTCTATATTGAATGTCTCCAGACTATCCATGATTTTATATTTCTTCTCTCATATTCTTCCTTTAGCTATTTCTTTCTTTTCCTCATAAGTCTTAGTCCACTTATTCTTTCCTTATGCAAAAGCCAGTGCATAATTTTGACTTTTTTGGTCATTTTCTGAACATTTTCCAGTTAAACGATATACTCAAATATTCTACTTTGTTCAGTGAAGTACTGATAGCTGCAGACATACTCTAGACTTATTGTCTGCTTCACTATTTTTCTCTTAATAATTTCTAATGTTTAGTTAGGGTTTATTTTGCATTTATTTTGAGTTTGAGTGTAGATTTGAAGTTTTCATAGAATTATTATAAAGTATACATATATATATAATACAAATAGGTATCAAAATGTTTGTTGATGATGCTTCTTTTAGTTGCCTATTTTTTATACACTAGGAGCATTTAATAATGTTTATTTTTATCTTGGTTTTCCCCCTTAGCCAAAGGAGAAATCCATAGGAGAGACCAAAACCACCTTTCTCTCTCCACTGGCTGCAGGATGAATTCAGGGAGATTAAGACATTAATTTAATTGATGTCTAGACCTTTGTAACATGAAAATGCCTATAGCCCCTGGTGTGCTGATGGATGAATGTTTGTTTGCTGGAAGGACACTTCCATACTTCTCTGTGCTCTTCTTCAGATTTCTGACTTAACATGATATCAAACTGAGAGAAAGAGTAAGTGCAAAGCCTTCAGTGAGTCTCTGCATAGTTTACACACAATCATACAACTGCTGGTTCAACTCCTTCTCTCCATCTCAGTTGAAGGAATACAGATCAACCTCAGTTCCTTGTTAATATTTAAAACATTTCCCTTTTCTTCTCTGAGGCATCTAATATAGTTATCTTTGACTTATTGAGTGGCCTCTTCCATAACAAGTTTTGTTCTTGCTGCTTGAGTGTTTCCGTTCAAATCAATAAAATAAAGGTGGCATAATCTGCCTATAAATAGAAGATGTCCTTACATATTATATGCTCTGTCACGTTGGCTACTTAAACTTATTCTAATTTCACAAAGGAATTATGAATGCATTGTAGTGGAAATCCCCTGCAAGAGCCAGTTTTGGCTCTAAATTGAAATACTTCATAAAGATAAGCAATTGCCTTGATGTTATCTATCACCTGTACAAAAACGTGGTGTAATACATCACTTGTACTAAGTTTCAACTTAGCATTGATCCTTAGGCATCTCTGATCATTGCTTCAAAGATATGTTGGGGTGCATTTGAACTCAGTTCATATTGTTACACTTTGAAGTACATTCAACAGTAATAACAACAAGGATTGAAAAGGAGCTGCCTGGAATCCATGCAGGGTCAGATTTCCTCGCTAGGGATCAGTTTTTAAAATCATAGAAAACTTACAGAAATGTGCTTATGGCTGAGAGATTTTTGTTATTTCTTTATTACTAGCTGAAATTAGTTTTGCTCTGTAACCTAAAATTTATGCCAGAATAAGATTTTTTTTTTTAATGAGAAAATGTCACCCCTCAGAAATCAATAAAACACCTAGCAAAATTTGATAATTTTACTTCTGTGTTATCAAAAGACTTATGGTTTTGGAAGTCAACTTGAGTAGGAAGAAGCAGCTATAACAAAGGTGCCACAGCCTGGCAACAAATTGTGAAACCCCTAGAAAAATCTCTCAGATAAATTGAGTGCCCTTGAGACTGAGACTGTGGAGCCTGCAATAAAAAGGATAACTCTGTTCCGAAGGGCAGCAAGACACAGTTCTGGTCTTACCAAACCAAATCCACAGTCCTTGTGACACAGAAAATAATTAGAAGAGGATTATGAAGGTAAGAAAGGATTACTTCAAGGGTCTTGGTACATTCTTCAACTGGTGTTCAGTTCAGTTTCACCGAGTCACAAGAACTCCACTAAATGGTCAAGGAATTGCATAAGGGATTTGAGGGCAGCTAGGCTCCCTATTTCCTTCTCTTGGTCAGGATTAATGTCAACTTTGCTAAAATTTCACTTCAACAACAGCAGCTGGATTTTGGGATGCTTTTTTATCCTACAGGCAAGGAAGAGGAAGAAGCAGCAGTGGCAGCACTGGCTAACATAAACCTTAGAGCAAAAATATACCTCAAAACTCTACTGCACATTCATTTTCTGTCTTCTCTCGCTTTTTTGTAACTTTACTTGGTTCTTATGAGCCCACATGCTGTTTTCCTGCTTATGTGCTTGACAGAAATATCCCGATTAAAGAGAAAGAAAAGTTGACAAACTTGTTGAAGAAAATTTACCTTGGACTGAACCCACTTCTTACCTATCTCAGTGTTCTCTGAAGAAAACAGGGATATGAATGAAACTGTTGTTCCCAGGATATCCTCAAGGAAAGGTAGCCCAGCTTGCTGTAAAATTCTGCCCTAACAACAGCTAAGTTAAATTGTTAACCACTTATGTATCCCAGGCAGGAAAGAAAAACATCAGAGATGGGAGTGGAAGTGGCTGGGTTACTAGCATAACAAAGAGGTGGGGAGATCACTGTGACTGTAGTAATCTGCACAGTATAACTGCATGATGACCTTCAGGTGTTGAGAATGCTTTGGATGAATAAGTGAAAAACTGGTTGTTTATGTGTCTAAAAAAACTTCAGAACATTCTCAAATAAGATCTTGCTGGATATGCTTGCTTCATGCACACAGTGCAATGTGCTATGTAGGAAAAAGCCATATACTTTATAAACTATTCATTTATTTTACATTACAGATGTACATTTGTGTACAGATTGTTTTGGCAGAGTAGCAATGGTTACATTTTATGGAGAGAGCAGGTGAAAAAACTTGCTACACACATGTACCATATCAAGAACAACAACCCTCCCCCACCTGGATCCTCTTAGAGCTACTGTCAAATAAATAATACCAGTAAGATATATTTAATTTATAAGAAAGGGTTGGTTTCGGGTTTTGGTTTTGGTTTGGTTTGGTTTTGTTTGTTTTTTCTGTGTGTGTTTTGTCCTATAACAATGAAAACAATAATCAATTGGATGAGAAGCATTCAGTTGTATTTTACAGAACCGAGTTCATACAAAATTTCAGCATAGCTGTTCAAAACACAAGATTGTATTATCTTTATAATTAATAACTGCTCCAGTGATTTCACTGTTTGGGAGACTAATCTTACTCGAAGCTTTTTGATTAAAATTCCAGATCCACTCTGGACTCTGCATCTGTTTTAAATAGTAACAGCACTATTTTAAATAAGTGGATAATATTAGAGGGCAACACAGATTAAAGCTTCCTTAAGTCCTTGTCCCGTGAGATTATCTATGGTTGACTCTCCCCTGAAAAATTTTTGGAGAAAAAAACTCTATCAGTCAAACTCTATTTGCTCTAAAAGGCTGTAAAATTAATAATTCCCTTCTGGACCTTAGAAGTTTCTGGCCTGACCTTAGATATTAGGCCTGGCTTTCATTTTATTAGGATGAACTAGCTTTGAAGTCCTTTTGCTTCCTACCAGGACACACTTGCACCAGTTACATGTAATTACTTATTTACTTTCTCCTCCCAGTCTGCTGTTTCTGAAGATAATGGTAACATTCAATTCCACTACCAGCTTCTTGGTTTGCTTTACAATTAAAGTAGGAAAGGCCATTAATGGCACAGACAAAAAAGTTCAAGGCTGCAGAGTATATGGCGTTAGTATAAAGTCAGTCCTCATTATCTCATCAGTGAAATTAAATTAGAAACATTGTCTGTATTCTAAGTGCACCTGTCTGTAATCATAAGATCAGATACTGCAAACTTGCACAGTGGATTTGACAATAATTAGATATCTGCTCTTCAAGAACTACTTTTATGAAGCAGATGTGAGGAATTCTGGCCTCTGCCAATATCTAAGTTATACGTCTCCTTGAGGCTGGTAAGGCACATTTTGAACATCAAGACATCACTTGGCTTAGAACATGCAACAATCTAAAACTGCAGGATCTTTCTCTAAGTCTCAGTATTAGGATTAAAATATATTTGCAAACATAAGAAGAAAGTGCATCCAAGATTTCCACCATCCACAACACATTTAATATATTTCTTAGTTCCTGCTCCTTTTCATCATTATTCTGATTTTTAATATCTTTGAAATATAACCCATGTCTAGGAAGTCTAGAAAACAATCTTTCTAAAAAACACTTTCATCTGAAGTCAGGCACACAAAATTAGAAACTCTCAAATTTACCAGATGAATACTCCACCTTATCCAGTAACTTGCCTCCAGCCATGGCCGGTAAAGATAATTCACAGGAAGAGGAAAAAATATCTTGAGAACTAAATGAAACTTTCAGTTTTGCTCTGAAAGAAAGACACTACCTATTCTTTGCTCTGTATCTATTTCTTGCTGCATTTTGCTTGAGGCATGATTTAGCCTTGAAAAACAGCTTTTTTAATTCGTTGTCTCAGTGTATTAATTCCACCTAGTTCAGAATGGGAGTATATAATGAGAAATTTCTGGATTTCTCTTTGAAGAAGGTCAGGAGTTCACTTAAGGTCCAACAGACTAAGCAGTTTAAGGCTCACAGGGGCCAGCAGCATGCACACAAATCATGCAGCTGACATTACCTCTGGCTGCACCAGCTGAAATGACTCACTGACAGTGGGGTAGGGGGGAAGGTGGTGAGATGGGGAGACAGTCTATGGTAGAATATTCTTTGCAGAAATAGAAATAATCGTAATTGGGAGTGGACCATGCATCAGAATAATTAGAAGCTAGAAGTAACTAATGTTAAATACCCAATACCACCGTTAAATGATTTCTGTTGTGTTGTGTTATATTGCATCTTGTCTATCTGTTTCTTTATACTGTACTCTGTATAACATTATCTAATGCTATTCTCTATGATACTTAACTGTCTTCAGTCTATGGACTGTAAGTGTGCATAGCTTGTTGAAGTCTTTTATTACCAAAAATCTCTTTACCTAAGCAACACCTTCACCATAACACAGTCCAATTGTTTATGTCAGTTGGATCTTTCTTCAGCCTCTCTTGGACATATATTTTAATTCAGAGCTAACTAGACTCCACAAACTACTGAAAAGTAATGCTAATAAATTGAAAAATCTTTCATCGATTATTGTGGTAACAGAAATCTCTTAGAGTGTAAATTGTTATATTGGAAGAAAACCAAGTTAAAGCAACTGAAGCCATATACAGTAGTCCAGTTGCAATTTATACAGTGGAGATCAGGTTCTGCACTAACATATATAAAAGATGTAAGGCTAACCGTTACCTGCTGTATATATGTCATTCATTACCACAGGCATAT
Source organism: Hemiprocne comata (assembly GCA_020745705.1). Classification (NCBI taxonomy): domain Eukaryota; kingdom Metazoa; phylum Chordata; class Aves; order Apodiformes; family Apodidae; genus Hemiprocne; species Hemiprocne comata. Next base: position 90,855,438 of record CM036588.1, read on the forward strand.
CTTGATCGCATTTCTTGCACTGATTAAGGAGGAATTTTCTGCCTGGCTATATACCCATCATCTGCCCTCTTGCATACTGATATCTTATTAATGTTAACCTGTAAGATGATATATGGTGGATTTTTCTTGTGTCACCCACCTCATTCTCCACAACAAGCTACAGGGAGTTACTTAAATCATATATGAAGAAATTGGTAAGTCATCTTCATGTTTGTGTGTTGGTCTAGCTTCTGTTGGCTTCAGTGCTGGATACACTTAACAAAGAGGTGTCTTTTGCCTTCAGGTCAGATCTAAATCCTTAATGGCATTAACATTTCCTGAATAGGAACAATATGGAGATTTACGTCCCAAATACTAGTAATTATTACATTATATGACTGATGACTATATAAGCCTTCACCTAATTTCCACTATTTCTACCAAAGACATTTCAGTTTGCTTTGGTGTGAATGTAGAGATTCAGACTGATAGTCACTGATTTATGTACTCTTATCAGGTGCAACATACCCTTTCAGTGCCATCTTTCTATTCTAGACCACTGTGTAGCTTTATGCATAAATGCCTGTTTGCACTCTATGCACATATAAAACTCAAAAAACAAGTGTACTTGATTTAAAAAAAATAATGTAAAATAAAGTCTGTTATGTTTGTACTTTTAATTTAACACTGGTTGGGATATCTGCCAATGTAATATAGGCACTTTTCTGCGCACTGGAAAACCCAATTAGGATTTATTCTTAGTTTGATTATCACTCAGGAACATGCATATAGAAATATTCATTAGAGACCTACTGAGAGCTGTGATAAAGCAGCAGACAGCAGAATTACAGAGTCTGTCAGTATCCCCACTACAATTTTACATTTGCTTGATAAAGGACAAGTAACAAAATATCTAAGATGTAATTTGGTGCCCACTGGAACTGTACTTCATTATGGTGGATGTTGTTCTGACTCTCTTCAGGAGGTTGGTGAGTGTTTCATGACATGATATAGAGCAGAAATGATAAATCACCAGGCTAAATGTTGCACCAACCTTTCATGAACATAGAGGTAACACACACCTCAGCTGGTGATCACCACTCAGTCACAGCCTAAGCCAGTAATTTGAGGGTTGGAAATGTAGGACAGATTCCAAAAGCTTGGACTCAAAATGATGGTATTTTTTAAAGAATGATGAATCCACTGACCTCATTTTCTCAAGTTAAATAATAGATCTATGCAGAGGCTAGACAAAAAGGGAAGGAAAATAATTCCTCTTCAGTTTCAGGAGTTGAATTTGTGTAAAACATTTCAGTCAATGTTAGCTAGTTATTTTTTGTAACTCACAGACCCTTTCCTATTGGCCTAAACTTCTAGCAACTAAACCCACTGGCAGTACAACACATGATCTGTAATGGTAATAGGCTTTCAATAGAATTGGGCAGGACATGTGCATGAAACTGTGATATCAGTCAGCTAACTAGATCAAAGTCTCTCATACAGTTTATTTAAAAAGCACTGAGGAAATCTGGTTCCAATAATTAATTCAATGTGTTTTCCTTTCTAAACAGAAATAATATCACATTTGTCAATGAAAAAAGAATGATATTTGATCCCTTTATTGAATGTGGTGTTTTAGTAAAAAACTTACTCAAGATATATAAACTCCCATCTAAAATTAAATTATTTAAATAAATATTAAAAAAAAAAACCCACTGGTAATGATGGAGAATAAAGGTCCATTCAGTACTCTCAATGTGAATCAGAACTGTTAATAGTATATTGACTGCAGCAGTCCACAAATTGGGCAAAAATAGTAGTGGTGTATATCCATTGTTTTGTGATTGAACTCTATTAAGACTAGGGTTCCTTAGATGTTTTTATTATACACCATGCACTGTATCAGCAAGCCTAAAATAAATACATGTTAAATCGTGTTGCTAAACAAAACTGTTGAAAGATCAATTTCCCTAAGGTATTCTGTTTATGTGTGTATTAAATAATTATACAACATTCCCTGATGAAGGATTAAAAACAGCTCATAGTATGAAAATAAGACAGAGACCCATGCCTAAAAGAACCACTTTAAAACATGCATGGTCTTTGAGCAGATCAGGATACTAAAGTATAAATATTCCACTCCCAGTTACCTAACAATTTTTTAAATGGGAACTATATGCATGTTTTTGGCATAGCTATCCAAGATGCTTGACTGGTACATCTTAGTTCAGTGCTTGAAAGCCTCATAAACTGTGAAAGCATTTTTCCTCAGAATGTTTCCCTGTCATATAACTTAATACCACTTTCCACAAGTTACCAGACAAAGAGCAGATGCACAGAAGCTGTGTGTAGGTGTACATTAGCAGGTACAGGCAGAACTGAGCTCGGTCTTCCAGTGCTAATATTGGAATTGGAAATATGTTGGAAAAGACACCAATGTAGGCGTCTGCATCTAAATTTTTGGTCCAGAAACAGTTCTAGCCACATGCTGCACCAGAGCTAACATACTGTGCTGAAAGTCTGGGGGCTGGCTTTCACAGCAGAAGATGTGGCTGAAAGGGTAGTCCAGACCTCCTCCTTTGCTTGCCTGTGTGTTCCTAACAACTCACTTTTGTCTGGCTAAAAGTTAGCTCCGCTGTATGTGGAAAAACAACCCAGAGACACTACCTAGCTAAAAATTTGCCCAGCAAAGAAAAATGGTCGGTTTTCCATGAGGTCAGGTCCCTTCTTTGGCTCACTATGCAATAGCATGTTTCCTAGCACTGATGCAAGGTAAGTAATAGGGACTTGCAGCCATAGCAAGATGGAGACGGCTGGGTTGCCTCTTTTGGTATCACCAATGGTTAAGGATACATTAAAAAGACCTGAACCCCACCCAAAGTATATTAGCATGGGAGCAGTACCGGAGAAACACCTGGCAACTTGCCTAGAGTAAGCGAAGTTTTAGAACAAGACTTGGAGCCTAGAGATGAAACCTTGTCTTCTTCGTTTTAGGCCACCCCTCTGCTCTCAGTGATCTCCTATGCAACTTGTGCACATCTGCTTGCTGGAAGGTATCGTGATGGCATAGCCATATAGAGTTGGAAGTCAATGAGGTTTCACTTAGGCAAAGCACTTTTGTTATATGTTTAAAATTAAATGCAAACAAAACATTCTGCTAAAGAAAGATGGTCTTCAGTTTGTGGCCATTGACTCCTCTAAATCATCATCTTCAACACCATCTTGATACAAAGTTCAAGGAATTCATAAAATGAGAAAAGGCCTGTGGATTTCTGTGAGTCTTGGTTCAAAGGAGCTGTGTTTTCCAGTGCTTGGATCCATTTTTAAGTATTATATTTACAGCTCAGGAAAATAACATATTGCCTGTAAACTGTTTGTAAACTGTGAATTTACCCCAATTTTTGTGACTATATACAATCTTCTTGTAAAAAAGAAAAATTCTCAGGATACACATTTAAATGCGCACCTGATTATGTGGCATTTGAGTGGGACTGACATCATGGTTAGATGTGTATTACATAGAATCTAACTTTTCTGTCTCAAATTCAGGAGGTAATCTGACTGCTGGAACCATATGGAGTCTGTAAGGATATTTGCAAACATGGTTGCTTAGACACTCAGATAGTTCAAGTTTCTAATATTTTAATGTTATTTAATTCCTACTCTGGTTTTATTTTCATTTTAAAGAACCATATACATTTATAGAACCATAAAGACACATACACATGTATATTAATGCCGTATCATATATTTTTTCCAGCTGAATTTCATTCTGAAAAAAACAACAAAGCTGCAGCTGAATGCCACATGAAAAATATTTAGCCTTGCAAGCACTATTTATATTTGAAAAATCTTTATTAAAATCATGGGAGCACACTGCTTAGTGAAAACATCTGCCATTTCCCCTCCATCTTCTTTTTTTCCTTTAAACAGTAACGCCCACATTTCAAGTGGCTGAAGAGTTTATTTAAGTTATTCTGAGCATATGGAAAGTCCCTGTATCATCCACACATAAAGACAGATAGCAGTGAAACTCTGAGATTAAAAACCCTAAAACATTGAACATGAAGGGAAAAGAGTGAAAGAAAACACAACCATTATATGCCAGTACTATATTGGATATAGGAGGTTTGATGATCTGAGTTCAATATAGTTCTAGGAACTGACCTTTTCCCCTCTGTCATGACTGATGATTGGGTGGGTGAACCGTCTTTCTCAAAAGATATATTTATGCTTTGCTGACAATGTTGTTTTTCATGTTTAAAAATAAAAATGTTCCTTCTAATAGACATATAATTATTCATACTCTGTAGGCTCCAGTCTCAGTATATGGAATACTGGAGAAAAAAAGGAGAGCCCCTGCCTTGGATGGTTTATAATCTACTCCATAAATCTGTCATTTTGTATAAATTTAAAAAGCAGACTAAAGTTTTTACTCTTGCTTGAGCCTGTTTTTGCTTATGTTGCTTTTATATTGATACTAACCCTCCAACCTCGGTGGACTTGTGCCTGATTTATAGCAGTGCACCTGTAAAGGAACATGTCATGTCAAATGGCTGCTTGGATGAGCCAGGCTACTTGAATGCATATGAGCTGAACACCAGCATGATGGCTGTAGAGGCAGGAGGACTTATGAGATAGCGCAGCAGCAGCAAGAAGAACAACAGCCTGGGGTTTGTCTCTTTGCTGATGGACAGGTTAGGTCACCCAGCTTCCGGGACTCTGTAGTCATTTCTCATGATTTTTAAGAGGAAAATATTCTTATCTTCAGCAGCTGCATAATTCTCGATCAGACACTACATGACACTTCTTTTTCCAGAACACAGTTAATGACTCTGCCCTGGCCTCATGCCAGGTATGCATTTATATGCTGCTTCAGCCTTCACTTGTCTGGTGAATGAGAGTGAGAGAAAAGTACTGTGCACATAACATACAACAGTTCCCATAGGGCACTGTAAATGCTGGGTGTAACTGTAGTGCTAGGCCAGTTTTGTGCTGGATAAAAAGATTCTTCTCCCCATCTTTTTTGCCAGTTCTTAAAGTTTTTTTTTTGTGTGTGTGTGTGTGTGTTTTTGTTTTGTTTAAATTTGTTTTTTGTTTTGTTTTTTTTTTTTTCATTTTTATTTTAAAAGCATATTTTATAAATATTTTCTTTTCTCCTTGAATGATAATTGCAGGACTAACTCCACATTTCACAAAGTTGCAGAGGTCTCTTCAGGAGCTGAAATCATATTTGAGACACACACAGGACTACCTTATCCTCTGAAGTAACTTAGTAATTCCACTAAGAAGGCAGTCTAACTTTTGTAGATGCACGTGTCTAAATTTTAGGAATGTTTGTATTAATGTATCTAGCTGTCAGGCTTAAGATCAATAAATGCAAGAATAGTTTTAACCTGGAGATTTCTCTAGATATTACAAACAAGATATAGGTGAAGATGAATTTAGACTGAATTGAGTTAGAGCAATAGTTCAGCTACAGCAAATGGTTTTCAATATTTCTCAGGAACTCAGTGACAGTGAAAGAGAACTGTACATTTTGACTAATGTTGGTGTTTAATAAATATGCCAGATACCAAGGTATTTTCATCTGGTTAAAGTTTGCCATGAAATTTCTGTAACCTTAGTTGATGAAGTTTGTGGTTTAAGTCCCCACAAATCATCGTCTTTTCCCTCCGCAGCTGTTCTACTGTGACATCCACTGTTTGGAAAAGAAGAGACACAGCCGGCTGCTTCTTCAGTGCTGTCATTGACCCTTACCCTGGCCATTAATTGTCCATCACTGTGATATCTGCTCTCCTACCTCCTCATCAAACATTTCCATATCCAGATGTGTCTAATCAGTTGTCAGAGATGTGATTGATGGAAAGTCAGCCACAAGTCCAGGTCTAGGCCATGACATGGCAAAGGAATTGTACACAGTACAGACAATATGTTGTCCATGCACTTAAACAAACTCTCCAGCTGCAGTAGTTGGCATCTGTGACGCATTGAATCTGCAAAAGTACAGGATGGAAGGGGCGGGAGTGGTTATTATTCTTTGAAAGTTGTTGACAGGGGATGTGTTTTCTGTCTCACAGTGAAAACCAAAGTCCTAGTAGAGGGGAGCCACGGTGGAGAAGGAGATGCTGAGCTGTCTGCACATTCGAGCAGAACAAGCTGATCTTGAGAAGAGCCTTGTATCACCAGAGAAGAAAAGAATCAGTCTGAAACAAGCACTTCTGAGGCATACAGATTTTGCTCCAAACAGTTAAAAGATGGAAGGCTACATCAAGTATAGTAAAAATTGCCAAAAGATCCTTCCAAGACTGCAAATCCAGTATCTAAACTCCTGTTTTTAGAACAGCTCTGGCACAGACTTGGCCCAGGATAATGAACACTTTCAGAAACAATACTTGGGTATAGTTCAGAAGTCAGCATTGTCCAGGGATCTTCACAATATGAAGTTGTATTCAATATGAATAAAACCATCTTACTCTGAAGGCCAAGAAAATTTACTGGTGTGAATAGGATCTCCCAGGTAGTTGGCTTCTGTTCCAAAGAGCACATTCAATTTATTAGTACAGATTTCCAGGTGCCAAAGTTGAATGCTCCTGTAGTTGCCAATGGTTCCCAAAAGGACAGAAGAAAATGTCTTCAAACTGAAGTACTTCTTATTGTCTCCTGTAAGCAACAGAGCAGCAGACCTCTGGGAATGTCTTAGCGTATCTTAAAGCAGCATCTAAAACCAGGGTGCAAATTTTTTTGGATCCTTTCTCAGTGCCTCTGAAGAAGATTAAATGTTAAAACAGACAGTCATAGTTAGGCACTGCCACTTGCAATAGCAGCACACGAGGAGGTGATAAATATATATAAATACCCAATTGATAAATCAGATGGCAAACTACATGTCCAGTGAACCTACTCAGACTTCGACTTAACTTGGCAATTTTACAATAGTCAAACTTAAGTTTGTATCACAGGGGACATTCCACTACCACATCCTGTTTAAACATTGAAGGAGGGACACTTTCTTTTGCCTTGTATGAAATAAGGCACATGGAAAATAAGGACGTATTTGGTGACAACCAACATAGCTTCACTAAGGGCAAATCATGCCTGACCAATTTGGTGGCCTTCATTGACAAGGCTACAGAGATGATGGAAAATGGCAGAGCAACTGACATCATCTACCGAGATTTATGCAAGGCATTTGACACAGTCTCACACAACATCCGGGTTCCCAAAAGGGGAAGACATGGATTTGACAGATGGACCACTCAGTGGGTAAATAGTTGGCTGGACGGCTGCATTCAGAGAGTGGTGGTCAATGGTTCAGTGTCCAAGGGGAGGCAAGTGATGAGTTATGTTCCTCAGGGGTCAATATCGGGACCAGTGCTGTTCAGCATTTGTTGGAGACATGGACAGTGGGATTGAGTGTCAAGCAAGTTTGCTGACAATACTAAGGTGTGTGGAGTAGTTGACACCCTAGAGGGAAGAGATGCCATCCAGAGGGACCTTGACAGGCTGGAGAGGTGGGTCAATGCCAACCTCATGAAGTTCAACAAGGCCAAGTGCAAGGTCCTGCACCTGGGTCAGGGCAACCCCAGGCACAAATACAGGCGGGGGGAGAATGGCTAGAGAGCAGGCCTGAAGAAAAGGACTTGGGGGGGGTAGTAGATGAGAAGCTCAACATGAGCCACCAGTGTGCGCTCTCAGCTCAGAAGGCCAACTGCATCTTGGGCTGCATCAAAAGAAGTATGGCCAGCAGGGCGAGGGAGGTGATTCTGCCCCTCTGCTCTCGTAAGGCTGCACCTGGAGTACTGTGTACAGCTCTGGACCCCTCAACACAGGAAAGACATGGAGCTATTGGAGAGGGTCCAGAGAAGTGCCATGAAGATAATCAAAGGGCTGCAGCACCTCTGCTATGAAGGCAGGCTGAGAGAGTTGGGGCTGTTCAGCCTGGAGAAGAGAAAGCTCCAGGGAGACCTTATAGCAGCTTTCCAGTACCTGAAGGTGGCCTACAGGAAAGCTGGGGAGGGGCTTTTCACTACAGAGGGTAGTGATAGGACAAGGGGTAATGGTTTTCAACTGAAAGGGGGGAGATTTAAGTTAGACATCAGGAAGAAATTTTTCACCATAAGGATAGTAAGGCACTGGAATAGGTTGCCCTAGGGAGGTTGTGGAAGCCCCCTCCCTGGAGGTGTTTAAGGCCAGGTTGGATGAGGCTTTGTGCAGCCTAGTCTAGTGTGAGGTGTCCCTGCTCATAGCAGGGAGGTTGGAACCTGGTGATCCTTAAGGTCCCTTCCAACCTTAACCATTCTATGATTCTATGATTCTAAGTGCGGATTTAAGAAAATGTAGGAAAACTGATTCTTAATCCAAAGTAAAAACCTCCAAAATCTCTGTAGGTGCTGCTCCTTTAGCAGCCAGATTTTACTGTTTCCCATTTCCTGTGCAGTTGTCACTGTCAAAGCTGCTCTCTGTAGGTGGCAGTGCCTTGCTGCTAAATCGTGAGAGAGCCTCGAGAGGAATTCAGGGCTGCTGCCAAGAGAGGGGATTTGCTTGCAGGCACACGAAGAGGACAGCAGGCAGGACGGATGGTGGAGGATGTTGACAGAATGAAGAAAAGGAGACTGAGGACACACAGCCTGAAGGGTTGGTGGAAGACAGGAGATACCTTTAAAAGCAAATGAGGGAAAATCCAAATGAGAAAGCAGAAAAAGTGGAAGCTTCCTTTATGGCAGCTGCAGAGAAAGGGAAAGAAAAATAGGGTTACAAAGTGAAGACGTACATGAGGGTGAGGAATATTTAAAAGTATTTCCCTGCTGTGACCCCCTAAAGAAGTAAATGTTGGCAGGAGGCTGATGGCTGTTTTTGCACCTACAGTTGTCATCTGTGTCTCCAGCATTCATTAAGAATACACCTACTGCATGTTTTATGAGGATGGAAAATCCCAGTTAGATTTTCCCTTAACGGGCTGTCTTCAGAAAGGCTTACAGACTGTTCCTCAAGTCTTTTCCCTAAGCACCTTAACAGCCCTTCAGCCACCTCATATTTTCCAAAGGAAAGCAGTAATTTCTTCTGAATTCATGATCAGCAAGCTTATAACTTTGTTACTGCTCTAATAACTTAAATGGCAAAGGACTTCGGGGAGCAAAATGAATGCATCTTGAAATGCAAAAATGTGACCTGATCAAGTTATAACCTGAACAAGTTATAAGCACCTGAAAAATATCAGAACAACATTGCAGAAGGGAGGTTTGAAGTCTACAGCTTTTGTCAGAAAACTTGACCTGGCTTTAATATGATCGTACAATTACATGGTCATCCTTTGTTGCAGTTCATTTTTTTGGGAGTATTTTTTTTTTTATGGGGGGGGGGGGGTCAGAACTGTGTCAGGGAAAGGAAAAGGGACCAACAAGAAGAGATGAGAAGGCACAGCATGAGCTAAGCAAATGAGTTGGTGTTTGCAAGCTTGGAAGTTCAACTAGAGTATTTATCTCTGCAGATTTAAATTAATTATGTTTCTGAATCTTTCTTTTAAAAAAATTGAGAGTCTAAATGAATGGACTCTTGCATTTTGTTAAATACTATCTTCTCTTATGTCCACAAACTGTTCTTTAAATATCATTGTTTACTACATACTAAGTAATTATTTGAGGAGGTAGCTGTCCCACAGACTGTATTTATCTACTATTTCAGGACATTTTAGTCATCAACTGTAAGTTAATATCTCTGTTTCTGGTTTCCTATTAAGCTATTCTGAAGCATTTAAAAACTTTTTCTTTTGCTAAGAATTATGAAATAACTCTGTGCTTCCCAATCTAAATGGCTAATTTCACCACTTCTTGTAAGGTTGAAGCAGTGTGTATTTTTCCCAGTGAAGGCAGGGAATCTCAGGACTCAGTAGCAGACCTTACGGAGCTGGACAAATTGGCAGTGTACAAAACAGTTGCTCTGAAAACAATTGTGCCTCTAAACCATCAATTCTCATTCATATGTAATGTCATGATCCTGCTCCTACTGAAACAATTGGTAAAGCCTTTTCTAATTCCATGGGGCCTAAGGTTTGTCTTTTGGGCTTCCATTCTGCAAACACGCATGCACATACTGAGCAGGCCTATTCACATGATTAAGTTAAGCATGCAAAAAGGTCTTTTCACTTGCAGTTTATATGTTACTAATGTTTGGAAAGTGGAAAAGATACTTTTCTTCCTAAAACTTTGGTGTAAAAAATCCAGTTTCCATTGCTTGTAAATTAAAGGTATTGATTCATGAGCAGAGAACACTGCCTTTCTGGGGTGTGAGTGCGTGTTTTAAAAATTCTCTGTATGAGAAACGATGGTTACAAAGAGCCTTTGTACCCACATGAGTTATCTGTGGAAGGATTTCAGTAAGTTGTTTATTGGCTGTGACCCTTTTCCTTCTAGGTAAGTCTTGAAAATTCAGAAAACCCTCAAGGAATTATATAAATCAAAAAAACATATTTGAACAGAATAGTGAAAAAGTATGTTCTATCAAGATGACATTGTTCAAAATTACTTGGTCAAAATTAATATATTTCCAGAAACAGACTGATTTTGAGGCATCATGTAATATAAAGAGAGAAAAAAAAAAAAGAAAGAATAATGTTGAAAGGACTGCCTTGCTTTTATATCTCATACTAGTCTTTTCTTATATCTCTGCTTAGAAACCACTCTTCTCTAAAAATGACTCACATCCTGTTTCCTCGCTTTGAAACCTAGTGAATTGCTCATATTAAATTTCTTGAATTACATGAGCACTGCCCACTAATCCTGCTAAAATAGGAGGATTTATGCTAGCATTCCAAACCTCAAGCCAATGTCAATATCTGCATTTTATCTAAGTAAACAAGGTTGTCAGGGAATTCCTTTTTCTTTCGTGCTTTCCAGGAAATGTGGAATTCCTTTCTTTCAACTAAGATACTAGTTGATATTCCATGGTTTATTGGTGGACCTTGCAGTGCTAGGTTAACTTTTAGACTTGATGATCTTAAAGGTCTTTCCAGTCAAAAGTGTTCTATGATTCAATATTGGAGCAGCAAGCAAGGAGGAATTCATATCATATTATTGCTGGGGAAAAGATGTAGAACCAGGATATTGTGCTCTCAGCAATAGCTGGTATTATTCTACCTGCTATGAGTGGGACCAAATTTGCCATTTCTTCCCTGGAGCCTGCACATAACTCTGTGTGTGACATGAAGGGGAGCAGAGTGTCAAAGATCTGTGCCCTGTACACCTGCTGTAAAGGTCCAGGGAGAGACTACAAGCTTAAACATGGACTTGTGTTCACAAACTCAGATGTGGGACAAGAATCTTGGGTTTTCCCCTCTCAGTAACAATTTGTTGATATGTTGTCTGTATATTTACTGCATACTGTACATATAGGATTTGGAGCAGCGGATAAAGCCATCACCTCCCCTGGAGAATGTATGAGTTTGTCATTATATTTCTGGTTTCATATTCTCTTTCTCACTTTTCAGCTGAAATTAATCTTGGATCTTTTTGCAAGATGTCTGTTTTTGTTGTTGCCACAGTAACATACGTGATGAGAACCAATACTTTCTAAGATCACAAATTTCAGCTTATTCAAAGATGGATTTGGGGTGCTCTTGGTCTAATATATATTTCATCAGATTGGGCTATGGATCACACAATTTCTGTCTCCTTTTGTTCTTTAGCACTGCCTGGAAAGCCTGCTTCTCTTTTGCAGTCTCTGATCTTCATAGCTGAGTATGAAATGAAGAACGGCTTTGGTCTGAACTTCAGATGAAGCATCCTTGGACTTTAGTGATAGGACAATAGGTACAATTTGGGCTTTAGGAAATGGGAAGTCTTCCTCTAAGCATGCAAATATAAGTTACAGGCATTAGCAGCATTGAACTGTCTTTGCCTTGCTGACATGCATTGAGGTAAACCACTTTCCAAAACTGGGTACAGGAAGAGAATTTCCTGTAAGATCAGCAAACTGACTCTGATTACTGTCTGTGTGCTTACCTCTGTGGCCCAGAGTATGGACTTTATACTGTGGAAAGCCTAATGTGTCTGGCTCAGTTTCCTGGGACATCAACCTTTCCTGTTCTCTGCTGGTGGCATAAAAAAGCTATTGCTTTATTTATTAAATATAGATTTTAAGAGACTTCTGGGAAGAATTTTGTTGCCTGTGGAGTGCATTAGGAATAGCTGTCTTTCCAGCACTTCAGAACAAAATGACCCTATACAATTTTCCAAGTTTCCAGACTACTTCAGATGATGACTTGAATGGCCTCACCTTTTAGTGTCCTCCTCTACTCACTAAACTCAGCTGCTGGCTGGGAACTAAAATAAGCCTTTAAGATACAATTGCAGCTCAGCTTACAGTTTATTGCTAAATGACAGGAGTCAAGGTGGATATATAAAAAATATTAGCTGCAGAACTTTGCTTCCTGGGACTTCCTCAGTACTGTTTAATACTCTTCAACAAATGTACAGGAACATCCAACTGGATACAAAGAGAGTTGGAAGAAGATGGTGCATGGGCAAGAATATGAATTAATTATACATAGAAATAATTACTTTGGCTACCAAATTGATTATATTTTTCCCAGTCCATTACATCTCAAGAGCTGGATGTCTCCAAAGGTGTCCAAGACACATACATGGACTAATGCATTCTCGTCACTACAAGGAAGCTGTAAACAAGTGATTGGCCAGGTGCACCTCAGGATAAACAAGCCTTCTAGACCTGACTTGTTTCTTTGACTGCACATAAGCATATATGATTAAAGACAGCAGATCTCAAACACTGATGAGTTATCATCTAACTAAGAAGCTTACTTTTCCAGAAGTGTCAGAAGCCTCTTGGGCTAGAGAATCTTGTGCTGGACCTTTCTGTTGTTATTAAAATGATGTAGTCTAAAGCCAGTCAGGAACCTGCAAACACTAGGAGTTTTCTTCCAATTTTAAAAATAAGGTTTTATAGCTTCTTTTTGTACATTCCCTACGTGATTAACAGGATTGTGGATGCCGAAAGAGCTTTTAGAGGAAGGAGTTTTTGTGTGTTCACTAGGAAAAAAAAGTCTTCATTTTTGACTTGTTAAGAGACCAGGTGGACTTTTTAACTTTACTTTTTCCAGCCTTTTTTGATGCATTTGTTAAAATATGTGACAGTTTATATTTGGCCTTCATAGCATAACTTTAAGGACCAACTCAACTCACTAAGAAAGTGTCTGAGAGACTCTTGTAAGTTGTTACAGGCATTGAATCAAGCTAACATGAATCAGTGGAAAACTACAACACAGGAAAATGCAATATTTATCTTTATTTTGCATCATATAAACACATATTATAATGTTATTATTATTTTTAGAGACTCATAATTCACTATGTGTTTATATACTTGTAATGTTTGTATCTATTTGGCTGAAAATGCCCACATTTATATGAAGGTGTCTGAACCATAGAAAAGGTTGTTTTATTCATATGTTTATATGTATACAGATGTATGTGCATGCACACAAATATTTTCACTCCAGGAATTTTAGACAGTGAAGCTTAATGGAACTTCTTTTTAATATAACAATCTAATAACTGGAGGCAACCAAGTACTACAAGATTTTCCATCACTTGTGTTTATTTGTTATAAAGAACAACCAAATGCATTTATTTATAACATATCAACCTCTTTCCCTAAACTTCTAACCTTATGAACACCAGATGATATATTTCATTACTCAGTGTAAGATTACACCAATTTTTAAGCTGAAGCACGACAAGATAGAGTTTTAAGTGGTAATCAGCAATAATGTATTACTGGTACCTTAATGTCACTATTGGTGATTTAGTGATTAATTATCTGACTGCTGTGTAGTGCTTAAAATAATCTAAATGCATAGGGTAAATTAGTTGATCAGGAGAAAAGTCTGTCATGCAAATTCAGTTCTTACAGAACCTTCCTGTCACACTCATCAATGACAGCCTAAGTGGGTCACCAGAGTGGATGGCCCCCGTTAATTTATTTTCTCAGACATGCAATACATATTCATGATACCCTGCTGTTTGTCTGTCACCTCAAAGAAACTCTCCATCTCCTCCAAATTATAATTAATGAAAATATGCACAGTTAGGCTTAGGGGCTTGGAAGAAGAGATACTGGTATTATGTTGCAGAGGGTTGCAAGATACTGGTATCAGCAGTTGCTTGCTAATGTGGTAGAGGAAAAATGTTACATTGCCTGGTGCCTTCTCTCTCCTTCTTATAAAAGGACAGATACAATAGGTCATGTACTAAAAATAAAAATTGAAAAAAATAAAAGTGTGTGTGTATGTGTGTGTATATATATATATATACACATAATACAGAAGTATACAGAAGCAGTATTCACAAAGGAGCTTTTTGGACCATGCTATTCTAATGTAGAGTAACTTTTTTTTCAGGCCATCACAAGAAAAGATCTATATGGAAGCTACACACATGCTCATATTTTTCAAAATTGTACTTGTCTTTTTGCTTAGATTGAGCAGTTTTTGATGAGTATACCTTTTTATCCAGTATAATCCATATTGATACCAAACATTCCCTGTCATCACCATGGCTTTATATGTATAGAAAAAGATACTTTGTGTGTATTTTTAAATAATATCTTAATAGACCTGAACAAATGCACCTTGTACCCAAACTAGGTAAAAGACAGAGGTAAAAACATGTAAATACATGCACAGTGCTACACAAATAATGGCAATAACAATGAAATAAATTTTATAGTCATATGTTAAATTGATAAACCATGTTATAAATAAAATCCATTTGATGCTTCTTCAATTTATCAGTTACCTTTGACTGTCTCATCTTTTTCCTGCCACTAATCCATCTCCTCTAAGACTGGCTTGAATATTCCACACCTCTGAAAAGCTTCAGACAACTGTCTGTTAGGTGAGAAAAAAGAAAATCCTACTACCAAAGAAGAAATTGTTCCACATGGAGCTTTTCCCACACTCACATTTAACAAAAATCCAAAATACATAACTCTGGAACCTGGAAAAGTTGTTATTCTTGTGTTACATTCATACATGTGCTATATTCTTTCCCCTGTTCTTATCAGAATCACAGGTGGTGATCTGGATATAATAATGTCTTTGTTTCACTGCTGTTTTTCCTCCGTGTTCATGATGGCAGCTGAGTTTAACTTTATCAAAATACAAAAGTTTAAAGCATTAAATTTACATATTTGTTTGCAATAATTTAAATTTTTTTTCTGATCAGAAGGAGGGGCATTAGTACAGGAAAACTGCAGATTTTTTTTTTAACAGTTTTACACATTTGAAAAATGAATTAACGTTGTTGATTTGTGAGGAATTCATGAAAGTGAAGTGGAAGGATTTTATTGCTGACCTGCATGACTTACTTGTGGCTTTGTCACTCATAAATAATGTATTCAGCCCCAACTCATGCCACTGAAACATTTATACCACAACACATCATTGTGTATGTTATATAAATATTTATTATGATGAATTATTAAAATGAGTAATGAATATTTATTCTTCTTGCAGCAGAAGTATATGCATGTATGTATATTCTGTGTTTATATATATGCATATACAAAATATTTAGGTAGCTCTATACACATGGATATATGTGTATATACATCCATCCATCCATATAGGCACATCTGGATGTACACACACAGCTGTAACTCTGGAAGGCTGTAAACATTCTCTTTAAAGATGTGCCTTATTTATGTGAAGAAGCATTCACATGAAAGGTGGAATGATGTACATTTAATATTTTTTTATTATCTATGATTAATTCTGACAGGATCATGGCTTAGCTGCAACTATCATAACAAAGGCAGGGCAAAGGCCTCAGTCAAATGGTATCCAAGTCTCTGAGAACATGAGGTCTTTCATTAGCCAAGATTTACTATACAGAATAATTCTTTCAGCCACTGTTTTCACACTTTTGTCTGCTTACAGCAAAAAAAAACCCAAAACAACAAACCACACACAACCATATAACTTTTGTGATACCCAAAATGCATTTAAAGGAACAATGTTTAGATTGTGATTCAGATAGCTCCCTACAACAGATGCCTGTTGAATGCTGGAGCCTGTCTGGGTACATCTATCTAATCATATCTGATTTCATAGCCTGTTGACACATTTTTTACAAATCTGCCAGGAAATTATATGACAGCACAGAGAGAGAGAGAATAGAGAGAAAGCTGTGACCAGTGCTAGGAGAGCACAAGTGAGGGAAAGAGCTTGGGAGCCAGACATGAGATTCATTTTCCAGTCTCTGAGAAACTTTTGATTGCACTCCGTGACATAAAACATTCCAAAGCGGGATGCACTTTTGAAATATTAATAGGAATGCATCGAGCTCCACAGACAGTCGCTTATTTCCCCATTTGCTATGTACAAAGCAAAGGATTAACACCACTGGCAATATTTGTGTCAGGCCATACTGATTAATTTAATATTCTGATTGGATGAGCAGCAAAGCTTTAACGGCTGTTAACTTTCTGGCAAGCAGTGCTGAGAAGGTGATAATGAGATTAACATTTGGAGGACCTGATTTGCTTTTGCGCTGTATTTAATTACTACTTTGACACCAACTGGTACACACTATGGATTGTGCAGATATGCTGATAGATATCCATATTTGCTAACCTATAATATTGGCTTTAAATAAATGTGTTAAATTCTGTGATTTCAAAAATACTTTGCTCAAGACATGAAAAATATGTAATCTGATGCTCTGTTAACAGCACCTGAAAGAGGATTTTTAGGGAAAACAGAGTGGCTACAGGGAATAAGGAAAGGAATCGATCAGCAAAGAGAGTTGTACATTAAAGACTAGGAAATATAGTAATAAAGTAAAGGTTGCCAAAAGTTGACTGAGCTGATCAAGCTGACTTAGATTTTGCAAAGGAAACTAAAACAAATCTTTAAAAGTTCCTGAGCTCTATCAATAAAAGCAGAACAGAGAGAAAAAGAAGACATTAGTGCAATGAGGTCTGGGAAAGATTCTGGCATGTCTTTCTACCTCTGAAAAAGGAAGCGTGGTTTGACTTACTCTTCAGGAAGATTCTGTAGGAGCTTAATAATGTCATGCAAAGTTTAGGCTGAATTTTGAAAGACAAAGTCATTAAGAATACAGGTAAAGAGCAGAAATAAAGCAGCCTTTCCCTAAACTCCCTAAACTAGCTCATAATTGCTGAACTGTGTCTTCTGAACAAGTGGAATGTGGCATTAACCAGCCATGGGTGAAAGAAGATGAGATAACAAGTAATGCTATCAAGTCAGAAGGAAATTTTAACCTAGTGAGCAATTCTCCTTGGGACTATTCTTAATGACCATTTTTTAATAGCATGTTTCTAAAGGTAGGAAGATAACATTTGCTGATTGAAAATCTGAATGTGTCATAAAAAATCATGTTGTTTTTACTTGGTTTACCAAAAAAGCATATGAGGACTATAGTCTATTTATAAGCAGTTCAGAATTTGAGGAAGCGTAGTGTTTAAATTTATGTCTTCTAAACACACAATTTGTACTTGTTTGTACAATTTCATATGCATCCTTCTCAGTTTTCACTGGCTGAGCCAGCCATATATTTAATTATCTTGACTTCCATGAATGAAACTCAAGTGAGGCCTCCTTTTAGACAGCTATTGTTCTGGACCCAAGTTCAAACTGAAATAATAATTGTGGGAAAAACAGAGCACGCTGGGGCTGTTAATACATACTATGTCCTCAGGACCATTCTCATCTCAATAGCAAATGTGTCGGAAAGCAGGAAGTAGAGAGAAACCAATTGACATGCATAAAAAAGCCCATTTTGCTGTTCTACAACTGCAAAAGCAATTTTCACACACTGTGTAAGTTCATTTACACTGTTAGTGCAGTGGAAAAAGCCTCAGGCTAAACGAGAATCAGGTCTTTTGCTTCAGGTGCTGCTGTCTCTTTGTAATAACTAATTGATACCGCTTGCAGCTACCATTTGCTGATGAAGTAAGTGTGGTCTAGGTATCAAAGGTCACGTTCACCGAAAGACGACGTGGGATGATTTTCTTTCTCTTCTATTGATTACTTGTGTTATATTAAGCATATTATTTATTTTCATCTCACTTATATTTATAATATTTTCCTCTCTCACAACACTGAAAAATGTGCTTTCAGATTTGAGACCAGTTATATGCGATGACAGCGCTCATAGCTGGAATACCAGATAATAGTTAGCAGTACCGCTGTGAACTGGTGACTTGTAGATCCCCATTTACTTTCCCATCAGTTTTGTGGAAGCAGATACTTCCCAAGCAGATCATCCGGTTTCAGCCTTTGCCACTGTTTCAGCTTTGATGTCAACTTCAGAGAAGCCATTTGTCATAACTTCAAAGCTAAAGCAGTCAAATGGGACAGATAGCCCTGAGCCGACCGAAGGAGAATGTATTGAGCCACTGTGACCAGATATGTAACACAGGAGGTTGTGTTAAAGTTTTCTACAGCATTGTCCAGGAAATCTGCCATCATCTGGCATGCTGGGAACATGATGTACCTGCTGAACAAGTCCAGCAAAAGGGTGATAAATCTGATGCTTGTGGGATTCCCTAGATTTGTTGTGCATATGTCATGGTTTTCATTTATACAAACACAACTGTGTTTTTTTTTTAATGTCCATAAGAGTAAAGGATGTCTTAAATCTGAAACTGGTCAAGCTGCCACTTCTTACACTTCCTTCAAATTCCTTTCTCGATGACCAGGACTCAAACCTCCTACAACTGCAAACCTCTCGGCACCAAAAAGAGAAATAACTTTCAGCCAGGCAAGAAGAAAATTAATAATCAATGATGCTTAAGAAGTTGAGTTCACTTTGCTAGGTCTTGAACTTTTCATTCAAATCCATGGTGCATTAGCAGGAAATATTAAAACTACAAAAAACAGACTTAGGGAAATATCTACAGTACAGATTGAAAATGTCCAGACTGAATTGTGTTTCTTTGGCACCATGAAAGGAAAATTGCCTAATCTTTTTTTTTTTTAATTATTATTATTTTGCTGACTGATCAGAGGTATAAGCCTTCTTACAGAAAAACTTCCACAGACATTGCAGAGAGATTTTCTGATCTGTTGAGGAGACAAAATAACTGTTTAGTGAAGGAACTTTAAACATCACAAATCCGTCTAGACCTAGCAATCAAACCAAGAAATAGTATAAAGGGCAGGATAACAATGTTACTAATTTCAAGAAAAGATTACTACTCAATAATACACAAAGGATGGGCAAATTTGCATTTGAGCAGTAGTAGTAGTTTGTGCTGGAGTGTCGTCATCATGGACTTATGTTCTTAAAAGTGTTTTCCAGTCACACCCTGGACATTACACATCTGTCTGATGATTGTAAGCTGCTGTTGTTTTTTTTTTTATTCCCCTCTTTTTGTTTACTTCACTAATATTTGAAATGCAATCCAAGGCATCCTGCTTATTAAACTGGAGAGACTTCAAATTTGTTTTTGTACAACCGGAGCTAATTGTCTGAGACAATTTACACCCATCAGCACAGTGTTTTATGGCTTTCAGACTCAGTGCAAAATGAATAAATAAGAGAGCTGAAATCATTATTCTCCTTTATTACTGGAGATGTGCTGGCTAA
The DNA here is from genome assembly GCA_020745705.1 of Hemiprocne comata. Taxonomy (NCBI): domain Eukaryota; kingdom Metazoa; phylum Chordata; class Aves; order Apodiformes; family Apodidae; genus Hemiprocne; species Hemiprocne comata. The sequence continues at coordinate 90,875,048 of CM036588.1, forward strand.
TCTGAGAGTAATTTGAATGCTAGAGGCTCATCAAACACTGGACATCTGTCAAGCTCTAGCTTCAGCGGCTAGTTCACAATCTGTGCCATTTAGTAGCCTCCTCTTTTTTATCCTGAACATTTCCTAGCCAAAACAAAAGTTTGAGTTAGTTATTTACCATGTGCATTTTTTCTTTTCTTGGTTGAAGAGTGATTTGGAAATATTTATAATTTTACTTTTTGGTTAAGAATTATTAAGACTAGAGTTTCACACTGCTGCAGAATGATGCTCTTGTAAATTTTTACGAGAATTCTAAGATTTCACTGCTATGTTAGCATCATTATCAGATCGGAATCAGAGAAAAAAAAAAGGCCATCCGTCAATTGCCACTTCTGTTTCACTCATCTTCACACAGGTTGTATTTGCTGTACACAGAGTCACTGAACTGTGCAACAAACACAAAACTGAGGGGGGAAAAAAGAATATAGGTGTAGGGAAGAGACCATAAAAAATAACCATGGGGGACAGACTTAGCAGCAGAGGAAACAACATATGAGGGATATAGTGAAAATAAGGGTGTGAGATAGCCTGACAAGAAAAAAAAGAAAACAGAGGGACAATGTTTATAACTAAGAATTTAGAATTGTTTGGTAAAAATAAAGGAAAAAAGAGGAGACTTGGAAAAAGGGAACTATAATTGGGAATGGAAAAGGAAACATAGAGAAAATTAGGTAGCTGGGAGTGAAGTATCGTAAGAAGAGAAATTAAAGAGAACAGGCTGCAAATCCATACCAAAGATGCAGAAAAAATCAGGTAGGGACAAGAATATATGGGTGATGTAAAAAAATCCATGATTTTTGTTTCAGAAGAAGATAAACTTGGCATTGTGCTCAAGGAAATCTCTGAAAACCAGAACTGCAGATGTCAGTCACTTCTGTAATGCTTAATTGGTACCAGGAATTCCACAGCAGACATATGTAGGCTATATTCTCCCTATTTATTTCCCCCTTTCTCCAGGGCAATAGATGTCTATATACTGGAAGATATCCTGACAGGAATTCCCCCTTGTGTATCCAACACTTTGACAGGGTGCTGGGCTACGGCTGCAGAGTTCAGAGAAAGAATGGGCAGGCAGGAATTACCTGGTGTCAGAGGAGGCTTCCTTCCAGGGTCACAAAAACTACAGATTTCCTCATAGTTGATAGCAGACAGTGTACATAAATCCTAAGATTTCATGCCATAACTCTGGATATTCTCAACATAGAGATCACACACATACTGATTAACTGAAGTATGTCTGGGTCTAAGTATCATTTAGCAAGGAGACCATATTGTCTCATAATCATCTCATGAGATACACTGAACAGCAGTTTGCAATGTATTTTTTAAAATATCATAAACTAATCTGTTTAATTTTTTCATGCCCTCTTCTATTAATTCCCATCTAAAATAAGCCAGCTCATTATTTTAATGCATGTTATGAATTTCTTCACACAGTTTTAATCATTCTTTTACTCCTCCATCTAGCAAAATTTAGCTATACCTATTAGTCATACATTTTACAAAATTCAACAAATTTGTGAAACTGAATTTTCATTAGGAATATGCAAACATGTCTATAAAATGTAAAATTGAAAACTAAATTAAGCTGAGCTTGAAACCTCTTTTTCCCGCTTAATCTTAAAACAGCTAAAATCTAATTTTTTTCTTCAAAATGCTTTGAATGCAGACTTCTCCCCAAAACTAGAAGATGCTTTACAATGTAATTGCTATGTTGATATAGAAAGAATTGAATATTATATCTCCTTGTTCTTAAAGAACTCTAATTGGGTCCTTTGAATTAGGACGAGCATTTCTGAGGATGGATGCATAGTTTGATATCTGGCAATTTGCTTGGAGGCTCTAGGTCACATGTTGGTCACATTACAGAGTCTAACTTACACAAGTGTCTCATGTTTCTCTATACATGTAAACAGTACCAAGAAAATTTCCTGGTATTGTTCACCCATGGTCTGTAATACGGAGGTACTGAGACGGTAGAACAGTCACTGTGTTTGGACTCAAACCACCTAACATTCTTCCTGGGAATTCTGCTGCTCAGTTTGCAACAATTTCCTGATGTCAGTCTGCATGATGCTACTGTCCTCTGGAGGGTAATAGAAGGTAGTAATATGACTGCACAATGTGTCATCCATGCTAGTCAAATGCAAGATGTGTCATCCTCGAAGCTTGTCAGTAAATATCACAAGACAGGAATAGAAAGAAAAAAAACAACAACCCGGCTTTTGGATAATCTTGAAAATAAAGAGTCTTGTGGTGAAAATTGAGTTCTTTCAATAATACAGTCCCAAATTTCTACAAGAAATCATCAGCTGAGTGGGGAACTTAATCCTGCTTCCTGGATCCCACAGATGTCCTGCTGACATTTGCAAATACAGTCTCTCCTACAGGGTGAAGGGTGCATATGACTCAGATTATCCACTGCTAAAATATAACCCATATATATTTTTTTTTACATATTACAGTTAATGCACTATAAGGCTTAGTTTACAGCATGTAAAATGCTTTGAGATTTTAAAACATTCAGAAGTGTAACATTGCTTTTTTAACTAAACCTCTTTAATTACAATCCTTCAGCAGCCACATTACAATACACAATATGTATGATATTTTTTTGTAAACTGTTTTATTTTCAGAAATAGACTGCTCTGTCTTTTGCTGGATATAAAAAAGAAGAAAGGGAAAAGAAGACATAAGTAAATCTTTTTTACAGATTATTTTCCACTGAACTCAAGCATTTACACCTTTGCAGCTGTGATCAGAGTATGACTCAGATTAAAATTCATTTTAGCACAGGTTGATGCTACTTTAGTGACCTATGCAAGTATGGAAGAGAGATGACTAATAGTTTCTCTGTTTGAGAAATGATTTGTCAGGTACAGTATAAAGCAAATGATCCTTTGAGGTTGTATGTTGATTAGACGTACAATAATTGTGCAGGAATAAGGATTTGTAAATGTTTTTTAAAATAATAAGGAAGTCTTCAAAATCTCTACAATAATAGACTAGATACTGCAATTCTCAGTCTTCGCTGATCCATATCCTCAGGGTATGGTCTGGCTTTAGTGCATCTGCAGGTTATCAGTAGCTGAGGGTCTGGCTCCTAAACTAAACATGTGCATGGGTTTTTTCTGTATCAGATACCAGGGATTATGCAGTCCTGTTTTAGGTACTGGTCAGGAGAAGGAGAAGATGCTTAGGAAAGAGTATAAAATAAAGCTAAATACAGTTTCCTTCTATCTTCTGTCAAATAGAGGATTTTGACTGAAAATGGACCCTGCAATAAGACTCTGCTAAGTGCCAAGCAAAGGAGGGGGATCTATCTGCTTGGATGTACTATACAACCAAACTTTATAATGCCATTAGAATTTAGCTGTGCACTTCACTCCCAGCTTTTGGTCCTCTGCTTTTACGCATTGCGTAAAGGTTAGTTTATTCCTGTCTCTGATACTGGAATGAACAGTTTAGTTCCCTCTAAATCAAAATCTCTATTTTTATTCCTGGAAATATTTTGCATTAGACTAGTGTGGAAAATACCATACCTGTTTTGGCTTCCTTCATCATACATGGTCCTCCAGAACTGTCCCACTCTCAAAACTTTCCAAACACTCTTATGCTATAAACTGGAGTATGTTACAAATCGTGGCAGTTTCATGTTATAAAGATGGTAAAAGAGTCTCCACTCCTCTGTATTTGCACCAAATATAGGAATTTTTCTCAGCTATATTTCTAGTTACATTTAGAGGAGGAATATTTCACATCGAGATTACTTCTAGGGAAATGCCAAGAGGCTACCTTAATACTGGATTCTTTGGTTGCTTAGGTTAGACTGATGTCTTTTCTTTATCCTTTATTGCATAGATTCGTCTTTCGGTAATAACTAAAGCTGGGGATTAAGAGTCTGGAGTCTACTGATTTGAGAGCAAATCTTTAGCTGGATTTTGTGAGGTTCAAAGAGTTAGGGAGCTGGTGCTAAAAATTCATTAGATTCTCTTTTTGTATAGGGATTAGTCCTTATAATAAAAAGTTCCCAGGTTAGGCTAGAGTTTGGAAATATATAACCTCTAATTAATCTAATTCATTACTGGGTTCTTCAAGACCCAAGCACCAGCTAGAAAGAAGTATTCAGAATTTCTAAAACCTTCTTGTTTCCTGTAATCTATGGTTAACTTTTATAGGCCTTGGAGGAAGAGGCTGGGTTACTGCTGATAAGGGTCAAAGCTGATTTTTGTTTTCTTTTAATTTATTTTTGTTTTCTTTTAATTTATTTTTGTTTTCCTGGTTTTTGGTTTTGGTTTGGTTTTTGGTGGGTTTTTTTTGTTTGTTTGTTTGGTTGGTTTTTTTTAGTTTTGGGGGGGTGTTTTGCATATTACAAGTCCATTTGATATCACAACTTTTGGATTAGATTTGGGGTTAAGGCTTAGTAACAGCCAGTCACTCTTCTACAGTTAACTATAGAGCTAGGGTTGAGATTTCATGTAGAATTTGTGAATTTAAAGATTAAAAAGTTAAGTTCGTTACTATAGAGCTGGAATCTCTGGAAGCTGGAATCTAGGGAGAGGGAATGCTGTCCACAGAAGACAGTATAGTGTGTTTCATTCACTGTAAGCTTTACATAGAGGCTGGATTAGACTGTGAGTTTGGGGAGGGATTTGGGAATAAACCTTCAAAATTCCATTTTATTAACAGTCACTGAAGGGCCCACCAAATTAGGAAAAGGTCCAATGAGTCATGTTCTCTTTTAAGGTATAACCATTCCTTCAATAATTAAAGTTTAATTAGGGTGAGAATTTAGGGATGTTGTTAGGGTTAGAATTTGAGAATACACACATTCATAGCCTTGATTACTTCTGGATTTGAACGTGCCTGCAGGGCTAGGAAGAGGGCATGGTGTTAATAAGATCGAAATAATAGGATCTCATTTAGCTCAGGGATTTATTTCCTGGATCTAATTACCATTATAGTATGGATAGGGTTAGGAATAAAAAAGAGCTTGAAAAATCTGTATTTTCCAGAGGTTGCAGAGTCATGGAAGATGTTGGTCTCTTTGCAGAGACATGGGTGTTTACAGGACCTGTGAGAGCGGTTAAGGGTCTTATGATTACAACTTAATTAATTTGGGAGCTGTTACTTTGGTGTATGCTGCAGAGTTCAATGGATTAGGAAGCTGTGTTTGTTTTTTTTTTCTCCTTTTTGGGCCTTCACAATTCCAGGGTCTGAGGGCTCTGCAGGATTTGGGTTCAGATGTTACGAAATTCACTGGTCCTCTTAACCAAGACAGCCAAGAAAAATAGGGTTAGTAATAATCACTATGTCTTCATCTTTGTTTAAAACCATGGATAGATACCTTCACCGTGGGCTCAGGGTTAACATGAAAGTAGTGGTAGCATTCAGTCTGGGTGCTTGCAGTAGTGGAGAAATCACGTCAAGAAAGATGGTGGTGGCAGTTCTTTTAAAGCCCTAGTACTTTCAGTGACCATGTCACAGCACTTTCTGGTGATGAAAGTAGTGGTGATGATGTTGGTCTCCTTTTCAGGTTGGACAGGAGGTCTGGCAGTGGTGATACCCTTAGTTAAGGATAAGGAATAGAAGTACGAAGGCAAAGGCGGTGATGCATGGGAGAACCCCAGGCTCCCCTGCCGCTATCCCACATCACAGAAGGTGGGACTGGTGCTGCTTCCTCTATTCAATCTGCACCCATGGTGGAAGTGTGCTTTTCAACTCAGGGCTGTAGTCAAGGTCCATGTTAGCTGAGGGCAGTGAAGTGTTTTGCAGAAGGTAGTAAGGTGTGAAGGTGATCTTGAAGACTGCCACATTTTTTTTTTCTCATGTGATGTACCAGCTCTGAGGCAAGGCTTCACTGAGAAGACACGGGTAGTGGCATAGTTTGAGTATGGGAAGTTGATACCTGGGTGTGTTGGGTAGCATGATAACTCAAGAAGAAGGAATTTGACTTGTTACAGCCACATCTCCTCTTGAATGTGATATGGAGGTTCCTTCTGAGTGCATGAAGACTGAGAGATGGATTTGGGCCAGCGTTTGGAAAGCTGCCTCTCCTGAGACTGGATTTGCTGATGTTTGGGATGGTTCTGAGAGTAATTTAGAGGTTAGTATCCCTCAGTTCCCCTTTTAAGGAGAGTCAGCAGGTCGCTTTATATTTATCAGATTTTCAGAAGATCCTGTGACTAGGATTAGGATTCAGTTCCCTACCCTTAAATCATACAAGCTATTGTATGCTTTTCAAACACTCTGAAATAAGAATTGGGATGAACTTCATGATTATCAAGATAGTACTGTTCAGTTTGCTTTTGTAAAGCTTCACTGGGAAGTTAAGAGATGGTGAAGGTTCCAGGGACAGATGATGCCTTGTGTCTTTAAGGGAACTGTGCTTGAGTCACAAACCAGAATGGACTATCTGTGGTGTGAACCATCCCATTTTTTTCAGGTTGTATTAAGGGCATCTGTCATGCCAAAAAAGCCAGTGTTTCTTTCTTGAAACTCAGAGCGTACTGACAAGGATTTGGAAAATCAGGATCTGTCAATCCACTCATTTCATCTTCTTGTATGGTTGGTTGACATGCTATAGAGTTTGAAGGTGAAATTGCTGTGTTACAAGTGGGCAATAACAAGATATAGGAACTCAGTGTATTGGTACATTTCTGTAAAAGCTTCTGAGGTAGGAAAAGGGCTGATCTTGAAGGTTGCCATTGTATTATCTTTCAGCTGATGGACCCATCAGGTCTGTATTATAAGGTTTAAACACAAAGGAGACATAATTAAGGTCAGGACTTGGAAATGTAATCCTTTAGGGAACTGGTTCAGAAGGCATGCTGAACTCTGGAGAGGAATCATATTACACACCATCAAACCCACACCTGCGTGAGTTCTGGCAGACAGGACCTTCAGGAGATTGAAGAATAAGGTGAGGATTCAGCTCAGAGTTTGAGAGTTTCTGTATCACACCTCAAGTGTCTTGAGATTGAGTCTGGAGCTCCGTGTCCATCAATACTCTGATGACGTCTTCTATAAAGAGCTCATTTAAGTAAAAGGGGATAAAGTGGCCAAAATTGGAGGAAAGAGAATTTAATAGAAGAGTATGTCTGATAATTAGGAATTATGTCAAAACACCATACTAGATGCCTCATAAGTTATAAGCCCACAATTGCAATTTTACTGGTTACAAAAAAAAATTTAGTTAAGGAACAGCTATAAAACTAAGAAAAATGTAGGTGTTGGTAGGAGGATAAAATAATGCAATTCAACTGCTAAACTTATAGCACATAAGAAAATATGTATCACCAGCAGAGTGAAAGACTGTATCTTTTAAAAAAAATAAAAATCTTTAATAAGTGAATAAATGGTAGAATTTCTAACTCTTAACAATGAAGAAAAATTCTTTAGGGAACAGATATTTTGGAAATATCAAATTAAATACCTTTTATATCAGTAGTAATCTAATAAGAATATAGTATACACTGAATAGAGTAGAAATTAAAAGGGTAAAACTATAACCAAGGAGTCATCACTGAGTTGTTGCATTTATAATTGGGTTCTGTTGGTAGTGCTAAGCTATATTTAATGGCTTGCAAGAAAACATGACAGTTATCTGCTATTACAGATGATGCAATGGCTAAAAACAGGTGACCAGTTCTGAATAATCTGCATCAATTGGAGACCTAGCAAGAAGCAAAGTGCATGATGGTATACTCAGATACAAATTTGTGTAGATAACAATAGAAAGAATAAGCTATGCTTGAAAGAACTGGGGGTCTCTCAGTCTGCTGCATTTCTCTGATGCAGCAGGACCAACAGTGCTAATGCTAAACTTAGAGGGGAATCTAATGAGGAAAATGTCTTATTCCCATGCTTGTCACACTTCCAATAATATCTTGCAAAACATACTAGCTCCCATGTTATCATCATTATGTCTTACTTTCTTAACTTAGCCAGTTTATATGTATTCATTTTGGACATAGTAAAATAATACCAATGACTGCAGGAGCTCAGTAGCTTCCCGCTTGCTGAGATAATTTCAATATTGCTGATAGATTTTTCTCAAATGGTGTATTTCGATTTTGTTTTACATCTGACTTCCATTAATTTTGGCAAAAGAAGATTCTTCTCTTAGGTTAAAGGAGAATCAAGTATGGCCTCACTCTGACTGAACAAGAAATCCAATTGTAGTTGGGTTTCTAGTTCCCATAGCTGAGGGTGTAAAACACATGATACATTTCCCTTCCATTCACAAGGGTGGGATTACTAGCTTATAGAATTTGGCATATACCTATGCACCTATTTCTAATTTTTTTAAGTACAGAGAACTTCATCCTTTGCATGGAGATTCTGTGGTACAATGTGTTTCTCTCCAACTCTGATCTCATTGCCTGTTTGGATAATTTCTCTATTTTTCCCTTTCTGATTAGGGAAGTCAATTTAAGGGGAAAAAAACCCTCACAATGTTTCCAGAGGAGGTAATTTGTTTTCACCGTTTATAGTCCACAATAAATACTGACTGCAACTGTTGAGAGGATGAAATATTATCTTTCCTTATTTTGTGAAAATAATCATTGCTCTCAAATGCTCGATCTGAGATATTTACTTTCAAGAGTGCAAATAATGATAATATTATTTTTTTTAGTTATACACTAAAGCCATATTCCTGCATGAAAGCTTCATTTTTCTTATAATTAACTGTCTTCAAATATTTAAGATGTATTGTGAAGGCAATTGGAATAAGTTTTACTGGGAGAAATATTACTTCAAAAGGGTCCCCATCAGGTGAGTTGCCATCTCATGCTCTTGCAGCTCTGCATAACATAGTAACATTAATGTTTGGTGAACGAGAATTAAACTTCCTGCAGCATTCCTTATACAAAATACAGAGTAGATGAAACATTTTAAATAGGATTTAACAGATCCCATTCAGTTTTTAACTGCATTTTCCTTTGTATTGGATATGCTGTATTTGTAGGACAGTTTATTACCTTAAGTCTCGATGACTTTCAGTGAAAAGAATGGCCAGTACCTGGCAGAACAGGTTCAGGGAGCAGGGCAACATGTATGTAAGACTTGCTCACCCGAGAAAATAAGAGTAACCTAAGGATATGCTGACTGCAAGGAGTTTTGACACTGTAGCATCCATGACATGACAGAAGTGAAGCTCTCCAGCTCAGCACCAGTACAGTGAAAAGGAACCAGAAGTTAAAAAGTTGTCAGGATCCCTGAAACTAGTGGCAATAAAATTAAAGGAAAGACAGCTCTTACTTTTAATAAAAAGGCAGAAGCTCAGGTGAATAATTTCAGGCAAAAAAGCTCATTTTCTGTAATTTCTTCCATTTCTAATGCTGAAAACAGATTTGTCCCTTGGACTCTGCTATGACAAAAGGAAGTGCTAACCTGTGTTCCCTGGCTTTGTCATGAAGCCAGAGACAACACTCACTCTTTTGAAGAAGTTTATCTCTTACTATTCCAAAGGCAATATCTGAGGCACTAACAGTAGTAAGCAAAGTAAAGATATTTCATGAGAATTTTTGTCCATTTTTGGGTATTATGAAAATGCAAATAGGCAGTAGTCTTGGGGAGAAAAAGGAACTAATGGTGATACAGAAGAGCATCCCACTTTTGGAGATGTGATCTTTTGAGCCCTATTTCTTCTAACCTTAGGTCCTAGACTTAATTAAAATTTGAAAAATTATGGTGCAATTGATTTATATATATGATTTTACCCATTAGATTTTGATGGAATAGCTAGAAGTGAATAGAAAGCACAAATATAGTATTCAAATTATACAGGAGAGATTTTTCCTCTTTTTTTCCTTGTCTTTGTACAGCATCAAACCCAGAAATATCTGTTATTTTGCCTGTGTTAGGGACTCAGCTAAAGACACTGACAGTTTGATCTTTGACATTTAAATTAATAGGTCAAAAGCAGTCTTCAGTGATTTTTGCTCTGGCTCTAGACTTGACAATCAGAGATCAAAGAAATTATAGAAGTGTGAAATGAAGTAGGTGGTGGGGGGAAGAGGAAAGGAAAGTCATGAGTATTGAATATTCAGTCATCAGGCACGATTAATACAAGTGATTTAAGAGCAAAATCTGCAAAATAATAAAGCTTTGACTGTTTTCCTGATATGGCTGTTAATAAACATGAATCAATAGTTGAAAACACACTCAGATCAGTCAAAACTTTGCAAGTAATAGAGTGTAAGGTCGATTATAGCAACACATTTAGACTGAAAAAGACTTCAAGTGCATTCCTTTTTGGCTAGTCAAAAAAAGAGATCAAAAGGACAAGCCCAGAAGAACTAATAGTTAAATGTTAATATTACAGTCAATTTATTTGTAGGGAGGTGGACATTATTTTAAAGCTTTTTATTAGTGATATAATTATTCAGAACACTAGAAAAACATTTATGTGCAGAAATGAAAGAGTAGCAAATAGCCTAGCTGTGCTTCAATCAAAACAAAAGGAAGGCCAAGCAGGGAACATGTTTGGAATTCACCAAAGGAAATTGGGAAGACCATGACAGACCGCAACAAGCCTCCTGCAGATAAGAAGTCCCGTTTTAAAAAAAAAAAACCTCAAACACTTAAGCAACAAACTTTGATTTTGAAGGTTACATTCCCCACCTGCTCATCTTAAGGATGACACTTTCTTGCAGCTGTTTTATTTTGTAACTGACTTAAGTCTAATTTACCTTTTAATTTTCATAAAGAAGTAGCAGCTGCATCATGCTACAGTATTTTTAATTTCTTTGGGGGCTGGGTTCTTTGCCTTTTTGCATTTGCTTTCAGAAAGAGTATCAACCCATTTTATTTGTCATGTTGCTTATTTGAGAGGATACTCTTAAATCACTTCAAATCCTGCATAGATGTGTGATTAACTTACATGGGACTGAACAGTGTCATCAAACTTCTATTCTCTACTATTGGTACAACAAGATCTCCGCCTGCAACTGAAAAATGAAGATGTTTACTATTAGAAGTAGTCAGACAATATAGATAAAAGGATTTCTGGGTGACTTGATCCATTAAGCACTTTCCAGGTATATTGCTCACTACCACCAGGGGCAGTGGGAATTCTACATATGGTGACAAGTTGCCATGTTAGTGACTAATATATTCAAGTCTCTTGTACATGGACAAAAGAACACATAATTACTTTTACAATTTTCCCTAAAACTAACCAAATGGTCACAATCCCTATTGTTACTTTTTTATTTTTATGTACACAGTTTTTGCTTTATAAAACATCTGTGTTTATGTCATTGAATATAAATGCTGATGAATGCATGATCTTGAAATAAATACGTCTGCACAAATATTTGTATATAATATAACCTGCAGATCTTCTCCCTGAAAAACTGTTTGGTGAGACAAATACTCCAGCCTATTCATGGCTTGCTCATTAAAAGGCAACATTTTTTGAGCTATTGCTTCATAATTAACTCAAAATTTGATGTCTTCATAAAATACAAGTTGTTGGAAAGTTCTGCTTCATTTAAGGATATAAAAGAAAGAAAAACAGAGGTTTGGGGATAAAGAACTTCCTAAGAACACAGACTCATAGAATCATTGAATGTTAGGGCTTGGAAGGGACCTCTGGAGATCATAGAGTCCAACACCTCTGCCAGAGCAGGACCACCTAGGGCAGGTCACACAGAAACACATCCAGACGGGTCTTGAAATCCTCCAGAGAAGGAGACTCCACAACATCTCTGGGCAGCCTGTTCCAGTGCTCCATCACCCTTACAGTAAAGAAGTTTTTCCTCATGTTGAGGTGGAACTTCCTGTGTTCCCGTTTGCATCCATTGCCCCTTGTCCTATCACAGGGCACGACTGAAAGGAGACTGGCCCCTCCTTCTTGACACCCACCCTTCAGATATTTGTAAACATTAAAAAGATCCCCCCTCAGTCTTCTCTTCTCTAGACTAAATAACCCCAGGTCTCTCAGCCTTTTATCTCAGCCTTTCCTCATAAAACAGGTGTTCCAGTCCCTTAAACATCCTCATAGCCCTCCGTTGGACTCTCTCAAGTAAATCCCTGTCCCTCTTGAACTGGGGAGCCCAGAGCTGGACACAGTACTCCAGGTGGGTTCTTACTAGGGCAGAGCAGAGGGGGAGGAGAACCTCAATTGACCTGCTGGACACACTCTTCCTAATGGACCCCAAGATACCACTGGCCTTCTTGGTCACAAGGGCATATTGCTGTCCCATGGATAACTTGTTGTCCACCAGGACTCCAAGGTCCTTCTTCATGGAGCTGCTTTCTAGCAGGTCAGCTCCTAATCTGTACTGGTGTATGGTGTTATTCCTCCTCAGGTGCAGGACTCTACACTTATTCTTATTGAATCTCATTAGGTTCCTTTTTGCCCAGCTCTACAGTCTGTCCAAATCTTGCTGAGCAGCCACACAGCCTTCCGGTGGACCAGCCAATCCTCCCAGTTTTGCATCGTCAGCAAACTTGCTGAGGATACACTCTGTCCCCTCCTCCAGGTCATTGATAAAGATGTTGAACAGGACTGGAACCAGCACTGATCCCTGGGGAACTCCACTAGTTACAGGTCTCCAGTTGGACCCTGCACTATTGATCACCACCCTCTGGGCTCTTTTGTGTAGCCAGTTCTCAATCCATTTCACTGCCCACTCTTCTACCTCACACTTCCTGAACTTGCTCACGGGATGTTATGGGAAAGTGTCAAAAGCCTTGCTAAGGTCAAGGTAGACTTCATCTACTGGTCTCCCTGTGTCTTACCCATTCAGTCACACCATCATAGAAGGCCATGCGCATTTCCACATTTTTGTAATCCCTTCTTCCCTTTGAACTTAAATTCTTCAGTTTTATGTCTTATAATGGTAATTTAGCTAAATAAATGCAGTTCTTCACACACTGTGTTACTAAAAAGACCGCTGTTCACCAAAAATTGTCTTTAACAGAATAATTCTGTCTATCCTGTAGTGAACAGACAGACAACAACCATGATTTTCCTCAGGACAGGCCTATTGTTGGTCCTATTTGGGCTTTATTTTCACTGCTGACGATTTCATCCTTGGAATCCCTACTAACAGAAAGCTTTAGCACAGTGGCACAGGCATCACTCTCTGGCTGTGGTTTCCTCTAGCTCATACTGCACAGTCAGTGCCACAACATTTCTAGTGTTAGATGAGCCACACTTCTCACCTAATGGGTAGGAGTGTTGCATTCCTCTGACCCTTATTCATACCTGAGACAGGCTTTTAAGAACAGAGGCTTTGTGACATTTCAATACAGTAATAAAAAAGGAAGGCATTTTTGACTTTTTACTCCCACAATTACTCTGGGTGATAACATACGAAAAATAGGCTGGTAGATTAGAGAAAAGATTAAGAGTTTCTGGGATACTGACACTGCTTTGCATGTATATTGATATATTAACATGTTGCAAGGAGAATATCCTAGTAATGTGATATTATTGACCACCACATCGCATTCAAGTTGTGTTTTCTTTTGGTGATTGAGCTCAAATAGTTGGCTCTTGGGCCTGTGTGATTAGTATTTCCATCTAAATACTTACATAAAAGAGAAACTAGGGTGTATTCTACAATGCATGCCAATAATTTGCCAGTCTTTCACATAGATTGCTGAAAAGATTAATAATTAATAATAAATACATGGTTAGGCAATTCATGGCTGGTCATGGGAAGGAGAAACTGTAAATGTAAAAGTGAATAAAAAAATAATGGTTTGCATACATTAATGGATTTTTGTGTATATGTTTATATATGTATATGTACATTACCGTGAGCTCCTGGATAGTGCTGGGACTTTTCCTTTATAATTTCATTATCGCTGAACAATAATGGCCTTCTTTGAGTACAGGAATGGAGGAAACACAAGCTCTTGGTGAGCAGCAAGGTCCAGCTGTATGTCCTTCCATTAGCTGTAAGGGTGTGAACAGATTTGTGGTACAGAGCAGTAGCAAAGGACAACCTGCAGCAGGGCCAAGGCTGAATGTGTCTCCCTGCTTTCAGTGCATTTGGGAGATTTGAAGGCTCCTTCTGCTGTGAGGAGAAAGGGTGAGTTACTAATACCATGACGAGGGAGCCAGGGCTAACAAGAAGATGCATCTTTGTTAATGATCCCTGGAGTGTTGGGTTTTTTTTTCCATCAGATCGGTGTTTTTAAAATAGCAACATGTGAACTTTTTGGTCTTAGTTGCTGGCTGGGATGTTCCAACTGACCACTATGCTCAAGACCCTGTCACATGCAAAGTCCCCTGTGCCCCCAAATCCTTTATAAATAGACAAGTGAATTACCTATAGTCTATCTTTGGAAGTTATCCCAATGAGCATGTGCAATAATTCTCCCTGATGGATCTTTGCTCTTGCAAGAAAGCAAGAAGTCAGTGCTGTGCTGGTTTAAAATGTGGAGCTGGTTAGCCCATTATTGACAGGTAAAAAAGAAGGATACAGAATTCATTAGACAGCTTGCTTCTGCTTTGCTTCCCAATTAATCAGGTGATAAAAAGCACCTAGTATGATAGTTCAAGTAAGACTACAGATAACAATGGCTCCAAGCCTTAACAGGATTAAATGAGCTGCACTCTGCTAAAACAAAATAGGGTAGCCTCTGCCAACAGTTTTGCTCTTGCAGTTTCTTGGAAGCCAGGAGGAATGTGTTATGTTACTGCCACCAAATTTAACCCATTGTATATAAACAAAACAGGAATTTTCAGATAGTGGCTAAATATCTGCAAAGAAGAAAATCCACAAAGCTCCATAGAAACCAAGAGACGTGAGCAGTTTTACACCCCATAGGAGTGCTGGCAACAATGTTTCAAAGGAAAGAAAGCTTCCTTCCTTGCTTCCTTCCTGCCTGCCTGCCTGCCTGCTTTTTTCCCTTCCTCCCTGCCTTCCTGCCTGCCTCCCTGCCTGCCTGCCTTCCAATGAAACCTTCTTTTGCATTTCTACAAAATCTTTAACCATTACCTCTCAAAGCCATCTTCTATGACAGATCTGTGAAGAGACACAACAGCTCTCTCAGGTAGCTATTTCATTAGCACTGTTTTAAACCTGCATAAAAGCACATAAAATTCAGGCTGTAGTTTAAAGTATCAGCATGGTTTTCCCCAAGGGCTCTGCTTTGTAACTAGTGACTAATTTGGACCTAAATACTAATCTAGTTGTGTAATGTTGGGTTCATCATACTTTAAACACCTGAAAATTAGACATTTAAGATTAATTTATTATTTATGCTTCTTCTGTGATCAAGGAACAGAGAGACACTTTCCGGGGAATAATTCCTCCAAACTTAAGGCAGATATTGGGCACCTAAGATTTGTAGGGTGTATTGCCCCCTTGAGATTAAAATCTTTTTACTTGAACTACAGCTGGGGCATTAGACAGACAGCTTAGATTTGGGATGCACATAAGCATAACTGAGGCCAACAACAGCCTAAAACTCATGAGTCAGTATCTTTATGATGGTCCTGTATTAAATTCGGAAAGAAATCTCATAATCATAGAATCACAGAATCATAGAATGCCAGTTTGGAGGAAACCTCAAGAATCATCTCATCCAACCTGTCTAGGTAGGAACACAGTTTAGATGCAATGGCCCAGCACCTTATCCAGCTGAGTCTTAAGTGTCCAGTGTTAGGGAATTGCTCACTCCTCTGGGGAGATTATTCCAAAGCTCAACTCCAGTCATAGTGAAAAATTTTCTTCTGGTGTTCAATTGGGATCTCCCCAGGAGTAACTTGCATCCATTACCCCTTGTCTTTTCCATGTGACTCCTTGTAAAAAGGGAGTTTCCATCTTCTTCGCAGCCACCATTTAAGCACTGGAACATAGCAACAAGGTCTCCTCTAGGCCTTCTTTTCTCAAGGCTGAACAAACCCAGCTCTCTTAGCCTTTCCTTGTATCACAGGCGCTTCCCTGAACCCTCTCAAGCCTTTCCAGACCTTTTCTGTATAGCACGGACCAAAACAAAACACAGTGTTCTGGGTGTGGCCTGACAAGTGCCGAGTAGAGCCGGATGGTGACTTATTTATCTCTGCTGGTGATGCCCTTGTTGATGCAACCCAGCACCCTGTTGGCTTTCTTTTTGACAGCAGCACACTGCTCACTCATATTGAGCTGGTTGTCCACCAGGATTCCCAGGTCCCTTTCCATAAAGTTATTAATGTAAAACTTCAACTTTGTACTGCACTTTGGTCACTGATTTCCAGCATGCTCTGATCAATTGCACAACTCTCTTTGCTTCCCTGGCAAAATGGGAAAAAAAATCATCTGAAGTGCAGCTCCTCAGGAGCACTAGGGCTTCAGTTTTATACATACCAGTGTAGCTCTCAGATCAAATACTGACAGCAGGAAGACTGACTGTGGAACACTATAGACCACTATGCTACAACCTGAATATGTATTAGTTTTTTAGCAAAGGTACTGGCACCACCATCCACATTAAATTAGTTCTGGATAAAAGCCATGCAAGTCACTAAACAAAAAAGTAACAGCGGAAATGCGAAGTTGCATGGAATTGAGTTGGTAGATTCCGCAACTTCGCTTCTGCAAGGTGACCATTTTTACAAACTTTATAAGGCAATGGAGGAAAAAGAAATATAAGTGATGTTTCAGAGACTGACTCATCTGAGTGAATCAGATAACATATATATTATTAATTGCAGCTCTTGATTTGTGAAAATGTATTGCTCAGCCTGTGCTCCCTTCTTCTCTATTCTTTGTATTCCCTCCTCAGTTTCTTCAACATATTTCAGACACGAATTTCTGTATCTTTTGTGAGCATAATATATTTCACAAATTTAAGAAAGGAATATAGAAATTCTGAGCCAGATTGCAGCTGGATTTTCTTGCACATGCAGGACCATACTTTCCCCCAAGCATCCCTCCTCCCAACTGCAATCCATGCAATCTTCTGACTGCAAAGAATAGTATATACAAATGCCACCTGGACAAAGAAGTGCCTAGAATGAGGAAATGTCATTGTACGCTGCTTTATTTGACATCAAGTGAGTGCTTCCTGCACAGGGGAGTGTATAAACAATTCTCTTTATACTGATATAATTTCCCTTGTAACCACCTCACAAAAAACCAAAAAAAAACAAACCCCAAACAAACCCCAACAAAACAAAACAACAAACAAAACCCAACAAACAAAACCAAATATTGTATATGTGTGTGTATATGTTTATGTAAGTATAGGTGTGTGTACTTTCTTCTAAGACTAATTTTTAATTAAAATAATGACAATATACTAAAGAATTTTCCATCAAGGTCTGCTGTCAATCACAAGTAGCAGCAATACACAGCAGCTTAGGAAGAGAGTCTTCATTTGCTGTTGAAGCAATCGGGGCATTCTAGAGAGGTGAAATGTAATTACCTCTTACAAACTGGATAACAATACTTTCATTAATTTTATTTCAATATTATCTTTCATTACAACAGCTCTGCAGACTTTTGCAAGTGTGAATTTTTGAATTACCCTCAGGCTGGAAAACATAATTTATAACCTTTTAAGGTTAACGTAAACTAAAATGAACAAGACATATAAGCTTATACTTATAGACTTGGAGGGGTCTTTCAGCAATAAGTAAATTAGTTTTATTGGCTAAGAAGCAATTTCAGTGCTCATTAAAGCGATACCTAATTGCAATGAAAATTCAGAAGCTTATATGTGCATACAATGTGCTGTTTATGGGGTTTCTCTGAGAGAGAATTTGGGTATATCCTGTTGTACATCCCTCTGAACAGCAGGAACACACATTTCTAAAATAATACATCAACTGAAAAAAAAACAAACAACCAACCAATAAAAAATTCCTTTTGGAAGTGAGATTTTGGACCTGTTGAGGGAAATGTGTGTTGCATTTGAGGAGATGTCTTTGTGCAGCTAGAGTTTTTACATGCATAATGCTTAAGCTAGCCTTCAAGAAGGATAAATTGTCTTTCTTTTCATCTGCAAAACTAGTGTGAAATATGTGGAGGCTTCAAAAATAGACTGCTCACAGTGAGTGCTATATTGCCTATGAATTCTCTTTGCTAAGTACACTGCTTTTCTTGGTAAGATTCAGAGGGTAAGTGTCCATTTATGCCACAAGGATTTGCATGTCTAAAATGCTTGTTGACATTTACAAAATACAAAGTGACCAAAAACTAAACTCAGCGATGAGGTTCTATGCCACAGGATTAAGGTAATGGGAGCAATCTGAATGGAAAGCATCTGACACATTTTTGGGCCAGCTGTCTGTAAATTGCCCCTTCTGTGCTAAGATACTGTGTGCTCTCTGCTTCACTGCGTAATGCTGCAGCCATGCTGCAAAGGCAAAGCTGAAAGCCAATATTCAAATGAGGCCCCAAACCGAAATACTGTTTTTCTCCATTAGAGGGTGGTCCCTCCTCATCATGGTTCAATTCCTCTGGCAGCAGGAGAAGACCTGCAATGCAGTCAGCTGCGCCGTAGATGACACATGAATCAGGGGATGTCTGCATCTTTCCTTTTCACACCTTACATTCCCTTTTGAACATGGTAATTAAAGAATATAAGTGTATGTGGCCACAAGCCAAGTACGCACACACATATTTGTCTTTGTACATGTCTTACGTATGCACACAAACGAGGGGACCTGCACATGTATGTATTTGTACCAATAAGGCAGCTAAAAAAAAGCTTACAGCTTTGCTGTAGCAGCTGTAGCAAAAGGAACTGAATTCGCCATTGCACAATTATTCTTCTGTCAATAGCATCTACTTAATTTCAGCCATGCTAATGAACTGTGCACATTTTTAAAAACATTCAGCATATGTATACATGTGCACAAGAATACTATATTAGAAATAAACCTTTACATTAAGATAAAGTTGTGATTAGGAATTTGAAAGCCAGAGAATGCCAAAATGCTGCTTGCCAAACAAATCTTTCTGCACTCTCGTGTGACTCTGAACAATATAAAAAGCCTTTCACAACATGATTGCATTCATTATTGTAATACTCTAATTCCATGCAGGCAACTCTATTCATTCAGCATGTTTTCAAGATTATATACATGCTGCACAAGTCTGCAATGTCTTTTTACAGCACAGTTAATAATAAGAAAAAATTTTCAATAGAATTTCCTACTGTACAACATACTATGGAATAAGTATTGCAATGAAAAGTAAGAAAGAATTGCTGCTGGCATAATGAAACCACTTACACTTCTTATTTCATTAGCTTAATAGCAGTGAACTGTCTCATTCATAGCATTGCCTGTTAGAAATGGTACATGGCATATAAAACCCACAGAAAAGGTCTTTGAAGATTTTTTTTTATAGCGGTAAAAACCCCAGAATCCGCTTGAATAAAAGCCAAAATAGAGAAAGTTGATCCCCAAAAGAAGTTTGGACACTGAGCATCCTTGAAAGCAGATTGTTCTAAATAGATGAGGATGGAAGTGCAGGGCAAAATCACTTCTGTTTTAAATTGACATTGCTCCATTAAAGGCACTTCAAACTAGTAGAGGGTCTGGACCCCCATCGCAGCCTGCACCTATGAATGAATTTAATTCTGCAAAAGTAATCTGGCAGTGGAACCAGTGAAACAGTGGTGGATGTAAGGATTTTTCACAAGACTGTCACATTCACCTCTCTTACAGCGAAGCAAATGTCAAAGATTTTGTTATGTTTAAAAACAGAAAATATATGAATGGGAAATAGATTTATTTTATTCATTTTTCTCTTTATTATCCTCCATCACGTTAATACTTAAAGAGAGCATTGTGTAGGAAATATTTTCTAGATCCTTACGAGCAAAATAAACAACAGGCATATATTTGCCTCACTAAGTCTATATGGTCAGATTTTGAGAACTAAAAGAACCCTTTCAAAATTGTTATTCAGCCTTCAGATTTCAAAGATGCAGGGCTATGGGGTGGCTCTCCATCAGCTCAGTCTGACTGTGAGCTGCAAACCTAACGAGACTGCACTTTAGAAACAACACATGAGCATTTTCTTGTAGAGAGCATGGCAGAGTAGCAATAATTTGTGAAAAATATAGATCTGCACAGAGCATGCTACAAAACAATTTATGTAGCAGAAGTGTAGAGCAGTGATCTTATTAGAATAAGGCCATTCTTATTCAGTGAAAGACTCAGGCAGCTGTTGTATGGACAAAGCTTAATATTCCTTCATTTCCCATGCAAGCCTATTTTTCAAGCTCACAATGTCCCCACTCCACTGAGTTACATTTAAAACTACCTGGAGAGCTTTTTCACGCAGAGCTTGTGTTACTCATTCTACATATGGTGTGAAGTTCACAGATGAGAAATGTGAGTGCCTAAAATAAATACTACATGAACCCTGAGATGTGTGAGGGCCCTTGGGAGTTCAGCAAATGAAATGCCTATCAGTCTCTGACACAGCAGACGCTCCCTACAATTGGCAGCTTCATGCTTCATTATGCATGGATCAGATATATAGGTATGGCCCCAGGCAAACTCCCTGGTTTAATGGAGAGGTGCATGCTGGGGAAAGGCAAATGTCATTTGCCCATGAATTTGAAAGATGAGGGGGAAAAGGGAATAAGGTTGATTAAGCAAATGTATGAGGGGTTTACTTTGTACCATTTATCCTAGATTTTCCTCAATGAGAGTTATTTCCAGCATTATATGCATTGCACCTTTCATGTTTCATGGATTTGACAATGGTTAGAAAAGCAATTATTCTTGTCCACCTGGCTGACCAGTTCCACAATAAATAACAAGCACCCACATTTGTTACTTACAGGAAATAATAAAATAAAGATAAAATTTTTGCTGCCTTTTGTAATCCTTGGAATATGCCCCATCTTTAGAGCAAAAGGTCAGCAGACAGACTGGCAGATTCTTTTAAACACCATTAAAACAAATCAAGCTGCCTTAATGAATAAAAACTATTCTAGAGACTCAGCTACTGCAGAATGTTAGTCATGGGTATTCCCTGTGCTGGAAAAAAAAGTAGTAACACAACAGTTTGCTTCACATAAATGCACATCTAATTAAAGGAAACAGTGAGAATGGCAAATCTATCCTGATCCAAACTTAAATGAGGAGGAAGGGAGGAGAGGAAAAGAATAAAGGAGAAATTATTACTGACAATCTCTTAAGAAAGGAAAAAATTCTAAAATATTTATAGGAAAATAAACTGTACTTCATTCCCAGAAAATTATTACCCCAAGTGATCAACCAAGGAAAAGTTCTCTGAGTATTGGTGTGGTTTAATGAAAACCCTTCTTTTCTGCTGTAGCATTCTCATTCTGAGATTTCAATCATGATATGATTCTATCATATAAGCTTTAAAATTATCATTGTAGAGCTTTTTTTCTACCATACCAGTAACAATCCTGTCAGATTTTCTTTGGGGTCATTTTCATACAGACATACAGACATACATATGCATACATGTATGTATCTCTGTATGTGTGCATGCATCTTTTTCCCTGCAAACATTCTACTCAAGAATGGCATGGAAGTGTGTGGAGCCTAAAATGTGGATGAAAATAAAGTAAACCACGTCTGTAAAATGGAGCAACTTAAGAAGATAAGCCTTCAGCAGCTGTAAAAAATAGAGTGACAGAAAGAAAAAGAAGAAAAAGAATGCCACTAATGTCTCTCAATGCTCTTTCTGTGTGTTCAGACAAGTTATGGCTAGGAATGTAAAACATGAATTTAAAGAAAGTGCATCTGGTGGAGATTAAAAAGGATAAAGAAGGGAAAATCAGTTTGATGTACACTTCAAAATGCTGCTCATAATATAGTTTGTTCAGTTACTTGAAAAGAGGATATCACTTCTTTTATGTCTAGTTTTTAATCCTATGCTTTTAAAGTATCTTTTATTTGCTCCTATTTGAGGTGAATTTCCTCACTTCAAACCTTAAATCTGGTTTGAGGATTTTGACTTTAGAGTGGCTTCCTTTGAATATTCTTCTGAAGTTGTATTTTATCCTTCATTTTACCAGTTCTCAGGTTTTACTGGCTAGTTGTGAATATGTGATCATCTGCAGTGAGAATCACCTGCAGGCTCAGGAATACACATTTCATATTAAAGCTGCCAATGTGTTATGTTAGGGTCAGAAGAGAGGCATTTTCTCAAGTCTGCTGAATTGTAAACGTGAATACAGTCATACTGAGTCATGTAAACAAAAACCCCACTTTAATGTTATTTTTATATCCCACACCTTGATTCTATCATTAGCTTTGGAGAAAAACCCAAACAAAACCCAACCAACCAACCAAACCAAACCAAACAAAAAACACACACAGACCCCCAAAAAACCCTAACCAACCAAACAAAAAAACCCCAACCAAAAAAAACGAACCAAAAAAACCCCACCCTGATTTTGGTCAGTTTTGGAGCTCTTTGAAGTTTAGAACGTGACCTTCACTATCTAATTATCAACTCGTAAATCTCTCTGAAATCAATTAGAATATTCATCTGTTGGTAAAATACTTGGTCTTTTATTAGCAAGATGATAGATAGAATTAAAAATTGGCACTTCTGCTAACACATCAGTGAAAGAATATAATGAAACTAAACTCAAGGGGCAAGAAAACATAAGCAAAATATTACAGTCCTAATGGATGCATGAAATACTTGCAACAAAACTGAAACTACCTTGAACTCAAGGGGACCTTGGGTATGTTACAATTTTTCATAAAAATTACAAGGAACTTGTAAGTTTTCTTTTCAGAACTTTGTGTCCAACTATTGTGGAAGGTCTTTGTGACAGTTCCAGTATTTTTCATTCTGTGTTTTAACATCATTTTGCTTGGTGAGGTATTGATGGATGGCTGGTGCCTGTAGCTCAGAGACAGATATAATAAAACATTAAGAGAAACTACGAAGTCATTGAGGCACAATCATCTGAGACTTTGTGCTTCTCACTGCATTCATTTGTAGGTTCAAAATTCAAGATATACACATGTATTGGATATGATTCTCATTCACATTCAAGCAGAGTGATGCTTGTCTTTCAAGTAGACATAAATTGAATTGAATTCAACATAAAACTACTTTACACTGCCAAAATGATATAAAACAGCCTCAGTGAAAAGAAAATTCAGGCTCTTAGAAAAAGCTTTTTTTTTATTTTATTTTATTTTATATTTTATTTTAACTGAAAAAAAGAAATTAACTACCTGTAGTCACTCAAACTCCTTCAGCATGTTTCAGCTCAGGGACATATATGTTAGTAGCATACAAATCTCACTAACCAAGAGAACAGGGACAGATATTTCTCGGCTGTTTGAGGTACCTGTTTCATCTCAGTCAATCAGCTCTATCAGACACTTAGTTAACAGCCAAGTGCAGGATGAATTACACAGACCTGGTGACACAGACATCAAGAAATTTATGTGCAGAAGAAATACTTCAGATTTCATATATTTTAGAACTCTTGCTGGGAGAAATAAAAAGGCCATTTAATTTTAACAGTAATATTTTTCCCAAATAGAAACCAATTGCTCCAGTTTTCTGGGTGCAGTCTTTTCTTTCATAACAGAGAGAACAGCCATATTGCTTTGTTTAAGTGGACACAACTACAACAGGATGCAGCCGTCCATGCCACATACAACACTACAATTTTACAAATTTGACTGCAGCTGACACTAAGAATTGATTTGTGGAACAGTGCAAGACCTTTGTAACTCTTAGGCTAGCACGACTAGTTCTTCTCTTTGCATCTCTCAATGATGCAAAGTAATTGGATTTCTCCCTCTAGTACAGGAAGCCTGGCTACATCTCAGTTGTAGGTTACTGCAAGACTCAGCCAAATATATGAGATAAGTGTCCTGCAAATAAAGTGCTCTTAGTCCTTACTGAGCTTTTAAGAAAAACCCAAATTTGGTAAAAAATGCAGACTCCCAGCTTGATAAATTTTAACTGTAATTTCAGCAGAAAATGTTTGAACAGATTGCCCCATATTGAAGAGAAATTTGGGGTTTGTCTCGGCATTATGTCCTTTCTGCAAGCAATACCTTTCCTATTATCTTTCTCTGCCATCCTCAGAAATCTTTTTCTTTCTTTTTTTTTCTCACTTATGTGGTTTTTTTCCTTGAGGTTTCATGCGCTGCTTGTTCAGACTGATGCATGTGACCGGTGTTGGGAACAGAAATGAAGGATGGTTACATGCTAACGAGAGCACCCCTGTTGCTCTGTGCTTCATACACAGCAGCAGCAAGTGATTAATGGAGGGACTGAAAGACAGGTTTGTGTGGATGGGTGAAACCATTCTGTGCTGCTGCCAGGATCCAGGGAGAGCATCAAGTAAGTATCCACCTGTATTCACATCTCTCTGTCGTGACTCAAATATTTACAGGGTACCCCTTGCCTCAGTTTAGCCTTACTGATTATCTTCATTTTCTCCTAATCTCACTTCTTCAAATATCTTTTCTTTTGTCCTTCGGTCCTTCTCATAACCTTTAAACTTTTTTGTTGCTCCCCAATGTGCAGATACATATGGTGAGGTGTTGGAAAGCTTTCTTTTGTCTGT
This sequence comes from Hemiprocne comata, assembly GCA_020745705.1. Classification (NCBI taxonomy): domain Eukaryota; kingdom Metazoa; phylum Chordata; class Aves; order Apodiformes; family Apodidae; genus Hemiprocne; species Hemiprocne comata. Next base: position 90,899,585 of record CM036588.1, read on the forward strand.
AAGCCAACAGGAAGCACTGACCAGGGAAAGTCCAGAACTGTTATGTTGTGAATGCTTTTGGTTTAGGACACAATATAAATTATTCTGCTTGTGCAATTGCTTTAGCTACTCCAGTGCTACTTAAGGAGAAGATAAGCAGAAGGGGAGATGGGACCACGCATATGAGGGAATACTTATGCAGGACATCATGATACTGAAGATACTTTCAGGTCAAAGATCAGCTGTTTTCCTTGGAACCACTATAACCTGCCATTCATTATGAAGGAGAAGATAAATCCCTTTTTGAACCTTCTTCATATAAACTTTGGAAAGTACAACTCATCTCTTCATTTAGCCATCATTAACAACCATGCTGCCCCTGTCCTGTCCCTTTTACCGTCCTGTCCCCTTTGCTCTGAGATCAGCTCAGCAATGTTGTTGGCTCAACAACATGTGGAAGCACATAGTGCGCTGATCCATGACTAATGACCACAGCTCTACAGATCCACATTTGCAGATTGCACCAACTCTTCATAATTAAATAAGAAGCAGCTAAAATTCAGACATTAGGAAAAAGTTATTTAATATGAGGGTGGTGGATCACTGGAACAGGTTGCCTAGAGAGGTGGTGGGGGCCCCACCCCTGAAGACATTCAAGGTCAGGCTTGATGGGGCTCTAAGCAATCTGTTCTAGTGTGAGGTGTCCCTGCTTATTGTACGGGTGTGGACTAGATGACCTTGAAATGTCCCTTTCAATCCAAGACACTCTATGATTCTATTAAAAGGAAATTAATGATTTTCTTAATAGGTAGAGTGGACTTGAAGGGCTATAACAGCTGGATTTCCATTTCCCTCAAACTGAACAAATACTTACTTCCATCTCTTCATGTTAATAACTTGACTCTCACTGAAATCACTAGTTTCACAGTGCAACTAGTGCTTGTACAGGGGGTCTTCATGCAGGACATGTGGTCACACAATTTCTACTAAGGTAACTAGTCTTCACAGAGGACCTTATGCTGAAAACTCTTAAGCCAGGCAGGATTTTAAGGAACACCATTAGAGGTGACTTGTTATTGTCCTTTTGACAAGCCCTGCAAACTCTATAGACTTTGCAAAATTCCCTCAGGAGCTGCAATAATCTTTGTTAATGTTAAATTCTGTCTTCCCTGAACAGCTCCAGAGGAAATGTTCTCAACGTACAACATTCTAGACAAACAAATATTGTTTGTACCAAGCAATATAAACAAAAACCACTGCTTTTCAGAGATCTACATTCCAAGGATATAAAAACACATATATTTTGGTGATATATCATATTACTTCTTTTTAAATTACTGTACAAGAGATGGAAGCCATTCTTACAATACTGTTCAAAATGTCCTTTCACAGGTTTCTGATTCTTTTCAGATTATGTATCAAAATATTTTGGCTGTTATTTTATCCTTGTTCTAGTCACGCTGACATACGATCCCAAATCAGCACAATTCGGCATGTTTCGAACAAAGTGTCATTCAATTATGCTGTGAATATGGGGTGAGATTGGTGAGAATAAAAGAGAATGGAAAAAAATTATACCCTTTGTAATGAGGTTTTGTTTTGCTGTACAAATGAAAAGGGTCTACAACGGCAGCTGACATCATCAGAGATGTCAAACCTCTCTGCGGAGCAAAACTCCATACAGAATACAACTTGCACTTCTCATTTACTAGCCTTGTTAAACCTCTCATCAGTGACACACATGCTTTCAGCAATAACTTCTGCAGCAAAAGGTAAATCTCTGCCCCTGGAATGTAGTAAAATACTTTTTGTTTCACTTAGTATCAATGTATATTATAAATTTAATTTATATAGCTGCTGTGAGACGTTTGCAGGGAAATCTGCTTCTAGGTCTTTAGAAACAGCCTTTGTCTTTTCCCATTATACGATATTACTGTAACTGGAGTTACTCTGTGTGTAACTTTAAGAATGGATGAATAAGCTTTAACTCATTAGAAGTCCAGAAGGATGTACCTTTTTGGGGTAGTTTGGAGGCTGTTGCTCATTAAATTGTTTCAGAGCTCCTCACTACAAGAATACCACTGCCACAGGAGACTTCAGTGTGGTTTTCTTTGTTAATACATCTATTGATACTTTATTAATACATAAGACGGGTGAATGAAAGAATTGATGGAAAAAAGATAGATAAATAAATGCTGTTTACTTACATTCTGACCTTGCAGACATTTTTCATCTCTGCGTGCATAAAAGATTAATTCCCCAGTCACCACCTCTAATATGACATAAGTTCACTCATGAAAGCAGCTAGCCCACTTGGGTAATTTGAGAACCTAATGGATCTCTCCTCTTGAAAAGGAATTTGCCAGAGCCTTCCCTGTAGACAAGGCGTTTTCTCACATCATGCAGGATAAGATAGATTAATTTGTCCCCTACTCCGAACCCCCTCAGAGTCTGGGGTGACGGTGGAGGTGACCTGTTTTTCTGCAGAAACCATCTGCAGAGACATCCTGACACCATGGTACTGGCATGTCCTGGCCAGGCTAAAAAGCCAAGCAAGTGCAATTACAGCGCAGAGAAATGGGTAAGATATATGAAGGAAGTCCCTTCTGTCGGTAACTTTCCATACCACACAGGTCATTTGAAGTGTTTTTCCCTGATTTACCATTAGTAACTGTACTGGTTAGTAATAGCTAAAAGGCAAATAAGAAAACATACATAAAAAACTCCATACATATAATAAAACAAATGCTTGCAGCTGGTATAAGGAGTACTTGTGGGACACAGCTGTTCCACATTACAATTGAATTTGCCACCAACTCCTTTCAGTTGCTCACTGAGTAATGTCAAATCTGCCATTCTGGGTTAATACTGAACCACACTAGGGGTCATCTCTTCTCTAAACACTGCCTTGAAACCAATATCAAAGATATTTGCATTGTTGTTTTTGGTTTGTTTTTTTTTTTTTCTTTTTTAGCAGAATTACTAGATTCAACTGCAAAGTAAAGATGTGGTGGGAGTCAATGAGTATGTCCCTAGCTTTAAATTGATATGTTACTCACCACATGGTGATGATGAACTCCTTGTAATCCAGGACCTTTTCGTTTCCTGTCACTTCTGGCCTTTGACTGTCTGAAAAATCGAGTTCCTTAGCTAGAGCTGTGATCTCTCTGGTGCTCACCTGGTGTCCCCGGTCTCTGCTTTTGACTATGAAGTCTTCATGCTCAATTTTCTCTTTTTCTTTCAAAGATCTCCTTAATCAAGACCACCTCTTCAAAAACCTTTCCTATGTCAGACTTTCTATGCTCCACCTATGGGTTTGCACTGCTACCCAGAGGCTTATATTTTTGTCAAATGCACTGCTCCCCTGCTTTGAATCCCTTACATCCCCCCTTCCTGCTCCAGTAACATCATCCCTGGGCCCACCAAGATCCTCATCAGTATCTACACATCTTTTAGACCCTTTCTTAACTAGTAGGTTTAAACTTCATTCCTATAGCCTGATGAGACTTGCTACCAGATACTTTTAAGGGACACACATGACCCATGTCATGTCTGTCACCCATGAGGGTGGCAGAACATTGCAACAGGCTTCCCAGAGAGGTTGTGGAGTCTCCTTCTCTGGAGATAATCAAAAACCCACCTGGACGTGTTCCTGTGTAACCTACTCTAGGGGATCCTGCTCTGGCAGGGTGGTTGGACTGGATAATCTTTCAAGGTCCCTTCCAACCCCTAAACTTCTGTGATTCTGTGATTCTGTGGTTCTGTGACCAAGCCCATTTCACTCAGCCAGAATGTGCCTGTCTTCTCAGGAGTGCCACCTGCAGCAGTTGATTTCTGGCAGAATTGATAATCTTGTGCAAACACAACCTTTTTAGGAATCAGTCTTACATCTAAATATCAATATATAACAAGAGTTAGGATGTAAAAGAACACAGGATCAGGGAAATGAAGCTAGAAATGCTGGCAGGGGTAGCGCCATCTGTTTGCGCCCCCCAGCAAGCAAAGGAATACTGTGCATAAGGATTTAAAGAGGGCAGGACAGAGGGATAGTCTGCAGATCCAGCTGCCCAGTGGACTGCCTTGGCTGAGGCTGGACCAGTGCTGGAGACATTGGAAGGCTTGCAAGAACAAGGCCCGGAAGGTCCTCAACCATGGTAAATTCTTGTATGAAACACTCCAGGGCTCAGGCTCACGGAAGTATTTACAGTAAGCCCAAATGCAGATGGGTTACTGTAGACCAGCTGATGTGCAGTAGCTCATTCTCCCAGAGCATTAGGCCCTTAATGAGCCTAAGCACTCACTTTGGGTATTGCTCTTAGGTAAGAACTGTTGCCAGGCCTTTTATTAAAAGAATTATTGTTTAAGCACTGGAAACTCTGATAGTTTTAGTATATTCTGGATTCAGTTAATATATTTTCTTCAAAGCTGGATGAAGGCGAGAAAGAATAATTGTGAATGTTTGAGTCAGATTCACTAGTTATCTTCATCTTGTGCTAGCCTGAAAGCATAAAGCAGTTATTGACCAGCCACGGCACAACGCAGAGCATAGATTTACTATTTCTTTGCCTCACTGGAGTGGCACAAAACAGTCAGGACCTGTCAGTGAATCTCACTCTTTTGTCATGTTAGCATTTCAGTTCAGCTGTAGCAGGTCTGAGTATTTCACTATTCACAGAACTGCAAAATTTCAAAACTCACTCAAAGGTATTAATATGACACATAGATGTCTGAGCTACCCCAGTTTGAAATTCAGATCACAAATAGCAGTGTTAAAGACTTTTAAAATATCCTCATTTATGAACAATGCTGAGATACACTTCACTTTAATGGATTTCTAAATTGCAGGAATGCTCTGTAAAGTGAAAGACAAAAATAACAGCATTCTGTATCTGTGAATACTATTCAAACAGCTCTAATTTCTGTATAGCTAATACTGTGGTATTGAGGCTTTATGGGCTTCCAGAGAGATCTTCAGCTAGAATTATTGTTGATCTTTACAGCATGTCTCCTGAAACTGAAATTGATGTGTACTCATATTTAATTTTAATGGCTTTGAAGACGATACTTATGTTGCTGTGATAAGTATTGTCTTCAGGACTCAGAGAGCTTAAGGTTGGATCAGAGTTCCCATTTAAGTATCAGTGCTAATGCTGCTAATACTGATCCTATTAAACTGCACACAAACTTCTTTAGACACTTAAAAGATACACATCTCTTCAGTAATAGAGTTTGGTATTTATTTGGACTGTTGTGTCCAGGAGGACAGTGATATCTAGGTTGCTCATGGAAAATAATATATTTGACCTTACTTTCTCCTGCTTTCTATTAAAACAATGTACATTACTATTCCTTACAAAATAAAAACTTTCAGGAAATGAGATTACTAGGACCGAAACTTAGAGTTCTAGGTAGCTGTGGACACTTGCCTGCCAATTAACTAAATCTGTTTTAGACACACTACCTGAAATGGAGTTGATGATGTTGTACCATTTTACAAATAGAAACTATAGTTTTATACTAGTTCTTATTACACTCACTACATTGGAAATGGGAGACAATTCTGTAATGCTTCTACAGTGACCTTCATTAGTTTATGGATTTCATGTACCTTCAAGGACAAATACTTTCAGCAAAAAAGAGAGAAAGAATATGCAGCGAAAACATGGTATGACAACTTGTCCTGAAAGAAAAAACAGCTCACCCACCCTAAAATTTATTCAGAGAAAGACTGCGTTGCTGATTCCCACAGGAACATAGTGAAAACCCCTGTCTCACCCAGAGGCGTGGTACACCTCATCGCTTTCTACTAAGTGCCAAAATGGCAATATCTTGATTGGCTGAAAGACAGGAGCTTCAGATTCCCCCCTCCCTTTGAGCATAGATCTCAGTGGGAGCCCAGACCTCTGCACAGCAGGGGCAGAAGAACCAAATCTGCCATCATGCAGTGCAGTGGCTGCCAGGTTATGGGGCCTCTTCAGGAGCTCCCACTCATTAGCCATGTCTTGCTTGGCCCTTGCCTTGGCTTCAGAGCTAGCAGTTCTATTTTGTAATATTGAAGTACTGGCCAAATGAAACTTTGTGGTTTTCCTGTACCCTCCTTGAGAAGAATATGAATAAATGACTGAATTACTAAGCTGGAAAAGCCAGGTCTAGTTTCCTCCCCTTCTTAACTCATTTTGTACCACTTCAGGTCTGCAAGAAAATTAGTCCTGCCAAAACAGAAGTGAAGAACTAAACCACAGACAGCTTTGCTGGCTACATGGACCATAGAGAAACCAGTATTATGGATGGTTCAGACTGTGTTTACTGAGGTCCTGAATCTTTTGTGATTACATACATGAGTGCAAAGTGCATATCAACTCTTCCTGGGCTTGCTTTGGTTGTTTTCTTAAGGTTACAGGCTTCTGAAAAATCCAAATTATGGTCCCTTCTTATTTGTTTCAAAAGCATGCTGAAGAGAAAGTGGGTCTGAAAAACATGATGGCATTATAGTAGCAAAACAAGATCACAAGACTGCTTAGCATTTTTGTTCCCAATTGAGAAAATGTCAGCTGCACTAATGTCTGAAGATCCAGGTGATCAGAAAAAATTAAAGGCATCTGCAGTGGCAGACTGGGGTTTCCTAACCAGATTATTTTCTGAATGTTTTGCAATATACTTAAAAAATCCCTTTACCTGTTATCCCACATTCAATTATTAGATACCAGTGATAATACTGAAATGCAAAAGACTGAATTCAAAGAGCCTCGTTACCTGTCAGTGGTACTGTATGGAACCTTGGGAGTAATGATGTAAGGGAATTGTAAATGCATGTCACACCAGGAATACTGAGATGACTGCCATCCTCTGCCGATGGGAAAGTATTTGAACATCATGTGTCAGCATCTTCTGTACTTTTTAAAGATACTGAACAAAATGAACAAACTTCTAGTTTGGGCATTTCTAATTAGATATGCAGCACAGAATTATTCCACATGAGAAAGGACATCCGAATCTCACTCATAGCAAGCTGCACATGTTATTTAATGAAATTGCTTTAGTACAGTACGCTGTGCAATTCAGTTATACAACTCTTGAAATAATTTTGTTGCAGTGTCTCAGATCTTCAGCAAAGATGCTGGAGCATAGCAGGGACAAAATTATTAAGGATTTAAATCAGAGAAGATCTTGATATATAAGATAGAAAAGAGATGCATGAAAATCCTAACTGAGATAAAGCCATCTAAACTCTGAGAAGTCTGAACTCTAAAACCAATTTCACTTTTTTGTTTTTACTGTAAATTTAAATGAATACCTAGAAGTACACATTTGCATATGCTCAGAATTTACTTTGTTGTGAAAGGGATGACCAGAAGGCATTTGGCACATCCTTGTGCTAGCTAGCTGGGAACCAGAAACTGTGTTCCTCCCCCTATGTCCTTGGAGGGGCTCATATAGGAAAAAACAACCTCTGACAGCCAGATGTAACAGCAAAGCAGTCAGAGAACTTAAGTGGAAATGGAAAAACAGCCAGTCACCACTGCCAAAACTGTATTTTTTTGTGACTTGTATATATATGTGAATATATATATAATATTTTTATGTATTTTTCCTTATAGTTTTTCAATATTAAAGTCCAAAATAGATCTGACATCAGAAGACTTCTCTCAAGCCTATATGATACATTAAGTTGTAACTACAGTTACAGTGGTATCTCTGCATGCACACATCCATTCCTGTCTGGATTTGGTTTGTTTCTTTCTTCCTCTGTGGCCTGATAACTACAAAGTGAGCATTAAGAATTATACATTTCTCCACTAATCTCATAAATTGGCTCGCAAAATTACCTTTCAAACTCCTGTTTTACAGCTTACTGATGCATCTCCATACTCGGAGAGTTGCTTTATGTCACTTTCAGAGACACATAAATAATGTCATAATCCAATCTCTAGGAGGCTTTTTTTGTGCAAACAAAAGTCTACAAATTCAAATTCTGTAGTATTTCCAAGGTGTCTCCTGAGCTACAGGGGTGTCTTTGTGGTATAGACTTCACCCTAAGCATCTTTGATCAGACACGAGATACTTTTCAAGCATTATCACTGAGCTAAATAACTCAGGAGCTTTCTTGCTTTGTTATTTTAGAGCAAAAAGTTGAGCAAGGCACTATTTGCTTAACCATGTTACTTCTAGGAAGGACACTTTTCATGCCTAAGTAGATACCATTCTGAAAATGTGCTTATGCATCAGACTGCCAACAAGCAATTTGTAGCTGCCCATTTCTCCCAGGCTATCAGTTTGAGGCACCAAAATTGCCTTGGACAAGTTCATTTTGCAAAAACATAAATAATAATCCTTTTGTTTAACATGCAGCAGGCACATAAAATAATCTGTCTTTAAAAAGACATATCTTTCTCAGTTTTCAGTTTTGCTGCACATCCATTCAGATTGGAAGAAATCTGAAGTAAACAAGGATAAAAGATCCTTCCTGTGAGAGTAAACTGTATCTACACTCTCTATCAAGCCTTTTTACTGTGCCAGGGTAATCTAGTGTAGTCAGAATCAGGTGTTCTTTTTTGTCTGCTGGTTTTGTGCTTGCTCTACCATGTGATTTTCTTTTGCTTTTGTGAAATATCCGAAGATTTCCTAGCCAACAGGTCTGATTCTTTGGTACTCTGTATCTTCCAACTGATGAGTTCTCCTACCATTCCAAATTCTTCATTTTTTTATTGTTTAAGGCAAATTTGCCTTCCTAGGGCCCAGTGAGATGCAGTGAGAGAACAGAAGTGGGATTTTAGAGGAGGGATAAATTGCTGTCTGCAGTAACGTCTCTCTTTGTAATTTAATATAAATTTACAAAATTTGTAATTTTGTATAAAAATAGTTTAGTCCTGGACACCTACGTTTTGGATGACTGAAATTTGGTGAGATGTGCTCCACTTGTGGAATTTCTCTACAACTATTTAATAACTATTTAATAATTACAAAAATAATGAAAATAAACATAATTTTTCTCCTGTTCTAAAGACCCTAAATATTGCACTCCTAAACTGTCCTAGATAACCTCAGGAAAATCAGTCCAAATTGTGAGAATCTGTCACAGGTAATGCAGTTTTCCTTGCACCATCTTTGGAACCCTGGAGACATGTGGTAGACTGAATCAAATTCAAAACTCAAGTTTTCTTGAATTCAAGATGATCCTATTTACAAGAAAGAGGAACAGAGGTTCATAATTAGGGGGAAAAAAGATCCTCTTTCAGTTAAAAAACAGCAATACAAGTATGCTTATGAAAACATCTGAGACTGGAGAAGAGACCATAGGACTGACCAGGGAATGAGCTAGGCTGTGACTTTGAATCACTGGAGTACAGGGAACCATTTAGAAAGGAAGATTTCACTTCCTGTCATTAGGTTAAATACTCTGCAAGTATGCAAAGGGAAAAAAAAAAGACCTTGTAGGTAATGTAAGTGTTGTAAGTAACTTAAAATGCAGTGAAAAAATTAGTCCCTTCATGGTTTAGAACCAAATTTTTTAAAGAAAAGGCAAGCGGGTTTTGCACTATGACCAACTAATTAATAAATCTCATTCCTGGCAGGCAAAGGTGAGGGAATATGATTGGGAACTACTGATCTGCTGCAAAGATAGTCCCAGAAATCAGTCCTTTGTTCCCACTTATGACAAGAGTTCTCCAGCTAAAGCACTGTCCCTGATTACAATAATGGGCTGAATAAAAAAATGGAAATGAAACTGGATTTCATTTCCTTCATCAGCCTTCTCCAGAATCTGCTTGGGGAAATGTATGAGATTGCCTATCTGTCTGTGTGTGAAAACTGGCAGGGTAAACAAGCTAATCAGCTCCAACCATGCCTTTTGCAATCAGAATCTCTTGAGAATTGCACACACTTTTTCCACCCTGTTTCTTTTGAAAATAAGCACTCGTATTACACAGACAATCTGCATTGAATTAGTGACAGCTCTGGGCAAGCACCAACCCACCCAGTTTAGGCAAGTCTGCTTGTCAGCTTTGTTTTCTAAATCTCTGAAATAACACGTGTGCCCCTTGCAGTATTGCCTGGGGCTGCTCTCTTAGGTTCCTTAGGTTCTTTGGAATAGTATGCCCACAAAATGGCATATTCAAGGAAGAATTTGGTTAACTCAAATTATTTTTATATCAGCATTCAAATCTTGACCTCTTTCTTTTCCAGGTAGCAGACCCTGATAACAGACAAGGTACCATGGTACCTTGACAATATTTTTTCATTATAAGAAACTGTAAACCTTTATAGCCAAGACCTTTACCTACAGATGGACAGTTGCCCAGAGGGAGAGGTGCAGGGCACAGCAATATCCCCTGATTGCTGAATAACTCCCCTTCAGGGATTCCATCCACAACCGGCATCCTAACACATGGCCAAAATCTTTGTGTCCCTCTGCCCACATACTGCTGAGGGACAAGCTCTGCAGGGCCATCACATAAAAGGTGTGGTCCTCCCTGGGCAGCTCCACTGAAATATCAGATTTATCTGTTTTAGCTTTAGTCAAGGAGTCACAGAATTTTGCCTTCCCTACCAAAAAGTTTGAGGTGATTGTCCTGCAAGTTAACCCCACCTGGGAAGTAATGTAATTTCAGTGGTTACTTCTGCAACAGACAAAAACCAGATCATTGCATCCTTTTTTTTAATTATTTTTTTATTTTTTTGCTAGTTTTTATGTATTTATGGAGTTGTGGTGCCTCCATTCTGTATTCTTAGTTAAGGATGTTAAGCCTCATCCCTGTAAGATTTAGATGAATCCACACAAGAGAGCAGGAATGCCTTAGGTGGCTCCCACAGTCCTGCTCCAAGGAACTGTGCTCTGCCTATGTACAACACTGTGTTGCCTGCTGAACAGTGCAGTCCTGACTTTGACTACTCCTATAAAGAGGGATTCTGGAATGCACACAGCTTGTAAATGGTCCACATCTGCTTTTCCAATATAGGGAAATCCAAGCTCCTGGACTTGGAGCTGGGCTGCAAACAAGTTGAGTCAATAGGCTTGAAGGTAACCCACAGGGCTGCCTGCTCATTTATACTGCAGACTTAGCCGTAAGTATTAATGTCTTACCTGCCAGGATAAACCTTGTTCCTTTTCTTCCCCATCCCTGATTCAGGTGCCTTTTCTGTCAACTGGGTCATGGAAACCCCCTTCAGAAGCAGCCATGTTGTACTGGGAGCCTGGACAACTAACTGAAGTGGCAGACAATGAGGTGATTTGTGAGGGCTGTTGCAATACCTGGTCATCTTTGAGGCTACAGTTCTCAGCATCCAGCAGTGAGATTTTTAATTTAATCAACTCAGGTAACATAAAAGCAAAGTGCATGAAGAATTAGAAAGCTCTATTTCATCAAGGCCTTTTCCTATATCGTAATTATAATGAGTCTGTGTTGCTATTAAATCCTAAAATAGAGTTTGCTTTTAACAAGGTTTGACTACCTGTGTAATAATGTTGATTTTGATTGAGTGTTGTGACTGCAAGCTGACAATTTTGCAGGGCCATAACAGTAGGTGGAGGGATGTTTCTGAACCCCACTCTGCTAAAAGGCCCCTTCATATTTATTTCCACCCTGCCCTGTTATTTTACATGTTCTGGTTAGAGGCATATGTTGAGTAAAATGAACAACAAGATTGAATGAAGATGTTTATATTCCATCACTACTTCAATATCTGAGTATAAATACATAAAGAAAACAAATCAGGCTGTGAATGGCAAAATGTCTCTCTTACTCTTCCTCCACTGAAGAATCACAGGTCACTACAGGCAATTTAAATTGAAAGCTCTACAAGCAACTTGCAGTGAAACTTTATAGGCTACAGACATATCCTAGCTGCTTCTATATATTTATCTTAGGGAACAAATTTGTGGTAAAATGACTGCACGGGCTAGCAATCTGAGGACATGGCTAGCAGGCATTCCATGATTTTTTTTTTCCAGGCCATAATAGATGCCCCCGCCACCAATACTTCAGTGTCAGTCCTGCTAACAAAACCAAAGCTGTAGAAGGCTTCCATGCCTGTTTTGCTTTCATCTGTTACAGGAATATATCGCTTAAAAAATAATTCAGAAAAGAGCAAAACTGAGTCATACTGAAGAACTTCTTATCTGTTACGACTACATTCGAGAAGCATTCTTCAGTCAAGATGCCATGCATATTAAAATGGTTATGCACAGGCGTCAGTGATAGGTACCTACTTGTGAGAGTGAGATAATGTATTACTTTCCCAAAAGCAGGCAGACACTTATTACATTTAACTTGCCGTCTGTGTCTTCTGGCAGTGCCAGGGAGAAAACAAATTGCCTGGGCTTGGGCCATATTGGAACAAGAAATGAGGTAAACAATGACATTAAAAAGTAATTCTCTGCAATGTTTTTTCTTTTTACTAAGTCATTTTAATATACTACTCTGCACATGTAAATTATGTGTGGTAGTCATAAAAGCCTTTTGCCTTGAATTACTTACATTATTCACTGGTCCATTCAGGCTGTTAGCATAACTGTTAGATAGGCAAACCAGAAAGCCATCGTCATTTGAGTTGATTGATAGATCTGTCAGGTAAAAGACCCTGAGATTTTGAAGCTTCTGCTGCAACCACGTTCAGCAAACAGTGTATGGTGGACATTCATACTACTGGAAAATACATCCTAAAGCAAAATATATACGCAGTTAATTTTAATGCAGCATGGGCTGAAATCCAAGCAAGTCAAGAAAGGCATCAGCAGCTTTTAGGAAAGTATCACTTTATAAGACCTGGGTCTAAACTTTTTTGCTCCTGGAGAAGTTCAAACAGGATTCAAACACCAGTAGTCTGAAGACTGCTGTGAGAGAGCTCTGGGGACTGTACTCACTCGTGTAGAACTAACTAATGGACCACATCCAAAAAGTACGAATTAAGCACCTAAATCCAAAATCAGACTTTCAGCACACAAGTCCAAAATTACATGGTTCTTGAAGAACTACCTGCACACCTGGGTTTTCTGCTTTAAATAGAGCAGGTTCATATAATCAAGTGACAATAAAAAAAATATTTATGACTTCTTGTGACTGCACTTCTCAATGCATTGCTTCTGCCTAAACTTAGTTGAGAAACTCAGTAGAGAAGTGCTGTTGATGAGGGTCTTAAAATTATCATTGACAGATATTTTTAAAAATATGCCATTGCTAACATGAGAACAAGAACCATCACAAAGCATGTAACAGCTGCTTTTTCTTTTTAGAATGTTGGACCAGGGTATAAGTGGTATGTAGTGGCCTAGCTATAGCTTTATTTCCCTCCTTAAACTGGATAAAATCTATTATACTATCTATCTCCAGTGATGGAAAAAGCTAGACACAACTTCTTCTGTTTTCTATGTTTCTCCCCGTTATAACAGCTATAACAGCTACAGTGAGACTGGGGGAAGCAGTGCACCAATGGCCCCACATGCTTGACTACTACCATCAATGAGAAATTAATAAATCCTCAGCTGAGAAAATGGGAGAAAATCTCTCTCACCTTCCCCTTCCCAAGCCATAATGGTGTAAAAGAAGTGTAAGGGTGGCCTGAGACTCATTGAAGTAGTAGTGCATCTGGCAGTTCAGCCTAGCAATTGTAATTGGACTCACGACTCTCTCTTCATGCCTGAGAGCAACACACTTTGCCATTTGTGCAGTCATCTACTCTAGTCCAGAGGGGTAGATAAATCAACAGTCTGGAAAATAAGAGTTCATGCCTGCTTTATATTCATTTTGCATAGGTACAAACGACTGTACAAGTGCCAAATGATAAAGCATCAGATCTACATAAGTGTTAAATAAACAACAAATAGTCCCACTTTATTTCCAAGTGTAATGAGTTTGATCAGCTAGAAGAAACTTCAGTATAGCTCATAGCTAGCAATATGTCAAAACAAAAGGCATTTTTATTAAACATAAAATACTTATGCTTCTATAATATCTGAGTTCAACAATGTCTGGGACTGATATAATTTATATTAATCATAAAACTTTACAGATACTGAATGTTTTTCTGCAACAATTAGAATATAGTATTGGTAACAAAAATCAATTGCTAATTGAATTATAACACCATGATTAGATTATATGACAGCCATGTACTTACTTGTCAGTCAGCTGTAACTTGTGTTAATAAGATTCACTGAGCTCATTATCTTTTGTAGACTGTTAATTTATGAAAAAAAAAGACCTGTGAACAGAAAGGATGTTGTCTTGTTAAGCAAATGCCAGATTGTTACTGAAGACTCCACAGGAATAATGAAAAGAAATAATTTCCAAAGAGAACCTGAAATTAGTTGATTGACCTTTATCATTTCTACTCCTTAATGCAGACAAAACTGGTAAAGGAAAATCTCCAGATCCAGGCTTTCAGGCTTTTAATAGGGTGAAGAACTGCCTATGACATATACAGATTTTTTAATATCTTAATGAATAAAATCCACCTTGACAACAACCCCATCTCAACTCATGCCCATGCAGTAATGCACATGAAGTGTCTTAAAACATACGACCAAAAAAAGCTAACTGAACCAAGTAGTTCAGATTGTTATTATACAGGTAACTGTACCATAAAATTTTATTTTCTGCTCTCCCATACCACAAGAGACAAACAGCATTTACCATGTTTACAAATTTATGTATTGAATGACAATAGTCCAAGAATCTCACAGTATGCCACTGAAATACAGCAGTTTACATGTACTACATGAGGAAAAAAAATGGTTCCTAAGACTCTGACCTTGGGAAAACAGCTTCCTGTTCCAGTATCTGGCAATCACTTCAGTGTTGAGCACTGGCAGGACACAGCAGCTAAATGTGAGTTTCTCAGTATCTTGAAGCACTTCAGAGCACTCCACTCAGCATAGAGTCTGGTATGGGGAAAGGGAAAAATATTCTTTTCTTCACCTTTCTTCACTTTTTTAGCAGATGATCTGAAATACATAGCTATTTCAATATGAATATATGGCTAAAATATTTTTTCAGTATACAAATACGACTAAAAAAGTGTTGATTACATTCCTTTCAACGCCATTTCAAGAATATCAGAAAGTCTCACTATCAGATTTTTATTTGGAGCACCAAATCACCCATAGTGTGTCATACAATCATTTGTATAGACTTGTCAAGCTTCATGTTGAAACACTTTAGGTCCCCACCACTGTGTTTGAAAAGTTACTAAAAACTGACAACCTGTTATGGTTATGAAATTTCTTTTAATTTCCAGGAGCAATTTGCTGACAAATTTTATAGTCTTTGGGGTGTTTTTTTTATTTGTTTGTTTTGTTTTATTTTCCTTTTTCTAAGTATTAGAAATTCAAAGTTTTCTTGTACTTGGTCTGCAAAATTTTGACTTCGTATTTTTCTTCTGTAACATTTCCCCACATTTCTGTTACATTAGCCCACAAGGCTGTCAAACTTTATTTTTTAGGGTGGTTCATCAGATTGCACCAGGCACAAAGAGCAGGCTGTCATTTTGGTCATGGTGTCTCTTCCAATCAGTGGGCAGAGCCTTCCCCACAGCACTGAGTTAGTCACTAGCTGCAATATTAAAAAGTATTACCCTCAGAATCTTCCTATGTAGAACACAGAGTCATAGAATCATAGAATCATAGAATTGTTCAGGTTGGAAAAGACCTTTAAGATCATTGAGTCCAACCTTATCCTAACCCTATTACCCTATTTCTGATTACCTGCTTCTGATGACCCACTGCTAAACCACGTCCCCAAGCACCACATCCAGACAACTTTGAAACACATTCAGGGATGGTGACTCAACCACCTCCCTGGTTCCAGTGCCTAACAACCTTTTCTGTAAAGAAGTTTTTTCTGATATCCAGCCTAAATCTCCCCTGACGCAACTTGAGCCCATTGCCTCTTGTCCTGTCATCAGTCACCAGTGAGAAGAGACCAACCCCAATCTCACTACAACCTCCTTTCAGGTATTTGTAAAGAGTGATAAGGTCTCCCCTCAGTGTCCTCTTCCCCAGACTATTTCTGACAATTCCTTCTCAATGCAATCCACTGAGGCCTGCCTTAAACTGGTTTTTGTCTTCTTTTCTATTCCTATATTAAACCTCATCCTCACTGTTTTGGTTTGAGCAAGGGCTTTGCTGATTTTTTTTCTTCCTTTCAGTGAACTTTTTAGCAGACTGATAATAACCAAGGTCACTTCTGACTGTCTGCAGCCTCCCCCGGCTACGGGGGAGCAGATTAGACTAAAGGCAGGATCAACAAACCAGACTATTCCCTTCTCATAATATTTTCTCTATTTGGCTTTCAGTATAGGCTAATATATCACGGAAGTCAAGCCTCTCGTTTTCCTTTTTCTCTCACTTTTCTTCTTACTGTTGCTTCTATCGCCCTCTCTTCGGATCTCTCTCTTGGTTTGTTTTTTTTTCATTTTCTTCACAGCCAACACCCGAGGACCCCGTCCATGCGCCCGGACACTCCCCCCTTCAGCTGGGAGACTGTGAGAGTGGTTAGGGAAGGAGGGAGGGGATCGGGTGTTGCACATCCCTTTGCAAATATATATTCCCTTGTCACCAATAATTACAATAAATCTGTCTCACTTTTCAACCCAGAGAGCCTCTCTTTATCATTTTTCTCCCTCTTTCCCTACCTTGGGGGAGGAGGGGGGGAGGGGTGAATCGAGAGACTGCCAGCTCGGTGCCAAACTGACACACTCACCTTAGACTGAATTGCTTAATCTTCATCTTAATATGTATTTTTCAGGGGCGATGAGATATGAAATCAGAGTCTCGTACCAAGTTTGCATACATTTCTACCTCTATTATATTCCATTAATAGAAGTTTTGTTAATTCTAAAATTAATGTCTGAACTATAACTTTGTAGAATATTATCCACTGATCTTTCCTAGTGAAGAATCATCTGCTGTGTTCGAGCATCGTTTTCCAATGCCTGCCAACATCTAAGATATGCATTACTGCAAAGTGATACAATCTATTACAGTACTTTCACCTAATTCCAAATTCTTTTTTTTTTGCCTCAGGAGGTACAATTCCACAAACTGGTTTTGTGTCATTTAATGAATTATCATTCTGAGCTGCATATGTCTTTCTGCAGGAGATCTTTTTTCATTAACTTCACACTGTAGAAAGTCCACAATGGCAAAGCTACTGATAGAAACCTTCAGTCTGGAATGCTTTTATGTGTTGTTTTTTGGTTTGTTTTTTTTTTTACTGAGTTTAGGACCGGTAAATTTTGCATCTTTCAATCCATTTTCCTCAAAGTGTCTTGTTTCACATACCAATCATAATCTTATCAAAGCCTCTTTAAATTAATGGAATTGCAAAGTATATTCTTCTGCTTCAGTTCATTCACAAACCCTTCTATATTTTGAACTATTTTGTGTACTTTTTGGTAAGAAACGTCTTTCTCTCAGGTGTTTCATTTCTACAGAGAGAACAGTACCCGTCTAATACAGTTTCAGAGCTGACTTCTTGTGCTTCAACTAATTGAAAACTATGAAAACATCAATTGCTTCAGAACAACATGTTAAAAATAAGGCCAAGTGTAGTCTTTTTGCTTGCACTTGTTGGTGCAAACACAAATCCAACATTGTTGATATGAACAATCTAAGAAACCATGACTGCATAATTTCAACTGATATTTCACAAAAATTCACCTGATTTCACCCAGTATCAGTATGGCTTGTATTTGGCAAAGTTAAAAAGTGATCCAAATTAGGATTTGACTGCAGTAAAAAAAACTGTATTGGCAATTTTTTATATAGCCTGTGTAACTAAGTTTAGAATCTCAGTCTGAAAATAAAAAGCATTGCTTACAGCAAAATGAAGATCAAGATTTGTGAAATAAAACAGCATTTAAAATTTTTTATTTAGAATTTCTTAGCCTAATCTGCACATAGGTGTCCTACTCAGCCCTCAGGAACAGTGTATCTAAGAAAGAGTCCTCATTTGTAACAAGGAAGTTATACTAAATTAATGATATATTTTAATTTTAGCACTCTACATGGAAACAATATAAATTAAATGGGTTTTCCTCTATCCATTTTTACTTTGCACAAATAATATTCTTTGCCTTTCATAACAAGAAAACCTTTTGTATATTTTTCGTTACAGAGGCAAACAGGAAATGTAATATTTATTATTGCAGCAATAATTCAACTTTCCTGTATTTTCTTTACAAATTCTCGGGTGATTTGGGCGTATTTAGTCAGGTCACTGGTTACAATCCATCCCAAGTCAGGTCATCAAGTTGCCTGGCAACCGTGTTTGGGATTGACAAAGGCAAGCTACCTTCCCATTTTTTTTAACCTCCCCTTTAAAATCAATATGACAAGCTTGATATTGGTGACATGAGATTAGCTGAGAAAATGCATGAAATTGCCGGAGAACTGCATTGCTCAAGATACTCAATTTCGAAGGCTAGGTCCGTGCACATCACTCTCTTACAGCTCTGTCATTATGGTTTTCCATACCAGCAGCATTTGTTAAAGCTTTTTTTTTGTTGTTGTTTCATTCAGAACACAGCAAGATCAGCAAGAGAAACATATTATGGTGTGGGATATCTTTAATGCAGTCTTGTTCGTATTCCAGAATGTAAGAAGCTCTGTTTTTTTAATGCAGCAAAATTCAATGGACAGTGTTTGTCCAAGAATCCAAATCCCTTTTTCAGCCATCGAGTTTTCTGCTTTTCCCAACTACTCAGTCACTTTGTTGGAGCCTGCTCAGTGTTTTCATCTAGTGTTCAAGTCTTTCTCCTCCCTTTAAGCTTCCTCAATCTCTCCACTATTTTCCATGAGAACACGCAAGATACCATTAAATTATGGCCAGCCCTCCCCCCACAAATTCTCTCGACAATTTGAAATTATTTCTGTCTGCATTCAAAATCGATATTGCTATTTGGACATGCCAGTGTGCATCGTTTTGGGCACCCGAGTTAGAAATAAATCAGGGTCTAAGCCAAAGTCCTAGCCTTAGTTCCAGTTTATCACAGTGTCAGCCACGTACCTCTAATCAAACAAGTCATGTGGCCCTGACAAGTAAGGGCATCCACTGCTACCTTTCTGTATAATGAGACATGACCTTGAATATCTTTACCCCCAAACCAAGGTGGAGCTATTTTAAATTGGTTTTCCTTCAGGAAAATAGCAGGGAATAATGATGTCCATGAGCTGTACAAGTGTAAGAAACCTGAAGTGTGGCAGGAAGAAATTGCAAAAGTCAGGATTTATTATAAGGATTTCAGGGTTATGGGATACTATAGAAAGGAAAAAGAAGGATAATACAATCTTGATTTTAGCAATGAGTTATGGTATCTAGGCATTTGCTGAATTTCTCTGTGTTTAGCATATAGGCTATTTATGTGTGAACTCTGGACTGCTGACCACCTGCTTGCATGATTGATTACCTTAGTTAACAGACTTTTTTTTTCTACTTTCTGGTCCGACAAATGAAACTTGTAAGATAGACAAACAAAAGACAAGGGCTGAAGAGTGAAGTCCTCATTTTTAATACATCATTACCCAAGTTGGCAGGTAAAGATGGGTGTAGACTCGCTTCTAACGTTTTGTGTGAATAAAAAAACTTTTATGAAGGCTTTTGGCAGTTAGCAAAGAGGCATAAATATAAGCCACATGGGAAGCTATTTAGATTTCAAATCAGTGTTCAGAAATGGTTTTTAAGGATTTGAGAAGCTGAGCTGAACCCAAAGCTTCAATATAGGTATTTTTGATAGAAAAGTATATTTGTTTATGCTCCGGTAGTAGCTGTGCTTATATCTGGCTGTCATATACTTTCACATTTCGCTTACCTTCTGAGAGACACACTGTGTATTTTTCAAACCTCTGACAGAATATAGCTGCCCATGCAGAAAAACTGATTTCTAGGCTAGTTTTCTCTTTGCAAACTGCCTGGAAAAAAGTAACTAACAACTCCCCCTTCCTCCTAAAAACATCCAGGAGGCCCTTTTCAGGTCCTTCTGTCTGGCTTCTGTAACTGGATCTCCCAAGAGAAGGGCTTTTGCTCTCCCAAGAAGACTCCCTTATCTGGATTTTGTTTAACAGAATCCCAATTCTTCTGATAGCATTGATAAGCTTTCAGTAGAGTAGCAAATTAATCATGTAGAGAAGTAGTAAAATAAAGCAAAGACCCCTGGTTAAGGCTGATCTTTATAGTATAACCAAAGCAGGATAGTGTCAGCATTATATTTGGACACTTCTGTTGCAGTATATATATTTTTTGTAATTACAGACAAAAACCTGAAATTAGATTTACAATAATGGACCATTATTATTATTTTATTTGTACAAACAAGAATGAACCATGTTAGAAACCAATTTTTGATGCAGAATTGTTTTGTAAATGTTTTCAAACTCAATAACTCCATAACATACAAACTGTTAATCTCTTGAGCTTAACTGATTTAGTTAGAATTACTCACTCATGTGAAAAGCACAACTAGAGAATATAAAATGCTGGTGAATTTTGAAGACCAGAATTTACCTCTCCCAAGGGAAATAGATCTTGACAGAAGGAAAAAATAAGTTAATAAAATGTTATACCATGCTTGTTCCTTCTTACCACCCTTCTTTTCCTGAATCCATCTACTCACATTTTCATATTGTGAACACATTCATTAGATAAATTCAACACATCACAGAATTTGCTGCAATTTTTAGGTTTATAAAACAAAATTAAATAAAAATCAAATCCTCCTCTTTAGAAAAACTAAGTAACAAAAGAAATAATAAGTATATAAAGTTGCAATTAGAAAAGGGAGAACGCTGACAAATGAAAAAAAGTCTCATGCAGTTGGATATATAATGATTGGTGACTGAGATCGAAACCTTTTATCAAAGCGATGGTGAAAACAATATGAGTTATAATCACAGCTTTTCCTTTGATCTTTAATCCAAGTGAAAGATTTCTTGAAAATCTCATAATAACCACTGGAAGTGAAGACTTTCAGTTTCTACTAAGTGCAGAAATACAGGGGTTTTTTTAGCTTATGCCTAAACGACAAGGGGGGAAAAGGATGACCCATACTAGCAGTAAAATAACAATCAGTTCCTTATGATGTAGCCAGTGAGCTACATACTGAACTCCTGTTTATACAGGACATATTACCCTTTAAACATAATATTCAAGCCTCACATGGTAAACAGAAGTTTTATCAGCTTTCCATCTAATTCTGCCTTGTGTTATTAATTCAAAATGCAGAGATATCAATGGCATTTCATGGTAAATTAATTGGTATAGATAAAATCTTCTATAAATATTCATTACACCTCATTATTGTAAATTAATGAGTAAGATTTTGAAATTAAGGGTAGCTACATTTGGAGATACGTATCACTTCTACACAGGAGATATAAGAACTGAATTACTCTCTACAATAAAGTTCTAGTTTACTCCAATGGTGGCCTTGAAATTCTGACAGTATATTGTAAATGGGGTAATCTGATTGACTGAAAAGCAAAGAAAGAAATGTTGCTTGGTTTAGGTATGACAAACAGCTGTCTAGAACATTAATTTGTAATAGATAGACCATTTCTTATATTCCTGTGTCTTATAATCAAAATATTTCACTGTAGTGGCTGCATCTCTACCATTTGCAGGAGTGGCTCAGATGGCATGATACTTTTTCACATTAGTCAGCTTTGAGAGAGTAATTTAGCTCAGTTCTGGACCAGCTCAGTTAGTACTCTTTGAGGGAAGCCACAAGTTACCAGGTTTTTGAAAGTAGACATTTCACTGTCTTGTCTGTGAGATGCAGGATCTTGTGTCTCATCTAGCACCCTCCACCTAAACCTCTGCATTTGCAGTGATGTTAAGTGACTTGTTCTGATAATCTCTGACACCATGAAAGAATTTGGAGATTATCAGAATTCAAAATGAATGTTGGTGGCCTGCAAGGACATAGTGGTGTCTTTGCAGGACTGCCCAGCACTGAGATGTCTAGAGGGGTACAGGACAAATTCTATGTGGATGCCAATGTCTGCACAGGTGCTTAAGAGAGGGCCATTTTAGTGACAATGGAGAACTCCTCTCAGAGGTACTCATTGGTAGAAGCAGGAACAATGGATTCAAGCTGCAAGAAATGAAATTAAAATGAAATGTAAGGGGAAGAAAACATCACAAGTGTTGAGTGAAGCACTAGAACAGGTTGCTGAGAGAGGCTGTGGAATCTCTGCCCTCAAAGATATTAACAACTCAGGTGAACAAGTCCTGAGCAACTTCACTCAAACTGGCCTTGTTTGAAGCAAGATGTGGAGACAGATGACATCCAGATGTCTCTTACAACCTGAATTATTCCATGACTCTGTGGCAGCTTGACTTTGTAAATCAATGGAGGGTGCAGCCCTCCAAAAGTGAGCTGTCAGGAGTTGAAGTTTTTGATTGAAAACTTCTTTCCTTTTTAGCTTGAACAAAAAATACAATTGTGTATATGGGGAGAAAGGATTTCTAATTCAGTTAGAAATGCTGTTATCAATAGGGCATTCTGAAAGAAATAATATTGTACAGTTATCTCCTAAAAACCACTTTTATAAAGGAATCATAATGCAGACTCCACCATAATGCAGAATAGGTATTTGGACCCTCAATAACAGTTGTACCACACTCCCTAACTACAGGATCACTGGATGACCCCAAGTCCAGGCAAGAGAAAGTCCAACATTTTGGAGTATTATTAACACTGAAGTCAATAATGTGCAGAATGCTTCAGTTTCAGGGAACTCAGCAATTAGTGTCACAATGTTCGGTGTTCCTTTGTGGACTTCTGGAAGATCCAAAATTGTTCTCCTCACTTCAGAGCTTTCCATGGCCTAGCTTTTGTCTGTTTAACTGGTTTTGCCTTCCTCTCTGCCTGGTTCTGTCACTCAATTGACAGATTTCTTAACCTCCTCATTCCGTATCACTGCTTTTGGGTGGACAATTCTGTTGTCTGCAACTTCTGCCATCTGGGGAGAAAAAACTCCACTTTTCTCCATTTTATAGACCCTCAACATACATTGCTTTCAAAGCTCAGACACAAAGATTTCTCTTGATGGTTTGCTTAATACTATGTTTCTTTCCTTTATTTCCTGTTTTTCTATTTCCTGTTTTCCGTTTTCCTGTTTCCTCTCAGTTTTCAATTTAAGTCCAAAGCATTCTCACAACTAAAGTCTAAAAAATATAAATAAAACTCCCTTTCCCTCAAATGAGTAAAATAAATTTCTTGTATTGCAAGGACTCATATACAAAATAAAATTGATATAGAGCAAATACTTTCACTCATTTATTTGAGATATACATAAGTAAAGTTTGACATATGTTCTAGGAATGTGGTTTACCTTTGCCAAGCAGTAAGAAAGATGAAGGCTTTAAAAAATGAGCTTCATTTGAAAGTGTCCATTTAAACCCTGGTAAGCAAATTCTGTGACCTCTGTTGATATTATTTTCACCTGATTAATGAAAGAAAAAAAAAAGACTGAAATATTTTGCTCAGATTAATGTCAGCACAAGAGGTACATTCATTCCAGCCTCTGTTGTCAGTGGATACACAGTCAAACCTTTGTTAGACAGTACCCATCCTCCCATCCTAAGGGTGATACAAATCACATCTTTCTCAGGAGAAAAAAAATCTACTCTTTCAAAAAGAAAATTCTAATATATTTTGGAGGGCTTTTTTATTTTTTTATGGATACTCCTGGCCAAGAAAGAAATATAACTTAGGACACAGAACAGTTTTAGTGTGTAAACTTGTGATGCCATACAATATGTCTTAATATTACAAGTTTAATACTAACTGCACCCCAGTAATTTAATAACTCTGTGGAAAGACTTCTGGGTTATAGAGGATATTTATCTTGTGATTTCTTTGTGGCAAATCAGAAATTACAGCAGTGCTCAAAGGAATAGAAATCTTAGATACTCATGACCTTCACTGAAACCCCTTTCGTCACTTGTCAGTTCTTTAAGGGGCAATTTAATTGTAGCTCTTTGGCGGTGACAAGGTAAGTGCTGGCATTTTGGCACTGTCATTCATTAACCTCATGCAATGTCAGCAGCAGTGCCTCAGACATGTCACCATTTCCCCAGTGATGGCAAGCTGACTTTTAGGACATATGTTATTTCAGAGATGCCTACTAGATAAGTCTGCATGCTTCACATTCTTTATGTAGTGGGCATCATTTGTGCATTGTTTATGGAGTTAAATAGTTTCGAGAGTAAAACCAACTTGTCTAAATCCAGAAGAAAATCTAGGATGTGCCATTAACAGAAAACTACCTAATCCTTTATGTTGCTCAGAAATTAAAAATCAAAACAAAACACCCAACAAAACAAGAGACAAATAAAAAAAAACCAAAAAAGCTTAATTAAAAACCGTTAGGAAAAAAAATCTATTGTCATAATACTGGAAGGTTTATTAAGGTTCTTTCATACAAAATTTTTGAAAGTGTAATTCAATAAATAAAATGCCAAAATGAAAACCACAAAATATATATCATAATCAAAATTAGTATTATTTGTTTATTTTACATTTCTAATTACTACATGTTTATAAGAACCAAACTATTACTAATAAATAGATTGAGAAGAATTGGTGCTGAGAACTATTTGCTGATAAGAACAATAATTGTGAATGACATGAAAAATGTTATATATTTGATTGCACCTTGTATTTACTCCTCCTTTATTTGGGTCTCGGAGTGACTGGGGGTTCTCTTCAGTACTGCAATATAAATGCTAGTAATAACAACAACAACAACAGCAATAATAATAATAATAAATGAGCTTGATTCTCAGTTTGCAAAATGTACAGCAGGAGAACTAAAGATCACTCAAAAATAAATTAGCTATTATGCTGATTTTATGCATGTCTCAAGATGCACACATTTGAAACTAGATTTGAAATCCCAGAGGTGTAAGTCTTTTGGGTCTATCTATTCTTTAACTTAATTTAAAATCTGAATGCAAGTTGAAGCTAGACCGCAAAACATTCCCATATTTCCATGCTATACAAAAGCCTATTCTGACTAGCCTAGATCTTGAACCAGCACCCAGGTATTCCTAACACCTGAAATCAGATAGGTGAGAAGAGTAATTTCTGAAGTTCATTGCCTTGTCAGAAAAGTTTTAAAATATCCTTTTATTTAACAAAAATGAAAGGATATATTCTGTCACTAAAAAAACCTCCCAAAGCACCAGATAAAAAGGAGCAATATAGACACAAAAAAAAGTGGTGGCAAGAAAAAGTGATGGAATCAGATTTACTCAGGTTGTCTGAGATGAACGTTGAAAGAATTTCTACCAAAACCAACATCTAAAACCTATGAATGCATGAATATTTAAACAAATTTTACTATTTTTTCCCCTTAAATAGTTTCTATTTTAGGTTACTTAAAATGTATTATTTATTAATATGTGTGTGAGAACACTGATAAAAAAGTACAGCAAAAAAGATAGGGATAGGGACTAGATAAAAAAAAGTGAACTTAAGAAAAAAATGTAAATTACTGACATGACTCTCTGCAAAGGCTAAAGGAGATTTTTACAAGAATATTAAACTTCTCGTTGCAGCAGGGACCACCTAATGAAATAATGTGTATTTCAAATGCAGAGATATCATAGTTCAAAAAAACCCCATACAGTTCTGGTATTGAGGTCAAATTGCAAGGAATATCATTCACCTAGATAATGATTATTATTGTGCAGTTCAGAAAATGAAAATTCTATCTTAGAAAATTTGTGTTACTTTTATATCTAGCACATATTTCAGACAAAATAGCAAACTTCAGGCAAAAAGAAAAGAAAAGGAAATTTCATAAAATATAAAAACACTTTCCTAGGATAAGATTTAAATATTTTATTTTGCTGAATTACAAATGCTTCTGACTGACATTAGCTTTGATATCTTTTTAAATTGTAGCTAAGATTAAAAATCTGTAATAACAAAAATGTCAAAATGACACCCTTAATTTTGAAAATAGTTTCCATTTATTTTTAATAAATATTGATCATATCAATGTGATTTTATGACAAAATATTATTTATTCAAAACAGCGGTTTGCAGATAAAATAACATTTCAATTACTTCTTTCTAGCATCTCTACTACTGACTTTAATAGCAACTGCGTAGGTGAAAGCAAGGGCACTGCTGAGTGGTGTGTAAGCAGAATGACTGAAACTCCAAGCAGGTGAAGTGAAATTAATTGCAGCAGAGTGCTGAGGGCCGAAACCAGACATTTCAGTGCACCATTACAGTGTACCTCTGAAGAAACAACAATAATTTCCAAACATTTTTCTAGATTGTCACGGTTTGACAATAAACCAATGACAACAATGCTCTCAAAACCATCCCCCTCCCACCCAGGTAAGGAAAGGAGAAAAAAATAGGAAAGAGACTTTCTGGTTTGAAAACTGAACTAGACAGCTTTAATTAAATAATAATGATAAAATAAATATGTACAATTATATACAAATGTGTTCAGGAATGTGAAAAACCCCTATTGTCTCCCCCCACCCCAGCAACTCCCTCAGCACTCGTCTTAGCTGTGAACAGTCCTGAAATATCCCGGAGCACTGCCGGAGAGAGCAGCAGAGCAGACAGGAGCTGAGGGGAGAGTGATGAAGGTCAGGAATGCATGGGCCTGGGGGTCGACGCTGATGGGTAGATGAATCCTCCCTGGATGTCAGCCATGGAGAGAAGAGAAGGGAAAAAGAAGCAGGAAGGAAGTTGTCTTCTGTGATCCCTGACTTTATACCAAGCTTACATAGATAAGCCCTCCCCCTATGGGAGGGCTGCAAATACAACTCTTCTGCTCCTTTACTATCCTAAGCAGAGCAAGGCATCCTTGATGCCTTGGCAGTAATATAAATATTCCAGTGTTATCAGTCCACTAGCTGGAAAATTTCTGCTAGTTAAAAGAGAGGTCACTGAAGAAAAAAAATCAGTAGAAGGAAAATTTGATTCATCCTGGCTCAAACCAGACATAGACACAATGGTATACATTATATAAACAAGGTTCTTCAAGTAGAATGCTATCCATGCTAAAGAAATGTTAAATCTTTAGAAAACATTAGAAGACAGTAGGAAAGCAACAAAGATGTAGAGGGGACTTTTCCAGTCAAAGAAGTGGTGAGAGATGTAAATAGAAAAATTAAAAGAACCTCACATTCAATTAGAGTGAGGACTCAGTCCCATGAAAGCATTTCCATACTGATACAGCTAGTCAGTTTAAGAGTCCTCTTTTCCAAGAGCAGCACTGAACTACAGAGCTGCAGCTCAGACCCACAAAGAGAACAGCATTTTGTCAGAAGGCCCCACTGCACATTCATTCCAATCAGCCTAATTGATTCAACAGTATTTGCTATAGCAGTTTAAGAGAATTTAGATCCTCTATGGGTTTTATTCCCCCTTCCCCTCAGGGCTGGCCATACAGATGAGTGATTTCCTTTCATCATACATAAAGAGTTGGAGACACAACATTAATTGCTGCCCTGACAGTTTCCAATTTGATGACCAAAAATTGAACCAAAGCAAAAACAAGTGCAGGAAGGATGGTATTGAAAGATTATGATGAAACTCTGAGCGTTTTTTTCTCCCCACTGTTTCTGACACCTTTACAGAGCTAGACTCCTTCTCACATATTAACTGTACCATTACAGAATTAGAATATTTTCTACTGATAAATTAAAAGCATTTCTTTCACTGCACAAACAACTAAAACCAAATTCTCAGTGAAAGGAGCATGTTATAAATATCCTTGTAAGACATTAATAGGTAAAGCTGATTGTCCGCTGCCTTTGTTTCTTTTTTGCTAAGTAAAATGTCCCATTCTGCTCTACCTTATATATGTATTGGTCCTTACTTCCATGCTATCTCACTTAAGGGGCTTCTCAGATGATTAATCATCAAGAAACAAAGACTCAGATGGCTTTTATCAAGTCCTTTCCTCCCTTGAATGGCAAAAATTTAATAATACTGGCCCTGGAGAACTAAGCAGGTCAATGTGAGGGCAGAACTGAGTCATTATCTTTACTTTATACATGTTAAACCAAAAAGGTGAGAGAAGCTAAATGAGATGGTGTTCCACCTGAGAGAGCTAGCAGTGTAGGAAAACAACAGACAAAAAGCCTTGCTACATTGCTTCTTCCCAAACAAAAGTACCAGTCTCGCTTTGTTTCCTTTCTGGAAAGCTAAATTTTTCTTGAAAAAGTTAGCAAATATCGATTAGCTATCCAGGCACATCCACAATAAAATAGAGTCTCGGGGGAGACCTTTGCTTTCTACAGCTACCTAAAAGGAGGTTGTAGTGAGGTGGCTGTCATTCTCTTCTCCCAAGTAACAAGCAGTAGGACAAGAGGAAATGGCCTCAAGTTGTGTCAGTGGAAGTTTAGATCAGATATTAGGAAAAGTTCCATCACTAAAAGGGTTATCAAGTTTTGCAACAGGCTGCCCAAGGAAATTTTTGAGTCACCAGCCCTGGAAGCATTTTAAAAACATGTAGATGTGGTGCTTAGGGACATAGCTGGTGGTGGAGTTGGTAGTATTAAGTTTGTGGTTGGACTTGATGATCTTCAGGATCTTTTCCAACCTAAATAATTCTATGATTCTATGATTTCAACAGAACTAGGTTCAAAGAAATTAAAACACTTGGTGACAGTCAGACAAGTGGGGGAATTTTTCTCCTGACTCAAGTGTTTGATTGCTTAAGTTTAGGTTGCCCAGAAATAGAAGTCTATAGCCATATGGAATCTCTGAAGGTATCTGCATGGGGCTGACAGATGTAACACAAGACCTGCATGAGACTTGCACCTTCTGGAGCTGCTCCTGAAAAGCCAAATGGAATGTCACATGTTATCTCAAAAGGTACAAGGCAATGTAGCATAGGTAAGTAACCTATGTCCTTGAACCTCGTTGTTCATTACATGGTTTTCTATATGATCTAGATACTGAAGCATCAGTTGTAGACTATGGAATTGCAGTCAATGTAGTCAATGGAGAAGAAAGGAGAATTCAGCTCACCCTAAAATAGTGGGTCCTCTGAATTGCTCTCTGGGCTTCAGTGACTACAATGATCAGATCTTTAGGGGTACTTGGAGAGCTCTGAATATATTCTAAACTATTCTTAGGTGTCTTTTAAATATTCTATTCAGACTTCTTCCCAGGAAAAAGGTTATCCTTTCATCCTATAATACCAGGCCTCATTTTTCACCCACTGAGCAATAAACTGATTATTTGAGGATATCATAAATACACCAAATATAACAAGACACAGACTCTTCCTTTCACAGGAAGTAACAAAATACATTAATTTTGGTTTTGATTACAAAGTTACTTCATCATAGAACAAGCCAGTTACTGTCACTGCTGTATCCAAAGCCTGGAAGGACAGGGTAATATTTACCTTTCTAACATCTCATTTTTATAGGATTACTTTCAACTAGGCTAGGAGAACAAGTAATTCAAAATTTCTACTGCAAAAGAAAGAGCTGAGAGTGGAAAATCCCCAAAGGCTGAACAAAAGAATGATAGTGCATATAATTTTGAGACACTCAAAGAGCAGGTCAGTAAGCTTTAAATGGGAGACAGGAAGCTCAATGTATGTTTTCATAGCAAAATAATCTCTTTTAAATGCAGGACCAGCCAAAATCATAGAAAAGTAATCTGCAGCAAAGGGAGGGAGTGAAAGAACATGATTCACCAGAAAGAAAAACATTTATAGGAAAGAAGAGTCAGTTAATCTTGAAAGGATGCTGTCTTTGGCCAAAATTCCTGTGAGTGCTGAGAGGAAACCACGATAAAGACGTGTCTGCAAGTGTGCTCATTATTTTCTATGGGTCTGTGTATTTCCCATGCTTAAAAGGTACAAAAATCTCTCAAAGAATACACATTAGTCTTACATGTCATCTTAACCCACTTAGCAATTAAGCAGTAAAATTGAGAATCTAGAGCTCGGTCTGTGCCAGTAGCTCTTCAAGGCTGAGGCTTGTTCTCTGGTCGCAAAGCCACCTGGCACAGCACAGCTCACTTCCATACAGATAAGCTCTTCTCAGCCCCAAAGCAGAGTGGTCCCTGACACATTTTGTTCCAAAGCAGCACAAGGTGGCCACGACCAGAACTGTAGTACTGATTCAGCACAACTTGCTGGGCTTGGCACTGCTTTGCTCATGCCCCCCAGCATGACTAGATGACCAGTGCTTGCTTAACTTAGCAGCAAATGCTAAATCTTGGGTGTAGGTGGGCGAAGCAAAGATTGGTCTGGCATGCAGCGGAGCCCAAAAACCCCAGTTGCATGTCCCAGCGTAGGGCAAGGACACTCAATCTGGGCTCCTGCTTCCTGCAAGAAACCTTCCAGGGCTCACATTCAGAGGATCTTCCTGTTCACATTAATTTACTGTGCCCATTTCTGATTTTCTCTTTGACTTCCCTCCTTCTTTTTTTTTTTATTTTATCTGACATTAAAAAAAAACCCCAAATCTAATAATAGCATCTTGAACACCTAATTTCTTCTTCCTGATATCTTCTTCCTAATTTCCTCTTATTTTCTAATTCACAGTTGAACTTAAACATGAGTTCAACTGTTTGATATATCCAAACAGACATGAAGACACTTTCAGGAATCTCTAATGCACTTTCATTGTTTTATCACTGGTCATTCTTTCTCATAGTAATAAAAATCTGCACTCAATGTACAAAAGTATTGCACAGGACAAATAAATTAAATTTAAATGTCAATGACTGTTTGTCCCCAGATTTACAAAATTGGTTGAGAACCCATATTTCTGAGTATTTTCGGGCATCAATGTACTTTCATAAGTTTTATGAACCTGTAGTCCTCCCCAGTTTACCTGCAGTGAGTTTATTAACGCAGATTATCCAGGTCATGGTGTGCAGCGTGACCTAAGGCCCCAAAGTATTTTTACTTAAAACTCAATATCACATAAGCAAAGCTATACTGCTGTGAGAGTTGTGCTGTTCTCTAGTCCAGGAGCCTACTTGATTCAAGCTACTTTTACACAAAGCTCTATGATTCCAGAATAAGGAGGGCAAGCAAGCACAGAGCAATATCATTGCTGACTACACTAAGGTCAGAACAAATTAGAAGTATGAATTCTACTTGCACCAAGTTACTCGTAAGTAGCTCTGAGTTAGTGTTTTTAAAATATCCTTTTCTGGTGGTGGACTAGACATGGTTCCATGGATGATAAGGCAGACATCTCAGATCCAGTTCTAAACTGAAGTTAGTGGCTACACCTGTACTAGTAAGTTTTACAGTGCCAGGGCACAAGCCTGGTCAAAAGAACTGTCATCTACTCTATGAAATTGTTAGATTTGTTCTCTAGAGCAATTTGACCTTAGTAAATTAGACAGTCCCAGACAATACTAAGGCATGATCATGAACCACCCCAAACAGGCAATTTAGATGCCAACTTGTTCAGGAGATCTGCACAGTATAAACGTACCAAGAAAATATCAGCTAGCTTCTGGGCAAGAGCACTGGACCTAACACTGTTTTGTTTAGTAGTATATACTTAGTAAATCTAGATGAACCCAGGTTAATTCTGTCTGGGGCTATCTCATGCAGTCATTGCAGTGTCTCCCTAACAATAGAATCATAGAAAGGTTAAGGTTGGAAGGGACCTTAAAGATCACCAGGTGCCAACCTCCCTGCTATGAGCAGGGACACCTCACACTAGACCAGGCTGCAAAAGGCCTCATCCAACCTGGCCTTGAACACCTCCAGGGAGGGGGCATCAAGAACCTCCTGGGGCAACTTATTGCAGTGCCTTAAGTTCCGGTTTCTGCAAGGGTTTTTAGTTTAGGATCAGGATGAGATGCTGGAGAACCCTTCCTCATGAACTTATACCCTACTGTGCTGAATCCAGCAAGGAGCCTTTGCAGAACTGCTGTACTGAGGAGTGCAGTACAAAGAACCTTGGGGGCCCTGTTGGAGACAGCAGATGCAGCAGATGTATTCCATGCAGACTGGAGCTGAAGAGGTACTACTACATACAGCCAGACTAACACTGGCTGGAGTTTTTCTGTTATTTTCTCCAACAAATACTTATTATATTTTCTCCTCCTCAGATCTTCTTTTCAGGAATTAATTACATATGGTTTTATATCAAATGAAAATCTGGAGTAACACATACCAGATCCCAATCCAAGAGGTAGCTAAGCACCTCTATTCCAACAGGTAGATAAAATCATTGTGCTGCTAACTTCTTGTCACAATAGATTAGGTCTTTGCTGCAAACAGAGCTCAGTGACCTTGGACTGTCCTATGTAAAACTTCAACACATACCCTGACTGCTCATCCCAAACAATACAGTACTTGACTTTTTCTTTGCCATACCAGTAAGCTGAATTTTTTAGTTAATAGATGTGAGATCTTACCTGTTCACTAAGCTACAGAACATTTCATTCTAAAAAAGCTACAGGAACTGCAGGTATCAGCCTTATTTTTATTGCCGTTTACCTATGCACCATGTGTAAATGGGAAATCCTGCTATTGCCCAATTGGTTGGCAGTTTTTCCTTGGACTTCATTGAGGGGGATGTCTCACTTTTGGAGAAGAGTGCAGTGGGAGTTCTGAGCAAATGCTGTGCACAGTTAAAAACATCAACAAGAGGGAGAAGGCAATAAAAAGGCAGTATGAGTAAATTAACTTTTGTAAGATAACACAAAAAGAGAACCTACAAGTTCAAACCCTCAGCTTTCTACTATTTCTAAAGCAAACCCTGGGTGTATAACAATCTTGGAGTAACTGGTGCTTGAGACATCCTAGCTGTCTTTGGTAACATGAACCCTGTGAGCAAATAAAGAATCAGAAACAAAGATAGACATAAATGCTTTAATACAATTTCAAACACCACATTAAAAATATATACTTTTTTCCTTCAACACTTTCTGTTTATTTCCTTCTTATTTATTCATTGTGTTAGAATAATAAAGAATGTTATTCTTTTCATTTAGATAAAAATGTATTATAATTTGCTGTCCCTGTATAGCTTCCATATGCACATGGAATAATGTGTTTAGAAACCAAAGGAAATAGATCTTTTAAAAATAATCTGTAATCCTGTAATATTCCCTATGGTGTTTTGATTCAAACTCAATTCTTCCTGATCCCTCTCATTATTCACTGTTGAACTTTTTAATGCCAGAGTTGCACGCCAACTGGCAGGAAGCACACAGGGAAAGTATTATTTCCCTGCAACATGAAGTTGGATATCTTGCTTTCGCTGTTCTCTTTCACACCCAAGAAAAATCTTGAGCTCTGTCACAATGGCCTACATTGATGAAAATACCAGAAAAGATACAAAAAGACAGCAAATGAGAGGCTTCTAGTAAGGTGTTCTAGGAAAATCAAGGTAATACTTTTCAGCCTTTTGAAATCTTTGCATTATCTCCTCTTTTGTACTGTTAGAGACATTTTTTAAGAAGACAGAGTGGAATCTCAGGTCTATTGAAATAGATGTTGAAATTCTAAGTAGAGTTGCCAGGGGCAATGCTTCTTGCTTACTGCTTTTGTATCCAACCTTGTAAATTACCTTTTTGCTAACCAAGACCACTGTCTTCAGCAGGAGCAGCTTTCTAAAGCTCCCCACTGAAAGCAGCATTCCTTTATGGAGAGAAGAGAAAAAGTATATGCGTACTTGAAAGCCTCACACCAATGTTAGATAAAACCTGCTTTTGATTAAATAAATAAATAACAGCTGCTGACATGTTAGAACAGACATGACGAACTGCAAGCTGAAAAACCTGTATATATTTGGTGATCAACAGGCATATGTAAGCATTACTCTATCAGTTGTTCTGAAAATAAGGGTCAAATTCAGCTGTACAACCAGAAGTGGGAATTATCAGCAGAAGCCTAAAAAACACTGCTATGTATGTTAAGCCTGATTTGTATTTTAAATACGGTTTTGCATGCTAACCAGACTCCTTCTTCTTGCTTTATAATTTCTTTTCACCAGTTCCTTAGTTTTAAGCTTCTATTTGATTCACCCAGTTCTTTTCTCTCCAGGTAACTGAAAGTCAATACCTTCACAGAAGCCTCCTCTTCTACCGTCCATCCAACATTAATTATAATTTTTTTCCTCTTTTTTACACTAAAAAAACCCACAATTATAATAATCTTGCCTTGCTTGAATTATATCTCAGAGTTTTTGCGTGTATGTGAGAGGAGGCATGTCTTTTTTTCTCTTTTCCTCTGAGTGTATTAGAACATAAAGATGAGTGGTACTGGCATATTCATCTGGTTCTATCAAGTTACAGTCCCTGGTACAAGTCTTCTGTTGTCTATAGGATACCGACATATGTTATAATTATTGTTCCATCACTGCCCTCAAGAGTGAACATCTGCTCCTACCCTATCATCATGGTTTTAATCTTCTTGTAGCTCCTGTTTCCTTGAAGAGCAATCCAAATGAGACAGACCCTATCTTTTACTTTTCTCCAGTTTTTGAACAGCTTCCAGGCTTTCACCAGAGCGAAGTGAATACCTCGAGCTCCCACCAGTTTTCATTTAAATAAAAAACTGAATTCCCTTTAGTTGTGCTTGTGCCTGTGAGCAGATGGAGTGAGGTGGGAATCCAGCTTGCTCTCAGGCATAAACACAGTAACAGCAAATTGAATTCGATATTTGAGAAGTGGGGGTCGCAGTGCTCAGAGAGCAGCTACAGCCACTGTGCAAACTGCATCAAGGGTGGGAGCTGCAGGATCTGCATCATGCACAAAGTGTCCTCCCACTGGCTCACAGGCATTGTGCTCTCTCCAAGCCTTTCCCAACTGTGATGGAGAGCCCTCATTTGCCCATTTCACTCTGACTCACCTCTGTAGTTTACACACTTTTAAAAAATTTTTGCCTGTAGCTTCTGTCCAGGATAAATTTTACCCTTTGAAAGCTCCAAAGGCAGGAACAAAAATAAAATATTCCCACAGCAGATCTCAATTCAGTGGTTCAGAGTATTCACAGTTAGATGAAGTAATGCTTATGCATTGGTTTATTGTTGGATTTTGTGATTCTATTGCCAATAAACTTCTGTGATGAAAATGCAAAACCAAACTTGCACAGCTACCTTGTCAGTGCTAAGGACCCTTTGACCCTCCAGTATTTATCCTCACCCAATGGACACAGAAGGCACTGTACCTTTGACACAAAAACCCCATAGTCTTTAATACAATGAGTTACAATTTCAAGGAATATAAAACTGAACTGAATGTGAAAACTGCATCACTACCAAGCCCTTACATTTGACAAAAAATTTCTATTATTTGAATAAACCATAGCTTGGATGAAAACACCCTGGCATATTGTGGTGCATGAAAATCACATCTGAATCCCCCTTCCTGCTTTCTGGTCTGGCTCTCCAGAACTTAAAGCTAGACCAACCAGTGTTGTCAAATGACATTTACTCCTTTTGCTACTATTCACCAGCCCTATCTCCACTGTTTTGAGATATGGTTTTGGAAGCAGTCCACACAAGCATCCTATACAAATTTCTGCATTGTAACTTTAAATTGTTCTTTCATAATGAACCTCACACATCAGTGACAAAATGAAGCATCAGTCACAATATCAATAGCATATATTAATCTTTCTGCTTATTTGAGGGTGACAGCTGTCTGTGCTTGGCAGGCCTTGCCCCCACTTAAATTCTTTTGTCCCTGAGTCACCTATTCAAGATAACAGAGAAAACAAAAGATCCCTCAAAAAATCCGAAATCTCTCTTCAACCAGGGCAAACTGTTCTGGCAAACCTGCCAAATATTGGTAAGGTCAAGCTTACCTTACAATGCTACATTATGTTTCACTGTCCTTGGAAATACTGTTTGTCTCTTGCTTTACAATAAATATTTTTCTATATATTCAACAATAGAAGAAAAAATCCCTTTGAATGTTTTATATGTAAATTTTTTGTTTTGTTTTTTTTCTGATGGTAAAGACTGACTCAAAGGTGTTTGCAATTTTAAGAAATAACTGTTGTTTTCTCAATTTCTGCTGCATTTGAACCTCAGTTATACACAACAATGTTTACAGGAATGTTCTCACCACCTTAATATAAAATGACCTGAAAAAATCATTTTGAACAAAACTAAAAACCTCATTTTAACCTGTTTTTAGGAAAAAAAGGAGCATGTGATTATACCTCTCCAAGTCAATCTCTTAGTTTGTCCCTTGCTTCAAATCTCTTGCCTAATTTCAACAACCTAATAGAAAAGTAGAAAGCTCAAAAGTATGAAATTCTTACTTAGTTCCTAAAAGCAGATGCCATATAGAGGAAAGACATCCAGATTAGAGTGGTCATGGAGAAAAAGGTCATGAGGTCAGAGACCAAATCAACACAGCATAGTGCCTGAAGTTCTGCTGCATGTTGAATTAATTTGTTTTTCAGAAGAACCCAAAAGAGTAAAATGCAGTGCATTTTATAGGACTTTGATACAGTAGATGTCATCATGCTTGTAACACACCCAGCACTAAATGCAGGAGGCATTGAGGAATTAGGAGTATGGTTAAGTAGCACAAGATTGCTCTCGGGGGCAATCTCCAAAATGTGTCTGCTTCAACCTTCCTCAGCTCTCCATCAGAGAAAATTACTATAATCAAAAACGGTGTCTGCCTTAGAGAAGTCATGTCAGCCCTTCCCCATTGGGCTCCATCAATGCTGACTCTAAATGTACATCAAAATACGTCTGAAATGGGACTCCTCATGTCATACCTTTGTTGCCTGCAAATGGTTTTTAACTGGTGAAGTTATGAGTACTTGTAGACCCCAGTTTTGATAGTCAGGTCTGGTCACACTGAACTAACATAGTTATGATACATGTATAGTACAGGATGTTACTTTATGTGACATCAAAGTAGGCAGAGGCATGAGTTGTACAACCTGACACAACATGGCACCATCATGAATTCCTAAGAAGAGTGAACATTTTCAAAGAGGCGTATAGAAATGAACATACTTATGAAGAGAAAGGTTTACAAATCCTCGAGAACAGTCATAGAACACAAGTAGTCAGAAGACAGGTTGCTGAATAGCAAATTTAAAGGTTTTTAAATTAAGAGTAAATTCATTGCTTAAATATAGAAGAACACATTTCAAGTAACCCCTGTGTGACCTCTGTATTTGCCCTCTCATTACATCCTTGCTGCATTGGTTTGCAAACTAAGGATATATTTGCTTTTCCTTAAGAAAACAAAACCAAACAACTGAAACAAAGAATCATTTGCAGCATACGTAGCTGGCTAGACTACCATAAAGGAGTTATAATGTATAAAGCATTTGTTGATAAGCTAAGTTGCTGGATTCCTCTTCCCCTCCCCAAGAACAGGAGTCAAGAACATTCAGAGAAGGGCAAAAGCATCTCAGTAATTCCTTGCAGAAATTTCATGTTCCCTAGTCCTCAGGCTGCCTTCCTTTTAAAGAAAAATCTGTTTATAATCGTAAACCAAATGGTTTAAAAATGCCAGTGTATGACAAAATCCTGCCCTCATTAATACTGAAATAGGAAAATGCTGCTGGAAACCTTATATTTATGAATTTACAGCAGTTGCATACCAATTTTACTCCAACATGAGTTCTCCCAGTGGAACAGAAATACTGTAAGTGATTCAGGAAATTTTTTTGAAATATATTGATTGCATGCCCTTTTAATATATCAAAAGTTTTCATTTTGAATCAGAGGGGAAAACATACTAATAAAAAGTCAAATAAAGCCATATTCAACATGCTCTGAAAAGTCTTTGATCTTGGTCTATTTAAAACATTGTATTTTGATGGGCTAGTTTCTTGCTGTATTTCTACTTGGTTATTTTACAAATTGCTAAAAATTAAATATTTTCAAATATTGGAAATAAACTTTTATTAAAATCTTAAAAAAAGGAAATTATACAGGAAATGTAAAAGGTTCTCTGCTTTAAGATTAATCACCAAGCCTTTAAATAGACTTACTGCATGAAGTGTTATCTGAGTGCTGAATCAACGACCAGGTTTCACAGTACATATGTACATGTGCCTGGAAAATTATGGACAAGAGCCACAGGAGCACACAGCACAGGGGATGTTGTCACCAGTGATACCTACTGAAAGATGACAGGATATTGCCCCACTAAAATTTTTGAGGAAAAACTACCCCTATCAGCTGTGATGGCCTCCTTGAAATTGCATGAAACGGATCAACCTTGATGACTTCCCATGTAGGGTTGTGAATTAAGCAAAACCAAACAAATAACATCCAAAAAGAACAACAAAAATGTTGCTCATTAAGCATGTTCTGGCATATAAAGGAAAACATTCTTTTCTTCTTTCCTGAATAGAAACACATTAATCAGTTTAAATTGACATATATAAGGGATTAGTAAAAGCTTACGAAAATCAAGAGACTTTCTAAGTAATATAAAGAAAATAGTTCAGGCCCAAAATCTTATTTTTATAGAATAGTTTAAAAACAACAATAAAGGGAAGAGGGATTGGATATAGTGACATGTTATCAACAGTTTCTGGAGGAAAAAAAATGAAATAGCCGGCGTCAATGAGATTATAGTTGAAAAATTAAAAAAGGAGAAAAAAAAAAACTGGAAAAAAATAAAGAAAAGAAGATTTGTCAATTCACTTCCTGTCCGTCGTTTTTTTCACAGTTCACATTGGCAAAATACTTTATTCAAGAAAATAAAATTATTCACAGTACACTGAAGCCATTTCCTGTTGAATGCTGTGGAAATAATTTTTTTACATAAACAAGCTGGATTGCTCTTTGATGCTACCTAAATTATAAACTGCTGAAGTTTTACTTGCCAAAGTTACTTCTGCAGTTGGTAAGTGTTCATGCTGAGTCCTATGTAAAATGATTCCTTTATAGTCTGGATGCTGGTTATGACTATCTTTTAAAAAAAATAATTGTATTATAGGAACAAACAAATCCCTCAAAAGATTATGTGTTAAAGATGAGTAGCAAAGATGTGCTAAATTCTTCTAAGGCCATTTGAACTTCAGTTACACTGTCAGCTGTCCATGACAACTCTGGAGACTGTTTTACAGTCTTGATGTTTGCACTCAGAAATCTATTGGATTTTAAAGTTATTTCCTTTACACTGGTAGAGTCTTTGGGCAAATTTCCTGCTGGTGCCAATGTCATTATCACACTGCCCGTTTCCTAGCTAAGGATTAGAACATAATTATCCCAGGAAGTCCAAAGGATGGAACTAGAGAGAAATATGACAAATACTTAAGAACAATAAATAAATATAGTCATCGGTGGTCAAATATTAAGATGAGAATAAGTCTAGGGATGGTAACTTGTATATACACACATATAAACACAAAAAGACACCAAACACAGACACATGTCTTTGCAGACTCAGAACTTTTGCAGGAGGCCTTTCTGGATCTTCTGCAACATAGGCCTTCAAGAATTTTGATTGGCAGGACTATGATGCAACATAGAATATTTCAAAAATGTTCCCAGACATGCTGTTTAAAAAGGGTTTTTTTATTATTTGATTTCTCTACATGTATAATATAATTCACTGTCTCCAGTAAACGCTCAAACTGACTAGGCGGTACAAGCAATATAGAAACAAGTGTTCCCTTACCTTGAAACCCATCCTAAAATGTTTGCTCTGAAAGCTGAAGGCTCTCACAATTCAAAGATCGCCATGCATGCCAACAAGGTGTAAGAGTAGCAAACATAAACTGCAAAAATTCTCAGGCTCATGGAAAGTGCTAAAACATTCTCACAGGGCACTGAATTGTCCTGCAATTCAATTGAAATCTAAAACCCACCACCTGCTTCCTCCTTTCCCTGCCATTTTCTCTCTGTGCTGAGATAGGCCCTGCTCTTTTATCTCTGAGAGCATTTCCCTTTTCTGTGTTCTTCCTACACTTCAGAGGAGTAACTCCCTTTCCTCCCACATTCCCTTTTTAAAATGCCAAGGCTTGGTTTACATTAAATAGGATGAGGAACACAATTAACCCTGTACTTGTTCTAATGCTTGAGGTAACTTGTCCCTATTATCTAACTGAGTTAGAATGTCCTCTTGGCTTGAGCAGAAAACTGAACTGAAATCTTGGAACATGTTTAGGTGCTTGCCTTTGTTTTTTTTGGAAGTTCCTCAAAGAGGGGCAGGTTTGGAAAGGTTCTTTGGCCAACTGAGAAACTTTGGTGTCTTAAAAGTCATAAGAGATTGAAAGAGACCTGAAAATAATGACAGCTGATTGCCTTTATGACTTACAGTACCTTACATCCAGGACAAGTACCACATGCTTTGAGAGTAATGGTATTATCTATCGGGGAAATGTAGCTGATTTGAGAGGAAAATCTTAGAATCAAAGAATCATAGAATGGTTATGGTTGGAAAGGACCTTAAGAATCATGAGGTTCCAACCTGTCTGCTATAAGCAGGGACACTTCCCAGTAGACCAGGTTGCACAAGGCCTGATCCAACCTGGCCTTAAATACCTCCAGGGAGGGGGCTTCCACAGCCTCCCCAGGCAACCTATTCCAGCACCTTACTACCCTCATGGTGAAGAATTTCTTCCTGATGTCCAACCTAAATCTCCCTTCTTTCAGTTTAAAACCATTACCCCTTGTCCTATGACTACCTTCTCTGGTGAAAAACCTCTCCCCAGCTTTCCTGTATCATAGAATCATAGAATAACTTAGGTTGTAAAAGACCTTTAAGATCATCAAGTCCAACCATTAACCCTACTCTACCAAGTCCAGCACTGAGCCATATTCCCAAGCACCTCATCTAGACAACTTTTAAATACATCCAGGGATGGTGACTCAACCACCTCCCTGGGTAGCATGTTCCAATGTCTGACAACCCTTTTGGTGAAAAAGTTCTTCCTAATGTCTAGTCTGAACCTTCCCTGGCGCAGCTTGAGGCCATTTCCTCTTGTTCTATCAGCAGTTACTTGTGAGAAGAGACCAGCCCCTATCTCTTTACAATGTCCTTTCAGGCAGTTGCAGAGGGGAATGAGGTCTCCCCTCAGCCTCCTTTTCTTCAGACTACATAGCCCCAGTTCCCTGAGCTGCTCCTCATAAGACTTGTTCTCAAGGCCCTTCACCAGCTTTGTTGCCCTTCTTTGGACACGCTCCAGCACCTCAATGTTTTTCTTGTACTGAAGTGCCCAAAATTGAACACAATATTTGAGGTGTAGCCTCACCAATGCCAAATACAGAGGGATGATCACCTCCCTGGTCCTGCTTGCCACACTATTTCTAATACAGGCCAGGATGTCATTGGCCTTCTTGCCCCCCTGGGCACACTGCCTGTTCATATTTAGCTGCCTATCAACCAGAACTCCCAGGTCCCTTTCTTCAGGACAGCTTTCCAGCCACTCTTTCCCAAGCCTGTAGAATTGCATGGGGTTATTGTGGCCTAAGTGCAGGACCCAGTACTTGGCTTTGTTGAAGCTCTGTAGGCCCCCTTAAGTACTGGAAGGCCACTATAAGGTCTTCCCAGAGCCTTCTTTTCTCCAGGCTGAATAGCCCCAACTCTCTCAGCTTCTCTTCATAGCAGAGGTGCTCCAGTGCTTTGATCGTCTTCATGGCCTTTCTCTGGACCCTGTCCAACAGCTCCATGTTTTTCCTGTGCTGAGGGCTTCAGAGTTGTGCACAGTACTCCAGATGGTGTCTCACCAGAGCAGAGTAGAAGGAGAGAATCACCTCCCTGGGCCTGCTGGCCACACTTCTTTTGAAGCAGCCCAGGATGCAGTTGGCCTTCTGGGCTAAGAGCACATACTGGTGGCTCATGTCAAACTTCTCATCTACTTCCACCCCCAAGCCCTTTTCCTCAGGACTGCTGTCTAGCCATTCCCCCCACAACCTGTATTTGTGCCTGGGGTTTCCCCGGCCCAGGTGCAGGACCTTACACTTGGCCTTGAACAACTTCGGAGGATTGGTATTGTCCCACTTCTCAAGCCTGTCAAGGTCCCTGTGGATGGCATCCCCTCCCTCTAGGGTGTCAACTACTCCACACGCCTTGGTATCATCAGCAAAATTGTTGAGGATACACTCAATCCCACTGTCCATGTCTCCAACAAATATCTTGAACAGCACTGGTCCCAGTACTGACCCCTGAGGAACACCACTCGTTGCTTGCCTCCACTTGGGCACTGAACCATTGACCACAACTGTCTGGGTGCAGCCATCCAGCCAACTACTTATCCACCGAGTGGTCCATCTGTCAAATCCATGTCTTGTCACTTTGGAGACCAGGATGTTGTGTAGGACAGTGTCAAATGTTTTGCACAAATCCAGGTAGATTACTCAGTTACTCTTCCCCTATGCAGCTAGTGTATTTTGTGAGTGTTTCTGGCCCATTCAATAGACTAGTTAGGGGCAGTGGGAGTCCAGGCGTTTGAAGAAGGGAGGGAAGACCAGGTTACTGTGAATCAGAGGGACCTTACTTCCCTAAAGCTTTAAAAAAAATTAATGCAGGGTTTCTGCATTCTGTCCTGGAAGTCTGTCTGATAACCAGAATACATACAAAATGATTCTTTCCCCTCCCACCCCATTTTTTCCCCCCAGTTATCTTCTAAGGTTAAATCCCACTGCTACTGAAGGTGTGCTGAGCTCAAACTGAAAGGATAAGCCTTGCAACTACTGGAGCTGGATTGAAAAACTGGTGAGCTTTAATTTTAATCCTACAGGGACGTATCTGTAACACACCAATTTATGTGTGATTCAGGCTGTCCCTTAGCACAAGGGGTCAGTGGCTTAGAAAAAGAGGACACCTGCATCTGGAAACAGAGGACTGTGATTCCATGTTTAAATCAACATAAGCAACTGTTTTCATATTTCAAAATATACTATAAACATTTGAAAACTGAAATATTAGCACTCAGTAAAAATTATAGTGAGGAGCTCTATGATACAGTTATCTCAGTGGTTTTAAGTCTCAGCTAGATAGACACCTGAAATGTACAATATACAGAAATGCCAGGAGTCTCCTCACATTAGAAGAAGAGTTATGCATAGTGTAGAGAGATGTACCCTAGAACCAGATGTGAAAATAAATACTCAAACTGTAATTTCAAAGAGAAACCACGGAAGGATTAAAAAAAATAAGAGGAAGAATAATTTAGTTAATAATCCATATCTATTGCACAGTTCTTTGAAGATTTCCCCCACTGTTTCCTCATTTTCTGATCTCTGATTATACAAATACGAAAGCCAAGAGCAATTGTAAAGCTGTGTCAAAACTGTTAGAGAAAAATCTTGCCTGTACTAATAATTTGTTGTAGATGCTGCACCACACTGGATGACAGAAAGGTAAGTAAGGATTTCTCTTTGTATCTTTAAGTTACTAAGCATAGCTTTCCATCAAATAATATAAATAGTTTGATGATGTTATGTTTGTAATTAAAAAAACAAGCATTTTAAAGGTAGTAATAACTGCTAAAAGAATGAAAGATCTCTTTCATGGGACAATACTCTCACAGTTTCAGTAATAAGAAACAAATAATGAGCTGCTGCATGAAGATCTTTCAAATGCTTGTCACCACAGGTGCCTATGACTTATAGGAGAACAAGATGACAATCAACAAGCCAGTTCTGCTAATTACCAGTGCAACCTTAGTCAACTAACTTGCCATGCCTTTGTTGTTTTATCATATACTGCTTTACAGTTTGTTCTTTCTGTCACCAAACATAATACATGGTGAACAGATGTGATTTTGAAGAACTCTGCCAAATTTGTATTGTCCTTATGTTACATAAATTATTTTTTCCTGTGATGGAGACAGCCCAAGCTCTTCACTTGAGATCAATAAACTTTTGGTTTGGGAAATTTCTGGACCACATTCGACTTTGCTGTCAGTTCCATTGGTGAGGGGGGAGGAGAAGATCCTTGCATCTTCTTTCTTCCTCTGGAAGTTACTTTTCCATTAAAAACAATCATAATCCATTTTCTCTCTTAGCAAGAGTTGGACTACACTTGAAAGAAAAACATTGTGTGCCCTCTTGCCCTATGTATCTGCTTTTGGACTTCAGGAGAATGTGGAAGAGCAAGTGTTTTTATTCCTCCTATCTTTTCTCTAATCTTTACACTGATGAGCTGACCAGTGACATAAAGAAAGCTCCAGAGGATTTGTCTAACAATACTGTGTCCTTGTCAGGAAAGCAGGAAAGCTCTCTGAGTTAAATGACTCCGTCAAAATATTTTTTGTCACCTTGGATGTAACTGCAGTAATCAAGAAACTTTGTAAATTCATTTAATGCCATTCCTGGAGGTGATAAAGTTTCATCAACTGCAGCATTTTTTTTCCAATACACAGCAGAGTCTTGCTCATCTTTTAACAGCAGCAACGCTTCTCTTGCATGAGCAAGAAGCTGCACTGATTGGGTGACAAGGTCAGCACATAAAAGACTCGAGTTTATTTGGAAAAAGAATAGTCTTTTATGGCCTTTATGATGCACCTTTGAATCAGAATATCTCAGTTTGAGCCTTGTAAATATAGACGAAGTTTTATTTTATTTTACTCTCAAGTCCAAAAATACATGGGTAAAGCTGGAGTAACTTTGAGCCAATGACCTATCTTGGTTATTTAAGACTATCCGACAGAGAAATCAAGACCAATGACACTGTGCAAGATTATCAATA
The DNA here is from genome assembly GCA_020745705.1 of Hemiprocne comata. Classification (NCBI taxonomy): domain Eukaryota; kingdom Metazoa; phylum Chordata; class Aves; order Apodiformes; family Apodidae; genus Hemiprocne; species Hemiprocne comata. Next base: position 90,944,159 of record CM036588.1, read on the forward strand.
GCATAACTGAGATCTGAATCTAGATTTTTGTGTTTTCAATTTTCTTCACTTTTTATGTCATAGTTTTATAGGCTGGATTCTCAGATGGCATGAATCTGCATTGATTTTTGTCCTGCATCAGCTCTAACAGATCCTGCTGTGTGTTCTTAACAGTCTCATTCTGTCTTATCCTGTCAAGTATATGTAGTATCCATTTTCTTGAAATGGAGTACAATTTACAACTAAGATGTAGAGATAACAGAATTGAGGATAATGTATGCTATGCAGCAGACTGTATGTATTTATGGGGTTGAACCCTGTCATTCTTTTGATCTAAACAGTGTTTAACTGTTGCTTTAGACTCTGAGAAGGGTCTTATGGTGTGCAGTGGAGCACGGGCTAGAAATCCCTGAATTATCTCCAGTGCAGTGCTCAGCAAGGCTGTGTGGTGGGTAATGTAGGCAACAATTCCGCAGAGACCTGCACATAATGCTCCATAGCAGGGCATGCTACCACCCGGAGATGTTCTCTTTATGAATTCACCTCTTCTCTGTTTCACTAGAGACTGCTGCAAACTAAGAGGAAGACCTACTTTATGCAGACAGCTAATAAATTGTTGTAGTTTTCCCCTAAACTTTCCAGAAGTGGCTAAACTTGTCACAAGTCACTCTACGAAAAGCAGAATAAAACCTCTGTTCTATGGACGTCAGAAACCAAAAGAATAAATTTCAAGTATCTTCCACTCATCTCACAAAGTCCTACACATTAGTCCAACACACTTAAATATATACTAAACAAGGAATCTTATCCTCTCTACTTTAATGTATTCCTCCTAAAACTCACATGGAGAAATGGATTAACATTCTTCAGGACTGTAAAGTCTTTAGGTTTAATATTCATAGACTTGTAGAATCATTTAGGTTGTAAAAGGCCCTTAAGATCATCAAGCCCAACTATTTACCAAGCACTGCCAAGTCCACCACTAAACCATGTCCCTAAACACCACATCTACATACCTTTTAAGTACTTCAGGGATGATGACTCCACCATTTCCCTGTGCAGTCTGTTCCAGTGCCTGACAACCTTTTCAGTGAAGAAATTTTTCCTAATATCCAATCTAAATCTGCCCTGGCACAACTTGAAGCCATTTGAAGCCTATCACTTGTTACTTGGAAGAAGAAACTAAACCCCACCTTGTTACAACCTCCTCTCAAGTAGTTGAACCGAGAGATAAGGTCTCCCCTCAGGCTCCTCTTCTCCAGAGTAAACAACCCCAGTTCCCTTAGCCTTTCCTTATAAAATTTTGCCCTAGATCCTTCACCAACTTAATTGCATGCCCTCCAGCACCTCAATAATGGAAGCCACTGCATATTTTCAAAGGGATAAGTGAAAAAAATCAAAATAAAAAAAATCAGAGAGTGCGATAATAAAAATTTTGATATTGCTGCCTGGCCTGATTCTGAATCTATCATCATTGTTCAGTTTGGACAGAGGGAAGTGACCATCCACAATCTCATTTACAGAGCATTGACTCCTTGCAAACAGTACATTCCCCTACAGAATAGGTTTATTTTAGGATCATATGGCATTTTTAAATTTTGAGCACCCTTGAGGCTTTTCTGACTTGCACCACGCCTTGATCAGTCATAGCTGAGGGAATTTGGAAGTAGCAGAATTCATTGTTTTACCAGATCCGAAGTGATGGAGCCAAACTAAGATCTTCCAGCCCTTTGGTTTCCATAGTGCAGACAACAATGCTCTTGGGCTGGGGCCCAGTACTTTATATTAGAAAAATGGGCAAATTGTTCTTCACAGACAAAACCTCCCTTAGTATAGTTAATATGTTACTGTGCTTCTAAATTATTCATTTTTTGATTAAGGAAAATATGCTAATTAAAAAATTGTTGTTAAAAAGGTATTACATACATTTTGTTGCCTAAAGTAATTAGAATAAGTAATTACTTAAACATTATGTATTAAAATGAAATAATTTATTTGATAGCAAATGGAATAAGGAGAATATACTTAATATGCTTGATATAAACTGCTTAGCCTAACAACAGTCCTTCTTATATTGTTTACAGGTGTGGTTCAAAAATCTTAACATTGATGCTAGTATTTTTGAATACTAGTTTTGTTCATATTGTTTTGTTCATTCCTCTTTTGGCTTGATCTTGTAAGAAATGCAGCATACTTGACTTTATTCAAGTATGCAATTAGACAGACACCTGACTTCTAGCTTTATAGTGGTGTATTGAATTCTTCCATAGCTGCATTTACAAATTGTTTTCATGCTTTGCTGGACCACAGCCATAGAGCACAGGAAGTTCTTTGCTACTCAAAACAATAAATTTTTCTCATTCTTTCCAGGAATCGGCAAAAACCTTCAGATCTTGTTGGGACCATTTCCTGCAGACAACCATATACATTACACTGTGTATCTACGTCCTTGACAAGTCTAGATGAAGGGTTCAATCTTATCTTCAGAAAGGTGTGGCAAGTGGTCTGGTGCTCTGGCTAAAGTCTCTTGTTTCTTTTTCCTTGTTTCATCTACTTCCTAAGAAAACTAATGCCGTTATATAAACATAGATTCTCACACTTTCATCCTCTCTTATGGTTTAAATGCTTTTATGGTCTCTGGCATTCCGTATCACTGATAACATCACTCGCTTATAGACTTTGTCTAAGTACTCCCAACTGTGGTGAGGATAGAAATTTCCTGCTGTCAGATCTATCTGGTGAGCAGATGAGAGACTTCCCATGAAAATCAAGGGAAGCAGAAATACAATATAGGAGAGCAATGAGCAGGAGATATGGATCATTTCTAGATCAGGCATAGAAAAAAAAAATAATTGTAAAAATAATTAAAACCAATAAAGGGTGTCTTATTTTTTACACTGTTCAGTAGTAGCTCCTTTACTGATGGCTCTGCGAGGCTAGTGTAAGTTTTCTGTCAAACATATTCTTACGACTTCTCGTGCCAAGCCACTACAACCTCTAGGAGTAAAACCTGTTAAACAAAAGTCAAAAGGAGTATCACTTCAGCAGCTTGTGTAGTTATCTGCTTGCATTTTAGAATACAGCTACTGCCTGGGAACGTTAACAAATATCAGCATGAAGAGGTCTGGGTTTGTAAAAGTCAGCAACAGCTGCAGTGAGCTGAAGAACAGCAGAAAACAGGAAGGTTTTTGCAGGAGTTTTCAGCTGTGGCCTGTGGCTGTGTTATCCTGCAAAAGAAAGGCTAGGATGGAGGAATCATAAGAGTTTTCCTTGATTCTCAGCAGACAGCTAGTGAAATTTAATCTTGTAGAAAGTAGAGGGGCCTGTGAAGATCCTGGGTAAAGAAAAAGGCATCATTGGTGTGTTGAACTGACTTTGGAAGAAGAAATCTTGGCAAAAATAGAACTTGAATACTGTCTTTAGACTTCTACAATTAGATAGCCAGAGTTAATATATCATCTTATGTTCTTGGACTTCATGGACTAGCATTCCACAGGTTTTGGACATGGTCAGGACTATTGTCAGGGGTCAGGGAGGACGGACTGGCTAACTCTGGCTGCCTAGCATAACTGCCCTGAATTACTAATTTATGCACTGGTAAGCAAAGAGAAAAGTACATGCCTCCAGAAGAATATTTGATTACCCTTACCTTAATAGCTTAACCACTGCCTGCTTGGGTATTCTGATTTACATTATGGCTGCAGCTACCTTCCTTCATTTACTCGAAAGGGAACTGTAGTTCTCAGTTTGATGCTGAAAGTAAGAGGACTGAAACACTTAAAATGGTCCAGTGGGCCCTGGAAGTCTGCTGAGGTCCCAGACCATAAGCTGGTAAGTCTGAAGAGCTTTAACATTTCTGAGACAATTTTTTTACGTGAAAGACATTGAGGTTCTGGAGCATGTCCAAGGAAGGGCAACAAAGCGAAGGGTCTAGATCACAAGTCTTACCAGAAGCAATTGAGGGTTAAAGACAACAAGAAGAGGTTTTTTCAGTATGTCAACAGAAAAAGGAAGACTAGGGAAATGTAGGCCCACTGATGAATGAGGTGGGCTCCCTAGTGGTGGAAGACACAGAGAAGGTAGAGTTACTGAATGCCTTCTTTTCTTCAGTCTTCACTGCTAAAGCAAGTTCCATTTAAATATGAAGAAAAACTTCTTTACGGTGAGGGTGACAGAGCACTGGAACAGGCTGCCCGGGGAAGTTGTGGAGCCCCCTTCTTGAGATATTCAAGACCTGCCTGGATGCAATCCTGTGGAATTTGCTCTAGGGGATCCTGCTTTAGCAGGGGAATTGGACTAGGTGATCTCTAGAGGTCCCTTCCAACTCTGACAATTCTGTGATTCCATGAGCTGGGGTTGTTTAGCCTGGAGAAAAGGAGACTGAGGGAAGACCTTATTGCTCTCTACAACTACCTGAAAGGAGGTTGTAGTGAGGTGAGGGTTGTTTTTTTCTTCCAAGTAACAAGCAATAGGGAAAGAAGAAATGACCTCAAGTTGTGTCAGGGGAGGTTTAGATTTGATATTAGGAAAAATTTCTCCACTAAATTTAAACCGTCAAGCACTGGAACAGACTTCCCAGGGAAGCGGTGGATTCACCATCACTGGGGTATTTAAAAGGTGTGTAAATGTGGTGTTTAGAGGCATGGTTTAGCGGTGGACTTGGCAGTGCTTGGTTAAGAGTTGGGCTTGATGATCTTAAGGGTCTTTTCCAGTCAAAAAAATTTTATGATTCTATGATTCCATGTCACAAGTAAACTACTTAAAGGAGAGCTCAGTCTCCCTGGCTGGGGGTGCATCTACATTAGTATTTGCATCTGAGTATCAGAGGCATTGCAGCAGAATTTTTGTGCACCATCACTGGCTTTGGGCAGTCAGTCAGCTCTTGGTGACCCACTGCAAACTATCCATGACTTGGCTGCTGGCTCTCTATTAAAAAGACCCATCATCACTCTTTGCATAATTATTCTCATAAGATTATTTCCACAGTGTTTGGTGTGAACAACATTCATAAGTTTGCACCTGTTGATTTGTGGCAACAGAGTCTGATTTTCTCAAGTGATTCCATGAAGTTCTGCCAGCACTAGGATGTCAGAACAAGAGAAAAACCTGAATAGACACATTTGTCAATCACATTAGATGTCCAAGATTAAATGAGTGAATAAATTAAAGCCATTTTTCTAGTGAACAGCTGCCCTCCTTACTAAAGATCCTGTTGAGATTGAAGCTGTGCTGTCAGTTTCTTTTTTTGCAGTTTTGGAAAATAAAAGTAAAGTTAATACTAACAATGTTTAATTTAAAATAAGACAGCTGAAAATACTTTTTATGGACCTAATGCTTAAAATCTAATATTTTGTTTGACTTGAGCTACGATGTGTGCTTTGAATATGAGAATCTAGTAAATTTAGCAAAGTAAAATATAAAAAAATCCTAAATAAGAATAACAAGAAAGATGTTTTCAACTGAAAAATCAAAATGCTATGGATTTAAACTTTCAAAAATTATTTTCAGTTCACATTAAAGCAGTTGAGAGAGACCTGGAAAGCTTTCTGAAACAGCTTGGCACTGGCAAAACCAGTGGTTTGACTGAAAAAGACACCAGTCTAGAATGCAACCCCGCTTTTATCACCTCTCAATGCATCTGAGCAAGCAACATTGTTCCATGAATACACTTGTTTGCAAATGATGACAGCTGATGAGCTTAAAGATTATGTTTAAAGGTAAAACATTAATATTCTTAACAGGGTAAATATTTCTGATTTCCATGAGGAGTCAAATGAGGATGAAATTTAGGAGGTTAGAACATGACAGACCAATATAACCATGGGAAATTTTCAAGGATAACTGTAAAGCTAACAACAGCAATACTCATGTAGGTAATGAGGCAACACACCTAAATGATGGATGATACTGCCTTTCCACGCTGACTTGCTATGAACCATACAGAAAGCTGACCTTGCTCTATAGAAATGAGAGAAGAACAAAAGAAATATGTTTGTCATCTATTAAATGTAACAATGAGCAAAGAAGATTCTCATTAAATTAATTTCTGATGGTAAACATTAATAAGTGCCAGATTTTAGCAGAAGTAAATTGGCAGAACAATACATGTCTAGTACTGCATTTTGGGTTGCTATAAATAGTGACAGTGAAATGATAAAAGATGATATACCTGTACTTACCTAGTTCACCTAAAACACTTTAATTCTAATTACATCCACTCTCTCCTTTGCATGCACTCATTCTGCAGCTTTTTCACACATAGACACTTATTTATGTTTCAGAAATTTTTAAATGTTAACATGGCACCAGAAAAGATAATTCTTTGCTTACAGAAAGTAACAAGACTGTTGCAATTAAGGATTGAATACACTCAGAAAACTCAGCCAAAACTTGTTACCTGCCTGGAACCCCTGGGTCATGCTGTAGTGTGAGGCCAGCACTCTTGCAATGTTAGGGACAGTGAGGGACCTGTTAAATCCCATCATTTAGCTGATAAATCAGTGCCTGCAGTAGTCATTGTGCTTTTCATTTTTCACTCTGAGAAATTTTCACTGTCTCACAGGGCCACCTTGAAACTTGAGCTTCCCCATTCTGCCTGGCAGAGGATGAGAAGCTGATTTAAATTAAGTGCAATTGCTTATGAAGCTGTTCAGAAATACCTCACTCTGGTACCCATTCGGCCTGCATTCTGCCTGTGTGTGTGTGGTTCTCTTTCATCTTAACAGTCGTATTGCAAATTTGTTAAAGGAGAAGCGTTTTTTTCATGCTTCCCTTCTTTAACATTTTCATTTATTTCATCAAATAATTTTTTCAGTGCAGCTGCTCTTATACAGTCGTAACCATGAAAACCTCTGTGGGATTAATGGCTTTGACTAAGAAGCAGAGAAAACCTTGTAATTTTCCTTAATCTTCCTTTGAATTTTGAGTCGTCTAAGACCTGAAGCTCAGGGCTTCACAGTGAAAAAGAACTTCATAGTGTGTGGTATCAAAACTACTGTATCTCTTTGAGGTCCAGAATAATTTTCCAACATTTTGGGTGTAATTTACCTCAACATATATAATTTAATATGTGTGTGTGTCTTCCCTCAGACAATATTAAAGAGATTGTGAAGCCACTAAGATGCTAATTAAAGATTGTTTCATGTCTATATCTGGATGACATATAAGTTATGGAGACACTGAATTATTAAGACCAGGATATTTTTACTTCTAAATAAAATGCAGATTGTGTTTGCTATAAATGAAGCACATTTGAAATTGATAGTTTATTTCTATTTAATTATTTATTTTTTATTTCCCCTAAGTTTCTATAAGATATTAAAATTAGAATCACAGTATAATTTTGATTTGAAGGTGTCTCTGGAAGTCCAACCTCGTGCTCAGAACAGGCCAAATTCAAAGTTAAATGAAGAGAGTGTGGTTCTATCAAGTTTTTGAAATCCAAAAGGGTGGAGACTGCACTGCCTCTCTGATCATCTTGTTCTTTTTTTGTGTGTACCATTTGAAATTTCACTAATTTCAATTTGTGACCAAAAATGATGTCCCTTTTGTTGTGTTCCTCAGAGCAGAGTCTATCTCTATCTATGAAGAACTGCTGTGGGTAGAATGACTTCTCCAGTCTTGGGGAAGCTGGAACTAAAACCTGTCCTAACAATAGCTGTAAGAGGCATCAAACAGCTAGAGGGGTCTTTGCCAGCAGCAGGTTTTGTGGCTGTCACTCCTTCTGTAGCTGCTGACTATCTGTCCAGAGCTGTGGGAAGAGGCTGAATGTCTTCTGTTGGAGTAGCTCTCTGACAAACATCTGAATAGACCCACAGCCAGTTTAAATAAGAAAGATACCAACCACAGATGTGCACACAGCTCCTTTTTTCTTTTGGACTGTAAGTTTAATTTTTCTAAAAAAAAAAAAGGGTAAGAAGAGTCAAACAGTCCATTAGATTTACTGTAGAGACAGACCAATTTGTCCTTCTTAATTTCTAAAAAAAATAAGCTACTATATATTTTTTAACAGAAGAGAATAAAAAAAAAAAAGTACAATATCCATTAGCCCTTCGCTTCTTTTGACTGCAAAAGCAAAATAATGTTAAAGTCAAGCAAAATTTGGAGCAAGCAAAACAAACCATTCTAGCTGATGTGTAACAAGGAAGCTACATTTTAACACAAATGTTTTGGCTGCTTTCCTACTGTGGTGTTATGAATTGCTTTTCCATTTTGCTCTTGATCACACTTATAGCTCAGTGTTTTAAAACAGAAGCTGGCATAATTGTCTTCTTTCTATTACCATGGTGCCTTTATATCTCCTTCTCAGGAGATCTTTTCTTTCTCTTTACACATTCAGAGCCTAGTCCAGGAAACCACTCAGGTTCTGTTTCAAACAGTCAGAGGCAAACATGGTAAATGCTGGGCATGCGCTGAAGCACTTTGCTGAATCACAGGCAATGGTCTTCCCTAGAAACTGCCTTGTTCTCTCTAATGGTATGTGCATCTCACAGCTCCCAGTGCCTGGCACCCTACTCACCTGAGCAACATGACAATAGGGTTTTACCTGATCTTCCTCCCTTAATGCTCCAGCATGCCATGGCTCAGCTGCTAAGACAACATGAATGCTGATACTACCAACGTGAAGGTTGCTTCTTTCCTGAAATGGTGGGTGAGCAGGGAATGATTTAGGTTTTGCATAAGGTGCATCTATACTGCATAGTTCACCGAAGTGCAGGAACACCTTAGTTAGCTCTCAGCAAGCCCATCTCAGGACCAGTTGCCTCAGCATGAGCTCCAAGTAGATTCATTTGCCTCTTTTATAGCTTCTCTTCATGTTTAAGGGCTAAAGTGCAATGACAGCCAAACTACATTTAGAAGCCTGACTTAAATTTCACACAGGCCCTTAGGAGTGTTTAGAATATTAAAAATAAAGGTCTTTCTAGTAAGGTTACAGCTCTGTGAGTTTTAAGCTTTTTTATCTGTTGTCATTAGCAATCTTTTTAGGGCAAATCATCTCTCAGTTACATGACATGAATTCACTCCTTTTTCTGAAGAGATACTGTAAACCAAGGAAGTATTTTATTTTTAATATCAGTGTTCAAATCCTTTATTTTTTTATTCTGAGTTAAAAGTCCGAGTAGCGAACTGGAACTTGGACAAATGCCATAAGCAGTTAGCACAGCCCTTGATCACTGACTGCACCGCAAGATCAGTTTTCTGTAGAAATAGGTCTGTGACTATACTAACAAGCAACAGAATCTGTGTGAGGACACAAAAGCATCCACACTGTTAGCACAGTTCCTGGCAGACGTTTGGATGTAAATCAATTAACACCATTCCAAACAGTCCTGGAGCATGATTTGGGGATGGTGTGCTCTAAGGATTGCTCCCAATAGACAGCTTGGATGTAGTTACCTTGTTTTGAGAGTTAAGAGAGTTTAGCCACATAAATGTAGGTTGTGCCGTATCATTTGCCATGAGGGACAGAGAACAGTCTCTGGTTCATTTTTTTTACTAGTATAGACATAGCTTTTAGAAGAACACAAAAGTTGGTAATAATCTTTTTATTTGTATTGTGGTTCCAATAAATCTCTTTTTCTCTCCACTGCATTGTTATTTTTTACTGCAAAGCCACTAAACTGAACAGTACTTTAATAATGACTATCAAAACCAGGATCGCAAAGGGAATAAAAAGAGCCCAAACATTGAATTTTCTCATAAATTGCCTCTATGACATGTCTGAAGTAATAAAAGTCACCAATCCCAAGAGTTGCCATGTATAGATATTTTGCTAAATACCTTTAAAAGGAACATTTAGTTAAAATATTATATACACGTAGTAGATATGCAACAAAAAATGTCACATGGGTATAATATGAGCACAATAATTAAGAGACTTCCAAGATTGTATCTAAACACTTAACTTTCAAATTTTCAGTCTGCACAAATGGGTTAATTAGACACAATTATTTCATCTTAAGGAATGCAAACAAAATTAAACAAAAAAAACCCACCACAAAACAAAGCAACAACAGCAAAAAAACCCAGCAAAAAAAAAAAAAAAAGAAAACAAAAAAACCCCACAGAAAGCAGGAAGACAGATAATTGTAACATGAGGTTTGTGTACACCCAGCATGTAGTGTTCTACCTCAGGAAGAGGCCTTGGGTGTGACCACAGTACACTTTTATTCCAGAAGGAGCTGATAACCTGAGTAGCAAATTCTTTCCTCTCCTGTTCATCCTAGCAGTAAACTACTTCTTCTGTTATCTTTGTTGGAAAATGTAGGATGGAGTGGTGTGTAGAAACACTACAACTTTCTCAATGAAAACTACACCTATACTAACAAATAAAGAGAAGGAGAGGGCAAACTGAGAGACAACAGTGGCATTGGAAATGCTCTTTTCTTCCACCCTCCAAAGACAGGGGACATTGTCCATATTGCCTCCCAGGACTAGTGTCCTCATGTCACGTTTGGCCATGACCTATGGAAATGCCATCTGGCAAGGGTAAAAAACCTGCCAGTGAGCATGTTGATAATCAAGCAGTATGTACAATCACAGATATCAGTCAGCCTCAAACCCTTACTTTCTTATGTTCTATTTAGTTTATTAATATGGATATAGCCACTGGCTGAATGGCAAGATGAGGACTTGACCCTAAATCTGGAGGCAGCTCTTTTTCTGATGGCTTCTCCATGTGCACAGTCTGATCTTAAATGTCACTGTTGAACTTTAGCATTTGATTACAGCACACTTACTGCAGGGTGATAACTTTGTAGGCAAAGTTACCACATGCAAGGGAATCATTCATGCATCTAGGAAGAAGTCAGTACTAATAGACAAGATGACAACTTAGAGAATGAATTGATAAATTACAAGAAATTGGAAGTAGGCAGTGGATGGTGGATATATGATATAACAAAGATCATAACACTATAAATTATGTCAGATAAGGATATTGCTTGTTAGTACAGTTTAGGATAATATACAAGGAAGTCTATTCTGAATAAAAAGACATCATTTAGTCCTAGCATGATTTATATGGTTACTGCTGTCATTCTGTCCTTTGGACACCTTACATTTGGTTTCCAAACTCTTGAGATTATCACTTTTAAAAATTATTGTAAGTATTGTATAAAGTATTACTAAGGAGGTATTTAAATTCATTTAAAATCTAGTTTCAGAAATGGCTGAAAGAAATGTCCTGAATCATCACTAAAAACACAAAACTCAACCCATTTTCTGGAGCAATTTTGTTATTTCTTTTTATTTCTTAACATTTTCTTTTAATCCAGACAATTCAAGATGTTTGTGTAATTTATTTATTTTTTTTCTAGCATACTGATAACTGTTCCAACAAAGCTAAAAGAAAAACAGGGTTGTTTTTTTTTGGGAAGTATCCCTTCAATATTTTTGGTCTTCAAACACAATGTGTAGTGGGAAAAAAAAACTCAAACCAAACAAAAAAAAATACATTGAAGGAAGACCTGTTTGGACAGTGATTGGACAGGAGAATTATCACCCTCTTGCCCAGGAGAGAAAGAGCATTAAGAAAGACATTCTTGATCTGTGTAAAGATCAGTCATGCCATAGATTTTTTGTTATACCTCTAAATACAGCATGAAGGGTGCAGAAGAACATCACACTGACAGCAAGTGCATTAACTTTTTTTTCCTTTAAGATAGGGGTTTTCATACCAAGAGTACACACACTTCAACAGGGAAAGGTCCCTTCCAACCCCTATGATTCTATGATTCTATGATTCTATGATTCTATGAAACGAGGCCTTGATAGTTTAGAGAGGTAGGAGGTAAATTAATATATGTTCATTATGAGCCCTGCTTGAATTCAGCTCCTCTCGGAAATAAAACGGAAGAACCTATGCCCTTCACAGAGCCAGGAGACAAGGATACCACTTACTCCTATGGCAAATACCACCCTGAAACCTGCAGAACTTGCAAATCCTGGAGCCACTGCTTCTTTCCTCTTGCTCTTACCTCTGTGTGGAACAGCCTCCTCTGCACAAGGGAGATAACTTAGCAGAAAAGGTGAAACTTCTGCCTTACATTAATGTGGTTGATACAATTAAGTACCCCCAGCACACTTTTAAAATTGTCTTATTTGGTCCTGATGTAACTAGTTTTCATGGCTGTGTGGACTCAGTGGAGTTCAGGTCACTTCACGTCATTGAGGCCATTAGTCCAGTGAAGTTTCTCACAAGTGGTGAGAGCATACCTGCCAACAAGAGAGATTGCTATGTGAACTGCCAAACAGGAATGCTTACATATAAACCTGTAACCCCATATTAAGGAAACAAATATCAGAGGTCTGATTTTCACAGGTGATATATTCTTCAAGTCTTTCTGAGGGAAGAGCTTACTGGCCTATGACAACAGAAACTTAATCCCTCCTAGTACTCCATGCATTCCATAAAACTTCAGAGGGAGGCAAAATGACAGCATGTCCTTAGTATAACTCTGCTTTCCTTACAAAGAGGTTTTCCATTGGGCACCTGAGTTTTTTGACTCATTGACAGTCTTCCTTTAGATGCCACTGGTTCAACCAATGGTAGTCAGTAGCAATTGCATGGCAGTGAAGGGACATCTGCCAACACAGTTGAAGTGGCCCAAAAAAATCACCCCAGGGTGACATTATTGACCCCGAAGAGATAGCAGAGTTTATTTTAGCTGCTGTGATTGTAACTGTCCTGGTTTAACATCAGCCAGCAACCAGGCACCAGCCAAGGCAAGGACACATTGCTGGCTCATGGATAATTTATTATCTACATTCTTCTTATACCAAATCCCATACAAAACACTTTTCTAGCTACTAAGAAGAAAAATGGTTCTATTTAAGCCAAAACCAGGAGAGTAACAATCATGGCCCATTTTGTGTCATGGGATTTTACTTTGTCATAAGAAAACAACTATAAACCATTATGAGCCAACAACACAAACCTAATCTACAAAAGATTAATTTCATGCCATATGACACGGGACTTCATCAGAAAAGAATGGCAGCCTCATTTTTACAAAACCATTCTGCATATGTCACTTTCAGTAAAATAGATGGTTTAGCTTATTACGAAAATGGATATTTCTTCTTTCTGTCAAAAATCATGAAGGGTATTAGTCCTTTCACATTAGCCTTGGATCAGTACATTACCATTCAATCTGAACTCTCAAACTGAGAATGCAAAGTTATGAAGCACACCAATAACTCCTGAGGGATGCAACCACATGTACATATATACTCATGAATGAAAAGAACTTCACATGCCTGTGTCTGTTTATGAGAAGGTGTTTTATTTGTGCACAAGCATATCACAAATCTCCAATGCTTATAATACCAAGCTGAAACATTCAGTAAGCTCACTTGAATGTTACAATTTTTGTCACATATAGGGATGTTTCAATTTGCTAAGGGTAAACATCAAGTGATTATTTCTGGAAAACAGTAGCCAAAATTAGTATTCTTGGAGGTGTTAGTCATAGACACTGAACACTAGTAATAACTGTAATAATTCAGATTTTTTTGACAGAAGGCCCAATCTAAATTATTGAGATTTTCACAGATAATATCTTGCTTTCTTTTTTATTTTTTTTCTTTTTAAAAAGGGAAAGTTTTTATAACTGTATCCATTGTGACCCTTCTGACATCAGTTAGACAAGCAACATTTAAGAAAGGGACTGGAAAATGTGAAAAAAATAAGAGGTTTCCTATCTCTTGAAGACTTTTCTTTTAACAATTCCATACCCTTTGATAGTTTTGGAGAAGGCAGATTAGTCTGGTCAGATGGGTCATTGCTGGCATTCTACTTTTTATGGTATTGGTCTATGTGGTGTTTTTGTTATAAGAGATGGGATCTTATTTGATATGCACTGTTTGTCAAGGCAAGGAAACATGTTTCAGCATGTTTTCATCTTTTCTGTTTTCATCTCAGGGGATTTTTTCAATCCCATACAAGCTCCTTGCACCCATATGGCCTTGCATGATGAGCCCCCAAGATCTGTTGTCAACAGGAATCACTTTCAAGCTCAGTTCCCCTTAGCTTCAGATGGTGGTCCCTCAAGTAACTTAATGTCAAACAGACTGAGTCTGTTACCTGCTAGTCACCACACACATCAGAGTGAAGTTACCTCATAGATTAAAAAGAAAACTATAATTTAAACAGTGGAGATGTTTTGGTTTTTTGGGGAGGAGTAGAAAGAGGAAGTCACACTAAACTTTGGTTAAGAAATTCCTCTGTAACTGTGTTGGTAGTAAAACCTTGGAATAGTACTAGAAAACAGTATTTCTTCCCTCAGACAGCAACCTGGAGGTTGCAGAAGGAAACCTTGCAGCTTTTGTAAGGTTTATTGGATTTTGCTCAAGAAATTACCCCATACCTTGCTGAAGACAAGATACTGAGTAGAATGTAGCTCCCATACATAGGATAAAAAAAAAATAATCACAAGGGTGTTTTTTTTAAGGCAAGAAGGTACTACTTGATAACCTCATGTTGATCTAAAAGGTACAAGACACAGGATTTCTTCCCTTCTTTGAAGAAGATAACTTGCTTCTTTGAAGTTGCTTTCTCATCCTATGCTGGACCGGTCCTCCATGGCATTCCCAGTGCCTCTGTGGTGACCTTTACACTTCTAAGATAAAGTTCATATGACAGAACTGTGGTTTAAGATGTCATCCATACAAATCTCAAATAATCGCCTAGTGATTACTACAAATGGTCTCATCACCAAACATGAATCATTTGCAAATCTGAAATCCACATTTATAACACTGTCTAAAAATGAGCATTGTGGACTGTCTGCACAGCTTCCTGAGCCTGTGGGCATTCTGCCTGTAACTGTTGATCAAACCTTTGAAAAACACTTGTTTCCATTTCACTTACATCATGTTAGTCAAATTCCTGTCCATTTCCTGGCTTGAATCCTTGAGTCTATTGTACATAAAGATAAGGGTATCCTGGAAAATAAAGATGCTTGTCTGAACTATATTTTCATATTTTTCACTTAAGGGACATATTTTTGTATCAGGAATGAAGCCATATGGATGGCATACTCCTTAGCACCAGGCATCTTATGGTCAATTTATATAGCAGAGTATGTGGCTACACTAAATTGTATTATCCCTGAGCATACTAGTGTTGTGTCAGTTCTGAATAAGATCCCAGGAGCACACAGCACATTAGGATGGCATATGCAAGACTTATATTTAGTTACTGTTTCTAGACATGCCACAGACAAGTTTCATGATTTCCTCAACCAGCCACGGAAGAGCAATATATTAACTTACCCTGATTCAGAAAAGAGCTGATCACAGAAACAAAGAGTGAGAGTATCTTCAGTACAGTGTTCCTGCAATAATCACATTAAAACCTTATCAGCAATACTTAATTTTATTGCTCTAAAGAAAAGACCAATCTTGAAATAGATGAGCACTGTAATCAGAGAAAAAAACATAATCAGAAATGAATGATAACCAGAACTGCCTGAGAATATTTTATTAAATACTCAGCAGACAAAGGATAACTTAAAAATAATAAAACAACTTAATTTAGATGAGATTACCAATAGCTTTAAAATTTACAAAAATGGAAAAAAAACATACTAGTAATAACTAAGAGTCAGAAAACTGGATTTGTAGAAAATAGCTGGAGCAATCAAAATAATTCCTGGAAAAAACTAGTCAACAGAGATGATAGCAAGAAAATGGAGGGGACTTTTTAGGAAAAAAAGCACTTAAAAAGTGGTTCAAGTTCATTATTAGAACTGGTAGAATTCTCATTAATAATTTTAAGACCTTAGGAAATGCAGAAGAGTTCAATAAACAAATCTCTTGTGTCCTTGGGAAAACCTTGTTGAGATTTGAATGTTGATTTTTATTTAAGCTATTAGTAAGCCAACATGGAACACTAGTTTAAAAAACTTGCAGAATTAGCAGGTCAAAAAATTGTATTAAAATAACTTTTGAATAAATATAATAGAAATGAGCTATCTGAACCACCAACATTCATTTTTAGTACACCTTGG
Source organism: Hemiprocne comata (assembly GCA_020745705.1). Lineage (NCBI taxonomy): Eukaryota > Metazoa > Chordata > Aves > Apodiformes > Apodidae > Hemiprocne > Hemiprocne comata. Next base: position 90,960,151 of record CM036588.1, read on the forward strand.
GACACCATGAAAACTCCAAAAGACCAAGAAAGATCATGGAGAGGCTCATCTTGAGTGAGTTCACATGGCAAATGCAGGGCAGCCAGGGGATCAGGACCAGGCAACATGGGTTTATGAAAGGGAGGTCTTGCTTGACCAACCTGATCTCTTTCTATGACTATGTGACCCGCCTTTTGGATGAGGGGAAGGCTGCAGACATTGTCTATCTAGACTTTGGTAAGGCCTTGACACCATCTCCTACAGCATTCTCCTGGAAAAGCTGGCGAATCATGGCATAGACAAGTGTGCTCTTCACTGGGTAAAAAACTGGCTGGGTGGCCTGGTCCAGAGAGTTGTGGTAAATGGGGTCGAAATCTCATTGGTGGCTGGTCACCAGTGGTGTCCCTTAGGGCTCAGTTTTGCAGCCAGTCTGTTCAACATCTTTATCAATGATCTGGATGAGGGGATTGAGTAAGTGCAGATGACACCAAATTGGTTGGGAGTTTTGATCTGCTTGAGAGTAGGAAGGCACTGCAGAGGACCTGGACAGGCTGGGTCAACGGGCAAAGGCCAGTTGCATGAGGTTACATAAGGCCAAGTGCTGGGTCCTGCATCCCCATGCAGGGATACAGGCTTGGGGAAGAATGTCTGGAAAGCTGCCCAGCAGAAGAGGACCTTGGGGTGCTGATTGACAGCTGGCTCAACATGAGCCAGCAGTGTGCCCAGGTGACCAAGAAGGCCAACAGCATCCTGGCCTGCATCAGAAATAGTGTGGCCAGTAGAAGTAGGGAAATGATCATGCCCCTTTACTCAGCTCTGGTGAGGCTGCACCTTGAGTACTGTGTTCAGTTCTGGTCCCCTCACTATAAGAAGGACATTGAGTGAGTCCAGATGAGAGCTAACAAGCTGGTGAAAGGTCTAGAGAACAAGTCATACAGGGAGAGGCTGAGATAACAGGATGTTTAGTCTGAAGAAGGGGAGGCTGAGGGGACACCTCATCACCCTGTACAATTACCTGGAAAGAGGTTGTAGGGAGGTGGGTGTTGGCCTCTTCTCCCAAGTAAATAATGATAGGACCAGAGGAATGGCCTGAAGTTGCAGCAGGGGTGGTTTAGATTGGATGTTAGAAATAATTTCTCTACTGAAAGAGTGGTCAGTCACTGGTACAGCCTGCCCAGGGTGGTGGTTGAGTCAGCATCCTTGGAGGTATTCAAGAATCATGTAGATGTGGCACTTCCGGGCACGCTCTAGTGGCTGAGGTTGCGGTTTTTCGTGGGTGTTTTTTGGTGGAGTGTGTGTGGCTGTTTGTGTTTGTCTGTTGTGGGTTTTTTTTGTGTTGATGTTTGGACTTGGTGATCTCAGAGGTCCTTTTCAAACCATGACAATGCTGTGATTCTGTGATTCTCCCACTCTACTGAGCTCTCATGAGACCCCACCTAGAGTACTGTGTCCAATTCTGGAGCTCCCAACATAAGAAGGACATGGAGCTCTTGGAGAAAGTCCAGAGGAGGGCCACAAAAGTGATCCAAGGGCTGGAGCACCTCTCCTGTGAAGATAAGCTGAGAGAGTTGGGGTTTAGCCTGGAGAAGAGAAGGCTCTGAGGAGACCTTATAGCAGCTTTCCAGTACTTTTGTCAGGGCCTTGTAGTGAAAGGATAAGGAGTAACGGATTAAAACCAGGAGAGGGTAGATTTAGGTTAGACATTAAGAGGAAATTATTTAGTGTGAGTGTGGTGAGGCACTGGAACAGGTTGCCCAGGGAAGTCGTGGAAGCCTCATCCCTGGAAGTGTTCAAGGCCAGGTTGGATGGGGCTCTGTGCAACCTGATCCAGTGGGAGGTGGAGGGACTTCAAGGTCCCTTCCACTTCAAACCATTCGATGATTCTATGATTCTGCCAGCATCTGATTTGCAAATGCAAGAGATTCTCATTGAATCAAAGATTGAATTCTGTATTGAATACAAAATGGACATGGTAAATAAAAAAAAAACCAAACAACAACAACAAACAAAAAAACTTACAAGAAAATCCAAAACATAATACATTGTAACATTGCTACATAATTCCCACTAAGTATACAGGGATTTTATTTCTATATTTACACTTAAGAGAAATTTTGTAACTCATCTGAACTAAAACCCACTGTTGATAAAAGGTAACAGAGCATGAAAGTAAATAATGCAGAGCACAAAACCCAGATTGTTTTTGGAAGTAGTAAGCAGTTCATGAAATACACCCGGAATCAAACAATGTAATAGGTAAGCCCAAGAATATTTCTTTTAATATATCTGGAATATAAAGTTCAGGAGTGTTCTTGAATTCCCAGATGCAGGTGGTGGCCCCTGCCACAGCCTAACTTCCTATTAGCATTCTATCTGGATATGCACCAGCCATTTTCAACATCCCTGTCTCCATGTAGGTGAAATCTAAGCACACAATCTTGTTATCCAAGGAGCAAGCAGGATCTGATGTGTCTCCTGGTTTTCTCTTGCAGGTAAGCTTAGATGTGGCCTCTGAAAAGGAATTGCTGATGGTAGAAGCAATTGCAATAGTAGGGTCAAAAAGGTGATCCTTGGGTGTATAATTACAGAAGGTGAAGCTGCAGCAGGGAGGTCTGATCGCACCTGCATTTGGCATCAGTGCAGCCTCTATTGGAATGCTAACACCTTTTGTCTGACCACATTTCAGGGATGTTATAGATTACAAAGGCCTCACAGGAAAGTTTCAAGGACATACAAAAAATGGAAATGTTTCACTGTAAAAGTCAAAAGATGATTAGTCTGACTTAAAAAACTGAAGAACAAAGCATGATTTTATCACATCCTATATACCATATAAAATTTTTGCTGTCCACATAAAGCAAAATTTTAAAAAGAAATCTCCCAAATCTATAAAATCAACTCAGAATGAGATTATTAGGCATAATTTGAAGCTGGATGTGTTTGTCTGTATTTGAAAGACAGTCTTTAGACAGAAGGGAAATTATTTTGTGGATTCTTTAGTATAGAAGGTATCATACTGGGTGATCACAGTGGGCGTGCACATTAATCTTTGTGTATGAAACAGCTTTAAAGAAGGTTTGAAACAAAAAAATTGCTCAAAGACCCCCTCCCATTCCCAACCCTTTCACCTGCACATGCCCAGTCATCTGTTGAAAAAATGGCCATTTATTCCTTTGCATCTCCCCCCAGTCCTCATTTACAGGATGTTTCATATAGCCTCGCACTAATAAGCTAGCTTACTGAAATCTGAGATAGCTTAGCCAGTGTTTGAAAGGAAAGTGTCAAAAGAAATATAGGAAAACTCACAAAACAAATTCTATCCTCAGTTATACCTAGTTATCCTCATAAAGTATCATATGTCAGCAAAGATAAGGGAGATAACAATCTGACCCTACAGACATCACATATGAACAAGGTAACAAGTTAGAAGTAATTTTACATATACTGTCATAACCTAGCAACACACCTATACAAAATAAGTTGCATTTGTAGACAGACTAGATAGCAGCAGCAGATCTATGCTGTCAGCTAAGAAAGTTATTTTCTGAAAATTCATGAAGATGCAGACAAAACTATTTGCTTCACTGATAGCACTATTTTCTTGAGTCTATCTAATAATAACTAAATTGAGTTATATTATTGCTCAGAAAATTTGGAGTATGGATAGCTTTCACACAACATGTATCATATGATTAACTCATATTCTACAATTTTGCTGCATTAACAAAGCAAATGTGGTAAGATTTTTTTAACATGAGAATGACAGACAAACTGGTCATTTGTACGGTATGTTGCCTGCAGATGTTTGAGATTTTCTTCTTAGTTGGATCAGTTTTAGAGTAGGAGAAACAGGTTATGGATATAGAATAATAGCACAGTGAAATAACCAAATTGTTTGGGGAAGAAAGAGAAACAAAAGGCTTTTTCAAAACTCTGGAGAAAAACATTGGCTTAAGTGTCATGCCAAAAAAATCAGCAGTACATTATCATTTTAAGCATCCTCCACAAGGAGAATACTGACTCCAGGAGCAAGATAGAGAAGTTTAAATAAAACAGGGGGCCACGAGGATCAAGAAGAGTGCAAACTCACCTTCACAAAAAAGATGCAGCAGTCATTATACTCCATCTATTGGAGCACTTTTTTCCAGGCTTATATCTATCTTCAGTAGGGACCGTACTTTGTAACTCCAGCTTTTAGGCACCTAGAAGGAGGAATTTACTTTCATATTAAATAGGAACAATTAGGGTAAGGTTTGAGTTTGTTTTTTTTTAGTATATATGCATTCCTAATTCTTTAATTATAGAATCCAAAGAAATAGACATGTCTTCCTGTTAAAACACATCCTGAGCTAGTGAGTAGGAATCCTTATTTCTGGCCCTCTCTCCCCACCATTTATAAGCTTTTATTTAAGTCCTGGATTAACTATACAGCAATTTACTTGACATGAAAATGGGAAAGTTCTAAAGGATGAAACCATCTGGAGAAGCACCTTTGTGTGAGACAATCTCTGTGCTTTAGTTAGCCCTCAATATCATGGGCCATAACAATCTTACTAAAATAGACAATAATTCAGAGCAAAAGAACACAATAATATAATTTACTTTAGAAGATGGATTAGAAGGTGGATTTTTTTTTAACTATAGTGATTCTGCCTGTACATGCTTACAGTTAGATGAACCATATTAACTTTAAACAGACAGCAGAAAAAATGTAATCAATTGTGCATTGCACTGTGTAGTGACTCCTTTGTGATCTGAATGTCTCTGCTAATGGAAGAAGTTGTATGCAAGAACAAAATAACCTGAAATGTGCTGCTGAGCCACATTAAACAAATATACGTTTTTGTATTCCATGAATTGTTTTTCAAATGAAGGCTTACAATGGTGCTTATTTATTTATTTTAAAGTAAGTATTTGGGACAGGAATATCCTGTGGGAAGTCAGGGTAGGAGGAACAGGAAAGACCATTGGCTAGGACCAAAACAATTTTTTGAGCACATCTATTTTCATGGGTGACTTTTCTCATCTTGGTTATCTGACAGCATCCAAAATTTTGCTATCATCAATGGGAAAAGATGTTTTTTTCCAACCCAATTAGAGCCCATTTTCCTGAAGGAGCTGATCATGAGGAGAAAAAACAAAACCATCTAAGCAGGCTGCCACTGGTGTTGTATATAAAACACATAATAATAACAATAATATTTAAAATATATAAATATAACTGGAGATTGCCTATTTCTTTATGTTTATGCAAGCATTTAGAATTGAAGCAAAAATAACTGAAGGGGAAAAATATTCTTTTTTGTTTATTATAATATTTTTTCCCATAATACCTATCTTCTCTATATTTATTGTAAAAATCATCCAACTTTTTAAAGCTTTCCATATGTTTTCCCACACATGTTGGGAAAAGATAACAATGGCTGAAGTTCAGTATTTTATAGTTGAAATATTTTGAGAAAATTAGTTACTGCAACCTGATTTACGAAAAGTCCAGGCAATAACAAGTACTGTTCCGATTATTGAAAGTGTCACTGCTCTCCATGCCAGAGAGAAAATTTTGCTGCCTAACTCTTGTGCCAGAAGTGCCTTCTGTCCCTGTTGTCTTCATCTTTTTGTTCACTTTACAGCAGATCTAGGGAACAGAATAATTTTCAAGCTTGAAACAATCAAGAAAACAGTGACCTTGAGTGAAAAACAAACCAAACTGACCGTAGAATAATTAATTGACAGATCAAAGTTTATATAGGAATAATTTTTCACTAGTAAAAATTTATATACTTTCCTCCTGTGTTGGGGAAAGTGTGCAATAGCATTAAAAATAATGTTTGGAAAAAAAGAGAAAAATACATCCTGTACAGATACACTTATAGAATGTGGGGAAAGGCAAGAAGTTTAAAACAGCACAAAACCAGTAAGTTCAAGGAACTATCATCTAAGGGAAGAAATCACCATGGAGTCCACAGATAGCAAGATATTCCTTTTATTTTTCCACTGTCTCTAAAGCATAGCTCGCTATATAATGCTTTCTAATGTACTACTTTAAATATAAGAAATTATTTTACTCTGCACCATGGAACTGCACAGAGAAGATCTGAGCTAGTAAGCGAAGGAACGAAAATTGCATTTTATTCTCATCTTTACCATAAATGTAATCAAACACACCATAGTATATCTTCAAGTTCCACAAAAAAGTGGCATGCCTATCCAAATATCATGGCCCCCTGAGCTTAAAAAGACCTATTTGAATGCATATTCCCTTCAGTGTAATCTTGCTTTATTTTGCCCATCCCAGTTTAAACACAAATTTGGATATTTGTTATTACAGCAAATCATCACCGGATATATGGTACCAGTCTCCTTCTATTGAAAAAAAAAACCACAAAACCTACTTCTTTGACAGAAAACAATATATAGTTTGAATTAACTTCAAGATATGTGACCTGAGGTTCATTTCTGCAGTGCAGAATCACTGTGCAATCAATGAAGCAAGTTGCTTAGAAGTGTGCCAAACTAGAGGCAGGAGAGAAGAACTGACAACTGCCTTCACAGTTAATGGACCATCTGGATTTGCCACTGGCAGGCTCAGAAACAGAGGCACAATACTGGAGGGAATACTTTTACAAAAACAAGGAAAGGAGTAAAAAAATACAGGTTACAGCCTACATGTTAGAAAAACGTTACAAATTGCACAAATATGTTAATCCCTGTTAAATATTTTAATTTTGCCACTGATAGGCTTCTTTTTCAGCTTTCTGATTTTACACAAAGATGAAACAAATATGGCCAAATCAAAACATTAACTTTTTATACTCCCTTTGTTCTGGAGTAAATACTTTTGTAATGAAAACTCACATCCTCTGTATTCAATGCAATAATACATGTGAGAGAGCTAACTAACCAACAGGAGTTTGGTCACCCTCAGAAGAAAGGCTGAGATCATGTGATAAGAGTGGAAGGGGAAAAGCAGAATAAAAAGGTAGGTAAGTGGACACTGTCAAGTTTTCTGACTGTGAAAAGGACCTTTAAAGAGCCCTAAGTGTCCTGATATCGCTGCTGCTTCCCACAGACTTTCTACATCAAAGAAAGGAGAATTTTGTGCTGTGGACACAGTTCTTCTGACTAATACTTAATGTATTTTGTAGAAGGCACTTTTGCTTTTCTTTTGTCTAAATATGTCATCTTGTATTTTACTATCCTTTTCACATTAGTGGAACTAAGTAGGTTTTTTCGCTTATTATATTTCCCACAACAATGATCAATAATCTCTTTAATGCATAATTCTGAAACGTGTCTCGTGAGGAAAAAAACACAACTACTGGGTTTTGGTCACAGCTCAGGGACATCTGATCAGGCCAGATAGAACTCTATGAATGGCTGTCAGACTGCAAACATCTGAGATTTCTGAGCAAAACTGATCAGCATGAAGCACCATTAATCTATCCCTTTCCATTCTTTTCATGTGTCATATAATAATGGTAATGAACCAGGAAGCGAGTATTTGTGGACTGCGCAATAGACATAAACAATTCATCATTTTCTGTTTAATTAAAGAACAACAATGAAAAGAAAATTATCCATAACAGTCCAGAGTCTGCTGAAGGATTCAAGATTAACATACAGCTAAATGATTGTGAGGCCCACAGTGATCTCCACAGATGAGCACCAGGAGAATAAAGCAGACCTGATGCAAGAAACTAAGAATTCTGTGAGTGATACTGGTGCAAATTTGAGTTGACAGAGATGTTGAGCATAACTTACAGTTTGAGAAGTAAGAGAAGTAAAAAGGAAAAGGAAATAGCTAAAGGAAAAAAAGAAGTATTTTTAGAGCAGTATTTCCTCTGCACACACACAGAGGTACTCACACGTGCACACAGACTGGATTCTGTGAAAAAATTTAATCACTGGGAAAAAAAAAAAAAAATCCTACACCCTCCAGTCATGTTTTCAGTTGAGGCTGAGTATCTGGTAAGCACAGCTGGAAGCAAGGTGCAGTGCAGAGCACAGCGAGACTCTCTCTGGGAGCACTGAGCTGGTGTCTAGACCCCTTTTTGCAGCTGGCTGGTGCCACTTGCTGCCACACATTGGCATGGGATCATCTCAAACAGCGAGGGGAATGTATTCTGTTTCGGTTCTTCCCAGAAACATAACATTTAATTTTTCCTCAGGAGATGCCACTATAGAAAGAGCAAGGATTGAAACTGCATTTCTTCCCACACCTGTTGGCTAAGCTGTACATCATTCATAGCTTGCACCACGTAGTGGGATTATAAACTCATGCTGCATGTGAATGCATAGAGCAGCAGGCATGCTTGAATGGAAAGAAGCTCCAGGAAATTTAATTTCTAGATGAACTATATTTACCTTTTAAAAAGCCTGCTTCCTCTCAAGCTAGAAAATACAGAGGAAGTAATGGAACAAGCTCAGGAAGCACGGGAAGAATGTGGTACTTCTGTAGACATCCCTCAGCTTGCAACCTGCACTTGGCGCACAGAAGCTGTGCTGTGCCACTTCCCAGAGTGAGCCAGGGAACTCAGGGCATCCAGCACCTCAGCAGCAAGGCTGACACTTTTATTGGCTTTGTGAACTCAGTGAATATTTGTTCCTAATTCTGCAAAGGAGTGGTCTCATAAAGAATATTCCTGAGTGCCAGAATTTCTTCATGCCTCAGTCTTCTTATCTCTAAAATAGGATTCAAAAGGCAAAATGGGTTTCAAAGGGAAAACTCGTGAACATCTACATTTAGGGCAAAAGAGCAGCCTACCATAGATATTCCTTCTCCTCAGCTCTGAGCAGTGCAGAAATAGCCATTTCCCAAGCATATCAACTTACAGCCAACCCTGCAATACTAAATAATTTCTCCTGCTTTAAATAACGTTTTATTTTTTAAATCAGGTTTTAACTGAAATCTCATAAAGTATGCCTGTCACCAGCCATTCAGAAGTGTTACTGATTTCTACTGTGTTACTTTTCTGTAACCATACAATAATTTTTAGATGGGATTCACCTAATCTAATGATAGTTGTTTGCAAGTTAGTTGCCTGGTTTAAGTTCATCATCCATCTATAGTCAGCGGAGTGAGACAGCCACATCCAGGTAATTGGCTTGTTCTAGAATGTTTGGCATACCTACCCTAGAACAGCAGAATCACACTGTGCAGAGGTTTTCCTCTCACCAGTGACCACTGAAGGTGTAAATATCTAACTTAAATGAAGTGTCTTGCTTAAAGCAGATAAAATTAGCTTGTGATTCTTCTCCCCGGCGTACTCAACTTCTGAACTAAAGATCATTTGTGTACTATTCTCCCTTGTGATTTGTGTCTGTGATCATCAACTGATCATCTGAGGTCATACCTAAAGCACACAACAGTCGATCCTTCCACAGTAATCTATATTTGGGTTTTCTCCTGATGAAAACAAACAAAAAAAAGCATGAGATAGTAGAACCAATGCTAGCATACTGTAGGACTGGCAACATCTAATGTAACTGAATCTAAGTCATATATATAGGTCCCAAGTGGTAATAGAGCACACCATATATGGAGAAAGAATTAATATAAAGTGACTTTAGCTAAGAAAAAGAAAGCTAAATAACAGAAGATTAATTATAAACTTCTGGGTTTGAGCACTCATATTTGATCAGGTCATATGCAATTAGAATCCTGGAAATGTATGAATATTTCACATACCAAACTACTATAATCCAAATATCCATAAAAATATTTTGCTTCAAAAAAAGAAAAGTTGTTAGGAATGTTTCCACCTGGGTGAAACACTGTGGAAGCAGGACAGTCTTATTGAACGCAGACTTCTGCTTTCCACACCTTTATATGGACAGAAATCTGGTAGTGGGAGCAGGGTGAGGAAATAAGTTTCTATCTTCAGAAACTTCCTTCCTGGAAAATTTGTTCTGCAGAATGGAGAAACAGTAATATGAAATAATATGGTCCTGTATTACCAGATTTTCCAATTATCTTGTGATTTAAACAAAACCCCCCAAACTCAAAAAACTCACAACATCACCAATAAAAAAACCCTCAGCATTAAAGTGCTAGTAAAACTGTCCCTATATATTTTAGTTTTAATCACAGCCTTCAATATAAACTCCTTTAATTAATATAGTATTAGTTTATAATAACTAACACTCTTCCCTTTTTTCTTCTGTGTTCTGTGGCTTATTGTCTTTCATTTTTATAAACTGAAGAAATGTAAAGCTGTGTGCTTTATATATATAAAAAATGTTTCAGTAAAGCATAATTATAGCAGGGAAGCAGAGCATGCAAATAAATTGATATTCAAATATAGTAAATATGCTTCAGATTGCTGCCTTTCCTATTTTTTAAACTCCAGGAGCATTGTGCAAGCTGAAGCAATATCTTTCTGCAGCATGCTAGTGCTCATATTACATAAACAGTATCTGGCTGTTTCTTTGATAGGAGCATCTGCTCAGCTGACAGTCCCCAGTGTACCAGCTTTGTTTTGTCCAAGGCACCAGTGATGAGTAATGGATCTGGCTAATCCTGATAATGTATGATGTAATCGTCAGAGGGGTTTAATTATCAGAACATTACATGTGGGATTATTCTGTAGTACAGTTTTTAGTTCACTTACAGACAGTTCTAGCTTTGCGAGACCTGTGATAAGTTGTAGTTACCAAATCAGCCATCATATTAACACATGTCCCCTACAATATTTAGAAGTTCAGAGACAAAGTGCAGAAGCACAGCTTGTTACTTACAAACATAAATGATCTATGTAATTCCATAAAACTATCATCAGACCACTTTTAGGTCTAACATAAATCCAACTTTCCTACCAGAAGCTAAAATAAAAATGTTTGTAAGATTCCAACATCACTAGGCAATCAGACAGGCAGTACAAGTTTTTCTGTAAGTTAAAGTGATGATTAGTCAGTGTTATCCCTCTACCAGTGCTTTTAAGGTCTGACCCTTGAACACAATTTTTCTTTGTCATCAGAGATCCTTAGACTGAGAAAAGACTGAGAAAGTGAAATTGTTCCCTCTGCCTGCCCTGTAACAGCATACAAAAGGTGCTATGCCTTTGTAAGCTATTGTGAGATGTGCTGATGTCATCCGCAAAAAATAGAGGCAAAGGCAACATCAGCTCTTTAGTGAATACATTTAGTGGAGTACTAGGTAAAGAGAATATTCTGTAAGGAAACTGGTAGTGCTGAGCACTCTGGGATCTGATGGGTGACTGGAAACACTAGAAAATGCCAAAAAAAAAAAAAGCAGTTAAAAGTTGTATCTACTTATTCTTTTTGCTGAACTGTCCCCCCAGTCAGTCTGAAACAAATCATCTGTCTTAGACCTGAACGCTGAATATTCTGTAAGTTTTTGCTGTCAAGAAATGCAGCTTTTTGCCAGCTCTCGCTGTGACAGAGCAACCATAAGTTAGCTTTCATCAACCCTCTCCACTTCAACAGGCAGAAGCACAGGATGTAGGAATACACTTGTAATTAAACAGGAGAAGCAGGTCTGGGGCTTCTAGCCACTTCAGTGCTAGCCCCAACTTTGCCACTGACTCCATATCACAAAAAATGAGCAACTGTATCTCACATATAAGAACAAAAAAATGACAACCAACCACAAAATATCTCCTGGAATTTTAAAAAAAGGAACACAGTAATCCCAACTATTATTGGTATTGGTATTACACACAGTTATATAAAATACAGCACAACAATCCCTGAATTATTTATGCACTTTTCAAATTTATGTATTTAAAATGTAACCTCTGAACATAATTAATTTCATTCTCCTGAATATCATTACACTGCAGAGGAACAGTTATTGAGCAGCACTTAAAAAAAACCCCAAAACTTAAAAAAAAACAGCTTTAATTATCTAAATGTCTATTTTGGTTTGCTCTCTCCAAATGGCTACACCAATTGATAATATGAATTCACTCCACAATAAGTAGAGAAGACGATATGTTTTTTAAGTAGTAAATTATATCTGGAGGATTTAGCAAGTGTTTTTCTTAATGTGAAGACTACAAGTATAGCTAATGAGTTTTCTGCTTTTCATAGCAGTAAGCAAAGATTAATTTCATTTAAATGTCTTAGCAAGTCTTAGGTAATTGTTGCATTTTACTTGTTCTAGAAACAAATGCAATCGGATCAGCTCCTATACAGAATGACAAAGACCTCTGAGGCAATGCTCTAGTTTATTCACTTTTGTGAAACAATGCCTTTAAACTCTCTCAAACTATTAATCCTTTGGTCATTTATCCTCAATTTTGCTTATGGAGCTCCTTGATTATAACATGACATTACATTAGCTTTCTTTGTCAGCCCCCTGAAAATACATAGAAATCAGTTTGATCTTTCTGCACAGATTTATAGATCAAGTCATTGTAATACATGGCAATAACCTAAGGCTGTGTGTACAGATTTTTTTTTTAAGGTATAATTTAACTATCGTTAATACTGCTAATGTGATTTTCAGCTGCCTCAGGGATTGGCAGTCTAATTTAATAGTAACTCGGGAGTCAAAGGTGTAGAAAATTCATCTCTGGAGAGCAGATTCTAGTATCTTACTCTCTTCACACACTTTGAATCCAGGTTTCTTGTAGGGCTGCTTGTACTCTATACAAACTAAAATCCTGAATCTTTTAACATTTTTTTATGTCTCACTGTAACTTAGACTTTTTTCTGCAGAACACTTATGAAAATACTGAAGATATGAGATTTAGATAGAAGTTTTTCCTGTCTTTAAAAATAAACAATAAAGCACAAACAAATAATTTCAAATATAAGACAAGAAAAAGAAGGTTTTAGAATTCTTTCATACCACATTTTGGTACCCATATTTTACTAAAATATTTTAAAGGGCGTTCCAGCACCACAGGAAGGGCACTGCATCAGATGGACCTTTTATCTATTGTTTTATAGCCAACATATCAGATAATTTCAGAACAATGAATAGGAGTTTCTGCAACATTTGAAAACAACCCTGAACATCAAGCTTAAAATTTTATAAGATTCAAGAACCAAAATCAGAGGACTGTTAAAGATGTAGCTCATACTGAGTAGTGTAAATTTTCCCTGTAATTTAATTTCACAGATCTGCCTTCTGACTTAGTGTTGCCTAATGAAGATTTAGGGCTAAATCAGAAACCAGAGATAAATTTTCTTGGCTTTCTCAATGGCTGGTAACAATGTCATAACTCAGGTCCATAACATGAACACAAGCTTGGAAGTGACTTTTGATAGATCTAAACACAGTACCCAGCTCTTGCATTATGTAGCTCCTTCATAAACTTGTCAAATTTAGTTAAAGAAAGAATCAGGTTTTCCTTCTCCTCCTGTGGCAGGATCTTAAATGTTCCAGCACATCACTGTTGTAATAGATTGGGATATTCTTATTTTAAAGTAGATTTTAGATCTAATTAATTTATGTCTAGTATTCCTGTGCCAGCAGTATCCCTTAGCTTCAGCTTTTTCTCCCTAGGAGTTGCTTAGTCTAGTATAGCAAACCTGGAGAGTACATTATCTGGAGTGTATCCATAAATAAATGGGGACAGGGATGCAGATAAAGAAGTTGACTGATCAGTCTTACCAAATAAGCTGTATGACTCCCTCAGCATCTTCTTCTGGATCAAACCCAGAATGTGTCCATGCATATTTGCTTGACATCACATCCAATCCACAGCATATTCTTAGTGAGTTCAAATCTTTTCTGTCTTTATGCCCAAGATATTTTGTCGGTGTGTATTTTATCACTGTGTTATGGTCTCAGAATGGTGCACCAATCTAGTTTCTTTCTCATGCCTACACCATGGCAAATAGCTATCTGGAGTGATCTGTTCACTACTCCACAGGAGTACAACTGCCTCATTGTGTATCAGACAAAACTATCTGTAACTGACACAATAATTATGCATGTAGATAAATGGCAAGCCCCCAAATTTTGGTCTGCTCACAAGTATAAAATTTATTCTGAGTTTATACTGGATTTTGTCCTGAGGAGTACCTCTGATGACAGGAACAATATTTCCCTTGTTTCAAGGACTTGAATACATACTGGGGAGAACTCAACTTCAGTTGAGTTTCAGGCTTTAGGGTCTGTGAAATGAAGACTCTGAGCATAGCTTTTAATCCCAGAGATGTTCAGTTTTCCAGTCAGTCAAATGGGGAGAGTGATGGTAACCACCTTTTAGAACTTTTCAAAGAGTAAAGTAGTTTTAATTAGCTGTGCATAAAATAAAATTCTTACTCAAGATTACTTTCTTCCATTGGTATATCGTCCACAGAAGGAACAAAACTCTTTCCATGGCTTCATCCTGAGAGACAATGTGTGTCCTCAATTTCCAATTAGTTTGGTATGACAAAATAGTGCATATTATTTGTAACATCTTTACTAGTTTGCACTGGTTCTTCTTTGGTTATGTCTTCTCAGAAGTGTATGTCTGAGAATCCATCTTTCATTAAGTCTACAAAACTTTTTCTTTTCAAAATTTTATTACAAAATGAAAAATCAAGTCTTGCAGATAGAGCTATAGAAGAAAGTGCCAAGATTAAATGGATAATCAAATACCTTAAAATGCCCCAGTCAAATACACTTTTCTCTTCTGTTCTTAATTCCCCTTACTCTCATTTTAGCAATAGAAGAAGGCAGAAGAGAAATAAGTTTAAAGGTTTTTTTCTCTTCCTGAGCTTTTACAGCAAGCTTTTAAAATAAACTTTATAACTTTCAACTCACAGCAGAGATATTTTTGGTTACCATATCCAATGGAATCTACATAGACTGTTGTAAAAAATCCTGGTAGCTTCCTGAATCAGATCATGTCCTGTAAAGAACAAGAAGCCTTCTTAAGAACACATAAGAGTCTAATGGTCTAAGACCACATCAAAATCAGATGTTGTCATCATATGTCATTGTTATAATCTTTTATATTTTCAGAGGAGATGTTTTTAATAAAATATGTTTGTCTCTCTAATTCAGAGGTCTAGACACTAGATGTGCTGATGCTGCCTTATCATGCAAAGTGGGTGACCAAGAGAAGTGAGACTCAAACGAGTGTACACCAGGGGACTGTTGGACATCTCATAGTGAAGAGTCATCGTAATGTGAGCACATACCAGGCACTGTGGGTGGGCAGCTTGCTGTCTGCTTTGTGTCTATTTGTCAGCAAAGGATCAGAACAGATGACTCCTGAAGTTACTCAACTACAAGTGTACCGTAAGTTTCATGGAAATCCAAAGTAGAGAGAAACAGGAAAAACACTTATTACTAGCTCTCACTTAATATTTTCTAATACTGCATCCTGTTTTTTTGCTGAATATAATGCAGCTTAACATAAAGTGATGCAATCAAACATGACATTTAATTTTGGAATCAGATATCCCCTATCACCTTCTGTAGTAAGCATCAAAATAGATTTTCTTCTGGAAGCAGCTGGCCATTATGAACTGACAGATAATAGCACAGAGAATGAAAATTTCAGTTTGAAAAGGATCCTTAAATATTTATCTTTTTTTTTTATAGTTAGAAAAATCTCTAAAATCCAAAATACCTAATTTTTCAATAAGAAAAAGCTCTGCCTTAAGCTGGGAATATAGAATATTATATCAACAACAAAAAATATAACAAAATATAAATATGTACTTACTGAGTTTAGGTCTGCAAAATTTATCAAAATGTCTCTGTTATTCACAGTATCGAGCATACTTTTGATATCAAGCCCCTAGCTTTCAGGCTTAGCATGGTCTTAATTCAAAAGACACATTAAGTCCTGTTGAACACAGACACTACTTGTAGTTGTTGCAATACTAAAAAAATACCAGTACTAAAATATACCAATTATGATTTTGGCAAGAATCTTTGATTTCAAAACATGTAGATAAATATTCTTAATTGGGATAGCATAGTTGCATTCCTTGTGCGCAGTAGTCATACTTGAGAAGAAATACAGCATCATAGAATCATAGAATGATTTGGGTTGGAAGGCACCTTGAAGATCATCTAGTTCCAACCCCCCTGCATGGACAGGGACACCTTTTACTAGACCAGGTTGCTCGAAGCCCCATCCAACCTGGCCTTGAACACCTCCAGGGAGGGGGCATCTACAGCCTCCCTGGGCAACCTGTTCCAGTGCCCCACCACCCTCAAAGTAAATAATTTCTTCTTCCAGTTTAAAACTATTACCCCTCATCCTATTACTACACACCCTTGTAAAAAGTCCCTCCACAAAACATCTATCTATCCATCTATCTGTCTGTCTGTCTATAATTATCTTTATTATCAATGAGTTAACTGAGGCTCCTAAAATAAACTTACACAGTTAAATCTCAAAGTAAAACAGATGTAGCTATTAAAAATAATGTCTACCATCATATAACTGAATTTAGATTTAAACACTACTAACAAGGTCACAAATCTGTTCCACCATATTCAGCCTATACAGGAGCATACATTTATTTTGAAAAGTTCATGTAATCTACAGAGCTTCTATAGCCCAAAAGCTTTCAGTAAGACTAAAGATATATCTGTCAGGCCTCTTTTAGGGAGACAGAAATGCGTTTTGGTTACACTGCTCAGAAAATGTAAAAATGCACTCATGACAGCTTGGCAGCAGGTAGGGGGTAAGGAGCAGGTAAGGGGTAAAGTTTACCCACTCATGCACTGTAGCATACTTCCAGGGCCACATCGCTGCTGCTGCGTGATTCATAGGATCATAGAATCATCCTGGTTGGAAAGGACCTTGAAGATCATCAAGTCCAGCCATAACCTAAATCCACCCACCATAACCTAATCTACCCATTCAGTGTTTAAATCATGTCCCTAAGGACTATATCTATATTTCTTTCAAATACTTCCAGGGATGGTGACTCCACCACCTCCCTGGGCAGCCCGTTTCAGTGTCCAACCACTCTCTTGGTAAAGAAATTTTTTCTAATATCTAGCGTAAACCTCCCCTGGCGCAACTTCTGGCCATTTCCTCTTGTCCTGTCATTATTCACTTGAGAGAAAAGGCCAACTCCTACTTCCCTACATCCTCCTTTCAGGTAGTTGTAGAGAGCAATGAGGTCTCCCCTCAGCCTCCTCTTCTTCAAACTAAACAATCGCAGTTCCCTCAGCTTCTCCTCACAGGACTTATTCTCCAGAACTTTCACCAGCTTGGTAACTCTTCTCTGGACACGCTCCAGCATCTCAATATTGTTCTTATAGTGAGGAACCCAGAACTGCACACAGTATTCAAGGTGTGGCCTCACCAATGCTGAGTACAGAGGCACAATCATCTCTCTACTCCTGGCTGGCCACACTATTCCTGATGGAGGCCAGGATGCCATTGGCCTTCTTGGCCACCTGAGTACACTGCTGACTCATGTTAAGTCGGCTATCAACCAGCACCCTTAAGTCCTTCTCCATTCCGGAGCTTTCTAACCACTCATCCCCAAGCCTGTAGTTTTTCATGGGGTTGTTGTGACCAAAGTGCAGAACCTGGCACTTGGCCTTGTTAAACCTCATACAATTGGCCTTGGCCCATTGATCCAGCCTATCCAGGTCTCTCTGCAGAGCCTTCCTACCTTCAAGCAAGTCGATGCTTCCCCCAAGCTTAGTGTAATCTCCCAACTTACTTAAGAAGCACTCAATCTCCTCATCTATGTCATTAATAAAGATATTGAACAAGACTGGACCCAAAACTGAGCCCTAGGGGATGTCACTGGTGACCAGTCGCCAATTGGATCCAACCCCGTTCACTACAACTCTCTTGCCTCGGCCAGCCAGCCAGTTTTTTACCCAGCAGAGAGTGTACCTGTCTACTCCAAGATGAGCCTCTCCATGATTTTCCCTGGTACTGAGGTCAGGCTGACAGGCCTGTAGTTCCCAGGATACTCCTTTGGGCCCTTCTTGTAGATAGGCATCACTTTGGCAAGCCTCCAGTCATCTGGGACCTCCCCTGTTATCCAGGACTGTTGATAGATGATAGAGACTTGGTGATCTCCTCTGCCAGCTCTCTCAGTACCCTCACGTGAATCCCATCTGGCCCCATAGACTTTTGAGTGTCTAGGTGCTGCAGCAGGTCTATAACTGTATCCTCCTGGATTATGGGGTGGTTGTTCTGCTCTCCATCCTTATATTCCATCTCAGGAGATTGAATACCCTGAGGACAGCTAGTCTGATTATTAAAGATGGAGGCAAAGAAGACATGAAGTATCTCAGCCTTTTCTTCATCCCTGGTTGCCCTGTTCCCCCCCAATGCAGTAAGGGATGGAGATTCTCCCTGGTTCTCTTTTTTCTGTTAGTGTATTTGTAAAGCCTTTTTTTATTGTCCTTTGTGGTAGTGGCCAGATTGAGCTCCAGCTGGGCTTTTGCTCTAATAATTTTCTCTCTGTATGTCCTCACAACCTCCCTGTACTCATCTTGAGTTGCCCGCTCTTCCTTCCAAAGTTGGTAGACTCTCTTTTCCTCCCTGAGTCCCAGCAAAAGCTCCTTGTTCAGCCAGGCTGGTCATTTTCCCCAACACTTCATTTTATGACACACAGGGAGATGCTTCTCCCGTGCTTTTTAGGACTTCTTTCTTGAAGAGCATCCAGCCTTCCTGAACCCCTTTGCGCCTCAGAACTAACTCCCAAGGGATTTTCTTGACCATTGTTCTAAACAGGCTGAAGTCTGCCCTCTGGAAGTCCATAGTGGAGTTTTTGGTGATCCCTCTCCTTATTTCAGTGAGTATCAAGAATTTAACCATTTCATAGTTGCTAAGCCCAAGACGGCTTCTGACCTCCACATCCCCTACCACTCCTTCCCTGTTAGTGAACAGCAGGTCCAGCAAGGCACCTCCCCTAGCGGGCTCACTTACCGGCTGTGTTAGGAAGTTATCTTCCATACATTTAAGGAACCTCCTAGCCTGCCTGCTTGCGGCAGAGTTGTCATTCCTGCAGATGTTTGGTAGGTTGAAGACCCCCACCAGAACTAGGGCTGGCGATTTTGAGACTTCTGCTAGCCACCTGAAAAATATTTCATCTGTTTCCTCTTCCTGGTTGGGTGGTCTGTAGCAGACTCCCAACAGAATATGTGCCTTATTTGCCTTCCCCCTCATCTTTACCCATAAACCCTCCACATTATCATCTGTCATTGAGCTCTATACAATCAAAGCACTCCTTAATGTATAGAGCCACCCCACCTCCTCTCTTTCCTTGCCTATCCCTTCTAAAAAGCTTGTAGCCATCTATTGAAACATTCCAGTCCTGAGTTCCATCCTGTGCTGCTTGCATTGGTGTAAATGCACTCGATCTGGGTTGTGGATTTCACCCCTGACACGGGCACACCACCCTTACTCTCATCTCTAGTAAGCCTGGTTTTATCCCCCACCCCCTTCCAACCTAGTTTAAAGCCTTACCAATGAGACCTGCCAACTCCTGCACAAGAATTCTTCAGTAACTTCATAATAATTGTATAATGAGAGAATATAACTAACTGTATAACATGAGAATAACTTCAGTAACTGCATGAGTTATTCTGGTTTGTAGGAGAAGGCATAGACATGTTTTTGTGCTGCCAGAGCTGCTTAGACACCATCTATCCAGGAGATTACACAGTCATACCTTCACCTTACACATAAGCTTTCACCCATTTGCAGACACAGGAATGCTGATTGCTGAACCAAACGTAATGGGAAGAAATTCCCGTGAGATGACTTACTGCAGCAGGGTGTCTAAGTAAGGAGAGTTTTAGGAAGCAATTGTCAGTGAAGAAGTCCTGAAACTCCACATTCCTGCAGTGAATGAAGCAATCATTTAGCTAAGAAATCAAAACAAGATACTTTTTTCCTTCTCTGGGTTTTTTTATTTGTGCCCGCTGAGAGAGTGAGCATTTCCCTGGAAAGGTTTAATTATGGAAGGGAATTGGGAGCTGTGAAGTTGTGATGGATTTTATTAATGTTTTGGTAGTATTTAACAGCAACATGTCTATTTACGTTTCTCTTTTCCAATCAGTTCTTGTTGCAAATTTTAAATCTATCAGTTATTGATCTTTGCATTCTTATCCTAGATTCTGTTCTAAAAGTAAGTGGAACTTAAAACAGAGCAGCTGCAAGAAATGGACTTAATGAGTATACTAACACTATAAGCCTGTCTAAGGGTAAGTTTCTGACCTACACTGCTTTTTAATAGATTAAGTTTCAACCAAGCTGCCTGGAAAAACATTGAAGATTTAGCAGATTAGACACTAAGGAACAATGTACTTTCAGTTTCATTTTAGCTCTCCTACTCTATTAGTATTCTTTAGTGCCATGTGTTTCCTCTTCCTATTATAGAATTTTGAATTTATTCTAAGAACAATATAATTTAATTAATGTAAATCTAACAATGCTACTATATAGAAATAAATAATGAGTAGAAATGTCTGGACAGAAAAAAGTACCCTTGAGTGAAAAATATTCTCTCAAAAGTCAGTGATGAAATTCAGTAATAAACTACATAATAAACTACACAGTTAGAATGTAATTACCACCAAAACATTGCCATCTCAGTGCAAAAAAAAAAAAAAGAAATTATTGTGTCTATATTACCCCTCACACTCAGGGAATACCCAGCTGATCAATTATTTCACAGAAAGTGAGAAACTTTCATCTTAATTTTGTTATGGTTTTAAATTGCCAAGGCCAGAAGCACTGTGGGCTTTTAATGGCATTCACTATTTTTACAGATAATGAGAACTTTCATGATTCCACTAGACAGAGTCAAATGATTTTTAGATGAGATACAAACCTGAGGGCTTCAGAGCAAAAATCAACTTAAAAGCAGATGGGCTCGAAAACCTCACAAATCTAGAAAAGAGGCGTATTTTACAACTAGGTAAAAGAGATTTTTCCTAGTACAGTTTGAACACACATCAATACCCAGTATCAAAATTCTAATCACAAAGATGTTATTTACTTTCATTTTGTAAGCACTGTGTACACTGTAGCAGGACACTCCATCTCTCAATATGCCTGGCTCAGTTCCCCTCTGTGATTCAATTGCTTTTTGACTCTCAATTTTACAGGCCTGGGACTGGAGTGGAAAGATTCCCATGGGAAAGGAAGGGACCTAGAAAGCTCTGAGCTGGTGTTAACCTTGAAAGGTGCAAACAGAGGGCCAATTTGATTTTCATAGCACCAGTTGCTCTCCGCTGTTGAAGAACACAGAGTCCAGCCTGGCCACAACGAGGCCCAAAATGGAGATTGAGTAAGAATGAACAGATAAACTAAAGAGTTTGCTTGGTGAGAACAGGGCCTTCTTGGGTGTTTTTTTTTTCTGTTTTCCTTTTATTCTCCAATGAGAGATTTTGGAGGTATGGCTAAATGGTTAAATAACAGTAGTCAATCCACTTTATTCTATAAAAACCTGGTCCCATCTTTGATCGGGTAACTTCCTGTGCACTTTTCCAGGAGGTGTGCTGGACCTTCTCCTCTCCAGCAAGGAGAATTAAGACCCATCTAGGGACACACAGCTGCAGCCGGGAAGGGTGAAAGATAGTAACTCCCTTATTGCCTTTGTTAACATGAAGCAATCTTTCATCCCTAACTTTTATATTTTAAGATTCTAGAATCCTTTTAAAATTGATAATTAATGTTCTAGGTCTAGTATAAAACTTAGTAATAATTAAGCTGCCTATATTTTAACAGTTAACCTTTATTGTTTAATCTAACTACTAGTAGTACATTTTATTGTTAAGATATCTTTTGCATTTTAACCTTAACTTCAGTTCTGGTCTCCCAATATCCCCACAATTTGACTGTGCTTGTGCCTTCTACTTTAAAACAGTCAAGACTCGTCGCTATTTGCAATAAATCTTTTTCTGTGCATATACATCTTGTCTACTATCTCGCCCTGTTTGAGACATACACACAGATTCATACACACACATATAGATAATAATTTCCACTTTCTCCCTCTAAAAGTACTTCCCTCATGACGTGCTTTACAACACTTTCCAAATAGATATGATGTTGTAAACACAGGCAAGTTCCTCTAAAGGAACATAAAAGCAATGTAGATTACAATAAGAAACTGTATATTTTCATGTGATTCGTGTCTACAGGACAAGTGAAGACCACAGTAGAAAAGGAATAGGAAGCGTAATACCTCATTATCTCACATCTTTGTCAGGCAATTCTGAATAATTGAAAAACCCAACAACCTTAGTTACTTTTACCACTGTTCCACACTTTTAGTAAAATATTTTATAGTCCTCTTTCCCATAGTTAGTCCAATCAGATGAAAGCCATGCATTTGTTTCAGTGCCCGATCCTTGAGGCATACCCAGCCTGCATTAAGTGCCACCAAAAAAATATAAGCCTTGGCAGGTATGTCTCACTTAAATCCCACTCCAATTTCTGAAAACTCCATGTGATTCCATGTTCTTTGATCTCAAATTCTCAGGATGTTCTCTCAGCCATTATCTAGAATCACCATTTAGGAATGAGGTAGTGGAGTAGAGTTATCTGAAGTCCCACACTTGTGCGAATACTAGCATCTGGAGCAACATACATAAATTAATACAAAAAAATTTCTTTTTCTTGCTTGTGTGTGTAAACATACACCCACGATGTAGTAATCTCTACTCACCACAGAAACCCAAATACCTGTGATATCAAACAGTCATCACTATGGACTTTCTTTTGATTATCCCTCCATATTTCTCATTGCAGGCTCACAGGCTGATCTGTGCCTCTTACTTCTCTGCCAGTTTTTGAACCAAGAGATAAACAACATTGATGGTGCTGCAATTTTGATTTTGGGAGTTGTTTTTGTAGGTATGAATCTGATCCTTTTTAAAGTCTCATCTTCGGCCATGCTATCTCAGTTCAGTGTACTAGAGTACCATTTTTAATTGAAATATTTTTTATTATGAAAATGCTATACAAACATTTACCAGAGAAGGAACTAAAAAATAATTTTGGATTTTTTTTATTTCAAAATGTCAACAATTTCTATTTCAGCTTTTGGAACAAAATTCTCCACTTACAACTTGAAATACTACTTTCAAAGATATTATCAATATTTTAAATGAAATAAAAATTTTAATTGCTCACCCAATCAATTTTTAAATAATGTTTAGTCAAAGGTATTTTAGACTTCTTTATACAACAAAAACTGCTTTCTATGTCTGCCTGATATAGCCACATATCTCTCAATTAGAACTCTATTTTATTTCTGTATGTCCACAGGTATGATATGTAGTGAACTATTCAGTATTACTATCTGCTTACAGGAATTAATACATATTCAAAATACACAATTTGTGAAGGTTTATATAAACATTCGCAATGATCTTTTGCTTATGTGTCAGAAATATGGATAGTCTTGGAACTAAATAGAGGAATTTTCTATTAACCAATATATAGCTTCTTTGCATGCAACAATATACTATTAAAACAAATCCCTTCTACACAAGACTTCATAAAAGAGCTGAATAGATCTTGTATTTGTATTTTACTGTTTGTGTTTGTCATTTAGACCCTTCCAATTCCTTGTGTTTTGCTCTTGTTTTTCAGTTTCTGCTTTTTTTTCAGTCAGTGCAAATGCCTGTGGTTAAACAGTTTATGAATTCACCTCGTGTAGCAAAGATTAAATGACATTTAAATCCTTAAATATTATAACAATCAACAGTAAGCATGGACTCTGGCCTCTGTCGCATTGGAGAATAAATTTGGATTTGTCTATACAGCTAGGTATGAATATATAGTATTTTAGCTGGTCTGCTTCCTGTGGTTGCCCTTAATGAGTTCTGACGGTACGTCTACAAGAACTAATGCATATGAAAATTTATTTTTTTGTCCATAATTGGAACTGGTTGCAAATAAGGCAATTCCATTCCAAATGTTAAACAGGGGTGTTAGTGCAGGGTATGGCCAAGCTAAAAATCTTTCCTAGTAAATGGGTGCACTTTATCTCTAAAGCAGTCACGTGGTTTCCAGACTTTAGGTCACTCCTTCTGGTTAGTTTGGCATCTTTTTGTTCAAGTCTTCTAAACTATCGTAGTATGATGGATTTTTCTGTGAATTACCTCAACCTCTTTGAAAGCCGAGGTCCCTTACATGCTGCACACTGCATGTGTAACCAGGCAAAAAAGGAGACTAGCTCAGTGTGGCTAGTTTCCAATAAATTATCATCTGGACTTCCTGAGAACTAATTTCCCATGTATACAGGTCCTGACATGCTGACAAGATATTACTAATTTGTAGAAGTTTTTCTCAACTACTCTCAGTGCAGAAATCAAAAGTAAGAATGACTCATCAATTTACAGGATTATTATACTGTGAAGTTACTCATTAAAGGTTTTAAGACTGTAATGTTGGTGTCATGTTAGTGTTAAATCCACTCAACTGTTGTACGAATAATCAAATTTTCATGTTCATTGTTTCAAATGGAATATAAAGCACATAAGAAGGGGAGGAATCAGAAATCCAGCCATTTTTTTCCTTCCTGGAGATTTCTCCCCCAATCAGAATCTTATCTAACTTTTCTTACTTACACACTACAAATATTAAGGCCAAACAAAATTTCTTCACTCAGGTAATGCTACATGCCATAACAAATGGCCTTGGCATTTGTCACTGGTTTGTTCACAGAAAGTGGTTGTTATGCTTTGCTGCAAAAAAGTACTTACTTCTTATGATTTTATTTTTGCATCCATTCACTCTTACATCGCCTCTGCTGGTTCCTCTCTCATCCCCTGAATTCAAGCTCTTCATTCTCTCTTCCTAAGCCAGCAAGACAGTTATGGTATATTGTATGCACACCCCTGGTTTCATGAGTTGTTTTTTCCCCTGTTATCCTCTGCTCTACACTCAGACCTTGCTCAAATGATACTGGAGAAGCAGCATAAAAAAGCTGGATAGAGACATTTCTACACACATGGAACATATTCACAAAGCAGTATTACTATCTTTAGTAGTGCAGTGGTGCCTAGAAATCCCAGCTGAAGTTAGCATGCTACTATGCCAGGCACTGGGAAGTATGAGAGCAGGTTACCATCTTGACACTGACAAGCTTACAGTAAAAAAAGGACAAAGGGTTGGAATGTTTATAGAGACACAAAAAGCTGGAAAGTGACACAACTGATCAGTGCCTCAGACAGGAGCTGATTCTTGGTTCTCTGTGTCCTGAAGCAGTGTAACATTGCCTCTCTGTATTTAACTGCAATAACTTGAGACTGGGCTGCCTCTTTCAAGTCCTGAAGCTAAGAACTCCAGAGACATCAAGACATCTGAGCAGCTGGTGGCAGACATAATATTTTTATGACTTCTGCACTCTCCATTCTTATATTTGAAAACTTTTTTTTATTTAAAACATACTTCAGGAAGTTTTTGCATCCCTGTTTTACTCCCCAGAAGCTAGAGCTGAAAATCCTGGGTGGGCATATCAGTACCTTTCTAGACTCTGCTGTAACATAGTGTAACGGTTTGGCTCCGGGTTGGCAGTCAAACCAATAATAATAATACTGTTGATCCATCCCCCCTACCCCGAGGTAGGGAAAGAGGGAGAAAAAATGAGAAAGAGAGGTTTTCTGGGTTGAAAAGTGAAACATATTTATTTTAATTATTAGTGATAAGGGAATATATATATTGGTAAAGGGATGTGCAACATCCAATCCCCTCCCTCCTCTCCCAGCGACTCTCACAGCAACTCTTCTTCCTGGTGACTCCAGCTGAAGGGGGGAGTGTCCGGGCGCACGGACGGGGCCCTCGGGTGTCGGCTGGGAAGAAAAAATGGGAAAAAAACCCCAGAGAGCCAAAAAGAGGGTGATAGAAGTGACAGTAAGCAGAAAAAGAGAGAGAAAAAGGAAACCAAAGGCTTGACTTCCGTGATGTCTTAGCTTATACCGAAAGCCAAATAGAGAAAATATTATGAGAAGGGAATATTCTGGTTTGCTGATCCTGCCTTCAGTCTAATCTGCTCTTCGGTAGGAGGGGAGGCTGCAGACAGTCAGAAGTGACCTTGGTTATTATCAGTCCACTGGCGCTGCTAAAAAAGTTCACTGAAAGAAAAAAAATCAGCAAAGAGAAAGTTCGCTTCACCCTGGCTCAAACCAGGACACATAGCTACCCTGAGAATGAGGATTTCAAATAATGAGTAAGTGACAAACAAAATTCAGGAGAAGAAGAATCCAATTTCATATAAAAGAAATTATTAGAATACTGATATAAACCCAAAATATTATTGACCATATATTTATATATATATATTCTGAGATCCTGTTTATTTAGCATGACTTGTTGCAAAACTTAAAAAAATAAAAACAACCCTAAGATATCTTCATATACTTAAGGAGATATCAACTACAGAAAAAGAGATCTTCATGTTTGGTTAACTCAGAAACACATACAACATGACCAACAGGTGGGTTTATGCTGAAATTATCCTCGAACGATTCCTTCAGGGAGTCCTTACTCAGTTATTTGAAAGCTGAATAAGTGTTTCTTCCACTTTAGTGAAAGCCAGGACCTCAGTGTTACGTCTCATGAGAAAAGCCATTGGAATATACAGGAGAATTATATCAAGCCACATGAGCCCAGAAATAATTTTGAGAGAATAGAAAATTTGTTCAGTTTGTATCTGTAGGAGCAGCTGACTGGTATTTTTTAACCCCAGAAAGAGAGAGGAGGTTCCCACTTCCTGCAACACTGTTGTGCTTTGTGTTCTTTTGAAATAAGTTTCTTTTTATTGTCCTCCCAGTAGTCAGGGCATGGTTGGGCTTGAAAGAAGAGGAAAGATGATTTATGATGTCACTGTAAAACAGCAAGTAGCTGCACAAACCATTTCTTAATAGAGATTTAAAGATATAAAATCCAGAGGTGATACTCCTAAAGTACAGTTAGTGCAAGACATTTCTGGCATTTTGTAGAAAGCATTCCTTCTCTGTCTTGCTTTCAAGAATAGAGACAGTCACATTTGCTCTCTTAAGGTATTATGAGGGTGGTGGTCTTAGAGCTTTTGAATTTTGAATGCTGTAGTCATAGTGGTCTACAGCAGGGTCATAGGGGAAGACAATTATGTCTTATGATGGTATATTTTGGGGTCAACATGCATTTGGGCTGTTCATCAGTTTAGGTTCCCTGAACACTTATTTGTCTTTACCCTCTATGACTCTAAGGGGTCTTTTTTCCCTTCCCTGCCCTGCCCCTGCCCCTGCCCTTGCCCCTGCCCTTGCCTTTACTCCTCTTTCCTGTAATAGTAGCATCATGGACTTTCTGAAGCACATGGTTTAGACAAGTGCTGCAAGAGAACCTGGCCAGTATTCATCAAAAATGCAGGGAGTGAAGAAGAGCACTACAACTGATCTTGACTGGTTTGGGCAATAGAAGTGGGAACAAAGAGTCTGAGTGTGGAATCTAAACCTAGAATTTTTTATAGAGGGAAATGAGTAACTAGGATTTTAACAGTATTTTCATATTTTTAATAAATGGATTGTTATAAATAAACTGAAACTGGTAAGTCAATACCTTCAGTAGTTGCTACAAATATTTCTATTGATTGCGTTGTTCCTTATGGAAGATTAAAAAATATTGAGATTATAGTATGATTACATTGAAACAAACTTAAATTAAGAAGCTGTTTATTAAGAGGGCAAATCCTTACCAAAAAAATGTCACTTACACTTATTATAAACTTACCTCTAAACATACAAAAATGTCATAACTGCTAACTATGATAAGAAGCTAATAAGCAAATTCTTGGCTGTGAGTAAAATTATCAATAAGAAAAGTTTTTGAGGAGAAAAAATAATGGATGGCTATAATACGATCTACTTGAAATGGTGGGTAGGGGGTAGTTTTAACAGTTTTACTGCTAGAAGCTCAAGCATCAACAAGACATACATTTGCAGAAAGTTTGAAGTAGATATTAGAGGTTGGCTTTACCGTATAAAATCGATTTTACTAGAGGTAGAGTGACCATTTTCCTATGTTTATTCATCCACAACTGCCTTCTAAATTGATACAGTGGTAAAGAAAAGATAGAGTTTAAAAGGTTGTCTGGATCTTCTTTTATTCTTTCTATTTCAAGGAATTTATAGAAACTGTCACTGACAATACAAAGAAGCTTTTTCTCTGGGTATATCTGTGGCCTTTTATGGTCATTTCCAGATTGTGTGGGGAGGAAAGCAATTCATCAGTACTTTTTCACACAAGAATTATTAAAGGGTAGTCAAAGAAAAAAAAAAAGACTTTGAATAAAGTGAAACATTCCTTAAAGGTATAGGATTTGACTGAGTATAAAAGGAAACAATCTTAGGCTCAAAAGGTTATTAGAAGATCTAAGAAGCCCTGCTGCTAAAATCTCTGTAGCACTATTAATAAACATACTTCAGTGGGTAAAATATGAAATAAGATTATGAGGATAAATGTATGAGAGCACAGATCCTTTGCAATACCTAGTTTAATTACAAGAGGCATTACTCTTGATTCTAATGCATTGAAGCTGAACATGGAGAAGGTTTCACTTGTTGTTATTAAACCTCATTGATATGATAGAGATTTTGTTGGTGTCAGGAATACTTTTTTAAATAAATGTTTCATTTTAAACTTTAAAACTGAAGTGAGGGAAGCTCTGCAATTGTGTTCCTAGTTAGTGAATTTGAAGAGCAGGTATTATTTGATTTTGAGATATCTTCCCTTGACTGGTTTAATAGGACCTCAAGAGTGTCTTTAATGAGGTGAGCAACAAATGGATTTGTAAATATTTTTAAGCTTCTTTGAAGCAAGAGGCAAATTCCATCTATTTCAAAGTCATATGCTGTTACAAGAGCTATGTGAAAGCTCTATAACAGAACTGACATTTAGGAATATTTGTTAGATTTCATGTTTGTTACCAGTAGAAAATTTCATCAAAATTGATCATTTTTTAAGATTAATATGGGCCAAATTTTGGTTGAATATGAAGAAATTGAGGGTAGTGGGGAATGAGGGAAATTTTCCCCAGAAAAACTAATGTGATTGTTTTGTAAGGGATTTGACTAAGACTGAATGTATATTTAAAACTGAAAATTCCATGTAAAATTAATTGAGGAACATCTGACGGTGTAGAAAAGGTCAAAGGGGGAGAAAATAATTCTGACTTCTGAAGCTGACATTTACAAATACACTTCTCAGTTGTGCTGACAGGAGGCTTGATGGAATCAAAAGCTCTTCAACATCAAAAGGGAAAGCAAGGACTTCCTCTCCATTGCTAAGAGCAATAGATATGTATGCATGTGTGAGAAAAATAGTCCTTTAAACAAAATTAAGAACTAAGTATATATATTTACACAGAGATGTGTGCATGTCTGTGTGCGTGTGTGTGTGTGTTTGGAGCTAATAAGAAGCACAGGTCTGTAATCCTCTCCTGCAGAAAGAAGAGTAGATTTGTCCTCTATCTGGCCAAGCAGTTACTCAGGACAGGAAGCCTCAGCATCCCCTTTCTAGAGGCTAACACTAAAAGTGCAAGGTGTTTAGATGAACACTTGCCATATACAAGATTAATGTAAGGCTTGATGGAACCATAACCAATAATGGAACTTTAGTTCCATTGAATGGATTTATTCTAATGAGTGGGATTCATTTTATGAACTATGGATGTCCTCATCCAGGCCAGCTGTCTGTTCTCCCTCTATAGTTCATGGAGAGAACTGGAGAGCTTTAGAACATAGATGGCTAAAGAAGCAGCACATCACCACTGCCATAAGTATTTTCCCTGACTATCTTCAAGAAAGCTCAAGAGGACTGTGTTAAGAAGGAATGTTTGCATTAAAAAATGCCTATATTCAATTAAGATTAAGCTTCTGTCTCCCTGAGGGTGAGGTTCACAGAAATTGTGTTTTAATTGGTAGTTCTGCAAATATTCAGCAGTCCAAAATAGCCAGACAGTATGAAATAAGCTACAGTTGTGTAGGTTTTCTCACACTGCTCTGTCTTCCACCCGGGCTTTTATATTTTCTTGTATGTGATCACTTATTCTCCCCAGTTTTACAAGTGTGTATATTTATACCTCAGTGTGTAAAGGACTCCTTCTGTCTAGATGTGCCTGGCTCGGTACCCCTTTGTGTGTGCTATCTGTGCCACTGTGCTTGTCCCCCCATCTCTTTTGGAGGTGTTTCCCTTACTCTGCAAGTAGTCACACTGAACTAAGGAACAATGTTCCATGGATAAAAAATAAAGTGTATTTAAAATTGGCAGAATCTAGCCTTCAGAACTCTGTTCTTTCACCCAAGATTTGCCTCTAATGCATTATATGAAGCTGAAGTAGGGTGATAATTCAGGGTAAAATATGAAAAGAACAAAATTAAGTCTTAGATAAACTGAACCATTTCATAATGGGATCACCTGAGGGTATTCATTCTAGTATATTTAGATAACTGGCTGAAGTAATTTCAGAGCCATTAGTAGTAATTTTTTTCTGAGAAATTGTGGAAGGCAGAAGTTCTAAAGATTGGTAGGCCAGGAAATTGTAGACCAGTTATCCTAACTACAGTTCCTGGAAAAAGTAAAAAAAAAAAAAAGGTTACTAAAAGACTACAAGGAGGTGAATAGCATTCAGGGTGGTCTTGTCAAAAGCGTATCATGTTAGAACAAGCTGATTTACTATTATGACAGGGTAGCAAGTCTTGCAGACAGCAGAGAAACAGCAGATGTCATACATAACTGTCTCAGGCTTTACACTGTTTTAGACAGTATGCTCCTAAGAACAGAAAAAACATAGTTTAGAAAAGAAACTACCATAAAGTGAATGCACAGGTGTTGGGAGAACAATACATGTAGACTAGTCATCAGTGGTCCACATTTTTAACCAGACAGATGTGTTAAATGGGGTCTAAAGTAGGTCTGATATTTCTCCTTACTGTTGTTAGATGATTGAGTAGGGACTACAAATATTGCATTACATGACACATGATTAGTCAAATTGGGAAGGGCTGCCAGGTTGGAATTTCATCTACCCTGAAATATCATGGAAAAGGATGAAGTTTCATACGTAGAAATTAAAACCTTGTACTTCTGCAAGAAAAACTGCACAAGTAAGACAGGGAATAGTAGAGCAAACAGCAGTTCTGTAGAAGTAGATCTGGGAGAGGCAGCTGACAATTGTAACTCAGAGGTTGTGACTCAGATTGTAACAAAAGCAAGTCTTTTTTGCTATTCTGTGACATTTCCCAGCTGGTAAAATGCTAATTAAAATGCTATCTAGAATTGTGATTTGTGCAGTGCCTTCATATGTGGATGGAAAAAAAGATGAACAATAGGCTTCTAGATATATTACTGCTATGATTATCCATCTTTGAAATCAACATAAGAGTGTTTTGGCTAGGTATTTAATTTAGGTTTGTTTTCTTTCCTTTTGAGTGTTATGTGGTTTATAATCTACTATAAGCTTTCTTTATATGGAGCAAATGCAGTTTTCCTCCAACTCAGCTTGTTAATTCAGCCACAAGTAAAGGTACTGAAGAACTTCTGATACTTTTTTCCAACTTTATATTGATTTAAATGATTGTACAAGGTGGTGGGTTATGGAGATATAGAGACAGTGGGGTTTGTTTACAGAGCCAGGTAGGATGCCCAATATAGCCTCTGAGATTAAGAACACAAAGAGTAACTGGTAATTGCCAGACTTGCCAAAGAGATGTAAGGCAAGTGCTGTCCTCAGACAGCTATAGTAATAATTGCAGATAGATGGGGAGAAATAATAAATAAATCCCAAACTTTTCCCTTCATAAGAGAAGTGGTTTGTTGCAAATTTAAATAGAACCTAGTAAAAAAATTATATACGTTGCATATAGGACAAGTAGCTTCTTGTTCCCAACCTCTTTGACCAGGTTTCCAATTGCAAGGCAAGAGAGATTACTGTGACTTGCACAATAATTCTTTATACTTCTGTCCCCACCTTACTTTTGTGTAAACTCCCTTCCTATATGGTATTTACTTTCATCAATTACAGTATTTTTTACATTCAAATGAATGTGTCTAAATATCCTTGAGAAGGAAAGATACAGGTAAAATTAGACTCTGTTCATTTTTTAATTTATTTCTTAATAATATTCCCTCTTTGTAGCAACTTGCAAATGACAGTATCACTCATACCTTTGTGTTACATTACTCTAATCCACAGTGAAAAAGTACCTGACAGTAAACTTCTGCTATTACAGGAAGGGAGAGTTCTTTGTGGGTTTTGTTTTGCTGTTTTTTAGGTTTTTTTCTTGTTTTCGTTTGGGGTGGTTTTGTGGGTTTTTAGCTGTGGGGTTTTTTTGTTGTTTTGTTTTGTTTTGTTTTCCTTTTAAATTATCTGAAATGCTTTGAAAGCTGTGGACAGCCCATCCAAATGGTGTTTTAATAGTTATTTCACATGGACAGTCATGAGTGATTGAAGGTACAAAGTCTACTGGTGCTGGAGATCTGTGTCAGATAAAAGAGGACAGATCATCTTTTTCCAGACTACCTTCCCTGAATCATGCCTTGCATCTCCTGCAAGAGTGCTAGCTAGTTGGCAGAGGCCAACGCCATGCCAGAGAAGATGTTGAAAATTCAACAGTAAGGACTATCACATGTAATTCTAAAAAGCACATCTTAGCTGTGGCTTTATTTAGCACTAACCTAGGAAACAGCATAAATCCAAACCTTGATTTCAAAGTACAGGTAATATTCCATGTCCACCGTGTGGACCACACCACACAATGCGTATCATGGTACATGAATTTATAATAACAAGTCATATATGTGACATGGCATATTAGAAAGGGAAGAGATCTCAATAGAAATAACTGAAGTATTTTATTCTGGTTTGTTTTTGTTCTGTGCTTGTTTGTTTTAATAAAACAAAAGTTTAGTCTAGCATACTCAAAATTAACTGGGCCATGGTCCAACTAGGTCAAAGACAACTTAAAATTCCATGCTACACAGCCACATTCATCCACCTATGACAAACACTGCAGAATAAATATGCTGATGTTACACACAAATGCTTTGTATTTAAATTATTTAATTTCGTAAGGAGTGACACTAAAAGTGACTGCAGAATTGCCTTTAAGCTTTCAGTAGAGACAAAGAAAAATTAAAAATCTTAACATAAATCCTACTGTCTTAAATAGAGTCTAGATCCTTAATACAAAGGCAGAAGAAAGCCCCTTTTTTAGATTCTGTACTGGGATCACTGCTGACAGACTTGATGCCTTACGCCAGAGTTTTGTTCAGTGTTTTCACTGAGCAAGAGAAGAAGAGCTGCACTGTAACTAAACTTTTGCACAATTATTTCAAAGAATGAAGCAGAATTTCAATTACTTGCACACTGTATTTTCAGAGGGGTTAACTGTGTATTCAGTTGGGGGCATTAAATAGATACAACCGTGTCTAAAAAGAATTCTTTTTCCTGTGACCTCAGCCGTCAGAAGAAGAAAAACACAGCTGGGAGCAGTATCACAAAGCAGACGACCTAGAGGAAGAGAAGGCTGCAAGCTGTGCCTCAGTAGGGCATGGACAGCTGCAGAAATGGAGCTGTGAAGCAGTCAGTTGGAGAAAGCCAAGCCAAGCAGTAGCGTCACTATGATAAAGCTGTGGGAAGCTTTTTGAAACTCTGACATGACTCCCCAAGCAGCATGGTCAATTGAAAGAGAAGCACTGCCCAGGGCACGGTGGCCCATGGAAGCTCTGGGGAGGAGAGGTAAAGCGTGTGCACACCAAAGGGCAGGAGACAGCTGGGCTACAACAGGCATTGAGAGAAATCACTAACTGCCTGCTGACCCAAATGGCACAGAAGCGAAGCCAGGGCTATGTTCAAATTCAGGGTAAGCGAAGGTTAGTAAGCCATTTATGCAACTGGTATGAATGGCATGTGAATGCTACAGCATAATGAGAAAGTAAATTAAACTTGATTTTTTTTATTATTTTTTTTTTAAGTGTATTTCTACAGGATATTGTATAAGGAGACTGGATAGGGAGACCACATACACTTTTGGGAGGAAATGCTAAAACTCAGCAGGGCAGTATGTTAAAATGGAACAGCAACTCTCTAAGTATTATCAGAACAGGAGACCTAGTCCTGAGCTGACAGACAAATTTCAGTCATAATCTGAAAGCAATCCTGCCAGGCTGGCTTTCTCTTATGATTTGCTTCAGTGGTCCTTCCTATACTTATACCTAACAAAAAAGGAGAAATGTAGAATGCCTTGGTGACAGCCCTCCCTGTGGCTAGGACGACAAATGTATTTGCACTAGCCAAGCCTTGGGAGATGAGGCTATACAGAGATCCGTGGCTGACCTTAGACTCCAAGCACAACAGCAGATACATAAAAACATAGACAAGCTGATGATGAAAAGGGTCAAATCTAATCCTGGGGAGAAATTCAGCATTAACACAACAATTCAAGCAAGAAGCTGTAGCTCTTCATTCTCCTGTCGTACCATCCCTGTTGATTTCTCTGCCTCATTTATTGTATAAGATTTTCAAAGCGTATCACTTCAGGGTTTTTTGCTGTATAGTACAGGGTCAAGAGTACTGTCTGAAAGCAACAAATAATAAAAATAATATATAAAGGGAAATCATAAACACCTCAAGCATTTTTAGAGGCTTTAAAAGTGTATAGAATCTTATTATGCTTCTAACGTAAACGAAAAACAAGAGGAATCGAACTGGTTGGTAGTATAACACAGCCACAGGTATGAATGAAGCTCAGATGTGAAGCTACAAGTTGCTGCAGTATAAAGAATACTCCAAGAGCCTACACAAACTCAACAGTTTTAGTTCAGACTAATTAAGCAGATGTGCACATTACAAGAGATACTGTTAAAAATTAGCACTATTTTGTGCTTCAAATGATCGAGCCAAAGAATAGCCAGAAAAAATAGGGTGTCCTGCCCTTGTTGTTATGTCACTCTTGGGCCACATAGGACACTGCATTGGATACTATTTGAATGACCTCTGCCTACTTAGGTAACATTTCAAAAAATTTTCAGCTAAAGTGTAGATGGCTCATTCTTTAACATAGAGAAAACTGAAGTTTGGATATGCCAGATACGAGCTTTCCCCTGGATTTCTTTTTCATTGTTATTTTTTATTAGATGTTGTTAGGAGATATCTGAAAATGAGAAATTCCTTATTGTTTTTGCCTTTGATAAGGAAAGCCCTTTATCTACCAAATAATTCATAGAAAGACACATTTTTTTACCTATGATGGCATGTGTGAAATGCTTGCAGCAATGACCCCCCGCATTTAGGAAGAAAACAGTTGGATTTAGACTGTGTAGTTGTTTGTTTCTGGTATTTTCTTCTCCTTTTTTTTTTTTTCAGTAGGAACAAACAAAAATAATCAGCTGTCTTTTCCCCACTCACCTTATTAGCTAATGCCCTACACATCACTGCAGTGTAAAATATCTGTGAACAACAGCCTCTTGAATGTTACTCATTATGGATTAGATTGAAAAATAAGGATTTAGAGAATTTAGTAAGACCACTTATGAAGTCTGACAAATTTAATTTTTATCCTACCATGGCAATGCAGTTCCAGAGAGCCAAGGGGACTTGATCTAAGTGTGCAACAATTTTATTTTTTTTTTGAGCAACAGGATTACACCAGTAGATCAAAACAGTCAGTGCTGAGTCATCTTTCTTCATGTGACTTCAAGGTTTTACCTAAATTAAATCTAGTGTAGTGACCTGAATCTAAAACCTCTATCACATGTGTGATTTTAAACAATCCAGAGGACTAAACAGTGGATCAGATCTTTATGAGGATTTACAATGTGTTTGGTGTGCACTTCAAGCAGTTGTCAACTTAGTTTCCTCCAAAAATAATTTAATTACTGCACACCAAACATCTGCAGTAAGTAGTAGACACTATTGGGGGATTTGTTTTGAAATTGCACTGTTAATGGGCTCCAAAGTGCTAATCTACATGCCATCTGAAATCACCTGTTTCTGTGATTGTCAGGAGTGATTCCCCATGAAATCAATAGAGATAAGTAGTCATTAAGTCTTGAGTTATCCTGTTGTAGTGAGCTGTTTAAATACAGTCCAGTTTAGGCTTCTTTAGGTTCAAATTTAAAACTTTTGCATCCCAACTCAAGCATGATTTGGTCATTGAACTGTCTGGAGCTCAGTTTCTGACAGAAATGTTCTGGATGACATTAATGTAGAAAGCCTCCTTCAGTGGTTCTCACTGGTTAGCTCAGGTGATCCCTGGCTGCTCATGCTGACTTCTGTGTATCACATTGACACACATCTTGGTTTATCTAGAGATTTTTCAGGGAGCCAATGTGATTACCTAATGGCTGTGGATTTTTCTGTACTGATTACGCACTTAGGTCAGCTACTCGGTCCCAGTCTTTGTGTACACTGGAGGGCTGGATTGCATTTAAATGCAACCAATTATGCTCCTCATCTTCAGACCATATGGCTTCTTTAATTCTCCAAGGAGCTATGATATATGTCATATTTTCAGTGGTTAGTGCTTTTACCATTGGCTTTTTTAAAGTTCCATTTTCTTTCTTAAACATATTATCGGTTAAACTTCACATATTAAAAAAAAAAAAAAAAAGTACTTTTATCCAGAGGCTGAAGGCACAGTACTTCAGCTGCACTTCAAATTCCAAAATGTCATCAAGTGAGCAATTTAATTTATCCCATATTCTAGAAATTTTTAGCAAAAAGTGAAGTGGAAGCTTCATTTGGGATTTTTCCTTGACGACTGGTCTTCCACAAAATGGGGATCATGGGCTTAACGTAGTGGTTAAATTTTCATGCAAACTCTTTTGAGAAGCTGCTGTCACATATAAAGGGTGCAATGAGTCCATCTTGTACAACTTCAGAAAGGAAAAAGTCTCTTCCACTCCCATGGCGAAAAATAAATAGCAAAACTGATAGGTGTTACAGTTTAAGTCATGTTTGAGGAAAAAATCCACTCTGGATGATGTAATCTACTGTTATGTCTAATGAATAATGACAGGGGGAGCCATGCCAAGACCATACTACAGCAGCTGAGCAAGGCAGCCAATGTTTCAGCAGTCTATCTTTATTAGCATGTATCCTATTGAAAAGCATTTCTTCTGTAGTAAATAGATATATACAAGAGTGTTCGTTTATTTATTTTTTGTAAACCAAAATTACTAAATAGAAGCAAACCTAAACTGTGATTTTACTGGGGAGAGGAAGAAACATCCAGAATGTCTACTATTTAATCACATTTTCTGACTATGAAATAAAAAAAAATTGCAGTATTTTTTCAGAGGAAAATGTTTTTACAGATTATATATTCTGGGTCCAGAAACAATATCAGACTTCCAAAAATGGGTCTTTATACCACCAAAACTTTTGAAAATAATTAGATATAGTAAAAATTAGAATTGCTTATAAACTTGTTTGCAAAAGGAATACAGCCAAAGACAGACCTTGCTTGGCAGTGGAGATAGACACACATTTTACAAGCGACAAATTATTGCAGGAAATTCTCCACAGTGATCTGATGAGCCTTTACTCAGGTCTATAAAATGCATACAAAAATAGCAACCTTGTCACAGGTTATGTATGCTTTGGGTTTTCCAAACTGGAATGATTGTAGGAGATGTATAGATGTATTTAAAAAAAAGTGTTTCCCAGATTTTCTGGGGGAGAAGCACCTTAATGTCAGAATTAAAAATGGAAACACTATTTTGTATTTGAAGGTGTAGGGAGTGCAGGTGCCCAGGTACTGGCAGGGAGCTGCAGGAGGGTCTCTGTGAGGAGAGACCAGAGCTGCCCCGTGCTGGACACAGCCTGTTCCAGCCAGATCCAACCAACCCGCCATAGGGCATGGCTAAGCCCCCCAGCCAAGACAGTGGCACCTCAGTGAAAATGTATTTAACAAAAGGCAAAAGACTGCTTGGCAGAGAGGAGTGAGAAAAAAAAAAAAAAAAGTGAGAAACAGCCCTGAGAAACCCAAGATGAGAGAAGAAAGAGAGGGAGGAGGTGCTCTTGGTGCCAGAGCAGAGGTTGCCCTGCAGCCTGTAGAGATGACCACACCGAATCAGGTGGGTATGCCCTGAAAGGAGCTGTGGCCCATGGATAACCCACACTGGAGCAAGGAAAATGTGTGAGAGGGAAGGGTGACAGAGAGGAGTTGTTATGTACTGACCCAAATGCCCATTCCCCATCTACCTGCCCTGGTCTGGGCTGGCGCAAAGGAGTCGGGAAGGAAGGAGTGAAGTTGAGCCTTGAGGGAAAAAACAGAGGAAGGTGGTGTTTCAATTTGTCTTTCTCTCATACTACCTCAATCTATTTCAATTGACAATAAATTAAATTAATTTTCCCCAAGTCAAGTCTGTTTTTACCGTAATGATGATTGGTAAGTGATCTCTCTTTCTTTATCTTGACCCATGAGATTTTCCACCTTCTTTCTCCTCCTGTCCTGTTGAAGAGGGAAAGTGAGAGAGTAGCTGGGTGGGAATCTGGCAGCCAGCCAAAGTGAAACAACCACAGGAGGTATTTCTTAAACTGAATAGTCACAATTTTCTGTATATTTTTAAAAACACCATCTTGCATGGAAGAACCTCTGAAGAGAGTGTATTCCTTAGAGCATATGCCAGGGTGCAGAAGTAAAAAGAAATATACATAAAGCACATCTTGTCTTGTACGTCTTACACTGATAGTAGGCAAGACCTGAAAATGGATGAATAAATAATGTGTATTGTGCTAAGCTCAGCCAGAGGGTAGGGCTTGAAGTAATCTGAAGGTTAGGACAGACCAGAAGCAAAATGTGTGAGTAAATATATATACATGTGCACCCAAAATAGCTTATACTGTACTTCTCATTCAGAGATACAGTAAAATCACAGTCTTTATGACTGGTATTTGAAAACTTCAATGCATTGAACACCTATTGGCATTTGATCACACTAGAGTTCATGAGCACCCACTGTGAGCAAGATTATTACTCATCCCAAGCAGGAATAGGAAGATTAACCCACATGGCCAACAAGAAAAATCAGGTGTATTTTAAAATTCTGTTTTTTAACACCGTTTCAAAACTGTTTTTACACAATCCAACACATTCAGAGCTTTTCTTTAGCCAAGGCTTTGCACAGCACAACTATTTATTGCAATGCCTTTGTTGGCAACATGGACAATGACATTGAGTTCACTCTCAGCAAGTTTGCTGATGACACCAAAGTGTGCGGTGACATCAACACACTGGAGGGAAGTGATGCCATCCAGAGGGTCCTGGAGAGGCTTGAGAAGTGGGCTCATGCTAACTGCATGAAGTTTAACCACGTCAAGTGCAAGGTCCTGCACCTAGGTCAGGGCAATCCCAAGCACAGATACAGCCTGAGTGGAAAATGGATCAAAAACTGTCCAGAGGAGAAGGACTTGGAAGTGATGGTGGACAAGACGCTCAATGTGAACTGGCAATGTGCACTTGCAGCTCAGAAAGCCAACCGTGTCCTGGGCTGCATCAAAAGAAGAGTAGCCAGTCGGTCAAGGGAGGTGATTCTCTGATTCTCCCCCTTCACTCAGCTCTCAGGAGACCTCACTTGGAGTACTGTGTCTAATTCTGGAGCCCCCAACAAAGAAAGACATAGAGCTACTGGAGAAATTCCAGAGAAGGGCCACAAAGATGATCCAAGGGCTGGAGAACCTCTCCTACGAGGGCAGGCTAAGAAAGTTGGGGCTTTTCAACCTGAAGAAGAGGAGGCTCTGGGGAGAGCTTATAACGGCCTTCCAGTGCTTGAAGGGGCCTACAAGAAACTTTGTAAAAGGGCTTGTACTGAAAATATAAGAGCTAGAGGATCGAAACTGGAAGAGGGAAGATCTAAGATAGATAGTAGAAGGAAGTTCTTTAGTGTGAGTGTGCTGAGGCGCTGAAACACCTTACCCATGGAGGTTGTGGAAGCCCCATCCCTGGAAGTTTTCAAGACTGGGTTGG
Organism: Hemiprocne comata; assembly: GCA_020745705.1. Lineage (NCBI taxonomy): Eukaryota > Metazoa > Chordata > Aves > Apodiformes > Apodidae > Hemiprocne > Hemiprocne comata. Next base: position 90,999,998 of record CM036588.1, read on the forward strand.
ATGGGCCCTGAGCAACCTGATCTAGCAGGAGGTGTCCCTGCCCATGCAGGGGGGTTGGAACTAGGTGATCTTTATGGTCGCTTCCAACTCAAACTATTCTATGATTCTATGAATGTTAGCATGGATCTCAACAGGATTTCTCACATATATTCATCTAACACTATTAAAAGAGAAGTTCTACCATCAAAACGCTGTACAAGGGACTCACATTTTTGCACCTGACTCTTAAGGTCACAGAATCACAGAGTTCACTGTGTACTTCAGGGAGAAGAAATAACAAAAATATCTAGCTTGGATCCAAGTAGGAAGACAAAAAAAAAAAAAAAAAAAAAAAGTGCTTTTAAACTGAAATTTAAAAACATTGGTAAAAAATGTACTGATGACTGAGGGATATCACTTTCTAATAAGCAAATGGAAAGCTTCCAAAAGCAAGGTTGTGTTGAGAAGATGATGTTCTCATTTACAAGCATTCTGGCCTCTGTTCCTCTTTAATAGATGCAGCAGTTACAAAAACAAGATTACAGAGGCCCTGTGTAGACCCTGTGGCATCTGGTTAAGTGGTCCACAGTCTGTCTTTTTCTTTTTTTTAAGGCCTACATCAAAGATGTGCCTTATTTATCTTTGTGTATTTGCTATGCAAGTGAGCAGACTTACCATTTAAAAACTTGACTGGTTTTGTGTCAAATTCCACCTGGAGGAATCCTTTCACCTCCTGTGGGGACATGTTAAATGGCTCTCTGGCTTGAAATCTTTCTCCTTAGTTTTTGCAAAACAGCTTTCATTTCAAAGGGTTGTAAATCTACTGTAGCAGTCATATGGCTGTTTTATTTTTTAGTTCTATGTCTGTCAGTCAGTGCTGCATTAAAGGCATACAACAAAACCAAAAATTCCAACAAACTATAACATGAAAATCCTGTGATCCTAGAAGATTGCACATTCTGATTTTTCTTTTTAGGATAATAAGCCATCTACAGGGGAAAATCTGGTTTCTATTTCCTTATTTTAGAAAAAAAGCCCAGTTCCATCGATGGGAAATTATGTGTTTTGCAGCCAACTGGGTAAAAAATTGCAACATTCTGAGAGGATTTACTCAGGAAAAACAAAAGCAATTTAATCTTAAAACACACTGCAAATGGACTTGAAAATGTATAGTATTAATATAGGTATCGAATAATACATCTAGATTTCTTTAATTATATATGTTTTCTTGGAAAATTATAGAGTAGGTGGTTAAGCAACAAGACTTAGCTGTAGCTTTTCAACACAGCTGCAACACATAAGTGTTCTACAGTCTCTCTTAAAAGGAAATAGATATTGATGTAGGAATACCTGAAGATAATGAGACATTTCAGTAGTAGTTGGAGTAGACCATTTCTGTGGTTCAGCTGAAATCTTTAATTTACCTCATAAGTTGGAAGTTTCTCAAAAGAAAAATAAGAAATGCATTTGAGTATCACATACCTACTAATGACATTGGAAGCTGTTACTTTTTTATAGCTCAGTTTAAAAGAGAGCAAACAAAAATGTAAAAAAGTCATAAAAATATTCAAAGAAACTTAGTCAAGCCATAAAATAGATTTAAGGCTTGCTATTTCTTTGCACAACATTAACTTGTTCTTTTATCAGTAGACACAGGGAACAACTGCTCAATAAGGGCAACTTAAAAAGAGCAGTAATCCAGGGAAAAGACAGAGACAGCATTGTGGTGGTTTCACTCATCTCTTTATTATTGCTACTGACAGGTAACTGAATTTCTCCTTTGCCTGAAGCCATACCACCTGAGGTTCTAATCTTGTCAGATTTTATGTGCTAAGCATGGTTGAGAGAGCTCTAAGGAATAACAGGTACTACAGAAAACGGTTATTCTTCCCCTTGGCTGGTGACACTTGTCAGTGCAACACACTTCCAGTGCAGCTTTCCCTCTCAGTGTCTTAATACTTTCAACAGTATTATACTATTAGTATAGAATAGCTTCTGTGATATGAGACAGCAAATAGGCCAGCAGACTCAAATTTAAAAAATATCAGCTTACCTCACAGTTTTGCCCATTCTGCCTGATTGGAGATACATCTAGAAAGGACAAATTAGCAGTGGGATCAAGCAAAGCCATCCATGGGTCCCATCATGCGCTTGCTCAACTCTGCTCCAACATGCTGTTACTTTGTGTACTACATCCACTCTGAAATGGGAAGATTCTTACATTAATTTGTTATTTTATTTAGTGCAACTTTTAATGAATTTACATACACAGATAGACTTCCTACACCATAATAAAATCAATCAAAGTATTGACAAATGAGAGTTCATAAAGTGAACTCCAGCTTTGGGCAAAGTGAAAGAAGATAGAAGAGCTGCAATATTCTTCCTCTTTTTATTATTATTTTTTTTCATTACTATAATGGATATTAAAAAAGAGAGTTTTAAAGATATCCATGTTTTTCTAGTGTAGTAAAGAGTGATGATGTCTGTTTATGTTTTAATGGGGTGATTATGTTTGACGAGTAGACAAGTTCTCAGAAATCTTGGTCTGAAAGACCTGGGAAAGGGTATATGAGATATTCAGTTCCCTGGTCTGGGATTTTCCTGATATCATGAACTGATTTTTCTCCACTTTCACCCTTTCTGTTTTTTTTTTTGTTTCCCAATGTGTGTCCATCATTGTCTTTGGTTGCTATACATTTTATCAGGTCCCACATTCTTTCAAGAAACACAGTATGTCCTGAAAACAGTAACAAATTGACAAGACTGCCATGAATCTTTCCATTTACCCTTAACACCAAGTTTAGTTCTTACCAGTGGATTACAAGGCATCTGAGAAATGCTTACATGTTTTTTCGCTAGCTTTGTCTTCAGATCAATAAACTCAGTCAGAAAAGCTATTATAAACAACTAGAGGATATTTTGAACACCACATTTTTTTCTTGCAATGATTACCTATACTCAGGCATGCCCCACTACCCCAGCTTCTACACTTTAATAGGGTGGTTGTAAATTCAGAGTTCAGTGGAGCCAAATTTCCGTTCTACTGATGGAAAAGTGATTCTGCTCCTCTGGCTGACTGTATTTTCTCTGGCTTGAGTAGCCCTCACATTTTTAGCTCATCTCCTTAAAACTGATGAATCTCAAGTAATCCATAAAGGGGGAAAAATGTTACCAACCTAGTGATTTGTCTTTCTTCCATTCCTACATATTATTCATTTAATCATAATTGCTCTTAATCTACCAGTGTCTCAGAGGCACCTTGGCAGGTAGCTAAGATCCTCCTGTTTTCTGAGCTGTCATTTTGCTTAAGTGGCTGACTCAAATGATGTTTCATGTCAGGACAACAATGTTACTTGCCTATTATTATTTCACTTCCTATATTCGTAATTCCAATATTTCATGAAAACGTGAATTGCAAGACAGATGTTCTAAAACTTTATAAGGTTTTATTAAAGCATACACAAAGTAAATAGTATATGGATACATGGCAGACAACAAACCTTTTTTACATTTGAGTCTTAGAATTCTTGTCATAGTCTAACCAAAGACACAGTTAGTCTTGGCACCCCAAAGTCATTACCAAGTCAAAACAATAAATACTGCAATGTATGATCTCAAGTAGGAGCCAGTAGTGACTACATAAAATCCACAGCTGCATAACTTGTTGTGCCAAGTTGTAGGTTTTGAATGAAAAGCAAAGTTCTGCATGTAAGGAGATTCAACACAAGATTTGAAATGCTCTGCATGAGATTAAATGAATGTTTAACCTTGATGACCTGCTGACAGAGCTGGCCAGTTAATAGTCAAGGATTGGATGTAGACAATAGTTATGAAACTAACATCTATCAAGAAAAGGTAGAAATAAACCTGTCTGGAGAGAAAAATAAAAAAATTAAGAAAAAAAAATTGAAAAAGGGAAAAAAAGGGAATAGGATATAAAGATAAGCCTGAGATAAGCCTGCTTTCCCAGACTGGGGTCCTCTCTACAATGGAAAGTTCACAGGAGAACTGAGTCCCTAGCTAGAAAATAACGTGAGGGTATTATCAAACAGATAATGGAAAGGCAGAGAAACTCTTCTTGCTATATTTGTGGGAGAGGTAAATATTAGTAGATATTTATTATGTTGTGCTCTGTTTTTTCTAACACCAGGAAAGTTGTTGTTTGCATTGAATTTTTAAAAAAGAACTTCCACTTATTTTTACTGACTGAAGCCTGTGTTAAAGGTGCTGTTAAGTGCAAGTGGCAAAACCGAAGCTGTGACAATCCTCAGAAACGTGAAGCTGAAAGCACTCAGGGTCACACTACCCAGTGTCACAAAATATGCACAATCCCACTGTGGGTGATTCTTTCTATATCTGTGTTCTATTTCTCATCTTTCTGTCAAGCACTATTAAATACCTGGGGCTCTGGAAAAACTGTTTATTAGTGTAGAACACTGTAATGAACTAATTGAGTAAACACTAAGTAAATCTCCTTTTCTTTATCCATGAACAAGTCCTTGAACAGGGTTACTTACAAACAGCATACTGGAAATGCTGCTTTCTGGAAATCTTGGCTTTCCTATTATTGCCTGGGGCTAAATCTGCACAATATATTAACTGAATATAAAAACTGTAATGAAAGGGAAGCACAAGTACAAAGCAAAACTCTCTGCTGCCTGCCTCAGCTTCTCCCTCAACAAAGCCTAGCATCCGCCCCACTGGCTGAAGCAAATCTCCCAGCACTGGAACCTTGTTCTGCTTAAAAAAAAAAAAGGTAGATGATTATGTAATAGTGCCACCTGGTGCTACCTGCCAAAACAAAAGCTGTTGCATGGAGTGAAAAAAAAAAAACAACACAACAAAATAAGCAAAAGGAATCACCCTCTTTTACAGCATTAAGCAAATGGTCATATGTTCTGCTACACCTTTCTTTTCCATTCTTTTTTTCACTGCGATTTACATCAATATCAGGTTTAATTGTAATTTCTTCTAAATGAGAATTGCTGTTAGTTTGTACTGAAAAACACAGGAAAATCTCTAAAATTGTGTAAATTATAAACAGTGCTATTAAATTGATAATTACGTTTTGTGTTATTGCTAATATCTGAAATATTTTCATTACAGACCGTAATATCTAGGCACCAATTCAAAAGCATATAAATGTTTGTGTGTTACTGGAACAGTTACTGGAAAAGTTTTTTAGAGGAAAACTCAGCAAAAGTCTAGTATCAGCTGAAGATTGGTATTTTAGTTAATTATTCTATTACAGTACCTTCAGAATAAGTCATCCCAAGCAAGGGAACAGCAAAAAAATGTACCATAATAAAAATATTTCCTCCTAGGTTTTTTTTTTTGTTGTTAGATTTCCTCTTGCTGTCTTGCAAAGATGATTTCCGTCTCAATTCAGCCACTTTGGATTTTTTTTTCACTTACATATCTATTTTATGTATATATATGCATGCACACACACAAACACACAATATATACAAGAAGTGGCTGTCAGCCATTAAAACGTTACAATAACTCCTATTAGCTCAACAACCCTCTTGACCTCACATGGAAGCATCATCTGAACCACAGGAGGTTTTCTTGCTTTCAGCCGTGGCTGTAACAACATGAAGCACAGAAATACTTCATTCCAGGCACCAGATGGACTGGTAAGTTTGTTCTAGTGTCTTGCCACCAGCTTGCAGACACAACAGACTACAGATAACTGTCACTAAAACAAAAATACTTATTGGCTTTAATGATTGTACCAAATCTGTTGCTGCAGTATGTTTCTATTTGTCCATAATTGCACTGAGCCTTTCGTTCTTGTAATTGCAGAAGCTTGAAAGGACAACACAATAGAGTCCTCGAGGGCCATGAGTTTGTGCTCCGTTGTCTTTGTTTGTACAATGTTTGTCTTCCATTATATCAGTCTGAAATGAGCAGTGCTCATTAGAAACGGCAAACAAGACATATTGACTTTAAAATAAAAATTCTGCACAGAGGTATCCCAGCAACTTCCAAGTCCTGAAGGCTGGTTTTTTTAACCTCTGTGACAATTTTCCCTTGCATCCAGCCTATTGCTTTGCTCTTTTTGAAGATAGGTACCACTTCCCTATCTGCATTGGGGACTCTCCCTTTTGTCCTCATACTTAAGAGAGTCAAATAAAGGTCTGGTGGGGAAGAAGGGTTCACTCTCAGAAGATAGGCGTGGCTAGGTTCAGTAGATGATATAAGTGCTAAAAGCCAAATTATCCAGATTTAGTCATGCCATTTCTGCTATTTCCCACTACCAAACTCAAAACTGATGAAAAAGATTAGGAATATATAATTCTTCAAAGAAATCAGAACCACATATGCCTAAACTCCCCTTTTTAAACTCAGGGAGGATAATGAGTATAGTACCTTCCCTGGAGATAGAGAACTAGATTGTCCATTTTTCTTCACTGGGACTCAAAGCCAGGAATTCAGTTCCAGGAGAGCCTGACACTGATTGTGTATGCTTAACTCCCCCTGGATTTATACCAGCTGGGGTGGCCCAACATCCAAGCATTTTTTTTCACTTAGCGGCTTTATTCTATTTCCTGTATTTTTTGGTGTGTCCCAAGTTTTCATTGTTCCTATCAATGGTTTTTTGCCATGGGATTTTTTTCCCTTCCGAATAAATTCTGGAAAATCACACTGAATTTTAAAATGTCATCAAGAATATTGGTTTATATGAAGAATATTTGGTTTATATGATTATTAAAATGGACTAGTCCTAAAGCTGAAAATTTAGAGGAACAGAGAAAAATAACAGACAAGGTTGAAAAATGGGTTATTATTCAGGGATCGCAGACCTCTAAGGGCTAATCATTGACTGCTTTTATTATGCAAAACGGCATCTGGTGTTCAGCTTCCACATTTGGAATAAGTGTTGTCTAATGAACCTGTTATTCTACACTTGCTTTCTACTTTCAATATCCTGTTAAGCACACTGATGGCTTATCTGCAATAAGAATCAGAGTTTTAAAAGGAATTAAATGAATCTATCCAAAGGTACAGAAATGTAAATCCAGTTATTAGTTAGGTCAGTGACAGTATTAGTCTACCCATTCGTTTGCTTTTTTTGGGAAGAGCAAGAGATGCACAGATGTGAAAGGGGAAAAATGTCACAGTTTTGACTTACTTTCCTTTCAGTCTTTGCGGCATGGCCTGTGGTGCTTTGTACACAGAACGGCAAGGAAATCCAATGGGAAAAGTCTGTAATGCCATTTTTCTTTAGTGGGAGGGTATTTTTAGGAGACCTGTCATATCCAGCTTTGCAAGAGAGACAGGTAGTACCATCGGTTGTGAATTATGTGATTCAGTAACTCCAATTAGGAGCTGACGTATTTTTCTAGGTTCAGGTCTCCTCCTCTTTTCCTCAAATACATGGCATTGGAGAGCAGTGGTGAAAACCGGGCAGGTCTCTTATGTAGAACAGTAGGGACATGACTGGTGTTTGAGACAGGTGAGCCAGGGACTAGAGTTGGAAGGGATATACCCTGGGAGTTCACGGCTTGCATGTTATGTGTTGCCAAGAGTATCCAGAGTGTAGGAAATATGGATGTGACTCTAGCCTATATTAGGTTGTCTACAAATGGAACAGCTCTCAGGAGCCATCTCATGAACTGGTAGAGACAGGCCAGGAAAATGCTGTCAGGCTTCAATGTTGTCCTGTGAAGACAAGAGGCAAACTTACCCTTGGCTCACTCCAGGAACCATTCTATTGACCATGTTCCTGACTACTTACTGCCATAGTATGAGTTTCAGGCAAACAAAAAAAAGAAAAGCCAAAAGAGAAGGGCACAGCATGAGCTTGAAAATTAAAGAATGCAGGGGAGCAAAACACCTCTTCTTCTCCCTACTGACAAATTCACAAAAGCACCTAGATATAGGTCTGAACTCTCAGCGGGATTCATCTGACCAAGCGTAGACACCTAAATCTACTCATCATGAACTGGTTATTTTAATGGGTGCCCTGTTACCAAGTGACTCAAATAGGTCAGCTGAATCCCCCTTTAAAAATGTTTATGTCTCTCTGTTGACTGCAAAGTCTCAAGTGACTAGTTCAGATGTAGATGTCTACACTGTGGATGTCTAAAGTTAATGAGATGAATCTCATAAGTGTCCTACTCACTCAGGAACCAAAGAAGAGTTTGGAAACAGCTTACTAAAATGCACAAATGGAAACGTTGTTCACTTACACCACTTTAATTCCAAGTGCACCCTGCAGCGAGAAAAGATCTGGCAGAGAAATAGTTTAACTCCTCTTAAAAATAACTGACAAGTTGACAGCACTGTTGCTACTCTTGTAGCACTTTCGTTACATGCACAGCACTACTGGTAGAGACAGGATTAGGCTTGAGGGAAACTGTGCCATTCTGACAGTTGTGGTAATGTCACCTGATGGGTTGAGATCCAATACATTGTAGAAGCAGTTCTTGAATTAAGTAAAACAATCAGTATGTAATATGAGCTAGCAGAATTCATTTCCTATTTATTTCTTGCTAGTTTTAGCTTTTTCAAAACAGACGAGCTAAGAAATAGTAGCTGCAGTGGTGTCTAGGAATCTACTTTAATTCTAGATCAATTGTTATTGGTTCAAAATTATCTACATACTTGTGTTTTATTTAGTGGCCAAGAGGTATTTCATTCTTAATTAGAGTTTTTATTTCATTTAATCTGTATTTCATTTTTATAGTAAATGGAGAAGATGGCAATTTTGTTATAAATCATTTTGCACTTTGGGGAAACCAGGCTGAAGTTATATAACGTTCTTTGAAATATATCATAGAAGACAATTCAGTTACTGATGAGGCATGAATGTATCTAATGGCATATTCTGTATCGTGATTTGTTTTAATTGTCACAGTGGGATCTGTTATTACACAGTGGTGGAATGGGTCACTACCTTATAAAATGAAGCTGATGAAAGGCATTCATTTCTACTGTATTTGTAAATTCAAATATTTGGGATGAAAATATGCTGACTATAGAGACAGTGTGTGGTAACATGCACAGCAGTGGCAAATATCTCTTAATAATAAACGGATGCATGAAGTCATCTGTTATATGTTAACAAAATTTCAGGGAGTGGCACACTGGTATTTTGTCATATGTGCATTAGCTCATATGAAGTCAAGGGAAAAGTATCTGAGGGTAAGAATAATTTTTATTACCAGAGGTTACTCTTCAAGCCCAATTAAATGTGCTGGCTCATATTCATATTGCTGTGCTATAGGATGTGAAAAATAAGCCAAAAACCTGTTTTTGATGGGAAGCATTGCAATAAATTTAATAAATTTTTGAATTTGAAAAATGAATAATTGATTACTGGATCAATGACAGATGGATGGCTTTTGTGTTTTTTTTTTTCTTTTTGTTTTTTTTTCTGTTGGGTACTTGTGATTTTCCATTCTGCACCCAAAAGCACTTCAGAAGCACATTGTTTGTTCATGTATCCATCTGCTGGTCCTTACCTCGACTGGCAGGACTGGAATCTTTAAAACATCTCTGTTAGGTTTTCACAAGAATTAAAATAAGAATCTCACAGTTCAGTATCTTATATGGTATTATCAGTTCCTGTAAATATCACACAGAGAAATTGTTTTAGGCAATGTTCAAAATTAGTGAAGACACCGATTTAATTTAAACCTTTCAGTTGACCTCAGAGAGACAGATCCTTTGTCTGTTTATCCAAATTCAGTCATTTTTTCAATGAATCATGGTACAAGACATTGGCAAACAGCTACCCTTAGAGTTAATTTTAATTAGTGTCTGCTACAATATCTTGTGTTATTTATGTTCCCCCCCCCAAACATAACTTCTGTAGGTAGCTAAAATAATATACTTTATAAAGAACTGACAAGTAAACTTAATTATTGAACATACTCTCTATTTTACAGAAAATGAATAGTGATTTTAAGTGACATCATTAATCAGAAACAGTAAGACAGAGGTTATCCTTCATCTTTTGTAAGAGCTTACCAGTACAAATCCTATACTGGGATTGCTAAACACCAGAAGTCATTCAACTTCATAATTGCATGAGCTCTAAGAATGAGTAAAAAAAAAAAAAGTGCTCCAGAACTACTTTTTTCCTACCTTTTTACAACTGTGGGAAAGGAATAAGTGAAGCTGGACTGAGAAACAGAGGTGTTACTGTAGCCTGTGTTGTATCACAGATACTAGTCCACTATCATCATTCTGAGACTGGAAATAACAAGGTCAGAGTAAGGCCCACTGCTTACCAGTAGATGGTGGTTTTCTACAAGTCACCATGATTTTTCCCCAAATTGGTCACAGGAAATTTGACAGAGTCATCACATTTAAACTAGAAATTCTACAATTTCTTTACTTTATGTATGTGCTGGAGCAGCATTTAAAGTCAGCATTTAAATTGTGCTGAAAACATGATGAACAAAGGCGCAACTTTAAAGCCTTTAAAGGCAACATTAGAATCACTCTATTCCACAAGGCATACTATTCTCTTACTCTTCAAAAGAGTGCAAGAATTGGGCTGTAATTCTGTAATGAAAAGCAAGAAGATATGAAAGAAAAAAACCCCAACAATTAACAACTTGCATATTTTTAGAACTGCTTCATCAGTATATACTGTGCAGGTACTAGTGAGAGAATAGTTACTTATTGTAATTACGTTTACCCATGTATATATTACCCTAATTATATTCAGATAATTTAGCTATATATCAACTTGTATACTGTTTCTTGAAGGCAAAAAATCTGAAGTGTTTATTCACCTGCAAAATATTGCCAAACCTCAGAGCAGGTCTGTACTTTTATATAAACATACTCGTAAACATGTGTGTGTTTATATGCAAACACAGGTATCCAGGGAACCACAATACAAGGTTGTTCAGTGTTAGGTCAATGTCTTTCTGTTCATTACTCTTGTTTTCTTCTTTTTCTATGTCCTGGAGCAACCAGAACTGTACTGTCCTGGTTTGGCTTCATGTCCAACAAAGCTGACTGTTGTAGAACAGTCTCCAGTGCTATGGTTCAGTGGTAACATCATTGTGCGATGCAATACTCACATGCACTCCTATCTCTTAAGATATGGAAGTAATTATTTTATGTCAGATACTTAGAATGGAATTTTTCATTAATGTCAAACATCAACGAAGTTTTCTCCTCTTGTGACACCTATTTAATAGCAATGCTATGTTGGTGGCAGCAGCCAAAATTCTCATGAAACTAGTTTTATGATTAGCACACTATGCTATTGGGCTTGCTCCATGCAGCTGACACTTAACTACTGTATTTTCTACTTTTCATTTTCATTTGTCATTACTTCATTATGATAAATCACCATCACACAACTAGAGGTGGGAAAGATCTATGTGATCATTAGTAAAGCTATATTTTTCTTCCTTTTTTCCACCTAGCTTTAAATAGATTTGAAAATGAACTTCCATCCATGTATTTTGAGAGCTACAAAACATTACTGACTTTTCTGTTTCACTCTTTTAATCTTGGCAAAGGTTACTTAGTTCTTAGTACTTAGTTCTACACATTTGTAGTTCTTAGTACTACAAATACTTTACAAATTGTCTCCCCTTCCACATGAGATTTAATGTGTGAGAAGTGAGGTCTATTCTCTTTCTTGTCTTTCAATCGGGTAGAACTTTCAGAAGGGCTGTGATCTCTCATATCTGAAAATACATGCAAAAAAAATTTCTTCTCTGCAGTTCGTCAATCTTGTTATATGATTTCATTACTAAAATCATATAAATTCAGATTTTTAAAATTCTTGTCAAGTTCACTTACTGCCTTATTTATTTCTGCTGTCTTTTTTTCTATGGCAGTTACTCTGCCTTACTAATCTTTGAAGGTATCACCGCTTCTAACATTCAGTATCTCACTTTGCTTTTTCAGTTCTCCCCAGTAGACTGAAGAAAATTAAAGGAGAGAAGTTACCAGTGATGACAACTATCTAGGAGCTGCAGATAAAAACACTTTTCCATTTTGAATTAACTACCTATTTCTGCCTATTTTATATGTACTTGACAGCCTGTATGTTTTTTTCTGAAGCCAGGTCATCTAACAGGTCAATCTATTACTGCCCTGAATTGGGTCTGCTCCATGGAATTGTTCATTGCACTGACATATACATTTGCAGTCATTCTCCACTGCCGTTCCTCAGTTTCACTTGCATTTTCTGGGAAAAAAAAAAAAAAAGGGAGAAATAAATAAAGATTATTAGGTTTAGATGCTCACTGTATCATTTTCATGACCAGAGAAGGAAAACTGCTTTTCACATTGCAAAAGAGCATATGCTTTTAAATATTGCTTTTTCAGGAAGGCCTCTAAGTTTTGTTTCAGACACTCATGAGAGACAAAATGGATTCAGACTAGAGTACACTAGTGATAATGAAATATATGGACAGCTTTTTCTTTTAAGGTATCAAGATCTGATCTTTCACTTATCAAACAGTGGGCAGTCTTTGGAACATTTTACAAACTTATTTTAAGTACATATATTAAAATATTAGCAGAAATATTGAAATATTTTAATGTGCTTTTCACTGCTAATAAATCTGTAGGTCTCTGCAGACAATAAGGTGGAATATTCCATAACAAATACCTCAAGTCAGATTAGATGTTTCTCATTGTAAAAAGACATGTGCCTCCATGCTTTTCAGGTTAGTGTTCTATTCTCTAAGGCTGGTTCATCCTTAAGGTTTCCATAGCAATCTACTCTCCAAAATTGTGCAGCAAGATTTTCTCCATCCTACTGTACTCTGAGGCAGGTGTTAACTTTTGCTTCTATTTGATAAGCATCTATTACAAAAGCTCCAAAGCATAAACATGGAAGGCTTCCTACCTTTTTAAAGAACACTTTGCACTGCAAAAGCCTTACCATTTTGATAAAACAGGGAACAAAGTGACATGTTTAGTACAGAAGGCCCAAGACTGGCCTGTATATGATAAATCAACATAGAGCTTGTTAAAATCCTCTCCCTGAAATATCCTCTGAAAGGCTTGATGTGGAATCTCTTTTCTGTCTCAGTAGTCCTCACCTCATTTCTAGTAGCATTTGTTCATCCTATTTAAAAAACAGATAAACACCATTCAGAAAATCATAAGCTATGAATCTTCCTGTCAACAGGCAATTGTTAGCTTTATTCTTCCTGTGTAAAAACAGAGGATGAACATCTGGCTGCAAAAGATCTATACAAACGAAATGGAGATGAGATATAAGTAATTTTGGGCTGAAGAAGTTTTCTGAGGAGTTAATCTAAACCCTTACTTCATATTGAATTTAATGACTGTGAGGTGATTGACTGACAAAAAGAATAACTCCATGAACCTTCTCCTCACAAGGCTGAATTAGTTATCATTTGTCCTTCCCAGATTACATGTTTCTTAATCCTTTCTCTCTATCCAGGATTGAATTGGATTTTTTTAATTCCTCCCTCAAGACTTTTAAAAATATAAAGTCCTTAAAAGAAGATGGATAGCATAGAAGGTTTTTCAGTGCTGTTAATTTTTTCCTTTGTCCCAGAAGATGAAAAAGAAATACAGGTGATGAGGAGGCAATAAGAATAAAAAGTGAATACTTAGCACATGTTTGCTACCAGCTAACTGGTCAATGGTCTCATCAACTAATAATAAGGAAAATAAAAAAGAAACAAAATTCATTATCAGAGTGAGAATGAAAAATAGTTAATAAAGGTAATCTTGTGTATTAATGACAGGTTAAACCATTTTCACATAATGGAGTTTTCACAGGAGAAACATTTTAATTTTATTTTTCTTTCTAATTCTAACATGGCAAATACTGCATTTCATCTTAATGTGTTAGCATTTGGGAAAAATTGGAAAAAAACCCAAAATACAGCCCTGAGAAAAAGGACTTGGGGCGTTGGTTGATGGAAAACTCAACATGAGTTGGCAATGTGCACTTGCAGCCCAGAAAGCCAACCATGTGCTGGACTGCATCAAAAGAAGTGTGGCCAGCAAGCAGGTTGAGGGCAATGTTTTTTCCCCCTCTACTCTGTTCTCTCTCTGAGTCCCCAGCTGGAGTACTATGTCCAATTCTGGAGCCCCCAACATAAGAAGCACATGGAGCTCCTGCATCAGTGCCATCTCCATCAACTCTATCCTGTATTGTTTCCCAAGTAGCCTCACAGTCATGTCCTTCTTCCCTCAATCAGATCCTCTGAGCACTGGGCACTGTTCCACAAAAGAAACCTGCCAAGAATAGTGCTAAATAACAAGCGAGAGGTACAACTCTGCAGTACTTCATAACTAAGATATCTGCTTTTTAGTAGGATTTAGCTTGTTCAGAAGAAGAAAAGCAGTTAACAGCTGTGCTAATAATCTGAAATATATATTGAATATGTCCATAGAATTAACATGCATTCTGACGCATTGTAGAATATAAATTATGGGTTCTTTGCTTCAGGCCCTTCTGGCATTTAAAGTAATTGCAATAACAGATATGCTAAGTTTATTCCTAGATGTTGCTCCAGAACAGACAAATGCTAATTGAAGAAAAAAAAAAAAAAAAAAGGGAAAAAAATGGGAAAAAAGTGGACTTAATACTGTTAGAATGAGCAGAACTTAATCAAAATCAGCAAGCTCCAAATTCACAGGGACAGGTAGGTTAATGCTGAAGTATAGCACTAGCCAAAAGCTCAGCTTTATCTGTTCAACTGGAATTTTTAAACATAATTGTGGTGTTCTAGGTAGAATTGGGCTTTTTCCATCTTCACAGCCTGGACCACTGCATAGCCAGGACGACAGTAAGAAGAAAATACTGCAAGTGTGTTGCACTTTGCAGTATTATTCTTCCCATGCAGAGTAGCCCTGGGTTCTTGCCACTGTTTCTGTTGCTTTTGCACCACATCCGATGTTTTTTTCTTTACTTGTATAAAAAGACTTTGGAGCACATATTCCTCATGCCTTCACTCTTCTGTCATAGTCATGTAATTTCTTTGATGTGGTTGATGAATCAAGTTCCTTAATGCACATCTACTCCCTGACTTCCTGGAACAATAAATTCCTCATTCCTTGAGAGATTTGACCCAGCTTCAACAGCAGTGGAGGAGGCTGACTGTATTAAAGCCACAGCTATACAACATCACCAGCTTCAGGTGAATTTCTAATTATAGAGACCATTATGGTCAGTGATCCTTTTTAAGGATTGCATAGTGTTAACAATTTAACTATAAGCATCCTGTAAGATTCTGGACAAATTGTTTATGGTCAGCTATTCAAAGATACTGAGATTTTTACTGAAATCAAAAGTAATGTGAAATTTAGGCAACAAAACTGAGGATATTAGTTTTGTCTTTTTGTGCTTCACTTTCCCCTGCACAGAGATTGGACATAACATTTCCCTCTCTTGGGGCAAGACATAAAGGATAAATGCATTACAAATTATGGGGTACTAAGATACCATAATGATAGAGGTTGTTCAAGAACTCAGCCACAAGAGCTTCCTAATGAACAAGTCCTGTTTTCACTAGTGACTCAGAAGACAATGTTTAGATTAAGTTGTTGTGTCTCAACTATCAAGGATAAATTGGAAATTGTAAGTGAGTGCATTCCCCCATCCCCTTTCATGCTTCTGTCTCTAGACTCATTTTAACAAGCTGTGAAAGCTAACCTGAAAGGTCATGAGTATTCAGTATGTCTTAGGAAAAATCTGGTACTTTGCAAGTTTGCCTTGTCATTGGTTTTCTGACAGTGATAAAAAGGTGTCAGTCTGAAAGAAAATGCCAAAAATACATAACTAAGAATTTATTCTTTTTTTCTCGTTCAGTACTCTTGTCAGTTCATTGAATGTCACATTGGAAGAAATGTCAGTTCTACGTGTTTACTATTAGCAGCTCTCTGTCTTTTATCTACTTTCCGTTTCATGGCTATCATTATCGCTTGTCAACTGTGGAGATGCACTAAGTTCCCTTCTACTCTTCTTTACCAGTCATACAGTATTTCAGCCTCTACACATTATAGCTTATATATTTGCTTTTATTCTGTGATTTAGTGTTTCTGATTTCAAAGCAAACACACTGAAAAACAAGCCCTTTCCTCCCTTCCTGCTTACCATTCCCTCCTCTTATATCTATGACAACAGTAATAAAATTAAAGGAAATATAACTCCTTTCTTTTGGCTGAAAACATCTCAGCAATGTCAGAAGAGTGTTTTGCTGGGTTTTTTGTCTGTTTAAACTTTATGGCTCTTTGTTGTCTTTGATTCAAATTGAATGCTGAATTAATCATATCTGTATAGATATTTATTCCTTTCTCCTGAACAGAGCTATGAATTAGTCTCTCATGCTGCACTTGAAGCTTAAGCTTAACTGATACTGAGCACTTTCTACTATTAAACACTTTCTACCATCACTACTGAAGGAAAGGAAGACTATGAAAGCAGTTTGCATGAGCAAGAACTTAAGCTTCAAAATCAGGATGACTTTGGAATACCAGCCAACCTGTTGTTTTTGTACAATTTACCTGTTTGTGACAAGTTCTCTGTTCATGTTATCATGACTACAGTTTTTGTCAGGTAAGGCTCTCATTTGAAATTCCCTTCATTTACAAAAGGCAGTGGACTGCAGTGGTAGGCATCTCATTTGAATGGACTTCTTACACAGAACAGATTCTGCTACCAGTTAACAAAACTCTGGCAGAGCTGATCATGATGCAAGACCTGTCTTCTTGAGAGAGCTGAAAAGTAAGTCAGACTTCGGGGGCGGTGACTTTATAAAAGACATGAGATTATTGAGAAGAATGTTATCTACCATGTCTTTTGGGCATGGAGGCTGCAGTTGATTTATTTTGACCGAATGCCTTTTATTTTAAAAAACTGACAAAGCTTATGCAAATTTAAATTATGCAGTGGATGGGTAAATAAATATATAACTCAAAGTTATTTTTGGCTCTTTGATTATTTTAACTATTATTATTATTACTATTAAGAATAAGAATAATGTAAATAACATCACTGCAAATAAAAGGAATAGACCTCCAAGACAAAATCAATAACTCCCAGCACTCCAGAAACCAGAAATTACAGAAAATGAAAAAAACTGGGCATGCTTCTCTTTGTCTAAATGTCCCAAAAACTAGATAACAGAGTCAGATGCACTTTGGCCAACCGTATCTCACACAAAGTGAGAATTCTTTTGAATTCACAGTTTGATGGTGTGATAAATCTGGAGCTATTTCCTGTAGCACCAGGTTAAAAATGCTGTAGTCATATGACAACTTTCAAAAGTTCACTGTTGTTCAAGTCTGCATAAAAAATGTTTTACTATCTTTGCACTGACAAACTTGATGTCAAATCAAACATTCTTCATCTGTAACATTAATTTTGTGCTAGATCACGTATAATATGCCTTCTCATAATTTATACAATCAGGATGAGAGCATAAATAAGGAATAAACTACTTATTGTGTATTCTAGATAATGTACCAAGAGACATCTGCATGTGCCTGCTCCACATCAAACTTTTACATTTGGGTGATTCAGTACCTCAACAATCCAACAACAGTGTAACTGTGGAACTCTGATCTTAGCTGGCTGCATCTTTTGAGGACTGAGGATTGTGAATGGAGGTGGAAGTGGAAATCCAAATCAAATCTGAAATGCCATGAGAGGTCAGAGGGACCCTTGGATCTAATCCTCCCTGGTTTAAGCTCTAGAGAAGTCAATTCTCACTGTGATAAAATCCCGTGCCAGCACTCTTGCTTAAGTACCCCCTATTCATCATGCTGAATCATCTTGCTAAAACAGATACCTAATTTTATAGGCATTTCAGTGTCTAAATTGGAGACTGAGTTTGCAGGCAGTTTGACTGCCTTACTTGACCACTTCTTTAATATTTGTCCCACTATCTCAAAATCCAGTAAATTTTCAGCTTCCCTCTGCCATGACGATTTAACTCTCACGTCTCAGTTTTCCCTCAGGCCACAAACCTTAGGACGGCATGAAACTTTATTCAAGTATTTGATAGTCACTGAGTAGAACTTGGAAAGGAACTTGATGTGATGCATAAGGTATGAGAGGGCTGGTTAAGATATACTGAGGCCGTGGGAAAGAATTGCATAGGAAGAGGGAGCATCTGCAGACAGAGAGCAAACACAAAGGTATTTGTCTGGAGAAGAAAAATCTTTACCAGTTCATCTTCTGGAAATATATATTTTTGTATGAAATATGACTAGATGAATACACTTTCTAACTGTGGAAGGGGCTAAGTCACAATTCTGAAGTGTAGTGAAGGAAAACGAATTAGACTGAAATAATCAACATGTTTAGGAAGTAAGGCAGAAAGAAAGAATACTATAGACTAAGAGAGAGATCACAAAGGATCACAAAGGAAATGAGGGTCAATTTGAACTTGCACTTCCCATGTCTGAAGCTAGAGATCTAGCATTAGTACCTACACTTCATTATTATTACATTTCTGTTGTTATTTGCAAACTAGCAATTACATCATTCCATTTTTATAATTAAAAGCTCTTGCATATCTTGATTGTTAAAAACTCACTTAGTTTAGTCCCACCAATTGCAAAAGTAATTAATCTGGGGATTTGTTTTTCTCCCTTCTGTTTGAATTTCCAAAGGGAAACAGTAACTGTATTTGGGCCCTTCCCAATTTACTTATCATATCACATTAAAAGCTCAGTTATTAAACTTCATTGTTTCGTGTAAAGATCTCACTCAACTGAAACTATTAGCTTGTTGGACTCAGATCAGGTATTTTTTACTCCCACTGATAATTTCAGTTAATTTCTTTTAGTTTGCCTTTGTAAAATGACACTTGACAGAACCAATTGATTTCAGGCTCTGAAAATATCTTTCATCTCCTTTTCTCAAACACAGATTGTTTATAATAAATTATGTCAGTTTTCCCAAACTAAATATTTATTTTATTCTTACTATTTTGCAGACTTAAGGAAAGTTTTTTCACACTTGGTCAAATACAGGAACAAGTTATTGAGGTTGTGCCTTCTCTTTCTCTTTGGAGACAGTCAAAACTCATCTGGGCCACAGCATAAGTAACCTGACTTTAAATTAGTTGTGCTTTGAGAAGGAGATGGACATCTCATGGGATCCCTAAAGGTCCTATCCAAGCTAACTGTCCTGTGAACCTATGATCCATGTTCTCAGTGTGAAGAAGACAATTTGAGTTTTTTGACTGAATTTCTTGACCCTATGTGATCCATACAGGCTAAATTTCTGGATGCCAGAAATATAGGCTACTATGGACAATGAATTTCCTATTTTTGACCTCTACAGCTGTAGATCCCAGAAATACTGTCCAGGGTGTAAGGTCCATAGTTTCATAAACATTGAACTAAAGAATTGTGTGCTTCGGACAATTGAATATAGGACAGATATGGGGCAGGGGGGTGGGGGGACAAGGGGGCACACAGGGAAGAGAAAAGGAAGAAAAGAAACCCCCCCCAAAAACCCACCCTCCAAAAAAATCAATTTAAATATATTTTCTGCAAGAAAATAGAGAAGTTTAAAATAATCACAAGGGAAGGACATAAGAGTGTTTCCTTCTAGGTCCATTTTCTCTGTTCAATTCCCTTATCCCTCCCTATAACTCCAAAATGAAGCCTCTTTTTAAAACTTCTCAAACACTGTTTACCAGAGCAGTTGGATTATCGAAATAAGAAAAGGCCTGGGGAGATTACCTGTTCATGAAGGGTCCAGATTCACAAAAATCTGTAGCAGGAATGGATTACAACACAGGAGCTGGGTCAGGGTGATGCTTCCCATCCTCAGCTTCATCCTGCAGCAAGAATAAAGGGGCTCACCAAGTCCTGCATAACCACACAAAGTGAGAACACGCATATGGACCAGGACAGGGACTCAGATGAGAAATGATCATTCATGATTATGCTACTTAACTATATACTTGAGATTTTAAGCTGAAATTTTTATTAAAAATTACAGAACTTTGATGATACGTATGAATAAAACACTTTGGTTTAGGCTACCTCTTTATAACTTTCCCCAGAAAAAGGTCTCCTGGTTAGGTACTGGGGAGTTATTACGGAGGTGTTAAAATAAAATAAACCAAAGAAGCAGCCAGTAAAAACAACAATAAAAAATAACCCAAGTGTGCATTGTCTGTTTTTTATTTCCTAGTGAGCTGAAATAACATTGTATAGATAAGAACATTTCTGTTTCCATCTCTATACCTTTACTCAGAAAATGTATGACTAAGTATTAATTGCCAAAAACCACATATTCACACCTGTAAACCAGATGTTGCTGAGCAACAAATGCAGCCACAGTGATTCACACATTGCTACCACATTATAGACTAGTAAATCATTGCACTTTAATGCCTAAAAAAAATAATAGTAAGATAATAATAGAAAAACCCTCAGCAGCTGTCACTGTAGCAGGAAAAATGCACCATTGCCTGACAACATTAGCAATCTACTAAGTCTTAGTGCCTCGGACCACAGCCAAAAAGCTTACATCACCACTTTTAGCTGTTCTTATCCTACAGTTTTGTTACTGTAATAATGTAGTTTACAACTCATCAATATAGGCTTGTTTATATTTTAATAAAAAATCTGAGACAGCAGTCTCTGAAATCCTCTACACACTGTGGCATGGAGTCAGTTAATAATGTGACATGCAAATAGACAGAGGTAATCTAAAGAGACTGTTATTAAATTATACTGCATCCCCTGGTATTGGGAACAGGTAGATTTGAAGTCCCTATCATGGTGAATTAAGTTTCATTTAATAAAACCTTCTTTATTTCCCAACTTTATATGAAAACTAAGTAGATTGCTTCTGGGCATGTCACTGGAAGTAATCTCTGTTCCCTGAAAGTGACAATGCCCTGAACATGATTAACATTTTTAGATTTTTTAAACAGCTCCCGTAGCAAAGACTGAGGTTATTCCCTTGCTATTCCAGCATCACCGATGACATTAGCAGTGTAGCACTATTTCTCAAAACACTGTCTTTTAGCAACTAGAATGAGTAAAAAATGTGATGATTATCAGCTAAAAAAGAATGCCTACAATTTATGCCTGAAGATAGGTGGAAACCCTTTCAACATAAGGAAATTATGACAGAGAATTAGGTCAATTT
The DNA here is from genome assembly GCA_020745705.1 of Hemiprocne comata. Classification (NCBI taxonomy): domain Eukaryota; kingdom Metazoa; phylum Chordata; class Aves; order Apodiformes; family Apodidae; genus Hemiprocne; species Hemiprocne comata. The sequence continues at coordinate 91,021,074 of CM036588.1, forward strand.
GCAGTGAAAGTGTTATAAAGCTCCTTTGTGATTTCTGCTATCAGAACCCACCACAAATAATCTTGCTGTTTCAGAAAGCTTCCGCCTTTTCCTCCTGTTGTTCTTCTTCAGGGTTCCATCAATTTTATTCCTTTCCTTGATCAAAATAATCATGACTTAATAATTTTCTTCATATTAAAAATTACTATTTACACACAGAAAGATGCATAGAAAGAGAGGGGGATGTATGAAGAGGTATAGAGAGTTTTGCAGAGTTTTTCTTTCAATACTGGAATTTAGTCATTACCAGTGAAATATAAGGATGATTAAGTTACTCACAGCAGTATATGAATCTGTGGAACAATTAAGCGAATGTTATATAAAGCAGGAATCTTGAAAGGCTCAATATATTTAGCTAGTTTGACATTTAGTAAAAACACCACAGATAATATTACCTTTTATTTATTTATTTCTTTATTTAGCTACAGGGATCGTTGACTTGACATGGGGTCAAAGTTTACTACATTTTAAGAAAAAAAGAAGCCCATAATGATGGCCATTATGCATCAAGCTTCCAAGTGGCCTGATAACTCCCACCCACCTTGTGAAGAAACTTAACTCTGATCAGTTATACTGTACAGAATGATATGCATAGATAGCAAGATAACGCAGATCAATTTGCACATTCTGGACATCTTTTGGAGTTGATGAACACCACTAATTAAATCAGCTGCTGGGGACTCTTTTTGAGAAGCACTGGACACCCATTTGAGACACTACAAAGAGCATTATTTGCAGAACTTGTGTGCCAGAAACTGGTGGTTAGGTCTTATGTGAGGGAAAAGAACAGATTTCAACAGCTACATGAAAGCAGTTTCTCCAAGAATACTACAACTCTCGCAAATGTTGTGACAGAAGTGATAAATGCACTTAAATAAAACTGGTGCCTTTTAGATTGAAACAAAAGGAAAAGAAAAACTATTGAGCTGCATTCATTTTATGACTCACTGGTTTCTGAATCACCTTCCATTGTGCTGTTTCAGTGATGAAATCCATGCTGATATTTGTGAATATATCAAAATTGCAGAAAACAAAGCAATAGCACATAGTGTGTAGACAACATGGGATTTTATTTCTGAAAAAAAGCAGTATCTTTCTAAGAAACTCTGCTAGTGCCTGAAATAGGGCACTTCTATACTATAAGATTGTTAATTGGCCTAAGCAGGGGCATTTGGACGGGGACCATAGTTCACATTCAAAATCACATTCTATTTTCTATGTTTGAATTTAAAACAGTAGTTGTAGTGTTGATTCTTGCTGTAGTCTACAAGATTCTACAGAATCATCATAGTTACTTTATTATTTTAATATCTGTGAGCTGACTATCTGGCCTGGTGTGACTTCCCACCTACTTGGCTTTGAACAAAGAGAGCTAGTCTATGGCTCTCCTGACAAGATCCCCTTCCAGCCTAGCTTTTATCTATGGCTGTCAATCTGAGATGAACCATTCAGGACAAATCATACTACTCTAATTAACAGAAATTAAGCACAGTAATGCATTATTAGGACCAGGATAATGATAAAGGTCTTATTCTTCTAAGAGAATATGAGGTTTGCCAGGGATTGATGGAAGGATTGAAATGGTTAGTGCTTCAACAGTCAATCCAAAGGTGTTATGAAAGCTATACCATATGTATGTGTTAACATGTTGAGTGTGGTTCATTTTGTTGGAGAATGGTATTATTTTACAATTCTCCATCTGCTTTATTTGTCATATTTAAATGAGTATGTTCAGAAAAAAAATCAAATATTAGTTTATTAACTGTGTCCCAAAAAGTGGATAAATATCAATTACGTAATGGATAAACTTTCCATTTACTACTGTAATCTTTTTTTTTTGTAGAGGCAGCAACTTGTGAGTTGGTGGCTGCTTAGCAAAATGGCACCAGATGTAAGGTAGGTGATCATAGCTTAAAGATGAGACATTTTGGCTCAAATTAAAATTAAGTCTTCTGTTATTGTATGTGACAGAATATAGCATTAGATCGTGCTTGGCCTGTTAAGTTGAGATCAATTTCATACATTATCAGTCATCAGCTTTATGCCAACTTCTTGCACAGCCACAAAGTGTTTGGATGAGAGAGCATTTGCAAAATCTCATCTCCTGCTGAGACATTTTCTGGAGATGTTGTCACCCTTTATGTATTAGAAGATTGCAGTTTTTATGCATAATAAAGTTAAGCATTTGTTCCTCACAGCACATCTGCAAAGCATTGTAGAGATCTTCTCAGTTGTGGAGTTAGAAGCTTTGAAGCTTTTGGTACTCATGATGTAACTATATATGGAGTTACCATAAACAAAGTTATTTCTATTTAAAAATATACTTGTAATCAACTACTGTAAAATACAAGGCAGGAAAGGCAGAGAAAAAGATCAAAGCAGAGCAGGGAACACCATGAGGTGCAATGAAAAGGCAATAAAAAAACAGAACAAAACTAAACCTCTCTCACGTAAACTTGCATCCAACTAAAATAATAAATTATCTATGTCTTCTTGCTTTTCACATTTCCAGCTACTATGAACAAAGGTGTAATTGAATGATCCAGAACTGGGCTAGGAAATGGACTGAAACTGCCTCTCCCATTTTTAGCTTTAAAGTGCACCTGGCTAAATTAAGAAAACCCTTTTAATTTGAATTAATTAAGCAAGAACTGATGGTAGTACAACTAGAAGTCTACGGAAATATGTACATTAGGTACATTGCTTTAACGTAACATTTTGGGTATGTAACTTAATATCATTTAATAGATTCCTTTTACAGTAGCCTACATCCCATCTGATTTCTATTAATTAAGCAAGTGGAAGTACCTCTGTCAAAAGTAAATAATCATTTTTAGGTTGATGATGACACTACTTCAGTTTAGACCATTCATTTGCATCACTTCCCAATAGTTGTTCATAGGATGTTTTTTAACAAAATGGAGAGTGGACAAAAATGCCTGGAGCTGGGAGAATTCTGAGCAGTTGTCTGCATAATGTTTGTTCTGATTGCTTCCAGTTTCTTCTTATTGTTTCAAATTTTCTTATGTCAAATAGACAGAAATTTATGCTATCTTTAATTACAGACATTTCTGTAAATATCCTGTAAATATTCTGATAGCAGGATCAACCCAAATGAAGGGCAAAACCTGAGTAGCATTACTATCTCCAAAATAAAGCTTAGGTTACTCTTTCCCCTATTTCCAGAAAAATGCAATTTGCTTCTGTCCTTCTTTCTGTATTTGTTTTTTCTTTACAGTATATACAGTTACATACATTGGAAAGTGAAGGAAATAAGGATCCATGTGTTCACCAACACCTTTTACCCCTTCCCATTTCACCTGCATCAGAAAAGAAGTGCATCATAACTCAAAATTCTATACATAATCCAAATTGCTGTCCACAATACAAACGTAGATAAAAAGTCAAATCATAAACATTCAAAAGATGCTGGAGAAGATATATTTCTGTTTTCTCACTCCATCAAGTTTTTTTTCCTTATATGTGGAAGAAAGGTCACACAGCATACAAAGAAGTTTGCACAGGCTGTAAATATCAACTTTTAGAACAACGAATGGTGATAATAAAAAATCTAAGAAAATCAAACCACAAAAAAGCAGAACAACTTCAGCTGCCAGCCTAATTTTGTCTCTGCAATAATGAGAGTAATGTGCAAGGAGACTCTATATGGAGAAAATGATGACTGCTTTCTAACGTGTAGTCCTATCACCAGGTTTCCTTAATGACAACCTGCATAAGCAGTCAGCCAGAGGCAGAGATGGGCAGAAGAGTGAATGCTCTGCTGGCTGGCTGCCATTCTCTGTATGGTGGCAGATAATAATACTTAATCAAACTCCTATCTGGGGTCTTTGTCTTGCACCAGTGTATGCAGTCATTCACTTGTTACTTGGATCAGGTCACCCTGTTGCCAGTAAGAATCTGAAAATTATGTTTGGTGCTATTTTTATTTATCTTCCAGGGAAAGATAGTCTTCTTCCCCCTAACCTCCTCTCTCCCTCCACCAACATACGTATATTGGATTATTCGACTTCAGCTGACTTCTCTAACACTGAACAAGCTCCAGTCTTTTCCTTGCAGATTAACATTTTGACATAAATGTTTCCTGTTTATGAAAATGGTGAATTCATATACACAGCTGAACTTGGCCACATAAGGCATTAAGTGTTTGAGAGGAAGAAACAAATACTGTTTTACTGTTAATAAATTCTGGACACAGATAGATGTTGACAAATAAATATCCCCACAGCACTGGAAAGGAGACTTTAGTTAAAAGCATATAAGGTGAATGTCCTTGAGTAGCAAACAAAGGTCAATATTTAGGAGGCACCTTTAGGTGGGGACTCCAGGATCTATTTAGGGCTGTTGCATTAAGTCTTCTCCTCTTTGGTAGACTAACAGTCCAAGTTCTTCCTAATTGTTTTTAGTCCTTCATGTGACTGCAATAAAGGCCTGTATTGGCTCAGGTCTTCAATAGGAAGAACGGAGTGAAAACTTTAATGTAATACACTGTAAATGTAACCATATTAAGGCTAGGTATAAGTATCTGAGTGTGTTTAGAGAAGTTTAAGTTGGCTGCTCAGTATGTTTGCAGGCTGACAGTACTAATTTCTGTTTACCACTACTCCCCAGTAACATACGGGTACATAGATCTGAAGATCAAGTAGTGTAAATATCTCAAAGTCAAGGTTTACTGGAGAAATAAGGCTGCGTAAACACCGACTCTGCCTAGGATGGCAACAGCAACTTTGCAAAGAAGCCTTTAGTTCCTGAAGGGACAGAGAGCTGTACTGGGTTAATGTCTGGTGGAAACATGATTCTGGCCTCACTTCCCAGTAGCCAGGTTTTACTCTGGTTTTCAGAGATCAATCACACAACAGTCCTTTGAAATTCTAGGAAGATTTGCACCAGGTGTTTCTCAAATATTTAAGAGCACTAGATTTGTATCCTGTCTCCTTTATCTGAGATAAAATTGGAAAAGGGATGGTGGTTTGTGTAAGTTCTTAGTTCGTTTTCATATTAGCTGCATCTTTGGTGGGAACTGGCCCCGACCCTGAAGTTTTTCATTAAATGAGAAAACTGAGAACACTCTCATAGCATTCAGCAACAGCAAGAGTGAAGAGACATATTTTTGGCAAGAGTGGACAAACTAGCTGAGAAATTCAAGAAAACAACATGAGTACCAGACTTGCCTTAAGCCAAACATTAAAATTGTTTAAGATACCAACTGGAGCAAGCTAGGTCCAGAGTCAGAGTTTGAATTATTTTTTAAATATAATTCACCATTTAAGTTTCAAGATTTAATGAAAGGTCAGTGCTGACCTCAGATTAAATAACTGTAATCTGAGAAATTTATTTTTTTTTCTGAAAGATTTAGAAAAGGAAAACAGAAGTCACAAATATCCAAAATATACTGCAGTGAAACAGCTTGTTTAGCTTTATTAGCAAAACAAGAGGAAATTGCAAAAGAGAAATAAAAATTATAAAACCTAAATAATAATAATTATGTTTCAAACTGCTCATTTGAATAGTCTTAGAAGAGTGAAAAGATGTAAATAAGTTTATAAACTCCATTTTTATAAGCTCCATCAAAAAAAAGAAAATTATTCTAGAAAACTGAATCACAGAATCCTTCTGGTTGGAAAAGATGATTGAGTCCAATGTCACAGTTTGACTCAAGATTGTCAATTGAACCACTGATAATAATGTTCTCAATCTCCTTCCCCTCCCACCCAGGTAGGGAAAGGAGAGAGAGAGTAAGGAGAGAGACTTTCCAGATTGAAAACTAAACCAGACAGCTTTAATTAAACACTAATGATAAGAAAATACGTACAATTATATACAAGTATGTGCAGGAATGGGCAAAACCTTATTGCCTTCCCCCCCCCAACAACTCCCAGGGCACTCTCCTGAGCTGTGAGCATTTCCAAAATGTCCTGGAGCGCTGCTGGAGAGAGCGGCAGAGCAGACAGGAGCTGAGGGGAAAGTGATGAGGGTCAGGAATGCATGGGCCTAAGGATCAAAGGAGATGTGTAGATGGAGTCCTCTCTGGATTCCAGCCATGAATGGAAGAAAAGGAAAAAGGAGTTGATTTCTGTGATCACTGAATTTATGCCAAGAGCTATGTAGATATATGGAATGGAATACTGTGGTTTGCCAGCTTTGCTGTCTGCCTAGTCCACCCTTTCAGTTCATAGAATCATAGAACGGCTAGGGTTGGAAGGGACCTTAAAGATCATCTAGTTACAACCCCCCTGCATGGGCAGGGACATCTTCCGCTGGACCAGGTTGCTTAAGGCCTCATCCAGTCTGGCCTTCAACACCTCCAGGGAGGGGGCATTCACAACCTCCCTGGGCAACCTGTTCCAGCATCTCACCAGCCTCACAGGAAAGAACTTCTTCCTAATACCTAGCCTGAATTTCCCCTCTTTAAGCTTCAAACCATTGCCCCTTGTCCTCTCACTACACACCCATGTAAAAAGCACTACCCCAGTTTTCTTGTAGGCCCCCTTCAGATACTGGAAAGCTGCTATAAGGTCACCCCAGAGCCTCCTCTTCTCTAGGCTAAACAACTCCAGCTTCCTCAGCCTATCTTCATAGGGGAGATGCTGCAGTCCTCTGATCATCTTTGTGGCTCTCCTCTGGACATGCTCAAGGAGTTCTGTGTTCTTCTTATGCTGAGGACTCCAGAACTGGACACAGTACTCCAGGAAGGGTCTCACCAGAGCAGAGTAGAGGGGGAGAATCACCTCTCTCGACCGGCTGGCTGTGCTGCTTTTGATGCAGCCCAGGACACGGTTGGCTCTTTGGGCTGCAAGTGTACATTGATGGCTCATGTTAAACTTCTGGTCGACCACTACCCCCAAGTACTTCTCCTCTGGGCCATCCTCAATCCTTACTCCTCCCAAGCTATATTTGTGCATGGGATTGCCTCAACCCAGGTACAGAACCTTCTACTTGGCCTTGTTGAACTTCACGCAGTTTGCACGAGCCCACTTCTCAAGCCTGTCAAGGTCCCTCTGGATGGCATCCTTTCCCTCCAGCTTGTTGACTTCACCACACAGTTTGGTGTCATCAGCAAACTTGCTGAGGGTGCACTCGATTCCACTGTTCTGTTGCCAACAAAGATGTTAAATAACACTGGTCCAAGTACCAACCTTTGAGGAACACCACTCGTCACACGCCTCCATTTGGACACCAAGCCATTGATCACTACTCTTTGGGTGTGACCAGTCAGCCAGTTCCTTATCCAACGAGTGGTCCATCCATCAAATCCATATTGTTCCAGTTTCGAGACTAGAATGCTGTGCAGAACAGTGTCAAAAGCTTTGGACAGGTCCAGGTAGATGATGTCTGTTGCTCTGCCTTTGTTCACTGAGGCTGTGACCCTATTGTAAAAGGCCACCAAATGAGTCCAGGAGGACTTGCTTTTAGTGAAGCCATGTTGGCTGTCACCAATTACCCCTTTGTTGTTCTCGTGTCTTAGCAGGGTCTTCAGGAGGATCTGTTCCAAGATCTTGCCAGGCACAGAGGTGAGACTGACTGGCCTGTAGTTCTCTGAGTCTTCTTTTTTTCACTTCTTGAAATTGGGGTTATGTTTCCCCATTTCCAGTCAGCAGGAACTTCACCAGACTGCCATGAATTTTCAAATGTGATGGACAGTGGCTTTGCAACTTCATCCACCAGTTCTTTCAGGAGCCGCGGGTGAATTCCACCAGGTCCCATGGACTTGTTCACCTTTAGGTTCTTTAGGTGGTCTCGAACCTCCTCTCCATCTACAGTGGGGGGATCCTTCTTTTCCCAGTCCCTGTCTTTGGTTTCCGTAACATGGGGGGTGTGACCAGACTCCTTGCTGGTGAAGACTGAGGCAAAGTAGTCATTGAGTACCTCAGCCTTCTCTACATCTTGGATGACCAGCTCTCCTGTTTCCTTCTGAAGTGGGCCCACATTTTCCCTAGTCTTCCTCTTACCATTAACATACCTATAGAAACTTTTCTTATTGCCCTTAACTTCCCTTGCCAGATCCAATTCTTTCTGTGCTTTTGCTTCCCTAACCTGATCTCTTGCTTCTCTAACTACCTCTCTGTACTTCTCCCAGGGTACATGGCCTGGCTTCCACCCTCTGTAAATTTTGTTTTTATATCTAAGTGTGTCCAGGAGTTCCTTGCTCATCCACACAGGCACTCCTGCCTGCCTTCTTCTTTGTAGGGATACATTGGTCCTGGGCACACAGGAAGTGTTCCTTGAATATGCACCAGCAGTTGTAGATATGAGTCTTCTGCTCCCCTAGTATCCGAATCAGTAGATTCAATAAATAGAGCGAAGTGTCCTTGGTCTCTTGGCACAAACTATAAACATACAGGCACTATCAGTCCACTAGCTAGAAAACTTGTGTGCTGCTTAAAAGAGAGTTCACTGAAGAAAAAAAGAAATAGTAAAAAGAAAATTGGCTTCATCCTGACTCTAACCAGGATATTCAACCATAACCTAAGTCTACCAACCACTAACCTAACCCTACCAAGTCCAGTGATTAAACTGGTATGACAAAAATTTTTTTACTTTGTTTTTTGCATTATTTTTACATCTACAAGAAAAGTATTTTCCATTAGCAATATCCAAAGATGAAAGGATCTTAGAACTTCAATGTCAAAAAAAGGTAGCATTGTACAGTAATATCTCAGCATCTGTAACTTGAAAAGAAAAATAGATTTATTTTAATTAAACTATAAGCAGCACCTCCAATTCAAAGTCTTCAGACTCTAACTGGATCATATCAACAAGATTCCAGCCAAGCAACTGTTTTTTTCAAAATGCTTTATTTAGCCTATCACAATTATTTGATATCTGGAGTTTTCTCTAATATTCTATAATATATCAAATACCATTGGCTGCACTGAGGTTTCATGGAGCAGCTGAGAAGAACACTTATGGAAGCTGATAACAGAAAAAAAGTAGAAATGGAAGTTGATGGAAACTAGCATAGGAGATGGCTGCCAAGAGCTTTGTAAGGATAAGAATCTCAAGAAGGTAATTCAAAGTCCATTAGTCTGACATGAAACAGATGAGTTGGAGGTGAATTCATAAGGTAGTCAGGAGACTGGAGTCAAAGCTTAGCAGAGGAAATGCAACTAAATATCAATGATAAGAATTGGCATTCACATCAATAGAAGCCAGCTGTCCGAGTTCAACTTGAGAAAACACAGTATTAAATGGGAAAGAAACACCCCTGTGGCCACAGCCCCAAATTTGCCTTCAAAATTAGTTCTTTAAAGTACATAGACAGAAAAAAACATAGCAATAATTTTATTACATCCAAATTATTTCTACATCTAAAATTAAACTAATACTCTTCTTTTTTACCCATATTTCATAACATTTAGGTGAGACCTTATTTATTTTAACACTATTGATCTCATCACTATTTTTAATCAGATGAAGTTGCAATAAGATAATAAATGAGAAAGTAAATTAAAAGTTCTTTAGTATTTATCTCTCTAACTTCAAGGAAAAATTATTTTACGTGCATTTTAACAATTCTGCAATAATTTAATTGCTAAAATTGTCATGTCTATGGAAAAGAGTTCTTTGCCAACTGTATGTGAAATGAAGCTGACATTTCAGACATTTCAAAGTAGTACCAACCCAAACATTAAACTTATGGCAGCTTGTCATTCACATGGTCTCCCCAGCAAGCAAGGTTTTAAAAACACATTGCTTTAAACTATTACTACATTTAACACAAAAATGTATATATTTTACCTGTCACTTTGAAATTACATTGTATTATCATTGTGCATAATGTCTAAGTGTCTGCTTCCCCCAACTTCTTATTTTGTTCCATTGATTGCCAGAATATATCCCCTTTTTCCTCCAGTCTCATTGTCTGTATAAATACGTAAATTTCAGCCCAACCACCCAGATCAGTAAGTTTAAAATTCCCTAGGACACATCTATCTCTATGGATTCTAGAATAACTAATGGAAATTCTAACTTTGGTGTCTTTATAAGATTACTAAAGATTACAAAAGTTAAGTGAGGTGAATCCAAGGCCTAGAGCAATAGCAACAGGACATCTATTATATTAGTTGTTTTACTCCATGACCACAGAATTTAGTGGTGGTAGATTAAAGTAAAAGCAGCTTGAGTGGGTAAAAAAGTCAGGCATCAATTTAAAAAGTTGCAATAATTCGTCATTTAAATTGAAAACTAAAATGCAGCATAAAGAGAAGAAAGTAAAGCAAGAAGTGCTTAAACACCCATAGAACACTAATCTTGAAAAAAACCCCTATGATTTCATATCTAACAATGGGATAGATATCAGTTCCCATCACAGGAAACATCCACAGTTCTTCTGAAATATACAATATTGCAGAAGGATTTGATTACTTGTACGCTGATTAATCTGCCTACAATATTGCTGCGCCTGGGGTCAAATTTTAGTTAAACTATTCCCAAAGTGTATTTCCCCCAAGATGTGTTCCTCTTTACCACATCATTCCCCTGAATGAGTCCATTATCCTTTCATGAGTTTTTCTCACCATTTTATAAAGCTGTACTCTGAAGATGGAACAATATTCTGTCAATACAAATGTCTGCTGGGGAGCAGAAATATATTAATGAAAATATAAATGGATTATTCTTCTGCAAATGGTAACTGGTGGATTGGGTTAAGCAATTCAGTCCCAAAGGTTTTGATGTAATTTTCCCAGTGTATTTCAATAGAAACATTAATTTTTTCACTGTGTGGAAACATGTTAATTCATTAATATTATCTAGGGTTAATAGAGATCTGTTTATTTATGATTTGTAGTATACCCTAGATCTTGAAAAATTTACAAATACTACTAGTAACTACCGTTGATTTAATGCAAAAGACCTTTATATACTTTATCAACTTACTATTAAGAAGTCACCTCCATCATATTTAGCAGTGTTCTCATTTCAAGTAGAGAAAATGATAGCTTTGTAGGCTACTCAGTGATGTAGTGTGATACAAATAGGAGAAGTAATAGAATGAGCTGAGGCAGAGCAAGAAAAACAACACATCTAATTGAAACAGCAAGAATCAAGTGAGCAAGATAGAATTTATCTCATCTGTGTTTAGCCATTTTAGCCAGGCCATTAGTAAGCATGCTTATTCATCCAAGTAGTACTTTGCTCACAAATAATCAAGTCTATAGTTTTATGCCTCACTGGAAAATAAAAGACTGATTTGATCTGTGATCACTAGTGTAAATAAAGAATAGCTTAATTTAACCCAGTTGTATTCCAGCAGTGTAAAGCCAAATGAGACCCAAAGATCTCACTGGCTTAGGGTGTCTCTAACACTGATGTCTGCTGTGTAAAAGCAGGTACACTAATGTAATGGCCACTCAGATAGTCATGACTATTCACCATGAATATATGGAACCTTTAACTCCAAAGAAAGCTATTTCACAGACAGCAGAATACAGATGCTAACTTAAAAACCCCAAGATTATACATGTCACTATACAGCTAAGATTGCACAAAAATTTAAGATGCACAAAGCAGAAACAAGGACATGGCCCAGAAATTTCAGTCAAGCAGCTTTATCTTCTTAGCCTGTATGGGCCAGATCTTCAGCTAGCACAGGTTTGTACAGCTGTCCTGAAGCTAAAGGAATTGTACAACTCGAACTCACCTGAAAATCTGATTCTTTATGATCAAACAAGGACGCACATGCCACAGATAGACCCAAAGCATTTTTTTAACTAATATTCTGTATCTGATGGAAGAAATAATTAAAACTACACTTGCATCAAATATTAATGGTTTATTAACCATTTTAATTTGCTGCTGCTGCTTGCCTTATTTTTTTTTTTTTTGTCTTTCAAAGCCAAGAGATAAGATAGACACTAAATAGCAGATTCCGTAGATAGGATATTTTGTTTTTTTAATTCTTTGTAAATTAAATTTTAAACATTTAAACTTTTTAAAAATCTAAAATATTTTCTTTAAAGGTGTAACTTAAATTCTCATTACAAGTGCCCTTTTGTGATATGGTGCATGGAATACCTAGCAGAGGGAATGTTGTTTAATTTACACTTGCTACGTGCCAAGGATATAAAAACATCTATTGAAGGTATTGCTGTATCAGCTCGACAGTGCCGCATTTTCAGTGAAATGCTACCAGTCAGTTAACAAATTATATTCCTTTCTTCTTAAGGAATACAAAACGTTTTTGTAGCACAAATTATTCATATATAGATGGCTATACCAATGTTGAAGAAAGTAAACCAAAAATTCGTTGTTTCCAATGTTATTAAAATTATTGTAAAGGTCTTTGATGGACAATTTATTTTTTTTATCCATCCTGAAGTAGTAGTGTTCCCAGAATGATAATAATCTATTTCTCTCCTCACACTACTGATCTGGGAATGACCTCACCTGACCCAACTGAAATTGATTTTGTTGTTGAACTCCTTGCTAGTGCAAATTAATCTTAGATCCATACAAGATCAGGGAAGCAAGACACAAAGGGCTCAAGTACTGAGGGGAAAAATTAGTTCTGGAAAAAGTATTTTAAGTTTGGAAAGATAAATGGTTACAATGACTTGCTTTGATAGAATATCTGTAGGATGGGAGAAGAGAATGACAAGGGCTCTGTGAAAAAGCTGTAACTTAATAGCCTAATTTCCTGCCTGGCCCCAAAGAAATATCTGTCTATTTCTGACAGTTGATGACAATGCATCAGGATTTGATTTGCTCACCAGTGTGGGACAAGTTCAGTCCTATCTCTCCCTTGTCTCCGTTGAGATATGTGGACACAGCAGACAGGCTCTATTACTGGTGTCCACCTTTTTAATTGTAAAAATACATTGCTTACTTTTCCTTTTCTTTTTTTTTTTTTTTCTTTTTTTCCTAAATATATTCCTGCCCCCTTTTTGATCTGTTTCAGTATTTGTCTTGTTTTCACTGTAACAGCTGATGTCCCTTCCTAGCCATTTGAAACAAAATGTATTTTGATAAATTCTCATGTCTCAAGGAATGCCTAAAAGCAAAAAGAAACCTTACCTTTGCAGACATACAATGTCATTCTCACTTAGAGCATCTGTTCTATGCTACATGGGCTCTCCTGTAGTGAATGCCAAATATAGCTAGCACACTGACCTTATTTTTACACTCTGTAAAGTATTCCTCTGAACACCATGGGCTTTGACAGAACTCAAAGTTATCTGAAACTGTAGGGCCCCTGCAGTCTGTATTACTACAAAAATCAACTACTAATGCCTGATTTATCAATCTAAATATGGAAAAAAACTCTGTAAGAAAGAACTTTGTCTTAGACTTCTATGCTTCTTCTTGAAAAAAAAAATCATGATAAATGTTATATCCTGAAATAAAACATTCCAATATTGTATAAATGAATATTAAATAATTCAAATGGAATAAATTAAGACTCAGCCATTGTGCAAAACCATTTATTGTAGTTTTGAGAAAGATCTGAGGCTAAAAAAAGCTGGAGGTGGAAGGAAAAAATCAGCAATTTTCTTGATTTCAGTGTGTAAGCTGACTATGTCTTGATTGGATAATTTAACTATTGTGCTTACACATACAGGCATGAGTCCATTTTTTTCTTTCTTTGCTTTTTTGGGCAGTGAAAAAGTATTCTGCCTTTAAAACTGAAACAACTTTTAGAGTAACTTTTGATTAACAAGTCATTTAAAAATATGAAACTAGAAATATAATTAGGTGTTTAAGTAAAGAACAGCTTAAAATCCATATAGACTAGTTTGGAAGGCTACTTGAAAACCCCATGAGCTATATGATTTAAGCAGCCATAGATAAACATGTTCTGAAAAATAAAACAGGACTGAATTAGTCAGAAAGTTCTATGTAGTCCCAATGTCATTATGAGGAAGAATCTATGATGTGATGGTTTCTAAACAAACTTTAAATTCCTGTCTATAGAAATCTGATTTATTGAAACACTCATACTGTATTAGATAAGGAATCCCATGCTTCCCTGGCCAAATAGGCCAATCAGTTCACCTGTGTCCCCCTGTTGCCAGAATTATTCATCCTACTTATTTAAACATACATTCTTACTGGCATGAACCTACTGTTTCTTAATGTTCTCCTTCCATAGCAAAGCCCTGATCTTAGTCAGAGGTCACTACTAGGTCTTTCTGTATTGGTCCAAAACCTGAGGTTAAATGAACACAGCCTGAAGAGAGTTCCTTATTTCCTTGACTGTGAAACATAGGAGAGAGATGTCTAGAGGGACTGCTCCTTTCCCATTACTAGTAGCTGATGTGGTGCATACTTGGAGGGCACAAGATGTGTTCACAGCTGTGAAACTTTGCAGCTTCTATACACACAGTGAGCTCAGAGAAACATATACACGGCAAGGCTTGGAGGATGATGCTGCGGTTACTCAGCTGGAATTCCTACCTCCATCTCTCTAGTGAGCTCACAGTAACTTCTTAACTAGCAAACATGGAAAAATCGAAACAATTCAGGAAAGACAGAGCCGGGACTTCTGGGCCAGCTTCGTAAGGAAACTAAGAGGGAAGTCTCTAAGGAACTAGGAAATTGTGCTGAAGGATGCAAAAGGCCAAGCCTTCCCACAGAATAGGCTTCAGATGAAAAGGATTCCTATGCCTTATTCTCATATGATTTTTTATTTTTCAATAGCTTAAAAAATATTTTTATCTATAAGAGACTGGAGGCATTATGATGTATTTCTATACATATGATATATACAACAAATGCTAGATGTTAAGAGTTAACAAAAACATCCAGTAATAAATAAACAGTATACATGTTCGTTTTCCCAGAGCTAAAGTTAGACTGGAAAATGTTTTGCTTTTCATCATGAAAGAGCGATAATTTCAGAAACTGGATATCTCAGAACAAAGAGGTCTTCATTAACAATATGGAATGCAAATTGTGAAGCACTTTGCTTTATACATTTTTTGCAAAATTCCACTTATTTCACTGGAAATATGCTAGCTTGTCTCTAGGCAGAATTTTTACTGCAATAAATGTGTTTAATTTCACAGTTTTGAAAACACTATCAGCAAAGCACTGTATATGTGAAGAGTTCTAAAAATATCAGTAGTTAGATGTACCTTAAAAAATACGATTATGCTTAAAAGAGGTTAAAATATTACACAAAATAGCTAGAAAATTGAAGATGTGTGTAGATAGACATCTGTATTCCATGGCAATGTGGTGCCTATTAAAATACGATTTTTGTAAGTACAGAAATAATGTCTGTGATGACAAACGAGTACTGAAATTTAATGTAAAATAAATTTAAACAATAAATCTAAACAATAAATCTGGCAATATGAGCCTCTCAAAGGTATTTTCTAATATTTCACCTTTTTAAGGGTTGTATTCATCATTAGTCAAAACCAAAATGTGATGACTAATCCAGAATTCACTGAACTACATCAGTTGTCTGAATGGAGATGAAGTCTAAAATAACAAAACAACCTCCACGGCCCCCAGAAACACCAAGTGATTTTTTGTATAGGTTATCAGTAGACACTTCCTGATTGCTGTAATTAAGTATAGTTTTTTCCCTCTTTCCATATAATCACCATATTTCTATATGGTAGGTTCTAGTGATACTGAATGCCATCGTATAAAGTGAATATTCTGGAGTAACATAGAACATACATGTTTGTTACTGCATAACATGTAAGCATTTTTTCTTGACAAGTCTTTATGTATCAATGGCTGTTAAACATACTTTTGCCAAGGATCTGCAAGGCATCTAATTTATGGTCATTGCCTAAAAGACTGTTTAAATGTTAATGAATCAGTTAGCTGAATTACGTGCATGAATAGTTGCATGTATTTATTTTAGACAGGTTGCAAAGGATGGAATTACCAATGCAGCTCACCTGCCACTTACGGTAAAATGTGAAATTTGTTTCTAAGTTACACATACTTATATCCCAGCTCCCGCATCACTTGCATGTGGTAAAACTGTGTGATTGCCAAGTTAATGAATTTTGTCCTACCTCTTCGTATAAGCCTTTAATCCTGTGCTAAGCGGGAATTACGTACAAGGGAAGAAATTCTTCTATCTCTCATTTTCTAAGATGGAAGTTGTGATCATGTGTATGAAGGGTACACTGGAAATTAATCAAATGCTTACTTTTAATAACCTTATTGCACTGTTAGTGCAGGATGCTTCATCATTACAAATAGGAATTGCTCTTTGTTTCCCTATGTCTTCACCTTTTAAAGCAAATCCCTATCTGGAAGGATATTTTCCTTAATCATATGGAAATACAGAATCAATTTGTTGATGAGGGACCTCAAATAAAAATTATGAGTTTTATGGTCAATTGATCATTGAAAATATTTCTGAAGATGCCTCAGAGGTCCAGAGCAATTATAAAATTCTACAGGATTCCAATCTGAATAGCTGTTTTGAGAGGCAGAGTCTCAAAATACTGTGTATTCATTGAATGCAAACAATTGCATTGCTTTTGTTTAAGCCTTGGAGGAAAAAAAGAAAAAAAATAAAAGGGGAAAAAATTAAAGTTTATTAATTTTCTTAAAATAAAATTGTTTTTAATAGTTGACTTACAATCATGCAAAAACACATAATCACAGCTGATAAAAATTACCTGTATATCTAAGTCCTCTAAGGATATAACACAAAAGCCTAGTAGAAAAAAAAAAGATCATACATTCTATACAGGCAACAACAGACTAATAAAACTAACAGAGTTCACTCATATTAATCTTGAATTTACACATGCAAATCAGACATTTTGTTGCATCACTGAAAGGAAGCCTCATTATAAATGGAATAAAAACCAAGCCTAAAGGGCAAACATTTTATTTAGTAGAAAGAAAAGTATAAGTTTTTTGGTCTTGGTCAATAGCCCCAACTGTCCATCAAATGTTATCCATTAAAGAGACACACAACAGAGTGAACATAAAACACGTATGCACTGTTTTCTATTTCTTTCCAGTATTTTGAAGACTTGGGCTCTAGTAATCCTTCTTCCTTTCCCATCCTCTTCTCTGCATCCACAGCTTTGATATATTCCCATATAAATCTATTTCACCACATCTCAAACAGTGCTGACCCTTTTGTATATCCCAGTTGTTCACACACGCACACTTAACTGTGATGCAAACCCCCTCCCATCAGTGTTTCACTATAGTCTCAGCTCCTCCATTTTCATGCCTACTTGCTGTAAAAGAAGAAAGGATTGACAAAATCTACATCTTTCATTTTTTCCACTTGAAGGAAAAAACAAAACAAAACTAATAATAATAACAACAACAATAACAATAAATAAAAGTAGTTCTATTCCAGGTCCAGCTACACACATCTATTGGCTAATGGCATTCTCAACTTCTCTATGCATATACAGAAAATAAATATAGCACTATTCTTCTGTCTATACAATAAATTATGTGCAAGGAGCCTTTAGACCTGAAGGCAAATGATCAGCTATCACATTATTAGTTCAGGTCATGAACATATAAAGCAACAATGCAAGTGACAGCTACATGTAAGAGTCCTGAGGAACTGAGTATCAGATTTTCAGCTAGGTTTTGGTATCTGAGGATCATGATAGGCATAAGCATTTAAAAACCCTTCTTGGTGACAGCCTCTGCGTATTTCAAGGAAAGCTGACTATCTACATCATGAAAGAACTTTTAGAAATCCTACTGCTGTAGAAGTCTGGTCTTAGAAGTTAGTAGAGGCTTTACAATCAAGCCAACACAGATCTTCTGAAAGCTGGCTGGAGCAACATACAGCGTGAATTCTCATAAATTTATCAGTGTAATATTAAAATTTTGATCTACAGAGAGATCTGCAGATACTGTGTAATGAAAGCAAACAACAACTGAATGTTAAAAGATCCCTCTTCACTGGCAAAGTATTGGCACATTTGCCAGTTTTTTTTTCTATTCATATCAGTGACCTTTATCAAATACCTAGGACTTTCATTTGATTTCCAAGTGAAGATGTACATTATGAAAATGATCATTCAGCTGCAAAAAGCAAAACACACTGTACCGCTTGGCTGCCATGCAAAGCAGTTTTCTTTCAGAAGCAGGGAACAGGCACAGAATGAGGCAAGGAAAAAGACATTTATCTCACCAGCAGTTATTAGTCAAGGACATTTATAATTGCCAGTCTTTGCAATTTCTCCTTGATGGTGCTGCTTCCTTCACAGTAGCTCTCTAATTCATGTAGGAATTGCTGTTAGCTAACTATAAGCCTCACAAACTCCTATGCTGCTGGTCCTGAAAAAATTATGACAAGCAAAGAAATAACCACATAATTTGCTTTACTTGCATCTTACAGGGTTTATCCTTCACTCCAGTGTTAGGCATTCTACTTTCTAATATAACTTTTTATGAATAAGAAAGTGACCACCTGCAAAAATCCCTAGTGACAGCTCAATGCCCACCTCTGAATCAACATTGCATGCACAATGCTACTGAGAATGAGAGAAGGGTCTTAATAACAAATATACATGTACTGCCAAAACTGAGAAGTCATTCAAGCCAAGCAATTTCTGCAGAGATGTAAATAAGGAAAGATATTTTAATTCTTGTTCCAGACTTTTTTAGCCCTGAATTGGGTAAAACTGCCACCATAAAAATTGATTTTTGAAGAGAACGATATGAAACATAATGGGAAGATTGCAAGACACACGAATAAAGTGTCATTGACTACATTTGTATATTTATTGTCCATTCCATGCCTAATTAGAGGACCTTCAAAGGTGAAAGGCAGAAAAGTATCTGCAGGAAGGAGCGAAAGGGGAAAAAAAAGTTTGTGAAATGAAAAGGTGCTTGAGTCTTCATCCTCAGCAAGCTGCTTCCAGGCTATCAGACAACGGAGCACTCTGTGTTCTGAATGCCAGAGGGCTTTGCTGTCAGACAGTGCTGCAGGTCTTCATGCTGGATTACATGTACATGAACTTTTCTCTTCCAGAGTCTTGATAATATAATGCCTTTCAATTTGAATGTAGCATAAGATCCTCATAAACATCCAGCTGCACTGATAAAATAATCTCTTTCATGGGTGAATTCCCAAATGGTTCAAGAGTGCTTTTAAAATGAAGTAAAATGAAGTAAAAACACTTAGCACTGATCTGCAATTTTCTGGTAGGAAAGTACAGAGTGTAAGTGAAAACCACGTCTGTTTTGTAAATAAGTAGAAAATCCACAGTCACTGCCACACTGGTAAGTAGAAGCACACACAAACAGATAATTTAGTGCTCCACCTAGTAATGTAATATAAATGCTAATGTGTGTAAATGCACATGCACTAGTACACAGCCACAATTTTATATGGACATGTGCTCTATTCACACTTAAATGTTTGGCTTGTATGATATCACATATCATACCCTGGGACTATTCCACTCAGTTTGCAGCTTCAAACTTGCAGAGGTAACTGTTGACTAAAAAATAGTTTTCTTGTGTGCGCTGGCAATTGTTTCAGTCAGCACTAGCATATAAGCGATACATTAATAAAAGTTGCTTCCTTAATTTACACTTTTTACTTGTGACTTTCAAGAAAAAATTCTGATTTAACTTTTCATTTTTGAGTCAAACACAGCAAGGGACAAGTGTAAAGCTTCAACTGCCATTTCCAAGCTCACCTCTCTACTCATTCTGCTGCTTTGTCAACGCATTCAACCCTAAATTTTGAGGAATCACAGAATCACAGAATCACCAAGGCTGGAAATGACCTTTAAGATCATCAAATCCAGCCTATAACCTAACACCACCACATCAGCTAGACCATGGCACTAAGTGCCACATCCAGCCTTTCCAGGGATGGTGCCTCCACCACTGCCCTGGGCAGTCCATTCCAATGTCTAATCACCCTCTCCGTGAGGAAGAGTGGTCTTGCAGGGACAGACTTTATTATTTATCAAGAAATGCCCATACAGGAGGTTATAATCTGCACTTTCTAGATCTTAACAGAACAGTAAGTGTTAGCAATCCGGTCTGCTTTCAATCAAATACTTACTAATGTTTTAGGTATCTAGCAAAAGACTTCTGAAATATGTACCTAAGTATCATATAAACACCTGACTAAGTTTAGAAGGTCAGATCAAGTCGCTACCATAGCACTTGTCATCTATGGACTGAAAATATGGGAACTGAATATTCGAGGTGCAGGGAGACCAAATTTCACCCACAAAGCTGTGTGGTATGCAAAGAAACAGCATCTAATATAATTTCCTAAAGCTGATGAAACTGAGAGGATAGTGTGTCTAGCAAAGCATTCTTATTGTTTCCTTGCACGCTTTTTTGAAAACAAAGCACAGGTTAGAAAACCTTTTGCAAATACTTAAAAAGATTTGTTTGAGTTTGTCATAAAAGTGTAATTTAATGTAGAAAATGCTAAGTATGTTGAGGAAAGAATAATAAAATACAAAAAGTATATAACCCTGAAAACCTCTCCCTGATACAGTTTCTACCTCTCCTTTCCTTTCAACTGTGAATCTCACTTTTATTCAGTCTGTAATCAATGATTTCAGTAATGCTTCCTAATTTAACTATGATTCTAACATTTTTATTCTCACTGCACTTACTATATAAGAAATTAATTTCATTCAGATGAACATGGCTGCAAGATTAAAACCAAATGGATATGAATAATCTTAATTATAGCATAAATATTCAAAACATCAGGCTAATAAATTACACCTTTCTGGAGAAGATGCTTTCTGTCTGGTTCTCAGCTCAGTAACAATGACATTGCTTCACTGTCCTCACTGGAGATATTTCTAATTTTGATTTACTCAAGAATTAATTTCCTACTCTATTACCATATATCAAGTGTAATTTTACATAGGAAAAGGTGCTAGAACAGTAATGCATAAACCAAAATTCTGAAAACAACACAGCAGTGTGATTTGTAGGCAGAGGAAATTACAGTTTGCCATTCTGACCCTTTTTATCTCAAAATTATTTTTGCTATTTACAGCGATAATTTAATGACTAATTGTGAGAACTATCATACAATAATTTTCAAATAGAAATCAGTCTCCAATTACTTCCTAGTGTGCTTGTATTTAAAAAAAGACACATGCACACACTCAGAAAGCATAGACTCACCTGTAATCAGCAGGGAGTCAAAGGGCCCAATGGATTATGAGTCAGAGCTCACTTCCTGGTGGTCTGCAATGGAAAAAGCTGAAGTAGTGCAGTAACAAGATCTCCATGTGTACAGGGAGTTCAGTTTCTCAGTCTCACAAGATTTCTCCCCCCTCTAGAAAGGGGCACAACCACTTCTTTGTACAACGTCTGTGAGAAATCTATTATTACTTTCTTTTGACCCCTTTCCAAACTCCACATTCAAATCCTAAATTTCTACATTAAGAATTAAAAAAATATGGTGTGAGGGTGACTTAGATCTAAAGTGGTCCTACTTGCATAAAACAGGTACAAATATGATAAGCATCAGAGGGAGGTCCATGTTGGTGGACTCCGGTTGTGGGTGAAATTTTTTTAGTAGATAACTGTACATTATGTCAGTCCAGTCAAAGATGATGCAAATCTTCTGTATTGAAGACTATTTCAGTCCAATTAAACTGTCTGTAGCAAATATTTACTCTCAGGGCCACATTCACTACCATGTTTCAATCACATGTCAATGCAATAGTGATGCCAGACAACACTAAACTCAACTTTCTCACCACTTAAGACATACCACAGATTTTCTTCAAACAAGAGACGCCAAACAGCCAAGAGTATGTATGAATCCAGCCTACTTGGGGACATTTTAACATTAAAAAAATTGTTAAAATGTCACTTCACTCTCACTTATCATCACTCACTCCACTGTGTCATCTGAATCATCAAAAGGAAGCTGCTCACCTGACTATTGAATTTTGTCTCCGTATGTCCTTTTGATTCTTCACATTAACCCATAGGCAATTAAAAAAAATCAGCAGAACAGACAGGTTGCAGACAGCCAACTCAGATTTCACACTGCTGATTAATTCTGAGAGAAGGAACACTACTTGATGTTTCATTTTTTTGTCATATCAAATCTTCACATTTAGCACTATTATGCATCAATCATTCTGCAAATAAAATGTGCTTGTTCTTTGTATTTGACTATGTGTTTTAAAATTCTTTTTTGCCTGCTCAGAGCTAAACCCATATTTCTTGGAAGAATATGGGATGAGCGTATTTTGTGTACATATATTTCAAGGTCCTTGAATTAATTCATTCAAGTCAGTATCTTACAAGGCTTGTCAAATTGCAAATCTTTAAGTGCAATACAAGCAGACAGTTTACCCACTATTAGCCATTACTACTACCCGGGTGCAGTAAAGACATTTGAAAGAACCAATCTCTGGCCTTAAAAAGACAACAAAGAACCTTGTAGAGATTTACTGTCTGCTCAGGGGATGACTTCATTTCTCATCTTCATTTCTGCTCCAACACACAGTAAGAAGAAAATATACTGGAAGCAGTCCAAATGCATGGCAGATAGGAGGTGAATCATCCTATCAGTATGAAATAAATGACCCCTAGGCTAACTTTATTGACATAGGGACTAGGCTGATACCAAATGAGGTCAGAAAGAGACCTCTGATGTTACCATGTCTTACAGGCAGCAGGCAGATCTCCATGCCTTTAAGATTCAGGCAAAAAAAGGATTCTGCAACGAAGGCAAGAAAGGTACAGTTCAAAATCAACGTATCTTACTACTAAGCTTCAAGAGTTCTGGAAGAACTAGGAGAAGAGGTCTCCATGCTGTTAAAGTGACTTCCAGACAATGAGACGTCAACAGGATGATGTTCCTAAACGGGTTCACAGGTGAACAATGCACTTGTAATAGAAACAACTTAACTTGCAAGCTAAAACCATCAGATCCCGAGCTGAACACAGAATAGATTTGAATGGTCAACTGTTTTATGGTTAATGGTTTTTAGCCAGAAAATACGATATTTTGAATGAAATCTGGAACCTCACCTATAAACACTGACTTTGTTTTAATTAGTAGTTCATAGTATTTTAACATTTTAAAATAAAGGAAAAAATAAATCAACAGGTATTTAGCTGAAAACTCATCGATGTATCTTCAAAAATAAATTGTATGTAGAGAATCCTAGTCCTATTGGTGTCTTATAACGGTTCCAAAGACCAGCCCTCATTCAACTTCTTCATGAGGTTTAAGACAGTGACATGACACATATAGAAATACAGATTACAGGTTACCCCCACTTGGAAAGAAATTATTCAAAAATATTTAAGAGTTACGTTGGATAATAAATTCAATGTGAACTTGCAATGGAGTGATTCTGACAGAGAGTCAAGTGCAATCCCTCAGTGTAAGTGAGAAATTATATACAGTATTAGAGAGATATGACACTTTTGTATACAGAAAGGCCATTACTGGAATGTAGTGTTTAGCTCTGGTATCAGCTACTTGAAAAAGCTATTGACAAACAGGAAAGTCTGCAGAAAAGAGAAAAAAAAATATGGCAATAAATGCCTTATTAAACTCACTCTTTTAAAAGAAGGGAATGTCAAAAGATGTCTTTCAAATGTTCTACAAGTGGTTCATGAGAGGAAAAGATGTGATTTAACAACATTTTTAAATTATAAACCAACATAATCTGTAGAGGCTAGAATCTGAAGGCAGATCAAATCAGATTGGAAATAAACCAAACATCAGTAGTAATCAATCATTAGAACAGTTTACCTAAATGTGTGACAGATTACCTATCATTTGACATATTTACTACCAAGTGTAAAGTTATCCATCTACAAACAAAAAAGAGAGGTCACACAAAGTGTTCAGGTCAAACACTCAAGATAGAGACCCTATCATGAGAGAGGACGGCAAGACTTTCAGGGATCTTCGTGGATTACGTGCAGAACTTGAGATCCCCACACAAAATGCTGCAGCCAAGAGAGCTAGCACGATCATCAACATTATAAACAGGACACAAAAGAGAAAAATGGAGGTACTACCTCTGTATTTGTCATTACTGACATAGTACCACACTGAAGTGCTTTATCAAAATGCTAAATTAGACAGAGTTCAAAGGAGTCACATAAAAACTGTGAGTCACATTAAACTCATACCTATTTCAAAAAGGAATGCTGCTGCTTTGCACTGAGGTTAAATAAGACTGAAAAAATATAAAGTACTGATTCCCATTAGTGGGAAGGTTGTTCTGGATTTTATTTTTAATCAAATACACATTGTTTCTCTCTAAGAAAGGGGACTTTAGTTCATAGAGAAATTAATATGGGGAAAATACGTGTCCTGCATCATACAATTTGTCAAACTAAATGGTTCTGAAGGTCAAGACCCTATGTTTTCCAAAATAATAGTTCCTTAATAGTCATGCCTATGACCACCCACATGGTGGAATTCTATATCCACGTTGTCAGATACGTAGCTTTTGGCATCCCTATCTGGCTTTAAAAAAAAACAACAACCAAACCAAACCAAACCAAAGGCTTTTTTTTTTTCCTTTTATTTGTAAAAAAACCCAACCAAATAAAAAAAAAACAGCAAACAACAAAACAAACAAGCAAAACACACAAAAAAATCCAACCCACAGAATTTTCCACAATTAACTGAAAAACTTTTCTCAAAACTTCTTGTTGATGAAATAAGATTTTTCTCAAATAAGAGCAAAAAAACCATGGTGTCTTCAAATCCTTAGTTTTCACTATGTATTCAATCACAACACTAAGAAGTATGTATTTGGGTTTTAGCTGATTTAAAATCTGATTAGTTCTACTTGTAAACTTGTATAACAAAAGTATTTTGCACTGTCACATGCAATCCAGCACACATTCATTCTGCCTACACCATGAGCCAGTGGGAGAAAAATTTCCTGGGTCCTCAGCATGGCACCTTGGCATGCCTCCAGTAGCATGTCCATCTTTTCAGGGGACTTCACTTCATTTGTGTGTATGCGGGTATCCCAGCTGGGGCTGGTTAGGGCAGTGAAGGCCAGTTTGTGCTCTCAGGGTCCCAACACTTTTGACTCTATTAGAAATGCAAAAAACACAGAAGGAAATGTGTCCCTGCAGAGCTGAATTAGTTTTGTGCTGAAGAATTGACAACATTACAAGCTGTGCTTTATTTAACATGAAATTAGTTCCAGGTTTGAATGTAAAAGTTCATTACCTTTTTTATACTTTTAGTTAAACCTAGATTTTGTACTCTTTCTTTTCCTTTTCTTTTTTCTTTTTTCTTTTATGAAACAAAGTAATTTATAATTGTATCATTTCAGATTTCCTTGTGAATGTTTTTTAAGCTCTGGATTTTATCTTGATCAAGATTGAGATGATCTGCTAATAAACAGGTTTGGGGAAAAGTCACTTCAGGTATATTTTAATACATGGCCCAAATACAACTATGGGATAATAGATTATTGTCTTTGGCATATAGTTCAGGGGAAGTCTTATTTCACTTGAAAGATTACTCTGAGTACAATGTATACAATGGAGCTAAAATTGTTTCTACACTGCTAAGGTGGATAAGAAAATGTTGATAAAATAGGAATACATTTATGAAGATTCCTTCTTTCCTCCGATTATACACAGTTAGAAAAACGGGTTGAAACATAATTCAGTACAGTGGAGCATTGTTCAATAGCTTTTTAATGTATTTTGCCACCAGCTTTGTAAAGGCTAATTTAGAAAGAATGAGAAGGTAAATATACTAAAATGAATGAATGAATACATATATGAAAATAACACAAGCTCTCAGAGTCTAGATATGACAAATAATAGAGGCATAGTTCTGTTATTTGCAAGGTGTAAACAAGATTTCACTTTCACTTTCAAAAGCATGAGGAGAGTATTGATTATTACATTTTGAGGTTTTGTTTTTAAAATTAAATGAGAAAAAAATCCAGAACCACTAATTTATGTGGTCACCAGTGAGCCCTATATAGACAAAACACATTTTGTAAAATGAAGAATAAGTTGTCTTGAGGCTTGCTTTTTTCTTTTTCTTGTTTTTTTTTAAATACATGTGCATATTTGGGTGCTGCTGAAGTGGTCAGCATACAATAGCAGAAGAAAAACGAAACACTTTACTTAAAGTTTGTAATAAGACTTCTGAAATTACAACAAAAAGACATCTATAAAATCTATTTAACATCATCTCTGAAACAATTGTTTCAGGTTGCTTTAGAAAATTATGCAATGAGTGAACAAGTGCTTGTCAAATCACTTTGTAATTAAATACATTTGTTCCTGCTTTAAAAATGGCCACATATTCCATCTGCCCATGCAAAATGCTAAAGTATTTTCAGCCAACTTCACCAACTAAAGCTGTACACCCACCACATGGAGTACACTTCACTGTTACAAGGGCCAGGGCTGTAAAGTAACCTAGTCAAGTCCAAGTGATTACCATTCTTTGTCTTGTATTTTTTTTGTTAAGAACATTTCAGAATAAAAAAGGTCCGATCATAGACTCTTTTTAAAAAAAGGTTTATTTGTGTTTTCTGGAACTCGCTGGAACTGGTGTATCAACTGCTTTGAGTGCAACCAAGGAGATTTTTTATCCTGGCCTTTTCTAAAGGTGAGCTGATCACAGAAGGTTAAGCAGAGCTGGTACAACCTACTTTGTGCTACAATGTTCTTGTATTTGTGCACATCTCTCCAAGGCTTCAGGAAGTTCTTCCTAAAACTGGGAACCCTGATCAAAAGTCCTTATTGAAGACAAATGTGACTTTTACCTCTTTCTTGAGTGTTTCTGGCATTTGCAGAGGAAGCTTTCATACACTTGGTGCAGTTGGAAGGACTCCTCAAAAACCATATTTCTGTAAGAGCCCTCACTTCAGTTTCAGATCTTCAGTTATTATGGCCACAAAAGCTAGAAAAGCACACAAACTTCAGCTGCCTTTTAAAATCTTCAGGAGACACATCTGACAGAGTAGCAGGAACAGCTGGTCCCAGGCAAAGCAGTTCTGGTCGTTTACAGAGTATCCTCTGGAGAAAAACAAAAACCAAAGAACGAAGGAAACTATTAAAAGGAATCTGAAAAAAAGAAATTAAAAAATATATATATATATTGATGTGGTGGCAAACGAACTCTGGTGCTGTCAGTAAGGATGAAAAACAATTACAGAAAACTCTGAATACTCTGAGAGCTCTCCTCAGCCAGGAAGGCAGAAGCACTGACCTGAACTGCTTCCAGATGCTGCTCTGGATTCCCAGTGGCACCATGGACCTTCAATCTGGATAAAATGCTTTAAAATTCTGCCCCAGATCTGCTTTTTGAATATCTACTCAGTTATAATAAAAGTCTAAACTCAGCATTTTTGGGGGAAAGACATGGAATTTATGGGGTAGATTAGAATCACAGAATCACAGTACTGCTCAAGTTGGAAAGAACCTCTGGATTTTATCTAGTCCAATACCCACTGCTCAAAGTAGAATGAGCCAGAGCAAGCTGCCCAGGACCACATCCAGTGAGATTTTGAGTATCTCTAAGGATGGAGACTCTGCAAACTCTCTTGACAGCCTGTTCCAGCATTCAGCCACCTCCACTGCAAAAAATTCCATCAGTGCTGTTGAAGATACAGTCGAAAGAACTCTCAGAGTGATTCAGCTGAGCAGTCTTCTGATTCATTTTCTGATTCAACATGAACTGGTTCACCCTCCAAGCTCTAACAGAGCTTAATACATGTCTGATCTTGAACTTTCTCTACAAAATAACCCCAAAAAACTATCCAGATTGCTTCATGGCAACACTTGGAGGCCCCCTAGAAGATATTTTTCTGCTTGTTTTTCCATAGTATACCGTACAGAAGGTGGCATCAAAAAATGGTGGTTCACTACCCCCTAAGATTTAGTTTTCTCAGGTTACTGCTTAAAATTCATTAAGATACAGAGCTGGAAGAACCTGAAGCAATCTAGTACATTCTTAAATCACTTATATTCAATTTATTTTAGTGGGTTGTATAAAGTAACACATAGTAAAAGTTAAAAATTACATGGAGCAAATCCACCACCACCACCCCCCCACCCCTTTTTTACTAAGTGTTTGCTAATCTAGAATAAAGATTTCCAATTATGTTTCATTGGCCAAACATACTGCAAACTTTTATCTCACTGGGACAACTGTTCTGTGGCTTTCAATACTTTTTGTTCGGTCATAAGGAAATTTCTCAGGTACAAACGATTAGGTTGACAAATTGTTGACAAAAAAGACTCTGGGATGTAAGGTGGCAGACTGCAGAGGGCACAACAGAATGAGAAACAGACAGGCAGTACAACCTGCCAACTGGCAAGTTTCTGAAGTGTGAAGGTTGGTCTCACACTCGTTCTAACACTCAGTGCTGCAAATTCAAATGCTGAGCCCTGGGGTCAACATTTGCCAGGAGCAGGAGTTAGCCTTCCAATACAGATTCACAGTAGCAGTAGTAGTAGTGATATAAAGAGGTGGAACAGCCAAAAAAGGTGAATGCTTCCAGCACTATTAAGAAATAGATAAATAATAAAGGGGATTGAGAATAAACATAAATTCTGAAGGAAAAAATGATGGGATATATGTGCATCAGCCTGGACCCCCAGGGTACATTAAGGGAAAGAGTGAAAACAGTGATAAAGAACGTACACTGTTTTTCTAATAAAATAATAATTTGCTGTGGAATTATAATAATCTGATGTATCAGATAAAAAATTACATGAGATAAATGCAGAATGGGCAAAAAGTATCTGTTTTGTAAAATGGAATTATTTTAATAAATAAGCTATTAGTTTTCATGGGCCTATTTCTGAGTTCATTAGAGCTGATGGGAGTTCAGTCATCAGTCCAGCAACCACTGCTGGATCTGGTCCTGAACTGGGTTATATTGGCTATTGCATTAGATGCTCAGGTGAAATGTGAAGTAGATGATGAACAAATTTATTCCCTTAATCAAACATATATGGCAATAGCCATGAATATTTTAAAAGAGAAGGTAATCAATCAGCATTAGTCAAATATATATATATATATATACACCCCAGTGAAATCATGCCAATTTATAGCACCTTATGAGCTAGCTCAGAAAATTTTTGGTGGAACATGGGAAGTCCTGAGGTAAACAACACTGACTTTATTATTGAAAATTAAACACTTGTCTGTAGGAGTCTAAGAAGGGAAATAGAATATAGGTATTTCTTAATCCAGGCAAAATTCTACTTCACGAGTCTGAGATAACTGATTTCTAAAATACAGCCAAAGGGCACTATAACTGGAAGTTCTTCTGGAGATGGTGCTACTTGTCTTGGCTTTAGTTAATGTTCTGCACCGTATCAAAATATATCTTCCTCTCTAACCCTTGCACTTCTGAATCTTGGATATATAACAAAAACAATTCTGAGATCCAAAGAGGAGTTTCGAGGTCACCAAATTCATTCTCTCAAAAGCTAAATGAATTTTCATAATTGTGATTTTCTTTCCCATACAATCATCATCTAAACACATGTAAAGATCAGTTAATAAGACCAAAAATACCACACAATTTCTTTTACCATAACAGAAGAAACTTTTATTCAGACAAATAAAAAAATAAAGTCTTCTGCTAGTGAGAAGTTGAAAAGGAGAGGCATGTGTAAAATAAATGCAAAGTGCCATCATCCAAGAATAGCAACCAGTATTTTTACAAAGCTGTAGATTATTTCAACCCAAGTTTTTCCTGTTTGGGGAGTGCCTATCAGATTCAAAAAGCTGGGTGATTTTTATTTTGCATTTGCTGTAATTTGAAACTCCAACTTTTTCTGCTCAGGGCACTGAAAGACCCTTTTCAGGCTGATTTTAACCCTTCTCAGAAGAACAGAAATTAAAGCCAAGTAACCCTATTCAAAACTGGTTTATCACAAGGAGGGGCTATCTGCTACTGAGGTGCAACAACTTCTTTCATCTCTTGTGTTCGCAATGCTTTATTCTCATGGTGTAAGCCAGATAATTTAGTAATCCAGTTATTAAAATAAACAAAAGTGGGAAAAGCAATCCAGTTATTAAAAGATCTCATTTCTAGAAGGAGAAACAATCCCAGGGTAGTTTAAGATTTGTGTTGTGAGGAAAAGTGTATGTCTGACAGCTGAAGTTAAATGTGAAAGCAAACCTCTCTTCAGAAATCGCAGGAAGGAGGGAAACTGAACCAACAATGGATACTCTGTTGACATCTGGTTGAGTGAAGAAGAGATAGTTAGATAGAAGGTACCAGTCACCAGGCCTGAAGCAAACTTCTTTTTTATATTCAGGGCTATTGCATGAGAGGTATTTCTGTGAAGAGGGAGTCATATTGTAAAGTTTGTAGGTCTAATAATGCATAGACATCATGGTTGACCACTGCCTAAAGGTAACTGATTTAAATCCTAAACCTAATCTGAGATGAACAGTAAGGTAAAAAAGTTAGCATCTAAAAGACGGGGGGAAAAAAGGCTGGGGATTTGTACAAAGATCTCTTGAAAGATGAGACAGAGAAGTCTCTTAACAGGAATTCTGTCATTTAACAGGCAGGAGAAGGAACTACTTATGAATGTCATTTGAGATAGAAAAGTGCTTAGTTTTAGTGCTGTCTGTATGTTTCCAAGGGCTGAAATAGCAAGACCAGAGTTTGATGGTGTGGCTAAAAGGGTAAGGAATGGCAGGAGACAAAACTACTTAGTGTGGCCAGCACAGGAGATACGGCACTCTGTTCCTAGCAGCAACAGCTACTGGAAAAATAACTCAGAATGAATCAGACCTTGCTACCCAGGAAACTGTAATAAACTCAAGCACTGAATGAAGATTAAGCCAGTAAGAGTAAAGTAATTCACCCAGCCTTGTGGTTGCCTTACCAAGAGACCAACTCTTGTAGCAGGTAAAAAGGGCAACAATAAATACCTCCTAAAATGTATCTATAGAATTTCTATTACTTTTAGTAAAGCAATCATCTGTTAAGTGATATGTCTCTGAAACACCTTCAAGGGTGGAGACTCAACTACCTCCCTGGGCAGCCTATTCCAGTGGTTAATTACCCTTTCAGTGAAGAAATGTTTCCTAATATCCAATCTAAACCTCCTCTGGCTCAACTTGAGGCCGTTTCCTCTTGTTCTATCACTTGTTACTTGGGAGAAGAGACCAACCCCCACCTCACTACAACCTCCTTTCAGGTAGTTGTAGAGAGTGATAAGGATAGATGTGGTGATTAGGAGCATAATTTAAACATTGGACTTGGTAGAGCTGGATTAATGGTTGATAGAGTTAGGTTATGGTTGAACTCGATGATCTTAAAGGTCTTTTCCAACCAGAATAATTTTGTTATTCTGTGATATGGTTTATATTTGTTAGTGGGAGGAAATTACCTCATTGACTACCGGGTAAATTAGTCTGATGGTGGAAACTTGAACTGGTGTTTTGCTGCAATTCTGGTAAACCAAACAGAGTTTCTGCACTGCTCCTGTTCTGGGAGATGTGTGGCTGCTAAGCCTCAGTTCCTGTTTAGTACTCAGTACTGTTCTGCTCCTAGTATCCACAACTAGCAGGAAAAAGAGGGTTTTTTCCTTTCTTTTGTCATGCTTCTTGATGACTGACCATGTAGTTCAGCAAGATAGGGTGAGCTTATTTATCAACTAAAAAGAGTTGCCTTTTCTCCTCTGCCCTTCTGATTGCATGATCCTGTTCTTTTCTCCAGCTGCACTAGCTCTACTTGTAGTCAGTAATGTTTTGCTGATTTAATTTTGTTCATTAAGCCAATAGAAAAATATTCCATTCTTTCTGCTTGGTTTATTTTCTGCCAGACTAGTGACCTGAATTGGCTTGTCAAAGGGTCAGGCAGTGCCACAGCAGAATGAAGTGGCTGGAGTACATTGCTGGGAGCAGGAAAAACAACCCTTTTACCAGCAAGAAGCTATTAGATGAGCTCAGCCATTTCCTCACTCAACACCTGCACAGACACTAAGCTCCAAAACATAGGCAGGAACAACCTGAAGTAAACCTGTATTGATCCTACATAAAATATTTCAGGTCACAAACTGCAGCATATCTGGAGCTCATCAGCTGCAGCTAAACTGTCTGTAGAACTGCAGAAAGCAAACTCTTCAGTCATCTCATTGTCAGTTACGTTTGTGGATGAGGCAAAACCCTAATAAGTAAACACAGAGGAAAAAAATTCCTGCATGTCAGCTAATCTTTGCTGACCATCCATGTGTGTGATCTCAAGCTTCAAGTTAATTCAAGTTGGTTTAGTCTTCCTTTACTGAAACAGTATTTGTATTGCTGGGGCTTAGATCACACGCATGGACAGTTACCACAGACCTGCTGACACACAAAAGTTTTTTTGTGTGTCCAAACCCTCAGATTTGATGGATTTTTTCCCTATTTGCTCACCTTCTTTCTCTGCTCTAGTTTTTAGGCTTTTTATCTTCTGCAGATCCTTCTCTGCTATCCATCAGCTCATTTCCTGCTTTATTGTATATTGCAGAATATGTATTTAATAACATTATACCTGTCATAGATGTATACTTAAAGGAAGCATGACATAAAATATTCTGAGTAAACCTGGGCAAATATTTTTGGTTGGAACTTTTTCCAAAAACGAACCCAGCTCAATGTTAGGCAATCCACATATATTCATTACTACCTTCAGCTGATTGAAATAGCAGTTTAAGCTGTTAGAAACATATGTAAGTGAACATGCAATAGATCCTGAAAATAAAATGAGTTTTCACCTATGGAGGTGTCAGTGCAACTGTGAACTTGATTCTAGACAGAGCACCTCTTTTAAGCTCCTATAACTCTACTGAATAAAAAATAATAGCTGATTTACAGCAAGCTGAGAGAAAAAAATCAGGGTAAGCTGTGAGTACTGAACAGGTCACTAGCTGTTTGACTTGCTTGGATGCTGATCAAATGAGAGCACTTGAACAAAAGGAAAAATATCCCGGGCAGGTAATCAAATGTGTTTGCAAGAGATTGAAAGAAAAAGGAAAATAATTAAAAAATCACTGTTGCTCCAGCAACCAAACTATAAAGGAATGTACAGTGCCATGAAATACAGAATTCAAAATAGTATTAGAAGGCTTACATTACTTTCATTGTTCAGTCAAAACTGAAATCCAGATGTGGGAGTCAGTTATCTGAGCATGGTGATTATGCCATAGAGAATGCATAAATAAAATTTTATCTGAATCAGCCATCTAAGCAGGCAATAAAAGATTTCTGATTTTCATGAGGTATACATTTTGTAGTTTCCTAAGCCTACTCAGCTGTAACACACCATGAAACAATACCAATGCCTGTAGTAGGTGCCAAAGCTAAATAAAGAATGGGAATATTATACCTGTCACAACCAGTGAAATTGCTCTAAAGTGATTCTACCTCTTTCCTCAGTTTTACCTTTCCTTACAAATGAGTTTACAGTTGTCTCTAGGTTAGTCATTTTGCATAGTTTTGCAGCTCTTGAAAAAGTGCCAGATGCTGTACAGAAAATGTACAAATATACAGAAACAAAGCAATGACCCCAGGGCTTGTTACTTGACTACAAAACAGACCTGTGCAAGAGCTACAAATAACAGCACAGGGATTACAAACTGATAACAGCATACTTGCTCACAAGTGACATGGAAGCTGATCAAATCCAGGGCTCCAAACATCGTGATGCAGAGCCTCATGATGCCTGATACATTTCCTCAAGCTGTAAATCAGAGTGATAGGTTTTCTGTTCCACTAGCTGATCTGCAGCAGGTGCCAACATGCCTAACCTTTGACTAACAGCCAGGGGCACAGGCTTTTTTACCTATGCTGTGCAGCTCCCTCACTTCCCAGCAATATTTCCTGCTTGATTTTGTTTGCTTTTCTCCTTTTAAAGCTTTCTGCCTGCTCTGATAGCCAGGTGGCTAGAGACCAGCAGCTGAGGTGCTTTGCTTTTCTCTGGCTTGTCATCTATTCAGTTTCTCCCCATTTTTTGCCAGGAGCTGGAAACAGTGAATACAGTCTGCAGGAAAATTGTTCTTGCATGGTAGGTATAACCTCTCAAGCTTCATCTTTGTTGAAGGTAGTTCCTCATTAGTGAGAGAACAGGAGGCACAACCCAACATACCCCGAGTAAAATTGGTGTTTGGAGCTGGAAATCTTTAATTTAAAAAAACCAAAAAAATCCCCACCAAATCCAGCTCAAAATACTAAAAAGTGTAATACATTTGTCTTTAACAGCAGAGCAGCATAGAGCTGAAGAAAAGGTGGAGAAGAGGGGAAAAATCACATGCAGTTCTGTTTCAGATGATAAGCAGAAATGTGCAGGTGTTGTGCATTAGATGACCTCCTCTATGTGGTCACCATACATCAGTACTCTGTTAGCAGCCTTACCTAGGGCAGCTTGATGCCTCTCATTTCTCATGTCTTCATACAGGAATGATTACAATGCCTAAGCATGTATAGATTGGCTTAGAGACTACTGAGCAGGAAAATAAATCTACAAATATATTAAAGGTGTAAAAGCCATCTAGAGAGAAAAAATATTTATCATAATGATAGGACTAATTCAATATTAAAGAAACACAGAGTGGAGAGTCAAATCTATCTAGCAGTGGTAATAGTTTCTCACATAACAGTATCTCTGGTCCCTTTGTGGTTTTCTCAAGGCAAAAAGGATGCAATATGGGTACATTTGTTCTTCATTCCAGGCATAACATATAAAGAGGTTATGGTGACATGACACTTGTGCTTGTGTATGCATGCCTGTGTGACACAGACCTCTTTCATCTTGACAACAGAAGCTGTTAAGTGACCTATAACTGATACTGCTGATTTAGAACATCCTGGCTCTGGCTTGCTTTTGTAGCTTTTATACAATTGAGGAACCAGGGTTCTGCTACTGCCTGGAAATGTTTTTGACCTAGACAGCAAGTATCTTTTCTCTGTGAGGACTATGACTTTGCATAATATCAAAGAAATGTTAATAGCCTGAAAAATAGTATCACCACCTCGAAAATATATTACTAGTTAACATTCTTTACAGGAATAAGAAATTAAATTCTTGTTCATATTCTACAACCCCTAATTCAGGATTTCTGGGTGAACAAAGCTTGAATTCACTTAGATTTCTGTTTTGATTTTGGCCTTAGCTCTCTAATATGAAAGCAATTGCACTTTAGTTTACAGTATGTGTTTATGTCTGCTGTAGGAGGAAAAAAAAAAGTAAATAAATTGTTAGAAAGTTAACCACAGCTGAAATTTTTCACAGAATTTGAATTAATGCAGACAGAGTAGAAGTTAAACTTCCAAGCCCTATCTTGCAACAGATGTGATAGAGAATCAGGACCTGAAGGTGCTCTGGCTATGGTATTTCCAACCAAAGGAGTAAGAGGTTGTCTCTTAAAAAAATGCCTGTTGGCTTTTACACTGTGCATGTTATGCACATGGTTGTGCAGGACAGAACCATTGCCTTGCAGTACTTATCAGAAAAAATTAAATAAATAGAAATATCTGCAGTCTTTTCTTTTTTTTTTTCAAGCTACCACAGTAACCTAGAAAAAAAATCCAAAATGCAGCTGAGCTTTGAAGACTGCAGTAATGTCAAATATTACTATGTAGTAA
Organism: Hemiprocne comata; assembly: GCA_020745705.1. Taxonomy (NCBI): domain Eukaryota; kingdom Metazoa; phylum Chordata; class Aves; order Apodiformes; family Apodidae; genus Hemiprocne; species Hemiprocne comata. Next base: position 91,056,649 of record CM036588.1, read on the forward strand.
CAGGGCACTTTTATGCAAAAGAATTCAGGTGATTTTTTTTTTTTTTTTTTTTTTTTTTTTTTTTTTTTTTTTTAACTGCCTGTTCTTCACTCATTTTCTGCGAATACCTCTCCGGTATTTTGTGCTCAGCCTGAGTGCCATGCTGCAGCAGAATGTCTGCCCCGCCCTGAGGGACTTAGGAGGCATGACACCGGACTCCAATCTAGCAGACTGAAAAGCGCTTTTGTTTGCCTTTAAGTACTCTGCCTGGAAGCATTAATGTTTTTACCTCTGATCTCTGTCCTTCTACCCCAGCAAGTGCAGCTCTAATGCTTCCTTCCCATTCCCTGGGGAAAAAAATAAAAATAATAATAATAAAAAAATTTTTTAAAAAAAAGAAGAAGAAGCAAGCAATGCTAATTTACTTCTGCAAGGTAAATGACTGGAAACTTGCTGGCTTGTACTATCGAGCCTAAACACATTGTATGACAAATTCAGCTACGTACAATGCAGAGGAAATCTGTTGATTGTGTTTATTTTTGTAAATAGAACTGGTGCAGTGTTGTGGAGAAAGCTATTAAAAATTAGGGAGAGCACAACTTGCATGTGAAATTACTTGTGAAGACTTTGGACTGGGATCAGTAAAATTATGTTTCCAGATCTGGTAGTTGCTTCCTGGATATTTTTTAGCAAGTTAATTATCAGTGTTTCTCTTGTCTTCCTGGAGAAAATTTCAAGCCCTTTTCTCACCCTGGCTGGAACTGAGGCTCAGCTGCATTCAGAGAAAGTCCAGGATCAGCCAGAACCTCCAGCAAGTACTCTGCTGGTGACAGTAATGATACTGCCCATGACTACCAGACTGATTTTTCTTTAGTGCATTCATGGAATAATTCTATATACAGTTAGTAGGTGTTCAGATAACAGATGAACATTCATAAACGTGTTTGTGAATCCTGGCACTTTCAGGAATTTGCAATGGATGTCACTGCCTTCCTATTCACTGCAGTCTGTTTGCCTGTCTTATCTTACTGTCTGCAAAGTCTGACAGCCATCAAACAGAAAAAACAATCAGGCATCGCCAGAAGTAAAAGGTGAGGTGAACAGTTCAGAAACAAATTGCAGTCTGTCTAAGTCTGAAAGATTTCACAAATACTTACAAATACCAACTATATTCTCAGCTTATGGAAATGGTTTGGAAATTATTCCAGAGTAAACAAAAGAAAAGCTGAAATTTCAAACATTTTTTGGTTTGACAACTACACTTTGAACAACTCTTACCATAAGTAATCACAGATGTCTCAAGAAAAACAAGTCACTCTTGTGTTGCGGTTTCTTTATTGTTTTTATTCCCTTCTTTTATAACAGAATGGGAAATGTCAATTTGTCTACTGGGTAATTACATATCTTGACCTTGGATTCTGACTTTCACTTGATGAACGGTCTTGAATAAGTCATTTAACTCCCTGCTCCCTGCCAAATAGCAAAGCCTGTTCCATCACAAGGTGTTCAAGTGACACCTATAGAGGATTTAAAAGTCCTCAGGAGCAAAAACAAGAGGCAAGAGTTGCAAGTTGCAACAGTGGAAATTCCAATTAGATGTATGGAAAAGACTACTTATATGACAGTTGTTAAACACTATATGGCAAGAGAAGTTTTAGAATCTCTGTTCTTCGAGATTTTCAAAACTTATCTCGACAACGACCTGAGCAATGCAGCCTAACCATGAAGCTAGTCCTGCTTCAACCAGAAGGCTGGATTAGATGGCCTCCAGAGGGTCCATCCTACTTATTTTCTTGACATTTAGAAATCTAGCATTGCAATGAGGGTTTTTTTTGTGTTGTTGAATCTCCACTGCCATGAAATCAAACTGGACTAATTTATATGTCAGGGCTCAGAAGTGCCCTTGCACGTGTAAAGGAAATACAAACCTGGATGGTTATTGGATGCCAAAAGAAGCAGAAGGATTCAAAATATGCCCAGTTTTCCATATCTTTAGCTAGAGCAGTGAATTCTCTTTAAGAATCTAGAGAAAAGCATGCCTTTTCCAGTCACCATCATGTAATGTCTGTTGGCTTCTCTCAGAAAGAGCAGATAAAGAGACAAAGAGCTTAAGGAGCATTTTAATTATTTTTGAGTGTGGATAAGTTTGTATCAAAAAGTCTGGTAGATATCTTTGGCCAAAGTAAGTAGCTATCACCCAGAAGAAAGGCGGGCTATAGAATCAGACTCCTATTTCTTACTCCTGCCATTCACAACAGGTCTTTTTGGCATTCAGTATCTGCTGGCTGATAAAAAAGCCTCCTATCAAACAGGACACAGACTAAAATGTGTATGTAATTGGCCCTGTAGGCTTCAGAATGATAACAAACAGCTCACAACTGAGGTACAGTGTTGCTGTTTTTTCAGGATTCTTTAGTCAAGCTTTATTCCTCAACAGCCTATGTGTGGCTTTTGCCTGGGATTTAGCTGACAGAATAGAATAGAATAGAATAGAATAGAATAGAATAGAATAGAATAGAATAGAATAGAATAGAATAGAATAGAATAGAATAGAATAGAATAGAATAGAATAGAGCAGTTGGAAGGGACAAGCAACAATCATCTAGTCCAACTGCCCGACCAATTCAGGGCTCACCAAAAGTTAAAGCATTAAAGGGATTGTCCAAATGCCTGTTAAACACTGACAGGCTTGAGGGATTGACAACCACTCTAGGAAGTCTGTTCCAGTGTTTAACCACCACCTTGGTAAAGAAATGGAGGAGTTCAAAGCTGTGTCAGAGGAGGTTTAGACTTGACATCAAGAAGCATTTCTCCCTCTCCACTTCCCCTCCTCAAGAAGCTGTAGAAAACAATGAGGTCATTCCTGAGCCTCCTTTTCTCCAAACTAGACAAGCCCAGATCCCTTAGCTACTCCTCACAGGACATTCCTTCCAGCTTTTTCACCAGCTTTGCTGCCTTCCTCCGGACACAATCGAGTACCTTAACATCCTTATTAACTGCAGAGCCCAGAACCGAACACCCACAGTACTGAAGGTGAGGCCACACCAATACTAAATACAACAGGATAATCCCCTCTTTTGACCAGCTGGTTATGCTGTGTTTGATGCACCTCAGGATGTGGTTTGCCCTCTGGGCTGCCAGGGCACACGGCTGACTCATCTCTGCATTCTACTCCTTAGTCATGAAGATAGTAATGCTGGTAGAAAAGTCAGTTCCATGCCCTGCAAGGCCAACTGCCTCACACCGTCTCTAGGAAGGACAGTGACCTGGAAGCCTTGACTAGCCCTCTCCTCCATCAGCATTTCTGCCTAACAGGAATTACCTCATTGCACAAGTTGCATTCTACAATACTTTGGCAAGGTTCTGTCTGATTTACGTATTTTTGGTCATCTCGGACAGAAAGAGGCTTAAGGAAGCAGACAGGCTGAAGAACATTGAACTGGAAGTAGAATCCTGGAGAGAAAGGAAAAAAAAAAAAGGACATCAACCTGCAATTTGACCCTTGTTCCTTTCTCTCCTACAGAATGGCTATTTACATAAAGACATCTTTTTTTTTCTGTCACACAGAAGGAAAGCCCATTAGGAAATACGGCAGAAGGGACCCCTAATCCCATTCACTATGTAAGTGTTGGATAAGCACTTTGATACACTGACTGTGAAGAGGCTATTTTCTTTAACATCCCATATAAATACCTGATATCAGGTAGGATGAATCTGACAGACACCACCCAACCTCCAACATTCTCCCATTATTCCCCCTCCTCTATCCTTGGAATATTCTTTCATTTTGAGGCCAGCCTTCCTGGGATGTATCCTCTGTTCTCCCAGTGCTGTAGTCCTTCCTCAACATTGACCATTGGACTAAAGATTCTTCCTGTGTACTCCCTGTAGCTTACACAGGTGACCTTTATCCTGAAGGAAATATAACTAATGCAAAGAAAACATGTTTCTGCCTTTCAGCTAGTCAGCTCACTGGCAGCCTTGAGGTGGAGAGTATTTCTGTTAAACTAGGTAGAGTTAGAACTGATTAGCACCAAAGTGAGAGATTTAAAAATCCACAACTTTGCCAAGGAGCAAAGGTGGGCAGCTCACCTATTAAATATCTTTACAAGGCAATATTTCTTTCTCCTATTAGGAAGTCACCTTGAGCGCAGCCTGAAATTACAACCTTCTGAGTCTTAGAAGTTCCAGAAGGCTTGTGTATGCTTTTTCTCAGGTACATCCTATCTGCATCCATGGAAATAGCAGGCAAAAATAAAGCCCATTTTCTGCATTGGTATCCATCACACATTGTGCTTAGGACAGTTTAAACAGCAAATTCCAAGTACTTGTTCTCCTTTACCCCCCATATATGTTAAACCAAAACCAAATCCCTCTAAACATTTCAGTTAAAATTGCTAGAGTACAGTGTCAAATATGATTACAGATAGTGTCTTCAAACTGACCTTTGTTCTTAGTGTTAAAAATAGCAGGTTAGAACATGACATTGCTTTTCTGGAAAACTGAATATCCCAGCAAAATGAACATAGGAAATAACTTAGACTTTTGTGTCAACAGCATTTGCCAGGAAGCTGATGAGAACAGGACAAGAGTGTCACTATTTCAAAGAGCTTTCATCATTAATATTCTCAGGTGGTTTTAGTCACATCATTTACCAGAAATATTCAAGAGGCACTAAAACCAGAAGAGATTACTGTAATAGTATATGGTACATATTTATTTTTAAAGCTGAAAATTACAGGGTTTCTGTGAATTTGAGAGGTCCAAAGTTCAGCTAATAGATGGGACAAAATTTCAGCGTGGTATACAGTGCACACAAAATCTTCAAGGCATTTTTCTTTTCTAAAAATAATTCCTGAGAAATAAATCTATAGTTATGGAAGAATTTTTTTAGAAGGAAATAAAAAGAGCAACATTATATGCAGAGGTCATATTTTCCTTGAAAACAAAAAAGAACATGGGACACAATTGCTACAAAAACTTTGCTAGTAGCTTTCTTCACAGGACTTTTAAAAATTACTAATTTAAATTATCACTTGAAAAATTACATTTTTATATATATATTTAAAAGTATACAAAAGTGAGATTTACTGGACAGTATGATAAATCCGGAGTATTGTTTATTAGCACTGACAGTTGGCTTCCAAGTTAAATGGTTATTCTTGATTAATTAGATGGAGAAAAAATGCACACATTTGCATTCATCAGTTGTTTCCAAGAGTTCTTTAACACCATCAAAGCAAAACTTAGAAAGAAAGGAAAACAGTCTGAGACTGCTTAGTATTTTCCTCTTCCGCTTAATAGTTTCCTCTTCAAGTTTTTGGGTGGCTTCTTGTTGGTTCTATTCTTCATTTTTTATTTTTGAAAAAAAAAATTCTGTTGTTCCTTTAGCAGTTCCTCTGGCTAGTCTCCTCTAGAGAATGATTCTAGCTTGGGAATCTTCCTAAGCTTCCCTATACCAAGGAATTAATTTAGATTTTACTAGTACGAGCCTGTATTTTCCTTAAATTTAGTTTGAATTTACTAGATAACTTGGTGTGCAATATATGTCAGTGATGTAGAGATCACAGATTGCTTATCTGTAAACTAGTTCTGCACAAGTCCATGACATTACTCGCATGTTTAAAGATAAAAATCTTTTAAAAACATACTTGAATCCACCTAACAGGTTTTAATTGATATAAAGGAATTTGTTTGTTGATCTACTCTAAGCTTGCTTGATTGTGTAGGGTTTTTTACACAGGTGTGTAGTGAGGGGACAAGGGGCAATGGTTTGAAACTTAAAGAGGGGAAAATCAGGTTAGACATTAGGAAGTTCTTTCCTGTGAGGCTGGTGAGATGCTGGAACAGGTTGCCCAGGGAGATTGTGGATGCCCCCTCCCTGGAGGTGTTGAAGGCCAGGTTGGATGAGGCCTTAAGCAACCTGGTCTAGTGGGAGGTGTCCCTGCTCATGCAGGGGGGTTGGAACTAGATGAACTTTAAGGTCCCTTCCAACCCTAGCCATTCTATGATTCTACGATTCTATGATTTGTATGAAAATCTAAGGTAATCTGATTCGACGCAAAGACACAGGGTAAAGCACGTGATTCCGGTCCTAAAGATTCTAGTGTCACTCCAGAGTGACAACTTCAAAACTGGTAACAGTAGAAGTGAGGAAAATTTACCTTCTTGCTCTGAACTTAAAGATGATTAATGCTACACAGATGCATGCAGCTCTTAATGATAAAATCTTTGTCAATATTCTGCACAGGAAGAAACAAACTATGTCTTAGAAAAATAATTTCAATGAAAGATGGAAGATTAATTTTAAAAAAAAGAGATCTTTCAAAACAGAAAGAGACATCTTTGTCTATGTTAAGGAAAATAAGCACAGGAAATCAAGCCACACACAACAGAAACTAACAAAAAGACAGTGACAATTAATAGGTCTTGTTTCAAACTCTCCATATTTGTGTTCTAATGGCCAGTTAAAGCTTTCTCAATGTCTTTAGCAGTCACTCCCACCCTGAGTCTGAATCAAGGAACAGAAAATAAACCACAATTTAGAAAGTTTAGAAAATGAAGCAAAGTGGAAAAGGCACTAAAATGGATGTGCAAAGGATTATGCTTTTTTTGTCTTCACATCTTGAAAACCAGTTGTTGAAATCAGAGAGAGATTTTTCTCAAATTTTTTAAGTGATCCCTCTTTTTTTTTTCTGGCACTCTGGTTTTGTCTGAAGCACTGAAGCTTTGCACAGAAACCACCTGTAGACACCAGCTACCTCTGCCACTATTCATGCAGTTCAAATTTCCTCTTATTCATTATCTGATGCTTTTCTTCTCTTCTATTCAGTCTTTCAAGCACACTTCCCCCTCCATTTTTTTTCTTAAGAAAAACCTCAACAAGCCAACCTCTTGTCTCTTTCGATTTCCTCCTCTACTAAAAGCAAATTTGGAGGATTAAAGGGGAAAACTTGAGAATAAATTAGAGTAAACAAAACCATTGGGCCTATTTATAAAAAGCGAGTAAGGAGAGGATGAATTAGACCACAACTATTGAGTTAGTCCCTCTGGCCTTCCTTGGAAGGCAGGTAGCATAATGATTCATGAGCTTTTGGCCTAAGGGAGTCAGAGCAAACATCAAATGCAGGCAGCCTGAAAAACCTGCAGTTCTGTAAAATACCTGTGGGAAGTATTTTGGTAAGAGGTATCTCAAAAGGCAATGTAATTGCTTGACATCCCTAAAGAATAAATTTCCATTCTTTAAGAAGAATCCTGAAAGACTTAGATTTTTTTTTTTCCAAACTACCATTCATATATAAACTAGACTTGTTGGCATTTATTTTCCTTAATCAGTGCATTCTGGACTTTCCATTTCAGATTTCAAGTTTGAAGGAAACTTCCCATCCTAAGTATTTATATGTTTTTACTGACAGTACTAAATGTTTGCATACATGCAGGTAGTTTGTTTCATTTGTTGAAGCTTCAGTTTACAAATAAGCCATCTGTGATTTGTACATCACTGACATATATTGCACACCAAGTTATCTAGTAAATTCAAACTAAGTTTAAGGAAAATAGAGGCTCATACTAGTAAAATCTAAATTAATTCCTTAGGGAAGCTTAGGAAGATTCCCAAGCTAGAATCATTTTCTAGAGGAGACTAGCCAGAGGAACTGCTAAAGGAACAACAGAATTTTTTTTCAAAAATAAAAAATGAAGAATAGAACCAACAAGAAGCCACCCAAAAACTTGAAGAGGAAACTATCAAACTATTCAGTTCTCCTTAGCACATTAACAATTAAAACAATGTTAGCACCTGGGGACTGGAAGGTAATAAATGTGGTATCAAATTGTAAAGTAATGTCCATGGAACAAGAAACCAATGAAATAAAACTTCCATACCAAGTAAGTTGTTTGAAATTATAACAAAGAATAGAATTTGTAGATGTAAAGATAACTATGAAATGATGGGGGAGAAATAACTTTTGTGAAATGGCAAATCACTTCTTGCAGGTGTGTTGGAGTTCTTGGAAGAAATACAAAAGCTAATGAAAAACAGTAACCCTTGATATATTCCAGTTGAAGGTGGAGTTAAAATCCAAAAAAGTTCTTTTGATATCTTGAAAGATTAATTTTGTTAAAAGTCTTTTCAAATACCTATTTGAATTAGTTCAGGTTGAAGAATAAAACAATAGCTAGGAATCAGTGGCTGTTTCCTGCAATAAAGGTTCGTTCCAGTTAGGTCCTGGTTGGACCTGGTTTTTATTATCTTGAGCTAGAAAAGGAAAAAATAATGAGGTGACAAAATTTGTTGATATGTTAAATTGTTCAAGATGATAAAATCAAAGTGATGCATGGAGATTCCAGAAAGTTCTCATACTATTGAGTGACTGGGCAAGAATGTGATAGCTAATACTGGATCGTGGTAAGTGCAAAGCAATGTAGAAGTAAAAAAACTCAATCTTTATCATACAGAGGGATGGACTCCACACTTACTATTCCCATTCAAGACTGAGATGATATTAAAAATAGTTCTATGATACCATCAACTTAATAATCATTAGCAATTTAAAAAAGTGAGTATTAAGAATTATCAGAAAGCCAATAGAGAAGAAAACAAAATATCATTATCATCATGGCTTAAATCTATGGGACAATTACATCTTACATATTATGTGCAATTCTTTCAACCCTGTCTCACTAATAAGATACAGGAAAGTTAAAAAAGGTACAGAAAAAGTTAAAAATTCTTGTCAAAGACGATGGGGCTTTCTGTAACACTAGGGAAAGCAAGGACTGATTCTAAGGTAAACAGCAGTTTTACAGCCATTTACCCAAAAATGTCTCTTAAAGTGTTTAACCTCACAGAAATTATTTCATATGTATTTCATTCTATTTAAAATAATCGCATCAGTGTAAGTAACTTCCCATTCTTTGTGTGCTGTGTTGTTAAAGAAGAGTATTTACAGGAAGAGTGGTGAAGTAAATTGTGCATCTTGTTCCATTCAGACAAGAGATTATCAGGGCACTTAAATGGAGTAACTAAAGATGCCAATTTTGAGGATTCAGAACAAACAGTAAATTTGAAGACTTAATTTGCAGTTTCTGAATGGTATTAGAGGTTTGGTCATGCTGCTACTACAGAGAAGGTTGTCATGGAAAATGAGAAATAAAGCAAGAGGAAAATGATCTCCCTAAACATGATCCTTAAATAGACTTAAAACAGGAAGTCCTCCATGAAAACAGATAGAAAGATATCAAACAAAAGTTAAGAGATTTTACATTTGAGACTGAAAATCAATACTGAATGGTTATGTGGGGTTCGGTTAAATTGTAATCTTGAAATCTTGAGATATTTCTAACCCGAAAATAAGCTCTATTAAACTGTAAAAGATCCCACAAAAGGATTTGAGACTTAACTGACTGAAGGATAATGTGATTAAATAATTGATCAACCTGAATGACTGCAGACTATTGAGAAGGAAACTAGTGCTGCAGGAAAAGAAACAAAACCTTTTAATTACTGATCAAAGACAGAATTATGTAACATGATTGCAATTTTCAGCGATGTACCTTTGTGGAGTTATGTCTTTCAGTTCTTTAAGATTTCTACGGGGAGGATTCCCCATAAATCTGTCTTCATAATTATACACTTTACAATAAACTTTTCAGCTATGTTGATATAAGCTGGGCCTACAGCTTTAAAACCCTTCCAGGAGCTTTCAGTCAAAAGTTTTAGAAATATCGTGGTTGATCTACTGGCACTTACACAGTTATTTTAAAATGTCATATCCTCCTACAGTGCACTGCTCTTCTAGTTTTACACTACACCATTTTGTGTTATTAAACATTAATATATGAATATTCTGATCATTCAGAACTTTCTAGGTGAAAGAGTACCTGGATATTTTTAAAAAACCAAATGATTATTTAGACTTCATTATTTAAAAGACAAGGGCATTTATATGGTGTCCAGGTGCCCAGGCACTGGCAGTGGGCTTCAGGAGGACCCATGCCTGACACAGCAGGTTCCAGCCAGCTCCAGCCCACCCCACCCCCCCCTCCTCAGGGCACGGCTGGGCCAAGGTGGTGGTGCCTCTGGAGAAAATAGGCAAGAAAGAGCAAAACCACCTTAAGGGAGAGACTGGGTGGGGAGGAGGGAGGAGGGTGGAAGTGCAAGAAACAACCTAGGGAACACCAAGGTGAGAGAACAAGGAAGAGGAGGAGGTGGTCCAGGTACTAAAACAGAAATTGTCCTGCAGTCCATGGAGACACCATGCTGAAGGAGGTATTTCCCTTCAGCCTGTGGAAGAATCCATTCTGGAGTAGGGGGAAAGTGGGATGAGGAGGGAGCTTCGGAGCTGAGATGTTGTGGTCAGTCCACAACTCCCATTTCCCATCCCCCTGTGCCACCTGGGGCAAGGGAGGGGACGTAGAGGAGTTGGCAATGAAGTGCAGTTGAGCTTTACAGTGAAAAAAAAAAAAGGGGGTAGGAAGGAGGTGTTGCTTTAGTTTGTTTTTAATTTTCCAACTCTATTTTAATTGGCAAGAAACTAAAATAATTTTCCCCAAATGGAGACTATTTTGCCAGTGATGGTAATTGGTAAGTTATCTCCCTGTCTTTATCTTAACCCATGAGCTATTTCATGTGATTTTCTTCCCCCATCCTGTTGAGGAGGGGGATTGAGAGTGCAGTTGGGTGGGGGTCTGACAGCCAGCAGAGGAAAACCCACCATGACACTATACACATATTAAACCTGCAGGTATGCAATCCAGGCAGAGTTACTCTAAAATCTGGTCATATATGAAGACATAATAAGAAGATTAATCTTGAAATGCCACATATAATATTTAAACCCGTATCTAGGTCTAGATACAAATGGCATTACATTTAAAGAATACTTGTTTTGAGAATTAAGTTTTGGTGTATAAAACATGTATTGGTGTAATGATGCAAACTAGGGAGAATATGAACAAATTTGTTTTGATTATGATAATACACTGTAACACTTACTTTTTTTTATTTTGAACTGCAAATTAAAAAATGTGGCTAATGTATATCTCTTCTATTCAGGTCACTTGCAGTTACATTTCCTGTGACTTCCCAGGTCATTTGGGAGAAATTTGAGCTTTAAAAATCCAAATTATTTCAATCAGACTGTAGCGCCATTATTTTAACTTGTTGATTTTAAGTTACACTTCTTTTCACTCTTTAGTAGGTGGGAGAGAAATATAAAGTAATATAAAATCTCAAGGATTGGAATAACATTTTAAAACACTGAATCAGGCAACAATGAAAACCAGCAGCCATACTCCTTTAGCAAAAAAAAAAAAAGTCTGAGATTAAAGTACTATACATAAAGTAAAGGTTTTCATGTCATAAAGTGAGATACTCCAATGTTTCAGTGGTGCAGCATTAACTTTGAAAGCTCCAGATTCTATGGCAGTTACTTTTTATGTAGCTGAGAGTTATGCCTTGCTGTTGAATCTTTCAGAGAAGCACATATTAGAGTGGAAAACCATTCTGGAGCCTATTAAAAGCCATTAAATAGGACAAATATTATTAAAATTATAAAAAACTCATGGCAGCTGTTGAGGGATCAAAGTATAGAGGATGAAGGATCCCTTCTGGTTTAATTATGTTCTTTCAGGAGGAATGTAAGAAAAGTGATTCAATTTCAACTCTAAGTAAGTATGATGAGAAGCACTTGTTGTCTCACATGAATGGTAATAGTTATATTTAAATTTATTTCAATCAGAACTCACACTTTCAGTCTAATTTATTGTTTCTAAAAAATTGTGGTACTAACAGATGAAAGCCTAACATAAATCTGCAAGACAGATAGTTTCCCATTTAGTTACTGGTACACTAGTTACTCATCACTAGCATAACAGTCAGAAAAGGAATCCTAGTATTCATTGTTTTTAAACATGAGTTTTTAGCTTTTATTCTTCATTGACAGCAAATGTCTAGAAATGACAAGTTTGGTTACATTTTACTTTCATTTCCTGTGAACTATACACACACACCCACATATCAATTTGTAAATAAGCTCTTTTCATCTTTGGGTAGCTACTGAATACAGTAACATATGTTCAAACAAAATGAAAATATTATGAAAAAATACAATTTCAACCATTTTCTGTGGGTAAAGAAACCAAGCTGTGCAGAAAATACACATTTCCACATGAAAGGTGGCAAGAAATACGATTGCAGATATTTTTCCTTCTCATTCACTACTGGGCCAGTTGTCCAGCATACTCAGAGAATACACCCCTTTCTACTGGTTAAACAACACAATACCTATTCTCTGTTCCCCAGACTTTATGAGAAAAATCCATCTCTGCACAGCTATTAAACTATCCAGAACATCTGGTTGGATTTTTGGAAATGGTTCCTGCCCTAAGTTAGCTCTCAAATTTTGCAAATAAATTTCTGGAGAGATTGCCTGTTGACTCAGGCCAAAAGTGTGCCAGCAGTCATTCCAGAAATTTTGTAGTACTGACAATAGTACCCAGAAATGTTTACCAGAACAGTTTAATATACTAATACTGACAAATTGTTCTTCTAATAGGTTTGTGTGTCATTGGATTAATACTGACTGCTTAAACATGCTGACTGCCAAATATAACCTGCTATACCCTCAATTTAGCACTGATAGGTAGCTTCAAGATAACAGATTTGGCCTGGACATTCCATGTATAGGGGTCCTCATCTCCAGAAGTTCTCACAGATTTCACTTCCGCTATGTGACAGGCACTGTGACTCACACCTGTCAAATGTTTGTTTTCCTGTCCTTGTCTGTGAGAAAATAGATTGGTGAGATATGGTTTTGAGGCTTTTTTCCCAACATATACATGCATTTGCTGAAATGCATTAATACTAGAACGTGCACATGAAAAAAGGTCAGATCGCTAGGTCAGTAGCAGTCATGCTGTGCCTCGCTCTTGGTTGGCATAATCCTTTGAGAAAGTTTTGATTTTCTCACAAGCAAGTTATGATCTCACTTTTTTTTTGGTCTGGAACTGTATGTGGTAGTACCCAACAGTCACAGTTAATCACCCTGTAACTTTAGTTAATCTTTTGGCATATGTGGGTCTGAGTAGAGGAGCACATCAGAATACAAGGACCAAGCAATTGACAGCTGTGAATATTTGAAGCAGGCAGTGCTACTGAGAAGAAAATAACAATTTTCTAGAGAGGCAGGAGTATTCCTGGTACTAAACAGTCTGTACCCAGAAATACTCCTTGGTGGAATACAGACAGGAGATATAATCCTAAATATTCACATTGAAGGAATGGTACAGCCAGGAATAGGGAAAGATAACCTAGTTCTGCAGGACATTGTAGTGATTAAAATACCATCATTCTGCATAGTTTTGCCAGCTAAAATATATAAATATTTTTGCCTTATCTCCATTTTTTCAGGCTTGTCACTTCTGTTATATTACATTCTGATATCCTACCTGTCCATTGTACACAGTACAGAAGAATGGAAGTTGAAGAAAAAGACTTTCCACCACTTGTGCATTTTTTTTCCAACAATAAGGAATCTTCCTTCATTCCTTCATAGTTCTTTTGAAGGTGTTTTTGACACCAGCCTTGGTTTGACTTTGAGACCAAATTAAGACATTGCATAAAATATTTTTGTCATACTTGGGAAAGCTTTCTTTACACTGTAACCAGATTCACACCACCACCCTGCAAACATCTACCCCTCTTCTTCTATTTGTTGACTAATTCCCACATACTGTCACCTTATGACCATGGTCAATATTCATATTATTATTTTTTTTTTACTCAAGTGACTAGTCCCTACAGATAATGAGTCTTCTAGCAGTGAGTCTTTGAACCTTGGGGAGGAACTTCCACTATTCTAGAAAAAACTCTGCCTGGAAGGAATGCCTTTGAAGTTTTCAGCAGGGAGGTCCTGACACAAGTCTGCAGTCTCAGCATTTACTTAAAAGTGGAACAGCCCCCAGACCCCACAGTTAGAGTCATTCTTCATTTTATTCAAATTACAGTTTTAATGTAGCCCCAGATTTAAAAATATTTTATATTTGTAAGCCTGTAAACCAAAATTAATAACTGAACTAATTTCAGACATAACTGAATGACCCCAGAAGCAAAATAGATTCTGAGAATCATCAGGGACTTCAGAGCAGCTTTCTGGCATCATTGTGATTTCTTCCCCTGCACATTAGGACTTGCAGAAAGCACTTCAGGATAGTTGGTACAAAGAGGCAGGAAGTTTACTGCACACTTGCACATTCCGAGTGTCCACTCCTGCAGAGTGAGGTCACTGAGTCCTGGAAAGACATCTAAGAGAATTAAACTAATCTCATAAACTGACATGATCTGAGAGCAATTAGAGAAAGATGTAAAGGAAAAAAGAGTTATTAGTATTATAGAAAAGCCACATTGCACAAATAAAAACAAGTTTCTAAAAATGCCTGCAGGCAACTCAAATTATAGGCTGAGTGCTATTTTATAATTATTTATGGGATAGTTTTTGTTTAATTATGACATCATTTCATCAAGTTGAAAGCTAGCGTCAGCATAAAAAGCAGTAGGAAGCCAGATTTAAACCTTCAGCAGGGATGCTGAGAAATATTATCAGAATCATCAGTTTAAGACTGACAAAGTCATGCAAACTGAAGGAATTCAAAATGGGTCATGCACTTCAGGTGACCTCCACAAGACCTTGTGTACTATACGTACTATAGGGCACAGGGCCAAGTTGGTTTTTTTGTTTAGTTTTGTTTTTTTTAAGCAGTACACTGTATTTATTACTTTAAAAAAGGAAGTTGCTGAGGGCAAATACATTTGCAAAATATCCATGTCATTGGGTTTACTATAAGAAAGAGAACTTTAATCTCAAGTCTGAACAAAGCAGCCAGCTTTTGTTCGTGACTTTCGAGCCTAATATAATTAAGATCATATTATATTGGTACAGCAAATCTATTTATTTTATATATAAAGCAACTGTCTGGATTATAAAGTAAAACTAATCTTAAAGCAAACAAAAAATACACTGGAATTGTGGCAGTGTTGAAAACAGGGGAACGTATCTGCACAATATTTGGAACAAATTTCTATCTCTTCTGAAATTTGGATCTCTATGGCATAGAGAGACATGGATGAGATCCTTCATGTATCTTCATAACAGAAGACACAAACCATGGTATCCTGGATCAACCAGAACTGATTGATCAACACAGTCAGTACTAAACCCAAACAAGATGGACTGTATGGAGTCTCTGCAGTGTTACTCATAATTCTTTTTAAAATGCCTGCTGACACAATCCTTGAGAAGGATGTTCTGTAAATGTGATACATAAACATTATCAGAGCAATGTAAAGTATGCATTGGTTTGAAAGATATTAACAGAGTACAAAAGGTTTTATCTTCCAATTTCCTGACAGTTGCATATTAGTGTCATCAAGGTGATACCTAACACTTCTGTAGGAAGCCCTGGCATGCAGAATCAGCTTTAGGTAGAAACCATAACCATTGACTCTTGAGGTATCTGAAATTAATTAATGATTCTTGAGTGCAGTGTGGCATCCATCACCACAACCAGGGAAGAGCAAAACAGCAAATGGGTAGATCTCTAAAATCACAGGCTGAGACTAGGCTTTCTCAAACAGCCATTGCCAGAAAGGCTGTGCTGTGCCTGTGGTCTGCATGCTGCTGATAGCTGGATGAGAAACAATCTAATTTCTTCTGCATGTTCTCTGATCCTTTGAACTGGTGTTGCAGAAAGCAACTGCACTGACTGTTGTACCATTTCCTCAGTGAACTCTGCAGCTTGAGTGGAGACCAGAGTATTACTCTCCTTGCTAAATTTGACCTTGCAGAAAAGAGCATAAATCTAATGGATTAAGTTAGTTAGCAACCATTCAGATTGAGGATAAACCTGAACATTTACATGCAACCCTGTCAGGACTTTTGTAAATACTGAAAAGGTAAAAGTAAAGCTTCCCTATTGGTAGTGCAACTTTACTACCTCAGTCTTGAGAAACTTTTTTAAGAAATAGATCAATAACAAATAACGTGGAAAGTCACCTGTAACATCCATGGAAAATGTTAAGGAAAGTGGAATGAACATATGAAGGCTGAAATAATGAAAAAATAACTACGTCTGTAAATCATGAATCAAACCCTTTTCCATTAGAATTCGAAAAAAAGAAAAAGAAAAAGAAAAAGAAAAAGAAAAAGAAAAAGAAAAAGAAAAAGAAAAAGAAAAAGAAAAAGAAAAAGAAAAAGAAAAAGAAAAAGAAAAAGAAAAAGAAAAAGAAAAAGAAAAAGAAAAAGAAAAAGAAAGCATTGTCACTTCACATACAGTTACTGTACATGTTGTTGGAAGGAAACATTTTAATAACAGCACATAATTTAATGGATGAGGAGGCCTAACCAAGAAGAACAAATCATATTTAAAACAAGGAAGTTGATAGTTAACCACTTCAATCTGAAGATTTGTGGAATAGACAGTTTGGGCAAACATATTCAGGTTTTTGGAGCCTTTCTCACACTATAGTCTTTGTACATTCAAATCTAATTTTTAAGCTGTAAAAATATTGTAATTCCATGTATTTCTTGGAATCCCATGCAGGGATTTTAGATATTATTACTATCATTAGACATTAGTAATAATAACAGTAGTAGTAGTATTTACAAATAATACCTAACCATTAAGACTATTTCTTCCAAAGTGATTTCTAATACTATATCCAGGGTAACTTTAGTTCAATTTCATCAATATTTAATATAACATTAAAGGGAACAGTTTTTCAATACGCCTGATATGGGCACAGCTTCTTTCATAGGAGCAAAGAATGTATGGGTCCATGTAAACTAGACCTTTTGAGGGAAGGTTTTGAAAGCCTCTTTCTCCCTTCTTGTGCCATTTCTGGATTCTCCACTTTATTCCCTTTAAGGCAACTGGACTAGAGGGTGAAAGAGAACTGATAAGAAACTTAGTGATCTGCAGAAGAGGAGGAAAATACTGCATGAGCTCTAAGCTCTAGCTGCTTATTCAAATGGCCCTTTCAAGGGACCAGTGTTGGCTGGACCAGGTGGAGGCAATGCTGCCTCATGTTTCCGAAACATTTCACCTTTATTCTAGAATAATGTCCCATTACACTGATAGACATTTGTTTCAGAATATTATATGTGCAGTCATCTGGAGTGGGATTTAGCTTCAGACTTACACACCTAAATTTCTCAGTGCAGATATAGCACAGAGTAGAAAAGCAATTCCACTAACCATAAAATAAATATCTCAAGGCTGGCCAGCTGAATAAATCTTTAGGATCCACTGACCATGCTGACTAGTTCACCAATAGCTACAATCAGAGCTTAAGCATCTGGCACACATGTCAGTTCTTAAATTTAAGAACCTGACTGTGAATCACAGCCTTGGGTCTGTAGTAGCCACCTATAGAATAGCAGTTATAACTAGTATTGTAGATAAAAGAGTCTTGAGTTTGATGAATAGGCAACACCATCTTCTATTTCCTTTCAATTTTACCTTTCACTTCCTTTCAAGGTTTTGAAATTAATCTGATCAGGCTTTGTTACTGGCAAAATGCTGAACTAAACCTTTTGTTCTTTTAAACCACTTCAGTAGAAAAAGAGAAGGCAGAAGGCAATTAAATTCTACTGGAACTGTAATCTGCAATTTATGTATGCCAATTCTGTATGGACAGGAGTTACAGAGAGCATATGTTTTATATAGTAGGACATATGGCCTCAGTTATCATAGCTATTGAAAATAAAAACAAATTGTCTACTCTCTATTCATATTCATGTAAATGACATAGATTTCCAGTAAGCCAATAGCTTTGCAGTGGTTTTACTCCATTATAAGACAGAAGAGAAAAAGGCTCCATAACTTAATTCCTCTGTCTTCTATGTTAGCTTTACCGAATCACAGCTTTATTAATTTCAGCTGTATTACCTCTGGTTTACATGTATGTAACTGAGTGGGGAAATTGATATAGTTTTTAAAAAGATATATAAAAGTACCATTTGTAAAAAAATCACATCAGTTGAGCATTCATTTGCAGTAATTGAGAGATGTTTTAGTAATGCAATATATTCAATTTGTCATCTCAAACTAAAAAAATCCAACAGCCAAGTGAAAAGATATTCTATTTTCCATATGAAATATTGCTTGAATTGGTTATTGTTTGCTAATTTGGAGGTTTGTAAATTTGAGGTTCATTATACTGAAGCACAAAGCAAATCACTGTGGCATAATGTGCTCACAAGGCATTTACAGGAAATCCTACCTTTTCTTTGCTCATCTTCAGACTTCTTGGTGATTTTATAATTTCAAATAGGTCCATTTTGCAAATGCATTGCATTGCAGAGTTTCCCCTCTAATTTCCAGCTGTATACAGTTACCATTACTATTTTTGTCATGATTACTATAACTGTAGCATGATCAAAGAAACCTACAGAAATAGGACTGTTTTCTAATTCCATTAACTGTAGCCTCTTTCACAAATCCCTGTCTAGATGTGTGTTTTTTTATACATACTATGTTTCAAATGAGCAACACAAATTTACACTCCCCACTTGACTGCAAATCACTAGTGTATATTCAAGTTCTGCTTTAGCTGTTTGCCTAAGAATCTTAGAATACTGGCATGAACAAACTTGCTTTTAGACCCAGCAACCTGACTGATTTGTACAACTTGAGAACTTTCTGACTAAAGGATGCTACAACCATATTATCAGGCTACATACCTACATGTTTTCCACCACGAATTATGTATTTTAAAATACAGAATAGTCCAAGTAATCTAGATTTTAAAATATCACCCAATTTAAGACAGAATATTGTAAGAAGATACTAGTGTCAAAACATTCCAGGTATTTGTTGGTACCCTTCGTTAATTAATGAGAACCATATTACTGTGTTGTTTGCAATCCACAGTACCTTACTCCCTGAGTACTCCTGGGAGGGTCAGAAGGGCTGTGGAAAACTCTCTGTCACTGAATTGCTGGAACACTTACCTGGAGCTCTGAAGGCCTTTGTTTTGTTCCTCCTGCTGCCACCACCCGCCCACACTGCTCTGCACAAACCACATCAACTTCCTGGACAGCAGTCTCACTCCTCTGGTGGTGAAACAGAATTACTGCAATTACAGACCTGAAGAGAAACATTATGACATATGTCAAGGACATATTCTGTGACCATAAGGTATTTTTTATTTTTAAGGCAATGGTCATTATTTTTAACTACATGATATATGCTATTTTACTTAGAGGTCAATATTCTGTACTGGTTTATCACCTTTCCTCACTTGCTGGCATGCTCTCAAGGGTTAAAGTATCTGGATCTATATGTCAGACAAATAATAATTTCAAATTACTTAAATATTATTTAAAAGTCTGCAATTGTAGGAAAAACCCCCACAAGACCCCCAAAATAAACCCAAAAACCACAAACAAAAACTAAAATAACCCACAAACAAACAAACAAAAAAATCCACCACCAAACCACACTTATTCTTTGTCTAGAAATGTAAAAACAAGAATTGGGGGTTGGGCAGTGTGTCTCTAGGAGAATCATTTAATGTCCTTACCTTTGACCCTGCCATGGAATCCACAGAAGGAAATGACTGTCCTATTTAAGGATTGTTTGGTTACCTTCAGTGCAATTCTAGTTAGAATGTTATTCTGGCAACTCAGAGGATCCAGTACTTTTACCTAAGGCTGTGATCTGACAAAACAGGCCTAAGAAAACAGAATTTGATCATGAAACAATTTTATAGAGGTTGTAATTTCCACTGGGCAAGTCTGCAGAGTGTCCTTGGAAAACTCTGCTTTTTATGCCAGCTGTAACTAAATGCACATGAATTAAGAATGAGCTGCCAGGTGGCTAGGGACATAGTTTTTACAAAAACAGAGCCTGCACTGTGCAAAAAAGTACTTGGCACTAAATACTGTAGCAAAATCTGATTATTTTGAAATTTATTATACAATATGGGTAAAGGTAATTTCAGTCAATATAGACAATTAGAGAAGAGCAACACAATGAAAGTTGACACATAACACCAAAAAAAGACAGACAGTGGGAGTTCTTTGTACATAATTTTAGAGATACATCATTGCTTTTTATTAAAACTAGGCTATTTCTCTCCTTATTACAAAGTTATGTTACTAGTAAGTAAATCAATTCTAACTTGTAACATTCATTATAGCAACAAGTAAGAAAAGCAAAGCAGTAGGTACTCTGCCTAGTCTTACCCCAGTAAAAGGGAGTAAATTGACACCATCTTCCTTCACCTGAAAAGGTGTCATGGAATAAGCAGGTAGGCTCTGCTTACTGCTGTTAACGTTCCTCTTCACTGAAATCAGCGAGACAATTATGCAAGTTTATTGTTCTTTAATTTCTAGGAAACTAAGAATGCCAATTTTCTTCCTGGATTACTCTTTGCTCAGAGCAGATTGTGTAGCCACAACCAGTATTTTTCAGTTTATCCAGCCATAATATTTTCTGAAGATGGATGCAACAGCCAAATACACCTTTAATGAAGACACCTTGAAACTCTACATACAATGTAATGTCTACTTCAAGCACACAGCCTGACTACAGCTGAGGGTTAGAGATTGCTGTCCATTAAGAATGCAATACATTTCTTCAGAATTTTCACAAGCAGCTAAGACTAAAACCAAGACATGTGGAAGCAACTCTGCAAGACAGCCTAGTAGTTTTAGCTATACATTTAGGAAATTTGCAGTGCTTCCTGATAGTATCTTTATTTTGGTGACTACTACTGTAGTATCATAACAGATTGTGGTATCTCTGAGGCAAATGCCTGGGGCTGGGAGCTAGACAAACTTGGGGAAAACATACAAGGTCATTCTTACCACTGCACTACATAGTTGTTGTCTCCATGGACACTATCTGCCACAACTGCAAGATACTCCAGCAGTCAGCAGTGTCTTTGCTTTCTGCCACACCAGGTTTCCAGTATCATATCCCAGGTTACTTTACTGGAAATCTGAAGACCCATGGCACACATGAATCAAAGATTTTGTGTCTGGGTGTTGGTGCCACCATACCCAGCAGAATGCGGGAGAGCTTTGGTCTGCTCATCAGCTGCTCTCTCCCCTGGCAAGTGATGTGTTCCCTTCTCATGCAGCAGGTCGCACCACACTGGGCAAGCTCAGCAGGGAGAGGAGGTTGTTGTGATCTGGCGTTAGCAGTGGAGTTGCCTGTTATTTCCAGAGCTGGTAGCTCACAGCTGCAGAGGACCCCTGAGGTGCTTCCAGCTCTTGCTGAGCTCCACTGAAGTTAGAATCAGACCCCTGTCTTGAACATAACATGTTTGTCATTGAAATTCTTCCTGAAAGTCATTATTTTTCCTCTGATTAGCCCAAATTGCATTGCTATTTCAAGACAGCAGATAATGCAAGATTCTTGTAACTATAGTGTATTCTTTTAAGTTACCAGTCATCCAAATCAGTGCAGACAAAAAAGGTCAAAAGCTATAAAATGTTGAACTATTCTTCCAGATGCCAGCTAATAAAGAAAACTGAAAACCCAACAGCAAACAAACTGTTAAAGTGATATTTCTGATGGAAGTCTGCTGCAGATGCCTATCATATTGCCCAACCATTGTACTGAGCCTAGAAATAGGACGTTTTTAAGCTTCAGTCCAGCTCTGAGAAATAGGGTAAATCTGCACCACCATGACATATTACTGCTGTATAAAATACTAAATTTGTGTCCTGCAAAACACAGATCTGTTGCCTCTTTTGCTATAAAATACAAAAAAAAAAAGAAAAAAAAGAAAAATAATAGATTCTTCCATTCCTTTATGCTTAATTTCCATGCTTTTTAAGAGACAGATCTATGGTTTATCCCAGAATAATAAAATAATTACAGTATCTCCACGTGATAGATAATTCCAGCTGTACCCTGTCTTTGTTACAGGACGAAGTCATCAGATAAGTGTGATAGAAATATATATCTATCTTGCAATATCATAACATTTATTTCATTTCTTTATAACAACAAGCTAAATTTTATTAATAAAGCAGACAAAAAACAGTCTTGGTACTGATTGACACTGTAGCCATTTTGTTCAAGATCTTTACACCTCATCACATTGTGACCAGTTGATCTCCAACCCCTCAATACCCTCACTTGGCAGCACATGGACAAAAATAGCTACCACACTTACAATTACCACTCTACCCTAATCCAAAACTGAACTCAAACTAACTTTCAAGCCTCTAGTGCTGCCTAATACATTTTTCACCATACTTATGAACTGTAGTATAGTGATATGTGACCTGAAGCAATGTATGAGGCTCCTCATATTGGAAAATGGATATAAAAAACGAATTTAAACTTCGTTAATTTCTGATAAGTCTGTTCAAATAGAAGACACCTTTAACTTTCAGAGATAGCTGAGATGCCAAAAAGTCTGGCAGCCAGGAATATCCACTCAAATTTATCTGAAAATATTGCCATGGTACAAGGCATGAGATATTTCAGGTCTATAAAGAAGTAATGGTCACCAGTCTAGATATCATGGAATTAATAAGGTCAAAGTGACCAGAAATGTGTATTTCAGAATTAATAAGCACATTATTAAGAAATATGCTAGAGAAAATGGTGTTAATTATAATAATAGAATCATAGAATGATTAAGGTTGGAAGCGACCTTGAAGATCATCAGGTTCCAACCTCCCTGCTATGAGCAGGGACACCTCACACTTGACCAGGCTGCACAAAGCCTCATCCACCTTGGCCATAAACACCTCCATGGAGGGGGCTTCCACAACCTCTCTGGGCAACCTATTCCAGTACCTTACTACCCTCATGGTGAAGAATGTCTTCCTGATGTCTAACCTAAATCTACTCTCATTCAGTTTAAAACCATTGCCCCTTGTCCTATCACTACCCTCTCTGGTGAAAAGCCCCTCCCCAGCTTTCCTGTAGGCTGCCTTCAGGTACTGGAAGGCTGCTATAAGGTCTCCCTGGAGCCTTCTCTTCCCCAGGCTTGATAGCCCCAACTCTCTGAGCCTCTCTTCATAGCAGAGGTGCTCCAGCCCTTTGATCATCTTCGTGGCCCTTCTCTGGACCCTCTCTGACAGCTCCATGTCTTTCCTGTGCTGAGGGCTCCAGAACTGTACACAGTACTCCAGATGCAGCTTCACGATAGCAGAGTAGAGGGGAAGAATCACCTCCCTCACTCTGCTGGCCACACTTCTTTTGATGCAGCCCAGGATGCAGCTGGCCCTCTGGGCTGCAAGCGCACACTGGCGGCTCATGTCAAGCTTCTCATCTACTACCACCCTGAAGCCCTTCTCCTCAGGACTGCTCTCTGGCCATTCTGCCCCCAGCCTGTATTTATGCCTGGGGTTGCGCCAACCCGGGTACAGGACCTTCCACTTGGCCTTGTTGAACTTCATGAGGTTGGCATTGGCCCACCTCTCCAGCCTGTCAGGGTCCCTCTGGATGGCATCCGTTCCCTCTAGGGTGTCAGCTACAGCACACACCTTGGTATCATCAGCAAACTTGTTGAGGATACACTCAATCCCACTGTCCATGTCTCCAACAAAGATGTTGAACAGCACTGGTCCCAATACTGACCCCTGAGGAACACCACTTTTCACATGCCTCCACTTGGACACTGAGCCATTGACCACAACTCTCTGGGTGCAGCCATCCAGCCAATATTTTCCTATGTTTCTTTAAAATTTCAGAGATTGTTATCAAGAAACCAAATTATGAGAGTGAGGAAAGAGGAAAGACCAAGAAAAATAACTTATTTTAATCCATTTCTATATCTGTATATAATATATATATAATTTCTATTTTTTAAAAAAGCTCTATCTTAATCAAAATTTATTCTTCATTTTTAAAAAGCTGAAAAATGACAACTGATCTTTGGTGGTTATTAAGGAATCGCAGTTCAGTAGAGTTTTGGGAAAAATTGGCATACTACAAACAGATTATGTTGCTCTAGAAGGAAAAATGTAGAGGTTACAAGAATAAAAAAGGAAGCTTTCATAAAAAAACTGGAGAGAGCTGTTGTTTTATTTAGGTCTATCAGCTCTAGAAAAGGATACATATTGCAGAAAAGTGAGATAGTGTTCCAATTTTACTGTGTATGGTATTAAATTACTACAGATAGGTATTTTCAAGAAAACATACCTGCATTACTTTTTTTTGGTATCTGTTATCATCCTCTACTAGCAGAGAAATTACAGGAGCATGGTTTTATGTCAAAGTCATTGAAGCAGGAGTATTGTTTAACTGCTCATGTAAAGCTCCAAATGGGCAAGAGACATGCCATCAGTGCACATTTCTACTTGACATGCAACAAATAAATATTGGCCAGAGGCTGATAGCCACAGTGTCCATGAGAAATTATACTGCTGAAATGATATAGCTAGTGAAGGATTTGGATAAGACAATCAGAAAGCATTTTAGTGACCCACTTTCCCAATGGCATATATAGCTGCACTAGGACTCCAGGCAGATCTGTAGATGAGAGCTCTTATACTTACAATTCTAAAACTTCCTAAACAACGCCAAAAAGCTGCATATAGATGCTATGATGTGCTTCCAACTGTATTGCCACACACCATGCACTCTAACTTGTTATCCTCAGATCAGGGCATTAAAAAAGATTCAAATACTGAAAGCAGAGCTAAATTGAAACTACAATGAAGATGCACATTTTTTAACTTTGGGGGTGATAAAGCACTGGAATAACTTATTATGAATGCAATGTTTTCTTTCTCACATGAGACCTTTCATACCATTTTGGCTGTACTTTTCTCCAGAGATAAGCCCTAGATCAGTCAGAAGATGTAAATCCATATACTACCTAATGAAATTATGTAGATTATGTTGTGCCCAATATGACAGCATGATCATAACATGTGGCCTTAAGACATAAAACCATGAAATCATTTAGGAGTTAGTCATACTAATTCTGCTTTCAAGCTAAAGGGTTAAGATGTCTCACAAGAACATATAGGTGAAGAAATAATGTGAGGTAATAATCCTCAAATAAGAAAATATATTAAAACATAAAGGGTTTTATGAGATTTACTTTAATGTTCTTCCCATGATGAAAATAGCATCTTCATTAATATTCATACATTTCATATATTGCTATTTGTTGTTTGACAGATGTTAACACAGTGCAACTTGTAGGAAAAAAAGCAAATAAGCAAAGTGATCCTATTAGAGCATGTGCAAACATGCTGTGTAAACAGCTGCTTATTATCTGCATCAAAGCAAAACCTCCTATCTCTTAACAACTGAGCCACTAGAAGACCTTCACAAACAAATGTCAGATTTTTCACCATGCAGAAATTACTGGTATGTAAACAACTGTCTGGCAGTCACAGTGGGTGAGGCTGTCAACTTCCATGTTGAGGTCCATCCGACCATTAACTCTGGAGATAATATAGGACTTAATTTTTACTCCTCTGCTGCTGTACACTACTAATTAAAAACACCTGCATGATGCATTAATGGGAAGCGCTTCATGGGGACCATCTGCGGTGGACTGGCAGGCAGTGGCAGGTAATGGTCTATGGACAGCTAACTGCTTATGCAACCTTGTATTTTCAGCTAGTAAATTAAAATAAAATGTAATATTTATCACTTATTTGCAATGTTGACATTAAAATGTCATTCTTTAACCATCTTTAAAGGTTTGGCCTAGACATTCTAAATTATTTGTGGTTAAATTAGAACACAACTTTAAAAAATCGTGGGTTAGAATCATTCTTGGTTGAAAAACATTACTTTCCCACTGTTGATAAATGTGAAGTTATTCCAGTTTGAGTTGTCTCTAGTATCAGATAACCAGATGTCAGACTTGGCCTTATTACTTTCCTGTTTTAAAAACATGTCCCATATCAGAAATATTTTTTCTTCTTAGACACAAACACTTTCGATTTCCTAGGCTGAATACTTACATGGCAAGAAGGGTAAGATTTCCAATAATAAGGAAAACACTTGTAGACTGTTAATAAGTATCTCTTCAAACCCCTGGCGGATAAATCGAATAGACTGGATTTACTCAGTCTCTGACAGTAAAAGCATGATTTCTACATGTTAAGTAGTGCTTATAGCTTTTTCTGAACCCATCTCAGTGTGACAATTCATCTGAACAATTTTCCTTGTGTGGATGGTGGAACTCGACCCTGAGCTCCAGGGACATTCCCACTAACACCCTTGATTATTTTAGTCTCAGCAAGAAGATCAACCTACTTCCAATTCATATTTCTCTGTTCCAATCTGCTATTAGGACAAGCCTCATGGCATTCACTAGAAAAGTGGTTCCCAGTTCCTTGTCTGTCTTCCATAGTCCTAACAGCATATGGTTTCTCATTTAGTCCTTGGTGTCATTTATCTCAAAAGAACTGTTCCTAAAATGATTCCACCAGCTTGGACACATCTGTCCATGAGACCACACTCTCTACACATCATTTTGATGGATGTGAGCCAGATGAAGTATCACAAGCTAGGTATGCTGGATTTATGTCACCTATGTTTCCTCCTATATTAGTTGAATGGTGTGCTGTCATACTAGACAATTCACTGGTTTCCTGTAAGTCTCAACATCAAGCCAGAAGGCCAAGCAGCATTTTTATTTGTGTAGAACGGAGAAATAAGAGGTGGGGGGTGGTGGAGAAAACACACAGCAAACTAAGGAGAACATGAAATAATTTCAGAGCAATTTGAGAAACAATCTCAGAAGTGAAACAAGGCCAAGTGGATTCTGATGTGTTAAAGAAGTCTACCTGAGTTCATTCATTCTTGTTCAGAGGATGACCTATGAAAGCTCCTATGTAAACATATTCCCAGTCACAATCAATAAGGCTATCTGAAATACTTATTTTTCATGTGTTCTGCCACTCTAAAATGAATGTGCAAGCTCCTGAAATGTCCTAGCCTGATGAGTGGTAACTCGCGAGGCGGGATATGGGAGTCTAATCTCTGTTGAACCACATGCTTTCAAGACCACAACCTTTCAAAACTAAATGCTGCCTCCTAAAAAGTTCCTATCTCTTCTAGGTACATTGGTCAGGATGGGGAACCTTCACTGCAACACTTTCAGAGTAAAGACAGACCAGTTATTTTGGATGCAACCTACCTATGCTCCTTTCTTTACCCAGGACTGTAGGAATATGACAGAGGGAATAAAGCTATGCGTGGGCAGCAAAGAAGAATTGTCCTGCAGTAGCTATGTTAGAAATTAATTGGTCTTATTCTTAATGCCAAACTGAGATGGCAGTATCTCTTACTAGATTAAGAGCCCCTAAAACTTAAAAAAAAAATTGTTTCTGAC
Source organism: Hemiprocne comata (assembly GCA_020745705.1). Lineage (NCBI taxonomy): Eukaryota > Metazoa > Chordata > Aves > Apodiformes > Apodidae > Hemiprocne > Hemiprocne comata. Next base: position 91,083,959 of record CM036588.1, read on the forward strand.
ATAAACAGAGTGAGAAAAAAAAATTAAAATAAAAAGATAAATAAGACAAGAAGAAACCGAATGCATTGAGAAAGACCAGAGAAAACAATAGAGACACACAAATATTATTTCCTATGGAAAGATTTTTAACTAGATAATTTCCTCTGTTTCTGTGTCAGGAACTTTCTGTAAAGTTTAAATAAAAGAATGAAAATAATTTTTTTTTAAATAAAATAATGAATCTAGGACTCCTCAAGTTAGTAACAGTAGACTGTTTTACTCCTTCTGTCTCATGCCAAATAAATCTTATATAATTTGTAGCAATAATCCCACAATTTCACAAGAAGGAACATTTTGCCAGTGTTACTTGTGACTCAGTAGTGTAAGCACCATACAAGACAGTGGTAGCTGCAATATACTTGTACTCAAGATAAAAAAGGGCATGAATCCTCTCTCCATGGCACATATTACTAGTTGAGTATTCTCACCACTGCAATAGCTGAAATTATCATTATTAACGTATGTCAAGAAAGCTCTGAGTAGATTAAGCTATTAGAGGGTTTAGCTGTAAGGAGATCTACAGGCAAATTGGAAAATCTCAGGCAGCCCTAAATAGAAGACAAATACTGTCTCTTGCCCCCGGGATCATGGCTCACTCAAGCTTAGGCAGTTCTGCTTACAGAAACAATGTGATGAAAAATATAATTGCTATGGACATTGGAAGAATGTTAATGTTTCTCTCTGTTACTTTGAGATACCTACATTCTTCCTAAAATGAAATACAGACATGTAACAGCTTGTAAAACTGGGTCCAAATGGTCAGCACATGAACCATGCAACACTTAACAGTCATTGGCACAATGTAAGTATTTGCATTAATATTCTGCAGGTGACAAAAAAAACCCCAACCAAAATAACACTGTTCTTATAAGGCTCTTTATGCTATCCTGGTATCAAATGGAAGTGTGTTGTATGTTAACATAGGGATTCAAAGGTCATAGTTATACGGTTAGTAGCATATTTATCAGAGGCATAAGCCCAAAATTTCAGTGCAAAGGGCAGCATTGGGAAGAGCACTAGGATCAAAGTCAGTACAGTGTCTGGTCTCTGGCGACTTTATTATGCATTGTGTATCCTTTTTAACCTGTCTAACAGACCACCTGTCTGCCACAGTTTCTGATTAGGACAGTAGCTATTCCACTGACAATGCCCTAATTAGGACTGAAATTCATCCATTGAGACTGTATGTCTCTCTGGTGAGCCCTCTCTAAAAGAAACATTCATATCCTATTGTTATACCCTCCTGCTCACCCTTATTAATACTTTCTTTCACCTATTGACTTATTTTGGGACTGTAAAACACCTATCATAACCAAATCCTAACCCAGTATAAACTTAGAGTGCCAGTGAAGAGAAAAACTATAATTAACATGAACAATTGAAATTGTCAAGAGCTGATCTAAAAGTCACAGCGGGGGAGTCTCCTACAGTGTTCACGGAGATATTTAACTGGCGCAAAACTCTGAAACAGTATTGCATGACATCTTCTGGCATATCATCTGTTTAACCATTTAAGATAAAAGTGGATTCAGTATTGCTTATCCTATATAAATTTTTCCATTGTAAAATCCTAGGATTTGGTTCCTAATTTTTGTGCTTGAGGTATTCAAACTAATATCTCCCATGGAACCTCAAAAGCAATATTACTGAAAATTTTCAGCAAAAATCAGCTCAATATTTCCAAAATTAAAGTTTGGAAAACACAGTATTCAAAATCCTGTCAGGCTATGAAAATCGTATTCTAATTAAACTAATGCTATCATGTTTCTGACATATGAATTCAGCGTTTGGCAAGTGTGAGATTTATTGCTGTTCCAAGTGTAATTGTTTCTCTGCTCTGAGCAAAGCACTGTGAAACACAGTGGCAAAACCCAAGTCATCACCTCCTAGTGGCTGTCAGTGAAACAACCCTTTTAATTAGTTGAAGTGGAAAAGGTCTGCGTTAGGCATCTGCTATGGCCTCTCAAGTTGCAATTCATTCAGGAGTTCCATAATATCTGGTCTTTGGCTTTTCTGTTTCAACAACATGGAAGTTGAACACAAGAAGAGGATGTTTAATAGCAATATTAAAATGACAAAAACATGCTGGCTGAAATTTGGAAGTCAAGAAAAATCATGATTTCTTATGCAATTCAGAGTGAAAGTCTGTATTAAGTCATAGACTTTAATTACATTAATATCATACTATGTCTCTCAGGACAGCTGTCCCACTCTCTGAAGAGTAGGGACTGGGGGAAACCTGAATTCTGTTCCTTACTCCAGGCACTTAATGCATTCAGTGTTATGCAAAATCCAGTAGCATATTTTCTAGCAATTCTGAAGGAAGCAGCAGATCCAGGAAGTAGGCACAAAGAGGATAATTCATATTGGAAGAGATCTTGGGATCATATGGTTTTAATGGCTCCTCAAAGTGAGTTTAACACCAAATTCAGACCATGTTGTCCAGATCTTTGTTTAGTCATGTTCTTGAGACCTCTGAGAACAGAGATCTGGGAGCTTCTTGCATTGCCTGATGCTTTGTGTAATTATATGAATCTTTTCCTTACATACATTCAGAACCTCCCCTTATTTTAATTTATGACAACTGTCTCTTGTTCTTCTGCTACACACCTTACTAAATACCTGCCTCCTTTATAATCCCCCCCGGCACTTTGGGGCTGCTGTTAGGTTTCCCCTAAAGCCCTCTCTACTCCAGGCTGCACGAGCCCAGCTCCCTCACAGGTTAGAGTGTTCCAGCCTCCCGACCATCTTGGTTGTCTCTGTTGAACCCCAGTTTTTCAGTGACTTTCTTGAACTGGGGGCCCAAAACTGTTTCTAGACAAAGTATAACAAGTGGAAAGTAAAGGAAGGGCAAGCTCTGTCCTCAGTCCACTGGCTGTGCCCATGCTGACACTGCCCAGGATACTGTTGACCTTCATAGCTACCACAGTGCATGACTAGAAAGTAAATTCCAACTGAAGTGAAACTTGACAGCTAGGGCCACAAGACTGAACTCTGGATTACTAAAACATTGATGTATACATGGGATGATTAGAGAGAATTTTTAAAATTTATTTTATTTCACATTCTGCTTTTTTGATCTTTGGTCCAGTCTTCTGGCTAGTTCCACCAGGTTTTGCTACTAAATAGGAACTTTTTGTAATATGTAAGATGTCTCATTTTCCTGTTTGCATTTTAAGCATTTTAGGCCAGGGTTGTATGTCTAAGATAAGAAAATGACTGGTAATTTATGTTTTTTGCTAGTATAACAACATAAAAAACTTGAGTAAATGTCAGAAATTCCATGTTTTCCCTAGAAGCAATGTCTTATTTTACTCTTTAGCTGTATGTCAATCTACTTGTCTTCAACTTCTGACACTGTGTCCAAAACTACTTTCCATATATATGGGTAGAAGTAATTTAAAAAATGTGAAAAGGCTTTAAAAAATTAGTAAAAAATATGAGTATATGTTTTGGAGATTTTCTGAGCACATTCATAGTTCATTTTGAAATCATCACAAAATTTCAAAAATGAAACAAAGGATACTGTAACTCCTCCTGGTTTTCACCTGGTCCATTTCAATTTTATTGATTTTCTTTAATTTTTAAAGAACATTTATTACTAAATATATATTTTGTGCAAACATTGTATCTGTACATTCTATAACTCTGAAAATTCCTCTGACTAACAGGGCTTGAAGATGTATGTCACAGATATAGAAAGTTTGTAAGACTCTAATATATGTTTTAATAATTTCATTAGGACAATCACTACCATTTTGCTCTTTAAGAAGCTCAGTGGACTAGCACAAACTGTGGAACTTGTTAAGAAATTTGAATATTTTCAAAAGTATTACCTGGTAGACCCAATATCCAGCAGAACAAGTGATCATTGCAATTTTGTTGCAGTAACTTTTTACTAATTTATTTAATAAATAGATATGAACTAGTGAAGGAATGAGATTACGTTATGCATTCTTCCTTTTTCTGCCTTTTCTCTTCCAACTCTTGCTAGACCTGAGCTTGTGGCTCTTATCTTGTGTGCAACTCTTTGCCACAGGATAATGCAAAGGCCAAGGACTTCACAACATTTAAGGAGGCATTAGATTTACACTGACAGAAAGACTGGGCAGTGCTGTAAATTCCAAATTTAAAATATTAATACAATTAAAAAATCCTAGCAGGAATGCAAAGCTTTCTGAATCAAAATTTATGTTGTAATTAGTGGTTTGTGAGAAAAAGTTCGAATTATCCCATATCTACTTTTTGAAGGTTTTTGCCCACCTGTCAAATTCTGGACCAGCCACCATCAAATGATATATGGCCATGTACAGTAAGTTGGATTCCAAATGGTAGTCTCTAGGTTAGGATGTCTGACATATGTTTTCTCTAAGCAGAATCAGGGCAGATTGTACATTTAATGAGCACACTGGGGTTTTTTTAGACCAAATTTCATTAGGGGCACAGAGTATCTGGATGCCTGATGGAATGTATATATTGATCTCTACTCTGTCTGTCTCTACTCTTTTTCAGACTAATAAATTATCAATGAAAATCAGCATATAGAAAAAGTGCTTTTACAAAGGCATTTCATTCACAGTTGTGGCTTTTTTTGGGGGAAAGGGAGAGTTTAAAATAATTGAGACTCTGGGTCACTCTGTGAAAGGGCAGTTCCAGATACGTGAGCGCATACACCAAAGTCAGAGCTCTGTTTAAGAGTTATGGCAATTTGAAAAGAGCATCTAGAATTAGAATTTTATTTTTCTTTGAAGTCATAATTAAGTATTACAGTGGTGGTCATATTGTGCTTCCCCACAGCCACTGGAGATGCTCCCATGTGAAGGTATGAGTGTGATGCCTTTTGAAGATGTGTGCTAGTACTGCAAAATGTAGTGGTCTAAACCCTCAATATAGTTAACTTTTTTAGCATCTCAAATACATCTCAAAGATGCATCTCTTATCCAGACCTTTAATTTACCACTTTAAAACAAAATCAGATATCCTGGGGTTTTTTCTTAAAAAACCACTCTTTTCAAGAGACTGTTTTTCCTTAGAAATGTGAGTCTAAGCAGCTAGTTGGCCCAATTAAAACCATGTTTCTCAGCTTCTTTTCAGTAATACATTACTTGTATGTATGTCATTCCCAAAAATTTCAGGAGAGAATCTTTCTTCATCTATACCCCGAGGCTCAGTGAACTCTAGCTGTGGCAGGCCAGCTGCAGGGGAGAGAGTTGAGACTGTGGACACATCTACTGAAAACTCCCTCACTGGAGTTTTTAATCACTGGATGTTAAATCTGTACATATATTTTTGTACCAATATTTAATTGTTCATTAACTTTACTGATTTCTTGTGTCAGACCAAATCAAGGTTCTTCTGATACTGTCTGTGTGAGTCTTTTGGGATGCCCTTTAAAGATCTTGGCAATGTAAAGTACATTTCCACCAGGAGTATGCCACTCTTTGAGAAACAACTAGTTTTGACACAGGAGCTGGGAGAAAGGACCCTTGTGGATGATCCCCACATTATTCTCCAGGGAGATAGATTTCTGGAATCAAGCCTATGCACCCTGGAGAAGATGTAGAAAAGGACTGAAGAAGTCAGTGTTGCTAGGGACTTCTGAGCCTGCCATCTCACTATCCCTGACCCAACAACCATCCTCTCAGCCTTGTGCTTGGACATCCTTGTCCTGGTTTGCCGTGGGCCGATTGAAAGACATTCCATCCAGTCTTATGTTGGGGAAGGGAAAATGGTCCGTTCCCCACATGGTTATGAGGTTAGCCAGCAGTAATGAGCAATACAAGTCAAAAGGAGGAATACAATGTGCAAGTTTGAGGCAATGTCTTCCAAAGAGGTGGAATTAACAGCTGTCAGTTGGACCTACAGCACAAATCATCTCCGACTCTGAGCTACTCTCACCCGCAAAATCTTAGAGAACTTCACCATGAAAATAGATCCAGGGTAGCAAAAGAGCCATTGAGATAAAACCCACCAAAGCAACTTAGTAGAGCAAAGCTAGCACTTCTATAAGCTCTCAGGTCTAAACAGGAGTTCAAGCAAACTTGAGGAAGACTGTTATTATAAAAGTGCTTCTTGTGGGTTCGTCCCAGTAAGCAGCTAAATGCCATGCATCTGCTTACTCTCTCCTCCACAGTGGATTGGGGGAGAGAATCAGCAAGGTAAAAATGCAGAAACTTGTAGGTTGAGATAAAAACAGTTTAATAGACAAAGCAAAAGCTGCATGCACAAGCAAAGCAAAATAAGGAATTAATTCCCTGTTTCACATCAGCAGGCTGGTGTTCAGCCATCCCCAGAAGAGCAGGGCTCTGCAACACCTAACAGTGCTTCAGGAAGACAAATGGCATAACTCTGAAAGTCCCCCAGTTTTCCTTCTTCCCCTAGCTTGTATTGCTGAGCACATCATATGGTCTGGGGTATCCCTTTGGTCAGCTGGGATCTATTGTTGCAGCTTTGTTTCCTTCCAATTTCTTGTTGACCTCCAGCACAGATGCTGGTAGGGCAGTGTAGGAAACTCAAAAGGCCTTGATGCTGTGTGAGCACTGCCCAGCAACTACTAAAAATCCCTGTGTTTTGAACACTGTTTTGATCACAAGCCCAAAACATACAAACATAATAGCTGATATTATGAAAATTAACTCTATTGCAGACAAAACCAGTACAGTGCTTTACCCGACCTCCTATCAACACATTTAAAACTTGGAACTAAATGATGATCAAGAGCATGCAGCATGGTTCAATAATCCTTTGTGCAACTCTCCAGTCTGTGAGTTTACTTTAGATGAGGAATTAGGGCATTAAGGTGTGGGCCCTAGCAGAAAAGAAGGGCAATTTCAGTCTTCTTGGCTACAGAGCACCATATAATCAGCAAGCAAGATGTAAGTACAGCAACCCTGTACTTACAATAACCTGCCTGGCTGCAAATTGGCTTTCTGCTTGCCCAGCAACTCTTTCCTCACTGCCATAGACACAAAATAGCTTGTTTGCAAAAAATCATAATCAAAACCAAAACAGTTTTCTATTGCTGTGACCATTAACAAATTGTGACCTGAATACTAGATTGATGTAAAGTGAGCCAACAATCCAAACAGAAGGCAAAGGTTTAAGCATAAATTCCATTTTCTTCTAAGTTTGCCTTTTTGTGCCAGCTTCTTTGCAGCTGTTTTGTTGCAAATTAGTTTTCCAGTGCTTAGCAATTTTAGCCACTGATTAGACACAGATTCTGAGCAAGTGGAAGCTGAAACTAAACTCAGCTCCTGCTGAGTTATTATTGCTACTGACCTTAAATGTTTACAAATAGTTTATATGTTTTGCTTTGGTTTGGTTTTTCTCCTCTTCCTTTCTGGCCTCATTTACTACCAATCAGGTTTTAATGTACTAGGAGCTAGCAAACTTTTTCTATTCTACAGCCTGAACCTCCCACTCTGATATTCCTTAGCACACTGTAGCAAAACAGGAAAATCTTTAGAAGGGAAGATTTCCAAACCTTCAGGACATTCTCCTGAATTTGTAGATGGTTTCTTACAAAGCAAAATTAAATTCCTATTATAGCAATTTATTTTGAAGCTTACTGAGGATGAGACTGTGGTTTTCAGCATGATCTTGAGCAAAGAACTGTGCATTACTGCAGTACATGGCAGGGGAGAGGACCGATTATGCCATGTTAGTCCTTTACAAACTTTCTGAGATGGCAGTATTTTGAGAAACCAGAGCTATCAAACTACTAAATCCTTTTCCCTTCACCAGTACTGACCACATATTAGTTCCCGAAAGTATTATGTGATGTAGTCTTGCTTTACCTCTTGAGTGAATATTTCTTTAGATTCTCTGGAGCCTGCTAGCAAGCAATAGGAAAGATCTTCCCCCAGTCCCCTCTTTACTCCCTTGGTAGACAATTGACCTGCTGTGGATAGATTCAAAGTGTCCCTCCATCACCTGGGTCTGAAAAGAACAGGATTGCTGTTCTTAACTCTGGAGGTCTAAGGCATATTCTGCTGAGCAGAACTTTTAACCATCCAAATTTTATGCTTGAGAAAGAATTTTCAACAAGTGCTCCTCATGTAAAGCAAGCGATGGTGCCAGAAAGAACTGCACTGTCACATAACTGAGCTCCTTTCCTCTTTCTGCTCTTCTCCTCAGTGATGTGGAGAGAACAACTGCTCTGGATACTCATTGCTTAAATCAAGTCTATATAATTTTCTGTTTGTAGAAGAAGCTTCCCAATACAATTTTCCCTTTTCTGCCTTTTGACTCATACAGTCCTTTATAGTCACGTTTCAGGTAAGAAATAGCAGCCTTTGCCTCTAGCCAGGCTTCTGCTGTTGTGATGGGCCGGTGAGTGAGAATAAATGTTGCCTATTCTCAAGTAAATTAAAAAGCTTCATCTGTGCAAATTAGAGGTTATTACTTAGAAAGGAATATCACACAGGTCTTGTAGAAAATGGATAAATAGGTAAAATATGCAAAATTGAAGTAATACAACCTATATAATTGTGTAACAGAAACTGTAAAATGAAGCAAATCACTTCCTGATTAATAAAAAATAATACATATGCTTGACAATAATACAGAGTTATAGGGTTAGAAACCCTCGAGGGGCTCCATCACATAAAAAAGGGCTTTCAAGGAGTCAAAATTTCTACTGACATAATTTTATTGGCACAAGAGAGATCAAATAAACTATCGATCTCAATGTCTTGACATAAACATTGACAAAATTCTGAGAACCACACCAAAGTGTGTGCACAAAATTAGGGTCTTAATTCTGCCCTTAGGGCACCTAGTTTCCATGTTCACATAATCTGTTTGCTTCCATTCATTTAGCAAACATACACTCCCCAGCATTCTCTCTGTTATGTTGTACTCAAACTCATCTTTATCACTTGCATATATGCAACATGTGGGTTTGACTCATCTTAGTCATATAAGTAGAAAGCAACCTGTAATAATTACCAATTCAGGAACTCATCCCCTCATTAGGATCTTTGTGAAACAGATTTTTAGTCACTGAATCAGAATGAAGAACTTTGGTTGCTAATTGCCACACAACTGTCCTATCATGGCCTGTGAAAGCCTAGGCTTTTCTGTTCCACCCACTCCTCCAATAATACACAGCTGTCCATTTTGAAATTAACTGATAACTATAATATAATGACACAAAGAGCAAAACTTGTTATGAATGCAGTTAACGTATGTGCTTTTTTGTGCTATATGCTAACATTTATTTTTAAAAAACATTCTATTATAAGACTGCAAGAAAGAAGTAAATGTATTTCAAGTATTTAAAGCACTGCAGTAGGAATGATGAATGCAACCACAAACCACACTTCATACTTTTCTCCTGTGAACAATGAGGCATAACCGAACTGATATGTCTGCATCCCAGTAAATACATTGCCTTTTACTATGGACCAGATTGCTTCTTTGCCACATACCTTGTGTTAGAATGAGCCAGCTTAGAAGTGCTTTGATGGTTGCATATGTTGTTATTGTGCAGCTCTAATGAACAGTATTTTCACAATAATGAACTCTCAGTCTATTTAAATACATGCACTGCAGTGCAACCTCTTTCCTGCTCAGCATATGTCTTGTATTAGGCTTTATGTCTCACCATGATAGTTAAGCCTTGTATTTTTCACTGCAGAGCTCCTTCTATGGAAGCAAAAGTATCTATGAGAGCTAGACCGAGCACTATATCCAGAAGAAGCATCATTCTACTTCTGAGGCAGCACAAAACTTTAACTTAATTTCTTGGCATGTTCCAATCAAGCATATATTCAGGCAAAGTCTTTGATCAGTTAGCAAGTAGGAGCAGTAGCCAGAAGAGTAGATGTGGTTAACACTTAACATCACTGTTTCTGGTATATGAATCATTGAACAGTCAACAACAACAGAACCGTGAAAGACGGCTGATAGTGCTCTCACACAGTGAACATTATTGACAGCCATGTAATGAAAGGACAAGAACAAGCAGTTCTCACCTATCAAAATCTAAAATCCAAGTTAATGCAGCCCAACTAGCTAATAACTGTTGGAAACAAACAAACAAAACGAAACAAAACACAGATAAATGAAGAAAGCCTTCACAAGGCTTGTATAGATGCCATCTTGTATACAAAGCACTGGTAATAAAATTTTTGGGGTATGATACTTCTGAAATTCACAGACAATGAAAAAGCAGTGTTCAGTAATGATTATCTTCAGACAATACACATAGTATATATAGTACGCAATTCTTTTTCAGAGAATATCCACAGGAATTCTTTATATATATATGGTAACTGTTTGAAAACATTCATCTACATTTGTTGCTATATTTCAATTTTATGGATTGACCATGCAGGGCTCTTTAAGAGTATTTTCTCAACTCTCTTCAAGCTCAAAATTGTTTTATTTCCAAAAGACCCAGTCAGTTACACAGCAGTAATGCCATTGCATAAAAGTTCACCAGCAGTCAAAACAGGCCTTTCCTGAAGTTACAAATTCTGGGAAGAGAGTTGAGATCCAGAATTTTCCTCAGATCTGACTCCACTTGTATGTATTGGGCAATTTTAATTCCCTGAATTCAGATTTCCTTCAAATCCCATTTGCTCTAACAGTAGGCACATCCTCTTAGGAAGCTTCTGAGCATTTGTTTATGCCAGACATTAGATAAGTGGAAGTGCCAGAGAGTATAAGACACAAAAAATGAGCTGGCAACAAACATACATAGTGAAGCTCAGGAACAAGGCAAGGCTCTATTTTGCCTTTCCTGAGACCAGTGCTGGCTTCAAGGATAGTTATGGAATTATATCTCAAATACATCTGCAGGGTTGTTTCTGCATTGGAGGGTAGAAAGATAATATGTCTGAAGGATTAATGTAGCATGAGAGCATCTTAAATTGTGTTATATGGCCATACTAAGCATGAATATATGGTAATCTGGGATTCTCTAAGGCTTTAAGATACGTTTTAAAGACATTTTTGTATATGTGAATTTGAAATTTGCTAAAGTGTCTATACCGGTAAACCTCAGATCTCATAACACTGGCTATATTTTTTTCAAAACCTCAGATTAATCTCAAAAAATGTTTTCTTCGCCTATTCTTTATTAGTAAGACTACCATTCAATTGTAATTTCCCAGCGGAAGAGAAACAGCATTGCATCAGCTACTGGCATGGTGAGATTCAAGAATCTCAGCAACAGCCTTTCAGCCTTTACATAGAAGTGATATCATTCATAGTGCTTAAAAATATACTGGCCTAAATTTTGTTTAAGGGATACTACCTTCCTATTATTCACATGTCCAAGACACATCTCAGACCCGCACAGAATTTTGCCAAGCTTTGCTTTCACATCACACTCAGTGATGTGACAGTCACAGCAGTCTTCCCTCTCTTTTCATTCTTTCTTTTATTTTAGTGTTTCATCACCTTAAATAGTTCTCACTGTCTTTTCTTTAATTTTGGTTACTGTTTTCCTTTTTCTAACCACACATCATAAATTTTGGTTATGACTTCTGTTTCATTTTTAATAGAAAGGTAAAAAACTGCCACTAATAATTTATCTCAATAATTCTAATACATGTCTCATTCATACTGTAATAATTTTCTGTAAGACTTACAACAGCTGCTACTATTTTGAGATAATAGTAAGTCAGATTTTGCACATTTTCAGTTTAAGAAGAGGATGAGCATGACTAGTATCATCTAAAGCCAGTCTTTGATAGCATGGTTGCAAATCTAAACATGTGAAACCCAGTACTTGCAAATAGAAAGACTCAGAAAAGCTGAGCAACCCTTCTAAGATGGCATTACCAGCAGAAATTGAATTGATGAATTGTCAGTTCCCAGCTTGTTGCATAGTCTGTAGAGTCATGTTGTCTACTGCAAATGAACATTGTTTCCCTATAGCAAGATGGTCTTGAAGATCCCCATGTTGTAAGGAAACCAAACTGGAATATTGAAGATTAAAAAGTAGGTCAGACTTAATAAACGCATTTTTAAGTAATCCACACTTGAAGTCCTGGTATGAAATGGATGAAATTTCTGCTCTGTTCCAGTAACCAGAGATTCACCCTAGTGCTTTTATTATGCTAAAATTCTTGTGCACACAGAAATGGCTTATGCATATTTTCATCAAAAAAGGAAAGAAGCTGCAAAATTAAACTCTCAATTCTAAATAAGAAAAATGCACAGAAAAGGTAGGAGCAGGGCCAGATGTAGTAAGAACAGCCACTTTTTGCTATCAGAAGTTATATGTGGAAAAATCATGACCTCGCCTAGGAACAGTGGAATTGTTCAACTTCCTCCTTACTAGCCTTCCTTCCTCAATGGCAAATAAAAGCCTGTTTTCTTCTGTTACATGCAGAAAAATATCTTTCATTCACTATTGACAGACTATTTTTATGGGTTGTATTTTATGACTGAAATGTAATGTATGATCAGCTGCTCCACAGATCTTGCCTTGTGCTGGAAAAGACTATAAATTATAGCAGTTTTCAGTGCTGAATCTGCCCCTGGGTGTTGACACTGGAGTTAGTCCACTTTTGCTTCATCCGCCAGATATGATGCCAAAACATCCTGCTGTTAATGCCAGGTACAAAAAAAGCAGAAACAGTAGAAGCATGGCAGCACACTCTTACTTGGAAAAGCAAAGGTTTGTAACAAAATTGTGCTCCACAGTGCAAAAACATCATCTGATGAGTCAGTCTCCACTCCTCTTTAATCTGTCCACATTTACAAACGAAGTCAGTGCTAAAGATTTTTTATACTTAAATACAAGTCCTCAGCTTTCTTGGTGGACCTCCCAGGTAGTTCATGTGGGTGTTCTACATAATACTGCAGCCCTTGCTTTTATAACCAAACAGACACGGCTTCTAAAGATGCCCATAACTTTTGAAACCAGTGGTGTCTTTAGAGAAATCATAGTAACAGCAGTCAGAGGAAAAAATAATCTCGTTTTCTGCCAGTTCTTGACAGCACATGGGAAGCTTGTGATACTTCCACAGGTATGAGAGGGCTGATATTCCCTAACAAGTAGAAGACATCCCTCACCCATCCCACTTGTCCAAGACATACACTGTGTCCTCACCTTGACTGGGCTCTTTTCTTATTTTCCTTATTGATTTCACCTTATATAGATACACATCTTTATACATGTGTATATACATATAAACACATATATACATGAGCAAATTCCATAGTACCAAGATCCATAAAAGAACTGCAATTAAATCATTTGCACATCTAAATTGTTAGACTGGCACCTCACAGTTTTTTTTGACTACTTAAATCCTCTCAGACAGTTCTCTGGCACCTATGGTGAGTTAAGTATGGTCCAAGGACCACTGTTAGCAGGGATATGCAGATGACTCATATTGTGGAAGGTAAAATAGGATGGATTATGGCAGTAAAGAAATTATTATTAGGAACAGAGAATAAGTTGATTTACTAGTATAAAAGTCATGTTTGTATGTCAAAGGGAGCCCAGCCAATGTGAACTTCAGGGAGTAGCCACTTAACCAAATGTTTTTCACTTTTCCAGACACTATAAGTGTCTTTGCCCATCTCATCCTTCCTATACTAGAGCTCTAGTCAAGTCTCTACTCTTGTCACCAGAATTTTCAACAGAGTATTGAAAAATGTTCAAGCAGGCACCCAGCCCCATAGCAATGAATATAGCATATAGTATGCAGCTCTAGAGATTTTGTTTTTTCATATTTGTAATGTTATTCCACAGAAATTAATGGAGTTGGAGTGAATTATAAATCAATCCAAACAACATTAATAGCCCATACATTTTCATTGATTTTAAGGGTATTGCAGCAGCCCTCCAGTAAGACTCAGTCCCTTGAGAGATAGCTATGCAGAGTTTTTTATAACCTACACAGGAGTTTAGATTTCTCAAAGTCTCATAAGATGATGCCTAGGTTTTCTCAACAAGAAAATGAGCAGTCAGATGTTTAGGGTTTCCAAAACATTCTCTGCCTTTTATAAACACGGCTTTGAGAATTATTAGAATAACTATCCTTATAGACATGGACAGCTGAACAGGCAGCAGACTATACTGCTACCATAGAGAGAAGATCTTGAAATGGATCAGACATTACAGCAGCTATACACAAGAGCAAGTGGGTAAAATATTTCCCGTGTTAAGAAAGGCTGAACTGAATCTTTAACAATTTGCAATATTTGGTCATTGTTAAGCCTCTATTGTTCCATCAAGACTGCACTGACTAAAATCAGTGAATTTAAAGTAGAATTTAAGATCGTAGATTACTGAAAACATTTGTGAGCAAAGCATGTCACAGTTATCATTTTCACAAAGAAACCACTGCCTAGGTGATTTTTTTTTCTTCCTTTTTGTTCAGTGTGAAGTGGTGAAGACATTGGGAGGGGATCAAATGACCCACTGTGGCTTTTATACCATGGCAATATGCACAGCAAACATACCACTCTCTAAGTGCGGTCTTGAGCAGACCCTTCCCTTTGTTGCTGTTGTCCTGATGCAGTGAAGTGTCCTTGCTGCAGAAAGCCCAGCAGGGGCCAAGGACAGAGGCAGCTCTGACACTGCAGGTCGCTGCAGGGTGAAGAGTCGTGCCGAGCTCAGAGACCACGGCTGTCACTCAAGGAATCATTAGCAATGAAAGAGAGGCGGTGAAGCTTGTTGTGTTGTCATCACACTGTAAGAAGGTTGGCTGCAGCCCAAATTAGCTTGCTTAGGGAGTGTGAATCAAAATGACATGTAATCTGAATGTTAATGAACATTTTCTCTTGCTTTAGACTTCAGATTCCATCCAGAAAGCTGTCATCTGGACGACATTATCTCTCTCTCCCTTCCTCTTACTCGCTTCTTAGGATATGTATTTGCAAATATATAAGAAAAGTTAAACTATTTATTTCTCTTAATACCTGCGCTGCTTAGATCCCAGTTTTCAGAGCACTGTACTGTTTCCAGAAATGGCCCTGTGCTATTAGGAATTTTTGGACCTGTGCTGTAGCAAATGAAAAAAGAAAACAATACAGAAAATGTCCTGCTTTCCAAGCACGAAAATTGCACAGAATTCATAGGCAAATAAATGTCATCGCTCTAAAAGCCATTGTCCAGTGGTGCAGTTGCACTGTCACAGAGAAAGTTTCCATTTACATTACCAGATAACTGGACTGTTAAGATGTTATTTGTGATATTCATCCATGTTAAAGTACATCAGTGAAAATCACCTGTTATTCCACTCAAGACAATGAGTTACTTCAATGCAAGCCCAGACTACAGCAATGGAAATTAAAGGGAAGCCTTTTAACGCACAGAGTCATTCATTTCCCGACTAACATGCAGTCATTTGCTCCACTACTTGGCAAGGACCATAGTTAATTTTAATTTGTATAATTTTTTTCTAACAGCTATTAGGGACCTCTGGGTCTGCTGAATTCAGAATTCTCCTCTCTCCCTCATACATTTAAAAGTCAGCTGAAAAATTGAATCTCCTGTCATACACTGCCCACTACATACTTGTGGTCTTCACACTACATTTCAAGAAAGTTGCTGTGTATGCTACAAAGAAAGTAACAAGTATTAAATAAGTATAAAAAACTTTCTTATCAGAGTAAAAAAATAAATAATTAGTTTGAGACGATTAAGATCATGAAATGGTGAGCACTACTATGCTTACCAAGGTGCAGCATGGTGAGGTCTAACTTATAATTGAGTCAGTATAACCAAATGCCCTTTTCAAATAAACAGGACAGATTTTGGCTTAAAAGAGAATATGAATGCTTGAACCTAGAAAAAGAAGTCTTAGCAAATTCAGACAGATATTTCAACACAGAAACACAAACACAGTGCTATCACTGAGGAGTAATTCAACATTTGTAAAATAATTGGGACAATTTGTGGTTTATAAACATACTATTAGTTCAAAGAAATTTGTTTTTTAATTAATATTAATACTTAGAGAAGTCTTGGTGGACTTTGAAGATTCTGTATTTGGGCTTTTTTTCAAGTTACATATTTACCCTTTCAACAAAGTTGGTTGTAGAAATATTTTTTTCTGCATGTGAGACAGTACCACACTCAAGAATGAATGTAAAACAGACTGAAGTTCATCAAGTCTATTCCAGTTTACAAAGGATGTCTGTATCTGCTTAAATTTGAGTTTCTGATGCAGTGTTATGCTTAGCCAGTGTGTACACTGTTGTATTTTCAAATATTGAACCAAGAACTTGGACTGAAACACAAAAAGAAAACTTAGGGAGCTAACTAAAATTTCAAATGTGTTAGGTCAAAAATTTAAAACCATAAAGTCTTAAGTTATCCTGAGAAACACTCTCATTTTCATAGGCAGGTGAGGTTCCCTGGGCTGCCAGACAGGCACAGCTGCCCATTTCCTCCACTTTTTACATTAGATACATCAGAAGTTCTCTGAACAAACCCAACTCTACAGAAACAAGAATTGAATAAAAAAAAAATAGGCATCACAGGTACATCACCTAATGAACTGAGTTTGCAAATCTTTGGGTACATAGTACAAACCCTGAGAATAAATTTTCATTGCTCTGCGTTCAATTTTTTAACTAGCAGTAAAACTAGTTTTACCACTTTCCTCACTCCATTGTGACATCTGCTCATCCTGGCGCAATTATTTGTAGGAACACACTATATACCAGAAGAATTAAATTACCGAAATAAAACACAGACACCTTGGGGAGCTGTTTTTCAGCCCACATCATTCACTGAGGCTTTCTCCAGGGCAATGTGCAAACAGCATCATCAGAATACCAAAAGGCAGCAGTAAACTTTGATACAACTGTGCATAAAACATCAGACATGCATTTGAGGGACAATCAGTTTATAAGAAGTCTTTAAATTCACTCTTGATGCTACCTGAGCAAGAGAGAGCACTGTTACGTGACCCATACTTTAATAAACAAGTTCTTTCTACTGAGCACCAGCTCATTGCTTCAAATGTGTCCACCGGTTCTTCATTTGTATTATATTTTTAGGAGGAAAACACCTTTAGTGTCCATGCTGACAGTATATTTCTTAATGAGTTACCATTTACTTCTGGCCTCTTAGATCAGCAATTTTGAGAAATCTGATCACTGACACCAACTGGAAATGCATTTTACATTCTGTTTTAGGACAAACAGCCTCCTTGTGGTTTCATATCTGACAATTTATTTTGTTTTACTGTTAAAATATGACCAGTGAGTGTTATTTGGACCCTGTTACCAAGGCCACATCACTAGCTAATGTCTGAAAACCCTTCTGTCCTCTGGTATCTTTTCTGCGTAAGAAGGGGAGGAGTCATTTATTGCTAAGGGCAAACATTATTGAAAGCCCCATGTGTAGCTCTTGTGCTATGTCTAGATGCAATGATAGGAAGATTAGATAAATTTGAAAACGTGCCAAATGAAGAAATAATGTATAAGGAACTGTAACTCAGGCTGGCTTCCATCACTTAAGTCTAATTACAGTCACTTTATTCATGTGAAAGGTAGTCTCATTATAATTTACATTCTTAGAAGCCGGAAGAGGTTGTAACATAAAAGAGATTGGTTACTTAATTTCCATCTTCCTATAGATCCTCAGCATGCCCTTTGGACTGAGACTCCTTAACACGTAAGTAGAGCTGGAGTGAGTCTTATGTAAGTGGAAGAAAATTTAATTTATAACATTTTAAACATCCTCTTTAAAGCAGGACAAATGTATTTAACAGATATATAAAGACTGTGCACAGAAAATGCTATTATAAAGTTAAATAATTTGTGCTGAATACTGGCAACTTGAATAATTCCAAAGTAAAGCAATATCAGGATTGTTTTTCACATAGGCAAACTATTTCCTCCCTTGTACAGCTATATCAAGCAGAGAAGAGAAGGATCCTGTAGAAAAGGTGTTATATGGCCACAGAGAGAAATATAATGTGTCCATTAAAGTGAAGACTTAAAGTTGTACAAAAGCTAGAAAAATATCCAAGCTTTCATATGCTTGACTATGGAATGTGAAGAAGCAATGCATTTTTTGCGATGATACCTGCGTTTCCCTTTTTTTAGTGCTAAAAGGAAACCCATCCCTGTCATACACTCTTAATATCCTTCTATCCTGAACTTTCAGCACTGCAAGACAGCTACAATAGAAGTCTTATTGCAGGGCACTGTCACCCAAAGTTGTTTGCTTTCAAGTGAGAGAACAGCATGCCCAGCTCTCTGTCCTTTACTTATTTTCTTGGTCAGGACAGCTAAGGCTATTTCCATTCCCACACAGAGTTGCAAAGTTATTACAGAGACTGGAGATGGCCACATCCCTCTGAAGCAGGAGGTAAAACACAGAATAAAGTTAGCTGTTACCTTCCTTCTCTTTCCTCACTTTTGAAAGGTCTTACAAGGAGAGGCTGAGGGAGCTGGGGCTGTTCAGCCTGGAGAAGAGGAGGCTGAGGGGAGACCTCATTGCCCTCTACAACTACCTGAAAGGAGGTTATAGTGCGGGGGGTGTTGGCCTCTTCTCCCAAGTGACTAGCAATAGCACAAGAGGAAATGGGGTCAAGTTGCACCAGGGGAGGTTCAGATTGGATATTAGGAAAAATTTATTCACTGAAAGAGTGGTGAAACATTGGAACAGCCTGCCTAGGGAGGTGGTGGTGGCACCATCCCTGGAGGTGTTAAAAAAACTGGTAGCCGTGGTGCTTTGCGAGATGGTTTAGTGGTCACAGAGATTTAGGGCTAATGGTTAAACTTGATGATCTTGAAGGTCTTTTCCAACCTTTATGATTCTATGATTCTATGAAAGAGTTTCAGTCTCTAATGTTGCCCTAACCAGAAAAAGGGAATGAGCCTTTATGGCAGAGTTTAATCAAGATAAGTCATTTTCAGTACACGGAATGGTTCAAAACAACCTGCAGAAGCTGAATCTGTACTAGAAATAAAATGGTTCATAACTTATTGTAATGCACTGCCACAGCATAGCTTGCATCTCCTCAGCTAAGCTATCTTCTCCTCAGAAAGAGGTGGCATCCTTTATACTACCTGTTGGGAAGAAACTGTAACGTGCACCAAAAACCACATCTAAGCCTGGTCTGGGAGGAAGATGATTGTCACAAGGCAAAACCTTGTGAGATAGCATCTCTGTTAAAAGCACAGATAACCACAAGGCAAGGGTCAATCTTAATTTTTTTGTTATTTTGGACAGGTTTAGCCAAAGTGTGACTGGAGAAGGAAGAAGTAGCGTCTCTCATCAAATTTAGGGAACTTTTAATAGTCTGCTATTGCTGCTCCTACTGCTGCTTTGGCAGTAATACGATCCCTGCCTTTGAGCGTTCCTATGTTTAGCCATTATTTTGAAGCATTGCCAAAGCATGCTGAGGAGTGCAAACTAAAGCAATGCTGATATAAAACTCAGCAGCAGCTCACTAGAGATTTATGGCATTAAAAAAACACCCCGTTACTTCTTCCTTCATGTTCCCTCAGGCCTAAGGGGGTTTCTTTTGGCAGGAAAACACTGCACCTAAAAGGCCTTCAATGAAAAGGTAGCAAGAATCATTTATGAAGGGGAACAGTAGGCAACTTAAAAAACAGGTCCTAGTTATGTAACCTACACCCACCTTTGCCAGGTAATACACAGAGCCTTGACCTGTGACAGCTGTCAAAGTATCTTAAAACTACAGAGCGATGCAGGAGAACCATGAATCAATGCCAATGCATTATCCAGCAGTGTGCTGCTTCAAGAGTCATCTCTCAGGAAATATAATATGTGCAGCTGGTCAGATGTTTTGCTTTGGTTTTGTCTTTGAGTAAATCAGTAGGCAGAAGTATAAAGATTTGGCTGCCCAGGTCTATTGCAGGTTATTTTAATTTGTGTACACTTTTTTCCAAATTCACCAGACCCTCTGGAAATCGTGTACTGTGCACTAATCACTGCTGCTATCTCAAACCCACACTCATCATATACAATCATTAGAAATATGCCTATACATCCTTGTTTCATAGTCTATGTGGAAATGTGTGAGGGAATGGGAGTCACATACCATCCGGTATGACCTCATGCCATCCTACCTCAAGTTTCAGTGCATTTAGTCAGAGGCACAAACTGGGAGCTGAAGGCCAGTTTACAGTGGGAGGATATGACTCAGTTGCCCATAATTATCAGGTTTTATATCACTGCTGAGACTGTCTTCTTTGCAGAAACTGCTGATGCTGCTTAATACAACACAGGCAAAGTTTGCAATTGCAGAAAAAATGAGATGGGGTTCTTTAGGGCCTCAGTTTTCTCTGGTGTTTCTGTATGTACCATTACCAGTGGTAAGACTTGGAGCTCAGCAGGTATATTCAGAAACAAGATGAGGTCTGAAATATATTATTAATTTAAAAGCAGCTGTAAATTTCCTAGAAGTTAATAAAAGCTTACTGAGAAACTCTGGTAGCTTAAGATCTGCTTTTTGTAAAGGATTGGACAAGGAAGTAATAACGGTTCATAGGAAGAGATTGAGCATCCAAACCCTTTGCACGTGCTGTTTTAACTGCTTCCTCTTCGAAACAAATAGTGTCTCTGAGGCACTTGTGTCAATAATATTTCCAATTTCACTTAAAATAACCCTTTTTAGTTATGAAAAATATCTTCTTGTAATAACGTTCTGAAATTAATCAGATCAATCCACTTAAATTAATCTTTGATTGCTAAAATTTAGACAGTATTTTTTACCAGTTTTCTTTTTAACATTCTAAGGCATTTTACTAAATATGACTTGTTATTTTTGCTAAGATCCAGGATAGCAAAGGGTTGGGTCCAGCCTTCCCAGATGACATATACAATTAAATCTGAAGTATTTCATTCACAAATTCTGGAGGGTGGCTTCCATCTAAAGCTAGAAAAACACTTAAGGTTATAGCTGTTCATCTGGCATAGTTCATGGTCTTTATTTTCTCTCTAGTGTTAGTTTTCTTGATAACCATCACATTTACAATTCAAATTCCATTCTCTATGTAGTAGGAATAGCCCACCCTTTGCTCAAAATATTGAGAATAAATAAGTAAAAGTGCCTCATTTATTTTTTCTCCAAAGTTAATTTGGAACAGCAGAATTTAATTAATTATGTCAGACAATGCAAGAACCAATTGCTTCTTTGATATTTAGAAATATATAAAAAAAAATTATAACTGAATACTTTGGGGATCAAAATACACACACAAGTGCACACACACACTCCCCTGCCAGTTATGTGTCTTGAGTAACAGACAAAAAAGTATGCAAGATATCCTGCATCTTTTAAAACTTTAATTTCCTGTGTTATTAGAGCCAAAAGAAAGTATCACTGGTAGCTGTGGTTGGTTGGGGTTTTTTTTAAATCCTGATTTTTCCATTGTAAATTTCCATTTAAATAAAAATTTCCTGAAAAACAAACAAACAAACAACAAGCCAAAACTGTTTTGTTTTGGTTGCTTTTTTTTTACAAGGTGTACTTTTCTGACCTCAGTTTTTGAACCACTCTGCTTAAATTCGAGCATGTCAATATCCTCACCTAAATCCAGCAAACACAAGACTGTCCAAATGCAAATTTGATTCACTCTCTCTCAAAACCAAAACAAACCAACAAACAATAAAAAATGATTGTGTCTTGTAAAACAGAGTCATAAAGCATAATAACTAGAAATGTTAACAGAGGGAACCATTCTAAGAGTGTATTCTACTTGACAAGTGGTATTTATTTAAACAGTTTTCTTGCTTCAATCTCTTGATTATTACGCAAATATTTTATGCTCTGGTCGTTTTACAAGTGCATTAGCTCTTAGGAGAAGTGTAGTACTTTTATTAGTGTTCTATGAGACTGTTATAAAAAAACCCACCTGGGAGGTTTAAATTTTGTATCTTCAGCTCTACTAATTATTCTCTAAGGGATTAATTAGAGTAACTTTTTTAGCTTTCCAGCAAGTTTATACTCAGATTTATACTGAGTTAAGGAACAGCTTGCACTGTGATCACAGAAAAATTCTGTTTATTTCTTTAATATATAAATCTGCTGATAAGGGTTTTCTATAGTTACAGTTAAAAAAACCCTACATACCAACATAACAGTTTAAAAGGACACATTCACATTTTCACTTTTTTTGGTCCTGTGAGTTCTCTGGGCAATGATAAATATTTATAAATAATATAAGGAAGAAGTCAAATGCAGTTAGAAGCTGTCCATATTTGTGATACGTTCTGTGTAAGAGGCTGTCGTTACTCAACCAGTTTGCAAAGGTACTTTGCAGTTATCTAACATTTTGTTAGTGAGTTTCCCTATGTGTTCAATCAGATTTTACTTTTCAGACTACCACAGAACAGGTGTAATTAAAAAACAGCCTCTTACCTTTACACCCATGACTGAAGTGTTTAGCCAAATTGCAGTCTTAGGTCTGTAGCAGACACTGAAACTTTTAACCCATAGTCTGATATCCGCACTTCCAGGCACAAATTTGGACTCCTAGCTTAGAGTCCCTGTATGTTCAGAAGCTTTCAAAAATCCCAATCTCAAAAAAAAAAAAAAAAAAAAAAAAAAAAAAAAAAAAATGCTGGCTGCTGTACTCATTTGAAGCATGATAGGGATTTAAAGAGGGGAAGATAATATTAACCAAGAAAAAAGATTACGATAATCAGGTATCAATAGCTGAACTGCCTATTGGAAATGGTCCCTGACTGTGCTAGAACCTAACCTGTGCCCAGTGTTAGTGTGGGACTGTGCTGGTTGGCCCGGGCCAGGGCCATGTTTGGGACCACTCAAACAATCAAGCAGCATAAATGACCCAGTTTATTTTTACCAGTATCTGTGTAGAGTCTTTGAAACACCCTCCAGTCACTGGCCAATCGATCTTATTCAGAGTAGGTATTAATAGTTCTTTTTGAGATTGTGAACTAACTGTATTTTTAAGGGGACTTAAAAGTGAATTTCCAGTCTTGAGTCCTCTCTTATTTTCTGTTGTTTACTAGAGATAGTACTTGGTGTTTGTCATGAGTGAATCCTCTGCCAAACTGAGGATATCAAGGCACCAACTGACAACTTAACGCTTGCAGCTTTGTTGAGAAAAGTTCTCCCTGTTCCTGGACTTCCTTGTGATTATGGCATCTGGCATTTTGATAGCAATCCAGTGCCCTAGAAAGTTAATGAATTATCTGTTTGCCAAACAGGTATGGCAAAAATGCTCAGTTTCATTATTAAATTGATTCTAAAAATGTGTCAGCTGAATAAAGCTAACTTCTACAGTTCAAAACAGGTAAATGTCAATGATATTGGAAATTTTCTTTATGTCTACCCATATTATAATTTAACTTCAGAAACTTCTGTGTGCTCATTAAGAAATCTGGTATTCTCTTAACCATAACATATACACATTGGAACAGCTGATGAACTTGGATATAACCTTCAGGGATTGACAAAATCTTGGGTAAAAGCATCCTTTATGAATCTGTCTAGTCACTGCAGATCTCACTAAGTGTATATGCATCCCAGGGGATTTCCTAAACCTTTAATCTTGAAAACTGCTTCAATCAAGGTATGACAACTTAGCTAATGAAATGCTATGTGTCAGTTAGCTTTTGATGAGCAAATTAGTTCTGAAACATGCTTGGAACGTCTGTAGATGTGTTTATTGCCCAATATGTGGAGAAAAACAAATACATGTAAGTGTACCTCCTCTTGTAAAACTGGTGGTCAGTGTAAATAACTGATTGTTCATGGTAATTTAATTTTCACACACAGCCTATTATAATACACAGTTTGATAATCACTTACTGTGCAAATATTTTCAGTGGGGTAAAAAACTCCACTCCATTTTTCAGCCCATTAAACATGTGGCTGCATTGTTAAAATGATGGTGTGTTTAAATTAAACAGCACTCCTAATGTAACCTTCTGGATTTCTGCAAGACCACCTCATGTTCTGACTAGTCACTCTGTTTGAACACAGAAATATTTGCAATCTTCTATAGTGAGTGACTGTCCCCCGAAAGCAAAGTAATTTTGCTCCCAATGTTTCTACCATAATTTTGAGACCACTGCAACTAAGAGACAGGAATAAGTGGGTAGATTTTAAAGCAAGCTTTGGTGATGCTTGGTCATAACAAGTAAGGATATTGCATTTTCTGTAAGTCAAAGATCAAGGGTGTAAGTGAGATGGGCAGAAGCAAAGTTTCTAGTTTCCCCTCTAGAGTGGTAACAAATATAACTAAAATTAGTACTGCAAAGTAGGCAGTAAAATTATGCTTTATTATTTTAAAGTCACAGTTTGATCTCTGTGGTTCTTTGCTGTGTAGGAGTGATTCCAAGGCCAGGCTTCAGATTCACTATCCCTCTACAATAAGGACAGACAGGAATGATAAGCAGACTGATTCTAGCCTTGTTCAGGGTGGCTACAAGGAAAATATGCCTGGAAGGTGCTAATTCACAGGGAGAGATCAAGCTACAAGGCATTCAGTTAATACAGATCTAGACAGCCTATGAGAGCAGCCTGACATGTAGCTTGTTCAGAGCTAGTTCACAGATTTGTAGTCTTTCTGGTGTGTTACAGGCCAACTCCTCTATGAAGGTTTTTCTTCATTTAACAATTTCATTTAACAGTTTAACTCTTAAGATTTTTTTTTATTTTTTTTTCCAGGAGGTCTTAGAGGGCTGGTAGCTGTGGCTTCAGTAGCTTTATAGAGGAATACATGCACATGCATTAAAATAAAGTCTCCCTCTGGTGATTCAAACACAGATTTTGTCGTTAATGTATCAACAGGTACTAAAATGGGAGGCAAAGTTTGTTTAGGTAAGAGCTTTATTCTGTGGATAGACATTATATTCACAAAATCACAGAATCACAGAATAGTCATGGTTGGAAAGAACCTCTGAGATCACTGAGTCCAAACATCAACACAAAAAAACCCCAAACACAACCAACCACACACACTCCACCAAAAAACACCCACAAAACCCCCCCACAATTTCAGCCACTAGAGCATGCCCTGAAGTGCCACATCTACACATTTCCTGACTACCTCCAAGGATGGTGACTTAACCATGTACCTGGGCAGGCTGCTCCAGTGCCTGACCATTATTTCAGTATAGAAATTCTTCCTAATATCCAATCTAAACCTCCCACGGCACAACTTCAGGCCATTTCCTCTGGTCCTATCATTATTTACTTGGGAGAAGAGGCCAACACCCACCTCCCTACAGCCTCCTTTCAGGTAGTTGTAGAGGGCAATGAAGTCTTCCCTCAGCCTCCTCTTCTCCAAACTAAACATCCCCAGTTCCCTCAGCTGCTCCTTGTACAGCTTGTTCTCTAGACCCTTCACCAACTTGTTAGCTGTCCTCTGGACTTACTCCAGCACCTCAATATCCTTCTTATAGTGGGGGGCCTAGAACTGAACACAATCCTCGAAGTGTGACCTCACCAGTGCTGAGTACAGGGGCATGATCACTTCCTTACTTTTACTGGCCACACTGTTTCTGATACAAGCCAGGATGCTGTTGGCCTTCTTGGCCACCTGGGCACACTGCTGGCTCATGTTGAGCTAGCTGTCAACCAGCTCCCCCTGGTCCTTTTCTGCTGGGCAGCTTTCCAGCCACTCTTCCCCAAGCCTGTAGTATCGCATGGTGTTGGTGTCGCCCAAGTGCAGGACCTGGCATTTGGCCTTATTAAACCTCATACCATTGGCCTCAGCTCATTGATCCAGCCTGTCCAGGTCACTCTGTAGACCCTTCCTGCCCTCAAAGAGATCAACACTCCGACCCAATTTGGTGTCTGCAGACTTACTGGGGGCACACTCTATCTCCTCATCTCGATCATTGATAAAGATATTGAACAAGACTGGCCCCAAAATTGAGCCCTGAGGGACACCACTGGTGACCAACCGCCAATGAGATTTGACCCCATTTACCACAACTCTCTGGGCCCAGCCATCCAGCCAGTTTTTTACCGATGAAGAGTACACTTGTCTATGCCATGATTCACCAGCTTTTCCAGGAGAATGCTGTGGGAGACAATGTCAAAGGCCTTACCAGAGTCTAAGTAGACCCAATGTCCAGAGCCTTGCCCTCATCCAATAGGCAGGTCACATGGTCATAGAAAGAGATCAGGTTGGTCAAGCAAGACCTCCCTTTCATAAACCCATGCTGGCTGGCCCTGATTCCCTGGCTGCCCTGCACTTGCTGTGTGAGCTCTATGATTTTTTTTTTTTTAGTATTCTTTAAGAAAGTGCCAAAATGCTTATTCCCCCGTAAAAGACCAGACACTCAAATTATTTCCTCAGAGTTACAGGCAACATCATATGTTGAACACGAACAGTGTGTAACAAGAAATTGCCTCGCCTGGAAATGCAACCAAAGCACCTCTTTAGATTATGGGGTTATATTTTTTATAAAAGAGATTAGAGTCCTTTTAAGTTTACCATACATTTGAATTATGCAGTAAACAGCAACCCACTGGCAAAGCTAGGAAACCTTCCACAAAGTTTAATTTAATTATATACTTTAGTATACGCAGAGAACTTCTGCCATTGACTCTGCCTCTACATGCAAGAACAGCAACAAATGCCAATTTTACACTTGGCAAATATGATGATGTACTTTCTGCTTTGCTGTATAGGAGCTTCCACCCATTGGCAGTAAGAGTCATGGTGTTTAATTTTCTTTAATGCAATCATTTTTTGCCTGCTATGTTTAAGGCAATTTGAATCCATATCCCATGCAAGTCGTTAAGAGTCCATTGCTGTAACCATTGCAAACACTGAATCCTCTGAAGAAAAAAATCATTTGTACTGAATTTTCTGCTTTCTCACCCTGGCTGTTTGTAACAGTATTCACTTTGATTTTATTTGATTTTTATGAACAGGTTATAATATGTTTCGTAGTATTTGCATAAAGACATATATTTCCTAATATTTTACTGAACATTGAATAGAAAAAAAAACTTTATTGAATGAACAAATTCTGCTCTATTGTCCTTCTGTTTTAAGATACAAGATGGTAGTTTAATCAGGTCTGTCTAGTCTAACACTTTGCCTTTAGCTCGAAGATCCACTCACATGACACTTCCCAGAATATGGCACATTCCTAATGCAACATCTGTGGCTGTACTTCTACTGCTTCCAGACATCTCTCAAGTATTTCTATTACATCAGTTGCGTCCAATGCACTGCTTCTCTAAGAAGGAAACACCATAGTATCTTGAAGACAGCTTCGAGGTCACATACCTTCTATGAGGACCCTGCAGCCAGTACAACCACAGGCCAAAGCACAAGTTTTGAGCTGTTTTGTCCCACAACCTCATGTAGTGCAGCAGAGAAGATAAAAGGTGCACTCTCACTAGACCAAATATGGGGAAAGATACAAACTCTGTTCCTCAATGTTAATAGAAATTAGAGAACATGTCTAAAATACGTTACTCTATACATATTATAGAATGGTTATAAAGGAGTTTTTGTGTTGATGTATAAGCATCTTCAGCAACAAATATTTATGAAAAAGTTTTGTGACATTTTTACAACAGATTAAGCTTTACAGTTTGGAGGTTTTTTTCATGGTATTCAAGGAAATATTGGATGAATTAATTGAATAACCGTGATTTCTTATGAATAGGGAAGAAAAGTCATATAGCTTTTCACCATTAAGATATATTTTCCTTGCATATACTTCCTGCACTCAAAATCATCATCTATTATTCAACAGTCCAATGCGGGGCTCTCTTCTTAACCTACCTTTCCCAACAGGACAGTGTTACACTCACCCTTCAAAGATTGTCACCTGTCAGAATCCAGCTGCTGCCAAACTGGTAGAAGACTTACTGGAGACTGGCAGATTACAATCTCCATCCAGGAAGAAATTTTGTATGAAAAGCAGATCCCCAGGGTGTGCTGCTCCACAAATATTAGGGATTCTATGGGTACAAAGGGAATTAGATCAATATGTGACCTGACATTTTATAAAGTGAGAAGATGACATTTCCCCTTGTATTAGAGACATATCTTTTCCTTAAAGGAAATATGTGCCCTATAATGTTCAATTACAGTGAAAGTTTTGGTTGTCAGAGGACCAAAAGGAAGCTTCAGTACAGAAGTGGCATTCTTGTATACCAAGGGAGTCAAGCCAGCATCTGTCAGAGAGGGAAACAGGGAAACGCTGCCATCAGGACAATCTACAGCATGTTTTTCACTGCTTTTTTGAAAGAGTCATTTCACATTGCCCTCCTTTAGTTTAAAATTTTGTTGGGAAAATAAATGTTCAAATCATTTGGCAGTGATATAAGCCTCATAGGGACAAAAGCAACTTCTGCAGTATCAACCTTGATCATGGCACATGACAAACATTAAGTTAAGCCACTTTAGTTTTCTTCATTCATGACTCAAAATCCTCAGTACCAAGTACACAAGCTACCAAAAATTCAAGCATTTAGGATGAGTGGTCAAAAAAATCCAAATAAAAAAAACCCAAACAACCCCAAAATGTTTTTGAGCTATCCAAGAGAAACACTACTGTTTTTCTTCCAGTCAAAACTGTCAGATATAAGGAAAGAACTGAAAGACCAACGTGCATGCTTTACTACTTAGACTTCATCAGAAATATGGATATAGAGGCACAGAAGTAGCTCCAGCAGACAGGATAGGCTAAATGAACCCTAGCCAGATGCTTGGAGGAAGCTATATCTGCAAACAGTTCACTAAACTATTCATCTAAGATCTCATATAAACTGGCTTTGTATACACCAGTTCAAATTCATTAGTACCTGAATTAAGGGATAAAAAAAAGCTGTTATGATGCTTTGACAGACATAGTTTAAATTAGTGATGTAATTTTTAATCAGTAGTCCTCAATTACAAATAAGATATTATAATCCCGATCTTTAAATTTAATGTTTTATTAATCCTTCTAAATAGGTTTTTTGATTAGTGAATCCAAACACAAGCAATTAAAAACACTGAGTATGCAAGGTTTTGTGAAAATATGTTGTAAATACTGACATGCACTGGAAGACACTTTAAATTCTTTTTTACTGCTGGGAAATAATAAAATTGTTGCATACCTTCTGGTATCTCATCTCTTAATCAATATGAATTCCCAGTAACAAGCAATGAATTCCAAACTAATTGAAACAATTAGCCTAACACTGTTGTCAAGAAAATACACTCTTATAAATCATGACATATTAAGTATTAATTTCTTAATCTAATTTGAAGTATGATTGCACATAGCCTCTCTGTGATACTCACTGTTGATAATACAAATGTTGGCTGTAAGCCTGCAAAGCGATCAGTGTGAGTTTATATTGGCATGCAGGGTCTGCACATCTATATTACATTGTAGAATTTAGAGTACAGGGAAAATGGAAATGAAGAAACACAGCAGAACTTGTTTATGGTTGGCTCTCTCAATCTGGGAATCTTTTCTGCAGAACTCAAGATCACCTAAGTAAAGTTTGGAAAACACAGTACAGATGCATGCAGAAATAACCTTGGAATAACTCATTAATAAACAACAATAGTATTTCTTGATTCAGTGACTGACTTGTATTCTTAATAATAATTCTTAACAACTTAATTCTTAAATTACATTTTGAAGCTGGATTTCTTAAACTAGAAGACTCCAATAGTTTATTATATTCATTATTATTTAGTTTGTGCGTTTATATTAAATTATTCCTATTAGATGAAAGATACATATGTAACAAAAGACAACTCCCTCTGAAAAGCACAGTCTCTAAAAAGTTAATATAAAATAATAAAGATAATTAAAAGGGGAGACATTCTCAATACTATTTTAGAGAAAGGAAGACTGAGAAATCAATTTCAGCAGGATGTCTCTCATTTAGACAGGTGTATATAACTTGTCATCTAAATTCCTTCACAGTAAAAGGAAAGATCTAGACACTTAACTCATATGTACAGTTCATATCACCCTGAGGTAAACATTAAAAGCAGCTCAGTAAAGTTGTACTAAGAAAGTTACTCTTGAGAGAAATCTAGTATTGTTAGCTCACATCTAGCTCTCTGCTGCCCATTACATCTACCAAGAAAACTTGAAGTAAGCTTTATTTTGTCTAATTTTTGCTAAAAATACATCTAGTCTTAGCCAGCCTTCCTTAGAATTAAATCTGACAAAGGAGGTCAAGGACAACAAGAAAGGCTTATTTAAGTACATTGGAGGCAAAAGGGAGACTAGAGGAAATGAGGCCCTGCTGCTGAAGTGGGAGGATACAGAGAAAGCAGTGTTACTGAATGTCTTCTTCACCTTGGTCTTTACTGCTGAGGCCAGCCCTCAGGAGTCCCAAACTTTTGAGAGGAAGTCAGGAGAATACAAAACTTTACCTTGGTTGAAGAGGATTGGGTTAGAAAACAACAAAGTAAACTGCACATCCACAAATCCATGGGCTCCAATGTTATGCACCCATGAGAGCTGAGGGAGCTGACAGAAGTCATTGCTAGGCTGCTCTTCATCATCTTTGAAAAGTCCTGGAGAACAGGAGAGGTGCCTGAGGACTCAAGGAAAGCCAATGTCACTCTAGTCTTCAAAAAGGGCAAGAAAGAGGACCCAGATAACTACAGACCAGTCAGCTTCACCTCCATCCCTGGAACGGTTATGAAACAGCTTGTTCTTGGCACAGTCTCAAAGCATGTTGAGGAAAAGAGGGTCTTCAGGAGTAGTCAGCATGGATTCACCAGGGGTAAGTCATGCCTGACCAATCTGATAACCTTCTACAATGGCATAACTGGATGGATAGATGAGGGAAGGGTAGTGGATGTGGTCTACCTTGACTTCAGCAAGGCTTTCAATGCCATCTCCCACGGTATCCTCACAGCCAAACTCAAGAATTGTGCATTGGATGATAGGGCAGTGAGGTGGATTGGGAACTGGCTGAAGGACAGAGCTCAGAGAGTTGTGGTAAGTGGGACTGAGTCTAGTTGGAAACCTGTGTCTAGTGGAGTCCCCCAGGGGTCAGTACTGGGTCCAGCTGTATTCAATATATTCATCAGTGACCTGGAGAAAGTGATAGAGTGTATCATTAGAAAGTTTGTTGACGATACAAAACTGGGAGTGGTGGCTGACACACCAGAAGGCTGTGCTGCCATTCAGCATGACCTGGACAGGCTGGAGAGCTGTAGCAGGGAGAAACAATGAAATTCAACAAGGGCATCTGGGGAGGAACAACCCCATGTATCAGTACAGGTTGGGGGCTGACCTGCTGGAGAGCAGCTCTGGGGAAAAGGACCTTGGGGTCCTGGTGGACAACAGGCTGACCATGAGACAACAATGTGCCCTTGCGGCCAAGTGGGCCAATGTCATCGTGGGGTGCATTAAGAAGAGTGTGGCCAGTAGGTCTAGGGACGTCATCCTCCCCATCTATTCTGCCCTGGTAAGGCCACATCTGGAGTACTGCATCCAATTCTGGGCTCCGCAGTTCATAAAGGATAAGGAGTGACTGGAAAGAGTCCATCACAGGGGCTCAAAAATTATTAGAGAAATGGAGTATCTCCCCAGTGAGGAAAGGCTGAGAGACATGGGTCTGTTTAGCCTGAAGGAGAGGAAACTGAGGGAGGATCTCATGAATGCTTATAAATATCTAAAGGGCTGGTGTCAGAACAGGTCCAATTTCTTTTTTCACAGTGTCCAATGACAGGACAAGGGGCAATAGGCACAAGCTGGAGCATAGGAGGTTCAAGTTAAACATAAAGAACAATTTATTTACTAGGAGAATAACAGAGCACTGGAACAGGCTGACCAGAGAGGTTGTGGAGTCTCCTTCTCTGGAGACATTCAAAACCCATCTGGATGTGTTCCTGTGTGATCACTGTAGGGGATCCTGCTCTAGCAGGGGGTTTGGACTGGATGATCTTCAGAAGTCCCTTCCAACCCCAACCACTCTGTGATGCTGTGACTTAGTTCATTTTCTTTGTTCTTTCTCTAGTTAATAGAGAAAGACAAGCACATCCAGAAGGTAATATTCTTGTATCTATCTTTGAACGGAATTACTTTCTGGAACTTGAACAATGTATTCATATTTTATGTCTTAAGTTATGGTAGAGAACCTCACACTCTCTGGCTTACTCAAGCCTGTGCAAAAAACTACAGCAAATTAAGGAATCAAGCAAAGTGTCAAATCCCAGATGACTATTTCAGCAAAAACAACATTTTTCTTTTCTGAGGTGTCTCTCTTGATTTACTGCCTGATAATACAGTAGCAAAATACATATAAAGGACCTACTTTGTATTAGGAAGATATCAAAAAACCCCTCAAAAATAAAGACCTTTGTGCACATACCGTGATCAGTTTCTGCACACATAAAACATACCGTGCACCAGAGCGATAATTTATATCATGTAATAACCATGAACAGAAATTGAATATAAAGAATGGCAAATATCATTCCCCAAGGCCTTTTTCATAAGCTGGCCTACATCTCAAAAAAGATGTATCAAGACCTATATCCTGTCCCTTCCGTGACTCTCAGCTTACATTTTACTTTATTTAACAGTTTCATTTGATACTTTAGTAACAACTTATCTAGAAACATGATAGAAGTAGAGGAGACATTTTTTAAGAAAATGTAGAAGTTATCATTTTATGCAAACAAAAAAAGTCAATCTCCCATGACACGACACATCACATGTCACTATGTTTCTGGACCACAGTTTCATAATCACTGCATAAACTATTAGCAGAAAAAAGGGTATAAGAATATATCAAAGTAGTGTTTCTTTGGTTTCAAGGCTCTTTCCAGATCTCTACAAACTGTTGGATACTTGTGTTGTACCAGTCAAAAGATCCTTGATCCAATTGTACCTAATGTTATAAGATGAATGCTGACTTAGTCAATGATCCTATATTACCACAGTTACCATTGAACTCTTTTGCCATTGAGTCAATAGCAGTTTAATCTGCCTCTAAAGATCACAGTGTTTGAAAGAGTTTACTTTTGTTCATGGATGATTTGAGATCTATGCAAGGTTTTCATGCCAGTAATGGTGAGGTTTAGGACGTAAGAAAACATCCATGAATGTAATTTCATGACAGAGTAATGTTTAAAACAAAATGTTTAAATGTTTAAAACAAATGTTTAAAATATGAAGCAGAGTACACATGAAAAAAGAATTGGCAAAAGTTTTAGAGTCTTAAATGCATAATGTGGAAACTAAACAAAAGGGGACAACTTTCTGTGTTGATCTAACATGCTAATGGCAGAGATTTTCAAAGCATCTCTAGGAGCTGAAGCATAATTCCACTGTGAGTCAAGGTGGACTGTGATCCTAAGCCATGTACCCATGATAAAAATTGTAGACCACGTATCACAGAATAAAGGAATCACAAAATGGTTGAGGTTCGAAGCAATGTCTGGAGATGATCTGGTCCAGCCCCTCTGCTCAGGTAGGACCACCTGAAGCCGGTTGCCCAGGACTGGTTTTTTTGATGTCTCTAAGGAGGGAGACACCACAATCTCCCTGGGCAACCTGTTTCCAGTGCTCCATCACTCTCACAGTAAAAAAGTGTTCCTAATGTTCAGGTGGCACCTCCTATGTTTCATTTTGAACCTATTATCACTTGTCCTGTCACTGGGCACCACTGGCTCCATCCTCTTTGCACTCTGCCTTCAGGTATTTATACACATTAATAAGATCCTCCCCGAGCCTTCTCTTCTCCAAGCTGCACAGTCCCAGTGCTCTCAGCCTTTCCTCATATGTGAGGTGCTCCAATCCCTTTATTATCCTTGCATTCATTTGCTGAAGTCTCCAGTATGCCAGCATGTCCATGTTCCTCTTGCACTGTGGAGCCCAGAACTGGGCACAGTACTCCAAATGTCGTCTCATCAGTGATGAATAAAAGGAAAGTATCACCACCCTCAACCTCCTGGCAATACTTTGTCAAATGTGCCCGAGGATACTATTCACCTTGTTTGATACTGGGACACATCCCTGGCACATGTTCAACTTGGTTTCCACCAGGGCGCTCAGGTTCTTTTCTGCCATGCTGGCTTCCAGCTGGCTAGACCCCAGCATACATTGCTGTATGGGACTGTTCTTCCCCAGGTACAGGACTTCGTATTCCTTGCTTGATGAGCTTGATGAGGTTCCTGGTGGCCCATTACTCCAGCCTGTAACCATTATAGGGAATTTATTACTGTGATAACCATTTTGATTCTTGTGACTGAGACTGATCTCTTCTATTTCTGGATCTCTTCTGTGACAGAAGACACAAATATGTGGTTTTCTTCTGTTCAGGGACAAGCACATTTTCATTTCAATTAGAATAATAGAATCATAGAATGGTTTGGGTTGGAAAGGACTTTAAAGATCATCTAGATCCAACCCCCTGCATGACCAGGGACACCTCCCATTAGACCAGGTTGCTCACAGCCCCATCCAACTTAGCCTTGAACACTTCCAAGGAGGGGGCCTCCACAACTTCTCTAGTCAACCTGTTCCAGTGGCTCACTGCCCTCACACTAAAGAATTTCCTCCTAATGTCTAACCTAAATCTCCCTTCTTCCAGTCTTGATCCATTACCTCTTGTCCTCTCACTACAAACCCTTGTAAAAAGTCCCTCCCCAGCTTTCCTGTTGGTCTCCTTCAGGTACTGGAAGGCTGCTACAAGGCCACCCTAGAGCCTTCTCTTCTCCAGTCTGAACAACTCCAACTCTTCCAGCCTGTCTTTGTAGGAGAGGTGCTACAGCCCTCGAATCATCTTTGTGGCCCTCCTCTGGACTTTCTCCAGGAGCTCCATGTCCTTCTCCATTACTCCATTACTCAGCTTCATTACTTTCAATGGGAAATAATTCAAACTGTGAGAGATGAGTCCACTCTTCCTTTTGCAACTTTCATACTATAACAAAGCCTTCTCAGTTTTTAGGACATGGCAAGCAGGTGCTCTCCCCCCACTCCAAGAAAATGATGGAAAGGACAATTATATTTTCTTAACAAACCAATGTTAATACATAAGGTAAAATTATGCCTGAGTGCACAGAATTTATTATTTCCAATAAAGATCTAGTAATAAAAAAGATGAAAGACTTATTAGTTGTTCTCAGTGGGAAAGTGATTTGTATTTTTTTATTATACGGTACAGATTGCTCTTCAGTAGCATGTAGAGCAAGCTACTTGAACAGAACATAAGTGTCACGTGAATCAAAATCTAAATAGTCCATTGGGGGTGTATATAATAATTTTCTAGGGTTTATTTAATAGAGCACATAGCCAAATCAAAATAAGACTACATTAATTTGATTCACTTGAACTGGACTGGGGTTTCAAGAGAGAGCCAAGGGAGAAGAATAAGCTATTGAAGCTGTTCAAGTCAACAAGGATACCTCTTGATAGTTGAGGTTTTAAATTGCTTTCTTCATCCTCACCTCATTGGTGCTTAAGCTACTGAGAGAAATGGCTTCAGCAGGTACTCTGGTCTGATTAATTTCCCTGGTACTTATAAATTTGATTCTATTATAAATTGCACCGCAAAAGTACTGACTTCAGTTAAGACAAATATCTGTGCATAAACAGGCATAAATTCACCAGCATTGACTAGCACTGGAATGTTTTATTAAACTGTAGTAATAATCTCTAGGTTCCTAAAGTGGCATGAAAATAGTTTGAATGTTAGCAGATAGGAAGAGTTAAATTCTTCTACAGCAATACAGTCTGTCTTTTGTTCAGGCCAAGACATGGGCATGTGAAAAGAAACTGATGGCCTGATCCTTGCATTGTAGTGTAGACAAATTAGTGAATTCAAATCAATCATTAATCAGCTTCTGCATCTCCTGATTTGCACTAAGCATTCTGAACTCAACTCAACTAATTTAGGTATCAGTACTAAAGCATGAAGCTAATTTTGCTTGATGGACTGAGAACCCTTTAATTATGAGAGGAATTTCAAGAAATTGAACTCTAATAAGGAGAAAACACTTTCTTTTTAGGTATCATTTTCACCTCCTTCTCAAATATAAGAAAAAAGCTAAACTCAAACTATTGAGTCATAATGAGATTTACCTCAAATCAAAGGCAGATTACATCAGGAAGAATTTATCCCCAAAACACTTCAAAATATAAAATTATTGAAATGCAAAACAATGTGAGGTTAGTGGAAATAATGTCATGATACATTTCAGGAGTAATGAGCTCCATATAATTTGTCATCTCTGAGACATACACCATCTTTTCATTTATTTATTTAATTTATCGACAGCTGGCAAAACTAAGGAGATCTTAGAATTTTATTTCTTGGAATCATGTTTTGGCCCTCCAAGCTCTGCAGCTGCTAATTTCAATATTTTACTGCAAACCTCCCCACATTCCAAGGCTGTTTCTTTTTCTTGTCCCATCACATAAACATTTCCCTAGGATTTCACAGTGTGTCTTTCATTGCTGGACTTTCCACAGAAAAGAAAATGTACCATGAAGAACATCTGGAAAGTTTCTCATCACAAGAAAGCTCTATTAGAAGAGAATATTTTATATTATTTTTGAGAATCCCTTAAAAAATAAAAGCAAATCTACACGGATAAAGAAGGGTTGTTTTTTTTTTTCTAAATACCATCACACTGCATTTATGTTCAATGTCAAAATGTTGGCTTTTGAGACCAAAAACCAGAAATGTTAGACATTTATATTTTCTTCAGTGTTTTAACAACTAGTGTCTTGTCTTTTCTGTTTCTGCTCTTTGTGACTGAGAAATCTCCAGAAATTCGTACAATACCACATTGACATCTTTTGAAAAAATCTTTCTCAGTCTCTCTTTTTCCATGATCTTCAGAGAAGCTGTTAACTTGTGTAGATTGATCTTATATCTTCTCTTTTCTGTCCATAGTTATCTGTTATCTTGTTTCTTATATAGACTGTTCAGCATATGAGCCATCTTTTTGTTTTCATATTTCAATTAAACAGATATTTAAGATGTTTTCACTGTAATGCAAGCAGCAGAAACACATCAGTAAAATGTTCTGAAAAGATCTTTTCGAATAATAATTTTTTAAATTTCCTATTTTTAGAGGA
The DNA here is from genome assembly GCA_020745705.1 of Hemiprocne comata. NCBI lineage: Eukaryota > Metazoa > Chordata > Aves > Apodiformes > Apodidae > Hemiprocne > Hemiprocne comata. The sequence goes on from CM036588.1 coordinate 91,120,956, forward strand.
AAAAATCTTATAGTCTATGCTGCCAATGGACCACTGTATTTCACAATGAGAAAAATACTCTGGATTTCTAGTATATCTCTGACATTTGTAATACTGGAAAAATGTTAGATGTCTAACTGTTAGCATTAATAAGGAATAATTTGTAATAAGAAAAACTATTTGGGGATGCAAATAAGAGGTTTGGAGCTAAAGAATTCCTTTGGGGGAGCTATTGTTGAGAGGATTCCTTCAAGATTCTAAATTGAGACTGGCAGACAACTGTTTCCCCGAATGACCTAAAGGAATCTCGAAGTACGAAATAATAAAATGTATGTCAGATTTTTCTTTAAATAATAATCTGAACAGATTTGGAGCTGGAGATACAAAGGAGATTGAGTTGCTTCTACTTTTAAATATTTACAGCCATCAATAAGTAATACCAAAATTACTTGCACTTCAAAAGTGCTGCTCAATTTGTTCCTAAAATAAGAAAAAGCATTTCTAAGTGTTACAAGAGCCATCATTTGTAGGTTAAGTCTAATAGCAGGCTACGGGATGCTTGACATATACTTAAGACTGGGGAAAAGCTAGAATGCAATACCACAGGATTTTATGTATGTGTATGCTCAGTTAGGGGAGAAAACAACTTCTCAGTCATCCAGTCAATGTTTGTTCTATTAATTTCCACAAAGAGTTATTGTCAAGATTTAGAAAAGATAACAGGAATAACCAAGGAAAAAGAAGGGACAGTATATGTTCCTGGTCAGATCAGCTCAGTTTAAGTGAGCCATAAATTAATTCTGTCCCATGAGGAAGTGTCTCAAGCCAGCAAATATATCACTTTAAGTTGGACTGTTACACTGGATGCATCTAAATGCAAACAAAAATTTCTGGTTTAAAGTGTAATCTTTCAAACAATGGAATAATTCAGAAATGCCAATGTATATAATAAATGACGATCTGAATTGAGTTTTAGTAAGCAAAGGGGTGACTATAAGTTTAAAACTACTGACCACACCATATTTAAAGTTTGCAATTCCAGCAATATTTCCATAGATGTCAGATAAAATACAAGAATTCACGTTCTCTCATTTAGTTTATTGAAATATTCACATTATGTTCGTTCTCGCAAGTTTCATAACTACAACAGTTCACTACTTATAAAACATGAAACTCTTCATGTTTCTCTATCTTGGCCTCTTTTGTAAGGTTGTGTGATATATGACTGCTTCATACCTTAAAGTATACGAATAGTGAGACTGCCGGAAGCTGCACAAATGTGAAACTTTATAAGATACAGCAAAACACTTTTATTAAGCAAGAAACTAAGGTTGTGAGAAGGACCTCGAATACCCTTTTAGAAGTCTAACTTAAATCTTCAGGAGGACTGAAACCTTTCTGGTTAGTTATGCCTTGACTAATTGTTACTGCACAGGCAGTGGTTACTCTAGCAAAGATTGTCTAAGATCCAATACTTCCTTGAACAGTCATATGTTGGAAAAAAAAAGAAACAAACTTGAAAACCTGGCACAATCCAGAAAAAGTTTTTGCCTGACATTAAGGTACTTGATTAAAAGAGTAACTAAAATTATCTTCAAAAGTCTCAGGTCTAAGCTAACTCTGTCTATTGAACATGTAATTGCCTCTTGTCCTTTTCTTGCTCTTGTGAAATCTAAATCTGAAGTTACTTTTCTCTCATTTCTGAATAAAGTTGCATGTTTTCCTAATGAAAGTCAGATCTTTCAGTTTGTTGTTGCTTTAAGTTCTTACAAAGTCAATGTGAATCTGGTTTTCTGCACAGTAATGACCAAGACAACATGATATGGACTTATCTGCCAAATCAGTCCATTTGCATGATTAATCTTTTGACCTCTGTTAAGACATGCACCATTATCTTTCTGATTTTTAACATCTTAATGTATAGGAGAGAACTCTAAAGGGGCTTATTTAAAGCATAAGAAAAATACAAATTTTCAATTAAAAATTTAGGTTCAGAAAGCCTTAGAAATATATTAATATTATTTCCTACATTTAAAAATAATTTTTCTTGTCAAAAAGCTGGAGGTATTTGTTAGAACTATTTGACCTGCAATTTGTTTTTCTTCAGATCTAATTCATGTCCAAAAACTTCTGGCTTGCTCCCAAGAAAAAGTATTTTGCCCACTGTGAGCTTTAATTAGTTGTGACTTGCATAGCATTTTGAAGATGAGAAGTATTCTGTTCAGTCTAAGTTACCTTTCATTTACTCCCTGGTTAAACTAAACTGAAATATTATTATTGCCTTCCTTCCTGCCTGCCTGCCTGCCTGCCTGCCTGCCTTCCTTCCAAGGCAAAATATTTCTGTGGTTTTGCATAGTGGAAAGATATTATTTCAGAGGTGTATGTCCCTTTACTTACCCTTCTCATTCTTCAACACCAGAAACACCATACTTTTCAATGAATGCCAAGAAAGCCAGTATGATATGATTTGTTTTTATTGATAATACTGAACCCATCTTAAATCACAGTCCTGTACTACTACTAGACATTGCATATACACATTCAGTCCCAATCTGAAAAGCTTGCAATCAAAACAGACAAAACAAATTGAGATGTAGGAGGAGAACTGAGGCAAATAGGTCAGTCAAACAAGAACACTTGCCCAGTTCAAACAGCAAGATTTGTTGAATAACTGAGATTCAGCCTAGATTTCTCAAGGTTCAGATCTTGTTTAAACAGCAGTGCCTTAGGCTAGTACATATCAACAGGTCGAGAAAAGAAGAACCTGAAGTTTTATTGTTAATCTAAGGTAACTACTTCGACGAACAAACAAAAAGTAAGGATGGGCTGAACACAGCAAATCTAATTTTGGGATGCCACAGTAAGAATATGAACATGTGAACCCCAGAAGTTCAACTGCTTTGTGGAGATCTCAACTAGAGTCAAAAGCCATGTTAAGCTACTTCAGGAAACCTGTTGATCAGTTGTTGTGGAGTAAGAAAAGATTAAAAGGTCAGAAAACATTGCAAACATAACCCACAAGAAAATAATGATGGATGTAGGCTTCTTTAACCTAGGGAAAGAACAGTGAGGTTGCAGTGAATTAACTCTGGCCAGCTGCTAGATGCCCACCAACCCATTCTCTCACTCCGCTTCATCAGTCGGATGGGTTAGAAAACAAGCTGGAAAAGTTTGTGGGTCGAGCTGAGGGAGATCACTTACCTATTACCCTCATGGACAAAAGAGGTTCAGCTTGGGGAAGAATAATTTAATTTATTGCCAATTAAAAATAGAGCGGGATAGTGGGAAACAAATAAAAACTAAAGACACATACCATAAACTCCACTTCACTCTTTCACTCCTGTCACCTCTATCTCCTCGCTCTCCCCAACAGTTCAGGGGGCACAAGGAATGGGAGTTGCAGTCAGTTTATAACTCTTTATGTCTGCCACTCCTTCCTCTCACTTTTTCCCTGCTCCAGAGTGGGGGTTGCTCTGGCATGGACTCTTTTCATTTGTTGCAGCTCTTCAGGGCATATCCAGGTACTGCAGCGTGGGGACTTCCACAAGCTGCAAAGCAGATATCTGCCCGGACATGACTGCCCATGGGCTGCAGGGAAACGACCTAGTCATCTAGTCAAATAGGCTGGACTTGATGATCTCAGAGGTCTTTTCCAGCCTCAATAATTCTGTGATTCTCAATAATTCTGTGATCTCTACAAGCCACAGAGAATTGCCACCCTGGTGCCTGAAACAGCTCCTCCCCCTCCTTCTTCACTGATGTTGGTGTCTACAGGGCTGCTTCACTCATGTTTTTTCTCATTCTCTCTTTCATAACTGCTACACAGAGGTTTTCACCCTTTCTTAAATGTTATATGACAATAACAGTAGCTATGCTATATGTATGTTATTTCTTGCTGAAATGCCCTGAAAGTTTAGACTGGTCAGAAATATGACCATTGCTCCCTTACACTTCTTCAAGCTGAAATTGTTAAGGAATTTAACATTTCAAACCTAAGAAGATAATGAAAGTGTCTTGGATTGAGGAGGACATCTGGGCCTTTATTTGCATTCTTAAAATGAAACAAGTGCCTAAAATGTTTCTGTACATGTCCAAAGTAAATAGTGTCTAAAACTTCAACCATTTCCTTGGGTAAGACAAACAATTGTCATGAACAATTTAAGAACAGAGGTAATTGGACACAAGACAAGCTTGTACTATGGTTATGTGCATTGTGCTACAGGCTAAACACAGAAAGGTAGCTTAAGCTAAAGCTTTACTTAAACCTGTAGGGACATATAAGAAAAACAATTTTAAAAAAAAAAAAGAAAAAAAATATTTTCCCAACATTTCATAAAATGATTTTTCTAAAAGGCAGCTGCTGTATAAGAAGGTACACAGCTTTCCTTCCTACCCTTCCCAAGTAAAGGAATTATCGAAGAAGAGCAGGTCTAATCTCTTTTACTGCAGTATTTAATAATAAATGGCACTAGTATCCAACCTTTTAGTGCTACTTACCATTTTCTTAACTCTTCTGTAAAGTAACTGGTCCATGAAGTTTTGTTCAAAGATACACAAAGGTTGGTAGCTCAATTTCAGGCAGACCAAGCTACCTGGAATACATTATTGGTATTAGCTAAACATAAAAGGGTGTAGAAAATGCCTAGCTGGCACTTGGCTGTTTTACTGAAAAAGTAACATAAATAAGACAAATATTTGATTAAACAGCAAAACCCAGGATGATTATTTTTTACAATTTAATGGTTATTAAAGAGGCAAACTCAGTCCTGCAGCAACACACTCTCAAAGATCCTTCTTCCCTCTCTCTTAGTACATCCTTTCAAAGTGTGGTCTTGCTGTTGGCACACAGGCAGCAAATGCCAAACACTGGAGCCTTAAACTCAGTCAAATTGAAGTTCCACTTTTACATTCCACACTCCCCAAAAGAAATTGGAAGCTAAGATACACCCACTGTCACAACTTAAAGCTTTACTTATTATGCTTCCAGGAACACTGTTGAAAGTCTTAAATCATGTTAAAGTTGGTCTCTAAATAGGATTTTCAAACTTCAGAAGAAATGCATAAGCAGTGTAATGCTCTTTCTTCTTATCTTGCATCACCAGTGCTTACACTAATTTCAACAAAATAATCTCTAAAAGGCACAGATTTCATAAATTAGCAACACAGTGCCCGTTAGAATCCATCCTTAAGATCATCTATAAGCTTTGAATTGAGAAGAGGGGAAAAAAGGCATATAAAGCAACGAAGTAAAAGTTAAATCTTTGCCTGAAGCACATAGAATGATGTGAGTATTGATACCAGATTCTACTTTTAATAAAAAAAATATTAAAGGAAGTTCTTCATGTATGGATCAGCTAGGCTACAAATGAATAATAATTTAATGGACTTTTACTGCACAACTTGTTCTTGTTGCCGTACTCTTGATCAGTGTTTCTCAGGATTTATTTTACTTTCTTGGGGGTCTTTTTCTTTGGAGTTCGGGATTGGGGGGTTTCTTTGCTTTTCTTTCTCCTCCCTTGTAAATTACTGCTGTCATGTCATGGAAACACAATTGTTTATTGTGAAAAGTCACTAATGAACAAATGACCCTGCCACCTGGACCACTTACAGTCTTGTGTTAAACCCCAGCTACATAAAAAAAATATCTTCCCAGGCTAATGATCCACTGGCAGTGTTTGATTGTACTCTGGAGGCAGGTGACAGCTAGGCAACTTGGTTCTTACCATTTTTCACTCCCTATTACAAAAAACAAATAAATCTTCTCCAAATTAATTAATTTCTTTTTCTCACTCCTCTACTATGTGACACTTCAGTATTGAACAATCTGTATGTCGTGTCCTTCTGGGATATTGAAATAAAAATTTTTATAATCTACATAACAACAGATTTCTAGAGCCTCAATTTAGCTTTAAAATAGTGGCAGCATTCATTGTGCTCTATAGATTATTGAAGATGTCAGGTCCAACACATGACTTCTTTAATACGTATCACAGTTGTCTTGTGTTACTCTGACTAAGTAATTTTGAAAACATTTCCACTAACCAGAAATATAACCAATACCTACAATGTCAGCTCTCTTGTACTGTGAGCATAAATGTAGCAAGCTGGCCTCAGGGGGAATGAAAAGAGATTTTAGGGATCCGGCTAGTATAGAGTATGAATGTCCTGAGGAAATTTTGCAAGACTTCTTAAAAAAAATGTCTTTACAGCTTGGCCAAAGCTGCATTAACTAGCCAGCTTCCTCTGGATGAAAAATAACCCCAGACACATACCTAATAACCACAGCAGGAAGAAAAGTAAAGGATTCAAGAATTTGGCTGGATTCGTGGGGTGCTAACACAGAACATGAGATTTTGGTTTTTATATTTGAAAATCTCACTTAATTTGAAGTGCACAGTGTCTTTTACTCCCTAATACATACCATAGTGTGCATCAAAGTGGTATAAGAGCACAGCCATCTTAAGAAGAAAGCTGAAGGAATGAGTAAGCAGCATCCCAAAGGACAGGAGTAGCAACAGGAGTGGTCAAACATGGAATATTTGGACATTCAAGACAGGTTGTCTTGAAAGACTTTTCTTCTGATTGTCTGTTTTCTCCAGCTCTTTCTCTACTGATCTTTAACCTTAGTTTCAATTTGTGCCTAACCCTGTGACCTTCTGGTCATGGCCCTTTCTCACATCTTTTCTGTTCCCTTGTCATTGTTTACATCTTCCTAATTCCCTGCCTCCAAATAACTACTTATTTAACATAGCTTTCTTAACATCAAGAAGTATCGCATTTTATTACCTTAAAGCCTTTTTTCACCTTGCATCTGTCATCTTTATTTCTATGGCTTGGTACCACCTATGTCTGCTTTGTTGTTTTTTCATATGACCAGCTGAGTTGATGATAGAACACATGGAAAGGTTTCTCTACAGGAAACCACTGGGTAAGTTAGGACTCTTCAGTCTGGATAACAGAAAGTTTTAAGTAGGCTATAAAAGAGGGTTTCAAAACTGTGATTTATGTTGGTGGGTAAAGGCTGACCAATTATAGACTATTCCAAAACACAGTGCTACCAAGTGAGGCCTCTAGGAGCAAGCCTGATCAAAAGGCAGCAGTCCTTTCTACAAGTGGTAGTAGATTTTGAGAAACCTACCAATTATAATGTGGGAGGAAAAATATTTAAAGTATTCCTTCTGTTCATAGTCACTGTTAGATACAGAATATAGACCTGGTCACAACAAAAACAGTTCTCCTTGTGTGTAGACCGTGATAACCACAACAGGATCATTCTCAGAGATTAACAACCTAAGAACTTCCCAACCAAAAGATATTTAACTGCATGCAAGAAAACATTATTTCCTCATGTCTTTTGCAATTATTTTCATGTCTAAGTCTTTTTCCCATATCACTCTCACAGTCAGAATATTAGAACTTGTTGCAATATTTCAATTTGCAGTTATTTGGACTGAATAGGACATTTAGCATTCAATTACAATTTATGACCTTCTGTGATCAGTTGTGTCTTATGTATATATTTTAATTCAGCTCTTTGAAGTGATAATACTTTAAAACACAATAGAAATATTTTTAATTTCCCTTTTGGATGCACATCTGCCTTTTAATTATGCTACTGTATTATAATGGTTCTTATTCAATATAAAGTAATTTAAACTTGTTAAAGGAAAATATGCAGCTAGCAGGATATTGTGTTACTAGAAACAGACAAGTTGGTCATGTTTTTACCCTTACACCTGCCACAGGAAGCTATGTTAGGTCTAAGGTTATAGTAACCAAAGCATGGGGAGGATGTACTCCATTTGCCTTCTGTGACTGTTTACCATCTCTGCCTAAAACACAGGTTTAGAGGTAGCTGAAAAAATGAGAAAGTACTAACTGGACCCTCACTGCACTTAGTTCCAAAAAACAATTACTACCTAAATCATAATCCTGTTTCAGTAATTTATACTTTTGAAATTAGGCTGAGTCCTACCTTTAGTCTATACATGCCATTAACCGATACTTCAGTTTCAAATACCGAAGCTTTCTGCCTTGATTTATATTATACAGGAGGCTAAAATAAACTCACTGATTGATTGGTACGAAAGCTTCAAGTGTTGAAGTGGAAGCCCACAGACTCTTTAAATAGATTTTGGCCTGGTTACCATAGCAAGAAACACTTGTGTGTTCAAACGAGAACTTGGAATGTCTACCGGAGCCTTTGAAACAACTCAAAAGCCTGTGACTTTCTCTGAAGGGGAGGGATGGATAAAAGGCAATAAATAAAAGTTCTGAAATTGTGACATCCTGTTGAAGGGAAGAAAGCAGAATATGGGATTATTTAAGGAAAGACTATACATTGCACTGAAATGTCAGCAAAGTAGAATTAATGATGTTGAAACCACTTTACTTTGGACATACTCTTATTTCTCATCATCACAAAGAAATCCCAAAATGACACAGTTTTTTTAGCTATCTATGTTTACTATGATACACAAATATATGTATATGTGCTCAGACACCTGTATTTATGTTTATACAAAAAGCCAGATTACACAACCTTTACTTCTGCAAGGAAGTACCTATTCATTTTACTTGAACAGGTGAGGTTATTGTACATCAGTACTTTTCAGATAATGGGAGCACTATGTCCTTTTGAACTTTGTATAAATTTCTCCCTCATTCCTAATTCCTTTCAGAAAGGCAAAACAATAAACAGTCTACGATTAGTAGTAGCAGCCTAAAAAGCTCACTCTCCCTCCTCAAGGAGCTAAATTGTGTAGGGATTTAAAAGTAGTTTGGTCTGCTAACTAGACATCTGCAGTCACTTCTCATTACCCTTCCCTGAGGAACTCTGTTCCTCACAGTAATAAATCATCATAATTTGTTTGCAATATTTTTTAAAATTTTAACTATATCTCCAATTCAATTTTATAATTAAGCATTTAAAACGTAAAATCCTATGCTCTCCTCTTTTCACCTTTCCACTCTCTTTTAATCCTTCCTGTGACCCCTGGCTGTCACAGCTCAGGGTAAGAAAGCTGCCTTCCATCAAGAGAAGGCACTCCACTGGCAGCAATGGCTGCAGAAGCTGTCCTTCACTTTGTAGGAGCTCAAGCTTAAGCTACCTCAGTTCACGTTACTTTATAAGTCTCAGTGCATTACACCTTTTCCATTTGCTGACGTATTACAGAACAGATTTAAACCTCTCAAACCTGAAAGCAACAAATGCGTTAGCCCAAATAAAGGGTGCTTAATGGCACTAGTAAGTAACCCAGGCTTATAGGTGCTCTGCAGATTCTGAGAAAAGGTTACATGGTACAATAGACTTGTGTAACAATGTAATTAATATTATTTGCCACAATAGGGTTTATAGTTTAGATATATAGACAACAGTACTACTGACAGACAAACATTACAACGATGCATTGCATAACTGTATCATAGAATCATAGAATGGTTTGGGTTGGAAAGGACCTTAAAGATCATCTCATTCCAGTCCCCTTATAAGAATAACAATTTAAACTCTTCTTGTGTTAAGATTAAAACCACTGAAATGTAAAATGTCTGGTATAATGTAAAAAAATATGCACTTTTTCTTAATTCCAAAGAGGAATATCCCATTGGGTTGTTTTAGAACTGGTGACAGCCTTTTATGTGAGGTACATGCCATTTAACTCTATGCATGTGTGTCCATTGTTCAGGCCACATAAATGCTTTTTAATTAAAAACAAAAAGCAAAGCCACACTACAGATTTATGAATAGTCTATTATTATTAGTGACTTGAAACTTAAATAAAACTGTCTTGACTTACACCAGCAAGGAATCTAACCCTAAAACATAAAACTAACCCAAACTTTTCCAGAAATAAATTCTTCTATTGTGCCAGGTGAGCAGTTATCTTGAATTTTTAAAAAATACTTTTAGGGAGAAAAGACAGAGATGTGCTGTATCAACTAAAACTGTATCGCTATTTCAATGACAGAGGAAGAAATATTCTGAGAGGGCATTTTTTTTATTGAGTGATTAGTAAAGTAAAACCTAGCCCCCTATAACTGTGACTATACATGAAATGACAGGGAACATGGAGAGCTTCCCACAAGATGCAACACTGAAACAGATGGCACGCAAAAAATGAAATTTCCAAGTAGTTTTAAAGTATCAAGTAGACAAAACAGTAATCTAATATGGAAATGAAAAAGTCTGCTATTTGTTTATTTAATGGAGCAAACCTAATTTTAAAAAAGTATTCCTTCATGGCCATTTTATTAGACCAAGCCTAAGATAATGGAAAAGTGCAAAAAGGATGTAAAACACTTCTTACTCAAAATAAAACAAAACAAAACAAACCCAAAAAAACCCCACCAACATAGAAAAGCCAAAACAATCCTTCCCAAAAAAACCAAACCAAACCAAACCAAAGCAAAAAACCCCCAACAACCAAACTAAAACAAAAAAAAGCACCCAAAACCCGAACAACTCCCTCCACCCCCAAACCAAGCAAACTAAAAGCTGTATTTCTACTATTTTATTTATTTCCTTCTTTCAGTCATCTCAGCCGTAGCTGTAGTCAGAGTGATTTCTGATCACGTGTCCATGCTGGCTGCGTTTTTCTCCAACAAATTTTTCTTGTTCCCTCTTCTACACTACGGACAAAGCTATTCAACTGTTGATTACTCCTGAATTTCATCTGCCATTATTTGGCCCACTGAGGCCTTTATGGTCTACACCCCCTCAGAAGGAGAATGACATTATCATACTGCCTATATGCATGTGGTTGTGATGGATTTTAATATGGAGTTTGGACTTCAACAGGTGTTTTCACAGATGCAGACTGGGAACTGAATCTCTCACATTAGTCAGATGAGTCTGTTACCACAAAAAAAAAAAAAAAAAAAAAAAAAAAAGTAGCAATATACAGGACATATAAGTTTACAACTTGCCTGCACAGTGATGAAAAACGAAGATATTGAACATTCTAACAGTGTTAAAGTGATATAATATTGTTTAATACTGTGGTGAGTTGACCTTGGCTGGCTGTCAGTTGCCCACCAAGCCTCTCTGTCACTTTCCCCTTCATCAACAAGACGGGGGAAATTAAGACAAAAAGTTCCTGGGTCAAGATAAGGATGGGGAAATTATTTAGCTATTACCATAATGGGCAAAACAGGCTACATTTGAGGAAATTAATTTAATTTATTCCCAATGAATAACAGGGTAGGATAGTAAGAAATAACAACAAATTTGAAAAGCACCTTAACCCACCCTTCCCTTCTTCCCAGGCTCAAATTCACTGACAGCTGTTCAAACTCCTTCTCCCAAGCAGCACAGGGGGATGAGAAATGGGAATTGTGGTCAATTCATCACACTTTGTCTCTGCCACTCCTTCCACCTCACACTCTTTCCCTGCTTCAATGTGAGAGCAGACTGGAGACAGTCTTTCATGAACTTCTCCAATGTGGGATTTCTTGTGGGCTGCAATTCTTCACAGACTGCTCCAGCATGGGTCATTTCCACAGGGTGCAGAACAGTGTGCTCAAGTGTGGGCTCCCCTTGGGGCCACAGATCCTGCCAGAAAACCTGATGCTGCATGGGCTTCTCTCCACAGAGCTGCAGTTCCTGCCAGGAGCCTGCTCTTATGTGGTTTCTCCATTGGCTGCACCTTCCTTCAGGCACATCCATCTTTTCTGACGTGGCATTCTCCGTGGGCTGCAGATGGATATCTGCTCCTCTGTAGACCTCCATGGGCTGCAGGGTGACAACCTTCCTAACCATCAGCTTCACCAAGGGCAATGTCTGCTCCAGTGCCTGGAGCTCCTCCTCCCCCTCCTTCTTCATGGATCTTTGTGTATGTAAAGTGGTTTCTCTCACATATTCTCACTGCTCTCTCTGGCTGCTACTGTGCAGTGGCTTTTCCCCTTTCTTAAATATGCTCTCAGAGAGGCACTGCCACCATTGCTGACTGGCTCTCAGCTTTAGCCAGACCCACCCAGCGGCAGATCTGTCTTGGAGCTGGCTGACACTGGCTGTGCCCCACATGGGAAAAGCTTCTGGTATCTTCTCACAGAAGCCAACTTTGTAACCCACCTCCCCCTACCAAAACTGCCACATAAAGCCAATACAAATATATTACAGTAAATGTATCATGTTGCTGATGTAATTGACTTCATTAATATGAGATATCATAATCTACACCTAAATAACACTAAGATTTGTAAAAACTGGCAAAAGATAAGACATTCTTAGATATACCTGCTTTTTTTCTATAAGAATTGTCAAGATTTTCTAAAGAGTAGTATTTGCATATGAGCTCAGTTTAACCCCATTGCAATGCCACACATGAAGCAAGCAGAGAGAATGAAGTCAACATTTTAAATTTCATACCGTCATTTGGAATTCATATAAATAATTTGTCTGCATCACAGAGGTACAGAATTGCACTGAATCATAGTGCATTGAAGGCAGTGGAAAGGTACCTACTGAGTTCAATGACATTTGCATGAGAAATGGAGTAAACTCGTCAGCTGTACCTTTGCAAAGATATTAGACTGAAAAAAAATAAAAATCATATAAGTTGAAATTTCTTCAATTTTTTTGCCCAGCTCATTCTTTTATTAGTAATAGTGATTAAAAATATTTGAAGTAATGCATTTTAATATTCACTAATTATTTGAAAACAGATGCTTCAAATAGATAACACGCACTGAGACCAGCAAAGAAATACATGTTCTTTCATATATATAGTATAAGTAGTCGTAAAATTAATGTAAAAAGAAAATGTTGTAGTGAGTCTTTATTAATGGAAACATTTTGATAACAACGACAAATCTTGGCAAGCAAATTTAGAAATCTGTACCTTGAAAAAATTGCTAGTCACATCATATACAGTGTTATTTTAATTAGATGGGAAATGAGCTTGATAATTCAGGCCTCTGGGGTCAATATGGTGACAATTAAATATCCCAAAATTAAAGGTCTATTGCAGCTGCTGGATGGTGTTGGGCTTTTTTTTATTACTATTATTTTCTCAGAGAACATGCTCTGCAATAGCTCGTGGAATAACTACTAATGACCAGAAAATAATTATAGTTCAAGCAATAACCTCTAGGGTGTCCACAGTATCCACTGCTATTTATATAATAGTTATTTCACCACAGGAAAAGGATAATGTGGCTTTCCAGTGTTAATGCTGGCAGCATTAACAAGACTCCCATGCTCTGAAATGGACACAGCCAGTAAAGTCATTCAGGTATGCCACCTTATAAATGTTTTCCCACTTCACATCTATACTATCAAGCAAAAAATGTTTTTAAATTTTAAAATGTGGAAAGAGAGGCTAGTGGCTTGGAAAGTGCATCCTATCTTTAAGTTTGCCTAAAGATTAAGCTCTAGCTTACATGAAAATGGACAGATTTAAGCTACAAATAAAATTCAATTTTATGGGACATTCACTTATTTCAAACTTTGTTTTTCTTTCTGATCCAAAATGAATTATCAAGCATAGTTTTCTACAAAGAAGACATGTCCCAAAGTGGATTTGGATACACACTTTAAAAAAAAACACAACACAAAAACCCAAAAAGTAACATTTTCTTACTATTCAATTTTTATTTTTTTTACCAAAAGTACATTTCAATGAAATGGACATATGTCCACAAGAAGTTTGAAAGTTTTATTTCAATCTCATCCGAAAAAAATGTCTACTCAGCTCTGAAAATAACAATCAGGCTTTGAAGGAACATCAACTTAAATAAATTTGTTATTCTATTTTTCTTTTCATGAACTTTTGTTCTACTGGTACTTAGCAGTCTGTTTATTTCTATAATGTTAATATATGTTGGTTTATTTGTTTGGTTTGGGTTTTTTTATTTAGTGGTACATTCGTGGCCTTCCAAAGTCTGTGCACAGAATTCCAAAACAAAACTTAAATCTTACGTTTATTTTTCTGTGGTTTCCCTGAAACCTAGATCAAATAAAAGTTTTTCAGTAGAACTGAACATTTACAGGAAGACTCAAGAGATGTTAATATATATACATCTAAGTTGAAAAACAAATGAATCCATAGACCCAGTGTAAATTAGGGTTTGATGAGCAACTCATCAAAGTTAATTAAATGACTATTAACTGTCATTGACTTCCACAGGCTTTATATCAGGTCTGTTAGTCAAGGTGATTGATACTTCTAAAGCAGATGGATCTTGTTTCCTTTTGTTATTTCTTTGAATTTCTACTTTACTAGACTGTATTGTATTTCTAGTACAGCCTTTGATTTTATGAGGTCTTTGGGTGCCCAAGGATCAAGGACAAGATTACAGATTAGCAGCATCTGTGACAGAAGTATTTTGAATTGTGTGCTTTCCAGTAATGAATGTTTTCTAGCCAATAAATAGATTGTTTTTCATTCTAATAATGCCCAAAAGTCTCATATTATTATTTTCCAGAAGTTATTTCATATTTGTATATATATGTACGTATGGCATATGTTTGTGTGCAATGTATATTTTCCAAATATAGACACATAATATACCTATTTTTTAATAAGAAAATTTCCTTTGATAAAAAGAGATTATTTTCTTTGTATTTGAACTCAAATTATACAACTGTTTTACTTACTGTACTCCATTTTTATAGGCTTTTTTCCTTTTAACTTATGATAGAGATAATAATTTTATTTGATCGTGCAAATTTTAATTATGTATTACTATATCATTTCTGTTATTATGCTATGTTATTGTTCAGTCACAGTCCAATTATCATTTCCTTAAACTCAACGAAATCATTAGGGTTTTGTTTGTTCTTTAGTAGTTTAAGTATAATATTTTCCTTTTCAAAAATAGTGGCTGTTAGGTTAATGCATAGAAAAAACAATTTTAGGTTTAGTTCCCAGTTTTAAAATGCAAAGACTGCGTTGTACAGGTGATTCATGAGAACATAAAGAAAGACTTCAGGAGTACTGATAAAATTTCATGATCAGCTTAAGTCTTCCTTAAAAAGCAATCATTAGTGCGTCCACCTTCCATTAATGAGCTACCTCAAAAATTCCCTAATGATTGAGTAAAATCGATCACTGTGCTCCCTTTGTTCTCCATCTGTGCAAAGCATATGAAAACTCTAGATTTTAAAAATCAGCGGGACCTACATAATGAGACATTCTTTGTGAAGAACAAGTTTATGTTGTGTTTAAGCCACTTCAGTGTTGCTGCTCCTCAGTAGAGACCAGGAGATGCTGATTCAGAAAGCAGATTTTCTCCTGGTTTTTCTTCTTTCGAAAAGAGGTCTTGACCCTATCAATGAACCCAAACATCTGTTGTCTTCCTTTAGATTTCATATCTAGGCTAATAGCACTGGGTAATATCCTTTACTATTCCTGTATTACAGAATCAAAGAATCACACACAACATACACAGTGTGACTGTATCTCATGTAGTTTCCTCTTGGACTCCTTATAGTCTGCATGCAAAAACCTAATGCAAGCTGTTGTGGTTGCCTATGCAGATACTAGACATGGTCAGCTATAAGAAGTCCTATGTTTTCTAGTGGATCTTCTCCAACTGCTTTTGGTTATACAAACCACAAACACAAAACTTTTCTGGTCTTGAGTGCAGCCTGGGTGTAAATCTCAAGATGAAAAGTACACTTAGCTAGAGAAACTATGGTCTTTAGAGACAAGAAGTACAATTCTTCAATGTCCAATAGCTCCTTGGTAGCCTTTAGGCAATGGAAAGGCCCTAAAAGAAGCAGTTTGATCACAGAAAAGGGACATAGAGAAGGAGAGACTATCAGGGGATGGAGGAAACTGCTGTAAGCAGGAGAGAGGACGTCACCAGTTAGAAAAGCCACAGCAACGTTTGCAGCAATGGAGAAACTGGAAAGTGTAAAAGTGTTTAGTCATCCCATTCTCACCACAAAAAACACTGCACAATATTTGACGCCTGCTCTGCTAGAAAAGTTAGCAATCTGATTGCAATATAAGCAAAATAATGGTCTCTTGCTTTCTGAAATAGAAAGATGTGGCTGTACTCTGCAAGCTTGGTGAAATGTACAGCTGAGGAGTGAGGACTACTTAGATTTCTGCCATTGGCTTGAATCACATAATCTCAGCAGCCAAAACTAATGGGTCCCCCATAATTCTGAGTTTGTCATGGGGAGTCAACATGCAGCAATAGTGCAGAAAGGCCCTCCCAAATTCAAATGACACCTGTACTAAAATGTTCATGTGTGGCAGTGATGGATTTTTACAGGTTTATCTGATGGAATGTTTAAGCCCTGGACATCTGACCTATGGTTAACTCATATTCCTGAGATTAAACCCAAGGATAAATTGTAACTTCTCTTCCAAAATTTAAATTTCTGAAATCATTACATGACTGCTCTTCAGACACCTAGAATTTCAGCTTGGTACACCAAAAGTGCTAAGCAATGTCAGCTGCAGATGAGACTCCAATACACAATAAATTCCCATCCCAATAAATGAAACAAACCTTTTCTAGGTTGCATTCCTGAACTTGGTGCTTCCTGATTCCCAAAATGAGTGTTCAAAACACCTCCCAAGAAAATGAAATTTCTAAATCTTACAAAGTTACAGTAATTTCTTTCCCTCAACGTTCTCACCCAAATCTGAGCAAAAATTCATCAATTGCAGGTGTGGAATGAAAGTTCAAAAGTGTCACATTTACTAATTTTACCTTTTTAACATCAATTTTATGCATTTAGAAGTAATAATTTTTCACAAGTTGGAATTTAGGGGAAATAAACACTATTAAAATACAAAAATTCACTTTTTTTCTCCCTAACATTTTATTTCATTGGAAAATGCTGGAAATATTTTCATTGTGTGTATTCAGAAATAACTAAGCATGTGTCCATGTGTGTGTTGCCAGCCAGGGGACTTCCAAAGGCCATTTCTCACTTAATGTGGGCATATGAACATCCCTATGACTTCTCTCTTTACAGTCATGCTTCAACTTTCCTTTCCAACCAGTTTCATGAGTTTCTGCAGCATGCAGAAACCATCCTTCATTATAAGAATTTTCATGCATTGCCTAGTCTTCCCATTAGTTTGTAAAAAATAGTGACTAGGGAATAGCATATCCATATATATTAGCATCTTAAGTGCTGTATTATTTGCTTAAAGTAGCATGGCCTTACAACAGTATACCCACAAAGCAATGCATGATTACATGAAATTGTGGAGAGTTTTAGACCTTTGAAGTCACTGTTTTCAACTCCAGAGATTTAAGCAATAGTTTCCATTAATTTTACTAAAAATACTTTCTCAACCAGTAAGTTGACAGAAGAAGGAAGCATGTGGAAGTGTGTGATTATGTGTGGGTGAGTATGCAATGCTGATTAATACACTGGCTGCCTGCAGAACATGCTTGCTGATAATGCCTCGCAGGAAATTGCAGCACAATCACCACAATCCACTGCCCTCCACCACTGGGAAAAACTCCTGAAAGTAAGGAAGATACATGCATTTTTAAAAGGCATTCTCCTTGCATTCATAAGAATAAGAATAATATATATATGCCCAGGTTTACTAAGGACTGTGGCTTTTTTAGAGAGGTTAGTATCAGCTAGATAAATCATCTGCATTCCATTTTATCAGGCTTTCAAATGTAATTGATATCATCCATCTAGACCACACAGGTCTATACTTCAAGTAAAAATCAAAACAAAGCTGTGTGGTCTAGTTTGTTAACACAGTAAAGACAACTTATTGTTAACCTTAAGATAAGCCACTGCATTTAGATCTATTTATAGCCACCTTCGGTAAGTATGCCTGGATTCTTTTCTACTTTCCAGGTCAAAGCCACAAAGCCTGTCAGAGGAAAGTGTAAATTACACTTCTTTGCATCAGCAAAACCCTTTGCATAAGGGATGGAGTACATTTCAGCTGAAAACAGTGAGCTATTTCACTGCTACCTTCTCTCAGGATTTCCACGACAGAATGGAGGAGTGGGCAATTTAATTTTGATAAAGCTGTCAGTAGAAGTCATTGAAGAATCACAGACCTTGACCACCCCACTTTTATGCCAGAATTGTCTACTTTTAAAAGCTTGCATTAGTCCTACATGCCAGGTAACAAAGAGAACTATAAAAGGAGATTGCAGCTAGTTTGTGCTCTCATTCCCTCTAAGAAAGGCAATTAAAATAGCTTCTATTCACCTCCTGTGGAAGAGAACCAGTAAAGGGAGAAGTGTACTGTATGAATTCAGCTATTTAACTGCTCTCGTGGAACCAAACCAACCAGCTTGCAAACATAGATATGATAACAATAATAAAAAAATAGGCCTCTGAAGGCCTATCTGAGTTTAATTCTCCTGGCATCAACAACAATATAAATTTATTCTCTTCTCTGCCACCTTAATTCCTGGCATACTAATCCCTACCCCCACACACTCAGTGTCTGTGAAACCATCCCTAGTATAACCAATGTAACAACTGAGAGAAACAGACTTCCGATGCTTCAAAAAGTCAAAACCGTTTAAATTTAATCTATCTTGTTATAACAGACAGAGCTTCCTCAAACCACACAGAGGTACTCAAGACATCTAAAATTATTGGTTGGGAAGGGAGAAAAAGGGACCCAGCTCTAGATCCACCCCTCAGAGCCTCTTAATGAAACAGAATATCCCTTGCTGAGTTTCCACGTGCACACTGGCGAGTTTCAGAACGCCTGGACAGAGGCTGAAGCACAGTATAAAATCCTTCTTTCACAATTACAGCTGGTCAAGGAAGTTGACTTATGTCTGCTATTTATACCTTATGCCCCATGGCTTCTTGTTAGTGAGCGGGCTGTGCTGCGAGTCGGGTGATTGATGGCGAGTTAATGGTTCCATTGTCTGCAGTAATGCAGAAAGTACAATTCTCATGCATCAAATTGAACAGGAGCTTTATCACCAAGGCTCTGTGCTTTTAAGTGGTGCTGTCACTAATACTCCTGAAAGAAGCAACGACCAGGACCGGAGGTGCTGGCATGAGTCTTTTGATATCCATGCTATTAATACTTCCGTTAACTCCCCAGGGTACAAAAGTTATAGGAGAGGGCTCATCAGAGTTGTTATGATCAATGCATGAGGATAGACAGAAGGGCAATTTTTCACCTTTCCTGAAGTAGTATCCTGGGTTTTTTTGTTCATCACTGCAATTAAGTGCTTATAGCCAGTTATTTGAAATAATTGATACAACTGTTTTAACTACTTATATACAATTCAAGCATTGACTTGATTCCCCCTGCTTCACCAGACCTGTAATGCTAGACTTCCTCCATGATACTTCCCTTTACAGAAGTGACTGCCGGTGTGACCACCAGTGACAACACCTTAAAATTCAGACATGTCTACTGAAGAGAAGGAGCACCCATCACTCCCCCTAGATCAGTTTCAGTTCTGTCTTAAGTAGAGGAGGAACTTTAATTCCACTGTCATCATCTGTATCCACCCTTTGAAGCTATTTACAAACACCAGGTCTTCAGGATTCTACAGTATTAGGTACAAATGAGGAGCTGAAAACTGGTTGTTGCATTGGCTTCCACCTGCCTGCAGAGATGTCTTCACATTATATGGGACTACGCTTGTTAGAATAATATTACATTGGACCTCATGTCTTCCAAGGGTCTGGAAAATGTCACTAGCTGTAACTTCAGAGGTGTAGAACTACCCATTTACCCTAACAAGAGTGCGGTTTGGTGAAAAAGGCAAAAAGCCTCAGCACCTACATTTTATTGCTCTATGTTTAGATCAGGGACTCACATAATGTTCCCTGTGACCTCAGAAAATTCATAGATTTGTGTAGGTATATGACCCACTATTGTATTTTTTAAATATTTAATTCAGTAAGTAAGATGCAAAAATTGCTACACCTCTATATATGAATAAGGTTTAAGCTCCAGTGCTAGTTTCATATTTTTGAGCAATATAAAGCCAGTAAATTACTGTATACTAGAGTCTTGCTGAGTCAGCTGAGGTACTATTGATTTCCAGGAGAACCCATCACTTCCAGTTCAGAACCTTCACTGGCAAATATAACAGCAAAGAACTCCTAGGAAAGACACGGTAAATATACAGCATATTTGTGATGAAGTAGTATTGCCCTATTTCTGCCCAGAAGCCCTGGAAATATTCTGCCCAGAACTTTTTGGACGTAAATATACAGTCCGGTGTTGTGTAGAGTGTTGGATTTATACATGAAATTTAATCTGTATATTCTGGTGACCTGTGAGTTCAGGCACAGCACAGGTGTTAGATCCAGCCTGCATTCCGCACAAAAATACCCAAAGTTTTCAATTTCTGCCCAGAAATGACTTTCAGACAGGCAGAGGGGACATGTTCAGGGAAACCTACATGGATGATGTTCCTAATCAGTATCAGTATCATAGTTAGTATTTCATGTTTATTTGCCCATCGTAATTTTGCATACCATTTTATGTCTGTGAAGACAGGCAGTCCTGAAATGATTCTATAGACAACATAATGTGCAGTTGTCTGGGGCATGGTAAAGGCTGATCCAAAGCCCTCAGTGTTGGCATTACTGGCACAGACACATAAAAGAAAACAGCTTTTTATTGCCAACACTGAAATTTTCATACAAAACTGGATAGAAGTTATGTCTGAATAAAACCTCAGGATGGGATCTTTCAACAGTGTGTTCATGGTGCTAATCTACTTAAAACCACATGCTTCTTGAAAAGATGCTGACTCAGATTCCCTCAAACAGTGCATTTCACATAATAATTTGCAACAGAGTGAAGTATATAGTTAATGTAAATTAAACATAGTGACAATGGTCGTGCTTTTCATAAAGGTGTAAATGGCAACACATCATGCAGGAAGAAAAAAAAATTGTCACCATTTTTCTGTCATCACCAGTGGAAGAAAATCAAGCCCTTAGTATTTGTCCTTGCTTAACTAATTATTACTGCTGTTTGTGATGGCAAAGAAAGAAAACCTCAACTTCCTACCAGAAGGGAGGTAGTGCATATATCAAAAGAAGAACTTTCAGGAACTAAAATAAATTAGAAGGTAGTAAAAAAAAACCCACTGCTAGTGATTTCTTCTACAAACTTCTTAACTCCTCCCTAAGTGCTATTAAACTTTGACTCTCATGTCTGAAATGTTGTATATATTTTTCTGCTTTCTAAAGATTCTTATATAAAATCTGTTCACTTTACAGAAAAAGTCTATCTGGAAGCAGTCTGAGATTTACTTGAACTATGCTTAATGGTAGAGTAGTTCAAAATCCATAATGGTTTCTTGAAATAATTACAGATTTTCTTGGTTGAACCTCTATCATTTATAAGGTTTTGATTAATAATTCATGCAGACAGAAGAAAGGCTGTAGGAAAAATTATAAAAGGTCTCTTGTCAGAACAGTTTATCCTGATAAAAAGTTAATTAAGAGGTTTCTTTAACCATGGTACACTATTAAAATGCTGGTTAGGAATGTAAGAATGTGGAAGCTTTTAGTTCATGTTCAGTGACAACATTAAAAATGTTGAATTCCCAGACCACCAGTATTTGCTTTTACTAGTCTGATAATCTGCTTCTGCTTTAGAATCATATGCAGATATATGCATATTGAGTTCTCACCACCATCCAGTTAACAAGATCTGCAAGGAAGGTAAGACAACCTCAGTTCTGGTTTAACATTTCTGTAGCTCCCAAGTAAAGCAGGGGAAGACTTCCTCTCCCTTCACAGTAGCTTGCTTTTAAAAGTTAAAATGGAGACTTGCCTCTTGGCAGTGCTAGTAATGTTAGGACATCACCTTAGCATAGCAACTTTAATTGCACAACCATAACCTTTCACCCCAATTATGTTCAGTCTTGGTTTATTTATTACTGATGCCTGGTGCACTTTCAGTAATGGGCTTTTTACCTTTGCCTTGCATTTTTTCTAAAAAAATACTTTATACTCCACATATATTATCATTAAAGGTCCCTTGATTAAGGTTCTTTCTCTTTGACAGGTCTAAATGCAATTAAAGTGCAAAAGAGTCCTGAGAGAGCTATTTTTTATTTCACTTTTATTTGTCTATCTTGTTTTTTCTTTCTCCCTTGGCTTTATAATGTCACCTCCCATCTGTGAGGAAAATCAGTCCTAAAACGATCCTATGCAGACCTACAACTTGCTGGGTAACAGTTGTTTATAGTGGTATCTAATGACAAACAACCCAAGACAGAATAAACTGATTATACTGTGTGACCTAAACTAGTGCACATTGATTACAGATTTAAAACAAAACAAAACCTGAACAAAATACCTCTTCTCAAAACCCTTGGCATCTTCACCTATTCATTAAGTCTAAACTTTATGTCCCTGCCTCCAGTATTACACTGACTTACTGTTCTGACTTTGATTATGATTACTTCAGTGTAATTGCTGACTATATTTATTCTGAGTTCTGGGAAGGTGATGGATGATCTCAGGACTAAAGAGAATTTACTTACTCCTTACACTTCTTTCAAGGATTTTTTTTGCTGTAGCATTTCTAGTCTTGTTTGGAGACCTCAGTCAATCTCTGAATATAAGGGAGTGAGAACATACCTACTTTCCTATACAGTAGGAGCAGTACTTAAGATCAACCACTCTTTAAGGAGGCTCTGTTCCCATTGTCCTACAATGCACAGGTAAAAGCTACACCCACATTTACCTCAGAGGGCTGTTACACAGGCACAGCAATCCACTGTTGAACTGTAAGTAATATTTGGTCCCTAGTTCCCAGTTAATCTAATGTCTATGCCTATATGTGTCAGACTGAAGGTGCAGACAATCCAGCATCTCTATAACCAGTGACAGAGAGACCTTTTTACTGGATCATCTGAGATTACTCTATTTTGTAAAAACATCACTGATTTCAAAGGCAGAAAAAGGATACTATCCTGAAGTTATGAAATTGAAGACGAAGTTAACATAATTTTTTTTGCACCAAATTTAATTCAAAAGGATTAAATAAGTGTATTCATAGATTTTTAAACCAATCAAATCTAGAAGCCATTTCCTGCATTAATTTTCCAGCTAACTTAATTATACAGCCCCAGGCTCTGGCTCATGATCAATTAACAGAGCTGTAAAAATCTGGAGCCCAAGTCTACCACATATTAATCACCACATCATATGTAAGGAAAACAGCCTTTATTGTGGGTTTTGGATTTGAGATAAAACCAGTAACCACAGATGATCTAGATGTACTCCACTTTAAAAATATAAAGATTTTTTTATAAATTAGTATTCCTCATGCCTTAGTAATGTATGGGAAAAACAGATTTTCATGTACAAAACAGGTCCGAGGAATATTTAAAGCAGAATAATGTATTAGTTTTAAACTACTAAGAACAACTATGCATATCTGCATATCTGGAGGAAAAGAGTTCACCAGTGCTGCCCCACCAGTATTTTTCTGTCTAAGACTGCAAATGTTTTATTGTTTTCCTATTCATGATGCAAAAACTTTCTAGTTCGTTCTCTCTCAGAAAATTAAATTATAACTGCATAATGAACAACTTAGCCACGGCTTACCAATTTGAACATGCATTCCTTTCTGCCCTACACACATCTTGAGTTCAACAGTAGTTTTCTAGGACAGTGGGGCATGTAATTTTCATTCAGATTCTATTTATCTGTCTTAGCAAGAGAAGCTGCATGCCAGTATCAAAAGAGAGTCTGCAGCAAATCACCCAGTAATTGAGGCAATCCTAGTTCACTATAAATTCACATAGATCAAGCCTCGCTCAAAAGGAAGATGTTACAACTAAGGTACAAATGAAGACTTCTATAAATAGGTAACAAGAGTATAAATAGTTTCAATAACGTTTAGGGGGAAAAAACTCCAACCTGTGTACTGGCAGGATTTTCTGTGGTCAAGCTGATGTATACCAAAGAGGAAAACCCATGGAACTGTGGGGGAATTACATTGCTCCAGACAAGGGTTCCATTTATACTGAAGATTATTGAAATTTCCTTCAGGATAATACTTTCAAAGTGATATCTTCAAGGCTTACTTGACACAATAGCAGTGCCTGTTAGACTGCCCTGATCCTCAAGTCCTTTGGAAGGGCTTCCAGGGATGGCTCTGAGCAGTGGATCACGTTCATCATTTGCATACATTTAAATGCTATGTTGAACTGGTGCCACAGACATCCTGTAGAGACAAAAGGTCAAGACATTATATTAGAATACACTGTTATAGTATAGCTTTTCCCAATTTACTTTGTCTAGGTTACTTTTAAATGTCTTGTGCCTTTCTGGAAGATCTTCCTGGAGCCTTCTCTCCTCCAAGTTAAACTACCCTGACTCTCTCAACCTGTCTTCCTAGGTGAGGTGCTCCAGCCCTCTCATCATCTTCATTGCCTTCCTCTGGACTTGTTCTAACAGCTCCATGTCCTTCCTGTTTCGGGGGCTCCAGAACTAGACACAGTACTCCAGGTGGGTTCTCACAAGAGCAGAGAAGAGAGAGAGAATCACCTCCCTTGACCTGCTGGCCACACTTGTTTTGATGCAGCCCAGGACATGGTTAGCTTTCTGGGCTGCAAGCTCACACTGCCAGCTCATGTCACTTCTCATCAACCAACACCTGCACGTCCTTCTTCTCTGGACTGTTTTCCATCCATTCTCCAGCCAGCCTGTATTTGTGCTTGGGGTTGCCCTGGTCCATGAGCAGGAACTTGCACTTGGCCTTGTTGAACTTCATATGGTTCCTCTGGCCCATCTCTCAAGCCTGTCAAGGTCCTTCTGGATGGCATTCCTTCACTCCAGCATGTTTTCTAAATGACTGGTAGAATGTGTGAACTCCACATTTTCCTGAGATGACTGGAAGTTTATATCTGAGAGACCCTTTGCTTTGTTAATCCTAGAGTTACATAGTCAATACAATTTATTAGGTTCCAGGAGGCAAAGAGGACTATCAGAAAACCTCAGTGAACACATACATTTTGGAGCTCTCCTATGGTTAAATAGGAATGATTGTTTAGGAATAAGTGCTAGTTTTCAGATGCTTTATGACATTTGAAAGAAATGTCTTTTTGATAAATAAAGACCTCGACAACCTTAACTCAAATGTGTTGGTTTGGGGGGTTTTTTGGAGACGGAGAAAGCATTATGCTATGGATCTCAGGTGACTCTGAGACTTATGATATGACCTCTTCACCTGAAGGAGATATTAATACAGTTTTAAAGCAAAAGCATTTTTACCTTTGCCCTTTGTCTAGAAAGTCTTGGAGGTACACAGATAATTGAAAATTATGAGGAGGGACAAAAAGAGAAGTCCAAAACCACTATTTCCAACTCTCAGGAACATGTCCTAACTATCAGACTTGAAACAATGAAGTGTAAAGACATGCTCCACCTTTCCTAACAATGCTAAACACTACTCAAAAAGAACAGAAAATGTATGGGGTTTCACCAAATTTATACAAGAAGAATGCTCTCCGCAGCTTGCAGAAGAGACATTGGATCTGGGAGTCAGATTCTGGGCTCTGACCCAAGGATTGCTATGGATCTTGTTTCTGTCTCATAGCTACGGTCTTTTCTTGGAATGAGGGTTTGATCTACCTCTGAAAGATACATTCCACAGGCAAGTATTCAAACCAGAAGACTATTACAAACTGGTAAGTTTACAACTATTGGGCACTACTATTACCATTATATTTTACAGACTATTAGTTACCAAATAGGACAACTCAGCACCTTAAATTATGTTAAGGGTTTAGACTGTGAATTTCAGCTTCACAGGCACAGTGAAGAGCATAAAACTCAGGAGAAAAGTGAATTGCAGAAACACTTTGGTATTCACTACCAGCTGGCTTAGATGTGTAATCTCGTTCAATGCTGGCTGTTATGAATTCAATCCCTTGGCACCTTACTATCCTATACATTACTAAGGGACTATAAACACCTAGCTGGGGTTATTAATTCAACTCCACATGGCAGACATGCCAAAATTCAGCTGAATTCTGTTGGCAATGATAGGTCTTGGTTAATGTTTCTTTCATTCTAGTTTACATCTCCTCACCAATGGTGTGAATTTCCCAGGTTAGGGCTCAGAAGGAAATGTCAAGTTATACCTGAAATCAGAGATTTCTCTGCCTTTTCAGCTTCAGAGTTCTCTGTGCCATTTCAGCTTGTATCATGTAATAGAGCAAGTAAAATAGAAGAACACCTTATTCACTTGCATTTTGTCAGAAATGTGAGAGGAAAAATAATTTATAAGGACAGGAGTCTTGACACTGTTATCCCACAAATCCAGCTATTCCACCCGTTTGCATGCTTAATTTCTCTCCCTATGGCCAATTCTCTATTACTTCATTCTTCAACCTACTTTTCATATACAATCTTCCCAGTGCTGTCTTTTCTCCATAATATAGTTAAAAACACAACTTGCTTTTCTTGTCTACATCTCTGTTTGCAAAACATTAAACCCTTCCCATCAAGCACTTATATGTGTATTTATTTTTTTTTAAACAATTTGAGAAATTTCTGAATTATCTTCTTTACTCAGATTATACTCCCCCCCCTCGCCAATCAATCCTGTGTTCACCTTCCAGGAGAAGGAAATTTAAATGCATGCCTAAAGAAAACTGAGATCACTGCCGAAGAAGACTTTCAACCTAAATTACTTGCATGGCACACATGATCAGCAGTCACAACATATCCTCCCAGAGCCCCCTCACTTACCCTCTCTTCAGTTGTGCTAATGTAAGATGTCAAGATGAACCCTTGGCTCTTGAGTGTGGAGAAGCATCACAAGCCATTTCATGTGTGTTTGGCTTCACCCCGTCTAGGGTCTTCACTCCTTTTTAGTTTTTCTTTTCAATTGTATTTTTGTGTGTGTGCTAGCTGGAGCTATGCACTAAATCAGATAAAGCATAAATGTTTAAAACCATAAAGGAGGTCATGACCTGAGCCACCATGTCTTTGCAAATCATAAAAATTAGAGTAATCATTAACTTTACAACATACGAGGAGGCTATGCCTCAAGATTCCTTGGTTTAAAGAAGCCCCAAGATAAACCATGAAGGCAGGTGAGGAAAATAGATAGATTTTGAAAATGTTATGAAAATGAATCTTTAAATAGAAAAAAAAGTTAATTCAACTTTAGCGGTGACCATGCTTGCAATCTTCTATTACAAACAACCCACTAAAATATGTGAACAGATTTTCTGATTTTATGAGCACTAAAATTGCATATACCATTTTTTTTTCTCAGTTATTCAGACATGAGAATCACCACCCGGTGTTATTGTCAGTTCAGAAACACAGAAGAAAGACCCTTCAAAGACCTTACAGTGGTATATCCTACATTGATTTTGCTAGTGCTGGCCAATTCTCCTCTACAGATTCTTTGCTTCCAGGCAGGGATCCCGATATTTAGGTAAAATCCTATTCTCTGTTATGTTTTTGTGTACTTTAATGTGATTGAATGTCACAATTTGCAGCAGACTTTTGATGGAAGTGCTTTGTCTTTATAGCATGAAATTCCACTCAGCATTTTGTCAACATCTGCATTTACAATTTGTTGTGTCCACTTTCTTGGTTTTGTTCTTGAAGAAAACATTAGATCCTTGCCACGGCAGTATGGTGAGTTGATCCTGGCTGGATGCCAGATTCCCACCAAAGCTTCTCTGACACTCCCCTTCTCAGCTGGATGGGGAGAGAAAATATAACAAAAGGCTTGTGGATCAAGATAAGGACAGGTAGATCACTCAGTAATTGCAGTCATGGGCAAAAACAGACTCAACTTAGGGAAATTAATGTAATTTATTATCAATCAAAATCAGAGAAGGATAATGAGAAACAAGACCAAATCCTACAACACCTTCCCCCCACTCTTTCCTTCTTCCTGGGCTCAACTTCACTCCCTATTTCTCTACCTCCTCCCCCTGAGTGGCTCAGGGGGAAAGGGACTGGAGGTTGTCCCTGTGAATCTGTCATCTCTTATATTTCCAGCATCTGACTTGCTGACCCCAGTAATATTATTTTAATCTCGTAGATTGTATAATGCACATGAATTTTACATACCTTAAGTGCACCTTAATTCCTTCACTTGTTATCTTTCCTATGCTGCTTTTCATCTAAGATCAAATAGTAAGAAGTGATGCCTGGTGGTGATAATGAAGGATGGGGGCCAAAACATAATTTTAAGTGTATGAAAACTGAAACAGAAGAAGTATGCAAAATGTGTTGAAAATCTGATGCATTCTGGTTTGTTTTTTGTTTGTTTGTTTGTTTTTTAAGAACACTGGCATGATTTTGTGGCATTCATTTATCAGGCTTCAATTCATTGCACTCCATTGGCAAGACAGTATGTTCTCAGGTCTAAATGTTGCCAAATGAATTTGTCTGACCTAAACACATGCTTGGAGATCGAGTAGAATTAATATGAGTTCAAATATTAACATATCTGTTCTCAAAATCTAATAGCTCCTCTTTTCTTTAAAAAAAAAACAACCAACCAAAAAAACACCACAAAACAATCCCAAAAACAAAACCAATAAATTTACCAAGGCAACAGGCCTAAAACAAGACTTCAAATGAAAAGGTAGTAAGCAATCTTACAAATCCATCTGGGCAACAGTTTTTTTCTTTCTTTGAAAGCAATGTTTTAAAAGATATGTTAAAATTATCATCGTTCTACAATTAATATATTTTGTTTTCACATTAAGGTTTTTTTTTCCTTGTACTTGTTTTACTTTACAATAACATACAAAAAGCTTTATTTTAGCATAAAGGAAAAGGACTTTCTTTTGAGCTCAGCAGGAATAGCTTTCTCTAAAGGACCATTTGAAGGATTTTTAAACAAGAAGTTATTTTTGTTTTTTCTTCAAAAGTTTTCATTGTTTTTATTATATGTATGTATATTTATGTACATATTTATTATGAAGTTAAGTTCTAACGATTTTCACTGAAGATTTAAACATGAAACAAACTGTTCTATATTTTGTGTAGTACAAACTGACTATTGTATTGGCAACCATACTTATAAATAAAAAAACACCTGCAGTGTGATACAAATAAGAGACTCTGAATGACCAATTATTCAAACTGTAATACATTATAAGGAAAACTGCCTTAAGATTTGCACAATTTTTTAATTTACTTTTTTTTAATTATTTTAAAACCCATTAAAATCTTCTAGGCTTAAGAGCCTAGTTCTCCTCCAGATTTCTGTTTTTCCATTTCTCAGTAGTAGCTTGGGCTTTGTTTTACCTTTTGTATTTACAGCCTTAAAACTGAAAAAACATACTGCTCATGGTAATAATGTTTTATATTCCTCTCAAGAGAATGACAGACATCGTTAAAGGGTCTCCAAGATTCTGCAAGTGGATGAAAGGAAATCCAAGCAATTGAAACAGTTATTCTCGAGCACTCAGCTGCTTGTTCCTGCTGAAAAGGCTATATATTTTTTCTACAGTAAAACCTTTACATTCTGCCTATCACTCTGCAGGTTATTGTGTTAACAAATAATGTAGTGTGCTTTCGGTTGTGCTCTGACACTATATCACAGCACCACATGAAAAGCATTTTGTAGTACTGCAGCTGTGGCATATTTGCCCCCAAATTCACCTTTTCAAAATGGATTGCCTTTGGCTACATAGAATTCAGCTATTAGAAGTGGATCTCTCAGGGGTTTCCCTAGACAACCACCCCATAACTGTTTGTGCCATCACAGTTACCAGGCTGCTGGGTGGTACCTTGCTCATCCCCAGAATTTAAGAAAGGTACTGAAGAATAGCAGCGGTGGCAAAGGGAGGTGGCAGGGCTGCTGGAGCAGAGCAAGGGGAGAAGTGAAGTTGAGTAAAAAATGTCTGTCCATCAGCAGCAGAGAACTTTGGACAGCACCATTGGACATCTGAAGTTAGGTGGATACTACAATAATGACAATTCCCATTCCAAAAATGTAGAACAGAACCTGATGAAAAAATGAATATCTGCTGCTGTGTCCAATATAGCTCTAGAAGCATAATGGTAAAGCCTGAACTGTTCCTTCCAAAATATCACAACATGGAAAGGCTATTGGTTTTCAGGTCCTGCAGAGACAGAGAGAAGACTGTCCAATCTTAAGTCATTCTTGTTTCCTAAAATCTGCTATTTCCAAACTACATGCATATATCCTTCATCCTCTGTTCACTGCTTCTCTGCCCAGAGCTCTTGTTCTTCAGAGAATCTCTGAAGAAAATGCAGGAACCACATGGACTTTCATTTTTCAGACCTGAACCATTCTTAGTTTTAGCAAAACTTTTGTAAAAAATACCTTCATCTGATTTCTTCCACTGACCTCATACCCTTTTTCTCTCTTTCAGTCTCCATGAAAACAACCTTTAACTACACTATTTTTACCCTTCATTTATTTATATTTAATAGAATCACAGAATCATAGAATGGTTTGAGTTGGAAGGAATCATAACGATCATCTCTTTCCACCTCCCCTGCATGGACAGGGACACCTCCCACCAGATCAGGTTGCTCAGAGCCCCATCCAACCTGGCCTTGAACACTTGCAGGGAGAGGGAAGCTGCAACTTCTCTGGGCAACCTGTTGAAGTGTCTCACCACCATCACACTAAAGAATTTCCTCTTAATGTCTAACCTAAATCTTCCCTCTTCCAGATTTGATGCATTACCTCTTGTCCTCTCACTACAAGCCCTTGTAAAAAGTCCCTCACCAGCTTCCCTGTAGGCCCCTTCAGGTACTGGAAGGCCACTATGAGGACCCCCCCGAGTCTTCTCTTCTCCAGGATGAACAACCCTAACTCTCTCAGCCTGTCCTCATAGCAGAGCTGCTACAGCCCTCAGATCATCTTCATGGCACTTCTCTGGACTTTCTCCAGGAGATCCGTGTCCTCTTTATGTTGGGGGCTCCAAAACTGGACACAGTACTCCATTTGGGGTCTCACAAGAGCAGAGAAGAGAGAGGGAATCACCTCCCTTGACCTGCTGGCCATACTTGTTTTGATGCAGCCCAGGGCACAGTTGGCTTTCTGGGCTGCAAGCACACATTGCCGGCTCATGTTGAGCTTCTCATCCACCACCACTCTCAAGTCCTTCTCCTCAGAACTGTTTTCGATCCATTCTCCATCCAGCCTGTATTTGTGTTTGGGATTATTTCTTCCACTCACTTGAACGTTCCAGCATAGCTGGGAGTCTTTGCTAATCTCTTTTTGGCCTAGTCCAAAGCATGCTGAGGAAGAGACTTGACACCATCACTGTGCATCTTATCCATTAGGAAATGGGAAGAAAATATGTGGACTGTCCATTCTGCAAATCATGGAACAGTCTTTGGAAGATACATCCCCCTCTTGAGTCTACTGCTTTTACTTAAAGAAATATATCAGAATGTATATCTGGGATCCAATACCAGACACTCTACTTTTAATATTTTCAACAGAACACAAAGGAGTTTTACTAATTCAAGGATGAATTTGGCCCACTGGGTTTAGAATACAAAATTTTCCCATGCAAACACCTGTATGGGAATCAAACCATCATCGAACTTTGTTGCAGAAAATACTTTATTTAGTTCATGATGTAATCTAGCCTTTGCCTCTGTGAAAGAGACAGTGAAATAAATCACATAAATCAGCTACCTTAGCTTTTCTGATCCTCACTGGATTTGTGGCAGCAAGTTGGAAAAACCTTCTATGGTCTATTCCAACTACCACGAGTTCATGAAACAAAAGAAAAATTAATAACTTACTGAGAGCATTAGGCTTCCATCTCTGGAGTTCCTTTAAAAATTCTGTTTAAGAATTAGGAATTCTATTTAAGATTATACTTGCATAAAAAAACTTGACTTAAAATATTTTTCTTATTATGCCTCTGGTAAAGCAAAATCAAACAAATATGAAAGAACGTATTTAATACATATTTAATATTATGAACTTTTCAAATGCTGTCATTACATATGTTGCAGAAATCTGTATTGATTTATAAATGCAATAGATTCCTCAAGAACTCTGCAATTTCAAGCAATGGCAAACAGTCTTTGTTTACCATATCATCCTCTGTGTGGATTTAATGTTATTTATTAAGTCTTACTTTGTCTTAACAAAGGAGAATGTTAATCAGAGACTCTTTCGCTGAGGCAGAATCCCAGTAAGAATTTCACTACCAAAGTCAACTTTTGCCCTGTTCATTGCATTTTATGCACTTTATGCATTAAGAACTTTAGAAAGGGCATAGAGTGAAATCAAAGTTCTGTTTGGAACACAACCCTATGTGTAAGTTTCAGACTGCATCTTCAAAAATAATTCATATGCATCAGAAAAATACTTTTAAAATGCAGGTTACATTGAGACTAGTGGCTCTTGATTAAAGATCAAATCAGAGTAAAAGTTCCAGTTTGATGATATCAAAATCTCATCACTTGCTCATGTGCGAGTTGGGCCAAAAATATATTAAATGCCATAGCATTAACTCCATTTGATTTCTATCATCCTGACATTTGAGAACAGTTCTCCAGATGAACCTTTAACTGTTGTGAGCTGCAGCATTATTAGATTCAGAAAACACGCTCTTCTGGTTTTATATCTGATCTGGAACAAATCCTCAAGGGACTAGCAGGATGAAAATGTGAGGATATGATTCATACAGGAGTCTATAAAAATACAATTTGATTAAAGAAATATGAAGCATGATGAAGAGAAGCAGCAGTTCCTGGTATTTTGTGTATATGTGTGATCAAAATCACACACTAGTTAGAAAAAAAGAGTAAGACACCATTCAGATGCCACCAAATTTCAAAGAAAGCCATGAACACACAGCAGTATTGGAGACCCAAAATGACATTTTCCCTCTTATTAATTTTCTTTATAACAACACCACTCTCGGGAGCATAATTGTTTCAAGGTGTGGAAACATGTAGAAATGAATACTTTTCTAGAACTTATATAAAATAAATCACATTATGCATACTCTGTATTTAAACTTAGGCAGATCAAAACCCCAATTCAGTGGGCTGATGGAGAATGGGAGCACTCTAAGATTGGATTTCAATTGAGACCAGAAATAGTTTGCTTACAGAGCTAGTGATTCATTTTTTTTTTTCCTGGAGGGTTGCCCATTCTAGGATTTGCACACTTCTCTGGTCTCCACAGAGGATTAGCCAGATGTTCACACACCTGTTCCATGCTGAAGCATTTGGCTTTGTTAAGGCCAATGAAAAGGAGGAGGTGTGGAGGAACAGTAGGAAGGAAACAAGTATTTTAGATGTTCATCATACAGGGCCAGGCACCCTTCTGGGAAACCCAGACACATTCAGAAGCAGGAGGTAGTCGTTACTGGATAGAAAAATTACTAGCCCCTGACACTGCCCAGGAGACCTTTGCTGGGGGACAGTCTAGCTGTCAGTTATCTCTGGAGAGGGGAGAAACAAGGCTGAAATTAGTCAACATAGAGGAACAGCAGAGGGACATCAGGATTGTGCCGATGACTGGGACAGTGCTCACAAACAGGAACTCTGGGTTCCAATACCTCTGCCATTAAGGATGTAATCTTGTGTTATAACAGCAGCTCAGTCAGCTGTTGAGTGAGGAGCTGAAAAACCACTGGTTGTGGCGATCCCCAGGCTGTTTCCTGAAAGGACGAAAAAGTGTCATTCTTCCTCAGCGATGGAGGGCCTAGATGGAGCATTCTACATTTAATTGTCATGCTACAAAAACTGGGAATTCAGTGTTTAATAATGGCTGGAAAGCACATGCATATTTGTTTGCTAAAGTTTGGAAGTGTAAGTTTAATGTTATCATGTTTTAATTAAATAAGCATAACACCAGAGGGAAAGTCTGGATATAGAACAGCCGTTAATCTGCTGTAGCATTTTTTAGAAAAAGTATTTTTAATATTTAAAATATTAGGTATTTGCAGTATTTCCCCCACACATGTTTTTTTATCAAAAAACATGACTGAGTACCCAGGACTGATCATGTAAAAGTATGTTCAAACTGGAAAGTTTTGGTAAGGCTGATATTCATTGGTTACCATTTCTTGCCCATGGAAGAGTGTCTAGAATTCAAGAGCTGAAAACCTGGTGTTTTTTCATACTTTTGATTCCTGGAGTGTTAAATGGAGATTTTAAAGAAAAAATTAACACATTTGAAAAAAAAAAAAGAAGCTTGCTGGAGCTCCTGTTGGTATTATACGACCTATAAAACAAGCACTAAGATAACACAGTTTAATGCTTTTCTTTTTTATCTGACTGTAAATACCACACATATTCAGTAATATTTTCAGAAAAAACCTTGTTTGTGGGTAAAATAGAATCAACTCTAGCCTGGGCTCTCAATCTTTTATGTAAGTGATCAGATTCAGACTGATTAGTTCCTACCTTAGCCAGAAGAATAGTGGTCTTTTACAGCAATTTGGGTGGCCTATGATTCCTGGTGCAGTGACTGCTTGGCACTCCACACAGTGTAACCAGTCATCTCCCTGGACCAAATATGCTATTTAGAAATACATTTGCATTTTCTGTGCTATTGCTGAGCAAGAACAGGGTATGATTTGTGAACAAAATTACTGTGATCAAAGAAAGATCATGCTCTGAACACTCAGAAGAGGAATCACGAAGTTACCAGGCTGAGATATTAGCCAAGATTTTGGTGCCAAATTCCTTTTCAAATACTGAATAACCGAGTGCTTCATCAGTGCCAGAAGTTAGTGGAGCAGGGTGTTCCATGTAAAAGGAACTGAACACTTTTTTAACCAAAAGGAAGAAAAAAATAAGAAAATGTAAGCTTTGAGACAGAGGTTCTATCTGGCTTTTTATTTATGTACTTAGCCTTGTTCACAGTTTCTAAAAGTAACCCTGTCATTGAGACAAGATTATTTGCCAAATTAATATTATGCACAGAGCAAAGATACTTGTCTTGTTCTGCCATTCCCTGCTTTTCCTTTTGTGTTTGCCTCTCTGTGGCTGGGCTCTTTCAGTCACCCAAATACTTGTGGTTCTGTTGAAAAAACAGCCAGGTGGGCTCTGCTGGCAATTAGCTTGGGGAAAGGCAAACCAATAGACCAGTGATCATTACAAGGGCAGCTGAGGAAACTGGGACTAGCAAATAGTTGGAAGGCAATGTGTAAAAAGTGGCTTTTCAGATTTTAGCAGGGTGGTTCAGTATGAAAGGAAGCAAAGGGAAACGGATTGTTATCTTGAGGGTCAGGGATCCTGTTCATGGTATGCTTTTGGGTGGTTTGGGGTTTTTTTCACTGTTTGAAGTTGTGCTAGAAACAAAGCCAAATGTTGTTCTTTTATGAAAAAAACCAAACCAGAACAAAACCAACACATCCATAATGTTTTAATTAAATTAGCCTCACTCTGCTCTTGTCAGTCTGGTGACAGGGATGTAAATTTAAGTAACAAACTGAGAGAATCTACTGGTATTAGCGTTTGTACTACAAGCAAACTGTAGGGTTTGGCAAAATACTGGCATGTTGATCTCCCTCAGCTGACATATGGGCTATGATAATTTAATGCCTGAAAATATTAGAAAAGGATAGGAGAAAAAATTGAAGACTTTTGATACTTTCAAAAATGTAATCTGCAGTACCTCCAACCTAACCAGTGGTCTTCTACAGGACATTAAAATTAATAGACCACTTATTCACTTATTAAAAATACAAGACCTGTATTTTCTGAATAAAAAAATATTTTCTTTAAAAGAAACACAACAACCTAGTTATACTAATAAAGAATTTCTGCTTCATTATGTCTCCTGTTACCTTTGAAAAATAGTCCTTAGCCACTAGGAAAGATACCCAAAGATACCCCTAGTTGCACATGGATAGAATACTCACTCATTTTCACACTCATCTACAGTTTTCCCATATCCCACAGAGCCTCAATAACACCCTCTCATCAGGGCTGACTGGGATCATGTACAATCTCTTAAGCACTTTGTACACCACATGTATTAGTCTCAGGATAAACCAAATATGCTTAAGCCACATGAAAAATACAAAATGGAATTCTAAAGGTTATTGGTAGTAGATCCATTTCTATGGGAGCCAGCATATCTATTCCCATGCAGCACCATAAAGCTTGGGCCATATAAAGTACTGAAACAGTAATCAATAACCAAATGTTTCATTCCAAAGTTGCTTCCTCTTTAATGCTTGCTGTATGGGTGGTTCCAGAACCACCTCAGTGGAGACAAAATTAGGCTTTGAGATATTTTCTAAAAAGTTAAGCTGGAATTTAGCAACAGTTACTAGTTAGGAACTCAATAATTAAGGAGTCAGATGGAAAGCAAGAAGGAAAGACCTTGATGCTTCAGGTACTCAGCTGAAGTAGGGAAAATGGGTTTTATGACTAACAATATGTTTCTTTAGACCACTTTTATTTTATCCAGCCACAGTTTGCTATAAAACACACAGGCTAGTTCTCCTTTCCAAGTACAATTAGTTTTTCTCTTATTTCCTCAATAGCAGGAAAAGCTCTGCAGTTCTGCTGCCATATTCTTTGAAGAAGAGCTTCAGTCCTTTTGCAGAGAGCTGGTGTTCTCAGCAGGACAACAGACAGGTTTGATCTGTACTGAAAGTAGCATCTTCTGTTTGTTCTCCGAGAAAAGTTGGGCTTGTATGACTACAATAACAGATTAATCTGTGTCTCTCAACATTGATTCTATAAGGAAGATAGGAATTTGTCTTTCTGAAACAGACTGTGTGAAAGACTGTGAAAGGTGCAATGATGAACTCAGGTGCTTCAGAAGAAAATATAAGTAATCAATTATGTGCCTGAACCAAGAGTTCTTTAATAATCAGATAACAAAATACAAATCATATAAGAAAAAGCCCCAAGGAAAATCTTACTAAAATAAAAATATTACTAAAAACTTTACTAAAACTAAAGACTATGGAATAGCAAAGGTATATGGGAACAAATGAAGAAAATAAACATGGAAACTGTATCACAATTATGAAAGCCATAGAAAAATTTCTATTAAAAAATAGATTAAATAAAAAATTGAAGCAAATGTAATGAGAACACTGAGGAATTAATGGAAAGTTGACGGAAACTTGAAATGTTTAAAGATTCATTTGGTTCAGTCCTCACTAAAAAGCTAACTGTGACCAGATGTTTAACTTTATTACTATTAATGAGGAAATAGGAACATGAGCCTAAGAATGGATCAATTAAATAAGTTGAATATACTCAAGTCATTAAGACTTGACAAGTCACCCCAAAGTACTTACAGAGTTAGTCAAAGCAATTTAGAACCTTTCATTAGGGGTGCAGGAGGAATGAGAGAGTTTTGTGGAAGGTGAATAATTTCTAGAAAGTCGGAGAACAAGCCTGGGAGGATAAAAGGGACACAGGGGACTATAGAAGAGTAAGCTTTTCTTTGATAGAAAGATAACTGAAGCAAATTATTAAACAATCAATTTGTATTCACCTAAAGACAAAAAACAACCAACACGAATTTGTCAAGAATAACTCATGTCAATGTAATTCAATTTCTTTGACAGGATAACAAGATCTGGGAAAGTAATAGGTGTCAGATTCATATGACACTCATAAACCAACCGGGAAAATATGGTCCGAGTAAAGCTGCTGTAAAATCTTGCCCAGAAAACTTGTTAATAGCTTGTTGGAGAATGCATAGGATATATTACATAATGTCCTTCACACAGCTGACCTGATATTATTCAATATTTCATCCAAAAATTTAGCTATACTTAGAAAGTTTGTGAAAGTCAACAACTTCTGAGGTCTTTCATTTTGAACAGCAGGATTAGAATTCAAGTAGATAAAATGGAGAAGCCACTAAGAACTGACTACAGAAATATAAATAGAACACAGGAAGGACAAGTCAAATGCACAAGGAAAGGATGGATAATAATACATTGGGCAGAGATTTTTCAGAAAGATGAGATGCTGTGACAAAATAGGGGAGATACGACTTCTATGAACAGTAATGATACATACAGCCACTCATAAGACTTCAAAGCATATCCATCCCTATATTCTGTGATGGCACACTGAAATGGAGTCCACATCTAGTGTTGGTGCCCCCAGTACAAGATGGATTCAACACATTGGGATGCAGAAGAGAACTCCTGACATAGACAAAGAAAAGAAAAAAAAAATTCCAAGATTTATGAAGAATGATTGAAGGAAAGGGGCACATAAGAAAGGGAACTCAGGGTGGAATATGGTATTAAGGAGGCAAGTAATTAGTCTTATTCACATACACCAAATCTGGAACAAGAAATAATTGCTTACCTTCCAAGCAAGGAAGATTTAAACTTTAGGTATAAAAAAATTCTGATATAACAATCATGTAATGGAACAAGTTGCATTGGAAGGTGTTGAAATAACATCAGAAGGGGATTTTGAAATATATTTATATCAAGGACAATCAAAAATAATTGCTCTAAGACAGAATGACTGCTAGATGTCACTTCTCATCCACGTTTCTTCGCTTTCTTTGACCATATTAGATGCTGCCCCTAGTCTGTTTCTTACCTTTTCAGTACTTACTTCTGATTTCATTTACAGGCAGTAAAGGGATCCAATTCATCAATTAGCTGCCTGTGCAACTGGAGTTTATTAATAACCACTCAGAACACCTTGCCTGCTTTTCGGACAATAGTCTGTTAATATATATGGCTCAGAAATTCTTACCTACAGGATAGGTAATGCTGTGTTTTAAAAATTATGAAGTGCCATAGACATGCAAGTGACATACACATTGCATTCCTGGAGAGATTGCAATTTAACAGCTCCATTGTACAGACAACAGATTCTGAAGCCTGATTAATGTGTATCCTTTGTCTTAAGCTCATCTAGAATTTCCCATTATATGCATGCAACAGGTTTCTAGTTCACTTATAACAGCACAAAATTGTAAGGAACTGTAAAAAACTTAAATTTCACAAAATAAAATAAAAATCTTAGCACATAACAATAAAAAAGGAAATTAAGCTGTCAAAGCCTGTGAAAAAAGTACAACCAAGATCAGCCAAAGTCAGTATATATACAGTTAATGCTAAAACACCTTCCAGTGAAGTAAAGCCTAATAATATTTAAAAAAAAATTGTGTGTGGTTTAATACATTTCACCTTTTTGTCAGATTTATGTGGTCTAATATACCTCAGTTCAGGGTGGTCTGTAGATTTCAAGGAAATCAGTGCAGGAATAAGCACTACCTTCCTATTAATTCTCCAAATCTGGACTGAGCTGCTGTTGCCCCAAATGCCACTGGTCACTATGCTGGGAAAGAAAAACATCTCAAAAAGGTGAATATTAGAAAGTTTTTGTCCTAGACCAGTACCTACTCCATGAGTCACATCTATCATGCCTTTAATTCAACTTTACAAAAAAGTCAATCAATCACAGGTTAAGTGACACAGAAACTCTCCAAATGAGGATTTTATGCAGCTTTGCTCTAAAGGCCCTGGGATGCACTTCCAAAGAAAACAGATTAATTTAACCTGGGTGAATTCTGGGTGAACAGACGAATTTTACCTGAAACCCTATGAAATGCAAAACTAAATAGCTAAATATACTAATAGCTAATATCTAATATATATAATATATAATATAATCTAATATATATAGCTAATATACTAATACCAATAGCTAAAAATACTACTTTTCCCCCGTTTGCCAGGCTGCAGACTGTGCCCTCATAGTTATGTGCAGAGATGCCATACAAAACAATGCTGCTCTGATGCCATATAGAGTGCACATCCAGGCCTCCTGGAAAAATGGAGTACTTTTGGCTGGTAAGGAGCTACCTACTCAAGTGTAGATGAGATTTGCATTTTCACTATTTTTGTGAGTTTGTAAGGAATGCTGCAGCAAATAGTGAGTCAAATCCTACTTCTGTAACAGGCAGAATTTACTTATTTCAACAGTCTTCATGCTCAAGACTTCACTCCCCAAATTAGTGACTTCAGTGACCTGTGTAAATTTAAGAGTGCCTTCAGGTCAGCAACCCTGCAAGTAGTAGACATATGTAAAGCAGTGTTCATTCATGCCTAAAACCTGCAGTCTAAACCCGGATCCAATTAGTAATAGCTAAAAGGATTACTTCTCTAGCTTGTAAAGAAACTGGAACTGAATTTTAAAAATTAAGAGTAACAGGAGTAGTAAAAACACAGAATAAAACCCTCAGTTAATACTGTTCTTCAGGGTGCAAATCAAATAGGCAAAATACCCAGGAAATTAGAAACATTTGGTGCAAACTCAGTTCAGACCCCTGTTAGGTATATTGTGATCTGTATGCTGAGAGATGATTTTACTTAAAAGATCGTTGCCTCAAACAGTGAACTGGACTGGGGAATCTCACTTAACAAGCAAACATTTAATACTTTGTTTTACTCTAGTGATGATTTATGGCCTATGTTCTTCTTCCTGTGTTGTTTCCTGATTATAAAAGTGTTGAAGTGTTTGTATTGTATTTCTTCCCTTGTATTGCTCATCTACACAACAAGCAAGTAGCACTCCCTCCAAAATGCAAGAATAGAGTGCATTATCTTTTACAGCATTGTAC
Source organism: Hemiprocne comata (assembly GCA_020745705.1). Taxonomy (NCBI): domain Eukaryota; kingdom Metazoa; phylum Chordata; class Aves; order Apodiformes; family Apodidae; genus Hemiprocne; species Hemiprocne comata. The sequence continues at coordinate 91,161,398 of CM036588.1, forward strand.
ATAAAGTACAGGGATATTACAATGTAAAGTATCAGCATAATCAGAAAATCCAGCATGCAGCACCTTGCTTGGACTCAGAGCAACAAGAGGTTGTAAACTTGCAGTGTACAGCAGTAGATTTCTGCAACTTAACCTGAATATACTCGGAAAAGCAGCGTGAAAGGTCACTCATAATTTGTTGGTGCAATGTGCATTTGGTGGCCCCAGAAAAGAAGGCTTAGTAGTTTCAGGTCCTTTTTCAAATCTCTCAACATCTTGAGCTCCAGGTTTCTACAAAGGAACACTAAAAATCCAGTCCCTTTGCTCTAGGGAAGTTGTTGTAATCAAAATGGACCAGACTACACTCCATAGGAAACTGCCCAGCTCTTTTATTTGAATTTGTTGCTAGTGCTAATAATGAGGAAGATTAGCCTGAGGCAGACACCTGGTGTGGAAAATTCAAGTTCGAATTCCATTTTGAACAAAAATTATAAGCCATGAAATACAGGATTTTATTGTAGGAAGAATCAAATTCTCTAGTAATCCTACCTTTAAAATACAACTAATGGAAAATAACCCAAATGAGTTTTCCTGCCTTTCTGCACCAAAGGTTTTTAAACAAATAAGAGCAGATTCTATTTTAAATGTGAAGGGGGGAAGCATTTAAGTAAATGTCTTTAGACCAAGGGATCATAAACTGATTCAGTTTAAACTGTAGTATAAATACTAGTTCTACAACAAACTTCACAATGTGAAGGGGAAAACTCTAACCGAACATCTCTAAGAAATTAGGAATTTTTTTAGTAAAGTCAGCTAAAAATCTTGGGAGAACACACTGTTATCTCTCAAAACCCAGGGTGAAAATGATCTCCAAATAATGGTTTCTACATTGATTAAATATATTCTGAAGGTCACCAGGCCTACATGGATATTTTTCGATTAGGAGTAAATTCTAGGAGAAATGGTAAAAAAGGGTTAACCAGCAAAGAAAGCTACATCTTGGGAGGCCAGAAAGTGCAGGGATAAAGTGAGAATTGCCAAAAGTCAAGCTGAGTTAGACCTTGCAAGGGAAATGAAAACAAGTAGTAAAAGGCTATTTAGCAGCATAAATAAAACAAAAGAAATTGAGCTAGTAAGCAGTGCAAATGAATTTGAGATTTAATAGGTACAAACTAAAAGCTAAACCAACATTTGACTTCAGGTTGCAAGAGGGTAACTATGACAGAAACAACACAGATAGTAGGTTAAAGAATTGGAAAAAGAAATTAAAATCATTAACTTGGAAGCAAAAATCAAATCCAAACATTAGATTATTTCTGTCACTGAATATTGAATACTGAAAAACCTCAAATCTGAAAAAGCAAATACGATAACAAAACTACTGTCTTTGGTGGGAAGAGAAATTTTACCCTGTGCTGTAGAAACTAAAGGGAAGCATCAATTTTCAATTTCCTTATTTCAGGGCTCCAAATAGCTGTTAAATCATAAGACCTTTTCTTCAAACAGAACCCAAATGACTCAGTGTGATAGATTAATATATTACAAATGTGGATTAGAAATTGTCTTTTTGTGGTTTACTGGACTGCATTGTTCTTTAAATATAGCTTTAAGATGTGTTGAATTGAAATAAGATCATAGGAATTCTATTTTAATGACAATGTCACTAATAGTACTTGAAAAGAATTATAAAAAGGAATTTCAGCTTTCAAATATCAATGTCAAATGTTTAATTTTTTGAAACAAGTTGTCTTTTCAATAGATAGTAATTTGCCAAACCACTTGTAACACTACCAGTCATAATCTTTTACTGGTGATCTTGGTACCATGGGAACATTAATTAACATACCAAGTTCGGAAAAAAGTGAAAACTAATAATTACTAACGGGTTTCCTATTTGGAAACACAGAGAAGAATTATAGTATTTCAGTTCCTATTTTTGTGGTGAAAATGAAACAGTAGCAAAATGAATTTTCTACTGGAACCTAACAAAGACAGGACTGGGAAGTGAGCCTTATTTCATGGAAAAGCAGCTGAACATCAGCACAGCAAAGTAGAAAAACCAAACCCAGAAGTCCTTACAGCACAGATATTGGTTAATGCTACTAGAGTGTTTTGTTTGAGAAATTATCTAAATTCTCTTTTCCCAAATATCTTTTCAGCAATCCCTCCCCTACAGAAAGATATATTAAGTAAATTGCATAGCAAAACAAAAGAAGAACCCCTAGAAACCATTATACTAATGTTTAAGCAGAAAAATCTGTTACTGAAAGTAAGTGATAAAATTGCAGCTACAAAAAATTGTCTTCCTGTACAAAGGGATGCACTTAAAAGACAGTGAAAAGCAAGTTAAGCACAGGTTGGCAGACAAACTAGAAACGCAGAACCACTTCCTGATTAGGAATTAATTGTGTGAAAAGTACAGTTAATTCACTGAATTCCAACATCATACATGAGAAATACTCCCTGCTCAGGACTATGTACACTTTCTCAGAAAAAAATGCAATCAAAATTTTCTGGAAAGAGAGAGAAAAAATTAAAATATTTTTCATTGATGAAATATCTCAGGTTTTTACAATGAACTATAAGAAAGATAACACAACACATTTCTGTTTATACTGGTATAAGTATAGAATAGAATGAAGTTGCACTAGGGCAGAGTTGGAATAAGATTAAATCTATCCAGTAGTACAGCTCAACCTTACTCCAGCCATCCACTTAGCAAAATCAAAAAACGTGTACAGGCACACACACATAAAAAAAGTATTTGATAAAAGAGTTGAAACTTCTATATTGTTCTGGAAGATATGTGAGTAATTTTCAGAATCCAGTTAGAGTCTCCTAGAATCAAAAACTGTATTTTTATCTCGAATGAATCAGATGTGAATATGCAAAATGAAGCACTGAATCTGCTGCTGCTTCAGATAAGAAATGTGAATTCTGCTAGAGACGACTTGTTGATTTCAGACTGTCCCAGCTCATAGAAATGAGATGTGTAACTGTTCATAGGATCAGTGCCTCAGATAATGAGGTGAAAGATGTACAATCAAGTAATTTGCAAATGTTGTGGTAAACATGAAGCAAAAGCTAAACAAGCTTGTATGCTCCTCAATGAAACAGTGTACGTTGGCTATTGAGAAGTCATTATTTCAGAAATTAGAATTTGAGCTCAATAAATGTGGTTTATTTTTGTTGTTAAATATAGACCTGATAAACAGAGTACATTTAATGCCGAAGTAGCAACTCAGAAGCCAAGTATCTCTCTGTTACTAAGAAAGCAGTAAATACACATAGATTGGCATAACTCTGTTGCCAGACAAGGTTGTCTTTATTGCTTTGCCCAGAGTGAAAACACATCTAAAGCCCTATATTTTAGCTTTCTTAAGACTTATCAGTGTGGTGTGGGTTCTGGAAAGAAACAGAGAGGCAGTGTTGTGAACCTCCCCAGAGAGAACAAGTTTTCAAAGTAAAATCCTAAGGCAAAGCTTTTAGGGTAATGTTATGTAAAATAAGCAGTAAGGCTGATTGAGGTTTCAGCGGTAGTACTCTGTGATTTCACTTTGAAAGTTTTTGCTTTTTAGAGTTTGCTGTAACCTCATTATGTTTTGCTGGCACTTCCTCTAGGAGAAGCAACAGCTGCATGATACTGATAAATCTTAGGAAGGTCGAAGTGCATGACTGTGGCTGGTGCTCCACTCTAAGTCAACCATATGTGAAAGCTCTCACCTGGCACCATTGGCAGCGGTTAGATCTCAAATTCTGTCTTACAATGCAAAATGCAGATAAATAGGAATCATCCATAACAGCAAATGTCTAAAGGAAAAAATAATTATTTAAAAATTCAGTGTATTATTCTTCAGTTTGTTATACAACTAATATTATCATATTCCCCTATTACTATTGACTGAATGTGAAATCAGTGGAAGGAAATTGACAATCAAGCACAGAAACATATTAATGCATTAATTATTGGTTTTAGTAGACACGGCAATATGCAGAGGATACTTCTAAAAAACCTCTGAACATGTAGCAATATAATAAAATATATAATGAAACGAAATATTCAATAATTGATTAAATGATTTATAATCTTTATAATATTCAATATTGAAACATATTATGCTTTTGTAAAATATAAATGTAATTCCAGGTCACAATAGTCTTCTTTTATGTGCATGTTTTAAAATGAAACAAAAAATATTTTTATGTCTTGCTGATTCAGCAGATTATAAAACATTCTGCAGATTATAAAAATAATTTTTCCAATTGCTTTATGTTCCTAAATTTCTATGGAAACATAAGAAGGAAGGTAAATAGTCCAGTCATGCCCAAGCATTCTTCTTTTAAAAATGCTTGGGTAGGTTCAGAATTTCTCCCAGTCTCAAGACAGAAGAAAAATTTTAAAAAGGATGTGGAAAGAAATGCAAAATTGAGAGACATAAACTGATAAAATGCCAAGCTTTCCCCATATGTGATTGATCTATGGAATAGTTACACCATGCAACTCATCGGTTTTAAGAATTTTTTAAACATGGAAGAGGGATTTTTCATATTTAATGATCATGCCGAACTATGATTAAAGGAAATAAATATATAGGAAGGGACATGAAGTCCTGTTCTTCCCAATATAAACCAATTTCTGATTGAAAAAGACCACTTGCCCGTAATTATAGTCCTGTCTGTATTTATGAACTTCCACTCACTATGAGATGTATCTTTGCCAATATTTATCAGGAAGAGCAGTTGATTTTCAGAGGCACTCTTCACCTTTGAATAGAATCCATGGCAGTTAGGATCTTTATACCTATTCAAGTCAGATTCTGTATAAAAGCTTTGTAGGATGAGGGGAAATGGCACTGTCCTAAGCTGAGCCAGGTTTAAGCTAATTTTCCTTTTACTGATTTTTTTTTCCTTCAGTAAGCTTTCTTTTAACTACCAACAAGTGTTCCAGCTAGTGGGCTGATAACACTGGAATGTTTATGTTTCTGCTGAGACTCCAAGGTCGCTTCTTAGCTCTCCTGCTACAGAAGCTTCCAGGGCAGGAGAATTGTATCTGTGACCCTCCCGTAGGGGAGCTGGACTAGACAGACATCAGAACTGACCGAAGGGATTCCATTCCATATATCTATGTAAGTTCCAAGGAAGGTCAGAGATCACAGAAGACAACTTTCTTCCTGCTTCTTCTTCCCTTCTCTTCTGTCCATGGCCGGCAACCGGAGAGGACTCCATCCATCCATCACCGTCGACCCCAGATTCAGCCCTGACCCTCATAACTCTCCTCACAACCCTGTCTGCTCTGCTGTTACCAAAAACAGAGGACTGAGAGTTTTTGGGACTGCTCACAGCTAAGTAGAGTGCCGGGGGAGTTGCTGGGGGTAGGGGGAGGCAAGAGGCTTTTGCACATTCCTGAACATACTTGTATATAATTGTACATATAATTCAAGCTGTCTAATTTAGTTTTCAATCCAGCAAAGTCTCTCTCCTAATTCTCTCTCTCCTTCCCTACCTAGGTGGGAGGGGGAGGGGATCGAGAGCTTGTTGTCTCTGGTTTAATTGCCTAACCTGAGTCAAAACTTTGACAGGCACCAAGTTGCAACACAGGAAGTTCCACCTCAACATGAGGAAAACTTCTTTACTGTGAGGGTGATGGAGCACTGGAACAGGCTGCCCAGAGAGGCTGTGGAATCTCCTTCTCTGGAGACCTTCAAGACCCATCTGGATGTGTTCCTATGTGATCTGCCCTAGGTGTTCCTGCTGCAGCAGGGCGGTTGGACTTGATCTTCAGAGGTCCCTTCCAACCCCTGTGATTCTGTGATTCTATGATAGAGAAAAACTGGTGCCCATTTATTTCAGGTTAGCAAGTATGTCAGTTCTTAGGCAGCACTGCTAAAGCTTTATGCATGAAGACATGCAGAAAGACTTACATTTAAATTATGATTCTTAAAAAATCTTCTGATAAAACCAGAAAAACTGATAAAAATCTCAAGACTAGCTGCAGCTGCAGACTGAAGACAGAGCTTGAAGGTCATCTTAAACCAAGTAAATTTGAGTTAGAAAAGGTATTTGACCTATTGTGAAGAAAGCTTTATTTAATTTGAGTTTAACTCAATAGGTCTTTCATTTAAGTTAATTTATTTGCAGGATTGCTGTCAAATATTTCAGGATTAGTGAATGCTTAACCTAAACTCTGAACTAAAAGGAGAATTCCTATGTTATCAAGGTTTTGCTCTGTAATAGACAAGTGTGATAGCTAATTCCTTCCATACTCTGATCTCTTTTCCAGTTCGGTGAATCTTTCTTACCTTGTATTTATGGGCAAGTTTGCACATAGTGCAGCATCCCAACTCCATTTATCAATTCCAGAAGCTCCAGTGAAGACTTAATTTGGAGATGCATGAAGACTCCCCGCTTATTTTTCTTCAATATCTCTGCATCTTAGACATAAATCTAGAGCCTGAAAAAATAATAAATTACATCTTACAAAATGTTGATCAGTGTCATGACCAACTTGTGCAATTTTAAAATCCATGCAAAGGCTCTTACTAAGTCTCTGGCCTAGATAATAAATTTTCCACTGCAGGGAATTAACCACTTCATTACACATTATATGTAGGGAAAAGAAAAAAAAAATCATTCTCTTTATCAGTCTTTAATTTGTTACTTCTTCAGTTTCAGCAAATGTCCCATTGCTTTTAGGTTACAGAACACAATTTCCTAAGCTTTATTATATTTTTTATTCCACTTGTTATTGAATTTCTTTCTAAAGTGTGCGATTCCAACCATTTTACTTTCTTCTTTCTCTGTTAAAACTTCTTATCCTGCTTTGCACTTGCACAGACTCTTTAGGACAGCTGTGTCTCAAGTTTTCCCCCAGTTTTGGAAAGTAAATGCAGTATGAATCAGCAATAGTTCTATTTTCATAGAAAATGTATGTGTTCTCTAATTATGATAAGAAAATAGACTCATGATATCAACTATTGCCATCCATGGGAAAAAAAATTCTAAAACAGTAAGGAGGTAGATGCAGGAAATTCAGGATCTCATTTTCCTCCAAGAAAATGTCACAGGAGACATGTCTCTCCCTCAATGTCCTTTGCTAGTTATAAAACTGGCCTCCTGCATACTTCAGTTGCTTTTCAGACCCGGGGGTCAGATGTATCATAGACTTGAGTAACTTAATGATGTTAAAGTAGAGATACAATGCTTTAACAAAATTGCTAACTTTGAACACAAAAGAGTCTTGCCCTTACCACTTTTAGATAGTGAACAACGTGATATCTACATACACAATGATCTGCAAAAGAAAAAAATTAATCTCAGGGAATATCTGATTGAGGAAAGTGTGAGAGACGGACTCCATAATGGCCTTTAATCCAGCGATATTTACTGACCAGTCCTGGTTTTGGAGTGAATATAAGTCCATGAGGTTAATAAAAAACCACAGATTTTCAAATTGATTTAATTCAACAGAAAACTTTTTCAGTGTTACTAGCATTTTTGAATGTACACTCCATAAAAATAATGTAACTTGGAAAACAGACAAAACTCATGTTTTGACTGTAGTTGTTGAGGTATTTTTGGTAGAAAAGTCCATCCATACTGAGTCTGAGGGTGTTTATGTGCTGCAATACAGCATTGTGCAGATATCAGCACTGGCTGGAAGTCTGCTGCCAGTGGAACTGGAAGGAACCTCCTGCTGTGTCCAGGCTAGTTTTTAGGTGTCTCTACATGGCACTGCCTTTTGTAGAGCAGACATGGCTAACGATACAAATAATGACCTCATTTCCTATATTTTCTAACTTATGTTTTAAGACCAAGAAAAATTTAGGAAGGGGTGATGTAGGGTACTTTTGGGTATTTCTGGTCAAATATAAATAACAAGTTCCAAAGCATTCTGTAACTCTGAAGTATGATACTAGACAGTGATATAGGCTACATGACCCTTGTGCTTAAGGGAAAGTCCTAACCAGAAAACCAGGGCTTTGATGTAAATCCTAGCCATAACCTGATTTCCACCCAATTTGCTTACAGATATTAGGGGACATAATTTGTCATTTTGTTTAGTAGCAAAGAGGATAAGCAATAGGGAAGTAGATGAAGAAACGCACAGAGAAAAGGGACCCTATTCTTAATGTTCTAGGTAGAAAGATGTAAACGTGGAAAAATAATGTGAGACTCTTGTAATGGTGTTATTATGTTTTATAATCAGATGGACTTGAACATATTTTTAAGAGGAAAAAAACCCAAAGGTAAGTACAGAAGAAATTAAGTTTTCCACATTTTCAAGGGTGGAGAGGCTGTAAGAAAAAAAAGCAAATATGTTCTCCATAATGCCTTTAGAGGAAAGATTTTACATTTCAGACTTGCAAAGGAGATTAATATTATCCTCATGTTTAAGGCACATCAACTTAATATAATCCACACAAGACAGAAAATCATAAACTAAACCCCAAACCATATTAATCCATTGCTGTTCATTTGGCCCTGAGCTCAGTAAGGGCAGGATTCCATGCTTTCTGAGAATGGATTGTAGGTGCTCTGGTTACTAGCTTTAATCTCAGAATAGTGATCATTATGGTTAAAATAACACCCAAATAAACTTTTCAAAAAACAAAAAATAAAAACATCACTTATCATTGAATTCTCAACAAAATAAGCTGCAGTAAAACAAGCAATTATTCAGAAACAAATTATTTACATAAATAGTCCTGCAAAATAGTAACATAATTTTTCAACTGTTTATATGTCGATCAAATAATACTGTGTTGTTTTACTCCCTTCTGTCATAAAACTCAATGTTTTTTATCACATTCTAACCTTCTAACATATATATATTAGTCTTATTTTCCGATGCATTTAAACATCATCTGAACACAATAATCAATTGCCTAACAACAGTTGAAAAGATAAGAGCTGGGGAAATGAGAATATGTTTTTATCACTGCAGGTTAGGAAAGTTATAGGTGTCCCTTCCACTTACTTCATAAATGTTTGATTATAATTACAACGCTATATACAAAAAATAACTCCTTTCTAAAAGATTCTAAAGTAATACAGTAAACTCTTACTTGGATAGCAACATTTATGGGTTTTAATACAAAAGGAAAAATGAAAGACAAAAAAACACTGGTATCTAAAAACTGTTTAGCTTGATAGATATGAATGTTCTCACACAGTTGCCTGGCAATAGCTATTACCTCCTCTAGTTCAAGGACAAAACAATTAGCCACAGGTATTTTCTTGATTTTGAAGAGATCAGCAAGTAGTCCTAAGGTACCAAAGGCAGGTTTTTTTGCATTGCAGGTAGCCAGATGCACATCTGAAAACTGAGGGTAAAAGTAGTAACGAATGAAGGAAAAACCTTTCTTTTTCATTAGGGATTTTCAGTTCATTAGAAATTGGGTAAGTTTAGTAAATCTGTGAACTGATATTGAGAGCAAAAGGTTTTCAAAAAAATCTTTCCTATACATTGCCAATTACCTAAACAACGTATTCACAAATAATTACTGTCATTTCATGGCAAGTGATTTATATATGAGGTGAGAGGGAGACAAGAAGGAGGCAAGATTAGTTAATGTCATTTATTTAATATATTAAGACTGTACTTTAGCATGCAAACTGATTCTGTAATTTGGAAGAAATATGGAAATCTATGGTCTTTTCACCCTTGAAACACAACACAGCAGCACAAAGTCAAATTGGAGACCAGTCAGTAGTGGTGTAGCCCAGGGATTAATTGAACAGGGCCAATCCTGTACAAAATCTTCATTAATGATGTGGGCAATGGGGAAGAATACACCCTGAGGAATTTCACAGATGATACAGAACTGGGAGGAACAGTTCATGTGGCAGATGGTTATGCCACCATTTGGAGGGATCTTCACAGACTGGAGAATTGAGCCAAAAGAAATCTCATGCAGTTGAACAAGGGGAAATGCGAAGTCCTGCACTTGGGGACAAATAATCCCATGCACCAGCACATGCCAGTGACCAACTGGCAATTGACGCAAACTGGAACACCGGAAGTTCCACCTCAACATGAGGAAAAACTTATTTACTGTAAGAGTTATGAAGCACTGGAACAGGCTGCCCAGAGATGTCATGGAGTCTCCTTCCCTGGAGACTTTTAAGACCCATCTGGGTGTGTTTTTGTGTGACCTGCCCTAGGTGGCCCTGCTCTGGCAGGGGAGTTGGACTTCATGATCTCCAGAGGTCCCTTCCAACCCCTAACATTCTATGATTCTATGAACTGTCTAGAAAGCAGCTCTGCATACAAGTACCATAGGATCTTGGTGAACAAAAAGCTGACCATGAACCAGCAGTGTGCTCTTGTAGCATAGAAGTCCAACAGTACCCTTGGGCTCATTTAGGAAAATTGTTGCCAGTAGGTAAAAAAGTTAATCCTTTCTACTCCCTGATGGGACACATCTGGAGTACTGTGTTCAGTTCTGGGCTTCTCAGTCGAAGAAAGATATGGACATCCTGAAGTGAGTCCAGGGCAGGTCCGCAAAGGATTAAGTGATACTAATGTGTATAAATGTCTGATGGGAAGGAATGCAGAAGAGGGAATCAGACTCTTCTCAGTAGTGCTCAATGACAAGATGCAATGGGCAAAAATTTCAAAACAGGAAATTCACAACACTTGGGCTACATAGCCTCCAGGGGGCCATCCAACTAACTTCCTCTGCAATCCTGTGATTACAGTTAGTGCAGAGTGCAGTAGTTCAGGGCATGACAAGAGGATGAGATATATCTGTGAGTTTTTGCATCAGTGTCCTTTTGGTAACTGTAAACCACACCACACCTAGTATCAAATATAGTCAGATTTGTTTAGTGTGGCCCTGTAGAAATCATAATTTTATTACACAGTAGAATGACTGTCAGAAGCAAGATTGAATTACAAGGTCTCTTAAACTTTTTTAATATTGTTTGTATGATTGCAGGTGGTCTTAAGGGATTTTAAATGGAAGTGGTTCTAGCTATGTAGAGCTGTAGCTACTTTATCTCTCTCAGGCCTTCTCCATATGCAAGCTAACACCACGTTAAGTAATTCTGAGACCAGTTTATTTAAACCACTGTAATTAAAACAGCCCAAGATAAATCAACATATGCCCCTTCTCCAACTGCTTTAAGAATGTCTACACAAAAGATTAGAATGTCTACACAAAAGATTACTTGTGTGCCTGAGACATGTCCACTTTTTACAAGTGTATAAGCTAACCTAATAAGAGATTTTATATCTCCCTAAAAACCTTGCAGTTTAATTAGCAGCAGCTTATATATAAGTTGCTCTGTGACCAATGTAATCAATGAAGTATGTGTTACATACAGTTTGGATTTCAGAGTGATTTCATATGTGGATTCTCTCATATCTAATAAAGGTTAAATTCAAGCTCTGTTTCTTGTACCCAGCACCCCACCTTTCTCAACACTGCTGGAATTTAGTACATTCAAGACCTCTACCTCTTTCTCTAAATTTAAATGCAGCCTACAATCAAGCACAAAAGCTGCTGGCATATACACACAGACATGTGTGAGAAAAATGCTACTGAAATGATGTATGTGTGGAAGTAGTCTGGTTTTAATCTGAGGCCTTTGGCAAGACAAACAGAACCTGGTATCCAATTACAAGCTTTGGTGATTTTAGGCAGTGTTTTCTCTGTGTATATTTCGGAAAGAAAGAGTGTCTTTTTGAATTCATGAGCAAGAAGAGCTGAAAATTAAAGAAAATGCAAAGCAAGAAACAAGGATGGAATACCTGGATGGGAAGGATTTCCTCATGCTGCCATCCTCCAGCATGTCTGTGAAAGTCTATGCTGTTCTCCAATTCTCTCATGTTCTCCATATAACATGAGTGGATGTTAACCACAAGAGATAATTACTACAGGGCAATCTGTCCTAGGCCTGGATCCCAGATGTTAGATACTACAGCAACATTGGCATACTTACGAGTACTGTCCTGTTACAGAGACTGTACATAATGAAAGACATGGGTTTTTTTACTTTTGTCAGAAGTTAGCTAGTATATCCATTGAGCTTTACTTGTGTAATCCCTATACTGTCCCTCCTAGGAAGCTGGATATTAAGTGACAGAAGACTATCTGTCACTAACAGATTTGCCTTTCCTCTTTTCCTTTGATGAGTAAAGAAGGAACGAGATACATTTGTTCTGATTAATGTGTCTTATCCTTCAAATGCTTTTAATTAAGCTAAACTTTCAGTGCTGGTGATTTTCTAAAGTGATAATACAGAAACATTCTCCCAAATTCAGGACTGTGCAAAGCTCCAGGGCAATGCCACAGAAGTCCCTGTTTGGACATGGGCAACAAAACTCTTGTTTTACTAGACACACTGAAATGTTGTGAGGGCTGACCAGACTGGATCATTGCCCTCCACTTCGTTTTACATCTGGTTTCTGCTGAACATCTGCAAGTTACATATATTTTGCTAACCACTTTGAAAGAGGATGCAAAGGGCATTTGCTTCAATCTGCCTTTCCCTGACAACTAATTATCAGTAATTTTTAGTCTTAAGGTCCTTGCTAAAATCAAGTGGCCACAGTCCAAACTTTTGATGGGCTAAGATTACATGACACTTGCTAACCTTGAAAGCTACTGCAGCATTTTCACATCACAGCACACTAAAATAATTAGATTTCTGATACTTTAATAAATTCAAATATTTAATTTAACTACAGTAAATACTGTTCAATATTTCCAATTTCAAAATATCTTCTTTCCAGTAAACTTACACAATAATTTTGCTACTTCCAAAAAGGTCCACTAAAAGAAACATTCAGACATTTTATAACAGTTTGTACCACTTTATCATATGTTTTAGGACCACAGACAGGCAAGGGGCTACCTGTGCAGCCACATTATAAGCCATATAATGTTTTTGACTTTATGAAATGGGGAGAAAGAATCATGGTCACAATTACTGCAGGGAGAGGTAAAAGTGGTGGTAAAGAACAGGGAAGAATTAACAGATTCCCAGCAGAAAGGAACAAGCAACAACAGATCACAGCTATTGACCACTCACACCCATGTCATCCAGACAAGCTTCATTCTCATGGCTTAAAATTTAAAAATTGTTCTTTTAAAATGTCTTTGACCCTTAATTTGGTTTCCTAAGTTGTTTTCAAACTTCACAACTACCTAGTTACTTTTGTGTCTCAAGAAACTGAAGTTAAGAGGTTATAGTCACATATTCACATATTCTGGATGCTACTTTATAATGAAAAAAAAATCAGATACTTGTTTTTATTTCTTGCTCCTCTGTTCTTTGAGCCTCCTCTCCTCCTCCTATCTGCTGTTTGGGTTCCACCTTTACTTCTAATTTGCAATAAAGCTATTTCTCATGATCATACACTGCTTTTCAGCAATTTTTTTCAAGCAGTACTGAAGATACTCACTCTGTACATTCAAAATGTTAGATGGAGTGTTAAACAAGAGGAACCTGAGGAGAAGAGACAGATTAACCCACTTTAATTTGAACCCTAAATGCCAAAAGCTGTGCTTACAGTGTATGTTATACTGAGGTTTGGCCCTAGACTTTTGCTAGTATCAGCTACTGACACACTGCTGTCACATCTGCACCCAAACTCAGATTTTAGCTGGAATTAGTAGCATCATCTAAGTCAAACCACAGAGCTGTATTTATATATCTCTTCCATTTTTGTGAAGTAGGTTTCTCTAGTAAGTGGAGACAAAAACACCTTTCAGATGACAGTAGAAAGCTCGCCTTGAGTGAACCAAGGGGAAGAGGAGGGCTCTGATCAGTTCTGCTGCTGGCCAAAAAGCTGACATCAGCCCCTGGGTGCACTTTCTCACCTTTACAGAGAGGAAGCTGGTGGCCATTTCAGATGTGAAGTGTTGCTGTTAATTTTAATCTCTGCTTTGAAACGGCAAGAAACACTTGAGTACCTTTTAGGGGAAGCTTTAAAGCTTCTCTTCCTAGACATGACACACTGCACACAGTGAAAAAGAGCCTGTCAGAAGAGGTTGCCCACTACATAGCCCAAGGTAGGGATCAAATTAGCTCAGCATCAGCACTTTCACTGTTTGAACATCATGTGAGTAATGACACAATCCTGCCACTCACCACAACATGACATAGTAGATAGATTTAAAAAAAAAGTCAGTCACACATCACTCTCCCACAACAGCCCCTAAAACTGACATACATATGTCCTTAGAAATGTTTTGAGAACTGAACTAAATAAGGGAACACCTACAATTACTTCTGATTTTATTCACAAGTTATCTGATGGAAATAAAAATAGTTCCAAAGAGGTAACACTTGAATAACAGCTCTTAAACCTTCTACTTGAAGGTTCTAAGAGGAAGGTTAAATATTTTGAACCTGTATCTTCTGGTTTTTATATTATCTTACTATAGCTACACTCTGTACTCTTTATATAGAAGGGCTTTTTCCTGATACAGTTTTCCCAAGGTACTCCGATTCCTTGTGGAAGTGTCTGCCCACTGGGTATATGAGGTCTGGATGGACTACTTGGGTAGTCTGAGTTAAACCTGAGGGAGCAGGCACTACATTTTTAAAAGGGCAAAAATAGCATTTGGGACACAGAGACAGGAGGTGTGAGTAACTTCAAAGTGCCTACCATAAAGCAAAATCTAAATCAGCCAACACAAATGACAGAGACAGTCACTAGATGGCCTCAAGATATAAAACTGTATAGACAAGGAAGATAAGTCTCACATTGTTTTTCAGATAGACTTCAGAGTATAGTATGATAGTATCATGATGGACTGCAGATCTTGTTATTGCAGACATTGTATTTGTCACAATTAGTTTATGCTTACTTGTAGGTTGTAATCCCCTAGCCCATCTTTTATTCATAAGGGAATAAATTGTTACAGAATTAGTCAATTTATCTTGACACTTACCTGGTAGAATTACTCAATTTCAGGATTCTTTATTAGAGTAATTTTTCACAAGTCCAAATAACATCTGCATAAGTACGAAACTGCAATTGGTGGTTTTGCAGCTGCAGTGAAAGTTTTGAGGTGGCTTTTGAAAAATTGTTTTTCCCTTGTCAATTCTGTTAAAAACTCCACAAACAAAATGTATATTTGTGAATGTCCTAAAAATACATTGAGTGAACACTGGTTCTCCTGCAAAATGCATCTCAACAGTGATCCAGTGAGAAATGTCTTAATATAAGACAAAAAGAGTTCTTAACACCTGTACCATCTAATTAGAAAAAGGTGCAGGAGGATCTGTGCTGTCATCAGACATACAAAAAGTTTTCAGCAAGTTGTAGTGACCCCACTGCTTCCTCAGTAACCTCTGCTCCCTCCTATAGTAAAATTATGTCAAATTTACTAATAGAAGATAACAGCAGAGAGGGGGGCAATGAGTAACTCTTTGAAACAACTATGGACAGGTGATTTCTCTCCATTGCAAGTCTCTCTCTAACGTTTTTTCCAGCTTTGTTGATGTTACAATAGCAAGCGCTATTAGACTGATAAGGAAACCCATTTGGTTTAGAACAGTAAATCTGACTGACGTGTGTCTTGAGGTTGTTGAAGTCTTCAAGGAAGTCTCCTAAGTATTCCTAGAGTGAAGGACATCTAAACCCAACTGAACCTGACTTGAAGTCCTAATTTTCATTCTGCTAGATACTACCTTGGTACATCTATCCAACCATAAATCGATATATCTACATACACAATATCCATATCTTTGGTTTTGTGTGTGTGTGTACACATATATGAGCTAAAATGGGAATAATTTATGAGAATAGAAAATTATGAAAACAAAATTATAATAATAATAATAACTGATACACACTATTCTCTGAAACTCTCAGGCAGTAGGTAGCAATGCATTAATTAATACTCCTGATGGACATTAAAAATACTCCAGATGAATGAAAGTTTTCAGGGACAGCACCAGTGAACCATTTCTTTAATATCTTTGCAACTACAGGGAGTTACGAGTTCCATGCTAAAATAATGTAGAGTGAAACACTGAAATTAGAAAGAAAAAAAGGTAAGCAGACAGCCTAATCACAGTTAAAAAAATCAAAATGACACTACACTATGCATGTAGCTTCTGGAACATCCTTTTCTCTATATATAAAAAGTGCCATTAAATACTTATATAATTAGGTAGTTGTTACAAATTCAGTAAAAGAAAATTTTGCTTTTTTCAGACAAAGGTGTGTACCTAGAAAACTTCTTCAAAAGTTGCAATGAGAAGAACAGTTCCAGACATGCTTAGTGTGTGATAGCCACATGACGGGGACTGTGGTCGGGAATACAATTTGTTACACTGAATTTAGCATTTCAGATAAAACTTTGCATGGAAATATTTAAAGTTTGGCTTTTTAAAAATATTTAATATTTTAGTGTAATCAGAAAGGTATAGTTATTCTAATGAAACGAAAGTTATTAGAATTACAAATACTGTTTCATATATAACATCCATTTATTTCACTGGAAACATTTTATTTCAAAGATTTGCTGTAAATAAAAAAAAGACCAGGAAAAAAGAGTCTTTGTTTTTCAGTGCTGACTTAGCAGAGTAATTTTTGGTAGTTTTATACTTCACCAAAATAGAACAACTTCAGTAGTGTTTACTTACCTGGACCTGGATAATAATTAGTCAGCTTCTATTATGTGTATTGTACTACTACTTCAGAGTCCCTGTGACTGATCACTGCCCCATTAAGCAAATTGCTACTAGTGAGTACAACAGCAAAATAAAATAAGGCTCCTGTCAAAAGTCATTTATCCGTCATGCATGCTTCATAACTGATTTTGCAATTGCTACAGCCATGAAGTCAAGGTTTCTTTTTCCATCTGGTATGTACCCTTCGTGCTGCTGTAATTAGAGTATTGATTTTACACCACTGAGGAATGTAGCATGGCTCTTATTGATTTCAATGAGTAAATCAAAAAGACATTTCCTGTTGTAGTAGGTCTCTGAAATGAGTAAAAATACAGAATTTTGTTTTTTATATAAAGACCATGTGGCAGCTGTAACTAGCTATAAATTCAGTCTAATATATTAAGTATTAATTTAAAGAGGCTGAAGGATTACCTAGTAGTGCCCAGGAATTATTTTTTCTCTGTCATTTTCCTATCATCTAAAACCATGTTTCTTATTTTCAGTATAGACAAGCATACATAGAAAAGGTGTAATCTAAAGAAAAAAGTAAGACCAAAAAATCCCTTACTTTTTCTCTTTATAATTCACATTTTAAAAAACAACAACAATAAAAAGGAAATAAAAATTACAATACCCTAGTAAGGAAGAAAACAGGCATTAACAATAAAAAGGGAAAGCAGTAAAGGCCTCTGAACTTCAGTTATACCCTAGTAAGCCTCACAAAGCCCACAAAATATGCACAGGTTTTTAAGTCAGTGCAGGAGCTCAAACTTTTTCCTCTCTAAGAAGTCACATTAGCTATTGATAAAAATAAGTATCTAGAAAACTCTGAACCCGAACCAGAAAGAATAATAAAACTAAATCAACACTAAATACCAGACTTTGTGCAAAGACTCACAGGTAGTCAAAACCAGGTTTAAACCAACTTCTAACTTATAATACTAAGGCAAAGGCTTTTCCTGGGAACATGTTTCACCATAAGGGT
Organism: Hemiprocne comata; assembly: GCA_020745705.1. NCBI lineage: Eukaryota > Metazoa > Chordata > Aves > Apodiformes > Apodidae > Hemiprocne > Hemiprocne comata. Next base: position 91,178,997 of record CM036588.1, read on the forward strand.
TATTCCTGAATCTTTTCTTTGACTATAAGTTTCTTTCAGTATAACAATTCCTATAAGTAATACTGAAATACCTGTTCTTAAAATACATTTCAACTTGATCGAGTTGAAGACACACCCAAGCTGAACTCCTTCCTGTATAACAGTTGGTTCAAGCAGTTCAGAACAAAAATTCCATGCTTTAATGGTTGTACAGGTACTACCACCATCATTATAATCCCTTTTTTCTTCCCCTTTGTGATGAATTTCACCATATTGTTCAAGGTACTACTGCTACTTTCTCTCCGGTAGTGGATGTTGAAGAGAAACTTCCCTGCTTATGAACCAAGCCTAGGATCAGACACTTCACAGTCACTCTGTATTCAGGAGCCTTAATAAATTCAGGAGTCCTAATAAACTCAGGAGTTCTTCTATATTCAGGACTCCAGTTCAAGAACTCTAATGAAATAAATGAAGCTCTGTGTGTCTGTGTGCAGGAACAGAGGGAGCTGCTTATGTGGATATCTTTCACTCTTTCATTCATGCCAACTGTGTGCACACCAAACAATTCCGAATTCATTTATATTATTTCCTTTAAAAGTCCTAGGAATATTCTGGATAAAGTTCTTAATTGAAGTGGGCCGTCTGTTCCTTGTGAACAAACCTAACAAAAATTAATTTCCTTCAAATTTTAATTTATCCCTTTGGAAATGTTAGGATCTTCTAGTTCTGGGAATAGATATAATGTGGTTTCTTTAGGAATAAAACTACTGCAGTGCCTTTACCTGCTTAGAGTAAAGAACTCAAGAACAGGTACTACTAGAAATAAGAAACAATTAAGGGGTTGAATTCACTAACCACATGTAAGATCCTCCATGAAAATATGTGAACATGGTGCCATGGTATCTCTAGTGGACTTTGGCATTCTGCACCAACTTTATTCTTGGAATGCCTTGATGGTATGGTTGAATGAAAAGCACACCATAGTATATAAGATATAAGCATAAGCATATACATAATACATGTATACGTGATTGAGTTCCGAGGTCAGAACTTGCCTTGCCTTTGAATCCTGTTTGAAAAAGAACACTATTTAATCATTGAATGTATCCTATATCACTGGTAAATGAAACATTTCAAAACAGTCTCATGCATCTTCTGTTATTACATTCCCATTTGCAGAAACACTGGCCTGTTTTTCTCCTGCTTATACATCTCCCAACTCTTCTCAGTACTCTACTTTCTTGATACATTAGCAGTAAAAAAATCCTTTCTTTATTTGCTATGTGATCTAGTTGTGGGTGTGATGACTGACAGATCACCTCAGTAGACTGGAAGACCTTGCTGGGTTGCTGCGTCAAACAATGAATCTCTACCTTCCTCCTCAATTTTTTTCCATTTCTCATTATACATTACTGCACTCATATTATTACTAAAAGGTTTCTCTCATGTTAATGTGGTAGAAATAAAAAAAGCCTGTGATTTCCTGCCTCCAGAACAACTTGATGTAACTATAGGCTTAGTATTCATGGTTACTGATATATTATCTTTCCATTTTCATGTTGTCTTCATGCGTGCATATTTGCATTTGGAAGACATATACTCACAGCTTCAATAGCCATGGGGAGTTTTTGAAGCAGAAGGTGGATATCAGATTTACATAAATATAATTATTACTCATATTATGTACTAAAACAGATTTCCAGCTGTTAACATTATGTGAGTTCTTGGACTCTCTCGTGATTATATCATGCTAAATTTCTTATTGAAGGTATGTACAAAAAGACTAAGAAGTAATGCTGGATACTTTGCAGGTAAAGAATACCATGTAATTTGTAATGATAGCTACAGTAATGAATGCATATAGTAGTCAGCTATTACCAGCAGTAATTGGTGCACCTTTCATCTCCTGTCAAACTGAGTGCTGGGGATTAGGACCAAAAGGCAGCTATCAGCTCTCTCATTTCCGGACTCAAACAAAAGGAAAAGAGGTGCCTGTCTGAGCTGATAGCTTTTGGCCCTTTGATCAGACCCTATCAGAAGTTAACCAGACATAGTAACCTGATTTCTCATCAATGGGCTACTGTCTTTGATGTAGGTAAAGTCATATAGCAAATTGCATTTATGAAGGGAAAACACTTGGACTTAATCAAGGAGGAGTACAGTTACCGATTCACAGGGAAAGGCCGTTTTGGCATCCCACTTTCTTTGAGGGAGGTAATAAGTAAGTTCTACTAAGATTATTGAAAAGATATTTCTATAAGCAAGCTGCAAAACAGTCCTTTGGAAGGTAGTGTTTTGCCCTCCCTGGTGTAACAGGAACTTAAGCATGGTTCAGTGTTAATGAAAGGTCCAAGCAAAATAACAGAAAATCAAACTTACTCTTCAAGGAGGGAGAAAAATTCCCTGCTTGGAAAGAAAGTGTATTTGGAAAATTTTACTTCCAAGTAGTTAAGCAAATGAAGTACATTTCAGAACACGACTTTTCAAGTTTTACATTCTTCCACCATAAATATAAAATACCAAGTAGAGATAGTTAAAATTTATATCAACTCTTTCTCATTTTATTCAAAGTTTTGCCAGGAATTAGTCTTCAATGTTGATATTACTGTTAGAGTGAGCTACAGAAACAATTTCATCACAGATTCAGGAGGATGCTAAACACAGTTTTAGATTCTGTAAATAACAGTTGGAATAAGCACAATGAACCCACAATTGTACCATTATTATAAAGAGAATTTTCATAAAACTTTCTGAAGTCTTCCTATCAATTTCACAGACATATAGTATAAATTTAAAATACTAGCCAATATTCTCCTCATGACAAACAGATACTCTGTATGTTCTGAAAAAAATTCCTGTTTCAGAATGGAAGAGTACTGAACTGTATTTCACTCTGTGCCCAGTGGTTTTTTTCTGATCCAACCTCAAATGACCTTGGTTTGTGACATCATAAATAAAAACCCTCTTGAAGTGTCTAAATACATAGGGAGGTAAATAATATCCAGTTCAGTCTAAACTATTAAATAAAACATCTATCACAGTAGAGGAAACATGATAGAGGTACTTTTGAAGTCTAGCATCCAATATTTAATTATTGTTTGTTGGTTTTCACAGTTATATTACAGTGTGATGTATGGCAAGTTTTATGGAGCAGAACAGCCTTTGAAGCATTAAGAAAAATTTACTGTGCTGGGGAAAAAGTTGGCATACACAAATTCCCTAAATTTTAAATAATTTTAGAATCATTTAAATAAGAACAATTTAAAGTAAAAAACAATTCCAACTCTGTCAGATGAGACAGAATTTTTAATTTATTTTGAAAGGAGTAAGATTTCAGTCATGATAGTAAACGTGAAATTCACTTTTGCATTATTTTTAAAATGTGTTTAGGTTAATTCAAATTAATTGATCAAAATCTTAGTTATTTCTATGATTTCATTAATTATGCAGTTTTCCCACTTCAGATATTCCTAAGAACAGAAGATTAAAAAAAAAAAAAGTAGACTTTTTTTGTGTTAGAGGCACTTTTTTAGTCTTCATCACTTTTTTCAAATCAGTGAAAAATGGAAAAACATACCTTTGTGTTGTTCTGTTCAAGAGCTGATCACCTATTTGAATATGGCCCTAATTTGTTTGAGGAATTGGAATGAGTTCACTGCTCAACATCCTGTGTGCCTGTTTTTGAGGCTCCTGTTCCTTGTGGTACCCTCATGGTGACAGGAGGGAGATATGTATCTGAAGGGGAGGACCACTGTTTATCCAAATGCATCACCTGCACAGGGCAGGTATCAGTAGAGGATATGTACAGTGAGCTCAGTGTTTGGTATAGAGTGCTCCTGGCCCCCACAAGTAGTATGACCTCTCAAAAACAACTGGTTGTGTGTGCTGAGGCTTATAAAGAGGACAGCCTGCAGCCGAATAATGCCTTGATTTTCTTTAATTTGTTCTCAGTAAAGAAAAAAACAAAGGGACCTGAATATAAATAATGGAGGCTCAGGACCCAACCAACTGTGGCAAAAGCAATGACATTTATGGTTGAGTACATTATAATTTTAACAGTGTTTGAAATTGCTTTTAAAGGTGTTCTTGTATGTGTCTAGATATTTTTAAAGGTATTTAAAGATATACAAGGCTAGAAGATTCGAATCCTCTTCTTTCAAAAACCCAATTCTCTTATCTTAATGCAAATCAAATATTTAAATTAATCTATTAAGATATGAGATATTTCTTTTTTCAAAGACAATAATATTCCATCCATTGAGCTCAGCAGACAAAATTATACTGATTTCAATCTCTTACACAGCTAAACTCATTTCCAATAAATAGCATGGCTGAGACTTAGCTCAGTTTGCTCCCTCTGTAAGTAGTTCTCTATCAGTGTCCCAGAAAGCTTTGCACTGATTAACACCCAGACATCTAATTCCTTTAGTTTATCATGCTATAAAAACACATGCTCTGAAACATCATCTTCATGTTATTTGAGATGCACTAAACTGAAAAATACCGCAGAAAGTAGTATTTTTATCTAGGGGTCAAAATGATGCAATGTGGAGCTGAGTAGGAACTTACAGTCAGGTGCTGTGCCATGTGGTGTCTGCTTTAGGCCACAGTTTCCCTAAGCAGCGTGAATGGGAGCTAGTTTATGAATGTCAACGATGTGACAAGTGGTGTTCCTTTAATCTGGAGGAATTTTTTAATAAGCAGAGGCCTGTGAGTAAGAAACACACAAGACATATAGCACTTGCATTTCGAAAAGATACATTCACATCCTTTTCCAGTAATGCAGACATCAGGGTGGTGAAGGCTATGATTTTGGGAGAACCTGAGTTTTAGTTACTATCACCATTTAAGAAGTTGTATGGAAACAACAGAATGGCGGGCAATTTAGTTACACTTTTGGAAGATCACAAACCAGCTACATCCCCATATAACAAGTGACACATAGACTATTTTATCGTAAAGTTTCTCACATGTTGTTTTTGGGTTTTTTTCCAAAAGACAGAATTATTTTTCATGTGGAATGGACTGGAGATACCCAGCCCAGACTTGTTCAGCTCCTATTAGAGAATGCAGAGCTGGAGAAGAAGAACAGCACATTTGCTTGCAGTCCTGCAATTTTTGACATTTAAGGGACTAGCTTAGGAGTGTAACTGCTGTTTTGAGGACAGTGGATTACCACTGAGCACGTTACATTTATCTGCAATATAAATTTAAGAATGTTTGCTATTTGTTTTAATACTGGTTTAAGAAGAATGCTAATCCATAGGAGGTATCGACAGCCTGATTAAAATAATTAATGCTATTGGGTAATGATGATTTACTTATTGAATTAGATATGCATTAGATACGTACTTAATTGAAAATCTCCGTATATACTAGAGTTTATGCAATAGATTATGTAGGTTGCTTGCTGAATTTTCTTAAATACTTCAATAAAAACTTTAGATACAGCTTCAACTTCTTATTTCCTTGGGTTTGCTATGAGGTCATCTTCTCCAAAAGCCATCCAAGAACATTGAGTAGGATGGGATAAAGTGTAAGAATGGGATAAGCTCTCACTTTCTGACTCGTTCTACACAGAGATCGAAAGTTGTCAGTTTTCCGTTTCATTTGCCTCCTACTATCTGTTTGTTCTGAGAGAGGAGAGAATCGGTTCAGGACCTGAAGCACTAGTGTAATTTCTATGTAGAAGGTCCATGTACCCGGAGATTATGCTAAACTTCTGGTACTTATTTTTGCCTGAGGTGTCAGCATTGCAGCTGTATCCTGTCATTCTTCCAGCTAAGTAAGATGGTTTGAAAATTCACTCCTGCTACAGCCAAAATCACCAGAGAGATGTATACACTTCATTAATTGAGTGAGAGTATGCTTTTTTAAACAAAGTATAATTTTAGAACCCCGAGACTGACAAAGCAAGGACCAGCTAAAGCAAAAAAAAAATCACCAAACAGCTATAGCTATTGTCAGAAATGCAAAATGGCTGAGAGATAAAGGGCTAGCATACTGGAGGAATGCCAGTGCTGAAGGCTGACTTTTTATAACATGTACTGGCACACAAATTGTAAATAGACCACAATAAAGAAGCAGACACCAACAGGCATGGGTGCATACCTTATGCATGGACTCTGGTCAGCTCATGTTGTGGTCCCTCTGGGAAACAGTGTTAAAGCTTTCAGGAATAAGGTAGTCTCCTTAGAGAATATCTACCTACCAACTTCAGCAAGCCAAAGCATTTCTCAGCATGTATAAGCAAGATAATTCTATGCTAAAGCCTCTTGTTTGAATTCTAGACCTCAAAGGAACCGTTTATTGTGCAAATCTTATCAATTACCTTCAAAACTAGTGTTAGTCTTTTCACTGTTTTCTACTAGGGCTAGATGACTGTGTCATTCCATATTCCTCTAATTGTCTCATCTAAAATCAGATTGTCAGTAGAACACAAGCAATTTGAAGTCTAGACTTTAAAACCAGAAAAAATAACAATAGAGATATGACCTATACCCAAATACCTTGCTGACTTTCTGGTTTTTCTAGTAAGACCTGTTTTAAAGATGTCTATTTTCACAGTTACTGGATGTACAGAGTAGGAGGAGAAGCAGAGACTATACTGTTAAATACGTAAACTGATTCTGTCTAGAGTACTCACAGACTCTAAAAGTGAACAGACTGAGATGTTTTTTAAAAAAAAGTAATTAAAAATAGCCTTCTCTAAGCAATAGCAAACTTTGGTAGAGCCTGTAGCCCCAACAGATTTCAAAAACATTCTGCCAGATGTGATTTTGACAGGACAACACTTAGCTCTAACAGAACCCTCGTGGCTTTAACTCTAAATCTGTATGTTAAAGGTATAATGAGAGTTTGAAAGGCTAGAGGAAGTTAGGAGTCTCTTTGTGATCTCAATTAACGCCACTTGTATCCTGTATAACTGTTTGACTTTAGTGGCATAGTTCCCAACTTGCAATTGTGTAAACAGAAGTACAATCAGACTCTTAATAGCTGGGTTTTGCAGAAGCATACAAAGTATGTTTTATCTCTCCTGTATTAAATTTCCTGCGTTAGTTAAGCAACATGTTCCCAGGCCAAAGCCAGTCTCACTGATGATACTGGTGCATAAACAAAGTAGAAATTTTGGCAGAAAACCTTAAAAACTGGAAAAATAAAATTTTGAGTCTGATCCAGCAAAAAACATCCGTGGTCTTCAAGGTTATGCAAGGCCCCGAAGACTACAGATGCTGGCTGTTCAGCAGGCCAAAATATTCAGACACAGGTTGGCCTCCAGGGTTAGGTCAAATAAAAGTGTCTCTGTGTGTTGTGGAGAAAGTTCAGTAAATGTGATGGAAAGAAATCTCAGAAAACTCCTGTTTGTTGTCTGGTGACCCAGCTGTAATTAGAGAATCTTTGTGTTGGTCAATGTAGGATAGGGTATCACCATATCCTGGGTCATTATACAGATAATACTTATAACATAGCCAAGAACTTCAAAACTCTTAAAACCATTCCTTTTCACAGCATCCCCATTAGACATAGGAACCCAAAAGAAGGTTCCAAAGCCTAAACTCTTCACATCTACCTGAAGGCATTTGTCTGGAGTAAAGAAGACATCCAATAACCTTAACCCCCAATAAATAGTCAGTAGTTCAGCCCTTCTAAATTTCACTGGCCCACTTGAGGTGGTTTTTTTCTATTGATAATCCAATGATCCCTTAGGAAGATTAGACTAAATTTTAAATTCAGACTCATAACTGTGGCTAAATTGAATGGGAGGAATCCAGACATTAGGGACTTTTCCCTGACTTAACCAGTTGTAGGAGAGGCTACAGCAGAGCAGGAGTGACAGTCAGATCTCCTAGTTCTCAGGCCTTAATTAGTGAAAGGTTCTGCCATTCATCTTCCATCTAGACATAATGGGGAGGGTCAAATACAAATAGAAATATTTTGTGACAACGACATACCATAAGATGACTCTATTTCTCCTATATGTACTACTTTTTTTGCTGTTTTCCAGCAGTATCCCATACTTGAATTGGTGTTGTCATGTATTGACTTACATTTGAAACTTACTTCTTCTTTTTTCTTACTGCCTAACCAAGGTTACACAGTCCAGTGGGAGCCACAGCACCCCTGTGAGGGAGATGTTTGAATCTACTTTCACAGGCGAAGTTTTTGTGTCCAGAGTTTCCTTCAGGTTCTAAGGAGTCTCTATGGCTTCTGGCAGCAGTAGCACAACTGTGAAATATTCCTATGACCCTCTCTGTGGGATGAGAGATGTTTTGATGTTGGTAATAAGGCAGCTTTGTGAATATTTTTAATATAAGAACATAAGTGCAAAGAAATAGCAAAGATTGCAAAGAAATGTATTTTAAGTGTAAGAAATAGAGAAAAAAGTTTCATGTCAGAGCTTATTCTCTATGCTCCAAACTTTGATGTGGCAGCCCCCTAGTTATAGGCTAACAGAATTTGCAAAAGGGAGCATTTATTCTTTCATTCCAGGCTGTTATGAGCTCTCTCTTGGTTGTAGAGGCAGCTTGCATGACTTCCTTACATTTTTCCAGATAAACAGTATTTATCTCATCTAACTTAAGCTTCTAAAATTCAGCTCATTGTGTGTAAATTTGCCACTCTATGCACTGTACTCACCAGCTAGGGATGGACATCTCTAGATGGCGATGCATCCTTGCCTTGTCTTTAAATCTATGTTGGGATGTTGCCTGAAAATCAATCTTTTTAGGTCTACATAGGGAGTCCCATACATCAGAATCTGGACCTCAGGCATCTGTACAAAACACAGGAAACATATGGAAGCATAAGCAGAGCACCACAGATCATTGTTATTTGGGTCATTGACTTAGTCAAGCTGCCTCATTTGTACCTGCTGAGGAGTTACAGATTTTCTCAAGTGTGTAGGTGAACGAAATTGGACAGAAACAAAGGCAACACACAACTGATCAGAGTATACTGTCGGACACATCAGGTATTTTGTTAATTCAAATGTAATGAGACATTTTTCCTTGGAAAAATATAATTAGAACATTGAACCTCACAAGCTAAGATGGAGGTGTCAGGTAGAAAAGGAAGGATGCCAAGTCTTTTACCAGGTTCTTGTCCACTGACTTGAACAAAATTAAGATCTGTGTTGATTTCTACTGCATTTTTAATCTGCACATTTCTTTGGAGAGAAAATACACTGGGCAACTTTGTGTTATGTAAGACACACACATATCACAACTAAAGATTTGTTTGTCCTAAAAGCAGGATGTGGATCAGCTGAGAGCTAAAAAGTGTGAAAACAGTAAATAGTTTTCTAATTAACATATTTATGGGATTACTTGGAGCCCAGAAAAACTACTGGGAGTTTTGGATAGTACGAATTTGATCAGGGAAAGAAAGTTTCATTGTGTGACTGTAGCTATTTACAAAAACCTTTACTGACACATTTTTCTGAAGCTGCCTATCCTCATAATATTTATAAATAGCTTTAAGTTTACCTGTTCGTTTGATATTGTACTTCTAATTAGTCAGGACAGAATTCTAAACTAACCTAAAACATCTTACTTGCAATGAGGGCTCACTGATTTCTTCTAGCAAATCCTTTTATTTAAAGCTATGTTTACTACAGCTAGAAATATAGGTAAGCTTGAGAGTAATTTATTTGCTACTATAAAGGTTCACTGTATTTAAAATACTACTGTCATCAAATTCAAACAAAATATCTTGAATCAGAAAACTGGAAACATCTTTACTACCACTCGTTACTTATGGCAGACTGTCCTTCTATATTCAGCCATACAACCAAACCGGTAGATTCTTAGTTTATTATTCAGCTGTAGAAATACAGAGAGGTTGAAGAGTTGAGTCATGGGATGGGAACTCACTTCTGTAGACACTTAACCTGTGCCTAAAGCATAAGAACTTCATGCCAAATTCAGATAAAAAGTGGTTTATGTCTACATGTGGATTCTTAAAGAATCCTAATTTTTTTCTAAAACAAGGTTATAATGCAGACTGAATTTCTGAATGGGTTTCAAGGTCTGTACTTTAGTTCTGGTGCAACAAAGCAAGTCAAACTGCTTTCCTTTAAAACCAAACAGACTTTTGAATTAACATAATTTTTAACAATGTGTTTAATATAATGATTGGTAATATGAAGGGGAATGAAGTACCATTCTTTCTGAAGTCAACAGTTTCTGTAATATTTTTATTGAAATGATAGCTGTATCACCCAGGAGATATGAAAGTGTATGGTGATACTCAGAGTCTCTCAAATCTGCTGTTAAAACAAAATTCTGAAGGTCACTGGGGGAAATTTTTCTTTTGCCAAGATGGAGAGAGAGAGAGAACCAGGATTATGGTCTCTTCTCTTAGAGATTCCTAGTGTATTTTCTGTTTAACAGCCACTGATAAGACACATAAACATCTTTAAGAACTGAGATAGAGGCTAGAATTCCTCCATCACTTCAGTACAGGGATTTAAACTCAGGTGTGTGGGAGGAATGTCACCTGAATTTTAAAACCTCTTCTCCATAAAGGCCCAGATTCAGTAAGAATTATGGAAGCATCACAAAGACTAAGATTAAACCCCAGATCTTATCTTTCCGAAACATGGTTATAACTTTTCACATTTGCACTCTCTCTTTTGTGGTCTCTGAGAAAATGAATGGGCATTCTGGAAGCTATGAGAATAAATGTTTATGACGTCTCACTTCTAGTCCTAACAGGTTTCACTAGCTGCATGTTGGGTGTCTGCTCCCCAGGAGCTCTGCAAAATGTACAGAACTCTAAGGAAAACCTCATTTGAAGCCCTCAACATGAGCTGGCAATGGGTGCTTGCAGCCCAGAAAGCCAGCTGTGTCCTGGACTGCATCAAAACAAATGGGGCCAGCAGGTCGAGGGAGGTGATTCTGCTCCTCTGCTCTTGTAAGACCCTACCTGGAGTACTGTATCCAGTTCTGGAGCCCTCAATACAGGAAGGACATAGAGCTCTTAGAATGAGTCCAGAGGATGGCCACAAAGACGATCAGAAGGCTGGAGCACCTCTCCTTTGAAGACAGTCTGAGAGAGTTGGGGCTGTTCAGCCTGGAGAAAAGAAGGCTCTGAGGAGACCTCATAGTGGCATTCCAGTACCTGAAGGGGCCCTACAGGAAAGCTAGGGAAGGGCTTTTTACAAGGGTGTGTAGTGATAGGATGAGGAGTAATGGTTTTAAGCTGGAAGAGGGTAGATTTAGGTTAGAAATTAGGAAGAAATTCTTCAGTGTAAGGGTGGTGAGACACTGGCACAGGTTACCCAAACTGTGGATGCCCCCTCCCTGGAAGTGTTCAAGGCCAGGCTGGATGGGGCTTTGAGCAACCTGGTCTGGTGGGAGGAGTCCCTGCCCATGCAGCAGGGTTGGAACGAGATGATCTTTAAGGTCCCTTCCAACCCAAACCGTTCTATGATTCTATGATTTGGTCTGGGCCCTCTAGCTTCAGAGGCACCTGCTTTTTTCCCTGATTGCCATTGACCATAAAGACTGCTCAGCTAATTCAGTCTGAATGAGCAGAAAAGGCTGCCTATTTTTAGACAGAGAAATAAGCTACCTTTAAAATGCAAATCATCTGAATCAAGCCCAGTAGCAAGTAATGGGAAGTTGCCTTTAAAGTTTTTCCTGACCAGAAGACTATTTCTTACCCTAACATGCTTTGATTTTGCCACTCGGACCCTGTCCCGGACAAAATGCTTAAACTCATCACTGAAAGACTCAACTACAGGAGCTCTTATGGAAGAATGAAGCCACCCAGATAAAAAGGTTGTAGCTAATGCAAGCAAAACAACTGGTAGATTTAATAGTACACCATGGACAGTATACACAAAGCTTATTTGAACCTTGAAAAGCTGACTTCCCATGGCTCACCTTGGACTCAGCAAAGAGACAGATAAAGCCTGAAATCTTTCCCAGTGTGATTCTCCAACTCTCCATCTGTTCTCCATAACTCAGCTGCTCTTTCACTTCTTATCCAAATTCAAAATCTCTATTGTGAAGTCCAGAAACTTCCATGGTGTCTGTGACAGTATGAGTTTAACTAGATACATTTCTCCAAAAGCTGGTCAGCTCTTAATAAGAATGAGTGAATCACCTATCTGAAATTTCAGAGACCTAAAAACCATTTGAAAGCAAGATTCGAAAGGTACTTGAAAGCCTTTATAGTCGTCATACACACCACTGTGACCCTTTCTAGCCTGCATTCTGAAAGTCATAGAAGCTTTCCCATCAATTCCTTCATCGAGTCTGCAACTGAGGAGAGATGCAGAGAAGGAAATATCCTGAAATACAACACAGTGAAAACTCATACCCTGCTAGTTCAAAAGGCATCATAAAGTTAGTGGTGGTTCTGATTTTTACATCTCATTCAAAAGGTAGACTGTAAATCTCAGCAGAAGTCTCAACCAAATTAAAAATTCCTGTTCAATAGTTAGAACTGTTTAGATTTCAAGTTACTTTTTGTCAATATGCTGTGCAGTGACAAAAGGTAATGTAGAAGTCCCTGTATCATCGTATCATAGTAGATTCCAGAAATAAAAAATGACAAAAAAGAACAGAAATGCTTCAAAATTATATTAACAATACAGAAAAATATCACCAACTAGGTAGCAATATTCATCAGATTAAAAAAATCAGTTGTTGCCCCTGCAAAAAAATTTTTTCCAGAAATGTATTTTTCTGAAAGAATTTAGAGAAAGCATGAAGGTTTTCTAAAATTTTAGTTTGCTATTTTTCATAATCCCTGGTATTTTTGAAATTCTGTTTAGAAAGTTAAGCTTTCTCTACCAGCATTGCTGAAAGTAGATTCAGTAGAAACATCTTCCAGCTTTCATATTTCAGACATGCGTGAAAATCCTTTTTTTTAAAGCCCTTTGTATTGCACAAGAGGGAAAACTTTGTTGGTGCTACTGCACCTTTAAAAATACTATTTAAAACTTGTTTATAATTTATGTTCAGGGTTAACTGTGTGTTGGCCCTTTTTATATCAGCAAACCTGAGTTACTCAGTAACCAGCAAGCAATATGCATCAAAACAGTCCCTTGCAATTGTACTCAGAGAACAGTGGTACCCCACAGTATCTCAGTGTCCCTTTATTTCCATTAGATATGGGATTTAACTTCTGATTGTACAGAAAAGTTCATTATTCCCAAGGCATCAAAAAACTCCTCAAAATAAACAACATGTGGCCTTTGACCTGTGTTGGTTTGCAGAATGAGATGGATTAGCTGCCCTCTGAGGTTTCACAGACCTCACCCTTACTCTCATTCCGCAGCAGAGCTAAGAAGTTGCTTCTCACTGTATCTGAGAATTTGAGCTAGAGAATGAGTGATGAGCTCCTTTTTCCTACTTCTAGGCTGGGCTGACATCTTAACAACGCTAATTTCACAATGTGTGTTTTAACCTACATCGTTCACTCCTCCTTTTTTCTGGCCCATAGAAGCTCTTTCCTCTCTTTTGCTTTACTGTTCTCAACCCTGAGCCTCAGCCAAAATAGCTTCTTTTAGCTATTTGCCTTGTTCATCTTTCTTCTGTGAGCAAGGCCAACAACAGTTGAGAATTTGTTTTGCCTTTTTCTCCCCCCCCCGGCATGTTTTGCTGAAGTCTACAGTTTCCTGAATATATTTGGTAAATATCACTCAGGAACACGCTTGCCCTTAAATGAAACCAGGAAATAGTTTGAGTTGGGGTTTCTGAACCATTTACTAATATATTAAAAAATATCACGGATTTTAATTGACAAAAAATGAATTAAAAAGAGAAAATTCCAACAACATGTAATGAAGTTTAACCAAATTTTTCTGAAACCACTTTTAGCTTACTGTGAAAAAAAGCATGAATGGTCTGACACTGATCATTAAGCTAAAATACTTATCAGATTGTTTAACAAATCAACAATTTCCCATCCATTTGACTAATCTTTTATTTTATATCATTATATGTGGCCTATTTAATATAAATATTAACAAATTATTCTATATTCAACTAGTATTTAAAACTATGATCCACTGCTTGGGGAAATTCCTGATAAAAATGTATAAGCAGCAAATATATTAAAGCAATTAGTGGTGCAGCAACACAAGAAAACATACTTAAAGAATGCTAAAATTAAGAATCCTAGATTAAGAACATGGGGACTATCTTGGATGTCCAGCATTTTGCGGCAGGTATTTTTTAAATCAGCAAAACTTTAAATTACTTTTATGTGAATCTTCACCATGGGACACTTTGTTGAAATATTTCAGGCAGATATACATGGGACAGAAAAATAATTTGATTTTTATAAAATACGTTGGGTTTTTGTGGATCAGTATACATGCCCATTATACAATAAGATTTAGTTCTACACCTTCAAAACTAAAGTTAACCTGAGATTTTTACTTGGGATCTGTCTGCCATAAGGTAAACTGAGCCCTTTTGGTTTGCTTCACATGGAAGCAGTGGTTTTTTGGGCCATGGTATCAAACTGTCAGCTGATGAGTTTCAGGTAAACAACAGAGACTTTGAAGTGCTAAAAAGTGTCCTTGGAGAACATGAGACATGATCCCCCCAAGTAGTAACAAGTAGTTACACTGCTGAGCTTTTCTGCCATATTTAAATTTTCTCTAGATAATCTGGATCCAGAATAGTACAGACCCAGAATTCTATAGGATCAACAAGTGGAAAAAAAATTACTTGAAAACATGAAATATAGTCTGAGAGCAACATGGAGCAGGAGAATGTATAGTAAGTGTTTGAATTAGAAGTGAGATGCATCAAAATAAACTAGCAGCTGAAAAATTAACAGAAACAAAACTCCCAAACATGCTTAATAGTCCAACTGCCAGTCATTGTGGCTTTTGAGGATTTACATACACTCACAGCATAATTAACCAAATTAATGGATGAAAAGTCCACTATGGATATTCCTTGTAGCCAGGAAATCCAAAACCACAAATTATGAAGGCTGGCCAGTGCTCCTAGGAAGTAATGAGTTATTCCTGTTACATTTTTATACAGCAACTGTTAGAGACAGAATATGGGCTGAGTGGAGGCTGGACATGTCATGGTCAGACTGCTGAGACCCTTCTGTTCTAACCAGACTTGATTGACCACTGCTTTAGACTAGAATGCCTAAGTTATTTTCCCTTCACAATCCCACTGCAGGAGTACAAAATTATTAGATTTATGTAGAATATTCTAGAGGTAACACAAATACTTCTAATTCTTCTATGACATATAGCCATCCTTTTCATCCTAGCCACTGTAAACAAATTCTATCCAAAAGTTTCAGCCAAATGTATTCATGGCCTCCTTTTGAACATAAGCCCCAGCTGGCTCATTGAGTCACTTTCCTAACAGAAGGCATTTCCCTTCTTTTCTGGATTATTAATCATATGTTAGCTCATTCATGTCAGTTCATTGCTGGAGGAGCCCAAGATACAGTAGCTTGTATTTCAGATCCAGCTCTACAGTCAAGAACTTCATTCCCTTTAGTATCCTTTATTTTGGGAAATCAAAATATAAATTTGCAAAGTGCATTACAATAGCTACATCTCCCACGTGATACTGTAAAAAGATTATATTATTTCAGCACCTGTTATGCTGAAGTATTCTTCTGTGTGTTTAAAATTCTAGTATATAAATGTTATTATACTGCTATACCAGCAGTAAATTTGATCCAGTATGACCCAAACTGGCCAATAATTTTACAGAACTCTCACTGCTATTTCCTACGCTGGATATTAATTGTAAAACAAGGGATACACATGATAAAGGTATGTAAAATAATGAACAGTCTACAGGAGGCAGAAGGGAAAATTATGTTCTTGTCTCAGAACACACAGAACAAGGCACATTCAATGCAGTTAGAAGAAGACAAAATTATATTTAAAAAAATACTTTTCCTCATAGTAGCAACTAAGATGTGAATTCTTTACCACAGAAAGACATTAAGGAGAGCAATTTAGCCATATCCAGTGATACATACATTATAAGGTATGTACATTGATATCAAAATTCCCAACAATTACTTTTAACTACAATGAACATTTTAGAATGGGGACTAAAATGTGTGTTTCAGGGCTTCAGTCAACTTCTAAACTGTTACAGATTAGAATGTGTCTGTCTAGAGCAGATAGTTCTGCTGTCCACTGAAGTGTTCTTACATCATCTTACATAGCACTGGCTCAAGACAGCAACAAGATCCAACCTTGTCTTGGGCCGTTTTCATTCCTTTCCAGAAGTACATCATCTCCACCTGTGAACATGAAAAGAATTTTTACCTCATTCTTAATAGAAGGAAAGGTCAGGAAGATATATATCTCTTATACACAAATAGGTTGTTAGGCAACCATGGCTAGAAAGTTTTCTGTCTGTCTGTCCCTGTCTTTTGCCACAACTACATTAATATAATACAGGCAGAATCAAATGTTTTATTTATATACAAGCTCTTCTTCCCCTTATTACACCAGGTATTGCTAAGTAATTCATTATAGGTAGTAAGAGCTGAAGAAATACATTTTCAACAGGACATTGCTTCAGTTTTTAGAGACAGAATATATAAGAATCTTATTTCTGTGTGCACAGGTGTACTCAGATATATAAGAAAATTGAAAAGCAATTTAAAAGGCAATATTGGAAACAATCTGAGCAGGTTTCAGATGCTGCTATAACTAAAATAACTCACAAAATGACTTTGAGTCTGTCTTTCATTTATCAGTCCAGTCTATATGACTGAAGTCTATCAGTACACATTGAAGTGGAAAGGAGGAATTAAATTCATTTTTTCTATCATTTCAACCATAACACAAGTAGAATTTTTTTTTCAACAAGGTCATTTGAACAAAACACCTCAGTTTAAAAAATAAAACTCAAGAAAAAAAGAAATTTGCTTTATGAAGATAGTGTTAAAAAAACATAAACATTATCTACATCGACTATAACTTGAAAGGAGTTGCACAGTAATAATGCATTTTCTTGCTTGTGTCCTAGTTCTTCCATTGCTAAATGTACAGAGTACATCTGATTTTCAGTAAGAGCAAAAGAGACATTTTATATAATCTGTTATATTTTTACTGAGGTACCTTTTTGTTTTTGTATGTCTATTTTGCTCCTGTTTGAAGAGAGTATTCTTTTGTCAGAAAATGAACAGAACAGAACACATATAAATGCAAAGAACCATAGATGTTTTATGGTGTATTTAAATGGAATGTACTGAATATGCTTCATGGCAGAAGAAATATAATCCAAAGCTAATGAAACTATTTCATGAATTCTAACTTTATAAAACAAAGAAAACCTTTGGAGTGACTTTTTGCTATATATTTAGTGGGGCATATAGTACACGCATCAATACAGAGTTGCAGTTATTCCGAATGAAAACTTTGTAATTCTAATTTCAGTAATTTCTGTGCACTGTAAAAAGCTCAAAACAAACAAACAAAAAACACCACACCTGCTTACATGAAGCAAAAGTTCTGTTACAACTGGCTGTTTCTAGACAAAGAATGAATTATATTTTATTTCCACATAAAACAGGAAAAAGTGACTACTCAAAGATACAAAACAAAATTGGATTAGAGCATTTAGTCCAACCACAGAGCAGCCCACTATGAAGTCTAAATAATAAAAATAATATATTTATACTTATGTATAATTGTATGCAGCTGTTACTGATTATTAAAAGCCTTACTTTTGGTGGTGTTCATTCTGTGAAGCTACTAATATCTTGTTGAAAATGAGGACAGTTAAAATTGCTTATAAAAATGCAAAATGTTATTCTCCTTTTATGTCTTTGTTTCATTGAACTCTACAGGTGAGCTGCCTCAGCTAAACGGGATTCTTTATGCATTAATCAAAAATAATTCATCAGAGTCTAGGCAGACTTTGAGTTTTTCTCTTCATTGGGATATAAATACTGAAATCCTAGGGCTCAGGATAAATTAGAATTTGAAGAATCAGCTCCAAGCTGAAACCTGTTGAGGTGGGGCAGAATATGCCCCGGTTCTACCACTGTAACTTTCATCATGTTTCATCACTGTCTTTCTTCGTGGAGTTCTGGAAAAGAGCTGTACTGGTATCCAGCTAGGAGGTGGAGAGTCTTTACAGGAAGTCAGCACGCACTCCAAAGCCTACCTCCTGGAGTGAAAGGATAGCCTTATTCTTCAGGGACTCAGTATTAGGTTATTCAGCAAGCCCTGTTTAATTTAACTTGTCTTTTTATGTATTATTCAGCAGACAAAATTCCCATGACAGAGCAATAAAGAAGGTCAGTATGTTATCTTGAATCAAAATAAAGGTAATTTTTGCTGGGTTATATAGCAAAAATATTCAGAAAGACTTGAAAGCATGGAAGGATGAATAATCAGTGTGATACAAAAGAAACAGGGTATAAAGAAAAAGTACAGTCAACACATTAATGTTAACTAGTAATGACAGAAGTTATAATAATCATGTAAGGACAGACTTCTGGTATTCCAGTACACAGTCTTATGATTTAATGAGAACTAAAAAGGAAAATATCTGCTAGAGAATACTGAACATATCTCTTATTCCTTTTAAATTTCATGTTTGCATGTGCAGCTTGTGATTCTGGAGATTTTTCAACAACTTCTCATTCTTACTACTAGTTTATAGCTCTCTCTTTGTTACTGATAATTTTCAAGTTTTCAACTTTGCAAATTTTGGTATTTCAGAGGGGGGAAAAAAGTGTGTTCCTGATGCTAGCAGTATGTGCATAGTAATTAATTTCTAATTACATAAGTAGGTCTATCATCTCACCTTCACATTGTTGTCTTAATGTTGTACAGCATATTTCTACTTGTACTGGTATTTTGACAGAGTATGGGTCAGTTCTTTATAAATTTGCTTGACTGACTCTTTGCATCTTCTAAATAAATGAGCTGTATTTCTCAAAAAGTGAAATTTAGCCAAAGATTAAGAAATGGGGAGAAACTTAGATCAAGAGAACAGGATATGTTTATTCTGCTGAAAAGTATTTACCTTCCTTTTTATTTCAACAAATTTTGCCCACTTACTTCAGAAGAGATTATTCAACATTTACCTTTATCTCTTTTTCCTTTTTGAAAAGAGGAATAAATTTGCATACATTAATAAAAGTTTTCTTAATTTTATTCCATTATTTATAAAAAGAAAAGTTAGGTATTCCACAGGATGACCTTTCCTATTAATAAAGTGATAGAATCTCTCATAATTAATTATGATCCAGCTAAAGAGCTTTTGATTCCATGTAATTTTTTTCTTACCTCAGTTTAAAGAGAAATACTCTTGTAGACTTTAAAGTCTCTTAAACAATATGGATTCTTCTTACACATTATGTATGGGCAGGAAGGTTTTCAACAGAATATCAGTGTGGCTTTTCATCTTCAAAGAAAACTGATCTACCTAAAGAATATTCTTCAAAAAACACTGACAAAAATCCACATAGCAAACAAAGAGAAGAAAACATTTTGTGTGTGTTGTTCTGATTGCATCCTTAAACAACGCACATAAGAAGTGCCAGTTTCAATACTGTGAAGACAAATTGGGGAAACTCTTACACAATCAGTTGAAACAAATGCTCAGGCAATCTGTACAGGTTATCAAACAGAACCCCAAGAATCCGTCCTTGGAACTGAAGCAAACTGGAAACATTGCCTGAATAAGAACAGCAGCATCCGAATCCTTATTTCCCTGTTCAGCAGCAGCTTGTGTACTACCTGGGTACACAAAGAAAAGGAGAAAGAAAAACCAATCTGATGTTCTTAATATTCAAGAGGAATAACTATAACTGGAAATTGAATCAATGGGAGAGATGCCCCTGCTCAAACAAAAATACAACCTTTTTCAACAAAACAGAGTCAGAATTTCTAAGAAAGTCTACATGAGCCTGGGACAGGTGAGTAGGAAAACAACGGAGTCTCTGATTTGTATTTCTGCTCAATTTACTTGAAGAGGATGAAATGCACCACTGGCAAACCAAACTGTGGACACACAGTTTCCATGTACATCCTGTTTGCGAGACTGAAGTGAGGCATAGGCCTTTACTGGCTATCAAAACAAAGAGGAATTTTATCGTTTATGAGTCAACTAGTGAGAAATGCAGCAAAATATATAAACAATTTTTCTAAGGTCTAGTTTCAAGTGCAGGAGTGTTTGTACTGATGCAGAAACTATTGGGGGAGAAAAGAAGTTCAGTTGACCTGGCATTTAAAAATTAATGGATAATAGTTATTTGCCCTCTGATTCTGTTGTGCAAATATTACTCTCCTTCTGTTGTTTCAGCAGAATTTTGAAAACTGATTTGAGTAGCTTAAAAATGCAAAATAACTGCAATGTTGAAATGGAACACAGTATTTTATTTGAATTAGCTTTTTTCACTACTTAGAATAAGGCTGAATAGCAACATCAGAATCAATACTAATTATGTTAGTGTAAGATTCCAATCTTACAACTTTTTATAAGTACCCACAGAGCCATCTGTCATTTCATAGAATCAACTGGCTATGCATCCCCTGTCCTATGAAGTTATAAACTGGCACCCCAATATTTAAAAAGAAATAAGTGATCTGACAAACTGCGGATATAAGTCTAGTGTTAAATGCAAATATGTGTTTTAACATTTTGGCGTTAGCTCGGCACCTGCTTGTGTAACTTGTGTGCTTACATTGCCATTTCTATTTTGTTCTTATTTTGTAGCTCTTTCTGTGCAAAGGAAGAGGAAGAGGTGATATGGGTAAGACAAGAAATATTAATTTCTGTGTAATCTTCCCTGTTTATGCAAACACAAAGAAAACAGGGGAAGTGGAATTTTGTAGAAGAGTCCCATAATCTCTACATGTGTAGTGAAGAAGTAAAACAAAATAAAAATAATCTCAAACTACACTGAGATTTTTCAGATTTTCTTCTCTTACCTTGACAACCCACAACAACCAAAGATCAGCAACACCCACATTACACACTTCCACCAGATTATAAAATGGGATTTGGAGACAGTCTTGCAGATGCCTACTCATGCAACAGCAGTTCGGAGTGAACAACAAATCCCAGTATTTGCCACCTCTTTTAATAAAGGCTACAAGGCTCCACATTTTTAACAAAACTAGAGCCTCATGGAGCTATTAGCTCCATGGACTGTACCTCTGTCAAGGGCCACTAAAGCCACAGCAGAGAAGATCTGAGAGATTGTGGTTCTCCTCAGGGTCAAAAACACGCACATACAGAGACTTTGAAGCTGTATTACCAAGCCTGAGCATGTACCTTGGAGGTAATTGAACCTGGCCAACAGCCAAACACCCACACAGCCATTCACTCATGCCCCTCTCACAAAGGACAGGGAAAAAACAGAAAGACATCAAAAAGACTTGTGGATAAAGATACTGACAGTTTGATACAAGCAAAGCAATAAGGTGAATTTATTCACTATTTCCTACTAGCCACTTTCTGGAAAGGAGGGCCTCAGTACACAGAACAGTTGCTTGGGAACCGAAATGCCATAACCACAGACTTTCCCTCTTCCTTCTCCTTTCCCATCATATGGTACACAATATTCCTTTGGTCAGTTTGAGTCAGCTGTCCCATCCAACCTGTTGCCCGTGCCTTCTCTGAGAGGAAAAAGGGAGGAAGTGACAGAGAGGGAAAGACAGTGTTGCGTTAGCCTGTTTTAGCCATCAGTCCAACTGTTTTAGCCATCAGTCCAACTGTTTTAGCCATCAATCCAAAGCACAGCATCATATGAAGAAAGTTAACTCTGTCCCAGTGAGACATAGAACATACTCTGTGAAACCAGAGAGTAGTAGTTCCACATGTGTGTCCTAATATGGAAAAAAACTTGTGTGTCCAGGAAACTTATTGACAGCTTTTGTTACTGCCCACATTTATGACAGAGCATGAGGCTCTTAAATATAAAAATATGTAGAGCATTTTTCCTCCAAAAAGTATCAGGTGTAAGATTCTGGTCTTAAAGTTGAGAGGCAGAAAAAATAGTTGAAATGGATTTTTTTTAAAGAAGTCCTCCCAACCTAACAGTCAGTGATGTCTGCATGCATTCCTGAGCATCGTTATCACCTAGCTGTGCTCCTACCATGAAGTAGACTTGCTGCTTCCATTCCCCACATTCACTGCATGGTCCTGGAAACCATCCAGCTTGTATGTCTTCAAAATGAAGAACAGCTCCAAGGGTTTCTGAGAGCTCAGAGTTATACAGATCAGGGCTCTAGTGAGATATCAAGGAGAGATAATGCAGGAAAAACACTGGCACCATAATATGGGAGTAAAAAGGATGGTTAAGGAGAAAAAAAAGAGGAAAAAAAAGGACAGGCTATTTAATCATTACTTGTTATGATTCCATGCTTAAAGGAATATTTTAACTAGCACATAAGGCAGTCAAGAAGCTGCCCAAGACAAGGACAAAAATGCCTGAAATATCAAGTGCACATTCATATGCAACAAAGAGTTCAGTAGTGTCATTTATAATTAGCTTAATGGTGGACACCATCTTCAAATTAAGTCCTTCACATTTTGTACTGCAGTTGACCAATGCTTGTATTTAATTTAGAAAATGCACTGGTTAACCTCTGGTCTTTCCTTCACCAAGGCTTTCTTAAAGCATCAAAATTTTCTTAAAGTTTAGCAACTGCTGTGAATTAAAGTTACCTTTTGAAAACTTTTAAAGTAGAAACCTGAAAGAAATATTTAAATCAGATTGTCCTCCTCCTGCTCTGTATATTTTGATTACAAACTCAGCCTGTTTTCTTCCTGTTTTGGAATTCAAGCTTTTTATGTTGTAACATTCATGTATTTTCACTGATGTTAATGGCAGGTCTCATTCTAGGCTTAGGAGCCTCACACACATTTGTACAGCTGGGACTGGCATGTGCTGAAAGTTCCCAGGGTATTTTTAGTTTTAATATAAATAATTATTTAAGTTGTGCACAATCAACTGCTTATAGAATCACCACTCTATTCTGTGGAGCAGGAATTTTTACAAAAGGAAATATGTATGTCTTGTAATGTAAATAAAGAATAAGTATTAATGTTAAGATCACAATTTTAATCATCATAATTTTTTTTACATATCGTAAAGGATACCAGATCACCGTGGGGAGATAGCCTGATCTAAAAGCTACAGGATTTTCCAGAATTTTGACTCTTTGAAGCAGAGTCTATCTTTAAAAAGATCTATCTAATTGTCATAAGTATTCCCTGTGATGAAAAGTCCAAATGCCAAAGCTTTGGTAAATTGTTCCAGGAGACAATTTTTCACTGACTGTCAGAAAATTACAATTCCTTTCTAGAGTGAATTCAGCAAATTTGTTTTAAATAGGTAGGTCTTACTATACATTTGTCTCCTAACTTAAAAGATGGCTTGTAAAGTTCTATGGTAAAATTGTTTCCTTTGAAAATCATCACTGGCTGTGACTGTGTCATACTTCGGACAGGTGTTTTGTTTTGTTTTGTGAAAACAGTGAATTTTGAACTATTAAAAAAAAAAACCCAACAAACTACCAAACAACAAAAACCTACTCAAATCCTCCAAATAGATGTGTCTGAATTGTGGGAATGGAGATGAGTGAATGCTTCTGACTGTGCCGCACAGAAGAGTAACAAGTCCTATTTATTGATGGATGCAGATACTTTTCTGTGTTAATTAATATATTCCATGGAAACTCTGTGGATTTAATTCAATAAATAATCAAAATTAATATGGGAAAAGATTAATGCAATCAGTCTCCCAGTTTGAATGGTGATAGTGTCATAAAATTCTGAAATGAATGATAAATATGATATATCATTATTACTCTTCCTGCTCCATAGGTACATAAGCATCATGAAGAGAAACTGCGTTTATAGATACTGTAAATTCCCCCTTTTTAAAGTAAATTCTATGGACACAGAAGAAGACAAGTCTTGATCTAACCCTGAACTTCATCCAGGACCAACCGGGTCCTTAAGGCTATAATGAAAAATAGATTTCCTACCAGATATTTATTTTAATAGTGAACATAATATAACCAGATTCAACCTTGTCTCTTAGAAATGGATAAAAAAGAGACCAAAACAAATAAAAAAAGACATAAGACCCTGAGTAGAATGTCTTCTCTCTTGAAAAAGTGAAACTAGATAAAAATGACAACAAATTTTGTTTGTTACAGGCCATATTTAGTTCTGTGACCTATGCTTTTTAACTTATTAATAAATTGTATGGCAAAAATAGAGAAAACAGTGAGATATCAAAGACTTCCTTTAACAAAGATTTTTTCATGACTGGTTTAGGTTTTAGAGACCAGCATCCCAGCATTCTCACTTTCTGTAACTTCTGCTTGGCCTTTTACAGCACATTACAACTTAATTTTGCTCTGTCCCCTCAGGAGACCATGCTACCAAACACAAGTTTTCTCAGAAAGCATAACCTGATGAGGCTCAAGCAGAATCTGTCATCTACCATGAAGCCTCAATATATGAAAACAGCAACAAAGCAGGAAGGTTGAGTTCTTAATTGATAAATGCAAATGGGAAATTACCTGGTGATTAATGACCTTACAACAATGGGCTCTAAATTAGTTTTTACCAGTCTGGAGGGGCATTTTGAAGTCACTATGAGTAGCTTTCTGAAAACATAGGAACAATACTTGATGTTAAACCACATAAAAGAATTATACAGATGCACCTGCGCCATCAGTAAAGAGAAAATCATGAACACAAGAGATGAAATGGGAAATGTGATTAAAATGCTATCTGTGTGCTTGAAAAAATCCTAGTGATTTTAAGGATATTAGAAATTTTAAGATTGTCTCTGTCCTCAGACTGAGGCTGTAAATCCATAATAACTGTAAAAGTAGAAGGAGCACCCTCAGACTGCCCAGTGTATAACACCCCCACTAGTATTTTTATAGAACTTTTCAGTGAAAGTGGTCCAGGCATATTAAACAGGAGACTATGTTTTTTAGCCTTGTTGTGCAGTTCATGGAACAAACATATTGAGTAAGTGGAAAAAAAATGATGGCAAAAAGATCATTATCGAGGTCCTAATATTCCAAAGTCCTAAACAGCTACCCTTTATTATAGAGTTCCTAAGCTGCCTTTAGCTTTCCTGAAGATGTAGACTGTCCAGAAAGGAGAGACATACAACTTCTCTTTTAACTTTAGGAGGATGTGTATGCAGTAGGTTCAGCACAAGTATGTGCATATATATGGGAATTCGTAACAATATTGTTGCAGTGATGAGAAGTGGATTCAGTATTAGCTGATGTTCTCTCCTACTTCCCATTCTGTCTCTCCCAAACCAGCCACACAGAGATTTTTTTTGGAAAAGTTGTGCTAACAGTCTATTAGTCAGTCTTCCTTGGTTTTGCTCCTATCTATGCTTGCCAAATTATCTGTTGAGGAATACATGTGTATGTATGCCTTCTATCGTGGTGAACTAATAGGATCCCACCCTAGTGGGAAGTGACAAGTATTCTAACATCAGGAATGGCAAAGAAAGATGATACACATAGGTAAATTTTCATCACCATTTGGAATAGGCAGAAACTCACTTTTTACCAGCTGTGCGTGTATTTCCTAATATTTTGTGTTAAAAGCATAGCTACGAGTTGCCTACATGTGATATATTGTCAAAAAATTTTATTATAAAAACGTGTTTTCAGACAGTTCTACATGCCAATGTCTGAGATAAGACACAGGGAAGTGATATTTTTTTGGTAAGAAATGCTTTGTAGAACACTCTTATTTGTATTCACTGGATTTTATGTTACCTGTGAAAGCAGAGTTATCCTATTTCTTACCTGAAACCAATAGACAACTAAAAGGATTTCAAACCCTGTCAGGCATTCAGAAGTGTGTGGCTCTGATTTTATTTCCAGTCTAGAATAGTTATGGATTAGTTATAGCTTGAAACCTGTATTTCATATGAATAGAACTGTAGCTTTTAGATGTGATACTGCTGAAGTATGACTGATTGTCCCAAAAGACTGTCAAAACATTGTATGTCAGATTCAGCTTCCTTTCACAAACATATCACAATCTGTTTTGATAGGGAAGAGATATAGTTTAATTATTTGTTTTTAATCTGACTCCAGACCTGACATATGGCACCTCATTAAGTTCTCTTCACTTGCTCTGTTAAATAAAACCATTCACAAAGGAGGCATGCAATTTCTGGAACAAAAGATAAACTCAGAAAACTTTGTGCCATCCTGCAAGGTCACCAATCTGAACTGAACACCTGAATTCTGAATTGAAGGATAACTGTCACTTAGTACCACAGCATATGGTACAGCCTGTTAGCAAAGACACTTTTCATTTATACATCAGAATTTTCCCCTGCCACAGAGTCCAATTATCTATCAAATCAAATAATAAATTAGTTATCCACTACAAATAATGCAAGTCAACACCAAAAAATCTGAAAAAAAAATCAGAAAGGAAAGGATATGAGTAAGTTGTTTTCCAACTTAGACAGTACCTTATTATCATATAGTGAGGCTTTTGAATCCAAATATCCATTCTACAGCATGTAGAAATTCAAGGCAGATAATGGCAGCCATGAGATTTTTTGAAATTGAGAGAATATGACAGTACTTTGTCAGCTCCACTGTAATTCCACATTTAGGCTAAGGTTTTCAGAGGACATGAAAGTCATCAGTAAAGCCCAACATTCTCTGCAAGAATGCTACATAAAGCACAGAATGCTTCGTCAGATACTTCATGGAGCATTAGGGTAAAATATGGTGCTAGGGTATCAATGGTACCCTTGAACTTCCGTAGCACATTTCATTTGGGAAATAAAAAGTACTTTACAGATGTGTGGTTTAAGTCCTACAAAGGTATTTTGGCTTCGGTTCTCTAAAACGTGCATTTTCTCTTGCAGAGTTTCCATTTCTATTGTCCTTGGTGGCCTTCCTTGCCCATGGCAACATAAAGTACACAACAGTCCAACAAAATAATATTTTATTCCTCAACCTTTCTGCTTAATACAACATCTCCCCAGCCCGAGCAAGAACTTGGATTTTGGAGCAGCCATGATCCTATCACCTCTGACCTGTAACCACACCCACAGGTGTATCAGAAGAGAAGAATCCTGGTTAGACTGGTTAAACCACTTTCTGGTGACCAGAAACCAGAGTTTGAGGCATTCTTTAGTTTAAGGAAGGGTCTTCCATTTCTCATCTCTCTTACTACATTGATCCAGGTGAAGCACGACTCTCCAGCCTCCTCTGGAAGCTGTGCAACAGAGAAATGAGTGATTTGCTTGTTAAGGTAGAGCTTGGATCTATTTTGCAGTGGGTTATGTATTATCTTTAGAGTGATATTTAAGCCTTATGCATATGGTGAAAAGCCAGTTTACAGCAGAAGAAAACTCTATCCTGCTAAAATTTACCAGCTCTTTTTGGGAAATAATATTTTTAATTGAATGTTTTCACTGTTACTTGAGAACAAAATATGTATAACTTTCCTTAGGAAGCATGTTGCATATTATCAGACAAAAGTTCCTTTATACTAAATGAAGCAGCATGATAGATATAACTGAGTTCTTCAGACATCTACGAATCTGTCTCATGTCTTTATTACACCAAAGACTCCGAGTTCTCTGTTTGTAATGTTAAATCTCCGAAGATAACCACAGATTTGGAAGGAATGTATTATAATTTAACACAAAGGGAAATCTTGTAACTTGGAGTCTTCAACCCAGAGAACTGAGATGCTTTGCCATAGGGTGAAAATCCCCCTTGTTTTTTTCATAGTCCAGCTACACAATTCCTTGTCTCATTTAAAAATAAAAAATAAAAACTTTGTTTTGCCCAAGGGTATTTGGCTTCCATTTTTTAAAATACCTTCATTAGTGTTGACATATATTTGGTATAACTTCTGCTTGTGCTGACAACATTGTCATTCCTCCCTAAAGCATGAAGATACCTTTCAACAAATTTTGTGGCCCTCTGAAAATTTTCTAGCACTCACAATATCCCATATGGCAATATACTGTGCTGCTTTAAGAAACAATTTTCTTACATTCCTACCCCAGACTCAGTGGTTACTACTCCTTCAGCTTACTAAAGCTTTTACAGCCATCTCAAACAACCCTGCTGAACCTGCTATGCAAAAATGAGATAACCAATCTAAAAAACTGAACCTCAATAACTTTGCAGTCTTCTCAAGGGGCACATAGCCATGTCCCAGGAGACCACAGGCACTGGGAAAATGCACTCAGAAAAGTGCAGTGATAAACCAGTGTTCTTTTAATTCATCTATCATAGTTGCAATTTCTTCCCTCTTTTATATCAAACACAGAGCTTGCAATCTGGATGAGTTACACTGAGGTCTAGGACAACTCTCTGTCACCAACTCTCTGTGGGACATTTTGCCATGGACAACTCCTTGCTGGGACAACTCTCTGCTGGACAACTCGCCACCAGGACATCTGTACACTGGAACATCTCAATGTTGGGACATCTCTGTGCCGGGACGGCCCTTCACAGGGACAGATCTCTGCAAATGGGCAGATGACACAGGACTGTGCCACTCGTCATCTTCTGATCCATGGAGAGTTGTCCCCACAGAGGGCTTTCCCACCATTGAGATGTCCCCACGTAGAGGTGTCCATGTATAAAGGTGTTCCAGTGTAGAGCTGTCCTGGTGGTGAGTTGTCCAGCAGAGTTGTCCCTTCTCATTACAATTGTCCCATCCAAGTTAACAGAGTCACTCTTGATTCATTTATGCATTCATACTGCTGATAGTTGCAGTCACCAATTACAGCCATTAAAAGCCATGCTTTGTGCTTCTTTTCACCCTACATTAGTCCTTGCTAGGTACCAATTTCCTCCAGACAGAATGTGATATTTACATGATCCTCCTTTACAATCTTCTCTCTCAAATGAAGCAGCTCACTTCTTTTTTCTCCTCTTCCTAGCATTTGTAGTTCATATTCTTATATTTCATAGAATTATAGGATGGTTTGGGTTGGAAGGGAACTTCAAAGATCATCTAGTCCAACCTTCCTGCCATGGGCAGGAACATTTTCCACTAGATCAGGTTACTCCAAGTCCCATCCAACCTGGCCTTGAACACTTCCAGGGATAGGTCATCCACAACTTCTCTGAGCAACCTGTTCAAATGTCTCACCACCTTCCTAATATTTTTTTTCCTTACATCTAGTCTAAATCTACTCTCTTTCAGTTTAAAACTATTGCCTCTTGTCCTATCACTACAAGCCCTTGTAAAAGTCCATCCCCATCTTTCCTGTAGGTCGCCTTGAGGTACTGAAATGCTCCCTAGGGCTTTCTTTTCTCTAGGCTGAACTACCACAACTCTCTCAGACTGTCTTCATAGGACAGGTGCTCCAGCATCTGATAATCTTTGTGGCCCTCCTCTGCACTCGGTCCAGGAGCTCCATGTATTCCTTGTGCTAAGGATCCCAGGACTGGACACAGTACTCCAGGTGGGGTTTCACCAGAGCAAAGTAGAGGGGCACAATCATCTCCCTTGACCTGCTAGCCACTTTTATGTTGCTGTAGCCTGGGATATGGTTGGCTTTTTGGGCTTCAAGTGCACCCAGTCAGCTCAACAACACCCCCAAGTCCTTCTATGAAGGGCTGCTCTCAATCCATTCATCTTACAGTCTGTATGGTTATTTCGGATTGTCCTGACCCATGCGCAGGACCTTGCACTTGGCTTTGTTGAATTTCATGCAGTTTGCACCGGCTCACTCTTCAAGCCTGTCAAGATCCTTCTGGATGGCATAAAAACTTTACGTGAATTTAACTGAAGACACTGAAGGTAAATTTATCAAATGTTCTACATAAAATTTTATGTCTCTTTAATACCACTACCAACAAAAGTATTTCATCAGTTTCTTGCAGGTTCTGAATATGCCGTTTGCAAATGTGCAAAAGTGTTTTTAAAACATTAGGTGGAAGATAATTGTAAGGATCCTGCAGAAGAATATTTTCTCAGTTGTTTTTTTTTTTTCCTTCTGAATTGTATCTTCCTGTTCAAAATGCCATCCAACATGAGTTAAAACAATATATTTTTCCTGTGTACCCTACAACTTCATGTTGTTTAAATGATGGTCAACACTTTGGTCAAATTTACATTTCACATTTTTCGTCTACAATAAATACAATTTTCAGGAAAATACTATGTTCCTTAGCAAAGCAAAATCTTTTAGTCATGACCTGGAAAACAACTTTAGTTAAAGAGTGGGTAACATAAATGAAAAGTTTCTCACTGCTGAAAATAAATTTCAGTCAAAATTGTCCCATTTTCTTTAACATTTGAACAGTCTTTGAAAAGCCAGGTTAACTGCAACAGTTTTAGCTGAAGAATAAATTTTTTATGACAACTGGAAAATAAAGAATCAGAATGGAGAACTCTTTGGTATGAAAAAAAAAAAATGAATTGCATGACAGTTTTGAAATCTTTTAGCAATTCCCCAGCAACCTAAATTAGGTTAAATAATTTGTAATCAATCTATGTATGTTTGTAGGGTGTTACTTATGTAAGTAGGGTGCAGTTTTGTACCCTTCTGTGTTTAAAAAGATAAATCCTATTGAAAATTGAGCAGCCAACACAAAAGACTAACTCATAAGAATGCTTTAGAAATCAAAATTGCTCTCCATTATACCCTATGTGCAATTAGAGTTCCTAGAATCATAGAATGGTTTGGGTTGGAAAGGATCATTTAGTTCCAACCACCCTGCATGAGATTGGACACCTCCCAGTTTATCTATCTAGTAATAGCTACACATAACAAGAAAATTAAGAAGAATTTATTACAAGGAGCAACACCCTGATAACTTCAAAAGATGGGTTTTTTCATAGTATATGGAGTTGCAAGTCAGAGTTAAGTAGTTATGATACAAACTTCCATGGTGTTCAGCTGTGGAAAAAGAAAAGTATCTCCTTATGCTGGCTTGTTGACTTCCATATTAAACCCAGATGTTCATTACAATTTTTTGTAATATGTAAGAAATTGATCACAGATGTTTTTTTGAGGAGATGGAGAGGAAAAGCTATTACATTTTATACAGGAACTTAAAAAAGCTCAAGATTTTAATGCAAAACATCAAGCTGCTCAAAAGTTTGGTTCAGTGTTTTGGAGTTTTGTAAGCTTACATATTTTGAAAACCATAAGTAATGAGTTATTTTTTATTTTACCACTTCTATTTTCATTTTACTCAATGTGTAGAATACCAGAAGCAGGATTATGCAGCTATTCGAATGCCTACAGGAGGAGTTCCTCCTGCTGCATGATTTTAGCACAAACCTGAATGGCATTACCTAAGCTGACAAATGTTCACATCTGTCAGTGAGTAAGTTTCCACACATTAGGCTTTTCCACCTTAACAAGGCAAATATAGTGTGAAAGTAAGATAAATTAATATTTGTTTTTGCCCCAAACGTGACAAGCAAAGCTCTGTGCAGCCTTTCCCTCATCTGGGGAAGTCCAGTGTGGGAAGCTGACCTGCTGCTCTGATCCTCAGACTTTCGTGCAGATACAGAGTGACTAGGGACCTGGCATCATAAACTCACTTTTAACATTCTTTTTTTTTTTTTTTTTTCCTGATTTTAATTTTGATTATAATAAATGGTTGCAGTGCAAACCTACCAGTGGGTACAGGGTTCTCCCTCTGATTAGAATTTCTAGTGCTTAATAAAGAAGACAGCCAGGGTAAGGTGCTTTATAGTCACTGGCCTGAATATTAATCAAACTGAACCATATACCAATACATTACACCAGCAAAGAGCGTGGCCTTTTGGGGGACTTGTAGGGTGATGAAGTACTCACAAGCAACAGTTACCTTTTGGGTGAAAATATAGAACCTCTGAGTGATGAGTTGGGGTGTAGCACCCTTACCTGTAACTTTGCTCTTCCTCTTTAGGAAACCATTTCAGCCATCAAAATCAAGAGTTACTGACTTGGCTGAAGCAAAAGCAGATTAAATGGAGTTTAGTCTTATACTAGTCCCCCATAAAAGCAAGCTGGGGCCGTGGGATTTGCTGAAATACTAACTCTAACCATTGTTTCATGACTTTGTGTTGGCCTTTTGAAACAGTATAGTGAATTTAAATCCTGGTCTCATGCTAGTTATCATTAGAAGAGTGGATGAAATAGTACTTCCACTGAAGTCAGCACATATACTTTGATCCCAAGTGTGTAGTTCTTTAAAAAAACTGAGTTGAAAATATTTATGCTTTGAAGCCTATTTCCATTGCAACTGTCTTAAGACATGAAAACAGCTATATATGTTATTAAAAATGCAGAGCAAAGCTACATGCTTTTGCTGATGCCATATTTTGTACTGAGATTTCTGATTAAGGTTTGAAATGCACTGAAATATTTCAGGTGAAGCATTATACAAGAATATTAAGAATAAGGAAGCTTCCTCACAATGAAAGCCACAAGAACCTCAAGTCCACATGACCAGCTTTATCTGGTCCCATCACAATGTTTAAACCTAAACCTAAAAAAATAATAAAAAAAAAAAATTAAAAAAGGAAAAAGAAAAAAGTAGTATTGTACATGTATATGTATATGTATATGTAATATTTGAAATTAATATGATGACACATGAACATAACGAAGAGTATGATATAGTATGGCTACCATATTGCAGCACAGCTCTTTATCCTGATTCTTCTCCATGTGGGTGATATTATAGTTTTGCACTGTCAGCCTCATTATTAGCAGGACATATATCACAGAATTGCAGAGAGGGAAGGTTGGAAGGTATCTATGGAGGAGGTCTGGGCCAAACGCCCTTGGTCAAAGTAGTATCATTGACAGCAGGTTGCTCAGGATCATGTCCAGTCAGACATCAGATATCTTCATAGATGAAGACCATTTTGCATTATAAAAAATGTTGGATTTCCTGTATTTCAATTTGTGCCTATTGCATCTTGTCCTTTCCCTGAACATCACTGAGAGAAGCCTAGCTTTTTATAAATGTTGATGTTCCATTGGGTATATAACCCCATGAGTCTTCTCTTCTCTTCTCCAGACTGAAGAGTTCCAGCTCTCTCAGCTTGTTTTTGTATCTGATGTGTCTCTTGCACTGCCATGCCTCTCTTGCACTAGGGCAACCAGAGCTGAAGACAGCGCTCCAGGTGTGTCTCACCAGTGCTGAGTAGAGGGGAAGGATTACCTCCCTCAAGCTGCTGGCAATGCTCTTCTTCAGCAGATGAGCCTTCTAGTCTTCCTTGCTGCAAGTGCACATTGCTGGCAAATGGTCAACTTGATGCCCACCAAGACCCCAAGGCCTTTTCTGCCAAGCTGCTCTCCATCCTTTTGCCCCTTTCTTGGTACCAATGCATGGAGTTATTGCTACCCTGGTGCAAGATTTCTTTATGTCAGACTTTGTTGACCCGTTCTTCCTGACTGTCAAGGTTGCTCTAAATGGCAGTACAATAAATGTATTTTAATGTATACTTGACTATTCTCAATCTAGAGAGAAGAGCAACCAAAGCACAGAAGTTAAATACTCATCCTACAGTTAAAAAAATAAGTCCATGATAAAGAATTTACTTAATATTCCTTAGTCCACTGAAATAACCAGATCATTTCTACTTCCTGAGTACTTCAAAATAAACTTACCATGTAGATAATGCTGTGCAATGGGCAACACCAGAAAAATCAGTGAAGTAGACCTCAATTACACAGAAATTAGAAAAAAAATTCAGACACAAAGCTTTATTGGTCCTTTTGTAAAAATGGCAAATGAATTAACACAATGATCCTGAATATACTTCCTACAAATGTTTTTGGTATTTGAAAATCCAAACAGAGCTCAAAAGCTAAACCCTAAATTTCTCTTTCAAATACTATCTGGTAGTTTCTGTAAACAGTTACACCAAAAATAAAACCTACACTCATAGACTCTTCAATTTCATGCCTGATGCCAAGGTAATACATTAACCTAATAACTGAGTTCATTATTGTTTAAAAAACTATTCAGGGCAAAATTTGTTAGATGTTTTCAGATATTTTAACTGCCCTTACAAAATCTCTGATGCTGGATGTATCAAAACCACAATATATATTACTCTTCACTTTGTACTATAACACTGGAAAATATTTGCCTCATCTGAATTCTGCATGCAAAGCCTTTATATTCAATATTATTTAAATAACAACAAGACATCCCAGATATTAGTTATCACTACATGAACTTACAGAAAAAAAAATGGTATTCTGAAAGGATTATTTTTTCGGTTTCTAATCTTACATGAGAGTTAGGTCCTTCAGATTTTAAAAGCTGAATCTCCTGTATCACAAGCATTAATTTTTAAATCCTGTATCCAAAGTGTTCAGAAGCACATTTCTTATCAACTGAACACATGCACTAACACCACAGGGTTTTTTATAATATTATGCATACACATACTTAATCAGTGTGCTGAAATCAAATGTCCAAGATTGTTTTGCACCTGAAAGAGTATTCTCCAGAGTTTCTATATATCCATGTCCATTTTTTTAATCACCCATATATAAATAATTCTATATATATCCGAATTTTTTTTTGTATTAACAAAAAAAACCCAACATGTCAGAAGACTGCAGTATGTTTCTTTAATACATATTTGCAAATTAAAAGAAATGCTAGATTGTACTATGGTGCACCTCTAGAAGGACTTGAGAAAATGATACAATTCTTGTTTTCCATAAGCTTTTTCACCAAAAGGCTGCAGCTGACCAGCTTATCAGAAATCAGCTTTGCTCTGCTCTTGCAGTTAAAACCCAAAGACCCTTTATCCTCTTTACGACTTATTTTAGTTAGGTATTATCTGGTGGGACACTTCCATTCCTTCTTAAAAAAGACACACACACAACTGAATTTTAATAAGTATAAACTTTGAAGCTTTCTGCTGGACTCTATTCCCTGCCTTTGGTCAAGGGCACCTGCTCTGGCCACCAGCCCCTGTGCTTTGAGAAGTCAAGTGACCAGGATGCACAAAGCAAATCAAAAGAATGTGTTGTTCACAACTGAGGGAACTGGGAGTCTGCAGGCCATGAAGAAAATTTTCAATTACTTTTGGAGACATTCAGAGCAACTCTATTACACTACATTTTACAAGCTGAAAAGACAGTCAAGTTATATCCCATTACTGAAGGCATAAGAGGTGTCTGTGTTTAAGTATTAAAAGTAATAGAAGAGAAAAGGGAGAAGGGAGAGGGAGGAGGGAAAGGAGGGTCACACGAGATGCGCTTTTGCACATTCCCCCACCTGAAGTCAAGTTATTCTGCCAAGCCATCTGTTGTTAGGAGGGTCCACCCTGATATGAAACCTTCACACACAGGGAGGGTAGGAAACAACACAGAGTAAAATAGGTAGATAATTCACATCACTTTCTGCTCTGGTCAATCAGCATAATTAATTTACCTCTGCAACTGGCCCTAATGAAGATAAGGTACCTACAATTGTTTTGCTGAAGCAAACAGTGGCTCAGGAAGTAAAACCAATTTTAATCTAAATCAGAGTCCACTGCAGTAAAAATGTATTTGATCATATCTCAGCAGAAGCCACTACAACCTCTGTAAGGTGTCAGTAGCCACAGAAAAAGTGAGATACCCAGAATCTTGAAGAGCCTGGCTACATGAAAATGTTTTTCAGTAGATAGTGAAACTTCTATTAGCCAGGAGAAAAAAAAAAAAAAATCTTATTCTGTGCTGAAATATGTCTCTGTCTTATTACAATCTTTATCTTCCTGAACAAAGTTCTTCAGTAGGCAGAATCTTTTTTCTAATCTGACTGAGTTAATGAATCAGTCTGTGACCTTGGGCTAATCACTTGACCTTCTTCTGAATCAGTCAAGCCAGCTGGAAAATTGGGTGAAAATATGACATAGCTGAAAATCATATTCTGTACCTAAAATTAATTTTTCTTTAGAAAAAAATAAACTCCAGAGAAGAAAATAAATAAAATAAATTTTTATTTATCCTGAACTCTGGGTTAGAAGGCCAAACCAATAATTTCTAGCATTCACTCTGTAATGATACCATGCTTGCCCCATAAATACTATGACACTGTGTAAGACTATCTATAAAAACAAATTGTCTGCAGTTACTTTGTAAGCAAAGTTTATTCATATGCATGCAAGTTTCTAAAGAGTTCTGTAAGTTCAGCCTTTCAGAATTTAAAAAATCAGTGTTCTCAATGTCAGAAACAACCTTGCAGAGGGAAGGACAAAAGTTGAAGCTCATTAAAATTTATATAATTCACAGCTAGGTTCCAAACACATTCCCATTTCAAACCAGTGAGGTTCAAATTAGAATAAACAGGTTTTCAAATTTCACTGAACTAGAAAAAAGTTTAACTCCCCAAAAAGTTATTTTAATATGATTATCATAGGTTTGGAAAATAATACATAATGTATGGAAGATTATCTACCCTTCAGTTGTTATCAATCAATGATTGAACTTTCTGGTTGAAAAAAAACAAACAGATTTTAGTTTATTCTGTTCCAATTATATCTTGAAAGTTTACTATTTTGTGAATGGATAATCTAATGTAACCTGATTTTGTTATGCATATATTGTCTGAGATGATAATAGATAAGTAGTGGGTTATAAACATAGTCATAGAAAGCAAGTATTTCAAATACCCATTGTATACTGAAGTAGGGAGGGTTCTAGCCAAGAATACCTCTTGATTTTTAATTTTGCATCCTTCGTTTGTCACATTTTTTCTTCCACTTTGCAGTAATAAAAAGTAGAAACATTGAAATTTTCAGCAAATAAACAAAATAACATTGTTTCTGAAGAAATAATCAACATTTTCAATTTGTCTTGGATATACAGTATAGTTGAAAGCAAAACATTTCAAAGTTGAAGGAAAAACTGCCATCAAAAACACCCCTGAGAGAAATACTTTAGAATTCAACTTATACAGAAATTGTGACTCAGAAGCCATAGGTGGC
Source organism: Hemiprocne comata (assembly GCA_020745705.1). NCBI lineage: Eukaryota > Metazoa > Chordata > Aves > Apodiformes > Apodidae > Hemiprocne > Hemiprocne comata. The sequence goes on from CM036588.1 coordinate 91,215,887, forward strand.
CTAAATTCTACTGAAATGTTGATAGCTTGTCTGCTAAAATAGCTGAAAATTTGCAGAGAACTGATGAAAGACAGTAAAGGAACTCAAGTGAAATTTAAAGTGATCTCAGACAACATGTAAGCATGACCATTCATGCACTACATTCATTCCAGTATAGGTTGAGAAGAGAAATGGTTTATTGAAGCATTTTGACCAGACATTTTTATACTCGTGGCTGATACTGGCGTTCTTTATACCTCCAGAAGTTTTACACTCCTGTTCATGAGTAGTAAGATTCTGCTTTCCCTGAAGTTAATGCATTCAATCATTATGATATGAGAAGAAGCATAACCACCGGTGGAAAAAGAAGATGCTCAGGATCTCCTCACATGAGCTTCATAGGACAGGCTAGAAGTGTGAACATTCAACAGTCTCTCAAATAGTTTGGTTTACAGCTTTAATATTAATCTTATTCCAGAAGCAGGTTGTTGAGCTAATGTATAATTTGAAGCACTGGCCACTCTTACTGAGATTTATTGACCATAGAAGTCTAATACTTATAAAGGTGTTACTTCCCTCAATAATAATCTCTTACTTTCAGCAACAAATTTCTATTTTGGTCTCCTAACAAGTCAATATCTAGTTATCAAACACAGATGTAGAAGATTGAATTATATGCACTTCTGCTACCTTCATTTGCCAGCTAAGTAACTGATTCTACCCTGACTATATAAAGTGGAAAAACTATATTCCTTTAAAAAGTTTTTAAAATATTTTGGAAAAATATTCCAACTACTTTTATTTACCTTTGTATTGAAAGAAACATAATTCAATTTCTACTTTACTTAAAGGAATATGCTTCATTAAATGGTAGAGGTGACTTAAATATTTTAAAAAATTGATTTTCATTACAAAGTAGAAATTATTTGCAACCTGTCTTTGCCTTTATGCAACAACAATGGAGCCGTATTTAGTATTGAGAAGCAAAAATTGTTTAATGTTCACAGTACTTTAGCAACTGAATACTGAGTCTTATCAGGAAAGTTGCATTTTTATATGTAAAACCACTGATTACTACTTTCCTACAGTGTTATACATAATAAAAACAATTATTACATTTTGATTAACTTTTCTATAATTGTATTCTATCTCTCAGATATATTCACAGAAGCCTAATAAATAGAAAAATGTAAGTCTGACTCCAACTGACCAAAGGCAATTTGCATCATTTAGATGGCTCAAGACATCAAAAGACATAATATGTGTGACCTTTAAGATTTTAACATGCTTTGTGAGGTTTCTTACCAGAGTTTGATTGCTTAACATGCAAACACTTCTGCATGTCTTTATGTGCTAAGGACTTATTTCTAGGTGGATATTACCTAGTCCATGTTCTCGGTTGTGATGTTATGGGGGAAAAATGAAAATTTTGGCTTATCTGCAGGAAAGAGAAATCTAAGAAATGTCTCCTTCAAATCACAACTGTGGGGGTAGTAGTGTATTTGGTGTCACTGATGAGAAGTACACTGTCCTAGCTAGCTCAACAGATATTTTCTTTTCTTCTCTCTATTCACTTCAGCTCAGGATGTGCTCTATTCTGGCCTTGACCTGACCTTAGGAAACATGCTATTTGCATGTATCTTGAGTTCTTATACTGCTGCACGTATGTAAGAGTACTGCTTTTTGGCACTAGTGTCACTTAGAAGACCCCTAAGTATCTCATTCCTGACCCTTTCTTCCAGGTGCTATTTGTAGAGAGAGAAGTGATCTCTTGTCCCTTTGCTATCTAGTGTAGATGACTCATGTGGCTTGGTATGTCTTACAAACTGAGAAGGTTTGATTTTTAAAACAGAAAAAAAAATACATTTACAACAAAAAAATACATTTACAACTAATTATGAAAATTGACAGATCTAGCATTTCATGCTCACGGAATATGAGACGAATCATTATTACAGAAAATATATCATATGATACATTGTGGAATACCTTAATTTTGTACCTAAGTACCTAAGATGTCCACAAGTATTTGATATTCCATATCAATAGTTGGTACTTTAGATAGTTTTTCGTTGTTCAAAACTTAGGTTATAGATCAGCTTTTATCGATGCTATCCTTGTTTATTAATGTAATTTATGTTTCACCACAGACTGTTGCTGCCAGAAAATCACTTGGTGAGAATCATCTTACTAAGGATACCAATTGAAGATCAACAAAAACAAGGCTCGAATTATGTTGATGAAAGAGGAAATAGCTTGAGAGTCAGAAGCCATTCCCATTATCATTTGCAGTGGGAATTATACATCTTAAAATTTTCAGGTCCATCTATACTCCATGATTGTTCCTCAGTTTCTCACTGATGGTAAAGTCTGGGAAACCATCCCTGAGGAATTGTTTTCAACAATCCCAAATCCTGTTGTTTCCACCAGGAAGCAGTGATTTAGTGTTTATCACTCCCTTTTTATCATTGGTCGACTGAACTACAATAAAGCTGCCCACCAGGACTTGTAGTCTTTGGCAGATATTAGACCCCGGCCAGAGCTGAATTACCAGTATGTCTTCACTGACCATGGCCCTCTGAATAAAACCCAGAAGAAGATAAAGAAGACAAAGGGGCAAACACAAGACAGGTTAATGCAGTACACAGACACATTAAGAGTGTGGTATAAGAACCTACATAATCAGTAAAGACTACACAGTTACTAATGAGTCTAATTTTGTGGTACCTTAAAAAAACTGATTGACTAAGTGCTTCCTGAAATAATAGCGTACCTCTTATCCATGCTTTCCACTTGGTGACTCAAAAAGTCCAGGAAATAAAATAAATGGAAGTGAGATAACATTAGTTTCATACCCTCTGTACCAATTTAAAAGCTATCGAAGAGTTTATGCATTTTCAGATTATGTCAGGGTGTCATTTGTCTTTGTTCAGCACTAATTCTCCTGTAAGCTCATCTTTTCACCATATAAATGGATGTGATGCTGTATTAGCACAGGGGACTAAGCAGAAGCAGCTGTATATTACTACCCATGCATTTAAAAGCACAACCTATTTCAGTTGATGTCAAAGGACCTTTCCTGCTATCAAAACTGAAACAGGATCTGACCATAACAGACAGCTATATTCCACTTGTAGTGAGTAGAAATAAATCTACAATGACATTGTCAATACATTTCCCTCTGAATTCACACTGTTGTCTCTAAAAACAGTTTTGTTCTGCTTGTCCTCTGCTTTAGATTATTTGCAGTAGTGAAAAACATAGTTAAAAGACTATTATATAGCTAGGATCACTGAAAGGAAGGTATATTTCAGACATTTAAATGTTTTCCACTGAAAGTATTTCTTTCTGAATTCATTGTGATAAGATTTGTTTCCTGAGCAGGAAGATTTAATTAACAAACAGTTGACAATTAAATAACCTCCAGATTACCCTGTAGAAATGGAAGATTCTTTTCTTTCTTATTTTCATTTTCTGGGCATCTTTTTTTTCTTACTATAGTGAAAGGAAGAGGAAGTATACATTGACCTTTTGATTCTGAGGCCTGTTCTCATTTAGTGCAAATATGAGAATCCTAATAACACCCATCTGAGTTCTACACCTGTCTAGATGGTAAGTTAGACTTTTTGCATGTTTAATTATATATAAGATCTGGCTCAGTACAGTTATAAAGACCTAGAAAATTCATTAAAAGGAATCTAATATTAAAAGTACAAAATCATGTTTTTTTGTATTGCAGTTTTAATTGATAAGAAATATGTTTGAACTTATTGAAAAACTTATTCCCTTCAGACAACCACTATCAGCATTATTAACACTAATGTTTATATGGGACAGACTTACTGCAATGACAAATTATCTCATTTATGGTAGTGTCCAGAAGTTCCTTTGCTATAAAAGTTACAAATTATGCCAATTATTCATCGCTTGCCTATAATGCCTTCCTGACACACAACATAAATTTGTTCATAAAATATATGATTCCTTCTCCACCCATCCACATTTCATTGAGAAGGTGACATGACTGTGGATAACAGTTATGGGTCTTAGATTTTGCAGCTTCAAAATATTCATACTGTATGTAAATCAGGGAACTAGACCTATGTCAGGCCAGCCCATGAAATCTGCTTATTAATATTTCAGCACTGATTAATGCCATTCTGATAAATGCAGATTTTTCAGAGAGGCCTATACCCTGAGACTCCTGTTCCCAACAGAGTTTTGCACTTCAACTGGAAGATTAATGTATACCACTGACTAATGTATATGTTTCTCATTCTCTGAAACAGTGCAGTCATCTAGCTGAACCTCATAATACCTACCCTAAACAAATTGCATTGCTTCAACAGTTGCTGTGGGTTAAGCTGAATTCAGCAAGTTTCCCAGGAGGCTGAGTTTGTGAGCAGATGTTTCTGCCTTTCACTATACCAGTGCCTTCCATGAGGGTAGAAAGAAGAGGCAAGGACTAGTAGCTGTCCTAAATTTATGGCATTCATGTTGCAAATCAATAAGACAACACCAAAGCCCCAAGAACCATAATGATTCTGCTCTTCTAACATAATTAACATAAATTACATTTTAACTTGAAACCAAGAGGAGGAACCATGGAACAAAATACAAGAACAAGGATGGCCACCTGTCACTAAAATGTGCACAACCAGACTTTTGCCTCAGGCCATATCTCTCCTCTCCCTAACATAAGTAATTGATAACTGTTTATTTATTTATTTAATCTGTTTACCTCAGATAACTGCTGCGATAAACACGTCATGAAATGTCATGACTGATAGTTATGTAAGCTGTACAGCTTCTCAGAAATCAAACTATATTAGACCATTTCTACATGTCCTACAATGAACCAAAAGTCTGATACACAGGTCCGGAAAAAGTTCTTGACAGAAACATCAGTAGGCTACCAGGAGGGACAACTATATGAAAATTCATGTCAACAGGCAACGTTGTGAGCAGTGCAGGTAGTGCCTGAATTTTTTATTTATTTTTGTTTTCTGAGCAGTGTCTGATTTCTACTCCTGACTTCTCAAAGTAGCTAATTGAAACTCAATCAGAGATGTGGATAGAATAAAATCTCTTTCCATTGTGGACTACGAATAATCTTTGGAAAAGATTTTCAGCTTTGCTCTGCAGCCTTTAAAGTGAAGGCTAAACTACAGTTTACTTGAGTCATCTTCAGCCTTGTGGTATTTTTCTGATTTAACAGTGAACTCTTGTACGCAGTAAAAACACCCATCTCCTTAGATCCTTCTCTTAGTCCTTTAGCCTATTTGTAAATACAAATAGCAAACTGTGCCCATCCAAAGGTTCATTTGTTAAAGAGAACAAATTTGAAGTCTGTTTTTCCCATCATCACTTTTTGTCCACTTCCCTCATTTTTTGCTCCTGGACCTACTTTCTGAATCTGCAGGAAAAAAGATCAATGTAGAGTTTGTCAAAGGGAGGACTTTGGCAGTTGTAATAAGAGCTTTAGAGATATGTATCTCTGTAATCTATACTATATTTTTGTGACTCTGTTATTGAATGCTATACACAAGACTTCATATCAAACTTTTGCATAAATCAGAATTACAGATGCAAGATAAAGTAGTATGGAACTGCTACGCAGACACAAAATTTGCACTTGGTTAACTGTAATCTTCAAAATGGATTCAAATCTTTGCAGACCTGACAACATGAATAAATAAAATATACAGACATGGACTTTAAGAAAAGTGTTTCTGTTTTATCAGTAAAAAAACTAGTGCATGAGACTGTAACAATGAAATTATGATTTTAAAACTTTGATCTAAGGGAAACTCAAAAAAAATGAGATAACATAACAGCTTCATGAAGCACAGACAGATTTTGTAGGTAGCATTAGTCTCATTTTACTTCAGGCACTTATATCTCTGCTATTTATTTGATAGAGATATATATTTTACCATGCAATTAATCTGACACATCTTAGGCATCTATTTAGGATACATAAATACATACTCAAATGTGACCTTTCGTCTCCACTGCTCATAAAGACAGTCTAGGTATATAACAGACTTCATCTGATTAAATGTACGTAGTTAAAAGTCGGAAAGGTTCTATCTTACATATCTGCAAATAAAAAATACTCAATGAGATTACAAAATACCCAACATTCAAAACATTTTCAACAATTTCCATAGTTATTTCAGCATCTTAGTGTATTTTCCATTATGACTTTTATTGCCTCAGCTCAGAGATCTGTATAAAGAGGGAAAGAAAACTTTTTCAATTGAGAAAATGTACATTCAATATTTATTTTCTTTGTGTCACAAAGAACTGCAAAATCTCTGGCAGCCTATTCCTTCACTATTGAAGAATAAGCTAATATATCAACTTGTGAGAGGTCATAATACTGGCAAATAAAAAAAAGAATTTGAAAAAAAATTGATAGAAAAGTGCAATTAACTGGAAAAGCCCACCAGTTTCAGTATAGACATTTTTTGTTTGGTTTGCTTTTTTTCAAAACTCATTAATATTCTCATGAGGTACATTTATTCTAATACAGTTAGCTGTGATTTTACCTCAAAACAATATTTTACATTAATGGTAATATACACTACAATGGTGGCAAGACAAAAGTTGACATTATTTTTATGATGCTTTCATTAGTTTACTTTATGCATCAACATCAGTATGGAAATCAAAAGCAGCAAAATAATGTTGATCAGCTGCTTTATATGAATGTCATGCGGCACTTACACAGAGGAACATTAATGTCAATGCCAAAACCACATGGCATATCATATCAATATCGATGTTCCTGTGAGCTTTGTTTATTATTTGTGTTGTAAATGGCATGTTCAGAAAAAATAAAATACTATTTACAGTGTAGCTATAATGACTAAAAAAAAAAATAATGATAGGAGAGTAAGTAACACAGCTGTAACCATGGTAACATTGCAGAGTGAATAATTCACAGCAAATAACATCCTTGATGAAGTTGGCCTCCTTTTGCTGCAGTGGAATGACTGCTATCAGATTGCAATTTTCTCTTCAAATGTACTTCTAACTCAAAATTACCTGGCACATACATGAATATTTTGTATGTGCTCCTCAACATTTTAAAATTAAGTTGCTTTGGTAGCTGTGGCTGAAGACCAAGCTATTTTTATGCTGCCTGACCAGATGTGGATCTATTACTAGAAATGTAATCCAATTTCCATTACATTCAGCAGAAAGATACCTATTATATTTAGTTGGAACTGAATCAATAAGGAGGAGAATTTGAATATACCTGTTTATGATTAATAATTTCTGCTTATCGAATTGAATAACCAGCCATAGAACTGTGGGCTCTCTTTTCAGGAAATATCTTACCTTTATTTTTGTCTGTACATGGACCAGAAAGTTATGTTCTGGTTCTTTGACACAGTTAGAAAATATCTTTTCAACACACCTCTGGATCCAAAAGCTAAATGTGAAGTAGACTGGGAATGCTGTGGTCAAAAATCCACTGGCTGTTTTTGGCCTACCATGCATGATTAAGACACATCAGATTCAGCAGCCTACAAAGTTAGCATCCCATTCAGCTGTCTTTAAGTTTTAGCCCAGGCAGTTGTTCATTTACAGCTGGGATGACTTCAGGTGGTAGGATTTCTAACACTAGTTCACTGCAAAGTATTCATTCATATCTGTGGATCTTAGCCAGACTGCACGATGCAGTCATTATGTGCACCCTGTCTTCTTTAATCCGTCTTTCTGGCATCCGTCGGGGCCTGTGTGCAACCTCAAACTGAGCAGTACTGAGGCCAGCTCAGAGAAGCAAACTACTGCCCAATAAAGGACAGATGAAGTTTTGCCCTGGTTTTATGGTCTGTATCTTTCTGCCCTTCCTTCCTTTCTCCTTCCTCACCCTCCTATCACTCCACTTTCTCTGTCTCACATCCTCTGCTAGAATTCTGCTTCACTGGGTACTGTTGGGAGAATCTCGCTCAGTATATTGGTCCAGCACATGCCAGAGACTTTAAAGACACAATGTGACCTAAATAGAAACAATTTTAAGTTTGCTTTGAATATGATTTTCAGTTGGCCATTGAATAATCAATCATTTAATTCCAAATTCCAACTTACGTCTTATGAATCATTCTGCATGCTTATTTTAAAATCTAACATAATTTTAATGAGTCTTATTCTGCACTGACCTAGGTTTAGAAATGCAACTACATATGAACAGATTCTTTTTGAAGGCAGAATAACTTTACTGTTGTATATGTCTCCAAAATATTCTGGGCAACCATAAATTTAGCTCCAGTTACAAAAAATGTTTTGTATTATTTATGGACGTCTATCAAAATCACCCAAGATGCCTACAAGCACAATCGAAATATCCCCCATAATTTACATCCAGAAAATAATTTTGGTCACACTTCATTTTAAATACTCCAATGGTAACTTGAGTCACAAAGACAATAAACTTATGAGAAGAGAGGTTAGTTTTAGTGGTGTTCAGGGACAGGGCAAAAGGCAACAGGCAAAATCTGAAAGACAGAAAATTCCATCTGAATTTTACTGTAAAAAGTTCTTGAAGACTGGAACAGGTTGCCTAAAGAGGTTGTAGAATCTACACTAACATAGACAAATTCCTGAGCAATCTGCCCTAGATGACACTGTTTTTAAGAGAAGGGCTGGACTAGAAAATATCCAAAACTCCTTTCCAGGCTCGACTGTTCTTTGCTTTCATGATTCTGTGATCAAAAAGAAGTTTGCTGATGCATAATCAGCATTGTTAACTCTTTTAGTTTATTTTAGCAATTTGGCAGTTCTTATTGTTATTATGTAGCCTGTTTTTCTCTTATTTCATTTGTGGGATTAACAACATTGGAAGAAATATAACATGCAAGAAGTATTTTTCAATACTCACTGTCCAAGCAAATGCTTCCCCCTTACAGAAGGATTAGATGGACCTCTCAGATAAATTTCTATAATGCAACAGTTAGAGTTCATAGTTAATAAACATATACAAATTCCAGACATATGCATATCCACAGAATCATCATAAAAGCATAGAATCATAGAACCACAGAATCCTAGACCAGGTTGCTCAGAGCCCCGTCCAACGTGGCCTTGAACGCTTCCAGGGAGGGGCAGTCACAACTTCTCTCGACAACCTGTTCCAGTGTCTCACCACCCTCACAGTGAAGAAATTCTTCTTAATTTCCAATCTAAATCTACGGTCTTTCAGTTTAAAGCCATTACCCCTTGTCCTGTCACTACAAGCCCTTGTAAAAAGTCCCTTCCCAGCTTTCCCTGTAGGCCCCCTTCAGACACTGGAAGGCTGCTCTAAGGTCTTCCTGGAGCCTTCTATTCTCTAAGCTAAACAACCCCAACTCTCTCAGCCTGTCACCATAAGAGAGGTGCTCCAGCACTCTGATCATCTTTATGGCCCTCCTCTGGACTCACTCGAGGAGCTCCATATGCTTCTTGTCGTGGGGGCTCCAGAACTGGACACAGACCTCCAGCTGATGTCTCACAAGACTGAAATGGAGACGGGCAATCAACTCCCTCGACCTGCTGACCACACTTTTTTTGATGCAGCCCAGGACATGGTTGGCTTTCTGGGCTGCAAGCGTACATTGCCAGCTCATGCTGAGCTTCTCATCAACCAACACCCACAAGTCATAGATCATAGCACATAGAATCATAGAACATAGATTCATAGAATGCCAGCTTGGAAAGGACCTCAAGGATCAGCTGGTCCAACCTTTTTAGGTAATAGTATAGTTTATATGAGATGGCTCAGCACCCTGTCAAGCTGAGACTTAAAACTGTCCCATGTGGGGGAATCTACCACTTCCCTTGGGAGACTATTCTTATGTTTGATTGTCCTCATGGTGAAAAATTTACCTCTTGTGTCCAATCGGAATCTCCCCAGGAGCAACTTGTGCCCATTACCCCTTGTCTTTCACATGTGACTGCTTGTAAATAGGGAATCTCCATCTTCTTGCTAAACACCCTTTAAGTACTGGTAAATAAGGTCTCCCCTAAGGCTTCTTTTCTCTAGGTGGAACAAACCCAGTTTTCTTAGCCTCTCCTCATATGGAAGGTCCTCCAGTCCTCTGATCATCCTTGTGGCCCTTCTCTGGACCCTCTCCAGCCTGTCTGCATACTTTTTGTAGAGCAGGGACCAAAACTGAACACAATACTCCAGGTGTGGTCTGACAAGTGCTCAGTAGAACGGGACGATGACTTCTTTCTCTCTGCTGGTGATGCCCTTGTTGATGCAGCCCAGTATCTTGTTGGCTTTCTTTGCTGCTGCAGTGCACTGTTCACTCATGTTGAGTCTGTTATCTACAAAGACCCCCAGGTTCCTTTCCACAGGGCTGCTCTCCAGTCTGAACTGCACTCCTGGGTTATGTGGTCCCAGGTGCAAGACCTCACACTTCTCCCCATTGAACTTCATAAGATTCCTACTAGCCCACTCCTCCAGTCTGTCCAGGTCATCCTGGAGGGTGTCTCTCCCTTCTGGAGTGTCAACCTCTCCACTCATCTTGGTGTTGTCAGCAAACTTCATCAGGGTGCTCTTGATCCCAACATCCATGTCACTTATGAAGATGTTAAACAGCATTGAGCCCAGTATTGTTCCCTGGGGGATCCCACTTGTGACCAGTTGCCAGTTTGAGGAGGAACTATTTACTATCACCCTCTGGGTACGCTCTGTCAGCCAGTTCCCCACCCACCACACAGACCACTTGTCAAGGCCGTAATGAGTCAGTTTCTCTAGATTTTGTCATAGAAGTTGATCAGGTTTGTCAAGCATGATTTGCCCCTGGTAAATCCAAATTGGCTTTTCCCAATCACATGCTTCAGTTGACTTGTGACAGTCCCCTGGAGGATTTGCTCCATGACTTTCCCAGGGACTGAAGTGAGACTAATGGGTCTGTAATTACCTGGGTCCTCCTTTGAACCCTTCTTGCAGATGGGGGTGACATTAGTTTTTCTCCAGTCTTCAGGGACATCTCCCGATATCCATGACTTCTCAAAGATTATGGAGAATGGCTTTGCAATGACATCAGCCAGCTCTTCCAACACCCTAGGGTGGATGGCATCCGGGCCCATCCATTTGTACAGGTCAAGCTCCTGGAATAGTTGACACACCAACTCTTCCTTCACCAGTTCTTTTCCTCAGGACTGCTCTCAATCCATTTTCCACCCAGCTTGTAATTGTGCTTGGGATTGATAAAGGAGAAACTTCTAAAAATTCAAAGTCTTAAAGGAAGTATTTTTAATCCATCCCAGGGACTCCCAGCTTAGACCAGAGACCCAGCACAAAAAAAAAAAAACAAAACCAAAAAAAACCCAAAAACAAACAAACAAACAAACAAAAAGTTTTATTTGCCCTGCATCAGTAACATCACCAGCCCTAAAAACTTCCACTGACTTATCCTGAATTTTTTTGGAGGCTTGCACAAGTTTTCCCATCACTTTGGATATAGCACGGAGCATGCCAAGGAGCGCAGTGATGCACCTTACCAGTGGAGGCATTTGACCATGAGAAGGGGTTCACCTACCAGCCACTGCATTTTTAAACTCCTTTGAGTGAACTGACTCCTTGAGGATTGTAAGAAAAAGCAACAGCTTCACAACTTGAACTAGGTTTGACTGTTGTGTTTGAAGGACCTTTGTGCCTATTCCCTCCTTTTACAAGGATAATAAATATGAGGTCTCGAGTTTGCAACTGTTCTGATCAGCAAACTGCTGTATCTACATAGAGGCCACAGAAAGCTCTGATAGAAGGAGGACACCAGCTGGGCTAAATACATCATAAAATTGCAGTCTGAGGTGGAGAGAGAAGAAATATTTCTAGCTATTTTTGGCTCTGATTTTAATTAATCTACCATTTTCCCTCATAAAGCACTTTGTAAAACTTTGTATTGATCACTGAATAACAACAGTTAAATTTAATTTAACCAACATTTGAGATTTTTAATTTATTTTATAAAGAGATAGTCTGTTTACTGGTTTTGTTAATGACTAAGCTCTTGGCTAGCTTAAGACTGTAAAAAATTGATTGACCTAAATTTCTTGCAAGACAGATTTTTCATTCTTTGCTGTTTGTATGCGCAAAAGGCATCAGAAAATTTTTCATGTGGCAGACTGAACAGTAGTTTATAATAACATTAAATTTTCTGCAAATATATTATTATTTCTGTTGCTGCATCATGTGAAATGACAGAATATCACCCACTGTGAGAGAGTCTTTTTTTTTTTTTCAAGATATCCTGGATTTCAGGTAACCAGGCAGCTAATTTTTAGAGGTAGATACCTAGGTTAAAGAAAAGCTTACTAGAGTATTTCTTTGTGCTTTCAAGATGTTATGTAAAAGCTCATTAATCTCTTTTGCACTTGGGAACTATATTAACTAGCTTTCACAGTTTGCAACTCCAGTTCTCAGGTGTCATTAGTACCAATGCTATTGCTTTATTTTTATCTTCTTTTACAATAATGATAATAAAGCTGAAGCTTACAAACATGGATTTACATTAGACATCAAATGAAAGCCCCCAGTGAGTGGATTAACATATCAGGACAGTTGGCTGATGCATTTCAAGCAGCCTCTGAATTATATATGGCCCCCAGTGCCCTTATCATTAGGCAAAAAATGTACTTACAGTTCATTGAATGGGACAGGATAAGTGAAATAGGACAGCTTCACTGGGTGATTGGTAGAAGGGTGTTATGCAGCTAGATGAAATGGATTGTTGACGATTTTCTGTTTTAAAGTTCAATAAATTCATCCCCAGAGCATAGAGTGGTGTTACAAAATAATGGATTACTCAGTTGGTGGACTGTTGTGGTTGTATTTAATACGGTAGAAGCCTTTATGAGATGGTCAATAGCCATAGATTTATACAGAAAGGGAAAATAGCATTTCACTTAACAGGAAATACTTTGTCCATGAAGTATTTTGAAACAATCACAAACTTTCCTAGCCTGAATAGATTGCTGATTGCTGAAGAAGCAGTTCACTGGTGCTCTTAGAAAGACAAATGAAATGTAGATCAATTAAAGCAAAACACTCAACAGAGAGTTAAAGAGAATGAACAAGAAATTTAAAACTCAATATACAGCTGTTTGGAGTCCGCTCATGCTTCCTTAAGTTAAGGTTTAACTTTGTTTTGTATTCAATCAGTAATTCAATCTTCTTGCTTTCTATGACAAATATAGACAAACATCATTCAGTCTCAACATTCAACTTGTGGCTCTTACTCTTTTGATACAGAGTAAGTTTCTGAGAACTAACAAGTTAAACTTTTCTAAAGTCATTACATTCGGTTTACTAGAAATACTGCACGAGGACTTTCTCTCTGAGATTCTACTTCAGACATTTTATGAGGTTTTTTCTTTATCTATAAGGACATACCTAAACAAGTGGAATTAAAATAATGACATGTATTTCCAGCTTTAAGAATAAAATCTCAACAGTGTCATAATTGTTGTGAATCTAAGCATTTTAAATCCAGGAAATTCTGTATAATTGCGAACAAAAAACATGCAAACACATATCTGTAAGAAATTCAGACTTAAGGTATTCCAGCACATTGCTGTCTTTAGGGGACAGGAATTTTAATATAGAAGAAAAAATAAAGGTAAAAATCTAAAAAAATCTTTAAGAAGCAATGAGTTACATTATTTGTTCATGATGCTACAGAAAAAATATTGTGTGAGTATCCTTACACTTTGATGGTTATGGTTTTTATATTACTATATTGGATTTTTTCATGCCAGCTGTGTGGGTAAGTGACACATCCTTTTAAGACTGGTAGCCCAAGACTACTGGCATACATTATGTAGGTGTAAGGTCTGTAGGGAGAGATAGCATGTTTTGTTAAACAAACTGACACACCTATAAAAATGAATAAGTACATACAGATCTAGATAGACTCTTAGTAACACCAGATTATCAGTAAGACTTCAGTGTCAAAAAACTTGTCTTCCTCATTAAAATGAGTTTGTTAGAAAGTTTAATCCTCGAGAAACTTATCTTCCTATACTTTTAAACAAAATTAGCTCAGTAATGTTGATTTATGTTAGCTGTTTCTCTTGAAAGAAAATAATTTCATTTATGACAATAATTGAATTTCAAAGAGCATCACATTCAGCAAACCTAAAACTAATAAAACATAAAATAATTAATATTTTGTTAATATAGGCAAAATCTTGGCTTCTGCTGATGAAACTGGAACACCAAAAGATGTAGTAAATAGCGGCATCACTGCTAATAATCCAAGGAACTGATTTCTGTGTCCTTAGAAAAGATGAACAGCACTGACTGGAACCCCATCTCCAGCTGCATGTGTTGTTGTACTTTTGAAAATTACATACTAGAAATATTAGCAAAATTAATATGAACACAACAGAATTTGAGTATATTGTTCTTGTATTTGAGCCCAGAGGGAAAATAAATCTTTAATTTGCATTAATTTTTTTCACTGTTTTTCTTCCTTCTGTTTTTCCTTTCTTAAGAGACTGAGGAGAAAATGAAATAATGACCAGTGGGTTCCACAGACTACACCAAAGTTGTTCAGTCAGCCACTAAGTAGGCTGATGATCAAGGAGAAGAAAAGGCAGTGCTATTGTCACTGTTTTTCTCTAGCAGTTCAAGAAGTGTTTCAATAAACTACTTGTGGTAATACTTGTTGCTTATAGTCTGCATCTTGTACTTCTGTGTTGCTGCAGAAAAAAGAAGGAAAGGAAATAAAGCTCTGAATAGAACCAGAGGCCTTCCAATGTTTCTTGGTTGTCAGAGCTTGATTTTATGATTCCTCAGTACCAGAGAAATCATCATGAGATTGGGTTGTTGCTACTGGAAGAAAGGAAGGGATCGGAGATTGCCTGACTCCCTGGACAAAAGAGGTGATCATCTTTGGCATGAGTTGTAGGGGTTGCAAAATGAATGAGATTTTACTGCCTACTTTACCTTTGGCATAGCCCTGCATAGCCCAGTGAGATCCTGCTGCGGCAAACACCAAAAGGATAATGTATCTCCAGTGACTACTGAGGGTGGAGAGGAAGGTTCTCTACTGAACTAAGGCAAGAGTGTTACTCTCCTTTGTTCCTACCTCTGACAGCAGGAGCAGCAAGCCCTATACAAATGGTGCTACTCATGGTTCTCCTCCTAGCTTTGTTCTTCGTCTCTTCCCATGACAGTCTCAGTCAAGTCCTGGCCTACCCCTGAGCCTTGGAGTGAAAAAAATAACATTTGTCTACACTTTTCTCTATGTGATTTAGGTAGGCTGCATCATGGGGATGAGTGAGATAAGTTGTGCATCTGCTTGTACCTGTCATGTTGTTTTTTTGAGTCTCACCTCTTATCAGAGTCTGTCTTTTATACATTCCTAATAACCTGTGCTCATGTACCTAAGCTTCGTGCCTTTGGTAGTCAGGCAGGATGTTCAGGAAAAAAAAAAAAAAAAAAAAAGATACCCTAAAATTTTTTACTATATTCTTTCAAGACTGGATACACAGTCCTGCCTATCTGACTGCCTGGTGCTTGAATTAAAGTTGGGTTTAATGTGCACATAACATTTAAGATTCCAACAAGCCATAACTTGTATTCCTATATATTACATTATACCCATATATATCATACATATAGAGAAAAATACATTGGAAACACTGCAATACAAATATAAAATTATATTATTAAGAAAAATAAAAAAGCTTCTGAAACATCTTCCAAAGTTTTTAAGTTAATATTTTAGCATGTGGCTAATACCTATGATGAAGCTGAAGTCACAACTGACTATAAAAGAAAATTCCAAGTTACCAAGTTAATCTTGTTTAAATGAAGCTCCCTATATGATAGACAGAAATAATAAAGGAAACAAAAACATTTCTGATGGATTTTACACAGAAATAAAAGCCGCCAACAAAGCAAACTCCAGCTCACCTTCCCTTGGAGTTTGAAAACTATTCCAGATTTTAAAAAATTGAACAAACAGGTGACAAGGTAAATGAACTTCAACTACTGAAAGATGAAATGGAGAGCGACGATCTGATTGGTATGTGCTGATTTTCTTAAGTGACACATGCATTGCGATGACTTAGGCTGCAGTTCCACAAACACAACTGTTGCAGTTGTCTGCACAAAAGTTTTCCTTGCTTTAAATCTGAATGGTTTGTGGTCAGCTTTCATCTACAGCATCTTATATATGCTTTTCTGTTCCTTTTCTCAAATAGGATATCTATGGCCTTAAGACCTGAGTGTTAATTTATTAGACCCTGAATTGTTCTCATGGCTCCTTTGGGGACCACATTTGTTTTTTTCAATATTAAGTTACGTAAAGCAGTGATATCCTCTCTTAAACCCTACCTGATATTGCCTTCTTTCTCCCAAGAAAGTCCCAAATGCTGATTTCTAGATGATGTTTCAGATATTGCATCACACAGCTCATACAAAGCAATGATACATTATCCATACTTGGACATTCAGTACCATTATATACCAAAGTACCAAAACAAATCTCAGTGAAATTTAGCTTTATGACAAACATTGTATCAATTATTTATTACTGAAACACAGATACTGATCTCATTTATTCATTCAAACTGTGTTATTTTCCTGTCACTATTATTTATCACTAACTGGTGAGTTTTACATCATCAAGAAAAAAATACTTCAAATATTTTTTTTTTTCTTCCAGATCATTCATATTGTTAAGAACTAAATACCCACTTAAGCCATGTTTCATTTAGAGCAATTTGCTCTGAGGGATATTTTAGTTTAGTTCAGTTTTGCTTTACAGAATTTCAACAATATTATGCCCAATATGCAGAAAGATATCCATTTCATATTACAATTAGGCAATGATCACATTGCATAAGAGATTATCTTTCCTTATTTACAGTAAATAGCTACAAGTTACAAGAAAATAGAAGCTCTATTCATGAATGATTTACATGCTGCTGCTTCTCAAGGTTTTGTTTTATTCAAGTCAAAATTTGTGCCCAGAATATTAAAAGCATATTCTGATTTGCTTTATGCAACCAAAGCTGACTGCATACAGTAGGATTTTTTTTTTAATCAGTCTTGCCATGGCTATAAATTACACCCCCTCTCTTACTCTGAGAGTCAGACGGAGTAAATCAATAGCATTCCAAGGTGCATGGCATCTAAAGTACAATAAGACGAATGTTATTTTTGCTAGAAATGTGACAAACAGTTTCTTTGGTATCTAGTAATTTTTTAATTTCCCTATAGCTAAAGGAGCAAGTAACTGTGATCGTTTTCCTGTTATTACATTCTACCTGATGGCAAACTAAGTTTTTGGATGTGTTTAATCAAAACTTCAGAATACAGTTTTCTACCTTTAAAACAGTCTGTTTTATTGAGGAGATAACACAGGGAATTCGTTGAAGCCACATCGCAGGAAAAATTAAAAGATTTTGAAAGAGACTTTGCAAATTGTTCAGCTGTGAGAACAATGGATAACACAGTCTTTTACTAGGATTTAGAAAAAGACTCAAGAGTACTCATGTTTGATACCTTGGATGTCCTACTAACTGTAATCCATTAGTCTGTTGATAAATTACATAATTGTTTATCAAATTAGCAAACATTCTGTCATTTTTTTTTTTTTGCTCCACCTCCCTCTCATTATGTGTGAAAAGGAATTATTTTGGTATAAGAACTGTGTGATAGTGACTCACCAGTGATAGCCACACTGTATTTATTATCTCACGATCTTTTAGCTCTCACCTACATTTTTAGAGAAAACCTTGCTGAGGGACTTGAAAGCAGAGAAGATAATTAAATGAGAATTTTTATTCTTATGTCACTACACAAACCAGTCCTTCCTGTGTTCTCTTAGTCTAACAATATGTAACAAGGGCTCCATGCGCTGCAATGTATTATCTGTACTACAATACCTTTACACCCTGGTAAAGATTTGAGAAGTGAAGGTGAAAAAGGATGACTAACCTGTTTCTCAGATAATCTCAGTAGAATATTTGGGTTGCATTGATCTGATATTCTATTAGGATTCTCTAACTAAATACTTAAAAGAAGGATCAATGTCCTAAATCACTATTATTTCTTAAGGATCTTTCTTCCTTTACAGAAATATTTGAAATTTGAAATTTTCCTGTACAAAATATAACATGATCAATACTGTAATTTTTGAGGTCTATTATGCAGTTACCTTTGCCTAGCTCCTGTGTCCACTTAAACATGTTTTCTGATTACCTAATAGTTAACTGATGGTGAGCAGGAAAAGTGAATGCAGTGTTAGCATTCAGTTATGCCTCACTGTACAATCAGAGTTTTGCTAGAACCTTGAGCTTTCTAACTAGCAATGGGAAACGTAAATAAACTTGGTTTTAAAACTCTCACTGATGTATGAAGCAATGATGTACCACAAAAACACAAAATAAAGGGTTTGGGTTTTTTTTAACATGGGCTGTGATCTAGAGAGGAAACCCAACAAAAGACATTGTGTAAGCAACAGGAATACATATAACACAAGAAAATGAAGTTTTCTCCTTGCAACATATACCCACTTCTCATTTTTTTTACTCTCAGAACCAAAAAATAATTAAATAAATACATAATTAAATAAGTAGAAAGCAGTGTTGTATGTATTCAGTCTCTAATATATTTGACAATATTGACAGAACTTATTTATGGCCTCCTCAAAACTCCCTACAAGACTACCATAAAATTAAATAGTTTGGGACAAGTCTCCTGAGTTTTGACTTTACTTTTATTCCAGTATTAGATCAATGGAATTTAGCTATCATGAGTTCCCACTCAAGAGGGTGGTGAGGGGTGGGGGGGTGGCAAGGCAGAGAGACAGAGGAAGGAAGCAAGAAAGTAAGCAACATTAAATGGGCATGAAACAGAGAAGTCATACAAAGGAGTAAAGTGTGAGATAAAATGCATTGTAAACTGCTGATAAGACAAAGACTGTAAAAGTCTCCACATGCTAAAACTTATTACAGTGATAAGCACCTCTCCTGCAGAGACAGGCTGAGAAAGTTGGGGTTGTTCAACATGCAGAAGAGAAGGCTCCAGGGAGTCCTTACAGTGGCCCTTCAGTGCCTGAAGGGGCTACAGGAAAGCTGGGAGGGACTTTTTACTAGGGCTTGTAGCGATAGGACAAGGGGTATGGCTTTAAACTAAGGGTAAATTTAGGTTAGACATTAGGAAGAAATTCTTTAATGTGAGGATGGTGAGACACTGCAAGAGGTTGCCCAGGGAATCTGTGGCTGCCCCATCCCTGGAACTGTTCATGGCCAGGTCAGACAGGGCTTAGAGCAACCTGGTCTAGTAGGAGGTGTCCCTGCCCATGCAGGGGGGTTGGAATTAAATGATCTTTAAGATCCCTTCCAACCCAAACCATTCTATGATTAGGTGATTCTATGACTTAATTACAAATGTATTTTGTTTCCCCAGATACCTCATATTTAGCTCTCTAAATAAATCTGTTAAAAAAATCAAGGATGTTTTCAGTAAAAGTGGATAAAAATAAGTTCAGCCCATCTGGCCTTTAACTAAATCCTGACAAACTGAATAGAATACATATGTTTCTTTTAAGTCTCCAGGGCAGATATTTGGCTGCTTGGAGGCTGCTTTGCCCCATACTGCTAAAATGTTCTGGGCTCTCATTTGTATAACTGACTTTAGAAAGATACTGTCATGTTACCTTCTATAGTCTCAGAGCTGGGACAAAAGCTCTTCTGGATCCTTTGGCAATCAGCTTAATTTGGCATAGCCTTTGTCATGCTCTAATTTAACCTCAAATGACTTGTATGTTTTAATGTAATTCTCATCTTCTTCTCACTTGATTGTTTTTTAGGCAAAGCAGCAGATACGGTCCCTTAAGAGCCAACTGTCTAAAACCCAAATATTAGCATTCTTCAGCTGTGTAAGAATAATAAAAGCTTCCACAAAAGATGAAAGTGTAATAAAATGCTGTATTTTGCTCTGAGTCATGAGGTATTTTGAAATAATCTTTCTTAAACCTTTTCATTATTCCATGTATACTGTTTCTATGTCTTCTGAAAATATCCGACTCTCTGTCCCATAAAGCACTACCATTATCTATTGGCTCAAGAATAAAGAATATTTTTACTCTAACAGTCTTGTCTAATATAGAACAATTTAATTACAGTTTCATCATAATGAGCACCTTCACCAAAAGAAAGGTTACAAAGAATTATTAAGATAGAGAATAACACTCTTTACCTATGGATTCCATATACAATCTCTCGCTTTGTTTAATGAAATAACAAGAGATGTTTGACATTCATTAAATGTTGAGTCCACCCTCAGTAAATTCGCAGATGACACCAAGCTGGGGTGGAGTGTTGATCTGCCAGAGGGTAGGAAGATGCTGCAGAGGTACCTGGACAGGCTGGATCGATGGGCTGAGGCTAACGGCATGAAATTCAACAAGACCAAGTGCAGGGTCCTGCACTTTGGCCACAATAACCCCAGGCAGTGCTACAGGCTGGGGGAAGAGTGGCTGGAGAGCAGCCTGGCAGAGAGGAACCTGGAAGTACTGGTGGACAGCCGGTTGAACATGAGCCAGCAGTGTGCTCAGGTGGCCCAGAAGGCCAATGGCATCCTGGCTGGTATCAGGAATAGTGTGGCCAGCAGGAGTAGGGATGTAATTCTCCCCCTGTGCACAGCACTGGTGAGGCCTCACCTCGAGTACTGTGTGCAGTTCTGGGCCCCTCACTTCAAGAAGGAAGTTGAGGTGCTGGAGCGGGTCCAGAGGAGAGCAACAAGGCTGGTGAAAGGACTAGAGGGAAAGTCTTATAGGGAGAGGTTGAGGGTGCTGGGGTTGTTTAGCCTGGAGAAGAGGAGACTCAGGGGGGACCTCATCACTCTCTTCAACTACCTGAAGGGAGGTTGTAGTCAGGTGGGGCTGGGCTCTTTTTCCAGGTAACCAGTGACAGGACAAGAGGGCACAGCCTGAAGCTGCTCCAGGGGAGGTTTAGGTTGGATATTAGGAAGCACTTCCTCACAGAGGGGGTGATTAGACATTGGAACAGACTTCCCAGGGAAGTGGTGGAGGCACCGTCCCTGGATGTGTTCAAGGAAAGGCTGGATGTGGCACTCAGTGCCATAGTCTAGATGGTGTGGTGGTGTTGGTCATAGGCTGGACTTGATGATCTCAAAGGTCTTTTCCAGCCTTGGTAGTTCTGTGTGATTCTGTGTGTGTGAAGACCACACACCAGCCCCAATGTCTATCTGTGCACCTGATATCGTATACTCTTTGTTTTGTCCTGGCGAGACCATAGAAAATTGCCACGTATCTGAATATCGCATCGTGATGTATACTGAAAGCCAAATAGAGAAAATATTATGAGAAGGGAATATTCTGATTTGCTGATCCTGCCAAAAAAAAACAAACAACAAAAAAAATTTCCTCTAGTTCCTTTAGTTTATTTTTTCCTGCAGCAAACAAGGTAAAAATTAGTTTACTAGTATAAATGCATTTCATTTAACTAACTTTATTGAATTGTGTAATTGTGTGTAAGGCAATGTATGCAGGGGTAATCTGGATGTAAGGCAATACCTGTATGCAATCTGAAAAAGCTCAAATAAAGAGGTGGAAGTTGAAGCTAAGTTTTTGGTCATAAAGAAAACATCGCAATCTTCTTTCCAGAACTGTATTTAAAATATCCTGCTATATGAACTAAAACAGAAAAGAAGCATGGCGTAACCATAAATGCATATTGCATATTTCTACTCTGCATGTTCAGAAAAGCTTATATAACAGTTATATAACAGTTATAACTGAAATAGTGGTATGTCTGGTGACAAAGACTGAATACTTTTGAATTAACACATTTTCTGCTTAAAGAATTGTGCCTCTGTATGCCACATGAACAAAGAAGTGCCCAATACAACTACTTTGAAGCGTAATTAAGCTGATAGTGATACTTCATGGGATCAGATATACTGATTTACAGAACGTGTCTCAAACTACATTAATTGAAATTTATAGTCCTACCTTCCTTTTGAAGCAGTTGTGAAACATTAAAGTGGGGGAAAACTGAGGAGGAAATGTGAAACAGCCGGTCCAGTATAACTCCCTCCCTTAACAAAATAATCAATAATGTCCATAAGCATCTAAACCTTATCTAAACCAATTTTCTCTTAATTTTCTTTCTATTACAAGGATCTGTTTCATTTGCTAACATCTGGTTTATATTTACATCTATTTTGTGTCACCGTCATTCCCTATAAACCCTTTTCCAGAAGTTATTCAGAAGTAAATATGGCAAAAAATGCTTATGTATATTTTTTCTTGAAAAACAGCAACAAAAATTCAATGGAAAGTAGAATTATACTTGCATTTACTAATATTTTAACTAATGTTTTTCAAAACACTTTTCATTACTCTGTACAGTTCTTTGTCACAAAGAAACATAAACAAATCTCTAAGTGCACATAAGGATGACATCTTTGTTCCATTTTCATGCATGGCTGAGGGGGAGTTCAAAACATTTGTACAATATTTAATTTGGCAAGACAGTATTTTGTTCATTTATTATGTTTATAAATGTTACTTTCAAAGATCATGTCTGCATGTTCTCCTCACGATGAAAATGTTATATTAAAAGCACCCTGTCCTTAATGCTGTACTTCTTTTCTTAAAAAGTGTCTGACACAAAATTACCACTGTGAATTGGAGTTCAGTTTGAGTGTGAAAATTATGTTTTTATTCATTGCAGTTTTTTAAAAGCTGCTTTACAAAAGTGATTGTCTCTTACACATTTTGTAAATACAGAATTAGTTATGAGACCATAAGGAAACTGAGTTTGTAAATACTTAAATTATTTGAGTCATGAAATGTTAAAAATCCATGGTGTTTGCCACTAAGTTTACAGAGTATTATAACTCTACCAGAGGCTTTCAATCTACCATGCAAGAATTTTTTGTAAAATAAATTCTGCTACAGCCAGTAGCAGAAAAGTTCTCAAACACTGGAAATTAAAAAAATTATTGGTATATAATTTCAGCCCTCCACCAGGAATTTGTCGCTGATCATTGTTTCAGGGTTTCACCTCAGATTTTAAGCTCCTGACGATAATACCAGCTCTGTACAGAACAAAATAAAAAGATCATTCTTCCCATTAAGAGCTTCCAGTTTAAAAGAGCAATCATGGATGAATAAACACAGACTCATGAGCAAGTTTTGCATTTGCTTTACTTAAAAAAAAAAACAAAACACCTCAAGCAACTTGACAGTGCAACAGAAAATTATATCCACATAAAAGGCACTGATTCCCTTACTTGCACGTAACTGCCAAGTATGTGTATACATCTGATCAACTCACCCTAAGCTCTCCTTAACATAAAACAGGGAAATATATACTTTTGGAGTGCAAGTATCTGACTTGGATTAGATATCTTTTAGTTTACTTTTGAATTTGAATAACCATTTCTTTATGCTCAGTATAAGAAAATCAAGATAAAAAAGAGGCATCAGCCTAATTGCTGTCAAAACCTTTGGGTTTTTATTACACTTTTTGAAGTCAGAACAGCAAAAAGAGAATTGTTAGGATGTTCTGAAGAGAATAATGTGTTCCTTTTCTGCATACATGCTCAAATGAAACAGTGAGCACTAAGGAGCAAACTTTGTGTGAATGAGAAAAGTATATGAGGAAAGTGGATCCTGAACAATCTGCAAAGAAAATGATTTGCCTTAAATATAAGCTATTTAAGAAACAACACAGAAAGATACAGATGCATTTGCTAATGGCAATACTCAGAGTTAACAAGTAGTAAAAGAGACCTGTGAGACAAACAGGAATCTAGAATACTCATTGTTTGCTTACATGTGAAAAGGACACTGCAACATTTTACAGTTAAAAGGATCTAGGTAAAATTGATGCAGTACAAACTGTGCAGATCTAGAATTATTATATTATAGGAGTTTAGATTCACTGCAGTGAAATTTGATTTTATCTAATACAGCTACATTTCCATCTTATTGTGTGTGCTGGCATCTGCAGGTTGGAAGAACACTAAGATTTTCTTGTACTATTTTGTCCTGAGTTTGTCTCATGACCTATGAGCTCTCTAGTGTCACCAGTGTTTGTATAACGTACCTTGGACTGGGTTAATCTGTTTGTCTGAAAGAATTTCCCACAGCGACAGAGCTTTTGATTTGTTCCCAATATTTATACTGCCAAGCAGTGACCTACACAGAACTGGGGGCTCATTCTAGGTGTTTTATTTGGCAGTAAAAAAACCTGCATAAAAAATTCACAGTTATTTGCCTGCATACTACTACAGACTTACACAAGGTCTGATAATCTCACAGTAGCAAATACAACAAGTCAGTGAACTTAGTTTTATCTTTACCAGTCATACCACAATTACACAAGTCTAATTTTGTAATCTGGCACTTTTTCCTCTTTTTTTTTCCCATACATTTCTATGAAATCAAAAGCCCATTTTAGTCTCATGGGGTAAATCTGTTCCCTCTGTCATAATTCTCCCATGAGAGAATATCTTCTCAAGATGCAAAATAACTGTCAATTGATATTGACATGTAAACATATCACATTACACTTAGAGATCAAAGGAAATTAAATTTAAAAATTTTTAAAGGTTTTATTTCATTAACTAAGTCTGAAGAATTTTGGCCACTTTAGAATTTAGAAGTAACTACAGCCTACACAATGCCAGCTCTTGGTAGCCTGGTAGGTGGCCAGTGATCCCCAAGTCCTGCATGAAACCTGAGTGGGGAAACTTTATGAGGAATTCTAATTGAAATAGAAAGGAAAAACAGAATCTTCATCAGGCTTGAAGGGCACAGCTGACTCTTCCAAAAAGGAAGCAGAGGTGGGAATTTCCTCCACTACCCAAACGATTTATCTGAAAGCTTATACTGTAATTAGGTGCGTCTCAATGAGGCACAAGCAACAACTTTTATCTGATTACACTGCCTCTTCATGACTGCATTGCTATGCTTCAAATCCTTTACAGATGAGAACTTCAAGGTTTTGCATCATCCAGAGTGCAACAACAGTAAATAGGAACATAGTTTATCCTTCGTTTTAGTGATCAGAGCAAGTACACATCTAAATAGTTGTCCATGGAAACTGCAGAGTTTTTGTAGCAATGAAGCTTATTATTCTAATGTCTATGCTTTGGACATTCCAGTTTTTCCACAACTCAGAATTTCTTCTGCTTATAGCAGTTTTCAAAATATTTTTGGTCTATTTTTCTTTTTCCATTCTCACCAATACCTGTTTATTTAGAACATTTTTTTTTTCAGAACTTGGCCCTGAAATGGTGATTAGTCACTAGGCTGGTCTCCTGAAACTACAAATAACCGTATCTTCAGGGAGACCACATATCTTAGTGTTTTGATGCATTTTCACTATGATATTTAGAAGTGTTGTCCTTTGCTTTCAACCAATGTAAGTGTTTTAGACTTCATTCACTTCCTTGGTTAATTGTTACTATTATTTTATAAAATGCAAGATTGGGTAAAGTTATTGAGCTCTACTCTTTAGTGACCTTGTTTTCCTGAGAGCTGTAAAATATAATAATATTTAATATATCTTCACATATAACCACTTTTCTAGCATGAGTACACTATGGATTTTACAGTTCTGTCCTATGCCACATACCTTAGGGATTTATTATTATTAGCAAGCTGGGCTTTTTTTTTTTTTTTTTTAAATATATAAATGGAATATATCTATGTATTCAATGTAGTGCACCTATTATAACTGTCAACATTAAAGATTTATTTTAAAAGTGAAATTAAAAAGAAACATTTCATTAGTGATCTAGTAAATCCTCTTTGAAAATATTTGTTTTTCCATTCCTCCCTTTTTTTTATTAGATTTTTGTTAAAATTTTAGTAAATTAATCAGTCTTTCAACACTTGAGTTACTATTTTCTTCTTTAATATAGTTCTCACATGTAAATATGTTCTCTTCATAAAGGCTGAAAGCACTGGGGAAAGTGGAGTGATTTAGGTTTTTTTAAGCTTGCAGCCCTACATCATTACTTTGGTTCTTTCTTTTTCACTTGGTATCTACCCATTCAAAAATTAATGTGGGGCCCTCTATGAATGTTTCAGAAATACAGAATATAACCTGAATTCCTCCTTCTTTTGAATTTGATCAAAAGCTGAAATAAGTTTTAGAGTTATCGTGAAAGTTCAGGGATTTATTTTGAATTAATTTTCACAATATTTGTCTGTTTTTACTTCTCTCAGGATCAAAATAATTTCTAGAGTCATTTTCTAAGTGGGTAATATGTTTTGGGGTGGGAATGTAAGCAATCAAACCCAGAGCATTAAGACGGACAATATAAATAAAAAAGAAAAATCAATAATTAATATAAAATGGCTATCCTACTCTCTTTTATTTTTAAATTCAGTATTTCAGACAATGAATAGAGAAAAATGTTATAAATAGGTGGGAAGTAATTTCAATAAAGTTTTTTTCATTAAAAATAAAGTATATTGAGAAACATAACATATCCATATAAGAAGACCTGTTCACTTCTCATCCCACAGTTTTAAGATAACCGTTTGAAAGTCATTTATTAAACTATTAAAAATTATTTTTGAAAACTCATGGTAGGCCAAGGGGATGCCAGGAAAAAATTGCAGTTATGCTGCTTGAAATACGTAAATAAGATACAGGCAATTACTCTTGAAAAGCTCTAACTGAAAATGCTAGTAAAATAAATAATCTTATTTTAAGATAGAAAAAAAGACAGTAATAAAACTTTGATCACTAAACAAAAGCATAAATCTTGCCATTCAATAACTTCTTTGATCAGTTTAAGCAATCAATAAATGAAGTGTACATTAGTGACTAGGATAGAGAATTGTACCCTAGATATTTACTTTCAAATCACAACTCACTTCTGTGTGACAGAAGTTATTCAGCCTTGGAAGTCAGGGTCTACTCTGTCTCCCCTCTTATTTTTTTAGAGCTTGTTATGTCCATACCTTTCAGGTGCTTAGTGGAGATAAAACCCATTAATGATTATAAGATGCCCAGATACAACTCTAACAAGGGCTATAAAAGTGCCCAGAAAGGTAATTAGAAGGGAATGCATTATCATGCATTAAAGCTGAATGTAATATCATGTAGATAAATGCAAACATAATGCCTAACCATAGCCTAATGTTTCATTTTGTCTCTATCTTGCCCTTTTGAAATAAACTGAAAATTGTCTCGTGCAGCAAGCATGAGCAAATACACCTTTGGCCCCTAAAAATTCAAAGTTCTTCATGACAGGGGATTTGCTAATACATCAGTCTTATTGGGAACCACACAAATGTGAAGAACTAAAGCTTAATTAACCTGGTCTCGATTTCAGAACAAAATGCAATATACTGAAATACTCAGTTGTATCAAACAGTCCCTTTGGTTCAAAAGAGCTACTTGTGTAAAGTATACAGCATTTTTTTGAGAATAAGATGGAATGAGGGACACAACTGTGAATGACATCTGGAGAATAAATGAGTGGCACATTACCTGAACTGACATGCTTCATTCCGAAGTTTTCTGTGTATTACAGGAGGCCACGCAAAGCAGAATGGAGATAAGGAATCTAGAAGCAAGATCAAGCATAATAAATCTAATTCATTGTAGGTAAATATAATAATATTTCTTTATCCTGCAAATATTTCTGTGCATGCTAGGCATCATAAGTAGTATATTTAATTTAATAGTCACCGAACATGCATGTAAGAATATGGTCTATTTTGTCCAATAAAGAAGTATGTTTAAACTTTATTACAAAATGAGCTTTGAAAATTATTATGAAACTAAAATTAATTTTCAGTGTCTTTAGGTAAGTCTAATGATATTTCAAACAAAATCAATTTTCTGTGTTGTATTTCTTTAAAAGAGCACTGAGGCAGAAATCACTAAGAGAGGTGAAAGGGGAAGACATAACATGGGATGTAGGTATGTGGACTCTGAGCTCAGCTTTATTTCCTTATGTAACATTTTAAACATATTTGTAGATCACAGACTAGATGCTCATCTGGAATTTCTACTATAGAAAACTGAAATTCAGACTCAGACAGAACTACCCTACAGAATAATTGATTTTTCATAAGGTAACTAAGAAACCAAGTATTTAAACAGTAGTGGTAATTGACACCGAATTGACAAGTTTCTGTAGGCATCCAGAGAAAAATATTAGTGACTTTGGCAATGATCCTTCCTCATTTGATGTGCTTTCCATAAGTATCCTAACAATAGTTCAGCAACCAAAAATATTACAGCAGCAGCAAGTTTTCAACAATTGCTGAAAAGTATCAACAGCAGATAATTTTTTACCTTATAACTTCCCAAGGGGTCACAGCCTCATTTGGGCATCAGCCTGCTTTGCCATAGGGTCCTTCATGGGCTGCAGGTGGATATCTGCTCTGCCATGGACCTCCATGGGCTGCAAGAGGATAGCCAGCCTCATCATGGTGGAATGAAAATTAGAGTCTTTAAAACCTTTCAAATCCTGGGATGAAACACTCAACATACTGAAAGTGTGAGCTGTTATTACTGCTTTTACTACAGCTACAGAGTAATCTCTTGGTATTTCTAACAATAACACATCTTTTGTTTTTAATTTAGCATCTTATTAAACAGTCTGGCAAATCTTACCTCTGAAAACATTTTTTTAAGTGTTTGGTCAACTCATCAAGTTTTACACATGCTGAAGGAATAAAACTAGACTATGGAATATGTTTTTAATTTATAATCACTATATTTTATATATTGTTCCTTCTATCATTTAGCACTTCATGTATCCCAAGTACAGCACTTAAGCATATGTATAACTTTGGAGATGTGAGTAATGCAGACATTATGCAAATAACTATGTTATTTATTCAACCTATCTTCCTAGCATACCTTCTGTGAAACAATACTGAACAAAACTCTTTGAAACTGGTAATCAGTGAAATTACTCATTTGGATAAATGAAGCATATCCTTTAATGGTCAGTATCTGATATGATCATAATTTTTAGGTATTCAAAAGATAAAAGAAATAATTCAAATACGATATTTTAAAATAATGCCATTTTCATTATCAAAAATATAATATAAACCAGTTTTTAATATTGTCTTTACATTTGTAGTTGCCTGTCATGGAAATAAATTACCAGGTGTCCCTATAATGAAAAGTGAAACATGAGAAAACCACACAGTTACAGAAGTATATGGCTGTCTTATAAATACACACAGTTTTAGCTGTACTTCTGATTTTCTTGGTAAGTTTTTGTGTACCTTTCTTTCTGATTTTTCCAATATGACTGTCAAAACCATGTTTACCTTCCTTATCTAACATTTGACCTTATTCAGGCTAGTTTTCTTGGTTAATCCGAAAGTTTGTGTGTAGGGAGGGGGATGCTGAGTTTTATACAGGAGGATGCTGAGTTTTATACACAGAACAATTACCCATTCAATTTATTTTCTAACTGATATTGTTCTGGATTGAAATACCTAATCTTTCCAGATGCAAGTTCGAGACCTACTAAAATGCATAACTGCAAGTACAGTAGATCACAAAATAGTTTGGGATAATGACAATACAGAAAAGATATTATAATGAAACTCAGACAAGCACAACAAATTTTGTGGTGAGGTTATTAGGTGATCCTAAAGCAGAAGATAAATAACATGTTTCTTTTCTCACAGTTGGTTGTGTACTTGAGGTACAGTCATTCATTCCTCATTCATCCCTCATTCATCCCTCATTTCAACTACTGAACATAAGTCACCATTCAATGTTCTTCTCTCATCCACAGATGAATAATTGACTCCTTTGCCTGAAATTGGGTGCTGTTTTGACAGCAGTACCGAAGTTCTTGATACCTCTAACCCTCACAATAGCTGTTAAAAGTTCCTTTCCCAATCCCCAGCCCTTTTATGTTCTAGATAAAGGACAACAAGCCATTGACAGCATTCTGCTGTATGCTGGCAATCCTCAAACAGTCCATATTAATCGAAGTTAAAGAGAAATTTTTCATATAAATTTTTTGTTTCCTTTTGTGTAAAAGTGTTAAGAAGAACTGCAATGAATGATGGTCAGTTTACATGCATAGGAGAATCTGAACTACATGCTGGATTTCAGAACGTTTAACTCTTAAATTCCATCATACAAACGCTGAGCAACTTCTTGATCATTACTAATCAGGTCTCTAAACACTTTGTAAGGAAAGGTAAGCATGTCAATGCAAGCAGAGAAAACATAAATTCTTCATACTGGTTTTGTTTTCTCTTGTTCTGCTCTTCTCAATCTAAAGCAAAAGTCAGCTGAAATTAAAATATTGATTCTTCTTTATACCAGTTTTGTGTTGAAGTTAAAATAAAATCAAAAGTTTTGAAACTATATAGTAAATTGAAGCGCAGCAGAGAGAGAGTTGCTGTGTGACAAGTGCTGAGAAACTCTGGGGAGAGCTCAACATAGTTTGAACTACAATGGCACATAACCTGGAGATAATTGTCGGCAGAGAACTTAAGATCAAAAGTGCATCAAGGCACTGAGAACAAAAAGCATTTCCAGTTTGGTCCTAATGCACAGGATGACAGGATATTATATATCCTTGTAAATAAATAAGATGGTGTTTGATATATGGCTTAATTATAATTTTTTCTTAAAGCAAAGCTACAGAGATAAATTAAGCTAACTTGTGTCACCCGAAAGAATAGCATAATGGCATGTGAATGCAATCATTAAGATTATATACCAATCAATATGGTTTCCATATAATTAATCCTATGGACAGATCCCTGTCATGATTATTTTGTCCATATTTTCTTCTGACCTGTTCCATAATTATTAGAAATAAACTGCTGTCTATTGAAATGTGAAATTGTGACAATGATGGCAATAAAACAGTGAAGTTATTTGAATAAAAGTGAGAAAGACCCATATTGTCCAACAAATATTCACACTTTGTCTGGAAGATAAGCTAATTGGCCTCTTTCTGAGAGAAAGGGAAAATATTAGGACTTTTCAAACATGTTCTAAAAAATACAAGAGGTAGATAGGAAAATACAGTACCAATGCAGCATGACTTTACTACCCAAAACTGAATGCTATCTAGTTTGATTGGATCACTCCTCCAATACTGTCTTCTCAGAAAAATTCAGTATACTCAGAGTGCAATATTGACTAGATGTAACTCATGGTGTTCCATAAAGTCACCCTGACATTTTGGCTCTGAAAGCTTTCATTAAGATTAAGGTCCATTTTTAAGGTGGAGACATTGTCTGTCCTCAGAACCACTCACAAAGAAGATATTTCTAGTCTGTACATTAATTTAATATAATGAATTCAGTTATTGCAGTACAAAATTTACAGGCAATCACAGAGACATCTTATTTACCTTAGACAAACGTGAATTAAATATCACTTCTCAGAATACAAATAGGATTAATACACTTGGACATATCTTTAATTTTCCTTAAACCCAGAATAGCCCCAGAAGTACTGATAAAAACATGAGTATCTGTCAAATTTTCTGTGAAAATAATTCATAAGGAGGGAGCTTCATTAAATCCACACTGTTGTCTTCACAATGACCTCTTCTGGATCATCAAATGGAAGTAGAATTATCCATGAGGACTGACTATAATCTAGCCAAAAACTATTGCAGTAGGGAAGAACAGCCATTCACACATGAGAGATTTTATTATATGTCATATAAATTGCTTCATTTTTAGATAAGGTTTTTCACTGCAGAATTAATCGTGGGTGGTTTTTTTGTGCACTGCTGTTAAAAATCTTCGCAGTCCAACATAGAAACACATTGGCCCAAAGAATGTGCAAGTTCTCCCACAGACAGGGTTTCTAGATGTTTAAGAGAAGAAAGCCCCTGTGAAGACACAGCCTGTCTGACCTGATTCAACAGTACAAAGTCACCAGACAGAAAATGCTCTTCCTGTACCTTGAGGCTCAGTAAACTCTGTACTCAAAAGGAAAAATGAATTAGGGCTTTCTATATAGCCTACCTGCCTTCGGGATGTCAAGGTCCCCATAATTGCCTTTTCTACCCATCACTATCGGTGTGGCATTTACATAAGGACAAGTTAGATATCTGAGTTGACATGTGTTACAAGGCCTAAGTGTGTGGATCTCAGCAGAGGGAACCTGAGCAGAGCAGGAACCTTAATAGCAGATCTGTTATCATTAATGTCATCTAATTGAGATGGTATTATCAAAATTAATTTATTGAAATTCATGACATTTCCAGGAATGTTTTATTGTAAGCTTTCTTAAAAAGAAAAGACAGCAAGAAAACTAATGTCTTTTTGTCCTCCTGATTTACACCACCTTTGTGAAAGGTTCTTCTGAAACAGCTTCTTGTATGAAAAAAAAACTGGACTCTTAAACATTGTCTCAGAGGATATAGATACAGTAGTGATGAGCACTTAAGGTATTCACTCCCCAGTGTCACACTTTCTTACCCCATTCAGTCAGGAAAGTTGTACAACTGGTTTATTCCACCTATTCATGCCATTTCAGAACCAGACTTCATGTCTCTCTTAGTCTGTAACACCAGCTGTCCCCTTCTATAAAATTACCATCAATACTCGGTTTCATTAAAGGACCATGTTCAAGTTCAGTCCTGCAGCGTGCCTAGACCATTGAAATTTCTTTTTTCATTAATGTATTGACATGCATTAGGTTAAACACACATTTTAATGCTTTCTTATTAGAGGATCCCATAACATGGAGGACAGAGTCTCTACGCTAGACCGGGGAGACGAATGTGACAAATATCTCTTTGTTGTCCTTTCCTTTGTGCAAGAGGGACACATTGAATTTTTAGGAGAACAGAAGTTTGTAATTAGATGGTTTAGTTCCTTCATGCTAACTGAAAGGAAGGAACACAGAGAAGCGGCAGAGGGAATGCCTCTAGGATTACAGGTTGATGTGGTATTAGCACTTTGCTTGTACTAATTGAAGTGCAGTGGGCACAGGGAGTGAAACCTGGAGGGGACAGATGCCTGAAAGAGGGAGTGGACATAGGTGTTACAGGAACACTGTCATAAAATAAAGTTCTCACTCCTGCCAACAACAGACAGATTTTTTTTTTGAGAAGTTAATGCTATTTTGATCATTAATTTGAACACTTAAAACAGTTAAGTTTGTACAGGTAACAGAAAAAAGAAAAAAAAAGGAACTGCATAAGTTTATATAAGCATAATTTTTCTTGCTTCCCATCTGGGAATAGTTATATCAGTTTCTATCTAATCAAATACATCAACATTAATATTATTATACTTGTTTAACTAAACAGGTTGAATGCCTTGTGTTTCAAAACAATCCAGCTCTTCCATGAATGAACTAAACATAACACACTACTTCACAACCTGGCAGGAGGGGCATAGTAAGTCATTTAATGTATGATAACTCATGAAGTGGTAGTAAATCCAACCAATTTCACAGATGTCACCATATCTTTGAAGTGACGTATCTGTATAATTAGACTGCTCACTTCTGATACATATATAGGTACTTACAGTACTCTAAGTCGATGGGGCCAGATGGTTTACACCATAGAGTGCTAAGGGAGTTGGCAGGTGTGGTTGCCAAACCACTCTCCATCATCTTTCAAAAGTCCTGGCTAACTGGGAATATCTCATTGGACTGGAGACTAGCAAATGTGACACCCATCTTCAAGAAAGGCTGAAAAGAGGATCCCAGTAACTATAGACCTGTGAGTCTCACTTCGGTGCCAGGGGAACAGATAATCTCAAGAGCCAACATAGAACATTTAAAGCTCAACCGGACAATCAGACCCAGTCAGCATGGGTTTATGGAAGGCAGAGCCTGCTTGACAAACCTGATCTCATTCTATGACAAGGTGACCTGCTTAGTGGATGACGGAAAGGCCGTTGGTGTAGTCTACCTGGACTTCAGTAAAGCCTTTAACACTGTCCTGCCATAACATCCTCATGGAAAAGATGGCTGCCCATGGTTTTGACAGGCATATATTCTGCTCGGTTAAACACTGGGTGGATGGCCGGGCCCAAAGAGTTGTGGTTAATGGAGTTAAAACCAGTTGGTGGCCAGTTACACGTGGTGTCCCCCAGGGCTCAGTGCTGGGGCCACTCCTGTTTAACATCTTTATTAATGATCTTGATGAGGGGATCGAATGCACCATCAATAAATTTGCAGATGACACCAAGTTGGGAGGGAGTCTCAATCTGCTGGATGGTAGGAAGGCTTTACAGAGGGACCTGGACAGACTGGGCTGAGGCCAACTGTATGAAATTCAATAAGGCCAAATGTCAGGTCCTACATTTCAGTCACAACAACCCCAGGCAATGCTACAGGCTTAGAGAAAGGTGGCTGGAAAGCTGCCCCGCAGAAAAGAACCTTGGTGTATTGATTGACAGCTGGTTGAATATGAGCCAGCAATGTGCCCAGATGGCCAAGAAGACCAATGGCATTCTGGCTTGTATCAGAAATTGTGTGTCTAGCAGGACTAGGGAAGTAATCCTGCCTCTGTACTCGGCACTGGTGAGGTCCCACCTTGAGTATTGTGTTTGGTTTTGGGCACGTCAATACAAAAAGGACATTGAGATGATGGAGCAGCTCCAAAGAAGGGCAACAAAGCTAGTGAGGGGTTTGGTAAACATCCCCTATGAGGAACGACTGAGGGAGCTGGGGCTGTTTAGTCTGGGGAAGAGGAGGCTGAGGGGAGACCTTATCACTCTTTACAAATACCTGAAAGGAGGTTGTAGTGAGAGTGGGGTTGGTCTATTCTCACTGGTGACTGATGACAGGACAAGAGGAAATGGGCTCAAGTTAAGTCAGGGGAGATTTAGGTTGGATATCAGAAAAAAACTTCTTTAGTGAAAGGGTTGGTAGGCACTGGAACAGGCTCCCCAGGGAGGTGGTTGAGTCACCATCCCTGAATGTGTTCAAAAGTCATCTGGATGTGGTGCTTGGGGACATGGTTTAGCAGTGGGTCATCAGAAATAGGGTAATAGGGTTAGGATAAGGTTGGACTCTATGATCTTAAAGGTCTTTTCCAACCTGAACAATTCTATGATTCCATGATTCTAAATCTAAATGGTTGACAGTTTTGTGGAAAAATGCCAGTATACACCATTTTAGAAATATAAAAATGACCCAAGAAAACCCGAGAACTAGACACTGGTAGTAGACAGCTAAAACTAGGATTAAAAGCAGATCAAAGAGCAGAAAAACCCTTGAAACCAAGAAAAGCTAGAGACAAGAAGATATAAAGACTGCAGATTAAGAAGTTAGGCCTCAACCTACCCTCAGTCAAGCAAATGGTATAATTCACAGAATACACAAGCAGAATTAAATTCAAAACAAGGAAACCTATGATGTATTTCCAGTTTTTCAAAGTGAAAACTGTAAAGCAATATACTTACATATTTTCACCTGTTTATAGACACAAATTATCTATATTTTCCTACATACATGCAAAATCTGTAGAAGTCTGAAAACTTTTCCAGCACATCCCCAAAATTTGGTTTTTCCCAGCTGCAGATAACATTCCATTTGCATGACAAGAAATCAATTGCTAGCAACCCAGCAACTGTGAGAGCTGCTTTATTCAAAGTGTTAGTTTATAAAAATACTCAAATGTCACCTGGTTCAAATATTTGGCTTATCAAGCACTGAATACCAGGGTTATTTGCTAAGCAGATAGTGACCTGGTGTTAATGTGCAATGAGAAGCCTTTATGTGAAGGTTGGGGTAACTCGTGGACACTTCACTGCCTGTCAGCTCCATAGAAAATGACAGCACCTGCCAGAAAATAGTGTGTTGGCCCCCTCCAGTGTCATAGCAAACTAAGTGTGTCAGCTGTGATACATATCTGTGGCTGCTAGTGACTCACCATTTTACATTACTCTGATCTCAAGGTTCTGCCACAGCAGATAAAAACATTATTCAGCAGCAGCTAGACTTAAAGAAATAAAAAATCCATGTTAAAAATAGTAGACAATATTCAGGGGTCAATCTACTCTAAAGAAAGGAATGTAACATATTATTCTTCAAGGAACAGATTTAAATGAGGATGTGACATGCAAGATCTGGCAAGGGTTTGACTAATTCTTTTTCTCCTCTTGTTCTCCTTGGTTTCTATTTTACAGTGAAACATTTTATTCGACATCTGAAAACTATTTGCAAGATTTTTTGCTAAACTTAATAGAATCAAAGAACTTCATCTTTCTACCTATATAAACTGTTCTATATACTTCTACTGCCATTTCCCCCTGTAAAATGAACAAAGTACCAAATTACGAAGAATGGAGTGCAAATCTTCATCAAGAGACAAGAACAACACATTACCAAATCACTCCTGTCTTAGTATCAGTTCAAATAACCCATTTCATGCAGTCAAAATGCAGTGGAGGTCACTGTAGAATGTCATACTGCTTCTTGGACCTCAGTGTGAACTTCAAGCAATTGAACCTACCTCAGTAAGCTGAAACTGCCTCCCTGGTTTAGTGCACTAAGGCTTTGAGAAGAGCTCCTCCAGAAAAGCTAAATATGTGTCCTTTCTCACTTATTTTTCTCTGAAATTCTTGCCACAGACTCAGAATCAATGGTTAAGGGAGAATGCAAACAGGGTTTTACAGTACCTAAAATAAAGCCCATACCTCTTACTCAAGGCTGGGAAAACCTGAGAGCTTTCCCACTGCTTATAAAATGGCTGACAGAGTTGTGCTGAACACCTTTTTAAAATATCCTTCTCTAGAGCTGTCATTGCTGACTGTAGCTACCACTAGATTGAATTCACACTTCTGGAATTCAATAATAACCCAAACCGAACTGATTGCACATCACAGTTTGACAAATTACCTAGGACCGTCTCTATCAGCAACTGCAGAAAACAAGATACGGCTTCCCAAAATCCTCCTAGCACATCTGCAGGCTAACAATAGATTTTTTGGGAAGCAATTTCTTTAAAAGGGTTTAACATCTGGTCAAAGATTGGAAAGGATTCTTTTCAAGGCATAACACACTGGCACAGCTTCAGTAAAAAAAAAGTCACCCTATAGCTTTTTCCAGAATAAAGATTGTGTAAAGTTTCGAAAGGTTTTCACTTAATTTCACACTCAAGTCTCTTGCCTTGCAATAGTCCACGAAGTCCAGCTGTCAACCTCATTCCAGAATGAAGAACAAGACAGATTTTTTCCACAAAATCCTCTCACACTCTTAGTCTAGTTACATTAATGCAAGAACTTAAGGCACCAGCAAGACCCTTGATCTCTTCAGTTCACTTCCACTTACATGTTTAATTATGGCTTTTGGTTTTCAGTTTCAACTTCAATACAGGTGTCAGGATGACTTTTGTAGCTATTGTTGCATTGTTATGCTATATGAAATAGGGACACTGAGGCTGTCTAAGCTAAATGTCTATTACATGGGCACTCGTTACTCATCCTAGTCCTGTGGTCCTAAATACCAAAGAGGTTTTGTCAGCAAGGAATGGGTGAAGTGAGGATATAATTACAGTGTTACAAACCAGTACTGCACACCTGCAGCATTAGCCTGCATTATTTGGAGCTCTGCATGCTCTGCCTCCTGAAGGAGCAGCTACCAGACCTGGTAGAAGGCACCAAATGTGGTTGCCCAAAGTGTAATACTGTTTTGCTGGTTTAGTTAGTCGGTTTGCTATGTAGGTTTAAACTCAATAGGAGCATGGGAGGAGAGGCTGCTAAGCAAAGTAGCAAAACTGAAGTTGAGGCCCAATTTCAAAAGCATCAGGCTCCTCCGGTGACTTGAATTCAGCTATTTTGGTGGATGTCCAAAGGATTATATTCAAGTGATAAAGATTCAATCCCTCTTCCAGTGTCAACTTGGAGCTTGGCAAAGGACTTCTCCTTAGGCTGATGTGTCCTCTAGATTTGAATGAGTCTTTCCCCATATTTTATAGAAAGCCATAAGGTGTAGAGAACACAAAGCATCTGTCTGATATGGGGTTTCCCCTCAATAGGTTTTGAACAAGGAAGATGATAAGAAATAACTGCCTAAAAAATCCTACCAAAGATTCTGTAAGAAACAGGGATTATACTAAAATACTGGCAGGCTTTCATTGACTGAAGGATAGACTAGCTCTGCAGTGCTCTTTAATTGACTACTGCAGCCAGATGGATATCAGCACTACAGGCAAAAAACTGCTGGGTTCTGAGAAATGCTCATAACTGGCTGACATCTGCTGGCTGCAGCTGTGCATTAGCACTGCCATCCCACCACTAACTCCATCATCTGTCAGAACATACAGAGGGCTTTCATGGTATATTTATATTTATGTAAAAGATAACTATGCAAGGTACAGAGTTCTTCAGGGAAAGGTAAAATGCTATTACTTTTCTAAACAAGTGTTTTAGATTTGTAAAAAAACCCTCCCAAACGAATTCTAGCTTTATAAAACCATATAATTGGCTTTATATTTTCTCATTATCCAGTAACCAGTGATTTTTTAAAAGACACTAACATTTTAAAGGAACTATAAAGCACAGACTGAATATAGAAATAGGTATGTTGGCAGAAATATGCAACTTCTCTGTCACTTGAACTTATTAATTGGCAATAAACTATCTAATAAACCCATGTTATGTCCAATAATATAAAAAATGTTCTACACAGAAACATAAAAAGTAGGGGAAAATTGAAAGAGTCATACCTGAAGGGAAGTAAATATGCATTTTGAAGAAGGCTTTTTTAACAGTCTGCTTTATTTTGACTGGTTAATTATTATGCTTCAATACTTCAGTATTATCTAAGTTCCTGTGGTAACTAAGAATGTGCAGTACATTACATAACTGATTAAACCGATTAAAACACTGCAGAATAGTACTATTTTACTATATTAATTTCAATAGGTTAGTTGCACTAATAGTCCTTTGACTTCGATTTTTTTGCCAACATCTCCCCAATGACCCATTCACAAAATACATTGAGCCATCATCCTAATGAAAAATCCTGCAAACAATAGGAATGCATATCTGATTTAATTCATGAATATTGCAACTATTGCAAAAGATAAAATTGAGACCTTACCTTATGCCTTTAGAATACTTTTGCTATATTTATTACTGCTATTACTCACTGATGTGTTACTATTATTCACTGATAGTTAACATGATTTAAGATAGCTTCCATTTTTAATAGCATTTCCTAAAAGAACCATTATTACTATTAATGTCTTAAATATTACTTAGCCAATGCAATTCTGTTAAGTGAAGAACTAAAGTAAGTTTGTAAAGGATCACTTCAAATGTTTTACAGTTTAAAGCAATCGGTAAGGCAGACATATTGATACCTAACATCAAAACATCTTTTAGTTAACAGCAAAACTGTTTACAACATTTGTGAAAATTTCAAAAAACTTTTGGAATGCAGAATCTTGTTATGATTATCCAATACTCACATAATTAAGCATACAGTTAACCTTGGAACATTGTAATATGAGTAATTTAATTTTATCTGACTGAATTTTGTCTGTAATTTCCTAGCCTGCAGTAGTTTAATCATACTGTGCTTTTGCCTACTTTTTACCTGTAGGTGACTTCAAGGACATAAGAAAGCTTCCACAGAGGTGATGATAGCATCTGTCCCTGAGCAGCAGGAATGTTTATTCACAAGGTCCATTTTATAGCACTGAGGCCTTAGTCAATAAAACACATTGAAACCCTTCAGCAGGAAAGATGCACTGCAAGGATAAAAAGGTGCAGTATGATACCAGGATTAACTTCACTCTCTTAATGCTTTTATTTAATATCGATGGAGGAGAATTATAATAGATACCCAACACAATTTATTTTGGTTTATGATCATGGACAGACATAAACCTCAGGCTTTAGTCACTGCCTATTTTTTTTTGCATTTATTCCCATACAAGATGCAGGGAAAAAACTGCTACTTTTGTTGTATAGGAAAATCTGCCAAGTCTCACATATGCAGGAAGATGCTCTTTCTGTCAGCCCACTCTTTTCTCATCCCTGGTATATGCCTCCTGCACTGGTTGTATGGCACCATACCTCCTCCCTGCTCCATTACCCCTCAGGCAGAGACAATTGGCTGGCGACTACCCAGCTGCTAGCATCTAATACACAAAGCCAGAGAGGTAAAAAAAAAGGCAGCAAAGGTGTTCTTTATCCTAGGAAGCACACACTCCTCCACAGCATAGTTGAACCATGAATCCCACATTTTGGAAGTCCCTCCTGTCACTGGAAGGAGGTGTGTCTTGGTATTTTACACAAATATGCTCATCTGCCAGACAGAGTATGACTAAAGGCCAGCAGTAACTATTATAATATTTACTCTGTTATAAAATTCAAGCTGCCTTAGTTTCCTGTTGTTCCTTTTAAAGGCAGAGCTTGGCATAAGGTATT
Organism: Hemiprocne comata; assembly: GCA_020745705.1. NCBI lineage: Eukaryota > Metazoa > Chordata > Aves > Apodiformes > Apodidae > Hemiprocne > Hemiprocne comata. The sequence continues at coordinate 91,256,239 of CM036588.1, forward strand.
GTGTGCTGCTGTCATCCCACACACAAGCCGTGTCAATGCTGCTTCATCTCTGAGGCAGTAGCCTGTCCCTCATGTGTCCTTCAGTACTGCTCTCCACAGATATTTGGAAGCAAACTCATCGCCCTCCTTGTGTTCCAGCTTTTTTGGTAGTTTGATTTTCATTAGCAACACATGGGAGAATTGAAAATAAATCCCACTGGTAAACAGCAGGATCAGAAAATATCCTTCTTAATACTCTCTGCACACCCAGGTCATGTGCCTGGCTTTTACCGAAAATCCAAGTTCACTATAGCTTATCCCTACTTGAAATGAAATGGACACATTTACTATTCCAAAATTTCCATGTGAATCTGGACGTGCAAGTAACTGAAATAATGGCAAAAGTTGACCAACATGAAGTGCTCAGGCCTTAAATGTGTTGCAGATGAATGTTGCTATTGAAGGACATTGAATATCTGTCCTTTGGCTAATTGGACAGGTGGCAGACCAACCCAATGCAGGTAGTGTTTGACATTTGGATGGAAGGAGAGAAGGGAAGACACAAAGTCTCAGACAATACTTGTCGAGGGCCACACGGCACAGCTCAGGTACCACAGCTGAAATCAGGAACCAGCACCAAGAACCAAGATAAAGAGAGCTCAGGAACTGACCCTGTTGAGTAGAGACTCAAATACTTGCAAAAAGGAATCAGATTAATTAGGACAAGACTTACCAGAACAGGGTGAAAAACTGGCATAGTGTGTCATCAGTGAGAATATCTTTTTACAAGCAGTCAGTGTTGCAAACAGCGTTAGTGATAGATGCAAAGACAGAAGAATCCACAGTCATCTGAGACAATAAACTATGTGTGTACAGGTGCAGTAACCTCAGGGCATTTTGAATGCATGAATCTCAAGGATAAAGAGAATTTTATGTACAAAAATGTTTCGGTACGCCAAATGGTGTTTCAAGGCACCTCTGTGTACCAGCTTTTAGAAAATAGCAGGTCAAATAATGCTCATTACAACTTATTTTGCTTTCTCTTTTTTGTTTGTTTTTTTCATGTCATTAGGTCAATATTCATTACCGTTGTGTACTAGGAGTTAAGCTTTTCACAGCTTCCTCTTTCCAGCACTAACTTGTTTCAAACACAAATTAAGTGCTATTGAGCTGAATTGTCCTTTCAAATTTGCTACAAGGCAACTTGCCATTCTCCCAAATCCAGAATAAAAATAGAACCAAGGTTTGTGTTCATTGCAGAAAGTTTATAAAAGTCTATTCCAGGATGAGAGGCATGTGCTGAGAGTTCCTATGTTTTATAGCAGCTCTTGCCAAATCTCAGTAGCATCTCAGCATTGCCAAGATGAAACAGTGGAGACTGGCACAGTAGAGCAAATAAATTATACTTTCATATTAATAAATACTTGTTCACTTGCTTTCTTTGCACATGACCTAGCTACAGACCAATATATCAAGAATAACTCATAATTAACGGATAGAGTCCACTCCTAACCACAAAGAGTTGAAAACACTAATCATTTTCCCTTCATTACAAATATTAGATTTAACTTTTAAAGTCTAGACAAAATTACATTCCAGGTAAAGTTCACACTAAGACTCCAGTAGAAATCCTTTATTTTAAAATTACTCTAAATTTTGAAAAGCAACAAACTAGGAAAAAAGTTTTATATTTTTTAGTAATAAAATATTTGAAATTCTCAACTTAAGCTTACTTTTCTGCAATACTGAAGGTCAGAACTACATTTTTTTTTTCTTGCAAAAGATGGTTTTCTTTTGTTACCTAAGTCTTTCACATTTTGGAATGCCGTATATGTTCAGATAAATAACTGTTACTAGTAATGTACACAATAAAAATAATGGAAGAAATTAAACTTTAAAGTCATTTGCCCAAACATACTTATTCATAATGTGAAAAAATAAATTTCCTATCTATAGTAACCTTCCAAGTATTCTACACGGTCACGGTTTGGCACCGAGTTGGCAGTCAAACCAGTAACAATAACACTCTTGATTCACCCCCCCCCTTTCCCAAGGTAGGAGAAAAATGAGAAAGAGAGGATTTCTGGGTTGAAAAATGAAACAGATTGATTTTAATTATTAGTGATAAGGGAATATATATATAATTGTAAAGGGATGTGCAACACCCAATCCCCTCCCTCCTCCCCAGCGACTCTCACAGCAACTCTTCTCCCTGGTGACTCCAGCTGAAGGGGGGAGTGTCCGGGCGCACGGACGGGGCCCTCGGGTGTCGGCTGGGAAGAAAAACGGAAGAAAAAGAGAGAGCCAAAGAGAGGGTGATAGAAGCAACAGTAAGCAGAAAAGTGAGAGGAAAAGGAAAAAGAAAGGCTTGACTTCCGTGATGTCTTAACCTATACTGAAAGCCAAATAGAGAACTATATGAGAAGGGAATATTCTGATTTGCTGATCCTGCCTTCAGTCTAATCTGCTCCCCCATAGGGGGAGGCTGCAGACAGTCAGAAGTGACCTTGGTTATTATCAGTCCACTGGCGCTGCTAAAAAGTTCACTGAAAGAAAAAAAAAATCAGCAAATAGCTTCACCCTGGCTCAAACCAAAACATACACATACTTCTGGATAGATTTATTAGAAGATGGTCTATTATTATAAACAAGTAGTTCCCGTACATGGAAACCAACAGTGTGATTGTTTTCTTCCTAGACTGTTGGCGATTGACTTCAGACCTGAGATCACTCTCTTTCTATCAACTCATGTGTTCTAGACAGATGGCAACTACATATATTCTTGGGATGAAATAAGGCACTCATGTAAGGCATAATGAATATATGACAACAATGACACTAGGTGACAAGAAAATCCACATGATACAGTTCCAGAACTGCTTCTCTAGGGAAAATAAATTGCCTAAGTAGTTTGAGAGGAGATTTTGGTTTAAATCTCAACGCAATCCCAGGGGTGGCCAAAATAATTTGTCCTTCATTTTAGGTCATGGGGGAGTTTTATGTTCAGGCTGCTTCTGAAACCAGGACAAGTTGTGGATGTAATATATAAGACCACAGTACAATAACATATTCCTGTTTGAAGGCAAAGGCCCCATATCTTATAATTCACTGGCTTTAGGGACTGTTTCACATGCAGTGAACTGTCCAACTGGGGCCACGGAATGGATATACAGGAATTTTAGGGCTACAGTTCAACAGCATGGCTTTGTTTTACCTAGCCATACAGATGTATTGGCTAGCTTTTATTTCTAACCTGTCTCAGTCTTACTTAATCTATATGTGTACTGAGGAGTAGCTTCACTGTTGTAAACATATTTTATCACTGTTATCCCCTGGAGCTTCCCTTAAACTCCTTTATATAAAGTCACTATCACTGCTGTAAACCAGGATGAAGTCTAACATGCCCAACTTCAAAGCAACCAGGGAGATGAGCCTTAGGCCTAAAAAATTGAAGCACTTAAAATAGAGGTTAATTTAGTGCCAGAAGAACTTAATTCTGACTAATTTATTTTAGTTTAATGCATGCCCAGAGGCTAAGCCCAGAGCTAAGGGTGGCACAACATCTGAGACTCATCCCCTCCTTGCTTTTGTCTCGCTCCAGGGAGTCAGTAAGTTACTACTTGCACTTCAAAGGCTGAAAGTCACCCTGCTACCCTTTAGGCTGGGAAACAGGGAGGCTACTGCTGGAAGCAAGGTTTGTCTCCTTTTTCTCTGCCTCTTCACAGCCAACTTGACCCTAGTAAGAAATGCCTTGAGAGCGTGAAAATCCAAGAAAAGGTACTATCCAGACAGACATAAGTAGGATACAGTGGCAAACAGGTCTGCTCGCTATTTCACTTTTTCTGACTTTACTTATTTCCAGCACAGCAAAAGTATGCCAGCATATGCTGGCATATGCTGGGTGGGCAGCAATACACTTAGTGGCAACAACTTAACAAAAACAGCATGATTGCAAAACAAAACAATTGGTGGTTCAGCATATTTGAGGAATTTTTGTTGTTGACCAATGATAAAAGGAAGAATAGCTTACAATTATGAAAGTTTAAATAATTCTAATTGCCCAGATGAGTTTGAAGACTGATTTGAAATCTTATACAATATATGTTTATATTTTCAGTTATTTAACTTGAATTTAAACCTTTGCAGAACTTTTAGGAAATGGAAGGGAAAGGACTCAGTGTTAAAGAGACCTTATCTTTATCTAATAAAGTTTTTCTTTGTTTTGATTGCTGCTGTTGACCTTCAAACATCTTTTATCACATTATATCCATAAGTTTGTTTTATTATCTTCACTTGGTCTAATTACCTGGATGATTCTATACTGTTCCCTACAGAGAAATACACTGCTGAAGTTTGGGGTTTTAAATACTAATTAAAAAATTCATTAGTGAGTGAATTAATTTCCACTCTTTGTATTTTCCTCTCCCTCTTGATAGCCATCAGAATCTGATAGCAACACAGTTGTTCCCATACTTTAATTATACTGTTAGGATTCATCTATCCACCTGTGGTATAGGGATGTATACTTTGTTACACTCAGTCAAAGTGCAAAGTCACCTAAATTGTAGATGTAATAGGTTTAAATAGAACTAACATTTCTTTGTGTTGTATAAATAGTTTAACTGTGTTCCTAAAACTTCATTATGCATTTAGTGAGTGGAACAATATTTTAAACCATCCTTCTTAAAATTGTTCTTGTGCAGTATCTTATTTGTTTTGGTAAGACGTACACAATGCACAGGAAACAAGTGTATAAACACTTGCAGTTTCTTACTTGAGGCTGGTGTTCATTCAAGTCTTACATGTTCTGTACACACTCAATTTCATGAAAGTGATTTTAATTTTGTGGATAGATCAGTGGTAGGTTTTTTTTCTTATAATTGTTATGTGCTGGATAGTGTTCAGTGAATGAACTAATTGGCCAGGTTTTACTGACCCAGGATTCAGATTTGTTACAGAAAAGTACAGGTATGGTATGACTGCTGTAAAAGCAAGATCCTAAGAGAGACTATTTTGTAAAATCACATAAAAATACAGTAACAACACAGTGGGAGCATCCATGGCTGTTGAGCCTCAGAAGCACCAATGTGTGTCACTGCTTACTGAGCATTACCTGTCCATGATATTATTTTAAATGCTGTTAAGTATAAAAACAAGCATCTAATCAGGTATGTGTTCATCTTCTGCCTTGTACAGCTTTGTTTATTTTTGTCTTTTATCTTTCCTGTTGCAAAGCTGTATGAAGAAAGCATCAGAATAGTTCCTTTGTGCTGTAATTCATTGAGATCTTGACCAATTGACTTATATCGGTCTGTACTAAACTTAATAGAAAAAAAAGTGTCTTTCTAGATTAGGTTGTTTACAATGACAAAGATAGAAGTGACTGTCATAATTCCTGTTCCACTGAGGCTAAAATAATACTAAATTATGACCTTATACAATGCAGAATGCAAAAGTTCTTCAAAATTCACCTAGAATTAGTCAGATTAGTGCAACAACTGAGTTGTAACTCAGGTCCATATTGTGAACACCGGGCTGGTATCTTTTCTGAATTTGACACAATAAAAGTGAGGAATTGATACTGCTATTGCTTTTTCTTACTCTGACTCCGGTTTCTTGAATTGCTTTCTGCACATTTACAAAGACTCAGTGGGAAAGGTAAAAGCTGCAGATCCATTGTCCAGGAGTAGAAACTAAAGATACGGATCTCTGACCGTGAGGGAGCATGAGAGCCTGGAGTTTTACATTCCAGATGACTACTGCATTTGTCAGGATGTTACAGGCACATAATTACAAGAGGGGTTTTCAGGCTGCAAATCTCAGTCAAATCTCAAAAGAAGAAGGGTTCCAGTCATGTCTCTTTTCTCCTGATACCTTCTGTGGGCAATTTAGGTGTATCTTCACCACTGCCACCTTTTTCAAGTGATGGCTGAATCCTCTCTGGACATCCCTAGCTTGCTTTATGAGACATATAATGAATTTGAAGAAATAATTTGCATTTTAGGTGTACTAACACAGATTTCTGATCCCGAAGCCTGTCTTTAGAAAAAAAGGAGCAAAGCTTTTAACCACCCCAGCATTTTTCAATGCACCCACTGCCTCTCATCTCAACACTGAGGGCCCAGCCAAAACAGCTGCTCTTGGGAGCTGGAAGCCACCAGAGCCCAGCTGACCCACTGGGCTCACTGACCCCACCTAACTGAGAGCTAAAGCAAGATACTCAGGACTCATCTGTCCAGAGTCCATGAGTGTAGATGAGTATCCACTTGTACCTGCCTAACCTTCCTTGCTACACTCTTTGGTCCATGTGCCCACCTCCCAGACCTTTGACTCAATGATCTTAAAGGTCTTTTCCAACCTGAACAATTCTATGATTCTATGATTCTATGTAGAGCAACCTGGATGAGGAGCTGTCTAGGTATCTGAATGTTATGTGTGACAATACTAAATATCAATATTGCCAGATTCCTCTGTATAACTGACCCTATATCCCTTTATAGTTGTGCTTCAACTCCCCCAAACAGACTACCTTTTTCAGAATTAAGTATCTCTGAAGTATGTCTGTTTTCTCAGAATCTGTACTAACACTTTCTGAAAACTGGCCACAGTAGGTAATTTCAATTATTTGACCACAAATTCAGAAATACCAAAATCACTGCTTATTTCTGAAAATCCACAGAAGTATGTACTTAGATATACACATATACAGCTGTCCACAAACATCCCCTGGTACACACAAATAAAACTTCACATACCTAACTCACTCTTCCTAGCAAATAAAACTTTCTATGTTTTTTAATGCAAATAAATATAATTTAGAAACTCACAAGGGAACAAAGTGAAGGATCTGATCCTGCACACCCTTACTGACAAATTACAAAATTAAGTTTTCAAAGCAGAAGACTGGCAATGCTATTCCTTCTTCTGCTGTTGTTAAAGTACAGAAAAAATAAACTGTAAGAGCTCGTTTGCATTCATTCATGTCAAACAGCATTCCCACTGTCGCAACCAAGATATACAATCTTCTCACATGGTGAACACAAACTGGTACAGTTCCATAATGAATGTGTGCTGGTTGTTATCTAGCTCGGTCAGAGTTTAGATAGGCATAAAAGTCAAAAGAGACAAGCAGCATAGGTGGCCTGTGGATAAAGAGGTTCATTCTTCCATGCAATCAATCACCTTCAGGGGCAGAGAGTTTGCTTCACGGCAGAGAAAACAAATACATGTATGACTGAGAGGGTGAAACCAGCTTTGAAGAGACATGATTACATTTGACTGAGTAGTGGCACACCAGTTTCATCTTAAACATCCAGTTTAGATTACACCACATAAATACACACTCAAGGGATCAAGTATGTGCTAATTTTCCTTACACTGGTGCTCTTCCAGTTTCATAGAAAAATCCTGTTTACAATTAACATTCAGGAAAAAAAAAGATCCTATTTTCATAACAGGAAATTAATTTATTAACAGTTACTAAGTGAAACAGAAAGTGGACTGCACCCTCAACAAGCAAGCTGTGGTGCAGTTGACACAGTGGAGGGAAGGAATGTCATCCAGAGGGACCTTGACAGGCTTGAGAGGAGAGCCCATGCTGACCTCATGAAGTTCAACCAGGCCAAGTGCAAAGTCCTACACCCGGGTTGGGGCAATCCCAAGCACAGATACAGAATGGGTGGAGAATGGATTGAATACAGCCATGAGGAAAAGGACTGAGGATGATGGTGGATGAGAAGCTAAACAGGTCAAGGGAGGTGATTCTCCCCCTCTTCTCCACTCCCACCTGGAGTACTGTATCCAGTTCTGGATCCTCCAACGAAAGAAACACATGGAGCTCCTGGAGCAAGTCCAGAGGAGGGCCACGAAGATGATCAGAGGGTCAGAGCACCCCTTCTGTGAAGACAGGCTGGAGAGAGTTGGGGTTGTTCAGTCTGCAGAGGAGACGGCTTTGGGGAGACCTCATAGCAGTTTTCCAGTACCTGCAGGGGGCCTACAGGAAAGCTGTGGAGGGACTTTTTACAAGGGACTGTAGTGATAGCACAAGAGGTAATGGATCAAAACTGGAACAGGGTGGATTAAGGTTAGACATTAGGAAGAATTTCTTCATTATGAGGGCGGTGAGACACTGGAACAAGTTACTCAGTGAAGTTGTGGATGCCCCATTCCTGGAAGTATTCAAGGCCAGGTTGGATGGGGCTTTGAGCAACCAATGTAAACCATTCTATGATTCTATGAATCTATGATGCTATTATGGTTTTGTTTTGTTGGGGTTTTTTTTTGCTTTGATTTTGTTTGGGTTTTTTTTCAGAGAATATTGGGTTGAATGAAAGAAATCCAAATTAAATTCATTAACTAATAGTCAGATTTTTACTGGGGCTTGGGCAGAGCATTCAATTTGAAATTCATCAGAAGAAAACACTGAAATATATTTCTATAAGTTAACCCTAATACTAACTTTTTCTTTTTTTTTTTAATGGTGGAACTTGTACTGAGGTCCTGAGCTTGCACAGACAAGTGTGTGAACAAGAAAGTCCTTCTATTTCCTGCGAGAATGGAGTCTGAGACATCTGTTGCAAGATCACAGTATGGCTGAGGTTGGAGGGACCTCTGGATGTCATCTGGTCTAACGTGCCTGCTCAAGTAGGGTCATCCAGAACCAGTTGCCCAGGACTATGTCCAGGTGGCTTTTGAATATCTCCAAGGATGGAAACTCCACAGCCTCTCTGCAACCTGTGCCAGTGTTCAGTCACCCTCACAGTAACATATTGTTTCCTGCTGTTCAGACAGCACCTCCTGAATTTCGGCTTGTGCCCATTGCCTCTGGTCCTGCCACTGGGCACCACTGAAAAGAGCCTGGCTCCCTGGGTCATTTTTTTGCAAAGCTGTTTTCTAGCTGGGCAGTTCCCACTGTGTACTGGTGCCTGGGGTTGTTCCACTCCAGGTACAGGACTTTGCACGGCCCTTTGATGAACTGCATGAGGTTCCTGTCAGTCCATTTCTCCAAAAATATATAGATGAGTATGAAGACTCATCCCACTAAAGAAAAGTGGGATTGTCCAACCCTTCCATCTGACAAAAGGTGAGGAGAAGATAATACTCCCGTAAGTACAGGATTTTGAAAGATTATTTGGGAAGATGCCACAGAACTTAGAAGGCAAATTTCTTCATGAGTAAAGACTGTGACAGTGTTTTTTAATCAGTAAACAAAATCTCAATCCATCATTTCAAAAACAGGAGTTAATCCTGTGCCCTAAGAATGGAGGAGGAGGAAAGGAAAATTATTCTAATTGGTGTTTATGTATTATTTCCATTGTTAAAATCCGCAGCTCCAGTTAAACACTTGGCCAAGAGTTTAAAATGCAATTTTGCGTTATATGCTCCATAGCTGGGGTAGCCATCATTTTGTTCCATTGCAAGTCTGAAAACCCTGAAGAAATAAGTAAGTAAAACAGAGAGATGATGTTTAACTTCAGAAGCTGATTACCAAGCTGTAGTGTTTGCCAGAAACTGATAATATGGTTAAAGTGAAAAAAAAAAAAAAAAACAAACCAGAAAAAAAAAAAAAAAGAATATATGGGTTTTTTCTTTGGTTCTGACTGGAAAGATGCACAAAAGGTCACTTGTATCTTTGAACAGGAAATTATTGCTCTTGACATATAAGTCAATATAGTTGTAAAGCGTGAGGAAGTATAAGGTGACATAAAAACTCACCCTTCAAGTCTCCCCTCAGTTCCTTTCTAATAATGTGAGGTGAATAAAATTTCTTTCTCTTAGTTTATATCCTTTGACTAGAAGAAGAATGAAGGTATATCTAATCTAAAAGGAAAGTGGCAGAAAGTTTCTGTAGATGTCTAGAGTTTAAAACTTTCGGAAAGGGATAACTTAATAATACAAGATTTTCCTCAATTATTAATATGAAGACATTTGGAAATTTAATTTTAACTCACTTCAATTTTAAATAACCAAACAAAAAATGGAATCAATAATGGAATACTGTGTTGACTACAATACAAAACCTGACACCAAATACAGTTCAAGAAAAATCCTGGCAGCATGACTGGACAATTCACTGAGTGAGTCACTGCTTTCTAGACTAGAATAAAATTTCAGGCTGACTTAAAGAGTGACTTGTTGTACAATACCCATCATCTTCTAAATGCTGAAAGGATGGATTTTATGAAAGCCAAGTTAAATAAACCAATGTGCTCTCCTGGCCTACCAGAGACAGAAAAAAGCCTTTTGGGTTACATTTTCTGCAAGACCATGGGACACCACAGTATCAGCTAGAAATAATTGCCTGTGTTTGTATATTGCATAGAAACACACTTATAAAAACAGGCCCAGACATAATCCTTAATAGATTTTCCAGTATTAATGTAGTTCCACTGATGCTTGGTTCTCTACTGTAACTGCACATGGCTACAGCATTCATAGCAGTGTCAGGGCTGAGCAGGACAGAAACATAAAAGCAAATATTAACCAAACACCAAAACCAACAACCTAATAAAGAAATATTTGAAGAAAAATTGATGCATAAATTCAGTACAAGTAACCCATTCAAACTGAAAAATGAGGAAGGTAATAAGAAAATATAAATGGGGTACATAAAATGACATTACTTTCTTAGAGTCATCAAGAGAGTCAAAAATACAAACTTCATATATCTCACAGACAGTGTAATCTGTCACATTATGATTTAAGATCCTGGTTCTACTTCAGTTACACAAAATTTTTTTTCATTTTCTAGGATATAAAATGATGTCATAAAGATCTATTGCAGGAGGGTCTCATCAACCAGTCATTAAAATGCAGAACATCTGAAGGGTAACTAAGACCAGGGGTTTTAGAAAAACAAAAAAGCACTATGAAAAAAATACATGCGGCTATAGATGGAAACATTTAAATCACTACAAAACTATTATAATTTGCTTGTTCTGAATATAGTTAATATTTGATTAGGTAGGTGCTTGGAGTTAATGTCCTTCTTAATTAAATGAGACTCCTCCTTCTCTACCCCAAGAGAAAAAAAGATTGATCATGCTTTTTTTCAAATGCTAATTACTACAACCAGGGAAAGTCTTAAATCAGAATGCTTTATTCAGTCCTGATGCTTCATCCATTTGGATCCTACTCACATTTCCTTGGGAGGCCTGCTCTTTTGTTTCTGCAAAAATAAGCACAGATGTTGGCTTCACCTTCCTCAAAGCAAGTTTTGCCTAATGACCGTTTTGAATGTGTTCCACTTGCACCTGTTCAGCATTTTAAAGGAAAATGGAGCACTTGATTGACTCTAAATATCTTGTCCAGATTTTCTTATCCTGATTATGTTGCCATAAAAGCCAAGAGATTATTTGAGCAGCAGCCACAGTATCAGCTGGAGTAGAGCCAAAATTATCATTTCTGGAAGCGTTTTTTTGTTACTGCTAGAAGTCTGACTTGGAAGATATTGCAGATTAATTAGAACATTAGATGGCACTACTACTGCACCAAGGTACAAAGAGAAGCAAAGATAACCATATGCAATTATTTAGAGGGCACTAGGTATACAAAAATGCTAATATTAAAACAGTCACATTGATCTCAATATGACATTTCTGCAGAACTGCTCTTTTTTTAATCAACAGAATGCACTAACTCTCTTATTTGCTACCTCCTCCTGCAACAGAAATCCTCGTACTTAGTTTCCTCTATTACACATCCTTCTTCTTCCATTACACGTGTCTGAATTGAATTCAACACCACTTACCATAATTAAATTTCTTGTCAGTTTCCTAAGGTTTTCAGCAGTCTGGAAAAAATACTTTCACTTACACTTTAATAAATATGAGTAAACTTTTCTGAAATCTATAGATCTACTTCTGGCTTCGTAATACTAAATCAAAAGGAACATGGTCTTTTAACACCTAATAATGTGTATGTTCGAGTCATTATATCACCATTTAGGTTTACACAAAATCATTGTTTCCTAGCAAATGAGACATCATTGTATGAGTGACTCCTTTGCTCCAAAATTAAATTAAACCTTGATGTTCCACAGTTCTGTTTGAAAGTGAGTTCCCTGTATGAAGTGATGGGGAAAAATGGCTCATGATGAACTGTAAAAAAAAAAAATTCAATTTAATATTTTAAATATGCATGCTAGTATGTGACATAACATTTTACAAATGGAACTAGAAAGCCATTCTCCAAATATGTATTAGCATTTTCGCTAAAAAAAAAAAAAAAGTTAAACCAAGATATCTTGTTATTTTCTTTACTTTTCAGTTATCTTGAATCAATGTAAAATTGTGAAATATTACAATTTTGACTATATTATACTTTCCAATGGAAAATAGTTTTGTAAATCAGTGGTGAGGCAACAGAAGAGTTATTTGGCTTTAGTTTTATACATCTTAATTAGAAGATCTTGATTGCAGTTCTTAACATTTTATTATCACATTTTTCCCCACAATATCTCAAATGAAGGAATCTTGTACCTGTTTCTTGATTTTGTAACTCCAATCCTTTTTCCTAAGAGTCCTGTAACCAGAATTTGATATTACGTAATTCTGAGTGTATGTAAAAATAATATATACATGTGTGTATGCATGGACATTCCAAGGAAAAAAGTATTCAGTATCATATCAGAGGAAGCTTATTAGTAGATAATAAGGTATAGATCACTAAAAGTTTCACAACTTATTTTGCTGATTTTTTTTTTTATGAGAATAGAGTAAGGCAGAATTCTTACAGAATTCCTAAATATTGCTAATCTAAAAATATATCCTAATGCAAAAATACAATAATAATAATGAAGTCCTTACAGAAAACCTACATTCTAGCATTTCCTGACTTGGTGTTTTCTTTGGTTTTTTGGCATTCTTTTACAGCATATTAAATGCCCATTGGTACACACCAGTTTTACATAAATTATCTATTATATCATAAAGCATCAATTTTTTTAATTAACTGCCAACATGTCATTGTTTAAAAAAAAAAACAAACAAACAAAAAAGAGAAGAGATGCTGTTCTTTAGGTGATAAGTGGATAATAATGTGATGTTAGGACACTTCTATATGCTTCTCTAAATCCTGTCAAATCTTAATGCAAACCAAAATCAAATTACTTACATTACCAAATGGTATCATAATGCAAACTATAAAAATTGGAAAGATTTGTTATTTTTATCAAATGTCTGGTAATCAATGTTGGTTGTTATAATAAAATATCTGACCCCCATTCTCACATATGAGAAAGACATAAGATGTGTTGTGATTTGGTTTTCCTGTGACTGTACATAAATTAAAATTATATCTGCTCAAAGAAACATAACAATCCCATTAAACACAGAATAAATGCATTATGCTGGCTAAAAATCATTCAAAAGTACACTGAGCCAGAAATTAAACTGTCACTGACAAAATATCAAGCTGCACCTTAACCAGTCAGATGAACACAGTGTTTAATAACAGAGTGGAATTTCATACTAGTTATTATTTTACATTAGATCTGTTGCATCATCAATCTTCTGTTAGCTGACTTGACAATAAATGTGATGAATCACTAATGATACATAAACCCAAGATTATAATGCAAAATTATTGTCCTTTTTTTTTTCTGTCTTCATATTTAGTTGAACTTATATGGACACACAGACAATTATAATAAATATCAAGAACTTGAAATAACGATTTTCAAGTTGTATGTCAAAATTAGTTTTCAGTACATTTTTTTTTTAATTCAAAACCAAACTTTTAAAAGCCCAAATAACAGTGCAACATAAAACCTTGAAAGAGAGAGGTTATTTTAAGACATTCCTAAATTGTTACAGTAACCCAATAGTTGCAGCTAACCATTTAAACACCAAGGCTGAAGCACATGTCATGCCACCTTCCTTACTTACACAGATGAGCACATAGAGCAGCCAGATTCTTGACTGGAGTAGGTTGGCAACATCTCCAGTTTAGTCAACAGGACTAAATAGCTTCACACAAGCTAAGGATCAAATCCAGAAAATGGGATTACTAAGCAAAGGAAAATGCAGTATTTTCCTTTCTTAGCTTGGATGAAGGACAGCTTCCAAGCTGGTGTATCTTTTCCATTCTTATATCTCACCACCCCTCATTTCAGTGCATACCCATTATATTTTCTGAATACTGACAGTTGACTCCACACAAATATAGATTTTTAGACTATCGTATTCATAAGAACTCTTGATAGACAAGGTTACACACTAATCATACCAAGCTATATTCTGAAACAACATCTCCTCTGCAAAAGTGAAGTCACCAGCATGAGCTGCTTATGTTCCATGACTCTTTAGCAGAAATTGTTTCCTGGTACTATCCAGTTAAGTTATACATCCCTTCAAGAAAGTTCTCTTTGGTTGGCTTTTCAGTGGGCTGACATGTTAGGAAATTACTAAAGATGGGGAGGCTATTCATACAAGGCAAGAAAAGGTTGTGTGCATATAGTGGCATTTAGCAGCATTTAGCTGTGCAGCTGGCACAGTCTGCGGTTTCTGTTAGTCTTGCACATCAAATTGCAGTTTTAAGGGTCTGATTTTAGAAACGCAAATTTGTATTTTAATTTTTTTCTGAGATTGTATTCTGATTATTCATGGACCTATATTTAAGATTCTAAGTTGTATGCAAAGCATCCTAAATCTTCCTAGAAAGCAGTCTTCATGTATACATGACAAAAAATCTGTATCCTTGCAAAGCAGGAGTCCCTACATATTTGTAATGGTCATATATACAATTTATTGCTAATGAGATAACTCCATTGCTACAATTATTCATTACAGATCTGTTTCATACATTAACAGAAAATTTTAAGAGAAAACTTCAGCTGTGATCTTGGAGCTGAAATGCCTTTGAAACCCCATTAGCTTAAAAACCATTGAAACAAGTCATCGGAGCTGCATTTTCAACAAATTAGATGATACAAAGATAACTGAAAATAGATCATCCTATTCACCCTAAGATGCTCTTTGCAGGAATAGCCAAAAATATTCCTTTCATATTGTACTGAGATCCCTTATCAAGATAGGAACATCAGTTGTTGTTATATAGCTTATTAGCCTTTACCAAGTAAAAAAAAAGATACAGTTATTTGATGAAAAAATAAAGATGTGTAGATTCTTAGAACAATGGGCAATTCAGTCATCTAGTCTTATAAATAAATACACCATACTTCCATACACCATAAAGACTGTATCATATCCAGTAATTCTTATATTGAACATAATGTTTATTCTTGGCAAGAGTATGTCTTCCAGGAGGTTATTCAGATTTGGTCTGAATTTAAAAATAAAAAATGCGAATATAAGCTTTGAACTGTGACACTAAAATTTCTAACATGTTTTTTTTTCTGCAACACATTAAATAGTATGTTTGTGGAAGAATAAAATGTAGTGGGAAATGTACATATAATTCAATTATGGAAGTGTTTTGCACACATCTTAGAATTAATGTACTCTGTGGGAAAATAGAAAAGAACTAGCTGAAAATAGAATGGACAAGGAAGAAGAAAGATGTATTATGGAGCCAAGACAGTCTTCCAGCAAAGTCTTAAGCAAAATATAGTCTCCACAGAGTATCTGGTTAGGTGAGCTTAAATACAAAGAACTAAAAGGTCGTGATGTCCCAGAAAACATTACTGTCAGCTATGTTTTTTGTGTCTCCTAAGAGAGTTCTTTCCCAGAGATTCCTGAATTAAAAATCCTAATTAGATATGTTATTAATCTTATTCACATGAGAAAAATTACATATGTGCACAAATATTTGTTAGGTTAGAGCCATAATATGCTTCTAATAGCTTTTTGAACATAAGCTTCTTGTAATTTTTTAATTCAGTGAATGCACTCCATCTCAATATTAAATATCTTTGTTCCTACTTAGTTTTATGATCTTTTTTAAGCATGCTTAGCCTTATTTTTCCCATAATTCAATAAATATGTACCATGTCACCCAATGATAGTGAAGAAAATAAATTTTTGTTGAAACTAGAGCAATACTGCCAAAACACATGCTACTTAATAATTATGAAAAGGTCTTCAGTCATAAGTGCTGAGAAACTTTTGCCTTGTACAAATAATAAAATATCTCCAGGAAGGGGTGGGAAAATTTAAAAACTAATCAAATACAAATGAGATAAGTGAGATTTTTAATCATAAAATAGGCAACAGCTCCAGGATCTGCACATGTGAGAAATATTACTTTTTTCTTCTTCTTCTTTTTAATGCTTAAGGTGTGAAGAGACCTTAAAGATCATCAGGTTCCAACCTCCCTGCTATGAGCACTAGATAGACCAGACTGCACAAGGCCTCATCCAACCTGGCCTTAAACACCTCCAGGGAGGGGACTTCCACAACCTGCCTGGGAAACCTATTCAAGCACCTCACTGCCCTCATGATGAAGAATTCCTTCCTGATGTCTAAACTAAATCTCCCCCCTTTCAGTTGAAAACCATTACCCCTTGTCCTATCACTACCCTCTCTGGTAAAAAGCCCCTCCCCAGCTTTCCTGTAGGCTGCCTTCAGGTACTGGAAGGCCACTATAAGCTCACTCCGGAGCCTTCTCTTCTCCAGGCTGAACAGCCCCAATTCCCCCAGCCTGCCATCATAGCAGAGGTGCTCCAGCCACTCTGATCATATTCGTGGCCCTTCTCTGGGGCCTCTCCAACAGCTCCATGTCTTTCCTGTGCTGAGGGCTTCAGAGCTGTACGCAGTACTCCAAGTGCAGCCTCACCAGAGCAGACTAGAGCGGCAGAATCACCTCCCTGGCCCTGCTGGCCACACTTCTTTTGATGCAGCCCAGGATGCAGTTGGCCCTCTGGGCTGCAAGCACAAACTGGTGGCTCATGTTGAGCTTCTCATCTACTACCACCCTGAAGTTCTTTTCCTCAGGACTGCTGTCTAGTCATTCTCCCTGCAAGCCTGTATTTGTGCCTGGGGTTGGGCCAGCCCAGGTGCAGGACCTTGCATTTGGCCTTGTTGAACTTCATGAGGCTGGCATTGACCCACCTCTCCAGCCTGTCAAGGTCCCTCTCCATGGCCTCCCTTCCCTCTTGGGTATCAACCACACCACAGAGCTTGGTATCATCAGCAAAATTTTGAGGATACACTCAAACCCACTGTCACAGTATCATTCTGGTTGGAAAAGACCTTCAAGATCATTAAGTCCAACCACTACCCTAGCTCTGCTGCATGTACACCTAAACCCTGTCACCTGGCACCATATCTGTCTTATTAGATATCTCCAGGGATGTTGGCTCAACCACCTCTTTGGACAGCCTGTATCACCGAGTCCAACTCCCACCCCAGAACAGGACAATCCCAAAGTTCACACCATGTCTTTGTCCATGTCCATGTCTCCAACAAAGGTGTTGAACAGCACTGGTCCCACTACTGACCCCTGAGGAACACCACTTGTCACTTGCCTCCACTGGGACACTGAATCATTGACTTCAACTCTCTGAGTGCAGCCATCCAGCCAATTACTTATCCACTGAGTGGTCCATCTGTCAAATCCATGTCTTGTCAGTTTGAAGACCAGGATGTTGTGTGGGACAGTGTCAAATGCTTTACACAGATCCCGGTAGATGATGTCATTTGCTCTGCCACTATCCACCATCTCTGTAGCCTTGTTATAGAAGGCCACCAAATTGGTCAGGCATGATTTGCCCTTAGTGAAGCCATGTTGGCTGTCACCAATCACCTCCTTATTTTCCATGTGCCTTAGCAGATTTTCCAGGAGGATCTGCTCCATGACCTTGCCAGGCACAGAGGTGAGACTGACTGGCCTATAGTTCCCCAGGGTCTTCCTTTCTCCCTTTCTAAAAACAGGGCCCATGTTACCTTTTGTCCAGTCAGTGGGAACCTCACCAGACTGCCATGACCTCTCAAACATGATGGACAGAGGCTTAGCAACCGCATCCGACAGCTCCCTCAGGACTTGTGGATGGAACCCATCAGGTCCCATAGACTTGTGAACCTTCAGGTTCTTTAGATGGTCATGAACCTGTTCTTCTCCTACAGTGGGGGGTTCATTCTCCCAGTTCCTGCTTTCACCTGCTGTGGCCTTTGTGATGACTCTGGAACACTTGCCAGTGAAGACCGACAAAGATGTCATCGAGAACTTCAACCTTCTCAATATTTTGCATAGCTGGGTCTCCCATTTCTTTCAGGAGAGGGCCTACATTTTCCTTTATTATCCTTTTACCCCCAACATACCTATAGCAGCTTTTCTTACTGCTCTTTACATCCCTGGTGAGATTTAATTCTGTCTGGGATTTAAAATAGGAAAATGTTGAGTCTCTGCTCCTGAATTCCGGAGAGCATTTTGATATCACGCCAAACTGTAATAGTACAAAATGTAAAATACTCAGCAACCCTGACACACCTTCATTGCTCTCTGCACTGATTTCCATAGAAATTAAACACTAGAAAAAAGCCATGGTGAACCACAATCTTATATCTGATCTGGACAACCTTGAACCAGGACACAAGTGAGAATCTGACACGGTATGAAGTCTAGGTGTATCCAGAAACACCTACAAACAGAAGAGATCTTTGTGATGGGACAAAACAGGAATGAAGGAAGTGTGATGCAGAAGCACATATTAACTATTTATAACTTTATGGTAGCAAACATGGAGTTCTTGTGCTGTTTCTTAAAATCAGAAAGGTGAGAAAATAATCTTTTGTAAACTACTTATCTTTATTTACATGAGAATCTTGTGTCCTTTAGTACTTGGTTCTGTTTCCAGATATTTGCACAGTTCTTCCTTTCACTCTATTAGGAGTGGCATATGACTATATGAAGACAGAGCTGTCATCATCTGTGATCAATTATCATCCTTTATAATTAAGAACCTTTACACTGACTCATATCTGAATTATGAGTTTCTGCAAAAATACTAGATTTAAATGCATTTCAAAGCAGCAATAGGATTTTTTTTTTTCATGGGAAACTTGAAATCAATAAGCACAGCCTTTGATGTTTTGAAATAATTAAAGCAGACCCCAGGAAAGGACTATTCACAAGAGTTTACAGACGAGAAAGCACAAGTAAACTTCAGCAGTCTAATCTACTAAAACAGAAGGGAATGTTTTTTATTTTCTGTTTAAGAGAAGCTTAATGCTAATGTACATGCAGCTGAAACATCCAACAGGATTCTAGTTTAATGTCAACAAGCTATCATCGACACATGTTATTCATTTTTCTTACTGTGCTTTCCCTACGGGGGAGCCCTGTAGGCATGGTCCAACAGGATTATAAGATTGTCATCATTCAATAGTTTAAATATCACAAACAACACTACCAGATGGACCTTTAAAAATTCCATCCATCCCTCTTATTTTCTTCCTTTTAGATTCCTCTTGCTTTCTTTCTTCCTCCTGCAGTTCCCACAGAAACAACATGGACAGCTTCCTCCACTGTGAGCTCTGTCGACCCTGACATTTGTGGAATGGGTCAGTAATATCCACTTTCTAAGTACAGCCTTTCAAGATCCTATTCTGCTATCGTTTTCTTAGAAGAATTCAGTAAAACCCCTTTTCACACTTAAAATTTCTGCCCCTTCAAGCAACTCTAGAGGAAAACAGAAGTTCTGTGCTGATTATTTTCTTGTTAATGAATATGGCCTTTAAACCACAAAGAGTGACAACCTAAAACATAGAAAGCAAATCAATGTTGACCATATTGAAAATGGGATGTAGATGAGTTGCTTTACATCTTTTATGTACATATAGACATTTATATATATGCACATATCTTTCCAATAATGAATATGAAGAAAGTCTCTTAATATTCAGGATCAAAAGGGTGCTAGCAAGACTGCAAAATCTGGGCTGTAAGAGATTAGATATATATTTGAAAATACACACACATTATTCCTCACTTTTCTATAAATACAACCTTCAAGCATTTTGTGGATTAGAAATTATTTTCCACATGTTTCTGCATATGAAAAATGGCTCAGGCTTTCTAATCTTGTTAGCAATGTATCACTCCATTTGTTGAAGCTGCATTTTAATTGCTAAATTGCTTGTCATTGGTTGCTTTAAATACATTCTCAATTCCATTATAACCATGAAAGACTTTCAAAGGTACTGTGTAACTTTCTCTACAATAAAGGTACTCACTTTTCGAAGTAAACCTTATGTCTTTCACAGAACATGCAATGTTAGCTGAGAGAAAACCACTTACTACATAGGATTTAGTAAGGCAGATATATAGGGCTTTGGTGCCAGCCTAAATTTTGGCTACCATGTATTTTTCATTTTAATGTTAATGCTACGTATAGCCTCTGTTTGCTTCTTTATGTCTTTCTCAGCTCTTACAAAGGCATCATGAGACACCAAGCAGAACAAAGCCGGGACACCAAATGGCTATTTCTGGTTAGACAGATGTCAGTGTTACAGTCCTAAGGTTTTGGCTAGAGATACACTGAGAAGACTGCAGTCAACATATCTGGTGTATCAGCTGCTGAAACCAGATTTTTAAGCAGTCTTAACTCTCTGACAGAAGACTTTGCCAGCATGGCAGCAGGTCAGCTCTTTCTTAGCTGATTTTGCCCTTGACTACCAAAATGCCTAAGAACTGTATATTAATAAAGGGGAAGATCTGATTTGGAAAGAGATACAAGGCCTAGACACAGTTTAGAAATTCCACATTCAGAAATGTGGACTTAATGTGAGGTTTTGAAGGGATATTAATCAACTTCGGCTTCACACACATATAGGTGATGAAAACACAGGCATCCACATGTAAGCCAGGTATTTAGGCTACCATCATATTCAGTGGAGCTTTTTGAGAGCTGTTCATCTTAGCCAAAACTTGACACTTGCACTTGGTCAACAGAGTAGGTCCCTGGACTCCACTGACTCTGTAGGCTAGATTTTCATTGAGTACAACAGCGGCTCAGGTGCTCAGCTCACATGCAGATATCTCCTTTTTATAAACCTAAATCTACATCTGAAACTGAAGATGAGCCCTGCTGTAAGAATGATGCTGGAAGTGAGGTTGGTGAAGTTCTGGAACAGATTACTATGTATGTTGTCTCACCCAGTAACAGCAGAGAGTGGTTTATACAGAGCTGATCTTTCCTTGGGGCAAAAGCAAAG
Source organism: Hemiprocne comata (assembly GCA_020745705.1). Classification (NCBI taxonomy): domain Eukaryota; kingdom Metazoa; phylum Chordata; class Aves; order Apodiformes; family Apodidae; genus Hemiprocne; species Hemiprocne comata. The sequence continues at coordinate 91,277,331 of CM036588.1, forward strand.
CTGTTCTGTAAAGCAGAATAGCCTGGCTCAGTAAAACTTGAAATTATAACTTCTGTAGTGGTGTTAAAAACTGCTTACAGCAAGCTCTGCTCACTGCTTCTTCTCTGGAGAGCCACACAGCATATGGAAGAAATCAGAATTTTCTTCCTGTGCATGTCCAAGCTGGCATAAATGCAGATGACACTATATCTCCAGTTTCTGAGACTGATTGTATTAACTGGGCAGCAACTCTCTCAGCAAATGAAAGAATTAGAGGAGGTTGCTTCCTACACTCATCTCTGAAGGACAGCAAAAACATCATGTGCGATTCTGTTTGAGTAAATCAGAAAACCCTTAAATTAACCTCTTGTAGATAGAAGTAGTAGAAAGACAAGGCTGTGGATCTTGGTAGGGTTTAGGCACATACATATTAACAAACTACTCCATAATGTTCAATTTATTCTTTAATTAATTCATCCACTGTAGTTACATTGTTCTGCAATTTTCATACACCTTCCTAGTATGAACTGTAGATTGTCCTTATGCAAACTGCTGTCTAAACTGTTTTCCACATCCACTTCCAAGTTCAAACAAAAACTATGTGAATATCGTTTTCATTTTGTTAAGTCTAAAATAATTTATATCAACTTAGAGGACCACAGTTCAGTGCCCAGAGAACAGTGAAATGGCAGACACCATCTTGAAACATGAATTTCACCTCATGTATCTTGAGGAAATTAGATTAAGAGATCTATTTGGTTTCACTAATCATCAGCCAAGAGAGCTAGGTCTCTTTGGCATCCATACTGAATGTCTAAGAACAGTCGGATGAATGTTACCAACAATGCTTCCCACAAGTGGAACAGAAGACTTCCTAAGTGTTGAGAGAGAATTTTTCACTGAGACTGCTCAAATTGATACCTCAAATGCACAATCACAAATTAAAAAATTACCAGTCATTTTAGTGAAAACATCCTGTTTGATGCACTCACTGTGGACTGCTACATAGAAGAGTTCACATCATTTTTCCCTTGATAGTGAATGTCAACCTGTGGTACGATGACTGACAACTGCAGATGGAATTCTAGACACACACATCAGTGTATTATTTTGTCTTCTTTGTGCTTGTGAGTTCCATATTTTCATATAATTATTGTATTATGGATTGCATGTGAAACTCAGTAGTTTAACTTTCGAGTATGAATAGATGTTGAGCCATATAATTGTCTTTACAAACACCGATATTAATACGGTCTTCTGTTCTGTAGGGATATACTATACCGGAAAATTTAAACAAAAATCAAAATTGTAAGTAATATTTCTGTGCTAACTTCCTTTCAACTGACTGAATGGGTTTTAATTAATCTTTCTAAAAATAATTTGGCTAAAGAAAATATCTTTTCCTTGGTTAACTTTCAAAATATACTATCAGTTACATATGGAAACACACACCAAAGCCTAGCTCATTATCTGATTTTGTGCAGAGTATCTGCAGTTCAGCAAAGTATATCCTATTGTTTTTACTTCTAAGCTGCTTTTTCAAAACCTGTAGATAAATGGCTTAAAATAACATCTTCAATTTGTAGTTAAGTTTCAAAAATAGTAATTTAAGCTGTCACCAAAGCACATTTTAAAAAAAATTAATTTAGAATTAAAAACTTTAGGATACATTTTGCTTATGTTCTCTTAATGTGAACAGTCAGAATACCTCTGTTAAAATTTTCCTTTCTTTTTTTTTTCTTTCTTTATCCTGAAAGTTAATAAATATAATGACTGAAGAAACAAAGCATACAGAAGCAGCTGAATTTTCATGACAAAATACTCTGTTAGTAAATACACTTACGCTGCTTGAAAATAATATTTTGATAGTATTACAGAAAACTGGGGTAAAATGCCCTTAAAAAAAAGAAAAGGAAAAAAAGGCTTCATCATGTAGTGTATAATTGTTGGTACAATGGGCTCTGAGTCACCAATTAGCCGTGTTCTTTTTTTTTTTTTTTTTTAATTATCCTAGGCTTTGTCTATCAGCTGGACAGTAAACAAGACTCTGCTATCTCTGTCTACTGTCGAAACTAGTTAAATCTTTTTCTAGGAAACAACCTGGCCTGAAGGTCAGGAAGGACATTCATTCCAAGACCCTAAGTGGGCTAACTGAACCTAACTCTGAAGAAGAAAGATTCTCTGTTAATTTGGTGTGTATGGGTGAGTGCACATCAATACCACAAAGGGCTCCATTATTGCCATATCAAAGTAAATGGTTGAAAAAAGTGAGTCAGGGAGATAAATGATGAGTTACGTGTTAAGCAGACACTGAATGGAAACAGTAAGCAGCACACAGTTGCTCTCAGAAGGAATGTGGCAACTGTTAACTCCTCAATTTCCTCTGTGTTAGACCTGTTTTTCTGCAGATCTTTTTTATCTTAAAGCTCTCTTATTACCCAGTTCAAGGAGATTTTGTGAAACCCTTTAAAGATTAACACAGTGGGGTCTGGAAAAAGCTCTCCTGCATTAAAATTAATCCTAAATAGCAAGTAATTTTACATTTGGGAAGTTATATTCATTGCCAGAAGACAAAGTTGCGTTGATCAAAACCTGTCTAGGTTCTGAATCCTGTTTACAGGAGAACATGGGGCTGATAAGAGTTGTGCCTCCAGGAGTGCTTGGGAAACTTCTGGGTCTTGGCAAAAAGAAATACCTCACAACTTCCACCTGCACCACCTTCTTGCCTACCAGCTTTAGGACTAGGAAAAATACAGAAGACAATACTTTCATCCAAAAAGTACAGGAAGTACAATTGTTCTGACGTTGCATTGCTTTTTTACTTTATTCCAATATGCTCAGCAATGAAGAGTCAAGAATAATCTAGCCCTTGTGACTTTTCTAGATCTGAGAATTAAGCTTATGAAAACTGAAACTAGTACTTGCTAACTCACATTTTCCAAGAGACTACTACAGCCAAGGTAAAACAGATGTTAATCTGGTCAATACAAAAAATAGAGTCCAGTCAAAAGTTTTACACGATGGTTGTGCAGTATTGCTGCACGTGCTCTAGTGCACTTATAACACTGTCTAGTTCAGTTACTAAAGCTAGATAGGCTATAATTCACACATGATGGTAATCAACACTAGCAATTCCAAAAAAACTGCCTTCCAAAAAAACCCAGCAAAATAATAACTTATCTTTAAGCAGGTGTATATCTTTATTTTATAATATAATTTATCTTTAAATGATAAAAAGGTAGATCTAACCTGTTTGGATTTTCAGAAACACATAACATGGGGCCTGAAAATAATTCGTTAAATGTAGAGAATGGAAACAATACCAACTGAGTGAAGAGAAGGATAAAGGGACTTCTGTGAAAGAGATGTAAAGTGAGTGAAAGGTAGGATACAGGGACACTGCTTATTAGAACTAAGATGGAACAAGTATCACTGAAAGTATTACAGAACTATTTTTAGGACTTAACATACTTAATTCTATCAGTATTTATCTTTGCAGAAAAAGGGAAATGTTCTTATGAAATACATTGATGACCTACAATGTAATTAGAGAATACAGTTAAGTATCATCCAGAGAGAAACCTGATGTTGAGAACTAATATAATAAAAATGTGAGAAACCTGCTGGTGTATGTCAGGGACTAGAGATAAAAATTCTGTGTTAAGTAGGGAATTCAGTCAGGTGCAAAGGCAGAAGGGAAAGCAGACCTGAGTGCATGAATTAATCACTGAAATTACCCGTGAAAAAAAGACAAGGTATTTCTAGTCATACCAAGAAAGTAATAGTGACATTTTACAAGAGGTGGATAAAAAATAATCTAGCAAGTGTTGTTTTACAAATAAAAGTGATTAAAAAAGAGCTACTGAGATAAAACACAGAATGGAATGCCTGTCATACAAGAAGGACTGAAAGAGCTTGACTTCTTGAGGTTAGACAGATAAAGGGACTGTGACTATCTTCTTCAAGCAGTCAGGATGAGTAATGCAGGTTAACGCAGGAAAAGGGTGGAAGAGAGTATTACACAAGACATTAAGTTTAAAGAAATAAGCAGTACAAACCTATACAAGCAACAACAACAAAAAATTATATACTTTAAAAGCTTTAACTTACATATTAATTATTAAGTATTTGGAAATATTTATCAGAAAACACACACACACACACAAAAAAAACAGCCCCAAAACCCTCCAAACTGATCCTTTTCTAATAATTAAAAACTGTACTATATGGATCTCCTATTGCTGTCTTTAAATCTTTCACTTCAGATAAAGTAAAGGGTTATCAAAAGTGTCTGTTAATAGAAAAAGTGGTCTCAAAGGTACAGTATCTCCTAGGGGACAGATGCCAAAAGTGAAGAGAGACAGATAGCGAAGAGCAATTCCTTACATACCTTCAGCAGAGATCTACAAATTACAGCTGAATGCACTGACACAGTGTTGCCATTTCCAGGCAGCTTACCCGCACATCAGAGCTCTGTTCACAAATTTTTTTAGTAAGTCTTTTCAATTGGTTGTTTTCAGTACTCTGCTTCAATATCACAAAATGAATCTATGACAGTTGCTTCATATTAGACAAATCACTGAATCACAGAAAGGACCTAAGAAGGTCTCTAGTCCAGCCTCATGATCAAAGCAAAATTAGCTCTGCAATCAGACTTGGTTGCTCAGTACTTTATCCAAGCTCATCTTGGAAAATTTCCAAGGATGGAAACTGCACAACCTCTTTAGGCAACCTGCCCACTCATGGCTCTTCTTATGGTGAAAAAGTTTCTCCTTCTCTCCAGTCAGAACCTCTCTTGTTTCAACTTAAGCCTGATGCCTCTTGTCTCCTGCCATGTACTGCTGTGTGAAAAGCCTGCCTCCGTCTGCTCAGTCACCTCCCCACAGACACTGAGGCTGCTGCTAGGCTCCTCCAAAAGCACCTCTGCTCCAGGCTCCATAAGACAGCTCCCTCAGTCTCTTCTCACAGGGCAAGTGCTATAGCCCTCCTGACCATCTTGGTGACCCTTCGCTGAACTCACTGCAGTTATCAAAGACTTTCTTGAATTGGGAGCCCAAAATTTGATGTAGTTTTCTAGGTACAGTTCAACAAGTGCTGAGAAGAGTGTGATAACCACTTACGCCTGATCTCAGGATACTTTTGGTTTCTCTGCTGCCAGGCCTCACTGCTGGCTCAGGCTCAGTTCACTGCCAACCAGTACCCCCAGGACCTCTTCAGCAGAGCTGCCCAGTCAGCAGGCAGGCTCTCACACATATAATTTCCAGGGACTCTTCCCTTATGCATAACTTTGCTTTTGTCCTTATTGAATTGTCCTCTGAATGGCAGCTTTGACCTTCAGTGCATCATCAGTCCACCTGCTATTTGATATCATCTCCAAACCTGAGGAACAAGCACTCCATCGGCTACTCCAAGTCATGGAAAAAGATATTTAATATGACATATCCCAGCACACACTACTGTGGTCTCCACTTTTTTACCAGTCTCCTGACTGAGTACAATCCATTAAGCAATAAAATGTGCTGAATTATTTTTTTTTTAAGTTATTTAATTTAATTTTCTGGAAACAAAATCTGTTTCTGAAAGCAAATATAAGTAATTTACTAAAAAATTTGAAAACTTCCGTATGAGGAATATTGCATCATGGGTCTAATTTTTTTATCTGCCAATAAACTAGAGACTTCAGAAGTATATTTACTCCTGAAAAAAATCTGGAAATAAAGAGTTTTAAATCTTGGTCCAAAATTTTACTTTATTTCAAATTCAAGTTGAATTTTTAAGTTGAAGTAAGCTGCTTTAAAAATGTGGGTCTGACTCTTTCACTGAAGCACAAACATAGCAATAAAGGATAAAAAGGAAGATATTGGAAAATAATTTTATTTAGATTAAAAAGAAACATGAGATAAAGGGGAAAATACAGGAGCTACCTAGTCTTATGTATAAAGATTGCAACATCTGAACAAGGTGACATGTGGATAAGGTTGACTGTGCCATATTCAGCAGATGTTAAATTAAAAAGTATTCTGAGAGAAAAGGGCAGGTTGGAGACCTGCTCATAAAGGTCAAGCTGGTGTAATCACTGACACTTTGATCTATTGCTAGGTATAATTATGAAAGCTGGATCCTGAAAGCAGCAAATATGAAGTCATCAGAGTCCTTTGAGATTCTGTGTGGCTGATATACATTGAAGACCTCAGAGCAGGAAAAAAGACAAATGAGCATATATTGCAGCAGTGCAGAAAGAACCATTTATTGCTCCCAGAACATAAAGGAGAGCAAGCTGAAATATTTCAGGGACATACCAAGGAGAGATGGAGATCGATCAGCAAAAAACAGTAGTGCAAGACAGAACTGCAAGCAAAAATGGAAGCGTGGATTGGGTCAGCAACATAACAAAAGGGAAATTTCCGCAAGCAATGAGGGGATGTCAGGTCTTGTGAATCATGATGCAAAGGGCCACTGACCCCCAAATTTAAGGTAGACCTTGATAATGATGGATATAGGTAATTTATCAAACAATAATGTCATCTGGTAAGCAGCCTAGTTAAAAGACACATGAAATGTAGCTTCACGTTTCTGACCCCTCAAGCACCATACAAATAAGATTATGCTTTTTTCTAACAGAAGCTGTAGATTTCATAGATCAAAATTCTACTTCGTGTTAATTCATAAAATATATCTAGGCACTCCTTATATATAAACAGATATCATAGCCATTGTTCTACTATGAAAATATAAAACCACATAAATTGGCTAGAATTTTTATTTTTTTTAATTCAGCTTAAATATTCTTATAATAAATAATTCTTTGGGAATTTAATTTTTTATATGAAGAAAAGTATGGACCAAAAAGAGGAAGAAAAGGAGAAAATCTTACACATTTGTAGACATGGATTTTGCTACATATCTACGTGTTCCTTTATGAGGAGGAATAATATAAAATAATATTGTATCTCTGGAACCAAATCCCTGTATTGTTGACACTTTACAAATCACAGCTACCCTCAACATAAAGAAGACTGTGAGAAGTACTTGATGAAACGTTTTCCAATGAAAAAGAGCAATACTAGAACACAAGTTGGTTTAACTGAAATGACTACCTTCTGAATGAGAACCAACACACCAAGCTGGGCACTTATACTAGAACAGCCTCATTGAGCACCCAAAATATAAATGCAGGCACTTGAATGAATATCACAGGCTGCTATTACAAATCCAAAAAAAAAAAAAAAAAGTCTTTTTGTGTATATTGTAGCTTCTAGTAGTCTCGACCGCTTTGAGGTTTCTGTACAGACATTTTTACTTCACTCTTCCTAGTACTACATTTAACAGTATCTGCTATTTTGCCCTAAGTTAGTCTTTTCAGTGTCTATCTGGACAATGTTCATTCCCTTCGCACTGTTCCAGTACCTCTGAACTCAGTTTCCCTGCATAACCAAAAATGGGTTTCTTCACACTGTTACAAGTAGCTTAATAGCTTTAAATAGTTTAATCCACTGAAAATCTTCTTTATCTAAACCTCACCTAACACCAAACTTCTTTCCACACCTTGATGTATTACTTCTTTCTGCACCACAGAAATCCAACAAGGCATATTCTTGTGTTGTATCTCTGGAACATCTCTTTTTTTGCCTAGAATAATCATTGTTCTATCAAATTTATGCTTACTCTCCTCTGCAGTCTTCTGAATCATTATCACACCCAGCATGAAAGAAGATCTAAAAAATAAATTGGCTTATATATGCATGATTTCCATACTGAAATAATCTTCTCCTATGATCAGATTTGTTACAGAAAGGTTACACAGAACAAAACATAACGAACTGCATTAGGAAAATAATGCAATTGATTACTTTAAAAAACCTGAAAATAACACTTTATTATCAGGCTTAATAAACTGTGAAAAAGGGTTTTATAGGTGGCTAGTATTTCTTCACCCACAACCTGGCATTACAGCTCCGTAAAGTGGGATCACATTTATGAAGAAAATGAACTTTTTCTATCTGATGTGCCTACTGCAGTGTCTTAGATCAAAAAATCCTCTGGGGATGTGCTGGTTCCTCTTTTCACCTAAAAGTGACAAATTACAGATGCAAAAATTGCTGATGCTTCCAAATATTGTAAATCTGTAGCTATGAGTTACTGCTGTATATGCCCTTAGTTAAAAGCAGACTGAATAGGAGAGGCTAACATTCCATTCGGTGCATTAGCTGTATCAAGCTAATTTCTCTATGTACATTGCACTTGATAAATTACAGCTTCTAAATCTGAATGAACCGCTTAAGCTACCGCTGTCTACATGTCATGACTCCTTGAAAAACAAGATATATGCCTTCAAAGATTTCTGTGTGGTTATAGATCAAAAATAAATAACACTATCTCATTTAGTTAAATAAAGTGAGTATCTATATAAATCAAGAGTCCTCTCATGCTTTCAGGAGACAAGCTGGCAAAGCATATATAGTCCTTCAAGATCGGAGTTCGTAAGTTCATGCACTTTAAACAGGCGTATCTTGGGAAACAGATAAAAGTCACACTCATGTATTCTGCTTGGAAAATATTTGATATCACAGAAATTTGTCAATAAGCAACAAATCAAGTTTGTGAATAGGTGAAACAATATGTTTAAGGCATGTGCAATGTTGATTGCAACAAGACAATCACTGAAATTTTCTATGCTCAGTGCTAGCCAGCAGGATCTAACTCTTGCAACTCTCAGTACATAGAGAGCTTTAGCCTTGAGACCATTTCTACTCTGCTGATTTTCAACAGCATATTTTCAAATCACATTGCAAAACAAACCTTCAGGGGTTTTGGCTTTTTTAAGGAGGAATTTGTAACTAAAAGAATTATTGGGAGACACACAGCTATATTGTTTTCACCATGCATCACTTCACTGTCAACATTTTTGAACAGGTAAAAGAAGTGTACAACAGAAGTAGTCTTAGAGGTACTGTGACAACTGAGAAAAAGAACTAAGACATGGTGGAGCAATGTTAGTTTACATGAATGAATGGCTTGCAATAACCTTTGACATGAATTTCCATATTTTTCATTTCCACATCTCTAATTTTTAATGTAATTTTAAGTCATAACTGCCTATGCAGATACATAATTACTGTTGGCCTAATCCCATAATTAGAACACATATATTTACATAACTGCAATACTTTCTTGGAAAGTGTAGTTATGGTGTTAATGGAATTATGCTTCATGTCAACCTAAAAGTCCCCATAGAAATCAATGGGAAAAAGACCTATAAAAAACCACTATAAACAGAGTTCAAAATTTTCTCCTTTAGCCCCCTTTCTCAGTGTTATATAACCAAATATTCATTAATTTTGATATTATAAATAGAGATTGGCCAACACATATCTAGTTTAGAAGTTCAGGTCTGAACTGTGGAAATTTGAGATAAAAATAACCTAAGACCATCTATTTATTTTACTAGGGTTTACTCTTTTGAGGTGGAAGAAGAACAGTAATCACTGTAGAAGATTCTGGCCATAGTACCTCAACACAAACCAATAAGATAAATCGAACTCTGCAAAGATCTCCTAAATTGAAGAATCTAATAAACTGAGGACTGCTCTGATGGATTATATTGATTGCATTTTATTTTAAAGAGTAACCTTAAATCCTATTGGAATCCGTATAATCAGCTCAGCCTTTCCTTCAGTGTTAATAAATATTTGACTTCTCAAGTCTGGATACCTTTACTGTAGTTTCATTCCTCCATTGACTTTAAAGGCAAATAAGCAACCTTTGACTTTTGCCATTGATTGCTCAAGCAGTTACTGGATGGAGCCACACTACAGCTTTCTACCTCCTCCCTCTATATTTTTCCTGAAATCACAGTTGCATGAAAAGTTCCTTATTTTGGAAGAATACACAGGGAAGGAATATGTCCTAAGTTTAAACGGATTGCATCCTTTCCCATGGCAGGGGAGTAGGAACTAAATGACCTTTAAAGCCCCTTCCAACCCAAACCATTTTATGAGTCTATAAAAATAATCTATGTCTGGGTGCATTGTTTTTTTAATGGAAAATTGGTGTTACTGAATTAAACTTAAGCATAGAAAGACATATAAAAAATATATTTTTTTTTCCCATTCAAGTATATGTGTACAAATATTAATTATATTCAAGTTGTGGTTTATCCCTAAATTTAAAACATTAGTTTAAAAGCAGTATTATTGTACTAAGTATTTAGATGTAGTCAAAGCACCCTTAGAAGAGCAGGTTCAGCTGAATGCACATAAAATATTGTCCCATACGATGTTACTTTCTGTGTTTACGTACCTGTTATAAATATATGAAAAATTAAAACATTGCAGGGTGACTCCTGTGACCTGTTCACTGAAGTGACTACCTATGCATATCCAAGAATAGTTTATAATGATGGGCTTTGTCTTCAAGGAACCTTATAATTTGGCCACTCCTTAACGGAAGAATTCTCACCTTGCTCAGTAATAAGAAAGATGATCCATCACAGCCATTGGTACTTTCTTACACAACTGAAGCAAGTGCTTGCACCATGTTTCAGAGCTGGAGCAGATAAAAAGGCATTTCCTGAGAATACAATCTCGACAGAAGAATGTGCTTTCCTCTCCTTCATGAGGAGCAAGAAATGATTTTTTTAGTTTGTAGAGATTAATATCTACAGTCTTATATTCGCTGAGGGACATAAAAAGGGGACAGAGTAAAAGTTGGAGGAGGTTATACTGCAGTACATATAAGTACAGCTATAAATGGATGCTGAAATTGCAGGTGTATAAGCAGTGGGAAGCTGGCAAATATGCATATATCAGAGCAGTGTTCAAATTAAATTTTTTAGGTCAGGTAGGACATGGGACAGGACACTTACCGATGCAAATATTTATTTAGCAGATGAAACGAAAAGATTCAGGCTTTGGTCAAATTACTTTTTTTCACTGTTTATGCAAATGTGAACACAAGTCACCCAATCCGTGATTTGAAAAGTGCCTCTTCCTGGGTGCAATACTATATTTGCAGCACAAAAACTGGGATGGCCTGAAATGTGCCAATAACTCCAGTGACTTCTTTTAGAGTGGTGACACCAGTGAGAATATGGCTGTAGTTTCCTTATTCAGATTTGGTATACAACACTTTAAAGCCTCCAATGTTAATCAGAAAACCAGACAGGGCCTATCCGATAGTTACAGCAGACTAAGTATCTTCTGACAATTTCAGCATGTAAAAATAGATTAGCTTTGAAGTAAAAAGATATCCTAGATATTTAACTCTCAAGTCAGGGGCAGCTCCAGAGGATAAAAGAAGCAGGAACAGAGGGTGACCAAGGAACAGATCACACTGTGCCTGCCTTGAGCAGGACCAGAGCAGGGCCAGGCTGGGGACGGAGCTGGGCACAGATCTGCCCAGAGCTGGGCTCAGTCTTGGGCTGAACTGGGGGTATTAGGCTCGTGGGGAGAGGATTTATGGGAGCATCCCAGATGTGGCTTCTCAGGGAAATTAAAACTTTTGATGCACTCTGGAGCTGAGTATCTTTTTTTTTTTTTCCAAAAATCAATGGCATTAATTAAGCTTAAAGATGTTTATACCATAGTTTTTACATTACAATTACTCCCCTTTTTTAAAAGTAGTCTACTTATGGCATTGTACAATCCATGACTTAAATTAAGAACTACATTTACTGCAATGAAGTAACATCATTTATATTAAGTAAGCCTACTATTCAAGGAACATTTTTTTTTAATTAAATTACTGCATTTGAAGCAGTTACTGGTGTCCTGGTTTGAGCGAGGATGAAGCTAATTTTCGTTTTACTTATTTTTTTCCTTCAGTAAGCTTTCTTTTAACTAGCAACAAGTGTTCCAGCTAGTGGACTGATAACACTGGAATGTTTATGTTTCTGCCGAGACTCCCAGGTTGCTTCTTAGCTCTGCCACTACAGAGGCTACTGGGGCAGGAGAATTGTATCTGTGACTACCCCATAGGGGAGCTGGACTAGACAGACAGCAGAACTGACCAAAGGGATTCCATTCCATATATCTATGTAAGATGCAAGGAAGGTCAGAGATCACAGAAGACAACTTCCTTCCTGCTTCTTCTTCCCTTCTCTTCCATCCATGGCTGACATCTGGAGAGGACTCCATCCACCCATCACCGTCGACCCCAGGCTCAGGCACCTCATAACTCTGCCCTTAGCCCCTGTCTGCTCTGCCTTATCTCCTGCCTGCGGGCTGAGAGTTTTCAGGACTGCTCACAGCTAAGGAGAGTGCCGGGGGAGTTGCTGGGGGTGGGGGGAGGCAAGAGGCTTTTGCACATTCCTGAACATACTTGTATATAATTGTACATATAATTAAAGCTGCCTAATTTAGTTTTCAATCCAGCTAAGTCTCTCTCCTAATTCTCTCTCTCCTTCTCCACCTAGGTGGGAGGGGGAGGGGATCGAGAGCATTGTTTGTCTCTGGTTTATTTGCTGATCCTAAGTCAAACTGTGACAACTGGTTAAGTACTTGAAGCGCAAGTGTGCTGAGATGATAATTCAGCTAAAAGCAGCCAGGCAGAGGTAACACCTTTTCCATACACCCTCCAGCTAATCCCACAGCATTCCTGGGCTACTTCCATGAGATTCCACCATCTCGCAGAAGAATATTGGCCAAAAAATTCTTTAATTTGGCCTCAAAAGGCAGTCACATGCAAGCTACTGTGCCTCTGGTACCCTGAGAGCTCCTCAAACAAATGCTCTGTGTCTTGGCATATAATTGGGACTCTGGGGAAGTGTTTCTTACACCATGCCTGACAGCATTTTGTGGCTCATTCAGAAGAAGCCCAGTGCCTGCTGTTACTAGATGATAAACCAGGAAAGACTAGAAAAGTGGAGGATATTCATATATCCCAGTGGTTACTGCTACAGCTATCTGTGATCCTAATTTCCTGGTATAGTCCAATTTATGAAGTTAAATTCAGGCAACTTTGGACCCCATTTCTTTGATCAAATGCAACATAGCATGAAGAGCCAGGTAAGTGCTGCATCAAAAGTAGATCTGGACGCTAAGGTCTATTGAGATCTAGGATATACATCTGCAAATCCACAGCAGCTATAGCATTATCATTATGCAGACTGCCAGAAAAAATACAAATATCTCACTCAACCAGAATCATGTAAGAAGTAAATATACCTCTTTGATTATTTTTTTTATTTCCAATACCTCCACTGGTTTAATTGCTTAAGTCTATGTAAAGAATAAACTTTTATATCAAAAGTGTCAGTATTTCAATTTTTTATCCATATACTAAAAATGACTCACCATTGTTTTCTTCATAGATCTGAGACATATCAAAGAGATCTTGACTAATTTTGAAAAGATTTTTCTTCAGTGTGGTTTCAAAAGTAGAGTTAGAAAAACATCTAAATATTGCCAGATAGAGAAGTTTTTCACTGACATGTAAAAGTCAAAATTGGGCAGTTTGGATGACCTGAGGCAAATGAAAGTAAAACAAAAATGTAATAAGTACTGAAAGAGAATAAGACTGTCAGCTTACCAACACCGTAACCATGAGACTATCAGCATGCTCTTCACATTATGCCAGCTCAAGCATGTGATTTACTCAAGTATTTGATTTGTCACAATTCTCTTTTGGCCAAAGAATAAAGTTATTTCAATGTAGTACAAGTTAGGCATGTCTGATGTTTTGAGCAGCCAGAGTTTGAAGTGTTGGATGTCAATCAGCTGCATATTCAGTAAGGATTTGTAAACAGGTTCTAAATCTGCACATTTTGCATCTAGCCATATACAGGAAAAAGAACGAGAGCATATGTTTTCATTTCACAGTGCTCCAGGTTAGGATTTGTAGCAGCATTATTCCATCAGAAAGAATTGCACCCCTGGAGCCCACGGGCACAGATTTAAATATTTCAGAAAGTCTTATGCTAAGACATGCTGCCACCAATATAATATAACCTGAAAGAAGAACTGCCTCCACTGCTTCTCAAATCTCTTCTCCAAGGGATGCTAGAAAACTGTTAACATGGTTAAAAGAGTCAAGTAACTATTTTTATTCTAATAGAAGATTTCTGCAGATAGCCTACACAGCCTATTGGCTATCAATTATTGATGTGGCTTTGTTGTTTCCATGCACAAAATATTACATAGAGGATACATTAAAGTTTCAGTTGAAAAGAAGAGCAGGGAAAAAGATGAAATTAATTGTGACTGGCTCCAGATGTAAGAACTCTTTAAAGAAATACTTAAACAATAATAAGAAATACTTAAACAATAATGTGCAACCTCTCCTCTAGAACTTCCTTGGTATCAGGCCTCTGGACAACAACTATTCAATCTTTAAAAACAGTTTCGCAGTAATCTGTAGCTGATAAGCTGATTTCATCCCTGTCCACACAAGGGAAAACTAGAATAAAGAATAAAATTAGTAGGATTATGGATGATATGACAAAAGGAGTAAAAAGCTAGAACATCTTTTCTATATGAAAGTTACACCTCAGTGACCTACGTAAGTTCCTTGAAAGAGTCAACAGCACATACAGTAGGTGTCTGGATTGTGAGTGTTCCAAGAGTCCTCAACCCTTTACAGCCTTGTGAAGAAAGTAAGTTGCTATACAATAGCAAAGAAAGTCCACACATCACTAAATACTTAGTTAAAAGAGAGGAAGCAAAGAACAGTAGTAAATTATCAGTTTTCACAGTAGAATGGCATTCCCAAGGATGTGTGATAATATGAATCAGTATCTTATTGAATCCATGAATTGTCAAAAAAAAGTATAAACAGTGGCAACATTTTCCAATGAAACCAAGTTATTGAAGACAAAAAAGGTAAGGTCCAATAGTGAAAAAATATAGAAGGACCTAATATGAGTGACTGGATGACAAAAAATAATTAAAAGTACCTTAATATAAAGTGGAATACATAAAAGAATAGATCCTAACTTTGCATACAAAAGGACCTGACTATTGCCAGTTAAGAATGGTATCTTGAAAATGCCAACTAAACACCTGTCAAGCAAGCAGGTCAATTGCTGGACATTTTCAGGAAAGAGAGAGAGAACCAGAGATCATTATTATGCCAATATTTGAAAACAGAGTGTATCTATACCTTGACTACAGATAGTTCTAGTTCTTCCCACAAAAAAGGGTGCAGGGATGATCAAAGACATGGAACAGCCTCCATATGAGGAATAGATAGGTTTCTTCAGTCTGAGAGAAACTGTGATAGAGGTCCATAAAACACTAATTGACATATGAAAAGAGAACAAGAAGCAATTGTTTCCTGTCTCCTCCAATAAACTACTAGGAAACATCAAATTAAACTAACAGGACACAATCCCAAAAAACAGAGAGAGAGCACTTTACACAATGCTGAATTAACCTGTGGCACCCTAATGCATATTTTTGTAGGTATAAATATTTTTGCCAAGGAAGAAAAATTTACTGAGGGCTTTTAAAGAACCATCACATTAGACACTTGAAGTGTCATTGCCATAAACTGAAAGATCAAATTGGTTAAGGGCTACAATACACATGGTATGCTTCCTCTGTTTTTATCATCTTCCTAGAGCAGGGGCATAAAACTATGGGAACCACAACAATGCATAGAAGGACACTGATTCTTGTGTTATAAGAACATCCTCTTTCAGCATATCTAAATCTAGATTTCTCATAGCACTAAATTTGAAAATGGCCTGAGAATTCTTTAATCATGTTATCATCAGCCAGACTTGGGGATTTGGAAGCTACCTATGCTTATGTACCAGCTAAGTGCTATTCCAATAATAGACAGTGCCACACATGTATACAGATGAAATGTAAAGGACAAAATCCACCAGACTGCACCATGCTAATTTTAAGCAGGGATCATCCTGGTCCTGCAAAGAAAGCAAATTCTTTATTGAATTCTAAGATTGTCAGCAGTACTGTAAACTAGAATAAAACTGAGGTTTGGTTTTTCTTTATAAGCTATGTCATATAGAACTAATTCACCACAAACTTATTTCACCTTGACTACAAGACATGAATTCAATAATTTTCAGACTTTCTGCTGTTTGGAGTAAATCAAAGAGAAAAGGTTGCAAGCATTGAGTATTTAAGCCATGTAATTCTTCCAGTTATGAGGATCTTATCTTGCCATAATAAAAATCCTTTTACCTGTCACTAGCATCTAACAATTGCATTGATCATCCTGCTTTCCTTGCTTACCATAACTGATTTCAATGAGATATGACACACAGAATATTTCTGTACAATTTCCATGCCAAGGCATGGTTTGAGTTTCAGGCATGAACTACGTGGCTCCTTTTATAATTTTGTTTAATTTTATCCTCTGAGGGTGCCGCATGAGTTTTTATTTTTATTATCATAAGGAAGCAAGTAGATATAAGCACTAAAATATTTTCTTCATTTTTCTGCTCACACCTTTTTTCTTGAGCATGAAAACTGACTTTGAAATCTGCTTAGATTTTTAAAATTAGTAGAACTGGAACCATAAAGCTGAGGTTTTCCCAGTTCTCAAAATGCGGTGATGACACCACTTTTTTTTTGCAATACCTTGAAACTGCAAGTGACAGCTCTGCAGTTCAAGTATCTTGACCAATAAACTTCATAAATGAATACAGACTTCATATCTCCTGGCTGTAGCTCCAATACTACAGCGGCTTTAGAATGAACTGTAAAATGCAATTACTTTGTGATCTGAATATAAAAATATCCAAGGTGATTTACTTTTCCCATACAACTATGAAAAAGACAAACACAATATTAGGAGATCTATCTCCTGCAGCTGTTAATGCCAGGCTTCTTGATATTGTAGGCAAAATCAACCTTTGCTCTCAAAAAGATGAGGAGCTGGCAACATGCCCTTCTGCCACAGGCAGAAGAGAAGGAGAGCAAAGACATATAACTACTATACTGTGGATTTTGTTACATAGCAACAGCAGAGAAAAATCAGACCCTCTTGGTCTTCCACTTAGATTATCGCCAGAAAAGAAGTTGTATAAATTAAGACTCCAATGTAATTGCAAAAATGAAAGGATAGTTGTATGATTAAGACATGTATCTAGGACTTTGAAAGTTTACATTTAAAACCTAGCTCCACAGCATGCCTCTCATATTCAGCTTGAACATTAATACTGAGCCTAATTCTATGTAGTACACTGGAGTCATTATCAGAGCCACAACACTTCCTGAGAAAATAGACTCAAAGTGTGTCAGATGTGCTCTTCTGAAATTGAGGGCAATAAGCACCAAAATGGAAGGTGGTGAACAATACACCATGCTCAAGGTGCCTCCTGGGTCATCAACTCTAGTCATTTGCTAATGAAGACAGCCTACAACACCATTTTTTTTATAAACTGCTGCAGTTCCACTGAATGAATTAAGATTTTGACTTCTTTCTTCTAGAAGGCTGCTCCAAATTTTCACAGCATTCACGGTTCATCAAAACACTAAATTTCTTCTAATTTCCCATTTAAAATAATTTATGTCCTTGTGCCAACACTAATTTAACTCAAATACATCTTCTCCCTTCCCCCAGTGGTGATTAATCATACCTTTTTCAATCTCCACTTTGGAAAACTAAGCAAGTGAGCCTCCTTTTCCAGCCTCTCTTTAAAATAATAGTTTCCAGACTTTTCCAGACAATCTTTTTTTCCACCTGTTCCAATTTTATAAATGTCTCTTTCTCAGCCCTGAGCACCAAGGCTTGGAGGCCTTATGAGACAAGTACTTCTCTATCTCCACTAGAAATACTTTGTTCAAGTAGCATTTTCTCTTTTCATGACCACATATGTGGACATGTTTTATTCTCTGTCTTGTACAGATAAAGAGCCATTACCTTACCAAATTTCAGTTCTTAGTTCATGACCACATTCCCCATGCTATTAATACTCTTCCCTAATAATACTATTACTCTCAGTTCTCATGGTGGTTCAGTTTTCCTGCCAAATGATATTCGTATCATCCTTTCTGTTAAGGTTATTTTGTGACCTTAGTAATTTTTACTAGCATGTGTCTACTTGTGCAAATTTTATTTATGGCAATATTAAACGAAATGGTCTGAAGATGGATCTTTGAGAAATTTCTGTGTAATGACTTCCTTCCAACCCAACAGTTACCCTTTCAGCTTCACCCAACAAAGCCTTTTTTTATCCAGATCTTTACACACATAATAGAACATGCATTAATCCTCAGCTTCTGCTGTTGAAATAATAACCTCTCAGGAGGCACTATAATCAAAGACTGCATTGTATTCTAGATAAATGAGACCTGCTACAGTTCACTTGTCTGGAAAATCAGTTATCTTCTCTTAGGAAAGTATCACATTAGCCTCACACATTCTGTATTTGGTAAAACCATGTTGTATCTTACCTCATTTTTATGTACCTGCACATCTCAAAATCTTCTTCACTTCTATAACTGTTCCATTATGTTGTGTATTATTAAGGTTATATTAACAAGTCTGTAGCTGGTAAATCAGGGTGGGTTTTTTTTGTTTTATTAAATATACACACATATATGTGCTACACGTCTTACCTTTCAGTCGTATTCGGTAGATAATACAATAGATATTCTTGACAGCAAATGTGCAATTTTACATGCAAACTTGTTCAATGCTCCAGTCTAGAGACCACCCAGTCCTAGACACAGAAGTATGACTGCAAATCAGTTATGTAAAACAGGAGAGATCTTCTGAAAATCTGACCATGACTACCAATGGTGAGTACAGTACTCCAAAATGGACATACTTCCTCTGCAATAGATTTCATCTACCAATAAACAACGAAATAGATAATAAAATAAGGTGGTTTATGACTGAATAAGTCTCTAAACTTTCCAAATCCCCATATATAAAGAATGTTAGAAGTGTTTCTCAAATGGATTAAAAAATTATCTGAGGTTAGAAGAAAATACCTTACAAAAACTGAATGAGCTCAGTCTATGCATTATTTAAAAATCAAACAAACAAAAACAACCACAAACAAACAAAAAACCACACAAAAAACCCAAACAACCAAACAAAAACAAAACCCAAAACAAAAACACTGAGAGGAGGCCTAATTACAGCATTGAAGTACAGGAGGTTTTCAGACACTGAAATGCTTAAGCAAAGTAAAAAATGGCAGTGAATACAAGTCAAAGCAGATTAATTTAAATTAGAAACAAGATGCATATCTTTAATAAAGGAGATAGTTAAGGAATGGAACAAAGTGTCAAGAGAGGCAATGAATGTTCTGTCTCTTGACCAGAAGCTTCTTGGTATGTCAGAGCACAGGAGCCATGGCTCTAGCAGCATGCTAATATGATTATACAGCTTTGGAGTCTCTAATAATGTTAACATATTGCTAGTGTCAGGGCTGTGATTTCTGTCACACATTTGGAGAGCCAGCAAGGAGAGGCATAGTGATCAGCACTCTCCAAGAGATGTACCTACCTAAAAATGCTGCAGATCATACTAAAGAAGATTGTTCAAGAAAATCAAGGTAGAAGGAATTTTGATCCAGGTAGCGTTCGGAACATTCCTCTCTAAACTCTTCTAGATAAACTTCTGAAAACCCATGGCAAAACAGCACTTGTCTTCAATTAAATATACAATAATACATTTATTAAATATACAAAAAGCTGAAAGATCAGACTGCAAATGCAATCTCAGCTGAATGTTTCAGAAACAAAAGAATCCAGTAAAGTACAGGTCTTTCATAACAGCACTATAAAAAATTAAATGTTCTTGAAATAAAGCAGCAGAGAGCATGAAGGAAATAAAAACTCAGATCTTTATAACATACTGGTCCTTTGTGTATCAGAAAGTATAGTTTTTTAAAAAAGCTTTAAAAAACACAGTGTTTACTGGCAATGTCTATCAAGAAGAGTGACATTGTAAAGCATCGTGTTGTCAACCTGAAAAAGTTACTCCACAGCACATAGATGTGATGGAAAAAGAACCCCATCTACAGATGTTTTTCAGCTCATAGGACTACCTGTGCACACTTAAGATGCTACACCTTTTCTGTTGCATAAGGAAATAAAGGATAGTGTCATAACTTTAACCACTTTTCAGAATGATAAAACTATTCTCACCCTATTTATTGTGGTTGCATACTCATGTGGAAAGGAATAGTAACTTCAGGTTACATCCATACCGAGAAAATAAACAGTGCTGCAGAATCATCCCAATCACTGTAATTTGATTTTCTTTGCTGTTAAACTGCTGCTTCCATGCTTTTCACCCATGTGCTCACCCAAACAATTATTGGACAGAATTTGGTAGTGGGGGCCAGGGACTATTCCCAGCCAGAGACTATTCTCAAAAGTTAGTCTGGAGGCAGGCAACCTACTTTCATTCAACAGAGATGCAATGTGGACAGACTTTTTCATGTCAGTTTGTCTCAGGCTCTTTTCCTTAGCTGCAAAGGGACACCTTCGGTTCACTGCAGACAACCAAAGACTTTGCTTAATTGCTTCTAATGAATTTTCTGTTAAAAAATAATAAATAGGAGCCGTCCTCAGATGGAGGCCGCATCTGGAGTATTGTGTCCAGTTCTGGGCCCCTCAGTTCAAGAAGGACAGGGAACTGCTTGAAAGAGTCCAGCGCAGAGCCACAAAGATGATTAAGGGAGTGGAACATCTCCCTTATGAGGAAAGGCTGAGGGAGCTGGGTCTCTTTAGCTTGGAAAAAAGGAGGCTGAGGGGTGACCTCATCAATGTTTACAAATATGTAAGGGGTGAGTGTCAGGGAGATGGAGTTAGGCTCTTCTCAGTGATGACCAGTGATAGGACAAGGAGTAATGGGTGTAAATTGGAGCATAGGAGGTTCAAGGTGAATATCTGAAAAAAATTTTTTACTGTAAGAGTGACAGAGCACTGGAACAGGCTGCCCAGGGAGGTTGTGGAGTCTCCTTCACTGGAGGCATTCAAAACCCACCTGGATGCGTTCCTATGTGATGTGCTCTAGGTGACCCTGCTCTGGCAGGGGGGGTTGGACTAGATGATCTTTCGAGGTCCCTTCCAACCCCTAGGATTCTATGATTCTATGATTCTATGATTTCACTAGACATCATACTTAAAACTAAATACATAGCAGCAGAGAGAGGAAAAATTAGCAATCTATAGAGCTGTGAAGTGGTAATAAAAAGAATACAGCTGGTTCCTGACATGATTGTGTCTCTTCAGTGTCACAGTTGATCGGAAGTTCACCAGACCTCTGCTTCGAGTTTGGTAGCTGCTGCAGGAACTTCCAGGAATCAGAAGATTGGCAAAATATTGCATCAGCTCCCACTCATGTCTTCATACCATCTAAGGTTGGGATTCGATCCACTATCACTGTACGTTTCATACATTTGAAATAAATAACTAAATAAAGAATTAAATACAAAAAGAAAAGGAATAGTAAAACTAGAAAGAGTACGTGAATAATTTGAATAATTGTAGTTGCTTCCATGTCTTAGTCATTTCTTGCTATTCTTATATAACTTGAAAGTTAAACTCCTTTTTCAGCTTCAAAACTCCTTATTTCAGCTAGAACCCAGACATGGTAACCTGGCACTAATTGCTACCCATGGGGCCATCAGTCATGTTAGTTCACATGAAAAGGCAAACAGCATGGGGCCAAATTTAGTGTAGAGCTTCATGCACTGACTGCACATGTCTAATGTCACCACTGATTTACTTGTATGTATTGTCAATCTATACTGGCAATATATGAGAGGTAGGAAAACTTTTGGAGGCAACTTAATTTGCAGGTTTGGTGGTACTCGTTTTACTTAGATACAAATAAACAGTACTAGGATAAGCATGTGAATATTCCCTGTGCTGATTAACTTCCCATGGGTTCGATCCAATTTCAACTCAAGTCGGTGGGAATCTTTCAACTTTCTTCAATGGCAGTTGGCCCACATTCTCAATAAAAAGAATACTGTACTGAGCAGCAGTTGTTCTCTGTAAGAAAAAATTAAAGGGTTAGAGTCCACAAGGAAAAATGGGAATAAGATGTCCTGCAAGCATGCTGACAAGATAATCACAATGAGAAATGAACAATTTGATAAACTGCAAGCCCCATTTGGTAATTTGGAGACACAGGGATTTAAATTTACAATGTAAAACGCATTATTTTTTGCACTGAAAAATTCATTCCTGTTTTGGCAAATTTAATCCTTCCGGTTAGATGAACCTTGCCTGTTTCAGCTTAATAGTATCTTCACCTCATTGATCAGGTAAGTTCAGTGGGATGTTTATTCGAACAGTGGTCTTAATAGTGAAACTGAGCTTAATAGTGAAACTAGAAGGGGGTGGGGGTGCACTTTGTGTGGAGCTAAATTGGAACAACAGGGGCTTTTCATCACTTAAACAATGAACAGTAAGAACAATTGTGGTTGGAAATGGAAGATTGATTTTCATGTGCCTCTAGTTCCCGAATGTCACTTTGACAAGAAATACTTCATGCTCAGAAAAATGTGGACAAAATGTCTTTTCTATTTACATTTATTTACAATATCAAAACTTACATTTTTCAAGAAATTCATTTACTAGAAAATCAGCCATCCCTAGCCACAACAGCTTAATCACTAATATTTGTTCACTTGCACTATCCTAAGATTAAAAGAAAAATACCCTACCATCCACACCAATAAATTACTACCATAGAAAGTGACCAAAAAAATTAGGCAGTGTAGTTCTATGGTGTACTGAAAATTAGTTTATAAGAGTTATGTACCCAAGCATAACTAGTAAGGAGCACAGTGCAAGTCACCAGGTAATACCCCAAGTCTGAAGGTTTTGTATACCATACTACACTGTATACTGTTGTATAGAACAGAAGCAAAAAAAAAATATTTGGAAGGCCATCTAGTGTCATTCAAGTAAAATGCATGGTATTTAATTGCTTCAAATGCATGCACCTCTTCTCTCCTAGAGCAGCTGAAAATTTCCCAAGTATTCACTTTTGTTTCAAAATAAACTAATCATCAGCACCTCCAGAACATCACTGACATTTTGCAACTTAAATTGTATTCAATTTAGGTGTCACAAATATATGAGACTTCATATTAGAAAATGTTGGAAGCCAATATTACTAAAAGGAAAATACACAAAAAAAGCAAAGCAAGTGAAATTGCTGTCATTGTAATACTTTGGCAACTAACATTAAAATGTCAAAATGTAATGAAATATAACTTCACAAACTGGGAAATCAGGAAGACGGTGTGATACCAAATCTGACTGAGGAATGACAAATTCATTCAGTCACAGTGCAGCAACATAGCAATGGAAATGTGTTAACTGTAAATGTGTTTTGAGCCTGAAAGAATATTCATTTTATAGCTATTACAAGTGTGAGTGAATGGAGAAGTAAATAAATAGTATCTATTACACCCATCTTAATTGCTTTCCACTAAACCCATGCACAAATGCCCTTACTCACTCTAAGGCCAGAAGCAGCAGCTCTGATTACCTTCTCTTTCTTTATGAAATAATGCAGGACACAGAACCTCAGGGTGCTCATCATGCATACAGCATGTATAAGAAAATAATTACTTTCACAGTTGTCTTTATCATTTCTTTACCAGTACATGAAAAAACTTTCATACATGTGATAATTTAACTTTCTTTTTTTTCAGAGAAACCATTTTATCCTAGTAAGAAAACAAACTGAAAGAATCATTTTAAAAGAGTAATAACTGTGTTTCCTTTACAGTATACTGCTCACTTTTGCTGTAATACTATACACTCCTCACTTCAGAAATGCTGGGAGGCAAACAAATTACCTTAGTATTCATCTGAGATTATCCACCAGGCGAATGGCTACAGCAGCCTTATATTTAAACTAAGGATTTAAAGTTTACAGCTCCAGGCTTATAACAGTATATAAAATTTCCTGTTTAAAAGTGCAACTGCTTTCTGATTTGACTAATGAACTCACAGTGGGATTTACAGTGTTTTTAAATTTTTTTTTTTCCTGCATATTTCATTGTAAGAAAAACACCAAATAAAGCTGCATTAGTCACAATTTACTATGGTGTTATTTACTCCATTTAATATTTTCTGTTAAAAAGTAACAAATTTACACTGTATCAGTGTACACTTTATTAGTAGGTTGCTCAAGTATAACAAAATTCAAACATGGGAAGAGGAGTAACAAGTTTTATACCAAATCTGAATTTTAGGCCTGATTTCACCCTAAATTCAATCCACTGTCTCATGTTTAGATCCACATAGTCCCCCAGGAGTCAATACTCAGTCCAATCTTGTTCAACAGACTCATAATGACCTGGACGAGGGAACAGAGTTTATCCTCAGGAAGTTCACTGATGATAGCAAACTGGGAGGGGTGGCTGACACTCTAGAGGGCTGTGCTGCCATCCAATGTGACCTGGACAGGCTGGAGATCTGGGCAGGGAAGAACCTAATGCTGTTCAACAAGGGCAAGTGTGGGGTCCTGCACCTGGGGAGGAAGAACCCTATGTACTCATACAGGTGAGGGGTGGAACTGCTGGAAATCAGTTCTGAGGAGAAGGATCTGGGAGTCCTGGTAGATAGTAAATTATCCATGAGCCAGCAATGTGCCCTTGTCACAAAGAAGGGCAATGGAATCCTGAGTTGCATGAGGAATAGTGTGGCCAGTAGGTCAAAGGAGGTCATTCTCCCCCTCTACATTGCCTTGGTGAGGCCACAGCTGGAATACTGCCTCCAGTTCTGGGCTCCCCAGTTCAAGAGAGACAGGGAACTACTAGAGAGTCCAGAGGACAGAAACAAAGATGACTGATAACTGAAGCATCTCTCTTATGAGGAAAGGCTGAGAGAGCTGGAGAACTTCTCTAACCTGGAGAAGAGAAGGCTGAGAGGAGAACTTATTAATAACTATAAGTATCTAAAGGGTGGGTGCAGGGAAGATGGAGCCAGATTCTTTTCAGTAGTTCCCAGTGATAGGACGAGGGGAAACAGGCACAAGCTGGAACACAGGAAGTTCTATTTAAATATGAAGAAAAAATTATTTACAGTGAGGGTGACAGAGCACTGGAACAGTCTGCCCAGGGAGCTCTTGGAGTCCCCTTCTCCAGAGACATTCAAGACCCGCCTGGATGCAGTCCTGAGTAATGTGCTCTAGGTGATCCTGCTTTAGCAGGGGAGTTGGACTAGAAAATTTCTAGAGGTCCCTTCCAACTCTGACAATCCCACGATTCTGTGATTTTTAAAAATTTTATTTATTTTTTTTTTTAATGAAACAACATCCAAAGCAATGAAAAGACCAGGGGTCTTTCTTCTGAAGCAGCCATGGGAATAACCTAAGGCCGCATTCTCTGTGTGTTCACACCACCACACCACAGAGGAATCCCAGCATGACTCCTCCTTCGGGAGACCTAAGCTTTCATTGACAAGAGCAGTGATGGAGTATCATGCTTGTGCAATAGCCATCCAGACCAACTATCAGCAGATACAGCATCCAGCTCTCACCCACCCTCTGGTTAGAAGGACAGCCTGCACTTCCAGAAGGGCTTCCCACTGCCATGAATGGTAGTAACTCAAAAGCAGGGTGCAAGAAACAATTCTGTATATCATGTGTGTCCTGGTTTGAGCCAGGATGAAGCTAATTTTCCTTTTACTGATTTTTTTTCCTTCAGTAAGCTTTCTTTTAACTACCAACAAGTGTTCCAGCTAGTGGACTGATAACACTGGAATGTTTATGTTTCTGCCAAGACACCCAGGTTGCTTCTTAGCTCTGCTGCTACAGAGGCTACCAGGGTAGGAGAATTGTATCTGTGACTACCCCGTAGGGGAGTTGGACTAGACAGACAGCAGAACTGACCAAAGGTATTCCATTCCATGTATCTATGTAAGATGCGAGGAAGGTCAGAGATCACAGAAGACAACTTCCTTCCTGCTTCTTCTTCCCTTCTCTTCCATCCATGGCTGACGTCTGGGGAGGACTCCATCCACCCATCACCATCGACCCCAGGCTCAGGCACCTCATAACTCTGCCCTTAGCCCCTGTCTGCTCTGCCTTATCTCCTGCCTGCGGGCTGAGAGTTTTCGGGACTGCTCACAACTAAGGAGAGTGCCGGGGGAGTTGCTGGGGGTAGGGGGAGGCAAGAGGCTTTTGCACATTCCTGAACATACTTGTATATAATTGTACATATAATTAAAGCTGCCTAATTTAGTTTTCAATTCAGCTAAGTCTCTCTCCTAATTCTCTCTCTCCTTCTCCACCTAGGTGGGAGGGGGAGGGGATCGAGAGCATTGTTTGTCTCTGGTTTATTTGCTGATCCTAAGTCAAACTGTGACAACTGCTTAAGTACTTGAAGCACAAGTTTGCTGAGATGATAATTCAGCTAAAAGCATCCAGGCAGAGGTAACACCTTTTCCATACACCCTCCAGCTAATCCCACAGCATTCCTGGGCTACTTCCATGAGATTCCACCATCTCGCAGAAGAATATTGGCCAAAAAATTCTTTAATTTGGCCTCAAAAGGCAGTCACATGCAAGCTACTGTGCCTCTGGTACCCTGAGAGCTCCTCAAACAAATGCTCTGTGTCTTGGCATATAACTGGGACTCTGGGGAAGTGTTTCTTACACCATGCCTGACGGCATTTTATGGCTCATTCAGAAGAAGCCCAGTGCCTGCTGTTACTAGATGATAAACCAGGAAAGACTAGAAAAGTGGAGGATATTCATATATCCCAGTGGTTACTGTTCAGCTATCTGTGATCCTAATTTCCTGGTATAGTCCAATTGATGGAGTTAAATTCAGGCATCTTTGGGCCCCATTTAATTCAAGCTCCTGAAGAAAGAATGATCCTAACATGCTGTAGTTAAAGACGTCCAGAAATGGTGTGTTATCTAGCAGAAAATATCAAAGATCCTGAGACACTTGAGCTTAGAAATCCATATCTCTGTCTTGTCTTTAGCACAGCCAACTCCACTTCAGCTTTTCTCCTGTCTCCAAAAAGGGATCAGCCCACAGAGATAATCTAAGTGGTAGAAATACCTGCAGTGGAAAGCAGTAAACATGGATGCAAGGACCTGGCACAGTGATTCTGAGGTGATGTTTTGGATATGAACTTGCTAGGTTGTTTCCTACAGAGTAAATGAAGGAGATTTAGTCAAATGAGTGCTGGGAAATCAGCGGATCTGAGCTATCCTGAAGGACAGAAGAGATAACATCTTCTGTGGTGTTTTCTCTTGCTCTGAGTCAAAAGTATGGCTTCAAAAACTCACTTAAAATCTGGCCTTATTTTAAAACCTTCAGACAAAACAATATCAAAATAATGCTGTCTTTCCCCAGAATGTTTGGCTTTGGACGAGCCACACTGGGCCATCTTCTACAATGACCGATTATTTTCAGAGTATTTTAACTATGCAGCATAAACAGAAGCATCTTGAGGCTGTTACACATCATGCTCAGAAAATGCAGCTGAGCAGTAATTTCTTGCCCAACCTCCTTGTTTGAGGAGAGCACATAAGATAGCTCAGATATTTTTGTATACTTAGTGTGAATAATGTTTCTTGCATCTGACATGCATATCATCTTGTGTTGGAGAAAGCCCTTGTCTCCAGAATTTCTTGTGTTATCATGTCTGGGCCATGGATTGAGCACGGAACTAGTGTTCTCCCTTACAGGTAAACATACAATGGGACAACCTTCGAGGAGCACACAAGGATGTCTCATATAAATTAACTTTTAAGATAATTAATAACTCCAAAGGTAGAATTCCAAAGGTAGATCTTTAAAGATCCTCTTGACAAATAATGGATGTGCATGTGGTACTCTGTAGGCTTAAAAGGTTCTATGCAGACAGGAGTACCAAGATTGGGACCAGTCTTACCATTGCCTTGGTGTTGCACTGCCAATACACACTCTCATTGCTCAGGAGCATTTTAAAGTAAGATTGGGAACCAAACCACTCATGTTGTTTTTAGCAACACAGACAGATCCAAGCTGTGTAGCTTTCTAAATGAACAGTGCAGAGTGTGTCATTATATGCAATAAAAGCTAATAGATGTACAATTAGTTTAACAATATAAGTACCATAAGCATACTATAAACAACTGTAGCCTATATTTCTTTCAGTCAGTGGGATTTTTTTCCTAACAATAGCTAATAAGCAGAGGTTTGCAGATCTGTACATTGGTCTCTTCTGCCACCATAAAACATTGTTTAATTCAGGAGACAAGTGAATGCATTGTTCAGGTGACAGATATCCTTCACAGCCATTTAAACATTTTTGGACATTTATGTAGTACTCGCAGCAACCCAAGAGGTAGCTGCCAATGCAAATGAGCAGACATCTCAGTCTCCAATACCCAGACATGCAAGGCAAGCTTGTGGCAATACCCAGCAAGTCTTCAAGTGCTAGTCCAGAGCTGTAAACAACCTCATCCCGGTGTGTCCCACAGCACATGGGGCAACAGTGATGATCCCAGCTAATTCTTTCTTCAACACCAGACTTCTTTGAAGAGAGCAAATAACTGAATCCAATTGCTGGCACAACTTCTGAAGTTCTGCTATCACTTTCACTGAGCTATTTATATATCATTACATTCTTGACTACTAATGCCTTGGTGTTCTGCACTTCCCTTTGATCATGTTATAATGAAGTCATTCCTGGTTTGACATAACTACTTTATCATTGTATAATCAGAGTGTGGAAAAAGAAAAAGTTCCAACTGCATTACTACTCGGTTGTATCTCAATGTCCATATATATATAATGAGAGATTAAATCAAAAGTTATATTTACATTATTTGCAAAATAATAAGCTCTTATTAGGAATTATCACATTGCAACCTATTTCACTTCTTTCTTCATTTTGAAGGATGTCTTAAAAATAAGAATTTATTTTATATGTATACAATATATCTTTATATTCATATAAATATTTTTGTATTATATTTTACATATTACATATTAAAAGCCACAGCCACACCAGGCCAAACACTAATGTAGTCATATACTTATAAAAAAACTAAATCCTATTGCAAATATCTTCTTAGCACTTTTTGAAGCAGGAAGTCATTTGCATTTAACTGCATGGGTGAAACTCAAGACTAGAAAAGAGGAACATTTTGTGTGCATCACTGAAACTTTTTAGAAAATTCAGTTTTTTGTAATATTACTAGTTATTTCTTACATCTTCTTCCATGATTTCCCAGAATTAAAGTTGTTTAGATACTACTATTCACTGAAAATTAATATATGGGAGGAGACCAATTGCTATGTCATTTATGGTCACTTATAAAACCAGATATATTAGTAAAAATTCATGACCAAAAGTGTTTTGAATCCCTTTTCATCTAGCTGAAAAATCTACAATCCATATAAAATGTGCTTTCTGGTCACCCTTATAAAAAAACAAACACTGATCTTACCCAGAAAATCAAAAGCTCTCTCTCCTCATTCCTTGAGGTTTTTTTGAAACCCATGGAGAGAGTCCCACTATTTTGCGACTATCAGTGTCCCCATCCCTTCTTGAGTACAAAACCTACCATAGGTGATTAACCTGCAATAACAGCCATTCCCAGTAGAGCCAGAGTGGAAGAAGGCACCTTACAGTCTATATGGAAAAAGGCAGGTTTAGGTGGATTGGATGTTCTTTGAAGACTTTCCAAGCCAGTCAAAGAAGAAAAGAAGGTGCTTCCATATTTTTCAGCCTCACAAGCACACTGACCAGTTAGGAAATTCAAACAGTTTTTTTTTTAGGTAGACCACACTGACCAGCTCTGCCAAAAAAAATCAAGCAGTGAAATTGAGCAGTCTGGATTACACCTCCTGTAAAAAGAGAAGGAATCATAGAATTGTTAAGGTTGGAAGGGACCTTAAAGATTATCTAGTTCCAACCCCCCTGCTATGAGCAGGGACTCCTACATCTAGACCAGGTTGCATAAAACCTTGTCCAACCTGGCTTTAAAAACCTCCAGGGATGGGGCATCAACAACCTCCCTGGGCAACCTATTCCAGTACCTCACTACCCTTATAGAGAAGAATTTCTTCCTAATATCTTACCTAAATCTCCCCTCTTTCAGTTGAAAACCATTACCCCTTGTCCTATCAGTATCTTCTCTGATGAAAAAAGCCCCTCCCCAGCTTTCCTGTAGCCACTTCAGGTGCTGGAAGGCCACTACAAGGTCTCCCCGGAGCCTTCTCTTCCCCAGGCTGAACAGCCCAACTCTTTCAGCCTGTCTTCATAGCAGAGGTGCTGCAGCCCTTTGATCATCTTCATGGCCTTTCTCTGGACCCTCTCCAATAGCTCCATGTCTTTCCTGTGCTGAAGGCTCCAGAGCTGTACACAGTACTCCAGGTGCAGTCTCACCAGAGCAGAGTAGAGGGGCAGAATCACATCCCTGACCCTGCTGGCCACACTTCTTTTAATGCAGCCTAGGATGTGGTTAGCTCTCTGGTCTGCGAGCACATGCTGGCAGCTCATGTTGAGCTTCTCATTTACTACCACTAAGTCCTTCTCCTCAGGACTGCTTTATAGCCATTCTACCCCCAGTCTGTAGTGGTGCCTGGGGTTGCACCAATCCAGGTGCAGGACCTTGCACTTGGCCTTGTTTAACCTCATGAGTTTGGCATTGGCCCACATCTCAAGCCTATCAAGATCCCTCTGGATGGTGTCCCTTCCTTCTAGAGTATCAACAATACCACATAGCTTGGTATCGTCAGCATACTTACTAAGGATGCACTCAATCCCACTGTCCATATCTCCAACAAAGATGTTGAACAGCACTGGTCCCAGTACTGACCCCTGAGGAACACCACTTGTCACTTGCCTCCCCTTGGACGCTGAACCATTGACCACAACTCTCTGGGTGTGGCCATCCAGCCAATTACTCATCCACCACATGGCCTATCTGTCAAATCCATATCTTGTCAGTTTGGAGACCAGGATGTTGTGTGTCAAATCCTTGCACAAATCCCAGTAGATGATGTCAGTTGCTCTGCCACTATCCACCATCTCTGTAGCCTTGTTATAGAAGGCCACCAAATTGGTCAGGCATGATTTGCCCTTAGTGAAGCCATGTTGGCTGTCACCAATCACCTCCTTATTTTCCATGTGCCTTAGCAGATTTTCCAGGAGGATCTGCTCCATGACCTTGCCAGGCACAGAGGTGAGACTGACTGGCCTATAGTTCCCCAGGGTCTTCCTTTCTCCCTTTCTAAAAACACGGCCTATGTTACCTT
Organism: Hemiprocne comata; assembly: GCA_020745705.1. NCBI lineage: Eukaryota > Metazoa > Chordata > Aves > Apodiformes > Apodidae > Hemiprocne > Hemiprocne comata. The sequence continues at coordinate 91,308,472 of CM036588.1, forward strand.
TTGTCCAGTCGGTGGGAACCTCACCAGACTGCCATGACCTCTCAAATATGATGGACAGAGGCTTAGCAACCGCATCTGCCAGCTCCCTCAGGACCCATGGATGAACCCCATCAGGTCCCATAGACTTATGCACCTTCAGGTTCTTTAGATTGTTAGGAACCTGTTCTTCTCCTACAGTGGGGGGTTCGTTCTCCCAGTTCCTGCTTTCACCTGCTGTGGTCCTTGTGATGACTATGGAGCACTTGCCAGTGAAGACTGATGCAAAGAATTCACCGAGGACCTCAGCCTTCTCAATATCCTGCGTAGCTAGCTCACTTGTTTCCTTCAGGAGGGCCTACATTTTCCTTGGTTGTCCTTTTACCCCCAACATACCTATAGCAACTTTTCTTATTGCTCTTTACATCCCTGGTGAGATTTAATTCTAGCTGGGGTTTGGCTTTCCTAACCTGATCCCTAGCTGCTCAGACAACCTCTCTGTAATCCTCTCAGGGTACCTGCTTTAGCTTCCACCCTCTGTATGCTTCCTTCTTAAGTTTGAGCTTTTCTAGGAGCTGCTTGCTCATCCTCGTTGGCCTCCTGGAGGTTTTACCTGGCTTTTTCTTAGTCAGGATGCATTGCTCTTGGGCCTGAAGAAGATGATCCTTAAATATCGGCCAGCTTTCATGGGCCCCTCTTCCCTTCAGGATGTTATCCCAAGACACTCTCTCAAGCAGATACCTGAAGAGGCTGAAATCTGCCCTCCTGAAGTCAAGGGTAGTAAGCTTACTGTGAGCCCTCCTTTCTGCCCTAAGGATCTTGAACTCCACCATTTCATGGTCATTACAACCAAGGCTGCCCTTGAGCTTAGCATCTCTCACCAGGCCTTCCTTGTTGGTGAGAACAAGGTCCAGCATAATACCTGTCCTTGTTGGTTCCTCAATGACTTGAAAAAGGAATTTGTCTTCCACACACTCTAGGAATGTCCTGGATTGTTTGTGCTTTGCAGAGTTGTTCCTCCATCAGATATCAGGGTGGCTGAAGTCCCCCATGAGAACCATGGCTTAAGAATGTGAAGCTGCTCCTATCTGTTGTCTGTAGAGTGCCTCATCTATACTGTCCTCCTGCTTAGGCAGCCTGTAGCAAACCCACACTGTGATGTCACCTGTGCCTGCCTTCCCTTTAGTCTTAACCCATAAGTTCTCTGTTGGCACCTTGTCCGTCCCCAGGGAGAGCTCCATTCCCTCCAGCTGGTCTTTGATATAGAGGGCAGCACCCCCACCCCGTCTCCACTGCCTGTCCTTCCTAAAGAGTCTATAACCCTCCATTCTAATGCTCTAGTCTTAGGAGCCATCCCACCAGGTCTCAGTGATGCCAATGAGATCATAGCCCTGCAGGCTCGCACTCATCTCTAACTCCTCCTGTTTATTCCCCATGCTGTTTGCATTTGTATAGAGGCAATTAAGCTGGGCCTCCAGTGAAGTTACCTGATTAGCTGGAGGGGCTGGGATTTCATTATGCCACACTCCAGGTGCTCCCCTGCTGACCTGAACCCCTTTCTTAGGCTCTGGGTGCCTATTACTGATGCAGACATCACATTGACATTGGTTGGTATGGGATGAATGGAGGTTCCCTCCACCCAGTCATATCAGTTTAAAGCTCTCTTCACCAGCTTGACTAGCCTACAGCCAAAGATGCTCTTTCCCTTTTCTGACAGGTGGACCCCATCAGGCCCCAGCAGACTAGGTTTGTCAAAGCTGGTCCCATGATCCAGGTAGCCAAAACCCTGGCTATAACACCAGTTGTGTGGTGAGATGGAAGGAAGCCCTTCTAATAAAGGCAATAGTGCTAAGGTTATTAGTAGCTTATTAATACTCATTTCAGTTTCATCTGTAGTAGAAAGGTAGAAAGAAAAAAATAGTAGAAAAGTAGAAAGTATATCAGCTACTTTAATGAGAAAGAGACAAATATACCAATTTCTAACAGGCAGATGATGCTTCAGATCAGTTGCACGAGTCAGAGGGCGAGACAATAACGTAATAAGCCAATCATCACTGTGCACAAGAAAATAAAGCAAATCTAAATAAAATTGTATCTCTCTGCTAGCCTTTTAATTTCTAATGAAAAAGATCAAATACTACTACCAAAAAATGGTAATTGTCCTTCATAAACTTCTCTCCTACAAGCACCACATCAGAGATGTATGTTCAACATGTGCAGACTTCACCAGCACTCAAAATTGCTTTCAATGTTGTTACACTCTGAAGCATAGTGCAGATCAGACTTTTTTCTTTGAAAGTAATGACTAAAGGACTTTGCACTGGAAATGAATGATCTGCGTTTAGGAAACAGTCTTAGCTGAATATAGAATCACAGAACAGATGGTGTTGGAAGGCATCCCTGAGGATGATCTAGGCAACCATCCCAGCTCAAAGAAGTGTCAAGGAGAGAAGGACTGTGTCCAGTCAAATCCTGAATATCTCCAGGGATGGAGACTCCACACAATTTCAAAGAGCAACCAGTCTGAGTGTTTGACAAACCTCACAGTAGTGTTTTCTTATATTTAAGTGAAATTTCCTATATTTCAGTTTATGCTGGTTGCCTCCTGTCCTTCCACTGAGAAGAGTTTGCTTCTGTCTTCTTTACACCCTCCCATCAGGTATTTATACACATTGATAAGATCCCTCTGAGCCTTCTCCTTTCCAGGCTGAGTAGTCCCAGCTCTCTCAGCCTCTCCTCATATGTGCACTGCTCCAGTCCCTTCAGCACCTTTGTGGCCCTTCTCTGGCCTTAATCCAGTACTGCTGGCAATCCTCTTAATACAAACCAGGACCTGTTTGCCTTCCATGCTACAAGGCCATACTGTTGGTTCAGGTTCAACTTGGAGTCCCATAGGGCTTTTTCTGCAAAGGTTGCTTTTCACTTGGTTGACCCCTAGTTGCCTGGACTGGTGCATACTCTACAGGAGTAGGATTTCACATTTCCCTTCTTTGAACTTTGTGAGGTTCCTCTCTGCCCAATTCTTCAGCCTCTCAAGGTTCCTCTGAATTGCATCAACCAGTCCTCCCCATTTTGCACTTTTTGTAGAGTTACTGAACGTGTATTCTGTCCCATCATCCAGGTCACTAATGAAGATTTTAAACAGGACTGGGTGCAGTATCAGCTCCTGAAGTCTGCCTCTAGTGACCAGCATCCAGCTGGTCTTTGTCTCACTAATCACAATCCATTGAGTCCAGCAGTTCAGTTTTAAGCCTACCTTGCTATCCTTTTACCTAGTCAGTTTGTCTATGAGGATGTTATGGAGGACAGTGTTCAAAGTCTTTTTGAAGTCAAGATAAATCATATTCCTCTGATTCCCCCTTGTCCAGTGAACTGGTGATTTTGTCATGAAAGGCTATCAGGTTGATCAGGTATGAATGAGTTCTCCTTCATAAACCTCTGCTGACTATTCCCAGTTATTATCTTGTCCTTTGTGTTTGGAAAGTTTCTAATACTATTTGCTCCATCACATTCCTGAGGATTAAGGTAAGGTTGAGAAGCCTGAAGTTCCCCAGATCTTTCTTTTTCAAGCCAGAAATGACTTTTACTTCTCCGCTATTTCGGAACTTCCTCCAGGGACACCAAGCATTTTCAAAATGCCTGCTGCGGTGATTTCTAACTTTCAACCTTGACCTTAAAAACATCTTGCATTTTAATGCTTCAGTTGAAACCATAGAGGTTAAAAAACACCCAAGAATATGAATTGCAAATACATACTCAGCAAAAATAATTTTAAGAAAACAGTAGTGTAGAGGTCAAAATAGGGAAAGAAAATGTTGCTGAAGTAAGAGAGAAATATTCAGACCTACAGGTTATGAGAAAACTCATCTTACAGTATTTAAGGGAATTACCAAATATCTCAATCCTCAGTAGTTTGACCGAGTATCCTGTGTAGTACACAATTGTGTCTCTACTGGAGTAGAGAAGAGGAAAAAAAATAGATTAAAAAAAATTTTCAGAATCAAACCAGTTTTCAAACTTCTGGGAAATAACATAATTAATGAAAATAGTCAGCTATTAAAAACAGAGCACAGTTGTCTTTTTTATGGGGAGGCTTGTTGGTAAATAAGTGGAAAGGAATGGTTGTGACATATCAAGGATGAGCATAGCTGCCTTCTGAGCAGTTGACCTGGGTTCTCACAAGTAACAAACAATAAAACAAGAGGAAATGGCCTCAAGTTTTGCCAGGGGAGGCTTAGATTGGATATTAGGAAAAATTTCACTGGACGGGTTGTCAGGTGCTGGAACAGGCTGCCCAGGGAAGTGGTTGAGTCACCATCACTGGAGGAATTTAAAATAAGTGTAGATGTGGTGCATAGGGACATGGTTTAGTGGTGGACTTGACAGTGCTGGGATAACAGTTGGACGTGATGATCCTAAAGGTCTTTTCCAATCAATATTATTCAATGATTATCACAAAAAAGCAAAAGAGTACAACCTAGCTTCAATGGTCCATGAAAGCATGAAAACTAGAAATTCTTGCAACAGCCCACAGTCTACATGTGGCTGTTCCTGGAATGTTCCCAATGCCATTTTTCTGTAAGGTCATGTTGCAAGAAGGAACATAGTACCTTTATGAGGATGACTTTGTGCAGAGCCCTGGGTGTAGGAGATGACTTATAACAGATACACCAAATTTGGGGAAAATTTAATTCCTAGTCCTTTTAGCACAGCAATTCCTGCTCTGGCTGTTTCTACAGTTCCTCCTATTGGCTGAAATCTCTGTCTCATTACATAATATGGCAGAAGAGATTTATGCGTATTTTCAGAATTAGGCCTTTGTTCACCTCACCAGTGTAGCAGGATTCTGAGAAAATTCATACTAATACAGAAACTTTTGAAACAGGAAGTTAAATATTTTTATATTGAAAATTAATCATTATTGCCTTTTTCAAATTCGCATTACAGCGTATCACTATATCACTCAAACTGCTCATCCCTACTAAATGTCATTTACACTCCGACTTTCAGAATACCAGTATCTTCCCCCAAGCTCTTCTTCAAATTTTCTTCCATTCTTGGATCAGAGCATGAAGCAATAGCACAGGGCAACAACAGAGCATGAGATATCTCTCTCCTGAACCCAGCTCAACAGACAAGCACCAGTGAGCTTGCCATTTGGAAGTATTTGTTCAACGCAGTTGTTAGGAAGCGCACAGACTGCCACAGCTCTAGGAATTACCTCCAGGGCATCTGGCTTCATGCCTAACGTCTCCATGTGAACTTTCCTGAAAATAAAACACCAGAAAGTATAAAAATGTATTTACTTTTCTGCAGAAAAGATTTGCAGGCTATTCACTTTCTTGTAAAGTAAAAAAATAACAAGGTTGACGTGAGCAAACAGAAAGACATAAAGAAGCTAAGACCTGTCAATAAAAAGACAAAGCATTATGCAGCTGAAAGTCATTCCACTGGGGATTATCTCTAAAAGCAAGCTTTGTTTTTGACATCAAGTTTTAAAAAGTTGCTTGAACTTTTCTTAAAAAAAGTGAGTATTTGCAAGACTTCATGAAAGAGAGGATTAGAGAACATCTCACAGCAACTATTATCTCATTATTTGAAAAATCAACCAGTAGTTGTGTATGTGTGAAGAATAAAACTTCATGCCTGTGATGCTTGAATCATTGGAAAGCCCAGGCTTGAATTGCCCAAGTAACTACCATTTGGTATTTTCTTATAGTTCCTGTGTTAGGGGAGCAAATTTATCCTTGTAAAGAGAGTCAAGCAGTGTTTCTGCACTGGAGTAATTCTGCTCTGTATTCATTTACCAAAGATTTTAATCACAAAAAATAGTTCATATTGTTTTAAAGTAAGCCAGTGAATTTAAGTAAATGCAGCTGCACTTCATGCCGTTGCCTTTGATTAAATTGGGTTCCCTTATGTTCAAAAGATATTACTAACAACTTGAAGTGGGCAAAGCCACAGCTCTAATTACGTATAATAAAATCCTTTTAGGCATGGTTAATATTTCATATGGCAATTATATTGCTTTACCTTATGGAAGTAGAAAGATCAAAATTATTTAAATATCTGAATTTTTAGAAAATTAAGAGACCTGATACTTGGCCAACATGGGTTTGAGTACATATATATTGCTGCAAAGATACTGCTAGATTTCAGGAGTTATCAGGATAGTACAGACTTGATAATGTATCTAATCTACTCTGTACAAGTTAGCAACCAAAGTCCATAGAATCCAAAGCAAACATCTAAATGGTGGAGTTTAGGTTCTCAGAATTTCCAAACTTGGTTATTTTAAAAAAATAAATAAATCCTTTGCCTTAGGATTGCCAGACTGCTGTAAAAATGTTGAGATTTCTTATCCCGAGAAAGTGGTTCCTTGGAAAGACTGCTGGGAGTCTTTTCTTTTTAACTAATGTTCCTAACTGTTAATGTAGCTATTTTCCCTAAAATGTTGCAAAAGACAATAATGCAGTGGGGAATCTTCCGGGAGGTTTTGTATGACCTCCATAGCTGTGCCTGTGCCTTGGCAGGTATTATCTGGAACATCTTGACAGCATCCAGCATCATACCTCTCCCAGGAAAGATTAAAACTAAAGCTATAAACAGCTGTAGAACTAGCAGGTGCCAAGGTACTGATACTTTTCATGACAAATATCCAAACCAATAAAAAATAAAATGGTCCAATTGACAAGAAAACAACCTTGAAACTTCTCTTCCATTTGCACTGAACATTTTGTACTTCAAGAAATGCTGGTGTTTGCTTTCAATTGTTGGTAACTAGCCTGTTTTCTGGTTTTGCCTTTATAAAACAAACAAAACAAACAAAATAAAATTAAAAAACAAAACCAAAAAAACTCAGAACAGAGAAACTGCAATTAAAGACTGTTTTTGCAATCTTTTAAATAGGCTATTGACTAGAAGGCAGAAGACATCTCATGAGGCACTAATATTCTTTTAACTTCTAGTCTTACTGGCAATAAAACATTATTTGAGAAATCAAATAACTGGAACACAGGAGATTACCTTAAGAATAAACCACTATTTGTTAATAAAAGTGTTTTAAAAAGAGAATAGACCTTATTCCATAATAATTAAAAGGGTGATCAGTATTTTTGTAGTCATATGTTATAAAAAAAGCATCTGCTGCTATAATTAGTGAATTAACTATATCATGAGTCTACAAAGACTTTGGTCACTATTGCAGGTCGTTCTACTAAGATTATCTGATTTACAAGTGAAATGCAGCATATGTGTAACAGTATATTCAGTAAAAGAATGTTGTAGTTTTTTTATCAACACACTTAGAAAATATATTAATACATTATCTGTTAGAATATATCATTTTGCATGTTATTAAAAAGTAATTAAGAGTAATCTGTAATTGGGTGTAATTAGTATTATCAAGAAACTATTAACAGCATTAAGAATGCTGTTGTTCTACTATAAAATCAAGATTCTTATTATTTTCCAAGAAGAAAGTCTAGAAGATAGAACGTTATATTCAAAGTAATTACATGTATATTAGAGCATATCTTCTCATTGTAAGGACAATTTAAATTTAAGATACTCCAAATTCAAATTAAGTGAAAAAAATACTGCTTCTTCCAGGCAATTTATAGCTATTCTGCACTCCCTAGAAAGTATTAGCTGGAAGAGATCCTAAAATTGTACATCACTTCTCAGGTAATCCAGTGCTCCTTTTGCACTCCAGGATGCTACACACTTGTTTTCTTAGCTATTAAGATGATGCCCATCAGATGGTGGCTGCTATTGCTGTCTTGAGCTAGTCTGTGCCTGTTGTTATCATGACCACAGTCAACGTTTAATTTATGGTCTAATAATACTTAAAAGGCACAAACAGATGGGAGCCCATTGTACTTTTTGATGCATATACTCACAGTCAGTCTCTCTGTTTAAGGTCATGCAAAAATGAGCCCTTCATTCATAGGCAGATCTTGGAAGGAAGGCTGTAGTGTTTCATAAGGCCTCATTAAAGCTAATGAAAGTCTATCTGCATACAGCTCACCATGGCTGTTTGATAGTACAAAAGGAAAAGTGGAGTGAAAGCAATCATATTTATCTTTACTGGAACAAGTAACAGAGTCTATTGTCAAGGTTACCTGAAACTCCTCAGCATAAAACACTGATTTCTGTGTATAATTTTACCACATTTTAATAATACTTTCCACCTCACATTGAAATCTTCTGGAAAAAATCAGTTTAAATTAATTCATCCAAGTCTGAAGACAAATCTAAATTGCTATGTTTGTTCCTAAATCTTTTTCTTTCAAGAGATCTGCCCACAATTTGAGACAGGGATTAGAATTTCAGATTTTGAGTCAGTGGTGTACATTTAATTATTTCTGCAAAAATACCAATAAAAATACTAATACGAAAAATGACTGATAGAATAGGTAAGGAAATTTATATTGCTCCAAATTCTAGGACCCCCTGGAGATACTTCAGCATAGGAGAGAGCAAGACTTTTTCTGACTTGAAAACACAGAAAGGAAACCAGTAAGTCATGAAGATTCATGGAGAGCATTAGAAAAAGAAAACTGACTCAGGAAGAGAGCTAATGGAAAACAGAGGGGTAAAAGGAAAATGACAGTGATAAAAACAACAATCAGTATGCTTCAAAATGGGCCCAGGGTGTGGGGGACATAACCAGCATTGGGAGTAGGGGGAGAAAGCAGGGAAAATGAATCGGACTGGGGAGAGATCAGAGAAAAAAATTAGGAATAACTGTGATTGTGCGAACAAGAGAAACACTAAATAAAGAGGCTTGCAAACAAAGATCCTGGAAAGAACTGAATAGGCCACCTGAAAATAGGACTGTTTGGGGACTTAGGATCAGGACAGAAACTGGGAAGGAAACAGCAGAAGAAACTTGTAAAAGAAAAAGGTGCGGGAATTTTAGGGCTCTTTCTAGGACAAGGGAGAAGAGAGAGACAGATGACAAGTTCTTCCTGGCTCTCTGTAAAAAAAAACAGGGGCTTCTACAAGGAACCAAAAACACTTGTCCCCCAAGGCTGGGTGCTTAAAAGATACAGATCTTCATACCACATCATCTTTGAAATACCAACACTAGCTGCTATCAGGAATCCCAATGTGTACTTGCAGGGGAAATGTTAGGTTTCAAACCTTTCTTAGGCAAACAGCACTCAAAATCCTTTCTGGAAATGGGAGGGAGGAGGTACAAATTTGCCTTTCTGGAGTCACAGTGTCTTAAGAGTGAGGCAGACCTGTGTGACCTGCCTACAACTGCAGCTTTTACTCCCACAAAGCAATAGCTTTCATTTTTAACAAGTAGCAGTTGTGCATGGGCCCCAAATTAACTATTGTTTACATATCACTTTCTCCATTTGTCACCAGTATCATTTGTAGCAGGGCACTGACAATATCCTTCTTTCTAGCTTTTCCTGAAGATTGAGTATTTTGCTTTGAACATACAGAAATATCTGGTTTTGCTGGGCTTGTGGGTAATTGCATCCATATTACAAGTGTATTCAAAGGCCTGGGCCAGCATTCTTATCCACAGAGATGAGCAGATTATTCTGTGGACAGCACAAACTAGTGAATCTTGGTTTCTGTTGCACTACTTTGTTGTGATTAACTGACTTCTAAATTTAAGAATGTGTAAGCCCCACTCATAGCTAGGACAATAATGAGGACTCTCATTAATAACACAGGAATTAATTTTTTCCATACTCCTGGAAAGATTTGCCTCTTTACCCTGCTGCCTATCTTCATAAAACATTCAGAATCTAAATGATCTTTTCCTTCTTACCACGTCAGAGAAAAGAAAAAAAATTGTCATTTGTAAAACTACACAGTGACATAAAGTCTTGAGATTCACTAATGTCAAGTTTTTTCAAAGCAAATAAATAATTTAAAAATTATTAAATAAAATTTCAAGGAAAAGCTCTACAATCCAGAGAGATTTGTTATCAAGAAATTGTTCCGTTTCTATAAATAGATTAAGAACTCTATAACAGGAAAGTTCATTTATGTTCTATTCGGAAGAGCGGTCTGTCACTGAACACAAACTCATAGACAGGTTAATGTCTTAAGGTATTTTTCAAAGTCAATAACAGAGACTGACATATTGAGCTAATTCCTGATTAGAGAATAATAGCTTTATGAGAAAGGCACAAGGAATAATAATGAAAAGGGTCAGATTTTTGTAGCAAGCTGTTTAATTAAAACTGCTTCTTTGACATTTTGGGAAGTAGCCGTGGAAGTAAAATTTGGAAAGTGTGAAGCTCTCAAACGTACGTAAACTGTAGACACATTGTTAAGTAAAATGTATCAAACATTACAAATATAATATGGCATCAGTTTGTTATGAATCCTTGTCCAGATCACATGCTCTCTGTCTCCTTGCTCTGTTATTTTGACCCATGATTTATACTGGGACAACAGTTATGAAAAAAGGCTGCTGGTAAGGGCTAAAAAAAAGTAAATCAAAATACCTGGAAAACTCTGTGTTTGGCATTTTTGTTCTGCATAACAAAGGTCAGATTTAATTGCTTACATAGTGTAGGAATCTCATGTTGCCCATCATTAGTCCATGATAAAAAAGAGAGCAGGACCTATCCAATGAACCTTTATGAAGGTAGCAGTCATGTATGGGAATTACAAACTATGTTATTCCCATTCATATTCTCTTTCTCAGCTGAGACAGATCACATTAACTCTGGCTTCTCTTCCACATTTTTTCTAGTTTAAATTTCCTCTGGAAATTTGCAAGAACAACTAATTGTTGCATCCAGATGCAAGACTGACAAAAGTAATACTGTGTCTGTAAGAAGAATTTGGGAACAGCATGCTTCAAGTAAAAACACAAACAGAAGTGAAGCCCAAGAAAAAAAATATACAGAACATATGTTTCATTAGACTAATATTTTTTAATACTAAAGCAACATGAGTGTATATGTTACACAGTCTTACCATACCCCAAACTTTTATCTGAACCAAGACAGGAATTGTATCCAATAAAAATAAGGATGTATTAATTACACCAAAAGATGTGAAATAGGATAACTTTATCAAGGTTGCAGACTGAAGTACTCCAAAAGATACTAGAAGTGAGAACTGGGGTTAGCTAACAGTCTGACTTTGGCTTTCTTGAGGTTTTTTAACAGAGCTTTCCCTGACTTGACCACTTGCTCTGTTTTTCCCAGGATCCACTCCAAGGTAAAAGTGTGCATGAAACAGGACTCTACAGAACTAAGTTTGTTCACTGGACAAGAGTCTGGGCATGACCCTAGAGGTTGGAAGTTAAAGGCAATCAAAAGAGAAATTTAGAATTTTATTCTTAATCTTGCTACTATTTCAAGTTCTCTACAGAAAGTGGAACAGCTTCAAAAGGACAGACTGAAATACACTAGGACTTACATAGGGTCTCATCTCTTCAGGATGGAAGAGCTGTTTCAAAAGGATTTCAATGCACTCTAGATGCTCAAACTAAGCAATCTACCTATTGGGGGTTTTTTTTGGAAAAAACAACAAGAACAAAACAACAACAACAAAAAAACACAAACCAGCAAAATTATACCCTTTAAGTTCTGAAAATTATCAGCCTTTTCTTAGGCATCTTTCCAAAATATGTGGATATATATGTCTTTCATTTCAGGAAGACTAAAATGTACTGAATACTAAATTTCACTTGAAATTTAAGCTTTGATCGATCTCAACCTGAAATTTTACAAACAAATAACTTGCTGAAAAGTATTTTTCCTGTTCTGCTGGGATGGGAAAAGTATAGATTTAAAATGTATATCAATTAATCAGAAAAGGTGAACTCTGATTTAGTTGACAGGATCTAGTAAAAAGTAGCAGAACCTTGCTATCATAAATTCTTCATCTGGATTTTACAGAGTAGTATGCCCCAGACTTCATGCTATCACTTCAATCTATAGTGTACTAAGCAAAAAAGAAAAAAAAAGAAAAAAAAAGAAAAAATACAATGCTATTCCTACATTAATTTTTTAAAAACTACCATAATATTTATTTCTCTTAGAATAGTCAACCCTGTAGGTGGTTTCTAACAATTTCTTTCACCTAATGTCTGTCCTGCCTATTTGTAAGTCCACTGTGCACTTTGTGCTTACACAGACTAATAAAGGAGGATCCCATTCTCAGTAATTTCTAATCACTACCTTAATTATAATAATTAACCATAATAGTTCAATAAAACCCAGAAGAATTAGTCTCTCTCACTCTGAAAAATGGGAGTTTGCTCATCTTACAGTAATGGATATGTTTTAGCTTAATATTTAGGCTCAAACTATGAAGTTTTACTCATTCAGATTTTAAAGAATAAAAGAACATTATGGTATGCAAACACCAGGGAGTTTTTGGCTCCTGGTCCTCCAAGAACTGCCTTTCTCTGTAAAATAGTATTATTATTAATTGGAGAAGAACCATTTCCTCTTCTTTGGATTTCCCTGAACTATTTAGAAATTCTAATTGATTTGTGTCATATTGGAATAATTTGGGAGACTAAGGAAATGAGCATGTGGCTGATTAATTAAAACTCACAAATTACACAGTATTGCAACCAAATTAATACAAAGTGTGTTGTATACTTCGTGAACTACATATATGCATATGTCAAATGAAATAAACCTCAGGGGAAGAACACAAAAGCTTATCACACTGTAGACTTTTTCCCATTCAGATGTTAGCTTACAACCATCAGCTATTTTAGTATTAAAGCTACTAAAATATACAATTTTTGGAAAAAAAAGGTCACATATTCAAAATGTTCCCATAATATTTCTTAAAGCCTGCAAAGGAATCAGTTCCCTCACTGCTCCCTCCTTCGCTTTCATCTTTCTGGATGAAAACAAGCAGAAAATCTGAACTGAAAGTTTTAAAACAAAAGGATCTAAAATAAGGGGGTGTTTACTCAACCCACTAAGACAATCTTAACTACAAGAATCAGAACACACACCCACTACAATGCAGAAAACTGTTAATAATGTCACCTACAGTTGTCATCACAGTTCTGATTTTATTTTTTTTCTTAATGACAGAAAAATGAATCAGAAGTGGCCAGGAAATTAGACACAAAAATTGGGCAGGGTTGTTTTTGGTTTTCTGTTGAGCTTCTTCATTTACAAGTCTCATTTCTCCTCATTTAAAGATCTCCTTCTTTATACTAAAGAAAAGTCAGGCCATCCTCTGTTTAGTTTTTGGTATGGAGTACATGATAACTTGAATCTTCCATCAGAACTGTCAACCTACATGAAAACATGAGCAAGGAAGCCTTTGTGGTGAGATGCCTCACCAAATCCTCTTTTTGCAGGCAGGTGTAACTGAGACTATGCAGCTGCTTCAAGCTTAAAACAGATGCCTTCATTCTGATTGGAATTTCCCAGCAGTTTCCACATCCTTATCACTACTCCCGCTCGGAGTCAAGCCCTTCAGGCAGGGGATGACAGATCCTAAAAACAAAGAGATGATTTTGTCATACCAATAATGACCCTGTGAACAAAGTATGAAATGGCTCTGGGTTACAGTTTGAAGGGTGGATGGGAACTGATCAGGGCAATTTTCTTCTGGTTTCTCAGCAGGGGGAGGTGTGGGTTTGGGGTTTTTTTGGCCTCCTCTGTTCTTTTACTTAGCCTAACCATCATGTGGTTGGCAAGAACATATGCAATGCACTAGCACTGCACAGAGCCGCTCTTACAGGCACCACATATTCCTGAGTTCTCTGGGCCTGAGAGTCAACAGATACTCACCACATAAGGTGTGACTTCGTTTGTGCACTTGTGCAAGAATAAAGTTGAGAAAAACATCAGACACAGAAAAAGAATTGTAAACGTACAAACACTCTAGCAGCAAGTCCTTCTGAAAAAGTGAGAACCAATTTTTGACATACTGGTTTGAAGAAAGTCTCACTGTACAATTTCTTTTTCAATTTGATGATACAGTTAAATTGTCAGTTTATCATGGGCCTTTAAAAAAGTAGATGAAAACAGAATGTTATCACTAACTAGACAATGACATCAGGTATCTTGCTCCTTCCTAATACAAATTTGATTCTCTAAAATGCTCATAGTCACACACAGAATGAGCAGTGATTTATTTTTATTGGTCACATGATCATATGTAGTAGTTTTTGCAAAATTGTGTATTATTTACTATGCATATTTAGTACATTGTATTTTCTATATATATTTATATTACATTACTGTTTTTCCATTTATTATTTGGAATATACCTTTTAATTCAGAAGGGGTGCTATGGATTAGCTAAGATAGAAAATGTTAAACTGCACCAAGAAGGTTTGGGGCCTAATTCAGCAGCAGGTAAAAGCCATTATGTATCAACAGCAGGCTCTTGTGCTGTGGATCTGGAGAGCTTCCCTAGAATCATAGGATCATTTTGGTTGGAAAAGACGTTTAAGATCATCAAGCCCAACCATTAACCTAGCACTTCTAAGTCCACCACTAAACCATGCCTCTAAGAACCACATCTACAAGTCTTTTAAATACCTCTGGGGATAGCAACTCAACTGCTTCCCTGGGCACCCTGTTCACGTGCCTGATCATTTTTTTAGTGAAGAAATTTTTGTAATATCCAGTCTAAGCCTCCCCTGGCCATTAGAATAAAGCCATTATAATTTCTACATATTACCAAGAAAAATGACAGATCAGAAATAACAGAAACCAGTAGTTAAGACTAAAAGTGTCTTCACAAACTACAAGGAAATAATACCCGGAAGACTTGTTTTTTTAAATAGCTCCTAAAATCCACTTTTAAACATTATGTTATGTCTTTTTAGTTTTGTTGTTTGCTTTGTTGGTGGTGGTGGTGTTTTTGTGGGTTTTTTTCCTCTGTGAATAGACAATTGTATGTTCTATTTGATAAAAATTTTTATAGTGAAAATAACAATAACTGACACTAGTAAAAATCCGTGCTTCTAACTATGTCTCACTAAGATTACTTAACATTTTAAAGCCTGGCCAAGACCTTTATTTTCTCTTCCTCATTACAATATATTTTGGCTAGAAAACGTTTCTACTATGGGATTTCAAATGTTAGGCGTGTCAGAATCAAATCAGCAAGAACTGTATTTCAGAAGTCAATTTTATGCTACATAAACAAAATTGTTACACTGATCATTTAACTGTATCAGAAATTTAGCATCATCAATCTTTTTGCAAAATATCTATTAAAAATAGCATACAAACTATCATTTTCAGAGGGAGAAACAAGCTCTGGGATACAGATATAACAGATAGAAGAGATCAAGTAGAAGAGATAACCAGATAACTGGTAGAAGAGATCAAGTCTCTGTGTAGACTGCTTCAAGGAAACATTACACTTAACTGAGTCATCTGCCGTGGTTTGGGCCTTACATGACAACAAAGAACCAGCCACGTAGCCACTCACTCAGCTCTTTTCCCCCCAGCCCATGCATGCACTGGGATAAGGAAGACAAAGCCCAGCTAGACTTCTGCTCATGGGTCAAGACAAGGACAAGGAGGGTTCTTCACCGATTAAGATCACGGGCAAAACAGACTCAACTTGGGGAAAAATAATATTTTCATTTAACACTAATCAAATGCACACAGGACACAGACAACACAAAGAGCAGTGCTTACATCCGTTACCCCCACCCCTCTCTTCTTCCTGGCCCGAAATTACTTTGTTCCTGATTTCTCAAACTCCTTCTCCCCAGCAGCACAGGGGGACAGGGGGTGGGGTTTATTGTTAGTTCACAGTCTAGTGTTTTCCGCTGCTCCTTCCTCCTCAGCGAGAAGGATTCCTTACAGTCCTCCCATGGGAGAGAGTCCTCCATGAACCCCTCCTTCATGAGTCCTTCCCACAAAGTACAGTCCCTCAGGAGCAAGCTGCTCCAGTGTGAGCTTCTCACAGAGTCATGGCTGCTTCAGGAACAGTCACATCCCCTGGAGCAGGGTCTTCCACAGCTGCACAATCCAAGTCCACTGTTGCAAATCCAAGTTCACCCCTCAAGCCTTCAGGGAATGTTCCAACACGTCCCTCCAGGAATGCAGAGGGACAGCCTGCCCTCTCACCATAGGTTGCAGGGAAACTTCTGCTTGGGCAACTTCTTCCCCTTCTTCCTCACCAACCACAGGATCTTCACCTGGCATGGCTCTGCCTCTCCAGCACAGCTCTTTTTTTTCCAACTGCTTGATCTGCTCAGGTCTTATATCAGTTCGTCCGTATGTTAATCACAGAGGCGCATCTATTGTCTCTCTAATGGCTCCTTGGCTGGTTTTTGGAACAGGGGAAGCTTCTCAGCTTTTCACTGGAGCCACCTGTGGGGGACCTCCCAGACTACCAAAAATCCCATGAAACCAAACTAGCACAGTCGTACCACATCTCTAACAATCAGGGCACAGGGAAAACCGGTACTTAAACATTTTCATATGATTATTTTTAAATCAATATAATACAGATATTCAGAGCAAACAACTCAGCTGCTGGTGCAGATGCGGAAGACATACAGTTTCTTATACTCTGACTCCTGTGTGGTAAGCAAAGAAAATAACAAATTTCAGCACTTTATTAAAGATCCACCATTTTTGTCATCAAATTTCAGTTATCTAAGTGTCTTTCTTTCCTTTATATATCAAGAGAAGCAGTTTTAAAACTGTATAAATTTATTTCCCCAACTGGTCACTTCAAGTGTGAAGTGTCCAATTTGGAGAACTGAAAGGCATCCAGTCAGCAGTTCATTTTATCAGATTGTAGTTTATAAGTCCTGCATAAATGTGTGTCAGTTGACAGTATGCAAAAATTACATTATCTATTATCCACTTTAATATGGCAAGCCATCTCCGATTAAATTAGTTATTTCTCATAGGTAGTCATAGTTTGTAGAAAGGTATTTTTGATCAAGGGCACAGACTAGTGTTGTTTACTCCACAGAACAGCAGGACATAGACCCTGCCCTTCTTGATGCCTATGCAGTGCTTAGACAATGTCTAAAAGGGCATCAACCATTACACTTTCTTGTGACAGACAGTATTATGTAGAAGGCTGAAAATCTGCATATTTATGATTAAAGGATTGATGTTTAAAATGAAAGCTTCTGTTCATTCATCAAAAGCTTCTTTCTGTGACTGGAATAGCTATAGCAGGAAAATACTGGAAGTAAATAGAAGAATGCACCTTTGGGTACAATGTTAATATTCAAGGTCATCAAAGGATGGACAGCTACAAAAACACTTTTTCTGCATTGAAACTTCAGGTTTTTGTACAGACAGCATTATTCAAATCCTGTTATCTCACTGGGGAATGCTGTCTCACTGAACTGACCAACCATTCGTACAGAAACTTCTCATATCTGGAAATACTCCATATAACTGAGGTGGACCTGGTGTTTACCTGTTCATCCCCTAGAATTGCTATAATCTTAGCAATAAAGTAAAATTTCAATACACAAAGCCCTCTAACTCTACTGAAACTCATTAGCATATTTTTCTTTTCTGAACAGAAACCTAACCAACACATGCAAATTATGTGGCTCCAAGTAACATCTTTACAGAGAATAAAAATGTTTAAAATATTTCTGCATCAACCTGACTTTTGCATTTTAAACATCAATTTGCTGTTTTAACCTAAAACATATCACCTACAACATTAAAGATAAGAAAGATAAAAGGCCAATGAAGAAATAATAATGCAGAAGAACCTGACACAGAGGTGTCCTGGCTTGTTAGACCTAGGGGGAAAATACTGTAGGAAGTATTATCATTTACATAAATTAATGTCTACCTGGATTAAGTTCACATAAAATTGAAGAATATTTTTTACATTGTTTTTAAAGGAATAGAAGTTATTCCATTTATTATGCATTATTAGAACTGTAAGGTCACTCAAAATGTATTTTCAGCAGCAGCAAAATTTAAACAAGCTTGGTGTGACTCAACAGATAACAGGTTTATGTATTAATATTGTGAGGAAAATATTAAATACAGGAGTGTTTATTTAAATATTCTGTTCCCCTCAGGACCTCAAAAAATCCTACATTTTGCTTTGAAAACTTCAGTGGAGTCAGACTAACATAAATTGATCAAATACCAACCCATCATTTAATGATTCAAGGTTGGATATAATGACCACTTCTTACAAACCAGAAATACACCATAAGTACAATCTTTCAGTACAAAAGAAAGAGAGGAGTGTCAAAAGGGTAGAAGGATTCAGCCCAGGTGTCCTCTTCATTAGAATTCCCAAGGAAAGGATATTTTCCATTCGTTAGAGAAATGGTATAAAAATGGGGAGAGTAGTAATTTATCCTGTAAGTCAAAAAGATTCTTTTGTGCTTGCAAGTCAGCAATTCTTTTGCCTATAAAGCCATACAATATACATGTGATGCTTTATAAATAAGCACAGTAATAATATTAATATATAAGTTAAGGGTACTATAGACTGGACTGAATATCCTGGTTCTCACTCCTTGACACATATTCCTGACATTGCATCCCATTTACCAATATGTAAAAGAAACTTCCCTCAGCCTGCAGTGTTTTTAAATGCTGATCATGCTCCCACATTTAACCTGCTTTATTTCAAGCTAGGCACACTGTTTCAGCCATATTTGCTTACTTAATACAGCTTTTTTTTACCAGTGAAAAAATGTTGGTATCACACATTAAAATAACTCCTTCCGTTTGAACAAAAGATTTCAGGCTGTATTCTCAAAATAGTGGGTTTGCTGGTTAATTTCTCACTTGGTAGCCACCATTTTGGCTGGCCGTCTCCTCGTGAGCAAATGCTTCCTTCAAGTCACCCTCTACTGACAAAAAATGTTCTAAAGTTCATAACAACCATCAGAATCTATAAACATAGCACCAACATAGTCCTGAAAAGTATTACATTTTTGTATTGTAAATGGATAATAATTTTTTTAAAACTTCAGAGTTGTATTAACTTGTTGCATGTACAATGTTTTACTGAGTCAAACAGAATGGATTAGCAAATTCAAAGTAAAACATGTAAATTCAAGTTTTATCACAAATGTATATACATAGACAACATTCAACATCATGACTTAAGCTGATCTAATCCAAACATAAAACAGAAAAATCTGTCTGCCAAAGAGGTCTCAATATGTGTCATCTCTGATGGTGAAATGATTATTAAGCCACTTAGCTCATCAATATGTCTGACAAGAGATTAGTATAGAAAATGGTCACTCTAGACATGCTTTGATATTTTCTATAATTTTTCTGGTTTAGAAACTCACAGCTATTTTCTACAAAAGAGGTAAATACTTGCAGAGCTTATTTAGAAGCCTTCAACCTTCTACTGTTTCCCATAAGCCTTCTCTGACATTTGACCTACCTCTCACAGGTCAGGACATTTTATCTGAGTTGGGCATAATTACAACTGACAGCAGCTCATAGGGTTTTTTTCCTTAGTCTTAGTTAAAGAGAAAGAAGAACAGAGACAACAGATTAGAGGATTGTTCAGCAATCCAATTTGTGGCCTATTAGAGTCCTGAGCAATTTTTTGCTCTCGCTGGATGGGCTCATTTATAAGTTTATCTCATGGAAACTTTGGTCACAAGGAAAATCATGTGATAAGAAACTTCATAAACAATTCTTAATGAATTAAAGTCAGAAATCACTTCCATGGAATCTGATTCATTATCAGGGAATTCAGTATCAAGGGAAAATGCTGATATTTTTTCCAGCAGGCATTTTCTAATATAATTCTAAAAGCAGACATTGAACACTTTTGAAGACTTTCATTATACCTTTTTTTCTGCACAGGGTTTCATCTCTTCTTCAGATGGTCAACTAGAGATAGGTCCTGTCATTGCTAATTTAAAAATTACTTGTCCAATTATCTCTTATAGACACAGCTTAGCTTCGGAGTTAAGTATGGCCCAAATAAAAATAAATTCATAAGGCATAGGCATTAAATTAGCAAAATAGGCTGTAACAGAAGTTTCTGGTAGTTCTTTATTCTAGGATAAATTTTCCCTCTTCTGGGAGAAATTTTTTTAGTTGTTTCTTACTTAGAAATATGTATTTCTCCTTAGAAATAGCAGTCAGCATCTTACTAGTTCACCATCTTCTGATCCTTAGTGGTTTTGTTTTCATAGAATTTCTTCATCATTAAATGAAGATGTTTAAATAACAGCATGATCCACCTTTCTGCATAAATCCCAAATACTTCATTTTCATGAAGAGGAAATATTAACAAGTCCATTGTAGAAGACTCTGTTTAAACTATACAAATGTGCAGTAGCATGAGGGCCTCTCCAGCAGCATCCTCCAGCCTCTTGCAGAACCAGTGCAATTGCTGTTAGATAGCCACCTCACTCTGTCCCTCCCCACCCCAGTTTTAGTAAAGTATCCCACTCAGCCCAGAGAGAGGGCAGGTTCCAATACTTTCATAAAATTCCCACATCCAGAGAAGCCCTGTTATCTGACAGACCTGCCACCGTCTCTCTCCTGTCAATCAAAACTAAAGACGTTTTCTGATGAATGTCACACTGTATGAAAATGACCTAAATGGTGCACACTGGTTAAATGTTTATTACTGCAGGTATTGCCATGCAAGGGTTTGTGTCTCTGTTACTCAGACAGTTCAGAAATGCTGTACTTTGTCCCACTAATACCACTACCAGACAGGTGCATCCTCACCAGTGCCCAGTACATGGGCACGATCACTTCCCTTCTCCTGCCGGTCACACTATTTCTGATGCAGGCCAGGATGTTGTTGGCCTTCTTGGCTACCTGGGCACACTGCTAGCTCATATTTATCCAGCACCCCCAGGTCCTTTTCTGCTGGACATCTTTCCAGCCACTCTTCCCCAAGCCTGTTGCCGTTGCCTGGGTTGTTGTGACCCAAGTGCAGGACCCAGCACTTGGCCTCATTCAACCTTATACATTTGGCTTTGGTCCATTGATTCAGCCTGTCCAGGTCTTTCTGTAGAGCCTTCCTACCTCAAGCAGATCAACACAATCGATTAACACTAAGACTCATGGCCTTAGTTCAGAAAGTGGGGAGGTAGGTTTTGGTTTGGTTCTCAGTTATTACTCTTTTTTGCTGTAATTTAGATACAGCCTAGCTTAACTCTGCAGCTACTTTACAGCTCCTATTTAAGCATTCAGACTATTCATTTGAATCCCAAATAATTATTAAAATTACTCAATTTATTTGACAGCAGAGTTTTTTAGCTGAAAATCTATCCTAAATAAGCCACATAGTTACTGAAAAATGACATAGTGTACCTAGAATCTGAATACTTCATAATGTTTTTATTAGTAGGAGGAAATTATTGATCTATTGTGTGAATTAAACAAAAGCAGATCACATTGCATGAGGCAGTAGAAATAACATTTTCAACTACTATTTCACTACTATTCTGTACAATATCATCTTTCACAGGTACATTGTTTTTGTCTAAAGTGTATAGAATAAAATATTATCATACAGAATAACAGCATTATAAGACAGGTCTAAATAAAAAAGAACAAAGGAATTTCAGTCTGAGAGCAAAATATTTTCTTGTCATTTTAGCAAGTCTACCATCATAAAGATAATATGTTCAATACTGTTTACTTAATGTATTTGAAACAGAACTTCAAGGTCCCTTTCAACCTTAACTATAACCATTCTAATTTTAATATTAGGTTTACCATTTAATGATGTGTGCCATTTTATATTGGTTAATACATTTACTATGTAATTTCACCAAAGGCTTGACTAAATTTGCTTGAGAAGAAATATGGCCAGTTAAAAAAAAAGGGGTAATGTTCACTAAATAGCAGAAAAATAACTGTGATTGAAGATGTAATGAAGAACTGTACTGGAAGACACATCTCACAAAACCAGAACAGTTCATAAGTCTATATTGCATTTTCTATTTATTTAATTCTACTTATTCGTACTATGAAGTGAATCTAAAGAACATCACACTAATTTTCCATGTATTCTACTGGGGGAAAGGTTTAATATAAATGTTAGCACTGTAGGAGCTCTGAGCAACCTGATCTAGTTGAAGATGTTCTGGCTCACTGCAGGAGGTTCGGACTAGATAACCTATAATGGCCCCTTTCAACCCAAACTATTCTGTGATTCTGTGGTATTAATGCTTTAGTAATTTCAGAAGAAACTCATATTTTCTTTTTGTCTCTCACCGGGTGGGAAGTTACTTGTTTGGGTTTTTTTGTGTCTGTTGCGTTACTGAAGTAGGTTTTCTTGGGAGTATTGCAGCTTGTTGCTGCTCTGATGAAGTGTGGAAGTGAAGTCAACACTGAAATCCACCTCCACCTCTATCTTTTGGATAGCACTCTCTGGGGCTAGTAATTCCCCTTCTCCAGGAGATTATAGCTGTTGATGCTGATCACAGCCAAGACAGGTGTGCTGCCTTAGGTAGATGAAACCAGATGCAGAAAATAAAAAAAGGCAAACCAGAAGTCATCCCTCCATAAATACTGCAGTAATACCCTACCAATTTATATCTTAACAGCTCTTAAAATGTTACTTCCTCCTAATAGGGGGCAGAACTTTGTCACTCTAATGAGTTAGAAACCTTCAGATTTCCAGGCTGTGTTTATTCCTGTCTGTTATTTACTCTCAGCTGTTCATGTGCTAATAGTGTCTCTCACCTTAAGTATTCCTTTTCCCTTTCCAGCATTCACTGCCCAGCATATTTATATTTGGCAACCCTATGCCTTCTAAGCCCTCATTCTGTTAGGTTAAGCAAAGTAGTCTTTCAGATGAGAACAAGTAGGGTTAAAGGAAATTGGAGTTGCTCCTCTCCCTTTTTTATTAAAAGCAAAGTAATCATTCCCTTTTTTTTTTCCTGTTCCCACAGCTCCCCCTCCCGTTTCCATCTATTCAGGCCATTGGAAAAATGCAATAGCACCTGAACCAAATTCCCTTTCCCTGTCAGAGTATGGAAGTCAGTGTGAAATGCAACCTGTTGATACTTGGTGACTTTAATTATGATAATATTCAATTAGGCTCATATATAATTGAGGAGTAAAGACACCAGGCCAAATCTGTCCCTTTTGTTCACCTGTGAAGCCATCAGGACAACTTCTGTTTTCCCACCTACGTAAATATTACTCTGGGTGAGAGTTTGCAATGGTATGAGAACAGAATTCACCCTCTGACCCAGCTATGTAGGCTCTCACACCTCTTGCAATTATCTCACATCTGTTCAAAAGAGAACTGACATATTATGTGGGCAAAGGTCTATGCAAGATGACGTATTCCCCCAGGAGAATGTCACAGCATGTCATGCTGGTGTGAGACACAGTCCCAGGGATGCTTTTATTGTAAGATCTGGTGAGAACTGATTTCTTTAAATTTCACCTTTACTGTAAAACCTGAAAATTCCAAGAACTTGCAAAATATTTTCTTGGCTTCAATGTTCAATGCCAAAATTTTCAAAGCCCTGTCTGCTGTTTGGATGTCTGTTTTCAAGTAAATGTAGCAAGGATTAGAAGGTTTAAACAAATCTGAAAAATCTCAAGCTAATATATATTTTAAATGTTATGGGTTTAATGCTGTAAATATACAGTTTTGAAGTGATTGATAGAAATAAATTAATTTACATTTGCCTCCAATTCTTACAAGTGAATTTTTGTACCTATAAGTACATACAGAGTCATTTCATAGCCCGTGATTTTTGTGCTTTTTACATGCACCTGTATATCACATAGTTTCTCATCTGATACAAAATGTTCTAGAAATAATCTGTATTAGTACATATAAACAGCTATAGAGATGCAATAGTATTTCCCAGCTATGGCTATTCTGCAAATCAAGATCTAAGTATCTCTCACCTTGAAAACAGAAACCTTTATCCATTTATTAATGGATAAAATATTTTAGGACCTTGATGCTCTAAAGAAAAAAATGGGAGAGAAAGAAACTGAATACATAAAAAGAGAGTCTTACTCATTTGCAGACCTCAGTTTAACATATGTCCATCAACCTCCATTTCTAAAATTAAGGGCACTTCCCTGTTGCAATATTCCTGGAGCCAGACTGATGTCTGACAAGGTGTAGAGGATACCAGGAGAACTAGCATTCCATTCAATAACAAATGTATATGAATATATACCATTCTTCCTTTTGGAAATACTAGCACTCCAGGCTATCAGTTAAGTGACATGCATCCCTACCCACATAACTGTACCATTTTTCTGCCTTGGGCCTATATGTTAAACACAAAAAAGCATTATTATGAGAAAAAAATATTTCTTTAAATCCATAGTACATGTATGACCATGAGCCTGTGATCAAGAATATGACTGCCAGTGTTTTACACTCCTATAGTTCCGCTCCCTCATCCTCATCTCACGGATGTATTTTCAACCTACAAATGCCACATATCCACAACATTATCCCACCATCATCCACAGCAATATCTGGACCAAGCTACCCAGCACAACAACTGCTCCAGATTTCTCTTTATTATTTACTAGGTCCTCACACATCTCATTAAGTCTCAACACCACCTTTCCTCTAGCCCACTCCACCTACCACAGCAAAAACTATTTGTTCAGAATGTGTTGCTGACCAACACTCTGCTTATCAGAAGATAAACATGCAGTCTGCAAAACTAGTTAAACAGCAACTAATCTCCCTACAGTATTCTGTGGGATTTCTGTAGCCTTTTCTGTACATTAAATGCATTTAGCAGTTCCCTTAATTAAACAGTGGCAGCTTTAGCAATAAACAGTATAAACTAGTAAATAATGCTAGGCAGGTTCTTGATGCTGCAGATGTTACTATACAAAATGGGCTCTGGTCCATGTTTGCCACCATTGGTTTGACATCAGAAAAATCTACAGAAAACATCCGTTCAGGCCCAGAAAAATACCTCTGATGGTACAATTCAGAAAGAGGCCACAGAAGGGCAGCTCAGGAAGCCCCAGTGGAGGAAGCAGGATAGCAAAAGGTGTTGGGCTGACATAAAGTAGAAAAGGTAGGCTCAAAATACTCCTACATTTGGTGGCCTGAAGTAATCATACGGCTTCCTAATATCTAGTCTAAACCTCTCCTAGCACAACTTCCAGCCATTTCCTCTAGTCCTATCATTATCCACCTGGGAGAAGAGGCCAACTCCTGCCTCTCTGCAACCTCCTTTCAGGTAGTTGTAGAGGGTGATGAGGTCTCCACTCAGCCTCTTCTTCTCTAAACTAAACAATCCCAGTTCCCTCAGCCTCTCCCCCTATGACTTGTTCTCTAGACCCTAATTGCCTTAGACAAACAGGATCTGGTTCCACTGCTTATATGAGACAGCTACCCTAGGGTAGGTGCACAGCTCTTGGTGACTGATATCAGGACATGAATGCTGTGCTAATGCACAAAGGTTTCCTCAAGGCATTGTGAATCCCAATGTAACTAACTCCTAGAGAGAACTAGGCACCTCAGTAGCTGAGGACCTCCAAACATAAATGCATATTTAGCTAAAATAGAGCAGAAGTTATAAAATTATAACATCAAATATTAGGAAAGGTAGCTCCAGTGCTACTACTTTGTTTAAATTATATGTTTGCTTTACTTGGTAATGCATCCAAAGCATCCTATTTGGGAAGAACCAAGTACATAAATATAGAAGACTCTAAATACAATGTGCAGAAATATAAACCTCAGCTATTTTTTTTCTTTTCCATCTGAGCCATTTAATACATATATATAATAAAAACAAGGCCTTCAAATATTGCCAACCTTCCAGAAGTTCTCAACTTCCTTTGTGGGCTGTAGTATTTGCTAAAACAGACTTCTTGAACAAGAAAAGCCTTTGGCCTATTTAATTGACAATTCGTCACTGTTTGAAGGATATCAACCTTGTCTAATGGATACTAAGTACAAATGAATAAATTAATCTTTTTCATAAATAAATAGAACATGCAAGCAGTAATCACAGATCTAAATGTTAAAATATGGAAAGCTTTTTGTGGTCACAGTGCAATGCTTCTAGGTTAAGGCCTGACTTATTAAATCACCATCAAAGTTTACTATTTCAGGCATATAATCTGTCAGTAAAGAGCAAATAAATAATATTTTACTTTCCAGGTTAAGTAGAATTCATGAAGCTGAAATAATACTAATTGCTTGTTCTGTCAAAAAGAACCTTTTGCAAAAAAAGAGAAAGAAAATTAATGTCAAGTGGATGGAAAAGAACTTGTGATAATTATCTGCCACTAATTAAACATCCAGTCTCTAAAAAGTAGTAGTTTAATGATGGTAACCTACCTAATGATGCTGCTGAAGACTTCCTCTAACACACATTTACACTCTAAGAAACATTTCAACTCCAGCTTCTACCTCAACATGGCAGAACATCTCATCGCCTTGCAGGTGCCCAGGGAACAGTTGTGAGGCAGGGGAAGAAACAGTTCTCAACCTGGTAAACGCCACTTATCTTGATGTCATTCCAAGAAAATTTGGACAGCCAGAAGGAAAGATTTGTTTCAGAAAGCCAAGAAAGCAGACATTCCCACCAGGGGAGCAGCATATAGATGCTGCTGGCATTTATATTATCTCAGATTACTTGCACTGCCAGTCTAAGAAGGTGCTGATTTAAAGCTATCATCTTTGTTGTCTCTATCCAATATAGGAAGGGCTCAGCAGCATCTAGGGTTTGGTGGTTGCCAACAGACCAGTGGCATGCATAATGCATACCAACCTAGCAGTTTAGAGGTGTTGGAAGTAGTCATTACATCACCATAAAGAAATAAAGGTAGGGGAAAGTGCAGAAATATTGAGACGTATTTTAAGTTTCCTCCTTATAGAATGCCCAAGTGGGGAATAGCAACTGAAAATCATGAGAGAGAAATCACTGGCAACTTTTCTGGCAGTGGCATATGTACAGTTCAGCAATCTGTTACTCACAGAGAAATGGACATGGGATTGACTAGTGACTGGCATAAATGTCTCCAGAATAATTGTGGCAGGGTAGTATAATAGGCATCATGGGAGGATTTATTGCAGGGTGCTACTTAAACAGGAAGGCTCCAGTATGGAAAAAACTATGTCCAGTAACCTTTTACAAGCATAATGGAGAATGGAATCTGAGGCAAGGTCAGCAGTTTTAGCAGCTTCTAAAATGGGAAGTACTTACAGATCCCAGACTCAAAGACTCTGAGGCCTAAATGGACTCTTCCAATCATCTTTGCTTGCCCACATAAAATAAGCTAAAGCATTCCACCTAATGACAACTTGTAGAATTAAAACATATGCAACTATTATATTTTATTTCATTTCATACTTTACATGCTGTAGGTGGTTGGAAAGTAACATGCAATAAGATAAACAGGAAGTGAAGATACAATCACTACCAAAACCTACAGTAGTCACAGTGCCAAGACTTCCACAAAACAAGGATAGTTTAGCTGCTGACTTCTTACATGTGATTTTAATGCAAATTATAAAAGTAATGAAAAAGATAACGTGCCCTAGTCCTCACAGTACGTGTCACTGAGACTCTATACAAACTGTAGTGACTTATCTGAAACACACTAAAGGGAATGGGACAATTCATTGCATTCCAGAGCGATTTTTATCTCATATATATATATATACAATGTTGTACATAGGCACAGATCCTATATCCATATTCTCTTATAGATGAACAATTTTCATGAAGAAATAATGTAAGAAGTACTACTCCAGTAGTAGTGGTACTCTTTGTGGGCTAGAATTTCTTCTATGAACAGAAGAGAGACCTCAGAATTTACCAAGTGAAGGAGCATAAAAATTAATGTTCTATAATGATGACTAGATAAAGTGCAGGCACTTGGCCTAAAATCAGCTGCATTTCTTTATGGCAAGTAACTATTTTATGACTTCAGATTAACACCATTCACATGCAAATCTCCACTTCAAGTTACCATACATCACATAGTAATAGTCTTCACATCATTCACCCAGGAAATGCAACACTTGCAGGCAACAGTAGAAGTGGTATTCTGTCCCCACAATCCCTTCAATGAAAAAAACATTAAGGTTTTCCACACTGCGGGTGGTTTTTCACCCCTTTTATTTTTCATTGTCTTTTGCTACTTTAAATAAAACAATGGTTTTGCACATGTTAACATATCTGAATAGATACATTTAAGACTTAAAAGCAGAGATGGTACTGGAGGTAAGCCAACTTTGAGGTTTATTTTGTAGCTTGAAGCTTTTTGCACAGCTGAGCTGCTTTCAGAAACCACCATTGGTCTCAAGAACCAGAAGATCCAGAGTTTTCACAGGCATAAGGAAAAATTTTTATCTCTGTGTAGGCAGACTTAAGATCTATGCTGTAGTTTTGCCAGATTTCCAGCATGTGGTTGGTATGAAGTGACACATCTGCTCTGACTGAAAGGGAAAGAGGGCAATGCACAAAATGGCTACTATTTCAGTTGCTGCCTCAAAATTCCTTCAACATCACGATTTTCTGGGGCAGAAGCAGAAACAGAAACTGGCTGAAATAAGAGATATGGAATTTAGAGGAAGGATATACAAGTTAGTTAAGGTAAAAATAAACATGCAAAATAGCTTTACTATTTGACATTCATTGAACTTGGGTATGTAAAAGATGAAACATTTCAGGAGATGAAATTTTTGTATCTCACAAAGACAGTCCTTTTGTTCTCTTTCATTTAATTTTCCTACACCTTCACAAGGACAAGCCCTTAGGCAGCATCCCTACCACATATTCACTTTAAGTTCAACTTTTCCTCAGAGGACATTGTAGCACAACGATTAAAAAGATGTGCAAACAAACTAGAAAAGGTCCATTTCTGTTCTGTTGCTGCCATAAATTCTCTGAGAAACCAAATCTATATAAAACAGTATTTCTGTGCTCTTCTTATGCTCCTCTAAAATGGATTCAATTTTCATTTTAGTTTTAGTCCCTGAGGGTTCATCTAAAATGCTTCCAGGTAAAAGACAGAAATGCAGAAGTAGGCAATCTCTGTTCTAAACAGATCATAATATTAATAGATAAAAGACAAAAATGGGGTGAGGGGAAATAAATACATTATATTAAAAAACAAACAAACAAAAAAACCCACAACCCCAAAAACAACAAAAAACCCACAAAACCAAAGAAGCCCCAAACATTTATGTGCAGGAAGTTCTGTAACTTGGCCAAGGTAACGTGAAAATATAGGAACTGAATCCAGATCGATTACCTGAAGGCTGGCAGGGTGCCTTGTTCTTCTCAACTAATAAAACCCCCTGATACATTTACAGGGATGTTGTGATACTAAATGAATCTATGTAACCAAGAGAGATGAAAGAAGGTATAGAAATCTTTCAAAGTATGTTAAATCCAGCCTGAAGCAAAGACTTGGAGTATAAATCTCCGTGTCACAGAATTCCCACAAATCACATGTAACAGACCTTGGTGTTCTAACACCATTCTCCATATGGGAGAAACTCAAAGGTCCAATTGTTCCTTTAGGCAGAACAGCCTTACTAGTGAAGGGCTCCAACACAGAACAGACACTCCTTTTCACTTTGTGCATTAACATACCATCTCCTTCCAGGTAGATGAAGTCCAACAGATTTACATGGTGTTCTAATTCCAGTTTTCTGCATCATATATCTTCATAGCTTTTAAGCATTAATTTATGAACAAATAAATATACCTCATTGCATAAAGAAAAATGCATTTCTTATTAGTGTCATAAATACTAAGTGAATGGAAATTTATGTGGGCCTAGAAACCAAACTTCACCTCTGATTTTGGTTCCAAATTAATTAGTCTTGCACACCTAAACGCTCAGGAGTGGCAATTTTTATCACAACCTTCAGAACTCCAATTTTACAAAGTATTATTACAAAGCAACTAAAACAATCCACCATACTTCACTTCATGGTTCTAATTACTCTTCTCTCCATATTGATTCCACTCTTCTCATAGCATCTTCTTTCTTTGTCCTAATGCACTATCATTGCTGCTTTCCTCTAAGGAATAGCTGACTAATGTCTCTGTGTATTTCACCAACTTTCTTATGATTCTTAAAGATCAGTTAAACACATTTTCAGCCTCACCTGTATTTTTCAGCTTCCCCATCAGTATAATTTTTTTCAGTCTATAATAATTTCACCTTGGAAGACACTTTCACATCTAATACTTTCATACAAAATGCAATCTATTGCATTTCGGTGATATTTAAGAAATAAATTTTTTATACTGAATTTTGCTACAAATTATCTCTAGCTAACTTATAGCTGCTTAGTTAACCATATGTTAAATCATTCATTTCTACCTCAATTTCATAAATTTGGTATAATAAAGCTGTTGAAACTTATGTTCTTATATTAACTGTGCACAAAATAACTTGTAGATCAAAAGTGCAAAGACAATGGAATTCAAAGGATGCATTTGTTATGTCACCACAGATCAGTTAATAATGTTGATGTCTGATTATGTAATTAGATTTAACATTCAGATGCCACACAGGATTAAGTTAATTACAAAAAGAATTTTAAAATCAACTCTGAAAAAGGTAAACTTTTATTAAGGGGCTGTTCAATATATTTTTCAAACATTGTAAATGAAGATATAAAGTATTTAAATACCACTAAATGTAAATTAATGGAGAAATAATGTGGGTGTTTCTTCTTAAAAAAAAAAAGGTCATACATCAATTTTATAGTCCATTACTTTGTCTAGTGGATAGCAGTAATAACGAAGCTAATGAAGAATTCTAATTTTATGTGGAATAATATGTAAAGAAAAGCAAACAACATTGTACTAAATAAATGTAGCCTGTTCTAAACAAAAAGAAAAATACTAGTTGGACAAGAAAATGCACCTCATTTTTGTAAAAATTACCTAGAGAATATGCATGGTGATGCTGATTAAAACACAAAAGAGCTATTTCAAGTCGTGTAATTCAGTCATATACTGAAATCAGAATTTTTCTAAACTCCAATAATCAGCAAGAAAATGAAGATAGGTTGACAGATTTAACACCAGTATTTCAAAATTACCAGGGAAATCTTCAAACTCTGATCAGAATTTGAGCCAAACACATTGCAAAAACAAACTGACAAAATCAAGAGTCTGATTGACTCTACATTTTGTTAACAGATAATGAAAAAAAAGGCCCAAAACTACACAGTAAAATTATGCTTCACTCAGTGAGAAGTGAAGAGAGAGTGGCTCTCTACACACATAATGAACCAAACCCAAAACTTATTAGAAGTTAGAGGAAAAACTCACACTTATCACAGTGTGCTTCAGATCAAGTACTATCTGGCTCCTTAACAATCATAAACCGATTATTTAACAATTCTTAGCTTAGAGTAAAAGCACTGGAGTGAATGGTGCATGGCTACTGCTTCAGTGTGGGCTGTGAAGAACGAGGACCTTGTTCGAAGCTATTAAAACCACAAATGGCTCCCAGATACAGTTTCAACTAGTCAGAGACTACCTGCTTTCTGTGCTTTATCCTCCCAGAAAGAGGAATCCAGAAAACACACTATGTGGAACAGTCTCAGCAAGTGATTCTTCTTTCTTCTGTTTTCTCACTTGATCTAAGCCCCTAAAAAGTTCTAATCCTTTATAAGGTTCATATCTTAGGTACTAAAAGCAAAAACTAGTTTTTTGATTTATTAATAAAAATCACTGACATTTGAAGGCCTGATCAAATGATAGTTAAAGACTCTCCATGATTTCACTGGGCATTGAAATGGCGCCAAATGAAATACCTGAACTGGAAGGAGGCTAATGCAGGTGGATGGCAGATTTATTACTTTTACCACATTAGTAATAACACATCTATTCCAAGGACATTTCAGAATCACAGAAATGATAGTTGGAACCGACCTTCGGCCTGAAAAGGGATTAAAGCCAATTCTTGATCCGGTCAACTACAGCTTTGTCTGAGTTCTCTGAAAAAGATAGGCATTTCCTTACTAGTGAAAGTTTTTTCTTAACGTCCAGTCTGAATCTTCTAAGAGTAATTTATGCCATACCTCTAAACAGCAATACACTGACCCAAAGTAAAGTGACAAGGTGTTGCCTTGTGAAGGAACTGAATTTGAGGTATGTTTCTGTATAACATTCACTTTTCCTTCCCTATTATTCTGCATGTGGCAATGAAGGCTGCTATGAGTAGCAATTTACAATTCAGAAGAACCAAATCTCTAGACTATTTTTACCAATTCACTTTGCTGAACAGCACAGAGGGGAGAGGGTCCATCTGCTTCTTCCTATCATCTGTCCTTGCTGTTGATGATTGCAATCTGGAGTGTGCAGGAAGTAGACCTGCAATTCGTATTTGTTTAGGATCAGTTCTGGGTGACCTATAGAAGACAGGGAATATTTGTTTCTCTGCAAGGCCATAAAGCATAAGCTTCAAGCAAGTTCACAGCAAA
Organism: Hemiprocne comata; assembly: GCA_020745705.1. Classification (NCBI taxonomy): domain Eukaryota; kingdom Metazoa; phylum Chordata; class Aves; order Apodiformes; family Apodidae; genus Hemiprocne; species Hemiprocne comata. Next base: position 91,340,797 of record CM036588.1, read on the forward strand.
TTTCAGTCCATTTCAGTACCCTAATACAAAGAGCCTGTTTAATAATAACTTGTATGTGTTCTAATTGTGGATGTTTCCTTTTTAGACAAGATTTTCTTCATTCTTTCATATACTCTGAATATTTTTTAATGGTTTTCATAATTTTTATAATTTTTCTTTACAAAATAGTCTAAATAAAGAAAGTGGATTCATACAAGTTATTGTTGCTGACTGAAAATCCCTCAGCAGTATGATTTCCTACAAAAACATAAGTTCATAAAGTTTTAATTGAATTTTACTTTTTGGAAGAACACACTGACTTGACAAAATTTTCAAAGAAATCTTTGAAAAAAATAACTCATTCCTTTTTGAAGCTAAGCAGTTAATTTTCATCTTTATATTAACTTTACTGTACAGTCATTACTGTAAGGTAAAAAAGATTCAAAATTATACATTTGAAACATCTTTTGAAACTGCTTTAATTCAAAAAGTAACATAGTCAAAGAATGCTTCGTGAGATCACCAAGCTGAGAGGGGAGTGGAAATTCCCGCTTCCCTTTGATTCATAATGCAATTAATTTTTAGAATGTCAGAAGTTCTCTCCAAACAGAAATGCCAGGTCCTGACCAGCTGGGCTGATTAGGGCAACAATATTTATTTCTGTAGTTTACTGCCTGATTTTACTATCTTTTGAGTGTCAGAGTGAAACATCAGAATAAATGATCAGTAAAGGTCATTCAAAATTAGTTAAAGTTAAAAAAAAAAAATAAAAAAATCTTCACAGTTATAGCTGAGAATGTGCCTCTTCTGTAGATATATTGATTGCATGTTTACCTTGAATTCTGCTCATCCACACACACACTCCCACCAATATGGAGCTGGCCACCTGCCAGCACAAGAAATATATCAGAGCACAAAAGGACCCATTACCATTAGGTACACGATGAGTATTGCCAGATGTGCACATGTTGTAAATTTAATTTAACATGTAGCTTTTTGCCAAATGTATGAACTTAAAAAAAACTTCGCATCAAAAAGGTTTTTTTGTTGAATTTAACAGCTAAAATGGTGATGGTCAGAACTAATGCTAATTAGTTAGATTATTTTAATTTCACATACAAACATATTCAGATTGAGAGAAAATGCCAACACAGTTAAAATGCAAAAAGTAAACCCATGTCGTTTATGACCAGCAAAACCCTGGCCCTGGTGGACAGGCACCCTGTCACATTCAGCTGGGTGTTGGTACTTACAGTGGGAGGACACTGATGCATCTTACCATGACTCTGCAGAGACGAAATGGAGATTAAGACTTGCCTAGATGCCTCTAAACCACTATTTAAGTGGTGAAATTAAAACCATTTGTAAGTTGCTTCATGCTGTTCTTTGTGGAGCACCTCTGTGGACTGACCAGGGACAAACCAGTTCCTGCTGCCAGAGGAAATTGGGACCAGGGAATGGTTTCTGACAAGGATTAGTTAGGAGATTAAGCCAACCGATTTAAGGAATTTTAATTTCATCAGAATATTAGATTAGTATAGAAAATGAACAAATATTTTGTGGTTGGTTGTTTAATGAGCCCATGACAGGGTACTTACTTTTCATTTTAGTCTTATGTGCAGTCCAGCCCCATCCTGGTACTTCTCCTTTCTGACTGCTAACAATGATCTTTCTCTGATCAGCTCCATTGAACAAAGTTTTATTATTCCTTGCATTAAACAGGATTTCTAAATTTCCCAAATGGTAAATCTCCTTCAGTATGTCATGGTTGCCATGCCATCTAGCACATCCTATGGGCATGTTAAACTTAAACTAATGTGCTGGGAAGCAAGTCAGACATTCCTGCCTCCTGTTTCTCTCCCACCATTCTGCTGCTCCTGCTCATTCTCTCACCCAGGTATAAATTGTCCCAGTCCTCCAGCTCTGGGTCACTCACCAGTGCTATCTGGTTCCTGCTTACTGCCATAGAAACAATACCCTAGGCAGACCCCAAATAGTGGTTCCACCTTTCACTAACCTAATTAAATTTAGAGCCCCTGGCAGAAGTCTGGATGGTTCTTAGTACCTGATAAAAAACAGAGCAGCTGCCATAGTGAAATGATAACTATTTATTAGAAATAATCCTAAAACCATAGCACTGGAAGGACCAAGCACTCCACCTGTTCATTCAGACTTACTGGATATTTTGCAATATAGAGATCCAAACCATCTCAACTGGCACCATTGGCCACCATGCCGAAAAAATATCTGTCATCCTAAGCAAAGAGAAACTTAAAATTGTCATTGGAAAACATAGTCTTAGTAGTATTTTGAAGCACCTTTCTGTCTCCAGAGCTCTCCTAAGCTAGTGATGTGAAGCCTGGCATTTTCTGAGGATCAGCGCTTCACTGAGCCATGGTCACACTTCTCTGTGGAAGTGGAAAATTACATATGCTCATTGTAGGAGAGCTTAATGGAAAAGGCACTTTCCAAAAGTGACAAATACAGTCTTTCTTGGCCTCAGGCAGTATACAGCTCACCCTCCCACTCCCATAATTATGCACTGAAGGAAAGCGCCCTTGAACTCCAGGCCCTAAGTTATCCTCAATAAGAATGCTCTTCAAGTCCCATATTGAAACAAGGTCAATTTCCAGCTGGGAATACAAGACATGTCAGACAGAGAGAGAGGACACAATTAGAGGATATCTGTATAGCATGGTGGAGAGGAAACCTGAGTTCTGGCCTTTGATTTCAGAAGTACTTTAATACTTCATCCATACAGCTGCCCAGCCTAGCTCTCCATGCTGTTACCTAGTAGGAGAAGTGGAGCATCCCAGAAGCGGTGGTTAGAGCATTCTAACAGGAAACAGGATGACAGGATTCAAACCTCTTCACTCTGAGGTAGACTTAGAGAAAAGGTTTCTCTTTTCCAGAGTAAATGCTGTGATTATTTGACAATTATGTAAATGGTAGAAATCATACGTTCCTCTGGCTTAATACATTCAGAACTGCCAGAACTTGCTAGACAAGCTCAGCTAACAGTTCAGACTCCAAGGGACATTTGGGTAAACAGGTGTCTTGCACTGGAGAGGGTTCCCTCACTGCCCTGCCAAGGATTCATCTGAATATGGTTGGTAGCCTCCATATATGTGCTTATGGAGATTTTTAGGTTGGCTGGTAAAGCACCTACGGTGTGTTTTAAAAATGAGGAACCCTAGAGACCCCCATGACCACTCTTCTCTGCAGGCACTTGGGAAGACATCCAGTATTAGCACTGGCCTGCTCTTTCAGCCAGTGAAAGACAATCTAGATACAACTCAAAGGCAGAACAGTCACTTTGCCATAGCACTGAGTCCTCTCCATCATATCCTGTGCCTCAAAAGAGTTCAGCACTGCACTTCCCCACTCATATAACTTCCATGTGCCTTGCATTCTAACAACCTGGGATAGTTTGCTCACACCTGTCTGCAATCTCTCTAACATTCAAACTAGCTGTTTAGCAATGTATAATAATTTTCAACCAGTAGAGAAAGAGAATCCATTTCTAGGCCTGAAGAGTCTATTTCACAGTCATTTTCTTTGCTTTATATACAAATGACCTGGGCAGAGAAAAAAAAGAATTCCACCCTTTTAAAAAAGCCTGGCACTGAGCTTAGATCTGTTCAAGGACAGCACTAACTTTTGCACTGTTATTTGCATTAATTTGTGGTCTTTTAATTATTGCTGGGTCACACAGAGAAAAAGCTGCCCTCTTCTTTTTAAGCAATGAGTGGGTACAGGAATTATTTGTGGGTTACTGAACACATCTCTAGTCATTAGTCTAACGTTCATTTCAGAAGAGGTTGATTACATTAACAATCCAACCATCACAAGAAACCAAGAGATGTAGTAGTCATTTTTCAAAAATAAAAAAGCACACTGCAAATTAACGTAAATATAAAAACATACATTCTGGTTTTGTACAGGAGTACTATCTTGAAGGATGTCTGAAGAAGAAAAATGTTTCCTTAATATCAAGTCATGTGAAGGAAAAACTGTGAACAATTTTATGTACTTCTATATGCAATCTCCAGAAATAAACAAAAAAAATAAACGAAAATCATAGTGACAGTGCAAATGAACATATTAAGTGGAATTTGAGACCAGTTCATTGACTTGTTTCATATACACCTTTCTTCTTTTTTAATTGCTCTTTAGCATCTTACGTACAAAGATGGAAATGCATGTGTCTGCAGCATGTCATGAGTTCCACTCCACTACATAGTTTATTCATCAAACTATATCCAAATAAAGCACACTTATTGATTTCTTCTATTAAAGACATAGATTCTATCAACAATTCTGTACCGTGAATCTCTTGGGATAATCTTTTACTTCTGTGCAGCCTTGAATTCAAGAGCTTCACCTCTATCACACAGGGGTTAACAGAAGAGGTTGTTTTCAACCCTGTATATCACTATCTGCTGTCTTCATGTTGAAATAATGAAAAACAAGCCCTGTAAAAGCATGAACAAATTGGTAAAATAACTGATATACTGCAGAAATCCCCATTTTCCACAGTTTCTTTTCAGATCGAATTGGGCCATTTGCAGATCACATATAGATCACATTTAGATCACATTTTCCCAGATGTCCCTTTTTAAGCACTACCTTTTCAACACATTACGTAACCTGTCGTTAGAACTATTGAACTTATTTGTTGCCAATAAATTAGTGGTTGGATCTGGCACTTTCTCCATTAATAACCCACCCAGGAACCAAAAGTAACCTTTATGGATTTACTTATCGCTTGTGATTTTCCCTCCAAGTAGTGTGATTTTTCCAATTTTCTTTTAGTGTTCTTCATTATCTCATTGGTGGTTTTGCAGCACTAGTAACCTTACATAAGATTACATTTTTTCTAAAAGTAGGAAAGGGCTGTACTGGGGCAAGGTGGCACAAGGCAGGCAAAAGGTTTGTCATGGACCATTCTCTTCTCCTCCAACTTATGTATGATACACCTCTAAAAGGATAGCTATCTGTTAGATTGAATGTGTTCTTAGAGTGACCATCAATTAAATAATTAAAAAGTTGATTGATGATGACTTACCATGATGATACAGTTAAACTATTTTCTAACATTTAACCTGTGGCCTCACAGACAAGAGTTTGTCGAACCAATTTTTCCCTAGACGCATCTGAGGGTCCACATTGATACAGAAATCAGCTCCACACTGAAGACTTAATTTTTAAAAGAGCAAAATCATGAGAATTTAACACTAATGCAAGAAATTTTATTCAAACTTGTTAACCATTCAGATATTGCAATCAGTAATTAATCAGTAAATTAACTAATCTGTAAAAACCTTCACGTTGACCTGGTGAACTTCAGTTTGCATGCATCTCTTCAGGGACCAACATCATCTCAAAAGCAAAAACATCCACAGATGTTATCTCTGTGTGAGTTACAGCAGACACATTGCATGTACACTTCACAACCATGTTAACCTTGTGACTGTGAAAGAGAATACCATTATGTCATGAATAAGAAATTGGATCTAAAAACATGAGCATTTCAATATAGCTTTTTCCTGAGTTCCACAGTTTGAATTAAATATTGCTTCAGCTTGTACAAGATGCAGAGCTTTCCCTATCTCTTTTCGTAATGTGCAAGCTAGACAGATCTTACAGGACCCTCAATGACTACCCTCAGATTTGAAGAGAATATTTTAATAGTTTTTTACTTCCAGGTTGCTTTAGCATTTGTCTTACACAATTGCAGTAAATTTTATTGTTGTTGCTGTAGCCAAGGTGAGTTATAGAATCAGAGACCTCTGAACATGACATTTTGCAAAATAATGTACTCAGAATGGTCATTAGGAGGAGTTTTATCCACAGCTTTGCTGTGCCCAAACTGCCTTTGAAAAATAACTGTAGGTTTAAATTCTTGGCCCCTAGACAGCAGCAACGTTTGACTCTTGACACTGCTGACTAAGAAACAAGAGGTCATTCAACTTACAAAGCCTATAAAATAAAAGCTCCAATTAAGAAAACACTTACAATGCAAGAGATTGTATCAAACTGAGAAGAAATAAATAGTATTTAATATCAAGAGTACTATAAAACTCAGCAGGGAAAGTGATCAGGCAGACTTATTTTTGAAAAACCCTAGTACGTAATGGAGAAAGTCTTAAGACACTAGAGTGAAGAAGCAGCATGCTGCAAAATAGATTTGTATCATCCCATGAAACAAAAATAGAAGTGGGAATATAAGCAGACAACTGAAGGCAATGTTCATCATATCTGTTAGCATATGCTGAACTGTATTAAGAAATAATTCGCTAGCAATTAGTGCTGGAGAATTTTGTATCTCTCTCCCACGATATGTGGATATGAATACACGGGAAGTAAGACAGTTTAAAAAAATTAAGGTTGCTCAGTGACAACAAGTTTTATCACCCCATTTAACATTTCTGAAGATTCATATTGAAGAAAACAGGTAACATGGGTGGCCCTATTGATTTCTGACCAGACAAAACTTATTCTTCACTGGTGGGAACATTTAATTTTAAAACTAATATCTGTGTTTATCTGGTAACAGAAGTACAATTGTTTATTTCCATGCTGAAATGTGTATGAATTTGACAGGTAAATACATTGTTAAAACAGTCTCTCAGTAATGAGTTTTGTTCTCTAGATATTTAACAAAACACGTCACCTTTTCCAACCTTTGTTAATTGTCACTACTGCACGAATTGTATAAGCCACTGTACTCCTAAATGCAGATACATGTGATTTAAATACTTTCTCTTTAGTTTTGTTGGAAGATTTCTAAGTCATAGCTTCTGGAAACAGTGCAGCTGCCTTAAGTCTGATTGATCCCTATACACTCAACCAAAGTCACTAATAATAGCTCAAGAGCATAATTTTAGAATATTCCAGCTTGTGGAAGAACTCCAAATAAGAGTTTGCAGTTCACACTTCAGCAACATGTGAATCTTCATATGTGTTCCTGTCGGTCCATTCCCCACAGTTCCTAAACTCAAACATGGTTGCTTCAGCACCAAACCAACTTGTTTATCCTTTAATTTTATTTAAATTAAAAGAAAAATTAAAAGCCCCCTGTGCATTTCCTTCTCCCTGCTTCCTCCTTCTTGCAAGCACACTATTAAAAAAAGTTCAGAATCCTCTGAATAAAGTGCAGCATACAGTTTCTGCTCTGAATCTTTGCATATCTCTCCTTCTTCTCAACAGCCAGGATTTTCCTGAATTTCTGAAAAATCTCTCCTTCCTGATATGAAAGCATGTCCTTCTTGTCCCTCTAGCTTTAGTCCCAGGTATCTGAGTACACTACCTCAGTTTCTGCCCCCTTATATTTCCAAAGAGCAGTACAAACACCTAGGTTTGTTTGTGCTGTCTCTAGGAAGTTAGCTTCTCTAGATTCCAACATAAACACAAGAGCTGGGGAAAACTTGCTTCCCTAGGATGTAGCATGCCAAGAGGTTTCCAGCTCAATAGGATCTCTAGATTTAATAATTAACCATTGTTCCTGCCCTGGGGGTTTCATCAGTATGCATTCATATAGGCTTATCTCTAAATTTTCAGGAAACATCTCTGGAACAAAGATAAACTAAATTCATAGAGCAAGCAGCAAAAATGTGAGCAATTGTGTTGAGACATTTAAAAGATCTCATTAAAATAATGTTGAAATCTCCAAAGTTTGTCTCTCAGACAAAAGTAGCAGGGCAGACCCTGAAGTCTTATATATGAATCCTGTTGATGTAGTCCACGGAGCTTCTTTGATTTATGCTAGCTGAAGGTTTTGTCCATAGTTAAGCAGTTAAACAAATGAGGCGGAACAGATAATCATATTGTTAAATTAAATAAATGAGCAGTGCTGACCCAGCTAATGCCAGAAAACCAAAATCCATATTCTCCTTGTAGCTTTGAAACAGAAGCAGGAAAAAAAATGTCAGTGGAAGTGTACTGTCTAGTAGTAACATGTCACCCCAATATGTTGCAGAAGGCACTCATCAATGAAAGCCCATTGTCTGTCACTGGTACACCACCTCAGTATCTTTCCAATTGAATTAATATGCTCCTGACAACAAGTATTTCTATTTTTGTCTGTTTTTTCTTTCTTCAATCAACTTCCATAATGAAAAATGTACATCCAGTTTGCAAATACCAACAGTTTCTTAAATATTTACCAGTAATGCTTGGATGACTAATTGGTTTTAGTCACTGCTTCTGCATATCTACCTCATAACACAAGTAAGAGTAAGTGACTATATATTCTATGAAAAACTTGAAGCAAAGTTTTTCATGAGATAGAAGAAAATGTGAAAGTTCAGACCAAGATTGTTGCTCGTGACCTGTAGCTCAGACACAGTCAGCTGTCTTTGCAAACATGCCTTGCATTCCCTGCAGCCTTCAGGAGAGGACTGGCAGCTTTCAGGATAACTAAATAGTGTACTAGAAAAAGATATAAAAATGGGTTTTGAGGGGTGGCTGATTCCAGGCTACTGATTCTTCATTTAAACTCATATGCAGAGACATATCTATGCAAAAGACACCAACAAAATGTTGTGCCATAAGAGACAATACAGAGTCTGTATCAGTGCTGAATTGCACAATATCATTATGCAACCATTCTGTCCATGTCTTTACAGAAGAAGAGGTTGGTGATGAACCAAATCGGGAATCAATATCCCTTGGGTCATTAGAGCAGAAGGATACATAGAAAAGGATTGGCTATACAACTATTAGATGTACTTAGAGTAGACAAAGCTGCAGGACAACATAACATGCATCAATAAACATTATCAGACTTTTGTGAGGAAAATGGTGAACCTTTAAACTACATTTATACAAGTTCAGTAGCTTCAAGAGAGATTGTGGAGGAACTCAATCCCCATGTTCCTAAAAGACAGAGTGACAACATAAGAAACTAAATAGGGTGATTGAATTTAAGAACTTCTATGGAGTGAGATAATTCCAAGAAATAGCTTAAAGAATAAGAAGACATATCAAAAAGCATAAGGAAATGTTTTATGGGGATTGAGAAAGGGGTGAGATAAGGGTTATATGCTTTTAGTACTCTGGTGATCTTAGCATATTGAAGAGAAGCTGTGAGGAGTCTCAGAGTTCCACTGTCTAGAATTGGTGGGTTCACTTCTGAGAAAAAAGCAAAACAGCAAGATAGTTCTAATTTTGAGGATAAATTATGGAGTTCAGAACAAGGGATTCAGACTGCAAGTCCTCTCACTATTGAATGAGAAGCTAAACAAGGTGGCATGGTGAATTGCCTTCTCCCTGAATCTACTCAGGCTCATTAGAGGTGAGCCTTACAGTGCTGTGGGAAGAGCTCTGCTTCACCTTCTGGAAAACCACAGAGAAAATATTTTTATTCTCTTATTTTAATAGATGGTGTCAGAACAGATCTGGCAGACCTGATGTACTGCTACCAATACCCGAATTTGCAGAAAGAAATAAATAATGAGTTGAGCATCGAAGTGAACTTTATTTGAGCTGTAGTTACCTTCACTTCCACGAGCTTCATTTGAACAGTTAAGCCAGTCATTACAACTTGGCTTAGATGAGGAAAGGCTTAACTAGGTGAGATGAGATTCAGTTCATTTAGAGGACAGTCAGATTCAGGAAGACTGTTTTGGGAGATGCAGTAGAAGGAAGGATGAAATATGCTGTCATCAAAACAAAAGGAGAGGACTACAACCTAAACATAGCTGTTCACAGGTGATGCAGCGTACACTGATGACTGATGACTACAGTTTTGACAAATGAGACAACTAAGAACAGATCAGACTTTCAGCCTAATTTATTTCAGATAATAATACAAAGCACAGCATTAACTTGTAGTAGTAGAATGGCTGATGATTGGGAGAAAAAACAAAAACAAAACAAAACCACACAACAAAAAAAACCCAGAAATAAAAGTTTGAGACCAAAAGCACTACCCGTATGTCCAAAGGCACAGAGTGGTTATAAGTAAGGCCTGTCTCTATCTTATCTTCAACATAATATTTGTGAAAAAGAAATTAAAGCAAAATGGAAAATACATGCATCAGAATTGAAACTCCTGGCATCAGATACAACATTTTTGTGTAGGTACTTGTAAGATCCTATTGTGACCATTTAAAATGTCACTAATACAAATAATAAACCATGTGTTGTTCCCTCATAGCTTTATTAGGAGTGATGCTCATTTCCAGATAACTTCTTTCCAACATATTCTTTTCTGCAGGATATTAAAACTTCTTCTGAATACAGATATTTTGAGCCTGTAAATCACTGGCTACTACATCTATACAGTAAGACGAGAAGTTAAAGTGAAAATAACATATTTCTCAGTATTACATGTTATACTAAACTCAGTATTTTTAGTATATAGTTCCTATGCCTAACTACAAACTTAAATATCTTATTTCTATACACTATATGGAAAAGTCATCACTTCAGGACACGTGATAGAGCCATCTATTGTGCAGTGATATGGTAACTGTGGATTTCTACATTATGTAAATAATAATCATGGCACCAGCAGTATCAGAGTTCAAATATTAACATCTTTGTTGATATTCAATGGTTCCTTGGGCAAACACTAGTGACATCAAGCCATGTCACACTAAAAGGGATATTGAACAAAAATACTGTTAATATATGTTTTAACACATACACAACTTTTATTAATAAAACACTGAGTATATTCACATTGGCAAGGTTATAAAAGCTGTAGCTTCATTTAAAACTTCTTACCACTCTTTGATGTTGCAGAATCACCAGCTGCTCCTTTGAAATGCAGCAGCAGCTGAACCAAATCACTCTCAATTGACATTAGTGATAACCCATTCAATCTCCTGTCCCACGGTTGACCTCAGTCTGGTTTTGATCAGAACTAGTTTGGGTAAAAGAGCATTCACCTTCACAGGCTGACAAGGAGAGTCAGGTAAATAGAAAGTTATTTATGTCAGCATTTCAATATTGTATAGCTATTACAAATATCTATATAATCAGCATTATACAAAGTACACTGTATGCTATCTGAACTTTCAGTTGATGAGCAGTTGATTGGAGATTAATATTTTAATATATGGCTAAACAAATTAATCTGTATACACAGATTTTTTTTCATATCCTGGGTTATAAATTGACAGCAGCAGCAGCTTTCATGCCAATGGTATCAAATATATGATCAATGTCTGTGAGAAATTCAAAGTGACTTTAGATAGCAGTGTCCTAAGCTACTTTACTCTGCTGACTGTTACAAGATTGTGGATTTGGATATGCATTTTAATTTGACCTTTTACAGCCACATTACACTCTCACCAATGGCTTTCATCTTTCCTGTGCTTGCTCTGAAGTAACCCTGTATAAACCTAGGAATTGGCATTATCCAAATTCACCACTGTTTCCCAGGTGCTAAATATTTCTTGGGGGAGGATGTCTAATCAAAATGTGACTATAGGGCAAAAGAGACACTTACGCTGCCAACAAATTTATTTCAGAAAGGCTTAAGAATCCCAGTTCCAGTAGATTGGTGCTAAAACCAGTATTTTTTTGTGCAAAGTTGGGGGCATTCTATCCAGCAGTATCCAGCCTGCAAACACACACAACCTGTTTCTCTGAAATGTTGACATAAATAGATTTAAATTTACCTGACTCTCTGGGGCAATATATTCCTGTTTTGAAGGTCTAAAACTTAGCACATGAAAACAATGTGTTTTCAGGAGCACACCATGCAGAACATTTAGTTTTCAATAAATCAGCTTTGTCATATGGGATACAGCATTATAATAGTACTAAATTTTTTTCCCTCTGTGCTATTCACCAATAGAAACTAGATTACAAAGACAAATAGAGCAGATCTCAGCCATCAGTCAAGGCCATGTATCCCTACTGCCTTTAGATGGAGTTGCACAGCTGTAATGAATGGCAGAATTTTGCTGATTTAGGCAGACAGCTACACTGGGTTGGTGATCACAGGAAGTTTTTCTGCAATTACAGATTCTAGTTTACATAATATATTTACAGGTTGTCACAGTCAGGTCTGACTGATGGATGCAATATAAGTTGGGTTGCATATGAATGCTGTAACCAGGAACAATAGGCAGGAAAAAAAAAGCAAAAAATTCAGAAATTAAAACATCAGAAATAACATTTTTTAAAAGGCCTTATAAGGTCATTTAATGACCTGTTCCAAGTCCAAATCAGCTACACCTGCCTCATACCTGGGAGGCTTTTGCATGGCTTTTTCTTAAAGACCTCCAAGAGTAAAGACTTCATAGTTTCTTCCAAATAATGTATTGCGGTATGTCATGCTGCTATTAAAAGATTATTCATTATGTCTTATCTAAATCTTCCTTGCTTCAGCTTAAGCCCTCGACTCCTCATCTTTTCCACCTCTGGTTAACCAATGGACAGCTTTTGACCAGCAGTGCTGACGAAACATGTAGGACAGAACGGGGGCCAGGAGGAGGCACTGGTTTAGAACCAGACCAATTAAAGAAACTGGATGTAGGAATTGTTCATCTCTTAGGTGGAAGAGACACCTGTTCTGTCAATTCTGTTAAAGGTAAAACAGTCTTGTGGTATGTAAATTTGTTGAATGTGTGTTGGGAGTGGAGTATGTCATTCACAGTAGGACATTTGTTGAGTTCGTGCTCTTCTGCCATGAAGAATCTTGAGCAGATGCCTATATATTCACATCTATCCCCACGATGTGAAAAATAGAGAAATAAGTATAAATTAATTGAGGTTTAACCAAAACTAGGAATATATGTAAAAATATTTTTATTAGGTGGTTTGTGTTTTTAAATTCATGTAACAGCCATGTCAGTTTCAGAAGCCTTACAGAAGCTGAGTCATGAAATCTGCTCCTCGTTCTTTCAGTGTAATGAGTGCTATGCTGCTGTGAAAGGAAAAGTTATTGGCTTAATATATAAATTAAGGCTTAATTAGCTTTACACAAATTCTTGCTGTTCCTGGTTCTCTCAGTTTCTCTTTAGGTGTTCTCATTCTCTCATTTCTCTTTGATTAAGTATGAGAGTTGAACTTAAAGTAGGTGAGCTATTAATTTCTCCTCTCCTACCTTCTTTCTTTCCTTTTTGATGGTAGAGGTCACATTTGCCGTTTCCTAGTTTTCCAGTACCTTGGCTGTCTTACACAAATTCAAGATATCTTCTTACTCTTATGAAATTTCCTCAGTCAGTCGTGAATGCCCTAGGAAGGGCCTAGGAAGGCCCAATGATTTGAAAGTATACGGTGTACTCGATTTCTATGGAAGAGATGAAAACAAAGACAGGCTTGAGAAAGTGCTATATTAAAAGTAATCTAGAGTACGCAGCACAGTATCTTCCTTGGATTACAAACCAGGATACAGTTGGCAATCAGGTGCTTTCTGCTTCTGGCAATATCTTATCAGTACTCTATCACTGAAGTTTCTGAGAAAATTCTCTGAAGAATCTAAATTCCTTAGACTTGCAAGTATTTAAGCCTACAAATTAACATCTAACATTTATGTGTGGCATTTCGTACATGTGATGGTGAAGTACCCCTGGTAAACACAACCTAACTAAGGCTAGAGAAGAATACTTATTAGACAGGCTGGCAGGTCTTATGGGGAAGTGGAGAAGCTGAATATAAACATCAGGCGAGCAGATATTTCTGAAAGTTCTGATATGCAGACAAGTTTATAATTCTTCCTCCACAAACTGTTCTATAAAATATTTACCAAGCATTATGATGATCACAAGGAACAGAAAAGCAATCTGAAAGACATAAGACAGTTAAAACTTCCTTCTCCTTAATTTTAATAAATTCTTGTATTTATTAATGTTGTCAGCCAGCAACAAGACCTCAGAGAAATAAGTTGGTCAACAGACTTCAAAGAAAACATTCAGGTCATGGTGTATTGGCCTTAAAAAAGCACAGATTTTCAAAGTTCTTTTAACATACAAATTTATCAGAAATTTTATTTAATAAAAATTATGGATTCTCCATTTTTCTTTTGGAGTTCTTAACTTAATGTTTGTTAAGCATAGGGACTGGGAAAGCCAACTCAAACAAAAGCAACCTCGATAAACAATGAAATTCAATGCCTTGGAATGAAGCAGTTTCCCCAACATCAGTGAGAAAAAATCCAGGAGATTGTTTAAAATTCATCACTCCTCTCTCAAATATCAATAACCAAATGAATAAAGCATTTCATTTCTGTTTGGCTAGAAGTCCTGGATATTCTGAGAGGCTGTTAAGCATCTAGCTTTAGTGCATAAAAAATGCATGCTAATCATTTTTTTCTTATGTCAGTTATTTAACACATTGTATATAAATCAGCTTGCAAGATACAGAGTTTAATACTTTCTGGTTTTATTGCTTTACCATTTCATTTATTTATCTTGCATTCTGGGGAGATGGAACTTTTATTTTAAATTTTGCATTTGTAGGCCTGAGTGTCAATACTGCACACACAACTCAGACAGTCAATCTGATAGGTATCACATTGTTAGGCTTTACAGATATCATCCCCTCTGTGGATCAGTATAATTTTTAGTCCCCAATGAATTCACATGGAATGTGCACACAAGACAGTAACGTCTGTTGGGTGAGGGCTACTTCTCATTGTCTATGCAATATCAAGCACAATGTAGCCTCTATCATATTCAGAGCCTTTAGATAATACCATGTAATTTATGTCCATTTGTTTTCTCTAGTGGTAAGAAATAGTAATTTATTAGTCAAGTTTATAGCTATGTTCTACCTGCTTTATATTCACTTTTCTTTAAACAAAGCATAGAAACCAACAAAAAAGCTTTATTGGGGCCTGGGGGCCACCGTCTTCTCATTGTGGGCACTGAATCCTAAAGTCCCCTTGCAAAAACAAGCCAAACAGGAAAATCCGTTATGCTCCACCTTATTAGTATGCAGTGACATTTACTCTCACCATGCTCATCTCTGTGTTGTTTTTATTCTATCTTCCATGTTCACACTTCCCTTTCTTTTTGCTATGACATACAAATGTCCCAACTCCAATTCTTTATTTTTCATTCTCAGTCTTCTTCTTAGTTTCCCTCTCCTAGGTCTCTCAGAATTTCTCTTCTTCAACTCTCTAAGCACCATCTAGAAAAAAATATTATCCCCTTTGCAATTACGTATAGTTTCCACAACCTGTTCTATTTCAAACAAAAGCTGATCTGTCTTTATATACCTAAATGCGTTACTTCAGGGACTAATTTCCAGACTCTGAAGCCCATTTGGCAGAGATAGTCAGTAGCCCTGAACCGTAACCTCAGTTTCCAACAGACCCTTCTCTCCTGCACTCTCTCCCAACTGCCTAAAGCAGTGTGCTGCCCAGGAAAATGGATGCTGTGAATCCTCCCCACTCCCCACAGGGAATTTATATGCCTAATGGTGAATTCCATCCAACTCTCAGGCATTACATTGCTAAGAATTCTGTCTCTCGTGCCTCCTTTACATTGGCCTTAAAGTGTTTTTTTTCAGAGATGTATTTCGTCCAGATAGCAAGTCATAAAACTGTTAGAGACATTATTTTTTTTAAATACTTCACCAGGAAGAACTCACAAACATGACTCAGTTCATTTCCAAGGCTATCCCAGGCAAAATATGTTGACAGAAAGGTGAAATAAATATCACATACAAAAAACAATTACAAAGAAATGTGAGTTTTGTAAGGAATAAAGTTTTAAATTTAAACTAGGAGCTAAAGTCTTTTAGTATTAAGGGTTGTATACATATTCCCATCCAGGGCAGCTGTTTAATATAAGAAGCCTATTATCTTTCATAATCATTAACTTTATGCATTGAAACATATGTTTTCAATCCGATCAGGTACCAGGTTATTCTTTTTTAATTACATGCTGGAATATTAGAAGTATGGGTTAAAATTCTGCTAAGACATGCGTGGCCCTCAGAACCGTGTCACCCATAGTAAGGCTGCACTGGCTTCGTATAGAATAGATATGCCAAGTAGATGATACATGATCCTTGTGTAGATTATGCTAATAGCTATTAAATGTTATTCTTCTGTCCCTGCAGCTTACATTTTTTACCTCTTGTACCATGCAATATGAGAACTGTTTCTTGGTGAAAGGCAACATACACAATATATCAGGGAAGAAGCAGAAGGTGACTAGCAGGGGATGGACAAACTTGGAGCTGTCTGTCCCAGTCCTCAGATATGTCCTTATGCCTATTTCAGTAACTTTTCCTCAGTTAAATATTCTGCTCTGCCCATGGAGATTACCTGTCGTTGTTGGGACGGACACGACACAAGCTTGCGTGCAAAAAGACCACTTTATTCAACTAACAAACCTTTTTCTATCCTCTCCTATACATGTGTGTCTACATCTCATTGGTTAAGCAAACATCAACAGTCCACAATTGGACAACTTTTCTCTGCTGTAACTTCGATAGTCTTCTTTTTCACGTCCCATCTAGTGGTTCAGCAGATGTTCCACCCGGCAGTCGCTTATCTTGTTTACTCAGCTCTTCTCAAGATTCTCAGGCCTCTTCAAGGGCACGGTTATCTGCTCAAGGGTAACTTTAAACTTGCATTCCAGTCCCTCGGACCAGCCGAAGTTTCCCACAATTACCTAAGAATTATTTTGTCATTACCTGTGTAGAAAAGTGAGTGTTCCTGCCATGGACAAAGCAGTACTTCCAGGACAGACAGTACAACTACTCTGAGATGATTATTTGTACAGAGGGGTACAGAGAAGGCGTGAGAAACCACAACTTCACTTTAAGTCAAAACAAGCAATCAGAAAAGCTGGAGCAGGGAAGGAGAGAAACTAATTTTAGGTTAAGGGTTGTGGTAACAACTGAATATAGACAAGCCTGGACAGACTGAGCGGCCTGGCCAAGCTATCAATGCATAAAAGAGGAGCACATAGCACTCATGTGGTTTTTATCACATAAACAAAAATACCCAGGCTTATGTGTAGAGCCTCATTCCTCCTGGCATGCCGTTAAGTGTCCACCAGAGTGCCTAATAAAGGCAGGCTACTTCTACCAATTCCTGGGGCTCATTTGGAGACAAGCAACATCCTCGTCTCCCTTTATGGTAATTTGATAATAACAGGCACCTTTAAGTATGCTTTATCTAGCCTGTTTTAGGTGTTTACTTTAGAATTACCTGAATCACCGTCTACAAGTGCCTATTTCTGCATTCCCTATAAAGGCAAACTTCAGTGACTAGCTCAGAGCTGAATATTTACACTGGAGAGATTTGCATTTGGTGAGATGAATTTAAGCCTTAGAGTTTAAATAGACAAGACAAAGAATGAAGTGCTTCAACAGCATGTACAAAAACCTGGCTTGCATCAGCATCTTGCAATACATCCTGAGATTTTATCTTTGCAGAAAAAGAGGTTACCAGAGGGACCTGGCCTATTTCAAATGTTATTGGATATGTGTTTGCTAAGTAGAGGGTAAACAGGAAAAGAAGGAAAGGAAACAGAGGTGAGGGACTAATGAATACAGGACAAGGAAAACAACAGGAGAGCATGCATGATTGACGTGAGGTCACCAGTGTGTGGGGAGTATGGTGGGGCATGAAAAGTCAAAACCAACAACCGGGAAGCTTAGAGTTCAAGGTATCTAGCCAGAACCTCAGAGAGAAGCCTAATCACATAATCACTCCTGAGCCCAGAATTGCTATTTCTGAACTTTCACGGATCATGAATCCAAGAAGACAATGACATGGACTTGAAAGGCAATATATAAATGTTCTGACATTTAACAGCAATAAAAAAAACTATATGTCTGTAGTTTTTTGAATCTGATAGCATATTCTTGATTTCTTTGAACTTTTCTCCAAAACAGAGAGAAAGAATTAAACTCACTTTTACAAAAAATTAGGATCTGTGGAACTCTTTATACAATAACTGAGCTCCTAACACAAACATTAAAATTTGCCTGATTGCATTAATTCTAAGAATTAACAAAACACCCGTTCTTTCAAACTGTTTTCCATGCCTGTTCTTATTTGTTCAAGTTTGCAGGACCTCAGACTAGGATCTCTCTCTAACTTCTTAATTACATAAGCCTGCATGATTTGATTCAAAGCTGTCACATGGGCTCTTCTCTTACAAGAACTGGCAGTTAATCTTGACATAAATATCTCCAGCTTAATTCTTAATTGTGAATCATCTGAACAGTCAGGAAATAATGTTTTTTTAGATTATTTCATAGTAAAAAAAATTCTACATTGTCTTTACATGGACAAGAAATAGGAGAAGACAACATGGACAAGACAACTACTTTATTTTGTATGGTTGTTGCCTTTGAAGCTTTCCCATGCTCCAACTGTAGGTTACTTTTACTGTGTACCTGGGAATGAGGTCTCATGAGCAACATGAAGACTCAAGTGCCTCATGACCACATTGACATTGCAGGTAATCCGTACAAACTCTGAGTCCAGAATCACTATAAATCCTGTCTTCTCTTGTGGTTAGAGAAAAAAACACAACACTCCTAGGCTCCTGACCATGCTCTATGATTACAATACAGAGATAAATGAGATAAATAGAGCTTCTGGGATTGCTGAAAAATGCCTGTGGCAGCTAAAAGGATACCCTGAAGTACAGGGATCATCTGAGGTTTGCACCATGAGTGCTAAAGAAGCCATCTGGGATGCTTCAAAAGGAAAGAAGAAAAAGTGAGTTAATCAGGCCTCCAGCCAAGTTCCCCACCAGAGTGCAGATCTCATCAGCAAGTTCACAGAATTGAACCAGATGAGGTAGAGCCACAACTGCAGACACAGGTTTTTTGGACTTTGTTAAAAGATGGAAGAGTGTCTTATTCTGGTATTTAAACCTGCAGAGCACATGGTGGTTGCATGTCAGTGTCTCTTCTACCTATTTTAAAAGAATTCCTTGAACAGCACAAGTAGCCTGGGAATAAAGGGGCATTTTAAACATTCAGTGCTTAGTTACAGGCACCACAAATATGAAAATGCTTCTTTGAGGTAGATTATTTAAGTGTTAAAAATAAAAAAAAAAAAAAGCAAAAAAACCCAAAACATTTTCTTATATCATCTTTATTATAAATAAATTGTTTTCTTAATTTAGCATGAAAATTGTTAGTTTCAATAATTCTTAGGGTTTTATTCCCTTTAATTCTTTGTGATTTGGAAAATAATTCTAAGGAAACATTTAACTTTAATTTTAAAAACTTATTAAGGATTTTCTCAAATATTATTAACATCCCTTAGTGGGTTGGCTTTTGCTCCTTTTTTTTTTCTTTGTACAAACTACAGGTCAAAGCTCTTTATGTTATCTTGGATAACAACATAGCTTTCATGTAAACATGCATTTTATGTATCCTATTTTTTAATACATACGGGGTTAAGTCCTGAGGGAAATAAATGCCAGGAAGTTAAACTGATTTACATCAGCTGATATGGCAACTTACACCATGTGGTGATTCAGCCTGCTTTAATTATTCCAAATTGCTTTAATCTATACTGTACACCCATGGAAAATTAAAAAGACAGGAAATGCCACTTCCACTTACAGCCTCTTGAGCCTTCTGTACTGTCTTGGTTTGCCTGTAGCAAAGAAGATTGTATCAGATAGACTAAGGTTGGATCAATACAGGCAAACTGACAAACACCTGCACATTTCATTCCCATCATGTCTGACAGTTCTGTGTCATGTCTTATACTTTTGCCATGTATCCTGTAAGGAAGCATAAAACGCAGCATTTTGAAACACTAGAAGTGAATACAGCAGGGTTTTTTTTCTGAAGAGTCTCATTATTAAAAAGTGGAATGAAATAAGAATATATTGGCTACCCACTTGTGTGGTATAGATCAGTCTACTTGCTTTACTGTTACTGCCTTTCCAATCTACATCAGCAAATGTTTTAGAATTAGACAGCCCATAATGATCTGAACTCATTGCATTTTTGTATGAGAAGTTACACTGTTGATCATCAGCTACCATCATTAGACTTTCTGGAAAACAACTGGAATAAGAAAGATACTATAACCAATTTGCTGAGACAAGGTCTAAGTTTCCCACTGCAATGATGCAACAGCTTTTGAAAGAGCCTCAGTTATTTCATAAGCACCTGCACAACATCAACAGCAAGCTCACTCCTCAGATTAGAGGAAACCTTACTGTAAAAACCCTTCATCTCCAGGTACCTTGTGTGCTACATGATTTTGTAACCTCTCTTCAAATATCTCTCTATCCCTCAGGGCTTAGCTTCAAAAAGCTCAGAAATCAGTGGCCACTTGGCCTCCATTGGATTCAATGAGTTTCAAGTAACACTAAGATCACTGTGAAATAAAAATCTTTTCCAATAGAAACATTTCACATTATAGCAAAAAATTCCCAGAGTCAACAGAATCTCAGAAGAGAAGTTTTGCTTTGCTCTGCTTTCACTTCTCTCTCAGAGGGTATAAAATAAGCAAAACTTTATCCAGGATTCATATTGGTTTCCTGAACATTTGGGTATTTTCTTCTCTTCCTAAAGGTCATTGGGATTATACATTTGGGTATTTCTAACACAGTTATTTGCATATTCTTCCCTTCTTCTCAGGAGCTGAAAAATCATGCACAATCAATATCCTGCACATTGCTGTTCCTTTCAAGTACATCATCTTCAAAATTTGTCCGTCATATTGATTTGATCTATTTTGCTCTGATGTGAAATTGCAAACATAACCTCAAAGCTATTTCCCAAATAATGTTCTCAAAAGTAGGACCTCTCTGAAAAAAAAAAAAAATCAGTTTTGATAAATCAGAATTTTCTCTTGAAAACATTCCCTCAAAAATTGCTCCGAAAGTTTATCAACTCACTGAATCTTACCTATGCCTTCCTTCTTTGAAGGTTGATTACAAAGCATTTCTGAGGTCTTAATGTAGGGTTTCAAGAAGAGGATTGCATTGGGAAGGCTGGACTTTGTTGGCAACAAAAGCACCAGACTGAAGGGACTCTTCCCACTTACTAATTTCCCCACCATGTTTGCAAACAAACAGTGAAAACACCAAATTATTTTCATTGCTCTAATTGGGCTTGTAATCTTGTCCTACACATTCAGGCAAGATGGAAGCACACAGAAAGATGGAGGTGGACAAGTTCATTAGGAAAAAAAACATCCAACACCCTTATTCTCCAAAGCACTCAATGCAATGTGCTGACTATCTGCAGATAAACCCTTAAAAAGGTATATTAATTCAGCACAATAGAATTAGTTTGCTTTTTCAGTGCCAGTGTGAAACTAGATTACATGCTACTTTTTTTCCTGTGAGAGAAATGTGTCAGGATGATGTTGGTGCCATTTACTTATTCATTTGGAACCTCTAATGAAAACTGTTTAGGAAACAAATGGCTAATTATATTCTACATGCAAAATAATTAAACATTCAGAACATTATATGTAACAATATTAGTATTAAATATGATACTCAATTTTATCTAAAAGGACATATTAGGACTATTCAGGGAAGGAAAAAATTAAAAAAAAAAAAGAAAATGTAGATCACCCATGAGGTAAAAAGCTGCTGAGGAAGAAACTTACTAGCAAAAATATTATGTCTGGGATAGCTCCAGAGATTCATGGTACTTGCACTTATATTCCTCATGTATACTACCAGATATTTATCAAGCATAGATGGTAACATAGCAGATGAATATTCACTTTAAATACTGAGTTCCTAAATTTCACAGGCATGATGTACTATTTTACTCTAGCCCACCTTTCCTGAATGAAAAAAAAGATCCTCCCTTAGCTCCCTCAGGGCACACTTAGGCTACATAATTCAGTGCAACACAGGGATATGCCAGCCAGCTGCAGTGCATACTGAGAGCAGTGCAGCTGCACTGTGACATTACTGCAGCTGAGCTGAGCAGCTCTGCTAATACTCTTCTGGGACTGGAACCTGCTCTTTCGGCCTGCACTCAAAATTCTCCAGAGAGTAAAGTGGGAACAACCTAGCAGCCTGTACAGCAGCTAACATCTATTATTAGTAGCATCAGAAGCATTTCTGAATATAAGTTGAATATTGGTCCTTGTATGTAGTCCTTACTTTCTAGCTCCCACAATCCTGAAGATGTTCTTAGATAGCTTGTAAACCCTTCACAGGGCTCTCAGAGGTGCAGACTGACCTTGGGATCCACTGGTATTTCATCTAAATTTGAGCTAAATAATTAACCGAGCCAGTAGGCAATGCCGCTGTAAGATTATTGACTCCTATGTGGTGTGACCTAACCTTCACAAATGGAGAAAACATGTTGCAGTGAAAGGACATAGTTAATGCTTAATTTAAAAGCTCAAAAAGGAGACTAAGCATTTTGCCCAAATTCCTTATTTTCAAGTGCTTAGAAGAAAATATATTTGTATATTGTGGGGAGGGAGGTTTGGAGTTTTGGCCTCCAGAAGTGCAAGAGACTAAGGTTTCCTCTCTATTTCAATTCTGCTTAGCTGTCACAATGTGAATAACAAACATATGAGTATAAATGTTCCCAAAGAAGAATAAGAAAAAGGAAGCAGTTGTGGGCAACCTTCAACAGGCAACAATGGCTGGGCAAAAAACACACTGAATTCTGCTGCAGCAGAAGGATGATCTTAATAATTGTTCTCCTCTGCTCCTTCTACTGCTACTTCATAGAATAAATCCTGCCTCCTAACTAGGAAATTAAATAGTGACTTTCCTTTCCAGGTTGAGTGAAAAGCACACAGACAGGAAAAAAAAAATTGCAATTCTGGGCCTCCAGCTGCTCTTTGGCCAGATATTCTTTTTCCATCATTGTCTATAAAGGGTGGGTATTAATAAAGGTAGCAAAGGTGAAGCCTGAACTAGATATCTCAAATAATTTTGTTTTCATTTATCAATCCAACTACTAGCAATCAGGGAATTTTGTTAAAAACTCCAATGATTTTTATCTTGTCAGTGCCTCTTTAATAACAAAATGGAATTCATATCAATTATTTATTGCCTTTAAAGTGCAATAGAACTTTTATAGAACACTAGCACATGTATAGATAGATTCAAAATTCATTATTTATACAGTGATGGCTTTATTTATAGAAATGAAGTTCAATAATTAGCATCAGGTACAAGATGTCACCCATTCAGCTTTAGTGGAGTGGACGCAGGGTGGAAAACAAATGCTAAACAGAAAGCTCTGGTAGGTTCAGAAGTCAAACTACTCTCTAGCCTATTGGTTAGCAAGGAAATGTCTCTAGCAGTGATGGCAAAGTTGATGGAAATAATACAGCTAGGTCTGCTTTATCATTCCTGGATTTTTAGTGACTATTTTAGTTATTTAGTCTTATTTCAGGGTTCTACACAGTGTAGTTAACTCAGGCTTACCTTGCTCTTTTAAATGAGGTGGAGAAAAGCTCCAAAAGTGCATAAAATACAGTGGGTCCAACCCTGTATTCAAAAATCCTTACTTCTAAGGGTGCGTAAGGAGAGCAGAATGAAAACAACATATGAAGTGATTTCTTCTAACCTAAGTAAAAATACAACCCTTCTCCATGTCATTGAAATGAATGATCTCTCTGTTATAAGGGGGTTTTGGTGTTATTAAAGTTCTGAAAAACTCCAAACAACCTTCACCCTGTATTTACAGTTTATATTGAAATTGCCTGCCAAATATAAACCTTAAACATTCAGAAGTTTACAGAGAAAAAGCTTAAGGCTGTAGTGCTGTGGCCTTGTACCTAGCAAGACTGAATGCAGTCCACTTTTATTGCCATCATGTAACTAATGCACCATCAATATTTCATGCATGCAATTTCAAATGAGTAAATAGCTTTCTGCAAGTTGCATAATTTGCTCATAATCTCAGTGTGTCTTGTGCCATTTAAAGCTAAGTGCCACCATTTTAAAAATGCCCCATCAGGAGTGATTCAGTCTAGTCAAGAATTATGATATCTTAGAAATCCCCCAACCTCACTTTTGCTGCCACCCATCTTTACTGCCAGGGTGAGCCATTAATTCCAACACAAACACCAAAACAAAGCCAGGTAACAGAATCTACCAAATATTGAACATTGTGACTATTTAGTCACTAAGGGACAGACAAGAGAGAAAGCAAAAAGCTAAGCTGTGACATATGAGGTGTGTTACGTTTAGGGAAGCTAATGAAACTGAGGGCTCAGCCATTAACCTTCAAGGAAGAAAAGCCAAGCCTACTGCTCTAAAAATTGCTAGGACCAATCTTTCACCATGACAAGCATTAGTAATGAATAATTAAGCATTTAATATAATGTTGCTTTGGTGAAAAATGATAATTTTACAATTGATGGCCCCTAAACCTGTTCAGTGTTATTCTGGTGCAGTAAAAACAGGAAGAGAGCTTTAATGAAATGCATGTTTTTCAGTGTTTTTTCTTTTTTCCCTGTGTTTTTTTTTCCTGATGGTTGAACTGAAGCAGTTACAGTTATTAGGTTCAAAATCTTTTCAGGGATGAACAGTGGCCCTGCTGAGAGAACTTCATGAAAAATTTAAAAAGGAAAATTCAACCTGGAACAGTCTCATGTCTCATGCCAGTCTGCCTGAGGTCGAACGGTGTTTTCCCCCATAATATTCAGCTAATGTCAGGGAAATAAATCATTCAGCAGATGCAAATGCTGAAAATCTCTAAAATGAAAGTTTAACAACTCGACTTGAGAACCTGCTTTGATTAAGTGATATAGTTATTTAAAACAATTTTACAGATGATCTCTTACTTAGTTTCCTATAATCAAATGTTTATTGCAAAATAAATATTTGAGTAGTAAATTATTTGAACTGTACTCTGAGATCTCTCTTTGCAGTTAAGAAAACTGAAGAACTCTGCTGCAGTGACTCCACACAGACATTCCTCTCTTCCTCAGAAACTGCTGCTGTTGCAAAGAGTTTTAGAACGGTTAAGGTTGGAAGGAACCTTAAAGATCATCAGGTTCCAACCTCCCTACTATAAGCAGGGTGCCACGGATTGACTCAGGATCAGCCATTAAACCTGTGACAATCATGTTCTTGATCCCCTCCCCCTCCCACCCAGGTAAGGAAAGGAGAGGGAGAATAAAGAGAGAGAGACTTTCCGGATTGAAAAGTAAACTAGACAGCTGTAATTAAACACTAATGATAAGAAAATATGTGCAATTATATACAAGTATGTTCAGGAATGTACAAAACCTTATTCCCTTCCCCCACCCCCAGCAACTCCCACAGCACTCTCCTGAGCTGTGAGCAGTTCTGAAATGGAGAGAGCGGCAGAGCAGACAGGAGCTGAGGGGAGAGTGATGAGGGTCAGGAATGCACGGGCCTGGGGATCAACAGTGGTGGATTGACGGAGTCCTCCCTGGATGCCAGCCATGAACAGAATAGAAGGGAAGAAGAAACAGGAAGGAAGCTGACTTCCCTGATCCCCAACCCTACACTGAGCTTACACAGATATATATATGGAATATCTCTGGGCAACTTTCTGTCCATCTAGTCCACTCCTCCCTACAGGAGGGCTGCAGATACAACTCTTCCGCTCCTGCAGCATTTGAGGCTGCAGAGCAAAGTGACTTTGGAGTCTCAGCAGTAACACAAACATTCCAGCGTTATCAGTCCACTAGCTGGAAAACTTTCAGCTAGTTAAAAGAGAGCTCTCTAAAGGAAAAAAAAAATCAGTAGAAGGAAAATTGGCTTCATCCTGGCTCAAACCAGGACACAGAGACACCCCATGCTAGACCAGGCTGCACAAAGCCTCATCCAACCTGACCTTAAACACCTCCAGGAAGGAGACTTCCACAACCTTCCTGGAAAAACTATTCCAGCGCCTTCCTACCCTCATGGTGAAGAATTTCTTCCTGATGTCTAACCTAAATCTCCCCTCTTTCAGTTGAAAACCATTACCCCTTGTCCTATCACTACCCTCTCTGGTGAAAAGCCCCTCCCCAGCTTTCCTGTAGGCCACCTTCAGGTACTGGAAGACTGCTATAAGTTCTCCCCGGAGCCTTCTCTTCTCCAGGCTGAACAGCCCCAACTCCCTCATCCTGTCTTCATAACAAAGGGGCTGTAGCCCTTTGGTCATCTTTGTGGCCTTTCTCTGGACCCTCTCCAACAGCTCCATGTCTTTCCTGTGCTGAGGGCTCCAGAGCTGTACACAGTACTCCAGGTGCAGCCTCACAAGAGCAGAGTAGAGGGGCAGAATCACCTCCTTCACTCTGCTGGCCGCACTTCTTTTGATGCAGCCCAGGATGCAGTTGGCCCTCTGGGCTGTGGGCGCACACTGTTGTCTCATGTCGAGCTTCTCATCTACTACCATCCCTAAGTCCTTTTCCTCAGGACTGGTCTCTAGCCATTCCCCCCCAGTCTGTATTTGTGTCTGAGGTTGCACTGACCCAGATGCAGGACCTTGCACTTGGCCTTGTTGAACTTCATGAGGTTGGCATTTGCCCACCTCTCCAGCCTGTCAGGTCCCTCTGGATGGCATCCCTTCCCTCTAGGGTGTCAACTACACCACACAGCTTGGTGTCATCACCATACTTACTGAGGATATACTCGATGACACTGTCCATGTCTCCAATGGAGATGTTGAACAACATTGGTCCCAATACTGATCTCTAAGGAATGCTAGTCATCACTTGCCTCCACTTGGACACTGAGCCATTGACCACAACTCTCTGGGTGCAGTCATCTAGCCAATACTGTCTAGGTGTGACCACCCAACCAATTTTAACTGATTATTATCACAAAATATAAGTTTTGGCGGGTTTCATGAGGAGACAGCGTGCATTTTGTCATCATACATAGGACCAAATGACATTTGTTTGTTTTAAATTGGTTCATATATAATTGCTTTAGAATCCACTTTCTAATACAGCATGGAGGAGTAAGAATCATAGAGTCATAGAATGGTTTAGGTTGGAAAGGACCTTAAGATCATCTAGTTCCAATCCCCCTGCATGGGCAGGAACACCTCCCACTACACCAGGTTGCCCAGAGCCCCATCCAACCTGGACTTGAACAATTCTAGGGAGGGGGCTTCCACAACTTCCCTGGGCAAAATTAATATATTAAAATAATAAAATTAATACTTAAAAAAAAAATAATAATGACACCTTTTATATCATAGCTAAGAGGTGATTGGAAGTCTTCACTCTTTACAGGCTTTACACTAGGTATGACATTTGCTAACAACATTTCGTGTTCATTTGGTTCAACTCCCCCTAAATAGTCACAGGCAGTGTGAGTTTTCAGTGTATCATGAATCCCTGAGAAATAAAAGTCTAAAACACCATATCTAATCTTTCAATAACAGGATTTGGGCTATATTTTCCTCTCAGTCAACCTGATTATTCTCTTAATCTTATGAAGATTGAATTACCTCACATTTATAGTAAAGCTCTCCTGACTTAAAAAACCACTTTGGATTATAAGGAGTGTGCATACATGTGCACCCACATGTGTGTTTAGAGGTACTAATCCCTCAGAAATATATATCAGTCAAGAAAGGGCATGCAGTTAAAGTATTCTCTGGATAGATTGCAGTCTACAGCAGTTGTGTAGAAATGGCCACTAGTTTGCTGTGACAGATTCTTTTCCCAAAGTTTAAAAATGCATCAGCTACAGGAAAATCTACTAAGCAATTACTGCTAAAAGTCTGACCTTGAATAGTTCATAAATGAATGATTAATCCCAGGCTTCTAGAAAGAGACGAACTACAGCTTTTTCTAAACACCTAGAAAGCTTTTTAGAAGACCATCAGCAGTAGCCAGAGATAGAACATTATGAGTTTCTGAAGCATAGCTATGTTTCTTTTCTCCTGATAATACCTTTTTCAAATTTAAATAAATAAATAAATAAATAAATAAATAAATAAATAAATGGTTGGAGTGGGTTTCTTCTCTCAAAGTTTTTTTCTTAAAAAGCAGACTCAGTAACTCTGCCAAGATTTTAAGTAGATCTTAACTATCACTGTTCCACTTTCAAAGAGAGAAATGCAGATACAAAGTTTGGGGTGAAGTTAGCAACAGAGGCACAGCTAGCAGTGCTGCATCACCTTCTTTTAGTCCCAGTTCCCCTGCTTCTTTTGTCATCTGACATAATCTGACAGTTTTTCACCATCATAACACCCCATTCCATCTACATGCTTTGAAACGGGACATGTTAGGACTGATTCTGAGCACATCAATGCAAAACCTAACAATTTATGTTCTTATTTTAAGATAATAGTTACAACTTTTAACACCACATCAGTCAAAAAATTGTTTCAGTCAGTCACTGCTGCAAGACAGTAAGTCATGATCAAGTTCCTCTCTCCCAAATAATGAAATAAAATTAAATAAAACAGAGTGTTTTATTTAATAGCTGGAATTTATTTTATACATGTTTATCTTGTTCCACACAACATTCTAGTCTCGAAACTGGAACAATATGGATTTGATGGATGGACCACTCATTGGCTAAGGAACTGGCTGACTGGTCACACCCAAAAAGTTGTGATCAATGGCTTGGTGTCCAAATGGAGATGTGTGACAAGTGGTGTTCCTCAAGGGTCGGTACTTGGACCAGTGTTATTTAACATCTTTGTCGGCAACATGGACAGTGGAATCGAGTGCACCCTCAGCAAGTTTGCTGATGACACCAAACTGTGTGGTGAAGTCAACAAGCTGGAGGGAAAGGATGCCATCCAGAGGGTTCTCGACAGGCTTGAGAAGTGGGCTCGTGCAAACTGCGTGAAGTTCAACAAGGCCAAGTGCAAGGTTCTGCACCTGGGCTGAGGCAATCCCAGGCACGAATACAGGTTGGGAGGAGTAAGGATTGAGGACAGCTCAGAGGAGAAGGGCTTGGGGGTAGTGGTCCACCAGAAGTTTAACATGAGCCTCCAATGTACACTTGCAGCCCAGAAAGCCAACCGTATCCTGGGCTGCATCAAAAGCAGTATAGCCAGCCAGTTGAGAGAGGTGATTCTCCCCCTCTACTCTGCTCTGGTGAGACCCCACCTGGAGTACTGTGTTCAATTCTGAAGTCCTCAGCATAAGAAGGACATAGAACTCCTTGAGCATTTCCAGAGGAGAGCCACAAAGATGACCAGAGGACTGCAGCATCTCCCCTATGAAGATAGGCTGAGGAAGTTGGGGTTGTTTAGCTTAGAGAAGAGGAGGCTCCAGGGTGACCTTATAGCAGCTTCCAAGTATCTGAAGGGGGGGGCTACAAGAAAGCTGGGGTAGGGCTTTTTACACGGGTGTGTAGTGAGAGGACAAGGGGCAATGGTTTGAAACTTAAAGAGGGGACATTCAGGCTAGACATTAGGAAGAAGTTCTTTCCTGTGAGGCTGTTGAGATGCTGGAACAGGTTGTCCAGGGAGGTTGTAGATGCCCCCTCCCTGGAGGTGTTCAAGGTCAGATTGGATGAGGCCTTAAGCAACCTGGTCTAGTGGGAGGTGTCCCTGCCCATGCAGGGGGATTGGAACTAGATGATCTTTAAGGTCCCTTCCAACCCTAGCCATTCTATGATTCTATGATCTTCAGGTTGGTTTTTCCATAGGCATTTTTAATCATAGATAAGATCTTTACTGAGAGAATTTTATCACTTAAAATACACTACATTGGAAAACATGTCTTTTCTCTCAAATTGATTACAGGTAACCAGACTGAAGCCATCCAATCTGCATATCACGTTTAAAACCTTTTTCTGGTGCTATTTTCCACTTCTTCTATAAAAGGAGGAAGAAACAGTACTTAGGGGCTATTTATGGGACCATATTGCAGGAAAGTACCAGTCGAATCTACTGGCTTTTTTCAAAAAAAAAGGTTTGCTCATTTCATAGAATCGTAGAATCCTCAAGATTTTTCATTGACTTCTACTGAGTTAGTATATAGAATGATGTCACAGTTTGACTCAGGATTGGCAAATAAACCAGAGACAGTGCTCTCAATCCCGTCCCCCTCCCACCCAGGTAGGGAAGGAGAGAGAGAATTACGAGAGAGACTTTGCTGGATTGAAAACTAAATTAGACAGCTTGAATTATATGTACAATTATATACAAGTATGTTCAGGAATGTGCAAAAGCCTCTTGCCTCCCCCCACCCCCAGCAACTCCCCCGGCACCCTCCTTAGCTGTGAGCAGTCCCGAAATGTCTCAGCCCGCAGGCAGGAGATAAGGCAGAGCAGACAGGGGCTAAGGGCAGAGTTATGAGGTGCCTGAGCCTGGGGTCGACGGTGATGGGTGGATGGAGTCCTCTCCAGATGCCGGCAATGGACAGAACAGAAGGGAAGAAGCAGCAGGACGGAAGTTGTCTTCTGCGATCTCTGATCTTCCTCAGATCTTACGTAGATATATGGAATGGAATACCTTTGGTCAGTTCTGCTGTCTGTCTAGTCCAGCTCCCCTACGGGGGAGTCATAGATACAATTCTCCTGCTCTCAGTAGCATCTGCAGTGGCAGATTCACTGAGTAGAACAAACTGACCTTAGCGTCTCATCAGAAACATAAACATTCCAGTGTTATCAGTCCACTAGCTGGAACACTTGCTGCTAGTTAAAAGAAAGCTTACTGAAGGAAAAAATAATCAGTAAAAGGAAAATTAGCTTCATCCTGGCTCAACCCAGGACAAATGAATAGACAGATTATGATTTATTTATTTAATATACAGTAGATGTCGCTGGATTACAGGCCATTATAGAGTCCGTCTCTCACACAGATTCAACTGAGAAAGCTATTTCTGCACAAGACATGGGCTCCACATCATAAACATTATGGTGCAAATTTGAACAGCATGACTCCATAATGCATACCCTTTTACTGAACACCATTTCACCCAAACCCAAGTCAACACTAAAAATTTGTATCTGCATCCTTAATGGGAGAGAGAAGCCCAGTGTTTTCAATACACAACACAGTAAGGAGAACATACCTCTTCTACTTACAAGCTGTTAAATGTTGTTTCCCTGCCCTAGGTGATCCTGCTCTGGCAGGGGTGTCAGAATCAATTATCTCCAGAGGTCCCTTCCAACCCTTATCATTCTATGATTCTATATCTCCCTGTCTTTTCACAGAAAGTTCTCACTGTCAAACAAGGCAACACTGTGTATTGCCTGAATCTAACACTGGATTATAAATATAAGATGCAGTTTGGCTCTCTTTCTTTCACATTTTTAGTAATTTCCACTAAAATTCACCTTTTTCCACTAAAAATTTGCTTTTGGAAATACTAACATACAAAATAGAATTTATCTAAGACAATGGGAGATTAGATTACTGAATAGAGCTTTGGACATCAAAGACTTGCACTTTGGTCTTACTCAAACCACACCCTTATTGTGTTAACATACTACTTCGTTGAGTTCTCTGTCAGTAAAACTGGGTAAGATATTGCTACCTGAATTGTTACACATGTTCCAGGGGATCAAAACCAGTAACAATCATAGATGGGTCCATTATAGAATCGCAGAATCGTTACATTTGGAAAAGACCTCTAAGATCACAGAGTCCAACTGTCAACCCAGAAAAAGCCCACCATGCCCACTAGAGCATGTCCATTTTTTTAATATTTCCCAGGATGATGCTTCAACCACCTCCCTGGGCAGCCTGTTACTGTAGTGAATACAAGCAAAAAGATCTCTAAACAGAGAGATATGAATACTGGGTAAAATTAGAATATATATAGCATAGGCAGTTTGGGACCTGCTGTTTTATATGTACACATACATGCATCTACAAAAAAAGCAAATTGTAAAAATAAACAGTATGAAATAGCAGTTTCCTATGCACAGCTGTAATGCAAATTACATTTTCCAATCATGATCTTTTCCAATTGATTTCCTTTGTTGAGTATAAAAGATCCAATACATGAACAAAAGGATCCAAGGAAGAGCTAGGGAGGATACACCCAGACTATGATTCACTGTGTTCACTGAAGCAAACCAACAGTATTTTGAGCATCTTTCATTTCGTCCATATAATTTTCACTATATATTTTATAATGTCTGCAGTATCTTTAGCAATAGAATCTGCTGGAATTTGCAGGAGGTATTTGAGAAATCGCTCCTTCCACCCTTACCCCCAGAAGATTTAAAAAAAAAAAAGCCAGAAAAAAACCCCACAAAAAACACTTTGGTGGTCTAAGTATATGTGAAGCCGGGTGCATTGCAGAATGTGCTTAGATTTCACAGGACAAAAGATTTCTGCCTCAATACAGGGACCATCCAACCCTGAGATCCCTGTGGATGAATCAATACCTTGAAGTGTAGCCATGACAACCATAAAGATCAAATAGGCTCAGCACACACAGTATTCACAGTATTGATTTTTCAGCACAGGACAATACAGTGCTCTCAGTGCCTGAATATGGATGAGGAGTAGCTGGCTGAGGCAGACTTCTCTTGCAAAGTCTGAAGTGATGCTGCTGAGGAGAGAGCAGCACTTCAAGGAATTTCACACCACTATAGCTAGGGTGTCCATTCTCCAATGATTATGACAGACTGCTGCCTTTGTGTCCACAGCTCACAGCTTTAGGTTTCTGAATAACTGGTTAGCCATGATAATGATAAAACCCCCCTTTACTATTCCCTTTTGTTGGAAATAAATATCCCTGACATGCTGCATATGCTTATGACCAAGGCTTTAGATCTACAGCTCTCAACATTTAAAGTAGGAAGCTACAGCCCTTTAAATAAATAAATACAAACATACAAAATAAAATAGCACCAGCAGTTCAGAACAGTAGTTCATCTGCTCAAGAAAGACAACAGCAGTGTATCATTGCTGTGTCAGGCTCCATTCTGCTCATGTTTCTTAGGGGCTAGATTCAGAGATTTGATGTTTGCAATATTCTCTAAAACCATCAGTATGACTATGAACTTGAGTGGTCAGCAATGCTCTGTTAATGCAGTAATGGCAACCACACCAGATGATCATGACCTCTGACAGTTAAATTTAATTGGGACAACAGAACTGTCTATTCAAATCTGTCTGAAAAAAAGCACTCAAGAATACAGAACGTGTTCATGAAGCCATAATCACTGTTAACATAAAACCTTACGCAGAAAATGTCATTTTCCTGAATTAGTAATTAAACACCTACAGCTCCAAACATGGATAAAATTTGGGTTTCCACAACACATCAGGAAAATTATCTGCTTCCATCAAAAAAACTCAAGAAGTATTTTAAAATAACAGCCAAAAAATCAAGTAAGTTTCAACCAGGGTGCAATAATGTCCAACTGTCTGGCTGCAATGCTTCACAAAAGCTCTTGTTCTGCCCCCTCCTAGGTGCTTGCTCAATGGCCCACAATTCCCACCTAAGTCTTTGCCAACACCTGCCAGAAAAAGGTTTTTATAATGCTATGCTGAAGGCACAAGTTGCCTGACCTAAGGCTGGCAATGAATGTGCATGTGGGTGTTTCAGAGCACAAAGCTTACGGAGGTAGGGTCATGGGGCTGTGTAGGGACCTAAGCCCAGTTCAGGCTTTTCCATGCTGCCTAGTGGGAGTGATCCCTGGAATAGACAATCCTCAGAAGGATACTTGAGTTTCTCTGAGAAAAATGCGTTAGTTTAAACCAATAGATCTCAGGAGCAAACCACCATAGCCACAGTGCAGACTATCTCTGGGAAGGAACTTGGGCCAAGAGCCAGGTATGGAACTAATATATTTGACAGCACAAATACCTCTTGCTGAAACTTTTCAACTGAACATTTCTGACTAAAAATGCTCTAGCTTTGCTTTATCATTAATTTGACATTTTCTCTCAGAATGAAAATATATTTTGCTTTGGAATGGAACAGAATATATTTGCATGTTTACTCTTAAACACAATCACTGTAGCCAGACACTGCATAAAAAAACAAAGATATTTTTAACATCATATGGCAATTAGTAGAGAGAACTTCTACCAAACTTACTGTACTCCTCCCAAGCAAGAATGAATTTCAAAATTGCAGTTTTAGAGATCCACAAAACTTGTTATCTTTCAGCTTGGTTTTCTTCATGGTTTGTTCTTTTTTTTTTTTTTAAAGCAACTCTTTCCTCTTTCTGTGAGTATCTTCTGAAAAAAGGGCATCTAAAGGAGATGCAGATATCCAAGAGCATGTATGTAATCATTGGCTGCTTATATCAATCATCAATAACTTCTTTATGTCAAAAAAAATATGATAATGATAGTTAATATTAAGTAATTGTGAATACACAAATGAACTTTTAGTGAGCCAGCAACAGTTAAATAAAAATGCAGATTGTCTAATTATGTTAAGGATATTAACTCTGGGTATATTTTTTCCAGATTTATGTTGTGTTGTAATGCTGCAGGTCTGCAGCTGATCTTCATTGTTGCTAATGTTAATCCAGCTCGTTTGCTTATGGAATTATGCAAAACTGAAACAAGAAGAAATCTTGGCCAAGCTATTTTGTAGAAAAAACACTTGAAATACTAATAGCTAGGATTCTTAGAGTCACATTTAAATAAAACTAAAGATTGAATTTTACCAAGTGCTTCTACTGTAACATCTTACTTCTGTATGGATACTCAGAGAGCAGCCAGAACAAGTATGTCTGTTATTAGAACTTAGGAAACTTCTACTGTATCTTCTGGCTCTCATTTAGCAGCCCATACAGCACTAACATCCAAAAGAGCTGGAGGAATTTTATCTTAATATTCAGTCACTATATAGGAAGCTATAGCTAGGTTCAGAGATACATCTCTAAAGATAACTAAGACCTGTTGATTAGATATTAACTGATAGTCTCAAACTTCATAGATAGTGGGTGTTAATATAGAACATAGTCTGAGTAAAAAATGCTCAGCAAATTGAAAAACTAGTGGTTTTAAGAAGAAAAATTTGGACACGTCCAACAGTAAAAGCAGTAGTAGTAGGCAAGGCTATTTTGTCAAAGTATTGCTATATTCCATACCACATAATACGAAACTGATTGCAGATTTCAGTGAATGAACTTGACCTGATTCTCCACATGCTTCATAAGGCACCTGTTATAAGTTTTAATGGACCATGACATTTATGCACCTGTTCCCTTGCTGTTGATTTACATTCCTTTATTGAAAATAATGCTGTCTTGTTTCTAATTGCATACATCTGTCCACAGTTCAAAGACTCTAATTCTTCCTAATTAACACGTAACTGATTATTTAAAGAACCTGTCTGTACAGTTCATGAATTCTCTGTAAGATTATGATCTCTGAATATGCTATGTTAAAATTCAAACAGTTTTATTTGATGACTTGCCTTTGCCTGTATCATTTTATATTCTTTGCTGCACACTGTTCAACAGTAGTAGACAAGAACTAACAGAAGAGAAATGTGTACTTAAGCACTCTACCACTTAAAAATATTTAGCATATGCAACAAGCCAATTACCACCAAAAACAGATCTCTGAAAGATGTGGTCAGCACGCAACCATGTTTCCTAGCTATGCTTGTTGTGACCCTATGGAAACTGATCCAAGGAATATTTGATAAGGAGTTTGGAGAACAACACAAGGGCAGAGCCAGCTGTTGTCCTTCACTTGTTTTCAGTCACTAAAACTGTAGGGGAGCAAGCTGTCTGCACTAAGAACCCGGTGAAGTGGAGGAAACATGGATATTCTAACAAACAGATTCCAATGAAAGGATGAACTAGAACAAGGATGTTGGTTTTTTTCTAAAGCATTATCAACTCTAGTGTTTTTTCTTCAAGGAAGTAAAAATATGATCAAAAACTTTGGAACCCCCCATTCTGTTACTCATGCTCAAAAATACATTTAGGAAACACTACAAAATTACTTAAATATATGTAGAGACTATGAATAAGGGGGGCTTGAGATGTCTTATCAAATGTAAGGTCAGACTCTATGGTTAACATTACTAGCCCATAAAATCTTATTTGGAAGGAGTGTTCAACTATGCCTGTCTTTATACCTAGTAGTATTGGGGGTAGGGCAGAGTGGGGAAGTTGCAACAGAAATTGACTTGAGTTCAATTTTGCCTATCAGTAACCCTCTGTAGAACCCTTATCACTTTTCCTAGTCTTTATTTGCCCATCTGATAAACCTTTCCTACAAGTAGTGCTTGGCAGATTTTCTGATTAAGCACTTTTCCTCAAACACATATAGTTAAGTCAAGGTAATTTTGAAAGTCAATGTTAGACTACATATTGCTGAAAAATGTTCACTGGAAAGTTTCTAACAAATTCATAAGTAAGCATGTGAAAAGTCCTGTAGATTATTTATTGTATACATATATCCTATATAAAATATACATTAGTAGTTTCAAGGGATCAGAAAGCAAGTAAGTATACATAGAATAGCATACTAAACTAGAACTCAAAGCAATAATTATAAATAATGCACTTTCTGAGATACTGCAATAGAGCTCAATCTGCTTAAGAGGTTACACTGCCTGTGATGGTCAGTGAAGACTTTTAAGTCCGTTTAGTGGTGAAACGATAAATCTGTTAGTTTAGCTACTAAATACCAATGTAAGACAGAACTGGTAATAGAATTGTGAAACATAGGTGCTGTGAGGCTGACTTGTGGCACGTTTTTGCCACCTGAACAAGAAAAAAAGAACAGTCTTAAAATGTTTCTATATCACATGTTTTTCCCCTGGGAGACTGCAATCATTAGTCTAGAAAATTATTGGCTTGCAAACTGGTCTGTATTTGCCTGCAAGAGAACTACTAAGTGTTAAATTCTGTGTAGTGGTTATGAAAGGACTTCTGTGTGGAAGAAAAATTAGTTTGCAACAATAAAGGAATAGTTTTCAAGGATTTACAGGCAAAACTCACTATTTGTTTTGCTTATCAGAAAGATGCCTTCAGGGTTCTTTCCTAACATCATCCAGTAGTGGAGACTCACACAGCAATGGAAGTAACATATACAGCTTAGAATAAGAAAGATTTCTTTAAGCAATTAGTTTATTCCCTCCATTTTGAAGGTCTTTGTCCCCTTTAGTGGCCCTGAGGAAGGATTAATTCATTTACAAAAACAACTCACATATTCTAACGTGAATTGAATTTTCTAATTTTTCAATATTACATATTATATTACAGTTCATTTGTAAACTTACATGGAAACTTTGACCTAGATTTTTTAGTTTTAATCCAGTAAGATCTCACTATGGTTTGTATTGTTTTGATACTCTGTGTACACGTTTCGACTCTCTGATCAGAGAATTTTTGTGCAGACCAAAATTGGAAGTGTTAAAATAAACAAAGCATATCTTTGTGCCTGGGAGCAGGTGTGCAAGCTGTCTGATAAGATTTGCAGGCTCAAAAGATATTAGTTTCTGTTACCCCAAACGTCAGATGCATGGTTACAGTAGGCATATATTTAGTAGAGGAGTTTAATCCTTCCTGCTCCATCAGCACTGACACTGCAAACACTGCTGGCTTATGCCAGTGCAAAGTCAATTTAAAGGATAGCAAATACTGATGAGCCAACTACAGTGGTACACCACCCATAACAGCTTCAGACAGACTGCTGAGCCTTGGAAAATTATTAAAATTAAGTCTGAATTCTTGAATATTTTCAGTTTCACCAGTCACTGTTGGCTGTAACTCTAATCACAGCACAAAAAACTTACAATAGCATGATACATAATGTGAGAAAGAAAAAGAAATCTTAAACTTGTTTAGAGAATGGCTTGAAGTTTTATTTGTAAGCTTATATATGAAGTTTTACATAGATAAAAGACATTTCTGTCAGTGGCCTTTGCACTCCTTTGTTTTCAGAAAGCCCGTATAATCGTCCAGGAGCAGTGAGGTCTGGCTGAAGTGCCCTGAGGGCACTAACGGGCCTTAATGGCCTCAGTGATCTCGGCTCTGTGTCTGATCTTCATTATCTTCACCAGACCTGACCTGGACCTGTAGGCCAATCTCCCAACTTGACCTGTCTCATCATCATAAACCTGACTGCTGGTCTGAGCTCTTGGCTGAATGTGGCTGTGGTATCTGGGTCTGCTCTTCTGGCATAGTTTACATGGGTCTGGGTCCTGGTTGGCAGGACACCTGCCCTGCTGGTTGTGTTATTCCCCAAATCGTCTCCTGCACCCCATCCCTTGGGGGCAGCTGGTCTTTGCTCCCCCTCAGTTACTCAATTAAACCATTCGCAAGTGGAGAAAACAGAAATAATCTAAGTCTCTTCGTATTCATTATTCCACATTTAAATTACACATAAAAGGATGCATTTTAAAGATCTGCCAGAGTGTCTCCATTGTTCTTTACAAATAAGGAAAAAAAATTAAAAGTGTTTAATATTCTCTTTTTAAAAGTTTGATGAAAATTGCAAAAGTTCTTTATTTTACAACCCTCACCTGGTTGTTGGCTAGAATGTCTGCTAAAATATACATTTGGTTTCCTAACTCCATGTTCTATAACCTTGGAAGGGAACTAACATGAATGAGACACCGTGAAAAGGGTCCCTGTAATGAAGACAAGACTTCTCAAAATGTGGGAAGTTGGGCAGGCTGACAGTCATAACCAGTGTGACTAGCCCAACTTTTCAAGTTTTCTTGTTGCACAATATCCCTATTCAATCCCAGGGAACAATCTCATGAGTAGCGGACCCCAAGGTCTGTTATTCTGCTACAAAAGGAAGCTAAGCTATGTTGGTTCAATCCATTTTTGAAAAGGGTAGGTTGCTATTATTTTTCTTATCTTCCCGGTGCTTACAAAAGCTTGCTTCAATATTTGTTCCAAAGTTGTTTTTTCTAGAAACTGAAGCTTAGGTGGCTGGTCTATGATTTCTTGGCTTTCCTTTTTCCTTTCAGAATATAACATGTTACATCTATCCAGATTTCTGTAAGTTATTCTTCACAAAATAACCAGTAAGAACTATTATTCTTTTTGTCAATAGCCTTTGATGAAGCTTGTTGAGGAGTTGATAAGAAAACATTTACTTCACCTGTCCCCACTGTGCTGTGTTCTTGCCTGAGTTTTTTCAACTCTGTGGTAATAATTGTGCAAGCAGCTTCTCATAAATGAACGTTTGATTTCTTTTTGTGAAAACAAATACAAAAACAACCCCTAAACACCCCTATTTTTCAGCATATCAGTCATCAGTGAAAAGAAACGGATTTTCATCAAAATTTCTTTCACTGTTAATATAGTTACATAATTATTTCCTTTAGTCTTGATCTTTCCTGCTAGTTGTTCTTTAAAGTTTTTTTACATTCTTTTGTAATTTCCTTATATGTGTGTCTTTAATAATTTGTCTTAGTTTATGCTTTTCAAATATTTTTATCCTTTGATGTCATTAATTGGTTCATGATTTTTCCAAGTCAGTCTCTTTCTACTCTTCTTACTTCCTTTTCTGTAACCAGTATCATACTTCTCAGAAGTTAAAAGCTTTTCCTCATATTTATATAAAAATTTGCCTCCAAGATCTCACCTAATTCTCTCAAGTTAATTACATCAGACTTTTTTTGTTTTCCTGGTTTACCCTTTGTAAGGATCACAAAATTAAACATACCTTAGTTTCTTTAAACAGACTACTTTTCTCTTTCAACCGATTTCTTCTTTTTGAGTAAAAAATATGAATTTTGGGTTTTGGACTAGAGAAAATTAAGATAAGGTCTAAACCCCCTCTTTATCAATTTCCTCTGCAAACAGAAGTTGGTATTCTTCTGTTTGAAATTTTCCGAGAAAGATTATGCAATAAAGAGTCTTTAGCATCAGCCCTTGAAATCAATAAAGAAGTTGAATACAAACCTGCAGTTTTCCTCATTTTAAAATACACTGGGTAATGTATTGTAGAGTATTCAGAAGTACAATTCTTTGAAATCAGTGAAAACATCCACAGATATACATACTGCCATCAGTGTCTACAGTACACTGTACATTACTCTAATTTTTCAATTTACACTTACAGTAGTGAATAACCATGCTGCTGGATGTTGGTTCAGATTTTGGTCCAAGACCTATGAATCAAATATAGGCCGTAAGGCCCACCACACAGCCAACAAGAACAAAGGCAACTGCCATGCAAAGCATGGCAGATGGCAAAACCAACAAATGGTGGAATACTTGAACAAAGAGAACAGACTGACAAAATAACCCTAGGCCTGGCATCTGCCATGACATCTCCTAAGTCTGTTGTACCTGAACTTCAATGAACTGAACACCATTTCACTGATTTAGGAAGAGAATGGGGCAGGAAATGAGGCCTAAGGTCAGACATAGATATTTTTTTAGGAGGGGAATATCCACGACAAGTATTGGTCTGGTCAAGAAGTGCATGTGGATTACAGGAATGTTCCTTATTTTAAAGTGATTTTGTCCTCTGACATAACAAGAAAACCCCGCAACATAAGGTAAAAAGGTGGTTTCCATCCAAAATAAAATGGTAAATATACATAACAGCTTAGGTTTAAAAAGATGTCCATCTGTTAATAAACTAGTGATCATACCATATCCACAGTAGTCTAACAAAGTAAGAGCCAAAAAAATTACTGCCCACATCCACAGCTCAATAAATATTTAGGGCTGTGTTTTTGTCTACAGTCTACAGTTTTGTCTACAGCTGTTTTTTGTCTACAGTTTTGACCACTTTAAGTGAGTAAGTGTAAGTTTTTCTATTTTAAAATGTCTTTAAACTTCCAAAGTCTTACAGAAATATAGAAGTGAAAGATGTTCCAACAGAAAAAACTCCTCTCCTCACAGGTTCTAGTGGGAAGACAGGAAGACAATTCTTTTGCCTTGGTAGGAGAACCTTGGTCAGAATCACATAATCACTTAGGTTGGAAAAGACCTTCAAGATCGAGTCCAACCATTAACCCTACTCTACCAAGTCCAGCACTAATCCATATTCCCAAGCACCATAGCCAGACAACTTTTAAGGACATCTAGGGATGGTGATCCAACCACCTCCCTGGGCAGCCTGTTCAATTGTCTGACAATCCTTTCAGCGGAGAAGTTCTTCCCAGTGTCTAGTCTAAACCTCCCCTGGTGCAGCTTGAGGCCATTTCCTCTTGTTCTATCACCAGTTACTTGTGAGAAGAGACCAGCACCTACCATGATATGAATGTTACACTGCTTTCCACTGTCTTCTTTTTGGACATCTAAGCTTGGCTACCAAAATCAACCTTGTCCTCTACAGGAGCCTGCCCGCAGAAACAGGTTCACACACAGACTCCTCTGCCGGTGCTCTGGGCGGGGCAGATGTGCCCACACAAACCACATTAGCATAGCATGCATACATCCCAGCAGGACTCAGAAACCCCCAATGTAAGGCTGCATTAATGTGACTAATAACCAACTGGAATTGAGACAGATACCTTCTGCCCACCTCAGAGCATGAACTTCCATTCTCCTGCCTGGATAACCATGCCCACTGGCTCTTTCCTGTGGACCCTGCCTTGCCCACTGCCTTCTTTCTGCCAAGTAGTTTTGAATAAAAACCTGTCACTAAAATTAATTTCACTAGTCATCGTCTTACTTTGACAAGACTTTCCACCTGAGTGCATGCTTCCAGACATGGGGCTGCCCACTGCAGCTCCTTGGAGAGTCCAAATATTTAGACTTCCAACATGACAGGCAAAATAATCCAGAAAAAAATATTTTTGCACTTCATTTTCCCCCCAGTCTGTTTCTAGCTGAGCCAGGACAAGACAGCTGAGATTCAGGATGTCCAGCAGACCTGCAGAGGATAAAGCTCAGCCTTTCTTTGGTTCGGTTTGTTGCAAATTTATGACATGATTTAAGCACTGAACAGGTAGATTAGGTTATGATAGGTAGATTTAGGTTATGGTTGGGCTTGATGGTCTTCAAGGTCCTTTCCAACCAGGATGATTCTATGTTTAGACTGAGCTTTCTTAACCATAGCTAAGGAGAGCCCACATGGAAGCTGGAAGGCAGAGTTCTTGAACATTTCAACATGTACTTTGCAACAACTGGTGCTGTTTTAAAGGTTATACAGTGATTTTCCAAATAGTACTTATTTTTATGGAAATGTTTTGCGGTATTAGTTTAATTTATAGAAATTTGAGACTAGAAGGAACTCGTGCCATCATGTCCAACCCCCTGCTATTACAAGTAATCACATCATATGATCCTTTTAATAAACTGAAGTGCACTTGGATGCCATGGTGACAAGTACTTCATAAATATGTATTTTTGTAGCCATGCAGAAAATAAAATTATTCTGTACAGTGGATGACCAGGAGGATTCTGAGTGACAAAGGTGAGTACAGCAGAGCTCTAAGGGTATTACTTTTTTTTTCTTCCCCCAAGAGACTAAAGAAAACTTTATTGAAATCTTCTCACCATCTCAAGTAAGTTATGTCAACAACTGAAGGGGTCAATTTCAAACACAAGACTGATGAGAAATACAATAGAAGAAGAAAGATAATGAGAAGGATATTAAAAACCAAAAATACCACTGTCAATATAGAAAACTTACTTCGTTCTTCATGGTACAAGATACAATGGCAGTAGCTCAAGAGAACAATCCCTCAGGCATTTAAAGATTTATCCTTAAATTATAGTCAAAAAAGTTCATAGGAGAAAAGACATACCTTGTTTTCATAATTTCCTTACATTTGTACGTATAGGAAAACCAGGCACCCAAACCAGGCCTAATTAAGCATTCTTAATCACAACAATTCATTGTGTTAATTGTGTAGTTCTAGTATATTTTCCTATGCTTGTCTTCCCTTCATTTGCAGCTTAGTTCTAGAAGATAATTCCTTTTTATAATCAAGGAATTGTATTGTATTTTGAAACAGTTGTGATTTTTATTCCAGTAAGGTTTATCAGTTTCAGCACAAAACTGAAATCTTCTGCTATATATCCTTGATTCAATCTCCTTCCATTTAGGAGACACCCTTATTTAGTAGCCACACCTTTATCACGCAAGCTGCCAGAAAAACGAATTAAATTTAATAAGAGACACTTTATATTTACAGCCACAGGGAGAAGTAATTAAATTTAATGAAAGCTGCAGCTCTAAATAAAGGCAAAGAGAACCTCTACTGCTATCCTGCTGAAAATGAGGTTACAGGTTACGCACAAAAAGCAGCATTCAAACCCTTTGCAACTTCAGCTCTAATGTTCTTACAGTAGAGATATATTTGACATACTTTTCATTCCAGACAGAGGAATGGGAGGCAAAGTATGAACTGGTCATTTTCATTCTTGCAAGTGCATAAAAAGGAAGAATGGGAGCAAATGTTATACCAGGTATGATTACAATCCTTACAGAGTGAAAATAAACACATTTCTTCTCCATGTTGTTTTTTGGGTTTTTTTAACCATATGAGATACATGGTTAGGTACAAAAAGTGAAAGACATTATCTGCAGATTTCCTAGGGAACCCCTATGGGGAAAAATGAAAGCATTTACTATGGGAAAAAAATTATCTGATTTCTTAGCCAGTGAAAAATTTGTGTTTCAAATAAAGGAAGAAAAATTAATTTGAGCTCTATCAGATTGGACATGTTCCCCATTGTGCAACAAAGAGCAGGTATATATTCCCTTGAGAAATATTTTGGTGATCATTTTGGTGAATCTCCAATGGAAGATGCAATTAAAATAAGGTCAGTTGGTTGTATTTGGTTTTGTTTTTTTTCCTGAAGACACTGCTATAGCTTCTCTAGTTGTCTGGCTTCTGAAAGAAAGCGTTGACAGTCAAGAAGCTTTTGCAAGGGAATTCTCAGTATGGTCACAATACATCAATTAATATTAAAAAAAATTTATATAATAAAGTTGATTAGAGCAGGACAAATATTTTCTGTTCAAATTGTGTGTTTTTCAACCAGATAATTTTTTCTGCAAAGATTCTTCATATTTTGTGAGAAAAATCAGGTTTAATTAAATCAAAGAGTCTTCTGAAAAC
The DNA here is from genome assembly GCA_020745705.1 of Hemiprocne comata. NCBI lineage: Eukaryota > Metazoa > Chordata > Aves > Apodiformes > Apodidae > Hemiprocne > Hemiprocne comata. Next base: position 91,384,529 of record CM036588.1, read on the forward strand.
AAGAAAAGGTTGACCAAAAATTTGAAATAGTTTGGTCTTACTATGACATCTTGTTGCTTGAACATCTGTTGCTTGCCCATATGCGCTGCCCTCTCTTGATCAAGCCCACAGCCAGGGTACAGCCTGGGGGCTGTACAACAGGGCAACCAGAGACTTTTGCAAGGCAAGGCATTCTCTTCATGAGCTCAGCCATGTCATTGTAACAGAGAAGGCTTTACTCTTTGCCAAAAATCATCAATAAAAGAAAGAAAACATCCAATAGGTTGTAAATTTCAGATTATATTTGCACTTACCAGACTCTGTGTAGCAAAAAACAAGTCTGGCCAGAGCACTGAGGCCTCACTAACAGGCTGCATTTATGGCAATATAATGTGATGGCTATGAACAGTCCCATCACAAAATGGGATCCAACAACAGAGTACTGGATCTTAAAGCACATTTGCAGCTAAAAGACTGGGACTAACTCGTGAGATGGATTCCATGGCTATAGCTATACTAAAAAACTAAGCAGGATAAGTTGAGTCCATTTCTGATTCTTTGACAAGTGGGACTGAACAGTTGGTTTCATAGAATAATAGAATGTTTTATCTTGGAATAGCCCTTAAAGATCATCTAGTTCTAGTGCCCTTACCATGCGTCTGGAGACCTTCCACTAGACCAGGTTGCTTAAAGCCCCACCCATATGACAAAATCTTCTGTTTATGAACTCAGAAGGAAGTAGCTTCATTCCTACTGTCCTTGGAAATATCCTCTGACCTTCACTGTCCCCTGATAAGTACCCAAGTATTACCTGGGTGTATGCCATTTGGTACAAGCTATAACTGTTCCAGGCAGCAGGCTAGCTACTAGTTCTGCTTCCTGGACAGCCACAGCTGTGCTCAAGACTGATTACTGACCAGTTTAGTGGTCTGAGGTAGGAGCAGCCTATAATTCCTGCCACCAACAGGAAACTAAAGTCTGAGGGAAGTAAGGCATAGATTAAATAAATAAAAGTATAGGGCCTACCTACATGACCTAGAAGACCAACACAGTAAACAATGACAAAAATACTTAATATGCACCAAAATTTGATCATTGTGGATTTTCAATATCAGATCCAAAGTTGTAAACAAAGTTACAATCTGATGTCAGAAGATGATTACCAAGAACTTCTGTGAGCAATCAGCACTGTCAATTTAAAAAAAAAAAAACCTCCTCAAACAGTGCTAATGAACACTGCACAGCATCAGTGTAATGCTGCATGTTGTTCTGATTGCACAGGTTGGTGGTGTATAAAGCATTCCTTGCATTATAATTGAAGTCTTCCCCATTCTTTTCAGCCCATTTTTATGCCATTGTCATGTATTTATACAATTAGATCTAATTAATACAGTTATATTTAATTACTTAATTGTTGTAGCATGAATGATGAAATAATGAGAATGTATAATTAAGATGTGCAATTACATAATTACAGTGTGTAATGACATTAGGTGTAAATATCCTAAAATGTTATGGGAAAAAATACACTGTTGAAATAGAAGGAATCGTTTTTAACTTTTGTTTCAGTTTCAAAAAACCAGACTGAATTATGAAATCACTCCTCAAAGCTGAGGAATTTTCTTCTCATTAACTGCCCATACTGAAGCACTGCCCATTTACAGCAGGGAAAATTAATTTTAATACAATCAAAAAGGATAGAAAACTCTAGGAAAAATACTTATATACTAGGATAATAGAGGTTGTTTTTATTCTACTATATTTTTAAAATGTCAGACTCCATTTTCCATGTGTCTTTTTTGTAGTCTGGAGCAAAAATGTAAATTTAACTGATGTATACAAACGTTTTTAAGACCTCATATAAATTATCACAACTTTATAACTTTGTATGGCTGTACAACATGGAACCAATGAACTACCACATTAATAAACAAAGTAAGTACTTCCAGCCTTGCTCTGAAGCCTGGTATCAACTCCTATCAAAAACACACAAACAGAAAAGTATCATGTCATCAGGAACTTCCTAAAATACCTGTTTGGGACCTCCTCTCCCAAGATCTCCCATAGATTCCCAGGAAGATGTTCTACTGAATTCTCAGTGGTGCATCTAAGCCGGTGCTGGGGCAGAAACAGGCCTGTCTCACTTAGAGGTTTTTACTAATTAAAATGAGATTTAATGCCTGTAAGCATTTAAAACCCACAGAGATACAGAAGCATGAGATGGATTGCATTGCTGTTGTGGTGACTGCATTGCTGTTGGTAATATGCAACTATCCCAAGCTGACTTTGAGCTCCTTACAGAGCTGACAATTAGAGCAGCAATAATTTTACAAGTAAAATGAACAAGAGTGGTAAGAATTTTTCTTTTATTCAGAAAAAAAAAAAATGTTGACAAAGGATTTGGACTAGCTAAATTTGAGTTTCTTAAACACTTATTTTGGCAATGTTTCCACCCTGAAAATTCAAAAACAAAAAATTATTTTCACCTGCCAACTCATGTTTATTTAAAATGCCTTTCATTGTAATGTATCAGTACTGAAACCTTTTAATTTTCTTTTCTGGGAAGTTTTATTTTCATGTATCTTCCCCTTAGCCATTAAATTCACTACAAGAGGGAACAGCATAAATAAAAGTTTGGTAAAGTTTTCATGGCCAAAATACTAATGGTAAAACCAACTGAAAGCTGTATGACTATTATTTTTACCATCAGTATCTGAAGTATAATATCTGAACAGTATTTGAAGTAATAGAAAAGTACAAGTTATTTCTCCATAAGGCATACAAAGAAGAATTCCAAGCAGCTTTAAGTGGGTGTGCAGGAAGGGAGAAAAAAATTAAATGGAAGTAGATGGCTGTGGGATGCTTGCCGTCCTAAGCTCTAGACCTCCAGCCCCAGGACATGGGGAAGTTGTACTAAGCTGGGAACAGAGCTGCCAGACTTACAGATGTGCATTTCACTCCCTCCCAGCTGGGTGGTCTCTGTGGGGGATATAGTGCACAGGTAATTATGGTAATTTGAACCTTGGATCATCTGTCAGTTGAAGTTGTTCCTCAGGCATCAAAGCTTCCCATGACATACCAATATATGCAGCACATACATGGAAGTGAAATCCCATCTGTCCAGATGCCTCTAAGCTTAAGGTTTGTAGGCTTTGAAATTTTATTCTGACAAAAACAACTTCACATGCAGTTTTTACAAATATTCCTCAATGTACCTTTCTTTAAAAAGGTAATTCTATTTCAAAGCAAGTTTTATTATTATTATTATATAAAGTAATATTATTTTCTTGTATAGAGTTCTGAGATAATAGCACACTATACTTAGGCTTCACAAAATGTCCTTCTTCCTTTCTGAATAATTCAGCTCCAACAGCTTTCCAACGTCACACCTGAAGGGCTGTCTGAAATCCAGAGGTAGTCCTATAACAAGTAAAGTGAACACCTCAATTTTAAAAGATGCTCTGCCTTGTACTACTAGTTCAAACTTGACTTGTCTGATGTTCCTTCTTCATTCTTTCTAAGTCTGCACATCTCCGTATCAGACACAAACAAATGTAATCCTCCTCCCAATTCTTTAAATGTAGATCTAAACAGTTTTCATTATTGAGGTTATGCTGGCAGAGTAGTTATATAAATGGGATCCTGACAAGAAATCTAGGGCTGCCAAATTTTCTCTTCCTTTTTTTTTTCCATTTCCTGGCAGACAAATCCTTATAAAAGAAGGGCATGAGGAAGAAACATTTATCTTGTGTTAATAATTACCTTGCAAATGCTAGAAACACTAGCAATAACAAAGACATTCTGGCTCTTGACATTTAAAGAAAGAGTAACTTTTTATACCTGTCAATCTTGTCAAATGATAAAGTGACTTTGTGTGCCATCTGATCAGAAATCTTCTGTTGGGAGAGGTTTGTATTTTATGCTAGTTTCTATTATGCTGATGTCTCTCTCTCTTTTTATTTTTTTGCCATTTATGATAATACTTGTAATAAAATGAAAAATAAAGTGAAAAATGGTCCTTAGCTCAGAAATTTATTGGCAAACATAATTACTATCTCAAATGTGATAAAGTCATATAAATCACCTGCTCACAAATCCTGCACTGTAATCTTCTAAAATCTATCACAGATCTTCATTACAACCTTCCTATTGTTAAGTGTTTCACCTGATATGAGGCTTGTGGAATTTTAAAAAATATATCAGTATTAAAACACTGTTCATGAAAGGTGACAGGGTATGTCAGAGTTAACTGCATTGTGTTTTTTACCATGTAGGTGGTTTACAACAAACCCAATCATACTCTGAATACTGTGGTAGAAAAGAATACATTTTTTATCCAATTAGCTAGTATATGGATGCTTGGGACCACATGGGATCTGCCCTGGAAAGCAATCATACTGCTCTCAGGGAGATAAAATAATGCTGGAGGGTTTAGCTGGTCTCATGTTTGTACTGTGAGTTCATATAGCCTGAGTTCTTGGGGCTGCTCTGTCTCGGTGTTCTCCCCTAAGCTGAGCCAGCTGGCAAAAGCTGGCATGTCATTCTGTTTGACATGTTTTCCTGTTGAGCACCTTTGAAGGCAAGTCTTAAAACAGACCTATAGATCTGTTCTGAGTGTGTTTGGTGAGGTGGAGTTACTACACAAGTGTTCCACCTGAGGCTAGAAATCAGACCTAAAACACTTATCAGGAGAATTCACTGTTCAGGAAACAAGGTGAGAGATGAAAATATATTTTCTTGCTTCTTTTTAAAGAGCCATAACAAAATAAAAACAAAATTTGCCTCTGGAACATAAGCCTTGCTTGGTGTGGAGTTTTTACACTGCTGTTTTACATTCTAAACTGTGTCTATCTCTACCATTATCAGATGATCCAATTACTGGCCACAGCCACAAGGAAACTGTGAGTGCATACCTTCCATCTGCTCTGGGGTTCTGCATTCACAGACAGGGTCTGGCTTAAACCACGTTAAATCAAGAATGCTGCAGCACTGCTTTCCCCACTGATAGCAGGCACACCTTGCCAAATGCTTCCTCTCATCACAACTAACCAAGAAGTCAGGAGCTGGTCTTGTAAAAATGTAACCCAGCAAAAGAAAGTTCTTTCCATCTCCTGCAGCTGGATGAAAGTAGAGCAAACAGGGAGGCTGGGAATACATACAGGACCAACACTTTCATCTTAAGCTGTTTGTGAGACAACAGGGTAAGGCAAAGAGACTGTAAGGGCTAAAGAAAGGTGTGTAACATTTGAAGCCTCTGATGGCAGGGAGTTCTTTTAAATGGTGATCAGCATTTGACAGTACCAGCAGTCTATGGAAATACTGTAGGACTGGGATTTTATTTAATATTTACAAATTAATATTGCACTCAGGAAAATTAATGGCTTGAGCACACATGCTTTCACACACCACCTGTCCATTTCCTTCTTTCTTCTGCTATTTCTTCTTGCTCTGAAGATAGCTTGCTATTCGCTATGCAGGTATGTAATATGACATGGTCATAGGGAATGAAGAGACAGGAGGGGGAGACAGAGAGAGAAAGGTTGTGATTTCAGTAAGTGCTTTATCTTGTCTCTGGTGGTAAGAGTTTATTGTTCTAACCCCTTGACCACCTCTGAAAATACAAAAAAGAGCAATGGCAACAGTTTGAAGGCACTGACGTGGCAGATCTGTGATGTATAACTACATACCTGTGCCAGTCTCATCCAGTAAACTGCTCCCTTTGCTGGCATTCACAACTGAAACAACTAAATCTGTCTAATTAGCACTCATCAGACTACCACTTAAGGAGTAACCAGGGAGATCCACATGTTAAAGAGCAAGATGACAACTTGTGATAACAACTTATTTCTTAGGCTACCATCATGAGAAGAAAGAAATGATGTAAAACAATGAAAGTTTTTGCAATAAGATGCAGCAGCCAGACGGAAGATAGTGTAGCATCAGTAGAGAATTTTAAAATAACCAGCGTGGTTCTTGGAAAGCTGCAAAATTTCTAGAGAAATGGATAAGTATGTGCTTTCTAGAAGTGCATATTCTAAATGGTAAAGCTGTATGTGAAATGTATTTCCAAAAGAAAGCACATTTTTCTGCTCCATTGATGGTAATGATGACAAACTCTTCTGCAACTGTCAGAATAAAAATGTTTTTTCATTAATATACTGCTATTCCCATGATCTGACGATTTACTTCAAATCTTACCAGTGAATAAGTATACATCATAAAGAATATTAAGTCACTTTTAAGCTATTTGATCAGGAAGTAGCCCCAAGAAAGAGTATTTGTTTTGGAATGGTGTTCTGTTAAGAACACACTTCAATCTATGTCACAACAAGGTATTTCCATCTCAAAACATCTACTTTATAAAAAGAAATAGCAAAGACAAAAAACAAAGTAGCCTATTTACAGCAAAGATAAGTTTATATAACTCAGTATTTTGCTGGTTAGGACCTAAGCATTTTTCCAGTTGCATTAAACAGAAATTTTTTCATAGGCAGTGACAAAACAAAAAGGTACCCTGAGCACACACTGTAAGTTAACTGTTACATGACTGCCACATTGAATGGATGTTACTTTTATTTATTGCCCAAAGCATTCCCTATATACCCCTAAACAGGCACTTCAGTGCATTACCTGATCCACACTGTCTGCAATAGCAGAGAATACAGTTCAACATGTCTTAGGAATGCTTAACAACATGTGCACTTAGTCCTTACATGCACAGTAAAACCCAAATTGTCTGGCCCTGAACCACAACAGCTAAAACTTTTATTTATGTGTATGTAAACTGAAATATATGCTTGCTGTATGTCACACAGATATTATACACGTAAGTTACAGCTAGAAAAAAACAACAGAAAAAATTAAAATCTTTCTGTGTAAACATTATTTTTTCTTGAAACCTGAATTTAATTTAATATAGGTACTAGAAAGCAAATCCTGATGAGGCTACGAAGTTCAGGTAATTTTTTGGTGTATCTGTAACATTAATTACAGATTTGGATTCTGATTTTTTTATTGTGTAGAATTATTGTTTCTCCCCTGCAATAAAATTGACAATAAATAGAGTTTTCCCTGTCTGTTTCTCTGTGAATGTCTTCTGGAACTCCAAAACTATTAACACAGCAGCATATTTCCTGTACTTTTATAGAAGACTGGAGACCTGAACAATCAGTATTACAATTTTATACTGCTGTTTGCTTTACTACTTGTGTGCTAACCTGACTAAGACAGTAAATGTCAATTTGTTCTTCAGATACAGTACGCCCATGCTCTTTGGAAAATTTTTCACAGAGGTGTTTGATTTTTATGTTCACAGTTTCTAAAGTTTTAAGATGTTACCTTTTACAAACTGTGTAAGAAAACATAACAAACAGAAAACCTCAGCCTTGTCATATTTATTTATATTTTTCTGTGATACTTTCTCACTCAAATAAATGAATGAATTTATCTTCATAATACTCTTGTGAGTTCAGCACTGCCATTTCCATTCTTCTATGTAACCACACAGATATTAGAAGCTTTTTTTCAGGGCTTGGGAGAGTAGGGGGAGGTATTCCTTTGCTGAGTAGATTTCTGTTCCTGCATAAAGCAGTTGGAGAGAAACCTGTATTTTAAAGTACAGGAAAACCCAGGGAAATGTACCTTACTTAAAGTGCACTTTATCAAAGCTGACAGTAAGCATGCTCCCTTCAATCTCCTCCACCTCTTTCTTCTGCCCCACCCCCATCTTATCTATCTTCCAGCTTTAACTATTTTTATTACTTACTATTTAGGCTGATCAGAATATGCTAGGTATTTTTGGGAGACAACCCTTGCCCTGAACAGCATAATACAATAATTACTGTGTAGTACCAGAATGCCATTTCCCCTTCTTTTATAGCCCTATTACTGTTCTATCTAAGCAGCTCTGAATTTAATGCATTTCTTCTCATCTCCCTGTGCCCTAGGGAAGGACCACTGTCTCTATTGTACAGATGGGAAACCAAATACACCTAGACTATACATTGAGTATAGGTCTCAAGACTTCCAGTCTCACTCAAATGTGGTCCAGTTGAAAACAGTTTGGTGGGCCCTGCCACTGCCAGGTCTTCCACCTTCCTTAGCAGCAATACTGTGTCATCCTCAAATAATTTTTAGAAGGGTCATGGTGCCATATGTCTAAAGGGCATGAGAGTTTATAGAAAAGTTGATTTGTGGTGGCTTTATTATTAATCAGATTAAGCCACAAGTATCCTGCAGAACAAGGTAAAGGAGAATGTCAGATTTTAGCTCCCACAGACAGTGTGTCTGTGCCCAGAGGTTAATGGACAGATTCTTAAAGGCAATGGTGCCTAATTCCAACTGATTTCAAGAGGAATTAGGTAGGTATCTATCTCCTTCGAAGGCTGCACATAAATTACCAGGGCAGTCACTGGATGAGTAGTAGCAGGCAAATTTCAAAGCCCATCTTCCAAGGCCTGGGTAAATGGAGAAGTCAATGAACCATCCCCATCTCAAGTCTGTAGGACACTCAAACAAGGAGGATTGGAGGATCTACTTTGTAGAGTTTTAATGCTCAAACCCATTTGCACAGGGCACTTTCCCTTCTGTCCCCATTCTCCCCTAGGCAGTAACATATTTGATCACGCACTGCACAGCCTCAAAACTGGGGTGCTCACAATTTTTGGAGCAACTGCCTTCTGAATTTCTCTTCCCTAAATATGTTCATCTGTCACTAGAATCTGAAAGCACTGCTTTTGATTATAAACACCTCCTACACCCCTGCTTTGCAGATTGCCATTCTCCCTTCCAGACCACCTCTTCAAATACACCAGGAAAACTGCCAGGATACAGAGCTCCCCTCCCTCCTTTGTTGAGGAAACCCTAGCCTGAGAGTATGGTACAGATGCAGCATTCATGCAAAACAGACCCCAGAGCCAATAAAAAATACTCAAGTCAGGATAAATTAGAGTCTTCTTGGGGATTTTCCCTTATTTTATGAAACCTTGGTAACTGTATACAAACAAGTAATGTTCCAACCATTCCATCTGTGATAATAAAACTTACAAATTCAACATATAATAAGTCTGAGCAAAAATATATCTATCAAAAAGAGTTTGATTAAGAAATCTTATGTAATAATATAATCAAAGAAATTTGCCCTCTTTTCCATACCGTTTCCCTTTTACTTAATTATGAAAAAATGCAGAGAAGGATGTAGTTAATAAATAAATCACAGAAAGAAAATTATTGGCAATTTCCTGGGATTTTTTTTTTCCAAATACCATCACATTCATCATTAAAAAAAACATCTTCCAAAAAGACAGACCTGTGTGGTCTCATGTTTGTAAACTCACAGTTCTCATGTGCTTTATTCTGATTTGTCTATCTGACTTTCATCTGGATTTGTACTGCCAAGTCTCATGCAATAAACATGACAATAAAACCCATTCCCTTCTACGCTCCAGCTTAGCTGGATGTGCCTTCCATATGTGTGCAACACCAGTATCTCCCATACAATTGTGAAAGCTAGCTTTTTTGTGCTCCACAGATATCTTCTCCCTGGTAGTGGGTTTAGCAGGGCAATGTGACTCACTGACCAGATGTTTCCAGGGTGGGGGAAGGTTGCAGAATAAGGACAGGACTGTGGCATTGCTCTGCAGCCAAGAACATTTCATCAAGCAGGATCGCAAACACAACAAGCTCAGCTGGACAACATAATGCCCAGGAGGGCTGTCAGCTCTGAGATACAAACCTCTTCTGACAACCTCTGTGGTACATTCAGTTTATATTCCCATATGAAACTGTAGACCATGCTGCAGCCCAACAATACAGTCCTTCCACAGGCAAGTGGTCTAATGTTCAAGAGACAGCTCTAGAAAAAAATACAACAGCAGGTGACATAAAATAAGAAGTGTTGATATTGGCTAGAATTTGAAGATAATACAAACAAAAACACAATCAGCAACTGGTGCCAGTCCTCTGGACTTAAGGAATTGCTCTCAACTCTTGGACCCACCACTTCCAGCCATTTTTTTCCATCTGTTGTGGCATTGTGCACTCATTCATATTATGGCACTCTCTCTCACTCAACAAAACTGCTCCATTTCTCTCTGCTTCCTTAATATAAATATATATTATTGTATAGCATAATCAGTTACTACATAGAGTAATACAGCACATGTAAAGTATGTGCTGTGTTAACACTGTATTAACACAGAAGAGCCTCAACTCAGAGAATTTCACTTAATTTAATTTACTGCCAATTTTTAACATAAACTTTTAATTACTGATTCAGGTATTGGGGGGGGGGAAGAAGTAATGGCACCAAGCATGACAATATTCAAGAAACGTTTGGACAATGCCCTCAGGGAAATGGTATGAACCTTGGGGTTGTCTTATTCTGGGACAGGAGTTGGACTTGGGGATCCAGGCTGTCCGAGGAGGTGTTGAGCCACCATCCCTCAATACATCTATAAAGACAGATGTGGTGCCAGGGGACAAGGTTTTTTTGGTGGACGTGGCAGAGCTAGGGTAGTGGTTGGACTTGATGATCTTGAAGGTCTTTTCCAACCAGCATGATGATACTATGATACTATGATATTATGAAAACACCTAGGGAACCACCTTGCCCTCCCCCTTCTCAACTCTTAATTTTAGTCCAACATCTCTATTCCCAGATTCCTAGTCTCACCTTCCCTTGTCTTGCCAAACCCCTCAGTTCAGTGTTGAGCGGTGCAGGAGGTTGGGGGTCAGTGCACAGAGGTTTATTTCTGCAGCCCCTTGCTTCCTACCTGTTTTCCTCCACCACTCCTTGTTTCTTACTGCTCCTCTGCCCTGGTGTGGGACCATCCATGGGCTCCTGTCCCCTCACAGGTGTCTCTGCCCCAGTGTGGGGGTGTGTATCTCCAGCCAAGATCCCAGCAGCATCCCAGTCCACACAGCTCTCCAACTTCTCCTCCCATGTCTCCAAGCAGATCTGTTCGTTTTTCTTCATGTGCCCCCTTTTCTGTGTCCTTCTGTGGGTTCTCTCACACATCTCCATTTACATCTTCTCAGCCAGTAACTTTTTCAGGAATTTCACAGGTTTTAAGAAAAAAATAACTACCTTAGTTAACTCCCAAAACATTTATTATACTGAAAAGATTTATAACTGAAGTGACAGCTAGGTAGCCCATCCTAGTAAAATGTCTGCTGAAATCACATTAGTGCTTTGGATATTAAGACCCACATACATTTCCTGGATTTGTTTGGGGAATTTTTGAGGCTGATCTTCCAGGACCACTGACCATCTTCCAGTTACTGCAGTAGGAAAGACTATGAACTCCTAAAAAAACAGATCTCAAACACCAGCTGTCCCAATTATGGCCTCAACCTGTTATAACTGATGGCTAGGAGTTTGGACACAATTCATATTTTTCTTAGTCCTGGATTCTAACCCTTCTGCAAAATGAAAGATTCCTTTTTCAGAGTGGAACAAAGAGTTTTCTTTTGCATCACTGGGGAAAATAAAGAGTTTGTCATTGTCTAAAAGACATTTTTCATTTCTCTGGACTGATAGAAAACTTGCACAAAAATATGGTAAAAAATCAAAAGAAATCCCTGTTTATTTAAACCTTGCACAAATTAATTTGAACAAGATTGTATTACATACTGAGAAGAAAAAGTGTAGTATTCCTTCTAAAATAAATATTCCTCAACTGTGTTCTGCACCTAAGAGCTACTTTTCAGAGTCACTTACTAGTGATGTGTGTATTCAAATGAAGAAAGAACTTTGTAGAAAATATGAACATTTTCTTAGTAGTGTTAATAACTAACATTACATTTGTGATACTAATAATCAATGGAAAGCATATGGTCAGGCAAAAGAATAAAGACAAACCAGCTACTATTTCATAGGCTATGGTTTTCAGAAGCCAAAACCTCTGACAGTTATTTTTAATGAAGCTTTTTTTTTTTTTGCAGCTAATACCAGAGTGAAAAAGCAGATTCAATTCTACATGAAATTTAATTTCATCCAAGCATTTGAAGGACAAACAGTAGAAATTAGTCAAATTTGTGAAGGTAAGACAAAGAAAATATGAGGACTACATATATTAAATGTAAGTCCAATCAAATGACGGAAGGAATCATCAATGTTCCTTAGATGTTTCAAGAAGTCTTTTCCATCCATTAGAGATAATAATTCTCTTCAGCTGGAAAACCAGTATAGTATTCATAATTCCTCCAGTTGAACATAGTACAACCAGTCTTCTGACAGGCTGAAAAAGTATGAACTAAAAATCTGTTGTGTTTAAATCCATATACATGCTACAGCTAAATCAGTTCTCTTAATTGGACCAGAGTACAGGTTCAAATGCAGCTTGTCACCACCTATAGGAGCACGTATCAGCTGTCATGCTCCCTGAAAACATGTAGGCTTGGATTTGGGAACAGGATAGGCCAAAGACAGCTTCGAATTCTCCTCGGGGTGGGAAGAAAGTTTAAGGATACAAAGTTTAGGTATAAGGATACACGTCTTTTAAACACCTCCGGGGGTGGTAATTCAACCACCTCCCTGGGCAGCCTGTTCCAGTGTTTGATAACCTTTTCAGTGAAGAAATTCCTTCTAATAACCAATCTAAACCTTCTCTGGGGAGCAAAGAAAAACAGTGGTGGTTTGTTGTGTGCTTTTTTTTCTAGAAAACTTAAGCTTTACTGTTACTAAGAAGTTTACTATGAATTTGTGGTACATCTCTCAGGAATCACATAGATTATTTTTCCTTCACTTATGCAGATATTTAATTCTATGTAATGCTTTCTGAGAAGGCAGAATTTTATTTAGCCTGTGTTCTAGTGAGGAAGTTAAGTTAGTGGAAGAAGGAGATTTTAACAGTTATATTCAGTTAACTTTGTTTAGAAACCAGTGTTAAAATACCAGCAATGTCAGGAGAGATATGGGCAATGGAGAGCTGTTGGTACTTTTGGACTGTAAAAGCAGATTTTAATGAGTCATTTTCGGACTAGTCAGACACAAATTGACTCTGGATTTACAAACAAAATTCCCTGCACAACTCCACTGACACAATAGCACCTTTGAGCAAGTAATAGCATAACAGAGCTCACAAGGCAGCCCACAGGACAATCTGAATATCCCAGCTAAACAGTAGGAATGGCAGTTTCCTATGGAGTGAACAGGGATCTGTATTATGAGACCTAATATATTTCTAGTTTTAATATATTTCTAGATAATAATATTCTAGACCTAATAATATTTCCAGACCTAATATATTTCTAGTTCTATAATTTCTAGTTCTGCCACTGACTGACTCTTTAACCCTGGACAAAGCATTTATCTTCCTGCGTTGATCCATTGTTCAAATAGGAGTTGAGTTCTTACCCACATGAAAGCTATGCATAAAAATATATGTAATACCTAAATGTTGCTAAAACCGGAACAAATCACACAAAAAACCTTTTACATGTTAGCTTTAGGCTAGGTCAGGATATTGTAATCTATAATCGTGTAATGAGCTTCTCTGACTAAAGATTACTTTTAGTTTAGAATAAATCAATATCACAGCTCTCAATATTCCAAAATACTGAGGAAGAGTTTGAACCAGTTTGACCGAGCTTTGCCAGTCCCTATTAACATTAAAAATAGGACTCAGCTGATCAATAACATGAGATTGCAGCCCCTCCTCTAATATGTATGAACCTAAAGGTAAATGGCTGCCAACATGAGCCCTGTAAATTTTCCTCCCATTCCTTGCTAAGTCTTCATTTAGTCACTTTATCATATTCGTAGATCAAAAACAGCTCTCCAGCTCCACCTTAAGCACTGGATAAAGCAATTTTCTTTAAGGTTTTAGGGTATTAGACCCAAGTGCATTTCTGAAAAGTCTTAAATGGAGCAGATAAAAGGGCAAGCAATGGATATAAAAGAAATAATCTCATCTTGATCCCTGGCAAAAGGGGGTGATTTTTGTGGCTGTTGATTTCACAAATCATTAAACATAACAGCAAACATAAAATGAATGTTTTCTGTCCATTTTTTAAATGTAGAAGCATAGGGGGAGCTTGTAATGTGCCCTTACGTGAGTGGTCATTAGATTGAGCATTACATGCAGGGCAACTGTGTAAGTGCTCTTGCAGCGTCATCCTCAAATAGCAGATGCAGCTGGTTATAGCCCCGGGCCAGAAACCATGAGTACTTACTGTGATTGCAGTCAGAGGTCTTATCTGTGTCCAGGTTATTCTTTTCTTCTGCAAGAGAAAACACCAGCAATTCAGCTTCAGTAAAAATATACAGTGTTGATAGAGAAGGAGATATGGCCTACTTTCTCTACATTTATGACAGGAAATCTCTCTTTAACCCTCTCCTCCATCTGTATTGCTGGGTCACCCCTCAGCTGGCGCAAACAGCTGTGGCACAGGGGGGACCTTGAGTAGCTTTTTTCAGCTGTTACCTTAGCTAGCCTGTCACGCTACATGACAAGAACAATTTCCACAGTCCTTTATCCAGTAACTTTCCTTTCTCTGTGTGCAGCCTTCACCAAAGTGTAGTACAGCCATCCCAGTAGAGACATTCTTTAGACTGGGCTTCAACAAGGCAGACAAAGTAATGAAGAACAGTTCCTGGATTCAACAGCCCACATTTAAGCATACCCTACGCTACCATGATAGTGCATCATATGACTACAGGGAGGTTTAAGCTTTATGCCCAAAACTAGCCTTAGATTCTTGCCATCTCAGTATCTGCTATGAAAAAACTAGGTTTCTCATATGTTCTCATAGCTTCAGATGTTCATCATGTTGATCCAACTGACCATCTTGATGCATTAAGGAGGAACACCATTATTTCTAAAAGCATCAGCTCCAATGCTTCAATTTAAAATGTGCAGCTGAATATATTACAAGAGGAAAACCCAGGATACGAGTGTTTGGACTTCCCTATAGAAACACTTTTTAATTAGTTTAAACTTGAGCCCTGCCTTTGCCACTTTTGGTTAGTACATCATAATTTCCTCATCTGCTTGAGTATTGTATTGTATTGGTTCTAAGTTTCACACACCATTGAGAAATTTATTTTTTCAACAGCTTGCACTTAGATCAATTGTTAATGTAAAAAAATAAAATACCCAAAGTCTCTTTCCCTTTGACAGCTTTTTTTCTTAGCAGTTTTCGGATTTACATTTCCTGGTCATCTATCAATGATCTTCTGACAACAATAGTTTTGGCAAACTGAATAGTTAAAAACACTGTATGCTGACAATCAGACTTGAAATAATGGAGAAGTATTGCTAGTTTTATTACTAGCTCAGAATTTCACTACAACACTGGAATCCAAAATCATTGCAGACAGGAATAGAATGTAGACTCATTATGGTTGGACTTGATGATCTTCAAGGTCTTTTCCAACCAGGATGATTCTGTGATTCCACCACATAATTTCCTAAGCACTAAGACTTCTATTACTTTGCTCTTTTAAGAGCTATCAAAATCCTTTATGTGATATTCCAGTAATCAAAGATACGTTTATAGAAACATTCCCAGCTATTATGGTGCTCACGCTGGATTAAGTACTCTTGTACTTCATTTGTACTTTTTTTTTAAATAAAAAAAGCAAAAAACCATGCAAAAGGACATAGGCTGGAAAATACTGACTGCCTTGAGTTAGTCATCGTAAAGCCATATCCAGAAAGCACTGAATTCTCTTTAAGCTTGAATCACAATAGTGAAGGGAAGCTGATATGTTCATGGGCTTATGATACAGAATTTGTAATTCAGCTTTTGCTCAAGACTTGATTGGGAAAAACTGTTCCCGGGGCTGATCCAGAGAAAGGCTGAGTTTTACAGAGAAACCCATAACTCACATTGACATTCGTATTAATGTCAGTGACAATTTATGGTGTGAGGTCCTCTCAGGATCGCATTTAATATGAAATATCAATTCTCATTGGGAGCCCCAAATGCCAATGCCCTTTCACAACACAGTCCACTGATTTCCTAGGATTTGGCCTATTAAAAGCAAACTAAGAATTTATTAGGCTTTATCTCAAAGTACACTTTTTTTTCTTTTTTGCTTCCACCAAGTTATTTGATTATATGAAAGAGAGACCATAAAATCAATACTGCCTCAAGTAGCAGTACTGCCCAAAATAAGGGTAGCAGACATTGCAGGCTTTTGCACATCTCCTCACAACTGGGAAAAATGCAGTCAGGAATAAGTCATACCTTGAATCTGGCAAGCTAAGCAAGCATTTGAAAAGCATCACAAGCTTTCTAATTCCTGCAGCTGCAGTCAGGCCAGTGCCCCTAACCCCAGGCAGATTACAAACTGACACATTACACTGACTAGCCTCCATAACTAATTCAGTCGGTGATGGGGTTGGTTGGTTTGCACTCATGATCATGCAGGCTGTTATACAGCACTAGTAATAGCAGAGCTAATGAAGCAGCAGTTGCTTTGCTCAAATTATTCCCCATATTTTCCCTTCCGGTGACTGCCTGACTTAAAAAGAGAGGCCCTGAAGGCACAGAACATGCTGGATTCCCAAGGCCCACATATCAGGGCAGTCCCTGATGCAGCCTTCACCCCTCTCTAACTGTTGCTACAACATCCAGTAAAACGCATAGCTACTTTTGAAATTTTAGGCATAGCACTACCTTAACGATACAGCTTAGTTTTCAGGCACAGCTTTTAAGCACAAGATGATTTATACAGGCATACAGGGGGTTTTTTATAAAGTAAGAAAAAACTTGATTCCTTTATTAATCAGTCTTTCCAAAGAAGTTGTTGAGATGTGACTAAATAATTCACTACTGTATCAGGGTGTAAGAGAGTACTGAAGAAACGGCGGCCTCTTTTCTAAAAGAAAATTGCAGCTAGGACCTGAGGAACTGGACATAAAGTTAATCTGTATTTTGATAACTTGAAGGCAAATTAGGTTTCCTTTGCAAATATTGGCTTACCAAATAGGCATACAAATACTCCAGGGTAAACACTCAGTACAGCACATGGGAAGTATGATATATGATTATACACTCCATTGTGAAATAAAAAGGGGTACACTTGTATCCTTGGTGTGTTCATTGGAACAGTGAGCTTTCTACCTGTTGACATGCAGCCACGTGGACATTTTGGATGTGTGCTTAGACCAACAGAAAAACACAGAAGGAAAAAAAGAATGGCAAGTGAGTGCACGAGGATGAGACAATGACAGTGTGAGCAATACCCCATGTGTAAGAGGAAAAACGCTTGCAGACTGAAGGAGGTACAGGTTGGCATAATTTCCAGACCAAAGCAGAGGGTATACCACACAAAGTAATTAATGGAAAGGAGAGCAGCAAAGGAAGACATCAATCTGATATATGCTGTCACACAAAAATTCATCTGTATATGTCTTACACCATCACCTGTTTCACCTCTGAAATTGGGCCTCTACATCTATGAACATGGAGCAAAGGATGATTCTTAGACTAAAAGACCAGGAGGTGCACTTCTCCGTGTAAACCACACAATAACCCCTTATTTAGTAATTCCCTCCTCAGCCTTAATAACTTTAGAATAAACTTTTTTTTTTGCTAACTTGAACCTCGCCAACCAAAATCTCACTCAAGTTCCTTAAAAAGACAGTTACCCTAGAGGGTGTAGTTGTCTAAGTCCTTTAATCACCTAGCTAGCAAAGAAGACCTCCCACACCTACACATATCAACACCTTTCAACAAGTTTATGATTGCATGCAGGACCTCACACTGGGCATGACACTAATAATCCCTGAAATGCTGATGTGCCTTCATATCTCATCACCAAATCTTTCAGGCCAGCTCTTTAATGTGTTGCTGTTATTAAATTGTGACTGCAAAAACTTAGCATAAAATACCAGGACTGGGACTTCAGCAAGCTTTCAATCCAGTGCCACAAAGAGTATCCTGTGTGATTCACAAGGAAATGGTTTAAACTGTGCCTAGTAACAGTCCATAAACACAAAATTGTTATAATGGCACTGTACCAAGCAGAGGCAAAGAGTCCAGTAAGAGTCATTCTTTCTTTACTGTTTTCAAAAAGAATCTGAAGCAGAAAGTAACAGGAGTATTAACTAGACATTAGTAAGATAAAATACAGAAAGAAAACAGAAGTGAATCTAGAAGAAGTGTAAAGTAATATGAAGATTAGTTATTATTCCAAGTATTACCTGGGATAAAACAAAGGAGTGTATGTTAAATGAAATTAACTTTAAAAAAGGGAGTTGGATTGAAGGCAAGAAAGCAGTAAAGTAGTAAGAAAGTCAGCATGACTTGGGAAATTACCCACACCCATAGCCTGCCAACTGTTTGTAGGCAATGTGTCCTTTTGTGCATAGCAAGGTTATAGCAACCTCATGTGCTGTTTACTTATTGCATAAATATATCTAATGAGTCTAGTGGGCCTACATAAAAGTTAAATATTTTTCAGTATTCAGATCAGTGATCAAATATGGAGTACTCCATGATAGGAAAGAAACAAATTGCTGAGGAGGCCAGAGAAGGAGAGAGAAGGATGATACTAGGCTCAAAATAATTTCCAAAGCATAAGTATTATCCATCCATTTTCAACTGAAAGTTAGCAAACATGGACAGGGTACCTAGATTATAAAAAGAGTAAAAATATCTTTCAATGTTTGAGAAGGAAAGTATCATATTAATGATATGACATGAATTAGTCATATGAAATAAAACAAAACAATTACATTTTTTAGAAGTGAATACTCCATTCTTTCAGACTTTTTTCTCTTGAAAAGTTTCCAAGTGTTTCTCAACATTATTGACCATGTCACAGAATATAATAAAATGTAGAATATATGAAAAGGAAGCCTACATAATGGCTCTATCCTAGTGGTGAAATAGTAGTTGTTTCACATTTTCAGAATCTTCATGTTGGTTAGCACCTGTGTAATGTTACTATTTATGTTGTTAGTGCCTTCTTGAAAATGTCAGGTTGTGACACACCTGTGGTTCCCAGGAAATCATCTGTCTTGGGTCCAATCCTATTCAACATCTTCATTAATGATGTGGATGATGGGGCAGAGTTTCCAGATGTTCCTCAGAAAATTTCCAAAACTGGGAGGAGTGGCTGATACACCAGAAGAACATGCTGCCATCCAGAAGGACTTCACCAAGATGGAGAAATGGGCTGACAGGAACCTAATTCAGTTCAACAAAGGGAAGTGCATTCTCCTGTATTTGGGGAGGAAAAAACACATGCACCATTTTATTCTGGGTGATGACCAACTGGAAAAAAAAGGGCTTTACAGAAAAGGACCTATGTGTCCTGGAAGACACCAAGTTGAAAAAGGGCCATGTTGTGGTAAAGAAGGCTGATGGTTTCCTGAGCTGCATTAGACAAACTACTGCACAGGTGCTACTTCCCCTCTATTCAGCACCGGTGAAGCCACACCTGGAGCACTGTGTCCAGTACTGTGCTTCCCAGTACAAGGGAGATGCAGGCATACTGCTGAAAGTCCAGAGAAGGGCCACAAAGATAATTAAGGGACTGCAGCACTTCTCCTGTGAGAAGAGGCTGAGAGAACTGGAACTGTTCAGGCTATAGAAAAGAAGGCTCAAGATACATCCTATTAATGCTTACCTAAAGAGATTTATAATGTGTGTTTATATATATATATATGTACACACACACAGACACACATGAACGGAGGGTGCAAAATGGACAGAGCCACGATCTTTCCAGTGGTGACCAGAGGCACAAAATGAAATACAGGAGATCACTTTTGAACACCAGAACACTTTGTTACTGTAAAGGTGATTAAGCACCAGCACAGGTTGCCCAGAGAGGTTGTGGAGTCTCCCTCCTCATAGATATTCAAAAGTTACTTGGACACAGTCCTGGACAACTGGCCTTGAGTGGCCGTGCTGGAGCAGAGAAGGTTGGACAAGCTGACCTCCAGAGATCCCTCCTAGTCTCAACCATTCTGCTGTTCTGTGGCTTTGCGATTTATTTGTATATTAAATAGAGATACAATGAAAGGCAAGATCTTATATATACAATGGAGGAAGTATTTGGAGAGAAAATAGTTTTAGGAAAAAAAAAAAAAAAGGCAGAGATAAATGAGCTTACAATATTCAGGGTATGAAATTCCTTAACACACATTAGTTTAAAAATATGTAATTGAGTGAGCTTTATGCAATACATGACCTGAAAATGAGCAGGGAACTATCACACATATGCACTGGCCTTTCTGAATGTTAAAGGAATATGCTAGTGACAGAAGACCAATACTTCCTGAAGAAAACTAGGAAAAAAACCAGTGTAATATCAATTTTTAAAATGGAAAAAAATATGTACACAGACAAATGCTGTCCCTTAAATATAAAATAGTAGAAAAACTAGCAAAAGTAAAATGCTATTTCTAAAATGTCTGACAGAGAAATCTAAAACATGAAAATCAGGATAGAGTGAAGGGCAGTGAGAGTTATCCCTTCCACAGCTATAAATGAACTGAAGGGGTAAATGTTTTTTGAGATATTTTAAAAACTTACCAGGATATTTGAAATCCTTTGTTTTTAAGCATTTGTTTCTTTCCATGATTTATGTTGTCTGCAATGTTTCTGTGAGGTTTTGGCACTTGTTTATAACTTTATATTTGATTTTAAAGCTTTGGGGCTTTTGTCTCCAAATATTTATTTTAGAGCATTTAGGAACTGATCAGTAATGCACTCTGTCGAACATTCTAGGAACACATAATTAATATAAAAGCTTGACTCTAATGTAAAAGCCTCATAGTTCAGAGACACACTTCCACTGCCTTTTGTTGCACTTACATAGCAGAGAACCATTCCCTGTGCCTCCACCTTTGAAATGTGTTCCTGGATTTGGTAATCATGTCTGTGTTTCCTTATGCTATCCCTGATAACATATTGGTATATCTAAGCTCCACTATGCTGATTTGTGAACAGTATTTTCCAGTGATCATTTGTTGGACTGGGCTGACCAGTGCAAATGATGTCAAATTGTTATTGACAGGGCATCTACTGTACATGGTTGCTACCAACACCGTAATAAGAACCTGAGGAAATGATCTGCAAAATGATTTAACCTTGGCTCCCCTAGTCCTTCCATTTCTACAGGTACATGCCCTGAACCCTAGCCCCTCCTGCCTCCACAGTTCAGAACACAGAGGTTATCTGGTTGGTGCAGGTGGACCTCTGCCCTCCTGTGGCAAAGATCCACTGTCCTTGCCTTGTCCCTTGCTGTCCTGTTCTGCAGCACAGTGATCAGGGTGACTTCGCAGGCAGCTGCACATGCCACAATCCTATGATGACAATATAAAATATCTACTGTGAGTCTTATATAACTATGGAGTGGCTCCTATTAGGGCTGATGTGTTTGTTTCGCCAGGTGATGCACATTTGCAGTTTTAATCAAATATTGAGCAGCAGTAACTTTAACCTTCTGGGAAATCATGCAAGAGAGTATTTTTTCTCATCTTGAACTTTATTTTGTAATCATGTTTTTCTCATTCACCACGGAAACTTTAGAACCAACTGGGAGAAGATTTTAAGATGTTTGTCTTGTCAGAGTAAATTCCTTCAGTGAGCTTATAGCCAGTGCTACACTGGACTGTTAAAAGCAATATAATCTTACTTTTGACTGGCACCTGAAATTTGATGATTTTTTTTTTTTTTAAATCAAGGTCTTTTACACTTACAGTTTTGTTTCAAACAGCACCTTTTTTTTTCTCTTTTTCTAGACTAAAAAATTAAACAAATATTGGTAAAAAGGACAACAAATTCGACTTTTTATTATAGCATATAGCACATAAATAATGTCCATCCATTCTGAGATGCTTTACAGTTCAAGGCAAAGCAAAAAAAAAAACCCAACATTTCTCTTGTAGGTTTAAATTGTGATGGTGCTTTCTAGGCAGAGATCTAAACCTTTTCCTCAGTTTAAAATCAAAAAAAAAAAAAAAAAGCAAACAAAACAAAAACTTTGTAAGTGTTTCTGATGGTAGTAAGCTACCATATTCAGGTTTTTTCCCATTAGCTAATTGATGAAAGGCCTTGCTTCATAGGAGACAGACATACCCTGACTTTTTGCAAGAGCTGTTTCTGCCCAGCGTTCCCTCTGTGGAGAAACAGTGGCACCTAGCTGCCGGACAGGCTGAGTGCTCCTGGACAGGGCACGCTACACATCCTCCGGGGATCACCCGAAATTTCCTATTGACATAATTTAACAGTTCCCAGTCAGTCCCAAGACAAAAAATAAGACACTAAAATCTTTACCTGCCAAACACCAGTATTCAGAAACACCTCATTTGTATTCTCCTTTCTGGCCTCCGAGAAAGCTTCACTTTAGTCTCAAAACTTCGGATGTGAATTTGGTCTCTAGTTTGGAAAAGCACATTAAGAGTCAGAGGAACTCTGGAAATTTAGGCCTATGTCTATCAGAGGTCACAGGAAATTGATTCTTTGTGCATATACAAAAGAGACTGCAATAGCACTGGTTACCCTATCATTACTAATACCTTTATTTTCATAGGGCTTGATTACATACCCTGGTACAGCACACCACTGCCAGGGTTTCACAGGATAAGGGTAAGTATTCTATACCTCTTTCTAGTTTTTCTTAGCAAAACTACTACTTTCACCCTGCTCAGCTCTTCTGTTGTTCCACTTCCCCGTTCAGTGAGACCTCAGAATTTGCTCATGGAAGATGAATTCCCCTTTGACTTATCACATTTCATGACAGAACCGAGCTTGCCAGGCTGTCAAACTGAGGTAGCAGAGATGAGGGATGTTCCAAAATGTTTGGGAATGATACATAAATTGTCTCATGAAACAACATCAAATTGATGCATAGCATTACAATGTATACATTTGTATGAAATTACACCACTGCAAGCACTCTTACCTGAGAACAGTCTTGAAAATTTTAAATCTACCCCAGATTGGAAACTAAACAGATACGATCTCACTCTAGTTTTAGCTTCTGATGGAGGCTGAATAATAATATGCAAAATCAGAGAGAAAATGCATGGATTCCTATAAAACGCAGCTTTATGTAACATATAAAAAGTCTTTTATAATATTGCCCATGCTTAGCAATCACACTTAGCAGTCATACAGCAGAATTCACTGAAGGAGCTTTTTACAATCCCTTGTAAACAAGGGTGGAAATTAAATGTCTTAACTTTGTTACCTTCATTGATTGTCCTCACCACCTAGAAAGATGCTCTCAGTTCTGGCCATCTAATTTCATTAGATACCGCAGAATTTCATTGGAGCTACACTGACAACAGAAGTCTTTTATAGAAGTTGGGATATTCAGAGAAATCAGCCATGTAAAGCACTAAATTATTTCACAGATCCATGTTAAAACGAAAGGTTAAATACCACCACATCAGGTAACAACATTCTAAAATGTGCTTGGCACAGTTAGAACTCAGACGAGGCAGTAACTACAAACATAATTTTTTAGAGAGGAGCTGATCTAGGCCAGGGAGTGTAGAGGAATACCTGATAGTGACCACTTTAGATAGGCAGACCAGGGCTTCCTTGTTATCATACCGCATTGAAGAGAGATCAGAGAAAACAAAATGCAAAAAACAGGTAAAGATAGTTTCACCTGAAGCAGCATTACTCTGAGGACTGCAGCCTAGATTACAGCGCATACACACTTGGTGCAGAACAGGAGGCATGGAGAGAGGAAGCCATTTTGTTTCAAAGCATCAACCAACCACTAGCTAACAGGATTTAGGAAGAAAATTCCCCTTAGCAACTATTTGGAAAATTCTAGCACTTTCAGCTGAACTCTGAACACTACTGAAACAAGACACCAGGTCTCGGGTTTGACACAGTATAGCAGTTCCTACATTCCTAAGATTCCTGTTTAGTCAATGCAAATTAGATCTAACTGAATGCTCCTACTGGGCTTACAAAAGTAAGTGTAAAGATTGAAGTCTAAATTAGGTGTAAAATAACTACAAGTAGCTTGGCTGCTGTATTTAAACATGATCCATATGTAAGTTCAAAACAAACAACATTCTGCAAGGCAGTGGAGATTCTGTCATCTTAGAAGAAAATATACAGCTCCAACAGTCAGTGTGGACACCATTACAGAATTCTGTGAAATTGTTTATCCACAAAGCCCCAATTAAAAAAATACCAATTGCTCTAATATTCCAGGAAGTGCTCAAAATGAAGTCCAGTAACTATTTGTACTATCTATATACATATATCTACATATACAGAATTTTAGAATTTCCTCTATAAACTATCCCATCACTTCAAGCCACTAGAAATGAGACTTATGAATGACTAAATAATACGATTATATCAAGAAGACTGAGATGTAGGTCATGTCAATACCTGCATCTACTACCTGTGTCACTCACAGG
The DNA here is from genome assembly GCA_020745705.1 of Hemiprocne comata. Classification (NCBI taxonomy): domain Eukaryota; kingdom Metazoa; phylum Chordata; class Aves; order Apodiformes; family Apodidae; genus Hemiprocne; species Hemiprocne comata. Next base: position 91,408,864 of record CM036588.1, read on the forward strand.
TATGAGGAATGCTTGAAATACAAACCCCAATAAACTACACAGAGTACAAAACTCTTGCCATTTTTTGTCAAGCTTAAAGAATTTCAAATGTGAATGAAATCTCAGGGTATATGGACTGTATCTATAATATATATAGAACTACAATTTCCACCAGGATTCAGGGCTGCATACTAGTCGTCCAGGATAGAACCACATCCATATATTTCCTTGGGTTTTCAGTTATTCAGCTAATGAATAAGTAAGCAATGCAGGGGATATATTGTGCATTCCCTCCTTGTAGAAAGGCTGATTTTTATAATAGTATCTGTTAACATGGATATAAACAGCATGGGTAGGGGATTCTCACTGAATTACTTAATTCCCATTATTTGAATATTACAAATAATTATTCTTACTTATTATTTGTATTGTGATATGCCTACAAGTCTTACTATTGGTTATTATATCAGGTGCTGCAATATTGAGGGTTTATAAGGCAAATTCTGCCCCAAAGCATTTACTGTTGAAGACTGACATGAAAAAGAAAAACATTAAGGTTAACTTTATTATGTGTCTCCAAAATATCTTTAGAACATATAAAAAAAAGAGGAAAAAACCCAAAGGCATATGTTTTGTAACTGTCAGAGCAATTAACATTTGTATATGTTTAATAAATATAAAAGAGGCATCTGCAACAGTTTTGAACTGGCTGGGACATATTCTTTCTTCTCTGCTTATATCAGTTCAGTTTTCATACCTCTAAAGTGGGGAAACTGTGAGTCCTACTTTATTTATTAAACGTGGAAAAGTGCAAAACCCATCTTTGACTCCTATTATTCTTTGTGAAGAATTTTGATAAGTTTGTGCAAATACCAGTGTGGGCAAAAATTAAGCTTTTTTTTCATTTTTTTAAAATGCAACTTTTATGTGAATGATTTCATTTAAATACAAGCAAAGGTACAAGATTTTCCACAGAAAGTAGATGGCAATGCAGACAGAGAGAGAGAGAGAATAATAAATAAATCAGTAAATGAATGAATCATTCTCTGATGATTAGGTTCTATAGAAATATAAGGCTGGAAGTTAAAGCTTATGAAAACATAAATAATTAAAAATCAATAACATACATATAGAAATAATTTCTTCAAGCTATTATCATGAACATGGCAGAAGTTTGTTACAGATACATTTCTATAATGGCTTCATTACAGATACCATGTGACTTTCCAATACAAGCTATTTTGCATATCCTCGTAACAAGGAGAGAAGACCACTAGCATGTTCCATTTTCTCCTAGAGCCTCTTTACCAATTGTTGCATGTAATTTTTTTCATGTCCCTTGGACAACATTATTTTTTTTTCCCGGTTAGAAAACCAACTTTGAACAGCAAAACATTAAAGAACTGGAAGGAAAAGAAAATGGTATGAAAATGTCTTCTAAAATCCTTTTAAATTTAGATTCCAAGCTTAGATGTAGCTTTTCCATATTTAATCAAAAGCATTCAGGAGTCTGCTCCCGAAGTATTTAGCAGAGAACTGCATGTCTACAATCAGCAAGTTGCAGTCCTTCAAAGTGCTTTGTGCATTGACCTTAACAAATCAGAGTGCTGAGGAACTGAGGATTCTGATGAAGCAGGTTCTGACTTCTTGAAGCATGGTCTGAATTCTGGTATTTAAAACCAGCTCTTGCTAACTGTGAGGTAATGAGCACCATTACTCCCTACTACTTCTGAATTTATTTTTTTTTCCTCTTTTCAAATATAATTGAATGCAATCAGTTGACAGACTATTACCGAATGCAGCATCACAGAGTAACATTTGTAAATAAACATCATTATCTTGCCATAGCTTGGTGAGCATTATAAAAAATCAATATACTATTATAGTGTAGAAAATACAGAGGAAATATGAAGTAGATATAGGGGAGAGATATCTTGGAATAGCTTATTTTGAAACAATAAAGAGAAGCAGTATTAAGATGATCATGAACAGAAAATAATGTCAGTTAACATATCATTCAGCTTTTTATTTTGTATGCCTCTTTCATTACAAAATGCAATATGCAAGCCTGGATGGAAAAATACCCTCCAATTAAAATGTTTGTTCTTGTAATTGAATTTATCTGAAAGCATGCTTGTGTACTGCAAGGACTCAGTTTAGGTGCCAAAAATAAACATCTAGTGCCATTTGAAATGGCTCATGATTTTTAAGACATCCACATGGATCTAGCAGATATGACACATGGTTTTATGGGACAACAATTGGAGGCCAGATAGGATAACTTCAGCAGCTTGGGGCCAGGCATCTTAAATGTCACTACTCATCCTTATTTGGTCAATTGATTCAAGACTTAAGTCACATATCAAATAATTGAGAATAATTACCAACTGAAGTTTCTCAATCAGGCAATAAGGAAGCAATTCTATGTACATAAATTAATAATAAGTCATTATAAAAAGGGTTATAATTAAGATGCTACTGCATCAAGTTTGAAAGTCTAATTAGGAGTTTAAAATTATTTCTTGGTAAATATATGAGTTCCATTTCATCACTAATTAGTCTAAAATTTTCTGTTAAACCACTGCTGTTGATTTGTAAACCTGTAACTGAAGATTCTTGTCAGCAGATTGCCAGTTTTAAGCAGTAAGAAACAACACACCATCATTATTGCATTCAAGGGCGTGAGGTTAATCCTCTACAGCAGAACACGTGCAAGCCAATGCGTGGTACAGTCTGTGAAAAACTCTGTAACAGGCACCTGAATGAGCCCAAGGTGTTTGCATGATGACACAATTTTATGTAAGGTAAATGCAACTCACAGATCACGGAAGCAATTGCACATCCCTGAAGACCCCTATATCAAGTTCTAGAGAGAGAACTGTTTTTAATTACATATTTCCTCTGCAATCTAGTACCAGATCTGACGGAATTTCACAGATTAAAATAATTTTTTTAAAAAAAATGTAGATAAAATCTAAACTGTCAATAAAACTCTATGTTCTGAGTGATTGGAAAAAGTCTGACTTCCCTTACCGGGTAAACATTATCTTAGGGCATTAAGTCAGAAATTAATTCAAGTAAAGACAATGCAGGTAGTTACAAGCCTGTTAAATTTCCCCAGAGTTACCAGAGGAGTTTCATCCATTAATTCGAATGTACTTCTTCCAAGCAGCTGCAGTGGAATATTTAGTCCTTCCAAGTTTTGGTGTATTGTCTTTTTTTTTTCATAATGGCTCTACAGAAGAGAGCCCATCTACATGGGTCAATGATCTGCACTGACCTGCATCCTTACTTTGTTGAAAGGATTAAGGTACCACATACCTTCGTTTCTAAAGGTAAAGATGAGCCCAGGCATTAGTTTTGAGATTAAACTGCAGAGTAGCTTCCCAGGATCCCACTTTTCTGCTGTAAGACAGCCCTGGAATTGACATAGAAAGCCAGGGTTGCCCATTGACCAGCTCTCTCCTATTTACCTCCCAGAGTTGGAGTTTTCATTTACTGAAGGTTCTAGTGGCAGATAGAACTGCAATAACAGCTTTCTTGTGAGACATACTGTGGCTGCTGCGTGCTCTCCACTCCACCAGGAATGACCCGGTGTCTTCTGTTATTCTATCACAGACATAGAATTAGAAGACTTATATGCAAAACTTCCTTTCCTTCAATAGACTATAAGGGGAATGTAGACAACTTCTTCTGATGTAAACAACTGAGTTACACATTGTATCATTTACTCAAATTAATCCTATCTCTGCTACCAAATACATGTTTTAAACTGTTACAATGAAAATATTGCTGCTGACACATTCCTGGTTGCAGCTCTAAAAAAAAACAAATGTTGATTTACAACGATGAATAAAACAAGTTGCAACAGCTCTGAAGTAGCTGCTGCCTTCCCTTTGGCTAAAGGATATATTATTTTCTCTTGTATTTTAAGGACCTTAACTGTATCTATATATGATACACTGAAGTAAAAACCCTTTGGAGTTATTACATTCTCTCAGGTAGCTAACATGTCTTTAAAAATACTCTCAATGTATTTACAAGCTATAGAACAACAACCTGTGAAGTAATTCATGCTTCTGAAGTCTTTAATATGGCACGTACATTTGGTAGGATTTCTGTTTCCCCAAGGAAAAAGCAGTGGCACTCCTCATTACATCAAACTAGAAAAATTGCCTCTCCAGCTTCTTGGCTGCATTTAACAAATGAAACTACTGTACATTATGTAAACACTTGTAAAAATGTCACTGGAAATTAAACAGGTTTTGTCAACCTCTTGAGAAAGATTCCTGCTGGTATTTCTCAAGATAATGTATTAGGGTTGGCAGGAAAATCACGTACCTCACGACTAGCAAAATCTGATTTCTTCCTGCACAGGAATGAGCTGAATCAAATTAAATAATGTAGAAAAGAATTACTTGGAGGCCAAATATCTGCTCAGCTCAGCCTTCCTACTAGAGTCTTTAACGCTCTGCAAGTGCCAACCACAGTACACCGAAATCCTTCTTTGCCGCTATGTGACACAAAGTGAAAGGCTTTGACATATCAGCAAACTGCATGAACAAGGGTTGTCTGAGGCAGCCCAATATAGCATCTCTCTTGAAAATAACAGAGCATTTAGTACAAGCCTAGAAGTCAGAAATTCTTGTATCTTCATTCCATAACCTTATATTCAGGTTATGCATTCATGTTCTTTTCTCAAGCACCAAAGCTATTTATGATATCTTGACCATCCTCATGAATGGCTCTCCATTTCTGCTGGTTTGACTAGGCAGCAGACAAGGCTAAGAATTTTAAATTCCTTTCACAGTTTTGGATGTTGGAGGTGGGGGAGGAGAAAGAAAGCTATTTTATGGTGGTGTTTTTACAGACCCAAGTTATTATAATAAGCTAGTGTACAGTGCAGGCACTAGCAGAGGGCAGAAAATCCTTGTGCTAGCTTTGCAAGGGGAGAAAATATAATGTGGAATAAATGATTCCACAATAGTAGACTGGACCGTGTAACTTAGTCCTTGTACCTATATTTTCCTACATGTGAAGTACAGCTAATACTCCTTATCTATTTTCAACTAATGACAGAACTGGGTATTAATGATCCCTAAATAATCAGGAAACTCTGCTAAGCATATCTTTTTAAAATTTTTTTTTTTTTTTAAGTAGCTTTATCTATCCATAGCATAATTGTTTTCAAAATTGAAGTTGCTGTCTCTTTGGAATTTCATTTCACCCTTAAACCAAGCATCTAGACTTTCAGAGCACTCCAAAGACCTATGAATTCTCTCCATACAAACTGCTGCTGCTGTCCAGGCTAATTTACATTATGCCTTTTTCCTCTTAGGAAAACTTCTGAAATTAGAATCTTGTCAGTTGATTGGCAATTGGCATCAAGCCAGGATATAATTCTCTGGTATGCACCATTAAACCTCACAGTGAGGATTAATTAGTACTGAAAAAGCACTTTGAAAATGAAATGTGCTGTATACTAAATAATTATTATTTTTATTATTATAACGTTGTGAGAAAATTAGCAAGTGACTAAGACATAGCTTATAAGACCTCCCACTGAAAATTACATTAAGTGGCCTATTTCTGAGAGATCATCCAAATAAAAATTACCCACCTCTATATACATCAAAATCTGTTTCTGTAAGGTGTCTTACTGGATTAGCACTGGTAAAACAGATAGATTCAAATATTGATTATTGAAGAAAAAGAAATTTGCATAATAATTCATAAGGCAGTGTTATGAAAGATTGCCAATCATCTGCTATAGCCATATATAGGATATATAGGCAAATATAATTCATGGATATTTACAGAAAACAAGCTGCAGAATTCTCTTCGATTAGTCACTTGTCTTAACAACTAAATCAGGAACTAATTCCCAATACATCCTTTACAATATCTAACACAACATGTACCCAGTTCTCATACAAAAAACAGATTTTTCTTCACACTGGGGGAAAGCATAGATTTCCCACATTTCCCAACCATACCTTTCTCTTCAAAGGCTAAATGCCTTGCATCAGGTTTTCCCAGATAATCTGGACAGATTTGTAACCATCTTCATTATCCAGAATAGTATTTACAGTTTTCTTAGTTGAATATACAAAGCTTGCTCACAGCCTTGTAAGCATTAGATAGAAAAAAGAAAACAGAAAATAGTACTTTCTTTTTCTTTAATGTAAACTGAAATCTGGCTAGGTTAATGGCATACTGTAAAAGAATCATAGACACCATCCACTGACCACTTGACAACCCTTCTGGGACAGGGATCACCACTCTTTTCAGAGATTGCAAACCAACTATGCACATAAAGAACCTTGGTTAAGCAGCTATAATTAGGTGACATGACATACATCGCTAGCAATGATGAAGATACATGTATACAAATGCAATCATTCGAAAATTGGAGCTATGCTATCAGCCTCTCTACAAAACCAGAAATGTGTGATTTTATAATTAATTCTCAGCTATCACTTTAAAGCCTTGCTTCGTGATTGTGAAAGCTAGAGGCCAACTTTTCTGGCAGTGAAAACTGAGGCTTTAGAGGAGAATCATCAGAAGACTTTTGCCTGAATTCCTTCAGCTAATCCGTTCCTTGTTTCATTGCTCAGGAAAAGAAAGCAGAGGCAGGAGTCTATGCATTTCCAAACTCTAGGGTAATAAATAGCAGTGAGCCATGAGGATGTCTACATGGTGGGACCCAGTAGAATTTCCACATCATCTTGAGGAAAAATGCCGGTTCGAGGCTCTGATTACAACTGATACTGCCCCATAATTTTTCTCTCTCTATTCTTCCAACTATGTGACTATGCTCCAAAAAGCTGCAGAATGGCCTAATCGGTCTTTCCAATGTATAATTTAAGCCTTAGTTCCAGCAGAGACTGGTGTTTTCTCATTAAAGGTACTTGCATAAAAATATATTCTGCTTAGGCTTTTGGGTTGTCTTCTGGTTTTTAACATACAGGATGCTTCCTAAGGTATGTATTGTGGATTAATGGGAGCAGCAATGCAGTTATTTTTAGACACCACTATTCAGTTCCCAGGTTAAACATGAAGAGTTGCATGTGCAACAAAGAAAGAAGTCTGGGGTGAAAAACAGATGGGCTGCACATTCAGCACATTCTGTGGAAGAAAATAATGGGCACTATCTATCAAAAGTCACACAAAATGCTGCTCTGGACCTATGACAGTACGTGACATTTGTTAGTGGTACTGTGAAGTCACAGAGCATGGAAAAGATCAAATGGGATATCATTTGTACATTATTTACTTTTGTTTTGAGGACTAGCAGGCAGACTGCTGCTGTTTAGAGACTCATGCTGTTAGTCCAGGTTAAATTCTGGGTGAAAAACGAATGTAACCTCTGGCTCATAACTTTCCTGGCCTTGAAAGCTTCTTGAGAAACAAAAAGATTACTCATGACTGACTTTATTTTGAGCTCAACAGAAAGAAACTTAAACACAGTTACTATAGCCACAATAGAATTTCTACAGCAGAATAAACCTTTAGTTGGTCATTAATATGTTCATTTCCTCCATGCTGTCAGTGATAATTAAATCGACCATTGCAAAAAGGGGGTTCCTAACCTGGTCCATCTCCTGCCTCCTCATTAAATTGCTTGTTACAGTTAATTTCTATCAATGTTTTACGTAATAGTCAGCGTATGTAATTCTTCTACAGTTTTAAGAAAATTGTTTTTCAGCCCTCATTTGCTAATGGGAATAATTGATCCTTGTCCTCTTCTGAGCATTCTTTCATGCATTTTTGACAGCTGTGTTTCTTTCCTGGTTATTTATTTAATTTGATGTTTGAAGAGCATAACAGGTAGAATATCCTGACAGGGATTATGACATTGTGGAAATCCTGAATAAAAGCTCAGTCCTGCAAAGTATGGCATGACTTGTACAATGGGAAAAGTGCCCTCTGGTCTCTTTACAGGAGTCTGGAAAGACTTGGAAATGTTCTGCATTAAAAATATTTTGTTATGTTTGGATCTTTTTGATATATTGGTTCTGGATCAAGGATATTTGAATCAGCTTAGGCCCAGTTTAGAAGCTTTGTAAAGTGAATGAACCCATTGCATTTTATTCCCACTACACAAGAGTAGGAGAGGAACTTAAAAAATTCTATCACTCAGTGACAGTGTATTGGCAGAATGGGAGTGGTGAGGCCAAGCCAAAGCTACCCAAAGGGACACACTTCCTTCCACAGGGCCTTCCTCGCCATGAAGCTCATTCAGGGAAGCTGAAAAAATAGACAGTCTGAGAGACAGCTTTCCACAAACTTGTCTCAAAATACTATGTTTAATAAATTTTTCTCCGTACAGGAACCTGAAAAATAAATTGTGTTAAAAAATTTAAATGTAGAAAATTATTTGTTAAAGTTGTATTTAAGTGCTGTCTGTGCTCTTTGTGTCTTTAGTGTCCAAAGCTCATTGCAGTACTTTCCCAGCAGCCTCCAGGACCATCACTGTACCATGAGAGTAATCCTAGGGACCAAAGGCCATCACTTTGACTGCAGACTATCCCAGATTGGGACTGCAGAATCATATTTACCCTCTCCCCTTCACCCTACACCCACAGCGAGCTTCATGTGTTTCAACTGCAGCTGACAGTGAAAATTTCCTAATGGATGTATGTAGCAAAATTACCAGAGAGAAAAAGAGAGAAAATTCAAATCTTACATAGCACCTTCACTTTCCTGCCTGAATTTTCACTCCTGAACAAAATACGCAGTATGTCAGTAGAAGCTAGAAGTGGGAAATAATGCAGTGGTAAGCCAGTGTAAAGAAATTACTGATTTTAATCATAATATAGGTAAGGAATCAAAGAGCCCATCATGCACCTCAAGCTTCCCCTATGCATCTAGCTTTTGCTATTAGACATGGTATTCCAAATGCATCTGTGGGAAATGGCACCCTTCCCCACCAAAGAGTTGGATGTCTTTTTGGGGCAGTGAACTGTACAGCAGATTAAATGGACCTAAAGTGGCTGCTCCCTATTCCCCTTTGCCTCTGCCTACTGTCCTCAAGGACAAACTCCAAGGACAAAGTCTCAAAATGATTGACAGCATGCAAGGCAGGAAAAAGGAAATATTGTTTTGGTGTGCACCAGCCAAACAAAACCCAGAAGCCTCTGCAATGGATCCAGCCACACGATTGGACACCTGTTCATGCAAATGAGCAAAAGCCAGCAAAACCCTCAGTGTACCAGAGGATATAGTAATATAAAAGGCTAGGGCTGCCAGCCCGTCGTGCTGGTTCTTTGCCAGAGAGCCAGTCACCCTGCTGGTTGTAAGATGACTGCTGCTTGCGGTTCATGGATAAGGAAGATTGCTGGTGCCTGTTGGCTGTCGGAAGGAAGAAGCTTGCAGGTGTCTACGAAGCCACCTACCACTTGTTCAGGGGGAGCCGCTGGTTTCATCGCTGGAGGAAGAATTCCATCAATAGCTGCTTGCTATTACTGAGCCCCTTTGCCAACTGTGGCTTTACCACCCCAAGAGCAGGAAGATTGCTGTGGCCCACTGAAGGAAAGCTGCTCCTGGATTCATCGATTGCAGTGCACCTTCCCACACTGCACAGAATTTTAATTGTGATGCCAGTGGGGAAGACGGCCCGTGTAACTCATTACAACTTCAGATCTTCTCCGGATAATAGTAAGAGGTTACTTCCCATTTCCTTTTCCCAGAGACCCTGTTCCACAAACCCGCATGCATATTGGCCACTCTTTTAAGGGACTCCGGCACTGGGCTCTTCCCTTTCCTCCCTTCCTTCCTTAACTCCTACCCCTATAACGTTACCTGGGTGGGAATTAATATCCAGTATACGCATCTTATTGTTGATATACATCTTTTGTTGTTGCTTCATTTTACCTTTCATGAACTCTTGTCCCCTTTAATTTTGCTTTACTTAATAAACTATTCAATTAGTAAATCTAAAATCTGGTGTCAATTGCAGTTCTGTGGGTGTGGTGAGGGGCGGGCTTTATTGATTCACCCTAAAACTCTATACCGAAGCTTCCCGATCCTCTGTGTGAGGGGGAATGCCACCTGCAGACCCTGTGGTCCCTTTAAATTAAACTCTGCCAATAAGGGAGGTGTTGACAAATCCAGTGGCCTGTCTCTTGTGACAGCCCAGATCACGACAGCATCCTAGAGACTGACTGAAGTAATTTATTGAAGCAATTCGAAGATTTTTTTTTTTTAAACCTGAAGAATTTACAGGTTTTTATTTAAATCGAGACAAAAATCAACAGTTCTACAGTTAGCATCACCCAGGTTCTTTAAACCAAAGACCTGAAAAAGAATGAGTGTTTTGCCAAGAGAGGATGCAAATTTTCATTGAATTTTTAAATGTCAGTTTAAAGTGAACATGTTGTAAAATCTTTACTCCAGGTTTCCTTCTCTATAAATTAACGTTTTTGGATGCAGGTTTCCTTTAAGTTTCTATGACCGTAAGAACCGCGTGTAGTTTAGGGATCTTACTTGAAGGACAGGTACATACTGCCTCACATCAGGCAGAGGCCACAGAACTGAGAATGCCAAACTATGATGCTTGACAGGTTTAGCTTCCACCAGAAGCTCACCTTTTCAGCTACTATCTCACCCCCAACTCACTTTTTCAGCTCCTATGCAGCTATATAGCTAAATGAAACAGAGATTTTGAATCAAAGCTTGTAACTGCCAGTTCAGGACACAAATGGAAAGATGGTACCTGTGGACTGCAGTTCTGGGAACCACACATAGCTTATTCCTCAACCACTGCAATAGCAACAGCAACCCATACTAAAAGAAGGGAAAAACCACTTGGGACAGTCATCTCTTGACTGTCAAGAGCAGAAACAAGAGTGACCAACAGGAACCAGCTGATCAAACTCAACTCCCCAAGTACATTCCTTTACACTGCTGAAGTTACCAGTTCAGATACAGTCAGAGGGGGGGACATATATAATTTGATCAGTGGTTACAGTGACCACCTTTTTTCATTGGCCAGCCTAACATATTTCTTTTCCTCAGTCTTCTGCACTGGCTGTATTGATTTCTTCCCTGCACGCTTCTAAGGCAAAGTCACCAAGACACCACAAATGTCATGTACAAGAAATTGTCCTGCAGCAGCATCAAAGTCTTTGGTTTTTATATCCTCACTTCTACACCCTTTTTCCCCTCTCCACCTGCCACCAGTAGAAAACAGAGCCACAAGAAAACCCACAAGCTGAGACACTCTGCCAGAACATCTTCAACAAGAGCTGCACAACACACAACACTGAATGAGCTGCAGGTCAAGCTAGAGATGAGGAGTACAGGCCAAAAAGAAAAACCAGCAACCCCAGAGACGTATCTTAAATGTGGGCTGAGCTCCCACTTCTTTCGTATTCTTCCCCAGCACCCAAGAAAAGCTTTGTATAATTCCAACATAATTTCTTCTCAGCTTTCAGATGTAAGAAAGATTTTTTTTTTCCACTGTGCAGGGCTGTATTTTCATTACAAATATTCAACATGATTTACGACTTCTCTGAGAGCAATAAAAATATCTTTCATCACAGAATGAGACATGCATGTGTATCTTGTGAAGTGGATTAATAACTTGGTTTATGGCCACTGTTTTTAAGCTTTCGAATCACAAATACATTATTCTGATAATTTCCTCTCCTCTGCCTACCTATGAATTATAACTTTAGACATCACACACATTCATTAGAAAGAAAAATAAAAAAAGAGCATAATCTGTCATGTTTTGACAAAATAAAGTTATTGACTGCAAAATAAATTCAATAATTCCATTCTTTATCTCAATAAAGCCCATGTTCTACATCCTGCTAAAATAACAATGGATGATACAACTTATAAAGGGGAAAAAGAAACATTCAGGGGTTTCAGTGTTTAAATCTGGGTAAAATTATTTCAGACATAAGCATGAATAAAAATGTCCCGATATTCTACAGTTTCTCAAATACTTAGCTCTCTGGAATAAGGACTATGTCTTTGCTGTGCTTTTCACAAAGCATAATGGCACACTGCCTCCAGGCACTCCCACAGTGTAAATACAAATCACAAAATTATGATGGTAATGTCTCTCACTTTTTGAGTAAACAGCTGAAAGGGGCTCTGTTCTTTACTTTGAAAAGAATTACAACATTTCATTTAATGCAACATTCTGTATCATCAGTGCCCAGGGTGTTGGTGTTTCTGGTGACAGAAAGAAAGCATTTATTATTTAAAAAATATCAAATAGAACATAAGCATAAATTACAACATGAAAGGATGTGAGGATGGCCCCTTGAATTAATAAATAAATTAAGACATATACTTTTCAAAAGTATCTAGATATTGGAATTTAATTGAAAAGAATGAAAACTGCATACCTGCATATGTTCAGAAGTATAAGCTTAAACTGAAAGCCTGGTGACTCTACTGTCAGTCTACTACTTCTGCTGAAATTCCTGGGGCTTGTTCCGTACTCTCCAAAAGCCCTCATTCAACTAATGGTCCTGCCATGCTACTGTAGTACATGGGAAGGCCAGGATTAGAGGTAGAAAACTGTAGATCTTGCCATCAAACACTTTAATGAGGGGAAAAGCACAAATGCAATGCTCTACCTAAGGTCATATCATTTTTTACAGGGAATTAGCCACAAGTAGTGGGATAAATAGCTAGATACAGCCCTGGCTTGCAAATAGCTCAAGCAGTAGACATGGCTAATACAAAGGACAATCACTACAAGTGTGAACAAGAACCTAGACAAGCTCACTGCAGGTTGAAAATCTACCCGCAAAGCAATAAGTTCAATGAGGCCATACTGCTTTATACCAGAGCATTGTACATGAGAAAAAGTACTTCCTACACTCACTAGACCTCCCAAGTCCCAGTCTGTAATGCAGCTGTGTTGCATGATCAACTGGCTTTTCAGTGGAAGTGCACAAAATCTGAGGCATAAACCTATTATACAACAAAGAATCTACACTGGAGACAAACAGAGGAGTGGGTTTGTTGACACATAATAAAAGAATAAAGTCCAACTGAAGCTTATCTTAGTGTGGAATTTGTAACTTCTCTTTCTGATGTCCAATAAATTTAAGAACCTGCAGCATTCTTCCTCTCAGTATTAGTGTCTCTGAGAGGTTTTATCTCTGACCACCAGTATTTATGGGAACTTAGTGTCTTTGAACCATACTATCCAATCTGCTTGAAATTAGCCATTGAGTAAGGAAGCAGAAGCAGACAGACAGATGAGGAGACAACACTATCACATACACTTTGTTTCCATATGAAATGAGGCTAACTAGTATAATAATCCTTATGAACTTGCTTTTTTTGTATAAATAATTGCATTTTCCTGATGTATACATTTCTGTTATTATTGTTTAATATAAATTACTATCTACACAGCATAGTTATTCCAAGGATGTTCAAAAGGGAAGACTAAAAAGCTGAGCTGCTATGCAATGGATAATATATGTTTAAAATATTTTCAGATATATGGATTTTACCTTGCAAATTTGAAAAATGTAATTTAGGAGGGATGTCTATTAATTTGAATCTGGAAATAAGAAAAATGTCTCATGATTTCTTCCCCCTATAAACTAAATTATAACCATGAATTTCTGAGATGTATTGTTTTATATGATGATCTCTTTGCCAGCAATCTACTTAGCAAATCTTATGAAAGCCTTCTAACAAAGGATAACCTACAGATTTAATAGGGTAGTGAACTTTACAGGGCAAAACCATTAAAAAATTACAAGATATATAATTTGATATTATTTCTCTATAACACAGTTAAACATATAGCATCCATCCTTGGCAGCTGAGTTAACAGTCTCCATTTCAGCATGCATAATAAAACTGAACATGTGAAACGCAGTCTAATTAAAAAGCTTATGCTCTTTTTAAGCTGGCTTAAAAAGTTCTTAGTTTTCAGTATTGATTGAATTCTCAGAATTGAAAGGAATGCAAACAGTCATGTAAATTATGTTAAAGGTCATTACTTTTGAGGTTAGATGAACATAAATCGCAAGTATCAACAATATTAAGATAAAAGATAAATAATTCCTTTTTCCTCAAATAATACACATCTTTCAAAAGCAAATGGTGTGTACCATAAACTTAAACATATAGCTACTCACAATAATAATGCTACCCTGAAATCTTATCTGAAAAGCTCAATTACAATGTCCCTACATACAGGCAAAATAGCAAGCAATACAGTCAAACACAGAAAATTCTCTTCTGCATTCTTTCTAAGAGAATGATGAAAAAGCAATTTCGGCAAAGGGGCTTTTTCTATTTATGTAAAGTAAATGAGAAATTGTAGATCAGATACTAAATTAATTTAACAAAACTCCCATATTCTCAGCAGTGCTTTCCTATAGCTGCATGAAACAGCATCAGACTTTGCCCAGTGCTGCTATCTGAAAGTACCAGACCTTCTTGGTCTTGATTCTGTGTTCTGACCAAGAGAGAACCATTTTGCTAAAGAATTTGAACATGTATCAAATCATAAGTGTAAGAAGGAGAAATACCTGTGCTCTGGGACCAGATGGAATTTAATGGGCATCGCTATGTTGGGAGCAGATACTCAGACACCTGAGCAATTCTATGGTTCAAAGTTTTGGTACCTATAGCAGCTGAGAGGTGCTGAGGAGCTTAACATGTAATTTTGAACCTATGTGACTACAGTCCTAAAATTTTTTGCTTAGAGTCAGATCTGAAGCAGATAACTCACCCTAAGTCTTTCAAGACTGAAGTTAATGGCCTTGCTATCAGATTATTTAATCTCACTAAACTTTTACCGCACAAAGTTGTTAAATACCCTGTTATAATGGCATGATTGCTCACTTGCTCTGAAGGCAACATTGACTTTTATTAAAAAAAAATTGACAATGCATGCTGGACACATGGAATATGAGAGAACTGGGATTCTTCTGAATACACATTTTTCTCTTATTCCTTGACAGACCATCTGTTAGGCCAGATGCTGTTTCTCACATGACAAATCACATGGCCATATATATTATAAACTAGCTGGTATTTTTAACTCACTCTACAGGAGTACAAAAAAAAAAAAAAAAAAAAAAAGCAAAGATCTTACTTTGCAGATTATGCATATACTGAGTATTTTTATATACAATAGTCACAACATACTTTTATTCTAAATAACTTCCTGGTTAGTCATTCAGATAACTAACTAGTTTGAGGAGAGGAACAGCACATCTGATGCTTTAAACTGAGAAATCACTTTGAACCAGAAGAGAATCAGTCCAATCTAGTTCTATATCTACATCAGAACCTAAGTAATATTCACCTTATTCATGCCAGGAAGCTGAATAGCTGTGATATTTCAACACTGACTATTTTCTGTCAATTTTAGTATCTAACATTGCTTGAAAAATATTTGGCATTGATGACTCAGAAGTCTGAATTTACCCTTATAGATGTGAATGAGACTGGAGGATTTCAAACTCATCATACTGCTATATAAATTCATTGGAATGCAAGTCAAGAGAAAAGTCATTTCTCAGAGATTCAACTGTCTACTGGCAGTAAATTGATTACCCTCACACTTTAATATTTACCAGAAAAGCTAAAAAATGTTTCAAGATGCTGACAAGTTTGGCAGCTGTTGGGGTTTTGCCTTCTTTTTCTTCAGCAGCATTTTGGTCAGCCCTAATCTATAATGCCTGTTTTGCCTGTGACTGAGTCAGATATCTTGTTGTAAGCATGCCGTGATTTATCTGTCCCTAATCGCAAACTGACAGGCTTATCAGTCACAAAGTAGCCCATATTTGAACTGAGTTAAAATTAAGTACACATCAGTGAGCAAGACCTCTTGTATATTCCACTTGAGTGATTTTATCATTCTTGAGATTAATTAACCATTTATTGAAGGCGGTGTAATAAACAAAAATATCTCTGGTTTCCCTATTTTTTTCTATATACCAATAGATTCTCTTTAATTTAACTAGGCAATTGGTGACATATATGCTTATTTTCTCCCTTCAGTAACTTAATATTATCAGAATGTGACCTTCTTGATGGCTCCAAGGAATGCATCCATTTATCACATGCACTGTGAGGGAAGTTCCAGCTTTCTATCCCTACCTTTTGTTACTAGGTCTCCCAGTTAATACAAAATTGCTGTCCAATGTGTTTTGTTAAAGTGACAAACTATCAAATGAGAAACTTTCTCACTGAACTTTGTGAGAATAAGGAAGACAGTTATCTCTAATCCAGTCTGTCAAGTTTCTGCTTAGAAATATATCTAGCCCCTAAGGACTGATAGTTTCCTATTACTGCTTCAGATCAGCTGGGCCCATTTCTTTAATTCACAGTCTCTACAATGCATTAGATTTTCAAAAGAAAACTGCAGGTTCAGTTCTAGCTTGTTCTTATCTGCAATAATAACCACAAACCAGCATTTCAAGTACAATTAATACAATGGGAAAAGATTAGTCTATATTAAAAACCTTCACTATAACTACAGTCCAAGGATTCAGATGAAAAACAAAAACATTAAGAAAGAATAGCAGTGAGGACCCTTAAAAGTACTTGTACTTCTCAAATACTTCTTTTTAAAAAAGAGGATTTTTTGCATATTTCACTCTAGAGGAAAACCTAGTAGGTGTAACACAGAAATACAGAACACAAGTGGTTCTGGAAACGTAGAATGCTCACTACAGTGGAGGTCACTGTCTTTCTCTACTTGAGCACATGCACATGAAATAATTTCCTGTGCAATTTTACCAAATGAAAAATAATAAAGTAATTACCTAATACTACTGATTTGCACTTTGAATTAAGTTATGATTATGGGGGAGAGGTTTCAGATCTCAAACTACATTTATCTTATACACAGTGTGAATAAAAATACAAATTTGTGAAGTCTAATGAGACCAAAATTTAAAATGCCCTGTAACAAGATTCAGGAGTTTACACAGACAAGTCAGTCTAATTGTATTCTTAGAGATGCTCTTTTTTTATCTTTCTCCCAACAGATCAATCACAGCATCAAGGGCCAGATTAAGGCCATTCTTAATTAAAAAAAGATAGAAAAAAATCCCTTGACCCTAAAAACCTAGGAAAAATAAATATCACCTGCGAGATGGTGAATAATCCTTTCCATAGGATCTGTTATAATTCACGAAAACAAGAAAATTAGTAGTAGTTAAAACAGTATTAAAACAGCCACAAAATCAAGGAAATGTTGCAATAAAGAATATATCCTGTTTTACAATATCTTTAGCAGCAGTCTATCTTACTTTATTCCCAGGCAACAGTATCTTAACCACAACACCTGGCTAGATGCATTCATCAACTACCAAGTAAGAAGGTAAATTGGCAAATAGTCTGATAGCCCCTTGCTGGTCTGGCTCCAAGCAGTCTGCTTATTTAATGTCATGAAGAGATAGCTGCTCACAGATTAAGTAATTTGGCTTAATTGCATGGTAGAATATCTTTTATAGGAGCTATGTTTTACATAATCCTTCCCCCCCCCAAAAAAAAAAAAAAAAGTCTTAAGTTGCAGCAGCAGTAGCTGAAAACTCTACTAGGAGAAAAACCTACATGGACTTCAACATGTTAAGCACCCTCCTTGCCTAATCACAAGAACTATCCCTCACTAAACTTCTACAGTACAGACAGTTCTGGAATGTGCCTTACTTCCTCCTAAATGAATTCCGTAGAACAAAGCCTTCATCCTAAAACAAAACACAAAAAAAGGTTTGGAGAACTACTAGCTAAAGCATACCTAGTGGACTAGAAAGGAAACCTACCATTACTCTACTTCTACTACCTGAGGAGGAGAGTTTAGGAGTTGGTGAGACTAATCCCAACCCAGCTGTCACCAGAGGGCTCACTCTTCAGTAGCCTGCCAAATCAGAATCTCTGTTGCAGATATTTCTGCCTTGTCACTAACAACACGAACTCATTTACCACTAGAATTTTTGCTTGAGGGGGTTTCTGTTTCATCCCCATGAACACCATGAGAGACCTTTCAGACACTGATACTCCCAAGCACATACTAGAATTGGATTTCATTTCTTTGCAGATTCATGGATATGAATAGGAACAGACTCACCTCTTGGAAAATTAAAGCATTCTGTGTTAAGAGAGCTCTTTGAAGAGATATGGCTGCAGCTGCATTCAGGTTATGCACACACAGGGAGAGCTCCTTGTACATTTCTGTTGTTTTTCATTTTAAGATCTATTCTGCTTTCAAAAGCTCATGTCTTTTACTGCAGTCTGGGTTCTTTTAAAGGTGTTGCTGCATATTCATTATAGGATAATGTATAATTGTCAAACCCAACATGCCATTTCCTTCATCACCACTTCACCTTTACTGCTGTGTCTTCTTCCCTGAATCCTCTTTCATTCAATAAACATGAAATAGTTAGCAGGACAGTCCTTGTTACAAGCATTATCAAGAGCAGGCACAAGGAGTTAAAAAAAAAAAAAAGTAAACAGACTGACAAAGAAAAAAACAAAAAACAAAACAAAACCAAACAAAAACAGAAAAAAAAAACCAACAACAAAACAAAAACAGAGCAACAAACAAAACCACAGCACCACAGACTAAGGAGATTTGCTTTAACTAACTAGTTAGAGAAACATTCCAATCTATCAAAAGCAAAGAACTAATATACAGGTCTTCAGCTCTTTGTGTCATCGGTTTTAATATTTCATTCTAGAGAAATAATCCAAGCAGTATGTATATTACCAATGAAGCATCTATATTCTGCATCCTATGTTGCACCTCCAGCTCAGAGGAGCTGCCATCCTTCCATCCTTTCCCCCTTCTGGGTTCAATCTCTGCTGACACACTTTACTGTAAATCACATTCCTAAAAGGCCACCTGTCCACACTGACATATTCACTTAAAACAGTGTGGGAAATCTAATCTCTGTAGGCAAAGATGAGTCTGCAGATTTTGGCTGAACTTGTGCAAAGTTGCCATTCTCATTATCTTAGTTTGGCAAAGGTTTTTCACGAGTTATAGAATAAAAAGAGTCAAAACACGCTCTCATTATTGTGGGTATTAGATGTAAGTATCTTTTAAAGATTAGAGAAATTTGTATCTTCAGAAATTCAACAGAACTTCCCTATTTTATTGGAAGCTTTCTGCTGTTCTGAGCTATAGGATGATGCTTATGGAAATAGAAAACCTAAGCTTCTCCATGCCTGAAAACATGTGGTAGGATCCTTTTGCATCTAGAACACAACTGAAACAGTTTTTACATTTATTTATTTTGGTGAAAGGGATTACAGTAAAGGAGTACTTCATGCATTATTATTGTGAACTCTCACCTCTCCTAGTACACTCCTTATCTACCAATGTTCTTTAAAACAGGGAATATCTTTCCCCCTTTCGTATACAGCAGCCAACTAAAGCTTTCCTAGAAGTCATGGACAGCTTCCTTGTGCCCCTTCAAGACCATGCTTTCTGCCACAGGAATAACAGACAAAACCATGTTATCACAGCTCATAACATGATATTGAACTAGCACAGATGGAGCCTGGGATTGGCAGGGGAGGGCAGGGCAGGGGGGACTGGGCAGGGAGGGGAGTGTTATTTCTAATATTGAGTGACTCAATATTCCCAGTAAAACTCCATAATTTAAAATTGTTAACCCTGATCAGGAAGTGTACAGGAAATAAGAAGGAGAAAGGATTTTTACTTTCCAGATGCAAGATTTATAGAGAGATAATACATTTTATTAAATGTATTTAAGAGATCACAGAGCTTCTGCATTATTACAACTGATTTGTTAATTGCTA
Source organism: Hemiprocne comata (assembly GCA_020745705.1). NCBI lineage: Eukaryota > Metazoa > Chordata > Aves > Apodiformes > Apodidae > Hemiprocne > Hemiprocne comata. Next base: position 91,428,616 of record CM036588.1, read on the forward strand.
AGAACCAGATTTGGATATACCAAAGGCAATCAACATTTCCAATAGCTTTCGCATCTACATTATGTGGGCAAATAATAAGTACTGCAGATTGCATTAGGTGTAGATTAATTTTGGCATAAAGCCTGCCTTTTTGCTTGTACCACACTTATCAGAAAAGGATGACAAGGGTTTTATCGATTATATGCATGCACATGACTCCACATCTATTTAGGAAATTCTAACTCTTTCAGAGATTATCTGCAGAAGGAACATACCAGCAGTTCTTTACTACGTAAATACTACTGCTATTGTTTTTATCTTTAAAACATGCAGTATAAGTTCTCTCAGCTCCCACACCTATTTTAGCCCTATACATGAGAAATTAATGACATTTACTGGCATTACTTAATCTGTATAAATTATAATTGTAGTGGTGAAGATGTGTAATCGTAGTCAAAAAGTCCAGCAGTGGGTGTCAATCTATAAAAAAAACATCGGGTATATGTATGCACATTTTTTGAAGTGTACCTAATGAGTTTAGAAATAACTATTTGTGGGTATCAGGGGAACACTATCGTTAATATGTTATGTCAAAAGGAGAAAGTCCATCCTAATAATTATCTCCATCTCTAGTGACTCTTGCTGTGCTCCAGGATGATACTAGACAGAGGAAGCTGGATTTGCGAAACAAAATTTCTTTGAATTAATCATGTCAATAATTGGCTGAAAAGTAATATAATTGAGGAGAATTTTTTCTGCCTTTCTTCCATTTTTGCACAACACATCAAGCTTGAGCTTTCACATACATCAAGTCAGACAACAAACATGTATTGAAAAGAAGAAAAGTATAGTGTTCAGGATTTCTCCACAATTAATTTTTTGTGATTTACTGGAAGAGTTATGTAAATGAGGATTTACTATCACAGGAAATTGGTCTTTAAAATTTACTATAATATTTTCTATGGAAAAAAGAAAGGCACTCAAACAAGCCCTAAATATTTTCTGCAACATAACTTCAAGCTTGAAGTTGAAATGGTGATACACATTGATTCATTTTTTGCCTTATTTCTGTAGCAAATGCAAAGGAAATGTGATTCTGAACAGTGACTCTTGACATATACCTGGGCAGCTGTTTGGCCTACTCAGTCTCATATCTAGTATTTGTAAAGCAAATATAAGTCTCCCTTGTTTTAAAAATATGGGGCTTTTGTAAGTATTTCAAGGCCTGAAAAGATGTAAAAGGATACCCATAGTTCAGAAAGTGACATGGCAAATACTTCCTCCATTCTAAAACTGTATTTTCCTATGGAGGGACAAACAACCTCATAAAGTCAGTGGGAACTGAGTGCTTTAATACGTCGGGGCAGTTACCATCACCTTCTACATAGTAGATAAACAGCAAGAGCACTTGCAGTGACCTACTTGCAGTATTCCAGAGCAATCTTCCCTTTGTACGCAGCTTTTAAACTAATAATCAATCAATGAAGTCTAGATACTGAGGTTCTCAACTCCTCCAGTTAACTCAGGATCTTGTCATAGATATCTATGATACACTGTCACTAAATACTTAAATGATCAGGCCCAAGAAACCGCATAGAATACCATAGTAGAAATTAAGACAATAAATACTAAATTACAATAACAGAAATGCTGTCAGCAGTAATGAAACAACAAAGCTAAGCTATTGCAAAATTAATTGTGTCTTTAAAGAGCTGTTCTCTGTAATATATAGAAAGCAGTAAAGAGAGAATAAATAAAAGGGACCAAATACATATTTTTCTGTGTGGGTAGCTAACCCTGAAGACAGAAGTCCTGAGCTCTAGTCGCTACTTCCAAAATTGTTTCTGGATTTAATATTCAAAAGTTAGCAGAAAAATATACCTGCACATAGCATTTTAAAAATCATGTCTACAGCAATGAGCTTGCAAAACACTGTGTTAGTAATACGACAATTTTATTCATGACACTATCCCCAAACATCAGTGAGGCTGTAGCGACAGACTGTGGCTGTAAAAAGCCTTCTAGCTTTCTATAGAAGGTACCAACATCACAAACATACAGTGCCACCCACAGCTAGCAAGGCATTGGCAAAACCTCCTCATTCGTCCAGTCTGGTTTTCTTCTCCCATGATGAACACATCTTTGGAGAAAGATGAATGTCTTTTTTGCTCAAATAAGCAAGTATCAGTGGAGAGACAAATAATATTTGACAAAACCTGCATGCTGTTACATAGGTATATTTCTACACTTAGCCAAGGTGTTTCCAAAGGAAGAGCAGAGGTCACACATGGGGCACCAGCCTCCATGAAGAAACATCCTAAAGAATCTCCTCTAGAGCTGACAATCTGCTCCACTTTCTTTCTTTCTTTTATCCTCTTTTCTTCTTTTTATCATCTCCCTTTTTCTACATGCACCCTGAACATCTCAGTTATCTTATAAGTGCAATAAGGACATGATAGTACCTACTTAAGTATACAGTCAGGGCCTTTGCTACAAGCAGTCATGCAGTGATACTGCCAAACTTTTTTTCCAAATCATCAGTCTCACACACGTTAGTTCTCAATCAGAATGAGCTTAGTCTTAAATATTTTTGTGTCAAAAAAGAATAGCTAAAGGTTCATGAACACTGCATAAGTCAAAGCTACAGCTAAGAACTGGGGCTTAACATTGCAGAAAACATGAATAAAAAAGGATTTGCTTTCTTACATATGAAACCAAATATTTGATGTTGTTTGTACAGAAATCTGTCTCCTGCTGATATGAATACCAGGCTGCAAACATTTCTGATCAAGTTTAGTAATTAACTTTAATAGCAAATACGGTTTTTTACCAGTTTTAAGAACTTTTTCTAACCTCAGTGATTTACATTATGTGGAACCTAGATCAGGACTGGTACTCTTAATTTTAAAAGCTGACATTCTTGTGTTTTCCATTACGTATTTTATTTAGGATTCTTCAATTTCTTTTCCTATAGTTTCACTTGAAATATATTGAATTGTTTCTAAAAGGACACTGTTTTTTGTAAAGATCATCAAAGCACAAGAAAGAATGAGTGCGTCATCCTAGTTGGATGTGTGAATGTTATTGCTTTATTCTAAGTAATTTAATCATCATACTTATTCATCTCATGAGACAGTAATTTCCCTTCAATTGCAATTATATTTCACAGTAAGCCTGCTGATTAGGCAGAAACAGAAATAATTCATCAGAATATTACAAAAATAATTAATCATCACCAACATACAGTGTAAAATTTATGATATTCAGCAGACACTAAATAATTAAATCCATTCTTTTCCAAATATATCCACCAAAGCTTAATAGGAAGCATGTATATATGTGTCAATAAGGAATAAAGATCATACAACCAGCTATTCAGGTTTTACATTTTGAATTGCGCAAGATAGGAAATCTATTGCTTGTTTCTTTACAAAGCACTGTTTCAATAGATGATGTGGAAGACAGCCCCCTGTAGTATAAATATGTATTTTAATGCAAATTGTGTCTCAGCTTGCAACATTAAAATCCTAAAATGGAAAAATTAAAAGACAGCATTAAAATACAAATTACTATTCTTACATCGTCTGTGACAGTTCCAAAGAATACCAAAGTCCCAAGAAATTCTCCAGAAAACAAAAGCCTAATCTTGCAGGTATATGCCCAAATGCATATGTTTATTAGTTTCTGTTAGGCTACTCAATGTGTTACATTAAACATGCACAAAAATCTTTGCAGGATTCAGGCCTAAAGCTCTGTTCCTCCAAGTCATTATGTCACTTTGATGCAGGAATGACTTTGCTCATGGCAAAGGGTTTATAAATTAATGAAGTCCAGCAGTGCATTTGAAGACCCTATTAGAGAAAACAAATAAAATGCTATTGCTACAAGATACTAAAGAGTTCTGTTAGATTACAAACTAAAATGTCAGATTCCTAAAAGTTTCTCTTTCAGAACAGCATTAATTTCAACATATGTAAACTGAGGTCTCCAGGCATCCTGAGGTTCACCACTGCCTTGATTCAGTTGCTCTAGACTAAGCCAGATAACTGGCAGACATTACATAGATGTAAGGACAACAATATCGTCAGAAAAGATGCATGATACAAAATTCATAATCTTGTAAATGATCACTGGCAACAGTGGAAATCCAGTTTCTACAAGTGCTGTTCAACTGGGTGCATGTACAGATTACAGAGGAGACTACAGCAATGAAGACAACACAGTAATAATAGAGCTCCCCATCACAGGTTGCCAGTACTTGAATATAAATGAAATGTATGAATAAACTATGTCTAGTGGCTTAAAATATTATGGAGAAGTACAGACAAATTATAGAAATACCAGCTCAGCAGTAGTGTTTTTTTGGCAAAGATACAAAATATTTTTCATTGAATTCTAGTGAGTAAATAAAGCAGAACTCCATGAGAAATAAAATGTAATGAGCCTGAAAGCACATCTTGGAGACGGGGTAAGATTTTATCAATACCACTAAACATGTAGCTTATACATATTTTTCTCATATGTATAACCTTTTTCCATGAGATATATCCATTATCCTCAGCATACGTAATAAATGTTTATATATGCATCATATGTCTCCCTTTGCCCATAAATAGATATGGGTTCACATCTTCCTTGCTTGACAAAGAAGTTCTTAAAAACCCTCAAAGTAACAAAAATAGTAATTCTCAAGGAACAGGCTGCCCAGGGAGGTTGTGGAGTCTCCTTCACTGGAGACATTCAAAACCCGCCTGGATGCGTTCCTATGTGATGTGCTCTAGGTGACCCTGCTCTGGCAGGGGGGGTTGGACTAGATGATCTTTCGAGGTCCTCTCCAACCCCTAGGATTCTATGATTCTATGATTCAAGAAAGAGTAAAGCAGGAGAGCTGAAAAAGCTAATCTCATAGTGCTTAGATAATATAGCCAAAATCAATCACTAGACTGGAAAAATCGCACAGAAGAGATCAGCTAAGTAAAAAATCAACACATTAATGCCCAAAATATTCCATTTATGAAGAAAATTTGAAAACCTTGACTTTACAAATAAATATGTTATAATAATTATCAAATGTTACATACAGTTTCCAGTGTTAAAATATTTTACTAGACTTCTCTATCATTAAAAGTTACAGAAGAGTTTTGAATTTTAATTTTTTTTTCTTTTTACAGGTCTACATGCACACGACACGTGTGTACAAAATCTCTGTATTTATACATGGCGTAATAAAGTTTAAAAATTTAAGATTGGATCAGGCATTTCAAGTAACATAATTTTACTAGAAATACACATTACGTGTATATATAAATTCAATACAATTAATAACAATTTTACATATCAATAATCCTTTTCATAACTCATTTCAATGCTTCATTAGGTTTTTTAGCAATAAAAGATTGAAATTACATTATAAATTTACACATTTAAAAAAAGGAATATGTGGTGTCCACTGCTACTTTATGAATAACAAAGAATATACACAAAGTAGTAAAAGGCTGATGATATTATGTGGCTGAAGGTACTTGGAAGCCTGTATATATCAGGCTATGATTCAGAAATTCACTTTGAACATATTTATTTCAACTCTAGCACCACAAACTCAAGCACAAGTTCTGTACTGTTAAACAAAGGTCTCAAATATCAGTAATACTGGTTAGAGTAACAGAACTAGATTCTACCCAATGAAAAGATCCTAAAAGATTAAGCCATATCCTGCAGTTAAAACACAATGTGCTCAAAATCTGTAAGTTCAGAATAATTTGTAAGCAGCATAAAAAAATCTCTTCTAAGATCTTTCCACCAGTATAGTGTATACAAAACTAATAAATTAGTAAATAAAAAGCATTAAGTTCTGCCACATATAGTACTATGACAGTTACTCCCTGATTCATATCTGCTGCAGATATCCAAAAATAAAAAGAAATAGTAGAAGTGTCATAGAAATATTAAAACTTCTAATATTAAAATTTCTGAACAACATTAAACATTTCACTAGTGATTTTTGTGTTTGAAAAAGAAAATAAAAAGCATGTGAACATCTTGACATTGGAAAAAACATCACTGAGCGTGATTCTGATCTCATTAACGACTCTTATAAAAAGTCTAGCTTCTGAGTAAGATGAAAATCTCATTAATTGTGTCTTATAAAAAGTTGCATGATTCTTAAATGATAGATTTGGGATTACTTAGCAGTTTTGATTTTCCAATCTCCTGTTCATTTCGCTGTACAACAAAGCCTCTCAGAGAAGACTAAAAGCTTCTGTATCCAGCACACTCTATAACTACATTATACCATAACAAAGGTACATTCCTGTTATTAACCTGCCTTGTGCTACCTCAAAAGGAAGAAGAAAATTAGAATAACAGTATATTTCAGGCATGTAACAAGAAAGAAGGAGAAAAAAAGGAAGAATATCATTTATTTCACTTCAAGTGGGCGTCTTGTGCACCATGGAAGTGGCTATCAAATTAGACAGGATTTAAATAGCATCAGAGCTAATTCAAACTTTTAAAATACAAAAAACTCAATCAAAATGTCAATGTAATCAGTCCTTTCATGAGCTATACTGATCACATAGCTATTTTTTCAATATCTGTTGCATCCAAGTACCTCTGCGATTTACTTACATAATCATCAGCAATTAGGAAGGTAACCTATGTTCAATCTGAAAGGGCATTCAAAACAAAATGAATTTTTCTCTATGGTATAATGAGATCTTTTTTTCAGTTTGCAAAATCATACGGGAATCTGATTTTTAGTTATTTTTTAAACTGACAAAAGCTCTGGTGTAAGTAAATTAAATCAGCAAAATACCCCTTATTACTCTAACTTACTTCATTAGTAAAATCAGTATATACCTTAAAAAAAACCCATTCTCTTCTGCTAGTATAAGCCTTGCTACAGTTAGAGGTACATTTAATAAAACTATTCTGTCAAAGAGATATAACCTCAAACCCCTTCTAGAGCGAACACAAATTTTTCAGAGCTGTTAAATTTTAAACCCTGAGCATTCGCTAAGACTGGATACATTTTCAAAAATACTGATCTGCAAATATAAAGGGGAAAAAAGAGCATTGCTGTCCTGTCTGCATTGACTATTATTGTAGGTAAAATAACTGCCAGGAGCACTCTTGTACAAAATACCCAATATACTTTTATCGTGCTCGTAATTAACAACTTTGAATAAAATCTACTCCATATAACAGTGCAGACGTTACAAAAACTGTTTTTATACCAGAATCTAAATTGAACATATGTTACTACACGTTTCTGTATGAAAGGAGGTACAAACTGAAGAAGAAGAACTCAAAACACTTCTCTTTTGCCTATGTCATGTAATCAGTCCCCAAGTTATACCACCCATTGTGTTACTTCCTTATAAGAAAATAATCAAAATTACAGTGCTACAACTTTGACTAATTGCATTAATATGTAACAGCCTGAACCAATCTCAAGCTACATCTGTACTTCAAGAAGAACAAGCAGGAGGGCTCAAGGAACTACAGGATGTTCATTCTAAGTCCCTGGAATGGTTATGCAGCAAATCCTCCTAGAAACTATTTTAAAAGAAATTAAAGAAAAAAATATTACCATAAACAGCCCACATGGATTTACTAAGTGCAAATCATGGCTGACCAATCTGATTGCCATCTACAATGAGTTGACTGGCTTTGTAGACAAGGGCAGAGGAATAAATGTTCACTTTCATTTTAGCAAAGCATTTGGTATCACCCCCCCTCAGTACTCTTCTAGTCAAACTAGTGAGATACATATTGGGTAAGTGTACAGTATGGTACAGTGAGGCAAATTATCTGAACTGCCACATTTAGAGGTCAACTGCACAAATTCCAACCAGCTACTCTGACCTAGTAGTATCCTTTGCAGATCAGTTTTGGAGCCAATACTACTTAATGTCTTTATGAACAACCTTAATGCAACAGAGTGCACTCTCAGCAAGTTCACAGACAGTATCTAAAGGAGGGAAGCAACTGATACACTGACATGCAGGGTTGCTACTCAGAGAATCCTTGACATACTAGAGAAATGCCTGACAGGAACTTCACAAAGTTTAAAAAAAAAAAAAAAAAAAAAAAAAAAAAGGACATAAGGACCTGTACTTGTGATATAACAATCCTATGCTACAATACAGGCTGCAGACCTATTGCCTGGGAAGAACCTGCCAATCCTGGTCAACAAGAAGCTAAACATCAGTGTGCACTGGTAGCAAAGAAGGCCAACAGCTTCACTTGTCTGCATTTTTAAGAGATGAGTTAGCAGGTCAAAAGAAAACAATTCACTCTCTCTGCGTGGCTCTTGTGGATTGCATCTGGAGCATTGTAGAAAGTTTTGAACTTAGTGCTACAAGAAAGACATGGAAATACTGTAGCAAGTCTGCCTTAATGATTAGGAACTTGAAGAAAATTATACATAACAAAAGGTTAGGAGAATTAGGATTTTTCAGTCTTGTGTAGGGAGGGCTAATGCAAGATCTTCTTTCTGTCTAAAACTACCTTATAGGAGGCTATAAAAAGATGGAGGCAGACGGTTCTCAAAGGTGCACAGTGAAAGGACAAGAGGCAGTAGACATATAAGATGCAACATGTGAAACTGTGTGTAAAGGAAAATATTTTCACCACAAGGGTTTTCAAACATTGGAGCAGGATACCCACAGAAGTTATGAAATCTCCATCCTTGGAGATCTTAAAAGCCCAATTGGACATGGCTGTAAGCACCTGATCTAGTTAGACCTGCTAGTTAGAAGTCCTTTCCAACCTAAATTATGCTAACTCTGTGAAACCATTCTATGATTCTATGAATTCTACTAACACAGTAAACAGGACTTTTCACAAGATCAAGCAATAACGTGCAACTGTCCACTCCATTTTCTTGCTAAGATGTTCTTTGCTAAAAAACATGCCAATTACCACTCCCAGACTACATCTAGGCATGATTTGGAACACAGCATAAGCCAGAAACTATTCTAGTTGGCAGTATGGATGGGGTCAAACTTCTCTGAACAAGAAATTCCAGAAGATTGACAAAGCACCAAATAACATTATACACTTTTCCACTTGAAACCTAACTAACAGATTAGACATACTGCTAATGCATTAATTCAACATTTAGTCTATGGAATTTCATAAGAAATAAAAATAACAGTTTCCCTGTTACCATTATTACTTTTATCTTATGCTGCCAAATAGTCACCACAGTTTGGTTTGGTTTTGGTTTTTTTTGCTGGTGAACAAAAGTTTAGACAAAATGTCAGAATTCAACATTTGTTGAATTCAATGTCTTTTAATTGAAAAAAAAAAAAAAAACAAAACCCAAACTTGAAACACTGAAACAATTCCTCCAATAACGCAAAGCAAGAGAATTCTTGACTAGATTCTTGGTGGGCCTCTGTTAATTAAAATATAGGGGAAAGAAATAGAACTCTTAAAAATTAACAGAAGCACAAATTTTAAAAGATACTGAATAACTGTAATAATTGTCCATGTAAATGGAAACTTTGCACTGTTACCAAATTAAACTAAATTTCATTCTTAGTTCCATACACATATTTTCATTATACCAGCAAGGATATCTTTATTTTATTCCAAAACAAAATAATTTAAAATCTTAGATCAACAACAAGGTTTAACTTTATGCCAGCACAAGGCAGAACTTTAAATACATAATTAAAACTGAGAACACAGGTAGCTTGTTTCCTGAATGCGAATGTTTTCCTGGATTGCAGCCTATGATTCTTAATGTGCTATGACATATAGTTTTAAAAATTACCAGTCCTAAAAGACAAACAACCCTGTATTATCCATGTCAATGCTTAATTTTACTTACCTTTTTTTACACCCTCTAATGTATTTTTAGCAAACTAATCTTAATATTTAATGATGAAATTGCCTCTTCATGATGGATAATCATCCAATTCTACTGAGCAGTAGCTGAATTTGTATATTATAATCCCTACAAGAGCCAGTCACATATACTGATTTTATAATACTGTGCATAGGCTTAAACAGAACTTTGCTAGCACCATCACAATGATTCTCCATTTCTACCATACATTCTTCTTGCTTTCTATCAGTAAAGCACCTATAGCAATGAAGGCGTTCAACTGCTGCCATATTGTACAAATCATTCCATCATTCAATACTATCCAAAATCACTGAAATATGCAAGAAAAACAAAAGTAAAATTACTTTTGTTAATAAATTTAAACAGGACTAGATGCCTGTAAGGCAAATTTTATATGGTCTATGCAACATGAAGTGTTCTTGTTGGTAGGGAGAAACACCCTGCTGAAAGGTAAAACCATTGCATTTGAGGAAAATAAGTGCTCAAAAATTTAGGATTTAAAGTGAACCTGGTTGTCCACATTTCAAAATAAAGCTGTATCAGTTACTTGCCTGCTAATTGCTCCTTGTCTCTCTAATGCAGTATTTTCCTAACTTCTCTCTAACAGAGTAAACAGTTACATATATGCCAGCAGCAAAAAGTAGAGAAACATCCACTCTCTGCCTCCAAAATGAAGGTGCCATCCTGAGTCAACTGACTTTCACAGCTGTAGAGGGAACATACACCAGCTAAAATGGTTCTAATATATATATACTAGCAAAGCTGACCTACCATAGTCTTACTGAACAGATCTATTCCCTGTTTTATGTGAGTCATCTTTGCTCATTATCTGCTAAAAATGAGATGGTATTATATCTTTATTTTAATTAGTAATGCAGAGGTAGTACAACTATGAAAAATGACCCACATTTTATTATTGCTCATTAATCAATCATCAACAGAATCTCTCATTAAGGCCCTCTTCCCACCAAAGCTACCTACTTCATACAAGGTAAAAGGATAAAATCTGTCCCTGAATTCAGTCAGTTATGATAAAAGCAGAACTAAAGGGCACCATACTATCAAACTCTCTTTAAAACACTACAGTTATTCTAACACAGCATTATTTCAGCTTCTAACTGCTATATCTAATTAGGAAGTTAATTTTTGTCTCAATAACAATTTCAGTATTTTTAATTTAGTTCATGTTATGATTGAAAAAGGAAAATTAAATTATTGCAAAAAATTCATAGATCTATAGAAAAGTTTGAATCTAAAATGACCCAATTTCTGATTGAAAAACAGTAAATTGAAACAGCCTCTCCACTGGAAAACTGAGATTTTTAGTCACATTACATTTTCTGATAATTCAATTTTTCACATAAAATATTACCTCTAAACCTGCATCCTGCTCTGCATATTACTCTTCATTAATATGACATTATGTTTATCACCATATGCAGTTTTCAAAATCTCTCTGGAGGCATTTTTTGCACGCTTTCATACTGACACACAGAGACTGGGAGCTGTACAATTTCCAGATATGTTAGTACTCCTATCTATAGCCCACAATGTAAGAAAGAACTGCATTCCAAAACCATTACTTATTAAGCATGTGCTTATAACAATAGTCCAGGTCTACTCATGTTAGAAGTGTGAGAACACCTGCTGCACTACCATTTTCTAGCTGAACTTATATTTACATTTAAATATTCATATATTTCCCCAAAATCTGCAGTACTACTTCTATCCTTCTGCTCAGTATTCTTCTGTTCAGAAAACAATATTCACTGAGTATCCAATTCAACCTATGCCAAGAAATGTATAGCAGTTAAACCACTGAATATTTAATGGCAATCCCATTAATAGCATTTTCAACATTGGCTTCATTTGGACTTTTACACATGGAAAATGCATAAATAAATAATATTTACTTTTCCAACATGCAACTGCAGCAATCACAAATTTTTGCAAGCCACACATAATTTTTTTAAAGGTATTTAATTATTTCTACAGTATTCCTACACTTTCTCTATGAGTTCCAAAAATAAACAGACTGGAGAGTGTATGTAATGTAATTATGTACGTCTTCATATTCTGAATCATTATCTCAAATTTTTGCTATAAAATGTGCATGGTTATATCTGCATTTGTGGTTGTGTATGCACACTTGTAAAACACAAACACAGAAGGCCAAAATCTATCTTCTTATTCAAGTATGAGATCATTACTCCAGTTTTGCTGGAATCTGTCTTCTAAATAGAAGGAGATAGCATTAAATGGCTTTGTCTTTTCTCACAAAGAAAAATGTAGTCTCATTTATAGCTACAGAAAGTTCATCTTGTAGAAACAGGGTTAGCATGGTGGTCCACAGAGAAAGAGAGAAGACTATAATGGTGTCCACTAGACAGATCCCAGCCTGAAAGAGCATTATATTTTATTTCCTCCTACAGTGAGCATTCACTTGATCACGCCATGTGAACGTAATTACAGTTAAAAGCAAATGGAAGAGACTCATTACAAACTCTCTGATAACTCAGTGTCTAGGATAATGTCACAAGGCCTGAGTTTAAATCCATTCAAACTGAGGGCCAGGACTTGTATCACCTGTCTTGCCCTTATCAGTTCAGGTGGCTCACACCTGGCAGCCAGATTTTGTGGATCATAATCTGAGATTCTCTTTTTTCCACCTGCATTCTACAGGAGGCTTAAGTGACTATATTGAGATTAAAAACTTGTCTAAATCATGCTTAAAAAGTAGATGCTGGAATTATGATCATAAAAGTTATTTGTGAATCCTGCCCTCATTTTTTTAAAAATCATTGTGTAAACTATTCAATTGCCTCATCATCAAGTGGGACTAGCCCTTCCCAAGGGTTTCAGTCCCAACATTCATATGCTACAGGTATATTCATACTTCCATAACCAAAACAGTGACAATTCTGTCTTTAAAATGAGTTTTGCTTCTTTTTTTCAATTTGTTTATTTACGTATACAAAGAACCAGTGTAGGCATTCCTTTTATCATAAGAAACAATGGTGTTAGGTCATAGGCTGGACTTGATGATCTTAAAGGTCTTTTCCAGCCTTGGTGATTCTGTGATTCTGTGAACATGAAGACAGACAGTTCCACGACAGAGAGATTCTGACATAGCAGCTATGCTTTTCAGATTAATCATAATCTCATAAAGCATAAGTATACTATGATTTTCTTAATCTTGCTGAAGTCAATGACAAAGCAAGCACTAATGGCAGTGATACCAGGATTTCTGCCAGGGAATTCATCACATGAAACCCAAGAGCTGCCTTACCTCTTACAACACTGCTAAAGAATGGGTCAAATCTAAGCCAAATTTGTAAAAGACAAGCACGTATTTGAGGCAGAGTGAAAATAAATACATTCAGGCAAAAGGACTTACATAAATAAACTTATTTCTACTGCTTTAATAGGTATTCACCACAAAACCTCTGTGGTTTTATTACTTTTGATTTTTGGTTACACAAGGAAAAGAGGGTTATGTTTCTATCCACAAGTTAAGTAAAACAGAGCTCAATTTTCAGCTAAAACTGATTCAATGGTGATGCCATCAAATGAGTTACAATGACAGAAATCTGGTTACTGAAACCTACAGGAGTCCCATCAGCTCCTAAAAATACCGATGTCCTGAGGTAAATGATTCATCGAAATTTCATCCACATGAGAAGCAAACAAAAAACCAAGCTCATGCAAATATCCATTCCATCCCTTAATCAAAACTAGATTAATTGCTTTCATGTTCAGAATCAAATAAAAAATATTTTACATTCTGCCTTAAAAATCTAGCATACATTTCAAATATACACACACAATTAAAAAAATAAATTCTAACTTCATTACTGCTGGTATGTGCTGTAGTTTCTTCTTCTTGCACATTCTCAGCTGGAACCTAAATACATAGAAGTCAGAATAGCTCTTCCCATTTCACAGAGTTTGTATACTAGTCCTTAAAACTTCCCCTATTCTAGTTTCATTCTAGGTGTTATCATTAGTTTACTCTTAACTTTTTTTGTTAATTTTAACTTATATTTAGTGGTATTATACTAATTCTTTAATTTATGTATCAAATATATAAAAAATAAATATTTCCATATATATTAAGAAACAGAAGGCCTGATCTAAAGACCTCAGTTCAAAACTCTTTTATTTCAGGGATAGCTGTACACTTCAGCAAAGTTTTTGCTCAAGTAAGAGCTGGAGGATTTGACTTTAAGTAGTAAAATAATGAATTATGTTAATTTCATATACTCAAAGGCATTCAACCTTTATAAATAATTTAGCCAAATAAAAATTACTCTTCACATAAGAAAGTGAATTAGAAGAACCATAGAGAACAAAAGCATTACAGTTACAGTACTAAACTCATTATAAACTTATTCCACTAAACTGAAAAGGCTAACATTTAACTTATCATAAGGTTATTGAGAAAATAATTATTTTAATGACATAAGGCGTTAGAATGCTGATTTTTGATCCTTTTAAAAATTCAGGACTATAAACAAGCACTGTCTTGGAATTGTGACATCTTCACCCATAAAAACGCAGACAACATGTTTTCTGCAGCTTTTTTGGAATTTTAACAAAATTAATTGTCCCTTCCAGTTTTTCTCCTGGCACATAGACTAAATGTGCCAAGCCACATTCAGTTTGCATTTTTAATATGCCATCCTTGCAACTTCATTTTGACTAGTAGAAGACAATTAGCAGTAGTCTTTGGTCCTCTGTCCAAATGCTTAATTTCGTTTTCAATATTGTAATAAACCCTTATCTGTAAAAATACAGAAGTTTTACTTTTCAAAGACAAATGCAAATATGTTTGGTTTGATAAAAAGGGTTTACAGACAAACTTTCATCAAGCACACTGAGTAAAAAGTGTAAGAGGCAGCAAAATAAAAATTAACTAGGCGGCTGTGTTTGAGAAGAACACTGCAATACTCACAGAAAATTACAGGAAACTTATTAATTAAATTATTAAAATAAATAATATGGAAAGTATCATTAGAATGTAACATTCTAGCAATGCAAAACAGCTCTTCTGAAAGATTGATCTTATGAATATTGGTTCTCCAAGCAAAAAAAATATTGATATAACCCCAAAGGTCTTTACCTTGTAAAGAAGAAAAATTAGCATCATAATATTGTGTAACAAGTACACTCCAAAAATGAGCACGTTTTTCCGTAAGTATTTATATTGTCCTCTTATTCATACTTAGCATTCTTCATTTCTTTTTTTACTTGTTTCTATTTTTTCCTCTTTGTATATCACGTATTTTCCAACTATACCATCAACTGTAATATACTGCTGTCTAGCCATGAACTTATTTAGGCATAGACTACTATAGTAAAGATCATCTCAAAAAGAACCAGTGGCAGTCTAGGTGGATCTAAAAAGGCAACACACAATCTCAGTTGACCTTACACAATGTTACAGAACAAATAAGCAGGTTGAAAACAGTTTCATACACACAAGGGTAGGAAACTAAACTATAAAGTACTATAAAGCTGGTGCTGTTGTTAGTTGCAGTAGGCAACTATCTTCTAGATGTTGCTGTGGTTTATAAATTTATGACTTGCAGTTAATTATGGAGCAATTGCACTTTATTTCTAAAGCCTGTGTGAACTCTCTATTAACACCTCCAGTGCTCATGCCCCTCCGTGAGTAGTATCTGTTCCATGAATAAACAGGTGACTTCACCTTTCTGTGCTGTCAATCTGACACCTTTCACATGCTTCGAATGCCCTTTAAAATACAAAAATAAAGATTTCACTGTCAGAGCAGGTTTGACCTGACAGATGAGTTCAGTGAGAGATTTCAGAGAGGGTGATAGTTCCTTCTCTTTCAGCAATCTCTATCTCATCTGTGCTGAAACTGAAAGATGTATTTAATCAGATGCTTTTGCAAAAAGAAAAAAAAAAAAAAAAAAAAAAAAAAGAAAAAAAATGAAACATGAAACCCATCTTTCATCTCAATCTCTTCCAAATATAAATAAAGATTAAATACTACAGTGTTCCTCATAATATTCCTCATTTGTCTCCTATTTTTACAGTGCCTACTACTCCATTTCTGACTTACATGCTTGGGCACAGATCAAGTATCACTAAGGAGATACCTAAAGCACAAAATAGCTCAGTTTCTTAAGGTTTTTTTAAAATATGGATACAATACGAAACAGTTAATTTGTTGTAACTATTAGAAAAATGACTGTGAAAAGGTACATGCATATAGAAACCCCACTAATTAACCTAAATAACACATTAAATTTGATACAATAAACGTAATGAATTAATGATTTAATGACTTGACATAATAATCATGAGTTAACAGTAGATGAAATCAGATTTTTTCATATGCGGTCTTCTGTATTGTTCTCTCTTGGTTTTTTTTGCCCAAAAGCTTCCTTACATGTCCTTCTCCAGCAATAGCTGCACTGGTTGCAGTGGATAGTCTTTCACTCAAAAAGAGCAATTCTAGTAAAACTGTGATGAAAACTTCTAAGTTAAGTGAGCCCACTTGAAATAAAAAATTACTATGCTGGTAGAGCTAAGATGGTAACTTGTTCAGGAGCACAAACTAACAGCAGGAGCAGGCTGGAGACAGCAGCTTCAGACAGCAGCTGGAGATAGCCTCTTAGTGGCATAGCTACAGTGAATGACTAATGTTGTGACCTAGGTATGTGTTCCAGCTTCAAAGCCAGGATGTGTTCACTGGTTGTATCCCAGCTCCATGCCACCAGATGATCCAGACATGTGTAATCTCAAAAATACATGTACATTTTGTCCTGGTTTCCTTATGAAAAAGGACTGCACACGCTCAGTTTAGAGGACGACCAGCTGACCAAGATGCACAGCAGACCATCTGTACTCATTACTTAGATGCAGTATCTCAAGACTAGTTCTCAGTAAGCAAGTAAAACACAACAAGCCTCTTTAAATTTAATTCCAATATATGGGCCCAAAATTTATTTGTTTTCTTGATTTGCATCTTAGTGTCTAAATGTCTGAGTTTTTGTCAGAAGTCTTTTCTATAAACCTCGTTATATCCGTATGAAAACGGGACAACAGGAATCTCAAAACTTCATTATCAGAGTGTTTTATTCACCACTTGTTCACAAGCCTAACAAGAAATCTAGAAGTGTAAGAATAATCTAGAAGTGTAAGAATAATCTTTTCCCCTAGCCTGAAACACTGTCAAGGAATGAAATAAAGTATTTTCTATCTTCTGAAAATGAGTACTAAATCACATACTCTCCTAGTGCAGATCAGAGAAGTGACACATTGAACATGAGAAAAATAAGCAGTGTGAGGACTTGTGGATGAGGATAAATGTAAAAATAATATGAAAAATACACTCAGATACTTTCAAGCTTAAAACATACACATATATTTTCATAACTGTCTCCATTTTGTTTACTTAAAATGAAAATATTTAAATCCATATGATCTGCACTCAAGCATAAATTACAATAGTTCCATTATCTTGCCAGTTATTATAGTAACACTAAAATATTTCACATTTTTGACAGTATTTTTTGTATAAAATACTTGAAACATACAATTGCAGCATGGTAACTTTATATTAAATTTTTAAAGTATGTCTAAAAGCATATTTTAAAGTATGTTTAAAATTCATAAAATTCCTTTTAACTTCCTCTTGTTTTTCCATAGTTCTTCTGGAAGATGTTTGTAATTCACTAAGTGAATGATAAAAGTCAAATAAGAAGTAATTTATTAATTTTTGCATGTAAAGTATTACGATGAAGGTCTATTCTTTTTGTAATTTTTTTAACAAAAATAACAAAGTTAATACAGTCTTCCTTCCACCCACTGAGTAGTTTCAGCAAGCAGATAGTATTTATAACATAATAAGAGACTGTATTTAAATGGTAATATTTTAGATACATTTTAGTGTTTACTTTCTATACAAAATAGTTTCCCCTACATATGGAATATACTAAGGAACTACTAAGTGATTAGTTTATAAAGTTAAGAAACAGATATGTTAATTGTATCAGAACAATTTTAACCAAGTAGCCAGCCTGAAAGCAATGTATCTTTATAGACTCTTACTGCAACAAAAAATCCCAGTAACTAGTATTTTCTGATTTCCTTAGGAGTCAAAGCAGAAGAAGGATATATTCAGATGATTCATTTGCAAAGTTAAGCCTTTTAATCTTAACTATAGAACACTAGAAAAAATAATGAATTTTGATCTTCAATGATAACCCTAAATCCTACTCATCATAATCTGAATTACTGCTGAATATCATAAAGTTGATGCAGTTATAAATTTATTATGAACAGCTGTACAAGATTTGCTTCATTTCTTTCCCAGTACCATAAGTTTTTGAATGAAAGTCCTCCCTCAAAACAGCCAGTGTAATGTTACTGAAGTAGTGGAAATAAAATACTTGTCAATATGCTGAAACTGTTGTCTTCTACAGTAAAATTTTGAAGAAATCAAAGAAATTTCAATTAAATCAGCAGGGTGTTGTATGAAGTATCTAGACACCACTGTGAGGCATTTGCATAAAGTATTTAGACATTGGTAAATGTTGTGAAATCATAAAATTATTTTATTTAGATCCCCAGAAGGCTTCCAAATGGTAGTCACTTCTGCCTGCCATAAGTCTTGTTCTGATTTACATTCTTTATGTACAAGAGGCTGAAGTGTTACAGTGCAAATCACCTTGAATTATCAACATTCAATAATTATGTGAATTTGTTTCATAGACTCCTAAACTAGACATCAGTTTTAAAAGAGACTCAACTGCTACTTAAGACAGTCTGATAAAAACATTTTTATAATAAAAATCAGATTGTTTATGCATTATTTCTAAAACCAGAGGAATAAAAATAACTTACGGACAGTTTTAAATGCAACTGTAGTGTAAACCATAATGTGTTTATAGTTACTCAAGTAAGCACTAATGAATCAGTAATTATGTTCATGCAGTCCACTTTTCATATTACAGGTATTTGTGCTTAAGTTTATTAGTACTCATATTTTCTGTGGAACTGTAATTCTTTAGGTAGCTGGTTTTGGAACCAGAAGAACATGTGATATAGTAATGGTATCATGAATTGCTCATGGTTGTACAATAAGAAAGGTTGGCAATATGCATAAATAAAGGAATATATAGTTTTCTTCCTTTTTTCCATTAATGTAAGCCATTCATAGATTTAGAAATGTATTTGTTAGATTATTCATGATTTGCAGTATGACCAGTTACTATATCAATAAAAGAGTGCTGTAAAAACAAACTTGACTTTCCAAAGAAAAAACATTAGCAGAGCTAGCAAGAATTATTACTTACAAATAGCAAGTTTAGCAGTTGGCAAAAATGCCAAACTCATCAAATAAAAAATGCAATCAAACGGTAAAGGTAAAACATATGCCAACCACAAAGATATCTGCTCTAAATAACTGTGAAAGCACTAACAATACTCCATCAAATCATACTACACCATGCAAGTAACAAAAACAATTTTGCAAAAGGCAAAACAACGTTGCTCTGCATAAAATAAAAATAACTTGTCTAAATGAAGCTTTCCAGCAGAAAGGTAGTGGTAAGTTGAAATGTGAGTTTATCAATCTATCTTAACCCGTAAGCCTTAATCTTTTAGAAAAATAACATAATAGAAATCTAAATGTGAAATACAACAACCAAACCAAATAGTTTTGAAGAACCATTAATCAGCCCAGCTGGAAGGATGCTCTGTAATGGCCTACCAAAAACACAATTAAGTGAAGCCATGTCTGATCCAGTAAATCTAGTGTCTTTATTAGATTCATTCCTGTTCGACTGGTATTACGTATTTTTTCTTAATTTGTGTTCCTTTTGATTTATTTTATTTCAAGGTACTGAAACTCCAAACTGGATTTATCACTGTTGGTAGTCCAATGTATGGGTTATGAAAGTAGATCTTCTAGTTTATCTCCAAATCTGTTTTCATTCCTTTCACAAGCGTAGGGACACATTTATACTAGATATTCAATAGAGATTTTCAATATGTCACCAAAGATAGAAATTAGGAAAAATTGTGTATTTGACTACAGTGGCTCTTGAAAAGTTGAGAACATTTCAATTATTTATCTGGGAAGATAAGCAAGTAAGTGCCAAGTGCTGCAGTTACTGAAGATTGTTTGTGGATCCTGATTAATGTAAACAAGTAATTACATTCACATCTCAGTCTTCTATCCATGAGAAACTAACAATTTCTGAAAAATCTGAACCCTTCAATGTAGATTAAAATGTTAGTGTTTTAGGAATAAAAAAATTAACTGGTGTCTTGACAGCTGCATCACAAGTGACTAATCTCACATTAACAAGCTTTCAAGGGCTTCTTTAGAGAGTGTGCCTGTTTCAGACTTACCCTGACACTTACAAAGGATGCATGCCACACTAATGGAATCATCAACTGGGCCTCTCCATCGACTGTCTCAAAGACAACTGCGTTCGTGAAGAATCGACAACAGAGAGATCCTGATGAGGCGTTATATTCCATCTTACAAGAATAAGGCTTCTTCACTCAAATCTGCATTCCTGCAGGGCAAAAGGGAATCTCTGCTATTTCCTTTAGAATCCATCTCTTCAAACAAAAGATATGTTGCATTCTCTTAATGGTGAAAAAAAAAAAAATAGGTCATCCTTATAATTTTCTATTATTTTGTAACTGAGAAAGTAATAACAGTAATCACTCATTTTTCACTCCAAGATTGCAAGGGGATTATTCTCTACAGATTTCCCTGTTACAAAATCACTGGTATGACTCTGCAAATAGAATCTAGAACAGACAACTGCTACAGTGGTTCCTATTACCTTTATCAAAGATACCTGCTTTGGAGAATACAGAGAGACTAATCTGTTGATGAAATTAATCCTTCTTCTCACTTTCATTATCAGATGCGCCATTTGGAATATCAGACTCTTATTCTACTGATTAAAATCCAAAAATCCCAGCAGTTGCTTTTGAACACATGCACACTAGTGATCTCATGAGAATCCTCGAGGAAGAAAAAGGGGTCACATAACAAGTTAAACTGTGTTTTTAGGAAGCCTGTTTGCCTACAAAGATCTTCACTACTTGACCTCTCTTCCCACCAAGTGGAATGACTAATGAAACCGAAAGTGCAATGTCTGTTGTATCTGTAGGGTCTGAGGTATCAGAAGGATCACAGATAGGCAGATTTTAGAGCAGACAAGAGAAATGAACATTTTAACAGTTAAGTTGCTTCACTATGGCTAGACTCTGCCAAATACCTCTGCCCACAAATTTTCAGAATTATTTCCAATTTCAGGATTCTAAAGGAAGCAATATTTGCATAGTGGTGGATAGAAATATTTTTACCTTCAGCTGAACAAAAGATTGAGTATTTTCATTTAAAATCTAGTTCTTAAACAATTATCTAGGTATCTGGCTAGAACAGTATAATATCTTTACACAGTAGTTTTTCCACAATCATTTAGAAACCTTGTCTAGAACAAGACATAACAGCTTATCTTTTGCTAAACATATTACATCTGTGACTCCCTATTCTGTGATGCATGGGCCTTGTTGAAGCAGTGGTGGTCAGTGGCAGCCTTGGCTGCAGTGATCACGAGATGGTGGAGTTCAGGATCCTGTGTGGAAGGAACAGAATACCCAGTAGGACCAGAACCCTGGACTTCCACAGGGCAAACTTTGGCCTCCTCAATCAACTGTTAGGGGAAATCACATGGGACAGGGTGCTAGAAGGTAAAGGGGCTCAAGATAGCTGGTCAACATTCAAGGACCACTTCTTGCAAGCACAGGATCAGAGCATCCCAATGGTTAGGAAATCTAGTAAGGGAGCCAGGAGACCAGCATGGTTAAAAAAGGAGCTGCTGGGCAAACTTAAGTGGAAAAGGAAAATCTACAGATCATGGAAGGAGGGGCTGGTCACTTGGGAGGAATATAGGACTGTTGTCAGAGGATGTAGGGAGGCAATTAGGAAAGCTAAGGCTTCCTTGGAACTTAACCTTGCAAGTCAGGTTAAGGATAATAGAAAGGGCTTTTTCAAATACATAGCTAACAAAGCTAACACTAGAGGCAATATTGGCCCACTGTTGAATGAGGTGGGAGCCCTGGTGACAGAGGATATAAAGAAGGCAGAGGTGCTGAACGCCTTCTTTGCCTCTGTCTTTACTCCTGCAGGATTTCCCCATGAGCTCCAGACTCATATAGCTGCAGAAGTAGTCAAGATAGATGAGGAGTTTGACATAGTAGATGAGGATTGGGTTAGGGATCAGTTGAGTAATCTGGACATCCATAAATCGATGGGTCCAGATGGAATGCATCCAAGGGTGCTGAGGGAGCTGGCGGAGGTCATTGCTAGGCCACTCTCCATCATCTTCGGTAAGTCATGGGTAACGGGAGAGGTGCCTGAGGACTGGAGGACAGCAAATGTCACACCAGTCTACAAGAAGGGCAAGAAGGAGGACCCGGGTAACTATAGACCGGTCAGCCTCACCTCCATCCCTGGAAAGGTGATGGAACAACTTGTTCTTGTCTCTATCTCTAGGCATATCAAGGACATGGGGGTCATCAAGAGCAGTCAGCATGGTTTTATCAAGGGTAAATCATGTTTGACTAACCTCATAGCCTTCTATGAGGAAATTACTAGGTGGATAGATGATGGTAGAGCGGTAGATGTGGTTTATCTGGATTTCAGTAAGGCATTTGACACCGTCTCCCACAGCATCCTTGTAGATAAGTTGATCAGGTATGGGTTTGGTGATCAGGTAGTGAGGTGGATCAGGAACTGGTTGATGGGAAGGAGTCAGAGAGTTGTAGTCAATGGGGCAGAATCTGGTTGGAGGTCTGTGACTAGTGGAGTCCCTCAGGGGTCGGTACTGGGACCGATGTTGTTCAACATCTTCATCAACGACCTGGATGAGGGTATAGAATGTACCCTCAGCAAGTTTGCTGATGACACTAAGCTGGGAGGAGTGGCTGACACACCAGAAGGCTGTGCTGCCATTCAGAGAGACTTAGACAGGCTGGAGAGTTGGGCGGGGAGAAACATGATGAAATTCAACAAGGGGAAGTGTAGAGTCTTGCATCTGGGGAAGAACAACCCCATGTGCCAGTACAGGTAGGGAGCTGATGTGCCGGACAGCAGTGTAGGAGAAAGGGACCTGGGGGTCCTGGTAGACAGGAGGATGGCCATGAGCCAGCAATGTGCCCTTGTGGCCAAGAAGGCCAATAGCATTCTGGGGTGCATTAGAAAGGGTGTGGTTAGTAGGTCAAGAGAGGTTCTCCTCCCCCTCTATTCTGCATTGGTGAGGCCGCATCTGGAGTATTGTGTCCAGTTCTGGGCCCCTCAGTTCAAGAAGGACAGGGATCTGCTTGAAAGAGTCCAGCGCAGAGCCACAAAGATGATTAAGGGAGTGGAACATCTCCCTTATGAGGAAAGGCTGAGGGAGCTGGGTCTCTTTAGCTTGGAAAAAAGGAGGCTGAGGGGTGACCTCATCAATGTTTACAAATATGTAAGGGGTGAGTGTCAGGGAGATGGAGTTAGGCTCTTCTCAGTGATGACCAGTGATAGGACAAGGGGTAATGGGTGTAAATTGGAGCATAGGAGGTTCAAGGTGAATATCAGAAAAAACTTCTTTACTGTGAGAGTGACAGAGCACTGGAACAGGCTGCCCAGGGAGGTTGTGGAGTCTCCTTCACTGGAGACATTCAAAACCCGCCTGGATGCGTTCCTATGTGATGTGCTCTAGGTGACCCTGCTCTGGCAGGGGGGGTTGGACTAGATGATCTTTCGAGGTCCCTTCCAACCCCTAGGATTCTATGATTCTATGGCAATTCAATTCCAGACAATTCAAGAAGCCAATCACGTTCAGATAGGCTAAATTTGACTTTACTACTACCCTATTATAGTATTTCTATAAAAATCAAGCAGCTTCAGGAATTGCTAATAGAATTTCAAAAACAGCAGCAAGCAGATTATTCATTTATCAGCTACATTTAAGTCCAATGTTATACTCAGATCCATGAATTAATCAGCATATTTTCCAGATCAGACAGTCTCTAACTGCTATTATTACAAGAGGTTGAAATACAGTCCTGTCTCCCAAGTTAGTGAACATATGAATATGGGAACTTTCTTATTTTGTGTTTTGTTTCATTAACAACTGAATAATTTATAAATAGAATGCATTCTGATTGCATATTTCTTATTTTAATTAGCTGAAGTTATCACTTACCTGATTTCATTGCAGCTAGAAACACACTCACAGTATTGATTACTATCCCTCTGAGAAAATAAAATACATGTATACTACTCATAACCTCAATATCAAAACCCAATCACTTCATCCTTCTATGACTTCTAATACTGCAACACAACTAAAAAAAAAATAAAGAAAAACTTAACATTAAACTAATAAATACCTAAAAAAAGTGTCATATGGTGACATGATGGTATCTCAAACAACTGCTGAAACATAAACCATTACTAAGATAACAAAGGTAAGGTACCAAGAAAAAAAAAATGCATGCTGACAACCAGAAATACCCTAAATATTTCCCAATGAACAAGCAACTAATTAACATAATATGAGAGCATTGCAACTGATAAAAGGATTAAATTTGGTGTTTAACATCTGATCTATATGGTAATTCCCAGGACTAGCTACTTTAGGGTGTAGCTAAACATACAAATAAATTCTGCAGTGGGTAGACTCTTTTGCTGTCCTTGTCAACAACTAGTGAATTTCAATTACAGATTATAAAAAGAAATAATATTAATTGTTTTGTCATCTGTACTGGATCTATGCTGATTTCTTCATATTACAAAATTACATACCTTAACATCTATTCTTCTGGCAACTAAAATAACAATATGCATTATTGGGAGGAAGTTTGATAAGAACATAACAACTGAAAACATCTTCTTCTGCATCAAACCTACACAAAGTCTTCTGTGCTCATTAGTTAATTTAAATGGGCAATCAGAAGTCATGCGCTGTCAGCTAATTAGCCATTAAAAATAATAATCAAGGAACTGTGTGAAGCATAAAAATTTAAATGAAGTTACAAAAATAGGAGAGGCTAAAAGGAAAAGAGACATTTTGCCCAATGTAATTTAAACAGTTCTGCAATAAGGGTAAAAATTATTGATGCTTCCTATTTTTCATACCATGACCAATACTCAGTGTGAAAATAGCAATAATAAAGGCCTTTTGAAAATTCACAAATACTATTTATCCAATACTGCGGATGTATTTTCATAAAGTAATCAGCTCAGACTAGTCAAGTCTACACATAGTAGCAAGACCTCATCCTAAGTGCTAATTAATGTAACTTTTAAGACACAGAAAGTCATTCATCAGAAATTAGAAATCAAAATGCTTAAAATGGTAACAAAGAAAGAACAGCATGTACGTCAAATGTTAAATTATTACCAAACACAGGAACTTATTGATAAAATTAATGTCACTGTTGTACCGCTCAAGCAGAGAAATAGAACACAGCATACTAAACACAGGAAAACAATTAAAATCCTAAATTCTATTTCCGCTCAGTGTTTTCACACTGAACCTACAGTCTAACAAAATAGCAACAAAGTTACCAGTGAACTGTATATTTAAATGTGTCACTTTGCAGCAGAGGCCAAGATTCATCTCTATTTATTTTATGTGCCCCAGTTAGAAGGTAAATTATTTTAGTCTTCCTTTGCAGTCACAGAGAGAAAACAGGCAACTTCAGAAGGGACAATTCATTCCTCACACTTGCATATCCTCTGTAAGAAAATCGTCCGATTAAATGTATTGTCCATTGACACAGAGCATGCATATTCCTTCTCAACCAAGCCTGAGCTCTTTAGTAGTACTGCAACAGTTCTACCATGGGAAAACTACCATCCCACCTCCTCCACACACAGGGCCTCTCTAGTATTTATTAAAATATGAGCACAACTTAACACTTATACGGACTTCTGGAAGAAGTTCACCCTAGACATAGCATTCCATATTCCCCAGTTAAGGCAGGATTGTCTGAAAATGCAAAAATTTTTAACATAAGCTCTTAAAATTCAAGACAGATAAGCCAATGATGTGACAGGGATGTATCATCTCATGACAGAATCTCAGAATTATCCTGGTTGGAAAGGACCTTGAAGATCATCAATTCCAAGCATAAATTAAATCCACCTACCATAACCTAATCTACCTGTCCAGTGCTCAAATCATGTCCCTAAGCATTACATCTATATTTCTTTTAAACACTTTCAGGGATGGTAACTCCACCACCTCCCTGGGCAGCCTGTTCCACTGTCCAACCACTCCTTCAGTAAGGAAATTCTTTCTCTAATATCTAGCCTAAACTTCCCCTGACACAACTTCTGGCCATTTCCTCTCATCCTGTCATTATTCACTGGAGAGAAGAGACCAACTCCCACCTCCCTACAACCTCCTTTCAGGTAGTTGTAGAGAGCAATGAGGTCACTCCTCAGCCTCCTCTTCTTCAAACTAAACAATCCCAGTTTCCTCAGCCTCTCCTCGTAGGATTTGTCCTCCAGGCCTTTCACCAGCCTGGTAGCTCTTCTCTGGACACGCTCCAGCAACTCGACATCCTTCTTGTAGTGAGGGGCCCAGCACTGAACACAGTATTCAAGGTGTGGCCTCACCAGTGCCAAGTACAGAGGCACAATCACCTCTCTACTCCAGCTGGCCACACTATTCCTGATGCAGGCCAGGATGCTGTTGGCCTTCTTGGCCACCTGGGCACACTGCTGGTTCATGTTAAGTTGGCTGTCAACCAGCACCACCAGGTCATTCTCTGCCCTGGAGCTTTCTAACCACTCATCCCCAAGCCTGTAGCCTCGCATGGGGTTGTTGTGACCAAAGTGAAGGACCCAGCACTTGGCCTTATTAAACCTCATACAATATTTCACATATTTCTGATAAAATATTCAAGATGTGGAAAGATGTCTTCAGTAGCAAAGAAATAAAGAGGAAAGTTTACACAACCAAAAATACAGAAAAGTGGCTTGATTCAGTCAACTGCCTGAGGAGAACTGAAAGTGAAGCGTATGTCATGCCTCTTATATTGTAGCATAAACCCCAGGAACAGGATGAATGCTTGGCATATGTTCAAACTGCATTCTCCACTGCCTTTGTGTAAGGAAATCATGGGAAGAAGTGCAGATGTGCTAAAGCTGCTTGCATCTAACAGGAAGCGGTGTACGACTGAGGCAAGGCACTTTGAGGAGATTCCTGGGCTTGACCACAAACTTAACATGGGCCACAGAAAAAAATCACTGTGATCCAGCTGTGATGCTGAGATAAAAAGCTGGCAACTGAGGTTCATACTCTGTTTTTACACTATGTGCAACACATGGAGGAGACAGAGAAGAAATGCAACTCCACAGCCTCTCCTGAGGCTAAAAGCTCCAACAATTGCTCTTATGTACATGCTCTCAAAAGAAACAAATTGTCTGAGACAAATAGAAGATAGCATAAGCTTTGGTGGTTTTTCAATGTTTCACAAAACTGTGCTTCAAAAAACTAAAAGGAATATGTCAACATGGTTGTAAAAATCAGGTTCCGAACTAAAGAATTGATTTAACAGGAAAGTCTATTCAGTGTGTAAGGCCTTAAACAGCAAGTTCTATGTAAAGAGAGAGTGCCGTATTTAAATAATAAAGCATGCTGAAAATTTATAAAACAGTTTATACAAATAGAAAAGTAAAATCTTCTATGCTAAATGATGTGCTGTTTTGCAGACTGCAGTTCTGAACTCTTGAAATATTGTTATCAATATGGAAACAGAAAACATTAACTTCTAAATAAGCATAGGCCCTGAAAGAGATATGGGAAAACAACATTACAAAGTTTAGTATAACATTATTTTTTATTTGTAGCTTTCAGGAACATTTCTGCTGCCCAGATAAACACTTTCAACATATGGATAGATAGGAATAGAACAGTTGCTTAGCAAGACTGAGAAAAAAATAAGAGTCATTTTGAAGTTAGGATAAGTGAGAAAGATATTTTTTCTAATGCATGTAAGATGTATGTATCATAAAGGCTTTCCCAAGAGGACTTCTTGAAGTGTAAAGATTCTGATCCTTTAATAATTAGAGAAAGGATTCTAAACATTAAGGAAAATATATTTTATCATATCTGACTTAAACACAAGATTTCTCAGCAAAAAAGAAACTTCCATGAATGTCCTAGGAAATGAAGGGCCTTATCTAAATAGCTAGAATTTGCTTCTTGTGTTTTACTCTATTTAACTGGTGATACAGTACTAGCTCACCATGTCACTTACATTATTTTTTGTTTATAAACTCAATATAATTGAAACAAAATAATAATTAGTAGAAACAGTTGATTCAGGAAGAAAGCTGGATGAATTTATATTATCTATCTATTCAAATATAATTTAAAATCCTGTTTCACACAAAAGATCAGTTAATCCTGTCTTTTCTAATTAACACTTGTCCATTTTTTTGTTGACCTGCCCTCTGCAGCTGTGACGATCTCTTAATTGATTTCTATATTCTGGTACATTAATCATTGCATTAAAGCTGTATTCAATAGGACATCCATTTCTTATAGTAAAACATGGCCTACAACAATGTTTTGGAAAATCAGACTAACTACTACTAAATAATGTTAAATCTTGATATACAAGGTCATGTCCTCTTGCTTCCTATGACACAACTGAATATTTGTTGAATTAATGGTTCCAGATAGCTGGAAACATGAACTCAGTGAATGTATGAATGACTACACTGAATCCACATCTACATGAATAATTTAAATACACATTATAAGGAGTGTTAAGTCAGAAGCTTGAAAAAAATCCTGCTTTTAGTAAGAGGTCATTCTTCATATATTCCATATATAATCAAAGAGTGAAACATCAATCTGATGCATTCTGTGTAAATGATCTATGCATAAAGAGGGTGATGAACTGCCAGATTGAGCAATTTTACTGGCCATATTAAATTTTCAATAATTTCTCTTACCTGTGAACAACTCTTAAATGAAGACAAATCTTTCATTAAATAGGGCAAACTTTTTGGAGTAAGTCTCAGTACGAGAAACATTATAGATTACTTGATCATCTCTATATTGGGAAAAACACTGCCAAGAGGCAAATAAAATATTTTGTTTAGTAAAGAAAGTAATAAAAACCAAAAAGACAAAATGTATTAATTTGAAAAAATCAGGTAACCTGGATCATTATTAGTACTGCCACTTAGATATCAACAGTTCATTTAAAATCTTAGTCTATTTAACTAAACTTTAAAACTCCCTCATAAACGTACAGGAACATATCCTTAATACGCGTCTGTCTGACATGATTGATGAGTCAACAGTGAAATGTGTTTTTGTTGGGTTTAACACTAGCCAGCAACTAAGCACCACACAGATGTGCACTCGCCCCCCACACAGTAGGATGGGGAAGAGAACCAGAAGAGTGAAAGTGAGAAAACTCAAGGGTTGAGATAAAGACAGTTCAAAAAGTAAAACGAAAGCTATTCCTACAAGCAAAGCAAAACAAGGAGTTAATTCACTAGTCAGGTGTTCAGCCATCTCCAGGAAAGCAGGGCTCCATCACTCGTAATGGTTACCTGGGAAGACAAATGCCATCATTCTGAAAGTCCCTCTCCATCCTTCTTCTTCCCCCAGGTTTATATGCTGAACATGATGTCGTATGGTCTGGGATATCCCTTTCGTCAGTTGGGCCAGCTTCTTTTGCACCCCCACCCCACTGGTGGGGTGGTGTGAGAACCAGGAAAGGCCTTGACTCTGCATAAGCTCTGCTCAGCAATAATGAAAACATCCCTGCATTATCAATGCTCTTTTCAGCAGAAACCAAAAACACAGCCCCATACTACCTACTGTGAAGAAAATTAACTCTATCCCAGACAGAATCAGTGCAATTATTCCTCAGAGTTCAGGTACATTCTCTTCATGTTGGAAAACACCTTTGCAGAAAAGGCTCTGGAGCTTTTGGTTGAACATGAGCCAACAACACACCCTCAGGGCAAAAAAGGCCAGCAATCTCCTGGGCTGCAGTAGGCAAGGCATTGTCAGCAGGTCGAGGGAAGTGATCCTTAACACTGCTGACATCATATCTGAGTGTTGTGTCCAGTTCTGGGCTCTTCAATACAGTAGAGAAATGGGCATACTGGAACAAGGCCAGCAAAGGGCCACAGAGAAGAGGAAGGCATTGGAGCACACATGATTTCAGGAAGAAGTCAAGAGAACTGTTCAGTGTGGAGAAGTAAAGGCTCAGTGGGATTTTATTCATGTGTATACATTCCTGATGGAGAGTAAAGTAAACAGACTCTGTAGTGATATCTAGTCACAAGACAATGATGCAAACTGAAAGGCAGGAAATTCCACTTATGCATATGAAAAAGACTTTGAGGGTGATCAAACACTGGAACTGGTTGCCCAGACAGACTGTAGAGTCTCCATCCTTGGAAAGATTCAGAACCTGACTGGATATGGTGCTGAACACCTGGTCTAGTTGATCCATCCGTGACTAGTGGTTTGGACTGGATGACCTCCACAGGTCATTCCCACTAATCTCAACAAGTCTGTGATTCTGTGTGATTTTGTAGCAATGGGAGATTATCTCAATCTATGTCTTATTTTCAGGTTTTTCCTTTTCTTTCTTCTCTTCTTCCTTTTTCTTTCTCTTTCAACATAAATTCTTCCCCTGAAGAATCAAGATTTCAGTCATATCCAATCTCTCACCCAAAATAACAATGAAGCTTAGAACCTGCTATGACCCATAAGAAAGTACGTAAAAAATAACTGATCATCTACTATGAGTCCAGCATTTTGTGAGCAGGTTGCCTTGTCTTGTAACATAAAAAAGACATTGCACAAAAGGCAGTATTTATGAATTTACAGCTGAAAAATAAAAAAAACAAACTGTTTTAAGAGGGGTTTTCCAATCTAGGCTTAAATCAGCCATTCCACATTGACAGTGGTGCAAACCTGCTCCAAAAATGCTTTAGAAGCTATCTCCTGTGTCTTCTTCCACAACAAAGTAACTTTTAATAAATCATCTGTGTATATCAAACAGGAATCTGAAGCTGGTTCCATGTAACATGAGGGTCCTAACAATTTAGACAGCATAAAAATTAATTATTAATTTAGCAAATTTTTGTGCAGCTAGGATTTAAATGCTCAATATTGAACATCTTTCTTCCCTACTTTTTAAAATGTGTTACATGATAATATACGTTGTTGCTTCAAGAGCAAGGGAACATTTTAATCACCTGTTTATCTTGCAAGTGGCTTAATACAACTTCCTGTATAGTAAGAATACTGTGGCAAGATAAACGCTTTTCAGGAACATGTATTCAAAACAAAATAAAAAAGAAAACGCCTGGGGCAAGTCCTAGCAGAGTGTGTCAAGTTTCAGCCAAGAGCAAATATTTATGTCTGCATGCCACATTAAAACATCTTGAAGTAATAAAAGTTGCATTCGGAAGAAGTCTGGGGCCATCTAGTGGGACTTACAGTAAGATCATGTAAAGCGCTGGGGTCATGTACCTGAAACAAGCATTCAGTTTGCCAGAAGTGAAGAACCTAGCCTTCATTTTTAGTACTTTTTGCCTCCAATATGCTATGTAAGTTGACATAACGTTACTTGGTCGAGTTCAAAAAAAAAAACAAAAAACAACTATCCAAAGAACTCACTTGCAAAATACAAAACTGCACAATGAACCTCCGAGAGTCGATTTAGAAACTTATCCCTCGAAACATACAAATTCAGGGTAAAGGAAAATGTATTTTGTAAGGCATGGCAGCCACAGGAATTAAGTACATAACTTAAACAATCTTTTTCATCTCTAAATTTTGTTATTTTAATTTGCCTATGGAAGATACATAGTGCTCAAGTTACTCAATCAAATAAACACTTTTTTTCCTTGAAGAAGCAATTCAGGTCTATGTCAGATATATTCTTCCATTTGTATTTTTAGCCTTAACTCTTGATTTTGACATTGGAATAATGTGTGATTGCTTTATTAAAGAAAAAGTGAATAATTCAACATTTGCCTGTTGGCAATATTCCCTACATCACCTCTGCACTCTGAGAATTACCTTAGCTTTGTATTTATTTCTGGGTGCAATTTGAAAGTTATTTGCTTTAATGAGTAAACCCTTCTACAGGATTTATCATTATTATTTCAAGGATCTCCACAATACCATTCCAGATAAGACCATACAAAGCTTTGCATTAACAGCCTACATGTATACAGAGAGAACACACACTACCATCAGTGTTCTCTTAAGTATGAAATTAATTCTACAGTTGTCAGAGGTCAAGTCTACTGATTTTCAGTTAATAATGAGAACAGTGTGGGGTGTTTTTTTTGTTTTTTCCCGGAGCTTCTCCCATAATAAACAAGTTTTTAAGTGAAGATAATAGAAAAGATCAAATAAAAACAGTTTAATTAAAGGATTGTCTAACAAAATCTGCAGATCCTTTTGATGTCTCTGGGGTTTTTTGACGTGTCAGAACTACCTGCATGTACACGCTGTCACAACAATATCTTGAATTATTAGGAGTTAAGTTGAAATAAAATTTAAACTTAGATAACCAACTTTTATAAACTTTCACTAGTAGTCCTTTGTCTGGCTGTACCACTTTGAATGCTCATCATTTCCAATAACACCTTCTCCATTAGATAAATCTTACCAAAAGCCTGAAGAAACAAGGTATTATTATCATTTGTACAGTATACTCCTCCATTCTTGCACATGTGAACTGTTACGGTCTTGCTCTGTGGGAACCATTGTAACTCCAAAGACAATGACTTTGCTTGAATTTTGTTATACACATTACTTAAGTAATGAACCTTGTTGGTAAGAACCGTAGCCATTGCACATCCCTTTGTATGCTCAGGCAGGGTGACCAAAGGCACATGGATGATAAATGTAAGTTATCAGTCTGTTTGATTGTTCAGGTTTATTATAGAATGCTTATGACATATGGGACAGAAATTCCCAGGAAATCAGGCTTCATTTGCAGTTCACAGAATTCATTGCTCATATTCTTCATTCATAACACTCTACTGTTTTAGAAACCTCTGTGGTGCTTTGTGATTCTTTCTAAATAACCCTTGAACTACCTGTTCTTTTACAATATTATCTATGATGTGTACACCTTGTATCATATAACTTTTCCAAATATTATAC
The DNA here is from genome assembly GCA_020745705.1 of Hemiprocne comata. Lineage (NCBI taxonomy): Eukaryota > Metazoa > Chordata > Aves > Apodiformes > Apodidae > Hemiprocne > Hemiprocne comata. The sequence goes on from CM036588.1 coordinate 91,461,673, forward strand.
AATGTTTTTTCCTTATATTTCACTAGCATAAAACTGTTCTGCATTGTAATACTTTGTAACTCTCAACTTATTTCCTTCTTTAGGAATACTTCAGAAAAATTAGGCGTGCTGTCATATCAGAAAAATTTAATATAAATTTATAGTATCTAAATCAAGATAGAAACTGACCATTCCAAATCACACCTGGTTAACCCGAGGTTCACTACAAATATTCAGCTTTTAACTGAACATGCACATTTGGGGGTTTGCATATGATGTTAGAGTAGAAAACTTAAAACCAAATGTAAATGTTTGATTTATAACACACTTACTTAATATTATGTGATTTATTATAGATAAATTGCCATCTGGAAGGCACACGGATAGTACTATGAATTATTGGTTTAATCTGCAGAAAAAATCAACCATACATCATTAGCTGAGGCAAGATGTTTAAAATACTTTCTTCTCAGAAGCAATGCTCATATATAAAGACTAGTCCCAGTTTCAAATACTATCTTTGTTCAGTGCAATATGTTACTTGTCAGTATTTTGAAAATCTGTCGCACTTGAGGAATCCCAAGGTTTTCACTGTTTCATGTCTTCTGTCCTCAAAATCTGTGTCATGTTCATTCACCATTTTTCGAAAAGACTTCTGTTATGAGGCAGCTGACACAATTTAATCAACCAGAGAAGTCACTGTCAAATGGCCTGATAAGCTCTCTCCCCTGAGAAAATAAGCTGCCACCACAGCATTTCCAAAACTTGATAAGCCAGGAAGTGAAAAATTGAGACTCAGAATCGAAGATTTCCCACAGAGGAATCCAAAACAGAATAAACAGCTGAATACTTATGGCAAGTAGGCAAGTAAGTCTAAAACTTGCTTTTCCCCAATTTGCTCTCACGAGACCTCACCTGGAATACTGTGTACAATTCTGGGGCCTCCATCTCAAGAAGGACATGGAACTGTTGGAGGGAGTCCAGAGGAGGGCCTAAATGATGATCAGAGGGGCTGGAGCACCTCTCCTATGAAGACAGGCTGAGAGAGTTGGGGCTGTTCAGCCTGGAGAACCGAAGGCTCTGGGGAGACCTTATAGTGGCCTTCCAGTGCCTGAAGGGGCTACAGGAAAACTGGGGAGGGACTTTTTACAAGGGCATGGAGTGACAGGATGAGTGGGAATGGTTTCAAACTGGAAAAGATTAGATTAGGTAAGACATTAGGAAGAAATTATTTACTTTGAGGGTGGTGAGACACTGGCACAGGTTGCCCAGAGAAGTTATGGATGCCCCCTCTCTGGAAGTATTGAAGGCCAGGTTGGATGGGCATTTGAGCAACCTGGTCTAGTGGAAGATGTCCCTTCCCATGGCAAGGGGGGGTGAGACTAGGTGATTTTTAAGGTCCTTTTCAACTCAAGCTCTTCTATGATTCTATGATAATTTTCAACAAATATGTATCAAGGCAGTAAGCAAAAATTCAATAAATATATTTATTATATAAAAGTCATTTGGGATTAACTTTATTTATTTATTCTCAGTAAGAATGGTACAGATTCAGTGAAGCTAGCAACCTAGCTCAGTTCATCTTCACTATATTTTACTATGAAAGCAATGGAAGAGGGAGAAAATAACTACTGTAAATCTATATCTCAAATCAAAATCTGATTATAATTTAAAAGGTGGAAATTTGTCAAAGACCTTTCCCATTTAACTGTTATGAATCCAACCCCATTTGCCTTCAGTGCCATATGAGAGAATGCAAAAATATTATTCTGAGTTATAATTACAAGCTATGACGGACTAAGCATGCTCAAAGGAACTCTGTGTGGTATGCAGTCTGTATCAAATTGAGACCACACTATATAGAATTATTGTAGCAAGACTAGATTCAATGTCAAATATTAAGTGAGACAGAACATATACTCAGTCATTTGGGTTCTGCCTTCTCTGCAGAGGAAGAAGACTGAACAAAGTACAGATGGGACATTGCATATATGAAATAGACTTGGTTTGCATACGCACAGTATTCAGGGGCTTCCACCGTCTTAAAATAGCCCACCATTTGATTAGCTTAAATTCCAACAAAAGCCATTTGAACCACAATTTGGAAGATTCTAGTGGGACTTCAGTAGGGCACAGACTATGTTATGTTTCAGGCAATAACCTGCTGTCATAATGACAAGTATGGCAGGCATGTGGCAATGCAAATGTACACATTGCAGGTCAAGCTGCCAAAAATGGCTAAGAAAGGATACTTAATATTGCTTTGTCTGTATCAACACTGCCTCAAAAGCTCCCTATTTTGGATGGATTGCATAAACTAAAACTCATTCTTTTTGCAAAATGAGCGGTCTTACTAGATTTAGGTTTACAAACTATGGTATTTACCTTCTAATTCTGAAAGTTTCTCATCCTCTGCAGCAGTTCTAATCTAAATAAGCTAACAACACCTGTGTAATCTAGTAGGTCAGCCTCTTTGAATTCAGAGTGGAGCACAAAAATGTGAAGATCTTACTTACTTGCCATGAGTTTCAGGTGAGAGATTAAAACCATCAAAGATCAGATAAGAAAGAAAAAAAAATCTTCTTCTACAGTGAGGGTGATCAAACAAGTGAACTGGTTGCCTCAGCTGACTGTAGAGACTCCATCCTTGGACAAATTCAGAACCTGACTAGATACAGCACAGAGGGATCTGCTCTAGTTGACAACTCTGTGAATAGGGGTTTGGACTGGATGCATGTCCAGAGGAGAGCTACGAAGCTGGTGAAGGGTTTAGAGAACAAGTCATTCAAGGAGCAGTTGAGGAAACTGGGAATGTTTAGTTTGGAGAAGAGGAGGCTAAGGGGAGACCTCATTGCCCTCTACAGCTACCTGAAAGGAGGTTGTAGGGAGGTGGGTGTTGGCCTCTTCTCCCAAGTGAATCATGACAGGACCAGAGGAAATGGCATGAAGTTGCAGCAGGGGACGTTTAGATTAGATATTAGGAAGAATTTATTTACTGGAAGAGTGGTCAGGCAGTGGAACAGGCTGCCCAGGGAAGTGGTTGAGTCATCATCCTTGGAGGTATTCAAGAAATGTGTAGATGTGGTACTTCAGGGCATGCTCTAGTAGCTGAGGTTGTGGGTTTCTTTGTGGGTGTTTTCTGGTGGAGTGTGTGTGGTTGTTTGTGTTTGTTTGGGGGTTTTATAGATCACTAAATGTCATCTATAGCTTACACTTTCTGAACATCTACTTGTACAGTCTACTGCAAAGAGTGTCAAAGAATAATAATTACTCTTACTTCCTAAAATATGGAAAATAATTTATTTAGTTATTACCAGGCAAGTGATGTTTAGATATTTACACATTTGCACATATGGACAAAGGAAAGTTAAGACAAACTTCAAGAGTAACATTATGTTTGCATCCAATTTTTTACATAATGAATTTCAGGTAAATTGATATTATTTTCATATTATATTCTTCTCTGAAATAGCATGTTTTAACTGTTAAACATAAATTATACAAGAATAAAGTAATGAATAGGTATTTTTCCATAGTAATTTAAACAGGCGATATCCATAATTAAACACTTCCCATTATTTCTTTCCTTTTCCCCTCAGGCTTTTAAATTCCTATTTAAATGTAACAGTAGAGGAAAAAAGACACAGTAGATAAAACTTGTTCAGTTGTATCCAAATGGAATAGACAATCTAAAAATACTTTGGCCTCACTGTGAAACACTTTACTAAGGATTAAGAGAGACCCAAAAAAGGACATGGGTACTATCACTTCAAATTGCCAGAACTAGAAACTAAAAGTTATGCACCACCAGCACTTCAGAATCCAAAATCCCATCAGGCATAGAGCTCCCTGTGTTTGGAAGCTTTAAGGCACTTTAAAAGGACTGCTCAGGAATCCCAGTCTTTGGCCAGGAATTGCCTGCAGACAGCCAGCAAGACATACTAGCCACATGTAACTGTTTGCTGAAACAAGGAGAGAGAGTGCTCTCTATCAGCTTGCTGAGTCCAAAACTCTCCCTGAAGACTGCTATACATCTCATGACTGTAGGTAGTCCCCACCCACCTCCAACACAACAGCCTAACATACTTGCACAGAATCAAGGTGGTTTAAGTTCTGCTCTACAAGTTATTTTTGTGATGACTGCTCTGATAGATTGCATTTGTATGTATATATAAGTATATAAAGGGAGTTTTGTGGGGTTTTACTCTACAGTTCCAGTAAAGATTTCTGTTAAGTGGTCGGTTATAATCTGAATTTTGAAATTGTTTTGGTTGTCTAAACAGGCTGATCCATGGAGAGATATATATATCACTCTAGGCATGCACCACTATGTACGTGTCAGGGACATTTTTAAATCCACAGTTCAGATATCAACAAGCTCTCCACCAAATGAAATCTGACTAAAATTTCTGTGCAATCTTCAGTGTCACAGGACAGCTAAGCAACTGTCCATGTGTCCATGTTGGATCTCTAAAAAAATCAAACTTACTTTGCTCAAGTTGAGATCTGCCAGCTAGCTAATCTTGTTCATGCAAACAAGGAATTCCTTAATTTCACAGGGAAGTGACTGATTCCTCAATACAGCTTAACTGCAGGTTAAAGTTTTGAGCAACTTTCAGATCTACTGGAAATGCCAAAAGCTAGCACAGCACTGCCAAAAATTGTGCCAGCAAAAATAAGACAAGCACAAAAATGAGATGGAGCATGAGGAGACAGAGAAGAAAACTGTCTTCGTTGCTAAAATGTGGGGTTATCTAAGAAGCTACTTAAATCTGAAGGGGACGACAGTTAAGGATTCCTCACAGCCCAGAAGCCAGAGACACCAGACTCTGGTGTTTAAAGGTAAAGTTTATTTGTCTGAGTTCTCCCTTCTCTACATCTCTGCATCTGTGCTGCTACAGACAATACCGATGTATGAAGCAACCTTCCGAATTTTCAAGAAACTGTGCATCAACTTTCATTAAGAACAAAATATGTGAATCTAAGTCTCCTTCAAAACACAGGGGAATAATAGTTTTCAAATATCTTCCCTCCATCATTTTGATACAACTGCACAAAACTTCTCTTTCCTGGCTATTCCTGTGGGTATTCATAAAAAATAATTTATTTTCCAAATGATGTATGAACTATATAAGAAAAAAAAATTGCTAATAAGTGTTGTTAAAATATACACAATAGAAAGCATAAATGTGGTGAATTAGCCATTCAGGATTTGAATTCAAATGACTGAATCCTGTCTTGCAGCAGTTTATTGGATCTACCACTGGGTGATTTTTTTGCTCTAGTTTCCCCAAAGGGCAGTAACAACAATGCATGCATTTAGCTGATGAGGCATTTGACTATTTCTACTTTACTCCAAGACTCTTCAGAGTAACAATGAAGCTAACTCTTCAAGTTACTCTTCAGAGTAACAATGAAGCTAACTCTTCAAGTTACTCTTCAGAGTAACAATGAAGCTAACTCTTCAAGTTACTCTTCAGAGTAACATTGAAGCTGAATAAATCACAATGGTCTTAACTAGCTTCTCTCTTGACAAAACAGAAATATAACAGAGAGTCTAGTCTGTACATTTGGGGAGATTATTCATTGTTTGAACGGAATTTCAGGATAAAACACCTAAGATTTCAATGATTCATCTTGCCAAAATTTACTGTCTAATCTGAACATCATCACTTTCACCGATAAAAAAAATGAAAACTTTCTTTCGCTGGTACTGACAGCCCCAGTGTTACCTTCTCTGAATAGGAAGAGCTAAACATTGTTTGCCAGCACTCCATATGAGCCAACAATTTTAAAATCAGCACTGGAAAGCTTTGCAGGATGACAAATTAATTACAGTATTAAAGAAAGAAATAAAAACCTTTGATTAGCACTATTTCCCAGAGGGGCATCCTGGCAGAACAAAGCTAAGGTGTCTTCTCCATTAACCAATTTGCCTTTTCACTGTAAAGCTTGGTGAGGAAGTCTATTTTCTAATCTCCTTTTCTTCAGTCTGCCTTCTGCATTTTCAAGTACATTTTGGCTGATACAGGGTAATTCACAATAATAAAATCCTGGTAATGCTAAGACAGTTAATAACCACACAGGCAGCAGGCAATGCAGGCTGGGGCAGCCCTTTCCCTCTCATCACCTGAGGCAGTTCAAACTGCAGAGGAAGCTCTTTGAGCCAAGGATGAAGGTCTGAAAAGTGCAGTCACTGGCAGGTTGTATAGAAGTTTTCTCCCATTCCTCACCAAGCACTATCATGGTCCCTCATCACCCCAGTGAGTTCAGGGTGGGGAACATGCACCCCATAGCCTCCCTTCAGAGCCAAAAAAGGGCTTTGTACCTACTGCTGCCCAGCTGCTGGGCCATGAGGGATGCGTTGTGTCCAGTGCCTGAGGCAGGGACTGGCCCTGCCCAAGGCAGTAAAGCGTGGTGAAAGGAGAGGGAGGAAGGAAAAATAATAAAAATAAAAAGTTGTGGCACCTTTGTAACTGAGTCGTTTTGGTGTAAAATATAATTCACATAACTCAGTCATTTCAGGTTGCGTGTATGTGGGCTCTGTGAAGGTGAGATTTACAAAGGTGATGGGAGTGTTAGCATCTCCTGGGGTTAAATGTTAAATGTCCTGAGTAACACTGAGAAGGGGGGACGGCAGTTCTAGGCTGGATGTTATGGACTGCTTTCCAGCTAACAAAAAATAAGAAGCTCTTAAAATCAGTGAGACCTACCTGAAATATGAGGCTTTTGTTTCTTTGCACGAGTAATTAGTTTCTCCTGGATCATGTTTTTGTTTCATGGTTTTTCTCTAATGGATGCTGAGAAGGGCTGCCAGCTTCCTGCAGCTGCAGAGATGGCAAAGAAGAGAGGTGCTCAGCTGGGGCTGGTGCAGAGAAGCTATGAAGATCATTTCTATCATGAGATACTGGACATATCTGATTACTAGTAAACAAGAAAAATCTTGGTTAAAATGCTAATCTGGCACTAGAGATGTGGAATCAAACAACCTATTTCCTACAGATTTCCTGTTTATCTGCTATAAATAATCTCTTTTCTACCTTGCTTCTCTGGACAAAATAGATAGATGTCCTAGCACTTGCTTGTCACACAAGGTATCCTGAGCAGAAATATCTTAAAGATGAAGGGCATTGTACTACTTTACTATTATATAGTTTTTAGTTACAGAGTTATGTTAACTTTTCTGAAGTTAGTATTTCTCAAGTATTAAAAAACATTCTCATGTATTAAAAAAAACCAAACTATAGGAGTCATACTTCATGTCACAACTTATGTTGCCAAATAGGTGTACAGAACAAATCACACTAGGTAACAGAAAACTAATATTCTGGATTAATTTTTAAATTTATAAAATGGCCAGTGCTTCAGTGATAACATTTTTTTAATTCTCCATGTAACAGGCAATTCACAGTACACCTTCAATGGTGACAATCTTCATACCCTAGTGGTGTTCAAAATGCAAGTTTGGGAAAACACAACATTGTGTGTTATGTTACATTTTACAGCAAAGTAAGTGAGCGCCATTTTTAAAAGAGACTGTTCAAAACAGTGTAAACACAGTAAAGAATTTTTATTCCATACTTATCACAAGACTAAAGAAGTGACACTGCATCACATCTGAATGATCAAAACAGAAAATTACATAGTAACATTTCATATGATGGTCTATCTGAGGTATTACCTCTTTTGGAAAAAAAAAAAAAAAAAAGAAAAGCTGTGTCTTAGCTAATTCTTTTGAAGCAGTTTAGTTCTTTTTTTTTTTTTTTAATTTTTGCTGACAAGTCAAGCTCCCTTCTCCAGACATAAGACTCCTTGGCAGTGAAGCCAGAGTAGATCTGCCAGGCAAAAGGAAGATCTCAGAGGGAGATGTGGGAGAAAGTGCTAAAGGAAAACCACAGTGATACATGATACCTATGTGGCAAGGAATTTGTTCAAGCTTTTAGAGTTCCAGCTATCACAAAAGAAAAGGGATGGAGGCAGATAGGTACATACATACACAAACTGCCCGGTCTTCTGAGGGTGATATTTCATCTGTTTTTATGGAAGCAGCTCATGAATTCTGTAAGGAAAATGGTCCTCTGGAGGGTCACTGGTTGCTGGCCTTGCATCCTATATGAAGGATTTTTCTCTGTATAGCTAAAAGATATGATTGTCTTTAAAACACTTATTAATGTCAAACCAGCATAAGAGATTCGTATATGTGGTAAAAAGCAACAAAATCAACATCCGTTACTCTCGGCACTCATTCCCACTGCCATCTTGTCCTTGAGACATTGCAGCTTTTGCAACTATGCTGTTTTCTAAGTTATATTTTAATTAATTATTAATGCCAATTATGACCTCTGAAATATACTTCCTCTTAAAATAACATGCCTGTAGCCTTAAGTACACAATGCAATAGCTCTTTCTCCATGAAGTCTAGGAACTTGTCAGAAAGCAGTCTTTTACTTTGTTTCAGAATTAGTCTTTTATGTTGCTTCTAACATGCTGCTTGACTTGATATACGAGGAACACAGTTTTCAGCAAAAAAAAGAGATTTAGCTCACATTAACAGAAAATGCCAGGTGCTCACAGCTATGTAATGGACACATCATGCTTGTTGAACAAAAATAAAACATATAGTGAGCATGACTTTTCTCTTTTTTATAACTAAGATAAAGAGATATGCATAATCTGTCAGCTTCAAATGTAAATACTATTTTTAGCACATGACAGTGTGGCAACATTGAGAACTATGTACAAATGCAGACTGTGAAATAAAAATCAATCTGCAGCTGTTAAGCAATCAAAGACTCATAACACATCCCAGTTCATTTTCAGAGAATTTGCATGCAATCAAAACTTTGTGGAAGTATTTATATTAGGTCTTTTTGGTATTTTGGGGTAGTATTCACTTACTAACTTGGCTTCCAGAAAACCTAGACTAGAGAAGGAGGGAGTGGGAGAATTTTGTCTACCTTCAGATGTGAAAGGAAAAGTTTAATTGAAAAAGTATTGGGGGAAAAGTGTATTACTAGCTTAAAATGTAGATATGTATGGCCTAAAACATAGCTAAGTATTCATAGTAAGCATAAAAAATGAGAATTGTGTTCATTGGGATCCTGAGCTATGTAGGAAAGACTTTAAAGATTCGGTTGGTTTTATGCAGGCTTTTGGCTCACTCCATTTTATCAGAAGGACCATTTTGAACATTCACACAAAAAACTATATTTGGCTAATAAAATCAGTCAGTTGCAGAAGTGCAGTCTGGATGCATCTGTATTTTGAGCTAGCCACTGTGAAGTTCAGGAGCATTTTCAGAATTAACACATTTCATTGCAAAAAATAAAAAAAAATAATATTTCTTTGTTATTAAGGGCCATTGTAGAATAGATTTGTAGCACCACAAAAAAGTATTCAGATATGCATGAAGCTCTTCACAACCCAGCACAGATTAATTTTACCAGCTGGCTAAACAAGGGAGTGGTATGAAAGATGAAGCTTTCATTCACAGTGGATGAAAAAAAAAAAAAAACACAACAGTAGTTTCAGGGGTGCTTCATAGTATAAAGTAGTTATCTCAAGCATAAGGCAAATTATTACAATAATCATCTAAGAACTGGAAAATACCACCCAAAAATATCCAATTTTATTCCTCCTTTCCATCTCTGAGCACCATTTAAAGACTACTGCTATTTATAATCTGAGTGGTATAGAGTGTATTATCTGAAATCCTTTTCCTTGTCTCCTACCTGTCTCTTATCCATAGCAAGCAAACTGGTCTGGTTTAAGTTCTGGAGCATGCTTCTACGTTCTGTTCTCAGTTAAATGCAGGCAGCTATTTATACTATAATAAACAGAACACTTTTATCCCTAACATTTAATGTCATAGCTAAATTGTACATGGCAGCAAACAAAGGATTTATGCTGATCTACATTAAAAGAAGCTGAAGGTGTTCATTTCAACAAGTTTTGTTTACCATTCAAAAGTATTATAAATTCACTGTAACAGTGCTGACTTCAGTGTGAGTTTTATATATCTAAATGTTATAAGGTGACATTTTCAAATGCTTCTTAGAGAGGCCATCAGAAGAAGGAGGTATCCAGAGGAGGTTTTACACCATTTTTTACCCTGTCATGAAAGAAAATACTAATTGAGAGTAAAAAAATATCTTTTTTTTTTTTTTTTTTTTTTAGCACAGAATCAGAGGATACCAGGTTGGAAAGGACTTCCAGGATCATCTGGTCCAACCTTTCTTGGCAAAAACACCATCTAAACAAGATGGCCCAGCACCTCAGCACCTTGTTCAGCCCAATCTTAAAAGTGTCCAGTGTTGGGGAACCCACCACTGCCCTAGACTGTGCTTTGCTTTGGGTGATTTTATTCAAAGAAATAATTTTCAAACATATTGTTATGCTGGAGTTCTGAGTACAGATTAGTACCTTTCAGAAGTTGTTATTAGGGCAGCAATAAGCCAGCAATTGAATTCAATCTGAAATAAAAAATCAGGAAGTTGTGTAATCATAATCAAGCTTGTACAATTATTTCTCCACTAGGAAGAACAGCCACAGGCTAGAAGGAATATGTCTTAGAAGGTATCTGAGAAGTTTCACTAGAGTGTTCAGTGTAAAACCTACATTACAGTCCTTCCACTGGTGTAAATTGGAGAAAAGACATTGCAAAATAAGGTCCTTTGTGTTCAGACCTATGTTACATGCTCCTGTACTTGCTGTACTGTGAAGCCTATAAATCTTATTGCTTCGTTAAGTAAAAAACAAAATAACCAATGGAAAGATTTTTACTTGTTTTTTAGATTTGGAGCTTATGAGAACTTCCCCAGCAGCACTCAGGAAATACTGGATTTGACAGGATCAAAACATTCTGCAGGGATATGCCAAATATGTCACAACCTTTGAAGAAAAGCTACTCTACTCATTCTTGGCCACACTGCTCCCTTCCCATCTCCTGGGTGCTTGGCTGCTAAAACCCTTTATCTAGCCAACTCCTGCATTGCTTAATCTCTTGAGCTATTTGGCTTTTTTATTAGCAGTCTGGTTGGCAGAGTTCTCAGCCACCATCCAAGCTTGTAAAGGAGCTGGTAAGGCTTACCAGTTCCCTGGGCAGCTGGAAATCAAGATAATACAACAACAAAGATGAACTCTCTAGAGCTACTGCCTCACTCTGCAGCCAGCTGGCTCCAGCAGGCCACAGACGACAGGAAACGTTACCTGAGCAGTCTCCGAAGCTGTCTGAGTTATGTGGTTAACTAGATTTTTAATAACTCTCTGGACATTCTCAGTAACTTCCCTTATCAGGTCTTTGTCTTTCTGCCAACACAGCTTTCCAGAAGCTGTTTTACTATAGAGCTGGTAAAGCCAGGGTTTCATGAGATGGACAAAAAAATAAAAAAATGCATTTTAATTTTACCTTTCTCTTTCCTCCTATAAATTTTGCCTCATAGGAATTGCTGTGCTTCTGAAATTTTGTCCCAGTGTTGGATTTGGTTTTTAAATGCAAAAAAAAAAAAATTAATTGCAATGTCTTTGCATTCTTCTGGCCAACTGGAGTTTGGCTTTGATCTTGATAATTGTCAAATTTCATTGTTCCTCTCATTTTCACCTCGCAATTATCAAAGGATGTGCCTACACTCAAAATTATATTTAGCTGTTTTCCTTGTCCAAAGAATAATAAACCTGCTGAAATGTTGTCATTATCAAAAACAAAGGGGAGCAAGAATACAAATATGGTTTAAACAATTAGCACATCCATTATTGAAAGTTGCTCCCCACAGTCTGCTTAGTTTGGCAGCTGAAGTGAGCAGAGAAGGAATAGAGGTTAAATGCTCACAAATTTTCACACCATCTACCATTTCAAAGACTTGACTGTCTCATGGGTCACCTTTTCTATATTTTATTGGCCCACCCTCTAGAGCCATTAATTCTTCCTTTATCTACTTAGTGGTTTGATTTTATTTGGGGACCTTTGTTTCTTGCCATACTGGATGAAAACTAGAGGTTCAACATTTGAAGTGGAGCTGCAGAGTGAAATACAATGTTCAGGAAAGAGAGACAGCTTATCCTACTGCTGCTTATAGGGAATATATATGCAGAGTTCAACCCATCTCACCTGGAGAGTTAAGATCCAAGAGTAACAATCATGAGAGGTAAAGGAACTTGAGTACAAAATCCTAAAACTTATTGTACAACTGCCATCTTCTGTAAAACACCAACACACATTAACTACATATTTTTTTAATGCATGTTACTATTATTTTTCTTCTCCTCTACTCCACTGGATTTATTTGGTTTTTATAACATGCAAACCTTCCAGTCTTGGGCAAGCTGAGCATCAGCCTACTGTACCTTTAAGACATTTTCTGATGGAAAAGAAGCTTACCTGGTGTAAAAGATATCTATTAAAAAGAAGAAACCAGTAATTTAATATTTTGTGAAAACTTTTGTGCCATGAGTTCTTGATCTATAAAAGTGAACTACTCCTGAAGAACACCTGAAAAACTCCATGAAATCACTTTACATATGAAACGTTAATGTAGGCCAGCACACCTGCCTAGCCATGAGTGAAGTTAGCCTTGCTTTGAGCGGGGGCTTGGATGGGGTAACCTCCAAAGTTCTGTCCAATCTCCTCTGCAATTCTGCATCTTACTGCCAAGGACACTCAGCCCATAGCATGTCTGCCATCGTAAAACCAGCCTGCCTGATAGCTTGTGTAATGGGGCCATTGCAGGAACAGGGGGATGAAATGGCCTCTGATCTCTGATACCAGACTTAATGATGGGCTGGTAAGAACATTACCAGTCAGGCTCTCCCCCTCATTTCTCTGACAGGAACTGCTGTCATTATCCTAGCAGCAAGACAGACGCATGTCCACACTTCAGTCACCCCGTCCCCTGTAAGACAGGATTGCGCTAATACACAAGGTGTGACCAGGAGTGGGTGAAGTGCAGCACCTCCTCCCATTTTGCCTCTCCTGCTAAGTGGTGGCAACCTCTGTCAGAAAAACAGGGCGGGCAGGAGAAGTAACATTGGAAATTGCTGCAGATAAATCTGCCAGAGTATTTTCATGGGGTTTTGAGTATAGATATAAAAGATAATTTCTAGCCTGCCATCCCAAAGCCACATGCATGTTTTCTCATGGTAACCAGCTTCTGTATGTGTCATTCTTACTTTAGATACTTTCAGTTATTTCACATAACATTTGAAGCCGTTCAGTTGCAAGATACGCTTCTGCCTACAGTAGCAGACATCTGGCTTTTCTCTGGCAGACACCAACTACTAGTTTGAATTCTACCTTTTTTGAATTATAAGTGATTCGGTAGTGCATAATTAAAACAATCTTCTAATTGCAACAGATTTTAAAGGGTATAGTCTCTCTTCTCTTATGCAAATGGCTATATGTGTGAGGTTTCATAACACCAAGCAATTCAGCAATATATTTTTTCATATCTCTCTCACTTATATTATGCAACTCTATTTACTACAAAGGCACAGAAAAATCAGATTATGCTACTGACCTACAGCAATTTATGGTGAAGCATAGGGAGGAAAGGGGAGGGTTTTGCCAAACAAAAAGTAACTGCCTTTTTATGAGCTCTTCTGTAGACTGTGCCCACCCTCAGAAGATAGCAACCTCCTTTTCAAGCTTTCAAAAGATGCAATATATATTTCAATACCTTACATTAGCAGAATTTAACCTGTATATCTACTAAAACTCCTAAGAACCAGTACTCTTAGGAAAGAACTTTAATTAAACCAAAAGACTAAGCTGAAGAGTTTCAGGTTTTATTCTGACTTTTATCAGAAGCTTGCAATGATATGGTTCATAAATCTAATTATTTCTTTCTGCCTTAGTTTCTCCCACATGTAAAATTAGATCATTACCTAATGCACAGCGATATTGAGATTAATTTTTAGAGTCTGCAAAACACTTTTTGGTCTTCATCTAGACAGAGAAGTTTCCCTTTTTTTCCTGTATCTTCACATGATAATTCATTCTGTAATAGAAAATCAGATACTGATTTTTTTCTGCTTTAAGAAGAGTCAACAGTTAAAGATAATTTGTTTAGTATGTCTGATTTTTTCTCTGCCCTTTCAGCAGCCAAGAAAATTAATGAGTGTAATTAGTTATTAGTTTCAAAAAAGGAATTCACAAATTTATTCTTTTATTATCTATATGCTTTACAATATGCATACATTGAAAAACATAAAAGGCATGCGTTAGGTGACACAAAATTGTAGAATTTAATTTTTTTTAAAACTGTATTTCCCTCAAGGCTGTAAGGCTGATATATACTTAAATGTTTATATACTGTTACGTTATTATTGCCGATCTTTATTATCAAAATATACTCTTACCACAATCTTAATTTTTACTAGTAAGGGTGATTCCCAGAGGCTTTGACAGAGTAGGAAGCACTGATCCAGGACTGCAGGGCAAACAGTGCCTTGATCCACATCCTACGAGAGTTAGACTCTATGATGGCCCAGGTTTACCCTAGAAAATGGTTTTGTGCTGGCTTAGGATATTGTCTGTGTCAGAGACACAAGCAATAGATACAGGGAATTGCTGTGATCTTTCTTCAGTCAGAGATTCAGTAATTCACTTCCAGGGGTTTAAGTATCAGTTGTCAGAACACTGTTTTAGAGGATGACATAAAATGAAAGCTATGATCTTGGGGAGGTCCACGTGGAGGCTGTGGAGCCCACTGAATCCTTCTAATAAAAAAGTATCCTGTCTTACCTCTTCCTGTTCTTTTAGTTGAGTCCAAGGGCTGATGCCATCGATCACTTACTTCCTAAGCAGGAGGACATACGACAGTGCAGAAAAAGGGCAGTGCCAGAGGAACAAGAAATGATAGGGTCCTTAAACAACATCTGAATAGGCTAGGAGGAGGGATGAGTTACAGTAGATACCATAGAGGTCTGTAGATTTGTGAGGAACACGCACAGTATAGAAAGGACTATTTATTGCTCTTCCCATACAAGTACAAGCAGCTATCAAATGAAGCTACTTGGAGACATACTCAATACAAACAAATGTGAAACAATACTTGAAACATTTACCAGATTTCTTTTAATTTACTTTACAAAACAAATATTTAAGTCAGAACAATTAATTCTAGTGGAAATGCCTTTGTATTTCTGTAAAATACAACTTAGTAACTCAAAAATATTTAGAAACATATGAAAAAAAAAAACCACAAATGTTTATGCCTGTTTTCACTCCAATATCCTCTAGATTCACTCTAAGAGATCAAAAGTTAGGAAAAGATTGTGGAGATCCCAAAGCAAAGATACACATCTGAGCAGCAAGGAATCACTGGACTTAATATTGATTCTAAAAGGCCAAACATTAACCATTTATCTTTTTCTTATTTTGGAGTGATATTTTATGTGAGTGGGTGTAACCCTTTTTGCAGTATAAACACATATGGCCATTTATATCTTAATATTGCAGCAATCAGCCTAGCATGCTCACAGTCAAATTGAATTTGGGGCATGTATTCCTGGCTGCATTTGGCCTGTGTTGCACCATGCCAAGAGCACAACACTGCATTATCAGCCACGGGAGACTCACCCTGTTGCTACTTGATTTTCCCTTGGTGCTGAGCCAGCCCAAAGGTGCCTGAGCTACAGAAAAAGAGCTGCAAGGGAGTTGGATAGGAAAATCAACAAATTCCCTGCAGCTGCTGGAAGTCAGTATAATTATGCATCCTTGATGCCGGGCAGGCATAGGTAGACAGCCAGATCAGCATGTAGCTGACAGAGAAGACGACTCAAAATCTTATGCATAGTTCTGCTTTACTCTCATTATCAAGCACTGTCTATGTCACACTACGCTCTGCCAGGAAAAGAAGTCATAGCATCATGGCAGGGCAGACTTACAGACCTGGAAGGGACCAGAAGAAACTATATAGCCCAGGGGCTTCCAAGAGCCAAAGTATACCAGTCACGACAATCTCTTATGCCTTGCCTCTTGTGTACCCAGCCACCACTGTTGGAAGTGGCAATTAGGAGGCAAGCAGAAGACAGCAGCAGCACAGGCTGGCGTGGGGAGAGCAGGACAGCAGCAAAAAAGGAAAGAGCAGGGGCTGGAAGGCAGGCAGAGGAGTAGCAGCAGGAGTCAGAAGTGGTAGGGCACAGAAGAGGCAAAGGCAGCAGCAGGGAGGTTCAGCTACAGCAGTATTAGGAATCACTAGCTAGTCCATTTCATTGGTTGATATCAGGCATTTTCCACTAAGTAAAAATCAATTTTAAACATGAACCTGTCTCCCACAGTTATTGAAATCCTCCTTACTCTTTCATTATATCATTCAAAACATCAGTATAAATACTGACTAGAATTGTGTTCAGGATAAACCTCACAGAACTCCAACCTGAAATGTCCTCTCATTTTTACCCCAAAGCACTGATAATGTTTCTTTGACAGCAGTTTTTTATGCAGTGCACTCACTTTCTGGGAATTAATCAAAGCTATTCCCCATTTGGCATGTGAGCATCAAGAAATACCACATCTCACTGGATTTATACATTTACTAGATCAGCAAATAAGTAAAAAATATAAAGGTGGAGTTGACATTTTTTCTTGACAAATCTACAATGACTGTCTCCATCAGTTTATTATCTAGTTAGTGCCTTACTTAATTGTTTAACCATTTGCCCTGGTATCTCAGTTAAGCTGCCCAATGTTTGATTTCATTTTTATTTAAATACAGGTACTACGTGAAAGCTTCTCTAGGTCTCTGAGATCTCTCAATTCTCCACAAGTATCCAAAGACAATCTCTAATAGTTCAGCAATTTCTTTGGCAACTTTCTTAAGTATTCTGCACCAAATTTCACCTGACCCTGCTGACTAGAACATTTTTAACTTATCTAAGTATTCTTTAACCTGCCCTTTCTCTCTTCTGGCCTGTGATTCTCTTCCCCTGATTAAATTAATTGCATCAAAGATCTGATTGCAATTAACCTTGAGACAGTAAATCTTTCAGCCTTTCCTCTTTCATCACAGCAGACAAAAGCTTTTTCCATCAAATTAAAAAGAAATATGTTGTCTATATGTAGCAGCATCTCAGTAAAACATTTTCATGATCCACTGCCAGACATTTGTCCTCTGGGTAGTGCAGGTGCAGTTGTGCTCTCCAATGATGCTGCTGGATTTGCAGGCCTGACCCCTTTCTCTGCTGATCATCACTGACTGTTGTGCAGGACTTCATAATGACTCCACACAATGGCATTTTTCCCCAGTGGACACTTAAAAGGGCAGAGATACCACACACACAGCATGTTGTAGGAGATTCAAGTGGTGTTCCCTAGGGCTCAATACTGGGGCCAGTTCTGCTTAATATCTTTAGCCATGACCCAAACAAGAGGATTGAGTGCACCCTCAGTACTTTTGCAGATGACATGAAGTTGGACGGGAGTGTTGATTTGCTTGAGGGTAGGAATGCTCTGCAGAAGGACCTGGGTAGGCTGGATCCATGGGCCAAGTCCAGTTGTATGAGGTTCAACAAGGCCAAATGTTAGGTCCTGCACTTGGGTCATAACAACCCCATGCAACGCTACAGGCTTGAGGCAGAGTGGCTGGAAAACTGCCCAGAGGAAAAGGACCTAGGGTGTTGATCGACGGCTAGCTGACCATGAGCCAGCAGTGTGCCCAGATGGCCAAGAAGATCAACAGCATCCTGGCTTATATCAGAAATAGTGTGGCCAGCTGGACTAGGGAAGTGATTGTCCGCTATACTTGGCGCTGGTGAGACTGTACCTCAAATGGTTGGAGATCTAATAACCTTGATGGTTGGACTTGATGATTTGATGGTTAGACTTCATGATCTTACAGGTCTTTCCTAACCTTAATGATTCTATGAGTCTATGATTCTACAAATACTGTGTTCAGGGCTGGGCATCTCACAAAAAGAAGGACATTGAGGTATTGGAGTGTGTCCAAAGAAGGGCAATGAAGCTGGTGAAGGGTCTAGAGCACAAGTCTTACGAGGAGTGGCTAAGGGAACTGGAGTTGTTTAGTTTGGAGAAAAGGAGGCTGAGGGGAGACCTTATTGCTCTCTACAACTACCTGAAATGAGGTTGTAGTGAGGTGGGGATCAGTCTCTTCTCCCTCGAAATAAGCGATAAAACAAGGAAATGGCCTTAAGTTGCGCCAGGGGATACTAGGAAAATGTCTTCGCTGAAAGCGTTGTCAGGTGGTGGAACAGGCTGCCCAGGGAAATTGTTGAGTCACCATCCCTGGACATGTCTAAAAGACATGTAGATATGGTGTTTAGGGACACCTTTGCACTTGGCAGTGCTAGCTTAACAGTTAGACTTGATTATCTTAAAGGTCTTCTAAAATCTAAATGATTCTGATTCTTTGTAGAACATGCTTCCCCTGGAAGCCTAAACCCTTTCAGAAAGGCCACTAAACCCAGATTTTGTTTCAGAAAAATAAGGCAGGATATTTTGTCTTTTTAGCATTAAAATGTTATGTTATAAACACATCTATGTTCTGAACGTACCTTTCACTAAGAAAAGGTCCCTTGGGGTCTTCCTGTCTTAAAGAGAAATAGCACTATGCTTGCAAGACCGTCTGCCATAACCACATAATAATTCTTCCAGAGCTTTCTCAGGCAATGTTCCCCTTTTGTTTCACCTCCATCAGCCAACTTGTCCTGAGAACTTCAGGCTTGCCCTCAGATCTTCCCATCTCCCCATCTGAGCTCTTCTTGCACTCTCAATGCAAAAGGAACATTTTCTTTTTCTCTCTGTCACAGATAAAGAGTTGAGGATCAGCTTATAAAAACCCAGTACAGTCCTAGATAGAACTGGATTACTGGAAGATGCTTGATTTTCCATTTACAAGCAGGAAGCTAGTAACCTTTTTAACACACTCAATATGGTGTGTTCCTATCTGGGTTCCAGAGCACACCCACAGTGCTCCTCTGATGAGCTTTTGCTGCTGAAACTAGTCAAGCAAGACACTCAGTGCATAGAAGTCACTTAAATGGTCTCTGCCATGGCTGTCCTTGTGGTTTCTTCTTTCTGCTGCCCATCATCTCTCCTGGAGGTGCTATTTATTGCTTTGCAGCACAGACTAGGAAAGGCACACATCACAGGTGGCAGGGAAGTAAGAAACAATGCCATACAATCATTATTCTCTCTCAAGCAAGAAAGGTAAGAAGAAATTCAGCTTGCCTCTAACATAGTGATCATAACTGCCAGTTTGGGAAAGGGAGAAAGGAGGGTTATTTTCTGCAGGCAGAACACTTACCTTTTTTTCCTGAGTGTGACTCATTAGTCAGTACCACACAGGGCTGTGACACAGAAGCAGCATCTGGATCCACCATGTGATAAAACATCACCCATGGCAGGTGACTCTTCTAGTGGAGGTCACACCTCCTTCACAACCTCACATAGCCTCTCTTCATAATCTTACAGGACAAGCACAGCTGGTCAGCAAGGGAAACATCTAAGGGACAGCTCTATACAACAGGGATTTCAGGTTGGAAGCTCCTGTGATTTGATGGGTGGGATTCATCTGATCAGACAGAATTGTCTGTGTTTTACCTTATCACCTTGGTCTCACTTTAGGGCAATGGAAAGATAAGAGGAGTCAGAACAAGAAACATTGAAATCCCAATTTAGACATCTAAAATAGGACAGATGAATCATACCCTGAATGCACTTACTTCTCCCCACAGGCTAAAAAGAGAGACAGTGTGACTAGCTCAGATGCAGGTATCTACAGTGCTGTTGTTTAAAATTATAAGGAGACAACTCCCATCCAGAAAACCTAAGCCAGGGATTCTGGCAAACTAGGAGCAGTTGGGGGAAAAAGGAGATCTGGACACCTTCCTTAAAAAGGTATTGGCCTGTGTTCATGGAGCATAAGCTGTCAGAACCACCAGAAATGTCCTGTCAAAGCTGTCGGTGGTAATTAGCAGGAGGCAAAACTGATCATCACGATGGGCTCAATCCAGCTGCCTCACACAGAGGCACCCAGTGCCCTTTGAGGTTTCCCAAGACATCCAGCAAATTTATCCACTGTCCTCTGCTCATGGGATGCAAAATTTGACCTTAGCTAGGCAAAACATCTACCAGTCTAGGTTGTCTACTGCAGTGGTGTTCCCAGCACAGTAAACCCTACACTCTGTTACTTACAGCAGGTGAACCATCCTCTGTTAGGAGATTGGCAAGCAAGTCAAGGATTGAGAACACACAAAGCAACCTGTGAGAATAAGCTAAAAATTGGTACCTAATTTGAAGAAACCTTTTTAAAAAAATCAGTTCAGGGTAATTAAGGGTAAAATAGTTTCACCAAAAGCCACAAAAGTAAGGAACTGCCCACCTAATTATGTCCCACGATTGCTTTCCTTCAATCCTTTTACATGGAATATTACTTTCTTCTTTTCTAGATGAATTTCATATATAATACCTTAGTTAATATCGATTCATACTGTGTGCTTGTCTTTGATTTCATTTTCAGTACACACCTAGAAATAAACCTAGTCTGAACATTCATCATCATATTCCTTAAGATCTTTAAAAATTTCATAACAGGTTTAAATACTCCTCTCTGTAATCTTCTGACAAATGATTTTTCCCTGTCTGCTCACTCTTAAAAATGGAATTCTGTGAAGGCACTTACCTGTAGCCTCCAATCACACATGTACATTAGATTAAACAGCAGAGAAGGCTGTATTTTTGTTGTTGTTTTGCCTATATCTCAGCACAAACATGGTAAAGAGCAAGGGAAGCAAAACACAGCCAGCAGGAATAGGCATACAGCATTTTATAAATGCAAACATAAAGCATGTAGCATACATCCAGCAGAAAAGGTGGGATGCACAGGACCTTATATTGTCCAACCCTGTTGATGCCCATCCTTGCTCCCAGGAGAGCCAAAACAATGCTGAGTGGTTTTGAAAAGTCTGTCTTCATCCCTGGTTAGTGATCTCGACAAGGGGGAGAAAGGTGTGGGATTAAGTTTAAAAAAAAAAAAAAATCCCAGTGAAGCTGACTCGAAGAGACATGTATGAAAGATGTTCTCTCCCATGATAAGAGGTGATCTAATGGTCCCTTTTTGCTGCAGCTAACATACCATCAACTGGACATCACAGAACAGATGAGTCCTGTGGGCAATCAGGCTGATAAAGGCTGGTTTCTTATAGTATTCACCACTGTTATCTAAAGTCTCCAGTACCTAAATAGGACAATTTCTAATCAAATCTTCTCCCACAGTTAGGATTTTGTAGTCTGTCTCCAAGATGACTCTTTGGTGTTTAAAAACAGATGAGTTCACCTGGCAGCCATTTCCTGAGGAGGGACTGAGGGAAGTCTTTGTTCATTACCCACTTACATCTTTACACAAAATGTTTAAAACCTTCAGATCCCCGAGACCTTCTGTCACACCTGGCTGAAAATGGCTAAAAGGTGCTAAATTTATTAGAAGGAAATAGGGCATGCAATCACATTAGCCTTGTCCTTCGAAAACTAGGCTAACACCTGAGGCAGGCACTGCTTGATAATGGTCTGCAAGTGGCACCAGAAACAGAGCTTTGGGCCCATGTAAAACCAGCCAAATGTAAGGTGCACAAAGCACCAGAGCAGGTGTCCCTGGCATCAGCTAATAGTGGACAAGCCATAGTACAGCCTGGGCTCAGCAACTTCAGTCCCTGCTTTATCTGAAGTATAAGGTCAATGGACACTGAATTCTCATCTGGTAGCAACCAGCCCATTTCAGTTTAATTTAAAATCATGAAGCAGATTCGTCTCATGGGTTAGATCTGTTGATCTTCTATTTACTTTAAAGCAAAAGCTGTCCAGACTTAAAAGAGATTCATCTTAGTTATTAGTATAAATCATATTTTCAAAGAATCCATTTCAAATATCCTACAATTCAAAACAACTACACAGGCAAATCGATTTCCAAGATAATACAGTATGGAATATAAACCAAAAGTATATAATTAACTTACCTCATGGGACTGACAAGACACAAAAGGAAAAGAAGCTTTAAAGAGAAAACTGAGGATGCTGTAGAGACCAGGACAGCAGTCTCAAACCGGATTTTTAAAGAGATGTTATCCCTAAGTGTTAGGCATAGTGTCCACACATCAGCTGTAATGCATTTGTGCTTTTGCAGTGCAAGGGTAAGGGATCCAGAATTTATCTTCCACTTTAAGAAGCTTCTGAATGGTAAGAGGTAGCCAAAAATCAAAAAAGTAAAAGCCTACATCAGGGACAACTAGAAACTTTTCTGCTAATCCAGCTGGTGATATTTAGAGGAGATATTGAACCCTACCAAAATAAGTCAGAAGTTACTATATTTGCTTTTTTTATCTAAAGAAGGGCAGTGATGCTGGGGTAGAAGCACAGAATGGGACTAAATAAAACAAACTGATACGTATAGGTGCAGGGCACTTTGTAATAAGGAAGTTAGTATTTTGTTGTTTTATACCTTCTTTTATGCTATAAACACAATGAACTGAACATATCGCTCAGCTTCCATCTTGAAGAATGTTTGTCCTTATCTTTCCAACCATACTAAAGAATTAAGCAGGAACAAAGTTCGATTTGTGGCTTTTTACATATGCAACAAATCTTTTCTTCACTAGATGGCACCCATCTTACTCTTATGAATCAATGTTAAGTATGGCAAAAAGAAACGGTTTAATTTTAATAGATTAATATAAAATGATAGAGGACTTAATCTTTATGTTGAATGTTTTTACTGCTTGTGTTCTGCATCATACCCTTTACGTACTTTCAAGGGTAAGGTCATGGACGGAAGGGAACAGAAGAAGAAGCAGGAAGGAAATTTACTTCCGTGATCTCTGACCCCATACCAAACTTACGTAGATACATGTATGGAATATTTCTGGCCAATTTTGCTGTTCATCTAGTCCACTCCTCCCTATGGGAGGGCTGCAGATATGACTCTTCTGCTCCCTTAGCATCTGAGGCTGCAGTTTCAACAAGTAGAGTGAAGTGACCTTGAAGTCCCGGCAGCAACATAAACATTCCAGTGTTATCAGTCCACTAGCTGCAAAACTTTCTGCTAGTTAAAAGAGAACTCTCTAAAGAAAAAAAAAAAATCAGTAAAAGGAAAATCGGCTTCATCCTGGCTCAAACCAGGACAACAACATACATTTACTTCAACTATTTTACATTCAATATTTGCATCACGATTATAGCCCAGAAATGTGCATGAGAGATGTATCCATTACACCAGCTCAGATATCGAAGTGGTCAGAATAAATTATAAACATCAAAATACCTCCCCCTCTCTCTCCTTCCTTCTGAGATCTAGAGTTTATTAAGACACTGTGCCAACTCCTCAGCAGGTATAAATCAATTTGGCTTCACGGAAGATGATTGATGTCAGGTGAAGATCTGCACCTGCAATTTAGATGCTGGCCTGCAGAGCACAGCTTGACTTGTTTTCTTTTTCTTAACACCAAGGCATGATAATTGGACTCATTTGGGCACACTTCTCACTGCTTAGTCAAAACTCCCACCCAGGCATTGGACTTAAAATCAGTGCACGTCTCTTTGTTGGAAATCAAAATAATATTTTCATAAAGAACAGAAGAAAGCTAACAAAAGACTTCAGAGCTGGGAAAACTATTTGTTCAATACCACATCAGTGGTTGCACTCTGTAACGTGGTATCTCCTCCGATGCAAGCAGAAGCAAAATACTGCCCAGCTCCTTCATTTTGCCTCTTCCTGCCACTAGATGATAGTATGGTAACACACATATCCTTCAGCTGCACACCCTATTTTCTGTTGCTGAATTCTTGACAGTATTCACACTTTTATATGAAAGGAAATTCATCAATACTACACAGGTAGCCTTTGAATAGCAGTGCTTAATTATATCCTTAGTGATTTCATACATCAACATACCCAAAGACTAGTGGATTCCATTATTTGGCCATAGACACAAACTGGGCTTTATTTAGACACAGACATAACGCTAAGTTGGTCACCTCCCTCTATTTTTGTAGCTACTCATCCAGAGCTACAGTGAGATGTTTTGACAGAAAGGGCAAGAAAATTCTATTTCCAAAGCAGGAACCAGAAGAATGGGTGGAGGTAACATTTACATTCCTCCTCATGGGCAACCCACTCGCTGCCTGTTCTGCACATCCACTCACCGCTTCTCCCACCTTTTCCATTTCACGCTCTCCCTCTTGAGAGGACTTCCCTCCTCATCCAATTGAAAAGCTTCCAGCTAGGAGGAGATACACATCCAGGAAAAAACCTTGAGCACACAGCTCTCGTACTCTCTACAAACCCTTCCTCTCCCAATTCACATACTTTGTACTCTCCTAACACAGCAAAATTAAAAATAAACTGTTCTTTTTCTCAGCTACTCTGTAAAGTAAATAGTCAAAACCCTTCACTGCATATTTTTTCCCCAAGTAAATCTTAAGCCTCTGGTTTCTTTTTATCCACATTAATAAGGTCATTTCTCCTCTCCATAGGCTGGACTGCCTCTCTCCAGCCAGGAATAACACACCCCAGGGAATGGGTGAGTGGCCAGCTCCATTCCTGCACAATACCTCTCACATCACAGGTGGTTTTATGGGCACACTTTCATTTCACAGAGCACTTCCAGTTCCTCTTAATTGGCAAAATCCCCACCTCTTGGTCCATAATCTCTGGCAGACAGGTTGAATGACAGACCTACCTGTTGGCACCACAGGGCAAAACTGAAATCCAGAACCTCCAGTGAAAAGAGATAGACCCTTGGGACAAATTTATGTACACATTTCTATACAAAGCCAGGTGAGCAGAATACTTGAAAATACAGGCTAAGGAGAAGCACTCCATAAAGTGCAAGGGGCAGTCTTGCATATAATCAGTGTTTGCATTGTAGGTTAATTTTCTCCTCTGGGATTTGAGTCAGCCACCAGCATCACAAGTCACTGAGTCTCCCACAAAAACTACATCTGGATATAGACTTAAGCAAAACCTTGAATTTCCACTTTACTGGAAATTTTTGATTACTTTGACACCTTTTTGCCTTAATTCAGGATGAAAGTATATTTGTAAGATTTTCATATTTTAAAATGTGTGTATTTGTTCTTTCTAATTTAATTATTGGACACTTGTAATAGTGCATAAACTGCTACTTACATGGCATAATACTTAAAAGAATAATTTAAATAATCAGTAAGAATATCTTCTATTTAATGTTGGTTGAACTATCTATTGCTTTGTATTCAGAGTGTTTACACTATCATAGCAGTCCTGAACACTGTTACTGACGTGGTGTAAAACATTAACCATAATAACAAAATATAGAAAAGCCCTTTATAGCTCAAAATGATTCTTCAGAACTCAAAATTAAATTCTGAAAAATTCCAAAAGGAAACACTTGAAAAATGTCTACTTCAAAATTGTTTTGTCCATTCTGAACCTTCATCATATAATATAATAAAAATTGTTTTATTTTAATCATATCTCACTTTTCATAAAAAACTGTAACCAAAAAGTCAAACCAGCTGCTATTTTGTAATGCATATTTGAACTGGCATTTCCTGAGCTTATGAAAAACAAAGCACTCCATTTTACTTATATGAATAAGGATGTTCTATACCCCATGTATCAATAATAATTTTTTTACAGTTCTTTTCTGTGACATGCATTTTAAAACTCCCAGCCAGGGAGACGTTCTGCTGCTAACCTGCCATGAAACATATTTTCAGGGATAATTATGTCAGCTGTCAGGGCACAACAAGGACCAGCTGGTCCACAAGAGATGCAAAGCAGCATAACAAGGCAAGTGGGAGCAGCACCTTCCACTAAGGAGCCAGGATGCAGAGCAGCAAATCCAGGTGGCAATCACGGTCAGACTTCATCCAGTGCTCTTCTAGCACATGCACAGCAACGCAGGATTCTCACCAGCAATGGAGCTCCCTTTGGACTCAGCCAGCTAAATGCTTGCCTTTGCCAAGCTATTTCCTAGAAGGGGGATGCACATCTGGCCCTGACATCAGTGATACAATGACAGTGTTAGCAGCTAAAAGTGTGGGATATAGCCAAATGAAATATGCTTTTCATGTGAAGATGTCATTGAAAAGCATGAGTGGGTGACTATATTGAAAGAAAACACCTGTTACTGTGGCTTTCTTAAAATGTACCAACATGTCCCTTAATTAAAAATAAAATAAATAAGGGCTACAGGGAAATATTTATGAGGAAAAACCATGCATCAAAAGCAAAGTATATAACAACAGCCTAGGAAACCTAAGTGCATGGTTTCCAGACAGAGATTTTCCAAAGGGTTCCATAGAGCCACACAAAATGAGTAAAGATATGAAAATGCAGTTTTTCATGCACATGGAAAATAGCCCAAATAAAACAGACTGATAATGTGATTTTTTCCTAAAACAAAAGCTCCAAATTCCAGTCAGAGTAATGGAAAACTTACCATGCACATCAGCAGGCTGAGCACTTCATGCAACATTGATTTCTGCCTCCAGCAAGGGTCTACCTATAGGGGTCAGCAACTAGAGAGTGAAACAAATGATGAAGAGCTCATTCATTTCCAAACCCTCCATCATTTCTTGCTGAGTTCCTTGCAGGACAGCTAGAGACCTTACAGAATAGCCTGGTTCCTGTTGCCCAAATGGTGAAATAAGGACTGTTGTAGCCAAGGGACAGGGCTCTGACAATACAACAGATTTCCCTTCTCGTATATCAGGAGCTGCAAAAATACATCCTGAAGAACACAAAAATTGGGGGGAAAAAAATGGGTTTTCCATTGCCTTTATTTGTCACCTTAAATTTTAATAGAAATGGAGACTGCTTAAATGCTGTACACATCAAGGCAATCTTTATAAAAATGGTGTGACTTCCAACTAAAATTGGAGCATTTGTCATCTGAAAAAGCTTCCTACCTCCTCAAAAGGCCTCTTGTCATGTTTCTGAGGAAATCAAACACTGTAACAGAGACTTTCAAAACCTGGGTGAAAAATAAACAGTTGGCAACTTGAGTACATACATAATGAGGGAACTCCAGATATCTGTAACTCAGGTTTGGACTGTTTTAATATAGCTACAACAATTCGACAGAAGTATGTTGAAGATTCAAACTGTTTCTGAGGATTTCTATAGCAGGCAGGAAATAATAATGACATTCAAAAGGCATTATTCTAAACAAACAAATAGCTCCACAGGAATTGTTAGCTCCCTGCAAATTCTGTAAAGAGTCTTTGAATATTAGCATAGAACCATATTCACATTATTTAATAGCTTTCAATATACAGTTGGAAGAACGCCTAACATATAGGACTCACACCTACCTTTATGAGAAAGAAAGTAAAGCAATCAAAGTATGTTCATATTTTAAAGTTATTGCTCTGGAGCTGAGCTGGTATTCAAATACTATAGGAATTTGCTACTGAACTTCAAAATTAATAGCAAACATATCTATATATGAGAGATTCAAATTCACAGAGTAAATATAGCAAGCAAAATGGTTTGTTTTCTTAGGTACATGATAGGAGCATTGCATCAAATAATGTCAGACACTGTGGATATGAACAGAATAGTATGGTTATTGATTGTCTGTATGCCACAACACTGCAAAGTTGATACGAGTTGGTCCTGCCTTGCTGTGGGCAGATCTCTGGAACCGCATGCCACATCCATTGTGGATATCCTGTAGACCAATCTCCCATAATGATCAGATATGTATTTTGATTACTATGTTATCCAAAGGTTTATTACTGCTTTAAAATTATCTTAAAACACTGTGCAAGGTATTCCTGAAAAAAAAAAGCTAACAAAAAAACAGACATTTTGCAGTCATCTTTCTATGTCTAACAGCAAGATAAGATAACGTGCAACTGGCTCCTAGGAAGATCCAAAGTAATTAATAATTTCCTTTGTGAAATGATGCTGTTATTTAAAAAAAAAATACAACACATTTTTAATCAGATGCAGTTGTAAATTTGGTATATAAATTATATGTGCAAAATTACTTATTATTGCTATGCACATCATCATGAACATTTTGGAAACTTTTGCTGCTTTTCAGGGGGTCATCCTTACAATCTGAGTAAACATGTAAGTTGTTTTCCTGCCTAAACAGCTAAATCGTTTCAATGAGATTTGATGACTATTTATGAAGTCTGCCTTAAGTGATGGAGAGCTGGTATTTCATTTTGTAACAAGATGCACCAAGATCATCTTATACAAATGTGAAATGTTTTTACTTCAAGAATTATTTGGGACCCAAAATAGTTTACACACAATCAATCATTCTCAACTAAAGAATGCAGAAAACCAAAATCTTACTTTTACCTTTAGCCAACCCCAAAACACCCATCTGGCTGAAATCTCTCAGTACTGAATTATTAGAACTTTGTCCTCCAGCATTAAAATTCAGTTTACTTAACTGCCTCCTTGTCATATGTCTGTGAACAGTTTAATAATGAAACATTACAAAACTGGCAGGATTCCTGATTCATTGATTTGCTTTGGCCATTTTTAAAATTAAAAAAAAAGTTGTAACACCTTCTCATCCAAAAAACGTAAGTCATATTTGTACTTATTAAATGGAGTACACAAAATACTTGCCTTGTTGCTGAAATATCCCTGTAGCGTTACAAGCAATTAACATTTATAACTACACATTTTGCTAAGATAAAAGAACATAAGGAATCTACTTCTTCAGAAATAATCCTTCTAACAACTAGAGGCCGAATTCTGCCTTCCCTTACAGTCATGCAATCGCATTTGTTAACTCTTGCAAGGGCAGAATTCAGCTCCAAGCCACTTTTTAATCTAAATACATATATTTTCCTATAGAAAAAACAAACTATGTCTTGTCACTGCTCTTCCCTTCTGAAGGGTAAATACTGATATTTGAAATACCTAAATTGTATTTACAGCTGTACAACACTGATGCAACTCACTTGCAAAATATCACTTGTACTCTATAAACATGGGGTAACTTCTACAACCAGCTTAAAAACTTTCCTTAAAATAAAGAGCGAACGGAGAAGCTTAGACGTTTTCTTTGTCAAATTCACACACAAAATACATGGTAATATGACACGCAACATCATTCCACCCTCCAGATGCCACCATCTCCACACAGTCCTCCTCATCATAAGCATTGTTGGGCTCCCCACTGCGCCATTTGTTGAAGGTCTGCATGGGTGATCGGTCAGAATAGACAAAATTTCCCTCTTTCTCTAGGTCGTTAATCCCAATGAAAACTCTGGTGAGCCCAGCTTGGTTGATGTACGAGGCGATCAGATTGTTGGCAGTCTCATCCTTGGGCATGCTCAGCGTCCCTCCTCTTCCATGACAGTAGAGCTGGGCTTCCTTGTATCTTTTCTCTTCCTTCACCAGCAGATAGATCTTATTATCTGTCTCACGCACACCAGCAACAGCTGCGGGGGAGGGCAGTGCTGAAAAGTGAGCACTCGCATTTCTATAAACCAACTTACTGTACACCCCAAAATAGCTTTACAAATCAGATGGTGATGCTCTCTGAGAGCAATGACACCAGTAAAAGGCAGCAAAAAGAAAGGAAAGTGTTTATATTAAATTAACCTACCATTTTTTATGAATTTTAGTTCTGTTGTTAGCTGGGCCACTTGGATATCCATTTCACCAATAGCCTTCCTCAGCTGGCTGCACTCGCAGGGGATGCCTGCGAAATGATACAGACACAATGAAATAAAAAAGTTATCTAATTTCAATAATTATCTAAACAATTTTATGAAAAGGTCCAGCCTGGCAGCCATGGAGAGAGCTGTCTTGCAAATAACAGAAACCTAGAGCCTTCACTACCCTACGCTATCGCACACTTCTCATGGGTGTCTGGGCCTATCCAGAACAGCTCAGTTCACTTCCCATGAAGTTTCAGCCCTGCACTAGTGCTAACCTAAACACAGACTGATATTCTCTGAAAACAAACAAAAAACAACAGAGTTTTTTTGAAACTAAAAACATTTACAGTAAAATTCTCTTCAGTCTTCTCCAAAGAGCACTTTTCCCATAGCAACATCTGCACTGTGTACTGCTTGCCTGTACCTCACGAGCAACATAACACAGCAGATCCAAAAGGCGAATGTTCCAACCATGTAGTGCACATAATTACCTGCCAAATGTAGTCCTGTACTTCTGAAAGTACAGAATTTAGAGTATTTCTTCCAATAAAGACCATAGAAAGCCAACTAAAACTGATATTGGTTTGACAAAGATAATCTGAGAATACTAAAAGGATAATTGTTACATTTATAAGTTCAAAATCTCAAAACAAGAATCAATTACAGTTTGCAGTTCTGTGTGTAATTATTCAAATCTGCATTTGACTACCCAATTACTCATTTTAGGTGTCTAACTCAGCCTAAGCACAGGGTACTTAGACTGCAAAATTGTGCTTGATGACTAGGTATATGGTACTCTGGCTCAAGAATTAGAGTGACAAATTATGTTCTCATAAGAAAACTAATTGGTGCCCTTCTAGAGCACCCTGACAGGAAAAGCCAAATTGAGTAAAATCTGAATCTGCCACTTCTGTAAGGCTTACACTTCTTATGCCAGGCTTTCCCTTTTTCCCTTTTTGTGTGAAAGATCTGTACTGGTCATCTCCTGCTCCTATAACAATAACCCATGGAGTGGCAGGAGCTTCCAACCTGAACCTTTGTGTTGGCTGGAAGCCAGAGTGGGATATTCAGAGATGACCCTTTACACTAGTGATGAATGATATGAACAGTTCCACTTTAGTTCACTTAAGTCTTCCGGAGTGATCACAGCTCTAAGCAGTTCTGAGACATGGTTCCAAAAAAACACACCACAAGTCCAGCAACTACTGCAGCTTCGATAATTTTAAGTAATTTGAAAATATTACAGTAAAATATTACAGTGCCTGTACAAAAATTTACTTGTTCATTATTTCCCCCAGTATGTAAACAAGCATATATTTTTGGTGATGATGCATGCATCTTGCAAAAGCTTTCACGTACACAAAGTGTGTCATGGATTACCTGGGTCACCATTAGGACCTGGTGGTCCTATGTCCCCATTATCTCCTTTTTCACCTAAAGACATGAAAAAAGAATATAAATGCAAGGCAGCTTTTTTTTAATCAACAATTCACTTAGCACTTGTTCATTTTTTCTCTAGTAACATTCAAATGTGAAAAGTAGAAATATGCCCAAGCAAAAAGATTTTTCTTTCCTAGTCAATCCACAAAGGGCAGCCAAAGCCATGAAACTTGAACACAAAGAATATATACCAATATCAATTTTTTGACATTCATAAACGTCACAAAACCATTAAGTTTGGGTGGCATAGAGGGAAAAGGGCTGGATATGCTATGCTGGTGTCTAAATCTAGATTCATAATCTAGATGCTTAAGTAAACAGTGGTCCAAATGACTTAAAGTCATATGGGGAGCGTGTGGGGTAGGCAAGATTAGAATTCAAGCCTTCTGGCTCTTTAAAGTCTGCCAAAATATGGGGCATCTTGCCATTTGTTTCCCTTAACTGTCCACACTTATGTGATAGTGCACAAAGTCCTTTATTTAGCCTTAAACGAGGATTCTCCCCCTGCTTTAAGGCTAAATATACTGCAGTCAGAGTGAAAGGTAACTGGTTGAGACACCTCAGTCATCTGGCTGACTACAGTGCGAGAAACGCGCTATGGTGACAAACTCTGAGACTTGCTAAACCTTTTTTCAAGCCCCTGACATTTTCTCAAACATAAATCACAGATTTTTCATCAAAAACACAAATGAAAAAACAACTGAATTAAGCATACCTTTTGAACCGATAGGACCAATTTTTCCATGCCGTCCTATGCTGCCTTTCTGTCCTTTGTCTCCCATTTCTCCTGTACATAACAGAAAGATGAAAAAGACACAAGGAGCAATGAAGTCTGATTCATTTAGATTACAGCATGCTTGCAATAATCAGTTTTTACAATGAGTGAAAACATGCTATACCACCAAAATTCATTGAAATCCAGAGTTCTAGCTCACTCCTTGTGAAGAACTTATGTATGACAACCTAGACAGTGATCTCATCTTCACAAAGTAATCGACATAAACTAGGCATGCAGGTGTAAATGAAAATGGATCTTGCATGAGAGCCACTGGAAAAGTTTTTGCAAACTTCTCTCAAATGATCATGAAAGAATTATGTTGAAAGTGAGGAGGCACTGCATGCAAACACGGATCAGTGGATTAAAACTATCATGGAGTTGAGACGATCTAAAGGATAGAATCATAGAATGGTTAGAGTTGGAAGGGACCTTAAGGATCATCAAGTTCCAACTCCCCTGCATGAGCAGGGATACCTCACACTAGACCAGGTAGCTCAGAGCCCCATCCAACCTGAGTTTGAATGCCCCCAGGGATGGAGCCTCCACAACTTCCCTGGGCAACCTGTTCCAGTGTCTCACCACCCTCGCACTAAAGAATTTCCTTCTGATCTCTAACCTAAATCTCTCCTCCTGCAGTTTCAAACCATTACCCCTTGTCCTATCACTATGTGCTCTTGTAAAAAGCCCCTCCCCACACTTTCTGTAGGCCCTCTTCAGGTACTGGAAGGTTGCTATGAGGTCCCCCTGGAGCCTTCTTTTCTTCAGGCTGAACAACCCCAACTCCCTCAGCCTTTCTTCATAAGAAAGGTGCTCCAGCCCTATGATCATTTTCATGGCCCTCCTCTGCACATGGTCCAGCAGGTCCACATCTTTCTTGTGATGGGGGCTCCAGAGCTGTACACAGTATTCCAGGTGACGTCTCATCAGGGCAGAATCACCTCTCTTGATCTGCTGGCCACACTTCTTTTGATACAGCCCCTGGGCTGCAGTTTCCCATTGGTGGCTCATGTCCAGCTCTGGATCCACTAGTACCCCCAGGTCTTTTTCCACAGAGCTGCTCTCTAGCATGTCTTCCCCCAGCCTGTATTGATGTTTCTGGTTGCCCCAGCCCAGGTGCAGAGCCCTGCACTTGGCCTTGTTGAACCTCATGAGGTTCGCTTGGGCCCACTTCTCCAGCTTGTCCAGGTCCCTCTGGATGGCAAGTACAACTGACAGTTTAATCTAATAGAGCAGCTCCCCTGTAACTGAAGGCTGAATTTGGGCTTAATGGCTCATTTATATGATATAAACACCTGTGGAACCAGTCACATCCTCATTCTTTGCTCTTACAGGTTACATTAATGAAAAATTAATTAAGATACACGCATATATTCAGACAAAATGACTCCAACCAGCAATGCTGAATGTTACTAATTTTAAAGATAGTTCTACAGAACAGTTCGAAATGCAGTTGTAGCAAACAAGCTGCTAATTTTTTTTTTCCCTCAGCTGTGTTTTTACAATAAAAGGCAACTGTCCATCTCTTAAGGTCAACTGAAATTATCAACAATTCTGCACGAACCTGCCACTGTCACCTATCTGTGTCCATGAGGCATAAACAGAAATCTAATGTTTGATTCACTTCATCTGACTTTGACCTCTTTTCTATTAGTTATACTTTCCTGTGTGATGTAAAGTGAGTATTAGAATGGCTTCAGGGAAAACAGAACTTGCACTGGAACAGGCAGTTTCTTTGCCATCACTGTCTTCACAAATCAAGCTGAAGTACTGTTGCTAATAAAATGTGTGCCACAGTCCAAGTACTGATGTCATTGATCTGAGCTCCTACAGAGCTCAAATAATAAAACAGATTAAAAGATGCCTATTCCTTCATACAGTTTTTCTGGATAGTGTTTCTCAACATTATAAAAATTATCTTAATGCTGTGAATCTGAGAGAAGAACTTTAACCTGTAACAGCAAAGCCGTATTCAACCCCATGTCTACCGAGCTCATTTACCAGTTTAGGGGATCAGCAGTTGAAATTAATAAGCACCAGTCACCTAATAGAGTAAATATAGTAGGCTTACACATGACTGAAGGTTTTGGCTTAAACCAAGCCATCTATAGTCAATAAACTCTATGCAGTCTAAGCTCATCAGATTTTTATTTCTAAATGATATCATAGCTCTGGCATTGGTTTAGAGAGGATTCCCTGGTTTGATTTAGGTAGAATTTTTGAGAGCTATGAAACGAGAGCTTTCATTTTGTTACAATCACTATGTAGTGACTGTGGCAGAGATTGCCTGATGCTGTGGCTCCTTATGGCCTGAGGAGTCTCAGGAATTCATATTGCATCTCAGTGTACATTGGTGATACCCATTCCCAGGTGCAACACCTGAGCAAAGCAATGCTCTGCCACCAGATTTAGGCCTCTTTGTATCATGATTTCAAGGCGAAATGTGGTCTGAAGGCAGCACAGCTGTACAAATATGTCATATGAGATAAGTTTGCCACTGTACCACACAATATTAATTGAGAGAGGTTATGGAGGGACAACAGAGATGAGAAGTCAAAGGTCTACTGAGGTTCCCATCCTGCAGAAACCCAAGACCAAGACTGCTTTAGGAAATACTGATGCAGTTTCTTCAATGATTGTTGAAAATATATTTTCTTCAATCAAAGTAACATGCACTATTTGATTACACAGGAGCAAGGCATCTATGAGACTAATTAGGAGGAAAATCTATGACAGGGATCCAGGAACTGAACTTGTGCAAATTGTTGTAACTCAGCCTCAGTTGTGTAACTATGACAACTGAAGATGTTACCCTCTGTTATTACTGCAACTGGACAGACAGTCACATATTTCCTCCATATATTTTTTAAAGATGGATAATTTCATGACTCATTTCATAATTACTTTTAACTTAAAAGTGTAATAAGTTTCAGAATATAAACTGATCACCACTGGGCTAAGAGATGTCCTCTGTATTACTCCATGAAGTCTCAAGCCACTGTCATTTGATGGCATAAGTCAGGAAGAAATAATTTCCTCTGAACTGAGGAAAGCTACATGTATATGGTCTGTTGGTCTAATTAATTATTGCCAAATCCTATAATCAATTATTTTCTTTTGTTTCCATCAAGGATCAAATTCAGTCACTACTGGACATGGATCCAATTAGGAAATTTTACCAGAAATAAATATTTTTCTCTTATGCTATGTATTCCTACTGGAAGAATGGAAGTAATCCATTCAGCCAGCTGAAGATCTACTTTCTGGAATATAGCTTCACTTTCAGAACAGATTCATGACTTGCTTTAAAGATGCAATCCATTGGGCTGTGCAGGTTATAAAGGTACTGATGCTACCATTGGATATTTATCCAATATAGACAGGATATTGAGAGTGTATTTCCTTGAAAAAGTCTGATGTATCAGTTTTCAATGAATTTATCAAGTTGCTCTGAAATTGACCTTTTTTGCTTTGGTTATTTATGAATTGAGATTACCATAACAGATTGCCAGTTGTTTGAATGCTTTCTCTTTTCAGGCTGCTACATCTGAAACTTAAATAAACATCTAGGTCTAATGCTTAAATAGTATATAAAATTGATTCACTTTCTTTCTCATAAATACTGCCCAGAAAGCGAACTACTTCCTAGTAATAGCCAGTAAAAGCTATGTGATCTGTTCAGAAGTAGAAGTGTGTTACCTCAAACAATGAAGACATACATTAGGTCTCCTGTGCTCATTAAAAGAACTGTTTGAATTTGGTTTTCTTACAGTGACTAACCCCTGCTTCTACTCCAGGGGCTTTCTTATTCTGCTTCTTCTGCAGAATAAATCACAAGGTTTCAAGAGAGACCCATCTGCCTTGAGGGTTTCAAAAGTTTTTAAAACATTTTGTAAAGTCCTTTTTAGTGGCCCTATGATTGCCAAAAATGCAGTCTAAAGAGTCTTAATGAAATCAGGAAGTGAGAGCTGGAAAGAAATGAGGACAATGAAAGAAATTAAGTCTCCATAGACCAAAAGTAGAAAATCTAACAAAGTTTGAATGGAGAATATGAAGCAAGTCATCTGTCATCTCTCAGATGAAGATGATATACACTGGAACCAATTATAGAAGACTTAAAGGATTTTGGTAGATACTGAAGAGAAGGAAACTGAATTAGCTTCTTGGTGGCCTTTTCAGGCACACAAACAAGAGAAGAAATAAAACACCAGAGACGAATGGTGGGCTGCACAACCAGTGAAAAAATTAGGGCTTTGGCTCTGTACAAGACTAATAAATAGGGGTCTTCATATAGAACAGCCAATCTCTTCAGACAGGATTAACTGGAACAGACAAGAAGGTATGAAACTACTTTAAAAAAGAAAAAAGTGTCAAAAAGACAAATCTAGCAGACACACAAATTCACCATGTCACAGACAAATTGAATTAAATAGTGCCAAAGGGAAGAGAGTAGTGGTTTACTTCCCAAACTTCGGGATTTGAAGACATATCAGATAGAAATTCTTCATGGTTTGATGTAGTGGACATCTTGGAGACCTACATAACAATGAAAGAAGAAGTGTACCAAACCAGAACAAAGGCCACTTGATTCTACTACCATTTTTGACAGCAATCTGCAGAGGATACTTAGAAAAAGGATGTAAGATTTAGACCAAGCTTACAATGTCTTTCTCCCAATGAACCTCCTTAGTCTTGCAGCAGTCAGTATTCCCAGTGCAAATATTTAGCCTGATTTGAATGAGAACGGTATTTTTAAAAGATATAATAATGTTATGGTAGTAATCTACATTCAGGACACTTAACTTTCTAAAACTATTGGCAACTGAAAATCCAAAAATTCTGAACACACCAATTGACCTTGGTACTGCTTTACGCTAAATAATCTGAATGATCCTTACCACTGCAGGTTGGTGATTGGCTAGGGAACAGTGGTTACAACACGGATACATCTTATATGAACAAAGAGTGGATAGTCCCTGGTGGCATTTTATGTAGCTGGGGCAAATTAATTTCACCCAGCATTAGTCACCTGAAAGTCAGGGTTTTAGTCTATTTGTCTAAGCTCCCTTGGTAGGCAATGGAGAAATAAACCCCTCTTAGCAGTGACCCATCCCACTCATGTCAGACAGGTATCTTAATGGCAAAGAGAAACTGTAAAAGCTTTGTATAACGGGGGGGGGGGAAGAAAAAAAAAAAAGAGGAAACTACTATCAATCCATACTAACTAGAAATCAGAAAGGTTAGAAAATTTGGAAAGGAAGCTAAAGATAGTAAGAAAAAATCCAATCTAGGAAGGCAGCTGAAAAGTTTATAGGATTTTAACATACATTCAAGACAACAGAAATGGAAATACTATGGTCCATTCCTGAATGGCAGCTTCTCCATCTTCTCACATTTCAGGTGCCCCTCTCTGATCTCCTGTGTCAGTCAAGAGAGACACAGGCCAGAACCATGCTCAACATCTGGTGCATGTCAGGCTTTTATAAAGCATATCAGCTGCAAAAATGAGGTTGCTGCTTTGTCCTTGGTATCTTTTCTGATGATGGGCAGTAATTTGTTGGCTTTGGGGCTGCTGCTCATGATTTCAGAGTAGTTCTCAAGTTTTAACTGACAGTTCTGTTTTTTGGCATCATGTTAGTATAGATTAAATAATGTATCCCTAATGTCCCTAGGCAATACATTTATTTACACTGAAGCCCATCTGCCATAATTTTGTCCACTCAGATTAGAATGGATTTTTCTCAAAATCCTGTTGAGTTCAGGTGGAACTGAAAGACAGTTTTGAACCAGATACCCACTTTGTGAATCCACAACTGTCAATGTCAGGACTTTTACATGGAATCCTGCCCGCAGCACTCCTTAGTGAGCAATAAATTCGTGTAAAAGTTGACTCAAAAATTTAAAGGATTGATTGATTACATATTAATGAGCAATCAGTAATACTAAAATATAAATTAAGATGATATTACCTCTCTTTAGAATTTGATTATACAAATGACTGAGCACTCTGGCTTCAATCCAGTTAAATTAATGAGTCTTCTCTCATACTTAAGAGGTTATGCCTGTACTAGTAAACTAAATGCCTGGGACTGTTCCCTGGCAATGGGAACCAGGTGGCTGAGAATGGTACACTCCACGATATTGAATTGTCTTACTCTTCAAACCAGGATAATCACTTTCAAGCTGTTCATTTTGTTAGCTCCCTAAACATGCCCAAGAACTGTCTGGGAAAGTGTTTGCTGGCACAAGCCAAAACCACGCCAGGAACTGTGCTAACACTGCAAAGGTAGAGAGTTCCACACCCAATAACAGTATGTGACTCTGCTTCACGTATGAGTATAAATGAAGTTAAGATGTATCAAGGCATCAGATATTAAAATACTAAATTAATGTATTTTCAACTAGTTACGGCTCTAGGAAAATTAATAGAATCATGTAATATTTTGGATAGGAAAAGACCTTTAAAGGTCATCTAGTCCAGCCCCCCTGCAGTGAGCAGGGACATCTTCACCTAGATCTGGTTGCTCAGAATCCCCTTTGTAACATAAAATGTCTTGAACACATTTTTAACACGCTGTGCCTTTGATTATGCATTCCAATAGTAAAATTCACCCGCTCCTCCTTATTTTGATTGCCATAAGCACAGTATATACTACCCTGGGAATATTCACGGTATTGTGTTGATACTGAAATATCTCTGGAATTTGTATACATGGAAATTTCAGCTTCCCAGGTAGAATCATGACTCAGTCAAATACTTGAGTCCACTCCCAACATGGGAGTGTGCAGAACAGTAATCAGGGCAAGTGGGGAAAGTTAAATCTATTAACTTGACACCACCAAAGTTGCACTACAGTACACTCTACTTTTGTCTGAATCAGCCATTTTACTTGATCCAGCACTCTATGCCTTGCATAAGACCAAGATAGTTTTATATTCTGCTGACATGCTATGCATCATAATTGACCTATACAATTAATTAAAAGCAATGAGGAAAGTAAGTGGAATTTAACCTTAATCAGTGCCCAAAGACATGAGGATGTCTGATGTCACCCTGAAACATCAGGACACTCAGAAGCAGATTTATTTCTGGTAAGCACCTGGAAGTTTAAATATTCATCAGTTTCTGAACTACAAAAATCTGAAAATATCTTGAGGAAAGGATACAATAAAAACACCTGCAGTGCTTTGGAATCTTGAGATGCTCATTTCAGGTCAAATATGCCATAGGAAAACCATTTATTTTGTATGTTACGCATTCACAGGTTATTACATACCTAAGCAGTTCAAAGAAACTAAGAACATTTTCTTAGGATGAGCTTGCCTGAGAAATTAAACAAGGAAATGAGGAAGAAAAAAGTTACTGTAATTCTGATTATGTAAATTAACACCAAAGGTAGAAAACTCTACAGATGTTGCAGAAGAATTGCAGTTCTCTCTCATGTAAACCATCACTTACTCAAAAAGTAGAAAAATACACTGAAATTTAGCAGTTTCCATAAACAGAAGGAGCCAAATATAAGCCCAACAAGACAACAATTATCAGGTTTAAATAGAAATACAGAGGGTCCAACACATGTTAACATAATGACTGCAATTTAACAGGCTACTGCACAGAAGCAGAACTGCTGCGGTCATCAATGTATGTTCTTAGAAACAGGTAAATGCAAAGTGACTCAACAATTTTATCCATTTTTCTTTATCCACTAAGCCACACATACCCTGGATCACAGATCTAAGCTTTACACCAGCTGAGGACATTAATGCATGCCCATCATGCATTAGGGCAAATCAAAATTTTGCCCATCAAAACTAGGGCAAAAAAGCAAAGCCAAGAGAAGGTTAGGAATGGATACTAGTTAATCAGTCCAAGAAAAAGGTGATGAACTGGTTATTTCTGAGAACACCACAGCGAATCAATTATAAGCCTCCAAATGATGCTCAGTTCTTAAACAATCCATAAATAAGATGTACCACTAAACATGAAAAAAGATGTCAGCGTGTTGGATATTTCAGTGTTAGTGGCTCACACGGTTTTTCCCAAGAATATTGTTATATTTTATTTTTGCCTCAAAGTTCCAGCTTCTGGATAACAAACAGGAAAACCCTTGGACTGCTAGAAGAGAATATACAATTGAATCTCAGTCATTCAGCTTGAGAGTCTAGAAAAGTATTTATGCATGAGCTTAACAGTAGTTTAGGCACTACTATCTGACTCCACCTACTGCGGAGGTTAACCAGGGACTGAAAGGTTAGAAGACCAGAAGTTTTTTCTAGGTCAAGGCTGGAAGTCTTTCCGTGTCCTTTCCATAAGGTAGAAATTACATCTATGAAGTCTGTTTGCTTATCCAGTCAGCACTGTGACACTCAGAAAACCCAATGGATACAGTGCCATAATGAAATCTGGCACCATATAGTCCAAATTATTTTTAAAGTAACACAATTTCATAGAACCATAGAATGATTTGGATTGAAAGAAACATTGGCTTTCTGGGCTGCAAGCATACATTGCCAGCTCATGTTGAGATTCTCATCAACCAACACCCCCAAGACCCACTCCTCAGGGCTGTTCACAATCCCACTCTGTCCAGCCTGTATTTGTGCTTGGGATTGCCCCAGTTTATTTTATTTCTTTGAAGAAGCAAAGAAAAATTAAATCTTTTCCTGTGAAAAGGAGCTGATGAAAAGACAAATATCTACCAAATGTACAGCATTAATGAAAAGAGTTAATTTCAGATTAATTTTTAGAATTAACTACAATTTCAGTTAATTTTTAGAATTCATTTCAAAAAGCAACTTGTTTGTATAAAGTTTTACTATGCTAAAATAAAGCAGTTTACCAAATATTTGAAGAACGTAAGAGTGTCAAGTCAAATCTAGATGCACAAAAGAAACTGAAAAAATACGTTGCTCTGAAAGCAGTAAGAAATTTTGCCTGTGCTTAACCTGAAAGCACTGCCTGGAAAAATACCATTACAGTATGCATTAATATTCAGTTTTCTTTCATCTCTTTTTTTGTTTCAAGTATGCTTTCTTGCAGTGAATTTTCACTTCAGTGTTTCTTCTTTCCATCTCATCAGAATTTTGGGCTTTTGGAAGTATGGAAGACTAGAAAATTATCATTATTATTAATCAAGCATTCCTTGTGAGAATGATTTTCCAAATACATGCAATTTTGCAGTATAAAATATATTAATGACATATTACATCATGGATTGGCCTGACTGAAAAGAGTATATCCATTTTTCAGATGGTCCAAAGCATTTTGAATAGATTTGACAAAATGCCAAGCTAGAGAAACATGCACAATGGAAGAGGCTCTCAAGCTCCCCATGAGAAAGCGGTATAAGCAGGTGCCCATCTCAAACATTTGTACAAAAATGATCAAAGCCTGAGAAACAAACAGGAGGAGCTGGGAGTCCATTTAATGACATCAGTCACCCAGGTACGATGGGAGAGCCAGAACAGGAGTACTGCAGTCGATGGACATTGGCTCTTTAGGACAGGCAGGGAAGACGAGGCAAGGATTATGCTCTGCAGTGGGCTACATGGACCTTTGCTTCGTAACAGGTGACTGGTCTGTTGAAAGCATGTAAATCAGATATAGAGGGGAGGTCAGCAAGGGGAACATCATGGTGGGCATTCATTACAGACTGTCTTGTCAAGAAGTGGCACCGGATGTGAAAAGTTAACAACTGTAAGAAGCTCCATAATTGCAGAGTAGCTACTGCAGCATCTTCTGAAAGAGCAGCACCAGGAGGAACAATCAACCCAGAAAGTGCATCAGGGACAATTATCCAATGTACATACTGGGTCTCCAGCTAGAGACAGTGTTCTCCTAGACCTGTTATTCACAGGTTGTGGATATGATAGTCAACTGCAACCTTGGCTGCAGTGACCATGACTGCCTTTATGAGACTGCAGCATTCAAGATTCTGAAGGAAGCGAGGAAAGTAAGCAGCAGGATAAGAGCTCTCAGTCTTAAGGAATAATTTCCTTAAAGTATAAGAACTATGCATTGCAATGGGCAGGAAAATGAACAGATATGGCAGGTGGCAGCTTGGCTGAACAGAGAACTGTTAACTGAGAGCAAAGGCAGAAAGAAAGCATGCAGCAGATGGATAACAGGACAGGCTACCAGAGAGTAATATGGAAGTATTCCCTGGGTATACAGGAATGAAGTGAAGAAGGACAAAGTTCAGCTGGAGTTGAACTCAACGAGGTGTATGAAGGACAACATGAAAGAAAGGTAAGGCAGCAGTAAAAAAGAGACCAAGGATAACATGGGCACTCTGTTTAGGAGGAAGGCAACCTAGTGACAAAGGACACAAGAAAGGCTAAGGTACTTGGTGCTTTGTCTTGGTCTCTACTGGCAAGGTCTGCTCTCTGGCCCCCAGTTCTTCATGCCTGGTAGCAAAGATTTGGGGACAACATGCTACTCATGCTAGAGGACAACTGAATTAAGGACCATTTCACCTGGATGTACACACGTCCATGGCACTGGCCAGAAGGCATTCAAGGGTGCTGAGAGGGCTAGCTGATGCTGTTGCAATGCTGTCGGAGTCTGATCAGCAGCTGATAATGAGTGCTACTCCTCAGGAACCACTCTTTCAACAGTAACAGGAAGGAAAAAGTGGAAAGATCCTCTGTGAGTCTGCAAGAAACTGCATGCTGGCAGGAGTAGTTGTTGCACTGGATGGCAGTACTGCCAGTCAGGAAGAGCTCAACAAGTTGCAGGAACCTGTTGACAGGAATATCATGAGTTCAGCCAGCCACTAAGTTCCTCACCTGCAATGAATTGATGAAGGCTTGCCAACAGCTGGCTAAAAACTCCTTTGCATAAAAGGACCCAGAGATTTTTCAGTCTATACAAGAGAAGCCAACTAGAGTCCAGCTGAGGAAGATGGTTTTATTTAGCCTGGAGTAGAAAAAGTTAAGGGGGGAACCTAATTGTACTCTTCCACAACTGACAAGTGGTATGTAGAGAAGATGCAGTCTTCTGTCCTCAGAGACACACAGCAAAAGGACAAGAGGCAATGATCACAGATTACAACAAGAAAAATTTTAGTTGGCACTAAGGAAAAGGTCTTTCACAATGACACTGAAGAACAGACCTATCAAAAAGGATGTGGAATCTCTGTACTTGAAGATGTTCAAAAGTCCACTAGACAAGACCTGGAGCAACCTGGTTTATATTTGAAGTCTGCCCCATTTTAAGCACAAGTTGTGCCAGGGGAGGTTTAGGCTAGGTATCAGGAAGAATTTGAATTTCTTTACCGAAAGGGTGGTTGTACACTGGAACAGGCTGCCCAGGGAGGTGGTGGAGTCACCATCCCTGGAAGTATTCAAAAGAAATATAGATATAGTGCTTAGGGACATGATTTAAGCAGTGAACGGGTAGATTAGGTTACGGTAGGTTGATTTGGGTTATGGTTGGACTTGATGATCTTCAAGGTCCTCTCCAACCAGGGTGATTGTATGATCAAATCAGATGAGCTCTTTTAACCTAAATTATTCTGTGGTATTTTAATTTTTCTTCATGCTGCATTACCTTGCAAGTTTCTGATTTTTTTTTATAAGGGTTGTCCTTGAAGGGTACATCTCCATAAGGGAAATACACTGACTGAACACACAGCCCCTCATTGGAGTTATAAATTTTTCAATGCTCTGTTGGGGAAAGAGCTCTAGCTACAGATTTTGGTTCCAGGGAAAGCTGCAGGTGTCAAACCCTATACTTGCCTAAAAGAACTACATAATGGATCATGCATCATCATAAGGAAATGTAAAATTACCACTGTTATTTCTTTGAAAGGAAGCCTCTAAATTCAGTTCAGTAAAAAATAACTCCATCATTCTGATGACAAGAACGTCAAATGTTTAATTTCAATATTGAAATAACAGGTTTTGACTAATCCTAATGCAAATTTTTCAGAATGCGCATCTCCCGGAAAACGTATGAAGGTCAAATATCCTCCTTG
This sequence comes from Hemiprocne comata, assembly GCA_020745705.1. Classification (NCBI taxonomy): domain Eukaryota; kingdom Metazoa; phylum Chordata; class Aves; order Apodiformes; family Apodidae; genus Hemiprocne; species Hemiprocne comata. The sequence continues at coordinate 91,505,471 of CM036588.1, forward strand.
CTTCAGGATAAAAACAAATGTGAAAAGACATAATTTCTTGCAAGAAAGAAATGCCACATTTCTCCCAGCTGTATAACTAAGTTCTGTTGAGCACCATTCCTCTCAAGAGCTCCAAGTATTTTGAACTACAATGAAAACAGTGTTAATACCATCTTTCTATACATATTACAGAACTGTGATCCAAGAAATGTGGAATCACTCATGGCCATATCTGTTTATTATTGTTTACACTGCCTTCCCTCAACAGTTTTAATTAAGGTTTTGTGAGCATTCACACTTAAAACCAAAATGGAACAAGAAAATTGAGCCTCATTATTTTTTCCCTCTGATCTAATACAAGGTTTGCATTTGCAGAAGGCAAAATATAAAGATGGCATTATGATGTCTTTCTTCACAGAGACCCTTCTAAAAAAAAAAAATCAAGATTTCTTTTCCAAAACTAATCTTTTTTACCAGGAAGCAATAGTTAGTCTACAAATGATTGCACTGCTTTTGGCTAAGACAGAGTTAATTTTCTTCATAGTAGCTGGTATGATTCCATGTTTTGGATTTGTGACCACAACAGTGTCAATAGCACTGGGATGTTTTCATTATTGCTGAGCAGAGCTTACACAGACCCAAGGCCTTTTCTGATTCTCATCCCATCCCACCAGTGAGTAGGCTGGGTGTACCCAAAAAGCTCAGAGGGGACATAGCTGGGACAGCTGACCCAACTGACCGAAGGGTTCTCCCAGACCATATGACATCATGCTCTGCATATAAAGCTTGGGGAAGAAGGAAGGTGGGGGATGTTTGGAGGGATAGCATCTCGCTTCCCAGGTCACCATTAGGTGTGATGGAGCCCTGCTCTCCTGGAGATGGCTGAACACCTGCCTGCTGATGGAAAGCAGTGAATTTTTTTTTGTTTTATTTTAAATAATTTTTGTTTTTATTTTAAATTTAATTTTTCCTTTGCTTCAGTGCACTGCTTTTGCTTTACCTATTAAACTGTCTCTGTTTCAGCCCATGAGTTTTCTCACTTTTACATTTCCAGTTCCCTCCCCCATGGCACTGGGGCAGGGTGAGTGAGCAGCTGTGCAGGGCTGAGCTGCCTACCAGGGTTAAACCACTACCATGCTACACGATAATGCCCAAAGATCACCTGGTCACACAGCAAAGGGAGAGAGGATTGCCACCATCATTGCCTCCCATGAAAAGGCAACATTTGGCCAGGAATGACTTTCAAAACCTCTCCTTTAACAAAGTTACCTTTTTCTCCTGGAGGCCCAACTCTGCCTGGACGACCTGGAGCTCCTTTCTCACCTTTTTCTCCAGCCTCCCCTGTTGATACAAAAGGAAACAAAAAGAATAATATCAAAACTGGGACTATTTTCTGTTGGTGGGTGTGACAAGAGTGCCCTTCTCCCCAATGAAAATAAAAACCTGCTATGACAAGAGGGGAAACAAAAGTAGATAAAGTCTGACCTAACAGCTTTTCTTGATGCCTGGAGAAGAGTTTCCTGCAACTGGCATAGACACTGACAAAACCAAAGTCAATGCATCACTGAAGTCTCATACAATGGCTCTAGTTTTGTGGAGGTTATTTAAATCATCGACCATCAAAAAGCTCAACAGCACAATTCAGTTAAGCAGAAGCTTTAGAATTAGGCCTTAACTTAGCAAACTTCTGGGGCTGTGTTCACCAAACACCTCCTGAGTATCTGGTAAGGGCATGCTAAAGTCTCAGGTGAATACGGTTTATAACCTCAAATTAAAAATAAATAAATGAAAAAAGTTTATGCCATTTATGGAGTAAGGATGGCTCAGGTCTATACTGCAGGCATTACTACATCGCTTCTTTACAGGATCGTTTTTAAGCATGGAAAAGTATCTCCTAATCCACATTCTCATTTATATACTGTGCCTTTTAATCCCTGTGCTATGAACCAATGTGCATTGTACTTACATGAGCATGGCTTATGGTGCATTATTATACTCAGCATATTTAAACATCAGTTTCTGTAAATGTTTGCCTCACCCTTGTCTGCCTTTCATTGGAAATTTGTGGATACTTATCTTGTTTTGCTCACTCCCTACCACTTTACTACTGTGGTAGTTTGCCAATGACATAAAATTAAAATCTCTTAAACAAATAGGATTTTAAAGAACAATTTACATAACTACCTTTACAAAAAAGATTTATATGAAGGACAGGAAAGCTCTTTGGCTTCCACAGAAAAGAAAATGCCAAGATCTAAAATCCAGAGCTACCACAACACACCTGATGCCTCAAAGCTGTATTTCTACAGAGGACAGTGAGCATTAGCTGCTCTCCAGGAAGCTGAAGGGAGCACCATAGCAGGGAAGTTGACAGTTATGGTGTACCTCTCAAGCTCTGCACTCTGGCATAGCTGACAGCTGTGGTTCAGAGAGGGACCATAGAAATTACATGTAAAAACAAGCTGAAACATGGTATGTTTCAAATATGCAGCCTCCAGTTCTGTCTCTCTCTTTATTGCAGACATAGGTGGCTGTGAGCTGAACTTGGCCCTCCATCTGTTGTATTTTCCTTTTTCAGGCTGCCAGTAGGCTCCAGACCACTTTCCCTGCCTTCAGACATGCAAAAATAGGCCATTCTCTGACCTTAATGAGGACAAACTTCACATAATCCCCAGTGAATAATCTTGTTAGTATGAAACAGGCTATTATTTGGCACATTTGGGAACATCACTTTTTTATTATCAGGTAACCAATAGGCTTTGTATGATTGCCTTTTCCCCCTCAGGGCTGGTTATGAGTTCTTTGCTTCCCAAAGATAAATCCTGACAATGACTTTTTCCTTCTCTCTGGAGGCTGAGAGCAGGCTATTACAGCCTATTGCTTTACACGTTCTTCAGAGTGAAAGCTGTGCATTAGGGATCAATAAAATAGATCACCCTTGCTTCAGGCCATTACACTTGCCTGCATTTATTCCTGTAATAAGATGACACTGCATTCCTTAGTGTGGGTGTTTAAGAAACTTTCTCTGGCAGGAATTACCCTATTACAGGCCCAGCTACAGACTACACTGCATTTTTTGTTATAAGCTGCTTTGAGCAGCAGGACCTTGGCCAAGAGGGACTGACCAGAGGTCCAGTTCAGCTTTGCTGTGTTTAAGTCCTTGTTTCTTCTGTATGTACATGCCCTGAGCATTGTGCAAGCTGAGGAAGCAAATCCTGCACAGGTGTCATGGGCAACAAAACAGTTTTCTGCCAGAGAATTACAAACTATTTAATTTATCACCAATTAACACTAACTTTTAACTGTTGATTCCTGAATTAGGAAGAAAAAAAACAAATTAACTGAGAAGACACTTCTGCTGCTCCCTTCTGATGTCCAGCCCCTCTACTACACATCACACCCAGACCCTTCAAGAGCAGAAGGTTGGGTCAGAGCATCGTGGTACCTACCCAGTTGCTCCACCATGGCCTTCTCCACCAGCCACAGTCTCTTTGCAGTCCTACCTTCTGCTCACTCTCCTCTCCATTCCTTCCTGAGTAGCTATTTGCTCCAGCCCTACTGCATCAGAGTACCTTCTTCAGTGCAATGCAGCTTTTGCCCACACAGCTGAGATGAGGTGAGATGGTTGCGATGCCCCACACCTCCAAAATAAATTTAGCCCTGGTACCAAACTGAGTTGCAACAAGATTGCAGGTACCAGGCAGAACCCTGACACTACTACAAGCTTCTGGTCCTGTCACCACTGACAGGAATCTTTCATAATTCAAACAATGTATCTTACCATTGCTACTGATTTACCTCTTTTTGTGAATTCTTAGGGACAGGATTTGTCTCTGATTATGTTTGCATCTTGCCTACCTTGAGATGTAACATCTACTGCAATGAAAACAGCACACAAAATATTAACTACGTAAGCTATTAAGCATTCCTTGCCTGGTGATAACTTTCTTGCATTACTCATATACTCTGTATGAGTAGAATCATCAAGTATGGGTGTAAAAAAATCTGTTTTATGTTATTAACGTAGCATCAACTTTTTCACTTATTGTAGACCATTGAGACTATAAAGACAACTCCTGCTTTAGATCCTAGAAGGGAGACAAAACAAGGTGAAAAACCTGAAAATTTAAGCTTTGAAGGATTGTTTCATATTTTTTTCTCTCCACAATATTAGTAACTTCAATCTCACAAGCCTATCAAAAGAAATAGGACTTTAGGAAGAACATGAGTGAGCAATGTAGTGAGGCTTCATCATCCATCTCTTCTTCACACATAACACACTTCACCCATCATTAATATTGTTGGCTTTCTAAAACACAGATCAGTCTGCTGTCTTGATTCTCACAGCCACAGTATTTTTCCCTTCCACATTTCATCTTACTCCTTTATACTGTTGAGGTTATATATATAAAAAAAAAACAAACCCTAAAAACCAGTCCATAAGACCTAAGCTGCTGACCTTAAACTCATTTGTGCCTTTTTCTATTCTTGATGTCTTTACTGGCTTTCTTTATCTTCCATTTCTACCTCCATTCTCATCTCATCCTCCTTCCGATTCCCCCTTTTATTCTGTGAGGTCTTAATTGGCTTTATGTCTTTTCCCTGGTTTTTTTTTTCAGTTTCTAGTCTCTCCACTCAGTTTCATTCTTTGTGCACTTCTTTTCTCTTCTCCCTTTATTTCCTCCTGTTCTTCTAAAATTTATCCATTATGCTTCCCTATTTTTGTGTGTTTTTCCCTGGTGTCTTCCTCCTTCACCGCCCCATTTGTGCTCCACTTTCTGCACCACTTCTTAGGCTTAACTTCCTCCTATTTTTTTCCTTTCACATATCCCATGGTATCTCTCATTTCTTCCACTTCTTCCCCATACCTATTTTTCCCAAATAGTGACAGGTTCATGCCCAGCAGCAATGCAGGGCTGTTCCTTTAGCACTTGAGATGTTGCCAGCAGCCCAGCCAAGGAGGAGATGGGGCAGATCTAAAAGCCACAGGGAGCAAATCCCACTGAATGGGAACTGAAATTTGGGCACACAGCCACATCTATGCTCAGTTTAAAGGAAGCCTTGTCCACTGATATGGGTTGGAGTTGTGCCAGTGGGGGACAGCAGTATCTCATTACCAGTTCTCTGAGCCAGTCCCCCTGACAGCATAGCTGGAGCATTGATAGCTTTTTAGGGATTTCATATTAACTAGGGCCGTATCAGGCCATTTTGTGCTTCACTGAATTTGTACATCAATCTCTCTCACTTTTGCAAGGCTTACATCTCATGAAGCAGAGTGAAATCATTAACACATGATGATTTTCAGGCCTCTTCGTTGTTTCCTGGCTCAGGATTGCCTTCTGACAAGGGGCCAGGGTCCTGCACTGTTCTTACATTTTAAAAAACTCTGCAGCATATAATAATAATAATAAAAGTCCTTTCATAAAAATGGTAATCACAGTTGTTAATTTTGATTGATTAGACAAATAAGGAAACTAACACAAAGAACCTAGAAAACTTGTCAAAGCCTGTCAGCTTTTTTGAAATGAAAAATCATTTCAAAGCTTTAGTCCTAAGTACTGTGGGGCCTGACCCTTTGACTGATCTTCTGTGTAACTTTAGACAACACATATTTAACTTGTGTTCTTCTCTTCTCTGTGAGTCACATCAACAGCATTACCTTATGCTTATTTCACAGCAAATATATCACACAAATGAAACAACCTTACTCAAGGTTTAGTTAAACCTCAGAAGACCTGGATATAGTGTTGTTCTTTCTAACTAGATGATCTAGAACAACTACAGAAGGCATAAATATTATCAAGACTTCAAAGGCCACTTACTGAGGTAAAGTAAAGAATATATAGATTTTAGTTCAGTTCAGGCATCCAAAGAACAGGAGAGCTTTCTTGGTCCCAAAGTCAACTGGCCAAGCACAACCCACATCCCTACAGCCCAAATCTCTTGCTTCCAGCACAGGGCAGTCATATCCAAACTGGGCAATGTCTGGAGAGGGCAATTTACACCACAGCAAAACCAGACTGCACTCGCAAGTTACTTTTATGAACAACTGCTGGACAGAATTGAGCCTTGCCCTCACCAATCAACTCACCAGAACAGACAGAGCCTGCAGTCTGTACTGTGGTCGTCAAGCAACTGGATAAAGCCCAGGTTCGCACTAGATAATGTTAGTGGCAACGATACCGTTAGGGGAGTTTTGTGATACTACAATGCATAACTACCAGAAAAATTGGAAGGTTAGGTGTGCAGTTTTTAAACAATGCAATTTTTTTTATAATTAATGATCAACTAGTGGTTTTCATGGGGGTTTTTTTGTCCTTAGTTAATAGGTATTTCCCCGTGCTCATAGATGTTACACTCCAGTAGAAATTCCATAGCCTCTGTAATGAGAGCTGACTAAAAAGGCTAATTCTTTGCAGCTCTGGTTTCCTGTCTAAGGTACCTTGATACATATTTTGCTACAAAACTATGAATAATTTACTATGCCATCTTTTTTAAGCAATAGTTTGGGGGTATATTTTGTAAAAATGTTGCTTTTGTTGACAGAAACAGTAGAAATGCCAAAATCTAATTTTTTGTTTCTTCTAAAAGGCAAGTAAGCATTTAAAAATCAAGGGAAAACAAGCATAAACTAGAAAATACAAAATACTTCTAAATAGTACGTCACAAAATGGCAATTAAAACCTCTCCTGATATAAAGTAGGGCCTGATTTTACAGTCTCTGGGTATTTGCACCATTCATAGTATGAACACAGACAAAGCAACCAGGAAGCATATCAGAATAACAAGCACTTCTGATGAGGAGTGAGTCTGGGACACTTTGGCATACATTCTCTGAACTGTGTTCATTTTAACAGACTGAAGTTCATCTTACGAACCTTAAAACTCCATTTTTAGGGAGGCTACAAACTGGACAAATTAAAGGGCAACTGAAAGGCAACTTCTTTGTCTCTGTTAGAAACAGTGGTGCAAATGAGCCCATTAGAAAGAAAGGATTAGTATTTAAATGATGGAGTAGATTTCTACATTACCTTTGAGGCCTGGAACAAGAATCTGAACAGAGCAGGACTCCTCTGCAATATGTTGAGGATATCCAGACCTTAGCAGCGACAGGAAGGCAAGGCTAATTAGAGTCACCAAGAAAACCAGATCTCTCTTCATAATGAGCACTTACAGGTCACTGACTCCTAAACAAAAGAATGAATAAACAGTTATGAGAATTCCAAAGACTTTCAACAGTTTATGAACATATGCAGCATCCGACTATGAATACAATATATTTTTGCATGCCATAACCTACACAGCAGGAGAAGGACATGTGCAGGTCCTCTGAGCAGGTTGTGTATTCTACAGGAACACATGAAACCCGCAACAGTGCATTTAACAGTTTATTTTGGTGTTAGTGTGGGTAAACTAAAGCTCAGAAAAAAATTAGTTATGGAAAAGTCAATTAGGTGATGATAATACTGGGCAATTCTGTGTTCATTATGTCTCATTGGAGGTAGGGATCCGGAAAGGTCAAAGGTGAAAATCTAGTACATGGGCGTGCACTGAAAGATATTAGTACTAAGTTACCACTTCAAAAGAATGCATACTGACCTACAGAGCCCATTCAGAAGACAGTGAGACCAACCTAAAGGCCTGAAATTTCACTTCCCATCTGCCTAAGTACTGAAATTGTGCCCAGTCAATTGTCTGATACAATAGCCCTCACGTAACTCACTGAGGGTAGAAGGGAGATAAAATATTTCACTATAGCATGGAATGAAGTTACATCAGAGCCTTCAATAAATCCTGAAAAGATTCACCTCTGAAACTACCCTTGTCTAAGCTTACAAGTGAAATGGCCTGCCTGATACTATGCTCTGAAGAGATCTCTACGAAAACAACAGTACAGGAATGGAGTTTGTGTGAAAGGACCATCAAAAGCTGGTATTCAGGGGGTCTGTGGAAACACTCTTTGACAGAAGTGTTATTTAAGTATTTCTGGCATGTTTTTCCAGTCCTTCTTTCACCAAGGCTCTATACTACACAAACAAGCTGAAAGTAATATCAGCGTTTGAAGAGAAAGTACCTGTATATCATCTTTTATGGCCACGATACAGACAGACGCATTTTATATCTAGAGCCAGAAGATTAGCTGTATTACTCTCCACTCCCTGATTTCCTTCAAAAATAAGCCAGGTGGGGTCAGTACATAGGTCTGTGTCTCTCAGCATGCTGGGGGTCTAGGAGTGTGGATCTATTATATTGCTGATGGCCTGAAGGATTAAGTGTGCTTCAGCAGGGACAGAAGAATAAGGAGCTTCAGGGTAAGAATGGGCTGGTGAAGCAAATACTAAAACATAAGCAATGGAGCAAGATGGGGAGACTGCCCTCTGTGTGCAACAAAATTCAGTTTTGCCTAAAAATATACATGGGTTTTAAAAGCCTTGCTCTAATTTAAAATTCTACCATCAACTCTGATATGTTTAGTAACTGTCTTAGCAGTAAGATTAAGTAGATGACTTTGGAGTTGGATGAATAAATTATCCCTCTGAATTGCTGTCTAGTATATGTTGCCATTATCCTCTAGGAGATAAAATTAATAGACTGCAGCAGGGGGATCAGATGGGAGCAGATTTTGTCTCCCTTCTCATGTGGGGAGCTACGGGGAAGACTGCTTTGCTTCACAACACCCTTGATACACCATCTACACTGCAGGGCAGGGGTACTCCACAGTACACTCCCCAATTCTCACTGATCCTCCAGATTTGAGGCACAGACTACAGTATGCTGTGAGCCCCTTTTGACTCAAATCTCTTTCCCAGCTTTTCTTCCAAAGGAGAGCAAAATGCAGCAGGAGGACCATGCCTGAAAAAGGTAGGGTATAAGCTTGGACATGGGGAGAGCTCCTGGGTCAAGGGATTACTTGATACATCACAGTCTAATGGGCTACAGCAAGGCAGAAAACCCTAGGGAAAATCACTGGTGTTGGGTAATCCTCCCATAAAGCAAGGGAAGAACAGGGACTATCTGGGCATTTTCACAACCACAACATGCCACGCTGCTGAAATGGAGCAGCCCTGAACTACTTCATACACAATCTTTGCCAACCAGAAGGACAACCCAGGTCAGTATGGAGGGGAAAAAAAAAAGTTTCCATTAAGCTGTAATGTAACTATTTTCTTTTCAGGGCCTGTGTCCTATTAACTTTGTTTATCTTGTGGTCTGCTAGACTAAATCTTACTAGAGATACATTTTCTACCCTCACAACATTCCTGTCAGAGCTCAGCTCTAATGACATTTACAGAATTCTCCTCTCATAGCTTAGGGTGCAGGTTCTGGATGGACAACACTCATTGACATCCAGACGCTCATAGTATTTTTTTTTCCCCTTCAAGAGTGCTTGGCTCCAAAAATTTTGCTTATGCTGCCCACAACTAAGATGATTGCAGTTCCTATACACACCAGCTTTAAAATACCTTGCTCAGGTATTGCTAAGAGGACACAAACTCACATTAAGCACAAACCTCAGCATGGGCTGCTCAAATATTTAGGGCACATTAAGTTTTGTCACAAGTGCAGCAACATCACTCAGGACTTACAAGAGTGCAGGCACTCAGTTTTGCCACCCCAAGTATGAGGAACCAGAGCTGGAGGAGAAGGCACACAGGTGAATCCAGAGAATGGCAATAGCTGGGGAGGGGGGAATGGGGGCAATGGGAGAGTAATGAAAATTTTTATGGAAAAATTCTATTGCCAAGTAGAAGCAGCAATCAGCCCTGCTCCCCAGGGCTCGGACTGGCAAAACCAACAGGAAAACATTTGCTTGTGCCACTGTCCTCTGTTTTCTCAGGCTACTGCCGTTTTCACCTACACACAGAGCCAGCCCTGATTGCCAGAAACCAGTCAGGCCACTGGCCACCTTATAGCTATTTTCTGAGGTTATACAAACTACTTGATCACAGTCTTGTCACAGTTTTGAAGTATCAGAGCTCTGTGACAAGACTTTTTACCCTCATATTCTCATGTGCACACCAAATTACTTCCCATAGATTAAGCCTAAATCTGGCCACAACTCGCCAGTAGGAGATTCCTAACCCAGGGGTACCAGGCACTGCATCTTGGTGTACCTCGTGGCCTAGAGTATCTCATAGTATGCACAGTGGATGGTGCTGGCTCTTTCTGCAAAGTCTGTGATTCACAACAGTCAACAAGCAAAAGAAAGAGTAGCAAAAACTAGCTAAGAGGAAAGGTGGAGAAGAAGGGTGTTTCTCCAGAGCTCCCCTTCCAAGGCTTGTAGGGCCAGATTTGGCATTTGAACAGTTAGGCTTCACTATGCCAAGTTGGGATCAACGCTCCCTACATGGAAAAGCAGTGAGTTATCATCGCCTCGGTCAGCCAGGAGGGCGTGGCAGAAACTCATACCTGGAAGCCTCTTCCAGATACTTGAACATAGGTGTTTAACCCTCAGCAGCAGCCACTTTTGAGGGACAGTGAGTGTGACCATCCTGGATGATAGCCACACTGATGCTCTGCAGGCTGAGCAAACAGAGGACATAGGTCCTGCCTGCCTGCAGTTCCCATCCTACAGCCCAGGAGAGCACTTGGCCACCAGCCTGCAGGACATCCTAGAGAGGGTGTCCTACCTTTTCTTTGTAGGCAGGGCACTTTGGGATCCAGAAGATCAAAGAAGCATTCAAATCATTTGGTTCAGATACTCAGCTGAAAGCCTGGAAATGAGGCAGTTTCAGCATGAGCATTCATCAGCATGGCAATAAAGATTTTTGACAGATCAGTCCGAGAAGGGAATGAAATGGCCTGAGACAGAAGAAGGAATTGAAATTGGGAAGGTGCTCCAGTCTCTGCATTAATGGATAAAAAGGCAGCATCACCTTTTCTGGTTGCACTTTATGAGGTGTTAGACATATCCAGACTAAAACTGAAAGATCAAAGCCTCCACGTATGTTAAATATTAATTTGCCTTTGCAAAATCCTACACAGCTCAGAAATGAGACCAGAGTCAAGCAGCAGGGAGCTCACCCTACTTCATGATTTCTTGACTTGCAGACAGAATGGACTCATTCAAGAAAACAGAGTTTCTTAGTGTCAGTTAGGTCACAACACCTGGACCCACATGAATACTGGGGAAATCACCTTGATCTGAGAAGAGCCACTAACAGATGAAATCTCTGAAGAGGTTGCAGATTAAATACTTTATAGAGCCTGAAGCTGCAGTAAAAGGACACATTAGTAGTAGAAATCAAACCAGAAGCACTTCAGATATCACTTTCTCCACCTTTTCCTGCTTTAAAAAGAAATCTTCCCTTCTGCAGCTAAATGCCATATATGATTGCAATAAGAGCTTGATCTCCAGCTATGTGCTTCAGCAGTAGCTTTCTAAAATTTTAAAATCCTGGAAAATTCCTTGCCTTTCTGGCCTACCTCCACATCCTTTCAGACCCAGATTCGTAAGGGCATTTAGAGCACTAAATCCCACTTAAATTGGTCCTCAGAAAAAGGTGACAGCATGTTTTTTCAAACACTATCGTAGCCCTGGTATTTGGAGTATCTTGTCTGTTGGCAAAATCAATGGCCAAAAGAAATCTAGAGATGTTCAGCACTTGTAAAAGCATTAATATTTTCTCACTGTCTACATAGGTCAGGAGTCAAATTTGCGTAACTTGTAATGGTGGCCATTAAATCAGCATTGGCTGAAAGCTTTGGAAAAAAATGAGAGAAGGAAGAGGCATTTATACAGCCCTTCCTTTGTAAAACGAAAAATTAGCAAAATACCTCTATTCCCATTAGGAATGGAAATGTACCAATGCAACTAACATAATAATTTCAAAACAACTTTTGAGACCAGTCAGATTTAAGGAATACGTCTCAGCTGCCAAGATAGAAGAGGTTTATTAAGCCAGGCTTTAAGTGACGAGTCCTTGAGAGGTCAGAGAATCATCAAGGCACCAGAGGTTTGCTCAAAATCACTGCAGGACCAGCCAGGCCAGCTGGCATCCAGCATTCCTTGAGCTCCCCCACTACCCCTCAAGCTGTAGGTGGAAAGCTTAGAGACCACTTCAGCCAGCAAACACCTCGCACATGCCGACCCTGTATCTGCCAGCAGCTGCTCCACAAGGCTTACTGCATACCGGTATTTTGGACCTACAAGCAACAACACGGATGATCTGCCTAGTTGAATCCAAATGACTGAGAAATGCAGAAGGAAAATTATGCCCGCTGGCAGCAGTGCTCAGCCAGCTAACATCTATGGAGTGGCTGTAATCCTCTGTATAATCCTATGGCTTTCCTCTTTGAGCTGTTTTCATTCCACTATGACTGAGTTGTTTTCACTCTTATGATTTTTTTTTTATTACTGTTTTTAAAACTATACTTGATCCTCAAGGATCTGAGAATCCTGTACACACAGGCACCCAAACCTGCAGAGCCACAGCCACATTGGGTGGGTGATTTTCCCAAGCAGGTTTGAGTCAGCACAACAAACACATTGGCAGCTTTCAGCAGTTTTCACTCCCTTGATTTTTCAAGTCCTCATCATCCACATTCTAACACCTCCCAGAACTATCTGGCAGCCTGTGTATCCTCAAATGCTCCAGCAAGCCCTAGGCCGCATCCTAACGGATGCAAGAGATGCCCATAAATTCATGGCAGTGAAATGCCAGCCTGTCAGGCTGTGACACAGACCTCACACCATTTCAAACAGATAAAAGCCAAAAAAAAACCCCCAAAAGTAATTATGTCCCAGGGCTACAAGGGTAACACCAGTGCAGATCTGGGGATTCATTTTGGGGGGAAGCAGGGAGAGGCAGAAGAGTCAAGCCTCCAGAGCTGTGCATGACGCTGCTTTTCACCCCTTGGCCCAAGGGCTGTGGATCATTCCCTGAAGATGTCTTTCACACTGTAGATGGAACCTGTGTCACTGACCTCTTCTTTCTCCATTACAGCCTTCCTAATCCACAGATGTTTTGTGTAGCTATGCTTTTATCTTATCTAGGCGCTCTCTCATTTCTCCTCCTAGCTCCTCCATGCATTACCTTGGGTAATCAGACTTCACCATTTAGCTGGAATATAAAAATCAGAATCAATTATAAAGCTGCTTAAACAATGGATGATCATTTTCATAACATTGCAACACTCTGAAGTTAAATACTATGTGTTGCTTTAAAGGTTAAAGCAATGGGCTTGAAAGATTTTTTTAAAAATAATTTAAAAAATCCCTAAATGTTATTACCATAGAATTGCAAAAATTAGAACCATAACTGCTGTAGGTAAGAAGTCTCTGTGAAATCTATGGAGCATGGAGTAGCATAAAGCAGAGATATAACACATTTCAGGTCCTGATGATGCTGAAGAACAGAGAGGTTTGCTGCAAAGGACAAAAGAGTGAGCCTAAACTGATACCTAATAGCCTAACTGATAGGAAGTCATTAGTTACTCCCCAAAGTGCACTTAATTCTGGCTCAATAGAGCTACTTCCTCAGACGATGTTTTTGAGGTGTGAGAGACTATTATTTTTGACTGTAAAACACAGGTGCCCTTGTCATACGTAGGAATAGCAGCCTCACTTTTCATCGAGAAGAATCTTTCAAAAAATTGAGACAAGTTTCTTCCTGATGTAGTTGTGCTGAAGTCAATGAGTTTGTCAGAATTATCTTACTGTCATCTGCACTGAAAATATAAAATCAGGGCTTCAGAAAGGGTGAGGTAAAAATAGTGCCAGAAGGGGGAAAGTATATTTTTGAAACCTGTAACTAGAGGGAGATGTTATTTCTTGCCCTGAGTCTCTCACAACAACTCTGTGTTTTTTAGATGGTAGACAGTAACACTCAAGTAGAATTTTATCTTTGTCTATGTATCTGTCAGACACAACTAGAAATGCTAAACAAAACTTCTCCCACAATGTTTTAATTGAAGTCTGCATTAGATGACAAGATCTCAGCTACAGACTTGTTTGCAGCTGTAATTTACAAAAATAGCTTGTGATTTTGGGTGCCATCCTTAATATAGGTCAGATCAAATTTTCAGCACTTCAAAATAAAAAAAAACAACAGGCTTCAAGTATAGTTGTCAGTTCTTCTACAACCTGTATCTAAATTGTCTCTGTTCAGCACTACTCCTCCTAAGAACCTGATACTATTCCCACACACCTATTGATAGAACTAAACCACCAAGGATTCACCAAGAATCAGTGAATTATTTGAAGAATGCTGTAGGTAAATTTCTTTACATGACTAAATACATATTCTTTACATATGCATTTGTCATCTTATTTCTGAAGCTTTAGGGCACCACTTTTCAGCCCTTCACATCAACAGAGGCTTAAGACTGGCTGCAGAAGTTGGGATGTTTATGCTTAATGTCCATTTATGCTTATTTAATTGCTTAATGTCCATTTAACCAACTTATGCTTTCTAACACTGGGTGGTCCCAGTTCCCCAGGTATGTTCTCAGAGGCACAGAGATAAGGCAGAAAGGTCTATCAAGGCCCATCCAACCACGCCACACATGAGCAGTGGTGTATGCCTTTTGCACAACAGAAATGCTACTCAAGTATTGCTTCAACAGGTGAGAAGTACCAGCTATGGAACATCCTTAAAAGGATTTGAACCCACAACTCCAGTTCTCCAGGAAAGCAATTGCTCCCAGTGGATGGACATAGTAGGTGACATTAGACTGCACTCAGACATGCCTCATTAAAGGATGGAAGGCAAGCAGGGAAGAAGCCAGCTCAAGCCTAGTGATAGGACACTAGACTAAAAAGTGAGCAAAATGAGTATTCTCCCTTCGCTGCTTTCTGATTTTATGTCTCACAATTAACTTGTGTATAAACGCATGGACAGGTCGGGAATTCCCAGACAGAAGACAAAAATCTAAGCAAAGCTCTGTACGAGGCTAAAGGAAGTGGAAAGACAAGAGAAGAGACATAGGATGTAGACTACAAGAAAGCTAGGGAGGGCATTTTCACCAGAGGGGGGCAGTAACAGGACAAGGAGTAATGGTTTCAAACTGAAAGAGGGTAGATTTAGGTTAGACATCAGGAAGAAATTCTTCACCAGTAAGGCACTGGAATAGGTTGCCAAGGGAGGTTGTTGATGCCCCCTTCCTGGAGGTGTTTAAGGCCAGGCTGGATGAGGCCTTGTGCAGCCTAGTGTGAGGTGTCCCTGCTATGAGCAGGGACATTAGAATCTGATGATCTTGTAGGTCCCTTCCAACCTTAACCATCCTTATGATTCTATGAATCTATGACTACTAGTGACATAAAGCAGAAGTGAAAAACCAAAAGACCTGACCAGGGGAGAGTGACAGCGAAAGGACAGAGAGACAGAACCATCTCAGAGTGCAAGTGGATGGGAGAAAAGTTGGCTTTCAGCTGCCCCAGCATCCTACTCCTTACTGAGGAGAACAAAAACAACAGAGCAGAAACGGCTTTTGCCCCCATTTTCTCAGACACCAGATACACAACAGCCACATTTAAAGGAGGTTCTAAGAATAAAGGGAAGCCACTTGACTGTTGCCCAGCCCTTCCCAGTGCTTCAAGTATGACACCTGAAAAAGTGAAGCACAAGATGAAGCACAGCTGGCATTAGGCCTATTTATCAGGGCAACTTTGCTTAGATCCAGATCTCAAGCTACCAAAGTTATAAGCAGACCTTGGGTGGGATTAAAACATTTTGGCTTAGGCGCTCAGTCTGCGAAAATCACCCGAGTTCCCTATATAATCAAGTCAGAGAAAGGCACCGTGGCATGTCGATTCATTTCATCCTAAAACAGGACAGATAATTGACTATGGAGGTATCCATTTCATCGCCCAGTAAGACTAGCTTAACCTTGTAGTTAGGTGAAGTTAGATGAAGGGAGGCCCACCATCACTAATTAGCTAAGCCAATCTACAGGAGGGCTAACAGCAGCCTGGCTTCCCCACCAGTCCCACATTACACCTCCTTCTCTGCACTGTCACCAACTGCCAGCTGATGCCATCATGAGCTAGCACAGGCTGTTATGCCAGCAGAAAGCTATTCTTCTTTTTATGATGTTGTTTTTAAGTTGTTTTAGTTCCTTGGTTCCTGGTAAGGGTAAAATGGCCACCATTCCTGTGAAAAATGTTGTCAGGCAGGAAAGAAATGCCCTTGGCAGCAGCTGAGGTGGCCTTCAGTGTGCTACAAAACTGTGCCCTGGCATGCTAGCGGCATGCAGAAAATAAAAATGTGTAAGTAAGAGAATTGAAGGGACTAAAATCACCAGAAAAAAAAAAAAAAAAGCAGCACATAATTAGAGTGGAAACATTTTAAGAGGAGGATAGATATGGCAAAATACCAGGCTGCAATGGAAAATAATATCCAGGAAAAGATACAGAGCATAGGAGATACAACAACACGAGGCATTTTGCAATAGCGTGCAAGCCACCAAGAGTCATGGAAATGATCCAAGAGTGTTATCCTCAAATGACAAGGACATACTTCTCGGAATGATGTTCTCAATGTAACAAAACACCATGGTACATAAGTATGCGTGATCAAAATCTTGCATTTGAACTGGAGCAGTGTCAATGCAATTTCAACAAAGGGTTATTTTTATTCTCAAGCTGGGGATCTGCAGAGACCAAATAATACTCTACATGTGATCCTACACTGAACCTTTCATATAATCTCCCAGGACCCTGGGAAAAGGAGGGAAATCAGTTATATTGGTGACACAAAGGCCAAAAATACCTTCAGTAAAATGGCCAAGACTCAATGCAAGAGAAAACAGATTTGTATGGATCTGACGTGATTGAATAAAAGCACATGCAAAGATATGTGGTTACTGCAGATGACTAGACACTAACAAAGTTGTCAAAGTATTCCTACACTGGTATGCTACAGAAGATTTCCACTAGTAAGTCTGTATCATTGGCAACAGTCATGGTCCTACTTATAAGGTACACCAAATGGAAGTCAGCTGAAAGAATATCCTTCAGTGGTAAAACATCTCTCAGAGCAGTTCTTCAAAATCTTTTGGCATGTACAATGCACTGGTCTACAAAGACTAAAAAATACTGAGGAAAAAGTACAAATTATTGCATGCAAGTTTGAATGCTTTTTACAAACTTGTCTCATTTTGAAAAAGAAATGTGAATTCAAGAACAGATGTAATTTGCAGAACATGGTTTGCAAACAAGAGCCCTTATCTGAATTAATATAAACTGAAGGTGTTACTTCCCTTATCCATATGCCAAGATGCTTCTGCTACCTAAAGATTCCTGAGGATGACAACTCCCTTTGGACTTTTTTTATTAAAGTCCTTCCCTCTACCCAACTGCACTGAGAGACTTCTTTATTTTAATACTATACATTTCTAGGGAAGAATATAACAAGCTGTGTTAAGTAAGTTATAACTACTGGCATCTCCCCTTGCTTTGGTACTCAGCAAATTCTTTAACAATAGCAGCAGATGCATCTTCCACACAGCTAGAACATGACCAGAGGCTGACTGTGAACAAATTAAGAAGCTGCACATCAGCTAAGCAGTGATCACTTGAACCTTGGCATGTATCTTTTCAGCATTTATAGGGCTCTTACAGGAGCAAAAACTAATGCTACTGCTCTGGTTATGCAGCTACTAGCAAAAGAAAAGGCATCAGAGGTGTTAAAGGCTACACTGACCTCGCGCTAGCTGAAATCCCAGCTTCTACCAGTTCACTTAAGCAAACTAAGAACAAACAGCAACAACAAAATGAGATTTGCCACAGTTACTCAGTGCTGCCAAAAGGTGCAGAGGAATCAACTCTAAACATGTAAATCAAGTCCAAACATGTAAAACTCTAAATATCTAAACTCCATGTATCCAGCACTGTAGTTGCAACATTTTACATCATCTTCCCTAAAAACAAGGAACAATGTGAATGCAATCACATGAAAGCAAAGTCTAAATGGGCAAATGTATGTTCAAATAGAAAATTGCTTTGAAAACAGGAAGAGAACTTTTATGACCAAAACCATTGACAAAGCAGCTGGCAGACTCTGGCACCAAGTGCCAACAGATTTGTTTTACACAAAAGGATGCACACATGTTGTAGCTGATACTACATTTTCCCTGGGTATATCGAGGTGGCATTGCTTACACAAGCTTGACACGCACCATCCAGAAACTAAACTTGGGATGCCCAACTGATCTCTTTTCAGATGGGAGGGTTTTAAGTTGACAGTAAAATTGCCCCAGCATCTATAGAACACTCTTTCCAACAGTGTACTAAGTTCCCAGTACAAATGCAGCACTGCAGAAGCACATGTAACAGCGGCCACAGGCTGTGTAAAAATCAAGGGTCATTTAAAGTACTTCTGCTATAAAACCTTAACTCATCTCCACAGAATTTATGAAGATAATACAGTTGCCTCCACATATGACACACAGTTTAAACTTAAATAGTCCAACCTGAATAATTCTCAGGACATGAAGATATTTGGAAACAGGTAGAAATTCTCAAATTCTACCTAATAATATCACAGGGACCTCTTTAGACAGATCGGGCTCCTCTTCACTATTTCTTCAACAAAACAACTGAAGATTATCTGTGAATGCTCTGTGAAGAAATATGCCTTGTCCTTTCAAGGACTGCCCTTGAAAATTCAAAAAAGGATGGTACTGAAAAATCTGTAATTCTTTCTCAAAGATTTAAGATTATGTTCAGAATTATTTAAATGGAGCAGATATAAGAAAAGAGCTACTATTTAATCATAAATTACTGATACGTGTTCATGCATTCCTGAAGGTTTTATCTAACATTCATAAAAAGGAAAGCAAAGAGTGACTATAGAGCTTTTGGCACTCCAGTTACATGAAAGGCGATTCTGACATCAGCAAAGCAAGAAATCCTCCAACAAAGAGGTTTTTCAGCTGCAGCTCATAACATGGTTGTCATTATGTCATCTCACTTCATCTCTGCATTAGTTTTAAACTGTGAATTCATTGCACAACTACAGAGAAACACTGCAAATGCATCTGTGGATGCTGCTGACAGATCCACCCACCACCCTGGAGTCTCTGCAGCATGCATGACTTGCTCTGCCACACATTCTCAGGATCTGTTCCCTTAACATTTCTTGTATGTTACTTCACTAATCACTTAGCCATCAGAGACCTATTTTCTCATTAACACCATTCTGACGAGAGAACTCCTTGAGAGACATTTTTCTCTTCCTATGTAATAAGACATTTTTTGCTGTTTCCTGTGCCAAGTCTTCATTACATTCTTGTATAATGTTTTTATTTTGATTGGCTGTGATTACCACATCATCTAACATTGCCAGTTCCTTCACATATTCATTTTTTTAAAGCTCTTTGGTTTAATTTACAAAAATTAGACTCTCTCTTATAAAGCCTTCTCTGATGATAATAATAAAATTCTACTTTATATAAGCACCATCAGGGCCATCACAGGAGAATTTGGAGGGATCCACAACTAATCCTGTAAATCACCCAAATTAAACTGAAAATCTCAGACTGCTATCTGTAGGATTCTTGTTGTTGTTATTTATGGTTATTCCACAGTTAACTAATCATACCAACAGGACCCCAAAAAAACAATCACAAAGTCAGGCACCAGGATGCTGAGCACAGCTATGGACACAGCTTCATTCTTCAAGGTCCCCACTCAAAAAACATTCAGAGTTGAAGCAGTTTTCTCTTTCCATCCTTTGCCCCTTATTCTTCACCCCTAAACCACCAGATAAGAGCTGCTTAAGTCAGCACTGGCAACACTACCACTGAATTGGTATTTGGCCTCTTCCCAAATTCAAACAAAGCATCCAAAACCATCTCCTAACAACTGGGCCACCTTAAGAGGCAGGAGGTGCCTGTGGTTTTGTCATAAAATTTACTTGGGTGCCTAAGCTTTTCTCACTGCACAGAGCAGAGGTGGCCAACATAGAACCACAGAATAGTTTGTGTTGGAAGGGACCCTAAAGCCCATCTAGTTTCAACCTCCCCGGCATGGGCAGGGACACCTCCCACTAGACCAGGTTGCTCAAAGCCTCATCCAACCTGGCCTTCAACACTTCCAGGGAGGGGCGATACACAACTCCTCTGGGCAACCTGTTCCAGTGTCTCACCACTCTCACAGTAAGGAATTTCTTCCTAATGTCTAATCTAAATCTCCCCTCTTCCAGTTTAAAGCCATTACCCCTGATCCTATCACTACACACCCTTGTAGAAAGTCTCTCCCCAGCTTTCCTTAGCCCTCTTCAGGTACTGGAAGGCTGCTATAAGGTCTCCCCAGAGCCTTCTCTTCTCTAGGCTGAACCTCAAGTCTTCTTGTTTCAAGAGAGTAACAAGACAGTATTCTCCTGCCTAACCCATTTATGCTCATCAAGGAAAAGCATCCAAACTCCTTCAGTCTCCTCTAAGCACACTGTAAGCAGGAAGGTTAACAGAAAACACTGCCATTCCTTTCCATAACACGGTGGGGAGATGCCTCTTCTCTCTTACCGACTAGCTTCTTAAGGGAGTGCTCATGCCAAAGAAATAGACTTTTCTGGACTGTTTAGGCTAATTTTTTCTCATTTAATATCAAAGTAGTATCAACATCAGAAACTGTCTTGGGAGCTGTGAACACAATCTTGGATGTTCTGTGGTCCCACTTCCAAATACGACTGTGCCAGTTACTGACAGGGCACTTTTCCAGCAGAGGGGAGACAGAGGTTTGAAGGAACATAATGAGCTTCAAGCACATCTCCTGCTTCCCTGTAAGTGCTCCCAGCTAGAAGATTATTACATGACAGCTTGGTACCAGCAGCCCATTTTTCAAAGACAAATGTAGAAAACTGTTTTTTCAGAGCCTGTTTTTGAAGTCTTCATGCTAGAAGTACAACTGGGCAAACATATGCAAAGCAAGGTTCAAGCCTCTGGAACTCAAGTTCCTGCAGGCACTTGGCATTAAAGGTGGTGAATTTATCCACTCCCACATCCAGCAAAGGGAATCCTGGATCATCTCCCTCACAAGCATTTTTCACAGGGCCACTGTGGCCATCACACACTTTGCTGGCTGTGGTAACTCATTTTCTTCAGCACTTAGCTCTCCTCCATTTGCTCTGTAGAGCACGAAACCATTGCGGATTCTTGGCCTGGAGCCATGTATCTAACTTGCAACCCTGTGAAACTGTTTATTCATGTTTGCGTTTCATTCAAGTGTTTTTTGTTGGACTAGATGATCTTCAAAGGTTTCTCCCAACCCAAGCCATTCTATTACTCAGTGAAAAAAAAAAAACAAACAACAATGTAAAACCTAAAACTCCTCACCACCTGTCTTACTGCTCTGTCCTGGAGTCCTGGACACCCTATTGACCTCCTAACCAATATTCTGACACAGTTTTGAGGAAGCAGCATCCAAACAGTCACAGCAGCTATGAGTCCTTGGATCCTAATAAACAAGTAAGAGAGTGCTCCAGTGATTGATGAAGAAACTGAGAAGACCAAGTTCCACTCCCTACTGCTTACAGACATCTTATACAACAAGCAAATCACTCAAGACTAGATTTTTCTGAAGAGGCACCTAGATGGGTGAGGTGAGACCTCGTTGCGTTTTCAAAACCACCTCCTTCTAAAGCCTCAGGCTCCTAGTAGGTTGTTTTCCTCTTAAGTTTACCTAGCTCTTAATATCCAGCTGTACTCACTTCCAGCAAACAGTTCCAAATATATAAAATAGAGCATTTCTAGCATGAAAGCTGGCAGAAGCACTAATAAAGCCTTAGAAACATTTTCAAAATGTTTTCTCCCTTTACAGTTGTTTGCGTGGCTAAAATCTTCAAAAGGCTTTAAGCCTTCTACAGACACATCAAACCCTCTTGAAGGATCCTACTCTTAGGACCCACAAACAGCACGGTCTGTAGCTCATGCGCAAACCAGAAGGAAGCACTTGAATTTTAAGAAGCTGCCAGCTAGTTATCAACCAGTAAACCGAGGGGCTTTGCCCACAGCTGATGCCTCATGAGTCCAATCTGAGCCTCTTTCACTAGACTACCCTTCTTAAAACACGTCCTAATGCTCCTCTTATCAAGAGAAATGAAATAGTGAGACCCTGACCACTTGGCCTATGGGAAACATGGTTCGGCTGTGAAGTCCAGCCAGTAGCGAAATGCAATGCAAAGCACAAACTACACTTCCCAGGAGACACCATGGGAGTATTTTTGGCTAAACTCCTCTGGTTTTCAGCCAAAATACTTTGACAAAAGCACTAAACTACCCTGGAAAACTGACACTTTTCTTTAAAAAGCTACTTTGCCAAAAGCTGTCCTACTTCAAAAGGATTGTGGTTCAAGAGCTTTTGGACAGCCCTAAAGATAACTAAGTAAGAGCTTTAGAAACAGCTTTAGTGTAAAATCACTGAGAAGTAATTGGAAAAAATAGCCCTCAACATAGCGTAAAATTATTAAATTAAACAGTAGATTTCTGCTGTTTCCACAGTGCAATTCTCTGCTGACTCTAGGACCACGCCATGTTTAAAATTCCATTTTGACTATGAATTTGAGTTACATGTTCTCTTTCATGTATTAATTAAAACAATAACTGTAACATATACATCTAAGTATTTTCTGAAAGACAGCCCAAATATTTTTAAAAGGAATATTCAGCTTGGAAGCAGTACTTCTTTTCTACAACATCTGCATATGTTATTTATGCTACAACAGTAGCATAATAAAACTTTAGAGATTTGTCTAATGAGTAGTCACAGATTAAAATATCTTAATATCATTGTTCTAAGTGAGAGCATAAAATAAGTGTTTTGTATTCTCTGATCATTATAACAGCTTAAACATTCATGATCATGTAAACAATCATATAGATATGAAATGCAAAAGATCCCAGCTACAGAGGGGGAAATGTATGGCAATGGTTTTTACATTGGCTACATTTTTAATTCTTAAAATACCAAAGGATTGAAGCTGTAGCATTTTCTGGGGCTCTGTATGGCAAGTGAAGTTGTGTATTTCAGTTCTCCACTGGAACTTTATTTTCCTAGAAAACAATCCCCCTCCTAAATTTCACTGCTTATATTAAGCACTCTTAAGTCCCTTTATGACTCCTATTTTTCATACCTCATGACTGAAAAGCAGGCATGTGGCCTTCTGGTTACTGAAGTACATACAGCTTGCTCTCATATTTCAGCTCATGTAGACCAAGATTTTGTATCTTTACAAATCCTTACATTTCATTAAGCAATCCTGTATACTATTTCCAATTTCATTCGGTTTTCATCAAGTTTGCTTTTAATTATCCAGGGGTGTAATTCCAGCCCTTACTGAATCTTCTGTCACCTATTTCACTTCTGCAGTGTGAGTCTTCATTCCCTGCTTGCAGATGTATTAAAAGCTCACTTCTTAAAGTAGGTAACAGCCAAATGCTTAGGAATAAAAGTAGAAGGACAGAGAAAAGTACTTAGCATTCCCAAAATTAAACTGATATTGATTATCTGTTACCAGGAATTACAAACCATTAATGAACTACAGTAAGTTTCAAAAGTAGGAAAAGTTACAATTCATACAGTTTTGTCCTTCTCTGCTCAAAGGAAAGCCAGATCTTCCAATGGCATTTGTACATTTTAAATACAAAACACAAGCCCCCTCCCAACACGAACTCAGCAATCTAAGCCACATGGGTGCTCTTCAACAGAAAGGTCCAACATTATCTGATAGAATTGAGCAAGCTCTTATTTTCCTTACCTCCCCCTACTATTTGGGGATCATCAATAGTATTCTGCCACTTACAAGGCAACCCCATTAACAAACATCCAGGCTTATTCTTCTATGTGCTTCTGAAGAGTGAAAGTATAAAAGTCTCTTACCTTACGGTTGCTGAGAAAATGGGAACTGCAGAATGCTCTGTGCCTGCAGGGACACTGCACAGATGAACCTCATTGCTGCTGTTTACAGAAGTCTGACAGTTTTTAATTTGAAACGAGGTTGTCTTTTGCTTTTGGACAGTTCAACAAATCAGACAAAACAGTTACAAGTGTTATCTGTAAACAGCTTCCTGTTTGAAATAGATCAGCTGTCCTGCAGGCAATAATTAGGAAAGAAGTGTGGGAAAGCTGAAGAGGTCCATGATGTAAGCTTTTTATTTTGGGAATGTACTTTTTTGGGAATGCACTCTTACTCTCCCCTCCTCCTCTCTAGCAGAGAACCCCTTTTTAACCATTTACATCTATTCAGCTCTCAGCCATGCACGCAGACTCGCCCAGCATAGCACTTTTCTTGCTTTGCTTCAGCAGTCAGAAAACACATGAAATGAAGCACTGAGTGTGAGCATCTTTGCGGACAATTAACACTCTCCTTACTGAAATTATCTCCATTCTTGCAATTGGCTATGGCATTATTGACTAAAACATGCCACTATTTCAGAGCCGAGTCTCAACACTCCACAGTAACATGAATGCTAAATTATCCACATGGCAGATGTCCAAGTGAAACTTTAGGGTTTGTTTTTTTGTTGGTTTGGTTTTTTTCCTTCACAGCTTTTGGTATCACTGTACATGTCAATGGGAAAGGGGGGAAAAGGAGACAGATATCCTTCACCATAGCTTCCAAATAGTTGCACAATTCTGGTTTTCATCTTGAACAGCTAGACTAGTTTGAACCTGGGTAAATCACAGTACACATACATTCAGGCAGAAAAAACGGGCCAGCTGATTGTGGGAAGTGGGACTTTGAGAACACCTCCTCTGTTACTGCCATTTAAGCTTTAACAGATACTACTGGCTTCACTCTCAGCTTCCAGAAGGGGGAGGTTTCTTTCCATCTTCCATAGTCCCAAGACCAGGAAAGTATGAGAACACCAAAAGGTTTTTGACTGGACTAGAGGAAGCTGTAACAGGATCACATGTGTATGTGTCCACTTCTTTACCACAATTCTGATCACTCCTGCAGGAGGTGTAGGTCCATTTCATTGAGGATTTCATGCTGTGCTGTGGGTTGCAATACAAGTTAACAACACATGGTGCTGATGGCACCCTTTTCCTCCTTTGCACGTCACATGTTGTAGCCTCTCTCCCAGCAAACCTCACCCCAGCCCTGAGGTGAGCAACCTCCTTCCCCACCACTGCTCCCGCTTTGCAAGCCCACAGTACTGCACACACACTGAGCAGCTTTGCTGGCAGTGATGACAAAAACTGGTACTGCAGGTATCACAGCACTGCACAGGCAGTGGTGCCTCATACTCAGGACTCACTGTGGGCTACCTTCATAAATACAGACCTCTTCTAAAACACTGTTTCCATGTTGGGCTGGAACCTAGCTACCCTCCTCCATTGCTCTGAACTCCTGTATTTTAACACACACCAAATGGTCATGACAAGAACCGATGACCACTTCCAGACTACAGCAGTAAAGAAAGGACAAAACAGTAGAACATGAACATAACTCTGTAAGGACCACCCAACTCTATTTTAATTATAAGTTTTACACATACAAGCCCAGTTACTTCAGTGGGAGCAGATGGCAATTAGCAGGATTGTGTCCTTGCAGCACTCTGTTGGCAGCAACTTGACAAGAGAAATGTTTCATGTAAAGAATGCAGCAAAGTGACTGCAGTTCAAGCCTTTGAAGATCGTATTACAATGGCAAAGGCAATATCCATTTACGTATGTATCTACTCTCCCTGTAAACACAGGCAAATAACTTTGAGGCCAGAAACAGAATTCAAGGGAGAAAGAGAGCCGTTTCAGGGAAAGTTAGTAGGAAAGACAGGATTAAAACCTGGGGAAACAGAAGCGAAAACCAAACATAAATAGCTAAGTTATAAAGGAAAGGATAAACACTACAAATGTGGTTAAAGTCTTTCCTCTAGGAAAGAGGAAAATACTTAAGTACATGGCTTTCTTTCACCTAAGAGAGAGAAGAGGGTGCATTCCTTTTAAGAAAGGCATAAGCATCCTTTACCCACTCAGAAAGCAAACTGGAAGCTGCGTATTGGTGCATCAAATAACTCAGACTACTATACGCAAACTGGGGTACTGATGCATGGACACAGGAGCAGTTTAAGCCATCACCAGGCTGCGATAGCCATCACCAGGCTGCGATAGCCATCACCAGGCCGCGATAGCTGTTGGCTATTGAGCTGAAGTTTTTCACTATGTTAACATGCCTGAGAGCTGCAGCACTTCAAGAGCTGATTCACAAGTCTTTCAGCCACCCTTGCCAGATGGAGGGGGACAGTCTTCAGAGGCTAGGGTATACAGCAAGTCAAACTAGCTAGACCAGTTACCTCAGCTTGACTCACAACCCAACATTCACCCAGCCTTTAAGGCTCAGGTTGAACACCATGTTGACACAACTATAGGTAAAAGTCTTGGACTGAAACCAACCAAAACCACAGAGACAAAAGCAAACTGATTGTAAAAGGACAAGTCTGTTAGAAAACAGGAAAAAATATTTTAGGAGCCTTCAGGCAAATTTTTCTACTCTTCCCATAGTCAGTTAGCATTATCTTTGTGTCTGTGGGACACTTAAACATAATACTTACTTAAAAACACAATGGCTATTTTAAAATTATGTAATAAGATGACAAGGCCCTAATCCTCCCCTTGGTTTAGCAAAGCATCCAATGGTATCAGCACCATTCCCAATCAGATTTTCCCAGGTGATGAAAATTGCCAATACCCAAACTACCTAATAAATCACTATCTGAGCTCAACTGCTGGAGCTTAGCTTATCACAAGCTGTCACAAATAGTGTTCCAGTTCTTGAATATAAGGGCTGCCTCACTAACCAGCCTTTAGTAAGCCTCCCAAAGCAAACTCATCAAGGAGATGCAGCAGATGCACAACTTCCCCATGGTACAGATCTGCACACTGGCACATGTATTAAACATGGTAAAAAACAGCCTGTAAAGCTGCCCCTGTGGAGATAGACACCTGAATCTCACTCCCTTTGCAGAGCCCCAAAGGGCAAACACCACCACCGTACCTCTATGGGCAAGGAGACACCAGAAGCTATCCGTATCACCTCTTCTGTGCAATACTAGATGTATGGTGGGAAAGGTCAGTGCAGAAACAGCAATGGAGGTTTAACTTTGCAGCTGTGTAGTATCTGACCTTCAGCTTCCCTAGTGGTGTTGCACTATTGTTTTTTTGCATAAAATTTCTGAGCAGCATTCACTGCAGCAGTAGTGCTTTTTCTGTTACTCCCCATCTCTGAAATTGGAATAATCTCTTCAGTGCTTG
The DNA here is from genome assembly GCA_020745705.1 of Hemiprocne comata. NCBI lineage: Eukaryota > Metazoa > Chordata > Aves > Apodiformes > Apodidae > Hemiprocne > Hemiprocne comata. The sequence continues at coordinate 91,532,643 of CM036588.1, forward strand.
GCTTTAATTCTATCTTTGCTGCTCCAGGGGCAGATCAAAACTGAGCTAGACCTGTCAGCACAATATCCAATAATGAAAAAAATTAGCTATTAATAATTTAGCAACACATAGCAGCAATTACTTTTTGCTAAGTTCAAGAACGATATTCCTGAAAAAAAAGAGAGTAACGGTAACTGGAGGGTAGAGCAGGGGATACGGAAACTTGCAGACTGTAACAAATCCAACAAACTTTCCCTTCTTGATGGCAAGAGATAAATAAAATCCTTTACACGTAGCTCTCTGTAGGGAACAGAGCATTAGTACAAAGAGAGGCTTGTGTCACTTCTTTCTCTTGCTCTCAGCAGAACATGGTTTTCCAAACAAGCACTCTTAAGGCAGGCAAAGGGGTCAACCATTTGCACTGATCAATGCTGCCATCAGGCCCATACGGAGGATAGGAAAACTCACACTCTCTCAGTCTAACCACAAGACCTCTTTTTATGAGATTTCATGACTTTCTGTAATCAATAGACTTTCTTCTGTCATTCTGATAAACCTCTAGAGACCTAGAAAGCACATCTCATAAAAAGGAAAAAGGTCTAGTTTTTGGCATTCCTCTGGCTTTTAGATATAACAGAGAATTAAACTTGGGTCTCCCCCTTAAAAAATCAGGAAAAACAAAGGCATAAGATTATTTCAGTTCACAATGCAGGAGTGATGGGATTCCTTTTAACACTGCTTGGTGTGAGGATCACTGCATTAAAACTTGCCAGATGCTCCCACTGACACTCAAGAGAGGCTAATCAGACATGATGTTATCATGCATCAAATTATCATATTAATACAAGATAGGTCAAGCACTTACCACCCAAAACTTCAAACAAGTTCTGCCACACTGTAATTGTGACACACCTACATACCTTTTCAAAGGAGAATCAGCAGGGAGCATCCTTCCTCACAGACAAAAACATCTGAAGACATTTGTGAAAGGATTCCCATGGAATGAACAATGAAGGCTCTAGCATCAGGTGCAAGTCTCAAGAGCACCTAACTGATGTAAAGCCCTTGCTTCTCATTTTGGGCTACTAATGGAAAGAATCAGCCTTTTTATACTCTTCAGTATGTGATTGTCTCTTCACAATAACACTACTCATGTACTCCTGCTGCACAAGGTCTTGGTATTAAATGCCCCACCATTTTTTCCACACAGACCAGATGATAAACTGAGGAATCATGCATTCAGAGTTCAACTGCACCAACACATGAAAGGTGCATGGAAAGTCTAGCATCACTTCATACCGAATCTGTTTAGGTTAAGGTAACATTTGACAGCAGTACTCCAGCAGCCTCATTAGCGCTTGACCAGATGGCATCAACCGACTTTCCAGATTGCAGGCATTCACTTGACACGCTTGTCAAGGGACAGAGGGAGTTGTCCGACTCCATCACTGACATTAACAAACAAGGGGGACTGTGAATAAAGGAAAACTAGGACTAAAGTCTTCTGCAAAGCATGCAGCCTGCTATTTTTGTGCCACAAAAATCCACCTTTTCTTGCAGTTTAGTGGATCTTAATGACCATAAATGGCTTTGATGGTGTTATCCTTTCACTCAAAGAATTTGCTTACGAGGCCACCATGGGCTTTTGCATTTCATGTAGTTCAAAGGGCTTGCAACATGAGCCAAGAAAAACCTATAGCCAGCTGGCAATGCCTAGGAACATTTGCAATCTTTACATTCAGTTTACCAGACTTTTCCTCTCCCGCTTACTCCCTTCCCAGTGCTTCAAAACTAGAAACTCTACCGACATTTTTATTACTATGTAGAGATCAAACCTGAGTTACATTTCACCATGAAACAGCAAACTGTCTACTGAAGCCTGCCGAGTATCACCTCTTCTTGCAGATATTACACAGCCCCAGTAGATTCACCAACCTCTAGCTAAAGGTAGGCAAGTCTCTAAATACTGCCCAGATTACTTCTACCAACCCACACCAGCAAATATCTAATTGCACAGGCTGCCATCTGTGATTGTTGTAGTGGGAAGCTCAATAAAATGTCTGGCTCGAAACTAGAATTTCAGGGGGATGTGGGACATGGAGTTTCCAACCTGAGTAATACCAATTTTCAAAATGAAAACTTGAATTCTGAAGTTCCGGTGCTCCTTCTGCTTTAAGATCTGTAGTGTTTACTCTCCACAGACAGCCACAATTCTGGGTTATTATATACCTACAGCTCCCCTCACCTAATTCTAAGGGAAGTTGGATAATTCAGCAGAAGTGAATTCATCAAGATGAAAAAGTTGAGTAAGAAGAGACAGAAGTCTGAAAAGGGAGAAAAGAAAGGTCTTAAGGTAAGTCAGCTTCTTCAAAGATACAGCATGCTTTTTTGTGCATTCAAGCACTGCCAGTAAGCAGCAGGAAATTGACTATTTGCAACAAGGCACATTTTCCCTGTTCTCTTTTCCTTGTTCTCTTTGCACTGTCTGCACCAAAAGTAAGAGCAGAGCTATCTGTCCTGTCCAACTAAACAAAACTTAGAGTGTAACTTTAAAACCTTTACTTGTTCAATTCAAAAGTAATAAAGAACTGGTTTTAATATTTTAGTTCTTCACAACTGAAAAAAGGTATAAAATGGGAAGCAACCAAAGACCCTCAGTAAGTGGCACTTGTCCTTCATCTCCTCTCAGGTAGGAAGATACAAATTACTAAGAGCTTCAGATCCACAGAATGTTACCTACTTAGCTCTCCACCTTATAGGCTGTCTCCATCATTAGATGCCTTTTTAACAGAGCAGGCTGTTCAGTACAGTGAAGTTCTAAAATCATAAATTGCTCAGAACATTTACATGCCTGACTCCATGCTTCCCCTGAGCTGGAAAAAAAATTAACCTGCTGAAAGTGTTTCTAAACATAGATACCCAAGTCAAAAATGTACTGTTTTCAGGACACCATCATGCAGCCTTTGGCTGCTGATACAGCTAGTCCTTCCCCCTTCTCTCCCCGTATTGCCAAGTGTGTACTGAACTGTTAAAACACAATCCAGTAAAAAAAACCCCAAACATGCCAGTATGAAGCAGTGGCTGCTGGAATATCTATCCTTGCCTTCAGTTATTAGCCATGAGTAAGGTTATCTGAACACTGCTATACAGACACCTACTGCTAATATACAGACAAAAATCCATGATTTCTGAAAGCGCGATCAATACCTAAAAACTATTTTTTGTCCAGCAATGTAGTAAAGCACTCAGAAGTGAAAATGTCTCCCCACTTCATTTTGATAAAGGTGAAAAGCTGCAGGACACAGTTTTAGGTAAGAACTAGTAGTATGTAACTTCACCACTTAGAGCCAGAGTTATCAAAAATTCAAGCTATACCTCCCCCAAAATATTTCCCCCCCAAAAAAAAAAAAATCAATCCCTTTTTTCAGATGCCATTGCTCCACGTCTCAGAGGCCACACCACACCACCTGCTATGTAGACTTCTTTCAGTGTCAGAAAAATGTAGGTCTCCAATTGGTATTCTTGTGTGCAAAACTTGGGAATTCCACTGCTCTACAGTAATGCTCCACATTCTCCCCAAAAGGTGAGTCTTGATGTACTTCAGTGTATTTTTCAATGCCAATTCTTTTTGCAGACTCTGGACTTTTTTTTCCAGAGTTGTGTTGTGACAGTGTCAAAAACAACCTAAGAGGGCTACCAGTAAAATGCTGGTGACTGTATGCTTTGATACACAACTGTCACTCATCCAGAGAGTAAAGAAGTCCCATGAACCAGTTAATCCCCATCTGTGTTTATGGAATTCAAAATTTAAATTAAATTACTCCGTTATATGAACAGTTGTTTATTCAGCCATTTTTTTGCACTTTACAGCTGGAATTCTGGAAATTCAAACACCACATCTTTGCCTGTGAGCTTCTTGTAGACACCAGAAAATGTTTCCACCTGTGAAGACAAACAATCTTGTTTATAGATGCCATGTAAGCAAGTAAAATCTATGTTAACATACTTCAGATACGACACTACTTCCCATTGCATCTTCACCCTGAAGAGTACTCTGAGGGTCATTATTTTCTTCTAGATTAAAGTAGCTGAGCATTTATACAGAACACATGTTTTCCAGATAATATTTGAACCTCTTTGATTTGCAACCATAGGGGACACAGAGCTGAGCGGTTCTCAACGTGTTCCCCCTATGCAAAGTAATGGGGGACTTCAGACTGTACCTGTGTAAGATCATACCTATTTAAGGTCAAAACTGAGTGCTTCACCCAATAGAGAACAACAAAAAACAATCCATAAACAAACAAATACCCAACAAAACACTGCCTGTTCCCATGAAGGAACCAATACAGCTACTTTACGATCCAGAAGTTTTGACAGGTTGAACTCGAGTTTTAGTCCAAAACTGTCTTGCCTCATCTTCTGCATCTCAGTCCAAATACAACCAGTAGCTTCTCCACTGTCACAGCCAAAATACAGTCTTTTGCTGTATCACATAAGCAGCCTCTCAGCTATGCCTGAACGCCACCCCATCCTGTACGAGTAAATAAAGTTTCTTCATTTACCTTGTGTTCAACATTGTTCTGTTGTGCTTTGTCCAAATGGACTTTTATGAGCCTGCTGCCATCCAGTTTTACACGGATTCTCTTGCCCACGATTTCACTTGGGAAGACCAGGTCTTCAAGAATGGCATCGTGCACTGCAGTAAGTGTACGGCTGAAATGCCACATTTGTATCATTAAAACATGTCCTCTTGTCAAATTTTCCCATTTGCCAAGGCTTAAACCTTCCACAACATGCTTTAGCTGAAAATTCAGCGGTGTTTTGTTTTAATGCTGCTGTGTGACAATAACACACTTATCAAAGGTCACAGAAAAATAAAAGCTAAATTCTACACTGAGTGCAGAAACTTAATGACAGTATGAGGGGAAAATGTCAGTAGCCAGCCTTTCCACCTTTGAGATATGTTGATTTACAGTAACAGCCCTGAAACTTTATTTCCACCCATTTCAGGAAGATCTTATTTAAATCAGAACCAAGTTGTCCCATCTGCAATTTTGGCAAGGACACTCACTGGAAGAGTTTAATTGTGCAAGTACCTTCAACTACACAGAGTATGCTCACAGGAGACCCAGTTTTGAAAACACAGTTTTTTTCGTCTGCCTAAACCCAAGCAGCTTAAAACACCAATGTGTAACATGAAAAGTCTACCTGGTAAGTTTAGTCCATTATTAGGACTACATTTGTGTTCTTAAACTGTGCGGAAGCGAGCCAAAATGAGAAAAGTGAATCCAGGTTATTTTGCGTATGAGTCTGTACGACTAGCAAGATTTCCAGCTTCCCTGCCTGCAGTTTTGAGACAGTATCACTAGTAACTAAGACCTCTGCCTACAACAGAATTTCAAACTTGCAAATCTTGGGATAGCTAAGGAACACAAACATCAATCACGTTTCTATGCTTCAAAACATACAGATCAGTTTTACAACACTACCAGCTGGATCTAGCCTCAGGCTGAGAAAGGGACCCTCCTGCACACTCTCCTTCCCTCCAGCCAGAAGTGGCAGTGTGCTAATGCTAATCACACGCAGAGATGCCAACTTCTCCAGCCACTGCGCAATACCAGTTTTAATATAACAAAGAGTCCTCCAAAGGCAGGACTGCAGCTAGATGAGTACTATAAAACCACACCTGTAAAATCTATGCCTGACGATTTAAAAATACAGTAATAGATATATATATAATGCAAGTATAATAGTAGAGCTAGGAGAAGCTACAGAAACGTGCCATAAAGAGGTCAAATTGTAAGACATGGGCTACATGATACCATAAGACAGAGAACAGTACAGAAGAGGCACTGACATCCACATTGACATAGTAGTGTTGACTGTCTAGCAATAGAGACTAGATGAGAGCAGAGTGGCCATTTAACGCAAATGATTATGCTACTGTTGTTAAAGACATACCCCGAGGGACCACTCATACCCACACTTCTCCTCAGTCACTATCTCCACCTCACTGCATCCCTTCAGTGTGCCAGGCCTTATTTGTGTACAGTCTAACATGTCATGTTGCTCTTCCAACAGCTTAAAAAAAACAAAACAACTCTCGCCAGCACACTGTGGTAACAGAGACAGCAGGTTGGGATTTCTTAAGGAAATATTACTGGCTAAAAATTCGCTACAGCTGTAGCTGGAAATACAGATGAGTTCTAAGAAATGCACCACAGTGCCCAAAGATGAGCTTTTTAATGCACCCTTCAGCAAACAGCAGATACTATTTCAAGCAGTAAGAGAAAGCACCAGACCACCAAATCACTCTAACAACTTCTCAAAAACTCAACTAAACATTACTTAACTAAACTACCAAGTTACAAAAGAAGGTTGTCATATTTAATCAATAATATTTACTTACCTCCTGGGACGCTTTTGCTTGTTTTTTGTGCGGCTTTTTCTTGTTGGCTTGGGCAGAATCCTCCTCTGTTCAGAAGAAAAGAAAAAAGGCACATCTCAGTAACTAGTATTTACAAATCAACTAAAAAAAACCAACACATGCACTTTTTTTTAATTCCCCACCAGAAACAGATACATGAAACCCTGAAAAGAGAGACTTAAGTATGCTTGAAGCTACACCAGCATTAGAACCTGATATTGATTGCAGAAGCTGGAGTACTGGTATTGCTTTATTTCTCATCTACTGATCCTGTGTTCAGTGCACTAAAAGATTTGTATTTCATCCCCTTCCACTATGACTACGACCAGGGTAGTTTACTGTATCATACCAACAATCTGAATACACACTTCTTTGGAAACAGAATACTCAAAAGAACTTTACCATTTCTGCTAGATAGAGCCCCTGGTATGAAGCAGAGTAGTAAGCTATCTCAGTTGCAGAAACAACTAGGTGAAATCTGAGATTGAAAAGCTAGTTTGAATAATGAGATGTATTGCACAACCCAGATCAAACCTTGGTGTATAAGTAATCTGTTCCAAAAGCAGCATCTAAAGATATTTAGATCTTCTTGGATCAGTAAAACTTATTTTTCTACTTCCTTATCTGCAAGGGTGTGTGTTTTCAAACACTGAGTTGTAGATACAGTTGCAGCCACTTGCAGTGTTTTCTACCAACACATCACAGCTGCTCCATGACTGCATTCCTAACAGTCTTAATGTAATCCAAACTAGGTCGTGTCATATTCAAAAGCAAAAGCATTTCACCTACAGCAGAAAAACCACACACATTCCTTTCTAAAATATGGATTACTAAGCTGACAGGGAATTCTCAAGCACTTAGAAGTGAGCCAGAGGCACTTCATTAGAAGTCTTCTTGACATAAAAGATTTAGGGTAAGATGCTCTGACACTGAAAATGTTATGAAGAATTTTTGCTAAAAAGAGATTCAATCTAACAGCTAACTATCCACCCTGCAAACAGATCTCTGGAATTGTGTCCACATCTTTAGTACTGCCCAGAGAGCCCTCTATCACCATTTTATGGCTTAGCTCCTTCCATAAATTCAGACCTTGAGACAGATTTTTTTTTTTTATTCATCTCCTACTAATTTGAATTTTAAATGCTTAGATTGTTCAAGTGTAGCAAAGCTATTAGTATTTGCTTCCTTTTACTTTCAGGCTTTGTTTCTCAAACTTCTGAAGTATTACTAAGGGGAGCCAGGACAAGAACATGGTATCCTCCTCAAAAGATTCACATCTCACCCAGTTTACACAGCCTTCCTTGGCTATTACCTGAAATCACTTTAGCTTACAACCAGAATGACAGTCATCATATTTCCTGCTGGTACAAAAATACACATTTTATCATTGTTACCTTGAACAGACAAGACCAGAACAGTACTGGAGCACTGCAACAGGTTATTCAGAGAGACTGTGGAAACTCCATCCTCAGACGTTTTCAAGACTCAGCTAGACAAAACCATAGCTGACCTGATCTAATGTTGGCAATAGCCCCACTTCACATGCAAAGCTAAACTAGATGACCACCAGAGGAGCCCTTCAAATCAACAATTCAATCACTATATGTTTTACCTGAGCAATGAACACCACGTGCTTTCCACTGAATTTCTTCTCCAGCTCACGAACTAACCGCACCTGAATCTTCTGGAAGGATTTCAGCTGAGGAACTGGTACAAAGATAATGATGGCCTTTCTGCCACCACCCACTTCAATTTCCTAAAGCAAAAGTAGAAATTAAACACTACGCAAGGGTCAAGAAGCGATGTTTGGTTTGATCTTGAATCCTCTGAGCACAGAAATTTGATAGTCCTGCTTACAACTTTGGGAGAAATAAAAAAAAACCACAATTAAAAAAATTAAACATCAGAAAGCAGTACCTGTTTTAATGCATTAAGGAGCAAGCATTATACAGGAAAACCTTGGTTACATTGCTTGCTTTACTGGAAGAGTAACTGAGCAATAAATCCCACCAGTCCTTTCAGAGCCACATCGTCTGAATAGCAAAGTTTGTTCTTTCAGCAGGACATGACTCAGAAGCTGGAATTCTAACTACACTGAATGCTGACCCCCACATCTGCAGTGGCAAATACACGCTGATACAAAGCTTTAAAAATCATTTGCTTCTAATGCAGAGTCTAGACAAAGTTTACAGTAACAGATCTCCTTATTTTTGAGCGGCTACTTCATCGAAATGGTCTTCTATACACCACTTGTCAAGGCCTGCATCACTGCTCAACTGAAACATTTCCTTCCCCTCCAAAGCAGCAGGTTTACATCACACTAACATGTATTATTTTCCCCGTTTTTCTACAACAGTTGACCAAAACCAAAGAAGTTTATATAGGCTCACAGGGTTCTTCTCTCATGAACCTAACTGCAGAGACATTCTTAATCTCCAAGAGAATGGAAAGCTGAATTGTTTTTCACCAACTACATTCCCACATAAACTAACTCACATGCCCAGAGGGGATTTCTCACAAATAAAACCAAGTAGCTAAGTAAACAACAAAGACATTTAAAAAACTTCTTATTGATTACAGTACACATTGCTGTACTTGAGCAGTTCTTCTGAAGGCCCCTGAATACCAAACTGACTTCTGAATTCCCAGATTCTTTAACTTAGCCCTAAAGCAGTCATGCACCTGTGACTGTATTCGTGGGCCTGGGCAAGAACCAAAAAGCAACTCTGGCTGCAGCAACCAGCTTCAGAAGTTCAATTCCATCTCCAAGGCTGACAAATCCCACCAGTAGTTTTCTTCTTTTTTTCCTTCCTTAATGTTTCAGTTGCCTTTGTAAACTGAAACTAAAATTTACAAACAAGCTACCCTACATGAACAAGATCAGTCTACTACCTTGATCCACCTTCTATCTATTCTTTGGTGCATACATGAGCATCTACAATAAAAAATTATTTCACAAAAACTATTACAGTTTAGGTTCCTGACAAAGATTCTGCAATGCCTACACTGCCAGCCAATATTCACACGTAATAAGTCAGTTTCAGACCTCAAGCCCTGTTTGCAGAGGTGTTTATTTAAACACCAAACTGCTATCTAAGTTTTTACAATTACTTTTCAGACCAGTTCCTAAAAAACAACTATTAGAAAAATCCTACCTGTTAACAGCAAATACTAAAAAATAAACCACAACAGCATATAGTAAAACATTCATGGGCCACAAGACACAGCTAAGGACACCACTAACCTAGAATATTAACGTTCGCAAATATTAAACAAACACAGAGCCAGTCACCAGGCAATTCTTGGTGAAGAAGGTCTAGCCTACCTTAGCTGCTGTGATGTTTAACTCCCGCAGCTGAGCCTTTAAGTCAGAGTTCATTTCCAACTCCAGCAGAGCCTACAAAAGTGAAGTTGCAGAATAATCCATTACACACAGTTCAATTCATAAGAACCCATAAGGCTATAGTCTGTCCACAGTGCCAGAGAGCAGTCTGATGTTTTACCACAGTCAGTATCAAAGATTTAACTTCCTGTAAGTCACACCGAGAGATGCCATTAGTTCAATTGGTGGAAACACAGCCTGACTACCCCCATTCTAAGTAGAATTAGGAAAGAGTACACATTTAGCCAGAATCACCGGCAAAGTTTTAGCTCTAGACAACTGTCACAATGCTGTCTCGATAAGCTGCAGTCAGTTACCAAACAGCAGCAAGAAAAGACACGTACCTGGGATATACCAGACTCGAACTCATCTGGCTTCTCGCCATTAGGCTTCACAATCTTCGCGCTAGAGCTGAACATGGCCTTTCTGCAACGCAAAAGAACATCTCAGCTGTCAACAGGAACACGTCTTCTGCTACAAACACAGCAAGGCTCTGCAATCCGGCTACTCAACCACATGTGCTAAAGTGAAGCCAGAAAGAGCCACACAAGTCCCAGCACATCGCTCCAGGGGATGCCGACCAAAACATGGAAAAACCGTCCTAGGGAACGAGACCTGCCCTCCTCTGCGTTCCGTGGGTGCCCCAAGGCGGCGGCAACAGCTGCAAGGCCCCAGAAGCACCGGGGAAGCTGCCTGCCCGCTCACGGTGCCCCACGGGCCGCCGGCCAGTCATTCCGGGCCCAAGGGGCTCCGCACTCATCTCCGGCCCTCTCCTCCTCTCCGGAGACCTACTGCCCCACCGCAGTGGCTTCCTTCGGGGCACTACCGGGGAAGGGCGGAGGAAAACCCCACCGGTCCCGCGCCAGCCCCCTTCCCCAGCACCGGGCGCCTCGGCGACCATCGGGCCCCAGGCGGGCGATAATCGGGGGCATCCCCACCCCGGGGCTGCCACGAGGAGCGCCGCTCAGCGCCCGGATCCGTATTGCGGCGGCGGTGGGGGAAAAGGTAGCGCCGCCACAGAGGCCCGCACAGAGCCCGGGCACCCACCTCTCTCCGCGCCGGCCTAGGAAAAGGGAGAGCTCTCGCGAGAGCAGCTCAGATCGCGGCCCGGGAAGGCGCTCTCCCCGCCCACACAGGCCTGAAGCCAGACCAGGAAGAAGGGCAAAATTGATACTCCCGTGCGCCGCCAGCTGACGGCAGCTTCTGCCACAGAGAAGCCCGAGCGGACGCTTAGGGTCCTGGCGCGTCGCCCGCGGAAGAGGTCATCACTAGCGGCTGGGCGCTGCGGAGTAGATGGGGAGAAGGGCAGGAGAGGAAGGGCAGGGGCTGCTGTTCAGTACATGCGCAGGGCTAGTGGCAGCGGGGCCGGTGAGAGCGGTCCGCAGGCGCTGCCTGCGGGACCTGGGTCCCCTTTCCGCCTGAGTCCTTCATCCAAAGACCTTCTCCATGTGACAGCGAGGGAAAGGCAAAGAAAAGCCTACTCCGCTCCTGTCTCTCGCCGTTGTGCCAGGTCCGTGCTGCCACTTGCTTCCCCGTGGGCCTGGCCGGCATGAGGAACTTGCCTCGGAGCACTCGGCCGCTTCCCTCATAGTTTTAGGCCTCCAGTGTCGAAATGCTTCTTCTGTAAACAGTCACCAGGATCTCAGCCTTGGCAGTGCAGCGCGGCTCGGTTTGCTCCAGCAATGGCAGGTCCCATACACAAAGAACGTGTCTACCTTTCTTGCGAAGCTCCCTTGCTCTGCTGCAAAACAGCAGCAGCCACCAGTTTTGAAAACAGTAAAAGAGCAGATGGTCTTTTTTCCTCCTCTCTCTGTTTCATCTCTCTACATGCAATTTAGTGGGCCAAGAGTTCATCCATGATCTTCAGCCCTTTTAAGGAAGAGGAGGCCTGCTGGAGCAGTCTCTGGCTGACAACCAGAGAGGTCAGGCAATCGTGTGCCAGCTCAGATCTGTGCTTGGGCTTTAATTTGGGTACTTGTATAAACATGATCTCTCAGTTGCTTCTGCTGAGAGACAATGTCACATCGATCAGAGTTTCTAAACTGTCATCATACTAAAAATAACACGAGTCTTCACCTGTGTTCAGGTACTAAATATATGAGTGTCCTGGACTTCACATATTTTGTAATCACTGGAAACACTTTTTATTGTATATTGTGTTACTATCTAACAAAGAAGGCACCATTGACACTTTGGTTGCACACTGATAAAAAGAATGAGCTGTACTCTACTTTCAAAAGATTTTACTTGCACGTTGATTCAGGTGAAAGTGCCTGCCTGTGCATCTAACATGGATCTAAAACCTTGCCTTGACAAAAGAATCCTCACCTCGACATTTCCCTGTTGACTAATTTAGAGAGTCCCTGCTCAAGGGAAAGTTCCACTCAGAGGCAGGTGTGCAGCCCTTGCCACACGTTGCCTGGGGAGGTCAGAGACAGGCATGTGGTTCAGAGCATTGGTTCTGTGCTCAGATTACCTGAATAACCCTAAGAGCAGTCAACTTCAGCTTGCAATACCACATTCACTGTTACTATAATAGTGTTTGCAAAGTCTGTTACTTAAAACCCGTAGAGGAATAATAAGCTCCTGTTGTAAACAAAAAACTGACAGGAACAGCACTACCCTCAACCTAAACAACCTTAGCATCTGCAGAAAGCCATTTGGCCATTTGTGGGCTTTTTGCTAAATTTATAATAGCCACAAATTCAGATTGTTCAGTTCCCATTTTTTTCTCAAGAAAAAGAGATTCTTTCCTTGCAAGAATTCAATGAATGGGAAAAACTGCCCAGCTCCTACTGATGGCCAGGATTAGTTCCTATAAAGATTTGAAATTATCTAAATGACAGTGATGGGGATCTGATTGAAGAGTTAAAAAAAGGAAATCTCATCACCCTGCATTCAGTTTTACTGTGAAATCCTTTACGAGAGGGAGAAAGAATAGGTGGTGTGGATAGATCGATCAAAGTTGGACGGGCCAGAGTGCTAATGAAGAAATAAAGATGCAATGTGACTACAACTTCCCATCCACATGCTATTAGTGCTACTGAATAGACCAGGATTCTACACAAGAGCAATGAGAGAAGGTGGTGTACTGAGATGTTTCATTGCTGACACTGACTGTGCAGACGTCCTCTGTGCTCTGGGCTGACTGAAAAACCCTACAAATCCACTAGTGCTACAGCAACCAGTGGGCAAGTACCATGAAGTAAGCACAGGTATCACTTAGCCTAGTGGTGATAAATGCCACAGTAGTAAAAATGCCAGCTGCCACATGCCACGGGAGCACAACAGCATGGAAAAATCACCAACGGTGATGCAGTGGTAAAGGTAGGGCTGGTTGATCATATGCAGCCCCAGTTTTAGTAGCTTGGAGAAAAAGCAAGAAAAGTCATGTATATAATACTCAGTGGACTTCAACAATTATTTTTTTTTTTCAGTTTCAATCTGAGCTTTGCATGTTGCTCATGACAGCAGGAGAGTTACTGTTCAGTCCTTCCATATAAATTGGATATATGAGTCTGTTCAACCAGAGAATTAATGAGTGTAATGGAAGATCTTTTCTTTCTCTGTCTCTTACTGCTCATTGCTCCTTTAGTACGTGTTGCCCAAAGAAGACTACAAGTAATGTGTAAGGCTTGTAAGGAATAAGAAATCCATCTTCTATGGAAAACCATAATTGAAAGAAAGCTAACCAAGAGCAATAAAGTAAGAATATCACAGGCAGAAAGGAGTGAAAAGTGTGAGAGTCTCACTGGAAACCTTTACAGAGATAATTAACGTAAATAATCTTGATCTGAGAATCAGATGTAAGCATTTTGTAAGAGTAATATGAAGTATGATTAATATGTTGGATGAAGCAAGAAAAAGGCAGTAATTGTATTCTGATACAACCCTGACCAAATTGTTTCTGTGTTCCACCAAGGCCTGTCGAATGCATAAGCTCTTTGTTTTGTTTTGTTTTGTTTTGGGGGGGGTTGTTTCTTTTTAAGAGAGGTGTCATTCAATTGATACAATTGATGTTGAACCCATTTGCTGTTTTTGCAATGGAAGAAAAAATTAATGTTGGTGTTTCACATTCTTGGCATTTTACTAGGCCATCCTTGTGTATCTGAGTACAACATTCTATAGCTCTAGCATCTTGAGGTTGGTTTTATCACAATAAATCCATATTAGAACTACAAGGGAAATCCAGCCTCTTAAAATGCAGCAGAGTTATACATTGGACTGTTTGTGGAGGCAGTCGTACCTGTGACCCCATGTTCTGTATTTTAATCTCATCAGAGGCTCACCTGGAGCACTAAATTTGGCACATACCCAGACCTCCCCTTTGGTCTCCAGGTTCATTACACTCCTGATACAAGGATGCATGACAGCAGGTTGCAGCTGGCAGCAGTCTGAACCTCAGCCTGCTTGGACAAGGTGTTTCTTGTTACTTCCAGAGTGCATCACAGAATAGGTTTCATCTGGAATGTGCTTACCAAGAGCCCTTGATTGAAATAGCGGGATGAGAACCAGTTTAATTACCTTTTCCAGCTCTGGATTGTTGGATGTACTAAATAAATTTACACTTGTGCTATTTTCCAGCAGCAATCCTTCCTAGGGTGCTTGTCAAGGTGAGAAGGCAAGCAGGGACTGTGCAACAGGCTGTAGGGTGTGTTCCCTCCTGGATGGTACTGCACATGTTTTAATGAGTCATTAGGGTCTAGGAGGCCACTGGAGCTGGTGGCTGGATTGGGACTGTTATAGAGCTGGCAGGGGAGAACTTCAGCTGAGGGCACCTGTGAGATTTATTTTGCCTTTTAGTAGCTGGGGATTTCAGAATGAATGCTTCAGCAGTGGGGTTGGAGTAGAGATGATCTGTAGGAGTCCCTTCTAACTCCTACCATTCTGTGATTTACTATGAGGGTGGAGAGACACAGGCACAGGTTGCCCAGAGAAGCTGTGGAGACCTCATCACTGGAAGTGTTCAAGGCCAGGTTAGACGGGGCTTTGAGCAATCTGGTCTAGTGGGACGTGTCCCTGCCCATGCAGGAGGGTTGGAACTCGATGAGCTTTGATGTTGCTTCCAACCCAAACCATTATGTGATTCTGTGTTTCTGTGAAACCGCTGTGCCCCATACATCTCGTGATCCAGACCCAAAACAAAAGCTGATTTAGGTGGCTTTTAAAATACAGTAATAGTGAGGGATAAAAGAAAACCAAACAAAAACCCCAAACCCTGGGCTTTTCCAGCAGTTTTGGCCTCTCCCGCGGCCCGTAGGGAAGCCTTCAGTCCTCTCGCTGCCATTCCCTCGCCGGCCGCGGCGCATGCGCGCGAAGGGCGGAGCGGGGCGCGGGGGCAGCGTTGGGGTGCGGTGCGTGGCCGAGGCTGGCGGGAGGGGCGCGGATGGCGGCGGGGCTGCGTCATGTTGCGGTGGCTTGTGGCGGTGCTCAGTCACTCCTGTTTTGTCTCCAAGGGCAGCAGCATGTTCTACGCGGTGCGCAAGGGCCGGCGGTCGGGCGTCTACCGCACCTGGTAAGGGGCTGCGGCCGGGGCAGCGCGGGGAGCCGCCGGCGGGCTGTCCCCGGGCCAGCCTCACCTCAGCCCCCTGTGTTGCAGGGCGGAGTGTCAGGAGCAGGTGAACAAGTTCCCCTCCGCCAGCTTCAAGAAGTTCGCCACCGAGAAGGACGCCTGGGCCTTCGTGCGCGCCGAGCTCCCGGGGCGGCAGCCCGAGCCGGCAGGTAGCTGCTCCTCCCCTCGCCTACCGCCTCACCTTGGCCCGGGCGGGACAGAGGGGCGGCGCGCCGGGGAAGCGGGGGGAGGAGAAGAAGGGAGGCCAGGCTGCTGGCACAGCCCGCCTGGCTTCTGGGTGGCGTTGGTGTAAACCGTGCGGCTGGTGGCTAAACATGGGTAGCAGCTTCTGCCTGTCCTGCGGTTGACGGCTTGTGCCTGGCGGAGTGCCGGGGTGGTAAGTGCAGCCGTGGTCCTGTCCTCCGGGCGCGGCGGTGAATGTGTCTGTGCAATGGAAGTATTTCTGTAGGTGTTCGGAGACTATCACTCGTACCGTGTTTGTTTTAAGGGCCGTTACGCATGTGTTTCCACTTCCGTTTTATGTGGGATCGAGAATCTCTAGAGTCTACTCGGGTATTTTTTGCATAATAGAAAAGGGGATGCCAGTTTAACAGGCTAGCATTGCTAATAGGTGCTAACTGTTGTTAGAAGCCATAATTTAAATGAAATTTGATTTTGTATATAGTTGAACTTTTTATCATCTTTTTTTTTTTTTTGAAAGGGGCACATGGTCCTCCAGCTGTAACACAGGAAGATGGTAGCCTGAGAGAGGAACCAGAAGTAAATATCTTGAGTTGCAATACATGCAAAAGACCATATGAACAGTCTACAAATGAAGAACACATTGCAAAGCGTGTAAAACATGATGAGGTATACTCAGTGCCAACAGTCAGTGAAGATAAGTTTTCGTATATGGGTAAGCTCTTTCATTATTCCTGTAATTCTTTTGAGTTTTTTGTACTCTTTTGTAAGTAGCAAGTGTAGCTATTAGAGAGTTGTTACGGAAGTTTGTGTACAGCAGCTTCAGGCCCAGTGTAATATCGTTTCTTTTAAAAATGGAACTGTGAGCCATTATATATTTGTTCATGTCTTTCAGTGTTATGTTAATTGACTTTAATCAAAACCAACATACAGCTTAATGTGGTAGTTTTTGTTGTGACCTTATGTATGTCTAGAGCACAGACTCTAAATACAGATGTAGCTGGGAGGTTTTAAAGTTGGCTGAAGGGGCAGGAACTGTAGTGAGAATACAGAACATGGGGCAGGGATGCTCCTTAAGGCCAGCTGATTTGGGAGCAGTGGGATGTGAAGCTGCAGTGGGCCTTCTGGTGTTCTGCATTACTAATTTAGATGGCTTCTGTAGTTGACATTTTGAAGGACTTCCCTGGGGATGGAAGTTTGGGGGATTAATCTGCTGGCAGACGTTTCTTTCTGCTCGAAGAGACTGCATCCTTAAAGGAGTGCTTGAACTTCTGCTTCTGGTAATTCTTTTGCAGGTGACTTTACAGTTGTTTATACGGATGGTTGTTGCTCAGGTAATGGACGTAATAGGGCACGTGCTGGAATAGGTGTTTACTGGGGACCAGACCATCCTTTGTAAGTAGTTGGGTGGATTCTTTTTGAATACTAATAATTTTTTGTTTAAGTGTAATTTATGATACCGTTCTCCTTTTGCATATGAAATCCTGCTATTGAGACTCTTAATAATAGCTGTGAGCTGTGAAACTAGTGACTTACTGAAGGGAAAAAGAGAAATCACCTTCTCTAGGAGGTAAGAATGTCGAGAGAATCAGTTGGAAATAATACTTTAGGGGCTGAAGCTGTAATAAAAATTATGCAGAAATTTTAAAAATAGTTATAGGTCTGCACAGAAGACAACAAAAGAAACTGCATGTTGTTGGCAGGTCCATGTATGCAGGTTGCACTACACAGATAAAAGTTAGAGATAATATCTCCATCCTCCTTTTTAAAAACAAAACTATCTCTATTGTATTTATTTTTCTAATGTGTGGTTATTGTACACCACTTTGAATATTTTGGTTAACTAATCTACTATTCATTCATTGGACACAGAAATACCAGTGAAAGACTTCCTGGACGGCAGACTAATCAAAGAGCTGAAATACATGTAAGTATTAAATGTCCTAAAATGCTTCTGCGTGTTGGACCACAGCAGCACTCCTATGACTATTTCAGCTCTGGCCCTCAGAAACCAGTTATGGAGCTGTGAGGGAAGTACATTAAATATCAGGGGTTATGACTTGAAATAAATGGTTCTCTTCAGGTTCTGTTTATCTTCTTTGGTTTTCAACAAGGAGTAATACATCTTGAAAATTCCCAAATATCATCAGGCCAAGCACAGGTATTTAAAACAACCTTGCATTAGGAAAGCCTAAATCTGTGTAGTATCCTTTGCATTTTTAATATGTATGTCTCAGACCTTGGGGTGAGGGCTGCTGAGTAGCCGTTAAGAGGAGAATCAGCTTCTTACTGTGATAGGATCAGAGGATCATAATCCTTAGATAAATATAGCAAAGAATTGTAGGCTTTCCGGAGTAACTTCTGTTATTTCTGAGGTAAACTTTTGTTGGCAACAGCAGGTTTAGTCTTCCCTTTTCACCTGATTTTAATTCTGGTACTGCTGCTGTCCTGTGCTGTGTGTTTGGAGGTAAACTAAAATGGGGAATTGATCTCTTTAGTACAGGAAGTTCATTTTAGTAAGTGACAAGCAGAGGTGATGGTGGTGTGCCAGGAGTCAGACTTGTTGCTTGAGAGCTCTTCAGCTCTATATCCAGACCCAGCCACTTCTCTGTCTTACTGTATTTCATAGCATGAAAAAAACCCAGCAACAACAAAAAAGAACACTTTTTAGGGGTTCCAGACTGTTTGAACTGGTATGAATCTTTGTTTCCCACAGTTATGGAGAAAATGCCTAAAACTTGATGTGCAGTTGATAAAGGCTTTGATAGTTAGGAAAGTCAGAGAGCTGTTCATGTTGTACAGGATTGAGCATCAGAATGTTGGTGAGTTAGTTTTGCCAGTGAAACTTAAGCAGCTTCCTATTTGCCTGATGCATTAAGTGGTTGCCTGCATGCATAACTTTGGAGACATCTGTTCCACAGCATGTTGATGCTCACTGATGGAGATACTACAGTAATATTCTTCATAGTTCTGTGTTAGCATTAGGTGCTTTGGTAATTGCATGTTTTTAAAATCCTATTCTGAACTGCAATTTATTTAAATGTTTTTAAGGCAGCCTGCAAAGCAATTGAACAAGCAAAGAGTCAAAACATCAAGAAACTGATTATCTACACTGATAGCAAGTTCACTATTAATGGTAAGTCAATGATTTTAGTTTTCCTGATTCTTAAAGACACACTACACATGAACATACTGAGGCCTGGGGAGAGGGCTATAAAGACTTCAAGGCACTGGGGCGATTGGTTAAAGGATCAGGAGCACAGGTAGCGTTTTCCTCAATCCCTTCAGTGGCAGGGAACACTGCACTGATCACTGAGAGGAACAGGAAAACACCGTTGCTTAACATGTGGCTCAGGGGCTGGTGCCCCAAGCAGAACTTTGGCTTCTTCAATCATGGGAACATTCACGTGGCACCAGGCCTACCAGGGACAGACAGAGAGTTCAGCTGTCTGAAAAGGAGAGAAGGATTCTTGCAAGGGGGTTGGCGGGGCTCATTAATAGGGCTTTAAACTAGGTTGGAATGGGGAGTTGGGGGAGGGCAATAAAACCAGGCTCACTAGAGATGAGCCTAAGGGTGGTGTGCCCCTGTCTGGATGAAATCGATAACCCAGCTCAAGTGCATTTACACCAATGCATGCAGCACGGGTAACAAACAGGAGGAGCTGGAAGCCCTTATGCGGCAAGATAACTATGACCTAGTTGCCATAATGGAAACATGGTGGGATGGTACTCAGGACTGCAATGCTTCAATAGATAGCTACAAGCTCTTTGGAAGGGATAGGCAAGGAAAGAGAGGAGGTGGGGTGGCTCTGTACATATAAGGAGTGCTTTGATTGTATAGAGCTCAATGACAGAGATGATAATGTGGAGGCTTTATGGGTAAAGATGAGGGGGAAGGCAAATAAGGCACATACCCTGTTGGGAGTCTGCTACAGGTCACCCAACCAGGAAGAGGAAGCAGATGAAACATTTTTCAGGTGGTTGATAGAAGGCTCGAAATCGCCAGCCCTAGTTCTGGTGGGGGACTTCAACCTACCGGACATCTGCTGGAAAAACAACTCTGCCGCAAGCAGGCAGGCTAGGAGGTTCCTCAGTTGTATGGAAGATAACTTCCTAACAGCTGGTAAGTGAGCCCGCTAGGGGAGGTGCCTTGCTGGACCTGCTGTTCACTAATAGGGAAGGAGTGGTGGGAGATGTGGAGGTTGGAGGCCGTCTTGGGCTTAGCGACCATGGAATGGTTAAATTCTCGATTCTTAAGGAAATAAGGAGTGGGGTCACCAAAATCTCCACTGTGGACTTCCGGAGGGCAGACTTTGGCCTGTTTAGATCACTGGTGAAGAGAGTCCCTTGGGAGTCAGTTCTGAGGGGCAAAGGGGTTCAGGAAGGCTGGATGCTCTTCAAGAAAGAAGTCTTAAAAGCACAGGAGCAGCTGTCCCTGTGTGTCGTGAAACGAAATGTCAGGGAAGGCAACCAGCATGGCTGAACAGGGAGCTTTTGCTGGGACTCGGGGAGAAAAAGAGAGTCTATCGCCTTTGGAAGGAAGGGCGGGCAACTGGAGTACAGGGAGCTTGTGAGGACATACAGGGAGAAAATTAGAAGGGCAAAAGCCCAGCTGGAGCTCAATCTAGCCACTGCTATAAAGGACAATAAAAAAAGGTTTTACCAATACATTAACAGCAAAAAGAGAAACAGGGAGAATCTCCATCCCTCATTGGATGAGGGGGGGAACATGGCAACCAAGGATGAAGAAAAGGCTGAGATACTTAATGCCTTCTTCACCTATGTCTTCAAAAATTAGACTGGCTGCCCTCAGGATACTCAGCTTCCTGAGCTGAAATATAAGGATGCAGAGCAGAACAACCCCCTCATAATCCAGGAGGATGCAGTTAGAGACCTGCTGCAGCACCTAGACACTCAAAAGTCTATGGGGCCAGATGGGATTCACCCGAGGGTACTGAGGGAGCTGGCAGAGGAGATCAGCAAGCCTCTCTCTATCATCTATCAACAGTCCTGGTTAACAGGGGAGGTCCCAGATGACTGGAGGCTTGCCAATATGACGCCTATTTACAGGAAGGGCCTGAAGGAGGATCCTGGGAACTACAGGCCTGTCAGCCTGACCTCAGTACCAGGGAAAATCATGGAGAGGCTCGTCTTGAGTGCGGTCATGTGTCAAGTGCAGAACAGCCAAGGGATCAGGCCCAGCCAGCATGGGTTCAGGCCCAGCCAGCATGGGTTCAGGAAAGGCAGATCCTGCTTGACTAACCTGATCTCCTTCTGTGATCAGGTGACCCACCTGGTGAATGAGGGTAGAGCTGTTGATGTTGTCTATCTAGACTTTGGTAAAGCCTTTGATACTGTCTCCCACAGCATCCTCCTGGAGAAGCTGGAGGCACATGGAGTAGACAGGTGCACTCTCTACTGGGTAAAAAAACCGGCTGGCTGGCCGAGCCCAGAGAGTTGTAGTGAACAGGGTTGGATCCAGTTGGCAGCCGGTCACCAGTTGTGTCCCCCAGGGCTCAGTTTTGGGTCCAGTCCTGTTCAATATCTTTATT
Source organism: Hemiprocne comata (assembly GCA_020745705.1). Classification (NCBI taxonomy): domain Eukaryota; kingdom Metazoa; phylum Chordata; class Aves; order Apodiformes; family Apodidae; genus Hemiprocne; species Hemiprocne comata. The sequence continues at coordinate 91,553,738 of CM036588.1, forward strand.
AATGATCTAGATGAGGGAATTGAGTCCCTCCTAATTAAGTTTGCAGATGACACTAAACTGGGTGGAAGTGTTGATTTGCTTGAGGGTAGGAAGGCTCTGCAGAGAGACCTGGACATGCTGGATCGATGGGCTGAGGCCAATTGTATGAGGTTTAACAAGGCCAAGTGCCGGGTCCTGCACTTCGGTCATAATAACCCCATGCAAAGCTACAGGCTTGGATATGAGTGGCTGGAAGGCTCCAGGGCAGAGAATGACCTGGCGGTGCTGGTTGACAGCCAACTTAACATGAACCAGCAGTGTGCCCAGGAGGCCAAGAAGGCCAACAGCATCCTGGCCCCTGCATCAGGAATAGTGTGGCCAACTGGAGTAGAGAGGTGATTGTGCCTCTGTACTTGGCACTGGTGAGGCCACACCTTGAATACTGTGTTCAGTTCTGGGCCCCTCACTACAAGAAGGATGTCGAGTTGCTGGAGCGTGTCCAGAGAAGAGCTACCAGGCTGGTGAAAGGCCTGGAGGACAAATCCTACGAGGAGAGGCTGAGGGAACTGGGATTGTTTAGTTTGAAGAAGAGGAGGCTGAGGAGTGACCTCATTGCTCTCTACAACTACCTGAAAGGAGGTTGTAGGGAGGTGGGAGTGGGTCTCTTCTCTCCAGTGAATAATGACAGGATGAGAGGAAATGGCCAGAAGTTGTGTCAGGGGAGGTTTAGGCTAGATAGTAGAATTTCTTTACTGAAGGAGTGGCCGGACACTGGAACAGGCTGCCCAGGGAGGTGGTGGTTTCACCATCCCTGGAAGCGTTTAAAAGAAATACAGATGTGGTACTTAGGGACATGATTTAAGCATTAATGGGCAGATAAAGGTTATGGTGGGTGGATTTAGGTTATAGTTTGACTTGATGATCTTCGAGGTCTTCCAACCAGGTTGATTCTGTGATTCTTTGAAGAGAATGCATAATTTCAGTACTCTTGACTGCTTGAGGAAAAACCTTCAGAATATTGCAGGGATCAATTGCTAACCTCATGAAATACAAGCAGAGACAAAGTGCTTGTTACAGTAAAGACTGACAAAAGTAACTAAAGGATTTTGGTCTTAAGGCATTCAGTATGACAGAAAGTCTAGAAAAAAATGTTTGTGTATGCTCTATCAAGGATGCACTCAGAAAGTAACCAGAAGTTGGGGTAGTGACCCTGTAGGGCTGGGTTCAGTTTTGTTTTGGTTGGATTGGAGAGGCTGTCTTAATATGCAAACATGGAATATATTAAAGTTTCTGTACTTTTTACCTGTAGAATACACTTCCAAATTTTCAAGCTAGACTAGAAGACTAGCCAGAGGTGACACGTGCTCAGAGCGTGTATTTAAGGTTCTACCTTCAGCCAAAGATTTGGAAAATACTCTATTTCCTAGAAATACCAAATGAAGCAGCTGGTAATGGCTCTTCCCCTTTCCTCCAGATCTTTATATCTTACTCCTGTGGTAATTCGAAACTGCATATGTATTTATTCTTTGTATTTCTGACACTTACAAAGGGAGTACATGTTAGCTGTTTTCAGATAACTTTGGAGGTTTTTACGTTTTAAGTAACATTAAGAAAAAACATTATTGGAAGTTTTGATTGAAGATTAAATGTTGCTCTTTTGCTTATCAGTGCATTTTTGTGGGGGCTAGGAGAAAGTGTGAGGATTTTGTTTTTCTGGTAATTTCCTGTACTTGAATGCTACCACTGAAAGTGTTTATTTGTTCCATTGCTTGTTATTAATAAAGCAAACAGTTTGTTACAAATCTGTATGTCTTTTCCTCCAAATAAGTAATTTTGCTTTCCAGAAACTCCCTGGATTGCTGAAAGTGGAGGAGTATGAAGGAAGAGCATCGGCTTTTTCAGGTGGCTCATGTTTAGAATTAAAAGAGAACTTGACTTGAAGAATTCCATTGTCACCTTAAGTAGCAATACCCTAGAAAGGGCAGAAAGCTACTGAGTAGGAACAAGGAACTGCTAGTCAAGGAAGGTGTTGCTGGAGCTGTCATTTGCTGCCTGTTTCAAATTCTGTTGCCTTATATGTACATAAAAGAAGTTCTGTCCAGAAGTGAAAAGTGTTGATGGCTTGTGCTCTTTTCTCCTTACTGTAGTTAATAAGGTTGAGGAAGGGACAGTAATCGTTAAAAAACTACTTAAATGAATTTTCCATTGCTTCTCCCTAAGGATTATGTCATCAGTCTGTCATTTGAGTAGCTTATTTTCCCCAAAAGACTTAGGTATAACATTTCCTGTAGAAGCAGAATGTGTGTGTTGGGTTTGGGGTTTATTTTGGTTTTTTCTTTCTTGTTGGTGCGTTGTTTTTGTCTCTGCCAGAAACATTCTGAAAAAGGGAATAGTAAGAGTATCTACTCCTCAAGACTTTCTGTTGCATGCTTCTCAAAATAATCCAAGTACATAATTTGCTGCAAGAAGCAAGTTGTTCAAAGCATTAAGGAGCAAAAAAAAGTATCTTTGCAATTCTTTGCTTTGTGAGAGAAAAATGTATACCATCTCATCTGTGAAACTGGTGTTATGAAGGAGAAGTTGCTATGTCAGATACAATTCCTGTTAAACTTACATATGAAGGAGGAAAATAACCTTTAGGTGCAAGGTTTTACTCTGGGTTTTTTTTTTTTACTTGCAGTTTACTTTTCCATTTTGAGTCAGGTTCCACTCCTGTTTAATCAAAGTTATTTTGTAAATATGTCTACAAGTGGTTTGTTGTTTTTTTTTTTTTTTTCAATACCAGAGAAGGAGGCTTGCAATTAAGTACAAATTAATGTGGTTTCGTTTGTTTCATAAGAAGTTTTGTGTCCAAAGCTGGTTATTCTCTGTTTGGTTTAGGTCTGTTCGTCATGAAAGCAGTAAGGATGTCTTACATTGTTGAGACCAGCAAAGATTTTAATAAAAAAAAAAATCTTTATTTAAGGAGTAATACAGTAAATTTTCTGGTCAGCAAGGGATGGCCAGAATGTTAAAACTTGTTCTGTAGAAATCTGTTCATATGGTACTTCTCTAAAGGATTCTGTTCGTTACGCAGAAGCCGTTAAGACATATGGACATGTGTTTTCCTCTGTGTGTGTCTCCTCAATTTCTCAAAACAAGTAAAGCCATATATTTGTTCCAGCTTACTGTACCATCAGGAAAATCCTTAGCTTCAATTTATGGAACTTCATGTCATAATTTTGAGTGTTATGTGTATGTAAGATTGTAGTCTTTAAATATCTGTTGAGGAAAACATGGTTGAGTAATTTCAGTAACAATGGAAAAATACAATCCTCAAGGACAGTGGTCGAGAACCAGACAAGAATACCTTCTATCTCCAATATTTTTGCCTGACACTTTGTATGGAGTTGATGCCCTGTTAAAAGGCTGTTTGCTCCATCTTGATCCTTGCTGGCTTCTTTCATAGCATTTTTATGGTGATGTTCCCTTTGCATAGGTATTACAAGCTGGGTTGACAACTGGAAAACAAATGGCTGGAGAACAAGTTCAGGAGGAAGTGTAATAAATAAAGAAGATTTTGAAAGACTTGATAATCTATCAAAAGGCATAGAAATTCAGTGGGTGAGCACCTTGTTTCTTAATGACATCTTAAACACGCTTCTTGTAAAAACTTACAAGTATGGCCATAACTAAGAATTTTATAGAGCATAATATTATTTTACATCCATAAATAAAACTATAAATATAGAGAAGCTGCTTGTTTTGTTTAAAGCAAATAAGCAACATAACCTAGTCTCTTGGAACCAGTATTTCATTTATTAAAACACATTTATATTTGTTTGCTGTCTCTTGTTGCTACTTAAAAATGCCTGCAGTAATTATTTCTAGTTTGTTAGTACTGTTAGATGATGGAATTTCAGTTCCTGGAAATCGAAGCTTAAAACTTAACTGTCTTTTTGTGTCATAGCTCAATTTCTGGATTTGCTTTTCAGAACTCCTAAGATGCTGGTTCATTGGTGTAACTCAGTCATATGAGTGTCTTTTCAACTGGGAAAACTGAGAGAGTATAATCCCAAATGAACTAACTGTAGTTTTTTGTACCTTAACTGTTTTTACAAGAAAACTGGGCTCAGAAAGGTCTTTAAAATACCAGGTTTTAAGTTTTAAAATTGTTTAGCTCTCCAGTAAAGAAATAAAACAACTTATTTAAGGTATTCCTGGTAAAATGTATTTTTCTGTAACCTGTAGCATCAGTGCCAGTCTTTGTAGGTGATATCACTCCCCCCCTTCTAAATTTTCCTCTATTTGTGGTATAAGACTTCTGATTCTAGAAGGAAATCTTTGTAACATTGACTGTGTGGCTGCTAATGGCATATTTATTTGGCTTCTGTCCTACTCTGTAGAAAATAGGAAAGCATAGGTCTTTAATGTGCAATTTTTACGTGGGAAATCCATTGCAGATACTCTTCCATTCATTTTGTTCTGTGTTTCAGAGTTGGCAACTCTAATTTAAAGACTGACTAGATTTTACGTAACTGCTACTATTGTCTATTGGGAATAAAGTGTAAAAATTCAAGACCAAAGTTCAGCTGTCCTTAATGTGTTTTATGTAATATAAAACAAGAGATAGTGTTGCTTTATGCACACTTATTACATCTGAATCTCTTAAACTTGGGAAGATGTTTTATTTCAGGAGGAGCAATATCTGCAGCCACTTAATAACAGTAATCACCTGCAGAGGGATGGGGTCCTCCACAGGCTGCAGAGTGGGTATCTCATCCAGCATGGTCCTCCGTGGGTTGCAGGGGAACAGCCTGCTTCACTGTGATCTGCATCACAGGCTGCAGGGGAATGTGCTGCAGCACATGGAGCATCTCATCTCCCTCCTTCACTGACCTTGGTGTCTGCAAGGCTGTTTCTCTTGCATTTTTTTTTTTTGCTCCTCTCACAGCTGCTGTGCAGCATTTTTGACCTTTTCTTAAATATGTTATCACGGAGGATCAGCTGTGTCCTGTAGTAGGTCAGTTTTGGAGCCAGCAGGAATTGGCCCTTTCTGATGTGGGAGCAGCCCCTGCTGCCTTCTCACAGAAGCCACCCTTGCAACCCCCAAGCCAGTACCAAAACCTTGCCCTAATACCATGTCTCACACACTTGATGCTTGTTGCTTCTCAGATCCTGTCAAATAGGTTTTTCTTTCTCTCCTTTCTCCCCTACACTCCTCCACCCTAACTTCTGACAAGGATGGGCTTAGGGATCAAAGTGTTGTTAGTTGCTAATTGTTGAAGGATGAACAGTTAAGAAATCTGAAAATCAAGAGATTGTTTTCATACCTTGTTTCTGTACTGTGAGTGCTAACCATCAAGGCTGTTAGTGGCATAGAGGTCTCTGGCTTTCTGGGAAAAGATTAACTTGGTTTAAGCACTGAATGCAGAGAGGATTTTTCAGTGTCCTCTGAAAGTAGAAATTTTGAGCTGGAGCTCTTCTCTGCATTTCTTAAAGGCTAGGCCAGCTGGTCCTTATCCAGTCCACTACTTCTTATAAAGATGATTTTCACAGTTTGTCAGGACTTTCCTAGAGGAAGGGAGACTATGAACATTCCTGAACAGAACATTTTAAGGGCTAAGTATGCAGAGAGCACCTCTAAGGAGGTACTACTACACTATGGGTGAAAGTGTGTTGTGTGATCAAATTTCATGTATGCACTTTTTTTCTTCATTTCTTGCATATCTAATACTCTTACATTTTTTTCCTAACAGATGCATATTCCTGGTCATGCTGGCTTCCAGGGAAATGAAGAAGCTGATAGACTAGCAAGAGAAGGAGCTAGTAAAACATACTGGGACTAGAGACTGTTGCAGTGGGAGGAAAAGGAGTAATATCACAGTGACAACTCAAACTGCTGTAATTGTTTTGGAGTTGAACTTTGAATTGTACTTCTTTCTGGCCTGAAGTGTTAAATATATACCAACTTCTGGGGAACAATGCATTTTCTTCTATAGCATTTGTTCTACAATCAAGTCAATATTTAGTTGATTGTTTTCTCTCCATCTGACTGAAGGGCCACGATCACTGTTTTTAGCTGTCTTGTAGACTTCTGAATTCACTGTAAAGACAGACTTCTGAAGAAGTAATACTAAATCTTTATCCTAAGTGTTCTGTATTTTCCTCTTAGTGAAATAAATTGATTTTTTTGTACAGAGATATGTATTAACAGCTCAAGATAGTTGGAGGCGGAGGGACTTAAGGGTTGGTTTGGTAAGAGGTCCATGGCCTAACATGGAGATGTCCATTGATGTGCCATGGCATTTTGACAGTAGCAGTATCCTCTCTACAGATGGGCTTGTAATGCTCACCTGTGCCTCACAGTATCATCAGGTACAGCATCTGTAGAGTGCTTTATGATTTTACATACCAGTGCCAGGTAGTGTGAACAAACTATAAAGCCAGGTCACAAGAAAACTTGGAACAGTGAATTTTTACTGTTCTCCCTCTAGCTACTTATTGTTTTTGTTTCTGGCTTCATGTTTCCATTAAGTGATTATTTTTATGCATACTGGTTCTCATTAGCATTGTTAGTTTCTCTTCAGTGCTGTCTCAAAGGTAATAAGTGGCCATTTTATCTGAAATGGAACTAGAAGATGATAACCTTTTCAATGTCTTCCGGATGTCAAGTGTTTGACTTCAGTTTTTTTCCAGTCAATGATGAGATTAATGGAATGGCTAATGTGCACTTGAATTAGAGAGTAATTACCAGTAATCAACATAGTTTTATTTATTATATTTATACAGGAAGAGCAAACAGGTTTGGTATGTTACCTTTGTCAATTTCTCTGTCATACCATTGAATAGTAGGGCTTAAGCTAGAAGTTACTGAATTTTTTTGCTATTTTTTTTAGTTGCTCTGCAGAATGGCAGAGCTGCTGAAGCTTGATTCCTTAATAGTTCTCATGCATTATAATATCTTTACTGAGGCAAAGTGTGAGCTCTTAAGTATTTAGAGTCACATGGATTGTGAGGGAATGAAGAAAGCGAGGTGAGGCTTTTAAAATTTGTTTTGTCTCCATCTTAAAGCTGCACAGTAAAGCTCATCTAGGGGTAAGGGAGCACTGATTAGATTTGTGCCCTCTGCATCTTATGTGTATATGCACACAGTTATCCATCTATGTATTTATTTTAGAAGTTTGGCATGAAGGAAAGCACCCCATCATCCCTGATCAGATTTATAGTTGAGCCAGAACAGTGTGACAAATGACGTACTGAAGAGGTGGCATCTAATAATCTGCCTATCATACATCTCCAGTTAAACATGTAAATCCTATTTACTGTGTGGAAATCTTTTTTTTTTTTTTTAAAGCAGCAGCTTTGGAAAAAAGTGTAGATAATGGTGGGTAAATCGTAACATCAGTGTAATAATGAATTTAAGCAACTTTACTACCTGAATCTTAATAAGTAGATTATAATAGGACATCTAATACAAAAGAGTTTTATGTTAATTTGATACCAATGTTTGTAATTCTTACTCTGGGAATTCAAGCCAAAAGAAAGCTGAGAGGAAAGTTACAATTTTAAGGCTGATCAAAGGATGGAAAGCAAGTAATACTTGTCAATGGTGGCTCAAGAACCCCCAGAGGCTGTTGCCCAATTGACTCATTCTTTTCAGGGAACCAATATTTTAGGAGTGTATTGGGATTGAGCAGCTATGAAATTCAGTGGATTGGCATTGAACTTCTGGCTGGGTTTGTATGTGCCTCTGCAACTGAATGTGGACAATACCAGCATTAGAGCTACTTACCTGTAATGTTATGGGACTTGCAATTAAATTTTATCCAGAATCGAAAACCAGTAGTGCTTACACATTAATACTGTACATTAAAGGGATCTGGCAACATTTCTAAGATTCTGACAAATACTGGTTAAGACAAGATGCTTTGATAAGAATAGAACACTTTCTAGGAAGAAAAATGCCTAAGGAGGGAGTCTCTTTTTCAGCTGCTTCTCCATCCTTACCTCATGTTTAGCTGGCTGTTGGTTTATTTACTGTATAGAATTGCATAACCATATAGAATTGCAGAACTGTGGAGACTGGAGGGAACTGCTGAAGTGTGTCTTGTCCACCTCAAGCAGGTCACCCAGAGTAGGTTGCTCAGGATGTGAGTATAGGCTGTGAGTATCTCTGTGGGTGGAGACCACACGAGCTTTCTGGGCAGCATGTTTTACCACTTTTTTCCACCCTTTTTTTTTAATCTTTATTTTTTATTTTCCCATATCGCGGGGTTGCAACGCAGGTCTTTGAGGCTGAGACCAGTAAATACAGTCAGAGCGTTACTGCTGAGGTAGACTGGGTGTAAACACGGCTGCTGTTGCAGTTTGGTGTGATGTGTGGTAAGACCAGCACGTCACCCCAGAGCGCTGATGCAGGTGCGGAACTCCTTTGGCCCGCAGATCTGTTTCATGGAGAGCGGCTAGAGCAGATGTGCTCTCATCCCCTGTGCCGTTAAGCCTAAACCTATGCACTGAAATAACAGCTGTCTCCCCTACCCAGTACTCCCTGTTCGGCATTTTTTTTGAGTTGCAAATGACGCCCGTTTAAGGCTCTCACCATAGGCTGGCTCTGCGGGGCCGCTCCCGGCCCATGTCCCGGCCCCTCGAGGCCCGCCGGGGCAGTCCGCTCCCGCCCAACCCGGCCTATCTGCTGCGGTGCGCCCAGTGACGGGATGGTGGAGGCCTGGTACATGGACGAGTCCCAGGAGGACCAGCGGGCACCCCACCGCCTGCGGCCCAACTGCGGCGTCAGCCTGGAGCAGCTGCGCCGCCTCGGCGTCGTCTACCGCAAAGTACGCGGGGGAGAAGGAGCAGCCACGAGCGGCCCGGCGCTCACAGGGGCCGTGCGGGGCCTCTGTGTTGGGGCGGGGCGGAGGGGTGCTGGAGGCGCCGGCGGCTCAGGCCTGTTTCGGATTCCGTCGGGACGCCGAGAGTCCTGCGGCCGGGGGCAGTAGGCCCGGGGCAGTGCTTGTCCTAGGAGCTTGGCGGCAGGTACCGGCTGTGTTCGTGCCTGCGGGCACTGCCGAGCCCGGGAAAGGGGGAGGCAGCAGGAGGGGCCCAGGCGGTGTCTGTGCAGCAGCGGCTGCGTGTGGGCAAACCTAACGAACCTGGCATGCCTTGTGTGCCTGTGGGAGCTAACGTGGCTACTCCTGGAGCGATCTGCCCCTCCACCCACGCTCCGGCAACTCGGGTCTTTCCACATTAGTGTCCTGAATTGCGTTTGAACACTTTTTTTTTTTGCCTAATTTTTAGTTGGATGCTGACAACTATGAGACTGATCCATGTCTGAAAGAGATTCGGAGAGCAGAAAATTATTCTTGGATGGATATAATAACCATACATAAAGACAAGCTTCCAAATTACGAAGAAAAGGTATGCGAGGCTTTGCGTTGTGTGAGGGTCCGCAAGCTGAAGTCTGCCGCTAGAGTGTGCAGCCGGCTTCTCGACACCTGCACACCCTCAGCAGGGGCACAAAGATGAGATTTCCATGTGTAAAATACATCTACTGAGGCCCTTAACATTAAAAAGGCGGTTTTGATATTATTTTAAAAATAGTAGAGGTCTTTTGTGTCTGTAGAGTGCCTTCAAAGGTCTTAAGGATAGTGTAATTTCAAAACTAAGATTCCCACCAGCAGAGCCCTGCCGATGCTGACCTGTCCCTGGAGAGCCTACCTGAGATGAAGGCAGGCAGCTGCCAGCTGGGCATGGGCTTTGAAGGCTGGAATATCCTAACAGCTGCTTGGAAAATATATCTTCTCAAAGTGAATGTTAACCTCGTGAAATCAGGGGGACTCATTCTCTATACAAGATGATTTTTTACCTTGGAAAACTGGTACCGTAGTTATTTCATAACAGCTGAATGCAAATGGTACCAGGTTCTTAAATGAGATTCTTAGAATGAGCTTTCTCCTCCTGGGTGCTGGTGTGCTGCTCTGTCCCGAGAACAGCAACCCAGTGGCACTTCCGTGTTTTAATTAAATTTCCATTTACCAGTTTGTTTTAAACCTACGGTGTTACACTGGTTTTAAATTGATGAAAAAGTTAATTAGGTAGTAACTCAGGTTGCTTGAGTGGGCTCTACCTGCCACAAAGGTGGGCCATTATTGGCAGGGCATATGCACTTCTCAGCTTGCCCTGCTGGGTCAGTACTGGCTCAGAGACACCTGCACTACTGTGGATAAAGAGCATCCAGGCCTGAGCAGGTGATGGCACCTGGCATTGCTTTGCACTTTGTGCCCTAGCCTGCTCAGGTCTCTGTTAATTGAACCTTTAAAGCATGTTTTGTTCTGTGCTGTGGAATGTGCAAAGAATTCACCATTCCAGAAAGGATGAGAATGTTGCTCCTGCTTCCTGGGCCAATGTAGGGGCTGGCATAACATGGCTGTTTGTATCAGATTGCTGTAGCTGGGCCATGTTTGTCAATAACTTCATTTTCACATAGAGTTGTAGTAGCCTGTGGGGCTGAGTCAGCCCTACACCAGTGTCAAAGAGGGCGGGGGAAAGGGGGGATAGGAGAATCTGTAGTTCAATTATTTTTACATCTCGGGGGAAAAAAAAGGGCAGATTTTTTTTTTAAACTGAAAACTGTAAGGACCAAATCCTGTGGTGGAAACATTTACCTACCCCTTTCTCAAGCAGGTTTAAGCATTATTATTAATGAGAGACTGGTTATGAGCATCTGTAGCTGTTGTTTCTTGTTGAAGATACCATCCAAAGGACACGCAGCAGCCTGCTTAGAAGTGTTCTGAGGCTGGGTCTGGCTGGATTGGCCGTTTTAACCATGTTGGTCTCAGCTGTTAGTTAAATCACTACACAGTTCCCATTTGAAATTTTGTCTGCTTTGCCACACGTTTCTACTAGATTTCTTTGCGGTTCTTGTGTGTTCAGTAGTTTTAAGAGATACTTGCTATTCCTAGATAAAAACATTTTATGAAGAACATTTACACCTAGATGACGAAATTCGCTACATCTTAGATGGATCTGGCTATTTCGATGTTCGAGACAAGGATGACAAATGGATCCGGATTTCCATGGAAAAAGGAGACATGATAACCCTCCCTGCTGGCATATATCACCGATTTACACTGGATGAGAACGTATGTTGTTATAGATTACTGTAAATTGTGATGACAAATACGTACGAGTATATATCACATCAGTAACTACATGCCCTGAGACTTGCAGTTCATTAGCAAAACATATTAAATATGAAGTAGAAATATGAAAAATACTAAATAATTCACAGCATCTGAACCTTTCATCTCCAGGTCACAAATCCAGCTTCCCCTTGTCAGCTGTAACTGCAAGTCATTGCCACGTGATATCTGTAGCATATCTTATGTGACAGCAGTGTGAGAGCCAAGCCCTGCGGCTGTCCCTCCCACAATTGCCCCTGCTGTCAGCTGAGGTAGAGTTGGTGTGGATGGATCCTTCTGTGTTCCCTTGTGTATCTTCATGGGGATAGACAGAGCATATCCATGTCCAGCAGGGTCATTTTTCACCTTCAGGGAAAATGGTCTTTAAGGGTCCATAGCCACTACTTGCAGCTAGCGTGTGCTAGACTAGAGGCTGGCTTCACAGGGAAGTGATCTGCTTTTGGAATGTATTTTTTGCAATGGGGTTGTGGGATTGGCACGTGTAATCCTATCTGTGCATATTTCCTTGTGGCTTTTTATAAATACATTTGTAATCTCAACATTAACCCTGGAAAATGGGGAAATGTGTGCCATCTCCTGTGTGGCAAAACCCTGTTTCTGGGATGGTCATGAGAATGGTACCATTTTGAGTCAGCTGTCCAGATAGCAGTTATGTATATGTAAAAAAGGGACATGTTGCTTTGGTGAAAACCTGACTTTTCATGCCTGCATTGTGAGATCCACAGTGAATCAGCTACAATTGCTATCTTAAGGCTTTTTCTTTACATAGACAAAATGTTTGGGGTTATGGGTTGAATCTGCAAGAAGTCTTAAATATTTGTCTACTTCAGGAACTTTAGTCCAGAAGTGCCATCCTCAAAATAAACTCTTCAGGTATCTCTAGAATCTGGCATTTTGTAGCTAAGTTCTTTAAGTACCTAACTTTATTCTTGATGTTGCTGAGCACCTGGCTGAAAGTTAAGCATTTAGTAGTGTTTACAAAATAGGTAGGGTCTAAGTCTGTGTAGTGGACATGAGAGGAGAGTTCCCTGTAACTCAGTGGCTGGAGTACTTCTGCAGGACTTAAAAGCTGATTTTCTCCTGCCACAGCTGGACTTTTGCACTTGGCATTCTTTTGGTTAGCTGGTGGCAGGGACTGTTGGGTTTTCTTTTGGAATCTGGAGAATTTTCACTTTGTGTAGCATTATTTTTTTGTTAGTTAATGTTCTCACTTTGAAGCTTTTGCTATTCCTCAGGGATTGTGTACCCATTTTAGGTATTCTGGTTGCTTTTGTTTAACTAAGAAAGTAGGAAATACGATGCTGGATTGCTCAGAATTGTGGATCCTTTGCAAAATAATTTGCATAAGTCAGGATTTTTCTAGTTTCTTTGGAAGATGGAGAAGTACTGTCACTGCCTGACATGGGAGGTGCTGGTTATGACACAATATATCACCACATAGGTGCAAAATCTACCACTGGTGTAGCTGGGAGCAGTAACAGCAGCGTAATGGTGCAATGTCCTAGAACTCGATACTTTCAATCCACCTTGAAATAATTTCAAAGGTTGTTGCAGGAGTGCAAATGGAACGACTTCAGAATTAGGATGCCATGGAGAGGAGCTCTTGAATTACTTATGACTTCTTGTTTTTTGACAGAATTATGTGAAGGCAATGAGGCTATTTGTTGGAGAACCTGTCTGGACAGCGTACAACAGGCCAGCTGATGATTTTCCTGCACGGAAACAGTATATGAAGTTTTTGGCTGAAGAAGCACAGTAATGGTGCCCGAGACCTGACAAATGGAACAGCCTGAAGCCCTGTCAGAATAAATGCGACTGGTGGCTTTTCACTGATTAGACTTACTCTATATACTTATACACAAGAATAGCAGAATACTAGAAGATTTTAGGTTGAAAGGTCATTTGGAGGTCATCTGGTCCAGCCCCCTGCAAAGTTCCAGGCCAACTTCAAAGCTAGACCAAGTATCTCAAGACCTTGAGGTTTGGAAACTTCCGGTGGTGGAGGTTCCACAGCCTGTCTGGGTGACCATTCCAGCATTTAGCTGCTCTTGTGGGCAAGCAGTTATTCTTTCATGGACAACTCTTTGATTGCAACTTGTGATTTCTTGTGTCTTGCCCTTTCATTGAATGCCTGAGAACAGTGTGAATGTCTTCTCCATAGTGCCTCCTCTAGTGGGAAACTGTAGTTAGGTCTCCTCTCAGCCTTCTCTTCTCCAGGAGAGACAAAACAAGTGCCCTTAGCTGGGCTCTCTACAACCTAAATGGTTAAGGGAGATGTTCAACACACTTTGCCATGATTTTGACTATTGAGGAATGCCACTTGAATGCCCCCTGATGGCTAGACTTGAACCACTGATTGTTTTGAGCCTGATGGTCCAGACGTTTCTCACCCACATTGTAGTTCATATCCTCCGCCCAGCTGCAAGGCTACCGTGGAACAGGCTGTTGAAAGCCTTGCTGTGGTCAAGGTGAATGCAATTCGTTTCCCCTCCACCACAGAGCCAGTCATGGCCTCTTGGATGGCAGTCAGGATGTTCAGGCAGAATGTGCCCTTGATAAATTGGCATTGATTGGTTGTTCCCCATCACCTGGTATTTCATGTGCCTGGAACAGCTTCCGTAACAGCTTATTCTGTAATTTGCATGGGGACTGATGCAAGGCCGACCAGCCCATAGCTCCCCAGACCTTTTTCTCACCTTTTTGAAGGTGGCTGTACATTTGTCTTCCTGGTCAAAAAGATTTCCCTGTTCACTGTGACCTTTCAACAATGCCAGCAGCCTTGCAGTGACTTTAGCCAGTTGCGTTTAAAGTTGCGCAGGGATCTATATTCTAACCTTTTTTTCCCTTGATATTTCTGGCAGGTGGAATTGGGAGAGGTAGGGTACATTAGTATGGATTCAGAACAGAATGAATATTAATGAACTATGTAGGATTCTGTTTTTAATTAAAGAAAATAAACCTTGCTTCATACTTGTCTAAAAATGTTCATAAGATAGATTTGCATAATCGGCATTTTAGCGTGCAGCTTCCCTAGTTCTGCCCTCGTGCATAAAGCTGGGGTTTTCTCTCAGTAAAATGTATCAGTTTGCTCTTGTGAATTAATAAAATTACTTTGACTTGGGTATGCTTTTTTTATTCTTGTGCTGACATTAAGGACACATTGATCAACAGCTTTACTGTAGTTGTTACTCAGCTTCTTTTCCTTGTGCTGCTGCTGACTTTTCTGTAACACTGGACAAATTGTTGACTATGTGCCTCAGACATGCTGGTCCAGTTTTCAGTCGATGCCTTGTGGTTATGCAGGACATACAGCTCCTCAGCAATCAGCACAGGAGCATTTTGGTATGAATTTGCTCTTTACAATGGCAAATTATGTCAGCTGGGCAGATGTACAGCTCGCTCCAACTCTTAATGGATAAGGAGGAGAAAATGGGCTCTGCGCTGGTTGCAGCTTGTGTGCCGATTTTGGCTAGATACAACGCAAGCCCCTGTCTTGCAGTTTCCTGAATACACACAACTGTAGAAAGAAGACAAAATTTGGGCTTATGCAAATTTTCCTAAGGTAGCAGGCAGTAAATTATTGAACTTTCCCACTGTTCTTCTGTCACGGTTTGACTCAGGATCGACAAACCAGAGACAACAAGCTCTCGATCCCCTCCCCCTCCCACCTAGGTGGGGAAGGAGAGAGAGAATTAGGAGAGAGACCTAGCTGGATTGAAAACTAAATTAGACAGCTTTAATTATATGTACAATTATATACAAGTATGTTCAGGAATGTGCAAAAGCCTCTTGCCTTCCCCCACCCTTAGCAACTCCCCCGGCACTCTTCTTAGCTGTGAGCAGTCCCAAAATGTCTCAGCCCACAGGCAGGAGATAAGGCAGAGCAGACAGGGGTAAGGGTAGAGTTATGAGGTGCCTGAGCCTGGGGTTGATAGTGATGGATGGATGGAGTCCTCTCCAGACGCCGGCAATGGACAGACAGAAGGGAAGAAGAAGCAGGAAGGAAGTTGCCTTCTGTGATCTCTGACCTTCCTCGGAGCTTATGTAGCTATATGGAATGGAATCCCTTTGGTCAGTTCTGCTGTCTGTCTAGTCCAGCTCCCCTGTGGGGGCGTCACAGATACAATTCTCCTGCCCTGGTAGCCTCTGTAGCAGCAGAGCTAAGAAGCGACCTTGGAGTCTCAGCAGAAACATAAACATTCCAGTGTTATCAGCCCACTAGCTGGAACACTTGCTGCTAGTTAAAAGAAAGCTTACTGAAGGAAAAAAAAATTAGTAAAAGGAAAATCAGCTTTATCCTGGCTCAAACCAGGACATCTTCCTTACGGGTGTGCAACACAACCCTCAGCAGGCAACATTTTCCTCCTTTTTTAGCAGCATTACTTTTAATAATTTCTAAGGACTTTACTTCTTGAAAAATGTTTCTGAAAACACAGTGCAATTTTCATGTGAAACTGCTCTGGGTTTTATCTTAAAATTTGTAAAAGGTGAGTAAAAAAGGCAGGTGTTGCCTGCCTTAGGGTCTTGTGTTGCAAGCTGGATGAGATTCCAGTGGAGCTTCACATGTGGGAGGAGGTGCAGGCACGAGACATGCTTGCAGAGTGCAAGCCCACCCAGTGCTCTGTGCAGTGTGTACTGGCTTTTGTGCAGCAGTTCATAAACCTGGCTGAGAAATTGATGCTACTAGCAAACACAAAGTTTAACTGTAGTCAGGCATGCACAGGGTGGGCTTGCATGGATGCTGTGCTGTGTCGTGACCCTCACTGGTTCAGGGATTTTTGTGCCACTTGCATAGAAGCAGCACTCAAGTGTCCTCTTACACAGCACATGGGGACATCCTGGTCCTAGAATAAACTTAAGGGATTTTTAGAAGTACAGCTTTTGGGTTTTTTTAACAGATGTCAGCATGAGACTGTTCATTCCTCCTACGGGCCTCTCAGTTTTGATCTCACTCTCTGCAAAAGAAGTGGAGGCAGGGCCATGGGCTCTCAGGAACCCCATTTATTGCACAGCCATCATAACAGACTGGAGGAGCAATGGGGAAGAGAGAGCAGGTAACACACTCTCCTTGGGAGGGATTTGCAGTTTGGAGGCAGTGATGAGGGATGGATGGTAAAGTGGCTGCCTGCAGCGATTGCTTTCAGCAGCTCGCTGATGTAGGGTGTGACCTGAGAAGCAGGACTGAACCACCTTGTTTTGTTGCCTCTCTGGAGGAATATATACACCCGATACAGCTCCCATCTCCTGGCTGTCAAGAATAACACATGATCAGGCTGCTGACGATCATTCGTCATTTTCATAGCACAATGCATTCTGCCACTGAGAGGTGGCAGGGGCTGTGTGGGTCTTTCTGTCAATGCTTTTGAGTCCATACCCTTTAGTGCCATAGGTGTCTTTGAAAGGGTGAAAGCTTTGCTCTCCAAGTGTTTTTTGTCAGCCAGGAGAACTGGTATAAAGATTCTACACCTGTGAAGAAATTACACAGAGATTACAGTGGGAGGAAACAGCTGGGCAGAAAAAAATGTTAATATTAATAGAAAATGCTCCAGACTGGAGAGGAGGGAGAACATGCTGTTCCTTCAGATGAAAAACTCGGTTTGTTTTCATCATAATTTTTGGTTTGTTTGGTTGTTTTTTTCTTCCTTTTTTTTTTTCATATACCACACATCTAAAAGTGAAATCGATTTTTGGTCCAAAAAAATGAGCCTGTTTTACTGCAGCTAGTGGAAAATCTCAGCGCATTGATGTAGTATGAAAATTCATGTAAGTGGTTCCAGCAACATCACATTGGCAGCATTAACTCAGGCAAAGGGAGTATTTCAACTCCTCCAGGTTAGAGTTTAAAAAAAAAAAAAAAGGTAGCAGAAATGGTACTGAATTGACGGGTTTGAAGATAGCTTTTTTTGATGCCTATGTATTATTTTCCACTTCAATCCAAACTTTTCCCAAGTGGCTTATACCTCAGTTTCTCATTACCAGCTTGAGAGAGCAGTGGCCTTGTTTTCTGCAAGTAAACTGTAAGAAAGCTGTGGATGATCAGTGGGCTTTTTAATAAATTAGGTGGGCAAACATATGGCTGTAAAAATCTGTGATGCTGCGCCTCCTTGTTACATGTCCTGGAACGAGTGTCCTTGGCTGGGTATCTTAATGCAAAGACATTTCACAGCCAGTTAGCAGTTAAATAGTAGCATCCACGCCAGGCACTTAGGAGTGCCTACAAACGGGTGGAAGGAAATGCTGAGGGTGAGGGGTGCCTCTCCCTGGGCTGCACAGAGCAGGGGGTGTGTTGGCTGCTAGAGCCAGTAGCTGCCTGTCCTGGTTGCTGAACTTGGCACATATAAAATGTTCGAGCACTCAGAGCACTGGGTCCTACTAGCAGAAGAGGCACTCTCCTGCCTTATTTCTAACTCCAGGATTTAGTGAACAAGGAACTTAGAAAAAGGGATGACTTCCTGACAAAGACAATCATACCAGCCAACAGACGCCACTGCACGTAGACTGAGGTTGGCAGCCAAGCACTGCTTTGAAGAGTATCCCTATGTCTCCCTAAATAACGGATTTAGGTATTTGGCAAGGCAGAGGCTGTGGGCCTGACCTGTGCTATGCTTGGAAATGGTGTCATCTGCTTGTGAGTCGTCCCTGTGAAAATGGTAGAAATTCTCAGATTCCCTCCCCTCTCCCCCGAATAGGGTCACTGCTGGTTGTCTTCTCTTTCCTGAAGCCAAATCGACGTATTAACTCCTTGGGGGATGAATTAGTGTTACAAGTCCAATATTCCTGGCTCAAAGATCCAGTTTTGATCTGATTTGCTGCACTCATTGTGACTTTACAGCTTGATTCCCAAAACATTTTGTGTGTTTACAAAAATGTGCTCTGCTATACCTGCAATTTGAAAAGCCTGTTCTTTATGTAACTGAGTCACTAGCTGTCATTTTTTTATTAACGGTATAAATACCCAGGTGAGACAAGCAAAATTTTGAAAACCTAAATGCTTCAGGGAAGATTCAGCAGTCAAAG
This sequence comes from Hemiprocne comata, assembly GCA_020745705.1. Lineage (NCBI taxonomy): Eukaryota > Metazoa > Chordata > Aves > Apodiformes > Apodidae > Hemiprocne > Hemiprocne comata. The sequence continues at coordinate 91,571,914 of CM036588.1, forward strand.
GGCTGTGGTTCTCTTTCAATGCTGGCTTCCCTCACTGCAGTTCTCTGGGATACCTGCACTAATTTTGAAAAGTGACCCTCCATTTCACTGCCTTCTATGCTTCTCCGGATCATAGAATCATGGAGAGGTCAGGGTTGGAAGGGACCTTAAACATCACCTCCCGCTAGATCAGGTTGCTTAGAGCCCCATCCAACCTGGCCTTAAATACTGCCAGGCATGAGGCTTCCACGACCTCCCTGGGCAACCTGTTCCATTGCCTTACCACCCTCATAGTAAAGAATTTCCTCCTAATATCTAATCTAAATCTCCCCTCTTCAAGTTTTAAACCATTGCTTCTTGTCCTCTCGCTACGTGCCCGTGCCAAAAGTCCTGCCCCAGCTATCTTGTAGGCCCCCTTCAGGTATTGGAAAGCCACTATAGGGTCACCTCGCAGCCTCCTCTTCTCCAGGCTGAACAACCCCAACTTCCTCAGCCTGTCTTCATAGGGGACGAGCTCCAGTCCTCTGATTGTTTTTGTTGCCCTCCTCTGGACTCACTCAAGGAGCTCTATGTCCTCTTTATGTTGGGGGCTCCAGAACTGGACACAGCACTTTAGGTGGGGTCTCACAAGAGCAGAGTAGAGGGGGAGAATCACCTCCCTCAACTGGCTGGCCAAGCTTTTGATGCAGCCCAGGACACGGTTGGCTTTCTGGGCTGCGAGTGCACATTGCTGGCTCATGTTGAGCTTCTCATCCACCATCACCCCCAAATCCTTCTCCACAGGGCTGCTCTCAATCCTTTCTCCTACCAACCTGTATTCGTGCGGGGAATTGCCTCCACCCAGGCGCAGAACCTTGCACTTGGCCTAGTTGAACTTCATGCAGTTAGCACAAGCCCACTTCTTGAGCCCATCAAGGTCTCTCTGGATGGCATCTGTTCCCTCTAGCATGTTGACTTCACCACACGGTTTGGTGTCATCAGCAAACTTACTGGGGGTGCACTCAATCCCACTGTCCATGTTGGTGACAAAGATGTCAAACAGTGCTGGTCTGAGTACAGACCCTTGAAGAACACCACTTGTCACATGTCTCCATTTGGACATCGAGCCATTGAGCACAACTCTTCGGGTGCAACCTGCCAGCCAGTTCCTTATCCAACGAGTGGTCCATCCATCAAAACTGTAATGTTCCAGTTTTGAGACCAGAATATCATGTGGAACAGTGTAAAATGCTTTGCACCGGTCCAGGTAGATGACGTCTGTTGCTCTGCCTTTGTCCACCAAGGCTGTGACCCCATCGTAAAAGGCCACCAATTTAGTCAGGCAGGACTTGCCCTTAGTGAAGCCATGTTGGCTGTCACCAATGACTCCTTGGTTATCTGCTTGCCTTAGCAGAGCCTTCAGGAGGATCTGCTCCATGATCCTGCCAGACATAGAGATAGGGATACTAATTATTAACAGTACTGCCTGTCAATGAGCCACATCAACTGGTAAAAAATTGGGCTGAGTATGCTCTGTGCCTCTCTGGTGCTCTTGGAATTGCCTTTGGTTGTGGACACGGTCCTGGGCAGCTGAGCTCTGGGTTCCAGTTTCACCTGTGATTTCCATGCTCAGACATTTGAGCATGGAAAATTTGATTTGGGTCCACACCCAGGTGCTTTTTTTTTCTTGTTTCCCTGAACGATTCAGGCAAGTTAAAGCTGACCCACTGTTAGTGACAAAGAGGGAAGTTCCTTCCGGTGATACTCTGAGGAAGGGGTCACAAAGCAGTGCTGGGTTATGCACAAGATGCTACCGCAGTCCTGAGCTGGGTCTCAGTCCTGCTGCCTGCCCATGGAAAGTGTGCCAGCATCCTGAAGTACTTGCTCACACCCTGTGCTGCAAATAGTGGTTTGGTTTTGGTTTGGTTTTTTTTCACATAAACAGCTCTAGTAATTCTATTCTGTAGCTTTTTACTTCAGTATTTTCAGTTTAACACTGACAGTTTTCACTATTTTTTCAAAGCCAGAGAGGAACCTTCCCCCTCCTTTCTTCCCTGCCTCAAGCAAATATACCATTTTTTCCCCTTTTGGGGGCAAATTACAAGCCATCGTTGCTGGCTTTCAAATGAAAAATGTGTTAATTTTAGTGACTCTCATACATAATAAATATCTGCAAGTGATGGCCCAAAGGTAGGACAGGATGAGGCATTGACCTAGAACAGCTTGGATAAGGCAGTGTCTCCTCCCACTCGGTGGGTTTCAAGGAAGGTGAATCTTTATGTACCCCCAAAAGTGCAGAAGCCCCACTTCATGGCAGTGCAGTGAAAAAAGCCATGGCAAATGGCCTAGAGGAACCACAGAACTTTGCTTTGTGGAGAGCTTGCTACTTAGGTGCTAATAGCGGGCGAGCTTAACTGGCTAATGCAGCAAACTAGGGAAAGGGCTAGAGGTCTGTAACACTAACTCGTAAGGGAAAAGCAGAAGAAGAAAGGAAGGAAAGATGGAAAGACCAATGAGAAGATAGGAAAGATATATCACCACCCTTTTGTTCTAGGAAGGTCTTTTTCAGGTCCTGCTCTACAAGCCTCCAGCCTCACATCCTGGTCCACAGGTGGTGGGTTGACAAGGCTGTGACCCCCTTTCACCCCTTTTATAATGTTCTGTCCTCCAGGGACCACCCCCGGGGTGGCAACATGTGGCTGCACAGTCTGCAGAGTGGGCTTGGGAGGACCTTCTTCTAAGGGTCCAAGGTGAGCCCTTGGTGGTCAACACATGTGAAAGCAGCTACTGGAAATTTACCAAGGGAGGTAAGCTGGGGAGGAGCAGGGGGGAGGGATGGGGTTTGGGGGCGGGGGGAGAGCCTGCCATCCCGCCTACACTGTTCACACTTGCCTAACTCAGGACTCGGTCCTGAGTTGTTTTAGGCACAACAAGGGATATTGGGCTTCCCCACACCCTTGCAAGTCAACAGTCTCTGACAGGCAGCACCTGGGTCCCCCTCTTCACGAGTACCTTTATGCTTCTCCCTAACACCAGGATTGTGACCATCTCACACAGCCCTTCAAGATGAGGATCTCTGAAGTTGTATTTACTGAGCTGACTGGGAGAAGTAAGTGGAAAAGCAGCTTTATACTATCATTGCCTAAAAGTTAGTGCTGGAGCTTGTTTGCTTTCAGTGCTACTGAGCTGTTGTTCATATGCTAAAACGTCTGTGCAGGTTCCTACGATGTCATGTATCTCACTGGTAAAATACCTTTTTTCCCCAATGTTTTGTTAAGTGGGTAGAAAGAAGGATGCGAGGGGTGGATGGCATCTTCCTTTCAGCTTGCATTTATAGTATAAATGGATAAAACCCATCTTTAGTTTCCCTGGCCTTTGCTCAGGACAGCAACAATCTAGGCTGCTACCTGAGCTACCTCAGGAGAGACTGACTCTAGCTGCTGTGCTTCTACCTGTTCAGAATACATTTACATCTCTATTTGATGCTTCAGTTGATGCTTCAATTTTCACAGATTTCTTGATTACAAGTTGAAGCGAAGAGGGAGTATGTTTCTCACTACAGCCAAATATGACAGGAGATGGGGTATCATATATCTTGCAGACTTCTGTTGATGGCTACAATGCATAGAATTGACTAAGCACCTCAGCTGATCTACAAATAAGACAGATATAGCTATTTATTGCAGACTATGCCCTGCTTACTCCCCTCTTCAAGACACCTGCAGCTTCAGAAAAGCTTCAAAAAAGGATTGTTTCCTACTGCTTCTTAGACTACTGTAGTGCAGAAAACCTTGCACCATAGTGCAGAAAACTGGGTTATTCCCTTGCACATCCTTGTGTTGAACACCTGAGGATGAAGACAAATTTGAGCTTTGTTTGCTGGCTTGATGAGTTTTTCCCCCAGGTCAGTGAGCTCATCCAGCTTGCACACGGCTGCACGAATGCTCTTGCTGACATGAAGGATGGGTAGGTGGAGAAACTATCAGCCTTTCCAGTAGAATGGCTGAAGACAATTACAGAGTCTCAGGCATGTCTGCACGTGCCTTGGGGAAAAATTAACAGGTCCAGTCCAAAAACTGAGGCACCAGGAAAATGTAAATGACCAGCTGGGTAGGGGATGCCATTATCACCTGAACTGCAGTTAGGTACTAGAAATGGCAGATAGATGCTTAAGTCCTTTTGAGGATCAGGATGTCTGTGCATAATGTCATTATCGGATTGTCTGAAGTATAGCTTCTTTGCTCCTCTTTTAACAAAAGAGGAAATTTAAATGCAAAACTTCTGTTAAGGCACATTAAGCTTTAAGACTTGACTACAATCAGCTCATTCAGGCTATACTTTCCACAGCTTTTCTCACTTAGCCAGATGACACATGCATGCTGTGTTTTAGAACTGAGCTCTGCCCCCATTTACACCAGGAACCCTCATTAAACTCAGCTGAATTCATTGAATTTAACAGGATTGCCTAGTGTAATTAATGTTTTGAGGACAAATTTTGTCCTTAGCTTTAATGCTTCAACACCAGACACTGCATTCAGATGTGTAACTGGCTGAATATAGGAAATTCAAACACTTGTATATATGTTAAATCCAAACCATAAAGTGACATTGACATTCTTTCTTGCATTTTATAAACGGTTAACAATTTGCATACATCCAGCAGTGATAACATGCCTTTGCATTTAAATTTTAATTATTCTGCAAGTCTACCAGGATGTCACTTGTTTAATGGCTCACTGAGCTTAGAGGTCACCCAGTCCAAGTCTCCTCTACTAGTGTTTTTATCTGAATAAAAGCTTCTACTAATAACACCACTGCAAACATACTGAAGTAAGACCTACATAGTAATACATATGAATTAGAATTTAGAGAATCTTGGAGAACAGGGGATTATGTTTTCAGAGTGTTTCTTTTTTAATGGTTATTTTACTCTGACTGGGAGCATAAATTTTTATTCTCTGCTGATCATAGAACACAGATTGTCATTTATACATGCACCAGAGTATAAGGAACTGCTGAATTCAAAAAGGAAGCATTTTGCTCCTCGATTGTAAAGAGGCAAGTTGCTTCAGCATGCTGGATGATGGTTTATCATACTTCTTTCACTTAGAATTGGAAAAGACAAATCAAGTTTCCTGAAAGCATAAGACAGTAGTATAACAATATAACATGACACCTAACCTTCACCTAAATGCATGGGAAGCTCTCTTGTAAAATATTAATTTACTTATAATTGTATTATTTTTTAACTGGAATCAAAGAATCATAGAATGGTTTGGGTTGGAAGGAATCTTTGAAGACCATCTAGTCCAACTCCCCTGCCATGGGCAGAGACACCTTCCACTGGACCAGGTTGCTCAAAGCCCCATCCAACCTGGCCTTGAACACTTCCAGGGATGGGGCATCCACAACTTCCCTTGGCAACCTGTTTCAGTGTCTCACCACCCTCATAATGAATCATTTCTTCCTTATGTCCAATCTAAATCTACCCTCTTTCAGCTTAAAACCTTTGCCCCTTGTCTTGTCATTACATGCCCTGGTAAATTGTTCAGTGCTCACAAAATCTTTGAGAACAATGGTGGTTGCATGCCAGGATATTTGTCTCTCCTAAGAAACCCTATGCCCAAGAAAAGTGACCTAAGCTGGAGAAAACATACTACTAAAATTACTTACAATGAGTACAGTGAGTAGCATACCAGATCAGATTAATAGTTGTGACAAACTGAAGACTACACTGATTTCGACTTCAGCTATGACAACATAAAGTGAGAATGTGTCCAATTACTGTTAAACCTCGTCTAAAATCAGAGCTGTATTTAAAACATATGTAAAACTTCATAAAGAGCAATGCAAAAGTAACTACTTTTATTTCACTGTATTTTAAACCTCTCTAAGATCTGTAAACGGCATTTAAACCCAGCTGAAGTAGGTGGTGCTGAATCTTGCATTTTTTAGTTTAGTTGTGGTACCTTAGGATAAGTCTACCCAGGTGATGCACAAGTTTAATTCAGATACAGCTGTGGGACCTAGAAGCCAAGCCAGAAACAGAGATACTAACGGATTTAATTTTTTCAGTTGATTGGTACATAACTAGCCATTGTTTCAGTGTACAAGTATGACCTGTAAAATGCGTATATATGCTGTAAAAAGATGTTGGGAGGGAAGAGAGCCAGGACTGCTGACCCATACTGACCATACTTAGGGATATTCCCTAAGAGAAAGGGGTGGTGGTGGGGGGACGGGGGCAGATATTTGTTATTACAAAAATTATTGTTGTTATTATTAAATTATTAATTTGTCTTCTGGAGCAACTGCTATGAACACTACTGAAGCCCTATGTCCTGGGAAGCGGCTGGACATCACCTCCTGATGGGGAATAGAGAATAAAGCTTTTGTTTTCCTTTGCTTTTGGTATATTAAACTGCCTTTATCTTGACCCATGAGGTTTATTTTCTTTTTTTCAATTTTACTTCCCACCCCCTCCCCCTCCCTGTCCTGTTGAAGCGGGGAGTGACACATGAGCTTGGTGAGCACCTGGCATCCAGCCAGGTTCAACCCACCACACAGATGAAGGGAGAAATGTGGGCAGAGATGTAAAATACATTGACACCACAGTAACTGTGATTCCAAAAATCTGTGTTCCAAGGGATGCCGAAATCACAGTGTGCTGATAATGTCTCATCAGTGATAACTGCTTTGTGTCCTGCTCTGCATCACCCCATTTGCTTCCACTCTGTGTGGCCTAGTCCTTACACGCCTCTGCCTCAGTCTCTCTGTTTCCCTGGGAAGTATTTTCTACATGGTGTTTTCATTTGGTCACGGGAAGGGAGAGGAACTGAGCTGAAATGCCTAACTAGTCGTGCCCAGCTCTTTCCCCAGCACAATGCCAGAGTGGAGCAGCTATGCCTGTCTACCCTGAGGGGAATCCACAGACTCCAGGGAAGCCATGAGGAAGACAGCTGTAGTATAACAAGAGCTGAAATAAACAATCATGCACACTTTAAGCAGTTCCTAGAATAACCTTGTGGCATCAGCTAGTGACATCCAAGTAGATATGGCCCATGCCAACCTCATGAATTTCAACCAGGCCAAGTGCAAGGTCCTGCACCTGGATCAGGGCAATCCCAAGCACAAAGACAGGCTGGGCAGAGAATGGACTTAGAACAGCCCTGAGGAGACAGACTTGGGGTTGTTGGTTTATAAGAGGCTCAACATGAGTCAGCAATGTGCACCTGCAGCCTGGAAAGACAACCGTGTCCAGGGCTGCATCACCAGCAGTGTGGCCAGCAGGTTGAGGGAGGCATTCTGCCCCTCTGCTCTTGTGAGACCCTGCCTGGAGTACTGTGGCCAGTTCTGGAGCTCTCAACACAAGAAGGACATGGACCTGCTGGCACACGAGTCCAGAGGAGGGCCATGAAGATGATCAGATGGCTGCAGCACCTCTCCTATGAAGACAGGCTGAGAGAGTTGAGGCTGTTCAGACTGGAGAAGAGAAGGCTCCAGAGAGACCTTATAGCAGCCTTCCAGTACCTGAAAGGGGCCGACAGGAAAGCTGGGGAGGGACTTTTTACAACGGCTTGTAGTGAGAGGACAAGGGTTAATGGATTAAAATTGATAGAGGGGAGATTTAGGTTAGACATTAGGATGAAGTTATTCACTATGGGAGTGGTTAGACACTGGAGGAGGTTACCTAGGGAAGTTTTAGATGTCCCATCCCTGGAAATGTTCAAGGCCAGGTTGGATAGGGCTTTGAGCAACCTGGTCTAGTGGGAGGTGTCCCTGCCCATGCAGGGGGGTTGGAACCTGATTATCTTTAAGACATTGGTTTGGGAATAGATATCCTCCATTCCCACCGACAGCTTTCCAGAATTCAAATACTTTAATCTGAAAGATTTAATGGTGTCTCAAAACCAAGAAACTAGAGGGAGACTGATCAGTATCACTCAGATAATATAGTCCCTCATACTGTGGGGCACTGTGTGACTCCTTCACGTGCAGTCTGGACATGGTCCTGGACAACTTACTTTTGCTAGCACTGCTTGACTGAGGGGTTGGACCAGATGACCTCCAGAGGTCCCTTCCAACCTCAACTGTGCTGTGATTGTGTATGGTGGTTATGAAGCAACCTCCTTTGAGAGCAGTTATTATACAAAGGTATAATACTCAATGGTTTGATGGGGGCAAAATGAGACACACACAGTAGAAGCAAGTGAAGAGAAGTACATCCGGAATTTCATTTCTATAATACACATTTTCTGTCAGTAACTCTTAGCTGATGAAATTAGCTCATCTGTTTTGCTTTACTAATTACTGAAAAACTAATAATCATCAAGACAATATAAGGTCAGTTTTTCTCATAGAAAGATTCTGACTATATATATATATAGTACACTGTAATGAGGAATAACTAAACAGTAATTGACTTGCAGGGATGAAGCTGGATCTAGCTCAGCACAGTCTTCATGATGAGAGGACTGTTAGAGACAACAGATTCTGTAGTAATGCCACCAAATATTCATAACTGAATAGATTTTATTTCACATTTACACATTAGCAACTGTATATACAATTTAAAAAATCAGCCTTGCTGGAAAAAGGTTGGTTGGAAATGATCTATCCTAACTTGAGACACTGAGTATTAAAGCTATCGCCCTCTTTGATAGCTACAGCCTCTAAAAGTGCCTGCTTCTTCTGCATACTGCGAGATGACTCCAGTTCATACATCGTTGTCAAGTTGAAGAGAACACTCTCATGTAGGTAGTGCTTAGGGTCCTGCTGAACCATTCCTTCCAGTTGCCGCAGGGAATCCTTCAGTTTTCCCAGATAAAGAAGACAAACAGCAGCGTTGTTATTAGCCTAGAGGAAAAGAGATTGTAAATAAATAAATAAATACATTTGTGTGTGTGTGTGTATGTATGTATGTATTTACAAATGATGAGAGAGAAGGAAAAAAAAGAAGTCTAACGTCTGGCGTTACAACAGATTTACTATGTGCTAAGAATTACTATTTTGTGTGTGTGTGTGCATGCAAGTAACTAAAATACACTATCAATCATACAATCCAATCCTTTTCTTATTGTTACTTTCAAGATTTATCCTGTGCCAGTAGGATCTGCTGAGTTCTAAGAGCTGAAACTCTACAAGACAGAGTCTAAAATGAAATAAAAATAGTACAGGACATTAGTCAGTTAATTTTGAAAGTCAATTGAAACAGATTTCAAAAACAAAATGAGCCTCTGAATGCTGTCATTGTCATAGTTTGGTGGTGTTTTTTTTTAAAATAACATTACTGAGTCTTCAGAAGTGTTTTTCTCTCTGGCTTACATATAGAAGATCCACATAAGAAAGAGGAAGAGATTGTCTTATCACAAAGGCATCTACAACTCACTTCAGCTAAATTCAGTAGATAGGGCACTCTAAATGCATCATAAATGATTATGTCAGTTTCCCACACAAAACAGGTTTATGAATTACCAACAGATTTCAAGACTAGAAAGTCATATAACATGTTTAGCAGCAGAAACTTTCATACTTTCTGAAAGCTGCAGATAAAGGAAGAACACAGCCTTTAAAAAAATGTCTTTTTCTCTCTCTTCAGGAAACCTCACTGATCCCGTGTGATTTGTAACACGTACTATTTTACAGTGTGCAAAGTGATGCAATTCATGTGCTGCTTGAACTCCGTTCCCTTGGTCTTTATGGCCTTGATCAGGCTGCTGGGGATCAGCTGTCTCGGTTCTTAGGAACACTGTTATATGACCATGCACTGAAAGCTGCCAAATGTAGAAAACCCACAAGTAAATAAACAGCTCTTCTCTGATCTCCTCTTGCAACGGGAATCCAAGATTCTGATATGCAATGTGTTAAAAATGTCATGTTTAAAATTGAAACATCCCTTCACTGTTGTGTGAAATCAAGCTAATCTTATATACGTTGGCAGCTGCCATTTCTTTTTCTGACATGGATGTCTATGCTAAAAACAGTGACTGCAAAAGATCCTATAAAAGATCATGTTTTGGAATTTCTACATGCATGCCGAAATACTCATGCCCTTCATGCAGACCTTTTTTCATTTCTCATCCCATTTTGTATCTTACGTATACTAAAAACCTTTTGGCACACATGCCACATCCAATTTTTCTGTAAAGTTCTGAGCATACTCTGGGTACTAATTAAATCCATGCATGAAGCATTTGGGAATAATTTAGGTGTTCATTATGAATGTAGTAATTTGGAGATTTACCACAGCGTTTGATGAGTCGATCCTTAAAATTTCGGTGAAAAATCGATGCGCTTCTGCAAAATTATTTTGACCAAGGTGGAGAAATGCCCTAGGAAGTAAATGACATACGAATGAGTTCTTCTCAAAAATCCAAGGTGATAATATATTTTTAAAAGAAAGGACATAATTTTTAATTTCTCCTGTTATACATGTGAGAGTTTTTGACATTTGCTCTCCATGGTATAATTACAACCAGCAAGGAGACACTGATTTACAGTCAAATGGAGTAACAACAAGAAGTGTTTGGCTATTATATATAGCAAGCAACATAAATCAAGATACTCTTTTCCTGGAATTCTCTGTCTTCATGAAATTAGCCATACTACATAAGTTCCAGAGCACTTTTGAATAGTATTTTCTAAATATATTAAGCCAATCTGCTAAACATTACAAACCGAGTCCCCTCATCATGAAGCTCAATTTACTACAATGTATTCCAGCACTCTTTAAAATTACCAGGCAGTAACTTTACTAGCAGATCTGACTGTAGGTTAAGGGCCCAAAATAGCTTCCCCTCTCCTAAGAGTTATTTATGGAAATGTATATTGAAAAAGCAGAGTGAAAATAGGCAATGCCTGGGAGAATGAGAAAAAGCTTTGTAGAATCAACGGAAGGATCACAATTTCAATCCAGGATAATATGACTGTACCAAGTACTACAGATCTCCTGGGTCTATATGCCATTTGGACCCACTTATGACAGATGTAGTTAAATAAAAGAAAGAAAGAGAATGGGATTGCCTCAAGGGTAGTTTAATGCTCACAACACATACTTTGCAAAACTATATTTTTAAGTTTCACTTAGCTATTAAATTATCTACCTGTTCATTAAAACCATAATTTGGCTCTGTAGTCCATCCAATTTGTGAGTCACTTTCTCAACGTCTTCAAAATATTTTTCTGCGGTTGTTATGTCTCCAATCTAGACAGGAAAATCGTAAGAAAGTTACTGCAATAAGAAGAAAAGAGATCCAGCCTGATTATATCTGTTACAAAGGATAAGAACATGAAAACCTATCAAAGTCCATTATCTAATTGTTTGGCACCAAGCTAACTGGGTAACATCTGTTATCAAACAAGGTATCTGAAGAGCCACATTAAGGTCCTGAAAAGAGTCCCAAAAGCACATGCAGCTTTATCTGAGGCAGTGTTTCTCAGCTGTGGGTTGTGGAGCATTCATGGACTGTATGGCAGAGGTGCCCCACATCCTCGTTTGGCTCTTTTGTTGTAAATGATTCCAAAGTTCATAAAGTTAGCTGATAATGAGAAAAGGTCAGAATTACTTCCAGTGTGACTGGGTGTTACTTACTCTGCAGGAAGTGAAGAGAGAAACTGCCCACAGGCAGAAGCTGTCAACAGGCAGGAGAACTGGAATACAGTGGCCTGGTAGCTAGCATAGGACCCATACTTGCTTAACCCATAGCTTATGGGTCATAGCCAGGGACCATAGGATGATTTCAGTGCATGAGACCCAAACATGTCAGAAAACAACCCCAATGCAATGGGTCACTGACAGTATCAGGAAGACAGTCCATTTGCAGATTGAAAAATACTGGTGCGTGCATTGTGCAGGCTGAAGGAATGAGGGATTTAAAATCTGGGAGGGGAGGACAGTGAAGTGGATTCCTAGAAAGGAAGGGTATGTGTCATATACATTGCTATTTGAGATGAAAAAAAAAAACTTTTGAAGAGGCCCCTTTGGTAAATGAGTTACCAATGTGTGTTTCACAGGATACACTTTTGGTAAGGTTTCACAATACAGTGTCTAATTTCAGGCTGGAGAGATGGAAGAAGAAAACTTAGTACTGGGTAAAATAAATCTGTCAAAATGAGGAAAACTACGCTAGTTCAGGAGCATAAAGCCATGGAAACCAGGCAGCCCTCAGGTGAGGAGATTCAGGGGGCCCAGGAGATCACCTGTTAGTTCAAGAACAGGATCAACATCACCGTTTGTGACAAATGTGTTGAAGTCTCCATAAAGCTCTTAGATGGGTAATATTCCACAGCCTCCCTAGAAACTTATTCCTGAATTCGTACACACCCATGGTATTAGAAAATACACTCTAATTCTATCTTGCTGCCCTTCTTACCCCAACTTTTTATCCTATTCATTGTGGTCAGGGAGAACAGCCTTTTACATATGTGAAAATTTTTATTGCACTTTCTCCCATGTTTATTTTTCTAGAATGATAATAAATCTTCAAGCAAATCCATGCTCATCCCTTTCTCATAGATGATCCTTTCCAGATTCTCTGATTACTCTTGCTATTATACTCTGAACTCTTTCCTGTTACTTCACATCCTCCCTGAGTGCCTGCTGACCAGCAGGGGAAATGGAAGGATTACTTTACATTTCACATGTGAACATGAAGTTTGCTTTTATGTCCAAGTATATTGGAAATCCTATTTGTTTACCCATGTGTAGTTGCTTACCCTTAGTGTAATTCCCTTCTACAGAACAGTGTCTCATCAGTTGTTTCCCATTTTATATTTGTGTATTACTCACAGTCTTTAATAGTAATTTTGTCTTTGTCATTTGAATCACAGCTAATTTAACATTTCAGTTTCTCAACTTGTCAAGATTATTTTGCATTCTGATCCTGCCCTTCAGAGTGTTTGTACCACTCTCAGCTTGGTACATTTTACAAGCACCTTTCTAATTTCATCATAGAAGCACCTAGCTGAAAAATAAAAACACTGCAAACTCTAAAGGGATCCTTGTGGAAAAGATCATCTAGCAAATCCTTCTAGTCTTCCAGTGCATGGCTTTCCCCAGTACACTTTTCAGACACAGCAAACATCCATTTTCAGGTTAATCTAGATTTCTTCCCAATTTTCATACGGGACTATCATCGTAGCAGTATCCAAAGCCCTGTGAACATCAACTTTATGACTGGTACTGCTTCACCTCTAACCCCAAGACCTCTCCCTTGACAACATTAAGAAATTATTATTCTTTACATTTGGGGGATGATCTAATTGTACTCAAAGATGTAACTGTCCAAAGCATTTATGGAATACCTGTTAATACGCTAGCTAATTAAACATACATTGATCACAGATGTTACATAATGACTAACAAAACCACAAATATTATTCATTCTAAAAACTTGCACATGCAGTTATAATGACAAGATACAATTTATTTCCATAAATAAAGGTGTAAACCACTGAGAAAACAGTTACTTTAAATTAAAGAGTAATGCTGGCAAAAGTGTAAATGAATCCATCCTCAAATACTTTTAACCTGGAAATTAGAAGGAAGCCCTTAACCATAAAAAAAATCAATTTCTAAAGCAAACCACCAGTTTGCTCCACTGGGAGCTTGATGAGTCCAAATCCAATATGCTTTGAGATTAATCACACCTTATTTGTGATCGTGAAGAGTTCTCATTTCTTAGCAGCATCTTGTGTCCTCTCAGTAAACATGTCAAACAGTAGACTTTTTTTTTTTTTGGCAGAACATTTAAAAGAAAGATTTAGTTTTAATTAGTCATTAAACTGAAATATTAAAAGTGGTCTTAATCACTTATTTTTACTTATTTCAGAAAACAAGGCTTCAGTATCTAATAATAATTAGCACTTTGAATAAAAATGAAAATTCCTCTGTTAACCTCAAATAATATCCCCTAACAAAGAGTCTCCAATATCCTATGTGCTTAAGTTTATTGTTTGTCTGGAAACCAAGACTATTTTCCTTATGTACTCCTAGGATTTCTTTATTGCTTTTAACTGTGTTTTGCAGCAATCTATTGCAGAGGGTAAGGTCAGGCAGCTTTCTGCTTTCTAAATTCTTTAATGTAGCTATTTAAATGGCCATTTTGGATAGGTCAGCCAGCAAGCAGAGTCTATTAGCAACACATAATAATATCTAGAGACCACAATATATTCACCATTGCATGTGAATTTCTGTTTTACAGGTCCGGTGATTGCTATCAGAATTATAGTGCTGCTGAAAATTTCTCTATGATAGTCTCTGTCTTTTCCTGCATTCTCCGTTTCTCTCCTCCTCATTTCCCACTTAGGTTAGGGCAAGAGCTGAAGGTCATACATCAGATCTAGGCCTCTTTCTGCCCCACTGCGTGTGAAGATAAAGAAGACATGGTGTCTTGGACTAGCAAGTTGAATTTAATTAAGAAAAGAAGCCCCCCACAAAGTAAGGTTTTATATGTTGAAAAGGTTACCTTTTCTTTTCCATTTAACTTCTGAATTTACATTTCATTCTACATTATTGTTGTATTTTGTATGTGTGATGTCTATTGTCAAACAGTATTTGTGATCACTAAGCAGCTAAAACCAGGCTCCCTTGTGCCTCTCCTGGATTATGTTCAAAGAGAACAGTCTGAGGTTATTTGGGAATCACTACCTGTTTTTGAGAAGCTGTGACATTTGAATACAAGTAAATTGCTTTTTCATTTTACCTGCAAGAGGTTTGTTTTTTTCACAGAGTGCCTTGTCAACAGTGCACACATACTGCACAGTGGTCTCACTAAAATGATAGTACCCAGTCCTTCAACACATTTCTCCTTCTTTGATGTTAACTTCTTCATTTTGTTTCCCTGCATACTGATCCTTTCTCTTAATACATCAATATTTTGCTTCTATTACCACAGTACCCTCCAGACAGAGCTGAAGGTTTTGTCAGAAAAAAACCCCCAATGTGCCAAACAATAAAATTTTATCTCCTTAAGGTTCTAGAAGAAAGGAAAAAAGTTGAATTTAGAAGTGATTATTTTTATTGGCTACTGTCCAGGATCATAAGAAAACAGCAAGAGCTCCTCATACTCCCTTTTTCTATGTCCAGTTCTGACAGCAAAACCACTAAATACTACAGGCCTGTTGTCACAGCCAACACTGCAGAGGTCAATGACTTCAAATGGCTGCGAAGGCCACTTTTGAAATTGGGTGGATCTAATTCTTCCTAAAGGTAGGAGATGCTTTCCTCCTGAGAGTGTGACACTAGGGCAGACACTCTTGTCAGCAAGGTAGTACCAGTACTGTACCCAGTCATTTTCCCAGTAAGACCAGAACTATTAGTAACTTGTATTTCCAGTAATGTTGTGCATATTACAGTACCATTCTTTAATAAGCATAATTACTAGGTTGCTTACTTAGGTAATAATTAATGCACACAGCCAATATCATAACATTGCTCTGTAGTGGTGGAGATTCACTTTAAATGAGAAACTTTTAAAGACAAACATGTCCATGACACTGTGAAACAACTTCCTGTTGAGAACCAGAAATCTGTAACTGAGTTTGAATGACATTCTCTGATTTCAAGCAAACAATAATTTAAATATCAAGAGTAAATTATTCCATTTCAGTATCATAACACGAATGCCACAAATTTTTGTAAATACTTGGCAACCCAAAATTATATTTATAATTAATAAAAATAGGAAGTAGAAAAAAAGGAAAAGTTTGAAAGATCAATATCAGAAATATGAAAGACCTGCAAAGAACTTGTGAGGTACTAAAAATTAAAACAATCAGATACTAATTATTTAGATACATCATTTTCTGATTAAAAAGCAGTACTGCACCTACATTTATTTTTAACTTATTATGGTAAGTACATAACTACATGGAAAGTTATTATACTTGTGCAGTCATGTTTTTTCTTTTAATGTGCCCTCCTCTGTCTTCTCAGGGATATAACCTGAACAGAAGAAGGACACTCAATTTTTTCTAGATGAAGATGGTAGTTATACAGTATGACTGAGAGATGCATGCAGTTTGAGGCAGTGAGAAATGAGATTTTTAGTGAAATTCTGGCTCACTCAAGTCAGTGGGAGCTTTACCATTAGTTCTAGGGAAAGCAGAATGTTTTATTACATTCTTATAGTAATTTTCTACAACATGTTCTTTGTTTGCTAATGTACATGCATGTACTTTAATATTACAGGTGCCTTACATTTCCTAACTTTATCTAATACCACATGGTAGAAGTTTTTTTTGGTTTTGACCACTGCCTCTACAACTTGATACACACTCTATAAAAACAGCTATAGTTTTAAATGCAACAATTCTTCACTAGATAGCTGTCAACACCAGTATTTCCTAGCAGATTTAGAATAAAATGCATACCTGAAGGAAAATCCTTCCAATTCCGCTCAGCAGCTGAGGCTCTTGCTGTGGGTAATATTTGATGACAGTGTGATAAGCATCTACAGCAAGCACATAGTCCTAAGAGATGAAAAGCACATGACCAGATATTTAAGCTCAGCATTCTTCAGCCCTTATGCTGCCTTCTTTTTAAATATATATTCAAGCAGAACTAAATTACAACTTATCAGTGGGACAGACTTTCTACCTATCACTGTAGACACTAGTAGTTGACTATGTTGGTCTTTTCTCAGTTATACTGGAACTGCATACACAGGGGATCTTCCTTATTTTTCCCCCAGCTGGATCATATTCTGTTTGTAGCTATATGCCAAGAACAAAAAATCTGAACATTTACTCTTCATCTTAGACTGTTATTTAGGATGAAAGTAAAAAGTCTTCTGTGTGACTGGGGTATACATACTTCAGAAGTGTCTCACGTTTCAAATGTATGTATAATTTACATGGTTTAACAAACCCTGTTCCAAAGCTTTGGGAACTGCTTGTGCACATGCTCTTAACTTGTGAAAAATATAATGGATCAGAAGCTGCAACTCATGCAGATGAAGAACTAGCACAACTGCCAAGGGAAACTAGACCTTTTCTATCCCTCCACCCACACCTTTGTTCCCTTCTACCAAACCGTTGAAAAGGAAAATCAGCAGGTAATCTAAATAAAAAACTGATTTGGGCTAAAACAAAGTGTGGGGTGGGCTGCTTTTGAACTCCAGGAAGCTTTGCAAGTGACCCCACACACACTCGCCTGCACAAAGATCGTGTTGGCAAGTGGCAGCTCTGAGATCTGCCTGCTCAAGATGCAGTGCAACCATACCCTCCACATAATGCCCAGTCAGAGAGGATTAAACAAAAACATGGTCCCATTTCCCACAGGAAAAAATGCCCATGTGACTGGTTACTGCACTCCAGCCGTTTCATGCAGCCCAGCAGTAATGCTATGATCTAGGCATCAAATGACTTCTACAGTGTGGCTACATGGTCTTTGGCAGGCATACCTGAGAAACTCTGCACGCACTCTCTGCTGACTGGAAGACACGTGGAAGGTACGTTCATGGGGCACAGGGTGGCACTAGCCTCAGCTATAGCTTCTTGGAGCAATCCAGAGCAGTGGAAGTCTAGAGTTGCTTATAAAAGCCAGGCATATGCAAAGACAGGAGACTGTGCTGTACTAATCCAGTGATTCCTGACTGTCCTCCCCTTCAACTTAATGGAAGAATTTGTGGTGGGTGTTAGGAAGCAAAAGACATCAAAGAATAATCTTTCAAAGCTGCACAGACATCTTAGCACACTCTTTACCCTACCATTTTTCTTTGTCAAATTATAGTACTCATTTAGCTTGTCCCTAATGTGATCACAGCTACTGGTAAAGGTACTTTTTCTTCATCTTCTGCTTAGTCTGAGGAAGCAATGTGCCAGAGGTGCAATGAATTTCTTTTCCTGAGGTCATACTTAAAATGATTGAACCCTACTTGACCGATGCACTAGGTCACCATTTGGAACACACTAATTGTTTCATACACACACACAAAAAAATATCAAAACTCCTTGGAGTCTGATCTGTATAAGAGAGAAATTACATGTCCTACAGTAGTAGAGGCTGACTTAACCAGCCCAAGAGGCACTCTGCAGGACCCTTCTTTTGCAAACAACTCATATTTTGTGGGTATAATGATTAATTCTGAAGAGTGAATTATTAACATTTAGAGCTTATTCCAACTTTAGTGGTCCATGCCATGTTTGTGTGTATTATTGGTAATGGAAAGAGTCCAGAGCAAAGACAACAGGCCATATATGCAAAAATATATTTATTTAAATTCTGATTTATTTAACATTCAGAACTCAAATGTGATGAAATTTATGCTACCAGAATTTTTAATAAAACTCCATTCTCACTGCAACAGCTCACACTAAAGTACTTCATTGATCATGGAGTCCCACTGTGTTAGTCATAAAAAACTTGGAATAGGGACCTTCTGAACTGGCTCCAAAGAGGAACCCCAGCCATGCTTGTTTTGGCTATTAATTCCTGGAAGAGTGTCATCTGTAAAATCTAAAGGACTGCCCATAACTGTGAATTTTATCCCTTTAAACATAAAATGCGCTCACTGGAGAAATGATTTTATTATATCAAATTCTAGCTTTTGCGTGCAATGTCTTCCATTCTGTGGTGTAAAGCTGCCCCTTACCCAGTGCTCAGTCTCACACCCATGCTAAGGCTTAGGCTACACAACAAAGACGTGCAAGCACAACCATGAGGGAAGGGGGGCTTTACAGTCACATTCCCAAACTGGTGGATAAACAACTCCCAGGAGATCATGCAGTTAAACTGATAGAAAAGTGCTTCTGTCGGCTGGTTAGCATGATCTGACTGCAGAAAAGTCTCAGCCAGAAGAAGCTGCACCAGGGGGTACTGTTTGCACAATGATAACACCACAGGCTCCCCTAGTGTAGGTGGTAGCCAGGCTTGGCAGGAAGCAGCCAAGTAATGTCT
The DNA here is from genome assembly GCA_020745705.1 of Hemiprocne comata. Classification (NCBI taxonomy): domain Eukaryota; kingdom Metazoa; phylum Chordata; class Aves; order Apodiformes; family Apodidae; genus Hemiprocne; species Hemiprocne comata. The sequence continues at coordinate 91,590,770 of CM036588.1, forward strand.
TGGAAGTCTTGGGGGCTTCATGGACTTGGCTTTGTCAGGCAAACAAATCTTCATTCCCCTCTGCATTTCTATCAAGCCACTGTACATCACCATCTGTGTTGTAACTAGAAGTATGTAGTATGTCCCTACTGGCTGGAAGAAAGGAAACATTGCACCCATTTTTAAAAAAGGGTAGAAAGGAGGACCCTGGGATATACCTACCTGTCAGCCTCACCTCTGTGCCTGGGAAGGTCATGGAACAGATCCTCCTAGAAGACATGCTAAGGCAGATGGAGGACGGGGAGGTGATTCAGGACAGCCAGCCATGGCTTTACTAGGGGAAAACCCTGCCTGACCAACCTTGTGGTTTTCTACAATGGGAGTGACTACATCAGTGGACAAGGGAAGACCTATGGATGTCATCTATCTGGACTTCTGCAAGGCCTCTGACATGGTCCCCCACAACATTCTTCTCTCAAAGTTGGAGACATATGGATTTGATGGGTGGACTATTCAGTGTATAAGGAACTGGCATCCAGAGGGTAATAGTCAATGGTTTGATGTCCAGATGGAAAACAGTGACAAGTGGTGTCCCTCAGGGGTCCATACTGGGACCAGTGTTGTTTAATATCTTCACTAATGATACTGACAGTGGCACTGACAGCACCATCAGCAAGTTGGCTAATGACACCAAGCAGGGCGGTGCCGTCAATATGCCAGAGGGACGGGATGCCATCCAGAAGAACCTGGACAAGCTGGAGAAGTGGGCCCAAGTGAACCTCATGAGGTTCTACAAGGCCAAGTACAGGGCCCTGCACCTGGGCTGGAGCAACCAGTGATATGAATACAGGCTGGGGGAAGAAATGCTAGAGAGCAGGCCTGTGGAGAAAGACCTGGGGGTACTAGTGGATCAAAAGCTGGACATGAGCCACCAATGTGCAATTGCAGCCCAGAAGACCAATTGCATGAATGATAAATAGACATCCTCCCAGAGGAGCAAAGCCTTGGTTGATACAAGTTGTGGTTGTAAGGAGTAAGACATACGAGGTACTGCCAGTAAAAAATTCAATTACTACAGCTTGTTATCTTAAGACTTAAAGGTGGGACTGATGTCTTGTCATGGTCTTTCTAAAGATTGCAAGCCTTCAGATTTTCCACATCTTAGTAAAAAAATCCCAAAAGAAGCACTGAAGTTACGCAGTTCAGGAAATGAATGAGAGCTAGCCTATTGTTTTATAATTAAAAATCTCTTTTATTATGGAAGTTTGTAGCTAACATTAAATATAGTAAGCCATTGGATCTACTTGCACAAAAATGGCAAGTGGGGTTCGTTTTTACTTTGATGCACTGCAGTGTAACTGTAATTCCCTTTATGGTCACTGCATTATATGTTTTTATGTTTCACTTATCACCACCTTAAGTACTTAAAATATTAATTAGGAGATATCTAGAAATAACCATAAGTGACCATGATGTGTAGAATGGTGAAAGTAGGTTCAATAAACCATAGACTAAAAATAAGCTTTAGTTATATGAAGTGTATAGTTCATAAATACTATATTTTGGCAGGAGAGGACAGGGATAACTTATCCTTCCTTTCTATCTAGTGCACTTGTGGAAGGGTTATGAAAGCAGAGATTCACAGTGTTATGAATCCAAAGAGCAGTACTGCAGCATGGCTAGGCAAAAGACTCAATGATTCGTGCAGTCTTTCTCCTTTAAATGACAGAGAACCAAAGTCCTCAGGCATCAGTCCCTTGCGTCATTAGTACAAGCTGCTGGCTCCTTCTTTGTACAGTTTTAATTGTATTAGACCCAAATAAAAACCAATTCTCATGCTTTTGTTTTTATAAATGGCAAGTCGTACAAAAGCTAAGACAACACTGGAAAAAATTCTACAAAGTGCAATGAGTGCATTTATAATATATATGGAAAGTACTTAAGTGTTTATTCCTCAGAGGTAAAAGTCTGGTAAGGTAATGTCAAAAGTGATTTTTAGCTCAGATGAAAAGAACTGAAAAAGTCTGCAAGATGCTTCCATGGTAATTTAGTAAAATGACAGACATTCTGCAATTAGATTGTTGAAATGAAGCAATGCACATCATCAGTTGCATTTTAAATTAATATTCCCTCATGCTGGTATATTCAGGGTACAGTTTCATTGTGATTTAAGCCCACAGTTCTTGTAAGTGGAAGCCTACCATGACATATGTTACACGGTCTCCCCTTCCCTTCCTGCTGTATTTCCACCTCCTCCCTCGAGTTGCCCTTTGTTTGCATGAAATGGGAAAAGCTGATTCAGTTGACACAACTGAGATCCACCATTTCTTTGGTTTTCTCACTTGTTTAAGTCCAATAGTGGAGCACAGGAGGAAGCCAGAAAACATTTAACGAAGGTTGTGTTGAAAAAAGAGCATGAACAGGAAAAGGCTGTATAGTAAGAGTGCCCTAAACTGCTACTGAACTGGATCATCAGTCACACAGATAAAGGGACACAGCAGGCAGAACTTGGTACCTGGGGAAGATGGTCTGAGGGTAAGGGAGATGTGTGATTTATCACCTATTCTACTACAGGTTTCCTGCACAAGTCTGGGTTAATCCCTTCTTTGCACCTCACTCACTACCTCCAAAACAATATACCCCTCCACATAAATAATTTAATGGGATGTTTTGCTATGAAACTAATGAAGGCATATTTAAAAAGACAAAAATAATTGTGCCACATAAACAGAATTCCTTGAGTCAGATAAGTAATGCAGAAGAGATATGACATGAAATAAATGTAATTAGAGTTCAGGATAACTCAAGTAGATTTAAATAGTTACAGGCCCAACATCTAATCAAAGTAGGGTTGTTTTTTTGTTTGCTTGTTTTTGGTTGTATTTTTTTTTAACAGTCAACTCCGACAAGATTGTTCCCTTTTAAATATTACTGAAGTATTTTGGCCAAAGATGTTAGTAAAAGTAAGATATTCAGTTTTCCTTTTTTTAACACCAATGTCATATAGTTTTACTTTAATAAATGATTATTATTACTTTGCTAATAGCACAAACTATTCCATTAACCTAATAGTACTTGATGATCAAATATGACCATATTGCAATATTGTAAGTATTCACTAGATGGCAATAGAAGGCACTGACTTGGAGAATGAAATAGTTGGGTTTTTTTAATTACACACACTTGAAATACTTGAATAAAAAGAAATGCAGCTTTTAAAGTGTATTACACAACAGAAAAGAATATTATAACTATGTGGAACTGTTCAATTAATATAATTGTTCATGGGAGAATTAACAAAAGTGTGTTTAAAAATTATTTGAAGAAACAGTTTCATACTGAATACCGTAGAAGGTGGAGAAGGTGATTATAGCAGTGCTGCATGGTAGAACGATCTTAAAATTATTAGATTTATAAATAACCAATATAATTTTCTAACAGAGGATCTGTCACATAAGTGCAAAAATTAACTTCACGTACTACTCTGTTATACTGTTATACTACTACTGTTATACCACTACTGTTATACCTGCAATATGACAATGTTTGAAAGTATTTCTTAAAAACTCTCTACTCCTCCATATAGATATTTCTGAAAGCTGAGAGACTCAATTACTCCATAGCCAGTCCACTGAAACACAAATTTTAGCTGTAAGTAATTACGCATTAATAAGCAGTTGTGGGTAATCTGGAACTATACATTTCTAACTTAACAGCTGTGAGATAGGTCCTAAATACAATTGGTATTAAGAATTATCTGAGCTTCAGTATTTCTGAAGCACGATTTCCAAAAAGGTGGTAATTGGTATTCATAAATATATTTCTATTACTAGAAGAAAACAACACTAACAGGACCAAAGCAGAAGAAAGTTGAGAACCGTGCATGTGCATGAATTTCTGTGTACACGAGAAGAAAAACACTGAAAGCCTTAAAAACAATTCACAGTCAAAAGTAAAGTGACTTTCTTGAAAAGCTAAATTACCAGCATTTTCTTATTTATATATTCTACTTTGTTTGGAAAGGCAACTCATGCTTTTCTCCACCTGCTTTATGGAAAAGAAAGTTCCTTAAGAACTGAACCTATGTCAAGCACCTACTTCAAAACACAAATGCTTAGTAATTTGTAAAAACACCTCATGGGTTAATGGACAATTATTTTTATTAAAGACAGAAATGTTCTAATCGCAGTATCATTGTGAACACGAATTTCTGTTTTCCCTAATTCTCACAAGAAGGATATTCCATTTCATATAAAGTAGTATTTGGTTAAGTGGATCTTAACTAAAAAGTAAATGCTTTTTCAGGTATTGTAATACTAAGAATGGAGCCCTGTTTTGGAAGTAGCTTAGTAAACATCAGAGGGTCAGGTTTGGCATGACCTTGGGCAATCAAAGAGCAGGGAGCAAGGAGTGCAAATCTTGGCCTCCGGAGATTATCCTGCTGACAGCTCTGCTCCAGGCTGTTGCTGCTAATTGATTTGTGAAGTACAGTTAAGCTCAGATAACAGCAGTTTGTTGCAAGCTCAGAATAGTGATAACCCTATTTTCCTGACCGTGAGGTGAAAGTCAGAAATTTTATTTCTACTTCCTGAACACAAGGGAAAAGCATTGCACCAAATGGAGTAGGATTGCTTAGGGGGAAACATGTAAGGGGGAAACATGGGGGCAAAAAACCCCAAACAACAGTGTAAGTCAGTTACTTTCCTTTCTCTTCCCTTCCTATCCATTACTAAGGATTTAACTTGAAAGAAGATATCCTACAACTGAGATAAGCTGACAAGGGAAGATGTATTTAGATGTTCCAGATCTTGATCATACACAAAGACTACAGTATTATTAATGCTCACAAATAGAATAACATTCCTTGTTCACAGTTTGAAAAAGACAGAGCATAGAATTGCTTTTAATTACAGCATTAAGTTACATGTTTGAAAAATTCAATTTAAAAATGCAAATTCTGTATTGTTATTGCATATTCTCCAGGATGATTTGGGGAGAAGTAAGTACAGATACGTTCCTGAAGAACATTACTGCAAATGGTTACCTATTAGATAAGACATTACTAAGTCTAATTAATTCTTAACTAAGCAAAACCTCCATATACAGTCAGGTAAGTTTTCCCTTAGCTATGCACCAGTAATTAATTCTCTTGCACTTTCTCTAACGTTCTATTCTGGAATATACGGTACCTCTGCAGTTGCTGCCACCCACGTACCTTCATCATTAGCAGACAGTTTGCCATGGAGTACATCACCCGGCCCAGACGTGACCTCCACAGCTGAACAGAGGCTGCAAAGTAAGAGCAGCTTGTGAATTTGCACAAATAAATTAGAGGTTCTTTCTTGCCATCAATTATTGGTCCTATGAATTACAATTTTGAAAGATCCCCCTTGTTAACACCATTGGGTTTTAGCCTAGAATTTTTAATTCTCAGCCATTCTGCACCATCAGACAGAGAATTCTCCATCTCTGAGGGAACTGCTCAAGCGGCTCTGGGGACCATACACAATGGAACAATGCAGAGGAATAGACAGCCACTCAGCTTTGAGCTCAGGCCAAATATTAAATGCTAAAAGAAGCCAGGCATTTTCTAATATCAGAACAAAAGGTGCATAAATAATTCAAGTGATAATGAGCATCAGTTTAAAAACATGTAATCTACAGCATTAAATGTGATAAATTCAAAAATCAAACATAGCTAAAATGTCATTTCAGAGCCAAAACATGCAGGGTGAGAACTGTCTGAGTCTGGGACTGTTTGTGCTTGCCTCTGGCTTAGAGATATGCTGGAAAAATCTGCCAAGCCTGTCTGCTTTCCCCGTGCTCCTGGAGCTTGCAGCATTAAAAGCTGCAGTAGCAGATTGCTCTCTCTTGCTTTGCAGACAGACTCCTGATGTTCTAAGAGAATGGTTCGCATGGATCCTTACTTTCTCTTGTGTTACAGTAGCACAGATCAATGCTAGAAATAGTTCCCTAATCCTCAAAAATTAACAGTAGGAGTATTAATTTAGTACATTTGGAAAAGAAATGTATCTCAGTCAATCAGCTGTCAAGGTCACTGTAATGATTTCAGAAGGGGAGAGGAAAGGCTGAAGAGGCTATTTCAATGAGATTCTGAAAACGGAGCCCACTTATTTGTATCAATAATGTAGTGTCTGCTGAAAGCATGCCAGGTCACTTAGATAATTCTTTCAGCACACATAAATGCCCTTACAAATAAGAAGAGAGCTTGGTGAAATGCCTATTCCCCTTCCAAAAACCTCCTTCAATCCTCTGCAACAACAAAAAAACCCAAAACAACAACCCATGAATATTCCTAAATTTTCTTTCTCAAAAGAGGGGCATAATGTGGGACCCAAGACTGAATCCAGTATTACATCCACTGTACCTCAAAATCATATGCTACTCCTAGCTTTTGTTTTAAAATTCCCCCTTGACCACGCGTTCCTGCTGCTATAATGCAGAGGATGATGTAAACCAGGACACATTTCTGTTTTTCTTTCCTTGTAGGTGTCTGTAGAACCTGGACAAAATTAAATAACTCCCCTGTATTATTTCAGTTATGTTAATTTATCCCTTTTGCATGTCCTCACAGTTTGCTTTCACAGTAACCATGTTCAGCTTTTTAGGACTTAGGTGACAGCAAATTAGATGTTTGTTCCTGCAGTGGAGACATCCAGGTTTTCTGTTAACAATCCAATAGCACCAGCTACGGTTCTCTAAAAGGACTGCAAAGCAGACAGACCACATGTTTTCATTCTGTGCTATAAACTGAAAAGGAACCTGATCTGGAAATTGCATAGCCCTGTGGGATGAAGCTTCTTAGATGTGGTAGAGAGGGGTTGAAGAAAATCTGCAAACAAGTTAACAATGTTGAAAACGAACAGATGATCAGTTTATGTTACTGAAATGCCTGAAACCTACTCTGCAGGTCCACGTGGCTGTACTTCCACTCCTAGGCATTTGCTCTTGTTATTTATCAAGGACTCTGTACTCCACAATGCCATTCATTTCAATAGGAGCTCTGCGCACTGACAAGTTACAAAATTGGCATCTCACAGAACGCGTTACCGGGCAAGTGGTGCAATGCTAAACCTCCCTGTCTGGTGAAAAACTGGCAAATGAGGTGCACTGTTCCAGACTAGAGGAGATGTGTGTGATAAGTCGATTGGTGCGGCACCTTCTTACACCAGCAAAAAGGAAATTACATGTTAAACGTAATCCCCATAATGAATTGAGGCTGTCTTCACACAAAGTTAATAAGGTTTGCTTCAGCTAGTCTCACATGAAAAAAACACAAACCCATTATCAGCCTCCTGGAGCTCCAAATGCGGCAAAGAAGCAGACAGGGAGCAGACCTGGCTGACCTCCACAGACAGTAACAGCCAACAGTCTCTGCAAAGGTCCCAGGGGCTTTTTGGCAGTCTTAAACCTACAGGCAGTTGCACAGTAGACATACAAAGATCTCTCCAAATTTTCAGCAGCCTTGCCTCGTGGTAACCACTAGCTGCTGCTTTTCTAACTATGTCCCCTCCTGAGCCAAGCTCAGCTCTAAAGCAGCAGCAGAGAGAAAAAGCAAGGAGACAGAATCACGCAAGTGAGGCAGGCTGCAGGATGCAAGATTATCACACAGCTAGGAACAAGTCCTTGTACCTTGGAGGGGAATTCAGTGTCATGATTTTAAACGGGTATAAAGGAAAAGAATGTGGGGATAATAAGGACCAAAAAGAGGGCAGAAAAGGAATAACAAGGCAAAAGTAGGAGAACAGTGGCAAGAAGAATAGTGGATACAAGGAGAGAATAATAGAAACTCTTTGAGCACTGTGGATAAATCTTCAATATCAGATTATTACCCTTCTTCCTAAACCCTATTGAGAAGAGTAGTCAATGTATTCATTTGAATATATTTGCAAATGCCTTTATTATACATGCTGCTCACATGTATGTTCACTTTCTTAGGGCAGATCTAGATATATTAAGTCAAGTAAAATAACACATTAAAACTGCTTTACATCCAGTCAATTTGAAGATCAGGCAGAAGAGCTCAAACAGGTCTGCACACTTCCATATAGACACTGTTATAAGAAATTGTTTACAATATTTTTTTTAACTCTGCTAACAATTCTACTCGGCCTCTTCCTATCTCAGAGGCAGATTTTTACTTCCCACAGGCTCCAGGTGAATGTTATCCTAGAAAGAAGTTGATAAGATATCCTTAGACTGTTAGCTGAAGCTCAAAGTTTTTTATTTTCTTGGTATGGTTTTTTAACTTGCTAGGCACCATAAATGGTCCATATAATCCCTAACGATGTTTAAATCTTACTCTAAAAAGTGACTTAGAAGTCTAAATACCATGCAGCTATGTGAGATTCAGCCATCGGTGTAGCAGCATCCTAGGCCAGTGTAGCCCTTGTATTGTGACAGTTCAATCTAAAGAAGTTTAGTGGCTTTCAGACAGGAGGACCCAGCCAGTCGGCCAATGCTTAACAAGAAACAGCAATACACTTATATATTCATTACTAAAGGTTAGCAGCCATTTTCTTTGTTTCTTCTAAGTAGGAAAAAAATTGATTTAGTGCATCAGTTTGATCGAGGGCAAAACTGTGAAATTAATTCCAGGAAATAAAAGTACAAAGTGTCTCATTTCAGAGGCTGAGTAGGCTATGAGATTACAAAAATACTGTCTTAACAGCTCTGGGGCAGTCTTGTGAAAACTTCTGGCATATTTAGGCAAGTGATAAAAACACACTGTCTGTGAAAAAATGTTTAAAGAATACCTACCTTGTCTGTTCTCCTGTGTAATGTTAGTCATACTTCCATCTTCAGCTAAGCCTTGTTCCAAATTTTCTAATATCTGTAGTAAATATTTTAAAGTAACCAACATGAGTTTAAACAGCACTATATATTAAATGCAAACTATCTACAATTGACAGTCTCTATAAAAAACAATTCAGGCAGGAACGCTTCACCTAGGTACAGTTCAAAATTACCGATTATTACCATAGCTAGATCAATCACACAAAGAAAGAAAGCCATTGTATGGTAGAAGGATGTTGAGAGTTCAAGTTTATGATACCTACAGAACATTAAATGTCAGCACACTCTGGGGACATGCACATTTAGTTAAGCAAAACATGGAATATCCTTTACCAGAGAATGAATGTTAATGACCACAAAGAAAGTCAAACTGATTTTTCATAGAAAGCCTCTGTCTCTTGACTCTCCCCCACCCTAAGTATGGGCTCTGGTTTCATCCTTTTGTCCTTAATGAAGTACTCCTCTCCATTCTTACTGAAATTTCCTTCTCAAAGTTTGGGTTTTATTGCTTCTTTTTATTTATTATAGATTTTAAATCATAGAAATTGTTGAGTGGATGAAACATTTGTTTTATCACTGGAAGAATGAAAATGTATACTTAATGAAGCTTGTGTCTTAAGCACTTGTGTACATGAGATTCCATCTGAAATGCAAGTCAGCTTTTATTTTTCTAATCCCGTTAGAGTTTCTTCAAATTCGTTTTCTGATTCCTGTTACTAATTTGTAACTTTGATCATAGAACACTCCTTGACATTTCCTTCAAAAAACCCACTTGCTCTTTAATCAGCTGCTGTGGTTAGCAAATTAGGGAAATACAAGGTGCTTCCTCTTCCTGGGACATAGAAACCAAAGCACCACATTAAAGTGTTAAATGCCCAGTGTATAATGAGGCACTTTGGCAGAGGGAAAAACAAACCCTTCTCTCACAGAAAAACCTTACCGTCTGTTTTCTGTCCAGTCTAAAAATCATCTTTATCTTCCCCTGGTAAACACCTAGTGATCACTTCTCATTCTCAATAAGGCTGAGTTCTTACACTTCAAATTGTCTAAACACAAGGTGTCTTCACCAATGAGACACATCTTCTTCTTTAAAAAGACAATGCATTTGTTTTTGAAAGCCCTTCTCTGAAAACGTGCTCACTAACATAATCAAAAAAGAAAGAATTAGATATTAGCATACAATTAAGAGTATTACATTAACCATTCTGTGACATTACTTGGGGATATCAAGCTATCACCTCAAGCTTAACATAATTACAATAGAACTCAGTGCTGATTTGAGGCTAATCGTTTTATTCCCTAGGTTTACTACCTTTTGCCCTTCTTAAGTATAGGAACATCATCTGCAGTTTTTCAGTATTTGGGCATTTCCCCAGTTTTCCAACAATTGTTTAATAATAACACTAATGATTCAGGTAGTTCCTCCGTGTAAACTATCTGCATTAGTTGACATGCAATGTTTAATTTTAGCAGACCCTCTCACTGCACTTTTTACAGATGGTAAACTGTTGATCTTAGCAATATCACATTGGATAGCTGTAAAAATCCTTGTTTCTATTATAAAGAGAAATATGATTGAACACTTCTACCATTTACTTAATCATCAGTTTTACATATGACCTATGCTTTCTCTTGTTTTGAATATTCATAAACGTACATTCATTCTTTTCACTGGCTGGTATTACTTCACTGAGTCTCAGTTTCATTCCCTAATAATTGCCTGTATAATGTAATTACTAACCTATGCACACTACCGTTTGCATTCCTAGTTTCCTATCCTTAGGTATCTGTTTTTACTACTTTCTTCTTCCACAACTTTTAACCAGCATTAGTTTCTTACTCAAAATAACCTTTTTTAGTGCTTCTGGAATTGTGGCTTTTTGAGTACTCAGACTGGTGCAGGATCATCATCATTTCTACAAACCCATCAAACAAGGTGTCAAGACAAATACGCCCTAAACTGAAGTAACATATGAAAACAGAATCTTTATATAACCTTAGTACCAGAGCCAGAATTGGAAGTTGAATGAAAATAAAACCCAAAACCAATCAGTAGCTAAAAGACTGAAAAAAGTGCATCAATTTGGAAGTAAAACCTGGACAGGCCGGAGAGTTGGGTGGGGAGAAACTTGATGAAATTCAACAAGGGCAAGTGTAGAGTCTTGCATCTGGGGAAGAACAACCTCATGTACCAGTACAGGTTGGGGGCTGACCTGCTGGAGAGCAGTGTAGGAGAAAGGGACCTGGGGGTCCTGGTGGACAGGAGGATGACGATGAGCCAGCAATGTGCCCTTGGGGCCAAGAAGGCCAATGGCATCCTGGGGTGCATTAGAAAGGGTGTGGTTAGTAGGTCAAGAGAGGTTCTCCTCCCCCTCTATTCTGCCTTGGTGAGGCCGCATCTGGAACATTGTGTCCAGTTCTGGGCCCCACAGTTCAAGAAGGACAGGGAACTGCTTGAAAGAGTCCAGCGCAGAGCCACAAAGATGATGCAGGGAGTGGAACATCTCCCTTATGAGGAAAGGCTGAGGGAGCTGGGTCTCTTTAGCTTGGAGAAGAGGAGACTGAGGGGCGACCTCATCAAAGTTTACAAATATGTTAAGGGAGAGTGTCAGGATGATGGAGCCAGGCTTTTTTCAGTGACGTTCAGTGATAGGACAAGGGGCAATGGGTGCAAACTGGAGCATAGGAGGTTCCATGTAAATATCAGAAAAAACTTCTTTACTGTGAGAGTGACAGAGCACTGGAACAGACTACCCAGAGAGGTTGTGGAGTCTCCTTCGCTGGAGACATTCAAAACCCGCCTGGACAAGTTCCTGTGTGATGTGCTCTAGGTGACCCTGCCTGGCAGGGGGGTTGGACTAGATGATCTTTCGAGGTCCCTTCCAACCCCTAGGATTCTGTGATTCTGTGAAAACAGAAGACCAGGAGATAGGAAAAGTGTGTATGGAAGCTCCCAGGAGGAACCTAACTACTTATGAAGGAGAGTGGTGGAACTAGAGAGAGTGGCTGATGGACAAATGGCACAAAGCGTGTTCTTAAAAGTTTTGCAGAGGGCAACACTTCCAGAGGCTTTTTTAGGATGCAAGACTGTCAACCCACTTCCCACTGCTCTGCCCACTACAGCTATGCCACTGGCAGGATTAGGGTTAAAAAGTGAAATACACTGCCCTATCAGATGTGTGCATTTCCAGGAGCTCTTCTTCAATCAGCTAGGAAGCATAGGTACAAACAAGGGAGGAGTTTAGTTTAAGCCTGACTGTTGCTCTTTTCACATTTTTGTCTCCAGGTAAGCATTTATTAGCAAGTCCCCAGCATTATTAGCACTAAAGTGATCATGCCTATGTTTTTAAATGAATGCTTGAAAAGAAAAAACCCTTTTGTGATTTAAATTACTATTTAAATCACAGTAAGTTACTCTTACTGCTTGGCTGTTTGGAGACCATTTATTACAAAGTGGAATTACAAAAGCAACAATTCATTGAGGCAATTCATGTAGGGAAGACCAGCAATAACACAGAGACAGTAACAATTTCACTGAATTCCTCCCCCCAGCCTAGAACAGGCATTTGGCACTATAGATTATTTCTTTCCCAAATGTTGTACCTATCGACAGACGTAAAATATCTGACCATATCTTCATTACAGATTTGCAGGAATCCTGGAAAATGTAAAAACATTACTGCCTATACAGGGAAAATACAAATTGTTTTTGCACTCAACCTCCAATCCTGCTTCAAGTGGGGGTTGAAGAAACTGAGTTATCAAAACAGTGCCAAAGTAAATACAGTGAGATCTCTTAAGTAGAATGGCTAATCCAAAGTTGACAAGTGTCTGTAGAATACATACAACAAAAAGCAAGAGGAAATTTAGCAGGTTAAAAGGAGGTATCAGATAGGGAAAAAAAAATAAATTATGTTAAGAAAGAGGAACAAAATAGGAAGACAAATTTTCTTATAAGAATGCATTAGCATTAGCCTGGAACAGCCTCCCAGGGGACGTGACCTCAGCTCCATAGGCTGGCTCATTAAAATCTAGAAAACAACCTTGCGTTGCAGAGAGACAGACTAGGTGAGCGAATAGGTCTTTTCTCTCTTCTGGCTTTTATGACTCCAAGATAATCTCATTTACATAATGACTATTCGTACACCCTTCTGTAAATACAGATGACCAAGGATTATTTTTCCACTTTTTAAAAGAGGGAAGTAAAACACTTGAGGCCTTGGGTTGAAAGCTCCCCAATTAATTCTGTTATAACCCAAATGGTTCCCAAGTGTCATATACAAATATTAAGAGTAATGAGCGTACTTCCTTTATGTTATTTCCTTGGTCATGCCGTGCGTTTTAATAAGTACTATGCACTTTATTCTTGAACATTCCAGGTGAGATCAAGATCATTAGACTAAGAGCATTCTGTACAAAAAATAGAACTTTTTTTTTTGTCAGCCAACCCTGACTTCAAATAGTTACATTATCACAGATTTACAGATGTCTTTTAAAAACATATTTATCTTTACAAGCTTTTTTCGCACTCTTGTTTCTACAGCTGTCTTTGAATTGCTCCAAAAGACAAAGTATTTAATTGAATGCAAACAAATGAAGTAATCTGCAGTGAGGTGTCTAGAACAACTAATCAGAAATATTCCCTGGAAAAGAATGGTATGTTTATTTGTTTGTAGTTTTCTGTGGACTGTACTTTAAAAAGGGACATCCATCAGCACAGACAATGGCTTGTCTTGGATATTGTATCCTGGCTCTGGTGGAAGCTGTCAGAAGCAACAAGAGATGGTTCTCTTTCTGACTGCAATTGAACATAGTATCCCAGAAGAAACTTTGACAGTTCAGACACAGAAGGGCAGAGCGAAAGAGATGGTGACCTGTGAACCAACACTAAGTGCAAAGAAGGGGGGGACTCCTCAGAAGAGCTTGGAGAAGATATACAGCCAGCTTCAAAGACAAGGGTATGGAGTGATAGGATGGGGAGGTATGGTTTTAAACTGAAAGAGATTTAGATTAGATATTAGGAAGAAATTGTCTACTATGAGTGTGGTGAGACACTATAACAGGTCACTCAGAGAAGTTGTGGATGCCCCATCCCTGGAATTGTTCCAAGGGCAGGTTGAACGGGACTTTAAGCAACCTGGTCTAGTGGGAGGTATCCCTCCCCATGGCAGGGTGGTTGGAACTAGATGTTCTGTAAGGTCCCTTTGAACTCAAACCATTATATGTTTCTAAGTTTCCGTTATTTAAACAAATAATCAGCCTAGTTCACATTCAAACAAAATCCTGCATTATAGTTTAAAGTTTAAAGCTTCCTTGGCACATTGGGTGTGCTTTAAGGATATGCACTTCAAGGAAAAGAATGCAGGCAGAGCCACCTCAAGACTGTAGATTACTTAAAGGTCTTGTAAAGGGAAGAGTTAATTTCCTTTTCTTTCATTTCTCTATTGACCAATAATCTTTAACCTGTGGAGAATCATGGCTGATCACACTGTAACTGAAATATGGCCAATTCAATAAAGTTAGCCAGATGGCTGATGAATGCCCTGCACAACAGTCACTTCCTTGTTCACATTTATGTATTTTTTTCTCTCTCCATTACAAGAAAAAGGAACTTAGAAACCAGTTAAGTTTTTGGAATCTAGTGGCATGTTTATGACTGGTGGAAGACAATGCTTCACTCAATACCAGATTGCATAAAAGCATGATATGAAAGCAGCTGATCTGCTGCAGACGAGGGGAGGCAGATGTCAGTAGAAGTGCTGTGAAGTTCTGCAACAGAGGAGTATGACATTTCCTAGAAGAAAAAATTCTTTCAAATTAAGGAGGACTGTTTAGGAAGGAAAAGACTGGAAAGAACAGTCTGCCAGTATTATTATTTGATGAGACAGTCATGAACAGGTAACAGCATTCATGAAGTGTGAAGAAGAAGCACATCTTGGCCAAGTTAGGAATATATCTCTCAACTGTTTACAAAGAAATTCTTTCCAACTCTGTAACAAATGCCAAATTCATGTCTTATACCAAAACCTTTCATCTTTTTCCCTCATAATACAAATAACTGTAAACTTTGGTTACCTAGTCACTGCTCTGCTAGAAACAAGTTTATTCTATATACATAAGGCCATTATAGCTCTACAATTGGCAATTACTAAATCCTTTAATTTCTGTTCTTGAAGTTACTTTCAGGTGTAAATATAGGTAACTTTCAAGGAATATTGAAAACAAAAATTAATCACGTGTATTTATCTCATAAACAGTTTTGAACTTTCAAGTGTCACAAATAAGACAACAATACTGCATCTCTTCTAAAATTTACCACATTGTAAAATTCATAGTCACTGTTCCCTTCGACTATTTAGGAAAGATTTCTGTAGAAAATACTTAAGGATGACTGTGTAACAGTCAGGGTGTTGGATCTGATAGATAAGGCTAGCGCTCACAACACCATCACTCCTTTTTCAGCACTGATAAATCCTGTATTATAACTTAGGCCATAATTTTGTGCCATATCACTTGACAAAACAAAACCCCAAAATGATCTCAGCAGGTTGCATTGATGTTTCCCAATGACCATTGTTTCCAAAACCAGCTATTTGGACTATTTCTGAAGGATCAAGGCCATTAACAAATAACTGTGTTTTAAGCTAGCTGGACACAGCTGAGTGAGCGAAGAAAGCTCTCCTACTTGCCCTTAAACACAACTTCTTACTGTCCTCTGTGTCCCGTCTGCCAAGAGCGTGAAAGCAAAAGAACTGTTCTGTTGACTGTTCTACTCATTTTAGTCAGATGTACCACAGAGGAGAGAGGATGTATCCTAAAATGGAAGAGGCACTTAATTACTTCTAGTGAGTTCCTTATATGTAGCAAGATGGAGTAAAAAAAATTAACTGTTGAAACTTAGCATTCTTTGTAAGTTCAGTAAAACACATTTCTTAAACATTAAGAAGCGTATGCAGAAGCCATTACCTTGGCGCAGATTATCTTCATACTATGCAGTCTGTCGAGTGATTCCTGAGGATTACCTAGGTACTGAGGAAGTTCAGCATGTAAAATCCGCATGGAGAAAGGAACCATGGAACCTAGAACCATAATTCAATTTTATTAAATGTTTGCTATAGTGATGTATTTGTCATTTGCCTACCTTACACAACGCGTATCTCCCCAGAGTTTACTTAATGCAAAGTCCATTTAACATTCAGATCTTTTTGTTCTTGTGATCAAAGTTGTGAAAGATGAGAAAACAGCAACTTTTTTTTCCTCAGCAAAACCACTTCTATGTAATCCTTTTCCAGATAAACAGAAAGTTGATATGAAAACAAAAAAAAACAAACCCAAGAGAAAACCAACATGATGGTTAAAAAAAAAAAAAGTATAATGAAGAACAAAAAAAATTATAATACTATAACAGAGAAGTTAAATCTAAAAATATATCAAGTCATCCAAGAAAATATTTTGTTTCTTTTTTCTATTAATATCCATAGGTTTGTGTAAAGGTCTGAGTCCATTATGCTATGCAGAGACCATTCCATTGCTCTGGAGATGACTTTTAGTCTGAGTTTTACTTGATTAATGTTAGCTCTCCCACAAAGAGTTACTAAGTGACTCTACTGTGAGACTGACTCTTCATAAAGTGGTATATTTTGTGTATTTTCCAGTTTATTGAAAACATCAAAGAATAGGGAAAGAATTTTATGCAATATTTGGGGAAAAAAAGAAAAGTCTTCTTTTTACTATTAGTTTTCTATTATTATTATTACTACTACTATTATTATTATCATCATCACCAGAGACTCAATCCTCTAAGTTTATGACCATCCTGGCTGACTTCAAGGGCAGTTTCAGGAGCTTTAGGGAATCCTAGTGTGTGCAACAATTCTCTTTCAGGTAACTGCATATCCTGATACACAATAATACTGAAAATAAATTAAACACCATTATTAAAAACAAATCAGAGCTAGTACAATATAATACAGTTGCTTACTTGAGACGTACTCTAAGGAGATTCCCATTTCAAGCCACCTCTTGCCTCATCTTTTCTCAAAAACAGGACTCAGGACCTTTTCAGAAAGATTTTTGCACCTGTTCTTAACAGGCTTGTACTTCAAAGAGGTAAATGCTATATACAATGAGTCACTGCCTCTAGACATTTTTTTAAAGGTTGACAAAATTTTAATCACAAAAGTCACTAATTATGACCTTCAGAGTAAGCCACTTAAATCTACATAAATTCTCTTTTGCCAATGCTAACTGTTCCCCCTGGCTTCCATAACTGCTGTGTTCCTGTAACAGATGTACACATAAGTTTCATGCATCCTCATATATGGAATAGAGATTAAGAAAACAAAACTGCCTTTGAAATTCTATGAAAAGAAGTGTAACAGGTTATTTAACCACTAACAAAAGATGTGAAATATTTTATGTATGTATCCTAACTAGTATCTAGTATAACACAAATGAAGATAAACAGTCAGAGTGTGAGGGGTGAACAACAATGCAAAGGAAGGCAAAAGTAATTTAAGAGTAAATTTTGTGCCAGACCACCACAGAAAAACTGCTTTGTAGGCAAGTTGTTGACTTCAGAATCTGCACTGCAAACCTACAGAAGAAAACATGACCTGCAGCTGGTTCTATCTCAACCACTCCTCTGGTGAGCAAGTTCTAGCTCCAGCATCCAACCGTAATCCTGCCCAAAACAGCAATGCCTAAAACCAGCTAGTTTGCTACTACTCTTTTGGAAAAAGTAGTCTTAATTTACTGCTAATACACAAACCACACACCTGCTGCTGCACTCAACAGGGTTTCTGAGGCAAAGGTCAAAAAAGGAAAAGTTCTGTTCATCAGTAAAGGTTTGGAAAATCTGAGATATAAACCAAAAGGAATCTAAATTTTAAGCAACATTTTCGGTTAATGACTGTGTTCTAGCATTTTCAACTCTGAACAAGTTTGTATCAGTACATTCTCTGTTAAAAAGCTGCAAAAGGTCAACTCAGTAAACACTCATACAGAAAATCTGAATTGGTAACAGAATAGCTCAAAATACAGATAGATGGGTATTTAATGGAGCGCAGATAAAATGTGTCATGTTATCAGTTTTTATAAAATTTATATAATGTTTTGTAAAACACTTTTTAGGATTACATATTTTGTAAAGTATTGATCTTACATATCGGTGAATGAAGCCACATTATTATGACCCATGCGAGGGGAAGGAATAACCCATTACCAACCTACATCATCAGAAGTGGTGTCAGAGGATGTCAGAATGATGAATGCAACTCCAGGCCAACTCAGACTCTGTAAGACTCTGATTTATTTCCTATCACAACTAAGACCTCAGTTTTAATAGGCATTTAGAACAATATTACTTTGAAATGTGCTTTATTAATGTATTATTTCTCAGTCACTCAGTATTTCCTTCATAGCATGTAACCAAAAAGCACTCCAGTGTGATCCTCAGTAGGTACATTGAGTGTGATGACAGAAAAGCTCAAACAAGACCAGAAGGAAGCTGGACCAACCATGGTCTAAGGGTAGTCTTTTCAAGTCAGCATTTTTATTACTATTTCATGCAGGAGGGTCTAAAACTCTAGCATCTGTTTCTTCTCTTTCTTTTCGAAACTCATGAGGGAACTTGTATCCTGCAAGAAATTTTACTGTAAGCATCCAGCAAATCCATTCTGTGAATTTCTGTTACTTACTGCTTATTAAACAGGCTAACTTTATTTGAAACCCCAGAAACACCAACCCCTTCTGCCCTATTCTTCAGTTTCCTTGTAATCCTTCTGAATAGCAGAGGATTTTTTTTTTTTTTTAAGAAAGCACAAACCTGTATGTGTGCTCTCATACAATTCTGATAACTGAGGAAAACAGAAGAGAAAAGAAACAATATTTACCACTGGTAAGGCTATCTTACCTCTCCATGTAAGCAGTATTTTCTAACTTCAACTCAAATCAGATGGGCAAATTGCTCCTAAAAGACCTGCAGCACTTAGCCAAGTCACTAATCCAAACAAATTCCTTAAAATACTCTGTTTATGAGAAAGTACATTTTCCCAGATATGCTCCTGTCTGCAAGTAAGCTTCTTTTTAGTTAAATGATATGAAGTATGGAAAATATATCTAATTCAGTTCCTACATTAATAAACGGATTTTCTGGCTAAAAGAAATGACCATGCATGTACTTTAGATTTGGTAAAGCTGTCAATGAATGCTACTTATATGAAGTGCTAATACAATTTACATTCACTTCTCAGGAAGAAATACATGTGAAATAGAATTATGGAATAGAAAATGCATGTGAAGAGATCTGCTCACCAAAATATTTCTAACTCCTGCTTAACAGTTGTGTAAAACTGACAACATCCCCCTGACCCCTGCCAAGTTCTCTATTACTGTTGTCTCTAGCATCCAAAATCCAAATCTAGAATTCTCTCAATCTAAGAAAAAGGAACAATCATCTTTGAACTTGTCTGAAATTAAAATGTCTAGAAAGAGCCTGAAAGAAGCAACAGCAAAGTACTACAAATTTTTTCACAGCGTGAACGGATATGAACCTTTATTCTCACGAGACTCAGCAAGGTGACCTGTGTGCACACCATGGTGGAAGAGAACACTTGAGCATAATGGGTTTGAAATGCTGCCCAGCAAAGCTTCATAGGGTGAATGGGAGATAAAAAAGGCAAAGCGTAATATGACTCTTCATTAAATCCATATCAGTTCACTGATAAAAAGGTAAAAAGCAAAAAATAAAGAGAATCACAGTAAGTGCTCACAGTTATATCTGAGCTCACTAAGAATTTTGGTCTAAAAAATAGGATGTGGATTTGTTGTTCTATGACATCATCTATCATGTTGCATCAAAGGCTCGTTATTCAGCCTTTTTCTGTGGAAAGAACAACAGTAAAGATGAGCCCACTCCTGTTGTTAAAAAATGTATGACAGAAAACAAACCTGCACACAAATCTACAAAACCACAGCTTCCACTCCATCTTGCAGGACACAGAAGCTGAGCTTTCTGAGAAGATTTCCCTAACATTTTAATGGTGAAAATGAGACCTATGAAAGACATGTCTAGGATTTTAGAATCCACTGTAATTTTAATTTTACATTGTCTAGGTTAACAAGAAAACCAGGGCGAAGAGGAAAATTTCATTTGTTGATGACACTCTAGTAGATCAATAATAATAGTGTTATGAAGGTCTGAAAGGCAAGTTGTAGAATTCAGAGTACAAAATTGAATTAAAAAGCAGATTAACAACAGGGAAAAAACCTACACTTGTTTTGATAAACACAGTTACATTGGGGAAAAACACAAAACAACAAACTAAGACTGTCTACATTAACACTAAGCTGGAACAGAAATACATGTGCTTGTTAGATTAAGAATGACATTATATTCTCTGAAAGGTTTCACCTATTTGGTTACTGTTAGGCCACATATTTAAGGCACAGAGTGTAACACGTGTTTCTATGTAACAGGTTCCTACACAAGTGGCCATCTCTGTTCTTGTGATATCCCAGTAGGGGTAAGACAAAATTATGTAAACATTGCGGTTTTTTGCACTTGCTGCCTTTGCAAAACTATTTGGAATTGAACCCATGCGCTCTATTATATTTCACTCGGTACTGAATTTAACAAGGCTACATGTCAAGGAAATATTTAAACAAGCAGCACATCCTGTAATTAAAATGTTTACTTAAGAGCACAGGGAATGGATTTTGCTCTCTACTTCATGCTGTACATTTCTTTAGAATAATGCCCTCTTACACAGCAAAACCACGTCAACTAAGCTTAGAGGATTTCAACAAAAGGCAACACCCTACAATTACTGCTATGTATTAAAATTTTATCTTTAAGTTAAATAAGTCTTATTCTAGTGTGATGCTTTACAGTTGACCTCTGTTGCTCCTCTTTAGGGGTTTTATTATAATTTTATCTGTAAAAAACTCAAAATGGAAAAATGGTTTAAGACAATTCTCTTCTTAGCTATCACTTTTAAATGCAGTGGATAATCTTGTTCAAAGAATATGATTTTTGACTGCCACTTCGGCACGAATTAATCTCACTCATATAGATACATATATATTATCAACACACAAAAGGCAAAACTAAAAAGTGAAAAAGGTCTGCTGGAAGGAAAATGGACACTCCAAAAGCAGATGGAACAGATGGAATAAATAGTTAAACCAGGTAGAATTTTCTAAGACAACAAATTTCAATTTTTATTTCTTTATGAACAGCTGCACATTTTCATAACTGTCATAACATTAACATCGCCTCATGTCAATCAAATTCAAACTGCAGCCCTCATCTGCAGCCCTTTTAGAGGAGGAAACAAGAGGATCCCAAGGGCAAGCCATTTTACCTTTTTACTTACTTGTTGCAATATCAGTAACCAGAAATTATTTCTTATCTGCCTTCTATAGCTTATACAACAAATCTTAAATACCAAAAAGCAGCAGTATAGCAAATTATCATCTACTGGAAGTATAAAGTGGGATCTTATGACAGCAAAAAAAAACCAAAACAAAGAAACAAGCCCTTCCTTCATTGGGTAGAAGAGCAATACAGAAAATCCAGTCTCAGAAAGATATTCTGCTTTATACATACTTACACACACAGATATATATATCCTTTCATTTATATGCACACACACATTTTCACATATTTTACAACAGTGTATTTGTATAATTTATGAGATTTTTTAAGAATTATGATGTTGAAACCTAGTCTGTCAATTAGACATACACTTAAAAATCTAGAATCAACAAACTAGTTTCCAAGCTTTTGTTTATTACTTTCATTCCAGAATAGGAGCCTAAATGTTTGTAACCATTGAAAAAAGTTTTGAAAATTTTATCTAAAATTCCATATACTTCACAATTTAATTGCACATGACCTGAGAACACATATATTCTGAATTAAGATACGGTTTTGAAAGGTTTCAAAAATGCTTTTTCAGTAATCTGGAGTTATCTGCACTGAAGCAAGGACAACATAAGAGAAATGCAGAAAAGCCCTGCAACACTTGCCCTACCACAAAGAGATAGGTATGACTCTTACCTACTGAGAACTGTAGTAAAGCAATAATTCAGTTACTTGCTCATTTTCAAGAAATACTACATAAAGCTGGTACTGTCTACAAGACTACATAGCCTTGGAAAAAGAAAACACAATTAAGTATTTTAGCAGCACTCTACTCCTTTAAAATCATTCATTTCTGAATTAAAATAGGTTTCTGAATTAAAATAGCTACATTATTTTAGAAAAAATCGTATCTGCAAGTCCAATTTTACAAGGGCTTGTAGTGAGAGGACAAGGGGTAATGGATTAAAACTGGAAGAGGGGAGATTGAGATTAGACATTAGGAGTAAACTCTTCACTGTGAGGGTGGTGAGATACTGGAACAGGTTGCCCAGGGAAGCTGTGGAAGTCCCATCCCTGGACATATTCAAGGGCAAGTTGGATGGGGCTCTGAACAACATGGGAATATCCCTGCCCATGGAGTTGGATCTAGATGATTTTTAAGGTGCCTTCCAACCCTAGCCATTCTTTGAGTCTATGAGTCTATGAATTTATTACATTTCACCTTAAGACGCCAGCACTGAAAACTTGGGTTTACAACGTGGGTTTGAATTACAGTTCTAGACCACATACGACACGACTCCTTTAGGTGGATCTGAATTTCAAAACTGAATAAAAAAAACAAATTATCAGCACAGCTTGAGTAAAAAAGCGTATCTCACACAGCCAACTGGTTTTTGTATAATTTTTTTTCATGCATTTCTTTAACAACAGTGGACTTCAGTAAAGTCATAGAAGTTAGAGACCTAGTGAAATGTGCTGAACAGTTGTGATGTCTAGACTCACACTACTTAGAAAGATTTATTTTTTTTTTAAACTGTACCTATCCATCTGAAAGTGTCAGCCTATTGCAGCACATACTGGTGTAATTCCTATGGTCACAACGCAGCCACATTAAAAAAAACCAACTTGTGCTAGAATTAGTAACGGAGTTCATAGGAAGGTATATGGTATGAAATCAGTTTTCAGAGCATATGAAACTAAGTATTTACAGAATTACAGAATGTTAGGCGTTGAAAGGGACCTCTGGAGACCATCTAGTCCAACCCCCCTGCTAAACAGAGCAGGATCCCCTGGAGCAGATTACACAGGAACACCTCCAGGCAGGTTTTGAATGTCTCCAGGGATGGAGACTCCACAATCTCCCTGGGCAGCTTGTTCCAGGGCGCTGTTACCCTTAGAGTAAAGAAGTATTTTCTTAAATTTAGGTTAACTGTGTACCAGTTTGTGACCATCACCCCTTGCTCTGTCATTGGACACCACCGAGAAGAGTCTGACCCAATCCTCCTGACACCTGCCCTTTAGATATTTGTAAGCATTGATGAGATCCCCCCTCAGCCTCCTTTTCTCTAAGCTAAACTGACCCAGCTCCCTCAGCCTTTCCTCATATGGTAGATGCTCCAGTCCCTTCACCATCTTAGTGGCCCTGTGCTGGACTCTCTCCATTAGTTCCTTGTCCTTCTTGAACTGGGGAGCCCAGAACTGCACGCAGTACTCCAGGTGAGGCCTCACCAGGGCAGAGTAGAGGGGGGAGGAGAACCTCCCTCGACCTGCTGACCATGCTCTTGTTAATGCAACCCAGGATGGCACTGGCCCTCTTGGCTGTGAGGGCACATAGTTGGTTCATGGTCAGCCTGTCATCCACCATGACTCCCAGGTCTTTTTCCCCAGAGTTGCTATCCAGCAGGTCACCCCAAAACCTGTACTGGTACATGGGGTTGTTCTTCCCCAGATGGAGTACTCTATGCTTGGCCTTGTTGAAATTAATTAGGTTTCTCCTCATCCAACTCTCCAGCCTGTCCAGGTCACACTGGATGGCAGCACAGCCTTCTGGCATGTCAGCCAATCCACTTAGTTTTGTATTATCAGCAAATTTGCTGTGGGTAAATTCTGTCCCTTCGTCTAGGTCATCACTGAATATATTGAACAGGACTAGACCCAGCACTGACCCCTGGGGGACACCACTAGTCACATGCCTCCAGCTGGACTTAGCCCCACTGACCACAGCTCTCTGCGCTCTGTCCCTCAGCCAGTTTCCAATCCATCTCGCTACCCAATCCAATCTATGCTTCTCAAGTTTGGTTGTAAGGATGCCATGGGAGACAGTGTTGAAAGCCTTGCTCAGGTCAAGGTAGACCACATCAACTGCCCTCCCCTCATCTATCCATCTAGTTATGCCATCATAAAAGGCTATCAGATTGGTCAAGCGTGCCTCTCCCTTGGTGAATCCATGCTGTCTATTCCTGATAACCCTCCTCTCCTCAACATGCTTTGAGATGGCACTAAGAATAAGCTGTTCCATCACCTTTCCAGGGATGGAAGTAAGGCTGACTGGCCTATAGTTACTGGGTCCTCCTCCTCGCATTTTTTGAAGATTGGGGTGACGCTGGCTTTCCTGCAGTTCTCAGGCACCTCTCCTGTTCTCGAGGACTTTTTGAAGATGATGGAGAGTGGTCTAGCAATGACTTCAGCCAGCTCCCTCAGCACTCATGGGTGCATTCCATCAGGGCCCATGGATTTGTGAATGTTCCGTTTACTTAATTGATCCCTAACCCAATCCTCTTCAACTGAACCGAAGTCTTTAACAATACATTTCTTATTTAGGCACTTTCCACTAGACAAAAGAAGGCTGATTTCATATTAGAGGAGTACAGAGGGTGCTGTATCATCACAAGAAGAGTGAAAAGGGGAACGGGAAAAAAAAAACCCTATCCATATAAACCTCTGATGAAGGGAACAAAAGCCCTATTTTTACTTGCGTACAGTTGTGGGGTTTTTTCCTTCGTAATTCAAAATAAATTATTCTCAATCATTGTAGCTTTAGAACACTGACTTCGGTAGCATTAACTTTTCTGTAACTTACTGGTCTATTAACCAGAGACAAGACCAAATTATATCATAAAATAATGAAATGGCATTTTAATGTTCCATTGTTGGCTCTGACTCTTTCAGAAAAGCATAAAGCATTATCAGTGGAAAGGATATCTCAGGTTAGCAGATCTATCATATGAGAGAGTGTATGAAGTACCACCAGGAACACAGAAACAAACAATATGAATAGAAGTGGGTCAGACTGCGAAAATACAAAGACAAAGCCCTAAAAAAGAAAATAATCCTGAAATCCTTTAGTCATGAGAATGATGACAAAAATTCAGCCTTATATTCCCCACAGAATACAATGGAGATATGTGGGAAGCAATCTGGAACAGAGTTCTTGACCTAAGTACCTACCTATTTAGAAAAAAAAAAGTATTTTAATAATAAATAAATAAATATAAAACCAGACTTTTCAGCTTCTCTCTGCAGAAGACATAAATCCATAACTGAATAATTTAAAGATTTTACTAGATAATTACAGTGGTTTGCTCTCTGCTCCATTTCAAACAGGAATTATCAAAGAGTGACTTAAATAATTTCACTGGCTGATATGAGGATCCCAGCAGCTTCCACACCACCCCCCCTCAGATGGTGCACACCTACAGACAATGGAGATGATCGACGAAAGACACTGTAAAAACCAGGAAAGGAAGATTTCAGAGAGCTAAGATCTTACAGCCATGATGAAGACAACAATAATGGAATCTCCACACAGCATGGCTGCAAATACCATACAAAATCTCAGGACAAAACAGAGATTAGTAGTGTTGCCAGAAGGGAAAATGCTCTGGGAGGGCTTCAGAGGGAAATTAAGAGGACCATATTGGCCATTCTGCTAAATTAATGGAAAAAAGCCATCTTCCAGTCCTCTTACATTTCCTTGGAAGTTAAATTATTTGAGGCATATTTCTCAGAAATCAATGGATGAGGGACTATCCTCACTGCTGTAAGAAGCTCAGGTATATAAACTTTGCTTACTTCAAGCATAGAAAGCACAGAAAGCATTCTAATTTATTACACTTCTTACTATGAATATTCTGAATATAAATAAATAATGCAAAATATTATATGTATTGCAATTAATGTGTCATTTTTTATATCTTTACTCTCCTTTCTGAATTGATTTTTAAATTCTTACTCCATTTATGTATCATGAATCAAAATTAAAACGTTGAAACAAACCCCTTCCTTTTACGCTTGTTACACCACAAAATTATATGTAAAATTACCAAACAGCAGTGGATTGTGGATTCATACTAATACATTTCAACCAAAATATATGATTTATATCTATTTTATTATTTAAATCAGCTGGTTAATGATGCACGTACACTTAATTTCTTTATCCATAAACCAGCACTGAGTAGTTTAATACTAGCCAGAAGAGAACTGCCTGCTTTCTCCTATATCCTTGCAAACAGCATCTCTCTCTCCTCAAAACTGCATAAGGAAGATTTGATAGCTGTTCCCACATCTTAA
The DNA here is from genome assembly GCA_020745705.1 of Hemiprocne comata. Taxonomy (NCBI): domain Eukaryota; kingdom Metazoa; phylum Chordata; class Aves; order Apodiformes; family Apodidae; genus Hemiprocne; species Hemiprocne comata. The sequence goes on from CM036588.1 coordinate 91,617,006, forward strand.
TCACATTTTATTTATATGAGATATCTACAATCAGCGGGTCAGTTCTATCCACACTTGATTTTCTTTTCCTTGCAGATGATCACATTATGGACCAGGTTGGCATGATCAACTGTTAAAAATGAACTGAGACATGTTAACATGAAAGAGAATATTTTCCTTATGCCCACCTTTTCACCATAGATACCTTCATAATTTGTAGGAAATAGCTGCAGTGTTTGAGTGGTTGCTGCAAAGACAGTCTGGATCCAAAGTCCAGTCACAGGACAGGAAATTTTTGCCTGTGATTGCTTGACAAATTATGAGTAAGGTCTTGTTCTAGGCAGTTCACATTTGCCTTGCTGGGTTACAAGTGGACCTATGCATCACTAAACAGATGAAACTATCTTCTGGCTGAAGTTTCCTGACACCAACTTCCCCTCCTCCAAAACATCAATATCTCTGTATCTAGGTTTCTCCACTGAGACTACAAGCATCTTACACAAAATGGACTAAATTTTTTCAGAGTGGCGCTGCCTACTACAACTGTTACTTAAAAGTGTTTTATTACACATTGTGGTTCAAATATGAAAGCCAAAGAACAGTGCATCAGAGAGTTATTTATTTCTAAATAACATATATAGAAAAAAAATAATTAAAAATAGCCTGAACAGGAGTGAAATTGCTCTTAAAAATGGCAGTTTTTCAAATCCAGACTCCTTGATGTCTAGAATACCCTGGCTCTGGATAATGGAACTATTTTGTCAACCTACAGACTACTGGGAGCAGTGGGAATTAGCGCACTGAAACTTGAGATAAACTGCTTATATACAATTGAGGTTGCTGGTGTCTTCTTTTTCTCTTTAACAATGGCATACATAGGAAATTAAAAGGGTTAAAAATATCATATTGATAGTATCTGGATCAATGTAAGAGGAAAAGCTTATAGATTCTCTTTCTACAAACTCATCACCCTTCTGTGATCACCCTGTTTCTGGATAAAATGAACTCTTATAGTTTGGGTTTTAAGATGTCAATACCCTAGAATATGTTACTTTATTACAATTATTTGCTAAAAACATTGATCTTTCAAATGAATGCTGTATCAGCATCATGAAGTACACTGCCTACCTATATCATGATAGAATGGTGTTACCCCTTATCACTATCTTCAAAATGCAAACAATATCATCATAGTTACTTAGGTTCATCGGGGGGAAAAAAAAAAGAACCCAAGGTTCACCAAACCAGAATCCATCACTTTATAATGGCTGGTAAACATGGCAAAAAAAAAAGCATTTTATAAACTAAGTATCTTACCTTTTCGTCCAGGGTACACATGAGGGTAATATTCATAATAAAGATCGGGCTGGTCTAAATTTCCAAATGGTTCAAATTCCATTTCTGCATTTTGGAATAGATTTAGTTTTACCAGCAGTGCCAGTCTCACAAACCACAGCTAAAAGTTAATAAATATATAAAAAAGGGAAAAGACAAAGTCTGTTATTATCTTCATTCACAAGACACATCCAAAAACAATTAACTTTCTCAAGTTTTTTTTGATAAAATTGAGTACAGAGTTTCTATGTTACTTAGTGATAAGAATCAGGATTTGTATTTACATGCTTTTCACACAGTACTTTTCATAAGATCATTAAAACAAAACAGAGGACTGATGCCTTAATTGTTTGCAAAGGTACTGAGATTTTGAAGATGAAGTTTAAAAACTAGCCTCCTTCAAAATTACATCATCTCTCTTTAAATTGAGCCAGCATCTAAGAATTATTGACCTAATTTGTAGTTGTTTTTTTTTCCACTTATGGAATTCATAAAATCTGTTATGATTTTGGTGAAATTCCGTAAGCTTTATAAATACTAGGGTTAGAACCACGTGTTGTCATCTAGTGACATTTTGTTCAGTAAACACTTGTAATGTTTCATGATCCTTTAATAGTTTGGGTCCTTATTTTCTTACAATCATGAAACATACTTCTAACATTTAAATCTTACTACAAAGTTCACAGTCTAGATAGTGTCCCTGATGTTTAGCACAGTGGATAGTCCAAGATAGCAAAACATATTTTTTATTAGTGTGATTACCTTTAAAACCATACAACCAAGATAGTATTTTACTTAAAAAAATGTATGTTTTGTTTTAAATTAAGAGCTACTTTATGTAAGCAAACAGAAAATATTATTTGGTACAATGCTTTCTATAAGCTCAGGTTTTAGGTAACAATTAGGAAAAGAAGTTTGATCATGTTAAAAAAAATGCCACTGTGAATATTGTTGGAAAAAAGTGACATGGGGGTATCTTCAAACATACCTGTAAAGAATCCGTTGTATGGTTAGTAGGTAGCCCACTCTTTTTATAGCCTTGACCATGTGCAGTTAGAAGCCGCCCACACAAGTCAACTGCTGCCCTCCAGTTTTTACTGCTCTGGGAAGAAGAAAACAGTAAGTAGCAAAATCATAAAGTCCCTAAAATGCACAACTGCTTCTTTTGCCTGAAGCAGCTACATGTATCCATCAGTAGCAAAGACAAGGTTAGGAAAGCTGGCTGGTGAGAAGCAGAATGTCATTTGTCAAATCTGCATGCCTAATTAGGCAAAAAGTGAAATCAAGCATTAGTATTATCCAATCACTAAAACAAAAGAATATACAACACCATGTGGGATTCTAACTGAACGCTCCCTCAAGTTTGCTAATATACTTGAATATACTATAACATTTACAATTCTGTGTTCTCTGCAAAAGGAGAAAAAAATTGCCAGCCATATCTCAGTAATCACATCCAAGTTACTCTACTATTACCAAGTTTTTAACATCTATTCCTACCTCACTGACTTCAGTATTTCAGATTATAAGACCTAGTACAATACATTTAATGAAAAGACTTTCTGAGCATTGCCAGAGCACAGAATTCGTATCAATTAAGAAGAAAGGACAAGAAACAATACAATACACAAAATGATAAATTCAGAACAATTAAAACTGAGTCACCTATAAAACTTAAACATCTGAATTTCCATTGCATGGCTAATTTCAAAATATTTTTCAATTTATTTTTTTCACAAAACAAAATAATTCCTAGTTAGACAAATCAAACTGTCTTGTCATATCGTTATATGTAAATGCTAATGCAGCCATGTAAATAGCTAGTACTACCAGAAACTTAAAACACAGACTAATGTTTCACAGCTTTTAAGCTATTATACTTTCCCATCATACAGAAGCATTTTCCAAGAGATATGTATCAAGCAGGCCACTAGAAAACACATACATCTCATTTCTGAAAGTAATATTTTTTCAAATAGTTTCTTAAATACATATAAAACATAATGACAAATATGATAGAAAACTGGCATGTTGTCCAATGAAATGTATAGGTGCTTGTGAAGTTCAGGTAGTCACCTTGAACTGGTATTTTATTAAATCCTCTCCAGTGTTTAGAGAGCACAACAATACAGCAAGCAGTTCCATAGAAAAACTAGTAGTAACAGCTGAAGAATGTTCATACTCTCTGGTCCCTATCTTGCAGCCACAGGTTCAAAGGGTCACTACAGAGATCACCATGTGCTGACCCATATCTCTCTCCCTTGTATTGCCAAATCCCAGATAAAAATTTGAATTCTACTGAAAACACAGAAGTGGGCTGACAGCAAGACCCCAAAGCAGCATAGCAGCTTCTGAGACATCAATGCTCTTATGGAAGAGCAGGAATTGATAATGCATTTATAACAGCCTTAAACTTATATCTGTATCAACTTAGAAAAGCAGAAAGACACTGACATGTATTACCTGAAATTTATTACCTGAAATTTATTCCTTCTCTGCAGAGACACATTATTTTCTTATTATCCATAGAACAGAAGCATACAGACTCTAAAACCACTCAGCTTTTCTTCCCAAATAAGAGTTAGGATTCAAAAACAATAATGGAACACTTATTACAAACTTAGATGCTACAATTTTTAAAGTTCTATTTCAGGCGTGGACAAAAAATACTTTTTCTTTATAGAACAAGATAAAGAAAAAGATACCCAGGAGAAGCAAGTCTGATGACCATTGTAAAAACAGTCTTTGCTGGAAAAGGAAACATAACATTCATCATTATTTCAAAATTAAGAGCTGCCAGCTGGCCATGGAGCATAATTCTCTGTGGAAGCTTACAGGAAGACTGCTGGCAGTATAACTCAATTTAAAATTAGCAGGGCACATTATTCTCTCTGGCAAATTGTACCAGACTTACAGTTGCCAGTCCACCGGAAATCTTTACTGCTATTTCAAACAACCCTCAAAACCTTGCAGGTCAGTCAGTCACTTTCACATTCCCTGTGGTCTATAGCCATACAGTCCTTACAACCTAGGTCCCTTGCTCCTGAAAGTAACAGGGATAAATTTTGTTTATAAGTCATAAGTAGATGCTCAAAGCACATATGGATACTACAGCTTCAGATATAGCATGAAAAAAATATTGAAGAATATTGTCAAAGAATAAAATCATTATTCTGTGATGATCAGGACATTGTCCTCCAGCAGCAGTTCTATTAAAACATTGTTTTATCCTAGAGAAAATACCGTCAACCAAATATATCACCAAACAGTTCACTGTTCTGGTTTGAGCCAGGGTGAAGCTCTTTGATGATTTTTTTTTCTTTCAGTGAACTTTTTAGCAGTGCCAGTGGACTGATAATAACCAAGGTCACTTCTGACTGTCTGCAGCCTCCCCCCCTACGGGTGAGCAGATTAGACCAAAGGCAGGATCAGCAAATCAGAATATTCCCTTCTCATAATATTTTCTCTACCTGGCTTTCAGTATAGGTTAAGACATCACGGAAGTCAAGCCTTTCATTTTTCCTTTTCCTCTCACTTTTCTGCTTACTGTTGCTTCTATCACCCTCTCTTTGGCTTTCTCTTTTTTCATTTTCCTTCCCAGTCGACACCCGAGGGCCCCGTCCGTGCGCCCGGACACAGGTTTAAATTAAGAAGTATTTCTATTTTTCTTTAAAAAGAACAGAACCAGACGAATAATCTTTTATCTTTTCTTTTAACTTCTTAAGCTGAGATTTGAATACAATGACTCTAGGCTTAAATCAAAAAAGTAGACAGTAGTGACAGGATTTGGTCAGGCTATTATCCCATAGAGGCATGAACTAAAAGTTTTAAGTAGCTTGAGGTGATAGATCTATGTTCTACAGAACCCACCTTTTTTTTTTTTTTTTTTTGGCTCTTCAGTGAGTGCCTACCTTGCACACACATCTGACATACCTTTTTGGAACAAATACAGTATGTTTATTATTTTATTGCTTCTTTTGATCACATCTCCAACCTAATAAGGTACTGTATCTACAGCTTTAAGAGACAAAAATGACAGTGTAAGGTGATCAACTCTCAACTGCTCATTTTACTGACTTACATTCTACCATGTTCAACCTGAATAAGACTATCATGATCCCCTTTTATTAAAAGCAATGAAAGGAAAACAGCCTAAAAAACATCTGGAATGGAGTTAATAATATGAGTTATAAATTCTGATAAATCTACATCTAAAGATCTGGTAATGCTTCTAATCCATTTGGTAAAAGTTAAAACTAACTGAGATACTCTGTACATGCCAATGCCTTCAATAAGCCTACAAAGAAGGATGAAGGAATGGGATGTAGAAAAGAATACCAGTGACTAAAACTAAAATGTTAGTTCAAATACAAGAGTAACACTGAAGATGTTACATTTTTTTAGATTCAGAAATGAAGAAAACTTCAAGATGAAAATGACCCAACACAAGCCAAAACTGTGGTCTGTCTGGAAAAATATTTTTTACGTTGCTTTCCTTTCTAATAAAAAGTCTTAAGAACATGGGGCTTTCACTATATCTGAAAGACTGTTTTTATTCTATTATGAAGACATTCACTGATTTGGACTAAAAAAAATATTACCAAATAGCTAAGTAACACTGCCTCCCCTGTGTAACTGTTCTCTGGAAGTTTCCTTGTGCAAGTGAATTTTGCTTGCTACTGTTGAAAAACATACTAGACATATGACTGCAGAAGTGATCATATTTCTCCTTTGTATACATCACTGTACATTGTTTCCTGAATGAAAGCAGTGAAGCTCAGGTGATGCAACAAATACAGCTAATACCCAGACGGAATTGTTCTGTCAAGCAGAGAGTCATGCAGACTGGATGTCTACACAAAAAAGTGTTCAGTGAAAAGGGAACTCACCTGATAAACGAAGACAACTTATAACATTATTCAGTTTCTCAGGAAAACAATTTTGACTCAGGTAAGCCACTGAAATTTTAACCAATAAACTGATGCTTTTTAGTATAGAAATGCAACCTTTCCCACAAGCCTCCAGTTACTGTTTGTGCTACTTGTGTCTCTCAACTTCTCTCAAATCAGCTAAAAAATGTTGGTAATTGCTCACTGATTTAGAAATAAAGGAACACACCCCCTCATTTTTTAAAATATAATTTCTAGCTTATTAAAGTGAGTATGTATGAGTATGTATGCCATACCACTGTCTCCAAGTTTTTTATATTTAGAAAATATACGTACAAGCACAACAGTAATCATGTGCAAAAGTAACAGTATATGATTTTTTTTTTTAATAGACTCAAAGGGAGTCATTAACTCTACAGGTAACACCATTAAAATGATTAAAATGTCCTCCTCCACTAGCTATGACATTTTTCTCTTCTGTAAATTACATTGGTAGAACACTTTAACATCAGTTAAGAAAATTCAGTTAGTAACCCTTTCCTGGTCTAGTAGCTTGAAGAGATGATTGCATACTGAGAGCAAACATTGTGTATTTATAGTGGCAAGACACAGTAGTCTTTTTTTTTTGTATGATAATTATCAAAGACATAATCTACCTATGGCTGTAAACACCTTACAACTCAAAATATCAGAAAGATCTCTAGTATGAAATACTGTGCTATTTGTTCAAATGAGGGCAAATAATGTAAAATATGGAGTAACAGGAACTAACATAATTGCAGCTTGTATGTGTAATATTCATGTGCTGCTGTGAAACGAAGCAATGCTATGAGAACGAGCTCTTGTTTACATTTATTTTCTGTAGAAGTAAACGCAGGTTCCTATTCCAAATTAGTAAAACTTTTCAGATACTGAAAACTCAATGTTTTTTGAAACATATAAACGCTTAGCCTCTACATATGTGCAACTCTATTTATAACTTATGACCTCAACAATAAGCACACAGATGTATAAAATTACTTTGCTGAACAACTCCAGCACTCCTATATCTCTTAAAAGCCTCAAAGTTGTAAAACTAATTCAATTGCACAACCTCTGCACCATTACCTTACCAGTAAAGTGGTTCCAATCCACTGTTACCCATTCCATAGCAGAAATATAAAATATGAAAGGACAATTCATCAATAAACCAACTATCCAGCTTTGGGTTATTGGTACAAATCTCACTAAAATCGAAGAGATCAAATCCATACTGAACAAAATTTTGTCAGCCAAGTTTAACAATCCGAGTTCAGTTCCTGGTGAAAAACTATTTGCCTTAGAAATGATGCTGCTGTTAATGGTCTCATCAGAAAAGGCGTGCCTTTGAAAGTTCAGCTTACTACCTTCTTGATACTATTTGTTTTCTGACAATGAATTGTACTTGAGGAAACCTGCAGAATGTTTACACTACGATCCCCCAAAAGGACTTACACCTCCAACACTCTTTGCTGCAAGCACTAATTTCATCTTACTCACAAAATTGTTTTTCAATGTATACAAGTAAATATTTTTTACTGTAACCTTTATAAGGAAGGTGAGAAGTCACTACCCAAGGATACTCTTTTGCGACCCTGGTGAACAGAGCTGGTATCTATATTTGTAGATGTATTCTATGCAGTTTTGTCAATATATGTAAGGACCACATCACTAAACAGGGATCAGATGATTTACAGTATCAGAATAATAGAAAAGGTAAAACACAATCATTAATATAGAAAGTAATCTAACTCATATTGTAAGTCACAAGTGGTGTTCCCCAGGGCTCAGTACTGGGGCCAGTTCTCTTTATCACTGATCTAGATGACAGGATCAAGTGCAACCTCATTAAGTTTCAGAAACCAAGTTGGGCATGAGTGTTCATTTGCTTTAGAGTGGGAAGGCTCTGCAGAGGGATCTGGACAGGGTGGATTGATGGACCAAGGCCAACTCAGCATGAGATTCAACAAGGCTAAATGTCAGGTCCTGCACTTGGGCCGCGACAACCCCATGCGATGCTACAGGCTTGGGGAAGAGTGGCTGGAAAGCTGCCCAGAGGAAAAGGACCTGGAGGTAGTGGTCAACAGCCAGATAAATATGAGCCAGCAGTGTGCCCAGATGGCCTAGAAAGGCCAACAGCATCCTGGCCTGCATCAGAAATAGTGTGGCCAGCAGGACTAGGGAAGTGATTGTCCCCCTGTACTCGGCACTGGTGAGGCTGGACCTTGAATACCGTGTTCAGCGTTGGGCCCTCCACTACAAGAAGGACACTGGGGTGCTAAAGCAAGTCCAGAGAAGGGCAATGAAGCTGGTTAAGGGTCTAGAGCACAAGCCTTCTGAGAAATAACTGAGGGAACTGGGATTGTTCAGCCTGTAAATAAGAAGGCTCAGGTGAGACATTATAGCTTAGTGGGGTCTTGGCAGTGCTAGCTTAATGGCTGGACTCGATAATCTTAAAGGTCTTTTCCACCCAAAATGATTCAATCATTGTTAGCTTCAATTGGAAGAGATTCTGAGAAGAGCTCCTAGGAATGATTATGAAGTCATCCATGATGAGATGACTACAGAACAGCAATTTTTCCCTTTAAGAGGAAAATCTGAGAAGTGGAAATGTCACTGCTGCCACCCATACAAAGTAGCAAAGGAGAGGAAGCAAATACTGAGAAGAAAAAAATTACCTAAAAAGCAACATGAGATCAAAACATTTAAATGGTTGTAAACAACTTTATCTTTGGTAAGAAAAAAGATTTTTGAGAGAGGATTGATTACAATTCCTTTAATGAACCACCAAAGGAATTAAGCTTTGGAATAGCCTTTGAAGGTAGTAGCAATGTATCTGTATTTGTCAAAACAGCCAAATAAGGTAACAGAAGCAATTGTATGGTAGAATAGAGAAGCTCCAGAGTTGCAGCTGAAGACCTGTGGTATGAAGATTTGGGATACTGTAAGCCATTTAGCATGTTTTTTCTATCCACACAGGATTAAAACAGTACCCAGATACAAATGAAGTATTTTCCTCTGGAGCTAAAAAGCTTGGAATACTGCTTTTTGTTTTTGTGTTGTTTTTTTTTCCTTTTCTGCCCATAATAAGCTTAAGATCACCCAAGATTATCTGAGAATTTTAACCTAACAAATTTCTTCTCAACAGGATTTAACATTCCCTTTTGCTTTCAGCTCCACTAATGTCTTCCCACAGCATGTGATAGTTCCTGAGACTTTTAAATGGGATCCCAGATTTACACATCTAAATTTAGATCCAATAACAGTTCTGATTAGATCTCTTTTGACTTAAGAGTTCAGACATCAGTTTGCATGTAAACATCTAAACAGCAAGTATCAGTGTGAAGCTGAAGTCTATCCTAATTCTATGCATTTCTCTTCTGTACCATTGACTGCTCTGAAATAGGTTCTTTTAAGTTGCTGTCCATCACTCCAACGGATTGCATTGGGTGACTGAAATGATCTCATTAATTCTCATGTTTATGGGTAGTTGTCCTCGTTTTGGCTGAGACAGAGTTAACTTTCTTCATAGTAGCTAGTAGGAGGCTGTGTTTTGGATTTGAGTTGAAAACAGTGTTGATAATGCAGAGATGTTATCATTATTGCTGAGCAGAGCTTATGCAGAGTCAAGGCTTTTTCTGCTCCTCACACCACTCCACCAATGAGTAGGCTGGGGGTGAACAAGAAGCTAGGAGGGGACACAGCAGAAATTATTTATATGTCACATGTATACTAAAGAAACAGCTAAGGAAAAAAAAAACAACTTTTTGGAAACTGCATAGCAATATTCCCAACTTTCACAGAATCATTTTGGTTGGAAAAGACCTTTGAGATGATCAAGTGATGATCTTGTGTGCAAGATCATGTGCGCTTGCAGCCCAGAAAGCCAACCATGTCCTGGACTGCATCAAAAGAAGTGTAGACAGCAGATCAAGGGAGGTGTCGGCTCTCATGAGACCCCACCTGGAGTACAGTGTCCAGTTGTAGAGCTCCCAACATAAGAAGGACATGGAGCTCCTGAAGAGAGTCCAGAGGAGGGCCACAAAGATCATCAGAGGGCTGAAGCACCTCTACTATGAAAACAGGCTGAGAGAGTTGGGGTTGTTCAGCCTGGAGAAGTCAAGGCCCTGGAGTAACATCATAGTGGCCTTCCAGAATCTGAAAGGGGCCTACAGGAAAGCTGGAGAGGGACTTTTTACAAGGGCTTGTAGTGAGAAGACAAGGGGTAATGGTTTAAAACTGGGAGAGGGGAGATTTAGGTTAGCCATTAGGAAGAAATTCTTCAGTGTGTGAGTCGTGAGACACTGGAGCAGGTTGCCCAGGGAAGTTGTGGAAGCTCCCTCCCTGGAAGTGTTCAAGGGCAGGCTATAATGGAAGGTGTCCCTGCCCATGCAGGGTGGTTAGAACTAGATGAGGTTTAAGGTCCCTTCCAACTTAAACCATCCTATGATTCTATGTTAAGTCCAACTGTAAACCTATCACTGCCAAGTCCACCACAAAACCATGTCCCTCAGCACCACATCTACATGTCTTTCAAACACCTCCAGGGACAGTGACTCAACCACTTCCCTGGGCAGCCTGTTTCAGTGCCTGACAATCCTTTCAGTGAAGAAATTTCTCCTAATATCAAATCTAAACCTCCCCTGTAACAACTTGAGGTCATTTCCTCTTGTTCTATCACTTGTTACTTGGGAGAAGAGACCAACCCCCACCTTGCTACAACCTCCTTTCAGGTAGTTGTAGAGACCAATAAGGTCTTCCCTCAGCCTCCTCTTCTCCAGGATAAACAAGGAGTTCCCTCAGCTGCTCCTCATAAGACTTGTGCTCCGAACTCAGTTTTTCACCAGTTTTTATCCAGACGTTAACAAAAATATTCCCTGTAAGTGGTTCTTTGCATGAAAAGATTTATTCACTGAACATATTTAGTCAGGAATTCACCCATGAAGAAAGCAAAATTGGTGGTTGGGAACAGAGCCCATTCTGTTATTCTGGCCCACTGTATATGTAAAAAGTATACTTTTTTTAATTAATATAATCTAATTAATATAATGGGATTTTAATGTTTTTAAGTCTGAAATATCTTTTAAGACTCTTGCTGATGAAAAATAAATTTTTCTACATTAAGAATTTCAGAAAAAACACCAATGTTTCCTAGGGAAAAAACAAAACAAAAACGAATTCTTATAAAAAGAAACACAATTCTACAAACAAAACAGAAATAGTTATATTGCATACTCAAGGAAAACCAACAATTTATGATTAGAAGCCTTGAAAACTGAAGATCATCCGCATTTCTAGCTGAATTACTGCAAATTTACAAAAAAAACCCCAAACAAACCCCAAAGCCTTCTAATAAGACAAATTTTTATAATGTGCTACAGGTAACAAAAAATCAGACAGCTGCAGATTGTCTCCTATCTTCTTCGATCCTAAAAGACTTATCACTGCTCTTCTGGAGCTTAAGAGCATGCCCAAAGCTAAAACAGTACCAGTGGCAACACTATTTAAGGTACAAGATGGTCTGCAGCATAGAAGAACACTTCACATGGACACAGCCAAAGAGAAAACCATTTCCCATACATCAAAATTCATCTTCTGGAAGAGAGAAAGGAAGTGTAGAAAAAGGCTTTTCATACTTAAGACACTGATGGGGACAAGATTTCTCCATAAGATCTTTTTTCCCCTCTAAACTCTCAAGTTAAACTCTTAAGTTAAACTCTCAGAGTTTTTGTAACATGACAAAAAAGTGTATTTTGGAGCCTTACATATAATGTAACACAATTAAATTAACATATGTTAAATACTAACTACAGACTGTCCTAAAACTTACAATTCCTCACTGCTTTTCCTCAGTAATTTTTAATCAATTTTTTTCAGAAATCAAATAAAACATTTTGACATTTCAGCAGATTAAGTAAGGCTCAGTCATGTAACAGCAAAGAGTTTCATATAGGAAGACAATGGACAAGGCAAGGTTCACAAGGCTGCTACATGCAGCTATTTCCAGGTCTGAAATCTTTACATTAAGGAAAGGATTTTAACCTAGAGAAAATTAAACTTTAACTTGGAAGTAATTTAGTTTACTTTTCCTGCACTAAAACGAAAAGTTTATCACATCAGCTTCGCTTACCATTTACAACTGGTGTGTCTTACCTTTTGTAAAACTCTAGGGTGAAAACACAAGTAATACATATGTAAATAAACAAAAAAGTTATTAAAATCTGTTTTGCAATCACAGCTGATAAAACTCACAGTAACTTAAAATTATCTTTTTTCTAGCTTTTGCATATAAAAAATGCTTCCTACATAATTTGAAACAAAGTATTTAAACCTCACTGTCATTCCCACTAAAAACTACCATACTTGGCAAGATAATGAATAGAGTGATATGATATGTTGATTTTTTTTTCCAGTTTCTCCTCACATTCAGTAGCTCCTGATTATCTTAAGGGAAGCATGGTATTTAATATATATGTATTGAATTATGAAGATTGTTACTTACAATTAGCTGTTTCAAGCCTACAAATGACTGTTCTACTGAGTTGGCATTTAAAACTTGTCTCTTCACTGCAGCTTGCTCCCCCAAGAAGCGAAGCATTAAGTCTTTTACTGCATCTCCCTTGGTGTTCATGGAACAGGAAAAGAAGAAACACAACAAGACACTTTTAAACATTATTTTGGCAAAATAAAACGTTGAATTAAAGCTAAGCAACACAGTTCTTTCCCCTTGTGAAATGCTTATTTTCCTGTATATATATATATATATATATATGAATTTAAATGCATATGCATTTACAGTACTTTAATAAAACTCTAGATTTACTCCACATTGTTTGCTATATTCTTTTTTTCAATGTTTAGGTTTTGGTTAGCATAGAAACATTCAGGTTTATTTGCTTCTCGTACTGTTATCCTTCAAAGACCTCACACAATATAACTCAAAGATCTTACAAAACACAGTAAGTTTTACAGGTTTTCATAATGATATTGAAGTTGAAAGATGTGATCTACTCATTAAAGATAAGGCTAGCTTATCATATGCATGTTTAAGTAGCATAGAAAATAAACTTTGAGAGATCATAAAACCAAATAAATAGCAACCCTTCAACAAGCATTCTTAATTTCAAAAGACTTAACTGCAGGAATCAGACAGATAAATAGGGGTATCTGAAGACTAGTTGAGACAGAGATATTTGAAACAAATTTCTGAAATTAGACAAGATTAATTCTACATTTTACAACACATAGCAGCTAAGAGGAAGAGTGTCCAAATATATTTCAAGCTTTGCTAGCAATAAACTGAGTAACTCTGTATATGGCACCCACTGTGCTTCAATTTCCCCTTCTAATCTTTGGTCAACTATTGATTTCTGTGCCTTACCATCTGTTGGCTGACAACCTTGTGGTTCTGTGTACTAGAGATTTTCAACAGTTAATCAAGAAATTCAAGCTCAATGTCAAGCAGCTACTGAAAAACTGTGGACCACACCTTGGCAGATGTTGAAAACCATGCTACTATTGTCTGCACACTCTTCAGGTACCACAGCTGCCAAGACAGAGTGTAGGACAGGGTGCAGGGGAGGGTGTCCTTGTCTTGCTGGGACTGTACACGTTATTGTTAACAAGAGAATGACTCTCCTATGGTGCCAGAAGTCACCATGAGCCAAAAGCAGGTAACAGAAATCACTTCACTTCTAAGATTTTTGCCAATCTTATGTTTTTATGCATTTTTAACCTAGAAAAGCAAACATCTGAAATAAAGGAAAATTATCAGCAATATATTAAGAAAATACATATATTTTTGTTTTTAAACAGAAAGCACTTTATAACCCACATTCAGCCAGAGTTGATATCTGTCTGGCTCACCATCCTGTCAGTGAATAGCAGATGTTCAGAGAGTGTAACGAACAGGATAACCTCATACAGGTCTTTCCCAACTTAAAGAAGCCAGAACTTTGTGGTTCACCTGTGCCAGAAGACATATTTGCCTACCATTTTTAAACATCCACTGACAGACATAGCTTCCATGACATTTACCTCATTTTTCAGTCTATTTTCCTGAACAAAAGCACATTCAAGGGCAATGAATTCTACAATTTAAAAGTTATATAGGCTGCAGAGTAGTAACTCCTTTTGTTATGCTTACTAATCAACAGTTCCTATGCCATAAAAGCCAGGAAACAATAATCCTCTATTAACCTCGAATATTTTATGAAATTTTGATCGTTACTGCTCTTGTAAGCCAGAGAGTTCTTTTCCTTTTAGCTACCACTCAGAAGACAGAACTACTACACTCCTTACAATCCCTCCTCTCTCTGCAATTTCTTTTAATTCCATTATATCTTTTCAGACCTGTGGTAACTAGAAGGAAATGCAACATTTAAGCTGGTAAAGCAGAAAGTGACAATGCAAAAATGTAATCACGCAAAGGAATATTTGCAAAAAATCCCTCTAAAGGAACGTGAAAATATTCACTTGAAGAACCGAAGTAGGAAGCTGTTAGCAGAGCAGGAAGAAAGCTAAAAAGCCTTCTGTCTAAAAAGACCCCAACCAACAAAAAACAGTTGATCTGCATAAAATACAGTAAGTTTAGCTATGATAAAGATAACTGATATTAAAAGTTTGCCCTGTCCCCATGGACAGTGATGGGAAATATGTTTGTGTTTTTTGACTAGCTTCTTGAGGAATGAGCCTGAAAATACTGTTTCACAACATGGAAAATGTTTACCTCTAATGCTGTTACCTATCCTATGATAAACAAAATTTCCATCTCAGACAGAGGAGTTTGAAGGAGTAAGAAAAAATCATGTGTGCAAAATTCAATAAATACAAAAGAATTTTTAATCCCCCCCATCAGTACAAGAAAGAATATAATGATAGCAGACGGTAACTGATGAAGAAAGGCATAATGGAAAGGATGTAAAAAAGCAGTACTCCAAGTTGTTCCCACACTCAAAGATTACAGATTCACTTTCTGAGTGAGCAGGAAAAGAAAATTCCAAGTTCTTCAATACACGTCATACAAACTTTTGGTCCTTCCCTGAAGCACGCTTACAGTTCAGTGTAAATGCACTTTTCAGCTAACTTCTTTGTCAGCTGCATGCAGCCTGGGTTAACATCTTGCATTAACATTTAACATTAGCAAAATACTCATACCAAAGTTTTAATGACCATTGTTAGAAGATGATTTAACACTGAAAACATGCTTCCCACAATGTTTCAGTTGACATTTCAAGTAGTCTACAATTATAGTTTCAGTTAAATACACCATTTGCAGTACTAGAAGCATACGGAACCATGCCAAACTAGAGGATGTTGGGTCAGTCAAGGCACACACTCAGGCCTCTGAAAAGCAGTTAACTGAAGTGAGGGAAGTCATATAAACATAAAGCACTTCAGAACTCGTCCCTGCTGACATGCCTCTTTGACTGCTTAGCAATTATAATCACAGAAGAAAGCAGCACAAATCCCCTTTAATTCCATTGATGATTTTACATCAGGTCTTACTGTAGAAATAGATCACATGGACATTGCCATAACGTCTTTTTTCCAATTATGTACTAAATGGTAGATACACATACGTGTACATGTCCAGATTCAGGGACCCATCAGCACAAAACAGCCTTTAATCCTTGACTGGACAAAGGAATGCGAGAGAGAACTATTGCAAAAAAGGAGACCTGCAATAACGAGGCCCTCATCCTTTGGGCCTGAGGAAGGGAACATTTCTTCCATCCATCCCATTAGCTCTCAGGAGAGAAATACTACATACTCTTGAATTACTCATAAAGGTCTAAGGGATTTTTTATTTTTTGGGCAGAAGGGAAGGCCCTTTCAAATTTTTTTATAAGGGGTGGAAAAGGAGTAGCTTCCTATTATAGTGTTTTCTTTCATGCTAATTATTGGGCTGTGTGCTTACAAACAAATCATTTAAGAAGTGGCAGCAGTATGGTATATGTCTAAGACTGGTATAATTTGTTGTTTGTGACAGAAACTTAAGATTTGTCACATAATTCAGCTACAAATCTGGACCTGATTCAGCAACTTTTCTGACAGTTCCTGCAGATTGGGAAGTTAATGCAGACTGCTCCCTGATGTTGACTCTTGAGTGATAATCTTTGTTATGCCACAATTAAGGATTAAAGTATCCAGAACCGCAACACTGTAGAATCATAGAATACTTAAGGTTGGAAGGGACCTAAAGATCATCAAGTTTCAACCTCCCTGCTATGAGCAGGGACACCTCACACTAGACCAGGCTGCACAAAGCCTCATCCAACCTGGCCTTAAACACCTCCAGGGAGGGAGCTTCCACAACCTCCCTAGGTAACCTATTCCAGCACCTCACTATCCTCCCAGTGAAGAATTTCTTCCTGATGTCTAACCTAAATCTCCCCTCTTTCAGTTGAAAACCATTACCCCTTGTCCTATCACTACCCTCTCTGGTAAAAAGCCCCTCCCCAGCTTTCCTGTAGGCTGCCTTCAGGTACTGGAAGGCTGCTATAAGGTCTCCCTGGAGCCTTCTCTTCTCCAGGCTGAATAGCCCCAATTCCCTCCGCCTGTCTTCGTAGCAGAGGTGCTCCAGCCCTTTGATCATCTTTGTGGCCTTTCTCTGGACCCTCTCCAACAGCTCCATATCTTTTCTGTGCTGAGTGAGGGCTCCAGAGCTGTACACAGTACTCCAGGTGCAGCCTCACCAGAGCAGAGTAGAGGGGCAGAATCACCTTCCTCACCCTGCCGGCCACGCTTCTTTTGATGCAGTCCAGGATGCAGCTGGCCCTCTGACCTGCAAGCACACATTGGCGGCTCATGTTGAGCTTCTCATCTACTACCACCCCCAAGTCCTTTTCCTCAGGACTGCTCTCTAGCCATTCTCCCCCAGCCTGTATTTGCACCTGGGGTTGCGCCAACCCAGGTGCAGGACCTTGCACTTGGCCTTGTTGAACTTCATGAGGTTGGTAATGGCCCACCTCTCCAGCCTGTCAGGGTCCCTCTGGATGGCATCCCTTCCCTCTAGGGTGTCAACTACTCCACACACCTTGGTATCATCAGCTAACTTGCTGAGGATACACTCAATCCCACTGTCCATGTCTCCAACAAAGATGTTAAACAGCACTGCTTAAAATACAATCAGCCTTGGATTCTATGGAAACTGTCAACCCTGGTTTTCAACCTACCCAACAAATTTCACTATGAATAAGTTAGAACTGGTTTTATCCCCTCATGTATGACTAGGCGGCAACATGAAATTTGGATTTAATCAGGATTCAATCAAGAATTGAAGCACACAAATGACCATCACTAACAATATGAAGCACTATGATACACAGATTGATTATTGGACAGCTCTTACAGAGTATTTCTAAAATATAATCATACACCAATATGATCGTAGACTAAGATATAACAGTAGACTCTTACCTGGATATTATCAAGTTTTAATCCAGGCATGGTGAGATTCTCTTTATCTATGAATACGGTGCTGTATTGTTGTGTGGCAACTGAAATTAGAACATTTCTGGTTTCCTCACTAGGAAGCCAAGCATCATTTCTTCTATCCAGTTCACTCATATTTAAGGCTGTGGCAAATGGGTCATCACTTCCAGCAAAAACAGCTTGGATTTGTGAGAATGGCTTGGGAGACTGAGTTACTTCTAGAGATGATGGAAGACCATCTGCTTCAGGTCTCCCGTTTCGCACAGAGAAAGTAGGATTAGATGTAGCACAAGAACTGTCTCCAACTTTAGAAAGAGAGGACATTTGTTCTGGAACTGCAGAGCTTGCATTGGGATTACTAACGGAAATGAAACTGGATGTTGTAAATGAATCAAAAAAATCTGAAGCTAAAGTATTAGTGTTTACAGTATCACCAAAGAACTTGCTTAGACTAGGACTTGGTTGAACCACCTGTGGATTAGACTTCACTGGAGTCTCAATTATACTACTAAAACTGGGAGATTTTACCATCTGAGGCTCAAAACCGTCAGGTAGGAACAACTGTGGCTGGGTATTAACACTGTTTGCTTGGCTGAAGATGGTACACACAGGAATAGGCTCAGCCTCAGAAGATGGTTTGCTAGTACTGGGTGATGACATCTGTTCCTTAGGTTTGCTTTCAGCATTATCATTTGGTTTTGTTTCAACAGGAACATTGTTTTCCAACCTTGGTTCCTCTTTCACATCTTCCTGAATTGATTCTTCCTTTAAAGATGCTTGATCATCTGTTCCAATCTCAGAAATATCTTTGGGTGTTTCTTCATGTTCAGTTTCACTCTCATTACTTAAAAATTCTTCATTCACTTCTGCTTGTGTTTTTTTATTATCTTTAGCTTCCATTTGTTCTACCATCTCCTGGAGACAACCAAGTTCACCTGTGTCATCTTCACTGTTGTTTGGAGAATCTGAAATAATGACACTCTCCATCATTTGTTCATTAAGTTTATCTACAAAATTACTTGAATCTTCTGATACAGTTTCGTTCCCTTCAGACTCAAATTCATCTCCACCCAGATCAATGGTTTCCTCATGAAGGAGAATTTCTTCCTGAGTTTTCTGCTGAACTATGTCTGTGCTGTCATCTTCATCCAAGGTGCTCTTTGCATCCTTAGCATTACTTTCATTATTCTCCATGGTAGCTCAAGAGGGAAAAATCGCCACCAAAACAAGTATTAGTTTTACTACTCACGTGGTACCCCGAAACTCCTATTGTACAAAGACAAAATTCTTGCGTTAAAAAAAGTCATTTCACTATCTGATATATTTCATTTAACATCAACCCACGAATAAATTAATTCTGGAAAAGGTTTTCTCTTTATCCTTTTTGCAAGTCGCAAAAACATTGGGATCGAAGAGCAAATGCCTCCTACTAAACACAGACGAAACGATACTGGTTCTTCTGTTCGCAAAGACTAGCTCGGTCCCCAGTTAAGGGTGGACTCACGGCTGCCACAGCAGTGCAGGCTGCCCAGCCGGGAGCGGGCCCCGCCGGAGAAGCGTCTGGCAGCAGCCGCGCAGGCTGCGGAGCGACAGTGCCGCTTCCGGTCCCCCGCGGTCCCAGCTGCCGCCCTCTCCGCAACCACGGCCCCGGCTGCCGGGGATCGGCCCTGCCTCCGGCGCCGCCGCGGGGTCCCCTCGGCCCAGACCGCCCCGCGGCGGGGGGCGGTCGTGGCTTCCGCCACAACCTCTGCCTGGCGCAGCCCGGGCGGAGCCCTGCCGCCTTCCCCCAGGGCTTAGGCCTCAGATCTGAGGCCCCAAAGCTGCCTCAGCACCCGCCCACCCGGGCGTCCCTCGGCTAGTGCAACACCCTCCCTCGACTCACCTCCTCGCCGCAGCGGCGACAGCCCCGCTCCGACACCGCGCCGAGCCCCTCTGCCCACCGCGCCTGCGCCGCGGGCCGCTGCGGGCGGGAGTGCGCATGTGTGAGTGCACGTCCCGGAAGCGGCGAGCAACGGGCAGCGCCGAGGGCCAGAAAGCCGGCGGGCATTGGGGGGTGTGCTGTGGGGCTGCGATGGAGGACGACGCGCCGGTGATTTACGGGCTGGAGTTCCAGGTGGGCGCGGGGGGAGGCTGAAGGAGGGCTGGCAGATGTCTGTCGTGCCGCTGCCAAGGTGGTGGCTGCGGGCCCGGGTGTGTTTGGTGGGGCAGGGGAGTGCCGGGGTGGGCTGTGGGGCCCGCTTCCGAGGATACTGGCGTCCTCTCGCCCCCCTGAGCCGGTACCGGTTGCACCACTGGTTTGTGGCCGTTCGTGGCGCCTGCCTGTCGTGTTCGGGTTTTTAAAGGTGGCTGAGCACGGGCCAGGAGTTGGTCCCTGTTCTAAAACTTGCTGTTTCCAGGGCAGGTGTACAGTGTGGGTGCAGGGGCTGAGGGAGGGGTTGTTTCCCTCATGGACGTGCGCAGAGGGGGCTGGTCGGTCTCCTGCTCAGTCACCAGTTCCTGGTCTGCCTCTGGAGAAATCTTTGTCTGGCTATGGGGTGGTGAGAAAATACCAGTAGTCTCGAAGAGATTATTTTAGTTGTTTCTTCCTTTTAATAAATTAAAAAAACACCCCAAAACTATTTTGTGAAGAGAGGGCAGGAAAGTGTTTCTGTATGTTGCAAATTTTAGTTGGCTATACCCAACTGTAAAGCACGTTGATATTTATGGGGTCTTTTTCTGTGGGTTCCATGTCTGTGCTTTTGTCCCATAGGACAGATCTTTCCATCGTATTAGTGCTTACGGCTGTAAGGAACTGGGACTGCCTAACTTGGGAATGTACTGATTGTCTTCACAGAAGAACACAAGTCTCACATTTAATAAAGTTTCTACAGGTTCTGGGAAAACAGCTAGGTAGCTGGATGGGTGGGAAGGAACCTAATTTATTATTCTTTCCCACAATAAGGGCATTGCTCAGCTGTTACATGTTCTCTTTTGCAATGGCATCATCGTTGCCATTATAGCAGGAGGTACTGTGTTTCTTCTGCAGCTCCTGGAGCAACGTTTTCATTCTACAATGAATGTAATAATATAAATATGTACACATGTATTTTTTTTTTTGGGCACCTTTACCAAAGTGATCATGGAAAGTAAAATATGAAGGTTCTTTTATAACAGTTTTGGGTGTCCTGCCTACTGAGTTGTGTGCTCTGTAATCTTGACTATACCAATAGATCTCCTTAGTATAGTGTGTATTTTTTTGTTTGTTTGTTTCCTCTTGTATAGGAACTAGTGTGTAATATTCACCTGTACTAAATGTTAAATCTACTGAAGTCTGTCAATACACTGTAATTTTGTGATAGGCCAGAGATGGCTGTAACTCATATGCTGTACTATAGCTTATACTATTAACTCGTACTTGTTTCCTTAAACTTAAATTTCTTTTGCAGAACAGAATATATATCCTGTACTTGATAAAGTTCATAGCTTCTTTCTAGTAGATCGTATATAATAAGTCTCCCAGAAATTTTAGAAAGCTAGTCTGTGTGTTTTCTGGGACCTCCGTGGACCTGTGCCCCCTAGCTCTCCAAATCATCCATCTCCTGTGGAGCTCTCCTCCCAAATATGTAACAGGACTGTCTGTCTGGTGGGAGGATAGAACAAAAGGACTAAGACAGTGGCTGTAATCAAAGGGAATTACAGTTAATACAGATCATTTGGAAAAGGTGGGGAAAGAAAATATGGTTTATGGCTAAATTAGGAAAGGAGTGTAGAGATGAAGGTTCTATTTCTGATCTCCATTAACTGTCAATGTGGCTTTAAAACAAATAGCATCTCTGTGCTTTCTGAAATAGGCTCTGATGGAGACATTTAAACTTAAATCTGATCTGTTTTTTCCAACTTGCATCTCCAGATCTAATAAAAAGATTATTATTCTTTTAAGCCTGGTTTCTTCTATGTTGCTAGACAATAATGGCAAGTTTGATCATCACAACTATTTCTTCTTTCCAGTATCAGAATTACTGTGACTGTATCTTCAGATGCATTTTTCAGCCTGGTTTGAATAATTTTATTGTTATTTCCTATGTTTCTTTGTTTTTTTTCCAATCTTTATTTCAGCTCTATGACAAGCATATTCAAATCTGAGATTTGAAATTATAAAGTATTTAAAATGAGGGAGAGATCCTCTTACTTTTGTTATGAATAACAATTGTATGTCACAAAACCGTGTCATCTAGAAGCTACATGAGAGATTCCAGACTAGGAAGTTTGATGTGGCTCCAGCAGTCAATAAGAGTATCTCTCTGGCCACTGCCAAAGAAAATATAGTT
This sequence comes from Hemiprocne comata, assembly GCA_020745705.1. Classification (NCBI taxonomy): domain Eukaryota; kingdom Metazoa; phylum Chordata; class Aves; order Apodiformes; family Apodidae; genus Hemiprocne; species Hemiprocne comata. Next base: position 91,638,970 of record CM036588.1, read on the forward strand.
GTGGAGATATGCCTTTTATCCGATCCAATGTGGTGAGGTTTATAAGAACATAAAGTTGATTCCTCCTAGGGTATTATCCACCAACTAACTCCAGATTATTTCTGCACAATTTCTCTTCATTTTTATATTCCAAATCTGTTTTGATGTATTGGCATAAGTGGAATAAGGAACAATTACATATTCCTCTTTTTTGAATCCAATTTTCATCAAAAAAAGGCTTAGTGGAACAGAGAAGTCTTACTTGAAAGAACCACATCACTTGCAGTCCTGACACATGAGAATGGAAATTAAAGATACAAATCCTGAGCCTTTCTACAATCATCCATAATTACTTAGCATGTGTAACTGCCATGCAAAAAATGTTACCAAGTAACAGTGAGAAACAGTTTTGTTTTATTTGTTTCTGGGCTGGAGAGGGGAAGCTAAACATCTAACAGCAACACAAGATTAAAACCAGTGATTAATTACCTTTTCTTCAAGATTAGTTGATTTTTTGACCGATTACTTTCCTCTGTTTTACTAGATGGCTGCAACTCTTTCTTTTTGTGCCGTTTATAATGTTCAGATTACCCCAAATGTGGTTTCCTAAATGGGGTTTTTGGTCTCTTCCTTGTGTCTGTGAGCTATATGAACATTTTACAGGCATACAAAATGTGTGTGAATTTTAGGGTGTGTGATTTTTTTATATGTTTTTTTTTTACTTTAAGACAATGTCCCGTCATTGTTGCTCTGATCGTCCAACTGTATTGAGAATGAGAAAATTACAGAGGAATGGGTCGTGAGTGAAAATGTGAGATGCTGCTTGAATTGAGGCCTGAGTGATGTGGCTGTGGATCACAATGAGGAATACAGGGCAACAGCAGTATCATAGAATATGATGAGTTGGAAGGGACCCATCAGGATCATTGAGTCCAACTCCTGTCCCTATGTAGGGTACCCCTAGAATCACACCATGTGCCTGAGAGCATCACCCAAATGCTTCTTGAACTTAGGCAGGCTTGGTGCTGTGACCACTTCCCTGGGGAGCCTGTTCCAGTGCTCAGCCACCCTCTGGGTGAAAAACCTTTTCCTGATACCTAACCTAAACCTCCTTTGATTCAGCTTCCTGTCATTTCCCTGAGTCCTGTCATTGGTCACAGGAATGAAGAGATTGGTAGCTGCCCCATCTCTTCCCCTCGTCAGGAAGCCAGAGACTGTAATGAGGTCACCCGTCAGCTTCCTCTTCTCCAAGCTGAATAATCCAAGCGTCCTTAGCTGCTCCTCATAAGTCATCCCATCCAGACCCTTCACCATCCTCGTGGATCCTTTGGACACTTTCCAAAAGCTTGATGTACTTTGTATACTGTGGTGCCTAAAATTGAACGTAGTACTTAAGGTGAGTAGAGTGGGACAGTCACCTCCCTTGACTGGCTGGCAACACTCTGCTTGATGCACCTGAGGACATGGTTGGCCCTCCTGGCTGCCAGGGCCCACTGCTGGCTCATACTCAGTTTGCCATCAACCAGGACCCCCGGGTCCCTCTCTGCCACACTGATCTCCAGCCACTCGTTCCTTAGTCTGTAGTTACCACCAGGGTTGCTCTGTCCCAGGTGCAGAATCCAGCACTTGCCCTTGTTAAACTTCATGTGGTTGGTGACTGCCCATCTCTCTAACCTGTTGAGGTCTCTCTGCAAGGCCTGCCTGCCATCAAGGGAGTCGACAGCTCCTTCCAGTTTTGCATCATCAGCAAACTTATTTAGAATTCCTTCGAGTCCTGTGTCTAAGTCATTGATAAAGATGTTGAAGAGGACTGGGCCTAGGATGGAGACCTGCGGGACCCCACTAGTGACCAGTCACCAGCCTGATGTTACCCCATTCACTGTCACTCTTTGTGCTCAACCAGTGAGCCAGCTGTTCACCCATTGTATGGTATGCTTGTCCAGCTGTATGCTGGACATTTTGTCCAAGAAAATACTGTGAGAGACAGTATCAAAAGCTTTGCTGAAGTCCAGAAATATTACATCCACTGGCTTCCCTTGATCAACTAGGTGGGTTACCTTGTCATAAAAAGAAATAAAGTTTGACAAGCAGGACTTAGTTGCAGAACATTTCCGTACAGAATGGTTATTCTTCTATAAGGAACCTTGGTAGACTTCTCCAATATTCCGAGTTAGGAGAATGCTGTAAATGGGGTCCCAAAGTTGCTATTTTTTGTCAGTGAAATTATATGCTGCTTGTTTGTCCAGCGTAGAGTTGACCTATATTTACTGTCTAATCTGGAGTACATGGTATATTTACCCTGTATTGAATAGGCTTCATTTCCAAGGATTCACAATTTTCCCCATCCTATTCTTTGAGAGTTTAAGCAATGATGTTTTGAGTAGGTGTATAAGCACTACTGAATGTCTGGAAATACCATATTTGCCTTAGATTAGCTTGACTGGATGATGCTTGTATCCTTGGAAATGAGCTGTGTGGATGGGTAGTTTCCAGGATAGGTGTTTGGCTCATCTGCAATGTGAACTGTGATTCTTGGGGGGACAGTCTACATCTCGCTTGTTTACAAGCATGCAGAAGCTAGCCGGCATCGTGGGGGCAGGGAGAAGGAACATTTCTTGTGCCAGAGAGTGGTAATTATGGAGTATGTGCACATGTAATAGATTTTAGGGATACCACAGTACTGAGCTGAATTTCAGCATGCCAGACATGTTCATAGAACTGCATAATGGTTTAGGTTGGAAGGGACCTTAAAGATCATCTAGATCCAACCCCCCTGCATGGGCAGAGACACCTCCCTCTGGATCAGGTTGCTCAGACCCCCATCCAACCTGGCCTTGAACACTTCCAGGGATGGGGCTTCCGCAGCTTCCCCAGGCAACCTGTTCCAGTGCCTCACCACCCTCACACTAAAGATGTTACATGTCAAAAGTACATAGACTTGCCAGGGAGAAGCATAACGAGCAGGAGGGTAGGACAGTAGGAAGGCTGCTGGCTGACCGCAGGGCTTAGTGAGCACAGTCAACTCCAGCTGTGCCCTGAGATGGGGTCTGGCTGATGCAGGCTTAAAAAAAGTGCACTTAATGCTTTGTCAGAGTTCATGTACCGTATTGTAGTCGTGTCGTGTTTCTTGAATAAGCTGTACTGGGCCCATGCTGTGTTGTCAGTTAGTTGTTAACAGGTTTTATGAATCTGAACAGAGGCTATTGATTTTTAGGACTTCTTTGCCTGTTTGCAAGAGTAAGGCGAAACTTAATTTCCCCAAAGCCAAATGCGACTTCTTAGAATATGAATCTTAAAGCAGTGCAAAATACCAACTGAAATAGACTGGTCACAGGTCTCATGCAATGTGTGTACATGTATAATATCAGTATGTATTGAGAATAGCTCAATTGACCTACCTTTGATGGAGTCAAAAGCAATTATAGATTTATTAGAAGGAGGGGGAAAAGGGGACTTTTTAGGAAGATGTGTATCACTTGTGCAGTTCCCAGGGAAACACGTGCTGCCTCTCAGGCTCAGCTGTGCTCCTAGTTAGGGGAATAGAGCAGGTGCAGAGCCTGTAGCTCCAATTGGCAGGGGAGTTCTCTTACCTGGGAGTGCTCTTGTGGTCTCTTGTGCGTTGAGAGAGAATGGCCTAAACAGAATGCATATAATAACTTTGATACAGATTTAGAGATGTCTTGGGAGGATTTATTTTGAAAATGAATTGGTTAAAGAAACTGATAATGTCTTAGTGAAATTCCTAGTTTTTGTCTCAGTCTGCTTTCTTTTCTAAGATTAGTTGCGTCATGAATGCCAATTCTGTGTATTTTAATCCAAGGCTGAGCATGTATACTCTGTTTTCCTATCTGCCTCTCTCTTCAGGGCCTTTCTAGAGGGCACCATTTCAGTAGGGTGAACTTCTTGTGGAACTATATTCTAACATACTGTTAGGTTTAAAGTTTTGCTGGGGGGGGGGAAGGTAGATAAGTGTAAACTAATCTGTTAACTAATCCCCGAAAGATCTACTTAATGGATGAAGTTGATTGGGTGGAAACTTTCTTTTAGGACCCTCAAGCAATTAGCAGGGTCTTGGTAATATGTATGGTACAGAGTAATGACAATATGAAGATAGAATTATGTGAACTTGAAGAAAATACTGAAAGATTATTGTTAACATTAGGGTTCACGATAAATTAACAGTGACAGTGTGAAAGCAGGATTTCTAAGGATGATTGTGCCATGCAAGGCCTTATGTGAGGGTTGCTTTTGTTGCTGTGAGGGTTTGCAGAATCTGTAAGCCTTTGCAATAGGGTCAGTAGTGGGAATTCTTGTGCTATGGAAGACTTGGAGAAAGCAGCTGTCTGAGAGTGCTGAAGGTCACCTGTGCGTGTGTGCTGCTGGCCTCTTCACAGATAGAGTTACTGGAATTTATTACAATGATAAATGGTCTTCTACTGTGTTGGGAGAAACAAGGCTGTCCTACTTAAGTAAAGATCAAAGTGTACCTACTTGAAAATTGAAATTATACCAGAAGGCAAAAATAATATTAATCACATTACCAGCCTGGGGCTTCTCTGAGAAGGTGGGGAACTTGTATTTTGCCTCCAGAATGAGGTGTAAGCAAAGCCAGCCCTTCACCCCCTGCCACCCCCGAAGTAGCAGTATACTATTTCTCGTTTTCAGCATAAGCAGATGGTCAAATAACTCTAAATTCAGGTTTGGGAACTGTAAGCCAAATACTATGTCTTTATAATTTGTATTGCAAGTTTACTGTTTGTTAGTACAGATTGATTGTATGAATTTCAAATTATACATGTTGCAGAAATTCTGTTGCTTGTATTTGTTGTTTGATCGATGTGCCTAGGGAGGTTGAGGATGCCCCCTCCCTGGAAGTGTTCAAGGCCAGGTTGGACAAGGCTTTGACCAACCTGGTCTAGTGGAAGGTGTCTCTGCCTATGCAGGGGGTTGGAACTAGATGATCTTTAAGGTCCCTTCCAACCCAAACCATTCTGTGATTAAATGTAATACATATATTCAGATGTTGGGGTCAATGTGTGTTTTGTTTGATGATATCAAACCAGTGCAATGCATCAGCAAGACAAAATATGTATTGAAGAAGTACTGATCTTATTTTTCTTTGCCCATTAATGCCCTAAACAGTAACAGTCTAATTAAAAAAGTAATTTTATATAATTGACTGGTATTTCAAGAGACATGGAGAAGGGAAAGTTTCAGGAGAACTGATGAACAAGGTGTAGAGATTCAGTGCATTACAGTTTCTTAACATACTTTCAACCAACCTTCTATATATTTTTGAGGTTTGTCATTGTATTCCTCTGGATCACCTCTTGTTGTTGTAAAGGTCCTGCAGGCTCTCTCCTATTTCTTTCTCTTGAAGGTATTTATTATCCTGCAGGTGGTCTAAATTGTCAGGGTAAGGTAGAAAGTGGCCTTCACACAACATCACACAGAGCTTGGTGTAGGCATGGACACAATGTGATGTTGTCAGCCTTTCCTGCATTCTGGCACAAGGATTGCAGTTTCTTCTGCTTTATACTGCTGTTTGTCATGCTTGTATTCTAGGGTTTTGCATGCCCTTTGCATGGCATAAATAAATGTCTATTTTTGCAGTGGTTTTGCAGTTTAGTCTTTGTCCTTTCCATTACATGTGATGAATATAAGTACCTGTTTCTAAGACAAGGGAGCAACTAGCTTATGTGATGTCAAAGCCTTGTCTTAATTTGGTGTGAGCCAGTTATTCTTTTGACCATAATTACTATGTATGCAATAGGATCTGTTAAGCATGTGTGCCTAACAGGAATACCTTTTGAATGACTGGGTTTCTCCTCATTGAGTACATCTGGGGCTTTTTTTGAGCAGGAGTTTGATCAAGTCTGCTCAAGCCTATCTTTGGTTCCTTACAGTTTGTGGCAGCTTTTTGTTTGTTTGTTTTTTCTTGGGTTGACTGCTCTAATACATAGCTGCACTTGTTTCCCCATCACCATCACTGGGTTAAAAAGATTGGTCGTGTTCCCTCTTACTGTTCTTTCTTGTCTTATGGAAACCAGACTACCTAACCTGTGAACTTCTGGGAGCATCCTACTAGCTTCCTTTTGAGTCAAGATTTGTTTGGCGGTTGTTTGGGGTTTTTTTTCCTTTTTTTTTTTTTTTTGCTTGCCTGCCCTTGAGGATAATAGGTGATGCTAATGTAGAATTTAAACAACTCTCCCCACAGTTTAAAACAACCTTTTTTCCTCATTTGCTTTATTCTCTTCCTTAGGCTGATCTTACATGTTCTTGTTGGGATCAGATCTTTGTAGCCTTAGGCCAAATGGCTTTACCTGGAAGTTTAGGCTTGCTCTAAGACACAGGTGGAATTTCTTTCAAATAATATGTCTCAGCTTTTTGATTTCCCTCTCAAGCATGTTTTGCTGTATCTTCATCAGGCAATTTGGCAGTTTCCTGCATATTGACAGGATCTCTGTCCTTTGCCCAAAGCGTGCTGAACAAAATCCAATTCACAGAGGTGCATGACTAGTTCCAAATTTTCAGTCCTTTCTTCTTTAAAACATTTTCACTGGTGTTTTTACAAACTGTTAGCCAGTTTATGATAGGTTACATTCTATTCCTTTCACTTTCATTTGCCCATAAATAAAACAGTAGACTTACTAGATACCAGAATCTCTAGTAGTTCTGGGGTCTGATACTCTGTTGTGAATCAGCAAATTACTTAATTCTGTGACACAGATTCAACTAGGAGCATAAAAGAATGTTAAGCTTTCAATAGGGGAGTCACCTCTCTGAAATAAACAATGTCAGCAATATGTCAGGACTGTTTCTGGTCACACTGCTTGCTGTATTCAAACAAGTGCACTGTAGAAGTAAGGTGTACTCATCCAGTGAGCATGTAACTGACTGTTGGAGATACAGACAGAAATCTGTTATGTCAGCTTTCATCAAAAGGAGCTGTCCTGACAGTCTGTGCAGCTCTGCTGATGGTAATAATTCTGCAAATTGCTCAGCTTACTTTGCAAGAGTTTCACGGGATCAGAAACTAATGTAGGTTTGAATGGACCTTTTGGAGATAATCTATTCCAAAATCCTTCTCAAATTAGATTCGATAGATGAGGTTGTTTAGGGTCCTTGTCCCCTAACTTTTGAGTATTTTCATGGTTGATAAATTCCACAACATAGATGATCATCCTGCTCCAGTGTTTGACTACCATTACTGTGATATTTTTGTTTTCCTAATGTCTACTCTGAATTTTCCCATGTTGCAACATAAGTTCACTGTCTGTCATGTTGCTGCACACCTCAGGGCTGTCTTTTCTGTATCGTCCCTTTAGATAGTTGAAACCAATCCACTGATTTGTTTCGTTTCTTTGTTCTTACTGTTTCTCTTTGCAGGTGAAACAAAGGAGTCTTCCATGTTTCTTCACTTTATGGTAGAGTTAGAATGAAAACTAACTGGGAAAGGGCAGTAAGGGCTGCTGCTGAAGCAGTTAAAGCAGTCTGACTGCAAAATAAATACCCTTTCATTTCAAGTCAATGAAGGAAATTGAAGCCTAAAATGTCTAACCAAATAAGTGATACAGTCTAAGAATCAGTGTGGACATCTGTGCAGCAGTGCACAGGCATGTTGCTTTGTCTCTAATCCCTCAATGCACATAATAAAGGGAAGACGTGTCTTCTGGTAATGGGGTACACAACGTTTGCAATGTTTCTTGTTATAAATGCAGTAGTTACTGTTTCCATGGTAGGAATAGTAGCAGGATAAAACTATATAATTTATTACCTATGTATTTACATATCGGGAAGGGGTGTGAATTCTTAAATCTGAGATGTTCCATCTCCAGAGAGAAACGCTAACACAGGATTTTGATCATGTATAAAACTACTAAATAATTTAAGTTTTTCTTTTCCAGTAAAATGTCCTACACTCAGCTTTAAGTGACTCATTACCACCCCCACCCCTCTCTTTTTGATCTCCATTTCTCTGAAGTGGTGGTGGTCTTCACTATGGGATTAGTGTTACTTTCTTTCTGCTGTGGTATAGCGTGTTCAAAGCTCATGCAGAATTTCTGGTTCTGCTACTAAAAGCATGGCAGCTGTGCTATCCTGGGAACAGATGATGCATTGTGAATGCTTTAATTTTTATTTTTGCATGCATATGGCTATTTCTCGCTAGGTATGTAATTTATGGCTCTCTAAAGTACTTCAGGATGCAGTAAATGAAAATGCCTTTTTGTTACGTTTGTTTTACTAGATTCTGTTTCCCTGACCTATGTGGAACTTCAGTGTGACCATTGCTATAGGCCATTCGGCTTTGTATTTCTGTTTAAGTATGAATACATATCTTGGTTTAGAAAGTTTTAAAAAAAGACTATTTGAGTTTTACCTGTACTATAGCAAGCCACCATGTTTTTGTTGCTGTTGATTGTTTTGTTGTTGTTTGTTTGTTTGTTTTGGTTTGGTTTTTAAGTAAAAGTCTCTTGAATGAGGCATGTGGAACCTAGTATTTCTCATTAGCACTGTGGGGAACGGACGTTAAATGTATTTAAGTATTTGACCATATATTTGAGCAAAACTCCTGGAGCCCTCAGGTATTTTTCCCTTCCTTTTTGCATCAGCCCTAACTTTTCTGCAAGTTGATTTTTTTCACCTTGAAAGATTGAAAGATTCAGCATGAGTCAGTGTGTCTTGCCCTATGATGTACAGAGTATTAGGTAGGAGTGCCTTTGGAGCACAGTGATGCTATTGCCTGCATCTCTGTAATAGCTGCTCAGCATCCGTTGTCATCCTTAGGATATATTTTTTCTGAAAACACAGGGGTGAATTGATAATTGTCGCATTCCTTTGGTTTTCTGTTTTGTGATGGTGTGCAACACAAATAGAATAAATGAGAATTGGGGAAGCTATAAACTATTACACAGAATAAATACATGTACTTTGAAAAGCCTGTAAGGAGGAGTGATTTGTTCAGATTCCTTGGCAGACTTGTATGATATTGAGAAGTATTTGGTGTTCACTTTCCAAGGACAGGATTTCTTTGGTGTTAGCTGAGTAGAATTTTGGCTGTGTATTTATAAACTTTATTGTAGACTGTTAAAATATTTGGTTAGAGCATCAATCATAACGAAGTGCCTTTGTATCATTGCTGTTTTATGAAACTGCCTGATTTAAACTATGCACATTTCCTCACAGAGCTGTTGGTGAATTTGGTTATGTGTCCATATTTCATAAGGTTCTTTGTGGTTCATGATGTTTCAATGTTTGTTGGCTAATGATTTTTTCCCTGATCTTAGGCCTTTTAAAAAAATTATCTAATTATATGTGTTGCATTGTCTAGAAGCATCAGTTAAGTGGGGCTGTGCTATGACTGTGTGTAAGGATGACGTAGTATGTTTCAGATGTGTGTTCTGAGTATTTTCTATGCATTCCAGCCATTTATACTTTAATATCTTGATTAGTAAACTCTTTTTGGGGCTATATGTAGTTTAGTGTTCTGTGTATGCTGAATTTTTTAAAAAATAATAAGCTCTATTGGTCTAGATTAATCTATTCATTATACTAAGCTTTTTGCTTATTTTCTATCCAGTAGCTGCAGTCATGAGGCAAGATGCTTTGTGAAAGCTGTCATTTGCAACCTGCTCTGACAGGTTACAGTACAAGATGACAAACTTAAGGTACTCTTCTTGATCTTGACAGCACTCCAAATTCAGTTATGTTGTTCAGCACAAGGGTTACTCAGTGTCCTCATCATCTATTGACATAACTTGTGTTTCTCTAAAAGTAACTCAAAGCAGACAAAATTAGACCTGTCTTTCTGCAGGAGACAACTGAAAGTCCATTGTATTGTTATTTCTATTATGAATCAGATCTTTATTTATGAATGTTTGATGAGTTTGAACCTTGCATACTATGGATCCTGTAGTCTTTTAGACGGAGAATAAAAAATACTATGTTTCTTGTTGTGAAATGTGTTTAAATGTGTTTCTCTGCCTGTATTTTCTTTTTCCCTGCAAAAAGGGGAAATAATTTAAAAGATTTTGACAAAGGGGTAGAGAAGCTGATGACATAAATGTTACCATTGACATAATTTTATATTAGGGACTTTGTGTATAACGTGATAGATTTTTGAAAGCAGCGTGATACGAGCTACTCAAAAGACTTTCAAAGAGGTGAAACCCCCCCTTTATTTCCTTATTTTACTGAAGATCCTGGCAGTCTCCTGTTCTATTTGACTTAGACAAACAACAGAAGCTTGCTTGATTGAAAGTGATACATAGCTGTGGGCTTATTTCTAGTGTTTTCTTAAAAAATAATTGAAAGTAGATCTGAAATAAAAAGGAGCTCTTGCCAATGATCTGCAAATATAAACTCTGTTCAAGACAAAAAAAAAAAGCTGCTCTGCAGTCATGTTGGTGAGCTTCAGTGGTTTCTGTCAATCAGAAACACTGGCTAGGGTTGTTGTTGGTAAGTGCTGCGTAAATAGGAGAATACAAACAGATCAGTATGGATTCACACTGATCTTTGATCTGCATATTAGTAGGTTTGGAACACAAACTGCTTACTGAATCATGTTCTCGAGTACTTTTTTTTCCTCAAAAAACTATTACATTACTAGCCTATACTTAGCTCATTGCATTTTTTTAACTTTATGTTCTATATTAAGCAAAATATTACACTGTCTAAATAAATAATTTCAAATGCAAGGTAAGTATTTGTTCTGTGGGAGATCAGAGCTTATTCTGAAAAATGAATTGTGTCTTATTGTTACTGCCTGACAAGGGCTTGGATTGTTTTGCTTTATTTAAGAAAAATCAAATCTCTTCAATTTGCTATTCTAGAACTAAATTGTCCGAAATTTATTGTACTCATAGAGTCATAAAATGGTTTGGGTTGCAAGGAACCTTAAAGATCATCTAGTTCAACCCGCCTGCCATCGGCAGGGACACCAAATTGCTCAAAACCCCATCTGACCTGGCCTTGAACACTTCCAGGGATGGGGCATCCATAACCCTGGGCAACCTCTTCCAGTGTTTCACCACCCTCATGTTAAGAATTTCCTTCTAATGTCTAACCTTAATCCATCCTCTTCCAATTTAAAGCCATTACCCCTTATCCTATCTCTGCATGCCCTTGTAAAAAGTCACTCCGCAGCTTTCCTGCAGGCCCTCTTCAGGTACTGGAAGGTCACTATAAGGTCTCTCCAGAGCCTTCTCTTCTCCAGGCTGAACAATCGCAACTTTCTCAGCCTGTCCTCACAGGACAGGCACTCCAGCCCTCTGGTCATCTTCATGGCCCTTCTCTGGACTCTCTCCACTAGATTCATGTCCTTCTTGTGTTGGGGGCTCCAGAGCTGGCCACAGTACTCCAGGTGGGGTCACGAGAGCAGAGTAGAGGGGAAGAATTTCTTCCCTGGCCATCCTTCTTTTGATGTAGCCCAGGACACAGTTGGCTTTCTGGGCTGCAAGTGCACATTGCTGGCTCATGTTGAGCTTCTCATCAACCAACACCCCCAAGTCTTTCTCCTCAGGGCTGTTCTCAGTCAATTATCTGCCCAGCCTGTCTTTGTGCTTGGGATTGTCCTGACCCAGGTGCAGGACCTTGCACTCAGCCTGGATGAACTTCATGAGGTTCACGTGGCCCGCCTCTAAAGCCTGTCAAGGGCACTCCAGATGGCATCCCTTCCCTCCAGTGTGTCAACCACACCACACAGCTTGGTGTCACCAGCAAACTTGCTGAGGCTGCACTCTATCCCATCATCCATGTTGCTGATGAAGATGTTATACAGCACTGGTCTCAGTACTGAACCTTGAGGAGTGCCACTCATCGCTGATCTCAGCTTCAAAATCAAAGCTGTTGACTGCAACTTTGAGTGGGACCATCCAGCCAATTCCTTATCCATTGAGTAGTCCATCTGTGAAGTCTATATCTCTCCAATTTAGAGTCAAGGGTGTCATGTGGTACAGTGTCAAATGCTTTGCACAAGTCAAAGGTAGATGACGTTAGTTGCTCTTTTATTATCCATTAATATTGTAACCCTGTTGTAGAAGGCCACTGAATTTGTCAGGCATGATTTGGCCTTAGTGAAGCCACATTAAGTGTCTCAAATCACCTCCTTATTTATTTTCCATGTACCTTACATAATTTCCAGGAGGATCTCCTCCATGATCTTGCTGGGCACAGAGGTGAGACTGACTGGTCTGTAGTTCCCTTGGTTTTCTTTTTTTCCTTTTTAAGAATGGTGTTTATGTTTCTCCTTTTCCAGTCAGTGAGAATGTCGCCAGACTGCCACAACTTCTCAGTGGCTTAGAAACTTCATCTGCCAGTTCTCTCAGGCCCTTGAATATATCTCATCTGCTCCCATGGACTTGTGCCCCTTCAGGTTGCTTAAATGATCATGAACCTTATCTGCCCCTACTGGGGGTAGTTCTTCATTCTTCCAGTCTCTGCCTTTGCCTTCTGCCACTTGGGCTACTTGAGTACTTGCCAGTAAAGACTCAGGCAAAAAAGTCATTGAGTACCTCAGCCTTCTCCATATCCCAGGTAACCAGGTCTCCTGTTTCCTTCCCGAGAGGGCCCATGTTTTTCCTAGTCTTCCTTTTGTCACTGACATACCTACAGAAGCTTTTCTTACCTGGCGTGGGATGTCAAGGGCAATATGATTCAGAGCTTGAGCTTTCCTAACCTAATCCCTGGCAGCTCAGACAATTTCTCAGTATTCCTCTCAGGCTACCTGTTCCTGCTTCCACCCTCGATAGGCTTCCCTTTTATGTCTGTGTGAGACTAGAAGGTCCTTGCTCATCCATGCAGGCCTCTTGGTGTTTTTACCTGATATTGTGATGTAATGTATTTCAAATATCCTTTCATAGCTTCTAGGCATCTTATAGTTTAAAAACAAGTTTCAAACAGGACTATAGTGAAGCTCATGTTCCTGAATCCAGAAGATAATTATTAGCTGCCTGCATGGTGGGATGGCAGAAAGAAGGGTCATTCAGCAGTTCCCTGAAACCTCCTGAAGTAGTTCATTGCAATACAGGCTTTAGTGTCTGAAGAGATCTGAACTATTTTATGCAAAATAGAGAGTGAATTGTGATGGTTTGTTTTTCTGTTTTGACAAAAAATTCATATTGAATGTTACAAAGAGTATCTTTTGCATAGGGATGTGGTGGATATTCCTCACAGTTTACTTAAGGTTGCTAAAAGTGCCTTTGAGTGTTAGTTTACTTCCCATTTACTGAAAAGTAGCTAAGAGAGTCTCTACAGATGACTAGTGCAAAGTAGCAATTGTGGGTTTGGTTCAAGCTATTCTTTCTTTCTTATGTCTCCTCCCATGGCTCTTAACTGTTTTATTTTGCTTCTTCCAAGGTTGTAGTTGGTGCAAGTTGAAGAAGCAAGGCAGGGAGTCTAGTGTTCTCATTAGCAATTGTAAGACCATGACAAAATTTTGATAGGTAAGGAATAAATTATTTCTCCTGTCATTCAGACAATTCTTATCTCTAATGGCCTGGAGTGGAAAAGAAGGGGTTTGTTTTTATACTTTCTACTAAACTTGGTGGTTAGCAGTGAGAAAAATTTAGCTTTTATGCAGGTGTCTTCAGTCTAAATGGTTAGAAAACTTCTATGAGAACAGCCTCTTTCTTGGATATTGTAGCTAACTTATTTAAGAATTGTCCATTGTTCTATGGAGTTTTTTTTCAGTTGACAAAAGAGAATTAGTTTGGAAGAACTGCTATAATATTGAATGTTGTGCTGTAATGAAGGCCAGATGAGAGTATTTAGCACCCGTATGTTTCACACACCTCACAATTCTGAGAAACTGTACAAAATACGTATTAACCAAAATAGACGTAAAGGGCAGGAAGACTGTAAGAATGTAATGCTTACTGATAATGGATTCATAAGCTTCAAGATTTTTGCTGAAATTAATGGATTGTACTAATTGGACTTTCCTGATGTTTTTCTTCTTCCCTAGGCGCGAGCATTAACGCCTCAGACAGCAGAAACGGATGCAATAAGATTTTTGGTTGGAACACAGTCTCTTAGATATGATAATCAGGTAATTTTTCTGTCAAATGTCAATTGTAATTTTTTTCCTTTTTTAAAACTCTGTTCTAATAGCATTCTTCCTCCTTTCCCCCCCCGTTGAACTTGTACACTGATAGTCAAGTTGAAGACTTCTGTGAGTAAAATGAAAGATATTGATAACAAATATAGGAGAATGAAAGCTGAATTTTCTGAAAATCACATTAGTCTTCTACATTGTATGACTAAATCAGATTGGTTTAGTAAAGGAACTGCCATATTTTTTGTTAATTTAAATCTATAGATACTCTGGAGCTATCTCTAAAGTACAGTAGAGATGTAAAGTAAAACAAGTGTCTTAAGCCTTGATTGCCTCAAATGGGACTCCTGGTACATGCACGGTTCTGTGAAGCTTCATAAACTGTATTTCTCATTATTAATTATTGGCAATCAACTATGTCCTTTCTGATAATAAGTTTAACAATAATTTAAACTAAAATGCCTTTTGTGGCTCTGTTTCTATGGGCTGTTTTTTCTGAGGTTGAGGGTACAATACTTCTAATTGTACAGCAATGTTAATTTTTGTGACTAAATGTCACTAATAGCCTTCATACTGAAAAAAGATACTGAGGCCAGGAGAATTAGGAAACTGTACTGCATGCAGGTGGCAAGGCTTTGGTACTAGCAGGGCTGCAGTGGTGGCCTCTGTGAGAAGCAGCCAGGGACTGCCCATGCCAGGCATGGCTGTTTCCAGTGAACCCACTGCAGGACAGAGCTGAGGCAGTCAGCCTGGTAGCACCTTGGTGAAAATATTTAAGAAAGGGGAGGAAATGCTGAATGGGAAGAGGAGGAGGGAACAAAGAAAGAGAAACAGTGAAGGAAAAGACAGAGGTAAGGTTAAGGTCAAGGGGAACAGAGGTGATCCATGGTGGACAGGTACCCGCTGCAGCCTGTGGAGCATGTGCACCGGAGCAGGTGGATGTTCCTGAAAGGAGCCATGACCCATGAAGACCCCATGCTGGAGCAAAGGAAGAGTCAGGTGGAAAGAGCGTCAGAGAGAAAATGCTGTGTACTGACCATAACCACCACTGCCCCATACCCCACTATACCACTTGCAGGAGGTTTAAGGAACCTAGAGTGAAGTTAAGCTTGCAAAATGGGGGAGAGAATGTGCTGGTTTAAGGTCAGTCTTTTTCTTTTCCACTACCCAAATTAGTAATTACATTTTTTTAATTGGTTATTAGTTAATTTACCCACGTCAAATCTGTTTTGCCTGCAACAGTAATTGGTAAGCAATCTCCCTGTCTTTAGCTTGGCCCATGAACTTTCTCATTCCTCTTCTTCCTATTTTCTCCCCCTGTTCTGCTTGGGGGGGATCAAGTGGCTGGGTGAGAGTCTGGCTGTTAGCTAAGGCTAACACCTGCCACAGAAGCCCCTAGAATGGGTACAGTCATCAACTCTTTTGAAACTGGTCTGTAACGGACTGTACAAATGAACAGAACAATAGCTCTGGGAGATGTGGGCTGTCAGTTCCCAGCAATGTTTTGAGTTGGTTACTCGATCATACTGGATGAGGCTCAAGGGAAAAAATATTAAAAGGTGTAAGGGGGATTCAGTTTCTTTACATTTCAGGTAATACTTACGAGACCAGTAACAAAAGAAGTGGCAGACAAACTTAATTAAAAATGAATATACACAATTATATTTTTGATTGTACTGTCTCAGATGTTCTTTAGACATTTGGTTATAAGGTGGTTTTCTGCTGTGATTTCTAGGTTTTGGGTTTTTGTTTGTTTGTTTGACTACTTGGTTCAACTAATTAAATACAATGCAAAATTGTAGTTGGAGAACGATTCTCACTTATCGGTTGATATTCCATCACATCTTCAATATTTTAGTTGTAAGTTGATTTGGCTTATACTTTTTATCTTAGAAATATTTACACATATTACAACTTTGAGTATGCTTTTATTTTTCCAATGAGTAACATTAATAATAGAAATGCAGGACACTTCCTGGGGTATTAACAAATGTTTGGGGATTATTGGCCTTCAGCTGTGCCTCAGGCCATCAGTGCCTCTCAGCTGGTTGCTAATCCCCAAGAAGTGCCCTATGCCTCAAGTCATTATTGCTTAATTCAGGAGTAGGTTCTCTAGATTTGCTTAAAAACTTTTTTTTGTTATCTAACCTAAATAATAATTTGGTTTGCAACCTCTAGTGCTCGACCAAGTACTGCACAGTGAGAGGTTTCTTGCGCAGTGCCGTCATGTTCAGAACATCTGGCTATGGCCAGGTGTACTGCAAATGGAAGAGCACTAGTTGTATAGCTGGCGTGGTAACTTCTGCCTCATTGGGATTTGTTGCTGTAGGAGGCAATTTAGGCATTCATAGGAGATTTGGTGAAAATATTTTGCAGTTAACACTGATATTTCAAAGCAAAGGAAAATGCTTAAGATTTTTATGTTCTGTCAATATTTGAGGTTAACAGTGTGTAGTACTTGGCATTTGATCCTCATAATTTGCTGTAAATTGTTTAATAGTTTGTTTTTGATGCGAGATCTGTATTCTCCATGGTGTACTTTTAAAACTTTTGTCCTAAGTACTTTCACTGTTGCTAAACTGTGGAGTTTTATACTGTTCTTAGTTTGATGCTTTTTCTCTATGCTTTGGAAGCACATAAAGGAAGTAAACATCACTTATTCTTTTCTGATCTCTCTCATTCTCAGAACTCCAGGTTATTTTCAGTCTTATATTTCAGAACCCAAAATACTTATTTTCATGAGTTACCTTAATGCATAGTATTATATAGTCACAAAGCAAGTCATTGGTCAAACATAAACAGTTCCCAGTATCTGCTGCCCGTGAGTGCCCGATGAAGAAAATCAATTATGGAGATTGCATAATTGAAGAAAAATATATGTAATATAGTTTTAGTCTCACTTGCTTAGTAATTTCTTTAGCAATTAGTAATTCCTCCAGATTTTGAGGAGAACTAAATAGTTGGTCTCATTCAAATCTTCCTGTGTTTTCCTCAATACTTAGACTTGTGTTTGGTGGGAATGTTTTCCAGTGTAATGAGAGCAGATTAGCACCTCATTTGTGTAGTTTCCGGTAATAAAACCAGTCACTTGTAGGAGGTGTTTTCCACAAGGGTCGTGTTCCACAAGAGCTGCAATTACACGTCTCATTAACCATTACACTACAGTCATATTGAGAAAGTTCTCTGTGTGAACTTAGCTTACTTACACTTACTGTTTTCTATATCCTCATCTGTGGTGTCCATATGCTGCACACTAATCCATGGTAAAACTAAGTTCTACACTGCATCAAGAAAAGTTAGAAAGATCATTATTCAAGAACTGAAGGATAACATCCCACAGTAGTGAAATTTGTCTGGTTCTGTCAGTTATTACAGGTGAATATTTCTTTCTGCAAATATGTTTCTTCATGGTATCACACTGACGCAATATTTTGTGCTAGTAGAATCATCATCATCAAATGGTTTGGGTTGGAAGGGACCCTAAAGATCATCTAGTTCCAACCCCTCTGCGTAGGCAGGGACACCTCTCACTAGATCAGGTTGCTTAAAGTCCCATAGTACGTTTTTTGTGAAAATTCTTTTGTCCTTAGTATTTAGCAAAGTCACTATTCCATATGATAAATAGACTTTATAATGTATTCAAAATAACATGATTAACATGATCATTAGCAGAAAACATTGGGGGAACTTTTGCAGTTCTTTCTGTTAAGCTGATCAAACTGTTGTTTGGCATGGCTGGTCATTTTTCAACTCAAGAAGGGTCACAGAATACTCCTGCATAAGAATTAATTTTCATATTTCCTACAAGTCTCAGTCTGAACCTTTCATCAGTTAGTGGTGTGTTCCAGCAGAGTTTCCAGCTATCCATGATGTCAGCTGAAGGACAAGCATAACAGTAGAGGAGAAATGGGTTATTTGTGCCTTCAAAGGGCTTCAGATGGGGTAAAGGGCATTCATTTATGTTATGTGCTGAGTAACCCTCTTAACCTGGTTAGTGTTGGTAGAGAATGTGTGTTACTTTAGTAAGTGGGGTTTAGAGTTGTGGTTCACATTCAGGGACTTGGGTTGAGCTAAGAAAGGAGTCTTCAGTGACTCCAATCAAAGGTTGACCCCACATTTAGCAGATTGGTTTGTGCCTTCCATGGGAAATGAAGAACTTTTAATTTTTAAACTATGACAGATCTTCACATGTTTCACACTATTTCCCTGTCAAACACTTGATTCAGTAAATTTCAGAGAACCCCTTCTCTGTTATGCTAAAGCCAGTTATCAGTGTTTTTGCTGTGTAACTCTGAAAATGTTTTGCCCTAGAATTGTGAATATGTTGCTGTTCTTTACCTTCCATTTCTGTGCTTGTAAAGTAGCTGTTTGATTTGTCAACAGTTTGAGTTGTAAGTTAATTCAGAACATGAAAATCTACCTGATTAGAGCAAAGAAAGCTGAATAGATGGTGTCTCTCAGTTTTTATTAAAAACAAAAAAATGCCAAAACCCCAAGAAAACTTTGTTAAACTGATCTGTAATGATGAAATGAGCAAGAGCTTTCTGTATTGACAGAAGCTCTTGAATGGGGGATACAGGGGATAGATCAGATAGGGGATGTATGGAATGCCAAAATAAAATGAAACAATAGATAAGTTTAAGTGATGTTACTCTGGAGAATTTTGAAAGTCAGGAAGGTTACTCTAAGTTGGACAAGAAGATGTTTACGCAGCTGTGTGGGGTAGATGGAAAGTGCCCTGGTTTCCTGGGTGGGTTTCCAGGTTCAGGGCAAAATAAGAGTCTGAACTGACAACCTGCTAATCAGCTGCAGAGGTGCTTATATGCCTTGGATGACAGAGGGGAAGAACAAGACAGGTGATGAGGGTTCAGCATTATATTTGAAGGACAGTTACTGATGACAGCATTTGAAGGAGAAAGATAGCATGTAAACTCACCTCTTTAAAAAACAAAGTGTGATATTGCCAATTCAGACTAAGCCGAGACCTATTTAGCAGCTTCTGAACTTTAAGAAAGTGTTCTGTTATGCTGTGTAGCTAAGATTTTTTGCAGTGATTCAGTATTTAATTCAGTAGACTGAATTTAGTCATTAGAACAGAATGCCTCTTGTTTTTTCTTCTCCTCTTCATCATTCACCCAACTTTGCCAATGAATTTTTAATGACCATACAGTTCTGTAAAACTTGTGGGCCTTGTACGGTTTGCTAGTTCACTGTTGAGCTCAGTGGAATAACTCCCATGAGTGAAGTTACTTGTTTATGTTGTGTCAGGCTAGAACCTTTCTTAATTTCTTCTATTTGTGAGGCAACTGTAGAAAAACAACTAAAAATAGGGAGAAAAAAATGAGAGCAACATAGTCCTATTTAAAAAAAACACCAAAAAACAAACGAAAACCCCTGCAACAAACAAAAATCAAAATTACTAAAAGCAAAGCTAGCTGTATGTCTTTTAAATATCTTATCTAGATATTTAAACATTGTTGCTTTTCTTCATCCTTCAGTTCAACATTTTATTTTTCCATATAGTAACAAAAGTATTGCTGATTTATATATTGGTACAGATAATGGGTTTGCTGAAGTGACCTCTCAAAAAGTTTCTTACTGAGTTTACAGTATTTGTTTGAAATGAGTTTTTTCCCTTCTCTCCCCTTGTTTCTTAGTAGGATATTTGAATTCAATGATTTGGATACAGAATTGGTGCAGACATTTAGACTAAGGATTGCAATGTTGTTGTTTCTGTTTATTGCTATAAGAAATGTTCAATTGCAGTACGAGTGGCTTATATACTATTAGCCATAAAATGAAAAATTACCTTCAAGCTTTAAGTTGCAAAATTGAGAAGAATAACATGGTATTCTCTCAAAATGGGGAAATTGCTTGTGTTCTTCCCGAAAAGTGGATCCTGCATGAAGTCAATGATACACTAAATTGTTATACTAACAATTAATTAAAGTAGATATTGGTTATAAAATTCACATTAAATTGTTCTGTGCAGTCATTGTGTATAATTAAGACCCACAGGAAAACATTTGAAACCCTAATGTTCTCTTTTATTGTATTTGCAGATTCACATCATAGATTTTGATGATGAAAATAACATCATAAACAAAAATGTTCTCCTTCATCAAGTGGGTGAAATTTGGCACATTAGTACCAGTCCTGCAGATAAAGGTGTACTAGCAACCTGCTACAACAAAAGTAAGTCCTTTCTAACCATGTTAAACTTAAGTGTTACTCATATTTTTGAACGTGTAAAGATTGGACATCTAGTGTCATAGTTTAACCCCAGCTAGCAACTAGGCACTCACTCCCCCTTTAATGGTGTGGGGAAGAGAATCCCAAGATTAAAAGTGAGAACGTTCTTAGTTTGAGATAAAGACAGTTTGCTAGGTAGAGCAAAACCCGCACATGGAAGCAAAGCAAAACAAGGAATTTTGTCACTGCTTCTCATTGGCAGGCCGAGTGTTCAGCCACTTCCAGGAAAGCAGGGCTCCATCACGTGTAACCAGTTACTTGGGAAGACAGATAGCATCGCTCTGTCACACTCCATCCTACTTCCCCCAGCTTTTATTGCTAAGCATGATGTCTTGTTTCCTGGAGTATTCCTTTGGTCAGTTGGGGTCAGCTGTTTTAGCTTTGTCCACTTCCAACTTCTGGTGCACCCCCAGCCTACTTGCTGGTGAGGTGGTGTGAGGAGCAGAAAAAGCCTTTATTCTGCATAAGCTCTACTCAGCAATAACATCTCTGCATTATCAACACTGTTTTCAACTAAAATCCAAAACATAGTCCCCTCCTAGTTACAATGAAGAATATTAACTCTATTCCAGAAAAAATCATCACATCTAGCTATGTGTAAACACGTTAAATTGGGAGTTATCAGCACAGGTTTTTTTTTTTTACAAAAAAACTGCTATACCTTTACCTATACCTCATTTGTCTCATATACTTTTATCATCTTGGTTAGAAGTCTGCTTATGCATTAATGTCAAGGAAAGCAGCAAAATGAAAGTATTGCTTGCCTGATTAATGCAAAACATGGCAAATAAAATATATTCCTGTTATTTTAAGCTACTTTCCTTTTATTGTTTTATATGTTTGCTTTTGAAAGTGGAAGTAAATGTCTTTCAAAACGGCAGCATGTCAGCATCAAGCTCTCTTTAAAATTGCAGGTGAAGTTTGTATATAATGTTATTCATCATATGGTGAATGCAGATATGCCCACAGGGAACTGTAAATTCTTATCTAAATAACTCATCAGAAACAGTAGGGATACTCCTTGTGTGACCTAACACTAAGTGCACAACTCTAGAGATGAAGGATTTTTGTGCATTTCCTTGGTGAGGCAGGTGTGAAGATTCTGTCACGAGACTTGAAAAATCCACTTTTTCTCTCTGACAAGGAAGAAATCTGTGCTGTCGGCTGCAATAAATGTAGTTTCATCTAGTAAATATTAGTCCATTCTTTCATGGAAACACAGTCCAAGAATAAGGTTGAGACTTTCAGACTTCGTGCATCTCTGGACAACTGTAGAGATGTGAATTCCTGTTGCTCAATTTTGTAGCTATGTTAGAGAGAAGTTTCCAGGATTCCTTGGTTTTCCTAGTTCTTTTGGATTGAAGTAAACATGCTAAAATTTTGTTTTCTTTCACAAATCTTCTGTGAATCTTTTCAAGACAATTATAGAAGAGGAGTAGTAAAGAGCATTTTTTGTTTTCTAAACTGTAAATGATTGTGGGTGATTTTCCTATGACAAAGCACTGAAACGGTATTGGCCTTTTTTTTGATTATTTTTTACTCTCTGGTTGACTTGCTGGGCGTAACTTCCTCTGCTTGCTAGTGATCCGTGGAGAAAATGAGAAAGCAGTAATTGGGCCTGAAATTCAGTAATTTTCTGGCTAGTTTCAGAGGAGAATCAGAGAAAGTGCTCTGTAGTCTCCTGTAGAGAAAACCAAAACAAGTTTCTAAGTTTCTTTCTCTAGCCTTTCTGAGCTGATTACATTTTTTTCTTAAAGAAAATTGTGCCACGTGGAATAGTGTGAAACATTTTAAATTTCTCTCTCTTCCCCTGCGTAACTGAGCAGCAAGGTGATATGAGGTAGCTTATGAACTCCAGTATTTCATGTATGTAATGTAACATTCAATGTTAACCAGTCTTAATTGATTGAATTTTTATCTGTTTCTAAGACCAAGTATTGTTCTGGGAAGTATGGTGAAAATGAATAATTTTACACTTTCTCAAAAAGGCCTATATTCAAGTTTTATGTTCCTTATAGCAATTCTTTATAGCAAATTCCTACTGAAAATCCTCTTTGGGTTTACTGAGGTTGCTAGAATTGAACTTCAATCTGAACACACTAAATTTCTGTCAGAGTACCTGTTTCCATTATTTGACCTATTAATTCATATGCATGCTTTCTACTCTAGCTTCTTTGTGTTCTAGATTTAGTTTACCTAGTTTCTGAATATTAAGCTTTATTGTTTGTACTTCATGCATCTTTATTTGGAATCATCAGCCATAAACTTTCTGCAGAAGACAAGATCTGATTCTGAAGTGATTAGTTATTACTCTAAGTAGCAATGTATTGAACAGTAAGCACACAATGGGGGGTTCTAATAATAAGGAATACTGAGTTTAGCAGACAAATAGTAGTGCAACCAGATTAAGCAGTCAAAACCTTTAGAATGCTTTTATGTGTTGCATTTGTCTTTATATTTTTAAAAACCTCTTAACTGCTTTCCTTATTTAAGTACCAATCAAATGAGATAATGCTATCAGGAGCAGTCATAGGTATCGTGACCATCTCTTGTCTCTGAGCTGAGTATTTCTGGTGAATCTTGGCTGTGGTTGAAATTGGGAGATTGAAGAAATGCGCTTTTGTGTCCTTTATTAATAGCTATTTTTAAAAGTTACTTGAATAAGTGATGAACTGTGGCATTGAAGAAAAGTGGAATAATTTTACATTTTACATTTCATAGCTCATTGAAGCAAGCTTTCTGTGTGTGTTTCAAAAGATGCCGATATAATCACATTTGGAAGTTTTTACTGTTTTGATTGAGAGAGGCCTTGAATCGATATAACAGGACTCTTGATCAAAACTTGAAAGATCACTTTGATGGGGAAGCTCCCGTATTTGGGTTTGGTTTTTTTGTGTTGTGGTTTTTTTTTTTATTTGAAGAAGGCATTCTAGCTACTTTTAAGTATGATGGTGTGGGATTTTACAGATCTGAAGCTTTTTTCATGTATGTGGATGTGTGTGTGTATATACACACACTTGTCCTTGACACAAAAAAGAGGCATAAGGAGGCAGAACTTTAGATGTAGATTATTATTATTGGTACACCTACTGAAGAGCTAAAGCGTGTGCAAAAGTGTAACGTAATAGCTGGCCTTCCATGTCAGTGAAAATTAATTCCTTTGCTGTTCACTAAATTATTTGAAGTGCTGACTTCTGATAAATTCAGGGTTTTTTTCCTCTTAAATGGCTAAACTTGCAAGTGACCACAATTCAGTCACCATTTTGAGATGAGCTTTTATTTTTGAGAAACTCTATGCAAGATCTGTCACAAGTGCGAAATACAGCATATTTCAAAAATTTGAGGCAGATTCTCCACTCTTCTTTTTGGCAGACAAGTCAAATAATAGTTACTGCTTTTACATAAAACCTGTTGGAATATTTACTATTTGCACGTGTATTGATTCTGAAATCTCTTCAAATTTTTGCACTTTCAAGACAAGTAACTTCCCTAAAAAGTTAAATAAGTAGGCTTAGATAGCTTTCTTGTTCTGAAGAAATCAGAGAAACTTAAATCCTTGCCAAATACGCAGTTTGGGAACTATGTTCTCTAAACAATGAATAAAGTTCATTTGAATGCTGCTCTGGTTTATGTTCAAGGTTTTTTACTAGGGCAGTGTTATGTAAGTCAAATTTAAAAAGGAAAAAAACAACCCTTCCTTTTTCTCAAGTCAAAACCCAGGAAAACTTACTTTCCTGTTGCTATTAGTATTTACTACTTTGGTTTCTGATTTTGATATCTCATCAATTATAAAGCCTTGTATCTTTTATTTCTGAATGGCAATAGTGACTAGAATAATACTGGTTCCAGTAGCATTGGAACAAATACATCTTTGGATATTAACCAGTAATTCTATTTTCTAGGCCATCTTGTCTTAAAGCCAAACCTTTGCAACTCTCTCTCCACTCCTCCCTATGCACACACATTAAAAATACTGATTTAGAAACATTGCATAATTGCAGAGGGAAAACTTAATCTACTCACTTCCTGTCTTGATTATAGTGATCCTCCCTCCCACCAGTGGTGGATATATCACTTAGAGGATTTAGTACTATTACTACTGATGTTACAGGAAGATTATTTTATTGACAGGTGATAAGCTAACTAGTTATGTGTAACTTTGCCTAATTTTCAGCAAAGATTAGATATTTACTATGCTGGAGGCATAGTATTCTCCTATACTACACATTTCTAATGTACTCAGTGAAGTTGGATGCAAGAAATGTATTAAGACCATTCCTGTGTAATTCATGTTGCTAATAATCAAGACGTGCAGTTGGCAGATCTAGTAATTGATCAGAGATTGTTTTTCTGCTTTTTGTCATTTGCTACCTTTGACATTAAAAATAATTTGTCTCCTATTCAAATGGTAGCTTGAATGTAGCCAAAGCATGATAAAACATTAAAGCTGATTTAGGAACATCTTAATTATGCACATCTGCATTAATAAATATGATTTCCTAGGGTTTTTAAACAAACTTAATGATAATGGAGAGGGAAATACCAGCATAACAACCTGTGAACCTATGGCTTTCCTTTATTTTAGAAACATAATTGGATCCTCCATATCCACAGTTTAAAGTAAATAAATAAAAATCCCTGGCACATGAGCTACTCATTTTAGACAGTCATTACACTGAGAGGTAACTTTTTTACAAATGTGTTTGACGGCTATATGGTACTGTGAGGATTGTAAGAATTAGGAATGCTGTATTTTATCCCAGATTCCCTAACTGAAGGGAGGAAAATGCATAAATATATGAAAGATGCTAGCTATAAGAGAGGAGGAAAAAAAAAAAAGGATTAAAAGATTAATATGTTGGGGATGGGGCAGGAAGGCTATGGAAAATTAATACACAAGACACCTAGATGAATTTATGCATTGTTAGTCAGTTTTGTGACATACTGATAGCATCATTTTTCCCATCTATTGCAGCAAGTCAACTGAATGAACTGAGGGAACTGAAACTGTTCTGTGAGTTAATAGGGAGTGTTTTGTTTTTTTCTTCAACAAGATAAGATTGCTACTGACAGCTTTAAAGTAGGTAAGAATTAAGGGGAAAGATTATTTTGGCAGCCGTCTAGCTTTAGAAGTGAAATCAGAATGTTAAAGTGCAGCATGGTACAGATTAGGCTTAAAAAAAAGCTAAAAGGATGGATTAAAGAGAGAGAGGTACAATGTCCAGAGGATTTTGGATTATAAAGGTGGCAATAAGCTGGAGTTCTACAGTTCCATATTAACTTGTTAGTGCTTAGTCTCTGAAAAGTTACATATGCTTGTTTGTCTCTGGTATTTAATAATATCTTAAAATTATGTTCAGTGAAACAGAAACCACTTTACAGTGGCCCAGACATAAAAAGGAGAATGCTGTATTGAATGGAAGGTCCCTGTCAGAATAACTCTAGGAACTTTACACCTTCCTTTTTCTCTGCTATTCTGACTAGCCGTAGTCAATAGACTATTAATTTTTACTTTCTTTAAAGTGTGACAGGAGTGACACTTTTAAAAATGTGAGTAAGAAAGGTGACAAAATAATTATGGAGATTATAACATGCTGGTAGAAATGCACTTTTAAATATCAGAAAAGAATAATGGTGGGGTCGGGGTCAAGAATTGACCCTCCAAATAATGATATTAACCAATGAGAATAATGGTACACTGAATATAATAGTTGAAAAATGAAGTAAAATTAATCTTCAAATGTGCAAGAAATTGGTAGCCATCCCAGAGCTCTATTCACCTGGTAAGGTGAAAGTAATTTCACATGTGTATCATTGAAGTTTGAAAGAAGCCTTGCTTCACTATCCAAAAGAGCATCCCAGCCTGCAGTAGGAGAAATGTTTCATTGTGATGAGTTGAAATGCTACAAACCTGTAGATCATGCTAGAGTGGAGTCACCTGGGAACCAGAACAATGAAAAGCTGACAAACCCCTAGACCCTGCTGGAATAGGTTCCATATATGATCATGGTAATGCTGAAGTTTCAGACTACAGGAAGGGATATGAAAAAGCTATTTGAATGGACTTGTGAGGCAGGAAGAAATGCCAACACACTGGAGTGGGTCTAATATAATTTTTGTACGTGATGGAAGCCTCAGATACAGGGTTGGCTGAAAAAAGTGTTATCCCAAGGAATACTAGGAAATATACGGATTCCTGAATGATGCCCTCTTCGTCAGTCCAGTTTATAATATACTGTCATAGGGTCTTTGAAAAATTTACCACTTAGGTGGATGTGCAGGAGCGGGTACAGGCTCCTTGTGGGTTTTGTGTGTGTGTTGTGTATACTTTGTTTTATATAAAACTTTATTTAATATGCTACCCAGCAGTGTGCCCTGGCAGCCAGGAGGGCCAACTGAGTCCTGGGGTGCATCAAGCATGGCATAGCTAGCTGGCTGAGGGAGGTGATTGTCCCACTTTACTCCGCACCGGTGCGGCCCCATCTTGAGTATTGTGTGCAGTTCTGGGCACCACAGTACAAAAAGGATATAAAGCTGCTGGTGAGTGTCTAGAGGGTGGCCACAAGGTTGGTGAAGGGTTTGGAGGGGATGCCGTATGAGGAGTGGCTGAAGGCACTTGGTCTGTTCAGCCCGAAGAAGAGGAGACTGAGGGGAGACCTCATTGCAGCTTACTGCTTCCTCACTAGGGAAGGCAGAGGAGCAGGCACTGACCTCTTCTCTCTGGTGACCAATGATAGGATCCAAGGGAATGGTAGGAAGATGTGCAGGGGGAGGTTTAGGTTGGACATGAGGAAGGGATTCTTCACCCAGAGAGTGGTGGAGCACTGGAATAGGCTCCCCAGGGAATCAGTAATGGCACCAAGCCTGACAATATTCAAGTAACATTTGGACAGTGCCCTCGGACATGGTATATGAACCTTGGGGTTGTCTTATTCTGGGGTGGGAGTTGGATTTTTGGGGATTCAGGCTCTCCAAGGAGGTGGTTGAGCCACCATCCCTGGGGACATCTAAAAAGACAGATGTGGTGCCAGGGGACAGGGTTTAGTGGTAGACATGGCAGAGCTAGGGTAGTGGTTGGACTTGATGATCTCGAAGGTCTTTTCCAACCAGAATGATGATACTATGATGCTATCCTGTTTATACTCTCACCTACCATTTTAGGATACTGTTAAAATGGAGGCACAGTACTTCCTAAGGATTTAGAAAGTGCTGTAGAAACTCAGTTTCAGTTTGTTCTCATTTGGGCCAGAACAGACCAGTTTTCTTTGGGTTAGCTAGCTCCGCTAGCTTCATCAAATGGCATCCAGTAATTTCCTCAGAGTTGGCATCTGCAACCCACAATCTGTGGGCACAGACTGTGACAAATTTCATTCCATCTCTTCTACTCTGCGAGAGTGCTATGATAGTTGGAAAACTACAATAGTGAACTCAATGACCTTTTGTGTACAAAGATGGACCACTGATCTGCATATATATGTATTTATTCGAGGACAAAAAGCAGTAGTGATCTGAGCATGCTGCAAGTGGTATGGAATAAGGGGTGGAATGTCGTGGTTTGGGCTAGGACAGAACCAATTTCCTTATTAATAATTTTACTTTTCAGGTAAGTCTCTAAGTAACTGCACTTTCTGAAATTAGCAGCATGTTTTCCAGACAGAACCTGCTTCTAGGACTGATAAACCTTGATGTTTATAGTTATTAGAGGTAATGGTATGAGTGGTATGCAGAAAGGCTCTTGCTTATAGAAACCAATGCCGTTCTTGGTTCTGCTAAACTTGTTGTGCACCAGAAACAAAAGGGGTCACACCTGTGATCCTCCTGTGGGGAGGAGCAGACCAGACAGGTGACCCAAAACTGACCAAACAAAGTATTCCATCCCATACACCTCATACTCCGTGTAAAGCTGAGGGATCATGAAGACCAAGCTCTCTTTGTCAGTGGCCAGCATCCTGGAAGGACTTGGTCCATTTTTCTGCCTTTGATCCTGATTGTGTATTCCCGTATCCAGGTGTTCCTGAATCCAGTTTCCATCTGTTGCCGAGTCCAGGGGTCCAGTTAGGGACTTTTCCAGGTCCTGCCCTGCCGCCTTGGTGGTGATGTGAGGGTTATGGGGGGGAGAGAGGGGCAGGGTGCAATATTTGTTTTGTATATATTTGTATATATTTGATTATTTTCTTTTTCATTATAATTGTTTCATTAATGCTGTTTAGTTTAGTTTCCAACCCGTAAGTCTCTCTCCCTTATTCTCTTTTCTTTCCCCTTCTAGGAAGGGAGAGGGGTTAACAGAGAGCATCTGTCATTCATTTAATAGCTGGCCCAGCTTGAACCTTGACACAACTACATCATTAAAGGGGAAGGGAATGTAGAGGGATATCTTTTTAGGCTATTTGAAGAGTTTTGCAGCCGTGCCAGTTTTGCCAGCAATGGATGGCTGACAAATCCTTCCTTAATGGCTTGACTGTTGCCTCTGCACAGCAGAATATTTGGTAAAGGGGATGAATGCTTATGATGATGTGTTTCGGGTAAGACCATAATTCTGAAATAATCATTTTGAGAAATATAAAGGAAACGCTAAGTCAAATAGCTTCTTCTTATATTCATGTTTTACAAAAAATAAACTTTAGTTATGTTCTGTAAGATAGCATAAAACTCACATTTGTGCATTGCCCTGCTTAAATCTATTACTTTGCTCTCATCTGTTTAGAATGTCAGTGAGAAACTAGTGCTTTGGGTCACTTTTGATACTATGCAATGGCTAGTTACTTGAGTAGTACTTCTCAGCAGGCAAAATACAGTTTGCCTGCTGAACCTCTAATTGGATCTAGGTAGCTATCTCCCTTACTGTAAAGGTGAGTGAAAAGAGCAAGGATTGAGCAAGCTCTTTGCTGATTTTTTTTTTTTTAATAATTAAAATCAGTCTTTCACTTTTCAACCCAGAGAGCCTCTCTTTCTCATTTTTCTCCCTCTTTCCCTACCTTGGGGGAGGAGGGGTGAATCGAGAGACTGCTAACTCAGTGCCAAACCGACACAGTGAGTCTTGAGGAAGTGATTAAAGCAGCTACTTTGGCATTTCTCATGCATGCAGGTGAAGGATGTATTTTGGGGCACAAAAGTAGATGACGACATCTCAGGAGTGTAACAGTAGGCAATGCCAGTGTACTGTTAATTGTGACATCTGATACGAAAATGGTCGCTGAAATACAAAATGAAGGAAATAGTAAAATTGGAGAAATAAGGAAATCCTGTCACTTAAATGACAAGTGTATGGCTGCAACTGTTTGTGAGAAAGCAAGAAGGTACAAAGTGGTGTGCAGCCTTTGGACAATCACTTATTGAAAGTGTCTATCAGTGGAAATATCAAGTATTATGAGTAAATGTCTGTGTGTTTGGTTTCGGTTATTATTTTATTATTATTACTGGTTTTTATTTTGCATTTTCTCTTTACCTATGGGAACTTTCCTGAGACCTTTATGTTCTTCCTTTCCATGCTATCTACCAAAATGATCAGTGAAGTAATCTGTTGATTCCTAGGTAGTTGAGTCTAACTTTTAGCTTTGGTGATGCTATAAGATGAACAGTGGTCTGGAGGCTTCAGCTTCTTTTACTATTTCAAACTGTGCTGGCAAACCAAACAAGATGTTTGTATTGTTTGTTTATGCAATTGTGATTTGGGTTGCAAGAATATTTCCTCAGCCACAAGAGTATCTTTATGTAATTGAAAACATGAAAACTAGAATGTCACATAATGGGCCACAAAAATAACAGCATTAAATTCTGATGTTTGGAATGATTTACTTTAATGATGTTAAGCAGGGTGGGAGCAAGTGTGGAAATTGTGTGTACCTGAGCTATATCAACACTGAAAATTATTTAAGAACAAAACCCTTACCTGCTAGATTGTGAGGGATGAGACCTGCTGAATGTAAGAATCTTAACACTGCATAATCATTTTTTGATATCAGACAGGTGGCTGCTCTTCCTTGTACTGATTGCATCAGTATTGCTATAACAATTTTTGCTGAAAACTGTAACCCGTAGAGTAAAATAGTCTCAGAGACTATTTGGACTGAGATTTTTAAGGTTATGTATTCCAGCAACTTGAACAGAGCCATGGCATTTACCTAGGGACTGACTTACAATACTGCATCCAGTTAAGCTGTTTTGGTGTGGGCCACATAGCACTTTCAGGCAGTGATGCCCAGAGGTAGTCCAAGAACATCATGAGCAGTTGGAATGTAACCTCCTTCTTTCATCTTACCCTGTAAAAAAAAAAATAAATTATCTTAACTGTGCTAACTGGCCTCTGGGCTGGAGAACTGTACCTGACTTAACTTGAAGTGAGTTACCAGAAAATAATATAACTGTCATGGTTTTTCATTGCAGATTGTTACAAAATACACAAATTGTTTTGGAAAATGTTGCAGGGAAACATGCAAGTACTTCAGAAATAAGACAAAAGTAATTATAAAGACATATATGAAGTAAATTAAGGTATGAAGATATGGTCAATTGTATAATGGTGTGGTGGTTCTGTTGTGCAGCTTATTCCACAAATTTGAGGGAAATAATTTTAGAGATAATTTGATCCTTCTAGAGGATATTCTGGAACAGAGTCATCTTTTCTCTATAGCATTTATGCAATGTCTAGTGCCATGAGGTGATAATATTATGATTAGGATTGCTAGGCATCAGGCAGGTATGTCTTAAAGAATACCGATGAATTGAGAAGTGTGAAGTTTTCTTTTTAATTTGAGGTGAATATTTAGTTACTGGGTATTAAGTGCACAGATTCCTTGAGACAAGGTATTTATCTGATTATTACAATTGTCTAATTTACCTTGGAGCTCTTGATCCTGAGAAGGGTGGTTTTTTTCTATCTGCTTTCAGATACCAAATTCTGAATTAGGTGGTGGACCAGAGCTCTTTTCCAGAAGGGTCATTTTTTGACTTTATAAAAAGGTTCTGAGTAATCTGAGTTTCAAGAAATGTTCATGCCTTGACTAAGTAAAAGGGAGTAATTTGAACTCTTAAATAGAAATGTCAATAAATTATAAAGAATATACTGAAGAACTTTTTTAGGAGTTGCTTGTGATTCTCTTCTACCCACACTTTTCGTAACTGAATAATCTTCAGCAGAACTTCATGTTAATTTGCTTGTTGTTTGGTTGTGAGCTTTTTTGTTTTGGTTTTGGTTTTTTTAACAGCTGACATCTAGTGTTCTTAATGACATCGAGACCATAGGCAATCCTGAGGAAAGATGCTGGTGTCACGTGCTGTGTAGTATTTGTTATCCTTGAAGTGTGTAAAATTGATCTCATCACTGACAATTAAATGACAGCTATTTTGAAGGAAGGCTGCTTTTCACAAAATGCTTTATGATATGCTGCTTGGAGAAGAATGCTCATCGTTTATTGTTAGTTTTCTTCTTAGAAATTCCTATCAGAACAGAGGATGAAAACCATGTTATATACAAATACATATGGAAATGCAGGGACAAAGAGAAAGATACAAGTGTGTATTCATAGGTTTTGTTTTTTTAAGCTGACAGTCACAGATCTTTAAAATATTTCGAAGAACACTTGCCACCTTGTTGTTTGGGTGTCTTGTGTAGTGGTTCATGCAGGAAATACTTAAATTGTGTATAAAGAAAAGCATTAGCAGGAAAATCAGCCCTAAAATGTTTAAATGGGCATTAATACTTGATTACTCTCAACTGCTGCTGTAAAGGCACCATCAGGAGAAGGCAAAATGAACACGTAAGTAGTTTAACTTGTATGTTCTACCTGAAACTACACTTATTTCTGTACTAACGTGACTAACATAACTGTCTGATGGCAGCGTACAGACAAATTTAAAATTATTTTATCTTGGTGGTGTATCAACATGTCTTACCAAGCATTTGATTTAGGACTATTCCTAGCTTTCTCTGTCTTGCATTTGTAACATTTGTCTCAGCTGTGCTTGTTAAAATTTACTGATAGAAAGTGAAACATTTTGAAACATTTTTATTTCTGAATTTGCGTAAGATTAGTTTATTCCTATGGAGCTATAGAAATTTATTAACATTTTTGTTTCTTAAATTAATATGAATTTTAGCAGTTTAGACAACCAAAAAGCACTAGTGATTTCAAATTCCATTTTCTGATTTGTGAAATGAAATTGCTTACAACCAAGAAAATGGCTCCCCAAGAAGGCATAAGCCCTGATGCTCTGAGGCCTAGGGTTCTCATAAATTCAAACGGGCAAATAAGGGTTCTTTCAAACTTGGTACATCTTGGTTATACCTCAGTTTCACAGATGTGAAGCAAATGACTTCAGCTATTTTGAAATTTTACACAAATCCAAAGTAGGTAAGCCGGATGATATTTTTTAATTATTTTGTATTTTGAGCAGTATACTTGCACACTTACGTAAATGAAAATTCATTATATACTGTTGCAGATTTTTAGGCAGACTCGTTACATTACTAAGTATCTATTGGACTGATGGCATCAGTATATGCCATTGGATTTGCTTTGCCTTGTATTTGTTGCTACTGAAACTAAAGTTTCCTTTCAAAGAAGGGAATTGTAGTTGGTTTGTCAATTGCAGAACTGTTTAAAATCTATAATAGCTGTCAGTGAAGGTCTCTCATGTATTTATAAAGGCAGAAATTTTGAGAAGCTGTTTGTGAAAGGAAAAGAGGGTCATAATTTTTTTGCTTCCATTCCCTTCATAAAAACAACTAAACCAAATCCTATTTTTCACTCATATCCTTTCAACATTTCCTTGCTTCAGTTGGATCTTCTTGTCTTGATGACTAGACAACCAGTGAAACTGGTGTAGCAGGGATGTATGTGCTGATGAAAGAAGTGCTATCGATCATTCTGTTTTTAGATTTCCATTTTTATTGGGCAGCTATTCAGCTTCAGCTTCAATGACTAAGAAAAACTTAGAGGTATTTTAAACTAAGTACACTTTTCCATAAACATTTGCAGTTTACAGTGTATGGGCGCTGTTCTCTATCTCATGCTCATCCGTAATAATAGGGTTATTTGCAGTTCACCTGCTTGTACAACAAGTAATCTTTACTTCAGCTGTTGGGAAAAGTAAGAATGTCTTTGGTGCTGGGAATTAATCCGTGTGTGTGTTATTCCCTGTCTGTGCCTTCCTTTTGTTTTAAAATATGGCTGATTAAAGAATTGGTTGTCAGAAAACATAGTACTAATTCCCATCCATTTCTGCTTTGGGGATTGAGAGGAGCAGATGAAGAGCTGTTGAGATACCATTCCTACTTGCCTTCAAAATAGATTAGGAGGAAACAGAACCTAGTTATCCTCATTTGATTTTTCAGGATAACCTTTGCCAGTGTAGAATTAAAAAAAGTTTTGGACATAACTACCAATTCTGGTGAAAAACCTACAGAGGTGGGGGGAAAAAAGGAATGACACAACCATCTCCTGTTTGTTAAGTGTGAACTGGTTTTGGTATGGAGTGGATTGGTGAGATACAGCAAGGCATTTTACCTTCATGCTGCTGTTTCTGTGAAGTTAACCTTAAGTGAATAAGAACTACCTTTAACTTTTCCTTCCAAATGGAATAGTGCCAACCTGTTGACCATACTAATGACTAGTTCATCTGTACCAGTGTCGTGACTCCTACAGCAGCAATAGGAGATGCCATGTAGAACAGCATAGGTAAGTTTATAGACAGGTCTCTAATCCTTTTTTGAACTAGTTTAGACTGCCTTCTGCCACAAACGTTTGTAAAGTCAGTCTTCTACCCAGTGGCCAAACTCTCTGCCCTTTCTTTTTAAACTTATCTTGTTAAACTTATCTTGTGTTATTTCAGTGACTGCCACTTAGTTCTAAGATGGCAAGATTTAGCCTGTAATAGCAATTCTTTCACCTTGCCACTGCTTTTCTGTTTCTGTAAACTTAGGTCATGTTCTTCTCAAGGTATTTTCCTTCCAAATGAAATAATCCCAATCTGCTGAACATATAATAAGACTGTTGTTCCATCATCTTCATATACATTGCCCTTCTCCAACTCTGCTATGCCCTTCTTCACATGAGAACACCAGAATTGCACTCTCGATTTGAGATAGGGGTGTATAAGGTTTTTATGGGGCTCTGAAACATTCCTTTTTATTTTATTCTCAGTCCTTTGCCCAATGTTTTGCTGGCTTCCACAGCTGCTGCTGCTTCAAGAGAACTCAGTCTTGACACAAAGAGGGTTTTTTTGAGTTTATAACTACCGGTTCCGAGTGCAGCACCGTATCAGGATGGCTTAATTTATTTTTCTCTACATGCATTAGCTAACTTTTGTATACAAAGAAGCTCATTGTCACTTTCTTGATCACCAGGTTTTCTGGGGTCCTTCATGGCACAGAGTGACCTGGAAGTGTCACCTCCTGTAAGACTAGGAGTTGATACTGTGACACAAACACTATTTGGGGAGCTCATGGTGGAATTCTGCTTCTGTTTTTAACTTTAGCCTTTCAGATAAACCCTTGGTTTAAAACCATGGGATAAAGCTAGATGAACTCCTCTCAATAAGAAGAGGAAAAATTATATTTAAAAGCAAAATTTCCATCAAGTTTAACAATATTGAGGGGTTTTTTTTTTTGAAGTCAGGTTGTTACTACTGCAGCAAAAATGGATTCTATGTGTAAAGTGGGTGACGAGCCAAAGCACTTTTAAAGGTGTTTAAAAACCTTTCAAAGACCATTTTGTAATGAAATACTCGAAAAATAATTTTCTATGTCGCTGTCTTCTGTGTTTGTGCTTGCTTGCTTCTCTTAACAATTCAATTTTGTATTCAAATCCATTGAAATAAATGCGGAAACTAATTTATTTTCCGAGTGCAAATGTGTTTTTTAACTCCTATGGAAATAGGTTCTGCACTTCCATTACGTGTAGGGACATAAAAAGCCACCAGAGGGCAAAAGAAAGTGTGGATGGAGAAGTCTGTTGCCTGCAACTTTACACATTCAGGGAGGCACGTGGGGGAACACGTATTGTTTTTCTGTTTTCTTTTTCCAAACAAGATAGGTGCCACCGTGCAGTGGTTATGAAAGCTTAATATAAATAGTTTAGGCTTGTAGAACTATAACATACAGATAGACAAACACAAAACTGCTGTTTAATTTTGATGAAAAGGAAAATAAGGTTTGCATTTAAAATCTATTAATTTAAAACGTCTGCTGTGAGTTATGGCTGGTGCGTTGCACTTATCACACAGTAAACTTGTGTACTACAAAAATCTTCCTGCAGAGAAAGTTCATCAGTAAGAGTACTGGAAATAATGCCGCTGGTAGTGCTCTCAACTGCTTAGTATTGAAGACAGCAGATGACACTGACTTCATTGGTTTCACTTTCCTTTGCTGTAGTGAAAACACTCTATGTAGGGAAATTATTGGCACAGCCATGTGAGACACTACAGTAGTTAAAATGGGGAGGGATATTGAATGCATCTCTCTAAATATTACCCAGTGCTCTTCTCAGCAATATTGGCAGGATGTACTGAAGAAAGTTTACGCCTGTAGTTTGAAGGAAGAAGTAAATGTGCTTGGCGTTCTCCTAGCGTTCTTTATAGCTTGTACATGTTGTTTTTCTTGGAATTCTAGCTGTTATATGTAATTTGCAGTGCTCCTTTCTCTTTAATAAGATTTTAAGTGAAATGATTGACAATCTGATGCATATGATGGAAAACCACTACAGAAGTGGTGCAGGGCTTGGGAAATTGTTCCGTGTTAATTGGTGTTCAAGTTTGAAGGCCTCTGCATAGATGTGTGTTGAGTTCAGTCCAAACAACAAGTAGCATAGCTGTATGATGTTGGTCTGTGCTACAGTCTTATTCATATGCAAGACTGCTGCAGAAGGCAAGCTCAGTAGTGTCTTAGCCAGTGTGTAAGAGCAGATACATAAGGAAAAGTATAAGAACTGGGGAGCATATGTAATTAACGGAAGCACAGATGTGTGTTATCCCTTGATTTAGGATTTCATCTTTATTTGACAGCTGTTATCAGGATAATTGTAACGTGCTATGTGCTATGAAGCAAAATAGAACTACTGTTAGAAAGAAGAAATTGAAGTATTACAGGATGGTCATGATATTGAAAAGAGTGCTCCTAAAATGCAGAAAGTGGATTAAATGTTTCTGAATCAGAACTGTCACTGGGAGAGAATCTGTTGAATTATCAGGCTGCTCTATCCTTCAGCATTAAAAGGTTTCATTCTCCCCCCCCCCCCTTTTTTTTAATATTAGAACATGAAAACTTTCTTTTCTTCTCCAATTTCAAATAGCTTTTTGAATTGAAATTTTCAAGTATTGAACTCAACTAGCATAATAAACAGGAAGAAAATGTGTTCTTTATCTCCTGTCGGTGTTATTGTTGCAGTAAATAACATTTTTCAGATATATGTAAGGTTTTAGTATGTGTTTAGGTGTCTTTGTCCAACTAGCTTGTTTAAATAGTAAAATTTAGAAGCTTGCTTTTCTCTGTTTTGTACTAGACTTCAGAGTTACTCAGAAATAATGCAAATGAAACCAAGTATACAGTGCAAGTTCCTTCCAGTAAACATTAAGAAATGTTGCGAATTCACCTTTTTCACATTCCATTTCATGTGGCCTTCTTTCTGTCATAGAATCATAGAATGCCAGGTTGGAAGGGACCTCAAGGATCATCTGGTCCAACCTTTTTAGATAATACTACAGTGTATATGAGGTGGCTCAGCACCCTGTCAAGCTGAGACTTAAAACTATCCAATGTGGGGGAATCTACCACTTCCCATAGGAGACTATTACAATGTTTGATTGTCCACGTGGTCAAAAATTTACCTCGTGTCCAATCGGAATCTCCCCAGGAGCAACTTGTGCCCATTACCCCTTGTCTTTTCCATGTGACCCCTTTTATAAACAGAGTCTCCATCTTCTTGATAGCCACCCTTTAAGTACAGGAACATGGTAATAAGGTCTCCCCTAAGCCTTCTTTTCTCAAGGCTGAACAAATGCAGTTTTCTCAGCCTCTCCTTGTATGGTAGGTTATCCAGTCCTCTGATCATCGTTGTGACCCTTCTCTGGACTCTCTCCAGCCTGTCTGCATCTTTTTTGTAGAGCGGGGACCAAAACTGAACGCACTACTCCAAGTGTGGTCTGACAAGTGCCAAGTAGAACGGGATGATGACTTCTTTATCTCTGCTGCTGATGCCCTTGTTGATGCAGCCCAGCATCCTGTTGGCTTTCTTTGCTACTGCAGCACACTGTTCACTGATGCCGAGCCTGTTATCCATCAAGACCCCCAGGTCCTTTTCCACAGAGCTGCTCTCCAGCCAGGTGGATCTCAGTGTGAACTGCACTCCTGGGTTATGTGTTCCCAGGTCCAAGACCTTACACTTCTTCCTGTTGGAATTCATGATGTTCCTGCTAGCCCACTCCTCCATCCTGTCTAGGCCATCCTGGAGGGTGACTCTTCCTTCTGGAGTGTCAAGTGTCAAGCTCTTCACTCATCTTGGTGTTATCAGCAAACTTCATCAGGGTGCTCTTGATCCTAACATCCAGGTCACTTATGAAGATGTTAAACAACACAGGTCCCAATATCGCTTCCTCAGGGACCCCACTTGTGACCAGTTGCCAGTTTGAGGAGGAACTATTTACTCTCACTCTCTGGGTACGGTCTGTCAGCCAGCTCCCCACCCACTGCACAGACCACTTGTCAAGGCCATAGTGAGTCAGTTTCTGCAGGAGGAGGCTGTGGGGGACCATATCAAAAGCCTTGGAGAAGTCCAGGTAGACAATGTCCACTGCTTGCCCTGCATCAACCGAGCAGGTTACTTTGTCATAGAAGGCAATCAGGTTTGTCAAGCACAATTTGCTCCTGGTAAATCCATGTTGGCTTTTCACAATCACGTGCTTCAATTGACTTGTGGCTGCCCCCAGGAGGATTTGCTCCATGACCTTTCCAGGGACAGAAGTGAGGCTAATGGGTCTGTAATTACCTGGGTCCTCCCTTGAACAGTCCTCCTTTGAACCCTTCTTATAGATGGGGGTGACATTAGCCTTCCCTCAGTCTTCAGGGACATCTCCTGATCTCCACGATTATGGAGAGTGGCTTTGCAATGACATCAGCCAGCTCTCTCAACACCCTTTGGTTGATGGCATCCAGACATATCAAGTTGTAATAGTTGACACATCAACTCTTCCTTCAGTGGTGGTGTGTCGGTGCCTGCATCAACCTGGACTTTTATTCCTATGGCCTGGGACCCAATAGTGCTGGTAAAGACAGAAGTGAAGAAAGTGTTGAGGACCTCTTCAGCGTTGTTGATGACTATTTCATCTCACCCTTTCTTGAAGTTTTTGACATCTCTGCCCAATGTCAGCTCAAGCTGAGCTTTTGCTTTCCTAACTACATCTCTGCATGCCCTGGCAATGCCCTTGTAATTTCCAACCTGTATTGTTCCACTCTCCACCTCTGGTACATTTCCCTTTTGGTCCTGAGCAGACCCAGAAGCTCACATTTAGCCAAGGGGGTCTCTTGCTCCGCCTCCTTCCCTTACCTTTAAAGGGGACGAACTGGTTTTGCATATCTAGGAGAGTGTTCCTGAAAAACTCCCAGCACTCACTAGGTCCTTTACCCTCCATGGAGGCTTCCCATGAGATCCCTTCCAACTGAGCCCTGAGTGAGCTGAAGTTTGCTCTTCTAAAATCTAAAACCTTTGTCCTGGGTTTAACCTTCATTGTGCCCAGCAGTATCCCGAACTCCACAATACTGTGGTCACTGCAGCCATGTCTGTCACTAACCAAGAAATTACAGAGCAGGTCCTGTCTTTCTTGGAAAGCTGGAGAGGCTGAAGGAGAGTCATTTGCTTGAAAGACCTTTAAGAGAACACTAATGTTATTTTTAATTTTTTTCTTTTTTTCTTTTCCTGTTGACTTATTTCAACACCACAATTCAAGTCATAACTATGTCTTAAATGTTTAGCCAATTAATAATTTTTTTTATGAAATAGCAAATCTAGAATGCAATCTAGTTGTCTGATAACACTAAATCTGTAGTGTATTTTATGCTCTACAGTGGTTGTGTAAAAACATGTTAAAATGCTTTGAAGACTGTTATAAATTGAGGGGTTCATTTCCACGTTTTTAGGTGATAGGTTAAAACCTTAATTATCTTGTGATTTTTTTAGAAGGAAACTGTAATACAGCTGGTCAGCCCCCAGTGTGTACTGGAGCATGAGGTTATTCCTCTGCAAGTGCAAGACCTTGCACCTTTCACTTTGTTGAGCTTTGTGAGGTTCCAGTTGGTCCATATCTCCAACTTGTTGCTGTCCATCTGAGGTTCCCTGAGGTCATTAATGCAGGTGCTAAACAGTACTGGCCCCACTGTCAGTCCCTGGGGTATGCCTCATGTCACTGATCGCAACCCTTTGAGGGTGGCAGCTCTGCCACTTTTTAACCTACTACATTGTTCACTTACAAGCAGACTGTTCTTAAGCAGCTTATCTGTGAGGATATTATGGGAGACTGTACCAAAAGCTTGTTAAAGTCAAGATAAACAGCATCAACTAATCTCCCCATGTTTATTGAAACCATGTTTTCAATTTAATTTCCATTGCAGAATGCAATTGTATTGGTCAGGCATCATGTCCCCTTCATAAGTCTGTGCTGAATATTCCTAGTCACCTTATGTTTGGAAATGTTTTCTAGGTTCACTTAATGTATCACCTTCCTAGGGACTGAGGGGAGGCTGTAGATCCTCCTTGGCCATTTTAAAGATAGGAATGACATTTGCTTTCTTCAAAACCACAGGAGCTTCTCCCCATCACCTTTCAAAGATAATTACATATCTAAATACATAGCTGGCCTCATAATTACGTTGGCCAGCTTCCTCAGCTCTGGTGAATGCATCCACTCAGGCACCATTTGTTAATATACTCTGTAATTGATGTTTTTCTGTGAATCGTGAGTCTTTATTGCTTCAGTCTTTTACACTGGTCTTTGGGATCTCCGAATCCCAAGGGCACTAAAAAACAAGGGGAAGAAAACATTCAGTACTTTAAACTCTTCTGTGTTGTATGTCATCAGGTCCCCTGTCCCATTCAGCAGTGGGCCTACTTTTTCTTGAGTCTTCCATTTGTTGCCGATATTATCTGTGGAAGTCCTTCTTATTGACCTTTGTCTCTTGACAGATTCAACTCCAGATGAGCTTTTGTGTCCTCACCACACTCTAGTGTGTGTGTAGAAGTTGGTATTCAGCTTCACTAGCCTTAGTGATGATGGAAACCAACATGTAAATATGGTTCGTTGGCTTTTATTGGCGTATTGTGCCACTCACCTCAGCAGAGGGTTAAATCTCACAATGTTTTTTATGCAGGTAGCTGATACCTTGCTTCTTGTATGGCTCCCACAGTTGCAGTTAAAGTTTGCTGGTGGTAACAGGAACAGGAGGATAATCGCAAACAAACAAAAGCTTGTAGTTAGTGCTAATCTCTCTATTCTTTTATATATGTTCTTTTATATATTCTTTTATTTAAAATACCTAGAGAGATGTATCTGAGGTATCAAACGAGCCTTAAGTCATTGTTGTGACTTCCGAGGTCCGGTCACTTGAAGTGTCAGAGAGAAAGCATGCCTATTTGTGCTGCTGGGCAACTT
Source organism: Hemiprocne comata (assembly GCA_020745705.1). NCBI lineage: Eukaryota > Metazoa > Chordata > Aves > Apodiformes > Apodidae > Hemiprocne > Hemiprocne comata. The sequence goes on from CM036588.1 coordinate 91,679,888, forward strand.
TGACAATGCTACAGCCAAATTCTGCCTGAAGAGAATCAGCTCATCATTATGGTGGTTCTTGCAGTTCCTCACTTGGGCTGACCCCATATGGCACAGTTCCAGACATGCAGTCAGTAAATTTTGAGCTCCCTCAAATAGAGAGATATCTGGAGAGCATATTCCCAAAAAAAGGTATGTGCTGGAACATTGTCTCAAATCGTCTCTGGGTAACATGAGAAACATCAGACTATAAAAAAGTGCAGTTTATGCCTTCTCCAATTTTTTAGCCTGCTGACTGTCAGCTTTCTGCAGGTTTTGTTTCTTACTTCCATACAACATGATGGGTTTACCCATCTTTTTGTGTTGCTATTCAGCATGTGAGGATTTTAAAATCTTCTTAGACATCTGTACATACTATGCAAGCATAAGAGCCTGTTGTCTAAAGACCTAAGCAATATCTGTGTTGTATTGATATGCAGTAAATGTGAAGTTAGGGTCGATCTTCGATACGAATTTTTGGACTTTAGTGCTTTCCACATATTGGAGTAGTAAGACAATAGCTAAGTGTGGAAGATGCCCTTATGAATATGTCTGGACTGCTGCAAGTTACTATTTTTCTACTAATGATTTCTGTGTTCAGCTCCACTTGAAAATGTACTTCTATTAGAATACATAGTGAGCTGCTGTGTTATGTTTCTGCCCTGTTTCCCTGTTTATATTTTTCAAAATCAGACAGTCTTTTGGTAGCTAAAAGTGCATTTAAGTGATGGAAACAGAAATAAACTGCCTAAAACTCTTTATTTCTACATATATCTCACTTTAAGTATTTCAGAAAAATGTAAATTGAAAGCCTACACAGGCTTTTAGCACAAAAGATTAAATTCTTAACCCAGAAAAATAATGGTGTGTTGTTTTCCCCCTCTTAGTTTTCATGTGAAGGACATGTTGAATAAATGGAATACGGTTTATCTTACAATTGACTAAAAAGGCTACAAGGTTATTCTTTTCAAAAAGATGTGTACTTGAATCACTTTGGGCTTTATTTCTTCATTTTATTAAACTAGGAGAAGGATGTTTACATTCATTAATAAGCAAGAGTGATAACTCTGTTTGTCAATGGTGAGGAGGAGGTTTCAGAACACTAGCTGCTTGTTCCTGTCATACCGAGAGCATTAATGGGCACCAGCTGGGCTGTAGCTATAGCAGCTTCACCACTTCAGCCTTGCACAGCAAGAGCTGCTGTGGCAGTGCTGCAGAAGGGCCTCCTGTGCAGATTTAGGAAGTATACACTTCAGTTGTTGTTCCCTGGGCAACAGAATAACTGCAGCCAGCTGGCTTTGCACCACCTGAGCTGATCAAAGAGCAAACCCTGTCAGGCTGATACTTCAGCTCCTCCAGCTTCAGTGTGAATGTCTGCAGGCAGTGATGTAGGAAGCATTGTCACTTGGGTTTCAAGGTTAAACACAGGGGAATGAAGTAGAATGACAGCAGAAAGTAAAATTAAAACATTGTTGTGTGGATACTACCATCTGATATGTGTAGCTTTTGATTATAGAAAATTATCTTTAAAATACTGAATTACTAATGTGCATATAAAATGTATTTTGAAATTATGCAAAAAAGAACAGATCAGCAACTGGCTTGAATATATTATTTTGGGAGAAGAAAAAACAATCAAAGGTGATTTTATCGTATGTGTTTAATTAAGAAAGACCATAAAAATGATTGAACACAGATTAAAATGTTTTGTACAATGATATAATTAGGGAGGATTGAGAGAGCTGAATCTGGTCTACTTTGGGTGGCTGCTTGTGAGCCTCTGACAGGTCAAGGCTGCAGTTATATATGTCAGAGCACACTTGAGTGGCATTGTAGGTTTTATTCAGCAAGTGGTATGAGAAGAATGAAAGGTAGGGGATTGAACAGCAGTGAATGGTAACGTTGGCTGATGTGGACCTGTATAATTGGGATCAAAATCCCCCTGAGTCTGTTGGATGGGGGTGGGGCAGGTGATGATAGTATTTCTTTTACGTCCATTTGACTATTCATATACTTTTCCCTTTATATAAGGCATCATCTACCTAACACTTTGCTTAAGAGGGGGGGTTAACTTCTTAAAGCTGTGCTTTAAACTTTGTTATCAAATAATAAAGATTGATATTATTTATAATCACTCCTGTTAAAATGTTTCTTCCTTTGGTTTTTTATGTGTCTTTTTAGTATGTGTAAAAGATACTAACATCAATTTTGGATAAATTTACTGCAGTAGGTGAACTGGTGGCAGGCAAAACATGGGTAAGTGATATTACTTACTGACTTTTATCAAGCTCCGGGTGTGCCTCAATACACACCTGGAAAACAGAGCTTGTGGGTTTATGTATGTACTCAGACTTCTCTGCTGAACCTGCAGAGTATTATTCAGCATCCACACTTTGAGGATTTGGCTTGAATATTTTATATATTAATTTTGTTTTCCTATTTCATATTTGTTTTAGTAATATTTGACTGATGGATGTGTCTCCAAAATAGTTTCAGGTGGGTTTTGTTTTGGGTTTTTTTGGTTGTGTGGATTTTTTGTTGGGTTTTGGGTTATTTTGTTAAAACTCAAAACTGTCAAGCATTGAAGTAGAAGTTTTTTTCTCTGTCTTCCTTCCAGAAAAACATATTTGGGAAAGGGAGCATTTCATTAAAGGGATTCTATGATTCTAAGCTGCTTCAGGGGAAGTTCAGATTGGAGATTAAGAAAATGTTCTTCACTGAGAGGGTCAGTCACTGGAACTGGCTCCCCAGGGAAGCAGTCATGACAACAAGCCTTTCAGAGTTCATTTTGCATCCGGACAAAGCTTGTAGTCATGTGGTTTAGTGGTAGGTAGTCCTGCGAGTAGCATGGGGTTGGACTTGATGACCCTTATGGGTCTCTTGCAACTTGTCATATTATATTATTCAGTGTGAGAAAACAGTAAAATTACTGGGTTGTTTTAAATTGGAAAATCACATACAGCTCCCACATAACAAGTGAGGTTTATTGTTCTCGGTACTATAAAACCAAACAGAGGTCTAAGTGAGACCAGTTCCTCTCTACAGTGACAAACTAAACTTCGTGCTTCTTGTGCATCTATTCTGATGTATTACATCAGTCATCCAGCTATCAGTTGGTTTCTTATTGTGTTTACTGGGGTTACACGCTGTGTCCTTTTTAAAGCTGTTATTTATTAAAGAGAATAAACTGTATCTTTCAATAAGTCTGTAGCAGATTTTATTACACCTGATTTTCAGTTGAATTTTTTGTAGTTTTGCAGTCTGTGGCATTTTCTGAAGGAATCTTTATAATAATTCTGAATTACTTAAATTTTAAGTTCTTTTTTCTAAATCTGGAGATGTGACAGATTGCTTCTTTCATTATGTAAGTCTTAAACTGTAAGAGTTGCTGAAGTGAAATCAAGGGTTGTGTGAGCACACAGGCAAAGTCTCCTAGCTTAAAAATCTGCAAATTCATAAAAAAAATTTATATTCCACAAGGCAGGGATCACTTACAGTGTTCTGAGCGAATGCATTTCATCTAGAACCAGTGGCCTGTGTTCTTAGATCCACGTTTTTCTTTTTTAATTTAATTTCAAAAGCATTGTATTTTTTAAATAGTTGTTAAGAAATACCTGCTGTCTTCTGCATTCCAGCAGCAACAGTACAGTGATTGAATCTGCTGTGTATGACATAACGCTATAAAGGAGTAATGAGTACTTGAAGTTAATGTTACATATGCATTTCTTTTCAAACTCTCATTAATAGCTTCCTTTTATGCTTACCTTTCAGGCAGATTTTTTTTTTTTCCTAGGCTTATTTCTTTCTCAGAGGCTATTACTAAAAGTTGGAGCAGCTCTCCAAGGGGAACAGTGTTTGGAGGAAGATAAACAGGATGCTTCACCCATCTACTATTTCTACTTTTTTCTGAGTTGAAACAGCTGGTAGTGGAAAGCTGAAAATTGTCATGGATATAGCCCTCATTGAGAAGTTCTTTTGAGTGCTGCAGTGAAAATTGGTATTGATTTGACCAAGTTGTGACCCTTTGCAAATTGCATGCTCTGCATGCAGAGAGTTTTCTCACTTGTTCGACTTGTAAAGTAGGCATCTAAAGACAGCCTTGTGCTCTGTAGCTGTGGTTGTCTCTTAGGCTTTGGCTGAACTTGCCAAAGTTTGTATCCTGCAGTTGGTTACTGCACTCTCATTGCTGCCAGCATAATGTGTAGTTGCTTCCTAACTCACTACTGTCAAAATGTGGGATTATTTCTTTTTTCCTTGAATTCTTGTTTCTAAGCCTAGGTAGATGGAGCTGTGTAAAGTCACTCTAGCAGATGGTATTCTCTGCCCAGGAGATAGTGTTGATGAACTTGGGGAAGCAGTGCTTAATTGGGGGTTGTTGCAGCTGGAACAGTACATCTAAGTCCATCCTTAGGTATACTTAGCAAAAGGATCCTGGATCATTTTATGTGAACAATGCTTTAGGAATACAGTGGGACTCCCTTCTGCCATCCTTTCATTTGTTCTCTATGATAGTGTAACTTCCAAGTTCACAAGACAGGTTCAATAGTACTTAGTTAAACCCACTAACAGTTTTATTAATATGCTCAGTGATAAGACTACAACAGAAACTAGCTTAACCTTATCCATTCTGTTCTGCATTGGTGTTGTGACATAAATAAAAATTCTGGTTTCAATATAAGGTAGGGATGGAAAAGTAGGTTCCAACTATGTAAATACCTCTAAGGAAGGTGTAGAAGCGTGACTTAAATAGACACTATGTGTTTTGTTTTTCTTTCTTTTACAGAACAATTGGCATTTTCATTTAAATATTTAATTTGTATTGGCCTTTTCACATATTTAAGAAATAATACAAGAGGTGGTAGATAAAAACATTGTCATTTTATATGTATATGTGCAGAAGAGTGATGTGAAGATAGTAAAAGAAGGGAAAATCTGGAGTTTCTCTTTGCCTGTAGCTGTTCTATGTAAGCAATGGCACTACAGAGTTGGTAGCGAAATTACTTAGTAATACTGGGTTTTCAAATTTTAATATTATCACTTGGGAAATAAGGCTATATAGGGAATTCCACAAATAGTGTGTGCTGCCAGTGAGCTTGTCATAGAGCCATGAGAAGCTTGTTGTGGGACTTGGATTTCTATGCAACGAGAGTTACCTTGTTTCTGTGGGTTCCTGTAGGTTTGTTGCCAGGCGTTATTTGATTAAGAGGAATCATGACCCACAAAAAAAGCTCCACTTCATCTGTCATAATGAAGTGATGCTTTCATTCAGCACTAGCATTTGCCCTCTCTTTTACTAGGGAGGAAATGGTGTCTTTTTGAAAGCCCCTTATATAAGGGAAATTAAACCTTGCTTAAGGCCAGCTGTATCTAAAGTTACTTCTGTGGAAGGCCATGACAATTCCATTTTGGTTTCACACATCTGGGAGTTAATAAAGGGTCAGAACTGTATTTCAGTACATAAAAAGTGCAAGGAGACATTAATAGGGCTTGAATCAAGTCTCTGTTCTCAACAGGTTTCAGCCATGTAACTAATTCCAGAATTTGCACAAACATCAAAATTAAAATCTGGAGATTTGCAGTGCACATGCAGTTGTTTGTGATAGGTAGTCATTCAACAGCTGGAAAGTGATCTGTTATTTTCTGTAAACATGTTCAAACCCAGCTGAAAGAAGAGGATAATGTCCATGCTGAGCGTTGAGGGTTCTTCCTTGTGTTGGCTTTTAGTGTTGTCCCTTTCTGACACACAATCTTATCCTTCAGCACTAGTCCCAGTGAAGTGAAACAGGCAGGGAATGGCACAGAATCCTACATGTGAAATTCTGTGCCAACTTGCACTTCAGGCCCTTTTATTGTTACCAGTTGTTTATAGGAATATCTATGTTATAAGGGGAAGTGGAGGTAATAAGCTTATTTTATACCTGTATGATGGTAGTGTGAGAAGAAACTTTTAGTAAATATAAAAATGTATTTAATGTAGTCATGAGAAGGAAGTAAAATTTTTCTATTTATAGCAAAAAGAAGTGACAGCTACCTCACTGAGTTGTTCTTAATGTTAATTGAAAATAGATTAATTTCTATTTCTGTAAACATGGATGGAAGAAAATAACAGCTAATGCCACTATTTGACTGGGCTTTTGGGATCCATAGTAGGTTTGATAGGTATGGTTAATTTTAGAATTTTCTTTTAAAGATGTCTGCTATTATAGAAGACTCTAGAGCAATTTTTTAATTATAAAAAATTAATATTAAAAAAAGTCGCCTAACATACTACGTAGTAACAGCCATTAATACAAAAATCTACTACAGTCAAATTACATTTCAAAAAGATGAGCTTCTCTTGTTTTCTGGAAGAGCAAATGGCATCTGATACATGTTATATCATCAGAGCAGCTGAACAGCTTACCAGAGAGGATGCTGTGTGCTGGACGCCACGGAATGACATAGGTCTGCAAAACGTGGAAATCTGAAACTTTTTTGCACTACTCAATCAAATATCTTCTGCCTGGATTATCAAGGTACATACTCCTTAGCAGCATCTGTAGTAATAATTTGAAAACAAATATAAAATCTATGTAGAGTTGCTGCACAGATTAAAAATTCAAGCAGATTCGTTTCATTGGTGGCAATTTTCAAAATACCGAAGTGTTATAGAAGCCTAGGTCACTTGAAATTTCTGGGGGATGCATTTTTTTTTCTTTTTTCTTCATCCCTCCTCAATCTTCAAACCAGTGCTTGTTTAGTTGTTTTAGGGTTTTCAATCTGGGAATCTGATTGTGCAAGAAACAATCATGTAAAAAAAGTTATTAATAGGAACACATAATCAGAATTTTAAAATATACCAGTTTATTTAATAAGTTAAAATGGCATTTCAAAGCAGTCTTAAGACTCTTGATGCTGTGCTGAGAGGAATGGTGGTTTGAGAAACATGTAGTTTGTTTTCCATTATTTGCTTTTGTGGTTCTCTGTGTAAATCTTGATGATAGTGAAAACGCTAACACTTGTTATGCATATTATGGTGTTCTTTAGTGTTCTGTCATTTATTCAATATCAAGGTGATACATTGGATGTATTTCTCCTTCTTGAACTATATTGCACTTTCAGTTTAGGTTGTTTATTATTTATATGATGTACAGTGCATGCTGTGTATTACTGCTGCTTCCTCCTCTTCATTCAGAGATTTAGAGTACAGGGCTTGCCTCAAATGATTTGGAAATAGCTGTTCAGTTACTTCAACATTCACTAATTGTAGTGCATGCTAAGTGTTAGTAAGTAAGGGAATATCCATCATCTTTAGATGTATGGTCTTCTGATACCGTATTCATCTTGTATATGCCAAATTACTGTAGAACAGTTATGTGCATCGTACATATATTTTGTATTTAGTATAAGCAATCGAATATCCAGTGATTGTGTGTTCTGAATTCTGTGCTTGAATTTAAAGTCCTCTTCTTCCTGTCTTCTCACAGAAATGGCCTTTTACTGGTTTGACCTAATTACCTATGTTTTTTATTTAATATGTCCACTTTATAAAGACATCTGCATTTGGGACTTATTTACTATGTCAGACTATGCATCAGTTGCCTTTTGTCCTATTCTCTATTGTTTGGGTGCCTTTTTTGTGTATAGAATGTCCATACTGGCATCCTTTAATAGAGACTTCCCCTCCCCAATTATATGATTTGGGCCTAAGAAAGCCTTTTTCAGAGTTACCATCCTTCCTCTTGAAAACGCACTCATTACAGTTGTTCCCATTTTCCTTTTCACTGGTCTAAGTTGGTCACATCTGCTCATGGCTCTGTAATCAGGCACTCTGCACTAAAAGCAGCTAAAACGTACTTGGAGACAGAACTGTGAGAAAGGCATTCAAAATGACCTCAGAACAGAAAGCATGTCTTTCATTGCTGCTTGTCCGCTGGACTTCTCATTTAACACATCATCCAGCCAGCAGCCACCCACCTGCTTTTACCTGACCTGGTTGTGGCTGGATTCTGTTTCTGCTGTAGTGCATCATACTGACTTGTCTTCTGTGAACCCTGGACCAGTGGTTGAACAAAGTGAACATATGCAGTGCTGCTCTGGTCTCCTCCCATTTTGCACTGCTACAAATTGCTATATTGGATGATGGGCAACGCCATATGTGCAGAGAACATATGGAATTGTCTCCACAATCTACAGTTGGCTTGCTCCTCATGCATTGTAATATTTTGCTATATGCTTCTACATTCAGTTTGTCTTTTGGAAGCTGTTTTTATGTGCTAGAATTGAAGGGTTTACTTACATGGAAACCTTAATTTTGCAATAAACCATTATTGGTAGTAAAGAATATAACATAATGCTACAGATTCAACTGAAGATAACCCTTAAAAGGAAAAGGTTAAAATGATGTCTAAATCCTTATTGTTAATGAATTGAGCAGTGTACCTCGTGGGTCATTTTCATTGACATCAATATGGGGAATGAAGCTTAGAAAACTTGCCTCCCAAAGAGTTATGTTTTCAGGAGCACTTTGCATTTGAACAGGGAGAAGCACATTAAATGCATGCTAATTATGAGTTTTGCAGCAACTTGACTGGTTACTCGAGTTTTATGTCTGTATCTACATTCTGCATTCCTTGAATTCATCTTGGTATAATATTTTTAAATATTTTAAACAGCAGATGTGCATTGCTTATAGATTTGTGTAAATGTTGAGGCACCGTATACAAAATATGTCTCCCATACAATGATCTGTTGACATTATTCTCTGTTGCTTAGCTTCAGACACTAAAGTCATGACATGTGCTGCTGTTTGGAGGATGCCGAAGGAATTGGAATCAGGCAGTCATGAATCCCCTGATGATTCATCAAGCAACACTCAAACCCTGGAGCTACTCTGTCACCTTGACAACACAGCCCATGGCAATATGGCTTGGTAGGATTCTGCATATTTTATACTCCTAGAAAAAAGCCTAAAGGATAGACCTGTGCTATTAGTTTTGTGCAGATTTACATTGTAGAAGCTAGGCTATACACTTCAAAACTATTCAGTCTTAAAAAAAAAAAAAGGTACAAATTGGATTTTTAGTCCCAGATGTTTCATAGATTAAAAACATTTATTTTAGTCTTACAAACACATGTGGAATAACAGCCTGTGTACTGTTTTAATGTTTTTCTCCCCACCTGCCCCCATCTAAAACTTTTGTTGCACAAAGGTATCATACTTAGCATTTCAGTTTTTTATGGAATGTAAATTTGATGTTGCACTTTGGTCTTCGTTTTTTCGGTCTTCACTCAACTGATTTGACATAAGTGCAAGTAATTTATGGCTTGTGAAGACTGACAATTCATTCTACTATATGGTGCCTGTTTAACTACTCTTTTCTGTTGCACAAGAAAAGGCAAGGAGAGCTGCATTACTGCAGAGGGTATTACAGAGGCTTGTTTCCCTTTCCTTTATGTTATTTAAAATACAGTTAAATTTTTCTATTGTGTGTTTCCAAGTTCTTTGCTTTATGGGCATGTATATGACATGTTCCCACTGCTTCCTGAACACATGCAGGGCAAAGAAACGTCAATACGCTCAGTCCATAATTTACCAACTACACTGTTGTTTGACATAATTTTGGGACCACCTGACCTTCTTCCATGGGTAGGAAAGGTTGAAACCATAAGAATATGGTCTGCTGAAGTCCCAGGAATGTCTGTCTGTCAGAAAGAATACTGTGTAGGAGGTGATCATGCAATCTGTACAATCCCTTCCACAATTATTAGAGAATTTTAAGAAAAAATGTGGAATAACGGAGCAGATTTTTGTAAATGAAATGTGACAACTCTGAACTGTAACTGAACAAGGATAATGCAACATCAGTGTCAGATATTGCTGTAAGTGTCTTACAAGACAGTAGAAACGGCCTCTTTGGATTCTGTATTCAGGCACCTGCTGTGTAAGGTATCCATCATAATCTCATAATACTTAAATATATTCTGGTACGAGTAATTTAATTTATATCAAAAAAGGAACAATACTTAAAATCATTATCTGTTCCTCTTCAAAATCTGGCTGCATATAAAATTTCTATTCATTAGCTAGTTAGTAAGAAAAAAGAAGTAGACATTAGAAGTGATAGTTAATTCAGTTGATTTTTATTTTTCATACATACATTGTACAGTAAGTTTTAAGCATCTATTTCTAGCCACTGATTTCTAGTTTGAGCTTTGTAGATTAAATTTCAACTAAATAAACCACAATGAAATAGAAGGTAATATTTATTAGGTGGCTTTTGTACAAGACAGGACATATCAGTTTATTCAAAAGTGTGTTGTCCAGGCTTCTTTTTCCTAAAATCTCAGCTTCCTGAATGTTAAATTTCTTCATAGCAGTATCTCTGAATTCTTTGCTACTCATTTTCATATGAATACTTCTCTTTATAACTCTTTGATTAAACAATTGCCTTTTTATTGTTGAAACCTTTTGATAATTAGTTTCCAATACACTTTGGTGTACTATTTTTGTGTGTTTTAATCTTCACCTTTTACTCCTTAAGATCTGTACTTTTTGTCTTTGATTCTCCATAATCTGTTTCTATCTGATGCTGGGATGCTAGCATTCTGTATGGTAGTCTGATCATCAGAGGAGAAATAGGGGGCATATCAGTGCTTTATATCAGGATGTGAATTTTTGAATCAGTTTTTTCCTCTAATAGAGCTTGGAGCAAGTTCATGTGCATTTTTCTGTTTCCTGTCATCTGACTTTGTTCAGTTCTAGTGCTCACAAATTCCTGCTACCATTTTAATACCCATTATCTATGTATGTGTGTATATACAAGCGTAAAGATTTGAAAATGTGTTACAGAGAGATAAAAGGTATAATCGAAATACTTGGCATTAGTACCCCTCACATCATCTCAGAAAATCACAGCTGAGTTAGAGGCTCTTGTTCTAGAGCAGGTTTTTCCATCCCTACCTCAATCGTAGTGGAAACAGCCCACGTAAATGAGTAAAATAAATGTTCTGTGCCAAATATGTGTCACTTAACAAGCCGTGTCTCACTGAGTGGTGTGTTGACTGCAAACAGTAAATATTTTTTCTTATTAAACATTTCAGATGTTTAGAAAAATAAGAAACTACTTGAGACACTTTGGGTACAACTGTTGTTAGAACCAACCATAAATCAGAAAAGTCATTTCCTTCCATGCGCAGTGTAAACACTTCTCAAACTTCAATGTAAGACTACCATTCTGGTGTACACAATTGCTTTGTAAGAGATGAGTAGTGGTCTGGCATCATACACTCACAGTAAGAAGGGCCACACTTACTCTGGTTCTGTCATTTGTCTTGCCACAAGCACTCTTGTCTACATTTTACTTGCAAAACAATGGCAGACCACATGCAGTTTAAGGAGGTTGTTGAAGCCACAGAACACAGCAGTGCAGTGTATCACAAATGCTACCCTCATTGAGGGTGGAAAAGTTTTTAAGTCGTGTTAGTTTTTGAAATTGTACATTTTAGATTTGATCAACTTAAAAAATAAGTTAACTTTGACAATTAGTCAGAATGCATTCTTAAAATAAATGATAAAGAGTAAAAAGCATAAACTAGGCTTTCATCACATCTTCATATGCTGGGCAGAGAAAGTGCAGTAGTTGACCGTAGAGTTTAGAGATGCAGTAATGTCGATCTGTGCCTCTGTGGCACTTAGTGTGAACTTCTGTGATTCCAGATAGTAGCTCACAGGAAGGTATTTTGTGTGTCTCGGCACCCATAGCACAATATTCATGGATCTGGGTTGCAGATAATAAGTAATTGTGATTTGACTGTAATTAAAAGGAAAAGTAAAAAGCAAAACTGTCTTGAAAATGCAACTAGTTATGTACTCTGTCATCACTGCCTACCTCAGGGCTTTACTTGCTTGTACTTTTAATATTTTACCTGCTTTGCTTTATTTCTTATCTTCTTTTTGTTAAGGTTTATCTTCATCTGTTGTTTTCCTTTAAGAAAGCCTGATAGTTAAAAATTACCTCTCCGATTTTTCAGTTTCTAGCATCAGGTACTAGGGAAAGTAAGGGGAGATTTTTTTCCAGGTCTGGTGTGTCAAGTATTGGTTTTGCTCAGTCGTTTACTGGCATTAAGAAGAACCAATCCCGTGTTTCCTTACCTTTATCTGTCATCTCCTTTATGGATTGTATGCTCAAATGTACCTAAAATTCCTTACTAAAAACTAGCAGGGACTTACTAAATACCAAATCTCTTCTGTGAATCACGATCAAAATAGCATTTCCAATTGATTGTGACTGAAATCTTAAACTTTCCTAACGTGTCTGAATACTGTGCTTCTTCTGCTCACTATCTTCTGAAATAATTTTCTAGTCTTGACAGAACCTTTGACAAAAATCTGATATCCAAGATTACAGGCAAGTGAAAAGGAAGTGGGCTTTTCTACAGTTCTATTATATCTTGATTGCATGAGTTAATGTGTTTAAAAATTAAGCATAACTATTCGCTTTCAGTTACTGAGATTGTCTACTGCCTCTGAGCTTTGAATCTGAGACCCATCAGAGTTTTCACTCCAATTCCTGTATGGCATAGATAAATTCATAAAACTAAGCAGATGCTTGAATTAGGCAAATAAACAGGCGTATTAATTGGTTTCTTTGGTTTAAGCCTAAGACTTTTTCATACTCTACCTACTTCCTCCTGTGAGCCAAAACACAATGATTTCAAGTCCAAAATTCTCAAGTGAATTAATTCCAGAGTGACAAGCTCAAGATACATGCAAATATTACCACATCTAAGAAAAAATGGAGAGGAAGACGAATTACAGTTTTCTTTAGAAGCTGCAGATGTTGCAAAAACTCAGGGATGTTTATCACTAAGTATTAAACTACAGTTTTGAATTCAAGAAGGCGGAAGTTGTTACAAATGAGCTATGCCCACAGACTGTTTGGTTTTTTTTAAAGGACTTATATTTTATTTGGTATTTCATCTAAGGTCTCCAAAGAGAGTACTGACAAGTGTAATCTCTTTTGACTGTGTGATTACATAGTATGGAGCAACCTCATTAATGTCTATTTTCTACAAAAGTACAGGACAAATTTGCTGTAACAGTCCTTTCAGCTTGAATGAAAGTTTATTTAAGATACATAAGACGCTATGCATAACATATTATTGCTTCAATTTCATAATCTCATTGCATTAATTAACACAGTCACCTGATGAAAGTTAAGCACATTTGCAATTGATGCCCTGAAGACAGGTAAGTGCATTCTGGAAGTGAGGTCCAGAAGTCTTTTACTTAATCTTCTTGGCCTTTAAAATAGCATTTCAAAAATACCCCAAGCATCCTAAACATTGTCTCAAGGAAAAAAGCCAAGAAGTAAGAGAATCTGAAACTCAAACCAAAAGTGAATATGGTGTTTTTAGTAGCTGTTACACTTCCACATTGCATTTAGGTTTCCTGTCATGATGATGGTAGTATTAATTCTTCTACAGTACCCCTACAGACATCAGGATATACATGTTAAAATGCTGCAGAATCAAAACTTTAAAATAAACTAATTTAAATCTGAAAGTAACACTTCTTGTAGGAGGATCATATGGTCTTGAATATATGGTCTGTTAACTGATACATATGCTGATATATATGCTTTACAGCAATGGTATGTAGTAAATGCAGTCATAACTTTTTTGATATGGAAAACCTTATCTTAACACTTAATATAATATGTCCCAGTAGCAGAAATATAATTGTGAGGAAGGAGATCCCTCTGATACAGAGATTGCTTTCAGAGCATCAGGAGTGCCAGTTGCCTGGGCTGGGGTATAAGCTGAACTCCAGAGTTTTTTTTGGTTTTTTGTAACAGATGCCCAGCTGATATTAATTGTGTCGTAGGCCTTTCAGTTTCTTCACATAATGCACAAAATTTCAGCACTATCAGGAGATACACAGTGGTGAAGCTGATTAATTACAGACAGATTAAAAAAAATATCAGTTTAAGACTGATGTGTACACACCTGGTTTGTTCCACATGTATGTTCTTCATCAGAGACTTCTGATACAACAAAGATGAAGTATAGAGAGAGTTTTTTGGAAAAACTTATATGACAAGTGTTCTCCCTGGGAATGTAACTTGGAGTTCCTTTTCAGTACTGTCACTCTCCCCTTTGTATTCTGATCCTTCCTAAATGGTAAAAATTTTAGCTTTATGTTCTACTTGTCTCCTTTCTTCCTTCTTTCTTAATTCTGTGTGATATCCTCAAGGATCACTTTCCCCAGGCTCAAGAACTTAAGAACAGTCTATCCCAACAAGCATCATGTTGAGCGAAGATCCAGGGTATCTCATAATATGCTGGATATGCTAGTAAGAGGCAGGCCTTAGATGAGAGGGCAGTGTCCTAAAAAATCTAGTATACTTTTTTAACTTCAAAGCAAAACTTTTTCTGGAAAGATTAATTAGTATTCCTTGTCTATCTGGAATAAATACATGTGACAACAAACAGGCAAAATCAGCCTCAAAATATGACTAAACAACTGTAAGGACTTGTCTTCAATACCAAATGAAGTTGGAGAACCCCCATGACATTGGCAAGAACATGCTACAAAACAACTTTGTAGCATGGATTCCAGTTAGTGCAACTTGTGGGTTTTTTACTCTGTGGGATTTTCCTATGGACTGTCTCCGAATACAGAAGAAAGAATCACTTCATCCACAAGTCGATGGGAAGAAATTTAGGTTTTCTTAGGTTACTACAATCTGAAAAACTGTAGGTTACACTTGTAAGAACTCTCACCACATGCTCTACAAGAACTGTCTGTGTATGGAACTTGTCTGTTTCATTGCTTCAAAGGTAAACACAGCAGAGCATGGTTAACTGATGCCTAAAGTCTGAAAATAGTTAGTCACAGCTTCCTTTCTATAAAGAAGGTTTCGGTACTTACTGTTTGACCCATTTGGTTGCACAGCATTTTTTGTGCTTTGCATCCACCAGTAATTGTTCTTACTGTGTGCTGTGGATATATACAGAATGTAAGTTAGTTCAGCTGCAGTCTAGAGATACTGATTTCCATCTATAATGATTAATTTGAAATGGTACCAGTGATGGTTTTTGTCAGTTTAGTTCATATGTAGAGTCTGTATAATCAAATTGCACGACTTTGCTGTTTTAAGCATTATTATTATGTAAGGCCATGGCCAACCAGGCAGAAGTCTGAGATTTTTAATGAACTAAGGAGGTGTTCACCTGTTGGTCATAACTTTAAATCATTAATAGCTCAACAGGAATTTAATAGTTGTTTCTACAAAATGTATATTTAGGAGCTCTTCTCAAAATCATTGGGTCTTGCATCTTGTTTTCATGTAACAAATTCACTAGCATGCTTTCCGTTAGATTGTAAGCTCCTAAGATTCAGACTGTCTTTATGTTTATATGTACATAAATATATTTTAATGATAAAATTGATTAGGCCTGTAAAGCAAGAATCACAATTCTTTTGCTTGCTATAAACTTGTTTAATTGTAGCTGCAGTATAGACAAGGAGATGCAGTGTCACCTCTCTGTTGGTATACTCTTGTATGACATTTGTATAACAGATGTTTTTCTGAAGGTAAGAATAATTTAAGAGCCAGAATAAAGCCCAGGTATCTCTGGGTTTCTTGTCCAAAGTAATCTTTATCTTCATTTCTCATTTTTCTCAACAGTATCTCAGCCAAAAAATCACCTTATATTTTAAAATAAACTCGCTTTAATTGTCAGTTTTTTTAGGAAGCTATGGTTCTTGTTTTACTGTGTCTTGAGGAGTCAGTTGCCAAAATATATGCTATATATATATGCTGTATATGGATGCTACAAAATAGTCAGAACTGATTCCCTTAATGTGGCCACCCAGTTTGGGTGTATGTTCCGTTTTGTAGTGCATGAAAATTTTCAGTCTGGCAAAACTTTTCCACTTACACAAATAGATGGTTGTCTCTGGTGTGGTTACGGTGAAGCAGTAGGTAATGCTTGTTTTGTCCAACACATTGTGGCTGACTGGAGTTCACATCTATTGAAACGTTAGCATGTTGCTTTATTCTTATTTAGTCTATAATGGAGAACTTTGAATCCATTCATTTGTAAATGCTCAGTATGTTGACAAATGATGGTGTTAACTATCTTGTCAGCATGAAACACAGGTAATAGTCCTTTCATGTGTGCATTTGAGTGAATATTGTAAATTATGTTTTTCTTTACTAGGAAAATGTTCTCTGTATGATTTAATTTTTTTTACCTAAAGCTACTAGCTAGAAGCTAATTTGAAGCATCAGGAGTCAGATGATAACAAACTAGGATAAAAGGCAACAAATATAATTGCTTCTCTGGTGTTTATAGATTCTCTAAAGAGCAGCAGTGAAGTTGACACTC
The DNA here is from genome assembly GCA_020745705.1 of Hemiprocne comata. Taxonomy (NCBI): domain Eukaryota; kingdom Metazoa; phylum Chordata; class Aves; order Apodiformes; family Apodidae; genus Hemiprocne; species Hemiprocne comata. The sequence goes on from CM036588.1 coordinate 91,696,283, forward strand.
AGTTTCTGAGTGGCAGCTGTGAATTTGGCAATTATCTTGTCCATTTCCAAAAACTGTAAGCATCAGCAATTGTTGGCACACTCAGGAAAGTGGTGTTGCCTGGTTTATCTGTTTTTCTTTTTAAAGATGATTACAACCTCTGCTGTGTTTGAAAATTGTTCTAAATTAAATCTTCAGTTTGGCTAAAATTTATAACTTTGAAAGCCAGTGTTTTTCACTCACTGGTATGTTTTTCCCACTTCTACATGATATTTCATGCTTAACATTCAGTCATGACTACAGAATACAGCTGAATATGTTACGAAGAGTGATTTGAGTAACCTTTGCTTAGATTATAAAATGTGAATGATCACTACAACCACACCCATAAAACAATAAACTTTCATAAAAGACAAATTAAATAGAAGGAAAATGGGCATCTCACAAGGACAGAGTGAATGTGGAGAGACCTTTTCATTCAAAGGTAGGTCAGCTGGGTTATAATTGGCTCTAATTAGCACAATGTTTTCAGCTATAAAAAGTCTTTACCTTGAAGATCAGTGACACTCAAAGATGTGAAACTTCTTCCTACCTTTGAAATAAACAAATAAAGTGCTTCAAATCCAGCTTTTACTGAACTTGAAAGTTCAGTGATCAGTGCAGGAGAGGGGCAAATAGATCAACAGGCATAAAAAATGTTTATCTCAGGCTGGAAGAACTTTTGAAAAGAGTTAATTGGTCAAACCACATTTCATTGTCTATAATTAAAATATATATCTACATATGTCAACACCAAATGCCAGTTATACTTTCAGTAATATGTAAGAAAAATTATGGACTTAAAATAAACAAATGTGATCAGAATCAGCTTGAAGATTGCTTATTTACCCATTCAGTTGTGTGATGATGTGGATGTTTCTAATTTCACTTTAAAAAACAGGATTGTGAAAGGTTAGTTGTGATCACATGCAGGTTATAGTGTATTCATTTTTTTATCCTGTTATATGTATTCATAAAATGTTTTCATCTCTTTGAAGGATCTAATTGATACATCTGTGCAGCAGAGCTATATGAAATTCTGAAATACCTGTACCACTGCCAGTTATTTACTACTTATTATTATGGACAAAATGATGAACACGTAATTGAAACTGCTTCATTTTTTTTATAATCTACACTTATTTTCTGTTGCTTATAAGTTTTTCCAAGTTGTACCATGCAACTTTAAAAAGACACACTTTTGAAAATAAAATTGGCAATACTACAGACAAAACAGCCTAATAACGGAATAATTCTAGATCCGTGTCCTTGTTAAAACACATTTTAAACCATTATGTTAACTTAATGTGCTAAATGAAGTGAATTTGTCCTAATAGAAGAGAGCTTATTACAAATGAACTTTTCTAAGTAGCTAATTTGCATGGATTGACAACATAATACAGATGCAGGTCATGGTTCCAGCAGAAGATAGATGCAGAAGCTAGTCCTTTCTTCGATCTGCTCTGTTGCCTTAGGGAAAAGTGCAGTGGTTGAGGAGTCAGCCAACATACCCTTTTAAGTATAGTTCTAGCTTTTTAATCTACTCAGTGTTATTTTCTGGTATAGATCTGTTTTCTCTGTATAGTCTGTCTTCTCTATAATAGCAAACACGTGCAGTCATCTGCCATGTGTCTAATGCTTGTTTTACTAAAAGTGCAGAAGTAAAAAAAAGCAATGACACTGTCACAGAAGAAGCAAGAGGATTTTGAAAGCATGTTATCAGCTGAGACTAACTGAGGTAGTGTTTCACTTTTGTTGTAAAAAAAAAAAAAAGTGTAACTTTCTTCGTTACCTGCAACTTCCTATTTCTTTTCCTTGCGTTTTACACCATAAGATTAGATGGAATTCCATGGCTTAGACCTGGGGCCAGCCAGGTCATGCCCACTGTCTTAGGAAGTAGGAGTAATGCAAAATTTGGGATAAAATAGAAGCATGCACAGGGTGGAGCACCAAGTTAGGTAGGTGATTAGTGGCTGCCTAATGTTGGGCTCACTTGCCCAAGGCTGCATCTACTCATGCAACCTTCTTTTTATCTATTGTATCCAGATACTGAATTGATTCATGTAAAAAGCTGAACAAACTAGAAAAGTGTATGTCTGGAGATGGCCTCTTGACAAACCTCAAGTTACTTCATCTATGCACTGAGGATAAGAATAGCATATCAAATGCCTTTGCATAACTTAAGTTTTTGTCTAGAGATAGCAAGAATTTTCTCTATGTAGCTTTTGATACTAAAGATGTGATCACTGTCTCAGCTATATTTTGTCACTATGAGATAATTGGGAGGTTGCACAACATTTAAAATAAAATGTTGGGTATGTAAGCCTATTGTTATCAAACAAATATTATTCTTTTAACCTTATTGTTATCTCAAAAAAAATCTCTTAGGGTTATAGTGCATGTACTTAGCTGTGCTGCCCATACTGGCTGGCTTGAATGTGCTGCTTCTCATAGGCAGAACTAGAGATGAGGACTGATTTCTTGCATTCCTTCACGTAGGACAAGAAACTGGTGAATCACAGGTAAAAAGTACATCTTGATTGAGTTATGATGACATGTGCTGAACTGGAAGAGGTTTGCATCAAAGCTCTGAGGCTTAGAATTTTTGGTGCGCCTTCAAAAAGGATGCACAATGTTAGTTACTAAGAGCTTTGAGGTTTCAAGCTAAAGCACTTGAGTGTACGTCAAGGTCTGTTTCTTTTCTGTGTATGTATGCAGAATCACTTCTACAATGACTTAATCACTGTTTGTTTTACATGATCGCTGGATGAATATGAAGAATGGATGACAAATGGAGTAAGGATTTAGAGAAGTTCTCCTTTTACAGTTAGGCTAGCATCTGGGGAAGCTGGATGGCATTCCTTTTTCTGACAGATTCGGAGGGGACAGCACTCATAAGAAAAAGAATGTAACGTGGACGTTAGCATTGACTAAAAGATTCCATAAGCAAGTCTGAGTTTGGTATCACGTAGCTTTTAAGTAACCGATGCTGCAATAATGTTAATCACGTATGTGTAAAAATGGCTGGATTGCTAGTTAGAGGCCGATTCTGCACTTAAAATACACAATATACTTCAGCTGAAGAAAATCGTTAGGAACATGGTTTCATGTTTTGTAATAGGTTAGATCCACTGAGTTAAAATGGATTTATAGTGCAAATTCTGACTGCTTTTAAAATTAGGCTGTGGTTTTTTTGTTTTCTGTTTCTGTTTTACAGTGTTATGTGGGAGCCAATGGGAGACGGTAAAAAGATTATTTCGCTGGCTGATAATAACATATTATTGTGGGATTTGCAGGAAAGTTCAGACAAAGCTGTGGTAAGAAAATTTTTTTTAACAAATCATGATAGATTGAATATAATACAAACAACAACATTCCCTAGCCTAGAATTTGCTAATCTTTTAGCTACTCAGAAAGATCTTGCCTTTAATGATGGTGGGGAAAATGAAATACCCTATCAGTTGTCTTGAATACAAGTGTTTAAAAGAAGGCAACTTGGTATTTTTGTATCTGTTGCTAGTGGTTATTTTTCATTTTCTAGAGCTGCCTTTGCTTTCCTACTGGATTTAAAGTGAATAATCCAAAGTAGAGCAATGCTATTTCAATAAATGTATATGAGAAAAAAAAACCTTTGGCTTTACTGATCGAATTCAGATACTAGTATATTAACTCACGTTTGTTAATACCATGCAGCCTTCTATTTAATTTACAATCCTTGTTGCATGTGTAAGTATAATATAAATTTCTCTATTTACTGTGCACTGCTTTGAGCTCTCAGTATTAATTTAATCTAGTACCATACTTTCTATTCAGATTATTTTCTTAATTGTTAAAACCTTATTCAGGAACATATATAAAAAGATGTCATTGGCATAGATTTCTGTTTGATTATGCCACCTCTTATAGATAAACAAAGTCTGCTTATTTCTGTATAATGACATAGATTGTATATAGAAAACTTCAGTTGTTCCTTTATAGAGTTATTTAGGTCAGTGTCTGTCCTAAAAATGGAAACTGATTATTATTAAGGACATTATTATTCAGGTGATCGCCTGTCACTTTTTGAATTAAATCCTCATTGTTCAGGGTTAGTTTCTTTTCCTGGATGCTACAGAATCAGATTTTTCAACTGGCAGTTGCTTAAAGAGTCAACACGTGTCTGTAAGCTCTTCCCTCTTGTACCATCTGACTGTATGCAAATAGATGAAGTCTTGAATTATTATGATTTTGCTAGATTTTGCATAGTATCAATGCAATGTAATACTATGTAGTTTAATACTTTGTTCATAATAAAGCCCTTTGGGTTCCTTCACGAGATGAGGAAACCTCAGCTTTTTTTTCACCTGAATCTTCAATCAGTGTTATATTACCTTCCAGGGCTTCTACAAAGTCATGGGTTTTTTTCTCAAATTGATGATGAGAGTTTCTGAAGGACTCCAGGAGCTTGTCTGTAGCATTGTATCCACTGGATTTGCATTACTTCTCCATTAGTTAGTATTTCTTTTCTAATGCCTGCATAACACATTGGCTTGTCAGCCTTCTGCCCCAGTGATTTTGAGTTACTCTTAGACAGTATTTGCTTCATCACTGAGTCAGTGACCAGTCTTAAAGTGAAGTTTAATAGCAAAAGTTCATGGAACCTTGACTCAGGAATCCTATCTCTAGGCATCTAAATCTTAAGCCAGACGGATCTCCTTCTAAAATGACTGGTGTTGTTGCATTCCTGTTTAGTTTTTGTCTGCAACAAGTATGTCTCAAACATGTGGGTGGGTTCCTGAGTTAAGCAGAGTACAGCTGAACAAGACTCTGAGAAAAGCATGAGCATTACTTTAAAATTACTACCATAGACTTTCTAATAATTAAAATTATGACAACCTAAAGTCCAGTATCGTAGGCTTTTTCAGGCCTAGAATCAACTGCGGTGTATTTCTGAAATCTTTGAAAATTACCTCCTTCCTAAGAGATTAACTCCCTGTCAGAATCCATAGAAGGCTGGAGAACAAAAACTTTTATTCTGTAGCAATTTTATATTTACAAAAATTACATAGGACTGACGGTTATAGAGAGTGATGAGGAAAAAAATAAGAAATATTTCATAACTGAGATGGCTTTCTGTTTAAAAAAACAAAACCAAAATAAAAATTACCACTACACCCCATCTTTCACTGCTGTAGTATTTAGAATGCAGGAGACAAATCTGTGAGAACAAGTTGGTTAGAAGAAAGACAGCATTGGTAGGGGTAAGCAATAAATGTGTTGTCCATTTGGTTATCACTGTGTACAAGAAGTGTTTAGCCAATAAGCTGCTGGTGAAATAGTGATCTCTTTCTGTGTACATCCTGTGTATAATGGATTATTGTTGAATCAAAAATATGTTAAAACCCTAAAAAGCACGACTTGTATTTTAATGCTTTTTGATCAGAGTGTAAAAACACCCTTTTCTGGGATATTAATAAAAAGACCTTTTTTGCCTTGAAAACAGGTACAGAACAGCCTGCAGGAAAAAAAAAAATCAACTCTCCCCAGCATTAAAAGGGGGATATATATTTAAAAAAGAAAAAGGGTTTTCTGAAGAGAGACCATGGAAACTGTTCAGTTCCTTTGGAGGTTATAGCTGATCATACAAGGTTGGTCAGTTGGTGCTATATAGAAAATTCTGGGCAGGATGTGCACATTTGCTTTATATGCAGGGAGATTATTTAAACGATAAGAAACATTATGTTTGTTGTTCATTAGGATAAAAGGTTGTCCATTTTTAACATGTCTTAGCCCCACCTGATGTCTTACCACCTAATGTGCTAAGTTGGGTGCCAGGGTGATGCTTTGGTTCTAGCAGACAGTGGCAAAGCAGTAAGTAGCTAGTAAACTTATGTATTCTGTAGGGACTGTTCTGTTAAGGGGAAAAATTCTTCCATTAAAGGGGAAAAATATTTCCATTACTGTAGACTTAAAAGTGAAATAACCATATATGTGTGTGTACATTATTTTGACTGAATAAATCAGTGGCCTAGGATTAAGATAATAAAAATGTCAGTATGTTTGAATTTTTTCCCTTTTTGTCAAAAACATGATGCTGTTCAAGATGAATGACATCATCATTATTAACTAAAAGTAGGATCTGGTCCATTGTATCTGTATCAGGTGACAGAAGTAGGGAGGTATTCATTACACTGGTACAACACTGGTCTTCCTGTTTTAAGAACACGTTTCAATGGCTTCTTTTTGGATAGGTACGCATTATGGGCAATATTAATTTTAATGGCAAGAGGTAAACCAAATTATATTCTTTCTGGACTTTTCATCTTTGAAAAAGTTCATGTAAAACTCAGCTGTAGTATTGGTGAAAAACTGAAAATACCTGTCTTCAAAATTTCCCGTAGGCCAATATCTCTACTTGCTTACTGATCAAAACTTTAGAGTCTTTTAATTGGTGCATCTCCTCTATCTGCCTGGGAGTTACAAGTCACATTGTTTAATTAGAATTGACCTGAAGAATTTTTGGATTCCTGATATATTCAGAGCTACTTTGTAATAACATTACTGGTTTGTTCATTCTCTGAAATACCTGGTCAACCTGTCGTAGGAAACGTTTACTAACCATAACTTCTATACAGTTCTGTGGATTTGGTTTTTTCTTTCCTTTTCAGTTTTTTTTGCTAACTTGTTTCTTCATTACAGTTTTCATACAGGAATATTTGTCTGTATTTGCATTAAGACAAGCTTCTCCTGTCCTCTTGATGACTCCCTTTATTATTGTTTTGAGGACATTACCTTCTGGGGTGAAACTGATCTGCTCACTGCATCATTACCTTTTGCAATTAAATTAGCTATTCTTTGCCATTTATAATCATTAGCTGAACCCAAGAGAAGCCCAGCCAATCCACAAGGTCTGCATAGGTTCTGTTGAAAAGGTGACCGTTAATATTTTTGTATACAGACTTTAGGTCAGATGTTGCCAAATCACTACAACTCTTCCTTGGGTTATGCAGTATGTTTGGAATGGAAGGTTAGTGGAACAGAATGAAATGGAGGTGTTAAAATGTAGATATTTTTCTGTTTGCCTCATGTTTTCACAAAGGAGAGGAGTAGAGATGTGGTTTTTCATAGTTTTTATGCAAATTAATAATTAGATTCCTTTTAGATTTCTTGTCCCTTCTGGATTCTTAAGTAGCATTTAACTTACAGGTGTTCTTAATTCAGAAAATAGAAACATATCTGACTGTGGCATTCCAGGGAAGAAGGAAGATGTTGTGGGAAAGATTTCAGTCTATCTGGAAAAAAGAAACATATCCAAATATAGGAGGATGTTAGGGGTAAGCATGAGATGCTTTCTTGGCAAGATGGCTGCTGTCTCTCAAGGCAGGAAATAGATTGTCGAGAACTTTGTAGAGTGCCACATAATTAGTACAACTAGAATAAGCAGATTAATTAAAAGAGGGCAAAAATAGTCTGAAGAAAAATGAAAGAGAAATTACTGGATCAGAAGGAGAATAGAAGACCAGTTCTTAAAGAGTTGGTGTTGGGATTGATTTTGTTTAATGGAGTCCTTCACAGTAGCATAGAAGCAGGAATGAAATTCTGAAAATTGCTGATTACAAACTTGGAACGCATCATCAGTATATGCAGGAGTAACAGTATATATATATTTCAGAGGACAAGCTAGCTGCTCTTGATGTTTAGTTTAATTTTTGCAGTATAAAGCAGAAAACTTGTATTTAAGGAGTTAAATTATTTTCATGCTGTGGGGTAGAAACTTAGCACTTACAAATAGATAGATTCTCTTTCTTAGCTATTCTGAGAATGACTCGGAGATACAGTGAGGCTGTTTGAAAAGCGAAATGATTGTAAAGATGGTCCAGGAGAAAAAAACAGCTATGAAACTAATATGGTGGGGTTGACTGCAAGAGGAGGAACTGAACTCAATGAATATAAAGTCCTCATCACTATTTGTTTCTGTCAATAACAAGGCAGAACAACTCTCATTCCTTCTTAATGTAGATCTCAAAATAGTCTTTCAATGGCTTGGTTACTGTGGTTGATTAAAAGGATGTCTCCTTGCAGCTGCCTTGACATCTCCACATGACCTTCAGCATGCAGATAATTTTGTCCCAGTTCCAGTTGAGGTTAAAAAATCAGAAAAGTGATGCTGTGTGTGATTTGTCTCAATGAGTTTAGTAATCACTGCCATGAGTTAACTTCTTTCAGTTGATACTCTTTAGAAATTCTAAGTATTTATGGGCTTAATTGTTTAGGATGTCTTTGCTAACCCATCTTCACTGAGAAGACAATTAAGATCAAATAAGCATGTGCACTGTCAGCCTATGAATATTTCATAAATGGAATAATGTCTTCTTTAGTGGTCTCATCTAGAATGCACTTGGACATCCATCAGATTTTTAGTCCTAGAACATTTTGGTTAAGATGTGAATTCCTTAGTGTTCACTTTGTGGGTTTTTTTATGTTTTATTCTGTTTAAAACACAGCTGCTGCTGTACAAGTAAGAAAACTAAAGTTATTAAAGAAAATATTTATTAAAAAAATAAGGCATTCAGAAGTCAAAAAAACATGAAAGATTTCTGTTTTTTTTATCTTTGAAATAATTTCTAAGTGTTTTTTTTTTTTTTAAAACTTAAAATACTTTATGTACTTCAAATTGGAACAGCCATTATTGTCAAGAAAGGAAAACAAATCCATTTCCTTAAAGGAAATTAAGAATATAAATGTATTGATAAGTATTTAGTAGATTGCTGGATCTGTTAAACCTCTACATAGAAATTTGCATCTTTTTCTCTTTATACATATAGTGACTGATCATCTCATTTTTTCAAATGAGAAAATTCTGAAACTTAGATACTAATCTGTGAGCTAACATTGCACACTCTACCAAGTGGATTGATTTTAGTTAATGGAAGAGAGAACCTCGTTTTTGATGTTCTTATGCTAGCCTGTATTTTCTTATAAGAACATTGCTTGAGTGTCACTGGTAACCATTTATACATACTAAGAAATATAGCATTTACTTCAATTTGTTGTGTTTTTTTTTTAATTCAGAAAGGTGCTATGTGAATGTCTTAATTAATCCAATTAGAGCATTAGAACATTCTCTATTTTCTAAATATTTTTGTTCTTGCATCAGAGACTCTGAGGGAAACAACTGACCTTCCAAATGCATGAAATATTTATTTTTAGTCATTCTATCTAACAAAAATTAGATTAGACATTGGAATGGACTTCCCAGGGAAGTGGTGGAGGCACCATCCCTGGATGTGGTCAAGGAAAGGCTGGATGTGGCACTTAGTGCCATTGTCTAGATGGTGTGGTGGTGTTGGTCATAGACTGGACTTGATGATCTTAAAGGTCTTTTCCAGCCTTGGTGATTCTGTGATTCTGTGAAAATAAAAAGCAAGTTTACAGACATCCAGAAGTTTGTGGAATCTTAGAACTGGTCCTCTCACATTATATTGTGAAAGAAAAAAATTACAGCCCCCTCAGGCATCCTTAGTAGAAATTTTGGTATGTTCTGCCATTTGCCTGCTTCATGATGCTCAGTTTTAAGAATGGTTATGCTGATCCATACCAGAGTCCAAACAGCCCTAGTGTGCTGTTTGAAACAGTGGCAATAGCAGACTCCAAAGAAAAGTTCAGTGGAGCAGATGTATTGGATACTTTGCTCTTAACACTGAGTCTTTTATTCTTTTCAATACGAGGATTTTTCTGAGCCTGCTTGGGTTTATCTACTTAGTGTAACCCTCAATAGATCTTTCTTCCAAGTACTTTCCAATTCTGTCCTTGAACATAAGTAAGCTTTATGCATTCAAGTGTCTTTTGTTTAGGAATCCATTACGTGGAAAACCGTTTTCTTTTGTTTGCAGTTGAATCTACCTTCTACAAGCTTCATTCGGAGGCCAGTAGCTGGTTTTTTGGAAGAGAGAATGAACAATTTGTTCACTGTCTCCATGCTGCTTGTGATTTTTCTAGCTCACTTCTGTACCCTCTAGAGGTTAATGTATGTTGGGATTTATTGGGTTTTTTTTAAGGATACTGCCTATCCTTTTCTTTTTCCAAATCAGTCCTTATGAGATTAAAATTTGAAGCAGAAAAAGAGGCATCTCAGTCCTTACTAATCTTTTCATAAAAATAAGTTGGACTAATTTGTTTTCGTTTGAAGACACAGAAGTCAGTCCTTCAAAGCTAGGATAGACTTTTTCACGTCCAGATACATGGCTTTTGTAAATTCCCTTCCTTCACTGAGGATAACGTATACAATTCTATTCCAATCATATTTATTTGCTTATTTTTTCTCAGAACCTTTTATTTTGATTTAAAATCATTGCTCTCATGCAATTATAGTATAATATCATACTGCCCTTTTATTGTTGTTCTTATGTCACCAGCTTTAGGCACTGATCCACTTAAGCACTTATGAACAGTGCTAAATCCATTCATATTCTGATAACATTTTTACACTGTTCAAGATTTCATTTAGTCCAGACTTTTTTCTAAAGTCAATGTGTAATCCTTGCACAATGCAAGAACAATAGCTAATTCTGTTGTCTTAAAGTAGACACAGGATTGATCTTTTTTTAATTTTATTTTTTTGTTATTTGCCATTAATCGTTTTCCTTCAGTATCCAGTGAGGAAATTCCTCAGAGCTGTATGTCTTCTTCTGGGTAGTGCAAATCTGAATCATTAGGTGGGATTAGTGTCTTGAAATACGCCTTTTTTGTCATGTTTTCCTTTCCTTCTGTATTCAACTTTTCTGCCTTTAAAGAAGTGGCAAGAAGAGTTCAGGATAAAAAGAAAGCTTTTCTACCTGTCCATATATTGAAATATTAATGAAGACTAAACTTAAGGGGTTTTTTGGGCCTGCATTTCTGATTCTGAACTACCAGCTTTGTTTGCTTTGAGCTCATTTTTTGGATTTCCAGGAAGATGATTCGCAGACTTCCTTCTATTATATAAGGATTCCTTCTTCTGTATGAACATTTCTCTTAGCTGTCCTTTAAATCTATGTGGTTCCTTTCAGGTTCATAGAAGACACACAAAAGAACATTGAACAAAAACTTATTCAGTAGCGTCTGGGATTTCATTTTATTAACAGAAGTCTACCATGAGTTGGTTTGGAGCTTGACTACATACAATAGTTTGACATTCATAAGTGGAAAGATGTAATTTAATTCCTGCAAATAGTTAATAATCACTTGGAAGGCAAGGATGACTTAGCCAATATAACATATATGTGATTTTTTTTTTTTCATGTCTTGTTAAGAAATAATGCATGTGTGGGCTGACCTCACCCATAAACTTTGGGCTGAAATGAAAAAATGTTCATCTTTTTATAGTAGTTTACATAATAAAAATAGAAATGAAGACTGAAAAAAAAATTAAAAATGGCTGAAGTGCTGGAGAAAGTATTATCTACTTCTGACACAGACCTTCTGCACTCAGTCTTATTTTGGATATGTGATACTGTCTGTCCCAAGAACAGATTTTGGAAATCCCCAATAGGAGATACTCTTTTTGTTGGCACTCTCTTACTGTCAGCATTAACATTTGCTTCTCTCCCCCCAGTCTGAGCTTTGTTTCACCATAACAGATTACTAAAAATACTTGATTTTTGAAATTATCCACTCAAGCTCTACATATTCTCTTGTGCTTGGAATCTAGTATGTGTCAAAAATTGTGCAGTTTATTATCCTGCATCTAGTGTCCCATTAAATATTTTTCTTTATATTAATAACCCACAAGTTATAGAAAAGCTTTCAGACAGTATTTGCACTTGGGGAATAATGGTGCTGGAGGAGTAAGTTTGGCTGCAGCGTTGTATTGCTTATCATATGAGCAATATATAACCTTGCATACTGAAATATGAAGATTATGTGCAAGATGACTAAATAAGTATGGTGTCTGCCTAGCTGCTTGCAATTCATATAAATTTTATCTGATTAAAAAGCTAGTATTTTGTTTCCCCCCACATTAGATATTGAACAAACAGTTTCAATAAGTGATTAGAAGTAAAAGTAATTTGCGGTGTCTGCAGCTGCTTCATTTTTCCTTATGTTGACGTGGAATTGGAGGGTAACTTGCTGTACAACTTCAAAGGGAAAGTTGATTACTTTGTGCATTCTTTTAATTAGCTATGGAGATGCAGAGCTGTCTGCTCAATGACATGCAAGCCTGGCTTTGCAACGGAAACCTTTAATTCTCACAGATTGTAGTTTAGTGATCTAGTACTTGCTGTTATTTAATAGGCATGTATGTGATTACATGGGCACCTGGGCCTTGATATTTTTTTAATATATATTTTTATTTTAAAAGCTATTATATACTTATCGAAGAGTCTTTGACAATATAATTCTATTCTTCCAGATAAAATTGTTCATGAAACTAAACGGGTGTGTTTATTTATCTGTTTGAGGCAGCTACACGTTTATGCAATGTACCCTTACTATCTACTGTTTCAACAAAACCATCAGAAACTGTTTATTTTAGTTTATGAAGTAGTACAGTTCTTCTGACATTTCTGAACGCATCATGCTGCATAAGACGTAAAAATTACTTCGTGAGATATAAAATGAGCTCTAGCTGTTTGCTTTTTTTTTTTTTTCCAGTTTTTTTATCCTAAGGCTTTGGTAGTCCGTTACACTTGGAATAATAGGCTATTGTGCAGTTTTTGCCTTCAGTGGAACTAATTTCATTTTAGCTTTACATCTAGAAACGTTGCCAGCTTTGTTTCATTATTTTAGCTCTCTAGTTCTGCAGCCTTGGAAGGGAAAGGGCAGTTAAAATTTACTTCTGGAAGATGGAGTCCACACCACAATTGTACACAGATTGCAACCGCCAACGATACCACTGTTCGAGGATGGGATACGCGAAGCATGAGGTAATGAGAAACTGCAGTCCTGTTCTCTGAAGAAGACAGCCTCCTTTGGAGATTTTTTTTTTTGTTATTTCTAAGATAATTTTTATATTTTTTTTTAAAGGTTAGAAATGTGGCAACACTATCACTTATAAAAAGAAAGGTTGGGCTGGCATAGCTGATACACTCACAGTTTACTAAAGAGGTTTCTCTGCTTTTTCCCTTCAGCTTGAATTCTAACTTGTATATTGAATTTTACTGAATGTATGTACTAGTCTCAAGATTATTTGTTCAATACATAGGCATTACTTTAATGAAGCTCTTTAATTCAACCTGAAAAGGATTTAAAATCAGTCCTAACTATGCTGTGAACTGTCTTCACAGCATACTATTTAAAGGTGACTTTAGTCTCTGAAGGTAATTCACAAGGTAAGTTCACTCTTCACTTCCCTGATTTTAGCGAATAGTATTTCATACTGTATCAAAGATTGTAGCATGTGAAGTATAGGAAACTCTTGAATCTATCAAAACCATAACCAAATCAATTAAGGTTTTGAATATACCTAATAACGTGTTTCCCCCTTGCTCCATTGAGATTTTGATAAGCAAAGGAGTGCTGTTGTGCACATCTGTTGCCATGACTACTAAAGCCTGTGCAAGCTTTTTTAAAATACGCTTTATCCCCTTACCACATAGTAATTTATCACTAAACCTGGAAGATGGATGTCTTGTAATAACTTTTGTTGCCTTAAAGGGGGATGACTTTAAATTTAGTTCTATGGTTCTTGCCAGCTCACGGGTGTAGCAATAAATCCCTGTGTTTACCAGTCTTGTGTTTTTGGTTTTTTTTGTCAAAAACGTTAATCTAATTTAATAAACAAAAGCTAAAAATACAAATATAATAATTAGGTCACTTCCTGTATGCTTGTAATCAGGTTTGAAAGTCCTGTTCTTTGCCCTGTAAAAGAATAATGGTCAGAATAATAGTTAAGTTGGACTAAAGGCTTTCATGGTAAGTGCCACTGAATGTACAGTGGAATTTCTTTTTAAGCCCTTACATCTCCATGAGCAATGCAAGAAGTACAAGAAAGAAGTGAAAGTGCAATAATAGAGGAAAGAAGTGTTTTATTGCTGCAAGCATGCTTGAGATTTAAAAATTTTGCCATAAGGATGTTTCAAAAAACAAGAGGAAACGCTGAATTTGGCTTCCAGAATATTTGGTAGAAAGGCACACTTAAATGATATCCTTAACCTCTCAAGCTCTGAGCTGAGTGCTGAAGTTGGATATGTAGGTGATATCCTCTATCCTGAGTGACTGCCATAGCTGTCAGGATAGCGCTTAGTATAGGCCTGGTATACTTTGAATCTCTCCTTATGGAGCTACTTTATTTTGTATTAGTAGTTAAGTATTAACAGCAAGAGACTTCTCTTATCTGGTCTTCAGAGGAGAACATATACACAGTGCAGGAAATACAAAGTTTTGGTCAGTCTGTGTATTCTGAAGAGAAACAGTTTTAATTTAAAAAAAGAAAAAGTTTTAAAAGTGTTACAAGTTCTTGTGAAGGTGGTAGGTGGCTCTCAAATCTAAGTACAACTTTAGTAGAAGGTGTCTTTGAGAATGGACATGGGGACAGGTACAGCCTTTTTGGAAAACTGGTAATGCAATAGCAGAAACAAACAAAAAACAACCCTAAGTTTAAGAGGCAAGATACAGTAACGAACTGATAGAACACGGTATTTTGAATAAGGATGCAAGGTTGTTGGCAGTAGTACAGATGTTTTCTGAAGTGATCCACGTGCATGAGTATGAGCATGGCTGAGTAGTTTAAGGGCCACAGAGAAATTAGTGATAAAAGCCAGAGCTCAAAAGGTAAGTTCAAAATAGAGCAATGATAATAAGCTGTTGTTCATAAATGTTGCTTCCCTTGCATCTCAGCTTTTCATATAGGGAGAACTAGATGTCATAAATACAGAATAAATACTCAGGGGTGGAGAAGATCTTCTGTGAAAATATTGTGGTTTAGTAGCAGACATGTCATAAGAGTTGTTAGAGAGCTGTGCTAGAATAATCTGGAACTGCAGTTTTATTTGAGCTCTAGATGATTCTGATGCAAAAAAGGAATGAGCAGTGCTTCAATGCAAGCTGAGAAATCTATACAAGTCACTGATAACAGCTGGGATTTCCCTAAAAACTGTACAAGAGATGGGAACTCGAGGTCTGTGGGTGCTAAGGGGATTATGCAAGTTTCCAGGGAAACAGATTCCTGTCAGTGAAGTGCAGTTAGCTTTTTATAGACCATTTAATTTTTTTAATGTGTCTTATAGACAGATCTATTGCATAGAAAATGCACATGGACAGCTGGTACGAGACCTAGACTTTAATCCCAATAAACAATACTACCTGGCTAGCTGTGGAGATGACTGCAAGGTGAAATTCTGGGACACAAGAAATGTCACTGAACCAGTGAAGACACTAGAGGAGCATTCCCACTGGTAAAACAAATTGTCTGCATGCTGTTTTGTGGGTGGATGTCTTATCTAATTTATTCAGCTAATTATTTTACTGTTTAGGAACAATGCGAACTAACTATGCTTGTGCTGTTGTGAATAGTCATTTTTCTGCACGGAGGGAAGGTTTCAACATGTAAATGTTCCTTGTGAGATTGTAAATTAAGAGTTTAGACAATGTTAGTCTAATTGGCAAGAAACTGTTGTTAACATTGTTGGGAGATAGGATGCACCTTTGAGAAGCACAGCACAGTGCCTGGCTTGTAGGGGCCAGCTGGGACACAGATGTGCCTTCCCAAATTGAGCCTGATCTGCTGCACCTGACATGCAGAAAAGCCCTTGAGCTGTTTTAGTTACAGCAGCTGCCATCTATCCTGTTGTCGAACAGCAGAAATGCTCAGTAATTCACCCCACTTTTTCCATGCTTTTTGCAGCCCCAAAGCCAGAATGTGCAAGCGAGTAATTCTCCGAGATAACATTTAGAGCCTGTATCTACCACTCTGGTCTGTGGCTGGAGCAAGGAGAGAATCTTGTCTGACGTTTGCAGACTTCAGTGGTTAAGAAAAGATGAGCAGTTAATATTTTTTTAAATTTGGGTTGGAGTAAGTCTTGCAAAAGAAATCTGGACCCTGGAGCTACTTTGAGGGAAATGAAGAAGTGAATTAACAGAAGCAGCGTTTATACTTTTTTTTTTCAGAAGATTAAAAGAAAAAGAATAAAACAAGAACCATAAGACCTTTTGGTATTAACTTGATATGCAGAATGTAAAAATTGAAGAGAAATATAATCCTGCTTTTGTTTTAGATTCTATTTTAAACTTAAGTGTAAGAATGTTGTGAGATTTTTGTTTAACAAGTTATTTCTAATCCTTGTTTTGCTTTGGGGAAATTTTTATATTTAGAACTTAAATATTTATCTGACTTACTAAACAATGAATTGGCATGTACCCTCAAGGAATTTTACTACTGAATGGTGTGGTTTATTATGTGGATTTTTTTTTTCCAAAACTCATTTGTTGAATTTAAAGACACCTCGTAGAAAACTGATGACATGGAAGCTTAAAAGCCAAATGGAGATGGCAAAACACAGGAATGAGGAATGTAATTTCTTTGCATATTTAAAACATTTAAGTCTGAGATGAATTTTTAGTGCTGTTTTTTTTCTTAAAAAAAAATGAACATGGGTGCACCACCTGCCAAGAATAGCCTCTTGTTCTTTCTGATTTCATTTTTTAGGGTCTGGAATGTCAGATACAACCATTCTCATGATCAGCTGATCCTTACAGGAAGCAGCGATAGCAGAGTTATCCTATCTAATATGGTATCAATTTCTTCTGAACCATTTGGGCATATGGTAGATGATGATGAACTAAGTGACCAAGAGGACCAGCATCAAGAAGAGAAGTATGAAGTTTCTTGAGTTTTATGCAAATGCTTACTGTTTGTCTTTTCATTGCAATGGTTAACGTGCTATTTTTTTGCTGACTAGGATTTTTGTATACAGGCCTTTCAGGTAAGTAGTTCTAATTCCTGCCTCATACTTCTTTAATCAGAATCTTGGGTGGAATCCACTCTTTAAATCTGATTGGTGTGGTCACTGTATGTTCACTGGTAGAAAGGGGATGATGGTG
Organism: Hemiprocne comata; assembly: GCA_020745705.1. Lineage (NCBI taxonomy): Eukaryota > Metazoa > Chordata > Aves > Apodiformes > Apodidae > Hemiprocne > Hemiprocne comata. The sequence continues at coordinate 91,713,299 of CM036588.1, forward strand.
CTGAGGACCAGTCCTGAAGTCAACTGGATGAGTGAAAAGATTGACTTTAAGGAAATTCTGGATTCACTCAAGCATGTACAATAATCTGGGTTAAGCGAGAGTTGAAAATCTGCTTTTTACATTTTCTGCATTAGAACACATTTGTATGTGTTCTAACATTTAGGAAATGTTACTAGTCTAATGTTGAGCTTCTGGACAAACAGAATAAATGAAGCATTAAATGCATGAATTTTTGTAAATTTTGCTCTTAATATTGCTGACTGCTCTAGAAACCAGTATCTCATTAGACTTACTTCAAGCAAAACAGAAGTTTGTTTTTGACTCTCTTGGTAGAGAACAATGCATGTTATTGCAAGCATTTGTAAACACTGTTCCACTTGGGTGTGTGAGGATCACATATTTTGCATACTTTTTTCTTGTGCAATGTATGATGCTTGTTTTCCTCTCTGCACTTCTTCAGAAAAATACATATATAGGGATATATACTGAAGGCATTCTGTCAATACATGGATTTGAGGCTTTCTGATTTTTTGATAAGCTTATATAGTGAACTTCAGCAGTCTCTTACTTTACAAAATGAAGATAATAATACTGAAACTCATGTAAAATATTTTGAGGCCAACAGGCATTAGTCTATATTTTTACATTCTTTTCAACTGTGAATATCCATGTTCTACATGTCTGAACTGAGCAGTTGTTTTGTAACGTTTGATAATTTATTTTAATACGCAAAGCTCTCTGCAGTGAAATAGGCAGATTACCTCCTGAACTAGAAGAGGAACAAAGAAATTACAAAAACGGTCCCCCATATCTAACTGTCTTTGCTAGATATTTCTGTTAAAATTCTAAATAAAGCCCAGGTTACATCTCTTGTTGCATTTTAAGGTTGCTCTTGCACCTTTACCTTATTAATAAAGATTAATAAAGTTTTGGTCCAAATGGTTTTGACATTTTGGCTTCACATAAAGGGCTTGGAAACCTGTTTTTTTAATATTAAATAAGAAAACTATCCCATATATAAAAATGGTTAATTTTAAATGTACAGAATGTCTCTAGATGCAATAGGTGATGTAAATATCTGGAAAGTTAAAGTATCAAATTAAGTACCTAGAAAGTTACTCACATCGATGGTACATACTTTCCAGAACATAACTAAGCTACAGTATTTTAAATATGATGTACCTTTTGGTTCTTTTCCTTTGGGTGGGAATTGTAATTTATTCTGTTCTGGATGGAAGATAAACAGCATTAAGGGAAGTGAGAGACTGTGGAGTTTCCTGTGTGTATATGGTGGGAATGCATTAATATATATAACTTTGCAAGTAAATAGTGTTCTGACAGATGTTTTATAGCAGGTTATCTGGAGTTCTGAATTTCTGTTGATTGTAGATAGTGTAGCTTGCCTCATTAAAACACAGGTAATAGTTTCTAGAATAATAGGAATTTTCATAACCAAGAGTATGCAAAACAATACAACCAATATAGTGTATCTTTTCCTTTGGCTATGGCATGGATGTAAACCAAATCATTAATTATTTGCGTAGTAATTATGTAGAGCCTTTGCCTCTTCCCAGAGGCTTCAAGAGTATCAATACTGCATTTGTTTTTTAAATATCTGTTCTCTATAAAATCTGTTCTCTATAAAACCTGGGAAAGCATGTTAATTTTTGTAACACTTGTTCAGTACTGGAAGAGACTTGGTTTGTGAGGTTTCTTCCCTCTCTTCTCGCAATAAGTTGAACGGGAAGGATGTTTGTGTGGTGCTCACCAGCTTTGAACTGTTGCCAGATCTGTGTCTGTTTAGGTCTGAGCACACCAATGAAGCAGGGCATAACAGCCATTGAGAATAGTTCTTTTTAGTCAACGACTAGTACTAAGTATTTAGGCTTTAGTACCCATTTCCCTCCTGGAGAGCTCTTCAAAGTGACTGTTGCTCCATTCTGTAGGTACTGGTCCCTTCTGTAAAACTTGGGGTTTTAATGGATGATTTGGTCAAGTCTGGGTGTGTGTGCACGTGGTTTTTTTCTTGAGTATGTGGTAAACTTTCAAGGAAGTGTTACGCTCTTTGGGTTAATTTTTATCCTGTTTTGGAGGACATCTGCTTTGCTATTAAACAGCACACAAACGTTGAAAATGTCTTTGAGCGTATCTTCAAATACATCAGGAAGAGCAGTTGATTGTACAACTGGTATCTACAGCCAGTCACCTTCAGACTGAGTGACCAAATCTCTCTCAAAAGCAGGTTGAAATATCAAGTAGAAAGAAGGAAAAAGTCCTCTTAGGCTACCTATTATTCACGTATGGGAAAAAATAACTTGTAAAAGTATTCCTTGAAATAAATATAAAAATTAAGATTATTTACCAGTTGTATCTTCAGTATTTTTTTCCTACTAAGCAAAAATCCCCATATTTTAATGTTGACTTGTAATACTATCCCAAGCTAAGATTTCCGAGATCTTTAAGACTCATGTTAATTTTTAATACATTTTTTAGTAAACTTCCTAATTTTTTTTGTATTTATTGGCTGGAGGCAATACCAAGTAATCTGTCAATTTACTATTCATTGTTCAACCATGTAGAGCTATGCATGAGTCAACCTATTTGTTTATTCTTGCCAGATTTTCTGTAGCAAATGCCTAGTTTTAAGGTTCGCAACTGGAAAATAACTTTTTGGAGATTGTTGGGATGTGGTTTTTTTGTTGCTGGGTGGGTTTTTTTGGTTGTTTGTTTTTTTGTTTGTTATTTTTCTTTTTAAGAAAAGAGTACAGGTTCACCAAGTAATAAATAGACAACAAACCAAAAGTTGCTGTATTTTATTCTTACTAAGGAATTATTCTTTGAGATTTCTCCTTTGGGTGTTTGTCCATGTATATGTTGACATCTTGGGAGTATATACACTTCCAGCTGGGAGACCAGAACACACTTGCATTAACAATATAACTAAAGCTATCACGTGAGGATCTGTCTCTTGTTTCAGTCAGGTGACCTTCAGTTCCTCTTAACTGCTGATTCAGATCAGAGCAACTAGTTTGCTCTCTTCCCTACTTTTTTACTGCTATCGTTGTTGTTTCATCAATCATAAAAATGTAAGAGCAGCTTCCCTGTATCACATCAAAGATCTCCTTAGCCGGTAGCTGATAGTGGCCAAGAGGAAAGATTATTAAAACAGGAAAAGGAGATTATACTTTCTCTGTGTATGCTTCTAGCCCCTGACTATTTGCAACTCAGGGACCTTTACTGCCTTCTGAATAATCTTTAGAGACTTCAGAATCTTCCCTTTAGGATTTTCTTTTGCCATCAGACATGTTCTTGAGTTTATTCTTCTCACTGACTATGTTTTTGTTTGTTCCAAAGCATGCTAGCTGTGCATACACTGTCTTTATGAAACGTGTCTAGGAGAAATATGCCAGCTGCCTTTGTTTTCTTGCACTGAATAAGGAAAGGCTTCAGTGCTTTCTGTTTGGGAAGCCCAAAGCCTCTGTTGAAATTAGGTATTCTAAAAAGAGGATTGAGCTGTCCACAGAGAGGAGGTACAGGCATGTGTCCAGAGGACACATTGTGTATTCTGGTCAAGTTCCTAGTCTGGATAACTTAATGCACAGTTCAAATATGGCAAAAAAAATAGCTGAGAAATGGGAAATGGAATGCTGTGCTCCTAGTTTAATTTCTAGCACCTTGATCCAGATGTAGAAAAAAGTGTACAAAACAAATGAAAACAGAACAGATGAGGTGAGCATTTGGGGTGCATTTAGCTTCCATCCCCTGAACAAAGATGATGTGCCTGGATAAGAACATAGGGAGTGCTTTGAAAGCCTCATTTTGAACAAAAGTTTTAAAACATGGGGTCATTCCACATCTATGGATGCAAACAATTAAGGCAGGCTTCTCCTTGATCTCTCCTTCTTTAATACTTTTGCACTCTGGTGTTGCAAGGATTTCTGCCTTGCAACACTGAATTGGCCTTACTTCTAAAGCACCTGAAGCTGTCTGTCATTTTCCTTTCAGATATCTGCACTGAGAACTGTGTTCCTCCAAAGGGAGCTGGTAACTCTTATATCCTTTCTTCATTCTTTGGTCATCCAAAATCCTTATCTTAGTGAGTGCGTCTACACTTGGTTGTATTAAACCAGTCTGACGGTCATTTTAATTCTACATTGCTATTTCTAACAATAAACAAAAAGTACCAGATTCTTGCAGCTTAGTGTTACCATTTTTTCCCACCAATCAGGATACCTTTGCTGTAGTTGTCACAACATATTTGTTTGCCTTACTGGTTTGAATTTCAAACTCTGTGGGTCTGATGATACACAGCATCAGAAGACCATATGCTACCCTAGGATGCAGCAAGGTAGATACTGCATCTACAGCAGTGTTTTCATTCTTTATGACTTCTATGAGCAGAAGGCTCAACTGATAATGAAGGACTTGCTTTTTAAGAGAAAAAGCTTTTTCTGTATCTATACCAGTGAGAAGATTTATATAGTCAATAGCATTTTGAGCTTACACATCAGTCTTGAAAAGGAATCCATCCTTAAACTTTAATTTTGCAGAATGAGCTACTTGCTTTTTTTGGAGGTTTACAGGCTAAAGATGTCTGCTATATTTTGACTGGTAGAACTGATTGCTAAGATCACTATGCTGCCTTCTCCCTTATGCTACATGTTTTGGTGACATGGCCTAAGCTTATCCTTATCTTTGTTATCTATTGAAGTTTTTTACCATAAATTCACATTAGGAAATACATTTTTTAGAGTTTTTCCTGAAGTCTTATGTTCAGTTTTTTTCACTGCAGATGTTAGCCACACTGTCCTTTGATACCAATTGAACAAGATCTAACACAGGCACTTCTCACCATTTTGCATTTAAAACTGAGAGATTGAGATTGAGGATTGGTCCTTCAAGTGTAGAGTATCTCGTTGAGATAATGAAGTTCTTAATGAGATTTTGAGTGTAGGAACACCTTTGAAAATTGGAATGGACTATAGAGAAAATGGTGGCTGGTCTCTCTTTAGAGAGTTCCTGCAAAATTCCATGTAAAGGAGGTTGTGATTTCCAGTTATTGTGATATAAATGTGGTTTGGAGCTTTGAATAGTAAATCATGTGGTTTCATGGTAATACATACGAACTATGTGAACATAGAATCATAGAATGGTTTGAGTTGGAAAGAACCTTAAAGATCATCAGGTTCCAACCCCCCTGCATGGGCAAGGACATCTTTCACTAGACCACATTCTTCAAAGCCCCATCCAGCCTGCCCTTGACCCTTGGGGATGGGGCCTCCACAGCTGCTCTGGGCAACATGTTCCAGTGTCTTATCACACTCCCAGTGAAATGTCCTCCTAATATCTAATCTAAATCTCCCCTCTTCCAGTTTTAAGCCATCTAACATGATCTAAATGATCATGTGGTATAAGTGATCTAACAACACTTTTTTATAAACATCCATGGCTTCAGAAGAGTGAATTGTCAGCAGTGATATTTTGAAAGGTCTTTGCCAAACATTCATGATCACAGAATCATAGAATGGTTACAGTTGGAAGGGACCTTAAAGATCATCGAGTTCCAACTCCCCTGCATGAGCAGGGACACCTCACACTAGACCAGGTTGCCCAGAGCCCCATCCAACCTGAGCTTGAATGCCCCCAGGGATGGAGCCTCCACAACTTCCCTGGGCAACCTGTTCCAGTGTCTCACCACCCTCGCACTAAAGAATTTCCTTCTGATCTCTAACCTAAATCTCTCCTCCTGCAGTTTCAAACCGTTACCCCTTGTCCTATCACTATGTGCTCTTGTAAAAAGCCCCTCCCCAGCCTTTCTGTAGGCCCCCTTCAGGTAGTGGAAGGCTGCTATGAGGTCCCCCTGGAGCTTTCTCTTCTTCAGGCTGAACAACCCCAACTCCCCCAGATAAGGAAAGCTTTCTGGGTATTTTCACACAGCTGCCGATAACGCTCATTTTAATGATATCTTGCTTTTGGTATTTATATTTAGGATTATGCTATGGAATCAACCAAGAGACTCAGTTATTTAAAACAGCTTAAATAGGTTCTGTTTTGCGGGAATTACAGTGTTCAGGACTTTACAGAATCACAGAATCAACCTGGTTGGAAAAGACCTCGAAGATCATCAAGTCCAACCATAACCTACCATAAATCCACCTACTGTAACCTTGATCTACCCATTCAATGCTCAAATCGTGTCCCTAAGCACCTCATCTGTATTTCTTTTAAAGACTTCCAGGGATGGTGACTCCACCACCTCCCTGGGCAGCCTGTTCCACTGTCCAAAGGTGTTATGTTGGTTGGATGTGTAAGAAGCTGGTCCAAATCCAGTCCAGCAGCACTTTCCAATTCCTAGACTATTTTGCTTAAAAAAATATGTATTTTTTCTGTACTATTTCTTTTGTTAACCTTGATCAGCAGCTATACCCTCCTTAATTTATTTTGCATATTGGGACAGCTGTGTGAAACCTGTTAGAGTAAAATATGTATTTCCTGTTTTTAATGATGCCATCTTACGTAGAAGCAGTTCAGAAGACTGTTTTTTTTAAGTAAAAAAGCCAGTAATGTCTACAATAGTATGAATGTCCAGTTACTATATATTGTATTCCAGTATAAACATCCTTGAATTCTGCCTTCCTTAACAGAGTGAAAAAGGAAGTAGTGTGCTGTCTAAACTTAGCAATTGTAAGGTTTTGTTTCTGGTAAGTTTTCTCCTACAGTTGAAGGGAAATGGCATCTGTGGGCCTTGTTCTAAAATTCAATGGCATGCTTTTCAGGATTTGTTTTTGATGCTGCAGTACATACTGCTGGTCTATTGAATAATGTATATTTCATAGTAAATTTTAGATTAAAGACGATTTAATTTTTTCTGTGATACAGAACTAATGATTTTTGGTGACTCTGAAAAATACATTTTATTAAACGTTGCGGTGACAAAACAGAATTGCAAGCACTGCAAAGTTAAGTGGTTGTTAGCATGAGAAGTAATTGGAAATAACAGCCCTCTACATGAAAACAATTATCCAAGATTTAACAGACTTCCCTCTCAAGTCTGTAACACAATTAACCTCAAAGTTATCTAGCAAAAATGAAAGCTTGTCTCCTTTCGTAGGAGAAGCTGGTGTAGGGGTTGTGCTATGTGAATAAGACTATGAGGAGAAAGCAGTCCAGCTTCAGCTCTGTGTGGCACAGGTCTTAAATTTTGCATGATGTAGGCAGAGATTACACATTTCTTACTATGAGTTCTTGATGACATTAGAGTTTGGTAGCTTGTCAGTTGATGCAATGCAAGAATATATAGAAGGAGAGAAAAAGTTATTTTTGTTTGTCTGGAATGTCTTTAAAATAGTACAGAAAAATGAGAAACTAAAGGAACTTTTTAAGGCACAGGGAGATTTAGAACAAGAAAGAAAATAGCTTACTAAACTTCCTTGGCATAACAAGTGATTGCCAAGTATGCATACCAAATATAGTCTAGTCAGACTGCTCTATCAAGGGATCAATAGGCCAAGCACCTATGCATGTGGTAAACTAGTTATAGCCTTGCAACTGCATTTTTATACCCAAAGCTGGCAGCTTTTATGTAAAAACAAATCTGTGTTTTGGCAACAACCTGAATTATACATATTAAAGTAGCATAGAAGAAAGTTTACTTCGTATCCTCCTCTGTACAGGTACTCTTCCTATTTCTGAACTTCTCTAACTGGGAAGAAATTTAGGGCCCTAAGCTCTCCTCTCTGTTCCAAAACCTGCCAAAGATCTGCTGACTTTATCCCAGTATCCAGTCCACCTCGAATACCCTCCTCTTCTGTGCTTGGTGTTATGCATCTAATGTGGGCATTTTCTTGAGGAGTTGATAACTATGAAATCAAAAGTTTCTGATATAAGAATAATTAATATGAAAATATAGCAGTATTCATTTAATCATTGCTACATTATGAGTAGAGTATTAGAAAAAATACACTTGCCAGCGCTATAATATGTTCGCTCTGAAATTACTGCATGGTAAAGAGAAATAAAATTGTATAAACTGATAAAAACAGGAAGAAAATAAAAATATCTAAATAGACAAAACCCTCTTAAGATAAATACAGGTTATTTGTATGTGTTCCACTTTTATGTGCTGTGACCAAAATAATCTAATTTTGTAGATTATATACCTATATTTTTAAAACGTCCTTTTTTCTTGCTTAAATAAATGTCAGGGTCATAGCTGTTAAGTCAGAAACTTCTTGCCTTAATTGAATTATATTTAATATCTAGGGAGTTAGGAGAGCCTGAGCTGATTCTTTAAATAAAAATGTGTAAAACCTGTAAAAATTCATTGAGAGTAAAAAAAATTAAGGGACTTGGAAGCTGAACAGTTCTAAGTATCCTTGATTCATATAGATTCAAACAATAGTATCCTCATCCTATTCTTGGATTACTGTTTTACTGCAGATCTCTCAGCATGGGCTCAGGTGATCCGTCTCCAAGAGATTCTTGTGAGGAAAAAAACCTACCACAAACAACCTTGCTCTTTCTGTTTCTATTTATGTATCTATTTATTTATTTATTTCTTTTTAGCGATGTTTCACATTAATGAAATAAATTCTGCCCTTTATTCCACTAGTAGAATCCTTTTGGGCTCATTACCCATTACATAATTTAGAAGCTAATCTGTTTTCATTCAGAGTGTTTGTAAAGGGTGCTCATGGACCATTTTGTCTGGATATTCTGTATTGTTCTTCAGACACATGTCAGTCTGAGATTGTTTTGTTTCCATCCTGGTTATCTTGTGTATTTTCTAGATATTTTGCACCAAGTGATCATTCCATGAGGATTTTCTCAAGCTCTCAATAACTATCTCAGGGCTATGCCATTCTTCTGCACTTTTGCAGTTTCTCTATACGAAGAATCATATGATCGTTTAGGTTGGAAAAGACCCAGCCAAGATCATGGAGTCTGACCATTAAGCTATCACTTCCAAATCCACCACTAAACCATGTCCCTAAGCACCACATCTACATGTCTTTTAAATACCTCCAGAAATGGTGGACTCAACTACTTCCCTGATCAGCCTGGTCTAGTGCTTGATAACCCTTTTGGTGAAGAAATTTTTTTTTCCTAGAATCCAATGTAAACCTCTCCTGGCCCAACTTGAGGCCATTTCTTTGTGTCCTATCGCTTGTTACTTGGGAGAGGAGACAGACACCCATCTCTCTACAGCCTGCTTTTAGGTAGTTACCTATAATATAATGTTATCATAGATCTATGCTAATTAAATCAAACACAAACAAACACCAAAACCTGAACTTATGTGGCCTGAAAAACCACATGGAATAGCATGCTCTTTTTCTGGGTAGGCACAAAATTACTTTCATACCCAAAAAGAAATTCAGTGTATAGACAATAATGAAAGTTAAAGATTGTAGTTAAATGGAAATGCCAAACAGAAATTCATCTACGGGCTTCTTTCCTGAACACTCATTCCCCTGTGATTTCTCTAAATTAAATTAGATGAACTGTGTTATTTAAATGAAACTGAAGCAACTGTGAGCATGCGGAAAATAGCATAATCTAGAAGCTTATTTGTCCTTGTTTATCCAACCTTTGGTTAACTGAGGCTACTGGTTAACTGAAAGTCGGTCGTGTCCCCTGGTAGCCATGTGCACTGTGCATTACTCCCCTGCTTATCTGGAGAGACATTTGAAACCTTGAGAATAATGGAGTTGTGGGTAAGTGGGTGAGCACCGCGTGAAGCACATTGTCGTCTGGGGACATGACCAACTTTCACTTAACCAGGCATGTCAGTTAACTGGAAGTTGGGAAAACACATTGCAGGAGATGAAGTGTCTATATGTGTGTGTTTATTAGCTCTCTGCTGTTAGATGGTTTGTACCCAAGTACATATTTAGGAGAACTACAAAACAAGCCTGCTCTTTGCAATTAACCAGGGGCTGCGTGTTGTTTGTGCTATGACCTTTTTTGTTAGTTGACCTTAAGTGTAACATAAGTAGATGATAAAAGTCCTTAAAACTAAATACCTGAAGTTATTCTGCAGTATCGGACTGCTTTTGGTTTATTCATTAAATCCAATTGAATTTTAATGACAACATTAGATTCACAGCTGGTTAGGCTGGATAGGTGGAGCAGTGATATCCTGCACGTGGTTCCAATGTGTTAGGATATATACTTTGGGATTGTGGAGATGTCTGCTTTCAGAGAGCAGCGGTAAGGGGCAAAGACGGCCAATAACAACACTTCATTTCTGTAGTAGCAGCATCTGTTTAAATGATTTAGTGGCATTCACAAGGCTCTTTGGCTTTGCTTTCTGTTAGGACGATTGCAGCTATAATACAAGGTTGTTTCTGGGAGGCAGGGAGATGCTTCTGAAGGCTGACTGATTCCTGTCAGACAGAGGTGATCCTCTGTGGGTGAAGGAGCTCTAAGGTCATCCTCTGAAAACTCACCTACCCTGTAGCTACAGAATAATGTGCTGTGTTTTTGCTGTGAGAGGAGGGATTTGCTCTGTGAGTGGAGAGAAGAAGGGCTGTTCTCAGCCAGCAGAGCACAATCAATGACTCTTGGGTGGTTTGGACTTCAGAGGATTGCCTGAACCTGTTCTTAAATATTTGCAATGCAAAAAAGAATCTGTCTATGTCTCATGGTGTAGGTGGTGAGGAGCTTAGGTGTTAAAGTGAGAGGTAAGGTATACAATAATAGATGAGAATCTGGTGTTGTTATACCTTTAGGAATGCTAGATAAAAAGAAAGTGTTCAGAGTGGTGCCTCCATCTCACTGCCATTATTCTGAAGGGACTGGGTCCAGGATGGCAGCACAGGGGAGACTGTGATGTTAACGACTGCAACTTATCTACTTGTCTCTAATAAGATATTATAATTTATATACTACTTTAAGAATACAGTTAACAACAAAGGCTGAAAGGAAGAGATGGAGCACGGTGAGAAAAAAGCTGTTGATAAAAATGTGTTTTTAAGTGCATTTAGGTCATACCCTGTAGTTTAACTTGCTTTAGAAAAAGATGCTTATTGTAGATTCTGAGAGACCTGGAAATGCACTGGCGTTGAGAATAGCAGGTACTTTGTCCCTACAAATGGGGTCTTTAAGATTGACTTGACTCTGCTCTGTTATCTAAAACATGCAGATATCCAGTGTAAAATATTTCCTTAGAGCCTACTACTGCCTTTTTCTACTTTAATGGGAGGTTACATTTCTAGATGTTAGTGACATTCAGTATTGCCTTTTAAATCAAGTGTGTTCACAGATTCTGACTATTTTCTTTTTTTTCCCCCCCTTCTTTCTTCAATTTTAGGATTAAAGAGCCCCTTCAGGACAGTGTAATAGCTACCTATGAAGAACATGAAGATAGTGTATATGCAGTTGAATGGTCCTCAGCAGACCCGTGGCTATTTGCCTCTCTAAGCTATGATGGGAGACTTGTTATTAACAGGGTTCCCAGAGCTCTTAAATATCACATACTGTTATAATTTGTTTGGATTATAGTGGAGTTGTTGTCTTGATGTACACTATTGGTAGGTATTGTTTAAGGTTTTTTTCAGGATCTATTTTTATTAAGTATAAATGTTAACATTTTGTTAAGAATGTCTGAAGAATTTATGTACTAATGCAGAGACTTTTAATTTGCCTTTTGTATTTGCCTTGGAAAACTATGATGCATTTTCTGGAGGCTTTGCTAGTTAGTTGTTTTTGTTGGGTTTTGAGTGTTTTTTGAGGGGTTATCACTTCATAAATTATAAAGTTTCTGGAGATACTGGGTACTTCCCATACTCTTGCTTTATTACTTCAGCTTTATGCAAATATAGTGGATGGTAGAGGTGTTCTTAATGCTGACATAAAACTGGGACAATGTAGAGTGCATGTAGCAGAAGTAATCTACTTGTTTACAAGAATATTTTATCTTTCTGATGTAAGCAGCCTTCTGCTCTTAGTTAGGGCTACATTCTGCTAACTGTTCTGGTCATTCTTCAGTGTTTATAGATATACCTGGGAATGGTCTTAAAAGGCTTTCTCAATTCAGTTTGAGATTTTAAACAATTTTTCTTCCATTTTGCTTATCCTAACAAGAATATTAATTGTGAAAGTGAAGCCTTCAAGTGAAGCCTTTTTCATTTAAGCCTTATGGTAGTATCAATAAAATACCATCCTTTAATTTGCAAACTAAATGCAGTTTTGAATTATATGTTGTTAATATTAGTCTTTAGCAAAATGTCTTACATGTTCACATAATGTATTATCCCCTGTTTGTACAACTTAGTTGTGCTGTAGTATATTTTGAGGGACTCTGGAGCTATGCCACTCTTAACCTGAAAAATCTCTCTAATATTTTTAAGTAGTCACTCTTTCTTATCCTTTTGTCTCTGTGCCATTGTGCAGTATGCTGACATGATGTAGCAAGCTTTCAACTAAGCACAAAACATCCTTTGCTGTCTCCTGCTCTTTGCAATACCTGACCTAGGCATCAGTGACTCTCTTCTTACAAATGCTCAGAACAGGCAGGTGCTGCCCTGCTGGAGGATGCACAGAAAACTTGAGATGGAAGGCATGGCAAAACGTGGCTGTATGTACAGACAGCCCCCTTCCCGTTGCATAGCTGATTGTTAATGAAAATTATGCTGCTGTTCTTTGTGCTCTCAGGCTGACAGCAGCAATAATTACTCCCTGATGCCTTTTCATCACTATTGTTTCCCATTAACTTCAGAACCTGGGTATGTGTGATGGTATTGGTTGTGGTAGTATTGTGTAAGACCACTCTGAAGAAATGGCAAGAACATGGGATGGAAAGATCAATACCAACCTCTTCTCATGTTTCCCCTCGTTGCTATGGCAACTGTTGGTGTTAGTGTAGGGGGACAGCCTGCTGCTCACCTCTGCTTGTCCTTACTCACTCTTGGATCGAAACATGTCCAAATGTGATTTGTTGTGTATACACAGCTGCTTCTTGGAGAACACGCTTTGAGAGCGTGACTGTCTGCTATAGGCCAAAACATCCAGAAAATATGAAAGTTGGATTCTATTTCTGGCTTTCTTAAAGAGCTCGTTTGCAAGAATTTATAGGAGTGAAGGGATCAAATGGTCTGTACTGTTGTTGTATTTGTGTTACAATGCTGCCTGTCTGCTCGAGAGTGAAGGCTTCATTGGAAATTCTGATGGTCTGATTTTCTGCATTAAGGTTTTAAACTTGTGCTATTTCAAACTGTCTCAGTCTATACCTAGACATGAGCTATTTGGCTGCGTGCTGTAAGAAAAATTTCCAAATCAGTAGTGCTTCAGTTGTCCGAGTATCTAAAGCCTTGGTGGAGCTGTAGCTTTTTATGTGGAGCTTTCAGTCTTCCGACACAAAACCTTGTTGATTGGGGATTTTTTCCCCCCCCCAAAAAAAATCCCTCTGCAGTATGTCTTTAATACGCAGTAGAACTCTAAAATTTTCTTCACGTTAGCAATAAGGTCTAATGAAACTTCATTGTCTGTTAATGTTTATGGCTTGCAGTGTGAAGGTGACAGGAAATTACGTAACAGCACAGGGATTTGATTTTTAACATGTAATAAATGTGGGAAAGATTTCAGACTGGTTGTGATGTGGCTGTATTTCCTTTACTATTGTAAACTTATACAAGCTGGAAATCTCTGTAAGCAAATATCAAGAAATATGTTCTTTTAAGTTTTGTTAAATATGTATAATATCACTTAATAGGGATGAAAAAAGGGGCTCAACATTGGGAGGGGAGGGATTAGCAGGTGAATTTGAATTAAATGCATTACAGTAGAATCAAGAAAGCAGAAATGGTAAAGTTTGAATCATTTTCAGCTGTCTGTAAAGCAAGATCTGAGCTACATGTACAGCAGTGGCAGCGTGGTGCAAATACATTTCAGAAAGGGAAGGCTTTTGACAAGGTTTCATCCCAGGCTGTTAGAGAAAGCGAGCTGCTGCAGGATAAGAGGAAGGGATCAAAGATGGTTTAATATCTGATCAAAAAAGAGAAAACGGGAAGCAGGAATAAATCATCACATTTATGGCAAAAAGACATTACCAATGAAGTCTTGCAAGGATCTGTGCCTAGGCCTGTGCTTTACAGTATACTCCTGAACTTTTTGGAAAAAAGGCTGCATAGAAATATGGCAAAGTTGGCAGATGCTCTTCAGAGTAGTAAAGTAAGTAGAAGTAAGTAAGTAGTAAAGTAAGTTGAGAGTTCTTCAGATGACTGGAGAATTTTGTAAGGCCCTTACCTCACAAGGTGGCTGCGTGCTAAAATGGCAGTACATGGAGTTCAGTGCAGAAAAGGTAAAGTAACAGATATGGTAAAGTAACAGTAACATACCGGTGTATGGCTATTACTACTTGGAAGTAACATCTTAGTTTCCATAGATCTTTTAAAATGTCAGGTTAATAGAGGTTAAAATTTTAATTAAAATTATGGGAATTACTAGAAATCAAATACAGAAAAAAAAAGTGTTAATCCATTAAATAATATTTATAAATCTGTGTTGTATGTTCATCTTGAATACTGTATGTAGTTCTGGTTTCTTCCATCTCAAATCCAATATAGTAAAACTGGGAAAGGTTTTAGAGAAGGGTGACAAGAATGATGAATAGCATGCAGCACCTGTATGAGGATAACTAAATAGACTGAAAGGCAGATGATTGAGAGGGAATGATAGAAGTCCATAAAATCACAAGTGGAAGAGGGAGAGGATGAATAGGGAATAATTGTTCGCTGTCTCTCCTGATACCAGAACTAGAGATTGTTAGATGGAATCTGCAGGTGGTGGCTCAAAGCATACAAAATGAGGTGGTCTCCACAGGGCTGCAGGTGAGCTATGGCACTTGTCTTTAACAACCCCTTCCCAGCGCAAAAAAAACCAAAACCAAACAAACACAAAACACCAAACACTTCAAGAAACAAATTCCAAATCTCATTAATGTTGAAGTTTACATGACTTGAAAGTAACTGAAACAGTAGTTGAATCCATCAAAGGCTGCTAAATACAAAGGGAGCATCTCTGGCTTAGAAAATTCTTTTGCACCATGGGTTGCTGGATGCTCTAAAGAGTACTGGCAGAGAACCTCTGTGTGCTTGTCCAGTCTTTACTTACCTCCCTGAACATGTGCTATTTGCCAGTACAAGTAGAAAATAAAGGTTAAAAAGAATAACTTAGTCTCTAAAGCTTTGCCTCTAGTGCTGAGACAGCAGATCGCTCCTGCACTTTTCTCTCTCACAACTGTTTACTTTGGTCACAAGTTGTGTTTTAGGGGATTTAAAAAAACACTTATGTCTCAGATGAAATTCTTCTTAGAGAATCTCAGTATTTTTTCTAGAGACTATCTTGCTGCAAAACATTCCTTGGCAGTAAGACTGTGAAGGCAAGCTGATTTCTGTACAGCAAGGGGTCTATCACCACTTCACAAATTCAGATCATGGTTAACTGATCTCACAGCACTGGGTCTTTTCAACATCTCATAGAGAATACTCCTTATGCAATCATGTCTCAGCATTGGTAAGCACGTAATTGTTGTGTTTTCAAACAAATACCTCGTAAATGATTTTTCTTTCTTTGCAGACTGTGACCAGATAAGAAGGTTTAATAGGTTTTGAAAAAGTGAATTGAGGTATTCCTTAAAACTGTCAGATTGTCAGTTTTGCTATCTAAAAAACTTGTTTTATTCCAGATTGGGTGCTGCGAACTTTTTTTTGGTCACGAATCTAAATGTATGTGGTATGGAATTACAAAAATGCTTGAGATGTGGTATTTTTATTTCACAGAAAATGAATTATTGAAGGAGGAAGGAATTAATAATATTTTTTAAATGTTTTGCGCATGATCTAAATGAAACTAACCGAAGTCAATGCGAGTGTTGGCCTTTTAAAGAGAAGCTTGAAGTAACAATGTTTCACTTGAAATAAAAATAGTGCTAACTTCAAATTAAGAAAAAAACACACAACACACCACCAAACACCGAAAAGCAGACCCCCTCAGTACTAACCTGGACTTTGCTGGTGATGTCAGCTCTAAAATTCACTTCATCTGTACTGAAGCCCATGAAGTTAACAAACTGCTTGTCAACATTGGAACTAATGAAGTACATGGATGGCATGGGTAAACTTGATGTTTATTCTAGACTAATTCTTATCTTGTACCTTTTCATTCACAAAGGTGAGTTGAAATAAGAAGCCATACGATCTGAATTATGCTCAACACTCAAATTAGTTGAAAACTGTGCTTTGTAAAGGATTAAGCTGCATGACCATTGTATTTTCCAACTGACAACAGAAAGCATTAGTTCCGTATTTGCCTCTTTGTTTGTAACTCCCAAATCTTACAGCCTGGTACCTCTTGCAGTATTTGAGACAAATTCTGCTGCTTGAACAGTATTGTCTGACATGGTAAGACACCATGAGGTAGCTATGCCTTTGACATAACTGAAGCAGTGAAAAGTAGGTAATGGTAACTGTTAAGATCAGTATTTGGATACAGAATCATAATGTTATAGAGCTGCTATTTGGCTTCACAGAGGATGTCTAGGGTTTTGTTTGTTTGTTTGTTTTCTTTTTTTAGGGGATATAAATAAAATGCCTAAAACTGTTTTTGAGCCTGTCGTATGAATGCCATTCCATGGCTGCAGAAAGCCTGTGACTTCTGGAATAACAAGTGAAGTGACTGAGTGAAAAGTGCAAATGATCTTTTAGAGAAGCCTGGCCTTCCCATAAAAGTGCAAATGATCTTTTAGAGAAGCCTGGCCTTCCCATAAAGGGAGCTGCTGGGTGTGGAGCCATGGATACTCTCCAGAACAATTTGCACATTGCCCCTGCTCATTCCACCTGCCACTTTGGTCATTGAGGAATTAGTGAAGTGAGAAGAAAATTAGATGCAGAGGTTTGGAGAAGACAACAAAGGAGAACAAAAAGTAAAAGACTGACAAATACAGAGTGAAAAGGGAATTCAAAAAGACAAGATCAGGGAAAGATCGGTTTGGAAAACAGAAATAGTAAAGTGGCAGTAAATAAAGAGAAAGATGCTGGGATGAAGAGTGACAAAAAAAAAAACAAACTGGAGAATCATTTTCATTTGCTTGTTTTAGCTATATGATACTGAAGGTCCTTAAAATCTTCCAGGACCAGTTACTCTCCCTGTGTTAACCTTAACCTTAATTGCTGGTTTACATTGCGGCATTTTAGTTCTGGTGTTGGAGATGGTTCATGCAGGACAGTTGCCATCAAGTTTTTGCATAAAGAAACATGTTCTTGTTGATCCATACATAATCATTAGTCCTAACTCATCCATTTTAGGGGTTAGGATTTTCAGCTGGTCATTATCCTTTTCAGAGGTCAGGTTGCAACTGCATGTGTGAACAGTTGTAGTCTGTTTCATTGCAAAGTTATCAGACTGGGTAATCAACCTGAGGAAGCAGTACCCTGAGAGACGGGAAGAAAATTTCAAGTGGGATGTTTCTTGAGTCACAGTAGTTAAATCTGCAAAAGCATCTGTTTATCACAGGCACTGTTTATCCCACTGTTTATGATTTCAGGGAAGCGTTCCTAGTGAGAACAACTCAAGGTATTAGATGCGATTAATAAAGTAAACCTGAGGCACATCCTCCATTCCACACTGACTTACCTTACAACAAAAGATTTTTGAGCTGTTCCTGAGGAAATCCCACCCTTGTTTTGATGTTACAGCTTTTGGTGCTCCAGCAGCCCCGGCTTCATAAAGGGCTTTTAGTACTCCAGCACAGAAGATAGCTTTGGGGAGAGACGAATGAGCCTTACTAAATCCAGGAGCCAAGTTCCCTGTGTGGAGATGCATGGCAAATATGTGGGTTGCTGTAGCCCTGGAGCTATAGCAACAGCTGCCAAGCAGCTGGGCTGAGCAGGGAGGACCTCTAATGTACCTTCTCAGCAAATTGTCCATTTATTCTGACGCTGCCCTGAGTTCAGGATTTTGGCAGGAGAAACTATGGAAGAGCTTTTAAACAGAATGAGTTTAGAAAAGTATGGGAAACCTTGGAAAACCCAAAGATACCACATGCTAATCGGGAAGTCTAGATAAGCTGAATCCTGGGGTTGTAATAGACTTGGCAGACACATTCTCTGAACCACTGCCAGTTTCTAAAAATTTGCAGAAGACTGAGAAGACAAGGAAGACTGGAAAATAGCAGAAATGGTATTGATATTTGGAGCTATGTGGAATGGCAGTGCATAGAGTGGGATAAGGAAATGTGTTTCTGAGTGAGGAAATTTTTACCGAATTATTGTTTTCTTTAGGATTTTTTCTTAGATTTTGTTTTTTTACAAACACCAGTCAAAATACTACCAAATACCAGAAATGACATGATTACAGCCATGCAACAAACTGTGAATTATCCCTTGTCTTGCCTGGAATTGCCAGAATTATAATCCAAATGTTTGATTTATTTCCCTTACACCTCACTGTTTTCCAAAGACGATGGGTGGAACATAGTAATTTTAACTGGTCTTCAAACACACATGAAAAAACAAAACACAACAACTCCAAACATACTGTTTATAATGGGAAAGAGGTTGTGCTAAAAAAAGCAATAAACCATCCTTTGACTCTATGCCTGGAAATAGGGTGGGGGTGTCAAGATGGGGAGAGAAATACCTGAAACTTGCCTCTGCAGAAACTGTGAAGAAGAGTGATCATTTTTTTAGGTGGGGTAAAACACTCACTTGAGTACTTTTAGCTGTGTCTCAGTATACACATATCACTATTTTAAGCAGAAGTTACCTATCTAAAATGGCTTCCAAAAAACGAGTATACTACTCAAGATAGTGATATACCAGCACAAACAGGAAAGCATCTTCTTAAAATTAAGAATGTTTCCTTATCTTCAGAATAGCCATTTACAACCACAAAAGAGTTAGGCTTGGGTATGTACATGCCTGCTGATAGCAACTGGTAGATAGATGGAGCTGTAGATACTTTGATGCGGTTGCTTTTTCTCCTATAAGTCAATCTGGGTAAAATGGGAAAAATCTGGTAGATGAATTATTATTGGAAAGTCTGTTAGGAAAAGTCACAAATGAAAGCTTCGTCACAATGGGAGCTGTTTAATCCTTCACAAAGCAAATACCAAAGAACTTCAACAACTGTTCTGACCATCCTGTCAGATGTGAGTGACAGTTACTTGGATTCGGTTTCCTAGATAGATGCATATTCCTGATCTGCGTTTTAATCATCTATTTTCAGTGTTAATGCTGTTTGAATATGTTCAATCTATTGTTTTAATTATTTGAATAAAAGCTGTACAGTTTTCTGTCGCAGTTCACAGGCACTTCTTGTAAGACAGGGAAAAGCTGCTTTTTTTTTTTTAAGTCTTCATGCTGCTATATTGGGAGGTATTCTGGTTTCTGTTCCTGTGTCTTATACCTCAAGGTTCAAATCACAATTTGAATTCTACAGGGTTTGGACTGGTCATTGCTGAAGGCTGAGGAGAGCTACGGATGAAGGCTGAGTATGACTGACATGTTCATATTCATCAGAAAACAGAGTCAGCTGGAGAGAATGAGGGAGTAATTGTTGGAGTGCTCCCTCCCTCACTGCTTGTCCAGAAAGACACAGGCTGTGGGGAGGAAGCTACCTGAGGTTATTAAGATTAATACTGATAGAAATTCCAATCAACTCACACAAGGCTGCTCCTCAAGGCTGTCAGATGCCTACTGCCTTCTCTCATTCAGGCGGGGCAACATCAATTTCGAATTTCCCAACAGAGATTGCTATGATTTATGAGTTTAAGAGGCTGATAAATGTGGTTAGTTGAAGTGTTCAAGAAATAATTGAGTCAGAATAATTTCAGTCAGCTGTGCTCAATTTATTTTCTCTGATAACCACAGGAGGGTGCAATTTTGGATTGGGAGCTTCATCTCAAGGATTCCTATCATAGGAAAGACATTGTGGAACCCAGAATAAGAGCAACTTAATTTTGCTGCCAGGCCTGTATGACAGCCTTATGAGCTGACTTAAGAACCCACAGAACTGGAGAGTAAGTACCTTAAGCTCTTCTGGTATTGCCCATGACAGAGACTGAGTCAGTTCTGGTTTATGCGTTGTGGGATAAAGTCTACTGGGAAGGATAATGAGAGGTTTACTATTTAGTATTTGAAAACTACCTTACTGTTCAGTTGGGAGGGCATTGTTGTTTACACTTGTTTGTAGCAAGTTATTTTCAGATTACAAGTTTTATTGATATTTCACTTCAGGGTTTTGTGATTGTTTGTTTTTTTTCTGGAGAGGCAATCAGCATCAGTTCTGTCCTTACAATGAAGGGGAAGTCCATGCCCGCCTGAAGAGTCTTACATGAAACTTTAAAAAAAAAAAAAAGTCTCCATGACCTTATTATTTGTCTGCTGTAACTTTCCCACGTACCTGAAAAAGAACGAGATTTTGTGTGGCTTGTCCTCGAAAGAGTACTTACTGTAAAGAGTGCTGTAAAACAGAAAGGTGAGCAGGTTACAGTGTGTGATGACTGGCTGAGGTCAGTAGAGAATGAGGAAGCCTAGCAAGTGGAGCTAGGGAGAAAGTGGAGCAAGTGTGTTGCAGACAAATATCTGCCTGTTGTAATGAACGAGATGTTTATTATAATCTGAGAGTTGCAGGCAGGGGAGGATGTGTGGGAAAAGGCAGTGGCTTGTGTCTGTATCTGTGTTAATCAGTTCAGGTATCTTTTGAAACATGCAAAGAGACTCCACAAGCATGATACAGGCAAAAATTTAACAGGCTACTGGGTCTAGCACTAGTATATTCACTATGCCTGGTAAGACATCTGAAGTGAATTTTGCTGTCCAGGAAAGTGTCAGTAGACTGGGAAAGGGTTGTCTTCTGTGCTGCTTGGAACAGAATTGTAGCGTCTCCATCTTCCAGCTCCATTTATCCCATTAGGATTTTCTACCTTTGCATTTTGATGTCTCTTCCCTAATGAATCCTTGAGCTCCTAATGCTTCTCACTGCAGCTGTATCACTTCTGTCTGCATTTTTATTTATCATGTGAGGCTTTTCCCTATGGACTTTCATACAGCCTTTCTCACAACTCATCGGCTTTTTCAGTAGTCCTAGCCAAAGCTGGGCAGCATGCCATAGATGACAAAGGGTTGCCAAGAGAGCAGCTCTCCCAAGAGTCCTGATCTGTGTAAGATAAAAATGGACAGGCTTATTCTATGGTGAGCCAGGAATGTAGGCTGGCACTAGAGATGTGTTAACCCAGATGGTTTACCTCACCATGTGTATACCAATGATCGTATGACATAACCTGGCTTGCATATAAACTATTCTCTGGTCACCCATGGCTTAAGAACTGTGGGATAGGTTCTTTCACTGTGTGGTGAAGATCCACACAGGAAAAAATAAATCTCTCTTGGAGCTGTTATTCTCAAAGCTGCCTTGCCTTGGAACTTAAACATTCTAGGACTTCAGAAACTTAAAGTATATATTTTTTTATTCTGTCCATGATTTTCAGCTTGGGGGTGGGGCTGTCAGAATATGAGGGATCCAGTAGGATTTGGGGGGGAGGGGTGGGGGGTAATTCTGATTGCATAGAAAGATTTGGGACCCTAATCTAAAATGGTACAGGCTTTAGAGCCCATTATGGCAATCTGTGTGGTGAGGTAGATCAGACTTAGGTGTTTCAGACACATCAAACAGCTGTATTGATGAAGAAAGGGCTGCACTCAGTTTGTATTGGAAAATAAGTGTTACTGTGAATAATGAAGTCTTGCTAAAATTCAGCTACCCAAGTTTGATGACTTTTATGTGAGTATATGTTAATTCCTAGAATTAATTCGTGATGGTTCTTTTCTCTCTAATGATGGTTCCTTTTGTCTCCAGATAATTTAGTACCATCCCTGTCTGCTGTAACTTATATCTGTAGATTGTATAAATGCCTGTTTTGTATCGTTTGAACAGTGTCCTGTGGGGTGCAGGATCTCTTAGTGACATTTGCTCAGTATTGTGGCAGCACTATCCTATCTAGGAGTGCAACAGAAGTAAGTTAACTTAAGAGAAAAATATTTGCTGAGATTTTACCTACTTCCCTTTTTCACTGCTCAGCAGTTAGGAAGATGCTTCCATGAATAACTCTTACTGACTCTCCATGCTTTTGAGGTCTCATTGACGTGAAGTGCATACTGCGTCAGAGAACGGTGGGGAGGACATTGTGAAAAATATGCTACTTAGTCAAGATGTGGGTTTAAACCACAGAACTTTTTCCAAATTATGTTTGGATTTGGGGCTTAGCATGAAATCAGGGCACAAAATAACTACACTGTGCAGAAAATGTTAATAGAAAAAGTCAGGATTACAGTAATGCATTCTGTGTGGTCATTGAGTAGAGAACAGCAGAAGGGCATGTGGCAGGACTCTCTCACTTGTATTTTTGCTTCTACTGCTGTGAAAAGCATTTTCAATACTTGCATAATTTAGAGCATGACATTATGATTTTCAAAGCTTCAAATTGGAGTAAAGCATTTACGTAATCTAATTAAATCATGTTAATGTTTTATGATATTCAAGTAAGAGCAAAACTTGTTCCATGGATGCATCCCATTCTTAGGCCATTGGGGAAACCAAATTTACGTGTGTAGATGTATGTTTCTAGCCCTGCATGCTTTGGGAGGTTAGCAGAGTACTTACTGAATGCTTTGTCCCCATGATAACCTCCGAAGCCTGCTTCATGGAGCATTGTCTTTCCAAGAAGCTTGAAGGTAGGCTGGTACCAGAGGGAAAGGCAAAGCAGATTTAAAGGGCTACTTGCAACCTCTTGTAATTTGAATGAAAGCGATGTTACTGCAGTATGTAATAAATTGCTTCAATTTCAGTGAACATTAAAATAATCCCATGGTGACCCTCTTAGCAGCAGCCCTGCCACATGTAGTATCAGATCTCACAAAGCATGGATCGTACTTGGATGTGAAGCTACCAGGGGAAGCCCCACAAATCCTCCTGGTGACTGTTGGTTTGTTTTTGCCTCTGGCTGCACTAACTCAGAAAATATTGGAAGCACTTGGCCAGCATCCATGATGAGGGATGCTGCCTTGTAGTGAGATTACTTAAATAATGTTTGTCATCAGCATGTTCTCACTAGGCTGTCTTCTACAGTAGTTCTTAGTGAATCCTGTCTTTGCTAGGTCATACTACTGCAGTAAGGAAGTGAATTGAATCCTGATTTTCCAAATGTAATCAAGCAAATGCCAAGCTAGTACTAACAGAATTCTTTTAGTAAGTACAGCACTGCTTTGCTAAAATGAATTAATGTAATTGGCAGAGGTAGTTTCTTCAAGACCAGGTCTCTGTTTTAAATAAGCTCATTGTCATTGACTTTTATTAGTGCCATGCTGATTTATTCTAACTGATGACAGAAACATGTGTGTATACACTGCCAGGTGTTCTGTGCTTTCAGGGTAATTATAATGGTTAGGAAGGACTGGAACATTATCTGTGCCAAGCTGTTGATGAAGCCCGTGTGCTATTAGAAACAGAGGACTGACTGAACACACAATATTGACCTGGTTTGTGCATACACAGTGATTATGGTGAGCCCAGCAGCTCTGATTTTTATGCAAAAATGTGGATGCTTTGAGGGAAACCTGGTTCTAACATACCTCTAAATTTGGGGGTTCTATTATTTGCTGTCACAGTACATAATAATACCCAAAGTTTGTAAATTAGTTTTGAGCTTAGTGGTATGGAAAGCTCTGAATATGTGAAAGTCATTGCTAAAGTAGCACACAGAAAAGTGAAATATATCAGTAGTGAATTAAGTCTCTGCTAATTAGGCACAGAAATCTAATTACTTTGCAAATTTTTCATCTAATTTTTAAAGGAGTGAAGCTAGTGTAAATTTAAAATGGAAGGCGAGATGTTCAGCACATAGTGTTAACTGCCAAGGAGAACAACACGGTGACCTTATTTGCAGCTGCACATGCATCATTTGTAGGAATGCCTGTCATAGCCATAATGATTTAACATCAGGGCAGGCCAATATTTCTTGGTTCTTCCTCCGCAGTGTAGGCAGTTTCCTTTATAGGTGAAATGGGAAGCTGTAGGTGTTTCTGGTGAAAAATGGTAATGCTAGAGAGGTGCCCTTTACTACAAATCCAGCACTGTTTGCTTTAGTTCACCTCCTGAAAAAGAATTTGCAAAGTCACAGCCTGGGGAATGAAGTCATATCTGGGTGAAGTTTAAGCTTTGGCATGGTTGGATTCTGCTTTTTTTTTTTTTTTTTTGATAACTTGACTGTTGATTATACTATGTTTAAGCATAATAGGTGACACTGGGGACGTTTAAAGCTATTGAGTTCTTTTTTTTAAGGTGCCAAGACTTTTTCATTGCAGAAAAGAATGCTTTTAGTTTAAAACCTGCAATATTTTTGGTCATAGTAACTACTTTACATTTAGACATGAATGCTCATAGAGCCAAGTTTAAACACTAAGACATTTACCTTAGTACAACTATTCTTATTTAAGGCATTTTGTAAGAGTACAAGTATTAACTGCCACTAAATATCCTGTGTGAATTGCTATTAATATTTCCATACTAAAATCCCTTTTCAATTACCTTTCGATACTTTCAACTTTGAGCCTCATATATCACCTGTTTAAATTCTTCTGAAGGATCTCAAGTGGCAATCTTTAAAAATGTGTGGGCATTTACCCATCAGACTTTGTAAGCACCTGATACGCAGGCATCCATGGTCACTGGATCACTTCTGAAGTCCACAGATATTCTATTAAACTCTTCATGGTTTATATTCCTCTCACTGCTCACCTGAGGCATCCATCCATTTAAGTCAGCTTTTTTAATTACTAAAAGCTGTAATTTAGGTTGCAGATTGGGGGTGTTTGTAAATTCTTGTTTCCAAATTATTGTAATTTTTGAGAAGAATTTGGTCTGAAGAGTTTGGGAGAAGGTAGAATAAATGGAAGAACAGCTAAGACAAACTTTAGTTCTCTCTACACATATACAGAAAACATTTGCAACCTTAGCAATATCCCCAGATGTATATTAAGTATCTTTGCGACTATGAAATGCAGCTCATAAAATAGAATTATTTTAAGATAAATAAAAGCTGGGCAGTAAAATGAACAGTGAGCAGTCCTCTGTTTCTCACAATGCACCCAGTGAAAATACAATGTAAGAAGTTTAAAACAAAACGTCTTTTTTGTATAGCAGAGCATTTTCTTAGTGGAACTCACCGCTCATGGAGTGAAAACCTAAGGAAGAAAGAAGTTTAAAAAGGCTTAGGCATATGTCCATGGACAATAGTTTCAAGGGTGGCTATCATAGCAGCTAATCCCCACACTGCTTTGCCTCCAAGGTGATACTGCTGAACTGGCCATGCTCTTTCATATTCTTGGAGCATTTCTACTGGCCTGTTGTGGAGGTAGAGTACAGGTTAGATGTCTCTGACAGGATGTAGTGCAGTGGTTTTCTGTAGGAGTGCAATCTGACCTCCATAAATAACCAATTCCTTACTTAGAGCTGTGTTCTTCTCCACATATTAAATGATAATTTTTCTGAGACTTATTAGTTGTATGTGTGTATTTGGATTATGAAACTATGGAACCCTGTCTGGGGCATATATGAAAACTACTATCACCATATACATACAACCAGGGGAAGGTGAGCTTGATACAAAGGTCATTAATGATGACGAAACCTTTGCTATGGCTGTAGTAGTTGTTAGATGAGTTACAGTATCTGTAAAATAGTTATCTCTTCTACCAAGGTGTACAAACTGAAGTTTGCACTTACAGAGTCATTAAATCCATTAAATAGGTAGGATTGTGTTTAAGTCTTTGGAGAATCATCGTTAACATTGTCGGTTTAAATAGAAGAGGATACCTCACCAAATATTAATAGCAAGAGAGAGAGCATGTTTTATAACAAAAATAACAATAATGTTGTATCTTGACAAAATTTAGAAAATTATTCATAAATATCTTACACACCAAAAGGCAATCTTCCTCAGCATTCAGTTTCTTTGTTGACTTCCTTCAAAACTTTTTTTGTATAAAGCAAAATCTTCTCCAGCATGGGGGATAGAAATTCTCCTTTTGGTGCAAAGCCATGAGATTCCATTACTCTAAATTCAAAACCAATCAACCAAGGTTGTTCAAACTTGGGGTGTGAGCAGAAGAAGGTACAAGCTTTTTTTTACTTAGCAGCAACAGCATTATTATTGTTATTATTTTCTAGTCTAAAGTGGGAAGAATTTTTATTGCCACATTGTATTACTGATCCTGTTATTTCCTAGATTGTGTGGACTATCCTTGAAGCTTTTGAGCACTGAGCACTTTCTGTGTTCAAACAGGAAGGACTCTGACCATCAAGTATAAAATATGAAAGGTCTGACTGTTTTCAGATCAACTTTAGAAGGGTAATAAATTTATTTTAAGATAATACATGGTACCCAGACTCATGGCCTCATCTGATGTAAATCTGTAGAGATTAAATTACTTTGAACGAGTTGCCCTGTTTCTTTTAATTCTTTCTTTTGCTTTCCCTTCCATCTGCTTCAGTCCCTCACTGTAGATCACATGTTTACTTCTCATAAGAATATGGTCCCTGTTGCAAGGGAACAAATCTGGGGTATACTTTCATTTCCTAGTCTTTGACTTTAATTTTTTTTATTCATCTTGCAAATGAGACCAACATTTCTGTGAGGCTAGAAGAATTCAGTTGAGTCTTAACCAGAAATGGTAGTGAACCCAACTCTAGTGTCTCTGGCCACATACCTGCAACTGCTTAAGAGAGTGAAGAAGCCACATGGAAATATTACAAGAAAGTTGATTATCTTATCAGTACTTGATAACTCTCAGAAGTTTCTGGAGGAGAGCATACATTGATTTGTATTAAAAAATTTCTGTGATTCTTCAGCTCAGGTTTGTTGCCACCAATGATTTTTTTACCATGACAGTTCCAAAATGTGAAAAGAACTAACAGTCACATTGTTGGTATAGCTTGTATTTGCCTTGGTACATTGCTCTCAGCCTAAGAGAGCGTGGTTATGAAAGAACTGGTAGTTCTGTCTTGCTGGAGATTGGCATAGGTTCATTCAGTATTATTTCTGAAGTTTTTGATGCATTTCTTAATGCAACCTCAGCATGTTCACTACAGCTTTTTTATGTTCACTACTTTTGCTTTTGCTGCTGGCTTTTAAGATGGTTTTACAAATGCAATAGTATCACTGATGGCATACTAAACACGAATAAAGTAAGAGGGCATGGTCTAATCTTCAGCAAAGCCTGAGTCTAACATGACTCTTGTCCTTGATCAAACTGATTGGCATGTTATTCTAGTTGTCTGTAGCTTAAAATGATAATTGTATGTTTTTCTATCTAGTGAATGCTCTGGGTCCTGTTAATCTTTGGATTCTGAATATAGAATCTGTTTTGTCCTCTATAACTACAGCATCTGAACACATAACATTATATAATTTTATTTGCATAATACAAAACTGTAACAGAGAGGAGGATCCTCACTGTAATAACAGGAAACAAAGGCATAAGGTGGCTTAAGTTATTTATTCAGAGTGTCTGTGGACGTGCCTGAAAATGTACTCCAGAGTTTTGAGATTCTGTCCAGAAACTCAATTTTTAGGTCATACTTGTAAGCATTATAGAATCATTACTTTGTGTTGATATTTATTTTTATATAAATGTTGATATTAATAGCATCATGATTCAGGGAAATACCTGTTGGTACAGTTTTATGTTAAAGTAGAAGACAGTAGTAAGGTGGTTAGTGCCCAGATGTTACTTTATCTGAATCAGTTCAGCAGCCAAGATCATGTCCACAAGATCCTTACCCAAACACAGTGTCTGTTTAGAGATGGAAACAAGCTGTCTTGTGTGCTTCATAGCTGGTTGTAGGTTGTGGAGCTGTTTGCCATGCTGTATGATCACAGTCCTATCAGGTGTTTTTTTTCACCCTTGGAGAACAGATCAGCTGAAATGAACAAAAGAACAGCAAGGCATTATAAGAATGAAACCTCTGCACTATAATTCAGAAATAAATAGTCTTTCATGGTCTACTCTTGCAAAGTATGGTCAGTTACTGGTCCACTATGATGGGATGTGATCTTAAGTGTTGAGAAGGGAGCTTAATTAAAGGAAAAAAAAAAGCCTTCAGTGCATCTGGCAAAGAAAAAAAATTAATTTTGTTTAATTTTTAATCAGACAGCCTGAGACAACCACTGAGCACTACTTGGCAATTAGAATACTAATGAACTGCACACTGGGTTAGCCTGTTTTTAAAAGACAGCAAACAATGCACTCCTAGTTGAGGGATTCTATTTCGTTCCAGTAAAGTCTTCACGTATTTACCTTCTCACTTTGTAATAATTCAAGAAATGTTTGCCTTGTCTTCTTTTAAAATCCCACCCTATGGTTAATTATTTTTCAAATGCAAAAAGCACAGAAAGTGGTAAGTGGTTTTCTTGAAAGCATTCTTCAAAATTATATAAACAATGTAAAACACTAATCTTCACTGTTTAGCACACCTTCAGTGCCTTAAGTGTTTTCTTTTTGTTTGTTTTCATTCTTTCTCTAGCAAATTTGCAACTCTACCTTTCTGCAACAGTTTGAAGTCTTTGGTTTTCATGCTTTCTGTTGCTACTGAAGTTATTGGTTTATAGCACACAATTTCACAAAAGGTAGGTTGAAGGAAGGAACAAATTGCCCATGCCTAAAGTGTTTATTTCTTATCACCTTTATAAGCAGCTATCCATAGCAAGGCTGAATATAGTAGGAAGTGCTTAATGAATTCAGATGAGTTCTGAAACATAAATTAAGTAGCCTAACCATCCATAGTAGCTATGTCATACCAACCTCACTGGGAAATTGATATTTTATTGCCCCCTCTATGTCACATTGTCAAGCAGAACGATATAATTATAGCCTAGCTGGGGTGAAGGATTCGCACTAGCTCACATTAAGACTCTCTTCCAGTTCCGGCTTTAAAGTTCATGGAGGCTGTAGCTGACTGTTCTGGGATGTAAACATTTTGTTTGCTCTTCCAGCATGTGGCTGCTGAAATGACAACTCTGGCCCTTCCCTGAGGCTCCGCCCCAAGGCTTAGCTCCAGGCGCATGAGGTGTTGAGGCAATCTCTGGGGCAGATGTTTGCTGCGGGTGGGAAAACAGCTTAGAGGGGCCAACAGCTTTGTGTAGTCCAGGGTCCCAGAAAGCCAGGCTTGCTGCACCTCCTCTCAGTAGCAGAAGATGAGTTGAGGCAAGGTGTTATCACTAAGAGAATGGAGGCCAGTCTCACCCAAAGTAGAGCCTTTGACCTGCACCCCTCGTACTTCTAGCAGAGAGCAGAGCAACTGCCCTCCATTTGCAGTATCAACCTGGTCCTGCTCCAGCTCTGAAGGTGTTGCTGTGGGAGGCACAACCAAGTCTACAGCAAAAAATACCCTAACTGGTTCAAAGGGACACCAGCAAGGGACAGATGTACAAGACAGGCTGACATGTCCTGCCTTAAACAGGAGTTATACTGTAGCTGCTGAGAAAGCAGTATGCCTGAACTTCGGTTCCAATACCTAGCAAACAAGCTGAAGCCCATATCTTCTAGGTCAAGCTGGGATATATACCAGGCCAAAAGCTGTCATTCTTAAAGGAGAATATTGCTCACTGGTTGTGAATGTGCTTATGAGACAATGGAAGGGAAGTTTTCTGTGAAGAAAGGGCTGCTTGAATTTGATTTCTTTGCAAGATTGTTTCAATCTTGCCTCCATTTTGCAAAAAAAGGGTGTGAGAAAATTCTGATCCATATCCTCATTCTGGTATTTTTTTCCATAATACTGTGCTGAATTAAAATTTAGTAAATGAAAGCAAGAGTTTTGATTTTTTTAGGGTTTCTGTAAAACCTAAAACTTAGAACTTTAAAAATTGAACAAAAGAGTTGAAATCAGACCTCAAAATTAAATTTGTTAAAATAACATGGGTCAATTTCTATCATGCCAGTATGTAGAAACTATCTGGCTTACATCTTTGTGCATATTTTTCCAACATTAAAAAAAGAAAATCTTCATTTAAGACCTTACATTGTCTTACAAATGCATTCTTCAGGTCAAGGGGTTGAATTTCTGTTAGGATTTCTCTTGGTATGATTACTGATTCTGGGGGCTGTCATTGGTTTTCCTGTTTCTTTGAAACGCTCAAAACATCTGTCTTTGTGGACTGAGGGAGAATTGGCAAAGGGTACTTTTGCTGAGGCTAGTGGGTTTGGTTTTTTAAAAAAAAATGCATTTTTTAGCAGTTGGTTTGATGTGGAATCAAGGTTGTGTGGTAAAATACGTATGTATCAGTAGAAGTTCTTATTCTCTGGATACCCATAAAAACTATCTTAGTTTGATCGGATAAATAAAGTTACCATTGTATTTTCATATCCTTTAGCTTTTTGCCCCTGGTGACATTATTTCAGGAATAGAAAGTGACATGAGTAGTCATTGTATAGTAACAGTGGTATGTGCAGCTAGGGAAATACTCATGCAATGAGGAACAGTTGTTTTCTTTTTGGTTGCATATACTAACCAATTAAAAAACCTAACAGTTAACAAAGGATAGAGACACAACTAAATATAAGCACTGCTTTGGAATATAGAAGCAGTTGGCCATGTGTTGGAAATAAAAGTCTGCTAGTATCAGTAAACGAAGACCACTGCGTTTGAAGAAGTATTTAATGTGGAATATGAGGAAGCTTTCTAAGATCTTGCCCGGGATATGAGTAATCCAGCAGTGAAAGTGGGAGGTAAGGAGTAAAGAAGAAGAAATTCTGAGAAGAATCTGGAGAATACCATGTCCTCCAAAGAAGGTGTAGCAGCCTATGGATGACTGTAGAGGTTTTCATTGTGAACTGAGGTCAGATGAGCAGGAAGCCATGCATTTTAAACAGAAGCTCACTGGAATGAGAATAGAACTTCATGTTCCATTCAGTTTTTGCTCCTGCAAAAGCCAACATGTGAGATCTAGTGCATGATAGAGGTGGAACAAGCGCTGAAGAGGTGGGAAAGCAAAGTGTGCTGTCATGCCTAGGAGTTACTTTCTCACGCAAAGGCAGTGTACCAGCTCACTCCTAGATGAGGTGGCTGCTCCTCTGGTGCAGGGATGTGAGGTGGGAGCTGCTCATTTTTTGGAAATCTGCTGAGCAGCTAGCTGCCTCTTGTCTCTGAGTGAGGCACTAGCTCCCGTTAAAGTGCAACTGTTTACCTGAGACAGTAAAATATAACATTGGTGCTAAAGAGTGGATCATGTGGCATATCGGCATGTGCTGTGTTAGTGAGAGGCACGGAGCTTCCTCCCTGTTAGACAGCACTCAGTCTTCAGGTTGCTTATTTGTCAATATGTAATTCTCAGTAGTAAATGAGTAGACACTGACTTTAAATTAGAAAGTGCGGGAGTTAGGGATTATGTCCCTTGATGCTAATAGCCTGAGCAGGCACTCTGGCTTCATTTGTTTTTTTTAGTGAAGATATAATAATATATTGAGGTACTGCACTGGGGAAAGCAAGACAAGTAACGTTTTCTTGTTTAGCAAGCTGAGACTGTCTTTAGCTAGATAGTAGAGACATTTCCCTTTTTCCTTCCCCAACCTCTGCTCTCTTGGCCATCAAAGTTATAGTGAAAGCAATTGCATGTTTCTTACTGCCCTGACCGCTGTGCTGCTCTATGGTGATTTGTACTACTCTGTCATTGTAATCTATTTTTCAGCCTTGCTGCAGTGTATGTATGTGAAAGCTGCCTGACATGTCTGACAGGGCAGGACAAGCCAAAGGTTTTGTGGTTTACGAGTGGCAATTTTTATGGCTCATCAGAAGACACTGAAAAAGAGAACTTTTTATTTCTTAAAGTGTACTCATCAGAGAAAGTGGAACAAAATAGCACAGCTTAGTGTTTTGTATTAGCAGTGAGTATTATTAATAAAAAGTTAGATCCAGTTGCCTAACTCTAGTTCTAAGAGAATGATCTGAATGTGATTCCCTTTCTTGGAAAAAAAGGATTTTAATTACTTGTACACAAGTACTTCTAAGCTGATGTCTTACAGAAATCTGTGGTATTCACAAAAAAAGAACATTATCACAGTATACCTAAAGTACCAGTCTCCTCCTCCAAAGGTG
Organism: Hemiprocne comata; assembly: GCA_020745705.1. Taxonomy (NCBI): domain Eukaryota; kingdom Metazoa; phylum Chordata; class Aves; order Apodiformes; family Apodidae; genus Hemiprocne; species Hemiprocne comata. The sequence continues at coordinate 91,745,447 of CM036588.1, forward strand.
GTCAGCAGTTTTAAATCTCTCAAATTATCCCTGTTTTCCTACATAAATTAACTGTGATGTGTTACCTTAGCCTCTGGAAATCTGTCAGAAAGGAATTTGGTAGACTCCTCTTTTTACATTAGAGGAAAGGTTTGACAAACCTACTTATGCACAAAATTAAGTGTGTATGTAAGTTATTAGTTATCTTCAGATACTTTTCATTGTAGTGGTTCTTACAGTACTCTGTAAAGTAATTTTATCCCTTCCTGAAGGTTTGTCTGTTATTGGTGGTCTGTTGATGCAAATGTAGAAAAATTTGCCAGTAAGAAAATGCTCATTGTCAGCTAGCATACAGTTCTTTCAAGGAGATAATATATTGTGGGAATTTACATGTAGAAAAAATAAACCCATTACCTGTTGCCAAAATTGTACAGGCTTTTTTTGCTTAGCAAATTTGTATTGCTTATAAGGACAATCTTAAGTGAATCAAAGCTATACATGGAAGTAAAGGTTTCTCAAGAAGTCCCATGTGGACCTTGGCTAGAATATGACTCATTTTATCCAAGAGAAAATGAACAAAATCAGAGAGAGACTTTTTAGAACTATGTCTCTCTAATAACCATTCTAAGGCCTCAGATTATCTTCTTAACTGAATAAACCAACCTGCACTACTGAGCAGCACAATAGACTCAAAAGTTCATTCAAATACATCCAACTAAGGGATCTAAGTGACAGTACCATCTCATAAATATGCTACAAATCAGATAAACATAGTATTACATCTCCTAATCACATCTCTAATTGTTATTTAGTGCTGCTAAGTGAGACAGAAGTTTGACGGCTGAGACAGTATTCTTTTGTTATTGGGTTGGTTTCAGTTACTTTGCTTATTCCATAGATATGTTTTAACAGATGGGGAGCATAATGAATTTGTAAGTAGCTAACATCTGAGAAATACACTTAGATACCACTGTCATAAAAACAACTGGCTAGACATAAAAGGCCTGATTAGCAAAGTCAAAACATCCACCAACTTTTTTTGAGGAAAGCTCCATGATGCTATTGGAAAATAAGAAAGAGTGATTCTTCATTGTTTGGAAAAAATGAGCCGGGTCTGTTCGTTGAGGAGAGTGAAACTGAGTTTCAGGAGAGTCGAGCACATTTTCAATGGAATCAGGTCTTGCATCCAGAGATACATGCACAGAAATGTAGCTGCTATCCTTCCAGTGACTGAGGCAGCAATGTTAATTGCTTCCAAGCACAGACAGGCACTATCTGTTTCCAGAAAAAAAGCACAGTAATTTGAAACAATTAGGAGAGTACACACTGAATACAAAATAAGTTGAATAGTGAGACTGCTTGTGCTGCCTGATCTGTTTAATATTGCTGTGAGACCTGGAGAGAGCATATTCAGCCCAGCAACATTCTTCTCAGGTGTGTGGGAGTGAGAGTGACATGGCTTGACATCTTTAGTTTGCTTCCTCCTTCTGACCCTAAATGCAGCCAGGGATATTAGAAGGAGTAAATGTGGGGAGATCTGCAAGCTGACTCCATTCCTGTTATCCCAGTGTGAATATATAACATTTTTCCCTCTGTGCCTGTTTTTCATTAGGCATAGGATGGTTGAGGAACTGAGGTTACCCCTGTTGTATGATCAGAATCCAATAAATCAACTGAACTTAGAGGGAAGCTCAGAGAAGACCACTGATTTCAGTGTTAGGAATTTCAAACAACATTTCAGTCCAAAAATAGATTTGAATAGGAGACATTTGAAAAAAACAATAATCTTTAGTTCTGTAAACATGCGTGCTTAATAAACAAAAATTACTATGGAAAAGCTGTGTAGCTACTTTTTGGAATTACTTAATAGTTTAGAGTTTAAACAGTAATTGATTATACAGCACTGTTTCTAGACATGTTCCTTTTGTTTGCTGTTTATTGAGGCTTACACTTGTTTAGCTCAATAGAGTTGGGGATTTTTTTCCCTTTTCAAATGTGCCAGATTTATATAGTTATGGGAAAGAACTGGGCTCTTTCTAGTGTATATTTTTGTTTTGTTGCAAATTTGGTAGCAGTTACACAATACAGAATGGTGTGCAGAACCTGAACTAAATATATTTAATTGGACATCTACCACAGATTTTGGGGGATAGAATTCTTAAGGCTTAACAAGGAATGGTATTGTATCACCCTGATACTTGGAAATTATTTCAGAACAATTTTAATGAAATCAGGAAGCTTTGCTGGAGCATCTGATCTTTGTCTACAAACTCCTTTGGCTTTCATACATTCCAAGGGTTGAAGTTAACAGTTTCTCTGTTGATTTTGTTCAGTTCTTAGTTCATGCTTTTACTTTTAAAGTGAATAAAGCATCTATATATTTATAAGCTATGCTACCATGGCCTTCAGCAAACATTGCAGTTGATTAAAACATTGGGCAGAGCAGGTTTATCTGACTCCAATTCAGCAACATCCAGAGGTTATGAACCTCAGCTTATTAGGGCTGTATTAATGATGTGATTAATGCTATAGTACTTCTCCCTTCCAGTCTTGCTCTGGAAGTTAACTTCCATAGCAACAGGCCATCATCAGGGGAAATTCTGGGGTAAAGTCTGTTAATGATACCCACCTTAAGACTGGAAATTCTGAATCATGCTGGAGATTCACACTTAGAAGTTTGATCTGAATCCTTACTAGAAAACACATTATTATAAAGGGAAAAATGGATGGGGCATAAGTTTCATTTTGCTAAAAGAGCAAAACTGAAATGTGTCTCTCTTCTTTGTTTTTTTGCGGTGTTTTTTTTTTCCTACTTTTGCTTTCAAAGATGCAAACAGTCTTTACCAGCACGTGGGACTACCACATCCATAAACCCACTGGTTTAGAATGAAAAATGTTGAATCAGTGTCCATTGTACAACTTTATACAGAGGAAATATACATATGTGACAGGATGCCCTTAAGGAAGGAGACAGTAATTTATTGTCTTGGAATAGAATTGGGGAAGCCATCCTTGTGCCCAAAGAAGGATCAGTTTGTCATTTCTATTTTGTAGATGATCAGGGATGGAGAACTCTCAGCTTCCCTTGATAATCTATTCCAGTGCTTCATTACTATTCACAATGGAGATAAGTTTTGATAAAGTCTATTTTGGATCTTCCTGGTTGGCATTTACAGCTATTACTACTTGTTCTGTCCATCACTAGTATGGAGAACAGATTATTTTCTTCCTTTATTTCTTATTTTGTGGCTTAAATTTTCCAGCTCTGCTACTTCTTGCTCTTTTTTAAGTGTTTCGTGTTGGTTCACAGCTTCCTTGAATATCTGGCACCATTGTGCACTGTCGTGCTTGTGATTCATAGATTGGAAATACCCCACAGGTGACACCCATCTTTTTTTTTTTAACAGAACTGTTGCTAATTAACTCTTCCTTATCTTAGATTTGTGGCAGAGTAATCACTGTTTCTCTGGCTTGTCAAAACCTATTTGAATCTTTTTCCAGCCTTTCAATATACTTGCAATGCCTCTTACTGTCAGGAATATTTTTTTCTATCACCTAGGTTATTAACAGACACGCTGAAAAGGACCGGAGCCTGGACAGACCCTTTGAAGCCCCACTCAATACATCTTTGTATTTGACAGAGAAACATTGGTCCTCCATGGGTACAGTTATTTAATTTCTATTTTCAAATTTCAGCGCGATTTACTGAAGTCAAGATGTATGACAGTTACTCCTCTTCTGCTAAAAAGGCCTATTAGCCACACACAGGAAGAAATCGGATTGTTCTGTCACTTTATTATTAAAAAATCTATATTGATTGCTACTTATGCCTGTGTTATCATCTAGCTGCACACAATGGTTTGCTTTATCCAGAAACGTTCTCGAATCTGAAGTTCAGCTTGAGTTGTCTGTGGTTTCCCAGCACCTCTTTCTTCCCATTCTAAGCACAAGCAATATGCTTGCCCATTCACCCATCTTCCATGAAACATCATAGAGCTGCTGTCAGTTCTCACATCTGTTCAACTGTTTTTTTAATATATTTTAGCTGGTGTTTGTCAGGCCAACTAAATTTGAAAACTGTAATTAATCTAATAATCTCTGTTCTCAGTTGAGCTCCAACTTTTGTTGCTATTAATTCTACTTGACACCAATAGATCTCTTTTGTGAAGACTAATGCAAGAAGTCATTAAACCCTCTGGCTTTCTCTGCATCCTCTCTACATTCTCTCTGAATAGTTGGTTAATGTAGTCTTTCTAGTTGTGAAGGCTGATACCTGCTTTGTTTATTTGTTCACAGCTTACTGCAGAGATACTTTGTGTTGTGTTTGATGGCTTATATGGTTCCTGTCTTATGGCTGCTTGTATTTGGAATCATATGGAAATCTCTGGAGAGGGAGATTGCTCCTTTCCCAAGAGCATGCTTGGGAGGGACACTTCTGGATGGTACAGGCTGTGGCAGCTAGGTTTTAAATTAAGAGAGTGGAAGATTTATGAGACAGGTAGGTAACAGAAAGGGGCCAGGAGGAGGCTGGAGTATTTATACACCTAGAAAGGGCATAGTGGCTGCTGGATTGGAACAAAACAAGAGGAAAAACTTAGTCTGTAAGGACATGGTAAGGAGAAAGAAGCTTCATTTTCAAAGCTTTTTACATCTGTTTTATTTGACCAGTCTGAGACTTCTTGCTACTTAAAAAATTACGTTGTTCTACTTAATGTTTAGAGATTGCTAGCTCTTTGGTGTTTCGGTCTTTAAAGGGCAGGTTATGGTCAGATCCACTTCAGAAGTGTGCCTGACCTGGTCTCTGCTCAGCTGTGATCACAGGGTTCCTTTGTTTCTTATGGTCATGTTTTGTGTCTTGACCTTTTTTCTTGTGCTCCAGCTGCTTGTGCCATTCTTTTATACTTTTCTTAGGTGATCTGACCTAGTTGGTAAGATTCTTTCCTGTGTTTGAGGTCAATGAGAAAGTAATGATTTAGCAAGGCTAGTCTCTTACAACACTTCTGTCCCTTTATGTGGAGATGGGCAGAATTTGTGTCTGCAGAATTTATTCGTTCCCATGCTGCCAGCTGTATTTTAACTTTTTTTTTTTCCCTACATTGCCTCGTTTCAGGAATGAAAGGTCAGAAATTTCCTTACGGTTCAGTCCCAACTTTCTTCAGGATAGAGTACTGGAGTACTTGCTCTTAAGCTTAAGGCTTCTGATTATAACATTGTCTGGCTTGCAGATGGTACTAGCAACCAGCTTCTTCCCTGTGCAATTGCCAGGTTATTCTTTACTACTGGCTTGAATTCTGTATAATTGTCCATGTTGTTTGTTATAATGGCCTTTGTATCCTTTGACATCCTTGTGATCTCAGATGTATCTCTGACCATATCCTTTAGCTTTCCTTCTAGCTTCCTGAAAGTTTATATCAGTAGGTGTCATTGAATCAGACATCTCCTTCACAGCCTTCACTGGAGCACGAATGAAGGTGTCTCTTCTGTCAGCTGCAGTTCAAGGTATTCAGAGTCCTATCAGGGAATGGCTCACAGCTGCAAGCAGACACAGAACATGCAGATGGTTATGGTGGAACTGCTGATCTTCATTGGTCTGTGTATTTTAACCTTTATCAACTGCTCTTTATATCCCCTCAGGATTTTTTCTATTTATTGCACAAATGTATCAGGGTATGAAAAGTAGTAATAAGCTAGTGCTTGTTACCAACTAGTAAATTTCCCATCTTCTCCACCTACAAACAAACAACATTTCTCTACTGAGCCCTACCTGTTTGTATTTTCAAGAAGAAAATCTGAAATAAAAGATAAGATCTGACTCTATCAGTGAAGAAGGACATAGAAGAGAAGACTTCAGTTTAAAATTAAGTGTAAATAGACTACTGTGTTCCAAATGTTCCTGTATAATCTTGGAAGGAAACTGCCAGGTGTAGAAGAACATATTTAGACCTAGAACGGGATTATGTGATAAGGAACCTTAACTCCATTACTATTACAAGACACTCAAGCGACACTTAAAAGGCTTTTACTGTGCAAACTCTTTACTTGTTGAAAACAGTTTATCTTTACTGTTGTGAAGTGCAAGACTGTTTGGTAAATTACTATGGATTTAGAAAGTACTCAAGAGAATCTGAAGAAAATTTAGAAAAAAATGAGATGAAATATTCTATTACCGTGATGTATTTTAAAAGTATATTTATAGTTCATGTTAGTAGTGTTACTTATTGCAGGAAGATACTGAAGCAGGGGTCAGAAGTGGATCACATTGCTGTAGGAATAATGGGAAAATTCTCATTGGATAAATTCCTTTTCTTGTGTCAGGACATAAGCAACTATTAATTGGGCATAAGATAAAATGTATCTACAAGGTATGAGTTTGTTTTGTCCTTCTCTGAATGTCTGATACCAGTGGATGTGCAAGACAGAGCATTTAGTTAGATGAACTGTGATTGTCATCTGGAGTGACAGTCTGTATTTTGGTTGATATTTCCACAAATGTGTAGAGAAATTGAAAATTATACAAGTTTTGTCCCAATCGAAAATTCTACACGAATTTTATTTTCTGGGTGTTTTTTTAATTATTATAATTATTCCTTCTTAAAAGATAGCTGTTCATATGAAACCCAAAGTAAGAAATTAGCAGGATTGAACAGAAGTTGGCAAAGCTGAACATTTTCATGATAAATTTTTGTGTGGCTGTGAAAATGCTGGATTTCATGGATTATTTTCTTTAGCATAGGAACAGTACGAATTGTAGTTTGCCACCAGTGTTAAACTAGGATTTTGAATTTAGCCTGTGGCAGTGTAACAAGAACTTATGCCAACTTGCAGCACAGTACAGCTGTTGAAAACCCCCACTCTAGCAGGAGCCTTGAAAATGTATGAATGCAGAGCTTCAGCTCTGTTGATCTTCTCTGAAAAACATTGGAGCAGATTCTATTCAAATGTGTGCCAGTATAAACCTAGAATTACTTCGGTGATGACTGTTGAACAGTTTTCATCAATGCAAGTGAAGTAGCGGCTTTGTTCCTGAAAACAGGCATGGATTTATGGGGAAGAGAAGCACTAAGAAGGCTAAGCTGTCCAATTAGCATCAGACAGCCTGGCACCCTCCCTTTAAATTGGGACTGTGTCCCTGAGTGGCAGTAACCAGTGTAGCAAGACTATAGTAATGCAGGCGTGCATTGATCCCAGTACTGGCTTGCATAGTTGTCTTAAATGATTCAAAGGGATATGTGACTCTAGCTTTAAAAGCAGCACTTTGATTGGACTTAGGTAGTATTGTAACTAGAATTACTTCCCTGTTTGAAGACCTTCATCTTTGGTACCTGTTGTGATATGCTTCCCAGAAGGGAGCTCTAGAGGTCATCCAGCCTAACCTCCTGCCCAGAGCAGAACTGACTTCAAAGTTAGATGAGATTGCTGAGGTCCAGTAGAGTGTTGAACATCTCCAAAAGTTCTCAGTAATCAGTCTTCATTTTTTCTTACCTTTTTTCCTTTCCATCCTGGCACAGTCAATCAGCTTCTGTTGAGTTCCCATTTTGGAATTACCCTGTGAGCTGGTTGTAAACTCCCAAAGGATAAAATTGCAGTAGTCAAATCAGGTTCATCTTTGGGGTATCAAGTAATACTGTTTGAGGGATGCCCTCCAAAGGCATTGCAAGCCAAGCATGTTCTGCTTTAATGGGAAGGAATGCTTTTCATTACATTTTTCATTTCATTTTGGATTTAAACATTGCTGTAAAATATATAAAGGTACAGAGCAGAGCTGTAGGTTTTCACTGTTCACTTTCTGTTTCTAAGCAAGGTGTTTATCTTAGAGACCAATGGCAGGCATTTGGAAAAAGCCAAAAGTAATACTTCAAGTGTGTCCATGGGACAAGATAGATGTCAATAACAGAGAACTTAGATTTTCAACATATTCCTTCCCGCTATTTCATCTTAGTCTTCAAAAGGCAAGACTAGTTTCAGATGCTGAGCTAAATCTGCGGAAACAAACATACTTCCTACAAAGCTAAGAAATGTTCTGGAATCAGTTGTTTTTCATCTCCAGGTAAAAAAGTTGTTTCTTGCCATGCAGCTTTATGGTTTGCAGGTACTACTGTGAGTATCTTGGTGGCATTCTGTGATTTAGCTTCAGGAAGTTTGATTCAAGGGCATTTTGTCATTTAAGCTTTAGTCAGTTCCAAACCCAGACTTCAGTTTTGGTTTGTTTTTTATAGTAGAATTCCTGATTTTCAACCTGTGTTTGAGAACTGCTGATTCTCAGCCATTCTTACAGACTCTTGTGAGAGTGCCGAGTACTCGGTTTCTCGGGACTAAATTTTACAAAGACTTCTGCAGTGATTTTTTTTTTTTCCTTGATACTAAAGCTACCCTATTCTGCTCTGCTTCAGCACATTATAAATTGCTTTCATATAACCTATGTTTCCCACTGAGGTACAGATACTTTGGATTCAAGAACAGCCCTGTAGAGATGAAGCTTTCCTAAGAATTTTTATTTCTATTAAAGCTTACATTGTTAATATTTTTAGAAAGGCTTTTCAACTTATGTTACAGAAGGTATACTTTCCTGAGTAGATGAGGCATGTTATCTCTCTGTGGGAATCCTTCCTGTGTCATAGCCAAAAATGGCAGTTTAAAATCTTCTATTTGGACTTTGTTACATTAGGCAGAACCTTGCAGTGCAAAAACCCAGATGTTTTAATGCATTAAAAAATACTCTGTTGCATACACCTAGCCAAATTAATTATTTGGTAGAATGTTTGTGGTGAAGCAGCAGTTAATAGAGGACTGGCAGATGTCATACACAGAAGTGGCCATTTCGCTATGGTACTTTATGGTCTGTTGTGACAGCTAAATGAAGCAGCTCAACAGCTGTCAGCATGTTAATGTTTTGGATTAAATAAACACACTTGGAAGAACTTTCCTCTGATTTTTTAAGATGTAATGACTTTGAAAGCAGCTGTGCTTCTTTACAGATGAAGTTTGAAGTGTTTTGTAAGTGATGCCCAGATGAAATGAGGAGTAACATGGGACTGTGAGGTAGAGCAACATGTTTTAGTTTCTTAGAAACTGTGTAACCCTGAACCTCAGCAGGGCTTAGGAATTCTGCCTCAGTCTAAACACCAGATTTAAAGAAGAGTTGTAGTGAGATAAATATTCTTCTTCCTTTGCTTTCTAGTCTTTAATAAACATAGAGAAATAAGCATAAGAAAAGATAAGCTTCTAACTTGTGAAGAGTGAGACCAATCAATCAAAAAAGCTGGACACAGACAGACATAAACCAAATATAATTTATATCCATTTCTGTTAAATCCAATCCAGAAGACTCAGGGCTGATGCATGATAATTTAAAAATATTTGTTTCATTTTTTAGTTGGTCAGTGATTTTTTTATAATGCAGTCAGCTGATTCCCAAGAAATCTGTTTTGTCTGAGGGTTTTCTTGATTGCCTTCCCGACCTCCACTAGTTTGGAGCTGTGTTGCCTGATGTGGATGCAATATATGGACAGATTCTGCTGTGTGTGGCCATCAAGTCCTTGATTGCTTTCAAGTAGCTTATGAATTTCATAGGATCTGAATAATCCTTTATTGTTATGAAAAATACAGCCAGTGGGATTCTCTTTGGCATGATACTTTTCATGCTTGGCTGTCAAGTTGAGTAGGGGCATATTGTTCAGCACCAAGGCTGCTGGAGAACAATGAGATAAATTATCGTCATAGTTTTCACTTCTCCACCTTGAGTTTCTGCTGCTTTTTTTTTCCTCTGAGTGCTTGCTTCTGACTGTGGCTGGCTGACTTCTGTCACAAAACAAGAAACACACAGGATATCCAAGGTCTAGACCATTCACCCAGGCTTCCAGGAATGGATGAAGGTTTACCACCATCAAAGCATCTTAAAAGTTGGAAAGAAGGATTTGTGATGGCAACTGAAGAACCGCAAGAGCTACATCTTGAACTGCCTCTCTGGATGGAGCAACAACCACTTATTTCCTGACACTCCCTGCCATTTCCAGTATCTATTTTTTTTAAGAGGGCAAGCATGGACAATTGCTGAATGTCTTCTCCTCCTGCTCTGTCCTCATTTGTTCAGCAAAGAGAGTGGAAGCTTAGTGAACTCCTTTGGGAAATGCACCGGGGCCATGGAAGACTGGAGAAGGGTCTTGCCTGGGAACTCTATCAAAAAATTAATTGTTGTAACTTTCTCTACATTAACCCTGGGAGCTTTCTTTAGGAAAGGTAAAAGCAGCAACTTGTTTTCCGAAGTCTACTGAGGCCATTGTATGGTGGTAATGTGCCTATGATGGCAAAATGTCTTTGCATTTCTCTGTTTTCACTTTTTTCCTCTCCTGAATTATTGCAGTACTCTCATCAATTAGCAGGCAGGCCATGATGCCTTGCTCAGTGAGCTTTCAGCATGCCTCTCTCTTCTCTCCTGTTTCTCAGACCAGAGTGCCCCTTCAAGTTCTCATACATCTGCCCTTCCTTCTTTGCTCAGACCAAGTGTGGCTGTTCTTAAATAATAAAAACTGTTTTTTAATAGTATGGAGAAGATGAAAGGAAGCTGACCAAAAGCCAAGGTGGACGCCCTGGTTGCAGGTAAGTCAAATATGTAGCTTTCAGAACAGTGCCAGAGTCAACAGGGCTAGAAAACTGTCCATTCAGATTCACTGTAGGATATTCTTGGTTCAGTGGTGGGCTGCTCATTTCAGGAGAGTGTAAGGCAGTCTGGTCAGCCCTAGTCATCTGCAAGCAGTTGAAATATCATAGTAAAGATATTTCATAGTAAAGGTACATTCGTATGTAGTTTAGTAATCTAGCACTCAGGGATATCATTATGCTTCTTAAAAGGAATTCAGAGCATATTTGCCTTCCTCTGTTGTATTAAGAATGAGTCAAATCAACATAGGGCACTTCAACTGAATAAGCTAACAGGGTGGTTTGAGTTCGCTTTGTTGGGGTTTTTTGGGGGGGGGAGAGGAGGGAGACTGTTTTTTGATGGTGTGTTGTGGATTTTTTAACATTTTCTTAGCAAGTTTGGGCATTGATAGCCGTTAAGTCAAGTTGGTAAAATATGTGGAGGACTAGAACATCTAAAAATCAGATCCTAAACCTCTTTTCATGACTATTAGGGCTTCTGAACAGGTTTTGATGCCACAGTAGGATAAGTAGATGGCTATTAGTTACTTTTGAGCTTGGAAGCAGCTCTGACCACAGTAATTTTTCACTAGTTTCTCTTTCATGCTCAACCTTAAATTCTCATTCAAGCAAAAGCCTGGCATGTAGATATTTTAATTTATTTTTTTGAAACCTCCAAAAATCTGTTGCTTGCAGCTGCCTTTTTCAACTCCCTAAGCAGATTTCCCCTTGAAAATACTCTGTTGCCCTTTTCACCCATATGACAAATAAATGAGCTTTAATTACTGTTTTGTAAGGATTGAGTCTCTTTCAGGGTTTGATTTCTAATTTGAAATTGGGTAAATAAATGCTATCTCTATGTCAATAGAAGTCAAAGGAAGATTAAAAAGTAAGGTGCTACTTCTGCAGCTTTACAACAATAGAAAAAAATTAAATAATGAACTGTAAATGTATCTAATTACATAAATAATGCATTTGTGTAATTGTCTAGTAGGGGTATGCTAATGAATCAATTATTTTTAATTGTAGGATGCTTGATTGTTTCAGAAATATATTTGATTGTAATCAAGAATCAATTAAATGTTGGTAGTAATTGTATTTCTCAAATTTAATATATATTATGGTTTAGAAACATTTTCAAAAAAGGAAACATTAAAGAACTAAACTAGTGTTATGTGTTCATACCATTGAGCTGATGGGGTGGTGCTTACTGTAGTAGTGTATGGTTAAAAAAAAAAAATCTATTTTCTTCTTATATTTGTTTCTGATCTCATCTGATCTGTGAGGATAAATAAGGGTTTAGACGTGCTCTGTATTCATAACTCTTAGCTTGCTGTTTGAAGCAGGCTTTGATAGAACCAACCCCATGTGAGACTCTTTCAAAGGTATGAAATTTGCAGTCCTGACCACATCACAAAAATAGTGCTCTGCACAGCAGGGTGGTGTTCCCCAAATGCCCTGGCAAGCATTCAGCCCTAGGTACCCTTTCTCTCCTGTATTATTTTTGGGTTGTAGTGTTCCAGGAGAAGTTATTGTTCTTCTCGCAAATAACACTTCAATTAATAATTTTAATTTGAAGGAACTTGAAGTACCTGATTCCTTACTTTGACTCTGCTGGCTATAAAAATATGAAGAACAAGCAATTAATTGAAGTCAATAAGGCTTTAAATGGATAGTGAGCTGACCAGGTTGGTGAAAAGGGCTTTGTTTTAACATAGACCTTCTTTTTGGTGTCATGTGCAGATGTTTTGTTAATGCTGAACCTTTTTTGGCCTCTATAGAAAGAGCCAATTTTGAGGCTTATTACACTGTGGATGGCAGACCAGATTATCTATTAACTGTCTGAAGTACAGACCATGTATATGTTTCATGTTTCCATGGGTTTACAGGTCCTGACCAGCTTGTGTGCCCAGGGAAAACTGAAATCTGCACCAAAGAGTATGTAAAACACAGAGTTTTTTGCTAAGGGAAGCTTTTTAAGGACCTGTGATCTACTACTACACTTCCATGAGAAGAAGCATATTTTGGCAAATGTGAAAAAAATATGTAGATGGTAAATATAGAGAGTGCCATCTACTGACATGTAAGGGGACAATATATGTGTGGCATTGCCCAGAAATGTGCCGAGTCAATGAAGTTGTTGTTAGGCTTCAGATGGCTTCATGACTGTAGATGCAAGCCTGAGTCTACTCTGGGCTTGTCTTTCCATGAAGGGATCAGTCAAGCTGACTGATGTAACCTTGGTATTGCTAAAAACGTCCTTGTAACCGTGTAACATACAGAGTTTCAAAGGGAAGGAGGTGTTTTGGGTGTTTTTTTTTGTGGTGGGTTTTGATTTTTTTAATTAGTATTTTTAAATCAGATTGGGAAGAATCCGAACTGGTTATTTTCTGAAGCTTTTTGGCCTAGTTTCACTGGTAACCTGTGCCTTGTCCTTAGGTCTTTTGCTGGATGGGCTGTGTAGGAGGTGCAGAAGTGGGAACCTGAGTCACCTTCCCCTTGCTTTTTTTCCTAAGGAAATTGAGTATCAAATTCTCATTTTACTACACAGAAGTGCTCTATCAGAAAATATCTGACTATCACTATAAATTGCTTCTTGCTTTGACAAAGAGAAATTATCAGAATTATTTGTTTTCCTGCCTGTGGGGGCTAATTATTTGAGTAGTGAGTTTCTGAACTTCAGAATGAAGAGAATAATTGACTTTTTTTTTTTCTTTCCTTCCTAGCAACGTTTTCTGAACATAAAAGGTGTGTGTGGTAAAGAGAGCACAGTAAAGGAAAAGGAAGTTTCAGGCTCCCCCCTCCCCCCACCTTTGAAAACACCAGCTTCCTGCTCAGGAAAGGTTAAAAAGACAAATGAAGTGCTAGGAAATACTAGGCTAGGAGTGAAAAGCAGAACAAAGAATATCATTATTCCACTGTATAAATCCACACGTAAACCACTGTGGTGTGTTCTATCTGGAATGCTGCACATAGCTTTGGTCTCCCTGCTTTAAAAGAAATGTTACACAAACTAGAGAAGGGTAACAAAGATGATCAGGAGTTACGGAGCTGCTACTGCACTCGAGAGGGTCCCACAAAAACACAGAAGGGAGGCAATGCATTTTCTCGGCTGCTCACACTAGGAGAATTGAGAGGCAATGGAATTTAAAAAAAATGTTACTGTGCACAGATGGAATTGTGGAACTTGGTGCCATAGTGTGATCTGAAAGCCAAAATAATGGAATTCGTGAAGAGTACTTTGGCTGTTAAAAGTGGCTGCAGTTGCAACCTTTGACTTGGAAAGCCTTTTTTTTCGGGGGGGGGGGGGGGGGGGAAACAATTAACCATGCACGTCCAAGAAGGATTGCTTTATTCTCATCCCATTTCTTATATTTTACTATAGTTAGGGCCTACTGGGCCTAACAGGATATAGATTAATACACCAGGTGAGTTTTTAGTGTAACCCAAAGCAGCAGGAGCCAGAAGGTAGTACTTTGCCTCTTACTATGTGTCTACAAATTCGTGCCCTATTTTCTGTCTGCTCTGTTTGTGCCTCAAAGAGCTAAATAATTTTTGCACAAGTGCTACTGGGTGTCATTTGAGATGACTGGTAGGTTCTGCTTAGGGTATCCTTCAGGAAGGGACAGAGATGTACCTGTAACAGGATTCTTGACTCCACTTTGTAACACAGGTGCCTAAAATAACTATAGACTGCAGTGCCAATCTTTCAGATTCCCAAGGCATTTATTCACTCTATCCCTTAATTATGAACCAAAGACAATGTTCTTCAGTTCATCTGTAAATATCTCTTGAGGCTACTTGTCAAGAGAATTTATTCTGGCTTTTTAAACTCAAGCGAACTATTTCTATTATAAGATAATATAACATAAACATGTCAGTAATCATGTGGACATGTGTGTATGTAAGTAGGCTACATCATTTCCATTATGTTTGAAGTGGAAAATAATGTACAAAATTTGAAAACTTCTGCGGTTGAAACTGCTCCAGATGTCCTCAGTTTCTTCCCAAGTATCTGCCTGCCTTTCAGACATGGTATGCCAGCCCAGCCCCCACATTTCCATAAAAGCTTTGGTCGTCAAAGCAATTTTCCTCGTTTATCATTTTAACCATGTAATTTGCCTCACATTGAAAGTCACCATTGGCCCATTTCAACAAATAACCGCCAAAGGATTAAGTAACTCTTTCCTTCTGTCTCCTTTGCTCTCTTTCCTTCAGTAATTTTTTTGAGGTGACGCCAAAGGGTCTCGATTGAGGAACAATATAGATGAGTCATCTTGAGTACATGAAAAAATAAGACAAAACCAGAGAAAGGTCTTCATTCTAGTCAATTAGCAAACCTAGCAATCCTGCCAGCTTCCTAAATCGGTTGCCAATTACATTCTGTAATCTCTTTGCTTCCTATAATACAAAAATGCTTGCCGCTAACCTTGTTAGTAGGGTTCCTCCCGTGGTCTTAACATCCACATTTAATTTCTGGGATCATTCTTTTGAATTTTTATCCTGCTTGCATGCAAGCTAGTGTCAGAATGTCTGTTGAGGATGATTTCACTGAAGGATGTTGGCTGAAAGGGTATTAATGTCCTGATACAGCTGAGTCTTGTGAGCTTGCACCTGGAGGTGGAAATGTTGCACCAATATCCTTTTGGGTTTTTTGTTTGTTAAGTGATGGTGCCAGTCTAGAGTGAAGAAAGGTTCTTAAACAAAGTTAATTCTGTGTGATTGAAATAATTTGCTTGAGAATGGTAGTTGGATTAGAGATCTCAGTCCCTGCAGTGCTACAGTGCTTACACCACTAGTCCAGGAGGTCACACTTTGGCAAACACAGAGCTCATGCATTTCTTTCAGTGATAATACTGTCAACTCCAATTTACAGCAGTCTGTTTTAATGCAGAGCTTACCAATAATTTGTAGTGATCAGACGATCAATGAGATTTAGTGTTCGCGTTCTGAATGAACAAGTGAGGGTTAGGGGGCCTCCTGGGGGCTCCTTTCTCGTCTTCGGCTGCAATAGCTCAGAGTCCTCAAAGTTGAAGCTCTAATTCATTGATGTAATTTTAATTTTAGGATGTAAAAAGCCAAACACTTAATGTTTTTAAAGTCAGCAACTCATTAAAGTAAATTCAAGGTGTCAGTGATGGAATTTTATCCCCTTGTTTTTTACCCTTACAGCTGTAAGCAAATCCTGACTAATGGCCTCTGTTGTTAGCAGCAGTGTGTGGTTGTGTGGCAATCTTTGTTAAGGGCTTTCTTTCCCCCATGGGGTGACCTCTTTCTTTGCTCATTGAGATAAATTCTCCCAAGATTCTCGACCTGGCCTGATGGAGGTGGAAACTGAATGGTAGTTTTAAAATAAGTATTCTCCACATGAGCAATAAAAAAATTGGTGAATCTCCACACATACCATGCCTTGAAAAATGAAATAAATGCCTCCACTGCACTCAAAACCCAGCCATGGCTTTGGCATCTTCTGGCACAGAGACGTTTCATGCAAACTGTTGAATTAAAGAGGTTTTTTTATCCTCCCCATATCTAATTTTTAAGTATACAACACTAAATTTGTCCAAAAAAACCTTACTCAAAGCAGCAAGGCATTAAGAATAAATTACTGAGAGCTCCAGTGAGAAAGGTGTCATGTGAAATCATGAAGGAAAAAGAGCCAGCAGCTGTTACTGAGTTACTAGGAAAAAAACCCTTTCACAATGAAACACAAGGATAAGACGGAGGAAAACACATTTTACCTTTCCTAAGCTGCAGAGTTCCTTTTTTTCCTTTTTTAAAAATAAACTTAATAAACCTGAAATCTTTTTTCTTGTGTTGTCATCTGCTGCAGCCATCTCAGAAGGAAATCACTGAGATTGCATCCTTGATATAAAGCCACTTCTGATTTAGAAGGGGAAAAAGAAAGGTATTAGAAAATAAGAGTTTGTCTGACAAGAAATGCAAATTACCTGTAGTACTTGTTGCTAGTTGTAGTCCTGTAGATTGGTCAGTGTGTATAAAATTCCTCTGCTAAATTACAAGATCAGTCTGGATTTTGGCCTATTGGCAAATGTGTGTTATGTTTATCTTTCACACACATCAAAAAAATGTGTGTTAATTTACGTGGTTTTTAAAAGAAATCATACATCAATTGCACTTAGGGGTGTAAGAGTGGTATAAAGACATTCTTATCCTTAAGCTTTTGTGCTCAAGTAAAATCAGCAAATTTCTAAGATTTAGGGATTTGTCAAGAAGTGACAAGTTATTTTTGCCGCACACAAATGACACTAGATACAGAATAGGTATGATAAATTTGGTAGGTTATCACTCAGAATCCAGTATCTTCTAAACTCTGATGATTGCAGGTGCTGGATATGTGGATTTTATTAATATTCCTGAATTGAGTCATATAGGCATGAGTTATTTGAGTTGCCATTGCAATTTTTCCCTAGCTACTTAATACCTGCTTAGGAAAAACTATTAAGATTCTGCTCTCACTGCTGGAGGAAGCTGGCACATTAATCCACTCTGCTTACTTTGCAATTACTTAAATTTATTATTTTGGGGAGGATTTTTTCAAAAACTTGGCCTCAAATTGCTAAAAGCACGCCTCTGGAGTAGCTTTTATCATTGTTTCATCCATCTAGGAAGTGATAGTATAAAGGATTCCTCTGCTTCCACATTACATTTTAAGATTCAGATAGTAAATGCCTGAGCAGAGCAGGATTGTCTCAGACAATGTGGCTGGGATGCATAGCTTGCCTATTGAGGGCTCTCTGCCTTCAGTATTTGAGTCTTTTCCTGTCCCTGCCATTTGTTGTGCTGACTGTTTTCAAGTGCATAACTGCTCCCAGTAGCCTGTAATTGCAAGGTCAGTCTAAGGTGAAGCTGTGCCTTGTTTAGGGAAAGACATGAACAGTCTGTTTAGGCCATATGTTGTGTCCTTGTCCTTTTCTTGAAACCTTTGGGTAGCTCAGCATGTTACGTACAATGATTAGGAGCACCAGAATCTTTCAGAGTACACGACTGGGGCCAGCTTAGCTTCAGTATAATTGGCAGCTTTGTGGAGTCTGACATGAGCACAGTAAGAAAGCTATTCTGATCTGATATTTGATTTTGAGGGTGAACTACTCCATATTTCCTGATTTTTATTCTTCATTTTTATTACAGAGAATGAAACCCACAAGGTATTTATTTTTACCATTTGTTTACAAAAGCATCACTTTTCTAGTATCCATATCTTAACTGCTGGATATCAACCAACAGCTACTGGCTGGAGGAAACTTTCAATTCTTAAAAAATTAATAATATATATATCTTTTTTAAAAAGACTTCCGTTGCTATGAATGCAAAAAACGAGGAAAGAGTCAAACTATGTAAGGATGCAGCTTTGACAAGCAGCTTGCTTACGGCCTTTCATTGATGTTCAGTCTAGATAGACATTTGCTCTAGCTATTAATTTGGTTAGAAATACTTAGGGACAGGGATCTGTCACTTCCCCACTGCAAAAAAGCGCAGGCTAAATCTTTGTTTTAAAACCGATTATGGTTGCTAAGTAACAGTCTTCCCTAAATTGAGTGTCTTCCTCAACAACTAATCCCAAAGTCTTAAAAAGTGAGAAATTAAAGACATGATAAATCCTATTCTGTCCGTGTGATTAACAGACATTTTGATTTAAACCTTGGTCCCACTGTTGTCGGTGGAGAAGGCTGCCACTGCCTCAGTGACATGAATATTTTTCTCTGCTGATTCTCATCCTGAGTAGAGAAATCTGTGGCATAACATAGCTATCTGGCAAATTATGTTGTTTTGGATTTTTTTTTTAATGAATTAATGACTAGGATTTCCCAGGTTTCCTTCACCTTTTCCCATCAGTAGTGGTGTGGGTTTTTTGTTTTTGAGGCAGATGAAGAAATTCTTAAAAATAAACATGGGAATGAAATCAGATACTGTCATTAAGTCAAAAGGAGAATGTTCCAGGCTCAGGTAACAATGGCTGTTTCCATCAGTGCATATATTCTGTTCCCCAGTGGGTTTTGTTGGTTACATGGGTGTAACACAGCTCTGCTTTTTCTCGCAATGCTCACAAAAGGACAGGAAAGCAGATTTAGGTTTTAGGTTGAGCGCTAGAAGCACATCCTTCTGCTTCAGAGCCAGTGCTTAGTACTCTTAGTCACAGCGCCTGTTGGTCAAGTCAGTAAATCTCTTGCAGTGTAGAGACACCCAGGGTAGCAATGCCTGAGTTAGTACCAGGAATGGAAGTGGGACAGGCATGTCAGCGTGGCTCTGCCCCTGAGCTGCTGAGCTCTGATGGAGGAGGTTTATTAGCTCCAGGGAAGTGCGGCACTAACGCTTTCAGACCAGGTTTAGTTTGACTGTGTGGTGCTGTGCTGAACAAAATAAATTAGTGTGGTCAGACCTGGATGTTTAATCACCATCTACCAACATTGCAGAAATGTCTTTCAGTAATTTTATTGGTGAACTTCTTCTTTATGGCATATGGTTTCTCTCTATTTCTTTCTCATTTGAAGGTCTCAAAGCTCTTGACATCTTATGGAAGTTGGTAAATATTGTTGCAGTTGCAACTGCTTTTGTGTTTTTCTGGAAAAGTTTGGGGACATCATTTCACCTTGCAAACTGACTTTGAATGTGAATTTTGTACTAAAATGTGTAGGAAGCCAGTTTCTCAAGTCTCTCAACATGGTTAAATTTCTTTTCTGTTTTTCAAATGTAATTGTAAGAACGGTAGTGATGCTTGCATATACAAGATGACTGTTTTGTGTCTTTGCAATTAACTAGGCAATACAGGAAAGTTAACATTTTAATCATACCATTTCCCTACCACTTGGTACATCAGGCACCTGGGCCTAGTGCACTTAGAGGTTGTTGCCTTGGGCGTTGAGCTTTTGTGTTTGGCCTGCATACATTGTCCATCCTGTTCTCCTTGTGCCATGTTTTCATTGGTGCTCAGCTCTTTTGCACTCATGCTTGAACTGTGCTGAACTCCTGTCTCAGGCTGGAGACTGGCCAGGTAGATCATGTGTAATTGAATGGGAAGTCTCTGCAGAGCTGCCTTCTCAACTGAAGAGCTCCTGGTTCTTCTGCAGCTGCCAAAAATATGGGAATAGGTAACTTGTGTTTTACAAAGTGAAGGAATCCCCCTCCACTCCTCTCCTAAAAAAACGCATAGTACCCAGAACATCACCACACTCAGGAAAATGGGAAGCTCATGCAACTGCATCATAAAACAGGGACTATGAAGTTATCTTCCTCTCCCTTCAGGTTTAAGTGACTGGGTTTGTTTTTTTTTGTCCTTGTCAAACTGCTTACAGGCAACGTTTCAAAATGTTTTTCAAAATGAGGCAAAAACCCCCATGTAAAACCAGGTCCTCTGTCTTCTGCTCAATGAAAGTACCAAACTGATAAAATTCTGTGTGGTGGGTGTAGCCTATGTTGCTTCTTCAGAGGTTTAATTATTTATTTATTTTTATGTTAGGATCTATTTAAAGCATTTGCATGCTTTGTGACCATTTAGCCAAGTGATTCAGATTGTTTGTAGCAGTAACCAGCTCCCTCATTACTCACTGCTCCATGAATCTTTGTCAAGTAAAACACTTAACCACCAAAGATTTTCTATTCTCATTCATCAAAAATATTCTCCAATTATCGATTAAATATATTGACGAGAATTAGATCAAAAATTATCTTTGAGGAACCTCGCTGTTTAGTTGCCCAATTCATTAATATTTTTCCAGTCATTTCATTTTCAGATGTGATTGTAAAGTAGTTTTTAATATCTTTAGAGGGTGTTGCTGCTTCCGTATGCCGCCATTTTTTAAATGGTAAGATTATAAAATCAAGATGTTACTTAGTACTAAGTCAGATTTTTTTTTTTAAATCCACGTATTTTAACAATATAAATGTTTTTAACATCCACACTAGTATCCTGTCAAAAAAGGTTAGTAAGTCATTTGACAAGACCTAGTTACCATGGAAGTTGTTGACTGAAATTGTTTTACTTTTTAAGCATCTGTTTATTTGTTTATAGTCTCTATTTTTAAATGATCTATTTAGATATCTTAGAACCCATATCAGATTACTTAGACTCTAGATCCTTATCAGCACCACCCCCCTCTCTTTTTTACTTTTTAAAATCCTCCTAATTACATTTCTGTAATCATGTAGAAATAGTTTTTTCAAAAAAATTATCTATAATTAGCAAAATTTGGAAAAGTCCTGAATCCTTTAATAGTAAGTAGTACTGTCATTATTTTTTCTTTCTCTCATTGTTTGCATATACGTGGCTTTTATATTTAGTAATTACTTTTGGGGCATCTAGTAATGTATGAGTAATTTGTTCCTAGTTTTTACTAATACTTCTCTAATATTTCTGTGCTCCCAAAAGATGGTGATGGAGATAGGTGCCTGAAGTTTTGGAAAGCTGGCCTTTTTAAAAGTTCTTACTGTATTCTTTAGTGTTTGATGTACCACATGCTGCTTGAAGGATAATAATTGTTTTTTCAATTCATTCACTAACTTTTAGCTTGGATGGTGAAGCTCAGTATTCTATTACCTCTTGTGGGTGCTGAGCATGCTCACAAACAAATTATTTTGTACTGTTTTAAATCTATAAATACAAGATGTTTTCCAATTTCCAAATGTTTGTATATTGATGTTCAGTATAAGAATACTTTTCCACCTCTTGCATGTCATGGACAGCTGTTAAAAGAAAATTTTGCCTGTTTTCTTGTCATACTTGCAATTTGGAAGGAGTGGAGCGGATGACATCCAGCATCACATTTTGTTGTGAGTCAGAGTTCTCAAAGTCTAAATTATCTGCTGGAAAGATGATGTAAACATAGTGGTGTACCATGTTGCTGGTAAACCTCAATTTCAATGTCTTAGCATAATGATCCGTTCCACTTTGATTTTTCCTCTATATGTTAGCGTCTTCAGTTCCTCTTGGTGGTTGCTTAGGTGAATAGTATTCACTGATGGGCACTTTGTTGTGTTGTTTTTTTTTAAAGTATGTTATTTGAAAAGTTTGGTGTGATTTCACAGAATCACAGAATGTTAGGGGTTGGAAGGGACCTCCAGAGATCATCAAGTCCAACCCCCCTGCCAGAGCAGGACCAAAAACTAGGGCAGATCACTCAGAAAAGCATCCAGACTGGTCTTGAAAGTCTCCAGAGAAGGAGACTCCACAACCTCTCTGGGGAGCCTGTTCCAGTGCTCTGTAACCCTCACAGTAAAGAAGTTCTTCGTCATGTTGAGGTGGAACTTCCTGTGCTCGACTTCAAATCCATTGCCCCGCGTCCTATCACAGGGCACAAGTGAAAAGAGGTTGTCCCTGCCTTCTTGACTCCCAGCCCTCATGTATTTATAGACATTAATATGATCCCCTCTCATTTTTCTCCTCTCTAGACTGAAAAGCCCCAGGTCTGTTAGCCTTTCCTCGTAAGGCAGGTGTTCCAGTCCCTTAATCATCCTCATAGCCCTCTAGTTTACATAACAGAGTGTTTGTGCTGTAATTATTCTATTGAATGAAAAGCCTTCCTGGCTACCCAGTAATCTATTACTTTGGAGAGGGAGATTTTACAAAGATGGGGCATACTGAAGTCTAAAACTCTATCATTATAGGCTCGTCAGAACTTCACAAACCAAAACTTACCTCTGAGCCTCCCACCAACATTTGAGCTCACCCACAGCTAGCCTTACAGGTTTAGCAAATTCCTTCTTCTCAAGGGAAAAGTGGCATTTATAACATGACTTTCCAGATATTCCCCTCATTCAACAACCCTAAGGTCTTCCAGGATCAATGGAACATGGTTTGGTAAGGCATCAGAGGTACCAAAGGAAGTTACTGCCAGAGGAATCACTCTCTATCATTTTTAGTCTTTCACTGTCCTGCTTGCAAAACGTCCTCATGGTTCAGATTCTCTGTGAATGTTATCTCCACGAGAAGGCTTTCATAACCTTGCGGTAAGTCTGTGTGTGTTGAGCGGGATGATAGTTCAGTTCTTGCCTCCAGCTGCTTTTTCCTTCAGATGCCTTGTTCGATGTATGATGTACCTTAGGTCCATCTGTGAAGATGTACTTTCAGGCCTCTTTCTTGGCCTATTAAGGACAGCTTGCAAATTGACATTGCAACTAGGTACATTAACGAAATACATAACTGTAGGGTGCATTTTCGATCTTTTGCAAACTACAATTCCAATACTGTCTAATGGTTTATGTCGTCACCAACAATATGAGCATTAGAACACCTCGGCCAGTTTCAGAATTATGGAAGTAATAAATTTCTCACAAATGAATGATTTGTCTGTACAAGTAAAATTGCACTTTTTTCTGCATGATTTCCAGAAATACCCTGAGAACATATAATTTTATAAGACAGACAAGATGTGAAAAACTTTACATGAAGAAATAGTCTATCAGGTATAAATTATATTGTGTTCTGTTACCTCAGACTTGCTATCTAGGTATGTGGTGAATTTAAAACTGCTCAGTCATTTCAGTAGAGATTTTTCCATTGTTTTCTCAGATTTGTGCTTTCCTTTCTTCTCTACTGTGATTTACCTTTAAATTTCCACTTCTTATGTTTTGATCAAAACCAGAAAAATAGTTGTTTTTATTTGAAAAAACGTGCACAACATCAATCTCTCTTCTCTTTTTACAGTACACTTCCTTGTGATCTACTAGTAATTTACAAGGATGTTTTGAGAACCTGTGCCAATGGGCATAAAACTGGCTAAACAGAAATTCCTGGTTATGTAAGGAAAGAACTTCCTTCCACTTAAATGGAATGCAGTGTTGGAATGAAACATTAGTACAAAGAGATTTACAGGTACTGTGTTTTAGAGATGTAGTTTTTGTGGTATTATGGGGATAATAAAACATTTTCACAGGTCATCAAACTTACGAAGAAAAGGATTGATTCAGTTAGGTAACCTATACAGAAAATTAAGGCAATTTAAAGAATCCTTGACACAGACCCCTGAAAATAACAAGTGCCTTATTAAGAAGAAGTTCAGTTGCTAGGAGACAGTAACCACTTTATTTCATATAAGAAAGGCTGGTTAATGGATCTAGTTAGATAATGAACAAGGATAGCTGTGTGATGTAAAAGATTGGGTGAAATGTTTCATCTGTGAGAAGGGAGGCCAATAAAACCTGCAAGTCTTTAAAGTCTACCTTAGTATAGTGTGCCACAAGAGCAGACTGGTGCCCAAGATCTGTTTGAAGCTTGATTAAAAGTAGGAAGACACCCTGCTCCAAAGTACTCAGATGAAGTAATTTCAGTTCATAAATTAAATAAGATAATCAGCTTCAAAAAATCAAATGTTTATATATATTTGCTTAATCTTGCTGATAGAGAATCAAGTGAAGCATGGGAAAGAACATAATATCATATAATGAACCTATCTCAAAGCAAAGTTTCTAAAAGCATCAGGATTTGGGGGAGACAAGAAGGAGGATCTGTGTCACCAGGAGGAATGCAGTGCTGTATTCTAGGATGTGCCAGGAAAGCTCTGGGAAGACCACAGCTAAAGAAATACTAAAATAACAGATTTTTTGTCAAAACAACTTTGACTAATATCTAGTAGTTGCCTTAGCTAGGGAAATTCTGAAATAAGTATCTAAATGTATGGATTAAAAGTATTTGATCTGGAAAGTACAGTCCACATCGCTTGTGTGTGGTGTAAACACGTGGCAGAGAGGCTGTCTTGTTGAACTCCAACAAGGCACAGCTTTGGTTATGTGCATGTTCCCCATGGTGGTTGCACCTTTTTTGACTGCAAGCTGGATATAGCCCCTAGGCTGTCAGTTCAGGGACACTGAACTGTTCTTTAGTTGTTCTTTCTCTGTTTCTTTCAAACTTTGATTAAAATATTTAAAAATGTGAATCCGCATTTCAGTATGGCCTTGCTAAGTCATTACTTTAATGATTTAACTAGTGCTCATCTCATATTGTATCAAAACTTTAACAGGACATCTGTGACAAGTTGTGCTTGGTTGTTCTCAGGGACTGACCTTACAAATAAGGGGATGTGGATGAACAGCATAAAAATGCTGTCAGATGTTTACTTGCATGCAAAGTTTGTACGTTCTCCCTGCCTCTACCTTCTTTGGACACCCTTTCGGAAAATGCTTTGCTGGGAGAAGCAGCAGATGTTACATATGTGTGAGTAAGTATTTGTGGAACTTAGTTTTTTCTCTCTTTCCAATGTAAAATTATCCTACGATGTTTAACCATTCAGGCAACAGAACACACACAAAAAAAACCAGAACCTGGTATTTGCAGCCAATGAGAAATAATAAAAGTTCACATTTTGAATGTAAACAATTCTTTTCTACTTGCTCAGAATCAGACTATGTGAGCTCAGGTCTGATTTATGGAAATTGCTCAATGAATAATGAATACATTTGTGATTTATATGAAAACATAAAAATTGTAAGCTGCTCCTGGTTTTAATTCACAGAGAGGGGAAAACAACAACATACAAAGCTTAATTAATTTGAATAATTTATTCCTCTATAAAGTCAGCCATTCAAATAGAAATATATTTCCATCCTACTCCCCAGAGGCTACAGCCCAAATTAAGGAGTAGCCAGAGGGGACATGCACATTTTGCACATGATCACAACATCTCTAGAAAATAGACTTGGGACATATTCTAGTTTGACTGGATTCCCACCTGAGGCTTCACTGAGCAAGTCCTGCACTCCCTGTCTGAACACAGCTAGTTGCAGAAACTGAGGAACTCACCTGTTGTTCAGTGATGATATTGTTCACTTGTGATTTCAGTATGTTTCAGATGATGCCTCAGAATGGATTCTTGCTACAATAATATATATTATTTTTAAAAGAAGTTCAGCTTTTAGCCTAAGTTAAATTAATCTCTAGAGCTGTTTATAGGCCCAGCAGTAGCAGAAAACTAACAGATAAGAAAAATGTCCTTCACTTTTATACATGTTCTTAGAGAAGCACTTGTCCACCAAGAAGCCAATGACAGATTTTCCAATCCTTCATAAAATTCAGGTATGTGTATAATTCATACTGAAACAAGAGAATAATTGCAAGTTGTAAATTCACATGTTCCCATTAAGGATTGTCTCGTACAAACTTATCTATGTCTTTTCAGCCCACTTTGCAAAGAATACACAAGCAGGTTCCTGAGCAGAGCGGGAAAAAACAGGCAGCAGTTCCTATCCAAGTCTCCTTTGCTGCCAGTCCTGTGTTCATGTGCTTTCTTCTTTTCAGATGCTACCTTGTTAATCATCATTTTTTCTTTGTGCTCAAGTTGCTGTAATTTAAGGAATGTCTCCAGCTTTCCACTTGCAGACTGTTTTCATGATCACTTAACATAGCTTCAGCATGACTGTTTGTGCCTGAAGCCATCAGTTCAGGTTCACATTGGTCTCCAAATTCTCACGAAACGAAATGGAAAATTTCATTCTTTCCATTGCTTCAGACATCATTAAATATGAGGGAGTGTAGTTGTGACCCTTCGCTGGTGCTCTTGCTGACTGAATCCAGGGTGTTTAGGGGTGTTTCCAAACTATCCATCCATCATTAGCTATTCCAGAACAAGAGTGATGTGGGGGGATCTGTGTTCTGTAACGTGGACGTATGGCTTTTGGTCAGTATTAAGACTATGTTGTACAGAAAGAGCAGTTATGCTTGGCAAATAATTTAAGTGGTGTTTGGGAAATCCTTTGATGAATTGAACTGTATTTGTATTTCACTAGGGTTTTTAAAAT
This sequence comes from Hemiprocne comata, assembly GCA_020745705.1. Lineage (NCBI taxonomy): Eukaryota > Metazoa > Chordata > Aves > Apodiformes > Apodidae > Hemiprocne > Hemiprocne comata. The sequence continues at coordinate 91,771,808 of CM036588.1, forward strand.
GCAGGAACCAAGAATGGATGAAGACACCAGAAGATACTATATCTAAGTGGAATAGATAAGCAAGGAAAGCATATTTTGAAAAGAAGCAACTAACTGAAAAAGCAGATGTATAGGTGTTACTGTTTTTTAAGATGGTTTCTTTGTTATAAATTTACAAATTTTAGTACAATTTTGTATTCACTGTTGCTTCCTCTAGATGTATGTTTACGAAAAATAAAAACCAATAACTGAAATGTGTTCTTACGTTTCTCTTTTCTTCCAAGGTCAAGTTTATTTTGCAGCATGGTGTCCATTTTTTCATAGTTCTACTACTGTTTTAATGACATGAAAATTACAACTACAGTACTAGATTAAAAGAACAATATTAAGATTGCAGTGTCAGGGAAAATCGTAATTAAGGTTGCCTGCACAGTTTTAACTCAGTTCCTGTGTGTACTTCCATCCTGATAAGAGTGTTTAATTACATAGTCATGGCTAGTTTGTTTTTTTTTTTTCACACGGCACTTTCCCAGTCATCCTGTATGGGTGTAAAGTAGCTATTCAAAACTCTCTGCCTGTTATACATTCCCAGGCCTCAGTCACTGCTGACGTGCCAAATCCTGTTACGGAAAGAGGATTATTAGTTCCATTGGGTTTCTTCAGTGGTGTTTATCACTGTTTTATTTCATGACTTTCCAATAAAAATTAACGTATTTTCACATGTGAGAAGTCAGTAAGGTTGTCCTTCTATAAAGGGGAATAGAGGTAAATTTTTGACTTGTGAGTTTGCTGATTTTGAGCATCCAATTTGATGTATCTAGAAATTTGTAGTCAACTATAATGCTACTAAATCCCGTTAACTTTGGTGCAGCTTTTCCTTCAGACAGCTTCTCCTTGCTGTCTGGGGTCAGCAATGAGGGCAGAGAGACAGGGTCTCTGCTCTCTGAACTGGACTTGACGTGTCCCATACTGGCCCAGAGCTGTGATTACTGGGAATCCCCAGCCCCATAGAATAACTCAACTTCAGGCCTAAATACGCAAAGTTGGGCAGATAAAAGCAGCATGAAGCAGAAATAAACTAATGAAATTTAAGGTGGTTTTGCTAAAGCCAGAAGCACCTGAAAAATATAACTTTATTGTGGTGATTGTTTATCTTCTGTTTTAAGATATTCTTATTTAAAATGCTGCAGACAAACTGACAAGTGAAGGGAAAGTTTCAGAATGTTTTCCTTATTGGAGCTATTCAAATGTTTTTATTCATGGTCATGCTTAGTATTTTCTTTGCATGCAGTGAGTTTGGCACCACTCAGTCTTCCCTCCTTAAACAACAGGAATCTTAGCATAAGTTCACAACAGCTGTCAACAAGTTTGCAAATAAGGAATTTATTTTAAATGTAATTTTGGAATAATGGGAGTTTTGTTCTCATGTTAAAGGGTTTTTTTTTGTATTTTGAAAAATTACAATTTAAATTTATTATGGAAACATTAGGAGCAGAGAACATTAGAGAGGACTGAACCATAAGGAAAGAAAAGAAAATATAACTCACCAGTTGTAGTTTTCATGGAACTTTTATTGACCTTATTGACAGGAACCTTTTGAAGTTCAATCAGGACAAATGCGAAGCCCTGTACCTAGAAAGGAAGAAACCTCTTGTAATAGGACAGGCTGGGGACTGCTTAGCTGGGGAACAGTTCTGGTGAAAAGATCTGACAGTCTTGGTGGTCCACCAGCTAAAACAAACTCAAATGAAAGCATAGTTACAGGATTGATTCCCTTGGTATTGCTGGACCACTGAGTGCACACTTGTATATCTGGCAGGATTTAGGACATAAGGTTCTGCAGTGAAAGAAACATACAAAGAAAGTCCTGGGTGATGACAGTTTTATGAAAAACATGGTCTACAAGCTTTGAATAAAGCCTTCTACAGCTTTGGTGATTGTAAACTTTAGTCTGGACTGACAGGCAGTTGCATGAACTGAATTGTCAAAAAAACAGATTCCCGTGGGATAGCCATGAAGTTTGATCATGTTTTTCCACCTATCACATCTGTGAGCCTGTCTGTTAAAGAAGAAAAACAAAAAAACCCACTCAGTTTTCAGACTGCAGAACTCTTAAAATGTCTGAATCAGAAGAATATAAATAAAAATATTTAAGAGTGATAATTCAATTTTAGGATTTTGTGTAGTTTAATCCAGTAGCTGGCTGACATGTCCTGATAAAATAGTAGTCAAGTATGTAATTTCTCTAGTGTCACTTAATCATATGTGCTTTATTCTTCAAAAGGGTAGCTCAGAACACACAAACAGTGGAAAAAGCAAGGTTTACTATCCAAGGTTTTCTGGGCATAATGTGGTGCTGGCAATTAGCCTGACAGCTTCTGTACTCATGCTGGTTTGTAACTGGGCAGGTAGGTGCATGTACAAGGGTTCCTTCTACCAGTGTGTATCTATCTGCAGAGCTGTGCCTGCAATTACCATATCTGACAAAGAATAAGCTGTGATTATAATATATGTGACACAGGAGGTCTTGAAATAAGCCTTCTTCTTGGTGATTGGCAGGAGAGGCTGGAGTGGCTTTAGCACAGAGAATGAAGTGTTATTTCTGAATTGATTTTGCCTTTATTTCAGAGAAACCTGAAGGGTAGTAATTTCGGAATTTCATAAAAATGTTATCAAGATTTAGAGAAAAATACTCTGAATTTGAATTTGGAAGATAATCAAAGTGACAGCTTTGCATCAGTAAACTTCAGAGTGCTCTTAGTAATTCATCTTGCTCGACAGGAAGAAAACCAGATTGAAGGAAGTACGTGTGTAGTGCTCACAGCACAGTTTTGGATTAAGCTGAACTTTACTGTTCAGTTCACTGGCTCGCGTGACATTAAGGAGACAAGAAAGGTCAGTCAAATGGCAACATCAAAAAGGTTCTTAAATTTCAAGGATGGCTCTTGACTTTGACCAGACTGGTGAATCCTTAGCTAATTATCATGGTATACCAATAGACAAACACTCCACTCTAGAAGTAAAACCGTATTCTTTTGATTATAGCATGGAGTGGTACAGCAACATTCCCAAATTCTCTCCACAATCAAACAGAAAATAGATTTTAAAATGTGTTATTTAACACGTTTAACAGATTCTAAAAGATGGAGGCTTTGGTTTGTGTAAAGCTGTTTATGGTACTATTTAAGATTTGACCCCTATCTTGATACTATTGTAAGTGGGAATATAATTAGTATTTCTTCCTGGCACTAGGGCCAGCAGGTCAGTAGTTGCTCAGGAAAGGAAAAATGCTATACCTATGCCAAGTAGGAGCTCTACTTTTTGAAATTTTGCTTGTACCGAGCAGGGTTTCAGTTTGGTAGGTAAGGAAGCAGTAATCAAAACCCTGAAAGTGAAGAAATGAAGGACTGTTTGAATTACATCTGACCTACAAGGGTTTTCTTAATCTCAGTGGGCCTCCTGCATGGACTTGTAGCCAGTTTGACATGTATTATACCCAACTCTTCTTCTCATGAATGCTGTAGTAAGGCTGGCAAGCTTCCAGGATTAGCAAGCCGTTGTAAAAGCACCTTCAGTCTGAAGAGCAAACAGGAAGGAATAAATGAGTCTTTCTCAAATGTCCACAGATGGAAATTAGCCCTGATCATTTATGGATGGATGTTAGCAGAATAGTGGCATAAATTAAAAATACCGATAAAATACTATTCAAGTGATTTAATCAAAGGCATCAAGGCCAGCTAGTTCAAGAAAGAAAATGAAAAGAAATAATTACAAAGATGACTGCTGATTTAACCTGTTGCAATTAATACACTTCAGTGCCCTTGATATGCCTCTAGTTGATGAATGCAATGGTAATGACTACTGAATCCATCAAAAATAAACATATTCATTGGGGCTGGCTCTTGAATTTAGAACAACCAGAACAGAAAGCTAAGCCATTGGGCTAATTTTTGAGGCATCTCATCTCATCACCACAGCAGATGATAGCATTCTCATTTCTTGCATAATGTATGCTGGTATGCACTTCGGAAGAGGAAGCTGGAGTGAATGGAGAAGACCTGTAGAGGTGATGAGAACCATCACTTTAACAGAGAGGTTTCCCTAAGTTCCTGAGAGATATTTATGCATCAGTTTATTTTCCAGGATAAACACATTTTGTGACTGTGAGTGTGCATGACCACTCAAATAAACTTTTCTGTGCATCTGTACAGATTGTTTCTGGATAGCTTACCATGAACATTGCATTTTTTCCTCCAAGATAAAAAGACAAATTACTCCTTGAAACTACTTCTGGATTCTGTTAAACAGTGTGTTCTTGTACATTGTAGCAATTCAAGCAGCTGGATGGGCAGATACTGATGAGACAAGTTAGTGCCCTTCAAATTTTTTGTGTGAACGCTGGGCTTAATTTTTGTTACGCAGTGGATTCGTAAGATTCAATGCCTGTAGAACACCTGTGAATAGGTGCCACTGTGGATGCAAACCACATCTTTAAGGTGATATCCCAGAACTCCAGATGTTGAATCAATAGCAGTTTTGCTGCTGACATCAACTGCAGTATAAATACATAATGATAATGAGAGCATTAAAATAATTGTTCTGATGAAAACTATAAAAAGAAAGCTAGATCTAGAATGGAATTTTTCAGTTGGAAGGGACCTGCAACAATCGTGTCGTCCAACTGCCAGACCACTTCAGGGCTGGCCAAAAGTTCAAGTATGTTATCTGATGGACTTGGGGCATCGACCACCTCTCTGTGATTGATGTGCAATACAGAATCCCTAAGAATCTCTTATAACTAACTGCACCAAAGAAGTGCACCTTAATCAGATTGTTCCATTTTCTAAGGAAAGGCACTGTAAAACGTAACTTTAACTACTTTGCTGTGGTCAGTATTTTTAACATAGTCACTGTTTTTTATTTGCTGTGAAAGATACTTACCATAGTTACATTTTTTTTTTAGGGGAAGCCCCTTTTTGTCTGCCATTCCAACCATCTTAGTTTTAAGTTATAATGGGTAAATTCCCAACTTTCTGGTATTCTCTGTTAGAAGCCAATCCCAAGTCTGTCATCATGATGGTAAGGAATGGAGTCTTTGGAGAGGCAGCATCTCATTTGCAGTGAATTCCTGGATGGTTTTGCTTAAATTGGCTCTTCCCCAGGAGGAGCTTAAATGTGGTTATTCATTTAAATAGTTTACTACTGGGAAAACAAAGCTCTATAAAGTACAAGATCTCATTTGCAAAGGGGGTCCTGGGGACTGAGAGTGGATATACATGTGCCATGTGTTGCAATCTCCGTCTTCTACTTTTCCTGCTGTTAGGAAATAATTTGAAAATTACCTAAAATAGGAACAATATATTCAATCGCTGAACAAAAGGCTCAGATGTGTCTCCATAGCAGAGCCCATAGTGGCAGCCTTTAGCAATAGGTCCTGTAGTCCACAGAAAAAAAAAGAAGCGATTATAGGGAGGAACAGCACAGCTTCCTCCCAGAAGAGGTGTCACAAGCCCGAGGGAGGGCTTGGCTGTGGTGACTAGGAACCTCTGGCCACAACAGTATTAATACGAGGGGCATGGCTGGGGCTGTTCTTAGGTCACTAGAGCATCTGGCATAGAGCAGCTCATGTCCATCCTGATTTTAAACATAAAAAAAAAAAAAAAAAAAAAAAAAAGGAAGAGGTGTCTTGTGCTCTGAAACAGAGAGATTGCCTCAAAAATGCCTTTGGAAATTATTTCTGGCTGATGCCGCCTTGAGTCATGCCTATGCCCAAAGTATGTCAAGGATTGGTCTGACAACAAATGTCTTCACTTGGAAAAGTTTCTTGGATAACCGTATGGAGGATACCGTTCAGGAAATACACTTTAAAAGGGTCAAAGGTACAATTAATTGCTCTGAAAATAACAACCATCCTACTAAAGACACTCCAGCACTGGCCCTTTTTATCTCATGCTTCCTTGAAACATCAGAAAATGTTTAAAACTCTATCAGAAAGTCCCATAATGTGATGATATTTGTTGGAATGGAACCTGGTATCATCTGTAATTTTAGTTTTGTTGTTCAACAGAATATATGTATATAAAAGTTCTCAGAAAGAATCACCTACCTGGGGTTGGGCTTTTTTTAGATTTTAACCCAATGTTCCATTTAGGCCCTTGTGCAGTCCATGTTGGGCTGAACTCTTTTTGGAGAGCCTAAAAGACTTCAGAGACATTTCTAAAAGTGATTACATAACTACAGAGTGTAGGAAAAAAAAAAGGGGGGAGATCTTTAGAAGTGATTTTCATTCTCTGCCATACAATAGTGTCTATAGATTGGAAATTAACAGTTAGTGGTACCTACTTTTCTTAGCATATTATTTAGTGTTAAAATTTAACATCATGTAGGGGATCATCTGTGCTAGTATACATAAATGGAGAAGAAAAAGCTCCTTTTCAGGTAAAGTACATATCTTCAAGATATACATATGGCTCCTTTGTATTTATTTGTATTTATTTTTAAGGGAGTAACTAGGAGAAGTGAGCTGAAGTTTAATATACTTTATAAAAACAGCATTTTATCAGGTTGGTATTTGTCTTCTTCCCTGAACAATGGTTTCTCTAAGTGTCTTGTACGATTATGTCTGTTTGATTATTAATGGTTTCATAATTATTTTTTTTTTTACCCTTTTTTCATTTTGTTGTTCATTCTTTCTGGGAAGATTTCCTTCTAAAAAGACAAAGAGCCCAGTTGCCTGAATGTAATTGCATTCTCAGTTTACTTTAAGCAGAGATTTTTGTTGATCTAAAGTAAAAAATGTTGGTTTTAGCTGTAAGCCAAGCGAGCAGAAGCTGTGCTTTCCCATTTTTTCTCTGACTTTATTACCTAATTGTTATTCCTTATTACAAGGTGTCTGCCATTATTTTATTTATTTTGCAGCAGGTTCCTTTCCTCTTACGCTTGTTCTAACTGATAGTAAACACGTAATGCCACAGTGACCAATGGAAAATCACCATGTCTGACACTAGGAGACAAAAGAAGCAGGAGGGATCTGTGAAAAATGCCTGCAAGAAGCGAAGCACAGTGTGGATGGAAATGATTCACGTCTCTGCAGTGATTCTTCAGTAAAAGGTAGCAGAGCAGAACCAAAGACCATTTTCACTCGTCTTGAATTCATTTCACATGATCTCTAAAGTATTTCCCTGCTACCCACTGGAGCTTTGAAATGGGCTGCATGTCTGACTACTGCTTTTCTGCCTTTTTTTTTCTTTTTAATTCCAAAAAAGACAGCTAACAGAGGGAGAAGCTGCAGACAGGAAATACAGAAAAGAAGCCGATTTGGCCATCTGTCTGTCCATCCCATGAAACTGTCACAGATTTTTTGCAGTCTGATGTAGAATAAAAAGGTTTTAAAAAACATGCAATGATCTTAAATTCCTGAGTCACTTAAATGCTTTTGAAAACATTGCCAAACATTGATGTATATGTATTTAAACAACAAAAAAAAATGCTTTCTATTTAACAAAGCTGCTGGTAATTTTAATATATTTTTATGCCTATTTTTGTTGCTTCTTTGAAAAATTAGCATTTTTTTTCCTCTTTTGCAAGTATTTTAGTGCCTGCTTGATTTAGTTACTTAGTGGTATCTTGTTCCTGTTCTAGTCTATGAGAATCTGCTAGTTGCTCTTAAGAGAGCAGAATCAAACCTGTTGCCCTTCATTCCATAAAGCTATAGATGTGCTTAAGTGAGTTGCTCACAGGCTCAAAGTAAGTACATTTAAGACTGCACAGATAAAATGACATTGGCTGGGAGTGGCCTCATGGGTCATTCTGTTCCCTTCTAAAACAGACAACTACAACTATCTTACCAGTTGATTTTCCTTGTGTTTAAACCAGTGATGGGGCTTTGCCTGTTAGTATTACTGAAAAGCTGCTCTGTATTTTCCTTCCTTCCTGGTTGAAGCCTTTTCTGGAATTTCAGCTCACTTTTGACCAAGAAGAGACATGGGATCCAAGTCTGAGTGCTTTCTCGTTGACTTCAGCTGAAACTGGAAAAAATCAACAAAGATTTTGCCACTATTGAGGTAGTGAACCTGGATTCCTCACATGAGCAAGTTTAAATTTAATTTAACTGAGGAGCAAATTACCTTGTTAAATTATTTGGAGAGATGACTGCATTTTTCCTAGCTGCTAAAGCTCCATACGTGTTACCTAGAATGTCATGGCTGAGACTTTGAAGAGTTCCTCACCCAGGCTCCCTCTGTTCCTTATAGGAACTGTTTGCTGCTGCTCACTTTTGCAACTGAGTTTTGGATCCTTCTAAAAAAATGACTTTTTCTAAAACTTCTGGCCATGTAGAACTAATGCAATTGCTACTTGTATGCTACCACACTATGTAACTTTCAGTATATGATTTAGGCTAATTACACTGTTGAAAGTTTAAAAGGAGCTGCTAAGGCCGGTGAATCTTTGCTAAATAAGCAATAATTTACTACCCACAAAGTGATAGACAATTAGGGCTGGCAATTGTAATGCCACAGGAAAGTAAAGAACAGCCCATTTCCTCTTGCACAAAAAGGACATAATCTTTTTATGCTAAGTACTCTGCTTTGCAGACACCCACAAGAGCCCCAGTGCTTGCATCTTAAATGAATAAGCCTACAGATATAATAAATATTATGCTCATTGATGCTATATATTTTAAGGTTTTTACTGTAGAAGTGCTTTTGCCTTGCTAGGGTTAGACAAATATCACATCAACCTTTTTATTTTGCTTCTATCACTGATGTTCCAGGTCCTAATAGCTAGAGGTAGGTTTCAATACATGTCAGGGAAATTGCAGAGAATATAGTGCTCAGCCTGCCATGTCTCAGATCTGCAGCTACAGCTCAGGGTGTGAGACAAAGGAAAAAGAGAGAGAAAATATGTGTATGTGTGTGCGTGTGTTTGCACATGTAGGCAATTCGAACAGAAGGGTATTAGCTGGCACAGAGGTTTGGTTATTGAATACAGAGAATTTCAGCTCTGGCCTCTTGTCTGAATCAGTCAGATCCGTAATATCCAAACATGTTTATCAGATGATGATTGTTTGATTGCCTGTGAAGTAATTAGTTCAAACCAGACTGGGAGTCCATCAAGACTCATGTGGTGTTTGTACACCCTTTCCAGGAGCACTGAGGCCAGCTGAAGAGGTCAATGCCTCCAGCCAGCCCTCAGCTCCTTGCAACTATGCCTTTGCTGAAGCAAGGGCTACCTTTGCCACAGCCCTGCTGCCCAGTTGCTGGTGTGATTACTTCCAAACCCATCTCTGTCAAAATGAGCCAAATAAGTTTAAGAATCTGAAATAATTTGTCTCAGCTCGTTTACTTGGGAAGGCTGGGGGGTGGCTGTACAAGCCCTTCTGCCAGCAGGCAGGAAGAGCTGGTGAGCAGTAGCAGTGGGAAAGGTGGATGGGCTGGGATCTGTAGCCTGTACAGCCAGGATAGCTGTACCTGGAAGAGGATCAAAGGGGATCTACAAACACTAAGCTGCTTTCTTCATTCCCTGTGATAGCTCCAAAACTATTCTCAGAGACTAAATAATCCACTTGGCCCTATTCATTGTCCTTTGATTTTCCTGTTATGGATACTGGTCAGTTAATGATTGTGTCTAAACCTATTAAGACTGAACCTTGGTCCCTACACAAGAACAAAATAATCATTGCTTTCTGTAAAATCAGAAGTTAGTTCTTAAATTACAAGAAAGTTTGTAACTCCTTGATCTACAACAATGCAGAAGAGCTCTGTGCAGTAAGTAGAAACACTTGTCCTGAATCACCCTGATTAACAGCTACTCCAGTAGCCATTCCTTAAACCTGATCAAAGCCAGTGGGATGGGATATGGGAATTCCTGGTTGCTGCCAGGTTGATGCCTGACCTGAGTGTAAAAGGGCTGTTATTTTGGGAAGCACTGAATTCACTATTAAATATTTTAAAGGAGAGAGAACTAGAGATCTTCCTGTGGTGCAAGCAATGTTTCTTGGGTTTTAGTTTTGCACTGCTGTTGTATTAGAAAAAATTTACAGGAGTAATGGGATGAGCTCAAAATTCTGTGGTAGGGAGCAGTAGCTAAGCAAAGGACAGGTGTGAGGTGTGGCCCTGAGGTTTTCATTTCTGGAACCACTTTCTCAGCTTGAGCTGCAGATAATAACCATGTAATGGAAGTTTTTACCTTTAGGCCTCTGCACCTCTAACCCTTGAATAATGGCCAAAAATATTAAGTCATTCAAAATAAAAGTTTTACATCTGTCAAGCTATAAATACATAGAAGAGCAGGTTTGTTATTCAGTCATGTTAAAAAGAAGTTGAAAAGCCTCTGAAATGGAGCATGGTCACTATTATATAAGAACACATTTTTAAAGAGCCTACTCTTATTTTTATAAAATCCTCAGTTTAACCTTCATTTTTTTCCTGTCATTATTTGAAGAACACTATATGTTAACTCCACTGAAATTAACCCTCTCTTAACAATATTGTGTGTGTGTGTTTTACACAGATCTTCCCCATTTTGATCACCTGTTGGCAAGCTGGCTACCTCTAATGACCTGTTTAGTCATCTGGTTCCCATTATTTCGGGGTTTGATTTCTTTTTCTGTCTCTAACTCGTAATGTGAGTATGAAATGTTTCCTTCTGACTGTCTTTTCTCCGCGATAGCGTTGGGATGCAGCTGGCCCAGCTCGAGGGATGCAGGAGTGAGGGGAGCTGCCTGGGGATGCACTGAGGTGTTGTCTGTAGCATCAAACCCAGCACGGTTAAGTTAAGGAGTCCTACAAACAGTGATGTACCTCTGCTATGTCAGATGGGATCACAGAATGATAGAATCGTTTTGATTGGAAAAGACCTATATGATCATCATGTCCAATCTTAAACCTAACGCTTTGATGTCCTAAGGGTATGGTTGTCCCTAAGCACCACATCTACACTTCTTTTAAATACCTCCAGGAATGGTGACACAACTGCTTCCCTGGGCAGCCTGTTCCAGTGCTTGTCAACCCTTTCAGTAAATAACCGTTTCCTAATATCCAGTCTTAAAGCTCCTCTGGCACAACTTGAGGTCATTTCCTCTTGTTTAATTGCTTGTTCCTTGGGAGAAGAGACCAACCCCCACCTCACTACAACCTCTTTTCAGGTAGTTGTAGAGGGCATGAGGTCTCCCCTCAGCCTCCACTTCTCCAAACTAAACAACAGCAGTTCCATCAGCTGCTCCTCGTATGACTTGTGCTCCAGACCCTTGACCAGCTTCCTTGCCCTTCTCTGAGGTCACCCCAGCACCTCGATGTCTTTCTTGTAGTGAGTGGCCCAAAACCAAACACAGTACTCAAGCCATGGCCTCACCAGTGCTGAGTACAGAGGGACAATCACTTCCCTAGTCCTGCTGGCCACACTATTGCTGATACAAGCCAAGATGCTGTTGGCCTTCTTGGCCACCTGGGCACACTGCTGGCTCATATTAGTCCACTGTCAATGAACACCCTCAGGTCCTTTTCCATCAGCGAAATCATCCATACAGGTCTGAAAAAGTGAAGTAGGATATTTCTGCATAGCCTTTTGTTGGGCAATTGGAGCAATTTGTGCATAACATGGAGTGATGGGATGGCTGATGTTTGTTTTAGTTGAAACTGTTGTCCTCTGAAAGCATTACTTGGTAGAGGTTCAGCAACCCCATCCAGCTTGGTCCAGCAAGTTTACATTTAAAGTTTTACATAAAAACATGGCCAAACACTGCTATTCTCTCTGCAGCAGGGATGGATCAAGCAGTTCATATCCAGCCCACAGTTTGCTGCTCATTTCTTCTCCAGGTACCAAGGTAGCTGTCATGGTTCTGTGGGATTTATTGTTTGTCTGAGAAGGGTTCCAAGGAAAGTGAGAGATCATCCTACTTAAAAAACCCTTAAGGTAGGGACTGTGGAGAGAATTCAGGAAAGGAGCAAAATCTGAGTTATAGCTGGAGCTGACGTTTCTGTTAGGATGAGCATTTGCCAAAATTTGGAGATATTGCTGTGTCAGTGTACTTTCTGAAGAAATGTTGTAGGACAATGCCATCTGTCCAGGATCTGCAAAGTTATTTATTGATTTATTAAAGTTAATATTAAGGTTTTCTTCTCAAGTATTTATATTTACTTAAAGATGTGTCTGTTTGTGAGTGTTTGCAATGTTCTAGGCCTATTTATTTGTTTGTTTGTTTGTTTCTTTATTTCTGTGTACTATTCCTAGATAAAAGTGTGGGCCAACACTTACCATGGATGATGTATAACATGATATTATTTTAGCACAAATGCTTACTGTTCAGCACCTGCATAAGATCACCAATGACAGCTGATGGCTTATAATTTATGATGCAGCATGTTGTCAGTATGATTTCAGCTCCAGAAACGTACAAACTCTACTTTAGTCTCCTTGTCTTTGCACATATAATTTTGAGTAAAGTGAGAAGAACTCTGGGCTCTTCTGACAATTTTATATCTTACTGCATCATGTAATGTGAATTATATACAGCAGAGACAGCTGAAAAGTAGAGTTTCCCTGCAGACTCGGCACTGACAGATTTGCAGTCTGCTGAATCCTGCAGAGAATTGAGGATATGCATTACAATGCGTTGTCTCCTGCAGGATGCCCTGAACTTTCAAGTTGTTTTCACTGTGTAATTGCTAGAGTTTTTAAGTCAGGTAATAGCAGTAGAAGACTAAGTGATAAAAGCAAAAAATACAATTTATAAGCAGTGTTTTCACATTTAGAGTAATACACATAGTGAATCAGGTCATTGTCTAGTTTGCTAATACATGGCACATTGGATTGTGATGTAAAACTAGAGCAGAGCACTTACCACATCTGGAGTGCTATTACTTAATTGAATGCATATCACGTGCCAAAAAACGCTGCCATAATATATATAAGGACAAAAGTGGAATAGGATGACGTTATGGAAAAAGGCACAATGCTTTTTGCTTGACACTTTGATGATGAAGTGCCCACAATCCATATATTTCAATGCTTGTCATTCACCTATTTCATATCAGCAATGGTATTCATTAATTTATCTTCAGCATTAAAAAGATTAATATTATAACTTGCAAATAATACAGGCGGATGCAGAATTCTATATTGAAAATCAGTGATGGGTTTATCACAATACTGCACTAAGGAAATCATGGTGTTGAGGTTTAAAATGAAAATTAGTAATAAATAAATAAATAGTTAGTGTGCTGGTGTCAGATTTGTCTGGAGACAGCCGTGCAATTTTGTAAATTTGACTCCTCCCCTGCAAATGTTACCTAAACTATTAGTAATTTGATACTAACTATTCAATGAGCTTGTATTTAGGCAAATACAAGGCTTGCCACAGACATTTAGTTCCCTGTTTATGTTTATCCAGGAAAGTGTAAATTGATGTATTATCCAAATGGCATCATCTTTGGTAAGCCCAACGGCTTCCTTCAATCCACACTGACTTTGTTCACTCCCATGTTGACACCTTCATTTTCAATATCCCTCTAATCCTTCATTTATTTATTTATAGCCTTCTCATCAAGAAAAATACTTCTTCAGAGCTGATTTCTTTTCTGTTGGATACAAGATGTCGGTAAAAAAAGAAACCTCTTCCCAAGGCAGCTTTGGACTTGCTGTGCTTGGTTTCACCTCTGGCTCTTGCCATGAGTAAAGGACTTGCTCTGTGCTGTGACAAAAAATCAGGTTTTAAATAACCTCACTTTCATGTTAATCTCAGCCAACAGTCCCTGGCATGTGGAGTAACCAAACCAAGCAACTTTCTGTATGATGTAAAGAAATAAGTGTAAAGGGGCAAAACTGATAGTGATGTCTAGAGCACTCCCAGAAAACAAATACATCTTAAGTGAATGGGAAGAAGCAAGAGCGCTCAAGACCCTTCAAAGTTGCAGAGCATGATTCCTGTAAGCCATTAGGTTGACTTCCCACCTCCCATCCCTGGTCATCTTTTCATACCACTCTATGAAATCCAGGCAAGAGCCTTTCATTTATGTACCTCTTTGTAAACTTCTTAACACAATTTTAGGAAGTCAGAAAAATAATACAGGTAGAAGTAAGATAGTATAAATAGCAGTGCTTGCATCCTTCTTCTTTCTTTAGAAGCAAGCACTTATTTGTCCTTCTGCTTCTTTTCTTAACTAAATAATGTAATAAGAGAATAAAAATAATAATTAAATAGTAAAAAGTCAGGGCTGCTGATGGAACTGGTCCTCTCTACAGAAGCTTCTGGAAAGCAGGTGTAAATGTCCATTAGCTATATACACAACAGAAAGAGTTGGGCCTAAATTATCAAAGTGGCGTGATCAGTGGGAGGGGGATAAGCAAAGCACAGACAGCAGTTGCTGCTGTAGGATGGTGACGAGCTTGTCACTGGCCCTGGTGTGAAGAAATACTACATGTAAGGGTTGCAGGCAAGCCTGTGGATGAGGGTCGAGGACAATTTATTTATTGGGAATGTTTATAATTTCTCTGATAATAGATTGTCATGTTCAGCGCAGAGGACAAAGAGCAACTCTCACCTCTCCTTCACTTGAATATCAAGTCACCTTATCCTGTGATGTACAAGGCAAAGTAATTGAATCTCAAATGTGTGGTGCATTTTTGTTTAGAAGGTTAGTGCAAAATTGATTTATGAAACAATTTTCTCTGTTTATGTCAGAGAGGCCATTTTCTGGTGAATAATTAGATGTGGGTTTCTGCTGTGTGGTGACATACACTTCTGTGAAACTAGGTACAGGTGCTGCTTTTCATTACATAAAACTCAAAGGAAATCCTGTCTAGTCACTCATGAGAATTTTTTTTCCATGATATAATTTTAAGGATTGATTCTAGTTGATTTTGGAAGAGTAACTTTTTGAATTGTGTTTACCTGTGCTCACTGTGACGTGCAGTAAACAATGAGCTCGTGCTGCTCTGGAGGCTACTTCCCCTTTTCATCTCAAAATCAATTACTTGTTAATCTGAGATCAATGCATATGAAAGTACCTGTACTGCATAATTGCACTTGACATAGAAAAAAATTGTCTTCCTGGTTCTCAAACCACCACCTCAGTTTTTGGTTTGGGTAAAAATATTCTCTTGACCGAGTGCCTTTATTTTATCACAGACATTTATCAGAGGTAGCCAAGGTTTAAGCATGCTGGTTGGGGGTGTTTTTTCCATACTTTTACATAGATTTTTTAGGTTGTTTTTCAAACCTTGGTACCTAAAGTTATGTACATAAATTATTACTTGTTTTCTTGCGGTATCCATTTTAATAATGTAAATACTGGATTAGATTCAAATGTCCAGTAGATTTAATCTCCTAAATTTGAAATAGTGCTCTGCCTTTTATTAGACATTGAATTGAACTGATTTTTTTAGGAACTTGCAGGGTTTCTGATGAGTTTCCTTAAAATATAATTCAAATCTCATCAAGTTTATACAAGAAAAGCTGAGCATTAAATGGGCTGTTTACTTTTTATAGCCTTATATTTAATCTGGGAATACAGCAGGCAAGGATTTATAGACTATATTTGGTATGTTATTGGCATATTAGCACACAAAAAGAAGTGTATTTATAAATTCGTTAGATTAACTGGATCTCTTTTAAATGTACTATAGAAGAAAGGAGTTATAATTCATTGAATAACCTGATGCTGGGGAAAATCAGACCCTATTTTTAAGGAACTGGTGTTTATACAAATCCAGGATCATTGTTTCAAACAAGTTTCTTTTAAATTTGTAGATGTTTTAACTTTGCTTCCTCCCTTCCTTAACAGAGACTGAAAAAGTACAATTTTTTCAGGGAAAATAATACTGTGATTAATTTTCAACTCAAATTTCAGAATTTGGCTTTCATGTTGTTGGAAGTAATCCTGAAGTGCTTTAACACAACTGAAAAGCATTTTCTCTGTAATAATTAGTTCACTGTTTGTTAGAACAGCAATGAAAGCACTTTTTTCTTCCTATGTTAATGTTCTAAGAGTGCTCTCTTTCCCCCTCCCCCAACTGCTTGTAAATAAAGCACATGCCCTTGACACTTGAAGAAGTTACATGTTTTCACAAGCTTTATGTTAGTATTCTTTGGAAGAGAGGAAGAGGAGATTTTGTTTCAGAATATTCTGAGTAGTAGCACCATGTATTCTTTTCAGCTGGTTTTATAATTATGCAGTTGCTCTGATAAAAACATTGTACCTATCAGCTTAAATGCCTAGAAGTACATTTCTCAGTTGCTCTTGTATATTAGGCAGAATTCTATATTGGAATTATGAAAAAGTGGCAATTCCAGATGCTTGGAGAGGAGGGATGTATATTGAGTCTGACAAGTATATGGAATATTAACAGAAAATTCTGATTTAAATATTAGGGCTTCTGTAAACCCAGAACACACCCAGAGTAACGCAGAGTCAGCTCAGTAATAGGATGGGCAGTTTGAAACTCTTCAGGCAGATGATTTCTGACGATGTGGTCCAGAATTTAAACTGCCGTGACCTTCTCCCAAACCTTCGATAACAAAGGCAGATTAGAAATAGTACTAACTGCAGCCATAAAAATCATCCACCCAGACTGAAATCTTCCCTAAAATAGAAGTTACAGCCTTCTTGGGAGGATCATTCCTAAAGATTAACAGAGCATTCACTACTTGTGGCGGAAAAAGAAAAGGGCCTAAAATTGGAAGGTGTCGTTTTATAAAGCAGACATGGCAGGACAGAGACAGTGAGTCGTGGCGGAGGGAGGCGAGGCCACCCCTCACATCTCAGAGGAAGTAATTAAGATGAACTTGGAGGGGAGGGAGGCAGAGAATCACCCTCTTGACATGAACATTTACTAAGAGACCAGCAGGACCCACACAGGCTGGCTCTGGAGAGCGGAGGCTAGACAGACACAGAACTCTGACTGTATTGATCTGGGTAATAAAACATTTAAAAAGAATAGGAAAAAAGATCTTTTTCTGTAGGAGCAGAAATGAGCTAGGAAACTGATTGCAGCATGGACTGGTAACTTATTGATCACTATTTGGGGCAGCTGGAAATAGAATAAAAGGATATAGGGAGGGGAAGGATAGCAGTTACCACACAAATAGAAGAACTCTGGCTGGCATATGGGAAAACTGGGATCCAGATGCATAACCTCTGGAGCATGCTATGCAGCAGAAAAGAGAAGCAGAGAAAAGAGAAGCAGAGAAAAGAGACTTACCAGTTTGTGAAGCTTGTAGTTATGCAAATTCCAGGACAGTCATTCATTACAAGCTTCTCCTCGCTCTGTCCTAAGTGGTTGGCCAGCCATTGTCCACTGCAATTTTTTACACACGTGTTGACATAGAAAACCCTTTTGATAAATAGATGGTTGAGATCAATAGATTTGTGGTGCCATTAACAGACATATATTGTAGCATACAGAGAATTTATTATTTATTCATACATAGAATAGTTCCTAGGATAAGGAGCTTTGTGGATTGCTCTAGAGGATGTTTTAAATGCTGTTGTGTCCTGACTTACTCCACTGGAGGATGCTGAGTAAATTTTGTACACCACTCCATGTTGGTAATGGCCCTGATTTGCTAACCTGCTAACCTACAGTATTGTTCACAAACCAGGGACATCTTATGTTACTTAGTTAAATTGCTGCTTCAATCTTTTCATTCCTAAATAACAGCTGTCCAGTGAATAACAACTCGTACAAGCAATGCTTAAGTGACTTGATTTAATCTTCTTAAAACATAATACTAATTAACATATTATTTAAAAAGATTGTTCTTTTCATTTACAGGAAAACAAATTTCAGCTTTGCAAGTACTCTGGGCCTGCTATAGAAAGACTATAATAAAAGAGGTGAATACCTCTTAATGATTTTAGACTGGTGGTGACATGTAATGCTCCAAACTAAGAGAATCTGAGTAAGAATTCTTTCCAGTTGTCTGCAACTGCTTAAATAGATGAGAAAAATCTTGACATATTGAATGTTGGTGGCAAATATTAAGCTGTCTTGATCTGTAATGCAGTATCTTTAGTAGTATATGCTCTTCATATTTTTTATGAAGCATTTGGTTCAATGCATATGTTCTACAGCATTCATTTGCCAGATTCATAGTCTGCAGGGGGTTCTGCTGTACCATTAATGAAAGAGAGAACCTGAAATCTTACTCATTTTTCCCAACACTATTTGACAGAGATTTTTAATATATTCTAGATTTTTCTAGATTTAGAGGAAATTTCAAAGGTCTGCCTCACCCTTCTATTGATTGACAATCAAATGTATCTGTAGAAAAGAAACAAGTTCCATAGCCCTAGTGTTAAATACCATGTTCCATCCTTGAGAATACTTAAAAGTTATCTAGTCACGGTTTTGAACAACCAGTTCTATGTCGCCTTTCATGAGCAGGGTTTTGGACCACATGACCTCCAGCAGTCCTGTCCGATATCAACCATCCTATGATCCTATAATTACTTTGATGAAAGAAATTAAGATGTGTGTGGATATACATTTCACAGGAACACTGTCTTACTTTCATTCATCAGATATGGTTATTTGAGATTCTCATCATTACAGGGTAATTTCAGTCCAGAAGGCTCTTGCAGTGCATCAGTGATAACTTCCTGATGCAGGTAGTGGAAGAGGTGAAGAGGAGAGGTGCGCTGCTGGACCTTGTATTAAGAAATAAAGAAGATCCGTTCAAGGCTGGGGACAGCCTTGGTGACAGTGATCATGACATGGTAGAGTTTAGTATTTTACAAGGAAGAAGAAGGGCAATAAGTAGGATTGGAACACTTGGACTTCCTGAGGGCTAACTTTGTACTCTTCAAAGACCCACTATAAAGAATCCTGTGGGCTAAGACTCTAGAAGGTAGGGGGGCTCAAGAGAGCTGGTTAATATTCACATATCGTTTCCTCCAAGGTCAAGATAAGTGCATTCCTTCGAGTAAAAAATTGGATAGAGGAGGAAGGACACCAGCATGGATGAGCAAGGAGCTCCTGAAAAAAGTCATGTTGAAGAAAGAAGTTCATAGTTTGTGGAAGAAAGGACTTGTCACTTGGGACAACTACAGGAATTTTGTCAGTATGTAGGAGTGTGTAGCAAGGCAACAAGGAAGGCCAAAGACCTCTTAGAACTAAACCTGTCAAAGGAAGTAAAAGAGAACAAGAAGGGCTTCTTCAATTACATCAGTGGTAAAAGGAAGAACAGGGGAAATGTGGGCCCAGTGCTGAATGAGGTGGAAGCCCTGGTAACAGAGGATGCAGACAAGGCAGAGTTACTGAACACCTTCTCTGCTTCATTCTTTACTCCTAAGACCAGCCCTCGTGAATCTCAGACCCTGGAAGTAAGAGAGAAAGTCTGGAGGAAGGAAGACTCTCCACTGGTCAATGAGGATTGGGTTAGAGATCAGTTGGGTAAACTGAACATACACAAATCCATGGGCCCTGATGAGATGCACCCATCAGTGTTGAGAGAGCTGGCTGATGTTGTTGCTCTACCACTCTCCAGCATTTTTGGAAGATCATGGACAACAGGAGAGGTGCCTGAGGACTGAAGGAAAGCCAATGTCACTCCAGTCTTCAAAAAGGCTAAGGATGATCCAGAAAACTACAGACCAGTCAGCCCCACCTCCATCCCTGGAAAAATGATGGAGCAGCTCATTCTGAAGGTCATCTCTAAGCACATGGAAGAGAGAAAGGTTATCAGGAGTAGCCAGCATGGATTCAACAAGGGGAAATTATGTTTGACTAACCTTATAGCCTTCTATGATGGTGTGATTGAATGGGTCGATGCAGGGAGACCAGTGGATGTAGTCTACCTTGACCTTAGCAAGGCTTTTGACACTGTCTCCCATAACATCCTTGGGAGCAAGCTCAGGAAGTGTGAGGTAGAAGAGTGGACAGTGAGATGGATTAAGAACTGGCTAAACAATAGAGCCCAGAGGGTGATGATCAATGGTGCAAAATCCAGCTGGAGTTCCCCAGGGATCAGTGCTTTTTCCAGTCCTATTCAATGTCTTTATCAACGACCTGGAGGAGGGGACAGAGTGTATCCTCAGCAAGTTTGCTGATGATGCAAAACTGAGAGGATTGGCTGATTCACCAGAAGGCTTTGTGGCCATTCAGCAAGATTTGGACAGACTGGAGAGCTGGGCAAAGAGGAGCCTAATGAGGTTCAACAAGAGTGAGTGTAGAGTCCTACACCTGGGAAGGAACAACAACATGCACCAGTACAGATTAGGAGCCGACCTGCTAGAAAGCAGCTCTGTGGAGAAGGACCTTGGAGTCCTGGTGGACAAAAGATTATCCATGGGGCAGCAATGTGTCCTTGTGGCCAAGAAGGCCAGTGGTATCCTGGGGTGCATTAGGAAGAGTGCGCCCAGCAGATCATGGGAGGTTCTCCTCCCCCTTTTCTCTGCCCTAGTGAGACCCCACCTGGAGTATTGTGTCCAGTTCTGGGCTCCCCAGTTCAAGAGGGACAGGGATTTACTTAAGAGAGTCCAACGGAGGGCTATGAGGATGATTAGGAGACTGGAACACCTGTCTTATGAGGAAAGGATGAGAGACCTGGGGATATTTAGTCTAGAGAAGAGGAAGACTGAGAGAGGATCTTTTGAATGTTTACAAATATCTGAAGGGTGGGTGTCAAGAAGGAGGGGCCAATCTCTTTTCAGTCGTGCCGTGTGGTAGGACAAGGGGCAATGGATGCAAACTAGAGTATAGGAAGTTCCACCTGAACATGAGGAAAAACTTCTTTATTGTAAGGGTTACAGAGCACTGGAACAGGCTGCCCAGAGAGGTTGTGAAGTCATCATCTCTGCAGACTTTCAAGGCCCATCTGGATGCATTTCTCTGTGACCTGTCCTAGGTGGTCCTGCTCTGGCAGGGGGGTTGGGCTTGATGATCTCCAGAGGTCCTTTCCAACCCCTAACATTCTGTGATTCTGTAATTCTGGGTACAGTCAACCAGAGAAATGTGGATTTTCTTCAGACATGCATACCAGACTGAGCTTTATTCATTTCTGAGCTTTCAGTTGTAACTACATATTGAAGATGTATATTTTATTAGAACTGACATACTTAAGGATTTCTGTACTCACAGGATAGCATTTTTTGACCTCTTTTTCTACAGCTTGACTTCTTGGACTTCTCATACATTACTCCATCCTTTAAAATAGATTTCTATTTCTGAACCATAGTTAAGTCATTATTGCCCTTCTTCTAGCTTCCATCTTAGCTTCAGCCATCTCCAGCCTTGAATATTCAAATGTTGGTGAACCTTTCCTGTCATGCTTTGAGCAGTATCCAGATTCCTTGAAGGGAGGCAGAATTTTGTCATGGGCTTCCTGTGGGACTGGCATTTTACTCTTTCTGCCAATACGACTTAGTTACTCTAACACTGCCTGTGGGTGCAATATACTAGTGATAAAGCAAAATTGTTCTTCATTCTGCAAAGCAACAATAATACTTTAAGGCATCCAGTTCAACGATCTTTTACTCATCAACATCTTCATAGATTTTCAGGGATAAATAAGTAAAAACAAAGTAGGCAAAGCCCACAGTATCTATGAACTCTTTGTAGGTTTCCATACCATGATTGTTGCTTTTTGATTAAAACAGTAATAATGCATGACTCATTACAAACCCCCTCCCACACACACATTTTTGTTCAAAAATATTGTATCTGCTAGGAACACTTGAAATGGCTACATTTAGGAAATAAATCTTCTTTCAAACTCTTTAAGTGTAGAACACTGTTTATTGGTTAACCTGCTGCTTATTTCAGCATATGTATTAAGTTGGACCACAGTTACCTTTAGCGCTTGACTGTAACAAGAAAGTTACCCATATACCTGACTAAGTTTATGACCTGAGTTAAGTGCTTCTTTTTTCTTTGTTATGCAGAGAATAGAATTCTTAACATAGGCCAGAGAACACTTTACAAAATTGTTTCTACGAAGTTTAATATAGCGAAGTGTGAATGAAGGAAAGCACTTTTCCTCCCCCTCTCATCTTCTCATTTAAATCTAGATTTATCTCTATATAAATATGTAGAACATTTTCTGTAATTTTTCTGTAATTTTCTGTAATTTTTTTTTTTAGCAGAGAAGATGAGTTTTTAGTACATAATAATATATTTAACACTTAAATAATTATTTTATATGTAGCATTAGAAAGCATTTTACAAATACAGGCCCAGTAATTACCACTTTACAGCCAGAAAAAGAGGAGAAATATTAGTTGATTTGTTAAGAGACAAGCAATGGATAGAAGTAGGATCAAACAGAGAGCACTAGGATGAAATTCTTACATGCTTTATGTCAACAAGAAGTTTGCTGTTTGTTTTCGTGGAGCAAGATTTTATTCCATGTCTGCTACTTTCTTGTCTATTGGACAGCATAGCCTCACCCTCACTGCATTTACCTTCACATCAGATAATTGACCTGACAAAGACGTTAACTCTTAATGTAATACTTCAATTAAACTTTAATCCTACTATGCTGTGCTCATGGATAAAGTCCCTCTCACTTCAACCATTGCAATTAGAAATTTAAGCTTAAGCTGGTTTTCTGAGCTTCCTTGTTTTCAGTGAAGATATGCAACTCCACGATATGCTTCATTACACCTATCTGAAGGCAAAGACGAATTATCAGTGTAAGCCGACCCTGTTGTCAGAAGAAACAGTCCTGGAGACTTCTCCCCTCTTCCTGCATTCATCACGAGGTGTGACATGCACTGTATGGTGAGTGGATTTGAGTTAAAACTAACCTGGGGGAAAAATAGTTTGTTTTCAGGCAGATTATATCCCTGAAACAATTTGCCACACAGTTGTACAAACACTGGTATCAACAAGAGACAAATCTGTGCAAGACTGGGAATAAGGGAGTGTGACTAAAAGCAGCACGGAACTACTTTCTTTCCCTGGTAGCATCAGGTTAAAAGGATCTATCAAACTCTAATCTTAGCCACTTACCTTATTAAGCGAGATTAATCTCACCTAGAGTTTATGTGCAATCAGCGCTGCCTGGCATCCACCTTATCAGCTGAAGTTTAGTGTGATATCAGTACAATAATGAGGCTTTTCTAAACTCCACCTCCATGAAGGAATCTGACATGGTTAAATAACAATTAGAGAAATGCTGTTACTGGAAGTGGAAATGCTGAGTTCTCATGTTTGTTTGTAACATCTTACACACAAAGAGGTTTTTTGCTTCCAGACGTTCTAATTCTTAAAATCTTAAGAAATACAAAATTGAAAAAGACTGAACAGGTTCACCCCATCTTCTGATTTTATATGTGATCTAGTTACAATTCTCTTAAGATACTTATTTATTTTAGTGAGAAGGCAAGCCCAAAAGGATTAAGCCTTGCCTGCAGCTTTGTTTTTTGTGCAAAAGTCAATTATGGCTGGCTAAATATCCCTGAGGTAAACATGTGTGGGGTTGATAATGTGGTTAGAATAGCAACAGCAGTTGTAAAGGAGACACTGGTGTTCACGGAGCTAACCACATTCATATTGCTATCGTGCAAAAAATTACAGACGCTTCCAGTCAGGAAGTATCAATCAATTTTTGTTAACTTTCAGGATTTTTTCTTCCTGATGGGGCTAATATTACATCTAAATATTATGTGTGCTGCATCTGTAAATTTCATTCCATTTGTGTAAGGGATCCTTCTGTATGAAAGGTGCGATTTAAAAAACTACGCAATTTACATGGTGCCCCTGGGTTGTAGAACGGGTCAAATTCTGCCATCCTTAATGAGGAAAATATTGACTAATGGCTTAAGTAAATATCTGAATTCAATGAATGTTTACATCTCTTGTATTAAGTATTCAGAGGAGCAGAACCTGGTTCATAGCTTTTCCTCTTAGGAGTGCACTAGTCATGCTCCTGCTCACTATTTCCTTTATATTTTGCCAATCAAAATGATGCAGCTTCAACAGACACTGCTACAAACATCACGTATCGTGACATTATGGAGCTTCATAGTAGAAGAATTTGCCTGGAAATTGCAAGTTCCTCACAATTAGAGAAAGGAACTGAAAGTATGTTCCAACAGACCAGCTGAGCACTTTAACCACTGACATTGGATAAAGGGAGGCAGAAGCTGCAGTACAACTGTCTTCCAGATGTATTTTACTCCAGGAGAAGGTAAAGCGGTCATGATATGCAATTAGAGAGAGAAAGAATATCGTTCCTTCAACCCTAGAGAGTAGTGGGGCTTAGCACACCTGTGCAGCATCAGCTAGCTTGAAATGACTCCTGACTAGGACATTGACCCAACAAATCGCAGGCTGTTTTCATGCATTGGTTAGGAGTCTAATGACAAACTTTAGCTTATGACTTTCCATGAGCCGTAGAGCACTTTACAGCTTTGTCCCTCTAGTCTTCTCAATGCATTTGTTGCCAGGTTTATAAAATGGACACTGTCCCACATGACATCCTGGTCTCAAAATTGGAGAGATATGGATTTGATTGATAAGGTGGATCCTTGGCGGATAAGGAATTGGCTGGATGGTCACACTCACAGAGTAGTGATCAATGGTTTGATGTCCAGATGGAGATCAGTGATGAGTGGCATTCCTCAGGGGTTGGTACTGGGACCAGTGCTATTTAGCATCTTTTTCAGTGACATGGACAGTGGCATTGAGTGCACCCTCAGCAAGTTTACTTACAACACCAAGCTGTGTGGTCTGGTTGACATGCTGTAGGGAACGGATGCCATCCAGAGGCACCTTGACAAGCTTGAGAAATGGGCCAATGCCAGCCTCATGAAGTTCAATAAGGCTGAGTGCAAAGTCCTGCACCTGCGTTGGAGCAATCCCAAGCACAATTACAGTTTGGCCAGGGAATGGATTGAGAAGAGCCCTGAGGAAAAGGTCTTGGGAGTGATGGTGGACAAGAAGCTCAACATGAGCCAGCAATATGCACTTGCAGCCCAAAAAGCCAACTGTGTCCTGGGCTGCATCAAAAGAAGCATGGCCAGCAGATCAAGGGAGGTGATTCTTGCCCTTGACTCTGCTCTCATGATACCCCACCTGAAGTACTGCATACAGCTCTGGAACACCAAGACAAGAAGGACATAGAACTGTTGGAGTGAGTCCAGAGGAGGGCCACGAAGATGATCAGGGGACTGGAGCACCTCTGCTATGAAGACAGGCTGAGAGAGTTGGGGTTGTTTGGCCTAGAGAAGAGAAGACACTGGGGAAACCTCATAGCGGCCTTCCAGTACCTGAAGGGGGCCTACAGGAAAGCTGGGGTGGGATTTTTTTACAATGGATTGTAGTGATAGGATGAGGGGTAATGGCTTTAAACTGGAAAAGGTAGATTTAGGGTAGAAATTAGGAAGAAATTATTCACTATGAGGATGGTGAGACACTGGCACAGGTTGACCAGAGGTGTTGTGGATGCCTGCTCCCTGGAAGTCTTCAAGGCCGAGCTGGATGGGGTTTTGAGCAATCTGGTCTAGTGGAACTTGTTAGGCTGTGCACTGTGGCAGTGACAAAAAAAGGGGAGGGAGAGAAGAAATAAGAAAGGCAGCAGGAAAAGGAAGGCAACCACTAGCAAAGGCAAAGCAGAAGAGCACAAACAACAAGGCAAAGGGGGCAGAGGAATTTTGTAGAGCTTTATTGAAGGATGGATTTTCTTCTGTCTCTTCTTCACACCGTGGTCCCCTGTGCCTCCATCCTCCCTCTCTCATGATGAGTTCATTTCCTCTTGTGTTTTTATCACGATGTGGCAACTAGAGAGGGATCTCTCTATCCTAGTTTACTTGTTTTGCATGTTTAGCACAAGAACTACGCCTATATCTTCTCCTGATTACCTTGATAAACCAGTGAGTGCTTGTTCTGTTGTGCTGAACACCATGCTTGTTGGTTTGTGATTACAAACTCTCAGACCCTAACATCTGACAGAAAGCAAGGACATGGACTGAAGCAACTCTATTTCTGATCTACCTGTCATCTTTGGGTTCAACTCTTAACATTTATATTCCACTAATATTGTAGCTTCTGGACTAAATGAATAAGAAATCTAATCTGTGCTCTCCAGAGGAAATCATTTTAACACTTGAACATGTTACTGTTGAAGGGATTTTGGTCAAATATTGATTTTTTTTTCTTGTATGCCAGTATCAATCAGTGTATTTTAATTTAATTCAAAATATAAGGAACCAAGAGTTCATGGAAACTAGAGTTATACCAAGATGGACTCATTTTCTCCGGGCTGCTATCTCTCAGTCTGCTGACACAGTGAACAACAGAGATAATTCAGTATTTTAAGGAACAGCTAGGCTGCTGGGTTGAGATAGTCTGTATTTATACTCATTCTGATAAAACTAAGAAGGAATCTGTTAAGAGAAGTCTCTCCAGAGGAGCCTGAGTAAGGTATCCTTCAATGAGTAGTGCACACACTTCACTGCATTAAAAACTGGTTGGATGGCTGGGTCCAAAGAGATGTGCCCAATGGAGCCAAATCTAGTTGGTGGCCAGTCACGAGTGGTGTTCCCCAGGGCTCAGTGCTGGGGCCACTCCTGTTTCACATCTTTATTGATGACTTGGATGTAGGGGTTGAGCGCACCCTTAGTCAGTTTGCAGATGACGCTAAGCTGGGTGGGAGTGTCGATCTGCAGGAGGGCAGGGAGGCTCTGCAGAGGGATCTTGACAGGCTTGACCATTGGGCCAAGGCCAACAGCATGAGCTTCAGTAAGGCCAAATGTCAGGTCCTTCACTTTGGCCACAACAACCTCTGGCAGCGCTACAGACTTGGGGAGGAGTGGCTGGAGAGCTGCCCAGCAGAAAGGGACCTGGGGGTGTTGATTGACAGCTGGCTGAACATGAGCCAGCAGTTTGCCCATGTGGCCAAGAAGGCCAACAGCATCCTGGCCTGCATCAGGAAGTGTGACCAGCAGGACCAGGGAGGTGGTTCTGCCCCTGTACTCAGCCTTGATGAAGCTGCACCTGGAGTACTGTGTGCAGTTTGGGCACCACAGTATAAGAAGGATGTTGAGGTGCTGGAGAAGGTGCAGAGAAGGGTGACCAAGCTGGTAAAAGGCCTTGAGAATAAGTCTTATGAGGACTGGCTGAGGGAACTGGGGCTGTTTAGTCTAGAGAGGAGGAGGCCGAGGGGAGACCTCATTGCCCTCTGCAACTACCTGAAAGGAGGTTGTAAAGAGGTAGGTGCTGGTCTCTTCTCACAAGTAACGGGTGATAGAACCAGAGGAAATGGCTTCAAGCTGTGCCAGGGGAGGTTTACACTTGACATTAGGATTAACTTTTTTACTGAAAGGGTTGTCAGACATTGGAACAGGCTGCCCAAGGAGGTGGTTGAGTCCCCATCCCTGGATGTGTTTAAAACTCATCTGGATGGGGCGGTTGGGGACATGGCTTAGTGATGGACTTGGTAGAGTAGGATTAATGGTTGAACTCAATGATCTTGAAGGTCTTTTCCAACCTGAGCAATTCCGTGATTCTGTGGTTCTGGTGAAGTCCAAGGGACTGGGTTGGAGTGCTAGAACTGGTGGAGGGAACTGATTTAGTAGCATATTATTGTGCTGCCCAGTAAAATAAGGGTATTTGTCAGAAATCCTCATCTAGAATGTCTCTAGCAATGAACCTTAGACTGGCCATGGCAAACTCCAGTTGTAAGTAGAGAATGAAAGCAAGAAATGCTGCTGAATGTCTACTACTACTCAGACATTTCAATACTCCAGTAGAACTACAGGATTCACTGAAGTGATGGACTCCTTTCGACATGGAACTGAATTCCAGATAATTTTGGTATATATACTATTGAGATTTCTGGATACCACAGGGAGAATGTTAGAGATGTGAGAACAGATTTGATTTCTTATCTTACAGGGGAGAAATTAGGAAATTTGCCCCAAAATTGTAGATATGCAAGTTTGAAAGTTTTGAGCCATTATCTAAGACACAATGATCTGGTCTGAAAGAGGTGAAAGGAACCTCTGTGTTGGTTCATGTATCTCCTGTGAACTTGTGTTTTTGTTATTTCTGTAACTAAAATAGTTTTTCTAGTGTCCAATGTTGTGCTGTATCCTCAGTGCAGGGATTCTAATGATCCTGGCAGCAGATTGATTTTCAATAAGTAGAGTTCAGATTATGAAATCCCTTCTCTTGCTAACAAAAATTTGCTCCTGCAGACAGATTCATTTGAACTAGTGAAATCATTTCAGAGAGTGCCGACTAATTTAAGTGAGACTTCCACAGTCTTGGTCCACTGAGTAGTTAGCTTGAATTGTGTTTAAAAAGAAATGAAACAAAAACAAAGTACAGGGGGAAGAAATCTCAGTGGTTCCTATGGATATGCCTTCACAGCAGATGAAATCCATGTTCTTATCTTAGATTTACCCCAAATCCTTCCCTGCTATTCACATCCCTTTAAATCCTTGCCTGCCTGTCCACTGAATATTGACATATTTGCTCAGACAGAGCAATAGGATCAAGTCTGTGATGTGCTTTAAGAAGCTTCTAGCCCATCTACTTTGCAGTGAGCATGTGAGTGAAATTCCTTTTGTTTCTGAAATTCCATATCTGGGAATTCCTGGTATTTTCCCTTCCTCCTGCACCAGAAACTACATGCATATGTGTTTGTGTATGCTTACCATTTAAATCTTCATTTCAGAAGGTCTACTTTATATCTGACCAGCAGAATCTGTCTCAGCCCATAAATACAACAAAAATTATAAACCTGTTTGAGTTTGGCGATTGCTGATCACAGCATGGTTAAGTCAGTCTTGATGATACTCATAGGCAGAGCACATGAATGACTCTCCCCACCTCTGAAGGAAAGACAAAAATTGGTCTGTCACTAGGCTCACACAAGCACACCTTGAAGTATCTTAT
This sequence comes from Hemiprocne comata, assembly GCA_020745705.1. Classification (NCBI taxonomy): domain Eukaryota; kingdom Metazoa; phylum Chordata; class Aves; order Apodiformes; family Apodidae; genus Hemiprocne; species Hemiprocne comata. The sequence continues at coordinate 91,800,629 of CM036588.1, forward strand.
CTGTGCCATCTAACTTAGAAAACTGAATTGAAGGCCTGAGTTCCCGAGAAGGAGATGGGCACTTAAATGACCTGGGGGGGCAGGAGAGGGGAGAGTGAAGGGAAGACAGGGGGAAAAAACACTTCACTATTAAAAGTAATTGTTGCCATTTACTCCCACACAGTATTTCATAAATGTTTTGAGTTGTCTTCTGCACCCTTCACTGATTCTTGTACAAGAGGCCAAAATTCCTAATTCAGGGATGTAGGCACCCAGGCAAAATTTGTCACTGTGCATCCTGCCAAAGGCTTCGAGACACATCCAAAAAGGCCAGCACACTTTTCATGTTGAATCATGACCCTTACGTGGTTCTTGAAGCACAAATTCACCTGCCACTCCAAGGAAAATATTTCTTTCCTCCCCACTGTTTTTCTACTCTCTTGTGGTCTTGCTGTCTTGTAATAGTAAAAACTAGAGCAAAGTGTCCTTTCATTGCATGCACTTTGGAGTTATTATTTTATTAACCGCATCTTCATTCACTGTAACTTCACACAGACCTGTCCTGCTCTCTTATTCTGGTACTTTTGTTTTATCTCTGTGTACTCTCAATTGAAAGCCTAGTGTCATGCTAATGCCCATATTTAGTGAGAGCACACGAATTTATGTGGATGGTGAAGGGGCTTCAATTTATTTCAGGGCAGAAGAAATAGGGGTTGGTGTAAATTCTGAAAACCACGGCAATGGGCAAGACTGGCAACAGACCATCCACCAAGGGTTTGCAGAATCTTTCCTTACTGTTCCATGTACCCTTATCCACAAACTTGGGGCTGCTGTCTCTTTCAAATGAAGATCTGGGCTCAACACTGATGAGTCCCATAGCAGGAGCAGGAAGGAAGAAAAACAGACCCGACATGGCCAGGTGACCTGGAAGTTATGCTGGAGGAGATACTGAGGACCTACTGGAGATGAAAGTAAAGGAGAAAACAGTGGAGTCAAAGTCAAGATCAGTAAATGGCTGCAACTATCTTTGTGACTGTTACTGAAGAAACAGCAGCAAGAGTGGGAATATGTCCCAGATAGTAATCAATATAATAAGTGCTAGAAAAACTATTGTACTGTTATATTCTGGGCCAACTCAGATGGAGTTGCAGAGAGATACTAGGGGCTTTCCCTTTAACTCCCATTCATCCTCTGCCAGGTATGATTCAAACCAGATTCACACATGAAAAATTTAAGAGTGGAAGTAAAAGTTTACTCCAACTATGTCTCAACTAATTATGAAGCTTGTGATACATTCCCCTTGCATTTTGCTGTTAATAAATCAATTATTTGGGCACACTTATGCTGTTATGCTTACAGCGCTGCCCCAGACAATGCAAAAATCCCAGATACTGTACTAAAAGAAGTGTCTCTTGATGTGTTGTTGAACTTCATATCCTTCTGTTTTCTGGCTATGTGGTAGATTTATTATGTTGCTTGTAATTGGTCTTCCTTAATTCAGCACCCCATGCATCTATGTGCATATTTTCCCCTTTTTTATTTGGCTATTGGTGCTTGTTAATATTTTATTTTATTTAGAAGAAATTGAAAAGAAACAAGAATGTTCTTGGTTGGAAGTTTCCAACAAGCTGATGAGTGAGTGAGTTATGAAATATCTCTCCTTCATGTAGAAGGCAAATTTTCTAAAGGGAGCTTGTAAAAATCACCCTTACTCCAGATCTGTTCTGATTTCCATTTTGTGCCAATTTTTTCTACTTCTTCAACTCACTCTCAATGTTTTCTTCCCTGGAATTTTATTCCGTTGGCTTTGTGAGGTCTGGGTTAGTCACAGAGTCTTTCAGCGTACCTTTTCCACCTGTCAGATGGCCTTACATTTTTTAACTAGGTGGTCCTTATTTGCAGAGTGCTTAAGGCATTTCTTAGGTAAAGTCTGCCAAGTTTCCTGCACTGTTGCTCTATGGCTTTACCGTAACTGGTTGGTCAAATCCCACCCCACAATTCAAGGATCAGTGAGTCAATTCTTTTATTTCTGGTCATTTGACCTTGCCTCCTACTGAAAGACTCAGGATGTGCCTCTCCTTAAGGTTCATATGAGCACACTTTTTGGCATGGGCACCATGTAATTTAGTCCCTAAGGAATCTAAGCTCCCAAAAAATCATCAGAGAACAACCAAGGATCTGGAGGAAAGAGAATGTGAAGGATAAATGAGTTGGAAAAATAGGAGGGGGAGGGGAAGTAGGTTGGTTTCCACATAAACAGCGCTCCACACCAAGGAGTCTGAATCGCCCTCTAAAGGCTTGACTGACTGTTCAGTGAAAGCAAGCTTCAAGATCAACACTCAGCTTAGAAGTGTAAGGTTGATGTGAATACCTGCTCACTTCCCCTCAGCCCCCTGTGCCCCTTGAATAAGGAGAAAATTGATTCCACGTTTCTGAACAAAGGTCTGTAGCTAGGAGAGAGTATGGTCTTCCTGGCTGAGTAGCAGCTGGGGAAAAATGAATAGACCATATGCTGGAGAGCAGCCGCCAGAACACTGGGACAAAGCTGTGGACCACTGCCAAGCCTCCCAGCTAAAGCAAAGGCAGCCAAGGCAAGGGGTGGAGGAAGAATGCTCAGAAACACAGTCAGGGACCCTGCACTGGTTTACTTTTAGGGACTGCAATGTATAAATCTGGAAGAAAAGAAGGAAAAAATTATTTGTTTTCAGAAATGTCCTTGGAAATGAAAATAATTTACCAAAGAAGCCCTGAACATCCTTGTATAAACTTGTCTAGTTCCCTTACGCTTTCCTTTTTTCACTTGCTTGGCCATTCTCAGAAAAGCCTATGCCATTGCAGAATTATATCTGTGGGAGTCAGTGGCTCCTGATTCCTTTATTATGTCTTTTCTACCCTTAATCCTGTTTTTCCTATGACCAAGGCCCACTGGCAGGATGGGGTCTGCTCAGGAGAACATTGTGAACAGCTATAACAATTCTGCAGAGGAGCTTGGTTTGTGAAGACTTTCATGTAACAGAATTTTATCTCTACTATGTTAACTCTGAAACTTTTTTCCTTCCTATCTGTAAACTGATTATATATGTGAGTCTGTTCCAGGCCCACAGAGGATGCCCTTGGTGGTGATGTATAATTTTACTAGAAGTGGACTGGACAGCTGAAGCTAATGAACTCAGTGAGATCTGGGAGAGAAACAAGGTAGGAGCAGCAGCAGCCCTCAGGCAAAAAAAGAAAAGAGACTCAGACTGGGACCCAAACTGAGCTGTGGGACACAATCAGGGGTTTTTTTGTGTGAAATATCACTGTGAGCTGGGATTTTTGGGATCCTGGCCCATCCTATACTTTTTGCAATGTCTAAATTGGGTACTACGCATCTGATCAGTTTTACTCTGTGCACGTGTAAGTCAATGACCAATTTGATAAGTGGGGAATAAAAATAGAATCTTGGCTAAGTTTTGGTTTAAAAAAAATAAAAGTTTTAACGTAGAACAATTCTTTATAGGAAGAATATATGGATGTTAATCAGAAACACATTTCAAGTTTCTAGTAAGAATCACATTCATTATAGTCTTAATTACATTTCTTTAAACAGACAGGTCTATTCTGAAACTCTGTACTGGTAAAATTGTGTACCTGCTTAGACACACTTAAGTAAAAAAAGTAAAACAGTTCACATTAATCGTTTGTGACTGATTTAAGTGAAACTTAATTGCCTACATTGCTGATACTTGTCTAACAAACCTAAATGAAAGCAATTGGGAAAAAAATCCTTATGCAGTGTTTTACACTTTGTTGGTTATTCTTCTGTAGTCATTTTAGATTCTAGATATCCAGTCCAGTGTAACTTGTCATATATTGGCTTGCAATGTTTAAAGTGAAAATTAAAAGAGAATATACTTCTGGAACAGCAGTGTTATCTACCAAATTTCCTTTTAAATATTCACAACAAAATAGATTGTTAAAAATAATCCCCTGAGGATGGTGCTGCTTATGTCAGTTTTCTACCAGAGTGCGCCCTGCACTCTGACAGAAAATTGCTCATTAATCTCCAAGGAATGACCAGTTTTTCAAAATAGTCACTCAACTACACTGCTGCTGTTAATTTTTTAAGCATTATCTATGCCATTAATTGCTTGATGTGGTTGGTAACAACAGTAATCCTTTTCAAACGGGACATTAACTCCAAAAGTAGTCATTAGCTTTTGTCCACATACTGTAATTAACACTTACCTTCCAGAAGGTAAGCAACATGACTTCACAGAAATTGCAGAGGCCACGATGTCACTGAAGATTTGGCATTTCTCTCTAATATTTATATTTATTCTCAAGATGCTATGGTGGAGTGCTTTTTTGGGTGATCAGTGTTTCATGAGCAACTACTTGCATTCAGAGTGATAGTAAAAGTAAGGGACCTGATCTGCACTTTCAGCCTGGGGATATTTTTCACTTCTTTTTTACCTCCAGCTTTTTTGCTTCCTAAAATAGGTGGAAGATATCTATGCCTCAAAATGCTTCTTCTTTTTGACAAGAGAAGTAACATCTTTGTTTTAGCTTTAAGGGAGACAGGGAGGGATTGTTTTTCAATATTTGTTCCTTACTTTGATACTTGTCTTGATAAAAGGTGCAGAATTAAGGGTGTCTGTGCATATATGCAACACAGAGCTGAAAATCTTTGCAATGGTGTCAGTTCCCCCCAGGCTACTTTTATATGGCTCTGCTGTCAGCAAAGTCACTTCTAATTCATTATGGTATGACTTTAGACTCAGTTCATTTGATTTTGCACTCTGGGACCAAACTAGTGTGTTGAAGTGCACATGCATGGGCAGAAAGGTGGAAGGACATAAAATATATTTGTTTTTAAATTTAAGAAAACATTTCTTTATTTGGGTGGGCTTAAAAAACCCAAACCAAACCAAAAAAAAACAAACAAAAAAACCCCACCACCAAATCTAACCTGCAAAGTAAACATCTAGTAAGTGTATTTAGTTGAGATTTTTTAAAAGCCCTACATGATTTAGCATGTATGGTGTTCCTAAAAACCTAAGAAGTTTGTGCTTCGAGGCTGCTAAAGGATATTTGATATGCCTGTTTATATTGGATTTTTTTTATTGGATTCACTGGTAGCTTAGCTCAAATTGAAGCAGAGCTTTGGTATGTCATTCCTCCAGGACTAAAATGTCAGCTACTAACATAGTCTCAAATACTTTCTGTTTCTGGAATGTGATTTTTCAGAACATTGGTGGTATCAAAGGGCACTTCCCAGTGGCAGCATCTGCTGTTTGAGAAATTAGTAACCTGGAGATGCTCATAAGTCTTGCCTGCTTTGCTCAGAGATGGTAAACATTCAAGCAAAATTACACGTAAGTAATACTCCCTGCAGACATTCCAAGGATCGGAGTGGAATTTCCTAACCCTGCAGCAAATATGCAGCTTACTTCAACAAATCTTGCTTATCTAGCTATTCTTTATCTAGTTATTCCCTTACAGGTACTTTTTTTTCCTTTTGTTTTTCCCTCCCAATTTACCTAATACCATGCAGTGTGTGGAAAAGGCTGGTATTAAGTCTCACTACAGGTGATTTAGCCACCGGGTTGTTTGTGTAATAATCTTTGGGTGATGCTGTTGTCTAGCAGTGCTTTCTATTCTCTGCACACTTGGAAGTATTACAGAATTTCCATGCCTCTTTTTTTAATATGTTTTACCTCTTCCAGGTTTTGGGCATCTTGCATTCTTTTGACCCTTAGTTTTCCAGGCTTATTTTCAGCTGGGACTATATTCTTTGGGTTGTTGTTTAAAAATACATTGAATCATAAAAATGGCAGAGGTGAAGAATGCTAACATCTGAATCAATGCAACTGCATGTGGTTAAAAGAGAAAGTGTTTTTTCACTTCCATCAGAAAGATGTTGGAGTTCAGACTTCATTTATCCAATTTTTTAGGGATTTTGCTTGCTGATACTATCTTCTGTAATAGCCATTCTGACCTGGATATCTGCCAAGCACTATAAATCATAGTGGGAAAGATTTAAAACAGATATATTTGAAACTATGCAACCAAATATAACAGAGTGTGGTAAGAGCTCATATTAAGTAGCTGACTGGCCCAGGAAGACCATTTTCACATGGCGATAATGAGTACTGACTATTGTTGTTGAGTATTAGGGCAGAGTTAATGTTGTTGGCTATAAAATCAATGTAAAAATTAAAACTCTGTAGGTACACCTTTGAAACAAAAAGTTATTTGTTTGCAAGTGTGTGTGTTTTTTCAGGGAAGTGCTCAGCTCTCTAAATAAAATCTTTATGAGATTATTTTCAGATTATTTTACTGGAGCTCATGAAAACAGACTTTGTTTTATGGATTTACATACAACTTCTTTAAAATAATCTTTTTATAAGTGGCCCAGTAGATCATATTGAGATATGGGAGAAATATCAGTTTTCTTGCTGCTTCTTTTATTCTGGAATAGATGGAAGTGTGATTTATTGTCTTTGGTAACTTAATTTATAGAATCATAGAATCATTTTGTTTGGAAAAGACCTTTAAGATCCTCAAGTCCAACCAATAACTTAGCACACTTGGACCGGTGCTTGTTCCCCAAGGGTTGGTACTTGGGCTGGTGCTGTTTAACATCTTTGTTGGTGACATGGACAATGGCACGAAATGCACCTTCAGCAAGTTTGCTGATGACACTGAAGTGTGTGGTAAGGTCGACACACTGGAGGGAAGGGATGCCAGTTTTAGAGAAGCTGAGGAGATGATAAGACAATGAAATAATTTCAATTTGCCTTTGTAGCTCTAAGGAGCTTTCATATGCAGCAGCACCCTTAAGGTACTTTCTTATTCTCTGAGAGCAGGTAACATAGATAACTTGTGTTTTAACTTGGGAACTGGTTTTCCTCCTCTTTAAGAGTAATCAGCATTAGCAGGTGATGTGAAGGTAGGAGGTTTTTGTGCAACAGCAGTGACAGCATAAGGAACATCAATCTGTGTGGACCTTGTGATAGGACTATTGCAGAGCCATTGTAATTCAAGAGTTCAGAAGCCTAAAGTGCAAGTCTGTTGAGAACATACTATTCCAAGTCCTCAAAGAAAAGAAAATGGGACAAAAAGAATTTTAGGAGTTTGGCAGAACATAGCCTGTAGCGAGAGGCTAGAGGGAATAGTCTGCTTCATCAGGTCAGGTTGATTAAATGAGTTGTATCAAGAGTATTCATGCTGCCACAGAAAAGCTGAATAAACAGAACAGGTACAATTTCCTGTGGAAGTGGAAAGCTGTGGGATCAGAGGGCTGTGGATCTGACAGGACAGCTGAGGCTGTTGCAGAGCACTCCCTGTAAATCTGTATCTGTAGGGTTTGATCCGCCGAACCTGTAGGAGTTCAGAACCCACATCACTTTTCAGGATTTGCTTTCCATCAGCTGGGTCAAGATGTCTGACGTGAGAGTGTGAGCTCAGTGCTGCAGACAATGTTACCGAATCTGCCTTGATACAAGAAAGCACTTGCCCATGAGATCTCACTGGAGTTATGGAGATTTAGGCCAATGGCACCCTGGGATGTATTAGAAAGGGTGTGGTTAGTAGGTCGAGAGAGGTTCTCCTCCCCCTCTATTCTGCCTTGGTGAGGCAACATCTGGAGTATTGTGTCCAGTTCTGGGCCCCTCAGTTCAAGAAGGACAGGGAACTGCTTGAAAAGAGTCCAGCGCAGAGCCACAAAGATGATTAAGGGAATGGAACATCTCCCTTATGAGGAAAGGCTGAGGGATCTGGGTCTCTTTAGCTTGGAGTAGAGGAGACTGAGGGGTGACCTCTTCAATGTTTATAAAAACGTAAAGCGTGAGTGTCAGGAGGACAGAGCCAGGTTCTTCGGAATGATGTCCAGTGACAGGACAAAGGGCAACGGGTGCAAACTGGAGTTCCATGTAAGCATGAGGAAAAACTTCTTTACTGTGAAGGTGACAGAGCACTGGAACAGGCTGCCCTGAGAGGTTGTGGAGTCTCCTTCTCTGCAGACATTCAAAACCCACCTGGATGCATTCCTGTGTAATGTACTCTAGGTGACCCTGCTATGGCAGGGAGGTTGGACTGGATGATCTTTCAAGGTCCCTTCTAACCCCTAAGATTCTGTGATTCTGTGATTTGAATGCAGGTTTAAAATTAAACACGAACTTAAACTTGTTGCTGAAGAGGAATGGACTTTTGTGTTTGCTTAACTGGGGCCCAGAAGCAGTAAAGAAGCTCTTTTACAGCTTTTGTTTGTCTTTTAAAATTTCCTGCTTGGGTGTAGCCACCATTCCCTTTCGTTACAGGAGAAGGGATGGCAGTTCAGTAGCCATACTGCACACTTCCAGCCCCCTGAATCAAATGGTGAACTGAAATGCTGAAATGAGCAAGGGGACTCTCTCCTCATCCCCAACTATATCGTTAGGGTGGTAATATTATTTAAGCCTAATGTATCACAAGGAAATGGTTTCATTGTTATCCAGTGAAGCCCCCGTAACAATGCTGTGGTGACTGAGGCTATAATGAGGAACTGTAAGATTTCAGTGGCAAAAGGGATTCATTACTAGTCCATGACCTCATGATGAAATCATTACAATACAGTCAGAGATATGAAGTTGTTATGGGAAAACTACTTCATGGCAAGTATATAAGGACCTTTTTGATGGTGCCATTATGAAGCCATTACAATGTGAGGTTATGATGGCAAAATGGTTTCAGTGAAACCCTATTATGGTTTAAAAACAGACTAAATGGTGTCAATGGAAATTATTCCTCCTAAAACCTAAAGGAATTAAACAGACCTTTCTCTCTAAACAAAACAAAGACAAATTTGATGTATGACTTAAACTTGATCAGAAGGAGAGAAATTATGATTCTAGTGAACAGTCAACTACAGTTTCTGCTGCAGTTAGCTATTAGGGAAATAATGCTTATTGAGTTCTTAGTATCTTCTTTAATAGAGTAAATTAAAATGAAATATCATCCTCATGTAACAGTTTACATTAAACAGCATTCTTTGGAATCCTCCTTGCTATATTTCAAAATAGTGTGTTATAGTTTCTTGTTTTTCTTTTGGTTGTGGTGTTCCTGACTTTCATTTGGTCTGATAAGGGTAGCTGTGGTATACCTCAAAAATAAATTAAAATTCCACTGCCACTCCCAGTCTAGGATTTTGAGTGACACCTGAGACTGACTGTCAAAGTAAATAGTACATTTCAATACTGACTACAAATCCCCCTACCTAAGACTGGCATCTTATCAATAAGATGGTTACTATTAATTTGGTTTAAAGTCTGGCCTAATCTAATAATCTGCTTTATCACTGGTGCAAGAAGGGAATAAAATGCACATTTAAAAATTGTTTCGGGTAATGCCACCTCTCTATGGGATATTTAGAACAATATTTACACAAAGAGGAACCTGCCTCTGAAGTATCTCTGGGTTTTTCATCTGGAACATGCAGATCTTCCCTGACAGTTCTGTTTCATTTTCAATTAATAACTACGTATTTGTTGTTAAAAAATTTCAGTTAGAGATGATCTGATACCACATGGACTTGAATGTGGGACTCCATGGATGTTGTGATGTTTGAGTGCCCACTGGACATTCAGGAAGGGTTGTCCTGGACCACAAGGACAGAACATCTATACCAAGGCCGAGAACTCTTTTATTGGAATGAAAGATTTCTGTAAAATATTCTAGGTTTGATAGATCTGCCTTTTTTCTCTTCTAAATTAAAAAGAAGAAGAAGAAAAAAAGTTGGAAAATGTTTGCATAAGCTTTAGTTAATGTAAGTGTTAAACATAATGGAGTATTGTTATGGGTTATGCAGTAAAGGGGAATTTCAAAACCAGTTACTTAGATGGTGGCTATCTTTACCCTCCACACTTAATATACATGTAAAATGATCTGACAGACTGTTATAGAGGCCTATTCTTTTTATTACCAGACCAGTGTCAAGTGTGAAACCTTCTTAATAGGACTTGATTTATCCTTGTTAATCTGGCACCTGTATGTTCTAAACCAGTTTGGAGTATAATCATTCAGGTTTTATGCATCTTTCTCTCTGAACACTACCACCTCTGAAGACATATTTTTTGATAGAAGGGCCAGGATTCTCTTTAGCTGCTGAAGAATCCCATCCCTTTGCAAAAAAGAGAGTAGAAATCAAAGCCTTGAACAAGGGGTTTCCTTTTAAAAAACAATCTCAGTCATTTACACCAGTTTTAATTACACCTTTTGCATCTCCTTTGCAGAGACCTTAAATGATTGCTCACAGCTCTTTTTTGGAACACATGCCATTTCTGTACACTGACAGCAACAGAAGGTTAGATTAGTAAATGACAAATGAGTTCTATATTTCCCATTTCAGACAAACTAGAAATTATAGATTTTTAAAATGGTTGTGGTATTAAAAACTATAACCCAACTATCAGTTCATCAGTCAAATAAATATAATCAAATACACTAAAGGATGTATTTTGTCTTCTGATATGTTGTTTATCAGGAATAAATAAGTTCTCCCACTTTTGGTAAGGAAAGCCTCTGTGCAGTACTGTAGAAATATGTAATATTGCAACATCAACTGTCTCAGATTCTGCTGTCCTCACCTGTTTGACATCCTTGGAACAATATCATCAATCTCTGTGTTCTCTGGTAATGTGGAAATTATCCTGGAAAACTGTATAAATTGGATACCATGTATACTGTGGAGCATATGGCAGAAAGAGACCTATAAATAAGTCTGTGTACTGCCAGCTTAGGTCTGTCATTGATAGAATTGAGCTTGAAATGGTTATTCTACCTGGACTCAACAATTCCTGATGATTAATTGGATGCCTGTGTCACAGTCCCACTGAGGTAGATGCTGGGAGGCCGTACTGGCTCAGGCACTGGTCAGCACAGAGCCCAATTCTATGCATACGTGTCATGAAACATCCAAGATGATGTGAATGGTGGAGTGCAGAAAAACATTGGATGGATGGGCCTAGTCACATGTCCAGGTCATGCTGCTATCAGCAGGTCATAGTCCTTGCCTGAGAACAGACATCTACAAAGACACTTTTTGGGTACTCTGTCCTCCTCACCCTCTACAAGCAGTAACCTCATAGTTGCAGAAGTTGCCAGGGGAGTTTCAGTTTCAGCTTGGATGAGATAATTCATATCCCATATGTTTTCCTGCTTCTGAAGAACTGTGTGTGCAGCACAGTGCAGCACCTGTGTGGTCTCTCTGTGCACTTCCACTTGGCTGCCACAGTCAGTTTGCAGCTGGAAGGGCTTGTGAGCTGCCAAATGGGGGACGAGAGGGAATGTGGACATCAGACCTTAGATATCTGCCTGTAGACTGCAAATGATGGAGACGCATTGTCTGATGGTTCATGCACCTGTTGGAGTGTGTCCAGAGGAGAGCAACGAAAATGACTGGAGCACCTCTCTTATGAAGACAGGCTGATGGAGTTCTCTAAAATGTGGGCTGCTTACATGTTCCTTTCCTTGGTATATCACAGATTGTTTCAAACTTTGACACCTGAGTTTCTGTCAAGGGACGCAGAGGGATGGTGACCATCACCATCCTGTTGTAACACCCATGGTTGGGATGAAGTAATACACCAATGAGTTAGGAGGCATGCTGAGTCACCATGTTTTAAGACATACTTTAGCCATATGTATAGAAAGTTTAAAGTTATTGGAAGTTGGGCATTGTGAATTGTCTTTACTCTCTTCTTACTTGCTTTGCTATGATGTTAGCACATGGATAACTTGCTCAATGACAGCTGGTGCTCAAAACTGCCATTTGGGGCTCATCTGCTATAGATTTATTTTTTGTCTTTCAGTTCCTAAGTAACAGCAGCTGAAGGAAACATAAAAGTGAAACAAAATGAAAGTTGTATCTTGCAACAAACACATGGTGAACATATAACCTTTACAAACATGGAAAGGACCTTCAGCCAATTGGCAGCTGGTTGATGAAAAGTCAGACTCTTTGGTAAACACAGATCTTTATCATTTTGAAAAGCATCATGAGACTGAAGTAAGATGCAACATTATGTTAATGTTATTACAGCTTTTGAGGAAGAGAAATAGAATACACTGGGTTGTTAGAGTCATAATCATCCATTGCTCATGATACACATCACACATGATACACAACATTCTCATTACACACTTCTTAGAGTCACATCCTAATCTGACATGAATCAAATGTTTCCTTACATATTTACCTGACCATATTGCACCCTTTAAAATCAGCCATTCTAAATACTTTTGCAATCTAAATTAGGAGCGACAGCAAAAAACCTTTTGGTTATACACTCCTCTCCAGTGCTTTGTACTTTTGCTATGCCAGTCATTCAGAAACACACCTCTTTAATACTAAATTTACATTGAAAAAATTTTAAATACATAAACCTTTCCTCTTACTACATCACAGTAATGCCACAGTTTACTTTAGCTAATTCTTCTCTGAATATTTGTTTGTGTAGAGAACAGCTGGATTATAGAGATGTTTCAGAAAGTCTTTAATTCACTGAACAGTTGTATATGGGTATTTCCTTTTTCAACTTCCCTATCTCTTATCTCTTCCCAAAGGATAAAGAGGGTGCCTCTAGGAAACCAGGACAGTAAATACCCTGTTGGAGGACTGAGCTCTGTACAAACCCTTTGAAATAATCGATCACACTGAAAATGCAGGATCCACAACTGCATAACACATTAAGAAGAACTTGGTTTAGTTTACAGAAATCTGAAGTGCAAACTAGGTATTTTAATATATATACTGAACAAAGCTGAGACCAGACAAAACAGGCAGTGCTTTATCTGTCCTGAAGAGCTAATGCTTTGGACTAGTCTCTGGAAGAACACAGGGCAAAATCTAGATTTCAGTAATGCTTTCACATAACACTAAAGTTGCTGCTTATGTTCATCATGGCAGAAATCAGCTTACTAACAGGGAAAGTGGCAGGAAGTGCATGAGGGAGGGGAGGTATTCTATATCTGCATGGAAAACTGCAGTCAAAAGTGAAGACAGGCAGCAGGCTCTCAAAAGTAGCATTGCTCAGGAAGATCTATGTCCACATGTATGAATGAACTGAGGTGAAGGTCTGTTGTATCAGCAGGAGCAGGATTACAAAGGAACATAACAAAAAATTTAGAGTATGATCTTTTGGAGGAGGAAAATATGTCAGTATTTATAGGAGGAAAGACTGCTTATACTTTAGGTGGGCTCGCAGGAATGACAAGGGTGCCAGAAATACCAAAGCTGGAGGCAGTTCTGAGCACCATTCATGGGCTGATGTTGAAGCTGACTAGGAAGAGAGAGAGTACTGTGATTTGGATGCTGCTTGTCCATGACAGATCCAGAAGAAAGAAGCAGAAAATCATAGATAATTAATTTAATGTTCATTTTTTAATAAAAATAGTGATTCTTGTGTTGCATAAATGATAGAATTATTGGCTTCCCTGCTACGCCTTGGCTGGTGTCCTGTGGTTTGTCTGGTTTGATTCATGCTAGGAATCTTCAAATATAATCACGGTACAGAAGTTTCAAGCAAAACAGGTAATTTTTTTTCCATTTAGAGTGCTTTGCTGCACTATTACGAAATGAAAAAAATCTAATGAAAAAGCAAAACACTTTTGTAGACACTGCTGGGTTAGAAATATCATAAGGCTGTTGCTGTCTGGGACAAGAACTTTGAACTCAGAAGGCACATTTCCTTAGAGGCATGGAGATTTGTTAAATGAAACATGTTTATATTAAAATATCTTTAAAATCCAAATTAATGAAAACCTTTGTCTCACTGTGATCTTTCTGGAATAACAGAAACTACAGCTAGGATTTCTTTCCAGTTTTTTTTTTCCGAGTCCTGCAGTAGAACCTGAAGGGTCAGGGGCAACAACTTGCAGTTTTTCCTCTTCTTATTCCTTCTCTTCTTGAAAAAAAGAAAAAAAAAAAAATTAGATCTCTATGGATGTTATCTAGAATAAGTGAAAATTGAAGAACTATGGAAACTGAAGAGATGTTTTATACTCCTACATTTGAATTCTTCCCTTTTCAAACTGTTTTGATATATTTCTATCACATTATTCCTTCCTCATCTGTTTTACAATCTCAAGTATCCTATTTTATTTAAAATGTCCTCCTGTGAAAGAGATCCCATATGGTAATCTTTCTGTTGCTCTATGCTCTTCTTTTATGGGCTCCCCCTTATCTTTCTTGGGATGACCAGTACTGGGTCCAGTGATCAAATTGTGGGCACCCCATGGATCAGCACAGTGACTTTATGATGTTACCTGTTTCTCATAAAATGTAGTATCTCACTGAGGAACTTGTTACTGTAGCATAGTAGAGATACCACAAATTTACATGGATTACAAAAATAATTAAACAATTTCATGAAAGAAAAAATCATCAGTGGCTATTAAATAATGCAGAGGGAACGTTGCTGGTTCAGTATATTCATGAATCACAGGGAACTACCAGAGAGAGTCCAGTGGAGGGCAACAAAGATGATAGGGGGATTGGAGCATCCCCCTTATGAGGAAAGGCTGAAAGAGATGGGAGTCTTTAGCCTGGAGAAGAGAAGGCTGAGAGGAGACTTTATTAATGCTTATAAGTATCTAAAGGGTGCAGGGAGGATGGAACCAGACTCTTCTCGTAGTTCCCAGTGACAGGACAAGGGGCAATGGGCACAAGCTGGATCCTGCTTTAGCAGGGGAGTTGGACTAGATGATCTCTAGAGGTCCCATCCAACTCTGACAATTCCTTGATTCCATGACTGACAGGAGCTGGGAGATTATGCTGGGAAAGGACCATTAACTGTATTTTTGTACTTCTTTCTAAACTTTTGCTATTGGCCCCAGGCAGGCAGAATATTAAGCTTGATGGACCTGCCTTAGAAAGATCATTCTTATGCCATGTTCCTGAGCAGCAGTAGTTTAGTTAATATATAGACCATAAATATGTTAATGCTGGTTTTTCCATGTTGATGTTTTAGTGTTTGTCAGTGTTGCAGTTCAGCTGACAGCCCATGTGCTGAAGGAAGACTGGAGACCTTTTGAAAGCCTCTGCTGTAGGGTCAGTGAACGTATCATCATCCTGAAACTTTGTCATTATCCACTATCCACACCTTTTACAGGCTGTTTACACAAATATTGAGCAGTGCAGCCTCTGTTTTAGCTCCCTGGGAGACTACCTTAGTGAATTTCCTCCAGTATGTAACTGGCCTTTTATTCCTGATCATTTTTTCTTGTAATTTCAAAAATAATTTATGTATGCAAGGACATTCCCTTGTAATGTGTGGCAGTTTAGCTTAAGAGTCTTTACAAAAGGATGTCTTCAGGTATTCTTGTATCATCTTACTCTGTCTGCTCATTGCTCCTTGAAAGAACTTCAATCGATTTGAGAGACATGACTCCTAGTACAAAAGTCAATTAGACACTTGCCTGTTGTATTGGATTTGAATGTGTTCTAATTCTGTGCTTTCTTCTTGGTGTAACCACTTAACCTAGCATGAAAATTGGTATGTGCAGTTTCCAGTTCTTCCGAGCTCTCTAAAAATTTTGCATCATGTTTCAATGCCAAAGCTAATGTAAATTTAAATTAAAACTCACAATACCCACATTTTTAAGAAGGCATGAATGAGTACAGCCTGGGCTGCTCTGTTCTGAAAGTCCCTCTACTGACCCTTAGCCTTGAAGCACATGCCCTTTAGCATATTCTCCCTGCAGAGAAGGGCTGCAAAATAGAAAACTTTAGTAAAATGGAATACTAACCATTCATTTAATTTGTCTGTTATGGTCTTGTCTTCTTTTACCTTGCCTTGACACTGACCACCACAGCGTGAGCACTGGCAAGCTTTCTACTTCTGTGTTGAGAAACAGGTGTTTTTTCATATTTGTTGTGCCTTTACCAGGTTGCATGCTTAATCTTTTTGGCTTTCCTTATGGCTATTCTACATTTACATTTCTAGTTTATTCTTTTTCTTATTTTTCATATTTGGACAAAGCTCCGATTTTCCACAGGATGTCTTCTTACTATCCGTCTGTGATATGTACATGTGTGGGCTGAGGAAAAAAACTTAAAATCTTTTTGTTTCATAGTGTTCTTTCCTGTGATGTCTTAAAACAGTCTCCTTTTTTGTTCATGAGCATTTCAGCTACTCTGTTTTGTTTTGTTTTGTTTTTTGTGGTCTTCAGTAGACTTCTTTCTTTCTTTCTATGCAATGCCTTGCTTCTAAGTTCAGTGCTGTTAGACTGAGAGTGGTTCTTTTTTCTTTTTCACTCTTATAAGGATGCTGTAGTTCACCCTGGTATCACAAACAATTCTTTTGCAATGACTTCCTAAACTGAGGTGCGTGCCTTGTCCAGGACCACACCAAGGATTGTGTCTTTTTGTAGCAAGTAGTGGCCAGAATTTCAGTTGATGTCAGTGTGCGGTCAGGTGGCTGGTGCAAAGCCTGCTTCAGAGAGTGAGGAGAGCAAGTGACCTCTGGGCTGGTTTGTTGCCTAAATAGTGGCAACACAAGGAACGACTCTGTTGTGCTGTGTGGTTGGCCTGGTAATGTGAAAACGAATTGGACGATGGTCCAATAATGATTGTCTTAACAGCTGCAACTGACTTATTTCCTCCTGCATCTGTGGACTGATATCCTTCAGCAGTCCCCCTGCCAGTCCTGCAAGTGATGTAACACATGAATATGATGCATGTGATGAATAATGAAACCACATTTACAAGCTGCACTTAGTTCAAGAGCTACAAGCTATTCATCCTTGCTGAAGAGGTAAGCCTTTTTGTCCTTGGGGACTGCAAATGTGGTGCTTCTGGCTGTGGTCATTGATGAAATATAGTTCCTTACCCCTACAGAACAGCTGCAGTTCTTAAACCTTTGAAATGTGGAGGATATTCTGAGAATTCTACTCACAAATCTGTTCTTGGATTCTCCTATGGCTTGGATTATTTCCTGGTAGATAAAAAGTATGACTTTTTATGAGACTGTGAGTTTCCTGGATCAGGGAACAACTTTTGTGGTTACTTGGACATCACTTAATAAGCATCATCACAAATACATTAATATTGTAATACCCTCTACTCCATCCTTTTGACCTTACCTACATCATGCATATTTATCCTCTTTGCTGATATAAACATTAACCTCCTATCTTGCATTAGATTCATATATTCATTCACTACTTAAGAAAACAGAGAGGGAGGAAGGGAAGGATGTAGGGAAAGAGGGAAGGAAGGAGTGATGGAGAAGAGAGGAGCTTTTAGTATTCTGTAGTTGAGCTGTCTGATGTAATGTGTTAGAGGATATAGGTGCCAGAAATGTGCAAAGAGCTTGAAAAACGACCAGACGTTGCCAATCCCACACTGCGTGTTGTCAGGAGGGCTAACAGTATAATAAATCAACCTGTCTAGTGTCAAGGGTCAGGTAGTTTGATGTTCAAAGCTGTTTGGCCAGCCTGATCCAGCCAGGCATATGCTATTAATTTCTAAGCTGTTAGCACTATTACGATACTAGAATCACCCTAAAGCAGTCCCTGCCCTGTGGTGCTTTGGGCTTTAAGTTAAGATCCCAAAGGGGTAAGTATCTGTGAGAAGGGAGTGAAGAAGTACTGCTTCATTTCAGTCGTATGCTTCTACTGTAATTATTTTTACTAAGAGTACTGAGAAGAGTAGGGAAAACTGTTTGTCAGATGGGTTTTCCCTGTGCTGTTTGTGTAGGACAGTGATACTTAACCCATTCCAGCTGGCCCAGCTGGGCCCACAGTGGCGGGTGGGGACAATAGGCTCTGTTCATACAACCATGTACATACACAGACAAAACATGTCCCATTTCGAGTAAGTGGAGGATACCAAGCAAAACACGACTAAGTGGTCCACTCCCATCACAGTTACTGTGTTTTTTGGCAGCTGGGTTACTTCCTTGTAGGTCTCATTCCTGCTGTGTTTTTACTTCCATTTTGTGATTCCTAGATGGGCTGGAGGGAAGAGAATCTGCTGCTGGCCCTGCTGAGCTAGGATACACATGTCTTTATATGTCTTTTCCTTATATGTCTTTTCTTACTTTGGTATCTGTAGGGCTGGATGGGTACAGGGAAGCTGCAGTAGGCATTGCAGGCCAGACCATAGCTTCCCCTGTTCAGGAGCTTTAATTAGCCTCACTAGTTGGGAATATGCAGGGAGAAAGGTTAAGGCAGCAAATCAGGCTAATTACAGGCTGGAGGTCCCAGGAGTTGGGATCACGTGATCTTCCCTGGCCCTAATCTCTGAGAAAGAAGCTGTTACCGCTGTGCTGCCTCTGCCAGTGCTGCAGGGAGGCTGGTGTTCAAGCCAGGCACACACTGACTTCCCAAAGGGCTGCTCTGCCCTGGGTACCTGCGAGGCAGGTCAGGCCACAAACCCAAGTGAGCTGGGTCACAAATTTGAATTTCCCCTCCGTGCTTTTGGGCAGTGATAGCAGTAGGTCCTAGGTTTCCGCCAGAGCACTCACAGATCTGCAGTCTATAAATCCATACAGCTACATCGGGGGCTCTTCAGCCTCCTACACTGCATCCCAGCTTCTCTCTAGCAACTTCATGTGCAGTTGGCTCTTTCCCACTGTTTCCCATTGCTATGAAAGTTCTCTTGCACTTCTTCCCCTCCCCAACTGCTGTTTGTGGCAGGCTGTACTGTCAGCATAATGATATTTCTGGTGTTATATAAATTAGTGCCTAAAATATTCAGCCTAAAGTGTTACAGGTGACAGGTACTGATGTTGGTACTGAAACAGGCAACTGTGGTACTGTAGCATCCAACTGTCAGAAGCGAATTGGTGCAAGTAAAAATGATGTGGAGGAAAAAGGCTGACACACAATTTACATAGCAAATTATTCTGCAGCCTAAAACAAATTTTAGAAGAGCAATTGGGTGAGAGGCCTAAGGAACCTCATCAGATACAGTGTGTAGGCAGATTCAGTAGGAATCTGGCTTGGTCCATATGGAAAAAAAAACCCTACACATCAACCCCGAACAAAAACCCAAAACCAAGACAAAACTCCAACTCCAACAACAAAGACCCCTCCCCCAAACTTATAAAACAATTAGGTTTAAACAGCTATGGTTGTAATGTAAATCAGAATTGTATGTGTTTTTTTTTAATAATTTAATACATTCTATGTGGGTCTTATTTCCACTGGTATTTCAGTTATTAGTTTTTCCCAGAAAATTGCTCCACTCACCTAACCCCCACAAATACACTGGTTATGTTTTTCTCAAACTGGAGAAAGTCTCATTGATTTCTGTTTTCCTTGACATACCTAAATCCTGTGAAGGACTTTTACAAATAAAGATCAAAAGTTGTTCAGGTACTGGACTGGCAATAGCACTGACATCTCATACTCAGGCACTGTGCAACAAAGTCAGATCTTACCAGCTCCTTTCCACATCTGCAGAGACCATGATAATTCTTAATGCCTCTGCCAATTACTCTGAGAAATGTATAAGAAGTAATTTGTATAAAAAAGCAAGTACAATAATTATCAGCAGAGTGGCTATCTAGAGTATGAAAATGCAAGACAAAAGACAAAAACCAGATTTGATCAATCCATGCCCATAAGTACATAGCTAAGACTTAAAATACAAAATTATTTTTTCAAGTTACGATGCCAAAGATATTGTCAATGTTAAAGACTTCTGTAAAATCCTACCAGTGTATTACAATAGAAAACTTTATAAAGAGAAGGCATTAGAACAGTGAATATTGCTCTCTCTGCAGAAGTTTTAGGCAATGCAATAATAATAAAACAATAGAGTGTAAAACCAGAGCGAGGCAACAAACAGAAAAGACAGAGGGCAGAAAGGACCACTTGATGTAAAAATAAAATTTATTCTTTGGCTGTAGCAGTTAAATCAGTACTCTTGATAGCAGTATTGGACTGTGTGTTACCAAGCTCAACAAACAGTGAAAGAGTGAAATCTCAGAGACTGAAGGGGAAAACTATGAATTAGAATAGGGGGAGCAAATCTAAGGAAAGAAAATGTCCAAAGTGTCACATACTGTTTCTGCCAGTGAGCTAACCAAGGAGACATTTTGAAAGGCTTTCGCCCTTCCGATTGTTTTATTGTTTGAAATGTGAGTGTGTCACTATGTGATACGTTGTCTTCAGCAGCAAAGCTGGCTTGACAGCTCCCAAGATCCATGACCAATTCATTCCCATTCACTCCATGCTTATGGTTCTGTACACCAGTTGAGTAACTCAGATGGTCTGGACTCAAAACAATCATTCAAATGTACCCAGTACTAAAAACTGAACCATTTTGGAAAATGGGGTAATGTAGGGTACAAGACATCAGTTGCTGCTGAAATATAATATAGTATCTAGCAGCAACAAGAGAGTTGAGCAATCTTCCTCTTGAATAATTCCACTTGTGCAGCTGTGGTCCCAGTCCTCAGCAGGACTAACCCCGTGCATCCTGATATTAGTGGACTTATTCCCATCACATGGTAAGAGTAAGGTTTGTTTATAGGGAAAAATATATTTATATGTAACCAATGCGTACTTGGTGGGTAAGGAATTACCTCTAACAAAAAAGTTTCTTCCTGTTGATTAATGTAATATGTTGCTGCTAATGTCATAGAATCAAAATGATTTGTTGTTTATTTCTACATACAGGTAGCAAAAAAAAATAGTATCCAGTAAATGCTTACAGGTTCACTAACTTAGATTTTAACTCCATTGTTTTTTTCACCAAAGAAAGTGCATGTTCAACCTGGTACAGAATTATATTTAAATGTTGTGGGAGAAGAGAGCTTTTAATTTCCAAAACATTCTGGACTATTACTATAGTTAGTGTAATAATCCAGTATGTAGAATAAGCCTAATGTGACTGTCCCCTTATACAGTTTGTGTTTGTGTAAGCTATGCTTACTCAAGTTATTGTAAAGTAGAACATGAATGCTTTTAAACTAAGTGTAGTGCAGTAGTATTGACACTTGTTATATTTCATAGTGTTAGAACATGTGGTAGTGTTTTCTGGCTCTACAAGAAGGAAGTGATTGACATCAAGAAACCTAAAACCAAGCAACACCTTTTTCACAGTCAGGGAGAAAAACACGAGGATCTTCAGGACTGTGCAATAGTCAAGATAAAGAATAAAGCCACTGCAAGCGTTTAAAAAAAACATATTAGAGATATTTCCCCTGTGATATTTTAATGGTCTTATGAATTTCTTGACAGTTTTATTTAAATATTTTAGTGCAATTTTTTTTAGTTTGTTTTTCATGTTCATAATCCTTTCAAGATCAGGTGCTGAGTAATGGGGATAACTGGAGATTAGTGGCAGGCCACTACTGTTAATGCACTGAGTTATAATGAGGCAGCTGCAATGTTTTTCCAGTGCGTGACAACCAATTGACCCTGTAGACTGTGGCTCATGCAAAGCAGAATTGTGCATTTGGTGGCCATCAGCTTTACATACATGGTGTATGTAAAGATAAAATATTTGCTGATTCCTCTGCAATCTTTGTTTTACCAAATTATTCAGAGAGCTGTTTCTCCAAGCAGCCTGTTGCTGTGCATTTTGTGACACACTCTGAATGGCAATTATTTACATTTTAATCCCATATACAGATATTTGTGTTACTGAGCAGTTGACAGCAAAGCAAATCACCAGCTTTCTACCCACACTTGAGGAGAGATAGACAGGATGGGGATTGAGGGGTTTTCCTGCCCTTGTGCCAACATGCCCTTTTGTCCCACAAGGAAAGCACCTCAGGTTTCCCACAGGGAATTGGCCAGTGTGGGGCAAAAGGGACATCTGTATCCTCACATGCATCAAGAGCATAAGCTGGACTGCTGTACTGATCAGCTCTGCTGTTCAAATTGCAATTGCATCCAGCCTTGTCTACTGAGCAGGTTTCCTGTTCACTGGCTGGTCTTAAGGGACCTTGCTAAAACCACTCCTTGCCATTTCTAAAGGAGATAAATCTACCTAAAACACTGGGAAGCAGACATGCTCCTCTGCTTGAAGGTGAGCGTTTGACCTTAAGATCTCAGAGGTCTACTGGAGCAGATGAGGCTGGATTTGCAGACACGGAGCTGTAGCTTCTGGAGCACTGCAGTGCTGTGCAGTCCTGGCATCCTGCAGTGCCCATCCCTGGCACATGGATTTGCAAGGTCTGTGTTTGGGGCTGCAGGGCCTGGGGAGGGAGGTTTGCCTCATGGGGTCACTGCCAGTCTTACCCAGCCCAGCTCTGTGAAGAGCAGCAGAAACGGAAATGTGTCTGAAGAGCCCTGTTTGTCCAGAACTTGGGGAAATGAGTCATGGCTAGACCCCTCTCCTGAAGACAAGTGTCTATTACTTCTCTCTGACAGAATTCAGCTGGGTTTACCCTTAAGATTCAGAAACAGAAAAACCTGTAAGAAAAAATGCGAAAGGACAGCAAATTGTAAAGGCTGGTAGAGATGTTGAGAGATTAAGCATTTCTATATGCTAATTTCTCTCACTTAGAAAGTTTGTAGGAAAAAGTTTTAAAACTTTAAGCAGTTGAAAACCCCTGGGAAAAAAAAAAAAAAACCAAACGTTTAAGTGCATGCTGATTGACCACATAATTTTCCTCCAGATGTTAATTTCTGGAGTATACTAGATTTTGAACTTTTCTCTGAGTAGGAATTATTTTTCCAGGGATGGAAAGTATTTTTCCAGGGATGGAAAGTGTTTTTTTTCCCTGAATGGCTCAGATGTTCCCGTTGGTTACAATTTCCCAGGCAGCAAAAGAGCAGTGACAAACTGTCAATTGCCATGTCAGAGCCCAACGACCTTCCAGCCCTCCAGCTTCTGAACTGACTATGACCTACACGTGGTGCTCTGTAGAGGAGGACAGCACAGCTGAGGTGGTGATGCAGGTACAGCTTTTCTAAACTGCCCTTCCAGAGGGTAGTAATTCTGGTTCATGGCAGCTTTTCTGGTGTCAATATTGTTTTGATTTGGCAAGGGGACCAAAACCAGAACCTCTTGAATGTTTTGAGATGAAAAATCTTGGGTTTTGAAACTGGCCCGCACGCTTTCTATGTCTCTGCTGTCAGAAGTGACCAATAGCCTTAAATCTTCAATACCTCCCTGATTATGACTTCACCTAAACAGATATGTTTTCTGCAAAATGTTTTGGCTCTGTCAAAGCAGCATATTTTGATGATTTCATTTAATGGAAATGTTCTGACCAGCTCCAGATGCATACTTTAGATATGCATAGATAGCTTTGATTGCCTAGAAATAACCACCTATGTATAGATAGTTTTGATTGCCTAGAAAGAACCACCTAGTAGACAGAGAGGATTTGCTAAAAGCAATTATATTTTATCTCAGTTGTATTTCAAACCCTTTGTGACCATCCAACATCACACTTTGGTTAAATGTGGTCCAAACTGCAACAAGAAGCTAAACTGTAAAAGACAAATGCATCTATATGTTGTTTGCATTGCAGTAAAAAATAACATTATGCTGCTACAGAATTCTGTCCAAATCTGTAAGCAAATAAAAAAGAGAGATTATTATAGGATGTTATATAATGAGGAGCAATGTGACCAGTGAAGCAGCACTTGATCCACAATTGCCAGGTTACAACCTGATAATACACTATCACTTCTGAACAATACCAATCCAGAGTGGTGCTTCATAATCTAAACCATTGCTTCAAATGATTCAGCAAAGTCCCAAGATCTATTGTATTGAAAGCAGCAGAAAGATCCATCAGCAGGAGTACTGTAATTTAACTCGAATCAGCAGCTGGTAATAAATCATTTGTGACCTTAAATAAAGCGATCCCAGGACTGTGGTACTCCCTGAAGCCAGACTGAAACCTCTCATATAATCCATTCCTAGATAAAGTTGCTGGTAGTAAAAGGGCAACCCATCTTTCCCTTCCTCCCATCCCCAAAAAAAGAGTGCTAACCCAGTTATCACTAGGTAAAACAGAAATCTGCAGCGTAAGAGAGGGAAAGCTTTCACTGCTTCTGCTAACAAAGAGCAACTGCAAATTTCAGCAGATCAGGAGACTTGCAGAAAGCAAAGAGTCATTAACCATGTTAGCTATAAATGAAGCAAAGCGCTGAAAGGCTGTCCATGAGCAGCCATATGGGCCAAGAGTCAAAACCAGGAGTAATGGAGCATGATTGCTATCCCAACTGCGTGGTCTCAGCAAGAAGCAAATACAAATGTATAACGCTTGCAGATACAGGCACTGGTAGCGTAATTACCAGCCATAGTGCTGAGCAGTTGCAGCTGATTAGAAATTCACTCTGTGCTCCCTGAATTCCTCACAGGAGGCAGCTGAAGGATTGTGCACGAGGAATGATTTGTGGTGCAAAATGTGATCAATAGCACAAAATAAGGCTTCAGGTCTGATTTTCCTCATTAATAACAGAGCAAGAAAAAGTAGATCTGGCTGGATCAAAAGCAATGTGCTAAGACTCTATAACAGCTTGGTGCTTCAGGAGACTAATTTCTGGACTAAAGAGTCTTTGAAATAATTCCACATCATGAGCTGCTGTCTTCAGCTTAGTCAAGTCCTGTGATCACCAAAGCAGATAAAGTAAAGCACGGAAAACAGAGGACAAATCAGAAGATTCACAGACTGATTTTTTTTTAAATAGAAGGAAACAATAAGAGGAAAAAAAAAATCTTTATTTGTACAAGATGATGTGATAGATAAATTTTATGAGATTAATAAAATAAATGCTGGTTCTCTCTTTTAGTCCGGTTGTTGTGGAAGACTTTGTTGGGTTGTTCAGAGCACTGCAAGATGTTAGTAGGGGTAAGTATGAGATATACAAGACAAAATACACATTTTGAGCCATATCAAACAAGTATAGATATCAGCAAAGAACTAACTTGACTCTTCCTTTAATGCAGGTCATCTTCTAGAAGACTCATTGTAATACCCTTTTTCTAGTTGGGTGCTCAAATAGTTTCAGTAGTTCACTGTCACATTGAGGCTACTGTTGAAGCAAAAAACCACTCACTTCTCATGTTAAATATAGTGGAAACACAGCAAAGAAACTGAGAATAAAAGAAAATACCACCCCTCCTAAAATCAATGATTTTACACCAACTGCATCTCAACTGTAACTTTTAATGATCTGAGTCTGGGACTCCATTAGTGTTTAATAAATAATGATGATGATGATACACTACCTGCACATTGGACACAAAGCTCCCCTTGATGTTGATGTGAGTTCTTGGTGCAGACTGATGGCAGGATACTCCTGTGACAGAGGTGAACTTTCCATTAGAACAAAATGAGTAAGGCCTGTCTCAGTCAGCAGAATTCACAGGAACAACAGACATTCCTTGGGGGCTCAGTGAAAGATGCCCCTCCTGGCTGGTTGAAAGCAAATTGGGTGGGAAGCAGTGAGGCAGACTTGGACAGCCACATAACCAATTTGGGATGAGGTAAAATTGCCCTGATAAAAAAAAGCCCATACATTTCTATCCATATTTAGTTTGTATCATCTGGAAATAGTCACTTTTTTCCCTCATCATGCCATAGGGGAAATCACTATTTTTTTCTATGAAGGCAAAGGATGAAATTAATATTAGGGGAGGAGGAGAGAGCATGTGAATGCATCAAACTACCTTTGAAAACTACCTTTTATTTAGAGTAGATAAGGGAAAAATGAAATAGTAAAGAACAGAAAACCATTATCCACACAGAAATTTGAACAACGAGCCAGACCATTCAGTTGGATGTTTTTCTTCAAGGATTTTGAAAAAAATATAGAGAGAAGGAACTGAGCTGTGTTGAGACAGAGAGGCAGCTAAGCACAACAGGGACAGAGAGAGAAAGCTCTTCTAGTGTAGCCTTCAGAAAAAAATGAGAAAAGAAAGCTTTTGGAAGGGGTTGGCTGAAAATACTTGAATCTGTAAGCCAAGAAGTAGTGTCTCTGCTATTTTGGCATTAATTTTGTTGTGTAAAAGGGACGTATTTTCTGTAAATAAAAAACAATGTCTGATTTTGTTACCATCTTCTCTTGGAAGGCTGCATTTTTTGCTTGCCAAGTTGAGTGAAAAGAAGTAACATGTTATGTAATTTTCTAAGGTGATCAGTGAAAAAAAAGATAAGAAAACACAAGTAACACAATTAGCTTTATGATAGCTGCTTACTAATACTAGACTGTTGCTAAGTGAACGAGGTATATTTTCGGAAGCAAAACCATAATTTTTAAAACACATGCCTTAAAAAAGCAGTTGGACAGGATTAATGTAGTAAGGAGAATACCTTTGCTCCAGTCTCTACATTATATTTATGATCCCAACCAAAAATCACATCTTAGAATAGATGATTGAAAGGACGCAGGATACCATCATCTACTTAAGTGAAAAATCAAAGCTGAAAATAATTAAAAGCAAGAGGGATGACAAATTTCACCTACCAGTGAAATAAAGAAAATAATCCAGA
The DNA here is from genome assembly GCA_020745705.1 of Hemiprocne comata. NCBI lineage: Eukaryota > Metazoa > Chordata > Aves > Apodiformes > Apodidae > Hemiprocne > Hemiprocne comata. Next base: position 91,827,040 of record CM036588.1, read on the forward strand.
AAACATTTTTATTTTTTTGTTTCATATTAGAGCATTATGTACAGGTAATGCACAGTATAATGTCAGGATTATTGGCACTTCCCATTGTTTAATAATAACCACTTTTGGATATGCAGAGCTCAGACATTTTTCTAGTAAGTATGCATTTTCAAAATACAAAGCTGAGAGTTCATGTCTCTTTACAATTGTGCAAACTAGGCACCCAAAACCCAGAGTGGCAGTTCAAAATTTTGGTCTGGATTTCTGTAAGTGCTATTAGAAAATGGTACTTTTTATTTAATAATGTCAGCTTTTATTGCTTTAAAAAGTCAGCCCAACAATTTGTTTTACTCTCATTGCAGCTTTTACAGGGCACAGTGCAAAGAATGTAAATATTTCTTGAGCTACTTATTGGTGCAAATGGAAATGGGAAAATATTTATTGCTGAAACAAAAGTACAATCTGTATTCCTTAATTATGATAATCCAGGGAAATCGTTCTTGCATAATGACGTGTAAAGTAGTGAGAAGATAGCTAGTTGTTCTTTTCTATTGCTTGCCTCAAATAGGTCCAGGTAAGATGTTTCCAGACTTGTAATTTCATGTTAAATTTCTTATTTAAGCTATAATTTTGAGAAGTATAGCGCTTTATAATAGAATCACTAATGCTTTTTCTGGGAGAAGTACCTGCTGAAGTGCTGGGAGAAGTTACGGGCTTCAGTGTAGTGTCATTTAAACTAATGTCCAAAACTTGTAGGGATTTTTATTTATGTATTTCTACTTTTTAATCCTTTTTGACTTTAGGATCATGAAGCTGTTTTCTAGAGGTTACAAAGTTTGGAACTGAACCTAAGTTATTTCTAGTCCTTCTGGCTGTGAAGTTATCTTCTCAATGTCAGTAATTACTGCAACTAAGAGTATGTAACTCTTGAAGCTGTGGAAATCATTACATTTTGTGTAAAGAGATATAGATTAGGCTTACCTAATGTGAAATTTTGAAATGTGTGCATTTAATGTCAATTCCTATTTTGAAACAATGAACTGGAGAAATTACATTATTATGGCTTGTAGAATTTGCAAGGTGTTTCATCAGGTTTACATGGCAGGGAGGATTGCCAGCTCTAAGGCTTTGAAGGGTTCTTCGGCGGAACACAACCACACTTGAGCAATAGCAAAAATATGCAGTTTGGTTTTCTGTGGTGATCTGTTCATTTTTGCCTTGTTGGATAGCTAATAGGAGAGATAAGCACTGAATTATACTATGGCTGGAGGATTCCTAAGAGCTTTGTCTCTTTGGCTGCTTCAGTCTCCAAACGATACCTGAGCTCCTGCCAGTCCCTGTTGTGGGGACTCAGACTTGAGTCTTTCTCTCCTCCACCTGTCTGTGTACTTCTGTGATGCTTGGAGGAACTTAATATCCTTGATACCTATAACACTGCATCAGAGGTAGCTTAAGCAGGCAAAATGATTCACAAGTTAGTGAGGGGAGGTGGTATTCAGACATACAAACCAGGTAAACAGTATTTCCTTAGGAGACCAGTTGAAACTAAGTAGTTTTTCAGTACCAGACAGAAAGTGGTGATGCTTCCTCAGGTTGAGTATGAGCTCCCTAAGGAAAACTGACACCTCCTCTTCCCAGCTTAAACACTATCCTGGTGCTGTCTCATAGTGACTTCAAACTGAGTTGAAGCCAGGCTGCTCCAGAGAGCTCTTACTTCCCTCTGCTGCTTTTCTTGCTTTCGATCTAAAGACGTTCCTTTTGGTGTGTGTTCTCAGTTAGAGCTGCCAATCATCCCCCTGCAGAGTGAGAGTGAGCTGATGATGGCTTCCTGCTCTGCAAGTTATTTTGCTTTTGCTTTGTTTTAAATATGTTTGAGTGTAGGGATTTTTTTTGGGGGGCTATGTTTTTTTTCAGTTTTCAGATCTTCAGTTTGTCATTAGAACAAAGTCAGTTCCTTCTGAGTGTGTTACCTTCTCTGCAGTTTCAGAAAGGTCTACAGACCTGATTTTACTTCCTCTGAACAGCGTGGAAGTGCCGACGATATTGCTGTATTAGAAGACTATTGAGTTCAATGGAAGCTGGACTGTGCTCTAAATGATCATAATTGGCAAAGTTTGGGCAAAATTCTGATCTCTGTTGCATAGCCATAAATTTGAGAACATACCCTTTTACTTCCGTAATTACTCTGGTGGTGGAAGTGAGAGAGAAGCTGGATAAAGTCGAGCCAGTCTCTGGCTCTGCGTATCTCACCTATGCTGAAGTCACTGACACCTGATGGTGTTTCTCCCCAGGTCCTTGGTCTTCCTCTCCCCACAGTGAGCAAGTGTCCTCAGCATGAATTTTGGTGCACTCAACACAGAATACAGCCTGACTACAGCCCTTCTCCAGTGCATTTCATCCCTGTGGTAGGTGTGCAGCTTTGAGATGACGTTATCTAAGGGTCTGTTTAGTTTGACCATGTGTCTTCTGTGCGTGTGTGTGTATGATCTGGATACAGTTTGTGTTTCAAATAGCAGTACTCTGCCGTTGTTATGTATTTACCTCAGGACAACTAGTGCGCATTCATTACATGAGATAAAAACCCAGAGAATTTTCAGTGAAGACACATCCAGAGCTGTGTGACCTTTCATGTATTGTTTGTCCAGAAAGTCACTGTTATCCCAGCACAGTAATGTTTTCCACCCAATTTTCTGCCTGTGACTTTGGCACGGAAAAGTGATTCAGCTTTGCTCTTGTTCTTTTATGCTAAGTAAAAAAAGCTCTGTTTTCTGGTATTTGCTTTTGTTTTGCTGCCTGGCCTTTCACACCTGTTCTGTTATCCCAGCATTTCGTTTCCTCTAGCTCTCCTTGCTGGAGGATCTTTCCATTCCTCCAGCAACAGTTCCCTGGTGCTGGAGGCAGGCAGCTGCAGCTCTCCTGCAAGGTTTTACCTGTGCTCCTGGCTTGGGATGGGTACCAGGTGCAGCATGGAGACAGCAGGAACATTTGGGGGGAGAGAGGTGGAAGAGGGTGTCACAGCTGCCCAGCTTGCTTCCTCCAGGCCAGAGCTGTCAGCTATTACACCCTGCCTTTCCCTGGGTTTCACCCAGCTTCCTCACCCGAAATTGTGAGATAAATGACATTTCTCTGAAAGGAAACGCAGTCACCATCTTTCATTTGGACCATCTGATTTCAGTTGCAAGGCCTGTGAAGGAACATTGTAAGAGCCAGGGCATGAAACTATAAATAACATTTACAATTTCTTTGTTTGTATTTAAGAAACATATTGATTACATAAAGTCTTGTTACTTTCTAGCCGTAATTCTACAGCTATGACTGCGGTAGCAGCTCCCCTGTTACATTACTGCAATTATAATAAATTATTTAGGCATAAGCCTAAATATATACCTAGCCTACTCTTTCAATTTTAATTCCAATTTAAATATTTTATATAGTTTTCCTATAGATTCTTCATTGATGGCTACTAATTGCGCCATCACAGAAAATATTGTTTTGTTTTGAAAGATGCTTTTGAAAATTGTGCCAGGGCTGTTAATTATTTAAGGCAGCGAAACAAGTTAGAATTGTCTGCTTTCAGTATGTCAACAGGATAAAAGAGAAACAATGGTTGTATCAAGAAGGGTGTACTGAGCCCAGTCATAAATTTGATATTGTAAAGAGGCAAAAGCTAGAAATATGCCTGAGACAAGTTGAGAAGAGCTAGTCTTCAATGTGGAGATGAACTGCTGCCATTAGAGCAATTTGATTGACTGGCTGAATTTTAAGTTGGAATAGCAATGGAAAAATAATTGGTGCTACCCGTGTTCCCAGCCCTACTTCCTACCTGGGTAATCAAAGCAGTCCATTTACTCCAAGTGGCGTGATGGATAGGAAAAAGGTTGCTCTGGAACATGAAGCTCGGTACTGGTAATCTGGGTGTCAGGAGGAGCTGCGCTTCAGTACCGATCACTTCCAAAGCAGCTCTAACTCCTTCATGTGCTGCAAGTATCTCCTTCTCAGTTGATGTGTAGTTGGCCTCGGAACCTCTGTAGCTCCGGCTCCAGAATCCCAAGGGTCGACCTTGAGTCTCCCCTGGTGCTTTCTGCCAGAGGCTCCAGGTAGGACCATTGTACCCGGCTGTGGTGTAGAGCACATTTTTGATGTCTGGCCCCATTTGAACTGGTCCAAGGGCCATTGCCTGCACAATCTCCTTTTTAATCTGCTCAAAAGCTGTCTTTTGGTCAGAACCCCATTTAAAGTCACTCTTCTTTTGGGTCATCTCATAGAGAGGTTTCACAATTTCACTGTAACCTGGAATATGCATTCTTCAGAAACCAACAGTCCCTAAAAAGGATTGAGTGTCCTTTTTAGTAGCTGGTGAGGCCATAGCTGTTATCTTGTTAATGACGACCATTGGGATCTGGCGATGTCCATCTTGCCATCTGATTCCCAGAAACTGGATCTCTTGTGAAGGTCCCTTGACCTTGCTTCTTTTTACAGCAAAACCAGCATCCAGAAGACTTTGGATGATCTTTTAACCATTCTCAAAGACTTCTTCTGGTGTGTCACCCCACACAATGATGTCATCGATGTACTGCAGGCATTCTGGAGCTCCGCCCTTCTCCAGTGCAGCGTGGAACAGTCCGTGGCAAATGTATGTGTTTCCACCCCTGGGGCAGTCGATTCCAGGTGTATTGGACTCCCCTCCAGGTGAAAGCAAACTGTGGCCTACACTCTGGTGCAAGAGGAATAGAGAAAAAGGCATGAGCGATGTCAATAGTGGCATACCACCTGTCTGCTTTTGACTCCAGCTCATACTGAAGTTCTAGCATGTCCGGCACAGCAGCACTGAGTGGTGGTGTAACCTCATTCAGGCCACGATAGTCCACTGTCAGCCTCCACTCGCCATCAGGCTTCTGCACTGGCCAGATAGGACTGTTGAAGGGTGAGTGAGTCCTGCTGATCACTCCCTGGCTCTCCAGATCAGCTTATGGATGGGGATCACAGAGTCTCTGTTGGTACGATATTGTCTATGCACCACTGAAGTGGCAATTGGCACCTGTTGGTCTTCAACCTTCAGCAACCCCACTAGAGAAGGGTCATCTGAAAGGCCAGGTAAAATATGCAGCTGTTCAGTGTTCTCAGTCTCTACAGCTGCTATACCAAAGGCCCACCGGTACCCTTTTGGGTCATGGAAATATCCTTTTTTGAGATAGTCTATGCCAAGGATGCATGGAGCACCTGGGCCAGTCACTATAGGGTGCATTTGCCACTCTTTGCCAGTGAAGCTCACATCGGCCTCCACAACAGTCAGTTCTTGAGATTCTCCTGTCACTCCAGAAATAGTGACAGATTCTGTCCCTTTATGTTTCGATGGCATTAGGGTGCAGTGTGCCCCAGTGTCCACCAAGGCTCTATACCTTTGTGGTTCTAATGTGCCAGGCCACCGAATCCACAGAGTCCAGTAAACTCGGTTGTGCCTCTCCTCCTCCTGGTTGGATGCAGGGCACCTCTAATGTTGGGCATTTGAGGTTGAAGCACCATCTAGGTTGGAGACTGGTGCAACCTTCTTCCTGGAAGAACCATCTCCTGCCTTTGTTCCATTTAGTAGCTCTTGCATGCATATCTGGAGAATATCAGTGGGTTTCTTGTCCCAGATTCTCATGTCCTCCTTAAAATAATTACGCAAGAGAGACCACAGGTGGCATCGGAGTGGGTCCCGTCTCTCTTGCTGCTGTCTCTTAGCAGGACGTCTCCTCTTAATGGCTGCAACACATGACCAGTTGTCTCTAGGGAGTTCCTGGGGTTTACATTCCCATCTTGTTCTTTCTGCCAGTCATTTGTTCAATGGCTGAGGTGTGGAACGGCTGGGAATCAGAGATCATGTCTCCATACTGTCGTGCTCTGGAAGCCACTTCACAAACAGTTGGTCTTGCGTAGTCATCAATACATCCCATGAAGGAGAATACATGGGCATGTGCTGCTGGTACAGCCTGCGCAAACCTCCGGAACATTTGTGTGTCGCACAGAATGTCATCAGGATTTGTAAGTCCATTGTTATCATAGGTCACTTCTCGCACAACTAATTCTCTCAAATAGGTGATGGCTCTCTCAAGAGTGGGTGTTCTGCTTCGGCGCCATTTGATGTCACCCTTATGGGGGTATCTCTCCCTCACAGCTGAAAGAAGTTGGCCCCACAGGGTGGTAGTTCCTGTCTTACTACCAAATGTTTTATCAATACCAGCATCTCTGCCCAGGGTATCCAACTGCTTGGCTTCTCTCTCATCCATGTCATAGGTTTCAGCCCCACTATCATAGCATCAGAGCAACCAGGGAAGAAGTCCCTCACCATCAATGTGGGTAAAGTCCTTTCTCATGAGGTGCAGTTCCTTTAGGGAGAAAGACTGGACAAGATCATCGTCGTCATCTACTTGAGAAGGGCCTGCTTTTCTATCTGCTTGTGAGTGGTCTGATTTGTTATCTACTTGAGAAGTACTTGCTCCATTATCTGGTTTAGAATCGTCTACTTTCCCATTTCAATCTCTAACACAGTTTGAAGAAACTCTGGATTTCTCAGACGGGTGCGGGTGAAAAGGCTGGAGCGTTTCACCTTTGCTTTGCTCCTGGTCACAGGATTAACTCTTAGTTTGTATCGAAGGGGATTGGCCTTAATCTTTGCAGAAGTAGCTGTTTTGGTAGCAGTACCAGTGGTGGCAGCAGCAGCAGTGGTGGTGGCAGCATCACGGGTGGCAGCAGCCTTGCCTGTGGGGGATTGGCTGTGAGTAGAACGACACCTCACTCTACGCATCCACAATACACTATAAACATTCAGCAGAAGCATCCCTACTGAAACAATGATATTCATATCAAGAGCTGAGAGATTTAGCTTGAGAGAAAATGGAGAGGTAAAACTGGACCTGCTACTGCTATTACCAACATAGACCTTTTCATTCACTTGAGGATCTGTACCATAACTGTACACATACGGTGCCCCCACAAAGATCAGTATCAAAAACCCTAGGATCACTAGGCTGGTAATTATACGGTTGATTATGGCTACAGTTCTTTCTATACACCATAAACCAATAACAAGAGCAGCTACACAGAGCAGTATGATCCCAGCTGCATACCACATGTACGATTGCATGTTGGGAAAAAGGTCCAGCAGAAACATCCCAGAAGGTGTCTGTTTAGTTTTCAATCCATCATTAGATTCAGCAGAAGTGTTGCTCATTGCCATCTGATGGATTCCTCCCATCAGAAATGGAATTTTAAACATCCCCAATTAGTCAGAATCTATAATCTAGGCTTAAAATTCTGCCCCACGTTGGGCACCAATAAATTGCTGTCAAAGGTTGACTCAGGAATGTGCAATTAAACCAGAGACAACAAGCTCTCGATCCCCTTGCCCTCCCACCCAGGTAGGGAAGGAGAGAGAGAATTAGGAGAGAGACTTAGCTGGATTGAAAACTAAATTAGACAGCTTTAATTATATGTACAATTATATACAAGTATTTTCAGGAATATGCAAAAGCCTCTTGCCTCCCCCCACCCCCAGCAACTCCCCTGGCACTCTCCTTAGCTGTGAGCAGTCCCGAAATGTCTCAGTCTGCTGTTATGGATACCAGCAGAGCAGACAGGGTTGTGAGGAGAGTTATGAGGGTCAGGGCTGAGCCTGGGGTCGATGGTGATGGATGGATGGAGTCCTCCCCGGACGCTGGCCATGGATGGAAGAGAAGGGAAGAAGAAGCAGGAAGGAAGTTGTCTTCTGTGATCTCTGACCTTCCTCGGAGCTTACGTAGATATATGGAATGGAATCCCTTTGGTCAGTTCTGCTGTCTGTCTAGTCCAGCTCCCCTACGAGGAGGTCATAGATTCTCCTGCCCTGGTAGCCTCTGTAGCAGCAGAGCTAAGAAGCGACCTTGGAGTCTCAGCAGAAACAAAAACATTCCAGTGTTATCAGTCCACTAGCTGGAACAATTGTTGCTAGTTAAAAGAAAACTTACTGAAGGAAAAAAAATCAGTAAAAGGAAAATTAGCCTAAACCTGGCTCAACCTAGGACACCTAGTTTTCTGATACGCTTTTTTTTTGTTTTGTTTTTTACTTTTTTAAGAACCTGTACTTAATGAGTAATACATTTAATTAGCAGTAATCCAGCGTGGGGGGTCTGAAAAAGAAAAATTATCTGGTTTTTTTAATTGCCTGGTGCTGAACTATAGGATTAAAATTTCTATGAAAATAATAATTAAAACATGTAATGGGAAACACACAACTTCTATGAAGACATTAATTTTGAAAGTTGTCACAAATTTTCTAGGCATAGCACAATGAATAACAAGAATAATTTTTCTTAAAATCTGATACCAACTACAGAAATGATATATCTTAATAATATGAATTTATTTTTAATTAGCTAATGTTTGGTGTATGAATTAATGTTGGGCAACTAACAAACATAAGAATTACAATACCTGTCTTCATGGAAAACTGGGTGCAACAGTTAGGCACTTAGTGAAGTATGCATAACTATGATACATCATTATCTGACAACTAAATTGCTATTTTAATTAGTGGTTACTTAATTTAATACATGAAACTATTTTTACTTGAAGTCCTTGTTGGTCTCAGGACTCTTCATTTTACAAGGCTTTCTGTACAAAATGATAAGCAATTGGGTGGTGTGGGAAATGGCTTTTCAGTTTGGTGAAACTTCAAAACTTCAGTTATTCCACAAGATAAAACCACATCTTTTAGAAGAATAGAGAGAGGATATGGGATTAGAGTGCTCCAGCAGGGAACCTGAACTACAAGAGGACCAGACTCCTGACTTGGGTCTTTTTAAGGGGCTTGGATTTCCGTGGCTGTTATAACCAGTAGGCTATTCTCTTTTCTGTTTCTCTCTCCCTTTGTGATCAGAAATTCTGTCCCAGAGCAAAGAAACCTTTCTCAATGAAAGTTTCATCTGAACTAGTACACTTCTGTGAAAAGTTACAATTTTAATACACTGGCATTTTTGGCAAAGTTGACTAGTGCTACCCAGGATTACATATATATATAAAAGCAAGTATCCAGTGCAGTAAGTAGCTGAGTAATCACATAGTTGTTAGCTAAGACTTTATTTTATTAGATTTTGATGTATTACTTCTTAATAAATTGGAACTTATAAGTGATGTATTGCTTAATAAAACTCAAACCTGAAATTCAACACACTTATGGGAAACAGTCTATGTGTAATCCTCAAGCTAAAGCTACTTAAATGTGTGCTATACTGGACCTACTGTATTTTCCCATGAAAAGTTACTCCCCCCTGCCTGAGCTGTATTAGAGTTGAGTTAAAGAAGAAAAAAATCCTGTGTCAAACACAGCTAGCAACACTGTGATGGCAGTGTAAATTTTGTTCCTTTTCTATTAACACTCTGTATACACAGGTCCTTTAATGTTCAATTCCAAAATTGGATAGTACATTTCTTGGGAGGATTTTTATGCTCATTAATCATAATGTTGACCTTAACTGAAGGTGTTCAGTCATTTGTTTATAGACAAACTCACAAAGGTATTACAACACCCAACTGTGAAAAGTAAATCTCAGGTACTGTGATACCTAAACCCAAGATAAAATGGTTAATATGACACTAAGAAAAGGCTTTGACGGAATCAAAGGGAAGTGTTTTCACCTCATTTGGGTACGTGCTTTTGTTGAAATGATGATGGCAGAATCAAACTGTATCTTTTGTTCGTTAATACTGTTATTTGTAATAAACCTTTTAATCCTGGCAAATAGCTTTTTAAATTGTTTTGATGAGGGATGACATGAAAACGAAGCAAATACTGCTCTTTCTTTACATGTTGTACATACCCTATTTCAGAGGATGCTCAGGCCAGTAGTGCAGGAGGCTTTTTGAAAAATAGATGTTCAAACACTCAATCTGGCTGCAGTCATCTGCCAAAAAGGAATGTAATACACAAAATATTTTTATGTTTTAACCCTTCTCTTTTGTCTTTTGTTTTCTGTATAAAATATCCGTCTTGCACAAGCAAATTGCATAGGGAACTCCTATATCAATGCTATCTGCTTAAAGATGTACTGTGTATTATGTTCAAAAGTACAGGCAAATGGAGTTAACTTTTTGAAAGAAAGAGCTTTTCCTCTCATTGCACATTGATTTCAGCATAACTGTGATTCCTGTGCTAGGACTGGACCTTCAAGAGACCTGCATCTTAACATAAATGGAGTTTTTCTAGTCCATCATCAGGAGGAACAGACATCAATGTGAAAGAGTGAATGTTTAAGTGGGCTTACATTTAATCATTCATGGATCCTAAAAGTCACCTCCAGTGCAATGACCTTTGCCAACAATTGGATAGCTATACATTTTGCTTAGTCTTTTAAGTGCATTATAATAAATAAATGCATATACTGCAGCCACAAACATAGTAAGCATCAACAGCAAAAATACATTTCTCACAGCTTTCCCTAAAATACCATTCATCTTTTTTCCCTCAGACCCCAAAAAAGCACTCAACCATCTCCACTAATTCCCTAAAACACAGAAGTTGTCAACTGAGAGCCCTCTCTGCCAACTCTGCTAAAAGTTTCCTGGTGCCCCAGTTGCAGTAGGTGATAGTCCTCCACAGGCTTCCAAGTGAAATGTGATCATTTCTTGCCCATCCTTGTGTTATCAGCACCATCCAATTAACAGTGGACCCCGACCAGCAAGGACATCCAGCAGTGAATATTATTGCTAACCCAACTGAGCACCTGCTGGGAAGGTTTCCCTGTTTCCCTCTGCATTCTAAATGCTCTCATTGTTTATTCATAGAGTCAAAGATTAAAGCCAGAAAGAACCACTGTGATCATCTAAACTCTAATCAGAAACTTTTCAAATTTTTCAACCTTCTCATTTACTTGCCAACAGTAGGTGTAGATGCAGAACACAGTTTACAGAGGCCCATTTAGTTTTCCAGCATACTTCAGTCTTAAGGGAGTGTTCAGGTAACCTGGTTTCTTGCTCAGCTCTCTAGCAGATTTCGCAGAACTGGGCTCTGCCATCCAGTCCAGCTTTGAACTCTGAATCAATCAACTCCACTGACATTTGTGTAAATTGTTCAGACTTAACCTCTGAAAACTTACAAAAACTGGCATCTGGAGTTTTTCAAATAGCTTTTGTCCTGTCTCTCCTTCTTGGCTGTGTTTTTTTCCAGCAGAAAAATATCCTTGTCTGTGTCAAAAGTGAACAGTATTTCAGAGGAGTCTGGGTTTTCCTAGTGGCACGTGCCCAGAGTGGCTCAAGAGACAAAGCTTGAGAAAGAAACCAGGGAAGAACAATTACATTACTAGTAACAGAAGGACTCTGCAGATCCCAGGCTGGCATATCCTTGTTTTTAGCTTGGCTAATTAGTGCTGGAACAATGTTCTTATAACACACATCTGGTTCCTTTATGTGAACTGGATTGTATCTGAATGATTCTGAAACTGGACAAAGTGAAAATGTGACCATTGGCAGTTCTTTGTGTAGCCCTATCCTGAACTGCTTTATTGTATACTTAATTCTGGTAGGTCAAAGCCATCTTGAATAATTCTGTATACCTGTATATATAGGTGGGTGTCACTGATCTAAATATGGCATCTTAAATAAAAAATACAGAATAATCTTCATACCTGTTTTTAATTGTGGGTAACTGAATGATAGAGCTGTTGATAGCATACTTGCATGTTTTACTGTCCATGACAAGCTCAGAGATACACTGGACTAAAACAAGTTCATGAAAACAGATTTTTAGATATACAGCCCATGGAGGTCCCCACGGCAGAGCAGATGGATGTGCCCTCTAGGAAGATGCAGCCCATGGAAAGCCCACAGAGGAACACGTTTGCTGGCAGGACTTGTGGCCTGTAGGGGACCCATGCTGGAGCAGTCCATTCCTGAGGGATTGTACCCAATAGAAAAGACCCCATCCTGGAGCAGTTCTTGAAGAATGGCAGTCTGTGGGAAGGACCCATACTGGACAAGTTCATGAAGGAAATCCACACAGGATTGGGTGAAGAGTGCAAGGAGGAAGCAGCATTGTGTTATGAACTTACCACAAGCTCCATTCTCTATCACTCTGCACTATTTCATGAGAGGAGGTAGAAGAGTTATGAGTGAAGCTGAGCCTGGTGAGGTGGTGAGTGTTAGAGTGGCCTGGCAGGTACCTGGAGGCCAGCCAAAGTCAACTCACCCCAACCCAAAAGGTGTTTTGAATGTAAATAGATACACATTAGTAAAGTCATGTTTGGTACCAAAGTGGGAAAGCTAATTTGACTGCTCTCTTTAAGGCTACAGGTCCCAGTGGTGTAGCTTCAGGATGCAACTCTGGCTGACACAGCAGTGCCAAAAGAGTCAGGCCTTAGTAAGCAACAGTGTCTGCTAAACTCATGGCTCTCACTGCTTCTCTGAATCTCCTGGCAGAAGTTTGCCTAGTGATTAGCATATAGATCAGGTTACCTAGGGCCTTTATTTCTAGCTAGGGCTTTGGCTTGCTGAGTGACCTTTAGTGAGACATCTCAGGTTGTTCTGCCTCCTTTCTCTGCTGTAGAATGAAAAAAATTAAATTCAGTAGGGATGTTAAACTTAATTCATTAATATTTGTAAAACATTTGCTGATCTGTAGAATAAAGGCATTCTACTTATGCATAATTCTTATTCTTGCCTTATATTAAATGTGCCTTATTCTTGTCTTCATAATAAAAATGGAGATAAAACAAAATACTACAAGTGATAGTGAAAAATATCTTGGTTCTTACCCAATGCTATATATACAATTTGTTTGTGTGCACTAAAACAATGAGAAACCTTCAGAAGAGGAAGACACTACTTTTCTCCCTCTCTTGATTTTCAAAATATGTTTTAAAGCTGTAATTTAAAGGGATTGTCTTGAATATCCTACTGTATCTTACCAAAGAAACAAAGGCTGATTGAAGCATATTAGCGATATGTGAGGGTATGGAATATGAGGCTTCCCTGTATCAACTGCTCTCTTAGAATAGTCAAGCAGACTTTTCATTTCAGCAGCTATCTAATAAGTTATGTTTTCTCTTTTCCTCTGTATCCCAGTGCATGGATATTGGGCTATGTATTAAGCTTTCAAGTTTTTTTAAAAACAAGGTCTGACTGGGAAGCAGGTAAACATTCTAATGACATCCTATATTTGAGGCCAAGCCATCTTTAAATCTTTTCTCACGCTCAAATATTTTTTGCTTTTTATGGGCAAAAAATATTTTTTGCTTTTCATTTTACCCTTCTGCCACTTGAGAGCCAGAGGCTGTATCCATCTGAGTCTTGGGTTGCTTCTTTCCCTCAGCACGTCCTGAAAAATGACTTGCCTGCAAAAAATGTTTTCTCCCTGCCATCATTTATTTTCGTTACAATGCTATTTCTTTTCTTTCTACAGATCTCACCTTGCCCGGTATGTAGTGGATCTTTTCATCATCAGCAGATGGATGGCAAATGAACTGAGAATGAAAGCTGCCATGGATAGTATTTGCAGAATTAAGCAGATGAGTATCAAGTAACTTTTACTGATGAGCCACAAAGAGAACTTACAAGTGGTAAAGGGGTAAGCCAAGAGATTTATTTCCTACCTCTTTTCTCTGTTTTCTGGAACAACAAATAGAAAAAATAGTGTATTAGCACTTGAACTATTTTGTAAGTCAGACATCAAAAAGCTTGTTCTTACATACTTGCAGATAGCCTGTGTGTAGTATGTTGTGCCTTTACTGTAGAGCACTCAAGGAGTAGGACGTAGGACCTCTGACATATGTCAGGAGCTTCTTTAATATAAGATGGAAATTCACATGCTTTATTTAAAATTTTTGTAGTAAAATATGCAGGTACATGTTCATCCAACACTCAGACTGCCAAGCAGCATCAGTATTTAAACTGTCATTGTAACACTAGTGAAGTTTGTAAAAGCCAGTTTAAAGATGAAAATTCAGTAAATTCAGTAAATATACTGCCTTTCTGCCTGAGTTTTTCTAGCCTGATTTCTTGTCGTGAATTTATATTCATATGTCTATCATATCATTAATGAGTTTTCTTCTATAAATTGACCCTGACTGCTACTGCAAAATATAGCTTAAATGAAGTGTGGATTTGAGACCAGGCAGAATATTACAATATTAAAGTTATACATTGAAACATATTAAGATCTTTCTTGTTGATATTTCAAGACTAAATACTGTTTTTTTTTGAAAGAGGACCTTTAATGAAGAAACTTATGGTCGAAGATGTCCTCATATAAAGCTCCCTCTGGATCTTATTTTTCACTGACTTGCATCTTACAGTCATTTAGACATCTGCAAAATGCATTTAAAATAATACCACTTGACACTTAAACCTTTGACACTTACTTTACGTAAATACAGGTATAAAACAGAGGAAAACTCCATTCATTGTCATCTCTGTAAAACATAAACATGGATGGTGGCACAAATTAGTATATTCTGGGTGTAACCAGCAAGCTCAATTCTTGGTGGGAAAAGTTTATAAAAGCAAAACAGGCTTCTTGTATAATTGTAAAAAATAATATATCTGGCTAAGTGTTTATGTCTCCAAAAGAAACAAACACATATAACTCTGGAGATTCTTGAAAAAATATCTGAGTGCCTGACTGTAGTTAGTCATAATTCCTTTTTTAGGATTTTATCCTAGGTCCTTATGTTTTTCCCTACTGATTGTCATGCTAATACGAAAACTGTAAATTAATTCTTCAATTGCACACTAGTATATATAAGTGAAAAAATCAGTGCCAGTTATTTCTGTTGATGAGATAAAATTCTTAATTATATTTAAATGCATATATGCACACACATACACAAATTCTGTTTTTCACCCTACAAGTCTCAGTACTCAGCTACTAAGTACCATGTAAGTTGCTTGAGATATTGTGACCAGATGGTTCACAGGGCTAGTAATGGATTATAGTGCTTTCTAGCTCCAGATTGCCAGTTCAAATCTGGGTCAGGTTGACACTATCTGAAAATTATTACTGTTTTGTGGCTTATGTGAAATGAGTTGGAGACCTCAATATAGTTCCTAAAGGCTGGGTTAATATAACACAAATGTCACCTGATGATTGTCGGTTTCAGGGCTTGGGCTGAAGCACACCGAAGTCAGTAGAAAACCTTCCATTTATTTCAGTGGGTATGGAATTAGGTCTTAATTATGGAGAATGCATCTTTTGTGCTCTTGGAAGTGGTTATTTACAAGGGGGTAAAGGATGCCCGTGAACTGCCCTTGGGAGACATGTACCACTGCTAGTTAGGATAGAGCAGAAGGAGATACTTATCCGCCCTTGTACTTCACAGAGTATGTGAATATCAGGATGGGCCAATTCTTGGCTAAAATGCACAGATCTTCCTGAATTTAGATAAGAGTGGGCTTATTCTGGCTGAGAGTGCTAGAGAGTCAAAATCTCTCTGAAAGTTCACAATAACATTCGTTAGGCTCAGTGCTGGTCAATAGGTCTGATAAACAGCCCCTGAGTTTATCACGGATCAATTGCTCTCACATAAGGATATTTTTAGTTTTGTTTGAACAGCAGACCTCCTTTGAGCTCCACAGATGATGACTTGGCTTCAGTCTAGGGTGTGTTTTGTCACCATCCAGGCTCCATTAGTGCAGCGCTGAATGAGAAGTGACTTGATCCTTAGGGATAAGTGTTTCTCTTCATAGAGAAAAAATATTAGATATTGAAGACTCTTGAGTTTAACTGACTGAAAATTTTAACCAGACAAGTTAAAATGGGAAATGAGACACAGTATTATCACAGTAGTTTATTAACCAGTGGATCAAACCAGTAGGAAAAATGGAAGAATTGGCATTTCTGTCTTCACATCAAGTTCAGATACATGTCTGGAAGACATTCATTAACCAGATGTGCCACTGGACTGTGTCCAATAACACTGTTTGCATGGTGATAGTGATGTAGCATTGTTACCAAGGGAGCCAAAAAAAAGATACAAAGCTGAGCTGCTAGTTTAGTGAACTACATGGATTTTCCCCTGCCTTCTGCTCTCTTTTGAGCTTGGCTTCTAGACCTACTAGAGCAGCACTCAAGTACAGCTATGATTGTGTAATTTCTATACCTCTTATATTAAATAAACCCATATATTTCAAAACCAGCTTATGGCTGTGTATCAGAGAACTCAATGTCTAACTAATTTGGTATTTTTCTATGATAAGGTCACCTGCCTAGTGGATGAAGAAAAGGCAGTGGATATCATTTTTCTGGATTTTAGTAAAGCTTCTGATACTACCCCTCACAGCATCCTTCTGCACAAGGAGTTGAATGCCCCATTAGCAAGTTTGCTAATGATATCAAACTGGGAGGTGCTGTTGACTCTCTTGAGGAGTAAAAGGCCTTGCAGAGGGATCTAGAGGGACTAAAGTATTGGCTAATCATCAATGGCATGAAATTTAACAAGAATGCTGGATTCTGCACCTAGGATGGAGTAACGCTGGACACAAGGGTAAATTAGGAGAGGAGTGGCTGGAGATCAGCCCTGCAGAAAGGGATCTGGAGGTGCTGGTCAACAGCAGGCTCAATGAGTCAGCCATATGCCCTGGTAGCCAAGAAGGCAACCTGCATTTGGGGTGCAGAATGACCAGATGGTGTTGAGGCATTGGTGCAGCCTCACCTAAACTTCTTTGTGCAGATCTGGGCCCCACAATGTGAAGAAGAATGTGAAGGTTCTTCAATGTGTCCAGAAGAGAGCAACAAAGCTGGTGAAAGGGCTAAAAGAAATGTCCTGTGAGGAGCAGCTAAGGACTTTGGACTGGTCTAGGGTGGAGAAAAGGCAGCTGAGGCATGACCCCATTGTTTTCTACAGCTTCTTGAGAAGGAGAAGTGGAGACTGAGATGCTGATCTCTTCTCCCTGGTATTCAATGATTAGGATGCATGGGAAGGGTTCAAAGCTCAGGGGAGGTTTAAATCACAGAATCACCGAGGCTGGAAAAGACCTTTAAGATCATCAAGTCCAGCCTATGACCAACACCACCACACCATCTAGACTATGGCACTAAGTGCCACATCCAGCCTTTCCTTGAAAATTGGACATTAGGAAGCATTTCTTACTGAGAGAGTGGCTAAACATTGGAACAAGCTTCCTAGAGAGGTGTTCAGTGCCCCAAGTCTGTCAACGTTTAAGAGGCATTTGGACCATGCCCTTAGTAACATGCTTTAACTTTTGGTCAGCCTTGAAGTGGTCAGGCAGTTGGACTAGATGGTCACTGTATGTTCCTTCCAACTGGAGCTACCCTGCCCTACCCTACCCTACCCTACCCTACCCTACCCTACCCTACCCTACCCTACCCTACCCTACCCTACCCTGCCTTATACTACTCAATAAAACCATTGTTTGTTTTAAAAGTCCCTTTTGATTCTCTTTTGTCAAAAGGTTTATGGCTTTATATTTAGTCAGATGCTGGTGACTTGGGGATTTTATGTTCTAGGTACATACCCTAAACAAAGCTGCAGGTTTGCTATTGAATTGCTGTATTTTAGAATCCCTCATTTGTTTACCTGTATACCATTTAGCTTAGAGGAAAATAACTTTCCTGACCAGTTTCTGTTGATAAACAGTAATAATTGATACTCTAAGGGTGCTCCTCTCCAGTAGGAGAAAAAAGAAACCAGATTTTGGCACTCGTACATGAACAGAAGCAGATAGGAGAGAAAAGACAAAAACATGTTCATAGTGAAAGAGATACTATGGATACTCAATTTAGTCTTGAGCCCAAGAGCAAGATAATCCACAAAGACAGTTTGTATGGAGAGAAAAACATGAAAATTTGCAATTTTTGTCTGTGCCTTTACTCTTTAAAATAGGAAAGCAGAAGCATATAAAGTGCAGAACTTACTGTTGTATGATGTCATACGTGCATGAACAGATAAAATCACAAAACAGAAAAGCCACATATTCGTTGTGTCAAGCAGGTGAAGTGGTGTGAGAGGCAGTTCCAATTTCAGTTTGGATGAAGGATGATGTTCTTATTAGCAGAAGACATATCAAACATCAGGTCTGCACTTGATATGTGATGTAAACTGAGATATGGTCTAAAACCTGTTTGGTTTTAAAATTTTATTTGTATTTATTTAGCAATGGATTACTGCTGATGGGGCTCAATGATAAGATTGTTATGTCTTTTCCATTAAACATAACAGAAAGAAGACACTGTATCACTTCAGCTGCCATCTTTGCATGCTTATAAACGTAGTATTTCCCATCAAAAATTTAGGATGGCTGAAATGTGTATAAAAGGAATCTTTAAGAGATGTTTAGATTTACACATGAGCTTAGGGAAGTCTGTTGTTCAGATTCCTCAAATGTTTCAGTGTCATGTATTTAACTTGAGAAGTGAATGTAGTATGCTTGTGGGTATATATATAAAATATTCAATATTAAATGCCATCTTCTTTCAGAAGAAATTACCTTCTCATTTAGCCATACAATTTAGAATATATTTACATAAGAAAATAATTTAAATGTGATCTTGTTTTCTGAAATCTCTCAAAAAAACCTTCCCCTTTGCATTAATTATCTTTGTTGCTCTACTTCCCCCCCCCAGTTGTCTCAGTAACTTTTAAGTTCATTAAATTGGCACATGTGATGGGTGAGAACACAGAATCTGTATTGAACGACCACAAATCCTGGATACTTCACTGAAAGATAGACCTTCTTCCATGTGCTTCTCTCATTAGTGATTACACGATCAACAGGTGCTAAAGATTTGTTTAGTGAGAAACACTAAAATTCTTGGTGAGTGCACAGATTAATGCGCTGTTTTGGAGTATGCCTGACATGAAAAGGAGAAGAGACTTAATAATATCATCTTTTCAAAGGTGAACCAATGTACTGTAGAGGAACAACTGCCAATGCAAAGCTGTGTAACAGCTCCTTCTGAGCCAGAAAAGCGCTATAGCTGGGTGGGAAGGATAATGTTACACTGCAGTAGAAGTTTTTACTTATCATAGGAAATGCAGAATAGCTCAATAATTTACAGACATATATTGGGGGTGGGTGTTAATTTATTTATTTTTTTTAATTAAATGTATTGAGGTTTGTTTCTAGTTATTGATCTGCCTTACCTGGCCTTATCTGTCTTCTTTGCTTACCTGTCAGTCCATTTATTTTGCCTGATTTTTTCCACTGCTTTTTGTAGCATTGCTCTAGATGTGGAATTATGGTTAGACCTATGCTAAATAAGAATATGTGTGAGTAATTTAAAACAGGAAGCTCATGTGAATCAATGAATAACCTATCTTGGTCATATATTTTAGCTATGTTCATGTATATTTGTATATTTGTATCATGTATACTTGTATATTTATATCATGTATACTTGTATCATGAGTATTTGCCCAGAGAACTTGTGGACGCATCCTCCATGGAAGTGTTCAAGGCCAGGTTGGATGGGGCTCTGAGCAACTTTCATCAGAGTCAAAGTGAAACATCTTTGAGCATCAAGCACACGTGAAATGAGAAGATAACTGGAGACAGTATGGTGTGACGCAGGATCAGTAGTCTAGTCTGGAGAATAATGAAGTACTCTCCATTCTGTGTGGTAGCTATCTATCTTCTTTATGTAAGTGTGCTCAGAACAAAAGAAGAGGAGCTGAGAATTCTTTTTTTTTTTTTTTTTTTTTTTTTCCCCTCATTGAAGGACAAATAGAAGGTCAGTGCCTCATGGGCATCTCCATGAAGACAACACAACTTCTGCAAATATTGTTTTCCCATCATTACACTCTGTCTGGGCTTCCTGCTTCAGTTTTAGACACCAGTCTATATTAGAAGTGAGTAAGACTTCTGCCGTTTCGTTAAGGCTGTATTTCACAATTTGGTGTGAAAAATTACCTGTGTGCAGGTGTTGGCGTTGCCAAATAATTCAGACATATTGAAAATTTCATGTATTCTAAATTCAGGCAAAGAAGAATTACTGACAGAAAGTCTTATTCAGTAGAATAGTTCCTCATCTAATATAGCCTTATCCTGTAAACGTTGATTCCCAGAAAAACAGGACCCATCACTGAATGAAAAGTCTCCTTCTGCTTTTGTTTTTGGTTCCTGTTGAAGGAAGATAAGAATTAGAAGATAAATAGCCACTTGAGGGTGAAAACAGAAATTTGCAAACTGACAGGTCCCAGTTAATCAGTCTTGCCATTGACTGTATTCATGCTGTTTCTGGTTGTTTGAATATGGGCAGTGCTACATTGTGCCATGCAGACATACACTCAAGCACTCTCAAGTTCTACCTCTAGAAGATGCATTTTGGGCACAGCCTCAGATTTCAGTGCCTAATAGCTCACTGAAATCACCTAAGTTTGCTTTCAAGATTCAGGTTCTGGTTCTGATGGTGGAAAAGTCTTGGGTAAACCGACAGTGTCTAAGACTTCAAACTGAATAAACCAGAATTTGTTAAGTGTAGTAATGTAATCAGAAAATTTACTATTTCCTTCTGAAAGTGAAATGTGCATTACTCTGAACTTTGTGAAACAAATATTCCATGGGCAGTTAGTATTTAACACCCTCACAGAAACCAGGACTGCTATGTGGCTTGACAACAGGGCTAGCTTCTTGATATATCCTCCTGTATTTATTTTTATTGACATGTCAGAGGAAGAGGCATAAACACATATGCAAATGACAGCCTGGTGATGACTATGAGAAAGGCTAACAGAACATATTATGGGACTTCCTCTTTGAAAGCTCCTGTTTTTCAGAAGTCTTCTAGGATCAGAGATGGTATGTAGAACACAGTTACGTTATGACTTTTTAATAAGATGCAAGTACAGGTTAGGAGGCGATCTGCTAGACAGCAGCTCCATGGAGAAGGACCTTGGAGTCCTGGTAGACAACAAGTTATCCGTGAGACAACAATGTGCCATTGTGGCCACGAAGGCCAATGGTATCCTGAGGAAAGGCGGAGAGACCTGGGGCTTTTCAGTCTAGAGAGAATAAGACTGAGGGGGCATCTAATTAAGGCAGGGACAACCTCTTTTCACTTGTGCCCTGTGATAGGACAAGGGGCAATGGATTCAAACTCAAGCACAAGAAGTTCCATCTCAACACAAGGAAGAACTTTACTGTGAGGGTGACAGAGCACTTCAACAGGCTGCCCAGAGCGGTTTTGGAGTTGTCTTCTCTGGAGATTTCAAGACCTGTCTGGATGCCTTTCTGAGTGATCTGCTCTAGTTTTGGTCCTGCTCTGGCAGCAGGGTTGGACTCAATGATCTTTGGAGGTCCCTCTCAATCCCTAACATTCTGTGATTCTGTGATTATTTTTATACATACTTGTGCACTCCCTCCCCTTGGCATCACATCAAATATACTCACTGGATAACTCTGTATCACCTTTGGTCTAACTAAATGTTTCATCTTCTCTTGCAAACAAGGAGGTTCTGAAGTGAGCGTGTATGAAATGAATGAGGCTGAGATATCTTAACTGTTCACCTGTGCAAGTAGTCTCCTATGAGCATATAGCCAGGACAAAATGGCTTAGGACAGCTCTAGTAATGATCACTTATACTTGAATATTTGCCTGTACTGTTAAGGTTGGTCTTGAAAGACAGCAGTAGGATGTCCTGTGTCGCAGCAGAACCCCTGGGTTATTTTAGGCAAGCATTTTCTTTTCAGTACCTCAGTTCCATCTCTGTAAAAGAGGGGTGGAAATATCAATCTGACCCACATAAGGTTGCAGAAAGCCTCAGAGATGCTCCGGTCCTAGTATAACAGGAGAGAAAATGAGTGCTCTTGGAAATGCCCATACAAGAGAGCGTGATTATAGTTTTTATATGAGTGCCTAACTTCAGCAACCTTATTTAGATACCCAAATTAGCTGCTGGAGCCCCTAGGTGCTCTGTCTAGCCAACAGACAAGCAGCTGCCTCCAAAGGCCAGTTCAGAACATAACATGAGTGAAGCTTGTGTCCTGAATTGCCAGCAGTTTTTAATTATACATAAACACGATTAAAATAACCTCCTTAGTTGTGGGCACTTTGCAGTAAATACCTCAATCTGCTACAAGTTAATATCCACCTCAAGATTTTCCAACAATGTGACTACGACACCAGTCTTGCCTCTTCCCCAAAGACAGCCTTATGCTTGACACTTTTAAGAGATTTGTAAGGCTGTGCAAGAAATGTGTACATGTTAAACCTATGGAGTTTTAAGCAATCATTTTGATTGGTCATTTCTTTGGTTGGTAACATGAAAAATGTTTAAACTAATCTAAACAAGATAAATACCAGTAAAACACAAGGAACCAGGTGAAATGTTTTTAGCACATGAGCATTCTGGGGCTCCCTGAGTTCTATTATGTATTTCTTAAAGTATGATATCTAAATGTTTTGCACTTGTTCAGTGCTTTCAGGACAGTCTTGGTGATACGTGAGGGATTTCTGTGCATAGCTAACATGAACACAGAAAGAATAGAGCCCTTTAGTTTCCCCGTCTGTGTAAATCTTTAGATGTTCTGAGCTGTCTTTTGATACTCTTCAGAAGTGTAGCTGGATCACGGTTGAGAATTTAAGTGTGATAATCCCATGTTGCTGGTAATATTAGTAGTAATATTAAATGTCAGAAGATAACAAAAGAAAGACTGTCCTTTTTTTTTTTTTTTTTTTTTTTGTAGCAAAAAAACCAGTTATTCAAAGTATTCAAAGCAGTAGCGTATTTCACAGGTTGTGGTAGAAAACTGACTAACATCAGTGCTTTTTTTTTTTTTTTTAAAAGGCGGTCCAACATAGCTGATTTATACTTATTTTGTACATATGTCTGGGCAACCAAAGGAAGTAAGTGCTAACCAATCTCATAACATGTGTCTTGACAGAAAATATTATAGGTCACAGAATCCAAAGCTACCGACCACCCACTGTGTTGCATTTATTATCAGGAAAACTCATAGGAAAGCTGTCACTCTCACCAAGTCTGCGCACAGAGACCCAGTAGTAGCTGTCACTCTTGGAGAAGTCGATTTGTATTGAAGTTACAGAAAATACAAATAACAAGTAAGTTTCTGGACTGCTGAATAATGGCCTATTTAGGGCACTTTATAAACTGTTCTTATCCACACTGAGTTTGTGTGAAATTCTGTGAGGTGACAAAACGTTTATGTGCCATGTGAGGCTTTTTAATTTTTCTTTTTTTTTTTTTTTTTTTTTTTTAAATGTATGCAGTCTTATTTGCACTGGTAGTGGGTGAAAAGGTTGGAATAAGATTTAATGCCAGATGACAAGGTATCAGCAAGGTGGCTGACCGATGATGGCTGGAGTTATGGCTGGGTTGAGCTTTGGACTTTTGGAAGGCATTCAACCTTCTTCTGAATTAAAAATTTAGTAAAAGGCAGCCAGAGGATAGACAAGGAGCTGGGTAAGAGATGAAGCTGATGAAATAAAGATCAGACCTTATTTATGTTGTGTCTAGAACTGAGTTCTCAGTTCAGTGTTTTCTTATTTCCTGGTCTGCTTTGATATGTAATAAACCCCACGTCTTTTCAGAATGTTGCTAAAAACATCCTGGCATGGCTTCCTGGTAGATGTTTTTTTCAGGGCTCTGCAAGCCTTCAGTTTGGATACAAATGCAGAAGGCCTGTCAAGAGCCAGGATCTAAAGTAGGACCAAGCATCCCTCTTCCATCAGAAGCTTATTGACCAGAAAGTTATTTCAGACTGACCAGAAATATTTGTGAATTCTGTTGGATTTGGCAAGCCATTTTGGATAAACAAAACAACAAAAAAGAGCAAAATTTATCTGCAGAAAAATCTGTTTCATTTCAGTCTCTTCAGAAGAAAACATCTTAACATTGCCAAATAACAGATTTGAAAATTGTCCTAGAAACAGGTCTTTAGCAAGGATTTTGTAAAACCTCACACAGAACTAAAAGTGTTGGCTGACCTACAGTGATTCTTACCCTTTCCTTGCTTTGGTCTCTTAAGCAAACTGACAATGTTTATTTCAAGTAGACCTGATTTGTTTGGGGTTTGTTTTGTTTTTTCAACTTTTCAGTTTTGTGTGGTGTTAAATCAACTTTGATATATGTAGATCTGCACTGAAATATATCATAAACACTTCCTGCTCTCAGTGTTTTATAATAGCTTTCCCATTTTAGTGCCGACACTGCTGACTCCTGGCAGCTTGCAGTAAGAGGGTTAACTTTTCAGTTCAGGGCAACAGGGAATTGTGTGACATGGCTCAAGCTGTAATCACACCTACTGGTGAGGCTTCCAGGTGGGCAACATCACATTTGTCTAGGGCTGACTGAATGTAAGCTGCCAATATCTAGAGCACAAGTATACTGTTATATGAAGACCCTAACCCAAATCCCAAAGCAGTGCACCTTTCTCCACTAACACACCACTTTTTGCTGTTTAACTTCAATATTCTCCAGATGCTTATCTCCTGTTTTCAGCTGCTATATCTAGTCACCTCAAGTGGCTGCAGGGATTCGTTTTTCTGTATCAGACAAAGGCCTGGTCTTGTCAACAAATTTTGTACTTTCTTTTAGGGTTAATGAAGTGTAGCAAGCACTGTTGTTGGCTTTCCTTGCTGAGCATGTGGGTGTCAAGACTGTGAAAGCAGGCTGGCTAGCAGGCGCTTTGGGACCATGACTGCCAAGGATGCTGGTGAAGTATTCATGCTTGGGGCTGCTGTCAAGAACTGGTCAGAGCTGCACAGGGACTGGAAGGGCAAAAATGGGATCCAAATAATGAATCAATATAGCAGCATTACAAATCACTCTAGAATCTGACAGCCCAGCCCACCTGAGCCAGAGGAAGTCTTACCTTGTGTTTGACTAAGTCTCTTAATTATGCTGTGAGAGGTTTGAACTTCTTGGTCACCCTCACGTGAAGTCTCCCTCACAAGTTATTAGACTACCTGGTAAATTCTTCCAGGGGAACTGAGACACAATAACTGCAGCATTGAGTTCTGCTGATAGAAGTTACCCTGCGGGTAGCAAACGTAGAACTTTTAAATGGTTGAGCTGGTATAGATCATTGCTTGCTTTTTGCTAGAGCCTTCCAACAATGCAACAAATATGGTTAATCCAGTATACACACTACAGTTCACTGGGTAGCGACAAAACTCTCTGTCTATCTCTCTCTCAAACCCTGGTGATCTAAACAGAGCCAGTGTTAAACGCCTTATGTAAGAGGCATATTATAAAACGCCACAATCTGTAGTGGTGGGACAGGACATCAAGGGGTTTACTGGGATGTAAGCCTGAATTTCTAAATTGTATCACTGGGGTCTTTGTGCCGACATCATTAGGAGTTTGGCTGTTCCCTCACATCATGAATATGTGTAGAGACCAAGCTGAAGCACAAAGGCACAACATTTTGTCTTAAATTTACATGTGTGATTAACATGCCGACCAATAGAAATGCTATTAACTGTCTTTGAATGCATACAAGAAAGGATAGGGATGCTAAATTCAGTAGTTATATTCCAGATGTCACTTGATCCATCCAACCCAGATTCTTCTCTTTAAGATTCTTTCATGCATTCATGGGATTCAGCCTTTCCTGACTCCCTCCTCTGCTCATCCTGCATTTCAGGGAGGTCATGGTCACAGCAAACTGCTGCAATGTAAAGATGCTGAGAGAGCTTCCTGGCCTGGCAATATTATTGAGAGGAAGCTCTGTGCTGCCATCAGTAGATTGCTGTATGTCTTCTGATGTGGAGCTAGCTTAGGTGTCCTTGCACTGTCTTGACCATTGCTTAGGCACAACTGAACTGGGAATCAAGGTTTAGCACTCCTACCACATTGCTTGCCAGGACTGAATTTGAGTGCCCGAAGATACTTACTTCTTTTGGAATGGTCACAAATGCAAGCAGAATGTCTACCAAGAATGTAAAATACATAGTGATAGTAACCCAAAAGAGATGGCTTATGCAACAGCCCTCCCCCCAGTTAATGTCACACATCTCATATAATTAATCTTAATTTATCTGTAACTAAGCTGAATATCTTGAGTTTCTAGAAAAAAATCCACAGTCAACCCTGTAGTGTCCTTTGTTTACTAAGAAAAATATTTATTTATCCTTTAAGCTGTTGAGGTCCAGCTGTTCCCAGAGTTCACTGTTGTGTCAGGAAGGAATTACTTTAAAACTTCCACAAAGAAACATTTGCTCATACAGGCTGTTCAGTTTTGACTGTTGTTCAAGGGGCATTGTTTCCTTGCCACCACTGGATGTTTCTCTACCCTTTAAGCAGTCCACTTTGCTGCCCACCATGAGCCATCCAATGTGATTGTGTGTGTTGCACATTCAGTACCCTGAATGCCAGAGTTGGATCATGCCCTCATGACCCATATAAAATCTGTTGTCGATTTTGTCTTGCTATGAAATATAAATTATTAACAGACCTTAAGCCTCTGCTGCACCAACTATCAAAAGTCATTATTTTTTTCTTTAAACAGTAGAAGCAAAGACATTACAGCAATTATTTCTATTCCACAACATAAGTGGATTAGATTTATCACTGTTGGTTCAGGTCCCACAGTAAAGTAGGTTTATTTATTGTTAGCTTGTGTTAACAAAGGGAAAGAGTGTCCAAAACCCTTCCACATACATCTGTTAGATCTGAACATGGGAAGTCTGGCAGTTTCTTTCACTCCTTTGACTGCTTCATTGCTCTCATTCTGAGGAGTCAGAATAGTGCTGGTGGGAGAGTACAACCACTCCTCACACAGTGAATCGTGTCAGACAAGCACACAACTGCATATGTAGTTGTGTCCTAACATAAAAATAAATGTGAATATAGATACTACAGAGACGTTTGCCAAAGCCTTTTTTTAATGGAGATATGCAAATGTGTGTGTGCTGTTCCTCATAAGAATTAAGAAATGTGTTGGGCTCTTCAACAGTTTAACCAAAATGTATTTTTTCTACTTTTAGGATGGTGAATTGGGCTTGCGTGTCTGCTGTCATGGGAAAAATAGACATAGGGGACAGGACTGAGCTGAGATGCTGGGGGAAGACATTGCAGATTCAGACTTGCCATCCTTGCTGCCAAAAACCAGTTCAGGGTAATAATTACTGTAGTTTATTTTTCTTTTCCTCCTCCTTGTAGCAATAGCTCATATCCTGACCCCTCCTCAGGAACATCAGTGCAATCTGTTTGGCTGCCCTGGGGGGTCTGTCCTGGGCAGCAGAGGGAGGAGAAGGAGGAGAGCCTGGGGCTGCTCTGCTGCCCCAGCAACTCCCTATGCCTCAAGCTGCTAAATGGTGAATTATTCAGCTAGCTTCAGAGGGGCCAACGGGTGCTGGTGGGTTCAGAAAGGGTGGGGAGATGGCAGCTGGAAGCAGTCAGATGTGCTTTTTCTACCTCTGTGCTACTGTGTGTTCTCCTGATGGGGATCCCACAAGGCATTCAGGTCACAGAGACTCTTAGCTGAGTGAATCCTGAGGGAGCTGAGTGGCTGAACTAATGTTGGGTGTCTGCATTTTAGTTTATTAATCAAACATCTTTTTAATTATTATCTTTTTTCAAAAGAAACAGGGTTTTCTCTGGAAGCCAGACCAAAGCCTGATTGAGTAGTACATTTATAATAGATTTAACTAGTTAGCCTTAGAAGTCTCATAGGATATATTTTTAATTTCCTACCCAAAATATCTGTGTGGTGTTGTGGCACATTTTTAAGCAGCAGATACTTTGACAGAAGATGCACTGGTGCTTCTACAACGAGCGTACATCTGATTTGCAAAATACCCTGAGATCCTCCACATTCCTCATGGGAAATAGTGTCTCTGGCTTGCATTTCTCTAAGGTTGGTGGATTCATTTAAAATCCCAGAAAGTTCTACATAATGATTTTGTAGCAATGACTTCTGGTTTTCATAACTTTTTAGTATATAAGCTAATTCTTACCTCATGACAAGTTGTTTCTTTCACAATGGAGTTCTCGATCATTGGCTTGACATTCAAGCATCAATAGTCTGCTATTTAAAGGCAAACAGTGACTAAGACACCATGCATAGTTATTTTCAAAGTCATATGGTCATTTTTCTGCTATCAAGAGATCCTATTGATTTTATCTTTTATGGGCACAATATATAAGCATCAGAATAAAATGTATTGTATAAGAACGTATCAAATTTTAAAAAATCTTTTTATAATAATGTTGTGTCCTTTATTGTTTGTAACTGGAAAAAACCCCACAACTCTAGTTATCAGGCCAGCATCAGTTAAACATGCCACTTTCAATTATGAACTACATAATTCATGGGTCAACAGGAACATGATGTTATGCTGAAGGTCTGAAAAACATTGTACGTGAACTGCTGGCTGTATTTAACATTACACCTGATTTATTTGTATCAATTTATTTATTTTAATTTGGGAGAAAAGCTTAATGTTTTATAACTATTTTCTGTGGACAGTGATTTCTCATTTCTGTATGAAGCACTTTGATTTTAAGCACAGTGAACAGTTTACAAACCAGCTATTGTACACAGCAAATTTACTGAGTATGTTTTATGGACACACTGAAGCACCCCCAAATTGAAACGTGGATCTGAGAGATAGTCTCTGATGGAGCTCAGAACAGAGTTCCAGACTCCTCATTCTCCATTGACAATATACTAAACTGGACTACAATCGGGTTTGCTGCCTTTAGTATGCATTCCACATCCTCAGGATGGCATGGCATCTCTGATGCGAGAGCTTACATCTTCCAAGCAAATATTTATGAAAGAAACATCAGCAATTTAACAGGGGTACTGAGAGGAATAGTAGTTTGGGTTTCTATTTCCTTAGAAAAGACCAAGGACCAAACTCTTACCAGATTAAATAAAACCCCACTTTCTTCTTTAGAATTACGCTGTTGTCTGGGAAGAATTCATAGAGGAATTTGGACTGTTTTCTGAATCATGAGCTTCTTTGAGGTTTGCACTTTGCTTCTATCCCACCCTCCTCTCAGATAAGTAGAAACTTGATTTCCATGGTGCCTTTCAACTTCCTGAACAAATAGCAGTCTCTTCTGTTGTCCTCTGTAGTTTTCCCACTTGATTTCTTTCTGTCTTGAGCAGCTCAGAAAACTAGATGTGCCATTTCCGATTCAGCAAGGGTCTCATTTATACTGTGTTCATCTGTTTCCCTTGTGCTTTTTTTGTAAACAAAAACTTCCTTTGGCCTACCTTAATTTCTGGCTATCTGTATTAAAGACTTAAATTCTCCTTTCACTTACATTAGCACATGCATGCTATCCTTCACAGGACAGTTTTTTTGCTTAATCTGAAAGAGCTCATAAGCTCCATATCTGCAGTAATTTCAGAGTTTCCATAACGCCTGGAGACATCTTTAGTGCAAACTTTGTCGCTGGTGCATCCCTTTGCTGAGCTGCTCTTTAAGTTCCCATTGTCTGCTTGTACACACAGGGGTCTCTTTCTGCTGTCACCCCATTCTCACACCCTTCTCTCTGTGACTTTGCATCAAGAGTTCCCATTTAGTCTGCTGGGATTCTGGAATCCTTACCACAACAGAGATTGCAAAGGTTGCTCCTTCAGCTCCGAACACCACACAGACCCATGAGGAAAATGAGTTGGTTTGTGTCTATGCCAAACAAATACCACACTTGAAGATGCAAATAATGAAACGTAGTGTCAAAGTGTGTAAGGGCTTTCAAAGGTGGATGCTTGCTGGTGCTGGAGGCTGGCCAGCCATCCCAGGCTGCAAACTCGCTGCTAGCAGCATTTCATTCTTCATGTACCATGTGCTCTGTGCTGAAGCTGAATGCACTCAAAAGGACAGCACTGGTGCCTGTGGGATTATCTGTCCTGCACTAGGAAAAACTGAGACTTCTCATTAGTTTAGCCTCTCTGAATTAAGCTTAATCTCCAAAATCCCAAACCATAAGTATCAGAAAACTAACAGAGTATTTTCCCCATTTTTTATATGCACTCTGCCCTGGGGGTTCTTCTCTCTCCTTCACCTGTCCTCCCAGGATGCTGGCTGTGGACAAAGACAGCTTGACCCTCATGATCCCTCAGCTTTAAACTGAGTATGAGCGTGTAGGATGGAACACTTTGGTCAATTTTGGACACCTGTCTGGTCCAGTCCTCCCCAAAGTAGGACTGCAAGTGTGATCCCTTTCCTCCTTTTTGTTGCCGGAGCATCCCATGTTTTTCAGAAGCAAGCAGTGGTTTTGGTTCTGCATACCATTCTCCAGCAGTAACTATAAACAGGGAGCATTATCGGTCCTAGAAGCAGACATTGACTGGAAAACATGCTGCTAATTTCAGCAACTGCAGCTACTTAGAAGAGACCTAACTGAAAAGTAAAATTACTAGAAAGGAAATTAGTTCCGTACTGTCTCAAACCAGGAAAATAGTGCCAGGATTTAGAAGGTAAACTTCTCAGGGGAAAGCATCTTTAAGAGCGACGAGAGGAGAGGAAAAGGGTTCTAGTCCCAACCATTCCTTGAACAACACCAAAACAACCATCTAATAATAGCTTTTATGTCACTCCTTGGCCATGAAAGTTTCCAATGCTTTTCAAGATGACATTATCCTGAGATGAAATACAATAGTCCAGTGTTTTCTGTTTAAAGATCTTAATATCATAAAAATTATTCCAAAATCTGATTTCTCTGTTAGTTTCTTGGGATTGTTAATAGAATACAATACTAACAGTATAGTGTCTTTCACTTTTTAGTGGTCCAAAAAGCTCTACAAACAACATACAGAAATTACTTTGCTCTGTGTAGACTTGCAGTCATCTCTAGACTGAAATACAGCAATGATTTAGCATTGCTGCATAAACTTTGAGAGAGAATCT
Organism: Hemiprocne comata; assembly: GCA_020745705.1. Classification (NCBI taxonomy): domain Eukaryota; kingdom Metazoa; phylum Chordata; class Aves; order Apodiformes; family Apodidae; genus Hemiprocne; species Hemiprocne comata. The sequence continues at coordinate 91,857,812 of CM036588.1, forward strand.
TATGAGAAATATCATTTGCAGTAGAACTGCAAGGGGGACTTCAGTCTGCAAGATGTAAATTTCTGGTTGGGGTCTGATGAGGATAGCTGAGCAAATAAGTGTGGGATTGTCAGTGTTTCTGATGTCATTGTGTCTTGTCTTGCAGCAATGTCCTCCAGCATTGTGCTGCTGTGTCTGCTTAGCTCTGACTCAGAAAGCAGAATGTCACCTACTGAGTCACTGGTGTCCTCCATCATCTTGGGTCATTGGAAATTTTTTATGCATGTGGATAGACCAGAGCCAATCCCAATTATTTTGTGAATTACCCTAATCCAAGATTTACTAGGCAGAAGCAGGACTGGATTTCATTTGCAAGGCTCCCTTTCCAAAGCAGACCTCTGCTGTCTGAGCCAGTCTCCTCTAAGACTTCAGCTACCTTTCCTCTTAAAGATCTGTTTTGTCTGACCTGAGCTACTTGCTTTAATGTAGGCAGCATGGAAGGTGACACTATGCAGCAACCCACTAAAGGCTGTGATCTACTATCATTGTTTCATTTCAGTGCTTCATCAGCTCCTGATGTGCTGGTTGATACGTTAGTAATGTTTCTTGCATGCATTTATCACTCCCAGGTGTCATGCAAATTTTATGGGGACTGCAGCTGGTTTGCAAACCAGGTAGCAGGGCTGAGGCTAGACTTCTCAAGTAGAGCTGACTGCAAAGCAGGATTTAATCTCGACCACAGCATGCAACCAGGACTATTAGGTTAGATACCAAAAAGGTCAATGCTTTTGAAATCAAGGCTGTGGCCAAATGGCAAGTTAGGGAATATGTGCAGTGAAGGATCATAGGGAATTTAGGGACTCATACATTGGCTGCTTAAACCCGAGGCCACTATTGATGGTTAATGTAAATACAGTCGTATTACAGCTTTGCACAGGAAGCGTTATTTTTGAAAGTACTAAATTCTAGTAATTTGGCCTAAAATCTCTCCCACTGTCAATGAATGTTAGATTCAGTGGATAATTACACTAATTTATTTCCAATAAATTTCAAATTAAAATGATATACTGTGGAGAGACCTGATTGAAAATCTTGCTGTTCTGCTTTTTGTTTGAAAACTTGTTTGCAATTAGTCAAGCTGTCAGATACCCAGGGAATGTGTTTATTTATTTATTTTTACAGAAGGGGTGGGGGGAAGAAAAGCTATTTCTGTAACCCTGTGGGAAAGCCTCTGCTAATCCTTTTTGTGCAGGAGAGATTTCAAAATACAAGGATCATAGCTCGCCATGAGATAGCTCTTGCTTTAGTATGTTGCTTTCCAGTGGTACAAGTATCAATCACAGGCTATTTAGTGATTTGTGATCCCAATCACAGGTGCAAGTCCTAAAAAAAAAGAAATCAGATGCCTGAAATTAGACGTAAGGTGTAATCTTTAAATCTTTTCTCCCCTTCTCCCCTCCCTTGAGGCATGACTGTGGGTTTTACTTTGCCTTCACCTTCTCAGGGCTTTCATCTCTGTCTGACAGCAAAAAGGGGCTTTGAGCTTATACCACCACCAGAGCAGGAGAGCAAGGTGCTATGCTGCACTCCTTGCATAACAGCTTCCTGGCCACAGCACTTATCCAGAAAGATAAAAATTGAGGTTGTTGTTGTTGGTTGGTTGGTTTTGGTTTTGTTTGTTTGTTTTTTCTTTTTTTCTTTTTTTTCTTCTTCCCAGGAAACTGCTGCAGCTGCCTGGCCAGTGTTTCCCCTGGGAAGGAAATGCTCTTCCTGCTCATCAGGGTTGTACCACCTGCAGTGACCAGAGGAGGAACAATGTAAGGGTGAGCAAGACTTTTTTACCTGGTGGGCAAGAAACTCATTTGGTGGGCAGAAGGGGTCATGCTGCATTTCATTGCCTGTTGATACCTAACTTGTAATGTAGTTTCTTTCAGGCAAAAATGCAGAAGCTGTTCTGTGAAGGACACAACGTTTCCACCACACACACCCCCCCCCCGCCCCCGCGCAGTGATTTAACCACAGAGGTAATGAGCTGCTTTTCTCTCCCTCTTCCCTTTCCCTGTTACTAAATAGGTTTTTTCCTTCTTTTTTCCCCTTTTCCTCTCAGGTTATATCTTTGCAGTGGCCTCCTGAGGGATCACTTAATAGACAACTTTTGTATAGCAGTCTTGAGTGAAATTTAAGCTAGACATTTTCAAAAGCACAAAAAGCAGGGGAATGTTTTAGACCATGCTCAAATACTGCCCATGCTGGTTGAAATGTTATTGCCCTGTGGCATCTGCTGCTGCCCTTAGAAGTCAGAGAAGACAGGGTATGGTTTGAGGTGGTTCCAAATTCATTTAAAGCCAGCAGGGTTAACTCAGAGCAGCAACACAAACTGTTCGAGAGTGTAGAAGCCTCCCAGGGTCAGGACTGGCTTCTAGAGCACCAGATCCTGTATGAAGTTATGGTAAGGGGTATCACTTAACACAAGAAGCTTCTTTTCTGGAAATGAGATGAAAACATGTAAACTAACTGCAGAATTCTTACTGTACAACAATCTAGAAAGCAGCAAATAGAGGAAAAATCATGGGCTTTCACTGCCCTGATAACGTTACTAAGAAAATGCTGGTAGCAGTTACAATGATTTTAAATTTGTGGCAATGTGACTAAATATTATCTAATATTTAAGAAGTGGGCTATGTAAGCTTGCTTAGTCTTAGTGCTAGAAATTATTTTCTCCTATTACATACCAACTGAAAATGAGCCATAGATATATTGCCTGGCAAAATCACCCCTCTGGAGACAAAATATCTTTCTGAATTGCAGAATGAGCTCCTTAAAGTAAATAGCCCATTAGTGATTGAATTCAATCATCCAGACAATAGCTCTAACTGGCATCAGGGCTGAGTGCAGGATGACAGATTTTAATCCACGTAGTGGGCAGTCATCAAGAGCTCTCCAGAGGCAGAGTAAAAAGATGAAGGTACTTGCTGGGTCAACCTGAGAGATGGTTGCATCATGCAAAGGTACATGCTAGACAGTTTGGATGCTGATGGGTGTGATGCTGCAGCAAGAGTGCTGACTTTCATGCACAGCGTCCATGTGGGACCTGCATACAAACTGGCAGTGTGGAGGAGAAGAAGTCTCACATTACTGCATTTTTGCTATTAACTCAGCCCTCCTGGAGTCAGTCACCTCTGTGGGGTAAGCCACTTCACTGTTGGTGCTGGGCTCATGATGACTGAAGCTCCTTCTTCACATCCTTGGTGCTTGGTCAATGTGTGCCCACAGCATCACCTACAGCAGACCTACCCATCTGCCCAGTCACCTCCCTCTAGGAGATGGCAGCCCTCTTCTTTCTATTGGTTTGTTTGTCTGCACAGTCTCAATTCATTGACACAAGTGAAAAAAAACCCCAGACCCCAACTTTTCATGGTATGTTTATTTTCTTTTTAAGGCAGACCACAATTCTTACTCACTTAGCCAGTGTGAACAGGCAGGACTGGAAGGACAGGAAGTACTGGTAGAGCAGCAACAATCAGGAGAACTTGTAGGCAAACAAAGCAGCTCTAGGCAGTGCCCTCCTACCTCCAGGTTATTTCATCAGCCCCAGATCAGCAGCAGACAGGTTCTCTCATCTACCTGCAAACACTGAATGATGTGTCTTGGGGGATGTGCCACAGGAGGGGAGAATTTTGAGATTACTTACCTCTGTGACTGTTTCTGTGATAGCATGATGCAAAATCAGGGTGGCAGCTGATTAAAAAAACATGATAATTCGAGAGATCTGCTATACATCTGCAAAAATTTACATGGTTATCTGTGTCGGAAGAGAGGCAGCTAACTTTAGAAGGAGAGCATCAAATTAAAAACTGCTGGGAACCAAACCCACCTGCTACCTACATAGGAGACACACAAACATGCTCAGACACTTGTTCTGCCTAAAGGGTAAACACAAGGCTCTCATCTCTCAAAGGTGTGAATCTTAAAAGCCGTAACTTAGTGGAGGAGGTGCTGGGAGACCAACGTGTAACTAGTGCTGGCGGCACCTTAAATCCACTGCTTATAGCTGTGATACTAACACTGACATAGGTGGGCTATAAACATATTCAGACCCTACCTACCTTATTGTGTTGGTAACAGTTTCGCGCTGTTTTCTTTGGTTTGAACACACAGGGCAGCTGGCCTTCCTAGTCCACTCTCATGTCTTTTCTAATTTGACAGGAAGTAGTTTAATCAGAAAATATCATTTGATGTAAAATGTATTATTCTATCTCTGTTGCTTGACTGTGTCCATTTAAATAGCCGTAGGCATTTGGGTCTGACAGATTTGTATAGAAAGCTCATGTAGCAAAAAAAGTGAGCTGACTATAAAAAGCTACCATTTCACCACAAAACCCTTCAGGTTTTCTTTGTAGGCAACAAATTTGCCCTGTGTGGACAATAATCGTTCCATAGATACAGCTCTTACATTGTCATCCACAGGTAGCCTCTCTTCGTAGGCATGATTCTAGGATACCATGCTGAAATAAAGACTGGCTTGGGCTTCCAAGTCTTTGAATAGAAAGAACTTGAAGGACTGAGTTGGATCAATAGAGTCAGTTTTAATTTGGATGTAATAGTAAGGGTCAAAAGCTGCAAGACTCTGGCTCAAGCAGGATGAGGAAGGATCAGGAGCAAACCTCACAGGTGAGCAAAAGAGCAAGTTTATAGAAGACAGGAATTTTGAGGGAAGTGAGAATATCACTGATAAGGCCTAGGAAAAGCCAAACAGCAGGAAATTAAGCAGCACATGGACTGAGATCTGGGCAAAAAAATGACAATAATAATTTTTCCCAAGTTGTTCTGTAGATGCTGAGTATATTACCACTGCAATCAGTTGCACCTCAGTTTGGATCCTTTTCTTGGTGTAGAGTGACTACCTTCAGCTTACATTCATCTAAGAAGACAGAAACATTAGATAGTGCCAAAACATGAACTGAATTTTGATAAGCGTTTGCTTTTAAAAGGTTATACAGAATTTGATTGCAATCAGCAGCTCAGAGTATGCTAGTCATTTTCAGACACCTTCCATATGCTTTGATATTTGGCTGTAGGTACATGCACAGTCAGAATTTTAGTAAGTAATTTAGATGTTCATACACAACTTTTCAGAGCTTGATTTCAGTCCACCTCCTTGATGAAAGCCCATGTATTTCACTATTCATTTGCTCAGATCTATAGTAATGCCAGAGCTTTGCCTTTTGGCATATTTCTCTGGCTATTATGTGGCTTTTGTGATAGAAAATTTTTCCAACCCTTTGTCAAATACATATTGAAATATTAACACATGCTTCATTTTTGTGATGTTGAATCAAAATCTGTCACATGTGCACTTGGAATATTATTTCTTTTAACAAATTCTTTCATGTATTTTAATGATAAAGCTATTATTCTGCATGGCACTATTGGGATCATATTTACTTAATATTCTGTATCCCTTGAAGTTCTGCCAGAATAAAACCACACCTTTATTTGACATTATAACTGAGTATTTGAAAACTAGATGAGAGTTTGGGTGCTTGCCCCTGATAAGAAAAAAAATAGGTGAGTATTATAATGAAGCAAAAGGCAAATGCCTTCAAAGGGTCAGGAATTTTATCTTACTTTACAAAATGGTAAGAGAAATCAAGCAGCCTGATGGGCTCCCAGCCAAATGGTTATCATATTATAACCACATGGGTCAAATTGTTTGTCTAATCACTTTATATTCAAACATACACTAACAGAATACAAATTTTCCAGTTTAGAGGAAAATGTAATATCTTAAATGTCTCAGAATAGTCTATATTTATCCCTTTCAACATAGTGTGTGTTTCATAATACATTTTGATATTTGGCTCTGGACAAGTATCTTCTTATAGCTGCAGCTGTGCTGCCTTCAAGAAGTTCTTGCCCTTTAGCTTATTGTCAATACCTACTGCCACTCTTTTGGCGACAGCTACCTCAAATCTGCTGGTGAAGCCACTCGAGGAACTACCCATTTCATACTCATTTCAGTCAAGATAAGCTACTTAAGAAAAACCTGATGCTTAAACTGAGACAAGTCTAATGAGCTAGATTAGCTTGAAGGAAAGAAGCAAGGGAATTGTATTGCAAATATTCATCTTTCTGTGTCTTGCCAAAAATTTCTGAATCCCTCAACCAGACCTGATAGACAGCCTGAAGATTCAAGCTTTGTGAAATATTGTGGCTAGTTATTAATTAGTTTATACCTTCCCTTTTTTCTCTGCTGATTTGCAAGAAAACATAAAAGTTTAGCAGTATGTTGAAGTGAAATAAGAAAAAACTTTTAGGAGCACTTTTTCAAATTTAAGAGGGTGGGGAGGAATGTAATGAACAAAGGAATAGAACAACAAAAAGTGGAAAAGGCTCATCATAACCTTAATTCAATCAAATTATTCTCTGGTGCCAACAGTGAGCCAGAGACAGCAGTAACAGGTATAAGAACAAAGTTATCTCAGGAACCTCAGAATCTGAGAAACAGGAAGGCAATAAGATGAATTTACAGCCATTCTTGAAAAAAAAAATTATAGTTTTTTCTTCTCAGGAAAAAAAAATAAAAATATATATAGCAAAGGAAAAGTCAATAGAAGGAAAAATAGCATCAGTATGAATGCTTGAAGCAAGAGCCATATCCAGGAAGTTAACAATGTACAATGCTTGGTGTTGTCTGCTTAAACTTCAGAGAGGCTGCAGAAGGCTGCCTATGGGAGCTCACTGCTGCACAAGGCCCTGGGGTTCTTTCCAGCAATAATACGTTCTCAGTTTTTCCTCTAATTTTTCAAACAATAAGCATAGAAGGCAAAGAGGCAGCAAACAGCTGTTGTGGCATAGCAGATGATATTTATATTTTTTGATTCTGAATGATAATGGCAAAGGGCTACATCCTGCCCTTTTTTACACCAGTGTCTAGGTCCCATCAGAGTAATCTCAGCATTATGGATAAAACTTAATTCTTCTCGTCCAAGTTAGCAAGATTTGTTTGGTAGTGTTAACAAAACAGAGTAGAGGTCATCAGAGCTTAAGAGAGGAAGGCTGGGAAAACCACAGGGCAGGGACAGTTTCACAGGGGGAGCTAAGAAGGAAGAATTTAAGTTTGGGGTCTGTATCCTGTCTAACTCCCTTCTTGCTGCACTCAGGCTTTCAAGATTCACAGATCCGCACCATACCCTTCAGTGCATCTGCTTATAGCCATTCTTAAATCTGCATCCTTGAAGAAACTCCCTTGATTTAGATAAGACATTAGGAAGAAATTCTTGACTGTGAAGTCAGTGAGACACTGGAGCAGGTTGCCCAGGGAACTGTGGCTGCCCCATCCCTGGAAATGTTCAAGGCCAGGTTGGATGGGGCTTTGAGCAAGCTGGTCTAGTGGGAGGTGTCCCTGCCCATGCAGGGGGGTTGGAACAAGATGATCTTTAAGGTCCTTTCCAACCCAAACCATTCTGTGATTTTATACTGTTTATCCTGCCTCTCTTCTCACAGTCCAGCTGCTCCCAGCACTTGCCTAAGTCAGGAGAAGGGACAGATCTGGGTTCACCCATGCTGTAGAGGGAAAAGGATGGGCCACAGGTGATACAGCTGACTGATGGATTCCTTCTCCTGCAGAATTTCCTTGAAGGGTGTTGAATGTGAGTTTCCACACTTCTCCTGCAAAGGCAGGAGCAGAAACTTGTCTAAGAAAGAGTTTGGAACTTTTGGTTCAGGAGACATACTGTTATGGTTTGAGGAGGTACAGGCTAATTTTATGGTATGAGGACCTAGAGAGATGGCGTTGTTTAGGACCCTGAGAGATGCCAGGGGCAGAACAGAGAGGGGTCAGGATTTCCTCCCGTTTCCTGCCATACTCTGTAAAAGCCAGGAGGATGGGAAGTCAGACCTTCCAGCTTCTTCTTCCTTGCTGCTTTGCTGGGCGTGGAGATCTTGGAGGGAGACTTCAGCCCTTTGTCATCAGCCTGCCATGTTGTCTGCAGGATGTGACTCCACTGGGTGCTAGGAAGAGCCTTGGACACTTTTCCTGATTTGGAAAACTCAAGGGAGTTTTGGACACTTAGATCAGTGATCACTCAGATCGGGTTTCGTATATATCTGTATATTTTTAAATTATTCCATATGATACTATCCCTTCCCTGTTCTATTAAACCTGTTCTAGTTTTAACTTCCAGCCTTTCAACCAACTTCCAAAAGTCTCTCATCACTTTTTCCCTTATATCTTCCCTTGGGAGGGTAGAGGGGAGTAATAGCAATTCTGTTCTATGTGTTTTGGTTTTCCCTGACCATTAAACTGAGACTCTTATGGTGGAGGCAAAGTAAAGCTTGATAAAGTAAATAGGGGATGGGGTCACAAAGATAAAAAAGGTGGGGATGAGATTTTATGCATTGGTTGGTAATAGAAATGTCTTGTGCCCCTTGGGAGGATATGGAGCATTTGTTCATTCACTTTTTGTATCCTAATATCATGGCAAATGTTCTTACTTGTAGTAGAAAATGTCTTAGTATAAATTAAATATGTAACACTTACTCACTAGACTAAAGATAAAGAGAACATTTAACCTGAAACTTCCCAAGCAAGAGAAACAAAGATGGAGAATTTAAAATAGACTTGCAGGAGGAAAACTAGGTGAAGGCTGGGGTCGTAACAGTCAATTTTACAACATAATCCACATGGAAGCCTAGAAATCTCAGTGACACTTCAAGATATGGGGTATGAGAAGGGACAGGCAGCTGGACCATTAATTTCTGCTTCCGGGAGAGGGATGCAGACAAAGGATCTACACCTATAAGTAAGCTTATACAGTTCTGGTCAGAAGCAGGGCATTGGCTTTAGAAACTTAAAGTAGGCAAGCAGCTTGGAGTAGGACCAACAGTAACCTCAGTACTATTCAAACAGGGGAAACCTAGCACTAAGAACATAGGCAAAGCAGAAGAAATAGAGTGTTCTGTGAGAAACCATTTAGCTGAGTAAATGTAATGCATTTCAGGTTAGTTTCTTATAAATATTATATAATTACATGTTGCTATAATTTGGTATTGCATGAAGTGCTTTCTATAATATCATTACTGCAATATGTATGTGCTTTATGAAAATCTGTATGTTTGAGACCTGACACATGCAGAGGTCGGGCAGGAGGTGCAGGCCCGGTGCTGAGAGCGGCCTGGTCTCACAGCCTGGGCGGGAGGAACGGGAGGAGAAACCTGGGCTTGTTGGTGGAAGCAACCATGGTACTGCAAGAACCCCAGGCACAAGGAAACTCCTGAGAAGGGGAAATGTATGTACAAGCAGCTGCAGTAGAGCGCACCACTGCAGGGCTCTATGGGTAAAACTGCAACTCTATTTAAATCTGCATGAAATTTGCCCTTGAATTCAATGTAGCAAGAATGACGCCCTTTCTTATCAACACTATTTGGTTTGCCTGCTAAAAAAGAGCGTTTAGGTTTTGCTAAGTTTTGTATTTCTGCTTTTTGAATCTCTCACGGTTTGGCTCAAACCAGGACAAAATCTTTAGTAAATTATAAAAACACAACTTAAACATTTTAATTGAAAGAATATGAAGTTGCTCAGTGACTAGCTGTACATCTGTCACACCCTTTACGAAAGTAAAGCACTGAAAACAAAGACATGAGTAGATGATATAATAAATCCTTACACTTCGTCCGTCATAAACAAATGCATTACTTTTATCAGGTGCAAAGCTATTAATTCTCCATTGCAAAACAACTACTCTGTCTCACGAATGGTAGGCTTTTAATAAACAATTTTCATTTGGCCATCTGATATTTTTAAGTGACAACATTGATAAGGGAGCCTCCATTAATAAGCTTTGTTTAAATAATTTCATTGTTTCAGAGTGATTTTGAATTTATAATTAACAAGAAGGCCTTGATAACAGAATGGATCAGGTCCTTGGCAAGAACAGGTAGAAACCAGATGTTTCACATGATAACCAATTTTGTTACTTACACCTTCTTTGTTTTAGAAATTTTACAGGAATAACAGAAACTAATCTTGACGTATTAGATGTTTTTTTCAAGAGATTCTTGAAATTCACTCTGCTTTTCCTTTTTTCTGAGCTAAGATTTTTGATACCCAAGGTTATATCAAAACATAGCTGTCTTAATTATGAGCGTATGTCTGCAATGCCATGATTACCTGTGAGACTCCCCACATTTTTGTCTTATTTGTCTGACAAATCTCTCTCCTAATGCAGGAAAACTAAAATTATGCAAAATCTTAACTGTCACTTAAATCTAAATTTCTCATTTTGTGGTTACTTAACGGGAAAAGAATGTTATGTTGTTTGAACAAATCCCTAGAGACGCAGATAAAATACTTCCAAAAGGATATGAACTGTTACTGTTAATCTTGATGCTACCTTAACTGTGACAAATTGGGTACTGCTGTTTAGCCTTTCTTATGTAAGAACAAAGTTTAAAAGTGTCTATCATTTAAATTGGTAGACATAAAATGAAAAATTAACAAACTAAGGACACAGTTATGCTACTACCTCTGGAACTCATCTACACATGGCTTCAGCCTACAAGAGAAAACTAAAGAACAAAAGAGGATTAAAAACCAAGGTACATTTATATAAAAATAAAGACAAAATTCACCACTGATGTATGCTCGAGACAGAAAAAAAATCACATAATTATCCAGGGCTTTATGTCTATTTTTCAAGTTCTTCTGATTCTTTATGTATTAGGATCAATACAAGCTGCATAGCTGAAAAGACCCGTATATGAAAATTCAAACTGTGTTTTTAAAGAGTAAGGGACCTAAAGGGATGGAGGTTAACCTATCCCAGAGTTTGGGTCACAAGAAATTCCGATGACAGCCTTTAACTACCAAAATTGCTCGGCTGAAGGATGAACAAGTGTCTTCATAGAAGCAAAGAAGCTACTCTGCCTTTAAGGTGGAATTTGTTTTTCAAGCTTGACTATGTAAATGTTGTCCAGAATGATTTCTAATTTTTAATGTTTGGCAAGAGGTTTTTTTGGAAAGCTTGTTAGCCTCATAAGCAAGAAAAAATCATATCAGCTTTTGCAATACTATAAAATTGTAAAACTTTTGTGGAAACTAATGGGAAAACTTTCCAGGTTAAAAAAGCAATGTTCTTCATCTGCATAAATTATTCATTCAAGACTGATGATACAACAAACTTATCAAGGCAACGAGGCCTTTCTGCAACAGAGAACTCAAGGTTTGAATCAAGAACCTCCGTTTGGCACTGCTACTAGATTATAGGTAATAATCTACTAAATAAAACTTAGAAAAAATAGCTAACTGTGTCATGAAGTAATTTATTTAAATATTCTCCCCCCTCACCTTCCCTTCAAGGGCTACACACACGAGTAGATCTTTTTAGATGACATGCCTATTTGTGTCATATAAAAACATTTAACAAGGTGAACAAAAACAGTTCTGAGACTCCTGTGATACCTCTAGCTTTCCAGAGCATATAGAAGTTATAACCCTTTGTCTTTTACCTCTACTCTTTTGATTGATATTTCATTAATGTAACAGAACTTGTATAGCAGGATATTTTATGTTACAAGGGTATCATTTTGCATAATTTTAAATTACATGATAGCATTAAATCTTTGTGTCACATATATTAAAATTTAGAGGACTTTTTCATTTTTGTGAAGACTTCAGAGATATCATAGAAGCAGAGAGATGAATGACAACATTGAGCTTGCTCACAGATAACTTTTGAGCACCTGCCTCTAATAATGAAATTCAACATGCTGAATTAAGTGCCCAATTCCCCAAGGTTAAGACAATTCAGTTCTCTGGGAGGTGATATAGAACTATGTCATGGTTTGACTCAGGATCGGCAATTAAACCAGTGACAATAATGCTCTTAATCCCCTCCCCCTCCTACCCAGGTAGGGAAAGGAGGGAGATAAGATGCCTGGATTGAAAACTAAAATAGACAATTTTAATTAAATACTAATGATAAAAGAAAATATGTACAATTATATACAGGTATGTTCAGGAATGTGCAAAACCCTGTTGCCTCACCCCACCCCCAGCAACTCCCAGGGCTCTCCCCTGAGCTGTGAGCAGTTCTGAAATGTCCCAGAGCACTGCCAGAGAGAGCGGCAGAACAGACAGGAGCTGAGGGGAGAGTGATGAGGGTCAGGAATGCACAGGCCTGGGGATCAACAGTGGTGGATTGACGGAGTCCTCCCTGGATGCCAGCCATGGATGGAAGAGAAGGGAAGAAGAAAAAGCAAGGGTCTTGACTTCCGTGATCCTTGACCTTATACCAAGCTTACGTAGACATAAAGAATGGAACACTTTGGTCAATTTTGCTGTCCATCTAGTCCACTCCTCCCTACAGGAGAGTTGCAGATATGACTCCTCTGCTTTTCTGGCATCTGAGGCTGCAGAGCAAAGTGACCTTGATGTCTCAGCAGTAACATAAATATTCCAGCATTATCAGCCCACTAGCTGGAAAACTTGCTGCTAGTTAAAAGAGAGCTCACTGAAGAAAAAAAATCAATAAAAGGAAAATTGGCTTCATCCTGGCTCAAACCGGGACAAACAGCTGAATATAAAGAGCTCCATCAACTGAATGAGAAGCCCCTCTACACCAAATGGGAGTGGCAAAGAGAAGGGTCTCTGAATCTGGGTCCTGAACAAGTGCCTTAAATTAGTTTTGGGATGTGAGCATCCATGATGGACCAGTGACCTGTTATTTGTCTCACTTTCTGGTTACCACAGTCCAAAAGCAGAGACTCCAGTTATGTTATGTATGTTATTGCACATGATTTGAAAAACAGTCTCAGAACCTGCAGAATTCAAGATGACTATATAAGCCTGAAACCATTTTGAAAGGAAGAAACAATTGTTTTTGAAGATCTGTCACAGAATCGAATTCTTTCACTCCACAGATCTATATACTGCATACAGTACCTCATGTTTCATGCTGATAATTTCTCTAGATGCTTTAACAACCCCCAGGACGTTAATAATTCCAACCTAGGATTCAAATAATTGGGGTGAGATTTAATATTCCACCTTACTTCTTTAAAATTGTTACTCTGATATTTTCTAGATTTGGTTGCATTTTTTCCCCTCATTAACCCTTGGTGTATACTGAAGTGTATTACTGATACTGGCAAGTCAGTGTCAGAGGATTCCTCATTGGCAAAACCACTTATCTAAAGTAAATAGAAGTAATTCCCCTCGAACAGAATGTTTTTAAATAGTATAAATATTGATTGTGAGAGAGCACCTCTCCTATGAAGACAGGCTGAGAGAGTTGGGGTTGTTCAGCTTGGAGAAGTGAAGGCTCCAGGGAGACCTTAGACCAGCCTTCCAGTACCTGAAGGGGCTCCAGGAAAGCTGGGGAGGGGCTTTTTACAAAGACAGGTAGTGATAGGAAAAGGGGTAATGGTTTTAAGCTGGAAGAGGCCAGATTTAGGTTAGACATTGGAAAGAAATTCTTGACTGTGAGGATGGTGAGACACTGGAACAGGTTGCCCAGGAAAGTTGTGGATGCCCCATCCCTGGAAGTGTTCACAGCCAGACTGGACGGGGCTTTGAGCAAGCTGGTCTATTGGGAGGTGTCCCTGCCCATGCAGAGGGGTGGGAACTGGATGATTTTTAAGGTCCCTTCCAAGCCAAACTGTTTGATGATGATATGTTTCTATAATTCTATGTTTATCGTGCTTTCAAGATCAATAGAACAAGGACTGACAGATAGTATTTGGAAAATAAGCACTTAGGGTTCTAAGCATTTGTTTTCAAAATATTCTAAGCACCCCTGATATAGAGCAGTAATTTTGATAAATTGATTTCATTGCTTCTGAATTTTCTGTTGCAAGCTCTTCAGTGGATAAAGCATATGTGTTTTTAAAGGCAACCACAATATGTAAAAAACATTACTTTTTTTTGCAGATTAGATTCTCTTCCCCCTCCTCCAAATAATTACAACACTTATAAGGGTAGTGGAGTCTTCCAAGGACTGTTAGAAGTTCTTCAGGCCTCAAAGCATCCTGCCTATATTTGCAGCTAACACACCTTCCCTTGGGGGATCAAGAACTTGTATCTATTTTCATGGCTTCTTTTGGGCTTGCCTTATCCATCTGAAGTTGTGGATAATTCCAGAGGGCTTAGTCGTCTTGAGCTAAAGAAACTTCTCTACACCCTTAAGATGACAGATATCTACAACAGCGCATTTACTGAGGACCCAAAACCTTCACAGAACTTCCAGTCTTCAACCATTTTAAAACTTGAAAAGCTCCTCCCTAGATCTGCTATATGGCAATCCTGCTAGTTAGACCAGTAGCCCAGCAGAGCACAGAAAATGTGTTGCTGACCTTTTCTGCAGGGATGAGATCAACACAACTGAGTTGTATGAAGATTTCAGCTCTAGACCTTGCCTGTTGGTCAGAACCCTATCATGTGAGTAATGTTCTGACAGTCCAGTCCTTCCTTTTCAGTTTTGTGCCACGATCCTATAGATAACTCGCTTTAGTCCTAGCAATTTTAGTACTGAAGGCGATTCAGCCTGGTTTGGTAACAAGAGCTGCTGAAATCACGGGTGCTTTCTGAACTAGCTCCTAAAAACTCCTGTCCCTTTTCAGGAGGTTGTGCCACCAGTGTTTAGCTTGGCACAGCAATAGGAAATCAGACCTGCTGAAGCTTGGAGCCAGAAACAAGATGGCTTTGTGTCTTGGGGCAAAAATTATGTCAGAGCAGGTGTCCCTGTCCTAGTTCTGCCTGTGGAAGAAGCTGACCTCCCTTTTCCAGCAAAGAACTGGAGACCTCATACAATTTTCCCTTGCCCTAGCAAGGTGTATTACCATTTGCTGTTGAAACTTGATGCTCTTTCCAAAAACTGGAGATCCCAAACAGCAAACAGGAGGAGGAGAACGGCAATGTGCCGTAAAATTGATTGATCTATCTATGTATCTATCAAATCTTTTTTCCTTCTGTGACCATGTCTTTTCTCCAGCCAGCCATGGCACCTTACTCTTCTAGGAGTGTTAACTATCTAGTTTTCTCTCCCTCAGGTTAACAGCATGCCTGCTAGCAGATTTTGATCTTTCACAGGTACTAACTACCCTTTACCTCTCGTGTTGCTGATCAGCAGTTTTGCAAGACCTGAGGAAGGCACTGCATACTTGAGAATGCCTGTTTTTCCTAGATGCTTTCACATTAAAAAAAAAAAAAAAAAAAAGAAAAAAAAAAAGAAAAGAAGATAAGACAATATTTGCCTCCTCTTACCCCTACAACTCTCAGATGGACAGGGTGGACAGAAACACAGAGAAGGCCGAGGGGAAGGGTGCTCGGGCGGGTGGGGATGTGCCGGAGGAATGCGCTGGAGGGATGCACTGGGGGATGCAGGTCTGGCTGGGGCTCTGCCCTCCAGCGTCGGGGATACCTGTCATTTCTAATGACTTCTTCAGCTGTTCCGGTGTCTGAGCAGGATGGCCTGCAGGTGGCCTAGTAGCTAGCTGTCTGCCAAGCTGCCGGGGAGCTGCCTATGTGTGTGACCTGAATTGCAGCGCTCTGGCTGCGGGCCCTGCTTTACATGCAGTGTGCGTAAGGAAGAGGCACAGAGCAGCCCTGCTGATATGGCTGTTGTATAGCAGTTATTGCTTCAACACATTTAGACACAGCACCTCTGTAATTTGTCTCGACGTGATATCATCTTTTGTCTCAGCAAACTGACCCTTTTATCTGTCTTAGTTCTGCTTTCTCCAGTGCTTCTCGTTTCGTGCCAGCAGTGACAACGGGCAACAGCACAGGAGGAAAAAAACAGAATATTCAGGTGGTGATAGCAGAAATAATAACCGACTTCAAAGTTATTTGCTGTTTTGTGATGTTTTTGGATTTCTTGTTGCATTTTTTTTTAGTCAAAGCATGTGTCTGTGTGAGAAATGCTGCCTGTATTACATGATTCTTGTCATTCAGCTATTTGAAAACTACAGTGAATATCACTTATGAAATGACATGTGAAGGCTAGAGTACAGCTCCTTTTTAAAACACTACTTTGCATAATAGTTGCATTTAAAAATATTTGGGTTTTATCTTAAAAATATGTTTCTCCATATAGAGGCATGTAAAACGGGATATTAGAGTAGATATTAGTTTTTAATTATCTTTGTGAGCTAATTATGCTTTTGCATTTGTAGCAAAAATACTGGGACTGATGTAGGAGGTGTCTTCCTGAAGGGAATTTTCTATCCCCTTCTGCTCATGTCCTGCTCAATACATCCTACCCTTTCCCAATAAAAGAGTCATTGGAGAGCAGCAGAGACCAACTTTTACACTGAGGATTTCCCTTTTGCAATACGAACAGGTAATTGTGGCCATGACAATGCAAACATTGCAAAATGAGATCATTTAAGTCATCTTTAAGGTCCCTCTCCTGTGGACCCTGAGACATTATGTGGGAAACTAGGAGAGTTCAAGAAACCGGAAGAGATCAGGCTTTCACAGTAGAAATTCAGAAGTTTTATTTAACAGCTAAATAATGTAAAACAGTAAGTAAATAAAAAGTAATGGAATATAGATTTTATACAGAAAATTAATGTGCAAAAATGATACGAAATATATACTAATAACGAAAATGTGAATATAGAAGAGAAGAAAAAGAAAAATAACTGAGAGGAAGATACTGAAGATTAAAATTAAGACTATTTCAAAGAAATTAAGAAGAATTTCTAAGTTGAATTTTCACCTAACTTGTGTTCTTCAACTAAATTTGAAGGAAAGGCTGAACAAGGAAAGATGAACACCTTTTTTGTTATCTTGGTCAATAAACAGAACTTCTCAATCTATAGAAATTAATTGGATATAATCAATCAACTTTATCTCAGCTGAGCAAAGACAAATATTATCTTTGTTGGCTACTTGCCAACCAAGCTGCTTCTTTTTTTTACCCAAAGAAAATCCCACCTGATCTGTTTTGCACCTCTGACATTTTCTAATCCTATAACTTTCACTTAGCCTAATGCTAAATTGACCTAAACTGCCTGTAATAGTAACTCACATGTTAAACTATTATTCATATTCTTATCCTATTATATCTCTAATGTTTATCATATGTGACGTCTTGTATTATCATAATTTAAATACTATACCTAGACTGACTAAATGAGTTAGGATTAAATGATAGGTCTACACTGTTCCACAAAGAAGATTTTAGGATTTATGTTGGAGAGTATCTCATCATCAACAAAATAATATTAATAATAATAATAAAAAGTAATACCATAGGTTTTACCACTTGCTTGTTTTGGGTTTTTTCCCTTCTCACCATAAATTGGTAGTTTGCAGGTAGAGTTTTAAGAGTGGTGTCAGGGGCTCCTGTGGCACATTCTTTCATCCTTTTTATTGAGGGTTTATGAGACATGTCAGAGTAGTTATCAGCAGGTTACAATAGTGTCAAGGGGATTGTCGAGAATAGTTTTCATGGACTTTTTTCTTTCAACGATTCTCCAAATTACTACTGAAAGTAATATGAAAATGTCTCAAATCAACAGAACTAGTGTGATAAAAAGGGTAGTGAATAGTATATCACATATGAAACCGTTCAGGCCAAAAATTTCCAAATATTCATTTTAGGGTCTTGGAGTGAGAGCCTGTTCCCCCGTCCTCTTTCGTCTCACTCTCTGTCTCTTCCTGTTTGTTTGCATTGTATCAGAGGATTCTGAATTTCCATAGTAAAAGTCAAGAGTGTTTTTCAGACCATTTTCCAATCAGGGGTTGAAATTCTGATTGTCTCTAGGCAATGTTGTGCTGGGGCATGTGATCGTCAGGGTCTAAAGCCAAACTATTGTGCAAAACATGGAAAAATAATGTAAACTGGAAAAAAAAACTCCCTTCATTCCTATCCCCAAAAAGCTGCATAGCCACAGAAAAAAAAAAAATTACTGACATGCAGATCTAAAAGTAACTTAATTTTATGTATTAATTTTATTTATCAATTTTAAATACTGTATGTATCTGGGCAACTGAGGCTGATGGAGGAAAATGCTGTGCCAGTGTTTTGGGATGAGAAAGCCTGCCTGAGCAGCAGAAGCAAGTGGGTCACGGGCAGGCAGAGTTCAATAAACAAAAGCATATGTGCCCTGCAGTGCCTCTTGCCTTTCCCGCAAGCAGAGTCTTACTGGCAAACCTTAGCAGTGCAGCGCTGGGCCCGGGAGTGAGCACTTCTGACCTTTAGCAGAGCGAAAATCTGCTGACATCGGGGGACCCTGGCGGCTGTGAGGTGCCCTCTTGCACCTACTTCTGGCGCTGCTGGAAGGGGGAGGAGGTGGGGTCTGAGTGTGTCACCACACACAGCCCAGGCTCTGCAGGAAGATGGGGAAGGATCTGCCATTTTCCCCTTCTCTCCAGGTCTGTTTCTGTTCTTTGGTGCCTTTTGGAAGGATTTGGCTGAATTTATATAAACAGCAGCTCTCTCAAGGGAACTCCAGCTGGTGAGGTGTGAAGGTGCCAGCATCACCCATCTTCAGGCTCCTGTCCTGGCTGTGACAAGCATTTCTATACCACCCCTGTGGCTACATTGCTGAAAGCTTTAAGACTGATTTATAAAACTGTGCTCTGCCACCACATATCATAACACGTATACACATACAGATTTCTAATGTGCAGAGGGTAGAGCTGGAGATGATTTCATGAACAAAATACCATGGGTAAGGTACATGATAAATGCAATTTCTTCTGTAACTGCAATTTTTCACAAAAGTACATGAACATATTAATGCCTGCACATTTAGTTAAACCAGTACTGACCTTTTATGGGCATATTTAAATTAATTTGTGATCGCTTCGCAATTTCTTCATTCAATTATGAGTAAACATGGATTTTCAAAGCCAAATAAATCACTGAATCCCTCAGTTTTCCATTTAGCACAAGCCTGGGGACTTCAGCGAAAAATTCCCATATCCAGGCTAAAATTAGAGCATACCTTTGAGGAAGATAGCTTATTCAAAATTTTCATGTGGTATAGATCCATCACATCCCTTGCTTACTTTCACTATTACTAGGAGAGTCACATTTCCATTCTGGCATTACTCAGTTTGCCCTTAGACGCTCTTTTTATGCCAAGCATGGTAGAAAACCCTCCTTCCCAGTCTCTTACAGGTTTCAGTTCAGTGTCTGTAAACCAGGTATAAACCCGTTTAATTTAATTGGCGTGTTTCAGTATAAATTTGACTAAGGGATCTAACTAATGGGTGTAGCTGGGTCCAAACAGTCTAGATGATCGGGCTTGCTGTGGTGATGTTTTTCTGGTGGTTCAGCAAGGTGGCAGAGCTCAGCCCCACATGCTGCTGGGGCAGCGGTGCTGGCTCTGCTCTGGGGCTCTGCCTTGGCCTGCCCCAGCTGTACAGGGGTCAGCAGGGGCTGAGGAGGAGCATGTCCCCTTCCCCGGGCACAGCACAGGCAAGGAGTAAGCACAGAAGGAGATTACTGGAGCTGAAGCACTGTAACTCATTAGCTGCCATAATTTGATTTACTATTTGAATGCTACTAAAGTCTCCCCTGGGAAAAGGTGTGGTTTTAAACCTGTTGCCATCCTTTTGTAAACACACAAATTGTAATTTAATACCCCTCAATTGCCTGGTGTTAGGTTCCTCACAATTACTTAAACTGGATGAAATGTTTCCAAATGAATAGTGCCTCTTCTATATTGAGATGGTAATGCATTAAAAACATCTTTTATCTTGGCAAGGCAAAGGTTAACTTTAATTTAGAAAATATTTTTCTTTAACAAAGTGTGTTTATAGAAAAGACCTGTGCACAGGAGTTCCTTGACTATACAGAGAGAAAAGGTTTTTGTCAAATCTGCAGACAGCAAGAGTGAAATGTTACTGCTGGAATAGTGTAAACGTTTTTTTATTCATAAAAAATAACATCTAAAATGAAATTAAGCCTACAAACAAATTAAAAACCAAGGACTAAGAACAAACCCCCATGAACTGCAGATTTTTTTATGGCTCAGACTCCAACTATTTTAATTTTCTTCCTGTTGGAGGTCGTGTCCCCTTAAGAGAGCTGGCAGAAGGGATCGATCGCGTGTCCACACTTCTGCAGCTGCTGCAGGCCAAGTCTGGTGTAGCAGCTGAGAATCCTCTTCTGTCACAGTGCAAACCAGGCTGTTTGCGCTGGGCTGGCCAAGGCACTGACACGTCCACCTTTCCTGTTTTCTCTGCTGCAGAAGAGGTAACCTCTGCAAAAGGTGAGACACACAGCTGGGGTAATAACTGTGGGAGCCATCAGAGCTCATCTACAGGAACTGTTCTTTCCTGAATGCTGAAAAGGATTTTCTGCAAGGAAAGGATAGTTTCTTTCATGACATATTTATATTACATACTGTCCTGACATATAAAGCTAGTGCAATTACTAAATTAACAAAATTAGGGCTACTAACACAGGGAGTTACTGTTAGCTCCTAAATGCAAAACACTTAAAAAACTATTTAGGTGTTATTTACATTTCATCTGATGTTTCAGTGACAAGGATCCTTGCTAAAGGTTCACCTAAGGCATAGCTCTGAAAATACAGCTTCTGGAGATGGAGTAAGCCCTCTCTGCCTCTGTCGAAAGTCAAATATATATGCTCTTTACAGTTTCAATGCAATTAAATATTGTCATCTTAAATATAGCAATTAATGGTCAGGGATCCATCCTCTTCTGCATCCTTAGTAGCAGCAGATGGGCATTGTTTAATTCCTGGCATTTTCTGGCATTCTTCTTCACACTTCATCTAATGTTTCATTTTAATGCTGTGTAAAAAACCTCAGTCTCACCTCAGAGCACTATTATTCTGACCATGATACTTGGGCTATGACAGAAGCTTGTTTTATCCTCTCTTACTCCCTCTGATACTCTCTTCCTCCCTCCTCCCCCTCCTCCTTGGGCTGTTTCACCCCCCGCACCCCACTCCAGATTTCTGATCTTTTCTAGTCTCACTGCTAGTATTTCTCTTGCACTTTTGAATCCTCTTGATGTGAACTCCTTAAAATGTAACTTGTTCTTTGTTCAGTGCCTCCCACCATAGACTGCAAATAGGCCTTGGGGAGAAGAGCATAATCCAACTAGGCAAAGTTTGTAATTCCCAGCTCTCAGCTGTACCAGCCCATGTCAACCCCCCCATCTCACCCCAGCAGCAGTGGGACACCTGGAGCCATACCCTTAGGGCAGCATGGGCAAGGGCAGCACAGTTAAAAGCCTTTCATAGGCCAGGAAAAAGACAGAGGCATTGGGATGTGCAGTGAGGAAGGAGGGGTGCAGTTTGCTCTCCGTGATAGATGTGATATGCTTTCAGAATATTTGTAAGCTTTGTTTGGCGCTTTCTTTTGTTATTTTTATAGTAACTGAACATCTGTATGTTTTTTTGTCTTCCAATTCACATGCAGATGTACTGACAGCAGAGAGGTTGAATGCTGATAAAATCTCCAAAACTGGAGGACTTGTGGTTTGTCCATTTCATTCATTGTAAGCTCAGGATACTTGTTAATGGTGTCAGCACTTTGACATTTTTCTCTTTCCAGGGTGTTGATTCACATTTTAACGTATAAGCAGGGATGTGGAAGGTAATGGAGGGATGGAGGAGGTTTCCCACCTCCAGGGTGCAGGCTGCCTTCTGTGGGGCTCATGTTTTCAAAGGTACTGAATACTCCTCTTCTAAAAATCATAACCTTCTTCGGATGTCTCAAAATCAAATGGCCACTGAAGAAACTAGAGGCTATTAATTTGTCTGTTTTTAATTAGGTGAAATTGCACTTTAGCCTTTTCCAGCCTGTGAGACTTTGACTGTTTCCTTCGCATGTCTCTGAGTCTAAATGGCAAGTGTCTGGTGTCACTGCTAACAACTGGAATGAGAATGACTTTTGGCAGCAATCTGCCGGTTCCTGAGGACTTGCGACATTTCCATGTCATCCTCCTCGTCAGAGGAGTATGGCGTTGATGGCATAGATCTTCTCTCTGAGTCAGCGCAGTGGCTGGCACTAGTTAACACAGGAGAAGGTACCAAAGTCACCTGACAGAATAATTTATTCAAAAAGAAACTTTCTTCTTAACTCCCATCAATAAGCCTGAAGCGGCAGCCCTCGTATCTCTTTGTGACTGAGGGATATGGAGGGGTCATCCATGCACTTGCTCCACCGCAGGGGAAGTCTTCCTTGCTCCCTCCAGGCTTGTGCTCCCCATCTCCTTTTGTGGGAGGCCCATGTACTGTCTGGCCCCTGGGCCTCCTTGGGGACCCACAGACATGACCAAGGCTGTGGATGGCAGCAAGTAGTGCTGTGATTCCCCTCCTCAAGACAGCTGTAAATAATGCTGGACTCAGTTAATCCCTTTAGGCCTGATGATGATTTTCAGATAATGAGTTCCAAAAGTTCATCTGCCATGCATAGGAGCAGGGAGAGTAAATGTTCTTCGTTACTAGTTTTAACTTACTTTTCAGCTGAGGTGGTCTGTCCCCATGTTCCTCACCACCATCAGGGTCACATAGACCTCCTGGTTTGCCATTCATCTTGGGATGCTTTCAGTTTTTGCTCCTGTTTTCCTTGCTTCACAAATAGGTCATTTTTAGCATCTTCTAACTCTACTTTCCTAATTACAAGGACAGCTGGTGTCATCTCTGTGCCTTGCCTTAGCCTCTGCAGTCCTGGTTTTACCCAGGTGTTGATGGACATTTTGCATCAGGAGACTGAGCTAATCAGAAGTGTTACTGAGCTCTCGATTAATTCCTGATGACCAGCATACTCCCCAGTTTGTAATGACACACTTTTGTCAGCACTAGGTTTTATCTGCCACTGTGCTTCCCATTTGTCTACTGGTGGGATTCTTTACAGGCACTTGCAGCCTTTATTATCCTCAGAGCTTTGTGTCAAATGAAAATATTGTTAATTGCTATTTGCAGTACAAGAGCGATTACATTTTGTAGTTCTTTAATTCCTGATTTATCTATGAATATGTGCAACACTGACAGTATGGAGTCTTTGCCTAGGTGAAAACTGACTATTTCTTTTGTTACTTTGCCAGTGTCTAAGCCGCAATGGTTGAGTTGCTGGAGTGTGTCCAGAGAAGAGCTACCAAGCTGATGAAAGGTCTGGAGAATAAGTCCTATGAGCAGAGGCTGAGGGAACTGGGATTGTTTAGTTTGAAGAAAAGGAGGCTGAGGGGAGACCTCATTGCTCTCTACAACTACTTAAAGGAGGTTTTACTGAGTTGGGTGTTGGCCTCTTCTCCCTAGTGACTAGCGATAGGACAAGAGGAAATGGCCTCAAGTTGCACCAGAGGAAGTTCAGATGGGATATTAAGAAAAATTTCTTCAGAGAAAGAGTGGAGAGGCATTGGAACAGGCTTGCCAGGGAGGTGGTGGAGGCATTGTCCCTGGAGGTGTTCAAAAAATGGGTAGACGTGGTGCTTTGGGAGATGGTTTTGCGGTCATGGGGGTGTAGGGCTGACAATTGGATTTGATGATCTTGAAGGTCTTTTCCAGCCTTAACGATTCTACTAAATTCCTAGTACAAGGGCCAAGACTACATTACTTCATTGTCTCCTGTTGACAGGTACAAAAATTGGATCTGGGGAGATGTTGTTTATCTTATTTTAGCTAGCCTAATTCATTTAATCATACATCATTCATCAGGATTTGTGCTCATTAAATTTGCTCAGCACCTCCTCCTTAGAACCGCAGTCCACACCACCTTCCTACCTTCATTAGGTGTGAAAGGGTAAAGTATCTGTAAGTGTCCGTATGTATCTGCACTTGCATATGGACTGAAATTGCTATTCTGGGCTAAATTCTCATGTGGACACTTTTAGCATTTAAGAATAATTATACTGAAGTAAGTATTATGGAACAGACTTTAAAGCACTTTTGTCCCAGGGGCTTTTTTACATGAGAAAATCATACAGATAGAACAAGAGTTTAAAATTAGTTTATTCTATGGGCACAGGGCTGCCTCCAATCACTTCAGTCTGCCACTTGGGAGGCAATTTTCAAGCTATCTGAAAAGGTTTGAAATACTCTTATTCCAGGTAACTGTGGAGAAAGAGCTAACAGTTAACTGTATTAGTGTAAGAAACTATACTGGCACCGGAAAAAACTTTGTGTAATGACAAATCCTAATTTCTATGCTGCAAAAAAAACCCCTCAACCCCTCAAGACATCTATGTGTCTAGGCTTGTATTGTTAACTGGTGTTTAAGATAATCTGATAAGGCAAAAGACATTTTGAGACTAAAATCTCAAAATATTTTAAAAGGAGAGTTCCACCGATATAAGCTCACCTTCCTGTTTGGCTGATAACCACTTTTGGCTCCTACCAGTACGAGTCTCTCAAGCTGATAAAGGCAACTAAAATGGGAACTTTGTGCATCTGCCCTTTTCCTAATATGAAGTAATTCTTATGACATTTGTAGTTTGCTGATAGGCTGCAGAGAATCCAGATGGTTTACGGCTTTTCCACATTGCGATTGTCAGATTCTTACAACTGAGTGAATATAGTGTGAGAGCATAAAAACCAAGTCTGTGTTATGTGACTGCCTGTGCTAAATTAGATCTCGGGTCTCCAGAAAGAGACAGAAATTCGAGTTGTTGCGTGTCTGGGTCGAGACGATGTGTTTCATTCAAAATTCACTGACAGAAATAGTAGTGACGTGCTTTGAATTTGTTAGGGGTTTTTCTGCATTTTCTATGTTTTCAGCCAGAGTGCCATGGTGAGGCCATTTATATCACCCTGTCCCATAAAGATGCAGTGCTACAGCAACTGCGAGCTTTCTGTACTTTGCAAAGGAGAACCTAACAGCAGAAGACAGGGATCTGCTTTGCAGTGGCTTTCATGGCTGTGAAACTGAAGGAACTTGAATTTAAACCTTCTGTGAATGCCTTTCCCAGAGGTGCCGTATTCCATTAAAATCCTCTGACCTGTTTTTTCATAGGATGTATAATCAAATATATTGATATACATGGTGATTTAAAAGTTCTGATGTGCTCAAAATGGGTGAAGAAACATGCTGGAGCTCCTGTCAACAAGTGATCCCACCACCAAACAGCTGTTATTTGATGATGTGCTGTGGAGAAGCCAGGTAATTTATGTTCTTTCTATCACATGGTTAAACCTACTTTACAGACCTTCTGCCTCAGTCTCGAGTCTCTGAAGGACAGATACAGCCCACAGAATTTTGGGTCAAATCAGCCACTCATGCACCAGCTCTGGGGGAAAAAATGTACTTGCTTGGGGATTTGATAGCTTTTTTTTTTTTTTCCTCCTTTTTCTTTTTTTTTTTTTTTTTACTAGAGGAACTATTAAGCTAAATGCTCTGTGGTAGTTTAATCCAACTGTAGTGAAGACCTGTGGTATCTTGCCTATCCCCACTCTTTTTAAGCCTTATGTATAAAGGCTTCCAGTAACTCCAAATATGAGGGAGAAGATCGAGTATATATTGCCCTCCTTCGTAATGCTTTTCCTCATTGACAGTTTTTCCTGTACAGTCAGTCCATTTGAAGACCAGCTTTTCTGCCTCGATATTTACTTCTGTCATTGCATAGGCCTTCAGCTGTTTGATATCCCTGAGAATGACACCTTCTGCTACTGTAAAAAAAAAGAAAAAAAAAAAAAAAGTGGTGTTCTGGTGGCTTGCCTGTCATTATGACTTTGACAAAGAAAACTGCAAATCAAAGAGATTTTAGTACTTGGATTGGATATTTTAAGGATTCAGCAGATATCAGGGCATTATATTTGGGGAGTAATTTGGACTCCTCACTCTTTGTTACAAGTAGAGTGAAGGAAAAGCATTAAACTATGTATGATTGTCAATTCCATGTCCACCTGTATAGGATACACCTGCCAAAACAGGGGATAACGCTGCCATCCCAGTTTTTCATATGTTAAGGTGTGGGTGACATGTGAGGCTACAGCTAATTAAGAAATTCTTGCAGAACAGCTTTTCTGACAGCTAGTGCTGATTCAACAAAGTTGGAAGGTTTCACAAGGGATATTTATATAAGTATCTCTAATCCAGTCTCACAGGAAGTTATTAAAATGTTTGGTTTTAAAAGGTCAATGCAGCCTGTGTTTGATATAATTTATAATCTAGAAATGGAAATAATAAAGCAGAAGCAAATATTCTTTTTTTTAATTTTTTTTATTTTTTCTTTACAAAATAGTACCCTTTTCTCCTTAGTTTCCAATCTCAGAATATCCAGGCTTTATCCAAGCCCAGACAGGTCAGTTTAAACAAGCTCTTTTGGTAGCACTATCCAACCATCCAACTTCTGTACAAGTTTTTATGCCTTTATGAGAATAAGGGAAAGATAATAGCAAGTGTGTATGTATGTATATATACACATATATAAACTTATGTACACTAAGACATTATGTGTGTCATTAACTCTATTCTTGGAAAAATTACTGTAATTCAATTTATAAAACCTATGCTTTTACAAGTTTCTTTACCTCCATGAGTACATACCTTCCTTGAACATTGTCTTTCTAATCCACAAGGTCTTTCCATTCTCTATTTTTTAAGTCTCTTCAAGATGTTAGATACGTGATGCTAATGTTTGTCAAAAAAAAAAAAAAAAGGCAACCCAAACCTTTCTGAAATATTAACACTAAAACCTGACGAGACTTCCATCACAACTTGCAAGGCTGAGTGACTATGCAGAAAAATCTCAAATTGTAGCTTTTTATTCAAATCAAATTGTATTTTACTATGAAAAAAGTCTTGTAAACATACGGTTCACAGAAAAATGAAATAGATTACATTAATTGCCTTTGACAAAAGCACTCAAGTAAATGGAATTTACTGAAATTGTTGACACTAAGAAAAGAACTTTCACAGTGATAATTTCTTAAATGCTTCCTTTGAAGACACTTGCAGAATATAGTGACTGCAGACATGCATTTATGGCTGGTTTCATCCCAGTCACTGTTATTACTGGAGTGGGAGCTATTTTCTAAATAAAGTCTATATTATCTGTGTATCACAGGTCCTTCCGGAGGTTCAGGGCCAGAGGAGACAATAAAATCTGCATTATACAAGTCCTACAATGCCACAGATTACCTTCTGCAGCTGTGTGACACACCAGGACTGTTTGATCATTCTCACTCTCTTCAGGTGGAAACTGCAAATAACGCCGGGTGAGGTTGCTAATTCTGTAGGTTTGTTTCCTGTCAGTCTTCTTCCCAGGAGCACCTGGCCTGTTTTCCCATGCCATGGGGAGAGGCATCTCTGCCCCACAAGCAGGCACCTGGGCTGGTGGGTATGGACTGGCATGTGACTGGCCTGTGCCTGTGCACTGGGGCCCATGGCTGGGGCTGGCAGCTGTGCCTCTTTTATATGGCAGCACTGACTTGACAAACAGGCAGTTAAAAAAGGAGTTTGTGAATCTTGGCATTGGTAAATCATCCAAATTTGGCTGTTCATCTTTTAACATATATGTATTTTATTGTTCTGTAGGAAAACTCTGTCAGGCAACTGAAAGATTTTCACCAAAGAAAAGCAGTCTGTTGTATATTTTCTTTTACTTTATCCTTGGAATTCATCTGGAATTAAATAACAATATAATTATATTTTTCTACTTTTATTACTTTGTTTTCAGTTCTGGAAAATGTCCTTACTTAGCAAACTACTTGAGCAAAGGCCTCTTACAGCCCTTTATTAGAACAAAGGTACTGGTACATTAGTATGGTTGCACTGAGATTTGGATGTGTGTACCTTGTACAATTAGCAAAGTCACAGCCTAGGAAAGAAACTAGTTATACCAGTGGAAAGGAGTGGTAATTTGGCAATACTAGGAGCAACTGCCAGCATAACTGTTTCAGTCAAACACCCTAGCTCTCCAGCACAGGTTTGTCAATGGGTATCTGCAGCAGACTCTTCTCACTGACCACCATCAGTAGTGGAAGGCATGTGGTAAACAGCCTTCCCTCTTTCCCAGGAGAAATGGACTAAAAAATATGCATGGTGCTTTTCTAAATTATGATCTCTGCTTTTCTATATACATATATAAAAGAGCAGTTTAACAAGGGAATTTGCATTCTGCAGCCTTCATCTGGAGCCCTATCTTTAAATTCAAGGTGCTATCCCTAGAACAGCAACATTTTTCTTCCTTGATTGCACCTACCTGATGTTCCTGCAGGCACGTTTCTGAATACTAGATATTGCAATTTGCATATCTAATTTAACTCTTTTAAATTGTGTCTTTACAACAATACAATGACAGAATTTGTCATTCCAAATGACTTTGTGCTTCTGGGGGGTCAGTGCTTTGTGGTTTTTGTTTGGAACAGCTCAAGAGTTACAGCTGAGGGCAGCGGATGAAAAATGACTGGATATCTTACAATCGGCATCTGGAGCATCCGCAAAGGAACAACAACAATAATAACAAACACGTTCATCTGTGAACTCCATAGGGCATCATTAAGTACTGCTTTCCTATGTATTTAAATAAGTACTTAATATTCTGTTTTCAGTTAAGCAAAACCAACATTTAGGAATCATTGTGTTAAACTGGATCAGTATAAATTTGTCTAATAGATTATTATGTCCCTGACAGCAGCCAATATTGGCTGTTTCAGAAGAAGGTACAAGAAACACATTACTGATCAATTCTGGAGGGATCTGCCTTTTGGGTAGCAATTCACAATTTTTCATGTTAGTCACTTTTAGAAAAAAATTATACCGGTGTACCATACCACTACATGTGGATATGAGTAGTGGGATTGCTGCCTTCCCTTATGAATGTTCTTTGAGCAGTCTTATGGTTTAAAATTCAAGGTGGTCCATGATTAAATAGATTATGATCAATTTGGTTTTTCTTGTACTTTCCGTAAGGTGGTAAGATGAAAGGGGCTTCATGGCTATAATGTAAATGATACTTCATAATTCCCTTTCTCTAACTAGAAGGAGTCTGAAACAATCATTCTGGCATTATACTATTTAGAACCTTGAAGAACAACTCAGAGATGTGTGTCTTGCCTCCATCTTCGCCAGCCTCTGTTCATTTCTGTGGCCCTTGCAGAAGGCTGTGCTCCTCACTTTGAGAAATCTGGTATGATGAGATGGTTCTTCCAGACTCTGATTTCCATTTTTTGTGTTTTACATCCATGCATTGTACATGATAAACCAGAAATACTGAAATTGCAAAAGCGTGACTTAATATTCCTTGATAATTCCTATCTGGAACAACGGCCATTTGTCTGAACCTAACAAACCCTCTTATCACAGAATCATAGAATCTTATGATCCTTGACTTCTGGTCATGCTAAGATTAGGGCACTTTTTAACATCCAGAATATGGGAAATAGAATAAGGGTAAAGAGATCATGTAGTAAACTTTTCATATATAAACAAATTTTAAGATGGAAAGAATGTAGAAGAAATAGTATTTTTCAATGGTTTTCATACATCCCTTGCTGGAGTATCTTGATGAGAAATAACTAGAAACTGAGTTGCTCTGAGGGTTTTGGGCATCTGAAAAATCTTGAGGTCTGAAAGGGAAGGGAGAGAGGAGGAACAGAGAGATTGGCATTACATCCTAGTGACTTTCCATCCTCTAGGGGTAGTGTCTGATGTGAGTTAGACCTGCTTAAGTTTTAGATCAAATAATCTTAATTCATTTTATTCTGGTTTTGGTACAGTTTTTATCATCATATGGTCAGATTACTGCACTATTGTGATGCAAAAGCTGTTCTGAGTCATTGCATCCCCTACTGGAAGCTGAACCTAAGAAAGGTCCCATTCAAGCTCTAAGTTCAGTGGTGTTTGCTGCAGACACACAGTTGGGAGCTGCTGCAGCTGGGGAGAGGGATGTGAGTCAGGGATCTGCAGGATTTAACTTCAGGGGGGATGGAGCAGCTCATCTGCCACTCAGGAAGGCTCATGTGAGACGGGGAGGGACTAAGGAGGGATCTGATGTGCAGCTAACCCAGTAACAGTGACAGCACTGAAAAAGCAAATCTGATTATTATAATCTTTGTGTCTCTTCTGAATACTATCGGAGTTGCTAGTCTACATATAAAAAAGCAAAATGCCATGCAAGTCCCCTGTGTATTGTTCTTTTCCCTATTGTGCTTAATGACTGATCAGTTATATAAACCAGGTACAACTCTTTGATAATGCTTATGTAAGAACCTGTTTAGTAATCCTTCCCTGAACATTACATTTTAACTGGTGGAATTTATTAACATTTATATTACTGTAGAGTTGAGAGACATCATCTAGGTTATAGCTATGTTGTGCTAGGTAATGTAAAAAGAGAGACTATCAGCCTGCCACATGAATCCTTGCTCCATATATTTATTTTATGAAATATATCTTCCATATTTGCATTAATGCAGGGTGACGGAACATTGCAAAATTGACCAGCAATTTACAGACTCTTTATTTTTTAATTAAAAATATAAATATGCCTCTATGTAGGAGAAGAGAAGTTTGCTGAAATGAATTCAGAATTACTTAACAAGCTTCCTTTTTTCCACCCACAGCTGTGGAGGAATACTCCATAGACATACAGAAATAATTTGGCTTTTAGAAAATATCAATAAATGAATGAAGAAATAATCACAAACTTTTATCATTTTAGGCTAATATACCAGTAGCTGAAAGATTAACTTTCAGTCATACATAAATAATCACTCAAAACTCACAAATAATGCCTTTGTTAGTTACCATGGAATGAAACATCATTTTAACAACCAAATGTATACTGAATCCTTGGGACTAAGTGCAAGGTCCTGCACCTCAAATGCAAGGTCCTGTGCCTGGGTAGGAGCAATGCTCGATATCAATACAAGTTAGGGGATGATGCGATAGAGAGCAGCCCTGCAGAGAGGGACTCGGGGGTACTAGTGGACGAAAAGGTGGACATGAGCAAACAATGTGCACTTGCAGGCCAGAGGGCAAATTGCATCCTGGGCTGCATCCAAAGAAGACCGGCCAGCAGGTCGAGGGAGGTGATTCTGTCCCTCTACTCCGCTCTTGTAAGACCCCATCTGGAGTACTATGTCCAGTTCTAGAGCCTTCAACACAAGAGGGACATGAACCTGTTGGAACGAGTCCAGAGAAGATCAGAGGGCTGGAACATCTCTCCTATGAAGACAGGCTGAGAGAGCTGGGATTGTACAGCCTGGAGAGGAGAAGGCTCTGGGGAGACCTTATAGTGTCCTTTCAGTACCTGAAGAGGCCTACAAGAAAGCTGGGGAGGGACTGTTTACAAGGGCTTGTAGTGAGAGGACATGGGTCAATGGCGTTAAACTAGAGCAGGGTAGATTTAATTGGACATTAGGAAGATGTTCTTTACAATGAGGGTGGTGAAACACTGGAACATGTTGCCCAGAGAGATGGTAGAGGCCCCATCCCTGGAAGCATTTAAGGTCAGGCTCGACAAGGCTCTGAGCAACCTGATCTAGTTTAAAAAGGTGCCTGTGCACTGCAGGGGGTGGCTGGACTAGATGACCTTTAAAGGTCCCATCAAATCCCTCACATTCTATGATTCTATGTTTTCTATGACCATCATCTGCTCACTATCCTATGTGAATATAAGTAAAATTTGGCTTATTTTGTCCTACTTAGCAGGACTGGCATTACTTTGTATTTGCAGGTGGTGTGTTGAAGTACTTTCATTTTAACCTATCCATAAACCAAGGATGGTCACATAAATAACCTAGACTAGATGTCAAGGCTACAGAGGGAATAAAGATAACATTTCTAATTATACTGATCTTTTTTTTATGTTAGACCAGTTTTCTAGGAGTTCTTGGCAACATGTACTTTAAAGCTAGATTAAATTTTATGAACAGTTAAGTATTAAGTAGTTTGAGATAGATACGATATAAATAAGAGAATTGTTTGTACCAGGTAGAATGTTTTATAAAATTTAGCATTTCCTTTATTCATTCCATGAGATAATGTCCCTAATATTTGATCAGACATGTCCATAAGATATAAATCTTGAATTTCTGTCTTTAATTATAAACTTCTTAGGATTAACCCTCACCAATGTTCCAGGTTAAAATTCTTCAGCCTTTGCAAGAAGTCTACCATTTCAGTGCTAGTTAATGAAATACAAATAGTTGGTCTGTAATCTGAAAAAGAAACAATCTTGTAATCTTTTTTAGAAGAGATCTCTGGTGACATCAGTCAGAATTTGATTCTGCATTTACCAAAAAACCCATAAATGTTGCAGTCTCTGAGTCCTGTGCCTTACTCTATCTGTCCATGAGAGTTTTCCAATCCATCAGCTGATTTCAACCACATTTTGAAGTAGAATAGAACTGTTCATATAATAGATGAAAGGATAAAATTGAAGAGCACTATTATTTGTCCCGATTTGCAACATGAGTTCAGCACCTGTTAGACATCAGAAAATGATCATGGGATCTTAACATTGGTGTTCACAAGTGATAGGAGATCGGGATTCTGTGCTTCTGCTGCTCTTAGAACTAGTTATCAATAAGGATGAAAGTGAAGTTACTGCATGTGTGGTGGGAGCAAAACTCAAAGAGCTGAATTGGCTCCGTGTTCTGAAAGAGCTGATGCAGTCAGAAGTGGGATTGTTTGCGATTCAGCCTGTGAAAGATTTTAAGCAGCGTACAATTTTAAAAGGGGATTGAAGAATAGCAAACGTAGCCCTTAGGTTTACTCAGACAGAAAAGGTGATCTCACAGAGACAGGCACTTTTGTTTGAGTTCAAGGAAGAAAAAAAATTGAAGACACAGAGGTAAGTGGAAGGTAAAGAGGCAAAAAGGTTTACTAAAGATAAATTTGACCAGAGCAGTCTGCTATCTATCTCTGGCAAAGCAGCTTATTTTTAGACACAGAAAACACAGTTGATCTAATCTACCACACTTCACCTGAAGGACTCCTTAATACAGGATGTTGTTGATGCTTGAAGCTTAAGTAAATTCATAAAGCAATCAGAAAAATTAATTGAAGAAAAGTCCCTCCAAGGCTATCAAATATATAGACACCTATTCTGATTAGGAAGTCTATAAGCCATAGATTTATGGAGGTAAGGAGACACTCTGGGGGAAGCAAAGCTTTATAGTCACTTCATTTTTATTCTCTCTTTATAGATACTTTCTATTGACAGCTGAACCTTTAGTCTGATCAGTATGACCATCCTCATACTCTTGTGTTCTTATCTGAACTGTACTGAATTATGTGATGGGAAGTTATTAATTAAACTGGAGAAGATGTGGAAATAATTCCAGAATTGTAAGATGGATAAAACAAGGGCTGTGTAAGCTATCACAGTGGTGATCCTTCACCTCTACTCAGCACTGGTGAAGCCATACCTGGAGTACAGGGCCCTGTTCTGGGCTCCCCATAGAAAAGAGATACAGAGCTCTTGCAGACAGTCCAGCAAAGGACCAGAAAGATTATTAAAGGACTGGAGCACCTCATTTATGAGGAAAGGTTGAGAGAGTTGGGACTGTTCAGTCAAGAGATGAGAGGGCTCAGGAGCATCTTATTAATGTATATAAATAGTTGAAGGGAGGGTGCAAAGAGGACAGAACCAGACTCTTTTTAGTGGTGTCCAGTGACAGAATCAGAGGGACACAAACCAATGGCCATAAATAGAAATGCAGCAGGTGTCATCTGAACACCAGAAAACACTGCTACTGTGCAGGTGACTGAGCAACTGGCATAGGTTGTCCAGAGCGGTTGTGGAGTCTCCATCCTTGGATATACCCAAAGCCATCTGGACATGGTCTTGGGCAACCTGTTCTAGGTGGTCCTGCTTAAGCAGGAGAGTTAGACCAGATGACCTCCAGAGGTCCCTGCCAACCTCAGCCGTGCTGTGATTCTGTGACTGCAGAGAATGGAAGCAGGTGATAGAACTCCTCAAGGATCCCTTCTTACATGTCGCTGGGTTACACATTACATTGTTGACTAAACAAAGCTGGATTTCACTGTTAATGAAAGGTGGAGTAAGGTACAGAAGGACTTAGAGGACCCTGAAGACAACAAAAATGAAAATAGAAAACAATTAAAACAAAGTACCAGTATCAGCTGGAGGAGCACAAGAAAGAGACTTGGAATGTGAGCCAGTTAATGGAATTAAGATCAAAGCCATATGATTCTGGGTCCCTTCCTGTAGCTTTGCTTTGCTTTAATGTATTTACTATTTTAACAGTAAATCACAGTCCACCTAAATTAGGTGCTATGAATTTCCCCACAAAGAAAGGACTCAGCATTACCTGACAGGTTTTGGGTATCCCATGCTATGCAGGGAGTTGCACAGAGCTGGCTTGTATAGCCGACGCTTCTGTAGAGCCCAAAAACCTGCACCACTGTTCACTTGGGACCCAGGCCACTCTGCCAGGCACTTTCCCTTTATTCAGTTTTCCCCCAGTCCTTTGCTCAAATTTGCACAAACTTCTAGCAACCAGCAATTTATTATGTTTGGAGGAGAAGAAAGTATCTTCCAGCTTCCCAGGGAAGCTGTGACATGGTGGAAGCCAGGCGGCAGGAGTCAGGGGGCTAGGCTGTGGTCAGGCATGAAGCCAGACTCAGAAGCCAAGGGATGAGGGCATTTAAAAGGAAGGGACAGAGATCAACCTACTGCCACTTGGATTCTTTCTGCTTTGTTTAATATTTTTAAATACAGGGATTATGTAATATAAAATGCATTAAGGGACCCTTAGTGCTTCTTTTGAAGCATTGTCAGGATGGTGCATATATATAATACATACTGGAAATCACAGCCTATAACCAGGTGAGATATGGTACACAAGGTCTGCCTTGGAACCCTTGAGAAGCATGTAGATCTGTTCTCCATTCGGATATGTTGCCACTAGGCCAGTGGCAGTGTTGTTTCTCCTACTGGGAGAAGGTGAGCCCAAGCAGAAAAGGCCATCATGGACTCTTATCTCAGTGTTTGAGCAACGTTTCCAACAAGCCTTTTGGGTGAATTTGAACTTTGGCAATACCTGAATGAAGTAGCTATTTTGATTGACTTCCTAGCCATAAGTTCTGAGGCTGGCTGCCTCTGAAATTGATAGTCCAGCCAAATAGTTCCCTGGGGAGCTGAGTATTTATTACCATTCCCCCAATGTGAAAATAATTAAACATGAATTATATTTAAAATCGCAAGTTTATAAAGAATTCAACACAAGCACTGAATGTATTGTGTCTAAATCTGGTTCTTCACTGACTATAGTTAAGTATCTTTTTGCATGGTTGAATCATGTGGCTGAGCCTTTCTGAGGACAATACTTAGTGGAAACATTTTTCTCTGATGCATTTCTGAACTGATTCACAGAAGTGTATGCCAACATTTTCATAGGAATTAGGAACTTCTTAGGTCTATAACACAGGGGTGGAGAACAGTTTTTGGTTGACAGAAGTATGTTATTTAGCATGGTCACATAAGCTGTCCTCTTGTTTAAGCTTTAAGATCTTATTACTTTAATAGTAATTCTTGTCAAAGAAGATACATGAGCAGCTGAGGTCTATATTTACAGAGACCAGTGTTGAATCCTAGTATTTCACCTAGGGTAAAGTGATACTGGTAAGTTGTCCCAAGGGACAAAATTTGCCACTGGAGCAAATACAAATGGATTTTAAAAGAAGGCTGTCAACCCAGAGACTGATCTTGATGACTATTTGCCTCTGTATTATTAGACTGAAATTTCTTTATGGGGCACCGCTTAAAATAAGGCCCATAAATGTCTCCAGAAGAGGAAGGAAGATGTGGGAAGAAGCTGTTTAAGCTTGGCTTGACAGACTGCAAGGACCAACACAGAGCATTAACAGCAGCTGGTTTGTGCTGAGGAGAAGGAGGAAAAAGGGGAAGAAACCAGAGGGAAAGCCGCTGGAGATCCTGAGGATGATGATAGAAGCAGGAAGGAGCAGCCTGGCACAGCCTGGACTGGGACAGGGGAAGTGGTGCCCTGCTCCCAACTGCATCCTGAACATGGATGAGTGTTGGGGCACTGAACCCCGAGGTGTCACTGGAAGTGAGGTGATGAGTTTGAAACTTTCACTGCCATTGCACTGGTACTGACAAGGTCTGTGAACTAGTGTGCGGTGGGCTGGGGTGGGAGCAGGTGGTACATTACTTCACATGGCACTTAAAGAAATTGTGCCCATGACAATTTCACTAAGCGTGGAAAGCACTGTGTGTCATTTGTCAGGCTATGGCTATTTATAGGAACCTATGGAGGGATCAGACTGGGAGAAGCTGGTTCAGGCACATACTTTGCCTGTGCCTCTGACTTCGCATTATCTCTGCACATGTCTTACTCTGACAGCTCGAAGAGGGATCAGTTGCATTATTATCTAAATCCCAACAGTGTGCTTGGATCTGATGATGACACTAATATACCCTATTTCTGTACAAAGAAAACTGCACTGAGAAAAGCAAGGAGGTGGCAGATGGGAGCTGCAGCTTACCAGGTGTGGGGGTTTATGGGGACTGCTTGTCTAGAGCTTTTACTCATTATCTTTTCGTATGGTGCTTTCTCCAAAAAACCCAATGTAGTTCTGGTCTCTCAATTATCTGTTTGTGTGATTGTACACATGTACATAACTATCTGTAATCTTTCCCTGTAATATTGCCAGCATGATTTTTATTTTAATCAGAACAGTTGCCAGTATCCCTGTCTCTGCCTGATTTCTATTCCAAAGAAGATGTGATTTCACAGAGCGCATCTAACTGTTCTTAATTCCCAGAGTGTCCCAAAGTTTGATCTTTTTAAAAGGAAAGATAGGAAAGGCACCTTGAGTGTTATTGCTACTGCTGCTTCCCTTTAATGGTTATATGGTGACACTGCTTTGCACAGGATTGCTCTCATTGGTGCTGGGGGGATAGGAGATTGGCTGCCTAGAGGAATGAGATGAGACGATAAAGGAAGGAAAGAGGATGTTACCTCTACAGCACCTGGCTCCATCTCTCCATTTTCATTCCATGCATTCTGTGTTGAGCCAAGGTGGGGTTTGAAGCAGTTTCTTCACTTTGCATACCTACCATTGTTCAGCAACAGAAAAAAGAGAGACAATCATGACAAATCCATTTTACTTAAAATAACTGAACTGTATAATTGTTAGAGAGGGCTTAGCAGCCAAATGCAATAAAGCCAAGAGTTATGCAGATCTCCAAAGGTATACGATGCAGTGACAAAGGGTTGCAGGAAATTAACTTGTTATATTATTCTTCAGTAGGCGTTGATGTATTTATATTGTTTAAGTGCTCATATTGCAATGAACATGGATTTCAGAGTGCTGCACTTCTGCTTTACTGGAATGAAAACCCTAATTTCTTCACTACGTTTTGCTTTGTGCAAAGAAGGCTGAAGTTTTCTCTGCAGATATCAGGTTCCTGTATACTAACCACTTTGGAGTGCAGCAGTTAGAGCTAATCTGGGCCATTTTTACTTCACATGCATCAAAAATGTCACAATTAAGTCAGTTTGTCATGGTAGAAGAGAAAAATCATAAAAGGAGTGAGATGTCCAACAGTGGGTTGAGAAGAAGAAACGTTTCAGCTGACCTTCACTTGTTAGAGTAAATTTTCCTCTGAAAGCAAGGGCACATGCGTGGCTCTCAAGCTCATGCCTGCCATCAAACAAGCAACTACTCTGCCAGTGGTTTTACCTTTGCGCTCTTCAAAGTTGTGTCTATCTTGGATAATTTAGTGTTGTCCCTTAAAAATCTCAGTAATGAGATATTTCAGTTTTCTATTGAAAGTTTCCTGTAACATTCTTTCTTCTATTTGATGTCTGTTTATTTCAGGGAGGGGTAATTAAGAGCCAGAAGAGAAAAG
The DNA here is from genome assembly GCA_020745705.1 of Hemiprocne comata. Taxonomy (NCBI): domain Eukaryota; kingdom Metazoa; phylum Chordata; class Aves; order Apodiformes; family Apodidae; genus Hemiprocne; species Hemiprocne comata. Next base: position 91,895,568 of record CM036588.1, read on the forward strand.
AAAAAAAACAAACCACAAATGTATCTCACCTTTCTGACATGTTTTCAAAGGATTCAATTAGGGAACACAAAACAAAATTCCTTTAAAAACATGATTGATGTGGGAGCTTTAACTAGGTGCTGTCATTTGATATGGGGGCTTTTTATTAACGCATATTGCACGATAGAAATGTGTGGGACAGGATGTCAGGCTGTTGACAGTGTTTGTGTGTGGTGTGTGTGTTGCATGAATAGAGGGGCTGTTCAGAGGTGCATTTTGTTTCTTCTTTCATTGGTTCATTTCTTTAATCTGAACTGAAACTGAAAGATCTTACTGTGAGGCAAAGAGTTTTGAGTGAATAGGGCTGTTAAGAAAGCCTGTGTTGGAGTGGAGTATTTTATATACAGAATGTTATTTTCTCTAGAATGGAAATGTTTAAAAGCTGGTGGTTGTACCCTGTGTTATGCATACTGCAGAGTGCTGGGACCATTTGATGGTCCAATTCATGATCATTTGATGTTCCAGACTTTCTGCATATATAAGCACACATATACACATGTGTATGTATCTGTTTCATACATATATATTCATCTATGCATATATACATCTTTATGTAAGGTCAGTATATATATACAACATAAATTGTATGTGTATGACAGCATAATCACTGAGATTTTTAAGATACTATTAGCGTTGCCTATCAATAGGCTTTAGAGTTAGGAGCTGCTTCTGATGGAGAGCAGGCTCTTTGCTTCACCTAAAGGACAATAAACTGAGAAAATGATTATTTTTGAAAATGCAGTCCAGAAAGTGAGTATCCTTTTTTTTATGGACTTTTAATTTGCCTATAAATAGCCTAACTTATATTCTATTGTCCTCTCTCTCTCTTTAAAAAAAAAACAACTTCATAATGATGAGTTGCCTGTGCACAATGCAACCCTGATGAAATTAAAAATTTGACTTTTTTTGAGAGAGATTATAGCTAACTGTCTCGCATATAGATACCAGTAGTAGGGGAACCTAAGGTGGTCTTGCATAATGTTGGAAGAAGTAAAAATGTAGGTACTGGTCAACATTTTAAAACATGTTCTGGAAGTATGACATTTTTTACCAGTTTTCTAAAGAGGATTCAGGCAGTAGTTTAAGGGTTACAAAAAGCAAGTCTTAAAAAACTGTAACTTTGTTCTTGAAGCAGGTAAGGAAATAGTTTAATAAATTGTTTACTGTTGATTTGTTTTAAATAAAAAAGAAGGTTTTTTTGTTGATTTTTTTTTTATTAACATCTTTGAGATATTTACATAGAGCTGCGGATAAGCATGGTAAATACATTCGCCAAGAAGGGTATTTGAAGCTGTAAACTCTTATGTAGTTGTGCTTGACCAAGTAGGTACATGGGATTTGCCCTGCACCACAACTTGATCTTTTGCTAGTAACAGAGAGCTGAGCCCTGACCCTGGCTGGACACCAGCATTATTTAAAATGATTTCCTGCAGGCCTTAACTCAGATACCCTTCTTTGAGATACTTTTGCAAACAGCGTTGAACATAGTCTGAACTGCAAGTCCATTCACAAAAAAATTGCACTCAGACAATAAATCTTTCAAACTGCTTGTGAGATTTGCTACTTAAAGCACTGAAGAATTGTCCAGTAAATATATCGTTAGAAACTGCTAATAAAGTTTAGAGAACCACCCAGTGACAAATTTCAAAAGAGCAGTCTTTCGATGGAAATGGCACTACTTGAGCACAAGTAGGAAAGTTATCCAAGGGGTAGAAGATGAAAGGTTCAGAAAATGCAACTTTTTATGTAGTGGCACACCCTGATCCATCTCCTGCAGTACTAAAATGAAAATAGCTGTTTAACAATAGAGATTTCGATCAAATGGCATAGTTGGCAGAAAGAAGTGCAGGACCTTGGATTCTGGAGAAAATACGTTAACACAAGCATACTGTGTACATATTGCCAGGAGTAAGGAGAAAAAGGCAATAAGGTAAAGTGTTTGCCTGAATATATGTCTCAAGACCTGCACTCAGACAATGGGGTTTTTCCATTCATTATATCAGAGCCATTAGATGAGCTCAGTAAATTTACCGTTCGAAGACACTAAGGTAAAATATAACCATTTTTTTTCAATGGAACAGATGTTCAGATTACAGCCTCTGTAGGGTTTGGGGAAAAAAAAAGAAGTTATTCAGACAAAATATCTAAAAAGGAAGAGACTGGGCAACATTGTTAGAAAACAACAAATTTTCTATTGAAGACTCTCCTTAAATTGGCCAAATGCCTTTGCAGCAGATAATGAGCTATATTTCCTGAATACTGAGTCTGAGAAACTCTTAATTGCTCATAAATCCATGTACTGGAAAGTTTGGAACATTTAATGAGTTGGCAACAGACTTCTAAATAATGGACAATGAGTAAATAAAGAGGACTGCAGCTACAATGTTGGGAACTTAGGACAAACCAACCCATATATTTTGGAGATTAAATCTTTCCGTCATGGTCAGGGATATGTGTCTTCTACAGTGATGATGACTTCTACATATAGTTTGAAGCATGAAGTTCAAATACTATCTTGCCTTATTTTGAAATGATCCTGGACTGTTCACTTTCCTCACAGGTGTCTTTAGTTGCTTGAAAGAGAGGGAGTCACAGAAAGGACAATGATGCCTTATAGCTTATTGCTGTCAGCTGTTTTTCCTTCTCTGTTCTTCGAGTGAGAGCTTGATGACACCTGACTTGGGCATGCAGATACTCACATGTAGAAAATCTGTCTTTCGGGGACTTGTGTCTTGTGTCTGTGTTCTTGAAATGAATGTTTTGATTGGGATCCCCATTGCACATCTCAGCACCTTGTACTGATATCCCTCAGTGAGCATCCAACTTTACATCAGTTCTACAACTGGCTGCGCTCTCATGCGGCACTAATGACCAGGCAGATTCAGCAAGCTTGGCACATACCCTGTTAACACCAATCCTTCTTTCATGTGGCTCCTTTCACAAATAGCAGACAGATGGCACCTAAAGGCAAGATCAAGTTTGAGATTATATATTCTGTAGGAATCTCGATGTCTTTATTTAGTATCATTTAAATTAGTGGTTTATGAATGACTAAATAATAACAGTAAGTTGAAGGATATCTTGTGTAATTTTCATTTTCTGTAGATATTTAGAAACTAGAAAGTCATTCTAGAAAAGTCAAAACTATCATGATGACTAGCTTAGAATGATTATGTGCTGTACATACTAAAAATGTGAGGTCCTGAAAATACATTTGCCTGAGTTTTTAAAAATGGAAATTAATAAAGCAGTTAATTTTTGGGTTTGCTAAAAAGTAACAATTATGTCCCAAGGATTGGAAAGTATTTTTGAGACTGTAACAGCAGAACAGGTATCCAACTATGGCTAAGCACTTATTTTCAATTCCTCTGTGCTTAAAAGACAACTCCACACCAGACCTGCTTTTAGTACTTATTATTTCCCCTTTTCAGAAGACACAGGTCTGCCTAAAGGGGGAAAACACTAGAACCAAAGCTTTCGCAGCTCTTCAGGCTTGTTCTCTCCCATTCTTCTCAGGGGAAGATACAGTGGCCTTCAAGCAGGTTGCTACTTGACTCATGATGCCATAGAGCAAGCGTACAGAATGTTTAAGGCTTTCCTCTCTGCCACAAAAAGGCTCACTAATTAGGCAGGATCTCTGCAGAAACTTATTTTTAACACATGGACCAGAACAGAAATAGTCACCAAAAAATAAAGCCTTTTGCAAACCAGCTGCCCATAACCCTATTCAGCACTCTCCATCACTCTAGAAGTTTTGTCTCCCTTCTTGGGGGACTCTGACACGATGCATTTACAAAGTAAAAGGTGACACCTGGTGTGAAAATAAATAAGATTATTAATGTGTCCAACTTCAAATACTTTTCAATCTTTCAGTGATTATGGATGCTTCCTATCGAAACTGTCCAAGATGCTGTAACTTTTATATGGGTTTCTGCAAAAAGATAAACCTTGGAAGTTGCTGGACTGTAAAATAGCAGTATGCTATGACACTGGCAAACCTTTAAAAGATAAATCTTGGCAGCCACTGGCACAATATTATTACACTCTGACACCACTGGATCTCTGAAAATCCAGAAAAGGATCCTAGAAGTTATTTTTCTCATGTAAAAAAATGAAGAAAACTGTATAACCTTAGAAATCCATCTGGCTTAATTTAATTTACAACTATACTGTTTAAGTGCATATATCTTCAGTGAGCTCCTTCTGAAAAGGCAACAATGGCAATTAGTTGGTTTATATTGGTTTCTCTACTGTGATGCTACTCTGAAACAAGGCCTGGCAATCCCAGTTCTCAAAGCAATGGTTTATCTGTAAAAAAATGCTTCCAAAAGGGTCAGTAATTTTAAGAACAATGTAATTTTGCCATAGCCAAACTTTTGACAACAATGGGCTTGAGCCCCCATATTTGTCGGCTTAAAATCACAAGGGGCTTCTAACTTTATTTCTAAATAAAATTTCATTTTTCCCTTTTTCTCTCCTTTTTAGCATTAGTCTCCCATCTTTGGCATTTTTGCAGGTTTTAAGTTTATCCTTAAAAACCCATGCAGAAATGCAACCTCTCAGCTCACTGATCCAAGAGACTCCATCTACTAGGAACCCCTGAGACTCAGATTTCTCTATCCCTGCTGTGGGAGCAGCTACCTGCTTGAAATTTCTTTGCATGTTTTCACATAGCTCCCAAGCCACAGCATTTGCTTGACCTCTATACTTCCTCCTTACAATTTCCTGCTTGGCATTTTCCTCCCCTCTGTTACAGCACATTCGCCTGCACTCTTGACTCCACGTCCTCAACTCCATGCTTGTCTGCCCCTCCTCTGCATCCCTTCTGGTCCCTACATTAGTCTCACTCAATTTGCTGTCCCATTTTGAAACACATTTGCCCTACCCACTGTTCCGACTGTCTCTGGCATGTCCATATTCTCCTGTCCCCTGCCTGGCCCTCACAGAGTGGCTAACGGGCCATTTGCTTCCCTGATGGCATTCTGTCTTCTGCCTGATTGCAAGTAACAAGGACTAGCATCCATCTTCACTGGTTTACCTGCACTTTCACCCAGAAACCTTAGATGGATCTGGCAACCAACCTTCTGAGATTAGGCTTGGACTTGTCCTAGTGTTGGTAATGGAAGATGGAAGGCATTTTGCTTACAGAGCAAATTTCACGATCTATTAAATAAAGAAATTACTAATAATTGTCATATTCTAAAAATAATAATATATTACTAAAAAACCCTCTATCTGATCTATTCTATGATTTGAGAAAAAACATGTAGGCTAGTGAGGCTGTTGATGGAGATGTGAGATGAGAGAGGACTGGGAATGGGGCTTTTCCTCTGGTATTGTTGGGACTGTGTTCCAGTGAGACCCTTACAAAATGTTAACATCACTTACTGAGCTCAGATCCTAAATAAATGAACCTTGCTTGCCTCACTGGCTTTCACTTCTCTGTGGAAATTTGTCCCATGCTTTGGAACAATTCCTGGCATTCCTGTGACAGCTGTCTGTAAAAAAAATAGAAATTATGGCAACCTCATGATGGTATTTCTTGCTGCACACTGTAGAGAACTAATCATGAGCTAAAACTAATCACCGGACCTAATAAAACACCTTGCCTTCGATTACTTCAGAAGCTATATTTTATTTCTAAAGCTAAACTACCCTTAATGTGTGGGGAGGGAGGACAATAGACCATGTCCTCTCAGTGCAGGCTGAGAATCTCAGGCACAGTTTTGACAGGTTTGAATAGCAATCCATCACTTAACAGACAAATAGAGGCTATGGTCTCTTTGCAGCAGCTCTTTTTCAACACTAGGATAACATCTGTGCCCTCTACACAGGATTGCACAGTGTCAGCCTCAGAGAGGGAGAGATTTCAAACACCGCTGGGCTTGAATAGACTAGTTCAAGGTGGTTTGAGTGTTTTTTCTTCTTCAAGAACTCATTCTCCAATGGTAATATAATATTTGTGGCACCCAAACTTCTAAGCAAGTGCATAAAAAAATAGGATAGACAGCAAATGGGAGATCACAGCCATGTAGCTATACATCACAGGCAAGATAAGTTATACTGGCATCTGCAAAACTTCTGAAACCAGAACTGATGTAAAGTGTACATCGAAGTATTGTATGATGATACCTTCTGATGCTGCTGTCTTTGATTAAAGGCAGTTCCATAGATTTTTAAGCCATCAGGGACAATTAAATAACCTTGTCTGACCTTCCTACATAAAACAGGCCAGAGAATTTTATCCAGTTATTCCTGTACTGAGCAGACCAACTGTTATTTGACCAAAGATTGTCTTTATGTCACACAGTTTACCTATTTTTTTTTTTTAAATGGAGGATTTTACTTCCTATTTAGTACCTAAGCTATGAGGATTCCCTAATGTTTCCAAATACTCTGAGATACTGGGATTTAATGTGCTATAGAAGTGAACAGTAGAAATATTTCTGGTTTTGGAAATGTTGCAATAGATAACCATACTGTTGTCTCTTAGCAACATCAATTAGTATTTGAAACAAAGGAGGGTTTGCAAGCTTGGACTTTTCTCTATGTTTTTATATAATGTTGTTCATTTGTGTGTGTGAACAAGTTAGTGAACGAACCAGTTATTAACAGTTTTAAAACCAGGAAGACAGGCCATCAGGTTGTTAAATTACAGGAACAAATGGTGCAGGGCAAGCCAAGAATGCCTCTTTCACCGAGCACCTGACAAGATATGCACGTCCCCTAGGTGCCTAAGTTAGCCATGCATGTGTGCACATCACAGCATGCCTTCCTTACAAATGCTGGTAGAAAGGGCTAAAAAGTCACTGCAAATTATGTGTCAGACCTGGCAGTAGTGTAGGCAGCAAGTTGCTACCAGACCTCCCATTCCTTTGCTGTCAACAAATTGCCTTCTGACCTGGAAGAATACGTCTAGAGCGAGAAAATATTTGCCCTAGATCCAAACTGGTTCTATGACCCATTCAATTAAAACCAGATTTGAATGAAGTTAAGTACCTTCAGCTCAGTGTTTGCACTGGTTTAATTAACTAGCCGCTCCAGAAATTGCAATATTTTCAATTTCTAGGCCTATGTATTATTAGGCTTATGAAAGTACAAGGTTCCTACTGATTGATAGGAAGATTTCACCAATAGAAAATTAATTTTGGTTTCTTTTACTTTCCCTCACTAATTATAATTATATCCTCTGACCATATTTTGTGTAATATCTCTTCCACGTCTAAATTTTGGCGCTTGTATATTCAAAAATAAATCACATTCTTTCTTCACAAGAGCTTGGTATGAATAAATTTGCATTCAGAACGAGTTGGTGGGGACAGAAGAGTGAGTCTGGCATTGTAATGACAGAACTGTATTACTTATATTCATTTCATGACACTTTATGTTATTATAACCACATCAGGCCTCTATACCACTCAATTTACAATAACTGTGGAAAATTATGCAGATTCCCCATCATGCCTTGCCTTTGTCTTGCCTTGTCTTTCCCTTCCCATGCCTTCTGCTGAGCTAACCGTTTTCAAGGAAAATGTAAAGGAAACCTGTGTTCATGTCACCACGGACAATCTCTGACATTCAGCTCATTTTACATGAATCTTGCATTCCTGCTGCAGCTTACCTAGCAGAGCAAACAAGCAGAAGCTTCATCTAAGATGCACATCTAGAAAAACTCATGACTGATACTATGCTTTAATACCATTGTTTCCCAGAAGTGGGATGCCCATAGCGATGGGTAAAAACAGGTCTTATACTTCATTAATAGTATTACCTTTTGCCATTTGAATCCTTCAGGTTGAAAAGGCAGAATTAGCTGTTTCTATCAATGACCACAAACTGACTTAGCATTTTTTTTCCTATATACCTGAGAGAAAACTCCTTCAAGACCAAAAACCTAAAGCTGACCATTACTTGCTCTGAAGCCCCAGTAAAAATGCCTGCTGTTTGATAAGAGGACTCACAAATCCTTAGACTGATTACGTATTCCAATTTTGTATACTCACAGTTTAATTCCTGCAGGGGACCTGTAGAAAATAAGAACTTTAAAATATCTAAAAATGAATTATTTAATCCTCAAACTGACACATATTTATCACTAGTGTATTGAAAAGAATGAAATAATGATACATTACCAGAGGAATACGTGCTTCTATGTTAATATTTATACATTTTGGCTGGAGCAGCTCTGCTATGAAGAGAGGCTGAGAGAGTTGGGGCTATTGAGCCTGGAGAAGAGAAGGCTCCAAGGGAGACCTTATAGCAGCTTTCCAGTACTGAAGGGGCTACAGGAAAGCTGGGGAGGGGCTTTTCACCAGAGAGGGTAGTGATAGGACAAGGGGTAATGGTTTTCAACCAAAAGAGGGGAGATTTAGTTTAGACATCAGTTAGAAATTATTACCATGAGGGTAGTAAGATGCTGGAATAAGCTGCCTAGGGAGGTTGTGGAAGCCCTCTCCCTGGAGGTGTTTAAGTACAGGTTGGATGAGGCTTTGTGCAGCCTGGTCTAGTATGAAGCTCATGGCAGGGAGGTTGGGACCTGATGATCTTTAAGGTCCCTTCCACCCTTAACCATTCTATGATTCTATGATTCTATGATTTTTTTCTTTGAAGTGAATACAGCAAATATACAGCTATGAGATTCTAGTGGAACTATATGATAGCTATAGATAGATAGGTATATATTCACAAACTGGATGTGGGAAAGACCAAGAACAGGAGTAACAATAATTCTCAAGGAGAAGAACTAAAAGATTTACTGAGAGTGCTACGTCATGACAACAGCAAACCTTTAAGATCTGGAGCTGTTAAAAATGTAACAGAAATATCATACATTCTTAGTCTGATCCACATTGGGGTATCTGGTGTTGCTGCAAATACCTCTCCATGTTTTGCATTCTCATGGGATGACCTCTGTCCCAGTGCTGGCTAGAGGCATCCATAAGGAGCATGAGTGAGGGTCTTCTTCATGGTGGTGGGACCAGCTAAGTGGAACTTAAAGTCTGGCCGCAGCAATGGCAATCAAAATTACACCTCAACACAGTCTAATTCCCCTCAGATTTTGTTGATGCCAGCTATGCTGAGGCTAAGGGTTGTCAAAGCTGAACACCCTGAAAGACAGACCACCTGGAAGAGCTGCAGGGCTTCTCACAGATATGGATTTGGTCCTTCAGCTGGGACCACAGCCCTTTAGTCTTGTCAGGGAGAAGGTTCTTCTCAAGCCTTGTACAGGTCCCCACTGCTAATCTGCCCACTTGCTGCTGTGACAGAGGACTGGAAACAGGGAAGAGTTTTCCAGTGGTGCTCCTTGCCCTGTCCAAGAGACCATGTCTGATGCCTGTAGCTGTGCATGCCTGATGCTGGCATCTTCAAGCTGTGTCTGTCTGTGTAGTGTTTCTGGGAGCTCAGTGCCTGGAAAGCTGGGATGGCACTCCCCAAAGCAAGAAGATGTTAAAGCTGGCAATTCCCATGTTGAACAAAAACACCAGATAAAATACACAAGAGGGCAAACTCCAGCACCTTATAATATCGCATGCAGCTTTTCACAGGGTTGTCAACTCAGAAATATATGTGCCTATGAAAGATCATATCCAGTTCTCGTGGTTGATGACAAGTGAGCAAAGGAAGGATAAGGGAAGAGTTTTACCCAGTTGGCCCTGACACGATAAGCTTAGTCCTTTTAAATCCTTGTAACTCTGAAATCAACAGCAGCTGGGTAAGAACTTTCCCATTTGGGTCTGAAGAATTTAAGTGTTGTGAAGTTTTAAGTTGTCTGTAGTTACTTTGCTGATTTCCTTTATTATTTCTTTCCTTTGGCAAATATGATTGTCACTACACTGCTAAAATGTTTCCCTCTGGATCTGATGCAAGCTTTATTTACTGGAGCTGTTTAAATCTCAAAAAAAGACTTTTAAATAAAATGAAGGAAATAATTCAACATTTGAAGGCAGATGCCTATGATGACCTAACTTTTTTTTTTCTTTTTGTTTTCATCACTAACTTCTGTGATTCTGTCAATGTTTCAAATGAGATTTCCAAGCATCAGTGAAATAGCTTCATGTTAGGGAGTTATTTTTATAATTCTGTGCATCCAAACTTCATGAAAAATATGCAAATCGCCTTCATTATAACCATATCTTGTCGCAACATGCAGCATACATAGTGCCAAAAATGAATGCATTCATGGCATGTTTTGGGTCCTAAGATCCAATTATGTCTTTTGTTGTTCCTTTTTGGCTTTCTGTGTCAGCTCCATGCTCTGTAAAGTTACTGATTACTGACCTGTTGGCAACTTTACAAATCAGCTTTGAAATGCAAGCTGTCAGTAGCTCTTGAGTACCCCCAGTCCCAGGTTACCAAGGCCATGAAATGCTGCATTGAATTTTTAATCTGTTTTCCCTCTGCTTCTGCCTAGCTTTTTCCAGGTTAAGGTCAATTTTGAAACCAGCTGAATTCTTTAATAATCACTGTCTTTACAGTCCTCACTGGGTTCAAAAGGAAGTAAAATTTTTTTGTTGCATTAATATTAATTTTTTTACTGTGGGGTCTTTTTACAGTGGCATATTTTCTATTTAAGTATTCATTGTTAGATCACAAAGTGTGCTGCAGTCTAGCCAAAGTATTGCCTCATGAAGATAGGAGTGAACTGCTTCTAACCCGAAATTTCACTGCTTCCACTTTTAAAATGAAGCAGGGCTCCTTTTGTAACCCATTCTACATATTTCCCTTGAGCCTTGCTACTCGGAGGAGAAAGCTTGCCACCTCAGATACATGTCCTTTGGCTCACCTTTCTTAATGTGACAACTGCAGTTTATTTAGTAATTCTACCATCAAGCTTTAATCTCAGTTTTAAGAAGTTGGAGCTTTTTGTCTAAGTAGGCAAGATTAGAATAAGTCTTAATTAGAGTGCTGGAAATTCAGATCTAAATGTGAAATGAAACAGTCATCTTTATCTCCTCTTCAATTTTCTCCAAGCATTTATCATTAAGGAATTTGCTTTGATTTAGTGAGTAGGTGCTTATTTGATTGCAGCAGTGAATAATCCAGGAATGCTTTCTTTTGAACGACCCTAGTAATACTTTATTCTACTATATAGCCTATAAATTATGTTTATTTACAGGTTCCTATGCCATGATGACACACCTAATCAGATAGTTACCACCTTTTTTTCACCACAGGTCTTTGCATATTCTTATAGAATCTCACAATAATGTGATTTTTTACCCTGGAGTGAAAAGACAGTTATAATTACCCTACCTACCACGGAAGGCAGGTAAGTAAGAGGTATTGTGACAGGATTTCTGGTTCAATAATCAATAATTTGTCATAAAAATATGTAGATATTTGGTTGTCCCTTTAGCGTGTTTCTTCTCTTCAAGGCTACATTCAGAGTGATTAGGATTTTGAGGCACTGGTAGCAGACCTCCTATACATAAGTGAATTCCTAGGGCTGTTTTGAAGTTATTTGCCCCAGTACCACTATGAATCTTTAGGCAGTTAGTGACAGAATAGTTACCCAAGGAAACTCCAGGCCATTTGAACTCTGGAGTCCTCTGAAGGTGTGTTTACTGGAAGCAGCACTTTGCTCTGAATTTGTAGAGGCACCTTACAGCAAGACTTGATGAAGGTGTTATTCTACATGTACCTCAAAACAGTTAGAAAACTGCAGGTAGCCAGGGTAGAAACTTACTAACGATGCACACTGAATATTGAAAAAGAACTAATGATTCATGGATAGCCTGCAAATGTGGGATTTAAACAATCAATAAACAGTTCTGTAATTTGTAAAGCCTGTTTTCTGGTGGCTTTATGTACAGTAAGTTCTTGGGTTTTTTTCAGCTCTGGTCACACTTCTCCTGTGTCTGGGGTTTAATGAGCAGTCCTTTCCCATGCTACATCTCATACCCGTTTACTCTTTATGGATGATGACGAAGTAGAAATAGTTTAGTCAGTCTCTTCTATCTGGTGACAAGCTTCTTAGTCATGCAGGAGCTTAATAATAACTGAGAATGTTCCTCTTCTATCCTTTTCAATGGAGACTGATCAATAGTTAACGTGTTTTGAGGTGGCACGTGACCAGTACACAGAAAGATGCACTTACTGAACTGTTAAGAAAGCTTATTCCTTTATGAAGACAAACGTAATAATTACACTCCCAGTGGCATTCACTTACAATGTGTTTAAGAAGTAAAATGAACTAATTATATCTTAAAATGTTGTCTCCTTAACAAAAAACAAACAAAACAAAAACACAAGATAAAACAAATGAGCTATTTCTTTTTAAAACAAAATGAAACAATGCAAAAACTAAACCAAACCAATACAAAACCCCCCCAAAAACCCAAAACAAAACACAAACCAAAACAAACCAACCTTGAAAAACTGAAGAAAATCCTAGATTTTCTGTTAGATTGCATTCAGTATCTTACAGACATTTTGAGGTGCTGTGGGAGGTCTCCTGCATTCTGGGAGGTTCCTACTGCTGGGCCTGGAGCTGCTTATGTTCCACTTTTAACAAAATGGATTTTAACCATCTCTACAGAGAACATGAAGATTGTCCAAGCAGGTCCCAAACTGTTCAGAGTTATATGGATAGAAGAGGCCATGTTGCTAAGCATCTCTTAATTCAAACCCCCAGAACTCATGGAACCTTTATAGATTTCCTATGAGCAGGCTGCTGTGACTATGTAGTTTCTGGTCTCACAGATTACTTGGGACTTATTTTGCCACACAGGAGAAAAGCTGGGAACTCAATGGGAACTCAAAATTCTGGTGTTATATGTAATTATTTTATTGTATCTATTGTAATAAGTACAGTCCAGCACACCTTATTGTCAGAGTTGAGAACAGGAGTTACATTTTTTTACATGTAAAAATGTGTAAAAAACAGGACAGCATTCGAGAATGCAGTTATTCAAGGATTTATGGAAGGAAAAAGGAGATTAGAGCACTTATAAAGCACAAGGAGTGGATAAAACTGACTGAACAAGAGCAGTAAATAGGCAATTTGAGGCAACTTCATTTTGCCAAATAACTCTTGAGCCAAAGATAGCTGCTGATGGCTAATAATATTTGCTATTTGGTTTTGGTAGCACTCATAATGCAATAATAGATGGATAAGCACTTTTTGCCTGAGATCATCCTATAATGCAAGATTTTTTATATTTTAACTTGGTTTTTTTTTGCCATAACTTTGTGTTAATCATAGGAGAAGCTAGTCAGACTATGATCTTTGAGTAACTAGATTGAAAAGTGACCTGTAAGCTAAACTATACCCTGGGAACTTAAATTTCAGTACAGTCCACATCACTACTCATGCAGTGCGTAACTGCATGTAGAAAGCATATGAGAATAATTATTTTTTCCAAACAGAAACTAAAGCTCTCTATCTTGGTAATGCAAAATAAAAAAAAACAGTATATGATTAAAGCTTGGAAGCTTTTGCTGACTGCTACTTTGGCATGCTTACCTGAAAACTGGAACAGCTGTGAGAAAGTCGCACAAGCTGCAGTGGGATATGAGGCTTTGCAAAGACTGGGATTCCTCATGAGTAATGACATCCCTCATTACACACCAATACAATGTCAGACTGCCATACCATTTAGTGATGTATCTTCAGAAGGAAAACAGCCACCTTAGAGCCCAGTGAACTTTAGACACAACATTTCTATGCAATGCCACAAAGGGGATGTCCTGGGTTGAGCCAGGATGAAGCCGTCTCTCACATCAGCTAATTTTCCTTTTACTGATTTTTTTTTCCTTCAGTAAGCTCTCTTTTAACTAGCAGCAAGTGTTCCAGCTAGTGGGCTGATAACACTGGAATGTTTATGTTTCTGCTGAGACTCCAAGGTCGCTTCTTAGCTCTGCTGCTATAGAGGCTACCAGGGCAGGAGAATTGTATCTATGACCCCCCCATAGGGGAGCTGGACTAGACAGACAGCAGAACTGACCAAAGGTATTCCATTCCATAGATCTGCATAAGCTCCGAGGAAGGTCAGAGATCACAGAAGACAACTTCCTTCCTGCTTCTTCTTCCCTTCTCTTCTGTTCATGGCCGGCGTCTGGGGAGGACTCCATCCATCCATCACCATCGACCCTCATCGACGCTCAGCCCTGACCCTCATAACTCTCCCCACAGCCCTGTCTGCTCTGCTGTTATCTCAAACAGTGGACTGAGACATTTCGGGACTGCTCACAGCTCAGGAGAGTGCCGGGGGAGTTGCTGGGGGTGGGGGGAGGCAAGAGGCTTCTGCACATTCCTGAAGATACTTGTATATAATTGTACATATAATTAAAGCTGTCTAATTTAGTTTTCAATCCAGCAAAGTCTCTCTCCTAATTCTCTCTCTCCTTCCCTACCTGGGTGGGAGGGGGAGGGGATTGAGAGCATTGCTGTCTCTGGTTTATTTGTCGATTCTGAGTCAAACTGTGACAGGGGAATATTGCAGGGGAGAGCTGGGTCAGTTGCTCTACAGCCATGCTGAGAGAGAAGGTACTACCATGTCCTCTTGCTACAGTGTAGGCAGGGGATCAGTTGAGAGAAGAAAACATGCAGCAGGAAGTTTTGGGGGTACACTAAATTTCTGATTTTACTTTCTGATACTGTAAGACCAAATTGGGAACACTTGTTCCTAACATAGTATTGACCAGGGATAAAAAACAGTTTAGAGTTTGCCACTGCATATCATACCTTACACTCTGGTGTTTGGGTATAATAAAAAACTCCACCTATTTTTTTGTTTCCTAGCCTTTTTTTTCTGGTCATGCATGAAGCAATGAAAAAAGATTGCAGGAAAACCTATCTCTTTGCTCATTATGCTTCCTGCTGTTTAGTGTGCAGCTACTCACATGAGGTATGTATTTGCACACAGCTTTTTCCTTGCTTTTCCTATGACTAACTGGAGAGAGAGGAACTCCAAAGAGACTCATTAAACCTATGAAAGCTGCCAGAGTTTGTCACTCGTGGCTCTGCACATAAGCATTGCTTTTATAGTATACTGCAGGTCTCTCCTTCTGCAACAATAGTAACTCATGTCGCTGCTTTAGTCTCAAGAGAAGCTGCTATTAAATGGTAGATGTTAGTTTAATATTAATAATTGTCTTAGCTTCATAAATCTACAGGTTTTCATCTAGTAAAAG
Organism: Hemiprocne comata; assembly: GCA_020745705.1. Lineage (NCBI taxonomy): Eukaryota > Metazoa > Chordata > Aves > Apodiformes > Apodidae > Hemiprocne > Hemiprocne comata. The sequence goes on from CM036588.1 coordinate 91,910,742, forward strand.
GGAGCTATTCATTTTTCCGCATAAAAACAACATTTCTCTGAAGGGAATTTAACAGATGTAACGGGGTTGATGGCAGGTGCAGCATAATGAAAGCAAGACACTTTGAACTGTCAGTGGCTCTCTAACTGCTCTTTGTATTACCCTGGCAGAGGTGTGCCTGCTCCAGTTCAAAACAGCTGCTCTCTCACAAGTGTACTCCTGGCTCCCATTCACCACTCTGCAAGGAAAAGCAGGGCTGCAGAAGGAGAAAAAATGTAGAAAAAAAATATCTGGACCAGGTGAAAAACATCTGCCTGCACATCAGTATAGTTTAGAGCAGTCAAGAGAGCCCATAATGTTTTATAGAAGTTGCATATTGTCACTTTTAAGGGGGAAGACTCAGAAAATGAAGATTCATTAAAGCTGTGGCACTGGGTGTCAGGCGAACACCTCTTTCATCATCCAGCACATCACCGTGGGGAGCACTGCTCTTCTGCAGTGTGTTCTCCATTTTTCTCCAGTTAGTTTTAAATTGGTGCTAGGGCTTCTGCCACTTCTCTAGGAAAAGATATTAATAGGTCTTAGCAGTAAGAGAGGTTTCTTGATAGCTAAACTACAGATAGCCTTTCTCCCATTTTATCTCATTATAATTATGTTGCTAGTTTCTAGTGCATTAAGATTTTCTCTTTGTTCTTGTTTTTTACATTCTTCACCTCTTTGTAATCTGAATGAATGACACAGAATTGACTATTTTAATTTTTCTCCACATGTTAGTTTTTGACCATTTAATAAATTCTGTGCTTTTTCTTTTTCCTATTCCCCCCCCTTTTAATTTTTTTTTCTATAATTCTCTCATCTCTGTTCATATCTTTCTGGCTGAGATTCTCAGAACTGTCTGCAGTACTAATAAAGAATGCATGATGCTGTAGTAAAAAGGTTTCCTGGCATGGGTTTGAAGTGACCTGTAAAACTCTTGTGGTAAAGTCATAAAGTAAGCTATGCAGCTCACCAGAAATTTTTATTAAACCAAGGTGCCTTGATATATAATTTTAAGACCAGTGCAGCACTGTTTCTCTAATACTATTGCTTCAAGTTTATTTTCCTTTCATTTTTAGTTTCTCTTAGTCACTCAGCAGAGGTTCTTTCCAGGAGGAACTGATATCTTTTGACACTGCATATAGACATCCTTCTGTTCTGCCATGTTCTTTTTTACACATGTGACTACACAATGAAAGTGACTGCCTTTCCTGAGGCACTTGCTGGGGCTTCTGGGCCATAGTCAGGAGAAACAGGAACTGTTGAAGACAAATCTATAACCACTGTATGCAGTTGTGTATGCAGTAGTCTAATGTTGTCTCCTTCTAGGTGGCATGGGAACATATGGGAGGATGCAATTACTATTGCATTTTACTATAGATTAAGATTTACAGGAAAAAATAAAATGTTCTCAGTGACTACAGAGGGTTATTTCAATTCCTATTGTCAATTTTCATATTTATTATAATAGAAGAAATGTTAGGACCATTGAACTTTGTGGGGCATACTGTATCTCTAAGTAATTAATTTGAAAAAATACCACCAACACAGATAATACTCAAATTATTAGCATATAATCAGAGATCTGTTCCTCAATATCTGTTTTCCCATTTGGTTGTAGTGCATTCCTGTGAGATCTTATATTTAGAAAGGGGCATCTGCCATTGAGCATGCTGTTTTTAATCAATTACTAATTTTGAATATAATACAAAATAATGGTTTACCCTACTGATTTAACTTTTGCATTGTAAGTATTTGGAAACACATATTTGACTACCTTTCATACAAAGTAATAGACAAAAACTCTTATTGATATGCTTCATTGAAGACATGGTTGCCCCAACTCAATAGAACACTCCAATATATGCTTGAGCATATTACTGAAAATCCACCTGCTGAAGGGCTTTCCTGAATACAGGTGGCTTTAGGCATATGTCTGAGTTTTCTGCTGAACTGCAGCTTGTGAGTTCTATTATATTGAGAATTGAATGAAGTAGCTCAAAGAGTATAAAATTAAGCACATGTTTACGACATGTTTATGATTTTGCAAGATCAGGACTTAATTAATATCTTGGAACACATATTCACATGAGGAGTTCTTTGTTAATGAAGGGATTCAGAACTGGTCTTTTTTTTTTTTTTAAGAAAACCTTAATAAAAAGTGTAAGCTACAGAGTAATGGTGTTTGTTCCATTCCCTAAGGCAAGCCTTACACCATCATGTTTGTATACAGTAAATAAGCCTATAGAGAAAAAATATCTAGGCCAATAGATGGATTATAGAAACTACTTTGGTAATGAAACTTAACACATTGACAATTTGCCTCTGAAGGCAAAATGTGTGTGGCGTAGAAACACTGTTAAAATAAAGGTTCTTCTGGATGCCTAATACTTCATTGGTCTTTGAAATATTCATTTACATAAATATGTTTTCGTATGGCTCCTGTGAAGGAGGAATCTACTATTTGGGTGCTGAAGATGTATGTTCGCACTTTTAAAAAATCTTCTTCACAACATGGGGGGAAACCCAGGAAATGAAGTCACCAGCCAAACAATAAGGCAGGTCAGAGTGAGCTGAATATTCAAACTTTGCCTTAAGGCATGAAAAGGCTGACAGCTCTAAAATTTTAAGTTTCTGTGTTAAAAATCTTGAGGTCCCAATCATACAATGATGTACACTAGTATGAAGCATGCTACAGGACTGGGGCCTGAAATAACACAGTGCACATTTAGATCAATCATCTGCTTTTATCAACCTTCTCCTGTTTTTCAAACTGCAGAGTGGATTTAAGCTGTTCTTGCTTGATAAAAAATTCAGAGCATCTAGCAAAGGAGAGGAAATTTAGAGAAAACTTCTTCTTTGTGGACAATTTATATACTGAGCGAAGCGGCTACCAGCACTAGCCAAAGGCCTTGACTCAAATACCTGTGCTGCCCTGGGTTGTTTTCTAAGCAGTCAGTGCTATTCTGTGAATAACAGAAAGTACCACAAAGTGGCAAAGGTGAAGACTCAAGCAGCTGCTGTACTCGCCAACAAACTACTCAGCCAGGCTTTTAGGAAACATCCACACAGATGAGGAAACTACGCTGCAGACTTCAGGCTTGAGGTCAAAGATGCATCATTAGAAACATCATTTCCTGATATTAGAGGCTCCAAACCATTAGTCTTTTAATACATAATATCAATAGCTGTAATGAAAAATGAAGGTAGGATGTAGAGAATCCCCTGGATTTTAATGTACTTTCTGCCATCAAAAGCAGAATGCTGAATCTATGTCAGCTGAGCCAGAAAAAAACAGTAGGTCAAATGGAGAAAATGAAGAGGAAGGCAGTGGCTAAACTGATTCTTGTGTGTGAATGCAAATCATCTCTGTTCCCAAGGTCAGCACAAGCTGCACCTCTGGAAAAGTACCAAAATGGAGGGCGAGCAGGATTTCTGCAGAACACATGACTGTTCTGATTCCTGCATAGCGAGACGTTGCACACTGTGCATAGCAGATGGGAGCTGGGAAGCTCAGCCCAAGCATTGAAGTTTGCATACATATGCATAAATATATATATTGTGTGTGTGTCACTACACTCTGGCAGAGCTGCCTCTGGTAGCCTCTCACTGGGCTATGTCTGGGACACATCACACCAGGCTCATGTACGCTTAAGCATCCTTGCACGCCCCTGGCACGCTGCCCCAGGTCAGCTGCTCCTCCAGCAAATGGATGCTTGCTGCTAAATGACATTAAACCTTTGGGACCATTGCTGAGCCTTTCCATTGTAGACTTTCCAGCAGCCCAAACCCACCTTTTCCCAGGGCATGGATATTGTGCGCACAATTAATTTAAAAGCAATTTGCTAAGGACCCCCAGTCATTGAAACAGGTGCAGATATGGACTTTGTCTGGGTTAAAGAAATCAGTTGCTTTTTAAAATTTTATCACCAGAGGTAGCTGTGAGTAACAGCAGCATAACAAAACCCCAAACATGTTTTTCTGCTTCAGTTTCCTCTCTGTTTTTCTAAGTTCTCAACAGGGTATGTGGGTGAGTTTTCAAGCCAGATGAGGACCATCCTCCTGACTCGGTTTTTCTGAATCACAAATCCATCACATGCAAAGACACAGCAATAATACTATATTGGTTTCTTCACCCTTTTGAGCTTTTATATTGCTCAGTCCAGAGGCTTGGGAAAGCTGGTTATGCACAGGATAAATCACCCTCAGTTAAACCCAGCAATCCTTAACCCCTCTCCATTATCCACAGTCAAGAACAGGGTCTCCTTAGCAGATTTTAACTGCACAGTGCACTTCACCTTTTTGGAAAAAAATCAACTGATTATTGGCAGCATTGCCACAGAAATTTCCATTTAGAATAAAATAAAAGGCTGAATTAAATTTCATATGTTACTTTTATTTCCTCCTCTCCTTCTGTTTTTTTATTAATGTGCTGAACAAGTGTAATATTTTTAATGTAAATGTATTTTTGCAGGTTTTTACAGGCAACCTTTAATCTATATTGGTGTGGGAGATAACTTGGTTTTGACTGTATATGGCTGACTGTATACATGAAGACATTTCTTGATGCACTGATTTCATTAGGTTAGTCACAATCTCAGAGCTGTAAACCAATGGAAACCCCAAATATGTACCTGCAGACAAAAAACTAATTTAATTTTCATTGAGAGGCTGGATTCTGAAAAGTTTGCCATGAATGCACAGATCAAAACAGCTTTTTGATCAGATCTCTTTAAAAGTTATTTCTACCCAAATGTCCATGAGAATCTGAAATATACTGACACATACGTGTTTTCTTCAGTTCTTGCTTCTCTACAAGGCTAGTGTGAGAAATGTAGTTCCAGGGAAGGCTTTAAGTATTGCTGTTTTTCACTGCAAGTATTACTACAGATCCATTACATGAGCTGAGATTTCCCAATTAATTTCTAGCCCAATTTAGCAGGCATATGATATTTGGATAACTGGGGCAAGTTCTGGACCTTTTCTGAACAAAACCATACCTCCCCAAGCCTCAGGAGGCATCTCCTTTGTGACAACAGTTATCTCACCCTCGATCCCAGGCAGGAAACTGCATCCCAGCACTTAAGCATTGGTCTCAGGTTTTTGAAGCATAACAGAGCTTTAGGCCTTTGAGAGGAGAGTGGAGAGGGCTTGGAAGAGGTCATAGATTCCTAAATTAAGGCCTTTCATTTTCTTCTTGAGAAATTAAGAGAGAGAGGCACCACTAGAAGGCAATTCAGCCCTGAAGACACTAGAAGCATCTGCTGGAGATGCTTTTCCTGCTTTTCATGCACTGCAGAAAGACCCCAAATTGATAAGGCTCCTGTTCGGGTGCCCAAGATAAGTGCTTAAAATTAGGTAGGCTGATCCCTCTCCTTTATGCCATCACAAATTTCCTGTTTTCCCCTCTGGTACAACTTGCACAGGGCTGTACATTAATGCAATATTGATGTTCTGTGACAAGTTAAAAGGCCAATAAGAGTAGTGCTCAATGTGAATTATTTCACCTGTTTGATACCTGCTTTTTCTTTAACTCTCTTAATGGTGCAGTGTGTTTTCCTATCCCAGTGACATTCAGCTGCATGTATTGTTAATTTTTACTTTGTAACTTGCATCTAGATTACAGTTTGCGTGTCCCCGAAGTGCCTGAAATCTTGATTCCTCAGTGTTGTGTGGCTTGCATAAATGTCAGCTGGTCCAAGGGAGTGGTTTTAAAAGAAACAGAGCCGATCTGACCTTCTTCAAAGGGAAACCTAGGAGACTCATCTCTGCACCTGGGTTTGTTATATACACTGAGCAATGGGAAGAGTGCTATGAATGCTGTCACTCGAGCAGTGAAGAGGGACAGGCAGCCATGTCAAAAATGACAGCATTTCTTTTCCTAGTCTTGCAAAAGATGTCTGCAGTGATGTGACTGCAGATGACATCAAACAACATAAGTGGCTGGTTTCTGCAATAGATTGAAATTCATCCAGTTCCCTGTGTTCACTGTGATGACTTTCAATGCTAATTCTCAGTGAGTGAGGCATGAAATATATTCACAGGCTATACACAGTTAGGATACTTTTAAGTTATTTGAGGTACCTGTGATGTAAACATCTGTGCCTCTTGCTATCATGCATTTTTTCCAGGGTTTCAATTATGCAGTCAAAGAAACACTGGAAAAAGGGAGAACAAGTTTGCTGATCTAGTTCTTTTTCTTTTTTGAAAGGAATGAGTGCCTCATTGTCTCAGCATAGGGAAACATAAGATAGAAGCACACTTTCATCTTCTTCAACAAGGAGATCAGCTGAATTGATGCAAACAGGGTGTTTTTAAAGGTGATCCCCAAAGCTCACTGTATTCACTGAGCAAAATGGTGAGTTGCTTAAACTTTCATTTGGAAATCTAAATAATGTGACATGGTGTAAAAGACAGAGAAGTTTTAGCTTGAGTTTTACTGCATGGCTGTAATGTTCTCTGAAGCTGAAGCTAAATTCAGCATTCAGCATACACAGTGCCCTGCAGCTGCAGCTGCAGCAGCATATATGCTTCACTGTATTTTGAGAGGATGCTTCCCAGTCCTAACTCCAGATGACACTCTGTGCTCTTCTTAGGATTACCTGGAAGAAAGAGGCTGCAAAATGCAGGGGGAAAGGAGGGAAAAGCCTCCTGTGCATGTGCAGAAGGGAATCTGGTGACAGGAACTACTCCCTGGATCTGCAGGAGAACTGGCAGAAGTCTAATTGTCAGTGCATCAGGTCTAAACCAAGGTAAGTGGGGTTATGGTGGTATAAATAAGAAAGGGATTTCTTGTTCAGTAGAAACTGATAAGAAACGTTTTTGGGTTGTTTTTTTTAACCACAAATAACTTCTTATTTCATACATGACACCCCGTATCTGCATTATATGTTAATCCCTTTGCTGTCTGCTTTTACGGATGGCCAGAAAGAGAGACATATTCTTGTCAAAACTTTTGACGATCAGTCTCTGTTCTAACGGCTTCTTCACATAAAAGACATAAATAGCCATGGGAGCAAGGGGCTGGAATTTCCCTCTTTCCCAAGGACAAGGCACAGCCTCTCTGCCTGACTGCTCACATTTAATTCTGTTTTTTGTACAATGGAATAGCTTTTATAGGATTGGGTGAGAATGTCTTCAACTTAGAATAGAAATTGATGGTTGTAAAGATGAGAAAAATTAATATAAATAAAGAAGAGAGAAGTAAATCCGGCACTCTTGCAATCTGGCTGTGCATCCTAACCACCAAGCGACTGGGCCCACAGGCTTTAGCGGTCCCTGCTGGAGCAATTCCAGAAGTTAGCATGGCCAACCGTTTGCCCTGTCCTCCCAGCAGAGGCTGCAGATGGGGTGGCGTGTCAGTTCCTCAGCTCCTTCACGAGGTGATCTGTTAGACTGATGGCAGTTCAGCTTTGCAGCCTGGGCCGTGACCTGCGGCACACAAGCAGCAAATGTCCGTCTGGGTTACTCCATGGTGACAGCAGGGATGCTCAGTGAGGAACACCTGAGGGACCTGCCAAGCCTGGGTAAGCAATGTTGGACTGCTGAACCACATGGAGGCTTGGACTTCTCCTCTGCAATAGTCTAGCAGGGGGATGTGGGTCGAGATGTTGCAGAGAAGCCAGTGTGCTGGAAGAGCTCTAACAAAACCTGCCAAACAGAACTTCTCAGGGAAGAGTGATGGGTTAGTAGTTTCTGGACCCTGGTCTGGGTGCAAGCACACAAGAGGTGTTTTTCTCCATCAGGACTAATACACCTCCAGGTGTAGAAGGAAGCATAATTACAGACACTTGGGTTGAGATTAATCTCATCGACCTTTAGATGTTTCTCCTGTGAATGTTTTTGTATGAGCTGGTTACACCAGGCTCCCATTGATGAAATAGAGGCCCTGTTGGGATGTGATTTGTCAGACTGATGATTTCAGCATCTTTTGAGCTCTTTAAAATTTTACTGTAAGGCTTCTTTATGTTGGTGTATTTATTGGTGATACCTAATTATTGTTGTCCTCTGATAAAGCTGCACTAAGAACACTGTACTTCCTTTTTAAAAATTAATTTATCCAGACATCTGTTTCATAAAAGAGTTGTAAGGAGAAAAAAGATTTAGGGTTTCTCTCATATGAAATGCCAGGAAATAAGGAGAGGAAGTAGAGCTGAATTTAGATGGATCCATAGGCTCTATATATTTGTGACCTGACACATTAGCCATTTGCTCATTATATCTCTTCAGCATTTAATAAAGCAGAATAAAGGCTTTTATTTTATTAAATATTAATTCACCTTTTCGTATTTTTAGGGAAGGCTACAGGAATAAAGCTCTGACGGAGGAAGATAACTGAAGGGGTAACAATAAATGAGACACATTTTCCCTGATTTCTAGCAAAAGCTCTCCTGGCTTTATGCTACCACTTTATCTAATTATATCTGATTTTTTCAACAACAAAACATATAGAGAAAGAAAAAGAGAAGAAAGCACAAACAGCTTGCCTCGTCAGAAAAAAAAATAGTCGCTGAAAGCAATTTTTTCCTCCTCTTTGTTTACTGGTGAAGGTGAGGCAGTAACTCAACATGCAGGTACAGACGTGATAATTTACTTGTCAATTATGTGTAGAAAAATCGCTCTTAATGATAATTGTTGTATTAAGGGTTTGCGTTTTTTTTAATCATGAAGGCAGCTGACTATTCTTTTTCAACAGTGCACTCTACTGTTTTTAATTTCTCGTCCCTACCATCCTACACGTATTTTTTTACCCACCATAGTCAGACAAGGATCTATTGTGTTTTATCATTCAGCAAAAAGGCTATTTGTGGTCCTGAGTCTGGTCTTCTCTATCCACTTGGCAATATTGTTCACTGTTATTAAGGATGTGAAGATAGAAAATGTACCTATCATTTAGTATAATTCACTTGCTGACAAAATCAACCCTTGCATTTCTTTAGTACCCATTTCTCAAGTACAGCAGATCACAATCTTAAGCAGTGACTTCATATTAATTTTTTAGCACATCTATTGAACTCATACATATAGTGCATTTAGGTGATTTAATAATGTGGTTTAAGCATTCAAAATGAAAGCAAAGGGGAACTACTTCTTTGTTAAAAAATGGTGGTTATTTAGTTCAACTGGTTGGCAGATAAATACATTTTCTTTTTTGTTTGTTTGCCTTTTTCCAATAGGTAATATACTGTGGGGATGGTGTGTAGTTGACCTAAATGGGAATCTAGCAGATTAATCTGTTTTGAAAACCTTTACCCTGGAAAGGCAGATGATGCAGCATCAATGGGATGAGGTATAAAGTAGCCATCCCAAGAAAGAATAGTAAGAAATCTTCAATGAAATGGGCAGGCATGCAGGCAATGACCATAGCTGTCATAACTAGTAGTAGCAGTACATATTAAAATTACACTTCCATGAGGGAAAGCCCAGCCAGTTACAACAAGGATGATTTTCTCTTCACTTCTTGTCACGGTTTAGGCCCAGCTAGTACCAACCAGGCATCCACTCACTTACCCCTCCCCCTCACTGTGGAACAGGGAAGAGAAAAATCCAACTAAAAGCTCACAAATTGAGACGACAGGGAGGTTTTCACTCACCAATTATGATCACAGACAAAACAGACTCAACTTGAGGAAAAAAAAAATTATCAGAACATGAAAAAAAGAAAATAAGACCAGAATTTAAATACCTTTTCCCCAACCCTTTCTTCGCAGGCCCAAATTACTTCACTCCTCCCTCCCCCACAGTGGCACAGGGGGATGGAGAGTGGGGGCTTACGATCAGTCCATCACATGTTTTTTTCTGCTGCTTCTTCCTCCTCAGGGGGAGGATTCCTCATAGTCTTCCCCTGCTCCACCATGGGGTCCCTACCATGTGAGAGAGTCCTTCACAATCCCCTCTGACATGAGTCCCTCCAGCTGGGTACAGTCCCTCAGGAACAGACTGCTCCAGCATGGGCTGCCCACAGAGTCGCAGCCTGCTTTGGGAGCAGTTGCTTGGGGCCCTCCAAGGCTGCAGATCCACGTTTGCCTCACCATGGTCCTTCATGGACTGCTCCACCATACTCCTCCACGGACTGCAGGGGGGCAGCCTGCCATATCACCATGCGCAGAGGTGGAACCTCTGCTCAGGCACCTCCTCCCCCTCCTTCTTCACTGACCTTGGTATCTCTGTTCCAGCATTTTCTCACCTCTCCCTCTCCTCTGCCCTGCAGGTCTTTTTGCAGTTTCATTTTCCCTTCTTAAATATCTTACCCACAAAGGTGCATCCAGCTTTCCTAATCAGCTTGGCTTTGGAAAGAGGAGGAGCCAGAATTGGAGGTGAGGGAACTTCCAGCAGCTTCTCAGGGGTGGCCCCACCACCACTGCCAAACCGCACTGCACTAACCCGAACCATTTCTAGTGAAGCAAATAAACTAAAATCGAAAGGAATATGCCATCACATCTCAGTGCATGCAGGGGGCAAAGTGAACAAGACCCTGACAGAGAACAAGAAGGGCTCCTTCAAATACATCAGTGGTAAAAGGAAGAAAAGGGAAAATGTGGGCCCACTGCTAAATGAGGTGGGAGCCCTGGTAACAGAGGATGCAGACAAGGCAGAGTTACTGAACACCTTCTTTGCTTCAGTCTTTATTCCTAAGACCAGCCCTTGTGAATCCCAAACCCTGGAAGTAAGAGAGAAGGTCTGGAGGAAGAAAGGCTCTCCACTGGTCAATGAGGATTGGGTTAGAGAACAGTTGGCTAAACTGAACATATACAAATCCATGGGCCCTGATGAGATGCACCTATCAGTGTTGAGAGAGCTGGCTGATGTTGTTGCTCTACCACTCTCCATCATTTTTGGAAGATCATGGAAAACAGGAGAGGTGTCTGAGGACTGAAGGAAAGCCAATATCACTCCAGTCTTCAAAAAGGCTAAGAAGGATCATCCAGGAAACTACAGACCAGTCAGCCCCACCTCCATCCCTGGAAAAATGACAGAGCAGCTCATTCTGGAGGTCATCTCTAAGCACATGGAAGAGAGAAAGGTTATCAGGAGTAGCCAGCATGGATTCAACAAGGGGAAATAATGTTTGACTAACCTTATAGCCTTCTATGGTGGTGCGATTGAATGGGTCGATGCAGGGAGACCAGTGGATGTAGTCTACGTTGACCTTAGCAAGGCTTTTGACACTGTCTGCCATAACATCCTTGGGAGCAAGCTCAGGAAGTGTGAGGTAGAAGAGTGGACAGTGAGATGGATTGAAAACTGGCTAAACAATATAGCCCAGAGGATGGTGATCAATAGTGCAGAGCCCAGCTGGAGAACTGTAGCTAGTGGAGTTCCCCAGGGATCAGTGCTGGGTTTAGTCCTGTTCAACGTCTTTATCAACGACCTGGAGGACGGGACAGAGTGTATCCTCAGCAAGTTTGCTGACGATGCAAAACTGGGAGGTTTGGCTGATTCACCGGAAGGCTGTGTGGCCATTCAGCAAGATTTTGACAGACTGGAGAGCTGGGCAAAGAGGAGCCTAACGAGGCTCAACAAGAGTAAGTGTAGAGTCCTACACCTGGGAAGGAACACCATCATGCACCAGTACAGATTAGGACTTGACCTGCTAGAAAGCAGCTCTGTGTAGAAGCACCTTGGAGTCCTGGTGGACAACAAGCTATCCATGGGACAGTAATGTGTCCTGTGGCCAAGAAGGCCAGTGGTATCCTGGGGTGCATTAAGAATAGTCTGTTCAGCAGGTCGAGGGAGGTTCTCCTCCCCCTCTTCTCTGCCCTAGTGAGACCCCACCTGGAGTATTGTGTCCAGTTCTGGGCTCCCCAGTTCAAGAGGGACAGGGATTTACTTGAGAGAGTCCAACGGAGGGCTATGAGGATGATTAGGAGACTGGAACACCTGTCTTATGAGGAAAGGTTGAGAGACCTGAGGCTGTTTAGTCTAGAGGAGAGAAGACTGAGAGGGGATCTTGTTAATGTATATAAATATCTAAAGGGTAAGTTTCAAGAAGGAGGGGCCAATCCCTTTTCAGTCGTGCCCTGTGATAGGATGAGGGGCAATGGATGCAAACTAGAGCACATGAAGTTCCACCTGAACGTGAGGAAGAACTTCTTTACTGTAAGGGTTACAGAGCACTGGAACAGGCTGCCCAGAGAGGTTGTGCAGTCTCCTTCTCTGGAGATTTTCAAGACCCAGCTGGATGCATTTCTGTGTGACCTGCCCTAGATTCTGTGGTGGTCCTGCTCTGGCAGATTACAATTACAGATGAAGTAGCCTACATGGATTAGAATGTTTTTGGTACTATTTTTCTTTTTCCACCAACAGAGGGAGTAAAGTTATCATTCCCCTCCAGAGCTTTTGGCCATAATGCTTAGTTATGTGAGACCAGTAACTTCACTGGGGGTTTTGCATGTGTTAGGGCAGGAGGTCAGCTAGGTCTTGGTTTGCAGTCTTCAGAAAATTATTATGCAGTATAAACTAGCACAGACTGTATGAGATTAAATCAGAATAGCTGATGTATTGTGGACTGAATTGATATTGTGCCAATTATGAGATGCACATTGAAATTTTGCAATGTGCTGCGTTCCCTTAAGGACGAGTGATGAGATCTGTTAATTGCATTATATTATCTACTGGTAACTGCACCATTAATGCATGTCAGCACCATTCCTGACAGGGCTGGCTTGAGGGGTTTTTACTGCCCTAGGCAAACTGGAAAGTGTGTGCCACTCTTAGCCACATTTACTTCCACAGTAAACAGTCAAAACAGTCAGTTGTATCTAGGTCTCAATTTTAAATTATACACCAGTGACTTATTTAAGTAATTAGGGCCACGCTATCCCCCCCAACAGCTTAGAAATGTTTTATGAAGAGGAGTCTTCATAAGAGTAATTACATTTCTTTTCTGATCCCTCCTAGGCCATGAGGTACTTGTGAGTTTGCACTGCTTAGTGAGGACTTGGGAAATGCAAAAAGAAGGAGGCTGGAAACAACAGATATTTGTTGCCCAAGGCTACACACTCTCTGCGGCATCAAACCCTGGCTGACCTGCAGAGAAATTCCTGAAAATGTTAACACTGGGTATGTCAGTGCTCTCTACCCCCAATTCTTCTCCATGTCATTTTGCATCTTGCAGTACTCCCAAATCGCTGTTAGACCTCCCCAAATTCCTTAGTTATAATAAAAATTATACTTTTACTGTGTTATTATCCTTCATCAAAAATTTGCTAAGTCTTTGCCATCATTTTGATTGGAAGCTGTAATGTCCCCTAAAGAATCAGTCTCTCCTTTCTTGCACAAAGCTGTCTTGTGATGCTAACTCACCAGTACACATGAGGACAACACTCAGGTGTTGGCTGGGCAGTTTGACTTCGTAGTCTTGGTCTTGGTGTTACACTTGCTGCTCTGTTCTTCAGGCTGCATGGGAATAATCTGAATTCCTATGAGCTGAAGTTGACCACAAGGTTCTTTTTGTTATAATTCATAAAGAAATGCAGATTTATTGCCTCTATGCACATAAGCTTTATGTCCTGCTGAAGATGCCTCTGAATGTCAAGCTATGTGTGAGAGGAAATGGACATTCCCTCATCTTTGGTCCTGCTCTTAGTTTGGTCTCTTGCTATATGGGGCCTGTGGGGAGGAAATATTTTATGGTAGGTTAAAAATCATAATCCATGGATGTGAAGTGATAATTTGGTTAATATTATATTTTAATTAGAAGTGCTCTGTGTTGTATCTGAGTAGGAATTAGATTATTAGATTAGCTGTATTAAGCTAAAAAAACCCAGGAATTTCAAGCCTGTTTTTCCTGCCTGCAGTCAAAATATCTAAATTTAGTGTGAATTGGAAAGTTGAAACAATCAGTTAGTAAATATGCAATAATTTCTGTTGCATTTTAATTGAAATTAATTATTCCTGAAGTCCCTGGTTGAAATATTTAATCTCAGTGCACTAAAGCAGATTGAAATGTTTGATGTTCAGCTATTACAGAATAACTCTGCAATTTCCAAAGAAAAGCATTATGGGCATTATACTTTGCTTGTCTTTTTTACCCTGCCTTACACAAAGGGCTAATCGGCTGTAGTATATTTACCATCAGCCTTGCAAACCATGTGACTCAGAGTATCCTACATGACATGGTCACAGGGGAAGACACAGAGCATCACCGACTATAATGCTAGCCCAGGAAGTCCAGAGAAATCATGGAGCCATGTAGCATCTGCACCACAGTTTCAGTGAGATTCCCACACGGTGCTGAGCAGATGCAACTTGACATCAGTATGATTCAAATGAAACATTTCTGCTCAATAAAGCAAAGCATTTTGATGGTGGATAATGGCAGAGCAACTGACACCAGCTACCTGGATTTGTGCAAGGCATTTCACACTGTCCTACATGACACCCTGTCTCCAAACTGACAAGACATGGATTTGACAGATGGACCACTCAGTGGATAAGTAACTGGCTGGATGGACGTACCCAGCGAGTTGTGGTCAAGGGCTCAGTGTCCCAGTGGAGGCAAGTGACGAGTGGTGTTCCTCAGGGGTCAGTAGTGGGACCAGTGCTGTTCAACATCTTTGTTGGAGACATGGACAGTGGGATTGAGTGTATCGTCAGCAAGTTTGAAACCTGATGATCTTTAAGATCCTTTCCAACCTTAACCATTCTATGATTCTATTCTATGATTTGGTGGGACCACTCTGGAACAAATAACTTTGTTTTCATTTTCTCCAATTTGGCAAAATAATGTTTCCTTCAGAGTTAGCACAAATCATTTAAAAAACATTTCCCTGAAAATTTTACTTTTTGCATTGCAAAAATGTGTGTGCATACAGAAAAACATATATATGTGTACATACACGTGCATAAATTGAACAAAGCTTGTGTGTGTTCCTCCTTATTTTCATTTACCTAGGAAACTTACCTGTGTTTCAGAAATGAGGGAGAGATGTAACCCTAGAAATTAAACCTACTCTATTAGACAAAAGGATTACTGTAGTTATGGCATTGACTTTTTTTTTCTTTTTAAAAATTTTATCTGTGCCACCTTGAAAAGTGAGTTGATACTGTGGTACAAAAAAACACATTAGAAAGTGCTTGAACTGAAGGGACTGGCTGGCTTGAGAGATCAATAATCTAACATGGGACCTTTTGCTCCTTAGTCACCAACCTGACTCTGGCTTAGGTGAGTAATAAAAACACAAATCACTCTGCATCTGGCAGCTATTTGGATGAATAAATAAATTGAGCTGATAACATCAATATAATCTGATGAAAAAAATCCCACATATGTGCAATAATTAGCATGCTTTTTGGTATCTCAGCAAACAGAGCAAAACTGAAAGGGCACTGTTGAAAAGAATAGTGGTTGTTTTTTCTGTAATAGTTCCCATCCTGAATTATCCCAAAGCATTTTATAATGCATTAACTTAAGTCATATTCCAGTGTATATCTCCCTGCAAATGCCAGAAACCAGAGTCTGCTTAAATCCAGTCAACTACTTAATTGATAAGGACATCATGAAAACTGAATTTGTTTGTATTCAAAATTTCCTAAAGAGGGAGTTCTGGGGCCCTTCTTGAAACACAGGTATGCAGGGGAGCAAGGCACTGAACCTGCTCCAGGACTGTCTTCCCACAGTTACTTGGCAACATGGCCCTGGCTCTCCCTCCTCACCACAGTCCCCAGGACCTGCTTTTGGTTGGGGTTAATTAGATGTTGCTTAGTGCATTCCCTGACTAACGCTGTAGTCTTCTGGGAGCTTTCTTGTGGCCTAAGGCTGAACTCACAATAACTATGCTAATGAATTAATGGGAACAAGCAGAAAAAGGGTGAGTAACAGAAAACTGTCTTTTTAACCCCTGAGTGAGCTGATGTTTAACATAGAGCTGGCAAACTCTGAAGGCTTGCTGGGCATGAGCTTGCTCCCTGTGGAGACACTTGGATGTATCCACATTGCACTCCCTGGCATGCTGGTTCCAGCAACATGATGTGGAGGCACCCGAGCACTGGCTTTGGAAGCCGTACAGAAGTATTTATGCAGAGCTTAAGCTAATAAGCTCTGCCAGACCTGGGCTAGCCTGCACAGAGCCAGTATAGATGTCTCTGCAATTGTGGCACCATTTATCAGCAAACTGGGTAGTCTGCCAGGGGGTTAATGGAGAGCTGGCTGTATTTTGAATGTTTGCTTGCAATGAAAATTATGTGTTAGGGTTTTGACTCTAAAACGTCAGTGGATTAAAGTCAGACATCTGACAAGATTTCTGCTCCTATCTGTCTGCTGGCCTCCTTCTCAGAGGTTGCTGTCCCTGCCACAGGGATGGCTTATAAGCTCATGAAGCAGCTTCTGAATAGTTTATAACATCTTGTGGTGGGTTTCTTTTCTGGAATGATGGAAGGAATAAATAGGATTCATGGCAGAAGTCTGAGTAAACCAGGAGACTGATTCACACCATTTGGACTCTTTCCATTCTGTTTTCTGCAGGTATGTCAGGTTTCTTGATTGAGTTGCTAGAGAGGGAAATGTCTAGCTTCTGGCTGCATTCACTCTTTAAATGTCTAACTGTGGTTGCAGAAAGGATTATGAACATCCTCCAACATCCACCCCCAACTTTGGCTTTTTCAGAACTCCCTGGACGAATGCATCAAGGCTTGACATTGTGATCCAGTGCACCAAGAGGAGTAACCATCAAAATACGATACATGGGCAGAATTTTGGGAGTCATAATCCAGACACAACAAAGATATAATAGCTGCAATGATAAGGGGGGAAACTAGGAAGACCAGCTTCAAATACTCTCTTGTATGTTTTAAAGTAATAGACATGACTGAGAGAAAGTGCACATGTTCATATACCTGTGGTTCCGTGAGCATCTCTAGAAGGGCTAGAAACATTAACATTTAAATTCAGTGTGAAAAGAAACATGCTGTAATTACAATGTATCCTGAAATTCCCTACTGATATAATATGACACAAAGGAAGGTTAGATATTTAAACGTAGGAGAATGGATTAGTGGACATCAAGTACAAAAATTAATCAATTATAATTTTATTCTATTTACATTTATACATACACATATGGACCTAGTTTCTCACAGCAAAAAGGCCAAAACCAAAACAAGTACACCAAAAGTTTGTCACATCAGTTCTCAGGTCCTTTGTGCTTTTAAGAAGCGGGTGGAATAATCTTTTCAGAGTCTTTGCTGCATAGTCCCTCTTTGTCTGTGACTGCCAGTGACAGCAAAATCACAGAATCACAGAATGGTCATGGTTGGAAATAACCGCTAAGATCACCAAGTCCAACCGTCCCCCCATGGGAAAAAAAAAGAAAAAAAGGAAAAACCACAAAAGCCACAACCACATGCCCCACAAAACCGACAGCAACACAGGTATGTATTTTTACAGCAGAAGATTTTGTGCTACTGTCACTTGCCACACCTGTTTCTCAGTGGAGATGCATATTAAGCTGCAATGTTTTGTTGCTTTATGTATGGAAGGGAACGCAGATTTTCCCCCTAACTTTAAGGTGGCAAGTACTGATGCTTACAGTAAGATCCCAGCTGATACTGTGGCCTGTTTGTCCTCTCCAGACTTCCTGAGCTAAGCAAGAATCCTTGCACTCCCTTGGCATGCAGATGCTCTTTACTGTTAAAGTCATGGTGTCTTTCTTTCTACCTCTGCATGCATTACATAGCATAATTAATTTTGCATCTTCATCTGTCAAAGATTTGATTCTGCGTATATATTTTCCATTTCCCTTTTTAATAACACAATCTGTGAAAGAAGATATCAGAATGGAAATTGCCTTTAGAATACATTTTAATGTGTCATGTATATCACGTGGCTGAAGATTTGTCTGGTTGCAGCTTTCACACGTAAAGAAATTTCAACACTAAGGACCAAATGCCCCTTTGGAGTACCCTGATGCCCACCCATTTTACAATTCCTTCACAATGAGGAAAGTTTAAGTAGTCTCATAAGAAATGAAAAACTGGCTCATATATTGGTACCTTTTCAAGTCATTGAAGAGCCATAGAATTGGTTTTATAGCCACGTTTTCTTCAGGTAGCCACAAAGGACATAAAAAAACCTGTTAATAACTGAGAGGCAGCAGAGTTCGTGTTGTTTGCCTGTAACTAGTGTTCCAAACCTGGTAGGTGATTCATGGGCTATCTCAGACAAGGTTTTCTTACTCTTTGCTTTAATTTCCTACTGTTAAAGTATGGATACTCTCTCAACTCTGATGTATTCATCAGGCTCAAGCCCCCATAGTGCCACACTGTGTGCAAACTTGTTCCACGCGTTAATCTTGAAAATACTTTGGGTTGCCTGCTGGGTCATGTTTCCTGAAGTTAATGGTTGGGATACTGGACCTCAAACATTTCCCTTTGGCAGATACTGGTTTTCACATTTATGAGCCTGTTAAGGCTCTTAAAACCAAAACATTAAGGAAGATACTCTCCATATAAAAAATATTAATAATTATATTTATATTACAACCTGTGTAATAATTTTCAGGAAGCAGAAGAGCTATCTCTAAAAACCCTTCATTAATTATGAACATCACATTCTCAAAAAAAACCCCATACACCAAAGTGTATAAAGTGCTGGAATTGATGGAGCTGGATTTCATGTATTCTTTTCCATTATGGAAGCCACAGCAAAAGTCTGGTACCTAAAGCTCTTCTCTACAGCAGTCCAGGCTCATCCACACTGCAGAAGTAATCTCTCAGAAGGTACTCTAAGGGATCACCTTAGGCTTCTGTGCATGGGAACAAGCTTTGTCTTGGTCTTAGGCCAAACCCAAGGACAGTCTTGCTGGCATTTAATACAGATAGAAAGCTTCTTCGGACTCCAGGACTCCTCACGTCATAATATAGATAAAGTCAATATGTTTTACAGGATCTAAGCATCTATTAAGTGCTGCTGTGGTCCAAATATGGTTCTAATGCAACAGTTAAACAAAACAAATCAATGAAAAAAGTACCACTGACTTCAGTGAAGATTGTTTCAGTCTCCTGAGGTTTTATTGTAAACACAGATGTGTTCAAGCTTATTGCTATGCAGTGAAAGAGTCTGTGCATTACTTGGCTGAAGCAATTTATGATTACTCTGACATTGTTGCTGTGTAGAATCTTGTCTTCAAAGCCAAGTACGAGGACAGTTGTGTGAGTCTTCTGCATCTCAAATCCACTGAACTTAATACATATACATAGGGGGTTTTTTATCTTCCTGCAAAAGTTACAAAATGGATAGTCCATCATTTTGGCATGATATAATAACCAACTCTGTGCTACCCAATGCCCTTTTAGGTTTTCAAAAGGTATGGGTTTTGCATAGGAAAAAGGAGTATAAAGTGATGAGATATCATGTGACAGCTACGGAGCAAACAGAAACCCACCAGTTCCCATGGTTTTGATGTCTGAAAAACAAACATGTAGATTAAGGTGCAAAGTCATTAATTTTAAAAAGTGAAACTGCCTTGAAATATTTC
The DNA here is from genome assembly GCA_020745705.1 of Hemiprocne comata. Lineage (NCBI taxonomy): Eukaryota > Metazoa > Chordata > Aves > Apodiformes > Apodidae > Hemiprocne > Hemiprocne comata. The sequence goes on from CM036588.1 coordinate 91,930,232, forward strand.
TTTTGTAAATTTTGTAATTTAATATTCTGGGATAAGAAAGGCACATTACAGGAATATTTGGGCCTATCAGGTTTGTCTTCTTAGAAAGTCTACACTGGCTAACTACTGTTTGATTTTAAGCAAGTGCTTTGACCCAAATTTTGATCTATCCTTTAACGGGTTTTTTTGAGGTCTAAATGTTCAAAGATGCAAAGTACCAAACTGCCCCCCCAAAATGTCATTCTGGGTATTCTAGAGCTGGCTGAACCCAAAATCTAGAGCAGTGAGGCTAAAGGTGCGGTATTTAAAACCAGTCAGAAAAATTTTACATTGAAATTGCTACCGTGTGGTTATTCACAAAAGCAAACTTCAAACTTAGATAAGAAAATATTAAGAACCCACTATGAAATATGAATAAACAATATGGAGAAATACACCTTCCTTTTTTCTTTTAAGAGTTATTTCAAATGTTAAAGCTAGTCTAAGCTATAGTTACTGAAGAAAACTTGAAATAAGAAAGGAATAATGCTAAACTGTAGTTTTCTTGCAATGCAATTTAACTAAAATCTGTTTATAATAGTTTGTCCAAGCATTTATTCAAATGTATGAAAATTTATGCAAATTTACAACCATTGTTTTGTGGTTAGGTACAAGGGATGTTTCAGGCTATGCAGCTTTCCTAGTCAACAACTTGCACTCACTTCTGTTGCGATAGGGTTCAAACACCACCATTTGTAACTGATCTTGAAATCTGAAACTAAAGAGAGCAAGCAAAGGTGAAGTAATATTATCCAGGACCTTAAAATAAAATGGAAGAACTATTCATTCTTACAGGTATTTTATATATTAAAAAAATCTTTTTACTCATTTTTTAGCTTTTTGTGTCCATGCAGTTAAGCATGTAATTACCTGTTTACCAGGTAACAACCTAGACATTCAGCACTGGATAAATTGGTGATTGCATTTAGATAAAATTCAAGAGAATTATTACCACCCTAAATAACACATTTATTGCCAATCTTAAATGACCCTTAAAAAAATTTTCAGTCTCTAAAGTACATCCTTTCCCCCAAAGGACACAATGAATTGCTTAAGCACCCCTCCAGTTCTACAGAAGAAGCATCTGATTAACGGTTATTTTCTAATGGAGTAAGAACTTGGGAGAGTCAGAAATGAAATCTAAATGTCTCTTTTCACAGCTATTTAGTAAAGAAATCTGTGTGGTAGTTTGATCTGTATCTGCACTTGGATTGAGCAATTGTGTTCAGGCAGAGAATTGCTTGGCATTATCTTATGACTCACTTGACAGAGCTTACCCCTTCTTTTCATTACCTGAGAAAAGATCATTACAAAACATACAAGTAGTATAATTTTATAGCAATCTATTTTGAACTAGCAAATTAAATGGGAAGAAGAGAGGAAATGGAATGCAGCAAGCATAATGCTTTTAAACTGTTTTTTAAAGAAATAGGAGCCTAGCAGAAGTGGGAGAAGGTCCAGGTTAGTGAGCAGGAGCCTTTTCACTTTCACACAGGACTAACTGCACAGACCTCATTCACGCTGGAGAACCCTCTCACTGAAAAGCAGTACATGTATGTTGGTGTCATATGTGAAAAATACCTTAAAATGTTGTAGGGTAGTAGGTGGCAGATAATTTGGTGTATATGTGCATGTGTGTTTTGGTGAATGTCCAAAATTGCATTTTTAATGTTTCAAGCTGAAGCCTGCTGCTTGCTAGCTGCAACCAATACAGACTGGTTGTAAGTTTTCATAAAACTTGGACTAAATAGCAGTGAAATGTCCTGAGTACTCCGATTACTAAAGAAACACATGACAGGACCTGATCACACTTCTGCATGTAAGCTACATTGGGAAAACCATGGATGTGGGAGGCCCATAAAGAAAAGGAGGCCAAAAAGAGAAGGGTTCACGAAAAGAAGTGAGAGAACAGGACCAGGAAAGGTTATGAACATCCTGACTGGGAGAAGCATGTTGGTTGTCAGAGAGATACACAGAGACGAACACCAGGGGATGCCCAGGGACCTTCACCAGTGGTGGTCCAGAACAGTAACTGGGAGCAGCAGTGCAGCAGGAAACAATAAGACTTACTGCCAGCTTTCCCAGACCAGCAGTGACCTCCCTGCCAGGGTGGAAGAGAAAGGCTAGAGAGCATAGTGCTGGGGTGGGGGAGTGAGGGAGTGTGAAATGATCAAGTAGGCTAAAAGCTCTACTCTTGCTGGCTGTTAAGTAAAGCCCAGTATCCAGCTCCACTACTAGTTACTGTTTATTCTGTCTGTCTTGTGACAGTGGCAGGAGGACAAGGTGACCAGCAGAAAGGCTTAGAAGTCAGGCTTGGGGATTTGGAGGACTACGTTGTTATTACAGTGTGTGAGGAAGTACAAAACTGAATAATATCACTCTCCTCTAAATTCACATCTGAAGTAAATCCCTAGTAACATTTATTGGGACATGAATTAGCTAGTGAGAGGAATTTTGCAGGCAAGGTCTTCACATTCAGTTGGTTTGGAAAGTGAACATTAATGAAGTGCAAGGTTGTACCTGAAAGCAGGATCTTCCCACTTTCCCGACTTTCCTGTAAGACCATCTAACCTCCTGGCCCCTTTGCTTGCTAGAGGTAACATACCTGCAAGTCCCAAATATTAAATACGGCCAGTTTTATGGGATGTTTCTGAAACATGTTTAATAGTCAAGCTGGTTGAAGCATGTCCAAGATAAAGAGACAAACTGTACTTAATAGGATAATAGTAACAAAAGGTGCTGCAGACACGGGCCCCGAGTCTAGGGTTTTGACGCCAAGATGCATGACAGTCAGAGCTGCCTGGAAGAAACTTACTCTCAAGGTTTCAGGCACTTTTCTTACACATAGGTGCAGAAGGCATTTTACAGATGAGAAAGTCTTTAGGCAAAAATGTAAGATGCCTCAGAATGCTTTAAAGACCAGAGGTGTTTTTGGCACTTTGGTAGCACTTAACTCAAAGCTAGCTGAATGCCTTTGAATGAAATAAGGAGTCTTTCAGGGGTGCAGCAACCCTTCCAACAGCCCCTTTGCTTTGTAGGAAGTTTTTCTTCCTTCATTCCCATGACCTGTCTGTTCCTGCTGCTGCCAACATCCTCTCTGTGGAGCCACAGGCTGCCAGATCCTTGCTGCGGCTGTAATGCAGAATTGCTCCAAGGGCAGGAGAGAGCTCCTGAGCTTCTTGGAAAATTTCACCTGACATGGTCACTCCTCATAAGGGAAGACAAAATTTGCAACCCAAGAGCATGCAGTATGGCAAACACCATCTGCCATATCAGCATTGAATTGGAACACAAACCAGATTGCCAAGGGGACAAGAATGTGGAACTTCCACCTCTTTTATTGTGGAGTCTTAAACACAACTGTGTTTTTCTTCTGTTTCACTTTCCTTGTGTTTTCTCTTTCACACATTCGCACAGTTTCAGTGGGAAGATTTTAACCATCCCTCTCCATCTACAGCTTGGTGCCTTCCTCCTGTGGGTTTGGAAAGGTGAATTTAAATTAGGTGAAATGAGTTGTGAGGCTGGATGTGACCACAGCTATTTCATCTGTTTAAGTTAATGTTGTGGTCCCCTCAGAAGAAGTGGTCAGATGGTTTTCCTGGAGCTCAGGAAGGAATGGAAGGGAAGTAAGCCTCCTTGGAGAGAGAGAGGGTGGTGAAGGTGGTGGAGCATAGAAGTGGAGAGCCACGCAGGGATCCAGAAGCCACGGAGAGGAGAGAGGTTCCATGGGGGCAAATCGCGCACACGCGAGTTTGCAAAGATAGCTAGAAGCATGACACTGTGGGCCAGGAGAAGAATTGTGCAGTAATTTTTCTACTTTTTTCTATTTACACCTTGTTAATTGGAGCTTTCTGTCATTAAAGACAATGATCCTTGCTGTTATTCTAAGAAAATATTGCTTTCCTGCAATTGTTTTGCAGAGCTTGTTATAAGAAGAAACCTAAGCAGATCCATCACAAACCTCTAGCTTCCTCAGGGTCTCAAGTGCACTTGATGACTAGTTGAGTTCTCCAAGGACAAGCCACTGACTACAGGATCTCAAGTGATTGCAACTGCTTCTTGTGTTGCTACTGGGATATCACACAGGGACTCAGACAAGTCAGGTCCTATCTACCTCTTAGCATGGCATTTGCAGCAGCCTGGTGCCAATCTGCTCAAACTGAGTAAGTTTAGTGTTTGTGTGTAACAAATATGTAGGCTTCTTGAGAGCTACCAGGTCAAACATGGGAGCATTGAATAGGTTTAATGCTCCCTAGGGTAAGCCAGGGAACCAATATGGAGTGTCTACCCATGTCCTCTTTAAAATGTGTAATCTTTCTCATCTGTACACACTAAATGGTTCTAAAGCACAAAAGGAAAGCATTGAATCAATTAAATCAAATAAATGCTTGTTTTAGAAACATTTTGTTTTACTTTACCCAAAAGCTGTTTCTGATCTAGAGATGATGAACCTGAAGATGCAGTGAACTGAAAATTCTGAAAATTCAGTAAGCTTGGCATAAGCTTGGACAAGGACTTAACATCTCTGCGCTTCGGGCTTCCCCACTAAAAAAAAGTGCATTAGTACTCTTAGCTGAGAGTGACAGGGTCTTAAACTTGGAGCTCCTTTAATTGATCTGAGTTGTTGAGATTGGTGATGCTAAAGATAACTGAGCTGATATCTCAGTTACCAGGTTCTTGTTCATTTTAGCTAGCAATACCAATAGCATTTTTTCAGTTCTTTTCATCATGCTTTGTCTATTCTTTTTTATTAAAGCCAATTGGAAAATTTTCTAACTGCAATGTATTACCTTTGATATAATTACTAGAAAGTCATGAGTACCAGTCATATGAGCGCTAATGAAAAGCTGTTCTGTTTCTTAAATTAGCTACCTTAATATTTTCTGCAGTAAATTTTCTTTTTTATTTTCTAAATCAAGTTTCTAGAAGTGCAATAGAACAGTAATGGGACAGGAGTGCTATAAAAAATCTTAGTAAATGGAGTAATTGTAGCACTTACAACAGTTGAGATGCCTGCAATTAATTTTATAGTTACCACTCAAGGCTGTGTTTTGGGAAATAAAATATTTTACTAAATTAAGTTAACATGGTACATAGACATTTTGTGTTGGAAAATATTGGGTCAAAATTTACTCTTCTGTTTTCTTTAGATGACTAAAAGATGCATGTTACTGACACCTCATTATACTGATTTCTGTTCTGTGATTTTACTTCCAATATTTTCCTTAACTCTTGTTTATATCTTTAATAAAATTTGAGGTTAAAATAAGGGAATACAATGATAATCAAGATGAAAGTTTCATCTCTACAGATTTACAAAATATTGCAAACGGTCATACTTTTGGTATGTTGATACCTGCCAAACTTTATGTTGTTATATGCCTGTAGTAAAGAAAAGAGTATAATGCATCCATTGACAATGGAAGTTAACTGGTGTTTCTACTGTTATGTTTTAGAACTTTGTCATCTTATGACTGAAGAAAAAAATTCTGCACACATGAGCATGGTTATACCACAAGGACTGCAGTGGGAAGGCTCACCTGGTGCTAGAGAGTGAAAGAGATGAGGAGTCTTCTCCACCCAACATGTCATTAGGTTGAAGATGCATGCTTGTTATTGTTCCTCTTAGTCCATGCTTTTCATTTTTTAAAAATCAAATCCCTGAAATCCCTTGCCTGGAAACAGAACTGTCTCGTGAACTTGAATATTTCCCACAGTTTGTAAACCCAGCCCTTGTCCTCCAGGCTTCCCCCAGGCAGGCTGCATAGAAGCAGAAGCAGCAGCAGCTAGTTATCTTCTCTATTCTGGAACTGAATCATACCAGAGGACTCCCAGATTTGTGAAAAATCAAGTGACTAAAACAGTCAAATTAATATTATCTGAAAAAAAAAATGGGCATCTAATAGATTTTTTAGGTTTTTATATTTTTCTTAAAAAGATGATTTCTGAAGGAAACCCATCATACTCTGATTTTACCAGGTGTGATTTTAAATCTTGCTCCTTGCTACTGGAAGTCAGCAGTACTGAAAGCCAAGCTTCACTAGCTAAGTATTATGTATGAGAACTGCAGCCCTATTAATATAAAAGTTCCAAGGAGTGAAGCTGGTTGAGGTTAGTGCCTAAAGCGATCCCATCAGGCTTGCCGCTGAAGGTATATCTTCTACTTAAGAAAAACCACTGCATGTACTTTCTGCTTTGTAGCAATGCTTTTCATTTTAATCTAGCTGTATTCGTTCCTGCACTTTTCTTCCAAGCAAACAAAAATGAATTCTTAGCAATCTGGGAATATATTTCCTAATGCCCTGTAGCAAATACACTTTTTCGAGGGATACAGGCTACTGTAGAGGGAAAACAAACCCTTTATGCAGTAAGGGAAGACAAGTCAAAAATGAAAGAAGTGCAAGATATGGTTTCTGACCAAGAATAATTACAGGGAATAGGAGTATTTTCTATTCACAGAGCTGGTAAGCCTAACTCCACTCTTCTTCAGGTCTGATCTAAAGCAGGAGCTGCAGCATGTGGTCTCCATGGGACTGAAGTGCAAGAAGGTCACTCACTGACCTGGCCTTAAGAAGAAGAAACAAGCTTTTAAAACTTGTTTACTGACCCACTCTCTGTCTGGGACATATATTTTTCAATGGCTCCATGTGGAAATGTGTGTTAGCAGAATATATAGTACAGTTGTTGAAGCAGCAAGAAAATCTTCATCAAAATACTCTAGGCTGTAGCACTAGCATAAATCCTGTAAGCCAAATCATTTAAGTGAAAACCAACGCTAACAATAATGGAGTTTTATTTGTCTAAGAAGGTGACATACACAGCTGTTATGAGGTAATTTTTGTTGTTCTAACTCATGGTCTAACACCCTAAATATAAAACCACAAATGCTATGGGGCTGGGGGCAGGAGTGGGGAGTTCCTTGCCTTGATTAACCATTTGTGTTATTTGTTTACTTCCAAGTTAACACTCCTTCCCAGGCCACATTGCTTTGACCAGCTGTGTCAAGTGTGACTGTAGATAGATCCTTATATTCAGTAAAGGATTTACAATGCTTTGAGATAGGCACTGCAACACCTTTTGGACACTGCTGCAGTGTTCAGATTAGACTGCCTATGGGCAGTCACATGGCCTCGTCATATACATCAAATCGGTTACACCATGCTATTTTTGCAGAAACTTCACCTTAGAGGAGCAATTCAGGGTGTCCTCAGTAAGCTTTATTTTTAGGTAAGTGGAGAACACAATCCCTGTTTCTCATATTACAGTTCAGTGGCTGGAACATCTGCCCAGGAGGTGGAAAACTCCTTTGGAGCTCAATGCCATTGAGCTGAAATGGCTGAAATGCATTTCCCTGCCCTAACCACAGCAGCCTGCAGCACAGGCAGAGGAGATAAGGGCTTTTTCTGCACCTCTTGCTGTGGCTATGTTGCTGCAGAAAAGCAAGAAGTCACAGGACCTCAGAAACTTGGAGCAGAAAATAGAAAAGGACTTTGAGACTTTTCAGTAAGTCCATCAGCAAGACTAGACTAGACTAGACTAGACTAGACTAGACTAGAATAGAATAGTTCATTTGAAAGGGACTTACAATGATCTAGTCCAACTGCCTAGCCAATTCAGGGCTGACCAAAAGTTAAAGCATGTTATTAAATGCATTGTCCAAATGCCTGTTTAACACTGACAGGCTTGTGGCATCAACCACCTCTCTAGCAAGTCTGTTCAGTGTTTGACCACCCTCTCAGTAAATAAATGCTTCCAAATGTCTACTCTGAATCTCCCCTGCTTCAGCTTTCAACCATTCCCATGTGTCCTGTCACTGGATACCAGGGAGATGACATCAGCACCTCCCTCTGCCTCTTCCCCTCCTCTGAAAGCTTCAGAGAGCAATGAGATCACCCCCTCAGTCTCCTTTTCTCCATACTATACAACCCCTATATCCTTAGCTGTTCCTTACAGGACATTCCTTTGAGCCCTTTCAGCAGCTTTACTGCCCTCCTTTGGATGCATTCAAGGACCTTCACCTTCTTCTTACATTGTGGGGCCCTGAACTGTGCACAGTGTTCAACATGAGGCCGAACCAAACCTGAATACAGCGGGATGATCCCCTTTTGTGACCATGACCATGTGACCCTTTTGGTCATGCTGTGTTTGATGCACCCCAAGATGCAGTTTGCCCTCTTGACTACCAGGGCACATGGCTGACTCACACTGAGCCTACTGTCAATCAGCACCCCCAGATCCCTTTTTTCAGGGCTGCTCTCCAGTCACTCCTTTCCCAGTTTATACTCAGCAGTACTTCATTGAATTTCATCCCATTAATCATTTCCCAGTGCTCCTATCTAGATCCCTCTGTAAGGCCTCTTGTACCTCAGGAGAGTCAACAGTACCTCCCAGTCTGGTATCCTCAGCAAACTTGCTAATGGTGCATTCAACTCCTGCATCCAAATCATTGATAAATATATTGAACAGAACTGGCCCTAGTATTGAGCCCTGAGGAACACCACTGTTGACCAATCACCAGCAAGATGCAGCCCTATTCACTACAACTCTTTGAGTGCTGTCCTTCAACCAGAGCACCATGTACCTGTTCATCTCACAGCTGGACAATTTGTGCAGAAGGATGCTGTGAGGAATAGTATCAGAAGCCTTACAAAAAATCCAGAAAAATGACATCCACTGCCTTCTCTTCACCCACTAGGCAGGTGACCTTATTGTAGAAGGGTAACAAGTTAGATAACAGGGCTTTTCCTTTGTGAACCCATGTTGACTCTTAAGCTCTACAAGGAGTGCCCTGTTCAGGCAAACTGAGTTTCTGCCCTGCTTGCTTGACTTACAACATAGTGGAACTTCCTGCTCCTGTGCTTCTAAAAGGTGGTTCTTAAAGACTAACTGGCACTTGTGGACTCCTGAGCCCTCAAAAGCAGATTCCAGGGGTACTCTGCTCAATAGCTCCCTGAACAGCTTAAGGTTTGTTCTCTTGAAGTCAAGGATAACAACTCCACAGTCCTTTAATCTCAATGCACTAAAAATTCTGAACTCAGCCGGTTCATGATCACTGTGGCTAAGATTACAGCCTACCATCACATCTCCCACAAGTCCTTCTTTATTCATAAATAGTGCGTCTAGGAGGACATCTTTCATAGGTTGCTCACTCAGTACTTGTGACAAGAATTATCTGCTACAGACTTCAAGGATTTCCAAGACCTTCTTGTCATAGGAGTATGATATTCCCAGCTGATGTCTGGGAAGCTGAAATCCCCCATAAGGACAAGGACTGCTGATCCACAGATTTATCCTAATTACCTATAGAATAACTAATCAGTGCTTACATCCTGACTGGGCGATTGGTAGTAGACATGCACTACAACACCTTCTTTGTTGTACATCCCTATAATCCTTATCCAGAGGCTTTCAACCATATTATCACTAACTGTAAGGCCTGTACAATCAAACCTCTCCCTTACATATAGTGCAACACCTCCACCTCTCCTACCCTGCCCATCCCTCCTGAACAACCTGTAGCCTCCCATCCCAGCATTGCAATTACAGGACTCATTCCACCAAGTCTCACTAATACCAATGATATTGTAGCTCCAGGTTCTTCCATTTTGCTGCATTCACAACCCACAGGCAAAGCACATGAAACAGTCCCGTGTACTTCAGGAAATGAAAGTGTCTGTTTAAAGCTTGGTCACACCCTATTGCACGTGCTAGAGGAATCAGTGAGTTCATTTCCATTACTTTCACCATAGTTTGCAACTTAGGGTGGAAAACAGCAACAGGGAGCACGTGCTCCCATTCCTTGCTGGTAAGTAGATGATCCTTGATCCTGTCTGAGTGTATGGCCTTTATGGCACAGTCATCCCCACGGAGCCTATTGCTTACAATAAACTCTTCTTCTGAACACAGTGCCCTATCTCACTGTTCCTGGGGTGCTGGGGGAAACTGTAAATTGTTATAAGCTAGACTCATTCCTTATATTTTTTTTAAAATACATACAAATAAAAGATTAAAAAAATCATTGTTTTCTTTTACTTGAAGGTGGTATAAAGCCCTTGTATTGTATAAAGAAATTATTAAAATTATCTGGACCTCTGGTATTCTCACTTTATCTTCTGTACAGTTATTGAATATGACTAAGGGATTACACAGCCACAGAAGACTGTGACATTTTCTTGCTATGAGAAATTCTGTAATCTCTGACAATGGGCAGCTATTTAACAAAAGGTAATGCTCATCTGCCTATGTTTCAAATGTATACATACAATTGTATACTTCTGAAGCCTGGTAAAATTTATAGTGTTGGATTGAAATGAATAGATCTATTTTACCACCTGATTTTCTAGTACATGATAAACATATACTGCTCTTGTACTACCAAAAGGATGCTGGTTATTTCCACAAAGTTCAGGCAAGAAATGGATTCTTTTAAAGTTCATGTCACAGTTAACAAGGCTTTCCTTTCCTTCCACTGATGTTTTTCATTTTTGTTTTTATGTTTATTTTTATTGAAGGTTTATATTGCTATTTTATTTCTGTAATGACAGTCCCTCTAAATAAAGAGGAAATAATATATGATAAAACACCAGTCAGTAATTTTCTTATCATTTCTTTGAACACTAGATAACCTCACCTACATTGTTTAGGTGCAAGGAGCAGATCCAGTAAAATGTAACTGCTCTCCATGATGCCAGAGACAACTGTGACAGTTGTGCTCCTGAGCATCTTTGTACAATTCTTTATGTGCTCAGGCATATGGTTCATTTCTCGATTTCTCACTTGAACTGGGAGTAAGCAAATGTGGATGGTTTTTGCTCATCCATATGAATCTAGCAGAGCTTTACTGTCAAGTGTGTTTAAATAATTTAGATTGAAGTACTACTTTAGGAACACCTGTGACTTTTGGAATCTAGGGGAGGGTTAGCATCGTGTCCTGCTTATTGCAGTGTTTGCTGACATGTCTCTATTCTCTCATCTCCCCGGGACATGCTTTTTGAATGTTCTTACACTATTTGTATTGGCAGTTGCATGTTCTAAAGCTGTACAAAGATGCACAGAAAATTAATCATTCTGGTTTTGATTTGTCTGCTCAAAATTCTGGCTGAAGTAGAAATATCTGGGGTTTTTTTCATGAATGACACAGCTATTAAAATATTTTTTATTCTGCAACTAGTTAAATTTGACTGAAATTACCAGTCATATGTACATCATAACAAATAAGAAATATCTGGTTTAAAACACTCTTGATTACCTCCTTATGGTCTTTTCTCTGACTTGATAATGTTAAAACTTTTAACCAAAATTCTGCATTTACATTACACTTCAAATTTACAGATTAATAGAATTTGTACAGGGAAATTTCAGTACCATAACTGGTAATGTGCCATGGTTTTGGTTATTTAGTACAAGTTTGAAGGATTTTATTTTTTCTGGAGTGCACTATATATACAGTTCTTTGTCACTGACTCATACTATGTTTGTTGTTGGCCATGAACTCTGGGGATATGCTCTGACAATTGTATAATTGATTATACCATATAAATAAGATTTTTACTGTGTCAAGGAATACTTCAATCAAAGTGTTCTACTTAAAAGGAGAACAATTATTGAAATAGTTGAATATTACCTATAAACCAGCGTTCTGGAAATTGGTTTAAAATACCAGGTTTGAATGGTAGCTTTGTTTGAATGCACATAAACATTTATGAGGTTTTTATTCATACAGTCGGTCTGGGGGAAAACCCAAGATTTTCATTTGCACTAAAATATATTTATACTGTGTATGAATTATGGCCCACACATTATTCTTTACTCTTTAAGAAATCACATATTTCTGAGGCAGGAGTATGAGTCTGCCCCTGAGTTCTAGCAGCCACTAGATTTTCTGGCATGAAGTAGGAACATGACAAACTCAGTGGGCTCAGTCTACAGAAACCACAGGGTGGGCCATCTATGTTAAGATATTACAATATTGTAGCATGCATCAGTGTGAAAGGGAAAACCAGCCAATCCCCTCTAACCTCATCATTAATGTAATGTTACGGTTGAAATTTTTCAGTGAAGAAAATGTAGTAAACCCAAAAGTCTATCAACTCGTTTGAAGAATACATACAGTGTTTGCAAGTCCAAAATAACTCGGCAATGCCATAGTTGCTAGTGTAAGCAGGATTAGAGTCAGGTCTACTAGATGTGGTAACTAATGCATACTGAATGCCTATCTGGTACCTCAGATGCATGGCTGAATTTTTCTAGCTTTGGGATTTAGCTGGGAGAGCATCCAAAGGTGAAGTATGAGGTAGGACCCCAGGCTGGAGCTGGTGCCAGCAGTGTAGAGGGAAGTGCCTGTGACTGTCCCAGAAGACAGGTGGCAAAACTGGGATTGTTGGACTGAAAATCCAGTTTGGGAATCCCCTGTGATTTTAGAAGGTGGCTTTGCTAAATGTGATTGTACTTTTACCATATTCCTGCATAAAACCTCAGAGATAACTGTCCATTTTAAATTTTTTTTTCTTAACTTACAGGAAAAATCCACCTATATAAAGGATTCCAAGTGACGGTGCCTTCAGTACTAACCATTTTACCATCTGAGACACTATTCTGGTAGCACAGTCAGTGCAGCTTGTGTTATCTCAGTTTCTCTCTACAAAGAGGCCTAGGTATGACTCGATAACTGGAGCATCCTGACACCTTGCTGTCATCATGTTGGCTTTGCTGGATTCGTACTGGCAATAGAAATGAGATGTATTCTTATTTAAATATAACCTCATGCTGGATACATGAGCAATAGCAATGATTTGCTTGAAATATCTAGCAAATGCATGAGTTATCCAGCTGAAAAATGTAGGCTGTGAGCAATTGTGATAGCATCTGAGTGTCTTCCACACACAATCAGTGGCCAGTGACATCCCCCAGACCCCGTGGAGGTTCTGGCACTTCTCGTTATCAGTCATGATGTTACAGCTCTTGAACTACACAGCAATTCCTAGTGCCTGCTGTCCTTGTAACACAGAAAGCGAGAAATGAAACTGCTGGATGTTTACTATCATTTCCAATTTTGGATTAGTGTTCCCTGCCAAATATCTGCTGGGTTTTTATGCTGGTGGTGTGTCAGAGTTGGCCTCCTGAAAGTGAAATATGAGGCAGACTCCGCACTATCGATTACATACCTTTTCTGAAGTGGTACAGCCTTTTGCTAGACAACAATTAAAGTGTTCTCAAATACTCTGGTGCTGTGGTTACCTCTACATTGTTTTTAAGGTGAACATTTAAGACATTTCTGTTTTGGTTGAATCAGTCCCCTCCAGAGTTACATATCCTGCATGCACAGTGTGTACGGTTTACTGATACAAATCTCCAGAGGCCTCTCGTTTAGCTTTAGGGTGGAGAAAAGAGTGCATGAGGCACAATGCTTGGCTTGAATTTAGCTTTGCTTTTGCCTCTGGAGAATAAGACCATGGCAGATACAAACACAACTGAACGTGCACTGAGCCAACTGAGACCCACTCCAAGCTTATTCCTTTAAAACAGAAGAGTAAGTGCTGTACTGAAGAAGTCCCACTGGACGCTCTCCCCTGTAGCAAACACTGTCTGTAACCTCCTATTGATTCCTTCCCAGAGGAACTGCATACATACACAGTCCTCAGCATGAAAGGAAAGGTTGGATGCAGGATCCCTGGAGAGCAGTAAGCTGACACTGAAATAAAGAATCATTCTAAAGATACAGAGTGGTTCCAGACTATTACAATGTTTTCAAGCAGTATGTATCTTGTATGTCTGTGCAATGTCCTTGATACTGTGCTGAGGCTACTTGTTAGTTTCAACCAGGAATAGTGGGTTAGAAAAATCTGTGCATGTAGTCCTGTGTTAGTAGCAAGATTTGTCTCTACACATTATTAAACTTCTTTAAACAGTCAGGGAATCTCAGGTAAGGTTAAAATGGCTTCAAGCAGAGCCTCAGAAATACTAAATACTAAAGAGATCTGATAAAAATGTAAAATAATTTTTTGAATATTTTATTTGAAAAGGGATTTTTTGAGATACCAACTGTTACTACATGGGCACACACATAAATGCACATATATATGTGCACAGATACATATATATATGTATTTATGAAGTAAGTCAATTGATGAAATCATTTTATTGTAGTCAATTAGCCTCTGTGAGAATATAAAAATCTTTCAAAGGCAATGCAGAGTCATTGTGGTCTGATGTACGGAGTGTGCTGGGGTCTGCTGGTATGTCAAAGTGCTGTCTCCTGTCATACTCATGCTCCCTGATTAGTACTATAAACAGTATGGAGTATCCACACACCACAATGCTAGGTGCCTTGATGTCCTGTACTTCCTGGAGATAGATTTATTTCTAACTTGATTGCAAGGCAGAACTCTGCAGTGTACATTTTAGACTTGATATCAAGTCCCAATCTTCTTGAGGTGAGGAGTGTTGGTATGGGCACGGTGCTTGTGTCTTTGTGGCTCCTCACACATACCAAAGGAACACAGGTGTATGGACAGACTTTCTACGTGCAGGTCTATCTTCAAGTCTGGATGTGACCAGGGTATACATGGGGACCAGGACTGCACAATGTCCAGTAGACTGCAGCTTCAGTGCACTGCAAATGCAGCCCCTCTAGTCAGAGGGGAGGTGCCTCTATGGGCACTTGTGATCTAGGGCATTATGACAAGAGTTAATCCCTTGCTTAAGTGCACTTACTATTCACCAAAATGTTTTTACTTTTGAATTATATAAGAACCTACATTCCTAACCTCAGCATTTTAACTTAGATAACCAACTTTCCCTTCTCCATCCAGTGAGAAACAAAAGCAGAATCTTGTTAAAAGTCATTGTTATGTGGGATGAGGTCAGTGTCAGCAGCATTAGAACTGAAAAAAATTTAAGCATTTGTCTTGTTGGCATTTATATCGAAGTTTGTTTGCTATTTGCATTTCTTTGTATTTCACTGTGAGTCTAGGATTAAAATGCATGCTGAAACTCAGCTGAATCCATAAAGCATCAACTATAAAAATTCATGCTCAGTCAGAAACATTGCAAGACTTTAATGAAGCCATAACTAAATTCAAAGTTGAGTTAGCTGTGTTCTGTTATTTTGTAATGAAAGTTCTGCACAGCGCTTCTTAAATAGAGGGGACTGCTACTGCTCCCGTGGTTAGTAAACAGGGGAGAGACACTGAGCCAAATGCCTCCTTGTGGCATTCCCTCTGAAGTCAAATATACAAGTCAAAGGAAAAAGACTTACAGCTTGAAGGTGGAGTTGTGTTAATTCAGTTTAGCAGTGGGAAGAAGAGATGTGGAAGACAAACCTGCCTGAAACTAGATTTGATTTTGATTTTCTGAAACATCAGCTGAAAAAAAATCCCACATTGTACCTCCCTAATCTGAGCTAGATTCAGACAACAAGGCAAGGAGGTCAGTGCAGATATGGAATTGCAGGTTATCCATCAAAACTTCTATTAATCATATCCTGAATGTTCACTTGCTTTTTTTTGTTACAAGGTCCCAAAATCAAATGGTTTTGAGCCTCTGGAAAATTTTCTTACAGAAGATTAGTTCTTCTTTGTTTTGATGACAAGATAATTGTTCCTATGTTTTTAAATCAGTTTAAGTGGAGCCACTTTTTCTTTTCTCAACCTTATTTTTCCAGTTTAACAGCTAAACCAGCATAATTAATAATGTATATAAGAGATAGGCTATACAGCATTGTTGTTGTTTTTTTCAGTGCAAATGACCGTATTTTGAATTCCATCCTACTTTAGCTTTAGTTGTTTTTTTCAATGCAAATGACCATATTTTGAACTCCATCCCACTTTGAAAAATTATCATTAGGATTTTTCATTTTATATCTTATCAGTAGTTTTCCTGTGGGTTTTCTCCCACAGCAGAACATCAGAGTTTTTAGTCCTAACACCTGCAAGCCTTTAAATACATGTATGGCAAGGAACTTGGAGGCTTTTCTTTTGAAATAAAGTTTTACTAAATCTGAATGAAATGTGCATTTGGAATATCTGGCAGCAATGAAGATGAGTGCTTTGCAAATGCTGTCTCTGAAATAGAACCATTGCCCTGAAGAAAAAAGTTAGTTGTGAAAGAAAATTAATTAAAAAAAAAGCTCAACCCAACCAAAATGCTAGAAAACTCTTAAATAAGATCCAGAAAAATTACATTATTTATTTTTCATATATTCACCTCTCCCTTCAAGGTAACCTAAAAGTCATGCACAACACTTTCTAATTTTCATATTTAGAGTGACATAGCTAAGTACAAATGGCCTGATTTTTCAGAGATGTTAACACCACAAGTAGTAAGAGAAAACAAGTGGTTTTTTATTGAAGTGCCAGTCATGAGAGAGTAAAGTCTAAGAAGACTGAAAATAGTACACAAAAGGTCTCTTTTAGGCTCATACTATAATGTATGAATTCTTCAAAGTTGTTTCTGAACAACCTTCCAGGAATACAGGAATGGCAGAACTTAGAAATATAAGTGCTGAGTAAGAAAGCCTGAGCAGAATAAAGGAAAGCTTCAGGATAAAGCAGATAAAGCTGTTCAGTAAATACTTGTATCTGGAGACAAAGAGAATCAAGAGCAATTAAAACAAGCATGACTGAGCAAGCATCCTTGAAAGTGTGACCTTGAATTTCCTTTTCATGTTCACTGGAAATTATTGGCCAGCCAGAGTGAAAGAACAAAACAGTGTGTGTTATTTTGCTGGATTCCATGGTATCCTGGAGAAAAAGCAGATGTGGTTCACCATAAACATCTGGCAAGAACAGAATGACCAGCCATTGTTAACATGTAGGATGGTTAAACAGGATAAAGAACCCCTTCCTATTTACAGAAGTTACTCCTTTACTGTATATGGGGTAACCATATCAAGATCTTCCTTCTCCATTCCATTTATTGTTTTTACTGGATCTGTCGTGCAGCTGAACTCCATTGATCTCCATGTATCCATCAGGTCACACAAGTGCTATTTTCCAGTTTTTTACTGCACAGACCACTATGCCAGGATATTGAAGAGCATACTGAATGCAGTCTGGCTCTCAAGGTTAGCTCAGGCAGTTTGAAAGTGTCCTTTTTGCAAAGTGCAATCCATGGCTAAATCGGTAGCGTTTGAGTTACTAATGACTTCGTATGATAAATTGGAAATAAAACATAACATGTATGTGGTTTCTATGTACCTAGTCAAAAGAGTTTAGAAACTATAATACATTCACTTTCAGAAGCAAATCAATGAGAGCGAGAGACTGGTTGGTTTTGTTAAGACCTTTCTAGCATCTTTGCATTGCTTTTAAATCACAAAGATGGCAAATTTCAGCAGAAGAGAAAAAATACGGGACTTTACAAAGGGACACATAATCATAGCGTTACTTTATGAAACTATATTACATTGTAATCCACTGGAAGACCTAGGAGGTTTTAATGCTGAGTGTGTTTTCTTATGATAAACACTTGTCAATATCACACTATTTTGTGCCTGCTATATCTTCTTTCCACCATGACCTTTCAAACCACATGCATGTTCTTTTCTCTCCCTCTGAGAAAACCTTAACAACATTCTAATCATCATGAAGAGCAATTAACTGTCTTCAACCAGCTGTGCTACTCAGCTCATCTGGGAATGGGATAAAACCTGCTCCTTAATGCAGATCTGCCTACCCAGGCATGGAAAACAAGGCTAGCACAGAACAGTTTTTAAATAAGAAAAATTGGCACTTTCACAAAGTTTGGAAGCTTTGGATGAAGTGCAATGGTATCTCTTCTAGTAAAGAGAAGCCTCATTTCTGCTTGCTCTACAGTATCTGTAAGATAATGTATTAGTTTTAATAATGCACTTTTTAAAGGTCAGCATTTGAAGAACAGCACTTTTTTGTTGACATCATTGCAGAAAGCAGCCTTGCCCTCACTGAGCACAACTTTGTGGCAGTGGTATTCTCTGACTGTTCAAGGAAGAGGAATAGCCTCTTGAATGTGCAGTTGCTGAAAAGGCACTGCAGAGGCTTTCAGAAACTGTAGCTGGAAATCAATTGTATGAAGTAGTATCTGGCTTCTTTGTTTTTACAAATGTGTGGCTACATGGTATTGTGCCTCGAGCCAACTAACAAAGATCCTTCAGGTTTTTTCTGTTAGCAAATGAAACAATAGTTAACATGGGGCACATAAAATTAATCCATAACAAGAATGTTTTCATAAATAAAAAGATAAGAGGCAAAAATTATTAGTTAAAACAAGAACTGTTTTTTCAGCTGCAAAAAAAAACCCCAACAAACTAAAAATCAAGCTGATGGTATGCTCTTTGCTGAAGTAGTCAGATTTTTTGCTATGTATAATTGGAAGTATACATAAAATAAGTCTACCTTCATTTTTAACGTCTATACTTTGAACAACAGAAGTATTTTTTGTTTCGATGTTACGTGGTTATTTGATTAGTAGCTCTGAACTGCCTTGCAGATTGTCCAGAAATGTAATCTAGCTAAAAAAAGTCTACCATGCATATAATGAGAATGCAAAAATAATCAACTTATAGTGGGGCTGATCCTACAGAAACTTTTTGGCGTTCTCTGAAAAATACAATCTTACCTGTTTCTACATAAACTGCTGGGAAAATAATTGTTGTGATTAATGCAATTTACACAAATACATGAATTATCATTTTGTGAACTGGAATCAATCAGCTGATAGGAAGGGTTGACATCTTTTTTCCAAGTTTGAACCTTTGTTTAATCGATGATTCTTTTCCCCCTTACCTTTATTTAGCCTCGTGCTGTAAGTTTTCTAAACAGTACTTTTTTATACTGACATTTTCTGAGAAATAAACTATACATTCTGATCCATGCTACTGCGCAAGCTTAGGTGCCTACAATTTAGTCCTTGAAAGCCTCAAGTCACTCTTCTTTAGCAGCCTACCCACGGGTTTAAAAAGACAAATCAAGCCGTTTCAAGTTCACCCAACCCTTTGCGAGGATGCGTTATAGTAGGAAGCCACATGGAAAGTATTTGGCCAAGTGTCAGAAGGACATCTCTTTACACAATTTATCTTTCATTAGCTACTGAAGCTTAAGCTGCATGTGAACTAAGCTAAGAATGTGATTAGCACAAGGTAAGATAAAAAAAAAAAGTTATACCTTCCAGTGTAATTGCAATTTAAGAGCTCTCCAAAGAAACAGTTTAAAAGAACTGGGGGGGGGGGGGGAGGGGAAGCAGAATAAAAAAATTAATGTGGCATAGTTTAATATGAAGATCCACAGCATATTATATGTGTTACAGAGAGAAAATCTGATTTTAATACACAGGTTATTATGGAAGCCCTTTGACTTTTTAAAAGGGCAACAAGGGAGGGTGTCAGTTGCTTATAATTTTGCCGAACTGAAATAATTGCTCAGGAATTTTTTTTTATATTTTACTGGATTTTGTTGGGGATATTTCTAGTGAAAACTGTAGAGCTGCTTCTGAGACAAATCAGTCTGCTGCAGGATCTACTAGGACATTTGAATTGTATAGAGTCAACAGGATGAAGGATCCTTTGATAGCCAGAGGATGAGTTCTTTGTCTCCTTGAAGAAATGGAACATATTCTGCTTAGCAAGATTTAGGAGGCTTGAGCAGAAAGAGGCATAACCCCTACATACTGTGGGGAATAGCTCTACATCTTAGTGATTAAAGTGTAACAGCCATCTGCTTGGGCAGCTGAGCTGGTGGCCTGTAGAGTAAATTGCTCAAGGTGGAGCCACAGTTATATGCCTGTGAGCTGTAACAACTCATATCCTGTGTGGGACGAGGACTTGCTTGCTGCTGAGGTATATGAAGAGCTGGAGATGAGATTAAGCCTATGGACACTGAGCTGCACAAAATACACAGGTTGTTACTTTTCATTTCTGTAAGGTGCTGCTAGTAATTAAGGGCTTACTGGATGTACATATCTAACATACCCACTCCAAGAGAGTGGCAGATAAAAGACTGAGATACCTTTATTTTTTTATACTCTTGTGTGTAAAAGACTACATCTTTATTTCCCTCATGGGTAGGCAAATCCTAGTTTGCCTTTCAGGTTGCTGAGGAAATGGGATTTCACTACATGAAGGAGGCCACACTAGATCACCTGGGTGTGAGCAGAAACATATCTTGTTGATGCTTCTGGAATCCCTTATCATACTCCACTAAGTGATTCTAAATATGAGCAAATCCCGTTAAGACAAAACCAAACAGTGACTGGTTTCTCTGCAGCCCTGTGCACTGAGCTGCCTCTTTTAACATTGAAGTGCCCCTTTGCAACCTCAAATAATACCAGGTCTGAAAAATCCAAAACTGAGACTGGCAATACATTTTGACCGAAGTACCAGTGCCAGTGCTTGTCCAATGGCAGTGTCCTTCTGCCCTTATGGAGCCTGGGTAATTACCGACTTCGGATATGAGCTCACGGTTCAGGATAGTACAGGAAAGAGTAAAATAAAGGTGGAATAAATAATCATGCTGTTGATTCAGAAAAGGGAATGTCATCTCTTTTGGGAAAGTTGTAGAATTACCAATTCCGTGGTTACACACCATCTCACAAAGTAGTATCAGAAAGTCCCTGGATGGAGACCTGTTACAATTCCAAAGGATTTTTGGGCCTAGTCAATCATTTTTCAGAAATCCATGGACTACATTCTGGTTCAGGATACTAGTCCATGAATAGCCACTTCTTCATACAAGAATGCAATCTATACCTAAACTGATGAGTGTCATGTAATGGCAGTAAGCATAGAACTGATATCTACAAAGCACAGCTCCCACTGTCAACATGATAAATGTGCTGCCCTTCTTTGTGAGATAGCCCTTTCCTGACTCAGTTGCTGATTTATCTCATTTTGCAATCCTAAGAACAAAAAGGCAGGTAGTTTTCTTTCTGGACATTGTGAGACTAATTGAGACAAAATTTTTGAAATGTTTCCACCCTAGCTACCCTGCCAATTAACTTCATTAGGGTCTTGAAATTATATTTTAGAGGGTGGCCTGAGCACAAATTTTTAGGACACTCAAAGAGAAACTATGCCCACCTCTAGACAGAAAGGTGTTCAAATGGCCATACACAAAAGAGAAGTGTTAGAAACATCAATAAGCAGCATTCACACTGCTGGGAATGGTACTTAACATGCAATTGTTACAACATGAGGAGACAATATTCAGTCATTGAAAAGGCCTAGCAGGAAAATTGATCAGTTACTGAAATGCAAGGAGCATCTACTGAATGGTTACTTTGGTCATTCATCATGGATCATGCATTGCTTTAGAGAATTTATTCAGCAAAGAGAAGAAATGACAAACTACTGAAATGTAGCCCATTGTCTTTAATAGTCTCAGCACGACCTGAAAAGTGCCTTTTCTGGCAGTCTGACAAAATGCACGTAGAGATGTGTGGTACCATGCTGATGGGCCCTAAGTCTCACATCCTTAGGCAGATTCTGGTATAGGATGCAGTGCACATCACTCGGAAGATATGACCAAAAGATGTCCACAAAGAAGAAGCAACTCCTTGTGAGAAGTCTCACTGAAGGGAGAGCAGGCGCTTAGGCTGGATGAAATCTTAGCTTGTGGCTTGGTCCAACTGAAAACAAAGGTTTTGAAGACAAACCTCTCTTTCCTAGACTGTATAATTTCATGGCGATTTTTTGATCCACCTAGGGTGGACAAATATCTGTAAGTAGGAATGAGAAGAAGCATATGCTTTGAGAGCAAATCCTAACAGCATGCAAATTACTGAGGACTTGCTTTTCACTTTGGAAGTACTTTGTGTGGATTAGCTTGTGGTTGAGAAACTAATGATGCAGATGATCTGGATTTATTTTATGTATTTTAGCAGGTATCTGGTTTGTATGACTTTGGGGTTTTGCTCCCTGATTGGTGAGATTTGCTTACAGCGAAAAAAAAATCAAATAAAAAATGTTTGCAAGCACAAAAATGTAGACTGTTAACAGTGCTCACAATATCACAAAAGCAGAACAATATGACTTAAGTGAGGACAACAGAAAAGGGATAAAAACAAATAAATTGGCTGAGGATGGTTTTATATGGTGGTAGCCGAATGAGTAAGGGTGTTTTTTATTTAGCAGCTGAGGTAGGACCATGGGTATGACCCATGAGATAAATCCACATTGCAGACAACCAACTTAAAGAGAGGATTTGTTATAGAATCTGTGTATGCAAAAACGTGTTGGGGCTTTACTGCAGTTGAGGACTAACAAAAGCTTTATATTAGATAATTTAACCAATATTTCCTTCAAGTTGACAGGTGGTTTGCTTTCCCTTGAGGCTGTGGTACACTACTTTTTTGCTCCTCTTGAGTCTTGTCAAAAAAACCCAAACCCTAAACCTAAGTTGCTTGTATCATCACTGAAGTAAGCCCTTTTCATTCTTTTCTTGTCTCCAGTGGGAAATGACAAGCAACAACACCCTTCCATAGGAATAAAAACATAACTATGGATCATTAAGATATTTTAAATAAACTAGTTTCTTACTTCAACTGTGACTTACCTTTAGAAGCTCTGTTGACATAATTTTAAAATTATCTGAGAAAGATACAGCTGACCTGTTTCTGAAGTACTATCAATCCAGGGACATCTGTGTTAGTGTACTGGAGCCAAAACTGAAACTAGGCTTACTTTGTCATCAACTTTACCAACAGTGAGGACAAGTGGGCACAAACAGTTGGTTCCTTAAAATGAGCACATCCTCTGAGCACTGGAAAACCAAAAATAACAAACAAATACAGCTCATTTCACAGTTCCTTTGTGTAATAACTAGTTCTTGCACAGGTTCTGAGGGCTACTCACAAACATCCTCAAAAATACCTAATGAATTATTTCATATAGTAGTTGTCAGACAGAAGTACTTCTATTTCATTTTTACTCCTGGTTGTAAAGGACATTAAAATATAGTCTAAGTGCCTGGAAAGACGACAACATCAACAAAAAAGAAAAAACCTCACAAAACAACAAGCCACAACTGAAATTTTTGTCTAAGTGTGTAAAATAAGAGAAGTATAATCACTAGTATAATCACACAATCTCTTTTTTTTTTTTCTTTAAGTAATTTAAAACACTTTGCTTGGACTTCTGTAAGGCCTGTAACACCATCCCCAACATCCTTCTCTCTAAATTTGGGACATTTGGATTTGATGATGGACTGTTGGGTGGATAAGGAATTGGTTGCATGGTCACATCCAGAGGGTAGTGAACAATGCCTTGATGTTCAGATGGAGATGGGTGACAAGTGGTGTCCCTGAGGGGTTTCTATAGGAACTACTAGAGTTGAATATCTTCATCAGTGACATAGCCAGTGGAATCGAGTGCACCCTCAGCAAGTTTGCAGCTGACACCAAGCTGAGTGGTGTGGTTGACATACCTGGGGGAAGGGATGCTGTCCTGGACAAGGTCAAGATGTGGGCCCATGTGAACCTCATGAGGTTCAACAAGGTCAAATGCAAGGTCCTGCACTGGGGTTGAGGCAATCCCCAGTATCAATAAAGGCTGGGGGATGAAGGGATTGAGCGCAGCCCTGCAGAGAAGGACTTACAGTTTCTGGTGGATGAAAAACTGGACATGATACAGCAATGTGTGCTTGCAGCCCAGAAAGACAACCATATCCTCGGCTGCATCAAAAGAAGCATGGCAGGAAGGTTAAGGGGGGTGATTCTCCCCCTCTACTCCACTCTCGTGGGACCCTACCTGGAGTACTGTGTCCACTTTTGGAGCCCCCAAGACAAGAAGGACATGGAGATGTTGGCACAACTCCACAGGAGGGCCATGAATATGGTCAGAGGATTGGAGCTCCTCTCCTGTGAGGACAGGCTGAGAGAGTTGGTGTTATTCAGCCTGAAGAAGGCTCTGGGGAGACTTTATTTTGGCCTCTCAATATTTATCGGGTGCTTATAAGAAAGATGGGGACTAACTTTTTAGCAAAGGTTGTGGTGATAGAACAAGGGGTAATGCTTTTAAACTAAAAGAGGGTAGATTTAGACTTGATATAAGGAAGAAATGTTTTTCAATGAGGGTGGTCATGTACAAGAATAGGTCACCCAGAGAGGTGGAAGCCTTCTCCCTGGAAACGTTCAAGGTCAGGTTGGATGGGGTTCTGAGCAGCCTGATCTAGTTGAAGATGTCCCTGCTCATTGCAGGGGGGTTGAACTAGATGATCTTTAATGTCTCTTCCAACCCAAACCATTCTATCGTTCTATGACTTGTAATTATCTCTATAAGAATTTTTTTTTCAGCCTGTTTATGAAGTTGTCTAGTCCTAGTTCTGCAAAATAGTAAAGCCATTAATATTTCTATTTTCTAAATAATTTGACTTGGTTCCAACAGATCTGTTTTTCTTACCTTTTACAGTGCTTCCTCTCTCTTCTTTCTCCTTCCAGTCACCTTCCAAATGGTAATCTGCTCCTACCAATTTGAAATGTTCATTTCTATGGTGTTATTAAACCTCACATAGCATTTCTGAAGTTTCTTTGTCCTATTATTGATTGACCTGTTTTATTGGTACTAACTGAGCAAAATGTTCATTTTAGCACCAGTTTTCAAGTGTTGACATCTCTTTTCCTGCAGCACACATCAAATCCATTTTAATCGGAAACCTTCACTTAAGAGTATTGTAACACGAAATACATAAGCATTGTCTTATATGTGGACACCTAGGTATTCTTTTATAATTGGCATCATTTGGCTATCTTTTATGGGATTTTGAAGTCAACTTTATAATGTAGGGACTTTTAATGAGGAGCTTATGAACATAAAGGCATGCAAAATATATGCTGGTTTTTTTATGGAAGTTCAGCACTTCATTACTGATAGTTATGTTGGTGTTAGTTGCTCTACTCAGGTATTTTTATTTAGCAAAGCTGAACTAAAATGAAGTTTTTCTTAACTTCCATAAGGTTGTATATAAGGGCATGACTGCTTTTTAAAATAACCTTTTGCGAGGCAGGATGAGTAGTTTCTTTATAAATAGGTAGTATTTAAATGTATTTCAGAGTTTTAAAGGATGATCTGAAAAAGTTACATCTGATTTGCAGATTGTAAATTTATTGAGAAACAGTTGTATAGTTTTTCCTGTTGTTCCAATTCAGTTCTGGAAGTCTGCCTTGTGTGTGGTTTGAGAAATAACCTTACTAACCTCATCCTGGTCAAGTACTGTACTTGACTGTAAAGGATGCCATACAAGTGTGGCCTACAATAAAACAAAGATCTGAGGAACAGGATTACCAGTTCCAGTCTGTTCCAAAATATTTATTCTACCAAGGGGCATATTTTGATGTTTGCAGCTCTGTTAAATATGACTGTTCCTTGAGATTTCCAGTTAATGTGTTTTGAACTGCGTACAAACCTTTTTTTTTTTTTTTCTTCATTTCAGTGCAAGCTCAATTAGGTCTCTTAAACCACGGACCAGAAGCACAGTCAGTTACCATGGCAGAGCAGGGAGCACAGATATGGTAGATGCCCCTGTTGTTGAGTGCTTATTAACCTATTTCTATTCAAAGCAATGAAACAGGTTAATTAATCCATAATTTTAAATGTTTGACCTAACTTGTCTGACTTTGCTCTGTGAGAGTGTAAGATCATTTCAGGAGTCAGATACATCTGGAAAATGTTTTTTGAGGTTGTGTGCTGTCTTTCTGCTGCTAATTTTTGATTCTCAGTACTAAATTCCTGTGCTGCTAATGGCTTTCTAAGATGTGTCATACCAAAAAGTATTATTTATCTTTTGGCCCTTGGCTCTGAAAGCCACAACCATCTACTTCTTAGCTTGGCTTGATCCAGAACGTTATGCTAAACCCTATGTGGGGAAAAACAGCTTCTTCTACAGGTGTTCATAGAATGTGATCCTGATAGAAATCTTTTACTCTGTCAGCAGTTGCAATAATCTATCAATAATAGAAAATAATCTGTCCTTTGTACTGCCTTCTTGATATACTAACACCACCAGAGCTGCTGTTGCATTCCACTGAAATGTCACACTTTTATTTCACCATCAAATTTTCTTTAAAAACACTAAATTTCTTTGGCAGATGTCTTTAAATGTACATTCAATTTCTATCCATATTCTTTCAAATACTGTAAGACCAATTCTTTAATGAATATACAGACCTTTCAGGGTATATGACTTGGGAATTCTTCAAACATCATCATAAAGCTGAGTTACATAGCCAGTAAGGTTTCTGTAAAAACTAAACACATTATACTCCTGGTCTGGATTGGATGTGACACTAATTGCAGATACTATTCCTTCTGGCCCATTGCCTCAGGGTGCCATTGTTTTAAAAGTGATCTCAAAAGACAATAGTGTCTTCAGACTCGGGAAACTGGGATTTGAATTCCTGGTAGAAGAGTGACTATGCTTTGGTTTCTTATTCTAAAGAGGAACAGAAGATATCTCTAAGTAATCCTAAAAGCAGACCACAGTTATTAGTGCCTCACCAATCTCAAAAGACATTGGAAAAATCAGTCACAAAAATGTCAGAAATACTCAGAGTTATCACAAAGAAGTAAAACTGTCAATGATAGATTTGTTATAGAAAACTGAAACTAGATTTTAGCATAAAACTGACAGTTTCATATTAAAAAAAAACCTATCATCTTTTCAAACTTTATAATAATGCTTTTGACTTATACGGAGCTTTCCAATTGAGGCTTTGCAATTTTTTCAGACATCACTCATTGTTATTTATATGACTGTGTTATATGACTGCATGTACATGCATATATATAGACATATATATGTAGAGTCATATGCATATGCAGAAAAACTCACACACACAGAGTATCCAAGCACTCTAGGCCTATAGGCCACTGTTAACCCTCAGAATCATTATGCCACCATTGGCACCTATATTTTATTCTTTAATCAAACACGTCACAAGTATTACTGCTTCATAAGGAATCATGGTAAAACTGTAGATTGTTAACCTTTTCCCTCACAAAAAAAGAGTCATACAGTCTGGGTTGGACAGCATTGCAACATTACTGAGTCAGAATTAAGAATTTATTTACAATTACACGGAAATTCAGAAAGCTATTGTCCTTCAGTGGCTTGACTGATGGGCTAAATCTAGGAGATACGTGCTCTATTCTGTGCAAAACCACGGAGTTTGGACTAATCACTTTCTTGTCTTTTCTTTGGTAATGATTTTCATCCTTTTTACAAAGTGTTTTGAAATCTACTAAACATTGAATAAGCATTATTTAGACATAAATTGGGACACAGATGTTTTTAAAAACCACAGAGAGGCTGTATTGCATAATAGAGAAGATAACTATGTCTCCTTTTTTAACCCTCCAAGTTTTCCTTTTTAAACAGGACTGTAGTTTTCCCTCAAAAGCTCAGAAAACAAGAATCTTAATTTGCCAGATCAAGTTTTATGAGGTGCTGATGTTCGAAATTTAATAGATTAAATATATTATAAAAAGCTCTTTTAGCACCAGCATTCAAATTTAATTGCTGAACTTCCCCCTGTAATGTTAACTGTAGCTGAATAAGAATCCTTGAGAATTAAAAATATGTCAATATCTTGGGAGACCAAGCCTCACTGAAATATGAGAAAATCACATAATTTCAATTAAAATATGGTGTGATAAAATAACTTTGAAATAGAATTATTTCAAAAATCACTTATTTGAAAAGCAGTTTTAAAATAGTTACATTTGTCAATGACATCTCTTTCTCCTTCTCTCAAGCCAGAATGAGTTTAAATGAGATTCAATTATCAAAATTTTATGCAACTGCATTTCTACAACAATTTATTTCAAGTTCTTTCAACTAAAAAACAATGTACAGAAACATTTCAAGCAGCTCATTTTGGGTACGTTGTTCTTTCTACAGTAATTGTTGGCCATTGTGTACTTTATTGTTGTTCACTCTTCCAGCAAATTATAGATACTCATCTTCAAAAATGAAAGAGTCCATAAATGGACAATAATTATAATGGCAAACTGAATGGCCATATTGCTATTAGACAAAAATGTAGTTCTAATTTTCCTGTCTCTCAGATTATATTCATTTACAAGACACCTAAAAAAGAAAATATATATATCAAACAATGAATGGTAATTTTATATTTCACAAGGAGCAGCTATAAAAACTTTGACCTAATAATAATTGTTCAACAATAAAAACTAAGGGAAAAAGTTCAAAGGTGCAAATGGCAAATTTGCACTGGCCATCACTGAGACCTGGACATCTATTTTCATCCTTCCCTTGAGAAATTCTCCCCTAAACCAATGTACACAAAAGGCAGTATAAAAGCACAAAATAAAAGGCTTGTTAGCATAAAACAGCTGTACTGGGTGAGAGCAAAGGTCCATCTTGACCAGTTTCTGACAGTGACTGTTAATGAAAGCTTAGGGATCCACCATTACGAGAGAAAGTAGAGTTCCACTAACATTTTCCCACTTTCCAATATTGGTCACTTGGGGATGCTAAAGACTGTATAGACAGTTCTCAATTTAACAACATTTTATGCAGCCTTCATTCAAATGGGTTTGATTCCTCTTTGATATTTTTGGCACACAATAGCCAATAATTTATAACAATAAGTTCCGGAGCATAGGTATGCCCTCAATGAAAAGGTAGTCTCTTCTTATTCTACAAACTTTGGCTGGTATTTTTATTGTCTACTCCTGGTCCTTGTTATGAGTACTAGCCAGTATATTTTTCATGAGTTGCATGGAGCAGGTGAACAGGAACTTACAAACATCCACCTTATCCTTCCTTAGAAATCTCTTTTGAAGATGTGGAGTCCTAAGCTGTTTAACTGAGCTTAGGCTGCAATCCTGGAGGTGTGTGCCATCACATTGTGAAATCACAGAATCACACCCACGTCCCTACAACCTCCTTTCAGGTAGTTGTATAGAGCAGTTAGGTCTCCCCTCAGCCTCCTCTTCTCCAAACTAAGCAATCCCAATGCACAGCAGCACCACCAGTGTCTTCTGGGAAAGGTCATATATGCATCTTCCTCAGTTATATGCTACTTGTCTTTTCCTTCTTGCAATCCTAAAGCAATGCTCCATGAATAAGTACCTCATCTTCCACTCTTCTTTAGAAAACCCTTTGAGAGCCATTTTTATGTAAAAGGAAATTGCAGTTTTGTGCCTCTTGTCTTTTGCAACTGCGTATTCTCCGTACCTCTGGAAATATACAAAAATTGTAATAAAAATAAATCTACTCTCCTCAAAAAGCTACCACATTCAGTATTTTCATCTTGATCTCAGTATTTAACTGCTTCCAGTTGACACCTCAGAGTTCTCTTCTCTAAAGTATAACCTTTTTGTATTCTTTTCTTCCACCTTGCCTATTCCTTGATACCTGGTATGTTACACTTTTAATGTAATCTAATTTGAATTTAAAGCTCAAAAATTTATCTGCACCCATTTGTTAAAAGGTTGGGGCTCCATGGACACAATAAGAAACAGTGCTCTCTGTAAATTGCTTGTGATAAAAAAAAAAGCATGAGTGTGCTCTTTTTTACTTCTATAATATTACCTTTTTTTTTTTTGTGGCCCATGAACATCCTCACTGAGTTTGGCTGAACAAATTCATTAAGTCATGCAAATTGACTTTCTTCCAAAACCTTTAAAATTAAAGAAAGCTCATGAGTTGGAGCATGAGTGATTTGTGTCTGGAATTCTCATCCACTGGTGTAGCCCTCAGTGATCCTGCATTTTCCACTGACAAACACTGACAGGAGAAAATTGTTCAATTTTTTCCTTTTTTTTTTTTTCCAAAGAAAGGCTGAAATGGGTATCTTCCAAGTATAAATTTACAGTTAGTCTGCTGCTGAACTGCTTATACCTGTTTTTGTGTTTAGTTATACATTTGAATCATAAATTAACCTGTTTGTGCAGAGGTTGCTGGCTGAAGCACTTTGAATTTAAAGCTAGCAATCTATGGCTTGGACAGGTGCACCCTTCACTGGGTTAAAAACTGGTTGGATGACCAGGTCCAGAGAGTGATGGTGAATGGAGCGGCATCCAGTTGGACTCCAGTGACCAGCAGTGTCCCCCAGGGATCAGTACTGGGCCCAGTCCTATTGAACATCTTTATTGACAACCTGGATGTGGGGATTGAGTCCATCCTTAGTAAGTTTGCAGATGACACCAAGCTGGGGGGGAGTGTCGATCTGCTGCAGGGTAGGAAGAAGCTGCAGTGGGACCTGGACAGGCTGGGTCAATGGGCTGAGGCCAATGGCATGAAATTCAACAAGACCAAGTGCAGGGTCCTGCACTTTGGCCACAATAACCCCAGGCAGCGCTACAGGCTGGGGGAAGAGTGGCTGGAGAGCAGCCTGGCGAGAGGGACCTGGGAGTACTGGTGGACAGCCAGCTGAACATGAGCCAGCAGTGTGCTCAGGTGGCCTGGAAGGCAAATGGCATCCTGGCTGGTATCAGGAATAGTGTGGCCAGCAGGAGTAGGGATGTAATTCTCCCCCTGTACTGGTGAGGCCTCACCTTGAGTACTGTGTACAGTTCTGGGCCCCTCACTTCAAGAAGGACATTGAGGTGCTGGAGCGGGTCCAGAGGAGAGCAACAAGGCTGGTGAAAGGACTAGAGGGAAAGTCTTATACGGAGAGGCTCAGGGAGCTGGGGTTGTTTAGTCTGGAGAAGAGGAGACTCAGGGAGGACCTTATCACTCTCTTCAACTACCTGAAGGGAGGTTGTAGTCAGGTTGGGGCTGGGCTCTTCTCCCAGGCAACCAGTGACAGGACAAGAGGGCATAGCCTGAAGCTGCTCCAGGGGAGGTTTAGGTTGGATATTAGGAAGTACTTCCTCACGGAGAGGGTGATTAGACATTGGAATGGACTTCCCAGGGAAGTGGTGGAGGCACCGTCCCTGGATGTGTTCAAGAAAGGACTGGATGTGGCACTTAGTGCCATGGTCTAGCTGATGTGGTGGTTAGGTCATAGGCTGGACTTGATGATCTTAAAGGTCTTTTCCAGCCTTGGTGATTCTGTGATTCTGTGAATTTGATCCTCCAAAGGAACAATATTAAAAGTTTAGGTGAAGACACATTAACATTGATTTTCACTCAGTTTTGCTGAGACTTACACTGGTAATTTACATCCATTCATCAACTTTGGCCCCATCACAGGAGTATAGAAGCAAAACTGAAAAAAAAAATATTCATTTCTGTAATATAAAGTTAGCATGAAAGTGTTTGGTTTTGATTTCTCTGCCTCTTTCTTTTTACCATAAGGGTATAAGACCTAAGGGGTTTTTTTAATAACTTGTCAAATATCTCAAAGCTGGGTGGGTAAAAGGCCTTAAAAATATCACAAAACCTAGCAGCTTGCATATAAATGACATTTCATCATGCCGGTGAAATAAAAAGAGCCTGAAAATAGTATTTATAATGTTGAAGAAAAACACGTAAACCAAGAATGCAGTCTTGCATATTATGACGTTGAGTTTGTCATCTCTTAGGTAGTCTCTCTCTTACATTTCAGAAAGAAGCATGACCTTCTTGCAGCTTTTCAAGAATTTGACTCCTCCAGATGTCATAAGAGACTTCATGAATGCTGGCTTTCATTTTCCCTAGCAAAGTGGAAAGCAGCTATGGCATACTTTGCTGGAGTTGGGAAAAAAATGCTCAATGTCTCAGGGACTCAGGTGAAAACTGGAGAAGACACTCTTTCCTATGTGGTTTAAATACATAGGGAAAGTCAAATTTAATATGGAATTTTCTACTTCTATGCTAATTATTGATGATTTCAGTGTAAATGTAAGAAATATATGAACTTCATGTGTCAGAGTTAATTTAAGTTGTGGGTGGAAAATACTTCCTCATTCTTCTGTAAGTTTATTCAATAACTAGAGGGAAGAGACAAAAAAACGTGTTTCTAGTTGTCATAATCACTGTAGCTAAGAGCCAAATAAATGAACAAAAAGCTCAGAGCAACTGAAGCACTTTCTTTCCATTTCGATCTTCAAAATTTAAACGGTAAAGTAGTGGTAGATTTACTTCTAGACATGATATGTTGCTTTAAAATAGAAAATACATTTTTCTAAAATGTAAGAAAATGAAACATTTAAACCAGCGTTTCACTAAAAAAAATCCAACTGTTCTTATCTAATAAGAAAATCTAAAAACAATGTTGCAGACAGAGGGAAACTGTGGTTTTAACATTTACAGAGTGAAGGGATCTTTAAGAAAAGTGTCTCCTTTGGGTGCTATTTTTTAAGTAAGGGATTAGGAAAAAAAGCTTGAAAGCCTCTATACAAGTTGGTCAGCTAGAGAAAGATGTGCAACAACCAGGATTAAGAGAAAATATCTAGAATACTGATGCATATATCTCTAAGGTGGATGTGAAAAATGAGTGATGGCAGTTGGACTACCATGCAACTTCAAACAGTAGGTTTTTAAGGATAGAGGTCTTAGGGGTGTCACGGCATAAGGACATGATTAATATGTTTTTATTTTAATACAACTACCTAGAGTATTAAAAATAAGTTTCTTCCTGATGAGAAGGAGTATAAGCATTGTGGCTATCTGGAAAAGCTTGGTTTGCTGGCAGCCCCCAGGCTTGGTGTAGATCCCTTAGTTGGTCAGCTTTAACAAGTGAGTTTTCATCTATCTGTCTGTCTTTTAAAATATATATATATGTTTATGTTAATCCACTAGTACCTTATTATACATGGCACCAGAACACAAACCATGACTTAACACAACCAATGCAATGCAAATAACAATACAATAATACATTGCATCATTGATTTTTAATTATTATCAAATTAATGTTAGCTAAACTAGGAACCATACATGAAATTGCAAACAAGGATGGGCACAAGAGAGAAACATTACTCAGAGGAAAAATGGAAGGACAAAGCCCAGCTGGAGGTAAAATTGCCTAGTGATACCAGGAATAACAAGAAGAGATTCTGTCAGTTTGCTCATAGCAAAAGGTTCAGAGCAAAAAGTTCAGAGGAAATGTGGGACTGTTTATGAAAGGGAGGAGACAGCCCAGTGATGGATGACATGGATAAAGCTGAAGTACTTGATGCCTTCCCCAGCTCCCTACCTCAGTCCCTATAGGAAAAGCCTTAGACCAGATGACTGCACAAGCCAGTCAGGCTTGGGAAGGAGAGGAGCGGTCAAGAGTGGAATTGTCACAGGCTGAAACTACTTGAAGGATCCTGATGTATTCAAATCCCTGGGCCTGGATCAGACTCATCCGAAAGTGTTGAAGCTCACAGCTGAGGTGATTGTGAAGCTGCTACTTAGCTGTGGCCAAAAGTTGAGGCAATCTAGAAAAGTCACTTACACATGAAAAAGGGAAAATAGTATGCCCAGCTCTGCAAATGGCATGAACAACCACCCAGGAGTTGCAGGCCAGCCAGATTCATCTCAGTCTCTGGAAACAGATTCTAAGAGGATTTTCTAAACATTTGTCCTTTTTTTTTTTTTTTTTTCATATTAGATTTTATGGGGCTATGTTTTTGATTTGTGCTGGAAAACAGTGTTGATACTGCAGAGTAGTTTTTGTTCTTGCTGAGTAGTGCTTACACAGTGCCAAGGCCTTTCCTGCTTTTCACACTGCCCAACCAGTCAGTAGGCTGGTGGTGGGCAAGAAGTTGGAAGAGGACACAGCTAGGACAGCTGACCCCAAATGACCAAAGGGATATGCCATACCATGTGACATCACACTCAGCAATAAAACCAGGGTGGAGGTTGGCAGGAAGGCTGTTGCTCATGGACTAGCTGAGCATCAGTCATTTGGAGATGGACAATTGTTTTCATTTGCATAATTTGTCTTTCTTGTGTTCTATTTTCTCTCTGTTATATTTTCCTTACTTTTTTTATTATTATTGTGATTATTATTTAAAAAACTGTTTTTATCTCAACTCACAAGTTTTCTCACTTTTATATTTCTGATCCTCTCCCCTATCCCACAGGGGCAGGGTGGGGAGTGAGTGAGCAGCTATGTGGTGCTTAGCTGCCAGCTGGGGATAAACCCCAACAAAGTTGAAGGACAACTAAGTAACAAAGGTTTACCAAGGATTTACCACACTTATTAACTCAATTGCCTTCAGTGATGAAGTGACAGTAGTGATGTAATATGTCTTCACTGAGGCTTTGGCAGTATCTTAGAACACTGTAGCCTGTAAACTGAAGAAGGATGGGTTGGGTAAATGCACTTCTAGGTAAGCTCAATGTTGTCTGGACTTCTGTGTTCAGAGGGTAGCAATCAGTGATGTGATTGTCCAGTGGAAGCTGGTAGAGATCACAAGACCCAATGAGGTGATAATGGCTCCACAATTTGGTATTTTTGCCAACAGTCTTGATGAGCAGACAAGAATTATCAGTAAATCTGTGGAAGATACTGAATCAAAGTAAGTGGTTGACACAATAAATATTAAATATTAAATCTTCAATTCAGAGAGATCTTAAGACACTGGAGGACTTGGCCAAAAGAGGGTCCATGCAGCTTACCAATGAGAAGGTCAAAGCTCTGTTTCCAGAGTAGAATAACCCAATACAGCTGTGAATTGACTGAGTGGCCATGGGGGTACAGCAGACACGCAGCTGAATCTGAGGCCCTAGTGTTAGGAGAATTTTCACTAAAGGATCAAAGGAACTTCTTATTCACTTCCACTGTGTGAGGCCACACCTGAACTACCATATCCAACTTTTGGTCCCCCTATTCAAGGGTGATGCAGAGAAACAGGCGAGGATATCGCAGGGCAATCAAGGTGATCAGCAGTCTGCAGCATATAGTCTGTGAGAGAAGCTGAGGTACCTGGGACTTGCTGACAAGCAACAACCACAAGCTGATGCTTGGGAGGCTCAAATAGGGCATTATGAATATCTTTTTCAGCACTGGAATGCTTGAAAACTGTAATTCAGCACTAAGATAGGGGAGTTTTAGAGTCTCCACTCATGGGGGTTTTCAGGACATGATAAACCAAATCTGATTTAGTGTGGGCAATACTCCTGATTTGATGAGGTTGGATCAAATAATCCAAAGGTGTTTCAAATTATGCCCTCATTCTGACTCTAATTTCCTGCCTCTTAACACACTGGCTTTTAAATACTGTTTCCATGTTTTTAAGCATGAAGGGAATGTACTTTGATCTGTATCTATGCAGGCAGCGTTTTTGGCTAGGATGCTGGAAGTCTACATTTATTTCAAAGTAACAGGAAAAAAGTGATGCAGAAGTCACCGCTGATTTGCTATTTATCTAAGTAAGGTGGTGTCTATTAATGCTAGCAAGAGTCTGACACAAGAATTTGTGTAAGAAACTAGTTTTTTGTGTCTTTGCTTCTTTCAGTTAAGGAATCAGGATCACCTTGGCACAATTATCTAGTAACTTTAAGAGCTATGGATGTTCTCATAAGTAAGATCTCAGTAAGTAGAAGCTGTCAAATAGTAGACTGCAGAGAAGTGTTCTGTGTTGCCAGCTACTACAAGAACACTTTCAGTTATAAATATCCATAAGCTTTAATGGAGAAGAGAACTGTGCCTGCCAGCAGAAAAAAATACTATCAACCTGTGATGCCCTACACAAATAATGTCAAACTTGGGGCACGATGCAGATTAAGGTGCACTTTAAGCCATCTTCTAAATGGAGTATTAGCTGGAAACTAGATCTTGCTATCAATGAAACATAATTTAATATATCTGAAGGCCAGTTATTGGTTCACCTATCTCAACTGCTGTTGCAGTGAAGGCAAAAAAGTCCTTTTGATTGTAAAGAAGTACTCTTTTGTCTACTACTGAGCTCAACAGTGAGTTTTGTTCCTGATTGTGTTCCATGGCAGCATCTCGAAAGCATTTTTAGCCTTGAACACAAGAATACTCCCTGCTTCTCTGAGTATATCACTAGGATGAGCAGTACTTTCATAACTTGCTATATTAGAATAGAAATTTTTTTGAAATGAGCAGCTGATAGAAAATATCAATCTGGGATTGCCTACCCAGGTAAACAATCTGGATTTACAATATTACTCTCTATTCTAATCTAATTTCTGCTATTAATTTGTCATTTGACCTTTAGCAAGATATGGGATCTTACTTTACCTTAATATTATCTTACATGAGGTTTACCCTACCTTAGCACTGTAAAAATTAGGCTAAAAATGCCTGCTCAACTTTTATAACACCTTGAGAACTTTAGAAACCAAAAATGCTACGTATTTTAACTGGGCAGAGAAGAAAAAAGCAAGTTGAAGACTATCTTTGAAAATTCATTCTAAGGTTTTTGAAAGTTTTCTATGACTGCCCATGGTAGAGAAGTTTCTTTGATTGCAAACACTTTCACCCTTGACTTGTATGTTCTCCCTTAACACAGACATCCAAAGACTCCCCCAAATCTGAGGCCTAAAAACAAGGATGAAAGAGGAAACTGAAGGGCACATGACGTAGAGGAGACAAGGACAGAGTTGAGAAACTGCAGAGAAAATTGCCCATCATGAGAGTGGAGTTATGCAGAGTTTGGAAGTCAGAAATGAGGATAATGAAGATAATGAGAGGTTAATGAATAGATCATAATAGAGGCTGTCTATAAAGTAGATGATTACTAGACCAACATTTTGGATTAAATTAATGAAGGAAAAGCAAGAAAGACCAGTGATGAAGCATGCAATGGAAACAACAGAAGATCAAGTTTAGACAACTTTTCACACTGGTACCAAAGAAAAACAGCTAGTTTATAGAAGAGAAATTAACTGAATAAAGGAATTAGAGACAATTTTACAAATAAAAAGTTCTGATGAGCGAAAAAGACAGAACATCTGCATTGTGTAAGCTTACAAAAATCAAAGAAGAAAAATTAATAAAGAATTTGGGAGAACTGGTAGAGCCAGATTTTAGCTTGAGTAGCCAGGTGAAAGGTCTTAGTGTCACTAGGCTCTTGCTGCCAAACCATGCATGTACTGTTGATCATATTCTGAAGGAACTTCCTGTTTTCACAACTAAGCTGATTAATTGTTTGGAGAATACTTACAGAAATACTGCAGATGGCATTCCAGCCCTATGCCTGCAGATTAGCTTCTCAGTTGTCTCACCAAACTCTTGCCCTGATTATACTATACATAATATATTAAAAAATATATACAATAGATATATATGTAACATTTTATCTTTAATACATTTTATCTTTAATACATATAATATATAATAGTTAATAATATATTATCTATTAAATTATACACACACACACATATATTTAAAATTATCATTTAGATCATTCTCAGAATTACCTGATTATTCCAACTGGAGTGAAAGCTCTCCTATTCTATATGAGAAATCTACATACAGCTAAGGGAAAAGCACAGACTATATATATATAAAATGTATACATATATCAACAATTTTAAATATAATTGAATATATTCTATATTATATATAAATTATATATACATTAAAAATCAATTAATTGTTTTTCAAAGTATATTGAACACATCTCAGTCACATAGAACTTGGAATTCTCTGTCAACCTAAGTTAGGCTGCATCTATATAATATATTTAAATTAAATACAGAATGTCCCTTTATACTTGTGATTTTAACTGTTGTGTCTTTGGCTTGAAGACCCTAGGTGAGGTTTATCAGTTCCATCAAGCTCTAGTAGTTCTAGCTAAGAAAGTGATACTTTGATAATTTCTTGAGAATCCTTTTAAGGAACACAAGCTTTATAACTGCAATTGCAGCTGTAGGCACTCCCTATGAAGGCAATTCCCTTCAACTCCCCCAAGTACCAAGAAAAGTCCCAAACAAATGCATGATTCAGACCACCTGTTAACCTTTTTGTGCAACTAGTCAAGACAAGAAAACCGTGAGTGATCTTCAAACCGTGGGTAAGCTGATTCAGGCATCAGAGATTATAGCTCTTCTTGAAATGAAATTCGGAGAAAAAAAAAAAAGGCAGTGTGACTTTCAAAAGAGTACAACGAATGTCCAAAAAACAGAATCCAAAAAGGCAACCAGAAGATCTGCTTGCAGGTAGAAATTACAGCAGCAGGAAAGTAATATTCTGTTTTCTTTTATATCATTATGTGGCTCCTGATAATTTCCGTAAATACAGTTCAAGTTCTCTTTTTCTTTCTGTTTCATCTAATGGCAAATTTTGGCTTGATCCCTTCAGTTTCAAGACAGACCACACAAGAGTTCATCTGTTGAGGCAGAAGTTTATTTAACTAAATATGCATGAGATCTCGGCAACTAGTACCATAATTATTCAAGTGACTACCCTATCAATCGGCAGTTCTGTTGTTCATTTGGCTTCTCTGTCACTGGGGGATGGGGGATTGTGGTATTCCTTTCACCTTTGTGCTGCAGTTTAAGCAAATTCAGAGATTTTGTCTTCTCTTTGTTCATAACCCCTTATGAAGCATGCACTGATTTCCTCTATCTAACTGCTAAACTTATTTGCTAATTTTGATGGATTAATATAGAATAAGGGAAAATCTGTAGCAATCTAACCATTAAACTCAAGCAATTAAAAAAAAAGAAAATATTGTTACTCTATTCCTTATCTTACACACAATGGACAAAGGCAACATTTCTACCACTTTTCATTCTAAAGATGCGTATTTCTTCGCACACTTTCTAACCTCAGATTTTATAAAATTTAGAAAAACATTTATGCCAGTAACACTAACAGTTTGGGCCTACATTTCCAATGGCATAATTACATGTAAGAGGAAATATTTCTTAAATATGTGGAGTTATGTTATTCCTGAATTACTACCACATAGATGGAAAAAAAAAAGTATGCTGGGAAGTTGTTTCCAGCATATCAGGGTAAAAATGTATCAAATAAAGCTTTTGAAATCTTTGTGCAACAGCCAAGGTTTATGAGGTGTTGTCAGTTATGTTGGCTATGTGGCACTTCAAACAATATGGTTTTAAGAGGAAAGAATGAAGACATGAAAAGATCTGGAGGTACCTGAGATATTGTGCTGGTTTTATGTGGTAAGGTTTTGGTAGCAGGGGTGGCTTCTGTGAGAAGCTGCTAGAAACTTCCCCCATGTCCAATAAAGCCAATGCCAGATAGCTCCAAGGTGGACCCGCCACAGGCCAAGGCTGAGCCCATCAGCAGCAGTGCTAGTGCCTCTGTGATAACATATTTTAGAAGGGGAAAAAGTAAATATAAACCTGCAATTGCAGTCAGAGAGAGGAGTGAGAGTATGTGAGAGCAACAACTCTGCAGACACCAAAGTCAGTGAAGAAGGAGGGGAGGAGATGCTGCAGGCACTGGAGCAGAGAATCTCCTGCAACCACGGCAGTGGTGAAGACCATGGAGAGGCAGGCTGACCTTCTGCAGCCCATAGAGGTCCACAGAGGAGCAGATATTGCAGCCTCTGGAAGACCCTATGCTGGAGCAGGTGAGTGGCTGAAGGACGCTGTGACCCTGTGGAGAGCCTGCACTGGAGCAGGCTCCTGGGGCATCTGTGGAGAAGAGCCCACACTGTAGCATGTTTGCTGGCAGGACTTTTGACCCTGAGGGGGACTCATGTTGGAGCAGTCTGTTCCTGAAGTACTGCAGCCCATGGAAGGGACCCATGCTGGAGTAGTTAATGAAGAACTGCAGCCTGTGGGAAGGACCCATGTTGGAGAAGCTCAAGAAGGACTGTCCCCTGCAGAAGCAGGGGAAAAGCATGAAGGGGAAGGAGCAGTATAGAGAGGATGTGATTAACTGACCACAACCCCTATTCCCTGTCCCCCTGCAAAACTTGGGAGGAGGAGGTAGAGAAACCAGGAGTGAAGCCGAGCCTGGGAAGAAGGGAAGGGTGGAAGGAAGGTTCTTTTGGATTTGTTCTTATTTCTATTTATCCTATTCTGTCATTAGTTGGCAAGAACTTAAATTAATTTTCCCAAATCAAGTCTGTTTTGCCCATGATGGTGATCTCCCTGTCCTTATCTCAACTCATGAGACTTTTTTTGTATTTTCTTCTCCCCTGTCCAGTTGAAGAGGCTTGGTGGGCAGGTGCCTGGCAGCTAGCCAAGGTCAGCCCACCACAGATACCTAGGGGTTTTCTTATCTATTGTGAGTGAAAAAAAGGTATGGCTATTTGGTCCATCATAAGGTAATCCTAGAATTGTTTTTCTCCTTTGCATCCCATCCCATAGACTATAAAAGAAGATCGCTTCAGCTGCAGGCTTTCAATGGTCTCACCTCATCCCAGCACATCTGTCATCTTCCTAGGGAAGAAAGTAGTGTGCACACGGGTACATAATGGCAGAGACCATTAATGGCACCCTCTCTGAGTTTTACATAAGAACACAGGAACCATCTTCCTAGACCAGACCAGGTTATCTTATCTAGGTCCACTATTCAGAGTCTGAGGGCTAGCAAAAAACTTCACACAGGAAGATGTGGGAAGCCAGCCATGGGAAAAATGCTTCATTAAATGGCTCATCCCTGTTCCTTAAGCCTGTCATTTACATGAGGCCTGAAATGTGATTTTTTTATCTCCCTTCCAAAAATCCTATGGTTGTTAGCAAATATTCTGATACTAGATTTTTGTTTTCTGCTAGGCATATAGACATCTAACTACCCTCTAAAACTTGCTCAGCTATAATCTTCAAAAGCATTCTGTGACACTGATGAAAATTAAAGCCCTGTTACAGACTGAGATAATATTTTATCAGTATGAATTTCCCACCTTTTGAATTCATCAATTATTTCTGTTCTTGTTCTGTGAAACAAAAAGTACAGTCAGAAAGGGCTTCACAGATACTGGGCAGAATTCCAGCATTTGGAGCTGACTTAGAAATTAATGGTATTTTTTTAAAAAAATATAGGTTTACAGGTATCTATTTTCCCATTTAACTTCCAGTAACAATGAGAAAAGCAGTACAAATTATACTGTACCACAACAGAATAATCAGTGACAAACATGTCAGTAAAATTATCGCTGCAAATAGAATATGTAAACATTTCAAATCCAAATTTTCCATATACATTCTGACTCAAAATTAAGCACAGAGAATCAAGGTCTGCCACTGGATTCCAGTGGTGACTTTGTATACTGCAAAATAAAAAAAGCACAAAAGTAGAATAAAAGTAAGGAACCTATGGAGATGTTTATGCTTTCTTACAGACTTCAAGAACATTTTTAATAACAGGAAACTTAAAATTATGCTGTGTATCTTTTCAGTTGTTCCCAAAAGCAAATAAAAATATTGGTGTGCACATGGTGTGGCAAGTCCTTTGGCAAAGAAGAGCTTCATATCACAGGAATCAGTACCATGGCATTACTTGGAAGAGATACTTTCCTGCTTTCTAATATCTTTAATCCTTTGAAGTACTGTAGAACTAATTTAAGTTCATTATTTCCTTCATGATCAATTGCTGGAGCATGCCTTTTAGTTTGCACATTGTCTCTGCAAAGATGTACCAGTACAATGAATAAACCTCACTGCAATGAGACAGTCACACATCTGAGTCCAAAAGACTATTACTGATGTAAATCTAACTTTTACCTCAGAGGTTTAGCATATTTATTAATTACCTGGAAATTAATTACATGCTATAGGTGTGGAACCTCACAAGGCTGTGGCTATAGAAAGACTTTGAGATAAAGCTGTCCTTCAGTAGTAATATAGGTATCTTGCTTAAGCTAGTTTTCCAGACTTCCTCAGTAGACAATGGAAAGACCTAAAATGGAACAAACTGATCTTTAGAGGTGTCTAAGAAAGGAGTTTGAGAAAGAGGGATGTACTATCCTCTGGAAGTGTTGATTTATGTCTACTGATGAAAGAGGTAATCTCCTCTAGCCTAGACTATTGGCCAAATTTTTTTAAAAATAAAAAAAGTGTTTTGGTCTGAATCCAACCCTAGTTGATAAACTGCAAAGACTTATTTACAGAATACTAAATAAAGCCCAGAAGTCCTTATGCATTGAATGGTGAATCTCTTCCAGAAAAAAATATTTTTAATACTTTTCATTGAATATTCTTTAATTATAAGATATTTCATATCTTTTCTCCCTTCTAAAATACTGATCCGCTCTAGTTTTGGGAGATTCCCCACACCCTTTTTTTTTTTATTCTCCAAATTTTCATTTTCTCCACAGTATTTCATTAATATTTTTTTCCTATAACAGATAGTAGAACTGGAAAATACAGGATTTTTCTGGCTGGTTTCATCTAATATGTTCCCTTAAAATCATAGAATCACAGAATCACAGAATCACAGAATCACCAAGGCTGGAAAAGACCTTTAAGATCATCAAGTCCAGCCTATGACCAACACCACCACACCATCTAGACTATGGCCCTAAGTGCCACATCCAGCCTTTCCTTGAACACCTCCAGGGACAGTGCCTCCACCATTTCCCTGGGAAGTCTATTCCAATGTCTAATCACCCTCTCTGTGAGGAAGTGCTTCCTAATATCCAACCTAAACCTCCCTTGGAGCAACTTCAGGCTATGCCCTCTTGTCCTGTCACCAGTTGCCTGGGAGAAGAGCCCAGCCCCCAAAGAAATACTTTCTTTCAGATGGAAATTTCAGTTTGTCTTAATGTACTTTTATGATTCAGATTTGAGTTAATACAATACTCTGAACCTGATGTCTTTGAATAGTTTAACTGAAGTTAGTTGGAGTCCTCACATTCCTACTGCCAAGTTCATACTTCAACATTCACAGGCTGGGATCTTTACCACCATCCTTTGTGTAACTGATTCTGTTGGCTCTTACTGTGAATTTCCTGATCTTCTTCTGGTATAAATTCACTGACTGTAACAGAGGTGCAAGTTCACTGCTGTTAGCTGAGGTCTGTCTGACTTGCTCTGCTGTTCCTAAAAACAGGATCAATAATATGTGAATTCTGGAAGTTCTATAGCATGAAACATTTTAGTAAACATCTGATTTAATATGACAGGATTCATTTCACAATGCCTCAAATCTAGGTGACTATTTTTCTTGATTAAAAAGTTGAAAATTATTTTCTATTATTTCTATTCAGACTTTTAAAAAAAAGAATTGTCTTATTACTCCTCCTTTCATGGCAATCTGTTTTAGTGAAATTTATTAAAAGTTAAATTTAAATAAATCTGCATTAGAACAACAGGAGGTGATCTACAGGATAACAAGGATAGACAGAGAAGGGCTTCTTTATGTTCTGGTATAAGGTGAAGGACCCACTGTACTTAACTGACCTGGAAAGAGCTTATGCATTTCCTTTCAATTCGATATGGTTGGTTAATTTTTTTTCCTTAGAAAAGCCTCCCTATTGTTAAGAGCCCAGACAATTCCTATTGATTACACTGTTATCTAATGGTGAAGGAGAAGCTTGCCTCCCTGCTGTTGACTTTAGCTGAGAAGTCAATCACGACTGCTACAACCGAATCTTGAGGAAACCTATGAAGCATTTTACTGACTGAGAAACAGAAGGAAAGGAATTATGTCTTACTCAGGGCCAGGAAGAAAGTAGTGGTGAATCTTTATTTAGGAAATGTCCAGTTTCCTAATACGTCTTTACTTGGCACAATCTAACCAAATTCCAGCTTTCAGGTGCAATGTGCTGAGGGTCAGTTTATGCACTGTTCAGAAATGGGGCCAACTGTTGTAAAAGAACCAGTGCTACCATAAATAGGTAATACATTTCAGTTGTACACAGTCTTTCTGTATGATTTACTAAATTTAACTAGTCACTTACTGCTGTCTCCAGACTCGTCAATTAGGTTAATGACTGGTAAGAAAAGGGAAGGAACTGCTTTAAAAGAGGCAGGTCAAGCACATGCCTGGGAAGATCAGGTAACAGATCCTCCTACAAGCCCTGATAAGGCACGTGGAGGACAGGGAGGTGATTTAGGACAGCCAGCATGGCTTTACTAAGTGAAAGTCCTGCCTGACCAACCTAGTGGCTTTCTACAATGGAGTGACTGCATCAGTGGACAAGGGAAGACCTACAGATGTCATCTATCTGGATTTCTGCAATGCCTTTGACATTGTCCCCCACAACATCCTTCTCTCTAAGTTGGAAAGATATGGGTTTGATGGGTGGACTGTTCAGTGGATAAGAAATTGGCTGGATGATTGCATCCAAAGGCTAGTGGCCATATGGAGATCGGTGACAAGTGGTGTCCCTCAGGTGTCCATACTGGGACCACTGCTGTTTAGTATCTACATCAACGATATAGATAGTGGGATTGAGGGGCCCCTCAGCATGTTTGCAGGTGACATCAAGCTGACTGATGCAGTTGACACACCAGAGGGATGGGATGTTATCTAGAGAGACCTGGACAAACTGGAGAAGTAGGCCCATGTGAAACTCATGATATTCAACAAGGCCAAGTGCAAGATTCAGGGCAATCCTCCACACTCTTCCATATGCAACCCAGGATTCCATTGGCCTTCTTGGTGACAAGAGCACATTGCTGGCTCATGGATAATTTACTATATACCGGGACTACTAGATACTTCTCCTCAGAACTGCTTTTCAGCAGGTCCACCCCTAACCTATATTGGTACCTGGGGTTCTTCATCCCCAGGTACAGGACCCTACACTTGCCCTTGTTGAACCTCATTAGGTTCTTCTCTGCCCAGCTCTCCAGCCTGTCCAGGTCACACTGGATGGTAGTACAGCCCTCTGGAGCGTCAGCCACCCCTTCCAGTTTTGTATCATCAGCGAACTTGCTGAGGATACACTCTGTCCCCTCATCCAGGTCATTGCTGAAAATGTTGGTCAAGATCAGACTGAGTATTGACCCCTGGGAGACACCACTGGTTACAGGTCTCCAACTCAACTCTGCTCCATTGATCACAACCCTCTGAGTTCTGTTGCACAGCCAGCTCTCAGTCCACCTCACTGTCCACTCATCTAGCCCACACTCCCTCAGTTTCCTAATGAGGATGTTATGGGAGACAGTGTCAAAAGCCTTGCTGAAGTCAAAGTAGATGATATCTGCTGCTCTCCCCTCATCC
This sequence comes from Hemiprocne comata, assembly GCA_020745705.1. Taxonomy (NCBI): domain Eukaryota; kingdom Metazoa; phylum Chordata; class Aves; order Apodiformes; family Apodidae; genus Hemiprocne; species Hemiprocne comata. Next base: position 91,975,157 of record CM036588.1, read on the forward strand.
AGTCAACCAGTTATGCCATTATAGAAGGCTAACAGATTGCTCAAGCATGATTTACCATGCAAACTCAAATACGCTTGTATCATTCCAACTGATCTTTGTTCTAAAATGCCTCCGGTGAGGTAGTCTTTACAGTCTCCTATGCCATTATCTTCTCTCTATCCTTAGCACTGGAATTTGTTTTCTAACGTCTAACTTTGCTGTAATTTAAGTCCATTACTTCTCAGCCTAATCTACTGGTGATGCAGATAACAAATTGCTCCTTTCCTCTTTGTGTCAGCTTTTCCTGTATTTGAAGTCTGTTATCATACCTCACCTTTAATTATGTACTGAGAACCTTTTGGCTTAGAGAGACTCTACATAACTGACCAGCTATAAGCGTGGAGAATTTATGTAACAGAACAAAAGTGTAATCTAGAAAACAAGTCTTGGTTAAGTGGCTACCCTTACTTATCAGTTGTTCCATTGGTTAGATAGCCAGTCTGTCCTTGGAAGATCCAGAATCATGAACCATTTTTTGTAGTTCTGTTTTCCCTGCAATATTAGTGAATCTGAATTCTTTAGCCAATACTTCTTTATTTATAATCCCTACCATTTGGAAAAGAGGCTGTGTTAACTGCAAAATGCTCCTTTGTTAGGCAATATTTGTCACTAGAGCTAAATATGTTTCTATGAGTAAGCTACACTAATCTACTCACAGAACCTAAATGAAAATGAAACAAGAGTACATATTCATGTTCCCATTTTGCATCCTACCTTACACCAATAGCCTCTACACTTCTTTCTCAATTAATTTTACTGTAAATCTGTTAATATCTGAGTGTCTCCTGGCTAAATCAGGAGCTTATGATAGTTAGTCTAAGGTTTAGGCCCCTAATCCCCTTCTTACTGGCTGTATGACCCTCTTGCAAGCTGATACATTAAGCTTGTACATTTCAGTATCTCTTATGTATTCATTTTCATAATAAAGTAGAAACTGCTTCTCACTGCCTTTTTTAAAGTATTCTACACTGAAGTCACTAAAGCACCTACTTGGTGTATTTTAGAGAATGCTCTTCGGCTTTTGTCCCCCTTTATCACATGCTTTACTGCTTGCCAAAAATGCTGTGGGCAAAGTATTTAGGACACTATTTTCCCTTGGATATAAGGTTTTCTACAATTCTTCTTTCCCCCATGGTAACAGTACTGACTAACCTGCCTTTGGACAGCCTTGAAATGATCTGGTTGCTTGGTCTTGAAAGATCAAATGGACTTGGTGGTCTAAGCACCTTGTGCAGAGCCTGTTCCTGTAGTCTCCAATAATTTATTACAAAATACTTAAATAGCAGGCTAGTTGTTGCATAACTACTTCAAACAATCTGATGGTAGGAGGATCCTACCTTAAGTTTCATACTTTTATGACTACAGACACTACTTTAACAGAATTTTACCAGCAAATGTACTTCTAAAAATTGCACAGGATTTTAAAAAACATTTTATTTTTCATGAACCGTTCAGAGGAGAGGTTTTACTTTTTTATTAAATCTTGCAGAAGTCTCTGCTGATTGCTACCATTCTGATGTATTTGTTTGATATGCCACCACTTGTTTACTAGTAGGGATATTTAGTCTGCGTTATTTTCAGTCTAATTAATAACTGCAGTAGTACCTTAAATTATGGAGTCATGTTGGAAACATTGCATTAGCATGTAGCGATGCTGTTAGGGAAACCAAAGGGCAGCTGGAGTTGAAACTTGCCAGGGACATCAAGCCCAGACAGGCTATACAGTCCCTATCTTCAGGTTTTCAAAAGCAGGCTACATAAAGTTCTGTGCAACCCTGCTTTGAGCAGGAGTTTACACTAAATACTTCCTGAGGTTCCCTTCCAACCTGAATTATCATATTAATCTATTAAAAAAAGAAACTTTTATTTCTGAAACAAGTGGAAATAAACTTTTTTTTTAGGTAAAATGGTGTTTTGCTGGTGCTATTTTTTTTTTCTAAAAGTATATAATGCCCAGATGTTTCCAACTATTTTTAACACACTTGAACCATCTAGATTGGATGAATGGAAGTTTAAACTTTCTAGCCTTGATGATAGAGTCTTTGACTATTATCTGGAATTGTTCCTTTAAGAAGCACTTTTTTACCTCTGCAGTTGTGGTTTGCAGAGTTGATGGAACTACAGAACAAATGTTATACCTATCTCAACTAGATGAAGAACTCATCATGCTACTTTTAGCAGTTCCATGAACACTAGCTGCAGCTTTATTTATGAACAGTCTGGATTATATTCTAAATTTATATGTTACTATAGTGTTCTCTACAACACTAATTAATACTATTTGTCCCCAAGGACATATTAATACCTATGACATTTTTTGTGTTTTGGCCATAATCTATCACATTTTTTAACACTGTCTGCATCAGTCATTATCAGCACAATGTTTGCTGAATGGAATCTTTGTTGTGCTTCTGGTATTGATAATTTAGGTTGATGGGCTGCTAGCTTCCTATTGGACAGCTTAATTTCTTTTTCAACCCATATTTGCAGCCACTTTAGCGTTGCTTGTCACATGTATCCTCAGTCAGCAGAGATTTTATTCATATGTAGAATTTCTAAAACTACATGGATACCAGTATTTCTGTTGCTGGTACAAAATACAGTTCACATCCTTTGGTTGAGACTAAAACTGGCTAAGAATTTCCATATAATGTGTGTTGTTGGCATAACCGATGTTCTTATAGCTGGATTCATGTAAATGTAATACCTGAATCTCAACTTCCTTTGCAATGAGTTTCAAGGTTGTGGGGTGTTTTGTTTGCTTTCTTTCCCCTTTTTTAAGACAAGCCTCATCTCTGACGTGGAAAGAGAGAACTTGTACAGTTTCATTCAACAACATAAACTGCAGAGGAAGGTCTTTGTTCTGGCTCTGTGACTACCCTTCTGTTCATCAACATGAATATTCACCTAGTCAACTGAGCATTAACTGCCTGTTTGTGATTTCTCTGGAGATTAAGCTTTTCATTGTTGTGTGACAAGTCTGTAGAAAAACTGAGTTGATCTCTCTGAGATATTTTGGTGATCTAAGGCACAAAGGGAAGCAAATATTTGTCTCTAGTGTGGTCTGTACCTTTTTTTAACCTTGCTGACAAATACACGGGACATATGCCATTTGGTTTAGTTTTCCTTCTTTCTCCTGGCTCAACAGTGCGCTCATTCAGTGTTTCCTAACTAACTCAGAAGGTTTTGTTGGCTATATATGTCACTAAACAAAGCAGAGCTGAGGGCTGTTTTCTGGCCCTGAGGCTAAATGGCATAGAGTGGCTGCAGGCAGACTATGTAACACTTGGCCTTGAGTGTCCCCTCAAGGAGACAGTGTGTCTGAAATAATGTGAGGGTCATATGTAGCTTTTTCGCACAGGAGCTTTTGTAGTATGAAATGGAGAGAATGTGCAGCATGCCCTGGTGTGTAGCATGGGGATATTGAGGAGTGTGTCAAGGTGCAGAGCCTCCATAGTCGGTTTTGGAGAAAATATAAAGATGAATGCTGAGTATTGTGCATGATTCCTGACTATCCCCATGCCTGGGCATTGACTTGCAGGGCACTAGTTCGCACCAATCCAACTGAGCAGGCTGAAGTCTGTTAGCAGTTGAGCAGTGTGGAAAAACAGTGCTCCACTGCTGGAATTAAAGCCCTGTTTACTTAACATTATAGTTATACAGGCTTAATGCAAATGCACACACAACAGAAGTGTCTCTGTATTTGTACAGCTACATGCATGCCGAAGCCTTTTGTATAGCCTCTGCCCCATGCTGTATTTGCTACGTTTGGTCCTTCTCAAGTAAGTTGTTGTGTACAATCACCTTTTCTGCACCGTTAAGAAATGCTGAGGATTAATTTCACATGTAAATGGTGTGCATAAATGTATCTGTTGGCTAAGACTATTTTGCAGAAATTACTACATATGAATAGCTTGGACACTACAGATTTCATTAGCAGTCCTGAAAGCTATGTCCTACACTAAAAGCAGACCACAGAGCTACAAGCAATTTCTTAGGCTTTAAGATCATTTTGTGGAAGCCCTTCTCTTGCTCAGCTCTAAGCTTCTTTAAATAACAACAAACAATTTTATAGTAGCAAGGGAGCAGACTGCGTTCCCCAGTGAAATGGAACTTTTGCTAGTGTTCCTTCAATCTGGGTAAACATAATATTCCTAGCACATTAGAACTGATAGTGTTAGTGTTACAGATTAAACAGCCATTAGTTAGAATATCAACTCAACATGGCAGTGGGACAGGAATCTTTCATGTCAGCCCATTTGCTGGCCCCACCAACCACAATTGCCAATGGATCAGCTGTAGAAGTTGGAGGACAAAGGCTCTGGTAATCAGGAGGAGCAAAAGTAAGCATTGTACTGAAAATACTGGATATGAGTAGAGTTCAAGACCAATGCAACAGAAGTGGTTATGGGTGGACATACTAACATTTGAAGAAAACCAGAGGAAGTATTTCAGGCTTGCATTAATAGTCTTCTTAGTTATGTTTCTCTAACTAGAAGAATAAGCATGTCTTAGACCTCCTGCTGCTGAAAACCAACAGAGTGAATACAGTGGACACTCTTCTGAAGTTAACTGACCCATGGGAAGAGAAGTTCTAAGGCAAATCCCAAATAACATGTTAGATATGCTCTTTATGGGATGAGGGAAAACATGGCAGAAGAACAAAACACAACTGACCATCATCCAGTGCTGAGTCAGAAGAACCAGATACAGGTGCTTCCCTGCCCTGGCCTGCTGGGTAATGTTTTACTTCTGAGTGCAACTGCTTCCATTCTCATTTTTATAAGGTCTTTATATTTTCAGATTGTAGGTTTCTCTGCAGAGGGCAACAGTTATGAATATCAAACTCAGACACTGACATGGGTTAGCCCTTTTAGGGGTTTCTTGAAAGAAAAATAATTCAACTTTGTGCATTCATTTTGGGGAAACAGGGAGGCTAAGAGGTGAAATGCTGAAAGGAAGTTTTATTTTATATTTCTGCTACTGAATGGGAAGAGAGATATCCCAAGAAACTGTCCTTTGTCAAATTTTAATAGAGATTTTCAACAGGCCTAGGGGAAGTTTCTAAGCTTTTGGGCTTCTCTGACTCTGATGCTTCACCCATCGTTAGTTATAATACATGCCACTAGTCAGGGAGTGAATAAGCAGGCAGCTGAGAGCTTAAAACAAAGGGAGGTAGTGCTGTTAAGTTCATTATTGCTCACCTATAATTTTTTCTTTGATTTCATTTAATTTGATAAACCTGCTAAGTTGCTGCCAGGTGGATCTCCTACACAAGTCTACATCGAGATTTCATTATCCTTTTTATTTCTAGCATCATCATTCAGTCATCTCTGTTTTCTCTAGCTAATTAGCCTGCTGTTTATGAGGTACACATTTCTTAACATATGGTACAGTTGCATTGCATGTGTGCTGTATTTTCATTTTCTAGTTAGAATATTATATTTCTGATACAGTATGTCAGAAATATCAGATGCCCATCTTACAGAACAGCACTCACACCTTCACACTGAAATGTGCCCTAATTATACTTTTGAATTCCTCATTTCCCCATGTTTTCAATTAAGACATCACAGCCATTGGAGTACTGTGACAACAGATTGTGATTTAAAGATGCTAGTATTTGGAGGTCAGAATTTACCAGGAGATAAAAGTCTCAGGAATTAAATGTTTAAGACAATTAAGATTAAAAAAATGTACCTTTCCAATTCAGTGGAGCAAAGTTAAACCCCATCCTCCACATGGCGTGATACTGTCTCTTTGAGACACTGGCATTGCATGCAGCGATTATAAATCTTCTTCCTGTGTACGACTGCAGAGGGAGGACCTGACTGGCAACACAAAGGAAGAAGCTGGTCTGTTTGCCTGTCTGGGAGAGACAGTCTGAGAGGGAGAGGAGCGGGTGGAGGAGGAGTGAGATGAGCACACACAAATGCACAGCTGAATACAGAAAGATTCACTCCTTCTGTACAGCCCACAAACCATCTATGCCTAAATGATTCTGGTCCACAATTTGCATGATATATTAGCCTTTCAAGCTGTCTTTTGGTATAAACTAAGAGACTGTTGCTCTGGCTTTTAGCTAAGCTCATCTGCAATTGGTTTTATATTCAGCAGGTCTCAATTTCTAGCTAGTATTAACTGTATTGTGAGGAAAAGAGTACACTCAGGGCTGTGCACATGCTGGAAATACACCAGACACTGCAAGGGATGAATTAAACAGCTTTAGCTACATAAAATTAAATTCCTGTGTCATTGATTGTACTGGCTTTTTTTTTTTTTGGCTTTTTTTTTTTTCTTCTTCCTAACCCCAGTTCAGTTTTATGCAATATTTCAGCTAAATTTGGGGGAAAAAAAAAAAAAAAAAGAAGAATTAATTCTGGAATAAGAGTGTTCACATGGGTTGTTGCACTATCATACCTGTATCAGCTTCACTGTGCTGGTATAACTGATAGCAGTGCTGACTAGCTTTCAGGCTTCTTCAGTTGCAGAGAGGTGCAGAAGTAACCTTAGATTGTAAAGCAAATCCCTCAGATGCTTTCTACCTGCCTTGTCCTCCTTCAAAAAAGCATTCAACTCCTTCTATAGGATTTGCTCTTTTTTTCTGTACCTGTTCCCTCCATGCTGCATCTAGCCTGAATCACTGTCAGTCTCCAGGTTACTTCCCAGCTCTTCCAGACATCCCCTCCAGCCAACGCACATATCCCTGTGAGCTCCTGCCTGAATCATGAACTGACAGCTGGGAGACAGGTAGGATGAGGATCATACTACATTTTTAGCAGAAGTGGAGCCCCTATCCACTAATATGCTATTTTCTTAACTTAAAGGAAAATAACATGTTTTTCTTTCTTTTATATAGCCATTTTTTTTTAATCATGCAAAGAACACAACAGAATTGTAAGATTTCAAGGCATTTTGTGACAGCAAGAGTAATCATAAAATAAGCAAATTTCTGTGAAATGTACAGCTATATTCTAACATTTGGGTCAGCCGTGAATGTTCCAGTCTTCTTATGCCAAAGGTACAGAGTGACAGCAGAATTTTATTTAACGGAAAAAGTCTACTGAACAGTGAAGGTAAGAATTATACCTAAATGGCTGTGAACCTTGTTGAAGCTTCTGGGTAGAGCACTGGGCACCTAAGGAGCTGGGCTATTTTTCAGTGGCAATGAGAGGCCTCAAGTGCTATTGACTTAATGCTTGGCTCATTTAAAATGCATGCCTTATTTAGCTATTTAATATAGATTTAGGTGCCTGACTGTAAACACCTGATTAAAAATATTGGCCAAGCTTTAAAAATAAAGGTCAAAGGAAACATACATTAATGAGCACTGGAAAGCAAAAGAAGAGTGAGACAAAGAGTTAAGACAGGAGGAGTTTCAAAGATTTGTGGAGGACAAAGGAGAGAAGGAAGGCACTTTGATAATGTTTACTATTTTTATTGTTAGTTAATTTCAATTTCAATTATTGAGTTTATATAGCTTTTATGTAGCTATTTCTACTCTCTCTCTTGTTTTTATTATACTTTACTGTTCTCTGTGCCTATTCAGCCTCAGTAAAAGCAGAAAATACTGTATAGAAATCTTGAGAGAGAGCCTGTTCACATGAAACTTTCATCCACATTTTAGTAGATACCAAGGGGTGAACCTTTAATTGGACAAGGAAGAAACTTATGGATACCTAGCTAAAGCTGTAAATTTTCAGATGTTCACCTATCATAATGATGTCCTGCTGCCATGCTTTCTGATTTTTAGCCATCTAGCATGAAAATAATAAAACAGAGCCACCACCAGCCACCAAAAGAACAAATGCTTTTATTTATTATTCACCTGGATGTAAGATTTCAGTCAGACTTCTAAAGCATGTATGTGTAAATGCTGTCTGTGTAGTGGTTATTCAAGTTTCTTTTGAATTCTGTCCATCCATTTAGTCATCCCTGTCAAGTCAGTCTCTATTACCCATATCTACTTAGATATGTTTTAATGGTGAATGTAAAAAGTTGCCTTAATAAAAATGCTGGCAGTGACACCAAGGAATGATGGGACTTCACTAATCTGAAGAATAATGACCTTAGGGGAGCTTCGTTCCTCCTTCTCAGGGGTCCCTGCTAGAAACAGCCAAATAATTATAAAATGGAGACAGATCAATAAACACAGTGGGAAGCACTGTACATGGCCTTATATAGATGCATTATGGATATTTCTAAACTTTGATTTTTTGGACATGAATTTACTGAAACTTTTAATGCTGTTTGGGTTTTTGTTTGTTTGGTTTTGGTTTCTTTTGGTTGTTTGGGTTTTTTTTGTATCACAAAACATTTTTCAAAATCACCAAACAAACAATAAAACAACTCCCACCTGAATCTTACAAATGGTGCATGACTTGTATTTTTTAAGAGCTTTGATCTACACAGAAAACAAAGCTCAGGTACAGTTTTGTACCTGATTCCAGATATATGGACATTTTCAGGATGGATTTATATCCCTTACACTGGGGACAGTCTACTCTTAGCAGAGGCCAGATTCAAATTTATGTGGTTTTTAGGAACAGTGGAGGCCACAGTTCCTACAGTGGGACTATAATTGTGCTCATGTGGCAGCAAACATGGATGCCAGACTGAAAGAGCTGGTTAGGTCAGGTGTAATATCGTATAAACACATGGCATTTGTACAACATTCCAGATGTATTTGTTCACAACCCTGACTTCAAATAGAAGTGGTTCATGAAATACTCCCAAAATTGATACACCTTCTTTACTTTGATTGAAGGTCATTTTTCTAACCGCACATGACCACACAGTCATTTGTCGTGCTCTTAAAAGAGCATTGTGCCTACAGTGCAAGAAAAATTGCCAGAAAAAGCATGTCTTCTGTTATCTGTTCAGTGAAATGTGTCAGATGTTCACAGGAGGCAGGGCTTGGATGTGAAGGATTTTGCCCCCTTAAGCCCATCATAGTGAACAAAACAGAATATGGGTACTCTTCCATCCTGATGGTACATTTGGTTGACAGTTTCTCTTCTGTCTTCACAGCAGCGTACCTGTCACAGATTTAAATCATCTCAGCCATGTCAGTCAAAACAGAAAGCTCCTTGCCATCTAAATAAACCAGACCTTCAATAAAGCACTGGTAAAAAATAGTAATACACTTAGATAAAAAAAATTAATTCTCCCAGGATCTGGCTTATTTACATAAAGGTGAATTTTAATCCAGTGGCCAATTCCCTAAGAACATTTTGTCACAGCCTCTAGCTTCTCTTTGGAAATGTTTTTGGAAAAGTAGGTTACAGGAAAAAAAAAAAGGGAGCCACGTTAATTGTCAGACTTTTGAAACCAGTGTAAACAGGAACAAGTTCAGTTTACTATCAAGGTGAGAGCTGACTGCAATTAACCCTGTAGTTTTCATAGCATTTAATCTTAACTGGCTGTGTCATGCTAGGTGTGGATCTCCTCCATCTATACTGACTACCCAGGTATCATTAATGCTGTGCTAGCTGAAATGTGGACTCATTAACCTGTTCTACCATGAGGCAATCTTCTAGTTAACTGAGACACTGGAAACCTAGTCTGACCACATGTTCTGAGGGAAATCTCTGTGCTCAAAACAGTAGTTTAGAAGACACCCAGTTCATCCACAGTGTTTCCAACTGTGTTTATTACTTGGCTCCTTTTTATAATTATTCAGATGTTTTTATCCCCAAAATATTAACTAAATAATATTGATTAATATAATAAAAAATAATTATATTTTAGATCTCTAAGTTCTATTGACATTGAGAAAAATACTATAGAAAAGCAAGGTACTTTATTGGGTTAACACAGCAAGATGGTGGCAGCAAGGATTTGCAGGAGGGTCTCTGAGGAGAGGTCGGGGAAAATACTTAAGAAATGGTAAAAAATGCTGCACAATATGAGAGTTGGAGGAGTGAGGAGTAAGAAAATTTGAGACAAACAGCCCTGCAGACACCAAGGTCAGTGAAGAAGGAGGGGGAGGTGGTGCTCCAGGAACCACAGCAGAGATACCCCTGCCACCCATGGAGAAGACCATGGAGGTCCCCACATTGGAGGTGGTCGCTGTGTCATGAAGGAAGCTCCAGCCCAGGGAGAACCTTTGCAGGAGCAGGCTCCTGGCAGGAAATACAGCCCATGGAGAGGAGGCCACACGGGAGCAGGTTTACTGGCAGGACCTGCAGCCCATAGGGCACCCATGATGGAACAGTCTGTCCTGCTGGACTGTACCCCGTGGGAAGGATCCATGCTGGAGCAGGGGAAAGTGTGAGGAGGAAGAAGCAGAGGGGAGCTGTTATGGACTGACCATAACTTAGGGACTGACCACAGCTCCCATTTCCCATCCCCCTGTGCCACATGGGGCAGGGGTGGGTAAGGTAGAGGAGTTGGCAATGAAAGAAAGAATATGAAAGATAGAAGGGAGGTTAGAAGAAAGGTGTTGTTTTAGTCTGGCTTTGTTTCGCATTATCCACAACTATTTTAATTGGCAATAAATTAATTTTTCTGAAGTTGAGTCTGTTTTCCCCATGAAGGTAAAGGGATAAGTGATCTCCCTTTCCTTATCTCTACCCATGACCCCTTCCATCTGATTTTCTCCCCCTGTCCTGTTGAGGAGGGGGAGTGTCCTGTTGAGCAGCTGGATGGGGTCTGGCAGCCAGGTGTTCAAGCCACCACAAAAAAATTAATAGGTAAGGCGTAATATTGAACTATATTAAGATACAATTCTAAATTGTTTTCTTTTAGTGAGCAACACAGACCTGAGAAGCATTGTGTGTAGATGTTTAGCATGATTCAGATAAGATTCCAACTCAGGGCTTCTGCAAGACACAATCCATGGGAAATCATTGTAAAGAACAATAATAGAGGGAAGTACAATCAAAAGCAAGGAAGATTTTTGCAACTATAGCTGTTGATAAAAAGATAAGAAAGACTATTGGATTAACCAATAAAAAAACATCAAGAATCAACGCAATGCATTTTTCAGTAAGAAGGGACCTGGCTAAATAATTCATCAAGTTATAGAAAACAGAGAAATCAGAGAAGCAAACGTGGTATTGTTCTTCAGTGGAATAAAAAGTGACACAACTGTCATATTGCAAGATTAGTTTCCCAGTAAGATATCAGACTATATGTTTTAGAAAACAAAATACAAAACCTCATAAACTACAGGATGAAAAATTAAGAGCGATTAATCCCAGAAAGTCTTTGTTCCCACAAAACTCTAAATAAATACACCAAGAACCTGCAGTTGCCTTCTTGCAGGAAATATCTGTCATTTATTTCTACCCCAGTCTTGTTCTTAAGGTCTTTTCAACAGAATCTTTTTGTCCATAACCTTAATTTCAAAGAGGCACATGTCCTAGCCTGGTTGGAGCAAATTGAATCCACCTGACACTATAATTCTGGAATAATAATATTGTCCATTCACAGAGATGTGAAGCTCCTGAAATCACAATAATTCAGGGATTCAACTTCTTAGGATCAGTTGCTTCACTGGGATAAACTGTCATGGCTCTTCCATGGGCAATGAAGCTGTCAGTATTTACACCAGCTGAGATTCTTTCCCCTTATCTGGCATATGTGGCCTCTGGCTGCAGCTTTTCAACAGAATTGCCAAATTGGTAACAGTCGATGTAACATATATACCCTGCATATTTAAGATGTTCTATTACATACACTTCACATATCGCTGTATTAGGGTTTTGCTAAAAGTCAATATTCTGTTTGTCATTTACCACAGTCAAGCGTACTATTATATATCACAAATGTAAACTTCTGAAAATAGGAAAGCATATGCTAAAATAAAAATACTACTTTCCAAGTGGATGTCTTTCTCAAATTGACCAACTGTAGCTAGAAAACAATGATATTGAATGGAATACAAGAACAGTCATACAGGATAAATTTCACCCAGTGATAACCAATGTTTCAGACTACTTATGTAGCATTATATTACAGAAGCTGATCCTCTCTTTCTATAAATGGTAGAGTGGGATCACTGAGGTGAGTTCTCAGGCAATGGGCACCAAGAAATGATAGAAATCTATAAAATGTTTAGTGAACACTAGTGAAGGCACTGGAGAAACTAAAGTGTAAGGTGATAAATACTAAAAAAATTGGATTGCTTGTCCTGAAAAAGCAACGAACAAGAGAAACATTCCTACTTCTAATGGGAACAGGTAGCCAGTATTTTAATATTAGAGGTCACTTTTATAAGAAGAAACTGCAGTGTCACATTATTCCCTCATAATGCTAAAAGCATTGGGAATGAAACTGGGATTTTTATTTTTTTTTTCCAGAATTCTCAAGCATTTTTTTGCCACAATCTAATAAAAATTGTCCTTCTTGGTTTTGACTGTGTCCTACTCCCACATTGTTCAGGTTCTCTGTATACCTTTGGGATACTAAACCAAACAGGACTAACTCCCTGCCTTTAAAATGAAGATCAATATAGCATGACACAGACCTGCTTCTGATCAAACTCATGTTTGAGCACTGGTTTATTTTGTTGCAATATCTTAATAAAAACCCTCTATAACTATTTCTTACATTTATCTCCAGGAAAAGCTTTTGCCAAATGTCTTCAACAAAGTTGCAATCAATCACTGACAGTGGGATGTAACCAAAAAATCCTAAGATTTTGAAAAGAAGACAGTAAGTAGGAAGGAGGAATTCTGAGTACAATCTACAAATGTACAATGAAAAGTTGAGACTAAATTAAGTGTTAAAAAGATGGTGAATGTCAGAAAATACATGCCTTTTAAACCATAAAGTACAGAATTTTGAGAAGGAAGTTGTAAACGTTGAAATGTGGGTGCGAAAAAGTATTAGAGATTATACAGGAGGGATTAACAGAGGCAGCCAATTATTTTAAAATATTTATTGTTATTATCTACTTCTTTGTTTCCTATCCTTCTCATTTTCTGACATTACAAGGTCACATTCCTATAATCTCAGTTTGAGTGCTAGATGGTTTGTGAACCATTGAACAGTGGCTATGCTCATTTAAATGGAAGAAAGAAAGAAAAGGTTTCTTGCTCTCTTTCCTCCACAATGTGTTACAGCTTCTTATACATGTTTTTAGAAATGTGCACTTTATTGTACCTTCCTAACATTTCCGAATGTCTCCAGGTATTTTTTTAAGGGAGATTTTCCCAAAACAGTATCACGATATTGTATCATTTTGCACTTTTTATCATTGTTCTTCATTCTGGAATCCTGCTCTGATCTTCCTTATTACATTTTAACAACCCTATAATTCATCTCCTGTGAGTTTTGCTGAAATTTCCTACACAACTTGCTTCCAATTTTTCCTGAAATTTGCAAACATTTTTCAAAGTGTGAAAAGATGAAGAAGAGAGGCTAATTTTACCTGCTAAAAGTATTCAGAAGGCTATATAACCTTTAACTCTTCTAGCATCCTAGCTTCATGGCCATCTTGGACTTAGAAATTTATTATTTACTTGTGTAGTATATCTGTTTTCTCTTTCTAATTTATCTTTCTCAATATTTATATTGCATGCATTAGTTTCTTGTCTTAATACTCTCTTCTATGTTCCACTAAAGAAAAAATAGACAAGACACTCACCATGCTGAAGAGAACAGAAGATTGCTCTTGCTCTACTTGACTTCTCCCAGGTACAGTTGTCTCCATAACATATTGAATATACATTTTAATCTTTCAGGAATTCTAAACAGCCATGGTAAGACAATTAAAAAATGTAAGATTCAAAGTCATCCTTAATGAAAAGTAAAGATTCCAATAGTATGATCCAAAGAAGAAGATACTACCAATACAGAATAAAAAGCCACGTACGCATAACCAGTATCCATATAAGATTACATGGTTGGAAAAAGAGGAAAGAAACAGTCTTAGCTCTGATAAAAACCCAAACATTTGCATTTGGATGATGCAAGATCCTCATTAGATCTTTATTCTCCTATTCCTTCTATTCATTCTAGTCTCTACTTGTCTATGATTCACCATAGCCTCTTTGATTTACTGGTGCATTTCTGAAGATGCATTCTGACCTGGTGAAGGACTATACATTCCGCATTAGATAGACTATAGTATCTGCAAATTTTATTTTCTTCATGCTCTTCTCATAGATAAATACGTAAGTTTTAAAAAGTATTTTTGAAAAAAAAAAAAGGGGGGGGGGGTATTTTTAGCTTTTGAAAAAACAACATTTTCCATATAAAACATACAATTTAAAATAATTATCATGATGGTGATGATTATGAAGATGATGATAACAATAATCTGAAAAAACTCAGTAAAACTGTTCAACTAGCCCTAAAAGGTATGAAAATCTAACTGAAATGATGCTGAGTCAGTCCCCATTAATGTAATACTTTTTTTTTCAGAGAGCATATGAAAAATATGAGAGTATTTTATACATCTGACTACACTATACTTAGTTTATCAGTAGGGATTAACTACTGAAGAAGCCTGTGACTAGAGATGGAAAGGCTCATTTTGTTGAGATAATTCTCATGATGAAAAAAGATACTTTGATTTTGGTTTTGTATTTTTTGTTTAGAATTCTGTACATTTACAAAAATAAAATTAGTTAACAAAACTCATAATTTATCTGAAGTGAACCTACTCACGCTTCAACTTCCAATACTCTTGTAAAGGAGGCATGGACTTGTTATATCCATGTCTTCCTTGCATAGCTTCAGAATATGAGATGCAGGGTGAAGTCCTGAACCTGCTGAAGTGAAGACCAAGACTCTCACTCTTAGTAACAGGGCCAGCATTTCACTCCTTCCCAAAGTATGAGATCTACTCCAGGCCACACAACAAAACAATGACAGAGGCAAGATTTTTGTATGGACACATACACATAAGCCTTTTATCCTATAAAGGACATACCATCACAGAGATACAGGATGAAGAATCTTTTTCTCCCAAAAGTTCCATACCTGGTTGAACGGTTTGATGACAGCATTATGGTTCCTTTATGGAGGAGCCAAACAAACCTGATTACACAGGGGCTAGATCAGCAGCTAGTTTCATGTCAGCAATAGAGGATAACAACACACAGAGTAGAATTTCCTTCTCAGTACTACATCTGAGACACATGCCAGGAAGATTGCTTTAAACTATAGACAGTTTTCTCTACATCTATAGTACCCATATCCTCTTTCTCTTCATTTGACTGTTACTGATTCTACATCTATAACTATCTCACCTTTAAAACTGTGAACATTTCTATGACTGGAAAAGTCAGGCTCAGTGCGAGAGAAACACTGTTTACAGACACTCAGGGGCTTGTTTGCTGTATTGCAGCAAGCTGCAAAAAATAAAAAAGAAGCAGCTCTTTTATGTCTACTTTTGCATTGTGTAGTACAGAGCTGCAAGCTTCCTCTTGCTGTTACCATGATTCAAGTTGCTTATTTTAGCTTCCATACTTCTATCCTGACTGTCTGGTTACATTAACTATGGCCTTTTATGGATTGCTAAACACATTTCTGTACATGGTGTAGTGCATGGAGAACATGTCTACCAGAATCTCTAGCAGCCCTTTATATGTGAGCAACTGGTTTCTATTTATGAACTGATTATAACAACCCTTGCAGTATTATGCCTTTACATGGGAATTCATATTAAGTGGTCAACTAGTTCTCAAACAAAGTGATTAACTGCTGGGACTCATGATAAAATTGTAAATGGAAAACTTTAGAAACCAATATCCTATACAAATATATTTTATGCTTGAGAACAGTTTTGAGTCCTATGAGCAGCATACTGTCCCTTGAAGAAAGGCTACTGCCCTAACATAAGCTGTTATTTCCAATTTCACCTCAGAACGATGACTAAAACAGAAAGAAATTTTGAGATCAATGTTTTTCCCACTCAATAGACAATAAAGGCATTTGAGATCTGGAATTGCAGCCTTCTTTGAAGATCTGATGGTGAAAACATGGAGTGAGGGTGGGAAAGAGGAGGGAGGGCAGGAGAGAGAGAAGTATTTTTTCCACATCCAAACAACAGTTTTATTACATGTTCAATCTGGTCTAAAAAAACCCAACAAAACAAAACCAGTCAATAATAGATGGCCCATTAAAAAACTCCATGCACAGCTTTGGAGAGCTGGAAGTCCAGGTCCACCTGGACTTTGTAAGTGATAAGAAGGAAGAAACAAAAGGAACATGAGGACTTGGGATACCAGAGGAGGAACTGAGGGACTACACAAAATCTATGACAAAAAGCATAAAGGAAGTGGATTGGGGAGGAAAAGGGAGTGGAATAAGCCAAGAGGGGTATAATAGGGTATAAACTGGGACTGGCCAGTACACCTGTTTGACTGAGCCCTGCACCTGATCCCACAGTCTGCCCTATCTTCTTATTAAATAAATTCTTAGCTATCTCTTTGTGTACTCTTACTCTCTGTCCCATGTGTGAGTGCTGTAAGGACTAGGTGCCAGCAACTGGGGTAAGTGAGAGAGTATGGGCCAAGCAACTGGAGTTGGTGCCCTAGGGTGTGTATGGCACCAGAAACTGGAGCAAAAGAGAGTCAGTGTCAGTAGTCAGAGGGGTCACAACTGCTGTGTGCACCTCTACAGCATTTGGACACCTGAGTGTTTGCATCTTCCCTGAACCTGGTGCACATCAGCCTGTACATGCAATTTATTTGCAATCTGCAGATGGAGTAGCTGGAGCATAGGAGGTCCAGAGGTATCTGATGG
Organism: Hemiprocne comata; assembly: GCA_020745705.1. Taxonomy (NCBI): domain Eukaryota; kingdom Metazoa; phylum Chordata; class Aves; order Apodiformes; family Apodidae; genus Hemiprocne; species Hemiprocne comata. The sequence continues at coordinate 91,991,897 of CM036588.1, forward strand.
TTGGAGGGTCTGCACTGATGTTAGGAGGAACCCACGAGTGCACAGTGCCTTTGAGACAAGTGTGTGCATTCAGGCATTTGTTTGCTAGTGAGGATTGAGCTGGACTAGCCAGTGAGTAGGAGACCTATAGAGCATACAAAAGGGCCTGGGATACAGGCAGGTGCACTGGGCAGACAGGGGTTCTGCTGGTACATGAGGGATCTGCAAATGTGTATCTGCTTGTGAATCTTGAGAGTGGGGACATACACACTCTCACTAGTAAACCTGAGTCCTTACCAGGTGAAGAGAAGGAAGGGGACTTGGCTGTAGTCCTGCTAGTGTCACATGTGGGTGCTGCTGAAGGCAGCTCCTTGTCTGTGGCAGTCTGTGCAGCCAGCTGTGTCTGTTTTCTTTGTGTGTCTGTGTGTGTCTCCAGGATACATGAACAGCCTCATTACTGGCTGAACCTGCAAATGGGAAAGTAGCAGCCTTGTCCATCAGCTTGGGATGGAGACTCCTGGGTCTCTAGTCCGGGATCCAGTGGCCACGTAGAGGAATCCCAGGTCCTAGAGCTGGTAGAGGTGGCGTCTGCTTATAATATCCATTAACAAGAGGTAGGCGTGAAGAGTTATTTTTGTGTTGTTTTCATTTGTGATGATTGCCCCTCATCCAACAGTCAGGATCTGGATTAAAACCTAAGAGCTTTGCTAAAACCTAAGTTTTGCTGCAGTCGGAGCTTAAGAACCAACCCTCTGAAGCTCACTAATGCAACAATGCAGAGCCTCCCAGTCAGGCATGGACACATAATAAATACTTAATCATGAGTGATATTTCACATATACTTTCATTTGTGCTAACCTGCATGCTGTTTATCTGGAACAGATGCATTTCATCAATCAGGAATATATTTGGAGTGCGTGAGCTAGAACTTGTTAAAGACATGGATGAGATGGACTGGTTGTATCCAGCTAAAACAGAACTCCAAGAGGAAATCCCAGACAAAAAATCATACAGTGAAAGAACGCAGCCTCAAGAAGCAGATGACAGAAAGCTAAGAAACATGACTTAATTTTTAACTTATGTGATTTATTTTTGAGACATATCTTTGTTATGTAACTCACTTTGTGTGAGCTGTACACAGAAAGTCTGCTGATTCTAAATTTTAGTTTCAGTGACGTGAGTGTACATAAAGCAATAAAGCAGATTTGGTTCTGTTGGACAGGTGAGTATAACTAGAGAGAATAATAGCTACTGTGTCACTGGTATTAATTCACCAAATACTTTACATTATATTTTAATTCCACTTACAAAGTATAAAAAGGATACTTAACTAAAAACAAATCTCTAGATAAGAGTCTTGCAAATTTGTTTAATGATACTTGTATTTGTAAACAGGTATTACACAAACTGTGGATTTCTGTTGCTGAGAAACATATGTACAGTTATGGCCCAACAGCTGTGTTGTTATCCATGCAGCCAGATTACTGGAGTGCAATTCTGTCTCAGGGCAACTGTATTTCTATGTGCATTGTTTGGAATGGGTTGTTGCTTCTTCCTTTATCCTGCAGTGAAACCCAAGATCTGAATTTAGGTAGTGACATTAAAAGAAGGAGAGAGAGAAAGCCAGAATCAAATTCAACTGCTACATGAACGTTGAAGTTATCATCCACAGTGCAAACTCAATTGAAATGCCATGTGTATTGATCAGCTTAAGTTCAACTCTCAAAAGTCTGATTAGTGTTGACTAAATTATAGGCTGCACACTCCTTCAGAGTTGAAAGATCCGGCAAAAAAACAAATGAACAGTGTCTTGTACCAACAGTGTTTATCTTGCAAAGTAGGCACAAAAGCATAAGTTGTTTAAACAAGGTAATTGCCATTGTATGAATTAGCATTTTTATATTAAATATTATTAGATTAATGTCACAATCATCGCTAAAGACAGTTTCCTAAGCAGCCCTACAAAGACTGGAAACACATATTAACCAATATAACTGTAAAAATTCTGTGCTGCATTTATACAGCTAGGTAAAACATTTCACCAAATTGCAAGATTATGTGTAGAATATTATCCTGCTATTTGTTTGGCTGTATCTGTGCACGTTTTGTTCAATTTTTTCTTGCAAGTTCAGTTATTCTAAAATTCATCTGTATTGTGATAGCACAAAAGAATTCTAGTCACAGGTGAGGGGAGGGTGGAACTGGTTATGACGCAAACATGCAACAGAAAGCTTACAGATTTAAAACCAGATAGCTAGGGTAGCCAGAGTTAATAAATGGCTTGGGTTAGGAAAGTGTATTTCATCACATCTGCTCTCTAACTGCTATCAAGGCTTTTCTGTCAGCTTTTATAGCAGAAGAGAGTTTACTGTAGAATGGCAAGCTTCTTGTGAAGGACATTCCAAGTGCTCTTCTAAAACAGTGTGATCTTAATGATGATGTCTCTTGACTGAAGAAAGGAATCAATATCCCAGTTCCATGTACAGTTTGAAGCAAGCTAACTTGGTATCTTAAAGTTCTCTCCAGAGTGGAAATACCCTTTGAATCCAGATTTCATGGCTGAGTCTTTTAATGTACAGGGCATGAAAGAAAGAACTGAAAAAACTCATGTTCATAAATTCCTCAGTCAGCTGTCTAGATATAAGAGGTTGAGCCATCCCTGTAGTCACAGGTGCCACCTCTATATTACCACAACATATACAAATAGATTTGCATGCATGTGGTGTCACTCAAAGACTTACAGTCATCAGAAGTACATGCCCCACCAAGTGTTGAAATGTTTTCTGAGTTTATTGTTACTGGAGCTAAGTACCAAGAACCAAGATCTAAGAACCAAGGTAACACAACTGTAATTACATAATTGCAATGGACACTACTGCTTTATCTTCGAGAGCTTCTTGGACAAAGTACTCTGAGCTAATAAACATCCCTTCCCATGTGGCAAGGCCGCATCCAGCAAGGCACTGCTGCGTGTTCCTTTGCTTTATTTTGAAGATTATTCTAGGTAAGGTAGTCACACTAAATTAGAATAATTACATTATTTTCACTTTTTTCCCTTTCTTATGATCAGTCCCACATAAATCTACTTGTTACTCCAAGAAACTCCTACTAGACAGCTTTTTGTGAATTGAGTGTCAGCAGAAAGATTATCATCAGAAAGTGGCATTTACTGGTTGCTATCAGGGCCAGTGCAATTGCCAAGCAGATAGGAATCAAATACTGCGGATGCGCTTCAGAGTCTGCTGAAAAATTACGGAGACTGAAATAGAAGGCACAAAGATATGAGGCCCAATATTGCTGCCTCTAAGACCTGCGTAGGACTTGCAGGGGGGTGGGAGATGGCTGATTCTAAGAGTAAATCTTACTCTATCTGTTATCAGTCTGTGAAAACTCTGTAAAAATCTTCATAAATAATGTGACCTAAAAAGAGTTATTCCAAATCATAGTCTGAATGCTAACAGGATTTTCCATTTATTCACCAAAGACGCAGCTTACACTGGAGAGGTCTGTCTGGCTTGTTCTTTTCCAGGGGAGACAGTAAATGGAGGGAGGAAGGCTCCTTTACTACACTAATTCCAAGCACATGAACTAGGCTCTAAATTGCCCTTCAGAAGAACCATTTGTCAATAGAACCCAGAGAGAAAAGCCTGCCTTTGCTAAAATTAGCCTTTAAGATTACATTCCTTAATGCAATATGGAAATTCTTTACAACAAAAAAACTCATGAAAAACAAAGTGCTAACTCTACTATGGGTAGAAAAAAAAAAATACAAACAACTTTCTCACACTGGTTATGCATACTTATGGCCTTTTAAAATCTTCTGTGATAAATTAATTCCTTTTTTTTCAATGTCTCTCTGCTTCTCATGGTGGCCATTTAAAGCTTCATCATGTCCTGTGGATCCCAGCCTTTGCTCTACAGCTTTTATGATTCTGTACCTTTTTTCACAAAAACATAGTGACTTGCAAATTCCATAGGTATTCAGTGAATCCATTAAGAATTTCTAATTAATTGTAAGCATAATATATGTCACCTCATGCCTATATAAGCTTTTACACCAGTATGCTATAATAAATTTTAAATTCTGGAATAGCTTACCTCTACTTGACTTGTGGCTTTTAACTTTAAAATTATGCCACAGATGTAAAATAACATGAAGTCTTAATTGTGCCAGGGATTATAGAATCCTAATTGAATTAATGTGCCCCAAAGTGCTTGAAATATTGGACAACAGGAGAGGAAACAGCAACAAGGAAATTTATTGCAGCAAGTCCATAACAGAACATGAGTTTAAATATCTCTCCAGCTAGTGCACTGTGTTTTGGATCACACAGTTACTGAAATTTGAGACAAACCATAGAATTATAAAATGCTTTGGGTTGAAAGGTATCATTTAAACCCACTTTTATGGGCAGGGACACCTCCCACTAGACCAGGTTGCTCAAAGCCCCATTCAACCTGGCCTTGAACACTTCCAGGGAGGGGGCATCCACAGCTTCTCTGGACAACCTGTTACAGTGTTTCACCTTCCTCACAGTAGAGAGTTTCTTCCTAATATTTAATATAAATCTTCACTGTTTCAGTTTAAAGTGATTACCCCTCATCCTATTACTACATGCTCTTGTAAAAAGTCCCTCCCCAGCTTTCCTGTAGGCCCCCTTCAAGTAGCGGAAGGCCACTATAAGATCTCCTCTTCTCTTCTCCAGGTTGAACAACCCCAACTCTCTCAGCCTATCTTCACAGGAGAGGTGCTCCAGCCCTCTGATCATCTTTATGGCCCTTCTGTGGACTCACTCCAACAGATGCATGTCCTTCCTGTGTTGGGGGCTCCAGAACTGGACACAGTACTCCAGGTGGGGTCTCATGAGAGCAGAGTAAAGGGGGAGAATCACCTCCCTTGATCTGCTGGCCACATTTCTTTTAATGCAGTCCAGGACACAGTTGGCTTTCTGGGCTCCAAGTGCATGTTGTCGGCTCATGTTGAGCTTCTCATCAATGAACAACCCCAAGTCCTTCTCCTCAGGCCTGCTCCTAATGCATTCTCCACCCAGCCTGTATTTTTACTTGGGACTGCCCCAAACCAGGTGCAGGATGTTGCACTTGGCCTTATTGAACTTCATGAGGTTCACGTAGGCCCACCTTTCTAGCCTGTCAAGTTCTCTCTGGATGGCATCCCTTCCCTCCAATGTGCCAACCGCACCACAGAGCTTGGTGTCATCAACAAACTTGCTGAGGGTGTACTCATTGTCACTGTCCATGTTGCAGACAAAGACGTTAAACAGCACCGGTCCCCGTACCAACCCCTGAGGAACATCACTTGTCACTAATCTTCATTTGGACATCAAGCCATTGACCACAACTCTTTTCAGTGCAACCAGCCAGTCAATTCCTTATCCACTAGGTGGTCCAAATGAGGAGGCAAAACATTACCAGCTCCATTATTTTTATTAAACTGATTTATAAGGAAGTAACCTTAAGAGAACCTCTGCAGTAAAGTTTTCTGAATAATAAAATGAATTTGTTTCAATACTTAATGAAGATGCAAGATATTAACAACACCACCATACCTCCTCTTCAAATATGATAAATATATGACCTTTGAATACTGTTATTCTGACACATCATTAGCACAACTCTATTTCTTCCAAAAGAAATCATGGTTATCTGGTTAATGCCATTAGAACTGAAAAGGCAGAAAAAATCTTTGACCATAAAAAGCTATTAGAATTAAAACATAACTCTTACTCTTGCTAAAACCACTCACATAAGTCTTTATTGAGCTTGTGGAGTTTCTATAAAGCCTCTTTTCTCTTGAAATTGTTTTAATTTCCTTGAAGACAAAAAGTTTCAGTTCACAGAATTTCACATGTGGATTTGCTATTACCAGATAACACAAGTGCTCACTGAACTGAAATGTAATCCGCTGTTCATAAATTAATTATCTAGATTGGGATTTTTTGGGGATATTTTTTGTTATTCTGACTCCTTAGATTATTTTTTCTTGGTATTGAACATATCAGAAGAAGGGAAGGATTTAATGTGTTCCTTGTATGTTTAAACTTCTGTGTGTAATCTCATTCTATTCCACTGTTAGCTACCTTAGGAATATTTTCTCCTTTACAGTTCTATTATCTTTTGTTTTTTTCAATATTTAATACAGATGTTGTATTTGTTGCTCTATTTCCCCTCTTGGGAAATGAAAATGTTATATGTAGTAAGTCATTCTACAGGATTGACATACTTATGGTAGACGTAAAAATGTTAACATACATTTCTGTTTTGTAAGAGAGACATCTGAAGTCTGCATGTGAAATATTGTCTTTTTCCTATGTAAAGGCATGGGAATCTATGTAAAACACAGGGTCTTGGATTGAGACTCTGACTTCCTTTTTCTCTTCTCTGTAAGTAGCATCATAAAAATTTTCCTCCCCTTCTCATAGTGCAGCAAGACAAGCATACCATTTTGTGAAACTCTTGCCAGCAAAAAAAGGAATTTAAAAAAAATGCCATTTCTGTATTTCAGAAGCAAGAATTCTCACATTAGCAGTTTCTTCAAACATTTCTATGTGACCAGATGTATAACATCTCCATTGTTCATAAATGTAGAAAACAGTTAGAAAAAGTAGCATTGAAGCAGTTCAATTGGAAGGGAAGGGAGACTGACTAAGGCAGACTGTCTACACAGTTTTTACTCCAGTGATTTTATAGAAGGAGGGAAGTAGCATAGGAGGTGAAGTCATTTTCCCAAGCATTACAACCTAAAGTGTTACCTGGCCTTTGATTGTGTAGAGATCACAACAATGGGTTCACAGCATTCTGTAGTACACGAGAACATGGAGGCTTTATCCTCTAAATTCCTCTACTTTATTACAGCTTACCACAAATACCAAAAAAATGACCACTAGCAAATATACATACAATTAATAAAGTTAATATGAATGAATATGCAAACTATATAACAAACTATTACAAATCACTATCAGCAATCAACAATAGAGTACCAATCAATTGTAGGTTATCAGTCAGTATTGCAGTACAACCAATAACAGCAAAAACCAAATAGTTTGTACAGTAAAGGACTAACTTATCATTAGGGAAGCAAACATATCAACACTGTAACAGTAGATATGGTAGATTACTCATATGAATATATATAATATTGATACAAAGCAAATTAGATTTCAGAAGGGCCTACACCATCCAAAAAGGAAGGAAGAAAGGGAGGAAGGAGGGGTTCTGAGGGGGAGGGGGCGGGGGGTTCACCCCCAAAAGAGGGGAGGAAAGACCAAACCACTAAGACTGCAGTCTCCCTTCAAAAATTATCCCTGTCACAGAGTCTGGAGTCAGCCAGATGTCCTGGTGAGAGTCCATGAACTCAGAGAAAGTTCATGTGGGAGTCAACCAGGAAGTTCTTAGAGAGCGACAGGTTCCATTTTGGATAAAAAAATCAGTCATTTTTATAACATTCAGAGGGTGTAGGACATCCTGCTTCGACCAACTACTAGATACTGTTAATTTTTATTTTTCACCTGTAACAGCCAATAGATGATACTGTTTTCTTTCAGAGTAATTTTATTTTTCCAGATTATAAATTACCATTACAGTCCCTTGGTTTTTGCTTATCCATGATGTCTCAGGAAGTCTCTGGTTTCTAGGGATCCCAGCTACACTTGAAAGAGGCCAGCTGCACTTCAGAAGGATCTTTCTGGTTCCCAGGCCTTGTTCCCAGGTTTGCAGTCCCAGGCTGGCAAGCCTTTCTCTGACAGTATTTTTCAGCAGCCAATTTCTTCTATTCAGTATTTTTGCCCTTCTAATCAGGCCACCTTTATGGCTGTTCACATCACCAAGGCAATTCAAAGATGAGTGCTAGAGCCAAAAGGGAAATTTAGAAGTAATTTTAAGTGTCCACTAGTCATTTTCATAGAACATCTTCCTTCCTAGTAATAAGCTACTACTTTCCACCTTAGAAAATGAAAATACTATCTGCACTTGGCTGATATGACCACCATCCATTCATTTGTGATGAAAAATTGAACAGACTGTATAAAATACTGTTTATATTGATTTGGGCATACACAAAAATTATCAACACGACACAAATGGCCTTTAAACATGGTGCAGCTAAAATTGTCACTTTCTATTTTTTTGAGTGCTTTGGTCTTGGACATCCTGCCCAGACATAATAACCCTCGGGTTTTGCTGCAAGATACAGTTATTTCTCTGCTTCCTTTTAGTCTCCCTCCTAATATTGATTAATATTGTTCATTTTACAGGAGCTGACTATGATTCACCTTATATAAGGGGTCAGAAAAGTGGCCAAGGTTTCTTTATCTGATACCTGTTAATCTTTGCAGCTGGAAATCTAAAGGAAAAAACAAAAGAAAATGACAAGTCATTTAACATATTAAAAGCAAGTTATTAAGGTTAGAAAGACTCTTACTAATTTTCAAAAAGTTACAAACGATTTATTTTCACTCACTGCTCTTGTAACTGCTATTTTGTGACAATAGTCCACTGTCGATAAGTCTAATTTATCTCTGTGTTTTTGATAAAAAATTTGGTAGCTGGAGCTAAGGACATGTTAAACAATTAACCCAAAGACTTGTATCTGAGCAGAGCTGCATACTTAACTAATTCTGGCTGTATGTTACCTGAATTTGGTATACAGGTAATTGGTATTTGGTACTGGACTTGTATTCCGAGTAAGTAAACCCCAGTAAACCTCCAACCGTATGTATATTCGAAGACAGACAAAATGGCATGGCTAAGAGTGATTTGTTTAAGCCTCTTGCAGACACAGGAGCTTCACTGTGTCAGGTATACACATATGTACTCTCTTGAATCACTGTTGGCATAGTATCACAGAAGTAACGAAACCATATAGGTTTGTAAGTGTGCTTAGATAACAATATGAATTCAAAGTTTGACAGACTAATTCATTTTTTTAAATATATATTTCTTCACTTAATTACAGGCTAAGAATCAGTTTCCCAGTGGCCCTTCCTGTATACAAAGATAAAATACGACAGTGCATGTCCCTTACCACATACAAAAAGCAAAGGGATAAGTGAAGTCAAAAAAGAGAAGTAGCATCCCCCCAAAAAATGTAAGATACATGACCTAAGCCATGGCTCTCTCCCCTTTCCTTTTTCCTAAAACAGTATGTGACATGATGGAGAATGATGCAAGGCCTCTCATTCCAAGCCACACTCTGTGAGCATTCTTTTAGGATTTTGGTTCATTAATCCAAAACCATTTAGTTGCTTATTGTTGTTGTATCGCTCCTTCTCCATCCTTAAAATACACAGCAGTCCAATTCTCTCAGTTTTTTAAAACTTTGATATGTTCTTAAGTTTGCTATAACTCAGTGAAAACATATGATGGGGATCTGCAGAGAAAAGGCCAGGAAGGGCACTTTTGTTGGATTTTTTTTCCCCAAGACTAAATAAATTACCAACTATCGCCAATTAAAAACTTGCGTTTCAGTACAATACCCCAACTTAATAAGCCACAGCTAAACATTCCTGAATAACATGATAAATAAATCCAACAAGAAAGTGGAAGTTAAAAATAGGTGAAATCACTGAAGTCTGGGATAAATGAGTATCACATGACTAAAGAGATATGAATCCTCTGAGGTAAATCTTATAACAGGAATGTCTAACTCCTGACTGCTAGAAGTATTCACAAAGGAAAGGATTAACCAGGGAAAGTGGAAGTCAGAAGTAAATTGAATCTGTGACCTGACATCAGGGTGGTCAGTGAGCTAAATTAAGAGCTAAATTGATCCTGTGCCTGCTAGAAACAAGATTGTCATGAACTTTGCAAAGCTTTGAATCAGGCCTTTATACTGGAAAATGAAATCTAAGGTACTTTGTAAAGAACAGAGCTGCGAATGGATCCCTCTGAATATTCAGTGTTCTTTACAGAAGGAAGAAAGATTTTTCTAGGGTGTGAAAGCAACATTCAAATGATGCACTATGAAGTACCTTGAGTTCCCTGTGCTATAATGTAGGAGGCAGTAGGATACACAGCCAAATGAAAGGGATGCTTTTATGCATTGGGGCTCAGGGGCGTGTACAGGGTATACAGCATTAGGCTGCAGCAAGACTTGTGTGCATGTTATGGAGGCCTCTTTAAATCGGGGTCCTAGTGGGAAATACATTCTTGCCTAATTCCAGTGTTGTAGGAACCGTGGCCTCTTGTGTAATACATAATCCAAAACACAAGGTACAGTCATGGTGAATTAAAATATGCCCTGACCAGCTGCTACTGGCACATGGCATCAGAGACATCAAGAAGGCTACACAGCTTCAGTGTAGATGCATGAAATACGGCCTTGACTGTGGGAGAACTTGAAGCAGGAATCACCTGTGTAAACTGTGCATATGCTGTAAACCTGCAGCCAGCCAAATTGCCAATTCCTCACATTAAAAATTACCATTCAGAATTCCAGTAACTCCACGGGGATGTACCATGCCTCTGACTTTTTGAATCTTTCATCATATTCACAACATGGGCAGACCGGACCTGCCTTCAAGGACTGCTGGAGCTTCTAACATACAGCAAGGAGCTGCCAGAGGTGGGAATGGCCATCCACTTACCCCCACAGGAAAGGGCTGACTGCCAGCTCTTCTGCCTGCCTCCATGCACTGCAGCCCCTTGCCGTGCCTCTGGCCCCCCACACACGGTTCCCCGTGGCACCTGGCCGTACCCCTTGTCCCTGACAAGAGAGCCCTGTGGCCTCTCACCACGCCTCTCTCACCACCAGCACCATGCACAGCCTCAAAGAGGCATAGGGAGCTGGAGCCAAGATGTGAGTTAGAAAGCTGCTTCTTACAGCTGAGGTCTTGTTTTCTGCTTTACAGCTGCTGGAACTGAAGCTGAGTTGAAGGGAAGTTTAGTGTTAAAGTGGGAAGGCCTGGGAGCCCTGCGGACTTAAAGGGCCAGGCACCCTCACCCTAACCACGCAGGAGGTGGCTGTCTGCAGTCGACCCTGTGAACATGCAGTACATGCAGTATACTGTGTAGATAAACCTGTAAGTAAATACAGTATCGCTGGTTTTTTTATCCCTATTTTCCGGCTGCAGTGATGAAAAAGCCAGCTGGAAAGCTAGCTTCTCGGTGTTGGCTACTCCTTTAAGGGAGGGTTCAGGCCACCCTCACCACAGCCTCGCTCTGGAGCGCTGGGAGAGGCAGTAAAGGAGCCAGAGTACTGAATCAGGGCATTTTAAAAGGTATGAAGATTCTTTGGAGAAGAAGAGAAGTAAAGGTATGGGAGGATTTTGGGAGTCCTTGAGGTCAAAAAATCTGTTAAAAAAATTAGACAAAATTAAAGTGGTCCAAGAGGAGAAGTTCAGCCGGAAGATGAGACAGCCTGTGAAGGGCAATTAAGGCTTGTCCTTAACTGACAGGAATTGCGAGGGAAAAGCTGAACCTCATACTAAACCAGCCTTTTCAGGCTTTTACACTCAAAGATGTAATGAAAACAGCCTCTACCTAGAAGCAGTGTGGTTAATAATAAATAGTTTGGTTTTCTGTAGGGTCCCAAAGATGCTCTTGAGAGATTTCTGGCAGCCTCCTTAATTTTTTTTCCCCTTTAGTAAAAGGGACTGCACTGAGATGGGGGAGTGGGCCAAAAACCAGCTTACTTCAAGGATACTGAAGGACTGTGTTTAGATGCCACCGCCTCAGAAAAGAGGTCTGTCTAGGTGGCTGAAATCACACAAGAAACCTGACCTACTCATATGGGAAACAGAGCAGTCAGGCACCAATTAGCAGAAGAATGTGCATCCCTGTTATCAGTCAAGTAAGTTAATTGCCAAGTGCTCACCTGTCATTCTGGAGTATCTGCCTGTTTCTCCCGTTCATTTTTTTTTTTTCATGTGGAGTGGTTGCTAGCACGCAACCTAAGGAGACATTCTGTATGACTTTTCAAACTGATAGAGATATTTTGTTTTCTAAGTTTTGCCTTTTCACTGGTTCTCAATAGGGCTTCAGAACTTCATTATTTGTTCTGTAAGGAAACCGATCTGAGGGCTTAAAAGTAATCCATCAGCTCCTACAGCACACTTAGCCCTTGAAAGAAATGATACCTGTGCATTGCCCCCTTTAATTTCGTTCCTCGTGGGCTGCTTTGGGATTCTTTGTTTTCCTCATCTTTTTTTCCTCAGGACAACTGATTTTTTCGGCTGCTGAAATCTGACTTTCTGTAAGCCGTTTGGTACATGTCTCAGGGCTCTGTACAAACATCTGGGGAGCTCTGCCCGTGTGCAGGTCAATTTGAACAGAGCTGGCTGTCTGCTAGTGTCAGCTAGGCAAAAGTGTTGGCAGCTCTCTGGACTGCTGCAGGCTGGCAGTTTTCTGTTGTGCATGTAGGTAAAGCGGCATATGGCATCCTGGTGAATGTACTTTTTTTGCAGAATCTTGGTAAAACTTTGCTCAAATGTACATACACAAACACCTTTTTTCTTCTGCTGACTTTCAACAGCGCTTCCATTTAGATGGGAAACAATGACATAAGTTAGAGATTCTCATTTCTATGGGTTACAAAACCCAAAAAGAAGCATGGTGCCTTACATGGAGAGTCTTTTTCTTTCTAGCTGAAAATGGTAATTTTATTAGGTGATTCTTTTAAATAATTTGAAAAAAACCCACTTCTTTATTTCTTCAGCACACATGTGCAAGTATCCTAGAAGAAGTGATCATTACCCTCACAGCTATTATTCCTTAAATACTCAGAAACCAGGAGAATTTTAAAGAAAATAAAAAATTCCCACAGTGATATAAGCATTTTTTTATACCTAACTTTCTTTTATTTCCTCTTTCCCAGTTCCTAAAAACTTAAGCTTCTAGTAAGCTAGAATGGCATTGTTGTTGTTTTCCTTAACCGCTATGAGTTGAGGGGAAAAAAAAAAAACAGAGCAAAGGATGGAGCACAGTTTCAGTGGGAGCTTTGGAAAGGCTTTGAAGTGTCCTTCTGGATGCAGCGAACTGCATATAGAACTGGTGTATGTAGATCCTCAACCAGTCCATTAAAAATAATTATTTTCAAATTATTTAAATGAAAAATTGATTTATTTAAATTTAAATACATGAGGCTTGTCATTGTCTGCAATAACTAGGCCCCAGAGGCCTAGAATATAGGCCCCAGAATATAAAAGTGATATGGTAAATGCTTGGTTTACGGACACTTCATCCCGCAGAGAGGGGAAAATCTGGTTGTTTAAATGTGCTGCAATGAAACCCTCTACAGGCGAACAAATAATAAACCAAGGTAAGGGTAGCGCCCAAGTGGGAGAGCTGGACGCTGTCCTTAATGTTTTTGTACAAGAAAAAGCCTCTAAGGATGCTATGTACATTTACACAGATTCTTTTGCAGTCTTCAAGGGCTGTGTGGAGTGGATTACTTTCTGGAAAAGTAATAACTGGGAAATTAACAGGGTGCCTGTATAGCATAAGGAGAAATGGCAGCAAATACTGAAGGTTGCTAAAGAGAACCCTAACTTTTATGTAGGGTGGATACCTTCTCATCAAACTAATTTAAAAGATGAAGCTAGTAAGTGGAATAATTACGTTGATGAACTAGCTAAAATCAATGTGATGGAAATCCGATCAGCTATCACAGGAGGAGAAATTCGGAATGGAAAAGATTGGTTGAATGGCTCCACTGTAAAAGAGGATATTCAGGAATCTTTGACTTTATATAAAGAAGCACAAGCCCATGGGTGGCCTTCCACCTGTGAGCAGTGCAAGACAGTAATTTCTTCATGTGACCTTTGCAAAGTCAGACTTGGGGAACATCCTTTAACAACTGACAACTTACATATCAGGGAAGGAAAACCCTTGTGGTCCTCATGGCACTTCAAAGCAAAGTATCAGGTGTTGTCAGTTTTTCAATGTGATTAAAGCTGGCAAAACACAGCAGTGTTCTAGTTAACATAACTACGCAGGCTAACTATATCACTAGAAATGAAGTCTACATTTAAAATGCTTCTTCAGTTTTACCACAGTGGAGCTCACATGCAAAGATACTCTATCCTAAAGCTAAAATACTTCCCCCTCCACCCCGCTTTTACTCCTTGATTTCGAATAATTTTTTAAAAGGGGGGAGACTAATCCAAAACTAATTTTATATTGTGAACTAAGAGATTCCATACCCAACTTAAAATACAGCTTAAACTATTTTCATAAAACTATTTCCACAGAAAAACAATAGATTTCCTTTAGAAAATGGAATGTAACTAAGAAACCCCACTGATCTCAAATGTGCAATGCTTTTTAGTCCAGATGAGTAACTCTAAAAGGAGCCTGTCAAGTGCTGTGTTTTATGCCACAGTCTCTCACACTCAAGGACCTAACATCACATACAGCTGAAACTGGCTGCCTGGATGAGCCTGAAAGACATTGTTTAGAATATGAGGAAGCTTGCTAAATTGGGAAACTTGGCTGTTTCAAGAAGGCAAAAAAAAAAAAAAAAAAAAAATTGTTTAAGGTTTTTGATCAAATTATTCTTTCAACTTTTTAAAATATGAGATAGTAGGATAAACTGCACAGTTCACATCTTGTCATGAAATGTCATGCCACTACTCAGGGCTAATAACCTCTTAAACAATATAAATTCTGAACACGCAGCATGTTTTCTCATTCTGATTGAACGCTCAAGTTGGTCAGTACTTTGGTTTCATTCTGCCTGACCCATCCTCAAAGTAGGTTTATGCAAAAAAAATTCCAAAAACCCAAAAAACTACTTCTCGTCATTAAAACCTCTTTTTAGAACAAGGTAAGTAAAGCAGAGAGAATTGCATCAGCTGAGTGAACACAGCACATCTTCCTCTCACCAACTGTCACTTCACAGGTCTTACTTTCAGCCTTGGTCTTATCTCAGCAACTTTCAGAGGCATCCATGGTTGCAGCAAATTGTAGATGATCCTGTCAGATCCCTGGGAAAATACCTTTCTTTTTGTCATCTCTGAATCCTCATTGCTTTTGTGCATCTTGCCCCTGCTCTTTTATTCCTCTCTGTTGTAGACATACTGGTCTTTGCCCCTCTATGTCAGGAGCTTATTTATACAGAGTATTCTTGGGTTTTGTTGGGGAGGAAGGTATCCCACATTCACTCCAGAGGGTTCCACATTCCAGGACGAAGTAAACAGCTGCATTTTTCTCTGCTGCTCAGTTGCTTTCTTTGAAAGGAACACACATACTCTATTCAGGATACTGTTAGCAGCCAAATGGAAGCAAATACCTTCTTTCACAGCCCTGCTTTGTCATTTCCTTTGTGTGTCTGTAGATATGCTCAGATAAATATTATATTGCATATCATACTTGATAACCCACATAAAAGTCCTTCCAACTTCATGTTACAGCAACCAGTTCATTACTAACTGCAGATGTGTGTGCTAGTTACTGGAGTATTAACCCATGTAAATAAGTAAATTAAATTAAATAAGTTTAAAAAACATCTTTTCTACTCTATCCTCTGTTTTACTTCTGAAACGAGACTATATATCACGTTTCTAAATGATGTCAAGATGTAATTTTTGCTTTCATCTGTGGAATACAGTAGCTGATAAGTATGGATGTAGGACTTAGAGACGCTGGAATGTAAGAGGTAGAGACAGTGACAGAAACAGTAGAACTAAATTGTGAGAGACTTGGGTGGGAAGTGAGGAAATATCATTAGGCCTTTGTGACAGGGTGTGTTTTGGCCATTGCTATTGCATGTGTTAGTTCCAGTTCCAATCATAAAACTGCCTTCATTTGTTCAGGAAGATTATTTACTCTGTCCAAGTTGTAAATTGGATTGTGGTATAATTATTACAAAATGGGATATTTTGGATTTTTATATTGTAGTCGTTGGATCTGGGATGAGGATAATCTTCATGTTTGGTATACTTTTTCCCAATTCTCCGAAGATATTGTCTCCTCTAATATTATTCTTTATTTTTTTGTATCCTCATTCAGATTGTACTCTATACTGTCTGTATTTGCCTGAAATTAGATTTCCTGTCTTTGAAATAGGCTTCCAACTTGTCCTTCACTTCCACTCCTATCCCCAAATGAGCATTTAGGCATCTTAAAAAAGGAACTATGGAAATGACAGGAAAAGATGAGTCAAAAGTTTTACCTTTGAGTATACTAACAGATTTCTGGATCCTGCCTGGAAAAATGATTGCAAAGAAGGGGGGAAAAAAAAAGTTCTGCAGCAAACTGCAGGAAAAAAAATTGCTTCTTGTTTTATACCACATTTCCTACTTGCCTTTCTTTTCTCCCTGCCCCCTGCAAAATCACCCTACTTCATTGCTGTCTTCAACATTTTTATGATAAATTATGTGAATGAAAAATGTTATACTTTTATATTAAATGTCTGTTTTTCTTAAAAAAAAAACACAACAGGGATATTATTTTAAAGGGATAAAGGGTCTCCTTTCATCACAGTCAACTGATTCTTGTGAATGAAATACAGATAGAGCCTTCCTTTAGGAGAGCAGCAAAGTCCTTGGTTGTTGAAGGTTCTGTGTGTAGTAGATCTTGATGAGCTTAAAGGAAGACCTGGACATTAATAGGAAAGGGAGAACAGGAAAATGCCAGCACCTAGAAATGGAGTAGAAAATGAGAATAGCAGTTTCTATTGAGAAGTGAATGTTGTGTGTTCTGAAGTGCTGGAAAAATGAGGGAAAAGCTGTCAGCACCTAAGGGGGGTGGTGGGGAAGCAGGTAAGGACAGAAATAGGTTTCAAAGAAGAAGGGAAGCAGATGGGTAGTGGGTTTTTTCATCTTCAGTCTTGCTGGTTTTGGTATGTTTTATTGTTTCTTTTTGTTTTGTTTTGTTTTCCATAGAAGACTAGCATAAATGTGTAGGTTTTCAGAACTGATTGTACAAGCTATTATGAGTACGGCCAAAGAGGAGTTTGACTGTTTATGAATAGGTGCTTGGTAGAACCCAAGAAAATTGAACATTGATCTCAGGGTAGCTTCTCTGTAATAAAAATGCTAACAGTACACGTTTTCCATTTTGATTCTTTATTTTTCTCCATACTGGCTGACCAATTAATTTGAGCACTTAGTTCTATAATAGGTCTCTTAGGAGAAGAACAGTGACATCCCATCCTGCTTCACATGCTCCTTTGCCTTCCCTGTGGCTGACTTCCCTCCCAATACTACTTTGCCTTTGGTAAAAATAGAGATTAAATTCCTATTGCTTTTTTCATTTTAGATTATGTCAGAGTTCAGATGCATGGAGTTACAGATCACTTTCATATGTGAGACACTACAATACATACTCTAAATGACTATGTGGTTGAGGGTACAGTCTTCCCAGTAGAAAACTCTTTCCTCATCTGTGTCTTGTCAGTGTAGGGTACGGCATGTTTTTTACCATGAAAACAGGCAGTTTTCCAGAGTGATTACTTCTGTTTTCCTCATAGGTTGTTCTGTATCAGGTAAGTTGTATGTTGCTTGATTCTGGGATCTTTTTTATATTTTTTTTTTCCTTTAAGCTAATGAATTTACTTATTATGGATCATAAAAACTCAAAAACAATTCGTACCAATCCTCAAAATGTGACAAGCTCTTGTAACTTTCCATAACAAAATCTCCAATCACCTATTGTCCATGCTTTTTTATGTACAAGGCCATTACTTGCAAACAAACTATTAAACTGAATGTAGCAGTGTGATAAACTGGAATATTTTCATATCTGGATTGACTCTGTAATAGAATATGAAGTGACTGGCATCTGCTGAGTTGTTCCTCATCAGCTTAGGTGTTTTCAGTTCCTCATCAGCTTATGTGTTTTCACTGTGTGATGGGGTTGGCTTAGACTATAGCTTTACAGAAGCCAAAGGAGAATGAATATCTTTTATTCTGTAAATAGACCACTGATTAAATTAATAGCTCTGTGTATCTAATATCCATGAGCTTGGATTGTGTGTTCCCACCTGCATGGTCACTTAGAGACAAGATAGGTAGCATACCCTGAAGATAAAGAAGAAATATTGCTGATTCATTGGGGGATTTCTGCTTATATTATCACTTCTAATCATTGTATAACCCTTCTCAAATACAGAAATGAGAACTCCTGTACAGATGTACTTTGGAAAAGATGAAGTGATAAGGAACATCAGGCAGTTTTGGTTCTAACTTATGAGTGCATTTTCTGTTTGGGTTCCTTCTGAGTTCAGCTCTTTTATCTGTCTTTCAGTTCATTCACAGAAGAGTCCTTATTTTTAAATATTCCAGTTTTGTTTAAGAAAAATGATGCCCTGTAAACTATTTACAATTGGAATTCTTTTCTAGGAAAATAATCTTTCTAATATATGTGAATAGGGACATATTAATTTTTGCCTACTCTCCATTTTAAAGCACAAAACTTTATTTCCTATTTAGTATATTCACGCATCTGTCCCCTTTCCATGTGTTGCATGTCCTTTCATTTCATGCTTCTTTTCTGTATCAGATCAACTTTCATCCATTTTATTTTCTCCCTATGCTCAGCAACATACATATGCATGCTTTTCTTTTAACCCAGCAGAGAGCTACATGCTGTGCACCTGTCTCAGAGGGAATATGCCTCCTGAGCCTGTTTTGTACAAGACAGGGGTGTGAAGAGTAACCAGGGAAGAGGGTTTAACCATAAGGGCATTACACAAGATATTAATATAATAGTATGTTTGCTTGACCTTCTTCATTGTTGTACAAACACATCCTATTTTGCTATATTTCCACGGCATTTGTGACGTCAAGTTGCTTCTGCTTTTGTTCATCTGCATCTCCAGACCTGGTGACAGTCTAGATCTTACTGGCTTCAGGGCAAATATGCCGTATATATTTTGAGCTAGCAAGAACTGAGTACTTTTCTCCTTCAGGATTTTTTAAAAATGCAGGAAGTTCTGAAATCAAGGTTGCATGTCACTTCAAGTGTACTCTCAAAATTCAATAAAGGAATTATACCATGGTTTTCCTCTTACACTGCCAATAGAGTGGCAGGTTGAGAAAGGTTGTGACAACAAAAAGAAGCCAGTTTTATTAGCACCTCTGCCATGATTAATACTTGTTAATTAAACTGTGTGAATGATACTAGTAAAGAATTTTTATGTATCATTTTACAGATAGTCAATAGTAAAGCAGAGCTTGGAAATCAACTCCTTATTAATAGCATAAAAAGGCAGTTCTAGAGACTAGGTTATAAACGGATCTGTTCACTTTCAATTTACACCTAGTTCAAACCAGGACTCTAGAAAATGTGCTTGTCTTTCACCGGAAATTTTGCCATCTTAAAATTTTCTAATTTTTTTCAACTGTTTATCCACATACTGAAACTAAAGCTTTGTGATTCCATTACACCAGCTGAAAAAATAATTCAAATTTTTATTATTTTTATCTTAATTTATTTGAAGTGGGGAAGAGTGCAGTGTGTAATAAGTTGAATTGCTTCAGTTTTGCAGAAAACACTTAAATATTCTTCTGGTACAGCAAATTCCTGATCAAATGAAAGGGGTTTTCATTTAATATATAATTATATAGCTAGTGTGGATACTGGAGTTAATTACAGAAAATACATAAATTAAGAAATTGTTGAAATTTACAAATAGTGGAAGTATTTCAGAAGCATTAGAGGAGAAGAAGAAATGACAACTACTTGCTACAGATCATTTGCACAGCCTTAGGGTACAAGTTAAGTAACAAATCTTTTTTCCCAGAGCTGTTGACAAAGTTAGCACTGCACTGACAGTCCAGGAAAAGACAGGACCAGCTTTTAATCCTGAGCAGAAAAAGCAGAGACGTTATAATGTACAGAAAAATGAAAACAGTGTGGCTTCTTAGCCTCTTTGTGGCACCAAATTTAAAAAATAAAACCTTTAAAATAAAGCAAGGTCTTCTGTTAGTGCATTTATGTTAGTGCCATAGTTGAGGTAATTTAGAATATCTGCACTATTTTCACTTGAGCTGAGGATTTAGCCCATTTTGACAGTCTCAGTGACAGAATATATTATAGATATTTCCTTGACAGAATTTGTACAATTTAGAGTTGGCTTGCTTGATTAATTCTTTGTGCTTGTGCCTGCCCCCTCCACCTACCACGCTGAGGGCTCTGTCATTTAGCATGACTCCATTATATTCAATTGAGCAGTGGCTGCAGGAGGCCAGACGGCATATGTCCTAGGGCCATACAAGTGCTGTTTAGCTGGATGTACTCTGCAAAGCCAGAGGCACTCAAGGGACTACAGAAAGAGTCACATTAGTGACATAATACTGAGTGCCTGCACCGTGTTATGTAAATGCTCATTGTGAAGAGCACGGTGTTGGTTCTCAGCTGGTCGTACTGTTGTATGTGTATAGTAGGTTGCTGTTCTTTGTAATAAATAATTTGCAGCTAATATTGTCGACAGGGTTTTTTTGTTAAGTTTAAAAAGTGTTTGACTGCTGCCATTCTCTTACCATGCTTTTTACTTTATAGGAGAACTTTCTTAACTTCCTGACACTAGAAAGGAGAATGGAAGTTGTCCTTTGAGGCATACAGAATTAAGGGATGGACATACATCCAGGGAATCTCAAAAGGGAAATACGGGCTATTACACTGGACTTGCTGCATATGTGCACATGTATGTAGCATGCACATACCACACAGATGGTTAGCAATCGCACAGATCAACTCCACAAGGCATGTCCAGATCCCACTTATCCTGGGCATCTGGAAATTTTGGTCATATGGACAGTCTTTGATTTCTCTCCTTTTTCTTCTTCCCAATCCTGAAGTTCTGTCTAAGGTGGGAGGAGGAGGAGTAGAAGAAAAATAATACATGCTGAAGAAGAAAGACATGCCAGGCTCATGATAACATTAAATATGTTGAAAAATGGTTAGGTTACCATAAAGTAATGAGCTTCAGGATCTCAGCTGAGCTGTAATCTACTGTGTGTGTATTTTTAGTTTGCTGTTGCACTGTAAAATATATTCACTTCACTTAAGCTATGTCATAATAACTAACTGTGAATATTGAAATAAAATGCTAATTAGATAGAGTTGGAAGAAAGCACATGGCAAATTACTGTAATACTGCTCGTGGCTGGTAACTCATTTGCCTATGGTAGCATGATCAGTTTTGATCAAATGCTTTTTCTCTTAATCTACCCGCTTTTTAATAATGGGCCTGCTCTAACTAAAATCTGCACCAATTTTAAGTTCAATTAATTTAGCTTTACAAGTTAGAAAGTTTTTCTTAACAAATTAAACCATAATTAACCATAATTAAAAGTAGACTATTTCTTAAATCTTTTAGTCTTCTTCATTAAATCAGAGACACTTCTTTTTCTTTACAAGACCCTGGCTAATTTTAACTTTTCTAAATAAAAATATAGTTTGAGTTCCCAAATCACTTCTGCCTAAACAATCTGCTTGATAATGTTTGAGATATCATCTAATTTTCAATGGTCTAGTTATTCTTCCATTGGTTGGTAGAATTTTTTGCTACTATTTTGCACTGAAATTCTTGATGGATCAAACTGGGTGAAGGTGATGTCACATATGGACATCACAAAACAACTTTAGGGTTTTTTTTGGGTGCGTTGCATTTTAAAATCCAGCTTTTTCCATGATCTCAAGATTTCTGAAATAGTTATAGTTTCACTGATATCCATGACAGTCTTCTCTTTTTGACAGTACAGTTTTATTCTTTTCAAAAGAGTTACCTGTGCGAATTATTTGTGCACTTGAAAATCCCAGTGTATTAGATACCCAACTCTGATTGACTACCAAACTTCTTAGCCCTTACCTGGATAAATGGTTACCTACATGATTAACTTCAATTCTGTAAAAGTAAGACTATTTTTTATCTGCTTAAAGTTTCAATCTCGTATGTACTGAAATACAATCAGAGAGACAGTTATCATGGTGCTGTCAGTCTCTGTTCAATTATCATTCATACTTTTCAGAAAATACAACATCCAAGGAACAGAAACCAGTCTGATCATCTGCCACTGCACATTTACCATTTCTTTTGTTGTAATTGTATTGCTTTTTTTAGCAGTTGGTCTTTGAATGAATTACATAAAGGTCACCCACAGTTGTCTTACTAGAATTTCTTTAGTCCCTTTCTGTAACAGTTTGAAAAATAGTGGTAAATTGTGATTAGATGGGAGAAAAACAGGATATCTCCAAGAATTGGGACTTTCTGTTCACAAGCAAAAATAACATCAGACTTCTGTGTCTTTCTTGCTTAATATTACATTGTGAATAGAAAATATTAAATTAATTCAAGAATTAGTGTACTAATATTTAGGGAGTTGGATCTTTTTTCCATTGCATTCTGCTTCTATTTAATTCTAGGGGTAAACACAGAGTTCCTTGACACTATCAATGGCCATGTTGGGACTTAAATGGTATTTGTGTGTTGCGTAGATCCGGCTAAAACCAATTTCTTTTCAGTGTTTGAAGAAAACAGCTATTTTCTTCCCTCTTGTTTTTGCGAGGTAGTCAGTGAAAAATAAATGACCCTATTACAGTGAGGATGGGTTAAAAGAGGGAGTTCAAACAGTAGGATTATTAATGCCTTATACAAATGTGATAACCGCTGTGGTTTTCTTCTGTTTTTCAAATGCTGCCATTTCAACCTCAGAAACAATTTGAAAATACTTCTCACTTTACCTAAAAGCTTTTACATTTGGATTGCTTGCTTGTATTGGAATCTTTATCCTTACGCTAGAGCACAATGTTACTTTCTTCCAAAATGTTATCTATTTGTTTCACTTTTGTCTTCTTACTTCCTTTAAGCTTCTCATTCACTTTAGATGCTGAAGATCTTTTTTTTTTTCTTCAAAGTTCTCCAGTTTTAACCCTGATTAATTTCAAACAATATGCTTTGCTTTACAAGTCTATGTTGTCTCTGAATCATAACTACCAAAATTACTTTTCACTGCATTTAATAGTGTCATTGTTTATAAAATGCGTAAGCAATACATTCTTGTGTAAATTCAGTTTTTGTTAAAAATTATTATTTGGGGTGTTCTGAGTACAAACATATGAGTTCAGATAAATGCTATATAGTGTGTGTATATATATATATATATAATTTCATCAAGTTACAGCAGACCTATGCCTTTTTTTTCTGACCATGCTCCAAATGGTTAGCTTGGGATTGCACAACCTGCTGCTTTTGGGTTTGTTGTTTTGTTTTTTTTTTTCATATTACATGCATTATTACTACTAGCCTGTAATCTAGCAACTGCACTATAGCTGGAAATGGTTGCACATCTTTCTGAAGCTTAACATGAAGACTTTTGAACTGGAAATTCAACCTTAACTTTGAAAATGCCCTTGTACATTAATTTTAAATATGTGATTAGAATCACCAAACAATTTAGGTTGGACAGGATTTCTGGAGGTGATCTGGTTACGCCCTCTGCTCAAAATTGGCCTAGCTTCAGAGTTAGAACAACATGCTCAGGGCTTTCACAATCAAGTTTTTAATATCTCCAAAACTGGAATTTCCACAGCCTTTTTGGGGTATCTTTCCAGGGCTGACAGATCCCATAACGAAGAATGTTTTCTTTATGGTCAGTAGGAAGTTCCCTTGTTGCAACTTGGGACTTGGAGTCACCATCCCTGGAGGTATTCAAGAAACATGTAGATGTGGTACTTCAGGACATGTTTTAGTGGGCATGGTGGGTTTTTTGTGGGTTGTGTGTTGTTGTTGGTTTTGTGGGGTGTGTGGTTGCGGTTTTGTGTGGAGTTTTTTATTTCCCCTGGGTAGATAGTTGGACTCAGTGGTCTTAGAGGTCTTTTCCAACCATAATGAGTCTGTGATTCTGTGACCATGGCTTCTCATGCTACTTTTGCACCTCTGAGAATCTGATTCCGTCTTCTGTATAACCACCTATAATACTGTTGAAGACAGCAGCTGGATCCCCCCTTTACCTTCTCCAGGCTGAGCACACACACCTCTCAGCCTCTGCCTGTGAGTTAGGTGTTCCAGCTCTGTAAGTTGATGGCCCTCCTCTGGACTTGCCCCAGTTTATTGATGTGTTTCGTGCAGTGGGGACCCCAAAACTGAACTGCTCCAGATACAGTCTCAGGTATCCCAATTAGAAGGGATGATTACATTCTACCTAGTTATATAGTCTTGCTGGTTATATTTTATCTAGTAAAGCCCAGTATGCAGATAACCCTGACTGCCTCAAGGGCATGCTCAATTTTTGGTCCACCAAGACCCCAAGTTCTTTTCTGCCAAACTTCTGACAGACTTCAGTCTGTACGGTTGCATGGAATTATTTCTTCCCGGGGGTAGGACCTTGCATTCATCTTCATTTGAGGAGAGGGAGAGGAACTGGATGTGAAGCAATTCATTAAAAACCTGAGATTACAGTCAGCCTGCTATCCAGGTTCAGCATGATGGCTGACAAACTGATACCGAAGGAAGGAGCAGGAGATTGGAACAGGACTGGTAAAGATGTGGAGTAGAAGGTGGATCAAGTGACAGATTGTCACTGATGCCACTTGAGTGACTGCTTTCTCTTTCAACCTTTTTATAATTAATCTTCTTGTGGATTTATTAACACATTTCAGATTTGTGGTTCCTTTTCTCAAGTATGTGTGCGTAAGTAAAATTCTTAACAGCAACAACAAATAATACAGACATTTTTGTCTCTGATAGTTACTAGTTTTGGAATCATCACCAGGTAACTTTTGGGTGTCCCAGAATGCATCTGTTGTCATGGTTTTGCTTGGAGTTTTCATATATGTCTTCATACAACCTGGTTAGAAAGAGCTTTAGGTGTCTAATTATGAGTGAGGCAGATGCTTTTTTTAAAGCACCACTTATTCCTGATGGTACTTAAAATTCACGAGCACCTCTTTATGGAGGCCTGGGGTTTAGAGTCTTGCTCTTTGGCATTCAGAGATCAGATGGGCACCCTTTTAGTCCTTAGTCCCTGAGCAGATATCCTTGTTACGAAGTTCCCTTGTAAGTATGAACACCTGTTCTTCCTCTTGTAGCTTCTTGTTTCTAAAAATGTGGTTGCAGTTGCATGTTAAGCAGATAAGGAGAGAAGACAAAGGGTTTCTTAAATATGTTTGGCTTGTGCTAGCTGGACAAGATTGTTCCAGTCCTGCCAAGTTTCTGAAGACCGCTACGGTTTCACTTGGAATAAGGCATTCAGCTACTTGATTCTGACAATTTTATCCATTTTCAAAGTGCTTGCTGTTGTAGAAAGAGAAAATTTCATACCAAACAGTGAATATCTAAAGATGATGAAATTTTATTAGGATGAGATAATGGCTAATGGGATGGTTTGGAGATAGCAGTTTTTGTCTTGTGTAACCTAAATGGGATTAAATCCCATTACAAATAAGGCATGACCTTTTGTGTGCTTGTGTATACTGCTGTGCCCAGAACTGTCCCCACAAAATATCTAAATGTCACATTAAGAAATTCAATAAAATGGAAATTACTCTGCCACTGTATGAATGCCTGTGTTAGCATGTGCAACACATATACATATATGTGTATATATATGTAAAGCTAAAAATATACCATATATGTATCTTGACTTCTGCATGCATGTTTGGTGATCTTACGTCAGAAAAGGTAAAGTAAATTGGAAAAAAAAATCAACAGTGGGGTCCAGAGGTGAGCAATAGCTTCTGTGCAAGGACTTGCACAGCCAGAACAACTCTCATTGGCATGGAGAAAATAATGGAAGGGGAAGTGTGTGAGACGTGATCTATGAAAACAAGAAGGGTGTGGAGAATGGGCTTAGGAACGATTTGCCATGCAATATATGAAGAGGAAGATTCTCAATTAATTTACCAGACATCAGGAATAAAAGTAACACAGAGACATTGTGAAATACATGGTGAATATATTTCACCACACAATCATGTGTACAATTCTTTGGCACGAAAAACATATGACAGGAAAATACTGCATTGGTTGAAACAGAAATTGATCAGACTTATGGAAGAATATCAGCTGAGGTGTTGAGCTCAATTGTGTCAATGCAAACTCTG
Organism: Hemiprocne comata; assembly: GCA_020745705.1. Taxonomy (NCBI): domain Eukaryota; kingdom Metazoa; phylum Chordata; class Aves; order Apodiformes; family Apodidae; genus Hemiprocne; species Hemiprocne comata. The sequence continues at coordinate 92,017,880 of CM036588.1, forward strand.
GTTTAGGACATCCATACAACACAAGCTGCCAGGCCTTGGAGAATATGCCAGGGAAATTATCAGTATCTGTCCTGGTTTATGTTTGCCTGACCATGTATTAAAAGTGTTGACTGTACTGGATCCAATATTTTTACGCTTATTAATGTAATTGAGTCATGTTCTGTCCTGACTAAAGTTTCCTGAATATTTTTCCTCTGAGGTTTTTGGGGTTTTTTTTTAATATGAAATAATTTTGAGACTTATATAAGCTTAGTAACCGAACAGTAAATGTTTTACAAGAAAGGTAGTGTATGAACTAAGCAGTTATTTTAATGAGAATGTGCCTGGTGATATGGTGATTTTTCAACTGAAAGCAGAAAACCAGACAGGGGAAAAAGAAAGAAAGCAAAAGAAAAATGCAAAACATGGCAATACTTTTCAGCTTTTGGGTTTTTTTCCTTATTAAGAAGTATAGAAATGCCTAGCAAAAAGTCATTAGGGGCTGCATGAGGGACTGCACCCTTACTCAGTCTTAAAATGGCATCTTTGTCAGGTAATTTCATGGGATTGGCATAATTTTCCAGGAAGACCTATGGGGAAACCTGTGCCCTCTGAAGCAGCAGCAGGAAGCTGGGGTGTGTCAGATAGCAGTAGAAGTCTCTGTTTAGAGAAGTGAATCAGGCTGAAAAAAGTAATATTAATGGTGAGATTAAAACATCTACATTTAGATCTCTGGCTCTGTAGCTGAATCTTTCTCCTAATTTAGGTGTCCTGAACACATACTTGGCATCTTAGTTACTCTTACAGCAAAATGAGATTGGAGAAGCACATATGATGGAGCGTGGGGAGCTATTCCTCTCTCTGAAGCAGACATATCCTTTCTGACCACCTTAAATTCCTTGAAGCAATGTTGACTGTCTTGACTAGATCTCCACTGACTTTAACCACCTACATGTATATGTCTTAACCTTGAAGTGAATCTTACTTTCAACTGCAGATCTTAGAAACAGTTCATTGGCTTTTTCCTGCTTTCTACCATTCCTCTGCAACCTTTTTTGCTATGATAGCTGTTTTATGCCCCATCCTATTCTAGTCTGCTATTTCTCCCTAATTTCTTCACAAGCCCTTAGATGACACACTTATTGCAGGAGGTCTGTTCTCCTAAGTCATGTCATGGAAAAGCACATTAGAAATAACAGTGGAAAGTATAGTGGAAGCAATGAAACACATTCTAATCTTGATGTTGAGTCTATGAATTCTGTTACAAACTTTTATTTAGCTATCCATTATTTAACTGGTCATCATCCTTAAGAGGTTTAGAACTTCAGATCACATTTTTTTGCCTGTAATTTTACAGTGCCTAGCAAGTCTTTGATTAAGCTCTAAACTGCTGCAGTAATGCAAATAAGTAAAATTTATCAGTAGGCAGCAGGACTTTCTACCAGTACAGAGTTACTCCTTTGCTGAAGTATTAGCAGCACTAGGAGCTTAGGTCCTGATTCAGCAAAGTCAAGTCATCACTAGGAGAAGCAAAGCATGCAAGTCGGACAAGCCCTGACTTCTTATTTAGTCAAAAGTGTTTACAGTGGGGACAATCACTTAAATAGGAATAGCAACTAATGATAACCAGGAATCATGAAAATTAGAAGCTGAAAATACCTATTACATTGTTTAAACCTACCCCCTACCATTTTAGGGTTGTTCCCTATAGTATAATATCTAGTGCTTTGTTTGGTCCAGTTCTAAATGACTTTTATTTCCTTGCACTGTTGTCCTAAGAACACTATCAAAATATTCAGTGCCTCCTTGTCGTCCCCCTGCCCCAGGAATTAAACTCATGACAATTTTAAATTACCTTGAATTCTCATATGTCCTTTTTGAGTACCTTTAACTATCCCTATTTGCAGTTTTGGACCTTCCATCATCCTCAAGGTAGCTGTTCTTCTTTCAGTTTGTACTTGCATTCTATGAGTTTAGTTCTTAATCTTTTCCCATAAGCTGTTTCCTCCATTTCCTTAATTGTTTTTATTGTTGGTTTCTTTTTTTTCAGATTTCTCCAATTTATTAACACCTCTGTGAGCCTACTCATCCTTCCTGCTGAAGCCAATTGGAAAATGAAGGCACATGTTACTGTTCATCCATAGTAAGTATTTTTGGGGTTTTTTTGGTTGAGTCCAGTGTATTAGTATTTTGCAGTTTCCATATCTAATGTGATTAGAACTGTGTCTACCCTGAGTGCACATAGTCATCACCTAGCTCAACCAATTATTTTAGCTGGCAGGCCTTTTATTAACTTGACTCTGTCTGACTGGCTTCCAGACTAGACACAGTTTGTATTCCGCCAGTCTGAAATATGGGCAAAAATTGCTTGCAACTGTACATGCCTGCATGGAAACACTTTGAGGACACGATGAGTAATTTTGAGCGTCTGAGGCCAGCAACATTGATGAAAATACTGTTTAGTCAGAGTCCTTTGCTAAATATCAGAAATACTGCTTACACATTCACATGAAATCTGCAGCGCAAATACTCTGAAGCTGTCATCCTGAAGATACCTGCTATTTTAGGTACGTTCTCTCTAAGTGTTCGTATCACTCTAGACAGTAAAATGGTTCCCTCCTATGTGTGGCTCCAAATGGAGAATGCCCAGGCTCAGTGTTTATATGGAGCCACCAGCCCTTTGTCTGGAGCTGGATGTTTGATCCCTGTGATTTCTTTCCTCATTTGTAATGGATGTTGTCATTTTGGACAGTGTATTTAAAGAAAAGAGATGCTTAGGAGCTAACAGCAAGCAGTAACTCAATTTTTTAGGGGAGTTTCTGCACATATGGATGCACTCATGTCCACATTTTTTTGCTCAGTGGTTCATGGGCATCAGACACTAGACAGTTTCACTATAAAAACATTATAGGTGCGAGCACAAATAAATACACCACCACTTTACAGATCCTGAAGAATATTTATGCCCCACTTGTGCATAAATTATTTTAGGTACAGTATGAGCAATATTGTAATATTCCCACCTGGTATACTGTGTACAGCTCTGGAGCCCTCAGCACAGGAAAGACATGGAGCTGTTGGAGAGAGTCCAGAGGAGGGCCACAAAGGTGATCAAAGGGCTGGAGCACCTCTGCTATGAAGGCAGGCTGAGAGAGTTGGGGCTGTTCAGCCTGGAGAAGAGAAGACTCCAGGGAGACTTATAGCGGCCTTCCAGTACCTGAATGAAGGGGCCTACAGGAAAGCTGGGGAGGGGCTTCTCACCAGAGAGGGTAGTGATAAGACCTAATGGTCTTAGTGGTTTTAATCTGAAAGAAGGTAGATTTAGGTAAGACATCAGGAATAAATTCTTCACCATGTGGGTAGTAAGGTGCTGGAAAAGGTTTCCCAGGGAGGTTGTTGATGCCCCCTCCCTGGAGGTGTTTAAGGCCAGGTTGGATGATGTCTTGTGCAGCTTGGTCTAGTGTGAGGTGTCCCTGTTCATAGCAGGGAGGTTGCAAGATGTTCTTCTCAGCCTCATCAAAGTTATCTTTACACCCCTTTACTGAATATGGTGTGACCAATACTAACCTGCTGCTTTAACAAAAATCATGAAGTTGGAAAAATATGAGAGATTACCAGTAAATTGTCAAGACCTTTATGGACTGGGAAGGACTGTTTTTCTCATGGAAGTGGGGGTTTAGCTACTGAAATGGCCAGTGTCTGCTAAGCACTTTGTTAGCGCCAGTTTTTTTCTGGTTAATCCTTGCAAAGAACTTAGTTAAGCCAACCAGCCGACAGTGCCCAGCCTCCTTTTCAGCTGAAGGTTTTGTAGGACCCAGTCAATAATTACCAGTGGATTGCTCAACTCGAGACTGAAAAAGTAGTTACCAATACACACATACTCCATAAGTGCTCATGCTTAGTGGCGATTGCGATGTCTTGGGCTGGTGTTTCTGGGTATGCTAAATGCCAGTCTTAGAAAAAGACAGGGAAGATTAAGGAATGTAAGGATTAGTGGCACTGTAAGGGCTTTCTATCACTGGGCAATTGCCACTGTTAATTTTCACTGATTCAGCACGAGCCAAGCAATGGCACCCTAATAACTTAATTCTGTGGAAATCTCATTGTTTCCTAAAAAATACAAAAGAAATGCATTTTGGTATCTAGGCTGGAGTTCAGACTCTGATTTCTTATTCCAGGACTGTATGCACTATATGCTTTAACCTTTTCCTGTGTTTATCAGTCTGGTAAATAGTCTGCTGCTAGGCTGGGCGATATACCTGGTAGCCCTTGGAAACACAGACATTTTAAATGGACAGCAATTACAGTACTCTAATAGCCTGAGCTTTCTGTCTAGTACAAAAGGGGTTAAAACTTAATAAGGATTGGGCCAGAGGAAAGGAAAAAACCCTAGGCAGAATGTCTCCACACAGAGAAACAGACAACAGTTAATTTGTGCTCCAAACTGCCAAGGACAGCAGAAAAAAGCAACTGGTATAAATAATTAAAGCAGAGATTAGATAAATATTTGGGGAGGGGGTACTGCAATGGTGTAATTGCTCATGTTCAGGAGACAAGGACTTCTGTGCTTCCTGGTCCCTTTTGTTCTAAGGTTTCCTACAGCCCATTACTTAGTAGCCTGCCACAAGCCATCTTTTTTAGGGTTTAAACCACTTTTTTTTTTTTTTAAGCTTGAATACGAATGAGCTGTGGAACACAGACTGTGATGTAACTCTAGCGTGCAATATGTTTTTTTGATCCATTCATTTTTCCAGGCTTTATTTCTCCAGAGCAGGTCCTGGGTTGGCATCCTGAGCCCTGCGAAGATCCACAGGGCTGAGTGCAAGGAATATAAATGCTTCACTGGAGCCAGACTCAGGCTGGGGCAGTTGCTGTCAATACACTGAAGTTGAAATACATTGACAGGGTGGTGGGGGAGGTGTTCTGCAGTGCTGCAGATCCCAGGAATACCTTATCTTGGGAGTAGAGAATTAGATTTTTTTTATACTTTCACCAGCACCCTTGTTTCTTGTTTCAGAGATAAAAAGCTACAGCATCAAGTAAACAACAGAGCCTGGGTTTTATTGTTTAAAAGGGGAAAAACCCAAACACGTTTTAGTAATAAGGAGTAGCTTTATGCATTTTTATTTTACATATATATTATTTATATATAAAATACTTAAAGATTATAGGAAATTAAACTTGAAACTAATCTTTAACAAATTAATTCTCTTTCTATTGAAGGAAGGGGAAGTGGGCAACTTACATCAAAATAGTAAATGTTCAGTGTATAATTTCCAACAAAGCCTTTAAAAATAAAGCTTTCATTAAAATATTCGTCAGAGCTGAGAAATACTTGCAAACACATCAAAGGGCACAAGAGCTCTAGTAATCTATCAATTAAACCGCTTTGATTTTTCGTGTCTATTTTCCTATGTTCGCATTCTTATCTTTCACGATATTAATTAGTAGCCTTAAAAAAAAAAAAAAAAAAAAAAAAAAAATCCCGTATGAATTGCGGGGTTTTGTGCCCCGGCAGCTTCTGAGGTAGTCTCGGGGTGTCACCTGGTACCCTGCGGTGCCTGTGCGCACACCGAGCCGTGCTCTCCCTCTCGCACTGCAGGCAGCCGGTACGGCGAGCCCAGTGTGGCTCTCCTGGAGACAGGGAAATGCAAGGTACCATTTTTTATTTTTTTATTTTTTTTTTTTTTTTTTTTTTAAATCAGACTGTAAATGATTCCTATTCTTTGCTCCACAGAACATCCGATGTGGTGCCCAATCGGCTGAGAAAGCTGCACAGACGTCAGTGTCTGTGCGTGTGTGTGTGTGTGTGTGTCTGCACAGCCAACTGCAGCTGGATCCTCCATTAGAGCAACCCTATTGATTTCTGATTCACACTGCAGTAGCAGGGCTAGAGTGCAGGGCGGGGGGAGAAAAAGGCAGGGGAAAAAAATAATCTCAGCGGCTTAAAAACAGGAATTATGCAGAGACACATCGGGGCATATGTGCATATGTGCATCACATAGATGCTGGTTTCCAGAGATATGCCACAGCGCTGCCTGCTTAAAGACAGCCCACCAAACCCAACAACAAAAATCTCCAGGCAGAGCAATCCCCACACCTCACAAGACAACAGTCTGCTCAGGTTTCAGATCCCATGCGTGCAAGGACCGAGGTTTTCTCGATGCTGTTTTTGCACGCCGAAGCTGCCCGCAAAATGTTCCTGTTTCATCGAAGGACTAACTACAGGAGATGTGCGCTTTAAATGGCTCTGTCTCTATGCTCTCAGTTATCTGCTTGGGGGAAGGTGGGGGAAATACAGCTCGGAGTCTGTCAAACCCAGTGCATAGAGAGCTCCAGGAAGCTGCTCTGCCTTTACTGGCAGTCATTTTCTCGTGATGCATAATGCACAAAGTGCCATTGCAAGCTGAGGTGCAAAAACGGGGGGGGGGGGGGGGGGGTAATGTTTTTGGTAGTGACTGAGCTTTCCTCTTCCTCTGAGGTTTCTTTCCCAGCTAATATCTGGGAATAATTTATAGCTGCATGTTAATATGTTGTCTTAGTCTTTCTGCACATCTGCGAAGAAAATCCCTGCAAAGAAAGTGTGTCTTTTCACAATCATTGCGTGTCTGGCAAACTGTAACTGTGAGCAGTATACAACGGGGGAGGGGGGGGGGAAGAGAAGAGGGGGAACCCCCCAGCACCGTTATCTCTTTAAGGGGTGGGGGACGGGGCGACGGCAATACCTTTAAAAAAACGAAAGGCGGTAAGCCATTATTAGGAAAACCTATATTGAGCATGCTTGCCAGACAGGCAGCGCAGCTCAGCTCAGCTCTAGTTCCGCCCAGACATGTGCCCTGCCATTTTCATTTTAATCAGTCTGCTCAGGATGGCTGCTGATTCATTTTGCGGGATGGCCCCCTGGGAGCCAAGGTGGAAGCCTGAGGCGAGCTGCTATTGCATCAATGCAGCACTCCACATCAGACACAGGGAGGGGAGACAACGTTTCGGCAGTAGATCCAGTTCGAAATACCAGCCCCGCTATAAAAAACAATCCAGCACACTCCCCCCCCCCCCCCCCCATTAAACCTCTGTTGAAACAATAGTAAAAAAAAAAAAAAAAACAAGGAAAACCCAACAGCCCCCTCCTCGAATGATTAAATAAAACACATCAGCCGAGAAAAATCTCTTCTACTCCTTCCTTCCCCGTGTACCCTGGAACCGCTGGAGCTACCATTTCTTTTCACAGCTTCTCGTTTAAAAAGAAAAAGGACGCTCTCTATTTCTCTATTTACCTGATAACTAGCTGGGGGTGGGATACCTGATTTAGCTGGAGACTTTGATTTGTGGGATTGACAACCTTATTATGCAGTGAGCTTATTATTGATATTATTCTGCTCTCGGTTGCCATGACCACCTTGTGAGAGACATTCAATTTTCTCTCTTCCATCATCATTATCTATGAGGCCATCTGTTGTGGAAAATGAATTCAGCCTCATTTGCATGACTGATAAGCAAATTTTTTTTTTATCTATTTAACAGAAGGTCATATGCCGGGGATTTGGAGCTGGTGAAAAAAAAAAAAAAAAGTGCAGAAAAAAAAAAAGGCATCTCGAGAGGATGAGTGGGAGTGCGTGCATTAGAGGATGTATGTGGAAGTAAAACAGATCCCTCAGGCCTGCTAGCCTATCCTACTGCATTTGTCATTCCTGCCAGGGCGACATTTTTTTCCCCCTAAGCTTCTGCACAGTAAAGAGAGTGAGAGCTTTTTCCCTGCAGTCTTCTTGAAGCCCCCCTGATTTTTTTTTTTTATTTTTTTTTTTTACTCAGTGTTGGTGGGTGTATTTTAATATTTATTTTTATTTTTTTTTTAAATTCCCTGGAACATGGGGTATGTTTTCCGTGTTCAGTGAAGAAAAAAGCAGCCTTTTCTGGGTCTCTGTGGTATGCTTCTTACTCCTCATCCTTTCAAAGTTGTATAAGTCAGGGTGTTTCTTAACGGTGCTGAAATGTCTTGCTTATGTTTAACTTGTAAATGGTTAACCGTGCAGGTGTGGGCTGCATTTTGTGCAGGGTGGGGGTTGATTCTTGTAGCAATCTGGAAAGATTATTGTTATTTTTGCAGTCGTTCCGTAGCTTGTACTTAAATGTCCATTGTTTGCTCTTTTCAAGTTCTTCTGGCAATACTGCTGTGCAGCTGAAATTGTATTGGGCTGTAGAATAGCTGATAAAAATCCTGAAGTGTGTGTTTACTATACGAACGCATACTGTTGCATGCATTAAGCATGTTGTTGTTTATATAAACTTGCTGCATGCTGGACGGTACTTGTTTGATATGAAAAACTCGAGACAAAAACTTCACAGATTGGAATGCTCAGTGACAGCCGAGTACAATTAAATAAAAGATTATATTAATCTATGTTTTTACACTAAAACAACGTTTGAAAACAGTGGATTTGTACTTTAAAGGGGAACACATATAAAGGTAGCATTTTGAAAGAACAGTCTTAAATTGTTCATATCTATAATAGTTTTTCTTTAAAGAGAAAAAGCTTTTTAAATAGGGAATTAAGTCAATTAACTCTCTGAAAATATCACAGTCTATACTTCAATTTTAAAATAGTTCAGATAAGTATGACTGTAGTGCAAGTACATTTAGTGCAAATTTGTTCATCTTATTTATTTAGTGCTAAAAAGTAACTGAAGAGTATAAAAGAAAACTACTTGTATTAATAAAATACAGGACCTAGTCTCTTCTATAAGAGACATTACATAGGTTTGCTTATTTTATTTGTCACTAACAAGGATTAAATTTAATGGAACAGAAACATGCCATTTTCTTCAGACTACTGAACAACGTGCACCTTAACTAGGCAAAGAGGAGTTTTTTAAAACGTTTATTTGTTTTCTGCAGAACTAGTGAGTCCATAAAAGTAGAGTTTTTACATAATAAACGCTTTGCATGGTTGATGTTACTCCTTTTAAAGATAGAAAAGGAGTTATATAACACTCTCTTGCAAAGAAATACATCAGGATTTTATTTATGCTCTACGGAGAATCCATTTTGATATTTTGTGTTTGAAAAGAAGAAACGATTGTGGGTGCTGAATTTCAGGTGGAGAGACGTTTCACTTTTATTGAGGTCAGCTAGAGACCAAATCTCTGAGTTGTCACATGAAGTAACTTACTCTAAATTACTTGATTAAAATTCCTCTTTTGTTTGTTTGTTTGTTTTAGAAAACACTGAAACAAATCTAGCCTTGTGATAATGTATTGCTGATAGTTGTTTAAAGGGTACTCTTTTATCCTACTCCTCTGATTTCAGAAAGAGTATATTTTTTTTAAGGGATAAGATTTAATATCCTTTCGGCAGCGGCCATATTTCTCATGTCTATTGGAATTTGCGGTGGAAGTCAGCTCACAGAACTGTCACGCGCAGAGTTCGGGACGGTGCAGCTCTGGTGGCGGGGGTGGGTTGTTTGAAGCGGTACTAGTTTCCTCAATGGACTTCAGCTGGAAGTAATGGGATGCCGTGTATTAGCAGGCTGTCTTACAGCACGCAAAGGTTGAGGTCTGCGTCGTATCCCCTCCCCCCAACTCCCCCACCCCCCTAACTTGAATTGTCAGCGTCTTCCAAAGGCTGGTGAATAAAAAAAACTGGTAAACTTCGGGAAAAGCCTAACAGATAACACAGTCAGTTCCCTTCCCCTGCCCCCCAAAAGTTAATTATCGAGCTTGGTTGGATTCCTTCTTGCCACCCTGACATTTGACTGCTGCTAATTCACTGATTAATCTCATTAATGTGATTATAGCAGGATTTGGAGTTGGCTGCCATTGTTCTGCAGACAGCGCTATTCAGCCCGAGCGCTCGCCGCCCCGCTCAGCGTGGCGGTGCGTGTTCAGAGAGGGGGGGCGCGGCCCTGTGTCCGCGGGGCCGGCCGCCGCCTTTCAGCACCGGGAGCTGTCCGCCGCCGCCGGCAATTACCGCCCGCGCCGCCCGGCGTCCCGCCCGCTTACCGGCACCGGGGAACGACTCGCTCTCATCACCCTAATGACTCTGCTCATTGAGGTAAAAGCAGGAGAAGCTTTTATGCCTTCTAATTAGGCGATATGAAGCCGGCTGTGGTAAAGCATCAAATCTCTGCATTTAAATGCTTCTTCCTTTCTTTTAAAAGCTGTCTTCGCGTTCATTTTGTTTTCTCGGAGATGTCCACGGGGCAGTGTAGTTTAAACAGGACTTCCTCGCAGCCGTGCAATTTAACTCGCAGAACGCGAGGGACATTACAGGTGTTCCATATTTAGCCAGACTTTTTCTTCCTAGTAAAATGAGCTAACGCTTTTTTTTTTTTTTTTTTTTTTTTTTTTTTTTTTTGGTGTGAGTGTGAATAAACAACGTATCCAGCTCACCTCCTCAAAATTACGTTTGCCCTCGCCAGCATTATTGTGCCTAGGGTCTTTCCTGTGTCTGCACTGCAAATCCTCGTTTTCCGGACTTTGACAATAGGAATAATTTTTTTTTAATTGAAACTTGATCTGGAACATATTTTTAAGGTTTTATTATAAATATAAATGACTTTTCCAGTCTTCAGTTGCAACAGTATTTTATATTCAAGTTTGCAGGTGAGGCGGTTTACAATCAGGCTGTGAATAACTTCTTTAAAGTAAGGCACTTTACATAGCAATAGGGCATGATCTGCTCTGCCCTATTTGATATTTTGACTTCTATTATCTAAAAGTTACATTGTTATCCTTTAATAACTGCCAGCTGCACATGCGCAGTAACTTTATATATATATATATATATATAAAATCTCTTTCATTTGTATTCTTTATGAACATGACCCTGTACTGGAAACTGAAGCTACACATTAAACTCTGTTGTGTGAAGGATTTGACAGGACTAGCAGTGAACTCCTGCAAATCACTAAATTAAAAATACTTCTAAGACGAAGTGCCTTGCTGAGGAAAAGGTGGGATCTATTAAAGAAACACTACATTTTAAAAGATTTGAGTACAGTAAATGTCAATGAAACCTCAGCAGCCATTGCATTCTGTAGATAAATAATAATTTACATTCAAAACTGACAAAGTGCACTGAAACAAAAAAGTCTGATGCTTTTTTTTTACTATACGTATGACTTTCATGTAGTTTTTCAATCACTGATACCATATTCTTAATACGGTTTCCTAGTTTCTTTTCATTTCCTTTTCTTCCCATTTCTTTCCCACCCCAAATCAAAAGCCCAGTGAGTAATGTATTGTCTCCTTAACTGCTTTAGAGAACTATACGTTTAAAGGATGTATAAAATAGGACTGTATAGGAACAGGTTTTAACAGTGACAGCCACAATATGCGGGCCAATTAAGGCTGCTCGTTAGTGGGTATATTCTTGTAATACTCCTGTCAGGCTGAAATTGTACTCTCTTATTGACAGTAGTGGGTTCGTCTGATGCTTGAATTCTGCTTTCTGTGTTTGTCTAACGTTTCAAGTCTGGTTAGAAACTGCTACCAGCGAGAAAGTAAAAGAAATGGAAGCTTTTCGAGCGTACTTTACCTGAAATTTGCTAATCTGCCTAATTTAACCTTCAGGAAAAATACTGTGCTCTCATTAACGCTGCTTAAACATGACCTGCATCTCCTTTTCCCCATGGGTAATGCGCGTTGACGAGACACAGGCTGGGGGAGGGAGAATCCATCCCACAACATTAAACCCATACCCTAACGTCTGATGCAGGATAATTAGGCCAATGAATCACCAGTCTCCCAATTTTTTTTCACACTGGTCTTGTTGTAAATGTTTCTAATTTATGCAGTTCCCCCCCCCCCCCCTTTTAACTCTCACCAATACAGGATTTATATACGTTCTACCCCGATTAAAGTAAGCATTGCTTATGTCTTCAGTGGGAGAAGCACCGGGCCATTTCTTTATGTCACCCCGAAGGCTGGACAAGGCGATGAGGGTTTTTTTCCAGCTAAATCGCCTTCGAAAAGTTTGAAAACACCTGCCATTATATGTGTGCCACATAGTCGCCTTCACTATCTTACTAAAGCTAGCCAAGGTCTAACATGAGGAGGTTAGCTTTAGCAGAGGGAGAAGACAAGCTTTGATCTTTCAAACGCGAATACAGTTATCCACAGATTCTACATGGAAACCTTACGTTAGAAAGAGATGAGATTCCTCTGTAGGGGTGCAGATACCCCTATATAAAGGGACCCTTTAATCGCCAGGTGCACTTGTGCTTCTCAGGCTACGTTGATTTGGGTGGAAAAACCCAAACTAACATGTCCTGACTATGACACAAACATGGTAGCTCTCCTTCCCCGCTACGAGAAGGCTTTTCTCCCCGCTTGCTCCCCCCACCACCCCACCCCCGCCCTGCGCGGCGCCCCCCGTGCTCCCCGCCCGCACCTGCGGCCCAGCCGCGACGCCGCTCCCTAGGGCTCCGCGCCTCGGCCTCCGGGGAGCCCTGCGAGTGCGGGGAGATGTAATCAGAGATGACAGAGAAAAATTAAGGGGAAAAAACCAAACCAAAAAACAAAACACCCAAACCACGAGCGAGGCTGAGATGGGGGGCGGGGGAAGAGACACGTAAGTCCTTTTTTTTGCTTTCTGAGGGAAACACTGCGTTTTCCACCAAAAGCGTGGAAGTCGTGAGGGCTCTGCTATTGTTAGTCCCTTCCTCAGCAGGTTGGCTCTCCTGTCAATTCCTGTGACAAACTTCCCCCCCAGAAGCCCCACTCTGGCCATCGGAGTGCGGCTGTGGAGCTGCTGTGATGGCTCGGGATGTGAAGGGCTGGTGCGCAGAGACTCGCCTTCACTTCAGAGCGCAGTGTGATTCCTGGCAAGGCTATGATGGGAAGGGAATGGTAACCTACACAGTAACCGACATGTCTGGTCTCCACACGTCAGGCAGCGGGCTCGGGAGGGATTACCTCCGAGGACTGGAGGAGGGTGTTCCTTGTGACTTTTGGGTCAGTCTCCCCCGCCTCAGCCGCGGCCAGCAGGGTCTGCTCGCGGTGCCCTGCCAGCCGCGGGGTTGCCCGCACCGAGCGTCAACCGCGCAGGGCGAGCCGCGGCTGGGAGGGAGGGAGGGAGGAGAGGAGGGAGGGTGGAGGGGGGGAATGAGGGAGGGAGGAGGGGGGGATGCGGAGAGGAGGGGAGGAGGGGGCTGCTGCAGCACAATGGCAATAAGGAGGGCAACGGAACCGGCAGGCGCGCGCGTGTATAGGGAGAGTGGATAGGCTCTATGTTTGCCCTAGCCGGGGTCCTTCCCATACGAAACGCATCCTGCCAGGGGGAATGGGCGCTGCGGGCGAGGCTCTGCGGAGCAGCGTCGGGGAGCCGGCGGGAGGCGCGGCGGTGCCCGGGGCACGGGCCGGGGCAGGGCTGAGTCCGCGGGGGCGTGAGGAGCCGTGCCAATGCAGGGGGGTGCCACCGCCTCCGCGTAAAGATCACAGCCTGTCACGTTGCTACTGAAATGACATTTCGGGGACGGGTTTAAACGAAGTGACTCCCCGCTGGCAAGCCGCTCCCGTCGCAGTGGCATCCGGCTGCCTGGGGGCGAGCCCCGCAGGGAGGCTGCCCGGGGGCGGGCGCACGCCGGCGGAAAGCCTCTGCAACAGCGTTGCAAGGCGTTCAGGTGTCTCTTCCCAGTTATTGTCTGTGTGACACGTTTAGTAACGCGCTTCCTGGCCAAGCGAAGGCAGCAAGACCCACAAAACCCACGTCAAATCGCTGGGAAAAACGCTATTAAAGGACACATGCAAATCTGGCCGTTTTTGTGTGCGAGTCCTTGTTTATGTTTGGGTTGATGATCACATAAAGTTGAGCCGCACAACTTGCTAATGGTGTAAGGCTGCTAGTCTTTTCCTCTGCAAATAGTTCATTTCTTTTGTTTCAAAGGGAAGAAGGTGGTGGGAGCAGGTAAAATAAGCGAGGCTTCAGAATCCAGCTGAATTAACTCCATGCACCCTGCAGTGGTACCCCGGCTGCAAAACAATGATGGTTTTCAATTATTATTTTATTTTAAAGGTACATTTAGAACCCTAATTTCTGGGTGTGTTTTTTTTTCCTTTTCTTTTTGGTGGTGGTGGGGGATGTTCTATAACGGAGACACCATTTTACGCTAGCAGCAGCGGCAGGGGAGTATTTTTAGCCGTCTCCCCTCCCGGGCGGCTGCGGCTTTTCTGCTTCCCCTCTATTCGGTGGAATACAGCGCCGCCGCGGCGCCCCACGCCGCCGGGAGCCCGGCCCGGGGTGCCGGGGAGGGCGCCGGGGGAGCGCGGCCCGGCCCTGCCCGCCTCCTGCCGCGCCGGCGGGGCTGGGCGTGCGCGGCCGCGGCCGGCAGCGGCACCCGCGCAGTGGGGACAGGGGAATGGATGTGCGTCGCGCTGCTTAAAGGATGCGGGCTGAGGCGGGGTAAGTCAGCAATCTGCTACGGATGCTGTTCTGCTGCAGTAATGTGGTCTCTAAGGGAACCTAGGCTTGATGCATGCTACGCTGCCTAGGCTTCCTCCTGCCCGTCGCCTCTCTGCTGCTCTTAAATGGAGGTTACAGCTGAACCATCAGCCACAGAGCTGCACGCATGCCCATCTTCTCAGCGTTCAGTGGTGGCAACTTATTAATTTCTGCCTTCGACTTCAGGCCCGTTGGTTTCCTGTCTGAAAGCATTATTACTTTTGTCCATGTGGCAAAATAATTAACATACAGATGAGAAGGGATCCTGCCTCTGAGCCTCAGTCGCAGGAGAAGATGTGCAGTGGAAAGTTGATTGGATGAATGGAGAACAAATGGTGGGCGTTCAAAAGCATTAGGAGAGTTTTGTTGTCGTGGAGCAGGTTTGTCAGTTTTCTGGGTGAATCTCGTAAGATGGAAGGCAGGGTGGCTGGTGCCGAGACGACTGCTTGACAGACTGTGGCCTACTTGAAGGTGCGCGTTTGGACTGCATGCATAGATAATTCATTTGGACTACTTTGTTTTGCAATTCTACGGCTTTCCCTTTGCTGTTCCCTCAAGGTAAATATGTCCTTTTATCACCGTTGTTGTTAGCAGGGCACTTTGCTGTTGTTCACAAAGTGATGGAAAGTTCAACTCTTTGGGCAGTTAACAAAGGAGTAGCTAGGTTTTGTACTTCTGTTTTCCCACCGCAGCTCCTCAGCACGTCCTTCTGTACGTAGAGCTGGAGGTGGCTGAGCAGCTCAGGGCCCGATGCTGCTCTCCCTGAAGTCAACAGGGAGTTTGGCATTGCTTCCAGTGAAAACGGGATCGAGTGCTCAGTGGTTGTTTTAATAACGACTGCTGGAAATGTCAGATTTCTGCTTCCTATTTTCTAGAACAGTGTGGACAGACCTGTAAAACTAGCAACTACTGTTTCAAGGAAAGCACAGATGTAATTAGTTTTGATTGGTGTGGTATGCATTTTCTTGGCTGAAACGAAAAAAACGTTTATTTAACACAAACTCACTAGTAATGCTAAAATCTAAAGTTATTGATTGACAAAGTACTAGTGATTCTCTCAGCTCCAAATATGTCTGTTAAATATGTGTCCTTATGGAGGCTGTTTTATTGAAGGGAGAAAACAAAAGAAGAAAATAAGCAAGCTATCTTTCAATTACATTTTTTGTGTGTGTGTCAGATAATAACACTGAGTCAGACTGGAATACCACTTCTCGAAGATTGATAGGCATTTCTTATATAATTCTGATGCTGTGTATAAAATATGGAGTGCTTTAACAGTCAGTTAATTTGCCTTTTTTCTTTTTTTCCTGTAGTCATTTAGGAATATTTTTATCCGATTTTAATGATTCTTTATACCTTTTAAAATGGTGATTTTCATTTTATCTGACCTAATTTTGAATCTGCAGTTAAGGTTGGGGTTAAGTAGAAATTATTATCCTTTAATTGCCTTTACATAGTTTTTGTGACTATTGTAGAACAGTTTAATGAATGCTTTGCTTTAATTTGAGAGGTGTGGGGGTTTTGTTACCTTTCACTATGTTGTTTTGGAGAACAGCAGCATACAGTTCCAAATGATATTTAGTTTTTTACCTCTCTCCTTTTTTTTTTATATTTTTTTTTTTTTAATTGACATACCAGTTTTGGTGATGGTTTATTTTCAAAAATTACCAAACAAATAAAAGTATTTGTCATGTCACTCTGCAAACAAACAAACAAACAAAATATTGGAACAAAATGTTAACCCTTAGTAGGCAGTTAGCAGGTACTCTTAATGATTTATCAAGGTTCTTCAAGTTTGGAATGATAAGGTTAAACTTGGTTGCTGTGGTGTAGTCTGGTGAATATATATATATGTTTATACTTCTTTGCGGTATGACACGTTTAAAAACAATTGAGATGGCAACATAACACTCCTGACATTAGAAATAAAGAGTGATGTAAGACTGTATGCAAGAAAACAGGATTTTTCACTGGGAAAAAAAGTAATGATTAATTTTTTTCTTAGAACTACAAGTGAATATTAAGTGAAACAAAGAGAAGAGTAAACAATTACAATGAGTAAATACAGAATTCATTACATTTAAAACAAATCTAAAAGTAGATTAAATTTTGTATGTATTTTACAGCCTGAACTTTCTGTAGAGTGAATGTTTCCCCCCCCCCATTATTTTCACCAACAAGGGCAATAGTTAAATACTAAAGATTTGCGGTGGTTTCTTTGTTTTAGGTTTAAATACCCAGTTATATGCCCACATTTTCAAAAGGACATCAATTTTATTGTAGTAGTTCTTAGTTCCTAGTATGACTTTGTTGTTTTACTCTACAATCGTGTATCTTACATATTATAGAACTGAGCAATTGTGTGTTTGGAGACAAAGACAATTAAGAAAGAAGAGGAGCTACTTCACTGTACTCAGAGGTGTATTATTTCTCTAGATTTGTTAAAGACCATTTCTGAGGGTCTTTTCCCCCCCCACCCCCGTTCTTTTCTATTGTGTTTAATTTTTGTGTTGAGGAGATGAATAAGGTATGCAATGGAGTATTTTGGTCACCTACACATACATGCATACAGGTATGCAACAATTTATTATCCAGGCATGGAAACTTTGCCATATGAATGGCAAAAAAGCCACTGTTTTGAAAACTGTTCTGCACCAGTCAGGCTTTTGTGTGGACTCCAAAAGAATGGAAACATAATTCCCATCCCTCAGCATTTCCATGGGAAATCAGCATGGGCATTTATTTTTAAGTGCATTGCACAAGTGCATTTGTAAAATGAAGTTCTTTGTGTTAGAACCTATTTATTGAGCAACTCTGAGCACAGTCATTGTTTTGTTGAGAGATTCAATGGTGGAAAAGTACTTTGATATTAAATGTGTATACAACACTGAATATCCTTATGGAAATACCTAATTTAATACCAGTTTGCCTGCACTTGATAAATGTTTGCATAATGTTGATCCACCTTCAATGAAGATGTGAAGTTCTTGACAGTATAGTAAAAGAAAACTTTATGACTGTAGATTACTTACTGACCTTTCCTTTCTCATAATAGGAGTGATGAGAAAGCCTAATAAGATTATCAAAGATGTTTTAAACAGAAGTGCAGCCAGGTTTCTATGGAATGCAAATGGGTGCGGACCAAATAGCATCATCTTCTCCACATATCCTAGATTAAAAAGTCACAAGGAGAGCAAATCAAAGCTTTTGTAGGCTGTTGACAAAGATTATCTCTTTAGAATTCTTCACAGTATTTTGCTTTGATTAGAACCACTCTGCCTATTTTAGCCATAGAGGTAAAAGCAGCAAACTGTAATGAAGCTGAAATGAAGGGTATCATCTTGTGTTGGGAGGGGGAATAGGATGTGGAGACAGACAGACATAAACCACAACAGAATTTTTGATCCTTAAAAGGGATCATACTTTTAGTCAGGAAAACAGTAAACATTATTATTTGGTCAGATTTAAAATCTGATCTCAGATCAGATTGGCAGTGTGTATACACTAGTTCAATATGTTTGCACTGTAGCTGCAGATGTGGGACACAGTCACCAAGTAACAAAACTAGCCAGCTTGGTTGTGGAAATAACCAAGGCTGCAGGGTGCCCCATAGAGATCCATGAAATCAGGTCTGGTATAGAACTGTCTGGTAGATTGTAAACATTAAGAAATCAATGTTGTGTCTGCCGGTACATCCTCTGGTTTGCTGAAACTCCCACCTGCCTAATGCATCTGGGCAATTGGTTTCACAAACCAGTTTCTGAAGGAAAATCTTACCTATCTTGAGTGTCCAGCATAGCCAAATCGATAATAGCTCTGCACCAGGCAAACTCATAAACACCTGTAAGTTCACAGATTTTCAACCAAACCAGCACCAGGGTCTGTTATTCTGTGAAGTATTAAAAGTCTGCATCTCTCATACTTTTTGTCAACATGGCATTTTTAAATCAGGAAGTTTGATTAAAAAAGGGCATGGTATACTACGGATGTATGTTCACTTGGCATAACTTCAGCTGTTTTAGTCTGAATCTGGCAAGTGCTGTCCATCGCTAGGTGCAGTAGTGAAGACAGTGGAATGCAGCAATTTTAAAGAAATTATTTTCATGATAGGTTTTAAGAAGGCGGCTGTTTTGTTCCTACGTTGCATGAGCCTGCTCCTGACACCAAAGGAAAGACAGGAATGAGCTCTGAATCAGGCCTGTAATATCTTTTTATAGAGTGATGGGCCAAACATATTTCTCAAGACATGACAGTAAAATAAAAATAAAACATCTCCTCACTTTCTCATAGTTTTGTAATTAATAAGATTGTTTGCAGGAAGAATGTAAGGGAGAGTATAGTAACTATTCAAGAAAAGTCTTTAGCCTGCTCACTGAATAGCTGATCTTTTCCAGTCTCTCTGGTGGTGTTTCACCTCTCCCTCCCTCCCCCCCAATGGTGATACTTACTTGAAAGATGTAATGCTACAATATTTATATTACAATCAATAGCTTGCTTTATTCTTCCAAGGGAAATTCCCTTTTCTCTTCCTGTCTCTGGCCAACACTGCAGGATATTACCAAGGGAATAAAATTTTATGCCTAATTTTAGTGTTCCTCTGCCTAATGTGGTGTGAATAAGTACCATGTTACAGCATTTAACCTAGTCCATCTTTGTCACTTCCTGAACAGTTCCTTGGTTCAAATAAAATAGCCAAGATGCAGAAAGAGAAGATATCCAAGGTTTTTTACAGGGATAAACTGTAGGGACTGCTTGTTCTCCCTCTTGGAGTAGGTGGTCTGGCATTTGTTTCCAGTGCTGCAGCAGGGCGTTCTCTGGCGTAAGGAACACCCTTGAAAGGGGTTCCCCAGGCCTCTTGTGATACTATGAATCAGTGACCCAGTCTTTTATTTCTTATCTCCTTCCTCAGAGTCAATTGTTAAATCAAATGTCTTTATTTTCTGAATTTCTGAGTAGCTTATGCCAGTCCAGCTCCTAAATAAGGACTGGTGATTTGGTTTAGTAACGTTTTTAGAGATATTAGCAATTCCTCTGTTTTCTGAAGGGAAAAGATCCATGTTTAAATACAAAACTATGTTTATAATAATTTTGCATACATCGTGGCTGTCATGTCCCATGCATAAATATTCAGGATTGGTTTTGGGGTATGTGCCTACTTTGGAAAAAATAAAACTGTTATGTCCTAGAAAATGATAAGGTTGAGTGCAGGCCTTTTTATTTTCTGTGAATCTTTTTAGTGCTCTTAGTGTGTCTAAGACAAGTTGTTATGAATTCAGAATGGTATTTCTGCAGTGTCTCGGTTATGCAGCATAGTTTGACTGATTTAAAAATATACAACAACAAACTCCTTAGGCTTGGAGTTGATGCTAGAAAGTAATGCTTGTTTTTTAAGCACCTGCACACACAAAATCTGTTTTGGGTCTTGCCTGCAATCTCCCAGAGTTTACACAGATGAAGTGTAAACTACCTTCCTGCATAGAAAAAGTTCTCTGTTCCAGCAGTGGTAAGATGCCTGCACAGGGGGAATGGCACTTATTTACTAGGAGAGACAAGCTTCCTAAGTTCATCAAGAATTTCATAATCCTCTGACCCTTTGGCTGTGAGCATTCTGCTCCCAATCTCTCACTCCAGTTTTCATCACACTCCAGATTTCATCACTTCCAGTGGTGAAAAAACATTTTTCTCAACCTTTTAAGGTACTCTACATATTTGGATCTACCTGATCTTAAGGGCATTACTCTGTGTGGAGTTGCTGGACCTTCATATTCCAGGAAAGCAGCATACTTGAGTCCTCAGGGATAGTAGGTGCAGGCCAGGCTGCAGCTGCAGCATTCTCAGAAGAACTAAGGTGATTTTTGGACATTGCAAGTAAAAGATGCAGAGGAATGAGTAACGATGTCACAACAGGGAAAAAGAATCAAACGTTCAATTAAAAGGATGCTGCCTCTGGAAAAGCTGAGGTCCTATCGACAAATATGCATAAGTCAATGCTAAAGAAAATTAGAACTCCATGACCACTGGACATATGACCTCAAAAAAGAGAAATAATAACCTCAAAAATTCATTTGGAAAAGAAGCTTGTTGAGAAGGAGTCAGGAGACATAATTGGAGGGAAGTAAGGAGTACTTCATGAACCCAGAAATCAGCTGGAAAAGCAAAGGAAGTTCAGGAGCTCAGGTAGGTTTATTTGCATATGCTACCTATGCTAGTCTATTTTCTCTTTTTCTTTTTTTTTTTTTTACACTTTCTTTAACTGCCTTAAGAAGTCATCCCTTCTCTTCAGTTCTTCAATCCCTCTCTTAGAATATTGTCTAATTATAGGGGGACAGGAACACAGAAAATGCCTTTCAAATAGCCAGTTTATTTTAACAGCACTCCTATATGTACTGTCAATGATAAGTTAAAAAGGGTAACATAGACAACACCCAGCATTCATAAATGTTTACTAATTATGCATAAATGTATATGGACATGCAGAATTTCTGTGACTAAATATCAGTTCTTTGCACACAGGGGCAAAACCAATGGCATCGAAACAGATACCTTAGTATGCCATTAAAACAGATGGGAAACATCAGACTGTTTGCAAGCAGCCTTTTAACTGGTCGCCAAAGCTGTGTTTTCTGTGAATAAAATGTAGACATGTAGTATGAACCTTCACACATACAGTCACTTGCTCTCTGAGGAAACCAAATTAAAAGCTTTTTTTTTTTTATTCAGGGAAAGAAAGTAGAGACATTTTGTTGTTGGTTCAGAGAAGGTGCCCACTGAATGAAACAATAGCAGCTATTCATTTTCATGTGTGGATTTTCATGTTCATCTTCGCATGAACGTCCCCTTTTACCTTTAGGACACTGTCAGCATTTTTCAAGCATGTATTCTTTAAACTTTGAGTGTCTAGGAAGGCTGTTTTACCACTCCTTTTACAGTGTGTTATTGCCTTACCTTTATCAGCTCTGGAGAAGTGCTAATTGCAAAAAGGCTGGTAACGTGTCTAGGTGAACTCCAGCTTCTCTGAAGAATGTTCACAGGGGTCTCTGCACTTCATGAACGGATCAGATCATTCATTTCCTGTTCAGTCATAGTTACTGCCATATTTTTACAGCTGGTATTTGTGGTAGTCCATACCCTGTATGCCAGCTCTTCAAAAGGGGATAGACCTAAAGTAGGCATCATTGATGGACTTTCTGAACTGCCCACCATGAGGCCAATCCATTTCGTATTTTATGAGAAAAAAAAAAAATTACGTGGGATAAAGATGGAGATTTTTATCTATGACCTTTCCAATCTAACAATGCCTTTTTTGTTTTGTTGCTTATCAGTGACCTTGGCTGAGAAGGAGCAGATGATGATTAGAAGAAAGAAAATAAAGAAAAGGGTAGATCTTTTCTATAGGTCTATTTGGCCTTTGACACAACAGACTGGAGAAAAGATGCATTTGAATAGTT
This sequence comes from Hemiprocne comata, assembly GCA_020745705.1. NCBI lineage: Eukaryota > Metazoa > Chordata > Aves > Apodiformes > Apodidae > Hemiprocne > Hemiprocne comata. Next base: position 92,039,744 of record CM036588.1, read on the forward strand.
TACCTTGAAGACTGAGCATCCTGATTTAGCAAATGCAGGCACTGCAAAGCAGTATGGAACAAAACACCCAGTCATTTCACTCACTGTACTTCACAGATAGCTCTCTGGAGCAGGTCTCATCCCATATACCTTCTTTACCTCCTACCTGCCCGAGAGCCAGCACAGATTGCCACAGTGTTAATTCCAGCCAACTTCAGTGGAAAATAAGGGCATATGACAAGAGTGCACATATGTTAATGACTCATGCTGCCTGCACTTCTTGTCATTTTATACGTTGTTTATTGTAGTTAATAAATTTTTATTTTGTGAAAACTGTGATGTATTTGTTCTGTGTAAAAAACTGATAAAGAACACTTTCTTCCTCTACCTGCACTTCTTGCCAAATTCAGTAAAATGTGGTTAACTTGAAATTAAATTTTTTAGCAGTCATAAGTATAGCTTACTCAAAGAGCAGAACAAGCAGATTCAAAGCAGTGCTGCCAATAACACATATCAGAGAATGCTTCTGAGACTTCCAGAAATTGTATTCAGATTGACTCCTATAATTGCTCTTTTGTGTTCAGAATGAACAGTCTTTCTGCTCTCACTGAAAGTATCTTCATTTTTGTTTTTAGAGGCATTTTTAATTTACCAAATATTCATAGAAGCCGTTGAGCAATTCCTGTGTCTTTGTTTCCAGATGCCAGGTAAATCACTTCAGGAATTAGGAAAGAAAAGGTAGAGCAGCTTTTTGAGAATTACAGTTAATAAAGTAACTGTATCTTTATACATATCGTGGTCTGGATAACTGTCTTTCTATTAATGTATTGCAAAAGGGTTCCTAAAAATGTGAGCTTTACATAGATTTCATAATTGCACAGAAGTTAGGGAGCCATCATCAGTTCATGCAGCTACTCCAAAGTCTCACTTGTGGTTTTGTCCTTGCAAGTTAAGAGAAGAGGAAATGAGATACCTTGCTTACTAATTTTCTTGCTTTCCTATGCTTTGCAAGAATCACAGTTCCTATATCTCTGTAATAATCATGTTCACTATAGATTTGTCAAGACCAAGTTGGTAACTGCTGGTAGCATTGGGGTTTACAGGTTCCCAAACCCAGGATGCCACTAGTTTCTCAGGGAAAAAATGGTTTTGGTTTTGAGCCTTTCCACTGAAAGGTTGATATAAACACACAATTACAGGAATTGGAATTATAATCTTCTCTGTCTAAAAGCTTTGTTTCTGCTACTGACCATGCTAGATTTGCATCATGATTGTTCCAAGGGCTAGGTACCATGAGTTTAACCAGTTGAGGAATACTTGCACTTCATGGCAAGTTTTAGTGTCTGGCTCTGTCATCTGCTTCTCAATGTTCGTTCTTTCTTGAAAAACCTGCTGATAAAATTGAAACTCTGCACATGCAGGAAAAATGGGTACTGCTCTATGAAAGAGACATAAGAACTCCACTGATTTATTCCAGATGTGTTTCTAATGTTGTTACAGACTGAGTATGGAAAACTGGAAGTATGAAAATTGGGAAATGAAGGAAAAACCAGAGGCTCTCAAAAAAACTCCAAACAAACAAAAAAACCCCAAACCACAAACAAAACAGGAATTGGTGGAAGCAGAGCCTAAATTCCTAAAATTAAATTCCTTAGGAAGAGTTCTGGGGTCCCACAGTTCATTGCCAAGTATTTTCCCTAAAAAATGTCTGCAAATTGCATTGGTTATCCCAACTTCCAAAATCTTTCTGTCTAGTAGAGTTTTGTATGGAAAGCACTGTATTTGTATGGGCCTTTGTAAGTGCCTCTATAGGGTTCAAGGAGTGTCTAGATGACACTCTTAGTCATGTTATTTAGTTTTTAGTCCTGCAGGGAGTTGGCCTTGATGATCCTTATGGGTCCCTTCCAACTTGACATATTCTATGATTCAAAACAGCATGAATCCTAGACAAACTGCATTCCCAGGAGCTGTTGAGTGGCACAGCTGTTACTGGGAAAGGATTCTACTGTAGGCTGGACTTGAAAATAATTTGGTATGGGAGAAATAGAGGCCTTATTTATCTGTAATATTTTGATGTAAGAATGCAGGTAAGTCAGGAGGTTCTACTTGTCCCTTGTTTTGGCCAGCTGAGGGATGAAGAGAAAAAAATTGAGGACTGGAAACTGAGAAAGCAAAATCAGTAGCTTTCCTGACAAATTTATGGTTGATACATATGACTTTTCATATATGAGAATTACAGATTTCAGATCATAGCTTAAAGTTTTTAAAGAAGAATTTTTGACCTCACTGTTTATTGTAACCCTAAAATGACTAAAAATGTCTCAGTTAATGTTCACACATACACTTGTTATTTTTCTGCTGAAACATCAAAATAGTAGAGCCATGGTAACAGCAAAAAGATTTTGCCAGACAGCTATATTAGTACAAGGAGACAATACATTTGCATGGCTACATTTATACAGCCAGTGGCCTCATCCTGTTCCACTGAAGTAACTGAGAACTTCTTTAGGGGAAGAATGCATTTTGTATTAATGTCTAGGTTTTTCAGCTGTTAACTTACTTTTCTAGTATCACTTTCAAAGCAATTAAATTTAAAATACAATTATTAACCCATGCATTATCAGTTGAATTCTTGATTGCTTTATCATTTTGCCCAAAGGTTTGAATATTAAATTTGAGTTTGACATGTCATTGCTGTAAGTACTTTCCTGATCAACCATTGCCTTGGTTTTAGAATGCTTAAAAACAATCTTCCCCAAGAGGTATCACACCCATGAAACCAAGAAGTATTTTACTCTCCAGAGGCAGGTTGCTGCACCTGTTTACAGGTAGCCTGAAACACTAATGATCAAAACAGTATCAAATTAAAAGGCAAAGGATATCTGTATTAATCAACCCTTCTCTTTACTAAGCATTGTGTGACTGATACATTAGTAGTTGTTTGTGGTAAGATCCTGCCTGCTTCTGGAAAATAAGCTTTTCAATATATTCAGCTGTTGCCTCTTTTCCTTCATCTTCCTTGAAGCTTTTTTGCTGCCTTGAACTGTGCACAGAAATTTTACTGACATAATTAAAAAAAATCTACATGCAAATGAAGATTTTACAACTGCTTTAAGTACATAAACTCATATATGTATCATATAAGACAATAGATAAATTTGAAGGCATTGCTGCAAATCTTGAGAACCAACTACATTATGTATAATAATTGCAGATGTCTACCAGGAAGGACATATCTACCATTGGGAGGAATCTTATGCTTTAGAAAATGAGATGTCTGTTTATACACAGAACAAAGCAGAATAAAATCTTGATTCTTGTATAACATACTCACCTGGGTTTTCATGTTGAACTTCATAGGTCTATTTATCTGTTGCTCATAAGGTAAACTTAAATGTTTCCAGAATTATAGCCTAAGCATGGGAGTCAGAGATCAAGTTCACTACTTACATGAAGTTTTGAGACAAAATAAACTTTTTAAGTTCTTGTTATAAGAAACTGGAAGTAGGACAGTAATGGAAAAAAAAATCACAATATTTCTCCTTCCAGAATGAAATAGTTTGTTTATAGTTTCTAATAGTTTCCTATTAGAAATGGCTTTTTTAGTACTTCCTTAACTTCTGCTACAAAATTAACTACAATTAAATCCAAAATACTCTGAATGAATCATTTGAACGTATATGTTTTTACTGCTGTTTGATTTGCCAGACATCTCATTTGAAATTAACAAGAATGCGTAAGTTAACTTTATATGTCAAAATTCTTCTGGAACTGAAATTGAAAAGATTTATGTGGTACCATCTCCTACAGGTTTACCTAGTTCAGTGGGACTGAGTGCTGCACATCCCTAAATTCTGCCTAAGCGGCTTGTTATTCCAAGTGCTCACCAGGCACTGCTTGAAAGCCTCATGTCTCTGGTTAGGAAACATAAGAGGAATGGGGTTCTTTCAATGTTAGGTATCTGCATTTAAGCCAGAATGGTAAAAAAATTGTTTTCAATGAAATAACTGTAATTACTTAGGATTCATTTACAGTTGTAGAGAATCTTGGTTTGTCACTGTGTGGCAAAGATACAGAAAATGGATTTGGATACACCTCATTGCTTGTGTAACATTGTGCAACTTCTTTTGTCTTGAGAAATGCTTTTGCAAATTACAGCTGTGCATATTAATTAGCTGTACACTGCTTTGCAGTGTACTGCTATCTTGATCTTTTTGCCCTTTTTGCCATCTTTTTTTTAAATTTTAATAACAGTCATTACATCTTTTCTAATAAAACAGACATTTTGGAAATTGACTGTGTGGCATGAGAGCAGATCTGCAAGTGTTACCACTATCATTTCTAACCCAGGATACTCACAAATTTTAGAGGCTTTTTTTTATAGCCATTCCTATGGGCCAGTAAGGTAGAGAAAGTGAGGAGGGAAAATAAGAACACTTTGATGGTGGTAGATAGTACGATGGAGTTTTTTTAGATCTGTGACAGATGCTACTGCTTGAAGGGATTTTGGTTTGATGGTACCACCTGAGAAATAATCTGAAAAAGGATAACAGGAATAAAGGTGTTAGATGAGTCTTTACTAGCCTTTGCCTTCTGAACTGCATGGAGGGGTGTGAGTCCATTCTTGTTCCACTCAGTGAATGTTTTATCTTTTCTATCATCTACTTATTTGTCAACAAGCCAGTATAAGCATGTCTCCATCAAAATGGACAAGTATGGGTGCAGGGTGTGCAGATATGTCTGAGCTGGCTTTAATACCTCACTTTGTGCTGGAACAGCTATAGAATGCACAAGGTGGTTGAGAAGTAGATCCTCAGTTGTTTGTTTGTTTGTTTTCTTTTCTTAAAAACCTGGTAAGAGTCTGGAGCACGAAATTTTATGAGGCAGACTTACCAAGATAAGCAATTCAGTTGGTTGAATAAAGCATAATTCATGTTTTCCTCCTGTTGTTTGTTTTGCAAGTAGGCTTTTTTGAGAGCCAGTTGATAACACACAACACACAACACCACATAACACACAACACCACATAACACACAACACCACATAACACACAACACCACATAACACACAACACCACACCACATAACACACAACACCACACCACATAACACACAACACCACACCACATAACACACAACACCACACCACATAACACATAACACCACAACACTTGTACATAATATGCCTTAATGAAATGTTAAAACAGTGTATGCTGATCTAAGAATTAAAGAAATGTAGAAGTAACAATGTTTTATTTGATTAGATGACAAAAATAAAACGATATATATGTGACATCTAGTCCTTGTAGTTAATAGCTCATCCAAGACCTTGTCCAAAAATATATAGAGACCTCATTGTATACAATTCACAGGACTGAAGAAAGATTGGATGAAAATGCTATATGAAGGTTTAGTTCAGTCCTCTTCTCAAAGGGGTTCAAATCAGGATAGAATAATAATGAAGTCCAAAGTTCAGTCTACACAATAGCATGCAAGTATTGAGGAAATGTGAGAGACTGTGAGAACAAGTGAAATATGTTTAAATCAGGCTGTCTAACTCTATTTGAAGTGTGATGATCAAATACGTAGATGGAGCATGCTTCTGTAACTATACTGACTTCAGCCTATATTGCCAGGTACAGGTAATTTTACCTCTGGCATCTCCACATGTCATTGGGAATAGAAACATCCCTAGAGCCAAGAGCCAACTCTTCTGTTGGATCAGGTGGTGAGAGGGAATCCACAACATCTGCACAGGTCAAAAGGGTAGGAGGAGAATGCAAGCTGAAGGGCAGTGTCACTGAAAAATACCTTTTAAAAACCCCTTTACTTGTTTCTTTGTTCTAAAAAATTATTTGGGAAAGGAAATTATATTTTTGATCATAGAAACACATTTCTATTACAAGTTAGAAAAGATACAGTAGGAATCAGTTCAACACCAATGGTGAGATACTGTGGCTGCCCAAATACATCCTTCCCATTTTAAGTTCTTTTATAGGATCACAGAAATTAAAGTGAAAAGCGTGAAAAAAGATATGTCCAAAGGAGTGAGACAAAACAGGGAGCTGTGCACTTCAGTAAACACCACTTGGAAACAAAACAGTGGTAGGACAGTTCAGATAGTCTGGTTGTTTAATAAATGTTAATAAATTTGCCTTGAGGCACATTTCTAACTTCAAAATACTCTTGGACATGATTTAGCAGTTTATAGAAACTTCACTCACCTTTAAGGTTTTGATGTTTTTTCACATGGTATCACACATGCAATGACATCTGTTTTGCACTCATAGTCAAAATTATATTGTTCTCAGCAATGTCAAGAAGAGATAAAGATGGAGTCATAAAGGGATAGTGATATGTGGAGTCACTTGAAGCTGTATCTTAAGTATCTTAAGGCTTTATGACTGACAAAGTAGGTCTCTGTTTTCTACAGGGACCATCTTTTTTTCTTGTATTTTTACAGCACTTAGCACAAGGTGTTCGGTTTCATGACTCAGACTACTAGCAAAAATAACATATGCATGTTAGAGATCCTGTAGAGACAAGACTATTTTACTGTGAGTCAAGGTCAGCTGTGGGTGAGGAACATGGTGCGACTTATCTGGCGAACTTGTGGGATATACAACTGAAACCTTGTATTTCACTATAGGTTCCAGAGTGAAACAATTATGAGGCAGTGTTTTTAAAAAAGCAAACAACATAATTCCTCTTTCTGTTCTCCATATCAGTAACTACAAAGCAAAAACTGGCAGAGATTGGTTTGTGTATAGTTTTAGATATTTTGTAGTCATCTTCTATATTGGTGACATACCACTGAACTCTCCATCATCAGTCATGTTTTACATCAGTATGTTCAAGAGAAGAATCCAGGCCCCTGTTAGTACCATAAGATACACTATTACAACGTAGGTGAGGTGCAATTCCCATTTGCTTCAAATGCAAGTATGTAAGTGATCCTATGCAGGGGATTGCTGAAGATAAGCTATTCCAAACTAGGACATCTTTTAGATGTAAATGTACTGCATACTGAAGACTCAGTGTACTTTCATCATTCCAGACAATTTCAGGGTAATCATCTTTGATTTTTATAATGTATGGATATGGATCTCTGTGGCAAGCTGAAAACTCAGCAGAAGTGTTAGTTGATTATAAAATTTCTGAATATGTGATTTTACTAAAAATATTCTTGAAATGAAAGGGTAGGACTATGTTGGTCTCTGTAGTTACAAGCTACAGTTGTTATTAATTCTTGGAATGAGTGATGCTGTTTGTTTCTTGTACCCTAGGAAAAACTATGTGGTTACTCAGCTGTGTAGATAAGTGGTAGGAAAAAAAAAGATTTCATCTTAAAAAGCAGAAAAAATACTTGTAGTAATGAGGTAATACAGTCTAATGTATTTCCTCTTGCTTTGGGACAAAGGGACCTAGGTGACCTTTTGAGGTCCTCTTTCCTGTGACTGCAGAGCTGCAAAAGAAAACCAGAGAAATATAAAAAGAAAAAGCAGTGCAAGGAAGGGAAACTAAAGGATTTGGCTATTGAATGAGGCTGATCCTGCCTTTTCCTTTGCCCAGTGGAAAAGGACCCTGGGGGTGTTGGTCAATAGCTGGGTAAATATGAGCTAGCTGTATGCCTAGGTGGCCAAGAAGGCCAACAGCATTCTGACTTGTATCAGAAATAATGTGGCCAGCAGGACTAGGGAAGTGATCGTCCCCCTGTACTCAGCACTGGTGAGGCTGCACCTCAAATACTGTGTCCACTTTGGGGCCCCTCACTAGAAGCAGTGACCATGAAATGGTGGAGTTCAAGATCCTTAGGGCAGTAAGGAGGACTCACAGTAAGCTTACTACCTTTGACTTCAGGAGGCCAGATTTCAGCCTCTTCAGTGATCTGCTTGAGAGAGCATCATGGGATAACATCCTGGAGGGAAGAGGGGCCCATGAAAGCTGGCTGATATTTAAGGATCACCTTCTCCAGGCCCAAGAGCAATGCATCCCAACTAACAGAAAGTCAGGTAAAAACTCCAGGAGGCTGGTGTGGATGAGCAAGCAGCTCCTAGAAAAGCTCAAACATAAGAAGGAAGCATACAGAGGTTGGAAGCTAGAGCAGGTACCCTGGAAGGATTACAGAGAGGTTGTCTAAGCAGCTAGGGATCAGGTAAGGAGAGCCAAATCCCAAATGGAATTAAATCTCACCAGGGATGTGAAGAGCAATAAGAGAAGCTTCTCTAGGTATGTTGGGGATAAAAGGATAACCAAGGAAAATGTAGGCCCTCTCCTGAAGGAACCAGGAGACCTGATGCATAGGATATTGAAAAGACTGAAGTTCTCAATGACTTCTTTGAATCAGTCTTCTCTGGCAAGTGCTCCAGTCTCATCGCGAAGGCCGTAGCTCTTTGTTGGAGATATGGATAGTGGGATTGAGTGTATTCTCAGAAAGCTTGCTGATGACACCAAGCTGTGTGGTGAGGCTGACACCCTAGAGGGAAGGGATGCCATCCAGAGGGACTTTGACAGGCTTGAGAGGTGGGCCAATTCCAACCTCATGAAGTTCAACAAGGCCAAGTGCAAGGTCCTGCACCTGGGTCAGCACAACCCCAGGCACAAATACCAGCTGGGGGGAGAATGGCTAGAGAGCAGTCCTGAGGAAAAGGACTTGGGTGTGGTAGTAGGTAAGAAGCTCGACGTGAGTTGCCAGTGTGTGCTTGCAGCCCAGAGGGCCAACTGCATCCTGGGCTGCATCAAAAGAAGTGTGGCTAGCAGGGCCGGGGAGGTGATTCTGCCTCTCTGTTCTGGTAAGGCTGCACCTGGAGTACTGTGTACAGCTCTGGAGCCCTCAGCACAGGAAAGATGTGGAGCTGTTGGAGAGGGTCCAGAGAAGGGCCACAAAGGTGATCAAAGGGCTGTAGCACCTCCGCCATGAAGATAGACTAAGGGAGTTGGGGCTATTCAGCCTGGAGAAGAGAAGGCTCCAGGGAGACCTTATAGTGGCTTTCCAGTACCTGAAGGGGCCTACAGGAAAGCTGGGGAGGGGCTTCTCACCAGAGAGGGTAGTGATAAGACAAGGGGTAATGGTTTTAAACTGAAAGAGGGTAGATTTAGGTTAGACATCAGGAAGAAATTCTTCACCATGTGGGTAGTAAGGTGCTGGAATAGGTTGCCCAGGGAGGTTGTGGAAGCCCCCTCCCTGGAGGTGTTTAAGGCCAGGTTGGATGAGGCGGTCCCTTCCAACTGTAATCATTCTATGATTCTGTGTTCTAAAAGAGACACTGAGGTGCTGGAGCACATCCAAAGAAGGGCAATGAAGCTGGTGAAGGGTCTAGAGCACAAGTCTTATGAGGAGCAGCTGAGGGAACTGGGGTTTTTTAGCCTGGAGAAAAGGATGCTGAGGGGAGACCTTGTTCTCTACAACTACCCGAAAAGGAGGTTGTAGCCAGATGGGGTTGGTCTCTTCTCCCAGGTTACAAACGATATAACAAAAGGAAGTGACCTCAGTTTGTTCCAGGGAAGGTTTAAATTGGATATTAGGAAAAATTTCTTCACTGAAAGGGTTGTCAGGCACTGAAACAGGCTGCCCAGGGAAGTGGTGGAGTCACCATCCCTGGAGGTACTTAAAAAACATGTAGATGTGGCACTTACGAACATGGTTTAGTGGTAGCCTTGGCAGTGCTGGGACTTGACGATCTCAAAGTTATTTTCCAGTTAAAACAATTCTATGATTTAGTAAACTTGGAGTGGGTGGAGGCTTAGCTAGCTGCTGCAGGTACTGGTAATGATCTAGTCACAACAGTGTGGAGCTTTGTGCTGACTACTTTATCAAGGTGCAAAGTGAAAAAAGTCTAAGCTCTGATTAATTTAAGCTTTGGCTTGGGTCAGTCTCTTAGGAAAGCAAAAACTTTAGAGAACTAAGGAAGTTTTCTAGGGGAAAATAATGCTGTGAGACTACAAGTAAAATTCTCATTAAAATATATGCAGATGTGTACACATCTGGCAGAATTAGTTGCATCATGGAAGCCTTGATAGACTAGAACTATCACAATGGACAATTTTAGACAGAAGAATAATTATCCTTCATTATTTGTTTAGCTAATATATTTGGAAAATAGACAAATGTTTGAAAATGGAAGCTCTTATTTGATTCAGAATTGGAAGGTTCTCTTCTGCCTCAGAAGTTAGAGGAAGCAGCTGTGGTCTGAAATCATAAGAATTGTAATCATAGTGCAATGGTGCCCCTGTGTCAATCTCCACATAAATACTAGTGTTACTTACAGTCATTGGAACCTAATAGCTGTTTAAGGTTTGTATTTTCGTAGTGCCTTGGGTATCAACCAGTTTAGGACTTAAGGGGAGGTTCCTCAAATGTGGTTAGGAAATGTCCTCTTTCCTAGTTTGCACTCAAGGGATGTGGGCTGGAACTGTGAGCCTGTGGGGATTGATACTTAAGCAGGCTTCTTTCAGTTGCAGCAAAGGATGACAATTTTCTTACATCCAATATTTGCGTTGGGAATTTAGAGATCCAAAAGTGAAACTTATCTCAGTACCTATACGTGTTTGCAGTAGTGGCATAGCTCATAGCCTGCTAGCCTGTTTTGATTACTGGTTGGGCCTCCACTGCACACATTCAAAGAGACTGGCAAACTCTACACGTGATATTAAGTATTTAAAGATTGATCCTTTATTCTTTAGACAAATAGAGAAGGCAAATAGTTTGATCTGGTGAGGAGATACAGAACAGAAGATGGTAGTTGACTCTGTTGAATATGTGAAAGAAAGAAGGATTTCTGAAACAGGAAAAGCTTCAGGACAACTGAAGCAACTGTTACATGGGAGAGCGAATCCTGTGGCCAAACTCTGATAGCAGATAAACGTGCCTGTTAACATTGGTGATTTAGCATAGTAGTCTATTGGTGACAAGAACTTCCCTGCATAGGGTTGTTGTGCTTGCTGTAAGCAATGCTGTGTCAAAATTGTGTGAAAACTGAGTTGCCTCAGACAATCAAACTGCTGTCATGCTGCATCTGTAAATACTGTATAACTCTTTTCCTCAGTTGTGCAATTTTTTGCATTTTGATAGGTTTCAGGAGGCTGATTGTCATTTTAAGACTTCAGCTGTTGCTGGGTAACAATGCAGGAAAAGGAAACCCTTGCATTTTTATCCCAATCAGTATGCAGCTATTTGCATATTCATATATACATATTTCAGATAATTGCATTAGATATAGAGAGATTTGTGAGATGTTGGCTGTTATAAACCCTCTTCAATGACTGGTTCCCTTCCTCGGTCAGCCAAAGCTTTGACACCCAGAAAGCTCAGCTATGCTTCTGGTGCTCTTCAACTTCTGGCTTTAGCAATGTGGCAGGCAAACTCTAGTTGAAACTCTGGAAGCTACATGCAGTTTAGCTATTGACTTTAATTCTACCAGGGTTTCACCACTGGAGTCCAGAGTCTTTTCAAGATTTTGCTGACCAATTTATGATGATTCCTCTGAAAAGAAAATGCTCACCAGTTCATGTTAGGATCACTGGGCAAGTTCTTCATATTCTGCAGCATCAGATCCCAAGAATGTTGAAGCCAATGGAAGCACTCCTATTGCCATCTCTCAGGTTTGGTAAATAAAATACAGAGGTCCCAATAAATTCTTAGAAGTTAGAGTGATATTTATTCAATGGACTAACATGCTCACAAGACTAAATTAATTTTTTCAACACTTTAATTAATGCTTTGAGATCTTTTGTAAAATTTGGCAATATGAATCCAGAGGAGTCAATAACACATACAGTACAGGAAAGATTGCATGATATACTAAACAAGCTTGTAGACTTCATTAGACATTTTTTCTTGCATATGTTCTTTTCCTTTCATGTATACATGCACCCAGATCCTCCCTTTCTCAAATTGTCCTGTTCTTTTCTTTTTCTGATGTCACTGCATTTTTCCATTTTATGGGGTGGCTTAAAGATGTCTGTAATCCCACTTTTGGTTCTTTGGGCCTGATCCAGTGGCCACTGGCTATTGCAAAGATCAGGTCTTTCACACAGATGTGTTGGAAATATGTTATTATTTTCCATGGATCTATTTTCCTTCAGAACTACCATTTGCAAATATCGATTGTGTTTATGTTATGCAGTGATGCTTGTTTAAAAATGGAAAATAACTGAATAAAAGACCTCATGAAGCTATAAAAAAAATAGGTCCTCTTTCTGCAGTGTATAATGCAATAGCTGTTACTGAGCTGACATAAGGATAACTGAGGGCATAATCTGGCCCTTCGAGCTTATGCTATTGCTTTCCCATCAGCACTTTCTGCAGTGTGGGAGACAGACCCATCAGCAGAATCAGGGCTTCATTGTCTGAGCAGCACATTGTCCTTGAACCTCCTGGGGCTGGAGAAGATTTGAGGACAGCAGTCAGGTCGTACCGCAGCTGAGAGTGATGATCACTCTGCCCCAGCCCACACAAGGAGAGTTTTGGCATCTGCTTCTGATAAAGCCCTTCACCTTCTCCCCTGCTATGAGCAGAGGTGTTGCTGTGACAGATGCCTGAGGTCAAAGAGCACTGAAAATGTGTGAGAAAGGGATCCAGAAGAGAAACCAGCTATAAACAGTGGGTCTTTTTTGGCTTCCGTTAAAAAAGAAAAAAAAAAAAAAAGCCCACACTAGGAAGCCTAGTGCTTTACTTTAGCACAACAATAAGGGTAACAACTGTAATTGGAACAAATGTCTGCACTTTGGCAATTAATTAATCATTAATTGCAGTGAACATTTTTTAGGTCACAAATTCCTTAAAGTTAAATCCTTCCATTATATGAAACAGGTATACCCACGTCATATATCCTATCGGTTTGCTGTATTGATATTCATTATTAGTCAGTATTTTAAGAGGAAATGCACTTTAGTAGGTGTCTCTTGGAAATTATTAGTGTTGGCTAGAACTTACAGTGCGGGTGGGAGCTGCAGTCTCTTAACCAGTAATGCTTATGCACTGTAGTGCTGGCAAGGCAGTTCCTCTGCTGTGCCACCACTGAATAGCAGCTATAATTTTGGTGCAAACTGAGTAGTGCTTCTGCGACAGAGATAAAGCCAAGGACTATAAGTAAGATGCTTACATTAATTTATGTCATTTATCCTAAACTGGACAGGGACCAAATGCTTAGAGGTGAAACACCAATCCATTAAAATACAGCACCACATAGATTTCAGAGCCTGCAAGAACATGCTCTTGCACCTCAATAGAAAGCTTTCTGTCCTCAGACATGCCAAACTAAAGCTCGATTTTTAAAAAGTGGCAAAGAGGGAAGGAACAGTCAGCTCTGGTAGCAAGGGGTAGCTCTGAATGAAAAGTAATTTTATATTTGAAAGCAGTGCTACTAGTAGGACTACTTTGGGAAGTCTGAATTCTAAATCTTTGCACAGACTTGTATTGTCACAGAATTTTTCCTATAAGTCTCAGGTAGGGTGATAGGAACATAGTCCATAGCAGACTTCCTGAATGTAGCTTCCTAGTATGTCTCTGAGGCTTTTGGTTCTTGTGTGTTTTCCACCGAGGGCCCAGCAAAGGCTATTAGACTTGGCAGGAGGCCAGAATAGGCTCAATGAATATTTTATTCAAAATAATCCTGCATTAGGTAGAATTTGGCAGTCACGTTGTGAGAAGCTGCTGGCCTCAGTTGACTTTCAAAGTCTCTTCTTGTCTCATTGGTTCCCTTCTTTCACTGAGTGTAAAAGCTGTGGTTTTGTTGTGTCTGATGGTAACAGAATTCCCTTAATTATCTCCAAGACTGTCGTTCAGCCAAAGGGATTAATTCTTCTTTCCTGTGGGACAGTAAAATCCACGCCTTGTTCTCTCTTGTCCTCCATTGATACCCATCTGACACAGTGAGTCTGAAAACAAATTTTCCTGTAATCAAAGGGAAGAGGAATGGCTATTACTGATTATCCGAAGTATACACAATCTCTGAACTTTGCTTCCAGGAATACTCCCTTGAAAGTGCACATCTTCACCTGCATTCTTTACACCTGAAATAGAAATTACCCATGGGTCTTCAATGATTTGCTATAGTTCAGAGGTTTTAAGGCAAGAAGAGGGGTCCTAGGTCTGGTCTCCTGTGTAGTACATAACATGGATTCTCACTTAATATTTTATGCTTTGAGCCCAACTAGTTCCAGCTGGGTACTTTTCACCAGCTTTCCTCAGTTGTTGTGTTCTACTGAAGATGCAAGATACTATTAAATGGATATCTAATGGATATCCACTGGATAAATTGTTCAATTTAACCGGATAACTCAAAATTTATGTTGTGCTTAGTCTTTCACATGTCCTGTGTATACTTCTTGGATCAGAATGCATATCAGAGTCTATATTTGCAATGAATTTGTCACTTTGAATGCTTTAGTGAGTTTTGCTAGTTTCCATGGCCTGTTACCAGCTTGGTAGTGATCTTCTGTAGAGTGATTTGAGGCAATTTACCTTTCTTAACTACCCATCTGAATGCATCAAAATGTTTGTCTTCCTTGGAAGAAGCAAAGATGTATTAATAGGAGGAGATGTCAAAAACTGTACTATTCAAGTGTCACTGTCTTTTAAGGTCTTTTTCTTTTTTAAGTGATAAACATCAGTATGAATGCTGATGCAATGCTAATGCATGTGAGCAGGTGAGTGATGTAACCACGTAGCTTGCAGTGCATCGCACAAGCAGGAGTATGTGCAGAAAAGCCAGGTAGTAGTAATTGGGAAACTACAGGCCACTTATTTTTTCTCCTTTCTTCTCCATTTACTAAATCCAACATGGGCCTCATCAGTATAATTAGAACAGCAAGATAGCTTTGTATTGGAAGCAGATGTTTCTTCTCTTCCATAGTCTTCAGCATTTTCAAAGAAAGAGAAGCATTCGAGCAGTTCAACTGCCAGTGAATAAGCTATCAAAGGATATTTTCAGGATCTTTTTTATAGACTGCATTATTCCTATGTTTGTTCTTTATTCCTCTAGCATCTATGAGGTTAATCTGGGTAGCTTAGATACTTCACTGAGAACTCAGCCTGTTCGGTAGGGAATGAATTATCTTAATTTACATTTGTCATAAAATGAAATTTCACATTCATGCAATTACCGTAGATCAAGTTAACTTGTTATTCAGAGCAACTTGTTCATGCATGTGACTATGTAGATTTTAAACCCATAATCTTTCAAGAGCTTGTAATGGTTAATAAAGTGCAATTAGACAGCCCTTTGTAAGTTATTGTTTCTTGGTTTGTTTTTTTTAAATTTATCAGGACAAATGTTTTCTGAAATGTCCCTAACATATCCATGATTGGGCACAATTCATTACAAGATGCTGAACAGGACAGAGCAATGTTCTGAAGCAATACACTATTTTTTCTTTCTAAGAGGTAAGGCCATTGTATCTTAGAATCATAGAATCATCATCAAGGTTGGAAAAGACCTTCAAGATCAACAAGTCCAACCGTCCTCCCTACAATCCCTAACCACTAAACCATCTCCCAAGACACCACGTCCACCCATTTTTTGAACACCTCAAGCGACGGTGCCTTCACCACCTCCCTGGGCAGCCTGTTCCAATGCCTCACCACTCCTTCCGTGAATAAATTTTTCCTAATATCCAATCTGAACCACCCCTGACAGAACTTGACCCCATTTCCTTTTGTCCTGTTGCTGGTCACTAAGGAGAAGAGGCCAACACCCACCTCACCACAACCTCCTTTCAGGTAGTTTTAGAGAGCAATGAGGTCTCCCCTCAGCCTCCTCTTCTCCAGGCTGAACAGCCCCAGCTCCCTCCACCTCTCCTCATAAGACCTGTTCTCTAGACCCCTAATCAGCCTAACTGACCTTCTCTGCACCCTCTCCAGCACCTCGATGTTCTTCCTATACTGTGGTGCCCAGGACTGAACACAGCACTCGAGGTGTGGCCTCACCAAGGCCAAGTAAAGGGGCAGGATTACCTCCCTGGTCCTGCTGGTCACACTATTCCTGATGCAGGCCAGGAGGGCGTTGGCCTTCTTGGCCACCTGGGCACACTGCTGGCTCATGTTCAGCTGGCTGTCAATCTCTCACAGTCTCAAGGTTGAACTGTTTGCGAAGTAAGTGATGAAAGTAATTTTTTCAGTGTCATTAATATAGTCTTCTGTGTTGGAGATTTGGAGGATTTCTCTGGAGTATGGGGCTTGTTTCACTTGCTGAATCACCTTGGTGTGTTCTGGCTGAACAGTTTCTTGCTGTTTCTAAAGGCATCGCTTATTTGTGGAAAAGGTATACCTTTTGTGTTTTCCTGTGACACAATATAGTTTAGAAGGTTGAAATACCATTATCTGTCTGACATCATCAACTATCTGATGTCGTTGAGGGCACAGTGATCAGGCTGAGCTTAGACTACATGATACAACAGTTATTTTTTGTATATTATTATTGAAACCTTTTGGCAGCTTGGATGCTAATAATGTACAGTTCCTCTCTTGGCCCAGCATTTTTGTTTTGGTTCATTGGGAGTACTGAAAAGAGCTTGTAGTTTAGCTTTAGTTCTTTTTCTCAAAAACTTTATTGACTGCATGTTTGTATGAATCAAAGACAGAAATTCCCCTAAAGGTATTGAAGAAGTTGCCTCTGATGACCAGAAAACGTATGTTGTTACTTTATTATTTTGTAGTATTTTTATACACAATATAGTAATAAAAAGAAGAGTTTATGTTGAACTTAATAAAGATAAGAAATATTGATATAAAACAAGAATCTGCAGTGAATGTAAATGTTTACATGCATTTTGGTGTCTGGCAGGAGGTCACTGGGATCGACACCTCATGTTAGGAGACGGCAGCGAGCACCAAGTTCTAAGGGAGCTGGGTGGGAGGAACATTGCTGGAGCGTGTGGAGAGCGCACCGAGGGTAATTTGACCTGTTGGATGTTGATGATAGAGCAGACAGTGGCCTCTAGAGGACGTTTTTGGGTACAGAAGATCATTCTCACTGGTCCTGAGAGGCTAGAGAGAGAACACTCCTGTGCTGTTTTATACTTTTTTATAAATGACCCGATCAGATTTGGCAAAGCAGTTGAGGAGGAGGAGAGAGTTTAGAGGGTGGCATACAGACAGTAGAGGAACGTGGCTACAAATGAGCAGCAATCATTTAGGAAGAGCAGTGATCCATGATTTGCTTGGAAGCCTGCAAAGAGAACAGTAACTAACTGTAAGTTTGAGGCAGTCTAAAGCAGCAAAGAGTTAACCTACAATATGTCAGATAATGAATCTGCGATTAAATTAAGTTAATTTTCAAGACATATACTCAATATTTAATCTCTGATAGCTAATGTCTTCACAAGCATCCACACACATAACGAATCTACTGAGTATGGAAATGGGATTTGTCAAGTAAGTAAAAGAAGAAAAAAATCTTTAAATATTGTTTGAAAGATAAAGTAGTTTTATTTAATGTGGTTTTCTTTATTAATTTGGGATTCAGTCTTTAAAATGTGTTTATTGCTGCTGTTTACCTTTATTTGACATTTAAAAGACTTAAAGATGTAGTTGTCAAAGAAAAAACCTCTAATGTTCTGGCATAGCATTTTAGCATGTGCTTAACCTGAGAAATAGTAATGGGTCCTTTGAACACACAGAGGGTATTAATGATCTTCAAGCTTAGTATTTTGGTCTTTCAAAGATTTAAGACTCACTGTCTTTACCTTAATAGACTTAGACTGGCTGTCCACTAAATTCTATCATGTGCTCAAAAGTAAGAAATCTGAAAAAAAGTGAAAGAAGTATTTTGTTACGGGGTTTTTTTTATAGCTTTGGTAATTTTATAGGCTCCTTGTAATACAGTGATTATAAAATTTTCTAACAGAAGTGTAATTTTCAAGCTGTTGGTACCCATTTAATGTGTAAAATGTTTATCCCTCTCTTAAGAAACTGAGCAGCTAAGATTTAGTAGGTAATTTCTTTTCTCCTCAAGCCGTGTGCTATTAATCCAGAGCAATGCTATTTGCTTCTGTTTCACCAAGGGCTGTTTGATGCATCCTGAAGTGGTGCAGAGGGCTTGTTTACAAGTTACACATGCACTTTCCTCTAAGTGTCCATGCCCTAACATTTCTTTAACAATCAAGCTGACTGGCTATGAAAAAAGAGCAAGATTGGAACGATGCAGCTAAATTGGATGTAAATGTTGCTTCAAATGGAGAGCATTTGCTATTCATACACTGAGAATTAGTGAAACCCTGTATCCTGGCTCTAGTGTTTGCAGTAATTCCAGTCCCAGCAGGGTGAAAAGCCTGCATGATCTGTCTCTGCTGACTTCTGTCCCCTGCTGCTCTCCTTGTTTTGACATTGTCTGACTCCGACACACTAGTGCTGTTTCCCCCTTTTCAAAATGTAATTGTATCTGAACCACACCAATATTACAAAGCAGTCGGAAAAAGGCCATATTGTTCCATATAACATGGATTTTGCAATGAATCCCTGTGAAGTTTGAACAGTACACCTGACTTGGTCAGTTGTATTGCTTACTCCATGGGACAGAGGCCTCCAATGGGACTAATGTCCTAATTTTCCAACATAACTAGGCTTTTCTTACCCGAATGTAAAGGATACCAGAGGGTCTATTTTCAAAGCATTCCCACTCTCACCTCTCATATACTCTATATGTGTGCACATCCGTGCACATATGCCTTCTCACGTGATCTATTTATAGTCAATGTAATCCCCATTACTATGGTTCCTATGCATCTGACAGTCTTTAATGTATTTATCTTCACAACAATCCTTCCAGACAGGCATTTATTTTTATGCTGCATTACAGAGAGGAACCTCTGCAGCTTTTCCCAAAGTTGTACAGGAAGATTGTGGCAGAGTTGGCAGAGATGTTGACACTTGCCTATCCTTTTCCCTTTTAGGAGCAGTGGGAGATTCAGCTAACTTCAGTTTCTGTGCCTTTGAAATCTGAATCACTGTATCTGTCTGCAGAGGAAGCAGCCATTTTACCAGCACTTGTTACTTAACGTCACACATTCAATGAGAAGATTTCTGTTAGCTTTTATTATATATTTAACAATTTCATTATTTCATTCCAAACTATCTGAAAGAAAAAAAGGTAACTAAGTAAGTGTCAGTGGAAGAATAAGTTTTTCAGACAGAGACATGACCATGCCTTTGGTAAAGGAAGGGATGACATTGGGTAAACCAGGCAGGAAAGTAGAAGTGCAAGGGAGATTTAAACAGGATAAATAAGATAATGAGGACAGCTGGGATATCTATGCATAGCAAACAATTTGCTTGGCAAATTTATCCTTGTTCCCTCTTTGTGAATTGTGTATGAGCAGATTTTTCTCAATTTTTTAGCTATTCAAAACTATTCGACAAATGTATCTTGTGAACAGATTTAACATACGCATTGCTGATGGACTTTCTTTGTACCATGTTCTGATTTCTATTGTCAGATGGCCGATGGCCATACCCATATAGAGTTGGTTCTGTTCCTTCTCTGGTCAGGGCACAGAGCTGCTCCTTTGTGACCTAAGTGACCACTTTCAGCTGCTTATTCCTTGCAGTGTACATTTCAAGACTCATCCAGGGATGAAATTCTTGTTAAGAAACTCTCTGATTAGATTTAAGAATGCTGAACACTGTTGGGAGGGTCAAGGTCAGTTTACATGACAGGAAAAAGGGCTATTTTCCACCCAGTATATTTGCAGTGAATAATTTTGCTAACTGTAGACACTTGAAATCCACTTTGGCAGATGGTTAAGTCTGTGCTGTGACCCCCTTTTCCACCCTAAGGATTGTTTCCTGAGTGTGGTCTTATCTGGGTTGGCATTTTAACGTGAAAACTTTTGTTAGGATGTAATAAAGCTGTCTAGATAAAGTTACAAAATTCAGTGAATAAGAAATGTAATGATTACCAGAGTTTTAACATAAACATCACTTGATTTAATTTCTCCTACTCCTCCCAACCTGCATAACAGTGAGTGCAGTAGTAGTAAACACTTTATGTAGGGAACCTTATAGATTTTATAAGGAACTTACTATTTTTATGTGATTATCCATCTGATCTATGGTTAAAAGACTAAAAAACAGGCATGTGAACTAACAAGTTCAACACATCTGTCTAATTCCAATAAAATAACATTAAGCAAGAGTAAATTTTTTCTTTTGCTGACATGTAGAACACTTCACATGTCACAACAAACATTGTTTTTATCATTTAAGAAATGCAGGTAATGTATTAGAAGCTCCACTGTAGTATTACTAGCCTTGGTGATTCTACCATGTCTTTTTTGCTTACAGAATGTATTTTGTTAAGAAGGCCAGAATATAATGTTTAATCTTTTTTGCCCTGAGCTCACAGATGCTACTGTAGGAGTATTGCAGAGGCTGACGTAGTTTTTAGCAGTTATGTTGGTGTAACTTTGTCTCTGTATAAAAGACACAGCAATGAAGATGTGTTAAAAGACAACAGATAAGGAGAAAAATCAAATACTGTATGGACTTTGTGAGCTTTATTGTTATTGAGGTCTTCCGTATCAAAAAGGAACAATTCTTTTAAGTAAAGACCGTAATGTTACTCAGCTAGATTTTATTATCATGGTGGTAGAGACAGTTGTCTCAGGCCCAAGTGTTACAGTCTCTACTGGGAGGTAAATATGACTTAGGACTTTCTTTCTAAACTGAAGGCAAGGCTACCTTGGGGTATACTTGGGTCAAGTATCTCTCAGTTAAGTCTGTAAAAGACACAATCAATATATTTATCAATGTGTGTTGGGTGTAGGTAGCAAGGTGTTGGTCGGGGGCTGCAGGATTGGTCTCTGTGGGAGGTGTTCAGGCTTTGCTATGCCAAACCACAGCCAGTTCCAGGTGGCTCCATAATGAATCCACTGCAGGACACTGCTGAGCCCATCAGCCAAGATGGTGGAACCTCTGCCCTAAGAAAAGGCAGAAGTGCTGCATAGGCAAAGAGGAGTGAGGGAAAAAATATGTGAGGAACAACCTTCTGAACATCAAGGGCAGAGGAGGAGGAGAAGGAGGAAGTGCTTCCAGGCACTAGGGCAGATACTGCTCTGCAGCCCATAGAGGAAATGACAGTGGAGAAGGTATTTCTCTGCGGCCTGTGGAGGAACCCACACGAGAGCAGGTGGTTATTTTGTGTAATTTCTGTGGTCTGTGCAGAGCCCACATGGGAGTAGGTTTACCCTGGAGGCCTGCAATCCATGGAAGGACCCACACTGGAGCAGGGGAGAAATGTGAGGAGGAAGGATTGGCATAGAAGAGCTGTAATGGGCTGACCTCAACCTCCCATTCCCCATCCCGCTGTGCTACCCGGGGTGTGGGAGGCAAAAGGCAGAGGAGTTTTCTGAGTGCAAATTTAAGGATACACTCTGTGCTTTAACTTAAATGGCAATGTTGCCCTTTGGATTCAGAGAGTGAGAGGAAGAAGCAAGTATGGCTAGAGAACATTAATGACAGCAAAGCGGAAAGAATATAGCACAGTAAACATGATAGAAATTTAAAATTAATTCTGTTTATGGGTTAGTTTTGTCACCATTCAATTTGAAACTATTGAAGTCTAGTTCTTACAGGTTGGATGAGGTTAAGAACTGAAAAGTTTGGATAACTGAAGTTAATTAGAGATGCTACCCCTTTATCACATAAATCAAATTACAGCCCAACTGTTTAAATATGCATTCACAATCATCTTAGACTTTCCTGGGGCTGGTTTGATAGGTAGATAGATAGACAGACAGACAGACACATATTTTTTTTTAAAAAAAGTTTTATTTCTCTATTTTTGTTACTTGAAAAAAGAAATCAAGCATAAAAATCCAAACACGTGCTTACACACACCAGAACTGCTTTCCCCTTGGTGCATCTTCTTCACCCACAAGAGAAAAAAAGTTTGCCTTGTGCAGTTTCTTGCATAATTTTGCTGACCAAGAGCCTTGAATGCTTCACTCACATGAAAAACTTTTATTTAATTCAGTGAGGATAAGACTAATATAATTATATGTAGGTACTGCTTTAAAAATCTATGTGATAGGTACAGGTTTATAAATTTTCTGTAGCTTTTTATAACCACAGTTTTATTAAGTGCATTTTACAAAACTGTGTGTGCTATATAGCATTCCATAGACAGCTCCTTCAAAGCTTGAATTGTTTAAAATAAAGGCAGATATCTTGGTTGCAAAACCACATTTCATAACCTAAAGCCAAGTTACAGACCTTCTGAAGGTGTGTCTGTCAGTGCCCAAATCCAATCGAGGCTTTCTCTGTATGAGACTGCCACTAGGAGTTATCATTTGACAGCTGTTTCATGTCTTTTGTGAAAAGAGCGGATGATGTCAGTCCAGTTTCTAGTAAAGGCTTCCATATAATGAAATCCACTACCTTAATTAGTGCTAATTGGCATCCTTGTTGGAAGTATCAGTAGAAAGGCCAAGGACTGAATAAGCATGAAGAATGAATTAGCCTCTCGCTCCTGGAGGTGTACCCTCCAGAACGCACATGAGGCACCCAGGCTTAATAAAATGTGGGCTGAATATTGAGTTGAAAGTGCTGCCAATCTTGTACTTTTCAGGGGAAGTACATTTATTTATGAAAACAAAATGAGTAGAAGGGTTATGAAAAGAGAACTTAAAACCTGCAGTGATTATTATAGTAACAAAAGAATATTCTTATCCTTAAAATATATAAAAATAACATGAAGGTGTAATGGTCAAAAAACAACAGGAAAAAGAAATAAAACTGTAGGATTAATCTTAATAAGTAAAACATATAATGCGAATAGCCAGACAGATGAAGGACTTGTTTTTAAAAAGAGGAGGACTTCTATACATGACCATTGTCTGTGTAGTTGTGCACATGCACAAAATATTGTTTCACACACATTTGCTTTGTTATTTCTGCCATTATTTAGTCCCTAGCTGCTACTGGATTTAAACGTGTGCTAGAATTTGTCTTGGTTTTGGCTCCAATGATATGTGAAAACAAGTCAAAGTGTATTTTTCACATCTGAACTTTTTTCCTTATTAATTTTGGCTTTCTTTCTATAAAAGGACACTGTCAGGTTGTTTTGTGGCACCAGTGTATGATAAAATATAGTAGTGGATACTGAAAAGATAACACAGATCCATCTGCAGTATATGCAGGAATGTCAGGTCTGGGTTTCCTGGTACTGCACCTACCCTCTAAGACGTTTCTGAGATCCTCCTGTGTTTATTATGTTTCACTGTCTTTGAGCTGTAGAATCTCAATGTCTGTGATTTCATCTTTCATTGATTCTGTGTTCAGTTGCCATACTGGCTATGAGTGAACTCTTTGCTACATCAAAAGATCCTTGAAAAATCAGCTGACTGAATACATTGCAAAGTGGGAGAAAATACATTTCTTCTAACAACAGCTGAGTTTAAAGCATTGCCAGCTGAATATTTGTGGGTTGCAGCTTTGTGGATACCTTTCTTGTGCATTTGATGGATTGTATAACAATCCCCCTTGTGACACGTGTGCTGGGTTCCATTCCTGTAGTTGACTTAGTCTCATTAAGGAGGTTTATTTCTTGTGTTTAATTAAGACATCTTCTCTAGAGCTCTTGACTGCATGAGTGGTAGCTGTAAAATGCCATTACAGATCAGAAGACAAGTGGGCCCAGATTCTCCTTGAAACTTAGATCTCTCTCAATTCCTCATTTATTCACCCTTCACCCAAGAGAAAGGGTGTGGTGGTATGATTTAAGAGGTCAATGAACTAAGCTAGCAAAACAATTCTAAATTAACAACACCTTCTCACTGAAAGTGCCCTGCCTTCTACTACTCTCTCATGTTGTGTATCAGAGAGACTGTTAACTTGAGCGTATTGGCTCCTGGGAAACAAATCAGCTTTCAAACATGGTCTCAAAGGCCTTGACTTCTCACACCTTTGAAACTGTGTGTCATAGATCCCCTTACAGACACACTTAACTGGGAGAAGAAAAAATGGTTGTCTCGGTTCTGACATCCCTCGCTGAAACCCAAGAAGAGCCGTGCTTGCACAACAGCTGGCACTTAGCAGTGCGTTTGCTTCAGTGAATAAATTGCAACACAGATACACACGTGCAGTAGGGAGAAGAGCTGTTTAACCTAAAGGGCAGTACTGGCACAAGAATTAATTGGACATGAGAAGAGGATTTCAGACCAGCAGATCTGTGATGCTCTGGATCAGCTTCCCAGAAGGAGTTTTACAGGCTACTTGTTAGTGAGTTTGTATTTTTAATGTCTCTTCACAATAGGAAGAGCCTCTAATTTATTCTTAAAAGTAGCCAAAAAATAGGAATGCTGTCTCCCAGTTGGCCACAAGAGCCTCTCTCTCTGAGGAAGGGCTGAAGGTTTCTACATTGAGCTCTAAGACAATGTGTATTTTTTGGCTACTTCTATCTGATTAAAACTTCATTATTAATTCAGCTGCCTACTTGAACGCTGTCTAGGTTTTCAGACTGCTATGGCAAGACTCTTGTCTTGTTCCAGGAGACTAGACCATATCACTGCATCCTGTGTCACCTTCACTGGCTAATTCACCTGATCTCTCCCAAAATCCAGCTCTGTGTCTGTTCTTTCCCAGCCTGTCTCTTCTTATTTTTTTTCTGTTCCTTTCTGACCTTCTCTCCATCTTTTTTTTCCTGACAGTTTGCTTGTTTTTCTTATCCAGGGTATCGTTCCTATCTTCTTCTAATGACAAGTAAGGATAAGTCAAAGGTGCTGTCTTTTTTACACCTAAATACTTCCCTGCTCCAGTGACACTTCTTCTAATTTCTTCATCAAACCTTTCTCTTTATCACTTTAGCTTGTGATGAGCTTGAACAAAGTTGTTTAACTTTATCACTTGAGCCCTCTGATCTCTCACAGTAAGTGTTCTACTGCTTTTTATTCAATCTCTTTTCTCCTCGTTCTTACTACTATATTTTCCCAAATCTATTCTTTTTTAGACTCACAGAATTGCGAAATGTGAGATGTTTGTTTCTAAAGGATTTGGTTTTTTACCTTGTTTGAAGGACCCTGTGTAAGGTGCATGTGCACAAGAATTACACACATTAGAGAGATAGCGAGATAGTATATGTTTTATCATTCCTCTCTGTGCAGATGAGAGAAACAGAAATTGGTAGGCATTATATGGAGACATGTACCTGCACATGATCAGCTGAGCTTTGGGGCAGATTGATAATATCCTTGATATTCGGACCCACGTAAATACTAATCACACTTAAATAATAAAAATCTAATTATGGGAATTGCGTAAGCAGCCTAATTTTCAACCCCCAAATGAGGGGGTAGTCTGATTTAAGGACTTAGTTACTGGGAGAAATGCTGTTTCATGTCTCTACTAGAGTATTTGGAAATGGTGCAAAGATTATGTAGTAGTTCAGCAATAAGGAAGATGTAGTTTCGAGGCCTTGAAGAGCTACACAAACCCAGTTGCTGCCAGCATCCCTTAATTACTGAAGAGTCCTGATGCAGTGTTTTGCTCAACGATCATGTTAAATCAATTCCTGAATGGGCAGCCTTAGACTCAGCAAGGAGTTGCACCGTGTAACCACACTGGCTTTAGTTGTTCCCGATTTCTACTGTTGCTTGAAGCAAGCAAGAATCCTCTTGTTACACAGAGCTGCACAGAGAAATGGCAAGGAATATATTTGAAATGCATATGTATACATGTTTTTCAGCCTGTTTACTTAAATACTTGTTAGCTATCCAGGTGATACCAATATGAGTAGGTTCTTTACTCAGGGTCCTTAAGAACTACAGTTCAAACAAAGCTAAATCGCAAAGTTTGGATGCTGTCAGGCTTGTATGCAGAGATTTCTGTTAGCCATTTCATATTCTCCCCACCAGAAGATTAATTGCTCCCTGAAGAAAACGGGAGCAACATCGGGGCTGCTTCGTTTTATGCATTTTTTTCCACAACTGCAATTTTCTGTTCTGAAGTAACTATAAATGTACTGATGAGGAAGGAAGGCCTGTGGCATAGACAACATTCAGGTGGTCATGGTCAGTCATCCTGATGCCGACATTCAGATCAGATAACATTGTTCTGAAAACTGGACTGTTTCAGTTCTTAATATACCATGCACAGTTATGTTTTGTTTGTTTTTGTCTATTATGTACTGTGGATAACTTTTCATAAAAGCCAAATGCCATTCATATAAAATGGTCATTAGTCACCTCTGAATATTGCTTGGATCAGCAGTCCTACTGACTTTCAAACTGGAAAAGAAATGTAATCAAGACAGACTAGTAGAAAGAGCGCTGCTCTTCATAGAAAAACCGAGTAACTGGTTAATATATAAATGAGAAATAGAGATAAAATGATGAAATCAAGTTAAGGAAAGGAATTATTTAGCAGAGAGTAATTAAAACAGGATTAAATAAGAAAAGAGCTAGTGTGTTGTAGTAATTACACCTTTTCACTCTCATTGTTTCATCTAACAGAGTTCTCATGTCTCTCCTATTAGGTCTTTATTTTCTCTAACACCTGCCTTCTTGCCACTTGCATTGGTGAGAAAGAAAAAAAATAATATTTTTCCAATTAATGAAACATAGAATATAAAAAACCCCAGACTTTCTGGACTTAACAAGCCCATGTATTCGCTTGAGTGCCAGTAGTTCTGCGGGCCGATACCACTGAAAGCAACCTGGAGAATACAGTCTTTTTACATTCCCTACTGCCTTTGTTCAGATGAAGAGGAACTTTCTCTCATCTAGAACTGGTGTAAGAGTATTACACCAGTTATGAGATTGTATTACAGTTATGAGGTTGAAATTAATAACAATTTTATTCTTGGAAATTAATTTCAGTTATTCATATTGAACATCTGGTTCCTCCACAGACTTATAAAAGTTGCATAAACAAGTCTTTAAGAAAATGCATCCAGAAAAATTCCTTTGGTCACACTGTAATATATTTAATTCTCAGAATATACAGGAAAAATATTATGTGCTATAAGCAAAAGTAAAATATACAAAAGGAATGCAAAACATTTGTGGTGCTTAAAGGTGTGATATTAGAATCAGAATGTTGGTAATATGTAGCAGAGCATAATTTGATAACTGAGTGCAATTCAGTATTTGTCTTCTAACAGGATTTAGGTTCATAACTCCTTTATACAGTTTTAAAAAAATTTCCTGTGTGCAGCTCTGCAATTTTAGTTTGGAGAGCTGCTCCCTTTGCTTCAGCGTAATCTCTCTGAAGAGCAGCACCTTTTATCTGGAACAACAGACTCCCCAAACTGGCTGTGAGACAGAGGCTAGAAATCATGCTGCAGTGTGAGCAGGGTTCATGTGTTAATATGTTGATCCTGTCTGTCAGGCACCAGCTTAGAATTGTATCTTGCCAAAAGCACAGGTGGAATACGCTTGGTGAGCTGAGCACTGCCCTGGGTGGATAGAAATTCAGAGCTCAAAACCAGTTAATGCCAGCAGCGAAGAACAGGCAGGAAGAAATTTAGGATGTCAGGGGGAAACACACGAGCAAAAAATTGTTACTTTTGCTTATAAAGGGTGCTGTGAGAACGTCACGTAGGCATGGAATTACGTAAGGCAGTTTGCTTTTATCTACCCACACAGAATTGTGCCTGTGGGTGCTCATGAAGATTAAGGCTCTGTGCAGTGTTCAGAACTCTACCTCTCAAAATTAAATGCAATGCAAGTCTTGTACTGGGTCTCTTTAATGCCATAGCTACCTGATCTGAGGAACAGGACACAGTCTGAAGTCAAGAGGCATGTCTTTTTACTCTTCAGTCAAAAGCCATACTTAAATATGCATGTGAAAAGAAGTATTTAGGGACAAAGGCCTTGGAGTGCCTCGTTGGATCCTTTGGAAGTTGAGATAATTCAGATGATTACCCACATAATGAGTAATCTGTTAGTCGATAACTAGATATCATCTGTATTTGGATTATATTGAGACCACCTTACAGATTAATTTGCATGCAGTTTATGATTGATCAGGCTACTCCACCTAAGGTCCAGCTGTCTTAATAAATATAAAAAAACCCATTTTATTCCATGTGGTTTAAAGGTATGAATATTTTATGCTGTCCTGCTAAGAAAAAGGCTGCCATATGTTGCTAACACATCATAGCAATGGTAATAATAAGCCTTGGATTTTCACCCTCTGCCCTGGCTGCCCAAACTTGCTCTTTAAAGATGCATCCTTGGCCATATCATCTCCTGGGAGCCCAGTAAGCTAGAAGAAAAAGAATAAAAATAGCATGACTAACATGAGAAAATAGTACTGATCTTGCAAAAGAAGCCCTTCCTCTGCCTTGCAGGAGGTATTGCCCCGGCAGATCTGAAGGGCACCAAAAACAACTTCTGATGGTTTGGGGTCAGACAGCACCTGACAAGAGCAAAGAGAACAGCCTTCCACTGCAATGGCTGCATCCACGTATTTCCTGCCACTGCCATTTGTCTGCCAAGCCTGTCTCTGAGGTCTTTGTTTTGGGCTCAGGACCTACACCAAATCCTTATGCCCCTCTGTACAAACTAGTACTCAATGCATATGTTGTTATCTAGCCACTTCTGTGGGTGGGAATTGGGTGGAGAGACCTGCCTTGCCACCTTTTTCCCCTCTCCTCTGGAGCCAAAGCTTCCAAAGACCGTGCCCTTGGCATATTTGGAATAGCTCTGAGCCTGGGGGCTTTAGTTCACCTTTCCACTATATCAGTGTTAGAAAACTATGTGTGTATATACGTGTATGTGTAGTTTCTTCAAAATACGATACATGTTTTAGGTCTCAGAAATCCACACAATAAGTAGATTTTGTAGGTAACGTTGCTGCTTGTTTTCTTTCCTCTTCAAGGCACTCTAGCCCTGGTTTTGAAAGTTGATGTGTGCTGTCAGACAGAAACTCTGGCTAGAAAATCGCACAACAGGAAAGGTATTTCCCAAAGACTTAGATTCTGAACTGGACCGATGACTTCTATGTATAGATATTGAATATTCAGGCAGATAAATGAATTTAAGCTGTTTGGGTGTTTTGTTGGTTGGTTGGTTTTGGTGTGGTTTTTTTTTTTACTCCTGAATATCATGCCAATTTTTCATACAGTCATTGGTCAATCGATACCTGTACTACATGGTATATTGATTAAATTACGAAATGGTACTAAAAATTCTGCAGTTTCCCACCACAAATTTATATTTTTTAATACTTATTTACTGAAAAATTTACTACCTAGCTTACAGTGTGATTGCTTAACTTCAAACAATTCTGAAATCTTGAGGTTAATTTTAAAGAACTTAAATTCTGCTAAGGGTAACCTTAGGAAGTTTGACAAGAAGATGAAACTACAGGAATGGAGTGCAAACCTGGTAGAGTGGTTTTAAGGGAGGTGATGAAGAATAATATTCAGTTAAGATTTTTGTGACAGGCTACTGGTAGCTTTGCAATAGGTATTTCAAACTAAGGATGTGGTTTTGTTTTAATAGTGTGCTTTTATGTCTATAGCTTTTGGTCTGTCTTAACTACTAGATCAGCCACAATAGACACATGCTAGTAACAATCTGAATTCTAAAAAAATAGTTCAAAATATGTATTGGAGAACCAAGTAACAAGGTCATGTGACCTGGACTCGTGCGCGCTATTACGAAGTGTACAACGGTGTATGGAATGCCCATAATAGAAAAGCTTATTAGTAGGTAATACTAATACTAAGGACAGCTTATTAGTATGTGTGTGTGCACACAGTGCACAGGTCTCTCAAATTGAAAGAATTAAGCTCTGTACATTAGTTCAAACACTTTTGCAAACCATTGGGGCTGTTCCACATTTCATGATTGCCACTGTTTCATGCACTTGGAATAAACAGTATGCCTTCTCAGGGGCACAGACAATAGCAAGCTTTTGCCTACTCATGATTGTACATATCTTTTAGTTAACTCAGCTGAATATAGAATTTAGTATTTGGGGACTATGTAGATATATGACACTGGAGAATCTATTAGAAGTGGCTAGATTATGTACCCCTTATATGTTTGTTTGTTTTGTGTTTTTTTTTTTTCAAAATGCAATGCAATATTAAGAGTAAGTCAGACAGGGGTGATTCAAAGTGGGTTATCGATGTAAATTGTAATTATTAGTCTCTTCATAGAAATGGTATAGAATATGTTTTTAGAGATAAAAATTGAATGAGAACAACTTATTTATGCTGAAGAATAACTTACAGTAAATAATTTATTAAGTGAATTGTTTCTTATTATGTTTGTGAACTGTCTGTGGCCAGCTGACTGTTCACCTTCAGAATTTTTTTTGTTTGATGTTGGCAAACAATTCTTGGCCAGTAGCTCTTATGCAAGTAAAATACACCATTTATGCATTAGGGTATCTGACTGCCTGCAGGTTTTTTTCATTATTAGCTGCTCTGAGCTGTTTATAAAATCAGGCAAAGAAAGATGAAATACATCCTGTGTTTGGGGAATCATTTGTAGATGCATAATTCTCATAGCATGTATCTCTTAACACATGCAGCAAGGTATAGCTGTCCTAATTGCAAACACTCAAGTTCATGAATTCCAAATAAGTTTTTCTGTGCTGACTTATATTCATAGTAAGAAATTTGTACTAGAGTTCTTGTGATAGGCATGCCCAAAAGGAGAATGAACACATGAACAGGAAACAGATATAGAAATAGTAATGGAAAACAACATTTTTTTACTATATGATCAGCATTACTACTTAATAAAATGTGTAGGAGGATTGAAATGTTTTACTATTGGAAAAGTCCTTGCAATATGAATGGGCACATCACCTTTTGAATTGTCTACTGAAGCATGGTGCTGCCAAAATAATCCACTTTCAGTGTAAGTTCAATTTCACTTAGAATCAAAGTGCACCCTAGAAAATGGGCTAAACCAGGATGCAAAGTTTTGAAGTACATTGTGTTGCTCAGCTATGAGCAATTTGCAGTGAGCAGAGTTCACAAAAACCTGGGAAGAAATGGTTGCAGTTTGAAGAGACTTTTGCTAAAGAGTGTGGAACCTGCAGTGTCAGTCACTGGTTTCTTTGTTGTACAACAGTAATCTCAGTATGCTGTGCCAGGGGAAAAGAAAAGGATGTGTATCCTATTTTTGACAGGCAAAATGTGGAACACAGGTCAGATTCTGATTTTTTCATTGCTTTTGTAAAACTCTTGAAATACCTGAGTTCACAAGAAAACACCGTGACCGTCATATATTGTGTCTTTATGGGATGCCACAATCATCTTGGGTGATTTAAGGTGAGGACAGGTGTTCCTGCATACAACTTCGTGGACTTGAGGCAGAGGAAGGCAAACAAAATCTGTACCATGACCCAGAGTTGTACGAAGTACCACATATTGCTGCTTTCATCTTCTGTATCAATGCATCCTATTGCCATTTTTGGTGCTTCATTTTGATGAATTGGTACAAGGGCCTCTAAAGGCCTATTTTCCTCTATATCAGCGGAAAGTACACAGTTCACTGAGAATGCAAGGTGAACAATATTCTCTCACATCCAACAAATTTAAAAGCCTTCAAGGGCTGTACCTACCAGAGTGTGTACCTGCATTCCAGCATGCCTGTTGGGGGTGAAAAGTGGGAGAAGGCTGGAGAAGAGAGTTTTTGTGCACTCCGAAGGCTTCAGGAGGTTGTTCTGAATACTCTAGAGGGACAGAAAAATGAGGAGGAAAAGCATCTGTAATTCTAGCTTTTGCTCATTTCAGCCTTTAGGAGTGGCAAATAAAATGTGGATCCTTTAGCAAATTCCAGGACTCTGGTACCTTGATCCTTCTCCTAAAAACACCTTATTTAAAGCAGAGGTGTCAAGCTTGTTCTTATAGGAGAGCTAGAGGCTCCACCCATTTGATAGTACTTGCCTCATGTGTTGTTAAGTGTTATACAGTACGAAAAGTAGAAAAAAAGGCTTGAGTCTGGGAAAAAATATTCCAGACAAGCCCATGTTCAACACTTACCATAGTACAGTTTCAATGTTGCTTTTAAATTTGAAGTGAACATGTAGGGATTGCCTTTGTGGTTTGACACTGAGCAGCCTTGACAGTATTCAAGAAACATCTGGACAATGCCCTCAGGGACATGGTATGAACCTTGGGGTTATCTTGTTCTGGGGCGGGAGTTGGACTTGGGGATCCAGGCTGTCCGAGGAGGTGTTTGAGCCACCATCCCTGGATACATCTAAAAAGACAGATGTGGTGCCAGGGGACAGGGTTTGGTGGTGGACGTGGCAGACCTAGTGTAGTGGTTGGACTTGATGATCTTGAAGGTCTTTTCCAACCAGAATGATGATACTATGATACTATGATTGTGGTTTTAAAACTGTATGTAAGGAAATGTTGATTACAGTTTCTGCTTTCTAACATCCTTGGGGTCAAATTCTGCCCTAATTTAACCATTGCTTAACCTTTGTGACTCTCCTGGTATAGAGCAGAATTAAAACGAGAGCAGGATGTCTGTTCCAAGTTCACTACCTGCCCTACTTACCAAGCATCAACACCGTATTCAGCAATATTCTCTGTCTTACACACATACACGTATCAACAACTTTAGTAAATTTTTTACTTCCTGTGTTCAAAAGGTGTCATAGCTTTACATAATAGCAACAACATATAAAATCATACAGGTACTTAATTTTACACATCATTTACTTACATAAGTCTTACAAATATTTTCAGCACTTAAGCAGTAATAGGTGTAACAGAAGCATGCATATCCCTCTGTTGAAAAAACTTGTTGCTTTAAATGCCTTGTGGGAATCTCATTGCAGCATTAGGCAGCTCTTGCTCTGTACTTGGCACAAGTAGCTTTTTTTCTGAACTGTATTTCCCAAAGAATTTTTTGGTAGTAGCATGGCATGGCATATGTCACTGGCTACAAAATGAAATAATATTCTGTGACAGTTAATCTAAAGGTTAATTTTGTTTACTTCCTTTTAAATAGAGCCTTGTGTAAAAAAAGTGTGAAAAGGATAAATTCTCTTTCTACATTTATTAACTGACCTTAAATATTGTCCCTAACAATATTTATTGTATTTGGACCAGTGTTTTTTCCTCAGTGCTGCAACATACTGAAAGTGAAACTTACTCAAGCTGCCTAATTATAATATTATACCAGATAACATCACTACTTGTAATTGTAGCAGCCTTTAGAAATGAATTAACACCTTAGATCAGGGAAAATCTGTAGCTGAAGGTCTTTAGCAAAGAAAATATATCTGAATGGCTAGAAGCAAAAATGCAATTTAATATGGAGAAATATTTCTTGAAACACCACTGCTTTACTATACAGAATGACAAATAAATGAAGCTTGCTTAGACTGTAGGTTGCTAAAGAATAGAGAGATAGGAGTGGTAACTTACTTTGTAAAAAACAACCTCCTTCCAGACTTTAAGTGTCAAATGATGGAGAAGAGAAAAGGTGGGTGGAGACTTGCACACACATACACATGCTTGTGCTCTAGAGGGGACAGGAATTGTGTCTTTGTGATAAGAAAATGTCTGCTCCTATGATCTATTCTAAACTCAAGTAGTCTTTTATTAGTTCAGTCTGTATCACACTTCCCCATCTGCATAAAAAGAAATCATTATACAAATGCCAGAGTACGAGATTTATCCTTGAGCTCACCTGTGAAATGCCAGCCACCATATACCAGCTGAAGGGAATATCCTCATAGGAGATCAACTGAAATGTTGACAAGCTCATAGCTAGACTGGGAGATCCAGAGATAGACATGCCTGGGGTATATATGAAACACACTCTGTGAAGTAGATATTTTATCTTTAAGCTATAGCAAGGCTAGCTCAAATACTGATGGAAGGGAACTGGATGTGGGCTACATGCTGTCCTCATCAATAAGGTGCTGTGAACATACTTTGGTTGACAGGCAACACACAGTCTCAGAATTTATTTTATATTTATTATTACTTCTTCAAAATCAACCTTTGTGCAGGAAATTGTAAGAAACTGTCAGCACAATACAGTAAATTCAAAAGGAGTTAGGTCCTAAGGATTATCACATGACAGTTTTAAACAGATATTGATGAAGGGGTTTGTGTCTGAGTTTGTGTGTATACAAATTCATCACACATTGCTTTTTTAACTAAGCTGCATTACCATTTTATTCCCTAAGAAAATACAGATAATAGGTTAAATATCTTAGATAAATTATGTAATTAAAGGCAAAAAATAAAATATTGAGTGATGATCAACCTTTTACACATACACATATATATGCCTCAGGTGTTTAGAAAAGAGCCAGGCTTTTGTTTTCCTAGCAGCATTACCTCAAACTGAGTATCAATTAAAACTATCCGATTGTGTTAAAGCTTGGAGATCTCTGTGCTCCTGTAGAGGAACTGTGCTCTTGGGTTAGGATAGCTCTTCCCTGAGCAAGAACCTGAAGTCCTTAGGGTTAATCTGTGCTGCAGATGTCTCCACTCTTTGGTACTTGTCTTAACGAGTCTCTCTGGACTTCCTTTAACCATTATTCAGTCTCTCTTCTGAAGTTCAGGGCTGCCAGAACACCATTTTACCCGGTTTATTTGCTAAGACTTCTCTCATCAGCCTTCTGATACTTTCACCTTCATCAGAATGGAGGCACCCTATGGAAGCCTCTTTTATGGTCCTTTCCCGGACTCAAATTTGGAAATGTTTCTTTTTTACTGTGTTATGCTTCTTCTTCCTTCTACATGTGCAAGTTGATTTCTTACTGATTTTACTCTAAGAAATGGGAATAAGAGGGTTCAGATGAGCACAGAAACTTTCTTTGACCACTGCAGCTTCAATTCATAGTCACCTGCCTCTTTGCTTTTGTCCTCTACCCTTCTCTCTACCACATCAACATGCATCACTCTACTTCCAAAGCTCTTCATAGGATATCTTCTTCTCGCCTGTCATCTCATGTTCATTAGTGAGATGATTCCTTCTTCCACACTTACCATAAGGCTGACTTCTATATGGAAGCATGTAGGCACTTTCTTCTGTGCTATTTGTTTTGAGAGCACCGTTCTCATATTATCTGTGTTTCTCCACCATTCTTCAAATCTTTCTTTAAAACTCTCCTTTGCTGTGATGCCTACAGATTCTTCTCCCATTTCAGCCTCCTGAGCTAAAGGGATGCTATTCACTTTTTGTTTTCTTTGCTAGAGTGCTTCAAAAATCAGTCCTCAGGTATTTCTGGAGAGCTTCTGATTCTTGTTTGGAAACTTGAGATATCTTATAATTAAGTGGTTTACGCTCTGAGGTGAAAATCAGCCCCACACAGAGCGCAGGCTAAATGTGCATAATTTAAATTCCAGAAATGGATTAAAATAGGCTGAATGACCAATGCTAGAACAAACTTAACATTCCCATGTTTTAAATGCATGGAAGTATAATAGGCAAGCTTTGGCTACCTACTCAAGAGATTTTGACTACGAATATATCATTTCAGTAATGTAGGTGGATTTTAGGAAATTCTCAGGTTTAGTTTCTTTAAGATGGTCAGCCCCTTGGAATACACTGGTGGTAATAGTTAAAAGTTTCAAGTTTTTTAGTACAATTTTTTTCGTATCATGGGTGTGCATCTAACTGAGGTGCAGAGAATAAAGATTCATTCTGCACTGAAGCAGCAGAAACACTGCTGGATGCAGTGAACGCTGTCTGGATCCTACTCCTGGAGTTTCATAGACTATTGCTGTTCTAAATAGATGGGAACAAAGACTATTGCAATTTTTGTATTTTAAGATGGACTGTTTGTTTGTTTGTTTATGAATTCCTTTAAAAGTTGAGATAATGTTATCCTTTAATTTGAATTAAAGCCTATCAAAGGAAGCCTACTCAGATCTGTAATGCTGCCTTTTGCTGTGTGAATATGCATGTCACTGCAGGGCTGCTTCCCCATCCACCACTGCATCCCACCAGGCTCCCAGTACTACTGTGGGAGCACCTGGGGATACTCACTACTGCTTGCCTGTTACCTCCAAATTATCTGGATTTATAGAACGGTGACACTTGTACAAATTATCCTCTCTGTGTCTCACTAGATCCAAAGGGCCTCATCAAGGTGTGTAATCGTCCTATTTATTTTTCATCAAGTAGGCTGTGGACTTTTTGTCTGAATAATACTTAAAAATAGAAGTACTGGTAATAATAATTACAGGATACTTTAATGATGGCTTTTCACATATGCAGAATTTGATTGTATTTTTAAAATAATCCTGTAGCTTCCTGACATTCTGCTGTAGATTTTGAAAACTGCCATGTTCTGTAGGAAAGTTAGTGTTAGTTTTGTGACCTTCAGTGCAACTTACTCCTGGAAAATTTGGGGTCGATTTGGGTAGTGTGCATCATGTTCTATATTGTAGTTTACCATTTGTGTTGTGTTACTTGTGTGACTTGAACCTGTTCTTGTTTAGTTCATGACTAAAAATAGCAATTAAATGTGAAAAAACAGTTTAATATAGTGAGGCAGATGGACCCTGCTGGTCACCAGCTACACAGAAGACATTAAAAGAGGTGGCGTTTTGAGTCTAAGAAAAAAGCAGGGTATGTGGTGGTTCATGTTCCCTGATCAGTGGCAAGGGAGGCTTGGTGCTTTCCTGATACCTCACAGAAAGAACTGGAAAATCAGTGATTATCCCTATGTGGTAACAAATGTTTAGCACATACAAAAATTATGCCAAAGGAGTTTTAAATTAAGTTGTAAAAAAGTATTTCCATATTCTAAGAAAGGAGCAAAGTAGACTCCAACTGCACAATTCAGGCATGCTGCAACCCAACAGTTTGGTTTGGGCCCACTCTTAAAAATAGGGGGTTTGAATGCGAAAACAGAGAAAACTTTGCCAATGTAGTAGCATACAGAGCATGCATGTGCGAGTGAGACATTATATTGTATATATCAATTAGTTTCTGACTTTCTCTAAGGGTTTGATATAGCTCTTCTAGATATAAGCAGGCACAGTTTTATATATCTGTCATTTATTCAGTTACCATTCAGACTCTAAAATGGATTCTAGCCAGATTGGCAAGGTACAAAGCAGTGAATGCCCATATTTTTGAGAGTAGGACTGAGACCCAAGGTTGTAAAATAAACCACAAACATACACCCAAGTTGAAACAGGAAAAAAAAAAAAAGGTATTTTGCATTCCCTAGGCACAATCAGGATTTATGTCAGTGTGAAGATGAAGTCAAAAGCAGATAGAAAAAATGGTAATACTTTAAACTGGCCACTTAAGTTTTCATGCTCCTTTTATTAGTTTAATTTTTATTTCTCTGTAGACTTTTAAGCCAAGGCAAAGCACTTCACTTTTCAAAAATAAAAAAATCAGATTTTTTACCACAGATGGTTCAATACAATGTATTGTTCACATACCAGTTAAGAGAATTATTAAAGTATTTCTAGAAGACAAGTCTAAATGTATACACTGGTGAAAATGTTCTACCACCCGCTTTGATTTCCAGCTGAATGTGGGCATGTTTATCGTGGCTTGATTTCTGTACAGAATTAGCTATAACTTTAGTGCATTTGTGTGCAGTGTGGCACTAACCCTTTAGCTTTATTTTTTGGCTTGTCCCAAGGTGATTTTTTTCAGAAAGAATCTTACTCAAGTTTTTACTTGGTGTTAATTGTGTAAAGTTTTAGACGTCTGTCTTAAAGATGGAATTAAATAGCCCTGTAATAGTGTGTATCAATCTACATCACTGCAAAGAAAGCTTTTAGATGACTCATCTGACTGAGTTTACCACCGAGCTGGCTTTGCAACATACATGGTCTGAGCACTGAAATGAGCCAAGCTTAGTATGAAGAAGAGCTGCCTTGTATTGCAGAGAAATATTCAAGCCCTTCCTCACACCTGAAGTAGAAGTGCCCATGTATCTCATGCTTACAGTAGTTCAGCATGAATACCAGACTTCAAGACAACCATTGCTTTGTTAGGAGCCATGAATAGGGCTGCAAAGTCTACACTAAAAATGACAGAAGAAGGAGATATTATCCTGGGAATTAAAATGTGTTAAGTGTCCCTGAAAATATGAAAAGTCTTGACTGTATTCAATCCGAATATATATTAGATTGGTTTGGGATGGGGTTTAATCTCTTGTTGCAGTTTTACTGAGAAAAAAATTAAATAGCTGCTGGATGCTGCAGACAGGTGTTTGCAGAAAGTCTGCTTTTGTGCACTATCACGTACCAATTAACACTCAGATATGGTAGCATTTTCCATCCTCTCCATACCTCCTGATGTTTAAGCAATCCCCACAAAATTCAGTTATGCAAGCAAGACTTGCCCTGCTCTGCCTTTTTAAAAGCAGAGAATTGAAAGAAGCTGAAGGAATTCACTACGTATAAGAAGATACTCCGTAGGTTGGATTAAAATGCAAGCAGGGTGGCCATTGATAAAGGAAAATCTTTGTACAGAATAGGGATTTGACTGCAATTTATGACACTTCTGCAACTATTTGTTTATGTCACCTTCTAATCTAGTCAGGAAAATGTGTAGCAAAGCTTTGGAGATGTGTTTTACCCCTTGTCTTTGACCAAAGGCAGAGATAGTCTTTGTGGAAGAATGCAAAGGCCATTTCTCCATAGACGTATTCTCCAAGGTAAGCCAAAAAAAACCTGAATGCTATTCTTAATTTCAGTCAGCTAAAGTGAAATCACGCTTCCTGTTGTTTTTGTTTGTCTTCTTAGAGCAGAACCCAGGTCTGGAGATGAAATCCCTGCAACAAATGTGGGCAGACACCAGGGTCAAGCTCCTGTCATATTTATTTATTAAAAATGACTGTTCCTAGGAACTTGCAGTTGTAGTATTTAAGGATACATTTAATCTTTAAAATATTTTTTATTAATCCTGAAAATATTTATTAGCAACCAGGCTAATTAATAAATGAATATAGAAGAATATAGTAGTATTTATCTTCCAAAGATCAGTATTGGTATATCCTGAATTTCTCTGCAATTTACATTTAATGCCTCTCCCTTGCACCATTTCCCATGTGTTTTAATATAGTTCCATGTGTAATGTATTTGAAAACCTGTGGTCTTCAGATTTCTAGTAGGTAGGTGTTGATATGTATGCTCACACTCCCAATGCTTCCATTTTAATTGCAATCCCTTTTCCCCTGCAGTGCTCCATTGCTGACAGCAGCATCAGTTGGTGATGTTGGACAGTGCTATTATGGCAGGACTCCTGACTGTGTAACTCCTGCATGGAGTCTCTTATGCTGACTCTGCCAAACAGGCAGACATTTTTAAACTTTTATTAATATCCTCCCAAGTTCAACAAAGGCATTTGTAGAGGGTGTGTGGGGTTATGTCTGATTGCAAAGCTCACTATCCAAGGAGAGAATCCAGCAGTTTTGTCTTGAAAGTGGTCCTGCATACACGTTTTCTGGTGGCCTACAACTGAATGCTACATTTTGCACCTAGACTCTGTCCTTCATGCAGAGCACCACAAGGCCGGGTTGGATGGGGCTTGGAGCAACCTGGTGTAGTGGGAGGTGTCCCTGCCCATGCAGGGGCTTTGGAACTAGATGATCATTAAGGCCCCTTCCAATCCAAACCATTCCATGATTCGATTTTATGTTTCACAGCAAGCATCATTTAAAACTGAGGATAAGGAATGTTTTTAAGGAAGGATTTATGGAAGGGAGTTGAATCAGAGAGATTAGGAGGAAAGAAACTACAGTTAAATGGAGCAGCAGGAGTAAAAGTGCAACTTGTAACTGTGGAGGAGGTGTTCATCCTTAGAGGAGCAGGGAAGATCCATCAAGTTCAAGAATAATAAATAAATTGCTTTTAGGAAATAATGTGATTTACAAATGTCAGGAGCTCTTCTATGCCGCTGCTAACGTGGCATCACATTTTGCACAAAGTATAGACACAAATATATGATTGTTTATGGATGAAATACAGGCTCTTGTATACAAAAAGAAGGCAACTCTTAGTCATTAGGCATCAGAAAAAGCTCAAAAACATTAATTCATGTGTTTATTTACTTAGAAAATAAGTCGGTGTCCCCTGTGTTGCATCACAGGTCCATACATGCATATCTTCCTTATCTAGAGCTTCCTGACAGTTATTAACCACAAGAAAAAAATTACTAAGTACAGAGGCATGCCAAGTTAGATTTTCCCAGTGTATTTATAGTATCACTTTAGGATATGAAATGTATCTTCATCTTGTGCCTTACATATACACATGGAAAATATTTGTCTTGCATGAGGAAGGTAAAACATTGAAAGATGAGCACATGCATGCACATGCAAGTGGTTTCTTAAAGATTCCAATCAATCATTGTTGGTGCTTTTGCTGTAATAAGATACAACTTAGTAATAAGAGCTAGCACATTGCTTTCGTCGTGCTACCT
Source organism: Hemiprocne comata (assembly GCA_020745705.1). Taxonomy (NCBI): domain Eukaryota; kingdom Metazoa; phylum Chordata; class Aves; order Apodiformes; family Apodidae; genus Hemiprocne; species Hemiprocne comata. Next base: position 92,080,054 of record CM036588.1, read on the forward strand.
CTATGCATTTAGACATTCAAATGCATCATTCCTTTGTAAAATACTGATAAGCAAAAGTACATCTCAGATAATAGCACTGAAAGTGTGGGTAGGAATTCTCCACCTCCTGTGCAGATTTTCTACTGGATGCCATACTGTTGCTTCACTGACATTGGCATTTTTTCCACTGTTTCATCATGCAACGTTTAGAGCTTGCTTTTTAGCTTCCCTGTCTTCATGTGAGTCTGTCTCCTAATCGTTCACATCATGTATAATTGTTGTTCCCACCACCTGTGTCTGTAGCAGCTTTGAAAATGTTACTTTCAACAAGGGCAAGTGTAGAGTCTTGCATCTGGGGAAGAACAACCCCACGTGCCAGTATAGGTTGGGGGCTGACCTGCTGGAGAGCAGTGTAGGAGAAAGGGACCTGGGGGTCCTGGTGGACAGGAGGATGACCATGAGCCAGCAATGTGCCCTTGTGGCCAAGAAGGCCAATGGCATTCTGCGGTGCATTAGAAAGGGTGTGGTTAGTAGGTCAAGAGAGGTTCTCCTCCCCCTCTATTCTGCCTTGGTGAGGCCACATCTGGAATATTGTGTCCAGTTCTGGGCCCCACAGTTCAAGAAGGACAGGGAACTGCTTGAAAGAGTCCAGCCCAGAGCCACAAAGATGATTAAGGGAATGGAACATCTCCCTTATGAGGAAAGGCTGAGGGAGCTGGGTCTCTTTAGCTTGGAGAAGAGGAGACTGAGGGGTGACCTTATCAAAGTTTACAGATATGTTAAGGGGGAGTGTCAGGATGATGGAGCCAGGCTTTTTTCAGTGACGCTCAGTGATAGGACTAGGGGCAATGGGTGCAAACTGGAGCATAGGAGGTTCCATGTAAATATCAGAAAAAACTTCTTTACTGTGAAAGTGACAGAGCACTGGAACAGGCTGCCCAGGGAGGTTGTGGAGTCTCCTTCACTGGAGACATTCAAAACCCGTCTGGACAAGTTCTTATGTGATGTGCTCTAGGTGACCCTGCCTGGCAGGGGGGTTGGACTAGATGATCTTTTGAGGTCCCTTCCAACCCCTAAGATTCTGTGATTCTGTGATCCTTTTTCTTCTAAATGTGGGGGTTTTTTGTAAGTTAGAGACCACATACGAATAAAATGGAAACAGAAGAATAAAATAACTGATTTAATAAGGAAATTATTGATGTTTTAAGTACTGTAAAAGCATAAAGGAAAGATACTGTCATTAAACAATCTATGTTATAATCCATAAGAAACCCACCAGTTTCAGAAGAAATTGCACAAAAAGCAGAACCACCCACAAGCAGAAAAAAATGGAAACACTGTAAGAATAAATACATGTGTTTACTTTCTTGAAAAGGTTATTTCCAAGTGTCATCACTTCTGTGAAAGTTTGTGTGTTGGCAGAGCCGTGAATGGAAATTCTTTGGTGTTTTTTGGACAAATGCAACAAAATAAACACTGTGGGATGAGGGGAGAGGGAGGTTTGGTTTGGGGTTTTTTTTTGTGTGTGTCCGTATCCACCTGAACTTGCTGACTGCTGCTTGCCCAGCTTGTTAAAGACCAGTATGTGTGCTCAGTGTCAGTAAAAATGGAATATCACTTAATGTTAAATGTTCTGTGTGATTACCCCTTTTGCAACAGTTTATACTGAAAGGAAAAAAAGCAGAGATCAGTTGTCAAGCTCCAGGAGGAATACTTGAATTCCTTCACTTCATCATCCTAAATGTGATAGATCCTTCAAGAAAGTTTCTGTAGCCACTCTGTGTAGCTTTCTTGATTATTACTTTCAGAGATTATTCTGAATGCTGTAGAATGCTCTCTGTCATTCTCTTTGAGCTGAAGCATTTATATGCAATTGACAATGCAGTGTTATGTATAAAATATCAATCAATATGTACATATTTCTAGACTTGAAGTGGTAGGTTCCTTATGTACAGTATTCAACCATAGTTGGGAGTTGGGTCGTCTTGTTGCACTCAGAATACTGGATGCTGTATCAAAGTATTTCCATTACATGTTTTGAACCTTCAAGAGACAGTTCAACTTTAGGGCTGTCAGCTAGGGCTTCAGTGAGATGGTGACCACTTCTGCCAGGTCAGAATTGGATTTTGTGGAGATGAAAATCTTGTCAACCAAGAAGCTGGAATTTTTTTAAGAAATTGGGCTACTGTTGTCATGTATGGTGTATTTAGAGCTAACAGAAATGTTAATCAGGTTTCTTTGTGATGGATATTTTTTAGAAATATATGCAGGGACAGAAAACATCTTTTTTTTTTTCCTTATTGGAAGCCTTTGAGTCTGCTGTTAGCATCAAATGCTAACAACATTTAGTGATTAGTGATGTGCTCAGTGCCTGAATTGGTGACCTGAAGGAGACAGATCTATTTCCAAGTGACTGAAATAATCTTTTCTGCACTTACAGTAAATTTATAGTTCTGGTACATTAAGAAAAATCACTGCTGCATGACCATCAAACTCATACTTCCGCTTGCATGACAGTCTGTGATGACTGTGTCTCAGCTGGTAAAATGAAGTATCAGTGAACTCCAACCAGCTATTGAGAATTCATTTCCTCAGACTGCCTTGCCTACTTGCGTAGCAACGCAGGCATCCATGCCTGCCACGTGATGGACTTGTTAAAATCTTATCAATTTTGCAATTGTCTCACCCTCTAGTGGCTTGTTTGAGAAGCAAGATGTAAATGATGGTTGAGTTTGAGTGTTGGTAGTTAAATTCTAGGATGCTGTTCCCTGTATATTCAGCTGACAACTACAATGTGGATGTACTTGCGAACTGCAGTGCAGTGACTAACTAATTTCAGTCTGCCTAAAATTCAGATGCTGTTCAGTACTCTGAAGACCTTGATAACAGGGCTGTCGAGTTTTTCTGGTGTTTTTTTACCATTTATTTAAGCCAGCCAGAACAATGTGTATGACAGTTTGAAAGGGTGATGGCTTGATATTATTCACCTCTAACATAAATTCTTTTTTAGTATGTTTCCAACTCCTGTGTTGTCAATACCAGGCCATTAATTTTATTCTCAGAGAAGCATATACACGGTGTGGTTAAGTGACACAGTGTCAGCGTGAAGCAGTGCACTTAGGTTGTTAGACACTTACATAGCTTCTGTGTTGTATTTGAGGTCTGTCTTTTCATGCTGATAGAAAAATATTCTCCTTATAGCTTTTGAGGTTCTATTTATTTATTTGTAAGATCTATGTGGACATCTGAATAGTCATACCTGACCAAAAGAATTAATGAAAGCATGTGTGTAGACAGGGTGTTGGCTCTTCACTGCTGCAGACTTTCTCTTGGCATTCAAAATTATATGCTGGAGGTTTTTGTACCTTCAGTGGATGGAGGTGGAACATTTAATGCCTGATGGCATGTGGAAAGCAATTTGTTGATGGGGTTACAGAGAATTGGAAGTATGGATCTATTCTATGCTGATAGTCATTTTTGCCAGAAACAGGCTATGTGGAAACTTAGCTGAAAGTACATTGCTCGTGGTACAAGCAAAATTGAGGCCAATATAATGCAGTAATTAATTAATTATACATTCTTGTTTTAGCTTTGTTCCACTACCGCACTTGCATTATCTGTTTAGGTAGTGTTCTTGAGGGTATCAGGAGTGAGTCAAATGACAAATTTAATGAGTTAAACCTCATTGTCCTGCACACAAGAAAATCTCTAATTATTTAGATTCTCACAGCAAATCCTTCACTATGAACAACATGTTATCAGGTTCCAGACTGCTGATATTATTGTAGTACTGCTTTCCCCAAAATACTGTAACTGTTGTTCTTTACCTGTTATCCATCATTACTTTTGGTCAACCTAGGACATATTTATTGTTGAATGCTCCTCATCTTTAACAATCCAGGTATTTAGAAAAGTAAACACATACATCTCCAAGTTCAGTGACAAAATGGGGCAAGGCTGTAAAGTTGGGCAGTCTTTGCAGATAAAAATAATCGTATTTCTAACTTCTATACTCTTTCTTCAACTCTCCATCTCCTTGCAGATAATGCTGGGATAGTCTTTTGTGCTAATCAGCATAAACAAACAAGTGTTTTAACTTTCTGCAGGAACTGTTCATGAAATTCAGAGCTCTATTCTACTTCTGTTAGGAATTACTGCAAGGAATCAGTGGGGAAACGCTCATTAAAATGAACAACTACCTGTAGCAACCTAAAGCACTGGCAAGAGTTACTGTGTATTGCAGAAGGCAATGATATATTTGAAATCTTAATATTTGAAATATTAATATGTGGCACTTGATGCTTCTGTACACTGCTGTATCAAAGGTCTGAGCCTTAGTTGGAAGGATGTCTATGGTGTATGAATCAACCAGCATGGAATTATTTGAGTTTTATTTATTTTACATAGACGTCTCTCTTCTGAACGGATTTTGGATATAACTAGCACAAATTAGGTTGTGAAATGCATTGCCATGTATTCTCTTATTGCAAATCATGATAGTTGTAAATGAGATGTGAATTTTCAAAACTGGTAAATGATGCTAGAAGAGAAGCAGGAGGGGAAATTACTTCATCTGAGAGGATTGCTATTTAGAATAGGGTAACTGGCTTCTGCCTCTGGCATGACTTTAGAACTATGAGAGCCTTTGAGATATGTGTTTAGGGGTTTTTGTTTGTTTATTTCTTAGTATTGGGTGTGGGCTAACCAGAGCTTCCCTGAATGATTCAGGTGCTTTCCCAAGCTCTGGTGGCAAACGTGCCCTTTTGCATCACAAGTTCCAATGCAGTACAAGTAGAGTAATTATTCTGCCTCTAAAGAACCTGATTAATCTTCCTGTGTACACAGAGCAAAAGTACTGTTCCAGCTCAGCTTTCTTTATATTACACCATATTACACCATTTATATTTCTGCATTATGGAAAATGTACAAGTGACTGGAATTGGTGGATTGTAAATTGGATAGAAGTTATTCCCAGGTTAATTCCTTGGAAATACTGTCTTTGTAAGGGTGGCTTTCAGATGACAATGTGTGAAAGGGTGTTGACTGACAGATCTCATTCACTCCAGCCAATCTAACTAGATCAGACAGGTAAGAGGAGAAGGGAAAAGAAAACAATAACAACAATAACAACAACAACAGAGTAAAGGAATAAGTTGCTGGTGAGGGAAACTTGCTCCAGGGAGCATAACTGCAGTGATAGAGCTGGTTGAGAAGTAACACAATAAAATTTGCAGGTTCAGGAGGGGGAACTTGGAGGAGATGGGCAAACCTAAGGTAGTTGATATAGATTCCTTGGAGCAAAAGAAGAATCTAAATCAGACAAATCTGCCTGAAAAGGCATGAGGAAACAGGCAGGCAGAGAGTGAGTGAATTCACTGGAAGGAACATGGAAAGGTCAAAGGCTTAGAGGAGACAGAAGAAAGGAAAGAAAGGATAGAAAAGAAAGATGGAGGGAGGGAAGGAGAGAGGATAGAAGGAAGGAAAGAGGGAAGAAAAGGAGGGAGGGAGAGAGGAAGGAAGTAGCAAGACAGCTTGGGAGGGAGTGAAAAAATAGCTACAGAAGAGAAGGGAGAAAATATTTTGCAGCCAGTTTGGGAAAAAGGGTATTGTAGGGTAAAAAGAGAGGTTGAAAGGCACTTTGTTTGATGACAGAGTAGATTTGGTCAATTTCTTTAAGATTTTATTCAACATTCTTCACTTCAAAAACATTGAAAAAACTCAAATACTTGCAAAACTTTTGAAGTATTTTTTATAATTTGTGTTTTAGCACTGATTTCACTACTGTACCTTAGGACCCTGACACTTCATGGTGAGAAGTCCTGTTACATGTTACAGCTGTGGAATCTGTTGTATTTTGTAATTTTTTTTCACCTATGTGAAATTTTATATTTATAACTTGCTGTTCACTAACCTTACAGTATAATAGTGTTATCACCAAACCCCCTGTTTTCTCTCGTGGGATGAAAGGAGTAATAACACAAAAGCAAGGCCAGATTTTCAAAGAGCTTGGGACTCAGTGACTGTTGGCGATGCTCATTGATATGCTCTTTTGAAAATTTTGCATATTATGCCAAATCAGACATTAAGGCATTAGAAGCTGGAATCTTCCTATCCTTGGTTTTCCAATAAGGGCAGAGAAAATTTGCTTGAAAGTTATTATAACTGTCTTTTAAAATTTAATTCTAATTTCAGAAGGTGGGAATTGCCTAATCTTTGGGTAACGCTATTGTATTAGATTTTGTTACTGTTAATCTATAGATTTTTCTAAGTAATTACTAAATTAATGAGACTGATTCAGTATTCAGGAAAATGAATTGCCATTTAAAATGCTGATATATGCTGACATAAGTTCTTTTCTTACTAAGCCAGATTCTGCTTACGCTTACAGGGGAGGCGGTAGCTCAGATAGTTTGTGTGCTTGTTTTTTTTACACTATAGGCTGGATTTTTGAAAGACATTCAACATGTTCACAGTTCAACATATAACCTGTATTTACTGGCTTGCAAAATTGGATTAGATAATATCTATGTAGTAAACCCAAAGTTCAGAGCTTAATTTCAACCACATAGAAAATCTAATTCTGAATACTTAATACCAAAAAATGAAGCAAACACATAGATGATATGAAGTCATGAATTGGTATCACTTATGCTACTGATTCAAGCTTGATCACTTTGAATTGTTAACTTTGTCCAAAATAGAGTTTATGCTAAATCACATTATTCTCATTTAACTTTGTTTGATCAGATTACATTCATTTCTGTCAGAAAAACAAAAAAAGTCCATGAAGCCAACACAAAGAAAGTACTGTATGTGTTAATTAAACAGAAATATGTTAATAAGTTAATATCTGATCTGGATGCATTCTATTGTTAAGAGATCCAGTATTAATACCTGAAATTCCGTTTTCTGGGCTCAACAGAGTTGGACTATAAAATGAAATGTCCCTTCTTAACATTGTCTTTGATATTTAATATGCATTAAGAGTTGTAAAATTCAGCTATTATATAAAAGACCTAGGAAGAGACTTTTACCCTTTTTACAAAGGAGACATATTTTACAGTAAAACCTGGTATAATAAACTATGTGTAATTTAAAGACCATGAATAGTTGGGGATTTTTTCTCAACTCTTTTTTGTAGCTTCAATGCTATGTAGAGGTAGCAATCCTTTCAATCCTTTTGGCTGTGGGGTACTTGAGGAAAAAAAAAAAAGTAAGGTTTACAGATTGCAGAACTTCATGTGTGGCTTTTTAAAAACGAAATACTTGAAACTATTCATAAAATGGTCAGTCCGCGAAGTTTTAGCTGCAGCATATGAAAATTTTCAGACACACCTCACAATATGCAGTTAAAGCAATCCTGAATTGATTTTGCCAGGCACTAAGTAGTTGTTGACATAAAGATATTAGAGCTAGAAATGTAAGCAAGTGGGTCATTCCATAAAATTACTCCCAAATCATAATAAACTGAAAAGTCTCTGCAAAGATTTGACCCAAATTTTTCATTCTGGACAATTAATTTTTAGTCCAAATAAGGAAGAAAGTCAATCACTTACTCCATGTCCCACACCATATGTGCAAGCATGAATTTTTACTACATATTACCTTCCAGCATCCCAACCAGACTATTAAACTAGGCAGAGCTCATAAGTGCTGCGGAAACAACAGGCTTCTGCTTTCCTTTAGCTCAGAATAATGTTGCAGAAGAGCATCTAGAAATGCTGGAGTAGTTGTTGAATCTAGGTTTTGGCAGCTTGTCCAAGGTGAATGCATCAGTTTCCAGTTTCTGTTCTGTTTTCCAAGAGAAACCTGTGTATTTACACACACATCAGGATTTGTTTTGACACAGCTATAGTTTATCATTATCCCTATGGGGCCAGGTTCAGTGAATCACCCCACAATTTGCTTTAGGGTCATCAGAAGGGAGGCACTTCATGGCTTGCAATTAGAATTGGACAAGCCTTAGCTAGAGTTAATTGGTTTGCAGTTTTGTTAGGCTTGTCCTGGGCCTCATTTTGGTACTGCTGAATAGAAGAATGTAGAAGAGCTCTCATTTTAAACCTATTCTAGGATTCGTAATGGAACCTTTAATAATTTGCATGCCAAAACAGCTAAAAATCAAAACACCTTTGTCTTTTAGGGGTTATTAGTTCCAGATCTCACACTTCCTGATTTTCTGAGCAAGTTGTGGTGTTACATCTTCTGACATTAAAAAAATGAAAGGGAACCTCACAGTAAAAATCACTATAGAGCCTGATAGCATTTGGAAATTGTTAATAGATATATTTAGGGAAGAAAAAGAGTGTCATTGTTTTATTGACACTAAATGCATTACAATAGGACAAGTAACTTCCAGGGAAGAACCCGGAAGTCAAGAAACAGCAATACACATTTTTCTTAAAGGTAATAGGAGCTGCCCCCTACCTAAGAATGGATGGTTTGTGGAGGCTAGATGAATTCTTAAGAGTTGGACTTGTCAATAGTGCTCCTTGAACTTGATTCATCATCATTTGGTCTCTTCTATTTTTTTCCCAGTCTCTGTTCCGACTGTGCTGGCTAGCTTGCATCCTTTCTCTTATTCGCTCTTGTACCCTCCTTCCAACCTCCCAGATTGCCATCTCTCTGCTTGCTTGGGATTCAGCTGTGCTGCAGACCTTTACTAATGGGTATGGTAATCAGGGTAGAAAGGAAAAGTATAACCAGCCTTCTAAAGATGCTAACACATTAATACATTAATGTGTAGCTTGAAAGGTACCTCCGGTCATGTCTTGTGTCATATATAGGCCTGCTATTAGATCTTGTGTGATTTCTCAGGATATCGCATATGCATTTGTATTAACTGTAGGATGTGTTATGTAAGCAGTGAGAGGTTAGCTGGTGAAAAAATCACAAGTAATGCTCATCATGACTCTGTGTTCATGCAATATCACCTCTTTCCTTAAGAATGTGCACAGAGGGCTCGTAAGAGATTTACAGAGGAACTTTTCTCAAGCACATAATGATACGCAAATATCTCAGGATCAAAGGTAAGTCAAAGAGAAATGGCACTGAGTAGAATAAGTCAGCTCAGCTAGCAGCCTAACTACATGACAGACCCACAGGCAACTTCAGAGCTGTCAGCTTTACTGCCTGTGGAGCCCACCAAGGGGCCAGATGCTCCTGCTGGATTAATATTTTCAGCAGCTTGGCATCTGGGCTCCACGATGGCCTGTGTGTCACATCAGAGTGGGAGTTTTCACCATGCTGCTGAGGATGGACACAAAGGAAAACAGATTTACTGAGGTTAATAGTAACTGAAAATAAATTGTCATGACTGTTTTTAAGCCAACTTCTACCTGCCAGCTATTAAAGAGCAAAAACACATAAAAAACCAAACCTGAAACTTTTCTGTATTGAAAAGCACACATTTAAATTATACACACTTGCTGTTTGTTTCTTGGAGTCTGTCAGTGTTGTACTGAGCAAACGTGGGAAGCATATCCATATACATGTACACACAGATATAAACCCCACATCACATAGGGAGTTACATGCTTTATATCTCTTTGTTAAATTCTGTATCATTTTCAGTTTGGGCACAAAATTTACTTTCTCTACCCTTAGGATTGATGATAATGGAATTAATGAGAAAACACTCCTCAGATGTGCTTCATCTGGCTAGTGATTCCCAGCACATCGCAAGTAAAAGCTACCCTTGTTTACTGAGGTAGTGTTATACATGATGCTCTAATGCTGTTATGGCTAGAAGGACAGTTTTAGCCCTCAGCTCTGCTAATTAGCAAAAATCACTAGAAACAGGGATTTTTTTTTCCCCCTTCCTGCCTTTTTAGTAATGAAAGTACTTTTTTGGATTTCCGACAATTAGAAAAATAGCTTTATTATCAAGCTTTATTTATATGAGATGTTGAAGTCTTCAGATGTCCCCTTGACTGGCTGACCTGAAACTGAAGACTTTTGTTTGGCTTGGGTGTAAAAAAAAAAAAAAAAAAAAAAAAGGTCAGATTGTTGAGGGTAGCTTTCTTCATATGTTTGTTGTTGTTGTTGTTTTAAAAACAATACATCAGCTGGCAGAATCAATTAAGAACAAACCAAGTCAGTGTCTGGGCTTAGGAGAGCTCTTGCCATCTGTGTTCTGTCATAGCTTCCTCAGAAGTCACTGTAATACACAGTCCAGGCAAAGATGCCAAAGGTTTTACCCTTTATAAGTATGGACAACTGCAGATGCAGATAAAAGCTGCATTGGATGGGCTTTGCTGAGGACTGAGCATGTTTCTTTTTGAGCAGTCAGTAGTACTATTTTGACTGAATGTGTGTCTCTGAATGGATGATGTTTAACCCTGAGCAGGGGACTAACGTTATTGTTGTTGACTCTTGAATGGTCAGAGAAGAGCTTCTCATCATTTCAGAATGCATTCAGAAACTACTTGAGATGCCCCAAACCAAATTGCCTATAAAAGCCTTTAAACGCAGGCCACTTGTTTGCTGTAATCCTCCTTTCCAATCCAACAGCCTTGTGCCCCACTGATTATTCTAAAGTATAATCTAGACAGGAGACGTAATGGCCAAAATGAGAGACTTTCCAGAATGTTTATGGTTTCTCCACAGAAACTGCTTTCTATTTTCATACAAGTTAGTTTTTATAGATTTACTAAGAACAGCTGAAAACTTAAACCTATCTGAGGTTTACCCACACAGGGATTGTCTAGTGAAAGGAAAAAACGTGAAAACACACTGAGACATTTGATAGGGACTGAGGTGGAGTTAGTGCACTGAAGTAATTACATTTATATAGCAGACAATTAAAAAAAAAACAGCCTGGAAACCAGTATTTTGGGTGAAATCCTGGCTCTGCTGTGATAGACTTCATCCAGTTTGCAGTCTGGAGTGAGATTTTCTCCTACATTAGTGACTGAAATGTTTGATCTGCTATAGTTTGTGAGTCATCTTTCATGATACCTTTTAATTGACTGTAAAAGAAGCTGAATCAGACTAATGAGCTGACCCTTTTTCATTTCTGAACAAATTATTCCATTGCTAAATATATAATATGATAAATTTAATCAGTTTTGATAGTGCAGGCAGTAAAGTAGTATTAAAACCTGTCAAGAGACCTTTTGAAATTCTAATAATAATAGGTAATTAGATCCAGTTCAGTGTTTTTCCAGTATTAGTGTAAGCTTTCCTTCTATTAAGTCAAGTCAGAAGTAAACAAGATGTTGAAGAAAACTGGAATAAACTAAGTTACTTCATTCCCTCCCTCTAGAATTTGTTGGCTTACTGGTTTAAGAAGTTCCAGTGACTTGTATTCCACAAAATATCCCAACAAACAAAGGTAATCTATTGTGACAGTTGCATGTGACATATAACGTGACAACTATGTTGTCTCTGTCTTATGAAATCCTGATTCTCATGGAAAAATAATTGTTCCAATAATTTTCTAGATACTAAAAAAACCCAAACTTGAAGTGTGTATTGAAGTGGGAGAAGTCTTGAACACAGGCTGGTCAATCTGATTAATGCTTTAGCTTTACATATGTGAAATTTAGAAGAATGAAAGGGGAAAACTAGCACTGGAACAGGTGGACCAGAGAAGCTGTATTTGTCCATTCGTGAAGATTTTCAAGACACAAAGGATGCATATATCTCCTTTTTGCATAGATGCAAACTGCCACTAAGATGCCTTACAAGTACTGCTGCTCAGGAAGCTTCTATCTAAATTACTGTTTATGTTGACCAAGTCAAGGGAAAAATGATTTGTCAAATCAAAATATTTGCTTAGTACTGGTCAGCGGCAATCTGCCTCAGCTAGCAAGCTTTTCCATAGAAATTCAAAGTTCAGTAGTTTATGTCTTTGCTCTCCATCATATACCTGACTCGTATACCATCAAGACTTGCCTTAGCAAGAACACATCTTGTGATATTTGGCAGTACCTCACCTGGCAAGAGTCATCAGATTGCCTCCAGAGAACTTGCTGATCAGTATAAGTTATGGGAGACCTTCTCATTCTTCTGTGAGTTCTACTAGCAAGAATTCAGCAACTGGATGAAGAACAAGTTAAATTTATCATGGTAAAGTCAAAGAGAGAATTCTTCTGTGCAGACTGGTGCTCATAATTCCGTAATTCCTATCAAAACAATCTAGTAAATTTTCACAAAAATTTGTTCTATGAGTAAAGACAATATGTTTCTCTGCTTCCTTCTGATTTTAAAATGTTTGCCTTTTTGTAACTTCTTTTTGCATTTAGATTAGATCCATGTGTGTGTCATCCTAATCTGGGATTACCAAAATTTTCTATCTTTGAGGATTATGGTATGAGTAATTGAAAGGCTACACTGTAGACAAAGATTAGCACCTTTTTGGTTAGGCCTACTATGAGCACACTTCCTCATGTCCCATTGCTTTCTACTCTCTGAGAGTCCACTTGTTCTACCCGTTCGGACTTGACTGCTGCTGTGCGATTTCATCTATATGTTGCCTCTCCAGTCTCCAGCCACGTGCTTTCAAAACTGCCACTCTTCTGGAGCAGTGCAGCTTGAGAGAGCCAGGGATCAAGCAGGAAAGATCAAGGAAGAGGAAGCTTTCAGAGATGAGGGGCTCAGAAATTCCTAAGTCCATTAGATAGATCACGAGTTTGACTATTTTAAATATAGATTGTGAAATTTTCCTATTGAAGAAATAATGGCATAATCCTAATGATGTCAACCCCAAATATCTTTTTATTACTTTTTCCAGACAGATGTTTTTGTACCTTGTAAAGGGTGAAGAATGAAAGACTGAATAACAGTAGAGAGGAACTCTGTTGATAAGAAGTAGTTTACACTGAAAATGCTTTTGCACTTAGGAACATGTCACTTTCTATAGAAAAAAAAAAGATACAAGAATAGGTATTCCTGAAAACAACAATGGCAAAACAAGTTGTCATTTTTCCAGAAGCACCAAGGTGAAAATGCATGTGCATTGCTGGAATTAATATGAAATAATATGCTTTAGGTTAGCATAATAGAGATTCTACCCCAAATAATATAGACTGGAAGTCTGAGAAAGACATGCCCTTCAGAAAAATGCCTGAAATCTGCCTATATTCTGTTGTTTGACATTGTACGTTAATGTGAACCTAGGGATAAATATGAATGCCTTGAACTTAATGATGTGAATGACAGTGTTGAGTGTTTATGGGTAAGAATCAAGGGGAAGGCCAATAAGGTAGATGTCATGGTGGGAGTTTGTTATAGACCCCCCAGCCAGGATGTAGAGGCTGATGAAATATTCTATAAGCAGCTAACAGAGGTGTCGCCATCATGAGCCCTTGTTCTCGTGGGGGACTTGAACTTCCCAGATGTCTGCTGGAAATATAACTCAGCAGAGAGAGAACAGTCCCAGAGGTTCCTGGAGTGTGTGGAAGACAATTTCCTGACACAGCTGGCTGTGGGAGCCAACTAGGGAAAGTGCCCTGCTGGACCTGTTGTGTGTTAACAGAGAAGGTCTTGTGGGGGATGTAAAGGTTGGAGGTTGTCTTGGGCAGTGATCGTGAAATGATAGAGTTCTCAGTTCTTGCAGAAGCAAGTGAGGGAGCCAGCAGAACTGCCACCTCGGATTCCAGAGGCCAGATTTTGGCCTGTTTCAGAGCATGGTTGAGAGTGTCCCTTGGGAGACAGTCCTGAAGGGCAAAGGAGCCCAGGAAGGCTGGTCATACTTCAAGGAGGAACTCTTAAAGGCACAGGAGCAGGCCATCCCCACATCCTGAAAGATGATCTGACGGGGAAGAAGACCAGCCTGGCTGAATAGAGAGCTTTGGCTGGACCTCAGGAACGACGGGGAAGATGACCAGCCTGGCTGAATAGAGAGCTTTGGCTGGACTTCAGGAACAAAAGGGAAGTTTACAGCCTTTGGAAAAGGGGGTTGGCAACTTATGAGCAATACCAAGATGTAGTGAAGCTATGCAGGGGGAAAATTAGAAGGGCCAAGGCTCAAGCAGAACTCAATTTGGCCACTGCAGTTAAAGATTACAAGAAGATGTTTATTCAGTATATCAATAGAAAAAGGAAGACTAGGGAAAATGTAGGCCTGCTGATGAATGAGGTGGCTGCCCTAGTGGTGGAAGACACAGAGAAGGTGGAGTTACTGAATGCCTTCTTTGCTTCAGTCTTCACTGCTAAAGCTGTCCCTCATGAATCCCAGACCGTGGAGGTAAAGGGAAAGGTCTGGAGAGAGGAAGAGTTTCCCTCAGTAGAGGAGGACCAGGTTAGAGACCACTTGCCCAAACTGGGACATTCATAAGTCCACGGGCCCTGATGGGATGCACTTGTGAGTGCTGAGAGAGCTGGCAGATGTTATTTCTGGGCCAATCTCCATCATCTTTGAAAGGTCATGGAGAACAGGAGAGGTTCCTGAGGACTGGAGGAAGGCTGGTATCACTCCCGTCTTCAAAAAGGGCAAGAAGGACCCAGGGAACTACAAGCCTGTTAGTCTCACCTCTGTCCATGGGAAGGTGATGGAGCAACTCATTCTGGATGTCATCTCTGAACATGTTGAAGAAAGTGAAGCTATTGGGAGTGGTCAACATGGATTTACCAAGGGTAAATCATCCTTGACCAATCTGCTAGCCTTCTATGATGTCATAACTGGTTGGCTGGATGAGGGGAAAGAAGCAGATGTCATCTGCCTTGACTTCAGCAAGGCTTTTGACACTGTCTCCCATAACATCCTCATTAGGAAACTGAGGGAGTGTGGGATAGATGAGTGGACAGGGAAGTGGACTGAGAGCTGGCTGTGTGACAGAACTCAGAGGGTTGCAATTAATGGAGCAGGGTCAAGTTGGAGGCCTGTAACCAGTGGTTTCCCCCAGGGGTCAATACTTGGTCCATTCTTGTTCAACATATTCATCAATGACCTGGACAAGGGGACAGAGTGTATTTGCAGCAAGTTCGCTGATGATACAAAATCTTTAGTGTGAGGGTGGTGAGACACTGGAACAGATTGCCCAGGGAAGTTGTGGATGCCCCATCCCTGAAAGTGTTCAAGACCAGGTTGGATGGGGTCCTGAGCAACCTGATCTAGTGGGAGGTGTCCCTGCCCATGCAGGGGGTTGGAACTAGATGATCTTCAATGTCCCTTCCAACTCAAACCATTCTAAGATTTATATGATATGATATGATATGATATGATATGATATGATATGATATGATAAGATACAGTATGATATGAAAACTAGGAAGGGTGGCTGACACTCCAGAGGGCTGTGCTGCCATCCAGCATGACCTGGACAGGCTGGAGAGCTGGGCAGAGAAGAACCTAATGAGATTCAACAAAGGCAAGTGCAGGGTCCTGCACCTAGGGAGGAAGAACACCACGCACCAGTATAGGTTAGGAGTGGACCTGCTGGAAAGAAGTTCTGAGGAGAAAGATCTGGTAGTCCTGGTAGATAGTAAATTATCCATGAGCTGGCAATGTGCCCTTGTCACCAAGAAGGCCAGTGGAATCCTGGGGTGCATAAGGAATTGTGTGGCCAGTAGTCGAGAGAGGTCATTCCCCCCCCTCTGCTCTGCCTTGGTGAGGGCCCCATCTGGAATACTGCATCCAGTTCTGGGCTCCCCAGTTCAAGAGAGACAGGGAACTACTAGAGAGAGTTCAGTGGAGGGCAACAAAGATGATTGGGGGACTGGAGCATCTCTCTACTGAGGAAGGGCTGAGAGAGCTGGGACTCTTTAGCCTGGAGAAGAGAAGGTTGAGGGGAAACCTTATTAATGCCTGTAAGTATCTAAAGGGTGGGTGCAAGGAGGATGGAGCCAGACTTTTTCCAGTAGTTACCTGTGACAGGACAAGGGGCAATGGGCACAAGCTGGAACACAGAAAGTTCCACTTAAATGTGAGAAGGAACTTCTTTACGGTTAGGGTGACAGAGCACTGGAACAGGCTGCCCAGGGAGGTTGTGGAGTCCCCTTCTGTGGAGATACTCAAGACCCACCTGGATGCAGTCCTGAGTCATGTGTTCTAGGTGATCCTGCTTTAGCAGGGGAGTTGGACTAGATGATCTCTAGATGTCCCTTCCACCTCTGACAATTCTGTGATTCTGTGTTGCACTTTATGAGAACTCATATGTTTTCTTTCTGTGCTGCTCTGTTTATGCAGATCTCTGACTCAAGAGAATGATATAGTAAAGAAGAAAGGTTTATGCAACATCAGTACACAATAGTAACCTATGAAGTAATAGAAGTGGGAAGCTGGGAAATTGGTCATTATTGATTTCATACAGGAGAGAAAATGCTTACTTCATGTACATATAAAGTTATGGTTAAGTATTCAGTTTGCCAGATCTTTCACTACTAAAGGGCACAAATAATGATCTTTGAAGAGTTTTTCAGCCTTTGCAGGTTTTTAAATTCTTTCATGTTGTGTAGCTGTAAAAGTATGAAATGGAAGATAGTGTGAGGTGAAAGAAAGACTGCAGAAAAAGGGCTTACTTAGTTACGGTCACACCGGTCTTTGTCCTCTGGGACATTATTTTACTTAGTCCTACTGAACTTACGGAAGTTCATCTAGTACCACCTGCTCAAAATCTACATCAACGTTTCTTCCTTACCCTGCTGTGCAGTTGTTTTTTATTATCAGTTTTTAAATAACTGAGTATGTCAAATTACTTACTATACACTGTGTTATCATACTTGAATTAAAGAATGACCAGAAGTGGTGTCTTACTTTAAGATTTGATGGGTGCTCCATCCTTAATTTGCAGCATTTAAAAGTGAGAGTAGAAAAAAGATTCAGATGTATTTTGCTTTACATTTCAGGCTTTTTATAAAGAGAAATCCAAGTCCTGGATGTACTGCGGTAAATAGTCGAGAAAAAATGGAAAAAATAACCTTGATCAATCCAAAACTTCTATAGAAACCTTTGTCTGATAGACACCTTTCTGGTCCATGCAGTAAGTACACGCTGAAATTATGACCTTTGGAATGAGAACTCCTTTTGAGCTCTATCATGTAAAGTTGTAATTGGGCCATAAAATCGTTATAAAAATTTATGAAAGAAATTTGACTGAATGAGTCTGATGGATAAGTTAAAGACCTGAGTATCTCAGTGACGTTGCTGAATGAATACCTTAAAATTTCTCTGAAGTGACAGTATTGCCCTGCCTAGGTAATGCCATTCACTAAGAGATGACATGAGGATCTTCTCCAGAAGATCCTATTCAGATCAATCTTTGCTGTTCATTTACTTCTGATGACTAGAGGGTACAGAATGACCAACACTACCATTGCACTTGGCCTTGTTGAACTTCTAATTTCACATGGGCCCACTTCTCGAGGTTATCCAGGTCCCTCTGAATGGCATCCCATCCCTCAGGCCTGTCAACCACACCACTCAGTTTAGTAACATCTGCTGAGGGTTTAGTAACATCTGCAGACTTGCTGAGGGTGCACTCGATCCCACTGTCGATGTCATCAATGAAGACATTAAACAGTACTTGTCCCAGTACGGACCTCCGAGGGACACCACTTGTCACCTTTTTCCATCTGGACATTGAGCCTTTGACAGCCATTCTCTGAATACCACCATCCAACCAATTCCTCATCCACTGAACAGTCCACCCATCCAATCCATATCTGTCCAATTTAGAGAGAAGCATGTTGCGGGGACCATGTCGAAGGTCTTACATCTCATCTTCTTTGTGGACTCCAAAAATCTTATAGACTCTTGGAAACTTTGAGAAACGAGTAAGAGCAAGAGCTAATCCTTTTTTTCATTTTCAAGTGTGTTGCTGTGTAATTATAAAAAAATAATCCTTTACTCAGGTACACAATACATGATATAACTCAAGTTTATAAATGTCAATAGCTCGCTGAGGTTTATGCAACCATTTGCTCATGAGAGGTGTTGGCTTGCAGTTCCTCTGTATTCAGAATGATTTCCTGCTGCCTGCCAAGTGGCTGTTAGTGCAGTCCTAACTGTAGGAATACACTCTTGCGATAATTATAAACAACGCTTTCACAAAAATTATTTTTAGAACAGCAACTGTCCTTTTCAATGTAAACATATTTTTTTCTTCCATAGTGGCAATTTTAATGTGGGCAAGCAGTATTCAGTTTGATTTTTTGTAGGTGGTATACTCAAATTACATAGAAAAGATTTCCCTTTCCCTTCCCACCCCAAATCTGCCTTGTTATTTCCAAGTTTAAAAATATGTTGATTGAAATGAAAGGTACTAATTAAAAAAAAAATAAAATAAGATTGAGGTTGTTGGTTTGTTCCTTTTTCTTCCACTGTACTGTGTAGCTGGAGAACTACTTCTGTTTACTTCCTTTCAAATGGTGCTAATTCAATTTTACCAGGCAGTATTTAGGTGATGTTATCTGAACGAATCTCTTACATGTTGGATGTTGGAGATAACTAGTATTACATTGGCAGAGTTCAGAAGGTAGTGGTTAGGGTCTTGCACTTGTTCTGTCTATCTAACAAGATTCTTAGGCACATGCTTAACAGTAAATATATGAAGAATGCCCAAAATGGCATGGAATATAAATAAATTTATAAATAAACTTGAAGAAAGCTGTCTCATGTAATTCCGTCAACATATGAACAGAGCAGAAGTCTGTTACCTCTGAAGAAAATACTGCTCTTATAAGTTGAGGATAAAGAAGAAAATAGGAGCTATGAACTGAGGAGAGCTATTCTGTAGAGAAAAGAAAGATGTGATATTAAATATAGGAGAATGGTATGTTACAGTATTACACTAATTTTCATGTTGCTCCTTTATTTTCTTACTGTCCTCTCTTATTAGTCCCTCAAAACAGCAATATTTCTGAAATCACAGCAGTTCAGTGTATGAATGTATTCTGTCCTGTTCATTGTAAGATCTTAACTTCATTTGAAGAAAAAAAAATGTAGTTTGAGTGTAGAGAGCACATGACACAACTCTTTTTCCGGCCAACAAATTTCGTCTATCTCTTTTTGCTGAAGTGCGTTCTTTCTGCCCTTAGCAAACCAAAAATTTAAGTTCCTGCAGTGTAAGTGGATCAAGAACATGGAACTATGCCAGTAAAATTCTGGTAAGACACTGGTACCAGTTCCATTTATCTTTGTCTTAAGGCACCTCAGTGTTCTTCACATACCTACTAATCCTACCCCTAACAATCGTTTAAATATTTTTCTTTTTAACTTTTAGATTTCAGACATAACGCAACAGTCTTCTGATAAGGATACCCAAACACAGGTTTTTTAACACTATCTGGAAATGACATTTTTCAGTAATCTTTCAATTTATGTACATTTCATAATGCTTTCAGTGTATTTTCTTATAGTTAAAATTTGTGATACTTGGTTATTCTCTGTGTTCTCTCAGCCAAATTCAGGTTTAAAAGTTTCAACTTCTTTTTCGACATTGAGGAACTAATGCATGGTTCTGCCAGTTGTTTCTAAGTAAGAAAATACGAAGAAAAGAAACTATCATTTGTATGCTTATTTGCGGTACAATAATATATCTTGTGATTTAGAAGCCTAAATCAAGCTACAAAGAGGGACAGCACTCCTCTTAAATTAAAGGGATGGCACTTGATTTAAATCAGTCAGGTTGACTTTCGGAATTCCTTAGAAGCGGGGAGTTCTGTAAGTACACACAATAAAAATAATAGTGAGGAAAACTGAAACTAATACAGCTTTTGTACACTATTGCTATACCTAGAGTATTTCAATGTCTAAGTGTGCAAGTAGGAAGAGATACACTAAGATTGCCTAACCTCCATTGAAATTACTTGAATATGTTTCAAATACATGAACTGGAAACTGGATTACTTTTTTTTTTTTCTCTTAAACCCAAAAATCCTCATTAATTTTTAGTCTGGATTTCACCCCCCCCGCCCATAAAATTTTTATTTTTCAGTGGATATTATCTTTCTGTTTTGCCCTTACTTTTGTGTATTTTGTTTCTGTATGTATTGTATCTAATAGCTATTTATCCCATGGAAATAAATCCAGGTCATAACCAATGAAAGTGAATGACAAATTCACTTTGACTGTTGCTGTCATGTCCCCTCTTTTTTTTTTGTTTTCATATTTTTTTTTTTTTGCCATTGATTTCAAATTCTTAAATATCTTGCTGAAGCACGAGCCATTGAAATGTTCAGGATCTGGTGTGTTGCAAGAGGAAAAATGTATTTGTGTTGTATAACTACTGGCTGCAGCAATGGGTAAAGAAAGAGCTATGGACTGTCATTTTTTTTAGGTAACATGCATAAAATTGGTGGTAAAATTTTCATTGGTGTAAATAGTCTCCTACCTGCTATACATGTGCCTATTCATCTTAGATATCAAAAAGGCAAACCAATGAGCTAAGCACATATTTCTCCAGCCATACAAGACATGCAGAGGCTAAGTCAGAATATGGATTTAAATAACCAAGAGACAAAACAAGAGTTAACACTTAGGATAATAGCAATTTTGTATCAACAGCCAATTCCAAACTCAGGCCTTGTTCTAACAGTTCATTCCTTGTTTGTCAATCTTATACAGAAAATGGTAAAGAGGGCATTTGGCTTTTAGTTATAATGTGGTATTTATTGATATAAATCCTGTTGCTTACTAAATAATGATGTCTCATCTGCTGCTCAATATGAAGACAGTTAATCTAATGTGAATAGATAATTATTGAACAAGGGCTTGTGAATACATGAGCAATTCGCTTAATATCTCTATGTTCAAGGTGTAGACATGCAGTAAGATACAAGGGGGGCAATGAGAACACTCACAGGCATGCACTACTGTCTGAAAAACAAAATGCATGGCCTAAAGAGAGTCTTTTTGCAATAACTTTTGTTGATACTACAATGATCTCAACTAAAGAAAGTGTCCTTTGAATTATCAGACCACCCAGATTTACTATTGAGATATCAAATATGTTTATAAAAGGGTTTTAGGGGTGCTGTTTACTAATTATTTTACTGTCTAAAAATGTATTTTTAAATGTCCTTGTTTTTTTCCTGCCAATCACCTAATCAGTTAGTCCCTGTTTCTTTTCTTGTGGGGCTAAGCTGGCTTCCTCATTTTTGCAGTTCATCAATACAAAACTGATTTGAAGCTGAGCTGTATAATAATAAGCCTTTCAGCAGCCAGGCTTGACACTTGCCTTGTAATTAAGGCCTTGATGGTTGTGTTGATGGCAAATGAAAGAAAATGGCTTTGTTCTCAATTCCAGAGGCTTGATTGCTGGTTCTCGTTCTCACCTGAATTCGACCCATTCTGCATTGTGCACATGATTGCTGGAGTGTGAGTAATTGCAGCGCTGGCAGATGACATTTTCATGAAGCACACTCTGCACTGCTCCAGAGGGAATTTACAGAATTTATAGCTGGAGAAGCTCATCAAACATGGATTTAGGAAATGCCTATGTGAAAAGTGGGAGCCCACAACAAAATATCAGAGCTTTTCTTTTGACATTTGCTTTTACATAAAGGACTGTGGTCTGCAACCTGTCCAATCTTATGGTAGCAGCCTATTCCTGACTAGATTTCGTGTTTAAGTACAGTTATTGAAATTCATTAACCCAATTTATTTTTTCATGTTTTCTTGTAATTTTTTATTTGTTTGAATAGGATTCTCAGCAAAGGAGATGGAAATTTGATTTCTCATTTCCATTCATATTTTTACATTTCCCTAACCTTTCAACTATTTAAAAACTGTCAGCTGTTTCATGATACTTATTGATGAAAATGTATGCTTGATTTTTATTTATATCCTCTTATTTTCTCAACTTTTTTGCATTACAGCATATTTTGTTTCCTTTAAATGAAAATGAATGTGCATCTAAAACAGTTACAAAAGCTTCTACCATGGAAATACACGTCAGCAATTATAAATCAGATCTTTAGAAAGAAAACATTATTGGCTTTTATATCGACAAGTTCACAAATTTCAATGAAGGGCGTTTTGCGTGTTGTAAATAAGAGCCACATACTGAAACTTTGCCTTATAGGTAACGTATGCCATGAGATGCATAATCTTTCCTTTCCTCTGCCTTACTACTTCTGCCTTTTCCTCTCCATCTGTCAGTCTTTGTGCCTGTCTCATATTCTCCATGTTTGCGCCTGAGCCCCTGGTGCTTCTCTTCTCTCTCGTAACACGGTAGCGCTTGGATGACTTCCTGTAGGTTGTTCCTGTGGTTGTATCTTTCCCAGCATCTGAAACATTTATGGAATCCTGCTGATCTTTTTCAATCACAAATGTTTAGGCTGTCACTGACTTTGCACGTGAATATTCATAGCTGCTGTGATTCGGACATATTTTTACACTGCTACCTGTCTAGCAAGCCAAAATATCTGCACTTAGCTTTTAATAGTTCTTGTGTCTTCGTAATCATCGCAAGGAGGGAGCCTTTCCTCCTTGCATTTGGTATAACGGAAAGTCCTGACCCACTGAATTATTGAAGGTTTTGTTTAATTAGGTTTATTGATTAACCCCTAGGAAAAGTTAGGCGAGTAGTCCTTTCAGTTTCTGCAATACATCCATGATTCAGAGTCATGCTGATCATTTAAAGTACACAAAAAAAAATCTGAGGTCTAAGCTGATGATGTTGTTGTTTTAGGGCCTAACTTATCCTCATTTCAGTAACAGATCTCTATATCAATACTAATAAATGGCAACAAGAGGAGAATCAATCCAAACTCGTGACCATTGTTTTAATTTTATACTGTAGTCCTCCGGTAATTGGGTGGCACAAGGGGAGACTTTCGAAGTGCCTTATGTAAATTTATGGATATTATGCTGCTGACATTTACAAAAAGTAGGATTTTTTTTGTTGTTGTTGACTTGAATGGGAACAAGATGGAACCTATTGTAAATATATCCCGGTTTTAGTTATACATAACAGATCTCATAATATGCTTCCAATACCAGTGTTGAATTTTTCTCCTAATCTTAAGTGTTCCGTGGGAATTCACTGAATACATTCGAGTTCAGATCCTCTTAGGTAGTTAAAAACTTTTGAGAATTTGGGTCTCAAAGAGTGACTTGGGGTCTTTTGAAGCCATGAAAATAATCACACTCAAGGTCTAAGGCTTGAGAATTGGAGACAAAAGTTTGTAGTTCTTCGTTACATGTCTTACAGTTATTACTGCAAAGCTGGGTGCAGCCGCATGGATACCTTTGCACTTGCTAGTGCTCTTCTTGCAGAAACGTTAGGGCCCCATGTGCTTTATGGCAGCCTTTTGAAGTGCATTCCTGTTCTCAATGTGTTCCTCCTGCAACAGACCCTCTTTTACATTGACATTTAAGTGGCAACTCAGCCCAAAGTGGGAAACCTGCCGTTATCTTTCACAGTGCCTGTAACAAAACAAATCCATACCTGTCCAAGAGTAGCAGGGCAGGTAGTCATCCTCCGTGTCTTAGCCAGGATCTTTGACATGCAAAATTGTTTCTTTTGTGGGAATAGGATCTGTATCAAAGCAGTATATCCTGAGAAAACCCTGAAAAAAAAAAAAAAGCCTATTGTGTAAATCTGTCACAGATCAGTAAACTATAGGAAAAGGATGAAAGCAACAGCCACCAAGGAACAGTGGAACGTGGCAGTGAGTAGAAGCTTTTGAAACTTGCTGAGGTGAAGAGAAAAAGCTGCCTGATACCATTACCTTAATTATGGTGATGGTTTGAGACATACTGGGCACAGCGATCAAATATTACATTATGTAGGCCTTTTTTTGGACAGTATTAGCATCTAACACAGCAGCTGTAATGTTGAGAATCACCTTAATGCTTTATTGTAAAAGTTAAAATATTGCAAGTCTTGAAGAATGTTCAGCTGACATTCCAGTGACCTTCTTGCCATTACCTGTGGTACTTATTTGAAAGCTTCAGCTCACTTGAATAGTCCTTCTCTTACCCTATTTCTAACCTTCACCTTTTATGCACACATCTCATTAACTTTCTCAACAAGAATGTTAATAAGAGCTGCTTTATTTTTCTCTAAAGCCATTCATGCTTGCTTTTCTGTTAGGATTTCCTCAGACTTATTCCATTTGCCTCAGCGACCCAACACTCAAACACTTTGTTCTTTTCCCTTGTCTCTGTCTCTTGTCTCATTACTTTGCTTTGTGTCTTTTGCTTGACAAAGTAAAAATGTGGTCTTCAATTTCTTCTCAGCACTGGTTTACTTTCTCAGCACTGAGAAAATAAACTTGTTTCCACTGAGAAACCCCAAAGTTCTTACACACTATGATGAGTGTGTGTGGGTAGCTTTTAGTAGTCAAGGGGCATGATGAAAGGGCAGAAGTTTCCTCCTTCCATTTATAAATAGGAGTATTTCTGTGATTTTTTTGTTACACCTTCTAGTAAGCCAGCACCTCTGGTTTTTATGGCCTTATTACAAATCTTTTTGAATCTAAATAGAACTTAAACTGGTCTTACTTTCCATTATCTGTTAATCTGTAAATTATTTATTCAACATCTGTTCTACCTGCTAGACAAGCATTTTTACTTTCTCTTTTGATACAAATTAATCAGCACAGGGTTGAAGCATGCTGTAATGTACTAGGTAATTCTAAGTATACCTCATTTTATTAATGATATATTTTTGTAGATTTGGGGGCAAGTTGTACACCTGTCTGTGTATCTGCATCTGTATATTATTCTTCCATTCAAGTATACTTTAAATTTCCTCTACAGATCTGCCAGTACAGCTCTTTGATACCTAGCTCACATTGTAGCTGGTACATCAGCCCACCTTAGTTTTGTACTTTTACTATTTTTGTACTATTAGAAATCAGTCTGTTGTAGGAAATTGCCCTTCAAATATCCCATGACCCATCTGAGGTCTCCTGTACCTGCATCAGAGGCTTTGTCCTCCTGACATGTATGTTGATAAACATATTTGCTTTCCTGTTTATTCCGTATTAGAGGTTTTCTGTTGGTTTGTTTTGTAGCAGTTGTCTTGTCTATCTCCAGCTAGCTGTGGTATACCCCAGCTTTGCATTTACACTGCCTTAAGTAGTAATACCAGTTTCTCTTACCTGTCAGTACTGGTGAAATATGGAGAGCAAAGAAGAGTGTGTTTCTGAGCTAATGTCACCTAAGAAATGGTCTGAAACCATAAAATGCTTTAACATAACAGAGTAATAGCCTTGGCTACATTTTTACTATAAAGACAATTTGCAATTAGTTTAGTGCTCTAGGCTGGATGCCAGGTGTTCACTAAAGCTGCTCTACCACTCCCCTCCTCAGCTGGACAGGGGAGAGAAAATATAACAAAAGGCTTGTGGGTTGAGATAAGGACAAGGAGAGATGACTCACAGGTTACTGTCACAGGCAAAACCAGACTTGACTTAGGGAAAATTTAATTTATTGGCAATCCACGGGTCGTTCCAGTATCCTGCTCCAGCATGGGCTTCCCACATGGTCACAGCTTCCATCAGACGCATCCACCTGCTCTGTTGTGGGGTCCTCCATGGACTGCAGGTGGATATCTACTCCACTGTGGACCTCCATGGGCTGCAAGGGGACAGCCTGCCTCACCATGATCTTCTCCATGAGTGTCAGGGGAATCTCTGCTCCAGCACAGACCTTGGTGTCTGCAGAGTTGTTTACCTGTTGCACATGTTTTTTTCCCTGTTCTTAAAAATGTTAATACAGAGGTGCTACTGCTGTCACTGATTGGCTCAACTTTGGCCAGCAGGGTTCATCTTGGAGCTGGCTGGCTGGCATAGCCCCCTGCTACCAAAACCTTGCCACGCAAACACAATACATTCACGAATCACTTGCAAAGAAATACAATCAGTAGGACCATATTAATTTTTCTTAAGTATTTTCCAGTTGTTCATGCTAACAAATGTCAGCCTTAGAGGAGAGTTACCCTTTCTTTACACTTATACAGTTATTCTTAGTGTGTGAATGATCACATATTGTTTTTAGTTTTTAATTTGTCTGTCTTCAAAATGACAAAATAATTAAAGGGCAATGAATAACTAGTACTGAATATTTGCTTTAATTTTGGGATATATATTATTATTTATAACGATATATTTATATAATTGTAATTATGTGTATTATATAATTGTAAATATAGACTACTTTGTAAACATTATTTACACTTTTATTTTTGTCACTAAAAGATCAATTATTTGTATTTCAAACAAATCTTTGTGATTATCATACAAATCAAAAATTTCATTCACAGCAATACTTTCTGTGATGTAAACTATTGCAATTGAGTGTATATAATGGTGATTTTCAGGTCCAGAGTAGTATTTTAGCACTAGCTTATGTAATGTCCTATAAACATGCTGAAAAGACTATTGCTCATATATTTGCTACTAATACATTATTTGCAATCTGACTTACAAGGGTTTCATTTCCACATGCAATTTTTTGAAATCAGTATTGCACTAACATAGACTTGCTTATGCATTTCATTCAGTTACATGTAGATTATCTGTTGATTCTGAGAATCTTAATGTTAAGTATCTTCATATAGATTGTTATTGTAAAGAGCAATCAATTGGAATATATCTGTTTGTGTTGGTCAAGGGACATAAGAGCTTGCAGCCTCAGAGTGACAGCTGTTGGGATGACAGGGTATGTTCATGAAAGAGGATCTCACCATCTCTTTTCTGTTCTGGCAACATTAAAGCAGATTTCAGCAGAGTAATGTATGAAAAAAGGCACTGTTGAATCAAGCTTTTTAGCACATGGCAAAATAGTAGTAAGGCTTCTGTGTGCACTTCCCTCTTTCACAGACAGGTGGATAAAAAGTACAGATCAAACTATCTACCTGTCTCTCTCTAATGTATGTGGAACTTTGCTCATTAGGCTTTAAAGCCGTGTGTTGATTTTTTTTTAAACACGGATCACGTACATCATAGGACCTTTTAAGTCACCATCAGACACAGGAAATGAATCTCCGAATAGGGTGTTTTCTGGACCAGGCTCAATGGTTTTCTTTTTCAGTAGAATCGAAAAATCATAGAATCATAGAATTGTTTTAATTGGTTGTGCTTGTGGTAGACCCTTCACTGACTTTGTTGTCATTCTCTGCACCCTCTCCAGCACCTCAATGTACTTCTTGTAGTGAGGGACCCAAAACTGAACACAGTATTCAAGGTGCAACCTCATCAGTAGGGAACCATCACTTCCCTAGTCCTGCTGGCTGTGCTATTTCTGATACTAGCCAGGATGCCATTGGCCTTCTTGGCCACCTGGTCACACTGCTGGCTCATATTCAGCTGGCTGTCAGCCAATACCCCCAGGCGTTTTTCTACCAGGCAGCTTTCCAGCTACTCTTTCCCAGTACCCCCAGGCCCTTTTCCACCAGACAGCTTTCCAGCTATTCTTTCCCAAATCAGTAGTGTTACATGGGGTTGTTGTGACCCATGTGCAAAATCTGACACTTGGCCTTGCTAAAGTGCATACAATTGACCTTGGCCCATTGGTCCAGCCTGCCCAGATCCTTCTGTAGAGCCTTTCTACCCTCAGGCAGATCAACACTCCCACCAAAAAATATATATGCTATATACCCAGTATGTTGGGTATTGCACTTCTACTTTCATTTTTTTCAAAAGATGGCCTTGCTGTTAAATAACTTCAGTTAAGGATTAAAGGAGAGAGAATAAAAAAATTAACTTGTGACAACAGATGGTAAAATGGGTCCTTAGTCTACAGAGGAGTCAATAGGTGCTCAGCACATTCACCTGTAGTCATTAGGTAATTCTGAACTCGGAGCATAGTAGAGTGTGTAAACTGTAGACACATCAGTAACACATGCTGCTTTGCCACATTTGCTTATAATAAAAATTTTCTCCAGTAGTTGTCAGCATAGAAGAGTAAAACTAAACCTGGTAATGACTCTTGCTGTACATATTCCATAGTCTGCAGTTCATAGTGTATAGTTCTATTATCTGTAGGTTAATGCTATTTATTTTATATTTTATTTTATCTAGTTATTTGTATTTCTAAGATTCTGTCATTACCTCTGGTTTGCTTCAGAAAACAGCAGGAAAGATCCAGAAAGGCAAATCAATTCCCTGCCCTACACTTAGTTTAATAATTGGCAAGTTGCTTTGATTACCCACCTGATTTTCTTCTGCTTTGGCTCTCTGAGCAACACTGTGTTGAGGAGGTGAATCTGAACACAGAAAGGCATTTGTTGACTTTTGAAATGCCTCCAGATTAACAGTTTTTAATGTAACAACCTTTCTCATAACATAATGTGCTTTGTAGTAGGGTTTTAAGATGCGGGATAAAGGACATTGTGACTCATCCAGTCCTGTTGGGGTGCCATCCTCCTACTTAAGGCAATTTTCAGCTTCCATATTGTCCCAGCATTGGACACATTTCATACTTTGGAAGAGCCACAAGTAACGCAGCAAAGACTTTCCTTTTGTTATCACCATCCTCATTGCCATCTGCAATCAGTAAAGTCCACAGTTTTTTCACTCAAGTGTTAATGCACTGTTTCCCCGCTTTCTCCAGTATGAGTCATAATCAGGGAAGCACTATTTATCCAGCATTTGAAGAAGGCATGCAGCCATTCCAAAAACTCTCCTCGGTGTCAGTTGTGTATTTTCCCTATTAGTTTTAAATACTTGTTTGGCAGTGACTGACTCTTTGAACCATTAATCCTACCTAAGCTACACTTGACATCAGAGAACATGACATCCAGTATTAACAAGGATGCTCCTGGACTGTTTATTTTCAATGATGTTATTCTTAAATTTTCCAGGACCACTAAATGTCAACTTCGGATATTGTCTTCCTCTGATGAAGGGCATCCACTCTGCTATATGTTTATACTTCAAACCACTTTTTCTTAATTGTCCTTTTTTATTTCTACAAAATGGCGGCTTATAAGTCTAGGAAACATTTATCTCAAAGCAGGATTGACACTGTCTACTATGGATTTACATAAAAGTTAATGTAAAGGCTCACAAATGTTTGCACTTTATAGTTTCAAATGTGTTGTTGATGGAAGAAGGCAATACACCAAATATGTAATGATAGGAAAGCATTTTTCACCTTATGTAGGTTGTTTGTTTTCGTAGTTGGATTTAGAATTTCATATTCTGATTGAATTTATTTGTTACTCAGCTAATATCTTTAAACTTAAATTTTGTCTTAATATTTCTTGACCTTTGACTTAATGTTTGTTTCTAGAGGTTGGGTTTAGGATGTTGTTGCCCTTGGAAAGCGTGACAGAAGTGTGTCTAATGTCAGCAGTAGTAGGACTAGGCCCACTATATTTTTATTTATACGTTATTATGAACAATATCAATATTAATATTTAATGTCTGTAAATTTATGTAAACTTGTCATCTGCTAAAATCTGTCCAACATCACAAGTATCTCATAAATAGTAATATTAAAACAATCATTTAAATTAGTTTTTTGAAACTGTTCAGCTATTGGAAATAGTTTTAGTTATTTCATCTTTCCTTGAAAAAACAGTAAAGCAAATTAAATTACTGCAAGAAACAACTCAAGTGACCACTACTGTTGGAGTACTCAGACTAGAGAAAGTACACAGCCTCTTCAAGGCAGGTAGTGTTTCCATGACAGTGAGGTAGAGCTGGGCATTTCCTTGTGATTTTTATTTTACTGGTTCAGTTTTTCTTCTATACCTTGAAGGGTAGTAAGAACTGGGAGTTCTTTGTGACCTTTGTGGGAATTGCTAGTTCTCCGCATCAGTTGGAGTTTACCCTCTTTTAAGGAATTTTCTTAGCTGCTACCAAAGTATCAATCCTAAGGATGAAGTATCTGTTCCAGGAATTTTTGCCATTCTCATATTAAGTGCATTACTTAGGGTGTCTCAGAGGCCATGTCATTTAATCTGTCTTACAAATATGCTCTCTTAGGTGCTAAGCAGTAGGGAGAGTCTCTATATTAGTCCTTTTAAAGTACTCTGTTTTTCTACTTCTGCAGGGGTAACTGAACTTTTTTTGGGGGTTCCTGAAACAAAGCATTTGTATCATTAGCAGAATTGAATGGACAACTGTGGGGACTTTGTTTTTCAGTATTCTCAGGGGCAAGCAAGTTGCTTATGTCTTCCCGTGCATTTGCCAAGCTGATATTGGGGCAGATCTCTGAATAGGTGCTGCACATGCGGAGACTTAATTTCTCTATGCAAAGCAGTATTCCCCATAAAGACAGGAGTGCTGTGGGATTATCAGATTTTCAGATTTGAAATGGAGGCTGAAGAGCGAGTAATGGAAGCCAGTGTCAACAGCCCTAGCTCTGTCTTCACATATTTTAACAACTGATTCATTTTCAGATCTTTTACTGCTCATTTTTATAGTCAAAAGTCGTACCACAACTCAATGTGATGCCATTGGGAGAAAAAGGGAAAAACCCCATTATTTCAATTTTTAAACATATTTTTAAATTAGGCAGTAAATTAGAATATACAGAGCACAGGATTTTATCTACACTGGCTCAGAAATGAAATATTTTCATTTTGAGAAAAGGCAGTTTTACGGCTGTGACGGAATGAGCGGTTGTTGCAGCGCCTGGCTGGGCGCGACCGGCCCCCTCGGCGGCGCCCGCGGTCGCTGGCCTTGGTGCTGAAGCCCGGGCGCCGCGGACGCGGAACGCCTGCTGCAACGCTGCCCCGGGCTGCCGAGGGATAAAGATCGATATACCTTCTAAAAAAAAAAAAAAACCAACAAAAAACCCCCCAGAAAAATAGACTGTGAATCATTTCACACTTTTGGTTTTGTTGGTTTGTTTTTTTTTTTTTTTGTAGCTTTATTATGCAAATACTTATTTCTTACCTGCGGCTGAACTTATAGTTGAAGTTACACCATGTGTACATCCATTTTGTTCTTAACAAGAAGTCTTTCTATCCTTATGTAGGAAAAGCTTTTTTCTAAGTTCAGAGAGAAAAGGCACATTAAGGTCACCATGAAGATGCATGTATAACACTATGTATTTCTTTGTAAGCAGTAAATTATTGGAATCAATGTTTAATGTAGATTTCCAAGGCTGAATTTACTCCCTCAAAATATCATCTTAGAAAAAAACCAGCAAACCAAACCTAGAAATTAAGAATTTTGGACTCTTGTGTAAAGTTACTTGTTCTATGTCTAGTTGGGTTTTAGCCAGTTAACTATGTAGATGAGAAATTGATATTGAAACCTGATCCTTGAAGTATAAAAGCATTGTATGAAATAAGTTATGATTCTTTTGTTAAAAGGCTCTGTTCCTGTGAACAATTTTGGAATTTTTCACTTCGTTTCACAAATTATTTTGAAAATTAGAAGATCCTCTCTTGTCTTTATAAAATTGAAAAAAACCCAACAAAACAAAACAAAACACAGCACTACTGCATAGT
This sequence comes from Hemiprocne comata, assembly GCA_020745705.1. Classification (NCBI taxonomy): domain Eukaryota; kingdom Metazoa; phylum Chordata; class Aves; order Apodiformes; family Apodidae; genus Hemiprocne; species Hemiprocne comata. The sequence continues at coordinate 92,111,334 of CM036588.1, forward strand.
ATATTTACATGCAAACAGTTTGTTTAATAGAAAATAGTTTTAATCTTATTTTTGTTCCCATTTTCTAATCTCATAGAATATTTCCTTGCCTGAAAAGCAGCATATAGGAAATTGAGTACAGTATCTTTTAGAGGATTTATGGTAATGCTGCTGAATTTAGCTGAGCATAAACAGCATGGTGAGGCCCTCAGGGTCTCTTCATTTTCCTGACACACTCCACTGCTGCCCCATTAACACTTCGTCTGTTATTGCCATCTACTGAGTTTAATGAGTATCTTCGAATTTGAAGTTCTACATAAAAAACAATAGCTAAAATAACTGATGCACCTACTGCAGCTTTCAGCAGACTATCTGATTCCCTTTGTAAATTTTTTATAAAAATAAAAAGTACGTTTCTGTTCTTCAGCAGTGTCGTTACCTCATTTTCTTTAATTATGGTAGACACTGATCACAAGCACTGAGTAATGGCTACAAATATGATGCTGTATCTGTGTGGATTTAGAAAGTAAACTCATGCTGAATAACTACTAGAGGAAGCTTTTCTTTACTTCACAATTCATCCTATTAATACTGACTAATGCAAAGTAGGAATGGTACTGCTGGAGACTTTGTGCTATCAAAGCAGAATATTATATTTCTTCTAAGAAACCATAAGACAGAAGGACTAGGTGCTGTTTTCTGATACCTGTATGAGTCCAACTAACTGCTGTAAAGGGTCAGTATGTGGCTCATTAGACTGGTTTCCTAAAACTGAATGTATCACATTCCTTTGAATACATGCATTGAACATCTTAAATTATTAAACAGTAAGCTGTAGTATCAGACAGTTCCTCAACCCAAGTTAAAGCCTGAATAATGCTGCAGTGGGACGCAACATAGGATTTAAGAACAATTCTAATTTTGCATTTATTATTAACTGATCAGCAGAAGCAAAATATTGCTCTAAATCACCTTAGATATTTAACAGATATGGGAAGTCTTTGCAGGGCCAAATATAAAGTCTGAATAATTGAATACATTTCTGTTCTTGAAAACCGAGGAGATCAGCTGGATATTGGAACAAGTTTTTGTAGTAAATGCATTTATTAAAAGCCTATTTTTAAAGCTAAAAAAACACATGAGTAATTTTCTCTGTTCTTGGTAAGCTTGCTATCCTTTAGTAAAGTTTTTTTGTTTGTTTCTTTTGTTTTGTTTTTTTCTTTTAGAAAATGAATCTGGAAGAAAATCGGTGAATCCAATTCAGTGGACCTACAAGCACTCTGACAGGCTCAGAGAGCAGAGTCTGGACCAAAGAGCAATTACTCCACCAAACGATTTCAGGTACAATTGACCTAAATATAGCACTCTCGTGAGATTATTGACAAGAGTTCATTTCCTGTAGTGCTTTTCCCATTTGCTACTCCTGGTAACCACTGTGATCTTATCTGCCTGGTGCTGCATGACTTCTGGGATGCAGCTATGAGTTCTGTTGTGCATTATCTTTAAACAGACAAATCATGCTAAAAGAGTAATTTGCAGTTAAACTAGATGATGCATATATTATTCTTGCTGCTGCACTTACACAGAGCAGGAATGAGTGCTTGTATCCATATGGACTGGAATTCTTTTTACTGTGAAATCAGACAGATAGTAACAGGTAGTGGTAAATAAATAGGATATTTTATTTCATTAAACAGTAATAATAGGTTGGAAAACTTGCTATTTGTTTCTTTCTATGTATATATATCCATAAAGTATGGCTTCCTTTTGTGTCATCCTACTTCCAGGCAATCACTGTAGTTATCATATGCTGTCACAAAAATGAGGGTATGAAGTGAGTGTGTCAGTGTACAAAATATGGATGAACTGAATTCAGAGGCTGGTAATGATAAAACACATTTCAGGTTTGAAGAATGCTATTTTGTTAAGCATTGCTTGCAAACTTGTGCAAAATGCTGGATGTATTTGCATTCCATGTATTTGCATTCCATGTATGTGGAATATAGAGAAAATAGGGGGGATTCACTTGGCGGTCATCAAAGAGATTTTTTTGTTATTATTTTTTGCATCCTACTTATTTTATGGAGTTATTATTTAGAAAACCTACTAATTGCCCAGAAATTCAAAAAACAAGTGTCAGATTCCATGCTGGACAGCTGTTGGGAAGCCATTTTTTCAGACCTTCTTTAACTAAAATAGGGCGACACAATTGTGCAATTCTTTTCCTGCACATCCCAGATGTTTTCCCTGGGGAACTTCAGAATGCATATTTTATTTGGGGAATAAGCTCCAATAGTCATAGGTCTCACTCTGCAAAGGAAGTTCAGGACAAAGTTCAGTTGAAAAACTGAATAATATTTAGGGAAGACACATACAATATATTGGTCTGATTTTGTTTCTTTGTTGATGATGGACAGCAATTGTACATGTAGTTAGACTCAAGAATTCTATACTAAAATAAGATGAAGCATAAGTCATAGGTTGGGTTGGAAGAATCCTTTTAAAGCTCATTTAGTCCAACCTCCCTGGAGTGAACAGGGACCTCTCTACCTAGGTCAGGTTGCTCAGAGCCTCATCAAGCCTTACTTTGAATGTCTCCAGGGATGCGGCCTCCACCACCTCTCTGGACAACCTGTTCAAGTGTTTCACCACCCTCATAGTAAAGAACTTCTTCCTAATGTCTAATATAAATCTACCCTGCTCCAGTTTAAGACCATTGCACCTCATCCTATCATCACACCCATGGAAAAAGTTCCTCCCCAGCTTTTTTGTAGGCCCCTTCAGGTACTAGAAGGCCACTAGAAGGTCTCCAAGAGACTTCTGCTCCCCAGGCTGAACCACCCCAACTCTCTCAGCCTGTCTTCACAGGAGAGATGTTCGAGCCCTCTGAAAATTTTTGTGGACCTCCTCTGGACTCATTCCAACAGGTCCATGTCCTTTTTGTGTTGAGGGCTCCAGAACTGGACACAGTACTTCAGGTGAGGTCTCACCAGGGCAGAGTAGAGGGTCAGAATCAGTTAATTCCAGGCACTTTATCCCTGCTGTTTTGTTCAGTTTGCCTGCCATCATGATGAAAAGACATAGTAAAGCAGCCCTAATTAGGCAGTATAGGAATCCCTGGTATGCAACATTCTTCTTATCCAGCTTTATATTCTTCTTGCTTGTTCTACAGTGCCTCAGGGAATGAGAAAAGTCTGGTCCCATTAATTAGAGAATTAGCTTAGAGTTGGGAAAGTTGAGTTCAGGTTTTGTCTGTGCCACAAACTTCCTGCAATATGCTTAGCTAAGTATTGAGCAAAATTCAGCACGACCTAAGGATCAGGGATCGTGACTGTATTTTCTCTGCTTTTGAAGCAGAATCAGGTGTCATTCCATGTTTCAGGTATCTTAGTTACCCCACTTAAATTATTGAGTAGTCAGAAATCTTAGCTTCCCTCATTAGCGAAATAGAATTCTCTGTACTTCTTTATCATACTGTTCTTATGTAAGGATATTGAGGGCATGGCAGGGACACAGAAAGCAAAATAATGCCTCATGTTAATTCAGACAGAGTATTAAAAATATACTGTCATGATGACAAGTTCATGTTAGCTCTTGGCAGTCTAAGTCTTCCTAATATGACCTTCTAAAAAAGCAAAGTTCATCGATCAAAATGTCACATGTTGCTAAATTTACAGTTTATAAATTACCACTGTAAATTTAAGTAGTAGAAATAATCACATAGAATTGAGCGTCTTTCTCTTTGTCTTGCTCCAGACTTAAGTGATTTCAAAAATGAGGCAGTAGACTCTTATAGCAGTTTCTAGGCAGCATTTCTGCTCCTGTGAACAGGCATGGATGTTTCTATTGCATGGGCCAGCCACCTGTGATTGATCACAGGCTGCTGCTGATGTTAGCAAGCTAAAGAGAACAGCTATGTTAAAGTTAAAAACATCAAGCCAGGGTTGTATCACCAATAAGAATTAGGAAAAAAAAAATATTGTGTTTTATTGCATATGTAGCTCAGCTTGCACGAATACCTACTCCTTAAATAATCCTGAAAATGGTTTGGAATATAAAATCAAATTAAACCCAGTATCAGGGGGCATGGTCTCTCCTCACTGCAGTAGCAGCTACGTCTATAAATCCCAGTCCTGTATCAAGGGGAAGGCACAACGTAAGTTAAAATGTTTTTTAAGACAAATCTCATTATGATAGAGCAGATGATTTTCATAGCAAACACTTAGGAAGAGTTGGAGTAATTGGATTAGAAGAGGTAAAAATTTCTTTTGCTAGGTCATTCCAACTTTTTAAGGCTCAATCCCTCCTTTTCTACTACTCTTGCATTTTATGAAGACGGGTTATCGTGTAGCTTTATTTTGACCAGTTTCCAGTTTTTAGCTTTGTGTGTGATCTTAAATAATTCTTTTGTCTTTATTAATATTGGGTTGTAAATTTTGGTGAGCAAAAAAAAAATAAAAAAATTCATAGCACATATGCACATTCTGCTCTTTTGCACTTCAGATAAATGATGAAGTATTGCTTAGCTGCTATATCTAACTGAAGTATTTCTTCTGAAGCCAAGGAAGACACAGAAGACTAATTTGAAAGCCAAGTAGAGTTAAGAGAAAGACTTCATTGATCAAACAGGGTTTGGGTCAGGGTTGAGTTAGGTCAGAACTCTGCTTTTTATACAGTAGAAATAAAGCTTTTATTAAAAAGCCAACATATAAAAAAAGACTTTCATACTTTGAGAAAAAAGAGGTACAGAAGTCCATTTCTACAGCGATACATTCATCTTTGATGCACTGAAGAATGCCAAGAAAAAGAATATGATTGATAAAAAGTGTAAAGAATCTTATCCAATAAGTAGCTAAAGTCAACAAAAAGTACATGTTTTCTAGTCAATTACAGCTATAATGAGAAATTGTTTTAAAAAAGGTTTTTACAGGCATGGCGGGAAGACAACGCATGTGCAGATTCTTAAAATCTCAGCAGCCCTTTCTGTAAACAAATACAAATACAAATAATGGCTCTGTAGTATGTCCTTATTGATTTTATTGCAAACAAAATTTAAAGAAAGAAGGGTACTCTAAAAGTTTCCTCTCTTCCAAACACATTTTTGGGAAGGTACAGAGGGTACAGTATGATTTCACCATCACCTTGCACATTTCAAGAGGGAGCTCTGCTGTGGTTTGGGACAGAGCAGGGCATTGCTGCTCAGCAGCTTTCAGTAGTATTGTCCCCACATGACCTTGTGGATGGATTTCTATTTCAAAATCATACCGAAGTTAAATATTGCTGAAAATCACATTCACTCTTTTTGTGCTCCCTTTCATGGCTTCTAGGGTGAAATTTATCTGTCCTAATGTAGATGTCTTTCATATGTAAATTGTCTTTGGCTAGGCCTGCCTTTATAGTCAATGGAGAGAAATAGACACTTTTAGGGCATGACTCATCTCTTCGGAAAGTAGACATCTAAATAGGTCAGATGAATCAGACTGTAGAGCAGCATATTCCTAACTAGTGAGAATAAAGTAAATGTAGGGATCAGCTTAGATGTTGATGCCTAAATTGCAGATACCTAAAGTAAAGTGAAATGAACTCTGTCTATAGGAACTCTGACAGAGCTCTAAGTCAGAGGATAATACCCTGCTCTTCAGGAAGCACTTTTTTCTTCAGAGCTCTTGGTGTCACTGCACGGGGGTGCCTGGTCATAGGTATAGTCATGAGGTGACAAATTAAAAAAAAAAATTACACCCTCGCCTTGTCCCACATAGTATTTTAAGATGTGAAAAATGAGTAGACTTTGCTGAATGTATAAGTTATTTATATGCATCATCAGTTATTCCCCTGGTTGCACAGTAACATCGTTTTTTCACTAGTCTCTGCTAAAATTCTGTATATACAGGATCATATCATGGTTTTGATTGGTCCTTGTAAACTGTTTCAGAACCAGATACTTTTTTGTCAATCTGAAATCTTTGCAAATAGACGAAGAAATAAAGATATGCAGGTAATTTAGGGTAGTAGACTAATTTAAATTGTTTCCCCATTGCAATAATCGCTGTTACTGCCAGAGTTTCACTGAACTCTCCAGTAGATGAGGTGGTTTGGGCAATATGCCTGAAAGTCACACAATGAATATTTTCAAGTGGTAACATATGAGTTTTGCATAAAGAATCTCTGCTTTACGTTGGTTGTGTTTGCTTTAAGTGTCAACCATAAGCAATAAAATGGAATATACAGGAACAAAATTATTTATTTATTATATATTTAAAATATAAAAGAAACAAATAAAGACTTGTTTAAAGCACTTCAACACCAGTGCTGCATTTTCAGATGCCTCTCTTCTTCCATTATTTGCAAAACCCCAGATCCCAGCAAACCTGCAAGACTTTTGTCAGATGCGTACCCAGGAGTAGCACAAGGATGACAGCCTGGAGTAAGCAGATTGCTAGTGAGGGTAGCAGGTGCCAAAACATGCTGTTTCGTGACCCAGTGTAAATATGCCAAAAATAATCTCAAATGCACTTCAGTAAATAAATGCAAAAACCCCCCAGGCTTCAGAAATACAGTCTGTAGAACTGTTTGAGATTAAGCAAGAAACTTGAAGTCAGAAGACCAGTATTCTAATTTCTGCTCTGCAACAGATTAGCTGTGTTCAGGTAGTGATGCCTTTCTGACCAAAATCTGTGTTTTGCCCCTTCAGTAGATGTAATGTTTTTCAAAAGTAACTGAGATCAGAACTATGATGGATTCCACAGATGAAAACATGAAATTAGGTTGAATCACATTCAAATGTTGACTAAATATCTCTACCTTATTTCCCGTGTTCTAGAGTTATAGCATTTAACTGTCTTCATTTATAGTGGTGTCAAATGTGTAAACAGAAATAAAAATTGCTCGGTAAGTGCAGGTGTTGTAAAATCAGTTTATCTTACTATTAAAGGTAAAAGTAGATTCATAGCTACAGAACATGTTTCTTTGATCAGCCTGAAAACAATTTGCTATAGATAAAGTAAGATCCAAATGGCCGTGTTAAGCAATTGCATTTAACTTTAAGACAGTACTACCAGGACTGTGATAAGTGAACTTGAATTTACAAAATGCACTGTGAAATTGTCAGAATCATTGAAACAGTCAGTACTGTGTGTTTAGTATGTAAAATCAGATCAATGCGATCAAATGCATGGCTGAAATTGAAATACAAAGGCAGGGGTGAAAAGGAAATAAAAAAGTGAAATTTTATTTGGATTTTAAAGATTGTATTTAAATTCAAAATCCTTCTGCCACTGTAGCCCTTTGCAGATCTACTGCTGAATGTATGTTGTGTCAGGTATCTAAAAGTTGCTAAGAAATAAGGGATGTAATTCTGACAGAGGAATGATTATTACTATAGTTTGTGGACCCTCAAAGAAATGCCCATGAGATAAAATTTTCAGGATGAAAAGGTATTTCGATGGTGCAAGCACTTTATCTTAAATTTTAATTATGAATGCAAACCCAAAGAATACGAAGTTTAAGAGGTAACATATCATAAATTATGCAGGAGAGACAGAAACTTAACCTTCCAAAATGTATGGACATGTTTATACTATTGTGTGTTCTGAAGTACCCACTGAGCTGGCTCTGTACAAAAAATGTGGGTGTTCTTTATATAAGAGCTCTTGTGTGCAAGTTTTTGTATGTTGTCTGTCTATTCATGAGCAAGACACAATTCCTTGAGTCATGGTAAGCCAGGCAGTGCACACTGAAAAAAAAGCATATTTTAAAACAGATTTTACCTTAAATATGTAGTCAAGTATTACAAATATGATGTGACATATCTCTGAGTGCAAATGAAATAAAGGAATGAACTCACAGAACAAGATATGATCTCTGATTGGAATGGCCACCAGAAAGGGTCTGCATTTACTTTCAAAGAAGAACAACAAAATACTAGCTTGTTTCATGGGATAGTGTTTTCTTCCTGTTTTTATTTACAGTCTTACAAAGCTGCAGACAGTGTTTTTGAATTGTTAGCTCAGTAACAAGCATCATAATGAAGACCCAGTGGAGTACCTTTGGTGAGAAGGCTTGGAGAATTTGTAGAAAGGGCAAAACATCACACTTAGGATGGTTTCCTGTGTCCTATACAGACCCCATCAAGGGAATTCTCTTACTCTGTGATGATGGGTAATTGCTGAAGCTGACCCTTCTTCACCTCCTTTTTATCCATTTATTGGCGGTCTGACTTTCCCGGGTCCTGAGAAACACATTGAATTTTATGGAAGCTGAATTACTTGTGAGAAAAAGTCATAAATTTCTTGCTGAACTCATGTAGTTTAATTAATTCAAGTGACAGTGGTAGGCAACAGGAACTACTGTGCTGTAGCATATTACACAGAGGATGGTCTTTATACTTTAACCTGCCTCTTTTGCTGTTTATAATGCTAAACAAAACTTTTGAGTAAAATCTGGTTCCAAATTGTTTGTAGAAATTAGGAATAATTGGTAATTAAATCGTAATTCCAATATTCCAGTTGTTATAACTCATTCCATGATTGCATTTCCAATAGTTGAAAGTAAAGTCTGTTTTGAATAAGTCTTGGGTCAGTGCATCCTTATGAGTAAAAAATCAACCAAATAAGGTCGGAGACCTGCATGGATGAGCAAGGAAAAACTTCTGGAAAAACTCAACTGGAAGAAGGAAGTTTATGCAATGTTGAGAAATGGGCTGGCCACTTGGGAGGAATACAGGAACATTGTCAGAGCAACAAGGAAGGCTAAGGCTCACTTGGAATTAAAGCTGGAAAGGGATGCCAAAGACAAGAAGAAGGGCTTCTTCAAGTACATCAGTAGCAAAAGGAAGACTATGGAAAATGTGGGCCTGCTGCTGAATGAGGTGGGTGCTTTGGTGACAGAGGATACAGAGAAGGCAGAGCTACTGAATGGCTTCTTTGCTTCAGTCGTCACTGCTAAGGCTAGCCCTCAGGAATCTCAGACCCTGGAGGTAAGAAAGAATGTCTGCAGGAAGGAGAACTTTCCCTTGGTTGAGGAGGATTGGATTAGAGATCATTTAGGCAAACTGGACACCCACAAATCCATGCACCCCGTTGGGATGCACCCATGAGTGATGGGGGAGCTAGAAGATGTTACTGCTAAGTCACTCTCCATTATCTTTGAAAGGTCATGGAGAACTGGAGAGGTGCCTGAGGACTGGAGGAAAGCATATGTCACTCCAGTCATGCATGATCAATCTGATAGCCTTCTATGATGGCATGACTGGCTGCGTAGATGAGGGGAGAGCAGTGGATGTTGTCTACCCCAACTTAAGCAAGGCTTTTATCACAGTCTCTCATAACATCTGAGTAGATAAGCTTAGGTAGTGTGGGTGAGATGAGTGAACTGTGAGGTGAGAACAGTGAGAAATGGCTGAATGGCAGAGCTCAGAAGGTAGCCTGTAGCTAGTGTTGTTTCCTAGTGTTGTTCCCCAGGGGTCAGTACTGGATCGAATATTGTTCAATATATTCATCAATGACCTGAATGAAGGGACAGAGTTTTGGTACCCTCAGCAAGTTTACTGAGCATACAAAACTGAGGGGAGTGGCTGATACACCAGAAGGTTGTGCTGCCATTCAGTGAGGCTGGGGCAGGCTGGAGAGTTGGGCAGAGAGGAAGATAATGAAGTTCAATAGAGGCAAGTGTAGGGTACTGCACATAGGGAGGAATAACCCCATGTATCAGTGCAGCTTGGGGCTGACCTGCCAGAAAGCAGCTCTGCAGAGAATGATGTGGGAGTCCTGGTGGACAAGTTAGTCATAAGCCAGCAATGTGCCTTGTGGGCAAGACGGCCAGTGGGATCCTGAGGTGCATTAAGAAGATTGTTGCCAGCAGATTGAGGTAGATTATCTTACACCTTTACCCTAGTGAGGCTGAACCTGGAATATTTTGTCCAGTTCTAGGCTCCCCATTTAAAGAAAGATAAGAAACTACTCAAGACAGTCCAGCAGAGGGCTATGAAGTTGATTAGGGGACTGGAACATCTCTTAGAAGAAAAGGCTGAGTGACCTGGATATGTTTATGCTGGTGAGGAGAAGGCTAAGAGGTTATCTTACCAAAGCTTATAAATACCTAAAGGGCAGGTGTCAAGAGGATGGGTCCAGTCTCTTTTCAGTAGTTCCCAGTGACAGGACAAGGGGAAACGGGCACAAGCTGGAACACAAGAAGTTCCACCTGAACATGAGGAAAAAATTATTTACTGTTGGGGTGGCAGAACACTGAAACAGGCTGACCAGAGGGGTTGTGGAGTCTCCTTCTCTGAAGATACTAAAAACCTGCCTGGATGTAATTCTATGCAACCTACTCTAGGTGAACCTGCTTTAGCAGGAGAGTGCCAGAGGTTCCTTCCAAACCCTGCAATTCTGTGATTCTGTGAACTAGATGAATAAAAGAGTCCAGATACTCAAAGGGTAATACATGTCAGAATTAACTTGGTTAGGGCAAGTTAGTTTAATCTCCCCCATGCATATGCGTTATAAAGACTTCTTCAATTACATGATCACATATTGTTTTTCTTACAAGACCTTTTCCTCATTCAGTTCACAGAATATATGATAGTCACTTAATGAGCAGTTGTTGAATATTTTATTTTCTTGACATTGTTCAGTGTGTGACCCCATACCTTGTTTATTACAGAGTATTTGAGCCCGCTCTGAAGACAGAATTACTAATTATTATTAATTTCCTTTTGGGGTTTTCCTAGTGATCATCAGTATAGCATCTAAGTGATAAACAGACGTTAAATTAGCTTTATTGCAGGCTCCTGAGATTGGAAGACAATGTGATTTCTGTTTTATGGCTGGGGAACTGTGGCCCAGAGAAACTTAATGTCCTGGGTTGAGCCAGGATTGAGCTAATTTTCCTTTTATGGATTTTTTGTTTTTTCCTTCAGTAAGCTTTCTTTTAACTAGCAGCAAGTGTTCCAGCTAGTGGACTGATAACACTGGAATGTTTATGTTTCTGCTGAGACTCCAAGGTTGCTTCTTAGCTCTGCTGCTACAGAGGCTACTGGGGAAGGAGAATTGTATCTATAACCCCCCCATAGGGGAGCTGGACTAGACAGACAGCAGAACTGACCAAAGGTATTCCATTCCATATGTAAGCTCCAAGGAAGGTCAGAGATCACAGAAGACAACTTCCTTCCTGCTTCTTCTTCCCTTCTCTTCTGTCCATGGCTGGTGTCTGGGGAGGACTCCATTCATCCATCACTGTCAACCCCAGGCTCAGGCACCTCATAACTCTCCCCACAGCCCTGTCTGCTCTACTGTTATCTCAGACAGTGGGCTGAGACACTTATGTTCAAAGATTACACTAATCTACAAGACCAGTCTGAGGTGCTTAGGTCCAAAAGCCTTGAATCCTTATTGTTATATAGAACTTTTCCAACTCAGGTCTTCCTGTTTCCAGCTGTGTCTCTGAGCATTCATCACTTCTGCAATTTCAAACGCTTCATCTCAGTGAGTCACATAAAAAATGAAGAATATACTCTTAGTGACCACCTTTAAAAAACCTGGTTTGAATGGCTACCATAGGAACTTTATGGAAGTAAAGATAGGATCCTACTTTCTAGGTCAACATCCAATTACCTTAACCATTCTTTCTTATCTTGCAATGCTGTCCCCTTTTTTAGTGCATTTCTTCAAAATTCTTCACCAAATGAACCTTCTTCAGCACAGACTTCTGATTCATCCTTACAGCAAGGCCATCTCATACTGTATGAAGGAAGTGTATTCTGGGAAAAATGGTTTATGAGTCATGCCATTAGTCTCCATCATGATGCCTATTCACAAGATGGGGAAAAATTAGGTTATATAGGCAACCTGACACTTCTGACATCTTTGCCCTTGGTTTGGTCATGTTTAAAAAGTTATTTTTAAAATCTGTGTGTATAAGAATGAGACAGAGACAAAGGGAAAGATTAAAAGTACACACTTACCCTTTTAATAATAAAACCCCATAAGAATATCTTAACCCCCATCTGAATTATGAGATACTTGGAACTTTAAAATCCCCTAGACCATGTTGTACCATTCATCTATTAAAAGAGAATAATCTTCTGTTGAAACTACAGCTGGAAGAATAAGATACAAGATACCTTTGTCATTACTATCAGACTCGACAGATATTTACTGATGGCACAGGAATCATGAGAAACTGATACTTGGTTACCAGAAGTCCAGAAATTGTTTTTAATTCATTACTGATTCTTTGCTCAATTCTCAATCACCTTTACTACTCCTTTTCTCTCCATACATTATAACTCTGAGTTTAACCCAATGCTATGTCCTTAGCAGAACAATTCTAGTTCTCACTGATCCACTGGCTTCTTGTCGTGTGTTGTTCTTTTTTTACCCTCAGCATTGCCCAGATACTTGTTCTTTACCTCCTTTTCTTCAGTGCCTTTCTACAGTCCATGTCTGTACGTCCCCATCCCTCATTCCTTCAGGGCTGGATTCCCAGGCTTTTGTATGACCTTCTCATTCCTACTGGCTCTCGAACTAGAACTGGATCATCAAGCTCTTTTTTCAGTTTCTAGGCCTCCAACCATCCATTGGTCATCTCTTTGCATGCCTGTTCCAAGTACTGACTTTAAATGTTGGCTCTTCCTCTCTTTCATCTCTGCCACTTCATTTTCCCTTAGACAGTAGGGAACTGATAAGAACTCTCTTCCTGTAAATGTAACTGTAAATTTGATAACAGAACTTCTGTCCACTCGAGGACAACATTGCAGGAGTTTCATTTTCTTTGCTCAACATTTGGACTTAAATCTAAATACAGGAAACAGAAGTGATGCACCCATGACTGGTACTCCAGACCTGACCCTATTTCAGGCAAACTGCTAGTCCTGCCAGATACTTGCCATGGCCTCTCCTACTTAGGCATTCCTGATTTTTCTTTCCATTGCTGATCACACTTTATCTGTTAGTCTTTAATCCAGACAGAACCTGCTGGATGAAACAAAACTTTTGGGATGTTACATGGATTCAACCCCAGAATTCAGCACTGAAATGAGACATACAGGTTACAGGTGCACCTCTCTACACATCCTAGTAACAGCTGGGCAGGTGAATCTATTAATCTCTCAACAAAGCATTAATGTAATGTGATTGCTTGGACGGAGCCTTTGCAGAAAAATGCTGCAATGCAAATGTACAGATATTGTACAGTGCCATATACTCCTAGGTCAGTTTACTTATTTCACACTTGTGTAAGGTCTGAATCCAGAAGGGCTAATGGGTTTTCTAATATCATATCTTGCTTAACACAGGCTGGATAATTTTATGTGCATACTCTTCTATTGTTTTGTAACTGAAGATGACCTAATCATTAGTTTATCTGGAATTTAAAATACAGAAGGCAGTGGATTTAATTCTGTCCTCCGTAACTTGTAAAGCTTTGCCTTCTGAAAAATATCTAGAAGTTGTAGCCAGCTCCAAGAGGAACTGAGCTAACATCTTCTTGTAAAAGTTGTGTTCCATGTGAAAGGAAACTAGGTAGTACTGGGAAAAACTCCCTTTGCATTGAATAATTATTGTATTTAATTTCCGTACTTTCACAATCCACAGTTTATTGGAAGCCTCACAATCCTGCTCTCTTCTTCCATTGCTTCTGAGTCTTTCACTCACTCACTCACTCACTCACTCACTCACTTTCACTTTGCTTAGTCATCTTGGTGCCTTATTCTTTTTCTGGCAAGGGACTTGAAAGAGAATGTGATCAATAAAAGGTTTGGGAAAAACTATGCCAGGACAGCCTAATCTTTATATTGGAGTCTGTGGGAAATGTTTTAAATAAGGGCAAGAATATTGGATTTGGAGCAAGACAAGAATGATTGTTAGATTGATAAGAATAAATCTGGGAGACTTGTGCTCAGTTCCCTGCCTTGCTCCCATCTTCTGGCTGCTCTTGTCTTTCTGTGGTACAGTTCCTTGTCAATAAAATGGATATAGCACTATGAAGTAAAAGTAGAAGTGTGTAAAGCCTAGATCATTTGCAACCTTGACAGCCACCACCACCTCACTCAACTTTGTGCACATTGTACAGTTCCCAGTTCACATTGGTCTGAAGTATTGAAAAACATGGCATGAAGAATAGCTCAGAGCATTTTGTAGAGGTAGCTTGCAACAGTTTTGTAGAGCTAAGGGCCTATCCTTGCTAGGTCACATTGGACAACAGAGAAAAATAGCATTGATCCCTTCCTTCTCCAGGAGGTAGGAATTTTGTAGATCCCAGCTGATGTGAGCTGGTGATCAAGACAATTAGTTCTCAGAAAAATAACCAAGACTGAACTGTTTTCTCTAAGCAAAGTAGAAATAGGCATGCAAAATCAGTCTACTTCATATATGGTTCAGGAAGGAGGGATATAGTCCAACACTGGCAACATTTCTAGCCATATTATGGCTTAAAATATACATGTGAACCAAGAATTATGATCAGTGCAGAAATGTAACGAATTTTCATGGAGCTAGTAAATACTGTCTTCCCACTAACTTTATACAAACCTGTGCACTAACTGCTGAGACAAAAAAAAGGACCTTTTGTGACTGGTGGATTTCATATATGGCATAAGAATATTGTCTGATTCCTTGAAATAGAGTCTAATTACTAGAGAAAGATATTTTATTGCGTCCAAAGAGAAATATTCCTTTAAATTTTTTTGTGTGTTTGTTTGTTTTGCTGACAGATTTTTAATTTTTTCTTAAAAAACATTCTAACTTTTCTCCTCATTTGGTCCGAGTCTGGAAAGCAATGTTTTTAAATTAAGAATGATGGACCTGATTCTACATCCTTATGTATATGAGTAGTCCCACAGTGACTACTCTGTTTATCAGTGCCAAGGATATCTAAGAACAGAAATCTCTTTCCTTTCATTTCCTGAAAATTAAGCAATGGAAATCTATTTTCAGTTCTCAGTGAAGCTTTAGGATGCATGGGGCTTTGTCCACCATACTGAGTATACACTCCCTAATGATGTGTAACATTCTTATCTGTTTTGTTTCTATTTGGTGATGCATAATGAGTACTTCAGCACAAACCTAGGGAAAGTAAAATGAAATACACATTGATAAAAATTGAGTGTTTTCTTCAGTCAGAAGGCTTGCGTTTTACTAAAAGTACTTTTTATACAATACCTGCCCTTCTCCTTTCCCTTACATGTACTTAGGTAAACCTTTGCAGAGCAAATATTTTTTTATCATGATTTGGTGAGGAGTTCCCTGTACAACTGGAAGCAGGCACTGATTCTGGATTTGTTTAAAGGCAGATTATGTTAACATCAGATAATCAGGCTTTCTTACATAAATAAGCAGCTTTGATTGTTGTTTTTTTATACAGAATGTGTAAGAGAGCATTTTACTACTCCTATGCATGCTATTTGTTTAAGATCATGTGCCACTTAGTTTTCATTGTATTATTTTACAAGATACCTCCAAGGAATATATATTTTGAATATTCAGCAGTAAAACCTGCTGATGCTCTACCTGTAGTTGCTAAACATTATAAATGGTGCTTTTATTTTGATTTTTTTTAATGTTTCAAAGGAACTTGACTTTTTAATTCACAAAAAAGAGCAGATTACATTCCAACCAGGTATCTATTGGAATGACCAAAATCACATCCAATCACTATTTTCTTGCATTTACCTGGTGTTAGTAATTGGTAGGGAACGTACTCATTATTTTATGACCAAGTAACAATAGTCCTGTGAAAGCTGCAAGCAGCTGGAAAAGATGAGAGCAACCCCTGAACTGCTCTTAACTGTGTGAATGCTGCTACAGAAAAGATGCTACACTGAAGATGTGATACTTACTGTCTTCTCCTGCATAGGCAGGAATCTGGGTTGCTGTTACACTAGCCATTTGACATTGAAACTTCAGAACATGTATATTGGTTGGGAGCATGGATATATAAGGTATAATTTACCATAAAAAATGCTCTTAGAAATTCAGGTTGCCTGCATCTGTTCTCTCCTTGGAAGAACAGTGTTAACTAGCCCAGAAATCTTAACATTCTGTTCTAGCACGCTCGCTGCTGCCATAATTCCTTTCTAATAATCTTCCAAAATCCTGACAGAGTCTGGGATTTTGATCTATTCACATGTCCCATTATATATCTCTCTGATGTAAAATATTAAGTGAATCTAATCTGCATGAAAGATTTGCATAGATCCCATATTGTTAGCCTGTTTACTCTTTTCCAGAGAGGCAAAGAAGTCTTAAATTTTTGGGTGGTCATTACCATAAGAATGTTTTGTGTTCATAAAAAAAATTCTATTATACTTTAAAGAACAGAGACTTCCAGAAATATATTGCTTACAAGTACAGTAAAAGGATTCCAACCTGTTTATACTTCTCTTACTAATTATTAATCATTAAAGCATGAACAGGATGAATTTTATATTAAATATAACTATTAAATGATTTTATATATATATGTATTTTTTACCTTCAGTTTCCTTTACTTTTCAGATTGGATTCACTTATCTTGATATCTTGAGGTCAGATTTCAAAGCTGATTCACATTAAAACATGTACAGTACTGACTGGGGTTTTGTAAAGGGCCTTGACTGCTAAGCTGCTTATATAGGAAATCTCATCTCCATTGCTGAGACTTAGATATAAGCACTCCTGGAAATACCACCGCATACTTACTGCACTTTCGGATGTGAAAGTACCTTTGAAAATATGTTCCTAAGGGCCCATGCTGTATATCAACCTATATTAAAATCCTGATGATGTCTTCACACAGAGAGAAACTGATAAACTGTGAAATTATTATTCCATCTCTCCCCTTTATCTCCCCCTCTTCTGTTCTTACACAGAATCACCCAGTAAATCAGGATGGAACAGATCTCCGAAAGTCATCTAGTCTACCCTCTTAGCTCAAAGCAGAGCCAGCTTCAAAGGTAGATCAGGTTGCTTGGAGCCTTAAGCTGCTTTGATTGTCTACAAGGATGAAGGCTCCAGATTCCAGAAGATTTCATCTTTCTGTGTACCCTGTTCCACCCTCATTGTGATTTTTGTTTTGTTTTGTTTTAATACAGCTAGCTAGATATGCTACTGTTCTAGAACTACTACTGTTCTACTAGTCTGTTGATGCAAATGTAGATACTTCTCATCTGCTCCTCTTCTCTAACTCTTCTCGTTTCCCCAGAGATTCCTTTTTACCATTTCCTGACCTCTCTTACACTTGCTGTTATTTTCTCCTGATTTTCTCTTGATCATGTCTCTCTAGCTCATTCCTTTCATAATTCAAGAGTATTAGTCTTTCTTAGTTCCCAATCCTTAGAAAACCATCCTGACTGTATTTCTCTTTCTGTTGCTTCCCACTGTTGCTCCAGGATCACTCAGTGGGCTATTTATTCATTCACATTCTGTTGTATTGAAAGCATCTGATCTTCAGTGGTATTATAAACTCCTTCAAATTGGCTTCTGACCTTGTTAGCTGAAACCACTCTTACCAAATAACTTAACGGTTCTCTCTTAGCCAGTTCTTCATCCTCTTCTCACACTGTCAGTTTTGATCCTATTAAATCTCATCATACCTTGTATCTTTAGCTCCATTCTTTACTTGTTTTCCTCCTAAATCCTTAGTAATTTCTTTCATTCATCCTTTGAAGCATCCTTTTCTGACTTCTGCTGAACTCCTAAAAAGTTTTCGTTTTTATTCATCTCTCTTGAACTTCTACATATCACCTCTACAGTCCTATCCACAAATAAATATAATTGACATCTCTTCACTGCTGACTCAGATTTGTATCTGTACTCCAGATATTATAATAGCAGCTCAAGATGGGCATGATTAAAAAAAGGATTTTCCTCTTAGACACTCCCTACTCCTTGTTTTCTCAGTCACCATCTTGCTGTCCAGCCAATAATACACGTGTTACCTTTGACTCAGGCCTCTTCAGAACCCCCTATCAAGGCTATGTCTAAATATTTCAGATTGCTTTCTTCTTAACACATCTAAGCTCTGATTCTTAATCCCATACTAGTAAATCTGTTGAAGTTCTTTCATGGCGTATCTAGACAGCGTATTACAGCTTACTTTCTAAGGACTTGGAATTATGTCCATGCAGATTTTAGCTAGAAACCTTTGGCAATATAATAATAAAAATAATTCATACATCAAAACAACATATATAAGTGGGTAAATTGTACATTGTACATTGTTTAAGTATGTGTGAATATGGTGCAGTTTGGTGTAAAAGGTGGAAAAGTTGTAGTAGGCAAACTAATCTTGGGAAATCCACTTCCTAGTAAGTCTTAAATTTCACTGTCAAGTACAGTTTTATTTTTAAATTTCATCCTTGCCTTTCTGATGCACTCAGCATGTAAAATGTACAGTACTGTGATATGGTATTCATCCACCATTCCTGATATCCCTGAATTTAACTTGGTGTTACCACACATAGTTGCGCAACAGAGGAATCTAAGGATGGATCCTTTTCTTTGGGTTTCTGTATTTTGATAGATATTAATCAATGCTGTAACTGTGGATTTGTGTTGCCACACTAAATCTGCAGTAAAAATTCACTGTCCCTGTAAGGCAAACAGTATCCTGAAAGTTTGCATGCTGTTCACCTGGTGTGCTTGCTCTTCATCACTAGATTAAATATGTTTCTGAGGTTGAAAAACAAGCTTAGCGAAGTCAACAATTATGCCAGTAATATAGAAGAAAACGTAAAATGTTTCCAAGCTCAGACATCAGTGAAGCTGCTGAAACATAAGTAAATGCTCAGAAAAAATATAATTGTATCATCGTCTAAACATACATGATTGCTGGGATAGACAGTTGGCTGTGTGAAAGGCAGGAGAGAGTAAGGGTAAAGAGGAGGGCCATGAATTCAGTTTATAAATGTTTTTATTTTGAAAAGCTTTTCCATTTCAAAAAACATCTGAGCATTTGAGATACAATGAGAATAGAGAGACTGCCTATGAGTTAAATTCCCCTAACATAATTTTAAAGTCTTTTACAGTTTTTTTTTCCCCTCAAAACCACCAAAAAATGTATGAGCAATGAGAAGAGCAGTATGGGTTGAGTGATAAAACCACCCAAAGTAAACTAAGAATGTTAAATAAATGGACATTTCTTTTACTTTTTGTTTTATAAGCCTCCAAGTTACTTTTTTTTTTGTTTTGTTTGTATTTTGCATTTATCTACTGACTTAAAACTCATCAGAGGTATTTGTGTTTTTATGGAATTTTTTTCTTTCAGCTATATAGGATGTGACGTTTAGTAGCCTTTAAAAAAAGTTCTCTGGGCCTTCCTCGGCTTGAATGTTGTTGCCTCATCTGAGTTTTTGCAACTTTATCTATTTCAGAGTAAAGGTGGTCAGATGTGGCTCTGCTGATGTGCAGGTTATCTGGTTCAGTGCTGCAGAGCAGTGGAGCTGCAATCCCATTGCACTCTTAAAAGAGACAGAGGTTGAAGCTTTCCATGAATAAGGTCTATTTTCAAGAATTCATTATGATCATACCAGCAATGTACTGATATACATTACTGTAACAAAGGTAGGAAAATTCCCTGGCTTTGTATATAAGCTTTTAAAACCACTTGATGATATATTTTGTCTAAGCATAGGGTACTGTTTTGAAGCTAGTGCTGGGAAGAGTGGTGTGCTGGAAGCCTTTATTCAGTGTAGCATGGCTGGGGCAGAGGATTTCAGTCAAGCATAAATTCAATCCATAGAGTTGATGCCATCCCTCTGTCCTTTCTCACATGCATATTATCTCTTTGAAGAGCAAGTAATCTCTTTGTATGCTTATAGCTCATACCAATAGCAGTTGAGGTCCACTGGTGCTAATGCGGTATAAATTGCTGTTCAGTAATAATAAGTTTAAAAACCCTAAGCTTATGGTATTTACTGCTTGTGGACAAGATAGACTGTCAACATGCTACTCCCAGGGCATTTTTTTACCTGTCTTTGTTAAAGTCTAAAGTCTCCCTAAAAAACAGGCAAGAGGAGGAGTTGTGGTTTGACTGTTAGTTCACAGGGAGCTGGTTGAAGATCATTGCATTCAATCCACATAGGCCACTGAACAGCTCTCAGACCTTAACAGCTTTTAGCCATTACTTCGGCTAGGTTGGAGTTGAACTAGTGACATAAAGGTGGAAGCCCTATGGACCATTATCAATCTGTAGTCACATTGACCTCTTTCCTCTTTTGCCTGTCTTCTTAAATTTGTGCTTCATCAACGAATGCGATTCTAGCACAAAGCATCCAGAACTTTTGGTGTGGACTACACAGATGTTGTAAAGCTCTGGGGAACACAAGGAGAGTTTCTCTTAATAATTCAGGCTGACTTTAACGCACCACATAAACTAGGTTTTTTATACATTTGGTCCTTAAAATTCCCGTTAATTTCTCTCTTATGCCCCCACCTCTCTTTCTTTACTTTGCAATAATATTTTCTGCACTGATGTGAAATTTTATGAGATCTACTGTAGAATTTTTACTTTTAATTTGTCTCGCTTCTTTTCCTAACAAAGAATAATATGGTGGAAAAGAGTGGGAAGAAAAATTAAATTGCTTCCACTGTACCTTTCATTCACATTGTCTCTGCCTGTGTGAACTTTGTACGGCAGCACTGAAAGGAAGGACTAACCTTGCTTTGGTATTACTTTTATGTAACAGTGTAGGACCATGTGCATACACAATACGTAATTACTGATATCATTTTGTGTAACCACACAGGTACTTGTGATAGAGTAACATCTTTTGAAATCTGCACATTACCCTTTAAATACTTATTTAATATAAATTATAAATTGAAATTGGAAAACAAAGTAGTCATTTGTGTCTTTCTAACAGTAGTTACTATTGAAAATCTCTGCAGAAACAACAAAAATCCCTGATAATGAAAAAAGAATCAAAATTAGAAGTATTATTACTAAACTGGGAATAAGGGGGTTTCAAGTTTACAGATCAATATCTATTCCTATTTCTTAGCAGAAAGGGTATATTCTTTCCACATTTATGAGCACAATTAAGTGTTTAATTCAATTAAAGGATAGTTTGTAGCTCTGCAGCATGGAAAGCCATGTAAAACCCTGGAAGCTGTGAAAATTGGCTCCACACCCGGTTAGCTCATGCAGCAAAGTATTAGCTGAAATGGGAAGGCAATTAGCATCACAACTTTTATGCAGCACTAAGCTGTAGGCATTGAGTTAGCCAACCAGGAGCAGTACAGGCTACGCAAATGAACTCTTTCTCTACTGACACACACCAGTTTTAGGACACCTTGTAAATCTACCAGCTGTTCCTACCTTGCTACTTAGAAGTCCCGTGTAACAGTGCAAAAAACAGCCTCTCTTTGAAAAGGGGCTGTCTCTGTAGCTCTCCTTCAGGATAAAAAAATGGGCCTGTAGTTCAGGTGGTTATTATTAATCGTTAGCCTATGGTCATCATTATTAGCAAATATTCGCCCTCAGAGCAGTATTCATATATTGGAATCTATGCTCAGACCTGTCACTATCAGCACTGGGTTTTCTTTTAACATCTATGATTCTGTTTTTTATATCATGTAATGAGTGTGTCATTTCTACGTAATACTTAGATGGTGAATTGCATCTTGCATGTTGAGCACAAGTACCAGCCTGTGTGGTGAGGCTCATTCTGCTTGCTGTCCAGGTTAACTGGATGTTAGCCAGGTCTGGCCCACCACTCTTACGGCTGTGTTAGCACAATCTTCTGCCTGAGCTAATTAATCCCTGACCGAATCTGCTTTGTGTCTGGCCAGGTTGGAGTATGGACAGAAGAGCTGGGGTCTGTTACAGTCCTGGATATGCGTAGACAAGCCCAGAAGGAGGGCTGGGTGGCAAAACAAATCATTTTCATATAAACAGGTTGGCAGCTCTTATTCCACCAGTCCAAAATTGCATGAACTCCCACAGCTTCTGTTTTATTGGCAGGGGTTTCTGTTTTCCAGCTCATTGTGCAGGGTCACGCTGAGCGCCTCACTCCACAGATTAGTGCCCTCTTTACAATGTATGTTAGGAGATGTTCAGCTTGGGGGGGCTCTCTAACTACTGCAGAGAGAACAAGATGTGTCCCTAGATATTTGTAACACCCTTTTGAATTCCTCAGATGAAATGCGGAATATGTATGCAAAGTGTTATTATTGCAGGGATATTCAGAGGGAATATTGAGTGCCTGCAGGAAAATGAATTTAAGCTGCAATGTTGCTGTTGGATTCCATCTCCACACAATCAGGGTACAGGATCAGGACCATAATGAGAATTTATATTTGAAGAAGGAGTTTAAAAGCAGCTTCTTAAAAGATCTGAAGATGTGTTTTTTCATGCCCCTGATCTGAATTTGGCAGCAGCGTAATCCCTGGGGGCTGCCATTGCAGTGATAGTTCCAACAGAAGACCCAGCCTAATGACCTGTATCAAAGTGAGAACAGTGCAGCAGCCAGACATACAGAAAGCTGTGGCTGCCAGGAGACACTGAGAACTGGGGATCATTTTTAGAGCCACTCAGATGTGGGATTTGCCATCAGCTCTGAGTTGTATTCTGGGCAGGATGTTTGTGTTGTTTGAATACAAGAAACAAGAAAAAAAGCATAAGAAAAGTTCTAGAACTTGCAGAGAGCTGTGAAAAGTCTGGTACTGCTTCATGTCTTTTGGCTGCAGCTTTGATTTCCTTGATCTGTGGTTTTTTTATTTTCATATTCCATGTTAAAACATGTTAGTTATATGTCATTTAAAAAGAAATAATTTTCAGTGACTTAGCCTTTGGTTATTAAAAAAAGAATTGAGTTTCTTTCCTAAAGTAATTAGGGCAACATTTGCAAGGGTCAACTATCTGGATTTTTTGCTCTCTAAGCTCTAAGGCATTTTGCACTTTCCTTTTGAAAGTACTTTCCTGGATGACCAATACCATATATTTGTCTTAGATGTAAGCCATAGACGAGAGAGGCAAATGCCTTTTATTTTTATTAGTCTTGAATGAGATCAGGACCTTACTCATCTGGCACTCAGGGAAGTCACCTAGGGAATTCCCTGAGTGTGGCACTCAGTCTGAGTAGAGTTACCTGTATCTGTTGTACTAACCTGAAGTACATTTACTTTTCACTTAATGTGTTACACATAACTCATAAAGTCTAATATGTTACCAGTTCTCTAATAGCATTGATTATTCCCAGGCAATGCATAGGTGGCTGTGGCCTTGTGATCACAGCAGTGGAGGACAAGAGGTATTTATACAATTGAAAGGCTTGATAAAATATAACATTTCTAGTGTTAGCCAAACCAACACACTTGCTATTTTTATAGAGAATTTACCACCCCTATAATGTTATAGCAGATTCAGAAAGAGCAAAAACCTTTTTCACTTTTTAGTTTCCTATTTGTCACTGTTTTAGTACAATAAAAACCTGCCATACAGTAGTTATAATTTTATTCCAAAGTACTAAGGAGCACTGCCACATTAAATTTAATCTGTTCAAATGCAGATTTTTATTAGTTTTCTTCTTACTTTGGTGGCATATCATGTCTTCGTTTTAGACAAAGGTTCTTATTTTTTAATTTCTTTATCTGTTGCTTTCTCTGTAAGGACACCACCACAACAAATAAAGATAGGTGGCTGTACGTGAAGAAACTGTACCAATCTATACAGAAATACATGTTGTTTCCATTTTTCATTAGTGGTTTGAGAACAGCTTGCAATCTGCAGTGCTGTAAGATGTGGTCTGAAGCAGGTCTCTCGATCACACTGGGCTCTTCATGCAAAGGACTACTGCTAAGTTTTGCCCCACTTCCCTCCCAGCAATGTCTGTTGGACAAAATCACAGGCTTTTGCCCGTCCATGAGATGTGACATTCTGGATGGGGTCCTGCTCCATGGCTTGTGCATGCAGATCACTGCTATGTATTCTGAAAAGGGTTAGGAATCAGGTTTTCATGTTATGGTTTAAAGGAAGACATTAATCCAGTAGGTTAAACAGCATGTGATTTAATATTGATCAGCTTATTCTTAGTATTGTGCTTCACATTTCTTTCTTAAACATTTCACATTTCAGCCCCTTCCTTGACTGTGGTTAAAAGTGTTAGAAACTGGTTGATTAGTTCACTTCTCCAAGCTTATGCCTTCTTCGGTCCTAAATTTCTCCATCAGATCCACAGGATGTATTTCAGATAAGCACCTTAAATGAAGTATTAACTTGGCTGTAATATGTCAGGGGGCATTTGCAGGATGCTTTCCCACCATGCTGCTTGCCACTAGACCTAAACCACTTAGTACAAAGGCTAATTGAGTCTTCATAACTAGACATGTCATCACAGGGGAACAGGTTGATAACTGTTCCAAAATCCAGATCAAAATGGTCATAGGTATGTTAGTTGAAAAACCTTTTACTGCTTTCTGTCCAAACTTCTCCACTCCACTGTTATATACAGATTAATGGAAGCAGACGTACGAAAAGAAGGGGAATCACCAATTTGGCTTGTGTTTGCTGTTTCATTGTTCAAGCTACTTGCAATTTAAATAAAATTTAAGCCTGTGAAGTAGGCCTATCTGCTGAGACTACTGTGAGAGAAACCAAAATAACTTCTTTTTATCCAAATGACTTGAATGCTACCTTCAGGAACTCAGGATATTAGAGTTATTGAATGCAAATACCCTTATTCTATGCATACGCAGTTTGCTAAGAGTCTAATACACTGAGGAAAAAATTGTACAGTGTTTTACTATATGCAGCAATCAGAGTACTTTTGGTTTAAAGGAGGAATACAAATAGAAAAGATTTAATTAGACATATTGGAACCTGGAGATGGTATAGAATAAAGAAAGCATGACATTTAACATCTGCCAGACACAGGGGTGGGCTTTGCTGATTCCCTGGTAATTTGTAAACTTGTTTTAACTGTGCAAAACAACCCCCAACTTGTAGGAGTCTTTATGAATGTCCAGATTAATGTCCAAACTACTCTGGTAATCAGTCTTGGACACTGTCCTCTAGCCATTCAATCTTAGGGAATACCATGTCTATGTGCCTAAAAAAGCCTGTGTTTTTTAAGGAAATCACTGATCTCCTTCACAGTTTTATCTTGCAGCATTTTTTAATTAGTAACAACTAACATAGGGACTAGTTGCTATCACTTGACATGACATTTTTAATTCTTACGCTAAACTATAGTCCCTTTTACCTGTTAAAATCCCTTCATCTAGCTGCAGTAAACTGCAGAGGTTAACTGGGGGAGTATAAATTGTGTATAGGCTTCACATGCAAAATCAAAGGCAGGGAGTATTGCTGCAGGATGGTCACCTCTGTCCTGGCACTGCCTGTGCCCAGCAGCCTACCTGGGAGGCCATTTTACTGTGGGGTTGCTGGGACCCAGGTGGTGCCCCCTAAACTAGTGCCCTCCCTAAACTGGCCATGGGGAGGGCTGAGAAGAGGCAGAGACTGCTGACAGTAGAATCAGCTGCAGAGCGGCCAAATCAGTGACCTTCACATTAACTGTCGCTGGGCATTTGCTGCCTGGAGCTGGATGACTCCTGTGTGCATTCCCTCCTTCCCTCCTGCACACACTCTGCATCAGCTTTGCTCCATGCCTGTGGTTACTTTTTTTCTGCCCTGCGTGGTCCTCCTTTCATCTCTTTCAGTGTCTGGTCTTGCTACCCTTTTTCCCACTTGCTTGATTCATCCGAACCAAGCCAGCCCTACATGGACCCAGATGGTAAACACACTTAGTCTGTGTGTGTGCTGCCTCCCTCAGCCACCTTTTGTCTGCGCTCTCTCTCCAAACTCTGTTTTCCTGTCAAGTGCTGTCTGATGCTCTCCGTTTGTGTAGTGCCAGTACAATAATGCCATGGTCTTGCATGCTCCACTGATCTATGCTAATTAATGAGACAATTATGGGTGTATTATTTTCAAAATTTCTATTAATCGATTGTAAAGTTATTTGAACATTATGGAATACACTCTTGTCCTTGAACTGAGTGTGAAGATAAACAAATGTTTCATAATTTATTGCCATTGTTCACTGCTTTTCGTAACATACCCTCACAGTCCTGTCTTTTCCATCTGCTCTCTGAAATCAATGCACCTATTGGTCCTACAATCTGATAGGAACATTAACAGGCTTCTCATAATATATTGCCCTTTCCGGGACTATAGGTTTCTCCACTGTACTCTTCTTTAGATGAGAAGGGCAAAATTAAGCACAGTGTTCAAGTATACAGTCTACATCACTTAGCATTGCATATTTGCAATCTATTTTTAACGTCCAATATCCTGTTTGAATTTTTCTTTGCTTTACTGTGCAGAAGGAAGGTGTTTCTCTGAGAATACGTGGTTCACATAATTTTTCTTTAAGCTGGGGCAGGATGAATATTTGAGCCAATAATTCCTAAAATATGAAAGGAATTGGTAAAATACTCCTGGGTACCAGGAAGAAACACGAGAAACAGGGAAGAATTCTAAAAAAGACTCAAGAATTCTGGGCAGATTCTTGCCTGCAAGTGGGAATACACAAGCAGAAAGGCTTTAGAAAGTAAGCAAATACTGTCAAATATATAGAGAAGTATATTTGTTTCTGAAGAAAGGGAATATTGAGATAGATGCTGAAAAATAAAATGACAGAATCAAGAGAAACTGAAAAAGACAGGTGCATTTGGCCTAGTAGCCTTTTCTTCTTACTAAAATGTCTAATGTTCTGATGTTTACAACTTCAGCAATTCCCAGTGTCACATCAACCCTGCTTCCAAGAAAGCTGGTCGTCTGTAAGGCTTTAATGAACTCTGAATTGGGGGTGGCATAAAATGCTGCAGTCAGCAAGCAACCCCTTGTTCTCTTTGCTCCAGAGACTGTTGGCTTGACTTCCATAATGCTTCTGGTTTCATGGCTGTAAAGTTGCCAATATCAACAGGGTTGTGACAACTGCCTTTAAAATATGTGACCAAGAAACTAAATGAAAGAGAAAACAAGAATGAATTGCAGAGGAAATGTTAGACTGAATGTTTTCTGAGTATGAAGCTTAAATGAAGTATTTTCTCTGCCTGGCCTTTATACCTGAAAAATATTTGTCTTATATGCACCAAATATTTTCTTTATCCAGTGTGCCAAACCTTCCTTTTCCCCTTTAATTCCGTCTAACCTGACATTCCTTTTAAGGCATTTTTTCTAATGTATGTCTCTCATTTTTCCTGAAGGCTTTATTCTCTCACTTTTTTTTTTAGTACTTTGCTACCTATTTATTTGTTTTTTTACCTGCGAACAAATAAATATTGTCGTAATTCTCATGTGCCTTACATCCGCTTGGTTTTAGTTGAATACATTTGTTACTCCTCCTCTAGCATGTGTATTGTGAGTTCTTTGGAGCAGGTATTTTTTTCACTGAATGTATGACATACACTTAAGTCTTCTAGTAATCCATAGCATTATATATGCTTAGAGAAGTGAGATTCTCATCCCTAATAAAATTCATAGATGTTGCAACAACATCAGCAGTATAATAAATAAGATCTAGGAATAGCAGTATTCTTCTCTTTCTTTTTCCTGTTCATGAAATACAGCTGTGAAATCTGGCATCACAGACATTTTTCTTCTGAGCTAAATGGCTGGCTCCCTAGGGCAGGTCTTTGCATAGCTGCAGCAGTGAGAACATCCCAAACACATTTTGATTTTAGCTTCAATGATATATTATTCTGTATTATTTATTCAGCGTTAGCACAAGATGTGATCATCAGGAAGCATTTCTTTCATCAGGCAGTTTACAACCTAAACATCTGGAGCAAGGAACACTTAACTCTCAGTGGAGAAAAGCTTTAGGGAGCATCTAAACAAACTGGACATACTTAAGTGCGCGGGGCCTGACAGGATGCAGCCATGAGTGCTCAGGGAGCTGGCTAATGTCATTGTGGAGCCACTCTCAGTGGCTGGATCACAGTGACTGGGAGAGATTCAGGGAGACTGGAAGAAATCCAGTGTCACTCCTGTCTTCAAGAAGGGCAAGAAGGAAGATCCAGGGAGCTATGGTTCCTCCAATCTTCCACTGAAAACAAAATTATTAATTTTCTTAATATTGTCTCCTGTTGCTTGCTGCTGTTATACTTGAGCACTTGCAGTAGCTGGGTAGGATAAAATGTGCTATTAACCGTATTTCTGATGGAAAACTGAGGTGCGAAAAGAATTCACTAATTCACTAAGATTCACTAATTTTGGCTCATTAATTTATAATTGTGGATTTTTCAGAACATTTAGTGTTATGTAGAATTTGTTATGTTCAAAGCAGAGTTTCTGTTGCCTTTAGTACGAGTGTCTGATCGTGTTATTTCTGGCAATTGGGCTGTGTGGTACCAGGCTTGCAACCAAAGGTAAGGAACACAGCTAGCGTCACCTGCTCAAATTCTGGTTGAAATGAAATGACATGGGATCTCTGCAACAGAGGCAGAGACAGCTGCCAAGTCTTTGGGCAGGATTCGGCTGCCCTAACCTTTCTGCTCTGCCTCATTCTGCTCTAGTTCTGTTATACCTAGAGGACGAAAACCTACTGCTGCCATCAGTTTCTTCATATGCTTGCATGGTAGTAATTAGTGCAGTGGAACAAATTATTCCAGTTTGGCAGTTAACCAGTCTTGGCAATATGAGGCCATATGATCAAATGATAGGGATTTTTTATTTGCTCAGAGAACCAGAAAATGTTTTAACTATTAAAAATAAATAAATAAATAAATATTATAGAAGAATGCCTTTAGCTCAGCCATTTCCCATTGTGTCTTAAGACCCAAAGGTCTTAAATACTAAGACTGAATTTTTACATTCATGATCCTAATACTGAATCTTTACATTCCAAACTGTGTCAGTTTACCTGAAGGAATTGAAAACATAAGAGACAAGGAGCCAGAATAGAGCAGATGTTGTTATTAGTGGGCAAATGTAAAGTCGGTCTAACCCTGTTAAGTGTCAAACCGTGACACTTTTAAAAGAAGATAGTTGCCACAAGTCCTATATGTCTCCTCATTCCCCAAAATACACACCAAATAGGTATGGTGATTCTCTGATTTTTACACATCTGCTTCAAATCTTTCTCTTTTGCAGAGTGAGTCATAATGATGTCAAAAGAAAATTGGTCTCAATGTCTGTGTCTGTGCAAAGTAAATAAAAAGCGCCCTGGCTTCCTGTCTGGCCCTGAGGGCAAATGACAGAGCATGGCTTACGTCCATATGGCTAAACTCTCTTCTTCACTAAAACATGTCAGCCTTGTCAGTACTGCATATTGGGAACCATCCCAGGCTTGCCTTACCCTCCAAACTGTGCCCAGGTGTTGCCTGGAAGAGTGCTAGTTCCCATGAGTCAGATCTATGCCAGGGAGTGTACTAGCAATTAAATAATATGGACAGTTGCATGCCATAGTGCCCCGGCCCTATTTAGTTTACTAGTGTAATAGTTTACTATGTGATGTCTGCAAAAGAGGCTGCTGGCACAATAAAAACAACAAGAGCTGTAACTGTTAAACTGTTTGGATACCAATTAGCTGGATCTTTATAGGACCAACCATAGAGTGAAGGAAATGGAGGGTAATCTTTTCAGTATGAACGTCATAATAATAATTGTGTTCTGGAATAAATACTATACCTCAAATACTGTAACATTGAACTACGCTATATCCCCATACTTTATTAGAAAAGTACACATTCATGGCATTTTCATATCTTTATTATTCTCAGTTCCTCACGTCCTATGGACAGTTCTCTTCCATAGAATTGCAACTATTGTTTGTAGCCAGTATTTGCCATAGAAGTATAAAATAAGTTTAACCAGTTTCTTTAGAAACAAAGTAATGACTGCTCAGTAGCTCCTTTTTATTCTTCTAGTCCTCCATCACTTCCAGGACAGATATCTCTGGGCTTACATTGCAAACATAGATAAGAAGGACTTTGCAATTACTTTTATCCTTTGAAAGCTATGAGACACTTGGCAGCTCTACCTAAGCAGAAGCTTTCCACTTCAGCAGTCCATTCAATCAAATGAAGTCATAATCACCAAATGATTCAAATATTGTTATTTATCAGAAAAAAAGGCAATTGGAATCTGTGACCTCATGGTTCAGAAGAAAATTTTCCAACCTGAGTATTCAATACCATTACTTTTTCTCTGAGAATGAGTATATTTTAGTATAACGATGCATACTTTTTTTCAGTCTACACCACTGCAACAATCACATGTAGCAGACTTGCAGGTATGAGGTTAAATAAGAGTCTATGGGGCACCTGTGCTGCTTTACAACTTTTAGCCAGAAAACAAAGGTGTGACCAAAGCAGAACCTGGAATACAACATGATTTTTTTTCTGGTTGTTAGTTTTTGTTTTATTTTTTTCCAGCTAAATTGAGTTTACTTTGGGATGTCTTGAGGTAGGGGTAAGGAGAGGATACAACCTGATTAAGAAGTCTTCTCTTCTTTTTTTAAACTCTTAATAAGCAAGCCAATTACTTATGCTGATTTTGCATTCACTGAGGTGAGGACAAATTTCTCGGGATGCTGATGCCAATGAAATGTGTGTGTGATATATCACAGCCACGTTGAAATGAAAGTTTATCTTCCCCTGGTGCTAAGAAGAAGGCTTTATATAGCATATATGGCTTCTACAAGCTACCTATTATAACAGCGGAAGATACTGACTTTCATAGCATTATGATTTCAAAAATACATTAGAAAATTTAACATGTAGTTTTAGACTTTGTGAAGAACAAATATAATCTTCTTTGGAAATTATTTGTTGGAGTCTATTTCTGCTAGAAATAGAAAGCTTATGCAAAAACTTAAAAAGCAGGACATGGAGGCTTATACCCCATAGATACAGAATAAGAATGTTTAGGGCTGGTATTCTCTTCGCTACATTACTTTTAATAATTAAGCTTTGAAAATGAAGTTGATATTACTTGGTCTGTAAAATGGTCATCCTTGTAGGATCTTAATGTTACCTGTGTGAAATCAAATCTTTGTGACGTAGTAAGAGGAAAATGAGGTTTCCTGCTTGTCCTAAACACTAAGCAAAAAGTCTCTAGGGTCCTCTGTTCCCTCTGGATATCTGTCCTGATCATGCTTACTAGAAATGCATTAGTGATTAGGAAGTGGCAATCTATTTAGAACGCTTTAAAACCTGCCAGAAGTTTCAGGCCTGAACTTCTTCAAATAGATTTCTGAAGTAATATGTTCTCAGATCAAACACCTGCCTTTTATAGGACAGAAGGAGCTTTGCTGAAAATTTGAAGATGCAAGAAGGTCTTTTAATCAATAGTGGAAACCAGCCCCTGAACATCTTTGTAACAGGAATAACGAATAACGAATAATTTTATTACAAAGACTTTTTTAGTAATGGTAGTAATAGGTGGATTTCAATAAACTCTGGTTTAGTTGTGAAATATTTCTGCTAATGTTTGTTAAACATTATCTACAAAATGGGTTTATGCTGTTCTTTCTCTCTTTGAGGAAATTATTTTAAAGTTTAAATGAAAGTCGTTATATTGTTGATGTTTAGGTTTCATTTAAAAATCTGTTGGGTATTTGACCATTTGAGTGATTCCTTCGAGAAATTAGGGACTGCTCTGTGAGACTGCATTCATTGTTTGAAGTGAGAGTAGATCCACATTGTTTATAGAAAATAGCTAAGCTTGATTTTTTGTTACCATACTTAAGGCTTTCCAGCTTTACTGTGGTCTTTAGGCATATTACCTCCCTGAAAAACCTGAAGGCTTTCCAACTGCGCCACCAAAAAATATTAAAATATTAAAAGTAAAAAAAAAAAAAAGATTCTTTAAAACTTTACATTGTCTGTTTATTTTTTCGTTTCTCATTTTTAAGACACATGTACAATGTACGTGTCCATTAAAATTAGAAATCGAATCATGGAATGGTTTGGGTTGGAAGGGACCTTAAACATCATCTAGTTCCAACCCTACTGCCATGGGCAGGAACATCTCCCACTAGACCAGGTTGCTCAAAGCCCCATCCAACCTGGCCTTGAACACTTCCAGGGACAGGGCATCCACAGCGTCCCTGGGCAACCTGTGCCAGTGCCTCACACAAAATAATTTCTTCCTAATGTCTAACCTAAACCTACCCTCTTCCAGCTTAAAACCATTACCCCTTGTCTTATCACTACACACCCTTGTAAAATTTCCCTCCTCAGCTTTTCTGTAGGCCACCTTCAAATATCTCCCAAGGTTTCACATTTCTTAATTTGTGCCAGTCCTGTGAAGTGTTTACTGAATTACCTAATTTGGAGCAAGTGAAGAAAAAAAGGTCACATCAAGGGCCAGAAGTGCATTGATCCTTACTGCTTGGCAAGCCAACCTGTTGACATAACAGTTTGGTCTTAGAGGACCATACAAGAATTAGAAACTACTCAAGAGTTAGAAACAAACATTTTCATTACTGCTAGTTTCCCAGATGATGGGGAGATGAAGAAATCTTGCATGGAAACACTCCCTTTTGTGTACACTGGTCTCCAGTCTCATAAAAAAATGTCTGCCTATGTGACTGTTTGTGGAAATATTTTTAAAATAGCTTCTCTACAATATTTGACAACAGAAGATGAGTAAGAAATAAAGAGGCCACAAAAGAAATGCAGTAGAAAATAATTGTGAAGTGTTGCTTAACCTTTTTTTTAATCCTTTTTTCCTGTAAATTTTTTTTGTTTGTTTCTTTATTGGTAATTCCCTCTAGCTTTCTATTGCTTAAGATAGCCATCACCTTCCATTACTCTCCCAGTAGCAACTAACAGTAAAAACATATAATATATTATTTCCTTGATGAAGCCAGGAATACACCTGCATTAACAGCTGGATAATTTAACTGCAAGCAACAATCACAGCCATTTTAAAATTATCTACAGATCATTGTAACCTCAAGTCAGATGGAGAGAATTTATACCCATGGGAAAAGCATTTTACTGCAGGCTCTTTCTCATAAATTTTGGCCAATTTTTGAAAGTGCTGAGCAGATGCAACTGTCATAATCTTTGATTAAAAAAAAAAAAAGGACCATAGCTGGTAGCTTTTGACCTCTTTGTTTACTTATTAGATGGAAGCTAAGCTCTCTTGAAAATCTGGCATCAAGATTATAGTAAGAGTTTATTAAAAATAAATTCCAAGTTACAATTGTGTTATAGTGTCTAGTTTCTGACTTCATGGATTATCTGCTAGTGTGTGGGACTGACCTCTGTGTATCAGAGGACAGAAAGCTGGGAATGGCCTTCTATGAAGAGGAGTCCATGAAGAGGAGTTTCTGCTGAATAAATCGAAACTAGTATCAGTTGAAAGAGTATGTCACGGTTTGACTCAGGATCGGCAAGACCACGACAGAGTACCATGGGAAATTGTTGTTTTACCTTTTTCTGTCACAAGAACAACATTTCCCAAAAAAAGGTATTTCTTTTAAACAGGGATTCACTTCACTACTCCCACACACAAAAAGAAACATCTTTGAAATGTTTCCAAAAAAAGCAGGTGTACAAATTATTCTTGCTAAAGGCTTCATACCATCAGCATGTAACTGTGTTCTCTCAATGAGACTAACCACATGATACTGGGCATAATAGTGATACTGGGACCCACTTGAGCTGGCAAAACTGAATAGAAATCAGACTGATCACTTGACTGGGAGCTGTTCCAATTTTATTTTGGATGAAAATCAACTTTATTTGAACCATTCCCCTCCATTCTCTATCTATCCCCTACAATCCTCTTCCTCCTGAAAAAAGAAGACAATAATAATTGAATCTCTTATTTATTTCATTATGCTTTGAGGCATCCAAAAGATATGTTTTGTTACATACCTTTTTTTTTTTTTCCTGGAGTACCTCTGTGGTGGTACTTTTAATGGAAATGCTGGTTCATCTCTGTGCAGGACTGATTTCTGTCACACACTTTTTAGAAGGAGACTAAATTTGTAGGATTCAGGACTTCTGATGTTATCTTCAAACAAATTTATTCTGCTCTGTATGGACTTCAGGTTACTATACTGGTGGCTTAAGTCTAGGGGTTTGCCACACTGTCTTAAGTCCTGAAGTTCCTGTCTCTTTTGCTATTGCCCACTTTATGCCTTCCAGAGATAGCTGCATCTGTGTGCTGTGGTATCCATGTAATTGGAAACATTCTGCAATCTAGCAGGATGAAAGCTGCAATATAAATGTAAATTATTATTATTATTCAGCATATTAACCCAATATTAAAATTAGTTTGCATTTTCAAAATATATTATGGGAGAGAGACTTATAAAACCCATTTCCAGTCCATGTCATTTGTTAACAGGATTGTATGTTTAGACCTAACAGGCAACTTTAGCAGTTAGCTCACAATATCTGTGCATTCTGCAAGTAAATATATGGCATGAAAGTGACTTATGATATGAAGCCTAGTGAGCTTGGAAAAGAGGTATCCATGGACTTAGCTTCCCACTCCCCACCCCAAATCCCACTTCTTTGACGTTTTATGCTTCCATGAAAATAATTCAAGAATAAGAGCACATCAAGGGTTGAAAGAGGCTGATAACCCAGACCCACAACAAAGTCTGCAGTGGGATACAGAAGTGCAAACTTTATCTGTTTGAGTGACAAAGTAGTGGGCAACAAGGAAGAAAGGAGCAAAACATTTGTTCTTTTGACTGCCTGAAGATGTTATTCGGGGCACTTCTTGGATGCCATAATGCTGGTAACAGCAGCTTATGATATGGATAACACTTTTTCATCCTCATTCTTTCTGACTTCTCTCTGTAGCAATTTGCCTTTAGCAAATCCTAAATAGAGAGTAAACAAATTACTCTGTCCACAAATATCAAGTTCTGATCGCTAGGCTCTTCAGGAGATTCTGACCATTTTGAATTATCACAGGAAAAGAAGCTTTGCTTTATGAATGGTTACAAGCCTGTTTGAATAAGCTTAAACTTTGATGAAGAGTACTACTAAGCTCTCGTGCAGGCCCCAATGGCCCAAGCACCCCTGCCAGTCCTGCCTGGCCTCCCCTGTCTTTCCCATGGACCCAATACCTTGAGCCTGATCCCTGGGTAGTGTAGGACTCTGTCCTCATGGTGGGTGCCATGAGACCTGCCCTTTCCACAACAGCAGACCTTACCCCAGGAGCACTTCACAACACCAGGGTAACCTCCAAGCCCTGCAAGACACTACAGACAACCTCCAGAGTGGGTTCATAGTCCTGCAGGCTTCTCTAACAGCCCCTGCACCCACAGCAACCTCTGTGCCCTGAACCTTTCATAGGTGACTGAGTAGGGTATGGAGACCTTTTAGTCTGATGTGCCTAGTATTTGCTTCCTATTTCTTAGCTGCTTCTGGTTCTTGGGGCTAGCTGCAGACTGAGTCATTCCTGAAGAGCTTGATCCTGGCCTCCAGAACACTGCCAGCACTATGTTGAAGCATGGAATATATGAGGACTAGTATCTAACCAATTCTTAAATAAAGTAAGAAGATGCAGATGAAAACCAAACATCATCCAAAAGCACTGCTATAACAATGAGGGCTGTAAATATTGACTTAGAACAATATTATGGTGATTGTGTGTTTAAGTCACCAAACAGGTCTGAGTCTACTAAGACTCAGCAGTGAGTGACAGATACTGTGTTCCAAACAGATGCAAAACCTTGAGACTAACCTGTCTCTTTCGAGGCTTGTTTACATGCCTTAGCACCTTGTTGCACTGAAGTTCCAGTTTTAGGATCAGGCAATGTGGATCATGTTCAAGGTGAACAGCCTCAGGGTTGTTCATGTGCTTCAGCCTTTCAAGGACATGCAGTAGTAATGGACTCAGTTCAGGATGTTTTGTGCAGATCCAGATGTGTAGCTAAGCATGAATGTTGGTTAGCACATGACAGTGTGCTTGATAGGGATTGATTCCCTACCCTTAGCTGATAGCTGATCTAGGAGGGATAAAGCCATAATCCACAGACTACAGTAGTTGCTGGCTTCTCACTGTTCATGCAGGAGGGAAGGCATCTTCTTGTATATGTTCAGTTTCATATGGGTCTAAGACAGTATGACATATAAGGAGGCAAATCAGTACCTCCAACTACAGGAAGACCCAGACTGGCCTGGAAGTACCAGAGCCATGAGGCAAGGCATAAGACTTGTTTCAGCATGAGCGAGTACTGGATGTAGAAATAATGTGACTGGCATGAAACTCCAGTGAGTAAGCCTTGCTGAGTGGCCATCCCAATGCAGTGATAAAGCTTCCACACTGCAGCTGATACATTTGGATGGTGCTGTGCACCTTTTATACACCAGGTGTAGGCAAGGCCAGCTGGAGGGTGTGCTGAGTTCAATGTACAAGAGAGTACCAATAGGCATGCTGTACTGGTTTTGGCTGAGATGGGGTTAATTTTATTCATAGCAGCTTGTATGGTGAAAAGTTTTGAATTTGTGGCTAAAACAGTGTTTGTAACACACTGATGTTTTAGCTATTGCTGAGCAATGCTTACACAGCATCATGGACTTTTCTGTTTCTCTCAATGCCCCACCACCAAGTAGGCTGGGGGTGGGCGAGGAAGCAAGAGGGGACCTAGCTGGGGCAGCTGACCACAATAACCCAAAGGAATATTCCATACAACAGGATGTCATGCTCAGCTGTAAGAGGGAGGATGCTTGCCCCATTCTCTAAGGAGATAGCCAACATTTACATGTGTAACTGTGTACTCAAAATACTGGTAGCAAAGGGTTCCTATAGCCATGTATATTGATACATAATTCATCCATGCTGCTAGGCTGTTACTTTTTCATGGTTGGGAAGAGATTTTTATTACCATTATAACTTTGTAGTTGTGAATATTTTAGGTTTGTCTTCATTTATAAGCTCTTTCCCATTTTCCTGTAATGGCAAGAGGAGGTAATAGTTCCCATCTAGTGAGAACAATTTTTGTGCAATAGTTGTATGTTTTTAGAGGGAGTAAAATATGAATAGGTAGTAAAATAGAAATACAGGTATGACTGCTTATAACTTTGTTGTGTGTTTTCATTTGAATCCTTTAGAAGCATCATTACTTGTATTATCTAGAACAAGTTGAAAGATTTCAAACTTTTAATTTAAATTTATGACACAAAAAATTAAACCTTGATTTTCAATATATGGTCTATTACTTACCTAAATACTCTGAAAACTCTGTTACTAACTCTGGAGTGCTTCTAAGTTATAAAGGAACAAGAAATTTCCCAGGTTTCTCCAATCAGAGACACCTCAGAATATAATCTGAAAGAAGTGTAGTCAGTTCATCCAGAATGTCCCTGAAGCTACCAGGACAGGAAGAAGAAGGCTGAAGTTATACTGCAATTGATCTGGGGCTGCAGGCATCCTGATACAGTTTTGCATAGCTTTGAGGCTGCTTTAAATGACGACTGAGACCAAGCTATGCTCCCATGTCAGGGAGACATAAATAACTTGCTGCTTTGTCAGGTGAATATTGAGGATTTTTATTAAAGGAAAAAGTACAGCTATATGAAAAAAGTGTAATTATTACTCTTCAAAATACAGAGAATATGTATTGAACTCTTTATTAGATGTACAGTACTAGCACATTGATGCCCTAACTGAGATTGGTATCCTATTGTGCTCACAGACACAGAGTGAAAAATGGTTTCTGCACAAACAAATTGCTATCTGAAGAGACAAGACAGGAGGAACACCAGGATAAAGGAAGTGTTATTATTCCCTTGCTACAAAGGTAGATGAAATGAGGAGTCCTGTGTCATGCTGAAAGTTTGAGTATTGCCTGATGATGGCACCTGGGGGTCCTGGGTCTGCCTGCTGGCCTCCCCACCACACATCTCCCACTCTGCTGGGGGACAGTGAGTGGAGACTCCAGCTCTTTGCCTCTGACAGTCTTCATTGGCAGACCACGCATGCCCCGTCACATAACAAGCATGGCAATTTTGAACAGATGGAAAACATGGTCCACAGTAAGAAAGAGTAAGGTCTTCCATGTCTTACTTTATATTTTATGAATTTCTAGTGCACCCATTACTTCAGTTTGGTGACCACTGTTGAGCAATAAAAGGAAGTTATACATTTGTTGTTGAATGTGAGTAGCTTTTCCTGGAGCGTGAGATTTTTAAATGAAGATTGGGCTGGTCAAAGAGGTTTTGATGGCACTGTGTACTCTTTTCTCTAAGATCCAAACGTGTAGCAGAAACTAAATTTTATCTTCCCAAAAGGGAACTTTCAATTATTAAAAAGATGTGACTGAAGTGTTGCTGGCTGAATTTTGGAGGGGAGCGTTCAACAACAGCTGAGTAAGTGGATTCTATCATACTCAGCTCAGTTCCAATAGGCATAATTTACATTTCAGTACTGTTAGCTATTTCAAAGCTGATTAGAGTTCATTAGAAAAGTGTACCATGTTCTGTGGAGATCATGACAGGCTACTGTGTAAGACATGTCCCTGTAATGTCCAAGGAGGCAAGCTGAATCTAACCCAAGACACTTGTTGGAAGTTGGACTGACATAGAGGAGGAGCCTGATGGTCCTGGGCAGGGGAAACATGAATACCATTTAAGTATCTGTATACTTTTCTATTAAGTTCACTGTTGTTCCAAGATAGCTGAGCTCTCAGTCTTTTCTCGTGTCCCTGAGTGCACCAGATGTGTTGAGACAGTCTTATCCTCTCTGCCCTCATTTCATATCAACCTATTTTGCATTAAACTAATATATACATCTACTATATATCACAGTTACTGAACAAACAGAGTATCAATCAGAAGCCAGGCAGGAACTACAGAGAATGACTGCCTGTTTGGCACTGCTTGCCCTTAGTCTGCCAGCCCTCTGTTCCAGCTAAGCCTGACAGCCCAGTGTCATCCACGGGTCTAAGTGGTGATCAGGGGACACTTCCAAACCCACCAGAGCCATCTTGTGGTATTTTGAGTAGGAGCTGGGCTTACAGATGGAGCGGAAATGTTCTGCTGCTCCTCTCCAAAATGTGGCATATTTTGTGATGTTTTTTGTAGATTTAATATGAAGACCTCACTTCTGATTTTTTAAATGTTCAGTTTATTTTTTTTTAATAGAAAACCAGGTTAAGGTCAGAGTTAAAAGTAATTCAGGTTGTTTATTTGGCATAGGAAGCTTAAATGAAATGGTAGATAAGGCAATGAAAGATCACGTATGCACTCACAACATTTCAGTATTTGACTTCCCATATTTCTTTCCTCTTAACAAGGATTGAGATAGGTTTGAAGCCTGAATTACTCTCTCAAATCAATAGGACATCCTTCAAGAACTTAGCACACTGCTGACATAATTTTGGAAAGACTTCCTAATATTGCCTGCACAAATATTTCTGAGCAAACATGGGTTCATTCTCTAGTGCATCCACTTTGTACCTCAAAACCCTGATGTCTGGGATGAAAGCTGGAAATCTTTTTTATTACTAGTTGTGAAAAAACAGGTTTTACTTTCCAAGCAAGGTGGCTAAGAATTTTCGGAGTTCGAGTCTGAACAGGATTTTGCCAAGTTGTAGGCACAAAGTACTGGAGACAAGTTAAGAATGGTAGATTTGTGTATTGTCTCTGTACCAGCAGTAATTTAGACCATGGTGAGTAATCTTTTGAACCAAAGGAATCTTGGCACTGGCAAAAAAGCCCAAGTTAAAGTTTGAAGGCACAGGAATAAAACTAAGTCCTTGCTATACTTAGGAATATTTTCTTTGTTCCATTTCATTGTTGACACTTCAGCCTCTGCCACAGTGATTTGACGTGCCTGTAATTGTTCCCTGGCAAAGCAAAGTTTACATTAGCCTCTGCTCTCACCTGCTAGGAGCTACATCTTGTCTGCAAGCACCTTCCTTCATGTTTCTCTCTTGTACATGCTACTGGTAGTATTGTCCAGTTGTGCTCAGATTTACTTTGATATGAGATACAGCCCTGCATTTGTGACATAAGTGCTCAATATAATAACACATCAAGTCAGCATTGCAAATTCTTCAGTTTTTTTATTCTTTGGGTCAATACAACACACTCCAATTAAAGACTTTTTACATACATTAGAGAAGTGTCAACACCTAAGCACTTTACTATGTTACAGAAAATATTTAATTTGTATTGGTTTAAATATAGGGGAAACAGGCCAAGGAATGTAGTATAGCAGCTATCCTGGACTCTGTCAGATGATTACATTTAGAGAAGACAGAATTTTAAGCACTTTGATGTAAGAATCTTGTGGACCAGAATTCA
Source organism: Hemiprocne comata (assembly GCA_020745705.1). Taxonomy (NCBI): domain Eukaryota; kingdom Metazoa; phylum Chordata; class Aves; order Apodiformes; family Apodidae; genus Hemiprocne; species Hemiprocne comata. The sequence continues at coordinate 92,151,512 of CM036588.1, forward strand.
TTTTGGAATTGTATTCTGTCAAAGTTTAACACTGGGCTGGCAATTAAATGAATGACAAATGCTCTTTATTAACCCCTCTCCTTTCCCAGAAAGGGAAAGGAAAGAGAATAAGGGAGTGATATTTAATGGGTTGGAAGCTAAACTACACAGCTTTAACAAAACAGTAATGCTGAAAAAAGAAAATAAGGAAAGATATACAAATATATACAAAAGCAATATCATGCCCACTTCCTCCTCCCCCAATAACATTCACATCACCACGAAGGCTGCAGGGCAGGCCCTGGGAAAATAGTCTTGGCTCCAGTACTCAGCAGCAGATGGGAACTGCATTCAGGAATGCACAGATCGGGATCAAGGGCAGAAGAATGGATGGAGTCTTCCCAGGATACCAGCTGTGGACAAAGAGAGCTTGACCCTTGGGATCCCCCAGCTTTATATTGAGTATGAGGCGTATGGGATGGAATACTGTGTTTGGTCAGTTTTGGGTCACCTGTCCAGTCCACTTCTCCTCACAGGTGGGTCACAGGTGTGCCCCCTTTTCCTCCCTTTCTTTTCCAGTGCATAAGTTTAGCAGAACCAAGCAGTGACTCCAATGTCCATAGGAATAGTTATAAGCAAGAGCCTTTCTGCATACTGTTCTCCAGCAGTAACTAGAAACATCAAGGGTAATCAGTCCTACAAGCAGACACTGAATGAAAAACATGCTGTTAATTGCAGAAAGTGCAGCCCCTTAGAAGAGACCTAACTGAAAAGTAAAATCACTAAAAAGAAAATTGGTTCTGTCCTGGCCCAAGCCAGGATATATTATTTTCTGTGCTTGTGTGTTGAGATGATATAAAAAGCCTCAGCAGTGTAAAAAGTGGAATTTGCCTTGGCATTCCCTCTAGATGGGTGCTAAAAGACACATGTAGGTTCATTTGCCTCTTCTACAATTTTAATATCTACATTTAAGCTCAGTGCCCTAGGCCTCTTTCATAGTAGCAGCATTTACAGTGATGAGCTTAGATAGAGTCTTCAGTATTATAGGAATCTTCATTTGATCAATGAGTGCTAGCAGTCTCAAAAAACTGAGAGATGTAATGTTTGCTGTAGTAGGCTGTTGAACACTTGGCTTTACGTGTCAGCAGTACATTTTCTTCAGCTTCTTTAAAACTACTGCTACATACTTGCAGGAACCATTTTCATAAAACATCAGTGGCTATAATAGGCATTGCTTTTGGCAATACCAGGAAAAAGACTGAGAATTGAAAGCAGTGGCAATATGATTTAGAGGTTATATCATTCAAGGCTAAGTAAGAAGACATTTTTTGACATGGTCTTTGCTTTATCTGTTCTGTGGATGGAGACTAGTGGATTGATTACTTGTTACCTTACCATTTTTATGTATATTTACACTCATTAAAAGACTAAACACCACAGCCATCTTTATTTCAGTGTTCTAATCATATAGATGTAGGTCCTTGGACCACTTTCACATGCACACACAGAACTGAATAAGGAGTACCTTTAATTACAACATAACAACAACAACAACAAAGCTGTGTTCCAGCGGCATCTCTGTGTCATTTAGAAAGCGAAAGCTTCTGCTGACAATTGTTTCTATTAAGATCTGTACATTTTTCTCATTTAGGGTACCAAGAACTACTTGGAGAAGTAAGCATGCCTTTTAAATAGTTTGTAAACTGCTTGTACTGTTGCTTAAATTGATTTCTAACACTACTAGTTTATGAGGCAATGGCTTTTTTTTTTTATTGTTTTGGTTCTCAATGAACGTTTAGAGCTTGGTTAAGATTTCTGTAGCAAACAAACTATATTTTGTGCCATGAAAAAAGAGTTGTAAAGAGTTGTGCATTACACACAGATCTGGTGGTAGAAACATAAAGCTAGTATCAGCAAATGAGAGAATGGGAAACCAGTTGCCTTGTCCTTCTAGTATGCAATCAGGGTAAGAGTGTTTATGATGGGAAATTACCTTAACTGCCTGCCTAAAGCAGCAGTGAGTTGCATGATCAGTCCAGTGCACATGATTATACACTCCCCACTACTTGATGAAGAAACTCAGTCTGCACTGATAGCTATCATGTAATTCCAGTGTACTGTTTTTAAACTTGTTAAGAAGCAAGAAAGGTAGTAAGATAACCCAGTCAGGAAGTAATGGAAAAAATAATATTTAAGTCATCCTAGAATTACTCAGGCTAGAAAGGACCTCAAAAGATCATCTAGTCCAACCTTTTGTGGGGAAGGGAGCCTTGATGAGATTATATAGCACCCTGCCCAACTGCATCTTGAAAACAAGTGTCAAGAACTCAAATACTGAATTCCTATTGCAGTTACAGTAGCACAGAGTGGTATGGTGATTGCTCAGAATCAGATTGTAAAAGCTTTCTCTTTCTGCTGAAAAATACCAGATATTTTCATTTGTTTGCATTACTTTTAGTTAACTGATTTGGCTTTGTTCTATTTGAAATAGGTAGAAAAAATGTCATACTTTAAATAATTTACAATGCAGGATCCCCTTCTAGTTGTGGTATTTCTAGCAAAATTTAATCATGAGCATTCCTAATCCTTTGTTTCAGCCTGTACTGTTTAGTAATCTGCAAGGGAAGAAAGCCAGATAAACAGCTGGCATGTTTTAGCAGTTACTACTAGCTTCTCTCTTGGCTGTCTCTGTCGAATAGGAGGGATTGCCTGGTGAATTTAAACGCAGGGCTGAGTGCCACACATTCTCATCTTACACTTCGACTCTGCTGTTACACTGAGCAGTTCTGGCACAAAGGAATTGTACAAGCGCTGTGGTTGCTTGTTGGTAGAAGAGAGGGTGAGCCTTCTCCAGGGCTAACCTCAAACTGTGAAGCAAACTCCTAATGAAGACTGTCACAAACCTTTGCAATTCTGATTCTAGTGTAGGGCCTGTTTTCCTGCCCATATTCACAGAAACAAATACATGCCAACATTTGGACGTTGCATTAATTAACACCAATTAATTGCACATCATTCATTTTCATAATGCTATTCCTATCTGGGAGGATTTTATCTTCCTTTACCCCTATTCTTGTGTCATAGTACCTCAACTTGTTGCATCTTCTCTTCACTCAAGGAGTAGCTACTATTGAGTTACACAATGCTGTGAAATCAACAGTACTGTTTGAGAAGCAAGGAGCTACTCTGAACTTGTAATGATTTGTATTAATTAGTGAATAAAATTTTTTACAAATTGCTTAATTGACTTCTGTAAAAAAGAACATTTGTTCAGTGGATTCTTACATGTTTATGTCATGGTTAGCATGAGAAGGTTCCATATCTCACTGTGGCTTCTAGTTGGTACTGTAAAATATGCACACTGAGCTATGAGGTGTAACAAAGCCTGAATGTGACCTATGGAGTATTTCATTCTACTTGGCTATGCATCTGTTTTTAATTTTTCTATGGCAAACTTTTTCAAATACCATTTCATAGTTGTAGAAAGTTGTTTTTATTTTTTAAATCTGGTTTGTAATGCAGTGTGAAAAACTGTGATTCCTAGTCTCAATTTTTTTTCTGCCTGGTCCTGATGCTATTAATTATTTTCTCTCTTTAGGTAGCTGCATGGTTTTTTGTAACGTGTTTGGAGATCAACATAATGACTTAAGTGTCTAGCCCGTTCTGTCCAGCTACTGTAAAATTTTCAGCACAGTCCTCTTGTCTTTACTAATTCAAGTCATACATGTAAATATGGGGTTTTCTTTATGTCTTTGGTAGATACTGAGTCTGGTATAACTGTTCATGCCTTTATACATACCCTGTCTTCACTTTGTGCTGTGTGAATCCTGTTTTATAAACCTCCTAGTACATCAACTTGCAATTGCACTTCAGAGTAATACAAAATAATGCATACATATCTATGCATACAATAATTTTCTATGTAAAGATTTTAAAGACCCAAGTAATAATTTTTGAATTTGATAATGTGGTTATTTAAAACCTCTCTTAAATCCAAGTGTTAGAACCCTTATTGACATGTCTATGTACACAAACTTTTAAGTTTAGCTTCGTTTAAACGCAGTATAAAAATACTGGCTCCTGCAGTCAGTGCTCAGAGACCATCTTATTTCAGAGCTGCCTGTTCTTTGTACCCTAATCCACACTGTTCTTAAGTCTTTTACCCTGAAATCTCTTAACCCGTCCCTCAATCCCTCTAGTAAGTGTGGTTAGTCAGTCATCTGACTTTTATTCTGATGACAATAAATTTAGTTCGCAGCTTAGTTAAAATGTATAAATACAATGTCTTTCTGAATGTTGGGATATGGGCCATGCAATTCTAGAATTGTACATTTATTTTCACCGTTTCCTTTTTACTTATTCTGGTGTCACTCTTCATTTCATTAATTTTTCATTTTCTGCCTCCAGGAAACTTCTCTCTGATTCTGGCATGTTTCCCTCTTTCTCCCTGGTGAACATACTTGAGACAAAGAAATCTTTTAGCTTTGCAGCACTCTGTGCCTCATCTGTCATCAACTCGCCTCCATCCATCATGCCAAGAGACTATAGTCTCCCTCAAAATCTTCCTGATCCTTATCTATTTGTAAACCCTTTTGTTTGTCCTGCTACCATTGACTAGAATTGGTTTAAAATTTTCCTTTCTACTGTGGTGCTTTTTGTTTTTACTGTTTTAACAGGTACATGTATATAATTTATAGCAATAATAGTTTTTGACTATTGTTTGTAAGCACAATTTTGGGAGGAAAAGGAGAATATAGTTAAGAGCTGCAAAATGCTTTAGGACTATATCCTCCTGTAGATTTTACACAAAATATGCATTGACTTTTTCTGCAGTAGCAGACGACTTGCCTTTTCTTAAAAAAGCTGGAGCATACATAATGCACAGTGCATGATAATGGCAGACAGAAGCTCAACCTCTCTGGATTGCTTTAGCTACACTAAATATCATGGTTTCCACTGGTTTGCATCAGTTGAACTTATTGTTTGCCACCATCTTTTATGCAACTAGTGAAATAAACAAAATTTGTGTAAAGTGACCAGAGAGTTGAGTGAGGCTCAGATTCCCAACTATGAATGTTAGCTACTAAAAATACCAAAAGAAAGAGATGGCTCACATGGATCCTCACTGTGAACAGTGGCCGGTTATGTTAAATTGCCTACCTCTGACAGAGTGTTCAATACACTATTGAAACATGAGTAATTCAGATGAAGAGACAAGATACACCAATGGCTTTCAGGCTTGTTCAAAAACTTGTTTAATATCAGCCAGCTCAGTTCTGCTACTACAGTGTGATGTAGTGTACCAGACAGTGCCTGGATGTCAGAGACAGGGCAGGTGCTTGTGGACGTTGTGTCATACATGAGCAGTTTAGGATTAATGTGTAAATTGTCAGTATGAAGCTACCTTTGTAAGCTTTACTTTCAGTAGGTTCTCATGAGCCCTTATAAGAGTTAGCATTCTCTTCTCTGCACAGAATCCCTGAGCTGAGCACTCCTAGACGACACAAACTTTAAGTAATTTTAAATCAGTTACATCTGGTTGTTTAATAAATTTTATTTTTTTTTTTTTTTTTTGTTAATTTTACTGTCTCAGTGGCATCTTAGTTTTGTCTTGTGGACAAAGATGTCAGTGCCTACCATAAGCTAGGGTAGACAAATACAGATCGAAGTACAGGCTTTTACTGTAAAGAACTAGGACTGTGTAGGTGCCATATAACAGGTGAAAAGCACGTTGGTGGTGAAGTGGAAGCAAACTGGAAGACATTAAAGGTCAACATTGCAAGCAGTTATTACAATATACCTGCTACCTAATCTTTGTCAACGTTTTGCTTGGGCATCACTGCAAATGAAAGACTCTAGGAGCAATCAGAGATGCACATTTAGACAGCTTTGCAAATATTAATGGGAAACAGTAACATACAAAAGACAATCCAGAAGAAATGTCAGAGGGTGTTAGACAACTAAGCAGCTGCATGGTGGAGACTTGCGGTTTTAGTTCAGAACTTTTCTTTCCAGGCAAAAATACTCTATATGGCACTGGCTTCAAATTTCTTTTTTTCTTCTAAATCTTGCATGTCTGAATGCTCATTATCACTGTTATATAATATTGTTTTGATTAACTGATACATCATCAGCTTAGACTTGCATTTTTGCAATTCTAATCTTGAGATTTTTTCTGAAATCTCTAAGCCAAGTTATATTCTCAGATAACCCATTCTTTTGTTTTAAGAATATATTGAGTTGTATAGGAATATATTTCTAATGTATACGAATATATATTGCAATACAGAAATATGATATGTATAGTTAACCTCCACCCTCAAAGTATCCTGACAATTTCTAAGCCTACCTAATATCACATTCTGTACCCTTACTCTGGGTCAAGCTCCTAGTTTGCAGCATGTAAAAAAGCATCCTCAGATGACACTGAAAGAGTGACTAGTCCAAGAGTGTATTTGCAAGATAGAGCAGAGGCATCTGGCACCAGAGCTGGGGAGCATGTGGAGGGACGAGAAATGCTGGAGTGTGGCTGGGTGACATCCTCCAGTGAGGCACTCGGAGTTGGCAGGTGCTTGGGGCGACTGTGTCTTGCTCTGTGCTAGGTGGTGAGCACAGCAGTGGTGCCTACTCGCTGCTTTCTCAGGTTCAGAGTCATACTTTTAGCATGACTACTGGAGGAAGGCCAAAAAGAAACAGATGGGTAGGGAAAGATGTGTGTGAATGTAGATGGTGGAGATGGCATAAGCCTCCATGCAGAGGAGCCTGGGCTACAGCTAAATAGTATTTTATAAAACTTACTTTTTTAGCAGTTGCATGGGCTGGGAATCTGTCCTTTTCCACTGTAAAGTGTGTCCTAAACCTTTCTAACAGATAGGAAAGAGTACCAGAGAGAAGAACAGGTTGAACAGCAGCCCTGAGGAGAAGGAGCTGGGGGTGGTAGTAGATAAGAAGCTCAACATGAGCTGCCAGTGTGTGCTTGCAGCCCAGGGGGCCAACTGCAGCCTGGGCTGTAGCAAAAGAAGTACGGCCAACTGGATGAGGGAGGTGATGCTGTCCCTCTACTCTGCTCTGGTGAGACCACATCTGGAGTACTGTGTACAGCTCTGGGGCTGTTGGAGAGGGTCCAGAGGAGGGCCACAAAGATGATCAAAGGGCTGGAGCACTTCTCCTACGAAGACAGGCTGAGAGATTTGGGGCTATTCAGCCTAGAGAAGAGAAGGCTCTGAGGTGACCTTATAGCAGCCTTCCAGTACCTGAAGGAGGCCTACAGGAAGGCTGGGGACAGGCTTTCCATCAGAGAGAGTAGTGATAGGACAAGGGGTAATGGTTTTAAACTCAAAGAGGGTAGATTTATGTTAGATATTGTGAAGAAATTCTTCACGACGAGGGTAGTAAGGCACTGGAATAGGTTGCCCAGGGAGGTTGTGGAAGCCTCCTCCCTGGAGGTGTTTAAGGTCTTGTTGGATGAGACCTTGTGCAGCCTGGTCTAGTGTGAGGTGTCCCTGCTCATAGCAGCGAGTTTGGAACCTGATGATCTTTAAGATCCCTTCCGGCCTTAGCCATTCTGTGATTCTATAATGGGCAGGGAATTTCAGAGTGGGTTGGATGGTCTTTCTCTGCTTTTTACAGTAAAATCTGGAAGAGTTTATTAGTCTTAGAGGACAGTAAGTGGAGAAAAGTGGGATATAATTGTTGGGAGAAGGTGAGAGATTCAGAAGGAATGGTGGAAGAGATGAGTTGAGAACAAAAGAGATTTTCAGCTTTGAAGTAGGTAAGTTAACAGTCATGATACCAGGTGTGAATGGAGAGGAATTATGTCCCCAGTGCTCTTACAGTTTGGGTTTACATCACTTTTGTTTCTGATACTGTCCATCAAAATTAAACTCCAATTTGTCAGTAAACAGGTGAGAGCCTTCTGAAGACTACAATGAGGCAGAAGGAGAGAGTAAATGCACACATGGACTGTGAATTGCACAGTAGATCACTGTGAATTTGATGGGTTCTGGTGTTGAGTCAGTGCTAGCAGGTTTTGTCCTATCACAGCCACCTGGTTTCAGTTAGTCAGTCCGTAGGCTCCACAGTGCTCTGTGATTAATGTGATGGTGGGTTTGTCAGACTCAAACTGGTTTGCCACAGGCCATCTTCCAGGGGTTAAGACAACATGCATCTCTACTGGGATGGTATGGGGGTCAGAGGAAGGTATGCTGTCTCTTTAGTACCACTATGAAGTTTGGCCTGGAGTCAGGAAGGTGGTCTTTCACAGTCTAGTTAGTGACTCATTTAAAGGACAGAGTGAACTTGCAATGCTAATTGTGGATGACCAGAGATGTTCAGACACAGGGACCTTAACTTTGGTGGTGGTAAGTCTGTTCCTGCTTACGCTTCACTGGGGCCTCTTCTGTTCATATCACAAGTATCTGATTTTCACACAGGAAAAGTCAGAAGTACCTGAACGAGAAGAGTGGAAAGGACTCTTCATGTAGGCTGCAGTAGTGGTTCAGGGCTTGGGATTGCAAAATATAGGGGGGAGAAGCACCAAGGTCTACAAAGGCCTTTGTAAAGGTTATAAGAGAGCTTATGGCAGAGATACCATTGCTAGTGTTGCCTCATTCCTAGTCATCAAGTGCTCTAAAAATGCAGACAAGTATGGGATATTCCCATCTGGGAAGCAGTCTTCATGCTGATGAATTCAAGGAGGTCTCCAAACTGATTATATGAGCCAGAAACAAGAAAAGTTCTTGTAACTGAGCTATTGCAAAGTGTTTTATCTCACATACCATGAAAAAGTAAGCCTCAACAACATGCTAGGGCAGAAGGTAACTGTCTAGTCTGTCTCCACAGAAGCATTTCCAGTTGAATCCAGCTGAGTGAGAACAGAGGCCAAAAAGCTGTAAGGCAGCAGGTGCATTCTTCGCTTGTGCTGAGATAGCTAGGCATCTCTTGAGCCAGATCAGTTTTGCACATGGGCCGGGATGTTTGAGAACCACACATTGCTTTTTTTCTTATCAGACTTCAAATATTTGGATGGTAGACTAATATCTTTTCCACACTAGGACTTACCAAGTTGAGATCTGCTTTTCTGTAAGATATATTGACCAATGTTACAAAATACCATAGTTAGTCTGACTTTTAAAGCTGTTCTTTGGTTTATTATAAAGTTGGGAGGTTTTTTTGTAAAAGAGAAAAAGAAGAAAATACCCCTGGCCTGAGCCTGGAATTAATTATATGTGCATTTCAACATGAAAGTCCATTTAGATACTTCCTTGTGATTCAAGATAAGCTGGGGAGCAGTCTGTATTCTTACCCAAAATATGATTTCTGGTTTAAATTTAGCTTCCTATCTATATAGCAATACACATATTTGTTCCTGTAGACAGTGAGAACAAAGGAATGTGTTTCTGCAGTGACATCAAAACAATGTAGTATGGGCAGAAAAGCCTTCTGTCCTTCTGTCCTGTCACGTCTGTGTCTGTTGCTTAAAACATTATGGAAGGAAACTTGTACTAATGAAGAAAGTAGACATTATCAGCATCTTACTATCACAGGGAAAACATAACCTTAACTATGTTCTCATCATTACAACTTGCATTGGTGGACTACCAAAAATACACTTCAGGTATTTTGCTTCCTAGTTTCCTTTGCTAAATGTTAATTGAAACTATTTTATTAAGCGTAGAATCTAGTAGCTTACTTCATTTAATCTATATTCTTCTTTCTTGGTGCTGCTCAGCAGTGAAAGTTTGTGTAATTTATGTATTTAAAGCTGAATGTGCATTATAGACTAGTTTTGATAAACTAGTCCACAGAGTAAAACTGCACAAACTTATGTCTTAGGGACACAATTTACATCATCTTTCATAACTACTGACAGATACAAGAGGCTGTTTGTATTTTTGTTTAGTGCTCAGTTCAATTTTGGCATGCTGGCAATATTTAATAACAACAGTAGGTAAAGTGTTACAATTCATGTAAATGTTATGAACAGCAAGAATGCGGGCTAAAGTTTTATTAGTGATAATAATAAAGGAAATGGCCCACATGAAATGAATGCAAAGAACCAGAATAATAAGGCAGTGTATGATTCCTAAAACATACTATCCTGGAGCAATTAAACTACCCACATCTCCCTCAAAGAAAATAAAAGCATTAGACAAAGAAAGGCAGAGCAAGAGCCTTAGAATTTAACAGTGTGATGGTCAGGGGTTTATTCCCTGAAGAAGATGATTAGACTTTCAGAACATACCCAAATTAAACTCTGGAATGGTGCCAATACTGCAGAGTCCTTAAGAGAGTTCAAAGCTGTAGCCTAGCAGCCTTCACCTTTGCTGTGCTGTGTCTCCTCTTTAGATCTTGCTATTGTGATGTTAACTGCTAAAATCCCAAGTGAATCACTGAGATCTAACCCACAGGAATAATTTATAATGCATATTATCTATCTGATATGGATTATCTGATTTTACTGAGTAGAACAGTTTTATCTTATATCCCTGAATACCCTGGCGGTAAGCGTACTAAATTTAAATATCTAGTCAGAGAAGGGAAGTTTTAGTCATTGATTTTGTCTCTTCTGAAAGATACTAGCAAGCTCTCTGATCAAAAATAATTTCCAGAAGTTCTGGTGTTAGCTTCAGAAGAATTCACCACTGCATCTGGACCTGAGAGGTGCTAGTCTCATTAAGACATGGTTTGTTAAGCAAGAGAAATTAGGTGAATTAAGTGAGAAAAATAAGGAACTATTTTAGTCTTTCCTACTTGAATGCAAGTTGTCTGCACAGTATTGTTTATTTCTAAGGCACATTGAGTATCTCTGACTGAAGTTCTGCGCCTGTTCATGTTAGGACACTGTGGCAAAATGTCCTTGAAGCACATAAATTTAGGACAATGTAGATATAACGTAAAAATGTATAATCTCTTCCTCCCTAATCCTCCAAGGTTATTATTAGCAAATGATTTGTAAATGGAAAATCGTACAGATTACCCCAGTATATACTGTATACCACACTTATGCTTGGAGCACTTGCTTTTCAAATATGGGTAAGCTTGTCAGTTTTAGTCTTTCAGAAACTTGTTACTTGCTATTTAGATTTTATCTTAGAACTCAGTCATATGGATAGCTGGGGATGTTTAGCATTTGATAAATCAGGTTAGAATGATTAATCTTAGTTATGCACACCTTCTGTTAAATTATGCAAGTCTTGACCTGTAATAGGGTTTGAGATGACAGGGGGTTTGAGCAGATTAAGTTTCCTTGCAGGGATAGATGTTCATACGCAGCTGAATCCAGATACTCAACAGGAAAGGTCTTGTGGTCCAGTCCAGAACAGCTTGACATGTGTAACTTCCACTTAAATCAATGCAACTAATAGATGCTGAATATGGGCTATTGTCTTGGAGTTGGTACAAGACTTGAAAACATCAATATAAATCTTTGCAGCTCAATTATTTTTATTGTTTTTAATCCTTATTACTATTTTTTTCAAGATTTGGCAAGTGTGTATATGCTTAATTTACTACCATAAGCAGTAGTAAATTAACAGTCTCTTTAAAACCAGTCACATTCAAGCTGATTTGTAGGTAATTGCAGACTGGAGCCTTAGATTGTATTTCATCTCTGCAAATGGTAGATAGTCACAGGACTGAGTCTACCATATTGTTGAACAAATTGTCATGATAATTGCCATTTCTGGTTCTCATTACAATACTTGTCACAAGTAATGGATTAAGTTTATGACATTTTCTCACTGTTGTCCTAGTTTTTGTCACTAAAACCTGAATGTATTATCAGAGACAGACAGATGCCAACTATTGAAAAGTGGATGTAATTAATTTTTTGTCACAAATTTTTATTAGAAGAAAACCTGGCATTTGGTTAACCCCCAATTATGGAATAAAGTAGTTTAATATTACCTCAAAATAATTATCTTTACTGAAAACATAATCACCGTAATTAATTTTTTGGTAGCACACTTTATAATGTTGCTCTGTATTATGTTAAGGTAAATTGATGCATTTTAAAAATACATATTTTTAAACAGTAAACAGAAGTGGTATTTTCGAGTAGAACTGGTACATGTTTGAGATAAAGTTTAAAAATATATATAAATTGTGTAACATTGTAGTTGGTAGGAAATTAGACCATTTAAAAATTTTGTTTACCTTTTAATGCCAGTCTTATTTAAAAAACAAACCAACCACGAAACCATAGGCTGTGCAATAAGAACCATCTTCATTGTCACCAGGGATCGAATTAGAGACCTAAAATTTAAAAAAAAAAAAAAAAAAAAGTGAGAGTGAGCATTTAGTATTTGAAATAAAAAAGACTGCAATCTAACATCCTTTAAAAATCAGTGGATGTGTTCTATCACGGTTTGACGCAGGATCAACAATTAAACCAGAGACAACAAGCTCTCGATCCCCTCCCCCTCCCACCCAGGTAGGGAAGGAGGGAGAGAATTAGGAGAGAGACTTAGCTGGATTGAAAACTACATTAGACAGCTTTAATTATATGTACAATTATATACAAGTATTTTCAGGAATGTGCAAAAGCCTCTTGCCTCCCCCCACCCCCAGCAACTCCCCCGGCACTCTCCTTAGTTGTGAGCAGTCCTGAAATGTCTCAGCCCGCAGGCAGGAGATAAGGCAGAGCAGACAGGGGCTGGTTATGAGGGTTATGAGGTCAGAGCCTGGGGTCGATGGTGATGGATGGATGGACGCCGGACGCCGGCCATGGATGGAAGAGAAGGGAAGAAGAAGCAGGAAGGAAGTTGTCTTCTGTGATCTCTGACCTTCCTCGGAGCTTACGTAGATATATGGAATGGAATACCTTTGGTCAGTTCTGCTGTCTGTCTAGTCCAGCTCCCCTATGGGGGGGTCATAGACACAATTGTCCTGCCCTGGTAGCCTCTGTAGCAGCAGAGCTAAGAAGCAACCTTGGAGTTTCAGCAGAAACATAAACATTCCAGTGTTATCAGTCCACTAGCTGGAACATTTGTTGCTGGTTAAAAGAGAGCTTACTGAAGAAAAAAACAAAATCAGTAAAAGGAAAATTAGCTTCATCCTGGCTCAACCCAGGACATGTTCCTTCTGACTTTATTGAGAATTAGGCATCAGCTGTGACAAACTTATTTTTATGGAGCAGTCATGAAGAGTGAGGCTGCTTCCATGCTGCAGAGGGGATTCCAACAGTCGTCTTGTTAAATAATAATGAGTTGTTAATCAGATAAAGGAAGGATAATGGGAAGACTTAGAGGAACAAAAGGTGTACTTCATAGGAAACAAAGATGTACTGAGAAGGAAAAAAGGAAAAGGTGTTAAGAGCTTACTGGGAGAAGTTGTTGAAAACCAGTGTAAGTGGAGAAGGGTAAAAAGGATGGTAAAAAGTGGTGTGCAGTGTAAAAAAGGATACTGGAAAGGTAGCTGGCTAGTACAAATAAAACAAAAGACTGTAGAAAGTTGAAAACCAGCAATGATGATTCTCTTTCCTGCCAGTAGCAGCACCTCGGAAGCCTTGGTTTCCAGAACCGATAAGTGAAATCACAAGCTCTGGCAAGGAATACACAAATCATCTCACAAAAGGTAGGAGAGGAAATCTGAAACGTGTTGACTTGTGGAGATAGGTAGGAAACTGAAGGATTTCCTACAGTACCAAAAATGACTGATGGTGTATTTTTAAATGTGTGAAATTTTAAGGTTTTTTTTTTCTGACAGACTGCCAAAAATCATGTGCTCATTTGGGATCTCCAGTTGCTTAGCTTCTTAAAAAATGAGAGGGACCATTGACCAGAAGCACTCTGTAGGCTACCTTCCTGAACTTCAACCTTGCTTTTTACTCCACTGACTCTTCAAGGCATTATACGTGACATCTCTGTATATTTATGAACAAAGAATGCTAACTGCTGCTGACACAAAAGCCAAAATTTATCCTTGGTGTATCTACAATGAATACCACCAGAGACAAATTTTCCTCTGTATTTTTAACTCAGGCAGTCGGTGTGAAATTCAATTTTTCCTGACATTATTAGCTCTACTGTGGTGCTAGAACTGGTTGATACTACTGGTCCCATAGGTCATATTCCCCATTTGTTTCTGTAATCATTGAAGTCTGTGTCAAGACTTATGGACAATTTGAGGATTAAATCTAAACTGTTCAGTGCATTATTTCAAGTTTCATAACTACAGAAATGTTGAAAAAATAGGAAAGATCTGGCAATGTCAATTAAGAGCAGCCAGGAGGTAGGACCACCACCACCCCCAGGAGAAATTAATAGCAAACTAAGTAGTAAGAGTTGTCCTGGAAACTGCTAACTAGCCCCAGTTCAAAGCAGAGCATAAGTCCTGAATGGCGGCACCTTTTCAGACTGCATAAGATGCACAGAAGTGATGTGAGGTTAAAAAAAAAAAAAGCAGAATTTGCTGAATTTAGTTTCAACTTACAAATGAAAATCAAAAGATGGTTAAAAAAACCCAACAATTTATTTCTTTGAAAAAGTCTTAATCGTGGAGCCAATTTATGTGCAGCTTAGACTGCCTGCTATAGTCTGAATGTTAGGACGGGCAGAAAGTCTGTTAGCTGCAGGCTGTTTTAACTTGTCTTTCAATATCTATTTTAAATATAATACAAACGTTCCAACTTTGTCTTCAAAGTCCACATGTTGGATGGTTAAAAAAACGTCCATAATAAAAACCTCCTGAGAGTCATCTGCCTCTTCTCTTACTGGGTTTTCTAGTAGTGAGATTCAGACATCTATTCCGATACAAATCTGTGAAATGTCGTATTCAGATATCACTGTACAGAAAAGGCAGGTAGTTCTGAGGCTTATCCAGTCTCATTAACTTCACCAAAAACTGATGCTGATATCATATGCCTTCCTTGGGCATGGTAATAGTGGTCAGAATGACTCAAGATTGAGTAGAAGTTGGCTGATGAGTAACACTGACAGAAAAACAAGATTTGTGTCTTTCTGGAAATACCTCTGTATGAGAATCACTCTCCAAAATAGTATATAAAAGAAATTTCTGTCAAATGAATTACCAGTGTTTTGTTATTTTTCATTTAAAAGAGAATAGTTATATATTGGAGCATTTTGTCTGGAAACAGTACAGTACTGCACGGTGTCTGTGTGCACCACCACTGCCTCTCACAGAAGAGAGAGTTCAGGAATTGCATTATACATTTTCCTCTAGGGAACAGTGTCCTTGTCTGGACTACATCTTCCATTGTGCCTTGCAGTTATGGTAGTCCCATGATGCCTCAAAGCTGTTGATCCAGATGACAGAAAAATATAGGTGGGTTTTGGTTTACTGAACCCAGAACAAAGTAAATACTGTTGATATCCAGAGCACTGGTGAATGTTGTGAAGAACACAATCTTTTACTTTTGAGGTTTTTCTATGTGTGTTCCTGTGAAATATTGATTAAATCTGGTTGACACTATAGTTCTATACTGATTTTAGCAGCTGTGGCTTAGGCTTCTCTTACTATCTGGCTTGCTAAATCTCTCCTCTAATTTCTGAGATATGTTATAATTTCTTTTGAAGGTGCATTTCATAATTACTACTACATTAGCTGCATTTGTATGGAATGAAACATAAAATACCAAAGCCTGATGTTCATGATAAGGCATCTGAGATTGGCAAAGCAGACAAGTGAATATTTATTGCTTAAAAGTCAGTAAAGGTTTTGCCCTACAGGATCATGCTGGGAGGATAAACTCCTTGAATGTTTAAGGGGGAGCCTGTTGTTATGAAATCTATCTGTATCCTTGATATGGAAAGAAAAGAACAGAGATGCCTAAAATATGAATTTAAACTGATAAAATAAAACATAATGTAGAACTAGTCGTGTAGTTCTTTCTGAACAGATTCAGCCAAACAGGGACAGACTTGAGGTCTCAAAGTGCAGTTCAGAAGATGATGGTCAAAGAAGAAGGCCTGAAGAAAAACCTTACTAAAAAATAATTTTGTCTGAATTAAAATGTGGCCATACGGTTAACATATTATTTTAATAAGGTTTCAGCTTAGTCTGTCAGTGGAGGAGAAAATGATGGTTGAAGAGCACATATCCAAAAGCACCTTGGGATGCCAGGTACCCACCAAAGCTGTTTTATCACTCCCCTCCTCAGCTGGACAGGGGAGACAAAATACAACAAAAAGCTCATAGGTTCAGAAGAGACAGCGAAATCACTCAGCAATTATTGTCATGGGCAAAACAGACTCAAGTGGGGGAAATTAATTTAAATTATTACCAATCAAATCTGAGTAGAATAATGAGGAATAAAACCATATCTTAAAACACCTTCTCCCACCTCTCCCTTCTTCCTGGGCTCAAGTTTACTCCTGAGTTCTATACCTCCTCCCCCCCAGCAGTGCAGGGGGATGGGGAATGGGGGTTACGGTCAGTTCATCACATGTGTTCTCTGCTGCTCCTTCCTCCTCAGGGGCAGGACTACTCACACTCTTACCCTCTCTGGTGTGGAATCCTTCCAATGGGTGACAGTCCTCCGTGAACTTACCTGACATGAATCCTTCCCACAGGCTGCAGTTCTTCACAAACTGCTCCAGTGTGGGTACCTTCCACAGGGTGCAGTCCCTCAGGAACAGACTGCTCCAGTGTGAGTCTTCCTTGGGGTCATAAGTCCTGACAGCAAACCTGCCCCAGCGTGGACTCCTATTTCCACAGGTCCACAGGTCATGACAGGAGCCTTCTCCAGCATGGGCTTCCCACAGGCTTACAACATCCTTTGGGCACCCAACTGCTCCAGCATGGGGTCCTCCACAGGCTGCAATATCTGCTCCACCATGGACCTCCATGGGCTACAGTGGGACAATCCGCCTTACCATGGTCTTACCCACAGGCTGCAGGAGAATCTCTGCTCTGGCACCTGGAGCACCTGCTCCTCCTCCTTCTTCACTGACCCTGGTGTCTGCAGGGCTGTTTCCATCACATTTTCTCACTTCTGTCTTCTGTCTGCTGCTGCGTGGCAGTTTTTTCCCCTTAAATACGTTATCAGTGAGGGGCTGCCATTGTCACTGATGGGCTTGGCCTTGGCCAGCGGCAGGTCCATCTTGGAAGCAGCTGGCATTGGCTCTATCGGACATGAGTGAATTAGAGAAAGAGTGAGGAAAGAACACAGAGAAGATTTCTGGTAAATCTTCAAATATCATATAGCAGAATATTGATCAAAACCAAAAGCTATAGGTATATAAATACAAACATCTGAATATTTTTTATGAAATCTAATTAATACAGGAAATGTAAAAAACCCAACCAACTTACAACAACAGCAACAACAACAAAGCAAAACAAAAAGAGGGAGTGTTGACCAGAGCACTTCTTTTTTTTTTTTCTACTAGGTATATTATACCTACATGTGAAATAGACTTCCCAGAAGAAGTGAGAGTATAGTCTTACAAACAAAAGGTTACACTGGTTCCAGAAAAATAAGTTCTTAATGGAGACAATCACATAATCATATCTGTATGAATGTAAATCCCCAATTGTAACTATGTCAGTACAGTAAAGAAGACTTGCTTTGGTAAAGAGATTGAGTACACAGTGTTGAAACATACCAGTTTATTATCAGTTATTTAATTAAAAGTAATATTAACAGTCCTATCTTTGAAATCTTAAATAACTGTAAATTATCAGTTCCTAACCTGTATTTGATATTACCTGAGAGTCACAAGTTTCCTTCTGGCCACTTTAGGAAGCAAATTCTTGAACTTGTAGACCCTGACTACCCTTGCTACCACATTTTAATGAGGGGGTTCTTTTTTAATAGTGAATTCTGACTATATCAGGTGCTGCGTTTCATGCTGTGTGCATACGGTTATGCATTTTTGTACTTTATCTGTGTATATAAAAATACACAGTTTGAAGAATCTCTTCAGGTACATATAAGTTTCATAGACTGTGCTAAAATATGATTTAAAGCTTAATAATTAAATAGATGTAAATATATGCTATAAAATATATTTATATATGTTAAATACACCTAAAAAGTAACAAATGTAAATGAGTTTTCACTTCTGACGCAAGTATTGGTATTTTCTTGAGTCCATGAAATGACCTTTACCTCACAGAAGAGGTAGTGTTTTCAAATGCAAACATATAAAATAAAACATAAAATTGAATACAGTAAGATTGAATCTGTTTAGAAGTTCTAACTGATGAGACTCATGAAAGACTATAAAAAAGCCACTGTGAGATAATTTTTTTTCAGAAGAATGTGTGTCAAGTATTGAAGAAGTAGCAATGATTGTAGTTTGGGGTAGTGTTAGTGGTAAAAATACACATGCTGAAGACCTAGATGTACTTTATCATAACAAATAATTAAGTTTGTATAGAGTATGTCTGAAATGTTGCTTGGAAAAATTACCATAAATTCTAAGAAGAATCTCACTATTTCCCGTTGGTCTCAAATTTGTCCCAGAAGTTTGAAACAGATAAGCGATCTCTTGTTTTTGAGGACCATCTGTTGAGGACAACAGACCAAGCCTGTATCTTATTTTACTAGCTGCTCGCTGTTTTATACCCATGCTTGCCTGGAAGATAAGGCTTTATTGTACTGCACATGGGTTACTACTAAGACTACTGGAAAGACTTGATATCTTCTGAGATGATGAAAGACTTAGAGTGAACATGTATTTCAATGGGATCCATCCACAGTTGGGACATTTCAAAACTTTATTGGAAACTATCTGTAGTACATAGCATAGGGAGCCTTCTATTTCATGCTCTTCTTCAGAGTATCTAGTAATTATATAGTATAGTATAATATTTAATTAGATATAATTTAATATAATATATAATATTTAATAATTATGCTAATTATGCGATGCTACCCATATCTTAGACCTGGCAGTAATGAGACCCATGCAAACCCTTCCTCAGTGGGATAGGGTGGAGAAAACATGCTCCCAGCTGGGCTTCAGATTGGCCACTTTACAGCTCTGCTGGGTACTTACAAAGTGCATGGAAGGAACAGCTTCTGTCTTTGGTTCATAGTCAGAAACTCCAGACTGTAATTATACACCTCAGCAAGATAGATGAACTTGGCAGCAAGAACTACTGTTTGCCTTTTCATTATGGCTAAGTAGACTGGATGAAACTGATGCAAGTGTTACCTCAATCTGTCTTACTATGATCTGACCTCTTTCCCTGTTGGGGCTGATGGGAGGGCAACAGTGCAGCTGTGACAGGGCAGTTAGGATCACATTCGTTGGGGCATGATGATTATTGTCAAGCCATCTCAAACATATCTTCCTGAGAAGTACTGATTACTTCCAGTAAGGCAAATTCTGTTTTGTGAAAGAATTTGAAAATTTTGGGCTTTTATTCTACTGAAGATGGATGTAAATTTGAAATACCAAAATCTGTCTGGAAAAAACATAATCCTTTGAGCAAATAGATTTTGGTATTTGTATAATGCTTTTAATCTGCAGTTATTACAAACATTTTATTACTGTAATTGCAAGGCAGCTGCATTGTTTGTGTGTTTATTAAAAATCATACAATCAAATAGCCCGTTTTCTCAATAGCTGCTCAAGAAATTTTCAATGCTGTTGAATTTTGTAATATAGGAAAAGGTCTTATTGTTTAAAAAAAGATTTCTAGATTAGTCTGAATATCAAGTCAAACCATCACAGTATCTATATGTATTTTCTTTTACTCAGACATACTTTGCAAGACACTATGAAGTAATTTTAATTTGCATATTCAGGAGAGAGTATCTGGAGTTGCTGAAAAGTTTAATTATGAAATAATTATTTTTTAATATCTAGGATCACGTGGTTTTGTTAGGAGTTACAGCCTTTACTATACTAACCTGTATTTCCTGGCTTTAAATAAAATGGAGATTTCAGTCCTAATTCTGAGAGAATGATTACTATTAACTGAAAAGAAGGAAACAGGCTTTAAAGACTCAAAGGACTTCTTTCACATCTAAATAAGTTAAACCTCTATATCAAGTTTACTCGGAGTTGTCTGTTTTCTTTGTGTCTAAACTTTCACTACCTGAGGACTTTGTTCTTGGGGGTTGCTGATCTGGCAGTTTCAAGTTTAACTGGTAGGATTGCTGCACAAGCTTAATCTGTGAAACCAGGGCTTGAAGATAAATGTAAAAAATATCAGGTATCTAGGCACTAGGACATATTACATTTCTAGGTGTATTTTTGAATCTATACCGAACAGAATATTTGGGGAGGCCAGGTTGTATGCCACTCAAAATCACAAGAGGTCTGGTTGGAGTATCTACAGTGTCTTAAGCTTTAATGATTTGAATGATTAATTAAATGCTTTGATATTAATTATGTATTAAAAACATATGCTCTTGAGCTGTACATGCAAACATATGTATAATAACCCTAAAGGGGAAAGAACTATATGAATGTCCTGAATAAATATGGACTACATTAGGATAGTTAAGTGGTAAGTGGGTTTTCTTAGTAAAGGCTACCTGGTAGCAACCCTGTTCAGTAGCTCTGTCAAAATGTTATATACAGTTTGTGAAAATCCTCTGAATTTCACAAAGAGAGTACAGTAAACAGTGCTAACATTTGCTGGAAGTTAAGATATTAATTATTTCTTTTGTGATAACACCGACAGCCCCCTACAAGTATTGATACTTCATCATTCATCGTTCTAGTATTCAATCTGCACAATATATATCAATATGAAAACATAAGAAAGGACTCTCTAATTCAGTGTTCAGACTTAGCCTTCAGTTCCACAAGTATAACATCATGCAATCTTAATAATCTCATTCATTATTACATCCTCTTGATGAATAGCTATTTCTTTGGTCATCATATACATAAAGGTTAGCAAACATTATTTGCATAGAATCATAGAATCATTTAGGTTGGAAAAGACATTTAAGATCAAGTCCAACCTGTAACCCTAATCTACCATGTTCACCCCTAAACCATATCCCCAAGCACCACATCTATATGACTTTTAAACACATCCAGGGATGGTGACTCAATCACCTCTCTGGGCAGCCTGTTCCAATGCCTGACGACCCTTTCAGATAATTTTTTTTCCAGTTTTCCAGTTGTCCAAACCTCCCCTGGTGTAGCTTTAGGCCATTCCTTCTTGTCCTATCACTATTTACTTGTGAGAAGGGACCACCATCTTACCACTCTACAACGTCCTTTCAGGTGGTTGTAGAGAGCGATAAGGTCTCCCCTCAGTCTCCTTTTCTTTAGACTAAAGAGCCCCACTTCCCTCAGCTGCTTTTCATAAGACTTGTTCTCTAGGCCTTTGAACAGTGTGGTTGCTCTTCTCTGCACCCACTCCAGCACCTTGATGTCTTTCTTGTATTGAGGTGCCCAAAACTGAACATAGTGTTTGAGATGAGGCCTCACCAGTTACAGGGGGAGGAGCACTTCCCTAGACCTGCTTACAATACTAATACAAGCCAGGATGTCTATTCAGCTGCTTGTTGATCAGCAACCCAAGGTCCCTTTCTGCCAGGCAGCTTTCCAGCCATTTTTCCCCCAGCCCATAATGTTGTCATGGGGTTGTTTTGGCCCAAGTGCAGGACCTGGCCCTTGGCCTTGTTGAAGCTCATACAATTTGCCTCAGCCCATGGATCCAGTCTGTCTAAGTCATAGAACCATAGAATCATAGAATGCCGGGTTGGAAGGGACCTCAATGATCATCTGATCCAACCTTTCTAGGTACTACTATAGTTTATATGAGCTTAGCACCCTGTCAAGCTGAGACTTCAAACTGTCCAAAATGGGGGAATCTACCACTTCCTTGGGAGAATATTCAATGTTTGACTGTTCTCATGGTGAAAAATTTACCTCTTGTGTCCAATCAGAATCTCCTCAGGAGAAACTTGTGCCCATTTACACCTAGTCTTTTCCATGTGACTCCTTGAAAATAGGGAGTCTCCATCTTCTTGGTAGCCACACTTTAAGTACTGCATATGGTAATAAGGTCTCCCTGAAACCTTCTTTTCTCAAGGCTGAACAAACGCAGTTTTCTCAGCCTCTCCCCATATGGCAGGTTCTCCAGTCCTCTGATCATCCTTCATGTGGCCCTTCTCAGGACCATCTCCAGCCTGTCTGCATCCTTTTTGTGGAGCAGGGTCCAAAACTGAACACAATAGCTGTGGTCTAACAAGCACCAAGTAGCACGGGATGATGACTTCTTTCTCTCTGCTGTTGATGCACTTGTTGATGCAGCCCAGCATCCTGTTGGCTTTCTTTGCCACTGCAGCACACTGTTCACTCCTGTTGAGACTGTTATCCACCAAAACCCCCAAGTCCCTTTCCACAGGGCTGCTCTTCAGCCAGGTGGATCCCAGTCTGAACTGCACTCCTGGGTTATGTGTTCCCAGGTGCAAGACCTTGCACTTCTCCTTTTTGAACTTCAGTATGTTCCTGCTAGCCACCTTCTCCAGTCTGTCCAGGTCATCCTGGAAGGTGGTTCTCCCTTCTGGAGTGTCAACCTCTTCACTCATCTCATCTTGGTGTCATCAGCAAACTTCATCAGGGTGCTCTTGATCCCAACATCCAGGTCACTTATGAAGATGTTAAACAGCATTGGGCCCAGTATTGTTCCCTGGGGGACCCCACTTGTGACTGGTTGCCAGTTTGAGGAGGAACTATTTACTGTCACCCTCTGGGTACGGTCTGTCAGCCGGTTCCCCACCCACTGCACAGACCACTTGTCAAGGCCATAATGAGTCAGTTTCTCCAGGAGGAGGCTGTGGGGGACTGTGTCAAAAGCCTTGGAGAAGTCCAGGTAGACAATGTCCACCGCTCGCCCTGCATCAACCAAGTGGGTTCTTAGAAGGTGATCAGGTTTGTCAAGCACGATTTGCCCCTAGTAAATCCATGTAGGCTTTTCTCAATCACATGCTTCAATTGACTTGTGACGGCCCCCAGGAGGATTTGCTCCATGACTTTCCCAGGGACTAAAGCGAGACTAATTGGTCTATAATTACTTGGGTCCTCCTTTGGAACCTTCTTATAGGTAGGGTTGACATTAGCCTTCCTCCAGTCCTCAGGGACATCTCCTGATATCCACGACTTCTCAAAGATTATAGAGAGTGGCTTTGCAATGACATCAGCCAGCTCTCTCAGACCCTTGGGTGGATGACATCTGGGCCCATTGTTTTACACAGGTCAAGCCCTGTAATAGTTGACACACCAGTTCTTCCTTCACTGATGGTGGGTCGGTGTCTGCATCAACCTGGACTTTTTTTCCTATGGCCTTGGACCCAACAGCACTAATAAAGATAGAGGTGAAGAAGGTGTTGAGGACCTCTGCCTTTTCAGCATTGTTGGTGACTAGTTCACCTCTCCTATTTAATAGTGGGCAAGTATTATTCCTGTTTCTGCTTGTGGTTAATGTATCTGAATAACCCTTTCTTGAAGTTTTTGACATCTCTGGCCAATGTCACCTCAAGCTGAGCTTTTGCTTTCCTAACTGCATCTCTGCATGCCCTTGTAATTTTCAACAGGTAATGTTGAAATCTCTGGTACATTTCCCTTTTGGTTCTGAGCAGACCCAGAAGCTCACAGTTAAGCCAAGTGGGTCTCTTGCTCCACCTACTTCCCTTGTCTTTAGAGGGGATGAACTGGTTTTGCATATCTAGGAGAGTGTTCCTGAAAAACTCCCAGCACTCACTAGCTCCTTTACCCTCTATGGAAGCTTCCCTCTGTAGAGCCTCCCTACCCTCAAGCAGATCAACAGTCCCGCCTAACTTGGTGTCATCTGCGAACTTACTGAGGGTGCATTCTATCTCCTCATAGAGGTTATTGAGAAAGATATTGAACAGAAGTGCTCCTAACACTGAGCCCTGAGGGACTCCACTTGGGACCAGCAGCCAGCTGAATTTACCTCCATTTGCCACACTCTCTGGGCCCGGCCATCCAGCCAGTGTTTTATCCAACAGAGAGCATGCCCATACATCCATGAGCAGCCAGTTTTTCAATGAGAATGCAGCGGGAGATGGTGTCAAAGGCTTTACGAAAGTCCAGGTAGACAACATCCACAGCCTTTCCCTCATCCACCGGGTGGGTCATCTTGTCATAGAAGGAGATCAGGTTCATCAAGCAGGACCTGCCTGTCAAATAGTTTGTTAAAGTGATACATTTTATTTTTTTGTTTAGCCATAATATTTTGGCAAATGGTAAAACAAGATGGACCAAATACTGGAGATTTTCATCGCAGTTCAGTTCTGAGCAAGGCCTGTATGTTAGCTACAGGCAGTCCCGATGCCCTGGTCTAAGTTTGATTCACCTCTTTGGGATTATATTTAACCATGGTCACATGTGGTTACTTAGAAGAGAAAAAGGAAGGTATTACCATGTTGTTGTGGGTTAACCCCTGTAGGCACGCAGCTGCTTGTTCACTCCTCCCATAGTGGAAGGGGGGGAGAGAATCAGAAGGGTGAAACAGATAACTCCTGGGTTGAGACAAAGATAATTTAACAGGTAAAGCAAAAGCCACATTAACAAGCAAAGCAAAACAAGGAATTAATTCAGCACTTCCCATCACAGGCAAGTGTTCAGCCATCTCAAGGAGAGGAAGGCTTCATCACATGTAACAGCTACTTGGGAAGACAAATGCCATAACTCCGCATTGTCCCCCCCTTTCTCCATCTCCAGCTTTTATTGCTGAGCATAATGTCATGTGGTCTGGGATATCCCTTTGGTCAGTTGGGGTCAGCTGTCCCAGCTGTGTCCCCTCCCAACTTTTTGCCCACTCCATCTTTTTGCCCACTACATCTTTTATTGCATGTCCGGCTTATCAAGTATTCTTTGGTAGCTGGCTGACCAAAGTGAGCTGTATTCAATACTGCATTTCTGGAGCAACGTTGTCAACAGGACTTCCAGATCACTGAATGAGTAGCATTGTTTCAATTGGAACCAAGATACAGTCCAGATGACGTCAAGGGACAATGATAAATACTCAGCAATGTTAACTCAGGACACTTATTAGGTTAAATTATTATATTAGGCTTAGGGTACATGAATGCAGCTGTTGTACTTTTAAAATATTGTCATTACTTCCTCTTAATCACCCTGATTCCTTTATCAATCTATGGCACTGTGGCCTTAAATAACATTTCTCTTTAAATACATACAGACTTACTGCCTTTTAGGTTCTATCTGGGAAGCTGTCATCCTAAGCATATACATTAAAGGCCAGCAGTTTTCATGACAGGTCTTTAGTGTCCATTTAAGACAGTTTACAGTAAGATGGCCTCTGGAAGGAAGAGTGTGCAGTATGACTTTATATCAGTTAAACAGTAGAATAAAAATCTTGAAATCAGAAGAAGTTGGTCATACAGATTAGTCATGAAAACTGTTTAGTCAGTGAAGGAGAGAGACACACTGAGGTAAAAAGTCATGCAGAACTCAGATCTCGTGTATTCTGAGAGTCGGGCAGGCCAAAATCACACACATGCCCACTGGCTCATCAGTGTGCCAGAAAGGTAATAGATTTGGAAAGTTAGACTAAGTCGAGTTAGCTCCTGCTGTGATTCAGAATGACTCTAGAAAAGCGACAGCAGAGGTGAATTTTGCTCAGGCTCATAAGTGTGGTCTGGGCTTGACAGTAGCAGAGACTTCCCAATGGGTTCAGCCAAACTGAACTAATAGGTCATGTCTCAAAAGCAATAAACCTGAGTGCAGAAGAGGTGGAATAAGCAACAACACACACTGTTTCAAGAAAGGCACATCAATGAACTCAAGAGACAAACAAATCAGTCACCATAGAAAGGTAACAGAGAAATATAATTTGAAGCTAATAAAATGAGAACAGAAGGTGAAGTATAAAAGTATTCGACTTTTACTTTAAACACCTTCCAGTAACTCACAGTGAAAGCACAACCAAGTTAGTTTAGACATCATCTATAGAAAATGGAAAATAAGCTAGTTGAACATAAGGCTCCACAGCCATTCCTGTGGCTACATTCCTGTTCCACATTATATATTGGCTTTTTTAATGATGTATCTTATTCTCCATGGAATATGTATTTGGTTAGTTGGGGTCATCTGCCTGGTTGTGTTCACTCCCAACCTATTGTGCACTCCCCAGTCTATTCACTGGGGGGCAAGGGGCGGGCCCAGACTGAGAAACAGGGAAGGCCTTGATGATGAGCAAACACAGTTCAGCAAAAGTTAGAACATTAGTGTTATTGGTGTTGTTTTGATCAAAACTCTAAAGCATAGCCTTGAAAGAGCTAGTATGAATAAAACTGATTCTATCCTAGCCAGGCCCGGTACATTTACGTACTTAATGCCAAGCAGCTATGCTCTTAAACATACACTCTGACAATTCTCACTAAAGTGTTCTTTTTAAAAGGTACCTTATTGCCATTCTTAAAGAAAAAAATTAAAATCTTCATTTTAAGGACTCCATTAAGACTTCAGTGGATACAAAGACCTCAGGATTCTTGTGGGAGGAAGGCTGGGATCTGTCTGTCAATTTGAATGCATACTTTAGGATGACTTTTTACATTTTGTTCCATCAGTAAGTGCTCTTTCCTTCCCCTACTGTCTTCCTACCAATATATCCATGCATGGGTGCTGCTCATTTCTCAATTCTGAGGTTGTCACTTTTCTTTTTAACCAGCCTTCTGTGCTGGTGACTGCTGCTATAGCACTTTTGCTTTGGCTGGGCAGGAAAAGTGAATCCCAGTGAAGCACTACATCAGTTACGAAACTCCCACCAGAAATTTTAATATCAGCACCTGTGATTGATGAAGCCAGTCTTCCAGTCAGTGTATGGAGGATTTTAACACATAATTTTCATGGTGTTAAAGTGAACTTCTCACAGAAATCCTGAACACAGTATATCTATGTGGGGAGCCTGGCTACATGGAAGAAAAGCTAGTGTATAATACCTATTTTTTTTCAGTGTTAAAATCCTTTCTCTCCATTTTTCAGGGTTCCTCTCCTGTGTCACTGCCCTGTCCTATACATATGTAATGTAGTGCCCTAATTTGGTCACAACTCTTCCTATTTCATATATTCTCATACACATTTATGTACATGTCAGTGTAATACATGCCTAAGCCATCTGGTATCTTTCCTTGCAAATGTTCGCACAGAAAATTGACTGTGAGTAAGGTTCTGAACCTGCCTGTCCAAATGGTCCATATTTGTTTGATTTCTCTAGCAAATGCATGGATCCTATTAGGGAGGCTGATCCAACATATTTCCATGTGTCAGCTGTACCTGCTGCAAGTGTCATTCTGTTCAGTGATAACAGGACTTGCATCCTAAAATAGAGAGAAAACAAGAACATCAGGTCCTTTTGAGGATCTGAATCACTTTTTCTACCATCTGCTGACCAATGCTTTGAAAGAAAGAGAGTCTGTGTCTGGATTGACACCTTTCTTCTTTCTAAGCCAATAAAAGAATGGCCTGTAAAAGAGCCTAGACATGCCTTGATTGCAAGAGAAGCTTATTAGAACATAAATTGTCAGTGGTGTCATATTTTTGCAATTCATTACAGTATACAGGAACTGATAAAGGTATTCTGTTAGTGCCTTAGTTATATTTAATTATCCTTTGAAACTGATTCGTTTAACTGTGTACTAAAAATATTTTATTGTTACTCTAGATAGTGTGATACAGCATTTGGTTGTGATACGAGTCACACAGGTGGAGAAACAGATACAAAGAAAAGTGATGTCTGAATCCCTTATTTCACTGTTACAATGTTCAGACATACAGTTTGGAAAGATTTTTTCAATATTCTTATATGAATATTTTTTTCATTCGTAGGTAGACAGTCAAAGTAGAAACTGTAGGAGTTATAAGTTATACTGCAGGGACCAGTTTGATCATCATCAGATGTAGCCAGTAGAAGTGTTTGTGTGGCCAGAAGGAGTGTTTGGGGCAAAGGAGTTCCTGTCTCTGAAGCATTTAATGTTAGCCAAAGAGTAGTACTATTCTAGATGTGCCAATGATCTATCCTGGCAGTGTGTATAGAGTAAGGACAATAAAAACAATTTCCCTGCTATTAATATTTGAATATTCTACTTTTCTTATAGGTAGCTACACATCCTCACTTCATCCATCATTTTTGCATGTGAAATTAGTTTCATGTGAAATCAACCATTTTTAAATTCAATGTTAGATATTATCCAATAAGGCACAGTCAACCACCCAGGGAAAGGTAATCTTCTGTTTTAGTCCGATAAGATCTCTTTCTTGCATAACACATTAATTTTAATTGTAAGCATTTTATTAAAACAAAATTTACTTGGTCGTAATTCTCCTATATACAGTATAATATTAACACAATGAGCTCTTTTCTTCTTGCTTTCAAAATACCATGAAACTGCATGGAAATTTTGCTGTACTTTAACCTTAAATACATTCAGTGGATTGAATTAAAGTGAAATTTTGCCTGCAGCCTGTACCCATTGAAGCTGTAACCTCACAGACAAGGGTCTGGCACTGATTCAACTCACCTTTGTGATCTCTCAGTCCCAGTATATACTGGATACTGGGACAGGCTGCAGCTGTTTTTTACTTCTGCTGGCTTATGGGACACTATTGCTTTGAGTTGAGCGCAACTACAGCACTGATACTAGGTGAAATTTTGCTGTCCCTCAGCTCATTAAGAAATACTTTCACAGATCTGCAGCTATTTCTGCCTCTGCAATCTATACCATACATATTGTTTTCTTTGCTGTTTGTCACAGAAAATGACTGATACTCATTCTGCAAAGGGCAATCTTAGCTTAGCCACCATGTATCTACTCATCAGCCGGGGCAGCTGTAGCAAAATCAATGGAAAAGATTTGTCTTTATACCTGTTATTGATAGGCTACTTGAACTCACTTCTGTCTATTGCCTTGTACCTTGCATATCATCTGCACAAGATATGCAACTTCCCTATAACTGTTTGTATTATACACTAGAAGGAAACAGTCGTTTGCATTTGCTGCTCTCGTAGGACAGACACTAGACCTTATGTGGTGCGCTTGTGTGGCATGATGCTGCAATGCTGTGCAGACTCATGACCCAGAAAAATCATAACTGTTAGCATGACTGAGCAAAGGCTAATTATCCCTTCCTTTGATTACTGTAAGTAGTCTGACTGCCCTAGAGAGCCTGTGATTAGTATACTGCCTTTGGTGCCAAAACTAGCTCATCTGGTGTTATCTAGGAGGAGGGGGTTGCGGACTTCTTGCAGCAATGTATTCCACAGTATAGGCATATGGTTGAAGTCTTCACACACAGTTTATTCTCTTCCACTAAGGGCAAAGGTGGCACTAAAAATGTTTCCAACTGTCTGCCTTTGTATTCTTACCTCACCCATATCTATCTCTGTTTATCTTGTCAGCCTCATAGAATCATAGAATGGCTAGGGTTAGAAGGGAACTTAAAGATCATCTAGATCCAGCCCCCCTCCATGGGACATTCCCACTAGATCAGGTTGCTCAGAGCCCCAACCATCCTGGTCTTGAACACTTCCAGGGATGGGGCTTCCACAACTTCTCTGAGCAACCTGTTGCAGTGCCTTATTACACTCATAATGAAGAATTTCCTCTTAATGTCTAATCTAAATCTCCCCTCCTCAAGTTTTAATCCATTACCCCTTGTCCTCTCACCACATTCCCTTGTAAAAAATCCCTCCCCAGTTTTCCTGTAGACCCCCTTCAGACACTGGAAGACTGCTATAAGGTCTTCCCAGAGCCTTCTCTTCTCCAGGCTGAACAACCCCAATCCTCTCAGTCTGTCCTTGTAGGAGAGGTGCTCCATCTCTTGGATCATCTTTGTGGCCCTCCTCTGGACTTGCTCCAACAGCTGCATGTCCTTCCTGTGTTGGGGGCTCCAGAGCTGGACATGGTACTTCAGGTGGGGTCACACGAGAGCAGAGTAGAGGGGCAGAATCACCTCCCTCGACCAGGATACGGTTGGCCTTCCAGGCTGCAAGTGCACGTTGTTGGCTCATGTTGAGCCTCTCATCAACCGACACTCCCAAGGCCTTCTCTCAATCCGTTCTGCACCCAGCCTGTATTTGTGCTTGGGATTGCCCCGACCCAGGTGCAGGACCTTGCTCTTGGCCTTACTGAACTTTGTGGAGTTTGCATGAGCCCACTTCTCAAGCCTCTCCAGATCCCTCTGGATGGCATCACTTCCCTTCAGTGTATCGACCTCACCACACACAGTTTGGTGTTGTCAGCAAACTTCCTGAGGGTGCACTCAATGCCACTGTCCATGTTCCCAACAAATATGCTAAACAGCATCCATCTGAGTGCCGACCCTTTAGGAACACCACTCGTCACTGATCTCCATCTGGACATCGAGCTGTTAATTACCACTCTTTGAGTGCGCCCATCCAGCCAGTTCCTTACCCAGTGAGTGGTCCATCCATCAAATCCATACCTTTGCAGTTTCAATACCAGGATGTTGTGCAGGACAGTGTCACAAGCTTTGCACAGGTCCAGGTAGATCATGTCAGTTGCTTTCCTTTGTCCGCTGATGTCGTGACCCCATCATAGAAGGCCACCAAATTAGTCAGGCAGGATTTGCCCTTGGTGAAGCCATGTTGGCTGTCACCAATCACCCCTTTGTTTTCCACATCCCTCAGCAGAGTCTTCAGGAGGATCTGCTCCATGATCTTGCTGGGCACAGAGATGAGACTGACTGGCCTATAGTTCCTCAGGTCTTCAGGTCTTCCTTTTTTCCTTTTTTGAAAATGGGAGTTATATTCCCCCTTTTCCAGTCAGTGGGAATTTTGCCATACTGCCAAGACTTTTCAGATATGATGGACAGTGCTTTGCAACTTCATCAGCCATTTCCTTCAGGAGTTGTGGATGGATCCTGTCAGGTCCCATGGACTTGTGCACCTTCAGGTCCTTCAGGTGGTCTTGAACCTGCTATTCTCCTACAATGGGAGAATCTTCCTTTTCCCAGTACATGGGACTCTAACTTGAATGGTGTGACGAGAACTCTTGCTGGTGAAGACTGAGGCAAAGTAGTCATTTTACCTCAACCTTTTCTACGTTCTGCATGACCAGGTCTCCATTTTCCTTCTGAAGTGGGCCCACATTTTCCCTCATCCTTCTCTTATTGCTGACATACTTGTAGAAACTTTTCTTGTTATCCTTAATATCCCTGGCCAAGTCCCATTCTCTCTGTGCTTTTGCTTTCCTTACCTGATCCCTTACTTCTCTGACCACTTGTCTGTACTTCTTCCAGGATACCTGTCCCTGCTTTCACACTCTGTATACCTTGTTTTTACATTTATCTGTGTCCAGGAGCTTCTTGCTCATCCACGCAGGCCTTCTGGCACTCCTCCATGCCTTCCTTTTCGTTGGGACACATAGCTCCTGGCATGGAGGAAGTGATCCTTGAATATAGACCAGCTTTACTGGGCTCCTCAGCCCCCCAGGGCTTTGTTCCGTGGTACCCTATTCAGGTACCATGCCTCCCCCTACTTAGAACTTCTTGTTCTCACCTGCCTCAGCATTTTTTTCCCACTTCTGCTTGTATCTTCTTCTAGCCAAGTTCCTGAGCTGGTACTTCAGGCTGCTGGTATTGGCCCCCTTCTTCACTTGCATCATTAACTTCTCCTGGCTCTAGCTTTTCTTCTTAATGTTCATGTACCTCTGGAGAAGGTGTCTTCTAAGTACTCTAACAGTGTGTCCCTGTTGTTTCCTGCTGTACTTCCATTAGCTTTGTCTCCTCATCCAGTTTATGTTTCATTACTTCTGCTGAAGGCACAAGATGAAAGGTGGTAACTGTGAGGGGCATGAGGGAAAGAGTAACAGCACTGACCTTCCACGGGTTCCACACCCATGGCAGAGGTTAAAATAAAGAGAGAAAGTGATCTGTGCTGATGGCCAACAAAAACAGGTGACACAGGCTGCATTAGTAGGGAGCCAGAGAACAGGGCAGAAAGCCAGAGCCTAAGGCCAAACGCTAGAGGTTAGGCAGGCCTGGGCTCCAGTCAAACCTTCTTGCATGAATTCATCAAACCCCCAATAAAATTAACATAAATTTTTAATGTATTTGCATGTAATAAGAATCCCATACTGTATAATTTCCCTCATCATGCAATAGAGACCCTCTAGTTCCTCTTCCTCCATTCTTCCTGTCCCCCAGTCTATTCTCACTTGTCTGTTGCACCTAAAGGCTTTTCTTCTGCTTTTTCACTGGCATGTATGCTGAGAGGCTCTTTCTAGCCTGTTTGGAATGAACTCAAAATTACTGACCATCCCATACCCAGTCAGCAGAAACAAATGTGACTTTTTACCAAATCATAATAAAGCAACACTTGTAAATAAAATATATTGGAATATGGGAACAGCTATTCACTGAGCATACTTTGACTACCAAGGAGTGATTTTTTTCATGCAGATTCTAAAAAAAAAAAAAAAAAAAAAAGTTGAATACAGTAATTAATACTTCAGCCACTCATGTCCAAATCTGAAAAATCTGACATGATTACTGTTGTAGTTGCCATTTGCTCTTCTTTAGTGTCATCATTTATTGTAGCATGGTAAGATTATGGGCACATGATTGATGAAGACAGATATAGAAACATATTAACAGTCAAACATTTTATACACTGAAAAAAAATAAGGGATGTTTAGCTTTTTTTTAAAAAAAAATCAAAACAGGTCTAGAATGGAAAATGTGGTTTGAGTGTTGAAAGCAATTTTCAGAAATACATTTTCCAGAAAGCTGGAGTTGCAATGAAAATGTGTCTGCTTTCTGTACGGTTCATGGCATTTTCTCCCGGGGAGATTCCACATCACCCTTGGCCTGTGACTTGCACAGGTGCATCTTACAGTGAATAAATTTTGTGTGCTAGTGAACAAAGGACAAATGGCAGTGACACAAAAGACCAGAGCAGTGACAGCAGTGATGTCACTGCTACACAGAAAAACAGGACATCACGCCTTCCACTTCTCCCAGTCCTGTCTCAACTCTGAAGTAACTACAACTTCTGCTGCTGTGGTGGGTTGACCCTGGCTGAATGTCAGGTGCCTGCTAAAGCTGCTCTGTCACTCCCCTCAGCTGGAAAAGGGAGAGAAAATATAACAAAAGGCTCGTGGGTTGAGTTAAGGACAGGGAGATCACTCAGCAACTACTGTCACGGGCAAAACAGATTCAAGTTGGGGAAACTGAATTTAACTTATTATCAATCACATCAGAGTAGGATAATGAAAAATTAAAATTAAATCTCTAAACAGACTCCCCCCCCCTCCCTGGGCTCAACTTCACTCCTGATTTCTTCTATGTCCTCTCCCCAAGCAGTGAAATGGGACAAGGAATTGGGGTTGCTGTCAGTTCATCACATGTTCTCTCTGCCACTCCTTCCTCCTCAGGGAGAGGACTCTTCACACTCTTTCCCTGGTGCAGTGTGGGGTCCCTCAGAGGATAGACGGTCTTCCATGAACTTCTCCAACATGGGTTCATTCCATTGGGTGCAGTTCTTCAGGAACACACTGCTGTAGTGTGGGTCCCCTATGGGGTCTCAAGTCCTGCCAGCAAATCCGCTCCAGCATGGGCTTCCCACAGGCTCACAGCGTCCTTGGGCTTCCACCTGCTTTGGCATGGGGTCCTCCATGGGCTGCAGGTGGATATCTGCTCCACCATGGACTTCCATGAGCTGCAGGGGGACAACCTGCCTCACCATGGTCTTGCCCATGGGCTGCAGGGGAATGAATCTCTGGTCTGGCACCTAAAGCACCTCCTCCTGCTCCTTCTTCACTGACCTTGGTGTCTGCAGGGCGGTTTCTGTAACATATTCTCACTCCTCTCTTCCGGCTGCTGCTGCGCAGCAGTTTTTTCCCCTTCTTAAATATGTAATCACAGAGGCTCTACCAGTCACTGATGGGCCTTGGCCAGTGGTGGGTCCATCTTGGAGCCCTCTGTCATTGACTCTATTGGACATGAGGGAAGCGTCTACCAGTTTCTCACAGAAGCAACCCCTGTAGCCCCCCTGCTACCAAAATCTTGCCACACAAACCCAGTACAGCTGCTTGCTTTATCTACAGAGCAAGTTAGTTGTTTTCGTTTCTCTCATGTCTCTCATTCTTGTCTCCACCTTTCTTATAGGTCCTCTTAAGTATTGAAAGGCTACAATAATAACGCACAAATGTGTATATATTTACACATGTAAGTCTGTTAAATCAATAACTCCATTTCATACAGGCATGACTGAGATAACTCCTTACCTGTTGTTTCTTGTTTGAGAATGGCATAACAGTACCTTAATCAATTTGAGAAGATAGTATGTTCAGCCTGTTGACCATAGTTTTAAGAGATACTGTTGACAGTGGTTACTTGGAAATGTTCTTTGTCAAAAGAGTGATGGTATGGGTAGGAAACCTTCTATACTTAGGTGAAGATTGGCCTTATATAAAGTGCAGTCATACTGGGTCACAGTGCAGCTTTGTTTCCCTGGGGAAGCTGTGCCTCACAAAGCCTGATGAGCCTGCACACAGCTTGGGCTCAAATTTGGTCATCTTTGCTAGACAAGTTAGATATTTGCTTAGGCCCTGTGATCAATCACAGTTGATATTCAGTACTTCTATGTTCTCCTTTTCTTCATGAGGAATGTCACAGAGGGCTTTTGTCCTTCTCTCTATGGCAACTCCATAATCTTACCTCTTTCTCTTCTCTCAATCTAAAAGATCTTTTTTGCCTCCTGATTTGTTGTTTCCTACTATGTGGCTGATGAACCTAGTAAGAAGCAGGAGATACCATTGCAAGGTCTGGCAGTTCGTCTGCTGGGGTCAGCATATTGTCTGTACACTCCAAGGCTTCCTACTAAAAAGTGCTCTAAATACTTTGCAAACACCTTGAATGTTGTGTACAGCTGAACAATTGCAGTGAAACAAACAAAAGCAATAGCACATGCTCATTGCCAGGTAGGAGAGAAAACTTACTTGAACAGGTTAAAACTTTTTTTTTTGGTGATGTAAGGAACTTTAAGGGCTATACTGGTTCTTTTTTTTAGAAGTTCATTAACACTAGAAGCCTTTATATGTCCTTACTAATAATTCTGTGGATCTTAGATATGAACAGCACATAGGGAGAAATCAAATGACTCTTCACCTTTTATGCAAAAAAGCAAAAGAACTGGCATGAATCCTCAAAACCAAAAAAGAGGCATTGTGTTGCTACAGTGGGAGTTTGTTGTAAATGGGCTATCCATCCTTGAAACCAAGGCTTGCACAGCAGTTGACGCATCTTTGGACATTAGTATTAGTAGAATCTTAATGCCACACATAATTTAAATTGCAATCTAAAAGGTGGATGTTTTTTAATTCACCATCTGTGTAGTGAAGTCAATAACAGGAAAATTAGGCTTTGCTTTAATTAGCTATAACTTGCTCAATTAATTAGTTTCAGAACATCATACAGTACCTGCATGCATAGCCTCAGCAGCTTCAGAGCTGTTTAAAGCCTGATTCTTGCAGAATTTTATGTATCTACTAAAGCAGTAGTTTACATACGTTCCTTTGCAGCACAGTCATAACTGTGTTATTTGGCTCCAACATTATGTGTAGTATTGTATTATGTGTATTTTTAGTCTTCTGACGATGGCCTCGTATCAGTTGTTCAGAGATCCAGCACCATGGTGTGAGATGGATAGCCTGTTATTTTTCCCTTGTATTGGGATTCCCACTCATTTCCATGGAAACCTGAAAACCTGGAGAAATAAAGCACAGAAGCTGTTGCTGTAGTACAGTGCTGTGCAGCTTGAGAAAGACGACATCACCATGGTGCCTGTGAGTGCCAGTATAGCTGTAGGTCTGTCTGGGTTTCCAGTCTAAAACCTGTATTTTAAGGGTCTTAGTTTTTAGACTTTTGTCTTATCCAAACCTAGTTTTACTTTCCTCATAAAGAGAAATGTGTTATAAACGCACCTTCTTATACACAAAAATCCATTAACATTACTTGACGGTGCACACATGCACTCACACACATGCATACACAGACATACATGCACTTATGTCTCAGACAAAAGCATGTTAAAAAAATAAAGCTCTTACAGTCTATAATTGTAATGGCTGTCACATGGAAGGCTTTTCTTAATTAGAAGCAAACTGAATCCTGCAGCAATGTAATGGATCGATAAAGAAATATATATGAATATGGCTAAATACACCTTTTAGTGAAAGAACATAAAATATGTAACCATTTCATTTTCCTTCTGAGCAGCTGGTGCACAATAAATGCTGTGAGTTAGTAAAAAGATATCCAGCAATGGTAAAGAAATTGGAGGCAAAAAAATAATGTAGAAAATAAATGAACATGAAGAAACAGATCAGAAGTAGACAGAACTGATCAGGGCAACCATTTTGAATATTACTTTCTCTGTGCTTTTTCTGTGCTAGTATTAAAATCCCAGTGATAACCCTAGGTAGCATATGATGATAATGCACTCATTCTATGGCTTTCTGCGACCTCTGCTACTAGTTTTTGCCCCTTCCTTTTATGTTGTAGCAGGAATATCTGACTACATTTTGAAATTATCTGTCCTGTGGTGCTCCGTTATTTTTTTTTCAACCACAAAGGCATAGGGATTGGGACAGTATGACTGAAGGAATGTGAAAATTTAATTTGGAGATACCCAGAATGATTAAAAGACTGTTCCCACTTCAGATTGGTTATGCTCCAGTTCACAAGAGGGTAAGATGCATGAGCTCAAGAAAGAACAGAGATGGTAGTTGCAAAACTGCTATTATATAAACTATCTATAGATGTCCTCAGTGATTTTGAATGAGTAAAACTTCTGGAAATATGGCTTAAATGTAGCTTAAGCTACATCTTAATTCCTGTACTTTTAATTTCCTACTGTCTGGCTCTCAGCTCTATGAGCTGCCTCACCAATAGCAAATACAAGGTTGTAAGACTTAGGTGAAATTGAAGATTTGTGACTGCATCCTGTAGTTAGGCAATATCAGCTAACTCCATACGCATGTACTATTGTGGATCAAAAGAGGAACAGAGATTTTATCAGAAGAATTTTCATCTGTGGCTTAAGCATGGAAAAGAGCCTGACAGAAAAATGTTTGTTAATAATACTAGAGGATTTTCTGAAAGGTGCTGTTTGTAGCCTCAGTCACATAAAAAGCTAGGCTTTCAGTTAAAACAATAATCTTTGTAGGTCTTTTACAAAGAGAAGCTGGAGTATTTTAACATAAAGCACAGATAGCCAGAAATCAAAAACAGACCAGTAAAAACTTAATGTATTTAAAATCCATTCATTTCAGGAGGCTGAAACATGCTTTCTGAAGGTTTTGGAGTGGCAATGCTGGTGGTGCAAATTAATGTAATGTTCCAGAGATATTAACTAGTAGATCTCAATCCTTTTTACAGTTCAGGAATCCTGATTGTGAGCATCTCAGAATCTTTGGTGCCTTGTCAAATATTGTGTACTGCACTATGAGATGCCCATATGCAACATGGTGCTTCAAGGAGCCATTTATAATTACCCAAAACTTAAGGGAATACTTGGTAACCTACTTAGATGTACAGATATGCCCAACGTAGTACTGGGAAACTCTGGATTAGACATGGAGGATGACAGCCTCACGTAAATCAGTGGGTTTTCAGTTGGCTTAAAAGGACATCGCTTTTCGTTTTCAGATCCCAGTCCAATGCAGCAATGGAATTCTCCAAGACTTGATCTTTAAGAATGTTGGTCATTTACAACCCTGTTTCATTATACCTATAACAGGGGAATAAATTAAAAACTGAGAAAAAGTGAGACAGTTCTGAGTAGGACCTAATGCAGGGTGAAGGTATAACTGCAAGGACTCATTTGTTGACTCAGTTTCTAGAATTGCTGGTTTACAGCTTTATTTGTAAATAAGACAGAGCAGGGATTATTCTCTGTCTTTGGGACTAGCTGGCATGATAAGGCTCACTTCTCTATGGCAAAAGCTCTACCATCCCAGAAGTAGGTTGGCTCCATCTGAATAGTCTATTTCAAACAGTCTCTCTACTGTGATTAGAGAGTCCTGCTTTAACATGGGCCAAAATCATGGTGAGTTCATACTAATAATTTACAGGTTTGATAATACAATGCTTCCGTTTAAGGCTGGGTCCTCATTCTAATAATTTCACTAGCTACCTCCCAAACTTTCCATGGAGATGGAGCCAAGAGTGCATTTTTTTGGGAAGCAAGGTACAGAGGTATCTGGATAGAATGCACAGATCCATATGGATCTCTGCACATAATTCATATGCATGAGGAAAGCCTGGAGCAGCCTAATAGTTCTCTCGAAGTGGGGATCACCAAAAACATCCAGTGAAAACATTCCGATGTTTTCCTTTTTGACTGTTCTACTAGTTTCAGCTTTATTTCACAATTTCAGAGAAGAGTAGCAAAGAGAACAAGAAAGCAAGTAAAAAAGAGTACGTTTCTTAGTTGCCTCTCGTATTGATGGATTCTTTATCTAGTGCGTTTATTTAGCCTGGGCTTCTATCCTTCTCATGTAACAGTCCTCTGATCTGAGTGTCAAATTTGTAGCTTTTAAAAATGTAAGGTGGTAGGTATTGCACAAAATACATTTCAAACACGTGTGAAAGTGCTATGTTTTGCCAAGGCACTGATTTAACCTCCAGGATCATAGAATTGTGGAATCATAGAATCATTAAGGTTGGAAAAGACCTCTAAGATCACCAAGTCTAATCGTCAATATAAATAGTTCTACTGAAACTAGTGGCTGTTAAAAAAAATTTAGTGTTTTTCTGATCTGCATTTCCCATTCTGCTGAGAATGCATAATTAGCGAGGAAAAAGGGAAATCTGTGTAATTCCATGATTTTTTAGGAAGATGCAGTTTCTGCCTTTGTTTCTGCTAATATCAAAATTTTCCCCCTCCAGTTTGAATAATCATCTTCAGTTAAACAGTAAGGCTATATTTTTGAGAGATTTCTTTGTATTATTATGTCTTTTGCAATACAGTTTCTCCATGGTGTTTTTGTCCTTGTGTATCTTCAGGCAGTGAGAATGTCAAGCTCTGAGGTTTCTATTTAGCCAATCTCCAGCTAGATTTTTGCTACTTGTGGTTTTTTCACTGTTTGCATGAAAATGGTGGGATGATTTCATGTTAAGTACTTCTGGGTATACATTAACTGCCTTTTTTCATTGTTGTTAGGCAGCTATTAGGCTGAGTATCTCTGCTCAGCTTTGAAAACACGACTGTAAGTGTACATGGTGTTACTTGCGTTACTTGTAGTATATAGCGCATCTGGGCCATAATCACAATCCAGAACTTTCTTTTGCCAAATGGTGTACAAACATCTACCCTACCCTGGAAGACTTACAGTTTAAACAAATAAATATGTTCCAATTTTTACATCAGTGGGACATGACATGAGTTCAAGGATCTGCATATTAGGTTGCATTATAGGCCAGTATGATCTAATATAACACAGCATGCCCATGCATGACTTTCATCACACTGATGTAGTGTATCACTTTAATCTCTTAGGTAGATGACATATGTTTTCAGATATTTTTAATCATTTCATTTGTATATCTACATTTCAGTATATATACTTACAACATCTGAGTTTTTATGCAAGCAAGCTTAATTTTAGTTTTCTGTGAGTATAATACTGTTACGTGATACCTGCATCATGTATCAACTCTTAGGGATGTACAGCTCAGAGAAACAATTTTACATGATACCTTTGTAATATGTGGTGTTTGTTTAATTATTTTGATAAATCTTTGAACAAAATTTGACCTTATTTTTCTGACAGTCTTCTGCAGATATGCCAGCCACTGGTAAATGCAAAAGGTTGTTGCAACTTCATAAATACACAAAGAATAGAACCATTAAGCCTTTTTGCTGTTGCAAATTCTATAAAGGCAGACTCCTCTCCTGTTGCTGGCACTGTTAATTTCCCACAGGTAGAAAGAATGGACAGAACTTTGGACATCGTGTTTCAATGCCTTTGGGAGCCAGAAGCTTTTTCTTCATAAACGACTTTGCATTTGCCAAAAAAATTTCTCTCATCCAGACAGCTTAATAAGTGTATTAAAAGTATGTTGTCCCCTAAGAAATGCTGCCCCAGATCCTAAACTTCATGTTAAGGATTTAGCATGGAATTTGGGAAGAAAAGCCCAGAAAACAGGGAACCACCTGTACTCTCCAACCCTGACTTTGTCCTGCATCAGATCAAGTCTTTCAGAGTGTGTGTAAATTAATGCACATACATACTTCTATAAATCTTCTTAGGTTTATCTCTGTAACTCAGGGATGAAAAGGGAGCCCATTTTATGCAGAATTCACTTCAGTCCTTTCACCTAGTTGTCAAAACAAAACCTAATGATGCAGTTTCCCATCTTTACAGCATGAATCAAGGAGATAAAATCTTTACGCCATCCGTCCTGTGAGGCTGGTCATATAATAGTGTATGTCACAAAATTGACATTAAAGATGAAGAGAAATAATTTTGAAAGTCTCAGTTTTCATTCTTTTATCCTAATATCATACAAACATGAGCAGAATTAATCAGATTCTTTTTCTCACTGTTATCTGAGCAACCTTATTAACTTAGTTCAGAAGGCAGAATTTTAACTTAGGGCAGAGTATGGGCAGTTCTACTAAATTGGTCTTGTTTGACCTTTTTGAATTATTTAATAATATCAGCATATTTTGTCTAGATCTTAAAAAAGCTTCAGACAGCATAAGCTTCTGAAGCAGGAAGTCTCTTTTGTGCCTTGTTAAGAATGAATGTGCTTTTCAGTTAGCTTTAAAAAAATCCCTTTTTATAATAATAGAATTTACAGGTACTCTGATGTCCTTGTGATGGCACAAAATGAAAGAAAATGGAACAATGTAATAAATACATATTAAGGGCACTGTATATGCCAGCATAATTGTATTCCAAAACTCGCTGAAATCGCTAACTATGATGGTGATAATGGGCCTGCTTTGATATGGCACTTGTACAGGCCTTGTAAAGCCATAGGTCACTAAGCAATAGTTATCACTACACTTGCTGTTCTCTTTGTCTCCTTGTCCTAGGAAGATATTTGGGTTTTGCATATGTTAAGGTACAAATTCCTATATTTGGTTTCCCCTCTCCCTTTATTTTTCTTTTTGTTTGTTTGTTTGCTTGCTTGTTTTTCCCCCCAGAAATTGCTATAAACACAACTTGGGCAAAGAATTAACAATTACTATTCATTATTGCTTCCTTGTGGCCTCATTTTTTATCTTTTTGAGTATTGTGTAGAATAGTTTTAATATTAAAAGTATATAAGTTACTGAAAAACTAAAGTAGGTGTTCTTGTTTTATGCAACAGCTGCAGTAATCTGTGATCCTCTTTAATTTATGCTAATTATGTTAGCAGTGCCATGATTGATATTTTGCTTGTCTGTCTTATTAATTTACCAGCTAATTGTTGCATTTCTAATAGATATAAGCTATTTATAACATGCTCTTTGATAAGCATAATGGTCTGCACACTAATAGCAACAAACATTTCTGATACCATGTCATTCTGAAATAGTACCCTTGCCATCTCTGTGATAAGGCAAAACCTAAAAGCAGAAATGAGCTCTCATTGTTGTGTATTAGTGAATGGGTAGGAAGGAATGCTGGTCTTTTTACTTAATAGCAACAGCAATTAGCTAGTTTTAACAGACTGAAGAGATTTTTTTTGCCATCTTGCTTTCAATGTGAAGACTGATAATTTACTAAACTGCAAGGCCTACATGGGTTTTTTAGAATTAAAAAGAAGATATAATTAATGAATGTTTCATCTTTATTTATCTGAAATGCTTGTCTTTTGTATGGTATGTATCCACTGAAGTTAGCTTATGTTTAATTGTGTTTAATCAAAACTTTAACATGAGTCCCATCTTTCTAATAACATTTTCATTTCATGTGGTGCCTTGGTCTGTTTTGTTCTGAAATATTTATAGTTGTCTTCAATAATTGTCAGTCTGATTCAATGCCAGTGAAGATATTACAGTTGTCTATAGTGAATGGTATAATGTATCAGCAAACTTTACCACGTGATTTAGTTGTGGTATATTTATATGGATGGTATATATTATGGATGGACCACTTGGTGGATAATGAATTGGCTGGATGGTCACACTCAAAGACTAGTGGTCAATGGCTCAATGTCCCAGTGGAGACCGGTGATGAGTGGCATTCCTCAAGAATTGGTACTGCGACTGGTGCTGTTTCACATCTTTGTTGGTGTCATGGACAGTGGGATTGGGTGCACCCTCATCTGTTTTGCTGACAATACCAAGCTCTGTGGTGTGGTCAACTTGCTGGAGGGAAGGGAAGCCATCTAGAAGGACCTTGACAGGCTTGAGAGATGGGCCTATGCCAAACTCAAGAAGTTCATTAAGGCAAAGTGTAAGGTCTGGCACCTGGATTGAGGCAGTCCCAAGCACAATTACAGGCTGGAATGAGAAGGGATTGAGCAGCCCTGAGGAGAAGGACCTGGGGGTGCTTGTTGATGAGAAGATCAACATGAGCTGGCAACATGCGCTTGCAGCCCAGAAAGCCAACCCTGTCCTGGGCTGCATCAAAAGAAGTGTAGCCAGCAGGGTGAGGGAGGTGATTCCCCCCCTCTACTCTGCTCTCATGAGACCCCACCTGGAGTACCATGTCTAGTTCTGGAGACCCTGACATAAGAAGGGCATGGAGCTCCTGGAGTGAGTCCAGAGGAAGGCCACAAAGATTATCAGAGGGCTAGAGCACCTCTACTGTGAAAACAGTCTAAGACAGCTGACATTGTTCAGCCTGGAGAAGAGAAGGCTCTGGAGAGACCTCATAGGTGCCTTCCAGTATCTGAAGGGGCCTACAGGAAGGCTGGGGAGGGACTTTTTACAAGGGCAGGTAGTGATAGGATGAGAGGTAATGGTTTCAAATGGAAAGAGGGTAGATTTATCTTAGACATTAGGAAGAAATTTTTTACTGTGCAGGTGGTGAGACACTGGCACAGGTTACCCAGGGAGGTTGTGGATGCCTTGTCCCTGGAAGTGTTCAAGGCCAGGTTAGATTGGGTTTTGAGCAACCTGGTTTAGTGGGAGGTCTCCCTGCCCATGCAGGGGGATTGGAACTAGATGATCTTTAAGGTCCCTTCCAACCCAAACCATTCTGTAATTCTATGAGTCTATGATTCTATGACAAGTTTTGGGTTCTAGAACCCAGATTTGAAAATCTGGTATCCTAGTGTTTGTGAACACACAAATTGCATATGTGTATGCTGTGGCATACTTGCACTCACTAATTTCTCTTTGTGGATGTGGTGGCTGGCCTTTTACAAAAGCCCATTGTGGGTATCTTAGATCATACATATCTGTGTATGCTTCTCAGAGAAAATAGAATACATGGAAGTACTAAATATGTTTAAATCACTTGTTCAAAGCTGATCTGGTTTCTTCTTGGATTCAGAAAAAGATGTATTTTCATACATTCTTTATTTAAAGGGTGAATCAGTCCAAGATAAACCAACAGACTCCTCAGTTTAATTACAGGCTCAAATAATCTAGATAAGTTCCAGAGGGTAAACCCCAACCTAATTAAAGAAAATTCAAAAGATATGCAAACAAGCATTGTTTTTTTACTTCAGAAATCCTATTCCCTTTTGAAGGGAGGGCAGGGTGAGGCTGCCACTTGCTGTGGCAGAACTGGAAGTGAAATCTGCCGAGCAAAGTGGGACAGTCGAAGTCAGCTTCCTTCTCCCCCCTCCCCCCATTTTCCATAATGATCTTTTGGTTTACAGCTCTTAAGAGCTGTAACTCTTACAACTGTGCTTCTGGCTGAACTGTGGAACTGTGGGAACAAGTCAGTGACTTTATGTTTCTGCAGCTGTGTGCTCTTTTCCAAGCAGTTCTGCCAGCCACAGCTCTGGGAGGTTTTTCCCCATAAGAGGGCCTCTAGGCCTGACTTGAATGTGGGTGATTCAGGCTAACAAAGAGGTTGAAACACAGCATGATTGTGATTACAGTCATTAGGACATTCAAAGTTAAAGCTAAAACTCTAATGCTATGACTGCTTTGACCTGAATTTCCATGAATGTGCTTTGGCTTTTTATTGTGTGGTCTTATTTCTGCATATGATGGTAGATACTAAAATACCTGTTTCTCAGTATTGGTGCAATTTATTACAGTGTCCCACATTTGCTTGTTCTTTATTCTCCTAAGATTTTAATGATAATTTAAAAATGTGTAGTGCAAATATATTGTATGAGGGTTATAGAAAAGACTGGGTTACGGCCCTTCAAAGGTAGCTAGATTTCAGCTAATAAAATACATGCTTATGAAAACATACACACAAAATATTACAGAAATAGAAATATGAAGGCTTTAATTAGGTGTGCTGTACCCGAAAGACCATTGTGCATACATATGAGATTTATCTTATGTAAAGGTGTGTTTAGGTATTGGTGCTTGTTCGTAGACTTCTGTGAAATTAGTCCTTAATATTAAATCCTATGAGTTACATGTAGACCTCTCATTTGGAGCATATTACACCTCAGAATGTGCACATAGGCAGTTGATGTCAGCACAACTTCCAAGTGCATTTCAAGGGTAGAACTAAACTGTCTTTATAGAGATTAGATAACTACCTTGTATGCCTACTCTAAGCTAGTGAGTTTTAAGCCTAGCAGTGTAAGTATGGAATATTTTGCATTACTTGTGAGCCCCATGATAAGCCATATTAGTTGTTTTTTTTGTGATTGGTGGATTATGATCTGCTATGGAATGT
Source organism: Hemiprocne comata (assembly GCA_020745705.1). Lineage (NCBI taxonomy): Eukaryota > Metazoa > Chordata > Aves > Apodiformes > Apodidae > Hemiprocne > Hemiprocne comata. Next base: position 92,196,195 of record CM036588.1, read on the forward strand.
GACCCTGATTCTTTGAGCCACAGCCGTTACAAACCAAGATCAGTTCCCTGGGGATCTGGTAAGGAAAGACGTTACTTTAAGCACCTCAGAGATAACTGAGAACACTTCAGAACTGTTTCTATCATGCAAAACATTTCCATATCTGTTGATCCAGAAAGAAAATGCCAAACAAGTATAAGAAGTTTTGCTGTCATTGGAAAGGTAAACACAGCTAAATTGTCACAGACCTATTTTAAATGGGTTTAACTTGATCCTTTCTTGAATTTGCACATTTACTTGCCTTCGGTGAGGTGTTAGATACTGCTCAGTAGTCTAGAAGAAAAAAAATACGAGTAACAGAACTGGAATGCAACAAATATGGAAGTGAATGTGCTTGCATTGCTCTGTAACTTGAAATCAAGTTTAGTTTAGTTCCCATTTGCCAAGAGTGTTTCCTACAGGATCATGCCCCATTTTTAGAGGAGTTTGGACTTTTACCATAGACATATAGTGTGTGTGAGGAATGGAAATGATGCAGTAATCTTCTGTGAAATCCCTTTTGGTTTCTTCATGTCAATGGAATTTAACTCTTTAGATTTCGGTATGTCTTATTGTCTTCTTAATTTCTAAAAATTAACATTTTCGAATGTATTTTTTCTTTCGAAGGACTCCTTTCACCAGTTATCTTCCACAATAGATATAGGTAGGCCTGCCATGAACTAAATTATTTTTCTGTCTTTTTTCCTGTACAAAATATAACAAATTGCCCCACTTCAACTTCATAATTAGAAAAGTAGCATTTTTGGTCCCATATATCTGTCATTTTTCAACACACTGTATTTGGGAACAAGATTTTTAGAGGAAAATATATCATGCCAGATCCAACAGCTCAAAGAGAGGTGAGGCTGCTGCTGCTCTGTGTCCCCAGGTCCAACTAGTAGCAAGGCTGAAGATGCATTACCAGCAGGCACATGTACACAAAGCACATATATACTCTCCATGTGTACATAAATACATACATGCACAGCAGGTCACACAGATCCTGGACAAACACTCAGAGCACTCATGTGGACACAGTCATCACCAACAGCTTCATCCTATTCCCTCTGGCTGTGCAGGTTGGAGGGCCACTAGTGAGAATATATATATGTATCCCCTTATATACACAGTGGATCACTCCAGCAGCTGGTCTCAGAAACTCAGTCTGCACAGTAGCTGCTCCTGGATCCCAGTCCCCCCAGTTACTGGCATCTGGTACAAAACCCCAGGGCTGCAGTCCTGCTCCAGTTGGTGGTGGAAACAGTCACCCATGTGCACACACACACACACGCACACTGTCCTGGACGGAACGCACGGCAGACGAGACATATAGGCACTAATCAAGATTTATTGCATGTAATGGTGAGGTCTTAACTACATAAGATCAGAGGTTCTCACACAGCAAAATTGTAGAAAAATCAGGAGATCCAAACAGAAGTGCAATTTGAATACAAAGGGTATATTAACAGTGAATTATACTACTTAATTCAATCAAACAACAAAGGTTAACCATTAAAATGCCAGCAACTTACTTATTATTAAACTCTACACTAGGCCTAGAATATTGATCATCACTTTTAACGGTCCTTACGATCTCAAACTTAAGGTTGAAAGCTACCTAACATTAAGTACATGGGCGTGCACACACATGCACAAACACACACTCAGCTGTCTGGGAACCCAGGAATCCCCATGACCCCATAGCCTACTCCCATGCTCTCCCCCACTGAGACATGTGGCCCTACTCACACCCAGAGCTGGCCCTTGGGACCCACTCAAGCCCCCGCTTCCAGGACACTTCATCTCCTCATGGGTTCATCCAGCTTGGTCTTTACTAAAGATCACTCTCTCACACCCACAAATTTGGTTCAGAATGACCAACAATATAGAAAATAATCTTCAAGAAATCTCATTTCTTGAAGTTCCTAAAGGTTTAAGTTGCTTCTTCCTCACTTGAAAGCAGTATCCTTCTATTCATGACAATGAAGTTATAGGTCTCTTAAGTCCAAAATATTTTTCCATATTTGTTTTCTGATTCTAAGCATAAATTTTACATTCAGCTTTAATCTGTGCTTCTTCTGAATGCTTTTCTGACCGGTACATAGACATATATAGACCTATTGTCTCTTCTGTTTTATTTTATTTCTTATTATAAGGCCTTTAGATCAGAGAATGCTTTCTTTAAATGTCTGCATCTAATGCAAGGAAGCACAAATCCTTGTTTAAGCCTGTCTATGTGACCAAAATAAGAATTATAATAGGAACAGTAAAACTCGTAAAACATTATTTTCTTCTCATGTGAAGAATAAATACTTCTCTAGTTTGAAATGCTTATAAATATGGGCAAAAAAACCAACATGACCGAAGTTCTTGAGATTTCAATATGGCATGGTCCTGTTAGCGTGCACTGGCACTTACCATGCTGACCATTCACAGAGCAAGCAGCCTGGTGCAAGACCACACTTGAGGACTGGTTAAAGGAGGACAGTGTGATTGTACTCCAGCTTCACAGTTGTCCTGGCCTTTTTTCACAGGCTAGAGCATAGGTCAAGAGATGTAAAATTAGATACTAGGACCTGGCATCTAATACTGTGGGTGCTTACAAGTTTTTTGAAGACAAAACTAAGTATTTTAGTGACTTACAAAACAATGGGAATCTGGGGGGAGCTGAGTTGCTCAGCTGTGTGAACATATTCTGGATCTCTTCTTCCAGATGGAAGTTGTAGTTCTGCTACAGCTTATGTCCCAAAGCCTACTCACTGGGCATATCCAAAGCATCTTTACAGAGCCACAGACTGATGAAAAGATGTCTTCTCTCCCAGTAAAGAAGTGCCGTAGGTCCAGTGGTTTTTTTTTCTTGTCTCTAATTTTTATGCTACTTTCTCATTCCTTATATATAAGAATGCAAAAAAAGTAGTAAGAGAATGATGCTCAAATGAGCTGAGTGCACTGTGGCTTTTTTCTACTCTAACTAACATGAAGCCAATGAGAAATACTTGAAAGTGTTTCCTGCCTTCCCTCCAGAATAATTCAATGAATCCCAAATGTATTTCCTCACAACAAGAATATATGATTAACTTTTAAGTTTACCAAAATTCTCCTTATTCTGCCCTGCATTTACAGATTTCGCTGTAGCCTACACAATCTGAAAATGGAAAGACTGGATTCCATCTGTGCATTATTTCAGGAGTCTTACTCAGTTTGAGAAGAAGTCCTGAGGATGTATTCTATTGTTCTGTGAGAAGGACTCTCCTTGATGTTAATAAAAGCTTTGTGTGTTCATCACAAGTAGAAGAGGACAAAGGAGTAATTTTTATTCTATTAATTAATTTGCCCAATTCGGTCACTTCGTAATGTGTACCCACAAGTTCTGACTTTTATCTAAGAGTGCTTGGTTGTATGCTGGTGTTTTCTTGAAGGGAAGATTCAAATACAATATTTTTTTAATGTAGTTTGCCATTTTACTGGAAAGAGTGGTGTAAAATATTTGGACTAAATTTCATATGTCCATGCCGAGAAGACACCTGGGTTTGCGGGGGCAGGCATCTGAAAGGACAGGAAAATTGCTTTCCCTTCTGCCTGACTATTCCATAAACACTCCAGTAGCTTCTTGGATTTACTTTCTATCCTCCAGTTCTGTCTCTCTTTTGTATTGCAGCTCTTATAATCAGAAATATATGCATTAAATATATTTGGGAGAAACATTCAGGTTTTCTGTCAAAACCAAGATCCTGGATGTTATTCTGCTCTGTTAAGAGCAGTAATTGGCCACATTTAATTAAGAGGATTTAAATATTAAGAACTGATTTTAAAGAACTGACTATGCACATACAGTGATAACAGGATACAAGAATGCTGTGTCAAAAGCCTTGTTAAAGTTGAGGTAAATGGCATCTACTACTCTAATTTCATCCACAAATGCAGCTGTTTTGTCCTAGAATGCAATTAATTCACAAGACTATGATTAGCAAGTCATAAATTAAGGGCCAACTATTGATATCAATTCAGTTTCATTCTACGCTACTGACACTTGGGGGAGAGGAAGATCTACTGGAACATCGTCATAAAAGCTGCATCATTAAGTCCAACTGAAACCTCAGTAGATTGAGTAAAAACCTCTATATTGACTGCAGGGATTAAGTATTTAGAAGTAGGCTCACGTGTCATATGGAAAGTGAAGGTTTTGTACATATGTGTTGAGAGCAGATTTAGGCTAACTTGATCTGCACATTGTAATTCCCTGGAATCTGCACCTCATTTTCCCCTTCTGCTTGATGGTAGCATTTCCAAATGAAACTATACATCTATGGCCATATTTTGATAAAAATAAAAATCATAGTGCCTAAGTCCTGGATCATTCTATGTTGAGGAACAATGTAAGGACACATACAATATTATCTTAATGTACCTCTGGACTAGTGCCATAACTTTGTACTTTAAACACTGTGGTAGAGATCACATGCTAAGCATTGATATATTCAATTGTCCAAAATAAATTTAACGTAACTTCGTCCAGATTTTCAGTTAACTTGTATTAATATACATTCTGCATTTTCTTTCTTCTTAATCTTTAGAATTGCCTTTTCTTTCTTCAGGGTCATGTTGCATGGGTTCAGATTAACAGAGAACTTTGTGAGAATTGCACAAAACAGTGGAATAGCTCCTTAAAGTGAATAGATACTATAAAAAATTATGTCCTGTACTTTCATTTTAAATCTAGGATATTAGTTTTTATTTATTTTACACAATGTTGCTTCCAATTTTTATTTGTTTGTCTTTTATTATAAGAGAGTGGTGGTCAGGATGCTGAAAGAGTGTAGTAAAAACCACAGGATGTGGGGCAAGCTAACAGAAAAAATAGCTAAGGTCCTGATGAAAACTTACTCTCTATTGTTAGAAGTTACTGACCATATCCAAATACCTCAGTGTTTTGTTTTTTTTTTTAAATTAATACAGCCTTAAAGGTTGTGCAGCTTTGGATCACATTGTGCCCTTCAGCTACAGCAGTGCAGAGATTGCTTGTGCTCATCTGGCCGTCCAGATCCTCTTGACAGTTATTACTGTACAGATCATGATCTTTGGTCTTTCAAGCATGGTCCACATTCTTTGTTCATAGGTACAGGACCTTGGAGTTGGCAAGTTCTTCAGATGAGTCAAATCTGCCAAACAACTCAGACCAGTATATGTAACTGGCCTACCTCCAACATAGTTTATCACTCCATTAATTTCTGTGTTACCTAATTTTTCAGTAGCAGATAATCTTCCAGAGTACTGGTGAAGATACTGAATAATATACGGCTAAAATCTGTGGTGCTATAGTAGAAAGGCACTTATGAAATATATATTTATTAATTTTTACAGTGATTTTTATAAAGAAAATAATTTGTCACATCACAGACAAATATTTTGAGAAGTATTTGTAAACTGTTATAAATATGCTGATTTTATGAAGAGCTTATTTTTTGGTCTGAATGTTCAGTAACAGCAAAATGTTTAAAAAAGAATCTGAGTGTACAGTATCTTATTGACAGATCTTAAAGCATTATCAAAGAGCAGTTTCAAGTGGTTTTGACTACAAATTTTCAATTAAAAAATGTTGACTGGTGCTAATTACGTCATCATCTTGTATCCCATATCCATTTTTGTATGATGTTACTAAAGGTCAACATCAGGAAAATTAACCTAGTGAGCCACACCATCCTCTCAGCCATTAGTAAAAATTAATTTAAAGTTACAATTTTTTCAGAATTTTTTTTTCAGCCCTCCAGCATTTCTCAGGTGTTCTAGTATTGTTATGTATCAACAGAAATGTCTTGGAGAGACATCAGGCTATGTTAATTTTGAGGGGTAAATTTTGTCTGGGACTTTGATTTTAAAATAAGAAATAGCTGCTTTTTTTAACTTAAAAACCAGTCTTGATTATTATTAATACTAGCTATTCATTATCTCCAAATAATAGTATTTTTTCTTACAAATGTATTTAAGCAATTTTTTATTGTTCCCATGCCTCCCATTTAACGTTTTCACTGATTTTTTTAGTTTTCTTTAGCGATGGTTTATGTTTACTAGTAAACTGCTCTACCTGTGTACATATATGTACCTACATCCATATGAATTATTTTTTTAATCCTCATGAGCTAAAAGTTGTTTTTTTTAAGATTTGGATTGTTGTGGATTGGTTATTACCTTTCTCTTTTTTTGTCTTGTCTTTTTTATTAGCAAATGCTTCTGATGTGTTTTATGCACCTTTTTTTTTTTAACATTTAATGGAGTATTTTTCAACTGCTCCTAATCATAGTCATTTTATGGTAAAAGGTTTTATTCTACTTGGTTTGACTAATTTTTATTTCCAGCTTTTGTATGCTGGCACTTTTAAAGCACCTTGTGTTTTTGAGTGCCTGTGTATTAGTTATTAGGATCAGATTATGTACATTAAGACACAACGTCTTAATTGCCTGCACGCAGAGCTTTTTTTTTCCATTTTTACCTGGAAAAGAGAGATTCAGTGTAGAGTTTCCTTCAGTTGGTTAAATAATTTCTTACATGAGAAACTTATCTGATACAATTTTTAGAAACTTCAAGGATAGTCCCATGGTTATAGCATTGATTAGCCACCCCATAAGAATCCTTCACAACACAGATTTTTTTCCTTTCCATTTTTTTCCAATGTCAAAGAAATTACTCAACCTGTTTTGTGTTGTATTTGGTTGTCATCAACATACCTTCAAATATAATAGATCTTCTCTCGTACCTCATCTTATGATGTAGTAGTTAGGTCACTTACTTGTAACTCCTCAGGGCCTCGTCTTGCTAAATGTTTGATAACACTAATGCACCTAACAGTCATACAGAGTTGCTAGTTTTGACATAATTTCTACATTATTACCTTTTTATATATCAAGACCTTTTTTTAAAATTTATTTTCAAAATTAAGAACTTAGACCTCTCCATTTTCATGTCTAGAGCTTGTCTTTGTAGACAGGTTAAGAATTTCTTCTCTTCCTACTCCTAATGTCTTGCTCTTTGCTTTCATACATAATCTTTTAGGTGTCCCCTCTTAGACGCCAGCCTAAAACTAATTCTAGTCAGCCTGTCCTGGATATCCACACATTCTCTTCTGGAGCACAGACTCAGTATTCTGCAGAACTGCAATGTAAATGTCATGAATAAAGTAGGACTACTGAAGTGAACTTGTGAGTCACTAAGGTCCACATTTCCTTTTTCTGCATATGACAACGGTGAGGAAGTCAGTGCTTGTGTGAGATGAATGACCTCAGGAGCAGAATTCCATTCCTGGCTGTGGAAATGCCAGGAGTGAATCTGGGGACTACTATCATAGGCTGGCTGGTGACCATCATTTCACAGAACCGATGTGCGTCTCATGTAGAATTTCAGGAAACTGCCTGCTACCAGCATCCAACATTGAATACGTGGGGGGATGAAGGCAGAAGGTTTGACATGACAAATCTTGAAGATCTGTGAGTGAGGATGTATACAAAGTCAAAGCAAGATTCCATTGACTAAACATAGGCACCTACTGTTGTTTGATGCATCATAGAGCATCCAAGACACACGTTGCCATGTATGACAGGACATCTAGGTCACAAAGGAAAGCAGGTAGATCTCTACCTTTCTGGAGAAGCAGCAGGCTATGTAAGTTGCACAACAAAATTGAGAATAACTCTACATGCCTGCAGCTTTTAAAATATTTTCTCACTTCTTTGACCTACTTCTGGATCTGGATTGTGTGGATCCTATTGGGGCTTTTCCACTTTACTTGTTTCTTCTTTGCCTGTCAGTTCAGTTAAAAGTGTACTCACAGCATTGTTGAATTTAAGTGCTTACTTTGGTTTACAAAGACAGGCAAATCTGTTTTGCAGTTTCCTCCTTCTCAAATTTACACAGATTATCATAACAACTGGGGCAGCATTTCCATGTTAAGATCATAATAGTTGTTTCAGCAGATTTTTCAGTGGTGACAAATGATGCTAGATAATGTTTTTCAAACTTTAAAAAAATTATACTAGACTGAGGATCAAGTAACTCCACTTCTGGTCTCCTGTCAAGTTTTTACACATTACAGGACTTACAGAATAGGAAAGTGCACTGTTTTCTTATTAGTAAAATGAAAATAAAATAATAATATAGCAGGTAATTTTTATATTCCAGAGATGCTCTTCTGTGCTTTGATGATATGGCAACTTGGAAATGCATATGGATATGGCAACTTCAAGTGCATATCAAATCTTAGGAGCTGAGAAGCCAACTGGGGTGTCAACCCGAGGTGTAGGATAGACACTGGATGGGTTGAAGTTTAACATTCATTTTAGGTGCCTGAAGTAGGTATCTACAGATATGCCATATCTCATGTGGTGATCAATGGAGAGCTAGACAGTATGGGCACAGGTGCCTAGAAGCTGATTCTGTCCACTCTGGAGTAACACGTAGTAGCTTATCAGGGGAATTTTTTCCACAGGCTCTGGTGGCTTTATTAACTAAGCATAAGTTCAGTTGCCTAAGCATAGGCAGCTGGTGCCATTTCTGATGCCAGATGATATCTGAAACATCTGAAACAGGGTTGGCAGATATAACAGAGGACCTACTTGTACCTTTCTGTACCTTTCTGATCTGACAATTGAAAGCTTGATGGGATACCTTACAGTATCTCAGATAGCACCATTGGTTGAAGGTGATGGAAGCTTATGCTCCTAATGTATATGCTCTATGTAGGTGTCTTAATTTAAAAATGAAACCCACTCAAAGGTATTCAAAGGTCCCCATCAGAAGACTTAACTGAAGCCCCCTAGTACAGGCTGGTGCTGTACTAGCTTTTACTATATGTTTATTTTAGAAGATCATCAGTTTAGTGTGGAATAAATCACACTACCATGAACAAGATGATGACTACCAAGAAGCAGAACTGCATTAGTAGCACAGAGCCTTGTGAGAGTGACCCTTTATTTCCACCTGTCCTGGTTTGAGCATTAAACTGTGACACCACCAAATCCCTGTCGCCCAGAAGTTTTATTGTGCTGACTCTTTCCTCCTATTGTAATGAGTTAAGGGAGCTCTGTAAAAGCACCGTTTGATTTCTTCCTGGTTAGTCACTTCCCACATCATTTGTGTTAAGGTACTGACCAAAGAAAGCTAAGTGATTAAAGCGTTTACTGCAAGTCATTTGGACCTGTTTCTATGCTTTTGCACGAGATATGCAACATTCTTACCACATGTCAATCCAAGGATACTGCTATAAGCCAGTGATTGATTATTTTCTGGGAAAATTAGAGCCTCATGGTTGATTTCTGCTCTTCCTGACCTTTACAATATCATCTCTATGTATGAGCAACTGCAGATCCATTTTGCCATCCCGTTCTTCCACATTCAAAGGAGCTGATGGTACACATACTGCATGTATTTTCCCTGACACAATCTCTCAGCATAGTTCAGTGCAATCTGCTTGTGTTCGACAAAACTGTGAACTCTAGCTAGCCTATGCAGTTTACCTATGAAAGTCTGGTGACAGCAGTACATGGAAGATCAGAAGAAACCATGTGGCTCTATGGTAATTACTATAGAACAGTGTTTGTGATACTTTCTGAGGTCTAATCTGCAGCCCTGCCCCTGTCTGGTAAATATTTAAGATTTCTGTACATTTATCACTGCACAGAAGGCTACATCTGATAGGCATACTGTTTATAAAATGAAGGTAAAGACCATTCCTGAAACTGGAAAAACACATCTAAACAATGAAACAAATTGGCAAAGGTTGTAATGCCATATGAAATAATGCGAAGTCTTTGAAGTTCTAACGATGGTTCTTTATGTCCTTTTCAGTTATCATTCCTTCCTCTCTTTCCTACTGCAAAGCATTTGGTTAGTAAGGGACCTATGGTGTATGACCCCTTGACTTCAGTTTTAAATGGTATAGAAATCTGTTGAATCCTTGTTTCAAATTATACGGGAGTAATCAGGGTTTTATGTCAGAAATACCCTTTGAAAGAGGGTACTTAGCTTAGATGCACACAATTTGCTATGAAAGCAGGGCACGCAAATGGACTGATTAAAGCAGAAATTACCACATTTTCTGTTTTTAAATAAACATAAAGATCCTAAAAATCCTCGGTAAGGTGGACTTTCCCTTACAGGATAAAATGGAATTAAAATTGTGTCAATAAATTATGTGAGAGACTCTATCAGTCTGTGCATTGATAGTCTGTGCATGCAGGATAAGAACATTGACTGCCTGCTAATCTATTCCCAGATGGAGGTGGATGCAGACGAGAAGCGCCATCGCACACGCTCCAAAGGTGTTCGAGGTACGTCTCTTGCTTCAGTAAATCACTCAAGGCCCCACTCAGGGTGACCTTCATCCTCCAGAATATCTTTGCACGATTCATTCTGACCCTTGCTTTTACACAACCTTTCTGGTAATTTTCTGTAGAAGAGGGGTACTTGTAATAGATGATAAATTTTTATATATTTTCCATTTCTCTGCAGTTCCCGTGGAACCAGCCATACAAGAGCTGTTCAGGTTAGTGCTCTGAGTGTAAAATGTATCCCCATTAGCAATTTAGAAAATTCATGCCTTTTAATGGGTATAATGCACTTTCAAGTTCATTGGTGGTTTGCTCATGCCCTGCTGCACTGATGAAATTAATTCCCTCAAGACTTGCTAATAAAAAGCATCCCCTCTTTTTTTTTTTTTTTTTTTTTTTTTCCCCTTCAGTTATTTGATTTCTCTTTCTGTCTTTGTTGCCCTCCATCTCTGTAATACCTATGGCCTGCTTTTAGTGTAATCTTTCTGCAGCACACCAGCACCTATATAATTAAATCTCTGTCTTTTGCAGCTGTCCCACGCCTGGCTGTGACGGCAGTGGTCATGTTAGTGGCAAATATGCAAGGCACAGAAGGTAATATCTATAATTTTTCATAATTCAGTGAAGATATTTGGTAAACAAGTTAGCTGGCATGACCTTGATAAACCAAACAATGATAAAAATTAGCAATTAGACATTCTGGAAGCCATTCAGATTAATATTTTTTTTAATTTTTTTTTTTTTGAATGTCACACAAAATCTAACTCACATTTTTGCTGAGGAAATTTCTTCTCATTGTCAATCTTCCCTTGATTTTTCATACAGTTCTCTTGCTCTTGTGATGCAAATCGAAATTTGGCCCTACTGACATTGTTGGTGTCAGTGTGACTTCTGTTCCTTCATGTTTTTTACAACTGAGTGAAAACAAGCTTCTGAACATTTGAAGTTTGATAATCAGGTTAGATTTAAAGGTCAAAGCCTATGACAAATGGGTGATAATAAGACTGCTGGGCTCAAATATTATATTATAGTGATAAATACCTTTACTTCAGTTTCTAAAACCATGATCTGTGGAGGCATCTCCTTTAAGAAAACACTTTTAGCTGTTTATCGTTAATACTATATCAAGGTAGCATGTTACATGTACTGCATGTGCTTCAAATTCATTTAGAGCTCAATCTTTACGGTTCTGTGTCTGCAATGTCAATGTTTAATAGTGTTGCACATCTGTATAAACAGCATTCCTTTCCTGAATAATTTGTCCATGAGTTTCTTGTGCAATATTTCAAAAATGTAACAGGTCTAGAATACATTAATGTTTCTCACATGTTGTACATTTAATTTAATATATTTTATACAGCAGCCCTTTGTAGGAGATAAAACAGCAGATGTTTTGGCCACCTCTCTTCTGAATAGAGAGGGGTGTTCAAGCCAGTGTTAAGTTCTCCTGAAACTGCTAAGATTTTTTTTTCCTTCTGGACTTTTTCAGGTTTTAAAGCACTCGTGTTTTTAAGAACACATATTTCACACCGAATTTGATAACTGCTTTGTAGTGAGGGCATATGTTTTTTATTAGTTAAATTGAAATTACTTATTTGTGGTTAAGGCATTTATTTGAAACAGGAAAGGTATCAAACAGTGACACGTCAGTCCACTCAGTGCCACTCAGTCCACTCATGTGCCTTTTTATCCTAACAGTGCATGAGGTCTGGAGAATGCTTTCAAAATTAGAACAAGAAAAGTGATACGCCTGATATTAAAATTCTTTTTGATTACATTTAAACAATATAAAAGATAAAATAATTATATTCCTGTTTCTTTTCCTAGTCTTTTTTTTTCAATGATAGAAGTGGTAACATTTTTATGGTTATTTGAAGGATTTGTTGGAACACTGATTTAGGAAAAGTAACCAAACTCATTCTTCTTAAATTCTTCTTAAATAATACTTCTTAAATTACTGGTGACTTCTCATTCAAACCATGGTTTTCTTTTGTCCATTTTCCGCATGTAAATACAAGCCTCATCAGTAATTAATGAATGGCACCAAATCCTTCTTTTGCCTCAGAAATTTCACGAGCAGTCAACAGTTAAATGACATGATTATAATAACGCCCTTTCTAGTTACAAGATTGTAACTAGGTACATTTCTTTACACTTGATGGGATATATGTGCAGATTTCAAAAACAGAAGTCTTGAAACAGAAAGAAAGAAATTATTTAGCTTAAAAAAATATCTGACTTCTCTTTATAATTGCTCTAACTTTGATCCATATTGATCCATGTGCCTGTGTTTGTGTAAGATCACCTTTTTGGGGGAGGGGGAAAGGAACAGATGTGAGGTTTGGAAAGATTACATGCAATTTTGAGATGTTAATTCCATATTTTGCTTTCTTGACATGATTCTGGTATGTCAGTACATGAACAGACTGAGTCTGAGAGCTGTTAATTAAATGAAATTTTGGGCGGATGTGCAAAAAATAAAAATTGGAAATATATCAAAAATTCATTTTTTTTTTCTTCTGGCTAAAGAATTTCATAGATTTGTGGGGGTTTATATCTTCTTGTCACTCTGATTGCCAGTCCACTAATCAAAATATATTTAACCATTATATTACTTATTTCATGTAAAATCAAGAAGTTCTTTGTCGATGTTGACAATGTACCTAATGAACTACCAGTCAACTACAACTACTAAAAGAGTAGCATTTTTTTTTATCTATGCCAACCAACACCTAGAGAATTTAAGTTTTTGAAATAATCTGAAGGAAATGATATTTTTCTTTTTTCTATTTTACTATTTGGGTGGGAAAGACCCTCAAACATTTCTTCCAATGAGATCTGATTGTCTTAAAAATGTTATGTGTTCAGGGGACTGCATATCTCAGCTTATGCCTAACTCAATTCAGTTTAGACCTGCAGAGCATTTTAATGAGGTTAAGACCTTTCCATTCACTGTACCAGACCAGCTCATTATTAGGAATGAAATGTATTTGATTCCACTAGATGTAGTCAGAGCTCTCCAGAAGTCTATTTCTTCTACAACATCTTGAAGTCTCTGGAATTTCAGGGGGGGGGAGGTATTTCATTGGAATTTTCTCCTTGTAATACCAATGTGACAGTGAAAACCGTGTTCGGATACTGCAATAAACTTGAACTTAAATAAAAAGAACCTTTCAAATTTTCAGACAGATTCAGGGGATGAAATTTTGTTCAGCTGATAAAATATCAATAGAAGCTAAAGGAGAGTTTTATCATATCTTTTGTACCCCAATTGTATTATTAATTATGAAAGAGCTACAATATTAGGGCTAGTTAAGGAAACAACCAGGCCTTATATGTCACTGATGTTTCCTTTGAGGTGTCTGAAAACATAAGACTGGTACTAGTTTGGGTAACAGTGGTAACAGTGTGTAATTTCCTATAATTCCTAAAGGCTCGCTCCAGGCTTCTTCTCTCCTATCCCTGTCCGGGAATAAGACCAGGGGGAAAGGGGGGAATCTCTCTATTGTCTTTTGTAGAGAGTTCTGTGTATATTGGTAGCTACAGACTTGCCAAAACCTCGGTGCCTTAAATAAATCTGTTGATTCTTGAGCATTGTTTGTGAGTGTGACAGGGAGTGGTCCTCAGCCCTCAATCCCCTTTGGAAGGGGTGTGAGTCACGGCTTTACCCACCTCAGTCCGCAACAAACAGCTTGTATCATTTCCATCTTTTTCATTTTTTTGTTTGTGTCAAATCTCAGTTTGAAGTGAAACCTTACGTGACTTAGTTGGTACTTTGCTCTCAGCTCTAATGTTTGGTGCTTAATTTTATCTTGTTAGTTGAGCATGCTAATAGACAGCTAATTTGGACAGGCTTCTCTGCAGGTCACTTTAGGGCAGGATGCTAGGATCTCTGAAATGAAATTGGCAAAAGCACCTATCTCCAGTAACTGCATAGGAAGTTCAGAAAGATTAGCATGCCAGTTTGACCACTGAGAGTAAGTGCCCAAAGATAGGTGGTGTGCCTACCTTCTTCAGAATAGACTCTCTCTCTATATATATATTTATTTTTTTTTTTTTTTTGGTATTTTAGTTATACCTAGAAACCTGAAGCTGTCGTGGATCCTCTAGCACTGTCTGTGATGCACAGCATAAGGCAGTGCCTAGATGTTAAAGAGTTTACACAGATCGGACTTCAGTACATGTTGTTTATGTTTCTAGGCATCCAAGACCAATTGTACTGCTCACAGATTATGCAGTGAAATAAATGCATGTATCTTTGCACTATCAAGTCCTAAAAACTGAAAATAAAAACAAGGGTTGTGAAAGATCTGAAAATGAAACTGAAACCAAAAAATAAGCCAGAGCCACATTCAGACAGTTATGGAGACAAGAAAATAATTAAAATCTTAGGAGCGAAAACCAGAGCCTGCTCCTGATACTGTTTATTTTCTTCATGTGGTAGTTCTTCAGATTCATTGCGCATAGCAGAATAATAATGAACAGTACTCTTAAATGTTCAGAGCTGGGAATTAATCTTGAACCATAAGCTTGAATACCATAAGTATTCATCCTTGAATACTTCTAGCTATGAACAATCCATCTGGATATATAGCGGTTACTCACAACACACCAGGAGAGTGTTCCCACAACTGTGTTCAGGATGTCTGTCGGCTAAGCGTCTGAAGGAAGACATAGATTCGAGTGTTCTGTCATTGTAATTAGTAGGAACTTTGCCAGTTTCATTAATCAGCTTTAAAGACAACAGGATTCATTAATCACCTGTAAAGACAACAGTGTTCACATTCTATGTATTCAAATATAAATGTAAAAGAGAGACCAGTTTCTGGTCTAAGTTCTGCAGGTGCAAATCCCACAGTTACTCTACAGTAACTGAGCACAAACTGACCTGTCATTTACTGAGAAGATGTGAATGACAATTTTAGAAATATTACACCCTACTGCTGTTCCTATGCATTCAACATTTTTTTTACATTATATCGTGTCCCAAATAAGTATGTTGACACATCGTAAAAACCTAAGTAGAATACATTTAAAAAATACTGATTACATGCAATGGCCTATTTTAAAAGCTTCTTAACATCGTAGTTTAGTATTTTTCTCAAGTAACAAAAACAATTAGATTCTGTAATGGATTAATCACCTGTCAAATGCCACATTCAGAGGGAAACTAGCAAATAAAATCCCTAAAAAGAATCTTATGCTGGTAGCATGGCACTGTGTGTATTAATTTAGGATTCTTTTAATGCATATATCAGTGCGCATTTGAAAGCCGATAAAGCCATTGTATAGAAATTAAAGCAAAACACAATCTTAGTCTGTAACAATATACATAAAGTTTCGGTGAAGAATGAATTGTTAAGGCCAAATGATAAACCCTTCAGATTTAAAATGGAAGCACTGAGAGAGCTCTCGCTATGTCATGAATTTCAATTTGTTTGCTGAAAATAAGAATTCAGATGAAATAAGGCAACTTAAACATGTCATCGACCAAGGAAATGTGCATGCGTTTTCTTCAGTTCATATTGCATTTGTAAGGGATTTTTGTTTTGATTAATAACTGATACAGCATCTTGCAAAAATAAGCTAGTCTCAAAACCAAAGAGAGATAATAAAATAATGTTTGGATCTGTAATGTATGAATTGTCCCTAACCTTATGAAATATGTTGCATTTTAATTTTCCACCAAATTTCTTGGTATCAACCAGTTCTTTGTTGCTTTACTAGGCTGGCTCTATTTCTGTTCCATTGTACAGATAGAATTGTTTTAACCATCTTTTAATTTTTAAGCATGAGATTTGTCACTTCATACAACCGATTTATTTGAATTTATAAATACCTTAGAATTTAGCATTGCTGTTTTAGTTATGAAAAGCTCCACATAGTGCCTTGACATTATATACTGTAGTTCAGTCTACCTTTTAGAACAGAGTGAGTGAAATAATCAGGCTCCCAAACTTTGAAATTAAAAGACTCAAACGTCTCTCCCTTATTAGAAAATTACTGAATTTCTGTGGCTTGTTGTGCCATATTTCTTATTCAAATTTTTTTCATTTCATATACCTTTTCACCCACCAGTTTGATTGCCATGGCTGCAGCCGTGGGTGAATAATTGCCTGTCTTCACAGGAGCATGTTCTGGAGCTAAAGTCGAGTGCTTGCTTCCTGATGTATGCCTCATTTGGATTCTGCCGACAGCCTAGGGGCTGTATTATTCATGCCTTGACAGATAGCACTCACTAAAAGCATTGGAACAGGGCCAGGTACTGGCAGAGAGATAGTGGAGCATTGCAACTTGCAACTGAGAGGAGCATCTATAATACAAAAAAGAGAAATCCTCATACGTCCCTGTTACTGGTCTCACTTTGATGGAAAATTCATTTGCATCAAAATAAAATACCCTAAAAATAAATACATTTTTTTCTAAACCACGCTTGAAAGTTTAACACAATTTTCCACATTTAATTGCAAAGCTGATTTTAATTAGTTAGGCCCTGCATGTGAAAAATGAAGATTCACTTGGGTGAGTGTAACACATTGCAGTGTCTGCTGAATGCTCTAATTAATGTATGGCTGCTGTACAACAGGGTGCACTGTGGGATATTTATGAAAAATTCTGTGCACGCAGCCAGTCTCTCTGTATTTTAGTTCTTGAATCCACAAGAATAAATAACTTTTCCCCCTTTATTCTTTATGAGACATCATTGTGCATGCCATCACTCCATCCATAAACTTTATGGCATGCCTGTCCTTTTTACTATTTGTCAATGATATTATAAATCAGAAGCCAGGACATACGTATTTTAACATTAATTTGATAGCAGAGCATGCTGTGCTGAACCTGAGGTCCACTGATGCATTTGTGTTAAAGCCTAACCACAGAACAGTGAGGTCTTTTTTGTTGCTTGCTTTTATACTGTGAAAAATTCCCCCTGAATGCTGGAAGTATAGACAAATATATATTTGTTTCTCCCTAAGCTGATAGTCTAACTTTTTATAGTGTTAAATAATGATTAAATTATTCACTGGATATTTACCTGAGGAGAAAACATACTCTGACACTGCCTATGCAATTTAATTCTATTTCATTTAGTGGTATATTTGCTAAAGATTCTGGTAAATTGAGGTAAATACTAAGAATAATACTATAAATGTATTTTATAAAAAGTGATCCGCCATTTAGGGCTTTGTTAAATCCAGCTAAAGGGAAATAAGTAAGCAAGCAAATAAATAAACAAGTGAAAGAGCATAGGGATTTTCAAACAGAGCACTGCAAACAATAAATAAATGTGCTGACAGAGAATCCATAATGTATTAGAGGTCTGTATTGGCTGCTGTCTGGATTCAGCAGTATATCCTTTGTCTGATTGTTGATTAATGATTAGAAAGGTGCAATGTTGGGTCTGAAATGTCAACCAAATATACACCAGCAGTTGGCATGTGGCTCTGCATGCTAGTGGCCATTGTCTAGAGGTGACTGCACAAAGAAACCACAGTTCAATTCTTGCTACCACTGTCTGGATTGGGAATAGCAATTTCAGAGGCAGCAAGTTGCAGGGTTTGCATTTGCCAGGAGTACTAGCCTGATAAAGGAGAAGGTGGGGGGTGGTGAATAAAGTCAAGAGGCAGCAGCATTGAGAATGCTGACCCAACTGTGCAGCAACAGCAAACAGCAGATTTGGGATGCACCTTCTGCAGTGGGTCCCCAGACTTGTATATTGCTGAAATTATATGACCCTGTTCTTTCAAGTGGGAGGTTCTGGGCATGTTTCTCATGCAGCAAACTACTTACAGCTAGTGTTTGCTGTGGAAGGATCTATCTGAGATGAAGACCATGCAGAAAGTATGGGAAATAAAATCTAAATTAAAATTAAGATTAAAACCAAAATAAACCCAACCAACCAAACAAAAAAACCAACAGAAAAACCACCAGAACATTGGCAATAGTGGGGAGATAATTTCCCCAACAAGATCTTGGAAGTAGCTCTAAATTTTTTTCTTTTGCCTGTGGAAAACTTACTTGCTTGGCCAGATAGCTTAGCTGAGGACATTTTGTTCTCTTTAGAGAGAAATAAATAATTTGATGTTGAATAATTTGTGCTTTTCTTAGTGGAAAAGAGGATCTACAGAGTTGATTCACACATGATGGGCAACACATTTCATCTCCGTATGCCTCTGTTTCCCCACTTGTAAACAGAAAGAGGATTTCAGGCATCCTAAGATGTAAAAATAGAAGCATATGTGGGGGATTATTACAATCACTGGGCCCAAAACTCTCTTTGATACTTATCCGGTATTTAAATAAAGAGCTGTTAAATAACCATTCATGTCAGAGGAAGTCCAATCTTACATTTCAGTGCATTTTGGATCAAAACATTTTTCTGGAGGATAGAGCAAAATTAGGTGATTTGTAATGATAAGACAATTTTACACTTAGAGTCAACTCTAGCTTCCCTATTTAATACTTTGTTAATTATTTCAACAACATTTATGTAAAAAAATTGATTAAAAGTTTTTAAAAGCTGGCAATATTTAAGACATCTGCCTATTAATATATGTTTCAGTGATAATGAATTCGTGGTTATTAGCCTCACTCAAAGCAGAAAAGCCATGAGCAGCATTGTGCACTGGGTTTAGAGTGCTACAGAGCTGCATACATCATCCTACCAACAGTTCTTCTGAGCAGCAGCGTAGCTACTGCATGTGCAGTTGAAAAATGGCCTGTGGATTGGGGCACCCCAAGCCAGAGCTTTGGAGATAGGAGGATTTACTGGTCAATACTGGTAGCTGGATAAACAGGGAAACCCACCTTATTATTTCTTGCTTCAGTGTCCACACTAAATGACCGAAAAAGTTTTATCCATAGGTGGCACCCATGCTATCAGAGTATATAATTTTCCTGCCCTGTACTCTCCATCTCAGTGAAAATGATCTGAATTCTACTAGAATCATGAAAAAAGGAGCAAGGAAAATCACATAAGTAAAAAACAGATAAAGTTTTTTGTTATATTTTTCTTTCAAAAAAATCATATTTTATGAGATCATAACACCCTAAGTATTACTGAGTAGCAAAAGAATATGAAGAAAACAAGAAGCCAGCTCAAATACAAAGAAGCCAGAAACCAAGGTCCATCTGCCTTCTGCATCTCCTAGATCACTAGACCATGCTAGCAGAAAAATCCACATAGATGTATATGTAGAAATGGGAGAGAAATGAGGCACCAAGAAGTAAAAAGAAGTGAGAGAACAAAAACAAGGGTTTGGTGGGGTTCTTTTTCCCCTAAAAATACACCGTAATGTGTCTTTAAAGACTTACATTGAAGTTTTTCAATAAGTTGAGACAGCTCTTTCAAAGACATCACTTCTTATTAGAGGTTGTTAGGAAGTACTGCTTCTAGTGATGTCAGCTCAGAACAGGGAAAGGAGAGGTACTCCTGAGCCATCTTTGATGATGATAATAAATCTGAATAAATACATCCATGTTACAGAATCAAATGCCATGCAGAAAGATGGCTCCTGAAGACATCCTCAACACTACACAGCTTAGGATACTGTATAGAGTGGTAACTTCAACCAGAAGAGTGGACCCACCAAGCTAGTTTCCTGGATAGTCACCTGAATCACCTTCCCAAGAAAATCTTGAAGTGTGCTGATCACGTGAAAAGGGGTTGCAGAGCCTAATGTCCTTTAATTATTTGCAAGAACCAGCAGTGCCACACTGTAAATACGTGGAGAGTGGAGAAGGGTTATAATGCCTAAGAGAAGATATTCCTGTGATTAAAATTAGGCTTGTGTCTTAAATCTATGATTTATGATAAAATTTGTTAAACTATAAAGCCAAATGAGACAGGACAGGATATGATTTGCTTTAAATGCCCAAACCTGCCATTTAAAACAGGTCTTTAAGATCAGTTCCCTGGAGCTGGGACAGAGTTCTCTGCCATCAATTTATTTTATTTAATGTAATGAGCAGGCCACTAAGCTGGATGAACAAGTAGTGAATCAATGCTTTCTGTCTAACTGATACTCATGAAAGAAATTCACCAATGAGATGCACCTGCTACTATTTTTCCCTCTCATAATGTCTCCAGGAGAAATTCTTCCCTATATTTTGTGAACAGGGAATAGATGTTCCGAATAAAGGCTAGAGCTAAAAACTGGCCTGCATTAGACTTTTGCTCTAAGTCACCCAGTCCAAAGGGTGGATCGTCATCACCCCTCCCTTATTTTGTGTCTGACTCTGAAGTCAAACTAGAACTGTACTTTTCACACTAAGCTTATCCAAAGTGCTAACATTCTACCAGGAAACATTTATTTGGGCACCTTGATACCTATGTCATACTAAGTTAGTCCATCTCTAATCTCTTACCTGCTTGCTTCAGTGGTTTTTCTCCAGACCTCCAATTTGTGATCTATACAAACATGGCACTCATACACTATTTTATTCTTTGTCAATAGGAGTTAGGACACATTTCTCCCATCTTCCGGAAAATTGCATTGACTGTAAAGAAGTTAAGGTGTCGAGATGCTTGCATTCTCTTTTCTTGATCTGTTCCTATTTTATGAGCAATAATATATCCAAAAGGAAGAGAGAAGGAAATAATTTTGTAACTTTGAGTGGTCTCTTGGAGAGAGAAGAACCCTATTTCCAGTCCCAGCACTAGGACTTCAAGCAGAATCATAGAATCATAGAATCCTAGGGGTTGGAAGGGACCTCGAAAGATCATCTAGTCCAACCCCCCCTGCCAGAGCAGGGTCACCTAGAGCACATCACATAGGAACGCATCCAGGCGGGTTTTGAATGCCTCCAGTGAAGGAGACTCCACAACCTCTCTGGGCAGCCTGTCCCAGTGCTCTGTCACTCTCACAGTAAAAAATTTTTTCGGATATTCACCTTGAACCTCCTATGCTCCAATTTACACCCATTACTCCTTGTCCTATCACTGGTCATCACTGAGAAGAGCCTAACTCCATCTCCCTGACACTCACCCCTTACATATTTGTAAACATTGATGAGGTCACCCCTCAGCCTCCTTTTTTCCAAGCTAAAGAGACCCAGCTCCCTCAGCCTTTCCTCATAAGGGAGATGTTCCACTCCCTTAATCATCTTTGTGGCTCTGCGCTGGACTCTTTCAAGCAGATCCCTGTCCTTCTTGAACTGTGGGGCCCAGAACTGGACACAATACTCCAGATGCGGCCTCACCAATGCAGAATAGAGGGGGAGGAGAACCTCTCTTGACCTACTAACCACACCCTTTCTAATGCACCCCAGGATGCCATTGGCCTTCTTGGCCACAAGGGCACATTGCTGGCTCATGGTCATCCTCCTGTCTACCAGGACCCCCAGGTCTCTTTCACCTACACTACTCTCCAGCAGGTCAGCCCCCAACCTATACTGGGACATCGTGTTGTTCTTCCCCAAATGCAAAACTCTACACTTGCCCTTGTTGAATTTCATCATGTTTCTCCCCACCCAACTCTCCAGCCTGTCTAAGTCTCTCTGAATGGCAGCACAGCCTTCTGGTGTGTCAGCCACTCCTCCCAGCTTAGTGTCATCAGCAAACTTGCTGAGGGTACATTCTATACCCTCATCCAGGTCGTTGATGAAGATGTTGAACAACATCGGTCCCAGTACCGACCCCTGAGGGACTCCACTAGTCACACACTTCCAACCAGATTCTGCCCCATTGACTACAACTCTCTGACTCCTTCCCATCAACCAGTTCCTGATCCACCTCACTACCTGATCACCAAACCCATACCTGATCAACTTATCTACAAGGATGCTGTGGGAGACGGTGTCAAATGCCTTACTGAAATCTAGATAAACCACATCTACCACTCTACCATCATCTATCCACCTAGTAATTTCCTCATAGAAGGCTATGAGGTTAGTCAAACATGATTTACCCTTGATAAAACCATGCTGACTGCTCTTGATGACCCCCATGTCCTTGATATGCCTAGAGATAGAGACAAGAACAAGTTGTTCCATCACCTTTCCAGAAGATAGACACTCATTTTAGAGAGGACTGGAATGCATCCATCACTGGTAGTAAAGAACATGTAAATGTTTTCTTTTGCATGAAGTATTAGAGAAGGCACTCTCAACCCAGATTACTGTAAAACTTCATAGGCAAGCAGTCTTCTGAGAGATGTAAGATGAAGTTTCAGCTACTCATATTAAACACTAATTTCTCACAAGTTTCTGTATGTCCTAGATTAGATAATGACTGAGTCTGGGATTGTGATTCCTCCTCTGACTATCTCCCAGTCAAAAGACTGAGTTCATCTCTGTTTCTGTAAGAAAAAAGAAGTCTTAAGATGATTAATTCTTGTAGCGGAAATCCCCCACTACAGACAATGTCTTCCTCCAGTCCAGATTACGGTGGCTAATTCTGCTGTCTGTTAAAAGTCTCTATGTCCCTAGGTATTAGAAGAGGAACAGACGTACCTCACTTGGATGTTAGAATTTCACTGTGCAGCTCTGCACAGCAACTGAGGGCTGTAATGCATTCACTCCCTTGGTGCACCAGCAGTTCGTGACTCTCTGCTACCGCACAAGAAATTTGCGTCACAGCCAGAAGTTGAGTCATGCCTTTGAATTCTGCTCCAGTGCCTTTTGCTTTAGACCAGCCTTCTTATATTGGAAGTTCATTTATACAAACCTTAGGAAATTATTTTTTGCTATTGACTACTTGCAGGGACAATAAGAACTAGGATTAATGATACACTGTTTAATGTAGATTTTGCTTGGGCATGGTTTCTTCTATGGTAATCAATGAGGATTAATGTTTTTTTGGTTCTTAGTAACCATAAGGACTACTTCAGGAGAAGGGGAAGCAAATAGTAATTTCAAACAAGAGGATATGTCATATATCATGACATACATAGCAAATATTCTCTGAAATTGGTCTTAAAGATGTTTGCATTTTGCTATTCACCGAACAAAAAAAAAGGTTTTGAAACCTGTTTGTCAGAGAAGCCTCTGGATGTCCCATACGTTGTGAAAGGAAGTAGAAGATACCATGTCCCAGCTAGATGGATGGCTGCTCTGCAGCCCTTTTACTACAGTAACTGTGTTTTGTACTCATAAAGCTTTTTCAACTGTTAAGGCAGTTCACAAATGTTAGCACAGTAGCTGCAGTGCGTTTTGTGGTGTTAAGTAATTGATTTCAAATGATAACAGAGGTCAAATGGCTTTTGATATCACAATAGCACATTGCCTTGCAAGAATGGTCATAGCAACTTTTTACTGGGGCACATTTATAGTGCACAGGAGTTTGGGATAGAAAGTGGGGAAAAAAATTGTTTCTCCATCTGAAAAGGCAGGAATAGTTCTGACAGAATGTAATTGCATTACACTATTTTGAGCAGGGCTTTGAATGTAATATTTCTGGTTCTTAAAACACAGACAATTAGCTCTTCTTTTTAATTCCATGTGACATAGGGTATTACCAGCTTTACAGTCTTCTGTCCCTTCCACAATAGCAAGCTAAGAATTTGTTTCAGTTCTGCTGGACTACTTTCTGAGTCGTAGTACCATCTCTGCAGCACCTAGGTGTTCCTTGGAAACACTGACATGCTCAGAACTGACGTGGCCTGGCTTTGCTTAGCTTGTGAGACCTAAAGAGATCACAGAGAAAGATGGACTCTGAAACTGCGTCAGTTATAAAACAAACACCATTTTAGAAAGAATGTAAATAAATTCTGACTACAGTGTTAACTTCATATCTTAGAAGTGAAGCTTGCTGCTTCCAGTTATGTTATTAAAAGGATGTAGGAGGGAGGACTGAATAATTAAAATTACATTGACTAAAAATGGATCCACTTCTTTAAAATGTCAGCATTTAAGCAAAACTATAAAACATTCAGCTTTTTCTGCCTACTATAGTTTTGATTGTTCATTGAAAATTACAGCAGTCAGTCAGATTTAGAAGTCACAGTCTAGTGGACAGCTTGGGTAGAAGTACAACAGAACCATCATTGTTTGTTAAGATTTGTTAGCAATTATTTGTTGTTTGTTGTTTTTTTTTTTAAAACTTTTTAAGTGTACTATGGATTAAAATGATCTGTTGTGTAAGCAGAAATAGAATTCATTAACCTTACACCAGGGCAGTCTGTAATTATCTTTCTCTAAAAGTCCGTAAAAAACCCACAACTTCCTAGAAAGACAAAAATTTCTTGGCTGGTCTGAAAAACAGAAATTATAGCAGATTTCCTAATTTTTAAGCTGAAAGGAAATTTAGAGTTATCTGGTGCAGAGTCAGGAAAGATTTAGTGTGATATCACATAATTTGAAGTGACATCATACCTATGCAGCTTATCATCCCTATGTTCAAAACCCTCTAGGTATTATGGACACTAAAATGTCTTCTGATACCTGGCTCACCTTCTGTTTAGTACATTAACCTGTAATTAGAGAATGAGAGAAAGTTTTCCACCATTAAATTTCTGCATCTGATTTTCACAAAAAGCATTTAGTCACAAAAACCAGAATATAAACACAAGCTTCTAGAGCACAACTTAAATAGAGTTTAGGTACTCAGCCCCAAGAGGAGGATCAACAAAAATCTCGAGTCGGTAGCTGGTCTAACTCATAACAAAAAACCTATCTATGTATACTTAGAGGTGCTGCCAGCTTAGCTAAGCTGTGCTGCTCAGCACTTTCTGCATGCCTTAATTTATGAGATTTGCAGACTGTGTGTACTTATACCAGCATCCTTAGACTCAGCAGGCACAGCAGGCATTCTCTGCTCATCCATGCAGGGATAGCACTGATTTCTATGGACAGTACAGCAGTCACATCATCTTTCACTGAAAAGTGTCCTGATAGTGGTACATCCTGCACGATGCACGATTCTCATCTCAACGATGAGAATGCTACGTCAGGAAGCAAAATACTGCTTCAGTTTCTCCATCAGCCTGATTGGGCCCAAACATATTGTTAATTCTCAAGCCAGAGCCATACCAAAGGGATGACAGACAAAGACTGCCTAGGATGAGGCTACCTTCCATTGAAGCCAGGCCTGTGGACAGCAGGGAGTGTGAGGTTTTCTACAGAAAACAGAGAGAGAAAAGCTACTTTGATAATTAAAGAACTCCTCTAGATGAACCAGATTTGGAGCCATAAGAGGTTGATTGGGTTCCACAAAAAAAATCAAGGGTTTTCCATTTTTTTTATAATTGCTTCAGCTCAAGTTGTTAAAAAAAGGCAGAGAACAGTATAACACTGCATATATCAAAGCAGAGAGCAATTAACTATCTATCCATACTACAGGCATGATTTTTATACCTGCATCCTAGAGTGTCGTCTTGGATTACAGGTCATATTTTCAAGATTATGCCTAAGTCAGAGTTGCAAGTACATGCAGATGTCAACAAGAAAGAAAGTGATTTTGGAAACATTCTTTTCATGGTACTTGGTATTTCTTAGTGTAGATACACTACAGTCAACATGCTTACTATTGTGACTCCCAGGCTTATATACCTATATATTACCATTGGGGAATTTATTCACTAAGTAACTTAGTCGACTAAACTTAAGTATTTTGAATTTAAGTGTGCTGACATTTAATGTTGCCACAACTATTCCCATTATAGATATGTGCCCCAAATATATAGGGACCATTTTTGAAATGCCGAACACATTGCTAACCAACTTGCAATGAGACGTAAGTGTTAAGCGTCGAATTCCTCAAACTATTAAAAAAATCAAAAGTAGTCTTTGAAGTGGCATACACTTTCTAAAAAGTTGCCTCTCATCTTACAAATCTAAAAAATCTGTTCCTCTTCTTGCCATCTTCCTGTAACATTGGTATTTCCAGCCATGTCCCTTTGGTCCTTGGACAGTACATCATTATGGACCTTTCCCTATTCAGTCCTTGATCCTTTCTGCCTTTCCTGTCTGTGTATCTTTAAAACTGAGTATCTGAACTTCAGAGAGGGATAACTGCCACATATCCCTGTGAAATCTAGCTATAGGAGGTATATTGGCAGCAGATTTTCAATGGAAACTGCCATTTCCACCCACAACCCAGCTGCCACATTTAAATGATGCTGCGTGGGGCTTCCACTCCCTTGGGAGGCTATTTTCATTTGCCTTCAGAGACTCTTCTGCAGTCTAATAGAACTAACTGTCAGCTATAAAAAGTAACATTATATACTGTAGTATTTTTTTTTAATTGTGGTATTAGTCAAGTTGAAGCCTCACCATTCTGGACTAGAATGTGATGGAATCCAGTTGGATTTTTTTTTTTTCTTTTTTTCTCTGAACAGGTGTTACTCATTTCATCAGTTGTATGAAAAAAGGCCAGATTAAGGCAAAGCCATTTAGGCCCATATCTAGACATCTGGGTTACTACCACACTGAGCAAAAGTCAGGGGAGGAGGCTTGTGTGGGTCTAGAACCCCAGATTGCTCTAATGCAGCTCAGATGGGAACTGCTAATAGGGACTCTAATGACTGTTGAAAATTACATAATACTAAAATAGCTGTGTCCATCTAGAGCAAAGAACATAAAGTCTTGGTTATAGATTTGTGCTTATAGCTTTGTATGCTTTGTATGCAGTAGTAATCTGGCAAGCACAACAGCTAGTATCAAAATTTTGTCCTAGAAATTAGTCTAAAGGAGATATAATGATAAAGGTATTTTAGAAGTCCTCTTTACGTTAAACAAATTATTATGGTAGCTTTTTTTGGTGTAGACCCCACCAAGAAAGCATTCTGAAAATTAATATGAAGGATAAACTTTCATTTCCTTTGTAATAATATTTGCTAAATGCATATTAATAAAGGCTAACATTTCTACCAAGAAACCAATGCTAGCTGCACTTCCATAATGCAATGAAGTAGAGAGAACACTATTCCACTATTCTGTTTTAGAATAATGATGTTTTCTCTGTGTTATGGAAAGGCTTGATCTTTTTCCTTTTTTTAGAATAGAAAGATTTAAACGTCTCAATCCTCTAACAACAATAATTTAGTATATTTCACACTTGGATGACTCCTAACCAACCATGCAAGACAAAGAACGGTATCCTGTAGCTTATGCTGGAGGTGGGAATCCAGTTTATAAGCACTGAAATGGTTGCAGCTTGTATCACTTTGTTTTTGTCATTCTTTTTCTGTAATATCAGATGTTTACTGAAAACATTATTGTGTTAGAAGGCTGCTCCATGGTATTATTGCTTTCCATTGGTTATATTCTGTAACTATTAGCTTTTTGGATCAAGAAAGATACCTATTGCTATAGATAAGGAAAATGGGTGTATCATAGCTCTTAATTCTGTACCATATACCTTTCACAGTTAAAATTAAGTTGGGAGGCAGTGCTACTGTGTATCTCTGTAGAGATGATGAGAAGACTATTTGTGATAGGAATCAGTAGCTGATAGTCTTATTATAGTAGCCCTACATTAGAAATGTGATAAAATGATGGCATCCTCTATTGCTCAATACTTAAGTATATGCTAGAATGACAGTTTGACCTGCTGTGTTGTTAAATATGATCTTTTGAATCTGTGTTAGAGCATGTTGATTCTGCTAATACATATCTAGCTGTGTTGTTAAATGATTGATAGTAAAACTACATGAATCATCTTTGATGTCCAGTGGTTTATTTCCCTTGATTTTTGAAAGCTTGAACTTAGCACCTGAGTTGCTTAAAAGCAATTACGTTTAAAATATTGGAATAGAATATTTCATATCATGTCCGAGGCTCAAACATTGTGACTATGCAAAGATATTTTGTAACAGATAGATGCACTCTGGTAGTATATTCTAACCCTTTCAAGTTGGTGAATCATTGGTTCTGAACTTTTCCTATTTTATGCTATCATGTTATCATGAAAAATAAATGAATTGGAACCTGCCCTGCCCT
Organism: Hemiprocne comata; assembly: GCA_020745705.1. Lineage (NCBI taxonomy): Eukaryota > Metazoa > Chordata > Aves > Apodiformes > Apodidae > Hemiprocne > Hemiprocne comata. The sequence continues at coordinate 92,224,409 of CM036588.1, forward strand.
CTACCTGCAAACAGAGTTGTTATTACCACTGAGGCTGAAAAGACAGGATGCACACAAATCTGGACATCTTTGCAGCTCTATATACTGATTTGATTTAGCTCAATGTAGCCAACCTCCTTTTTGTCTGTATGTGGAAAAATAGAGGGTTTTCTTTCCCAATGTCTTTTTTATTCCAGTTTAAATTTTTGAAATAAATGTGGACTTTAGAATTTTGAGTCAGTGCAGAAGTCAGTGGCCTTTGAGTTAGTGCAGAAGTGGTCAGTGGCTCTGCATGTTCCCATTTTTTACGTCTGGGTTACATCTAAATCAACACTGAAGCGTGCAGAATCAATAGCCACTTAGCAAAACTAGATTATATGCATTTCATCTGATGAATCAATATGAGTCATTAAACCTGTGCTCTTTCCACTATCTTCGTTTCTATGATCAGTCCCTGTATTCAAGGGTCTGGCAACAAGATATAATCAATTGTGGCTTCTGGCTCTTGAACGCACCGTTAAGTTGGGTACTTGCCATTCTAAGATTAGAGTGCAACTACAGCATCTGTGTGACACTGGATCATGCAGGTAGTCTTGAAAAGATAGCTGAGCCATAGGGAGGAGACTTATTCATGCTAAGTGATACAGCAGCTATGGAAAAGGAAGGAAGCAGCGTTCTGGTTTTCTCTTCATAAAAGTATTGTGGTGTGTGATTTTAAAACCTGCTTGGTACTGTCTTTGTTGGGGACGAACATACAGTATTAAAAAAAAAAAAAAAAAGAAAAAAAAAAGATTAAAAAAGCTTGAATTTCTGCCACTTTATCAGATTCCTAAGTGGCAGAATTATAAGTTAATCACCATTAACTCCCTTTATTGTCAGTGGAGAGATAGACATAGTGTCTAAGAAAGGTGAGATGAATTGCCTCCCAGGAGGTTCCAGTTCCTCTGCATTGACTTATGAAGGGAGCTTAACGTGACATCTATAGACTTAGATTTTGGAAGCCTTGGGGTAGGTGAGAGATGAACCCCATCCATGACATCATAAGTCATGGGGCAGTCAGATATTATATTGATTTATTTATATAAATACTTCTGAATAATCTACAACTGCAGGGCATGTACTTTGCTAACCTGTGCTGCCACATAAGTTTTTAGTCTCATAATTTCTTCCATTTATTTTTTACATCTTGCTTTAAATGAGCTCTCCAGGGCTGAGATTTTTCCTGTGTATTTGTACAACACCTAGAAATACATCACTGTGCCTCACTTTTCTTCACTGAACTTCATTGCATTCAACCCATTAAATAAAATTATTGTTGAAATGGGTTACTTATTGCAAAACTGAAAGTTTCCTTTCAGTTGTTATGTCCCAAGAGCTGAGACTCTGGTGATGGGTGAAATTATCTTGCCAGCCAGCGGGCATATTAGCCAGTAAGTTTCCAACTGTTCAACACAGGATTCAGTTACACCAGTTTGGAGTCTCAGTGAATCAGGGTGGGGAGGTGTTTCACATCAGAGGTGTATAGGATCCTATTAAATAGAAGAACCTCACTTTGACTGAAATTGCTGCAACTGTATTGACTACATCAAAGCTAGTCTGCTTTATTTTGTTTAAAAATATGTATTTCAGCATTTGAATTTCTTAAAAGAAACCCACAACTTTTTGAGCTCCATCATTTACTTCTGGCTCATCATTCTATTCTCATGTTATTTGTTACTCTTAATTCCTTTTTGCAATGCTGTTTTTCAAATACAATAATTTTTCTTTTAATTTTCTTTTAATTTTTCTTACTTAGTTAAATAATGCTATACTCATGAGTGGACCTGTGGTGTGTTTGTGGCTATTCATGTTTTTAAAAAGGATCAAATTGGTGTTTGAAAGTGCTTTGAAGAAAATATCACCTCTTCTACCTTGACCTAATGAGATCCAGAAGGCTTCTGGACACTTGTATGATTTTTCCGACTGTTCCATAATACTGTACACAAATATTGGAAAATCCAGAAGGAAAAAAAGGATAGAATTCTCTACATTGCACTCAATCCTATAAGTCAAACTTGTACCTGTTCAGGTAAATTGATAGTTTTCACTGAGCTGAAGTACTGTTGTATACATTCCAAATATGGAAAGTCAAAAAACTTCTTATTCAGTACAAATAAATGAAGTAAAGATGATGTGCTTTGGCACTGCACGTATAAAAGCACTGCCTGCTTATGGTAATCTGATTTATGCAATCAGAAGCAGAAAATCATAGGAAAGTCTGAAACACAGCAGAACTGTAGAGATTAATGTATTGTGTTTCAAAAGATACCTCTTACTTTTAATTATAATTTAAATAGATAAAAAACTTAGTAATGTGGATCCACTTTTACAAAAATTTAAGCGTGTAAAATGTCGATGGGAACAGAAACTTTCCAAAGCACTGACTCTGGATTAGTGTCTAACTCCATCTGAGAAGACAGAAGTGAGGCCAGTCATTCTGTAAATGGCCTTAGATCCTGTGGTTCTTGGCAGTGCAGTGATTGCAAGAAGGATGCCTAGTTCTGAGACAGTATACAAGGCTCTGTCTTAGTTGCCAGAAGGCTCCTGGAAAGCAGATTTGGGTAATTTAGTCTTCTAGACTGGGACTGATAATGAGGCAGGATATTAGCACAGAGAATTTTAACCCAGCTGGTTCCAAGCACCAAAACCAGTGTGTCTTAGCTTTATCTTGTAGGCTTCTATTAGCCACCTCTGTGAAATGAAAGCTAAAAAAACGCCATGTACTTCTTGAACTTTAACTTATTGCTCTTCTCATTTTCTCTTCTATAGCTTGGTGATTAGAATACTCAGCAAAGTTCTTTATATTTCATGGTCTGGGAAGGTTCGACTCAGTACATCCCATATTCCAGGACAGTACACAGGCAGTATGTGGGACTTCTATGGGGTAGAAAAGACTCCTGACGAGTGTGGCTTAGAGAGGAAAAATAATTTCCCACAAAGAAGTTTGACTCTACTGCCTCACAATTTTCACTGTCTGCTGGGTTTGCTGCTCATTCCTATAGTATAATTCGACATACTTTAAGCAGTCATTTAAATATGAATGGAAAATCATCCTCAGCTGAAGGAGTTTATTCTTGCAATTCAGTAGGCAAATTGCTAGGCTGGAGTCAAGCTCTTCTGAATTTGTTATAATTCTTTCATTCCTATCAATTCAATGGTCCAGCTTCAACAAGAGTGCTACCAGCTCTTCCTCATAATAGTGCATAGTATGGGAAGGGCATCCTCCTGGAGTGCAGGGAGTTCAAGCTGTAGGGTTTGGTAGAATACAAATATTTACTTTCAGGTCAAATGCTGTCAGTTGATAGTATCAGCCTTTTAAAGCTAAAGTAGTCACTGCTTTGAGAGTGAGTTAATAGGATGCAGTGTTATGAAAATTAATTAGGTTTGCATATTCTTTGAAGACTGGATTTGTTAGAAGACTCATTTGCAAAATGCCTGTTTTCTCAGTACCCTCAAAGTCTTGATCTGGAGCTATGGACTTGGAAATTATCTAGTCCAAACCAAAAATAATACTTATGGTATCCAATGGGACAAGTGTAAATGCCTTGAGAACTTTCTGCCTGAAGCCTCAAACAGAAGTTTGCTTCCAAGCAGACTCAGTTGCTATCCTCAACTGTATATGATAAAACTCCACCACAATGCCACTTCAGATACTTTAATGCTTCATTAAATGTTTTTTATAACCTCAGTAGGTGTCTATATAGTAAATTTCTAGATTCTGTTACCTACAAAATGTTTTGGTTTATGTTAAATTAAAATCTCTCATGAAAGAATTGAACCACTCTTGCTGGGACCACTTTTGAGATTGAAAAAAAAACACTTTGTAAGATTTTTCAAAGTGCTAATGAGAAAAAAAAGGAAAAAAGAAGATAATAAACCTCCAAGAAGAAAAGTATTCCGATTTAGGGCGTAATATTGCCATCATCTTATTTTTTGTGACTTGGATCTTATAGCATGAGGTTTCTGAAGTAACAGATTCAACAGAAAAGACATCCAAATCAAAAAAAGGGTGGTAAACGTGGCGTATAGGATTCACTTTATCGGAATTGTTTAAAGTTGACTGAACCTTTATTAGTCACATAAGCTCCCTTTCTAATCCATCTAGGGAAATAAGAAACTCTAAGAGGAAAGTGTCCTCCAGACATAGGTGTCATGAATCACCTTTGATGTGTAAGTAAGCTGGCATATTTTGGAAGGGAGAATATTAATCAGTAATCTGGTTTAGAAAATCCTTTGTAATTCTCTAGTCCTATACTATACATATTTAAAGAGATACATTTAATTGTTATAGCTAGAAATAATAACCTTACTAATTTTTCTGAGAAACGTATTGCATTACTAATAAAATATATAAAAATCAAGAAGTTAAACTCTGGGAAAGAAATGTGGATTTCCTAAAGCAAGGTCCTACTGAATGCATCAGTGAGTAGCATCGTATGTTTTTTAATGAAGAAAAAATGTAAGAGAGTTAAAAAAATAACATAAACAATATTCTAACTAAGGAGTATAAATCCATACAGTATTACTTCAATTTATTCAATTATTAATGTCTGTATGTCCTCTTGGACCTTAACACTATAAAATTCAACAACATTCTTTCCACAAGAATTATTCATGACAGATTCTGAAAACCAGAGATGAGCAATGTGGAATATTCAAAAGTGTGTTTCAGGAAGCCCAAATATATATTCCTCTGAAAGCCAAGACAGCTGAAGCGTGAGGGAAAAATAAGACAAACATTGCTGACCAGGGAAATACAGTGAGCAATAAAAGAATGGATAAAGGCATACAAGACAAATAAATCAATGGGGTCATTGCTTTGAGCAGGGATAAACAAGTCTAAAAAATAACCAAATAAGGGGATGATCAGAAAAGCCAAAATTGGAAATGGAGAGAAAATTGCAGAAGCTATGGGGTCAAACAATAACAGATTTCACAAATATACAAAGAACAAGAGGTCAATGGGAGAGACTGTTGTTCTACATATGTGGTCAGGAGGGGAAGTTCGAGGCAGGGGCTGCTGGGAAGCCAGCGCTGCTTTCCCCTTGGTGTACTCACCAGGGAGACTACAGGGAACATGCCAGAATCAGAGAGAAGTGTCCTGGAGGCAGAATGTGAAAAATTAATGAAATAAAGGATGAGAGTGGAACAGGTTAAGAAAGAAAAAGAAGAAAATAGGGCAGCTAAACAGTAGGCTCTAGGTCTGGTGGCCTGTTTCCCAGGTTTCTGAAAGACATTGTGTCATGGTTTAATGCTGGGCCGGCAATTAAATGAATGACAGATGCTCCCTACTAACCCCTCTCCCTTCCCAGAAAGGGAAAGTGCAGTTGGTTAGAAGAGACTTAACTCAAAAGTAAAATTATTAGAAAGAAAATTGGTTGTATCCTGGCTGAAACCAGGACACATGGATATTTTTTTAATTCTCTCAGATTATGAAGTCTGTAGTACATGAGGTGTATATAAGCTATGTGAGGTATGTAGTTGAAGAGCAGGAGAAAGCCAGTTCAAAACAGTATTTTAAGGTGTCTTTATAGACTATAAATCCAAACACAGGTGAAACCAAATGGAAGGTTGGAGAGAAAAAGGGCAGCACATTGATACAAGCTAATTAGGACAGAGTTACAAAAGCTGAGTTAACTAAGGTAACTGATTTCCTTGGAAAAGTGAGGTACTCCCAAGTCCTTGGTGCTGGACCCCACCCTTAAAAGATACAAATGTTTGTTTCTGTTAGTTGCTGAAGTGTCCTCCCTTTTAATTCTATGAGCAAAGGCATTACGAACAGATAAATAAAGTAAAAAACTGAAGTCATATTCACAACTTTATTTGAATAGCTGAATTGCACATAGTTATTTGATGAGATTTATAGAAGTGTCAAAGCTGATCAGGCAGCTAACTGGCATTGATTTCCATTGTCAGTTATGCACTTTCCAGGGGGGCCTGAGTCCCAAGTAATGTCTTAGATTCTCAGAAACTTTATAAAATGTTGTGTAAAACTGCATAAAGCCATGAAAAAAAAACAATTAAAGATTACCAAAATCGGCAATGACAAAAATTTCTTTCTACCTTTGACCAATAATTTGTATCTAAAGAGTAATGCAATTATATTTAGATGCCAAATACAGGAATTAAACAACAGCTCAAAACAAAATAGATGTCTTTGCTATCCTACTGTCTTCTTCCGCTGTTTCTAGACTACTGTGAATTCCAAAAGGGACTCTTGGGGCATCACTAGATCAAATCTCTTGCAAATATTTAGTGTACTTAACCAAACAAAGACTGGGGCAGGATGGGCTTAATGTTCTGACTTCAGTGTGACAAAACTCAAATTTGCTTCACCTCCAGTGACCAAAAATTTTCACAGTTTCACTTCTACTGGTGCCCTTTAGCCTTGGTAGTTTTAGTTCAGAGCTGCCTGAAGTGTTACCTTTACCTCTTACAATATTCTAAGAAGGTTATAATAAGAGGAAGAGATTAAATCCTCAGGGTTGCTGGGGCTAAGCCTACTCACATATTTGAAAATAAAGATCAGAATTTTGAGAAAGTTATTTCATAATAGCATTGAAGAAGTTATAGTGAGTGTAACATGCATCACAAAGAGAAGGAACAGGAATCAAGAAAGCAAGACACAGCCACTCAATAAATGTTATCCTAGCTGCTTAAATTCCATTGAACTGATATGTAAGTAAAATCTTGCCTAAGCCTCAGGCCATGACCCACTCCTGTTTTCCAGGATGCAACCTCTGTTAGGCACCTAAATGAAACAGGTTTCTCCCTGATTATCCAGTCACTTCCTTGAGCACTGCATACACTCTGAAATTCCAGCTCTGAAACGAAATTAGTCTGCCTTCTCTCAGAGCTCCACGTGGAGAGTTTAGACAGCTCCTTAACTCCCGTAGCACCAGGGGAAGTACCAAAGTAAACCTGCTGTGGTCAAAACTACCACAAGCATTGCTCCTCTTTTGCCCAGGTTTTAGGTCCTGTTCAGACTGATGGAGATTGAACTCCTCTTTCTGCCCTGATTGTAATGGTGTGGGATATTTTCCATGAAGATATGTCTCACCTTTCTTCTTGATTCTGGGCGGCTGGGTCCTGACCAAGAAGAGGACTCTTGCAGGGCAAGAGACAGGGCAGTCATTTGGCAGTGAGCAATAGTGGTGACATAGGGCAAAGGGTTTCCACCATATTTATAGGGTTTACATTGAAAGGTCTTTGAATAGAAACAAATGTAGTCCAAAAAGAAACCACCAGAAGCTTAGGCCTTCTCTTTTCCCAGATTAAGGGCTCTTAAAATTAGTGAAAGTTTGGGCTTTTGCTTGCCTGCTGTGTATCAGACTGAGTTTCTTGCAACCAGCTGCACAGAGGCTCACCTTCTAGAAGAAGATGCTCTTCCCCAAGATATGTCACATGACCTGCTGGATGTAGTCCTGAGATCTGGAGCATGTGGGTCTATTCTTCCTCTATCCTGCACCTTTAGGCCTCAACTTTGGTGTTGGTGTCTGGAAACTTTATCCCATTAGGGCTACTATCCCATACTCACACCCAAATGAGGATTGGAAACTGGCTAGATTGAGGTACTTAAAATTTACCCAGTATTTTTTGATACTATTAGTGAAAACAGATATTTAATTTAGGCATGATGGATTAGATTTTAAAGACACCTATAGACCCTACACAGAGAGGCTTACCTGTTTTATGTAGAGGTCACCCTTAGCAGGTTTTTGATGATGAATACTGTCTTTTGTGATATGTCTGTGGCAGGCAGACTGAGCCAGTCCCCCTGGGAACAGGTGCTTTAAAATGTAGGTAAGACAATTGCTAAGTTAGACACTTAAATAAAATAGTTAAGCACTTAAATAAAATGCTTATTATCTATATAGTGGATTAAGTAATTGGGATACATAGCTGCTGGGATGCAATTAATCAGACCAAAATCAAAAGCATGCGGACACACAAAGAGCACATCTGTAGTACTAAAAGTGGTGAAAACCTCTGTTTTCAGTGGTCTGTCAATAGTATATGAAGCATTTTAGAGTGAAAGAAAATGGTAAAGAATGTAAGTGTTTTGTAATTGGGATAGAATCATAGGATGATAGAATGGTTTGGGTTGGAAGGGACCTTAAAGGGCATCTAGTTTCAACCCCCTGGCCTTGGGTAGGGACATCTAACACTAGATCATGTTGCTCAAAGCCCCATCCAGCCTGCTCTCAAACACTTCCAGGGATGGGGCATCCACAACTTCTCTGGGCATCGTGTTCGAATGTCTCACCACCCTCACAGTGAAGAATTTCTTCCCGATGTCCAAACTAAATCTACCCTCTTCCAGTTTAATGCCATTACCCCTTGTCCTATCACTACCTGCCCTTGGAAAAAGTCCCTACCCAGCTTTCCTGTAGGCCCCCTTCAGGTACTAGAAGGCCACCGTAAGGTCTTTCTGGAGCCTTCTCTTCTCCAGACTGAAGAAACCAAACTCTCTCAGCCTGTCTTCATAGCAGAGGTGCTCCAGCCCTCTGGTCATCTTCATGGCTCTGGCCGTCTCCTGGACTCTCTTCAACAGCTCCATGAAAAAAGGACAAAAAATACAGCATAGGAAGTTATAAGTAGATCTGCACAAAGGGTTAGAAAGAACAGTTTAAATTTTCCAAATCTAGTTAATCACAGGAATAAGACCAAAAACCAGTGGAGCTTGAGTAGCATTTATAATGACAGAATAAAAAAGTTCAAAGATGAAGTTCTTCAAAAACTAATTGGTGTGCGCAATCACTCTGTGTAGGAGGTTATAGGGGTTACACATGGGTGATCACATTCAACAAACACAGATTATATGACCTTTGAGAAACAGGTGGCTACTCTGGTAGAAGACCAGAACTCTGAAATGCTATTTATGTTATAATGCAGTAAAATTATTGACGAGGAACTTTGAAACGTTTGACTTCTTTCACTGACAAAGGATTTTGTTTACTGTTTGATTTTTTTCAATGTGAGAGCACTTTCAACACTGGCCATGAAGACTGTTGGTTTTGGTTGTGTTGGGGAGCTGGCTTTCCCACTTACCCAGCCTTGTAGCATATAATGGAGAAAAGCAGTGGAGAATGTAAGAGCAATTCATCATTTATACGAATATCAAAAAAACAACACCAAGAATGTTGTTGTATTTTCATTATTTAAACAGAATTGAAACATATCTTAATTATACACAATCAACACTGTACTAAATGTTACAAAATTTTGAAGCACTCCTTTATTCCTGATTGTTGTACTGATAGCTAAAAGGCAGGATAAAATTGCTGGTTTTTTTAAATTATATTAATCTGCCTTAAAAAAAAGTGTAACATGCAGAAGAGACAAAAGAATGAGAAAGAAAAACACACATTCATATCTGTTCTGTAACTGTTATACTGGCATGTATGTGTGACACTCTCAGGTAAGTAAAAGCTGTTTGCAATTTCACAGGTTCTGTAAGTGTCCTCCCCCTTGGTCACTATTGCCTAAGCAGCATTTTAGTTTGAAAACATGCATTTTGTGAACAGCAACTAATCATGGTGTAGGATTAGAATATATGACTAAATGACATGAGTTATACAATCTGACGTACATAAATCTGCTGGATAATGTAATAATTTGCATATTTTATTTTTGCACAGTGTTTATGGCTGCCCTTTGGCGAAAAAACGAAAAACACAAGATAAGCAACCCCAAGAACCAGCCCCCAAAAGAAAACCCTTTGTGGTTAAAGCAGACAACTCTTCAGTAGATGAGTGCTATGAAACTGATGGAACAGAGGAAATGGATGAAAAGGAAGAGGAAGAAGAGGAAGAGGATGAAGAAGAGGAGGAATATTCTGATGATAATGAGGAACAAGGTGATGAGGAGGAGGATGATGAGGAGATAGATCGAGAAGAAGAAGAGGAGATTGAAGAGGAAGAAGAGGAGGATGAAGAGGAAGGTGAAGATGTGGAGGATGAAGAGGAGGAGGAAGAGGAGGAGGAGGAAGAAGAGGAGGAGGAGGAAGAACGTGGTAATAATCAGAGTATTAGTAAAAAGTAAACAATGTGTGTTTTCTGGGTTAATCTTCTAGTGTGGTGTATGAGGATTTAGCTGTGTGGCTCTCATTAAAGCTAATGGAAGTCATGCAGGTAAATCTATCTGCTCCACACTGAAAATATACCCCATTGTGTTCTTTTAACATTTATTTTAATAAGTCTGTCTTCCAAATAATTTTTTAATACACCAGCGCTCACATTTCAAACAAGGAGGGTGGAGGTGTGTTGGTGCTAAAAATGCTTGAATAAAATGTAATCCTAGTGGTGGATTAATGCATGCAGTTATCAGGAGAATATTCAGGAAGGTACAAGCAAAGCATCAGCTACAGCTGGGTGCCTGTTCTGATCATTTGCAAGTGTATTTTCTGGATCTGCTTATATAATGTCTATGGTTGCCCACATAAATGCTGTCACAAGTTTGCAGATAATTTTTGTGAGCAAAAATGGGCCTCTTCTCTCTGAAAATTTTGCTCCATACTTCCCCCCTACCCCAAGAAACTATGCAGAATGAACTATTATAATATCCTTTGAGTCTCTGAGACTTGAATGCTGTGTACTTCAGTTGATTCTATTAAAAATAGAGAGTGAGAGGTTTACATAGATAAAGCCCTTCTAAAATTAATATATTTTGGTTATCATATCATGGCATAAATGCCATTTAGACATACAGGTCACTGGTAGCAACCAAATAAATGCAGTAGCAGTGTGATTAACCTATTCACCTTTCTCTTTTGGGGGGATATTGGACTCTATATAAACAGTATTTTCAAAATATGTGATCAGTATCCAGTTACTGAAGAGTCCACATGCTGATGACAGACATCATAATGCACTGGGGTGAAATGAAAGAATAATGCAAAAACTAATGAGCTATCTAAAAAGTATTTTGTTCCCATTTTCAGGGAACACGTTTTTGGTTGGGTAGATTCACCTTTCTAACCAATAAAAATATAAGAAAAGCTTTCAGCACTCCTCAGTTGGATTCCTCTTAGGAACCAGGTATGAAAGTTGTATGACTTTTGTTTCAGCATTATGTAAGGTCAGATCTTAAATCTTACAGAAAGACATCGGAAGTATTCTTTCCCTTTGGGCAAGATGGTGGCAATAAGCATTTTATCAGATATCTGGTTCTATTATCATTTCCTAAATTCCTTTGATTTGCCAACAAAATTGGTAGAGCAGAAATGGCCAGTCTTAAAAGTTACAAGAGCTTGATGCAACAGGGAAGCCACTTCCTTTTGCAGGGAACTCTGCTGTTTCAGAACCTGGAAGAGAAGCTGTATTAGATCAGGCTGATGTGCAACTGCTGTTGCTATCCTGATGGGCAAGTACAGGATGTCTAGCATTTTATTTAAGAGATAATGGTGACTGAGCTTGCTGGTGCGTAAGTTACGGTGCAACTGCTGCTGTGATTTCAGCTGACATGAAAAACCTTGAATCTACACTATCAAAAATGATAAAAGCAAAAAAACCCCACAACTAAGCAAAACTCAAGAGCTCAAGCAAATTGCTTCTGGCAAGTCAGCAGGCTTGATACTCAGTGTACTTTTACTATCATAATGAAACACAGTGGTTTACTTATTACAACAGTTACACATGCAGTTAGAGGTCGTAATCGATCTACAGAGGCTGACATTGCTTTTTGTCTGCTTTCCTTCCACCTATAGTAGGCTGTGGTTAAGAACTGCAAAAATTCTATGGAAATACCTGTATTAACTGCTCTGCATATTACGTGGAATTAAAATTTACACAGGTCAAATTTTTCTTAGGATCCCATGTTATTCCAGTAATAATACATTTGTACATTAGTAAATACATATATAGATGTTCTATGTCAAAGATGAGTCATTAAGAAAAGCATCCTCATAGAATTGGGAAAGTGATACTAGAATTTTATAAGAAAAATATTTTATGATTTTTTGAAAATCAATATAATAATCACTGTGCAACAATCCCAGTTAGAGCACAACTGATTTACAAGAAAGAGTTACTAGCAATTAATGAGGAAAGTCGTATGGAGTTCCTTATGTCTCTGCCAAGGAATGGCAGGTGATAACAGTTTGTTCTTGGTGAGGTTTGGTGAGGTCTAGAAGCTAATCAATAAGTCAGATTATTTTAGATAGTTTGTTTCATATTGATTTTAAGAGGGAACCTGGCATTTTACTTTCTTCCAATCGTAACATAAGGAGATCTGGTGGAATCTGGTCTGTTGATTCTCTAGGGAAACAAAGTGCAAAGTTAGGGCTTCTAAAACCACATGGTCTTAATATGGCATTTACCTTCATCTACTGACTGTATGGGAAAATTAGGTTTGTGAAATCTGAATTTAGTTAGTCACTAGCTGCTCATAACAATGTGGATACTGTAGTAAACCACCGTCCACCTTTTAAGGCACCTTAGTGGGCAGTCTGAAGGTGTCTCAGTGATCTTATCCTCTGAAACAAAAATGCAGAATTAGCCACTGGACACCAGAATGCCTGCATGGCTCTCCTAGTGGTCTTTTGTGTGTAGATTACAGCGGTTCAGAAAATTTCCATAACTATAGTCTAGGTGGACAAAAAGGTTAAAATCTTAAGTATCAGTGACAGAAGAATTCCATCAGCAAGTATAGGACTACAGAGGTAGCAGTTAGTGGGGGGGAAGGGGACAGAGGAGGAAGGTAAGGTATTTTACTGTTTCTGAGACCAAATTCAGTTTTGTGTTAGAAAAGGATAAAACCTGGGAAACTCAAGTATCTCACTGTCATCTCATCACCCATAATACTTTTTGTTAAAAGAAAGTGAATTTTGGATGGGATTCTCAGAGGATAGAGATTGGCAGTCCTCTAGAGAGGACTAGATGACCTTTAGAGGTCCCTTCCAACCCAAGACATTCTAGGATTCTATGAGTAGAGGGAATACAGGTATAAAGTTCTAACTGAACATACTTGGACTTTCACTGAAACCATCTTGGACTTTTTGAAAATCACATTTTTCTAGCCTCATCATTAATCAACTAAAGGACTTGGAAAATAGTGATGTATCCTAAAGAAACACTCTTACAAATAAAAAAAATACCAATTGGAAGAAGAACCCAAAAACCAAAAAGAACAACAGAAACAAAAAAAACCCAAACCAAAGCAAAAACAAAACCAAAAAAAACCCCACATCTTTGTAGACACGTCCCAAATTCTCTGCTCATATTTCTGTATACAACCCATTGAATCAAAATAATGATTAAAATTCCCCAGCAAAGGCCAGTACATGCTCCTTAAATTTCCTTTAAATGTACTGAATCTCTGAAGAACAGACATCTATCCATCTATCTATTACTAGATTTGAGAAGCCCTTATGTTCAGCACTACCACTAAAGGAAAGAGGGATCTTTCCTATTTCCTTTATATCCCAGAAGGAAAAGGCAGATAGATATCCTGTGTTATGATAACCTAACCTGTAAATTGCAATACAAATGGGAAGGAGTGAGAGAAAAGGCTGCTTTTGGAGTGGATTGGAGTAGAAACTTACGGAATGAAATTTGAAGGGTGCATTTGATTTGCAAGGCAAACCAAACCAAAGTACTTTCTCCAGGGAAGAGCTCGCTTCAGGTATTTGAGTCCTGAAGACCTTTTCAAAAGCTTTCCTATTATAGAAAGAAATCTCCATTGGAGGAGCTCCTGGAACAGATGTTCCAAGGTACCATTTATCCCATATCACGTGAAGAAATATCAAATGGCTCGTACTCCAGGTATTTCTTAATCTGCCAAGGGCAGGAGGAGTCAGGCTGATTCTAGACCTAAGGAAATTTGATCCATTTCACAGGTGATGCTACAAAAACTATTGCAGTTTCCCAAGAGGTGAATTGTTAGCATGTATAAAGTTTTTAGACATTCCCTTACATTTTCTTATAAACTCAAGGTAGCAGGTACAATATAACTATATGTGGTATTGCACCTAATTTTTCAGGTAGAATGTACTGCAAAAAGAGCTGTTAAACATAGATAGCAGTGTATTCAAAGGAGACATAATACAATTTGTAAAATAAATAAAAGGTAGCACAGAGATGTAGAGATAGGTATTCTACCTCTTTTCACTTTTCTTTAAATCGTAGGAACACATTTTAAAAAATGTGTTTAGGTTTCCTTCACTTGCATGAATTCAACACAGACACATAAGCCCTCAAAATCTGAAATCCACCTATCAATCAGCTCTATTAAGATTGTTAACGCCCACCACCATCTTCTTGATCCTCTCATCAGATTGCTTCTGAAGCACTTGTGTCCTCTAAGCAAGAAGGGGTGCAAAAACCAATATAAAAATGAAAGAAGCACATGTCCTGAGGAAACTGTGACGACACACACCTTTCCAGCTGGGGTTGCCTCTGAAGATGCTCTACATCTGGACAAAATAAAGATGACAGATCTGTATTAGCAATGTTGCCTGTCGGGCCTGCTGACCAATGGTCACATTCATGTATTTAAACTATTAGCAGGAAAGTGGTCATTTATTTGGAGAACATAGTAGCTGTTCAGTATTAATCAGAGCAGTGAGCTAGACTCATGTGCACCTTACAGGCAAAACACCTAATACAAGAAAAGTATAGCTTTAAATTAAGTGTCCAGAAAACATATTTTCACAGCTTAGAACAATGTACATGGACAGAAGTGCATTTTTCAGGGCCAAAGATGACTAATTAAATACCTGACAGATTCACAAGGCAAAGCAGATCTTAACATTTTGCTAATCAACTTGATTGCTGTATTGTTTCACCTCCTTCATAAAAGAAGATACCTCGTGCTTAGATTATCAATAACCTCATTAACAATATGAAGAACAAGAAAAAATAAATAGAGTTGCATCTGGAAGACATTTATCCTGGCCATTTGTATTAGTCTCCTCTGGGTAAGAAGTTAAAGTTATCTTTCTGGTCTAGTTACAAAGTGCTTTAGCCTAGGAGTGGTTGGGTCAAACTACAGCATAAGAACTTGTATTGATGCTTTCTTTCTGCTTTGAAGATGCAGGCATGGATTGATTGCAACATGTTCTGCTGTTTAGCTTTTTATATTATTTCAGATAGAGGCATACAGGCTAAACATTTTCTCTGACAATTTTTGTTGGCAATGATGCAATTAAAAGATTTGGAACAGGTAGAGTTGGAACCTCAAGGTAGTGGAGTAGGGTGGGGAAGCAGCAAGCTAGTTCTTGTGAAAAAAGTTCAGATATATTTATTACAGTTGTTATGTGTTTGTGGTTGGTTGGTGAATTGCTCAAATATTACTATAGTGTTAGTTTACTGAAGTTCTGATTGCTGCTGTGTTTCATGCTCAGGGTATTTATTGTTTGCTGCTCATAGTCAGTATAATTTGTTAAGAGCATTATTTAACATTCTCTGAAGTGAGATTGGGCCTGATACAGAGCTTGTTTACACCAGGACAAATCAAGAATAACTGTATGTCAATAGAGTTACATTTATGGGAGGTGGTGTTGCACGTGTCATACCTAACTTTTCCTCCCCTTGATGAACTGTTTCAAAATACTTCCTTCTGTGTAAATGTTTAACTCAGAATATCAGTAAACCTTCCAGGCTGTGTCTAGAAACTTACTTGTAAGTTTAAGCAGTTAGTAGCACTGTTCACTTTAAATTCCATGTTTAAAGTTAGGAATGTGCTTAAGTATCCTTCTGATGCAAAGGTTTGCATATTTAGTTCCTTTCCTACACATAAAAGGCTTAAATGATAATGTGAAATATCTGATCCTTCAAGAGCAATTGATTCAATTATAGCTTTATGCAGTGTAAAGAAATTATTCACCTTTGATGAGCCAGATTATAGATTTCTGCCATACACAACTTCTGTTGACGTACGCAGAAATTCTGTAGAGGACACTGAGATGCTTAAGGAGTTCAGGGTCGGGAACCCTTAGTAAAAACATCACAGAACACATTCAGCACCACATCTGATTTTAATGTTGCTTCATCCTGAATCTGTTTTACGTGCCATGGGCTTGCTTGCTTGTATTTTTAATTCACTAACCCTTTCCTTCAGTGTTAGCTGAACATGAGATGTTGGGCCCATTGAAATGTCAAATTCTTTCTGGGCTTAAGTGTGACCAAACCTTTCTCAAGTCTTGCCAGAGCAGTAGGTCTGGAAAGGAGCTATCTCAGCAGCGCTGCCTTGGAGTCTCACCGATGGCAGTCCTCAAGAAGAGGCTGCAGAGAGGTTGCCTTTTCTGTGTTTCCATTGCATCCCTCTGTCTGCAGATAAATGCTGAGTGGATCCTTGATTTTGCCTCTTTCATTTGTTGTCTGGTGAGATCATGTAGTGAAATTAATTCTTTCTGGAATAAGATGGATTGGAGAAGAAATTCAGAGCAAAAGCGCTGTAGCCTTAGAACTGTATTCCCATTCTCACTTAGATTCTCTGTAACCAGTTTGTTACTAATGCTGGTTGATTATGTGTTCTAGTGCTTTAAAGAACTAATAGTTAACTCAGTTATGTAGCAGCTCTTTGCATCCGTATTTGCAAAAATAATGACCTGATGTTGTTGTAGAAACTCTCACATCTGGGATGTGGCACCTTTGGAAACATATGCACAGGCTGTGCAAAACCACTCTTCATATTCTCTCTGAATTCCTTTGCCTTTCACAGTCCTACTTCAAAGACTGCATTGTCCACATGGTACTGCAGCTTACACAGAGACCACAGAGTCTGTATGAACCCTTTGTGAGACTACAGGTGTAACGATTCTTAAAAATAAGTTTTGCTTGGTCAGTGAGTTTCCTATTGTTCTTTTCATGTTTATAGTGCAGCTTTAATGACAAGTTTTGATCACCATATTAATTCACAGTTCCCACTGGGCTTATAGTATTTCTCCTAAAAGTGTGAATACAAATGGCAGCTTTTCACCCTGAAAAGCAGAGAACCTTAGCTGTAGGGGTTAATTTTCCACTGTTACAGTTCCTCCAGGAGATAATTAAATAAAATTCCAGACTGGATTGACAGTTTCTTCCAATTCATATCTATTCTCATTAATCAAATTTACAGTCCTGGCAAATGCCTCAAGTCACAGAAATTTTGTTTATTGAAATATATAAACAACAGCACTAACAAAGCATTATTTTGAAACAAAAACATTGATGTATAATGAACATATATACGTGATCCTGAATACTTCTTAATATGGAAGCATTTCCTCCTCATTTTACACGTTTCACAACTATTCAGTTTTGTTCTTTTGTCACCTGAATTACATATGACATAGTCCTTTTATACCATAAAATGTACCTTCCCTTCTGTGAATTACTATACTTTACAGATATTTTTTGAGAGCATATTGTGGGAGCTGCAATTAGTGAGCTGGACAGCAAGGAAGGCCAGGTTATTTAGCAGGAGGAAGAGGACTAATGCTAGGAAAGAAACGACATCAAGAAGTTTGGTAAAGGATGTTAAATAGTAATTAGGAAAGGCCACTGATGTGGTTATGGACTCAAGCTGGTTTTAGTAATTGTTGTTGAAATCCTCAGAATTATCTGGCACATAAAATGTGCCATGGAGAAAGTACTGAAAATAGTCACTAACATTAAGCATGTCAAGTATCCATAACACCACTGTTGTTTTTTTAAATGTTTTTTTCCAAGGAATCCATGGTAAATATTGTATGTTCTGTGTAGTAAACATTCCTGTGTAAGCAAAAATTTGCTGTGGCTCGGTAGGAGAAAGTTTTACCAGTTAAGAGGATTGACAGCTCAAGACTTAATGGGGGTTTATTAGGTGAACTCATCAATCTGATAGTTCTGTCATCCCAAAATCTTAATTATCCAGGCTATACTATTAATAGGAAGCTTAAGTAATAGTCTTGCTGTGACACTAAAGGAACTCCACAGAAGAGCTGAATTTACAATTACAAAACCAAACAAAACAAGAAGGCATTTTCCTCCCTGTGCTCCGTAGAAATGGATTACTGAGGGTAACAAGGGAAAGGTTTGTGTGGCATAAATACTTCCAGTCACCTAACACAGGAGTGTTTGGAAAGCTGCCCAAGCCCATGTCAGGCTAGGGTTATGTCTTCATATTTTCCAAAGCATATGTGGTGAGATTCCTTACTTATCATATGCACTTTTAAGACATGCTATGCAACTGCTTTTCTTCTGGTTTATATTGTGTGAGATCTATTGTTTACCAACTACTTCAACTTAGAGAAGTTCTATATAAACAAGATGCATCTGCTAAACAGTTTCTTGTAAAGTACTGTAAAGTACTTGTAAAGTACCTTGTAAAGTACTGGACTGAAGTCTTTACAGTATAACCCTTAGCTGTCTTTTTATCACCTGCAATAATTAAAACATCATTCAACTTTAAAGGCTGGCATCCAACAGAAAGTTAAAAATTGTTTCTGTTGCAATATGTTAAATAAAAATGAAATATATTTTAAGAAGTAACAGTAGAAATGCAGAATGACAGATAATTATTACCAGACTGTTAGGAATAGGGTTGGAGTTGGACTTACAGAAAGTATATTAATGTTTATATTAAAGTTTGTGTATTATCTAGTAAGAGCAACCTGTGGGTGTCCTTCTCTAAAAATACAGCCACAAAAGGCAACTTTTAAGTGAACAGAAACTGGAATCTTTTCTTGGGAGACAAGGATCCTCCTACATTTGATGGTGCAAGATCAATGTTTCAGAGTAGAATGAAATGGAAATTCTGCCCCTAACTGTAACTCAGGTACCTGAGTTGAGTGTGAGAGGTAATGCAGGAGTTCAGTGCCACGTTTTCTTCTTTCCTAACACAGAGGGTTAGCAGCTACACTGGAGACTGCTTTGCATGAGCAATGCTCTCATGCATTCTGCTGAAGCTTTACAACACCTAGGAAAAACATTCAAGAACTGCAGTAGACCAGAGCGTGTCATTCTTCTGGGAAAGTAGGACATGATGAGTTTCTGTCTTTGCTCCAGGGACACTCAGAGCATCTATTAAATTGACTGCTTAATGTCAGGTTACAAAATCAGTCCTGGGGGCAGGGATCAGACACTCCATTTCTCTCTTTTAGGCAGGTGCCCTTGTATGGTATGTATAATAAAGAAAATATATTTTTGCATTACCCAAATAGCACCCAAAAAAAAAAAAAAAAATAGACCTTATGCTACTCTTGTGTTTTCTGCTTCCTAGGGTAGCTTGCGTCCAGTCTAACTTTTATTGTGGCGACTAACAAAGTTTTGTGGGACATGTGGTATTGAATCCACTCAAACTGGGAGAGCTTTTACTCTCAATCTTCCAATTCTTTAGCAAGTGACACAGTAAACAATGTATTTTACCTGGGACATGGGGGAGCAGGGGTGAGCAAGGGAAATGAAGGAGGAAAAAGGCAGTTCTTCTCTTGGCTATGAATTAAAGCGAGGCACTCAAAGGAACACTTTATGGGAAGTCTTTTTCTTTTAGGTGTGTATTAGAGTATAACTGTTGGATTGAGTCTCTCGGGGAACTTATGTATGCCCAATGTCTAGAATCCTTCAAGGCTCAAGTGGCAGATAGTTGGAGAGCTTGTTAAGGCTGGAGCTGTTTTGGTGCACATAGAGGCAGAGCCTTGAACAGTTGATGAATGTTAGAGTTTAGATATTTCCCAGGATTAAGCAACAAGTGGGTATAGGTGTATTTGTATCACCAAGAGAAATACATAGGTGACTGTTCCTTTCTATCCAACATATCACATGAGAAGTCCAATCTAAAAATGATGTAGAAATTGCTGCTGCTATTTCATAAGATTTTTTTTCCAAGTGTTTATTCTTGAAATGGCTATTAAAGATGAGTTTAAGAACAAATTTGATTCAATGGCTGGAGGGTCTTCTGACACAGAAACGGGAAGAATAAGTTCCAAGTATAAAAGGGAGTACAGGACTTCTGCAGGAAATTTAAAAAAAAAAAAAAGCAGGAAAGCATAAGGAAATAATTAGGAGGTCAGCATGGGAGTACTGCAGAAAGCAAGTGAAATATGCTGTTAGGATTCTTTCCTGGGACAACAGGAAATGACAAAGACATGACAGCTGCAATCTATAATCTGCATTACACAGAATCTTTAAAATAACAATTAAAAAGCTTTAACAAAGAAGGGAAACTTCTCCTACAGTTCATTAAATGATGTAACTTACTGTGTCTTTATACCATACTGATGGAATTTTATTTCATTATTATTAGCAGAATCAGAACTAGACAGTTACAGAGCACTTTTTAAAATCCAACAAGTGTTGACTCTCTGATACTTTTTATACCAGGTTTATTAAACTTGACTTGATCTGTGGAGAAGATACAAACAGTGATGAGCCAAAATTGCTAACTATTTAGAAATGCATAACTAAAAGTAATAGCAACATATTCATAAATGAAAGAATAACTGACCTTTGGTATATATGTGTTTTGCTTGAAATCTGCAAATTGCACATCACTGGGAAGATAAGCAGTGTGGTAGTAACATACACAGTTTGTCTGAGTTTTAGGAAAGGGTTTGATGCAGTTCTATTTACTAAATTCATTTTGAAGTCATAAAACATAATACAGCACCAGACACAAAGGGAGAGAGGGGAAAGGTCCCTGTGGCATAGGTAATTCCATTGGCTCTTAAGTAGCTCAGATACTTTAGTGTGCAGAATTTTAAGTTCATGAGACTAGAGCCTAAAAATAATATACCAAAGTGCAGTTGAAAGAGAGCAACATGTTAGGGTGAATTCAGTATGAATCATCCTATGAGTATTTGAAGAAAAAAATAAAATCAATTTCATGTAGAACAGAGATATTGACTTTATCTCATGCACATTACTTTCACCAATGAACACTAGCAAAACAAGTTCAGAGCTGAACCATCTTGATACCAGACTTAGGCTCAGGTTTTAGTTTTGTACAGTGCAAGTTTATCTCTGTATCTGTGTGTGTGTGTATGTATATTGTCAAACTGGCTATTGTGGCTATTTTTTTGATTGATCCACTTTGTAGTTTGTTTTTTCTGTGAGCCAGTAGGAATAAGAGTTTCAGCAGAGATCTAATGCACTGAGATTGTGCTGCTCTAGCCAACTTATGCACTGTGAGGCTGTCTATGAAGCCACCTTCATCACAGCTGGTGGGTATATCTTCATTTGGAATTATATACAAATATATGTAAATGTGTAGGTGGTTATATTTGTCCAGCAAAAGTTTTCCTTTTATGAAGTACAAGCTTTCATAATCAGGACAGATATCCCAGTGCAGATCTGAACAGCAGTGGGAAAACCCTCATAAAAAGGAGGAGCTGACAATTCCTAAAATGGTGGAACTCTTGTGTTCTTTAGGTGGACAGGTAGTTGCAACAGCCTCAGTGGAAATATCTTTGCAGATGCAATAATGACAGAAAAAGGGTTTTTACATCTGTTGCCACAGCATCCATTTCCTGCATTTGACAAATATCTGGTACTCTAATCTCCATCTTAAACATTTTCAATCTCATGGGCCATCTGTACACATAGTGTAGATGGCAAATAAACAGGAGTTAAGAAGGACTCCTTGTATCTAGCTGAGAGCTAGCTGCACCACTGCGTCACCATTTTCTGTTTTTTGAGGTCCACTGTAAAATTGTTCTTGACTGACTTGAGTAGCGTGGCTAAAAGAATAGTTTCCATTTGCCTTGCTCGTTTCTTCTGAAGCTACAGTTAACAGTGTGCTTTCCATCTACTGCAAGTTACAGATTCTGCTGCCTTGATCCCTATCTCTTCAGTCACAGTAATCAAAGACTACATCTATGTGAGTGAGTAAAAAAGACCATAGTCCACTCACTTTAATGCTGAGTTCAACATTTGCATGACTTGAGTCCCTACAGCTAAGCTTTTATGTTCCAAAACAGGGTTACCCCATTCAGACTTGTTCTTGGGAATGATCCCTAACCAGCACCTCTGCCCCGTGCCTGTAAGAATGCTAAATCACTCGAGTCAAAATCATGCCAGGGCTTCGCTAGAGTTTAGCAGTGTGAATAATCCCATGTCACTGCTTGCCTGGTGTTCTGTCCCTAATTAGTTTATATTAGAATGGCTACAATGAAAGAGGCAAAGTACCCTCTGTATTTACTTTCTCCTTATTCTATAGAGTATTACTCAGCCTTCCCTGCCATGAAAAGATGGGCAATGAGGGAGATGTAGATGAAGAAGCTGGATGACAGGATAAGGAAAGAAGAAACAAACTCCTAACTAAAAGCTTTACATTTCAAATGAAGTCTGGCAGTCGTACATAGAAGTCTTTGTCCTTCCAGATCCCTTGGCTCTGAACTCATTGAGGGGATAGAAAGAGAGACAGGAAAAAGAAATTTCAAGGACATTGTGTTTATCAGTTCTCTCATCCTCTAGAACCATAGTGATACGTGCCTCTGTCCCCTCTGCCAGTCAGGTCAAATTATTATCAAAGCACAAACAGGCTTCCTTTGATAATCAAATGCAACTAAAAATAAGTAATTAGACTTATAATGGAGATCAGACTCATCCAATAAGATCTAATCCACTCCATAAAACTCATGCAATCACAAGCATCTGTCCCATCCAAAGCATCCATACTACTCCATCCACACTAAACTTTCCCTATATACCTTTGTCTCTGTCTGCAGCCTAAAGATTGCTCCTTTTGGGTAACTCCTTCATTTCTTCCTCCCTGCAATTCCTACTGTGTCATACTAAAGATATAATTGAATTTCAGCATGGAGCAATTTGAAAGTTCTAAGTAAAAGCAAGTGGGATAGGATTAACCCCATTGGTTTCATTTATAATTGATCAAGAGAAATAGTCACTTTTGGGGAATAATTCAGCCAATCTCCTTTAGATACCAAGTTTAGGATGTGATAAATCACATCAAAGGATACCTTTGCCTATAAATGGTATCTAGATGTCTAGTCCATATGGAGGCAAGTTCGATATGGACATCTGCATTGAGTCAGAGATCTGAACTGAACAAAACCAGCGAAAAGAGATTATATATCCCTATAGTAACAGTTTCCAACCTGTCTTTCTCAGAAATTTTTATGTGAGAAAGAAAAAAGTTTATGAACTGAAAATATGTTCTTCAGGCTGCATCCTTTGCTAAGCAGTGATCATGGAGAGAGGTAGAGGTCACTGTCTCCTAAACAGCCTTTGGAGTAGCCCCATGAGAAGCTCGATACCAAGAGCTTCTCTGAGTGGGTGTTCTCCCATCAGTGCAGCTGGTCCTCTGCTCCCCTGCTGTCTCCCTGGTGTATCTCAGTATCTGGAGAATAGCTTTGGCTTCCTCCTTGCCTGCTGCCCTGCTGAGCTGTGGAAACCTGGGAGAAAGCAAGAAACTGCTGCACTACAATGAGTCATTCTAAGGCTATGAGGCAGAATATCTCCCCTCCCTCATATAGATTTCCTGGGGAGAAAAAGTAGGATGAAATAAATACCAGTCATCAGCTAAAGCTGTCTCATTATCTGCCCAGACAGAAGTCAGGTTAGAGAGTTAAAGAGCTTCCTGAATCTGATTCTTAAAGCAGTAAGGACCAGATGGGGATGAGTGGCTAAATTGTACTGCCCTTGCAAACCCAGGATATCCACTTCTGATCTGATATTCCCAGCAAGTTCCTTCTCAAACCTAAACATATGCCGTCATGTCAAATATTGCAGCTCCTGCAAATCAAAGAAGCAAACTTGATATCAGCCAGGACCTTATCTACTTAAAGGGTTGCCTGTACGTAATTGAAAAGTATTTTCTGCTCTCTCTCTGGTAGGGGAAAAAAAAATCTCCATCATATTCATTGCATTTTGACTTTTTGGAAATATTGTTCAGCTATCAAGATGAAAAGACTGGAGACTGTAACTAGAAGGCTGCAGGAAGTGATTATGCCCCTTTATGAAGCACTTACACTATTGTATATGGAGCACTAGATACAATTTCAGGCTTATCAGTACAAGAAAGCATTGAAATACTGGAGTCCAGCAGTGAACAAGCAGGATGATTAAATAGCTGGAGCACGTGATGGACAAAGAGAGACTGAGAAAAAAGGGTTTGTTCATATAGAGGAGGGGAAGGCTAAGAGATCTTATTCCTGTCTTCAGCTACTTATAGAATCATAGAATCATAGAATGGTTTGAGTTAGAAGGGACCTTAAAGATCATCTAGCTCCAACCCCCATGCATGGGCGGGGACACCTTCCATTAGATCAGGTTGCTCAGAACCCCATCCAACCTGTCTAATCCAGGGATGGGGCTTCTACAACCTCCCTGGGCAACCTGTGCCGGTGTCTCACTGCTCTCACACTAAAGAATTTCTTCCTAATGTCTAACCTAAATCTACCCTCTTCCAGTTTTAATCCATTACCCCTTTTCCTTTCACTACAAGCCCTTAAAAAAAGTCCTTCCTTAGCTTTTCTGTAGGCCCCCTTCAGATACTGGAAGGCCGCTATAAGGTCCCCCCGGAGCCTTCTCTTCTCCAGGCTGAACAATCCCAACTCTTCCAGGCTCTTCTTTGTAGGAGAGGTGCTCCAGCCCTCTGATCATCTCTGTGGCCCTTCTCTGGACTTGCTCCAATAGCTGTATGTCCTTCTTATGTTGGGACTCCAGAACTGGACACAGTACTCTAGGAGGGGTCTCACAAGAACAGAGTAAAGGGGGAGAATCACCTCTCTTGACCTGCTGGTCATGCTTCTTTTGATGCAGCCCAGGACACAGTTGGCTTTCTAGGCTGCAAGTGCACATTGCTGGCTCATGTTGAGCTTCTCATTCACCATCACTCCCAAGTCCTTCTTCTTTCACCTGTTCTCAGCCCATTCTCCACCCAGCCTGTATTTGTGCTTGAGACTGCCCTGACCCAGGTGCAGGACCTTGCACTTGGCCTGGTTGAACTTCATGCAGTTTGCACAAGCCCACCTCTCAAGCCTGTCAAGGTCCTCTGGATGGCATCCCTTCCCTCCAGTGTGTCGACCTCACCACATAGTTTGGTGTCGTCAGCAAACTTGTGGAGGGTGCACTCAATGCCACTGTCCATGTCGCTGACAAAGATGTTAAACAGCACTGGTCCAAGTATCAACCACTCATCACTGATCTCCATCTGGATATCGAGGTGTTGATCACCACTCTTTGAGTGCACCCATCCAGCCTGTTCCTTACCCAGTGAGTGGTCCATCCATTTAATCCATATCATTCCAGTTTCAATACCAGGATGTCATGCAGGACAGTGCCACAAGCTTTGCACAGGTCCAGGTAGATGATGTCAGTTGCTCTTCCTTTGTCCACTGATATTGTGACCCCATCATAGAAGGCCACCAAATTAGTCAGGCAGGATTTGCCCTTGGTGAAGCCATGTTGGCTGTCACCAATCACCTCTTTGTTTTCCACGTGCCTCAGCAGAGCCTTCAGGAGGATCTGCTCCATGATCTTGTGAGGCACAGAGGTGAGATTGTCTGGTCTGTGGTTCCCTGGGTCTTTCTTTTTTCCCTTCTTCAAAATTTGGGTTATGTTTCCCCTTTTCCAGTCACTGGGAATTTTGCCATACTGCCAAGACTTTTCAAATATGATGGGCAGAGGCTTTGCAACTTCATCGGCCAGTTCCTTCAGGAGCCATGGATTAATCCCATCAGGTCCCATGGACTTGTGCACCTTCAGGTCCTTCAGATGGTCTTCTGCTCTTTTCCTACAGGGGGGAGATCTTCCTTTTCCCAGTACATGCCTTTGCCTTCTCTAACTTGGATGGTGTCACCAGAGCCTTCGCCTGTGGAGACCGAGGCAAAGTAGTAATTGAGTACCTCAGTCCTGCATGGCCAGGTGTCCATTTTCCTTCTGAAGTGGGTCCACAGTTTCCCTCGTCTTTGTCTTATTGCTGACATACCCGCAAAAACCCTTCTTGTTGTTCTTAACATCCCTGGCAAGGTCCAACTCTATCTGTGCTTTGCCCTTCCTTCCTTACCTTATCCCTTGTTTCTGTGACAACTTGTCTGTACTTCTCCCAGGATACCTGTCCGTGCTTCCACTCTTTGTATACCTTGTTTTTACATTTGTGTCCAGAAGCTCCTTGCTCATCCACACAGGCCTCCTGGCTCTCCTGCCTGCCTTCCTTTTCGTTGGGACACATAGCTCCTGGGCATGGAGGAAGTGATCCTTGAATATGGACCAACTTCCCTGGGCTCCCCTCCCCTCCAGGGCTTTGTCCCTCTGTACCCTACCAAGCAGATCCTTGAAGAGAGCAAAATCTGCTCTCTTGAAATTGAAGGTAGTGAGCTTGCTTTGCTCCTTCCTAGCTTCCCTAAGCATCCTGAATTTGAGCATGTCATGGTAGCTACAGCCTAATCTCCCATTAAATCTTACATCATCAACGAGCCCATCTCTGTTGGTGAGAACAAGGTCCAGCATAGCACCTTTTCTTGTTGGTTCCTCTACCATTTGGAGAAGGAAGTTGTCATCATTGCACTCCAGGAACTTCCTGGATTGATGGTGCTTTGCTGTGTTTTCCCTCCAGCAGATGTCGGGGTGGTTGGAATCCCTCATG
The DNA here is from genome assembly GCA_020745705.1 of Hemiprocne comata. Taxonomy (NCBI): domain Eukaryota; kingdom Metazoa; phylum Chordata; class Aves; order Apodiformes; family Apodidae; genus Hemiprocne; species Hemiprocne comata. The sequence continues at coordinate 92,250,935 of CM036588.1, forward strand.
AGGAGAAGGGCCTGTGAGCACAAAGCTGCTCCTGTCTACCTGTAAAAGGCCTCATCTGCTTGGTCATGCTGGTCAGGTGGCCTGTAACAGACTCCCGCTATGATATCTCCTGCCCCCATCTTCCCTTTTACCTTGACCCATAAGGTTTTAGTTGACTCCTTCTCCATCAGCTCCATCAGGAGTTCCACAGACTCCAGATGATCAGTGATGTAGAAGGTGACACCCTCTCCTCTTCTGCCCTGCCTGTCCTTCCTAAAGAGCTTATACCAAACCATCCCCACACTCCAATCATAGGAGTCATCCCACCCTGTCTCCATGATACCAGTAACATCATAGCCCTGCAGGCATGCTCACATCTGCAATTCCTCTTTTTTCCCCATGCTCCGTGCATTCACATAGAAGCATTTAACATGGGCCTCCTTTGAAGCAGTTGTGCTGGCAGGGACAACATTTTGCAAGTCAGATGATTTCTTGTTGGCCTGCAATCCTTCTGCAGGCCCATGGCATCTGTTACTGGCTCTGTCCACAATGTGGTGAGTGTGGGATGAGTTGAGGGTCCCCTCCCCCGGCATCACTAGTTTAAAGCCCTTCTAACTGAATTGGCCGGCCTCTGGCCAAAATCTCTCTCCCCTTTCTCTGACAAAGAACCCCATCAGCCCCCAAGAGACCAGGTTTTTCAAAGTGAGTCCTGTGGTCAATGTAACTGAAGCCCTCACTATGATATCACTCCTGTAACAATTTGTTAACTTTTCCGATTTGATCGGCCCTTTACGGCCTCTTCCCTTTGACTGGAAGGATTGATGAGAACACTACCTGTGCTCCTGAGCCCTTCACCACCACTCCCAGCCCTCTACAGTCTTTTCTGATAGTCTTCAGGTTACTCCTGTCTGTGTTATTGCTGCCCACGTGAAACAGCAGCAGAGGATAATAGTCGGTGGGCTGTACAAGTTTGTGTAATCTTTCTGTTATGTTTTTATTCGAGCTCCTGGCAAGCTGCAGACCTCTCTAGCAAGCAGGTCCAGTCTGCAAATGGGTCCCTCAGTGCCCCTGAGAAGGGAGTCCCACACGACTATTACTCATTGCTGCTTCTTCTGAGCACTCGTTTTTACACGATGTTCCGAGCGAGCTGCCTTAGTTGGCTCTGGCAGCTTATCTTGCATGTTCTGTTTTCCCCTTTAGCCTGCAGAACTGTGAAATGGTTCTGTGGGTGCACCTTAGGTTTTGAGGGAAGTCTCTTCTTCCTTTGAGTTTTTGATTTTACAATATTCCATTCCTCTTTCTCCTTTTCCACATCATTCACTTCCCTCCTTTCTATTTTTGTTAATGGGACATTTTTTGTATCAGCAGTTTTAGGCTTTGGGTTTGCCTCAGTGTTTGTCTGGGGTCAATTATCTCTCTCCTTTTCTGTCTCCCTAATATACCTCAGCCTTCTTACTGTCTCCTGCAGTTCAGCAACCTGCTTCAAAAGGTCCTCAACCTGCACACGCCTTTTGCATGCAGGATTGCCCCCAGCCCCTGCCCCATGGGACAGGACTAGGCATTTCCCACAGCCTGTGGTTTGTGCAGCTACCTACTTCCCTTGTCACTACCTCTGTCTGGGTGGAGGCATCAGTCACAAGTGGGGTGGATGGAGCTGTGCAGTGACAGAATAAGAGGCAAAAGACACAAGTTGTAACAAAAGAAATTCCATTTAGAAATAAGGAAGGAATTTTTCACCATGAGGTTGGTCAACCACTGGAACAGATTTCCTAGAGATGCTGTGGTTTCACCATCCTGGAAGATATTCAAAACTAGATTGGCAGGACAAGACCCTAAGAATCTGCTTTAAGCTGTCCCTTCTTTTTGAACAAGGGTTCAAATAGATAGCCTCCAGAGGTCCCTTCCAACCTCAGCTTCTCCATGATTCCATGGCAGCAGTGCAACACAAGATGGCATGTGGGATGCTCTAAGATCAAAGAAAGGCAAGCAGCAACTTGTGGTGAAAAGACAAAATCTTAAACTGAGCGTATCAGCTTGAGTCACAACCTAGACAATTTTTAAGCTGTTGCAGTTTGTCACTGGAAGCAAAATTACTGCAGTCATGGTCTTGCCAGCAAAGCTGTCAGATACCTTCAGCTCCTATTCCCAACCTGTACTGATACAGGTAGCTCATAGGGACTTAGGGTGCAAAAACATGGATGAATAATGAATTACCTCATTTTTTAAAACATGTTGCATCACCATTGTTCTGAATTATCTGATGCTCTGTCTTCATCATAAATTCCTGCTTGATTCTGTGACAGTAATAGGAATAACCCAAGTAAGAACAACTAAATGACACAATACTTTATGTGAATATGTGTAGATTAGGTTGCTCTTCATGCAAGTCTGACGTAGGCAGAGGCATCATGACAGGTCACAGAACAGGTCATAAGGAAAGAAAAAAAGTATTTCCGAGCAATGGAGATATACAATCACCTGTGCATTTAGATGAGAATACAACAATTTGTACAGAAAACTAAATTTTTTAAAAATGCTGCTATGTCAAAATAATTTATTATTACTCATTGTTTCTATTTAAAGTGTATTTTAATAGCAAAAAGAAGAAAAAAACAATGACTGTTTTTATATGTCAGTAATCACTCCACAACAGGAAAGAAATCCAGATCTGTGAGGATCTTTTTTGGTCATTAGAGGGGGGGGGGGAAAAAAAGTAGTACTTAATTTTACAGTGAGCAAATCCTGATAAAAAGTGGAATCCATAGAAAACTTAAAGAGCAAAATGTACATGAAAAAAAAAAGACATAGTAAACCAGCAAATTATGTACAATATTGAAAAGTCTATATGGGCTTTCTCTGTGGTCCTTCCTCCTACTTTATAATACTGAATCCTACTGTGATGTGCTGTGTTCTTTAGCTCAGACCTTCCTTGCCATGCTTAATGACTTCTACTCTTATTTTACTTTGAGCCTTGATTATTAGTTGAATGGTGTAATGATTGTAGGATAGTCTAAACAGCAAATCCCAGTGTTATAACTATTATATGTAGGTGTAGCAGGCTGAGGGGGAGAAGTGAAAAAAAATTAGATATGATGGAATAATTAAGGTGCATCAAGTGAATAAGTGAACAGTTGTATTTTTATTTTGACCTTCATTAGGTAATATTAAGTCCATAGAAGAATCAGCTGCTGTAAAAATAAGTTGTTTGGGTCTTTACCTAAAGTACTTACAGTTGTAAAAGAACTTCAGAAACTTTTGCAGAGATGAAGAAAGAATTACACATGGTCAGCTTCACTGTTCAGTGAATGCCTCAAATACACATATTCAAAGGCTTGGGCCCTGATCCAAATCCCATGACAATAGGAGTGTGCAGACTTTCAGAGACCTTGCACAGGCCCTCAGAGAGTTACATGTGTGCTCTCTTTCTTCATTGTGAAGTGAAGTTGTTGAGAGCTAAGTTTTCCACCTCTTCAGTTTTCTTACTCGTAAGATTTTTCCCAGAGGAGAAGGCAATGTACAAACTTTCCAATATGATGCTGTAAATTTCTAAGATGTGACATTCATTTGTGCCAACATTGTCTTGCTAAATATTTCTCATAGGCCAGCTGTCAGAGATTGTAATCTGGAGATGCATGCACCTAAATTTACAGCCTAGAGGGAGAAAAATGGTGTCCAGTAGTATCATATGCTGCACACTTAGGAACTGAAAAGTGTCTGTAGCAAGAGCAGTAAAGTGTTCTGAAACAGGCAATGCTGCCTGGATAATGAAGGCATCCATCTGGGCAGGAAGCTTGTATGACCACATCTAGGTTCAGCTTGTTAGCCATCATGTTGTCCCATACTTGGGTGAAAATGAGTAAGTTGATACACAGACCACAGATTTGGAAAGTCTTGTGTCGGAAGTCCTGATCTTTTGGTCAGAATGTAGCTGCTGTTACTGAAGTATCATTGCCTCTCTCTGCAGAATCTCTCAAACGAAATGCTGTATATTTTCCTTTTCAAAAAGAAGGTGCTGTTTTGCATGACTCCCTACACTAAAAGCCGCAAGCCATTTCTTCTGCCAAAAAATGGTTTACATATGGATGTGGTAGGAACAAAGGGAGGAAACAATCAAGGACGTAGAGGCTGTAGTCCTTACTCTCCAGTGACTCCTGGTATGACATGGAAAGAGTCACTCAACTTCTCTGTATCTCAATGTCCCATCTGTAAAATGGGGTTAAAATACCTACCTCACAGGGGTGTTGTGAGGCTTTTTAAAATAATGTTTGTAAAGTGCTTTGAGATCCTTGGATGAAAGGTGCCAAAAGAAATCAAATTATTCACTGTTTTTTAGTGCAATACAAGAGTGCACTTCTGTTGAGATGGCTAAAGACTTCCAGCTCTTTATAACTATTCCACATATACTCTTCACTGTAATTTCCCTCCTGTCATTTGTTATATCAGCTGGGAGTTAAAAAGAACAAATTTTGCAATAAAAAATGGGTAAATGTTCATAATATTGTGCGGATGAGGGCTAAAATAATCTGATGTTCTTTTAATACTGTGTTGCATATTCCTTGTCCATGCAACCCTAAAGCTAACAGGAAAAAAGGATATATGATAACTTGGTCTGCTTTTCATCAAAACTGGTTAACTTGTTTCTTTATGAGACGACCTCAGCCTCTTCGCCAAATAAAAACCTGCAATTTGGGTCACTAGTTTAAAAAACTATGTAAGAGATAGAATAGGCGTTTTAGTATGATACACTGTGCAGTCATTTAGCAAATAGCCATTAAACAGCACAGTGTAAAGTTAGTTACCAAGTTAAAGGTTAAATCTTAGGAAGTGGAGAAATGTGAAATGAAAGCAAGATTAGATTTTACAGAGCTGAATCAAAGAAAAGGCACATAGGTCCACAGAGCTGCTAGGCTAACATGCTTTCCAGAAAACCCTTAATTAATACACAAACTAATTCAGTACTTAAAATTTCAGTAAAATAAGCAGGTGACACAGGTTTCACTGGAGCAAGCTCAGTATCCAACAGACTGTCATTGAGGAGATGGCATACTATATATAAATATCCTTTTCATTAAAATCAGTAGCTGCACGGAGATAAAAAACATGAGCAAATGAGTTGTTAAAAAAAGAACACTCAAGAAAAGGCCAAAAAAAAAAAAGAGGAGGAATAAGACTTGATTAAAATATTTTGTTTTCCTGCCTCTCTCATCTGGGATTCATGCTTTACACTTTCTTCTCCTCCACCACCTTTTTTTCTTCTTCTTTTTAGGACTGAACGGGCAGGAGAACTGAAAAGGATATAAGCAAACAAACAGAATAAAAAATATTATAGTTACAGCTTTCACCCAGCTTCACCTACTCAAAGGAATGTACTTGTCTTCTCTCATACAGTACGTGATTCATATTTTGACTTTTCACTGTTGTGGAGGCAAAGTATAACATATTCCTCCCATTGGTGATCATCTCATTAATGTACAAGCAAATACAACCCCCCCTTTTTTAAAAAACAAACCCTGACACTTTTCACACTTCAAAAGTTGGCCTAGAATAGTCATCGCATACCAGAGGAGTTCTCTAGATGGCTTGAGAAAATATTATTTTTTCCTATTCTTTATTTCAATATTCTGTTGGAGATAGATTCGGACTGATTTCACCAGTGTTTGTAGATATCTCATCTTAAACTTGAAGGCACTGGCAATTTTGGAGCTATAGCTCACTGCTTCTTTAATTACATTGATGTTCCTTCTGCTACATCTGACTGCCCATCAGACGTAGTTAGAAGAATCACCCCATAAAAGCAGCAGTTTCTACTGAACAGTCATCTTGGCATTGGGTTTTATCCTTAATATTTAAATTAATATGGGATTTGTGTGTTTACATTTCACTTTAGAAAATTATTATCAGTGTATTAAAACAGTTGCTTTTCAAATAGCACAAACTAATTATCCAGTAGTCCTTAACTGCTTACTTCTATGCAGTCATTCGAGATGGAAGTTTTTCAGATAGGAAATGTAAATGGCATCCCTTACTTTTACACTGAAAATTTGATACTTTGATATACTTGATTTTTGAAGGAGTGAAAGGTATAAATGAATTATGGTTATCTTGAAAACAACAGTAATTAAAATAAAGCCACCTTTTATGATAAATAGGTAACCCACTATTGACTAAGAATATCTTGTAATGAAAAAATGCTATACCTCCTTCCCTATTAATTATCTTCCCACTGTATTCAAGTAGATAATACGTACTATATAGTATTTTACCATTGAAGCATTTTTTTTCCCTAAATGTAGCATAGTCATCTACCAGTTCTGCTGCTTAACTACAGCCTACTATCATCCCAGGATCCCTAACCACTGTGTAGAAGGAATACTATCTTGTGGCTGAAATATTAATTATTGTGCTGTTGAGCTTTGTATTTAAAACTCTGATTTATGTGTGAAATTTCAAGTAGTAGGTGGCTTGTCCACTGACAAAAACTATTTTTATCAAAAATTGTTTCCTATGATGAAAATGTTAGTCTACAAGCCACCTACTACCTGAAATTCCACACTTTGGTTTCTTTAAACCAAAACATGAAAGTCACACTTTAGAAAATTCTACATATTTAGGTGTACTAGTGTTGAAAATACATCTGAACTGAAAACAATCAATCAGAAGTTGATGGACTAGTTCTTGAGCAGGTGTTAATTGTCCTGGCTCTACTGGTTTCTTTCCATTTGCACCAGCTGAAAAAGTGGCCTAGCATGTCAGTGTAATGACAGATTTAGGAACTTTCTTTTCCAGTTGTGATGCAAAATATTTAAATACTGCTTGAGTTGTTGATTATAAAAATATACTTTATGAGATTTTCATTTGTGAATAATGCTGAGTGTCCATCTGTTTTAAGAATGAGTCTAAGAATAACGTAACTTCTGAGTGAACATGAGATATCAGAAAATGCTCTCTGGATGATATTCATCTGACCAAATATGGATATCTTTAAGGGAGGCATCTACTCCGAGTCCCTTTGTTGTCAGTGAAGAGAAGCAGGCACTTCTAGTAGTTATTAATTTTATCCTCAAGAAGATATCTTAACCAGATCAGGTGGACCGTATCATGTAAGTGTCTGCTTCTCTTACTGACTAAGGATGGGAACACTGAATAGCTTCCTTGGGTATAGATGCCTGCCTTGCTCATATCTAAAGTTAGGTGAGATGAATCACACCCTCAGGACCTCACATTGGCTCCATCTTACTCAGTTGTCCCTCTATTATTCAACAGTTACTAAAACAAAGCTACCTAAGATGTGGTAACTCTGCACCATCATGTTACAATACGCAGGACGGTAGATAACAACCTTGTCATACATGTATGATCATATAATTTGGGCTACTTTATTTACTTAAAATTATATTGTGCATATTATTACTTCTATCTTCCTTTCACGTGGCAACTCTAAAAATTCTTACTTCTCCACAGTTTGCATAGGTAAATTGAGAGCTTTTGAGTTCTACTGATGGATCCACTAAGTAAAATGCCATCTTAATCTTGGTGTATAGTTATTGGCTATTTAGTGTTAATGGTGTGTATGGTGTTTAAAAAGTCACAATATCCTGCTTGGTGTATATTCTTTCTCTTTTGGTGAATGCCATTCATCAATAACAGAATAAATCAGGTGGTACTCACTCCTTTGCTGTCTACCATATTTACAGGAAATACAGGAGTGAGAAAAATTGGAAACCTTTGCAATTATGTCATATTAGTAATATGATTGTCATGAACCCCATGAAACTGTAAATACAGAAGTGAAAGGAGACACATTAATATTTATGCCATAATATTTAGCAGAGTAGTAATTAGCATTTTGATTGCCTTTTTCTTACCAGCTCTCTGAGAGAAATTCATGTGAATAGCAAATAAACAAAAATATCCTTATGGACTACAGAGAACTTCACTTCACATGGGCCTTAGTGTTATAGAATTGCTGTATGATTAACGATATTTGACATGCAGTTTGTTTTCTGTCCATGCGATTACAACAACAGTTCCAATTGTAGCCACTTTTTTCTTTTCTTTTCCTTTTTGTTTCTTTCTTTGTTTCTTTCTTTGTTTCTGTTTTTTATGCAGAAGACCATCAAATGAATTGTCACAATACTCGAATAATGCAAGACACAGAAAAAGACGATAACAATAATGATGAGTATGATAATTACGATGAACTGGTGGCCAAGTCATTGTTAAATCTTGGCAAAATTGCAGAGGATGCAGCATACAGAGCCAGGACAGAATCAGAAATGAACAGCAATACATCTAATAGTCTGGAAGATGATAGTGACAAAAATGAAAATATTGGTCGGAAAAGTGAGCTGAGTTTAGATTTAGACAGTGATGTTGTTAGGGAAACAGTGGACTCCCTTAAATTATTAGCACAAGGACATGGTGTAGTGCTTTCAGAAAACATTAATGACAGAAATTATGCAGACAATACTTCACAGCAAGACAATAGGAATATGAACTTTGTAATGCTAGGGAAGCCTGTGAACAATGGACTCACGGAAAAAATGGTGGAGGAGAGTGATGAAGAGGTGTGTCTCAGCAGTTTGGAGTGCTTAAGGAACCAGTGTTTTGATCTGGCTAGGAAACTCAGTGAGACAAACCCACAGGAAAGAAACCAACAACAAAACATGAACACTCGTCAGCATGTCAGGCAAGAAGATGACTTCCAAGGAAGAACAACAGACCGGAATTACTCTGATATGATGAACCTAATGAGGCTTGAAGAACAGTTGAGCCCCAGATCTAGGACTTTTTCTAGCTGTGCAAAGGAGGATGGTTGTCATGAAAGAGACGATGATACCACCTCTATTACTTCAGATAGGTCTGAAGAAGTGTTTGACATGACAAAAGGTAACTTATCCCTGCTTGAGAAAGCAATTGCTTTGGAAACTGAGAGAGCAAAAGCCATGAGAGAAAAAATGGCAGTGGAAGCTGGAAGGAGGGATAATATGAGATCATTTGAGGAACAGTCTCCAAGACACCTTTCTGGAGATGACAGGAAGCCTAAACCCAGTGACGGCCATGTCAAAAAGCCATATTATGGTAAAGGTAATATTTCTATATACCGTATGTTATGTCATGAGAAAGTGTGAGCTAACGTGTTACGTTTTGCATAGATTTCTGAAATGAAGTTATTAATTCCACAAATGGGAACTTTATTTAAATTGTAGAAGTATGGCATGATTGTAAAATAGCATCATGCTGCGATTATAAAATGAAATAATTCATTCTGCAGTGTTAGAAATATGTACAGTATCTCAATGCATATCATTTGGCTAAACTAAAAAAAAACACTTTTCAGGGAAACAAAACAAATAAGAGATCATGTTGAAAGAGGCAAAGATTTTTCTCAAGTTTTTAATATATTTCATAGTAATAACTAAAAAACAATGAAGATAATTATGTTGCAAACTATATTGCAGAGTGGGGTTTTATGTAGCAGATAGTCAATCAGCTACGAAGTGCATATTTTACAGATTGGATTGGGTAGGTGGCATTGTGATTTATAAAATTATCATCAAATGACAGTTATTGATGAAGCCTCTCCCATCTAAAATGTAGAATTGCCTGATAGAAATTGAACAGTATCAGAATGACCGATAACATGAGATAGGGGCAGTGACTGCACATTAATTATCTTAAGATAGTAAGGTAATGGAAACCATTTGCTATGCAAGGCATGGTGTGGCCTGGGCTGAGATCAATAGCAATTTCTTTCTTATGTGCATTCCACTTCACTGGTTTCATTCCATTGTGGAAACAGTTAAGGTGCTGCCTTGACCATAATTCAATACAAAAGAAAAAAGAAAAAAAAAAAAAAAAAAAAAAAAAAAAAAGAACAGACTAAAGGTTACCTTTAGAATGCCTTTTAATTTAACGGGATTATCATGGTGATGGTCTGTTTATATTACCACACCCCTCTTCAATGTGTCTACATCTCTACATGTAGGGCCTTGTTGTATAAAGTGTTCAATACCTCCTGAGATGAATTGAAACTCCTGATTCCCATTGACTTTAGTGGAAGTTGAGGACATGATACTTTTGGGAGATGCTAAGCAGGGACTGGGTTCATCTTATCTTTGTTATAAAAATATCTGGTTTTCTTTCTACAGCTGAGATGGTGGGCATTTTCTCCTTTTTATAAATCCCTGTTTTGAAAGAGTAATACCCTAAGGTCTGTCTGTGACAGTCAGATAGGCAGACAACATCTTGGTCCAAGAAAGGTTCTGATCTTTTTTTACAAGCCTTAAAGAAACATAATGACCAGTCTTTTAGAAAAGCATGGAAATTAATGTTCTCAAACAGTCTTCTGCAATGTATTCTGCTTAAATTTTGTTTGTTTTAAACACAAATCTATGGTCCAGTGAGTGCTGTAGTAACTTTGGGTATTTGGGGAAGACAACTTTACTTAGTGTATAGCTATGTGAGTGTTGTGCTAAATGCTTTTCGGATATGACCTATTGCAGGTAGATTTCCCTTTTAATATAAGTCTTTAATAAAACCACAGAAAACATGGCAAACCAATACTAATTTTTAAGAGCTTTTTAACTCCGGTGTTTTCCAGCCTTTCCAGTCTATGTATGCCTGGGAAGACATTTATGCATATAGATCTACTGTCTCCAAAAAGACTACGTAATTTCTGATGCTAACAAAAGTTCAGACTTCCTATTGTAGTAAATTCTAGACCTTCATTGAACCATCCTGTCTCTTGGGAGATACAGGTTGAATTAATAATAGGTCCAAACCCCAGACAGGGACTAAATATTGCGGTAGTTTGGATCAAGAAATTTTGTGGAATTGATCCTTTAATGATTTTTTAATAAAGGCAGAAAGAAAAATCATTATTCCTTCCTTCTTTTAAAAAACATAGGAGACATTCTGGTAGTTGTTGAGAGAGGACGCTTTAAAAAAGACAGTTGCTTATATCGTATGTTTTCAACTCACATATTATCTTCCAAATACTCCTGAAAGAGAGAACCAGAGAGATGTATGATATGGTTAAGTGGAACCTTTTTGGATACACAAGTTTGCAGTGAGAACTACCTCCTGCCTTCATGAGTTCTGCTTTCAAGATTACTGAAACAACTGTCAAGGGACCACTAACCATTTTCCCCTGCCATTTAAAGCCTTCTAAATAGGCTTGCTTCTGAAATTTATGAACTTTAAAACCTTTTGAGTCCTCTGACAACCTTCACTCAGGCAATACTCCCATTGTGGTAACGAGTGAAGAAAGGTTACAGAATTAAATAAAACTATGCAATATTTCTCCCAATTACCAGAAAAGGATTTACAAAAGAGTATCTGGTGTTTTGTATGAAGTTGTGGAAAGTTTAGTCAAATGTCTTCCATTAAAAGCAATGGGAAATTGTGCAAGTACAATTTTATGCAAGTTTTGAAATCATTAAGAATAGTATACAGCATCTTTTCTGACTCATGAGACCATAAGGGCTCTTAAGGATCTGATACGTGCTATAACTTTATAGCACAGACTTGAATACTGAGGAGGATTTCCTTGACACTGTAGGATGTGAGTGTCTGGATCCTCAGCTGCTCTAAATGAGAATACCTTCATTGACTTTGGTGGAGTTCTGACAACGTGGATTAGCTAAAATTCCTCTAGTTTAAAGCCTCTAAAAAGCCATTATGGTCTACTAATCATCTACATTTTTTGCAGTCCTTGAATATTGTTATATTTACATTATTTATATTTCATTTACATTACTTATTCACTTACCTAATACTTTTACACATCCTAAAGTACTTGACATGAAGAGTCGCTTAGAGTTGTGTATGTATGCAGCTGTGGGCTTCCTGTTCTAGTGGTCTCAGCACAGGCCTATCTGGCAGGAATTCAAATCCCTCCTCTGATATTTGCTCCTTCTGTGGCCTTGGGTTAAACTTCTTGATCTCTTTGTTTGAATTTCCTGACATATAAGGTTACGTTATTTCCAGGAGTGTTGTGATAACTGTATAGCACTTCGGAGATAGATTTCTATGTGTATTTATCGTTAAAGAGCATGAAGCAAAGAACTGTGTTCTAAAGTCAACATGCAGGTTAAATAAAATAAAATTTTCATAATTCAGGATTCCATTTGCAAAATACAAGGTTTAAATACCATATTAAAATTTAATAATGGATTTCAGACCTGGAGAGTCATTACAATGAGCTAAAGAATTTATCTAAAATTGAGGTGTTTTGGAAGAACTTGGAATACAAAAGTGTGTGTGTGTATATATAAAAAATAATATATATATTATATATATATATATATATAAAAGCTACCAGAGGGAAATCAAGGAAAAATAAGTCCACAACTGAATGGGAACTCTGGATTGTATTGATTCATACTGAAAAAAAAATGGGTTGTATGTGAAGTTCTGCAAGTTCTGAAATTTCCACTGATTGTACTGAGGGTTGCATTTGTTGAAGCAAGGATGAAATTTAATGTAAAGAAAGACTTAATGGAGAACAAGTATTAACACCTAATTTTCCAGAGATGAAAGCATAAATACTGAAGCAGAGTAATCACAAGAGCAGCTGAAAATACTTGAATGAGGCTAGCTCAGATTGGATGTTGAAAGGAGGATGGACTAAAAAAAAATGGAAGGGGGGATGTTGGTTCATCTTGAGCCAAAATGGCAGCAATTAGAGTATCCTGAATTTTTTTTCTTTAATACTAATGTGAAAATCAGCGCTAGTCTCCAAAATCTGGCAACTGTGTTCAAGATGATAAGATACAATTTGTATCATATACTGGGCTGGAAGGGTAGGGATCTTATTTTACGTATGTTCTGTTAAAGGAAACAAGCTGATGAAGTATAAGAAGGTTCTAGCTCAGGATTAATCTCACCAGCAGTTCTACTACAGTATTGGCAGAAAACATTATTTTGTTGGAAAAATGTCTATTTAGTCTTTTCATTGATTTGTAGACAGAAGATCCAACAAGATTCTAAAAGATCATTAACCTTTTAAGCATGTAAATATTCAAGCATTATATATGCATGTTTTTAATTGCCCATATTTACACTGCAAGCGATACTTTCAGTAATTCTGATTAGAATGTTTACCCCACCATAATTTATTCCAGACAAAGGAATATTTACATAATTTCTTCATAAAGAATTTAAAGAAAACAAGTCTCGTTTCCTCAGTGATCCTTGGAAAAGGGGCTTATTTGTGCTGATTCATGGAATCATTATGCTAAAGAGCTGGGTTTGCTACTCTCAAGACACTGAACTTCTATGACAGTACATTTGCAGTCCTTAGTACACCAGGCAAATAAGAATGTAAAGAAGGGAAATTCCAACTAAACAGTTTCCAAATGATCTTACACCCTTGAGCTCACGCTTGCCAGCGGAACATTGATTGACAGTGGTACGGCTTTGCTATAAAAAGGTCACTTTCCAGTCACTGTGAATGGATATTGTTGTGATCATAGGAGCCTGCGGTCTGAAAATAAGATAATGGGATATAAGTGTCAGAACTGTGTTAAGAAGGCGAAGGGTTGTTTCTTGTTTGTTTTTTTTTCTTCTAGTTTTCCTAAGAGCATTTACTGAAGAGTAAATGACATGATTAAATGAACCTTCTTACAGAAATGTGAAAAGCATGATTCACTTGACACATTTGTTGTAAATTATAGATCCCTCAAGAACAGAAAAGAAAGAGAGCAAATGTCCTACCCCTGGGTGTGATGGAACTGGCCATGTAACGGGGCTTTACCCCCATCACCGCAGTTTGTCAGGATGCCCACACAAAGATAGGGTCCCTCCAGAAAGTAAGTTCACATTGTTTCATGGAAACCGGGGATAAAACTACAAAGAATTTTCTAGCATGCTTTTTAAACCTTTTATTTAAAAAAATAATTTCATTTTTCAGTATGGTTTGTCTCAACTTAGTCAACTGTTCTGTGTTATACTTTTTCCTTTATTCCATCATTTCCATTCTCTACTAACTTTTCACTGAAAGAACAACTTTTAAAGCTGTATTCTTTGATTTTAAGAATGCTAAGTTATTTTTAAATAGATGTATTCAGTCAACAGAGAAAAAGGTTCCCAGAAGATGGGCACTGCTTTTACTTCTGCGTGCTGATGTCACATCAACTGTCCCTGTTGTCCTGTACAGGAATAATTCTGCTTGAAAAACTTGCACCCCCTTTTCTTTGTCGTTGTTGTGTCTTAAATATAGTTTATATTTAAATTACATTATTAAAAATAACCATTTGGCTGTTTATTTAGTTATACAACTCAGGATTTTTAGTAATATTCCCCTGTCAGTTACATGGGTGGAATTTCCTTCCATGTCAGTGGATTCTTTGCAAAGGATGTTCACCCATATAAGCTCATGGTTATTCACCTGAAGACAGAGAGGCCTGTTTCTGGAAGTCACCTCCTTGCCTGCTGAAATCAGGCAAACACCGAACTAAGTACCAGTTCTCTTTCACACCAATTTTAGAGTGGAATTTTCCATTGAAACCTGCACACCTAAAATCCCCTATGTCCATCAACACTTACAGACCTAAGGTCAACAGATACACAAAAGCCTAAAGAAAATACTATAGTCAGGGCTAAAGGAAAGTAGATTCTGAGGGACAGGAAAACAGAAGTAAATCAGCACACCAAGAATGGCAGACATAAAAAGTATCCCCTTTCATGGTAGAATGGCTTCTTCCAGAACTAACGTAATGAGGAAGTGCTTTAGGAGGCTTTGTGGTAGTGTGGTTGATCTCTAAGTACAGTAGAAGAAATAGAGTAATTTCTCTGCTTTGCAATACCCTGTAATTTTCTGAAACACAAATATTTATTCAGTTGCTCAAAGTTCTCTCCTTTGTACAAATGGTAAATAAAAGGCTTTTTAGAACACTTTGTAAATCAAAGAAGAATATAGCTTTAAACTGTTTGCATGCTCTTGTACCTACTAAAATGAAAAAGGTGAGCTCATCTTTTTATTTTTTTCGTGTGATGTTGGCCTTGTGAAGCATGTTTCAAGAACAGCTTTGAATAGTAGGAATTTCAGAGTAAAGCTTTTGCATCTATACACATTTCAGTGCACTGATGATGGAGTGATGATGATGGTTATCTGTTAATCAGTATACATGGTTAAATTCTCAAGTCTCTGAACAGTTTTTATTCAGTTCTTAACTCAGTCAAGGAATTAACTGATTTTATTAGATTTTTTTTTTGAGTGAGAACTAAATACAGGCTTCCAGGCTGGTTCTTGTATGAGAAAACCAGAACTTTGCAAGGGCTGGATGATCTTTTTCCTGAGAGTGATGGACTGCCATCCAGCTCTGAGACATGGATTCATCTGTGTCTCGTATCATACAAAACTCTTTAGTGTTACCAAAAGGTTCTTGATAATTGAGAACTTCATAGCATGAGCTTTAGGATTTAGAGGGGTACTGCTCTAAGCAGTCTTGGGAGTAACTTTCCCATCCAGCTTGCAATGGATGCAGATGTAAATCAGTTTACTTGCTTAAGCTTGTACCACTTAATTCTTTTTTACATAGTTTTCTTCTCCCCCCTCCCCCAGCCATCCCTCAGTTTTTTAAGTGTTTGTTTTTAGTCTTTTGAAAAAAATTTGCAGTTTTCACATCTGTAGACAATACAAGTAAAAATTAAAGGACCAGTTCTGCTTGTTGTACAGATATGAGTGATATATCTTTGTGGAAGTGGGCAGAACTGGCCCCTAGCTCAATTGGGCTGTCTTAGAGTTAGGATTAAATTCCATTTAGGGTTGTACTGAGGTGTGTTTCAAATAATGCAGGATTCTACCAGTATAACTTGAGAGCAGATTTTCAGCTCTTGAGTTTGATACTGTCTGTATAAAGCTATGCATTATGAATACATACACTTTCTGGAACAATTTTTCTAGTCCATAATTTTGTATTGGACCATTGCTATCTCACACTTTACTGTTGAGCTGATCTTTGCTCAGTGTTTTTGTATGAAGGTGTTGGAAGTCGTCTGCTTCTCTGTTGCACTAGAGATGCATTTGTTCACAGGCTCTGTAACCTTCATAACTTTCACTGTTGCCCGGTGTTAATGAGCATAGGGTCATAATACTTACTTCCCTCATCAGGCTTTATTAGCTATGTGTGTCACGTGTATTTTGAGGAATGCTGGTTGTTAATGAATCCTGCTTTGTTTTAAAATGGTTTCATATATACTGGGATTTGATTTTTTTTTTTTCTTGTTTTCATACTCTGCTGTTTTCTCTTACTCTCCTTGTCAAGTTCTTGCCATGCATGAAAATGTTCTTAAGTGTCCTACACCAGGCTGCACAGGCCGGGGCCACGTAAATAGCAACAGGAATTCCCACCGAAGGTAAGGATGCCGTCGCTGGACGCCAATCTAGAGGGAACAGTGCCTCCAAACTGCAGCCCTTCTAGCAGTCCATTGGTGGGGAGGGGGGGTATGAGTGTGTGTGTCACTGTTTTGTTCTTAAGATTGACAGATGGTGCTTCATGTGCTTTATCCATTTTAAAGAGTAACATTTATTCATGTATTTTCTGAGGAGAACGAGCGTGCATTTGTTTCAGTATGGATGAATTGTTACACAGAAGACATTTTAAGCATCCTTTAGCTTTTTGGGTGCTTTTTTTTTTTTTTTCCTTTTTGTTTCAATATTAACTGAAAAGCAGTGGTACAAAACAAATGGTATGACTTCGTACAGCTATATCTCAGGAAGAAGGAAGAGTCTGCCAACATCAGTGGGACCAGGGCAGAGTTCTTGTTCCCACACTGTTCCCACACTTTACTCTCTTCAGGGATTATTCTATAGTGTATGAAAAGTCCACTTTGCTCCTAAAAATTATTTTTTTAAAACATGAGAAATGGCATTTTAAGTACACAGACATTATAAGAGTTAGCTTTCCTGCAGACCACAGTCTCAACCCCAAACTCCTTATTCAGCTGAAGCAGAATGAGAATTTTGCCTGTTTAAGAAACATTATGGAAATGTCTGATTAAATTTAAAAATGAGAAGCCAGAAAAGTTAGATACAAATATTCTAGCCAAACAAAAGATCAAGGAAAAAAGCTATTTTTCTATACTTTCCTAAGATTAGTAACAGATTCCTATAGAGGGGATACTATTGCCTATTAAATCCTGTCAAACAAATAACAAAATTATAGAAATGTTACTATCATTTTAGTACAACTCATAATTCTCCCACAGAACAGCAAGATCATGCTCATTTCTTTACAATTTAAAAAAATCCAGGAAATTAGGGTAAGAGGAACTATGCAAGGTTCCTATTACTGAATTCCTTTTTTACTGCTAATTGTAGCATGAAGGCTTGAGGGACTACTACACAGATACTGGACTTTCAGTCTTATCGAGCTCTGGGTTACTAGAGCCCCTCATATTAACTCTGTTTCTCCCAAAAGACTCTTGTGGTTACCTACCCATCTGCAATAAGCTCTGATACCCCTTTCTTCTATGTAGCGATGCTGCCAGTAGGTGCAGCAAAAACCTCTGAGAGGGCTTCATGGGAATTACTGCTACTTGAAGCAGCATTCACTTCTGGTTGAATATCTACTAGAATATTTGAGGTGTCTGAAGAAGAGCATGGCAGTGGAGCGCAGCTGCCCTCTGGCATGACTTTAAAACAGCACAGAGCCCCATCACCCCTCTGCAAAACTAGGGCAACAAGGGAGGGCTGGGGGGAGCAGTCTGCAGTCTGTGCTCACCTTTCTGCAGCTTTTGGGGCATTTTGCTCTGCTTCACTTTTTTTATTCCCCCCCCCCACCACCACCTTATTTCCTGTAGAGAACATCTGGGAATTCACTGATTTGCCTTTCTTTTTAATTTCTTTTCCTGTGGAGAACAGAGAGCTGCGGTCACATAAGCACGGAATAGACTATGACAAGGAAAGAGCCCCCTCCACTGTCAGGTCACAGGTTTTTACAGCTTCACTAAGAGCACCATCTGCTGGCATCAATATATTTATTTTTCCCTGTTCTAAATCTTTTCCAGAAGAATCAGGCTTATTATTGTCACTTCAATAATAGTTCAGCATTTGCAAATTTAATTGAATTTCAATTCAAGGGCAGAAGTTCTTTTCATGTTACATTATCTAAGAAAACATGCTTTAGTGGCTGAAATCCATGAACAAATACTAAGTATAAAATAGTTGAGATATAGACACCCAAGGCCAAACTTTGCACTCATTATATGCCTTGCAAAAAAAATTGAGTTAATGGAACTGAATGAGGTGTGAAGCAGTGCAAGATTTGGCCTATATGGTGTTGTCATTTAATCATCTTCAAGAGCCATTTCATTGGCAACATTTGTAGATGCATAAAGGTCACAAATCTGCTAGCAGAGCTGCACAGTAGATTCTAGTTTATATTCTCCTTTCTTATTGGTATGTTCACTGACTGACATCCATGAATAATCTACCCATGTACAGTCAGAGAAGAAGAGCAGGTGTAAGATCTACCATACGACTTTGAAAGCAGAAGAAAGCAAGTCTATTCTAGAAAAAATATATATGACCAGAAAGCTTTTGGAAACTCTTTTCCTTCAGATTCTTCCTGATGCTGGCTAAGGAGGAGAAAGAGTAATTGGATCAGTGCTATAATGTGAAACTATGCAGGACAAGACAATTAAATTTCCTTTCTGTAATTGCAGCCTCTCTGGATGTCCTATTGCTGCAGCAGAGAAACTGGCTAAAGCTCAAGAGAAGCATCAGAACTGTGATGTGTCAAAATCAAACCAGGCATCAGATCGGGTTTTAAGGTATTAGAAATCACTATAATACTTATTATTATGCAGAATTCATCACACATTCACTTAATCTGAGAATTTATATTTTTATACTTTGTATATATATAAATATCTCCTTTAAAGAAGGGCTAGAATTAGGGCTTCTGGATCCAATTCTCACAGTGTATATTTCCCACTCAATTTACATGGGGGAGGGTTGATAATTATTTTGGCAAATACATGTAAAGCTGAAAAGCTCATTTTTGTCTTAGGCATTGTTTGGTGTAAAGATGACTGCTGGAGTACAAAGTCTAAGAACAATGTGAAAAAAGTTGGTATCTTTTGGGAATAAACTAATATTTACCGGTAAGTCTTGGTTTTTTCAGCAGGCTTTTACTAGTAAATATCAGTTTAAATTTAACCAGAAGCCCTATTTAAATTACCAAACTGGTAGTGCACCTTTTGGCAGGAGGACACTTGGAAAAATACCAACTACAGCTTAGATTCCAAAATAAGGTCAGACTTAGTTATTTGTCTCTGTTCCTCCAGTCACTGTCAGGAAGGATGGAAAGGAGAAAAATTGTCCTAAATTTTCATACAGGAAGGACCTTGAACCAATTTGACATAATGATACCCCTTAATCTTCCTCCCTCTAAGAGTCTTCATTTATCCAAGGGTGTATCCAGCTTTGAGCTATTGCCTCCTCTTTCAAGATATGGGGGTGCAAAAAAATGCTATTTCTAAGGAGCTGAAGTGTGAAGTGTCAAGGATACATGTAAAGGAACTAGACTTTTGCATGATTCTACCAGCCTTATGCTGATGATGCCCCAAGAGCTGCAGAATTTCTCCATGGATACTGCAGTATCTGTGGGCTGGGATAGGTACATCCCTCCCAACTGCCTCGAAGAGCGTGGAGGAAGTGCTGCAGCTTTAGTTCCCAGAATTTACTACTTTTCCCATAGGTTTCTTAGTATGTCTTAGCTGTCTTCTAGATTTAAAATCTGATAGGGCTGCTTAAAATGAAAGTTTTCTTCTGTATATTATCAACGCCATTCTTTGAATATTCTCTTAAAACTTTAGAGAATCTTGATGGTCTTTTCAAAAAACAGTCTTTTTGTAGAGCTAAGAATACAGAATTATGATTCACATCTACAGAATTTTTTTTTTTGTCATGCCTGTTGACTTTATTTTCCTTCCTCAGATTGTTTTTGATAGGCTTTATCTTAACTGCCCTGAATTCAGATTGTCTGATTTTTCATACAACATCCTAAACAGTTTTCTCAGAGAAGGGTTCTTCAAAACCTATTAATAAAAAACACTCTTTGAGGGAATAACACAGTTTCTCACTTGATGGAAGAAGATCAAAAATGCAGTGGCTTTTATCACTGTTCATTAGAGGGAAGCCACTGAAGTCAGATGCCAGAAAGAAAAGGCAACTGCTCAAAAGCAGCATCCAGTTTGCTGGCAAACTCCGTAGGAAGTGATGCTGCAATCTTAACTTTGCTTGTGAGCCTGCTCTGTGTTTCAGATTTTATAGACAACTTTCATCTTGTCTTCTGCTTCCCATTTACCTCTAAGTCATTGAAGTATTTAAGATTAACAGCTTGGGAGCTACTTATACTTGCATGCAGGCAACTGATGGGCAGACAGTGATTTTCTAAGACTGTATCTGGAATACTTGTCTTCATCCCGGTTTCCATCCCACCAGCATTTACAATTTCTTACTTAAAAAGAAATCAAATTCATAGGACTTCTATTCCACAGAAATTTTGGATTTGCATTTAATGTACAGGATCTGAATTGCATTTTTTTTTAGCTAAATATAGATTATCTTGAGACAGGATCAAAATATTATTCATATCAGCTCATTGTATAAATGAGCCCACTGTATTTTGTGAGGAAGAAGTGTCTAAAGGAACGAGCATACATAAATCAAAGGGAATAGTATGACTAATATGATTTCTTGGGTGATCTTTACATAAATATCCTGACTAAAGTCTATGAAAATTAATTAGTTCAGAAAAACATAATATTCAAAACCTATTTCTATTTTCCATTTTGTCAGCAGATTATACTTCTGGTCTTGACTGAATTTGTGTTCCTATGAATGTTCCTTCCATTTTCTATGCTTATAAATGCAGTAAAGAAAAAAAATAAAAATAAGAAAGACTTGATTATATGGTTCTTGATTCCAGGAGAAGCACCTCAGGTGTGCTGTTCATCATCTTTACCTCCTGCTCAATGCATTAGGTAGATGTGCAGCACTGTGTAGCAGTTGCTCCCTATGATGCAGTCATAAAGCACTTTCTTGTATAGGTAGGGTTTGCAGGATCTGGCCTTCATTTGCCTGCTTTGAGAGCTGATGACTTCTGTGTCATGCAGAAGACAGAGCAACAGTGGAGAAGTTCACTACAGCATTCTTCCATGGAGATTTCACAAGTTTCTCCAATGGCTGACTGAGATCAGTCAGGGCTTCTCCTGGCTACCCTCCCTGACTCCAAACTGAAGAGAAATTTAGTTGATGCAGTTTTGTGTATTGGGAATTGCAGCTCCTGCCAGAACCCTGCGTTTAAGGGTGAGCAGGACCTGCAAGGCAGCAGCTCAAAGACAACAGACATGGTGAGGCTCTCCCGGGTATTTCTCAAGATAAATGTGAATTTGTATATTGAGAGATAGAACAGGACTAGCTTCTTTGGACAGCATGCAGCAAAACAGCATACGACTCTCTTGAAAGAAATTCAGAGGAAACTCCATTAATTAAGTGGAGCTTCCAGTGCTGTTTTTTCTTTCTGACATTGAAAGGAGTTTGTCCAAACTTCTTCTGTCAGTCTGCTTGCCCCTCTTTAATTCACCTCCCAAAAGAGAAAATGTTTGCTATGGGATGCAACTACATGGGGAAAGGGAAACCCTGAAGTACTTTAAAACAGAATTTTAACATACTTTTAGCCACAGGATACATTTAGTGGTATTAGAAAAAATTTTGCCTAGGCTTTGTTCAAGAAAATATATATTGTTTGTCTGCTGAAAATAACCAAACTAAGCAAATGCAATAATATATTGCTGTCTCTTGAGTACAAGAAATAACTAAGATTTTCTAATCTGAACTATAAATTATGCACAGATACAGTAAACTGAACTGCATCTAACAAACTTTACATATCTTTAATTTCTAGGCCCATGTGCTTTGTTAAGCAATTGGAGATCCCTCAGTATGGCTACAGAAACAATGTCCCCACCACTACACCCCGCTCCAACTTGGCCAAGGAACTAGAGAAATACTCTAAGACTACGTTTGAATATAACAGTTATGACAACCATGCCTATGGCAAGAGAGCCATAGCTCCCAAGGTGCAATCCAGGGATATATCCCCCAAAGGATATGATGGTAGGAGGTGCACACTCTTATACATGAGAGACAAGTTTGCAGTTAATCATGTTGTTGTGTATGTAAACATCATACAAATATGACATGTTTTCATGTTCATATAGTATTATGAGGAATGCTTTCATGTGTAAATTATTTTAAAGGCCTTTTTAAAAAGCGTTGTTTTATAACGGTGCTTGCTTCAGGATTGTTGCACTGGCAAAAGAACATCTCCAGCTATTAAGCTCCTGGGATGTGTTGAGATGGCAATAAAAGCTAAGTAATAGAGCCAGTCCTTACATTGCTATCTGGGAGACCTGGCCTCAAGGGTCACATTAGGATTCTTGCTTCTGCACGTTAGTTCAGGTAACCCATAAAGATAACATATTTGCTCTGTGGGGATATGGAAGTAGAAAACCTGGATCTCATTGCACTTCAGAAATCACTGCTACTTACTTGATGAGGCATTTCTGCTCATTTTGTCCTCATGAATGCACCTGTTGAATTCTCTGGAAAACCTAAGATAAGTAGCATGCCTAGGAGTAGGCTGGAACTGACTTCAATTCAGGAGACAACAATGGATGGGGTCTGTCAGGCAAGAGGATTTTTATTAGGGGTGAAAAATGAACGGTAGGATAAAGGAGGAGGATTTGCATTGTAGCTTTTGAGGACAGCAGGATTTTTTCAAAGCAGTACAATTATATGTGTATATATATTTTGTGTGTGTGTGTGTATATATATATATAAAAGCAAACTTTACAATTATATTTTCTTTTTTTGAATGTTAAGAGTTTATTATTTGGTTAAAATATTTCATCCTACTCACTGACTACCATAGGAAATTTCAGGCAGGTGTCAGATTTTTGTTTAGGCAAACAAAAACAAATATATTATCTAGAACAATTTATGCTGTTGCCTGAAAACAGACTATGACATTTAAAAGTAGCTAAGAGGAGAAACGGAAAATTGCTATAGCTTTTGCCTTCATATTTCTGATATTTTGGATATTTTGCTTTCTCACAGAATCAGCAGGCATGTTCTTGCACTATAGCAAAAGGAGAACAGTTGTGAAAGGCAACATGTTTTTGAATAAAAGTGCCCTTTTTTCTCTCTCATGCACTTGTCTTGTTTGCCTGTATCAGAATAAGGGCTTGAACATTATTAAAGGTAAAGCACTGACTCTAACTGTGGTTAGTAAGCTAATGAGTGTACAGTGATACAAGGTAAATGAGATATTAACTGTTGTGTATATAGTCTATTTACTCTTGCAGTAATCAGAGTATTGCTGGGGATCCTGTGGACATGCGTATTTTCAGATCAAGTTACTGATGTTTAAGCAACTGATACAGATTTTTCTCATTTAAGATCCCTTTTCAGCAAATAATTACAAACTTTTTTTTTTCCCCCCCGAAATCACCAGAACTTGAGAATATATGTAACATTAAGAACAAGTTTAACAGTGGCCTTCATTAATGAAAGGCTAGGGTGATACAGGTCACTGTCTTTATGCACACTAATCTTCCTTTGATATAAAGAGGAATTTTACTTTGAGATAAGATTGGGACCCTGTTGCTTCACCGCTCAGTAGTGTGAGACAGAGAGGACTGAGGAACACTGCATAGATTTGATTCATGCTGGTACAGAAAATACTTGTGGTTCTTGTGTATTCCAAACAGCTGAAGCTGGCTCAGGTTGTTTGCCAAACAAAGGCTAATTCCCCATGGATTTGTTGCATGCCCCTGGCTCTGCAGGAGGCAGCACACGCTGTACCTGGTTCCAAGTGACGTTTGTGCTGCTTGGCCTGACAGACATACCAACTTTGTCCCAGATGTGGCACCTAATTTGAGTTTTTCATTTTTCCCTATCAGTGATTTTCATGACAACGTTAGTATTCACATGTCTCTGATATTTCATAAACACTCCATCATATTTGGCTCAAATTGGCAAAGGATTTCCAAGTTCCTTAGGAAAATCAGCTAAAATCATAGAACGATGAAATGAAATCCTGGGCATGCTGAAAATGGTCAAAGCTTTGGCACTAACTTTCAGTGGGATAAGGATTTTGCTGACAGTTATTGTAAGTAACTGAATATGAAAGAGATTTCAGGAAGAGGCTCTTCACTTAAAAGAGCCACTTTTCCTCAAGAAACTTTGCTATATTTCTAGGTGATTTCATATTTGTGTGTTAAAAAACCCTATTAATTATTGCTACTAAAACCAGTATAGAGGTACAGCGCACACACCTGTTATGCATGTCAGCAGATACATTTAGATGAAAGCAGATTTAGTTCTGAAAATTTATCCTGAAAATCCTGAAAGTAAGCCTAAAGTTTTGGAGGAACTTGCAAGTAAACAGCACTTTCATTTTTCTGACTATATAAGATGAGACAATTAGTCTAAGGATCTGAAAAGTCAGTAACTTCATATTTCAATCCTTTTGTAATTGTAAGCTAGAACTGTACTTCCACCATCAGAGAAAGGCATTATCTGTTCAATAAGTGTATGGTTGTGAGTGACATGAACATAAATACATTGTTTGGATTGTTTTCTTGATTTTTTTTTCCAGTAAGTTTTAGTAAAAACCAAATAGAAAATGGATGCTTTGTATTGTGGGGTAGGATGCTCTGATAATTCTTGAGAAATCTTGTGTTTGTGGGCTTGTTTTTCCTTTGAAACCAGTTTTATAATGTACTGCGTATTAGGCTTATAGTTTACAGCAGCAGAGATAAGAATATATGGATACAGCAGGCAGAGGAAACAGCAGCACTTTCAGTTGCTCAGACGATGGTAGGAGCTCCTCTCATCCTACCAGTAGGACTGTGTCCTTCCATCAGAGCACTAAGAAAATGTTAGGAGTGGGATTCATCAGACTGTACCTAGACTTCTATAATGTCAACACCTACACCTGAGCTCATCACCCCTTTCAGATCCAAGGAGAAAGATAGATACTTCTCTGATGCAATTAATCTCCTCCTGAAGTAGGTATCTAAAACTGGTCAGGTGAGTCATTGCCTGAAAGTTCCTATTTTTTTCCACTGCCTGTAGAGGAAGCCTATAATGGCTAGGTCAGATATCTGAAATTAGGTGAGATTAATCTCTTATTGTGAAAGTCAGAAAAAGTGTTGAATCTGTAATTTATGTAACATATTCAGTATTTAGGCAATACTGGGGATGAGGGTGCCCAAACAGAATGTTATTCCACTCAAAATAATCGTAGTTTTATGCTTTATGTTGTTGGGATCTCTCCCACCCCTCCATTACTAACTAGCAAGGGAGTCTTTAGACTTGGGCTCTTTGTAATCGGCCCGCAGGCTTGTCTGATGGGGAGTATGAGCATGCAGCTGGGTAGACCTGTGTCTATTATTTAATGGGAAAGGGACTTTCCACAAGGGCATGTAGTGATAAGGGTAATGGTTTCAAACGGAAAATGGTAGATGTAGGTTAGACATTAGGAAAAAGTTCTTTACTATGAGGGTGGTGAGACACTGGAACAGGTTGCCCAGAGTTGTGGCTGCCCCATCCCTGGAAGTGTTCAAGGCCAGATTGGATGGGGCTTGGAGCAACCTGATCTAGTGGGAGGTGTCCCTGTCCCTGGCAAGAGGAGGTGGAACTAGATGATTGTTAAGGTCCCTTCCAACCCAAACCATTCTCTGATTCTATGATTCTATAATTCTGTGATTCTTATGATAAAGGTGTTTTACACATTTGGTGTCACTCTGGATCACGAAGCATAGGGGGCACTCCAAAACCTAGTGCTACAGAGTTGGGCAACCTAGCAAATAGAATTATCTGGTATTGAAACAATGCATCTTTCCCTTAATTAGAGATCTTCTTGATTTAGTTTGTTATAAATGGGTGATATTTGTTTCTCCTGAAAAGCTAATGTGAAATGAACAGTCTGGGTTATGTGACTCATCTTAAAATTTACAGCTACAGCAAAGTTAAAATAACCATGGCCATTTCTTTCTGAGTGAGTTCAGCTTAAATTATTGGTAATCTAAAAGCCAGTAATTGCGTAGCATGCTTTTAACACTTTAAACCTTGAAAGTGTTTTGCAAGTGAATCACAACACAACTAAATTTTAGAAGCAACTTCCTATTTATAAGGAAAATGAATTTGAGGGATAATATAGCTTGACCAAGGCCACGGAGGAGTCCATATCAGAGCCTGCATGAATTTCTGATGGTTAGTCCTTCGTATAAAGCTGCTTCTTTCCCTCCCTTTCTTTAGCACACATTCTTATATATATACTTTCCCATGTAGTATGTCTCTTATGTTTGTCTAAATGTGACCTGCTATAACAAGACTAACATTTTTTGCAAGTGACAGAAGTCTTATCTGTTCATATGGATTTTGAAAGATATTTCTAATTTGACAAGTTCAGTGGTACAGGGTGCTTGCTGTGTTAACACAGTAGAAACAGAATTATTCCATTATTTCCTTCCATAAGTATAGGAAAAAACTTGTGTGTTTTGGATACTGTTACAAAGTAACACGGGATAAAGGATGAATTTTTAATGACCACCACCAACTCCTATATTACTAATGAAACTCTTGAGAAATAGTTCACAGTTTTATTATTAGTGGATACCCTGATAGAGTAGTTCTACTATGCGTTCAAAACAAAGAAATGTGATGAATGTTTAGCATTCACTTCACTTAAAAAAATCACACCCTGTGCATTATGTGGCTTTCCTGAGAAAACTCCATCTGTTATGAATTAAGTGAAACACTATTTCCTTTACTGTAAAAATAACAGCCTGATTTTTTTTTTCCAGTTTTTTAGAGAAAGGAGGATGACGTAAGCTCTTCAAGAGTTATTTTGCTTTCAGATTCTTCTTTTGAGCCCTGCCTGCCTGAGAAAGCAGCTTGTGGTTCACAAATGGGCTGTGCTCATGGGAGCAGATTATTATGTGTATGTCTGCTCAGACAAATACACCTGAAGAGTCTGGCATTTAAATGGAGCCCATCATGGAAGAGCTCTAGCTAGGGCCTGACCTTTTTTGTATAGCTCTCTAATCAGCATGCTGGTTGGTTATTGTTATACTATGCTATATGGTATGATCTCTGCAGTATACATTTCCATCTGAAGTGGAAGTAGTCACTGTAATATGCATATATGTATAGTCTGACCTGGATTTTTTTACTGTTTGATGAAAATACATGAATTTTTAGGTTTAGGAGATGAGCTGACGCTTTCTTGCATTTCTTTATAAACACTTTTAAAACAGTTTATTTGGGAAGAGGGTTGGAGAAATAAGTGGGCTATTTTCCATTATTACTGTAATACCTTTGGCTACAAGGAGCATTTATTAAAAGCAGCAAGTGTTGCTTTGTATTTGGATAGGCTGGACGTGAGCTTTGTCAGTGCCTTGCTCTTCTGTGGCTGCTTGTGACTTCTGTCAGTCAGAGTACAGCTGAGTGTCAGTGTCCTCAGCATGAGCAGGAAGGGGTGTCTTTGGTCCGTATTGCTTTTATGAAGAGTTGTAGGTGCTTGGGTTGTTTGAAGGTGGGGACGTTTCACTTATATCTGTTTCCATTTATGCAGCCACTGCTTCTTCCTTTGTGTAAGCCATGGTAAATCTGACATGTGACCACTGCCTTTCTTCCATCATGTTCCTCTCCTTTCTGATGGCCAGTGTCGTAATATTTGCCTGTGATGTAGGAAGAATAAACCTTTCAGGAAGCATGGGGTGTTTGAGGACGTATGGGTAACACTGTGGTCCAGAGATCAAGCCTGTCAGCCTTAGAGGAGGCTTGATTTCCAGCAGCTCTGGGGAGTCTAGGCCTTAACAGTTTGCTCATGTAAACGGGAAAAGGTCCCATAGTGTTATGTTTCCCCTCATTAATAAAAATTAATGAACTGAGCAGATCCTACCTTTTGTCTGACTATATGTGTGGGGTAAAAGCAGTGTTTCTGTGTTTTTATTGTTTTCTAAATCCAGCCTGTTTGTCAGACGATTCATTATTACATCAAGCAGATTTGTACAGGAGATTATTTCATATAAGCTCACATATGTAGCATATAAAAGTCACAGACATAAATCAAGAAATACAGCCATCATTCTTATTGCGGGCTTTTTTTTTGGCATTGGTTACTGTTGCTCATTATAAATTTCACCTCCAGCAGTTTGTTTTTCTCTTCACTTATGCAGCATGCTCGTTCTTTTGAGTCATCCTTGTCATATTTCTTCCCACAGCTAAACGCTACTGTAAGAATTCAAGTCCAACCAGCAGCACAACAAGCAGTTATGCCCCTAGCAGCAGCAGCAATATGAGTTGTGGTGGAGGCAGCAGTGCCAGCAGTACCTGCAGCAAGAGCAGCTTTGACTATACTCATGACATGGAGGCAGCGCACATGGCTGCTACTGCTATTCTGAATCTCTCCACTCGCTGCAGGGAGATGCCTCAGAACCTCTCCACTAAGCCTCAGGATCTCTGTGCGAGGGTAAAAATTAGTAATTCTGTTTGTTGATGAAGATTTCTCTTTACTGCACTTGCTCTGTGGCCCTGATAGATAGAATAATAGCTTTGGTATATCATGCTGCTTCTTTTTTTTTTTTTTTTTCCTTAAAATTAACATAATCTGGTGGCTCTGCTAAAGCAGGGAGGAAAAAAAAAAAAAAGAAAGATGAGAATTCCTCACAAGAACCTCGGGAAATCCTGATCGTATATAAACTGATGATACTGATAGCATGTACTCCCTCTTTTTTGAATTTGTCTCTTACTAGTGCAATCTGTAATTATAAAAGATGTCTGGGTTGCTCAACTGGTATTAATTGTACTACTGATGTTTTTTTGCTAAACATGTCTGATTCATACATTTTGTGAAAGGGTTAAGAGTTATTGATGTATTTTCATTTAAAAATCGCAAATGGGACCTAAGGCTTTAAGATCTAGCATGAAGAAATCTGTGCTACTCATATGTTATAATTTCTTGCTTATCTGTGATCACAGTTCTAAAGTGATTGCATAATACCTTCAAAATTAACAAATCCTCCAGTACAGGAGACGTTAAATGTGCTTAACAGTAGTGCAGGGTCACTAATGTTCTATATGTTCATAGAGCCTCAGTCTATTATGAAATGCCTATACAGATAGAGAATCTTTTGTTAAGATTCATATATTAAGAGAAACAGTGCACTATTAACACTCGTTAAAGATTTACCAGAAGATTTTTTTTTTTTTAACATGCACCAGCAACCAGTACAGTGCTACCTATAGGAGACCACTAGATGGCTAAGTAGACAGATGCAGTGCAGAGGAAAGAAACATTTTTATTGTGCTTATAGAACAGCTTTTGAGCTGGCAGACATGTTCTGTTCCTCTACATATAGACAAAGGTGTTTTTTTCCCTCATCGTGTAAAGCCCCTTGATCATTCCTAACAGACTGAACCCACAGCAGGAGGTGTTAGTGATAATCATGATTTGACCGGAAAGGCTGGTGACTTTGTTTTCAAATGCTGCTTTTTATATTCATTTATTTAAAACTGTTCAAGAGGGAAATCTCCTTCTGGCATGGAAAAAAATGTGGTTGTTCTTTGTACCAACACGATGGAAAAAGTTGGAACACACTGCTAAAAATCTTCTGTGTCAAAAGTGGCCAAGGACTCTTTCCTAATGTGTTACTCTATATTGAGATGGAAGGAATGAATCTAAGAAGATAAACAAGTGTTTTCTAAATTAAATTAGCCGGGTAGCACCGATTAGATATATACTCTGACAAAAGGCAGTAATTCAGAA
The DNA here is from genome assembly GCA_020745705.1 of Hemiprocne comata. NCBI lineage: Eukaryota > Metazoa > Chordata > Aves > Apodiformes > Apodidae > Hemiprocne > Hemiprocne comata. Next base: position 92,280,769 of record CM036588.1, read on the forward strand.
AGAGATTTGCATTCACAGTGCTTTTCTGCAGTTTTGTTTTTATTCCAGAGGAGAGAAAGTCATGAGACATAAGAGGAGTCACTTGCATTCACATCCGTCTTGAAACCAAATTTCTTGTGGAGCATTTCATTTTTGAAAGGATGAGGGATTCTCTGTGGCCATTTTTATTTTATCTGTCCTTATTTTTGTAAATTAATCTTCATTTTAAGATATCTAATTCTCCTCACTTAATATAATAGACAACCCTGTTTTGTTTCTATAAAAGAAGTCAGAGCCCGTACTCACCCTATTTTTCACAGTACCTCAGTCATTGCAGAAACTGGTGCAACTGTTGTTGCAACTATTCCACTACCTAAATATATTGATTCTGCAGATAGATATAAGAAATTTTAATACATGTATATCTGTAAGGAAGGAACTGTGAAATCTGAGTGTGTTTCCTCATGGGCAAATGGTGTCCAAAAGGACTTGTTTTGGTACCCTATGTCCCTGTTTCATTTTCTGACATCATCTAAACAGGCATTGACTGTTAATGTTTAAAAACCAAAGGTTATTTGATGCTAGCTGTTTTTTGTTACTGTAATTATCCAGACAGGTGTCAGGGCTGGAAACCAGAATTATGCAGATGTTACTTCACAGATACTCACCTGTGACAGAATAAATCAAGAGCATAAAGACAATGACAAGAAAATACCCTTAGACATTTCTCTATTTCACATTTTGCACCTATGTGCTGGGTGTCAGGAAGGTAATGAAGACTGTCCCCTCTTCCCCCCAAATGTCAGATTAGCCATTCAGGAAGAAATCTACTTTAGCAGCATTAATGTTGTGTAACAGCATCATGCTATGTGTGGGAGGGGGCTCAATGCTTACAATCTATACAGGAATGTAAAAGCATTTTATCATTCTGCTAGGCAATCAGATTGAAGAACACAGAAGGGTAACAGTTTGCTAGTGTGAAGCCGAATTAACAATATTTTTCTTGTTTTGACAGAATCCTGATATGGAAGTCGATGAAAATGGGACATTGGATCTGAGCATGAACAAGCAGAGACAGCGAGATGGTTGCTGTACCATTTTGACACCACTGGAGCCAATGTCCCCGCAACGGCAAGCCGTGATGAATAACCGGTGTTACCAACTGAACGAGGGTGACTGCTGGGACTTGCCAGTGGACTACACTAAAATGAAGCCCACTAGGATAGATGAAGATGATTCCAAAGAGATTAATGTATGTCTTTTTCATCTATTAGTTCTTGCTGCAGTCTAATTTTGGTAATTCATTAAATTTCTGAAATTTGAAGAGAAAGAGGAAACAAAATTACTATGTGCTAAAAATGTTGATTTTCTACAAAAAGGACTGTCTGCTGGTTAATCTTTAGGACTATATCATGCTGGCACACATCTGATTTGTGACTAAGTTCCATAAGACAACATTTGAACCATGAATGTGAATCATGTTTTCTAACAGCATCATCTTGTTAACAAATATTTTTTGCGGTAAAGATGTTTCGCTATATCCAGATTACATTACTTTGTGTAAGCAGGTTGACATAACTGTCTAATACTGGGATAACCAGCTCTCAAGACAAGATATTCTCCTGAATTTGAAAACTGTAAATGATGTGCTGAGTATTTGAAAGCATGTATTACATGTAATACAAAACTGATCGATTTTTTAAAAAGCAGCAGAGGATAATGTAAGCTTTCAACTATTTCAGCTAATCTTCTTCTAGATTACTTACACACTCCTGTGTGTGAAAGGGCCTGTACTAATGAAATACTTGGTTTCAAGAATGCAAAAGGATATTAGAAATAAGTATTACTTTTCAATTCATAATGCCAAGACAACAGCAAAACCCTCTAAACAGAAGAGGCAAATAAAGAAAATATGGTAGTGAATTTATTTTACTTTTCAAAAGTAAGAACAGCCAGGACACTGAAGAGATCTGCTGACAAGTGTTGATTGTCTCTGCTTTTGTTCATAAGGTTATCCACTGCCCAGTTTACAATGCTGCACTGAATGCAGTTTAGCCATTTGTAGAATTCCAGAGATTGTTCTCCGTTTTTTCTTGGTTTATAACAGAAAGTTAGGCTATTGATGTGTGTGTAGTATCTCTCTTGCCAATTTTAATGAAAAGATAAGACTCTTTTCAGTAACTTTGAAGTATAACAAAGTGGCATTTTCACTAGATACACTGACTGCATTCTAGCTCTGGTGTTAATTACAGTTTTGCTATTAATTTCACTGCGGTTAGGAGGAAATCTGTCACTACCAAGGAAATATGAGGTAAACCAGACAGTATAGCATGTTTTTTTCAGAGTGAGCAGGACTTACTATTTCTACTGTGGTGTTCATAGCACCATCTGCAGGAATCACTGAATCAATGCATGCATCCATAGATAGTTATGAATTTCTGAATGCATCGCTGAAGTTAATTCTAAATTATATAATCATATTTTGACAGACAGATCCATTGAGGTTTGCCCCAGATTGAGATTCTGTGTGTAGATGTTGAGATAGCTCCTGTTTAATCTTTGAGATGTTCTAAAAAGTTAAAATGTTATTTAAGATGGCTTTTTGATGCATAAGATACTGTATGTAGTCATCTTTTTTTCCCTTGCCTCTGCTTTAGACTTTAGAAAAAAACACTGGTTCTTTTAAAGCAAAATAATATGACAGCTATAAGAAAAACTGCATTTTGCCCTTTTTTTCTTTCCTAATTAAATAACTTACGTATTCAACATATTGTGAAGTCTTCATTGACGTATCTAAGTATTACTTAAAGGTTTAATAAGTGAAGGAATATAAAATAATGTCATTAATTTTCTCTGTCAGGGTAGGATAAAAGAGGAGGTAGCGTCTGATAACTCTGCTTTGCATCGTTTTGCAGAAGTTGTAACCTCACCTATCTGAAACTAATGCGTATGTATTTGCCTCTAGCCAGAAGATTTGGATCCTTTCCAAGAGGCACTTGAAGAAAGAAGGTATCCTGGTGAAGTTACAATCCCAAGTCCTAAACCCAAATACCCTCAATGCAAAGAGAGCAAAAAGGATTTAATAACGTAAGCATAATGTGAGGTGAAATGATTTTTCTCCTTTTAACCTTTTTTCTCTTTGTCTTTTTTTAAACAAACGAGTACATATACGCCTTGCAGTATGAGCATGCAACATTTGCAGCATATAAATGTTTCAAACTGCCAGTTAAGTAAAGTGATAAGCTAACGTGTATTTGCTTGTTCTTAATGATGCTATATTGTATTGAGACGCCATTTTCATTTAAACCTGTTCATTTTGCAGCTTTTCGATTAGGATGCTTAAAACCCCTTGCAGTCATTGCAGCTAAACTGGAAACAATGAAACTTTTAAAAGCTTTTTTTTAAACATACTTACTATTTTGGCTGTTTTTGTTTTTGTTTGGTGGCAGATGTCCAACACCAGGGTGTGATGGGAGTGGTCATGTGACTGGTAATTACGCCTCACATAGAAGGTGTGACTTCATTTTTTTCATGGTGGATTCTGTCTTTTCAATTTATTGTTTTCAGCTTACCTCAACAATGCTGTCAAAGTAAAACGTTGAACTATGTGTTAACCCTTTGAGTAATATATGTTGATCTTAAAAGCATGCTAATTTGTGTGTCGTATAAACGTCTTTTATTTTTAAATAGATTACTAAAATTTCCAAAGTATTCTTAAGCATTTAAGTAGTTAACCCAGGAATCTCAAATATTTTTTTTTTAAATCCTATTAGTCATGGAGAAACAAAAAAAAAAATAACATTTACAGTATGTAATTTTGGAAGTAATGTTGATACCTAAATATATTCAGAGGGTTAACTATATTACAAAATTCAATATTACAGCACTTGCCCCATCGCTTTTCTGCATTACAAACTTTTACTTTTTAATTTTTATGTTGTGTTTGTTTGGAAGTGTTCAGTTAATAAGAAGATTCACTTACTTGTATGCCCTGCCATGTCTTACAGTTTATCTGGCTGTCCCTTGGCTGACAAAAGCATTCGAAGTATGCTGGCCACAAGCTCACAAGAACTCAAGTAAGATATAAAGAAAAAATATTTTCTTTTAAAATATTTATTTCACCGCAAATTAGAAATTAGAAACACTGTCTGGAGAGCTGCTGCAGAAGGGGCTGATACTGCTTGGAACATGTGTTGAAGTCTCTAGAAATTCCACACAGGCTGGCTTTATACATGTCTGTTGACACAGTATTTCTCATTTTGTATGTTCGTTAGGCGATAAGGATGGACAAAAGTCAGAACTTCTGGAATGTCATCTAAATGTTTACATTCCTATTCAGTTTTTTTACTGAATGTTTGAGTTTGCTAGTTAGAACAGAAAATTCTCATGTGATTAGACTGATGAAATACTTCTGCACAGCCAGTAAAGTGCTGTAGTTTCTCAGACAGAGATCAGAGGAAAGAGAAAACAATTTGTTTATCCCTAATGTTTGCATAATTTTCCCCAGGTTTGTATCACTGTTATCAGCTTAATGCATTTTCTCATCTGACTATGTGTTTTTAGTGTTTACTTAGTTATTCCCATACTTAAAATGCATTCTTTACAATTCCTTTCAGTTCTTTGGAGTGACAATTGTGAGCAATGGAAGTTAGAGAATTGTGAGACTTAGCTTTGGTCTGTCTTCCTGCTTGATCACAACTCTGTATGTGGAAGAACTATAGAGCATTTGTTGGTGCTGTGAGGTAGTGGTACTCCTGAGTTTGTACTATGGTTAATATGGAAAGATGTTTAGAAATAACAAGGAAAAATTGGTTAGAGTATTAATGGATAGCTTATGCTGCCATGCTAAGCAGTATTCTGTCTTTGCCATAAAGGAGTGCCTTAAATTCCATTTCTTGATTAAAAAAGCAACTGTAAAGCAGGGGAATGATAAGAAAGAAAGGATGAGAAAGATGCTGAAGTAAGATTGCTGTCTAGTCTTTGCTAATCTAGTCACTAGATGCAAGCAATAGGTGCAAAATTTACAGTTTATTTCCTACCCAATCAAAAATAATGTTTTGGAACTATCAGTTTAGATAATGCTGCTATCTACTGCTAGAAGACTATGTGATATACAAGGAGAAGGAGTGTAAATGAGATCAGGGAAAACATGTAAGTATAAGCAGGGTGAGATGTGGGCACATAACCCCAAAGAAACTCAGATTTGGACCTGTGTTTTGGGTTGGGATAGGTCAAGTGGTAGATGTTCAAGGAACGGTACTGACATAAACAGAACGCAGACAAGACTCTTGGGGCAGCATGAATAATACTTTAAGTACATACTTTGCTGCTCTAACCCTTTATAAAGTTTCCACTGGTGTTAGGAAAGTGTTCTTGAACTAACCCATCTCCTCTGCCATTCTCAAGCATCTACAGTCAAGCCTACCTAATACAGATCAGGAAGAAAAAAAAAAGTAACTTGACCTTGAGACCCCATGGTCTCATACCATTGTCTCTACCTATTTCAAGTTCTGCCTAAGCAAAGAGTGCAAAATTAAGTTGTATTTCAAGTTATATTTTTAGGTCCAGCATCTATTATTTACTTAGCATTTAGCATAAATTATTTACTTAGCAGTTATCATAATACCTATTGAATACATAAAAACTCTGTTACGTGAATACAGAAGTTAGGAAATGCCAGAATTTTAAGCAGGCTAACTTAACTCAGTTCACTTCTGCAGTTTCATTGCAAGGCAATCCTTCATTTTCTGATCACATATTTTTCCACAGGGTAACAAAGTAATTCTTTGCACAGGGCAGACAGTAATCACAGCATAAGCAACTAATGAATTTCTTCTGTTTTCCTCATCATCCCATGTGTGGCCCTGTCTGTTATTTACTGCACTTTTCTCAAGCTGTAGTCTCAGGATATAACTACTAATTTGCTTACACATTTGTCACTACCATTACATCTGAGTGTTTCCTAATTTATTTATCTTGTTTATAAAGGAATTTAATTTCTTTTCATCTGCAATTAGACACTGAAATAAGTCAGGATTGGTATTATCCCTGTTTTAAAACCAGAAAACTTAAGCATATTATTTTGATTGCTCAGTTTCAGACTACTAGTACTCAATTTGATAGAGTTCTTCACATTGTAGAGAACTGTATATGTTCAAAGCCAAGTGCCCATTGAGTTTGCTTGGAACTGTGGGAATTCAGCAGTTCTACATGACCCTTTGTGAAAAGGGCTGAACTCTACAGAAAAAGCAGGATGGAGTCCAGTGTTCCAGAACAGCCATGGGACTATCCTTTCTCCTCCCCCAAAACTCTGATGAGTCCCAGCTTGCACTTGGTTCATTCACGCTGCCTTGTTTTCCTTCATCAGTTTTTCCACATTGCTCTCTGTCTCAAGCTCCTTGTCGAATCAACCCATCTCCTGCCTCCATCACAATTACATTTTTATTGTCCTCTACCTCTACATCCTGCTGAAGTTGGTACAGAGAGGACAATAAAGCACCTTCATATTTCTCACATATATTCAAAAGGAGGGAAGTAGGAGTCCTATGGATGGCAGCATCCTTTGTACAGCTTTCATTTATACTCTTATTCTCTGCCAAAACATGGAAGAAGATGTGATCATGTAAATGATAATGTGTATGCACAAAACAGCTAAACCAAAGCTACATAAATTATTTTGATTTTGGAATTTTTAAACTGTGAAATACTTTGTTTACATTGGTTATATTTCTGTGTGTGAGGTTTTTGAGGTATCATTTCCTTGCTTTTTAAAAGAGCAAGCTGAAAAGAAGCAGAAATTCCATAATGTGGGATTCTAATGGGAACTTCCGATACCTGCTGCATAGGTCATCTAAACTATTGTGGTAGCAAACAGCAGTAGCAGGTATAATACTCTGGATGGACTGGCACCAGGAGGAGGTGAGGAACATTGCTAATGTGTTATTTGCTGATAGCTGAAGAGTAGTGAGAATCAATAAGCTTGGCTGCTGCCTTAGGCTGTAGAGAGAAATGTATACACGTTTTTTGTCTATATCCCAAACTGAGGTCTCTTCTGTCCTGTCCCTTCCAATTTCTACTGTTCCGATTTCTTCTTCATCTTTTATTCCTTGTTCCCATTTGCATTGTAGTTGTTTCCAGTCATCCATGAAGATTTCAACTCTGGCAAATACTTTTCTAATGCATGGGGTACAGAGAACAAGTGATAGTGTGGTACAAGAATTGATAGTGCAGCATAGGGATCGTATTTCTGGACTGCATAGTTTGGAAAGTTTTTTTAGTTTTATGGCTTTTCCATGCATAGCTTACGTAGCAAATATTGCATATGTGCTGGTAAACCTTTATATCCCAATTTACCAGTCCATGATCTCCCTCTGTGCATTCTACAATACACACAAGCTATGTATAATGCATCTTCCTAACTGGAATTTTGCTTACACACACTGATTCTTTTTAAGCTCCAGTTAAAATAAAACATAGCAGATGCTTAAAATAATATTAGTGAATGATATAATTCAGATAATATTCATAATCAAAATGAGAATCTGAAAAGTTTAGAAAAAAGTTTATTTTGCTTAACAGTTACACTCACTGTATTGCCTTTTTGTAGTTGTGGCTCCATAAATTCCATCACTCACGTTTCCTGGTTCCCAGAATAATAACGTTGCAGCTTTCAATTAAATTGTTCCAGAGTCAGCCTAATTATTCTTTACTACCCATGCTTCTCTTCTGAGGCTTCTTGCTCAGGTTTACCATGCAGATTGTGCAATTCTCCACTTTTGCCCAAGTGAAAACATGAGAGTCTTTATGCATAGTTTATCAGCAAACCAAAGCAGTTACACAGCCTGGTCAATGATCTCCAAATAACAGAAGAATTTCTTCAGCTTTAATTCTCAGTTATTGCTGCTGGCACAAAAAAAGAGGTCAACAGCTTTAAAGGTCTCTGAAGAAATTATTTGGCAAGAATCCAAACTTTCCCAGCATTAAGATTTGGGTTATAATACTTGTGAAAAGCAACTAATTTTTAAAGGACCTAGGGACACTATATTGATGAATAAACTTAACTATGATGGGAAATCAATTAACAGCCCACCCAGTGACAGCTACCAATATTAAAATATTAATAAGTTAAATCTAGTTTAATCCTACCCAGAGGCTTTTCATTATCAGCTTTCCTTATTTACTCCTTATCATAGGAGGTTTTTCTAACAGTTATAGTTACTTCAAAACTGTAATCCCATTGTAGAATTATAAATACTATTAAAATGCAACATTTTAAAGCCCTTTTATTCAAAATAAAATTTTTAAAAAACAAAACTAAAATTAATATTGTTTTTGAAAGGACGTGTTTTGATCATCAGTAAATCAATCCCAGCCAAAATGCAGCATGTTGACTGAGACCTTTTCTGCTCGGTGCCAATGTGGGAACCAGAGAACCTGGGTACTAGAGACTCCCAGAAAATGGCAAACTTCATTTTACTGAGTGCTACTTTGATGTAAAATAATCACATGTTTTCAAAGGCCATAGGTAACTAAGCATTAGTTTGTTCTACCATGGAACTGACTATCAAATTATCAACATTTACCCTTGTTCCTTGGGGTCAGTTTTCTGCCAGAAAATACCATGAGGGCGTACATTAATGAATCTGAACCTCAGAAAGGTTTGCCATTCAATGAGACATCTACAGATCTGGATACTTATCCGATACTGTTGCAATGTGCCCAGTCCTTCAGTCCCAAAGCACCTGTGTCTCTGTGTAGATGTTGCATGTCATTGTTTTATATGGTGAACATATTTGGTGTTCGCCTATGGCACTTGAAGGCCACAGTCTCATATCTCTCCCTGCTGGAGAGCTTGAGAGCTTTTCTTCTTTAACCCAAGTGAGGAGCCCAGTCTATTTTAAGCACATGCTCCACAATGAAGTAAGAGTTGGAAGTTCTCTGCCTTCCATGTCACTGCCCTATTTTCCATATTCTTGGTGATCATCTTCTACTCTTTCTCTTATCTTCCTTTTAACCTTGTCTCCCTATTCCCAGATGTGTCATCCTAGTAGTGTCTTCCATTCAGTTCCGATAGAAAGCTGATTTTCTCTGAAGATTTCCTATCAACCACAACTCTTCTAGGAAGTACAAGTCCATGCAGTACAGTTTTCTGGATAGAAAGAATACACTTAGCTCACACTTCTAGGGAAACTTTTCCATGTTAGTATAATTGCTAATATTAACTTTTTATTGGAGCAATTTTACGGCAATTTACTCAGCAAGAACTAGCAAGTGGGAAGAAGGGATATCCTCCCAGAAATGGAGAAGCTTGTGTTGTATTTATTCTGATGAACATATAAAATAAAATGTTATTGGCAAAAAGTAATAGTTTCTTCCTCTCTTTAGTGATCTTGTGAAAAATAGGCCTTATCCAAATAAAAAATTGAAATGCAAAACCAAAAATTAATAGGTATATTAGTAAAACACCACAGAAACTTTCCTGTCTGTAGACAAGTAGACAGGTTATTCTTGGACGTTAATCAGTATCTATACTTTTTAAACCTTGATGACTCTGCCAATATACAGTCACTTTTTTTACTCAGAACAGTTATTTCCACAGAGATGTGTTTAGCTGCTGAGGCGATTTCTCCACCTATATCCTCTGTATGCCACTTGAGGTGTTTCTGACGCTCAGTGCCTGGGTGTATATTTGTTGCTTCATCTGCACAGGAGTATTATCCCTTGCCTTGGTTGCCTTGCCTTGTCTTCCCTTACCTTTCCTTTTCATGCTGAGATCACATCCTCTAGGAACTCAGTAACACTATGACCCATTATACAGTTTTCACTCACTTTTCTCTTAGAGAATTACTCTTTATTGCAAGAGAAACAACCTTTTCCATTCTTATAATCACTTTTTTACCTCTACTGTTTATGTTGGTGTTTTTTTTAACATGGGAAAATTAATAGAAGTTATCATTACAGTTTTTCCTTGAATACTGAGGTTGTTGAGTCTACTAAGTAACCCTGTGTTAGAATGAAATACTACTTTGATGCTAAGTATGTTTCCTTTGAATCTGCAGATACTTTTTTAAGTACCTTGATGTTTTAGCTAACTTTTATATAGAAAATGTGATTGCAAGGACCAGACCTGATGTATTTGGAGTAATGTTAAAAATTACAAGAGTGAGTAATTTGTAAATTATAGTGTTTTATTAACTTGTCTGCAAAGTTATGGTAACACAAACTGCAGTTTTTAATGTGTTATTAAATTGCAAGTCAGTGTGCAAATCTAATTTAAATTATTAAAAACAAAACCAAGGAACATAGATCCCCAATATTAGTTCACCTATAAGGAATAATCTTTTCTATTTTGTTCAGCTAGATCCTTGGGCCAAATGAAATTAGGAATCTCATGTGGTTTCAGTGGGTTTTTTTTGCATTTTTGTTTCCTGTATTTATTGCAGATTTCCACTTGGATACCTTATCTTTGATGGCAGCATGCATGCCTGGCCAGAACAGAACACCTTGGGCTCTGTTCCTGCACTTCTCAATACTCAAATGGGCACTGTAGGTTATACCTAGCATTTCCAACCTCATGTTGTGTGGTGTTATGATAATGTCCTTTGTATAGAAACCATCATTCTGCAGCAACTTCATCTCTGTAGTCGCAATAAGTTTTACATATGGAAGTGGCTGGGCTTTTTTCTGTTAGAATAACTCATTCAGACTCTGGTAAGGTTAAGTCATTCCATTTTTCTCACTTAAGTTTGTCAACTTTGTCTCCAAAATGGAAAATACTTGAGTTCTGTTTACATAAGAACCTTCATCATTGTTTTCATTATTGAGCGGTAGTCCTTAAAGCATGTACTCTCTAAAAAGCTCCTTGAAAGCCATCTGCATATCAGTACCTCTGATGCTGTGAAATGTTCCATGCAGGCACAAAATTGTTTGCATGAAGCACCTCGCAGAATCAGGGCCTTAGTAAGTTTTCAATACCATGAAATGCTTTGAAATTAGAGGCTTCATTTGCACAGTGGCATCTACAATACCCAAATAGTTTATGGCCTCTTTCTTTATGTACCTAATTATTCAAAATAAAATATATTGATAGCTGTACTTTTTTACTGTTTGGATTTTAGTCAGTGGTTAAAACCATTTGCCACATAGTTATCACCCAAAATAGTCTCGATTCAGGTGAATGTTCACTGAATTAGAGTAATTTTTTCTGAACAATCTGTATGATTGAAGTCTAAACTGTGTTTCCAGAAGGAATGTAAGTGCTGGGCATCCACATCCCTGCAACTTCTATATGCCTAATTTTGAAAGTGGAATGCGTCTGCAGTAACAACTTAGGCAGTTTTTAAGATACGACCCTTAGTTCCTAAGCTCTTCACTGATCACCAGACATTTCAGTATGAATGCTTATTTGACAGTTCATTTTAATTTTAAAAACTTTTATCTTGTCAGTCATTCAGTGCCATTCTGTGCAGACCCTAAGCAGCTATTCTGAGAGGAGCACTTAATTGTGATTAATTATCAATTAATTTGCTTAGATATGTTAACATGCCCAATGAATCTCTCTAAGGCCTTCTTGTCTTGGAGTCTTTCCATTTGTACAGTTGCCTCTGCCTTCCTTGGGTTTGGTCATACTTCTTTGTCATTGAATGTGTCCTACACAATTAATCTCATTCAGCCTGACATTTGCTTGTATTCAATTCAAGGGTCTTTTATTTGGCACAATTTGGTTATTGTGCAAACTCCCATTGTGACGTTGATCATTTTCGCTTCAAATCAACAGATCATAACCAATTGCTCATTCCATCCAGATCCGCAAAGATCTGCAACATGATGCTGTGGTATATCCCAAGTGCTGAGGCAATCCCTGTGGGAAGTTGCATAAACTGTACAGTTGCTAAAAGGGGAATTAAAAGTGCAATGTTTTGCACTTTCTCTGTTTGGTCAGACTGCCAAAACCCTTTAATATATACCCCAAAATAAAAATATTTTTGTCACTCCAAGTCCTAAATATGATTGTCTGGATCCTCAGTTGGTGTAAATTAGCATAGCTCCATTGCCTTCCGTGGAGTTACGCTAAGATACAACAGTGATGATCTGGGCCGATGCCCTCAGCTGCTCTCTTGGGTTAGCATTCATGTTTGATTTATCTTATCTTTTGAAGTTATAAAATTCCTTGCATTGTTTGGTTTCTTAGAATGACCAATTGCTAACTTGATTATTTGGTGTCTCTATCTGCACAGTAACGCCTGAATTTGCCATGCAGTAAAGTTCACCCCTTAATTTTTATCTCAGTGCTACTGGGACTTTATGTGGCACACATTTTTGGCAGCACTGTAGTATCTATATCAATGTTTTATATCTCTAAAATATTGCATAATCCTCATAAACACCTCATCATAATCTTGTTTTACAATATCTTTTGTATTCCCAGTAAGTGGAATTTACATTTGCTCATCTGCATGTAAAAACTGATCTTCTACCCTAATACACACAGAATTTCCACTGCTTCAAATTCTGCTGGTTTCTCTCCTTCTACAGACAACAACATAGTGCTCGTTCAGCATGGGCTCGTTTGGTGTACACTGTGTGAAACAATCTTAGATTTTGAGGAGTATTTTAACACTGGCCATCATTAATTATTTTTATATGCTTGACTGTGCTTACACTGTATTCAGCTCCAGCAGTATCTGTATTTTGTAATAAAAAAGAGGCAGAGGAGGACTGCAGTATAAGTACATTACTATTGTTATCTATTATTTTTGGACTGTGGTAAAAAGGAAAAAAAGACCCTTTAACAAACTTAAGCTAAATAAATGATATTTAAGATGCAGTTTCCAGAATGATACTATTTACATAGTTTCTTTAAAATGATCTGCTATAAAGTAGTCGATCAGAGTGATATTGAAAATGCCATCTTCAGGCTTCAGAGAATAGGTTCACTACATGGAGATGAACCTATAATCTAGTTTCCAGATTTTCAGACTGCAAATTAACAGGGACATCATTATCAAAACATATGATCAGCTTAAAAGAGCCTTAAGTATATTTCATTCAAAAGCTGTTAGATACCGGAGCACTTCTGTATTAAGTAGGAAAGGAATGAAATAATGCAGTTGCAGTTTATAAGAAAACCAAGCCATCATCTTTTTCCCTCTCCTCTCCTCTCCTCTCCTCTCCTCTCCTCTCCTCTCCTCTCCTCTCCTCTCCTCTCCTCTCCTCTCCTCTCCTCTCCTCTCCTCTCCTCTCCTCTCCTCTCCTCTCCTCTCCTCTCCTCTCCTCTCCTCTCCTCTCCTCTCCTCTCCTCTCCTCTCCTCTCCTCTCCTCTCCTCTCCTCTCCTCTCCTCTCCTCTCCTCTCCTCTCCTCTCCTCTCCTCTCCTCTCCTCTCCTCTCCCTCTTTTTCTTTTTTTTTTTCTTTTTTTTTTTTTCTTTTTATTTTCTCTTAGGTAGAGAATTTTTTTTTCCAATAACTTAGTCTGGCACTTTCCTTGAACAAATAATTCACACAAAAAGCCTGTTAAAAACTGCTGGCAGCTCAAAGAACTAGAATGACCCTGTGTTAAATGCAGCCTACTGAATGCTGAATTCAGAGTTTAATAGGTAAACAACATATAATTTACTTTTTGACTATATGGTTTAAATCTATAATTCAGCCATGAGATAGACATAATATCAGACAATTGATATGAAAAAAACACCTTGGTTTTTCCTTACAGATATTTGTATTGTTTTCTTTTAAATAGCAGGGGTTTTATTTAAAAATTGAGTGAATTCAGTGGCTGATATTTTAACTCCTGTGTATTTCACACATAAGATTTAATTGAAAAGCTGAAATGTTGGGTACGCTGGACATTGCAGAGATAAATCACTAGTTTTGTTCCTCGTGAATAAGAGTTATAAGCAAATTATGGAAAAAAAACAGAGAATTAATAAAAATTCAAATTAAGTCAACTGAATGATTAAAAAAAAATAGATAGATTATGGGTTTCTCCTCAAGGCTTCTCCAGGAACCATTGTAAGTGGTGACTTGTTTTCCTCTGATGCACTAATCAAGAAACATCTGTCAGGAAAGCGTAAGTATGTCCCATAAGTATAGGTGTAATGGAAGAGGGGCAAGGGCCTTGATTTTGAGTAACACCCAATACACCTGTTGTAACTTCAGTGTGACGACTCTGAAAGAACTGAATTAAGAAAAAAAAAAATTAATTTTTTTTCATCCAGCTAAGGTTTAATTCTCAACACTGTCATTCACAGAAAAAGACCATCGATTGTTCTAAGTATTTCCTGAGACCTGATCCAAAGTCCTCTTAAATCAAGGAAAAACCTCCCACCACCTTTAGCTGGCTTTGGATCTGAGATTATGTTCTATAACTGTGAAAAATTTTCCCTAAGCAGCATGATTATAATGCAGTAAGAACAATATTACAAGGCCAAATTCCATGCAGAATCCCGTAAGCAGAATTTGCACTTCTTAAACTTGACAAAACCAGTTTCAGGTTGATACTGTCATAGACAGAGTCCTGCCATTACTTCTTGTACAAGAAAATGGTATTTTTAAGGTATTAATTAGTCAAATATTGGTAAGGAAGTTCTTTAACTTTTGTTTCACTTATATTTAATATAATAAACCTCTGTAAATTAAAAATATGTAATATTTATGCATATAAGAGTCTACCAGTTTGCATGCAAAACTTTTATCCAGAATACAATGTTTTAACCATAGTTTGCCTGATTTTAATTCCATTTTTACAAATTTTAATATTTATGCTACTGAACCCAGAATAAATGCGACTTCACAAATGGGTAATAAGTAAACAGTTCAGGACCACATTTCTCCAATTTTTCCAAAAATCCTTGTGAACATTAATGTACCACAGTCCAAATGTGTTTTATATCTTCATATGAAGTCTTTTATAATCAAGAATGATTTAAAAAAAATTTTACTCCATCTTCAAGCTTAAAAGCCATTATTTCAAGGTAATAGGATGGTCTTTAAGGCTAAGAAAAAACAACTTGTCTGTTCGTGCAAATGAAAATACCTTCCATTCTAAAGTAAAGTAAATTTAATGAATAAGGTATTTAGCCAAAGGTTATTTTTTTCTTATACATTTCCCTCACCATAAAAAATTTAAATATGGCAGTTTCCAAAGACACTGCCAATGGATTAAATTCTGTGCAAGAGATACAGTCTGCACAAGTACTGGGAACTGGCAATCTATGGGAGACATTTCTGTAAGATGTAGTTTGCTGGGTAATCTGTTCCACAGTCTTTCATTTGACATTGAAAAATCAGTGATTTTTCTATGGCTGAATGGGTGTTAAGGCTGGAATTCTGCCTTTTCCGCGTTCCTGAGGGGAGGTTAATACGTTGCTCTTCTTCATGTTATGTACAGCTGAGGATCACAACCTCTGAGCTAATCAAAACAGAATTTAAGTTTCAGCTGTGTTCCTGTCTTGCATATTATTCTCCCAAATCCTTGTCAGGGGGCATTTAATTAGTGAGAATTTTGTGAGGATAATGTTTTTTTAAAAATATTTTGTTAGAATTTTAATACAGGGTATAAAAATTCACGCTGAAACGAGAAAGTTATGGTTCCTCTTCACCAGCCTGGAAAGAGAAAAGTATTATTTGATGTTTAGATGAGATCTTTCTCAACACTAGCCAAGGGAATGAGAAATCAAAGTGAGGAGCAGTAAACAGATGCTCAGGGATATTGGGCTATAAGCACACGAAAACAAGTGATTTTGGAAAAGAAGTGTATTGCTTTAAATAATCAGAGGGAAACCTTTTTCTTGTAAAAATCACGTAAGGCAAAGTTGTTAGCCTCTCAGTCAAAGCTGCTTTTCTAATTCTGCAGTGCATGAGAGCTCTGACCCTAAGGTATAACAGAACATGAGCGCTTTGTCTCTCTGCCTGCATTCCCGACTGTGAGTAAAGTGCTTCTGGGCAAGCAAGGTGTTTGCTACACTGCAGTCTGCAGTCGCACAGTGCCCTTGTGCTGCACAGCCATTTATCCCTGTTTGGAATCTCAGACCTCTCCAGAACCCTACGCAGCTGTTTAGGAAACTATTCCTGCAGCTATTAAGCTGCAAAATTAAAGTGGCTCTTTCATGAAATGCTCACTGTATTAACCAAACTTCCAGTGCCTAATCTTATGGGAGGTGCAGAAGGGGAAATGGTACAAAAGCATGGGCTTTCTGCCTTTGTTAACTTTAAGGAGAAAGTAAGGAGGGCCAAAGTAAGAAAGGACACAAGAGCATATCCCATGGCCATAAAAATCATAACTCATTTTCAAGTCCTCTACCTAATGATACCTTGGAACATTCTTACGGAGCTGAAGTTATTGCTTAAGTGCTATTCAATACAGTCTCCAGCACAAGAAGGAGTAGTTTAGCCTGGAACCAGTTTAATGGTTTTATCAGAGCTTCTGCTCTCACTGAAGGGATGTCTCCTTTGTTCACATAATGTGCAAACTGCCTCATACAGGCTGACAGGTTAGGGTGAAATGGCACCAATTTCGGGTTATTGTACACTGTTCTAAAAGCTCCGTTTTTTCTTTTACTGCTTCCCAGACAGCTGCAACATCCTTTCAGGTAGGACAGGAAACTCTGAAGCAGAGGCAGATGGATGTCTGGAGTAGAAACTGGGAGTATTGTCTCAGGCACACAGTCCCTTTCACTAACCAAGATGTTTGGTGTGATCCACTTTATCTACCTGGCTGAGAATTTCTGAGCATTTATTAGTTCTACACACTGGTCTTCAAAGTCATCATTTTCAATCGTTGAGAAGAACTTATACAAATATTTCAAGTATATACAATTATACAAGAAATTGGCTGATGATTGATCTATCATGAAGGGGCTGAAATCAAGTAGAATAATTTTCCTTGATCTTTCTGGGAATAAGCCTGTAAGGAAAGGTTGCACCTGCACTGCCAATAGGAAGCCAAACAGTGTACTCTTTGATACAGCTTGTAAGACCTCTTGAAGAACTACAATATTATGTAGGCAGGGACCTCCAAAGTCACCTAGTCAAAACTCCTGCTCAGACGAAGCCCAGTTGGAGCGGGTTGCTCAGGACATTGTCCAGTCAAATTTTGAGTATCTCCAAGGTTAGAGTTCCCACAACCTGTTCTAATGTTTGACCAGACTGATAGTTACTTTTACTTCCTTTATAATGAGTTGGACTTTCCCATGCTGAACCTTCCTTGTCTCCTTTGCCTCTCATTCTTCAGCTGTGCAGCTCTGAGGAAACTTCTGCTATGCCTTCACCACACCATCCTGCTAGGTATTCATAGACAGAAATAAGATTGCTTCTTACACATTTCTTCATAAGAATGAACAAGCCAGCTCTCTCAGCTTCAGGTACCAAGTGCTCCAGGCCCATAACCATCCTCCAATGTCTTGCAGCAATGCAAATTTGCAACTTAGTATTTGTAGTTCTCAGAACACTGGGAAGAATACAAAGGGCATTGTGTCCTCCTAAGTCCTCCTTCATTAGGACTGATTTGTCTGCCAACTGTCTACCATCTGAGAAGACCTCAAGGCAGTAGGATGGAGTAATTGTAGGGGTGGGCATAGTGGTGCTCATGTACAATCTGTCCTCCTTGCAGATAGGTTCATGACTGGACTTGCCCTAAGAATTTTTCCCTTCATTATTAATTAAGTCTTGCTTAATGTTGCAGGCCTGAGATAAATTCAAGTAAATGGTGAGGTTATATATAAAAGTCAGTGTATATGGAGCTTGAGTCTCAAGTCAGTTGCACTAAAAATTAGAGTATGTCTGAGAATTTCTCAAAAATTAGTATGAACTCACACAGTAGCAAAACTGGATTTATGTTGGCTGTACTGTTCATTAGCCTTCTTACTAGACCAGACTGTCTCTCACAGTCTGATATAATTCACACTCAGTGTTTTCCCATTTCCTCACTTGGGCTTCTGACAAAAGTTTTTAGGCCTAGGGGGAAAAAGCTGCTTGTTTTTGTGAAACAAAAACTGAAGGTTTTAAGTCTTTTACTGTTGACTGTTCACCCCCAAAATAGAAAGTAGTATCTCTGCTTTATCTGACTAGGAAAGAGAAACCCTTGAGGGTTTACTCCCTTCATCCAAATATTAACCTGTCCCTGTCATTAGATGGCACATGTTTTCAGATAGAAGCACGTACATTCAGAAGAGGGTTTAAAGGAACAATAGCACTTCTCAAGGTTGTTAATGGGCACACTGCAGTGATTGCATATGGAACAACACATACCTCTTGGCCTTAAGATGCAATTAGTCACCTAAAACACACCTAACACTGAACTTTTATATTTACCATATCTTTCTGAATGTGCACTGAAAATCATCTTTTAATTGCTCTTTTGAAACAGGACAGTAAGAAACAAGCTGTTAATAGTGAAGAAAAATCCAGCCTATTACATTTTCTGTTATTTGGATTATTTTAGTTTTGGGGTTTTTTTTTACAAACCTCTGAGCCCTCATGCTGTTCATGATATATTTCCTAGATAACTCAAAGGTGTTTACAATTCTATTAATTTATGGCTTTGCCATAATGCTAGACTGAGAGGTCTGCCATTAGAGGCAGGACTCCTGCTTCCTTCTTAATTATACAGAGCTAGATATGTTATTGCCTATTTTGTAGGCTTAGGTTTTGTACTAGTATTTTATATACTGTTTTGAAAAAGTACACATAAATTTGACTTCCATCATGCTCTTATTGTTTCCATCCTTCCCACTCAGCCTTTCCCTTACATTTGATCCAACTGTCTCCATTCCTGTGATATTCTGGAGTTGTTCTCTTGACCAAGTATTTGCGCATACAGAGGTCGAACAGTCAGTTCTGTTCAAATGAAAAGCAAATAAAAAGAATAGCTAAGGAATGGCTAATGCTGGGTTGTGCCCATTCTCTTCCCATTGACTTTATTGGATTTTTAAGGACAAAGACTCTGTGAAAGTTGTTAGCTTCCTCTGCTTTTAGCAGTTCTAGCTTGTTCAGCTAGTCCAGCTTTTCACAGCATTTCTTGGGGAGGTACTGACCTTTCTGAGTCTTCCAGATTTGTAGATGTTGAAGTCATCCCAAACCTCCAGGAAACTCTCAGGAATTGCAGATCCAAGGTCATACTGTGGTGCTCACCAGACCTTTGGTTATTGCTCCACCTACAAGAATATATATGAAGTACAAAAGAGCAAAACATGGAAGAAGCATCAACATAGAGACAACAATTAAAAAAATATGCCATTGATAATTTTACAGTGTTCAAGGCAACCAGCAGGCTACTGACCTAACCACAGTGTAAATCTCTTCTCAGGGGGGAAATTGCCTAATTTAAGTAGTGCACTTTCAAACTACTCAGTGTTTGACCTAATTTTAATTCAATTTTATGCTAAAGCTTCCGTTCACATCATAAATTGAAAAGTTAGACCAGTTGTAGGTGCTTTTGAAGACACCTTTTAAGGCAAAGAATACCAAAACAGTACTGTCTTCAAGTGCTTCTCTTGGACTCATTTTCACATACAGGGAGCAAGAGAAACCGAGTCAGTGGCTGTTCTGCAAACCCTGATGGGACCGACCTTGCTGTGCAATGGCTGTGTAGCAGATATTCCTGAGAAGCTTATTGGTTCCCATTTAACAGACCAACCAGGAATAGAACATTCATCTTTAGAAACAAATGTGTCTACCCAAAGTTACTGAAAACAAGTGCATGTGGGTTGTTGTTTTTTTTTTCTGACCACAGGCTTGCAGCAATGTTATTAGAAGACAGAGAACTCACACAGCTTTGCTCCTAGTTGGTAGGGTGTCTTTTCTTAAGCCTGTCTTTTCCTGAATTTTTCTCTGAGCCTCAATCTTTTAATGTTATTCCTTCACTATAAAATTGAAGCTTTTTTCCAAAGGCTGAAGTGTTTGGAAATGAACATTTGAATTTGCATATGTTGGAACTGATTCATCCCTGGTGCCAGGAAATGCTCTCTGCTGCAGGGAGGGGGCCTGCAGCTGGCCGGTGCTGCCTGCAAGGCAGGCGATGCTGGCAGGAGGGAAGGCGTGGGCAAGGTGCCCAGGGAGAGAGCTGATTCACAGCTTCCCCCTGGCAGCTCCTGTGAACGGAGCACCCCCTGGGTAGTGCACAGAAGCTATTTCACACTAGGCACATACCGTGCCTTTGGCAGCTGGCATGTTAGGCGGTATACGCTGGTGCTAGGTGTGAGAACAGCAGGCAGCACGTCAGGGCAGTTGCTGCTGGAAAGCTGGGAAGTCCTGACTGCTAGTAGAACAGGCAGCATGCAGAGGTGGTAACCGAAGGCATAGGAATATTTTTTTTTCTAAAGCAATGTAATTAATTTAAATGCATCGTGTTTATTCGTGCATTCGAGTGCACAGCAGTATTTTAAAGGCCAGCACGCTGCATTTTAGTCTATTTATAGGAAAATGGATTTCAGTGTAATTAAAAAACATATCATGTTCTTTCTCACCCCCACACAGTTCAAAAAATGGAGGAATGCAATACAGATAATACCAGCAGCTAAGGGCAGAAAAATTTCACATGCAGAAAGTCAGGGAATTAATTAAATTTTACCTAAGGAAAAGAGTAGGCAGTCAGCCATCCCCAGTTTAGAACCACTCATTTGCTGGGGATTTCTAGAGAGAGAGAGAGAGAGACAGAGCAGTCACTCAGCAGAGATAGAAGAGACTGAAGTTACTCTAGGAAACCTCCGAGCCAAAATTATTTTAGTTTAATGTCTGGACTGGCTCCATAGGCCTGGCATCATTCCCACATAGATAGAAAGGCTGTACAGTGAAAGTGTAACAAAAAATCCTTCCATTCTACACCTCTTTCCAATCTCCAACCTGCACTTCTGCCAGTGCCTTCTGAGAGGGCTCAGTTATGCCCTACCAGGAGTGATTCCTGCCTGGATCCCCTGATCTCTTGCACATTCTTACTGGAACTGCACTGGGTCCAATGCCAAAAAGCAATTGACAAGTTTTTGAAGATTTTTTCAATTTGCCATTTGACCAATTTTTTATTATTTTCCTAGCTCTTCTTATTTCCTCAAATCCTCTTCCTTGGTATCTGCTGTGGTTTGAGGTTTTAAATTTTCCTATTACCTCCAATGAGGGCTGTCCTTTCAGTCACAGTCTACTAAGTATGAAATGTTAGCAGTGTTTTAAATATGAAAAAGTAGTATTTAGCACTTTTGATAAAACTAAATTTCTGTGATCAAGTACTCCTTCTAGTACAGGGAAATAATTAACTTATTAATCTAAATTTCATTTCTTTTTTTTTTATTTTTGGCTTACAATGCATCTTTATGAACCTTTGATATTTACAAGGTTCTGACTTCACATGCTTTTGTAGGTATATTAGTGAGGATTAGAACATAGATTTAGCCTTGAACATGAAACCATAGACTCAAGATGCACAAGATGCATTCCATATCAGCATACCCGTCCCATGGAGTTTATGTTGCCTCCTGAACCAATTCAAATGAGCTTCAAATGAGCTCAGAATGCAGTTTTCAGAAGTGCCCAGTGCTAGCCTGTTTCTGCTCCTTTTGAAGCCAGTGATAAAGCTGACAGAGGCTTTAAGAAAATAAGAGTGCAACATGCTTAAAATGACTCATTATATCTTGGTAGCCAAAAAATTCTGTGTTAAGGTTTCACAACACACAGCGTTTTCTCCCCTGACACAAGGATCCAATATGTACCCAGTCATCTCAGCAATGTGAAAGGACCACAAGCAATGCAGACTAAGGGAAAGATAACATCAGCTGGGAGAAAAGAGCAGGAGGACAAGAAGGGTGATGAAAGAAGAGGTAATAGAAAGAAACAACACAAGGTGTGCAGAAGAAAGAACTGTAGTCTTTAAGGTTATTAGAGATCATGAAAGAAGGAAAAGATGAGGGAGGAACAGTGAATGAAGACATCAGCCAAAGGGGACAGAGAAAAAAAGGAAGCGAAAGAGAGAGATAGAGAATTTAAAAGTGACATGAAGAGACAATGAGGAAGAAAAAGGATCTTGAAGAAGTAGAACGTGGAAGAGAAATAACACAGAGAAATATGGATGGAAAGGAAACCACAGGACAAAAACAAATGGAGGTTCTTGCTCCACTGTGGGAAATGGATAAAAAGTTGAAAAAAGGGAGAAAGAGTCATCAGGAAAGACAATGGAAGAAGTAAAATAAAGAGTGAAGAAGTACATATATGTGCATATGTACATATATATGTTTCATTGAGGAAAATCAAGAGAAAATAAGTTCATCCTAACAAAACAAGTTTTTCATTGCAAATTCTTAGACAGGTTGTGTAGCTAGGGTTGTTGTTTTTTTTGTCTAGGTATCAAAATAAAGTATCAATACTTCAGGAATTCAGAAGTCAAATGCTGTAGTAAAAAAACAGACAATAAAATACAACAGGGTAAAAATTGGAAAAGCATCTGTGTTCCTATTGGCATTAAACTGGACAACAGCTTTTCTTCTGTGTCTTCATGAGGAGAAGGATCAGCAGCATTCCCACTTCACATACTTAATTAGTGCTTGACAATCTACCAAAATACCTGGGACTGAAAACAAGATTTAGAGATTTACACATCCAGATTGCTTTCACAGAGCTGACTGCAACAGTAACAGCTGGGAGGCATTGCTCTGACTGCTCAGAAAGGTAAAGGCAAAATGAGTTGCTGATTTCTGTCCAGTTTCTGCTAAGTAGGTGTTTTCGTAACAATAACCACAACCCTGACAGTTACTGACACATTCATGGCCAAAAAACCTCCGCTGAGAACCACACAGCTCTGTTTTTGATCTCTCTTCTTGCTCTGGAGTGCTCCCTGCAGGTCAGTGGTGAGTGGCATAGGAAGACACTGGAGGGAAAAAACTTATTCTCTCTTTAGGCCGCTTAAGTACTTAAAAAGAGGACTTGTTTGTCAAGAGCTGCAAACCTGTTGTTTTTTGACAAGCACTTAAATTCATAGAGATATTGCCATTCAGTACACTTCCCGTACATTACAGATAACTCCATTTCTTAGTTTTACAAAGCTTCTTCTTGTCCCTTCCCTTTCTTGCCTGCTCCCTGTTTTCTTCTGCTCCCTCAGATATGCAGTTCAGGGAACTGCAAACACAGTAACTTTACAGGGTTACTTTTATAACCTTTTGTTTCTGGACTACCTGACTAGGAAAAAACCACAACAAAACCAAAAAACACCACAGTATTTTGCTTATGAATCTACATGTAGTTTCAGAAGACATACGGCTTTATAGCTGCAAACAGAGCAGTGAATGTCTACGTCTAGCCGTTTTCCTCTTCTATGTAAAGTCATTTAGCCTCTCTATGCCCCAGTTGTCCTCTGCTAAATTCTTCCCTTTTTCAAAGCAGTATTGTGACATTTTATCCATTAATGTTGTTAAGTACTTTCAGATCATCAGATGAAATATAGAAATGCAAAGTATTACTGTGTCTGTCTTCCAACCTACCAATTGATGAAGTCCATTCGTGGTGATTCAGTCAAATAAAACAGAATCTCAAATACATGGAAACCACCAGACACGAAAAAAATCTACATTTTGCTATGAAAAAAATCCCATAGGAAAAAATTACATTTCACTAGCCTTTCTGAATCGTCCTCAGACTAATCCCATTTCTGTTTTGGTGTGGAACATTCTGAAGAACCATTCTGAATTTTGGCTCAACTTACTGATTTACTCTCCCATTGAATTCAGTATGATTTTTCTTTTGGGTTGCTAGCTACATCTGCTTGAAATGTTTAATTAGTAATTTATAGGATTAATATTCTGTCTGATAGGCTGTATTATTTATGTGTGTGTTTATTTCCTTACATAAAGGAAGATTGGATCCACAACATCGTAGGTGCTAACAATAAAAGGAACAACAGTCTTTAGAGCTTATACACCAACTTACTAATAACAGGTGATGAAAGGTATTGTGTCAACCAAAGCTATACACAATAATGAGGACAAAACTACCTCAGTTCTGCCTTTGTACCTTTGTGTAACATCCTATTTGGTCTCACGCTATTTAAGCTATAAATCTAAATATGTAAGCTTATCTAGCTCTGGTAGACCTAGAGAAAACCCTAGGAATATAGTCTTAAATATGTGTATTATTTCTAGTCTGCTATGCTGATGTGAGCTGTTTGTTTGTTGTGGTTGTTTTTCAGAGCTGAGCTTGCTGCAAGATTTTTAACCATTGGCATTTGGAGAACCCCTCCCAGAGCCCACTTAGGCATTGCATCAATTTCCTCCCCAGTCCTAGGAACCTCTCTAAGTTCCTTCAAGCTGTTGAAAGTCTTTTTTAATTGCTGCACACCTTCAGTCCGTTCCCCAGTGAAGAATGGGTAGTAGAGCTTAAGCGTATTTATCTCAGTTTGGGTCTCACCTATTTTTTTTCATTTCTGTTATGGAATCTAAGTCCAATACTGCATCCAGCTGCAACAGCTGTTGCTGTTCTGCTGCCTGTCCTGCTTTCTGCTTATGCGTATGTTCACAAAAAAAGCTTCTCTGGGAAGTTCTGTGAAATGAATGTGACATCAAGGCGGTGGTAACTGCATTCCCCTTCACCGACAAGCTCTTTCTTTTACCAGATGCCCTGAATTTGTGGTAAAGTGCTAGTAATATATGTTCTGAACTTCACTTTTTACACAGCAAGTTCCTTTTGTCACCTCACACTTTACAGTACTGAAATATTTCCTTTGCTGCAGTAAGCATTACATGGAATCTACAAATAAGCTTCTGATCCTGCCAAATTACGTTCACTTTAAGTAAGTGAGGAAACTATATCTCTTTTTCTACTTGCTCTTACAATAATTTTCAGAAGGTTTCACATCACTTGCCTCTTGTACATACATTTTTCTGGCATTGTTGCATGATCAGTTAAATCAAATATAGTAATAGTAGTAGGGTATGTGCAAGTCCTATGTACAATTAGACATTGTCAAAATACACTCACAATTCCAGTGGTACAAGGACTTGTAATTATCTCCTTACATAATTTCCCTAGGATAGCAAATAAATATTGTGATAACTTTATAGCTGAAACAGACTGTTGTATATCTGCATCCTATATTTCACAGTGATTGTGAGCACTTCCCATAGAAAGGAAACTACAGTAAATAGAAATGTTCCAGGGTTTTAAAATGCTCTTGTCAATTGCACTAAATTAATTTCACCTGTTACATGTAGGTCAATATGAGACTTGAAAACAAATACTATAGTGTCAAAATCAGAATCTGAAAGGTCTTCCTAAAATCCTTGCCTACATAAAAAAATCTCTTCTAGTTTAATCAAAAGTATGATTTTAAACCGATGTGAACTGTACAGAGCCTTTTCTAAAGATTCTCAGTTCGATTTACAGCAGGATGATTTCTTCTTTAGCTTCAGTTGCTTAAGATTTTTTTTAATGACACAAAAATAAGCTGGTTTTAAATTGTGTAAGACTATCCAAATGGTTGAGGTGTAATGGTCTAATTTTAAGACTGAGTAATTGGAAATACTAGTGCATCTTATAAATCCTGTTTGTTAAGACACTGTTAATCATGCCTGCCTGTAGCAAAAGTCTTGGAAAAGATAAAAAAATACATTGTTCAGTTTTGATAATAGCTTATTCTTAAAAGGAGTGAAAAGTTTGTAGAGGAACATGGTAGCTTCAACTAGCATGGGTTCATAAAGAAGGAATCCCTGTAGTACCTCAGACAGACTGAGGTCGCATGGCTCCTTGTTCTCCTTTATTCGTTTAAATGCCATGGACATTTAGAGCCAAAGTTTAGTCAATTCCTTAATTAATTCTTGCCCCCATTTCTTTTGATAGCTTTCGATCTTTAGAGGCTTCAGTCAGACTTCAGTGATGTAGCTGGTCTTGATGGAAGTAGCAAACCGGCATTGCAGATCACTGAAGATAACTAGTCTTTAACAAAGTTGTTTAGACTTGTTGTCCAAAGCACACAGGCTGTTTGTTATAACAGAAGACAAACTTCAGTGATTATTGAACCCCAGAGGTTTTACCAGCATGCATCCTGGAAGTGCTACCATATTTTAATGTTTTCTATAGAGTAACTGAACTGGTCCAGAGGAAGACCACATGAGTACTCCATTTAACAAATTCCAGCCTAATTTATCTCTTTCAAGGTTGCATTAATCATGTTTGAAGTCTGGCCTTGCTGAGCTCCTCAGTAGGTAATGCTTACTAGCCTTAAAGAGCAAAAATTCAGCTTAATGGAATGTGACAGCCCGATTGCACTGAATTCTGATTTTAAGAACCTTTCAAGTCTCTGCAGAAACCTTTGTGAAACAGAATTTTACCAGTATGGACCACCATTGAGGAAAGCACACATGTAACTAAAGGGTGCAATCCAAAGTCTGCATGAACTCTGGATTCAAATAGTGAAAGAATTCAATGTTATCGAAATCTTATGTTTCAGAATGCAACATCTGAATTTGTGCGTGTGCTGTTTTGAATTTGAGTACTTTCCTCAAATGAGGTTTTAAAGCATGGCTAAAACTTAAAGCTCAGGCTCAAGACAAGTGACTTTTCAGAATTCATTTAGCATTTGTCTGTTCATTAAAATGAATGTAAATTAGTTCTTCCTTTGTCTTTTATGTGATTTAGTGTAGCAGTTCGAATACCAGCTAAAGATTTTACTTTGCATTATAATCTAGCTTATTCTGTGGTGATCACATCATCTTTGTAATGTAGAAAAATCACCCATTTTCTTTGATGACTGTTGTTCGACGGTTAGAAATCTACTGATGGCTTCTCTATCTGGTGCTGTAGCTTGGTGTTTGGGAGTGTTTGGGTGGTGACCATTTCTCTGCAAGAGGTCAACATTACTGCCTCATCTATACATTTCCTTTTCCTTAGGCATTTTCTTGGCTGAATGGAGAGGTGGAGGGGTCTCTCCATGGTGCAACCTCATGACACTGTGCAGTAGGATTAGTGCAATAGCCCTGATGGAAAGCAAAACCACTCACTGTAGTTTTAGCTATTACCTAAGAACACACCATGGGAACATTCCATTTGCTGTCAACCCTACTCATTCCTGGTGGTGCAGTGATGTCAGGCTGCTGCTGAAAATCTCCACTAAGGTGCTGATGCTAGAGATACCCAGAAAGCATTTGAGTGGGCAGGTGAGGACTGGCAAAGAAAAACATTTTATGAATGAACAAAAGTATGTTTGTCCCTGGTGTGAAATTAAGCTCAGGTTTAGCAATGGCTAGAGGTCCACAGGGCTGGCACCTGTGGAAACAAGGACTGAGCCAATGAATGGTTTTTAATGGGCAGTTATATCTTTCCTGTCAGTAACACTGCTCCATATCTTTTTCATTATTTTTCTAGGTGTCCCACCCCTGGGTGTGATGGCTCTGGGCATATTACTGGAAATTACGCTTCACATCGAAGGTATGTAAAGAGGTTTTATTCCTTAAATCAAACAACTGAAGCGCTAGAAGGGACCTCAACAGACCTCTCTTCTCTCTCTTGTCAAGGTTTGAGTCAGAATCGAAAAATAAACCAGAGACAAACAATACTCTCGATTCCCTCCCCCTCCCACCCAGGTAGGGAAGGAGAGAGAGAATTAGGAGAGAGACTTAGCTAGATTGAAAACTAAACTAGACAGCTTTAATTATGTGTACAATTATATATAAGTATGTTCTGGAATGTGCAAAAGCCTCTTGCCTCCCCCACCCCCAGCAACTCCCCCGGCACTCTCCTTAGCTGTGAGCAGTCCCGAAATGTCTTGGCCCACTGTCTGATATAACAGCAGAGCAGACAGGGCTGTGGGGAGAGTTATGAGGGTCAGGGCTGAGCCTAGGGGTCGACAGTGATGGATGGATGGATGGATGGATGGATGGATGGATGGATGGATGGATGGAGTCCTCCCCAGATGCCGGCCATGGATGGAAGAGAAGGGAAGAAGCAGGAAGGAAGTTGTCTTCTGTGATCTCTGACCTTCCTCAGAGCTTTCGTAGATATATGGAATGGAATACCTTTGGTCAGTTCTGCTGTCTGTCTAGTCCAGCTCCCCTACAGGGGGGTCACAGATACAACTCTCCTGCCCCGGTAGCCTCTGTAGCAGCAGAGCTAAGAAGCGACCTTGGAGTCTCAGCAGAAACATAAACATTCCAGTGTTATCAGTCCACTAGCTGGAACACTTGTTGCTAGTTAAAAGAAAGCTTACTGAAGGAAAAAAAAAAAATCCGTAAAAGGAAAATTAGCTTAATCCTGGCTCAACCCAGGACATCTCTCAATACTGAAGTAGGATCAGGTGCTGTACATAGATTGGTCTAACTCATTCTATTTATCACCAATGAATAACAGTTCTCAGCTTCAGCAAGGCTCACTACCCAAATAGGTAGAAAGAGTTTTTGCTGATACCTAGGAAAATCTTTGCAGAAAATTAATCTAGTTTTTCTAACTTCTCTGTTAGCCTGGGGAAGAAATTCAACATTCATAAGTTTCTTCTGCTTTATATTCTGAATCTCTTCTGAAACTCTTCTTCTCACAATCTTACCTTTTCTGGACTCAAATTCTATTCCGGCATTTTTTTTCCACACAAATACTATTTCTTGATTATTCTTGTAAATCTCTTCCAGACTCCCTCCATATTTCTTGAAATGCAAAATTGGACCCACTTCTTTGCCTCCCATCCCAGCCAAAGCCTCACCACCTTTAATCAGACTGAAGAAGTATCTCTGTTATCAAATATGCACCAGTCTTGCTAGTACATTTCAGAATAAAGCTTGGTTTGTTTTTAAATCACAACACATTGTACATAACTATGTCAGAAGAATGGAAAGAGAAAGCTGTTACTTTGACTGCCTAAACCATAACTGTGATCCTTACCAAGGGCCCAAGAAAGCTTCACTTTGCAAATCAGGGTATTACTCGTAACACCCAAATGAATTACTATGGTAGCACTGTAGAGATAATGCTACAAATGCTGTGCCATTAGCAATTCCCCTGAGGCTATTTGAGAACTATAAATCAGTAGAGAGGAGCAGCACCGTATTTTGTAAATAGTTATACACCATTTAATCAAAGAATAATAGTGGAGCCCACCTCTCTTTTGTTAGGCTCTTTACTCCCATGCATTGTAATACTGTTGAGTCTGGATATTTGCTTGCTTCACCAATGCCTATAATTTTACAATTGGCTATAACTAGTCAATACACAAATTCCCAGTTTAAATGTATTCCCAGTAAAAGTAACAAACAATTTAAAGTCAAAACATAAGTAACATAGACATTTGGCTTGTGCCACACCTTTACATGCTGTAAAAATGAAAGATCACAATAACAATTTTAGTAATGCACAGTTAAACATCAAAAATACAAATAACATTGTAAAGAAGATGTAAACATTTTAAAAACACATGGCGTAGGAGATTAAATCATCCTTGCAAAGGGATTTATGATCAAATGTAGAAGTACATTTAACTATATGTGGACTTAACAGCTCACAGCTCTACTAGCACTATGTTTGGTGTAGCTATGCCCCAACTTTGCTGTTTCTGGAACCTGTTTATATATTTGGTCCTCTATTTAACTATGAACAGGCAGGGCAGGGAAGATGCAAAAGGCAAAGTGTCACAAACAAGAAACCTAAAAGAAGGGGAGAACTGCTGTGTGTCGACTCCTTTTTTAAACCCTTTCCCTGGGCATTGTTTCCTGGCCACTGTAGGACCAGACCGCAAACTGGAGGGTGTTACCTAGTTTAATTTGTAAATTCTTACGTTCTTGCATTTCTGTAGATGGGTGCTGAACCAAGTTTTCATTGGATTCTGTAGCATACTCAGCAGATATGAAGATACAAAAAGAAATTCTGCAAAACTAAGTGATCTGGAATTTATCCAGTCCATTGGGATTTAACACACTCAACCTTTTGAAATGCCA
This sequence comes from Hemiprocne comata, assembly GCA_020745705.1. Lineage (NCBI taxonomy): Eukaryota > Metazoa > Chordata > Aves > Apodiformes > Apodidae > Hemiprocne > Hemiprocne comata. The sequence goes on from CM036588.1 coordinate 92,310,632, forward strand.
CTTTGTCCATATTGACCATATAACTCCCTCTTTTCTCTTCCAAAAGGCCCCTGGCAGCCCCAGATCTTTGTCTGCCTGTGGGCATAGAGGCACTGACATTGCAGTAGTAATGTCTTCTTTCCTTAAAACCAGTGATGTCCCTAGAAGGTCTGACACATTTACATGGAGCCAGCCCCACACTGTTCAGGTCATGGCATCTGTCAAGGCTGTTCTTTGAGCTGGTGAGGCTGGCAAAATACATGCTCTTTAAAAGAGCAGCAAACCAGTAGCATAAATCTGAAGCTGTGAAGTGTGGAAGACCCCACAGCACAGTCACAGTGAAGCTTTTTAATTCCCTGCAAACACTGCAAATTAGCATTTACCTCTGCTGGCAGCTGAGTTAGTATTTTTGTTTGTATCAAATACCATCCCTTACAACCCTTTCAGTTTCAGAAGGAAAAGAATGACAAACTTCTCTCCTAAATGGCTGCCAAGATGTCTAGGTATCATTTGTATTTAAAATGGCTGCTCAACAGCAAGTGCACATGAAGGCAGATTTAACTCTGCCATAACTCTCTGCAGTTCCACACACGCATTCAATGTATGCAAGAAGTTGCTGCAGCATATACCAGTGTGGGATTTCCCTTGTTGTCTTTTATCTTCATATATAAGGAATTAAACTGATATAAAAATGAAATAATATGTTTACTTTTTAATAGCTTTTGGTTATTATAGGATTAAAAAAAAAAAAAAGCAAAGGCTCCTCCCTGACATATGCTTTATTGGTGAATCTGCTGTCAGAGGAAAAATGAATTAATCATAACCTCAGAAGCTGTCTGTTGGAAATGTCTGTTTAGAGGACTTGAAAGGTCTTGGAATTTTCTAATAAATCATACTGCCAGAATAGAAAGATCTATTGCAAAAAGATGATAAACCAAAATACCAATAAGTAGGTGGTAATTAAAATGGTTTAATATGTAGAAAGCATTAAATCATTAGTCAAGGCAGAAATTCTTCATTCAGATTTTGCTATGAAAATGTCATCATCTACAAGCATACCCATCTGTACACCTACTAAAAAAAAGTATTGCTTTCTGAGGCATTTCTATTAACTATTTCGTTTTCAGATGCAAAACCTGGTTATTCTTACACAGTGGGTATGACCAGTCTCACAGATAAGCTATGGATACTTGTAACTCCTTGTCCTCTCTCCTTCACTTTCTGCAATCCAGGAGACAATGAACCAACCTATTTCCAAACTGCCCCATTGCCCTAGAACCTGCTTCCTCTTCCTCTAAATCCCTCAGATTCTGTTCCCCCTGTCTCTTTCTTCTTACAGATTATGATATTATTATTTTCAAAGAAAACTATTTTTCATTGGCAAAGGCTTTCCGAGGCTTAGTTTGTACACAGGGAACTATGATACTTTGATGTGCACTATGCAAGTTTGAATAACTACAGCTTGCTTTAGAAAGGAAAATGATCAGCTGCATTTAAAGTAGAAAATCAGAAGGGATGACAGCACAGGTCCAAACATCAGAGTGCAGATACCTACACTGTTTAATTGCTAGTATGTCCTTTGGCATCGTCCTGACCCTGGGCCACTGAAACTCTCCCAGGCTATTCTTAAGTATGATTTGGGCCTCAGCGTGGGTCCAGATCATTCTCTATAAGCAATATGGATGTGGCTGTCCTGCTGTAAAGTGACAGCAAGTTTAGCTGTATGGATCTGAGCTTGTTGGTCTTGGGTCCAGGTTCTAGGCCCCTCCTGTTTACTACTATAGATGTAACCATGCCATCTCACTAAAAGTTGCTGCATAATACACTATGTCCAGTATCTTATGCTGACATTCTTCCCTTTCTTTAATTGACTTATTTATGACTTTACAGCATGTAAACTCTATTTTTGTCTATTTTTCATTTACCTGCACAGAATTCTGTCTGTGATTGCATCATCCTTTTCTGTCCTTGTTCCTTTCAGTCCTCACTGGTCTTAATAAGACAAAATAACTGGAAATTTTGCTACCACTGTTTCTGCCTCTTTTTCCTGAAGACAGGACCTACTATACAGCACCGAAGTACTTTTTATTATGCTGAAACAAAAATTTAATCTTCTTTTTTTTTTTTCTTTCTCTGTGGCAATTTTTCTTTAGTGACACAACTTTGTCTCTCATCTCAAGGCTTTAGAAGGTGGGGTTCTACTAATGAATTTATTTTTTAATGTTGATATGTGAAGATGGAAATAACATTTGAATAGAGGACAAAGCAAGGAGAGACCTATTTGTGTCCTCAGATAGCAACTAAAAAAAAACTTTAAAACTTTTTTAAAAATTAAAAAAAAATCTCTAAATATCTATTAAAATAATTGTCAAGTCTACTATATGTTTTCGATAGTGAAGTCTTCATATGTAAAGGGAAAGATGAGCTTACAAAATCTTGGAATAGATACATCTTTTTCCATGCTGTGTAGTTAAAAACTCCATTCTCAGTGTCTATTTAAATGTAACCTTGCTTGGGCTAACATGTAACTTTGTCTCTACCAAATTTTTTTGTCCGGATGAGTTCTGAGCACTTAAAACTCTTTCTCGGGAAGGCATTGCATAGCTCTGAACTTTGGTGTGTTTTTATTCAACTGTTCTATAGAATTCTTACATGATGTTCAAGAAGGTTTGATAGTGTTTCTAATGTGCTCCCTAGAGAAATCTTTAGACCTACCAAGAGATCCAAAGACTCCTGTTTTTTGAGCCTATTCTTCTGTCCCTCCCAGACATACAGAGGACACGATGTCTTTCATCCCTGAAACACAGCCTTCCATTCCCTTTAAAACTGTCACTGTTGCTTCGGAGTCAGCTGGAGGGATTACTGGTCAGAGTTGAAGAGCTGCTTTTTCTGGTCCTCGGGGACTGCCTGTGCGTGTGGTCTGCACGGTGCCTGCAGTTCTGTCCTGCAGTGCACACTGACAGACACGGATTCCCCCTGGTGGCTGCATACTGCACCTCTCCTTCTTTAAACAGGCTGAGCTCTGATTTTGGAAACTGGACAGGATTACCTCTTCTGCCAGTTTTTCAGATAAAAATTCAGATAGATTTTCCCTTGAAAACTGTAGCCAATAATAAGAAATTGCATTTTAAAATGTTTTCTTTCACTCAGTCTTTCAGGCTGTCCGCGAGCAAAGAAAAGTGGAATCAGGATAGCACAAAGCAAGGAAGACAAAGAAGACCAAGAGCCAATTAGGTGAGAACAAATATTGCCAAAGGGCTGTCATGTGTTTTATAAGGTCATGAATACCTTCAGCTTTTTATTAAGGCTTAAGTATTATGTGATAGTTATCCAAGAGCAGATAGCCACATTGATTTCTATTAGTGAACTGCAAATCAAGGCTCTGTGCTTATTTATTCTAGTCAAGGATACAATCTTCTACAATTTAGAAATGGTTTAAAATATGTTTTTCACATTAAATTTAAAAATTATGTAGATCTCTACCTCCTAAAAAACTCTTAGACATGTTTTCGTACTATAGACAAACAATACATGCTAAATAAAATAGTTATGAAAACAGATAACTTAATATTTATATGAGATTGCTGCCACAAATCTGACTGTATTTGCAGTTTGAAAAAAGAAACAAAATCCTACCTCTAGGTTTTGGTTTCTTCTTGCAAGGTGCTCTGATACCAGTGGCCACTGAACTCGGTGGGTTTAATGACTGCTTAGACCTTTCAGGATTGGATCCCCAGTGAAGGATTTAGTGTAGGACAAACAGTGAAGTAACCATCCTTGTTTTGACATGTATTATGTAGCAGCATACTGAAAAACATTATATTCTTTAAACTTTGAAGATCCTAACCTGTTCCTTCTAACCCTGGTTATTTGTTTTGTAGAAGTATACAGGGCAAAGGTATGGGTAAATTCCCAAGTAGTTCCCAAGTAAGGAAAAACACCAGATGAATATGGAGATGATCTCTAGGCTGTAGCACATAGTTTGTTATAATCTCTCCTATTCAGAGAGTGGTTAAATCCTCAAGGTTTCTGAGGAGGTGCTATGATCACTTTACACCTGTTTACGCCTAACATTTTCATGACTTCCAACAAGTCTGCTTTAGATTCTACACACATAAATAAAATGTACCAAGGATTATACTAAGTAGGATTTTATGCTTATACAGTTTTCATGGGCAGTTTCCCCGCTGAGTGGAGCTCCGTAGCCAGCATTTCAATTCCAATGTGGTATTTACTGTAATGAACACCTGCAATTCAAATATATATCTCAGTCCTTTTGTTGCAATTGCACAATATCGACAGCTGTGACTTCGTCTACTGGTTAGCCTCCTTACAGGTTATCAAAGAACTTACTTTTTTCTTATGCTTGTAATTTTACCCACTACAGGGTATCTTGACTATTTGTAAGTGCATGATTGTTCTTTTTTTTTCACGTCGGGTTTATTTTGACTTTGTTGTAGAGGCTACCAGGTATATGATGGCAAGACAATAAAGTTTATCTCATCTATCTGCTATCCAGATGTCCAGTTCCTGGTTGTGATGGTCAGGGTCATATAACTGGAAAATATGCATCCCATCGCAGTGCGTCAGGGTGTCCTCTAGCTGCCAAAAGGCAAAAGGATGGGTACCTAAATGGCTCACAGTTCTCTTGGAAGTCAGTGAAGACGGAAGGAATGTCATGTCCAACGCCAGGATGTGATGGCTCAGGACATGTCAGTGGTAGTTTTCTTACTCATCGTAGGTGAGTAACTATGGCTTCCATTTTTCACTTATTATTATTATTTAAATTAGACTTGCAAGATTTGAAAGACAGCTTTTGTCATGGCATTTCTCTGTTCCTTTTCAATTTTATTATTACTTTGAAAGATAATCTTCCTACATATGTTTGTAGATAACTGGAAATTAAGACACAAATGTTTTGATGCAAGTCTTTGCAGGTAGAGACCTGAACCTGAATCTATAATACACAGAAAATTTTAGGGGAAAATACTGTGCAGGACAATGGCTGTAAATCTGCTACAGCTTTATTGAGTGACTCTGGACAAATTATGATATGATAGACTTATGATAGACTTCGTAATACACATCTGAGTACCCCTTATTTTCAGAGATATCAAACACATTGTTGATTCCTGAACATCAAATCATGGAACTAAATAATTTTAGGAACTAGTTCCATAAAAACAAAGTACTTTTACTGATTTGGTAACTATAATGTTCGCTCAAAGCAATAAATGCAGAATACAGCGGGTTAATTAAAACCAAGGAATACTAATATTTGACAAGAGAAATACAAAGCCAAATTTTTTATAAAATCAGCAAAAATAAGACAACTTCAGTGACAACATTTTTCATCACTTTTAAGAGATGAGGGAAGAGAAAGTAGCCAATCTATTAGGGACAGACCTTACTGCCATTTTAGATATTAGCTTATGAGGAAGCAAGGGTGTTCTTGGAGCTTTGGGTGGGAATCTCAGCCTGAACAAGACTCTAATGCCAGAGCAAATTTTTTATTATGTAATCACTTACGTAAAACTCTATTACTTCAAATATGTCAAGTCGATGTGCCTAATTTGTCACCCTTCTGCAGGCAGACCTCACTTGAACTTCTGTACCTTTTAGTTAACTAAACCAACTGATCTTGCTGTGTAGTCAGTTCTAGATATAGAGGTGAAAAGTCTACTTCCTTCTTTTGCCTGTAACTATTTCCTTTTATTCTTTCTTCAACAGCCCTTTATAGGTTAACGTAAAAGCCCTACTCTTACTGCAGCCTCTCTAGTCTTTGTGCATGTAGTTCCTATTCATTGTTCAGGTTCAGAGCTGGTTTTCCGCTCAGTATTTGTTTGGTACCTACCATGAAGAGATCCTGGTCCAAGATATGAGGTGCTACCGAAGTGGTCAATCATACACAGCCTACAGCTCCCGTAGGCTTTAGGGAGCAGCAGGTGCAAAGCCCCAACCATGTGTGCACATGTCCACATGTGGATTTAAGTTTCCTACTTTCAGTAAAAAATCTATATTCATGTTCATATTTCAGTATAGCTTTCTTCACAATGGTTTAACATTTATTTAACTCATACAGATCTGTCATTAAAATTTTGACATTATTTTATCTTTAGTTGGGAGATGGCTTTCAAGGAGTATTTACATAGTATTTACATTTTTAAGGAGAAAATTCTTGCAACAAGAATAACTACCTTCTAAAAGGAATGTACTGATACTAATTTAATTGCTCTTCAAAATTAAGAGGCAAATGGTACATAGAGATTTATTTTTTTGCAGGAATGTTTTAATGAAAAAATAGAATAATATTTTGATGTTTGAGGTTTTTTTCAATGGAGAAACATAAATATGACATTTAGCCTCATAGCAGCCATATGCTTTTTTGAGTACCATGATCTTAAGTAGAAAGTGAGATATGGCTTTCCTTGTAAGACCAGTTCTTGGGTAAAAAGGTCCATTGTTAGAGGAGTGCACCAGAAGATGAAAGATTGCTTAAAATAACTGACGGAAGACTGATCTTACTTAATAACCTTGATAAAAACCTGATACTGTAAGTTGTTGTGAGCCAGTTTAACAATTTCTTAAGCATCCATAAGACACAGCAATATTAATAAAAAGCCATATAATTTAAGAAATATTAATAGCTGTAGAATTCTTCAGTTACTATTAAAAGGGCTAGGTTCATTTGCTCACACAAGGAGAAGCATCTGAACCCATTTTAGATGCCTTAGGATAATTTATGCGGCCTCCAGCTGTTGCTCAGAAAAGCAGACATTAGTGGTAGGTCCAGTGTCGTATTTACTAGCCTTAATGATTTGTTTTCACAAATGGCATTTCATGCCTGTATATGGACAACTGAATCAAACTCTGCACTTAGGATTGAGCTTCGGAACAATTCACCCACTTTAAGAATCTACTTCTGGGTGAACAAGGTGCTTTTGCTCCTTTTCCAGTGAATGGAGTCAGTGGATCCTGCAGAGCTGTTCACTTCACCTGTAAAGCAGACACCTGCCTTTGATCAGTTGCACCTCCTCAGGGAGTGGCATTTCCCTGCCTACAAATAGATACTTTATGCCCTTGGAAGTGCTGATGGGGCATGCAAGATGGCCATACTGGGCTGGCAAAAACGAAACTCCCACTCTTTGACTGTGACAGCTTAGAGCCAAACAGGCTTCAAAGGAAATGTGAAAGGGTGCCAGACATTAAATGAATGGGCCCCAGAGCTCCATGACAGCTTTGACACATAGTTCCCATGCAGACATTGAAACCTAGGTGTCCTAATGTGGAATTCAGCTATGGCTGTAAATCTCAAATGTCACTTTCTGAAGAGAAGCAATGCTATGACAATTGCACACTGAAACCAGGCTTATGTACAACCTTTTGCAGGCATAGCTGTATCCAGCATGCATAGGGAAAGCAGGGCTAAGACCATTAATATACTCAGTAAAAGAACCTAGCGAAGTAGTAGTTAGAAGTCTTCAATTTGGGCAGTACAGCTTGCTTCTCTCCTAATTGGTCACTTTTTGTCACTAGTACAAGTATTTTTCTATCAGCATATTTCACAGAATCACAGAATTGTCAGAGCTGGAAGGGACCTCTAGAGATCATCTAGTCCGATTCCCCATGTAAAGTAGGAGACCCTAAAGCACATTACTCAGGACTGCATCCAGGTGGGTCTTGAATATCTCCCCTCATCTTGCCAGCCAGTTACGACATCATAGAATGCAAGCAGATTGGTCAAGCATGATTTACTCTTGGTGAATCCATGATTACTTCTTCCAATGACATTCTTTGCTTTCAATTTCTTCATGATGACATCCAGAACAATTTTTTCCAACACCTCACCAGGGACATAGGTGAGACTAAACAGCCTGTAGTTCCCTGGGTCCTTCTTCTTGCCTTTTTTGAAGACTGGAGTGACATTAGCCCTCCTCCAGTCCTCAGGCACCTCTCTTGTTCTCCATGACCTTTCAAAGATGATGGAGAGTGGCCCAGAAATAACATCTGCCAGCTCTCTCAGAACTTGTGGATGCATCCCATCAGGGCCCATGGATTTATGGATGTCCAGATTGGCTAAGTGGCCTCTAACCTGTCCTCCTCTACCAAAGGAAAGTCTTCCTCTCTCCAGACCTTACCTCTTACCTCCAGGGCCTGGGATTCATGAGGGACAGCTTTAGCAGCGAAGACTGAAGCAAAGAAGGCCTTCAGTTAGCCTGCTTTCTCTGTGTCTTCTGCCTCATTCATCAGCATGCCTACATTTTCCCTAGTCTTCCTTTTTTTATGTACTGAAGAAATCCTTTGTGTTGTCATTGATACCCCTTGCCAGATTTGATTCCAGGTGGGCCTTAGCTTTCCTCGTTTCATCCCTCTGATTACATTCCTATATTCCTCCCAAGTAGCCAGTCCTGTTTTCCACATTCTACAAATTTCCTTCCTCCATTTAATTTTTTTCAGAAGACCCTTACTCATCCATGCATGTCTCCTACCTCCTCTGCTTGATTTATTTTCATAGGGATGCACCGATCTTGAACTTGGCTAAGCATAGATATTAACTGCATATGTAGTGTCCTTAATGTGTTCAGATTTTATATTCTGCCATTCATAGACCACTGTTAATTTGCTGTTATCCAAGCAGCTGTGATACTCCAAAAACTGGAATGACAGACTGGCTTGTGAAAATGCCAACTGTTTAATTAATTAAATATATATATATATACACACACACACACTTGTTGAGGTTTTTAAGGCAAAGATACCTTAGAGATGTTGTTGCACCTTGTATGAATGGTACAATTCCACTGATACCAGTGGACCCTTGAGATGATCCACAAGAACTCATAAATCAGGACTTACTTAAAAGCCTGCTTCAACGGGTATTACATAGTCTTGAATTTAAATATATGCATATTTGTACATACATGCTTCTGAAGTAGAAATAAGTAGTTGATTGAAAATGTCACAAAATTCAGTAAGCATTTAATCCTACCCTATGAACAAAGGCCCCAAAAAGGTTTTCTGTTTATTTAACGTTAGCCATGCCTCTCTCCAGAAATTTGTATGAATAGTTTTATTTTGTCAAGGAGTTCTGCATAGGAAAGAATGGCAACAGAGGGTTATCAGAAGGGACTTGAAGCATAGGATTAAAAGTGCTGTACTTCAAAACGGAGCTTGTGCTAGCAGGAGAGGCCAGTGTGAAATTAGGTGACCTATCAGCAATATGAAAATTAATTGGAAGGCATGTAAGCATGCAATCAGTAGATAGGTAAATGGAATAGGTTATAATTAAATGTAAATTGGTTATTATACTGTAGCTTTCCAGTTTGGTTCTTGACAGGCCCTTATATCCTTATATGTGATTTAAGAAGATTCTTCTGGATGGCATAATTTCTAATTCAACGACCAGTTGGGGACCTTCTCAGAACATACTTGGATTTAGCAACCCACCTCCTTGGCACAGAAGGAGAAATGTGCTTGTGCTGACTTCAGTGGAAATTACATTCAGAAATGCCTTTTCAGATCTAAAACAATGTTCTTGCTCCCATCTCCTGCCCACTTCTATTTAAATTAGTGTTCACCCATTTCAAACACTAATCGAGCTTTTAAATTCCCTTTGCTCTGGAAAAGTGTTGCGGTTCAACCTCAGTAGGGAGCTCAATCCCCCACAGCTGCTTACTCCCTCCCTCCCAGCAGGATGGGGGAGAGAATCTGAGGGGTAAAAGAGAGAAAACTCATGGGTTGAGACAAAGACAGTTTACTAAGTAACGCAAAAGCTGTCCACACAAGCAAGGCAAAATAAGGAATTGATACAGTACTTCCCATCAGCAGGCAGTTGTTCAGCCATCTCCAGGAGAGAAGGGCTACATCATGAGGAACCACTACTTGGGAAGAAAAACACCGTAACTCTGTCCTGCCTTCATCTTTTTTCCCCCAGCTTTTATTGCTGAGCCAAATGTCATACGGTCTGGGATATCCCATTGGTCAGTTGGGGTCAGCTGTTGCGACACTGTCCCCTTCCAACTCCTTGCCCATCCCCAGCCTCCTCACTGGTGGACAGTGTGAGGAACAGGAAAGGCCTTGTCTCTGTAAGTACTGCTCAGCAATAATGAGAACATCCCTGTGTTATCAACACTGTTTTGGTCATAAATCCAAAACATAGGATACTAGCTACTATGAAGAAAGTTAACTCCATCTCAGCCAAAACAAGTAAAAAAACACATGCTAATAGAGCTTTAACATACAAGAGATTATAAAATCCTATGTATTTCCCCTCTTGTCGTGGTTTGGGCCTAACACAACAACAAAGAACCAGCCACACTGCCACTCACTCAACTATTTCTATGTCTGCCCGCACTGGGATGAGGACAAAGGCCAATTAGAAGCTCGTGGGTCGAGACAAGGAGAAGGAGGGTTCACTCACCATTTACAGTCCCAGGCAAAACAGACTCAACTTGGGGAAAAATAATCATTTAATTTAACACTAATCAAATGCACACAGGACACAGACAACACAAAGAACAGTTACCCCACTCCTCCCTTCTTCCCGGGCCCAAATTTCTTTGTTCCCGATTTCTCTACCTCCTTCCCCCCCAGCGGCACAGGGGGACAGGGGATGGGGTTTAGAGTCAGTTCAGTCTGGTGGTTCATGCCGCTCCTTCCCCCCTAGGGAGAAGGATTCCTCTCCTACTTCCCCATGGGGTCCCTCCAATAGGAGAGGGTCCTTCACAAACCTCTCTCCATGAGTCCTTGCCACAATGTCAGGAGCAAGCTGCGCCAGCGCAGGCTTCCCACAGAATCATGAGCTGCTTTGGGAACAGTCACCTCCCCTGGCGTGGGGTCCTCCACGGCTGCAGATCCAAGGCCACGGGCTGCAAGTCCACATTCAGCCCTCCTGGTGCCTTCAGGAAACGTTCCACCACGTTCCTCCATGAGTGCAGGGGGACAGCCTGCCATCTCACCACGGGCTGCGGGGAATCTTCTACTTGGACGTCTTCTTCCCGCTTCTTCCTCACCAACCTCGGGATCTTCACCCCAGCACTGCCTTTCACCTCTGCAGCACAGCTCTTTCTCCCCTGCTTGCTCTCTGCTCAGGTCTTGTATCAGTTCTTTCATATGTTAATCGTGGAGATGCATCTATTGTCTTTCTAACGACCCAGCCTTGGCTACCGGAGCTGGGGGAGCTTTTAGTATCATCTTACAGGAGCCACGCCTGGGGCCCTTCCCCTGCTAGCGAAACCATACCAGAACCAAACCAGCAAGCCTATTAACAAGCTAATGCTGAATAGAAATGAAAATGTGGAGAAGGGAAATTGTCTTTAGTGTAGCTGTATCCTCACTGAGGACAGTGGGACTCCAACATCTGTAAACAAGTTTATAGGCCTAGTTAATGGTAAGGCTGTCAGGAAGCCTGCAGGAAGATAGTGCACTCAGTTCAGCCATTGCCTCACGGGCACGCCCTGAAATGAAGAAGCACTGCAGGTGCTTTTTCCTCCAGAAATTCTAGGTTGGTCACAGCTCTGAGCTGCACAGCCGTATTGCTGAACCTGGGAACAGGCAGACTAGGAAAAGGTGAAAAGATAAAAAGATAAAACTCAAGACAGAAGCTGCCCTCAGCAGCTACTGGCGAGAAGCAGGCAGATACCAACATTCACACAGATCCCTAGAGAACTTCTGAGCTCCCAAACTACAAAGCATTCAGGAGATGACACGTGAGGAAAGAAGGTTGGAGATGTAGATTTTCTTGTGCAGATCCTTCTTATATGCTGTTCCAGAAATAGATACTTTCTAAAAAATCTGAGTCATCAACCTCAGCTGCTGAAGGGAAGTTTTGCAAGTGCTACATACAGACAAACCTTGTGGTGCTGAGGGCTGCAGCTTGAGCCTGTGTGCATAGAAGAGCAGGTAACTCCAGAGTTTAGCTGTGGTGGGTGTTCACATGCAGGGTGTCAAAGGGGCAGTAGCTCTATAATCCAGATGCTTTGCATCTCCAAACATGTGCTAGTGGCTGCAAATTTGCTCCTAAATTATTGCAGAGCTTTCAGTCTTTATTTACCTGAAGTCATATCCTCTCTTAGCATCAGCATTTCTCAGCCTCAGCATTTAAAAAAATAAAAATGCTTGGCTTTACTTCAGTGAGTGCGTCTTTCAGAAAAGAGTTATATGGTTACAAAGGGTGTAAAAAAGGCCTCAGGTTATTCTGATTTTTATGTTTTGTATGTAGGCTTGCAACCTCTTTTATTTGAACAAAATCAGTCCTTCAGAGTCTTGGACCTGAAACAGCATTTGTGTTGATGGAGTGTTGTATGAGGCCTATAGATAAGACATCAGGACTTACATTACACTGTCTGAGTTACTAACTGCCAGCTACTTCTTTCAGTTCATGAAGAAATTAAAGTCTCCAGAATTTAGATGAAGGTAACTGTTTCCTAGCAGGTGTGGGCAGGTGTTTCAGCAGGATACGAAGCTTATTTGAAATAAAACCTGAATTAAAAAAAAATAATAAATCTGATATTGCAAATAAATGTAGGGAGGAAAACTTAGAAGCTTTATTGAATAACTGAAAAAGTTACATCAGAACTATGGACTCATGTGAATCAAAGATATCATCAGAAGGGTCATATTAATACTGTGGTTCAGTGCTGTGAACTGCAGTGCAAAAATGAGCTATGTCATCATAAAATACCTTGTGTAAGCACAACAGAAAAATAATTGTAAGCATCCTTTAAAACACAAAGAATCCAAACTGCCAGATGAATTCTCAGGAAAAAAATGTTTTGAGGAATTTCTGTCCAGCAATTATATCTGTAGGGAATCAAAGGTTAAAAGCACTTTTGAAAGGTGTTTCTCTGCTATGTTTAAGATAATGGTGAAAATGCTGAAAACTTTACGGAGAGGAAATTCTTCTTGTTCTTCCATTTATCTACTTATGAAACATAAATACTGTCAAATTCCAGATTTGTAAGAAGCTTTTAATATGCAACTCACTAAATTATTTGATTGTGTCTTTTTCTGGCCAGGCCTCTTGTCAACTCTACTCCTTTGTTCTATTTGTTGCTACAGTAAGTTGACAGAGTGCCACATTTGAGTCAACATAAAATCATTCTTAATTTTCACTATTTTACTTTCTCCCTAACAAGTTTTTTAACGTTGTTTAGGATGGGGGGGGGGGGTGTTGTTTGTTTTTAATCTGCCTGTCCTCTCTATTCCATTGATCCACTTTGCTGTTTTCCTCTTATTCTTTTCCTACAAGCCCTATGTTGCAACCCAGCAGGAAAAACTCAGACAGTGTTAAGAGTATAGAAGAACTAACCAAACTCATTTAACAGTAATTACAACTGACAATGATATGCGTCATCAAGGTGACGTTACTGAAAGATGACAGACATGCAAATGTGCTGAAGTCTCCAAGATGAGAGAAACAGGGCAATTAAATGTAATAACATACGTAGAGGAGAAAAATACTAAACTAATATCCCAGAGGTGGATCCTGCAGTATAAGGGATTGTTTGATATAGGAATTTTGTGTTGACCCATAAGCTTGAGGGAAAAGGCTCTTTTTAATCGCTTTTCAACATCTTCCTCTTCCCATCCTTCTCCTCTCCTACTGAATTTGTGCTGGCCCTCTTCCCTTCTGTCTCCATGGCTCCTGTTCAGTCTTTCTTCTTCCTTCTGGGCTTCTTCAGTCCTCAGCATCTGAGGTAGTTGGCCCTCAGGTGGCTTCTTCTGAGTGCTGTCAGAACAGGACAGGCAATCTCACCAGTGTTGCTTCCAGCAAGCAGCCTTCTGCTCAGGGCCCTGCAGCCCCAAATGGGGCTGATGGCAGAGAAGGTGCTCCCAGCTGTCATACACACAAAGCACATGGAGGATCTGGCAGCCAAACACTAACTCATATCTGCAGAGCATACAGTATACAGTTATATTCTGATAAATGCTTTTTTTTTCCTATGACATTCAGAAAAAAAAACACAACAAACCAACAACCCTGAGCCTGGCCAAAAAACTACTCATGGAAGATTTCAGTCCGATCAGTTAAAATTTGGCAAAAGTCAGAAGTGACTACATGCAGACCCTGGTTGTTAAAAGAGTTAGGTCCTTTCACTGTGGGTAGTTCTGCCAGCTCATTTCATTACAAGCTGAAAGAAGGATGGAATAGCATTTTAATCAGATGTAGAGTCTATTAAACTGGAAGGCTTCTAACAGAGAGCTAATCTAAAAGGACTTAAGAGGTTTACTTACCTTGGGAGAGTCAAGGAGAAAATAATTCAAAATTCATATTGGAAAAAGCAGACTACACAATTTAAACAAGAAAAATCATTTTGCCTAGCAGACCTGACAAATGACAGCAGACAGTAATTTGTACAGGTGCTTGCAATTTGACATCTCCTTGATTTCAGGCACTTAGCAGAAGCTCTCTGGTTATAAGCCTCTTTGTCCTCATTCCAGACATAGCCCATAAAAAAAAACCTGGAGATAACTAGGTGGCTTTTTAGATTTCAGGTGGGACAAATTTTCATCTAAAAGTACCTTTTTTTTCTGTCTGTTGTCTATACAAGTGCCTGGAGAAATGGTGCTTCATTGTAAGTGCCTAAGTGAGCTGGGCTTGGTCACTAGATAGATCAGTTGAAATTTTTATCTGCCCAAGAGCACTAAGCACTAAATATGTAGCTAAAGATGCACCCTACCTATATATATGGAGAGAAATCTTAGCCTGCCATCTTCACTGCGTCTGCCATCTTTGACTGACTAGTAAATCCACTGGTCTTCAAGTCATCTGTCCTGTTGTGCATGGCCACAGGACAGGAGAGAGGATGATGAACTTTGCAGTAGCCAGCCTGCAGCTCCTGGGGCACTCAGTGGTGCTCCATTAAGTGCACCCATAACTTAGTGCTAGGGCCACCTGTAAATCATGTAATGTGCTACAGTGCTTCCTCACTCACCAGTGAATAAATGAGAGACTTATGAACGCTTGTTGTGTCATTGGGCAAGAGCCAAAACCCTTTCTCTGTTCAGGGATGATACAGGTCAAAGCTCGTTAGCACATCTGAAAAGCCCACCCACAGAGCCTCTTTGCTGACTAAGCAACTTTAATTAACAAAACATGGTGTGAATTTGCCATGGGACTACTGTGCCCAGCTGAAGGGCAGCTTTGGCAGTGCTCTTAAAGTTGCAGTGTTTCGAGATTTTTTAATATGTTTTTTTCATAAATACAAGTAAACAACTTTTCTGTTGTATATTTATGCCTCAGGGGAATTCCTTTCCAACTAAGTCTGCTCTCAGAGTATTTTCTCTCAGCTTGGCCATGTTTACAGTTCTGCATAATTTCTGTTTTTGTTTTTCCTCCCCAATTATTGGTTGTTTTGTTGTGTTTTAGGTTTTTTTGTTTTGTTTTTATGAGGGACAGGCGTAATGAAGCTATAGTACTATGTTACCTTTTAAATCTCAAATGAAAAGGAAATAGCCTCTGAGCTTGTGGGTGTCATGTCCGTTCACTCTATGTAGTTGTCCATTTGGTGCTTCACTGACCAGATTGTAATGCTGCTTTAACTCTGCCCTTCCAAAATAAAAAAGTAGTTATTTCCTAGAAGTCCTTGTGAAACAATGATCAGATATCATTAAAATAATATTGAAAAGTTTACAATTTTTTAAAATCATAAGGGGTGTATTTCTTTTATGACCACTTGGGTATTGTTTTAACTTTTCTTAGTTCTGGAACCAATTCAAAGATTTATTTATCGAAAATAAAATCTCAGCTACTTTCCTCCGCAGATTTGGAAAGCAGCTTGGATTAGGGGCTGCCACTTTCCACATTACATCAAGCTTTTAGTGTTTTCAGCTTTGATTTCCCTCCTGATTTAAAATTTAAGTGAAGGTTCTTCTACACCAGCATTCATGTGTGAGTTGTAAATGCACAAAATAAACCTACAAAAAACACCTATGCTGTAGCCAGGAAACATGACCTTAAAAGGACCACATTAATTGGAATGACCTAAAATCTGCCACATTATCCTTTTTCAGTGAAGAATTCTGAAATTGAGCTGAACAGATAATTTCTTCCAACATAGCACAAAGGTAGTTGGGGTTGTGTAGCTAGTGCAGAGGAGAGATTCCTCCATGAATTGCAGGAATCTCCAAGCAAACAAAACTACCTTGTTTGCAAAACCTCTCTTCTGGACTCCCTTTACTTCATTCACAGCTCAGTAAGAAGCTGGGGAAAAGCCATTTCCTCTTGAATGTAAATAAAAATGAGTTCTGGGCCAGGGAGGGTTCTTTTAATCTCTGCTGGACTCGTGCATAGAGTATTCATTTCATCCTATAAGGTGTGTAGCAGAATTTACTCATGAGAATAAGGAAATCACTAAAGCTGATACCCTTCAACATAGGAAAAATGAGTGGTTCATGGATTTAATATTAAACCAAGGGAAAGGTCACTTTGATCACTGAGTCTGATCTGTTAACTTGAACTTCAAACATTACCAAAAAGCTCAGGAGTTCAGTCATAAAAGTAAGGTTTCAGCCATTAACAAAATAAAACAGTAGTTTTCACTGTGATCTGTATTTCCATGAATTTCAAAAGGATTTACATCTGGGGCGTGTTTTGGATCCATCTCTAGTTTAAAGAGGTCCCTTGAATGTGACATGTTCCTTTCTCTAGTCTATGGACAATGTTATTTTTAATAAACAGGAAAAGTGTTTCATTTTCCTAACTTTTTGAAAAATCACTGTGGTAGTGAATCTATAAACATCTTACAGTGTTTATAAAGTTAACCCTCAGGATGCTTTTTTGGGTACTCCAGGTTGAGGCTCTGGATTCTTTACATCCTGTTCTTTCTTTGTAAACTTTAGCACTTCACACACCAAATATAAAAGCTGCATTTTATTTGACCTTTGTCTCCTCCTTTCCCACTTCTCTACTTTTCTGTTTGGAAAATGCTTTCTTCACTTGACAGGCCAAGTACAATTCCTTTAGCTCCAAGAGGGACCAGACTGCATATGTCTGCTGAGGCAAAAAATGTATTTAACAGAGCACAGCTGGAACCCAGATAACAAAGATCAGTCACCCAGAAAATTGCTCCACTTGATCAATGATCCTCCACTCTGACGGCCTCTCTTGTTTGCATCCCTGAAGACAGTGAAACAGTTTGGGATTTTAGCCCACATTTCTTTGGTTTTAAACTAAATTTCTTGGCAAATGTGCACTGAACACTAACTAGATGTCCCTTTCAAACTTTTTTCCCCATTAATTTTCCTTTTACTTTGGGACCAATTTCACCTAATTTTCAAATCCACTGAATATATGGCTAGGCATACATTGCAGTAAGGTAACCACGGTCCTAAACAAGAAAGAAAATTCATTCTTCATGTTATGTTCAACTCTAACAGATGCAATGACCATATACTCCTAATTGGTGCATATATTCTTTCTGCATACCTTTTAGATTATTTGGTTTCTGTTAGTTACTACTCTTCAGGGCAGTTAGGGTAAGATGTAGCTGTATATATGGAGGAAGCTTATTTTGTAGAGTTTATAGAGCTACTAGTACTTTACCTCTGCATGCTTGCATTTATAAAGTCTTCCTGTAAAAAAGAAGTCGAACTGGGATGGTATAAAACCCAGTCACCCATTCTACCTGTCAGTCCTGCAGGTATATAGAGCATGTGGAAATGTCTGTTGCATGGACAGTCCCATACACCCTGCAAAGCAAAGATGCGTGAGGAGTGCCCAGCTGTGCACCTCTGCATTTAACACCCATGCCCAACAAAGGCACATTCCCAATCTAAGCTATGTGTTACAATGTCAGAAGTCCCCAGCCAACCAACAAAACTTGAGAGCACAAATTTTAGAACATACCTTACAGGAGGTTTGCAGGATCTGTTCCTAGATCACTGTAATCTAACAG
Organism: Hemiprocne comata; assembly: GCA_020745705.1. Lineage (NCBI taxonomy): Eukaryota > Metazoa > Chordata > Aves > Apodiformes > Apodidae > Hemiprocne > Hemiprocne comata. The sequence goes on from CM036588.1 coordinate 92,328,508, forward strand.
TTTAATTAATTTTTCATAGTATTTTGTAAATATGGCAGAGATTGTCTTTCAAGCATGATGTGCCAGACCATGCTTTTCTTTCTCAAATTAGAAATTAAGCCCGACAGTAGAAATTCAGCAAAAGCCAAGACACATTGCATCTCAGTGAGACAAGGTGCTGATGATCAGCTGGTTGATGATACCTTGTCTCCGTGGCAGCAGCTCACAGCTCCTGCTGAATCAGGAACTCGGAGGGAGCCAGGAGTTGGGTAAAGCTGCTTCTAACTAACTAACACAGTTGTTACTTGGAACAATAATCTGGTATCCTACCAGCTAGGCTACAGTGAAAGGATACTAGATTATGCTATTTCTTTATATTACTATATTGTTTATCTTCTCATTAACTATATAAAATATTGAATGCTCTTTTTTTTTTTTTTTTCTGAGAAAAGGATTATTTTTTTTAGACATTTATCTGGGAAGTTTACTTTTTTGGATGGCTGCACTTGTTAATAATAGTCCAGGCTTTTCAAAGAAACATTTTCAATAATTAAACATTATATTTAAACTGGAGGACTTTATTTAGGAGGAAGCTGAATCTTTACTTAAATAAATGCTTTTAATCAAATATACAACATTCCTCAGAACCTTGTTCCACATTACAGAGAGATTAGTTGAGTACTAGCTGAGTTTGATTTGCACAATTAAAAAATGTATTAAAAAAAAAAGAGTCTTCCCTTGGATCTGAAAAGGAAATATGAATGTGACTATGCAATGAGAAGAACATGATGTTTCTCAGTTTCAATGGCTATGAAACCTTTAGTGTTGGAGCAACAAGGAATTATTCAGTGAGTTTCTTTTCAGTGCTAAAGAAGGCTAAGAATTACTACAGTTTTCCATCGCTACATTAGATTGACTGTGTGTTTTCTTTTACCTGTGATAGTGCAACTACGTTGAAGACATAATTTTTAAAAGGGGGATAGTTTGATGCATACAATTATTTATAAAATAGGGAACACTGATGATTAGTTTTATTTTTACAATAAAACCTGACAAGACTATATTTGTTATTGAACTGATTTGTACAATGTAATTAAAAAGCTTAGTATTTTGGCAACATGGGAGACAAGAAATAACTTAGTCTACATCCATAACTGTAAAAAATATACATTATAAAAGATACATATATCCCTCATCAAGGCAAGGTCATTTTTATGGGAATGGCTTTTCTTGGGCTTCAATAAAAAGCCAACATATAGTTACTGCCTTTTTAAGAAACAATTTAGAAAAGGCCAGTTTAGCCACCTCAGTAGGTGATATTCACAAAGAAAAGCATGGTTTATAAGAGTTAGTATTGGGGCATTAGAGGTAGCTCGTGTCTCCTTCTCTCAGCTTTAAGTTCCATGTTTGAACATATTAATTAAAACGGATGGAAGTGTAGAGCAGGGACATGTAATTTCTAAGGGGAGTATTTACACAATAATTGCTTTTAAAATAAAACTTTTAAATAAAAGCATTGTGTCTTTAGAACATTGGAATGTTGTTTCCAGGCTTATAGTTTTTAAAAATACATATGACTTTTATATTAGCTGTCTATCCAAAAAGAATTTGGAAGAAGGAATAAACCCATGAAATCACTACTGGTAAGTGCTTTTTTTTTTCAGATTAACACACTCTTTCAGTGCTGGACAGTGAAGATAAACTTTGTCTCTGATACTGTTTTTATTACAGGATTGAATTACAGATTTATTTTCAATGGCCTATCAAAATTAACAGGCTCCTTACTGTTCACAGTTTATCAGGATGCCCCAGAGCTACTTCAGCAATGAAGAAAGCAAAGCTGTCTGGAGAACAAATGCTAACAATAAAGCAGCGGGCCAGTAATGGTAAATTTTTAATTATTATCTTTTTAAATATTACTTTTTTGTTATTGTTGCTCTGTTGCCTTTTCTTTCTACATGCGTAATTTTTCTTTATATAAATAGTGAATTCACTGTCAGTAGAAGGGAAGAAGGGTTTTATGCTTAGGAAATCTGAGCCAGTAGTAGAGTGGTCAGACTGGTCTGAGTTATGTCTACATAAATCTAATACACTAATGTATTTCAAAGTAGAATATGCCATTGCACTTTTCTGGTTCTCATCTCATTCATCAAAGGTGGATAGTTGCTCTTATACTGTTGCAGGATTTAGAAAAGGAAAAGGTTTCATTTCCACGGTGTCAAGTCCTCCTGAGCTCCCTTGAATTCCTTTAGAGCTGTGGCTCTATAATCTCTGGGACATGCAGATGGCCTTGGGCCATTTCATATCCAATAATCTGCAATCCTTCCTGGGAACCTTGAGTTGCAGGGAAGATGATGAAAGTACCTTGGATGAAAGTCAGGATAGTACCTTGATATTTGAAGTCCAATTAAAGCAAAACGTAGGTGCTTCGGTTCAAAGGAGTAATTCACAAAAGACTTCTCTGGGAGGTATCTAACCACACCTGGGTTTCCTCGGAAAACTTTATGTAGTTGCTTAGCCTGTGACTGTGCATGCCTAAGGATACTGCCCCTTTAACTGTTGGTGTCGACTGTGTTTGAGATACACAAAGCATTTCTAGAAAATGCTTTGGCAAAACAGTGCAGGAGCCATTGCAACCCACAGTTCCAGCAGAGCTGGAGAAAGTCTTGGTTGTCTTTGTTCAATAGCTAGATACAGGGAGTACATTTGGATTTATTTACATTTGGATGTAATTTTCTCTACAAACTGGAAAGTACTGAAAATTGTATCTGCCATGCCTTAAGGAGTGGTATATGGACATTTTGGGTACTTAGGGACACACAGCATCCTTCCTGTGGGAAGAGGTATGTGAAATTTGCACCAGAGTACGAAGAAGACAGTGGGAACACCAGTTTCTCTAGCTTTAGAAGTTCGGACTTTGACTTGAGAGAAAACAGGTCTAGCTCTTCTCAGGACTATTTTATGCTTTGTTACAGTCATTAAAAGGATAAGTAAATAAAACCTTTAGAGTTTATTCATGTCTGTATCCTTAAAGACAGAGGTACCTCTTAAATTCTGTTCTCTATATGTTTATGCCATAAAAACTCAGGAATTGCTTCTATTTTGCAAATTATCCTGTATATCTTTATTTAATAACACCCTTCTGAACTATGAAATTATTAAAAGCAGCAATAGAATCACAGTATATCCCAGTGCATCAATATAATTTCACTGTGTTGGTCAAAAATCTTGTGAATTAGTTACAAATTATTTTGTCAGTGCTGTAATATGAAGAGATTAGCATGTTTTTTTCCCTTCAGAAGATGGATAAATGGACATAGTCCTTCAAATAAGTTACATGTTACAGTGGAGCAGAATTTGTTGCTGCAGGTGCATTTCTTATAATAAAAAGTTAAATCAGTACATATAAAGAAAAAGGTGTGTCTTATTGAGCCTCTAGGCTTTTTTCAAAGCTCTCACTGGAAAATGACTGCAATTCATAAAAGAATTGGAAAATTCATAAAAGAGTGGAAAATACATTGTTCTAACTTCAAAAGAAAAGTTTGAATAATTCTTTTTTTTTTTGCTTTATTACGTTTATGTGAGATAAATTTATTTTCAAATATGGAAGCAATTAATTCACTGAACTCTGATTTAAAGCTTAATTATTTTAACATCCCTTTTATTTTTGTATCACACAGGTATAGAAAATGATGAAGAAATTAAACAGTTAGATGAAGAAATCAAAGAACTAAATGAATCCAACTCCCAGATGGAAGCTGATATGATTAAACTCAGAACTCAGGTAACAGTTTTATGAAGCCCTAAATTCAGTGCTTTTTCTAGATGAATCATTAAAAGAAATATAGGAAATAAATAGTTCCCTTTTATGTTTCTTACATATTAAGATTTCTATCTGTGATTTGCCATTTATGAAATTATAAAACAGTATCTATTACACAATCTCCACATCAGTTACCAGCATTAAAAAAAAAAAAAAAAAAGGCTTAGCAAAATACATTCTTTAAAACAAAGGCAAAAGCATGGACTGTCATGCTCAGCTTTGTATTTCCCCTTGATAAGGCTATGCCTTTCTAGTAGCAGTTACAATATTGGGTGAGATCATGGTCATTAACATAAGTTACAAGCTGAAGGAGTCTAGATGAACAGCATGGCTTTTGCCAGGTCTGTGTTATGGAGAGAGGAGTGAACACCTGTTGCACTTCACTTCATCTTGTGGTTAAACTAACTGCAGCCCTTGGCAGCACTGATGGTTCCACAGATCCAGCTTAATTCCTTTTAGGTTTCACATAAATTTGTTGAAAAAGAAACCCCACCAAAACTACCATTAGACTACTATTTAAAGGGTCTTTTTTCACCAATCCTAAAACTGGATGGAAAAAGCAAAGGAAGGAAATTAATTTAATTCTTTCCCTGGCATTTTCCACTGTCCAACATAGTTTCTGGTGCTTTTTTCTTCCCATGATTTGAGCAAAGATGCCAGCAGTGAAGATTTACCACAGTTCTCACCATTTATCAGCCTTTCGTCCCCAAGTAAACCATTCCTTTTTACTTCTTTGTCAGCTGCTTGCGGACAAGAGTGCCATGTCCATTCTCCTCCTTCTCTTGTGTACTCATAAACAGGAATCAGAATCTGCCACTTCAACTTGTTTTTTCTTTGACTTCTGAACCTTGGCCAAGTAGATATTGAAACCTCATTTCTATTTTATGCCTCTATTCAGGGTTCAATTGTCATTATTCAGTCTTTATAGGATTTGACTTACGTTTTACACCATTTCCCGATGTCACCAAATATAACCCCAGGGTAATGAGGCAAAATCTGCAAGAAAGCAAACAAAGGAGTATAATCAATGGCAGGAAAATTAAATGTAATTATGTTGGAGGAATTTGGTCCTAGGTTTTGAATTGGGCAGCTTCCAATCTGCCTTATGTTTTCTTTTGCTGAGGTTTTTGCTTATGTTTTCAATGCCGAGGGTGCTGTTCACATACAGACTGATTTAGCTAAGCATTTAAAAACTGTGGAGCAGTTTGGCTTTTATGTGTACACTAGGTAAATGCTCCAGTTGTCACTAACTCTCTGCAGTTTTAATTTTTTTGTTTTTGGCAGCATTAATACAAAAAAACAATAAAGCCATGATAACAGCGTCACAGGCCTAAATCACGTATTGAGTTTCAAAGATTTATCTAGGAATTTCACATCAAGTTTTGATCTGAAATGAATACAAAAGCCACACTTTGGTGGTCTCAGTTCCAGCTTTCATATCTCAGGCTAGTGCCACTGCATATTCTTAGAAAGCACATTAGGCACTACCTGGGACCACTGCCTATTTTTGGCCAAAAAACCCCTGAGATTATGAGTTTACCATCAAGTTGAAAGGGTGCTTTTCACACCTTGGTGCAGATTTCGAAAACAGGGTAGAATGCCTGGCAAAGACATACTTTTATTAAAATAATGAATAGGATTCTAGAAAACAGAGCTACAAGAACCCTTGAAAAGTTATTTTGTTCACCAGTCTTCTTCCTTTTTTACTTCCCAGCTCTTCCTAAGTCAATCCTGACAGATGCTTGTCTAACCACCTCTTTACAGCCTACACTAGAGATGCCACAGCCTCTGGGCAGTCTGGTCTAATACCTGTTCTCACCCAACTATCTATTGATGCCTAGCAGAAAATCCCAGCTGACTCAAACTTCACAAAAATTCAGAGCCCTCACTTCTGAATTCATACACTCTCCTGAAGATAAGCAATTGATGTTTCCAACACACAGAGAGTGATATCGTAGTCATTATAAATCTATTAAGAAGGTCAGAGTCAACAGTCCCCTTTAGTTGCTACAAGGAAATTATATTGAACATAACTAAATGTTTGCTGATAAACCTTTAGAAAAACAGTGTGCGACATAGATTTCAAATAGGACTTTACAGGCAAGGAATACACAGCAGGAAAATAGTGGAAGTTCTGTGAACATCAGAAGGAGCAAATCTTGTTTGATACGGATTTGCATCCTATATAGTAAGTGCAAGTGAAAGTTTTTTCTACAACAGGAACTTCCCTTCCATATAGAATCTTTTATATTTAATAAAGTGAAAAGTCATGCTGCAGCCTTTTTCTTAGTTGGAGCATTCATAAAACTCTCATTTACTCAGCTACCCTTTTGCATAAGACTTGGAAGAAAGTATTTTTAATCTAAGATCTAGTGAGTTTGTCCAAATTTTACATGCAGGTCCAAAAGTATGAGAGGGGCAGGAACACACAAAGGTGAGAAAAAAGGGAAAAGGAAAATGCAAATAACTGTCTCATACAAGAAACAATAGATCCTGTTTTTAGTATAGATGCAAGTGAACATTCATTAGTTTTAGGGTAAAATCTGGGGAGGCAGATTTCAACCATTAAGCAAGTGATTACAATAATTAAGTATCCCAGTTGTTTTAAGACATTTACAGATGAGTACTGAACGAAATTGCAAGATATGCTGATCAGCTGCCACTGTATTTGCAGATAGTCAGCATCTCACATGAAAAAGAAAAAAGATCTATTTAAATAGCAGTGCTCAACTAGCTAGAAAATCTGCAGAACCTCAGCCTCTACTTAAGTTTGTGTGAGGCAGTAGCAGTACATCACATGGAACGGGGCCTTCATTGACATCAGACTCTTCACTTTGATCTGTTATACACAAAAAAGTAGGTTTTAGGGCAAATTTTGGAGCATGACTGACTCTAACAAGCACCTATGAAAGATGTTTTGCATTTGCATACAGCATTGCTCTCCAATATAAACAAGCTGAAAGCAAAACAAGAGAAGAGGATGTGGTTCCAGTTTCAAAGCTGAAGAAACTATTTTGCCTACTATAATATGTTGTGGAAATAGCTCGATATCAATTAATTGTGAGAATATCATTAGCCCCTGCAATGCTGTCAGCTTGGATTAACTGCCATATAAACACCTGTAGTCTAAGTAAGAGATCCTTGAAGATTTTTTTATGTAGCCACATCACTTGTGAAAGTTACTTCTATGAACTATGGGCTGTATTACCTTAAGCAGACTGAAACTTTAAGTCCAGAATAAAACTTGAGACATCTAACAACCTGATTGTGCCAACAATTTCCTAAAGTTTACTCACACATGGTCAAGTTAATATTCACTTAAGAACCTTTTCCCCCTCTGTCTGCTACTACGAGTGCAAACCCCCACTCTTCCCATCAGCATTTAAATTGTATCAATTCTTCCCACAATTCACTGTGTATGCCAATGCAGAAGTGGATAAAGCTCATTTTGAGAATTCAAAACCCTGTGTTCTTTGGCACTTTTTCAACTTCTCTGGCATCTTTTTTGCCCTTTTGTCAATGCATATTTTAACCTACACACAAAACAAAAAAAAGCACACTGTACACTTTATAATAGACATTAACTGTTGTCACCCAATGTGGAAAGTAAGGACAGGTCTACAGAGGACAGTGTAGACAGGTATGAGTTAGTTCTGCTCTTGCTCCAATGAGTTGGACATAAGCCAGTGCTCATCTTATGAAGCCTTATGGCTTCATTAGCACAGAGCTCTGCACAAGCTTGGGTAAGTTGCCTCCCTGTGATGCTTTTTGGCTCAAGCACGGTCAGAGCTAACTTGTGCCTGGTCACCTGGGAACACAGGCAGAGCATATTCTCAGTTGTCTTCACCTGTACTTGTAGTCATGCCCCAGGCACCCACTCTCCTCGCTATGTGTAAATTTTCTTCATTTCCTTCAGATTTGCAAGTCACTGTATTTTATTAGAAAATTTTCTGAATTTGTATATACATATATCACATTAACATGCCATTGCTCAGGTTTCAAAAGCAGCCCTGTGAATTTGCATAAAATCAAATTATACCTACAAAGAGCTAAACCAATGGCAGCAAGGAGCTGTGCATGCTTAACAATAGATATATAGATATAGTTATATATGAAAATATAAGAAATACATGACTTACAGCAGAATGTCCCTAAGGTAGGCTCCTAGGAGTGTTTAACCACATGGGTGAACTTGAAGAACTAAGGTCTTTCTTAATGCCTTTCAACTCAAGAAGAAAAGCTCTAAAGCAGTGGAATCAAATCCAGGTTCATTCACTATTACCAGTATTAAACAGACAAGCTATTAAAGGCATACAGCATGAATCACAGTAGGAGTAAAAAACCTTTAACAATCTAGGAATTACAGACTCAAGGAAAAGCCTTTCTTATCATGAATGAATAGACCTTTTTCTCCTTTCCCTGGTATTTCTGTTCTCCCTCCCTTCAAAGAGCACATGCCTTATAACAGCTTGCCTTATATTACATTGTACACAAATTTGTCCATTTTAGATTACCACAATGGAGAGCAACCTGAAGACGATAGAAGAGGAGAACAAAGTAATTGAACAGCAAAATGAGTCTCTTCTTCATGAATTGGCCAATTTAAGCCAGTCTTTAATTCATAGTCTAGCTAATATCCAGCTGCCACATATGGTAAGTGATTGAGAGCACAAGTTAAGGAATTTGGCGATCTTCAGTTCACTTCATACGATAGATGTCTTTTTTATGTTTATGTTTCATCAACCCGTTGGATATTTGTGGTAACAACACTGAAACCATAACGATACATTTAACTGCTAACAAAGACATGGAGGGCCTGTTCCAGTGTATCCTGTAAAATTAAGTAAGAACTAAGTAGGTGTTTTAAATATTATAAAAAATGGTGGCAATATGCCTTGATAATATGTTATGCTTAAATGAATATACGAATAAGAAAATAAAAGTTGTATATGAACTACTATTTAATATCTCGTAGGAACCAATCAATGAACAAAATTTTGATGCTTACGTGACCACTTTGACGGACATGTATACAAATCAAGAT